>JAPQWV010000030.1:0-5000000 GCA_027422505.1 Craterostigma plantagineum | reverse complement strand
GGATTATGCAGGACTAGGGCTGGATATTCGAGGGCTGACCAATTCTACGCATCTTACCCTGCTGGAACTGAGCTTCTTGTCGACACCACAAAGGTATGAGATGCGTATACGATCATTTTTTCATGTAATCTCATCACCTTGTCCTTCGAAGCAAAAATAAGACTTCATGCATTGCTTGAATTTGCTTTGGACTTGGGTGACATAGCTTTTTCTTCATATTTGCTAGTTGTATAAAGCTGCACTTGGCCATTGCTTTGAAGAAGAAGAGTGGGGTCCAATCGAATGGAGCATCTTAGCTAAACATTTTGAACGCCAAGGAAAGTCTCCTTACGCCTATCACGCGGTTAGTAAAGTAACTCACTATGACTCCATTTCAATTGTATTTCGCAGATGATATTTCTACTGCAGTAGTGGCCCTTTTTAACTTATGCTCTTTACTGTGTTTAGCAATATATGGCTCACCTAGCCTCACTTGGACAACTTGACGGAAGTGGTTAGCTTAGCCCACAAAGGAAAAGCTGGAAAGACATTGAAGACATCTCAGTAACAATACAATGTCTATCTGTCTGTAAGTGCAGTGAAGTGTTCTATAGATAGCTGATCTAGGAAAGTGGGGAGGAAAAGGAAATGGAGGAAAAGAAAACTAAAATCTAAGAAATGTCAATTCCTTATTGTTTAGGAACGAACAAGACTGCGCCTCAGCTCGGATCATAATTTCTTTATTGAGAGGTATCCAAGACCTATACGAAGGTTACGAAGCCAGTCAAGCCAAACTAGAGGGCGACTCAAATCCGCCTTCTTTCTTGTTCATGGGAATGCAGTGCAGACAAGGGTCACTACGGTAATACGTGGAAGAGCACACCGGAGGACAATGGTATATTTATGCCATGACCTTTTAGTTAGGGTCAGACCTCTGGCTCGCCGCAACTACATTGCAAGCTGGCCTTGGATTGATAAGCGGAATAGCGGTCAAAAGGATTCCGTCCTAGTGCATTTATAGGATGTGTTTTCCGGTGAGTATGCTTCCGTACCCTCCATCGCTCCCTGATATGAGATGTGTCCCCTACTTGGTGGTCTGATCGTTACCTGTCTGTCTGGCTGTCGCCGCGCCCTAGAGTTGCACTATAATAGCACATAAGGTGGAAAGTGGTTGCCCTGTACCGGTCAGACAATACCTTAGACGGGCATCCCAAAATGTGTACATGTCGTAAACTCGCTTTCCAACCATTGACGTTATTAACTTCAACTAGCTCTCCTACCCAGCCCCTATTCTCTCAACACTGACCAGGTTCTCCCACACCATGTGGCATGCAGGCACAGTGTAAGCCGTTCATCCAGGATTTTCGAGAAAGGGACCGAACTTCTTCGGAGAAGATCCACTATATACAAGAACTGAGTTCAGAAGTTCTTCAAATGACATAGACCCTTCTTCCTGGAATAAGCCTCTAATCCCCCGCTCTAACCTTCAAAGCCTGTGAAACATTATCATATATGATATTTATTGACGCAAGACTGCAGATGGAAATCTTCTTACCAATGGTGATATACTTGCCATTCACTCGCCACGAACCATAGAAGGAAAGAAAGCGAATGGAAAGGCTAGTTACCTTCTCCTCATTCTCAAGCCGGAGTTCGACCCTACTCTAGCATTAGGCACTGACTCACACCGGAGCACTTCTCGAATTAGGGATTCGGCCTTTACTTTATTATTCCACTTTCTCAAAATGTAGAGCAGCGAATCTTAGAATCTTATTTCACCGAATACGATTAGACTTTCAGTACCTACTCCTAGTCCGAAAAGACTAGCAAACATGCTACCGTTAACCATGCTACCAGGCCTAGCTACCACAGAAAAAGTCAAGCCGGCTCTTCCAGCTCTCGTATCCGAGGAAAGCGAACTTCATTCCTAAGCGGTCCTAGTCTTTTCTTGGTGTGATCGTATCCGCAGGTGTTGTAATAATTAATTGCTTTGAGAGAAAGGAAACGTAGTCGCTATAGCGAAACTATTGGATCTGACGTCGAACTTTTTATCTAGGAAGACCTCCATCTCTTGACTCGCTACGCAAATAATATGGTTTATTGTCTAAAAAAGAAAGAGTTTACCTATAATAGCCTTGTGACTGAGAAAATGCTGATACGAAGTTTTTATTGAAACCTTAACACTTCGTATACCGAAAGCTCTGACCCATATTGTCCGGTTGAACAAAAGAGAGAAAGCACTCGCGACACACTAACTATATCGATAAATCAAAGTAGTGGTCATGAATATACACCGGCGCTGCCTACGCGGTCTTGGGAAATGGTTGCTTGTCAATCAACATCTGTTTTCCCTTATCGGGAAACTGAAGCAAGCCTCCATCAATCTTGTCCTGTATTCCGTGGCGGAAGGCTACGCAGTCAGCAGTGGCGTGACTATTACTGGCATAAAACTTGCATACGGGTTTCTGTCCCTTTGGTGCGTCTAACTGGACTTGATGGAGGACCCAACTAACCCGACTTTTCCAATCAAAAAATGCAATCATAGATCTCATCGGCCTTTGAGACATCGTACGTGAAGTCACGTGGCCCATTGCAAAATTTGCCTGCAGTCCGCTCCATACCAGGCTTGTTTAGCATGGCAGCCGGATTGGGTGGGGCTTTGTGTAGAGCAAGGCAAACAACTGGCTTAGTGATCTTTCACTTCATAGAATCAGACACTGAAAAGATATAGTCATTCCTTGCACCAATACATAAGAAACCAAAAAGTTTAAATGCACCAAAAACCAACCGAACAAATGTTATAAAGATTGTATCAATAACAAAATATTAAATCATAATCAAATAGCATTATCAAATATCTCGGCCCCAAATTTAACGAGCAACCACAACCTCTTTTGTGCAGCAGGACATTTGTGAAAAGCACGAGCAGCACTTATATCGGCGGTGAGTTTTTGATAGACCGTCATTTGAGAAATCTCGGTCATTCCTCCAATTAAAGCAATCTCATCGAAGAGTTCTTCTTCGGTATAGTTTCGTTGGTTCCCAAGTTGTATTGCTGCAGGTTCGTCATTGAAATTTCTTCGCTTACCACGTCTACCATTCTCATCTTCTTTTTTCTTGGTTCTTCATTTGGAGGTCTTGATGTAGAAGAATCTTCATTGTTATCATCTTTTCCGTCATTACATCCATCTCTCTTGTGTTCTTCCAAAGAATGCTTGTCATTATTAGAACCACGAGTTTGTTCCCTTTCCCACTCCATTCGCCTTTGCTTAACCAACAGCCCGAAAACCTGTGGTACGATCTTTTCCAAAAATTTCATGCAAGCTCTCATAATTTGGAAATGGAGTGTACCGCAAATAAGATGCAGTAGGTTTTGCCTAGAAAAATATAGATTATTGGGGTTATAAATCTTAGTCTACACATATCAGAAGCTCATAGCATCTAAAATATAAAAAGCCACATTATATACGTTCTGACCATAATAAAACAATGCAATCTTCTCAAATATGTAATAAAAACTGAAATAAATATAAGTGAGATGAAGAGGAAAAATAAAGAAGTTGGGGAGGGCTACAGTTTCTAAGTTGTGATGCATGTGCACCATTACAAAATATAATAAAAGACCTAACAAGTCAAAGCTTTTGGTCTAAAGATTTTAGCTAAATAATCAACTCAACTACAAGCCATGACATCACATTTCATATATCTGAAATATAGGAAAGCTATGTCAAATCTTACGATATACAGTAATGTAATTTTTGTTATTAGAGAAATAGGCATCCCATACCCCTGCTTCGGCTTCAATCATCTTGGTTGTATAGTTAAAGCCAAATCCACTACCATGTTGTAGAATATCTTTCACCAAAGCAAGATGTTTCTTCAATGTTTTAACACGATTCTTGACATGTGTAGAATCACATAAATGAGGAACGTGGAAGCCACATTGGCAGCAGTTGCCGTATAGGCAGTTCGTGTAAAAACACCTCCAATTTTTTGTCCTTCGAGTTTTTGTTCCATTAAGCCATCAATAAGGCAAGCATCCATATCATCTGTCCACTTGAGATTCTTCTTATCAAGGACTGTTGAGTCATCTAGATCATCACCATGCTGTAGTTGCTAAGTAACAAAAATAAGATTCGTTATATAATAACAGCTCAGCAATGCAATAATGCTATTAACGTATTAGATTACCTGTTAGAAAAAAAACCATACTTTGTCAATGAATCAAGAGCAGATTAAAAAAAAAAACACAAAATAGCAAAGTCAAGAACAAAATTCAATAGACCAAACATTGTTCATATACAGCAAAAAGTAATGATATACAGAATATAGCTAATGATATTGGTTATAATCCCTCCACATGTGATTTGCAATTCTTTTTCTCATTATTTCCCCATCCTTACAATCATCAACTAAGCTAGGCTGCTAGGGTAAGTTTCAGGAGGTCTTTGCATAAGCTCTTCATCAACTTCTTCAATAATTTTTTTATCTGGATCAACACCCATCATACAGTTATGAAGAATGCAACATGCCAATACAACGTCAGCCTTAGTTTCTACGTTCAAATAGGTCTCTGTTCCACTTCCTAACATGGGAAATTTTTTCTTTAGAACACCGAAAGCTCTTTCAACAGCATTCCTCAACGAAGCATGACGCATGTTAAGAGTTCATTCGAATTTTGAGGCCCGTGTAGACTGTACTCCTTCAAATGATAACGAGTAACACTGTAAGGAGCGAGAAATCCTGATCTTAGTTGATATCCCGCATCAACCAAATAGTATTTACCTAGACAATTCTTAATGCGGTACTATTTCGAAACGAAAAATAAATATCAGATACAACTATGAAGCAAGTTAGATTTCCTAAAGAATGATCACGCCGGGGAACAATTAAACGGTCATATTCTCTAGCTAAAGCATCTTTCAATATCCTAGAATCTGAAGCTGATCCTTCCCAACCAGATAGGGCATATGTGATCTTCAAATCAAAAGCACATGCAACAAGAACATTTTGAGTTGGATATGATTTTCGTCCTCGATACCTTGGAGCATCATTGGACGAAACTCTAACACGAAAGTGTGACCCATCGATTGCACCTACACAATCCTGTATGGATCATATTAGCATACCTATTAAGTCTAACATCTACAAAAAGAATTACCTCGAAATAAGGATAAAACTTAGGATTGTTCTTGATCTCGTTAGGACACCCTTTGCCATCATGTTGCTTTAAAAAAAGGTCTTCTAAAGATGTGATAGCTCTAAGAACCTTGTTAAATTGCCTGCCTACTTACGGTCTCACCAACCGTCTAAATAAAAATTTTAAATGCCTATTCCTCATATTTTGACCCACAATATATAAGAATCTTGCTAACTGTTCTTCCACACTACTATAACTAGTATCTCTAAGGAGCCCTCTTCCTTTGATAATATATACAAGGTTTGCAAAGGCATCTTTTCTCATTCGTAGTTGCTCCAGACAATCATCATCTTTTAATTTCACTAGTCGTCTTAATAAACTTTGCCTTTCGTAGTCCCCCTCGATTATACTTGACACATCTCTATGATCTGATCCTCGAAGAAGTGAAACAAGAAAAGAAAAATATGATGAATAAACCACAGCACAAGCAGCAGCCCATTTTCTCAGTTTATCCCATTGCTCCTCCTCATCTATATCCATCTACACAGTAAACAGAAATTACTACAAATATGCTTTAAGCTCAACAAATAAATACAGAGAAAGAACTATCATACAAAGTTAACTATTTAGAAAATAACTCACTGAGACATTTCATCGAACAGTTGCAATCATATAAAATAATAAGTAATCTGTCCAAGTTTCACCTTACAGTATAATTGATATATCATCTGATACCAGCTTAAGACGGAAACGCCAGGACTTCAGACGATTTTAAACTACTACGGAAGCAACTACTAACCCAGAGTCGCAACTACGCTTTCTCTGTTATTCACGTTTTAATTCTGCCTTTATATGGAAAGACTTTACGTTTTGGCGGGCATTCAAGAAATGAACCCTGCGAATGTAACGAACTCCATCGTTCCCTCTCTTCTGTTTTCTCTGTTTTTCTCTGTAACAATTTAGTTGAAATTCAGAACTGATTCTCTCATTCAAGGTTCTCAATTCGATTCGAATTCCTTTTCCCGATTAGAGCGCGTATCAAATTGGTATACAGCATCGATCCAGCTTGAAAAGTCTCAATGGCAGAAGGAACACGCACCGCTGAGCTGCGTAAAGAAATGGAGCTGTTACGTGATAAGGTGAATGCGGACAATGCTTCTATCAATGAGCAATTGGCTTCCCTGCGACAGATGATTGCAGCGATTGCGATCAATTCATCTGGTGAAAACTCGAACGGTGGGGGTAATAGCGACAATCCGAACGGCAGGGGTAGTGGCGGAGTGAATGAAGATCACCAGCGATCGAGCTATCAATTTCCGACTAGGTGTTCGAGCATCGAATTCCCAAAGTTCAATGGGGAGGATCTCCGAGGTTGGATCTACAAGTGTGAACAATTTTTTGAGGTGGATGAAACGCCAACAGAGGCGGTGAGGATGGCTGCTGTTCATTTGGAAGGTCGAGCCTTCAATGGCATCAGGAATTCATGAAAACTCGTCTCACTAGAGAACTTCCCCGATGGCCAGAGTACGTGAGGGCTCTTCATAATCGCTTTGGATTACACTCTTATGATGATCCGATGAGTGAACTAGTGAATCTTAAACAGACTAATTCGGTTCAGGAATATTTGGAAAGCTTTGAAGAGTTGATGAATTGTGTTGAACTTACCGAACAATATCCAGTGAGTTGATTTTTGGGTGGTTTGAGATCTGAAATATCAGTGGCGGTGATGATGTTTCGGCCTAACACCTTGTCAGAAGCAGTGGGTCTTGCCAAACTCCAAGAGCAAGCTAATGGTCTAGCCTCCAAGAAGGTGTCAGCGGTAACTTCTTTTGGAGGAGGTATGAGGCCTAACACCTCTAGAACTCCCTTCATTCCAAATGGGGGCAATTCGAGTAGAATTCTGGGCCAGAATTCAATGAACCCGCCCCCATCATCTGGGCCATCTGCACCTTATCCCACGAGGTCTCACAGTGTGGTGAAGGAAAACACTCAACCACTCATTCCCTCTAGAAGGTTATCCCCGCAAGAAATGGATGACAAGAGAGCAAAAGGTCTGTGCTTTTGGTGCGATGAGCGATTTACAGCTGGTCATAAATGTGCAAAACGAAGGCAGATATATCTGATGGAAACTTTGGGTGAAGAGGAAGGCCAAGCGGAGGGACATATGCTTGATTCTGAAAATTCTGCAGAGGGGGAAGAAAGGCTGGAAATTGAGGAGGGGTCCTTTGATCAATTATCAAGTTTCTATGCATGCAATGGCAGGGGTGCATGATTATAGTACCATGAGGGTTACGGGAAATTTTAATGGTAAACCATTACATGTGCTGATAGACACGGGGAGTACCCACAATTTTTTGGACTTAGAATGGGCCAAGAGGTTTGGGTGCAGTTTGGAGCAAACTAATCCCTTTCCTGTGGCGGTAGCGGATGGGAGTAAGCTCTATAGCTCATCGATGTGTAAGGGGTTCAAGTGGAAGATGCAAGGAACCCAATTTATGGCGGATATGATGATTTTGCAATTGGGAGGATGTGATATGGTATTGGGGGTGCAGTGGTTAATCACCTTGGGAAGCATAACCTGGAATTTCAATCAACTCCAAATGGAATTTCAGATCGAGGGCAGAAAAGTGTTGTTGAGAGGACTACAACCTGCAAAGGTTAAGATGATTACCAGCAAGAAAATGAATAAGCTACTATCCCAGCCTGCCCAACTATCAATGTTGCAGATGATGATTGTACAGAAAGAGAGCCACTTCAATGCCCAAATGTGTATGGTTGATACAGGAAATGCAGCTGAACTGCAGCAACTAGGATTAAACAAACTACTAGAGGAATATTAGGACATGTTTACAGAACCTACCACGCTCCCACCACATCGAACCTATGATCATGCTATAACACTCAAGGAGGGAACCTCAGCTGTTAACGTTCGACCATACAGATACCCTGCAGTTCAAAAAGACAAAATTGAAAAAATGGTGAAGGAAATGCTATCTTCAGGAGTCATCAAGGAGAGTATAAGCCCGTTCTCTTCCCCGGTGGTGATGGTTAAGAAGAAAGATGGATCATGGCGTCTGTGTGTGGACTATAGAGAACTCAATAAGAACACCGTGAAGGACAAGTTTCCTATTCCATTAATTGAGGAGTTGTTGGATGATCTCCACCATGCGAAAATTTTTTCTAAACTGGATTTGAGGTCCGGTTACCACCAAATCAGAATGAGAGATGATGATGTGCATAAGACTGCTTTTAGGACTCATCACGGGCATTTTGAGTTCATGGTGATGCCTTTTGGGCTCACAAATGCTCCTTCGACATTTCAAGCTCTTATGAACAAGGTTATTCAGCCCTTCCTCAGGAAATTTATTTTGGTATTCTTCGACGATATCTTGGTTTACAGTCCTGATTGGAGCAGTCACCTGATTCATCTGCAAACAGCCTTCGAAGTTTTGCGCAAGAACCACCTATTTGTAAAGCGAAGCAAATGTCATTTTGGGGCTATGAAGGTGGAATATTTGGGGCACATCATAACTTCGAGAGGTGTTTCAGTAGATCCCTCTAAGATTCAAGCTATGAAGGAATGGCCAACACCGAAAACCTTACGACAATGAGAGGGTTCTTAGACCTTTGCGGATATTACAGGCGATTCATAAAAGGATATGATATGGAAAGATAGCTCAGCCACTTACCAATCTACTAAGGAAAGACAACTTTAAATGGAGTGCTCAAGCTACTGAGTCTTTTGAGCAGTTGAAGGCTGCCCTCTGTAACTCGCCAGTCTTGAGCCTGCCCGACTTCACTAAAGAGTTCACTGTAGAAACTGATGCTTCGGACTCAACCATAGGTGCTGTCCTATTACAGCAGGGGAAGCCTATAACATTCATGAGTAAACCACTCAGCTCACGGGCAGCTGCGATGTCAACCTACGAAAAGGAGTTGTTGGCTGTAGTGACAGCCATTCAAAAATGGAGACCTTATTTGATAGGCAGGCATTTCATTATCAAAACTGATCACCAAAGTCTCAAACATCTTTTGGAGCAAAGAATCTCAACACCGAGCCAACAAAAGTGGCTCGCTAAACTGATGGGCTATGATTATACCATTGTGTATAAGAAGGGGTCTGAAAATGTAGTGGCCGACGCTTTATCAAGAGTGCCTAACCTCGAGGTATAGCCGAGTGGCGTGCTAGCTAATATCAGTTATGTGGGAACTGACCTCTTAGAAAGAATAAAGAGCAGCTGGGCTTCAGATGATAGCATTCAAAAGATTATTCAGAGAGCTGCGGGGGGAGGCTCAGGTCATTATCAGTGGAATGGGAACATACTGACCCGCAAAGGCAAAGTGGTAGTTGGTTCTGCATTTGAGCTTAGGGCAGAAATTCTTGATATTTTTCACAGTGGTGCTGCAGGAGGTCACTCTGGAATTGATAATACCCTCCACCGACTTAAAAGAGTTTTCTATTGGAAGAATATGAAGAACTATGTTTACAATTTTGTGAAGGAATGCCTCACATGTCAGCGATACAAATCTGAAAATGTAGCCTCGCCTGGTCTGTTGAATCCCTTGCCTATCCCTGATAAGATATGGTCTGATATTTCCATGGACTTCATCAATGGTCTTCCTCTTTCGAATGGCAGAGACTCTATACTCGTGGTAGTGGATCGCTTGATCAAATATGCTCACTTTTTGGGCCTCAGACATCCTTACTCAGCAACCACCGTAGCACAAACCTTCATGGATCAGGTGTACAAATTACATGGACCCCCCAATCCATTGTGACTGATAGAGATGCAATCTTTATGAGTCAATTTTGGAAGGCGTTCTTCAAACTGCAGGGAGTTAAATTGTTGGCGTCGACTGCCTACCATCCTCATACGGTGGGCAGACTGAAGTGGCAAATAGATGCTTGGAATGCTACCTACGATGCATGTGTGGAGATAGACCTGGGGAATGGATGCATTGGCTCGGCTTAGCTGAATGGTGGTACAACACCACCTACCACTCTTCGGTTCATACGACTCCTTATCAGGTGGTTTACGGAACATTCACCTCCTACCCATGTCCCTTACTTAGAGGGTGCTTCTAATGTCGAGTTGGTAGACAGGAGCTTGACACACAGAGAGGCTACTATTCGGCTGATTAAGCAGCATCTTTCGAAGGCCCAAAATCGGATGAAGGCGCAGGCCGATAAAAGACGCATCGAAAGATCATTTGAAGAGAATGACTGGGTGTTTGTCAAACTCCAACCTTATAGGCAGCTTTCCCTCAAACCTCATGCCTGTAATAAGCTGTCGGCTCGTTTCTTTGGTCCCTTCAAAGTATTGCAGAAGGTAGGAACGGTAGCATACCGTTTGCAGCTCCCAGAAGGATGCAAGATACACCCCACTTTTCATCTTTTCATGTTTCTCAGCTCAAGAAACGTATCGGGTCGGCTCAGGTCTCTCCGCATTTACCTTCGTTTTTTTACCTCCCACGGCAACATCTTATTGGACCCAGAAACTATTTTGGAGAGGAGGCTGGTCAAGAAAAACAACTGACCTGTAACTCAGGTCTTGGTCAAATGGTTCAATGCTCCACCAGAGGATAGCACTTGGGAGGACTGGTTCGTGTTGCAGCAGCGTTTACCAACTCTTGTGGACAAGAGTTGTTTTAAGGAGGGAAGAATGATACCAGCTTAAGACGAAAACGCCAGGACTTCAGACGATTTTAAACTACTACTGAAGCAACTACTAACCCAAAGTTGCAACTACGCTTTCTCTGTTATTCACGTTTTAATTCTGCCTTTATATGGAAAGACTTTACGTTTTGGCGGGCATTCAAGAAATGAACCCTGCGAATGTAACGTACTCCATCGTTCCCTCTCTTCTGTTTCTCTATTTTTCTGTGTAACAATTTAGTCGAAATTCAGAACTGATTCTCTCATTCAAGGTTCTCAATTCGACTTGAATTCCTTTTCCCGATTAGAGCGCGTATCATCATCTCTTCCTCTTTATATCTATAATGAAGTTATAACCCAAAAACCTTTCACCTAATTACCTCATCTTCAAGACCATGTGCTGATTGTTGATCCAAGCTCACAGAATTGTTAAAACTTGGCAACGTAGGATCATCTCCACCCTCGATTAGGCCAAAACGAGAAGAGCTTGAACCCTTTTGCACCATATATTTCGCCGGTCGGTGATTTTGATTATTGAACTGTTTTGGAGTTTGATTGTTGCGAGGAAGTAGGTATGAGGAGAGATTTCTACTATTCGTGCTTAGTTTGCCTCTTTGTTGCGACATAGTTAGAAGAGAAAAACCAATCGTATGTTGGGAGAATTTGGAGAGAGGATATGTTAGGTCAGAGAGGGATATTTTGAGAAATGCGAAAAGAATTGAACAAAAGGGAGTGAGTGGAAAAATGACTAGAATACCCTTACTATAAATTGTTTAAGAACGGTTTAACCAACGTAATGACATATTCGAGTACTACATACAACGAAAAAAAACTCGAATACTTTATACGACTTTATGTTTTAAAACACTCGAATTGTATATACTCGCCGACATAAACAACTATACGAGTACCGGACTCGATAAAAAACTCGGATAGAAAACTCGAATAAAGAAGCAATCGATAAATAAGTAGAACGGTCAGAATAAAATCGCAAACACATCAACCCTAAATTCTTTCCTTCTCTTCGATTTTCTCCTACTCGAATTACTCAATCGAATCCTTCCACAAATCTGGCACCGAATACAATGACGAAATCAAACCGAGCTACGCCGGCTACGCTTCGAAGGGACCGCGTCGATGAGGTTGTCGACGGCGACACAGTGACGGTGAGTTAATCTTATTGGATTTTCGGTATTTGGTGTTCATTTAGTTCAATCGACCTATTTTCGGTGATGGGTAAGCATCGATTTCACATGGAACGGGATTATAGGTGAAGCTTTGTAAAAATTTTGAATTTGCGCTTATTCGGGTTTTTTATTCGAGTTCTATTATCGATTGTCTGATTCACTTTTCGAGTTTGTGATACTCGAATAATTTACTCGGATAACAGTGCTTTTTCTTGCTAACATTGGTTGTTTTTGCAATTTTTTCAGGTCCCCGACGAAGTTGCCGACGGATAATTACTACCACGCCACCCTTACGCTTAACTCGCCGTACATGACAGCTTGCGAGCGCATTCGTATGCTTCTGAACAAAAGGGAATTGGCGGAAATGGTCGCGAGGACCCAGTTCGGGAACCTGATAAAGGCGGCCCGAGACCACTACAACTCCAACATGCTTCTATGGTATCTGATGAGCCGACAGGTGGAGCATGTGCCCGAGTCTTTGGAGCTGTGGATGGTCGTTCGCGAGCGACCATTACGATTTTCGTTGGTCGAGTATTGCTTAATCACCGGCATGCACTGTCACGCTGCCGATGATCAAGTGATACCGTCATCGAACGAGTTTGCAACGAGGCATTGGCCTGGTACGATTCTCCTATTTTTTATCATTTTGAAGCTTTTTTACTTCAATTTTAAAAACTAACGCCTGTATTATGATTCGTAGGCAAGAGGGTTATATATTTGGACGATCTGGAGACGAGGATCAACGATATAATGCGCGATGCTGCCGCCACCGCCGATGGCGGCACGGGCGTAAACATGGAGAAGTTGAAGATCGCGGCCCTATATTTTGCCGTCGCGGTACTAGGGCCGCGGAGAGTGAAAAGGGACCTGAAGGTGAAGAGCGAGTGGCTCCGTCTGGTGGAGGATTTCGACAGCTTCAACAAATATCCTTGGGGAAGGATAGCGTTCGACGAAGTTCTCTATGGTCTGAACAAAGACCTAGTGGAGAAGCGTCGGATGATGACTTCCAAGAAAAAGCACTAGACGACCTTCGATATTAGCGGCTTCGTCCAACCGCTCCAGGTAATTAAATTTATTTTATTTAAGTTATATTACATTTTTTAACTTAATATACTCTCTTTATCAGGTTCTTGCGTATGAATGTTGGCCGAGGCTCGGGGATTTTGCAATGAGGAAAAGCGATGAAAACCTCCCGTTACCCCGCATGTGCCATTGGAAGACAAAATTCTTCGCCAAGAGTTCTGCTCCAAACTATGAATCGGTGGAGCATGTCTTCAATGATGCGGATATAAATGTAAGTATATATATTTATTTATAATATGAATTTTTAGAGTTGTATCCCTAATTTGATTGAACTCGTACAAATACACAGACGGTGCAGTGTTGGCTTACACCATCCGATGCTGAATATGAATCGGATCACGGCCGCACGATCGTCGGCTTTCCTGGCAGCAGGGATGATGCCGTATCCCAGAGGATAGTGGAGCATCTTCTAAATCGGATGACGGTCTACTGCGCTGACCATCGGCTCGCTCCATCTCCTCCACCGTCTCCTCCTCCACAGCCGACAGAGCCTTCACGTGAGGCATCCCCTCCTCCACAACGTGATGATCGTACTCGAGGGGCCTCTCCTCCTCCTGTTTCTTCGAGTTCGATAATCACTCACATTGATAGAAGAATGGACAGGATGGAGGCCGATGTTCGGGAGGTGCGGGAAGAATTATCTTTAGTGAGGACAGAGATTAGGGCGTTACGCTCGATGGTGCTCGAGGGTATGCATTACTTTACGTAAATGACATTTAAAATTATATTGGTATATATTACTTAAGTTAAACATAATACTCCCATTTTTAGGTTTTGAGACGTTGAGGGAGGCACGGGAACGAGAGACGAGTTATTATACGCCAGTGTTCGGGAGGACGTCGAACGTAGCGGAGACGAGGTGTTAGACGGCAGAGCGGACGGTGATTGAGGCCGAGAGGACGGTGGTTGAGCCCGAGAAGACGGCTGAGACGACGGTGGTTGATGCCGCGGCCGAGACGAGGCAGACGGCTGCAGCTGTGCCCGAGAAGACGGCCGAGACGAGGCAGACCGAGGCCGCGGCCGAGATGACGGTGGTTGCGGCCGCGGCCGAGACGAGGCAGACGGCCGCGGCCGAGACGAGGCAGACGGCCGCGGCCGAGCCCGAGAAGACGGTTGCTGAGCCCAAGAAGCAGTACAAATGGTTAAGACAACAACCTGAGCGTGAGAAGAAACGATCAAAGGTGCTGAGCAGTCCTTTTGTACCCTTGCCCGAATCGACCCCCCCGTGTACGAAACCTCGCCTCAACAACTTACAGCATCACATTGAATCGATGGCGGCTAATTGGAATGCAGTAAGTGTGGAGTTGGAAAGAATAACGGCGACCCATGGACGTCAGGGCATAATACAGGCTTATGACAAGAAATTCTTCAAAGATCTGTCTACTCCAAAATTTTGGATCTCCGAAGCGGTACGTTTATTTGGCTCAATATGTTCTAGTTAATTATTTCGTTTAATAACATATTATGCTATTATTGCAGCACGTCAACGAGGTATTCCAGGGTTATATTGCGATGCAAGAACGCTACGTGCTTCCCGTGGAACGCATAGCATTCATGCATACCAACTTCGCACAGGCGGCCTTCTTTGACAGTGTTCGCCCGTGGAAAGCGGAATCGTACAGACTATTCATTACGGGAGAGATCAATGCGCCTGGTAAGCCGTCCCTCCACTGGAACCAAGCGGAGGCTGCCGTCATCCCATTGGCGTTTAATGCCCATTGGATACTTCTAGTCGCTCGGTTCAAGGAGAGGACCATTCACATCTTCGACTTCGACCGGAGTAGTGATTCTGATATGCGGTTCATGAAGCCGTACCTCGAAAGACTCTCCGAATTAATACCGTTGATGCGTCAACCCGTAAGGGTAAATGAAAACCCCGAAAAATTTACATATACGTGGTGCGTAGAGTTCCCTCAACAAAAGCTCAGGTAATTTTCATATGTCTTATTTTTTACATATCGAAGTTTTACGACAAGAAGTTTGGTATTAAAGCTGGAATTGTTCTATTTGTCGGACAGCGGGGAGTGCGGTATCTATATGCTGCGGGCGGCGATGTCGACGATGTTCGGCAGTAGAGATGATCTTTACTCGCTGAACGATGAAAAGATAGGTTTGTTTAGAAAGTTTTTGACTATTTGTATATGGTTTACCAATTGGATTGCTTGACAATGTATTGTTGATTTGGGATGAATTGTTGATGTTTGGATGAATGTATTTGAAAGGAAATGTTGAAAATTTTCACTGTTATTCGAGCTTTTCTGTTACTCGAATAAAAGTACTATATACGAGTAACGTCTTCGAGTCAATTCGAGTTTCCAATATCACTCGAATAGTTGCAATATCTGAACTTCGATTCTAAACGATATTCGAGTAACATGTCCGAACAAATCGATTCCCAATCGAAAAACAGTTATTCAATGTTAATTATTATTATTACGATTATCATGTAATGTTCAATGTGTGCTTATCTTAGTATTACTAGTGCGTTTGAGAGTCATGAAAGTAAATTATATCAATCAAATTAAGATATAATATCATTTTGATAAAAATCGATATATACTCGATTATTATCATAATCATCTCTACAAAGTCGATCAATTTGTCATTCCATCATACATCATTCCCCGATTTTTATCAAACATCGTTTTTGTTTATCACGTGAATTATTTTAACTTTGTAAAAGCTCTAAAACATCGAAATATTGATATTTCTACACCGAGATATTGAGATAATGATAATTTCAATTTTACAAGAAAAAACTCGAATAAAAATAATATTCTCGAATATCATTTCCGAATGTATTCGATTTTCCACCAACACTCGAATAGTTTCTTTTCGACCTTTACTTGATTATTCTTTAATCAACAAAAATACAATATCCGAGTAAAATATTCGAACTTTTCGAATTGACAAACACACTCGTATAAATTCCTTTTCGAGCTTTAACATATTATTTTTATTATAATAAAATAAATTATTCGAGTTACATATGCGAATGTATTCGATTTTCCACCAATACTCGTATAGTTTCTTTTCGACCTTTACTTGATTATTCTTTAATCAAAAAAATACAATATCCGAGTAACATATTCGAACTTTTCGATTTTACAAACGCACTCGAATAAATTCCTTTTCGACCTTTTAACAGATTATTTTTATTATAATAAAATAAAATATTCGAGTTACATTTGCGAATGTTTTCGATTTTCCAAAAACACTCGAATAAGCTCATTTCCGGTTTTTTCAACAAAACTTTATTCGAGTAAGCTATTAGAACTATTCGAAACTCCATAAAAAATTGAAAAACAGTGACTAAATAGCGAAATATGATTTCCAAATATGAACCCATAACCAACACTCTTAAAATAAAATATCCATAGCACATTGTATCACTCGAACAAATTACAATATAATATTTAACGTCTACGACCAAACTCACCGACGGAGGGAAACCTACTTTCTTTTCTCCTCCCACGCCTTGCTACGAATTGAGGCGGCAACACCAATTCCTCCACGGTATCCCATTCGACTTGATCCGGAACCGGAGAACTCGTCCATGATAAGCGAACTGCCACGTTAGCACAGAGTAATAATCCGAACACAACGGATAGAAAGACTAGTTCGCTCGTAGACTCGCTGCGATTGCATGCGGACACGGAATCCTGTCGATGTCGAATTGGCGGCACGTACATGTCTTCGATTGCAGATTAACGACGGCACGACTCCCTGAAGATCAGACATCATACTCTTGCGGAGCGATTTCACCAACTTCGTACCCTTGACTTAGCGTATACCTTTCACGGATAATTGTCTCCACCGTCGGGGTAAACTGTGTGGTTGCCTGTATGGATTTTTGTCTGTATCTAGCAAACCAGTCAGTCGTCATCCTCTGTATCGAATCCAGAAGCGCAATGATCGGTAACTTTCTCTCTTCACGGAGTCTTGCATTGATCGATTCGACTCCGTTCGTAGTCATGATGTTATAGCGAGTTATCGGAGAATAAGCCCGACTCCATCGTTCCTTAGAAGCATTTGCTTCCAAATACGCATGTGCCGCGGGAAACTTTTTCTCAAAATCCTTATACTGTGAATCAAAGTCACATTGCTTGTACAGTTTAGAAATCCGCATGAACATCTCAGTCGCTCCCTGCTTCTTACAACGGCCTTTCATGTTTTGAGATTGCCAAATACAATGACCGTGGTGTGCACGATTATAGACGTTCGCAACGCCGACTTTGATTGAAGCAGCTCTGTCGGAGACGATAACAAGATCTTCCTCATTGGGTACGACTGCCAAGAGCTCGTTCAAAAACCACGTCCACGATTCTATCGACTCTACACCGTCAATTATGCCCCACGCTAGAGGAAACTGATGGGTGTCGCCATCCTCTGCCGATGCAACGAGTAACGTACCGGTATACTTTCCTTTCAACCAAGTGCCGTCGATGCAAACGACCTTCCTCATATGACAGTATCCCGCAATACAAGCACCAAGGGATATGAATACATGTTTAAATCTCCGCTCGTCGTCTAGATATAGACCTACTATGGTACCCGGATTCAACCTTTTCAATGTTGACAAGTATGACGGCAACAACTTGTAACTCTCGTCGGGGTCACCTTTCATTGCATTTTGGGCTAACATGCCCCCTTTCCATGCTTTGAAGTATGAAACTTCAATCCCACGATTTCTCATCATTGTTCGAATTAGTTTAGGCGCCGGCGTACTTGTAGAGCCCTGAAAAGATTCAAGCAGCATATCACTCACGGAGGACGATGATGCTTGAGTAAGTCTCGCGTTCCGATTTGCAAGGTCGCACGTATGGGTGTTGCAATACGTACAAATCGAAAATACGGACGTATCCTTAATCCTTGTCGTCCATATCCTCCAACTACATCCTTCCTCTTTGCATTTCACGGCATAGACCGATCGGGAAGAAATACAAGTCAATTCAATAAAAGGGAGTGGATTTAATTAACTAACTAACCATTAACCATTAACTTAATTAAATATATCGTTTTTAATAAAAAAAAAAACACGAACTAACGAACCAAGAAAACAGAATTCGAGCAAAAAAACGAGCAAATACCGAATCATCCAACCGATATCCACTAGATCCGGACCACACAAGATTGAAGATCGCGTTACGATCTTCAACGCATTACAGTAAGTGGCATTTCGACATTTGCAATTTCTTTAAACTCGGGCATTGCAAGGATTAAGTTCGTTTTAACCACATTATACATTTTGCGTTATCAGGAATTTCATTTTCGCATCAGTGGGTGGTTGTGGTTAGCATTTTTACGGTCGATCTGAGTGAATTTGAAGGAAATGCCGATTATACGATTATTCGAACATTTTATTCGAGTTTCTTTATGCTCGAAAGTGTTGTTCAAATAACTACTTTTCTAAATTTTAAGTTCAGTATATCCTATTCGGGAAGATAATTTATTCGAACACAACTCTCGAGTTTTTATTTGTTCGGAAAAGTTGTTCGAATAAGCTTTTTTCAACTTATTGGAGAGGCTCGTTAGATTATTTATCCGAATAACCTTTCCGAGTTTGATTTCACTCGTACAATCTACTCGAATAATATTTCTTTTCGAATATTTATTTTATTCGAATATTTCATTTGATTTTAATTTCAATTTTTTTTTATACAGGTTATGCCGACCAGCATCATGATTGATTACGATGGAGAGTGGATAATTGGAGATGATAACAAATATAGTTGGGTTCCAAGAATGGGAACAAATTTAATGCCCATTGGGTTCGATGGTGATTGTTGTTCGTTGGCGGATCTGCGAAACGAAATATATGAGTCTATTAATGTAAGCGGGAGGCCGGATTTAAAGTTGAGCTATCAAGTATGTATGAGAGGTATGGAAGACCGTGCTCCTTTGTATATAAGGAATGATAGAGAGTTGAAGGGTTACATTTACTTAGGGGGTCCAATAGATAGACCGATTCTATATGTGGAAATCGGACTCCCTACGACACTTCGACGTCAAACTCGTGCGGACGATGAAGTTACTCCTCTTCCAGTTGAGGTTCGTAGCGGCGGAAGCGGTTACAACGATGATTATTTTGATCGTATCATCGACTTCGGGGGTGAGGGTCACGACGTGAATTATGGGGGTGAGGGTCTCGATGAAGCGAACTTGCACGCCAACTTTGATGAGAATGTTGTTGCACGGCAGAACGTGCACATCAATTTTGATGGCGTAATCGAAGAAAATGCACAAGAGGATGAGGAGGACAATGAGGAGGAAAATGCGATTGTTCCTAGTGATCGGTATTCTTTTACGGATGGTTCTACCATGAAAGTCGGTGATGAATTTGAGGATAAGAGGGCTGCCAAGAAGAGGATCCAAAGAGTTGTCGTAGATGCATCCTTCGAGCTCCGGAGCGTTGACTCCCTTTTTTTTAAAATGTCGGTTTTTTACTCCCTTTTGTTAAATTATCCCGGTCAGAGAAAGGGGTTTGTTTTCCATCATTTTCCTCACTGTGTCGTAGAGAAACCTAAATTCCTTGTTTTTAGTTATATTTTAAATTTCTTTTCTTTTCCTTTTTTTTCCACCCCATTTTCCTTTCTAACCAAACACCAAAAATTGTTTTCCCTACCATTTTCTTTTCTTTTCCCTATCAAAATCCACAAACCATACACACCCATAGTGTCCATCTTCAATTTGATGACATTCCTGTTTCATCACATATGAAAATGTCATTAGATGGTAATCCTTGATAATATTAGAAGGTTTCCTGTATCTGTTATAGCTGCTCGCCTAGCAAGTATCGAATGTTACAAGCCGACCAACCTCTACAGTTGTGATAGCTTTCACTCTCAGTAGTCTGACCACATTCAAAATTTTCAGTTTATAAGACTATAACTATACATTGGTCTATACAACAATGGAATAGGATGTTTTGATATTGTAAAGAATGTGTGTCTGTGTGTCTGTGTACATACGTATACATACTATACACAGGCTCACAGATATGCAGCTTGTAAAGAAGCAAAGGCCTATTTCTAAAACAAGATACACACAGCACTGAATGAGAGATGCCATGCCATGTCATATCATCTTCTCAAATTTGTCAAGCCTCTTCACCCTTTGCATAGATGTGACAAACAGTGTGAGGAAAACACCTGCACAAGGAAGGATAAGGTACATTCTTATACATCTGCGTTAAGACTTTAAAGACAACTCCACAGTGCTACAATACACACCTGCAGCAACAAAGGAACCATCTGCAACAACTGAATTGCCTTGATTACTGAACATAACTCCCAAATTTATGAGGGTACCGCCGAAAACTGTGTATATAGTTGCCATTTGGAGTATCGTTGCTTTCCTAGCTGCTCTCTCCGACTGAGATCATAGAGATTAATTAAAGCAAGTGTGTGTGCATATGTGTGTCTACGATTTGTTGCTTATATATGTGTGTAGATACAATTTGACTAGAAGATATTTTCTGAAGTGCAATAAGTCATTGCAGAATGGAAGAGGGGGACTGAGTAGGTGAAATTTTACCTCAAGAACTCGAACGCGGAGTTTCAAATCGCCAGATTCGAGTTGCTTCACGATTTCTTCGATCTTCTGTACTCGAGAAGGCATAGAAATTGTCGACGACCTTGCCTACAGAGCAATGGCGTTACATGATGAGGGTTAATTAGCGTATATTTGAGCGCTCTATTGGAGGAGAGTAGAGCTTTCTTACATCATCCGTTCGCTTCCTTATTTCTTGAACTAACTGAACCCCCGTCCGACGTTGCTGTCTTAAATCCAAGAGCTCCTAAGACAGAGAAAAGTCGAACGGTTAAATACAAAAAAATTATACATTTCAGCAGTGGCGTAGTGAAGGAGATTTCGAACCTGTGCGTATGGTGCTGCTATCTTTGCAAAGGAAAAATCGGGGTCGAGCGTATAACCAATCCCTGAGATTGCGAATAGCAAACGATTTTTTTTACGCCTTTTCTTCGTTTTATATTCCTTTTCAATGACTTCCACGGACGAATATCAACTAAGTCAATCTAATTATTACCTTCGAGCGTCGAGAAGGCTCGGAGCACAAACGTGAAAGTGGAGGGAAAACGGAACGGTTGATCGGTCGCTATTGCGAATAAATCCTGAAAAGACGTTTTCGTTTTTTTGAGAGATGGACAATTCGGTTTATATTTGAATACTCGTAATCGAATATTTTCGAATCGGTTTTGCGATAACAATAGAAATCGAATATGAATATATCGGATAACCGAACGCAGGTAGAATATGAGACAATTTGATTCGATTCGTTTGTAACACTCCTGATAAAGGATATAAGTATTATCATCATACCTCTCCAACTGCAGATAATGTTTGTTGCTGATCAGGCCTTTGATTCAGCAGATTATCCAAGAAGAACTGTATTGATCTCCTTACCTGAAAAAAAAAACGGAAATCATTCATAATTTATCGGAATCTAAGACGAATTATTTTCTTTATGTCGAAAAGCTTACCGAGAACATATCTCCCGTGGGCTGAAGTGCGCCGAGATCGATGAGGCCTTGCATAACCTATAATGGTAAGAAGATATCAGACATTTGCTTCATTCACTTTCTCGGGCTAACAACGACGTTCAATCTAAGTTTGCGTTCGATCGAACCTTTTTTGCGTCCTTTTCGTAAACAGCGTAGAAAACGTCCAGCAATCTCTCCCTCGTAAAGCTCTTAATATCTCCCATCATACCGAAGTCGTAATATATAAGCGCTTCGTCGACGTCGATCGCAAGATTCCCAGGATGAGGATCAGCGTGAAAAAAACCCAGTCTTTAGTATCTGAAGAGCATAGGTAAGAAAGAACGAGAAAGAAGAGTAAGCGTACGACGAATAAAAACAGTTTTATAACAAAAGAAAGTTATACTGCGTTTGGTATATAGATTTCGATGCGGAAAAGAAAAGGAAAAGCACAGGGCTACGCATCGAAGCATTGTACGTTACGCTTCGCGTGTCGCACCATTATACTTTTTCTTCACTTTCCGCACTGAATTCTAAATACCAAACGCGCCATTAGAGGTGAGAAGCTCGCCTGGATCAAATAGGCCTCGATGGCGCGCGATGAAATCCTCGATCGACTAAAACCTCGAGCATCTATCGTACCCAACTGGTTTATTTTTACGCCTGGGACGTATTCCAACGTCAATACCTTCGTCGCCGTGTAGTCCCAGTACACCATCTGGCGAGATTAAAAAAAAATTTGCAAAGGCGCGACGCGCAAAAGTTTATCGCATGAAGGAAAGAAAGCAGGAGAAACTTACGGGTACTCGCACCCACTTTACGTTGCGAAAATCGCGTCGAAATCGATCTGCGTTTTTCCCTTCGTTTACGTAGTCGATCTCCTCGTACAAAATCCTGGAATTTTTCGGTGAAATGAAACGTAAGGAGGAAAGTTATGACATGAAAGAATAACAATCAGCCGATGGGGTACTAAAAAGATTTACTTGGCGCATTCTTCGTATATTCCAAGCCAATCACGTGTGGGGCCGCCGAGGGTCTCACTCTTTTGGAAGTATTCGGCGATGAGTTTAAGATTTTCTGAGGGACGGACAAGACAATGTTATGATGAACTGAAGTAAAAAAAAAAAAAAAAATCGATGGTTCGTCGAAAGTAGCGCCTGATTGGTTGACTTACTCAGATCGATGTCGAAGAGCTTCTTAAGTCCCGGCCTCTGAACCTTGATGACTACTTTTTCTCCGTTATGAAGAATAGCCCTATGAACCTAACAACATTCCCAAAAAAATGGTAAGAAGATATACAACTGAGAACTACTTCTGTTTTTTTTACTATGAAAACAAAATAGATAGGAAGGAAAACATAAATCAAACACCACCTGACCAAGACTAGCAGCTGCAATGGGCTGTTCTTCGAATTCCCTGTAAAGAATCTGCATTGGAGCGCCCAATTCCTTTTCGATGAATTCCTTTGCTTTGCTTGGCGAAAATGCAGGTACCTTATCCTGGAGAACGAATCACATATATACGTTTATATCCTTACATAATATATGAAGCTAGAACGAACATTTTCAGACAGAAAATTATTTTGCAGAGACCTGTAACTTGGCAAGCTCTTCGACGAACTCTTTAGGAAACAAGTCAGATCTTGTGGAAGATAGTTGTCCAAGTTTGATAAAAGTGGGACCAAGTTGAAGCACGCTCTCTCGCAGCCACGAGGCTGTTTTTCGCCTTCTTGCGGCCTGAAAAAGTTAGGTAGAAAGAATCAATGTAATAATATTTTCATACAGATTGGTTTCATATTTCCCTCAATCATATGTAAAAGTCACAATTTTCACATTCACCTGCTTATCTTCAGTGAAGCCTCCGATATAACTCCACTTTGCATTGTCCAAGAGAACCCTCACACGCAATGAGAGGACAAATGACCAAACGTCTATCGTTCTTTGAACTGTGTTGTAGTTTTCGTTCGCCCAACTGAAGCCTTCGTCCGAAGGCAACACTTTGACTCCTTCGAGGGGCGGGAGCTCACCGAGGGACGAAATCTTCGAAAGGGGTGGAATTGGATCCTTCTTTACAAGGCTTTTCCCGGGAGTGGGGCCCACCACCCCATTAACGTTCTTTGTAGATTCTCTTGTCCCATTTGCAGATCTTAGCGTCCCTTTTCTTACCTCGGTGGCAGGCGCCATTTTAACTGCTCTACCGTTTGTTCCCAGTTTTTCGGGCAATTCTGTCTGCGTCATTCTTATTCGTAATTGACGGGATTTTCTTGTTTTCACCATTAAGGGTCGGGAAAAGTGAGCAGTATGAGATATAGAAGCTGAAATGGTAAGAAGGCCATCGCCGAGTCTTCCATGATTTGTTAAATCTGAGCTATTACAAGCCAATGATGACTCCATTGTTGAAGGCTAAAATCTGTACAAGGACAACACTTTGAAGTTAGGCAAGTGGTAATAAAAAGTATTGGGAAAATTTCAGTCCAAGAATCGTACAAAAGAAATAAATAAACAAAAAAAAAACAATCTTTGAGCTCTCAGAAAACAGAATTCAACTAGCACAATCCAGCATGTCATTACCAACAAAAAGACTGTAAAATATCACTCGCAGGCACTGTTAGAATATCAGAAGCGATTATGCCATTGTAAACAAGTAAAGATTTCAATTGGTTTTTGAGCCAAACTCAATCTTTTGTGTGTGATAGAGTGATGAAACATGGGAGATGAAGAATAAGAGCACAAGAGAGCCCCACAAGGCGGTCAAAATAAGCATCTAAAACAAAGACTAATAGAGAGGTACAATAACTCTATGGTAGAAGCGGAAATCATGGTCACCTGAGAAATTTCCTGAAAAACTGCCGAGAGAACTTAAGTTGAAAACTATTGGGAGAAGAAATTGTTACTTTTATCTTTCTCAGAATTGTCTGACTGAAAGAGGTTGCTAGCTAGCTAGATATTATAGTGGGAACAAGATTGAGAGAGGAGCAACGTCGCCGTGCAAGCTTCAAATGCCCACTGAACGACAGCCTCTATTATTCAATTGTTCAAAGATATATATATATACATATATACATATATATATATATATATATCTTTTCTTTGTGTCTTTCCGTTGCTTGGCATTTAGTGATTGGTCTGAAATTTCTTTCCTTCGTGTTGTATTCCTCTCCACAACAATTATTCCTAATTACATTGGTTGGTTTGTTATAGGTTATATTCCTTCATCTCAGCCAGTACTAGGAGAAAGAAACACTAGCACGGATTATTTAAATTAATTAAGCGATGATATTTTTTCCACTTGACTTATGTATGGGGGTTAAACATGAGCCGAATTCAAGAAGTCGGTTGGACACTTGGACTAGGAGCAACTTCAACTTATGGTTAGTCGGCTTTTTATTTATTTATGTTTTTTCATCTAAATACATTAATTTCGAGGAAGCCGAAACCAAGTTTAATTGTAGATCATAGTTGAACCTAGAAAATGACGGCCGCGATTTAGCAAGGACTCTCAAGCCCAAGCTATAATAATAAATGGTTATATTCTTCCATGGCTTCCATAATATGTTTCTGTCTAATAGAACTGAGCTGATGTTTTTTGTCGGTGCCATGGGAGAAGTGGTTTTCAGACTTAACTATCAAAAAAACGTGAAACATGAAACTTAGTGTGTACCATGGCGTGACGTACTAAACTTGGAAGTGAGCCATTGAATCTAATCAACTTTCCAAAGTCTTTCCATCTTTGTCCCATATACTACTCGAAGATGGAAAGGGAAATAGCATTGAACAGTCAAACATCAAGGACAGACACAAAGCGATAAGTTGGTCTCTTACAGCAATCAAGATGCAAGAGTGACATTGAATAAATCAAATCAAATCAAATAATCCAATCATCATATCTTGTTTCCTAAAGAATCATGCACGGACTATTCTTGAACTGGGACAAAGGGTAGATAACTAATTCAGCAATAAGTGTAAGAAAATTGGGAAAACACAAGTTACTAATGGAATTAAGGAACCATACGCGGAAGAAGAAGAGGTCAAAGAATAGATATGAGATGTAGGCAGCATAGCCCAGACAATCAATTTCAGCTCAAGATTTGCCTGAAACATCGGAGCCATAAAGAATGGACTCAACAGAAATTACAACGATTTCATTGGTTCTTTGTTTTCTTGACAAAAACATTCATGAAAATTAAGCATCCAAACCAGATTCGTATATGACGATGAACATGTGAGAAAGAGCAACGATTTGGGCTATTAAACACACCAAAATAGCATAACAAGATTACTTACTAACAACTTGGGATTTATTTCTGAATTCTTTCTACCTCGCCTTTTTTCTCTCTCTCTCAAGTCGAAGGTTTAGGCCAATCGCAATTCATCACCATCTTGCCTGGTTCCAATTTATGACTGGCAATTACATAAGTTACAGGCGCACGATCTTCCTTCCACCTTCCATCATTCTTTGATTCTTGATCCATCTTCAGCTTCGATTCGTTACTCTCCAAAGCTCCACCACGCCCCATAATCATCTGCCAGGTGAGAGCTGCTTTACGTTTAATCCTATGTGCCCAGAGCACGCTATTCCTTATCCACTCATGGATCTCTCCCATGGAGTAAGTATTCTCTCCTCCTTTCACTTCATCGCCCTTAGTTCGAAGGACGAAGAACGGTGGCTTTGCTCCAGCCACCGCCATCCTGGGAAAACCCAAAGGGCTGTTACTACCCAAGGAAAGGGGCGAAGAAGCCTCTCCCTTCTTGGCCTTGGGAGAGGAGAAGGCTTTGAAGAGAACATCCTTACTAGTAGCAAATTGGTTCTTCCCAGGCATCGAAGCGAATGCAAAAGATCGCTCAGTTTCGCGCGATAGCGTTATTCCTCCTTGGTGGTTCTTATGGGTAGCGGCGCTGATTATCTCCCTCGCCATTTTGAGCATTGGGCTGCTCCTCCTTTGCCTAATTGGAACATCGTTCCATCGCACTTGGGCGATTCGAGAGGAACGATTGGGGTCGTATTCGATCTTCTCTACGATGCCGATGGCGGAGGTGCTTCGCTTCAGATCGATTGCTCGCTGCAGTCGCTTCGCTCCACCGCCGCGGTGAAAGACGGTGATTCGTCCTGAAGAATTCCGACCAGCTGCCATTTTCGATCTTTGCAATTCGGTGCTCTCTGGATGAAGGGAGTACAGTAAACTGATTGCGATTCTAGGGTTTGGAACATTGGGCCAAAAGGTTAACTAAAACCCAATAAAGTTAAAAAGACTTAATTAATCCATTTTTATAACAAACTGATTAATATTCTAGGGTTGTAATGTTTTTTTCACGAAGCCGAAGAATATCGTAAGCGTTCACAGAAAGGCGAGGCAATGAAATGCGAACAAGCTTGTTGTTGTTCAACTTCGCTTGCTTCAAAGTATTTGAAGATTTTTTCTGAATCTATTCCGTAGAAAGAAACCCCATTCACTCAAAGGCTTTGATGAAATTATGGCAAAGATGTGTCATCTGTCGACTAATAGCTATGAACTGTGTTTAGAGTTAAGACTACAAGACATTTAAAAAACCATCGCGTCTCAATTTATTTCCTCCCCTTAGTTTTCACTGATGATGTCCTTTTATGGAGTAAGAACACACTCGCATGTGATGTGAATTTATTACAAATTCAACAATTGGCCTCCAATTAGTAAAATAAAAACACCATCATATGTCTCTGATCAATTAAAATTTGAGCTAAAACATAGAGAGAGCAGATAAAAATAATGCAAAAAAATTACCATAACATCATCATCATCAGGCAGCACAAAGAGCTTCTTCCCATTATCCTCAGCCCTTAATTACTTGGAGATTGCAGAGCAGCAATAACAGCTGAATAGTGACATGAAAGACATATAACTACAACGAGGTGAGAAATATTCATTATCCAGCTAAAACGAACACATTCATGTCTGAAGCCAAACATCACACACTCACCATTCCATTAAAAACAAAAGAAAAGGCTTTATCTAGCTAGAACAAAGAAGACATAACGAATGTGCCGAGACAGAAAGATAAAGAAATGAGAGATACAGCTTAATCAACTCCAATGATCGAAGTCCAATTACCGCTGGTTTTACAAGGTTTTGAAGCATCAAATACGAAACACAAGCCACCTCATTCCACAAAATACAGAGATTTATCCATCATGAGAACAGCAACACTACAAAATACCCCAACAGAGAAAAGCTCAGAATAAACTCCGTGTTCGAATTTTTAGATCGAATCAGACGAGGGATTTGATTTCTTAATGGAGCAAGAGCTCTTGAAAGCTTCAATTTGGGATTGGCATTTGCTGTGATCCCCTTTGTTTTCCTCCAAACACTTCTTAAGTGCTTCAACGTCACATGGAGACATAATCTTTCTCGCAGCAGAGCTTCTCCCCTCGTCCTTGATTATTTCTGACTTTGATTCCATCGAATCGAGTCTAGCTAGACGGACTTCAATTTTCTCGACGCTTCTCTATAATTAAATTGCGCTTGCGCTGTAAAAATAAATAAAGGGAGTTACTATTTACCGCCCCCTTTTACTTGTTACCGCCCTTAAAGGGTGGAAAAAAGACGTTTATGCTCCTATGTTATTTAAATTAATTTAAAAAGGTAAAATATAATAAAAAGTAAGAATTTTATTTAAAATCCTTTACTACGCAACACTTTTCAAATCACACATCCAAATCAAACTAAAAAACAAAGAATTTGAAAATCGAAATGGATCGACGAGGCGGAAAGGGAAAGCGAAAGGGGGTGTTGTCACTATTGGTAAGAAAATTGTCGTAAATTCATTCGTACGTAGATATATTGTCGAAAACGGGTCGGAATAGGCTGAAAAACGGTCGATCGGACGCGAAATCGGACGAAAAAGGCATGGCCGAAACGAAATTTCGGCCGGCGAAGTCACGACCGAAACGTGATTTCGGTCGCGACAGGTTCGACCGAAATATGATTTCGGTCGAGACTTGGCCGACCGAAATCACGTTTCGGTTGCCATGGATCCGACCGAAATCGTCTTTCGGTCGGATCTGTCCCAACCGAAATACCGATTTCGGTCAGATCCTCGGCGACCGAAAATCAATTTCGGCCGTGCCTGACATCGACCGAAATCGGATTTCGGTCGTGTCAGTGTCCGACCGAAATTCGGTTTCGGTTTAATTTTTTTTTAAATAATTGCAGGCCAAGGGTGGGAAGTCCCTACTCGGAGGGAGCAGCAGCCCCCCCCCCCCCGTTGGACGAATCTGGAGAGCGTCATACGAGGGCGCGCGGCGTTGACGCATCCGTTCGTAGGGAACGGGAGCAGGAGAGGCGGCAGCGAGCGGTTGATTCTCATTCCGTATATGCGGATCACGATCCACATGCCGATGAGGAGGCGCATGCGGATGAGGAGGTGCCCTACAATGCGGCATCGTTTGAGTCATCCGACGACGATGCGATACCGGTCTCCTCACGTAAGTCCCTTATCCATTCATTATAAATTGGCTTTCGATGTCGTGTCTTAATATACATACAACAAATTAAATTTATTTTTGGGGTATTCGTAAAAAATAAAATAGGGAGCTAGCGCTCCAGGGTCGTAGATGACGATTCCTGGAGGGTGCAGGGGCCACAGCCAGGATCTGTAATTATATATATGACGGATCGTCCCGTTATCTTCTGCGTGTCGAGCCCTCATCGCTGAGAGGATATGTGCTGGTTTCGCTTGGGCAGCAGTCATTTCCTCTACGACCTTCTTTGCCTGGCTGCTTAACCCACTCGTCTGGCGGTGTCCCTCGGGATACTGTATCAAAGGGTGATTGTGTATGAAATTCTCAGGTGAACCCGTACGAATGTACCATTCCCTAGTAGATGGATCCTGTTGGGCTATGACTACAAACGGACACCTGCACTTATTAGACTTCGACATCCTCTCCAATTCATCCTCATTGCCTCTATAACGTTCTCCGCGAGAACATCTAATCAATTTTTTTGTTCCAAATTTCTTGTGCGACGAAATTATCACCTCGAAACCAAGACCTATAGCGATGCCTTTCGCCCAGTTAATGGCTTCCACGTCGGTCGGAAAGCGTCCTCCTTCGCAGAAATGCTCACTGTAGTTTATCCCATCACCCGTGGAATCCTCCGGGACACTCTCCGAGTCTGAGAAAAAAAAAATTAAACAACCGAAATCAAATTTCGGTCCCTCTAAGAGGCGACCGAAATGAGATTTCGGCCACCTCTGTCGTAGCCGAAACCGGATCTCGGCCGCGACAGTCCTAGCCGAATCCTTATTTCGGCTACGACAGTCGCGGCCGAACTAGAATTTCGGTCGACCTATTGGGCGACCGAAATTGATTTTCGGTCATCACAAGGGTTGACCGAAATTGTTGTTCGCCCTTTGTGTTGACCGAAATTATGTTTCGGTCGGGCCGAAATTTTCGCTCGAATCCGACCGTTTTTCGAGAACTCACGTCTATAAAAACGAAATTTACGAGAATTTGCTTACCATCCGTGCCAATAGACGCTTTCGTTTGACTTTTCCATTTCCCAAATAGACGATTCATTGCGATTGAACGTTTTTTGTTTTGTTTGAGTCTGATTTGAATGTTTAATTGCTATATGAAAATTGTTGTCTGGAAAAGGACTTTAAATAAAAAATTTAATTCAAAAGGGCAATTTTGTCTTTTTTCAGCCCTTTAGGGGGCGGTGACTAGGAAAAAAGGGGGCGGTGAATAGCAATTCAGATAAATAAATATATAAAGAAAGATAGAAGTCGTCCAATGCTTGCGTTTGACCGTTAATTTTGACGAAAATGCCACGTTTTCAGCATGTGACTGATCATTTAAAAAAAAAATTATAATTACTTTAGACAAAATTCCATGGTTCCGTCTTTATTTAATGTCTTTTTTTTTTCTATACGCCAGTGTTTATTTCACGTACTCGAATTATATAGGCTAATAGACCAAAGAGGTCTCTCCGGTAATTCCTGATTCAGAAAGAACAAATGCTCACATATGAGAATACAAATACAATGTAAAAGAAAGAAAACAAGATCCAAACCGTTAACACAGAGAATTAAAGAACATATCAAAACAAATAACTATTAAGCCAAATATACAACACTCTTCACTTTCTTCGGAAAGAACACTCGACACGGGAAGAAAACAACTCATACAATGAGGAGACTCAAGCTCCAAGAACGGGAGACAACGAACACAGCCAACTTACGAGTACAATCGAAGAACACAAAGAATCACAAAAGACATCCGAACACCCATTAGTAGAGGCATACAAGCGAAGAAATAGAGAGAACACCTGTTAATTCGATTTCTTCTTCTTTTTTTCTTTTTAAGAGAGAGGTAATAGAAAGTTAGAGAGAGAAAATGGCAGAAAATTGAGAGAAATTATTTAATAATTTCTTTATCTATCGAAAAATTTGACGAATATATCGAAGAAATTGTTGGTTTTTATGAAGCAACCAAGAATCGATCTAAGAGAGGTGAGGGAAAAAATTTCTCTTTTACGTAAAAACGTAATTAAACAAAACTCTATATAGCTAAAAATAGTAACTACCCACTAAGATAATGCTTAGACTAATTCAACCACTAAAAACGGTCAAATATGAGTGGCCCTAATTTAGGATAACATGTAGTCCTAAAACACATTTCTAACAGAGATGATTACCATGAATCAATTTTAGTAAAGAAAATGATACTGATTTGTAATAGTAACAGACAGGAAAGGAGCTTATCTAGATAACAATGAATCAAGTCGGATTCTTAGATTCTAGCATTCTCTCCTCCTTCACTAAAAAAACCATGAAAAAAAATCTCCTTTCTCCCCTTTCCTCCATTAATGGAGGTTGGGGGTGGTTAAATCACATGTTTTTCTCTTTTATTTTTGTTTTATTGCTTCTCTTTTCTCTTTGTCTCCTCATGTGGGAGCTCCTCTTCCCTCGTGGAAGTTTTTTTTCCTTTATGGGGCTTCTTCCTCCTTGTCGTCTTCCTTGTGGGGCTTTGTCTTCATTTTTGGGGGTTTTGCTTTCCTTTTAGATCTCATATACCTTGTTGGAGAACTTCATGTTCATGGGGAGTATGAAGAGTTCCTTTTAGATCTCATATACCTTTTGGAAAGTTTGAAAATCTGGTCAATGAGGCGCTATTGTTCATCCAAAAAGTTGATACTCCTCAGCATTCTCATATTCATCAATGAAATTCGCGTAGTCTATTACGGATGTGGATTTATTAGTCAACTTCGTCATGGAGTTTTAAGTGCATTTGACGTAGTAGAAGTTCACGTTCTTACTATCGAGTAGTAGAAGTTCACGTTCTTACCGTCGAATGTTTGCGTGGTCTTATTTTTTGAGTTTTGCTTTGCCTGTGATTAGATTTAGAATGTTTTGCTTGTTTATTTGCTCATTGGTAGGACTTTTGTCTTTACCAATTTATTCACTATTGCCGGAAAGACCTATCTTGTTGTTTAACCATGTAATTATATTTTTATTAATGAGGTTGTTTAATCATGTAATTATATTTTGATTAATGAGATAGCGAGCTGCCGGTTGGGAAAAAAAAAGATATAAGAAATCAATGAATGATAATCCATTATCAACTTCAGTTTTCTGGAAACAATTCAACAATTGCGTTAACCCCCTAACTTCATTGTCCAGATTGTGCAATGATAATGTGAAATCTTCCTTCACATGTCAAGTATATAGCAAATTTTTTTTCATCCTCTAACAAATCATATATACTAGTACTCCTTGCACACTCTAACGTGTGTGCTATAATATATAAATATATAATATTAAATTTATTTATTTAATATATTTAATTGATAATTATTATTTAAGTTTGGTTATGTATATATCTAAATTGTAAGATTAAAGATATAACAGTTTTTTACTAAAAATAAAAATAGTAATGAACTAAATATAGTAAATTAGAGTTAGTGAGTGATTTTTTATTTTATTATTTAATTATTTTTAAATTGACAGACCAAATTGACAGTTTATACACACCCCTCAGTTAATAAACGAGTATAGATTCTTGACACCCTGAATATAGATATCTAATTTAAACACTTACCAGCTTTTAACAATTAATTACAGAATTTTTCAAACAAAACTCATATAATCACACTAGTTCATAATATTTGAAACCATAAATAAATTCATAGTTCAAAATTTTGGTTTCGATTAATTATGAGACACAGGCCCAAAGGGTCATAAACCGAAAGATCAAACTAAGACAAACATTCAAGATCTAAGCCAAAAAAAGGAAAAAAAAAAAGATGCTTCTAGTAACGATAATAAATCAAACACAGGCGCTGATATGCTTAAATTAGGCACCAGTTTTTTGCTTCTTGGGCATTCGATAGCCACCCACAACACAAGCATGGTCTCTTTCGAAGGGCTCGAGTGTCACCTGCTCGGCAGGCTTGAACTGATCTGCCTGCAACTTTTTCACTTCTTGGGCAAATACAGCCTCGGCGGGAACAGTTGAATCGATGCAGTTAGCCTAATGACAGTGAGTGAGCGAAGTTTATTTACGCCAACGAAGATCACAAGCTAAGATTAAACTTTTAGAAAATCAAATGAAAAGAAAAGCATACCTTGATTGATATCACAAAGTGGCCTCCAGCTTTCAAGAAGTACGAAGCATTCAGAGCTAATATTCTTGCCTGGCAAAAATTAGACAAGGAGAGTGTTTATGGGAAGATTCAGGTTTCGCACAACTACTGATGATTTTGCTGTAGGAGGCAGCGTTTTGACATAGAAAAATAATCAGATCAGGAATATTGGCAATGTTTATTACATGTGTGTGTTAGCATGGTGGAGTAGCCATGCCTTGTAATAAAGGACAACCATTCATTGCAAGACTTGGAAAATAAGAAAAAAAAAATGCATAGCCTGATTTAACAATGCATCAGAAACTCGGTTTTGCATCACCCGTGATGTCCTGAAGGGGAATCCGAGTAAATCATCACATGCTTAATTGTGTGTAAGAGAGAAGACAAGGTAATTAAAGAGGCAAATGAAATAGCATTATTATTGTATCAGAAACTCGGTTTTTGCATCACCCATGAAGTCTTGAAGGGGAATCCGAGTATATCATCATATGCTTTTATCATACAAAAGGAGAGGGACAGGAAGTTAATAATGTTAACTATGGATCCATAGCTAATAAAATCAATTTCAAAAGAAAACATTTTTTAAAAGGAATCCTGCTTAGACCAGTTTAAAACCTGAAACGGGCTTCTAAATGTTCAACCCTAAAGAATTCAAGAAAGAGGAAGCAAACCTGATCAGGCTGAGCAACATCAGAAAAAATAACATCAACCATTCCAACAAGCATCCTATACTTAGCAGGATGTCTTGCATCCTCAATAATCGGTATAACATTAGTCCTTTTCTTTGCCATGTTCACCAAGTCTCTACCACTTCGGTGAGAGAACTCAACTGCATAGACCACTCCTTCCTGACAAAGTAATAGTAAGTTCGACTTATACAAAATCGTAACTCATGTAAACCCATATCATAAACACACAATCCACAGCGAACTTACAGGGCCAACAATGTCAGAAACGTGAGAAACAGTAGTTCCTGAAGCAGCTCCAAGATAGAGAACACGCGCACCAGGTTTCTACATCAAGAAAATGTAAGTGGTGCACCCCACGTATAAAATTAAAATATGAGACAAATTTCGAGAAACAATAAAGCAATTAGGTAAGCCCAATCTGAGACTCACAATCCATATATTGTCAACCCCACCAAGAATCGCAGCAGCTAACTTAGAGCGGAAGGGGTTCCACACTCTGTACTCAACCTTCGTACCATCTTCATTCTGAGGTAGATCAAATTTCATTCGCAAATTTATCAAAACACAAGTAATGACTGAAAATATCCATATCTCAAATACATGTAAATCAGTTGATTTGCCTCATATCTAATTAAAAAAAAACACACTTTTCCAGCAGGATAACGTAAACAAGCTTGACCAGACCTGAACCGATACTCTCTTTTCGTTGTACACAGCTTCACCAGGCACCATATTCTTAGTGCAAAGGGCATCCTCTTTGCCCTTAGCAATGAAAACACCCTCGTGCCTATGCGGCTCCACCACCACTTTACTACCTCCCTTCATTCCTCCTCTTCCGCCCCTACCACCTCTTCCACCAGCACCACCACGGCCACCACCTCGACCGCCACCTCTCTTCATCGGCGTGCCGCCTCTTCCACCAAAACCTCCCCTACCACCTCCACGTCCCCCTCTTCCACCACCATCTCCTCTTCCTCCTCTAAAACCACCTCCTCCGCGGCCTGAAACATAATCGAAGTTAGCTTTTCGAACCTTCTCATCAAAAGCGACAAACATAACATCCTAACAAAATGCATCATCCTCGATGAAGCAATACTTAAATATGCAAAATGTAGGCAACGCTAAAACTACACAACTACGGTAATAAGCTCGATACCTCTTGCAACCATGTCTGCTTATTCTCTCGTCTGTGAGTGTAAAGAGGTGGAGGTGTGAAGGGATATTAGGTGGCGTCGGACGATTTTATAGGAGTGGTGAAAGGTGATTTTAGGGTTTAGGGTTTTCACAATTCACGAGTTGGATTATTTTCAGGAAAGCCCCTTGACATTTGTTAATTTCAAAAGCGTCTTACGGCCCACAAAGGCCCAAAATGATTACGGATACATAATAAACTTTGTCATAAAATTCAAATTGAAATCTATTGAAAGTCTGTAAATAAGAAAATAGTTGGTATTATTATTTTACTTGGTATTTTGCTGAAGTTCTATTTATCAAATCTATAGGATAGTGTTCTCTAAAGCTAAAAGCTAACGATATCCACAAGATGGTTTTTCCCTTCTATTTTCTGAACTAAAAATGACCACAAACAAAGGCAAAATATCAATGACATTGCCATCCATCATGGCTCCTTCCTCTACGCTAGTTTCCACTCCAACGTCATCTTCTATTATACACCGTTCCTCAATACCAACCGCAATCTCTCAGCACTTTGGCTTAATTCCTCGACGGCGCTGTGCTCATATTGAGCGGTGGAATGGGCTCGTCAAGCATGTCTGCCTCACGCCCTCAATCTCAAGATCATATTCAATTATTAAAATGGGTAAATTAATTAAAATCCCACAATTTTTCTTGGGCTTCTCTCGTTCATTACCGTATGTCATTTATGATATATATGTATCGATATGATGCAGGGAAGGCGAGGAGGAAACGTAAAGGTAATAATAATAATAATAATAATAATAATAAAGGAGTGTATGCTTCTCTTTTTGGAGTAGGGGCGCCTGAGGCTTTAGTCATAGGTGTGGTGGCTTTGTTAGTTTTTGGTCCTAAAGGTCTTGCCGAGGTTAGTCACTTGGTAATTTAATTTAATGGTCCTAAAAGAATGTAAAATTCTCTGATCATGAGAGTTTGTGTGTTACTCCTTTTGCTTGTGTTAGGCCGCTCGTAATATGGGGCAAGCTCTGCGTGGCATCCAACCTACGATAAGGGAACTTCAGGTTCGTTTTTATTCCCTTCTTTTTTCGACATGTGTAGTAAGAATTTATATTGTCTTAGTCGAGGATTGTTCTTTCCTTGAGACTTTATATGGTCTCTTTGAGTGGCAAGAAATAAGCTTTCCCAAGATAGAAGAAAAAAAAAGAGATGGTAGCTAGTATTTGAGTTGCAGCACATGAACACAATTGAATGAGCACCGGTAAAAGAGTAGAATTTTAAAGAAACAGCTTAACTTAGTTATTTAAGGATTCATTTGGTATGCCAGAAATTCTTAGGAAAGGAAAAGGAAATGTGTGAAGGTACAACGACTGAAAGGAGAAGTACCGTTGTTCGATGCGCCAACTTAGCTTTCTGTCATGTTTTCAACCAACGAATTTCGCGTACCAAACCCACCCTATAAGTGAATATTTTTCAATTAATTCTGATTGGAGAATGCATTGTTGTATATAGAATGCTTACGATTGTCATGACGAGACATCTTTTTATTTGTCACCTTACCGTTACTGTGTTATTGAAACGAATTAGATGTTACTAATGCGGAATTCGCCGCGTAAAAAGAAAAGGAAAAGTGCAATGGTACGATCAACGACGTGTAATGTACAATGGGTTGATGCTTACAACTATATTTTTCATATTTCGCGTAACAACTCACCCTTAAAAATTCCACATAGTTCTGACTCATTGGAACATTGTAACTCATTGAATGCCCTTATCAAAACTTACAGAAAATTTCCAACTTTTGCTTTCCGGATAGGAAGTTTCAAGGGAGTTCAAGACCAGCCTCGAGCGGGAGATTGGTCTCGACGAAGTCGAATATCCTAAGCAGAGAAATTCGAGCTATAACACCACTACTGCTGCTAGTACTACTACTACTACTACGCCAATCATAAAGGACACCAATGATTCGCAAGAAAATCTCACTCTTAAAGGTAAGACATACACAAAATCTGCTTTTATACGATAATGTCCAAACATATAATTTCTGCTGCAGAAGAATCTTCTGCGTCTGAAGTCAAGGCGTATTCTACCGAGGACTACTTGAAGTACACCGAAACGCAGCTAAAAGCGGCTCAAGCCAAGCTCGAGGCATCATCTCAAGGTTAGTAGTGTAGAATCAATAAGCGATGATAACAATCGAAAAGTTATATATAGAGATGTATATATATATATATTATATATATATATGATTAATGTTCTTTGTTTTGTTTATTTAGATTGTACGTCGCAAAATCCCGAAGATGATTCTCGTCGGCAATCTGCATCGGTTCGGTCCATTGATCCACGGCCTGAAACCTGAAAGCTGAGGCATGAAATTTTCGAAGGAATTGTCGAATTATACTGATTTTGATTTTAATCATTGGGTTTAGACATTACTTCGGTGCTTCTTAATCCTTTCTTTGGCCATATCGAATTCTGCTTAGTAATAATAATAACAAAAATAATATTATATAAAAAGATACAGATGAGTCTCGATATTGAAATCCTAATATATACCAAACAAGGGATGTTGATATGAAATTCAGATTTTGAATTCCCAATTTAAAAGATGTGATTCCTTTCCAATATTCGAATCCAAATGCATCCACTTACCGACCAATAATATTCAACTATAGCTCGAGAGCAATTTTCTAACTAATGTGTAGGGATTTTTCGGGCCAATTTCAGTCCAAGCCCATATAAGCTTGTGGGGTTCCTTTAAAAAACAATTGGCAATAGATGGAGTTAGCCCACAAGCTTATAAGCCACTCATAATCTTTCTAATTATCCGATTTGGGACTTGGGTTTGACACCCAACAATCCTCTCCTCAAACTCAAGACCACTCATCGGGCATCTCTTTCAACGATATTCATCTTGCAACGCCGTTCCTCAACGGCACCCGCCGCCTGACTACCGTCATTGTCAGGGAGACTTTCGACACAAGGCACCAATCATTTTACAAGGGACGGGGACACACCACCCACATCATATCTGGGCTAGAACCTTGATTCATTTGAAGGCACCATCACGTGTTCGTCCACGCTCGCCGCACCAATTGTAGGGATTTTTCAGCCCAATTCCAGCCCAAGCCCAAACTTATAGAGGTTTGTGGGGTTCCTCTCTAAAACCAATTGGCAATAGAGGGAGTTAGCCCACAAGCTTATAAGCCACTCATAATCTTTCTAATTATCCGATGTGGGACTTGGGTTTGACACCCAACAATCCTCCCCTCAAACTCAAGACCACTCAACGGGCATCTCTTTCAACGATATTCATCTTGCAACGCCGTTCCTCAACGGCACCGCCACCTGACCACCGTCAATGTCAGGAAGACTTTCGACACAAGGCACCAATCATTTTACAAGGGACGAGGACACACCACCTACATCATATCTGGGCTAGAACCTTGATTCATTTGAAGGCACCATCACGTGTTCGTCAACGCTCGCCGCACCAATTGTAGGGATTTTTCATGCCCAATTCCAGCCCAAACCCAAACTTATAGAAGGTTGTGGGGTTCCTCTCTAGAACCAATTTAGAGCCGTCAATTCGGTCCGTGGCCCGGGGGCCGCCCCGCCCCGCCCTGCCTATGGGGCGGGTTGGGCTGCTGTTTTTAAGGCCCGCCAACGGGCTGGCCCGCTCTGCCAGCCCTTATAATATATTTACCCAGCCCAAAAAAATTAATTCCATATGTCAAGTCCAGCCCAATTTGCTAAAAAAAAATCCAGCCCAAATAAAATAAACAAAATTCCCAATCGTGACCCTTAGCTTCTTCAATTCATCTTCCATCCCAAACGTAGAACTTCGATTCCCTCCTTTCTTACTCGCACAGCTCTCGCACCAGAAATCAGTCCCTCGCCTTCGCTCAATCCATCATTCAGCGACTTCGACGAAGCCAACAGCTGCATCGTCTCGACGCGAACTCCCTCGGCCACCTCGCGGCGAACTTCCATTTGCTGCTTCTTCGTCTTCAACAGTCGCCGCGCCTTTTATTGATGTAATGGTTGAAGAACTTTAATTTCAATGAACGCGTATGGGTTTTTCTTTGGATTGTAGCTCGCATTGATGCTTTTTGTGTGATTTGCTCGTTCCATTTGGAATTTGTTTGTGTGGTTTGCTTAGTGACTTTGTTTGGGTTCTTGATGATTTATGACTGTTATGCCGTTCTGTTTTTTATTTTTTTAAACTGGCCCGCCCAGCCCGCCCGGCCCGCGGCCCGCCGGCGGGGCGGGGAGGTCCTCAAATATATAGGCCCGCCAAATGGCGGGCCAGCCCGGCCCGGCTCGGCCCATTGACAGTACTAAACCAATTGGCAATAGAGGGAGTTAGCCCACAAGCTTATGAGCCACTCATAATCTTTCTAATTATTCGATGTCGGACTTGGGTTTGACACCCAACAATCCTCCCCTCAAACTCAAGACCACTCAACGGGCCTCTCTTTCAACGATATTCATCTTGCACCGCCGTTCCTCAATGGCACCTGCCGCCTAACCACCGTCAATGTCAGGAAGACTTTCGACACAAGGCACCAATCATTTTACAAGAGACGGGGACACACCACCCACATCATATCTGGGCTAGAACCTCGATTCATCTGAAGGCACCCTCACGTGTTCGTCCACGCTCACCGCACCAATTGTAGGAATTTTTCAGGCCCAATTCCAGCCCAAGCCCAAACTCATAGAATCTTGTGGGGTTCCTCTCTAAACCAAATTGGCAATATATGGATTTAGCCCACAAGCTTATAAGCCACTCATAATCTTTCTAATTATTCGACGTGGGACTTGGGTTTGACATTCAACATAATATTTAATAGGGACTATGCAAATTAAAACATACCATACTCAGAAATCATTCAACAATATATTAGCATTGGAACCAAACTAGGTGTTCATCACGTTCGAGTTCAATCCGCGATCAAATCTAAAAGCCTACCAAGAAATATTCAAGGTATTTCAAATGTGTTCATTAAGTTCAATCGTTAGATTGTGGTGATCAATCGCAAAAAACCAAAACAAACCTAGTAGAAGGTCCAAACACATCTTCTAAGGAAAATCAATATAAAGAATTTTCATGCGAAATCTTTCAAAACTATCGAGCGGAGAATAAAGGGAATAAGTAGAGTTACAATCCACAAATTTATTTCTGATTTTATAAAATTTTGTTATGAAAATATTATAATAGCTAATATTTTGCTAATGACGATTATAATAATATTACGAGATAATTAGAGAGACAAATAACATCTTTTACTCAATACTTCTCAATACATTTCTACACATCCCAAATCACCTATTTATACACAAACTTCCCAAAATTACATCCACAAAATAAAATATTACATCAACCACAAAATAATCTCATCTACCATTCTTAATAAAAAAAATTTATATCTAACTTTCTCAACCTCCATTCTTAACTTAACCACATACATCCACATAATTTTAATATTTCATAATACTCCCCCTTGGATGTTTATTTAGGAATATGACTCGTTAAAACCTTACTAGGAAAAACCCTGTGGGATAAAACCTAATGGAGGAAAAAGAGTACATGATTCCTTTAATACGCTACCATTGGTTGCCTCATTAAAAACCTTACTAGGAAAACCCTGTGGGAAAAACCATGAAGGAAAAAAGAGTGCAACGCGTATTTACTCCCCCTCATAAGAATGTCCTTTAAGATCTCTAAGTTTCGGACTCCAACTGAATATGCTAATTTTCAAAAATTCTTGGAGGAAGTGCCTTAGTGAATACATCAGCATGATTTTCACTTGATCGAACTTGTTGTACATCAATATCACCATTTTTCTGAAGTTCATGCGTAAAGAAAAATTTTGGTGATATGTGTTTTGTTCTATCACATTTGATGCAACCTTCTTTTAATTGAGCTATGCATGCTCTATTATCTTCAAATAATGTTGTAGAATGTAATTTCTCAGTAGATAATCCACAAGTATCTTGAATGTGTTGAATAATAGATCTTAACCGACTAGCCTCATGATGCTAATATCTCAGCATGATTTGAAGAAGTAGCAATTAAGATTTGTTTAACAGATCGTCATGAAATAGATATACCTTCATGTGTAAATAAGTAACATGTTTGCGATTGTTCGTTATGCGGATCAGATAGAAATTCCGCATCTGCATATCCAACTAAACGTGATTGTGAATCATTCGAATAGAATAATCCCGAATCTGTAGTTCCTTGAAGATAACGGAATGTTTGATCTCATTCCAATGTTGTTGAGTTGGTGAAGAACTGTATCTTGCTAATAAATTCACTGCAAATGCTATATCTGGGTCTAGTATGACTTGTAAGATACATTAATGCTCCAATAGCACTAAGATATGGAACTTCAGCACCAAGTATATCTTCTATTATCATCGCATGGTCTGAATGGATCTGTATTCACATCAAGAGATCGTACTATCATTGGAGTAGTTAATGGATGTGCTTTGTTCATATAAAATCTTGTCAAGATCTTCTTTGTATAAGCCTCTTGATGGACAAATATTCCATCGTTCAAATATTCAATTTGTAGTCCGAGACAAATTTTGTTCTTCCGAGATCTTTCATTTTTAATTCTCGTTTTTGAATTCTCATTTTGAATTTTCGTTTCTCAAGTGATTTTAATTCTGTCTCGATTGCATCTTTCCATTTTTGCCAATCACTTCTTTGTCGACATTCATTTGTAGATTTTGGTTCATGATCCTCGTTTTCATTAATCTCATGTAGCACTACGTTAAATGAGAAAGCATCGTCAATGTTGACTTCGCTCAGTTTCATCTTATTCCATTATGGGCATAGTTTATTGAGATCTCTTCATTTTCAATATTTTCACAACTTTCAGGTACCTGATCAGATTTATTTATGCCCATGGACTCTCTTAGAGTTGACATGTCCTCGATTTGATCATCTCTTTTATTTGCTACTTTTCTTTTACGAAGATTCTTGTCTTTGGATCCCGAGGGCCTATCACATTTCAACTGTGGTTTCGGCTCAATTTTATTATTAGTATTATCAATAGAAGTGTCAATTCTAACAGGAGCATTAACAGCTGGTTGCGAATTCCCCGAGTTTAGACGCTTTCGGCACCTAAATTATCGGAAAACATACATACGAAATCGAATTCCATCTCTGGTTGGTTTTACGTAGTTATATTCAATGTTTTGTTCTAATCGGTCTAATCACTTAGTCCGTCTCATAAACCAATCAATAATCATATGCATGGAGGCCAATCACACGTACGAATATGAAGCACAAACAAAGAATACATAACTCAAATCATATGATAAAATAATAATTGCTTCAATACGTAGTCATAATCCGGCCTTGCACGGGCTCAATCACGAAAGAAATTTAGCTAACATGAGAATAAACGAAATCAACAACGAATCGAAAGAAAACATTGTTGAAAATGGGGTAATAAAGGTATGGAATTCGCCCCTCACGATACTCGAATCGTCACGCGTCTAGGGATCGCAATGGGTCGGGTCTGGCCGGACCCGGGACCCAACCCATTTATTTTTAGTTGGACCGTTACCCGACCCGACCCGCTACAGACCCGCTCCGCCCCGAACCCCGAATAAGCCGGGTCTGGCGGGTCTAACCCGCAAGACCCGGTTGTTTTATTTTTTAAATTTTTTTTTTTAAGTTTTAGTTTGATATACATTATAATTTATATTTTTATATTATTTATAAACATATTTCTATTTATAAATACATAAATATGTTTATATATTAATAAATATATGTAAAAATATATTTATATAATATATATTTATATTTTTTTACATAAATTTATATAATAAGATATAAATATTATATATATTTATGTAAAATATCATCCGGGTCGGGTCTCGGGTCGGGTCTCGGGGCGGGTTTGATCGGACCCGGGACCCGGCCGGGTTGAATCCTTTAGGACCCGAGACCCGGCCCGTTACCCGAATATTGGAAAAAGACCCGCCCCGTTAGGGCGCGGGTTTTGGCGGGTCCGGGTTTGGACCCGCCCCATTGCCATGCCTACACGCGTCGCCGCGGCGTCTCCTGTCGTTTGAACGAGGGGAAACGCCTTGGAGCCTTCTTAGCTTTCTCTAGTCTTCTTAGCCGTCAAAAGTCCTCTCCTCGCAGCCGTAAGTTCTCAGCCCTCCTCGGCTCCTATTTTTTCGCCGTGTAAAGCTTCGTATCTCCTCCCCCTCTTATTATTCGCTGGTTTGCTTTCTATAGAAAATAGACACCGATTGGCATAGATATTGGTTTGACTACCTTGAATCTCGCATGTAGCATATCTTGGCGAATGTATTATGTAAGGAAGTCTTGACTTATTCTTTAAGCAAATTCGAATCTCTTGTGGGCTTTAGTCCAATGATATGCTTAAATTGCTCTAAAAGCCCACAAAACCATTCTTGTGTAGCTCAATTCTCATATAATACGCATACTAGCTCGACTTTGGTGTTTTTTGCTACGATATCTGTCAAACAAGAAAGATAGCATAAAGGTAGGAAATTCAAGTATATTTTAAATAAATAACGGACGAAAGTACGCTTTTTACGATATATAAAATAACGTTAAATCCTAACTTATAATTACGGATGTCTTTAAAACTTAATAAGTTTCTATGAGACTTCAAAAAATATAATGCATTTTCAATATGCAATGTTGTTCATCCGGATAATAAGATATTAGCTCTTCCAGAGCCTTCAATTAATTTTGTACTTCCCGAAATAGTATTTACATTTGCTTCTTGAGCAATCAATCGGGTGAAATATTTATTTATCCGTGAGTATTGTATGAGTCGTTTTGCTGTCCACAAGACATATATCTCCACGTGTGTTCATTCTTCAAGAAAATAATAAAACACATTAATTACTAATTATACATAAAATTCATGATAATACAGCACATATACGTACATAAACTATCAATACGATACATAATAATAAGTCTTTTATTAATTAGGATCGGCGAGAAATTCTTCAAGATCCATGTGGGTAAATATCGTCGAGGTTGAGATTAGAACCTCCTTCATCTTGGACAAAGTTTGTCTCAACCTTCTTTCCTTTATCGTCAAGCGATTTTTGATGGAGCTCAACAAGATGTTTTGCCACACGACAAGTACGAGCATAATGACCTTTCATACCACAACGAGAACATGGTTCATCGAATCGCCTTTTAGATTGTTCGGCGATTTCCTCTTTATTTTCATTTTTCCTTTTCTAAGGAAAATTATCATAATTACCGTAGTGTTGTCAGCTACGACCACGACCACGACCACCTCCACGACCTCGATTATTATACCGGCAACGACCGCGAAAGCTATTGCCTCAATCACTTTGTTAAGTGTTCATATTGACTTTAGGAATGGAAGCAGAGCCTATTGGTCGTGATTGTTTGTTCTTCAATTAACTCATTATTTTTTCAGCAACTAGGAGACATGAAATTAATTCTGAATATTTCTTAAGATCACTTTCACGATATTGTTGTTGTAAGAACAAATTCGCTACATGGAATGTGGTGAAGGTTTTCTCCATCATACTTGCTTCTGTAACTTCCTGTCCACACAATTTTAATTAAGAAGTAATTCTGAACATAACAGAATTATAATCACTTACAGATTTATAATCTTGGAAGCGTAAATTTGTCCATTCATATTGGACATCTGGTAGGATCACAATGATCGTATCTTTCTTTCAGATTAGCCCACAAAATAAACCTGGGTAATGAATTGGGTCGGGCCGGTTCCGGGCCGGTTCTACCGGTTCCGGTTCTACCGGTCCCGGAACAGTACCGGTTCCGGTTCCGGGACCATTTTCCCCGGACCGGACCAGAACCATTATTTAGAACCCCGGGTCTGTAATGGGCCGGTTCCGATTCCGGAACCAGAACCGGCCCATTTAATTTATTTTTTTTATATTTTTCAGTATTTTCAAATTTTAAAAAAAAAAAATTAATGTTGGCCCAACGGGCCGGTTCCGGTTCCGGCCCGGAACCGGAACCATTGGGCGAAATCGGGAACCGGAACCGGTAATCCACGGTTCCGGATTCCCAGAACCGGCCCAATCCACGACTATTGGGCCGGTTACCGGTTCCAGAACCGGTTGTACCGGTTCCGGTTCTGGACCGGTTTCGTGGGCCGGTTTTGGGCCGGGTCTGGGTTGACTCGGCCCATTACCCACGTCTACCACAAAATAAGTGGATCTTTCACAGTGCGATATTCCACCTTTAAACTTTCTTGAAGGTGGTGACGGATAAAAATCATGGACTTGGCCCTGTCTTGGCTCGATGCCATATTATCAACTTGTATAATAATTATCAGGTATTTCGATTCAAGGTGGATTTCGGCATCCAAAGTCCATGACAACTAGTTCTTGCTCGTGATATCCAGAGCAACACTATCAAGCTTTTGAAGATTCGACATTTTACTATCATAGAATATAACAATTAGTTAAGAAAAATAATTTAACGTTATTACGATAAAAGTAAAAAGTCAAATTTGAATAAAATGGCATATATTTAAAAATCAACAGCCCAGCTAGGATTCGAAATCTGGTGCTCACGCCACAAGTTTGTGGGGGTTACCGTGAGAGCTAGCGGCTTTTTGTGTTGTAAGATATGAAAATAAAATGTATATATTATACATTGGCGTGATGACGTCGACGAACTTCAAATGGTCGGAACTCGTGCTCGGAGTGATGACGTCGGTGAACCTCGGTTGGTTAGAGCCTCGTGCTGATAACGTGTTATGAAAATATTAGCTAAATATTTTACTAATGACGATTATAATAATATTACGAGATAATTAGAGAGATAAATAACATCTTTTATTCAATACTTCTCAATACATTCTACACATCCCAAATCACCTATTTATACAAAAAAAATCTCATCTACCATTCTTAATGATAAAATATTTACATCTAACTTTCTCAACCTCCATTCTTAACTTAACCACCATTCTAAATAATATACATCCACATAATTTTAATATTTCATAATAAATTTCATTTTCTCTCTCTTCTCTCTCTAAGCCGCTAAACCCTACTCTTCTTCTTCCTTCACCCCCACCCGCCACCCACCCACCACCCCTCCAACAAACACCCCTCCCCTTCCGCCTTACCTCCTCCCCCGCCCCCAACAGCCGCCTTTCTATTTTTTTTCTTTTTTCTTTCTATGTATGAAAAACTTCACCCGCCGTCGCTGCCCTCCTCCGCACCCCCTCGCCACCGAGGTCAGCCTCCTCCTCCCCCACCGCTTCCCCCTCCTCCAAAGTCGGTCCGGTCTCCGCCAGCAGCCGTCCCGATCCGTCGGCCGTCCTCCGCCCACCCCATTGCCAACCGCCGCCTCGCCGTCTTCAGTTTTGAGTTTCCCGTTGTGGGACCTCTTCTCTCTCGACCCCCGGGTCCGGAGCCTTTTCTCCCTTGTGGAGCCTAGTCCGATGAAGATAAAAATCCAGAAGTTGAAAGCCAAGTGAAAGTGAAGAGTATCGTAGATTTAGCTTAATAGCTTTTTCTGTTATAAGTTCTTTAGTTCTTGATCGTAAATTATGGGTTTTGTTTTCTGTCGGTATTTGTCCCTTGTGGACCTTTTTCTCCCCTCGTGGGAGTGTTGTGCTTTTTTGTTCAATTGTATTGTGCTCGTTTGTGGGCCTTTGTTTTCCCGATTGGCGATGTACCGGTGAAATCCTTTGGCTTTTTAGCCCCTGTATCTTCGTACTATATTTCTTGGTTGTGTATCTTCTTCGCAGACAAAAATGCATTTCGGTGGCAAATCTTGAATGTTATTGAGATTGTAAATCACCCTATTAAATGCGAATTATAACGATGAGAAGTTCTTAGAATCTTTTAAATGCACAGCTTAGCCCCAGTTGTAACATCCTACACGGGTAGGCAATACCATATTTTTTTTGTTGTTGCTTCTCTGTTTTTTACGTGTACTATTATCATTTAATTTCTACACCTAAATAAAACACGACCCTACCTATTTTTAAGCCTAACACTGTCATCAAATGTCTTAATTAGTTATTACACGTATTTCGACGCGTGACTATGTACTTAAATATAGCAAGACCATTTAAACAATTAGGTTACTAAAATACATAAATTTCAAAATTCAAGCGACGGACAAAGGATAATTCTATCCAGACCCCTTGAATTCTATTTAAACTCCCTATTAATTATCACATGTTATAAACTTATAAAGTTATTATTGTGATTAATATTTAGATTTAATATAATTATAGAAAGAAATATTTAGAGAGATGAAGTATGAATTAATTTCAATACTTTTGGGTATTTTACAATACAACTCAAGTGTCTATTTATATGCAAATTTCTCAAATTACAACCACAAAAGAAAATATTACATTCTCATAAAATAATCACATCTAATTTATATTCTCATCTAATACATCCTTATTTAACCACCAGTATAAATAATATACATCTACTATTTATTTCATCCTTATCATATCAACCACTCCATATAATATTCATCCACTATAATATTTCATAATTCACACAATTAATTACAGGAATATGCATTACTTAATAAACGAACTTTATTTTGGGAGCCGTTTATTTGACGTTTATTTAATTCGTATTCGACGTGTATAGTTGTGTTTCAACTTAGTTAATACTGTAATAAATTATGACGATGGTAAAATAATATTATTACAAATGGCGTGTTCCCAAATCGACGGTGGGAAAAGGCGGAGAGGCTTCCGATTTTGTCGTAGCCCATAATATTATTGATTTCAATGAGGTCATATTATACAAATCTATAATGTCTTTATTTGTGACGTTGCTTTCCATGAAGTTTTGGTGTCTTAGGCCAAAATTTATGTTAACATCAGTCGTAATGAAAACGACATCGCAAATTTTAAAAATAAAAAAAATAGTCTCTTTCCTGTAAATCGAGAACTTATCGTCGGTGTTGATGTTAACAACAAATGTTTGGATGTATATTCCATAATTGCACAACTTTGACTTTAATTTTTTGATTGATAGGTAAACCATAGAGCAACAAATATTCTGTTGCGAACCTGTCAATTCACACAACTTTATGAAATCAACAAACCTGTGACTCGAAAGCGTTGTAAATTTGTAAAAGAGTCGACATTTCTACCGAGGTATAAGGATGAAATTAGATTTTATGACGTTTGTAATTTGTATGACACATCTGATAAAATCCTCACCAATAACAACATTTTGGTATAACATAGTGGCACCATTTTTGGCCAACCAACGTTGTTATGACATTAAAATGGTGCTGACTCGACGTTGTATTAGCATTTTGAGCTAGGACTTGGGAGAGTTCATTAGTTGACATATCTTATTTTTTCAAAAAAAAAATGAGATACAATTAAGTCAAAAATATGGGTGGACAATATCAATTTCAATACGATAATCATCTTATCAGCCTACCCCTCTCCACAAGAAGCTCCCCATGTGCAATAAGATGATTTGTTCGGTGCAATAAAATATCCTTCATGCAATTTAGTCAATTCAATCAATGCTACTATAATCTCCTTCCATTCAACCCGAGTAATTTATGGATTTGTATTACTTATCTCCATTTATTTAGTTCTCCTTCTCCTTCTCCTCTCTCTCTCTCAAAGTTATATTAGAAATTTTTCTTCTTTTATCGTCGACTGTCTTTGTAGTTTGTACGACATACAGCGTCTTTTAGCTGTCATCTGTAACAATATCTCAAACGTTTTTATTTGAAACGAAGGCAAGGGACAAAATATATTCAAATCCGTCAATGCTATATTTTCTAACCAGACACAGATTTTTATTGCTATTTTATATTTATATATGATTTATTTATTTAGCCCTTTTTTACGTGTCAATCTTGTTTACGTGTATCGATCATTAATAAGGGCAGCTGTTCTCTTTTTCAACGTCTATTGGACTGTCGATGTATAGCTTATATACTTACGCACACACATATGTTTTCTGAAGCAGCATTATATTCAAAAACAGCTCTCATCATAAGGGAATTAACGAAAGAAGTGTCGAACTCTGAGGTGAGATCAATGTCTTAATAAGCACCGATGTGTCTTATGTTGTATCATCGGTCATTTCAGTGTCTCTATGTATGTTATATGATTCATGTAATAGAACAACTACTGTTCTTAATCTTACCAAGATCAGTACGAAGTAGTCATCAATAGATGTTGGAGAACTAATTTTACTCCTATCTGTGCAGTGATTGATTAGTGAATGTAAAGTGCTGCAATGGATAAAAGCGAAACGATCATCAATCTCACCGACGAAGAATCAATCCCTCCGCTGATCAAAGCAATCGAAGAACAAGAAGTCGATGGATTCGATAGCTTCGAAGAGGATAGTAAATTCTCGAACTTCCATCATCCCGCCGTGACTCATTTCGATCCCTCGAAAGCCTCCGCCTTTGTAAGGAGTATATCATTTTTTTTTCTAATTTTATATATTATATTTCCAACATGCCATCACCCTCACGTCGAAGTTGATTTCTTTATTATTTAATCATAGACCAGTGATTTTTTTCAAAAGAATGATCACTAAGCTCTATAGCACTTTGAATTATCACCTCACCTAAAAACTTAACATTGTAGAGAGCATATGCCTTTTTCAATTTTATATATTACATTTTCAACATATCCCATTAGTCAAGTATAATCAACTTCTTTGGTCAAATATCAGGGGATTGAATCAGTTCCTAGCAATAATGTCCACTTCTCTATTAGCATGCCCGCTTCGCCCGTGCTCGAGTCTCGGACGCCTAATTCGAATAAGAAAGTTAACTTCAACAATATTCCAGATCACGACGTCATCAATCCTCAACCGAAAAAGACAAGATTCTACTCACAACCAATGCCCAAGGGTTCCATAGCCATGAACGAAGCCATCGTTGGCGGGAAATCTGCCCAACTACCTCCAAGAGATAACCCCACGGTCGCCGGGAAATTGAAAGATCGTAGGTTCGATTCCTTCAAGACATGGTCTGGCAAGTTCGAGAGGCAGCTATCGAACATACGAGGAAAACATCGCGACGAAGATAATAGTCAGGAAACACCCGAGAATCTCCGACCTCAGGAAATGGAACGCATCCCCGTGCACCGCTACTTTGACGCTTTGGAGGGACCCGAACTAGAAACATTAAAAGTAATCTTTCTTCCAATTACCAAGAATTCACAATTTCGTATTAAATTTTTGTTTTAATTCGAGAAATTTTCGTTTATTTTCTTTTCTTTTCTTCTGCTTGCAGGCTTCGGAGGAGATAATCCTACCAGAAGACAAACGGTGGCCTTTTCTCCTCCGTTTCCCAGTGTCCGCCTTCAGTATATGCCTCGGAGTAGGAAGCCAAGCCATCATGTGGAAAACCCTCGCCACCTCGCCCTCGACAAAGTACCTAAACGTCAACCTAGACGTGAATCTAGCCCTATGGATCATTTCCGTAGCATTCATAGTAATCATATCGATAATCTACGCCCTAAAAATGGCGTTCTACTTCGAAGCCGTTCGCCGCGAGTACCACCACCCCATAAGGGTTAACTACTTCTTCGCTCCGTGGATCGCCCTACTCCTCCTCGCAATAGGGGTTCCGCCTTCAGTAACCGAACATCTCCCTCAGTTTTTGTGGTACGTTCTGATGGCACCCATATTCTTGCTCGAGCTCAAAATCTACGGCCAGTGGATGTCGGGAGGCCAAAGGAGGCTCTCGAAGGTGGCAAACCCTACGAACCACCTCTCTATAGTCGGGAACTTTGTGGGAGCCTTGCTCGGGGCTGCGATGGGCTTGAAGGAAGGGCCCGTCTTCTTCTTTGCGATTGGGTTGGCCCATTATGGGGTGCTCTTCGTGACGTTGTACCAGAGGCTCCCGACCAACGAGACCCTACCCAAGGAGCTCCACCCCGTCTTTTTCCTCTTCGTCGCCGCGCCGAGCGTCGCGTCGATGGCGTGGGCCAACATCGAGGGGTCGTTTGGATATGGATCGAGGATCTTGTATTTCATCGCCTTGTTCCTGTACTTCTCACTGGTAGGTTATCTGACCTGACTTGAACTCACAACTATGTCAGAATCTTTAGGTTGCATTTGGTATAGGGATATCGATGCGGAAAAGATAAGGAAACGTTTAAGAAGCGTAATGTACCATTGTTCGATATGGTAACTAAATTTTCCTTCATTGTTTTCACGCACGAATCCGGCATATCAAACGCACCCTTATATTTTAGTCTGATTTATAAGGATTGTGACGCGGAAAAGAAAAGGTGTAATTGTGCGATTATCAAAGCTTAACGTATCATTACTTGATACTATAACAATATTTTCCTTCGTCTTTGTCACGCACAAGTTTTCCATACCAAATTAAGTGTTAGGATGCATTTGGTATGTGAAATTCGAGGGTGGAAAATACGAAGGAAAATAAAGTTAGTTAGTTACATTGGTACGCTACGCTTCGAGGGTCGTATCATTACACTTTCCTTTTTCTTTTCAACGTCGAATTCTGCATACTAAGCGCACACTTCATGTACGAACGAATGTGACAAGATGACGCAATGAATTTGCAGGCAGTGCGGGTCAACTTCTTCCGAGGTTTCAAATTCTCTCTGGCTTGGTGGGCCTACACGATCCCGATGACCGGGGCGGCGACGGCCACGGTTAGGTACTCAACTGTGGTGTCAACCATGGTAACGAAGGTGTTAACAGTGGTTCTCTGCGGGGTGGCGACACTCACGGTCTCGGCCCTGCTCGTGTCCACCATCGTGCACGCATTTGTACTCGGGGACCTCTTTCCGAACGACATTGTGATCGCTATAAGGGATCAAAAGGATAAGACGACGACGACGAGGGGTGGTTTCACAGGAGAGGAAGCAGTGCAGACAATGTGGAGCGGTACCTAAAGTATTTGAACTCGGATGGTAGGGACATTGAGTCTTCTATCAGTGTTCCGACCTGCATGAGGGATAATGCTGATTCCGTTTCGAGAGAAAATGTGCCATCAAAACTGTGAGAAGATTACCCAAAATTCTTGTCAAGGGAGGATTAGATTTTCCTGTGAACTTGATGAGGTCGTGTGTAGATTTTTGTAAACTGAGTCTTTATGTCGAAGGATAATTTTGAATCGTTGTTATTATTAGTATTATTATTATATCTTGTTGTTATTATTATATTATTATTATTAGATGGAAGGTTTGAGCTGTCAAATGGGCCCACAGCCCGCGGGCCAGCCCCGCCCTGCCATTTCTGAGGCCTGTCTGGGAGCAGGCCTTGGGGGGGGGGGGGGGGGGGGGGGAAGGGGGACATGCCCTCCAATATTATAAAATATTTGTTGTTTTTATTAAATATTGATATATATATATAATAAATTATATATGTTTTTAATATATTTAGCTATTTTTAATTTAATCAAGTTTAATAATATAAATAGATTATTATTAAGAGATTAGATTTAATTAGAAGTGATTTCAAGTTTTTCATTTATTTTCTTTTTCTTTTATTTTTCGGGTGGGCTAGGCCTAGAGGTGTTCAGACGGTTTGAAAAACCGTAACTCAAACCGCAACCGAACCGTAAATTATGAAGGTTCGGTTACGGTTCTTCATTTTACTAACCGCAAACCGGCGGTTATAACCGGCGGTTAACCGTCTTTTAAATAATAATTAAATATATAATTTTATTGCTCTTGTCATAATATCTAATGATAATTTATTCACCATATTTAATTTTTATTTTTGTTTTATCAACTATCCTAAAATTGACTTTAGAAAACTTAGAAGAATATTGAGTGATAAACATGATATTTAGAACTATGCCTACGACGAATGTCCGTCAAAGATTTTCTAATCGAAGAATGAATGTTAATTATAATATTTTTTAATATTTAAGGTGTAACTTTTTTTTCAAATGTTGAAGGTTATTATATAAATTCTAACTTGGAATGGAAATTTCTTTTTTTTTTTACATTTTATATAAATATATCAAAGTTTTTTACTATATTTAAATTATTATAAAAGAAAGAAAATTCTAAAAAGGAATTAGAAAAAAACCATAAACCGGCGGTTCAAAACCGTAACCGTAACCGGCTTGGCCGGTTCAAAACCGTAACCGTGATTACCACGGTTCGGTTACGGTTAGACGTTTTTATTAACCGTAAACCGGTGGTTCATAACCGTGAACCGTAACCGTAACCGTATGAACACGTCTAGCTAGGCCCGCCGGATCCGCTATCCGCCTGTAGGACGGGGCGGAGCAGGCCTTCATTTTTCAGGCCCGCCAGATGGCTGGCTTACGTGCATTTGCCCTGCCAATGGTGGGCTACGGTCCGCCCTGTCCCTGACAGCTCTAGGTTATACTACACAACTCCATCATGTTCTTCACGTTTCTACCAAATTCAATATGTAGACGAATACGAAACTCATCGTTGATTGTAAGCACAACAACCATGATTGATCGCATAGCTTTGTGACTTGTCTAAATCAACGCAAGCCTCCAGGACAACCACAATATTATTCAGCTCAATAATTTTATTTTATTTATAAGATAGATATCTTTAAAAAATTAATTAAATTTACTCTAAAGTTGTCATTTTATTATAGTATTTGATGTATTAACCTTTTTCTTTTGCAAATTTCAAATTTTAACTCATCATCATCGTTATAAAAAACACTATTTGCTTATTTGAGTATGCAATTATTACATGGTTTGTCTCAAGGCCGTTTTTTGGTTTTGGGTGGCCCTGGACCGTCGGCCCTTAATGTGGCCTTTATTAGAATTTTTTTTGTCTTTGTATTAATTAATTTATGTGCCATTTTCCATTAATTAATTTACAATGATTTTTTAAGTCAAACGGGCCGCAGCTATTGGCCCAAGTAATAGCCTTTACTCTTTACTAGGCCACATTTTTCATTTTGTGGCCCTATCTTACAATGGGCCGGATTTGTGGCCCTGTGCTGTAAGCCTGCTTGCACAGGCTCAAATCCGGCACTGGTTTGTCTTACCATCTGACTATAAACTTAGCTCACTTAGCGCATCTCCAATGAAGCCGCAAAATTAAAAAAATGGAGTAAAATTACTCCAACCGATCATGAAAACCCAAAATGGGTTTCTAGTTTCTCTCTCATCAATAAATCTCGCGTTGGACTGCAAACTATGCGTTTGTACTTTTAAAATAATTGATAAATCCTTTCTTAGTTTGTAATTACATAAAGGTGTTTCTTTTACACATTCACGCAACACAAAATCTGAGGAAACGTTGATCACCGTTGCCTTGCTTTATTCTTTTACTCTTTTGGATGCTTTTTATATGTATAATTATTTTTTATTATTAATTTTATTAAATTTTTTCTCACACAAATCTAAAATATAATATTGTGATATAATTTGTAAACTTATAAAATATGTGAGTAATATTGAAATCTTGTAAAAAATGTTGTGTAAGAGTATATTGCGGGAATATTTTTTGAGTTTGAGAATGAGTTTAATGGTTGGAGAAGAATTACTGCATTCTGAGTTTGAGAATGCGTTTGAGTTTGCGAATGCGTTTTTCGGTTGGAGATGGTCTTAACAATACTCTATTCATGTTGGTCTTAACAATACGTTATATTGGATTAAGTGTAAAAAATATAAACAACATGGATTAAACCTTTAATTTTTAATTTATATAGATATATAATTAATTTTAAATTATAATTTCTAATACAAATTTTAACTTAAATTAATATATACTATATATGTATATATTATAGCACATCTTTTCTATTATATTAAGGGTGAGAAGTTAGGATGAACCGTCAAATAGTCTGTCAATTGAGATTGAAAAAATTAAGTAATAAAAAAAATTACTAACTACATTTAATTACTATATTTAGTTAATTACTACTTTAAGTTAATTACTATCCTACTTTAAATATATAGTAAATCAATATTTCCTTTTTTACATATTTAGGAATTTTATGGTGCTCACCTTATGTGAACACCTTATGTGGACACCTGTTTCCGTGGCACCGACTCGTGCCATTTCAACATCCACATCGACATCTAAGGTTATCGTCTTAATTAACACATTTTAGGTGTCATTAATAGACATTTCGGATGATGATGTGACATATTGATGCCTTACATAACATTTTATGTGTCAATGAAATATATCGCGTTAATATGCCACCTCAGCATCCGAAATGTCGATCAATGACACCTAGAAGGTGTTAATTAAGACGACATAACCTTAGATGTCGATGTGAGATGTTGAAACGGCACGAATCGGTGCCACAGCAACAGCTGCCCACATAAGGTGCTCACATAAGGTGAGCACCATAAAATTACCCTTTATAACATAGAAATTAAATTTAAATTATGATTTATATGAAATATTTCACACTAAAATAAATTAAATAAAAAAAATTGGCTTAACTATTTTTTTCCATAATACATCACGTGCCACGCGTGACCGATTTTTATACTTGATTTTTCCCAAACAAATGCATCACGTGCCACGCACGTGACAACCGGAAGGTCCGACGTGGCGCCGAACCGATGACATGCCAGTTTTCAGGCATAAAAATCGGCCACGTGCGTGGACGTAGTGTATTTTGGGGAAAAATCAGGTATAATGTCTATAAATTGTACGATTTTAAAACTTACTGTCCCTATAATGCCACACCCTAGCTGTCCCTACAATGTCACAACCCCTAAATTACGGGACCAAAATAATAATCAAGCCAAAATAAATAGCACACGTATTTGAGTGCATAAGTTACTAGTGCATTTGAAGGTTTTTTTTTATTAAAATAATGGGGGTTTAATTAAAAATTAATAAAATACGGCTATTCTGCAAAAAAATTAACAAAATCGAGTATATCGGGCGTAATAGCCGCGGCGCCGCATTTAATAAACGCGACGTCGCGCCCAATAGCCGCAACAGCCCTTTGCACATGCCTTTCTACAAAGAAAAAACCTTTACGGGTCATTTTTAAAAAAAATGTTGGGCCCAAATAATGGCCCAACAGCCCGGCCGTCGCGTCTAATGGATGCGACGCCGCTCCATTAACAGCAACGACGGGCTTAATAAACCCGTGCGCCTCCTCTTCTTCTTCCTCACTTCTCACTTCTTCTTTCTCCCACCCACGATGGCGACCGGCGAATTTGGCGATGGCGACTGGCGAATTCGGCGACGGCGAAGCTCCACGGTGACGTGACTCTCGGCCTTATTCCTCGTCATTTTCAATTAAGGTTCGTATTGATACCTAATTAGTTAAAATTTTGATTTCTGTAGTTTCTCTAAATTTTGTCGAATTCGTGAGTTTAAGTTTGCGTTATTAGTATGATATGAACTATGAATATTGTGGGTTGCTTATTGGATTGATATAATACGTCAATTTTGGATATTTGATTCGATTTAGGAATTTCCCCAATTTCAAAACCAAATTTTGAAATTGGGGTTTATAGTTTGATTGATTCGATTTTTCAATACGTGATTGTTGTTATTTGTGCCATATTGACTTATAAACGCTAATTTATGATGGATACGTACGAATATTACGGTCCGATCGACAGATCACTGTTGATATTCCAGGATAGTCATCGTTGTAACGATGTACTATTCAATTCTAATGGTGCCCTAGACACTCATTTGACTGTTAGGGGTTTGGAAAGTGTTGTGTGGGGTAAGCTTTCACTACCGGTGCGGTTGCACGGTCGTATTCTGGGGAAGTTAGATATGATATCGTTTTACGGCGTCTATAGTTGTGTATCTCAGAAGTTAGATCCACACTTGATTACGGCTCTTGTAGAGAGGTGGAGGAAGGAGACGCACACGTTTCACTTGCCTGTGGGTGAGGCGACCGTTACACTAGAGGACGTCGGTGTTCTGTGGGGACTCCCCGTTGATGGTACTTCAGTCAGTGGTGTGATCCACAGTAAGACACAAGATCAGTGGATCGATTACCTGGAGGAGCTGACTGGTTACAAACCTGCTGTGGGTGCGTACAACGGGACGAAGGTGTCTTTGAGGAAGTTGGCGGGCTGGTTGGAAGCCAACAAGATCGACGATAACAGCGAAGATTATGAGATAGATCAGCGCGAACGTGCATATGCGCTCTTACTCATGGGTTCAGTTTTGTTTCCCAATTCCAGCGGAAGCTCGACGTCCATGACTTTTCTTCCTTTGTTCGAAGACATCGATGCCGTGCACACTTACAGCTGGGGCAATGCCGTTTTGGCTTTCTTGTACAGAGAGCTATATACCTCGTGCCAGCGTCAGAGGATGAACATTGGTGGAGCTCTGCTATTACTTCAGGTGCATTCATTTGTGTAATAGAATTTTCTTGAGGCGTATACATACTAATTCACTTATTTAAATTTTGTGTAGGTATGGGCGTTGATGCGTATATTACATGTGCAACCCGTTATTATCCGTCCTCGAGTGCACATGCTGGCCACCGTTGTCGATGGAATTGAGTTGCCCATTTCACCACAGGCTGCGAGGTATTAAGACGATGTTTATTTCATGAAATTTGTACTTAAAATTGTTAATCTATTTTATTTTTAATTTCAGGTGGAATGCGCTTTTCGATCATACGACATCGACGAACTCGAATTTGCGTGCGATTCGAGAGTTGCTCGATAGCATGTCGATGGAGCAGTTCGTTTGGGCTCCCTAGGCACCGGAGATTATGGCGTTAAGAGTCGAATGTCAACCACCGTTCTGTCGTGAGGGGAACGCAACGGCTACTCGAAGGTATATCTTTGTGAGGGGCGTCGAACGAAATATTTGTCAACCCTTCAGTAACTGATGTAATGTCAGGAAACGAATAAGTCGGCGCGAGATTCGTGTACTCGTCGGGAGCATCTACGTTGCTATCGAACTGGGTATTCTATTTGCCTCAACAAAGACCTCAATATAATCAAGTTCGGCTCGGAATCCAAGAAGCATGCGAGCTCGACATCATTAGACATTCGGAGGAGCTTCTGATATAGTCGAGAGTGTTGATAATATTCGTTCTTCACCCGAACGATTAAAGAGAAAGAAGTGATGTCGACGGAAGTCATGTCATACAGCATACTAACAAATTGATTGAAATTGATTTCGCGACGAATTCGTCGATAACCGATGGGTTGAAGACTATATCGAATGATGTTTCATTCGTGTATGATTTCACCGCCAAAATAGACAATTATTTGAATTTTTCTGGACACCATGTTGAATATCTACGAAAATTTATGAATTATAACACAAACTACGTTCGGTTTAAATAAGAAAAATTGTTGCGATGATTAAAGACGTCGTCGCATGTATTGGTAGCGACGTCGCAGGTAATGGTAGCGGCGTCGCATCCATTATGCGCGACGGTGTTCGGCTATTGCAGACAACGCGTAATGGGCTGTCCCATGGATGTCGTTAGTAAGCAGCGTTAACCCGTCGCGTCTATTAAACGCAGCGTGGCGTCTAATGGACGCGACGCAGTTCGTTGTTGGGCCAAATACGGGCCCAACATGTTTTTTGAAAGAAGAGGCCCGTTTTGTCGGTGCCACCCCATCTAATGCTTGCGTTTTGCTCTATTTTATTAATTTCGAGCGAAAAAAATCCTATTATATTAAATTTTGGTTTAAATTGCATTATTTTAATAAAAATCCCGCATTTGCACTTTGCAAAGAATACCGGTACTTTTTATGCAATTGCCAGATTACCCAATCCCTATTTCTGTCTGAGGGCTGCAGGGCAGTTTCATTATATTTGAAAAACAGCATTGTACACAAATTTAGCTGAAAACAACAAATCAAGAAAAATGTCAGGTTAAGGAATTAAATGCCAGCACCATGATAGCAGCTTATTCGTGTTATCTTTGGGAAAATTAGCACCGAGAATAATAAAAAGGAGATTGGAGAAGAAGATGGGTGTCGACGTTGAAAATGCCCAGCAAAACAATCGGATTGTGACGTCATGGATTGTGGGTGGGCTCGTAATCGTAGCTTCCTTGCTGGGTTATCGGTTTGCTCTGCCTAAAAGCAAGAAGAAGAAGAGGCCAATTAGGGTTTACATGGATGGGTGCTTCGACATGATGCATTATGGGCATTGTAATGCTCTTCGGCAGGCTCGAGCTTTAGGGGATCAATTGGTCGTTGGCGTTGTGAGTGATACAGAGATTACGGCTAACAAAGGCCCCCCAGTAACTCCTCTTGATGAGAGGTTTCGTTTTCTTGTTACTCTTTGTTGCTGCCTTGTTTTGTAATTGTTGTTTCTTTTGGGGGGGGATTGAAATGGACTTATGTGTTTATGCTTGGTTGCTCTACTATTTTATTGGGTAGTGTTTATATGAATCATGGTTATCCTTTGCCAGTGGAGAAAGACTTTTATACGGGTTATGAGCTGTGTGCATATATTTGTACCCTGGAAACGAATGTCTTTTGGGTTGGAGATGAGACACTTTGGTGTTAATTTCGGTTTTGTTTGTTTCATGGAGTTTTACGTTGCTTGCTCTATTCCTCTACACTTCCCGGAAAAGAAGGAGGGAAGAATGCATTTATCCTATTGAAATTTGATTTATAGATTGAATTCATGGATTTGATTATATTCTTTTATATTCTTTGATTGTTATCAGGCATTTTTCCTGTAATGTAACAAGATATGTGTTCAAACTTGCACTTGTATGATAAACAGAAGTCTTTGAATCTATTGTGAAGTATATTTTTATTGTTGCTTCTGTATTTAGGATGATCATGGTGAGTGCAGTAAAATGGGTTGATGAAGTAATTCCTGATGCTCCCTATGCAATAACAGAAGATTTCATGCGAAAGTTATTCGATGAGTACAACATTGATTATATTATACACGGTGACGACCCCTGCATACTCCCAGATGGGACCGATGCTTATGCCCTGGCAAAGAAGGTTGGCCGTTACAAACAGATAAAGCGCACTGAAGGGGTATCTAGCACTGACATCGTTGGTCTGTGCTTTCAGCTTCTTGTCAACAATGTCCATGGATTTTTCCTTATATTGATTTTCAAAGAGCATAATCTCATAATTTGTCCACGGTGTGATCTAGAAAACGTTATCTAGAGCTCTCGATGGTGAATGAATTAGGAAACATCTTTTGCTTCCTTGTTTTCTGTGGACTACGTAATTATTTTGTTGTGCAGGGCGTATGCTTCTCTGTGTAAGAGAGAGGACTTCGGAGAGCCATAACCACTCATCTCTGCAAAGACAGTTCAGCCATGGTCATAGCCACAAATCCGAGGATGGTGGCTCTGGCAGTGGAACAAGGGTATCTCATTTCTTACCTACGTCGCGTAGGATTGTCCAATTCTCCAATGGGAAGGTGCATTTCTCATCTTCAGTTCACCCTTACTTATCTGTTATTACCCCGTTTTAACCATTCATTATTCACACTTTCTTTTGTCCATTTAGACGTTGATTTGGTGAATGACCATTAATAACTTTATGTTTTTCTTTTTCTATAGGGGCCGGGACCAGATGCTCGAATAGTTTACATAGATGGAGCATTTGACCTTTTCCATGCTGGACATGTAGAGGTACAAAATTCTATATAGTTCACAATTTCTCGTCCATATGGATTCTTGTATTCGAGCTATGATGAACTCATAGTACTTTAAGAACTTTGATTTTTATTTTCTGTGTTCTGCAGATACTTAGGCTTGCCCGAGGGCTTGGAGATTTTCTTCTCGTTGGCATCCATCCCGACCAAAATGTCAGGTGTGTGTTCTTTCATCACAACCTTATTTCTTCTCTTTCTGCAATTTAATGTATTTGTCCTTTTTTCTTGTCTATTCTTGACCCATTTCTATCTTTAGGTGGGAATGTTGATTAGAGTAATAAATAATTTTTTTTTCAGAAGTATTTACTAACAATGTTCTTTACGACGTCCGCTACAGTGCTAATAGAGGAGCACACCGTCCAATCATGAATCTCCACGAAAGAAGCTTGAGCGTCTTGGCTTGCAGATACGTTGATGAGGTGATCATTGGTGCTCCATGGGAGGTGTCGAAAGATATGGTGTGTTCAACTTGTTCTGAGTTTGCTAGCATAGCCTATTCTCTATGTAACCGTTTCCCTATTATTTTTCTGATTATGGTCGTCGTTGTCCAACGCAGATCACGACCTTTAATATCTCTATCGTTGTCCATGGAACTGTGGCCGAGGATAATGATTATCAGAAGGTATATCGATGCGCATATGCATATACATTGCCATCGTTTTCTCATACCTACTCCCATTGTATAGGAAAAGAGGTATGCTGTCCCTATTAGCATGGGTATATTTAAAATATTGGACAGCCCACTGGACATTGTAACGAGCACAATTATCAAGAGGATCGTCTCAAATCACGAAGCTTACCAGGTATGTATGACGTTGTAATAATATATCATGTTAAGACCATTATTTACAAAGATCGAACAAATTCACTCATAAAACTGTGCTCAGAAACGAAACGAGAAAAAGGCCGAAAGTGAGAGAAGGTATTACGAGGATAAAAGTTACGTAGCAGACGACTGAGGCAAACAACTGAGCTGTCTTAAGATGTTCTCATTCATGGGAGCTCTGATATGTTCTCTTCGTACGATGGATTGCTATATATTTGTTGAGTTAGGTTAACTGATGTAAATTGTAGCTGTTATTCATCTCCTTTGTCTTTGTTTTTAAGTAGATTTTCTTTATAAGGTAGTTGCTATTCTTGATGCCTTTGCCTATTACGGCTTTGTAATGCTGAGTGATAACTTACTATTTTACGTCATCTTATTTGCGTGAACATGTGTTATTGAACATTATTTTATCGAAATTCCCTAGAAGATCACATATTTATGTGTTTATTTCATATTGGCAGGTATTATAGCATAATGAACCAAAAAATGAGAAGATCGAAAGAGATAGCTAGCCAAAGAAATAAAAGTCAGACTTGCACAATATCTTATCCGGGAGGTAATATAGTTATCAATAAAAGAAAGGTGGAGCCAAGGACAATGAGTTGTTTTGACAAATTAGTGCTAAGCAGTATTATTTCATACGAGACAAAAGACATTCTCACTCATATAAATCCGCACGCGGCTCAAGAGAAGAAAATATAAGGAGATGTATCTTATGGTTGCATAGTCCGGATTTGTTGCTGAAAAAAATGAGATTTTGAAGACATGCACGCATGAAATAAGGACGGCAAAAGGCTGCTCAATTACTTCTCTGTCGGAGTGGATGGATTATTAAAAATAAAAGAACGAAGCAAGAGGAGGGAGCTCTCGGGTCTAAGCAAACTCGTCACCTCCTCAAACTGCTATCATCTCACAGCAAAACGGAAGCACACACCTCACCCACATCAAGAAATTAGAACACTCACAGCTGAACAGAAGCAAACTCGTCACCCCCTCAGTGTCATCATCCACCTCAACTTTGGTTCTCACGCAAGAAAACCTTAAGTACACAAAGAGCTTGCCCACCTCATCTCTCGGCTCACACTCGGCAGCCAAAGCTATCCAACAAGCTGAAAACTGTAGTTCAACCCTCGGAGCAGGTCACGAGCTAGGTACAGTGGGAGAATCTAGCTCATAGTTGCACCATCCTCACATGCACACCAACTGTTCGACGAGAATACTCAAAGAAGGATATACTATATACACCCTTGAGCAAACATCTTACGCACGAACAGCAGCAACGTTTGGACCAGGGCAGCGTCAACGTGAGACGAGCAGCCTCGACCTAGGAGACAGGCAGAAGGGAGACGACGCTCACGGGAGAGACGGGGACGCACACAACCGCACGGCGAATTCTATACGTTTTTCCCGTCCTTAAAATATCTTTTATTGTTATGATGCTTTTATCGAAATATAATATGTTCTAATTTCGGGTTACGATGTAGCCAGACATGATTGCTATTGATTTTCAGCTCGTATGCTATTAAGACCTTAACGCTATGTTGAGTATCATAATCCGTTATTAATATTTACGAATTTCTGATCAACTTTCGTAAAAATAGGTGTTTAGATATGAGACTGAGAGGTGATTATCTGAGCGTGTCCATTGATTATGATACCATTAGAACATTCGTAAGCTAGAGATAGTTACGTGACTAGTGCGATGATTTATGATTTTCTAAGTTTAATGCGTTCGACGTGTAGAAATCTTGACAGAGATGTAGGATTCGTATGTTAGAATAGGTTATCGATGCTAGAGATAGATTGATAATTAAAACGGAAAAATCCATCGTCAACATAAGATTAAGTATTTCTTTGAGAACTGAAATCAATAGCATGATTGTCGTCGGTAAAGTCGGAGTCCCCAGATTTTTCTTTGATTTCATCGTGCTTTGTTATTTATTTGATCATCTACCTTTAAATCGTGTTTTATTATTTATCTGCGCATTTTCCTTTATCGTTTCGTCAACTACCAATTTGCGATTGTTCAAATAAAACTAGAATTAATATAATTTCGGTACTTAGTAACGGTATTTTTAATAAAATAAACAAAAAAATATTAAACATTAACGAAATAAACGTACAACAAAAAGCATTAATAAAATAGAAAGATTCGTACGTATATTTTACGAGTTAGTAACTCGTACGAAATTTTTACGTTTTACTTGTGCGAGGTGGCCCGCTGACCTGACGTGGGAAAAAGTTGAAAAGTGTCTCGTATAAATTCTTTACGAGTTATAACTCGTATTAAACACATACGAGTTACTACACCGTGGAACGTTGACCTGACGTGGATATAGCTCGTAACTCGTAAGATATAAGTACGAGTTATAACTCGTAACAAATTCATACGATTTACGTTCGTGGCCGACCAACTTGCATGGCCATGCAGTGTCAGTACATAGTGGAAGTAACTCGTAGAAAGTTCATACGAGTTACATATGAGTGGTGCAATAATTCACGTAACTCGTGTGTAAGACATACGAATTATATTTCTATAAATACCCCAATTCGCTTTCTAAATCACAACACGAAAATCCAACATAAAAACCCTAAAACAAAAATGGTATCTAGTCGTATACAAATTATAGTATATTTCGGCGGTGAAATAATTCAATCATCTGATTCTGTCGTCAGTTATAGTATCCGTCCTATTGCGTATAGGCGGATTCGCCGCAACACCAATTTTTCTGAGTTTACGTCATTGCTGTTCGAAATTACGGGTGCTGATAGCAGTCGTTTTGCGCTACTTGTCCAAGCCAAAAATGAATTCTTTCAACATTCCCGCATCTTTCATCAATTATTCCGAATCTCCAACGACAACGATTTACAGTTTTTCATTCATCCTGATTCGGAGAACAATTGTGTTGAGGTTTTTGTTGAACTAGTTGAAAATTCAAGTTTTGATTTGAACGAAGAGCCTCATCGGAATTTTGAAGTTGGTTCTTCGAGTTATGCCTGTCCGGATTTTCCCGACATCGTCTCAGTGACGGCAGGGTTCAGTAATGTTTCTCTGGAGATGCCGGAGGTTGGTGTTCCATTCAATATGCCGGAATCCGGCTCAGAACCGGAGCCAGATTTCGTGCCTGAAGCAGAGGAAGACGTTGATGTTAGTGATTCGGAAGCGGACGACGAGGACCCACTGTCGGAGTTACCCAACCCCGACGAGGACGACGAGAACGACGACGACGATGCGCCAGATGATACCACTCCGCTGGACTCAGCTGCTCCAACGCTTTTTTCAGTCCGTCCCATTTTTTCAAACGTACCAAATGCCACCTCCTACTGGTGACGACTACGGTGGTTATGGGGAGTTTTACGACAGAGATAACCCTATGTTTTGTCGAGGTATGATTTTTCAAAGTAAAAAGCATTTACAACGTGCCGTCGACGATTTTTTGATCAGGGTTGCTAGACGCGAGTATCACGTCAACGAGAGCAGCAACACACGTTGGAGTGTCCAATGTAATCATACGTCTGATTGCCCATGGAGACTGATGGCATCCTTCAAGCCCAAAAAAGGTTACTGGTCTGTTACAAAATTTGAAGGACCGCACAATTGCTATATGACTGAGCTGGCGAGCACACACCGTAATATCGGTAGAAATTTTATTGCTGATATGTTGGTTGGAACCGTGAAAATCGATCCGCAATTCCTACCCAAGAACGTCCAACAACTTGTGAAAGATAAATATGGCTACGACATCTCGTACATTCTAGCTTGGCATGGTCTGAAAAGAGCGATGGAAAATGTTTACGGTACGTGGGAAGACTCTGTTACCAAACTTCCAACATTTATGAAGGCGTTGCAGCATTACAATCCAGGAACAATCGTGAGATGGCTGAATCTGCAGACAGAGAGCCATGGACACTTCGTGTTGGGGTATGTCTTTTGGGCTTTTAAACCGAGCATCGATGGCTTCAAACATTGTCGAAGAGTTGTTTGTGTAGATGGTACGCATTTATACTCCAAATATAGACACAAATTACTAATTGCTACGTCGCTGGACGCCAACCAAAACGTCTTTCCCCTGGCGTTTGCCATTGTCACGGAAGAAAGTACGCACTCATGGACGTGGTTCCTTACTAATTTGTACATATTTGTTCTAAAGGAACAATCGGTTTGTCTTATTTCGGATCGTCACCCAGGTATTTAATAATAGTAATATAATTTACTCGTTATTTTGTAAAATCAGTTACTTTTAGTGCCGTATATGGTGTGTACAGGTCTTACGGGAACAGTAGAATCCACTGAATTCTTTCGTCCACCAAATGGAGTGCATCGTTTCTGTCTTCGTCATGTAAAGTCAAACTTCTACAAAAAATTCAAGGATCAGCAATTGAAGGATCTATGCCATAGAGCCGGTACTGCGCCAACAATGGATAAATTCGATGGCGTAATGGCTCAGATTGCGCAAATTAATGAACTAGCGAAGCCTTGGTTAGAAAAAGTAGGGGTCGAGCAGTGGACGCTCGCACACGACGGCGGTTATCGATGTGGTGTCATGACGACTAATATTTCAGAAGGACTCAACGGAGTATTGAAAGGTGCTCGGATGCTACCCGCAAGAGCAATCGTCGATTTCACTTTTCATAGGTGAGCATGAAATTAGTTTTCTATTTTAATTTTTTTGTTATAAGTTCTTATATTTCTTAAACTTCACAGGTGCGTACAGTATTTTCGTGATCGCTTTCAAGAAGCGTCGTCCCTAATGGCGAATAATGAAACGGATTGGTCACGTTACGCAACGAGATTGTTTCAAATTATATCATTTGAGATATTGTCGAAATAACATTAACAAATAAATTAACTTACGATGGTCGACATAAATACTGCATCCCCCATCTGGAAGCCCCGTGACATCTGCACCGCATGTGGAGAAATGTAGAGGCGAGTGATTCGGTGAAACCATTCGTAATATCCGTCCTCCACCGACACGAGTGCAGTCGTCGGAGGACCATGAACGACGTTCTCCTCTCGGTCCTCCCATAGTCCAATCCAGTCCGCATGATGCGTCCTCCAATCCATCCCCGCCCGCTGTCGACGCTCGTACGTATGGAGATTGGTATCTCGATACGGCGGCATCACGGGAATCCCTTGGATGATTCCAAACTGTCGAAGTACCCGTTCGGGGTAATGCCACTCCACGATATTGAAGAAGATGAGAGGACATCTCGATCGACGTGTGATCGGTAAGCATTGGGGAGGAAGTGCGACAATCTCCGGAAGCGTCATATCGTACGGCTCCCATACAAATTGATGCGCTCGTAGGCGATCAAAGCACTCGCGGATGGTGCGTATGTTCGAGTTTGTCGATGTCGTATGATCGTACAACGCGTTCCACCTGTCGTATATTTACACAACATTTATAAATGTAACAAGGAAAAAATTAACAACTTTATGGACGACCATACCTCGCAGCATGTGGCGGGATCGGTAACTCTATCCCGTCGACTATACTGGGCTCCATGGCGATACGATGAATCTCACGATGTGGCTGAAACGGCAGAATCCTCACGTATGCCCATGCCTAAAACAAATCACATGTTTTAATTAATTTTTAAAAAATAACTCAGAAATTACTCAAAGTGTCTATATAATTACCTGCAACAGCCGTAGGGGTCCGCCGATATTAAGCTTTTCGGCTCGCATGCCGAACAGAGCTCTCTGTACAGGAACGCTAGGACCGCACTACCCCAACTAAACGTGGCCACCTCATCAATATCCTCCAACAGCTGGAGGTAGGTCAACGAAACGGAGCTCGCGCTACAGTCGGGGAACATCACCGCACCAAATAGCAGCATCGCATAGCCCCTCGCTGAACACTCAACTTCTTCCTCGTCACTATCATCCGAAATCGGATGGGCCAACAACCAATTCGCTAACGATTTCATCGAAAGCGATGATCCCTTAATTTTCTCAGCAGGCGGTCTAAAACCTAGCAACCGCTCTGACTCGTCCATCCACTGTGTGACCGTCCTCGGTTGGATCACACCGGACACACAAATACCGTCTACAGGCAAACCCCACAAAATTCCTACGTCCTCTAAAGTGACGGTCGCCTCCCCGACAAAAAAATGAAACGTATGGGTCTCCTTCCTCCAACGCTCTACTAATGCTGTAATCAAATGAGGGTCAACCCTCTGTGACATACAGCTGTAGACGCTGTATAGACCCATATCGTTCAACTTATCTAACAAGCGACCGTGTAGAACATTCGGTGCTTCTCTAGTACCCCATACAACATTTTCTAAGGACCTAATTTTAATAGTCTTATCTATCGCATCCTGGTCTAACAATAAATCACTACTACGGTGATTTGACTGCATCGTCAACACCGAACTATCAAAAGGCCCGTAAGACGAATCCAAATTCATTCTACAGTAAAAAAACGAAAACAAACAAATCAACAATAAAATAAAAAATAATGTAACAAATAGGCGTATTTCGGAATAATAGATCGGTACCTAACCCGAGCTGTATTTCGGATCGTCGCGAGGCGTAGTGTCGGTACGGATGAGGTCGTCGAGGTGGCGGCGGGTCGCGGCGGACTTGGTTGCCGAGGCGGCGGCGGCGGCGAGCAGGGGAGTACGGCGGCAGAGTCTAGGAGGAGGCGGCGGCGGCGGCAGCGGCGGCTTCACGGCGAGCGCGTCGAACAGTTGATGATGGCGGCGGCGTCGAGGCGGGCGACGTCGAGGCGGGCTGCGTCGGCGAAGTCGGCGTCGAGGAGGCTGCGGCGAGGCGGGGCGGCGTCGTAAAGAGGGTGATGGCGGCGTCGGCGAGGTGACGAGGCAGAAGATGGCGGCGGCGATGCGGGGCGGCGTCAAGCAGAAGATGGCGGCGGCGTCGAGGCGGCGGCAGCGTCGAGGAGGCAGCGGCGACGGCGTCGAGGAGCGGCGGTGTCGAGGGCGACTCTTCGTCTTCTTCGTCTGTGTCGTCGTCGTCGTCGGTTAGATCTGGGTTATTTAAACCAGATCTAACTCGTATGTATTTCTTACGAGTTACGAGTTGTAACTCGTAAGAAGTTCATACGAGTTACGCCAGCTCAACAAATGCCAACTAGGCAAAATTAACTCGTATCTGTTACTTACGAGTTACGTAACTCGTAAGAAATTCTTACGAAGTTCTGTATTTTATTAATACTTTTCGTTTTACGTTTATTTCGTTAATGTTTATTATTTTTTTGTTTATTTTATTAAAAATACCCTTAGTAACACAGTCCTTTGGTTCGATATCCGTACTTACGTACACTATTACTTGTTAGAACGATACGTACACTGCGTGTTTACGAATTTTTCGCAAGTTTTTGGCGCCGTTGCCGGGGACTGTGTTTTTTTACTAATATCGATACCAAAAAATTCTAGTCTTACTTTGAACTTATTATATTACTAATATTTATTACTATTAATATTATTATTTTTATTACGGTTATTTTTATTATTATTTTTACTACTACTATAATTATTATTTTTTTTAGTATTTTTATTATTACTTCTATTATTATTATTGTTATTTTTATTATATTTATTTTTATTAGCGCATTAAGGTGTTTAACGGTTTATGCGAAAGTTTGGGAGTGCTAACTTAATTCCTTTAAATTCGGAGATTGAACGAGCTTGTCGGGAAAATCGGAAAAAGAAGAAGCTAGCAATTAACCAAACACGACCAGCCATGGCTGATAACGAAAACAATAACGGAGATAATGATAATCATGATGTGCCGCTCTGCGAATACGCAACTCCCTTTGTTGGCACTCAATCTGCTATTAGGCGACCAGCGCTTCCTCCGAATAACTTTGAGCTTAAGCCGATAACATTTCAAATGATTCAACAAATTCCATTTTATGGATTACCGAGCGAAGATCCAAACGCTCATATCGACAACTTCTTGGAAATCTGTGATACTATCAAATATAATGGAGTTTCTGACGACGCATTACGGCTGCGACTGTTCCCATTCACTCTACGTGATAAAGGGAAGGCATGGCTAAATTCCCTTCCAACCAATTCAATTACAACATGGGACATGCTCGCCAGTAAATTCCTCGCCCGATTCTTTCCACCTGCTAAGAAACAACAGATACTCAAGGAGATCACTCACTTCACTCTAATCGATGGCGAGTCACTTTATGAATCTTGGGACAGATTTAAGGAGCTGATGAGAAAGTGTCCGCACCACGGTATACCTAAATCGCAGCAAGTCTTGAGCTTCTACAACGCTATAGGCAGTGCTGAAAGAGCCGTCATCGACGCTTCTGCTGGAGGGACAATCACGAAGAAGACCGCTGATCAAGCGTACGAGTTGATAGATAGTGTCGCCAATAACAATTATCAATGGCCAATGGAGCGAGCAAGGAACACAACAACAATTGTTAAAAATGATCCGATTGCTCAATTGGTCGCTCAAGTGGCGAATCTGACGAAGCAACTTCAAACAAATCAGGCTTCAGTAAATTCCGTTCACTTGCCTAGTGTGGAATGCAATCTTTGTGGCGGACCGCATCAGAGTTCTGAATGTCAAGCAACAGAACAACTATCATTGGAGCAAGCACAATATGTTGGAAACTACAATCGTCAACCAAACAATCCTTATTCAAATAACTACAATCCAGGGTGGCGTAATCATCCAAATTTTTCGTGGAAGAATAATCAGAATTCTCTACAACCAGAACATAACCATCAGCCAAATGAGAAGAAAGCAAGCTGGGAAGAGGCTTTGGCGAAAATGGCTACTTCACAAACACAACTCATCAACGAAATGAGAACCAACATGCAGAACCAGTCAGCGCAAATCCGCAATTTAGAAGTTCAGGTGAGTCAAATGGCGGAGATGATAGGTGAGAGGCCATTAGGATCTTTTCCTAGTAACTCAGAGGCTAATCCAAAGCGAGAAGGAAAAGAACATTGCAAGGCGATAACACTGAGGAATGGCAACGAATTGGAGTCACCGGTCAAGAATAAGAAAGTAAACTCATCAGAAGTAGAAGTTGATACATCTGAAGAAAAGAATGTTAAAACTGTAGAGCTTAAGTGTCTACCTTCTGAAGAACCTAAACCTCGAATTCCATTCCCACAACGTCTCAAGAATAATAAGCTTGATCAACAATTTTCTAAATTTCTTGAAATATTTAAAAAATTGCACATCAACATTCCTTTTGCCGATGCGCTTGAACAGATGCCCAGCTATGCAAAGTTCATGAAGGATATACTGTCGAAGAAGCGAAAGTTAGGAGAATATGAAACTGTAGCGCTTACTGAAGAATGTAGTGCCATTATACAAAGGAAGTTACCACCAAAACTCAAGGACCCGGGGAGTTTTACAATTCCTTGCACAATAGGAAACTCTGTATTTGAAAGAGCTTTGTGTGATTTAGGCGCTAGTATTAATCTAATGCCACTATCTATTTTTAGAAAACTTGGATTAGGTGAAGCTAGCCCGACGACTGTGACACTACAACTGGCAGATCGATCATTGAAACATCCAAGAGGTATCATTGAAGACGTTTTAGTCAAGGTCTATAAGTTTATATTCCCTGCAGATTTTATAGTCCTTGACATGGAAGAAGACAAGGACATACCAATAATCTTGGGTAGACCTTTCCTAGCAACTGGGAGAGCATTAATTGATGTTCATGCAGGTGAACTTCGTCTCTGGGTACATGGAGAGGAAGTTATATTTAATGTGTTCAATGCCATTAAGTATCCCAATGAAAGCGATAACTGTTTCCGTGTAGAAAATGTGGAAAATCTACTGCCTAAGCATTTTACTAGGGAAGATCCATTGGAATCCAGTTTGGTGCGAGATGATATACATGAGATCGATGAACAAGATATTAATGAGTGTGTGAAGTGGTTGGACTCGTTCGAACCAAATAGAAGAAAATACTTTGAAGCCCTCGGCGAAAGCCCTTCCCGATCCATATCATCTATTGAGAAGCCACCACTACTCGAACTTAAAACATTACCATCCCATCTTCGTTATGCATTTCTTGGCGAAAATTCTACTTTACCAGTTATTATCTCATCGTCTCTTAATGATGATGAAGAGGAGAAGCTGCTTCGAGTACTCCGCGAGTTTAAAGCAGCGATCGGGTGGACATTAGCTGATATCAAGGGTATCCGCCCATCAATGTGCACACATCATATCCGCTTGGAAAGTGACACCAAACCTTCTGTAGAGCCGCAACGGAGATTAAATCCAACAATGAAGGACGTGGTGCGAAAAGAAATCCTAAAATGGTTAGATGCTGGAGTAATTTACCCAATTTCAGATAGCTCTTGGGTAAGTCCGATACATGTGGTTCCAAAGAAAGGAGGAGTCACAATGGTAAAAAATGAGAACAACGAACTAATTCCGACGAGAATCGTTACGGGATGGCGTGTTTGCATTGACTATAGGAAGCTTAATAAAGCCACGCGTAAGGACCATTTTCCTTTGCCTTTTATTGATCAAATGCTAGATCGACTGGCGGGGCATGATTACTACTGCTTTCTAGACGGTTACTCCGGATACAATCAAATTGCTATAGCACCGGAAGACCAAGAAAAGACCACATTTACATGCCCGTACGATACGTTTGCTTTTCGTAGAATGCAATTCGGACTATGCAATGCACCGGGTACATTCCAAAGATGTATGATGGCAATTTTTTCTGATATGGTAGAGAAAACAACTGAGGTATTCATGGATGATTTTTCTGTTATTGGAAGTTCTTTCGATAATTGCCTAGATAACCTTGTTTTGGTATTGAAACGTTGTGAAGAAACTAACCTTGTTTTAAACTGGGAGAAATGTCATTTCATGGTTCGAGAAGGTATTGTGTTAGGTCACAAAGTTTCTCGCAAAGGAATTGAAGTTGATCGGGCAAAGATTGAGACAATAGAAAAGCTTCCACCACCTTCATCTGTCAAGGGAATTAGGAGTTTCTTGGGGCATGCTGGGTTTTATCGACGATTCATTAAGGATTTCTCAAAGATATCAAAGCCATTATCGAGCCTCTTAATTCAAGGAGCGCCTTTTCTCTTTGATGCAGCATGTGAGGAGGCGTTCACTACTATAAAAGAGAAACTAGTGTCGGCTCCGGTCGTGGTTGCTCCGGATTGGGACATACCATTCGAGTTGATGTGTGACGCAAGTGATTATGCAGTGGGAGCAGTTCTTGGACAACGTAAGGGCAAGATATTTCATACTATTTACTATGCGAGTCGAACTCTCAATGATGCTCAGCTCAATTATGCCACAACCGAGAAGGAGTTACTTGCTATCGTCTTCGCCTTCGAAAAGTTCAAATCATACTTAATCGGGAACAAAGTAATCGTGCACACTGACCACTCGGCCATCAAGTATCTCATGGAAAAGAAGGATGCAAAACCACGACTGATTCGATGGGTTCTATTGCTTCAAGAGTTCGATGTCGAGATTAAAGATAAAATGGGAACAGAGAATTTAGTAGCAGATCATCTCTCTCGTTTGGAGTTGTCAGAAGAAAATAAATTGAAGAGACAAACTATCGATGATAACTTTCCAGACGAACGACTCTTAGCTATATCGCAAGCTCCGTGGTATGCTGATTTCATCAGCTATCTTGCAGCAAAAATAATACCAACTGAGCTTAATTATCAATGGAAGAAGAAATTCTTTGCCGATATAAAACATTATTATTGGGAAGATCCTTATCTGTATAAGCATTGTGCCGACCAAGTTATACGAAGATGTGTCTCAGGAGAAGAAGCGCACGATATTTTACGACATTGCCATGCTCTCGAGTGTGGAGGCCATTTTGGAGGAAATCGTACGGCTGCTAAAGTCTTACAATCGGGTTTTTATTGGCCGACTTTATTCAAAGATGCCCATGCTTTCGTATCGGCTTGTGATCGTTGTCAAAGGACGGGTAACATTTCAAGACGAGATGAGATGCCACTCAACACTATGTTGGAGGTTGAGTTATTTGATGTCTGGGGCATTGACTTCATGGGCCCATTTCCATCGTCATACGGTAATGAATATATTCTGCTAGCGGTAGATTACGTGTCTAAATGGGTAGAAGCAGTAGCTACGCAAAAGAACGATGGTAAGACAGTCCTCAACTTTATAAAGAAGAATATTTTCACTAGGTTCGGGACTCCCCGAGCAATCTTGAGCGATGGAGGAACTCACTTCTGTAACAAGCAATTCGATGCTCTTCTGTCGCATTATGGTGTTAAGCATCGCACGGCACTAACTTATCATTGAGTTGGGCCAATTAATTGACCTTATTATGTCTTGCTGTGGAAAAGCATTAACTAGTCCATGTAATAACATCATTAGTTGCATTTGCGCAATAATATCTGCTAAAATGCAGCAGTAGTAAGTAAGCAGCCCTTCGACAAAATATCCAAACTTAAAATACGATAACAGCACAACTTTCCTCAGATCAGATATGTGAAGGAAAAATGTATGGGAGACATTACCTTAGTTGAAGGCACGTTCTATCACTCTGTAATGGGCGATCGCCTGCTTTCAAACCTGAGTTCGTACGCCGATGCTGTCTACAATTATTTGCAGCTTCAGACGTATATGTATTTGGTTATTTTTTGTTCAAACGTTATCGTATGTTAATAAATAATTAAAAAATACAAAGAACATTTCTTTTTTTTTTTTTCCAACTGCACGATTTAACACTTGCACATACCTGTGATATGGCACAAAATATTGAACAAGGAAGTGATTCAGAGGATCCCATTACGTTTACCAACATGAGTTGAAAATACTATTTAAGCAAGGCCACTGACAGTGAGTTAAAGTTAGGCTTTTTTAATAAAACAATTAAAAAAAATAAACCATTAACAAGATAAACATGAAATCAAAACCATTAATAAAATAAAGATACTCGTAAAAACATTATACGAGTTAAAACTCGTATAACAATTATACGAGTTACTAGTCTGCCTCTCATAACTCGTATACTTTTTAGGAGTTAATAACTAGAATAATATTCTTACGAGTTAGATCTGCCTCTCATATCTCCCTTTTTAATTTTTTTTTATTTTTTTGTTTCTAAGCGTCGCCCCATGGGGGTGACGTTCTTTTTTTTTTTTAAATTTTTTTACTTTTTATTTAAATTATTTTTTATTTATTAATTATATAATCCACCAAATCATGAAATCATCGTTATTTCACGTGACTAACATATATCAATAGAACGCATTTAATTTGTTATTTGTTTCACTACGATTAAAATGATATGCATATCTTATTTTTCGATATTTAAATATTTTTAATTTTTATAACTTATAAAATACTTAAATTAAAAATACTAATTTATAAAAATAAATAAATATTTTCGAATATTGAATAACATAAGATATGCATATCATTTTAATCGTAGGGAAACAAACAATAAATTAGATGCGTTTAATGATTTTTTTTTTTCGTAAGTCACATGAAATAACGATGATTTCACGATTTGGTGGATATATAATTTAAAATAAAAAATAAAAAAATTAATAAAAAAAACAAATAAAGTCACCCCATGGGCGACGCTAAGAAACAAAAAAATAGAAAGGGAGATATGAGTGGCATATCTAACTCGTAAGAATATTATACGAGTTATTAACTCGTATAAAAAGTATACGAGTTACGCCACATCATCCGCACTCGCCAGCGAGGACTAGTAACTCGTATAATTGTTATACGAGTTAATAACTGTTTTTACGAGTATCTTTATTTTATTAATGGTTTTGATTTCATGTTTATTTTGTTAATGGTTATATTTTTTTTAATTATTTTATTAGAAAAGCCGTTAAAGTTATACCAAAGTATAGAGATAAGCTAAGACAGAACCATAATGTTTTTCACTATAAAACATTCAGGCTGATAAATATATAAATTATCCAAAATAAATATTACCATCAACCTAAACATACATTTGAGTTCATACCATGCAACAAATGACAAATGACCCAAAGAGAGTGTGCCTTCATACCATGCAACAAATGACAAATGACCCGATGACAGTGTGCCTTGATAAATAAAAACAAACTAAGTTTAAATAGTATCGAGAAATCTAGCAGAAGGGGCTGTTTCTTTTGAGGAAGGAAGAAGGGGGCCGAACGTAGGTGAAGCCTACGAACGCGTCTTCGCCTACTTTAGGGCTCGAAACGGGAGAATCTGTGAGGGGCATTTCTGTGTAGCACTTGTCAAAGTTTGCGATGCAGTGGGTTCCTGCAATTTCAGGGCGGAAGCTCGGAATGATTTCTCTTCCCTCGATTTTCCTCCAATTGATTGGCTTGAACCATTTGTGGCTCTTCAACTCTTCGCTGCCCTTTGGTCCGCTGCCAAGGCGCTTGCTCGGGTCCTTTTCCAGTAGCTACAGAAAAAGAAACAAAATGGACGCAAAGGCATGAATCAGAGAATAGGGGACAGAAAGAAAATACTTTCCACTCTAGAAAAGAACTCGGTCGAAAGTAAAAAAATGGGTAGCTCTCAGCGATTCATTCGTCTTTAGATGAACTAGAAATTGAGAAAAGGATTTACCCCTTTCAGCAGGGAGTGGGCTTCACTCGACAGATATGGAGGCAGCTTGACTTTATCTTTGATAATCTTCTGTTGGATTTTGTTTCTGTTTCCACCAATAAAAGGAGGCTGCCACAAGATAGTGCAAGTGATCAGTCAATCTATCTTTGAATGGAAATTAAACGGAAGCCACAATACCCAAGTTTTAAACATTGAAAGCAGTGAAACTACCCTCTAATGTAGTTCGACCGCATAAAAAAAAGAGCAGGTTTCAAGACTTAAAATTTGGACAAGAGGACTCATGAGGTGCTCCATATTTAATTTGGAATATACAAAAAAGAGAATGCAAGAGCAATTGTTCTTAGGCCTTTCAACAAGAAAAACCAAAAGACGGGATCTTATTCAGATTGTCGTGAAGTCTTAAAAGCCATTTTAGAAAGAAAGCTAACCTTTCCAGTGAGCATTTCGTACAACAGAATGCCGACACTCCACCAATCAGCAGCCTTGTCATGTCCCTTCCCAAGAATAATTTCTGGTGACATATATTCTACAGTTCCACACATAGAATTCGATCTAGTGTTTTCTTCGAGCTCTTTGGCCAATCCAAAGTCAGTTAGCATGGCCTGCAAAAAATAAAGAATAAGTAACTAAGGGGCACAGACGCGTGGATAGTGCATGAAGAAGCATAGCATGTTTAGTATCATACATGGCCATCTGCATCCAGTAGGATATTCTCCGGTTTAAGGTCTCTATGCATTATCCCGTTTTCATGAAGGTGCACGACAGCCAAAACAATTTCTGCTGTATAGATACGAGCCAACTCTTCTCTGTATTAGAAAAGAAAGTTTTTAGCAACTCAACCTTCTAACTAGAAGAAAAACCAACAACGCAAGGCCGAGGCGGTTGCAAAGTACCTGAAAAAACTCTGACGGTAGAGCTGAAAGAAAAGGTGCCCACCATTGATAAAGTCAAGCACAAGGTATAGTCTATATTTTGTCTGCAATAAGAACAAATGAAAATAGAGCAAATCAGAAAATGCTCCTAGATAAAGAGGCCTTGTTCAAAAATGAAAGATAATATTGCGGGAATTAAACAACTTATACTTCATAACTACGCTATACCTGGAAGGAGTATCTCAGCTGGACAATAAAAGGGTGATCAATCTTTGTCAGGATATCTCTCTCCGCTTTCATGTACTCAGCATGGTTTTTCTCCATAATCTTATCCTTTCTCATCACCTTCATAGCATATATTTCATTTGTGCCTTTCTTTCTTACCTGGAATACTTTTCCAAAGGCACCCTTTCCAACAACTTTCAATACCTCAAAGTCCTCCAGTCCCACAGTGTTGATCTTCGTCGATTCGGCAACAATCTCAGACACCACATCATCTTTGGAGAAGCTTTGATCATCTTCACATGCCTCGTTGATAACACCATCAACTAATTCCAGTGAATTGTCTACCTCATGTATGGTGAGCCCACTAAGTTCTAGAGATTTACTAACATAAGCAGATGGTCCAACCAAAGAATGGGATCGATTGTAAATGATCTCTGGATCATTAAATACAAGCTCATTCATCCCAGTTTTTCCAGCGCTGACTTCATCAGAGGCTTGAATTGGTGAAGGGCCAAACACGTCAGAAAAGTCTAACTCGATCTGCTCAGTGGAGACATTAACTGGAGGGTTCGAAGGTAATAACAACTGGCAATGGACAGTCTTTTGGATGTGATTCTTTTGAAAAGCTGGTATCTGAGAGGAAACCATGCTGAAAATACAAATCAAGGATGCAGAGGGCCAGTTACAAGTCACCAACTACAGATCACTCTTTCCCAAGGTATGACCAAATGAAGAAATCGAACAAATCAAGGGAGCATTCACGTTCACTATGTAGGTTGTGGAGAATTTCAGGAGCAAGCAAACCAGAATCCAGAAGAAGAATTTGTTTGTGTTTCCCGATTTGCAGGAAACTAATGATGTCACAGCAGTTGTAGAATTCATGAAGATCTGTTGCAATTCTGCAATCATTACATAAAACAAGCATTAGAGTTAGCAGCTGTTTGAGTGTAACCTTGGTTATGCAACAATACACACACACGCACACACATTCATAACTTCCATAATCTACTAGAGAGCCGAGCCATTTGATATATAGAAGAGCTTGTAAATATGAGAAACAAAAGTAAATGCTAAAGTGAGTACGCATTTACTTCATAATGATAAAATAAGATATAATCGAAAGTCCCTCAAGAAACACAAAGTAAGCGAACGAAGTCACAGAAGAAATCGTATATCAGTTCAACGTCATTAACTCCACCAACAGTCCTACTAAAGGAAAACAAAATTGAAAAGGAAACACCAGAAAGATCTCTGTCATGGCAAAATGCAGTCATTCAAATGTATCACCTTTTCCTCAATTAAAAAAGAAACTAACATCCACGTTGGCATTGAATTTGTCATCATTTAACCAGATATCATGGTGCACTGTCTTTCTACTTGCAGCAGAATCATCAACCAACAAAAATAACCAAATAATTTCATCTGAGGGCAACGGCAAACTAACGTGTCATTATTTTTTTCTCCGCATTCACGCATGCAATTGCGCAAAACACCCAACCCAACAATCCTTAAACATACTCGGCGACAACAAAATATTAAACACCAGATCCAAAACCAAATCATACACCAGCGACATGAAGTTTAGATCTCTACATGAAAAAAAAAATTAAATTTCACAAAGACACGCATTACAACCAAGATATAAGCTCCAATAGAGATTCAACCAGAAGCCGCGTTCAGAAAATTAGAAAACAAAAAACAAAAATCGAACTTTTCTCGTCAATTGGTTCGGAGAGTTTAAAATACAGAGTAAATAATTGAGAAAACCAAACAATTAATCAGGAAGACAAATCAGCAGCATACCTTGGGAAGGCCGTAGAGGTGTCGAAGAAGAAAAGCTTTTTAGAATGGCAATAACGAAACGCTGCGTAGGTGAGACGCTGTTTATATGTATGTGAAATTGATAAAACAAGAAATAGGGAAAGTTAGATTGAGAGGTGACGTGGCGTGCAGTAAGTGGTTCACGTGGAGTAGTTGATGCGTGAAAGAAAAGTACAGCTATGATGAGTTGGAGATCTTGTGGTTAGGGTTATAGGCCATATTTGAATCAGATTCAATCTTAGCTAATACTTTGATCATATAAAACACATAATAATATTAAATTAGAATATTCTGATTAGTTTTTTTTCGCATATTCCTTTACGCTGCAAGTTGCGTCTACGACTGGAATAACTACATTTTCTCGAAGTGATTGATCTTATTTTGATTTTCTTCATCGACATTACCATTTAAATAAATTTGGCAGGAATCTATTCAAATTTATTTTATTAACTAATACTTTCACATACTATGCTATTATATGTAATATTACTTTATATATGTTTCATTATGATTTTAAATACCTAATAGATGATATAATAAATGAAATTTTAACTGCAAATTTACAAAAGAATTTATAATTTATTTGATTAGTTAATATTTTACTCATCAACTTTTTCTTTGTAATTATATCCTTATAAATCGAACATTTTTTCTTCTGATTTGAGCCCAAAATTGTTGCTTCAAATTTATGGTCAAGGTGGAGGCCTCAAGAATTTGTGAGCTAAGTCATGAGATACGAATACTACCTCCTACAATTTCTTGAGTTGTCACATGGGGTCGTTAAATTTGGAACATGTTTAGTGAGCCCGTAGTTAGTTGAGTGGGATAATCCAGGTTGTAAAAATAAAAAAGCTTCATTGTAAGTCATCGATAATCTGGAATCCTGGTTTTTCAATGAATCGTAACCGTTCATTGAGTATCTCGGGTGATGACCCATCAATTCATAGAGCATTCACAGACGTGCCTTGAGAATTATCTCGATGGATTTCTTATCACAGTATTATGGAGTAAATTTCCTATCATTTGTCCTTAACGTCTAAACTAATATGTATGGCTTCACCAAAATTTGAAGTAATTTTACTAAGGTAGATCACAGAGCTTTTTTACTCGGGAGTTTTTCTTGTTTCAGCCTGTTGGGATTTTGTGTGCGAAAACTCCATTAATCATAGCTAGAGAGCGTCGAATACGAGCTCATATGATCAAGCGTGAAGAAACTAATGAAACCTGAAGAAAATATTGCCTAAGTGTTTTGCTTCAGTAGGTTTAAATGAGAAACGTTGGATCTGGCGCGAAATGAAGATCAAAGGCTGAGATTAAAACTTATAAAAGTGCTTCCGCGATTTTATAAGTTGGAGAAGGCGTTGTACAAATTTGGATACTTCTGGTACAAGTCGTTACAGCTGGTCGTTTGATAGAGGCTGCAAGGTTCTTCATTATATATCAGACTTTCAGAGTTCAACTAGCCATGTTGGTGAGCTTATAACTTTCTGCAGAGAGCGAATATTTGAGAGCTGTAAAAGAGAAAGTGGAGAGTGTATGAGAGATTTGTAAACCATTTTCTTGGATTAATAAAATAAGCTCTGATTAGTTCGTGGAAGTAGACCAAAGTTGGGTCGAACCACGTTAAAAATCCTATTTTTCTGGTTTCATTTCCAGCTGATAATTCGTTCGATTCCTTCAAGATCATTGTTCTTGGATCAATTCGCACACACAATTGAGAGAAGAGTGAATTGCGAACCTAAAGCATCGAATTTCCCAACATTGCCAAAATGTGAGGGGTTAGGTTAGTCTTGTCGAGAGATTAATTTCATTGGACATTTTGTCAAATGAAACTGTGGGGACAACCACAATTTTTTCAATGAAATGAAATGATATCGATTAGGGAAAAGAAATCTAGCTAGAGTAGGGGTGAAAACGAGCTGAGCTGAGCCCGAACATGGCTCAGCTCGATAAAGAATTAACAGGCTCGAGCTCGGCTCGAGCTCAATCAAGCTTAAAAATTCGAGGCTCGAGCTCGGCTCGACGGGTTATCGAGATGCTCGAGCTTGGCTCAAGAGGCTCGAATCAGATCAGATGATGATGTTCGAAATAATTGAGCTCGCTTCGAAAAGCTCGATCTTTGAACTGCTCGAGCTCGATTTTAATTTTGTAAGAAAAAAATACAGCACAACTTACACCAATACCACAACAACATTTCCACTTACAACAAAACAATAAATCTGAAAGCAAGGTAATAGAGAAGAAAGTCAAGCTTGGTGCTTAATCGCAATCAAAGTCTAGGGTTCTTGCAAGGCCTAGATGTGGTAATGGCTCGGGCGAGATACAATTGAAGGATCAATCTGCCATGGCGAAAGGAGAGAGCTCGTTAGCTGCGATGTCCAACGCTCGACATAGAGCTTCTCGCCCAGAACAGAGGCAACGCTATGCAGGAAAAATCAACATTTTTTTGTGGGTGAATGGAGAAGATGAAGTGAAGTGGCGATGTGGGTGGGTGAATGAATGGAGTCTGTGTGCGGCTGTGGCATAGAATGTTAAAATTAGGTTTAGGGTTTTTTTGTTACATATAACGTGGGTATTTTAGACTTTTTTGTTGTTATATATAATAAATAAAATGGGCTCGATAAGCTCGACGAGCTATCAAGCCCATATAAATCAAGCTCGAGCTTGGCTTGTTTTCACCCCTAAGCTAGAGTTCATGGTTTCACTCTGTTTAAATTTATTGCCCATATAAGGCCTTCCATATATTTTATACACATCTTGAAAAAAACATAAAAAGATGTGTGGGTAGGGGTGTGCGTAATTCGGTATACTGACCGAATTTACCGAATTACCGAAAATTCGGTACAAAACTGAACTGTCGGTATTCGGTTCGTCAAAAAACAATTCGGTAAATTCGGTATACCGAATTACCGAAATTTTAAAATTAAAATATATTTTATTATATTAATATTGAAAATAAAATTATAATTATATTAATTATACATATTAATTTAAATATTACTGAAATTTTTATTACTGTTATTTAAAATTCGGTACATTCGGTAAAAACCGAATACCGAACAGAGAAATTCGGTTCGGTATTTGGTATCTAAAATTGGGGTACCGAAATTTTGGTATGCCGAAATTTCGGTTCGGTTTGGTACGGTATGTACCGAACGAACACCCCTATGTGTGGGTATGGGCTTTCTTTTAGAAAAAAATAGCCACTAACCAACAAGTTTTCTTTAAAACGATAGCTTCGTTGACCGATCTTTCAATGGCCTTAATTTTAAGGGTTCGTTTGCCATTCACAGTTCATGTCTCAGTTGTATACGGTTTGTCGGTTATATAATTAAGAGTTGAGTTCTTAGCTATATAGTTGGTTTTCAGGTTTCTCAAAAAAAAAAATCGTCATAAGGATTTGAACTATGAGCTTTGACTAGGGTGACCTCACACAACCAATAGTAAACCATTAATTAGTCTATTTAGTACATAACAAAGCACGTCACATTAGGTTTTCATCGATATATTGGGTTTGTAGAAAACAAATTATCATAAGGCTGTGTGACCTTGTGGCTGACTGCACAACCACTAATCCACATCCGACTCGCAGACCCTTATGTGTTTCGCGTTTAGTCTTTGGGCATTTCGGGACTATTTTTTTAAGAAAAACTTTGTTCAAAGATAATTTCCCAGATTGTCCTAGTAATGAGATATTGTGAAATACAATTACATGTACTCGTTGTAGCCAACTAATTACATACAACGCCTCAAGAAAAGAAAAAGAAAACCAAGGTAACGATATCTTAATGATGGGGAATCCATCGCAAATATTCACATTCTCACACAAATTCTCACCAGTGTCAGAGAAAAAAATATCGCTTTGTACAGTAACCAACGCTCTTTAGTATTCGCTTCTTTATCATCAGAATATGCAATTAACAACATTTCATCATTGTCTTCAATGTGATTGAGTCTTTCATCAAAACCCTTGAACATTCATATTTTAGCCACTAACTACTAAGCATAACTCAAGTAAATAAAAAAAATGGAATAACATATGACTTGGTTTTCTCCACTACTTTAGGAATCGTGGTTACATCTAACACTTTCCCTTAATCATAATTCCGTACAGTAGTCAAGACAAGCATCGTCCTTAGCTTAACAAATGCGTCAATCTTCAAAGGCTTGGTCAAAATATCCGCGAGCCGATCTTCACTTCGACAAAACTCTATATGGACTCTTTTCTTCTCAGCTAGCTCCCGTAAGAAATGAAAACGAATATCGATATGTTTGCTTGTTCCATGTTCGACTGGATTCTTCGCCAAATTAATTGCGGACTTGTTATCGACATAAATCTCCCCAGTCTCCGTAATAGGAATACGTAATTGACTCATCAGATTAGACAACCAAATAGCTTGACACGCACAAGAAGCCGCAACGATATACTCAGCTTAAAACGTCGAAAGTACGACGACAGATTGCTTTTTCGACGACCACGATCACACCGCCTTTCCAAAAAGAAACCAATAACCAGATGTGCTTTTGCGATCGTTCAGATCTCCAGCCCAATCACTATCGGAGTATCCCACGAGCAAACACTTATCATTTGAGGTATAAAGCAATCCAAAATCGCATGTAGCTTTCAAGTAACGCAGAATACGTTTGGCGATTTGTAAATGAGATTGATACGGCTCCTCCATGAATCTGCCACTTAGACCAGCGCCATAAGAAATATCATGTCTCTTAAACGTGAGGTGTCTCAAACTCCCAACGATTTGCTAAAAGTAAGTCCGATCAACAGTTGGTCCATCCCCGTTCTTCATAAGCTTCGTACCAACTCCGACTGGAGTTTTCGCTGGATTGCAATCACGCATCTTTTAAATATTTTTATAAGATCAGAAATATATTTTCGTTGAGATATAAAAATTCCGTCCGCCTTTTGAACAACTCAATGCCGAGGAAGTGCGAGATAAGACCAAGGTCGGTCATCTCAAACTTGTCCATGATAGAGCACTTAAAGCTTTCGACCATGCTTGCGCAATTACTCGTAAATATCAAATAGTCTACGTATAAACATACCATCAAAATATCACGAGTATTGCTAACCTTCACATATAATGAGTGCTCCGAGGGACATCTTTCAAAACCAGCTCCAAAAAAGAACGAGTCGATGCATTTGTTCCACGCCCTTGGAGTTTGCTTCAAGCCGTATAACGCCTTTTTGAGTCGATAAACTTTTTCTTCGTAACCCTTTATCATGAAGCCATGAGGTTGTTTAACAAACACCTTTTCTTCCAATGGAACGTTAAGAAATGCGGACTTGACGTCCATCTGATGAATTTTCCAACGATTTTGAGCAGCTATAGCAACCATTAGCCGAACGGTCTCTATACGAGCGACTGGCGCAATACTTGATAACCAGAACCGCTCTTTGCTCGAACCCCTTGGCGACGAGCCTCGCTTTATACCTTTCCTCTACTCCGTTAGTAGCCATCTTCATTTTGAGGATCCACTTCACATCGATCGCTTTTACAGCCCTGTGGTAAATCAACGAGCGTCCGAGTGTTGCTTCTTTCATTTGCTCCAAGTTCTTCAAGCATCGCCTCGAACCATTTAGGATTTAAATCTGCAAAGAAAGCGATCAGCTCCCCGTCATCATTTACTCGATCGTCAGAATTTACCTCGAACTACTGAAGGTATGTCGGTGGTTGTCGGCTCCGGTGAGATTTCCGTGCGACCGTCGTATCATAACTCATAGGAGTTTCTGTAACGATATCCATCATCTCTGTTTCCTCTTCGAAGGGGAAAATAATGCTTCTATTCAGATCTAGGGGATTATTTTGGCTCCACTCACTCGTCTTCAGCAAAAGTGACGTCACGGCTAACAACGACGTTCTTCGAAATTAGACTAAACAACTTGTAACCTCGCATTTACATCCAATAAGAATCGCCTTTTCAGCGAGATCATCTAATTTTGTTTTCGTATCTGCTGAAATATGAGCGTACGCAATAAACCAAAACACCCCCAGGTGTTTAACGCCTGGTTTGAAACCACTCCATGTTTCTGCTGGCGTAAGATCTCTAACGCCTTCCGTCGGACATCGATTTAGGATATAAACGGCACATGAACAACTTCCACCCAAAAGGAATTAGGCATATTCTTCGTTTTCATCATGCTTCTAGCCATGTCCATTATCAGTCGATTCTTGCGCTCGGTGACCCTATTGTGTTGAGGCATGTACGAGAAGGTAATCTCGTGATGAATACCTTGTGCTCCACAATACTCGTTAAACTAATTAGATGTATACTCACCGCTACCATAAGTTCGCAACTCTTTCTACAGATAGCCGCTCTGTCGTTCGACGTGCGCTTTGAACTTCAGAAAAAGTATCGAACACTTCGGACATCCTTTGGAGAAAATAAACCCACGTCTCGCGAGAAAAATCATCAATAAATGTCAAGAAATACCTATTGTTCCCATTCGAAAGAACATTCATCGGGCCACATACATCCGAGGAGCTCCAGAGGTTGAGAGGAACGCTTATCTCGCTCTGTCGCAAACTTTGTTCTGTGATGCTTTCCAACAGCGCATGCTTCCCATATCTGATCAGGGTGTTGAATAGATGGCATACCCTTCACCAGATTTTGTCGAGATAGAAACTTCAGACTGTGAAAGTTTAGATGACCAAAGCGCAAGTGCCATAACCAAGATTCGTCTTTCATGATTGTGCTAAGACAACGATAACCGCCTCGAGAAATATCAATTTGAAACATATGATTTTTCATCATAGATGCTGAAAGGATCAGAGTACTTTTTTGGTCGCACACAGAAAATACCTCATTACGTAGAGACATATTGTACCCCTTTTATGATAATTGCCCAATACTCAACAAGTTCGTCTTCAAGCCTGGTATGTAGAACACATGTGACATGTACTCCGTTCTTCAAGTTGATGAGAATCTGCCCAATATCCATAATAGGTATGCTCGTATCATCTTTCAAAACTAGCTCCAAGGGCGTTGAACAAATGCATCGACTCATTCTTTCTTGGAGCTGGTTTTGAAAGATGGCCCTCGGAGCACTCATTATATGTGAAGGTTAGCGATACTCGTGATATTATTATGGTATGTTTATATGTCGATGATTTGATATTTTCGAGTAATTGCACAAGCATGGTCGAAAGCTTTAAGTGCTCTATCATGGACGAGTTTGAGATGGCCGACCTTGGTCTTGTGTCGCACTTCATCGGCATTGAAGTTGTTCAAAAGGCGGACATAAATTTTATATCTCGACAAAAATATATTTTTGATCTTTCAAAAAGATTTAAGATAGGTGATTGCAATCCAGCAGTCGAAGTTGGTACGAAGCTTACGAAGAGCGGGGATGGACCAACTTCCGACTTACTTTAAGCAAATTGCTAGGAGTTTGAGATACCTTACGTTTACAAGACCTGATATTTCTTATGGCGCTAGTCTAATTAGCAGATTCATGGAGGAGCTGTATCAATCTCATTTACAAATTGCCAAACATATTCTGGTTACTTTAATGGAACATGCGATTTTTGATTTGTTTATACCTCAAATGATAAGTGTTCGCTCGTGGGATACTCGAATAGTGATTGGGCTGGAAATATGAACGATCTCAAAAGCACATGTGGTCATTGTTTTCTTTTTGGAAAGACGGTGTGTTCGTGGTCGTCGAAAAAGCAATTTGTCGTCGCACTTCGACGTTTTAAGCTGAGTATATCGATGCGGCTTCTTGTGCGTGTCAAGCTATTTGGTTGTCTAATCTGATGAGTCAATTCGTATTCATATTGCGGAGAGTATGAAGATTTATGTCGATAACAAGTCCATGATTCATTTGGCGAAGAATCCAGTCGAACATGGAAGAAGCAAACATATCGACATTCGTTTTCATTTCGTAGAGGAGCTAGCTGAGAAGAAAAGAGTCGAGATAGAGTTCTGTCGAAGTGAAGATTTGCGATATTCTGACCAAGCCTTTGAAGATTGACGCATTTGTGAAGCTAAGGACGATACTTGGCTTGACTACTTTACGGAACCATGGTTTCAGTGTTGAATCTGACCATACGCGCGATACTCTCTCCATCTCTCTAGTTTCGGTGTTGGAGTTCAATTCCATTCACTCTCTATCGACAAGGCTAATACTAGTTCCCAATTCGAAAATAGGGTTTTTAATCGTAGGAAATTGTCCGATCAATGCTGAATAGACCGTATCCGAGATGTAATTTCACGGGTTTCTTGAAGGGTTTTATCTGCAGGAGGCGGTTGTACTGCGTTAGAATTTAATTTGTGTGATAATTGATTGGGAAAGATTGTTTGGATAGGGCTTTTGGCGTGCATGAAGGGGGTTCTGTTGGATCGAACGAAGGTGGTGTTTAGGCACTTTCCACCGTTGATTTCTCAGTCAAACCTCTTGGAGCAGATTGATTCGCGCTTCGCTGGAAGATACCGATGGTTTTTGTTTCTTGCCTGGAAAAAATAGCCCGAAGCATCTGATATTCCAGAACATACATCGAATTTTATAATCCAGAAGATGTAGTTGTGTTCGTAGAGTTCTTTAATGCCATGTTTTCGTCAATGAGAAAGAGACTCAATTTAAAGCATTTGTTGAGTATGCACCTTCTCAGCATATCAAGAGCGCAGGGAGCGGTCTAAAAAAGATGGTCTGCTCTATATTTAAAGATCCAGAATATTTGGAGTTCCTTGAATTTATTGCCTAGCCGGTTGAGAATCTTCCTAGTGCACAGATACAGTTGGAGAGGAAGGAAGCAGAGTCGGCAGGTGCTCCAAAGGATGCTCCCATCATTACTCCTCAACATGGACTTCGTCCGACAAAAAAGAGCTGCAAAAGTCGGAGTTCCGAGAATCCTGACTAGTGGAAAAGCAACTAGAATATTTGGTGCGTCTAAAAATTATGGCTCAGGTTTTCCAAGGAGGGGCTCAGAAAAGAGGATTTCTACATCCATGTATGTGATGAGGGACAACTCCAAGGATGTCAAAGATTAAAAAATGCAGACACATCTGTTAACTCAGATGTTATCAGCAATGAAGCTTTGGACGGTAAAACTGAAGGTTCGGCATCAGCTAAACCTGGAAAGAAGATATTGCTTCTAAAAGGAAAACAGAAGGAAATTCCTATTGTTTCTGACGGTTCACCACCGGTTACTGTTGACGTAACTCCACCCAAATATTCGCTTGGCGATGCTCGTCTAAAGCAGAAGCCGTGACGCGATGATGGTGGAAGGATAATAAAAAGCATTTCTCTTAATAAAAAGATGCTCGACAACGATCAACGGGCAAACATTACTCAACCAGATGAAGAAGTGAACCATACTCTCTTGATGGTTACTTCAGGCAACAACGAATTATCCGACGAACACACATGGTTTCTTGATACCGGATGTACAAATCACATGTGCAGCAAAAGGAAGATATTTGTGGAACTTGATGAATCTTTCTCGACGAGCATTAAATTCTCAGATGATAGGAGCATACCTGTTATGGGTATTGCGCAGATTCTCACCAAGACAGCTTTCTTGAACGGCGATTTAGATGAAGAAATATATATGGAGCAACCCGAGGGGTTTCGTGCTCCGGAAATCGAAAAGAGAGTCTGTAAATTAGTTAAATCATTGTATGGTTCAAAACAAGCTCCTAAGAAACGGCATGAAAAGTTTGATCAAGCTATGATACGAGTTTTTTCAAAATCAATGAATGCGATAAATGCGTTTACTCAAAAGAAACAAATGAAGACCATGTCATCCTATGTTTATATGTGGACGACATACTCATATTTGGAAGTAGTGTCAAAATAGTCAAATCTATTTAGAACATGTTAAATTCAAAATTTGATATGAAAGATATGGGACTTGCTGATGTGATGTTGGGGTTAAAATCACACGAACTAATGAAGGTACAATTTTTAGTCAAGTTCATTACATACTAGATAGAAGCGTCGACATACCAAAGAATTGTGGTGAGGGTTTTTCTCAAGTATAATACTTACGGATTATTGGAAGCCTAATGTATCTAATGAGTTGTACTAGGCCAGATCTCGCATATGCGGTAAGCAAATTAAGTTCATACACAAGCAATCCAAGTGCGAAGCACTGGACTGCAGTTATAAGAGTTCTGAGATACATATGGTATACTCGTGATCACGGACTGCATTATGGAAGATATCCAGCTGTACTAGTACTGGCGCAAATCGGATATCTGATATAAAGCAGTCAAAATGCACAAGCAGGTATGTGTTTACACTAGAAGGAGCTGCAGTGTCATGAAAGTCCTAAAAAAAGCACTGTAATAGCAAGGTCCACTACAGAATCTGAGTTCATTGCGTTATATGTATACACTGTGATAGCCAATCGACGATTGGACGGGCACAGAGTACAATGTGTAATGCTAAATCAAGGTATACGATGTCGACATAATACATTTGGACAATTGCTCTCAAGTGGAGTTATCTCGATTAATTATGTAACTTCAAAAAATAACATAATAGAGATGCAGTTTATGGGCTGAGGAAAGGAATGAATTTGAGAAGCCTTAAAGTGTAATAGTTCTAAAAAGGAAAACCCAACCTAAATGACTGAGATTCCAAGATCTAGGTTTAAAGGGAAAACTTAATTAGAACTTAAATATCATTGTGAGGTAACAATGTCATGAAACAACAAGGATGGAAAAGGCTAGCACTATAAGCTTTAATGCATCATGGGGACGAAATGGTTAACTTAATTAAGTGATAAGAAATATTATATAGAGGAAAATATAGAAGAAATGGTTCGTATTTGAAAACACTGTTTAAACCGTAAATTTGGAGGAATTAGACTGTTTCAACACAATTTATGGAGGAATGGTTGGAGTTGGCCTTAGGAAGCTGTCCTTTCGATGTTGTGTAGTGACATCATCATCAATTTATTCACTACTAACGAGCCAAAGAAATACTATAAAAATATCTCGTAGCATGCGTAATTTTCTTATCAACTATTATTCGTTACAAGTATATTTACAAATTACCTAAAGAACAACATATAAAAGGATCAACTACACAAATATCTTGTTCACTTCCCAAAACTTATATAGATAAAGCCCGATATAATAATAAGGCCCGGTATAATAATCCATCAAATACTAGATAAGTTATCTCAAAGAGTTGGCCAAGATTATTATCCAATCCATACTAATAACATGAAAATGACAAAAATATCCTTGAAATTACAATTTCACCAAATTATAAAATTATCCTTATTTTATGTGCTTTATATGATAAAAGCAATAAAACAAATGTAATTTATTTTTCAAGTTATGGCGATTAAAATGATATTCATAACTTATATTTTTAAGATTCGTTAGAATTAAATTTTTTATTATTAACCTTGTTTATTTAATGCAGGGTTAGAATGGTAAATGAACAAGCTAATATAACATAGTATTATTTTATCTAGTAAAGTAAACAAGTAATCCAAAATCCAACTAATGAATGCTAACCGGAAATTGGACAAGACATATCAGGATAAACTATCTAAAGATAAATTATACCTTCATTTCTTATGTCACAAACTAAACGCAGCCATGTTTTGACTATTGTTTCAACCCCATAACATAAGTAATTCATATTGTTTGATTATTGGTTTTTAAGTTCCATAACCAAAGCATAGAATAATACATATTGACAATATGAGGTTTGACTATTGGTTTTTCAACCCCATGCCCCCAGCATAATATCATTTATATTATTTTAGGCGTGAAGATCAATTGAGTTGACTTGAATGAAGCTTAACTCGAGTTCATGTAGTATTTATTTGGTTCACTATATATTTTTCTCTAATCTAAGAACGCTGGCCTTGGAGCTCATGACACGAGAACTCGACGAATTCGAATTCGAAATACTCCCTCTGTCCCATATGTTTATGGACATTTGGGGCTCGTTTGATAGTATTTATGGATTACATGGGTATAAGTTATTTGTGTATGGCTATAAAAGAATTTTGTTGAGATTGTATTTTAACATGTTTGATATGTATGTGTATTAATTATTTGTGTAATGATATAAATTGTGTTTGATAGATGTGTTTGAGGTGTATATAGGTGTGTATGGATTAGTGATACACACCTCATAACCACCTTAGAGGTGGGTATGCATATACAAGCCCTATAATCAAATTCTTGTAATAGATGTGTATAGTCATACAAGGCATGTATGGCTGTACGCAGATAACAAGCACGAGGTGACATATTTATACACACCCATACTCATCAATACCCACATATCAAACGAGCCATTGGGTATGACACGGTTTTTAAGAAACTGAATATTTTAATAATAGAGTATAATTAAAAGGTAAAAAATGTATATTTTGACACGTCTTTTAAGAATATTTAATATTATTATATTAATTGTTTGTGATAGTTTTTTTGCTAAATAAGGAAATGAACAAAAGATATGGGACGCCCGATATAGTAAAATGTACAAAAACTAATGGGACGGAGGTAGTATAACTTTCCTATAACCATATTAACAAATATATCTAAAATCAAATTGTCCTCATTATTCCCCACACATTTATTACATAATTGATCGATCACAAAATAGTCAAAACTTAAATCGACAAACGCGTGATCAATGGGGTAACCCCACAAGTCGGCTAATACCTAATATGTAATATCTCATCATATATGCGTAAGCTTGATAAATTTCAACTCAATAATTAATCCTCAATAGTGGACAACTGTATAAAAAACTATTCAGACACGATGGAATATCAATAAAATCTTCCTCCGTCCTACTTATTTCTTCTCATCTTTCTATTTCGGGTGTCCCACATAATTCTTTCCATTTCTATTTTTTGTAAAAGATTATATCAATAATTAAACTAATTACACCATTTATATTAAAAAAGGTTTCTCAATTTGCGTGCACATTAATAGATTTTATCTCTCCATGCTTTAAAAGTGTACTATAATATTAAAAAAAGGGCTTTCTTAATTTACGGGGCGCTAATCTTTGGGAAGAAATATGTGGGAGCGAGGACGTAACATATTTTCAAGGTAAATTAGGTGTCAGTCCCTATTATCATATTTTTAACATGTATCAGGCCCCATACGTGTTTTATGGAGAGAAAAGGACCTAAGTTTGGTTAAAGTTAGAGAATAGGACCTCATTGTTTCGAAAAGACCAATTTACCCATGATAGATGAAAGAATTACTTCATTTTGCCATCATCTTTCTCCAAACGACGGAAACTAAAAACTGAAGCTGAAATCCAAATATATTTTGATTCTTTTGAGTGTATATTATTTTTGCGGCCTCAATCTTTGACGGCTATTACTAATGAAGATAAATTATTGACGTATCCAATAAAATTATGCTTAAAACCCTTCGAAAATTCCGTAAAAAACAAATGAAATTTCGACAGAGAAAACAAGCTGAGATCCATGAAAATGTCAATGTTTGTGACTGAATTAAGTTTTTCCGTCGTCAATTTTGGATGGGTCTTACTAATCAAGACGGATTTTGTATGTATTGGAGATTGAAATGCGTGCGAATTAACTAGCTTGCCAGGTAACACAAACTGATAACTGAGTAACACTTTATGCATCCTAGGTAACACTTTCTGCATTCAGGGTAACAGTTCATGCATTCTGGGTAACAATTTATGCAACCTGGGTACCCATGTGCCATCGTCTCTTCCAAATGATGAATGCACAAACCATGTTCAACGAATATCAAAATTTATGATCTAAAGCCGGCTCAATCTCGACGTTAATGACCGAAGGTTAAATCGAAGATAATTACTCATGGGTGTCAATAATCATGAAATATATATTGTGCACAATATAGCGTTTACTGATTTTCTGCAGTAACCGTTTTACATTGGTCAGTAACATATCAATAGGAGAAAAGAACATAAATGTGTATTACCGTAACAAGACGCTACAATACGAGTAACAGAATACATATTCACAATAACAATTTCATATGTATCTAGTTTAGGTTATGATTTTCCAATTTTATATTGTAAACACGCTATATTCACTAAAATATATGAATTTGAGAAGTTTTAAACTAAAATATATTAGTTTAAGTTGTGATTTTTGTGGAGATTTTGTTGGAATTGAAGAAGTTGAAGTACATAGTATGGAAAACAAGTAGCACTCTTCTTCAAATGATGATTATTACAATCCAGATGGTCGACCTAACATAAATGATTCAACAAAATTAATGACATCTTCAATTAATCTTAAACGTAAACCCTATGTTGTTTACTGATTTCCACAGTAACAATTTAACTGTGTCCAGTAACAATTTATTAGGATAAAGTAACAGACATTGACAGTTGGGTAACAATGTTACACAACACGAGTAACAAATTACCTACTCAAAATAACAATTTAATATGTGCTTAGTTTACTTTATTATTTTCAAATTTTATGTTGCAAACACGCTATATTCACTAAAATATATCAATTTACGAAGTTTTTGATAAAAATATATTAGTTTAGGTTATCATTTTAATCACAAATCCGAATTCACAAACTATAATAATTTTGGTAACATATAAACATACAACTAGTAACAGTTTTACTTCGAATCTGTACTTATCAGACGTAATCGTTGCCAAAAACGGATCTGATTTCATCTTATTTTCGCAAATTTGAATCCTACACATAGTAACAATTATTTACAGTTTAATAACGGTTTTGATACTCCAAGTAACAGATTTCATAATCCGAGTAACAGTATTGACACAGTAAAAATGTACTTAAATTATTGGGGTCGACCGTATTTTCGTGAAATTAAAAGATGAACGTCGGACGAACAAGCAAACATGTGCCGCACCGAGCTACCCATGCTATGGGCACTTCGAATTTATCCATATTAGATGTAGTAACAGTTTAACAATGATCAGTAACAAATAAAGAGGAGAAAAGAACAGAAACGTATATTTCGGTAACAATGTCCTACTGTACTAGTAACAGAAAACATATACACAATAACAATTTCATATGTAACTAGTTTAGGTTATGATTTTCCAAATTTATATTGTAAACACGCTACATTCACTAAAATATATGAATTAGAGAAGTTTTAAACTAAAATATATTAGTTTAGGTTTTGATTTTCGTGGAGGTTATGTTGGAGTTGAAGAAGTTGGAGTATATAGTATGGAAAACAAGTATCATTCTTCTTCAAAGGATGGTAATGCTTCTACAAAACTGATTCTACTTAATCAAAACATGTGCATATGAACTATTAATTGTTTGTTACAATCCAGATGGTCGACCTAACATAAATGATTCAACAAAATTAATGAAATCTTCAATTAATCTTAAATGTAAACCATATATCGTTTACTGATTTCTGTAGTAACAGTTTCACAATGACCAGTAACAAATCAAGAGGAGAAAAGAACAGAAATGTATATTACGGTAACAATGTCCTACTGTATTAGTAACAGAAAACATATACACAGTAACAATTTCATATGTAACTAGTTTAGGTTATGATTTTCCAAATTTATATTGTAAACACGCTACATTCACTAAAATATATGAATTTGAGAAGTTTTAAACTAAAATATATTATTTTAGGTTGTGATTTTCGTGGATGTTATGTTGGAGTTGAAGAAGTTGGAGTATATAATATGGAAAACAAGTACCACTCTTCTTCTAAATATGATAATGCTTCTACGAAATTGATTCTACTTACTCAAAACTTGTGGATATGAACTATTATTGTTTATTACAGTCCAGATGGTCGACCTAACATAAATGAGTCAACAAAATTAATGACATCTTCAATTAATTTTAAACGTAAACCATATGCCGTTTACTGATTTCCTGCAGTAACCGTTTAACAATGATCAGTAACACATCAAGACGAGGAAAGAACAGAAATGTATATTACGGTAACAAGGTGATACAATACGAGTAACAGAATACATAATCACAATAACAATGTCATATGTAACTAGTTTAGGTTATAATTGCAAACACGCTACATTCACTAAAATATATCAATTTACGAAGTTTTAGATAAAAATATATTAGTTTAGGTTATGATTTTAATCACAAACCCTAATTCACAAACTATAATAATTCTGGTAACATATAAACATATAACTAGTAACAGTTTTACACATATTGGGTAACAGATAATCTATGCTTGATAAAATTTAGACTCCCGCCCAAAATTCATCTCATTCTTGTTTCCCGCCCGATATTTTACCGAGAATTTAGTAACAAATTTAGGCAATATAGTTACAGCAACGCATATATTAGTAACAGATCTTGAGAATTTTACAAATCGGCCAAAACTAAAAAAAAATACACCCAACTTTACAAGGTAACAATTAATTACAGTTAAATAACGGGTTTGGCAGACGTAGTAACGAGTTTCGTAGACTGAGTAACAGCTTTGATGACAGTAAGAAAAATACCCAAATTATTGGGGTCGATCGTATTTTCGCGAAATTAAAAGATGAACGCCAGACGAACGACCAAACAATGTGCCGCTCCGAGCTTCCCATTCTATGGGTACTTCGAATTTATACATATTAGATGTAATCGTTACCAAAAACGGCTTTGATTTCATCTTATTTTCGCAAATTAGAACACTACACATGGTAACAATTAAGTTTAGTTTAATAACGGTCTTGACAGACCTAGTAACGATTTTGGCATAAAAGGTAACAGATTTGGCACTTCGAGTAACAATTTGGACACAGTGAAAATATACCCAAATTATCGAGGTCGTTCGTATTTTCGCGAAATTGAAAGATGAAGGTCAAACGAAAGAGCAAATAATGAGCCGCACCGAGGTGCCCATACTATGGGTACTTCGAATTTGTACGTACTAGATATAATCGGTGCCAAAAATTTCTTTGATTTCATCTTATTTTCGCATATTAGAACCCCAAATAGAAAGATAAAAACTCATACACATCTTACATCTTGCTTCGTCAATACCACAACACATCCTACATTACACGCCGAAATTGGTTGGTTAGTGGGCATTCGAAATTTCGAACCTCGATTCACTGTAAAAACGAGATTCGTAAAATAAATACTCAGTCGATAACAATTTTCTTCACCAAAGTAACAGATAAAGTATGAAAAATAACATTTCGCTGGACTTTTATAACAATATAACAAAAAGCATAACAGAAAGTCGACGAAAAATAACTATTAGTTCGGTATGTAAGGATGGGTATTTTCGTCAATACATATTTTTCGTCCTTATCTGTGCCATTTTCAAAAAAGTTGGTCCTTTAAACTATTGTGGACTCTGACAGGGATTGAACCCTTTAGGAAACTTCTGACTGGGGCCTGACTACAAATTTCCCTATTTTCAACAGACTCTACTTTTTCTGACAAATTACCAGTATAAAAGATAAGGTCAACATCCCATCCCATCATCCTCTCCCCTTCTAATAATATAGACGAAAACAAACTCAAACACACACATATGTATATATACATCACTCGTATCAACATCTATAAATTATACATGTAGGATAGGAGTGATCGAATTCAACTCCCAAACTGATTCTTGATTTTCCTTATTTAAGAAAACAAACTCATTTGAAAGCACAAATTACCATATCGCCATGTCATCCACTTATCATTTGTGCGACGATTTTGACCTCGACGTGGCGTTGACCATGCCTGATGAACATGAGGAGAATTCTCCAAGCACGGATGATTGTGAATCGTCATTGCCGGCGACGATTATCATTGATGCAACAGAGGACTTGCAGAGAACGTCTGTAGTAATGAACCACCGTGAATGCTCAATATGCATGGTGAGCTTCTTCGAATCGTCCGAAAAGGAGGATGAAGATTATGACGTCGAAGGCGGAACTACTTATTACAGCAAGTTGGTGATGGCGTGTGGCCACGTTTTTCACTTTCAATGTATCGCTCGTTGGCTTTCCAATCACAGTTCATGCCCCTTGTGCCGTCGACCTATTGGAGAAAGGGGATGAATATATATATATATATATATATATATATATATATAATATATATTTTAAATTGATGTTTGTTTGTTTTTCTTGTATTGTATTTTTTCTTCTTTTTTTTGGGTACACTCGACTCGAACAATAGTATAGTATTGAAAGACTTTCAAAAGACTAGATTTCGTTCTCGCGTATTTGTGAACTGGATCATAGAAGCAAATGATACTGATTCAGCGCACAAAATCATCCGTCCCGTAAATCATGTCCCATCTATGTCCCAAATAATCAGAACCGTTAAATTCTAAGTCTTGTGGTTCTAAAAATTTTTTTATTTTTTAATTATTTTAATTCTATATTCCACCAAATCATAAATCATCATTATTGCATGTAATTTATATTATGTAAGCAAATAAACACATCTAACTTATTCCCTATTTTATGATGATTAAATTGATACTCATATCTTATATTTTTCGATAATTATAAAAATTATTTTTATATAAATTCTAAAAGTGGTACGAAAATGAGACCGGAATGTGGGATGGATGATTTCATCGGATTCAGATAGTTTTATTCATGTTGGGTTGTGCTCCAAACTAAGGCCCAATTTGAAAAATAAGTTTATCTGCCCATTTTTACACGGAATAGATATATACATCAAGCATTGGGAGTGAGATGAGATTCTTTTGTATTGGAAAGGAAAATTGTTTTGTCAATATATAATATCTATCTTTCAAAAAATGGCGCCGTTTAGAACTTGCTTTTGGACCCCGTATTATAATGAGCCGATCCGGATTAATGTGGTGCATCCAAAATAACACCTATTAAACCATCGATATTAGGGCGGCTCGAGCTTGATCGAGCTTGAAAAGTCGAGGCTCGAGCTAGGCTCGATAAACCATCGAGCTGCTCGCGAGCTCGGCTCGAAAAGCTCGGTTCGTCATAAAAAAATGTTAGGCCGATTTATCCAACCTTGATCTGATTCATAGGATTAGTATTACCTGATACGATGAATAACGGAAGCAATAAATTAGTAATACCACGAGACGGATTGTAGAGTTGGAACGAGAGCGCGCGCGAGTTCTTCAGAAAAGTCGTCAACTCTATTAATGAATCAGCAACCCTAAACACTATTGTGTTTAGGGTATTTATACATAAACCCTAATGGGCTATTGGGCCCCATATAACTAATATACCCACAAGTTAGGTATATTTACAATTAGGTCCTAGGGCAGATGAATTACAAAGCAAGATTAAATAACTAATTGAACACAATAAATAATTCCTAACAATCTCCCCCTTTGTGTTCAATTTGCAATTCAACGCTGGTTATCTTCGCATTGTAATCGTCCTGAGTCCTCAAAGAACACGTATCGGAGTTGTGTACGCGAAAGCATTTGCATGCATGTTCTTCTTCATTCACCTCCTCCTTTATCTTGTCTTGTGACCTCTTCTTTAGGAGATCCAAGCTCATCGTGTTCTGATCTTCTCTTCTTGTGTTCCAGGCTGCTTGTTGGATCATCTCTATTGTGTTCGATCTCTCCCTTGGATAGTCACCACTCCCCCTACGTTTGTTCAACCTTTTATTGGGATTGAGGAGTTCTCATTAAATTTGAGAGACATACACGAGTCGTATCTTCTCTTTAGGTGTTCCAGCTCTTCCTTCTATTGTCGCAACTCCCCTACATTTGTTCAACCTTGTGTTGGGATTGGGAGCTCTCTTTAAACTCGAAGAGCTGTACACGAGTCGGCAGCTTTGATTCTTGAAGTCCATGCTGGAGTTGTTTGCCGTATTTTGTCATTTGTGTCCGATCTCTCCGTTCGATTGTAGCTCAACTCGCCCTACGTTTGTTCAACCTTGCGCTGTGATTGGGGTGTTTCTTTAAAATCGGAGGTCGTACATGAGGCGACAACTTCAATCGTTGGACTTGTTAGGCCGATTTATCCAACCATGATCTGCTTCATAGATTTGGTATTACCTTAGACGATGAATTGCGGAAGCTAAAGATCTGTAATACCACTAGACGGATTGTAGAGTTGGAACGATGATACGCACGAGTTCTTCAGCAGAATACGTCAACTCTATTAATGAATCAGTTCATGGTTGGATAAATCGGCCTAACAAGTGGTATCAGAGCAGAAATCGTGGATCAAATTCATCAGATTTATCTCGGCTTGATTTTCAAAATTTTCGCTTTTTATTCAAAGATTATCAATTCCTTCTCGTCCAAATTCCCATATTTTTCTCGGCTTCAGAAGAACGCATAGGTGTATATCTGCATTCCCGTAATTCTTGATCGAAATTGCCAGTTTTCCTTTTCTAGCCGAAGATTCAATTTTCACGACGAACAGGAAATATTTTTGAAGAAGAGATAAATCTCGAGGTCTTCCATTTTTATCGCCCGACATCTGCTACGAAGAATAGATATCTCGAGATCTTCTATTTTAGATCGCTCGAAATTTGCTTTTTTCGCATCTCGACATTTGATTTTAAGCATCTCGACATTTAATTTTTTAAGCATCTCGACATTTCTAAGCATATCGACATTTTCCAAGCTTCTCGACATTTGAAATCTCTCGACATCTTCCTCAGTCGAAGCCTTTCGAAATCTCTCGACATATTTCTCGAAAACGGTTTCTAAACTGCTCGACATCTAAGTTCTTGAATCAAGTTCTCGAAATCAGCTTCCTATTTTATTTAAATCTAAGATCTCGAAACCCAAAACATATCTCTCGACATTCTCTTTATTCGACATTTAACAAACTCGACATCATCTTATTAAAGTTTAAGAATCTCAAATTAAAAATCACTATGCACACATATCGAAAACCATCATCATCATAATAATCACATTTTGTAATCATTACTTCATTTTCCACTCGTTCATCATTGCATTCTAAACCAATCATACATATCTGATTGGTCATATATATACATATATTTATATATATAGAATATAAAAAAAAAAGGGGGAAAAGAATATAATTAAGCTTCTCGAATTTTTTAATCTACCCTTAATTTCAATTTGAGCTTCTCGATATTTCTCTCGAAATCGTATTTAATTGCAATTCCATGCTTTCTCGACATTTTTTTTAATATCTCTCAAATTATAAGGTTCTCGAAGACTGCTAAATTTCATCCCAAATTTCAAGATTCTCGAACGTTTATTTTTTTGTGAATTTTAAGGTTTTCGATATAATTACAAAATTAATGTTGACCTCACCCTCTCGAGGCTGCATTTCGAAAAGTCAAAATTTAATTTTAATCTTTTAAGGAATTTGATTTTTGAAATCTACTAAATCAATTTCAGTTTAAGGTTTTCGTTATTCATTTCGGGAAATTTAATTTTAATTTTCACGATTACTCTTCGAAAACCTCTTTTAAAATACATATTTCGAAAACCACCTTCGATTTTGAGCTTATCAAAATCAATTCTCATAAGGTTCTCGATCAATTTTTGAAGGTATCTAAATCGAATTAAATCAGAGACGAACTTTCTGATAATTGCAATCCTGTGATTTTATAAAACCTTAAATAAATAACAAAAATTCTGGTGCTTATTTTATCCTTCTTCTATTACTTCTCTAACATTATTTGATTCTTCTGAGTTAGAGATATAAGATTTAGCTGATCAACACGATTAAGATCCATATCCAACCTAAATAATTCTAGAACTGAACTTTCAATATCCACTTTCAATATGTCATATATGCCGTATCATTGGGAACAGAAAATGAATGAACAAGCTAAAGAAATTAAGGAATTAAAGCATGAAGTACTTGAGCTAAATCGTCTAGAACTCATAGCAACTGAGTGGAATGTAGCCACTCAACATTATGAGATTATTTTTAAATACCTCAATAAATGGTACACTAGACCTATCCCTTTAGAGACAATTATTGCGAAGCTAGTTGACCAAAATTCTTTTTCGGCGCTTGACGGGGAAAATGATTTACATTTTAATATACCTATCTCGTGGTTGGAAATTCCGATGGTTGCTAGTAAAATTTCGGAATTGAACGCAACTTTGGAATCAAAAAGAGTAGGTTTTCAAACAGAAAAACAAAAACAGTCGGGTGTCGTACTCATGGGAGAACAGGAATCATGGCTCGAGGAAACCTCTGAGAGTGAGGAAGAAAATCTGGCACTCATGGCAAACGTCGAAGCTGACTCTGAAGATGAGGCGCACAACACTGCAGTCACTCCCTCAATTAACTCATCTTCCGAAACGGAGGTACACGATTCTTACCCTAATTTACATTTAGAGATTTCAGTCCTGCAAGATAAACTAACATCTATGACTAGCGAAAATCTCTCGTTAAGAAAACTAGAAAGCAAGCTTCAAAACAACGAAAAAGTTCTGCGCACTGAACTAGTAGAAAAGGCTAGGATAACCTCTTTCCTACAGCAAGCTCAAGATAACTCCTCCAGGCTTGAAAGTAAGATAAGAGGTCTAGAAGATAAGCTAGTCGAAAAGGAAAACAATTTCAAGAAGAGTGAGGAAGAGCGACACTCAATATCCCTACAGCATGAGTTCTTATCTAAGGAACGAAATCGTCTATATTCGAAAATTAAAAAACTTGAGGATCTTCTAAACAAAAGAGTGCAAACAGATAGAATGCTTCTTTTAAATAACGCTAGAGACCCAGAATTTTATGATCCCCGTCAAGGAATAGGCTTTGTTCCAGATTCCGTACAAACAGTAAAGAAACCCCTTCCTCTTTATGATATCAGGTTCCTAGGCTTAAATATTCCTAGTCTCATGCCTTTCACTAGCTCATCTACACTTGACGATTTAGAGCAGAAAAAGCGAAATAAAAAGGATTGGGCTGAAATTCCAATTGACTACGAGGAACTGAATAAAAGTTACCGAACAAGGAAAATTTCTCTGTCCGATGACTACTTCTCTTTATATCCACCCTCTTCAGAAGAAGTAGATGCCCAAAGATCAAATACCTCTAGTCCATATATCCCTGCAGTTATCAAAGAAATCTATGATTTGCGCTCGACTCTTGAGTCCGAAAAAATTGCCTCTCAAGTGGAAAAAGACGTACTTCTGACAATCATATCGGCACTTGAAGACCATATCAACAATCCCATAGGTTTCACAACCGCCTCCAGCCGAGTCGAAAATAGAAGCATCACTTCACAAGACAACGAAAGGGAAGGAGAAAGTCACAAGAGACGATTTGCTATTTGAAAAATATGCATCCCCTTCAAATCATTACTATTCCTACGATGATGCACTTGTCCGAAATTCTCGTTTTAGATTAGCAAATACCAGCACAATCAAGAATGATGCACGCTTCTGTGCTAAGTCAGGCTCACAAACTCAACCAGACAAGACACAAACAAAAGGAACGACTGACTTTCTAGCTGAAATCTCGCGTCTCCAGATCATCAATAACTTACAAGCAAAGGAACACCAAAATCAAATTGAAATCTTCAAGTTCAAAAAAGAGAAACTACTAAATGAAATTTTCCTCCTAAGAAATCTCAACGATCATTCATCTGAAGTTGGTTCCTCTTCGACTTATGATTTAACTCCTAACAAAGTGTCAAATTCAGCTACAGGCAAGAAACTAACCAAGAAGACGAAGACGATGGACTGGGTCAGGCAATCAAAATCGAAACCCTCTCGTACCAAGGCTTTCTACTCTACAAACTATGCTTCTGATGAACATAACTTCATTTCATCGAAGACTATTAAGTATTGTGATGTTTCCCGTTTTAATAAATCTAATATTTGTAAGATGCATCATTCATCTACTCGACAGGCATCATCTCATGCACGCCACGTCTCGAACTCTCCCGTATTCAATCGATTGATGCATAAGAACTCAACAGGGCATAATCCTAATGTTAAACAAATTTGGGTGCCCAAGCAAAAACATCACTCCACATCCCCTCAACACTCAAAACAAGGATTGAAGTTATGGATTCCTAAATCACAAATCAAATTGAATAGGACTTCAAATGATGACTTAGGATCAATATCTGAACCAAATGTGCTTAACTTGTTTTCTGCTAACAAGGGAGGACCCATCCAAAAATGGGTACCAAAGGCCCGATAATATTTTGCAGATATTCCAGCATGAGTAGGTACAAAGAGAGCTGCTCCACACTCATGACTGGTATGCGACGAGGGCAGCCAAACATCCCTGCGTGTATGGTATCTCTGGTTGCTCCACATACACGGCGGGCTAGCGATGCGAGCAACCAAACGTAGGTAAATTCTATATATGCATAACATAGTTAAACTTTTGGCATGCATATCGAAATGAAAAGACTATATACCTACTTTGAAACTAAAGGGTACATCATAGCTATGCATGTTTAAAAGAACTTTGAATTTCAAACTTTCGCATGCATACATGAGTTGAAATGCATTAAATACCCTCCTATAGGTACATTTTCATTATGCATGCATCTTAAAGAATTTTCGAGCTTAAATTTTTCTGTATGCATATGACCTGAAGCACAAAATACTTATTTCAGCTTAGAGCGATAAAAACGTACATTCTAATGCATTTTTAAAGAACAATAATTATTTAGTTTGCATCTGCTCTGAAAATAAATTAATACGTTCACGCTTATTTAATTGGGAGATAATTTACATGTTTAAACGTGCATGCATTGAGGGGGAGTATCACTCTATATTTACGAGGAGAGAGTACATTTTTAGGGGGAGTACGTCTTAGGTGCACGATTTGAGGGGGAGAAACTTACTTTAACCCATTTACGTATATGTATACATATATCTATATCTATCTATATATATATATATATATATATATTACTATTACGATAATATATACTTATCTATAGTTATAAAAAAAAATCAATCAAAAAAAATTGCAAAAAAAAAAAAACGTAAAAAGAAAGAAAAACCCTCTCAGGCGCTTCCACCTCCCAAGACGGACTTCACCTGAAAACTCACCCCTCAAGAGTTCAAGAAAAAAGGCGTGACAACCATACACTATCACGAAGATGATGTCAACCGACATGCTCTGACTTGTTGATCAAGCAGCACCCATCAAACGGACGCATGGATTCTAAGTTCCCATGGTTCAGTCAGACCAAACTGAACCTAACCCTGGAACGTAGCCGAGTGTTAGTGACGATTTCAAGTTCATAAAAGCCATATTGGAAATTCTTGATAAGACCGAAGAGCCGAAGAGCCGAAGATACAAAATTTCCTTAGTCACAAATTACTCGGACCAACCCCCATAGGTACAGGTGCTAATTTTATTAGCCCCCGGGTAGAAGTCGCCGCATTAGGTCCAATGTCGCATGCACAACCGAGCCTTACCCACTCATCGATCTTCCAACAGACCGATGCTTCACTAAATCACGGGGAGCCGCATAATCTATCACTGCTTCACTTGGAAGCAGGAGATATTGAACTAAGTGGTAGTCAGCCCCACACCACTGAATTTTATTGAACACATCGAGTCTAGTGTGTCCTCACCATCCACTGAATTTTTTTTTTTTCAGCAGAATACGTCAACTCTATTAATGAATCAGTTACCCTAAACAAAGCATTGTTTAGGGTATTTATACATAAGCCCTAATGGGCTATTGGGCCCAAGTTAACTAATATACCCACAAGTTAGGTATATTTACAATTAGGTCCTAGATTAAGATAGCCTACAAGATTAAGATAATCTATTTTAATTGAACACAATAAAATATTCCTAACAATCTCCCCCTTTGTGTTCAATTGTAGCTCAACTCCCCCTACGTTTGCTCAACCTTGCGTTGTGATTGGGGTGTTTCTTTAAAATCGGAGAGTCGTACATGAGGTGACAACTTCAATCGTTGGACTTCGTCATGGTGTTGCTTCCATTTTGCTTTAGTACTCCTCCCCCTCATGAAGATCGAGCTGGGGAGATCGTCATGTGATGAGTCAAAATGGGCACGTATTTGGCAAGAAGATCGCGCCGTCGTGACAAGAAGAAGGTGTACGTAGTGTGTATTTTCCGAAAATGTGTCTGGGCCCCTTCAGATTGTCCCTCAAAAGAGCACGAGAGCCCAGCTTCAGAGTAGATTATCCAACCTTGATCTGATTCATAGGATTAGTATTACCTGATACGATGAATAATGGAAGCAATAAATTAGTAATAGCACGAGACGGATTGTAGAGTTGGAAAGAGAGCGCGCGCGAGTTCTTCAGAAAAGTCGTCAACTCTATTAATGAATCAGCAACCCTAAACACTATAGTGTTTAGGGTATTTATACATAAACCCTAATGGGCTATTGGGCCCAATATAACTAATATACCCACAAGTTAGGTATATTTACAATGAGGTCCTAGGGCAGATGAATTACAAAGCAAGATTAAATAACTAATTGAACACAATAAATAATTCCTAACAAAAAAATATAATATATTATATTTAATTATAATAATAATAAAACATATAGATTTAAAAAAAAAAAAAGAAAAAAAATGGGCTCGATAAGCTCGACGAGCTATCGAGCCCACATACAAAAAGCTCGAGCTCGGCTCGATTGTGAAATGTTGAGGCTCGAGCTCGGCTCGAGCTCGACATTGACCGAGCTCGAGCCGAGCTTTGACCGAGTGCTCGCGAGCGGCTCGGCTCGTTTTCAGCCCTAAACGATATCGAGAAAAGATACAAATGTCGAATTTAAAATTTGTACCCCTGGTAAGTTGTTAGGATCACAAATATCCTATTATATATATTTATATTATTTAACTAGATACCAAGTAATGAATAATCTAATTACGATAAATGAATCTTGACATTTTTCATTTAAAAATACTTTTGGCTTGCTTTCATAGACAAATCTTGATATGAAAGTGGCGGGACAGAACAAATGAAATGAAAAGCAAACCCTAAAATACGAAAAGCAAGCCATTTTTCCTCGACAGTATTGAATTGAAGGTATAAAAAATGAATAAAGCTCAGCATTTAAATGGGAACCCATCCACATCTGGTAAAACACACCTGCTATATTTTCTCTCTGCAGCTTTAATTTAATACGATCTAATTAATGAGCTCATTCATTTAATATCTTAGCCTGAACTAAGTCAGTAATACCTATATATAATTTACCGTACGTACTTCTGTTCTTTTCTATTACTGCCCTCGATCTGGCAAAGAGAATTGAAAGATTATTTCATCAGTTACCAAAGATGACATATAATATGGGGAAAAGCCTAGGATATGATGATATGAGCTGTGTCTTCATAATTTTCTTACATTATTTCTAGTTATTGCACAAAACTATGTTATCTTGGGATTGGACCATTATATACTGATGGGAGTCAGCATTAAATATTGTTTATATGGGACCTTCCTTAATTGAAACCTCGTGGTTTTTAATATTATGTTATTCCTTCTTTCAGTGCCCTATGTCTCACGAATCTTATTTACTTTTTTTTACCTATTCCACGGTGACTATAAGTCAATGACAAATAAATATTAAATTTTTTCACATCTTCATGTCCTGCTGAGATATATCTATCACTACGTCGAAAGTTTTAATGTTGTTTTTCCATTTATGATTATAATTTTTCTCTCCCGAGTGGCTTGTTTTGGTTTTGGTGCATTTCATGTATCAGGCTTGTACGGCCCCGGAATATGGGTGTCCGATCCTTATGGACTAACGGGAAAAGTACAACCGGTAAATCCGGTGTGGGGCGTGGAAGGTTTTGATCCTTTTGCTCGGGAGGAATAGCTTCTCATCATATTGCAGCAGGTACATTGGGCATATTAGCGGGTCTATTCCATCTAAGCGTCCGACCGCCGCAACGTTTATACAAAGGATTGCGCATGGGAAATATTGAATTTAGTAATAAGCTAAAGGCCGAATAATTTAGACTCATTCAATTAAGAAATGTAACATGTAATATGAGAATCCTTTTGCTATCTTATCGAGGTTAATCATATTGTACTTTTATTCAATATATGTTATCGGGCGGCCAGATAGTAACATAGAGTGCTTTGGACTTATTTAAGTTTGTATGTATACAGTACTGCAGAAAAGATGTGTCTATATATATATATATATATATATATATATATATATAGAGAGAGAGAGAGAGAGTAACATGAGAAATTAATCTTAATTCTTAGTAATAAGCTATTAGAATTACTTAAATTGAATGCAATCAATTTCTTTTCGAGAAAAAAAAAAGGAGAAATGTGACGGACGGTCGAGCGACGGTAAAACTCTACTCTATTTGGAACACCTCTCCAATTCTTGAATAAAATCTGAGCTTTTTTTTTTTAACACTAAATACTCTCAATTTAATATAGTGTATTCGATCAAAGCCCTAGTACATTAGTTCTTACTTCTCTATTGTATTTTTATAAAATTTGCATCGCATTATAAAGAAGGCATTTAATTCAGTTGATCTGGCAATGTGCCAATTCATTAAATAGTGGTGGGTTAATTAAACATCTTGGTCGGTAGCTCTCTTTATGTTGTCTTTGATTTCCAGCTTAGTAATTGAAAAAATTAGGAATACCCAATATTCATATATTCTGATTTAGTATATATTTTTTATTTAGTGGGAACGCAGCGTACCCCGAGTATTCTTCGGACAAAATGAAAATAACTTGATAGTATTTCCAGCGATGTAGGTTTTCCGACTTATTTTGTTGAAAAAGGAATTAGGGATCCACATTTATTCTGATATATGTATAAACTTGCAATTATCAAACTTATTAGCAATGACAAAATCCCGATAGGTGAACCATCTCTGTTGGAATCAGAGACTGTTGGGACGAAGAATGGGTTGAGATTCATGTTTTTTCCATGTGTATTTTTTGATAATTTGTTTCTTTTAAAACCTTTTTTTAGTGTTTCTTTGTAGCATACTAAGAAACAAATGGTTTTTTCGTAACTATATTATACTATTAATGTTTCTTTATTATGTTTTTATCGTGAATGTGTCATTATATCATCATTGGCGATGTTACTTGGCTTTTTTTTTTGCCACAAAACTTTTGATTTGTTGGATTTATATGGAGAATCTGAATATCCTCCTAAACTACCAACTAATTCATCAAAACCAGCGAACTTGTGTATGTAATGGTATTTAAAACGAGAATTTAATATAATAAGGATAGCATGCCCAATACCAGCCCCCAATTGGTACATTACCACCACTAAATATAATGATATAAAATCAAAAATTGATATACTTAGAAATGTACAATTATAATCAATTTAGTTTCATAATTTCATCAAATATTTCATTCTTTATCTTTTACTGCACAATAATAGTCCACTAAACTACTTTTATATTTGGAAAGGGTAGTGATTTTTTATTCTGAACTAAAATGAGCATATACATTAATGTCTCCGACGACAGTGAGAAAATTAGACTGGATTTAACCAATACAAATAGAAACCAAATCGATAACTTTCGAAGCTTCTAACTATGAACTTTCACAGCAAACTAATCTTAAACTCCACTATAGTTGTGAGTATTGAAATCGAATATGTGGTAGAGTATATGCTCTTCACACTTGAACGTATGAGCTGGTTCGAGAGTCATATCCTAGGTCATAGCTATAATCGGCACTCCTACATTTATTTGTAAATAATCTTTTGCACACCATCATACTCCTATGTAGGGGTGGAAAATATACCGAAATACCGATATACCGTCATTATCGTATCGAAACGTACCGAAAATATCGAAAATTTTGGTATACCGAAGTTTTTGGTAAGGTATGATACCGTACCGAAAATTTTCGGTACGGTAATGGTATGAAAATTTTAAAATTTAGGTATACCGATTATACCGAAATATCGAAATACTAAAATTTATAATATTATATATATACACGTACATATATTATATTATTTCAAAAAAATATAAAATGGATAAAAATATTATAAGAAACTACATAAATTTATTTATCCCATAAATTATTAACTATACCAACTTTCTAAGATTATTGAGGCCCACCATATTTATGTAAAGTTCTTTGTATTACTAAGGAAACTGACTAAAATATGTAAATTATTTAAGGTTATTTTATGAATTAAAAATATTTTTATTTTGAAAATTTTGGTATTAATAATCCATCTTATTGGGGCCTAAGGAGTTTGAATTGACTATAAATTCAAAAACAACGAATTAACGAGTTACGAGACACACATGGTAAAAAATCCTCCATCTGAATGGTATAGAAGGTATGATACCGATACCATACCGAAATTTCGGTATCATACCGTATCGAAATTTAATGTATACCGAATTTTGGTATGGTATTGGTATGATTTTTTTCGATACCGAAATTTCGGTATGGTATACAGTATCACAGTTTCGATACGGTGTACCGTACCGAACCACCCTACTCCTATGTGATTTTATTCATTTATTATTCATATATATATATATATATATATAAATATATATTCCAGATACAGACATATGGCAATAAAAAACCATAAATACAGAATAGGTGGAAGTGAACATGTAACCCCAAGAGCTTGACCTGGTGGGTCGGTCCATTACAACATTAACCATGTCCATTCTATAGTCAACAATAAGATTAGTATTCGATTCAGACAGAATTTAATCTCAGATAATTACGGTGGCATTTTGTGGGAATAGCACAAAAAAAAAAAGAAAAAGAAAAGAAGAAAATATGTAAGATAATCGCGAGTGAAAAAAAAAAAAAGGAATTGCGGGTGATGGCCTCATTTAATTCACTTTTCACCTTTCATCTTATTTTTTTAGTCCCCGTGCTCGCTCTCGCCCGTAGTAACCCCCACACACGTAAACACGCACAACCATACACCAATAAATACACACATACATACTGTGTGTATCTATAACTTTCTATCTATGTGTGTGTATATATATATATACCGTGTAATAAATAAACAAAACTAAAACCTCAAGCATAGAGCCATCAATCACTAAACATAGTTCTCAGTTTCTCACTATAGACAGACGCACACAGTTTCACACCAATCTCTTTCTTTCCATCTGTTCAAAAGAACTGTTGCACACTGTAATAACTAATGGCCGACGACGAGGCACCGCCGCCGCGCGACTCACCTGCTATTTCTTCCGCCCATACTAATAAGAGAAAGAGAGGGACAGAAGAAGAAGCCGCTACGAGCACCAAAAAGAGAGGCGCCGCCGGCGGCAATAAGCAGCACCACTCGCTGTACAGAGGGGTTCGAATGCGCGCGTGGGGGAAGTGGGTGTCCGAGATCCGCGAGCCGCGCAAGAAATCCCGGATCTGGCTTGGGACGTTCGCCACCGCGGAGATGGCGGCGCGTGCCCACGACGTGGCGGCTCTGGCCATCAAGGGCGGCTCCGCCACGCTCAACTTCCCCGACATATCCCACCTTCTCCCCAGGCCAGCCACGTGCGACCCACGCGACGTGAGGGACGCGGCCAACAAGGCGGCGAACATGGTGGCGGAGTTTGATTCCGTCGGCCGGACTCAGTCGCCGGAGACGACGACGTCGTCGTCGTCGGCCGACGGCGACGATTATCTGACTCAGATCGTGGAGCTTCCGAGCCTTGAGAGCACGGCGAGCACGGCGACGGATTCAAGCTGGGATTTTGAGCTGAAGGGACAATTAGATTATCACATGCTGGGAAATTGGGAAGATTATTACCACATTAGCAATTACGATGGTAATAATATGATCGTCGATGGGCCATGTTCGTCCGTATCTTCGTTGTTGTTAGAAGAAGATTATTATTGCGGGTATTTGTCTTTTCAACAAAATAAATCGGAGGGAGAGATCTGTTGTCATGGGGACATCATTGGTGAGAAAGGAAAAAGTTAAAAACTTATCGTGATTTCTTTCGTATTTGGTGTTATGCTGTTTTTGTATCTGTGTTTGTGTGTGTTTTTAATTATGATTTTTAATCATTTGATTTCTCTTTTTGGACGAGTTTTCAATTTTGACCGTCTCTTCTATTTCGTCTGCTTGCCTTTGTTGTATTTGTGTACCTTATTTATTTACACTCTATGTCCTCATTAAATATTAATAAGGAGATGATACGATCTTATATTTTGTCAATTATTCATCCTCTTTTATTTGTATGTTTTGCTTGCTCTAAACGTAAGAGACAAATGTATCGAATTGGCTAATGATCTTATCATTGAATAAAGTTGAAATTTGGCTAGCATCTCAACTATTTTTATTTCCATCTAAATAAAGTTAAAGTTTTATCTAAATCTTTGTATGTTTTCGTTTTTAATGGTTCTAGGGAAATTGCGAGCCTCGTGAAATCTAGTTATTAAAGTTGAGTCGAGTCAGTTCAAATAAAGCTAATTGTTAGGATATGCAGAAATCCCCGATAATTATTTGCCCGAAAAATGACGATAATAAATAAATGAGACGAAAAAATAAATTTGGACAGTGACACAAGATTTACGTGGTTCGGTCAGAATGACCTACGTCCACGGGCCGGAGGGTAGAACTTCTTTATTATGTGGAGAGATTACAAAGACGTACACTGACGTGGTATAAAAGCACTACAACAATTTTAGGAGTAGGCTACAGAAAATAATCAGAGAGGAGAAGATCTGTATGGCTGTGGTCTGTTGATTCCTTCGATCTAAGCTCCTATTTATAGGCGAAAGATAGCTTATGTGAATCCACCTTGTGAACAATTAGAAAACCGATTAGCCATCTTTTGACTTGAATAATTAGGTAGCCGATATAATGAGAAGATTAGTTTCTCTTTTGCTTTGCAAATACCCACGTGAAGATCCAAACGATAGCAAAGGGACAAAAGACTTTTCAAAAGTTTCCCATCTTGTTTGTTCAAACCCGCGTGAGGATCAAATCAAGTTCACACCAACAAATCTCCACCTTGAACTTGATTCCGTAAATAACTCCACCTTAATTATTAACACCTTTATCTCCCTCCGATTTTAGCCCCTGACGGGCTACTTCACCAACTTTAAAACACCAATCAAGTCCAAGCAATGCTTGAACTTGGAAACTGGAAGAGCCTTCGTAAATAAATCCGCAGGATTATCCTTTGTGTTGATCTTCTTGATAAACACCTTCTTATCTGCAATGATCTCACGAATAAAATGATACTTAACATCAATATGTTTAGTCCTTTCGTGATACATCTGATCCTTAGTCAAATGAATCGCACTTTGACTATCACAGAAAATAGTAATAACTCCCTGACTCTGAGTTAATTCGCTGAATAACCCTGTCAACCATAATGCTTCCTTGATCGCATCAGTAATCGCCATGTATTCTGCTTCAGTAGTAGATAATGCTACTACATGCTGTAGAGTAGCTTTCCAGCTAACTGCACAACCTCCAATACAAAATACATAACCAGTAAGAGATCGTCGTTTATCGAGATCACCTCCGTAATCTGAATCGACGAAGCCAACGAGAGTATCACTGTTTCTGCCAAACTCCAAACAAAAGCTTAGAGTACCCTTCAAGTATCTGAGAATCCACTTCACTGCTTGCCAGTGTTCTTTCCCTGGATTAGCCATATACCTGCTAACAACACTAACAGCCTGTGAAATATCAGGACGTGTACATACCATTGCATACATAATACTGCCGACTGCACTTGAGTAAGGAACTCGTGCCATGTACGCTTCTTCCTCATCTGATGATGGTGACTGAGCAGCGCTTAGCCTAAAATGGCTAGCAAGAGGAGTGCTGACTGGTTTGGCATCGTTCATGCCAAATCTCTCCAAAACCTTTCTGAGGTAACTTTCCTGGGTCAGGTGCAACTTACCAGCTCCTCTATCACGTCTAATTTCCATACCAAGAATCTTCTTAGCTGCTCCTAAATCTTTCATCTCAAATTCACCATTCAATAAGGCCTTCAACTGGTGAATTTCTGCAAGATTCTTAGCCGCAATGAGCATGTCATCAACATATAACAACAGATAAATGAACGAACTGTCATTTAACTTCCGGAAGTAAACACAACTATCATACTTGCTCCTGGAGAAACCATGACCCAACATGAAAAAATCAAAACGTTTGTACCACTGTCTTGGAGACTGCTTTAATCCGTATAAGGATTTCTTCAGTAGACAAACTTGGTCTTCCTTTCCTTCAACTATGAAGCCTTCAGGTTGCTTCATATAAATCTGTTCATCTAAATTGCCATGTAGGAACGCCGTCTTGACGTCAAGCTGTTCTAACTCCAAATCATACATGGCAACGAATGCAAGTAATACACGAATAGAGCTATGTCTAACGACAGGTGAGAACACATTAAAATCAACACCTTGTACCTGACTATAGCCTTTCGCGACTAGTCGTGCCTTATACCTTGCATCGTCAGAACCAGATAAACCTTCTTTCTTCTTGAAGACCCACTTACATCCGACTATTTTCTTTTTCTTTGGCGGCGGCACAAGGATCCAAGTAACATTCTTGTGCAGAGACTCCATTTCTTCATTCATCGCTACCAGCCACTTATCAGAATTAACATCGCTAATTGCTTCCGAATAGGTAGAAGGTTCGCCGCCTCCACCTGTTTCTTGCGCCACTGATAAAGCATACGGAACTAAATTTACGTACCGCTGTGGTAGTCGAATCTCCCGTCTCTCCCTATCTCTGGCTATAGAATATTCCTGCTCGATACTTTCATCTTTAACAGGATCTGAATCAGGTTCTGGCTCATCCTCTTGATCTGTTGAACTCGTAGCAGGATCATCTGAAAAACCTTTGCTGATCTCTAGCTCCACCTCGCTGTGTACACTATCCTTCTTTTCTTGATTAGAGGGATTAGTAGACTCATTTGAAGGATGTAACATAGAAGACTCGTCAAAAGTAACATCTCTGCTAATTATAAATTTGGGTGACTTGGGATCAGGATTATATAGTCTATATCCTTTCACCCCTGAAGCGTAACCGAGAAAAATACATTTCTTAGCTCTAGGCTCTAACTTTCCCTCGTTTACGTGCATATAAGCTGGGCACCCAAATATTCTTAAGTTGGAGTAATCAGCAGGAGTACCTGACCATACTTCCTCAGGAGTCTTGAAATTGATCGGTGAACACGGTGAGCAGTTGACAATATAACATGCTGCGGCGATAGCTTCAGCCCAAAAATCATTTGTCAACCCAGCGTTGGAGATCATACATCGAGCTCTCTCTAAAAGCGTCCGGTTCATGCGCTCGGCAACACCATTTTGTTGAGGCGTCATTCGAACAGTGTGATGTCGAGCAATACCTTCACTCTTGCAGAATTCGTTGAACTCGCTTCCACAAAATTCTAAGCCATTATCTGTCCGCAACCGCTTGATCTGTTTTCCTGTCTGCTTTTCAATCAAAACTTTCCATTGTTTAAACGTTAGGAAAACATCGCTTTTCTGCTTAAGAAAATAGACCCAGACTTTCCTTGAAAAATCATCAATGAAAGTCAACATATATCTTGCACCACCTTTGGACGGAACACGAGAAGGGCCCCATACATCAGAATGAATATAGTCCAAAGTACCTTTCGTCCTGTGGACAGCTGGCGAATTGAAGCTGACTCGTTTCTGCTTCCCAAAAATACAGTGTTCGCAAAAGTCCATCTTACCAGTACTTTGACCACAAAGTAGGCCCCGCTTGCTTAAAATCGTTAAGCCTTTTTCTCCCATGTGTCCAAGTCGCATATGCCATAATCTCGTGGTATCAACCTCCGGGGATGTCGAAACTGCAGCGGAACCTGTAACAGTATTTCCCTGCAAAATATATAAATTTCCAGACCTGCAAGCTTTCATCACGACAAGAGCACCTCTGGCAATTTTCAAAACTCCACCTTCACCTGAGAACCTGCACCCTTGAGATTCAAGTGTGCCTAAAGAGATAAGATTTCTCTTCATATCTGGAACGTGTCTGACTTCTGTGAGCGTTCGGATGATTCCGTCGAACATCTTGATCCTAACTGTTCCTTTACCAATAACTTTACACGGAGCATCATTTCCCATTAAGACATATCCACCATCGAATTTTTCATAGGTGGAAAAACAATCTCTACTCCGACTTATGTGGTAAGAACAACCCGAATCTAAGATCCACTCATTATCAGACCTAACGATATTTGCAGTTGCTACAAAAATAGTTCCATCGCTCTCATCAGCAGCTAAACTAGCTTCGGCGGGTTTATTAAATTGCTGATTATTTTTTTCTTTATTTTTTAATTTAAAACAATCAGCTTTAATGTGACCCTTTTTCTTGCAAAAATTACAGACTTTATTTCTGTACCTAGATTTCGACCTTTCTTTAGATCTGCTGCTTTCAGCGTCTCTACGCTCTGGTCTTCCCCGTGCAAACAGGCCTTCTGCCTGGCTACCACTTGTTTCTCCCGTAATATCCCTGTCTATCTGTTCTTTCGATTGTAAAGCGGATTTGACACTAGAATATGATATTGTGTCTTTTCCGTATATAATCGTGTCACGAAAATGTTTTAAAGACGAGGGAAGGGAACACAACAATATTATGGCCTGATCTTCGTCCGTCACTTTGACTTCTACGTTCGCCAAATCAATAATGATAGAATCGAATTTATCGAGATGCGAAAGAATAGAAGTACCTTCCGTCATTTTCATACTATAAAGCTTCTGCTTTAAATAAAGCCGATTCTCCTTAGTCTTCTTCATGTAGATAGCTTTTAACGCATCCCACATACCCATGGCCGTCGTCTCCGTGGCAACTTCTTGTAAAACCTCGTAAGAGAGATTTAATATAATAGCCGATCTGGCTTTCTTGTCCAATTCATTAAATTGATCGTCCTTCATTTCGGTTGGTTTCTTCTTTGCGCCTTCAAGCGCCACCTCGCAACCGTCTTGAATGAGTATAGCCTCCATCTTGAGACTCCACATTGCAAAGTTGACATTTCTGTCGAACTTTTCAATTGACATCTTTGTTATCGTCATGGTGGCTAAAAAATAAATCGGGTTGGCTCTGATACCAATTTGTTAGGATATGCGGAAATCCCCGATAATTATTTGCCCGAAAAATGACGATAATAAATAAATGAGACGAAAAAATAAATTTGGACAGTGACACAAGATTTACGTGGTTCGGTCAGAATGACCTACGTCCACGGGCCGGAGGGTAGAACTTCTTTATTATGTGGAGAGATTACAAAGACGTACACTGACGTGGTATAAAAGCACTACAACAATTTTAGGAGTAGGCTACAGAAAATAATCAGAGAGGAGAAGATCTGTATGGCTGTGGTCTGTTGATTCCTTCGATCTAAGCTCCTATTTATAGGCGAAAGATAGCTTATGTGAATCCACCTTGTGAACAATTAGAAAACCGATTAGCCATCTTTTGACTTGAATAATTAGGTAGCCGATATAATGAGAAGATTAGTTTCTCTTTTGCTTTGCAAATACCCACGTGAAGATCCAAACGATAGCAAAGGGACAGAAGACTTTTCAAAAGTTTCCCATCTTGTTTGTTCAAACCCGCGTTGGGATCAAATCAAGTTCACACCAACACTAATGAACTCGAGCTTCGTTGTGAATTTACGAAAGCTAACGATCCCCATTATATATATATATATCTATATATATATATATATATATATATATATATACATATATAAGTTTAATGTTTCGCTCATTCAGTAAACAACGGTGGACTCTAAAATTGAATTGCCCGGCTCGATTATGCATCTACTATTACTGTTATGTAATCACTTAAGATGTATTAGTGTACCTTCTTTATACAACACTAATTACTGTTTAGTTGAATTTAATTTTTTTTTTCAAACGAAGTATTGAATTTCATTCACAAAAAGAAATACAACACTAATGTATTGATAGATATTTGAGGTTCTTACATATTCATCCGTACTCATTTGAGCAGTTGAATTGATTGATAGAGATCTTTATATATCTCACCAGATATATTGTATTGACGTCGTTGGTCCGTACTCAGAATTAGACAAAGGCATTAATTAAATTTTAGTTCATCCATCTCTATCACTTCCCCAATTCTAATTCAATTATTTGAGTTATTAGACTAAGCTATAAGCCCTACTCCTTCTTTCAGCATTTAATGTTGCATTAAATGGAAAGTGTTTTATTGCTTTAATTTTAGCTAACATTATTACCGCGCTATCACTATCTATATCCAATTTTACTTTATTTAGAACTATTTATAGCTGCTACTGATGCCCTGGTCTTTGGATAAAGAAAGTTTTGTAAAACGAATATATTATATATATATATATATTATTTAGATATACACAATATAAAAGTGTCAACGCCGATCACTTAATTTGTAATGTCATTTACACAATTTATTTCAATTTAACTCGTCAATTAAATTTCATTTGTTAACATTTCTAATTAAAATATATAATAGTATATATTTATATTTTTATTGCACATGCAGAACGTGTCTAACATATTAGTTTGGAAACAAAACTAGGAAACCAAGGTTTTTAATGCTCTCTTTAAATAAAAATAATGAAAAGATATCATATTTGTTGTAAGGCATATCGGAGTCTTGGAAATTCTTTACAAATACTAGATATTAGGAATATATTACTGTTGTTATATATAACATATTAGAGCTGTCAATGGGCCGGGCCGGGGCTGGCTGGCCCGCCGCCCGCCACTCGGCGGGGCGGGGCGGGCTGGCCCGCCATGTAGCGGGCCTGAAAATATGGAACCCAGCCCGCCCCGCGGCGGGCCGCGGGCCTGGCGGGCCAGGCCCGCCCGCTTAGAAGTTTTTTATTTTTTTTTAAAATTTTTAATTTATACTTTAATTTATTATATTTTTTTTGTTAATTAAAGTATTTATTAATAAATTATGAATAGCCAACATATAATTATATATTTATTACTATATATTTAGTTAATAATGGTCTAATAATGAATTATTAACTATAAATTTAATTATATATTTATTAACATTAATATATTTTAAATATAATATAATATATATAATTAATAAAATGGGCGGGCCGGCCCGCGGGTTGGCCCGCCCCGCCCCGCCAAGCCCGCAGCCCGCGCGGGCTGGCCCGTTCAGGCCCGCTCCTCGGCGGGCCTAAAAAATTGCAGCCCAGCCCGCCCTTTTGGAGGGGCGGGGCGGGCCGGCCCGCGGGCCACGGGCCAAATTGACCGCTCTATAACATATCCATTACCTTTTTACTACTCAATAATGGTAGTACCATTCTAACTCCGACATTGCCTACCCCCTAACTTGTAATTCAGCCCCAATATATGGGCTTTTTTAATAAAATAATTAAAAAAATATAAACGATTAACAAAATAATTATGAAATCAAAACCATTAATGAAATAGAGAAATTCGTACTATGTTATTACGAATTAGTAACTCGAATAAATTTTATACGAGTTACTAGTCCACGGTGGCCCGCTGACCTGGCATGGCACTTCAAAATAACTCGTATAAACTGATTACGAGATATTTCCGGTAACTCGTATAATATTCATACGAGTTACTTTGGTGCCCGATCAACCTGCATGCGCATGCAGTGTCAGTCAATAATTTCCAGTAACTCGTATAATATTCATACGAGTTACTTTGGTCTCCTTCCTCCAACACTCTACCAATGCTGTAATCAAATGAGGGTCAACCCTCTGCGACATACAGCTGTAGACGATGTATAGACCCATATCGTTCAAATTCCCTAATAAGCGACCGTGTAGGACATTCGATGCTTCTCTCGTATCCAACACAACATTCTCTAAGGACCTAATCTTAATAGTTCTATCTGTCTCATCTAACAACAAATCCCTTGGTGATTTGACTGCATCGTCAACATCGAATTTTCAACAGGTCCGTAAGAAGAATCCAAATCAAATTCTTCAGTAAAAAAAAACGAAAACTAAATAAGTCAATCATGATTACTATTGTAACAATATCGATGATAAAATAAGAATAACATATAACAAGGCACGGAGATCGCTCACCGGAGGTAATCGCACATAGATCGTCACGAGGGTCGAGGCAGCGGGTCGCGGCAGGTCGAGGCGGCGAGCAGCAGGCAACGACGGGTCGTGGGGCGGTAGCGGCGGGTCGCGGCGAGCAGCAGGAGGTCCTCGAGGCGGGGCGGCGGGAGGTTCGGCTGCTTTTTCTCGTCTTCTTTTTCGTGTTCGTCGATCTAGGGTTTTTAAAAACCAGATCTAACTCGTATACAATTTATACGTGTTACAAGTTATAACTCGTAATAACTGTATACGAGTTACGCCACATGTACGCACTCAGCGAGGCTAGTAACTCGTAGATAGTTATTACGAGTTACGTAACCCGTATAAAATTTATACAAATTTCTCTATTTTATTAATGGTTGATTTCATAATTATTTTGTTAATGATTTATATTTTTTAATTATTTTATTAAAACAGCCCAATATATGTGTATATTTTATGTGTGTGTATGTGTGTGTGTGATAATTTATTATTTATGGGTTTGTTTATTTATTTTAGGTTCTACTTCGTAGTTAAATCTTTGTCCTTTTGAGTTTTGATTTAACTTCATGTGTCACAACTCACAATCTTGTATTCCTTTCACTTATTTTCGACCAGACGCGTAAATTCTTTCTCGCCACATATTGTATTCCTCATAATCGACTTCTATTTTCTTTTCCTTTTTAAATAAATCAAGTTTTGTTTATTATTAGTTTATTTCGTGTTCAAAATAATAATCTTACTAAATAAAAAAAAATCACATGCTATTAACGATCAAATAAACAAAATTGTGAAGATTCGAAATTTGGATCACGATAGGCTTAATGGATTGATGACGTAGATAGACATGGCTTTGATTGTAATTTGTATATAGGATAAGGTTCAGACAGGACGATGCCAAAATTTCCAGATGTTACGAAAATTTATCTTATATTCTTTGCTAGTTGTATAAATTATGAATATATAATTACATATGCTTTTTAAATGATGGAGACAAAGTGTGGGGTGGTGTATAGATTTGACTTGGACGTGGAATTGGTTACGAGGCATACGTATAATAAAAGCACAGCTGATGTCCAGCTAAGAGATACATGCAGCATTTATTAGGATATTTTCTTGCCTCCGTATCAGGTTGTACTTTTATGTTCAAATACATTGCATCCTTCATATTTTCAACCATATCACAAACAGACAATAATTCGATAGATTATAATACCAAGTATAATACGATAGAAAATAAATTCATTCATATTATATTAGCTTAAGTAATTAAAATACCAAAACATAAACTGCAGCAATAGGTAACGGAATTCCATCCTCTTGGTTATGGGTCCGATGAATCAGGAATGATTAGTCTCGCTGAAGTCGTGATCGTTGAGTTTCAGATTCGATTCATACTGAATTTAGCCAAACTGTGAAAACTATAATAAGGTTGTGTGGAAATACCCACCTGATCGGAAAACAAAAAGGATCAACTATACAAAAACAAGCAACTGAGACTTGCAACACAATGCGGGCCAGTCATGCAGTTATTGTTGGTTATAGAATTGCTCTGATACCACTTTGTTGGAAATTAAGACTTTATAGTAAGAGAGGAACTTGATAACAAGGCTAGTTTTTAAGAGGAAGAGGCTTTATATTGCAAGTGATTTTGTTACAACTTTTTTATCTTGATTTCTTGCTTGCTTGCTTAATACACCCCTAAGCTTAATCCCTTATTTATACTAGTATCACTTCCTTAAGGTGTGGCCAAGATTTAGCCAACACCACACTAATTTAGAATACTCTATAATAATATCTAAGTTCTATAGGTTTCTAGATACTTCCATGGATATCTCTAGAATATCCATGAGTTTCTAGATATTGGGCAATTATGTTAACTAAGCCCAACTACAAAAATCGTAACAGCCCAAATCAAGTTTATATTTTCAACAGTTATGATGTCTAACATATCGTGTCTTGTGTTGAAAGATTTCTTTCGTTCGAATCGTCCATTCGTTGAAATTATCAATTCTAAACATCCATAGCTTGCTTGATGAATTTATCTTTATGTAGTTTGTGACTGAGAATAATCTATTCTAATACAACTTGTTAGGATCGATGGCAGTGTCTTAGATAAAGGGTGGAAGGTACTTTAACTCATGATGAACACTGCTTTGTATCGATGAATGTCAGTATGTATATGTATCGATTTAATATGAAGAATCAAATTTGTTTCTGGACTTTGACACGTATCCTTCGTCTCTCCTTGTTTTTGAGATGTAACGTTCGGTTTACAATCGTATATTGTACAACCGTCTTACCTATAAACACTCGCTAACGAAATACATACACTCGACTAGTCGACTTAGACAGCTTTTTACTTACTTCAACAACTTTTGAATGTCCGTTGGAAAAAACCTACTCGTGGACTTACACGTTAGTTACAAGACTCAAGTTAACTTGAGCTCTAACTCAGTATACAAATTATGTCGCTTTGAGTTCAATATCTCTAAAGTTTCTAGAGTTGTGAAAAATTGTTGTTCCAACCTTTTGATATCATGATTATATACTTGAGGTCTTGAAGAAGACGATGTATTTTCCTGTAGTTTGTATTTGTCTTGATTCTGATATTTTATATTGCTTATGCTTTGGTGTGTATTAGCGAGCGAATGATAGAAATGAATCCTAATTAATTTTTTTTTTGTATGAGAGAGAGAACGAAGGGAGAACAAATACACAATTGTTTTCTTTATTTTTTTTTTGTTCACACATTTCCCTCAATTTGACATCTATTTATAATAATCACACAACACTACAAAACAAAATACAAAAGTCCACATCTGCTCCCGTAATAACTTTTTCCATGCATCACGTTTCTTTTTGTCTTCCACATTTGCTGCTCCTTTTCTTTTTCTTTTTGTATTTTGCTGACTTCTTTATTTGAATGCTTCTTCCTTTGCGGTTTCAACTCCAACTTGTCTTAGTTCATTGTTCATGCACAACTTGCCGCACATGTTCAACTCTTCAAAAAAAAAAACATTGTGTTTATTTGTCAACAAATTCCTCCCTTAAACTCAATGCCTTCCTGTATTTCAGCTCGAGCGCTCGCTTCAAATTTTCAAATGTACCTGTCGGTAACGGCTTCGTGAAAATATCTGCAACCTGATATAGGCTTGCTAGTTGCACCATTTTCACTTCTCCGTTTTTACGTGCTCTCTAATGAAATGGAACCGAGCACCAATATGCTTGCTTCTCTCATGATGAACTGGATTTCGCCAAATCAATCGCCAAACTATTATCTACTCGAATTTCTGTTGGCTCGACTTGTTGAAGGTTCAACTCGAGCAACAAATTTCTCAGCCATATCGCGTGACAGACACACCACGATGCTGCCACATATTCTGCTTCACAGGTCGATAGAGTCACAATCGGTTGTTTCTTCGATAGCCAGGTGAACGCTGTGCTTCCTAAATAAAATACATAACCATCCGTGCTTTTGCGATCATCGATATCTCCACACCAATCACTGTTTGAATATCCGTTCAGTTTGCCTTCGCTTGCCTTTGAATAAAATAGACATAATGATAGTGTTCGACGAATGTATCGAAGAATTCTCTTGATCGCCTTTAGATGTGACTGCCTCGGGTCTTCCATATAGCGGCTAACGACTCCAACGGTATAAGCGATGTCGGGTCTCGTGCAAGTTAAGTATCACAGACTTCCCACGAGACTACGATATTCGGTTGCCTTTACTCCTTGTCCTCCCTCAAACTTGGATAGCTTTATTCCAAGTTCCATTGGTGTAGCTACCGGCTTGCTTTCCTCCATTTTATTCTTCTTTAGTATGTCCTTTGCATACGCTTCTTGTGACACGAATATTCATGTACTTCTTTGCTCGACTTCGAGACCAAGAAAATATTTCATTAGTCCCAAGTCCGTCATCTCGAACTCCTTCGTCATCGCCTTTTTGAAGTCATTGATTACTTTCTCGCTGCTCCCCATGAAAATGAGATCATCGACATAGAGAGCAACGATTATCATTTCACTTCCTTCTCTTTTGACGTATAACGCTTGCTCGAACGGACGTTGCTCGAATTTATTCCTCTGAAGTACCCATCGATCCGAGTGTTTCAAGCTCGCGGCGCTTGCTTCATCCCATAAAGCGCTTTCTTTAATTTTAACACTTTGCCTTCTTCTCCCGATTTTGAATATCCCGGCGGCTGCTCCACGTAGACTTCCTCCTCAAGCTCGCCATTTAGAAAAGCGGACTTTACGTCCATTTAATAGATTTGCCAACTAAGTTGTGCGGCTTGGGCAAGGAGCAGGCGAATTGTTTCCATTCTTGCAACAGTAGCAAAGACTTCATCGTAGTCGATTCATGCTCGTTGTCTGTAGCCATTCGCCATCAATCTTGCCTTGTTACGTTCGATTTTTCCTTGAGCGTTGATTTTCTTTTCATAAACCCATTTTAATCCTATGGGTTTATGTTCGTGTGGCAACTCCACCAGCTTCCAAGTGTCATTTTTTTCAATCGCATTGATCTCCTCGTCCATCGCCTTTTTCCATCTCTTGTCTCTTACGGCTTCTTCGAAACTAATTTGTTCCGAGTCGGCCAGTAAGCAGACTAGGTGAACCCGTTCGGTTGTTTCGTACAGGTCCTGCATGCTTCGCATCCTGGGATGTCTTGGTTCGTCCTCCTCCACATTTTCTTGAGATTAAACTGAGGCATTGGTGCAACACTCAATGGTTCTCCAGGCGTTGTGTATCGATGTGTATCAGATTGAGCGGTTTGCTTGCTCGAAATCCTGCTTGCTTCTGAAACGACGTCCGCGCCTGTTTGCCAATCACGCAACTTTCGCAAAGTTTCTTGTCTCCCTCTATCATCGGCATCCCGTGCGCCATGCCTTTCTTGTAGAGTTCCTTCAGTCCTCCGTAGTGTAAATGCCCAAACCGCATATGCCACAAATTATCTTTGTCCGCCAAGTCAACTTGCAGACATTTTTCTTGTATCATCTTCAGGTTGAGTTTGAACATTCAGTTCATTTCCATCTCGACCCGTGCGATCAATTTGCCATCTTTATTCCTTAGTTGTAGCGAGCGGTCCTTCACGAACACCGAACATCCTTTTTCAAGCAACTATCCCATGCTTAAGATGTTCGTCTTCAAGTCTAGTACGAAATAAACGTCCTCGACCGATCCTTGTTTGCCGTCGTTTTGGGAGAAACATATTTTCCCACGGCCTTTGACTTTGATTTTTGATGCGTCGCCAAATGAAACATGTCCGTCATTGATATTCTTTAAATCGATGAAGAGATGTTTGTGCCCTTGCTAGCACCAGTGTCGAGATACCACACCATGTCGCTGCCCGAATTTTTATCCTCGAGCGCCATTAAGAGAACGCTATCGTCTTTTGGCTCTTCTTGTGCTACTAGGTTCGCGTTTTCTTCCACATTCTTGTTGGACCAACAGTCCTTCGCAAAGTGCCTGAACTTTCCGCAATTGTAGCATTCAGCGATCGGTCGATTTGAGCGGCCGCCACGTCCTCGTGCTCGACCTCGTCCTCTCCAATTTTGGTTGTTGATTTGTCCTTCTTTTGCGTGATTGTAGCCTTGCCTCGACCTGTGCTTTGACCGAAACCACGTCCTCGTTGGCCACGTCCTCTTCCTTGAATGTGGTGTGTATACAACGCCTTGTCGTCATTAATGGACAATTTCGTCTATAGGTCCTCGTCTAAAGACTCATGCTTCTTCTTTTTCTTTCGCTTCCCGTGAGCCTCGAGTGAACCAGGAAGTTCATCGACCGTCATTTCTTCAAGATCTTTGGATTCTTCGATTGCACACACCACGTTCTCGTACTCGTTCGTCAGGGACCGCAAAATTTTCTTGACAACTCGGGCATCAGTTAGGGCCTCGCCGTTTCTCTTCAACAGGTTCACGATGGTTTGCACTCTCGTTATATACTCGGACACGCCTTTCGCCCTCCTTCATTTTCGTCATTTCGAACTCGCCACAAAGAGTCTGCAACCGTACTTGCTTTACTCGACCGGTACCTTTGTATGCTTTTTACAGCGTCTCCCATGCATCCTTCGATGTTTTGGCCTCTGCTATTTTTTCAAAGCCGGCCGCATCTACAGATTGGTAGATGGTATAAAGTGCGAACGTATCTTGCTTGCGGAATTCCTTCAGCATCTTTAGTTGGGCTGCTGTGTACCCGTCTGTATTTTCGGGTTCGGTGTATCCGTTCGCGACTATCTCCCACGAGTCTTGAGACAGGAGCAACACCTTCATTTGAATGCTCCACTATATCGTAGTCTAATTTGGTGAGCTTTGGAATCGGCTTTTGGCCAGCGGTTGCTCCCATTGTCGCCATCAGCTCTGATACCAATTTGATAGTTTATATTGCAAATAACTCTTATGCTTTGGTGTGTGTTAGCGAGCGAATGATAGAAATGAACTAGTGCTGTCAATATGGCCCGCGGCCCGCGGTCCGGCCCGCCCCGCCCCGCCAAAAGGGCGGGTTGGGCTTCGACCGGCGGGCCTCGGCGGGCTTTGACGGGCCGGGCTAGCCCGCGGGCCGGCCCGCCAATCTCTTAATTATATATATATTATATAAATATATATTATATAGATAATAAATATATAATTAATTAGGTAATGTAATTAATGATTCATTAATTATATCTAATTAATACCATCTATGCTATTTATTAATTGTCAGGGGTACTTAAAAACTGCCTAATTTGGTCTAATTTGGTGTATCAATTAGACCAAAATTTCAAGCCAATTGGTTACTTACTTGATACGTCTGTTATACAGTTTACAGCCCACGTTCTAAGCTCTCATGAGAACAAAACTGCCGCATAATTAAAAAAATGAAAAACAAATAATACAGCATAACTGCTCGCACCCACATCGGGGTGCACGTGTGCTAGTATTTATTATCAACCATATAATTAATAACATACTTATCCATAAATTTTTAATAAATACCATAATTAAAAACAAATTATTAGTAAATTAAAATTTAAAATTAAAATAAAAAATAAATAAATATTATAGTGGCGGGCGGGGCGGTCCCCATTTTTTTAGGCCCGCCCCGCCCCGCCAGATGGCGGGCTTTGCGGGCGGCGGGCCGGCCCGGCCCTCCCCGCCAAATTGACAGTACTAAAATGAACCCTAATTAATTTTGATTTTTGTATGAGAGAGAGAAAGGGAGAACAAATACACAATTGTTTTCTTTATTTTTTTTTTGCTCAAACATTTCCCTCAATTATGACTCTATTTATAATAATCACACAACACTACAAAACAAAATACAAAAGTCCACACCTTCTCCCATAATAACTTTTTCCATGCGTCACGTTTCTTTTTGTCTTCCACATTTGCTGCTCCTTTTTTTTTTCTCTTTGTATTTTGCTGACTTCTTTATTTGAATGCTTCTTCTTTGTCTTCTTCCTTTGCGGTTTCAACTCTAACGTGTCTTAGTTCATTGTTCATGCACAACTTGCCGCACATGTTCAACTCTTCATAAAAAACATTGTGTTTATTTGTCAACAGATTCAGATTTAAATTTTGAACTGAAATGTTTTTTCCCCGACGAATATTTTCCAACTGTTGGTTCTGTCCACCCAAGCTTGGGTCTGGCGTGATACATCTCCAATTGTTTGTCCGAGGTCAGAGTTCAACATAGTCTTGGCTGCTTTTGGTCTCCGAGATATCATTAATCCCACATTACAGTTTTTGTTTACGACAATCACCAAAACTTATTAAAGTCAACATTTACAATCTTCTACTGCATATTCAGTCCACCAAGCAAATAGCATATCACCAGCACAATTATCTAACGTAAGAGACAATGTCCAGGAAAAACATCGACTTCTTCACCGTAAACATTGCTGCACTGCGCAAAGATTCGCCCGTTATGATGAGGAGATTTCAAGTGTATTGATTTCATCGATGTTCGGAGACACGGCACAGATGTGCTACAGTTTAGATTGATTGCCACCTTCGAACTCGAAGTCCCCGACGCTTCTCTATACGCCACATTGCTTATATGAACGCCAGTTTTATTCTGTTATGTGGAAGTGAGAATTATACGAAATAATTCAATCAGTCAATCTAAGACAAGTTTTGTATGTTACCTTTTCTTTGCATGAATTTTTGGGATAGCAGTAGTGTTGATCTATGACTATGGGATTCCTTACATTGTCGAATCTTAGGTTTTGGAACGTCACGTCGCGGAGAAACCCTCGCCCGGCCTTATTAGTTCATGAATGATGAAATTAGGGTTTATGTGGTTCCTTGCCTTTAATACACTCACGTTATCGTATAGTATATATGAATGAAACTTGCTATTTGTTAATTGCCCAATAATTTATGTAAAATTCATACCGGCCATGTTTTGATTCTTGCACCATTGGTTGTTCCATTGAAGTAAGCATCGGTTATACGAATGTTCTCTACTTGTACATAGTTGCCCCTTTTCCCTAAGCTTCCAATGCTGTAATAATTATGATATGCCAATGTGACCATCTTGGGGAAATAATACATATTTCTGACTATGATACTAGTAACCCCATAACTCATTATTTCATTTAAGAAAAGACAGGAAGAAGAATGCAATTAATATGGAATTCTAGGGTAAAAATTACTTGTGTTATTACCTGATGCCATGACCAGGACCGCATCGAACATTGGATATCTCAATGTTGGAGTTGTAATCGCCAATGGAAATACAATCATCGCCTGCAATAATATAGCGTTTTTACATTAGTAATATACATATGTATAGTTAGTTAGCCATGCAAGCAAACATGCATACATATATAAAGGGAAAAAAAATATACTATAAATTACCGCAGCCCACAGCGGTATTGGTGATGAATACATGAATAGAAGATTCGACGTGAATTCCATCTGTGTTGGGAGAGTTTCGGGGAGAAGCTATCGCTAGGTTTTGGATGTTGAATGTGGTGCATCTTCTTACAAGCACGTGAGTTTGAGCACTGTTTATGATCTTCAGATTGCTCACACTGCTCTCATTGCATGACGTAAACTTCACCGCCTGCTTATCATTATTACCATTATTACTACTATTATTCGATCGAATTACTAATTATCAAAACGCTGATCATCTTTTTGTACTTACCGTTGGTGCGAGCTTAGTGCACGTTATCTGCAATCATCGATCTCAAATAAATGAGTAATAATATACGACGGAAGAAAGATGGATTTGGGAAAGAAAGAGAACGGTAATAAAATACCAGGTGAGGTTGGTGTTTACAAGATTGATCCCACCAAGCTTGGCCTTTTCCATCGATTACTCCATAGCCATATATTAATAGGTTATTTATTTTATTAAATTCAATCCATGAGCTTGCATCTTTATCATCCCATGCCCTAGGTGACTCTGGGGCAATGATATTTCCTGATATCTAATTATATAACCAAAATTAACAAAATACAATTTCATTCGATAAAGTTACATGAAAATGATTTTTACAATAAAACAACATTCAAATGGCCTCTGCCTGACCACTGTAAATGAGTTGGCCTCGAGATAGAAAATTAATATTAGGTTCAAATTCGACAATTCTTATAAAGAGCTCCAGCAATTCCTCAATGAATTGAGCTCAAGTTCGAGATTAAAGCTTGAAATGTTGAATTTGGACTAAATATAAATATACATAAATATAATAAAAATTTATATATAAAAGAAAACTCATGAGCGTTCAAACAGCTACGACGACGAAGCTTGAACTTGAGCTCGAGTACAACTTTTAGTCAAATTAACGGTCTCATCTTTTTCACCAGCCAGCAAATTAGAATATATATACAAAAATGCGAAACGTCAAAATGCTTTTGGACAAAGAAACTTAATTTAATGGGGTCGAAGTAATTAATAAATATTTATCACAATATTCCAACTTCTGCCTACCACAAAGTGTATGGTTGAAGGCTTGCATGGTCCATGGAAAACGATGGGATTCAACAAAAATGTTCCAAATTCTGGAACATATACTCTTGGATTTCCTGTTGAGCTCATACATGCATCGTTCCACGCATCCAAGAATGGCTAAATATATGCATCCAAAATCAATATATAATAAGGTAAGAGATCGATTTGTGTGTGAGTGTTTGTGTTTCTTACCAGTGAATCATCTGTATAACGGTCGCCGTTGGCTCCATAGTCCAAGACATTAAAGACGTCGTCATTGTAAAACTCATCTAAGAGACGATTCGAGCGAGCAACGTCTTGGGAAGACAAAGCGTAGATGATGAACATCCACAATAATAATAATCTCAACATGTCCTGGAAAAGAAGAAATAAATAATTATTATGATAGCAAGTACAAAACGTCACTATCTCTTGGAGTTATGAAAAAAGAAAAAAGAAAAAAATATAGCAGAGCATCATCACCATTATGCTTTTTACTTCACGCGAACAAGAGAAATGAGAGGTGAACTTGTTAACTACAGTGTAGGACATGCTTATACATTACATTACATTACATATTAGGGGAAATAAAATATAATGCTATGTTATAAAGGTATATTCCCAATTTAGTTGTTAAGATGTGTCGAGAGGAAATCATACATTAATATTTTTTGGGCATTTTTAAGAAGAGTCGCGTGGAGACATTAAATCGTGATAAGATTAAAATTGAATGTTTTGAGATTATTTCTGAAAAGGTTCAGGAGTCCGAATTTTTTAGAGAGCATAGGAAAGACGAATAAAAGAAAGAAATTAGTACATTCAGTGAAGAATTTGAAAATTCGGTCTCCAAAATTAAATGTGGGTACGGGATAATTTATGACACCAAGTGAAAGTACAAGTGGTCAACGCACTGTAGATCATATATAAACTTTACGTACTTAAATGAAACTGGTGGGATAGTGAATGAAGAGATAGGGTAGGCAACGCGAGATAAGATAATTATTGAAGGGGGTTTCAACACTTAAATACCTAGATGGATAAAAAAAGACCAGATCAGTCCCCTGTCAGAGCTATTTTATACATAGGTACCCAATGGAATAAAATATTTACACATACCTACCTGTTTAACTGATTTGACGATTTTACCCTTACTTTTAGTAAATTATATTACTTTTTTATTATTCATCATCGTCATCATCGTCAAATATCTAGATCATTCATACTATCTCTCTTCTCACAACAAATCTCTCTTTGATTTTCGCACATCATCATCAAATCCATCGGGTACTTTGGGTTAATGCCCATGGTTAGCGTGGATATTACGGGCTGAAGGAGCACGCTGGCGACGTGACTCATCAAAGCTCCTGGACTGATGAAAGTGTTCGTTCGCAGAGAACTTCTCGATGATGATTGCAGAGGTCGGTGTTTGTTCAATTTTTCCCCCATTTTCGGAGCTTTTTCATCTGTAAATTAGGTGGGCGGTTTCGTTCGTTTGGCTGTTCGAATTGGTTGTGGGATGCGACAAATATTTCGATGTTGGATCAATGGAGGTTGTTTGTGGTTATCTGGACTTGTCGGTTGAGAACCGAGTCACTTTTAGTATTAAGCGAGGTTAATCTGTAGAAATCCCTACTTTTATATATTTATTACGTAGTACCAATTTTAATTATATTGCGTACCATTCAATTCGCTATTGTGGTACTTAGTTGTTTTGATACGTAGTACCTTAATAAATATTGTAGCAATACCAGCGTAAATCATTCAACGTACCAATTTCAGGGTTGTACCAGGTCCGTTAGACAACTTCAAGGTTGCACCAGATTCATTGGATGTGTTATTATGATATTAACTGTTTCAACACGTGGTATTTTTATAAAATAATGTAGCACTATCATTTATTATTAGTTATCCAACCATTTGGTAGGTGTATCATATCCGTCAGTTTGACCCAGTTCTTAACTGGAGGTGAGACAAGTAAGAATGTCATGACCAAGTGAAGAGATTCAACGGGACCTGATTTTTGTTAGACGCAAGATGATTTGAGATTTCGGTTAGTTTGGACATACATTCGATTGTAAACTCGTTGCTATGCGTTAGATTATGTTGTGATTTGTTCTCTCTCAGTTTTTTTTATCTTCTATCAGAGACTGGAGTGATTACGGGTTATTTGTTGCGTTTAATGCTATTATTTTTTACTTTGAACGAGATACTGCATAATGGTATATTCTTTTATCCAAATGATGCCAGTAGGTCATTCTTTTGTCCAATATGCCAATAGGTACTGTAATATGTGCCAACAAGGTACTGTAATATTTTCCAACAAGGTACATTAACATATACAAACAAGGTACTGTAATATATGCCAACAAAGTACTGTAATGTATGCCAACAAGGTACTGCAATATATGCCAGCAAAGTATTGTAATATATGACGATGTCAACAAGGTACTGTAATATACACAATAGGGTTATAAAAAGGTACTGCAATTATGTCAATTTGGTACTGTAATATATGCTAACAAGGTACTGTAATATATGCCAAAAAGGTCCTGTAATATATGCCAACAAGGTACTGCGATATATACTAACAAGGTACTGTAATATATGCCGACAAGGTATTGGAATATATGCCAACAAGGTACCGTAATTTATGCCAACACGGTAATGTAATATGTTCCGACAAGGTACTACAATATATGCCAACAACGTAATGTAATTTATGCCAACAAGGTACTGTAATATATGTGAACAAGTTACTGGGGCATGTATGCTAACAAGGTACCGTAATTTATACCAAGAAGGTACTGTAATATATGCCGACAAGGTACTGCAATATACGCAATAGGGTTATAAAAAGGTACTGTAATATATGCCAACAAGGTACTGTAATATATGCCAACGAAGTACTGTAATATATGAAAATAAGGTACTATAAACATACCATAGAGGGTACGTATCGTTTCAGAAATAAGTACCGTATAAATTAAAGTAAGAGTTCGAATATATGACTTGGGGAAGTTTCGTCAGAAAATAAGCCTTTTAGAAGATGTTTGATGTCAAAAAAGTAAGAGACAATTTCTTACATTTTTCTGTCACGACTGGACATATTCTGACATACGATGTAATAAAATAGGAAATGACGGCTCCTCTAACATGTCGTTGCCTTTCAGAAAATATTTGTTGTCATATGTAATTTTGGGTACTACAACCGTGTCTGAGAAAGTACGCTTAACACAAAAAAACAGATACTCCTACAAAGTTAAGAAAGGTACGACGTCCCTTAAATATGTGATACGTCATACTAGGTTTAGTATTTTTCGAGGTCGTATGAATTAGTTTTTCATCTGGAACCACCCTAAAACACTAATATAGAGTATTAATTACCTTTTATATCAAATTAGGTGCATTAGGACTTACACGCATGAATTAAACCTTTGAACTCCAAGCTTCATTAGAATATAAGGATAGAAGCAAGAACATCTTACAACATATTTTGAAAATCTGGTGAGTCCTAAATGTGCAAAATTTTTTTCTTTTTTAGTCACTTTATAATTGTTAGGTCTGGTCAAATCACGCAGCCATACGCAATTTGCTTAGGAATCTATTTATTTTTGATGGTATAACAAATGGTACGGTACACTTGCAGATTATGGTACTACATATGTATATATAATGATACGGTAAACCTGCCGATTATGGTACTATATATGTAAAAGATAAGGTACGTTATTATACAAGATAATGTACTTTACTATAAAAGATAAGGTACTTCATATATTTTGGTTATGGTACGCTATATTTATACATAATGGTACGGTAAACTTGCAGATTATGGTACTATATATGTAAAAGATAAGGTACTTCATATTCTGGTTATGGTACGCTATATATATATATATATATATATATACATAATGGTACAGTTAACCTGGATATTATGGTACTCTGTATGTAAAAGATAAGGTACGATAATATAAAAGATAAGGTACTTCATATATTCGTATTATGGTACGCTGTATATTTATATAATGGTATGGTAAACCTGCATATTATGGTACACTGTATGTAAAAGATAAAGTACCTTAAATCCAAAAATTCCACGAATGTATTATGTCGTACCTAGTCTGCTCAAATCCAAAAATTCCACGAACACCAAAGATATTTCTTACAGTTACACAACATCCAACAAAAGAATAATATCCAGCAAATAACAAACAACCAACAAATAAAATCACTTAAAATGTAACAATTTCCTTCTCTCGTCTCCTTCAAACATATGGATAAACTCTCATGTCGTACCAATGCCCGGCTCCTTGCACCAACCTCATTGTCTGCCACTGCAACAACCTCATCAAAAGCTACTTCTTCATAATCATCATCATTTGAGGAACCGTGACATCGGCTCTATAAGAACACGTGCCTGCTTCCTTAGCTCTGCCACCACACGTTCGATACGAGCAAGTCATTCCAAGAGACATCAATACCTCCATATCCATACACCTAAACATTCAAATATCGATAAACTAATAACAATTTTTAAATTTAGCAAAATCTATACATCAAGCAACATATTGATTAGGTGCACGAGCTTCACCAGGTAATCATGCAGCCGCTCCTATGCATGCTCCCCAATCATATCCAAGTCGTCGACATAAATATTCGAAAGATGGTGGATTGTTGCAACCATCGGTTGGAAAAACACATAATTAAATGAAAAAAGATAGCATACATTCTAGCCAATCCAGAAAGAATTAGCATATACATTGTATCGACGTACAAGTGCAACTAATCTAGTAGATGAATGAGAGATGTCCATCATGTCCCAAAACATAAAAAAAAAATTGTCTTCTTTATAGCTTCACGTTTACTCATCTTATTCTTTACATCGGGTCATCTTTGAGCGAAATACAAAAATATGACATTTGTTTGCATTGGTACTTAGATATCCATTACTGCATAAACTGAAAATGGAAACTCGCATTATCAACATACAATACCATTCGCTTCAAACATGGAGTACCAAACTACTGAAATAAGGAGTACAATTATAAAGCATATACAGTACTAAGTATCAAGCATATATCATACCAAAATATATAACTACGATTACAGGCTTATAATCGAATCTAGCACTGCATTATGGAACCACAATGAGGCCACGTACACAAGCAGAAGAAGCCCTCATCGGATCATAATCAGTCCTATTTCAAATAAGAGAGAAACCGCAAACACAAAAATTCCAAATTGGTAACTGAAATAAAAAGCCCATAATCAATCAACTAATCTAAACCCTAATAAAATAAAATACACCCAAATCGAGCAGTTAATCAACAAATATATGACTGAAATTTCGAAATAAAAAAATTGCCTTTCATTTCACGCGACGAGAATCGACCATAGAGACAACGGAATCGCTTTGTGGGTGCAAGAAATTGCTTCTTTGTGGGTGTAAGAGATCACAACAGCAGATGAAGGAAATCAATACAGCCTCTTTAGTGGTGCAAGTGCAAGAAATCTCGTTGGATTTGGTGAATTTATCTTTTTCTTTTTAATTTAAGCTAAAATATAGGTAAAATTGTAATAAATAGAAGTTACAAGGGTATAATGGTCACTTTGGTACCTATGAGCAATAAATGTTTCAAACGGGTACCTCAGTATAAAATTAGTCTGACAAGGTACTTATTTGGCTTTTAAGTTTCCCAATAGGTATTTATGTGTAGAAAGCCGTTATTGAAGTTGCATCTTCTTAAATTACTTACTTGAGATATTATTTCGACTTAACCAATTTATGAAAGGATCATTCTGTTGGGTTGGGCTCCCGTGCTATGTGGAGAAAGGCCCAAAAACGTAAGTCCACTTGTCTACTTTTATATATTAGTAGTGAGATCATTATTGGGGGGTTGGTAGAGAGGTTAAAAAAAGAGAGGATCAACAAAATTCACAGAGAGAAAAAGCAATCCCATCATTGTTTGCGCAGCGTTAGAGATCTGGTCATTGCGCGTTCACCCACCATCGGATCGGGCTGAAATATGGTCAGCAGCTTCATAACTCGTGGCTCTTCAAATCCAATGGTCAGATTTTGATTTCGTTGTCCGAGGCTTGAGATATAGGGCTCGTACCGTGGTCGTTCCTTGTGAGGGTATTTTCGATTTTGTCTCTCATGTTAAAGCTTGTCGCTTTGGGGTTGATTCGTTGATTCATGCTTGTGTTAGCACTCGATTGTAACTCTCACTGTACTCTATTGATCATAGTGGAGCTTGCTTTGGTGGTCGGAAAGACCCGTGATTTTTGCCCTTGACTTGAGGGATTTTCCACGTTAAAATCGGTGTCTCTCGTGTGATTGATATTCGTGCTTAGATATTTACCAAATATTGCTATTTCAGATTCTTGCGAGTGGGGAAAGCTTATTCCGCTGTTCTTATAATCGTGCGATAGATTATTGTTTGGCGTTTCTTTCCCATCAAGTGGTATCGGAGCCAAGGGTCTGGTTCGACGTTATTGGCTTGCTTGAGTGATGGAGGCAATTACGAGTAGAATGGCGTTACTGAATGGCACGAATTATCACATCTGGAAGTGCAAGATAAAGGATTTGCTGTTTGTGAAGAATCTGCACTTACCTGTGTTTGCGCTGAGAAACCGAAATCTAAGACTGATGCAGAATGTGCTTTAGATCATCAACAAGTTTGTGGGTTTATTCGGCAATTCTTCGAGGATAATGTTTACAATCACATTGCTGGTGAGACTCGTGCGAAGACGCTATGGCAAAAGATTGAGTCCTTGTATGCCGCGAAGTCGGGTAACAATCAACTTTATCTGTTGAATTGTTTGATTTGTCTGAGATACAAGGAAGACTGCTCCATATCAGATCACTTGAATGAATTTCAAGGGCTACTGGACTAGTTGTCAGGAGTAGGTATTAAAATTGACGATGTGGTTTTGGGGTTATGGCTGTTGAATACTCTACCTGAATCTTGGGAGATTTTTCAAGTTTCAATCATAAGCTCGACCCCTAGTGGTGGTCTTTCATTGGAGATGTCAAAGGGTGCGGTGCTTAATGAGGAGATGAGAAGGAAGGCGCAAAATACTTCGTCTCAATCCGATGTACTTTTTACACACAATAGGGGGAGATATCAGAGAAAAGAATCGAATGGTGGTAGAGACAAGAATAGATACAGAGATACTGTTTGTCATTTCTGTGGAAAGAAGGGACATATTAGGAAGAACTGTTGGAAGGATAAGGAAAGAAAGGAAAGCAGATTGTGAATCATGAGGAGGATTCCCGGGTTAATACTGATGCAGTAGACGATCTTGTTGTTCTTCGACATGTTGAATCGATAGATCTTGTATCTGATGACAGCTTATGGATAATCGACAGTGGTGCAACATTGCATGTTACACCGAGGAAGGATTTCTTTACATCTTATTCGTCTGGTGCTTTTTCCGTATTGAAGATGGGTAATGACGGTGTATCTAAGGTGATTGGTGTTGGTGACGTTTGCCTGCAGACCAACACGGGATCTAAGTTGCTGCTGAGAGGAGTTCGACATGCTCCTGATGTTCGCTTTAATTTGATTTCAGTTCCTATGCAATACTAATGAATATGAACGTGTTTTGTTCAGGTATCTGGAAGCTTACTAAAGGTAACGTGGTCGTGGCTAATGGAAGAAAGTCTTCGAGACTCTATTGTACGAAAGCTTCCATTGCTCGAGACGATGTCAATGTCGTCGTTACGAGAGATTCTAATTTGGCATCGAAGTCTTGGGCATATCAGTCAGAAGCAATGTTTTAAAAAGCGTATTGCGCACTGCGTAGCATTTTAGTGCCGATATCGCGTAGCGTAAAAAGCGTAGCGTATTGCATGAGTATTTCGAGCTAAGCCACTTATAATAACCAAGAAACATCTATTCTATTTTATTAAGGCTCAGGCCTTTGATTAAACTGCTTTAATTTGGTCCTAATTTAGTTTGTATGAATACTTAATTAAAGGGAAATTAGTACTAAATAACCAGCCACTAAGCAGACGTTCAACATGCGAATTAAATTGGTTTTTCTTGATTGTTGACAAAAAACTATCGCATGAAAAAAACTGCCGCAATTGATTTATTTAAAATGAAGAATAAAGAATAAAACTATTAAAAACTCGCTAATTTCATATATCATCGCACACGCATCCGAGTGTGCTCCCATTTCTAGTACTATTGATGGACGGAAGAAATGATTTTAACAAGGTATAACTGTAAAATTTAATTAGTTATATCCCAAATAATAAAAAAATAAAAATATATTAACAAAGTTTCATATACATCATTTTAAATGTTATTTTTTTATTCCTAAATCAGTATCACGGGCTTTGATCCGGCATTCAAAATATTCAAAAAAAAAATAACTACTAAAAAATTGGCGAACCTAGTATTAGAAGATGTAGTTTTTCAGAAATGATGGATATCGAAAAATATAAGATATGCATGTCGTTTTGATCGTTGTAAAACAAAGAATAAATTAGATAAATTTATTTATTTTTATCACATAAATTACATTAAGTAATCCATTTTTATGATTTGGTGGAAGTAATAATAAGTTAGAAAATTTTGAAAAACAAAAATAATATATGTTTGTCAGACGCTTTCGTAAAGTACATTAGCATAGACAATAACATCTCTCTTCCACGTCATAATAATAGTGTGAGTTCCGTATGCTTTTGTTTTATGCATCGTAGCGTTTTAAAGAAAATTGCGCTATTACGCGCGACCTACCGCTTTTCAAAACACTGGTCAGAAGGGATTGAAGTGCTTAGCAAGGAAGAATTTGCTGTCAGGTTTACGCAATGCAGAGTTGGAGAATTGTTCTCATTGCATGGCATGGAAGCAGACTCGAAGCTCATTCAAGAAGCGACATCCATCAAGAAAGCCAGATTTACTAGATTTGGTGCATTCTGACGTTTGTGGCCCGTTGAAGGTACAATCTTTTAGTGGTGCACTTTATTTTAATACCTTTATTGACGATTGTTCCAGAAAGTTGTGGGTATATTCCTTGAAGACGAAGGATCAGGTCCTTGAGAAATTCAAGGAGTTTCAAGCTTCGGTTGAGAGACAATCGGGGAAGAAACTGAAATGTATCCGTTCTGATAACGGCGGAGAGTATTGCAGACCGTTTGATTTGTATTGCAAGCAACAAGGAATCAGGCATGAGAAAACTCCACCAAAAACTCCTCAGTTTAACGGTTTAGCAGAAAGGATGAATAGGACGCTGATGGAACGTGTTAGCTTTCTGAAGCAAAGTTACCTAAGCAGTTTTGGGGCGAAGCACTCTACACGGCGGTGCACGTCATTAACCTAAGTCCTATTATAGTCTTGAATGGTGGTGTGCCAGATATGGTTTGGTTTGGCAAGGATGTGAATTATGATCACTTGAGCGTGTTTGGCTGCAAGGTGTTTGCTCATATTCCGAAGGATGAGAGATCCAAGCTGGATATGAAGGCGCGTCAATGCATCTTTATAGGTTAAGGTCATGGTGAATTCGGGTACAGGTTGTATGATCCTGTTGATAAAAAAGCTTGTTCGAAGCCGTGATGTGGAATTCATTGAAGACCAAACGATTGAAGATATTGATAAGGTGAAGACGACTGAAGCTTCGTATAAGAGATATCTTACTGATGTTGAACCAGTGAGGTTGTCAGAAGATAATCTGGATGATGTTCATGAAGATCAAACTCATCGTGGGTTATGCCGGGATAAGCGAGCCTGAACCTCGCCGGAGTCGCATGAATCGATCGGAGAAGAGACCAGTTGAACTGAAGTTGGAAATGCTGAAGAACATCGCGACGTACAGCAACCGTTGGATCTCTCTTGGCGCGCTATCGGATGGCTAACATTTGAAGTTTGAAGATTGAATGAGGAACGCTGGATATCGCGCGAACGTGATAAACGGCCGAGATGCGATATCAGTTGATCAAGCGGATAATAAGTCTCGACTGATAGATCGAAATCAGACGGCTCACGTTGAAGGCGGCATTTCACTTGTAAAGTTGTCACGCATTTTATACTTGATCACGCACAACGCATGGGCCACGTGGAGCAACCTGGGACGACGGATCAAATTAAACGGACGAACGAGATCGATTGCGATTCACACTTAAAACATAAACTTCAGCCATATATATTTCGTGTTCTGGTTTGATCATCTATATTTTAGAGCTCATATCTTTGTATAGAGTGAAAATCACGGTGAGGTGCAAACATGAAAGTTGTAGAACGGTGAGGTGCAAACATGAAAGTTGTAGAGGGCTGTGAGGTCTGTAAGTTTCGTTTTGGTGATTAATACAAAGGAGGCTCGGTTGATCCGTGGACATAGGCTGAAGTCAGCCGAACCACGTTAAAATTCTGTTTCAGAGTGTGTGAGTTTTAGGTGCTATTTTCGATCGGATTGAGCTTGATATAGCTTGAATTGATCCTAACAACTAGCATTCACTGAAAATACATTGAACCACAAATCCAACCGTACCCATTTTTCAACAAGTGGTGTGGTGAGCATGGATGAGAGCCCGATTCCCGGACAATGGTTACCATGACGAAGTTGGAAATGGATGTGTTCAATGGGACGAATGATTTTGGGCTGTGGAAGCTCAAAACGAAGGTTGTGCTCGTGGAGAAGGGATTGGAGGAGGCTTTGAAGCCGGAGATGAGATGGAACCTGATACATTGACCCCGAGCGCAAAGAAGAAGATAAAGGAGAAAGCATATTCAGATTTGATTCTCAGCCTCTTCGATAGTGTGCTTCGTAAGGTGGCTACTGAGATCTCGGCAGATGAGTTATGGAAGAATCTGGACTCCCTGTACATAACCAAGTCCCTGGCTCGAAGATTGTACCTAAAAAACAAGCTCTCTATAGGTTCCAAAGGGAGGATGCAGCTGCCATAGATGAGCAAGTAAACCAGTTTCAAAAACTGGTCTTCGATTTGCAAAATATCGGGGGGGGGGGGAATCAAAGATGAAGATCAACCTCTGTTGCTGCTATGTTCACTGCCCAAAAGCCATGATTACTTCAAGGAAGCTCTCTTTTATGGAAGGGAGAGGTTGAATATGGAGATGTCTGGATTGAGCACAAAGCAGCTAAACAGCAAAACCTTACCTAAACATGTTGCTGAAAATTCTGGTATGGCTGAAATGTTAATGGTGCAGAATAAGGCCAAATCATGGAAGAAGAAGGGCAAAGGGAATGAGTATCCAGAGCCTAAGAGGTGCTATCACTGCAATGAGGTGGAGCATTTCAAGAGAACTTGCCCAAAGTTGCAAAAAGGAGGAAGTGCAAACTCGGCTAATATCATTGATGATGGGTTTGAATATGCTGAAGTTCTAAATATCTCCGAGCTTGAGAAGAGTGAATAATGGATCTTAGACTCGGGCTCTAGCTTTCACATAACCTGCAAGAGAGAATGGCTTCAAGAAGTTGAAGGGAAAAACAGTCAAGTTGGGAGATGGTAAAAGCTGTGATGTTCAAGGCTATGGTTCCATTTGAATGTGGCTCGCAAATGGGGTGTTGAGTATTTAAAAGATGTGAGGTATGTTCATGAGTTGAAGAGGAACCTGATATCCATCGAAGCTTTGGATAGGAGGGGATACAACATGCATGTTGCAGCCGGGAAAATTCAGGTAAAGAAACAGGGCAGACTGATTCTGTCAGGGAAAAGGAAGCATTGTATCTACGTGCTCGAAGGCTGTTCTGTGGTGGAAGGTACACAAAATATGGTAGTTCGAATTGTGTGCAAGAGGAGCCACAGAAGACTCATGTCGAGGTGGAAAAAGATAAAGCAAAACTGAAGGTCGAAACAGAAAACCAGTTACCTGCTACTGAGCTGCTGTTACAGGGTTCTTGTGATGATCTTTCCGAGCCCGAAGTGGAGCTATTCGTGCCAAGGGATGAAGGCACTTCAAGGCCTCATGGTAGGGTAGTCTTGGAGGTGGAGAATAGCTAAGAAATTGGGGAGGAAGATGGTGAAAACTCGGTGGCAAGATGGGATGAAAAATCTGGAAAAACAGAAGTTTCAAAAAATGAAATTGATTGTTTTTCAGGTTTTCATGCAGCTGCGGCCTTGGATGCGACGAAGGCCAAAAGGAAGGTGTTCTCTAGCCGGAGGGGAGTCAATGAGGTGGCTCAAGAGGCTAGGACGGATGGATCTTCAAGCAAAACGAAGATGGTGAGCTCAAGCTTTCAAGTTGATTTAGTGGGAAATTTCAATCCTACTTGGAGTTGGCAAGTTTACCCTTGAGGCTCGAAGCTCCTAAGGGAGCTGGGTGATCAACCGAGCAATAGCATATTAATCGATGTGGAGCTTTGATGGGATTTCGAAGCTCACAAGGTGATTCCCTGATGAAAGAAGGACGATGTTGAAGCTGATTTTGGGGCGAATTCAAGCGAGTCTAGCGTGCAGGTTTGGGCAGCTATGAGGATGCTTGGAGTTGGGTTCGTGAGGTTGCAGTCTCAAGGTGGAGTTGTCGGGATAAGCGAGCCTGAACCTCGCCGGAGTCGCCGGAATCGATCGGAGAAGACGACCGATTGAACTGAAGCTGGAAATGCTGAAGAATGTCGCGAGGTACAGCAACTGTTGGATCTCTCTTGGCGCGCTATCGAATGGCTAACATTTGAAGTCTGAAGATGGAATGAGGAACGTCGGATATCGGGAGAACGTGATGAACGGCCGAGATGCGATATCAGTTGATCAAGCGGATAATAAATCTCGACCGATAGATTGAAATCAGACGGCTCACGTTGAAGGCGACATTTCACTTATAAAGTTGTCACGCGTTTCATACTTGATCACGCACAATGCATGGGCCATGTAGAGCAACCTGGGACGACGGAACAGATTAAACGGACGGACAAGGTCGATCGCGATTCACACTTGAAACATGAACTTCAGCTACATATATATTTCGAGTTCTGGTTTGATCATCTATTTTTGAGAGCTCATATCTTTGTGTAGAGTGAAATCACGGTGAGGTGCAAACACGAAAGTTGTAGAGGGCTGTGAGGTCTGTAAGTTTCGTGTTGGTGATTAATACTCCCTCCGTCCCAGCAACTTTATCACATAAGTTGTTGGGCACGCAAATTAAGGTGACATTATTATAATAATATAATACAATAAAAAGGTAAAAAAAGTGTATATTTTGACACGTCTTTTAAGAATATTTAATATTATTATATTGATTGTTTGTGATATTTTTTGCTAAATAAGGAAAGGTGATAAAATTATTGGGACGTCCGAAATGGAAAAGTGTGATAAAATTAGCAGGACGGAGGGAGTGTAAAGGAGGCTCGGTTGATCCGTCGACGTAGGCTGAAGTCAGCCGAACCACGTTAAAAATCTATTTCAGTGTGTGAGTTTTAGGTGCTGCTTTCGACCCGATTGAGCTTGGTATAGCTTGAAGCGATCCTAACGACTAGCATACACTGAAAATACATTGAACCACGAATCAAACGGTACCCATTTCTCAACAGGTTGGACGTTCCAACAGGTGATGTAGAAGAGCACAGTGAGGCTGCAGATGTTCCTGAGTCATCTCAAGTTCAAATTAGGAGGTCGGACAGACAGAGGTGGCCATCGGGGATATATCCGTCTGATGAGTTCGTGACCTTGACTAGGGAAGAATATGAGACGAGTTCTACATCTTCGACAGATGAGACTAAATCGGTTGAAGCGTACTGCTTGATCGCATGTTTGGCGATGATCTCCACATAGTCGTGAGGGGGGAGATTTGTGGGGTTTGGCTCCTGTCCTATGTGGAGAAAGGCCAAAAAACGTAAGCCCACTTGTCTACTTTTATATATTAGTAGTGAGATCATTATTGGAGGTTGGTAGAGAGGTTAAAAAGAGAGAGGATAAACAAAATTCGTAGAGAGAAAAAACAATCTCGTCATTGTTTGCGCAGCGTTAGAGATCTGGTCATTGCGTGTTCATCCACCGTCAGATCGGGCTGAAATTTGGTCTGCAGGTTCATAACTAGCTTCAAATCCACTGGTCATATTTTGATTTCGTTGTCCGAGGCTTGAGATATAGGGCTTGTACCGTGGCTGTTCCTTGTGAGGGTGATTTCGATTTTGTCTCTCATGTTAAAGCTTGTCGCTTTGGGGTTGATTCGTTGATTCATGCTTGTTTTAGGACTCGATTGTAACTCTCACTGTACTCTATTGATCATAGTGGAGCTTGCTTTGGTGGTCGGAAAGACCCGTGGTTTTTGCCCTTGATTGAGGGATTTTCCACGTTAAAATCGGCGTCTCTCGTGTGATTGATATTCGTGCTTAGCTATTTACCAAATATTGCTATTTCAGATTCTTGCGAGTGGGGAAAGCTTATTCCGCTGTTCTTATAATCGTGCGACAGATTATTGTTTGGCGTTTCTTTTCCCATCACATTTATCTTTCGATCATGGCGTGGTTATGGACAATAAGTTAATGGATGTTGTTGTCGTATATACACCACGTACAAGCAACTGTGTGCACCATAAAAGCAACGGAGATATATCCAAATAAAGGAAAATTGGTGGGAGTTTGGCTAAAAGCTCGATGACCAAGGAGTTCAATGTAGAGAGTGGTTTTGGTTTTTAACTCATGCAAGATCTAAATAGACCTACTACTCTCTTCCATGAGTTCTCAAGTTTCTTACATATCGAGCTTGGCAAAATATCAAATCCTTACACAGATTTCAGTCGTAATATTATTTCCGTGATCTCAGTTAGATGGGTTAGTGATGCATACTCAGCCCTACAAAGATCATAAGCATATCTTCAGTTTATATTTATTACGCCAAGACTCTCTTTCCACGCCGAACAAGCGATGATGCTACTTCTTTGCCACTTTGCTTCAGTTTCCACTGTTTGATTCCACCGCCGCGCTTAAGCTTTTGACCACCCTTCATAGAAAATGGCGCTTCAATAATCATTTATTTTTTTTATTCTTTTTCCTTTTAATAAACTTGGAATAAGTTCTACCTACCTGAAACTGGAAATTCGAAGGCTTGGCCCTCGGAATTATTGCCAGGCCATCACTCACAGGAAGAAGCGCTGCAATGTAAGACTTTTAGAAATCGTTCGTCAACTTTTCGCAGCTACATTCATGTTTGTGTGTGTGCGTACCTAACGGTGAAACTTCGTTTCGTTTCTTCTCTGAACTCTCCTCTACGACTAGCAAAGGCTTGCAGTTATACGTGTGCATGAATAAAGGCTCATCGGTCTCAAATCGATGGCCCTTTTCGTTCTTTTCTTCAAGGCCAGTTTTCGTATTATTCCTAAAACAGAGACAGATCAGATCAAAAGGGACTATTCTCATACATATATCTAAGTTAATAAGACCATTCGATTCGATCACCTTGGCACAGCCTTTGTTTTTGCTGCTGATATTTTAGGAGCTGAGACAAACAAGAAAAGCTATAACTAACTTATCTGACACCACCTAAACAACGGAGGAAAGAAAAAAAACAGTGTAATAATAATAGATTGTATTTACGAGGTAGAATGTAGCGCGAGTAGTATCTCGTAAAGTCAGCAGCTCTGTAAAATCTTGCGAGGGCAAGCTTGTGAGAGGGCTGCTGAAATGTCGTAATCCTCTGTTGAATTGAATAATCATGGAAAAAAACTGAAAAAAAGATCAGTAAATTTGGTTTAACTGAGAAAGAGAGTTTTGAGGATATAATACTAAAAACTTAACTAAACTACCGACCAGTTTCAAGTTGTCAATTCTTTGCTCAGTTTCAGGACAAGAATCGCACTTCAAAAGACAGAATTGGAGATTAACTGAGGTGGTGCCTATGCGGTCGACCACTGCAATAACGGCATTCAGCACATATTCCTTTGTTGTGTCAAAAACCCTATAAGCAAATAACATACAGAAAATTACCAAAATTCCAATATATATATATATATATATATATATATATATATATGAGAGAAAGAGAGAGAGATAGAGCGAGAGAGAGGGAGAGGGGGAGAGAGAGAGAGAGAGAGAGAGAGAGAGAGAGAGAGAGAAGTTACCTGCGCTTATCTGCTTTTGCTTTCAAGTAAGTTGTTTCACAGTAATCAGCAGCGTGGTATATCTGAGACCTGAATCTCCTAAGCTCCTGCAAGTATGTATGTTTGAGAGGCTCAATCAAACTGAGTTCATCGTAGTAGTAAAAGGAGAAAGACGAGTGCTCGTTTTGTTTGTATGTTGGCTTACGTTGAGAGAATTTTCGAACGGGGTTTCGTTTTCATCCAAAGAATACTCCATTTTTATCTTATTCTAAAGAAAGATGATTCTCTGAAAGTACGTCTCTATGTTATTAGTTGTTGCCCTTTTCTGTGCTGTTTATTACGGTTGGGGAAGAAAGAAAGCTAATCTGAGTCTCGTGATTCATTTTTAACGTTATGTCTGTTTGTTTCTGACCTGCGAATAATGTACGTACAGACAGACAACATAGCTCAGGGTCGAGAGATGAGACAAAAAAAAGAAAAAAAAAACACAATTAACAGAGATTCTCTTCATGCATTAATTATTTGAGAACACAATTTTGGTTTACTATCATCGTATATAAAACTATTTGATTTTTACTATCATAGCATCCATTGTCATGGACTTGCAAGCTCGGTTCAGTCCAATTTAAATATTGGATTATCGCATAAAAATCTATTTCTAATGTTGTCATCTTCAGAATCCTCCAATTCCAGGACGTTGCGGAGAACTTTCTGATTCTTCTTCGATAAAGATTCGTTGATTCTGATCTTTTATGATGTTCGAAACTAGCATATGAAGCAAGCTTGACTCACAAAATCTTCAGTTTGAGTTCTTAGCATCAGCTAATTGTACATTTAACACCTTCATTCTGCATAGACAAGAGATATATGTCAGAAATTGAGTGGGATTAAGTAAATGAGGTGGTAAGTGATCTCCTCAATGTGCGGCTCCAAGTCATTTTCCATGTCTGCAAATAAATTGGAGAAGGAAACAATTCAGCCCAGCCAAAGAAAAAGGACCACACTCTGAATAAGATTATAGATCCACTAAATTATAATATTGGATATGATGTGTTATAGAACAGCAAATAAGCACAGACTTGGGACCATTTGGAACAATTGGCAATATCCTGCTGGCTACTATAGTTGAGTTGAGAAAATTGCATATGTTTATTTTTTCGAGAGGAATTTGACTAGAAGACTTTTATTGACAAACCTTTTTGTACAACGCACCGACCCTAGTAGACAAACTCAACTACTTTTCAAAGGCAAACTTCCACATTTTAGAGTCTGTCATGCTACAAACTGAACTTGGTTGATTATATACATGTTAGACTCTTAAGTCTTGGCTCTAAACTATGTTCAACAAGTGTTATGTTAACTTTTGTGTATACAGCAGCTTTGTCGCTCGAAGAAAAGTCTATTAGCTCAATGTTTTTAGGAAGGAAAACTTGAGATGACCATTGCTAGAAAATGGACAATGGTCATCGTGCAGTTTCCAAATAGCTCTCTGTTGACCACGTTGACTTTGCTTTCTTTAGTTAAAAAGGAGACTCCCTGGAATTTTAGCTCTGATAATCTTTAGACTCCTCAATGTTTTTTGTTTTGGCTTGGATTTAAATCATAATCGAGTTACGTCTCTGAATATCTAATCTACTTGATCGAACCATTTCAGTATTCGGTGCTTCTTACCAGTCTTCTGTTTTCTTCATTTATTTGTATCATCCATTTTGACCCTTCGGTTCTGAATCATTATTTTTTTAATATATATGTCTTGGTTCTGGTCTTCATCTTTAAGTTTCGATGTTTGCCGATTTCATTCCGATTTAAGTTTTATTTTAAGCAATCCACCTAAAGTTCTGTTAATCAGAATTAATGTTTCAATTTATGACTTTAACAAATCACCGGTCAAAGGTCCGCAATCTTAATGAGAAAAAGGACATTTGCTATGGTCAATATATAATATACGAACACTATATGTTATGTTCGAATGATGATGGTAATCTCAAAGAGAATCGCGAGTTCTTCACATTGAATGATCCACTCTCCCAAACACTAAATTTTTCAATCAATCACATTTGGCAACTCGTGTGGTTTCATGTACGCTAGAAATAATCAACAGCACCAAGAACCAAGGAAGAAAAACCATGTATTTGTTTAATCATAGCAGAAAATATTATTATTAATTCAAAATCTCCCAACACAGAGCCAAAAGCAACATCATAGCAAAACATACACCCATACACAAAAGAAGGGAAGCCATTATTCAACAAACAAAGGTAGCGGCAGTAGATAGACACAGATTACAGAGCCTTGAGAATGTCATCAGCACCAGAGACAGTGAACTCTCCACCTTCCTCGATATTCGCCACCTTCACTTTGAGATCCTCCACCAATAGAGCGAACCTCTTCGACCTCACGCCAAGCCCCTTGTCGCTCAGATCGAGCTCGAGTCCAAGGGCACGAGTGTACGACGCAGAGCCATCTGCCAAGAACTTTATGTGCTTGCTGTCGGGATATGTCTTTGCCCAAGCCTTCATCACAAAGGGGTCATTCACTGTACTCAATAGCAAACAACAATGTCAGCTCACACTCAATCAATAGCAAACAGTAATGCCATAGTTGCTCAGAAAAAAAACGAAGGGAAAGCATATATATAGGCTTTTTCTCGTCAATTGGCCAAAGGCTGTTATCAGTTATTCAGTCAAGCAACAGAGGAAAGCCAACTGAAACAATGAAGGGAGAGAGCTGCTTTAGGTTTCACATGGATAATCTTAGTAATGTGATCATTCACGTTCCTTGGATCTCGGAGGAGTCTAAAATAGGGAAGATTAATAAGATATTCCAAAGACCTTTGGACGAAAATTTGATGATTAAGAAGCCAATCGAAGATTATTCAGCTGTTAAAGCGAAACGAAAAGCTCACCACTGATGCACAACAGCTCGTCGACGCCCTTGGACTTCAATTCGTCCTCTTTCTCGACGAAGCTGGGAACGTGCTTCATGCTGTTGGAGAAATTTAAGAAAAAAGGTAAGAAATCAGCAGCGATTAGCCACTCCGTGAGGCTTTTCTGAAGAACGATTGTTAGTTAGGTCAAAGTTACCTGCAGGTTGGGGTAAAAGCGCCGGGGGACGGCGAAGAGGACGACCTTCTTGCCGGCGGCGAGCGAGTGGACGGAGACGGTCTGCAATTGATCCTGATCGTCGAAGTAGGCCACAGTTCCATCGGGGATGACGTCACCAACTCTGATAGGAGCCATTGTTTTCTTCTACGGATGTGTTGTCGTTACAGTTGAGTTTAAATGATAAAAGTAGGGATGTGATTGTATGCAATGATTCGACGTTGGGGTAGGCCAATATGTAGGTGAGGGCCTTGTCCAATTCTTATTAGATCGGACATGAAGTAAAATATTAAATCATATTAATTATATTGTTGACGTCCATTGACTGATGTTAATTAGTTGGTCATAATTAATATTTGCCATTAATCAATAAGTAACTATATATTTCCACTAACACTATCAAGGAAAAATAATAAACATTATACTGTTTTGAGCAAATAGAAATCAAATTTAAGATTAATTATTTCAAACATATTTCACATGTTTTATTAATAAGCACATATGTTTTAATTCTTTTTGTTTTAATTTGATGATTTACTAGTTTCAATAATCGTTGATCGAGTAGCAATTTGATGACATCTGGCTAATATGATATACTAGGAAATAAAACGAAGTAAAATATGCGAAATGGAAGGTAAATGAAGTTTCTCGATTGATCCAATCTAAAATCAAGAAACGTCTGCTTGATTATATTAATTTTATGCTGTAATTAATATACATAAAAAGAGACAAATAACCAAGTTGGAATTATGCCCGTCAAATAATAAAATAGATTTCATTATGATAAAATTAATAGGTAAGTAATTTTTCGTGACCGTAATAGGTACGATGCTTTTGAATTTAAATGAAGGGTTAATTTGGGTTCATTCCCCAATATCCAAGTTTCATAATGTTTCAGGCCCCATAAGGTTTTAATTCAGGCCTAAGGACCTAGTTAACGAAAACATAAGTTTTAAGGACCAAGGTGACTGGAAATGACGATTCTATCATTCATAATTGCCAAAAATTACAACAATTTGCCATCGTCTCTTTGATTCGATTTTGGGTTGCGTTTAAGACTCTAAAACCGACTGAAAATCGTTGTTAAGGTTAGGGGTGAAAGATGAGCCGAGCCGGCTCGTGAGCTCGACGAGCCGGCTCGATAAAAGCTCGGCTCAAGCTCGACAAAAATGAGCTCGAGCTCATTTATGTTGAGCTCGAGCTCGAGCTCATTTAAGTCGAGCTCGAGCTTGAGCCCAAACATAGTGGCTCGAAAGCTCGCGAACAGGCTCGCGAGCTTTTTCTTTTTTTTTTTTAATTTTTTATATTTTTATATTTTAATAATAATTTATATTATTCTTTATTTTTTTAAAAAAAAATTCGATTATTTTAAAAATTTTATATTAACTTATATTATTTTTACTAATTTTTTACTAAAAATCTCGATTTTAAAAAAAAAGGTATATTTTTTTGTATTTTTATATTAATTTATATTATTTTTATAAATTTAATAATTTTTTTTATTAATCGAGCTCGAGCTCAATGAGCTTCGTGAGCTCGAGCTCGAGTTCGAGCTCATCAGGCTACAAATGAGCTCGAGCTCGAGCCGTGAGCTGAAAAGCTCGACGAGCTCGAGCTCAGCTGTAAGGGCTCGAGCTCGAGCTCGAGCCCAGAAAATGAGCCGAGCTCGGCTCGAGCTCGGCTCATTTACAGCCCTAGTTAAGGTGCAAATAAGATGGAATCCACTTTGATTCCTCATGGGTAGTTATAATAAACGAATAATTTCATGTGTAAGACGAAATAATTATGAAATTCCACTTCGAAAAAACGAGATTATAAATGGACCAAATATCGATTTTAATGGCCGATTAAGAAGAAATTGAGTGAATTTGATAATGGGTCTCAATAACGAATGAGAATTAGTGAGTTTAAGAATGAAGTAGTGAAGAATTTTGATGCGACGTACGTATATTGAAGATTTTGTGTACAGATAACTGGGTAACAATTCGTGCAACTTAAGTAACATATATCACCAAAATAGTAACAGAATTAACAAATACTGTAACATATCACTGAACAAAAGTAACAGTTGTCCAGTAACAATTCTTTGTTACGAAAATCACCAACTACTCTAATAATGAACGAGAATTATCGAGTTTAATGGCCGACTAAGACGAAACTGAGTGAATTTGATAATGGGTCTTAATAATGAACGAGAATTATCGAGTTTAAGAAAGAAGTAGTGAAGAATTTTGAATCAAAATTTTTTATGCGACATATATTGAAGATTTTGTGGAGACGATATCTGGGTAACAAGTCATGCAACTTATGTAACAGATATAGCAAATACAGTAACAGATGTGATAAAGACAGTAACAGATGAGGCTCTATTAGTGACAATAACCTTCAAATCGATAAACCCATGTTAATCCAAGAAACGATTGAGCCATCCCACGAGTCGACGATGACCACGAGCAGCGACGGCCATGAGCAGCGAGCCATACCACGACGACAACGGCCAAGAAATCGAAGAAAGCAGCGGCGAAGAAGGAGAAAAGGTCGAAACAGCCGAAGGGTTCTAAAAGTAGTTCGAAAATCTCGTTGAAACAAGGGAAAATCTGGACTTTAATGTTGAATAAGGTGAAATTGATCGGCGGTCTTAATAATCAATGAAAATATTGATGTTAATCGCGAAGAAATTTGATGCGGCCCATGATTGAAGCTTTTGCTAATAAAACGCTTGCTAAGTAACAATTTATGCATCCTGGGTAACAATTAATGCATTCTGGGTAACACTTTATGCATTCGGGGTAATGCTTTACGCATTCTGGGTAACATGACATGCATTTGGGTAACAATTTATACATTTTGGGTAACAATTTATGCATTCTGCATTGCCCGAAAATAGCAACCTGCACCTTTTGGAGTATAACTTTCGATTTAGAATTCAAATGACCTTGATTCAAGCTCCCTTGATTAGCCAAATTAATTATGTATAACTTTTATTCTTTACGTTATTTCTGATTCGAAGTCCATTGACCTAAAATAAGTGTCCGAAAAAAGATTTACGGGTGCTTAGGGATGTTGTTCGAAAATGGCATTGCATGAATGATTCAACAAAACATGTGCATATGAACTATTAATTGTTTATTACAATCCAGATGGTCGACCTAACATAAATGATTCAACAAAATTAATGAAATCTTCAATTAATCTTAAATGTAAACCATATATCGTTTACTGATTTTCTGTAGTAACAGTTTAACAATGATCAGTAACAAATCAAGAGGAGAAAAGAACATAAATGTATATTACGGTAACAATGTCCTACTGTATTAGTAACAGAAAACATATACACAGTAACAATTTCATATGTAACTAGTTTAGGTTATGATTTTCCAAATTTATATTGTAAACACGCTACATTCACTAAAATATATGAATTAGAGAAGTTTTAAACTAAAATATATTAGTTTAGGTTGTGATTTTCGTGGAGGTTATGTTGGAGTTGAAGAAGTTGGAGTATATAGTATGGAAAACAAGTATCATTCTTCTTCAAAGGATGGTAATGCTTCTACAAAACTGATTCTACCTAATCAAAACATGTGCATATGAACTATTAATTGTTTATTACAATCCAGATGGTCGACCTAACATAAATGATTCAACAAAATTAATGAAATCTTCAATTAATCTTAAATGTAAACCATATATCGTTTACTGATTTTCTGTAGTAACAGTTTAACAATGATCAGTAACAAATCAAGAGGAGAAAAGAACATAAATGTATATTACGGTAACAATGTCCTACTGTATTAGTAACAGAAAACATATACACAGTAACAATTTCATATGTAACTAGTTTAGGTTATGATTTTCCAAATTTATATTGTAAACACGCTACATTCACTAAAATATATGAATTTGAGAAGTTTTAAACTAAAATATATTATTTTAGGTTGTGATTTTCGTGGATGTTATGTTGGAGTTGAAGAAGTTGGAGTATATAATATGGAAAACAAGTACCACTCTTCTTCTAAAGATGATAATGCTTCTACGAAATTGATTCTACTAACTCAAAACTTGTGGATATGAACTATTATTGTTTATTACAGTCCAGATGGTCGACCTAACATAAATGAGTCAGCAAAATTAATGACATCTTCAATTAATTTTAAACGTAAACCATATGCCGTTTACTGATTTCCTGCAGTAACAGTTTAACAATGATCAGTAACACATCAAGACGAGGAAAGAAGAGAAATGTATATTACGGTAACAAGGTGATACAATACGAGTAACAGAATACATAATCACAATAACAATGTCATATGTAACTAGTTTAGGTTATAATTTCCAATTTTATACTGCAAACACGCTACATTCACTAAAATATATCAATTTACGAAGTTTTAGATAAAAATATATTAGTTTAGGTTATGATTTTAATCACAAACCCTAATTCACAAACTATAATAATTCTGGTAACATATAAACATATAACTAGTAACAGTTTTACACATATTGGGTAACAGATAATCTATGCTTGATAAAATTTAGACTCCCGCCCAAAATTCATCTCATTCTTGTTTCCCGCCCGAAATTTTACCGAGAATTTAGTAACAAATTTAGGCAATATAGTTACAGCAACGCATATATTAGTAACAGATCTTGAGAATTTTACAAATCGGCCAAAACGAAAAAAAAATACACCCAACTTTACAAGGTAACAATTAATTACAGTTAAATAACGGGTTTGGCAGACATAGTAACGAGTTTCGTAGACTGAGTAACAGCTTTGATGACAGTAAGAAAAATACCCAAATTATTGGGTCGATCGTATTTTCGCGAAATTAAAAGATGAACGTCAGACGAACGACCAAACAATGTGCCGCTCTGAGCTTCCCATTCTATGGGTACTTCGAATTTATACATATTAGATGTAATCGTTACCAAAAACGGCTTTGATTTCATTTTATTTTCGCAAATTAGAACACTACACATGGTAACAATTAAGTTTAGTTTAATAACGGTCTTGACAGACCTAGTAACGATTTTGGCATAAAAGGTAACAGATTTGGCACTTCGAGTAACAATTTGGACACAGTGAAAATATACCCAAATTATCGGGGTCGTTCGTATTTTCGCGAAATTGAAAGATGAAGGTCAAACGAAAGAGCAAATAATGAGCCGCAACGAGGTGCCCATACTATGGGTACTTCGAATTTGTACGTACTAGATGCAATCGGTGCCAAAAATTTCTTTGATTTCATCTTATTTTCGCATATTAGAACCCTAAATAGAAAGATAAAAACTCATACACATCTTACATCTTGCTTCGTCAATACCACAACACATCCTACATTACACGCCGAAATTGGTTGGTTAGTGGGCATTCGAAATTTCGAACCTCGATTCACTGTAAAAACGAGATTCGTAAAATAAATACTCAGTCGATAACAATTTTCTTCACCAAAGTAACAGATAAAGTATGAAAAATAACATTTCGCTGGACTTTTATAACAATATAACAAAAAGCATAACAGAAAGTCGACGAAAAATAACTATTAGTTCGGTATGTAAGGATGGGTATTTTCGTCAATACATATTTTTCGTCCTTATCTGTGCCATTTTCAAAAAAGTTGGTCCTTTAAACTATTGTGGACTCTGACAGGGACTGAACCCTACGAAACTTCTGACTGGGGCCTGACTACAAATTTCCCCTTAAATGAATCTACTTTGTTAGCAGATCACCTAAATAAGGAAAGCTAAAAAAAATTAAATATTCTAAAACAATCGCGTCCATAGTTGATCCCAAAGTTGATTCATAAATATCATCGTCACCACAATTTACAACCCGCTAGTAAATGGTCAACCAGTAGTGTTTTTATTAATATAAACTTACTTTTTTAGTATTACATTAATTAATGAAATAGCTTCAATTTATAACTAATAAATAAGAATTTTCACCATTAGTCACCATTGTTTGTGACACCGTTTTTGAATTAAATGGACCCTCTTCGGCGATCAATATGATAAAAAAAAAGAAAGTAAACAAATTTCAAGTGACATGGGTGCAATTTCCGAAGACTCGTTATATAATATGTTTATTCAGTCACGTTGGGTTTATTTTGAGCAAACAATCCATAGGTGAAATTATTATTGTCAAATTTTCCTAAAAAATCCACAAAATTAAATAATAAAAAGATTCGTGTCCATCTTTGGGCCGAAACTTGGTTCTCTTTTCCATTAACCACAAACTGGAGACTAAATGATCATTAAAATGGCTGGTTTATAATTTTTATAAATTCAATCCTATTTTTATCAATAGAAAAAAAACCCTATTTTTATCCAATTAGTACGTCGAGATAGAGAAGGCGTTAATAATTAAGAAAAAACTAGTATTCTCTGAGTAGAAAATAAGATGTAAGGGTGGGTTGACTTTGAATATTTAGCTGATTATATTGACCATTTCAGATCTTGTTGAGTTTATTTTATTAGTTCTGGAATGTGGGGGTTAAATGATCCTTTTCACATTGTTAGATTTCCATATATATGGGCACGATTTAAGCTCTTTATGTATTTTGATGCATGTATAAAAAATAATTGGAGTTAATTTCTTCTTCAATTGGACTGCACCATTCAAAATATAAGGACTGTATTCAAATGTTTTAGAATAATTCCAACAAGATAGATTAATTTTAGAAAAAGAAAGAAAAGAAATAGTGATTATTTCCTTATTCGTGGTCAAAAGAAGTGACGTTGATACTAAACATGACAAACGACTTTGACTTGGTCTAAATTTGACTTCCAACGCATTATAAACCGATTAAGTTGCATCCTAATTGGGTAATGCGATAGTCAACTAAGTGAGTCAACATTCGATTAAGTTGTCTTAGAAAATACTTGTAAATTTCAAAATAGTGTTGTTAGAAACAAGGTTTTAGAAACCGGACCGAACCGGCCGGAAATCCGGTCCGGTTCCGATCTGGTTTAAACTTTAATTTAAAAAAAGGAAAAAGATAAAATACAATATAACATATAAAACTGAGTAAATGAATACAATTTTGAACGTGGCCTAGTGGTTAACTGCTGGGCTTCTATGTGGGTTGGTTGGGTTCGAATCCCACAACTCTTATTTTTCTTGTTTTAAAATTAACTAAAAGGACCATATTTTTTACATTTGTTTTTTTGACCCTAATTTTATAGATTTAATTTTTGTAGCCCTTGGTATAATTAATTTCAACTACCAATACAATTTACTTTTATTAATTTTGACCCTCTATTTAATAAAAATAAAAAAAGTTACTAAATAAACATCTATATACTCTATGTTATTTGGTTGATTCAATGATAAAATATATTTAATTATATTTAAAGATACCGGTTGACTCCGGTTTGATTCCGGTTTTATACAGGTTAAACCACTAAACCTTAAACCACTAAATTTTCCGGTCCGATTCGAAAATCCGGTTTCAAAACCATGGTTAGAAATCGTGAATTTAAAGAATTCATATTAACAGTTTTGGTTATTGGACTAAACTTAATAGAGTATACCGGTTAGACATAGGTGAAACCGGATACCAGCCAGCAGTTCAACAGCGCAACTAGAAACCGGATCGAGACTGCTACCGGAAGCTCACTGAAGACCGAATTGCGGATACCGGACGTGCCACGTGGACAAAGATTCAAATTTATTCAAGGCGCGACAAGCTGAAGACTTCTGACAAGCAAATAATTCAAGGCTGCCAAAAGGAGCCAAGTTGAAGTCAAGCCAAGCTTAAAACGGAATAAAGCAAATGGCAGAGCACGAACTGCAGCGAAGACCGGACAGACCTATTTTGGGTAAACGCATTAAATTCACTGTCCGGTACGAGGGACTATCTCACAACGGTCTTCTCCAACAAGCCCGGCAACAAATAGCAAAGAAGAAGACTGAAGACTTGATCACAAAAATTCTAGAACGAGAGAAAGCTCAAAAACAAAGAAATCATCTTAGGTGTTGTCATCACTGTACTATACCAGTTTGGTTAGTAAGTGAACCTTACTCAAGGGACTGTAAAAAGCTCTTGAAAGAGACGAACTGTAAAAAGCTGTCTAGTGGTGTCTAGGAGTTTAGTTAGCTAAGTATAACCGGGGCTTGTACTGTGTGAGTCCATCTAAGAAGGTTGTACAACGGGGGTTGTTAGAAACCAAATCTTCTAATAATAGCCTTTCCGAGGGAAAGGGGGAGACGTAGGAGATTTTGCTCCGAGCTTCCATAACAAATCTCTGTGTCATTCGCAAACAAACACACACACACACACATCATATCGCGCATCCGGTTTAAGTCAGCCGGTCTCACTTCCATACAAGTCGCGCGCAGAATATTAGGCACCGTTATCTAACTTTAACCGGTTAAGAATCGAAAAATAACCAAGTGTTTATTCACCCCCTAAACACGTAACCGATCCTAACAAGTGTAATGCGTTGATGCTAATTATTAGTGTATAATTGTAGCTCGATTGAAGAATCATAGCTGTGGATCTTGAGCCTTCCCTTAATGAAAATCTCGAGTTTCATCGTGATTGTTTGAAAAGCTACAGATCAGCTTATGAGCTTTTATATTATTTTTTCTTCATTATACTGTAAAAAATACAGGTATGTAGTCTCACTATTTTACGAATATTACGAAAATCATGTTCGAGATTGGTTCGTGGAGTAAATGAACTGACGAGTCGAGCTCGAGCGAGAAAATCACAGGATTCGGCTCTAACTCGGCTCATTCATACTCCAACGCCCAAATAATCGGAACTAATAAAGATTCGTATGAATAAAGTAGTTTGATTTTGGTAACATGTTTGAGAGGAGGCTAAATAAATAATTATTATGATCAATTAGAAATTTAGAGTTGTGTATATTATAAATAAGTTAAAAATTTATAAACGTTTCCGTAAAAAATTCCGTGAAATAGCGTTTATATTAAGTACCTTAAAAAAAATAACTACTCCCGGATTTCGTAATTTTATTGTATTTCCCATAAAAAATAAAATTATAGTTTCCAGATAAATTATAGCAACCGTTTTCGCACACTCTATATGTGTGCTTAGAATATAATTATATTTATGTTACTTCTAATTTTGAGGTTCATTATTTGTAATGTTTAATATATAAATATAATTTTTAACTATATAACCAAAAATAATGGGTTGGGGTATAAGTACAATAAATGAAAAATTTAAAAAGTAATATTTAAAGTAATTAATTAACAAAGAGATGACTAGATTGCAAATAATTGACAGACCAAATGTGGCAGTTTATAGCCACCCCACGCCCTTCATATAATAGAATTATTGATCATGACTGCGAAAAGTTTTTCATTTCGTTTGTGGAACAATTATCAAAACCGCAACGAATATGTATGTTGTTTCAAAAACAATGTTTCCCTAATTAGTAGTTAATATTATACGTATGTATCACATAGTTTCGGGAAATCTATCTCGTTTTTTGTGTAGTCTCTATAGCTACAAAAAGAATATTTGAAATGTATTTTATACACGTCAACAAGCACATATATACATTTTTAATCACGAGGACATAAGTAATTTGAAGATCCGCATATTCAGCCGAATAAAAAAATTCACTTGTCGCCAATTAACGATCACCATTCATTTCATATCGCCACTAATCTTTTTCTTTCTTACATTTTTCCATTTAATTATAAATTAAATTTTTGTAACCATCATCTCCTTCCCAACCTCAAATCATCCTCGCAGTAATTACTAACCGTTCACCTAATAATATCCCAAATCTATATAAACCTCCCATGCATGCAAATCCACACCAAGGCCTAAGGGACCATTCGAAGGATTCTTCGAAATTCTTCAAATGGCTTCTTCAAACTTGTTGACATTATCTCTAATCCTTCTATCCATCCTCCTAGTCAATAATCGCACCCAAGCTGCACGAGCAAATTACGAAAAGGCCCCCAAGGTCGAGAAGAAATTCTTTTTCGGGCTCATACCAAAATTGCCAATACCGATACTTCGCCCGCCTCAATTTGGCGAGCCAAAAAAGCCCGAAGACAACGCCTCGACGATCCCTTTGGGCTCGTGGGTGGTTCACTCGGAAAACGCGGGGGTTGCCGCCATGCAGATACAGTTGATGCCCAAAAGCAGTAAGATCGTATGGTACGATTCTAACAGCAATGGCCTGTCCGAAATCGCTCTCAAACCTCGGTGGTGCAGACCGAGGGCCGGAGGGAGACAGAACGATCCGCCCGAAGATTGCACCGCTCATGCGATCGAGTACGATCATGAGACGGGCGACGTCAGGACTCTTAAGGTGTGGTTGTGTTATTCAATTTTGTTCGCTCTTCTTGGTTGATCGGTTTTTTGAAACTGGGTGGGTCCGGGGTTTGTCGCGTCGATTTGATCGGATCAAATCTTCGATTTGTTTTCGGTTAAATGCATGTTTTCTGATCAAATATGTCAAATTTGCCATCTTTCGTGAAAGATAGCCTTCATAAGTTGTCGTTCTCGGCTTTTAATTTTTGGCAATTCCGTACATCGAAGTTTCAAATGAGCCTTCGTAGGTCGTGGGACCATGTTTTTCACGCCACATTCATGGGGTGCCATGTTAGTGTTACCCTAACAAAATTGACGGAATTGCCAAATACTAGAATGTCGAAAAGATACGAATCCCATGACTAACGTTGCTTAACGAATGTGGGGTTTACATCCTGCTGGAAGTCATGGTCGTCTCATAGCTGACGGTGAAGTTTAGATTAGACTTTTTCATACTGAACTTAGTCAGTGTATACGGGCTACGATGGTTTGTGTGACTATTGACACATTCTTATCGAAGAAAACATATATATAGTACAACTGCGAAAATGATTATGGTAAATTGGTAATAGTTGATGAATAATATGGAATAAAGAGTACAACAATCAATATAACACTTAAATGTATCAATAAATCTAGGTTGAAACCAGCCCATGGTGTTCGTCGGGCGGACTCTCGCCGGACGGAAGCTTAGTCTCCACCGGAGGCATAGCTGACGGCTACCGATCCATGCGAATCCTCAAGCCGTGTCCCACGTGCGAGTTCCAAGAGAATCCCAACGCCCTATTCTCCAACCGTTGGTACGCCACCCAGCACGCCCTCGAAGACGGAAGCTTCATAGTGATCGGAGGCCGAAACGCCTACAACTACGAAATCGTCCCCTCCGACACCCTCAACTTCGAGCCCAAGCTCGTCGAACTCCCCCTCTTAGAAGAGACCAACGACGACGGCGGGCGTGAAAACAACCTCTACCCCTTCGTCAACCTCCTCCCCGACGGAAACCTCTTCGTCTTCGCCAACTACAAGTCGATAATCCTAAACCCTAAAACCGGCGAGGCCGTCAGACACCTTCCCGACCTCGAAGGTGGGTCCCGCAACTACCCGCCCTCGGGAATGTCGGCACTCCTCCCCATCGACCTCAATAGTGTCTCCGACGACGACGACAGTAAAATCAAAATCGAGGTCCTCGTCTGCGGCGGCAATTCGCGAGAATCCTACATATACTCCGACCTGCTACGCCCCAACCGGACGTTCCTCCCCGCCTCGACGGATTGCGGGAGGATCGACCTAAACCCTAATTCTGAAAACCCTAACTGGGAGCACGAGGACATGCCTTCTCCCAGGGTGATGGGAGACATGTTGCTACTACCGAACGGAGACGTGCTCATGATCAATGGCGCAAAGTCGGGGACGAGCGCGTGGGACGCGGCGGCGGACCCGAACCTAACTCCCGTTCTTTACCGCCCGTACGCGCCGAAGGGCCGGCGGTTCTTGGAATTGGCTCCGACTAAGGTCCCGAGGATGTACCACTCGGTGTCTGCAGTGTTGCCAGATGGCAAGGTTTTAGTGGCGGGGAGCAACACCAACCCTTACTACATGTTGGATAAGTACGGCGACAAGTACGCTTTCCCGACCGACCTGAGCGTCGAGAAGTTCTCGCCGCCCTACTTGGGGTTCGGACAAAGGGTTACGATTGTCGAGGACGATTTGGACACGGAGTTGAGGTATGGGGTTGGGTTTACGGTAGGGTTCGAATTTGGAGGGGAGTTGGTCAAGGAAGACGTTAAGGTGACTATGTATTCTCCGCCTTTTACGACGCATGGTTACTCTATGAATCAAAGGTTGCTTATATTGAAGACGAAGCTCGTCGGGGAAAATCACGTGAAGGTTGTGGCGCCGCCCTCGGGGAGGATTGCGCCGCCGGGATATTATCTGCTGTTTGTGGTTCATAGGAACGTCCCGAGCCGCGGCGTGTGGGTGCATATTCAGTAGAGATATTTCAACAGCTTATATGTATTCATATGATGGATATGTGAAGTTTGTTTCATCATCATAGGGTCTTGTTATTGAATGAAACTGAAATTCAACACATGCCCAGAAACTCTATCCGAATTAACTCAAAACTTGTTATTCGAATGTATCGTAAAGGAAGGATTAGATCGTACGCACCTAATAAAATCTCCGTCGAGCGATTAGGTCGTAATTGAAAGTGATATTGGCGTGGCTCAATCTGAGATGGTCATTTTACTGCGTAAAATCTTGTCTTCGGATTGAACCTCACCAACATCGCTTTAACCTTTGATCGCAGCCCGCGACAAAAGCTTTTGCATCGACTTAATTAGGTAGAGCGTATGCGAGAAAATCTGCGGAAAACATTTCAGAAATTACTAAAGGGTTTTCGCAAATGTCTCACGAGATCCATTATGCACATAAAAAATGTGCATCTTTCAAGAAATTTTATCAGTGTGTAGATTCTTTGTGTCTTTGATGATGCCTTGGACCTTTTGAAACTTAATAGAAGAAGGCACTCTATATATATTTATCATCGAAAGGAAAACAGTGTGATGGAGTCTCAAGACAAAAGAAAAAGGAAAATGTGACTAACGTATATACACTTTGCCCTATTTCACGAAGAGTGTAAAATCACACACATACATGCGTGTGTGTGTGTGTGCCTCGGGATGGGAAGGAGAAGAAGGTGAGGAAAATGATATCAAAGGCGAACCAGTCTCACTTTTAGGGTTCTCATGCTTAATTTGTACTCAAATGCGAAAATAACAATTTAAAGACACTTTTGTTTCCGCGCATGCTTAAATAAAGAAAGACAAAAAAAGGAAGTATATTCCCCACCAAAGAGACTCTCGCAAAGCAAAACCCCATTTTTATTGCAACTCCTCTTTTCTTTTGTTATTTTATTTGTGCCTTTTCTATCATGCTTGATATGCATGTTTGACTGTGTAATCAATGGAATAGCCACGTTCGACGAAATTAATTGATATTCATATCAAACGCCTTTTATTAGCCGATATGGTATTTGCTTAGATTTTTGGGGGGAAAGTACTCGTCGAGTTTGAGCTGTGAGCATAGCTCGTGCTTCTTCGCAAACTATTCAAAAGCTCATAAAACGGTGGCGAGCATTTTCTTGTTTATACTTATTTTTATCTAAATAAAAAATTTTCGAGCTTACATTATTCCATCTTCAAACTTAAACTCGAGCTCAAAGTTGGTCAAGCTCGAGATGATCAAGCGTTATAATTTATTAAAAGTTATTCCTTGAAAATGTATAGTGCATCGATGATGATATACGAGAAATTAAGGTCGGCATCAGCGTTCAATCAAACCATTAATTGTAGAAAGAAACAAATAAGTGCATTGGGAACACGAATGCAGAATGTCAGCTTGAGGGTTTTTTTTTTTTTTTTTTGTTAAAAGAAGGTTCCTTTGTAAAATTGAAGTTTCAACCTTAGATAAGATGTTTATTTTTTTGCATCTTACTACTGAAAAGAAGAGACACCGGTGCCAAAGGAAGTGCGTTTTTGAGCCTTGTCTTGGAGACAATTTCCTCGGACTTCGAATTTACTAATTTAAACTATGTATCGCATTCGATTTCGCAAGTAGTTAACTCATTTCTTATCATTAAACAATTGCTACTTGAAAGTGATGATGGAATTGATATTTTGCTCTCCGAATTACAGCTTCTTTCTATTTTATATTCGGGTAAGGCCAAACGTTATTTCTTGATTTTTGGAGATGACCAATAAAAAATTAGGAGATGCATTCTTTTGCTGTCCACCTCCACATATATGACATCAGGGTCTAAATGGCTCGACAATCTAACTCGTTCGAAGGAAGGCAAACAGTTGAGCTTATAGAGCTTCAGCTTGATTCGTGAAATTTTTAAAAATAGATAATTTTTTTTTTAAAAAAAAAGAAGATGATTATGAGCTCTTGAAGCTCGAGCTCACTGGACTAATTGTTCACCCTTAATCCACATTCGAGGATTTTGCACACATTTGTAAGATCTCTGTCGTAACTAAACGATTCAGTGCAAGTTTATATCTCAACAAATGTCATAGAAAAACGAGGAGGTATGGGGTGATGGTTGACTAGAATTAATATGATTTTACTATACCGCATTCATAAATATAAACTAAAAATCAAAGGTTATATCGAACAAATTTCCCATCTGTCGTTGATGTACTAAATCGAGAGAATCCAAGAGTTTCACAGCTTCAGGTAGAGAACAAACACACAGCTACTTATGCGTACATATAACTAACGATTGATATATAAAAATGTGTTAAGAAAAACAAACAGTCGTAATTTACCACTCATCTAGAAAGGTTATTATCGTCATTCATTCATGTTGTAGTAAGTCGGCAGCGACTACCTTAATCGAGGCACAAGCCGCCACAAGATCTGACTCCGTGTGGGCTGAGGAAACGTACAATCTAATCCCAGCAGGTAATTTGCATCTGTCCAAAGTCGATCTCTTTGATGTTGCAACAAAAACCGAGTGCTCTTTCAACACCTAACCCAAACAAACAAAGTACGTCTTAACTCCCCCGTCATACATTATTATTATTATTATTAATATTTATTATTATTATTATAGCATAAATGTTTGTTACAAAAGGACTAACCCGATCAGCGATGTCTTGAAGAACCTGAAGATCACCTTTATAGGATCCCATGGATTTCTTTAGCTTGAGAAAAACAATCGGCGATTTGATATCACTCGCTATCTCAAGTCCTTGTACGCCCGCTAAGCCTGGAATTTGTGGCAGGGAAAGGGATAGTGAAATTGACGAACTCTCAGGATATATATAGATGATGAAAGTAGAGTAGAAAGTAAGGGACCTTCATGCAAAGTGGCGATATTCTCGTGCAATTTTTTGATAAGTTCAGGATTCTCTTCCAAGACGTCAATAGCAGTGATTGCAGCACTTGCCAGATATGGAGGCAAAGAGGCAGAGAACACGTAACCCGAGCTACTCAGACGCTGTGCCAAGTGTATCACTCAGATATACACTTGGAGCAAAAACAAGTTTTGAAGAATGGTTTGATGATGCTAAGTGCATGTTTTGCTTACTTGGTGGTCAATTACTCTAGCACTCCCTGTGCAAAAACCTCCTTCGGTGGCCAAGGAATTTCCCATTGCAGCGGTTATGATATCAACCTTTTCAATCTGAGATTTCGAGTAGGAATCATAATAAGTAGACAAATGTTCATATGTCAGTGTTCAATCTGAGTATGGAAACTTACTGGAACTTGACAGTGCTCTGTTAATCCTCTACCAGAAATTCCTAGGACACCCAGAGAATTGCTCTCATCCAATATTACCCGAAATCGGTATTTCTCTTTCAATCTGACAATTTCATCTAAAGGAGTGATTTGCCCAGAGTTCTGCAATGAGGTAAGCCCGTCAGTAAGAAAGATATCAGACAAGCAAAACTGAGTGTTTGCTGGGCATTTGTTGGGATAAATATAATGATATTGCGAGTAAAATGTTTGGAATTCAATGATTAATATGCTTAAAACGATACCAACATACATTATTGAGTCCAGCTACTTAAAATCAAGTAAGATAACCAACGATGTGTGTGCTTCATAAATTGGAAATAAAGCCACATCAGCAAATTCTTATATTGAAATAGTAACTATAGCTTGTAATATTATCTATAAAAGTGGAGCAAAGGATAATTAGCTTATGATATGTCCTTGAAAATATTTATAAAGTAAAAGAAATACTATCTTCCCGGTAATAGTTATACCGAAGCGAAGCCTCAAAGTCATGAACTGACAAAATGTCTGGGCAATCGCAAGGAACACAGAACCTCTTAAAAATTAAATAAGATTTCAGATATAATTTTGGCAAAATTGGTATCACAAATAATTCAAAGAAATCAAGTGGCATGAAACAATTTTAGATACTGCATCATTTTTCATAACAAAGTCTGAAATATCATAAGCTAACGACACCGCGGATAGCATTTTGAAACTAAAATGACAATAACAAGAAAAACACCTGATAGATAGCTTCAACAACGATGTAGCGCCGTAACTTTTTGGCTCGGTTGTTATCCAGGGTAACCTTTTCCAGAATATTTTGCAGCGATCCCATATCATTGTGCTTGAAATAAATTATTGTACTCCTTGAGAGCTGAAGGCCATTTTGTATTCCCCAGTGGACACCTTCATCACTTAAAAACCAAAGAAATTACAAAAGTTAAGGCCAATACAAGGATTGCATGAATGATAACAAAAAAAGTTATATGATTCAGAATGGGCAAAGTATGACAGCCTATCCAATACAGTTCCGTTGGAACCTTTGTTTGCACTAGTTAAACAAATTCACTAGTTAGGTAGAGTAGAAAGTCAACTTCTACTAGTTATCAAAGAAACTAACAGAAAGTAAAAAGATCCACAATGCAAAATAAGAATTAAGAACACACTGCTAACCAACAAACGGAAAAATTAGGATTACGTACGCAACAACAATATCACCCTTTTTGCAGAATGCAGGAATGGTGCTAAACATCGTCGAAAGCCCATAAGAATATAGGATAGAATCACGAGTTCCAAGAAAGCTAGATATTTTGGACTCGCAATCAAGATGAACATCTGCAGAAACACTACGAATTTTATCATCTTAGTTGCTAAAAGATTAGAAGGTCAACCAAAACATACTAAATTCTATCATGTCATACCAATCGTTCCATAGAATCCTCGAGGACCACAAGAACCAACACCATATTTTTCTAGTGCTTTAGTGCATGATTCCTGTTTTTGTAGTAAGTCCGTTAGCTGCAGCAAATTTAAGGCAATTGCAAGTAAAAGAACGAGTTATCGAAGTCTTACTAATAGCTTTTCATGTCCTAGAAAGCCAAGGTAATTTGCTGAGGAGAAGTTTACAACTTCTTTCCCATTAATAGTTGTATGTGTACCTGCAGCACTGGATAAACAAACTCATGAGTTGAGCAAAAACCTCTAGGATGCAAACGTTTTCAATTTTGTTCTGGGAAAAAGCCAACATTTGATGAAAACATCCTACAAATGTTGGATAGAGTAGGAACCACACATAATTTAACTTATTCCGAGTTTAAATATCAAATCATTGATTTCTTCACTCTTATGTATGATCAACTCGACAACAATCAACAATGTACTCAAAAGATTAAATAAACATTTCCCTCAATTTAAGATACCTTTCCAGTACAGGAGGCTCATCCTTCATATCGTCAGTAATAGTAGGTATGAGGGGTTCAGGAACCCATTCATCACACAGATCATCTATTTCCTGTGGGTGATTGACAAATTGTAATAGCCAATATGGATGTGGATCGAAAAGGAAATGAAACCAACAAAGTAATAGTGACTCATAATTTCACAACTTCTTCCCTATGCATAGACGATAAAACTGACTCATCACAACTCTGTGCGTTCAGATGCCACAATTTATTGATGATGAAATTGAACAAAAAGCTGAAAAATTTCTAAGATTAGAAACTAAAAACAACCATAACTTCCGAAGTTCATCACGTAAGAAACCCATCACACGGGCATATCTCTTGATCTGAAACATTGCCGCGCGAATTGTTATAGTGGTAAAGTCACAGTAGATAGCATATTGAATTGAAGTTGGATGAATTGGATAACTAAGTACATTAACAATTGAACCAAAAAGCAGGAGCACAATTTAGGAGATAACAGCCACCATTCTTTGATATCTCATATGGATGCAACGAAAATATGGTGAAAACTGGAAACAAGAGCATATAAAATGGAACAAAAGGATCAATCTAAACACACAGTCTAACAATCATCTAAAAAACTTGATACCAGCAGCACGGACCTTATCAGTCAGGGGCCTCTTTGGGGGTTTGTAACTTTTAAGCGATAGAAGATAAAGAATTACAATCACGAGAAGCCCTTCAACAAAAAGATGGCCTGTACAAATGAATGGAGATGAATCAACTTTTGAATACAAACCAAAGAAGAATGCATGAGAACTTGAAAAAAAAACACACAAACCTCCAATTGGGACCCCAAAAATAACAGCCCGAGCGAACGGGGGATCGAAGTAAAACTTAAACCAATCTGATGCAGACTTAAGCATACTATCAAAACCTAAACCCATTGTATCCATAATGATTTCTCGTCCAGAAATTCTCAGAGGCTTGGAAATTATTGAAAGAAAAGCAAAAAACTGTGTCTCGGTGTAGAACAACGCCAATTTTGTGCGGTTTACTTCCTTTCGTTTCACCTTCCAAATGAATTTAACATCGAACTGAAAAAAAGTCAACAAATTAATCACAAGATAATAATAGCTGAGCAATATCTTAGTTTGTGCAGTAGCTCAGACAAAAACAGGTCCACAAAGACAAGCCTGCATTTTTACCATGCTTCAATTCGGTAATACATAAATACAGATTTTTCTATGACATTACAATCCTCAATTTTTCGAACAAAACACCTAAAATCGGGACCTTTAAACATCCATAAGCCAACCAACGCGCACCCACACACAAGGGCGCTCACAAACGCATCATCACATTTAGAAAAATCAATTAAGGAGACAAAATTTGCAAAACTGAACAAAATGAATTGAATCGTCGACGAATATAAATCAGATGATAAGCTAACCTGCAAGGATCGAAGAGATCTGAATCGTGATCAGTGAATCTGTGATGGGAAGGTGGAGATTAACGAGATGACACAGACCATATTTATTATATTTTCAATTGGTAAATTAATATTCTTTTTTGGTCTCTTTCCTTTTAATTAGACGGAATTTTTTGCGTAATGTGTGGTGGATAATGTAGGGATATTCATTCGGTTCGTTCATTTTATAAACCGAATAGCGAATCCAAATATTTTGGTTCGGTTCCGATTTTACCGAACTTTTTCGGTTCGGTTCGGTTAACCGACCCAAACTCCGAATTTCAATAAAAAAATTATCATAAATATAATACAAATATCTTTTGTAATTTATTAAATATACTATATATTATCATTAATATATCATATAGTAATATATTAATTATAATTTTTATTTATATAAATAACAAAAAATAAAAGCTCGGTTTTTCGGTTCGGTTAGGTTTACCGTGGTATTAAACCGAACCGAACCGAAAATTTTCGATTATAAAAAATAAAAACCGAAAATACCGAACCGAATGGTATTCTGTATGAACCAAAAAATAATATAATATATATTTATATTAAATAATAAGATTTATAAATAAATTATATTGATTTTTATGTTTTTTGAGCTACGATTTGTACTTTAATAACATAAATGAATTAATATTAAAGAAGTTGATTAAATTTGATATATTTGCCAAACCTATTTTTATTATGTTTTTCTATTTTTTTTTTTTTAAAAAAAATAGGCTGGCTAAGCCCGCCAGGCCCGCTAACTGCCCGTAGGCGGGGCACATTATTTCCCAGGCCCGCCAGTAGGCGGGCTTGCCCGCGCCCGCCTCGCCAGTGGCGGGCTTCGGCGGGCTACGGGCAGGCTCGGCCCGCCGGCGTTTCGACAGCTCTATGTATAATTAAGAGAAATTAGTTTACTGATTTGAAGTAATAATATAGATAATAATAATTTAAAATAATTTTGTGGTGAAAACTAAAAATAATATTAGTGTAAATTGAAATAACTGATTAGTTTTTTAATAGGTGAGAAAATCATCTACTTTAGTAATAACACTATTAAAAATACCACTATTCGTGCCATTCTCTCATGCATCACAATTACGGTTGCAAACGAATCGAATCGAGTCGAATACGCAATATTCTATTCGTATTCGGATGACAATCGAATACGAATACGAATACTCGAATATTTAATCGAATCATAAAATCGATTCTTTTCTGAATTCGACTATTTTTCTCGAATATTCGAATCAAATATCGAATATTTGTATTCTTCATCTTTTTTTATTTAATAAAATATAAACAAAATTATATTTAAAATATATATTGAATTATAATAAATTATATTTAAACATATATTGAATTATAACATATTATTTTAAATGTTTTAGTGAGTTATCATAACTATATGTGAATATATATTAATTATACTATATTTTATGTTATATTATTCGAATCGAATAATTCGATTAATTTTCGAATCGAATATTGTGAGTTCATATTCGTATTCGTATATTTCTCGAAGCGAAAAAAATATTCTTATTCGGATTCGTATTCTAAATATTCTAATTCGAATCTTAAAATTTCGAATCGAATCGCGAATCAAACCAAAAAGGTTCGATTCGTTTGCAACCCTAATCACAATGGATAGCTTTAAATAAGTGGAACCAAGCGTACTAGCTCCACAGTGAACATTATGTCTTGAACTATCTCAGTTTTTCGTGTTGACGTATCTCATATCTTTTCCTTCTCAAATTTGTTTCATCTTGGCAACAGATATCATATAGAATTTGAGGTAACACTGAACCTAACATAGAAAGCACAGCGGAAATAATAAGGACAACCGCACAGTTTAGTACAGCGGAAATAACTAAAACCTTAATGAGTAAAAGAAGATACACACGATATGTAAATTTATGCAGTAAGTTGTTCAATTTGCTGCGAGCCTTATGGCAAAAGTCCACTATTAAAATAAAAAGAACAACTATCGAAGATAGTAAACTCATGCCTAAAACGAATCTAAAGATTCTAAACCTTTCATAAAAACTTACGTCTAGACTCTAGACTTAAAGGGAAAGAATAAAGCTAGGCAAAACAATGAACGCTCTCTGTTATGAATTTTCTCTCGTTCGCTCGTATATCTCGTGTGTTCGCTCTTCGTCACTCAAAACCCGTAAAGCTCTTCAAAGTTTCTCGTGCAAAGCTCTTCATGGCAGCTCGAAATCTCCTTTTATTTATAGGTCTTGGCTCCCTCTTGAATTGGTAAAAGATCTCTTTAGAATCTCCTAAGATATCTCCTCGAAGATCTCCCTAAATATAGTAAATATTTAGTTCGAATCTTCTCTCCTTATTTACCCTTGATCTTCATATCTTCCATCTTTGGTAATGCAATCTCCTATTTTGGGCATGTAACACAATATCCGATATGATCTTCATATCTTCTATTGTTGGTAAGTGCACTACTTATTTTGGGGATGAAAGACGAAATCTTTTTCCATATCTTCGACATTAACAAAATTACTTTTATTCGATTTGAGTTTCTATTCAAAATTTAATATTCAAATTTAAAATATTCGAATAACATAGTTTTCTTGTCGAATTTTCTGAAAAACTACTATAATGAACCCAAGCTAACTGAAAAACGACTAGCTTGGGTAAGATGGATCGTTGGGCTTTTTAATAAAATAATGCTATTTTTTTCCTTGGATATTAATAAACTAGGGTGATTTTGCAAAATTTTAACAAAATCGTGCAAATCGCAACCAATCGACGCTGTGGCCAATGAATGCGATGTCGCATCTAATGGATGCGATGGTCTTAGCAGCCATTTTAAAAAAAATTCATGGTTTTGACTCAAATGACCGGCATTAATTGCCGCATAATTTAAAATCAACATCATTTTAAATACACATCATTTTATTAACGCATAATTGAATCATCATTTTTTATACATGAATCGGAGTTTACATTATTGTGAAATATACTTAAACTACAGATAACGACAGCCGACATCAATAAAACATAGAAAACTTAAATTCACCCATGCATAGATAACAACACAACTTAAGAAGTGCGAATCAACTTCCTCCACGACCTCTTTGATGTTGTCTCCGATAGGGGTGAAAGATAACTCGAGCTTACGAGCCGACTTGACAAAAGCTCAGCTCAAGCTGGAGCTCAGACATAAGAGCTCGAAAGCTCTAAGAGAAAAGGCCCACATGTTTTTTTTTATTTTCTTAATTTTTTATTAATTTATTAATACTTTATTAATTTTTTATTGAAAAGTTCGAGTTCGGCTCATTTGAATCCTTAGTTTTTTACTTCAGCCATCGTTTCGTTACGAATATTAGTTGTGCAAGGCCTACCCGTCCGCTTCTGCAATGTCAGTCTTAAGTTGTGTTGTTAATTATGTGTTGATGAATTGAAGTTTTCTATGTTATTTATATCGACCGTCGTTATCTATAGTTTAAGGCTGCGTTTACTTTATTGGATTAGCCAAGATAAGGGTCCAACAATCCAATTATATATTGTTCAGTTTCCAAAAACATAATTACACTGAAGCCCGAGATAAACTAAAGCCCGTTTTAATAATCCAACAAATACCAGATAAGTTATCTGATGGGGCTGGGCCATATTAATTTATCCAAACCAGACTATATTTGTAAAAGACGAAAATACCCTCACTTATCATCATCAAATTAAAAAAGCCCTAATTTGCAGGTTCTTCTTTGCTGCTAGTTCCTACGAGGACGAAGGCAAGTACGACAGACACCAACACAAGGTCGACAATGAGACGGAATCCTGGAATTCTGCGTGGTAGAGAGCATGTTAACTTATTTTTCGCAAGGTGAGCTGAGTTAATGACTTCGAAATTATCCCCAAAATCTTGGGTGGTTGAGCCTTTGAAATTTTTATCCCCAAAATCCAAGAAATCTAAATGGGGCAAACCCACATACTGGTAGGGATTTATCCCGACAGAGCGTTTCCCAAGCTTCGCCGTGGCGGACCAAAGAGGTGAACTTGCCGTAGCTCAGAGGTATTTCGGCGGTGAGAATGTTTTGCACCATCGACAACTTCGTCATGGCGTCGTAAGAGTCTTCTTCAAGGTCGTGGTAAACGAGCATGCATCTTTCTTCTTCAGCGCACTGGTTCACGAGGGTGGCCAATAAAAAGACCATAAGATCCTCTCGAGTCTCGATCGATTTATGTTGATGAATCTGAGGTTAGATTTGTAATTTTACACGTTAGTCAGGAGATAACATATTTTCTTATCTTGCTAACTAAACTAGATAATAATCTAATCAATGCTATTAAAAATGGAAAGTGAACACTCCTATAGGATAAAATCCAATATTATTATCTCAATATAAATTTGTATGTTGTTTTCTTATCTTGTATACTAAACGCAGCCTAAGTGTTAGAAATCGAGTATCAAAGAATTCAGATTAAACAGTTTTGGTGATTGTCCAAACTTGATTAAGTATACCGGTTAGAAGAAGACTAAAAGACCGGATACCAGTCAGCAGGTCGCATGTGCATGAAAGACCGGATATCAGTCAAAAGGTCATAAGACTGGATATTAGTTAGAAGGTCACAAATGCGCCAGAAACCGGATACTACTCCAGCAATTTAAAAGCACATCAAAAACAGAATACAAACTGCCAAGACCGGATATCAGATACCGGACCTGCAACATGTACAAAAGATTCAAAATTACTCAAGGCGGGATACTAAAGACTTTTGCTGAAACATTTAAAGCAAGGCTGACAGAATGAACCAAGTTGAAGACAAGCTAAGCTTAAAGTGGAAAAAGCAATAAGCACAGTGCAAACTGCAGCCAAGACCGGACAGTACCCATTTTGGGTAAAGTGCAATTAATGCACAGTCCAGTACATGGAGCCATCTCACAACGGCCTTCTTCATCAAAGAACGTGTATATATATCAGAGAAGAGGCACTGAAGATGGTATGACACTTGATCACGAGAAATCAAAGACAAGATTCAAATCTCTACAAAGAAAAGAAAGAAATTAGAAAGTGTTGTCCTCACTGTACTATAACCGGTTTGGTTAAGTAAGTGAGTTATTGTGTTTTCACGGACTGTAAAAAGCTGTTGAAGTAGGTGGATTGTAATTTTTACGACTGCCTAGGTGATTCACTAGATAAGGCTAAGGGTAGCTGGGTAGGTTGTACAGTGTGTATATACCTGAAGTCTAGTGAACCTTCCTTGCGAGGAAGAAGGGGAGACGTAGGAGATTTTACTCCGAACTTCCAGAAACAAACCGGTGTTCTCTATCCACACACACGCTAACACATCACGTTTATTATCGGTTTTGGTTCATAACCGACCAACAAGCTTCCGCACATAACACACTTAGAAAATTATCAAAAACCGGTATTAGCCCTAACCGGTTAACTACCAAAAAGCGTCAAGCGTTTATTCACCCCCTCTAAACGCGTAAACCGTCCTAACAAGTGGTATCAGAGCGGGTTTGCTTGATATTTTTCTTATACTAACCATGACTCCATCAGATCAGCTTCTTATGTTTAGCAGGGAAAACTTTCTTGAGTGGAAAATAAGGTTGATGACCTATCTCTATGCGCAAGATGATGAAATGATTGATGTGTTGGAAAATGGACCGTTCGTGTTCAACAAGAACAACGTACGACATGCCGTCTATCCTAACGAACCAAGAGAAGTTCCAAAGGAATGAAACGAGCTGTCAGCAGAAGAAAGACAAAAGGCAAATCTCGACAATATTGCTAAGAACGTCATGTTTAAAACCTTGGGCTTAGAAGTATTCAGGCAGGTCATGACGAGCAAGACTGCAAAAGAAATATGGACTAAGTTATGCCAACTTGGAGAAAACCAAGAAGTTTATAAGCTTGAAGCTCTACCAGCAAAGTCACTGGAAGGAGAAGAATCATTCCAAGTGCCACAAGGTAAACATTGTGAACCAGCTAAGTGTACTGACACTTGTGTCAACTGGGACCAAACACTATATCAGTAACGATCCCAAGGAGGAGACTAACTGGTCCAAGGATAAGAAGAGGATACAAGCTTCTAAGGGCAAAGAGAACTCCCACAGATGGGATGATACGGACTCTGAAGAATCAAGCTCAGAAGATGAATTGAACAGTCCTGAAAGTGAGAAAGAACTTATCTGTCTTGTGGGAGATCAAGCAGAACCGGACGATAAGGTCAGTTACGAAGAAATGATGGATGCTCTTCAGAACATGGCTGATGAGTACTGGAAGCTGAACGAGAAACTGAAAGTTGTTGAAAAAGGGAAGGCCCCAGTACAAGAAGATACCGGACCTCTGTTTGAGAAAATCACTCGACTAGAGGAAGAAAACCTCAGACTAAAGGAGGCAGCCGAAAAGAAAGCTTGAGAAAACCAAAGATTGTCTGCCTTGATCCAGTCATGGACTAATTCAACCAAGATATCCCAGTGTATTCAAGGATCCTTAAGGGATGCTGACAACCGGACCGGGCTTGGATATAACGGACAAGCTGACATTGATAAGGCGACGACGTCCTATCAACCGACTACCTCACGGGTAATCAACTTTGTTCGTCCCATAAACTATAACCCAGTTTCCGTTCATCCTATGGACAGGTCTAAGGAAACAAGAGTGGAATATCGCTTAACTCCCTCAATTCATCACATAAGTACAGTATCTCAGACAGTAAGGGGGAATAATGTGAATAAGGTTTCGCAAAAAGGGAGATCTCAACCAAAGAGAAATACTGGTACGTATGACAATCCACAGAAGGGAAGACCTCAACAACCAAAGGGGAACACCAGTGCAAACAACGATCCACGAAAGGAAAGACCTCAACAATCAAGGGTGAATACCGGTGTGAACAACGATCCACGAAGGAGAAGACCTCAACAACCGAGGGGGAACGTTCACAACACAAAACCAGAGACACAAGGTTACAGAAGACCTAAAATTCGGTCTCAAAACAGGAACAATAAATATAGATATCTTATTGACCCTGTGACTGGTAAACATATTAGGGTAACCCAAGTTTGGGTACCTAAGGATCTAATCCCTAACCGGACCCAATACAACATGGGTACCAAAGACTTTGTTTGTACTTGTAGGAATGGCTGCAGGAACTCAACCAGTTCCATTAGAGTATAGACAGCAGAGGCTGTCGGCACATGACCAGGGAAGGAAGAACACTCACTGGGATCAAATCATGTGCCAAGCCAGACTTTACCTTTGGGAATAGCTACCAAGGTAAAGTTATGAAAACATTTAGACTAGCTCACTAACTGGACAAGGAACCAACAATACCGACACTCTGAACTGATATAAGCAAGAGCTTATAGTTCAATATGTTTGGTTACCGGTGAGTCCAAGAAATGACTATGATATCAAAAAGATTGGATTACTCGAGAGACTAAAAGTTGACCCACAACTCGACTAGGAGAAAGCTAGTTCATGATTCACGATTCACCACTTACTTCCAATGATAAGTATAAGAGGAAATCAGTTGAAAACGGAACCTCCTAACCTAGCATTAATATCTTACTTTGAGGACCATGGCACACGCCATGAGTCACCTTTTGGCAAAGCAGTCTAGAAAATAGTGCAGCTAAGGAAGGGAATCGGACGACTGACCGATGATCAAACTCTGCACAACACAATCAAGGAACCAGCTGAAGAAGTTTTCTTCTACAAAGTCTAAGCAATGAAGGACGCTGTTTTCACAAAACAACTCACACCCTAGAAATCAACTAAAGGGGAACGCTCCAAAATGGATCTATGCAAGGTTGATAATTCTTCAGAAAATAGAACTATCTTCAGACGGCACATTGCAAGGAACCTAGAAGAGGATTCTTCAATGTTAAGGGACTCATGTATAAGAAAGGAAATCAACTCAGCAACTAACTGGAGCTCCAGATGATTGGTACAAGGTAGCTCTAGATTGATGTACAGTTTGAAGGGGAACTTATCAAAGGAATTAGAGCTGAGCCTGATCATCTTAGAGAAATCATCAAAGACTTCAGTACGAAATAAGGATCAGGTGCCAGCCAACGTATTTGTTCATGCCCCTGTCTCAACAGCGATCTTCAAAGATCAAGGCAGTAGAAGATAACTGAATACTAGCAAAGCAAGAGCTAAAACAGTTTAACCTCTACCAGATTTTGGAAGTTCATTCTAATACCGGGACAGACTGTGACTGACAAAGAACAGACTTGAAGATGAAGAAGGCATGGGAAAAGCAGTCGAGTATCAAGGAGATATAAGTCTATACGTCAACAGATTGAATACTGAATGCGGTCTCGGTTTCTGAACTGAGTACCAGACAAACTTGAAGGCTGCTTTCGAAGTCGAGCAAGTCTAAGTGACCATATCAACTAAAGAGCTATACAAGTCTGATACTGGTTCCTTCTGAAACTGGAACTATCCTTTAACCAGTGGATATACATGTAACCCTTATTGACCGGATAAAGACCAAACTTTTTCGGTTATTGCGCTTCATCAATGGACATATTATTTGTCCTAGTATAGCTGGCTTTGAGCTTGCAGGTTACTTAAGAAGGTGAATAGTCATGTCATCAATGAATCTCTGTCACTGGACAAGACTTAAAGTTCCGACGCACTGAGAAGTGGATAAGCATGGTCTGGAATACTGTGCACCCGTGACATAAATCGACAGAAATTCCTTCACTATTTAAGGACCTCGCACCCTCCTACAAAACCCATCAGCTCACTATCGACTAAGTTCAAATGCCTAAACTCCCAAAACATCCACCACCCTTAGTCAGGATAAGCCTCACAACCAGAAAAAGCCTAACAAGCCCAAATCCGGTTTTCTTATCCAACTACCTCAAAGCGGTATTGACACCGTCTTGGCGGTCCAACAAAGACGTAAAATCGCCGTTTAGGACCAGCAAGAATACTAAAACAAGTCCGACGGCTCAGAAGGCTAGCTCTGGGAATCCCTCTGTGAACTGGGCGAGTTGGAAAAGATGCACCCAGTTCTTAGGCTTCCCACAGGGAGTAGTAACCGAAAAGAAGAAGCCGCGGACCGGGCAAGCCATCCCAACACTACAAGGACCCAAAGGAAAAGATGGCTCCCGACCCAGTTTCCTGGTGGAGAAAAGGCTGAGAATCCACCAAGAAACGGCACTAGAGCTGGCGAGCGGATACCGGATATTGAACGCCATGCCAGACGGTATCCCTCAGCTCCTATCAGATTCGTTGTGCTTTACGGGGAGAAACCACGCAAAAGATCTCCTTGCCGCAACATCTGATTCCCCGAAGAAACCCTCGACAAGGCGTGGGTACCGCGGTTACCGTAGCTCTGCGGTAAAGAGCAGCTAAAACGGAGCGGGTCAGAAGAAGAATTCTTCAGATCTTTAAGCGTTTTGTCGAGGCTGAGCGATCTTCTGCTCAGGATCGCCAGTGCAGCTGCAGAGCTACCGGTCTCATTGTGCTTCAAAAGGAGAGAACAACGGTAATGATGGCTCTCTTGCACAATGACTACCTTCCCTCATATCGGACATGTGATTGTCAAAAAGGGGGAAGAAGAGTACTGCCAGTTCAGGAGAAAGGGCGGATGGCAGTACTAACGAGGTTAGGGTGAGTACTGCCAAATCAAGGAGACATGGCAGATGGCAGTACTGAACGAAGCAGCAGGCATACCGGACGTACCAGAGAAAGCTGGGATGCCAACAACCGGAAGATCGAAGAACTGTGGCGTATCTATGAAATAGACAAGCCAATACCGGTTGTAAAAAGCTGTGGGAAGAAGAGTGCTGCTAGTTAAGGAGAAAGGGCAGAAGGAACTATGGCAGTACTAAGTCGAAGCAGAAGGCAGACCGGGACGTACCAGAGAGACCCGATGATGCGATCAACCGGAAGATCGAAGAAGTATAGCATATCTAATGAATAGATAGGCTAACAACGGTTGTAATAGATCGGTAGTTTATGTATCAAATTTCCTTGATATAATAAATACCTTTCTGCTTCGTTGAGTTTTGACAATCACCAAAAAGGGGGAAATTGTTAGAAATCGAGAATCAAAGAATTCAGATTAAACAGTTTTGGTGATTGTCCAAACTTGATTAAGTATACCGGTTAGAAGAAGACTAAAAGACCGGATACCAGTCAGCAGGTCGCATGTGCATGAAAGACCGGATATCAGTCAGAAGGTCATAAGACTGGATATTAGTTACAAGGTCACAAATGCGCCAGAAACCGGATACTACTCCAGCAATTTAAAAGCACATCAAAAACAGAATACAAACTGCCAAGACCGGATATCAGATACCGGACCTGCCACATGTACAAAAGATTCAAAATTACTCAAGGCGGGATACTAAAGACTTATGCTGAAACATTTAAAGCAAGGTTGACAGAAGGAACCAAGTTTATGACAAGCTAAGCTTAAAGTGGAAAAAGCAATAAGCACAGTGCAAACTGCAGCCAAGACCGGACAGTACCCATTTTGGGTAAAGTGCAATTAATGCACAGTCCAGTACATGGAGCCATCTCACAACGGCCTTCTTCATCAAAGAACGAGTATATATATCAGAGAAGAGGCACTGAAGATGGTATGACACTTGATCACGAGAAATCAAAGACAAGATTCAAATCTCTACAAAGAAAAGAAAGAAATTAGAAAGTGTTGTCCTCACTGTACTATAACCGGTTTGGTTAAGTAAGTGAGTTATTGTGTTTTCCGACGGACTGTAAAAAGCTGTTGAAGTAGGTGGATTGTAATTTTTACGACTGCCTAGGTGATTCACTAGATAAGGCTAAGGGTAGCTGGGTAGGTTGTACAGTGTGTGTATAATTGAAGTCTAGTGAACCTTCCTTGCGAGGAAGAAGGAGAGACGTAGGAGATTTTACTCCGAACTTCCAGAAACAAACCGGTGTTCTCTGTCCACACACACGCTAACACATCAAGTTTATTATCGGTTTTGGTTCATAACCGACCAACAAGCTTCCGCACATAACACACTTAGAAAATTATCAAGAACCGGTATTAGCCCTAACCGGTTAACTACCAAAAAGCGTCAAACGTTTATTCACCCCCCCTCTAAATGCGTAAACCGATCCTAATACTAAGTATATTTAACATTAATGTAATTTCCTATTCATGTATAAATAATGATGATTCAATTTATGTGTTAATAAAATGATGTGTGTTAAAAATAATGTTCATTTAATTTATGCGTGAATCAATGGGGGTCATTTGAGTCAAAACCCAAGAAATATGTTCTAAAATGGGCTGCTAAGACCATGGCATCCATTAGATGCAACGTCGCATCCATTGGCCACGACATCGTGTTTATTGATTGCGATTTGCGCGATTTTGTTAAAATTTTGCAAAATCACCCTATTTTATTAATATTAAAAATAGCATTATTTTATTGAAAAGCCGTGGATCGTTTATCTCTTCTCATGTTGGAGACGCGCTACTAACTTGTTTCGCCTTAACATTTGAAAAATATTACATTCTTCATGTTAATAACATCCCCAAGAACCTAAAATAGACAACACTATTCCATCATCCAAATAATAATAATAATGAACGAATAACCATACTCAATCATCTCTTCCATGTTACAAAATTATTTACTCTCTCATCTCATCTCACTCAATAATAATAATAATAATAATAATAATAATAATAATAATAATAATAATAATAATAATAATAATAATAATAATAATAATTCGTCTATATTCTTATACTTCTTGCAATTATATCTTATTCACATAACTACTAATAACTTTCACCTCTTCTGAAACCTAAAGGACTTGATAGCAAAAGAGAATATAAAAGCAAAAAGAACACAGAACCCAACCACCATAACCGCCGCCACGGCGACATACTCGTGCCTGAAACCCAACACATTCTTCACCAAAAGCCTCGTCGATATAACGCGCTGGTCCCCGTCCGTGAGCTTCACTGGCTCGTCGCTGTCCGAGTATTGCGATGCGATGAGCCCATAAAGGGTCCATGCGACAGGGTTCGCCCAGTAGTACCATCTCCACCATATCGGAATCCTCTGCAAGACCCACGGTTGGTTAACTCGCTAGCTAGCAATCTCGGAAACTCGTAATGATTCAGTTCAGTTCATTCTATTCTAGGCATAATTAGTTTGTTTGGTCGTGTACATTAGAGGTGGTGGGCATTACGGGGATACCTACACTAGGGATTGTAATTTTAGGACAATAAGTTAAAAAATTGAAACAATTTGAGGAAACCTAATATTAAATGTTGCACAGGAAGCTGAGTTTCAAAATTGCAGCAAATGGATGGCAATCATAGTCAGATTTAATTTTGAAACTTATTGTTTTAAAATTCAAACATTTTATTTAGATGTCATAAGATGCTACGATTTTTAAAATCTCAAAGAATTATTTAGTAAGTTTGGATGTGACATTATAAGACGTCAAACTTAAGGGAGGAGTGACATTATAGGAAAGTATATTTCAAAATTACGCAAATCCTAGATTTTGCCCAAAACTTTAGGGTATCAGGCGAAGGTAGGGGTGCGTTATACAAACATTCAAAATTAAGCATTAAATGTTTGATTTTGAAAGTTACTGTTCACATGAGTCATCCCCTAAATTCTCTGACATGAAATGTCATTCCCCAAATACTTATTCAATATATATAATAAAATCAACATGTGACCAAATAAGGTGTTCACATAAGGTGAGCACCGTAAAATTTCTCTATATATATGTATTATAGAGAGAGAGTGTGTGTACCTTGTGTGGGATCATGAATCCGCTGAAGAGATTCCAAAGCATGTAGAAAGGGGCGGAGATGATTGCGGCAACGTTGTGGTTGGGAGTCACGGCGGTGGTCATCATTCCGTAGAAGGTGAAGTACATCATCGTGAAGTACATGAAGAATACGTACATCAGAAACTTCGAAGCCGCCCATTCGAACGCCGCCATGGAGTAGAATATCGTTGAGTATATGAGCGACTGAGCCAATACGTAAGGAAATTCTATCGCAACCTAGCGCAGAAAGACCACACAGACAGACGTTTCGTAATGAATCTTTCAACAATTTATCGAAAATTTATCATCCAAAAAAAAAAACGGGCGGGCCTTAATTCACCTGAGCAAATGCAAACGGCAGGGCAGAGTACATTCCCGCGGCCCTTTCTCTGTATGAGACGAATCGTTCGACCGATAGCACTGGCTGAACGGCCGTGCCATTGGTTATTCCGATGAAGAGCACCGCGGCGTACATTGATCCCATGGCATTGAAGATGTCTTGCTCAGTATCCCTGCGATAAATATTCGAGTAAGATTTAAGAAGGCTTTCAACTATAAGTTGATCGTAGCGTCGGCGAAGGTAAGAAGAAAAAAGAACCTCTTGGAGCCGAATTTCCAGCAAATCGATCCGAGCATCAGGGATATGATCGTCGTGTAGAAGAAGCGCACGGCTGTGTACTGAGGGTTTCGCCAGTAAGATAAGTTCTGCTTCCATAGGCAGGCTGTGAACTGATCGAAGTATTTTCGGGAATAGATTGAAGGGAAGTTGAGCTCTTTCGAATCAGCGCTCGGTTTGCTCAGCCTAGCGACCAACTGCTTATTGAATCTGAAGCGAAAAAAGAGAAAATGTTATTGATGAAAAAAATTGGATAGAAATATATATATGTTTTTTGTGGAAACTTACTGAAATAGGTTAGATCTTCGGTAAACTTCAGCAAAATCGACGCCCAGGCGCTTTTCTTCTGCGGCCGACGTAACCTCTAACATCCATGTAGCGGGATTATATCCCGGCCTGATCCTCGTCACTCCGTGTACTCCCTAAGAAGAACGATTTATGCATATTTTTTTTTCGATTTTAGTAACAGTTTATATGGCAAATGAACTGACAAACGAACCTCGAAATACTCGACCAATTTGTTCGACTTAGGACCGAGCGGACCTGCGTATATGACCTCTCCCCCTCGTTTCATAAACAAAAGCTGCAAAATGAAAGAACAAAAAAAATAATAAGCTCAATGCCGAAAATAAATGTTACGAATTGCTATGACAAACCTCGTCGAAGGATTCGAAGATGTCAATGCTGGGCTGATGTATCGTACATACTATCGTTCGTCCAGTATTCACTATGTTCCTCACCGTCCTCATGACAATGGCCGCAGCGCGTGCGTCCAAACCCGACGTGGGCTCGTCCATGAAAACTATCGAAGGGTTGGCTACTAATTCGACGGCTATAGTGAGGCGTTTCCTTTGTTCGGTTGATAGCCCGTCGATTCCTGGCAAGCCCACCAATGCTAGCTTCAGGGGAACTAGCTCCACGAGCTCCATTACCTCCTCGACGAAAGCCTGAGAAACGCGTTCAACATTCACAATAGTCACACACAGTAAGATTACGCTTAGAACGTCGAAAAATGATTATTTTTTCATTTTTTCCAGCTAATAATGTTGAATGACCACTTAACCTAAAAGCTTAAGCTTGAAACAAGTGTATCATATATTTTAAATTCATATATGTTATTTCCAACATGCTCCTACCGTTTAGGCTGATTTGTTTGTTATCTAACCTTAGACATGTATTATTCAATGTGTGGTCGCGAGGATTCGTTACACGACCTCTTTGGTCCTTAAACTCTAATACCATATAGAATGACCACTACACCTAAAAGTTTAAGCTTGTAGTTGGAGTGCTCATTTAGCATTTTGAAGTAGTCACACGCCGTAAATTTTTCCAACACGCTGCCTAAGCAATTTAGGGACATTATATGCCGGAACCTAGATTTGTCGTCAAATTGCTTAAATATGAAATTTATTGTCCGTATATAAGTCACCACATAAATTTGCCGGAGCCCTACACTAAAACCCTACGCTAAAACCCTCGACATTTGACAAAATCAAGGGTTTGGGCCCATAAATTATTAGATTTATGAAAGTTATTGTCCGTGCAATGACACCTCTAAATTACTTGACTAAAAAATAATTAACCCAAAATAATTGCGTACCTTTTGGGTCTGAAGTGCAATGTCTGAAGGCAAACGGAGCCAAGCAGAGAAGAGAAGCGATTCATGGACGGTCAAGCATGGCGAGTGGATATCATTCTGCTCGCAGTAGCCCGAAATTCTAGCGAAAGTCTCTTGCTTCTTAGGATAGCCCGAGATGCTGATCGTTCCTTCTATTACGCCGCCCGTCTTTCGACCCGCCAGCACGTCCATGAGCGTTGTTTTTCCCGCCCCGCTCACTCCGACCAGTGCGGTGAGGACACCTGGCCTGAATGCGCCCGTGATGTCCTTCAGCAGCTGTAGTTTCTCCTCTTGCACACCTTGTTGCTTCAGCTCCTGAAGATGTTTTATTACACGACAAGTGACGTAAGAAAAAACATTGCTAAAGAAAAAAAATGGTGTTTTTCTCTAACAACGGATTTAACGTACCAGAGGCACGTCGACGTAGTAATTGATATTGCTGAAGGACATTGCGAGCGGTTGGAAAGGAAGCACCATGCCTTTTTGTTTGAAGTTTTTTTCTGACAAGTAAAAAGCACGTGTTAAGCGCCGTTATCCAAAAGTCTATCGAAAAGGTTCGTAATTACCAGCAAACGTGCCCGAGTACTGTAAGAATTCCTGGAGCTGTACGGGCGCCGGCGCCCCTTGTCGCGTATTTTCTCTGTCTTGAAGCTCATTGACCTCCTCTTTGGACACAATAGCTTGACGCTTTCCCAGAGCTTCATGAGATTGAAGTCGAATGAATATACATAGCGATTCGTTGTAATAGATATTGTACAAGTCGAGGATGGTGAAAAAGCGCTTACGGTTCAGCTTGGAGAGGAATAAGGTAAACAGGATATTGAATAAGACGATATAACCGATCAAAGCGCCGAGACCGATCAAATACCAGTAACTTTCTGGGAACAAACTGCGAGCTTTTAACAGCGCTTTGCCTAAAGTTGCGCCGTCCCCGTAATTCTGCATGAAAAACAAAAGTGTTCGACGTTATACTTTCAATAGTAGTGGACGTGGAAGTACATAACAGAATGTTTATTAACCTTGCTCCAAGAATGCCCGAGGAATTCATTGACGGACGCCGCGTTCTGAGCGTACATCAACGGAGAAATCCAAAATCCCCATATCCACCAACTAGGTATCCTATCTGTCAAATTCAACAAAGAGAGCTTGCTTAAATCCATCTATATCTGACATTGAAGAAGAATAAAATCAATTTACTTACCTCTGGAAATTATGTATCCTCCAAGGGCCATTACGATCAACATACCAAAGGATCCAAACGTATTAGCCACGATCATGTTACGCCCCAGCGAACCAATGAGGCGAAAGAGAGCTAGAGACATCTGATGAAGAAAGAAGTAGAGCACAAACTGCCGAAGAAATCTGCAGAAAAGTTTGCGTTAAACGCCGTTAAAGCCAACATTTTCTTGAAAGAATTCGGCGGGCGATTACTTACCTTGTGATATTTGGATCAAAGCCGACGACATAGTACGTCACGGCGACCCAAAAACCCGATTCTATCAGAGAACTTGGGATGCTCAACCACCAAGATGGCAACGTGTAAGCCCAACATGGATAGAAGTGTAAGTCCCTATGCTTGTAGAGTATCGGAAGCTTCATGACTAGCATGGAAACCTCAGTGAAGCCGTTGAAGAGTATGATCACCATTGAAAAGTATAGCTCCCCCAAATAAAGCCCACCGTCGTAAACCGTGTCGTGGTGAAGAATAGCTCGGCAAAAGACGCTCATTGTTATGAGAGCGACTAGAAGAAGCTGCAAAAAAGAAGCGCAACGGCCAATGAGCGACAAAAGTATGTGAAGAGATCGGAAGTTCATTGGGAAAACCAGTCCAGGCTGATTTCCATATCGAATGACCACTTCGCCTAAAAGTTAAAGCCTGTAGGGAGTGTATTCGTTTTATGTTATATATTATAATTCCAGCGTACCCGCTCATGTCTAGACTGATTTCTTTATTATATAGCCCTAGACGTATAATTCTCTTAAAATGGGTGGTCTAAGGATTCGTACTCAAGAGCTATTTAGTCACTAAATTCTAAACCCTAAACCCATTCAAGAGGCAGTGAACTATCAGAAAGTACTACTCGGAGTCTCTACCTGTATAAATTTGAAGATATATATGAACAAATTCCGCTTCATGAGCAGAAGCTGCCAATCAAAGTTGGTTTTGAGTAATTCAATTCTCTTCGCCCCATACTGAGAAGACGACAAGGCGGCGGGGTGGTTGTAGCGCTTGTCGAACGGTACGCTAAGTTCCTCCGTCAAACCTCTGCCCACTCTATACGACTTAAATGCTTCGGCAAACCTCGAAACCGATGCGTAAGCATATGGGCTTCCGTGATCGGCCCAATACTGCTCCTGGTCCTTCCTCGACACGACCTCTTGCAAGAAATCTGCCACGTTCTTACGCTTCGGACATCGAAATCCCATATGCGAGAAGAAATCGAGGGCGGCTTCGCGGGGCCCTTGGTACACAATTCTTCCTTCGGACAATAGGATGACGTCATCGAAGAGCTCGTAAGTCTCGGGCGCAGGCTGGAGGAGGGAAATCACGGTGGTTCCGTTTAGCCCGCGGGTCGAATGCCGAAGGTAGTTGATGATTTGATACGTCGTCGAACTGTCGAGGCCCGTGGATATTTCGTCCATGAATAGGATCCTCGACGGGCCGGCCAGTATTTCGCCTGCCAAAATGGATTTAGAATTATAGTAATGAAATAAAAGTATGTTGAAATTTCTATTCTTTCCCATATCGAACAAATCAAGCTTTTACAATCGATTAATATGATAAAGAGGCGACTCCGACTATCCTCAATTGGTTTTAGGCTAAAGCGCTCAATTTCTCTAATAAAGTTGACGACTTCTGACTACCATCACAAGCGTTAGTGGCGTACCTGTCGTCAGGCGCTTCTTTTGGCCGCCGGAGATTCCCTTAATCATTTCGTCTCCGACCAGAGTATCGGCGCAGAGGTCGAGTCCTAAAATCTTTTTTCAAGAGTTCATTTTTTTATTAATTATTAGATCCGATAACTTAAACTAATAATCGCAACGAAAAACTTGACGAATTGCGGAAGAAATGTATGTACCTTCAAAATGTACTCGACGACAAGGCCCGTCTCTTTTCCCTCTATAGCTAATGCCTGGAATGGAGGATCATGAACACAAAATCGACCTTGAGTTATCCCTTCGGTGAGGGATCTTTGCAAACATGAATTAACTTACCTTAATGAAAATATCGAGATCTTCGTCGGGCTTTATTCCCGAGCGCTTCTCTCTTCTCGAAAGTTCGAGGAGCATATCTGTTTTTGCATGACATACGCTCTGAAGAATGAACTAAGCGCAACACCAACGATCGCATGCATAATAAAGAGACTTTTCGAACTTACCATACTTGCAGCCGACGCCCTGACAGCGCGCAGAGAAATCGAGCGTTTCTCTAACAGTCATCTCTGCTATGTGGCAATCTTGTTGGCTGACGTAAGCAGACGTCGTTTGAGGTACAAACTCCTTAAATCTGTGCCCATTGTAAGTTATTTTACCTGACATCTTCAGAAAAAAAAAAATCGAAGCTTTTCAGATGAGTGTGGGAGTAACTACGATAACAGTTTGCAACAATTTGACCTCAAGATCAGACTTAAGGCGACCGGCGAGAGCGAGCAAGAGAGTTGACTTTCCCGAGCTCGGAGGGCCTAATAGTAAAGTCAACCTAGACAGAAACAAACAAACAAACGACTTAAAAGACATGCACGAAAAGTAGTACATGTAATGTAACGAAAAAATAATATAAACGAATGATAGCATGCCTTCCCGGTCGGATGATCCCGCTAATATCATCCAAGATCGCCAACTTTCTTCTATCGCCGGAGTATATTCTCAGCGTACGGAGCAATGCCTGCAAAAATAATAACGAAAGGTCAGAAATATAGCTAATTAGCGAAGAATCTGCACATAATCGTACGTACCTCAGCCATGTTGATGATGAAGTTCGGTATTGTAGGCAAAGCTCGGCTGCCTGTGTGGCCGAAGGATGCCACGGTTAAATGTTCGAATCTAACTTCGACCTTTGGAAACTCTAAATCAGATCTGCAATATATATATATATATATATATATATAATATATATATAGATAGACGATATATAACATCGTTCAAAGTCTATTAGCAGATTGACTTTTGTGTTTGAGCATAAAAATCCAATTTTTAGGTGTCAGCATTATGCAGATTACTTTGAGCGAGCCCACTATGTAAATCTATCAAAATTCAATATGGGCAAATTATAAATTTGTCCATTTGGCCCTAACTTCGAGTAAAGTACTATAATTAGATACAATAATGACACAATTATAACTTTATTATTACCCAAAAAGGAAGTGAAGCAGTAGTCATGACGTACACGCACGTCGCACACACACATCCACTAAACAAGGAAAAGAAAATGGGTAAAAGACGACCGAAGAAGAAGAAGAAGAAAAACTAACCTCTCGAAACGACGTCGTACGCGACCGAACAGCTTCTCCCAATCGCCATCGACGCTATCGATCAACCTATCCAAGACTAACTTCTGCTCCTCGGTCTGAAGCTTCTGAACATCGATCTCATTGTAATTCCCCGACGTATTTCTAAAGATGCCTCGCCGTACACGGCGGTGGGTCGGCAACCTCTCCAGCGCCGCCCATCTCAGCTCGTCTTCGTCTTCTCCGTCCTCCCTAACAGACTCTGAGCGAGCCGATAAGTTCTCCGCCGAGATCCACATAAAGTTCACCGTAAAAAGAAAAGAAAAAGCTATCAACTTTGGCAAGTGATTCTGGGAAATTGTCAGAATTACAATGGGGGTTTTATTCTAGCCGCTCATAGAAGGAAGACTGTTGAAGGCGGTGGAGATGCGTGTAATGTAAACGTAGTGTTTGTGGACTTTCCGAAGTGAAGCTAACATTGTTGGTTGGATTCCATTAATGCTTCATGAGAGAAGAAAGAAAATAAAATTGAATTTTTCCGAGATGGGTTAGTTGAGAATTGCATTGAATACGAGGCAAAAGGCCCTTTCTCCTCCTTATCTATCTTCGCCTTTGTAATAAGTATTATATATAATTGCATGCTGCTGATGATGCTGTTTTCTCTCCTCCGTTATTTACTGCTTTTTGTTTTTCCGAACTTGTCCTTTTTTTATCTCTTTCTTCAATCTGCTGTATACGCACATGACGTTTTAAGGGAGACGAGCTAACGTACAAGCAAGAGAAGCTTAGGGTACAACTTGTTGGGTGGGCAGCCATGGAATAATGGAAGGGGTTTGTCTTTGTGGCATTAAATGCAGTGACGCCAAAACGATATGAATGGTCGGACTTTTTTTTCTTTTTCTTTTGAACTTCGGAAAAGATGGTTGAGGGTTTGTGTGAAGCGGTTGCTATTATTATTTTTTCTCATTTTTGGGATTGAAAAATAGGAGAAACTAGAGAGAAAAAGGGTCAAGGACTAAAAGTCAAATAATAAAGTAATGTTTGCCTAAATATATGTTAATCGGTGATAAATAAGGCAGTGTGTCGGATTTGAGTGTAAACTGTAAATCAAATCAAATATTTGCCGGTTTTCTAGATTCATATTTCAATGCACCAGCAAAGCGAAATGTTAAAATCAATATTTGATAAGTTCACACGACATGAAAAAAAAATAGAACTTGAAAAAATAAAGAAGCCTCTCATCCAGCCATAGTTTTTAAATGGCTATTGATTCCATTATATAATAATAATCCTATATATACAAGCAAATGTAGGTTTCACATAAAGCTGCCACGTGTCCATATTCTTATTCTTCATTCATAATAAAATATTATTACTTATAAGAGCACGCACTAAAGAAAAAACCACCCACTTTCTCCAAAAAACTTATCGAACCACCTTACAAGTAATTATCAATACAGATTATTTAACCAAAATAAAACCACCCACTTTTTACGATAGATGCTTGTGAAAGAGTCAAATGTCTCCATTTATTAACTTCATTTATTAACTTCATTATCAACAAAATCAAGCTATGGAAAAGTCATACCCAAGTCTTCACTCTTCATCAACTCACACGTAAGTTAACATTATTTTAAGTTTTATTGTTTTTCCTTCCAGTACTGTAGGGGTTGCCCGTGCACAGGATAAATAAGTAAGACGTATGGCATAGAGTTCAATCAAGCACCTCTTTCTGTATTATGCACTGGGCGATGAACAGTGATTTAAGTAAATGGCGATTGGTGAATATGCAAATTGAACTGTGACATAAGTAAATGGCAACGTAATCATTTTTAAAGTGCAAACTGTAACCATCCCTTTCTGTACTGTTTTGTTTTGTTTTTCTTCTTCATCCACTCATGTTATTTGTAACTGAGTAGACGTATAAGTTCATAATTAATTTATTTTCATTTTTCATCTTACAAAGCAGTAAAAGCATAATTTATTCGTTGTTTGATATGATCTGCACGTGTGGTGTGTTAGATAATCGAGGTATAAATGTTGGGTTGAATATATACGATGTAATATGGATCAATTGATTTTGTCTAAGTTTATATTTAATACTTACACATTAAAATTTGATATATGCAGCAAATATTGATTAGACAGACATATTAGCTTCTCTTCACTCTTGAGGGGATCGTTTTTTATCCATAAGCGGTGTCTCAAGCCCTCAAAAAATTGACATCTCTTCGAGGTTTGAAATTTTTTGCTTATTGTATTTGTACTTCAATTCTTTCCTATAATGTTTATTTTTTTTTATATTAATCATGTAATCGTTTGGTATGATCTTTGGATGGGTATTTTAGATCCTAAAAATATCGACATCTTTTACCTATATGTATTAACTTTTGCAAATATCTTCATCTTATGATAAGGGGTGTGCTACATAATCAAACCCTAAAAAGATTGACAGCTTTTACATATGTATTAACTTTCGCAAATATCTTCATCTTATTATCATAATCTATTTTTTTGCCTTTATATAAATAATAAATTTTTTATTTTCACATGATCGACATCTTTTACCTATATGTGCTAATTTTCGCAACTAATTTTTAATGCGTTAAATTTTTAATAGACGTGGAATGATTGTTAAATTAGTTATTTTTTAAATTTTATTTTACATTTACTGTTTGGATGAAATTGAATGCATATATCGTACATGCAATTTTTTTTTTCTTTTTTATTACTCTATTATGCGATGTTTTCATACGTCAGTTTTCTGTATGGTTTTTGAAATCGATGGCATTGATCATACATGGACAATGTTTTATTTGTTTCAATGGTTGATTTTTCATACATGTATGTTTTCTAGATGACCTTCGAGTGAGAGTGTGTAGGACATATATTCACGTATAATTTTATTCGTTGTTTACTGTAATCTTCATGTGGTGTGTTAGATCATTGAGATATAAATGTTGGGTTGAATATCATATATTATGGAATATGGATCATTTGATTTATATGTAATACTTACACAATAAAGTTTCATCATATGCAGCGAATATTGATACGACGGAAATTGGGTCAAATAACCTGAATATTAAAGCCAAAGGACGCTCGAACGGTTAGTAACTTCTAATTTTTTTAACAACATTTAACTTTTTAACTTGACGTGGAATGCATTGCTAAATTAGTTACAAATTTTTAAGATTTTAATTTACATCTACGATTTTTTTTGAGTTTTATGATAGTATTGTGGAATAAATTGAATGCATTAGCGTACATGCACTTTTTGGATGTGCGTTGATGGTTGTTTGAGATTGCCTAGGTTTAACTAATTAAATATCTACTCTATCTAACATCAGTAGTTTTACAAAAAACTTCCCCAAAAAAATAACATTCAACTTATTTTATACTATTAGTCATACTGGTTTAGGTATCATACATCGTCTATCACTTTAAAACAACTATGGATGCACATAATTGTTGGTCCAATTTCCCTTCAAACCAAAACATGCAAACAAGAAATCAGCGCCAATTGTCATTACAACGGGAAGCTCGAGCTGTGAGGATAACAAATTTACGCAGTAATAGTTCAAGACATTTCAGAAATAGTCAGCCTACTCGCGATCAACCTGGTAATACCTTATACCAATTACGTATATGTTTGTGAGTCGTAAACCCGTCAATATTTAATCGTTCCTTATTATATATTTGTAGAAACATCGACTGCAAATAGAAGACGTCTTATACCCCAACGCTTAGATATTGGAGCGAGAACGATAAGATGCCCCAGTTGCAGTGCCCTCATGTGGGTTACCGAAAAAGTTCGAGATAGTAGCTTGAGGAATCCAAGATTTCAATTATGTTGCGGGAATGGTCAAGTTCGTCTACCAAATATTCCTATATCACCACCGTTCCTTCAATCGTTGCATTCACGACCAGTCTTCAAAGACAAGATCCGAATGTACAATTCATTAATGGCATTCACTTCAATGGGAGGACGGATCGACAACAGCGTTAATGATGGTAGGGGACCTTATGTGTTTCGAATTAGTGGCAGCAACTACCATCGAATTGGGTCATTGCTTCCCGAACCTGGTAGTGGACCGAAATTTGCGCAACTATACATCTACGACACTGAAAATGAGGTTTTCAATCGTCTAAATGCAATGAGATCATCGAGTTCTGCGGACATAAACGGTGATATTCTTCGTGGCCTACAACATATGCTTGATCAAGTAAACCCATATGTTTCAGTTTTCCGAAGCGCTCGCGATATGTTGGCACGACAAGAGAACAATATAAATCTACGTATTCGTATCATTCAAGCAAGAGAAGGTAGACAATACACCCGTCCAACGTCAAGCGAAGTAGCTGCTTTATTGGTAGGTGATTGCACGGAAGATTTGGGGAATAGAGTCGTCATTTTAGAAACAATGAGTGGGACTTTACAAAGGATAAACGAAACTCATCCATCTTATATCCCTCTCCAATATCCATTGTTGTTTCCTTATGGAACAGATGGATGGTCAGTCGACATACCAATAAACTCTTCCACTACCTCAAGGGAAAGAGTTACGATGAGACAATTTTATGCCTATCGAATCCAAGATAGGGAAGATGATGGTGATAGTTTGGTTCGAGGTGGTCGCCTGTACCAACAATTTATTGTCGACGTATATTGTGCTATTGAGCAAAACCGTCTTATGTACGACAAATATAACCAAGGCCGTTTGCGCACCGAATTGTATAGAGGGATTCAGGATGCTGTATTAAGTGGAGATGTTAATGCAATTTCCGTTGGAAGAAAGTATATACTGCCATCATCATTTACAGGTGCCCACGCAATGTCATTCAACATTATCAGGATGCAGTCGCAATATGTCGTAAAATGGGCCCTCCTGATTATTTCATCACTTTCACGTGTAATCCGAGTTGGCCCGAGATAACTAGAGAACTGCTTCATTACGAACGAGTTGAAGATCGTCCGGATATTGTCGCTCGAGTTTTCAAATTAAAAATGAAAGAATTACTTCGTGATTTGAAGGACAAACGGATGTTTGGCACGGTCGTTGCAGGTAAATTTAGATAAGTTTAATATTCAAATTAATTTTTTATTTGTGTAGCTAACCCAACCTAAATAACTGCAGATTTATATGTTGTTGAATTCCAAAAACGTGGACTTCCGCATGCACATATACTTCTTACCGTGACCCCAAATGATAAGCCTGCATGTCCAGAGGATGTTGACAAATTCATCAGTGCTGAGATTCCTGATAAAGACGATGACCCCCTTGCGTATGAAACAGTAACTAAGTTCATGATTCATGGACCCTGTGGTCCGTGTTTAGTTGATGGAAAGTGCTCAAAGCGATATCCGAAGAAATTTTACCACGAGACCATTGTTGATGATCGAAGCTTTGTGCATTACATGCGTAGAAGAACAGTTGCCACAATTTTAGCCAATGGTCGAGAAGTCGATAATAGGTGGATAGTACCATACAATAGGGATTTGTGTGTCAAATATGATGCTCACATAAATGTTGAACGTGTAGCAGTTCGAAGTGTGATTAAGTATCTATACAAGTACATCCACAAAGGTCATGATCGAGCAACGTTTGTCATTGAAGATGTTCAACCTCGGAATAACATCGATTTGGCACAACCACACCGTGTTGATGAGGTAAAGCAGTATTTAGACTGTCGTTACGTATCTGCTATGGAAGCGTGCTGGAGAATTTTTGATTTCGCCCTACAACATCAATACCCATCTGTTGAGAGAATGCAGTTTCATTTACCGGGCGACCAAAACATTGTGTTTCATGACAACGATGATCTACATGAAGTAGTTAATCAGCCACAAAACACAATGTTGACAATGTGGTTCGAAACAAACAGACGGTCTCATGAAGCTCGAACTTTGACATATTCAGATTTTCCAACGGAATGGTTATGGAACCGTCAAAGTAAAACATGGAGAAAGCGTCAACAAAGAATTTCTATTGGGAGACTGCCTTTTGCGCATCCAAATTCTGGTGAGCGTTACTATCTAAGGATGCTCCTTACGAAGGTTCGTGGTGCAATGTCGTACGAGGACATAAGAACGGTAAGGGGTGTTATTCAACCGACATTTCAGGCAGCGTGTCTTGAATTAGGATTGCTCGACGACAATAATGAATGGAACGATGCTTTAAGAGAAGCATCGACATGGACTACAGGTGCGCAACTAAGAAATATGTTTTGCTCCATATTGATGTTCGCCGAAGTAGACGATCCAACGAGACTATGGGAAACACATTGGAAAAACATGACTGATGATCTTGAATATATGGTTCAACGTCGATCGAGTAATTTTGAATTACGCCTTAGAGATGAAGAACGTCGTAATTTAGGTATCCTTGAGATTGAGCACATCCTCAACAAAAATGGGAGGTCATTGAAAGATTATCCACAAATGCCACAACCATCATTAGAGGAAGCGCACCGCGCCACCAATCGATTGATAATGGACGAACTTGATTACGATGCATCGTTAGAGTTGGAGAATTACGAAAATCTTGCCCCGGGGCTTAATTCTGACCAATATAGAGTATTTTCTGCAATCATGAGAGCTCATGATCAAAACAGAGGTGGATTATTCTTTGTTTATGGTAGTGGCGGAACTGGAAAGACCTACTTGTGGAATACATTGATATCTAAATTTAGGTCAGAACGACATATCGTTATCTCAGTCGCATCTTCAGGAATTGCTGCCTTATTACTGCCTGGTGGAAAAACTGCTCACTCCATGTTTAAGATACCGCTACATCCTGCTGAAAACTCTGTGTGTTCGTTTGATAAATCTTCATCACGAGCTGAACTAATTCGATCGGCGTCGTTGATAATTTGGGATGAGGCTCCTATGACTAACAGACTCGCATTTGAGGCAGTCGACCGTCATTTCAGGGATATTTGTGACAATGATTTTCCTTTTGGAGGAAAATTATTTGTATTAGGAGGTGACTTCAGACAAATATTACCGGTTGTCGCAAATGGTGGTAGAGAAGCAATTGTCGCATCTACTGTGACACGAGGTACTCCTATAATATGTCGAATATCCCTAAATAATATTGTTACCATCTATCTAATTTCTTGCTAATTCTTTTTCAGCACGAATGTAATGAAAATTTCACTATGGGGAAACTTTGCCACATCTGAAGATTATAAACTTTTATTTGATGCAACAAAGATTCAGATTCTGGCAGTGTCGAGAGTTGAAGTAAAGCATTTTGATGGTTAGTACAAATTTATATAGTTTATTATATTTTTTGGCATTTTAATGACCACAACTTAATTTTCGTTCTGATACGTATGTTTTTAATTTGAGGAACGCTGTAGGTGCGTATCTAAACACCACTAGATTTAGCAGAGTGTTTGTTGACCCAGACATTGACGAGACTCGAAAGACACGTTTGTGGTATGTTATTTCCTATAATTTTGTTAACATTTCTTATTTATTCCCTTTGCATATCATTTAACTAAATCATCATTGTTTGTCAGGTATGATTGGGATAATATTGCACGAAACCATATTTTATTGAGTCAAAAACGGGGAAACACTCTACATCAAGTACACAGCTTGCTTGATGCTGTTCCGATCAACTTAACTGACTACCGTGTCGATGAGAACGTTGTACTCCCTTACTTTTCCCGCAAATGAAGTATTGGTTATACCATGTTAAAGATATAATATATTATTTTTATGCAGATTCGGTGCTTCCGTGTATGTGCATGTATAGCTCACATAGAAATGGCGACAATTTGGTACGAATCGTGTCCGCTCTGTAAGGTAAACAAGGTCACGGATGGTTATTGCATAACTTGCAATAGGTTGGTTACACACACTATCCCGAGGTAATCACTTCGATCGAAATACAATGCATTTATGTGATTAAATGAAAATTATATTTTCGTAATTTTAATTCTTACTTCATTGTCTGGCCTGCAGATATAGATTAAAGACAACAATTAGTGACAAATCTGGTTCCAAACAGATTACATGCTGGAATGATCATGCGAAGGTCATATTAGGCATACCAGCAGCGGAATTAGAGCAGATTTACATTGAGGTACAAATGTTGTCATGATTCAATTTTTTCACGGGTCTTAAGTTTGTTTTTTGGACTTTATTAAAGGGTGGAGATGATGGGCCATTCTTACTTGAAGATTACGTGAATAATCGCCTGATGTCGAAATTTGTGTTTATACTGAGGGCGCCAAAATCAGTCGATGATGAAGTAAAGGTTTCACATGTATTTAGAGTCGATTGGGAGGAGGAGTGTAATTATTTATTCTTCAAGCAAAGAGTACGATGTCATTAGCTATTTTTTGTTATTTTATCTGATTAGATATATCATAGTGATTTAAATAACGTTTTCTTATGCAGTTTACGATTATATAGTTTATAATCGACAAGTATTATAATGTTGCCATTTTTTATATTAACACATAACTAATTATAATATTAAATTAAATTATATATGATATTAATACCCGTGCATTGCACGGGCAAAAACTAGTAGTAATAATAATAATTTGTGTAAGGCATGTCATTGTCCACTGCGGAAACTAGAAATATTTTAGATAAACGGCTAGTCCATTATATAACTGGTGGCTAATATTTTTTTCTTTAAAATTTATATTTTTATTTAGATTAAATAATATTCTTTAATTAGGGACAATGTTGTAAAATTCTCTAGGCACTAGTCAGCGCTCAAGAGGGGCTCTAACGCCTAGACTGGCTAGGCAGGGCCTAGGCGGTTTTTAGGCGGAAATTAATCGGTATACTGTTTTTTTTTTTATATATTTTTATGTATATGCAGACTTATCTGCTTAAATAAATAATGTCAATCCCAATAATATTTTTTAGTATTTAGAAAAAAAATTCCGAAATGTTTTTAGAATTTTCTTTTTCGATGTATAGCAATAAATAAAATATCAGAATATGTAGCAAACTCAAATCGATGTAACATTAATTAACTAAGATAATTGATATATATTTTAGTTTGAGGATATAATTTGAAAGATTTGTTCTATAAATACGCATGTACAAAACCTATTGATACCTTTCTCTAATATGATTACAATAGTAATATATATTAAATACTTAATAACTATAATATGTTTATAACACCTCGTGTTTTTTATACTTACGGCTAGTTTATATTTCTACATCAAGCGGTTCGAGATTTGAACGATAGAGATTGTGGCTGAATGTCTTAGGTTGGACCTTTGTTTGATTCTTACATAACAACTCACAAATGGTTAGCAAGAATAAAAAATGTCGACATCATCTAATAAATAATACGGAGGACCCAAATTCAAACGTAGTCTGCATATACTTACTTACCAACCGAATATAAGAAATAAGGTAAAAGCAGTCTTCGTTCACTCATAATAAAATTCCGCCGACAATACAGTTCATAAGCTGGCTGATCATTTATACAATTCTCACCACCATATTTCTGAAACCGGGTTTTTGAACCGGACCGAAAATTTTAGTGGTTTAAGGTTTAGTGGTTTAACCGGTATAAAACCGGAATCAAACCGGTGTCAGACCGGTATCTTTAAATTTAATTAATATATATTTTAGATTGAACCAACTAAATAACATTGATTATGTACATGCATATCTATAAAAATATATATATATATATATTTAAATTTAATTTATATATATTTTAGGATTGAATCAACTAAATAACATTGATTATGTACATGCATATCTATAAAATATATATATATATATATATATATATTACAGTTAAAAAATTAGGGGTCAAAATTAATTAAAGTAAATTGTGTTGGTAGATAAAATTATTACACCATGGGTAGACAAAAGTTAGATCTTTAAAATTTGGGGTTAAACGAAATAAAAATATGTGGTTCATGAGTTAATTATAAAACAAAAATAAAATGGTAGATTAAGGAATTGAACCCATCTCAATGGGTTAAAAAGCCCAATACCAACCATTGCACTACAACAAAATTCATGCTAATCTCGTCACTTTATCAATTATATCATTTTTCTGCTTTTTCTTTTTCTTTTTAATTAAAACCTAAACAAGACCGGAATCGGACCGGAATTCCGGCCGGTTCACCGGTTTCCGGTCAGAACCGGCCGGTCCGGTCCGGTTTTTAAAACCTTGCTCACCACAGATTTTCATCTGCACAATTGAATAATTTCTAAATGAAGATGGAGCTTAATTAATTTTTTAGTCCCATATATTTGGGGTGGTGGCGATTTTGGAACACCTTAATTAAACTGAGCATTTTTTGGTCCTGTAAGTTTAATAATGAGAGAAATTTAAGGACAATTGAGCCGGAATTAACACGCAATGCGCTAGAATTGATGATTTGGACCTAGTTTTTCTCTATCATCCAACTAAGCGCCACGTAGATAAAGAAACAAATTAAATGATAAGAATAATTAAACAATACTAATTAATAGTAACAACTATTAACAATAATTACTAATTATATACATATCTTCAAGAACGAGCGAGAACACGATCTTGATAGTAAAAGAATTTTCGTCAAATCAAAGAATCCATTTCTATGTTTAAGAATCCTGTTAGAATTGAGCATGTAACCCAAACAAATCAAGTCCTTCACACCACTAAGGCGTGCATCCTTGTTCCCTACATTTTCCTTTTCATTACCATAAGTTGACGTGGGAAAAGGTTCCAGAGTCTTCATCTAAAGCGCTTGTATATTGCCATTTTAGCAGACTCTGAGTTTGAGAACTTCATGGTCGGAAAAGAACCTGCTCGTCGAGTCCACTCTTGTCGAAATGTGAGTTAGTTCATTTTTTAGAAAAATGGATCTGATTTTTTTTAATGGGAAGATCCTCCACTATGTTTATTACTTAATTATTATAATTTAATAGTTAATTACTTAGTTGTTATTATTATTATTTAATTATTCATATAATTTAATTGCTTTCTTTACTACAAGGCACACACGTGTTAATTCTGGCTAAATTGTCTTTAAATTGCTCTTTTTATTAAACTTACAGGACTAAAAATACTCCGTTTAATTAAGATGTCCCGAAATCGCCACCATTTCAAATATACGGGACTGAAAAATGAATTAAACCATGAAGATGGCGACGCAATGATGTATACTTAACGATTTAATTGAACATCAATGACATTCACTATTATGATTTATTATATGTAACGAAACTTCACGAGAGGGAGATGAAAAAACTAAGTACAAATTTGACAAAAAAATGTTTTCCAATTTATCGGAAATGGGTTTCAACTATAGTTACTTTTTAATTTTACTTTTGGCATTTGGAGTGTGAGCTGCGGTTTGAAAGAATCGAACAATAATCTGAGTTAGAAGGAAATGTCTGCAGTTGTGCAGTGAGGATTTGGCTCGATTGATACTACTGAAGGCAACTAACAGTTTAAATGTTAGTTGGATTTGCAGCCGTTCGATCGACCTATCTCAGAAAAAGAGGTTCGCAGCACTTTACAGAATCAAGAGCTGAAGCGATTTAAAACCTGCTCTATAAATATCAGATTTACAGTGGTCAAGTAGCAATCTTCGAGCATTCGTATCATTTCGTAGAGTGAGTTTCTAAGTGACTTGTAAACATAAGAGTTGCAGAGTAAGTTAGTGTCTTGTAATCCCTTCTCTTATATTGAATAAAAGTTGCTCTGTTTGATCTGTGGAGTAGGCCAAAAGTGAGGCCGAACCACGTAAATCTGCGCATTCTCTGTTTTTCGTTTCTCTTCTGATTTTCGATTTGTTCGAGTTCAAGAGCCAAATTCTTCGACTGATAATCAATCATAAACGAATCTACACTCAATCATCAACCTAAAGCAGCTTGTTTTCCAACGCTAATATTTAACACATATTTTTTATATAACTTCTAAGTTGGAATGAAACTTTAACATTATTAAAATTTATTTTTTTTTATAAAAAGATTGAAACGATAAACCGGCGGTCCAAGCCGTAACTGTAACCGGCTCATCCAGTTACAAACCGTAACCCAAACCATGGATGCCGCGGTTCGGTTACGGTTAGAGATTTTACAAACAGTAAACCGGCATAACCATATGAAAACATCTATACTCTAACTCATTTATACTATGCGGCTGTTTTTAGGCAAAATTGGTTCAATCGTTTGTTATTTTTTATTTTTATTTTTTTTTATGTCAAATATGCTTACATTCCATCAAATTTATCCAAGCACTCTGATGCGGACCGAAAAATCGACTCTAGCATCAATAGTGCACTGGAAGCTATCGGTCCGTCGCCGTTTCGAGTTCGCCGCCTTCGCCTTCGATGGAACCCTGAAATACCACGAAAAAGACGAGCTAAAGGGCGCCGTTTCGGCGACGCCCCTCCGACGCTCAAGTCAGATTTAAAGCGTAAAAGAAAATGAGATAAAGCAATAATTAGATAGAGAGTAATGAGTTCGGCTATGAGATACGCATCCTTCGTAGGTGCTTTTTCTTCGTCGCATGTCTTCCAACGAGAGAGAGGGAATTCAGATGAGAGAGTTGGTAGAGTTAGAGATGATGGAACGTCCCTTTTCCCTTCTCCCAGCTCATATATATAGACCGTACAGTACACTAATAATAGTGTCCCATGATTGAGAAAGTGGGGTGCTATAACCACCCACTTATGTCCCATATACAAGTGACTTGGTCTGCACGTTGAGGAACTTAGGTGGTGGCCTTGGGCTGTAACTTAGAAAAGTGCCGTTCCTTGCGAGCGCTTCTTGGGGCCTTGATCGCCTCGAGGTGTTTTCGCGGGCTTGTCGTCGGGAGACCTTTTCCACGGGAGATGTTTCTCGCCTCGGGAGGTATTTTCGCGGGAGATATTTGGCGCCCCGTCTCGGTTAGACTCGAATATTGACCGATTAAATATGGGGATAACAATAGTCCCCCTCACAAATAGTAAAAGAGTGTTAGTGATTTTTGGGCGTAGTATAGGTAAAATATTCGAGTATAACATACGTCCTTCCCGAGCATCGACCTTCCTAAGTATCATGTTAACATATAAATATTGAAAAGGATAAATATTCATACCGACGGTGTCCCAAGCATTCATCTGTACCGCTCTCAAATTCCTCCTTAAAGTCGGCTTGTTGGCGTTAGTCGTGGGCGGTGCATTCGTATGCTTAGGCTCCGAGCCACAATTGTGAGGGAGGGAGTTCGCAAGTTTCGTGCCACATTCGTGGGCTTTTATCCCGAGCAGGTCGGGTCTTCGGTTCGTGGAGATCTATCCCGAGCAGGTCGGGTCTTCGGGCGAAATTCGTGGAGTTTTTATCCCGAGCAGGTCGGGTCTTCGTGCCACATCCGTGGACTTTAATGTCCGCCACAATTGTGGGCTCAGGAGGCCTGTTGCCCGAATGCACCGATTCCCACAGGCTTATTCAGATTCATGTGGCGTTCGTCGAATTTGTTCGATCCCTCGAGCGTGGTTATGATAGGCGCGAGTGGGTCGTGTAGCACCGAGAGTTCCCTGCACTAAAGTGGCTCAAAGGAAACGGCGAACTTGCGATTAAGTCTGAACATGTCGGTGTTGTTATTATTCCACCGAGCAATAAAGATCGATATTCAAAAGCATATATTATCAGAGCTCATGCCAGAGTCATCCCATGCAAAGAATGTTAACAGCTCGATGTATTTTTCATAATTTCAGCAATAATAACGGCATAAAGTTATTTCCAGCAAGAAATCAAGATAGCTCTAACATCGAATGTAATTAATTCACGCGGCCCAATAAAAATCACCACGGCAGGTCTAATGCATAGTAAGGAGAATGCTAGGGAAATAAACTAGCGGCCCAACGTGCATAATAAGGCCCACGGGTAGCCCAACGTAACCCCAATATCTCACATCTTAATAAATTTTCAGAACTACCCCAGATTTTAAGTTTCACAGTATGATGGCTCCCCAAAGAAATGACAGAATTCGCCCACTAGACAAAGTAATTTTGAATCGACCCCTAGACATAAGTAAAACTTACAACCGGGTCCTAGCCGCGATCGACGGAGGATTTTCAGCGACGGCCGATGGGGAAACCGCCGTGGTCGTCATCAGGTCTAAGGGGATCAGTCTCGGGGTGGTTTCGTTAGCATCAACTCCGGCGATTACGACTCGGGAGAACTTTAATTCGATCGTCTCTCCCACTCCCTCGAACGAGGCGATTCAGCTCCGAGAAGTCTGGGCAACATTGAGGAAGCAGTTAGACATCAAAGAATGTAAAGCTTTACCTTTAATTTCGCGTGACACGGCCCGACTCGTCAGGTTCGTCGAGGTTGAGAGGTTTGGGTTTTCTATGTTCAAGGTGATTTGGCCCTCCATTACAGCGATCATAGTAAATTCTCAAATGCAAAAGGTGATTCCTTGTATGGAAGGCTTCCTAACAAGGCTTTCTCTGCAGGCTGTGTTTGATCGGAGGGACATAGATGAACCGCATCAGAGATGAAGCGGTGGGTTGTGAACGTTGCCATCGAAATTTCATTTTGCTAGCGCGAATTTGCCTCAGATCTGCGATATCATCGCTTGGGTCAGCTTTGTGTCTCCTTCGCTCAGTGTCGATGAAGGCGACTGGTCTGTTTGAGCCTCGACGTTGCGCTCTTCGTCGCTGTGCTCGGGACCGCCGATACCGGCGTAAGGATCGTTCGCTCAGGGTGATGATGCTAGTGTGCTGCAACAGCCTAACTCGGATCTTATTTGTAACTGCTCGAGGGTCTGATTTTTCGTTTGCCACTGCTGGTTTTCGAGGTGGTGGTCCCATGGCGGGTTTGGTAGATATCCTAAGTTCCTAACTTGCAACGGTCTAGACGCGGTAGATTGTGACGGACTCGAAACGGCTTCAGATTTTCCGGTCTCTTCCAAGTGCACCTTTATTTTTTTATCTGTTTCCCACAGACGGCGCCAATGATGTGGACCGCGTAAAACGACTTCCTGGCCACGGCGGTTGGATTAATTGCTTCTTCCCTCGTGAATTATTCTGGCGTGGATCTCTTGTTCTCCGTCGGTTATCTCTGTCGAACCTAACACCCAAAGCTAAAAAACACGTCAGAAGGGGGCCGGAGTTGATGCCGGCGTATCCCCTCCGATGCTTAAGTCAGAAAATAGGTAAGAGGGAGGTGTGTTGGCTCGTAAAGTGGTGTTTTGTGGTATATGAAAGCGTACATGGGAAATGAATTAACCGTCACTATTTATACTAACCTCATTTCATCTCGCCTTGACCTAGCCTCTCACCTTGGCCCGTGTTTTTCGCAGGCCTCGCAGAGGGAACGTGGTTCTTCCCACGATCCCACGTTCTTGTCTCGTTCGTTTCTCCTTCGTGCCTGTTCCGTTCTCAATAATACTCTCCTGGTGGAGCCTTTGGTTCACTCGAGGAGTCCCGACTTAATCCGGCCTCATTCTCCCGATCTTTCCCTTCCATTCCCACCGAGCCAACCTCTTTTGGCCTCGAGATATGCCCCGCTCGGGCTCGTTCAGAGTTGACTCGAGATATACCCTGCTCGGGCTCGTTCAGGGTTCACCTGGCTTGCGCTCATACACCCTTGTTTGACCTTGCTTCCCTTGCCATATGGCTTTGGCCAAATCCCCTCGAATATGTTGATCCCCCCGCCCTCTCGGGGATTTCCTTGCGGCCCTTTCCTTGGTTCTTCCCCAGGGAAGTCGGGTCGGGCCCTTCAGCCCTTCCCCTGCCCCAGCTTCCTTGACCGGATCACTCTCTTTCCAAGCCCCCCCATCTTCGAAGCCTTCTTCCTCGGGTCATCCGGTCGAAGTCTTCTATCGGGCTCCCCCCCCATTTCCTTCGCGCCTCGCTTCTCGCGGGAGTTCTTTGCTAGCTAACGTTATTTTACCGTTGGCTATAAAACCCGAGGGTAACAATAGTCCCCCCCTAAAATAGTCCAAAAAGAGTGTAACGAGTATTTGGACGTTAGCTATCGGTAAAATAACCGATCGAAAAGCCTTTTGGCCTCTCTCGGGGACCGTCTCGGGCGTTCTAATGCCTTTCCCCCATCTCTTGGTATCCCCTTATTACGCCACGTCGCGATTTCCTTTAGGCGGGAAAGTTGCCGCCCCATCAGATCATAGTCAGATCAGTTTCGACACGTGGCTCTTTCAGAAGGGTTCGACGTCCCTTCTCTCGTCTCCCTCTTTTTCTATCTTTTTCTCTCTTTTTTTCTTTTTCCTTATTTTTCGTGCCTTTTCCCCTTCTTTTTAGGGTTTTTGATCTTCATCTTCTTCATTTCACCTTTCCTCTCTTTTTTTTTTCCTCATTCAGAAGAAACCTCCAGCGCTCCAACCTTTCCTCCCAAACCGGCGTCCTGTCAGCCCTCGCAAATCGTCATCTCCATCGCCACTGCCGGTAAGTTATTCTCCTCTTCTCCTAACTCGTCATTTCTGTCTATCTTCGCTTTGATTTTTTGCTTTCGTTTTGAGATTTCGCCTTTCTCTTTCTCCGCCATTTTCCTTCGTATGCGCCCCATCAGCTGTTTTTAGGGTTTTTGATTTTAGGATTCTGCCTTCCTTCCTCATGAACAACCCTGCGATTTCATCCTCCCCTTGTTCGATTCCAGTTCCAAACCTAGATCAAACAGAATCACCGTCTTCTTCTTCTTCTTCTTCGTCATTTTTCGTTTCATTTCTCGACGCCATGGAAGCCCTGAATAATTACCCTGATGCGGACCGAAAAATCGACTCTAGCATCAATAGTGCACTGGAAGCTATCGGTCCGTCGCCGTTTCGAGTTCGCCGCCTTCGCCCTCGATGGAACCCTGAAATACCACGAAAAAGACGAGCTAAAGGGCGCCGTTTCGGCGACGCCCCTCCGACGCTCAAGTCAGATATTCGAAAGTCAGATTTAAAGCGTAAAAGAAAATGAGATAAAGCAATAATTAGATAGAGAGTAATGAGTTCGGCTATGAGATACGCATCCTTCGTAGGTGCTTTTTCTTCGTCGCATGTCTTCCAACGAGAGAGAGGGAATTCAGATGAGAGAGTTGGTAGAGTTAGAGATGATGGAACGTCCCTTTTCCCTTCTCCCAGCTCATATATATAGACGTACAGTACACTAATAATAGTGTCCCATGATTGAGAAAGTGGGGTGCTATAACCACCCACTTATGTCCCATATACAAGTGACTTGGTCTGCACGTTGAGGAACTTAGGTGGTGGCCTTGGGCTGTAACTTAGAAAAGTGCCGTTCCTTGCGAGCGCTTCTTGGGGCCTTGATCGCCTCGAGGTGTTTTCGCGGGCTTGTCGTCGGGAGACCTTTTCCACGGGAGATGTTTCTCGCCTCGGGAGGTATTTTCGCGGGAGATATTTGGCGCCCCGTCTCGGTTAGACTCGAATATTGACCGATTAAATATAGGGATAACACACTCCAAATAAATAATGTCAATCCCACCCAGCAATATATTGTAATAACATTAGCAAAAATTTCGATTAATTTATATTTTTTATTTTTATGGAGTTTTAAATTCAATTTGTAGTAGAAGTTCAAACTCATAGTTGGGGTATGTTTGAATAGTTTTATAAGTTCGATTTTTTCCTAGGTCCGATCTTGACGAATGATAGACTTTTTCTCATTTTTTAAGCTTTGCTTGTTGGCGCCTGTGTTACGCTACCGTGATAGCCAAAATGATAGCATGAAAATTTTAAAACTTTGATAGGCATAAATATTAAACGTAATGCGAACAACAGTTAGGATGTAAAAACGATGGCATTTGTTTTTTTTTCTTAACTTATGTAACTTTGTTCTATTTAATTTTTAATTAGTAGGACACTTTATGTTTCACGCCATATCGATACTAACTATTTGTTGGATATGATTATTAAAATTGTTTATTTGATATTCGACATAGAGTACAAATAAATGCTCGTAGGGTTTTATTTATGCATTTCACTTCATCGTTCTTAGACTCTGGAAGATAACGCGAGTTCCATGAATAATCAAAGTTAGCAATAATAGGACGACGGCATACACTTCAAATTATAATAAATAGGATTGATTAGCAAAGTATGTTACGGTGACATTATGGATAAATTAAAATTATAATCAATAGTCGAGATTTTTCAACGAATTTTCTTTCACCCAAGTTGATGTTAATAAAACTTGAATCAATATTTGTTAGTCTAGAGTGAATACGAAGAGTTGCTATCGTTTAGTCTTTGACTGTGTCTTTGGTTTTGCGGTTTTCCAATAAAGAAGTTTTAACGAGATAACAATTGACATTAAAGCAATAGAACTATGCATCCTTTCTATTATTCATATCAATGAGATTTATCTTGTAGTTTTCACGAGAGATGTTATTATCTTACATACAAGGAAAGGCGTAGAAAAAGATCTACGAAAATATCGAGTATATTTCATGTCCCATTCCATAATACATATTTAATGAGCAATTATACAGATTACTTATAACTAATTAGAATAATCTTTTTTGTACATAAAAACATGCCGTGATATTAATTTATAATTATGTTATGATTGGTTCGATAATAAATAAACAAGCGAATGCACTAAATGTGAATTGCCTTGGTCGTGAAGAGATTTTAATTCTGTTGGATTACGTTGCAGCCTTTTTTTTTTTTTTTTTGGTAGTTTGGTATTAAATAGTGTTGATTTATGAAATTGGATATTAATCAACGATAAGTTTAATATTAATCTCTTTTTTAAACTTATTTTTCATGGATATTTGGCAAATTCATTTGAATATTATAATTTCACCATCACGTCCATGTTATTTGATTCGAATAAGTTGTCGGTTGAAATTTATTTCTCTTATTCTTTTATATTAAAGTTGAAGGCAATACCATAAATCTTTAGTGAGCGGATCGAGTAATAAAAATAAAACGAATATCGTCAAACTATCCTATGCTCAACAGGCAAGTGTACCTATCAAAAATAGCATATAAGTGGCAAGTATTCGAATATCATAACCTAAAGGAACTATATAATTTAGACAAAACCCGTCGTTTAAATATCATAGTAAATATTTTTTTGATTGATAAAAATATAACGATAAACTAAATAAACGTCGAACACAAAAATAAAAGTTTGACAAAAATAACGATAACGGAGTTGTGACGACTTTATAAAAGAAAGTATTTGAGATTTCGAATCCCCTAGCTCGACCGAAACGACTGACAAATGTAATGAGATTTTAGCTATCTATTAGACCGTGGAGATTCCTACAACATGCGTGCGTACGAGTTCAGTTGAGTGACGAAACTGCACCTTATCACATGAAACTAGTAAACAACTAATCTCCGGATTAAATAGCCGGGCAAGCTTCCGTAACTACTTAACCGAAGATCACACTAAAAATACGGTGAATCCCGCTATTAGATTTGACTCTAATCCGGTGGGGTAGTTCCACATATCTCTAGCGACGGGTTTATTCCGCTCGTTAACGAGTGGTCTAATCGTCGCCCCTCTCTCGAGCGTAGTGTACAATTTCCGAAAATTATCTTGATCACATAGACATAATCAAAACAATAATATGATTCACAACCGAGTCATAATATAAAAGCAAAAGATCAATACTTCAAAACATATGTTCGAACTCGCTAGGGTTCATCTAACCTCAAAAACGTTGGATTTAGCTACTCGTAGGATGAATTAACACAACGGATAATAAAAAGAACAAATACGAAAAAATATTTGCTTCCCTGAAATTTGGCTCCGGGTTAATCCTTCAATTTTAGTGTTTTCGTCAAACGGGTGATGCGCGACTCAGAAGGAAGGTGCTTGGTTTTTTGTGAGGTAGTGAAGGGGTTGAGTTGTTGCGTGGGTGATGGGTGCGTCTTAAGCCACGGCAGTCCTCTTTAATTCTTCAAGCAACCAAGCTTTATATGAAAGCTGCTTGCCACACCCTTTTGTTTTATGGTCTTCGCTCTCTTCTTCGTGTGGGTGTGCCGCTTCCCTTTCTTTTTTCCAGATTTTTCAGCAGCTCTCCCTTTAATAAACATAGAAACTGATGTGGACCGATTAAAACGACTTCTTGAAACGGCGGTTGGTGCGGCTACTCTTTCCCTCGCAGTTCTTCCGGCGCGAACTCTTCGGTCTCCGTCGGTCGTCTCCGTCGAGCCTATCACTCAAAAACTCAAAAACACGTCAGAAGGGGCACAAGGCTGGTGCCGGCGTAGCCACTCCGATGCTTAAGTCAGAAAACGGGTGAAGATAGGTGTTTTAGGCTCGTAAATCAGTTTTAGTTCTTTTGAAAGCGTACATGGAAAATGAACTAACCGTTGCTATTTATACTAACCTCACCTCATCTCGCCTTGACCTAGTCTTTCACCCTAGCCCGCTTTTCTCGCGCGCTTCGTGGAAAGAACGTGGTTTTCCCCTCCTCCCACGTTCTTAAATCGTCTCCTTTTCATCTATTTTTCCCTTTGACCTCTTCTTGCCACTACGAAGCCACTTTGCCCGGGCTCCTACCTCGCTTACGGAGTTTTGACGTCGTTCGGCCTCATCCCTTGACTCTTCTGTCCTCGGGCAATCCATTCTCGGGCGGTTCACTCTTCACGATCTCCTCGGGCACTTCGTCCTGAGCTGTCCCTCGTTTTATCTCCAGCGAGGCTCGATCGGGCACTTAGCCCTCTTTCGGGTTCAACCGCCTCGATCAGGATATTCTCCTTCTAGCCTCTCTTCTCCTTGCCCCGGGACCTTCCTCCTCGAGCTGTCCTCCACCTACTCGGGGTATCCCTTCGCGCCTCTATCGTTTGGTAGTTAACGTTATTTTACCGTTAGCTATGAAACCCGAGGGTAGCAATAGTCCCCCCCTAAAACAGTCCGAAAAGAGTGTAACGAGTATTTGGACGTTAGCTATCGGTGAAATAATTGGTCATGAGGCCCTTTAACCCTTCTCGACAGGTCTTCTCGGGTGATCTACTTCCTCGCCCCCGGTTCGTCGCGCCGATCCCTCATGAAACCACATCTCCATTTTCCTTGGGCGGGAAAATTGCCGCCCCATCGAATCCTGACTGGACTGATACAAACACGTGTCGCCCCCAACGGGACTTAACGTCTCATCTTCCTTTTCCCCCTCTTTCTTTCGTTTTCTTTTTCTTTCCCTTATTTTTTGCCCCTTTTCCCCTTCTCTTAGGTTTTCTGATCTTCATTTTCCCAATTTCGTCTTCTCTCACTCTCACTATTTTCTCTCCCAGAAAACTCCGCCGGCGCGACAGTTTCTTCCTCAGATCGGCGTTTTATCCTTCATTCTTGCGATCGTCTCCCTCATTATCACCTCTGGTAAGTTGTTCCTTCCTCTTTCCTCCTCTCTTTAACTTGTTTCTATTTATTTCTGTTTTGGTTTTCGCACTTGAGCTGTACGGCAGTTGCCATGGGCGATGTCCCCAGTTTTTTTCTTTACTCCGTCCCTTTTTTTTCGCTTTCCTCTGCGTTTATCTCGTTAGCCCTTTTAGGATTTTGCACCCCTTGGCTATGAGCGACGCCAAGACTTCTTCCTCCTCAAATCAACCGAACTTTTTTCCGATCCTAGGCCAACCAGAATCTCCGTCTTCTTCTTCTTCTTCTTCTTCTTCTTCTTCTTCTTCTTCTTCTTCTTCTTCTTCTTCTTCTTCTTCTTCTTCTTCTTCTTCTTCTTCTTCTTCTTCTTCTTCTTCTTCTTCTTCTTCTTCTTCTTCTTCTTCTTCTTCTTCTTCTTCTTCTTCTTCTTCTTCTTCTTCTTCTTCTTCTTCTTCTTCTTCATTTTTCACTTCATTTCTCAACGCGGCGGAAGCCCTAAGTAACTTCCTTGACTTGGATATTTTTCGCCCCCCTCACCTTATAGGGTACCCGAGCAAGAAAGCATACCGCGAGACTCTAACTGATTGGTCCTCACAAATGGAAGAATTTCGCGAGGACGTTAAGCTTCCATGGCATGAAGTGAACGTCTCATCCCTTTGGGAATCTCACGTTCCCTTGATTATCGATCGGGCCGGTCTATCTCCCGATCACGAGGTGCGAATCCCCGGCCCTCGGGAAGTGGCCAGCGGGCCTCCTGAAGGTTTCCACACTTTCTTTCTTGACCAGCTTGACATGGGGCTTCGTCTCCACCTCCCTCAATTCTTAGTGGATGTTTGCAACTATTATCAGATTTCTCCCAGTCAGCTAACCCCGAAGTCCTACAGTCTTCATCTCTCCCTAGCCGTTCTCATCGAATACTTCCAGATGCCAGTTTCCACTCCTCTTCTTCTATCATTTTTAAAATTAACCATAAGGAACATGGAAAATTCTTCTTTTCCTCCACTGCCCCTGAAGAATTCCTTCTCGGGAACTCCCACAAGGGATGGATGAAGAAATTCTTCTTCGTTCGATCTCCTGATGGGAGTCCCGAGAACGATACCGTGGAGGTTTGGCCTAACACCATATCCATATCTATCCTTCTTCCTCCCACCCCCGACTCGGAGGTCAAGAGGTTCAAAGAAGCCCTCGGGGGCCGGCGCTTCAGCGCCCCCGAGTTTGCTAAAGATGACCTGCTTTGCCATTTTGGTTTTTGCTCGAAGGGAATCACGATAGATGGCATAGGTATATTTTATAAAATTTTCTCTTTTCTTCCTCGACTTTGTCTTTGATCGGGCATCTTTTCTTTTCCTGCCAGATTCCCGCATGGAACACGCTGATTTGCTCAAAATTTCAGAGCACATGAAGAAAGGCGGCTCTTCTCAGGCCCCTCCCCCTGCCTCAGTTACTCGGGCCCTCAATAAGGGCAAGGGTAAAGCTCCCTCCACCTCCTCGAGCTTCCCGAAGGCGGCCCCGAAGAGGAAGGCACCAGCCGCCCCGAGCGGCTCCACGTCGAAGAAGGCTAAACCTATCGCCCGAGCGAGCGCGAGCACCGCTGAGGGTTCTCCCTCTGCGGGCGACCCGATGGAGCTGCCGGATTATTTTCACCGCCCTCGCGGAGCTCAATGCATTTTCTTCGGGGCTTCCGAAGCGAGGCTAACCAGTCTCATCTCTCGGGCCTGAACCCTCGGGAGTTTTTCTCACTCCTTGCCCAGATTATGGGCCAGGTATTAACTTTTACCCCTTTGCTTTCTCCTCTTCTTTTACCTATTTATCTTTCTGCCTTTTCTTTATCTTTTGCTTATCTTTCTGCCTATCCTTAGGGTTTCGCCAGCGCCGCCGAGGCTTTCGAGAGGATGCTCTTCATGTATGAAGATTGCATAAAGCTCACCCAGCACGAGGAAAAACTGAAAGGGGAGATAGATTAACTCAAGGAGGATGGCACGTCGCGAGAGGACGCATGCATAAGCAGCTGAGGGATGCTCGTGCGGAGTCCGAGAGGGTAAAGAGGGCCTTCGCCGAAGAGAAAGAAGCTCGGGAGGAGGCGGAGAAAAATTTCAGCGAGCTGGAGGAGAGCGTCGCTGATAAACGTATTTTTAATACGTTTATTGTTATGTTTATTTGGGTTATAATAGGAAACTTTTGATCATTCCATGCATTTATTGGCTCTATTTACACCCATTTAAATATTGTAGGACCTTCGAATGATTATCGTGCGAAGAGGAACGAAAACGAGGCGAAAACGACGCAAAAATGGCAAAGTTTGAAGCTGCCAGTAAACAGTCACGGCCGTGAACAATATTGCAAGAGGCCGTGAATGAGGGCAGTAAGGCTAAGGAGCAAAAGTCTCAGGTGTCACGGCCGTGAATCATATAGCATGAAGCCGTGACTATGGGCAGTAGGTCGACTTACACAAGTCACGGCCGTGAATCACCACACAATAGGCCGTGAAGTCGGGCAGTAGCTCAAGATTTTGAAGTCATGGCCGTGAGGCCTTGTGCAAGAGGCCGTGAACGACGGCAGAGACTTGAAGAAGCTCCATTCACGGCCGTGAATAGTCATGCAATAAGCCGTGAATGCTGGCAGAGGCTTAAGTAAAGAATATACCTCAAGTGTCACGGCCGTGAGGGCTTATGCAACAAGCCGTGACTCGCGGCAGAGAGTTCAACGAAAGAAAATTCAACACATTCACGGCCGTGACCTCCGATGCAAGACGCCGTGACTCACGCCAGAGAGTCAAGATTTAGGGTTTAAGCCACCGTCACGGCCGTGAAGATCGGTGCAAGAGGCCGTGACTCATGCCAGGAAGTCAAGAAATAGGGTTTTTAGCCGCCTTCACGGCCGTGAAGGCCCGTTAAGAAGCCGTGAACGTGCCTAATTTCAGGATTTTAGCCCATTTTCGAAGCAATAAAAAAGGGACTCCTTCTCAGAACTAAAGACAACTTGATAGGGACGAAAACTTAGAGCAAAGAAGGGAAGGAAGAACACTAGAAGCGGCCACGTGATTCGGAGAAGCTCAAGGGACGATCCAACAACGTAGCCACGCCCGGTCGATCGAGGAACGAGAGCTACACCTCAGAAATGCCATACTACTTCTTAGGGAAGTTTTATGAGTTCTTTATCTTCATTTCCTTTGAATCTCGTTGTTGTTATGCCTAATATGAGTAGCTAATCCTCTTGTGTGTTTGGGAATAGATGAACGTTGGGTTATGTTGTAGTTAAAGGCGTAGGATAATCGTGAACACGTGTATTCGACTATTTATCGATCTATGATATTGTTTCTTCGTATCAATATGTCTATGTGTTGATGTGCATGTGTGGTATATCGTTTAGGGCGACAGCTAAATAACGATTAGGCCGTTCGTAGACGTTAGGAATCGAGTATAGGGCGACAGCAAATACTCGATCATCGCCGTCTAGTAATCGCTAAACTTAGATCCCCACGAACGTTTAGGGCGACAGCAAATCCGTGAGTGGGTAGAAAATTACTGCGATTTAGTCGATAGTCACGTAGGAGCGATATTCCGTAAGCCTTAGCCAACAAAACTCAGCGGGATTCGAATCCCGGACACATATTTATCATCTTAAGTCACTCTTATTACTGCTAGTTGTGTTCCTTAGTCTTCCGATCCTTTAAGTTGCTCTGTTAAGTTAGTTCGTAATATAAACAAATCCTGTTATTTTATTTAGGTTAAATATCGAGTCGATAGGTTAATACTAGTACTCAATTTATTCCTCGTGTTCGATACTCGGATATTCGCTATAGCTATATTACAAACGATAGGTACACTGCCTATCGCGCGTGATTCTAAGTTATAATATATTCGTTTTAATTATTACTTGACGTATTCGCACGATCTTTTATTTAAACATACACGCACGCGATCAAGTTTTTGGCGCCGTTGCCGGGGAACAGATTGATATTAGGAACACCGTAGTTCGGTAATTTAGCCATTTTACGTTTTCTCAGTTTGTTGTTAATTGCGTTATTTGTTTCCTACATCATTATTAGTCTCGTTACCTTTTCGACGTATTTATCTAGTTCTTCGCTAAATTTCGCTTTCACTCATTGAAGGTACTGTTTGACAGTGGATGACCTGAAGCCACCCATCGGGTCCCATTGTTGAAGGAGATCCAGATTTCGAGCGGAAGTTACGAAGGCAGCTCAGATACAATTCAGAAGACACGGCTAGTAATTATCAGGAAGCGCTGGTTAGCTACTCGGAGGACAACTCTCAGGAGTCGGCAGACAATTCTCGAACAGAGACGTCCAAAGACAATCGAGAGACAGAAGTCGATATGGCTGAACGCAGAGTACCGGTCCACCAGGACCGAGAAGAGGAACAATCCCTACAAGATCTACTCAAGAGCGCCTCCCTCGGCGGAACTGAATCGGCGATAGTCATCCCACCGATCGAGAACAACAACTTTGAGCTGAAGCACTCTTGGCTTCAGATGATATTCCAGACGGCCCAGTTTGAAGGCAATCCCGACGACGATCCTTACTCCCATCTGAAGGCGTTTCTGACGGTGACCGACACCATCAAAATCAACGGGGTCTCGGGCGATGCAATTAAGTTGATGCTATTCCCGTTCTCGCTCAAGTTCAGGGCGAAGGACTGGTTAGACATGTTGCCGCCCAGATCGATCACCACCTGGGAGGAGATGCGAGCCGCCTTCATCAACCACTACTTCCCCCTATCAAAGGTGCTAAGATTGAAGACGGAGATCTCCCTATTCCACCAGAAGGATTCTGAAAATCTGTACGAGGTGTGGGAGCGCTACAAAGCGCTACTGAAGAGGTGCCCACAGCACGGGATGTCAAAAGCGGCCCAGATCAACCGATTCCACGAGGGGCTCAATGACCAGACCGTCCATATGTTAGACGGAGCCGCAGGAGGAGGGCTCGTGAAGCTCAATGCCACCGACGCGTGGAATCTGATTGAAGACTACTCGAGGAACAGTTTCATGAGGGGCAATACGAGGATGAAGACACCAGACGTGTTCGGGGTAAGTGAGGAAACGGCCACGAATGCCAAATTCGAGGCGCTTCAGCAACAGATCGCTGCGACAAACTCCCAGTTGCAGACAGTTATTGGCGCTCTACTCCCGAAATCCAAGCAGACGCAACCCGTGAATGCCGTGACGACTACCGCACCGACGCAGCACACGCCGTACGTGCCATTGTGCGGGATCTGTGGCGCAGCCCACGAGACCTCAGAATGTCAACATGGGCAGTCGCTGGAGCACGTAGACTATATGGGCAATTACCAGGGTGGCCAGCGAAGCTACCAGCCCCGAGCGCATCCTAACTTGGGGTATGGGAATCAAAACCACCAGGGGCAAGGACCGCCAGGATTTCAGCCTAGACCATCCGGTTTCCAAAACGGGGCGCCACGCCAATATCAGAATGCACCCACCGGAGGATCTGAGGATATGAGGGAGATGAAGGACATGATGAAGACACTCCTCACCAATTTCAGCCAAACCACCGCAGCCCATGAGAGCCGAATGACGAAGATGGAGGAGTACATGGAGACGAATGATGTGCGTGCCCAGAACACGGACGCCTCACTCAAGAAGTTGGAGCAACAGGTGGGGCAGATGGCGAAGCAATTGGCGGGGCGTCCTCAGGGCTCACTCCCAAGCTACACCGAACCGAATCCAAAGGAGTACTGCAAGGCGGTGACTTTGAGGAATGGACGAGAGTTACAAGAAGTGCCCGCCAAGAAGAAGGGGAAGGAAAGCGCCAGTTTCGAGAGCCACGATGAGCCCGAAGTGGAGGAGATCAGGGGCGATGATATCGAAAAGGCCGAAGCTGAGAAGGAGAAGGTCGAGCCTGAGAAAGAAAAGGCGAAGGAGATCGAGCGGCCACCGGTGAAGCCATACCAGCCAAAAATTCCTTACCCGGATCGACTAAAGAAGGGCAAAGACGAGGCACAATTTGGTAAATTTATGGGTATGTGTAAGGAATTGCATATTAACTTACCTTTTGTTGAAGCTATTACACAGATGCCCAGCTTCGCCAAGTTCTTGAAGGACCTGCTGACGAACAGAAGGAAGCTTGAACACGTCTCCACCGTTTGCCTACGAGGAGAGTGCTCGGCGATTCTCCAAAGCAAGATCCCTAAGAAACTCAAGGACCCAGGGAGTTTTACGATTCCCTGTCTGATAGGAGATTTAGTGATTGAGCGTGCGTTAGCTGATCTAGGCGCTAGTATTAATCTCATGCCATATTCTATGTTTAAGCGTTTAGGTCTAGGTGAACCACGACCCACTAGGATGAGCCTCCAATTAGCTGATAGGTCGTTAAAGTACCCTCGAGGTGTTATCGAGGATGTCCTAGTCAAGGTCGATAAGTTTGTGATCCCTGCTGATTTTGTTATTCTAGATATGGAGGAAGACGACAATATTCCTTTGATCTTAGGTAGACCGTTTTTAGCGACGGGGGAGACCATGATAGACGTTAGGAATGGGACGTTAACCTTGACAGTAGACGGCGAGAAAGTTACTTTTAATATGGCCGACTCGATGAAAAAGAGCGGCGAGGTTCTCGAGATTCAAGTTTGAACGTCGTTCGTTTAAAGTTAACCCGCCCATGCTAAAAGCATGTTCAACCGCAAGGAAACCAGGATAGATTTCTCGAGCGATCTTCATCAACGTTGGATACATTGGCAACACCTTCGACCACCATCTGAGGACATTGAAGTGGTCGTCGTCCTCGGCGAACTTAAAGGTGGTTGACAAAAAGTTTTCGAGTTCTATATAAGGTTTTGGGACGACCTTGGACGTTTGTTTGCGTTGATGACGTCGTAGTAGGAGGCTAATCGTGAAGATCGCCCTCTAGTAGAAGTCGATTGACCCGATTGGGATGAATTATGACCAAAGTCGGGCTTATACTCTCTAAAGATTTCCTTTAGAGAGTCAAATGCTCTATCCGTAACTTGACGAGGATAGTCGTCGGGAATGCTACGAGAACCCGACGCAATCTCGTTGTAGTATAGGATTGATATATTTCCCATGCCCCCAAAACGCATTTCGGGATCTAATATCTTTGCTACAATAAAGATATCCGACAATTACGAAAAATACTTGAGCCATTTCCCTAATGCTCTCAACGTCTTCTCCGATAAATGGATCACCCCGACATTCATCTAAAATAACTGCGACTTTAATGTATTGATCCAAAGCTAATATTGAGGTCGGGTAATATGAACCCGACATCTCCTCTGTGGCGTCGTGAAATACTTGAAGTACTTCACATAAACCGTTGCACCTGAGTACCTCCAAACGTTTGACTTTGGTTTTGTGGAACTCCTATATTAGTGGTGTGTTTCGACCTCATATGAGCATTATAGCTACCATAGCATTGGCCCTTTTTAAAACCATAATTTCTACCACAAGAGTTACATATTATTTTAAGTAAATGTTTAGTACTACTCGGTACCTACTTGAAGTGTACTACGAGGTCGGAGCGTAGCTTCGTACCGGTGGTGCCGCCATCCGTTTCGGCCTCCGCATGTGGTGCGCGCATAGGCTTACCTTCTCCCGATGTCGGTCTCGTCGTGTTAATCCCCTATTTATCCAACCTATATAGATCTACGCAAGAATCAAATAGTTAATCTAAGAAATTCGAACGATTAAGCTTGAGATTTGCCTACGTTGAGGCTTGAGAGAGAAATAAAATTGTAGTGCAAGCAAGGGCACGGAAATCTTCTCTCTAAAATTTTCGATTCTCCTTTTCGATTGTAAAACCCTTGTACAACACACATCTTATTTTCTAAGGTGTTGACTTATATATACCATCTATTGTGGTATATTTACATGAGTAGTTCTAAACTAGTGCCAATCTAGCCCTAGACTACTTTAAATACATTGAAAGAAAAAGATAACTATATTTATTGAATACAATAAACAGGTCCTTTGAATCACCCCCTTTTATTCAATCGTCAATATAGCGCGGGTTATCTTCGTATTGCAAGTGGGATTGTTCGAGGTCTTCGAGCCACCTCATAATATCTTGAATATCTTATCAAGTAGTTCCGTTCTTTAGTAGCTCAATGTGGCTCTCTCGAATTGAACTTCGGTCTTCGCTTTTGTTCGCTTCTCGAGAGCAAAATTCATAGGAGTGGTTGGAAGATCTTCTTGAAAAGCATCCACTTCATATACCTGGAAAACACTAAAAAGCTCCCCCGAGGATTTAGTCTTTCAAAAAATCTTACAAAGATACGAAGGAGAATTGTGATTCAAGAGTAAACTCTAAAGCAAAGTTTAAACCTGATTTACAGAAGTAAAAATTACACCCCCCCTTAAATACATATTACTCCCCCTCAAATAATGCTCAGCGGAAATTTATAACATAGTAATTTCAAAATATTCAAGTAATTTTTCATTCTCCCCCTTAATTCATATTTTGTACGCTAAGAATCTTGACTCCCCCTCAAAAAGTGCGCTTATAGTGTTTTACAATTTCGCAAAGATATACATATTCACCAGGATATGCATATGAGAATTTAACACATATGACACAACTAGTACAAGCACATATAATCATTTCAGCATATATGCATGATCCTCTCAGCATGCATATGAAAATTTGCGTAAACATATAAAGTTGTGAAATTTTGCATTTTAACAATTTCGTATCAATGCATATGCTAATGCATTTGAAAATGTGCTAAAGAGAAAAATATCTCGCAGTTAATCAAGTTAGTCCCAATGCATATTAACATGCATTTTAGAATATGCAAAATGCTTTTAATTTTTATTTTTTACTTTTAAAAGAAATATGCAAAGTATAAAGAAATGCAAGAATGCAAGTGAAAAATAAATTCATGAAAAAGATGCAAGTAAAATATGAAAACAAAATATAAACTAAAAATATAATCCGATACAAAAATAAATCTAGTCTTTATTACATATTTATTATATTTTTATTTTATTTTTTTGGGGTCAGAATAAGTCACTTTGATCAATATCACGCAAAAATTTCACATGACACAAAGGATAATAATTTGCCATCAAATCATGTCACTAAATTAATATCATAAGATCATAGCATGAGTCATGTCGACAACTCTCGCAAGGTTTGCTCATAGCGCTCAACTATTTTATCATGGGGATTATTAACATATATATCACTCTTATCAACACAACAAAATTTTATCATTAACCTGTTATCATGGCACGTTTAATCAAATCACCAAGCAGAAGTCCGTCAATTTGAATCAAAGGGACTTTGAAGGGATTATTATTGTAGGCTCTGACTTAGGAGGGATAGGATAAGAGTTTGGAAATAGTGAACTTAAAATCCTTCCATTCCAGGGGCGCTTTTATCATTCATCTCTTGTCCTTATACTTTTCTTAACTTCTGCACTTGCTCAAGCTGAAGTTTCCCTTCTCTACGAGGCGGAGAGATTATCTATAAAGAAGTTCTTTTAATTAATTTCTCGGGTTGATACTTTGCTCCTCTTCTTTTTAGTCCTAGAAGGATTCAAAGGTTATCGTTGGAGAAGTTCGCAGTTATGGAATTCGAAACCAAGGCCGTGCTCCTCTTTTCATTGTCTCGATATAAGACAATGATTATCGTTGGAGAAGTTCACTTCGCGGTGCTCCTCTTCTAACTGTTCTGACGAGTATACAAGGTTATCGAAGGAGAAGTTCACAACAAGATCCATGCTCCTCTTCTACAAGAATAGAGAAGTACATGTTCTTTTGGTACTGATTATTTGTGCGTTGAGCATTCCTCTTGTGCGTCTTCCACCTCATTTTCTTCAACTCCTTTTCTCCACCTCCTTTTCTCATTTGAGCAGCCCCTGAAACTTAGGAATAAGGTTGAAGGCTCGATGGGGATTCAAATGAAAAAGGATATTGAAGAAGGTTCAAAGGGAATTATTAGAGGAAATAGTAAAGGATTATATTATTAAAATTTGGCCAAGTGAGGAAATCGCCCTAATCAAGAGACTAACGCAAAAGCGAGAATGAGGCTGAAGTGGTCCCTATACGATATGGATACGACCTTACTAACTTAAAAAAACAGACACGTATATGTTGACCATAATGTTGAACCAACACTCGGGATCAAAAGGTTTAGCACAGCGGAAAAATTTAAACTTAGTAGTAAAAAAAACGCAAACACGAGTTGTAAAATACGGAACAAGTTTTACAACTTTCTACGCGCCTTCAGGGCAAAATTCCATTACTCGAACGGATTACAAAAAGACGAATTATCCAAGATAGTAAAACTAGCCTAGAAAATAATCACTCGACTCTCCTAATCTTCACATCACGTGAAGGTAAAAATCTAGGCAAAAAAACGTACTTTCTCGTTCGCGTCCCTCAACTGTAAGTGTGTGTCGTCGGTTTTTTCGTCTTTGAGATCGACGTCCTCTATTTATAGTTGCTCCGGGCTTGACTGTTTAGCTATTATCTCTATATTTCACTTTATCTCCATATTCTCTTGCCTTATTCACCCATGATCGTCATATCTTCTATTTTTGGTAAATGCAATTTGGGGCATGAAAGACAAAATCCGGTATGATCTTCATATCTTCTTTTGTTGGTAAGTACACCACTTATTTTGGGCATGAAAGACAAAATCGACAAAATCCGTTTTCATATCTTCGACGTTAAAAATATCCCCCCCTTTTTATTTTTCTTCCCAAAACCCGTGCACTCCACTTAGCCTAGCCTGGCTTCTTCTTCTGCACCATCGTCATCTCCCCCTTTTTGGGAAGGAAGAAATTTTTCCAAGAATCTCCCCCACAATTTGACGTTTCAGGATTGATGTTGGAACAGATGATGGACCAACATTTGGTGCAACAGTTGAGCTCCTTCCCAGGGCAGACCCAAAACTTTGTGTAGCCTCGTCAGATGACTCGCTGCTATTGAATAAGGGATCTTCTTGTGGAGATTCTCCCCCTGCATCATGGAAATCTTCTTCTGAGTTTTCATCCTCGGAACTTTTAGTGAATTCGAAAATGGGTAAGTTGGCCATAGATAGGCTGAAATCTTAAAGATATCATAAATTGCAGAGCTAAAATCAGAGATTATGAGATAGAGTTGTGCGGTTGAGGAGAGATCAAGCCGAATAAAAGGAGTAAAGGCTCTAACGGAAAGAATAAAGTCAAGAACTTGGAGTATAATCGTGAGTGATGCGAAAAATATACCCGTTAGAGTGTTAAAATCTTTAAACGATTTTCTTACCAAAATATTCCAAGAATTGCATTAAAAAATCGAGTAAAAGTGGAGAACCAAAATCGTGCATTAGTGGAGATACCAAAACAAAATCATATCAAGATCAAGAGATACTAACCTATTAGAGACGTCGATGAGCGCTTGAGACAAGTGAGGCTAGCTGTTCTTCAATGCATACTAAGAAAGAGCTGCGGATTCTAGACACTTACACACATAATATATGTATGCCTAAGATCTAAGCACAACAAAAACACACCGTAAATATAGCATAATCAAAATGACTGGTCATATATGTTGTCCCAACATAAGATTCAACATTCTCATCTGTAATTCCAGACTTTTCTGTTCAACACCCTGATACTTAATTCTATTCCATTTTCTGCCCTTCTCACCTCAATTATATATATGAATTATTGTACACTGCCCTTATTTCTTATCATCAAGGTTAGGCTTTTTGTCGCAAAGAATAGATCGTCACCCCCGAATGCCGTGTACCTAGGAAAACTTATTACCTGAACCTATATCTTGAACAAGGCTTATGAGCATGCTTTTTTACCAAGGGATTAGGTCATTTCAGAAACGGCCTAGGTGAGTCAAATCATTTCACAGAATTACTGAGAGAATATCAAAGCAAATATTGAAACTGTAACAATCATATTTGACATATGCTATGTTGATCCAAATGTTAGACCAACAATCATAGACACTGACACAGACCTATGGACTTTTTCAGGTTCGAGAAACCTTTCAAAATACAATGCTTTAGTGAAAATATTAGCTAACTAATGCTTAGTATCTATTTGCTCTATTCTTACTAACTCGTTTTTCTACGATATCTCTCAGAAAATGATGTCTAATATCTATATGCTTGGTCATAGATTGTTGCATAGGATTTTTCGAAATGTTAATGGCACTAAGATTATCACAGTACATAAGCAGAAAATCACTCTCTAAGCCATAATCACCCAACATGCTATTCAACCAAATCAGCTGATTACACACCAACTACCCGCAGCCACATATTCAGACTCAGTCATAGAAAGAGAAACACAATTTTTTTTCTTACTATACCAATACACAAGATTACTACCTAAGAAGAAACATACACCACTTGTGCTCGTTCGGTCATCTTTGTCGGGTTCAGCATCGCTAAACCCGACAAGATTAGTGTTAGGTTCTTTAGAAAACCATAACCCAAGACTACATGAACCACTGACATACTTAATTCTTTTCACAACATTTAAATGAGTGACCTTTGGCTCAGCCTGATATCTCGGACAGACACAAACACTATAAACATAATATCTGGTCTACTTGCTGAAAGATACAATAAACTGCATATCGTGGAATGGTATAATGTTGGATCGACATTCTCTCCAACATTATCTCTATCTATGATGAATCCATCGAGTTTTCATTACCTTGGCAGTATCTATCCCAAATTTCTTCACTGTATTCTTGGCATACTTCTCCTAGGACACACATATGCCATCTTTACTTTGCTTAACCTGCAGACCTAGAAAAAATGTTCGCTCACTGATCATTCTCATTTCAAATGTAGAATTCATAGCATGCACAAACCGATCCAGCATAGATTGAGAAGTCGAGCCAAAAAAATATCATCCACATAAATCTAAAAGATTAAAATATCAGTACCAACTCTTTTAACAAAAAGGGTTCTATCGGCTTCTCCTCGAATAAACCCTAAGTTTAATAAAAACGATGTAAGTCTACCATTCCACACTCGAGGTGCCTGCTTAAGACCATAAAGAGCCTTTTGCAACTTGAAACACGATTAGGGTAATGAGGATCCTCAAATCCCTTGGGCAGCTCAACATAAATATCTTTATCATTATAACAATTTAAGAATACTCACTTTACATCCATCTGATGTAAAGTAATGTTGAGCCAACATGCAATAGCAAGCAGTAACCTAATCGATTCTCATCTAGCTACAGGGGCAAAGGTCTCATCAAAATCAATTCCCTCGACTTGGGTATAGCCTTAGGCAACTAAACGGGCTTTATTTCGAATAATTATACCATGGTTATCAGATTTGTTCTTAAAAATCCACTTCGTACCTATGACATTGTTGGTTGACGCCGGATTATCCCCGGGATTTTTAAGTTTTCCGGCGATTCTCGTTTCCCGGAATTGCTCAGTTTAACACGAACGGTAATAACGTCGAGGGGGTTCGTCGAAACGTACCTTGTAGTTCGAAGAACCGAAACGGAAATAGAACGACGGTCGAGGATTGCTGAAAGATTCGTCACGCCGATCCTTTTCGGTGGTCACGTTCGATCGTCTCCCGTGGATAGCTAGAGAAGTCGATCGAGAATCGCCCGGCGAAGAGAGAGAGCTCCACGCTTTTTCCTTTTTGATTTGTGTGTGACTTGTTCTCTTTGTATTATTTTTTTAGTAAATTTCGTGCTCCCCTTTCTATATAAGGTGGGTGGTTGAACTTTTTACTCCCATATCTTGAAAGATCTTATCTTCAAATATTCAACTTACAAAATCTTTTCAAAAACGAATCTTTAGCATATTTTGAAAATCATGCTATTTAATTCCAAATTAATTTCAAAAAATCCTACCATATCTATTATGTTATTTTCGAAAATCTCATGAGGTGAAATTCCCAATTTGCCCATCTTGGTAAGTTACAGTATAACACCATTTATACCCGCGGAAATAAATATTTATTTTAATTATCAAATAATAAAATAAACATTCTCACAAAAAAATATTAATTTTGGGCCAAGCCTAAATTAAATATATTAAATTCGCTAAGCCCAAATTTAATTTGGGCCGAGCCCGTCTGCGACTCTAAGTCCAATCTCTCTTTAATTTGACCCGTACTTAGTGATCCTTTTTAACCCCGACTCCTCTGGTTCGTCTCAACTCGGCATTGGGAGGAATTCAAGAGCTCGGTAAGCGCTTAGCTAATCTTGTGGTACCAAGCTGACCCCGAATTCGAAATTTAGGAACGACTATAGATTATCGCCATACGTATAAACCCTTCACATGTGTTCCGGTCGAGTGATAGTCATGTAATGTCAAACTAACAGGACTCGACTCTATGATGAATCGTGGCAGGCAAAATTACGAAACTACCCTCCACATCCAAGTGAGTCAGTTTCAATGCTTTGGCCAAAGACTTTGTAATTTTTCGTCCCCGAAACTCTCATAAGACACGTACTCCAACGTTGACCCTTTCGATCTAAGGTTCACGAATGCTACTATAGTCAGTCGATTCGAACCTTGACATTCCCAGCATGCGATCGATTCGACTATGAGTCAGTGTCCAAATACAGACAATCCCCGATTCGTCTTGTATCAATGTCACGAGCTCTCACTCCCCTGAGTGAGCGACTGGCACAGTCACATCGGACTTGCCAACATATCAAGTTTATGTGATCAATCCGGTCACCCTACTAGAGATATTAACTTGTGGACTATTTTAACCTCAGAGAGTAATGGTCTATCGGTGCCCCTTCTCTCACAAGCAGAATTGATAACTAAACTCTGACGTTTGGGTTTATTCAATATATCTTCTTAAACAGAATGCCTTGTACGAAAATATGATAAAAAGAATAACATGCCTTTACTAATTGAAATGTCATACAATCGAGATATAAAAATAATTTGTGAATATTACATAGATTAAATAGCCCCTATTCATCTAATCCTCGAATATCGGCATTCCGAGTGCATATTCCCAACAGATATTAATGTCATTCGGCCTTGGAACCAAGGTCGCTTGGTTTTTATCAAACTGTAAAAGCTCTTCTTGCATAGCATTGATCCAAAAATTGTCCTTGAGTGCTTCAAGATCATTTTTCGGTTCAAGTTTAGAGACAAGGCAGTTAGACCTTAACTCACTGTACATGGAATTCATGCATACATTTTTTACCATTGATTTGTAGTCTTTCTGTGGTCTTTCGCCCTTCACCCAGTCTGCCAATAATCTGACCAGCGGGATGGGATTTCTGAGTTCTCGGTTGGGGGTCTCGGCGAACATCCATAGTTTCCACTTCATTGTTCTGTTCAGGAACTGATGTTGAGTCAGATGCCGGTTCAATATTCGACTCCACATTCTCCTCTGCTTGACCAACTACAGGGACTATATCGGTAATATCAACTTGTGGAGCATTTCTGCTAAGATCAGACGAATCATCAAATAAAATGTTCGTAGATTCCTGAACAGTTTTAAATCTCAAAAATTGTAAACTCGATAGCCACGACTATTAGTAGAATAACCCAAGAAGATGCATTTATCACTCTTCGAATCAAACTTAGTCAGTTCACGATCATTTAACATATAGCAATAACAACCAAACACACGAAATATTTGACACATGGCTCTTTACACTTAAATGCTCATAGGAAGTTTTCTTGACGGAAATGGACTCCATTCGAAATATGACATGTTGTATTCAATTATTCTGCCTAAAATCTTTTAGAAAGACTCTTATAATGGAGCATAACACGAGCCATTTGCTGTGTCCTTTTGGAACGACCCTCATTTTCTAATTAGGATTAATGGCGGATTTCCGCAACGTAAGCCGCGGAAGACCCGTCTAATAAATACTTTTTCCTAAATTATAATATATTACATCAAAAGAGTGCATATAGTCATATCTATACAAGGGCTGTGGCCCCAAAATGTCAAAATAACAAAACCCTAACGCCGCACCACAGGTCTTCATCGCCCTCAAAAGTCTGTGGAGCACCGCCACCAGCCGCCTCAGATGCGACGTGTATCAACGTCGGACTCAGTACTTACAACACGTAAACACTGAGTGATTTGCCCAGTAGGTGAATAAAATGCGTGTATGCAAGTGTGTACTCAGTCTCAATCCCAATATCTCACATATCAATGCAAACTCTTTCTTTTCCCACATCTCTATCTCATTTCACACATTAGGGCCCTAGGTGAGACTCGACACCTCGCGCGCCCATAATATAACGTTAGCCTAGACTGGTAGCGTTTAGACGATCACGCTACTGCCCTACTAGATCGCTCCTTCCGTAAGCGGTACGCTGATAGCATTTAGACGATCACGCTATTGCCCTATCAGATCGCTCCCTCCGCTAAAATACAACAACAATGGTTTTGCACCTCGGGACGTTCACGCCCCAGTAGACAGGTCAATCATGCCTGTCTGCCGTCAGGTGGCATATGCGTACTAACCTCGACTCCTCAACGAGTCATAAATCACAATAATCTTGATCTACCATGCTCATCGATACGTCAAATCATTACGTGTCGATACGGTATAAATATCTCTCACTCTGATATGATATGCACATGCCATGCATATAACGTGAAAATACAGGAAATATACGTAAAACACGTTGATCAGCAAATCACATTAGCACATAAATATCAGATAAGTATTTACGTGTTGTAGATGAATGATTCACCTACCTGTCGTCCTTAAGTTAGCAGTCTAGAAATCTTGAAAATTCCCTAGTGATTTGGACCTCTGGACATGAAGAATATTGTTAGGACAGTGTATTTGTTAAGTTGAGCAAGTGTGACAATTTTCGAACTGTAAGTATCAAAAATTGCTAAGTTGTGAAAATTTTGAGTCGAAATTAAATGAGTTCGAAATTGGTTTAAGTATTGAAAACTTTTTTCGAAAATAAAGTGTTACGAAAATTGGTTCGAAAATCAGGAAATTTCGAAATTCTGCTAAGTATCGAGAATTTGACATGTTTCGAAAATTGTGTTCGAAAATCACCTAGTTTCGAAAAATATTTCATTCGAAAATTGGGAAGATTCGAAAATTTATTAGAAAATTGATTGTTTCGAAAATCACTCCAGGCCCGTGTGAAAGCCCGTGAATAACCCTATTTCTCTCACAAAATATCAGGCCCGCGAGAATTGATTTTTGGCCTGAAAGCTCGTCTCTCATTCGAAAATCAGTTTGGCCCGCGAAAATCAATTTTCGGCCCAAGAAATTCAATTTTACGAAAACCCTATAATTCGAAAATAATTTTCGAAAGTGCAGGTCTAATACGTTGCGAAAATCGAAATTCCTTTCGAATATGATTCTAGAACCTCTATCTTTAGAAAATCTACTATATTATAAAAATCGTTACACTTTCGAAAATAATTTTCGAAAACATAAGCTGCAAAAACCTAACCTTGTGAAAATCTTACCTATTTCGAAAATAAATTTTCTATACAAGTTGCGTAATCTCATTTCGAAAATCCTAAGAATACTACCGAAAATCTCTTTCGAAATTCATAACTTCAACCTTTCCAAAATCATCTGAAACCCAGAAAACAACACACTCGAAAATCTTCAAACCCTCATGAACATCACATATTTCGAAAATCACCAAAGCTCAAATATCATCACATAAACACCCGTGAACATGGCTAGAACTCGAAAATCTGGATTATTCCAAACACCATAACATTTAGAAAAACTCTTATAATTATCAAATAAGCATGTAAAGGCATACAACATCGAAACCTAATTAAGCATACTAAGCATAAAGGATCTACCTCACTTCGAAAATCAGATTTTCGAATTCACTTAAGCTTCTATGAGTTCTTGTTCTTATTACAGCTCTTCCTTTCTTCTTGGCTTTCTTTGTTCATGTATTCTTCCTTCTTTTCTTTCGTTATTCTTCTTAGTAAGGGTTTTATGATATCGATATGTATTATAATTTCGAACTTTGACATTGAAGTGACAAGGTGCTGATAACATTTCCCTTAAGCGTAAGTAATGTTTTTACCTTATCACCTTTCGAAAAATTGGGCCTAATTCAAAAGTCAAGTAGCCCAATTTTTACTTATTCCAACATCATTAATTTTGGGTAATTCTTTGACTAAGTTTCGAAAATAATTAGAAACTATTACAACTTATATTTTTGCTCTGAAACTTAAACTTCTTTATCAAAATTCCTAAGTCACCAAAATTACTTAGTTAATGACATCAAAATCTCGTATTAAATTTTATAGGAATTACACATATTCTTCCTTTCAGCAAACCCCGTTTGTTGGGGTGTCTTAGAGATGAAACCCATGGATAATACCCTTTTTATCACAAAAATCTTTGAAAAACTGATTTCCAAACTCTCTACCATGATCAATCCTAATACAAAAAACGGGAGCACAAAAATTATTGTTGACCATAGGACAAAAGATTTTGAAAATGTCAAAAGTTTCAGATTTTTTCTTAAGAAAAACAATCCATGAAAATCAGGGAAAAGTCATCAACCAGCACAAAGCATATTTTCGACCACCAATACTATCTACCTCCATGAGACCCATCAAATCCATATGAATAAGCTGAAAACAATGAGCAGTTTTACAATGTTGAGCAGAATGTTGCCACATTATGGCTGGCATGCACTTGCTTCCTTAAGACATGGTTCACATACCACCTTACGAAACTCATTAAGATTGGGAATTCCTCTGATCGCTTCATGTCTTTGTCCTCTATCTTGAGCTTAAGTGGAATTAGGTTGGAACGACACAATGAAGATGATCGACGTACATGCAGATCAAGTTTGGGAGGATTACGTGAAGGTTACTTTCCTTCAACCTTACTTTGTGATATAAAATATGTATACTCTCTTAACACTAGTGATGGGTTTTGATACAGATGGATCCTGCTGCGAAGATGGTGCATTACAAAACATGGCCATATTATGAAGAATGGACTGAAATATTCGGTAATGATAGAGCTATGGGAAATGATGCCATGGATTTTCAAGATGCAACAATAAATACTACACTCATTGGTGTGTCTGAGCCATATGGTGATATTGGAGGAGACGAACAAGAGAAAAGCAACGATGTCATCTAGGAATCCACCAGAAGCAAAGTATATGTTGTGGTTGATCGAATGGAAAGTCTGACTCCAAACCAGAAGTTTCTCGTATGTAAAGAACTTTCCAAGAACTCGAATGAACTTCAAATGTTCTTTAGCCTTCCACCAAACAAGCAACATGAATTCATCATTGCTACTCTTGACGGATCTATTTATGTAAACATGGAGGTGCTGGAATTTGTTCTTGTGTTTATGTTGCTTTCGCAACTTATTTTGTAGTCACTTAACTATGGGTTCTTAGTATGTTTCCTTATTACACCTTGTACTTTAGGGTTAAATAAAGGTGCTTCTTTTGTAAGGATTGTAAGTGGTATGTTCTGTCTGTAAATACTAGTCACTAAACATCTATGTTCTATTTGTAAACACATGTTGTGACTTCATAATGGTCTATTTGAATGTATGTTTTTTCAGCTGGGGTGTTTGAACAAGTTAGATGAAAGATATCTATGGAAGATAACTAATTCAAAATGCTGAGACTTCAGTACAATACATGGTATTACTCACAAACAATTAGATAACACGCAGTTACTTATATAACATTAAAGTAGTGAAGTACAAAAGACACGTACATATATTGAAACTCAAACACAATTATATTACATTGACACATTGAAGTACAAAAGACACGTACGTGTATTGAACCTAATCAACATTAACATACTAGCTAGAGATCGGAAAACATATACTTGGCAAACATACAAAGCCATAGCCGTCAAAACAAACATTTCCAACAACGAGAAGCAACCCAACAGCTTAGTAAATATATATTACATATAGAATATTCGGAGTTAACAAAGATTTCACAGCTTTTAATTTCAAACGGGTGCATGAGCCTATCGAACTACCCGCGTGATAGCTTTCAAAGGAGATCCATATACACCATAGAGTGATAGATGATGAGGCATTGGGAAACGTGGAGGACCGACTATGGTATTGTTGCATAGGGCTCGAAGCTAGAGTAGTCTTCACTTGCCACACGGTGAACATTCATAATTTTTGGCATACCTCCGAAATTCAGTTTTTTAACAGGTGTTGGCTTCTTGCCCAGTACATTTGGATCAGGTGATGTTGCCTCGTAGAAATCTTCAATAAGAAAAGCATCTTCCTCCTTCTTAGTATTAATATCGACTACGTTGTTATCGGTATCGCTGGAAATCTCGATCAACTCGGGAAGATTTGTTGGTAGTTGCTTGGCATCATCAAACAAAATAGAAAGGTTTGGCCATTGCGTCTCTCCCTCATAAAAATATGCTTTTGCTATTGGATCCTCCTACATTAATAAATACATGTCAGTCAACAAAAGAATATGAAAACATATATAATGTAATAACATATCCTTAAGCTGCTTACCTCATACCATCTCATCCATTTCTCAGTTGGCGCATCAAGGAAGTTGTAGGGTTGAGTCCAAGTAACATCGGGGTCTTCTAATATCTATACTATCTTAAAAGTGCGAATAGAGAATTGTTTTCGGTAACACCTGAAATTTAGTATATTCTAATTCTAATTAATAAGATCAGAGTACACATATATATATAGAGAGTGATGTTTTCGGTAGAACTGAGATTTTTCCTCCTTCATCTACTCACGAATCTGGAAATTCCTTGGGTGCGAAATTCGGATCCACAACAACAACCATGGAGAACTTAGGTCTCACCATCATTCCAATTAAGTCCCTACCTAGCGAGGATCGACGTGCTGCGATAAAGATTATTGTTTCTAGGCAGGGAGTAGATAGAACTTCACGGCAAGATAAAAATCTATACGAAAACTCATATTCATTGATTCAATGTGAGTACACTTTCACGTTGTTTGTGTTCATGTTTTTCCTCTTTGAGTACGAAACTCGCTTAGTGCTTCACATTTATCCAACTATTTCAGGGCACGCCAATTCATGGGGTCATTTTTTCAAGCGCTATGGAACATTTCGAACGCACGTTGCTCACCCAAAAAACGTATATTCTATCAAATCTCAGTGTCAAAAGAATAAACCCTCAATATCCGAACGTCAATCTGATATAGAGTTGATCTTGAATCCATCAACAACCGTGACCGAGGTGAGGAGCCGCTTCATTTCACGGACAAATCTTTCAAGTTTTTCAGCTTCACTCATGTTATGGGCGAGTTGGAAGACAATCTACTTTTCGGTAGACCATTACATAATTATTATTATTATTATTATTAATATGATGATACATTATTATTATTATGATGATGATAAAGTAGTACGTTTCTCTACATTTATACATATATATATTGGTTTTACAGGAGTGGTAGGATTTGTCATGTAGGTAAAACCGTTGTTCCAGTTCTCGCGGAGTGGGTCGATAGGCTATAAGAGGGAAATCATATTAATGAATGAGAGGTACTAAAAATGGAAAATATGTTATTTTTATCATTGCAAAATGATGCTTCCGTTTTTCAGGCTTCAAAGCATTACAGTAAACTTATGGGATGATCTAGCCGTGAATGAAGGTCAATATTTGCAAAAGATATCTTCCAATAAAACAATTGTAGGCTTTTCAAACTTAAAGCGACACGCTTATCAAGGTATTCTTTTTATTATGTTCAAAGAATTTTATATTGCATGCATGTTGAGAAAAATATAGATCGCAATTTTTTTTACAAATTTCAGGTGTTGTACAATTGAAGTCCACATCTATGACATGTTTGCTAATTAATCCACCATCGGATGAAAAAGATGAACTAACTTCGTGGTAATTGACTTTGTTTTTCAGAATCAAGAAAATATTTACATACCGTAATGAAATTTTCTTTATTAAAATAATTATTATGTGTTACAGGTTGACAAGCACTTGAGGTGATAACAACCTTCAAAAGTTGTGGATCGAAAATAAAATAATGGAGTGTGACGAAGTCACGATCAAACAATTGATCGAGAACAGAGATATCTTCAATGAGGTACAAAGTAATGACTTTTGTTACATTTGTTCGACATAAATTTTTACATAATAATATTCTCCCCTTGTTTTAAACATGCATGTGTCATCTTACCTTTATATCAAAGCCTACGTAAATCTTGTGGAAAACGCATCATCGCCGTGGTATGATTCGTGTGCAAATTGTCACCGCTCAGTTTTGAGCACATTGAATGGCAAAGAGTGTAAAACTTGCACGAATTCCGAGGTTGAATCATATCCAAGGTATGTAAGTCCATAATAATTACGAAAGTAAAATTTTTTTCCAAAATAATTATAAAATTATTTTTAACACACAGTATCGTTTATCGATGGAAGTTACGACGACGGGGTTGAAAGCGCAACAATTGTTTTGTTTGACGATGTTGCAACAATGTATACGGTTTGTACCGTTAACGAGTACATCGCATCCGTGAATAAGGTATGTATATTTTATGGTTTTTATTTTCCGTCTGCTCCTATTGTTCGTGTTAATCGGTTAACTGTCTTTTACAGAATCCAACCAGTCAGTATACTACAAGAGTTTTATGAAACCCAAAGAAAATTCCTTATTACTTTCTATTTCGACTCGACAAAAATGTTGAGATTCGGAAATGACAAATTATCCATTATTACGGAAGGGATTTACATGTGAATACTCACTCCCTTGGCCAAGAAAGGCGCCAGAAAAGTTGTTGCGACTCAAGAGAAGAAAAAAAGAAAACGGAGCTTGGTGATGTGATAGACTTGGACGATGATGAGAAACTAGGCGATGTGATAAAAAAGATCAAGGAAAAGAACAAGCCTAAATCATCGGGAACTAAAGTACCTCCAAAAAGTCAAACTAAAGAAGATATTAGGAAAATGTTTATTATTTTATTTCTGGAAATTAAATAATTTTTCTCTATTGTTTGCTACTAGACCAATGTGGTTACTTTTGAGAAAATAATATGCTTTTAACTTTATCTTTTAATGTTGTGATTACCAGTATCTATATTATGTTGCATAAAGTTAATCTAAAAAACGTATGTAGTATCAAATCTCAACGTAATCTTGACATCCAAATGTTAAATCCTAATTTGGATGGGGTAAGTATTCCTCGTCCCAGCGGGGATCCGCCCCGATGTTCTATACCCCGCGGGGGTGGGGACGGGAAGATATTTTTCCCCGTGGGGATCCCCGCCCCATTCCTCACCCAATTTCCCAATAATTATATCAAATTTATATTATTATAAGATAAATAATATTAAAATATAGTACTCCCATCCAATCCCCCAATATTACGTCAATATAACATAATATAAATAATATTAAATATAGTTGAAATAATACTTAACTAATATTAAAATTAAAAAACTAAAATAATATTTAAATAATACAAAATAATAATACATTTTAATAATAGTAGTGTAATATAAATAATATGAAATAAAGTTTAAATAACCTAAATAATCAATAATATTTAAATAATATTAAATACTCTATATTATAAATAAATTTTTCCATGTTAATGTTCGACAATCTATAAACTTGTTAGGAAACACTCATAATAGGCAATACATCTATATATTATTCATCAGGCGACTTGTTTTGTATTGAAACTGACAATTTTGTTCCCTTTTAAATATTTTAAAGAGAGGCTAATGATCAATTGAGAATTCACTACAATAATAATGATATAATTAGTAGAATAGAAACAATTTATTGGTCACTATTCATTGCCCTTTAATTGCTCTTTTAAAGGGAGGCTAATGACCGTTTCACAATTCACTACATTATCAACGTGGATATTTGTTCAGCCTTTACAAATTCCACCTTTTCATATCACAGATTGATTAGTATAATTATGCATCATACACACACATGGAGTGAATACATATAGAGAGTGATGTTTTGGACAGCGAAGTCATAAGTAGATCATCATATGTATTCACTCCATGATGAATCCTGAACATCTCAACAGTTTAACGTAAAGATTCGACCTTGGACTTTAGCTTGGCCTTCATTCACTGCTTCCAAGATTGAGACTTGTAATGTAAGATATAAACAGAGGCATATTATCGTTTTTTTCAGTCTTTCTGCGGCATATGGAATGAATGAATGATTTTTATGCTGCATGATCGTTGGAGAACGATCATACGCCCTCTTTATTTGTTTCTTCGATTTGATCAATTGCTTCGCGTTAAATAATTCCTGTTGCATGATCGTTGCTCGAACGATCATACACGCTCTTATTTGTTTCTCCAATTTGTTCGATTGCTAAGCTACATCTATCCGAAGGTTAGATATTCGATAGGTGATCTCATATTCATTGATTCCATTGTAAGTTGATTTCGTGTAATTAGTTTTTTTTTTTTGGTATATATAGTCATGATGAGGATAACTTTTTTAATCAATTAATACTACATTCTCTTATTCTAATTTATATGAACATTTTGTTTTTGCGTGCTATAAGCTCGAGTAGATTTTTTGAAGATAATCTTTTATAAATTAATATTAATACATGATTTGGTTATATTTGGGTAAAAATATTTTTTTTATCAAAATTGTATTACTAAAATACGTATAATATTTAAATATAATATAATAATATATTCAATTAAATAATTCCTGTTGCATGATCGCAGCTCGAACGGTTATACATGCTCTTTATTTGTTTCTTCAATTTGATCAATTGCTATGCTACACCTATCCGGGAGGTTTGATATTCGATATATGAGCTCGTGTTCATTTATCCTGTAAGCACGATTTCGTTGTAATTAGCTTTGTTTTTTGTTTTATATGATCATGATGAGGATAACATTTTTTATCAATTAATACTACATCCTTCTCTTATTCTAATTTTATATAACTGGATTTTGTTTTTGTGAGTTATAAGCTCGCGTAGGTTTTATAAAGATAATCTCTCTTAAAATAGTACATGATTTGGTACATATTTTACTTGAGGTTTTCTATACCTTAAAAAAAAGTTATTAAATTAGCATTTTCATGCAATTTATATTATTGGGTAAAAATATTATTTATCAAAATTGTATTACTAATATGAATAATATTTAAATATAATATAAATAATATATTCAATTAATATTCAACTTTGCTATTAAAAATGCAGGAGGTGATCAACGACGTAGCTCTGGATTATTTGCTTTGTGTTAAATAATTCCTGATGCATGATCGTTGCTCGAACGACCATACACGCTCTTTTTCGGAGGTTAGATATTCGATATGTGAGCTCATATTCATTGATTCCATTGTAAGTTGCTTTCGTGTAATTAGCTTTTTTATATGATCATGGTGCGGGTAACTTTTTTTTATCAATTAATACTACATTCTCTTATTCTAACTTTATATGAACTAGATTTTGTTTTTGCGTGCTATAAGCTTGAGTAGATTTTTTAAAGATAATCTTTAATAAATTAATATTAATACATGATTTGGTACGTATTTTAACTTGAGGTTTTTATACCCAAAAATAATAATTAAATTATCGTTTTAAAATATTTGTTTTAATCAAAATTGTATTACTAATTGCTAAGCTACACCTATCCGGCAGGGTAGATATTCGATACATGAACTCGTATTCATTGATTTCATTGTAAGTACGATTTGTGTAGTGACCTTTGTTTTTTTTTGTTTTATATGATCATGATGAGGATATCTTTTTTTATCAATTAATACTACATTCTCTTATTATAATTTTATATTAGCTGGATTTTATTTTTGCGGGTTATAAGCTCAAGTAGATTTTTTTTAAAGATAATCTTTGTTAAATAATTACATGATTTGGTACATATTTTAACTTGAGGTTTTTATTCATTCTGTTATTACGTCAAACAAAAAATTCATTTGCAATGTACACAATAGGTGCAGAAAAAGTAATATAGACAATATATCATTTCTTTATAGTATCAAATTGAATACATTTATCACAAATATTTGTCGGTATGATTATTGTTTATGATGATTCAAAGCAATACACTTGCAATTTATTGAATGATATACACGTGACTATTGCAGAGAACTAATTAAAACAATAATTCTTTGAATCGATAGTTAAATTTACTATGCCTCGGAAATCAACTTCGGATACAAAAAGGTACTCCTTCTCTTGTACCACTTTCATACTTTATACTCTCTAAAGCACAATAATCTTTTATAAATAGAGTAAGACATATTCAGTCCTAATATATGTTATTTTCATCATATAGAATGTTGTTTGGCGGAAATAATGATCCATCGGTACAAACCGACCAAGACAACCCAGATCAAGGTAAAGCATCAACAAATACCTTTTTACTTACCATTCTACGATGACTGAGATATGTAAAAAAAAATTTCCATAGGCGATGCGAGAAGTAAGAAGTTACAACAACAAAAGGAAAAGTATTCAGCATATTCACAACATGAAAGACGTGAATACATCGAAAAAAGTCGTTGAATCCAGAAACAAAAGAAAATCGATGGAGGATTCGCCTAATTCATCAAAACAAAGAGGGAAAAAGAAACGTATTTCATGGTTATTGAAAGCTCTAACATGCCTAGATGAATACGAAGGTGCATATCTTTTTCAATCTTAACGTTAGACCTGAAATTTTGTTTACGCCCAATGTAAACTCTTTTTTTTACCTTTTTCTTTATTTCGGTACCATGTAACTGAGTGACATGCTGTGGATGCAGTTGTGAATAATCATGAAAGTTATGAGCTATACGAGTTACAAGTGATGAAAAACTGTAGTCATTGTGGTGCAAAAAAGTTTCAGCGCGAGCCCCCAGGTTTTTGTTGTGACAATGGCAGAGTAAAGCTTGTAGATACAACTATTCCGCAAGAACTCCTTCAATTATTCACAAATCACCAGTCGACAGAGGCAATAGAATTCCGAAAAAATGCGCGGGTTTATAATAGTGTCTTTTCATTTACTTCTTTCTGGGCCAATATAGATAAGGACCTTGCATCTTCAACTCGAGGAATTTACACATTCAAAGCACAAGGCCAAGTGTATCATAGTCTTCCTGGATTGATTCCAAATGAAGCAGGTCCATCTCACTTCCAATTATATTTTTGGGATATAGACAACGAACTACGCAATAGAATGGGAATATTGAAGGACGCTTCTGTTCACGAGAATACTATGAAGAAGTTGATGGAGATAATGAAAGAAAATCCCTATGCTGCGTTGCTTCGGAAAATGGCCGATATTCCTGCATTAGAAGACGTTCAGCTACATATCACAAAAAATGCAGGGGGTGATCAACGTTGTTATAACTCACAACTGCTGATGAGGTTGTTGCCATATGGGTAGAAGGAAATAACCCCAATATACCTTATGATCGAGACATCGTTATACATGGGCACAATGACCAACGTTACAAAATCAAGCACTAATGGATGTTATGACCCCCTACAATATCCGCTCCTTTGTCCAAATGGTGAAAACGGTGGCATCAAAACATACCCAAGTGTCTCAGTTCCACAAGCTTCAGTTCGTCTGCTGGTGGTGTTCAACTGCCTCAAAGTTTCTCTTCAATAGAGAATATTATTAATGCCGAAGCGCAAGGTACAAATCTCGCTTTATGCTTTACTTAAAAGATAAGACTCAAAATAAATTCTTACTTCATGACTTATATACACTAATATTTATTTAAAGTACAATCAATAAATTAATCATCCTAAATTGTTGCAGGCTCTTATGGAGACAGTACCAAGATGGTATCATGCAGAGAATATTACTGCTACAAACTACAGATTAGAGGTGAGTCAATCCTTCTATCTGCTGGTAGATTACTCCAACAGTACGTAGTAGACATGTATATCAAACTAGAAACAACAAGATTGGATTATATCGACGACACATCAGGCAGAGATGAGATCAGAGTTGTACCAAGGTATCGTTGATTGCGTCACCAATGGAGAAACTAGAGGCAGTGAAGTTGGGAAAAGAGTTGTTCTACCAGCATCTTTCATTGGAGGGCCAAGAGATATGAGGCGCAGATACTATGATGCAATGGCATTAGTGAGAAGGTTTGGAAAACCGGATCTTTTCATCACGATGACTTGCAATCCTGATTGGAAGGAAAATCAAGAAAATCTTCAAGAAGGACAACGAGCCCAAGATCGTCCAGATTTAACAGCGAGGGTATTTCGTGAAAAGTTACAAGATTTAAAAGATCAAATAATTCACAAAGAAATATTCGGCAAAGTTGCGGGATATGTTTATGTGGTCGAATTTCAAAAACGAGGACTACCCCATATTCACATGTTGATCATACTGATGGCCGAATACAAGATCAATACTCCTGATCAGTTTGATAATTATGTTTCCGCCGAGCTCCCGCACAAAGAAAAAGAGCCTCATTTGTACAGCTTGGTGGTGTGAAGCATATGATGCATGGTCCTTGTGGAATAATGAACAAAAATAATCCTTGTATGGTTAGTGGAAAATGCAGAAGTCATTATCCTCGCCCAATTTGTGAGAAAACAATACAAGGAAAAGATGGATATCCAACATACAGAAGGAAAAAATAATGGTCGCTCTGTTGAAGTGCGACGAGGAAAGCTTAATAATCAAGGTCGTGCCGTACAATCCCTATCTCCTATCACGATATGACTGTCATATTAATGTGGAAGTATGCTCTGGAATAACAGCCGTGAAGTATCTATACAAATATATATACAAGGGACATGATAAGGTTTCTGTATATGTGATCATCATGCAGAACATAATATAGTTGATGAAATCAAACACTTCCAAGATGCAAGATGGGTATCCGCACAAGAAGGCAATGTGGAGAATTTTTGAGTTTGATCTGAATGAAATCACTCCTGCAGTGATAAACTTGGCGCTTCATTTGCCAAACAGACAGTGCATAGCGTTTTCGAGGAACCACAATTTGGAACATATCCTCCAATCTGACCATGCATCAAAGACAATGCTTACTGAATTTTTCCACAGATGTGAAGCTGATGAACACGCAAAAAATTTCTTATACAGCGAGTTCCCTGAGCATTACGTGTGGGACAAACAAAACAAACGCTGGAATAAGAGGAAAAAGAGACAAGTCATGGTCGCGTAAACAGTGCCAATCCAGCTGAAGGAGAACGATATTACTTGAGATTGCTATTGAATCACATTAGAGGACCAACTTCATTTGATTATTTGTTAACAGTTAATGAAAATTTATGTAAAACTTTCAAGGAAGCAGCTCAGAAAAGGGGTTTATTGGAATCTGATCAGAGCATATTTGAGTGTTTGAACGAAGCTGTTACATTTCAAATGCCTCATGCTTTACGAAGGTTATTCGCAACTATTTTAGTGTATTGTGAGGCCTACCGATGTTATGAATCTGTGGGAAAATTGTCTCGAGGCGATGTCAGATGATTTTACCCGAGCCGGATATTCTTCAGACGCAATAAAATTGAAGACATTGAAAAGCATTGGTTCTTTCTTACAAAGTATGGGAAAATCTTTAGAATTCTACGATTTGCCTGGCATAGAAGAAGACATAGAAGAACAAGAAATTTACTTCGGCCCGAAATCATTGACGAATTATTCGTAGAGGTTTCACATGATTCTCATTCGACACAATTTAGCTTAAACGAGGGCAGCTACAGGCTTTCACAACTATAATTAACTGTGTTGAATCGAAAAAAAGGTGGAGTTTTTTCGTAAATGGACCTGGAGGGACAGGAAAAAACTTATTTGTATCGCGCATTGTTGGCAAAACTTAGGTCAAAAAATCTCATTGCTCTTCCTACAGCTACTTCAGGGGTAGCAGCTTCTATATTACCAGGTGGTCGCACAGCTCACTCACTGTTCAAAATACCAATTGAATACATGAGAGGAGTTTTTGCATGATATCAAAGCAAAGTAGACTTGCTGATTTGTTACGTCAAACAAATTTGATTATATGGGATGAAGCGCCAATGGCTAAACGATTGGCAATTGAAACGGTACATAGAACCCTACAAGAAGTCGGGCAATGACGAACCATTTGGTGGAAAAGTTGTGGTACTTGGTGGTGACTTTATGCAAGTGTTGCCGGTTGTTCCGAGAGCCACAGTTCAAGAAACCATAGATGCAAGTTTGGTGAGATCATTTTTGTTTAAAAAATGAAGATTCTAACTCTCTCTGAAAACATGCGTACACGATCAGATCCTGATTTTGGTGATTTCTTGCTCAGAGTTGGCAAAGGAAGTGAACCTACAAACGAGGCTGGCGACATACGAAATCCTAATGACATGGTAATTGATTACGACGACAGCGACGAAGATGGATCTGAACAAAAGCTAATTCATACTGTGTTCCGAACTTGTCACAATCTGCTCATTCTTCTTCATATATGACAAGCCGTGCTATACTTTCTACAAAGAATGAGTACGTTGACAGATTAAATGAGAAAATAATCCAATCATTTCCAGGAGTGGCTAGAACATTTGCCAGCTTCGATGAAGCAGTTGACGACACTCAAAATTATTACCAGACTGAATTCTTGAACTCCTTGACACCAAATGGAATGCCGCCGCATCTTTTGGTTTAAAAAAAGGATTGTCCTGTTATTTGCTGCGAAACTTAGATCCTTCTGACGGTTGTGCAATGGTACTAGAATGGTATGCAGAGGATTCGAGGACAATGTAATCCATGCAGAAATTACTGTAGGACATCATTCCGGAAAGAATGTCTTCATTCCAAGAATACCGTTAGCTCCTGCTGAGAATGAAGGATATCCATTCACATTTAGGAGAAAACAATTCCCAGTGCGTCTGTGTTTCGCCAACAATTAATAAAGCACAAGGGCAGACCATACCGTTTGTTGGTGTTTACTTGCCGCAACCTGTATTCTCCCATGGACAACTTTATGTTGCTTTATCTAGAGGAACTTCAATGTCCAATACTAAAGTTTTAATTAAGCCACAACGAATCAAGATGTTGATGGAACATGGACAAAAAATGTTGTCTACCATGAAATTCTAACATGCGGTACGTCTCTTTTAATTCTTTTTTATTAAGCTTATTATAATAATAACTGATAATCATTGGACATACGTGCAGGAAGTTGTGGTGACAATAATAATAGTGCAACATATGGAGAAATCACATGTGATAAAGGTAAAATAATTGGTTGTTCCACTAATATTTTATAACGGCAGGGTTCCACTTTTCCAATTAAGTCAATCATAATGTAGCGGGATTTCATCAAAAGAAGCAATATATTAATTAATGTTAACTTTAAATTGATGTCTTCTATTAGATAAAAAAAATTACTAATGCGCGACAGCGTACATCAATTTTATTTTTTCATTGCTTTAATATGTTCTATTTCTCTAATTAAGAGGTAAGTTAGGGTACACCTTCTATATTTATAAGAAGTTTCGTCTTCTGAAAAAAAACACATCAAAATTCGAATTATGTTAATTAAATTACGTAGACGATTTATAATTCTTCAAGTTTTCTGTTAGTCTTACGTAAAGCGTAAATTATTTGTATTCTAACACATGTTTTTTTTTCTCCGGCTACGAAGAACACTCATGCATACAATCAATTTCTGAGTTTATAAAGATCAATTTTTTTATTTTAGATTTTATTCAACATCAATCCAAAGTTCAAACACATTAAACTCTAATTAGTTATTATGTTTATGTTAGTGACACCACGTGATCCAGTCCTACGGCAATATGCAATGTTACTTCTCAACATATGCAGGGAGTCACGGCCTTAACCGTGGAAACTAAAAAATAAAACAATAGTATGTTTTTTACTACTATGTCATTTATGTTTCCTTCTTCATATAATTTCCAAAGTTATGTGGCCCGATTAACATTATTGCGATTAAGATTGCAGAGTTCAAAACCACATATACAAGCTCAAGGTTACAATAATTGCTTCCCACATACAATCTCAATTCATAAGGTTTGTCTTGCTATCCTTGATGTCACAAATATTTATAGTTTTGTCAACATTAAATCTCAACTCACACTTAATACTAGATCAGATTTCTATATTGCATTTTGTAGTTGTTGACCCAAGTTTCTTGAAGCCATGAGAGGCCTCACGGTGGCTACACTTTGGTGTAATTGTTATCAAGTCTAGAACCATATGTCTTATCAGTTGAGAATCTTAGTCACATCATCAGGTTATAGTAATACTTTTTTTTTCTTTTCTTTGTATACATGTAGATGCGTTCAATTATGAAATTTTAATTATTTCATGTTAATGTTCAACCATCTGTGAACCTATTCGGTTCATACATTTGATATGCATATATCTTCTGCTTTGATTGCAATATAAAGTATGTTATCCAACGCACGTCAAAACGACCCATGATTATTAAGCTTTCCCGTCGTACTTCAACAGAACGACAATCTCTCATTCCTGTAGGCCTGCTTGCATAGGCCCAAATCCGGCCTTAATTCCCAAGGTTCTTCATTCGCATTTATTAAGAGATACTTGACTGTTTGGTTATAAGCTCAATATAAAGTAAAGGCCATAATAAAATAAGTTAATAAGGCGATGATAATTTTTCTGGTTTCAATAACTTAGTTAATTTATAGCGGGACTGTCTATTTGATATCGGGTTTGTCTATTAATTCGGGCTTTAAATATATGAACAAAATATATTACATATATATCTTATTTGGATTAAGTCTTTGATAGGGCATATTTTTTTGTTACAAAACCTAACAAAAACGAATATGCTGAGTTGTACGCTGAAATTTAAAAGGCAAATCTACACATAAATCCCCATACCTCAAACTATCAATCAACTAACTATCCTCCCACCATTTTTTATCACTAAACTTCCCATTCCAAACATTTAAATCACATACCTACCTAATGGACCATTATACCCTTGCAAAACATAAATATTACAAAATAACCAATTGAATTTCAACACCGTCGCTTCACCCCGATTAGTTGACTATCACTTTCAGAAATTACAGAGAACGATAGAGGAGAACGGCCGAGCTTCGATTCTCAACTTCACCTCCGTTCAACGAGCAGAGAACGAGAGAGGAGAACGAGCAAGCCTCGAGTTCCGAGTAAGCTTCGACATGGCAGCATTTGAACGAGCGTACTGTAAGCTTCCTTTTTAAATTTTTGATTTGTTGTGGCATGGGTTAATGTAGAGATTAGGGCTTCGATAGTTGCATTCGTCAAGGATTCCATGTCGGGCTATGTTTAGTTTTTTTTATTACGGCTCGAATCTGGAGTTTATGCCAAAAATTAGGGTTTTATTTTTGTTTTTCGATTTGGAGTTTTTATATCGTTCAAATTAGGGTTTGTTCCCTGTTCGATGTAAGGGCACTACATTTGTGACTGTCTTGGTACGAGTATTGGTTGTTTCTGGGTACTATAATTGAATTGGTATTATTTGTATATACTTTTGGTACCGCATTACATAATTAATGGTACTGTAAATTGATTATTTGATTCTTTGATTTTTGTCTCATGCAGGAATTGCACCGAAGTCGGAAAAAACACACCGGCTCAAGAAAATCAAGAAATAATTTTGAGATGACATCACATTGTCATCCCAATCTTTTCAGAGACACGATTGATGGAACTAACGCCCTTGATGACGGAGGAACACAAATACTCTTAAAGCAAACTCCTTTCTACATTTTCTTGGAGATGCCCAAGATGTCACAATCATTTTCAGGAATTGTGGCATTATTGAGGCATTATAATATTGAGGAGAACAGTTTTCGATTAGGTGAGAATATAAACCGCAAGAGTTTAGTTTGGTGATGGGGTTGCACGATTTAGGGCAACCCGTTGATCCCGATAGTAAGTTTTCTTCGTCAATCGTTGAACGCCATTGTGACGGGAAAAATGCAATGTAACACGGAAAAAAATAATGGAGTTGTTAAAATCTTTAGTTGGGGAGGAGGGGAAGGAGAATGTTGAGGATTTGTTCGGGCTATTATTCTCCTTTTATTTAATTGTGTACTTTTTCCGATGGGTAATCCGAAAATCCCATCTTTTACGGTACCAATATATGGATGTTTGCAGTACAATGTGTAGTTATTTGTAATACAATAAATTTCTCTATTGTTGTACCCTTCGTAGGTTATTTGTAGTATATTTCACGTACCGGGTGTTTGATTGACGAAAGCATGTACATTCTCGAGCAATTAAGGCCTGAGAGCCAACAGGATGCTTGCACATAATAAAAATGGAACATATGGCAACATAAACTTCCAATATATGAAAAATCTTGACTATGTAGTAAGATGTTGTCACTAGTATCATTCAAGAAGAAAGAAAGTTGGCGTATGCCAGTTTCAATACCAAATTACCAAAATAGTACACATAACTATGGTCACGTAGTCAGGGACCTAAAAGTAATTCGGTAGGCGTCCAAATATGCAGACTCTAATTTGTGGTACCAATATATAGGTGTTTGCACTACCAATGAATAGTGATTGTAGTACCATAAATTTCTTTATTGTAGTACCCTTCGTAGATTATATGTAGTATCTTTCACGTACCGGGTGTTTGATTGTCGAAAACACGTATATTCTCGAGCAAGTAAGGCCTGCGAGCAAACAAATGGATGCTTCCACATAATAAAATGAAACATATGGCAACATAAACTTCCAATATATGGAAAATCTTGACTATGTAGTAAGATGTTGTCACTAGTATCATTAAAGAAGAAAGGAAGTTGGCGTATCATTGTGGTAATCCTTGATGGTAGATATAACTATGGTCACGTAATCAGGGACCCAAAAATAATTCGTTCGGCGTCCAAATACGCGGACTCTAATTTGTGGTACCAATATATGGATGTTTGCAGTCCCAATGGGTAGTTTGTTCTAGTACCATAAATTCATCAGTTGTAGTACCCTTCGTAGGTTATTTGTAGTATCTTTCACGTACCGGGTGTTTGATTGTTCAAAACACGTACATCCTCGAGCAATTAAGGCCTGAAAGCCAACAAATGGATGCTTGCACATAATAGAAACATATGGCAACATAAACTTCCAATATATGAAATATCTTGACTATGTAGTCAGATGTTGTTACTAGTATCATTCAAGAAGAAACAAAGTCGGCGTACTAATGTGGTAATCCTTGATGGTATATGTTAAACCGCCAATTTCGATACCAAATGATCAAAATAGAAAATATAACTATGGTCACGTAGTCAGGGACCCAAAAATAATTCGATCGGCATCCAAATACGCAAACTCTAATTTGTGGTATCAATATATGGATGTTTTCACTACCAATGGGTAGTTATTTGTAGTACCATAAATTTCTCTATTGTAGTACCATTCGTAGGTTGTTTGTAGTATCTTTCACGTATCGGGTGTTTGATTGTCGAAAACACGTACATTCTCGAGCAATTAAGGCCTGAGAGTCAACAAAAGGATGCTTGCACATAATAAAAATGAAACATATGGCAACATAAACTTCCAATATACGAAGAATCTTGACTATGTAGTAAGATGTTGTCACTAATATCATTCAAGAAGAAAGAAAGTTGGCGTATTAATGTGGTAAGTCTTGATGGTATTTGTTAACCGCCAATTTCAATGCCAAATGATCAAAATAGTAAAAATATGACAATGGTCACGTAGTCAGAGACCCAAATATAATCTGATTGGCGTCCAAATACACGGACTCTAATTTGTGGTACCGATATATGGATGTTTGCAGTACCATTGGCTAGTTATTTGTAGTACCACAAATTTCTCTGTTGTAGTACCCTTAGTAGGTTATAGTATCTTTCACGTACCGCGTGTTTGATTGTCGAAAAGACGTACAATCTCGAGCAATTAAGGCCTGAGAGCCAACAAATGGATGCTTGCAATACCAATATATAGATGTGTCATAACCTATCGGGAACATATCAACAAAGAATGTGCCATAACCGATACAAAAGAATGTGCCATAACGTATCGGCAACATATCAATAAAAGAGTGTGTCATAACCAATCGACAACATATCGACTAACGAATATGTCATAACAAAAAAAAGGGCATAACAGTCATATGGACAAAACGACAAAAATAATATGGACAAAACGAAGAAAATAATCACCACAAAATACATGCAAAATACAGCCAGGTAAGCTATGTAGCAACGACTTCTTATATTCACACAATGCAAACAACGTGAGCTCACTAAAGACAATTGTAGACAACATAGCTTCATATAATAGGACATGTTAAAATTAGAACAACAAACGATAACTATATGATACTTCTAGAAACATTCAAAATGTATTTCATATAAGAAATGTGGGTACTGTAATTCAACATGCTTCAGTACTACATATAAGAAATTGCTTTGACCAACAAATTAGTCAAAATTTAACCAAATACTCACCTCCCTTGACACACACAGTATGCTAACGGTAGAAAAATGGAGGAGAAAATTCAACTTTTTACAGCTCGACCCCTAAAACGCGACACCCACACAGCTCGACCCCTAAAACGCGACACCCCCAGCTCGACACCGAATTTAGGTCAATGTCACTGCCGCAAAACGTTCACCGTACACCTCAGCAGAGTGTTTCGCTCGAGCTCAACTCCGTTCGCTCGAGTCAAGAAACCCACCGTGATTGGGTAGGCTGGGAGCTTTTCCGGCGAGGGCAGGAGCTGAAGACGAAGGGAAGAAAAGTAGGGAAATGAGTTCTGAGAATGTTGGGGCGAAGCATGGATTTTCAATGGTTGAATTGGAGAAGAAAAGCTTTAAAAAATAATTAATGAGGAGCAAAATCGTCATTTCGGTTAAATGGGTAGTGATGTGTAAGATTGTTTCGATTTAGAGAGTTTGGTAATAAATAAAATGAAATGGGGAGTTAGTTGATAGAAAGTTAGGAAAGAGGGATTAGTTGAGGTTTACCCCAATTTAAAAAGTATTTTCATGATAATTTTTGGAAAGACACTTTTTTTTTCACTTAAGTAATTTTTTTGTTAAATTTAAATGATTTATTTCTAAAAATGTAAACAAAATGCCCAAACCATCAATAATTATACACGCACAGCATAACATTAACAGCCCCATCCAGGTTAATACTGACATTTTTTTTTCTTCAAATGTAATTACGATCATTCAATTAATCGTAACCTATGCAAAGTATGTTTAGAGATATTAACTGGGAAAATCTAAAACTCCCCTGTAATAAACTTTAAAAAACATCCAGAAAAATATTACCAAGATCAGGAACAAGGTTTTACCAATTTGTTAAACGAACCAAAATTTTAGTGTAATTTGAAGAAAAAAATGGTAACAACTCCACTTAGAAACAATATAACTTCCAGTATATGTTAAAAAACCGTAACTCGGTGAGTAGTTAACCAATAATGAATTACCGAATTTCATCAGATAATTATTCGGTATGTACCGAATTTCCAATCGGTATCATTAGCATAACGAATTGCTCACACCCCTATGCTATCCTTATAACCTTTTTTTTAATCTTTTGTGAAAGTGTTTAGTTGCAATGTAAGATAAAACCAATTTGGCAAAGCCCATGAGATAACTCATCAGCCCATTTCTTACAAATTATAGTAAATTGAATTCATGTTATTTATTAGGCCACATAAACACAAAGATAAATAGTAATAGTTGGCCTGTAACCACAAAAGGCTATTATGTCCTTCAGCAATAGTGGAACCCAGTTCATCTATTCCTTCCCCCCATAAAAAATACATCTACCTGCACTGATTTTTTTTTTGATTTGAAGCCTTTGTTGAATCTTTACTAAGGTAGTACAGGCGCTCGAGGTAATCACATCATTCTATCACCATTCATATTACTTTATTCTATTATTATATTCCGATTTTTAGTTGCAGTATCATTTGATGAAAATTTGCTGATGAAATTGAACGATTTGAGGGAGTTCATTAGTTTCTTGTTCTATATAGTTATTACTTGAGTAGCTTCTTGTGAAGCTTAGTCATTATTATTGTATTTCCTGTGCAGACTTTTCTCCAATGGTCATAGATGCCAACGAAATCCACCACCATTTAAGAGATAGCAGCTAGTACATACAACTTGTGGATGTTGACTTTTTTTTTATTTGTTGTATTTAGAACTTGGATTTGATCATACAGTGAAATCAACTTTGCTCCTACTTTTAGCAAAATATATTGATATGAATTTAAGATTTGGTCATTGTATGTTAAGACATAGTTGAATGCAATTTGATAAAGACACCTTTTCATGTCAAACATTCAATTTTAACATGATTTCTATTTAAAGGCCATTACATGAATTGCATTTTGAAACACAAAAACATTAATCAAAATATAGCTTATGGTCTTATGAAGCTTTAAAAGGTGTAACAGGTACACGTATGAATTTTGGTAACTTTGGTTTCGGGAGCTTATAGTTAACTTTTGTTTTAGTTTTCCTTTGCAGGTATGAATTTTGGTAAACTACTATCAAGACAAGATTACTTGTACAAGATTTTTTGCCCGGAAGAAATTGATGAATTTTTTATCTAAAAATTTGTAGCTGCCAAGATGAATGCTAAAAAGAACGACGAGGACGGAGAGCGCATCATTTCAAACCTTCATTGGCCCATCCATTTACAATTTCATGAATGTTTATAGTTTCGTTCTCGATACAACAATTCAACGTCCTCAAATGAAGATTTGACAACGTTTAAAGAAATATTAGAAGACCCCGATGTTACTTGGACTCAACCCTACAACTTCCTTGATGCGCCAACTGAGAAATGGATAAGATGGTATGAGGTAAGCAGCTTAAGGATATGTTATTACATTATATATGTTTTCATATTCTTTTGTTGACTGACATGTATTTATTAATGTAGGAGGATCCAATAGCAAAAGCATATTTTTATGAGGGAGAGACGCAATGGCCAAACCTTTCTATTTTGTTTGATGATGCCAAGCAACTACCAACAAATCTTCCCGAGTTGATCGAGATTTCCAGCGATACCGATAACAACGTAGTCGATATTAATACTAAGAAGGAGGAAGATGCTTTTCTTATTGAAGATTTCTACGAGGCAACATCACCTGATCCAAATGTACTGGGCAAGAAGCCAACACCTGTTAAAAAACTGAATTTCGGAGGTATGCCAAAAATTATGAATGTTCACCGTGTGGCAAGTGAAGACTACTCTAGCTTCGAGCCCTATGCAACAATACCATAGTCGGTCCTCCACGTTTCCCAATGCCTCATCATCTATCACTCTATGGTGTATATGGATCTCCTTTGAAAGCTATCACGCGGGTAGTTCGATAGGCTCATGCACCCGTTTGAAATTAAAAGCTGTGAAATCTTTGTTAACTCCGAATATTCTATATGTAATATATATTTACTAAGCTGTTGGGTTGCTTCTCGTTGTTGGAAATGTTTGTTTTGACGGCTATGGCTTTGTATGTTTGCCAAGTATATGTTTCCGATCTCTAGCTAGTATGTTAATGTTGATTAAGGTTCAATACACGTACGTGGTCTTTTGTACTTCAATGTGTCAATGTAATATAATTGTGTTTGAGTTTCAATATATGTACGTGGTCTTTTGTACTTCACTACTTTAATGTTATATAAGTAACTGCGTGTTATCTAATTGTTTGTGAGTAATACCATGTATTGTACTGAAGTCTCAGCATTTTGAATTAGTTATCTTCCATAGATATCTTTCATCTAACTTGTTCAAACACCCCAGCTGAAAAAACATACATTCAAATAGACCATTATGAAGTCACAACATGTGTTTACAAATAGAACATAGATGTTTAGTGACTAGTATTTACAGACAGAACATACCACTTACAATCCTTACAAAAGAAGCACCTTTATTTAACCCTAAAGTACAAGGTGTAATAAGGAAACATACTAAGAACCCATAGTTAAGTGACTACAAAATAAGTTGCGAAAGCAACATAAACACAAGAACAAATTCCAGCACCTCCATGTTTACATAAATAGATCCGTCAAGAGTAGCAATGATGAATTCATGTTGCTTGTTTGGTGGAAGGCTAAAGAACATTTGAAGTTCATTCGAGTTCTTGGAAAGTTCTTTACATACGAGAAACTTCTGGTTTGGAGTCAGACTTTCCATTCGATCAACCACAACATATACTTTGCTTCTGGTGGATTCCTAGATGACATCGTTGCTTTTCTCTTGTTCGTCTCCTCCAATATCACCATATGGCTCAGACACACCAATGAGTGTAGTATTTATTGTTGCATCTTGAAAATCCATGGCATCATTTCCCATAGCTCTATCATTACCGAATATTTCAGTCCATTCTTCATAATATGGCCATGTTTTGTAACGCACCATCTTTGCAGTAGGATCCATCTGTATCGAAACCCATCACTAGTGTTAAGAGAGTATACATATTTTATATCACAAAGTAAGGTTGAAGGAAAGTAACCTTCACGTAATCCTCCCAAACTTGATCTGCATGTACGTCGATCATCTTCATTGTGTCGTTCCAACCTAATTCCACTTAATCTCAAGATAGAGGACAAAGACATGAAGCGATCAGAGGAATTCCCAATCTTAATGAGTTTCGTAGGTGGTATGTGAACCATGTCTTAAGGAAGCAAGTGGCATGCCAGCCATAATGTTGACCAACATTCTGCTCAACATTGTAAAACTGCTCATTGTTTTCAGCTTATTCATATGGATCTGATGGGTCTCATGGAGGTAGATAGTATTGGTGGTCGAAAATATGCTTTGTGCTGGTTGATGACTTTTCCTGATTTTCATGGATTGTTTTTCTTAAGAAAAAATCTGAAACTTTTGACATTTTCAAAATCTTTTGTCCTATGGTCAACAATAATTTTTGTGCTCCCGTTTTTTGTATTAGGATTGATCATGGTAGAGAGTTTGGAAATCAGTTTTTCAAAGATTTTTGTGATAAAAAGGGTATTATCCATGGGTTTTCATCTCTAAGACACCCCAACAAACGGGGTTGCTGAAAGGAAGAATAGGTGTAATTCCTGTAAAATTTAATACGAGATTTTGATGTCATTAACTAAGTAATTTTGGTGACTTAGAAATTTTGATAAAGAAGTTTAAGTTTCAGAGCAAAAATATAAGTTGTAATAGTTTCTAATTATTTTCGAAACTTAGTCAAAGAATTACCCAAAATTAATGATGTTGGAATAAGTAAAAATTGGGCTACTTGACTTTTGAATTAGGCCCAATTTTTCGAAAGGTGATAAGGTAAAAACATTACTTACGCTTAAGGAAATGTTATCAGCACCTGTCACTTCAATGTCAAAGTTAAATTATAATACATATCAATATCATAAAACCCTTACTAAGAAGAATAACGAAAGAAAAGAAGGAGAATACCTGAACAAAGAAAGCCAAGAAGAAAGGAAGAGCTGTAATAGAACAAGAACTCATAGAAGCTTAAGTGAATTCGAAAATCTGATTTTCGAAGTGAGGTAGATCCTTGATGCTTAGTATGCTTAATTAGGTTTCGATGTTGTATGCCTTTACATGCTTATTTGATAATTATAAGAGTTTTTCTAAATGTTATTGTGTTTGGAAAAATCCAGATTTTCGAGTTCTAGCCATGTTCACGGTGTTTATGTGATGATATTTGAGCTTTGGTGATTTTCGAAATATGTGATGTTCATGAGGGTTTGAAGATTTTCGAGTGTGTTGTTTTCTGGGTTTCAGATGATTTGGAAAGGTTGAAGTTATGAATTTCGAAAGAGATTTTCGGTAGTATTCTTAGGATTTTCGAAATGAGATTACGCAACTTGTATAGAAAATTTATTTTCGAAATATGTAAGATTTTCACAAGGTTAGGTTTTCGCAGCTTATGTTTTCGGAAATTATTTTCGAAAGTGTAACGATTTTTATAATATAGTAGATTTTCTAAAGATAGAGGTTCTAGAATCATATTCGAAAGGAATGTCGATTTTCGCAACGTATTAGACCTGCACTTTCGAAATTATTTTCGAATTATAGGGTTTTCGTAAAATTGAATTTCTTGGGCCGAAAATTGATTTTCGCGGGCCAAACTTCGAATGAGAGACGAGCTTTCAGGCCAAAAATCAATTCTCGCGGGCCTGATATTTTGTGAGAGAAATAGGGTTATTCACGGGCTTTCACATGGGCCTGGAGTGATTTTCGAAACAATCAATTTTCTAATAAATTTTCGAATCTTCCCAATTTTCGAATGAAATATTTTTCGAAACTAGGTGATTTTCGAACACAATTTTCGAAACATGTCAAATTCTCGATACTTAGCAGAATTTCGAAATTTCCTGATTTTCGAACCAATTTTCGTAACACTTTATTTTCGAAAAATGTTTTCAATACTTAAACCCATTTTTCGAACTCATTTAATTTCAAGATTTCTCTAGACTGCTAACTTAAGGACGACAGGTAGGTGAATCATTCATCTACAACACGTAAATACTTATCTGATATTTATGTGCTAATGTGATTTGCTGATCAACGTGTTTTACGTATATTTCCTGTATTTTCACGTTATATGCATGGCATGTGCATATCATATCAGAGTGAGAGATATTTATACCGTATCGACACGTAATGATTTGACGTATCGATGAGCAGGGTAGATCAAGATTATTGTGATTTATGACTCGTTGAGGAGTCGAGGTTAGTACGCATATGCCACCTGACGGCAGACAGGCATGATTGACCTGTCTACTGGGCGTGAACGTCCCGAGGTGCAAAACCATTGTTGTTGTATTTTAGCGGAGGGAGCGACCTGATAGGGCAATAGCGTGATCGTCTAAATGCTATCAGCGTACCGCTTACGGAAGGAGCGATCTAGTAGGGCAGTAGCGTGATCGTCTAAACGCTACCAGTCTAGGCTACCGTTATATTACGGCGCGCGAGGTGTCGAGTCTCACCTAGGGCCCTAATGTGTGAAATGAGATAGAGATGTGGGAAAAGAAAGAGTTTGCATTGATATGTGAGATATTGGGATTGAGACTGAGTACACACTTGCATACACGCATTTTATTCACCTACTGGGCAAATCACTCAATGTTTACGTGTTGTAGTACTGAGTCCGACGTTGATACACGTCGCATCTGAGGCGGCTGGTGGCGGTGCTCCACAGACTTTTGAGGGCGATGAAGACCTGTGGTGCGGCGTTAGGGTTTTGTATTTTGACATTTTGGGGCCACGGCCCTTGTCTAGATATGACTATATGCACTCTTTTGATGTAATATATTATAATTTAGGAAAAAGTATTTATTAGACGGGTCTTCCGCGGCTTACGTTGCGGAAATCCGCCATTAATCCTAATTAGAAAATGAGGGTCGTTCCAATAGGACACAGCAAATGGCTCGTGTTATGCTCCATTATAAGAGTCTTTCTAAAAGATTTTGGGCAGAATCAATTGAATACAACATGTCATATTTCGAATGGAGTCCATTTCCGTCAAGAAAACTTCCTATGAGCATTTAAGTGTAAAGAGCCATGTGTCAAATATTTCGTGTGTTTGGTTGTTATTGCTATATGTTAAATGATCGTGAACTGACTAAGTTTGATTCGAAGAGTGATAAATGCATCTTCTTGGGTTATTCTACTAATAGTCGTGCCTATCGAGTTTACAATTTTTGAGATTTGAAACTGTTCAGGAATCTACGAACATTTTATTTGATGATTCGTCTGATCTTAGCAGAAATGCTCCACAAGTTGATATTACCGATATAGTCCCTGTAGTTGGTCAAGCAGAGGAGAATGTGGAGTCGAATATTGAATCGGCATCTGACTCAACATCAGTTTCCTGAACAGAACAATGAAGTGGAAACTATGGATGTTCGCCGAGACCCCCAACCGAGACTTCAGAAATCCCATCCCGCTGGTCAGATTATTGGCAGACTGGTGAAGGGCGAAAGACCACAGAAAGACTACAAATCAATGTAAAAAATGTATGCATGAATTCCATGTACAGTGAGTTAAGGTCTAACTGCCTTGTCTCTAAACTTGAACCGAAAAATGATCTTGAAGCACTCAATTGGATCAATGCTATGCAAGAAGAGCTTTTACAGTTTGATAAAAACCAAGCGACCTTGGTTCCAAGGCCGAATGACATTAATATCTGTTGGGAATATGCACTCGGAATGCCGATATTCGAGGATTAGATGAATAGGGGCTATTTAATCTATGTAATATTCACAATTATTTTTATATCTCGATTGTATGACATTTCAATTAGTAAAGGCATGTTATTCTTTTTATCATATTTTCGTACAAGGCATTCTGTTTAAGAAGATATATTGAATAAACCCAAACGTCAGAGTTTAGTTATCAATTCTGCTTGTGAGAGAAGGGGCACCGATAGACATTACTCTCTGAGGTTAAAATAGTCCACAAGTTAATATCTCTAGTAGGGTGACCGGATTGATCACATAAACTTGATATGTTGGCAGTCCGATGTGACTGTGCCAGTCGCTCACTCAGGGGAGTGAGAGCTCGTGACATTGATACAAGACGAATCGGGGATTGTCTGTATTTGGACACTGACTCATAGTCGAATCGATCGCATGCTGGGAATGTCAAGGTTCGAATCGACTGACTATAGTAGCATTCGTGAACCTTAGATCGAAAGGGTCAACGTTGGAGTACGTGTCTTATGAGAGTTTCGGGGACGAAAAATTACAAAGTCTTTGGCCAAAGCATTGAAACTGACTCACTTGGATGTGGAGGGTAGTTTCGTAATTTTGCCTGCCACGATTCATCATAGAGTCGAGTCCTGTTAGTTTGACATTACATGACTATCACTCGACCGGAACACATGTGAAGGGTTTATACGTATGGCGATAATCTTTAGTCGTTCGTAAATTTCGAATTCGGGGTCGGTTTGGTACCACAAGATTAGCTAAGCGCTTACCGAGCTCTTGAATTCCTCCCAATGCCGAGTTGAGACGAACCAGAGGAGTCGGGCTTAAAAAGGATCACTAAGTACGGGTCAAATTAAAGAGAGATTGGACTTAGAGTCGCAGACGGACTCGGCCCAAATTAAATTTGGGCTTAGCGAATTTAATATATTTAATATTTAGGCTTGGCCCAAATTAATATTTTTTTTGTGAGAATGTTTATTTTATTATTTGATAATTAAAATAAATATTTATTTCCGCGGTATAAATGGTGTTATACTGTAACTTACCAAGATTGGCAAATTGGGAATTTCACCTCATGAGATTTTCGAAAATAACATAATAGATATGGTAGGATTTTTTGAAATTAATTTGGAATTAAATAGCATGATTTTCAAAATATGCTAAAGATTCGTAACAACCACCCACCTTATATAGAAAGGGGAGGACGAATTTACTAAAAAAGTAATACAAAGAGAACAAGTCACACACATCAAAACAAAAGGGGGAGCTGGAGCTCTCTCTCTTCGCCGGGGCGAATTCTCGATCGACTTCTCTAGCTATCCACGGGAGACGATCGAACGTGACCACCGAAAAGGATCGCGTGACGAAACGAGAATCGACCGCCGAAAACTTAAAAATCCCGGGGATAATCCGGCATCAACCAACAATGTCATAGGTACGAAGTGGATTTTTAAGAACAATCTGATAACCATGCTATAATTATTCGAAATAAAGCCCGTTTAGTTGCCTAAGGCTATACCAAGTCGAGGGAATTGATTTTGATGAGACCTTTGCCCCTGTAGCTAGATGAGAATCGATTAGGTTACTGCTTGCTATTGCATGTTGGCTCAACATTACTTTACATCAGATGGATGTAAAGGGAGTATTCTTAAATTGTTATAATGTTAAAGATATTTATGTTGAGCTGCCCAAGGGATTTGAGGATCCTCATTACCCTAATCATGTTTTCAAGTTGCAAAAGGCTCTTTATGGTCTTAAGCAGGCACCTCGAGTGTGGAATGGTCGACTTACATCGTTTTTATTAAACTTAGGGTTTATTCGAGGAGAAGCCGATAGAACCTTTTTGTTAAAAGAGTTGGTACTGATATTTTAATCTTTTAGATTTATGTGGATGATATTTTTTTGGCTCGACTTCTCAATCTATGCTGGATCGGTTTGTGCATGCTATGAATTCTACATTTGAAAATGAGAATGATCAGTGAGCGAACATTTTTTCTAGGTCTGCAGGTTAAGCAAAGTAAAGATGGCATATGTGTGTCCTAGGAGAAGTATGCCAAGAATACAGTGAAGAAATTTGGGCTAGATACTGCAAGGTAATGAAAACTCCGATGGATTCATCACAGATAGAGATAATGTTGGAGAGATTGTCGATCCAACATTATATCATTCCACGATATGCAGTTATTGTATCTTTCAGCGAGTAGACAAGATATTATGTATAGTGTTTGTGTCTGTCCGAGATATCAGGCTGAGCCAAAGGTCACTCATTTAAATGTTGTGAAAAGAATTAAGTATGTCAGTGGTTCATGTAGTCTTGGGTTATGGTTTTCTAAAGAACCTAACACTAATCTTGTCGGGTTTAGCGATGCTGATTTGCAGGTGACGAAGATGACCGAAAGAGCACAGGTGGTGTATGTTTCTTCTTAGGTAGTAATCTTGTGTATTGGTATAGTAAGAAAAAAATTGTGTTTCTCTTTCTATGACTGAGTCTGAATATGTGGCTGCGGGTAGTTGCTGTGTAATCAGCTGATTTGGTTGAATAGCATGTTGGGTGATTATGGCTTAGAGAGTGATTTTGTGCTTATGTACTGTGATAATCTTAGTGCCATTAACATTTCGAAAAATCCTATTCAACAATCTATGACCAAGCATATAGATATTAGACATCATTTTCTGAGAGATATCGTAGAAAACGAGTTAGTAAGAATAGAGCAAATAGATACTAAGCATTAGTTAGCTAATATTTTCACTAAAGCATTGTATTTTAAAGGTTTCTCGAACCTGAAAAGTCCATAGGTCTGTGTCAGTGTCTATGATTGTTGGTCTAACATTTGGATCAACATAGCATATGTCAAATATGATTGTTACAGTTTCAATATTTGCTTTGATATTCTCTCAATAATTCTGTGAAATGATTTGACTCACCTAGGCCGTTTCTGAAATGACCTAATCCCTTGGTAAAAGCATGCTCATAAGCCTTGTTCAAGATATAGGTTCAGGTAATAAGTTTTCCTAGGTACACGGCATTCGCGGTGACGATCTATTCTTTGCGACAAAAAGCCTAACCTTGATGATAAGAAATAAGGGCAGTGTACAATAATTCATATATATAATTGAGGTGAGAAGGGCAGAAAATGGAATAGAATTAAGTATCAGGGTGTTGAACAGAAAACTCTGGAATTACAGATGAGAATGTTGAATCTTATGTTGGGACAACATATATAACCAGTCATTTTGATTATGCTATATTTACGGTGTGTTTTTTGTTGTGCTTAGATCTTAGGCATACATATATTATGTGTGTAAGTGTCTAGAATCCGCAGCTCTTTCTTAGTTTGCATTGAAGAACAGCTAGCCTCACTTGTCTCAAGCGCTCATCGACGTCTCTAATAGGTTAGTATCTCTTGATCTTGATATGATTTTGTTTTGGTATCTCCACTAATGCACGATTTTGGTTCTCCACTTTTACTCGATTTTTTAATGCAATTCTTGGAATATTTTGGTAAGAAAATCGTTTAAAGATTTTAACACTCTAACGGGTATATTTTTCGCATCACTCACGATTATACTCCAAGTTCTTGACTTTATTCTTTCCGTTAGAGCCTTTTACTCCTTTTATTCGGCTTGATCTCTCCTCAACCGCACAACTCTATCTCATAATCTCTTATTTTAGCTCTGCAATTTATGATATTTTAAGATTTCAGCCTATCTATGGCCAACTTACCCATTTTCGAATTCACTAAAAGTTCCGAGGATGAAAACTCGAAGAAGATTTCCATGATGCAGGGGGAGAATCTCCACAAGAAGATCCCTTATTCAATAGCAGCGAGTCATCTGACGAGGCTACACAAAGTTTTGGGTCTGCCTGGGAAGGAGCTCAACTGTTGCACCAAATGTTGGTCCATCATCTGTTCCAACATCAATCCTGAAACGTCAAATTGAGGGGGAGATTCTTGGAAAATTTCTTCCTTCCCAAAAGGGGGAGATGACGATGGTGCAGAAGAAGAAGCCAGGCTAGGCTAAGTGGAGTGCACGGGTTTTGGGAAGAAAAATAAAAAGGGGGGATATTTTTAACGTCGAAGATATGAAAACGGATTTTGTCGATTTTGTCTTTCATGCCCAAAATAAGTGGTGTACTTACCAACAATAGAAGATATGAAGATCATACCGGATTTTGTCTTTCATGCCCCAAATTGCATTTACCAAAATAGAAGATATGACGATCATGGGTGAATAAGGCAAGAGAATATGGAGATAAAGTGAAATATAGAGATAATAGCTAAACAGTCAAGCCCGGAGCAACTATAAATAGAGGACGTCGATCTCAAAGACGAAAAAACCGACGACACATACTTACACATGAGGGACGCGAACGAGAAAGTACGTTTTTTTGCCTAGATTTTTACCTTCACGTGATGTGAAGATTAGGAGAGTCGAGTGATTATTTCTAGGCTAGTTTTACTATCTTGGATAATTCGTCTTTTTGTAATCCGTTCGAGTAATGGAATTTTGCCCTGAAGGCGCGTAGAAAGTTGTAAAACTTGTTGCGTATTTTTACAACTCGTGTTTGCGTTTTTTTTACTACTAAGTTTAAATTTTTCCGCTGTGCTAAACCTTTTGATCCCGAGTGTTGGTTCAACATTATGGTCAACATATATGTGTCTGTTTTTTTAAGTTAGTAAGGTCGTATCCATATCGTATAGGGACCACTTCAGTCTCATTCTCGCTTTTGCGTTAGTCTCTTGATTAGGGCGATTTCCTCACTTGGCCAAATTTTAATAATATAATCCTTTACTATTTCCTCTAATAATTCCCTTTGAACCTTCTTCAATATCCTTTTTCATTTGAATCCCCATCGAGCCTTCAACCTTATTCCTAAGTTTCGGGGCTGCTCAAATGAGAAAAGGAGGTGGAGAAAAGGAGTTGAAGAAAATGAGGTGGAAGACGCACAAGAGGAATGCTCAACGCACAAATAATCAGTACCAAAAGAACATGTACTTCTCGATTCTTGTAGAAGAGGAGCATGGATCTTGTTGTGAACTTCTCCTTCGATAACCTTGTATACTCGTCAGAACAGTTAGAAGAGGAGCACCGCGAAGTGAACTTCTCCAACGATAATCATTGTCTTATATCGAGACAATGAAAGAGGAGCACGGCCTTGGTTTCGAATTCCATAACTGCGAACTTCTCCAACGATAACTTTTGAATCCTTCTAGGACTAAAAAGAAGAGGAGCAAAGTATCAATCCGAGAAATTAATTAAAAGAACTTCTTTATAGATAATCTCTCCGCCTCGTAGATAAGGGAAACTTCAGCTTGAGCAAGTGCAGAAGTTAAGAAAAGTATAAGGACAAGAGATGAATGATAAAAGCGCCCCTGGAATGGAAGGATTTTAAGTTCACTATTTCCAAACTCTTATCCTATCCTTCCTAAGTCAGAGCCTACAATAATAATCCCTTCAAAGTCCCTTTGATTCAAATTGACGGACTTCTGCTTGGTGATTTGATTAAACGTGCCATAACAGGTTAATGATAAAATTTTGTTTGTGTTGATAAGAGTGATATATATGTTAATAATCCCATGATAAAATAGTTGAGCGCTATGAGCAAACCTTGCGAGAGTTGTCGACATGACTCATGCTATGATCTTATGATATTAATTTAGTGACATGATTTGATGGCAAATTATTATCCTTTGTGTCATGTGAAATTTTTGCGTGATTGATCAAAGTGACTTATTCTGACCCCAAAAAAATAAAATAAAAATATAATAAATATGTAATGACTAGATTTTTTTTTGTATCGAATTATATTTTTAGTTTATATTTTGTTTTCATATTTTCCTTGCATCTTTTTCATGAATTTATTTTTCACTTGCATTCTTGCATTTCTTTATACTTTGCATATTTCTTTTAAAAGTAAAAATAAAAATTAAAAGCATTTTGCATATTCTAAAATGCATGTTAATATGCATTGGGACTGACTTGATTAACTGCGAGATATTTTTCTCTTTAGCACATTTTCAAATGCATTAGCATATGCATTGATACGAAATTGTTAAAATGCAAAATTTCACAACTTTATATGTTTACGCAAATTTTCATATGCATGCTGAGAGGATCATGCATATATGCTGAAATGATTATATGTGCTTGTACTAGTTGTGTCATATGCGTTAAATTCTCATATGCATATCCTGGTGAATATGTATATCTTTGCGAAATTGTAAAACACTATAAGCGCACTTTTTGAGGGGGATCAAGATTCTTAGCGTACAAAATATGAATTAAGGGGGAAGAATGAAAAATTACTTGAATATTTTGAAATTACTATGTTATAAATTTCCGCTGAGCATTATTTGAGGGGGAGTAATATGTATTTAGGGGGGGGTGTAATTTTTACTTCTGTAAATCAGGTTTAAACTTTGCTTTAGAGTTTACTCTTGAATCACAATTCTCCTTCGTATCTTTGTAAGATTTTTTGAAAGACTAAATCCTCGGGGAGCTTTTTAGTGTTTTCCAGGTATATGAAGTGGATGCTTTCAAGAAGATCTTCCAACCACTCCTATGAATTTTGCTCTCGAGAAGCGAACGAAAGCGAAGACCGAAGTTCAATTCGAGAGAGCCACATTGAGCTACTAAAGAACGGAACTACTTGATAAGATATTCAAGATATTATGAGGTGGCTCGAAGACCTCGAACAATCCCACTTGCAATACGAAGATAACCCGCGCTATAATGACGACTGAATAAAGGGGGTGATTCAAAGGACCTGTTTATTGTATTCAATAAATATAGTTATCTTTTTCTTTCAATGTATTTAAAGTAGTCTAGGGCTAGATTGGCACTAGTTTAGAACTACTCATGTAAATATACCACAATAGATGGTATATATAAGTGAACACCTTAGAAAATAAGTTGTGTGTTGTACAAGGGTTTTACAATCGAAAAGGAGAATCGAAAATTTTAGAGAGAAGATTTCCGTGCCCTTGCTTGCACTACAGTTTTATTTCTCTCTCAAGCCTCAACGTCGGCAAATCTCAAGCTTAATCGTTCGAATTTCTTAGATTAACTATTTGATTCTTGCGTAGATCTATATAGGTTGGATAAATAGGGGACTAACACGACGAGACCGACATCGGGAGAAGGTAAGCCTACGCGCGCGCCACATGCGGAGGCCGAAACGGATGGCGGCACCACCGGTACGAAGCTACGCTCCGACCTCGTAGTACACTTCAAGTAGGTACCGAGTAGTACTAAACATTTACTTAAAATAATATGTAACTCTTGTGGTAGCCAATGCTATGGTAGCTATAATGCTCATATGAGGTCGAAACACACCACTAATATAGGTGTTCCACAAAACCAAAGTCAAAGTTTGGAGGTACTCAGGTGCAACGGTTTATGTGAAGTACTTCAAGTATTTCACGACGCCACAGAGGAGATGTCGGGTTCATATTACCCGACCTCAATATTAGCTTTGGATCAATACGTTAAAGTCGCAGTTATTTTAGATGAATGTCGGGGTGATCCATTTATCGGAGAAGACGTTGAGAGCATTAGGGAAATGGCTCAAGTATTTTTCGTAATTGTCGGATATCTTTATTGTAGCAAGATATTAGATCCCGAAATGCGTTTTGGGGGCATGGGAAATATATCAATCCTATACTACAACGAGATTGCGTCGGGTTCTCGTAGCATTCCCGACGACTATCCTCGTCAAGTTACGGATAGAGCATTTGACTCTCTAAAGGAAATCTTTAGAGTATAAGCCCGACTTTGGTCATAATTCATCCCAATCGGGTCAACCGACTTCTACTAGAGGGCGATCTTCACGATTAGCCTCCTACTACGACGTCATCAACGCAAACAAACGTCCAAGGTCGTCCCAAAACCTTATATAGAACTCGAAAACTTTTTGTCAACCACCTTTGAGTTCGCCGAGGACGACGACCACTTCAATGTCCTCAGATGGTGGTCGAAGGTGTTGCCAATGTATCCAACGTTGATGAAGATCGCTCGAGAAATCTATCCTGGTTTCCTTGCGGTTGAACATGCTTTTAGCATGGCGGGTTAACTTTAAACGAACGACGTTCAAACTTGAATCTCGAGAACCTCGAGTACCAATGCTTTCTCGATGATTGGACAGGATCTGAATATCGAACGCAAGATTACCCGAATAGCGATTCGCCCGACGATGTTTTCGATGACACCACCGGCACGGAAGCAAGCGGCAACGGCGGTGATCACGATGAGTAGAGAACTAGAAGTGGCGTGAACTCCCCAACAACAAATAAGCCCGCAAAACGATAAGTATCTCTCTCGCCGTATTAATAATTATTTAATTTACATAATTGTTATGTTTATCTCAAACTAATGCGTTTTTATTTTTAGCTATTCTTAAAATTTGCAAAGGCCGATTCTGACGACGAAGCCCGAAAAAGGTATTTACATGTTAAACATTAGCTCATTAATTAATTTATTTATTTTTGTAAAAAGAATATCTAACTTATGATTATGCATTTTTTCAGTTATTGATCGTGATCAACCGTGACGTGATGGCGAAGCCCGCGAGCCGCGACGCCAATTTCGTGTTATTGTACCATGTGTTTCTTATTTGTTGTTACTATCTAGTTTGTATTGTATTAAAATTTTGTAATATATTTAATGATTCGTAAAGATATATATCTAAACTTTTATATTAAATAGTAAAATAAAAAAATACACCGAAAATTTATTTAACTTTGTGCAGCGAATTGCGAAAAAAAAAAGAAAGAAATCGGCAGTTCTAACCGCCGGCGGTTGACTACTAACGGAAACCGGGTACGGCTAACCTTCAACCGCCCCGGACGGTTAGGAGACGGTTGTCAAGGACCAACCGGTCAACCGCCGGTTAACCGTAACCGGTGGTTGCGCATGTCTACCCTTATCGAACCCTGATAAGTTTCCCTCTCATTATTTCTTTCTCGCACTGAATTCTTCTCACTTGATTTGGGATGCTTTACAAATGAAGGATACGCCTTTTTATAGGTTAAGCCACATGCCAAGTTCCAAAATGCATTATGACATTGCATACGTATTTGATCAGGGCACTTCATTTAATTGCTGGTTGTTGGAAGCATGAGAACGCGGTGCTTGGCTGGACCAAACACCATCACCATTAACATCAATTTTAATGGAATCCCGCACATGCCTCTGCGTGGTCTCCTTTCTGATAAAGCTTCAAGACAAATTGTTTTGACAAGCTTGAAGATCATTAGAGCTACAGATGCCATTAATGGGAATAGAGACTTTTTTGATGATTCTTTGTCCACGTTCAATCAACGATCAGTATACCTCTTGAAGATGTGACGAACAATGCGCTAGAACTACAATCCTCATCTTGCGTCAAGGGAAAAGTGGAAGGCCTACAGGGTCAACTTTTTGAACTATTACAGTTCGGTGTTTGAACTAATTAGGGCTAAATAAGTAGGTGAAAAACCGGTGCCAGTCGACTTTAAAATGTGATTAAAGCCAATCGACTCAGATTGTGGTTGAAGTGGTGAGATATTAGGAGTGTGCTTAAAAGTGTTGTACAACGGAGTTTGTGAACCAAAATATTTTAGTGAAATCCTTTCGAGTCGGAGGAATGGTAGGCGTCGGAGTTAGCTATCGAACTTTCGAAACAATTGATCTGTATGATCTTTATAGTCAGATACTTCTCGATGAGAGCAAATAGCAATACAACTTCCGCATCTTTAGCTCATTGTTCAATCGAGGCCCGATTTATTAACACAAACTGAACGTAGAAAAATATCCAAGTGCTTATATTCACACCGAAGATCGATCCCACCCATATAATATTTACCAAGAGTCGTAGTCGATTTGATATGAGCAAGTGACCCGACAACCGATTTTGTTTTTTCTTTTGGCTCATTATGAACATAGGAGCCGTACCCATAATCCCATGGGTTCCAATGAGGCGGAACCATTCCACCGGAGTTCTGGTTATTCGAAAGCAGATTGTTGACTTGAAACAAGTGACTAAGGGTGCGTTTGGTCCGCGAATTCGATGTGGAAACGAAAAGAAAAGTGTGGTCATACGCATTAAATCAATGTACATTACGCTTCACGTGTCGTACCATTCCACTTTTCCTTTCCTTTTCCACGTCGAAGCCTAATAACCGGAGAAAATGACACAAATAGTGTAATTTTTAATTACACTATATTATTTTCAGTTTAACCACAAATTTATTTTAAATAACAACTATCTCCGTTATTATTTCAAATAAGTAAAACAATTGCTCTTAATTATATTTTAATCACAGAATATTTTTTCTCATTTTTCCCAATCTTGCCATAACATCGGAAATCAGTCATACACGACATTCGCCTTGGCATATATATTAAGAAATTTATTTAACGCATTAACAAACAAAAAATCAAGAAAAAATGCATTAGTCCATAGAATGTTAAAATAAGTATTGTTTAACAAAATCAATTTCTAATTTTTTTTTTTATCACAACTCATCATAGTTTCTCTTGCATCTTCTTGTGAGACCTTCGATCCATATCATATGGATATCTTCGTGATCGTTTACGTCCGACCCTTCCCTCCGACGTAAATAAGGATTATGTACTAGATGAAAAGAAGCTTCCAACGTGACTCCTCTAATGACACTACTTGAAAGTATATGTTGTCTCCAATATCTCATTCTAAAATTATCTGGAATATATTCACATGGATCAACTTTAAAATGGTTGAAAACCTGAACGAATGTCAACCGAATACATTTCTTGTCAGCTAATGATTTGGATTATGTTTTATTTGTGTTGAGCTACGACCGCCGATCGACTCGCCTCTTAACCGAGATTACGCATCTGTAACTCAATCTAACCAATTCAAGCAATCGCAGCTTGAATTTACGCAAAACAGAGACTGAAAACGCAAAGAAATGACACAGCGATTTTACGTGGTTCGGCAAACTTTGCCTACGTCCACGGACCAACAGCGCCTCCGATTCGATTAATCACCAACTAGAGTTTTACAGACCTCCAAGTCTACTACCAAACCCTAGTTTACACCTTTCGCTAATTCTCACTCTAGCAAAGGATATGAGCTCTCAAAATCCCCTCGTCGAACACTCAATTCTGGTATTTATAGAGTTTGCTTCAAGTTTAATTTTCGGGCGATCGTTACAGCCGTCCGATCTATCTTCATCGCATCCGACGGCCCACAGTTGATCTCAGCTGATACTAGAGTCGCTGCTTTCACTTATAGAATCGCTGAACACTTCTTCTGCGACTAATCGTCCGTTGATCATCATCTCGCGCCTCATCCAACGTCCCTTGTTAATCTGGCACTTTGAATGCTAACCATCAGATCGCGCGCGCAGGCAGATCAACGGCCCTCATTAATTGCGGCTCAAACACATCAGGGCATATATTTCAGCTTCAGTTCTTCAGCCTTCTTCAACTATGGTCGTCCGGCCTTCTTGCCGGCGATTTCCCGGCCATCTCCGGCGAGGTCTCGGCACACAATTCCCAACAAACTCCACCTTGGGCCTAGAGCTCGCAATCCATGCCCAACTCCTCCATAGCAGCCCAAACACCCGGGTTATCGTCACCCCAACATCATACCAGAATAGCTCTTTATCCTTCACAGCTTCAAGATTTTCCTGATTCAGCCCCAAGTTCCTCTCGCAGCCGTCGATCTCGCTCCACCTTGATTCGTAGCTCCGCTCTGTTGGTCATCAAGCTCCCTTAGGAGCTTCGGGCCTCAATAACGAACTTACCAACTCCAAGTTGAATCATAATTTCCCACTTGGAGTCAATTCGTACCTTTGAGCTTATATCCTTCGTCTTGCTTGAAGACTCTTCGTTCCCAGCCGCTCGAGCCATTTCCCTGACTCTCCTTTTGCTGGGCTTCAGCTGCGTCTTGTCCTTCTTCATTTCCAACGCCTCAGCAGCCTGCAACGACAGTTCGTCACCCGCATCAGTTTCAAACCAGTGTGGTTCTCGGCTGATTTCTCTGTCCATTTTCTCCGCTGTCTTCTCCGTTCTCCGAGCTTGCCTCCACCTCAGACGTGCTCCATACATCTTTCTTTGAGGTGCCTTCGCCCCTTGGGATGAACCAGCTCCCTATCATCCTCAGAAGCATCATCAACAGAGCTCGATTTTCCAAACTGATAACAGCGATTTCCTTCCCAGCTTCAACTACTGGTTTTGCCTTGCTTAGCTCGACCTCAAGCCGAGGTTTCTCTGGCCTCTCTTCGGCCACATTCAAACCTCCACATTCCATGGTGTGCTTCTCATCACAGAACATCCATCTAGAACGTAAATTACGTGCCTCAAAACTCCCTCAAGAATCAGCTTTCTCTACTTTACCACTTTGATTCTCCCACCTGAGGTTTGAGTGGTATAACCTCATTTGTCTAGCTCTCCAACTGAGATAAGGTTCCTCCTCATATCAGGTTATGAACCTGACATCTCTCAGAATTCCTAAACCACCTGCCTTCAGTTTGAATTTCACAGATCCTACGCCCAAAACCTGACAGCTTCCGCCATTCGCTACTTTGAAAGATTTTCCAGCCGTTTCCTTGAATTCAAACATCCAATTCCTATTGCAGGTTACATGGAAGCTACAACCTGAGTCCAGTATCCACTCCTCTCTCTCCTCAGTCTCATAAATCGTGAGGATCTCAGCAGATTCATAACTGCAATTATCACAGAAAGCCGAAGTACCTGCGTTTGCTTGTTTCTGGTTCAGCTTTCCTTTGTTCGGGCAGAACCTCTTGAAATGGCCTATCTCGTTGCAGATATAACACCTCTTAGGTTCACTGACTTCCTTCTCTTTCCCTTTCTTCTTCCACAGCCTCGACTTATTCTGCACTAAAAGCAAATCAGCTGCTGTTTTTACCTCAGTGAGCTTAGGTGCGTTCAACTGCTTCGAGCTAAGAGCAGACAATACATCCTCCATCGTTAGCTTCTCTCTGCCATACAAGAGCGCCTCCTTGAAGTTTTCAAAGCTTGAGGGAAGCGCACATAGAAGGATAAGAGTCTGATCTTCGTCCTTCATTTCTTCTCCGATATTCTGTAGATCTGAGATCAGCTTCTGAAATCGATCCAATTGCTGATCTATAGCTTCTTCTTCCACCATCCGAAACTGATATAACGCTTGCTTGAGGTATAATCTCCGAGCTAACGACTTCGTCATGTACAGAGAATCCAGTTTCTTCCACAGATCTGCCGCCGAAGTCTCCGTAGCAACTCGCCAAAGCACATTATCCGATAAGCACAAAATCAGAAATGAGTAAGCTTTCTCTTTCAATTTCTTCTTAGCCGCAGCTGTCATTTCCTTTGGTTCTATCTCATTATTAGGCTTCAAAGCCTCCTCAAGGCCTTTCTCAGTCAGAAGAGCCTTCATCTTCAATTTCCAGAGGCTGAAATCATTCGATCCGTTGAAGATTTCCATTCCAGTCGCGTCGCAGCCATCACGCGGAGATTCAGCTCGTTCTCCACGCTCACCGCACCAATTGTTGAGCTACGACCGCCGATCGACTCGCCTCTTAACCGAGATTACGCGTCTGTAACTCGATCTAACCAATTCAGCAATCGCATCTTGAATTTACGCAAAACAGAGACTGAAAACGCAAAGAAATGACACAGCGATTTTACGTTGTTCGGCAAACTTTGCCTACGTCCACGGACAACAGAGCTCCAATTCGATTAATCACCAACTAGAGTTTTACAGACCTCCAAGTCTACTACCAAACCCTAGTTTACACCTTTCGCTAATTCTCATTGTAGCAAAGGATATGAGCTCTCAAAGTCCCCTCGTCGAACACTCATTTCTGGTATTTATAGAGTTTGCTTCAGGTTTAATTTTCGGGCGATCGTTACCACCGTCGAGATCTATCTTCACGCATCCGACGGCCCACAGTTGATCTCAGCTGATACTAGAGTCGCTGCTTTCACTTATAGAATCGCTGAACACTTCTTCTGCGATTAATCTCGTCCGTTGATCATCATCTCGCGCCTCATCCAACGTCCCTTGTTAAATCTGGCACTTTGAATGCTAACCATCAAATTGCGCGCGCAGGCAGATCAACGGCCCTCATTAATCGCGGCTCAAACACATCAGAGCATATATTTCAGCTTTAGTTCTTCAGCTTCTCAACTGTGTCGTCCGCCTTCTTGCCGGCGATTTCCCGGCCATCTCCGGTGAGGTCTCGGCACACAATTCCCAACAATTTGGTTGTTATTTTTAGTAATATCTTCGAAATAAGTCACTAGTATTGAATTACTAAGATTTAAATATGAGATTTCGTAGTTTATGAAAGTGTTAAAAATTATGACTAAAATATAATTTAGTATGTTGAGAATTTGAGATAATTATGGTGAAAAAAAAGCAATATTAAAAAGATCTGTGGTAAAAAATTGCAAATAATAATAATTAAAATAGCAAAGTTGATTATTCTTGTGTTAGGATGAGAAAGTTTTCTACTTTTGCAATAGCACTATTAAAAATAATACTAATGGGTCATTCACTCGACTAAACTGGTTCCGATTGTGTTATTATATGGACAACGATATTTTTGGTCCCCTAGTGTGGGGCATGTGCATTTATGGTCTGCATATTCCGAGATATCACTGTCCCTAATGTTACAGATTTCGGCTTTCAGTCCGTCGATTAATTTAACCATTAATTTAGACGAAATTTAACACATGAGAGCTCATAGTCTTATTTTAGTCAACCTAGACCCTAATAACTCTGCTTCTTCTGACTTAAACACGTGAACATCATTTACGCAACATAGTTAACTCACTTTTCAGGTCGTAAATTAATGGGATGTGTAGGGATGTTCATGTATGTTTTAAGGCAAAGAAGAAGATAAGTTATGGGTTTTAAGTCGACTAAAAGAGCACGTGCTCTCAGTTCATCTAATTTCACGGTTAATTAGGCGGGTATCAAAACGGTCCAAACAGTAACATTTGGAAACTAAAAGTGATACTTCAAAATATGAGGAATCAGAAATGCTAATGCCCCAAACATTGAGGACTAAAAAATCGCCCTGTTATTATTTAAATTTTCAAATTTAAACCTGTCAGTTTTTATGTTTGGAATCGGTACAATCCTGATTCATGCTTTCTAGAAACTAGTATTTCCTACACTCTATGCATGTGATAAAAATATAATTATATTTAATGTTACTTTATATTTCAGTTATTTATAATTTAAAATGTTTGATGAAATATTATTTTTAAATATGTAAACGGAAAGATTTGTAAGGATATAACTGAAATAAATAAATAAAAGAGTAAGTGATAAAGAAGTGAAATGATAGCTATTTTGAAGTATAAGAAAATATTAGTTTATTATGCTATATTCTGAATAAATAAAGAAATTAAAGGATAAAATTGTAATTACATAAATGATAAAATTTTAACTGGATTGCAATTCACCGCCCCCTTTTTCCTAGTCACCGCCCCCTAAAGGGCTGAAAAAAACGATTTTGCTCTTTGAATAAAATTTTTATTTAAAGTCCTTTTCCAGACAACAATATTCATATCGCAATCAAACATTCAAATCAGACTAAAAAACAAAAAAACGTCCAAATCGCAATGGATCGACGAAAGGGGAAAGGGTCTATTCGCACGACTGGTAAGCAAATTCTCGTAAAATTCGTTCGTACGTAGATGAATGATCGAACTATATTCGAAATCGCTCGAAAAAAGTCCGGACCGAAACACAATTTCGGCCGGAACAGCCGGACCGAAACAGCATTTCGGCCACATCAAGGCCGAACCGAAAATATTTCGGTCGTGCCTTGAGGTGGCCGAAAATTTCAGACATGACCGAAATTGTTGTTCGGTCAAAGCTGTCCAGACCGAAATCAAGTTTCGGTCCGGACTGTCCTGGCCCAAATCATGTTTCGGCCGGGACAGTCCTGACCGAAATTATGTTTCGGCCGCCACTTCATGTGGCCGAAATTTCAGATCGGCTGTTTAATTTTTTTTTTCAGACGATGAGAGGGAAATCCACATCCCGGAGGATTGATCGGCGACGGGGTAAACTACAGTGAGCATTTTCGCGTAGGAGGTCGATTCAGACCGACGTGGAAGCCATTAACTGGGTGAAAGGCGTTGCCATTGATCTGGTTTCGAGGTGATTATTTCGTCGCATAAGAAATGCGGTACAAAAAAATTGATTAGATGTTCTCGCGGAGAAAGTTATAGAGGCAACGAGGATGAATTGGAGAGGGTTACGAAGTCGAACAAGTGCAGGTGTCCGTTTGTAGTCATAGCTCAGGAGGATCCAATGACTAGGGAATGGTACATTCGTACGGGCCCACTTGATAAATCCACGCATAATCACCCTCTGATACAGTATCCTGAGGGACCCCGCCAGACGAATGGTTAAGTCGCCAGGCAAAGAAGATCGTAGAGGAAATGAGTGCTGCGCAATCGAAACCAGCTCATATCCTTTCATCGGTGAGGGCTCGACACGCAGAAGATAACGCAACGATCAGGCACATATATAATTACAGAGATCGTTTGAAGAGAGACTATTCTGAGGGCCGAGACGTGGTGAGCCAGTTGATGCACCAGGCGAGACACGCGGATATTATGTTCAAGCCCTGGGAGACGACGAGACCAATGCGCTGACGCATGTTTTTCTCGCACACCCGGACTCACTTGCACTGGTGAGGACGTATCCGTACTTCATTGGCATCGATTCTACGTACAAGACCAACAGGTACAAGATGCCTCTAGTTGAGATTATAGGGATGACTCCCTGTAATCAGAACTTCCTATGTGGGTTTGCCATTATGAAGGACGAGACGGAGAGAAGTTATGAGTGGGTGTTGCAGTCCCTTCGGGATATTCTGGGGCCAGGTGTCTACCCTTCGGCGATTGTGACTGATCGTGAGTTGGGCCTTCTTCGACCCGTATAGGAAGTATTTCCGTATTCTCACCATATGTTGTGCACGTGGCATATCTATAAAGACGTGGAGAACAAAGTTTATTGGACGACGGGTCAGAACAAAAAGACAGCAGCTCACTTCACGCATAAGGCCTGAAAAGCAGTCATGGAAGCTCCGTCGGTAGACGAATACGAGCAGGCCGTCAGTGACATGCATCTGCGTTGGAAAGTGACTCCGCTATCGTGCAGTACGTTGAGCAGACATGGTTGGTGCACAAGGAAAGTTCGCCAAAGATTGGACGAACCAGGTGCTTCATTTCGGGAACACCACTACATGTCGTGTGGAGAGTGCGCACAGCGAGCTGAAGCAATGGCTGAACTCGGCCACTGGGTCTCTTGACACCGTGTGGGTGAAAGTGCACGACCAGATTCAGAACCAACTGAATCGCATCAGAAAGGTAAATTAATTATTATACGTGTCAAACGAAATGCTATGCTAATAATTTTTTTATGTTGACATGCAGGCACTGGAGGAGTCCCGCTCGAAACGGCCGATTGGGATCTCGGGTTTTCCTATCCACACGATATTGTACAGAGTTTCACACCATGCAATATCGATAATGGGAACCGAGTTGAGGCGTGCCAAAGAGTTGTCAGATGAGCTTTACTCCGCATGCGGATGTGTGGTACGACGTACGCACCATCTCCCATGTGCGTGCGAGCTCCAGCAACGAGAACAACTACCAGTTGCTGCAGAATGCTTGCACGACTTCTGGAGGACACTCACGATCGGCGATGAGTAATTCCCGATATTTCTGATCGGGATTACTTATACGACCTCGTGCGTGAGGCAGAAACCCGCGATATCTCCGTTATGCGTGGCCTCCATCGAGTCGTCCACGAACACCTGTATCCCGACGCCCGTGAGTGGAATGAGCCTGATGTTAAGACGTCTGTAAAAGGTCGGCCGAAGAAGAAAAACTCGACGAAGCGGGATCGAAGTGCTGGGAGTACGCAATCCCAAGGGGTGGATGCAGCGGAGGGCGCAGCAGTACCAGTCGTAGCAGCCAGGGTCACACGTCATCTTCGTCTGCAAAGCGGTCTCGATCTACTAGGGAGACAGGTACTACTATCTCTTACTTGTAAATTTGTTCAATCACGGGTGCACGTCTAATCCTGAAAATTGCATTCTATAGGTGAAATCAGACTTCCACCACCACCCACTTGGCCAACACGTAACAACAGTCATCCATCCGTATATTATTAGCTACAAGAATGTGATGGCCGACGGCAACTGTGGATTTTGCGTTATCGCGTCCCATGTTTACGATGACGATGAGGAATGGAACACCGTCAGGAATAACGTCGCGAACGAGCTCGCTGCCATTGGGATCGCTATTCAGCATTGCACTATTGTGATCCATTGGAAATGCAGTTGGATCGTATACGCTGGGAAGGGGGCCTTTTGGAGCGAACCACTGGATGATGACACCGTGTGATTTGTGGGTTGTTGCGACAATTTGGAACGCTGTAATTGTCCTCTACGGGTACGGCAATGGAACGAACATCAACATACTTTCGAACACAATATTGCCGCTGCGTGCCGGTCGGACTGCTACTGGACCGAGCCGTACGATCGTCATGGCGCACCTTGGGATCGCTATCAGCATTACATCAGACTTAATTTATGTCCAGATTTTCCTATGCCCATTTTACATCCGTATTGGTTTCACGTATCGTAGTGATCGAGTTGCCGGTTGGGAGATCAGATATCAGAGTCGATTCGCTCACTGGACTAACCTAATGCAGCATAATAATTTGTGAATGTATACTGGATTATTTAATTGGATTCTTTATTTGTATTATTAATTGGATATTTAATTGGATTATTTATTTGGATTATTTAATTGGAATATTTATTTTGATTATTTATTATAATATTTATTTATATTATTTATTGTATTATTATTTATATTATTTATTGGATTATTTATTTGGATTATTTATTCATAATATTTATTTATATTTATTTATATTATTTATTTGGATTATTTATTTAGATTATTTATTTGTATTATTTATTTATATTATTTATTTGGATTATTTATTTAGATAATTTATTGTGATTATTTATTATATTATTTATTTGGTATTATTTATTTAGATTATTTATTTGTATTATTTATTTATATATTTAATTGGATTATTTATTTGGATTATTTATTTATATTATTTGTTTATTTATTTATTTGGATTTTCTATTTAGATTATTTATTTGGATTATTTATTTAGATTATTTATATTGGATTATTTATTTAGATTATTTATTTGGATTATTTATTTATTTAGATTATTATTTGATTATTTATTAGATTATTTATTTGGATTATTTATTTATATTCTTTATTTAGATTATTTATTTGGATTATTTATTTAGATTATTTATTTGGATTATTTATTATATTATTTATTTATATTATTTATTTAGATTATTTATTTTGTATTATTATTTTATTTATTTATTTGGATTATTTATTTGTATCAGTATTCGAAACGGAATAAATATGCAAACAAATATTCAAAACATATAGAAAATGCGTCCGATACAATAAACGAAAAAATATAAAAAAATATAGCAACACGTCAAGGGGCCTGGCGCCACCGTCGTTGATGTCGTCCAGCCTGTCTCGGAACTCGTCCATACGCGTCGAGCCGTCAATATGCATACTGGCTAGCATATCGGTACTCAAGCTGTACATCGTGCTGTACCACTGTACATAGCAATAATACGTCGATTAAATATATAAATATAAAAAATCGACGTAAGATTAAATTACGTACGTAGTCGGCGTGACTGCGCGGGGTATGCCTGCCGATGACGATCCCTGCTCCGTCGAAAGCAGGCGAGGATGAGAATGCCGCTCATACCAGTCCATGTACCCGGCAACGGTTTCACCAAGGTACTCCGCGCCTGCCCGATTGATGTACGAGAGGTTGAGGATGTAGGCGTACGGGAACTGGCGCCAAGCATGTTCTGCTGCATCGGCAGAATGAAGCACCTTATACCTCGTCGGGTCTGCTGGCATGACCGCCTTCCGTGGCGGACTCATCGGCGGCGGGATGACCTGCACGTACCCCAGCTGGCGCAACACTCTCGAGGGCGAGTAGGGCTCAACGACATCGCGATATATAACTCATCCCACGAAAATCGTCCTCAGCTGCTGCGACGCTGGATCGGGACCGTACGGCACCAAGCAACCTGAAAACATTTCAAAAATTTTAAATAATTGTCGTCAATATAGACATAAATTACAAAGATACCTCGCTTGCAGTCATGACATCTATCTGACGGCGGATATCAATCAAGCGGTGGACCGTCCTCTCGTGCTGAGCTACAGACCACATGCGTGATCGTGCCTGGCCAGGCTCCCCATGATGGGGGAGACGGTGTGGCGGAAGCATGGGAAGTACTCGTAGATCCACGCCTGTAGTAACGAGAGGCACCCAGCTAATCCCCTCGCATCCGCCCTGCTCGCCATGCCAAGCTGGCGATAAAGGTAGCGAGGGCGGCCGAACCCCACGAGTACCCACTAGCAGGGGCAACGAGCGGTAGAACTCGTGCATGATGTCCGACTTCACCCGTTTTCCGCTCTTGTCGACGAACAGCGTCGACCCCAACAGAATCCACAACCAAGCGATGGCCTGGAACCCCGCCGGCCGACCCCCCCGCATCCGCTGCATCACGTCTTTCGTCGCAACCCCACCGCCTCTCCAAAATCCCTGAGCGCGTCCCGCGGAGATGCTCATAATCTCCCTCGCCGCGATCTGCCCATCGACGACGTCTGGGGTGCCGATACCATCGCTCCGTCGATCGGGATGCCCAGGATGTGCTCGACGTCGTGGAGCATGATCGTCATCTCCCCAAATGGCATGTGAAGGTGTTCGTGTCTGGATGCCAGCGCTCCACAAAAGCGCACAGTAGAGGCTGGTCCAAGTGACCCACCATGGCATCCGTGAGGTGTGACAAGCCCCATGCCATCGATCTGGCTCTGCGTCTCCAGCGGGAATTGGGAGTACCAATTCTTTAGCTTCCCAAGCACTAACGCCCGCTGCTCGCACTTCAGCAGGGGCCTCTCCTCCTCACCCATCCAGATGCGGGGCGCGATGTGCCCCAGATAACTAGGGATCACCTCGTCATCATATGGACCACCGGGCTGTGGCCCCTGCACCCTCCAGCGTCATCTACGACCCTGGAGCGCTTGCTCCCTATTTCATTTTTCACGAATAACGCAAAAATAAATTTTTTTCATTTACGTATTTTAAGACACGACATCGCATGTCAGTTATAGAGGAGAATGGAATTACCTGAGGAGGCCGGTGGCAGATCGTCGTCGGATGACTGAAACGATGCTCCATCATCCGCCATCATCCGCATGCGGATCGTAATCCGCATATACGGACTGAGAAGCAGCCCGCTCGCTGCCGCCTCTCCTCCTCCCTTTCTCTACGAACGGATGCGTCAACTCCTCGCGTCCTCGTGTGACGCTCTCCAGATCCCTCCAACGGGGGGGATCTACTACTCCCTCCGAGGGGGTCTTTTCACTTTTGGTCTGCAATAAAAAGTTTTTAAAAAAAAAATTCGACCCGATCGAAACATAATTTCGGTCGGAACTGTCCCGACCGAAACGTGATTTCGGTCGGCCCTGTCCGGCCGAAACATAATTTCAGTCGGATTTCGACCCGAATTTCGGTCGGGACAGAGCCGACCGAAACGTTTCGGTCGGGCACCAAATATTGCTATGTTTTTTGCTAAAAGCAAAGACGAAGCATTAGAGAAATTCGTTCTCTACAAAACCGAAGTTGAAACGCAACTCGCAAGAAATTAAAAGATTAAGAAGTGATCGAGGGAGAGAGTACGAAGCACCAATTGGGAGCTTCTGTTTGGAACATGGTATCGTCCATGATTGACCGCCCCGTATTCACCTCAATCAAACGGAGTGGCCGAACGAAGAATCGCACATTAAAAGAGATGATGAATCGATGTTACTGATTTCTGGGGGTCTACCGCCTAATATGTGTGGGCGAAGCTATCTTAACGAGTAATACCTATTAAATAGGATAACTCAAAGAAAATGAATAAAACTCCATATGAGTTATGAAATGAAAGACGCCTTCATACCAACATTTGCGAATGTGGGGTGTTTGGCGAAGGTAAGCCGTACCTGCGCCTAAAGCGGTGAAAATTGGTCCTAAAAAAACGGTGGACTTATTTTCATAGGATATGCACACAATGAGTACGGCATATCGGTTTTCTTGTATAATGATTCGAAAATTTCGGATATACACAAGAACACGGTCATGGAATCAAGGATCCGTATTTTTCTTTGAAAATGTATTTCCTTGTAAATCCGATTATGGATCCGGTACATCAAACGAGATGATATAGAAACCGAGACTCCTAGTACGGTTCATGAGATTGAACCGAGACGAACACAAACGTGCCCGAATAGAGAAATCTTTTGGTGACGACTTTGTTACATATTTGATTGAAAAGGAACCGCTGACTTATGACGAAGCAGTGAGCTCCGTGGACTGGCCTTTATGGAAAGAAGCCATAAAAAAGAGATTGATTCTATTTTGCAGAATCATACTTGGAGTTAGTTGATCTCCCAAAGGGATGTAAACCTTTAGGATCAAAATGGATCTTTAAAAGAAAAAATGAGACCAGACGGGTCTGTGAAAAGTATAAAGCCAGACTTGTTATCAAAGGATACAAGCAACGCGAAGGCTTAGATTACTTTGATACTTATTCTCCTGTGACGAGAATAAATTCGATAAGGATGATACTTGCTATCGCGTCCTTAAGAAATTTTGGAAGTACATCAAATGGTGTCAAAACAGCTTTCTTAAACGGTGAATTAGACGAAGAAATATATATGGAGCAACCCGAGGGTTTTCGTGCTCCGGGAACCAAAACGAAAGTCTGTAGATTGATCAAATCTTTGTATGGTTTGAAACAAGCCCTAAGAAGTGGCACGAAAAGTTTGATCACGCGATGATCAACTACGGCTTTAAAATCAATGAGAGCGATAATGCGTTTACTCAAAGGAAACGGGCGATGACTATGTTATTTTATGTCTGTATGTAGACGACATACTCATTGTTGGTAGTAACGACAAATGGTCAAGTCTACCAAGGATATGTTAAATTCGAATTTGACATGAAAGATATGGGACTTGCGGACGTGATTTTAGGAATTAAAATCAAACGAACGAGTAACGGTCTTGTTTTTGAGTCAAGCTCATTACGTAGACAAAATTCTCGACAATTCTGCAAGGGTGATTCTGGTGTTGCTAGAACTCCATTAGATCGAAGCGTTCATTTGTCGAAAAAATCGCGGGGAGGCTATTTCTCAAGTAGAATACATCCCGGATTATCGGAAGCTTGATGTATCTAATGAGCTGTACTAGGCCAGATATTGCTTATGCTATAAGTAAACTGAGTTCGTACACGAGCAATCCGAGTGCGGATCATTGGACCGCTATAATACGGGTTTTGAGATACTTACGGTGTATACTCGAGACTATGGATTACATTATGGTCGATATCCGGCTGTGTTAGAAGGCTACACAGATGCGAATTGGATATCTGACATGAAGGACTCTAAGAGCACAAGTGGCTATGTGTTTACACTCGCTGGAGCTGCTGTGTCGTGGAAATCCTCGAAACAAACGGTTATAGCGAGATCCACTATGGAATCCGAGTTCTTTGCCTTGGATAAATGTGGGAAGAAGCTGAATGGTTACGCCATTTCTTGGAGGATATTCCTAAATGGGAAAAACCTGTGCCGCCTATATGCATACACTGCGATAGCCAATCGGCTATTGGACGAGCACAGAGTACTATGTATAATGGTAAGTCGAGACACATACGTCGTCGACATAATACCATTAGACAACTGCTCTCAACTGGAGTTATCTCGATTGATTACGTGAAATCGACGGATACATTGCGGATCCGCTAACCAAAGGGTTAAATAGAGATGCGGTTGAAAGGTTGACGAAAGGGATGGGCTTAAAGCCATAAAGTATAAAAGTACTAAGAAGGAAAACCCTACCTAAATGACTGGAGATCCCAAGATCTAGGTTCAAAGGACAACCTAATCTTAGGACTTGTATCACTGTGGGGATAACCCTGCTCATTCCTGTCGAGAAACAGTGATGACGGAAAAAGGCTAGCATTATGATGCTTTAATGACTATCATAGAGTGTTGATGAAAATACTCGCGACGTGAGAAGTCACCTATGTTAGGGAGAAGTGGGGCCGCTTCAAAGGAGAACTGAAGGCTTAGTTCTTTACAAACCCTCGCAGAATCAGGAAGTGTCCATGGCCATACTGGACAAAACCATGAGAACGGAACAAGAGAAAAATGGTCCTCTGTGTATTGTACGTGGGTTTCGTTTACACGAAAAGCGGGACAGTTCAAAGACATCGTGTTCTACTGGACTGCAGTAAACCAAGCGTGCATACAAGGAGGAAGTTCAAATGGTAAAACATACTATCCTCTATGCAGAGTATCATTAGATTAGCAGAAACATTAACCAAACAATTCTCATTCATGTGGGGATTGTTAGATAATTTATATTATAGTTGATTTATAAATTATCTTTTGTGAATGAGAATTAATTAAAAAAAAAAAATTATTTTTACTTATTGAAGTGGGCTTTGAAAATGTTATTGGGCTTCGGTTTTGGCCCAATAACGCCCAACTTCTAGAAGGCCCAACTTCTAGAAGTTGGGATGGTGGCTTTGTGATTGGAGTGGTTTTTTAACCACTCCCTCAACTCACAAACGTGTTTCCACCATTTAATTAAAAAAAAAATTAGTTATTTTTTATACAAAATTTTGGCTATAAATAGGCCATTAATTCAAAGGAAAAATCACAAGAATTAAAAAGAAGATAAATAAGAAAATAATTCCCAAATATTCTCTGCTATCGTTCTTATTCCGTCGTAGTCGGTGTCGTTTTTGTGCTAAACGAACGCCGTGTGTTTTCGAAGTATCCTGGGAAATAGACGCTCGTGAACCTCTAGCACATACGTGAGGGAGCGAATCTATTTTAAGGAAATTGTGTACTACACAATCTTCGAATATTTTTTATTTCCCAGCCAACAATATAATATATATATATTTTTCCACTTCATCGATCGAAGTTCATCTGCCACCGGACGGAGGAGTTCGACTTCTATCCCTGTAGTTGGCATACAGGGAACAAGCCGACCCGACCCGACCCGACCCGCTCATTACCATGTGTTGTGGGATGAGAACAACTTCACGGCAGAAAATAATCTTCCCTTAGTCTCGAAAGTAATAAGTTCATCACATGAAATACTATTGCGCGAAGAATTCAAAAAATTACAGCGCGATGAAGTGTGTTAGCATATAGGATTAAGCACGTCCTTTTAAGGAATGGAATTAAATCCAAACAATAACAATAATACAGTCGATACGAATTAGTCAAACTTATGTGGAAAAATATGACACCTCATTTGTTGATGAGTATTTAATGGAATAACAATTCAACACTGAGGAAATCGAAATGAAATTATGTGGAGAAACAATTACCGATGCGGATATGTTGGAGAAAACATTCACCACATTTCATCCATCAAATGTTGTATTACAACGCCAATATCGGGAGAGAGAATATGAAAGGTATTCAGATCTAATTTCCTGTTTACATTTAGCTGAGCAAAATAATGAGATGTTGATGAAACACCACAAAATCCCGACCGACTGGTTCTACTGCACTCCCTGAAGCGAATGCAGTTAGAGGAAGCAATAATGATAATAATAGAGGTAATGGCCGCGGTCGTGGTCAAGGCCGAGGTGGAGAATACATGTCGGGTGCTTTCGTAGCCTTTTGCGAGGAACAAGGCATCAGGAGATTCCTCACCGCACCGTATTCGCCACAAAAAAACGGCGTGGCCGAAAGAAAAAATCGTACCATACTTGACAATGTTCGATCAATGTTGAAAAGCAAAGAGATGCCAAAGGAGTTCTAGGCCGGGGCGGTACAATGTGCCGTTTATATTCAATCGATGCCCACATCACAAGCTCGAGAATCGAACACCACAAGAAACGTGGAGTGGCTAGAAGCCGACAGTAGCGCACTTCAAAATTTTTGGAAGCGTGGCGTATGCACATGTGGCCGACCAGAAAAGAAACAAACTCGACGGCAAAAGCAGAAAGCTTGTTTTTATTGGGTACGATGAGAGGGCGAAGGCATACCGGCTGGATGATACAGAAAACAAAAAGTTGATAGTAAGTCGGGATGTTCGAGTAGACGAGAAAGCTCGTGGGACTGGAAGGATAAAGAAAACACAACGCACGGAGAACGTTGCACCAATACCCGTCTCCGTTTCTTCTTTAGAAAATAACGAGGAGGACAAACCAAGAAAGTCGAGGATGCGAAGCATGCAAGATCTGTACGAAACAACCGAATTGGTTCATCTAGTCTGTTTGTTGGCGGATTCGGAACAAATTAGCTTCGAAGAAGCCGTAAGAGACAAGAGATGGAGAACGGCGATGGACAAGGAGATCAAAGCGATTAAAAAGAATGACAGATGGAATCTGGTGGAGTTGCCACACGGGCATAAATCCATATGAGTAAAATGGGTTTATAAAAAGAAAATGAACGCTCAAGGACAAATCGAACGTTACAAGGCAAGACTGGTGGCGAGGGCTACCCACAACGAGCAGGAATAGACTACGATGGAGTATTTGCTCATGTTGCAAGAATGGAAACAATCCGCCTGCTCCTTGCCCAAGCTGTACAACTTAGCTGGCCGATCTATCAAAATGGATATGAAGTCTGCTTTTCTAAACGGGGAGCTTGAGGAGGAAGTCTACGTTGAGCAACCCCCCGATTCAAAATTGGGAGAAGAAGACAAAAATGTTGAAGTTAAAGAAAGCGCTTTACGGGATGAAGCAAATGCCTCGAGATTGGAACACTCGGATCGATGGGTACTTCAAAAGGAAAAAATTCGAATCCATTCAAGCATGCATTATACGTCAAAGGAGAAGAAGATGAAATGATCATCTTCGCTCTCTATGTTGATTATCTCATTTTCATGGGGAGCAGTGAGAAAATAATCAATGACTTCAAGAAGGCGACGACGAAGGAGTTCGAGACGACAGACTTGGGACTGATGAGATATTTCCTTGGTCTCGAAGTTGAGCAAAGAAGCACGGGAATCTTCGTGTCACAAGAAGCGTATGCGAAAGACATACTGAGAAAGAGTAAAATGGAGGTAAGCAAGCCGTTAGCTACATCGATGGAACCAGTGACGGATCCAGGATTGTAGAGTAGGGGGGGCTCAACAGGGATGGATTTTGACCTGTTTTTATCACGGTCTATCGCATAGGGTCATATAATTTTTAGGACAACTTGTATGATAAACGTTTATGTTTGGGCCGTACTTTTTATGATCAAAGTTTATCCTTAGTTTAAATTTTATTTTTTAACTAACGTAATTAATAATATAAATATCTAAAATAGCTTAATATATCTGCACATAAGGATCTGCTAAATATACTAGTATATACCTTAACCGTGAACGTTACATTATCCGACATCTTTATCCAAATGGTTGATATTTTCTCAGTTGTCTTTCGATTCAATTAATATTCTTAAAAGCATCATTATGTACTATTGTAATTTTTTGAACTTTATTTATTTTCTATTTTGGTATTGACATTTTTATTTTGAAATGTAATTTAGTATATTATCATTTATAACATAATTAATAACAAAAACTTACGAAAGAACAAGTATTAAATAAGTTAAAAGCCCAAATCGCTAATTATGGGGCCAATAAATAAAATTGAATTTTCATGGAAAAGAAAATAGAATGAATTAAGAAAAGATTGTAGGCCCAAAATCTGCAACTAAAGCCCAAACGAGAAAAGAATAATTAATAGAACTAAAAAGGACCCAAACCATTTTTCATTTTTTAAACCAGCCCAGCGCATAACTCAGCCTGCCCTATTCATCTTCTTCTTCGGGGTGGGGGGGGGGGGTGCTCGCTGCAGCCGCACAGATGGAAAATCAGTTCGCCGGAGTTGCTACCACGGTACGCCTAAGGGGTAAGCCGACCGGTTGGGGGGGCAACAGACCCCCCGAGGCCCGCTGTAGATTCGTTCCTGGATGGAACTTGGAATAAAATTGTGCAAGTTTGAGGGAGGACAAGGAGTAAATGCAACCTAATATCGAAGCTTAGTGGGAAGTCTCTGATACTTAACTTGCATGAGGCCCAACATCACTTATAGCATTGGAGTCGTTAGCCGCTACATGGAAGAACCAAGGCAGTCCAATCCAAAAGCGATCAAGAGATTCTTTGACACATCCGACAAACACAATCACTAGGTCTGTTTTACTCAAAGGCAGGCTACGGCAAACAGATGGATATTCGGACAGTGATTGGTTGGAGATATCAATAATCGAAGAAGCACATGAGGCTATGTATTTTATTTAGGAAGCACAACATTCACGTGGTTATCAAAGAAGCAACCGATCGTGACTCTATTTACCTGTGAAGCGGGTCACGCAGGCTGAGAAATTTATTGCTAGAGTTGAATCTCCAACAAGTCGAGCCAACAGAAATTCGAGTAAATATTAAGTCGGCGATTGAGTTGGCGAACAATCTGGTTCATCATGAGAGAAGCAAGTATATTGATGCTTGGTTACATCTTATTAGAAAGCACACAAAAAATGGAGAAGTGAAAATGATGCACGTAGCGAGTCTGGACCAGGTTGCAGATATTATCACAAAGCCGTTACCGACCGTTTGAGAATCTGAAATGGGATGAAAGAAAGGAAGGCATTGAGATTAAAGAGGAATTTGTTGAATAATCTCAATGCTCGAAACTCAAAGCCGTATACAAGCAAAGCGGTAATATAAGAAAAGTCAAGAAAAATATCTTTTGGGGGACCATCACGATTATATACTGCAAAAAGAAGTCAAGCCAAATATCATACGGCCCTAATGAAGATGTGCAAGATCTAGCAACATTTAATTGCAAGTTGTACTATAAGACAAGCTACTCATATCTATATATATGCATCTTAGCAAATGTAATAGGGTGCACTGTGAATGTAATGAGTGACCAGCAGATAAAAATTAGTTCTCTCACGTGAAGCTGTTCGTGCCTTAACCTCAAACCATAACACTTCGTGCCTTAACCTCAAACCATAACACTCTTTCACGATCTGCCAACCACAAATAAATAACGAAGGTTTGATTTTTTCATCTTCAACCCGTCCATCCATCGTAGCTTGTAAAGAAGAAAACCTCATCTACGAAAGCTCCAAAAATAACATCAAAGTTGTTTGATGTTAAATATAACACATATACTGCTGGCGACATATACTTAAACGGGGAGTTATGTCTGTCCATGTGTTTGTCAACCGGTTGCCCCTGTATTCAAAGAGCTATAGATGTTACGCAAGTAATGCTATCCGCGCTATAGCTCATAGATTCTTTCTACAGATGACGATGACGATTTTATATCATGACATTTATTATTTTACTTTAAATACGTCTCGACAGTCAATTGCATACATGTAAAAGAATCAGGGCGCTATATAAAGTGCAATCATGATCGCATCACCTCTGGTGTAGATTGTCCTACCATGTTGTCCTCGATATACGCCTAATTTTCCTAGCATTTAAATTATGTACTTCATCACTTTTACATGTACTGCCGCTTGAGATATCTCTTCCGCCTCTAGCTTGTTTTGCTCTTTAGATCTCCTATTTCTTCCATACAATATGTAGTACATTAAGTCCACAATTGGCTGCCTAGAAATAGGTGAAACTGATGGCCTGTAGTATCTTCCGACATGATTTCATTTAAGGGTAAATTCCTGATCAGTCCCCTTTGAAGTTTGAACATCCTCTAAATACCATTCGAATTATTTTTTCATGAATGAAGGAATTCTATTTTTCTTGTATATTTCACTGTGCAAGGTATACAAATATATATACAGCAATGATACCTAGTATATCCCTAGAATCAAGCTACAAATAACTAGGCTATAACCATGGAGAACATTATGCCGTTAATACAATAGTGCAAATATGGAAGTGTGAGTCATCATCCGATCTTATCTTTATCATCCCCCCGCAAGTGCAAGGGTCCTGGAAGGATGCTAAGCCTGGTGCGATGAAGCTGAAATGGCTGACGTGGAAGAGCTTTCGTCAGGGAGTCGGCCAGCTGATCAGAAGTATGGACATGAGTGACATGAAGATGCTTTTGGTGGACTTGATCTCGAACAAAGTGGAAGACAATTGCAACATGTTTCATACGAGAGTGATAGACGGGATTTGCAGCTAGGTAGGTAGTGCAATATTGTCACAGTAGATTGTTGGCGAACTGGAACTAGAGATTCCAAGCTCACTGAGTAAGTTGTGAATCCAATTGACTTCGGTGGTTGTTGAGGCAACAACTCAGTGTTCTGCTTCCTTGGAGGAGCGAGCAACCGTACGTTGCTTTTTGGAACTCCAACTTATCGGATTGGAACCAAGAAATATGACATAAGCTGCCATTGAATGGCATGTGTCGGCATCGCCAGCCCAATCAGCATCAGAGAAGGCATGAACAGTTAAGGGAGATCGGGCTGAGAGAAAAATTCGTAGTGAGAAGTGCCTTTAAAATACCGAAGAATTCTTTTAACTGCAATCCAATGAGTGGTTGATGGGTTGTGCATGAACTGGGCGAGCTTGTTGATCGCAAAGATAATATCCGGACGAGTAAGAGATAGATACTGCAGCGACCCCAAGACTTGTCGATATTTTGTGGGATTATGTCTTGGAGAACCATCATGGAGTTTGAGTGTTGTGGTTGAAGACATATGTGTCGTGACAGCTTTACAGCCATGCATGTTGGTCTTGTGAAAAAGATCAGTAACGTATTGTCGTTGAGAGAGGAAGAGGCCTCGAGATGTTCGAGTTGATTCAACACCCAGAAAATAATGCAGCTGCCCAAGATCCTTCAGAGAAAACCGCTGAGAAAGCTGAGAAGTAAAGTGGCGTAGAAGAGTAGAGTCACTTCCTGTCAAAATAATATCATCCACGTACAATAGAAGATAAACTGTGTTAGAACTAGACATATAAATAAATAAAGAAGCATCAGTTTTAGAGTTAGTAAACCACATGAGATAAGACAAGAGCGCAACTCTGTGTACCACGCCTGAGGGGCTTGACAAAGACCATAAATAGCCTTGTGAAGTTTACAGACATAGTGTGGGCGCTTGGAATTGGCAAAACCCGGAGGTTGTTGCATGAATACTACTCTCAGAGAGTGCCTTGTAGAAAGGAATTATTAACATCTAGTTGTTGTATAGGCCAACCTCGAGCAACGGGTATCGTAAGTACGATCCGGATTGTGGTCGGTCTAACGACAGGGCTAATTGTTTCACTGAAGTCAATACCCGGACGCTGATGAAAGCCCTTAGCACCCAATCAGGCTTTATGTCGAGCAATGGTACCATCAGATTTCTCTTAATTCGATATATCCATTTGTACCCAATAATGTTTTGTGTGGGATAGTATGGAATTAAACTCCATGTCTTAATTTATTGAAGGGCTGAAAATTCATCTCGCATGGCATCACGCCGATGAGAGATTTTATTGGCTTGGGTGTAAACGAATGACGAATGATTTCCTAAGATGTGGGAGATGTAATATTTTTTGAATGAATTTCCGAGATATAGAGATGTTATTTTCAGATTTATCTTTAAGAGGAAAATTATTTTCAATAAAAATGAACATGACGGAATATTTTGTGACTAGATGGATCAAGGCAAATATAAGCATGGTGAGAGAGGGAAAAACCAAGATACACACAGGGTTTAGACCGATGAGTTAATTTATGAGGAATATGTGGGCGAAGCCAGGGATAACATAGCAACCGAAGACACGAAGAGAATGATATTTAGGTTGACATTTAAAGAGGCCATGAAGTGGAGTATCATACTATAAGACAGAAGTAGGCAATCGATTAACAAGGAAAGTTGCATATTGAAAGGCATAATTCCAAAGCGAATAAGGACAGCAGAGTGATGAAGAAGTGTAAGACATGTTTCAACTATATGACGATGTTTTCGTTCAGCAGATCCAACGTGTTCAGGTGTGTAAGAAGGAGAGATCATGTGTTGAATTCCCTTCTTACCAAGGAAGCTTGAGAGTGATTTGTATTCGCTGCCATCATCAGTAATGTTGCAATAATGTTGCAATAACCCTCAAACACGGAAAAAATATCAGATATGTTTTTCAAAGGATAAAACCATGTAAGTTTAGTGTAATAGTCGACAAATATCACATAGTAACGAAAATTCCCAAACGAAGTAATGGGGGCTGGACCCCAAAATATCTGAGTAAACATATTGAAATGCATGATTACAAGAAATTGAATTTTGTTGAAAGGGAAGTTTATGACTTTTTTTAGAAAGACAAGAATAACAAATTTCTTTAACCGTAGAAGGAGTATTAGAGCTTGCCAAGATCCGACGTTGGATTTGATGAGACGGGTGTCCTAGCCCACAATGCCAAATTTCTGAGGTGATGGCAGTACATGAGGATGGCTGAGATATAGAATGGTTAATGTTGGGATAATATGGCCTTTCATAGAGGTTGTTGCGACTTCGTCCTTTCACCAGAGGTGCCCCCGTGCTCAAATCCTTTACAAGAAAATTAGAAGGGAAAAATTCGATAGAAACTCGATTTTGTTTGCAGAACTGAGATACGGATATCAGGTTTTTACGAATTAGGACGCACATAAAATTTTATTTAATACAAATGATGCATTACGTGAATTAAGAGAAGAAGAACCAGAATGAGTGATAGAGACCTCGCCTTTACCATCGCCAACAATGACGTCCTCGTTACCAACATAATTTGAGTGCGTGGACAGGTTTTCAAGATAGGAGGTAATATGACGGGTTGCTCTGGAATCAAGTATCCAGTTGTTGTCTGACAGATGAGATGAGTTTCTTGCATAGTGCACTTGAGGTTGAAAGTGCGTTCATGGTGAATTCCTCGATCTACAGAATTTGGCACTATGCCCTGGTTTATCACATAATTGGCAAACAATATGGGCATTACCGTATTTATAAGGTCTATACGAGGATTCCGGCCACTTCGTATATACAGGTGTGGTGGTGGACCGAGTAGGGATTGATCAGAATGATGTGGAGAGGTAGGCTCGCGGTAGTTTCCATCAAAGTTTGAATTCGAAGGGCGACCACGTCTAAAGCCACAACGACCTCCACGATTTCTTCCTCTACCTCCACGTCCACGATATGCAAAGTTGACAACGACTTGAGATTCATCTTCTTTTGAGGAGACTCCACGTTTTTGAACTAGCTCTTCATCATGAAGTTTGTCATAGAGATCTTCAAAGCTTATTGGTACATCACGAACTCGAACTGCTGTACCCAATTCCTTAAACTCATCACCGAGCCCTCCTAAGACATATGAAGTTAATTGGCCATCGAATAAAGGATGCCCCACGATAGCAAGGTCATCAGCCAGTGACTTAATCTGGTTCATGTAGGTTGTGACTGTTTTGCCTTCCTTTTTTGTATTCATAAGAGAAGAGAAGATCGACATCATGCGTGTGTTTGATCGATTTACGAAACTAGAATGCATCTTATCCCACGCCTCTGCCGAGGTAGTATAACTGTTCATTGTGGGGCCAACAGTGCTATTGACTGTGGCTTGAATACTGAGAAAAACCAATCGACCTTGCCTTGTCCAAGGTGTAAAATTAGGATCAGATTGAGGAGGATATGGGTTAGTTCTATCAACAAACCCAATAAGACCATAACCATATAGAAGATTGGTCATTTGAGATTTCAAGATGAATAGTTGGAAACCATCTTTAGTCAACTTAAAGGGAATCTGTGAGGATGCATTGAGAGAGATGAGGCTACCATTTAACATATATGAATTTGTTTGGTTTGTGTTGATGACATTTGTTTGGATAGTAGTAGCAGGGGTTTCTGATGATAATGATTATGTCGCCATGGAGGTTGATAGATGGACAAAGGTTTTCTTATCACGGGCTCTGATACCACGAAAGAATTCTATTGTTCTTGTATATTTCACTGTGCAAGGTATACAAATATATATACAGCGATGATACCTAGTATATCCCTAGAATCAAGCTACAATAACTAGGCTAAAATCATGGGGATTATTCTGCCGTTAATACATTAGTGCAAATATGAGAGTGTGAGTCATCATCCGATCTTATCTTTATCAATTCCCAATTTGTGAGAAGTTTGTGTTTAATACTACAAACATTGAGAATAACGTTGGAGCGCGAAAATAACATTTACTAGCTCAAATGCTTTCGCACATGATCGTGGTGCTACCTTTCTCTATGTCCTTAATGTTTCCAGTATCCTCATCCACAAAGCTTTTCATGTACATCCAGCAGCTTCCACAAATTCGGTTTCAATGGTTGATAGTGTTGTTTTAGAATTCAAGATCGAAGGAAGAGAACTTCAATTCTTTTGTATGCTCCCTGTTACTTACGCAAAAGAAGAACTATGAAGAGAGACTTGCCAAACATTTTTCATATTTTTTTTGTTTCCTCTCGTACATTAGCTCACTCCCACTTTAGTTCGTTGCTTTTCTTTTTCCTCTCACCCACTCTATCTTTCTCGTACATGATACACACATATATAATATATTAGACGAGGAGATAAGATAGAATCTTATCATATCTTATAGTTGAAAGCCTTAGTCTAAATTTTCATGCGCAGCCTCACGCTTCATACCTCTTTTAGCTGCGTTGTTTTTTCTAAACTATTCATTTTCATGCCTTCACTTATTTTCTTTCGCATAGGTCAGCTTTGAGATTAGTCAACAAATTCCCCCTTAATCTCAAGGCACTGCTGTCTTCCGTCACTCCTTAAACTTAACTCTTTTTCGTGTATCGTATGTCGCGGCTCTCTATTTTCGTCAATAATTGCCTTCGTGATCCTCGCCATATTTGCCATCTCGTCGTCTTCGTCTGTCACTAAGCAGCACGGAGAGTCTACCACTAGTTTTCCTTTTTGGGCGCGTTTGCCCTTCGGTTCGGTTCTTCGGCGATGTAATAAAAATCCTCGTATTTCTCTTTCATCTCTGTGACATAGTCCTTCAAGCTCGTCACCTCCTCCGCGATTTTTCTGCGGATTTTGTCGTACTCAAGGTTCTACGGTATGGTGACAAGATCTTTCGCCTCCGATGGCTTGGCCTTCGTTAGCATCTCGAAGGTCTCTTTCGTGGTTACGTCAGTTGCCTCTTTTTTCTTCGTAATTGAATTATCTTCACCTGCTCGATTACCGTCTCGACCTCGTCCTTTTCGTCTGCCTCTAATTTGTTGGCGAGCTTGTACTTGTCGAAGTTCATGTATTTTTCGAGGTTGTTCCTCGCCTCGATCCACTATTTGACATCCTTTTCTTTCTGGCGTGCTTTTTCCTTGTTAACGCGCTCCATCTCTTTAGGGCTGACCTCATTAGGTTCCCCAATCTTCTGGTGACTGACTTCTTCGCCAGTTTTTCGCAGGGTCTCCGTCATGGCTTCATGCGCGACCATTTCTTCGCGCTCCTGCGCCTCACCTCGTACGGATTCTTCAACCTGCTGAGGAGTTGGCTTCTTTCTTGTCTCTTTAACGGCATAATCGCCTTTCTTTGACACCGTCTCGTATGTCTCCATTGCTTTGCATTCGCCTTGTAGGCATTATCTTTGGCCTTCTCAGACGACGCATGCATGGCGTCGTCGACCTTGTTTTTCATCTCATCGGCATTCTCCAATGTCTTCGCGTTGATGTCCTTGGCCTTCTCAGGTGGTTGTCGATGCGGCGTCTCTTCAACCGCCTCCTCTTTCTCGAGCTTTGAGGGCTCCTCCTCGTAGGGAGGTTCAGTTGATGGAGTGATGGTGGAGACTTCACGAGTGATATTTTCTGTTATCACTTCAAAGGCTGCTTCAGCCTTTTTTTCTTCTTTCACGGCCTCCTCGGCCTTTGGATATTTTTCCTCCTCTTCTTCGTCATCGGCTTTCATCTTTGACGTTTTGCCTTCTTCTTTTCCCGTCTCGGGCTTTAGTGGTGGTTCGACTTTTTTCTTTTCCACCACCGTCTCAGCGTGAGCTTTATGAAGCTTGCTCTCCACGTCACGAGCTATCTCTTCTCGTACGGGTTCGCCCTCAATTTTCTTCTCGTCCTCCTTCGCCGTCTCAAGTTCGTCATGTTTTTGTGGCTGAACTTGGTTGGTGCAATCAGCGTCTGTATACGCTTTCTCCAAAAATTCTCAGGCTTCCTTTGCGTTTCTCATACCGCCTATCTCTCTATTACTACCGGTACCTTCTATCGCATAGTAGATGACGAGGAGCGCGAGATTATTTTGTGTAAAGGAAGCACGCTAAGTCTTCCGTTGCGATCTTTATACCCTGTCGTATCGGGTCGGGTATGTCCGTCTTCGAAGATTTTCCATAGACCTTGCTTTTCAAGCAAAGCTTTCATTTCGACGCTCCACCTTGCGTAGTCACTCTCGGTGAGCTGCGGGACTAACATGTGGTCATCTAATATCCACCTCCACACCATCGGCACCATCGGCTCTGTCGGCTCTGGCGACATCATCGGCTCCGGCTCTAGCTCCATCGGCGTTGGCGACACCATCGGCTCTGATATCATTTTGTTGTTTTAGAATTCAAGATCGAATGAAGAGAACTTCAATTCTTCTGTATGCTCTCTGTTACTTACGCAAACGAAGAACTATGAAGAGAGACTTGCCCAACTTTTTTCATTTTTTTTTGTTTCCTCTCGTACATTAGCTCACTCTCACTTTACATTGCTTTTCTTTTTCCTCTCACCCACTCTATCTCTCTCGTACATGATACACATATATATATAATATATTAGATGAGGAGATAAGATAGAATCTTATCATATCTTATAGTTGAAAGCCTTAGTCTAAATTTTCATGCGCAGCCTCACGCTTCATACCTCTTTCTTCGGCTGCGTTGTTTTTTTTCTAAACTATTCATTTTCATGCCTTCACTTATTTTCTTTTGCATAGGTCAGCTTTGAGATTAGTCAACAGATAGTGTGACTAATGTTGCGATCGTTAACATCCTCTGCGTAATCACTATTACTGAATCCATTAAGCTTTTTAGCTTCATCAATCTTGTAAAATACCACATTCATTATCCCTTTCAAGTACTCGAGGCTACTTGTAAGTGCATCTCTGTATGCTTAGACATGAAACAATTAGTTAAAATTACCAAGAATGCTTAATGTTTCAGTAGTGGAACATACAAGACATCAAGTGATACTTTGTAAGTTTTGCCTAACAGTTAAAGTATGTATTTTATGACCAATAATTAAAAATTTTAAAAAGTTGATTAGTTATTTAATAGTAGTATTAAAAAAGTTAACTAGTTGTGATTGAAGTTTAAAGTTTGAATTTATTTTTACCATTCTCTCTTGCCTAAAATGGGTGAAATTGATGGCATGTATAGCAACTCTCCCACAGGATTTCATTAGGAAAAATATATTTTGAAAAATAGATTAATGTACCGTCAGTTTAAAACGGTCAAAAGAAACCCTAAATAGCCAAAACATGACAGTCAACTAAGGGTGTAAGAAATCCTTGTTTTCACCGTCATAACAAAGACAGCGGCGGGAGGACACAGTTCTGAAAGACGTTGAGTTTTCTGTAAGCTCATGTAAACAAACGCGTGCAGCCCTTGCTAGTAGCTCTACGAAATAAAAAAAAAAAGTCTCCTTCTACAAGGTAATTTTGCCCAGTTTGACAGACATCTCTCTCTCTCTCTCTCTCTCTCTCTCTCTCTCTCTCTCGTTCTGAAGATTTTATGGCCTTTTGTGGACTCAAATGCAAGTTTTTTTTTTGGTCATTAATTAATAAGAGAACGAGGGAGGGTTCTTGTGTGAGTTCACCATGGGAAAGTTCAGTTGTTTTCTGATATGGTCATGGGTTTCGTTAGGGTTTTTTCTTATTCTAAAGTTTTGCATTTTGCTGCTAAGTCGCTGTTTGTTCTTTTGGTTTCCGTAAGAGATGGTCTTCCTCTTTAATTTCTTTAATCAGATTTGGATTTATCTTAGCAGCTCCTTGCATTCGGTCAAATGGAGCGAAAATCTGGGCCACATCAACCCATGGATAAGTCGAGGGTCTTATATGTGAAACCACGGCGAACCCTTGCACCAGTTTTTTCGAGCTCAGAAGACTTTGCTTCAGCTTCTTCAACACCGCAACACTTACCATTCGCCTGTGTTCCACATTCAGATCCTTTTCCTTCGGGTCTCGAACCTTTTTTCCCATTTTTTCCTGAGGTTGGTTCTCAACAAACCACAAGGGGTGCTCATAATCAACCAGAAAGTTCACATGGGGCTCAAACTCCTACAGAAAACGTTGTCATTCGCCCAAAGAATGCTTCTAATGATGAAGATGCAGTTCTTAGTTCACTGGTTAGTAGCTACCTGACATTATTTAAGCTTACTGAACTCAGTGTTTCCCTAAGGATTACTGGAGACAACGATACAGTAGCAACGGTATTATTTGCCTACGATTTGATCCGAAGAAGGCTATCACAATTCGAGGAATTAAAAGGTCCGTCGTCTGTTGTAGCCGCAAGGCGTCTGAACCTTAAAACCTGTAATGTAATGATGGGAAAAGGTGCTCGAACCAACGAAGCAAAGAGGATCGGGCACGTACCTGGCATTGAAATTGGTGATATATTCTTCTCGATAGCCGAAATGTGCTTGGTGGGCTTGCACACTCAAAGAATCGTTGGGCTAGAGTATGTGGGACATGCTTCCGTGCTTGAACCTTTGGCACTGAGCATAGTTGTGGCTGGTAGCTACACCGATGATGGAGACAAATGCATGATCATATACAGTAGTCAGGGCGGTGGACGAGTTCAATCGAAAGATGGACAAAGGATGTGTGATCGAAAGCTCGAAGGGGGATTTCTTGCCCTTGAAAATAGTATGAAGGTTGGTAATGAAATAAGAGTCCTCCGAAGGTTGGCGCACTCTGCTGCCCCCACGGGCATGGTATATATCTACGACGGTCTGTACAAAATCGAAGAAGCGCAGGTCGAAAAGAATAACAATCCAGAAAGCAATAATGCATACAAATTTGTTCGTTTTCCCAGTCAAAAAGAAGCATTTTCACTGTGGAAAACTATACAAGAGTGGAGAGATGGAACGACTGCACGCCCAGGAATGATGCTGCCCGACCTCTCTTCCGGCGGTGAGATGCTGCCCGTCGTTCTCGTAAATGAAGCTGATGGAGAGAGAGGTTCACCTCATTTTACCTATATTCGTGGCCTTAGGCATTCATCGGATCCTCAACAACCCTCTTTTTCTTCAATGGGTTGTATCTGCCCAGGTGGTTGTCTGCCCGGCGATACCGCGTGCTTATGTATTCAACGCAACGATGGATATTTACCCTATTCGTCTAATGGAGTTCTTCTGACCGATAAGCCCGTGATATACGAGTGTGGGCCCGACTGTTGGTGTCCTCTGAGCTGCCAAAATCGCATGTCTCAAGAAGGAGTTAGGGTTTCTTTGGAGGTTTTTAAGACAAAGGATCGAGGTTGGGGACTAAGGTCTTGGGATCCAATATGTTCGGGCAGTTTTATTTGTGAGTACGCCGGCGATGTCATTAACACTGCTGATGTTGGATATATCAATGAGTATGAGTTCGTCTTCGATTTGACCCGTAATTATCCACTGTTGGGGCCTTCTGACGATGAATTTGGCGGTGGCGATATATCTCCGTTCCCGCTTGTAATACGCTCGAAACAGAACGGAAATGTTGCCCGTTTCATGAACCATAGCTGTTCACCGAATGCTTATTGGCGGCCCATTTTGTATGAAAACAACGGTGATAAGTATCTTCGTTTTGGGTTTTTCGCCGCGAGGCATATTCCTCCGATGCAAGAGCTTACGCTTGATTACGGAATGGTTCGAGGAGGAGAGAGTGGGAAAAGGAAATGCCTTTGTGGATCTGTGAAGTGCAGAGGATATTTTCATGGATGATGATATATGATGCCTTGTATGTGCTTTAACTTGTGATCTGATTATTAGCTGCAACATGCATGCATCTTACTTTATTGGACGTGTATAATATCTGTTAGAATTTGTGTGCTGTTGGGCTCAGAGAACATGGTGTCATGTGCTAAACCTAGTCAATGTTTTTGTTGGATAAAAATTACATGTGGAAAATCTTTGAAATTGTTTGCAAATAAATCCATAATGAAACGAAAATTGATCTTGACTTTTATCTTTCTAGGGAGAAACGAAAATTGATCTTGACTTTTATCGTTCTATGTTATAAACTCGATGGTCTACTAAAAACAGTCCAATAACATTTGGAATTGCTATGTATTCCTCATTTTTAATTAAGGGGATTTAAATATAGTACTAGTATATTAAGCACACTTGAATGCGTGTGACGAATACATAAGTGTTATCTTTTATATTTGAAAAGTTAATATTTAATATGCGATTTCACAATTAAATTTAATAAAAAATAATATATAAGAATATAATTAAAATAAATAAAAATAAAAGGACTAAATTGTAAAGGATACAATATTTTTTTGTTTCGGAATTTAGGGAGCGGATTTTTCTAGGTAGTTTCAATGGCGAAAAACAAGTTTTACTTTTCAAATATTTGCATTTTCTGTCATTTCGATCCTAAAAGCACAGCAATTTTCATCATTTCACAGTTGTGGGTTTCTTTTGTCCAATCTTCCGAATTTCAGCATATATATGTGGCCGAGATCTGCTTTTGGCGAAAACGCTAACTTTTTGTAGATGCATGTTATGCAGACGTACATAATAGTTAATTGGCCACGGCACTATACGCGACGGTTGTGCAAAACTCGTCGTCTAAAGGTAGCGGACGAATATTTTATTTTTTTTTATTTTATTAGTTATACGCAACGGTTGTTTAGGAACAGCCGTCGCGTATTGTGATCTGTAATAATACACGACGGTTGTTTGCTACAACCGTCGCGTATAATTCACCTTTACGCGACTGTTGTTACGTAGAAACCGTCGCGTTTACTTTATGCGACGGTTACGCATAAAGACCGTCGCGTAAGAATTTTTTTAAATCACCCCCTTTCTTCTTCCTTCACTGTAATTTTTTTTCAATCCCTAAAACGACCGAACACAGTTCCGGCGAATTCCGAAAATAACGGCGACACAACACAGTTCCGGCGACTCCATCGTAGGTGTTTCGACGCGCGGCAGCTCTTGGGTAGTTCGGTGGCATAAAACAAATATGAGACATAAATTTAGCTATTTTGTTGTGAGTTCTCTCTTAGCCTAGTGGTAGTTAGCCTTACTACATAGTTCCTCCTACTAATAGGCCTGGAATCGAATCATAGTTCTCATGTTTCTTTTTAGTTTTAATTTAATTTTACTTTTAGTTTTAATCTATTCCCCTTTTTAGTTTTAATTTATTTTCCTTTTTAGTTTTAAATTTTAAACAAATATAAAAAGACTAAATTATATACTCTTTTATAAAGAGCGTAGAGTGGATAAAAACTGTAAAGTAGTATGCCAATTGACCAATCATATTTTCTTTCTACATTAATTACTATTAAAAATCTAAAAAAGAGTTATTAAGCTGCGTTAAAGCATTTAACTCGTGATAACTAACTCATTTTATTTTTAGTATATCACTTATTAACATTATCCACTAATAATTAATTTTATTTATTGCACACACATAAGATGTGTTAAAAATACTACTCCCTCTGTTTCATATTACATGTCGTTTAAGGTTATTACACACAAATTAAGAAATAAAATAAAATCCCCATTATACCCTTAATTAATTATATGATCCCATTTAAAATAGGGGTAAAACTGGAAATAGTCAATATTTTTTATCTTGAAAACTGTAAAACTATCTTGAAAACTGTAAAACGACATGTATTTTAAAACAAAAAAATTTTCTAGAACGACATTTAATCTGAAACAGAGGGAGTAGTATATATAAATGATTTCTATATTCTACATTTTATGGGTTAAGTTGGACCGGCAAATTTCTCTGTGGAGCCCCTCCGGTCATAGAATCCTGGGTCCGTCCCTGCTGTACTGGTTTTTATGTTATTGTTTACCATAACACGTGACGTTATTGTACTTAAGTTTTTAATATCTTGTATCATTTCAAGAAGATCGTTGAAAGTTGTTTTTCGGCAGGCAACACTAGTAGAGCTACTTAATTGAGGTTAATTGGACGCAAATTTCTAAAGTTAGTTGCTGTGTACTATCTCTTAGTTTTATTGTGTACCATTGGACATATTTATAGTAGGTAGTTTTTTTAAGGGGAAATTTGTAGTCAGACCCTTGTCAGCAAGTTTTTAAATGGTTCAGTCCCTGTCAGAACTCCCAATAGTTTAAAGGACCAACTTTTTTGAAAATGGCAGAGATAAGGGACAAAAATATGTATTGACGAAAATACCCTTCATAACATACTGAACTAATTGTTATTTTTCGGCGACTTTCTGTTATGCTGTTAGATTATATTGTTACAAAGGTCTGGTAAACTGTTATTATCCATCCCTCATCTGTTACTATGATGCAGAAAATAGTTATCGACAGAGAACATTTATTTTGTGAATCTCGTTTTTACAGTGAATCGAGCTCCGAAATTTCGAATGCCCATTAACCAACCAATTTCGGCATATATATGATGTATTGTGTTACTCACGAAGCAAAATGTAAGATTTGCAATGAATTTTTATCTTTCTATTTAGGGTTCTAATTTGCGAAAATAAGACGAAATCAAAGTCGTTTTTGGCAACGATTACATCTAATAGGATAAATTCGAAGTGCCCATAGCATGGGCAGCTCGGTGCGGCACATGTTTGCTCGTTCGTCCGACGTTCATCTTTTAATTTCGCGAAAATACGGTCGACCCCAATAATTTAAGTACATTTTTACTGTGTCAATACTGTTACTCGGATTATGAAATCTGTTACTTGGAGTATCAAAACCGTTATTAAACTGTAAATGATTGTTACTATGTGTAGGATTCAAATTTGCGAAAATAAGATGAAATCAAATCCGTTTTTGGCAACAATTACGTCTGATAAGTACAGATTCGAAGTACCCATAGTATGGGCAGCTCGGTGCAGCTCCTCGTTTGGTCGTTCGACGATGTTCATCATTTAATTCTCGAAAATACGATCAACCCTATAAAGTTGGGTGTATTTTTTTTGTTTTGGCTGATTTGTAAAATTCTCAAGATCTGTTACTAGTATATGAGTTTCTGGTACTATGTTGACTAATTTTGTTACTAAATTGTCGGTGAAATTTCGGGCGGGGAAACCAGAATGAGATGAATTTTGGGCGGGAGTCTAAATAAAATCAAGCATAGATTATCTGTTACCCGATCTGTGTAAAACTGTTACTAGTTGTATGTTTATATGTTACCAAAATTATTATAGTTTGTGAATTAGGGTTTGTGATTAAAATGATAACCTAAACTAATATATTTTTATCAAAACCTTCGTAAATTGATATATTTTAGTGAATATAGCGTGTTTGCAACATAAAATTTGAAAATAATAAAGTAAACTAAGCACATATTAAATTGTTATTTCGAGTAGGTAATCTGTTACTCGTGTTGTGTAACATTGTTACCCATCTGTCAATTCCTGTTACTTTATCCTAACAAATTGGTACTTAACACAGTTAAATTGTTACTGTGGAAATCAGTAAACAACATAGGGTTTACGTTTAAGATTAATTGAAGATGTCATTAATTTTGTTGAATCACTTATGTTAGGTCGACCATTTGGATTGTAATAAACAACTAATAGTTCAGATCTACAACGTTTTGTGTAAGTAGAATCAATTTGGTAGAATCATGATCATCCTCTCAAGAAGAGTTCTACTTGTTTTTCATACTCTATACTTCAACTTCTTCAATTCCAACATAACCTCCACGAAAATCATAACCTAAGGTAACTTATTTTTATCTAAAACTTCGTGAGTTTGTATATTATAGTGAATGCAGCGTGTGTGCAATATAAAATTCGAAAATCATAAACTAATCAAATTACATATTAAATTGTTATTGCACTAGCGTTATCTGTTACTAGTCAAATATCGATATGTTACCTGCATATCCGCTTCTGTTTCTAGCAGCGCTAAATTGTTACTAGTTAAACATTAAACTGTTACTGCGTAAACAACAGAGATTTTACCGGAATCATGCACACATTTTCAACAACAAAAGGGAAATTTTATCCTTCTTCGTCTTTTGTCGATTTCTTGGCCATTGTCGTCGTGGGATGGCCCGCTGCTCGTGGTCGTCGGTGCTCGTCGCCGGCTCGTCGGATGGCTAAATCAATTAGGGTTATTCAACAAGTGTTACTTTTCTTCAACGATAAGTTACTATGATTGTTATATTTGTTACTGTGTCTCTCATATCTGTTACTATCTTTGCTACATCGGCCTTTGTTGAACGTGGTTTGTGCATTCTCGTTTGAAAGAGACGAATGCATAGTGTTACCCAGAAGTATAAATCGTTACCCAGTATGCATGAACTGTTACCCAGAATGCGTTTGTTACCCGGAATGCATAAAGTGTTACCCATAATGCATAAATTGTTACCCAGAATGCATAAATTGTTACTTAGCGGGCGTTTTATTACCAAAAGCTTCAATCATGGGCCGCGTCAAATTTCTTTGCGATTAACATCAATATTTTCATTGAATATTAAGACCCACGACCAATTTCACCTTATTCGGTCACTAAAGTCCAGATTTTTCCTTGTTTCAACGAGATATTTGAATTACTTTTAATACATTATTCCATTATAAACTTCAAAAATTTTCATTGATTATTGACACCGATGGGAAATTATCATCGATTTAACCTTATTCGTCGTTAACGTCGAGATTGAGCCGGCTTTTAGATCGTAAATTTTGGTCTTCGTTGAACGTGGTTTGTGCATTCATCGTTTGGAAGAGACGAATGCATAGTGTTACCCAGAAGCATAAATTGTTACCCAGTATGCATGAACTGTTATCCAGAATGCGTAAATCGTTACCCAGAATGCATAAAGTGTTACCTAGAATGCATAAATGGTTACCCAGAATGCATAAATTGTTACTTAGCGGGCGTTTTATTAGCAAAAGCTTCAATCATGAGCCACGTCAAATTTCTTCGCGATTAACATCAATATTTTCATTGAATATTAAGACCCACGATCAATTTCACCTTATTCGGTCACTAAAGTCCAGATTTTTCCTTGTTTAAATGAGATTTTCGAACTACTTTTAATACATTATTCCATTATAAACTTCAAAAATTTTCATTGATTATTGACACCCATGGGAAATTATCATCGATTTAACCTTATTCGGTCATTAACGTCGAGATTGAGCCGGCTTTTAGATCGTAAATTTTGGTCTTTGTTGAACGTCGCTGTGCATTCGTCGTTTGGAAGAGACGATGGCACATGGGTGTAAATTAGGCAAATGTGAAGGATAAAAATGTCATTTACAATGTTATTGGTCCTTAAAACTAACATTTTCAGTAAATAGGTCCTTGAGCCTAAATGCAACTACAAAGGGGCCTGAAACTTGTTGAAAATATCATACTAGGGACTGAACCCAAATATACCCTTTTTTTAATATGTAGTACCTTTATAATAAAATATCATTTAGGCAGATTTTATTTTGCAGAGTTTTATAAGTAAGATTAAGTATAGAGATTAAGTGTTCGTTCGATGTACGATGTGTTGAGATTTCGTGTAGGTTGACGATTAAATTCGATTGTTATAATTCTTTGTCACAATTAGAGTCGATTTTTGTACAATCACATTAATATTGTGATGCAATATGGCGATCATATGCCTATTTTGTTTCTGATATGGCTGGCAATTATTTTCATTTTAAAATGATACCACAACACATCTACAATAAGTACTGCGCAATCATATTAAAATGGTACTAAAATGTACATCAAATTATAGTAATAAAAAAATTGAAAAAGAGGCAAAAAATATAACATTCACGAATTTTTGACATGTTAATTGATGGAAATAAAATGTTGAGAATGTCTCATATGTGTCAGAGAATGTCGATAAATGTTTGATATATTTGGTACCACAACTACTTACGAGTGTTACCATATCACATCGTAATAAGATACATCAACCTAGTTATATAGAGTACCATATCGTTTACAAATTTGATATTACATACTAGGCTACGCGTTTAATCATATCATGCTTTATTTTCGATGAGAAAATATTAGGCTACATATATATATATGTACACTTATATCAAGTCTGATGGTTTAACCCTTACATGCCAGTCCAAACGTCCACATGTTAGCATTACAAAACAAACAGCTTCTTCCGACTACAGCAGACGGTGCCGACTACAACTAACATGTTTCGACTACAAAGAAGTAGTCGCTAACAGCGTCTAACATCGTAGATGCAAGCCCATTATATGTAGTCGGTGGATCATTTCCGACTACTTTTGGGCTTACCACAATCGTAGTCGGTAAATTAAGTCCCCAAATAGGCCCCGTTTTCTGTAGTCGATGGATTTTAGCCTACTACTCTTTTGAGTTTTACCGACTACAATTGCAGGCGTTACCCTAAATAGCGCAATTTCTTCTTCATTCTTTCATTTTCGCCTACCGACCCCGTTTTCGCCGCTCGCCACTCCAGTTCGAACGTTCGTCGTCTCCGGAAGGTCCCTAGTCGCCGGCAGCGCACATTCGACTGTTCGCCGCTCCAACCTCACTGTTGTCGCACCGTCGTTGCTCCGCCACGCTCCCCTGCAGCTCGCCTCGTTGGCTCCAGACCTCGGCAGTCCATCACCGGTGCTCCCCGTACGCAGCCTGCTTCGGCCCAACCCTCCAAGTTGGCAGATGTAACTACTGTAGTTATAGTTGACAACATTATGATATTTGTTATTAATCGTGTTTATTTATGACTTTTATGACGTTGACATATGATGGGATGGTCGATTAGACGTCGTTTGGCCAAGTTCATTGGCCCTCGCATTTCATGACCAAATGACGTAGATATTGAAGAGACCGAACCACCATCCCCTACTCCACAGATGGGATTGATCGACATCGCCTTCTAGTGCTAGGCCATAGCCTTCCACTTCTTCTACAACGTTCGTCACAGACAGGAGCGCCAGGGAAGCCTTCATTGAGTCCCGACTCCTTAGACTGGTAGGTACATTATTTTTAAAATATTTATTTCACTAGTGGATCAAATCTATTAAATTTGTTTGAATTAGGTTCGACAAGAAGTCCGTGGTTAGTTCGGTGACCCAAGCCTACCAGTCATACATGACTTCACCGTGGACGGGGATTAGCGAGGTTCCCGATGATATAGTCGAGTGTTGGTGGTTTAATTTTCGGGTTAGTTGCTTTATTAACAAATTTTATATGTTTCCTTATATTACACTAACTTGAACTTTGTAGGGAAAATATTCATGGGACTCTTCTGTGGCTGTGAGAGTTGAGTCCAAATTCATGAGGGTCCTTTCTAGTCGGCACAAAGAAAACATGCCGGAAGAAGGGATTAAATTGGTGAATGACACGACGTACAAGTTCAAGTTTTTGAGAGATGACGTTGCTAAACAACTTAGAGAGAAACGATTATCGCCTACGTTCATCGAGCGATCCAATCGCCTTAAGGCTAACCGCTTCGGTCGGGATGGTAACGCCGCGAAGTCCACACAAGGATCGTGCACCACGAGTCACCTTGTGAATAAAATGGTATGTTGTTATTCTTATTCAATCTTTATCTTTTACTTACGTTGTTCACTTATATTGCTATACGACAGGCTGCGGAAAACAAGAGAATCCTTCCTCCACCACACGAAGTTTATTTGCAGAATCACACAAAGAAAGATAAGTCATTCATCGACGAGAAAGCTCGCAAGAGAATTGTTGGATTTAATGACCCAAAACTCTCTATTTCGGTGTGAGGATCTATCGCAACGAGTTAGGGACCGATCGGAGCAAAGACGGGCAAGTTACGTGGCCGGGAAGATGACCAACGGCCATGAGCACATGGCCCCGCGGCCGTGGGCCATTCTGGGCAGCAAGGAAGGCCACCTCCATGGCCGTGGAGTAGGCTGCACGTGGCCGTGGGAGATGGCCAGTGAGCTGCTCAAATCAGCCCGACTTCCGCACGGCCGTGGCAATGTATGCATGAGGCCGTGGGGCTCAGCTGCGAACGAAAAAAGAGCCCGACTCCTCCACGGCCGTGGAGGAGTCCGTCCGAGGCCATGAGAGGCTGGTAGAGAGGTCCATTTTGAGTTCATTCAAGACCCACGGCCGTGTGGATGGTGTCAGAGGCCGTGGGTTGCAGCAGAATATTCATAACCGAATTGTTAACGAAGTAGAAACCTTCTAGATCTTATATCTTCTATATATAGGTCATGTTAGCTCGATCTTTGTACTGTGAGTTGAGAGAGAAAGTGGGAAACTTGTAATCTCTGTAATTGGTTCGGAATAAAAAGAAATCGTTGATCCGTGGACGTAGACCAAATATTGGGTCGAACCACGTTAAAATCCCCTGTTTTTCTTCTGTTTTCTTTCTTCTTTCTTCGAGTTGATACGTACACAAGTCGGCCTTTCCACCCGACACCGACCAATCGCTCGTAGCCTTATCCAAAGGCGAATCCATAGGCGCCGATTTCCCAACAAGTGGTGCGGTGAGCGTGGAGCAATCACGCGGCGAAGATGATGGCGCAAATTGGGTTCGAATTGCAGAAATTCAACGAAGGGGACGATCTTGGGCTATGGAAGCTCAAGATGAAGGATGTACTCATCCAAGAAGGAATGGAGGAAGCCTTGAAGGCAGAGGCGCACATGAATCCGAAGGGTATGAGTGCGATTGCCAAGAAGACGATGCAAGCGAAGGCTCAAAGCTTGATGATTTTGAGTCTTGGAGATGGTGTTCTTTCAAAGGTGTTGAAGGAGACCACGCCGGGCGGGCTATGGAAAAGATTGGACGTTCTTTACACAAGGAATGCTCTGAAGTCGAAGAAAGCGCTCCCAAGGATCGCCTTGAAGCAGCCCAAAACCCTACCCGAGTCAAGAATTGGTACGTCGGGTGAGTCTTTGTGTGTGAGATTGAAATGGGTGATGAAGGAGGCCAAGAATTCGAGGAGGGCTGTGAAGAAGGAGTCGAAGAAGCCCATAAAGTGTTACAATTGCCATGAGGAAGGCCACATTCGGAGGTTGTGCCCACATCGAAGGAGAACATTGCAGCTCGGAGGTGAAAACCATGTTGGGGCTGTGATTTGCGATGATGGTGGCTTGGCGAAGGTGTTGATTGGGTCCAAGAATGGATCGATTACCTCAAGAAGGTCTGAAGGTGTGAATGCAGGTCGGAAAGCTGCTGAGAATCTTCAGCTTGAGGTGGAGAACGGTGCGAAGGACGCTTCGGTAAAGCCCGGAATTGCTCGTTCGAGTGAAAGCGGGGATAACTTGAGGTGGAGAGGCTTCGATAGCGATGAAGGCGAGCCATCCACGAAATCACAGACCCAATGGCTGATTGCAGGGTCTCAAAGGAAGCCATTCGATAGCTGCAAGTGGTTCGAGAAGGAGGACCATGGAGCTAAGGTAACGATAGGCCAAACCGAGCCTAATTCGGTTGTTTCCATGAGGAACGCATGCAATGGCTTGCTTCCTCTTGTTCTATCAATCTATTTGATGAAGCGTTCCAAGGCCCTGCGATGAGGGCGGGGCGGGCAAAGGTCGAGCTACGAAGGAAAGAAGGTTCGAGGTGGAGTTCGAGGGTCGAGAGCAATCGTTGGCCTTGTTAAAGAAGAACTTCTTGAAGTTGAGTCGAGTTCTTGGTTCAGGGTGGAGATTGTTGGGATTTAATGACCCAAAACTCTCTATTTCGGTGTGAGGATCTAACGCAACGAGTTAGGGACCGATTGGAGCAAAGACGGGCAAGTTACGTGGCCGGGAAGATGACCCACGGCCATGAGCACATGGCCCCGCGGCCGTGGGCTATTCTGGGCAGCAAGGAAGGCCACCCCCACGGCCGTGGAGTAGGCTGCACGTGGCCGTGGGAGATGGCCAGTGAGCTGCTCAAATCAGCCCGACTTCCCCACGGCCGTCGCAATGTATGCATGAGGCCGTGGGGCTCAGCTGCGAACGAAAAAAGAGCCCGACTCCTCCACGGCCGTGGAGGAGTCCGTCCGAGGCCGTGAGAGGCTGGCAGAGAGGTCCATTTTGAGTTCATTCAAGACCCACGGCCGTGTGGATGATGTCAGAGGCCGTGGGTTACAGCAGAATATTCATAACCGAATTGTTAACAAAGTAGGAACCTTCTAGATCTTATATCTTCTATATATAGGTCATTTTAGCTCGATCTTTGTACTGTGAGTTGAGAGAGAAAGTGGGAAACTTGTAATCTCTGTAATTGGTTCGGAATAAAAAGAAATCGTTGATCCGTGGACGTAGACCAAATATTGGGTCGAACCACGTTAAAATCCCCTGTTTTTCTTCTGTTTTCTTTCTTCTTTCTTCGAGTTGATACGTACACAAGTCGGCCTTTCCACCCGACACCGACCAATCGCTCGAAGCCTTATCCAAAGGCGAATCCATAGGCGCCGATTTCCCAACAAGAATGGTACGTCGTTAGTTTTATTTTCTAGATAGTGTTGATTCGTTGATAGTATGTTGTTTCAAAACATGGTTTTGTATGGATTATGTGTATTGATATGTTGCGGTGTGTTGTTGAGAGGAGGATTTTGAGGCTAAGGGGTTCATCCATCCCTTTCGGACGCCCAAGCATTCTACAAGGTAGTCGGAGGCTGGACGAGGTTCCAAAACGTACCCGGCATGGGTAACGCATCAGAGTTGTTTTTCGAGACAACTTCACCGCCATCATCGACTACTAGAGGGTACGCGCCTTATTAGAATATTCAGCTGCAGGAGCAGTTACAGGCGACGCTGCGAAACGAGTTTCATAGAATGTACGTGGTACATATAATAAAATACATCAATCATGAACTAGCCAAAACTATGGTAGCACATTAGGATAAATATTTTTCGTTGTTGTTCGCGTTCGTTTTGATGCGCTGCCATGTTACACTATTATAATTGTTATGTATTTTATTTCACTTCATATTTAACGGGGTAATCCTCAAAACTACGGATTTGTAATTTAAAAGTCAAGCTCCAATGTATGATATGGTTCATTATACGAACATTTCACTATTAGTTTGGAATTCTTTAATTTAATATTTATCGGTCAAGGTACTGAACGACTATTTGTAGATCATAAACGGACTGGCAAAATAAGGTACTACGTTCTTTGTAGTTTTTGTACTACAAAAAACATACTAAGGTATATTCTAACAGAATAAAATGGGATACCATACCTTTCACATATTAGTGGTTTGGAACAAGGATAATTATTAAGAAATCTGAGAATTGAAATACAAACCCATACGTTTTAAGGGTTAAACCATCAACTTTTACCAAGTGAACATATAATATATATATATATATATATATGTATATATATATCGAGGAATTTTATGGTGTGAGCACCTTACGTGGGCACCTGTCGATGTGGCACTGATTCGTGCCATGTCGACCTGCCACATCAACATTAGATGATACGTAACACTAATTAACACATTATAGGGGTCATTGGTCGACATATCGGACGATGATGTGGCATGTTTATGCCCTTTACGCTTTTGTGGCACCTTTTTATGTGGTATTGATCTGTGGGCATAAACATGCCACATCATCGTCCGATATGTCGACCAATGACCCCTATAATGTGTTAATTAGTGTTACGTATCATCTAATGTTGATGTGGCAGGTCGACATGGCACGAATCAGTGCCACATCGACAGGTGCCCACGTTAGGTGCTCACATAAGGTGACCACCATAAAATTCCTCTATATATACCTATAATAAAATAGTTTCGGAATGAAAAACTGATTCGAGCGGCGACAAAAAATACTTACCTTAATAATCTGTACCAAATTAAATGTGTATAGAACTTCACATATTACATCATTGTACCTTATTGTGGTGCAATATTGTACCATAATTAGTTTGTAATACCAAAATCTTTAAAGAAGAAGCTGACATATATTATAATTTTTGAAAGGTGGGACATCGACATGTCAGATACTTTCAGATAATGTTCCAACAGAGGTCTTCTGCAAGTCTTTTGTTTCCACAAAACTCAACATTCTCAGCCCTAAACTTAACTCATTCGAATGCCCAGTTTAGATCATATTGGTAGGCGAAATTACATATCTAAGCTACAAACATCAATAAGGTACGAAAAATATCAAAACCCAGATGCCTTACTGTGTCTTAACATATTTTTTATGTACTTTTTTATGGTTATTAATATGACATATTTTTTAATGGATTTAGTGTACTACCTCGTTGGGTTTGTTTTTCACATTTATGGTACATAATGATTTTATGATCGAGATCACCTGCTTAAGAGCCCTCACAAGTTTACAGTTTTTCAAAATGATAGTTCAGTATATGAACAAAAGTTTCAAAATTATAGTTTAGTAGATGAAAGTACGGAACTAAACAACCCATAAAGCCATCTAGATACAATCAACAGTCTACAAGGACGAACTCTCTAGGAAGAGAGACCAACAAACAAGAGCAAGAAATAGAAACAGAAAAAACCGAAAGAAAACGAGAACTAAAGCTTGAACAAGAAAAGAACCTAAGACAACCACCGAGTCTAAAACTCCACGACGATGGCTAATTAACCCAGATCCGTAGTACTCTTCACTTTTTCCCGTCTTACACTTCAAATCTTTTATTCTCTAGAACGAACTCTCCTGAAAATGGGGAAAACAACTCATACAAGAGGAGAGAGACAAGGATCCCATGAAAGGAGAAACGAAATGAATATAAAAAAGACGAAACAAACGAGTAATATGCAAGAAATAAGAAATATTTCCTCCCACATCCTTCAAATATCTAAGAAGGATGGGGAGAAGAGGGTTTTTAGTTAGGGTCTGTGGGTTTGTAGAGAGAAGAGGGAGAAAAAGTTGGTGGATAGAGTGGTTCTTTTATATTTAAAGTGAATAGTTTTTAAGATGTATTCACGGTAAGAAACAGAAAGGACCCCGTGTATTACTGAACTCTATAACATCATATCTACCTGAAAAACCTCACGAAAACTATGTCATTTCGATCTTTCAGAACCATTTGCACTCATATTATTGTAAGTCTTTAAAACACGATCATAACTTGCAATGCACAGACATTGTATGTTAGGGTATCCTAAAATTGTTTCGTCTTGTTAACGCAAAATAGTTGCACATCTCTACTTAACACAAACTAGTGGATTTCTAATTCATTATGCCAAAGAACACTGCCAAAGCACCAAGAAGCGTCGAGAGTTTGTCATTCTGCACCATATTAGTTACAAATCTGAAGTTAAAAACTATTTTGAAGTGTCTTTTACAAGTATATTGTGCTATACAAATTACAACCAACACATCTCAAATTTAGATGACGTAGGTGGTCTTCAACACACGTATGAGAATATAACGTTATTTCCATATTTCACGGTCAAAATTCAATAATAAATTCGAATGCCGACTTTATGGAAAATAACTTATTTTGGTGCCAAATTTCGTAATCAATTGAATTTCGTCATACATTTTAAATTGACCAATTCGAATGAGATTCGACCGTTTTTTATTTTTTTTGACAAATATTAAGAGCTATTTCTACACAATGAGATATTCATTGAATGGCATGCTTTCACTGCAGATTTGATTTAACATTGATCATGCAATTTATTTGTGTTCTTTCACTATCCATGTTGATCCATGTTTAGAGAATGATTATGCTAACTAATATGTGGAAATTTGACTTTGCACTACTCCCCCTTAGTTTCTGATTAGTGTATTAGTAGTCATTTAACCTTGTAACAAAGATTTTTTTCACACACTCTAGCCATACCTATCTAATTGTTTATATCCATATATACTCGTGCCATTGTAAGGAGTCAGTCAACTTCAATTGTTCTATATATACACCGAGCATAACAATGCCATATACATCAAGCACACACCCATTGATAGAAAAGCACGCCTCATTCTTTCAAATCCGTTTCTATATGGATAACAACAACAACAATAACAATAAAGCATTTGTTTGCAGCACTTGCAATAGCTCATTTACCTCATACCCTGCCCTAGGAACTCATATGGTTTCCCACCTCATAGAAGAGCGGCGATTGGGTATATACGAACCACCCGAGGCTCCATTGTTGCAAGGGCCGAATGTGGTCAACCTTCAACATCAGCAACAACCACCACAACAACATAGGCTTTATCGGTGTCCAATATGCGACAGAACATCAACAAATCGTCATTCCATGGCGGCCCACCGTCGTTACTGTCTTGGTCCAAGCAGAATAGTAAATCATTTCGACCTCAACGCAGTGCCCCCTGAAGAATAGAAACTCAAAAAAAGATCCTTACATCGAGCTACTATTGAAATATTTATTAATGTTATCGCTCTTATTGTTATTGTTGTTGTTTTCCCCTGAGATTTGTTCTTGCATTTCCGTTATCACTAGTTATTTGTAGCTCGTTTCAATGGATCTCTATTACAATTTTACTTTGTTAAAAATCAGGAAAACATTAAGTCTGGTAAATAATAGTTGTGGATGAATTAAACAACATTTAACTCGGACCAAAACCGGTAAAGCAATAATTGGTCAGAAGAGAAGAGAGCGAGTACTGGTGTGGACGGATCAGAATTCTGAACCCAAGATCGGAGACTGAGAATTGGATTGGATAATGAACTGAAGACCAGAAGATTGAAGAATCGGATTGGTCAAAAAGCTTAATCGCACTAAAGCTTGAGCTGCAACCAAATTGATCAAACTAAACTCAGCTAGCAGTTTATCATGTTGTGGATAAAACATAGAGATCGGAGCACAGATACAAAAAAGCCAACCACGTTCAATGCCACAATAGAAATCGATCTGGAGATTATTTGCCTTCATCCAAGCAACGTTCATCTTCAAATCCTCGAGTATAATGACATGAAATATACGGATAAATAATTTCCACAAGATAACTTGAAAGATGTCTTCGAGTTAAGAAGAACAAAGTTAGAAAATTCAGTAAGCTGAACATAAAGATCAAGTGAAGGGTAAACGTGGAGCTGAGATAGTTCATGTTAGAAAAGCTCTTGACCGTAAGAAGTGTTGGGATTTATGAGCTGAAACTCGTCGGAGAGTGGCCGCGAGGGTGGCTGGAAAGAGCTTCGGCGACCACTGTTCTTGAAGGAATGAAAATAAGCTGAAGTGCCAGATTGAATTTGAGCCATTGGATGATTCGCGCCTGATCGGATGGCCAAGATTTAAATCTGGAAAGTTGTTTAACACTTTTATAAGTGAAAACACACTATCAATATTAAGCTCCAGGCAAGTGCTGACCGTTGGATGGCTTGGAAATTGATCTAACAGCTGAGGACGATCGCACAGATAAGAAGCAGCTGAATTTTCTATTATAAATATCAGAAATCAGAGTTCGACGAGGCGACTTTGAGAGCTCATAACTTTCTCTAGAGTGCGAATTAGAGAGAGTTGTAAACTAGGGTTTTGTAGTAGACATGGAGGTCTGTGGACGTAGGCAAAGATTGCCGAACCACGTAAAATCCTTTTTGCATTTTCTGTGTTTTAAGCTGCTGTTTTTCGTTCGATCGAGCTGGGATTGCTCGATTGAGTTAGATCGAATCATAAACACGTAAACGCAGGTCAATTCCGAGTCGATCGGCGGTCATAGATCTACAATTGATGCGGTGAGCGTGGACGAGGAGCTCGATCTTCGCGTTATGGCTGCGATGCGACTGGAATTGGATATCTTCAATGGATCGAAGGATTTCGATGCCTGGAAGTTGAAGATGAAGGCTCGTCTGATTGAGTACGACCTTGAGGAGGAGTTGCTACCTAAGAATTCAAGTGCATCGGAAAAGGAAATCATCCGAATGAAGGCTCAGAGCTTCATGATATTGAGTCTCGGTGATGATGTTCTGAAAAATGTGTTGAAGCAGACCACGACGGACGAAATTTGGAGGCGATTGAATGAGTTGTACCTGAAGAAGCCTAAGAAGTCAAGGAACTTCCCTCGGAGATCATCTCACAACTGCTCGATGATAGAACCGAGTCGATTTCGAGTTCGTCGGATGAGTTGAAGTGTGTGAGGAGGAATGGTTGAGTAGGAACGCGAATGACTCGAAGAAGGCTGTAGAAAGGAAGCTCAGCCTCTGAGGTGTTACCATTGCCACGAGGAAGGCCATATTCGGAGGTTATGTCCACATCGAAGGCAAACGACGAAGTTCGGAGGTGATGTTCGAACGGTTGCATTTTGTGATGATGTTGAGGTGGTTGCGTCTGTGGTTGGGTCCAATGGGGGAGCTGAAACATCAAGGATATGTGGAGGTTTGGTTGCAGATCAAAAACCTGCGGGAAACCTTTGTCTTGAGGTGGAGAACGCGGCAATAGAAGGTACGAAGGTTGCTGAAATTTCAGAACAGAGTTTCGATAAGGATTGTGCTGCAGATTCTGCTGTAGAAGGCTTGGCTTATGCTGAGGCTTTGGATGTATCTGAGCACAAGGCGAGCAAGGAATGGATCCTTGACTCAGGGTGTAGCTTTCACGTCACTTGCAAGAAGGAATGGCTGTGAGAATTCCGAGGAATGAAGCAAGGAACAGTGAAGCTAGCTGATGGGAAAACCTGTCAGGTTTTGGGCTGCGGTTCAGTGCATTTGAGGCTCAAAACGGGTGGTGTAAGGATTCTCAAGGATGTTAGGTTCGTGCCAGAGATGATGAGAAACATCATCTCGATCGGAGCACTTGCAATTGGAATATTCTTGGTTTGTTAGTTTGACCAAATCTCTCTTCCAAATCGACCCAAACATCCCTAGCTAAAGAACTATATAGAATGCTCGCAGAAATTTCTTTCGAAACAGAGTTTAAAATCCACAAAATTACCACGTTGTTATTCCTTTTCCATGCGTTCACCTTATCCTTGTCATTAGCTGCTGGGGGAAGAAGATCGCCATTGACGAATCCTTCCTTGTTCCTCCCAATTAGAGCTATCATCATGGCTCTACTCCAAGTGGCATAGTTATCCCCATTTAGCGGTTCATGAACGAGTAGCTGACCTGAGGTGTCATTCGCGTTTAGGAAGTATGGATCATTTGCCATCGTCGTGGTGTTCGTCGTGGTTGTTGATGGTGTCGTTTCCTCTTTCATGCTTTCAATCTTGAATCAATTCGCAGCTAGAATGCTTGCTCTGATACCATAACAAGAAATCAAAATCCAATGTGTGTGAATCTGTGATTTGTAGAGACGATGAATTAACGTGGTTCGGATCAATTAAATCCTACATCCACGATCAAACGAGCTAAGCCTTATAATGATAATTGTTTGATTATAGATCAAGAAGAAGATGATAAACTTCTTGAGAATTACAGAGATCAACTGATGAAAAACATCAAAAATTAATCAGATAGATCACGCGTTCCATGCTGCCTCCAATTTATATCAGCAACTCGCGCCAAAATCATTCAGCACATAAACCGTTGATCCTACCAGCGACTTAATAAGTATACAGTCCACTATCAACGCGTGTTTCTTCTTTGTTTCAAACCTTTTATAAAAACGTTATCTTTTCCAGCTAATTCGGAAGAGCAGCTGTGTCATTCTTCCTCTGCTCTTTATTCTGCTCTTTATCTTCTTCATACTTTGATATCCCCCCTCAAGATGGAAGGTACAGATTAATGACTGACATCTTGACCATAAAATCCTGTAAGAGAACTGCTGGAAGAGGTTTGGTGAATTGATCTGCCAAGTTGTGTTCTGATCTGATTGGCAGAAGTTTGATCAATCCATTAGCAACATGATGACGGATGAAGTGACATCAATCTCGATATGCTTTGATCTCTCGTGAAATTTGGGATTGATGCAAGTTTCAAAGCGGACTGATTGTCACAATAGATGACAGGTTTATGATTTACAGGTATACTCACTTCGTCCAGCAAATGCCTTATCCAGAGTACTTCTGATACTGCTGCGGCCAACGCTCTATACTCTGCCTCAGTTGAAGACCTCGAGACTGTCACTTGATTCTTGGATTTCCAGGTTATCAGAGAGTCTCCGAGGAATGTACAATACCCTGCCACTGACTTTCTTGTGTCTCTACACGCGGCCCAGTCCGCATCAGAAAAGGCTCTTAAGCCAAAATTCTGGTCTGCTGCTAGGTGAACTCCCTGCCCTGGTGTGTTCTTTAAGTACCGAAGTAAGTGATGTGCTGCTGCTAGATGAACTGTCCTAGGCGAGAGATGAATTGACTTAGCTTATGTACTGTAAAAACTATGTCAGGCCTTGTGAAAGTCAGGTAAAGTAATCTCCCAACCAATCTTCGATACTGAAAGGGATCTGCTAACAAACTGCCATCATCTTCTGTGATGACCTGGCTGGAGCTCATGGGAGTGTTCAGAGGCTTTGAATTTTATATACCCTATGTCTTCTAAGAGCTGTAGAGTGTATTGCCTCTGTGAGATATAGATTCCTTCCGCACTTCTCGCAACCTCTACCCCAAGAAAGTACTTCAAGTCTCCCAGATCTTTGATTTTAAAACAGATGTGCAGTAGCATGCCTTATGTTCTCATGTGATGGACCAGCTAAAATTATGTCATCAACATAGACTAACGTGACAAGAAGCTCTTTCCCTTTCCCTTTGATAAAGAAAGTATGATCTGATTGAGTTTGGACAAAACCAAACTCGGTGACAGCACTAGTAAACTTTTATTCCATTCCCTCGAGGCTTGCTTAAGCCCATAGATTGACTTTTCAGCTTACAAACTAATCTGCTTTGGGTAGCCTTCTTATCTCCTTGCTTATAACCCTGTGGTAAGTCCATATACACTTCCTCTACTAGCTCTCCATTCAAAAAAGCGTTATTGACATCCATTTGAACAAGTTTCCAATGATGTTTTGCTGCTAATGAGAGGATGATTTTAATAGTGTTTGGTTTGGCTACCGGGGCAAAAGTATCTATATAATCTACTCCTTCCCTCTGATCATAACCTTTAGCTACCAAACGAGCCTTGTATTTCTCAATCTTCCCCAATGAGTTATATTTGATCTTGAATACCCATCTGCTACCTATAGATTTCTCCCATCAGGTAGATGCATTACAGTCCATGTATCATTTTCTTCCAATGCCTTTAGTTCTTCCCTCATTGCCTCTTTCCACTTTTCTGAACAAGCAGCTTGTGTGTAGGTCCTAGGTTCTATCCCAGCAGATGCACTATTGATCAGTGTCTTGAAATTTCCTGAGAAATTTTGGTAGGACAGAACTTCTGATATGGGGTATAATATCTTCTTATCTACTAAGCTGTTGCAGTGATAGTCTGCCAGGTATGAGGGCTTCTTAGTTGGCCTCCCTGATCTTGTGTGAATCTCAGGTGCTGTAGTGATGCCTTCATCTGTCTCATGCTGAGGTTCATCATTCAAATCTCCTATATTATCATGATGTTCTTGCTGAGCAATCTGAATGCCTTCACGTTGTTGATGCTGTTGCTCTCCATGATCTTGGTGTGATAGACCATCTTCTGACCCACCATCCATTGTACAGATCTTGGGCAGTACACAAGAGGGAAAAGGGTTGTCTGTAATGAAGTCAGTTTGCTTCTTGAGTGGAAAAACATCCTCAGCAAAGTTGATATCCCTGGAAATAAACACCTTCCTCGTTGCAAGATTCATCACCCTATAACCTTTCACCCCATTCGGGTATCCAAGAAAGATGCACTCATCAGCTCTAGGGTCAAACTTCCTCCTTGCCCCTGCAAGTGTGGAACAGAAACAAAGACAGCCGAATACACGCAAGATACTATAATCAAATGGCTTTTGGTACAAGATCTCATATGGGCTCTTATTTGCTAAATTGCTAGAAGGAGTTCTATTTATAAGAAAGGCAGCTGTTAACACACATTCTGACCAAAAACTAATAGGTATACCAGACTGAAAATACAAGGAACGAGCCACATTCAAGAGGTGTTGGTGTTTTCGCACCCCCACTGAATTTTGTTGTGGTGTCTCAACACAAGATAACTGATGCATTATTCCTTTTGCTTGGAAAAGATCCTTCATGTTTAGTTCTTTTGCATTATCTGACCTAAAGGTCTTAACTCTATATTCAAACTGAGTTTCAACATATGCCAAGAAATGAGGAATCACAGTTTGAACATCAGACTTGTGCTTTAATAAAAATATCCATGTGAATCTTGAATGATCATCAACTAAGGTAACAAAATATTGATGCCCTAAGTGAGATGGCACATGAAAGGGGCCCCAAATATCACAATGGACTAGATCAAATATTGAACAAGCTATCTTATTTGCATCAGGAAATGAAGTTCTCTTCTGCTTTGCCAAAGGGCAGATTTTACACATTGTCTGATCCTGATTATTATGTTTAATCGAATGCGTTAGAATGTCTAATACCTTATGGGAAGGATGTCCCAATCTACTGTGCCAAAGGTTTGCTGACAAGTTATTTAAGAAAATAGATCTAGTGTTATTCCTAGCAGTCTGCTGCACAGAATCATCTAAAACAGAATCAGCTCAGATGACATATAGCCCTTCCTGCTGCCTACCCCTGCCAATCACTTGGTTGGATGAATCCTGTATCAGAAAGTGATTAGAGTAGAAAACAACACTGCACCTACGGCTGTTAATCAAGGAGCTCACTGATATGAGATTAAAGTGGAATTGGGGAACATATAGAACATCAGTCAGAATAATAGAATTATTTAGTTGAAATGTCCCCGCTTGGCTGACCTCAATCACAGTGTTATCAGGCAAAACTACCTTGGACTTCTCTATTGGGTGTAAGTCATGTAGTAAAAACTTGTCTCCAGATATGTGCATGGTTGCACCAGAATCTATAAACCATATGTTACTATCTGTCAGATTAGGGAGGTTAAATGATAAACATGTACCTGTCCCTTTCTCAGCTGATTGTACAGTGTCCAAGGGCTCCAATGGATAGTTTACAGAAGACTGCTAATCAAGGACTGAAGACTCTGCAGCTGCTGTGGAGTGACTTGCAGCTGTATCAAAGGATTTCTGGCAGAGTTCTCATGACTTTTTCCCACTTGACTTGGTTGCATGAGGCTCTGTGGTGCCTCTGCTAAAGCCTGGTTGACTTTACTTGATTTAAACCTTGTATTTTGCCTAAAACCTGGTGGATACCCATGTAGTTGGTAGCAGTTTTCGATGGTATGTCCCTTTTTACTGCAGTGAGTGCAAAAGCGCCTCATCAACTCCTTTTTCTGAGTATGTAAGCCTTTCTTGGGATTTTCTTGGTCATTCCTCGCAGCCTGCCATATTGTTGCTATTATCATCTAGCCCTCTGATTGGTCCAAGAACCATAGATCGTTGCTTCTCTTCTTGAATCAGCAGCGCAAAAACTTTATTGATAGTAGGAAGTGGTTCCATGGTCAGAATTTGCCCTCTGATTTGTGAGTATGACTCATTCAAACCCATCATGAATGTCATGACATATCCTTCATCCATGTAGGCTTTCATCGGCCTGATTCCTCCACAAGTGCATTGGCATGCCGGCCGATAGTTCGACAACTCATCCCACCAAGACTTCAATTTGGTAAAATAGACTGTTATGCTATTGCTTCCTTGCACCAAATTAATCAATTCCCTCTTCAATTGGAAGATTCATGTTTGTTAGTTTGACCAAATCTCTCTTCCAAATCGAGCAAAACATCCCTAGCTAAAGAACTATAGAGAATGCTCGCAGAAATTTCTTTCGAAACAGAGTTTAAAATCCAAGAAATTACCACGTTGTTATTCCTTTTCCATGCGTTCACCTTATCCTTGTCATTGGCTGCTGGGGGAAGAAGATCGCCATTGAAGATCCATGTTCCTCCCAATCAGAGCTATCATCATGGCTCTATTCCAAGTGGCATAGTTATCCCCATTTAGCGGTTCATGAACGAGTAGTTGACCTGAGGTGTCATTCGCGTTTAGGAAGTATGGATCATTTGCCATCGTCGTGGTTGTTGATGGTGTCGTTTCCTCTTTCATGCTTTCAATCTTGAATCAATTCGCAGCTAGAATGCTTGCTCTGATACCATAACAAGAAATCAAAATCCAATGTGTGTGAATCTGTGATTTGTAGAGACGATGAATTAACGTGGTTCGGATCAATTAATCCTACATCCACGATCAAACGAGCTAAGCCTTTTATTGATAATCGTTTGATTATAGATCAAGAAGAAGATGATGAACTTCTTGAGAATTACAGAGATCAACTGATGAAAAACATAAAAAATTAATCAGATAGATCACGCGTTCCATGCTGCCTCCAATTTATATCAGCAACTCGCGCCAAAATCCTTCAGCACATAAACCGTTGATCCTACCAACGAATTAATAAATATATAGTCCACTATCAACACGCGTTTCTTCTTTGTTTCAAACCTTTTATAAAAACGTTATCTTTTCCAGCTAATTCAGAAGAGCATCCGTGTCAGTCTTCCTCTGCTCTTTATTCTGCTCTTTATCTTCTTCATACATTGATACATAGAGATCGGAGCACATAAAAGCCAACCACGTTCAATGCCACAATAGAAATCGATCGAGAGATTATTTGCCTTCATCCAAGCAACGTTCATCTTCAAATCCTCGAGTATAATAACGTGAAATATACGGATAAATAATTTCCACAAGATAACTTGAAAGATGTTTAGAGTTAAGAACAAAGTTAGAAAATTCAGTAAGCTAAACATAAAGATCAAGTGAAGGGTAAACGTGGAGCTGAGATAGTTCATGTTAGAAAAGCTCTTGACCGTAAGAAGTGTTGGGATTTATGAGCTGAAACTCGTCGGAGAGTGGCCGCGAGGGTGGTTGGAAAGAGCTTCGGCAACCACTGTTCTTGAAGGAGATGAACATAAGCTGAAGTGACAGATTGAATTTTAGCCATTGGATGATTCGCGCCTGATCGGATGGGCAAGATTTAAATCTGGAAAGTTGTTTAACACTTTTATAAGTGAAAACACACTATCAATATTAAGGTCCAGGCAAGTGCTGACCGTTGGATGGCTTGGAAACTAATCTAACAGCTGAAGATGATCGCACAGATAAGAAGCAGCTGAATTTTCTATTATAAATATCAGAAATCAGAGTTCGACGAGGCGACTTTGAGAGCTCATAACTTTCTCTAGAGTGCGAATTAGAGAGAGTTGTAAACTAAGGTTTTGTAGAAGACATGGAGGTGTAAAACTCTAGTTGGTGATTAATACAATCGGTGGCTCTGTTGGTCCATGGATGTAGGCAAAGATTGCCGAACCACGTAAAATCCTGTTTGCATTTTCTGTGTTTTAAGCTGCTGTTTTTCGTTCGATCGAGCTGGGATTGCTCGATTGAGTTAGATCGAAGCATACACACGTAAACGCAGGTCAATTTCGAGTCGATTGGCGGTCATAGATCTACAATTGGTGCGGTGACCGTAGACGAGGAGCTCGATCTTCGCGTTATGGCTGCGATGCGACTGGAATTGGATATCTTCAATGGATCGAAGGATTTCGATGCCTGGAAGTTGAAGATGAAGGCTCGTCTGATTGAGTACGACCTTGAGGAGGAGTTTCTACCTAAGAATTCAAGTGCATCGGAGAAGGAAATCATCCGAATGAAGTCTCGGAGCTTCATGATATTGAGTCTCGGTGATGATGTTCTGAAAAATGTGTTGAAGCAGACCACGACGGACGGAATTTGGAGGTGATTGAATGAGTTGTACCTGAAGAAGCCTAAGAAGTCGAGGAACTTCCCTCGAAGATCATCTCACAACTGCTAGATGATAGAACCGAGTCGATTTCGAGTTCGTCGGATGAGTTGAAGTGTGTGAGGAGGAAATGGTTGAGTAGGAACGCGAATGACTCGAAGAAGGCTATAGAAAGGAAGCTCATGAGGCCTCTGAGGTGTTAGCCACGAGGAAGGCAACATTCGGAGGTTATGTCCACATCGAAGGCAAACGACGAAGTTCGGAGGTGATGTTCGAACGGTTGCATTTTGTGATGATGTTGAGGTGGTTGCAGCTGTGGTTGGGTCCAATGGTGGAGCTGAAACCTCAAGGATATGTGGAGGTTTGGTTGCAGATCGAAAACCTGCGGGAAACATTCGTCTTGTGGTGGAGAACGCGGCAATCGAAGGTACGAAGGTTGCTGAAATTTCATAACAGAGTTTCGATAAGGATTGTGCTGCAGATTCTGCTGTAGAAGGCTTGGCTTATGCTGAGGCTTTGAATGTATCTGAGCACAAGGCGAGCAAGGAATGGATCCTTGACTCATGGTGTAGCTTTCACGTCACTTGCAAGAAGGAATGGCTGTGAGAATTCCAAGGAACGAAGCAAGGAACAATGAAGCTAGATGATGGGAAAACCTGTCAGGTTTTGGGCTGCGGTTCAGTGCATTTGAGGCTCAAAACGGGTGGTGTAAGGATTCTCAAGGATGTTAGGTTCGTGCCAGAGATGATGAGAAACATCATCTCGATCGGAGCCTTGGATGGGAGAGGATACACCACGGAAACTGCGGATGGCAGAATTAAAATGCTGAAACAGGGTCGGCTGGTTTTGGGTGGACTTCAAAGGCATGGTTTATATGTCTTGGAGGGTTGTCAGGTGATGACAACTGGACCTAGGAAAACTAGGGGATGTCGTGGCTTGAATGATGCACAAGAGAAGCCACGCAGACCTCGGATTGAGGTGGAGCAAGGGCGGGTAAGACCCTTGGTTGGAGCAGTTTTGACAGAAACTGCTGTGGTGAATATGGCGAAAGTGAGCTCGTCGAACTGCGATGATTCTGAGCTCGAGGTGGAGGAGATTTCACCTGCTATTGCAAGTCCTATGAGGCCACAAGGGAGGTCAAGCTCTGAGGTGGATGAAAGCTCGGATATGGAGGACGAAATAGATGAAGAAAGTTCGACGAAATGTCGCGTTTCTGCTGAAAAAGCAGAAACTGTTGATGCTGTTTTGCGTGTTACTGAGACGTCTCACGATAAGGAGGCCAAGAGGAAAGCTAAGATTGGAATATTGGAAACTCGAAAAGCCGAGTTGGTTCCAAGTGGGAGATTTTAATCTCGTTTGGACTCGACAAGGTCTCTTTCGAGGTACGAAGCTCCTAAGGGAGCTTGATGACCAACAGAGCCGGACTACAAATTGAGGTGGAGCTTCGATTGGAAGCTGTCGAGGAATTACGCTTGAAATCTGAAAAATTCCTGAAGCTTGGAAAATGAAGAAACCTGATTTCTAGTATGTTTTGAGCTGAAAATAACTTGCGTGTTTGAGCAGTGGCCGCGAGGGTGGCTGGGAAGAGCTTCGGCGACCACTGTTCTTGAAGGAGATGAAAATAAGCTGAAGTGCCAGATTGAATTTGAGCCATTGGATGATTCTCGCCTGATCGGATGGCCAAGATTTAAATCTGGAAAGTTGTTTAACACTTTTATAACTGAAAGCACACTATCAATATTAAGCTCCAGGCAAGTGCTGACCGTTTGATGCCTTGGAAACTGATCTAACAGCTGAAGACGATCGCACAGATAAGAAGCAGCTGAATTTTCTGTTATAAATATCAGAAATCAGAGTTCGATGAGGCGACTTTGAGAGCTCATAACTTTCTCTAGAGTGCGAATTAGAGAGAGTTGTAAACTAGGATTTTGTAGTAGACACGAAGGTTTGTAAAACTCTAGTTGGTAATTAAAACAATCGGTGGCTATGTTGGTCCGTGGACGTAGGCAAAGATTGCCGAACCACGTAAAATCATGTTTGCCTTTTCTGTGTTTTAAGCTGCTGTTTTTCGTTCGATCGAGCTGCGATTGCTCGATTGAGTTAGATCGAAGCATAGACACGTAAACGCATGTCAATACTGGATCAATCGGCGGTCATAGATCTACAAGAAGCATGTAGCAGAGATGCTTTCAACGGACTTTAACAAATTGTTGAAGCCACTGCTTTAAAAAAGGAGTTGGACTGTTGGAGTGACTTACTAGGAGTCGAGTCAGAAAGGTCTAGTATTGAATTCAGGACACAAAGCACACGAAGCTGCTCAAGATAGTGCAGCAGATGTCTTGTATCAGACGCGCGCCAAATCTATTTATGTTTAAAGTTCTTTAGTTATGTGTTAGTACACATCACTTTCTCTTTGGGTAGTTAGCATTTTAGTGTTTGCTCTCAACCCATTAGCGTTTTCAAAAGTTAAGTCGGCTGGTTAGTTAAGATAGCCATTATTTTCCCTGTTCTATAAATACACTGTACAATATGCATTTTTAATCAATGAAGTACGATTTTATTTACGTCCCTGTTTCATCAAAACACAGAAACTGTGTTTCACCAAAAACACAGAAACTCTCACTTTTAATATGGTATCAGAGAAGTACTGCTAAGCTGCGATCATCAAGAATCAAGAAACCACAAGAACACCTTAATGTTCTACTCTTCAATGGAGGAATCAGATTTTTCTTTGATGACCCAACAGCCATGACACAGACAAATGATCCCTATTTCTTGAACGATGGGGACTCATATGGGGAGCTGCTTGTCCATGAGCAATTGAATGGCGACAACTACGCCGCTTGGAGCAGGGCCATGATGATAGCCTTCATTGGCCGAAACAAGGAGTTCGTAACTGGCGATCTTCAGCCTCCAAACACAGCCGATCAGAACAAGCTGACAGCGTGGAAGAGGAATAACAACATCATCATTTTATTGGATCCTTAACTCTGTCTCGAATGAGATTTCAGTCTGCATTTTGTACAATTCATCAGCCAAAGAAGTGTGGAATGATCTCCAAGAATGGTTTGGGCAATCGAACAAGCCCATGATCTTCCAATTAAAGAGAGACTTGATCAATCTTGAACAAGGATCGAGCAGTATAGGTGTGTACTTTACCAAGCTGAAGACTTTGTGGGACGAGCTAACCAATTATCAGCCACCTTGTCCGTGCACTTGTGGAGGAATCAAAGCCATGAAGGATTACCTTAATGAAGAGTACGTCCTCACTTTCTTGATGGGTCTGAATGACTCTTATTAACAGGTAAGAGGGAAAATACTTCTCATGGATCCCTTACCAGCAGTGAACAAGGTATTCAGCATCTTGATCCAAGAAGAAAGGCAAAGATCGATGGTTTCAGGCACTGTCAAGACAAGCGAAGATCAACTGAGTAACATGGCTAAGAAGAAGGATCCTGCAAAACCTGTTTGCACCCATGATAAGTTAGGATTTTACGCTATTGCTAGACCCCGTAAAAGCTTGTCTTCGATTGTTATTAATTCGAATATACTTGGATATCCTACTCTTGCGTTTATATTTCATATTTTGTAGATATCGGAGCAAAAAGAATCGAAGTCGAGAAACTACGCGGGCTAAGCACAATTAAGAGAACTTGGGCTGCATTATAATTATCATAGAGAATGCATTATTTGGTTAAAAGCTCAGCCCATTATCACAACCTTAAGCCCACAAGAGAGATTCTTGGATCAATTTGGTGGCATATCCTATACATGCCCACGCTAGACCATGCCAAGTCAAAGTTTGAATATGCAAATATTATGCAAAAAAGATTCGGCACTATCATATCATAAGGCGGTGGAATATTTCCTATATATATCATGCGGCTGAAATAAAAGGAGGGAGGAGTTCAGCAAATAAACCAGGGAGGAGCTCAGCAGCGAAATAGAGCTTGCGACGACGAACAATAAAAAGGAGCGAGAGGACGCGAACACCGTAACGAGGGCGAATTCTTTATCTTTTAATATTTTGTTTTCGACAATGTTTTCTTCGGATTCTTTGTCGTTTTCGTATATTAATATGCTAGGCTAATTTCTTTGGTGATTAAGGCCATGATAGGCCGAATAATGACTACGTATTAATATTTTTCTTATCCTATTTGATCGTGTGAATCTAACCACGTGTTCCTTGTTTGTGCTTAATGCTTGTGTATGCCTGATCAACATATGCATGTCTATTTGATTGCTTTATGAGACGGACAAAGTGATTAGACCAGTTAGAACAATAAACATCGAACATCACTACGTAAAACTGACCAGAGATGGAATTCGGTTTCGTATGTGTGGTTTCCGAATCCTTAAGCGCCGAAAGCGTTTAAGCTCGTGGAATTTCATGGAGATTGAATGCGTGCGTAGAAACTACAATCCTATAGACATATACGAGTTGTTCTCTACCGCATAGGATCGCTATTGCGGGACAAACGAGTAGCGATTGTTTTAGGAAATTTTACCTTGACTGAGATTCATGACGGTTAGAGGATAGATTGTATGAAGACGTAGGAATTATTTGTGATGAGCATGTGCCTTTGTCACTCGTCGTCAATTGATCTTTATCTCATTTATTTTATCTGCGTCTATTTTATTATTTGCGCTTTTATATCTTTTATCAAATCATCGAAAACTATAAAATTCTCTTAGTCTAAATTATAATTAGGATTAATATCTTAGAATTAATCAAGCTGTCTTCGTGGATCGATACTCGGACTTCGTCCGTTTTACTACTTGCACGACCTAGTACACTTGCTAGTATTTGAGCGTGTCAACCCACTGTGGTGGAAAGGGGCATACAGTTGATACCTGCTACCAAGTCCATGGGTTCCCACCAGGCTATAGACAGAGTCAAGGTACAAGGGAACAAGGTTGAATCTCCTGGGAATGGAACGCTCTGTAGGCAAGGCTGCACTCGAGGATCTACAGATGCTCCCTAGGCACAATCATAATGAGGACACCACGGTCCAGCTTCAGCTTACCCCTGCAGAGGTATAGAATTTGAAGAACTTGTCGAACCAACGTACCATCTGCACCTCAAACAGTGTGGAGCCCAGCATCCAGTCTGATAAGAATTCAGGTATGTGCTTATCCTTTGACCTGCCCAGTCTAGCATACAAGAGGGTGTGGTTAGTGGACTCAGGGGCAACTAAGCATGTGTGTGGTAATAAAGATTTCCTGTATAATTTACATCAGATAAAGGAATCTAATGTGGTATTACCTGATGGCACAGTAATAAAAGTTGATAAAGCAGGTTCAGTCAGTATCAATCAGCTTATTACTTTACATGAAGTTCTGTTTATTTCACAGTTTGATTTTAATCTACTTTAGTGAACCTCTTGGCCAGGGAGAAAAACTGCAAGTTCCACTTTGATACTAATAGCTTTGTGATACATGACACTTCTCACCAAGTGATTGGCAAGGGTAACCAAGCAGAGGGACTTTCTTGGAAGAAGAACCTGCCTCTAGACATGTTAGCTGTAAATCAGTTTTTCTGAATAAAGTGTCTATTGAAATTTGGCACCATAGATTAGGCCACCCTTCGAATAAAGTCTTGAATGTACCGAGACCTTCTTAAGGCATTTCGAAGCTGTGAAAGACTCCTATTGTAAAGCCTGTCTTATTGCAAAACAGAAAAGATTTTCCATTCCTAATAATTAGTACTGTCAATTTGGCGGGCTGGCCCGCCGCCTGCCAAAGCCCGCCATCTGGCGGGGCGGGGCGGTGGCGGGCCTAAAAAATGGGGACCGCCCCGCAGCGCAGGCCCGCCCGCCTGTAAAATAATTTTTAATATTTTTAATTTAATTTAAAATTTTAATTTACTAGTAATTTTTTATTAATTATGTATTTATTAAAAAATTACGGATAAGTATGCTATTAATTATGTGGTTGATAATAAATATGGTATTAATTAGATATAATTAATGAATCATTATTTACATTACCTAATTAATTATATATTTATTATCTATATAATATATATTAATATAGTATATATATATATATATAATTAAGATATTGGCGGGCTAGCCCGCCCCGTCCCGCCAAAGCCCGCGCCTAAAATATCGAAGCTTGCGCCGCCCTTTGGCGGGGCGGGCCGCGGGCCACATTGACAGCACTACTAATAATAACAAAATTGTTTGCTCTCTATTTGATCTTGTACATTGCGACGTTTGGGGGCCATTCCATAAGCTTTCCCACTTAGGACATAGATATTTCCTCACCATAGTTGATGATCATTCTCGATCTACATGGTTGTTTATCTTAAGGTTTAAATCAGAGGTACACTCTGACATTCTTATTTCCTGAACATAGTTGAGACACATTTCAGCTCCAAGGTCAAGGTGATTAGATCAGACAACGCAAGAGAGTTCAATCTTGATACTCTATTCAAGGATAAAGGTATAATACACCATTTGTCATGCGTGGAGACACATCAACAAAACTCAGTCGTTGAAAGGAAGCACCAACATCTTCTGAATGTGGCCTGGTCTTTATACTTCCAATCTGGTATCCCTATCAAGTTTTGGTCTGAATGTGTCCTTACAGCCACCTATCTAATTAATAGAACTCCCTCTGAGGTCTTAGGCAATAGAAGTCCCTTTGAATTGAACTATTATACCAAAAACCAGTTAATTATCATTCTTCGAGTGTTTGGATCTCTCTGTTTCAGTTCTACATTGGCAGCTGGCCAAAGAAAGTTTGATCCGAGGGCTCGGGAGTGTGTGTTCCTAGGCTACCCCAATGGAGTAAAAGGGTACAAGGTGATGGACCTGAACACAAGACAAATATCTTCATCTCAAGGGATGTTAGGTTTGAAGAAGCCATTCTCCCTTTCAGACAGGAAAATGTCTGTCCTCTGCCACAAGATCCTTTCCCTGCTTCTGTCTTGCCCAGGCCGTGTCATGACGACCCTGTATCTGAGGAGCTCACTGACCACATCGCAGAACAAACCATAGCAGACCCTCTGCCTGATCATGAAGAAGTCCCTGCACCAGTCTCAAACCAAGAACAACAACCTGAAGCAAGTGAGTTGCAGCCAAACCAAGATGTACAAAGGAGAACACCTAGGCAGACAAAGAAGCCCTCCTATCTACAGGACTATCATTGCAGCACTCTACTTGACATGAAGATTTTATACCCCTTACGCAAGGTCCACACATATCAGAACTTCTCAGACAGTTATCAAGCTTTGTTCTGCAATGTATCCATGACAAGAGAGCCAAGGAGCTTCTAGAAAGTTGGATGACAGTAATGAAAGCAGAGTTTTCAGCACTCAAGAATACTTGGACCATTGTCCGCTTGCCTGCAGGAAAGAACTCAGTGGCCTGTCGATGGGTGTACAAACTAAAGCTTAGTTCCAATGGGCAGATTGAGAAACACAAGGCACGCCTGATAGCCAAAGGGTACAATCAAACGGAGGGAATAGACTACATTGATACCTTCTCCCCGGTTGCAAAGCCTAATACTATCAAGATTGTCTTATGCCTGGCAGCTAAGCTTCAATTGGTTCCTCGTGCAAATGGACGTTGACAACGCATTCTTGAATGAAGAATTGACTGAAGAAGTCTACATGGACCTCTCACAGGGCTTCTACACCAGCTATCACAGGAAGGGACCAAACAAAATGGTTTGCAAGTTACAAAAATTCGGCTGTGGAATAAGACTTTCACAGCTGCTGTGGGAAAATTCAGCTTCATACAGACCCAATCTGATCACATCTTATTTATCAAGGGAAGTGGTGATCACCTAGTCATCTTGCTCGTATATGTCGATGACATCATTAGCCGGGCCCTCACTTACGGAATCTAGAAGGTCAAAGAATTCCTAAGTAGCTGCTTCAAAATGAAGGACCTGGGAGACCTGAAGTTCTTCCTGGGCATTGAGATTGCTCGGAGCAAAGAAGGAATCTATATCTCACGGAAGCATTACACCGTTCAGTTCCTAGAAGACACATGCTATTTAGCTTCGAAACTGTTATCCACGCCCATGCATCCGAATGGAAATTGTCTGAGGATGGCGAATTGCTCACAGATCCTTTCAAGTACAGGCGACTGATAGGGCGCTTGCTTTATCTAACATTCACAAGGCCGGACATAGCATTTATTGTCCGCAAACTAAGTCAGTATATCTCGGCGCCTCGCACAGGACACCTCGCGGCAGCACACCACTTTCTCAGGTATTTAAAGGTTCCCCAGGCGAAGGTGTACTCCTGAGTTCTTCTTTGAATTTTCAGATCAAAGCGTTCTCGAATGCCGACTGGGCAACGTGTACTGACACGCGAGTCTTGGGTACTGCACTTTCCTAGGCGATTCACTTGTCACTTGGAAGGCAAAGAAGCAGCCCACTATGTCGCGATCATCCACGGAGGCAGAATATAAGGCTCTTGGTTCTGCCATAAGCGAGGTCTTATGGATTAGGCAGCTGCTGAAAGAAATCAAGATCCCTGTCACACAGATTCTTGTCGTGTATTGTGACAACCTTCAGCGTTAAGACTCGCCTCCAACCCAAAATTTCACGAGCATTCGAATTGACTGCCATTTCATTCGCCATCAGGTTGCTGACCACTAAACCGCTTATAGGTCCCCACTGCAACAACCTTTACTCAAGATGGCTGTCCAAAATTTGTATCATCCATGGGTGGGTGGGGGGGAGGGGGGTACTGAATTCAGGACACAAAGCACACAAAGCTGTTCAAGATAGTTCAGCAGATGTCTTGGATCAGACGCGCGCCAAATCTGTTTCTGTTAAAGTTCTTTAGTTACGTGTTAGTACACAACGCTTTTTATTTGGGTTGTTAGCATTTTAGTTTTGGGCCTCAGCCCATTAGCGTTTTTATAAGTTAAGTCGGCTGGTTAGTTAAGATAGCCGTTATTTTCCCTGTTCTATAAATACACTGTACAATATGCATTTTTAATCAATGAAGTACGAATTTATTTACGTCCCTGTTTCATCAAAACACAGAAACTCTGATTCACCAAAAACACAGAAACTCCCACTTCTAATATCTAGTTATATTGTATAATGGTGTTGTAGACCAAAATCTTCTACTGAGATGCCTTCTTTACTGAGAAAAAGAAGAGACGCATTAGTACTGGACTTCACACACGCACACAAAGGTTCGCAGCTAAGTACTGGACAACTTCTGTGTAACGACCCTCACTTTCTAATAAATATTTTGGCGGATTTTCGCAACGTAAGTCGCGGAAGACCGTCTAATTAAAATGTCGTTGAAAATTTTTTCTAAAATAAAACATATTAAAATAAACCTCGTCTACGTAGTCATATACACAAGCCGTAGTTCTAAAATATCGAAACATTAAAAATCCTAACATCTCTCCACAGGTCGCATCCATGTACCGCCATTATGTACCTACCATCGAAGACTTAGCTCACTTACTTTGTACCACGGAAACTTTATGATAATTAAAACCTAATTCTCAAATTTTCAATCTTAAATACCTATATGCCTAAAAGAATTACTAATAAGGTTGAAAACCCTATTTTGCCGACAACTTCAACAACTTGCAATCACCTTTAACCAAACGACGTTGTCATCATCTTCGCCACAGTAACACAAACAAGTAAAATAGTAACAAATAAGCAACAGATACTAACGAAACATTTCTATCTAATAACAAATTCAGCGCACAACCAACGGGATGCGAATGGATCGACAACCGCCACCGACGTAGACAACGAGCTGAAATCCGTGAAAATGTCAACGTTTGTCACTAGTAAAGTTTTTCGTCCTCAATTTCGGATGGGTCTTACTAATCAACACAAAGTGTATCAAATATATTCGTGCTTTCAACCCCCAAATCGAAAGTTTCGGTCAGAAATCGATGAAATATCGACATTAACGGCCACACAAGGTGAAAGCGGCTGAATTGGATCATATTTCCTAATGCTAAATGGAACTTTTGCGAATTAACTGGTAAGTCAAGTAACACAAACTAATAAATAAGTACCATTTAATAGACAACCAATAACGAAAACAGGTCAACAAGTAACAAATAAGCAACAAAGGATAACAAACATTTCTCTCTAATAACAAATTCAGCGCACAAGCAAGGGGTAGTGGATTGATCGACAAAACACCGACCACATAAAAAACCAGCTGAAATCCGTTAAAATGTCGACGTTTCAGTCCTCAATTTGGGGATGTGTTTTACTAATCATGATAAATTTGATGTATCGACTATAATAATGCTTCCAACCCCCAAATCGAATATTGAATTCAGAAAACGATAAATATCGACAATAATCGCCGACGACATAGAACCAGATAAAAGCCGTGAAAATGTCGACGTTGTGACTGAATAAATTTTTTCCGTCCTCAATTTCGGATGGGTCTCACTAATCAAGACGAATTTCTTATGTCTCGAAGATTGAAACATCTGTGAATTAGCAAGCTTTCAAAGTAACACAAACTGATAAATGACTACCACTTAAGAGAACACCGATTACGCAAAAATGTGAACAAGTAACCAATAAGAAACAATGATAACATGACATTTCTCTCGAATAACAATTCAGCGCACAAGCAAGGGGTTGCGATATGAGTCTGCAACCTTTGACGACATAGAATGTCAGCTGAAAATCAGTGAAAATGTCGACTCTTGTGAGTGGATAAAGTGTTTCCATCCTCAATTTCGGGGGGTCATGCTAATCAGGACGTACTTTTGAGGTACCGAATATTTCGTTCATGAACCAATGTGTAGAATACTCTTTGTAATGTGCTTTGATTTTATTAGCTTTCTTCGTTATTTGGGATGTTCTTATATTTGTCCTTAGTTTTTATGAGGAAAAAAGAGAGAATACACGATGCTAGAGTCCTTGTGGAAGTGGAGCTTAATAAACCACTCAAGGAATCCATACACTTCCTAAATGAGAAGGGACAACTTCTGGAGCAGAAAGTCTCTTATGAGTGGAAGCCTGCCCGTTCTACCAAATGCAAACAGTATGGTCATGGTGAGGATATATGTAAAAAGGGGGTTAAGAAGGAATGGCAACCAGTTCAAAAAAACAACCAGCCTACTGTGGATCTTGAAGCAGCAAAAGATATTCCTGTCCCCAGTGGCAGGGATACTGAGCAGCTGGCTGCTGAAATATCCCCAAATGACCATGTCCAAACATGAGGGAATAAGAGTCAGGCAGAGGTGAGTGGAATCAGAAAGTCATGGGCAGATCTAGTCCAGAGAGAGGAAACTAGGGGAGTAAATGTTCAAGCACTCAACCCTTCCAAGCAGAGGGCCCATGACTCTGGTCATGGATAGCTATGCCTTATGGAATGTTAGGGGCCTTAATGGCCCTGCCTAACAGATGGTGGTGGCTCTGTTCTGATGTAAATATAGAATAAACATAATGTGCCTACTGGAAACCAAACCAAAGAAGGAAGTTGTGAGAGAAACTATTAATGAAGTCTTTGAAGGATGGGATGTGTGCCATAACCTAAGTAGCTACCCTAATGGAAGAATTGTGGTGGTGTGGAGAGGAGGGACTGAATTGGAACTAATCTCTTAATCTGATAAGCATATGCACTTCAAAGTTCTTAAGAACAATGTCGTGGTTACTTGTCTCACATGTGTTTATGCCCATAATGAGAGTGGTGCTAGAGGCAAATTGTGGGAAACCTTGGTGCAGATTGGAGGGTCCATACATGTCCCCTGGATGGTATGGGGAGATTTCAACAACACTAGAGGCTTCGAGGATAGACTGGGTGGATCAGCTATCACTGCTGCTAAGTTTCATGAATTAAATCTTTGCATTCAAGACTTCCAGCTGCTAGAAATAAGAAGAAGTGGATGTCAGTACACTTGGTCCAATAAACAGGGTCAGGATAAAAGAATCTGGAGCAAAATTGATTGGACGTTTGCAAATCAGGCCTGGATATATAAGTTCTATGACCATTCAGCAGTTTTCCTGCCTGAGGGAGTTTCTGATCACTCCCCTATTGTGCTCAGAAACCTAGGAAGCTCCCAGACTCAGAGAATATCATTTTAATACTTCAATATGTGGAGTATGGATCCTTCTTGTTAGGCCCTAGTTAAGAAACACCGGCTGTCCCCCCTTGGTTCAGCTATGAAGAGATTATGTGAGAACCTATCAAGACTACAAGGCCCCTGAAGTCCTTGAACAGAATCAAATTTGCTGACATAAGCACAAGAACTGGAGTGGTCAGGAAAAAGGCTAGAGGTAATTCAAATTGCCCTGCAAGCTGATCCTCTTAATCCTGATCTGCTAGCCAAGGAGGGTGAAACTAGAGCAGAGTTTAGATTTCTGTATATGGCTAACGACAAATTCCTGAGACAGAAAAGCCAAACTCAGATGGTTGATCAAGGGAGACCAAAATACTTCATATTTTCATGCTAGAATCAAACAGCGAGCCTACTCTAACAGAATACTCTCTATCTCTACAACTGTTGGGGACACAATTTCTAATTAGGGGGAATCAAACAACATTTCTCTGAGTATTTCCAATAAGTGCTGGGCAAGGGTCTTAGTTATAAACAAAGCCTGAATCAATCTGTTGCATCAGAGGTCGATACACTGACATTGGAAGACCAACTGCAACTCATTCAACCATTTGGGAAAGCTGAAGTCTGGGCTGTTTTGAAGACTATCCATGAGGAAGTGGCTCCGGGTCCAGATGGTTTTAGGAGTGGGTTCTTCAAGAAGGCCTGGGCCACTGTTGGGGACCAGTTTACTGAAGCAATACTGAAATTCTTTGAAACATGCAAACTATTGCCAAGAATCAATAGCACAGTTCTCTGCCTCATCCCTAAAGTGGCCTCCCGCAATACTGCTCTAGATTATAAACCTATAGCATGTTGCAACACTGTATACAAATGCATTGCCAAGCTGCTCTGTAATAGAATCAAGAGTCTACTGCCGAAGCTTATTAATGCCAACCAAAGTGCATTTGTGCAGGGGAGATCAATTGAACACAACAAACTCCTTTGCCAAGACATGATCAGATTATATAACCAAAAGAATGCCTCATCTAGGGCCCTCATGAAAGTCGATATCAGGAAAGCTTATGACACACAAGACTGGGATTTCTTAAAGAACTGGCTCTGCTTGCTCAAGTTCCCCATGAAGTTTGTGAAGTGGATTTTGGAATGTGTCTCCATTGTGTCCTACACCATTTCCATTAATGGATCTCTAACTGAGGCCATAGTAGGAGCTAGGGGGCTGAGACAGGGGGACCCAGTCACACCTCTCCTATTTGTGATAGCTATGCAGTACCTGACCAGGAAACTACTTCTAGACTCAAAGGATCCAAGGTTCAGATTTCATCCCAGTTGCAAACGTATCAAGCTGGTGAACCTGTGCTTTGCAGATGATCTTATGATCTTCTGTAGGGTACTAGAGGTGCTGCGACAGTGATTGTTGGTCCCGAATGCACCAAACAAGGAACCAAAGAGGCTTTAATGGAATGAAAAGGGAGTAGACTCACCTTTGAGTGTGTGTATTGTGTGAAAAATTTGGATAAGCCTTTGATCTTTGATTACTTTCATAAGTGAGTTGGTAAAACCTTATATACCACATTAACCCTAGGTATATTAAGGCCCAGTCACTAAATATACGATAATTACATTCTAGTCCTAAGCCTAAGCTAAAGGATAATAACAAAATAAATCCTAAGACTTAAACTATTGACACAATCTATTAAATATCCTAACAATCTCCCCCTTTGTGTCAATTGTTGGAAGTCTTGGATCTTGAGCGTAGAGGTGGTGGATTAGCGTGTGAGTGTTTCGCGAAGCCCTAGCTTGAACTCGAAGGCGCGGAGATTCCTTCGAAGTACCATTCGATTAGCTATAGCGTCAATGAGCTTCGCGAACTTGGATCGGCAGAGAGGATCTTCTTCTGAAAGTATGCGGCAAATCTTCATGAGTTTGTCTTGGATGATGGTGAGCGTTCCATCCGAGAACTTTGCCACTTCGGAGCAGCGCAGCATCCTCATCTTTCCCTTATAGTTCGAGTAGGCGACCGCCGGATCGTCTCCGTCGATCACATCGCCTTATCGGTAGTCGTCCGCGTTCTTGAAAGATGGGCGAGTCAGATTCAACTTCTTCAGATTGTGCTCCACCGCCATCTGCAGATCGTGTGTGGCGTAGAATCTGACCTGTCGGAGCATGTGGCGTTTGATAGCCACATATCCCATGGTGACCGGTTCAGCACGTACGAGATGTCCAGAACTTCTGAGGACGAGTCTGAACTGCTTCAAGGATTCCAGCATGCTGTACAGGTCGCCCAGGCGCAGAAATTTGAAGTCCGCCTCACTGACTTCACAGTTGCTCTCATCCTGCCTTATTACTGTGAATACTGGGTAATGGACAGGTCCTTTGGACTCTTGGCGGAGGTCAGTGACTTTGCAGATGGGGGCCCGACTCATTCCTGAGCGATGTTTTCCTCATCGGATAGCGTCCTATTTGTGCATTTGTGGCACATAAGGCTCCATCGATAGAGCTGCTTCTTTCTCTCGCTCCAATTTTGGATGTTCATCAGCTCATATTCGTCGAAGGTTGTGATGATCTGCTCCTTGCGTCGCCAGATCCTCTTCCTGATCTCTTCTTGAAACGGCGCGGTGATCTTTTTGTTTTCCCACGGTGCTTCCGGTATATCCACCGTGGGTACATCCGTCTGAGCAGCAGGGGCCTCAGTTTGCTGCGCTTGGAATTGCAGGATGTTCTCGAGGTCGGCTGGTTCAGCGTCGTACTCCTCTCCGTCCTCGTTGTCTGCAGTGTTGATCAGCGTTAGAAAGGCTTTCATTAGCAGACGTCGAGCGTTTTCCACCAGCTTCCTGGCTGCTACTGCATCGGCGGGTGTGTACAGCCATTCATCGTTGAAGATGTAGGCTTCGATCTCGTTCTGTGCGCAGTAGACGTCCTCGGAAGCTACGTTGGGGTCGGTGTTGAGAGGAGTGTCGCTGTGTGGTGGCGAGGGTGTTGCGTCGGAAGAGTTTGTGGATTGTGGGGATGGTTGTGGTGGAGATTCTGGTGGTTCAGTTGTGGTGATGGTTTTGGCAAGGATGATTTGGGTGTCGGGTGGTGTAGGTGTGGTGGTGGCCTCTAACATCGATGTGATAGTTAGAGGTTCGGAGATTGTGGGTGGAGACGGTGTGGGGGTGGTCTCTAACGTCTATGTGACGATTAGAGTTTTGGAGACGGTAGTGGGTGGTGGTGAGGGTGATTTGGTTAGTGACTCAGGGTAAATAAGGTGGGTTTTTTGGCTAGTGGGGTGTGAGGTTTCTGCTCCAGGCGTTGTTTCAGGCCCGGGGGAGGAGGACGGCGTCGAGTGGATGAGTCCTTGGGATTGTTGACCTAGCTGCCTATTCTCCCCCTCGCGGCGATCTTGATCATCGTCTTGATCGTCGCGCCTGATCCCGCTGGACTCGCCTTGAGCACGGCAAGTCATGGGTTGAGTCATCATTCTCTTCATCTGCTGTTCCTCCTCGTCGAGTTCCGTCATCGACTCGAATCTTGCTCGTAGGAGGTAGAATAGCTCCTTCGCAGAAATGGCAGAGAGAATGGCTTCAGCATCCACATTTTGAGTCGGTGGTGGCGTCTCCGGGGCCACACCTTTCCCTTTGTCGACGGTGGACGCATCAAGACGCGCGTAAACTTTATCGAGAATCGACGCCTCAAGAGTCTTTGCAAACTCTTGAAGACGTGTCTCTAGCGCGGTCTCGGTGATGAATCGGGGTAAATCTAACAATTTGGAATCACGAAGAACTCCAACTGACACCGAATCGGAGAAGATTGCCGATCGGCCGCCCGTTTGCACAGGACTGGAAAAGACGGGGTCACTCAGACTTCCCGTTGGCATCATTGATGAGACAGACTCAATCGAATGATGGCCTAGGCTCACGGTTGTTGTGATGTTGGCCGTGCTAGGTCTTCCGCTCTCAGTCACAGAGACATCACCGAGCGTTCTGACAGAGTCACGAAGACTCTGTGGTGCAGTAAAAGGTGTATGTGTCCTAGAAATGGATGACAATATGGGGAGTGAGGGCACTATACTCGATGTGCATGAAGAGGATGCAGTCTGAGGCGAGGGACTGCTTGTTTCAACATCGACTATCTCCAAGTGGGATGTCGATGGTATACGTGGCTCCTCGTGGAATGAAATATCTTCCTGTAGAGAGGAAGATAAGTGGGTTGGTGGGGTCGTATGCGTGGTTGAGCCAGATGCCACGACTTCTACTCGGGAGGTGAACACATCACCTCCTGTACCTATTGGTTCGGCTCGGCTTATCTGTGGCTGAGGAGGTCGATCGTGCTTTTGTTTAGATCGACGCTCCGTGGGGCGGCTTACGTCATCCTCTCGCGACCGTTTTTTCGGAGCGCGGGTGGAAGAGGATGCGGCGCGACTCGATGATTTTTTGGAGGTGGTGGTGGGGGTTTGGCTAGTCCCGGGTTAGGAGCAGTGGGGTTGATTTGAGCCGTAGGGACAGTAGATAGGGGTCTGGGGCTTTCTCGGAATGAGGCGGTTGAGGTGCGATATTCCTGGACGTGTGGATTTGTCTGGTCTGCGTAGGCGAGAACTTCGTCCGGAATTATCATGGCGTGTCGATCCTTCGCCGGGGTTTTTTCTTCGCGAACTTCTCGACCGTGGGGATGAGGAAGTGTTCCGCTGCCGGTCGGATGCGAATATTGGTGGAGTGCATGCGGAAGTGTTTGATGAAGGCTGGGAGCCACCGCATGTAAGGGATGAAGCGGTTAGTGACTCCCTTGGCGACTTCCCGGTCGCGACGTTGGATCATCGCGACGAGATCCATCCAGATGATGTCCGCGTAGTTGTACTTGCGGTTGTGGGCGATGCCGGTTAGGATGGTGAGAATTTGAAGGTTTCCGCGGTCCTGACCGGCATGCTTTCCTGACATGCACTTGTTCACCAGCAGGTACAGTGTTCGCCAGGGTTGAGGTAGGTTGCGGGTGGTGACTTCACTGAGGACAAGTGGGCCCTTCTTCTTCTTGGTTTCTGGTTGATAGCCCAGTCGGTCAATGTCTTCAATGAGTTGATCGTGCGTCGGTAGTGGGTCATAGGGTGAGTAGACGGGGAGTTGAAGCACTTCTTGCACTATTTTGCGAGTGAGGACCACCGTTTCTTGATCAATTTGGGCGGATAAGTTTTTGGCAAGATGGAGTGGTCCTGCGATCTGCAGTGTATGCCAGAATTGTTGAAGATACACCTGTGCTTCTGGTTCGCCATGTGTAAGGGCGTGGCAAAGTGGGTGCCCTTTGAGGATTTCTACAATCACGGGGGCATCGCACCGAAAGCTGTTCAGGTCCACCATATAGTTGTTGGAATCAGGGCCGCCCATTTACTTAGTGGAAGATCTGCTCGGGTGGTGGGACATAGAGACGTGTGTTGAGTTCGATGCGAGCAATGTCCCTTTGGATTGCAGCCGCCTCAAGCGCTTCAATTGTGCTTTGATCTTTGTCAGTCATATCTGTGCTTGACAGTAATTGTGATATGATTAGTATGGATTAAATTGCGAGAATGAGAAAATTCGCTAAGTAAACATATAGACATGTTGAGAGGAAAAAAATTAGCATTTTGTGTCAAATTTCGCATGTAATGGAAATTTCGCAGATTATAATACGTAGACGTGTTGAGAAAGTTTGCGGATATAGAGGAAATTTCGCACTCAGTTTTATTCATGAATTTTGCATATAACAAGGAAATTTCGCATTTAAGGGGAATTTTCGCATGTAGCATGGAAATTTCGCATTCAGAGTACAGTTTCGCATGTATTGGGAAATTTTCGCAAGTTATAACACAAAGACATGTCGTGAGAAATTTTCGCAGATTGAGTATATTTTCGCATGTTGTGTAAAGGTTCGCATGTAATGGAAAATTCGCTAAGTGTAATACGTAGTAATTTTCGCACGCAAAGTTACTTTTTGCATATCAAGGAAATTTCGCAGGGTAGAGAAAATTTTCGCATGTATTAGGAAACTTTCGCAAGTTATAGAACATAGACATGTCGTGAGAAAGTTTCGCAGTCAGAGTAAAATTTTCGCAAGTGATAGCACATAGACATGTCGTGAGAATTTTTCGCAGATTGACTAAAATTTCGCAAGTAATAGCACATAGACATGTCGTGAGAATTTTTCGCAGATTGACTAAAATTTCGCAAGTATGGAAAATTTCGCAAGTTAGGCAATCTCACAAGTTGTTCAAATTTTCGCATATAATGAGAAATTTTCGCAAGTTTTATTAAAGTTTCGCGGAGGGACAAAGCTTTGTGGACTGAGAAAATTTTGTTCACTGTAGTTGCGAAATGGTGAAGGTGCGAAAAGATGTAAAGTGAAGTGAAATGTATTAGAATTTCGCGGGGCTAAACTCACTGTAGCAGAGAAAGTTTTGTCGTGAGGGAAAAAGATTTTCTCAGATAAACTTTCGCGGGACTTAACATGCTGTAGCAGCGAAAAAAAATTTTAACACATGTAAATTCTCGAGCGAAAGTTTCGCAGTTTCTTAGTCACTGTAGCAGCGAAAATTTTCAATATAAGAAATTTCTCGGAGAAATTTTCGCGGAACCTTGCTCACTGTAGCAGTGAAATTTAACGTTTAAAGCAATTTTTTTTTTTTTGAGAAATTTTCGCGGTGAAGAACACAGTGCGATATCGTGCGAAACGACGCAATGATTTAGCCTTAGACCTACGCAAATCTCAACCAAAATGCAATAATCGGAACTCAATCGACTCGTAATTAGGTGGGCAATGCATATTTGAGGGTATTAAACATCATAAATCTAACATGCGTTCGATTCAGAGCCGAGAAAAATTAATATTAATTTTAACAGATTTAATCAAAAACGGGGCAAAAGGATAAAATGAATCGAACTTGGTGTATTTGACGCGTATTCATACGAAAAGCTTGATTTTGAAGACGGAGAATGCAGATATACGGATTTTGAATACAGGTTTGACGACGGCGAAGATGCGAGGGGTTGCGAATTTTGAGAGAGGGGGTTGCGAAAGTTTTGAATTTTTCTCGGGAATTTTTAGGATTGTAAAAAGTGTTAAGTGTTTAGGGTTTTAGGGGTTTTAGTCACTGTATATGCGAATTTTTGAGTTAATGGGCCGAAATTTCGTGGGCTTGGTCAAAACCTCAACTGAGCTGAATTTTCGCGGGTTTGGTCAAAGTTGGGTCCAAATGAAGTTCAATTGGTCCAATTTTGACCCTTTTTGACCAGAAAAATTAGAAATTCAACCCAAAACATTTTAATCGGTCCAATTTTGACTCAGTTTGACCAAACTTAAAATTTCAACCCAATTTTTTTTTATTTTTTTTATTTTTTTATTTTTTTTTAAAATAAATAGAAAAATCAGAAGATCCCCCTTAATCGAGAAACTTCCCGTTTTAAATAATGGAAAAAAATAGATGCTCCACCTTAATCGAAAAACTTCCCGTTTTAAATAATGAAAAATCAGACGCTCCCCCTTAATCGAAAAACTTCCCGTTTTAAATAATGAAAAATCAGACGCTCCCCCTTAATCGAAAACTCCCCCTCAAAAGACATAGTTCAGAAGACACATAGATAATGAAGTGTAGTGGAAAAGGAAATATGTACACTTTATCAAAGTTCATGTAGGGTCGATTGATCACCACTGAATATTCAACATGCCCAGCATAGTCACTAGGTGTTGGAATCGTTTGACATCCAACGGTTTTGTGAAGATGTCGGCCAGTTGATCTTCGGTTGTGATGTAGTGCAATTCAATCGTGCCTTGTTCGACATGTTCTTTGATGAAGTGGTGACGAATATCTATGTGTTTCGTTCTTGAGTGATGTACAGGATTACTCGTCATCGCAATAGCACTTTTTGAGTCACAGTAAATGGGAATTTTATCAGCATGAAAATTAAAATCTCGTAGTTGGGTTCTCATCCACAAAAGTTGTGAACAGTAACTAGCGGCGGCGACATATTCTGCCTCCGTCGACGAAGTTGAGACACAGTTTTGTTTTCGAGACGACCAACTTACGAGTTTACCTCCCAAGAAGTGTGCAGCTCCAGAGGTGCTTTTTCGGTCCATCTTGCATCCTGCATAATCCGAGTCAGAGAATCCAACTAGTTTGAAGTCCGATAGAGTGGGGTACCACAAACCCAGATTGGGTGTTCCTTTGAGATAGCAGAGGATCCTTTTGACAGCAGTGAGATGGGATTCCTTTGGTGTTGCCTGAAAACGAGCGCAGATTCCTGTCGCGAGAACGATGTCCGGTCGACTAGCAGTAAGGTACAAAAGAGAGCCTATTATCCCTCGATAGACGGTTTGGTCAACGGGAACACCAGATGGGTCCGCGTCGGGTCGGCCAGAGGGTGACATAGGTGTAGCAGCAGTCTTGGCATCCTTCATTCCATATTTCTCGAGGATGTCATGGATGTATTTGGACTGATTGATGAAGATTCCGTTGGGAAGTTGCTTTACTTGAAGACCAAGAAAGAAATTCAGCTCACCCATCATACTCATTTCGAATTTCTCTTTCATCAATTCTGCGAACTCTTCGCACAGTTGTGGTTTAGTCGATCCAAAAATGATGTCATCAACATAAATCTGTACAATCATTATGTCCGGGCCACTCCGCTTGGTGAAGAGAGTTGTATCCAGAGATCCTTTCTTGAACCCAGACTGAACAAGGAAGTCTGAGAGGACGTCATACCAAGCTCGGGGAGCCTGTTTTAGTCCGTAGAGGGCCTTGTAGAGTCGATATACGTGATGAGGAAACTCTTCGCTCAAGAACCCTTCAGGTTGATCAACGTACACTTCTTCTTTGAGAAATCCATTCAGAAATGCAGTCTTCACATCCATTTGGTAGACTTTAAAGTTCTTGTGAGCAGCAAAGGCAAGAAAAATTCGTGTGGCTTCGATCCTGGCGACTGGGGCAAAAGTTTCATCGTAGTCGATGCCTTCTTGTTGGTTGTACCCCTTAGCTACAAGTCTTGCTTTATTGCGGATAACAACACCGTCTTCATCCTTTTTGTTCTTGAATATCCATTTTGCGCCGATAATGGATCTATTTTGGGGTCGTGGTACGAGTTCCCAAACTTGTAAACGTTCAAACTGATTTATTTCCTCCTGCATAGCAATCAGCCAATCGGGATCGTTGAGAGCTTCAGCTACTCGTGATGGTTCGACTTGACTGAGATAGCAAGCAAACAGACTTTCATTCATCGTAGCCGAACGTGTCGAAACACCGGATGTGGGGTCCCCAATAATCTGGTCTGTAGGATGAGACCGAGCCCAGAGTGGTACATTGATCTGTGAGGAGCTAGCCGCATTTGTGTCTATTGTAGGCTCATTAGATTGGGGTCCGGTGTCCGAAGAAGAGATCTCAACCGTAGTGGATTGAGAGGGTTCATCATCAGGATCAGCAATGTTCCCAGGGTTGGGTAAAATGTCGTCTTCGTTGAGATTGAGTGTATCCAAGTTTGGAGGAACGATGTCATTGCCGATAGCTTGTGGTGTAGGTGGAGTGGGTGCAGCGGTAGGTTCAGTGGTGGCGGCGGGAGTCTTGGGAACTGGATAGAAGTACTCGAAAAGTAGATCGAGATCCAGTTCACCAGAGTAGCCCTCAGATGAGGAAGTTCCCGCCGTTGAAGGTTGACCTTTTGTCAACGACTGTAGAAGACCTGGTTCTGGACTAATATGAGCAGAAGCCATGAGGTCGCCTTCGCTTTCGTCAAAGGTGACATTTGTGCTCTCAATGACAGATCGTTTCTCCTTAAGATAGACTCTGTATGCCTTCGAGTTTAGTGAATAACCAACAAAGATTCCTTCGAGTGCTTTTGGATCAAGCTTCCCAAGATGTTGGCGATCGTTGGCAACAAAACATCGGCATCCGAACCCCTTAGATAAGATATATCTGGTGTACGACGGTTGTTCAACATCTCGTATGGAGTGCAATTGAATCTCTTGTGGATGGAAGCCCGATTCTGCGTGTAACAGGCCGTTTGGATAGCTTCGCCCCAAAGAGAGTGAGGAAGTCCGGATTGGATGAGGAGAGTCCTAGCTGCTTCAACTAGTGTCCTGTTCTTACGCTCAACGACACCATTCTGTTCCGGTGTCTTCACAGCTGAGAACTGTTGAGTGATGCCCTGAGTGGCATAGAAATCACTGAGCTTCTTGTTCTTAAACTCAGTTCCGTTGTCAGTTCTGATAATCCGAACCTTCTGTTGATGAAGAGTTTGGGACGTAACAACAAACTCGATAATTACATCAGGAACTTCATCCTTTGTACGAATGAGTTTTGTCCATGTGTAGCATGAAAAATCGTCGACAATCACAAGAATATACCGTCTTCCTCCGAGTGTGGCCGTAGGCATTGGGCCACATAGATCCATATGTAAGAGCTCGAGGATGAGCTTAGAGGACGGTGTTTCCTTGGATATGTGAGACGATCGCTTCATCTTCCCCAATTCACAGGCGGAGCAGAGGTGTTCCTTATGATATGTTAGTTGGGGTAGACCGTTGACGAGTTTATTTTGACGCAGTTTGTTGATAGTCTTGAAATTGAGATGTGAAAGACGTCGGTGCCATAGATCATTCAACTTAGGTGCAGCCCGAGAGAGAAGGCATACTGGTCGAGAGGTCGTGAGATTGAGTACGTAGAGGTGAGACGTGCGCGTTCCAGAAAGAAGTGGCAGTCCCGAGGCATCTATAATGCTGCAGATGTCAGATTCGAAGAGAACCTTGTATCCTTTGTCGCAGAAGCGACCAATGCTGAAGAGATTGTAGCTCAAACCCTCAACGTAAGAGATGCCCTTGATCGTCAGTTTGTCATGGACGAGATCACCAGTTCCGAAAATTGGCGCCATTTGACTGTTTCCGAAGGAGACCCTTCCGAGATAGCGCTCGGAGAAGTTGCTCAGCAGCTCCTTGTTCCCCGTCATGTGTGTGGAGCAACCCGAGTCTAGATACCACACATGACAGACCTGCAATCATCAGCAAATGTTGGGTCCCCGTTTACTGACGGGGCATTCTTGTGATACAAGTAAAATTTTCATGCGTTTAATGGGAAATGTGGATTCTGAATCAGATTGTGTAGAATCTAATTTAGCTTTCCCTTTGTCATTTGTTTGATGAGGCGGGATTGTGGTTTTTCTAACCAATATTTTCCTAATTCGTGCTTGCATGTATGGCGCCTTATACATGAATTGACGTGGGTAATGTGGTTGTTGTTTTCGTGCTTCAGTTTTGGTCGCCTTTGGCTTGCGAGTAGTAGGTGAGTTTGCGTTTGACGACGAAAGACGTTTTCGCTTGACCTTAGGTTTAGGCGAGATGGGAGGATTCAGAGACGTCGTCGTAGAGAAGGTTCGCTTGCGAGGTCGGAGTGTTGCGTGTTCATGTGTTTCATATTCATGAAATCGTGGGAGAACAAAATCATTGCAGCAGCACATAGACATAAGTTTGGTAAAAGAAAGATGAGTTTTGGAAACATAATTGTCTACGAACTTTGGACAGTGGGATTCAGTACATAGAGAGGAAGGACGAATATTGGATGGTATTTTCTTCTTGTCGTCGAAGAGCGGGTTCTCCTTTATTTGATACGAACTGCCTTCCAGAGACGTCGAATTCACATTCCCTGTATCCATAAGAATACTAGAGTTAGTGTTAGAACATATGTCAGCTTCAGGAGTCATTTTCGCCGTCCTCTTACATTTACATGTTTGAGAATCGGGTACTTGACTCGATGTAGAGGGATAGTTCGTATTGGGAAATTTTTCTAGTGTGTAGATTTTGCTAAGTAGCTCATCTTGCTCTTTAGCAAAGGCCTTCCTCTCTACTTCTAGTTGTCGTTCTAGTTTCGCTATGAGTAGTAGTTTCTTTGGGATGTAAGTGCGAGAGAGCACATCTTGAAAAGCAACTTCCTGTTCGTTGTTTGGGAGTAAGGTTTCGACATCCTCCGAGAGTGAGGATACCTTAGTCTTATCTCTATTATTCAATTCTGTGTAGTCATACGCGATTTCTGCCCAATGAATGTTCTGTTCTCTTGTTTCTTCTGAGATGGCAGCGGAGGATGATCTCACAAATGGCTTAAGCTGCGGGGGAGCACCATTTCTTGTTTGCAAGAACGTAGTGTTGCACATGTTATATCTTTTAACTGTTAGCGGTGTTGGATTGCAATTGCTAGACAGTCCGATCCCCCCCCGGGTGTTGTAGAATTCTGTTTCCACTGGTTGGTTCAATAGGCATAAGATGCGTGAGTTTTCGTTTCTAAGGTGAAGTTGCTCTTCAAGTTCTTTCACCTTGCGGTATAGCCTAACTCTTTCCTTCGTAAGCAGTTCATATTGGGAGGCCGTCAGGAGGCGAGAAGTTTCACATGAACTAATGGCTAGTGTAGTTTCCTTAACCTTAGTCTCACTTTGTTTGTTCTTGCTTTGCAGACGTTTGACTAAAGCTTCAGAGGCCATTAGACGTTCATTTGTACAGGCAAGTTCTTCTACTTTTAGACTAAGTAAGGCATAGTTGTTTTCAAATTTTAGCTTAAGTTCATCATAATCCCTAGCGTCTACGGTGGGTTTCTTAGTGGCGTGTCGGTGATTAAACACATCATCGAGGTGTGAGATTCGTACCTCAGACTCAGCGTTGGTAGGAGCATTAGCTGCGTTTTCACCGGTGTGACCCATCTCCTCGTCCTCGTCATGTTCGACCAGCCTTGCCATGCAGCAATCTTCATCCTTAGGCTCCTCGTCTTCTGAAGTGTCATTCACCCATTCAGCTTCTTCGGTGAGTAGAACTTTCCCACTTTCCATCTTGCGGGTCATTCTGGCCTTACGGTCGTAGTAGCCGGAGTCCTTCATGCGTGGGGCGTGGCATTCTTTGGCAAAGTGGCCTATCTTTCCACACCGAAAGCACTTCACAGACTTTTGAGGTGCGGAGTCCTCTTCTTTCTTTGTTGGCTTGGCTTCCTCTGTGGGAGTGGTCTTTTTGGTGCCGCTATAGGTTCTTTGGTGATTGGAAGAGGATGAGGATTTTTTCCCGATCTTCTTTGATACCAACTTAGTGAGCATTGCCAGTTGCTTGCGTATATCACGAACATCTTCGTCTGATTCTGTATCAGCTTCGGATCCTGAAGAGGTGTCAGATACAACAGCTGGTAGCTTTCCTTTGTTCTGTTTGATCTTAGTGGTGGAAGATCGATCATTGGTTTTGTTCGAGAGGAGGGCCAGTGGGTCGACTCGAGTGTTGGTGGACTGAGGTTGCACGTATGGGGCATAGGCAGACAGACTGTCATAAAGAGCATGGATGGAAGTGTTGGAGAGGTCCTTACTCTGAATCATCATCAGGATTGCATTGCCCCAATGTGGTTTGAGGCTTCCAAGAAAGCGGTTGTTGATATCGAATTTGTCCCTCGAGATCCTGGCTTTCTTGAGTTCATTGATGACCTTCAGGTATCTGAGGTACGTGTCACGCAGCTCCTCTCCTTCGTAGGCTTGGAAGTGTTCATACTGTGAGAGACAGGCTGATTTCCTCCCTTGAGCACTTTCAGTTGTTCCTGCCATGATTTCTACGAGTTCATCCCATATTTCTTTAGCAGTTGTGCAGCACTCGATGTGAGCATAGACTTCGTTGCCCATAGCCTGGAAGAGGTATCCTTTGGCAGTCTCGTCGGCCTGTACGCGAGCCAGTTCATCCTCATTGATGGGACCTCTTGGAGTGCGGCGTTCATCCATGGGAGGGTATGCGTTTGGCTGTGCAGGGATGATTGTCAAGAACTGTGCTGGTCCGTTGAAGATGGAGTCCAGAAGGTATTGAGAGAGTGGTGCACCTTTGTTCCTGATGAACGTGAGGAACCGGTTTGTCCATATGCTGTAGTCGCCTTGTCGCAGCATCGGAGGCCTGGTGTCGGAGCCCACTGTGGAGATGTCATTCGTGGTAGACATGGTTGGTGCAGTCGAATCGTCCGTGGTTTTGATCTTGTATAGATAAGAGAGTTAGTAACGAACGATAAGAGAAATACGAGTTTAATGAGTAGAGTTTTGAGAATAAAATTGTTTAAAGAATTTCTTAGAACTAAGTGAGCGTGTGTGATGGTCGATAATGTATGGAAGAGAAATATATCTTGAAATTAGGAGAAGTTCTAGAAATTTAAATCGAGACTTGAGGAGCAAAAAACAAATTTTATGTCAAAAGTGGTCTAGGGTGTTAGGACTGAAGTGTTAGGATCAAATCTTAAATAAGTTTGAGAAAAGTTTAACCCAAGAAGATTTTGACACGAGAAAAAGACTTAACACGTCAAGAGAAAAAAATTCGCAGTTCGAATGGACGTGATTAAATGAAGAGTTATCCGAGAAAATGTGTTGAGAAATTTCGGTGTTTGTGAGTTTTAAAGAGAAATTCCAAAAAAAAACATTCTCAGTTGAAAATTTCTCGAATTTAAAATTTCGCATGTGAGAACGATTCTCAGTTGAGAGTTTTAAAGCTTCACAAGAAAATTTCGCATGTTAAAAAAAATTTGCATCGAGAGTTGAAGTGTGGTCTTAGGAATTTTCTCGGATTTGAAAGAGATGTGGTATTGAAAAAACTTTCTCAGATGTAGAAATTTTCGCGAAGTTCAAAACTTTCTCGGTCTTGAAAAAAAATTTCGCGGCTCAGAAAGATTCGCAGAATAAGCTTTCTAGGGTATGGAATTTTTGAAAATTCTCGGCTGAAAGTTTCTCGACTTAGTAAAATTTCTCAGTGTTTGGAAAATTTCGCGGCTTAGAAAAATCCTTGGAATAGACTTTTTCGCATATAAAGTTTCTCGGATTTTAAAGAGTATGAAGTTGAGAAAAATTGGGTCTAAGAGAAATCTTTCGCGGTTTTAAAAATTCTGGATTTTGAGCATAGGCCGTTGCGAAAAATGCAGTGAACGTGAAATTTTCGCGGTTTAAAAATTCTCGGAATCAACTTCGCGGATATGAAATTTCGCGGATTTGAACGATTCAGAAAGTTTCGCGGGCAAGAACATCAAAGTACTGTTCCATTGCTTGTCGAGAATCTTTCCCAGGAAACCGTCCGTTTTCACTCAAATCTCGACCAAAATCGCTCAAACTTGATCCTAAACTTCAGAAATTCTTCCCTAAACATATAATCGACCGATTTGTGAGCTAAAAACACCCAAAAATAGGTCAGATCGACCAAAAACAGAGAATGGCCGAGATGTCCTTTTCCGAAAAGTTTTTGCTTCAATCTTGCTCAAAACTCGTTAAAACTGATCCAAAAGTGTTCTAAAAACATTTTAGGCATATACTCGATCTGGGGGAAGGTTTTAAACACAAAAACGAAGCATCAAAACCCCAAAACAAGCTCGAAATGCCCTAAAATAATTTTTTGCCCAAAACACCTTTGATCTTTCTTGGAATCGAACGAAACTGGATTCAAATCAATGCAGATCGATCCACGTTTGCTCTGATACCACTTGTTGGTCCCGAATGCACCAAACAAGGAACCAAAGAGGCTTTAATGGAATGAAAAGGGAGTAGACTCACCTTTGAGTGTGTGTATTGTGTGAAAAATTTGGATAAGCCTTTGATCTTTGATTACTTTCATAAGTGAGTTGGTAAAACCTTATATACCACATTAACCCTAGGTATATTAAGGCCCAGTCACTAAATATACGATAATTACATTCTAGTCCTAAGCCTAAGCTAAAGGATAATAACAAAATAAATCCTAAGACTTAAACTGTTGACACAATCTATTAAATATTCTAACAGTGATCAAGGAAGCACTAGATCATTTCCAAGCTATTTCTGGACTGGTGGCTAACCGACAGAAATCTAGTCTGTACATGGCTGGAATTCCTAGTATCACTGCTGTTCAGATTGCTCAGATCACGGAATTTCAGTTGGGGAAGTACCCTATGAGATACCTGGGTGTGCCAATCTCCCCAACGAAATGGAGTAGAAGCTCTTGTCAAGCCCTAGTGGAGAAGATCACCGCTAGAATTCATTGGTGGGCAACAAGGAACTTATCATATGCAGGCAGATTGTGCCTGATTAATTCTGTTCTGCTGGCAACACATGGATACTGGGGATCCATCTTTCTTCTACCTAAGGCAGTCTGGAAGGAGGTTGACAAGATCTGTAGAGAGTTTCTTTGGGGGAAAAAAACTCATGGCAAATGTATCCCTCTTATAGGTTGGGATAGAGTCTGTAGTCCAAGAAGTAAAGGTGGCTGAACCTGAGGGATTGTGTGACTTGGAACATTGCTTTTGCGGGCAAGCAACTCTGGGATATTACAATGGAAGTAGATTCCTTATGGATTAAGTGGATCAATGTAATTTACTTAAAAGGTACATCATTCTGGGTCTTCAGCCCTGCTGTAGACTCGAGTTGGCATTGGAGAAAGCTAAATAGCCTGAAGGAAAGGTTTAGGCTGGGCTATGAGGGCAGTAGGTGGTTACATGGCATGGATGGGAAATACTCAGTGCAATCTGGGTATGTGTGGCTCAAAAGAGAACTCTCTGCTTTCCCTTATAGCAATGCTGTTTGGAATAGGATTAATCTACCTAAGCAGTCCTTCCCTCTCTGGTTGATTCTGCAGAGAAGAATTCTTACAGTTGACAGGCTGCTTGCCTGGGGTTTGGCCATAGAAAACAGGTGCTGCAGGTTATGTGGAGAGGCTCCTGAATCTGTGGAGCACTTATACTTAACATGTTCCTTTAGTCAACAAGTGTTGGGAAGGTTAAATGCATGGTTGAATATTGAAGGGATGCTCCAGACTTTCGAGGAGCTTTGCTGTTGGATGGAAAATATGGGTAGGAAAAAGTGCCCAGCATTGTATAACTGTGGCATGCTATGCTTCTATGCTGTACCACATCTGGTGTGAAAGAAACAGGAGAGTACACGAATTGGGGGCTAAGGAGGTGAATCAGATCAGTCTTATCATTAAGCAAGAAATGAAATGGAGACTTCAGTCCTTTGGTCATCGAAAGAATTTGCTAATTCAGTGTTGTTTAGAAGTGTTTATTTTTCCCCTGTGGCCTGAGTCGTACATGTAGTGGGATTCTGATGTAAATCTGTCTATTGCATGTGGTAAATGGAACATTCCTTCTACCAAAAAAATAGAAATGGACAGTTTTATGAGGCTAAGGCTTGAATCTTATATTTATTTTAATTACTTTTTTTAAAAGTAGTTACACAAGTTATTTCTTCGACCTAGTGGTGATGACTGATGACAGTGCAAGTCTATGCAGTTGACGTGGGTTTTTGAATCCTTATTCGTGTTCCTTTATTCAATTCTTAATTTGTTATTTTATTTTATTTTCTATTTTAAGGAGAGCCCGGCAGGCTTGCGGGCGACCCGTTATGACACCTCTAGTGACCTTTGGAAAGTACTCTGTTGTAGGGGTGAAAGATGACCCGAGCCGGCTTGTGAGCTCGACGAGCCGGCTCGGCAAAAGCTCGGCTCGAGCTGGATATAAATGAGCTCGAGCTCATTTAAGTTGAGCTTGAGCTCGAACTCGTTTATGTCGACCTCGAGCTTGAGCCCGGATGTAGTGGCTCGAAAGCTCGCAAACAGGCTCACGAGATTTTTTTATAAATTTTTTTATATTTTTATATTACTTTATATTTTTATATTACTTTATATTATTTTTTCCATTTTTATATTATTTTTACTAAAAGCTCAATTTTTTTTAAATTTTTTTATATTTTTACATTAATTTATTATTTTTATTAATTTATTATTTTTTTTATTAAAAGATCGAGCTCGAGTTCGAGCTCATCTGGCTATAAATGAGCTCGAGCTCGAGCCGTGAGCTGAAAAGCTCGACGAGCTCGAGCTCAGCTGTAAGGGCTCGAGCTCGAGCCGAGCTCGGCTCATTTACAGCTACTCTGTTGTTCAAAATGTATTCGAAAATCTATATATACACGAAAAACACAAGCCTTTTATCAATACAATCATAGTTCTATTCATCTGTGACTTCAATTTCGTGCAAACTGTAATTTCGATTTCGTTCACACTTTCAATCATTTCTCTTGCACTTAACTTGTGTCCTACACAACACATTCCTTAAAATTACAGGTTTCTTTCAAGGAACTTAATAATTTGAAACTTGACCAGTAATAGTAGATCGAGATTCGAACAATATCGGAACTATTCATTCCCTGAACTTAGAGATTTTACAATTTACTTTTAAACAAAAAGATTTTAAGTTGGCCAAACTTCATATCTCAAGGGTGACCCCATTCATTAACCACCCGCATGTGAATGCATCCCTTGAAACAAAGAGAGTATTAATAAGTCTCTTCTACACATTGCACAGCAAAGAAGCAACACAACATGAACTAACCTTAATCCTAGAACCAGTTCCATAACCCCAGTTTGCACTCTTACAATCAGATAAATTACCAAGCGAAATTCCCCGGAAATTACCTTACCTTACCTTAATCAATCATCGTCGAATTCTTCTGAATACGCCACATGTCAGCCAAAATCGCTTTGTTCGGAAACAGTTTATCAGCTTTCATCCTCTCAACGAACCCATAAGCCGGCGTTCGAGCATTTACGTACGCACGAAGAAGCGACTCATACGATTGAAGCCTCGAGACATAACCAGCTTGCCTCATCTTACGGAATATCTCCTCAGCATTGCGCACGTCACCTCTCTTTTCGTACTCACTCAAAAGCACCAAGAAAGTTTTAAAGAACGGCTTGAAATTGTATTTCTGTCCCAGGGATTTCTTCAGGGTGGCGTGCGCTTTCTCTACTTCTCCGCCTCTTACATAGAGAGTCACGAGCGCGTCCCATGTCAAAGGCCCAACTCTGCAGCCACGCTCAGCCATTCTGCTCATTAGATCTTCGCCTTTTCCTAACATATTGTGGTTTGCGTATACGTATAACAAGGGAGCGTAATGTTTTGCCGAAGGCTGGCTCACTTTTTCCAAGAGCTTTTCGAAAGCTGACTCAGCGTTTTCAATCTTGCCTAGCTGTCCCCAAGCTTCTATAGCAGCCACATAGTCCAACATTCTTGTTTCAGATTCGCACATTTTCCATATCCTTGCAACTTCTTCTTCCTTCCTCAGCGAGGCGTAAATAGGCAGCAGCATTCTGCAAACCCAACGGTTGTTTTCCAAGTCAACGCCTTCGATCTCTTTCAATACTGCCTCGGCTTTATCTTTCAGCCCATATAAAATGTAGTATCTTACGAGGGAAATTTGAATGCTAGGGTCGGGTTCCACCCCTTTGGTTTTCATGTCCTCGACGACTTTCTCCATCCCAGTAATATCTTTAGCCATCCCTTTCGCCTCGACTAAGAGCTGGTATGTGTAAATAGTGGGCTTTATGTTTTCTTTATCCATTAACGACAAAATCCTGGCAATTTTTTTCCTGTCGAACCTTTTGTACAGACGTATCAGCTGATTGCAAGCGGAAGACGTCAGGGGCAGTCCTAAATTTCTCATTTTGTCGAAAACCTCCTCAGCTTTCTGTAAATTGGTTGCAGAGACGCAATTGTTCAGTAGCATACGGTAGGCCAGTTCGCCTTTAAACGAATCTGGGATGCTGTCGAGGTATTCTTCTGCCTTTTGGAGGCTGCATACTTTGGCTATTAAGTCGACGCGAGAAGCATAGCTTCGTTCATCGAAATCAATCTTCTTTTTTGCTTCCAACCATTCTGATAGCTGTGAACATCAGTACCACCTTATTATCACTTCATATAACAGAGACCAATCTATGTGACGTTATCAAAATCCGGATGGGACATGGAAAAGCAAACTGAAGTTGGTTTTGCAAAAGAAAAAATTATCGCTAACGTATATCTCTGTGTGAAAACAAGCGTGGAATCGCTACCTTGCTGGTAGTCAGTTCCAATATCAGGAGATTTAATTATTTAGTAAAGCTAAATCCACCAACACAACGCAGAAAATTGAAGCCAACTACTACCATATCAATAATAATATGGCAAAAACATGAAGGATTTCTCAACAACAGAATTCATTGGAGGGAAGAACTCTGTTCTCAACATTCTCAAATATATAAGCATGCCATGCCCCAACGTTGTTGCCACTTATTGAATCTGTATGATACGAACACCAGTTACGAAAAGTAGAGAAACAATTAGAGAACACAAACCTGTAAGGCCTTTACGAAGAACCGATGTTTCCAAAGATAGGACATGGATATCATTACTTCTTCAGGGTTCACCTCATTTCCTTCTTCGACCCATTTATCCATGAATTTATTTACTGAGTGTAGGGGAGCAGCAAGTAAAGCCTTAGTCATTGAGGTATCAGCAACCTTGGGATATATAGTTTCAGACCCTACGCCCTTCAATTCACCCTCGCCACGGAGATCCTCGTTTTCAGACACATCGGATTCACAAAAGGCATATTTCAAGTCATCATCTTCCTCTACACTGTTCTTAGCACCAGCTTCTGAAGAGAAACTGCAGATTCCAGTCTGAAACTTCGAGGAAAAAGATGACGAGGCGTAGGATCTACTCAACGAAAATTCTTCACCAAGTATTTTTTCTTGTGGTCGAACGATGGTAAGGTAGTAATTTTCCGGAAAAACAGATCCTATCTTGGAGTTCACATAGAGAATTCGAGCAGAATGAGATTTCAGCCCTCGAATCCTGGGAATGAAATAGGCAAAAGGTATCCTTATTACGAGACAATGGACTTCGAAGCAATACTAAAATCAGACAAGAAAAGGAATTACAACTCCAATGGCAGCATTTACAGAGCAATAGCAATAAGAATGTCCACGGCTTAACCGAAGTAAGTTCCTTATTTCCTTGAGAAGGTCTACAAACAAATTGGTACAACTACATACAACCTAATACGTTAATCAAATCAGCAAATGCATATGAATGATAGGCAACAAACGCACACTCGACCGCAGAAAGCATCATAAAAGACATTTACTCGAAAAAAAGAAAGAAAGAAAGGGTACCATTTCGTTGCTAAATGTAATTAATTACCTGAGCTGTGTTGAAGCTCTTCGAAGGACCCACATGACTGATATCACCAAGGAAGATCACAAAACGACGACAACCAGTATCTTTGGTGATTAAAATCCGCCTCAGCCACCACAATCATATGAGGAATTCTAAAACCCTACAGAATTCCTGCTCACTCTGCAAGGAATGCTTGTTTGGTTTGGTGAGAGAATAGTGTTACTATTACAAAAGTGAACTTTTTTTCCCATTATCACTAGGGGTGTTCATTCGGTAATAACCGAACCGAACCCAAAAGTTCGGTTCGAGAATTTCATAAACCGAAAACCGAATCGAAACAATTCGGTTCGGTTTCGGTTTTTACCGAATTTTTTTCGGTTCGGTTCGGTTAACCGACCAAAAAACCAAATTTTAATTGAAAAAAAAATAATATTAATATGATTTAAATTATAAATTTTCATTATCATATATTTATTTGTATAAAATTTTTATTTACCCCATATTTTCCATATTATATTAAATATATTATTTTTATTTATATTACAAATATATATTATCATATATATATTTGTATACAATTTTCATTTACCTAATATTTTCCATATTTTTTTAAATATGGTGGATATATTATTAAATTATTAATAAGACATAAAAAAATATATCATTATATATTTTATATAATAATATATATGCATTAAAAATTAAAAAAAAAGAATTCGGTTATTCGGTTCGGTTCGGTTCGGTTTACCGAGGTAAGAAACCGAACCGAACCGAATTTTTTTCGGTTATCAAAACACAAACCGAAAACCGAACCGGAACTTTTCGGTTCGGTATTCGGTACAAACCGAGACTTCGGTTTCGGTTCGGTTTCGGTCGGTTAACCGACATTTGACACCCCTAACTATCACAGACAAAACTGATCCAACTCTTCTATTTTAAATGTAATTATTTTTATTTGCCCCCATGTTTTAACAATACTACGTTATTCTTAATTCATTTTTTCTAGATCTTGGAGAATTATAATTAAAAATAGATAATGATGAAATCTGAAAATTGTATTTGGTTCTTGAGATGTATCGATAAAGAAACTCAATTCATTTTATTCATCATTCAAACTTACCTCCAAAATACAAAAGGGTTTTCTACTTATACTACATTGAATGGGCCTTAATTATCAAACACGAGCCCATTAACATTCAGCCCAAAATACATTCTAAAAGGAAGTTAAAATAGGTTATGCCCCATCAGTTCTTGTGCAGACCAGTTCTCTAAATTTCAACACTCCCCCTCAAGCATGGTGCTCATACAAATCAATGACATCATACTTGTCAAGAAGATAGCATCCTTCCTTAATGGCTTTATTAATAAATCTTCCGGCTGATCATATGAAGGAATGTAACTAGTTTTTATGGTCTCATATTCAATCTTGTCCCTAATGAAGTGGCAATCAACCTCTATGTGTTTGATCCTTTCATGGAAGATAGGATTTGCCGCGAGTTGTATAGCTGATTTGCTATCTGACCATACCTGCACATGACACAGATTATTAACATTTAGATCCTTTAACAACCCAATCAGCGATGTTACTTCAGAGGTGACTAAAGCAACTGATCTATATTCGGCCTCTGTAGAGCTCTTTGCAACAACAGTCCGCTTCTTTGATCTCCAGGAGAGAATGGAGTCTCCAAGTTTAATTAAGTATCCTGACATTGATCTCTTGGTATTCGGACATGCTGCCCAGTCTGCATCACAAAAAACACTAAGTTGTAATTCACTTTTAGCAGATAGTAATAGACCAAGACCCGGCCTCCCCTTCAGGTATCTCAGCAGTCTGTATGCTGCATCGAGGTGTATCTATCTTGGCTTATGCATAAAATGACTGAGCACCTGCATAGCATACGTAATATTAGGCCTGGTAATGCATAAATATAGTAGCCTTCCTACCAATCTTTGGAAGCCAAGAAGAGCCATCAGGCACAGGGTCATTTTGGCCTATTTTCTCTCTGACAGCCTTGCTGTTCTCTTCTATTGGAGTAGGAGCTAGTTTACAACCTACCATGCCAGTTTCATTCAAGAGGTCAATGACATACTTCCTTTGGTTCAGATGAATCCCCTGTTTAGATCTTGCAACCTCAATTCCAAGGAAATACCTCATTTCCCATAAGTCCTTCATTAGAAACATCTCTTTAAGATATTTTTTGCATTCACTCATCATTAATAGGTCATTTCCAGTTATTCGTAAGTCATCAACATAAACTACAGAATTATAAACTTATCCTTACTCTGCTTAGTAAACAAGAAATAATCATGCTTAGATTGAACAAAACCAAACTTAAAGATGACCTCAATAAACTTGTGATTCCATTGTCTCGGGGCTTGTTTTAAACCATATAATGGCTTTCAAGCTTGAAGACTTGGTGCTATTCCTTTCCTAAAATATCAAAACATAGAGGGACCGCCATGTATACTTCCTCATTTAAATCACCTTGAAGAAAAGCATTAGTGACATCCATTTGGAACAAATCCCAATTAAAAATGGCAGCAAGTGAAAGGACAGCTCGTATAGTGACATGTTTAACCACAGGTGAAAAAGTTTCATTGTAATCTATACATTTCCTTTGTGTATACCTTTTGCCACTAATCTAGCTTTATACCTTTCTATTTCCCCATTAGACTTATATTTTATAGTGTAGACCCATTTGCAGTCTATAACTGTTTTTCCTTTAGGTGGACTAACTAACTTCCAAGTCCTATTTAACTCAAGTGCTCTAATCTATTAATTCATGGCTTCTACCCATCTTTCATCTCCCTTTGCATCCTCATATGACTTAGGAATATAATCCTTATATATAGCAGCTGGATATACTTTATAGTCAGAAGTAATCCTATCATATTGAATTAGTCTGATAGAGGATCACCATGCTAGCATCTGATATGTAGGGAGATACAAAGTCATTATGCCAGTAAGGAGGTTTAGAAGTTCTACCTGACCTCCTTACCTCTAGCACAAGAAGATGGTCTAAGCTTGTTTCTGACTCAGGCTGATCTGTCCCAGTGTTTTCCTGCACAGGTTCTTCAGGAATATGACTGGTGTAAAGTGTTGTCACTTGACTGTTGGTATGCCATGATTAGATCATCATAGTAGTTCTGCTCATCATGTGTAGGGAACTCTTCTCTCTCGGGTTTAGCAGCATTCATAGTATATGGAAATAAATTTTCAAAAAGTGTTGCATCCCTACATATAACAAAACTTTCTGAATCGAAATCAAGCAGCATGTATCCCTTCTGTGTGGTAGAATATCCCATAAACACACAACTGGACTTGTGTTGAAACTTATCTCTCTGTGTGAGTATATTTGCAAAGCAGCGACAACCAAACACTTTAAGATGCAAATATGAAGGTTTCTTACCAAAGAGGATTTTAAAAGGTGTCTTACCATTCAGATTTGTGTGGAAATCCTGTTTGATAGATGTCAGTTCTCACACACTCACCCCAAAATTTGATTGGCACATTTGAGCGAAACTTTAGTGCTCTAGAAACATCGAGAATGTGCCTGTTTCCTCTCCACAACACCGTTTTGTTGTGGAGTATAGGCACATGAGCTCTGACGGATGATGCCTTTTGCAGCTAGCATACTATTTCATGTGAGAAAAATTCAGAAGCATTATCACTCCTAATGGTCTTAATTCTAGTCTAAAATGGTTTTCAACATTCCATGAAGTTTCTCAGCATACCCAACTACTTCTGACTGTCTTCATCAAGAAAATCCAACATGCTCGTGAATAATCATAAACTATGGTTAGGAAATACCTTTCATTGTTATAGGTCATTTACTTATATGGACCCCAAATGTCTATTTGAATGAGTTTAAAAACAGTGTGAACAACAGATTCTCTATCAAGGAAACTTGGTTCTAGCATGCTTTGCTAAAGGACATAAGGTGCAATATTTAACAGAATCATCCACACTTAAATGCAAACCATTCATGTATTTAAACCTTCCAAATGACATATGTCCAAATCTATAATGCCACAAAGACACACCATCAGTCTTATTTGATCTAAAACAGCCCTTTTATTAGCATGATTACAAGAACTAGCAAGGAACACGTTATCTTCCACTGGCAGATTAGAGGGGCTTTGTTTGAGCATGTATAAACCGTTCTCTAGCTTACCAATCCCCTTTATCTTGCCAGTCAAGACCTGCTGTATAACACAAAAATCATGGGAAAATTTAAAGGACAAATTTTCATCCCTAGCTAATTTGGATACAGATAACAAATTATGTTTAAACTCTGGCACATAGAGAACATTCATAAGTTCAAGATTCCTATCAATCAAGACTGTCTACATGACCCATTTGGCAGATTCACACTACTACCTAAGCAATCATCATTATCAGAACCATCAAGAAATTCACTGTTGCAAGTAATGTGATGGTTAGCACCCGTGTCTATTATCCAGCAAGATTTAGAGTACATGCATGGAGTGTTTATAGTAGAAGAAGTGCCAATAGCCTTTGCATCCTCAAAGACCAGCATTTTTTCAAGAAGCCTCAGGATCTGAGAGTATTGTTCATTAGTGAAGCTTCACCCAAAGCGGCTTAAGCCTATTGTAGTATTCTGAGACCGATGACGCACCATGAGTGCTCGAATAAATCTCCCTGAACAATCCATACATCCTTGCGCCATTGATCTTATCAAATATGTGCTTCAGATCATCCCAGATTTCAACTGCACTTTGATGATACACGATACCTGAGATCAATTCTTCTTACATTGAACGGTGGATCCAAGTCTTCACCAACGCATCACAGCGCTTCCATTGAGCAAGGAGTGGAGAATCCTTGTCTGGAAGTTTGCAAGATCCAATGATGAAGCCGATTTTGTTCTTCGCCTCAAGAGCGACATCGTTCTCATGCTCCATACCTTGTAATTCTCATATCCTTTGAGAATTCCTGTTGTCAAATTGAGGTTCGGCGTGTCGGAAGAGTCGATATACATTGGATTGTTGAATTGCACAATCCCAGCGCTATCCCTTGAGGACGACGAATTCAGTGTGTTGTCTTCACTCGCCATTACTGTATGAGCTTGATTCAATCGAGCTCTGGAACCATGATGAAATCTGAAAATTGTATTTGGTTCTTGAGCCATATCGATAAAGAAACTCAATTCATTTTATTCAACATTCAAACTGCCTGTTATACCGTGCCGTCTGCGTATCATCCGTAAACTGTCCCATGGCAGCTAACAGTGACAGTGTTGTCGGGCGTCGCCGTTGACGAACGGGCGAGCACGAGGCGTGTCACGCTGAGCGGTGGAGCGGCTTCGACCCATAGTACCTGGAAGACGGATGTGAACTCAAATAGTATAGCAATTAATACGAAGCAGCTTGACTCGACCAAAATCGCGACAAAATGGACAATTCTTAAACAAGAGCATATGAACACTTCAAAGCGGCAATTTGTCGAACATGTAACAGGCAAGCCAAGATCTGCATTTCAAGCACGATAATCGATCAACTAACCGCATTCCTAGATTTCTCACGATGAATCAACGGCAAATAAAGCACAGAGAGCACCAAATATCGCCACCAATTTCCAAAATCCCCAAATTTCGAGTTAGGTCGTCATGCCAAAATTAAAATTCATGGACGAAATCAATCAAATTAAACACACCCACAACGTCATAGCATAGATCTAACCATGAGAAAACTTTGAAGAACACCAAATTGTGAGACAATATCGAAAAGCATATTCATACCTGGGATTGGCAAATTTCGAAGAAACCCCCAAATTGAAGCTAATTAGGGTTGAGAGATAAATCATACCTTGGGAGTTTTGTCGATGTTTAGTTCGAGTAAGTAGTCGTCTGTGATGTAACCGGTGCTGGGCGGCGGTCGCGGCGCGGAAGTGGGTGGAGGTGCGTGGTGGTTGAAATTTTTGGTTGAGGTTTTGGGGTGGTTGTTTGTTCGTGAGGAGAAGTCATGAGGGAAAAAGAGCGAGAAAGAGAGGAAAAAAAAGAGAGAAAGATAGGAATAGGAAGCGATTTTTTTTTGTAAACCCGTATGTGTCACGGCCGTGAAGCTTTAGCTTCTGGCCGTGACAAAAGGCAGTAAGTGCTTCTGGTCTGATTCTGGCCGTGACAAATAACAGCGAGTAATTTTTTTGTTTTTTTTTATTTGCCTGTAAGAGTCACGGCTGTGAAGGTCTACACCTTGGGCCGTGACCTGAGGCAGAGAACTCGAAAGGTCCTCGCCTTCCGTCACGGCCGTGACGGCTAAGCTGTAGGCCGTGACAAGGGCCAGTGTGCGAACGGGGATAAGTCGCAGCCGTGAGTCCATAAGGACAAGGCTGTGAACGATATTATTATTATTTTTTCTTTTTAAAGCTAATGTCTAATACATAAATGAAAATACCGGGGTTGCCTCCCAAGAACCGCTGCATTTACCGTCTTTAGCCAGACGCAACTTCGTTCGCTCAGGACGGCTGGAAGTCCAGGTAAAGCACTTATTTTTCGCTCACGTCTTCCTCGCCTCCAAGATAGTGCTTCAACCTGTGGCCGTTCACCTTGAAAGTACCCTTCTCCATACCTGAAATCTCAACAGTACCGTAAGGGAAAACACGAGTAACAGTGAACGGTCCCGACCAACGTGATCTAAGTTTGCCGGGAAAGAGCCTAAGTCGAGAATTAAAGAGGAGGACTTGGTCCCGTTCTTGAAACTCTCGTCTTTGCCTAACCTTCTTATCATGGTAGGCTTTCGAGCGCTCTTTATACATGCGGGCGTTATCGTAAGCCGATAAACGCCACTCATCTAACTCGTTGATTTGGAGTTGCCGCTTTCCGCTGGCGTCTCCTAAATTAAAATTCAAGGACTTGATCGCTCAATAAGCCTTGTGCTCGATTTCTACAGGGAGGTGGCACGCCTTTCCATAGACTAATCTATATGGTGAAGTGCCTATGGGTGTCTTATATGCAGTCCTATATGTCCAAAGTTCATCATTCAACTTATTCGCCCACTAATAAAAGTATTTTTAATAAGTTTATTGTATTATTATTTGGGGTATAATACAGTATTTTTGGCCATTCCATGCATTTCTCGACTATATTTACACCCATTTGAATATTGTAGGACCTTCGAACGATTATCGGGCGAAAAGGAACGAAAACGGCGCAAAAATTATGAAGAATGAAGCTGCCAGGAATTCTTCACGGCCGTGAACAATCATGCATCAAGCCGTGAACTACGACAGAGAGTTGAGGAAGGTGATGTCACGGCCGTGAATGGTCTTGTAATAGGCCGTGACTCTCGGCAGAAGCAAGCCAAATCGATACTGACCATAGTCACGGCCGTGAATCACAATGCACCAGGACGTGACATGTTACTGAAGCGAATGAAATAGAATTTATTAATGGTCACGGCCGTGAATTCTGATGCAAGAAGCCGTGACCCGTGGCAGAATGTCAAGTTTAGGATTAAGCTAATGTCACGGCCGTGACGCGTCATGTAAGTGGCCGTGGCAAGTGGTAGAAGGTCGAGATTTAGGGTTTAAGCTTTGTCACGGCCGTGAATTATTATGCAAAAGGCCGTGAAGGGTTTTAGAAAGCGCGTAATTGCATTATTCACGGCCGTGAAGGCCCGTTAAGTGGCCGTGAACGTGCCAAATTTCAGGGTTAAGGTCAAAATTCGAAGCATAAAAGGGGAGTTCTTCTCATAACTCAACCCTAATTTTGGAGAGCCGAAATCTAAGAGAAAAGAAGAGAAAGAAGAACCCTAGAAGCCGCTCCTTCATTCGGAGACATTTAAGAGACGATCCAACAACGCAGTTATGCCATTTTGATCGAGGAACGAGAGCTCCGCCTCAAAACTGCCCGCCTCAAAACTGCCCTGCTCCGCCTCAAAACTGCCCTGAATCTCGTTGTTGTTTTGTCTAATATGAGTAGCTAATCATTTTATGTGTTTGGGAGTAGATGAACTATTGGTCCGAGATTTCACCAACAATACGACTTCGGACGGATTAAACACGCCTAAAGATCTAGATTTGAGAATGGGGCGTGTGGGGCTTGGTGGTTTTCTTGAGGAGACTCTCTCACTCTAAAATTGTTTATTTGATTAACACACACAAGCACACCTAACTATGTGTTAGGGTTTTCCTATTTATACCACAAGTTGGTATATAATAGGTGGGCCTCTTGTGAAGGCCCATTACATGAATAACTAAGAACTAACCCAATTAAGAGCTAGCCCAAAGTTTAATAAAGCAAATCAACAAAGATAATACAATGAAATTGAACACTACAAAATATTTCCTAACAATCTCCCCCTTAGTGTTCAATCTTCAGTTCAGCGCGGGATATCTTTGTTGGGCATATTGGAGATCTCGATTCCTAGCAAACTCCCCCTACAAGGGATATCTCCTCTTCTTGCGGAGGCATTGATGGCTCGGCTAGGACTCACTTGTTAAGATTCTCCAATCTTCTTCTTCTTGGCGCCGGATTTGTCGTCTTCGAATGGAAGTTGTCTGGTTCGGCCTCGAAGATGACTCGTCTGGCTCCAGAAGAAGGTAGGCGTGGGGCGTAAAAAATGTGCCAAGGCTCCATTGAAATGTGACTTTCAAGAGTAGGGAGCTCGGTCTTCAGAGTGGTCAGCGCAGTGGTGGCGGAATGTGGTGGATGAGATGTGCCATGGCTCCTTCGAGTGTTCCATTATGAACATAATAGCCTGACACATAAGTATGTGCGCGGAGGTAGTGGAAGCCTCCGGCGGGGCGTAGTTGGTGGAGGTGGTGGAGTAGGTGTTGTGAGAGGTGGCATAGATGGTGTGAGCGGAGGTGGATGATGGTTGCTGCTGATGCTACTGTACGATCTTCAACTCAGTTCTTCTCCTTTACTCCCCCTTGAGATGATCTCCGTCTTCGGGATCGTCACGTCGTCCGTGGGACGAGTCTGCCTCTGGTGTTGATGGTGGTGATGATGGTGTGGTGTGGTGTTGAGTGAGGCAATCAAGTGGGATTCTCAGGAATAGCAGCATTTGACTTTCCTCCAAGTTCATTTCGGAACTTGGAAGAGGCGGAGCAGCATGTGGTGGCGTAAGCGTAGGCGTGGTGGAGTGGTGTCGGTGATGAGACCTTTTCCTTCATAGATCCTTGTTGAGCGCGGCATGGAATGTGTAAGTTCCTCGCTGATTGCTATGAATCGGGGCTCCATCACGAACGGGGTAACTAACCAGACGGGGGTCACAAAGACGCTCCGTCGTCACAACATCGAAACATGTGTCCGATGCGCCGCCTGTTTGCACAGGACAAAAAGAACCGGAGAGCCACAAAGGCTTTCCGTTCGCACGGACGATGAGACAAGCTCGTATCCGTGGCCCATCGACAGTTGTGGTGAGGGTGGCTGTCGTGGGTCTTCCGCTCTCGGTCACAAGGACGTCATCAAGCGTTCGGGCAAGTTCACGAAGAACCTGCGGTGCGTAAAGAGTGTTTGTGTCCTAGAAAGTGGAAAATTTCGGTGGGTGAGAACACTAGACTCAATGTGGGTGGAAGAGGTGCAGTGAGAGGCGGGGCACTGCATGTTCAACATCAACCGTCTCCAAGTGGGGCGGTGATGGCTAACGTGGTTCCTCTTGTGCGAAATGAAACAGCTATCTGCGAAAGGATAGCTGAGTGGTTGGGAGGGGTTAATTGCGCGGTTGGACCAGATGCCGCGACTTCTACTCGGGAAACGAGCGAGTCGTCTCCTGTACCTATGGGCGAGGTCCGGGTTGTGGTGAGATATGACAGAGGAGTGCGATCATGTCGTCGTTGGTTCGCAACTCCTGCAAGCGACTTACGTCATCCTCCCGAGATCGTTGATTGGATCTTTGCGTGGAGGAGGATGTCGCGCGACCTAGACCTAGACTTGAGAGGCTAGGGTAGGCTCGTTCCTGGGTTAGGATCAGGGGGGTTTCACTGATCCATGGGAACTATGGTGGCGTGGCGTGATCGCGTTGAAAGGCGACCACGAGTGATGTCGACGAGGGTGGCCCAAAATTGTTGATCAGACACTTCTGAGACTCGTTAGGTGGTGGTGGTGGTGAGGGCGTAAAGAGGATCACGGTGGCTTAGGACGTCTCCATGTAGCGCACCATGGTGGAATGGATGGCAGTGGGTGGACGGTGGAGTCTGGTACAAGAGATCCACATCGCCTAAGCATCAAGATTGGATGGCGCGCCCACTGATGGTTGGTTGAACTCTTGTCAACCCTTCTTTATGGGTCCGGGTTCTGCACGGATTTGTACAGAAGTCATGATGATTGCTCGCTTCTCTGACATCCCTTCATGCACGTGGAGCAACCCGTGTAACGTGCATGATGGGGTTGGTTGCTCGCAGTGCATACCGGTCATGAATGTGGAGCAACCCATGTACCATTCATGCCGGGGGGTGGTTGCTCACGTCGTGTACCAGTCATGTATGTGGAGCAACCCGGGTGCCATACATGCTGGGTAGTGTGAAATTGGCATTTGGAAATTCGGCTCCGAAAAGTTTGGGGGTGACCTAAACTTTTTCTATAATGTGCCAATACCGTCCTAGGTCGATCGTTGGGTACGGTGATCGTTGCCGCGTTTTGGATTTGCCTTCACAAATTTCACAAAAACGTCGTCTATACCGAAAATTTTGGCCCAGAAAAATTTATTTCGAAAAATTTTAAAAGTGTAAAATAGACAAAGTCCAAAGGCCTTAGAAAATTTTTCTCTATCCAATGATATAAATTTTCCTTGGGCTTAGAAAAAATTTTCTTTCCTTAAACCTTATTTAATCCGAGGGGGGGCCAAAAATCTTTGGTGGTCAAAAACGTTCAAGTGTAATTTTAAAGAGTGATTTTTGCAAGATTTGAAGCTAAAAGGTGTGTTTGGATCAAGTTTAAAGGTTGGGTGCAAATTTCTCGGGGGGTGCGAAAAATGGTGTGAAAATGTGCGAAAGATGTTGTCCCGAGAAATTTCGTTGTGAGAGTGAGTCGCGGAAATAAGGAAATTTCGCAAGTTATAGCACATAGACACGTCGTGAGAAATTTTCGCAGATTGAGTAAAATTTCGCAAGTATGGAAAATTTTCGCAAGTTAAGAAATTTCGCAGTTGTGCAAATTTTTCGCATGTATTCCAAAAATTTCGCGGTGAAAATTGTTCTAAAAACGGTATTAAATTTTCGCAGGTAGAAAGAGTTTTCAAGTAGCAAAAATTTCGCAAGTTTTGAATTTTCTCAAGTGATATGGAAGTGAAGTGATGATGCGAAATAGTGAGGATGCGAAAAAGTGAAGTTGAAATTTTTGGATCACTGTGGTTGCGAAAAATTTTGAAGATGCGAAAATATGTATGATGAAGTGAAGTGTATGAAAATTTCGCGGGGCTTCACATGCTGTAGCAGCGAAATTTCTCGGAAAAATTTCTCGGCCTGCGAAATTTCTCGGCCTGTAGATGCGAAAATTTCTCGGGCAGCGAAAGTTTCTCGGCCTGCGAAATTTTCTCGGCTAAGAATTTTCTCAGGTAAGAAAATTTCTCGGCCAAGAACACAGATTACTGTTCCATAGCTGCGCGACTTTTTCCAGAAAAATGGCTCGTTTTCGCTCAAATCTCACTCAAAATCGACGAAACTTGTTCCAAAACATCAGAAAAACATTCCTAAACACATAATCAACCTTTGGGATGTCTAAAAACAACAAAACGAGTTCGAAATCGCCCAAAAACTGAAAGTGACGAAAATAATTTTTCATGCAATTTTTCACTCAAATCTCGCTCAAAACAAGCAAATCCGGTCGCGTTGGGCTCTGATACCACTTATTGGTCCGAGATTTCACCAACAATACGACTTCGGACGGATTAAACACGCCTAAAGATCTAGATTTGAGAATGGGGCGTGTGGGGCTTGGTGGTTTTCTTGAGGAGACTCTCTCACTCTAAAATTGTTTATTTGATTAACACACACAAGCACACCTAACTATGTGTTAGGGTTTTCCTATTTATACCACAAGTTGGTATATAATAGGTGGGCCTCTTGTGAAGGCCCATTACATGAATAACTAAGAACTAACCCAATTAAGAGCTAGCCCAAAGTTTAATAAAGCAAATCAACAAAGATAATACAATGAAATTGAACACTACAAAATATTTCCTAACATGAACGTTGGGTTATGTCGTAGTTAAGGCGTAGGATAATCGTGAACACATGTATTCGACTATTTATCGTTCTATGATATTGCTTCTTTGCCTCAATATGTCTATGTGTTGATGTGAATGCGTGGTACATCGTTTAGGGTGACAGCTAAATAACGATTAGGCCGTTCGTAGACGTTAGGATTCGAGTATAGGGCGAAAGCAAATACTCGATCCTCGCCGTTTGGTAATCGATGATATTAGATTTCCACGAACGTTTAGGGCGACAACAAATCCGTGACTGGGTAAGAAAATTACTGCGATTTAGTTGATATTCATGTAGGAACGATATTCCGTAGCCTTAGCCGACAACACCCTTCGGGATTCGAATCCCAAACATATGTTTGTCAACTTAAGTCACTCGTATTATTTCTAGTTGTGCTCCCTTAGTCTTCTATTCCATTAGGTTGCTCTGTTAAATTAGTTCGTAGCATAAACAAATCCCGTCGTTCTATTTAGGCTAAATATCGAGTCGATATGTTAATATAGTAATCAAGTTTATTCCTCGTGTTCGATACTCGTTTACTCACTTTACTACACTACAAACGATAGGTCCACTGCCTATCGCACGTCGGTGATAGTAAACACGTATTCGTTTTAATTATCACTTGTCACACCCGCACTTAATATCAATACACCGCGTGTCGATCAAGTTTTTGGCGCCGTTGCCGGGGAGTAAAATTGATATTAGGAACACCGTAGTTCGGTACTTTAGCCACTATTATTTGTTAAATTTTCGTTTCAATTATTTGGGTTTTAAGTGTCCAAGTGGATTAAGTTAGTTATTCGTTCTTTGTTCACTCGTTGGCGTTTCCAAGTAATTATTATTTGTTCTATTCCTTTGACTTGTCTATCATTCCTTCGCTAATTTTGCTCCCGCTCATTGAAGGTAATATTCAGTGGTGAATGACCCGAAGCCACCCATCGGGTCCCATTGTTGCAGGAGATCTAGATTTCGAGCGAAAGTTACGAAGGCAACTCAGATACAATTCAGAAGGCACGGCTAGTAACTATCAGGAAGCGCTAGTTAGTTACTCAGAGGACAACTCTCAGGAGTCGGCAGAATATTTCCGAGTAGAGACGTCTGTTGATAGTCCAAATACAGAAGTGGAAATGACAGATCGCAGAGTACCCGTCCACCATGACCAAGAAGAGGAGCAATCTCTACAAGATCTACTCAAGAGCGCCACGCTAGGCGGTACCGAATCGGCGATTGTTATTCCACCGATTGAGAACAACAATTTCGAGCTAAAGCATGCTTGGCTTCAAATGATCTTTCAGACGGCTCAATTTGAGGGGAACCCTGATGACGATCCATACTCCCACCTGAAGGCCTTTCTGACAGTAACAGACACCATCAAGACTAATGGGGTCCCGAGCGATGCGATCAAGCTGATGTTGTTTCCATTCTCACTCAAGTATAGCGCGAAGGACTGGTCGGAGATGCTACTGCCCAGATCAATCACTACGTGGGAAGAGCTGCGAGCAGCATTCATCGGCCATTACTTCCCATTGTCGAAGGTGTTAAGGTTGAACACGGAGATCTCCCTTTTTCATCAGAAGGATTCAGAGAATCTTTACGAGGTGTGGGAGAGGTACAAGTCCCTATTGAAGAAGTGCCCACAACACGGGATGTCGATGGCCGCCATGATCAATCGATTTCACGAGGGCCTCAATGATCAAACCGTTAATATGCTAGACGGAGCCGCGGGAGGAGGGCTCATGAAGCTCAATGCCACAGACGCTTGGAATCTAATCGAAGACTACTCAAGGAACAGCTTCATGAGAGGCAATACGAGGATAAAGACTCCAGGGGTGTTTGGGGTGAGCGACGAGACCGCTACAAATGCCAAGTTCGAGGCGCTGCAACAACAGATTGCAACTACCAATTCCCAGCTTCAGACGGTGATCAACACACTACTTTCAAAGGCCGGGCAAACACAGTCCGTGCATGCCGTGATGACCACCACATCACCTCAGAAGCCGTACACACCACAGTGCGAGATTTGTGGCGCAGTTCATGAGACCTCGGAGTGCCAATTAGGGCAGTCACTAGAGCACATGGACTATATGGAAAATTACCAAGGCCAATGGAGTTACCAACCTCGAGCGCATCCCAATCTGGCTTTACGGGAATCAAAACCACCATGGCCAAGGGCCACCGGGATTCCAACCAAGACCATCTGGTTTCCAAGGAGGAACATCACGTCTGTATCAGAACGCGTCTGCGGGGTCGGGATCTGATGATATGAGAGAGATGAAGGATATGATGAAGACGCTCCTTACAAATTTCAGCAATACCACTCAAGCCCACGAAAGTCGAATGACGAAGATGGAGGAGTACATGGAAGCCAACAACGTACGCGCTCAGAATACTGACGCCTCTATCAAGAGTTGGAGCAACAAGTAGGCCAGATGGCGAAGCAATTAAGCGGGACGAAATCAATGATCACTCCCAAGTTACACCGAGTCAAACCCGAAGGAGTATTGCAAGGTGGTAACCCTGAGGAACGGGAGAGAATTGCAAGAGGTATCTCCCAAAAAGAAAACAACTGAGAAGGCTAATTTCGAGGTCCACGATGAGCCAGAAGTGGGGGTAAACAAAGGCTACGATGTTGAGAACGCCGAAGCTGAGAAGGAGAAGGTCGAGCCTCAAAGAGAAAATGCAAAGGAGATTGTGCGACCACCGGTGAAGCCGTACCAGCCGAAGATCCCTTACCCATCTCGGTTGAAGAAAGACAAAGATGAGGCGCAGTTCGGTAAATTTATGAACATGTGTAAAGAATTACATATTAACTTACCGTTTGTTGAAGCTATTACGCAGATGCCTAGTTTTGCTAAGTTCCTGAAGGACTTGTTGACGAATCGACGGAAGCTCGAGCACGTGTCTACAGTATGCCTACGAGGAGAATGCTCGGCAATACTCCTAAACAAGATGCCGAAGAAGCTAAAAGACCCAGGGAGTTTTACTATTCCCTGTCTTATAGGCGATTTAGTAGTTGATTGTGCTTTAGCCGATTTAGGAGCCAGTACAAATTTAATGCCGTATTCCATTTTTAAGCGCTTAGGATTATGTTAACCACGACCCACTAGGATGAACCTTCAATTAGCTGATAGATCGTTAAAATACCCTCGAGGTGTTATAGAGGATGTCCTAGTTAAGGTAGGTAAATTCGCGATTCCCGCCGATTTTGTTATCTTAGATATGGAGGAGGATGATAATGTCCCATTGATCCTAGGTAGACCATTCTTAGCTACAGGCAAGACTATGATAGATGTTAGGAATTGGACATTGACTCTGACGGTAGATGGCGAGAAGTTACATTATGGCTGAATCGATGAAGAAAAGTAATGAGCATGATGATAAGTGTTATTACTTAGATGCCTTTGAGCATGATTTTCTCTTTTCTGTGCAAGGTCTATCACAGGTTTCGAGCTAGGAGGACACTAGAATGATTATGGCGATCGATGAGTGTGGGGAGGAAGTAGACGAGCCTATCGTAGCCATCGACGAGAGCAGCGAAGAGGACAAGGAAAAGAGCTCGGTCGAGGAGCCACCGGTCCTAGAGTTGAAGCCGCTGCCTGATCACCTCGAGTACGCGTTCCTTGGCAGCAACGGGGGGCTACCAGTCATCATCTCATCGAGCCTCGACGACGGACAGAAGGACCAGCTCTTGGACGTGTTGAGAGCCCACAAGAAGGCAATAGCGTGGAAGATATCCGACATCAGGGGAATCAGTCCGAGCTACTGTACGCACAAGATTTTGATGGAGGACGAGTTCAAGCCGGTCGCGCAACGTCAAAGGCGACTTAACCCCAATATGAAGGATGTCGTGAAGAAGGAGGTGATTAAGTTGCTTGACGCAGGGATAATTTACACCATTTCAGATAGTGCTTGGGTAAGTCCGGTCCAAGTGGTTCCGAAGAAGAGTGGCATGACGGTCGTCACTAACGACAAGAACGAGTTGATCCCAACAAGGACAGTAACTGGGTGGCGCGTGTGCATCGACTACAGAAAATTGAACGACGCCATGAGAAATGACCATTTTCCCTTACCATTTATCGACCAAATGTTAGAAAAATTATCTGGTCACTCATTTTATTGCTTTCTTGATGGTTTATCAGGATACCTGCAGATCCCTATTGTGCCCGAGGACCAGGAGAAGACCACATTCACCGCCCCTTCGGTACATTTGCGTACCGAAGGATGCCATTTGGTCTACGCAATGCTCCAGCCACATTTCAACGCTGTATGATGGCTATATTCGACGAGTTGGTAGGCGAGGTAATGGAGGTGTTTATAGATGATTTTTCTGTGTTTGGGTCGTCATTCGATGTTTGTCTTGCTAATTTGAAGCTCGTACTCGCACGTTGCGAGGATACGAACTTGGCACTTAATTGGGAAAAGTGCCACTTCATGGTTCGGGAGGGTATAGTTTTGGGACACAAGATTTGCTCTAAAGGAATCGAAGTGGACCGAGCTAAGTTAGAGACTATAGAAAAATTACCCGTACCAACGAACGTGAGGTTAATTAGGAGTTTTCTAGGACATGCTGGATTTTATCGTAGGTTCATTAAGGACTTCTCTAAGATTGCACGACCCATGTCTAGATTACTTGAAAAAGACGCCCCGTTTGAGTTTAATGATGAATGCTTGCATGCATTTAATTTACTGAAGGAGCGACTTATCGCAGCACCTATTATGGTCGCCCCCGACTAGGGGCTACCCTTTGAACTAATGTGCGATGCTAGTGATTACGCAGTTGGAGCCGTGTTAGGGCAGCACAAAGACAACCATTTCAGGCCGATTTACTACGCCAGCAAGACGTTAGACGCAGCCCAAGCCAACTACACGACCACGGAAAAGGAACTTTTAGCTGTCGTGTTCGCCTTCGATAAATTCAGGTCATACCTTATTTTATCGAAAGTTATTGTTTTCACTGACCACTCTGCCCTTAAGTATCTACTAGCGAAGCCGGACGCCAAGCCTCGGCTAATCAGATGGATCCTGCTCCTTCAAGAGTTCGATATAGAGATCCGTGACAAGAAAAGGCGCAGAGAATCTGGCGGCGGATCACCTCTCTCGACTAGAGGAGTCCGAAATTTATAACAAGGATGGCAAGGAGATTCAGGATACATTCACAGACGAGCACCTGTACGCAATACAAGCGGTACGTGATGATATTCCTTGGTTTGCAGATTATGCTAATTATCTTGTCGCGAGGGTCCTTCGAAAAGGGTATACAAGTCAGCAAAAGAAGAAATTCTTTTCTGACTTGAACTACTATTTTTGGGAAGATCCGTATCTTTTCAGGCGATGTGCAGACCAAGTGATAATTCGATGCGTTGCTTCTCCCGAGACGACAAAGATTCTCAGTCACTGCCATAGCGGACCAACTGGAGGGCATTATGCAGCCAACCGAACCGCTCAAAAGGTACTAGAAAGCGGTTTCTACTGGCCTATGATTTTCAAAGACGCCCAAAGGTACGTTGACATTTGTGATCAATGTCAACGCGCAGTTAATATCTCGAGACGCGATGAAATGCCTCAAAACTTTATTTTAGTTTGTGAGATTTTTGATGTTTGGGGTATAGACTTCATGGGTTCGTTTCCTAGCTCGTATAATAATAAGTACATTCTGGTTGCCGTAGACTATGTGTCCAAGTGGGCTGAGGCGCAAGCTTTGCCCACGAATGATGCGAGAGTTGTCGTAAGATTTTTGCGAGCACTATTTTCACGTCTTGGGGCACCTAGATGCATCATTAGTGATAGAGGTACTCATTTCTGTAACACCCAGTTTGCACGCACGTTAGAACGTTACGGTGTTAGACACAGTCTATCCACCCCGTACCACCCCCAAGCTAGCGGTCAGGTCGAAGTAGTAAATCGTGAGCTGAAACGCATCCTAGAAAAGACCATAGAAGGGAACCGTAGGGAGTGGCGAATAAGTTGAACGATGCTCTTTGGGCATATAGGACTGCATATAAGACTCCCATAGGCACTACACCGTATAGATTAGTCTACGGGAAGGCGTGCCACCTCCCGGTAGAAATCGAACATAAGGCCTATTGGGCGATTAGTCTACGGGAAGGCGTGCCACCTCCCGGTAGAAATCGAACATAAGTCCTTGAATTTTGATTTGGGGGACGCCGGCGGAAAGCGGCAACTCCAAATTAACGAGTTAGACGAATGGCGTTTATCGGCTTACGATAACACTCGCATGTACAAAGGGCGCTCGAAAGCTTATCATGACAAGAAAATTAGGCACAGACGAGAATTTCAGGAAGGGGACCAAGCCCTCCTCTTTAATTCTCGACTTAGGCTCTTTCCTGGCAAACTTCGATCACGTTGGTCGGGACCGTTCACTGTCACTCGTGTTTTCCCTTACGGTACTGTTGAGATTTCAGGTATGGGGCATGGTACTTTCAAGGTGAACAGACATCGATTGAAGCATTACCAGGGAGTCAAGGACGAATTGAGCGACAAGGAGGTATTATACCTCGACTTCCAGTTAGCATAAGAGCACAAGAGGTACGTCCTGCTAAGACATTAAAAGAAGCGCTTCTTGGGAGGCAACCCAGGTATTTGCATTCACCTCAAAAAAAAAAATTAATTAACTGGGGGCAAGTCACGGCCTATGACTCAGAAGTCACGGCCGTGACACAGACGGGCAAAACACACTGCCCAAGTTCACGGCCAGTTACCATACCAGTCACGGCCGTGCGCTTGGTATCCTCTGCTTACTGGCCTCAGTCACGGCCTGTGGATCGAAATCCACGGCCGTGACTTTCACGAGCTACTAAAAAATAACAATAATAATAATAATAATAATAATAAATAAAAAAATATAAATAATAATTAACATTAAAATTCAAATTAAAATTATATAACTAAATAAATAATTATTTCAAAAAAAAAATCTAATATTATATATATTAAATTAAATAAAACGAAACAAAAATAAAAAAAAATATAATAATAATGGTAAAATTTTAAATAATAATAAATTTATTTGCGAATATTGAGGGAGAGTTATTGCTCTCACAAACTGATCTTATATCGGAGTGTTTGCCTATGATTTTCACAGGTTTTCGTCGTTAATCTATCAAAGTGCGAAACTCACAACGCAGAATCAAGAAACGGGATAGGAACGATAGTTTTACTTCATATAAGATGGTTACTTACCAGTACAACTAGTGAGGACCCAATACAAACGCACTTAAAACTGCGAATAACACAAAAGACGGAACACTAGTTTTGTTTCATAAGGGCGGTTACTCACAGTACACCTTGTGAGAACCCAACACACAAAAGCCAGTAAAACTGCGAACAAACCCAAAAGAAGAGCAAGGTAGAGTGATAGCATATCTAAATTACGTCGAATCCTCGCATATTCTTCACTCTCATTCTCTCGACCTTGCTGTTGTCCCCAATTCATAGTGGTTAGTTAACCCAGAATGTCGAAAATGAGATTGCTGAAGACGTGTGTTTTATGGTAGATGATGCTATTGTGTCGTTCGTTCGACCAATGTCTATTTATAGGCATGGAGGGAACAAAACATCATTATCATACCCGACAAATCCATTAAATGATACAGACGAATTTTTGACTTGAGGATTTGACGCCGCGTGAGAAAGTGATATTTCCTTTGTCGATTATCAGATTTTTCCTCGCGCAAATCGTTCTCGAAAAACTCGTCGATTATGTGTTAATCATAGTAGAAATATATATATATATATAATAATAATAATAATCATAATATTACATAATAATAATAATAATAATAATAATAATAATAATAAAATTTTAAACTGTCACGGCTATGACTAAGGATTCACGGCCGCGACACTGATAGGCTAAGCCACTGCCCGGAGTCACGGCTTGTTGAACACAAATTCACGGCCGTGACTCATGCAGGCCACTTAAAAAAAATAAATAAAAAAAAATAAAAAAATAAATAAAAAAAATAAATTAAAATTTAGTAAAAAGATAATAAATAAATTTAAAAAAAATGAGGAGTCACGGCCCACGACTCAACCGTCACGGCCGTGACTAGGACGGGACAGTACACACTGCCCGTGTTCACGGCCTGAGAACTTACGACTCACGGCCGTGAACTTGGCAGTCTATACACACTGCCCCGCGTCACGGCTTGGGAATAATCATTCACGGCCGTGACGCGAACGGGCCTCTTTAAAAAAAAAATTCAACATCGATTCTTCTCCCCTCCTTCACCTTGTTCTCTCTCGTCTTCTCCCTTTCACTCACCGAAATCACCCCCCAAAACAACTCAAAAAAACAACTTCCGGCACCACGATCACCGCTCGCACCTCCGGCGAGAACTCAACAACCACCACCGTTAAATTTAACCTAAATTAAGCTCACAATGTACGACTCTTCTCTCTTTCTCAATTAACTTCGAAAATTGGGATATCGTCGATTGTTACGAGATTGGGGTATTATTAAGCTATTATTTGTCTAAGACGCGTTAGGATAACCATGGGCATGCTTATTTAGTTGAATTTGACGTTGAGTTTCGATCTTAGCATGAAGAACCCTAATTTTCGAATTTGGGGAATTTCAGAATTTGGATCACATGTTGCTTTTCCATTGTTCAATACATGTTAAATTCGCTCATGAATTTTGCTTTTTAGATGACGAGCCTTTAAATTTCGAAATTTGGGGATTCTTGAAAATTTTGGCCAAATTGGTTAGTTTTCATGGCTCATTTAGCGTTGATTCATCGTTTAATGTCGACGAATGTGCTTCATTGATTATTTATTGCGATTAAAAGAAGTATTTTAGCTTGTCTATTATGTGTTCGCCAAAATGCCGCTTTGAATGTTCATATGTTCTTGTTTTAGGATTGTCAATTTTGTCGCTACGTTGGTCGAGTCGAGCTGTGTTGATTATCTTTCTCGCCAACTCACATATGGATTTCTAGGTACTATGGGTCGAAGCCGCTCAGCTACATTACGTAATCAAGCTTCGGGGTCGCCGGTACGTCAACGGCGACGCCCGGGCGCAACGTCACTGCTAGCCTCTATGAAGCAGTTTGACGATGAGACGCAGCAGGCCAGATATAATCAGCTAAAGGACATGCAGTTCATCCCAACGGATAAGATTGACCACGACACGCTGGCGAAGCATCACATCGACCAGCAAGTGGCCGGGTACGTATCACTCAGTGGATGGCTCGAATTCTTCCACATTGACGAGCCACCGTACAAGGAGTGACCCTGGAGTTCCTCTCCACCTTCTCCCTCGAGGAATACGGGCAGAACGGAGTCAAGTTCCGGGCATTTATGAGGGGAGAATGGTGGATGTGGACGATTTTTGCCGGGCTCTTGGAGTGCCGGTACCATTTTTCGGGCGCGACGGGCCGTTTCCGGATATGCACTACAAGGACTACCTTCAGAATCCGACGGAGCGCCAGGCCTATTGGGCTGAACTCGCAAGGCCCGGCGAACCCAACTTTAGCGTAAAGACCTCGAAGTCGTCTTCGCTCAGGAGCCCCAGCATGCGCTACATCCACCGTCTGTTGTCGACCTCGCTCATACCAAGGGGCGACTCGCACGGCGCGATTGGCCTTCGCGATCTGTTCTACTTAATCAAGATGCAGCGCGGTCAACAGGTGCACTTAGGGATGGCCATGGCCCACGCCTTTAGCGCACAGGCAGATGTTCGTAGTCACGGGAAACTCGCAGTTGGGCCATTTGTTACGAAGGTTGTCAAGGGGCTCAACATGTGTGGCAGCCCCGCCTTCCACCACTACTTTCTTAACTAGTTTACGTAATTAGTGTCGTAGAAAAGAAATAAATAGTACGAAATTTCGAATAAAATTTTTCCTTTCAAAAAAAGGAATCGTAACTGTTCCTACAAAATTATCATGGGTCCTATTTACATAGGAAAGCGCGCATGCGGGTCAAAATAAATTTATCTACTGGGCCTCCACGAGGTCGCATCCATGCACACACTTCCATCTCAAAAGCCCCCGGAAGCTTCAAAAGTTGGCCTCGTCGTGAAAATGATCACGTACCGTGATCGCGGGGTCCTACAACACATAATACGTGGAATGAGCTTATAAAGCTCAGTAAGTGAAAACCATGCATGCAATGCACGTGACCTAAATAGCGAAGGCATTCGCACCAATGCTATTAACCCCTCACATTCTTCCTGACCTTTCTCACATTCTTCTTGACCTTTCTCACATTCTTCTTGACCTTCATAACATAGTTGGGCCCCTTCGGCTTTCAATCTTACTATGCACCATATAGAGTTCAAACCCCTAAGGGTATAAGTGGCAGTACACACACTGGGAGGCTAATCCCGAGTACTCCATCTGTGCGTAACCCTATGGTGCCTTTCAATCCCAATGCGGTACACACTGAGAGGCTACTAGTGCCTTTCAATCCCAGTGTGATCCACACTGAGAGGCTACTAGTGCCTTTCAATCCCAATGCAGTCCCATTGAGAGGCTAACCCGGGCACACAAATTTCGTTTAACCCTAAGGCGCCTTTCCATCCCAATGCGGTCTGACACGCGGGCGCTTCTCACTGGTAGCTTACTACGAGGTCGCCAACACTCGAGGTTCCCTCTTTGCCGCTCATACCCTCGAGTCGCATCCTCCAGGTTGCATCTCCCGCTACGGGGTATTCCCCCTACCTTTCGTGAATCAGGTAATTCGGCTTCGTGAATCGCCGTGGTAGCATAGAAGAGCCGTGACTCGTCATTGAGTCGACACAAATGCCCATATCGGCAAATATACTCATGCACGCTATTTCCCTGACTCTCATACTAGTCGTGCGTGCTTATGCTCGTGCCATGAATATGCGTGCCATGTTCATATAATAATTTTCATCACATCAAATCACGTAAGTCACATAAGCAAGTAGTCGCATAAAATCATAAGAGCACATAACACATAATTTCATGCACATAAAAATTATGTGTTGTAGTTACGATTTCCACTTACCTGGTATCCTTAGCTATTTAGCTTATCGTACTTGTAAATTGCTAACCTTCAAACCCTAAGTATAGAAACATACAAAATTAGGGTTTGTTAGTCTATTTTCGATTTCACTAAAATGGCTTAATTTAGAAAACCCGAGTTTTGACTTTTATGGGTTTTGAAATAGATCTCGATATGGAACTAAAGTGGGTCTCGACATTTGAACTAATTGGTACACAATGATCTCGAGGTTACACGTCAACATTATAATACAATGTCGAGACGTATATAGCTATTATTAAGATGTCGATATTGATATTCACAAGAGATCTCGAGACCAATTAAATCTCGACATTGTATCTCTCGATATTTAAACAATGTGCCAAAACCTCGACACAATGATCTCGACTTAATTGACCAAGGGACTTCGACATTGTCATGATTAAACCTCACATAGTATATAAACTTGGAGACATGTTTTAATATTGTACTCAGATGTCGAGATGTACATTGACTTGAGATGTCGAGATTTTATCTAATTCAAACTCAATATTACCAATTAAATTCACTATAAAATATACAATAAATCTCGTTATGGCTCGAGATCTCCTCAACATCCCCTATCTTGTTACTTTAATCTCGACATCATTCTTCTCAATCTAATAATTTCGAAATTCATCAAATTGAGAGTCTCATTACTCGACATCTAGGCTTTTCTATCAGAAGCTTGCTTTCTCAAGAACTACTACAAGCTGCTACTTCTTTTATCATCTTATCCCTATCGTATTATTCTTTCCAAACAATAGCACTTACATAATTCTTAAGTAGTTGTATTAACATAACATCATGAAAACCCTAAAATTCTTAATACAATTAACCCGATTATTCCTATAATTTATTGCACTCAACCAAGGGTTCCAACTCTCGCTATTTCAAGCTGTCTCCTTCATAATTTCAACCTCCACCGTACCAAAATTTTCCAAATATATCACATATAATCTTAAGCAACCACGTTAGTAGGATCTTTTACTTAAGATAGTTAAAACCCTAATTTCAGCAATTATCATAAAATCGAAATCTACCCTTTAAACTAGAATTTCTACCGTCTGTGGTACATAAAGATTGTATGAGTTTTATTAAATTATGTTAGTGTAAAAATTAGACCACCTAAAGTACAAAGGTTATGAGTGCGATTCTTTCTTACCAAGGGTTCGCAAGGTGAACTGTTATGATTACTTGGTTGGCACCTCTCTCGGTTTCTCCTTCTTTCTTGTAGTTATGTTGTTGTTTATGAGGGTTCTCTTCACATTTTTATTTCTTAGATGAGCTCATAATTTTCGTTCCTTAATTTATTTGATAAGGACTAAGCTTGGAAAATTGGGAATTGAAGTGATAACTAGGTGACTAAGCTAGTTATCTTTACCTCCTATGCTAAGAAATCCTTACGTGTCTTTAAGTTACTCACTCTTCCTAAGCTATGATTGGTTGAATATTATCTCATTAGACTCAACAATCGATTGATTTAATTCTTCAAAGATTGATCTCGATATTGTTAGATCTCGACATTCTTAAATCCTCACTTCGACATTCATGCTAACTTCCGACATCAACTTGACATTCTACCAATATCTTTTGATTTCGAGCTTTAAAATTTCAGGCTTCAAAGATTTAATTATGACCCAATTAGAATTGATTCCAATTATAAATATAGTCCAACTTATTTTAATCTACTATTATAATTTTTTTCATTTAGCTCTTAATCTCGACATCAACTTAGAGGTTTTGAAATTCTTCTTTTAATTTCGCAGTATAAATTTCCTCTGCCAAGCTTTCTAATATCGTCACATAAGTCAAAATTCGTAACGCACATAAGAATTATAAATCACATAGCATAAAATCATATAAACACATAAGTCATATAAGAACATAAAAGTATGAAAGCATCGTATCACTTAAAGTCCTAATTTCTTATTTAATTAATTCAATGAAATTTCTAATTTATTGTTAATTAAGTCGTAAATCCGTAATTAAATTTTACGGGTATTACAACATGTGGCCAGCAAATCCACCAGAGATGGAGATCGTGGGTGGACGAAATTTGGTGAACGAGGAGATGACGCTAAAGATGAAGATGCTGATCAAAGCTCCCACCTGGTCCCGGTCGAACAAGGTCTACATTTGGCACGAAGTCTACCGTGGACAGACGGACCTCGAAGCCGCATTCCCCGAGCCACTAGCTATCGAGACTCCGGGACCATTTCCGATGGACCCAGACACTGCTCGCCCTTCCTATTTCACCGGCTATGACGAGGGCGAATCGTCTGGTGTAGCGCCTTACGCGTCAGCCGCAGAGCTTAACGCATTGTGCCAGGAGATGATGCGCTTCAACAGCGAGGCGCTGCGCCGCGACGAAGAAGCACGGCTCTTCAACGAAGAAACACGACGCCGACAGGAAGAATATGAGCGTTGAAATGAGGAAGCCCACTGTCGCTACCGTGAGGAGCAACAGCGCTACGACCAGGCCCTTCAAGCCATGGACGCTGCAGTCAAACTTGCACAACAGTCGTTGTCATTCCTGCGCCCAAGGCCACCCTCCCCACCACCACCGTCACCTTCGTATCATTTGCTATGTGTTGTTTATCAAGTAGTATTCTTTTTGTGTTTGGTCTAGTAGTCATGAAACTTATGATAACTACGACTCTTTTGTTATCTTTTATTATTTCCTCCGTGCGGTTAATTTTCTTTTTAGTGTTTTCAGGAAACGTGTCACGAATTCGGTCACTACGACTCAAAATATTTCAAAATCAGTAGAACCAACCATGTTAAACTACATCAAATGCTCGAGTCAGAAGCACGTCACTCATTTTCAGGGGAGTCATGTTCTTTTCAACTTCTTTTACCTTCTTTTTATTTATTTTACACGTTGAGGACAACGTGCATCTTACGTGTGGGGAGGGGATTTTTGTTGGGGAATTTCGTTGAAAATTTACGTGAAAATTTTTTTATGACGTGCTGTGGTTATTTAATCTATGAAAATCTGGCATGATTGTTTGTGTTCATCTCGAAGTTGGGTTGCATTTTAGGGAGTCTTGTGAGTGATAAAGACATGCATTCGTGATTTAATCTTTTCAGCATGAATAGACATAGTGCGCCTTTGAGAGATTCACAACCCATGTTCCGTTGTGAGAGTTTGAGCTGACGAGCTTTTGCTCATTTTTCTTGGTTGTGTGAGTAGTGCATAATTTACGTCTCTCTAGAACTTGCTTGTTTGATACGCATTGAATTTGCTTATAGTGTATTTTGTATGAATATGACGAAGGCATTAGGAAATAAGTCCATGGCCAAAGTTCCCTACCGCGACAGATCACCGTAGTTAGCCACTTTGAGCCTAAGCCTTTTTATTTCTTAAACCTCATATTTTCATAAGCCGCTAACCTAAATAAGCCTCCAGAGATCATCTGAACCCGAGATAAGTAGAAGTGAAGGTCGAATGTCAAAGTCGAAAAGTGTAGTCGGATGACGCCTCAAAGACAACGCCGAAAGCAGTCGAGAACTCCCTCTTCAACAAGAAAAAGGGCAGCGCACCGCCGCAATGCGAAGAGTGATTTGAGTAAAAAAAAAGAAAGAAAAAAAAAAGAGAAAGAGAGAGAAATGGCGATGGAAGGAGGAAAAGTGAAGCAGAAAGAGATGAGCTGTTGTGAAAAGAAAGAAAAGAACCTTTCCTTCGATAATCTTCCAGTCTCAGGAATTCCACATCATCATCTCATTTTGAGACTTGGGAGAAGAAAGGCTTAGTGGAACGCAGCAGAAATAAGAGGAATATGAAGACGGTGTAACCAGAAAAGCTGATTCTTGGCACGCTCTAGATAATGACATGAAGACCTACACGACTGCTACTCATATGTGATTCCACTACCACCTCATCACTATCTGACCCCATTTAACCCGAAAAAGACCTTCTGATTCATGCTTACTGCTTTAAGTAGTAGATGTGCAATTGACTTGCAAGCATTTGTTTTGACTAGATTATTGCATGAATTGAGCGATTCACAGATTTATTAGCCTATACACTGAGTGATTTGAGAGAATCCCTGCGAGGTGTGGATCTCGATTAGTAGTGCTAAGGAAATTCGTGTTGATAAGTGCTGATCATTATTTGTAGTGTCTATAATTGTTTGCTTGATTCCATTTTGTGTTTTCCTTCTGCATTGATGAATTGCAAATGGGCATGCCATCATCTTGATACCCTTTCTTGTTCTTAATTTGCTCGAGGGCAAGCAAAAGCTTAAGTGTGGGGAGGTTTGATAAACGTATTTTTAATACGTTTATTGTTATGATTATTTGGGGTATAATACGGTATTTTTGGCCATTCCATTCATTTCTCGGCTCTATTTACACCCATTTAAATATTGTAGGACCTTCGAACAGTTATCGGGCGAAAAGGAACGAAAACGGCGCAAAAATTATGAAGACTGAAGCTGCCAGGAATTCTTCACGGCCGTGAACAATCATGCATCAAGCCGTGAACTACGACAGAGAGTTGAGGAAGGTGATGTCACGGCCGTGAATGGTCTTGTAATAGGCCGTGACTCTCGGCAGAAGCAAGCCAAATCAACACTGACCATAGTCACGGCCGTGAATCACAATGCACCAGGCCGTGACATGTTACTGAAGCGAATGAAATAGAATTTATTAATGGTCACGACCGTGAATTCTGATTCAAGAAGCCGTGACCCGTGGCAGAATGTCAAGTTTAGGATTAAGCTAATGTCACGGCCGTGACGCGTCATGTCAGTGGCCGTGGCAAGTGGCAGAAGGTCGAGATTTAGGGTTTAAGCTTTGTCATGGCCGTGAATGGCCGTGAAGGATTTTAGAAAGCGCGTAATTGCATTATTCACGGCCGTGAAGGCCCGTTAAGTGGCCGTGAACGTGCCAAATTTCAGGGTTAAGAGACGATCCAACAACGCAGTTACGCCATTTTGATCGAGGAACGGGAGCTCCGCCTCAAAACTGCCCTGCTCACTTCTTAGGGAAGATTTATGACTTCTCTATCCTCATTTCTTTTGAATCTCGTTGTTGTTTTGTCTAATATGAGTAGCTAATCATTTTATGTGTTTGAGAGTAGATGAACGTTGGGTTATGTCGTAGTTAAGGCGTAGGATAATCGTGAACACATGTATTCGACTATTTATCGTTCTATGATATCGCTTCTTTGCCTCAATATGTCTATGTGTGATGTGAATGCATGGTACATCGTTTAGGGCGACAGCTAAATAGCGATTAGGCCGTTCGTAGACGTTAGGATTCGAGTATAGGGCGAAAACAAATACTCGATCCTCGCCGTTTGGTAATCGCTGATATTAGATTCCCACGAACGTTTAGGGCGACAGCAAATCCGTGAGTGGGTAGGAAAATTACTGCGATTTAGTTGATATTCATGTAGGAACGACATTCCGTAGCCTTAGCCGACAACACCCTTCGGGATTCGAATCCCGAACATATATTTGTCAACTTAAGTCACTCGTATTATTTCTAGTTGTGTTCCCTTAGTCTTCTATTCCATTAGGTTGCTCTGTTAAATTAGTTCGTAGCATAAACAAATCGCGTCGTTTTATTTAGGTTAAATATCGAGTCGATAGGTTAATACTAGTAATCAAGTTTATTCGTCGTGTTCGATACTCGTTTACTCACTTTACTACACTACAAACGATAGGTCCACTGCCTATCGCACGTCGGTGATAGTAAACACGTATTCGTTTTAATTATCACTTGTCACACCCGCACTTAATATCAATACACCGCGTGTCGATCACCCACTCCCTACGGTTCCCTTCTATGGTCTTTTCTAAAATGCATTTCAACTCACGGTTCACTACTTCGACCTGACCGCTAGATTGGGGGTGGTAAGGGATGGATAGGCTGTGTCTAACACCGTAACGTTTCTAACGTGCGTGCAAATTGGGCGTTACAGAAATGAGTGCCTCTATCACTAATGATGCATCTAGGCACCCCAAAACGTGAGAATAATGCTCGCAAAAACCTAACGACAACTCTAGCGTCGTTCATGGGCAAAGCTTGCCCCACGGCCCACTTGGACACATAATCTACCGCAACTAATGTACTTATTATTATATGAGCTAGAAAATGGACCCATCCTTGTGGTATATCTCGGACTCCTCTAGTCGAGAGAGGTGATCCGCCGCCAAGTTTTCTGCACCCTTCTTGTCTCGAATCTCCATGTCGAACTCTTGAAGTAGTAGGATCCACTAATCAGACGGGGTTTGGCATCCGACTTTGCTAACAAATACTTAAGAGCAGAGTAGTCAGTAAAAACAGTAACCTTAGATAAGATAAGATATGACCTGAACTTGTCGAAAGCGCACACGACGTCAAACAACTCCTTTTCAGTGGTTGTGTAATTGGCTTGGGCCGCGTCTAACGTCTTACTCGCGTAGTAAATCGGCCTGAAATGGTTGTCCTTGTGCTGCCCTAACACGGCCCCAACTGCATAATCACTAGCATCGCACATTAGTTCAAAGGGCAGCCCCCAGTCGGGGGCGACCATACTATGTGCTGCGATAAGTCGCTCCTTAAGCAAATTAAAAGCATGCAAGCACTCATCATTAAACTCAAACGGAGCATCTTTTTCTAGCAGTCTAGACATGGGTCTTGCAATCTTAGAAAATCCTTGATAAACCTACCATAGAATCCAGCATGACCTAGAAAACTCCTAATCGACTTCACGCTCGAGGGAACAGGCAATTTTTCTATCGTCGATAATTTAGCTCGGTCCATTTCGATTCCTTTAGAGGAAATCTTATGGCTCATAACTATGCCCTCTCGAACCATGAAGTGGCAATTTTCTCAATTAAGTGCCTAGTTCGTCTCCTCTCAGCGTGTGAGTACGAGCTTCAAATTAGACAAGCATACATCGAACGACGAACCAAACATAGAAAAATCATCCATAAAAATACCCCCATTACCTCACCTACTAGTTCCTCGAATATGGCCATCATGCATTGCTGGAAGGTGGCTGGAACATTGCAAAGACCGAATGGCATCCTTCGGTACGCGAACGTTCCGAACGGGCATGTGAAGGTGGTCTTCTCCTGGTCCTCGGGTGCTATAGGGATCTGCAGATATCCTGATAAACCATCAAGAAAACAGTAAAATGAGTGACCGGATAATTTTTCTAACATCTGATCAATAAATGGTAAAGGAAAGTGATCCTTTCTCGTGGTGTCGTTCAACTTCCTGTAATCGATGCAGACGCGTCACCCAGTCACGGTCCTCGTCGAAATTAATTCGTTCTTCTCGTTGGCGATGACCGTCATGCCTCCCTTCTTTGGGACCACTTGGACCGGGCTGACCCATGCACTGTCTGAAATAGGATAGATCATCCCTGCGTTTAATAGCTTGATCACCTCCTTCTTGACGACGTCCTTCATGTTGGGATTGAGTCGCCTCTGACGTTGAGCGACCGGCTTGAAATCGTCCTCTATGAGGATCTTGTGCGTACAGTAGCTCGGGTTGATACCCCTTATGTCGGATATCTTCCACGCCAAAGCTTTCTTGTGCGCTCTCAGCACATCCAAGAGCTGGCCTTTCTGTCCGTCGTCGAGGCTCGATGAGATGATGACTGGCAGCCCTCCGTTGCTGCCAAGAAACGCGTATTCGAGGTGGTCGGGCAGCGGCTTCAATTCTAGGACCAGTGGCTCCTCGACCGAGCTCTTTTCCTTGTCCTCTTCGCTACTCTCGTCGATGGCTACTATGGGCTCGTCGACCTCCTCCCCACACTCGTCGATCGCCATAATCATTCGGGTGTCCACTTCGCTCAAAACCTGTGATAGGCCTTGCACAGAAAAGAGAAAATCGTGCTCAAAAGCGTCTAGGTAATAACACTTATCGTCATGCTCATTACTCTTTTTCATCGAATCAGCCATGCTAAACGTAACTTTTTCACCATCGACCGTCATAGTTAACGTTCCATTCCTAACATCTATCATGGTCTCTCCTGTAGCTAAGAACGGTCTACCTAGAATCAACGAAACATTATCATCCTCCTCCATCTCTAAAATAATGAAATCAGCAGGGATCACGAGCTTATCCACTTTAACTAAAACATCCTTGATAACACCTCGAGGGTACTTTAATGATCTATCAGCTAACTGCAAGCTCATCCTAGTGGGTCGTGGTTCACCTAATCCTAAGCGCTTAAACATGGAATATGGCATTAAATTAATGCTAGCACCTAGATCAGCTAAGGCACGCTCAACTACTAAATCTCCTATAAGACAGTGAATAGTAAAACTCCATGGGTCCTCGAGCTTCTTCGGCAGCTTGCTTTGGAGTATCGCCGAGCACTCTCCTCGTAGGCATACAGTGGACACGTGTTCAAGCTTCCTTCTGTTCGTCAGCAGGTCCTTCAGGAACTTCGCAAAGCTGGGCATCTGCGTAATAGCTTCAACAAATGGTAAGTTAATATGCAATTCCTTACACATACTCATAAATTTACCAAACTGTGCCTCGTCCTTGTCCTTCTTCAACCGAGCTGGGTAAGGGATCTTCGGCTGGTATGGCTTCACCGGTGGCCGCTCGATCTCCTTCGCCTTTTCCTTTTTGGGCTCGACCTTCTCCTTCTCTGCTTCGGCCTTCTCGACATCGTCGCCTCTGATTTCCTCCACTTCAGGCTCGTCATGGCTCTCGAAGTTGGCGTTCTCCTTCGCCTTCTCTTGGCAGGCACTTCTTGCAATTCTCGTCCGTTCCTCAAGGTCACCGCCTTGCAATACTTCTTTGGGTTCGGCTCGGTGTAGCTTGGGAGCGATCCCTGAGTACGCCCCGCCAATTGTTTCGCCATCTAGCCCACTTGTTGCTCCAACTTCTTGATCGAAGCGTCAGTGTTCTGGACGCGTACGTTGTTGGCTTCTATGTACTCCTCCATCTTCGTCATTCGGCTCTCGTGAGCCTCAGTGGTATTGTTGAAGTTCGTGAGGAGCGCCTTCATCATGTCCTTCATTTTCCTCATATCGTCAGATCCTCCTGCGGGTGCGTTTTGATACTGTCGTGGCGCCCCGTTTTGGAAACCGGACGGTCTAGGCTGAAATCCTGGAGGTCCTTGCCCCTGGTGGTTCTGATTCCCGTACGCCAAGTTGTGATGCGCTCAAGGCTGGTAACTCCGTTGGCCGCCTTGGTAATTGCCCATGTAATCTACATGCTCTAGGGCCTGGCCGAGTTGGCATTCGGATGTCTCGTGGGCTGCGCAACAAATCCCGCACAGCGGTATGTAAGGCGTATGCTGCATCGGTGTGGTGGTCGTCACAGTGTTCACGAGCTATGTCTGCCCGGCTTTTGGAAGTAGTGCACCAATCACAGTCTGCAACTAAGAATTCTTCGCCGTGATTTGTTGCTGGAGCGCCTCAAATTTGGCATTCGTGACTGTTTCCTCGCTCACTCCAAACACGCCTGGCGTCTTGATCCTCGTGTTACCCCTCATGAAGCTGTTCTTTGAGTAGTCCTCGATCAGGTTCTAAGCCTCGGTCGCGTTGAGCTTCACGAACCCTCCTCCCGCGGCTCCGTCTAACATGTGGACAGTCTGATCGTTGAGCCCCTCGTGAAATCAGTTGATCTGGGCCGCCTTCGACATCCCGTGTTGCGGGCACTTCTTCAGTAGCGCCTTGTATCGCTCCCATACCTCGTAGAAGGTTTTCTGAGTCCTTCTGGTGGAAAAGGGAGATCTCCGTCTTCAACCTTAGCACCTTTGATAATGGGAAGCAGTGGCCGATGAATGCAGCTCGCATCTCCTCCCATGTAGTGATCGATCGGGGTGGCAACATCTCCAGCCAATCCTTCGCTCGTAACTTCAGTGAGGGAACAACATCAGCTTAATTGCATCGCCCGTGACCCCATTGATCTTAATGGTGTCGGTCACTGTCAGGAAGGCCTTCAGATGTGAGTAAGGATCGTCATCTGGGTTGCCCTTGAACTGGGCCGTCTGAAAAATGATCTGAAGCCAAGAATGCTTCAGTTCGAAGTTGTTGTTCTCGATCGGCGGAATAACAATCGCCGACTCCGTACCGCCTAGCGCGGCACTCTTGAGCAGATCTTGCAGTGATGGCTCCTCCTCGTGAACGGGCACTCTGTGGTCCACCATTCTTGCTTCTGTGTCTGGGCTATCTGCGGATGCCTCTACACGAGAGTTTTGGGTAGATTCCTGAGAGTTGTCCTCTGAGTAGTTAACTAGCGGTTCCTGAGAGCTAGTGGTCGCTCCTTCGGTGTCGTACCTGAGTTGCCTTCGCAACTTACGCTCGAAATCTGGATCTGCATCAAAGATGGGCCCCGGTGGATGGCTTCGGGTCATTCACCGCTGAATCGTACCTTCAAGAAGCGAAATTGAAAATTAGCGAAGAAATAAATAAATACGTCGAAGAGATAACGAGACTAATAATGATGTAGGAAAACAAATAACGCAAATAACACAAATAACGCAATTAACAGAAAACTAAGAAAACGTCAAATGAAGTGGCTAAAGTACCAAACTACGGTGTTCCTAATATCAATCTACTCCCCGGCAATGGTGCCAAAAACTTGATCGACACGTGGTGTGCTAATATAGATTGCAAGTGCGACTACTTAATTACTATCACCAACGTGCGATAGGCAGTGGACCTATCGTTTGTAGTGCAGTAAAGTGAGTAAACGAGTGTCGAACACGAGGAATAAACTGATTACTAGTAATAACCTATCGACTCGATATCTAGCCTAAATAAAATACGCAGGTTGTTTATATTACGAACTATCCTAACAGATTGATCCTAAAGCAACGAGAGATTCATAGAACACGACTAAAACTGGTGAGAGTGCTTTCAGATAATAAAGGTGTGCTCGGGATTTGAATCCCGCTAGGTACTATCGGCTAAGACAATAAAATCGCTCCTACGTGATTAAGACTAAATCGCAGTAATTTCCTACCCACTTACGAATTTGCTGTCGCCCTAAACGCTCGCGAGGATCTAATATTCAACAATTACTAACAGCGAGGATCGAGTATTTGCTTTCGCCCTATACTCGAATCCTATCCTCTATGAACGGCCTAATCGTTGTTAGCTGTCGCCCTAAATGATTTTCCACACAATCACTTTAACACATAGACATATTAAAGCGAAGAAACAATTTCATAGATAGATAAATAGTCATAAACAAGAATCACGATAAATTTATGTCTTAACTACAAAATAACCTAGCGTTCATCTACTCCCAAACACATAGGGGATTTAGCTACTCATAATTAACGGGAAAACAACGAAGGAAATAGAAAACAGGGAAAGAAGAATCATGATCATGAGTACTGATGGCTCAGGCATGGAATTGTGGATAAATTTCGTTCCTCGTTCAAAAAACGGTGTGGATTCTTCGTTGATCCGTCTCTTGCACTCCGGGACGCAATTCCCTGTTCTTGAAGGCTCTTTTTCAGCTCTTGATGGATTAGGGTTAATATATGGTAGTGTCCCTCTTTTTGAATCGAAATCGGGCTTAAATACTGAAATTTGCTAGTGTCACGGCCTGGGACATGGGCCTTCACGGCAGTGATCTTCATCGCTTTACTTCGCGTTGCTTTCTGCCACGCGTAATGGCCAAGTGCACTACCCTTCACGGCCGTGACAGTCTTCTGTTTGGACTTCGTCGCTTACTGCCCGATGACACGGCCTAGTGTAATAAGAGTCACGGCCGTGACTACCTCCGGTTTTTGCTTCTACTCCTTGTTACGGCCTCGTGCACGACATGTCACGGCCGTGAAGTATGCCTGTTTCCGTTGTATTTGCTCCGTTTCGCCTCGTTTTTGCTCCTTTTCGCTTGAAAGCCGTCCTAAGGTCCTACAATGAGCAAATAAGTGTAAATAGAGCATATAAATGCAAGAAACAATGAAGATTACTCTATTATATCCCGAATAATTGCTACAATAAACGTACTATTATACATTTATCATCTGGCCAAATAGGGATATTCATTCGGTAAACTGAAATTTCGATTTGAGAATTTTATAAACCGAATACCGATTCGAAATATTTCGATTCAATTTCGGTTGTACTAAATGTTTTTTGGTTTGGTTCGCTTAACCGACTGAAAAATGAGCTTTTTGATAAAAAATATAAATAATCATATTAATATAATTTATATTATTATAAATATATATTATCATAAATTTATTACAAATATCTTCTATAATTTATTATATCTATTCTATTTATAATAAGGGATATTTACACATAAATACTCATTTGCATAAAAACTTGTATTTAGTACCATGTCAGGATTTTTTTATATGTAAGTACCTAATAGAATAAATATTTTGCACATAGGTACCCGATCCGCCGCAGGTACGCCGTATTAGCACATTTAGGTACCCTATAGCATCGTATTGTGGTACATAATACGTTGAGAAAATGGTACGCCATATTAGCACATTTAGGTACCCTATAGCAATCATATAGGGTACCGTATAAAGGCGTGACATGGTATGCAATGCACTGTGCACACATAGAAATGTACGATCTTTACACATAAACTGGTACGAACAGTAATCGAGTACATATCTGTAAAATTTTGTGATATGGGTACTGATTTGTAACTTTTTTATTCAAGTAGGTATTTATCTATAGATCACATTTATAATAATATATCGTTATGTATTTATAATATTATTTGTAAAAATAAAAATTAAAAAGTTTGATTTTTGGTTCGATTTACCGAGTTAATAAATCGAACCGAACAGAAATTTTTCGATTATAAAAAAAAATAAAAAACCGAAATTTCGGCTTCGATTCCGTCAGTCAGGTAATCCAATTTTGAACAACCCTAAAGCCAAATGATCATTTAAGAGTAGCGAACGAGGTAAATAAAAGGGGTCTTTTTAAAAAATGGCCTTTGACGCGGTCAAGTTTAAAAAAATAGCACTCTTGACTTTTTTTTTTGGTCAATAGCACTCTTTTTAATTAACACTTAATCATCTTTTTGTAATCCCTTATTATTAATAAAAAAAAGAAAAACAAAATAAAATACAACGCCTGAAATGAATTAAAAGCTGCACGTCCATTTTGCAGCAGAAAGCATTCATTCCACCTCACCGAATTATTCTTCTTCTTCGTCCTCGTCCTTAAGAGAAATTCCCCGACCTCATATCGCGCTTCTTCACAGGCGAAGGAAACTGGAAAGTCCTCGGCGAACGAAAGATTCGAACCTCACGCTTCAGTGTAAGTATTTTTCCGGGTCGTATTTTGAATATAACCATCTAAATCTGTAACTCTCAGTCCTAAACCCTTCCAATGGGTTCTCAAAGCTTCGGAAATTCCGATTTGGAAGGCCGAACGTGTTCATTGTTTTTACTTCCAGTTGATCCAGGGACCCTGCTTGAAAGCAGAGCAGGCCACCCGCGCGTTACAACGTGGGACCCCACATTAAAGCAGGAGTCCCGCACATTAGTGCGGCGAGTAAATCAGGGGACCCGCACATAAACTCACGGGACCCGCCCATAAATTCACGGGCCCCGCGCATCAGTGCATTGTCCCCGCACATTAGTGCAGGCCCATTAGATCATGGGACCCGCGCATAAATGCAGGGCACCTGCGCGTAAACACAGGGGACCCGCGCATGCTTCATGCAGTAGAGCTTGGGTCCCGTGCACAAGAGCTTGGGTCCCGCGCACTAGAGCTTGGGTCCCGTGTACTAGAGCTTGGTCCCGCGCTATATGTTAGGGTTTTGGGAAGCTCTTACGGCGTTTTGCAAGCTATATAAGGCTTGGATTTATCAAACACACAGCATCTAACATTTTTAAAAAATAATCCCAGAAACAAAACAGGAAGAATGCTGACGGACGCCCAAATCGTCGCCCGCCTCCACGAAATCGTCCGTCACTCGGACCCCTGGACTACCACGGCCGCCGCCGGCTGCCGCCGTCTGGAGGCCGACCTCGGCGTCGACCTCTCCCAAAGGAGGGCGTGGATCGTGGCCGAGATCGACAGATTCCTAAACGGCGACGACGATGCTCTCGAGGTCGACGACGATGATGTTATGAGCGAAGTTATCGAAGGACAAGCACCCGCGGCTGTCCGAAACGACGACGACAAGGCTGAGAGCGAAGTGATCCAAGGCCCAGGTTGGATCGAGGTTGTCCGAAACAACGCCGTGCAGAAGGATGTCGACCAAGCTCCGGTTGGTGGAGAAGGGCGAGAAGGGTAGAATAAATTATTTAATAATTTTATCAAGATATGCTATTATTATTGATGTACGTGACCTTGACAATATAATTAGTACTGTATTTTAAATTAACTATGTTTTATAATGTAATATTTAGTTCCGTTAAAAATATAGATAGTGCTATGGTATTTAATTTAATTTAATTAGGTTAGTTATGTAATCAACATAAAGGGGTATTACATTAAAGGGTTTTCAGGTTTAACTGCAAGTAAATGACCCGTGATGGAACAGTAAAAGTTAAAAAGCATTTCAGAACCACCACTTTAACTTTCAATTCAATTCAATCGTTTTCTCCTGCACACAAAACGCCCTGCAAATCGTTTCTCTGCAAGTCCAACTATTCTCTGCAAGTAAAACCCAGTCCTAGAGCGTAAATCGACAATGGCAATCAACGCGAATACCCAAAAGGTATTTTCTCTACTCTGCGTCTTCTTCAATTTAACGTAGCAAACCCTAATTCGGTGCGGACCCGTGCTGATAAGCATAGGACCGTGCTTAGAATTGAACTGAACAGGCCCGTTTTCACGGGACCCGCCCATAAAATGATGGCCCCAGCACGGGTCCACTGCGTATAAGCGTGGTACCCTGGTTATAACGAGCGGATTCCCTGGTCGCAGCGCGTGGGTCTCGTGACCTTGCGCCTGTGAAGAACAACACGGGACCCGCGCGCTACGATCAGGGGACCCGCACGTAAAATCAAGGGACCCGCGCTTATAGCTAGGGGACCCTTGCCTAGTCCATCATCTTATGGGCGGGTCCCGTGAATATACGCAAAGGTCCCGTGAAAATAGACACAGATCCCGTGAAGATACGCACAGTCCGTTCGGCCGCCTTGTCATGGCCGAGCCGGACTTTAACCTCTCGATTCAGTTGCTGTGGTACCTTATCCAAAGGCAGACGGCGGTGCACACCCGCAAAGAGCTGTGGATGGTTGTTGGCAAAAAACCACTTCGATTTTCAAAATCGGAGTATTGCCTAATCACCAGCCTCAAGTTCGCAGTCGCGAGACCGGCGGTGGACCGCGTCGAAGCATTCACGAGGAGGCATTTTGGCGCTAGTTCAACAATTCGCCTGTCGAACGTCAAGCAGGCGTTGGAGGCGATGTCTGGTGACGAGGAACGTGTGGACGAAGAGAAGCTCAAGTTGGCGGATGTCTACTTCGCCGCCGCGGTGTTGCTGCCTCGAAGGTCCAAGAAGGACACCGTCGTGTGTTCCTGGGTCCTTCACCTCGCTGAAGACCGGTTTGCTTTCTCAGAGTATCCTTGGGGCAGCGAGGCTTTCAAGGAGGTCATGCGCGCTGTGAAGAAAAATCTACGGGAGAACCCACGGGAGTGGCTGAAAAGTGGGTTCGTTCAGCCACTTCAGGTGATTTATTATTAAGCTTCTTTGCATACCTTGTTTTCACATATAAGTAATTGCTAATATTTATTGTGTTATTTGTATTCAGATACTAGCTTATGAGTGCATCTCGGGCATTGGAGACACCTATGCGGTGCGCAAAGAAGAAGATTTCACGCCACGCATGCGCAGGTGGCGGACGAAGGAGTGGGGTCGCAAGAATTGCCCGAAATTGAAGAGCATCGCAGAGGCCGCTGGCAAGTTCCATGTACTAGCAGGGTTAATAGTGCCGTCAGCGGACGAGCTGGAGGCGACGTACTATAGGGACAGCGTCTTCGACGTTGGGCCGGCACACGACCTATTCGATCGTGTGACCTTTCTACTCCTGCATGGAGTGGAGGTTAGGTGCTCCCGCGGCCACCGCCATCGCGGTGAGGGTTCTAGCCGGCAGAATTTGGTGCCTGAGACCATCGCCCAGATCGAGAGCAGTGAGCGACGCGACACCGATATAATGTTGCATCACGGCCAAATCCCCGAACATCCGCACGACAACCCCGAACCTCCGCACGAGCACGCCTTTCATGCAACACCGGAGACCCCGCGATCAAGTGGTCAGGGTTTCGCCTCGGGTCCACGCTTCGATGAATGGCAAAGTCGTATGGACCAAAACTTCACCAACTTGTTTGGGCGATTCGACCAACTTGGCACGCAATTGAATCAGTTTCAAGAAGAAGAGGGTCGACGGTGGTCGACGAACGAGAGAAGGTGGGATGCGTACGAGGAACATTGGACGGAAATGCGATCGTGGGCCGACAGCCTCAGGGAGTTGGGGAACTCGGTTCAGGGTTTGGCGAGCAGATTTTATCACGGGTTTCGCACTCCGCCTACCGAAGCTCGTTATAGTAAGTTATTTATTTATACTTAATTTTTTAATTAGTTGCGCAGATTACTCAACAGTTACTATTTACGATGTAGATGTCGATCCAAACGAGTTTGCTGGTGGATCGCACGCTTCACAGCCCGAGTTTGGTGGTGGATTGCACGCTACACCGCCCGAGTTTGGTCAGTTTTTATACTTAAGGACGTGAAAAATAATTTATAGTTATTTTCGAATTTCTTGTATAGATTACGATGAGAGATGGAGGAACACATCGTACATGGGACCGGATGGCTATATTCCGAGCCAGGAGGCATGGGACGGTCACAGTCCGTCTGAATGGGCGCAAAATCGTTACGCTGGATATGTCGCACCGGATCGGTCCGATGAAGACGAAGAGAGAAGAGAAGAGGTGGTCGACCCATCGTCGTGGAGGGGCGCTTATGGTCTCGGGGTTCACGAGGCAGCGACGGACATAGAGGCTCAAGAGGACCACGCTGATCAGTTCGAGACCATGGACGAGCATCCAGAGGACCACGCTCAGTTCGAGACGCACGCCGATCAGTTCGAGACCATGGACGAGCATCCAGAGGACCACGCTCAGTTCGAGACGCACGCCGAGCTGCTACAGAACGTCCCTCAGTTGGAGACGCACGCCGAGGCTTCGGTTTCTGTCCAAGCGACCGACAAAGGAAAAGGCGTCGTCACAGAACAGACCCCTGAGCGGACGAAGAAGCCATCTTGGTACACCACGACGCCATTCACCGATTTCCCCTCGACGAATACAGTCAAACCTCCAAAGCTTTCAGCGTTCGAGCGGCATATCCAGTTCAAGGCCCATAACTTGTGGCCAAAAGTCGAAAGTCAGCTAAAAATGGCTTTGCAGATTACCGACATGAAAGTCCCAGGGATCCTAAAAGAACACGACCCTAGATGGCTCCTGAACCTTGCGACTGAGGGTATTAAACTCGATGAGATGGTACGTATATAAATTTACCAAATACCTTTCGTCACCTTACTTGAATGTGTTGAAAACCGGTTTGCTTTTATTGCAGCATGTCGATGAATGCCTCGCTGGGATCGAACGCATGCAGAAATTTAGCAAATCGGTTGCGAGCAAAGTCGCGTACATGCCCCATACGTTTAAGACGCTCGTCGACGAGCGAGGGGTGCTAAACCTACTTGGGAAGCCGTATGGGAAAGGCTTCAAGAAATTGCTCCCGTTCGCGAGGGGGGAGGACGAAGATTGGAAATGCAGGTCGTGGGATCTAGCGACCAAAGTTGCCATCCCCATGCGTACGTCAGGCCGATGGGTGTTGTTCGTTGTTGATGTGCGGGAAAATGAGTATACGATTTACGACTCCGATGCGCCTCCTGGCTTCGAGTTGCGCTTTATCGCCGACGACATCAACAAACTTCGGATCGTAATCCCGGCTATTTTCAAGGACCTGACTCTGATAAAACGCATGCCTAGCAAGGGCAAGAGCTGGCCGACTAAGTGGTGTCGCGACTTCAGGAAACAAAATCAGTAAGTTTTCATGAATGATGCGTTTTATTACTTTGTCGTCGTGTTTAAAAATAAGTGTCTTTTTCGATATGATTTTCAGGGGAGAAGATGGCGTGGCGATGTTGCGGGCGGCAATGTCGCTTATGATGAAGAAGGACCACGTCTCCCGCCTCAATCAAACTCATATGAAGGAGTTTAGAAAATACCTCGCATCTTCTATTTTCAATAATGATTGGGACAGTTTTTAGTATACCCTTTTTTTGTTGATTAAAATTTGCGATGTTCACGAACTATTTCATCCCTTGAATTTTAATTTTACTTGTTTGATATTAACATATCGTTTGGTGGATATGAATTTAGGGTTTAGAATTGTGAAAGATTGAGTTTCTCTGTGTTTTCCAACTTTTTGTCAGTGAGACTGATGTGTGATTTGACGTAAAAATAAAAAGAACTGAATTTTAAGTGATTTGACATCTTTCTAGTTTTCTCCTGTTGTTGAATAAATGTTCATGTGTTGTTTGTGATCTCTGTTTAATTTTAATTTTAGTTGTTTGATATAAGTCATCTGCTTTACGTGTGTTTGATATCAATTTAGTGATTTATAAATTGTGAGAGGTGATTTTGTCAGTGTTTTCGAACTTTTTGTCAGTAAGGGGACTATGCAATCATCGCGGGTCCCCTGTTTTGAAGAGTGGGTCCGCTGTTCAAAAAATGTGGGTCCCCTATGTTCATGTGCGATTTTTGCAATGTTAATTCATGGAAGTAAGCGATTAATTGAGTATGTTTTATACTTTGTTTATCGTAGACTACAATATAAAGTCATCATAAAATAGCACAGAACAAAAAAATTGGAGGTAATCAAAAGAATTACGTTCAGTTTATAAGATTGTTACAGCCTACATAAATCACAAACATGAGTATGTTTTCTCGGTGTGCTCTTTTACTAGATTCACGTCAATGATCGTACGACTCGAAATACATGTTGTAAAATATATTTTCTTTTTTCTAAACTTGGAGTTAGATATTGTTAATCGAGTGGTTATTTAAATTTATTTTTTTTACGCACACTTAATTTTTTATTAATTTTTATCTTATTAACGAATTTAATAATATAATAGATTTTCACAACATTTCAAGCAAATCGGGAATAAAATGTCAAGTCATCTGTCCTGTATATACTGTATAGTAACACTGCTCTGACATGTCACTTTTGACTAATAAAAAGGGACACTGCTCTGACATGTCAGTTTTGACCTATAATTGAGCAATTATTGGTCCCACTCAATAAGCGAACATCACTAACCCTAATGTGCGGGTACCGTGTGGTAATCGGAAGGTCCTCTGCCTTTAAGGTTTGGGTCCCATGCTCGTAACGCGCCCTCCCTGCGCGCAAGACTCATGGGACCCCGCATTACTATCACGGGACCCAAACCTTAGTCTCATGGGACCTTCACGTTATGGGAAGGGGACCCGGCGGGAACCGCAAAGACGCGCCGGGGTCTCATGCGCATCCGTGCGGGCTTCGCTGCATATGCGATGCGGACCCCGGCGCATCTGTGCATAAGGGTTTTCTATTTCCATATTCGTACCGTAATTTTCTAAAGGGGGCTACTATTCACACCCCCTCTTGAATAAAAAATACGATTTTAATCTTATAGATAAATAATATAATGTTTTAACATTATAGTATGAATAAATATAATTCATATAAAAAAATATAACCCATACTAACGAATTTTTTAATTTTTTATTAATTACTATCTTATTAACGAATTTAATAATATTAGATTTTCGCAGGGGACAATATTATCTTATTAACGAATTTAATAATATTAGATTTTCGCAGGGGACAATATTATCTTATTAACGAATTTAATAATATTAGATTTTCGCAGGGGACAAAATCCCCAAAACGGGAATTAAATGTCAAGTCATCTGTATAATGACACTGCTCTGACATGTCACTTTTCACCAATAAATGAAGCACTGCTACATGTCACTTTTCATCAATAATTGAACAATTATTGGACCCACTTAGTAAGCGAACGTGACCAACCCTAATGATTTGGGGTACCATGTGCTAATCGGCGGTCCCCTCCCTTTAACGTTTGGGTCCGATGGGAGTAACGCGCCCCTCCCTGCGCGCAAGGAACATGGGACCCGCGCGATTTTTTCACGGGACCCAAACGTTGAAGACAGGGGACCCGGCGGGAACCACATTGATGCGCAGGGGTCTCATGCGCGTCCGTGCGGGAACCACATTCATGCGATGCGGTCCCCTGCGCATTTGTGCATAAGGGTTTTCTACTTCTATATTCTCGCAAAAGCTCGCGTAACACAACCTTACATAACATAACACAAATGGCGACGTATAAGCCACTCTGAATACGAAAACTACATATTACAACGTTATCTCCTACCAAATTCACCCGTCGAAGGAAACCTATTTTTCTGGGGTCGTCCACGTTGTGAACCAACACGAGGCGGCAACATGTCCATACTACTTTCAATGCGGTCCGTTACCGTGCGTATAGTACCTTCGTATGCCAGTTTCCAGAACTCCAAGGTATAATAATCGTGCACTAATGAATATACCGGCACTTGGGCAGAACCACAAGCTGCAACCGCATGTGGACATGGGATACGATCGATGTCAAACATCATGCACGTGCATGTGCGCAGCCCCAAATCGACCACCTCGTTCACATGCTGCCAGTATACGTTATATGTTAGAGGCCCGACTTCCGACACATGAAATTTTTGCGACTCGGTGAAATTCTCTCGTATGATCGACTCTACCTTCGGCGTAAACCTAGTCATGTTCGAGGCGATTGAAGCTTCCGCAGAGCGCCGATGCTTACTGAACCATGATGATGTTAGTCGCTGAATCGAGCCCAACAGTCCAATAATTGGAAGCTCTCTGTCCTTACGTAGAGCTGCATTTATAGACTCCGATCCGTTGGTCGTCATTATGTTGTATCTTGATCTAGGGCAATATGCTCGCGTCCACGTTTCCTTTGGGACTTCGTTAAGATAGGTCTGCACGTCCGCATATTTTCCGTCAAGCTGCCTAAAATGACGGTCGGACTCGCTCTTCGTATAGGCAGTAGCGGCACGCCAAAAGATTGGACAAGCACCTTTCTTCTTCATTCTCGTCTTCACGTTTTGTTGAAGGTGCCACGCACAGAAACCATGAAACGCGTTTGGGAAAACGGCCGGAACTGCATTCTTGATTCCAGGGTTCCGATCGGAAATTATTACGAGATCGTCGCCATCCGCAACAAAACGTCTTAATCTCGAGAGAAACCACGTCCATGGGTCGGTTCCCTCCGACCCGTCGGCAATACCCCATGCTAAAGGATATTGATGGAAATCGCCGTCTTGCGCAGTGGCAATCATCATGAGTCCCTTATACTTCCCCTTCAAAAAAGTGGCGTCGATAGAAACGACTTTCCTCATGAACGTAAAGCCTCTGACGCATGCTCCGTATGCCAAGAACATGTACTTGAACCGATTGTCTTCGTCCATCTCCCAATCAGTGATACTGCCCTCGTTGGCTTGCCTCACCGCATCTAAGTAAGACGGCAGTAAACCGTAGCAAGCGTCCCTGTTACCAACTAGTTCGTCGGTCGCAATTTGTTTTCCTCTCCAAGCCTTGTAGTATGAAACTCTTACTCCCCTGCTCTGCATCATCGACTGTATGGAACTGGGAGCGGGGATGTCTTTAGGAGCCCTGAAATTTTCCAACAACGTGCTCGATACGAGCGACGAACTTCCCTGGCGATGTCTACGGCGTCGATGAGACACGCCGCACGTGTGCGTGTTGACGTACTTTCGGATTGAGAAAAAGGGGGAGTCCTTATCCTGTGCACCTCGTATGCGCCATTCGCAGTTCTCCTTCGCACATTTCACTACGTACAGGGTTTTGTTTGACCTATCCACTTGGAGTTCGAAGCATGCAGCGACAGCGATTTTAGTGATTTCGTCCTTCAATTCTTTCTTGCTACGGAATTCTTGTCCAACATATAGGGTCGAACCATCCGTAAACGAATAGGTACCATCGTCGGCCACATCAGTTGCGTCGTCGTGCTCATCGACATAAAAATTGTCATCATGTGCGTCATCATCATCATCATCATCATCATCATGCATTAAGGCACCTTCCTCGTTCTCATTTTCGTCGTCCCGTCCGACTTGCTCGTTCTCATTATCATATCCTTGGCCGCACATTCCGGAGTAATCGCCTACATAGCCACTGCTTTCATTACTTTGGTAAGGAGGGTTGTAAGATGTGCTGGGAAAACCCTCAAATGGTTGGATTTCGGCGTTTGTATCGCAATGCGCTATAAGGCCGACGTCGAAACCAGAGAAATCATTATCATGAGGTTGATGTGGCGGTGACGCAATGACGGATAATTCAAGTTCCACGTGAAGAGGTGGTCTTGATCGTGGGCAACCACCTCCAACGTACGCACGTACGCCGTAATCGTTCTCGATGTAGATGGGGCGCACATAATTGTAGTCTATGCAAGGCATGTAGCTTATCCGTAGTTTGGTATTGTCGTTGCGTAACGACAATGCATTCAATATCTCGTTAGTGAGATCCACTAACGTGCATGACTCCTCGTCGACCAAGATTGATTGCCAACGGCAAGTTGGATCGGGAACCCAGTTCGACGTATTGTCCTCGCGAATTACCCACTGACCATCGACTTGAAAAACAATGCTGGTGATCGTCATGATTATCACCAAAAGTGATCGTACGATGGTGGAACGTATGCTTTCTGTACCAAAAATGGTCGTGCATTATTTTAAAGGTTTATCAAGTCATATGGTGGGTAACGTGCTAAAGGGACCATAACTTGAAATCATGGGACCTGCACGTAAAATCAGGGGACCCAAACATTCTCAGGGGACCCGTGCTTATTGCATTGGCGCTGATGGGACGTGTCCCGTATAGGTATGTATATGAACGGGTCGCTGTCCAATTTAGGGTTTCTCACGTTCGCTTTAGTCGTACCAATAATTGAACAATTACTGAGTATTTGATCAAAATATTTTCCTCAGTAACAAGTCAAATCACCCATCACGTTTCGTTTCATACAGAGAATCAATTATTCAACAATGGAAAAAGTTTTATCAAGTCATATGGTGGGATACGTGCTAAAGGGACCATAACTTGAAATCATGGGACCTGCACGTAAAATCAGGGGACCCGCACGTAAAATCAGGGGACCCGCGCATATTGCTGAGTATTTGGTCAAAATTATTTCCTCAGTAACAAGTCAAATCACCCATCACGTACTTTCGTTTCATACAGAGAATCAATTCATTCAATAAATTCAAAAAATTTTAGTTCCATAAACCTACAAACTACACCAAGTCCATTAAACCTACAAAGCCACTTACAATTAACACTTCCAAACTCAGCCAAACAAATCAATTCATACAGCTATGCGGGTCACGCAATATCCGTGCAGCCATAGTGGCTCGATACGCTGAAATATCAATATGCCGTTGATATTCATCAAACTCGGGCGTGTCAACCATAACCGTCTCCACCGTCAACGCCGCATGAACCCCGCAATCCAAGCTGCCAGCCTTCTGCTGGCGATTCATTTTATTATTCAACTTCGGCTTCGTCACGATGTCGAACTTGAAACGCCAATATGCGGAAAGAAACTCCGCCTGCAAAATATAGCAAACACCGAACATGTCACTAAATAAATAAAAATGATAGACAAACGGATTTCAGTTACTTACGAACACTCTCCCGGCGAATTGCACACCATGCGCGCCCAATGAATCGTGAAGGACGAAGGTTTGCGTTGACGCGTCAAAATAAGCACTGCCCAGTGGGCCCGTGCGCAAACAGGAGAGATGATGTACTTGCATCGTAGCAATTCATCTTCCGTGAGACGCTCCAACCAGCTCCGACTGCTTCTCGACAATCCATTCACGAAGCTCTCCATATCATCCACCCGTACTTTCGCCTTCCTATTCAACTTCTGCGCCTTCCTAAAGTGCTCGTCTTGCACGTAACTTGGAAAGACGAAGACGCGAGGATAATTGTCTTTGTCCGCATAGATTCGCCTCAAGCAATCTAGATATGCGTCAAGACAATTGGACTTGAGCATATCATGGAAGAGCAACATGTAGAAGCCTTGGGCATCCACGTCGCACATGTCAGACGACCAAACGTTATCACTGCTTAAAAAGAAAGATTATTACGTGTTTAGGTACGATAACTGAGATTTTGGTCGAAAGTAAACAGTTACCTAAATCTTGCCGCTTGAAGGTACATGTCAATGAGCACGCGATCGTGTTCATGAATCAGCTCACGCCCGGAGAAGTCCACTCGCCCGAGGTACTTCTTGCTCCACTTCTCATTTCTATCTGAGCCAGAATCCTCATCACTTAGATCAACAAATTCTACAGGCGCTTTGCCTCTTCTTCGAACTCCTCGGGCACTCGACGAAGCACCAACGTCTCCCGCCTCAACCACCTCCACAGGTGTGGGAAAATCTTCAACAGGTACGATCGCTAAATGATCGTCGTCGCCACGATCGCGGTGGACAGGGGAACACCTAACCTCCACTCCCCGCGTGAGTAGGCCCGTCACACGGTCGAATATGTCGTGTGCCGCCCCAACGTCGAAAACGCTGTCCCTAAAGTACGCCGCCTCCAACTCTTCCGCTGATGTAACGTCCCGTCCCATACCGGGTGTCATTGTAGCATCCGTCCCTACCGGGACCTGTGGGGTTGGGCCCACCACACTCCGACTGATAGTCTGGCCCCACTGTACCACTAGTTAACCTTTCAGCGTGCTTCGTCCTCGCTCACACGCACCCTGGGCAAACTTCCCAGGGGGTCACCCATCCTAAGATTGCTTCAAGTCAAGCACGCTTAACTTCGAAGTTCTTTCGGATGGACTCCCAAAAAGGTAGGTCGACCTTGGTGATATGAGTAGTACTATCAATTCTCTTATACGATTCTTAGTCTGACACGCCCATACATTGTCAGTCTCAGAATCCCCTCTCATTCGGGTGTGGAATCGGTTCATTCATGTACCCCTTCGCCTAGAAGCCTGCCAGGAGCCGCTTATTGTCCGTGCATCCTGGCACCGGCGATCACTCCCCGCCCTCTTCAGCCCCGGGCGTCACAGCTGACGGCACTAACAACCCTCGTACAAAATCGCCGTTGACGGCATCTGCGACCGTCCTAAGAGTCAGGCATGCTTTGCGACCCCAATTCTTCGTCGCCCACCTGAGCATGCGTGGCGTAAAATCTTCTTCCTTGCGAACCGCAAAATGGTCTGCAACCCCCGGCATGCACTCGTATGCTAGTATCTGAATACAAATAACGCAAAAAAATCTTACAAACGTCCCTCAAAACATGGTATGCAAGAAGCTTAGTTATAATTCACCTGAAGTGGTTGTACGAACCCACTGATCAGCCAGTCCCGTGGCCTCTCCCGTAGATTTACCTTAACACTTCGTATCACCTCACGGAAAGCCACGGTGCCCCAAGGGTACTGGGAGAATGCAAATCGATCTTCGACGAGACTAAGGACCGTCATACTGACGACGGTGTCCTTCTTCGACGGTCGAGGCATCAACACGGCGGTGGCGAAGTACACGTCCGCCAACTTCAGCTTCTCGAAGTCGACATCGTCCTCGTCGCCAGACAACTCCTCCAACACACGCTTGACGTGCGACATGCGGACTTTTGAGCTGTTGCCAAAATGTCTTGCGGTGAATTGTGAGCCGCCGTTACCGGCGGTAGCTCGGCTGCGAACTTCAGCCCGGTGATTAGGCAATAATCCGACTTTGAAAATCGGAGTGGTTTTCCGCCAAAAATCATCCACAGCTCTTCCCGGTTGTGCAGCATCGCCTGGTTCTGGATGAGGTACCACAGCAACTGGCCCGAGAGGTTAAAATCAGGCTCAGCCATAACAAGGCGGCCGAACGGACTCTCGCTCCTAAAAATTTCCCACTCGTGGTGGTTCAGACATTGTCTTATCAGCTCGCTGGCATCCGCGTATAACGAGCTCATTTTTACACTCAAACGGGGAACTTCGTCCACTGTGTCGAACTGCTTCTGCATCACAACCTAATTTATGCGTAAAACACATTTTAGCTAAATTACGTGGTATGAAATAATTAAAACAGAAAACCCTTAGGCATAGATGCGCAGGGGACCGCATCGCATATGCTGAGATTCAAGCACGGACGCGCATGAGACCCCGCGCATCGGCGCGGTCCCAGCAAGGGTCCCCTGCGTATAAGCGCGGGTCCCCTGGTCATAGCGCACGGGTCCCCTGCTTATAACGCGCGGGTCCCCCGAACTTGCGCACGCGCAGTGGCACAGGACCCGCCGTTAAGGTAAGAGGACCCGAGCGTTTAAGCAGGGGAACCGTGCGTATAAGCGCGGGTCCCCTGCGTATAAGCACGGGTCTCCTGGGCATAGCGCGCGGGTCCCCTGCTTATAACGCGCGGGTCCCCTGCGTATAAGCGCGGGTCCCCTGCGTATAAGCGCGGGTCCCCTGATTATAACGCGCGGGTCCCCCGAAATTGCGCGCGTGACCCATGTCCTATGCTTGCAAGCACGGGTCCTATGCTTGCAAGCACGGGTCCTATGCTTGCAAGCGCGAGTCCTATGCTACCAAGCTCTGTCCTATGCTTGCAAGCACAGGTCCGCACCAAATTAGGGTTCGATGGGTCGTTCCCAGATCCCCTCTCGCGTTAAACTGAAGAAGACGAAGAGTAGAACACATACCTCCACGTTCGCGTTGAATGCCATTGTCGAATGAGTCGATTTGCAGAGAAGACGACGATTTGCAGTGCAGGGGCGGGAGAGCACACGCTTGTTCTTTTACTGGAAGTGAAAGTGGAGACGATTTGCAGTGCAGGGGCGGAAGACACGCTTGCTTTTTTTACTGGAAGTGAAAGTGGTTTTTTTTTTACTTTTACCCCACTCTTCTATAACGGGTCTGATGTTTCATATTCGCTACAGTGTAACATGTAAACCCTTTAATTAATTTTATCGTTAAGTGTTGTTGAGGTTGTTGATTGACATTAAATAAGGGTAAAATAGTCTTTAGAGCAGAGTTAGTAAGGGTACAAAGGTAAAGTCCGATTTTGGGTGCTATATTTTAAAAGATGACCAGCTCAAGGGCTATTTACTTAAAAAATCCAAATAAAAGCACCCGCATAGTTGTTGAGAGAGTTTCATAAAAATTGTTTTGGTCACAAGTTCAAATTCTATGACTGACGTCTGACATTGTTAGTGGGGCTTTAGGCGCAAATTCTATTGGAAGCCATAGTCGCAATATAGCGAGGTAGAGATTGATTTCAGACGAAACTTATTTAGACCTAACCAAAGTTTTTCATTAAATTGCACACGACACATCAGTGGTTTAAAAACTGGATTGCTATTCACCGCTCCCTTTTTACTTGTTACCGCCCCCTAAAGGGCTGAAAAAAGACGATTTTGCCCTTATGCTATTTAAATTAATTTAAAAAGAGAAAATTATAATAAAATAAGAAAAATATCTATTTAAAGCTTGTCCAGACAACACTTTTCAAATCGCATATCCAAATCAGACAAAAAAAAACTAAAATCGCAATGGATCGCCGACAAGGACTAGGAAAGGGAAAGGGCTTTTTTTCACGACAGGTAAGCCAAATTAACGTAAAACATCGTTCGAATTTCGTCTCAATTAAACTGTATTTCCGTTCGGCGAAAAAAAAAAATAAAAAAAAAATTGACCGAAATCAAATTTCGGTCGGTACCAGTACTGACCGAAACATAATTTCGGTCAGCACTGTAATGACCGAAAATTAATTTCGGTCACTACTGGTACTGACCGAAATCATGTTTCGGTCAGTACTGGTACCGACCGAAATTATGTTTCGGTCGGTACAGTGCTGACCGAAATCATGTTTCGGTCGGTACAGTGCTGACCGAAATCATGTTTCGGTCGGCACTGTACTGACCGAAATGTGATTTCGGTCGGTACCAGTACTAACCGAAATTAATTTTCGGTCGGTACCAGTACTGATCGAAATTAAATTTCGGTCGGTACCAGTACTGACCGAAATTAATTTTCGGTCATTAATTTTTTTTTTTTTTTAAAAAAATTTTAATTACAGACCGTGGGTGGAAAGACCCTACCCGGAGGAAGCAGTAGACCCCCCCGTTGGAGGAGAGGCGAAAGCGAGCAGCTGCTTCGCAGTCCGTATATGCGGATTACGATCCGCATGCGGATCATGGTGTGCCGGATGATGGAGCATCGTTTGAGTCATCCGGCGACGATCTGCCACCGGCCTCCTCAGGTAATTCCATTCTCCTCTATAAACTGACATGCGATGTCGTGTCTTAAAATACGTAAAAGAAATTAAATTTATTTTTGCGTTATTCGTGAAAAATGAATTAGGGAGCAAGCGCTCCAGGGTCACGGATGACGATTCGTGGAGGGTGCAGGGGCCACAGCCCGGTGGTCCATATGATGACGAGGTGCTCCGTAGTTATCTGGGGCACATCGCGCCCCGCATCTGGACGGGTGAGGAGAGACCCCTGCTGAAGTGCGAGCAGCGGGCTTTAGTGCTTGGGAAGCTGAAGGATTGGTACTCCAAGTTCCCGCCGGAGACGCAGAGCCAGATCGATGGCACGGGGCTTGCGCACCTCACGGATGCTATGATGGGTCAGTTGGACCAGCCTCTGCTCAGCGCTTTTGTGGAGCGCTGGCATCCAGACACGAACACCTTCCACATGCCGTGGGGGGAGATGACGATCATGCTCCACGACGTCGAGCAGATCCTGCGTATCCCGATCGACGGGACGACGGTATCGGGGACACCAGACGCCGCCGACCAGAAGATGGCGGCGATGGAGATTATGGGCATCTCCGCATACGCGCTCAAGGGGGCTTGGAGAGGCGGTGGGCTTATGATTAACGACGTGATGCAGCAGATGTTGGAGAGGCGGCCGGCGGGGTTGCAGGCCATCGCTTGGTTGTGGATTCTGCTGGGGTCGACGCTGTTCGTCGACGGTAGCGGGAGCCGGGTGACTTCGGACATGTGCAGTGGTACGTATTATTGCTATGTGCAGTGGTACAGTACGTATGTGTAATCGTACGTATTATTGCTATGTGCAGTGGTACAGTACGATGTACAGCTTGACTTCAGACATGCTAGCCAGTATGCTTCGTGGTGATACGACGCGTACGGACGAGTACCGAGACAGGCTGAATGACATCAACGACCGGTGGCGCCAGGCCCCTTGACGCTGTTGCTATTGTTTTTTTATCTTTTATTGTATCGGACGGATTTTATATATGTTTTCAATATTTTTTCGCATATTTATTCCGTTTCGAATAAAAATATACAAATAAATAATTCAAATAAATAATAAAAATAAATAATCCAAATAAAAGTACTCGAATGACACACAAATAAATAATATAAATAAATAATCCAAATAAATAATACAAATAAATAATCCAAATAAAATATACAAATAAATAATCCAAATAAATAATACAAATAAATAATCCAAATAAAATATACAAATAAATAATACAAATAAATAATCCAAAGCAAAATATACAAATAAATAACACAAATAAATAATCCAAAGCAAAATATACAAATAAATAATCCAAATAAATAATATCAATAAATAATCAAAATAAAAAAAAAAAAAAATTCGACCGAAATCAATTTTCGGTCGTTACAGTGACGACCGAAAATTGATTTCGGTCCATACAGTATTGACCGAAATCTGATTTCGGTCACTACTGTAAGAACCGAATCTTGATTTCGGTCCATACAGTAATGACCGAAATCAAATTTCGGTCGTTACAGTACTGACCGAAATCAATTTTCGGTCGGTACTGTAGCAACCGAAAATATATTTCGGTCAAATTTTTTTTTTTTTTTCTTTCGGTCGAGCTGAAATTCGAACAATGTTTTACGTTAATTTGGCTTACCAGTCGTGAAAATAGGCCGTTTTTTCTTTTTTTATTATAATTTTCTCTTTTTAAATTAATTTAAATAGCATAAGGGCAAAATCGTCTTTTTTCAGCCCTTTAGGGGCGGTAACAAGTAAAAAGGGGCGGTAAATAGTAATCCCCTTTAAAAACTACATCAAAATTCCTGTGATTTGTAAATATGGTAAAACACCATCGTAGTTTATTTTAGTCATGCATTCCTTATATGCATCTCCTAATTGGGGTACACTGATAAATTTTTGACAATATCGAAGATATAACGCTAGTAAAAAACAAAAAAAAAGGGTTGTATCGCATAGAAACCACTGGGTAGTAATGTTTTATTTCAATAAATCCGTATGGTGCAATTTACCCTACATTATTTTTAAAAGAAAACCAAACGTTTTCGCGGAACCAAACCCTCAATTCAAAATAGTTCATCGGAGTACAACCTTTTCGAGATCAATACACACCCTTCAGGAGAAGAAAGTAAGGCAAGGGAAGCTGAAGAAATACGGTTTGGTCTGCGGGACAAAGAATGTGGGAAATTGGTTCAGACTCTGAAAGGTGCCTTTCGCAGATGGAGTCTCAGAACGACGCCGTTGGCGAAGACTCAGTTTTGCTGGGATTCATCATCGCAAACATCGTGGGAATTCGTTATTACCATGGCAGAATCAGTGGACGCGAAGTTGTCGGTTTAGTCCGAGAAGAGTTGAACCCTTATGACGAAAACGCAATTAAGGTTATAAACACGAGATCTCACCAGGTGGGCCACATCGAACGGTCCGTTGCAGCCGTGTTGTCTCCTCTGATTGATAATCGTTTAATCACCGTCGAAGGTATTCTTCTTTCCTTTCTTTCTTTTTTTGTTCTTTTTAAACTTTTGAGGTATTTGGGGGATATGTTGAGTTCAGTCTCAGCCTCACGGAATGCTTTTCGCGCTTGAGCTTTGCCAGCCTCACTCAGTGAAGGTTACTATTGAAAAATGATGTTATTATGTTTCGGCCCTGTAATAGGTATAGTACCTAAACCTCAAGGGAAGGGCAGCAAATTCAAGATTCCGTGTCAAGTTCACATATTTGCCAGAATTGGGGAATGGGAGACTGTAGATTTAGCTCTCCGTGAAGGTGGATTGCAGTTAATCTCAGAAAACAATGTTTCTTTTACTTTATCTGAGTCGATGGCAGTCAAAGAGAAGAGAAGCGGCTCAACGGAGAAGAGCGTGGATGATATTTTCAAGTTATTGGACATAAAAGTCAGTAAGAAGGAAGCAATAGAAGCATTGCAGCCGCCGAAAGAGGTAATAAAAACAGAGCTTTTCTTGCATCAGAAGGAAGGACTTGGATGGCTGGTGAGTAGGGAGTGTTCGAGCGAGTTGCCTCCATTTTGGGAGGAGAAAGATGGGATCTTCGTGAATGAGCTGACCAATTACCAAACTGATTCGAGGCCCGAGCCTCTGTGGGGTGGAATTTTCGCAGACGACATGGGCCTTGGAAAAACCCTCACTCTGCTTTCGTTGGTTGCATTTGATAAATGGACCCTTTTTCAGAGTAAACCAAATGTTGAGGGCAGTGAAGTTTCTGAATTCGCGGGTAGGAATATGAAGAGGAAAAGAAACAGTAAGAAGGCTGACAATTCCAAAAATAAGGGCAAAAAGCCACTCCTTGGCGACGAGTTCTCCGACGTACAGCCAAAGACAACCTTAGTTGTTTGTCCTCCATCTGTCTTCTCATCGTGGATTACACAGTTAGAGGAACACACAATAAAGGGAAGCTTGAAGATGTACATGTACTATGGAGAAAGGACGAACGACGCCAAAGTGCTTCAAAAGCACGATATCGTACTCACCACATACACGACTCTAGCAAGCGAGGATTCTTGGGAAGAATCTCCAATTAAGAAGATGGAGTGGAGAAGGGTCATACTCGATGAGGCCCACGTTATTAAGAACTCAAACACCCATCAGTTTCGGGCTGTCACTAATCTGAACGCTAAGCGTAGGTGGGCAGTAACTGGGACGCCCGTGCAAAACAACTCATTTGATTTGTTTTCGCTGATTTCCTTTCTAAAGTTCGAACCTCTTTCCAACAAGAGCCTTTGGAATACACTGATACAACGGCCGCTTGCTCAAGGGGATAACAGGGGCATCTCAAGGCTACAGGATAGTAAACCGAGCAAAATCGTTCCCTATGTTTGCTTTTAATTCATCTATTTCTTCAGATAATTGCCATTCTTTATACTATTCTGCTTTTTGAGATGACCTTTCCTTATAATGGTGTAATATGTGATTTTGCAGGTACTTATGGCAGCTATATCATTAAGGAGAACGAAAGAGAAAGGTTTGCTTGGTCTACCGTCTAAGAGCATCGAAACTTGCCTCGTCACACTCAAGGAAGAAGAGCGTCGAGCCTACGATCAAATGGAAGAGGAGGCAAAGAAAATCATCAAAGGCTATATGTCCAACGAAAGCGTCGTTAGAAATTATTCCACGATCCTCAGCATACTCATAAGGCTACGCCAGATATGCACTGATCTCGCCCTCTGCCCCACTGATCTCAGAGCCCTAATTCCACCTTCCCAAATCGATGGTACTTTCAGTTTTTGGGATATACATCATCATTATCATTATGTTTTCTAACCTTTATAAACAAAATTGAAAACAGATGTGCAGAACAACCCTACTCTATTGGAAAAACTGCTCGTAGTATTGCAAGACGGGGAAGACTTCGACTGCCCAATCTGCATATCTCCCCCAATAGACACCGTAATCACCCTCTGCGCACACATCTTCTGCGAATCTTGCATCACCAAAACCTTAAAACGAAGCAAGCCATGTTGTCCAATGTGCCGCCGCCCGCTGTCTGAATCCAACCTCTTCAGAGCCCCTCCTCCTCAAGACTGTTCCCAGGCTGAAAATTCATCTCACAAAAATCCATCGTCTTCGAAAGTCTGCGCTCTCCTAAAACTCCTATCCCACAGAAGCCCAGATACTAAGTCGGTGGTCTTCTCTCAGTTTCGAAAGATGCTGATTCTGCTCGAAGATCCTTTAAAAGGGGTGGGCTTTAAGGTTCTTCGATTAGATGGGACGATGAATGCGAGAAAAAGGGCTCGAGTGATCGAAGAATTCGGTCAAGATGGCGGGCCCACGATTTTGCTGGCGAGCCTAAAGGCTTCGAACGCTGGGATAAACTTGGCAGCTGCTTCGACTGTTTACTTGTTCGAGCCTTGGTGGAATCCTGCGATCGAAGAGCAGGCGATGGACAGAGTTCACCGTATTGGGCAGAAGAAGGAAGTGAGGATTGTTAGGTTAATAGCTGCGGATACCATTGAGGAGAGGATATTAAGGTTGCAAGAGAATAAGAGGGAGCTGGCGAGGAAAGCTTTTGGTAAGGTGGGGAGGAAAGATGGGAGGGAGATTGGAAGGGATGATCTTCGTACTTTGATGGACTTGTGAGTTTGTGACTTGTATTTATGTAGAAGTTAGGACTTGGGAATTTCATCGGAATATCTCTAGTAAGGTGCATCAATTTTGGAAGAATGTTAATGCTCCCAAGTGAGAATTTAAGAAAGTAAAAGAACGTTGTCAGATTTATTGAACGTTTGTAAGAGTTAGGGGAAGTTAGAGCGACTTGTTAGCAAACTTAAAGAGTGGGTTTCTAAGCTGCTCTACGGGTCACATAATACAAGAGTGGGTTGGGAGCTTTCTTTCGTTCGCTGTGCTGAAGAAAGTTAAAATATGCAATGATGATTTTAGTGTTTGATGGTAGGGTTGCAAACGAATTAACTTTTTTTGTTCGATTCGCGATTCGATTCGAAATTTTAAGATTCGAATTTGAATATTTAGAATACAAATTCGAAGAAGAATATTTTTATTAGAGAAATATTCGAATACGAATATGAAATCACAATATTCGATTCGAATATTACTCGCATATTTATAAATTTTAGTATATTATATATACTTGTAATTTAATAGGCCCATTAATAATGTTTAGAATATTAGAATTCAAGATAAATATTATAGCCCAAACTTAGAAATCAACAAGCCCATAAAAAAACCCTCACCCTCACGTCACTCACAATTCAAAGATAGCACTCAAAGACAACATCAACTCCATCGCAGCTCTCGCCTTCGCCAACAGCCACCATCGAACCCGGCACCCACCGACGCCACTAGTAGGCTTGCACTCCCCAGCCACCGTGGTCCGACCACGTCACAGTTCTTTTCTGCGATAGTGAGGTATTTCTCTAGAAAACGCTCATTTGTATTAGTTCGAAATTAGGATCTTCAAAAATCATTGTTAATCGAAATCTTGATGTCTTGGTTGTGGTTCCTTGCTATATTGAAGGTTCATGTGATTTTTATTGCATATGGCGTGTGTAACTATTTTGAAGGACGTGGGTATTATTTGAAGGGTTTCGTTCTTGTGTTGAATAGGATATGTGTAATTACTGTAAATGTCTCTTGTTTGTGTTCAATATGATGTGGGTAAACTATTGTGAATGTATTTATTCAAAGGCATTGGTTTGGAATATATGGATTCTTCAAAATGCAATAGAGGAAGCAATTCAAGGAGATGACATTGCACATACCGAGGAAATTCACAAGGTAATATATTGTATGTGAAAATAAAGTATATAACTGACTTTGCGGAGCAAGTCTATCATCCGATATGGTGCAAGTCTTGATATGCGGAGCCAATTGGGTTCGACAACTTCACGGAATTCCTAAACCGATTATGACTTATGTAAGTTCTCTTTTGTATTTTTTATTCGGATATTTTTTATCATGATTGTTGTGCTGATTGACTTTTAGTTTGATGATTTGTGAATTAATGCATTACATGCATCTTGTTGGTTAATTATTTTATCTTATGTTGTTGATTTACTTTTAGTTTGAATAATGTTTTGCTTGTGTGGGATAGGTTTGATGATTAAGAGAAGGGCTAGGTGGGTTGAAATGTTGATGTATTTCAGTCAATTTGGTATTAATCTCTTAATTTTCTTATAGGTGGAAGAAGAATCAGTTAATGTCATTTTGCAAGCGTGATTTTTGGAAGCAATGGGACAATAATCGTTTGATGTCTATGTCTGGTTTCTCTAGATGAACATGCTCATTGAAAACTTTTGGACAATGAATCCGACAATCAAATATTTATATTATAATTTTAATCAAACCGGAAATCAATTGAGCTTCTTGAATTTGACTTGGGAATAAAATGATTAGCTGATATATATATTTATAAAAAAATAATAAAGTAATCACGAGCGAATATATGGATCTTGTACGGATCTTCGATGTCTCCAATCATTTTTTACTTGCACGTAGGCAAATATGTCAGCAAACTTGACCACTTTCAACAATCCAAAATTCCTTCCGAAACAAAAAACAATCCAAAATTAATATCTCACCTAACAGTAATCATACATACATGTATATTAAGTTATATGAGGAATTTTATGGTGCTCGCCTTATGTGAGCACCTTACGTGGGCACCTGTCGATGTGGCCCTGATTCGTGCCATGTCGACATGCCACATCAATATTTGATGATACATAACACTATAACACATTCTAGGGGTCATTGATCGATATATCGGACGATAATGTGGCATGTTTATGCTTTATGTGGCACCTGTTATGTGGTATTGATCTGTGGGCATAAACACGCCACATCATCCGATATGTCGACCAATGACCCCTAAAATGTGTTAATTAGTGATATGTATCATCAAATGTTGATGTGTCATGTCGACATGGCACGAATCAGTACCACATCGACAGGTGCCCACCCACGTAAGGTGTTCACATAAGGTGAGCGCCATAAAATTCCTCTAAGTTGTATCTATACTCTTTTAAGCGTGGGCTTAGGATAAACTGTCGCCTGTCAGGTAAAAAAATTAAACGATAATATAAAATAGTTTAAAAAGCATCCAGATATTTTTTATTCTCAATTTTGTTCTTCTATTTTTAATTAACAATTTTTTAAGATTAATATACATGTATTATATAACACACATTTGAGTGTTCAAATAAACTAGTATATATTAAGTGTTTAACGGACCACAATTAACTAAAACGAGAATTATATATAGACAGAATCAGAGATACACAAAAGGCTCCTCCGAGATTTTTATTCTAGACACCATCGGAGGTATCCATCTGGCCCCGAGATTAGTCTCACATTTAGAGTGTGTGGCGGTTAACCCATAGCCATGCTGTGTGGGATACCTCGGGACTGAAAAAAAAGAACACTATAAACATGGATAATAATAATAATAATAATAATAATAATAATAATAATAATGATAATGTCAGCCAGTGGTTTACACAAAACCAGGTGTTATTTGTCAGTCAATGGTTTACACCAAATCATGTGCTATACCGCCGAACAGGGCCGGTTTTTCATTTTTGGAGGCCATGTTCTGACAAAAAATATTAAGGTCCATTTAATTTTTTTTTTCTTTGTGTGGCCCTATTGAGATCTATTGGGCCTATTTTAATAAAAAAAATTTAAAAAGTACAGCACATTTTAAATAAGTGTGGCCCTCTATTAGACTAGGCCGGATTTGTGGTCCTGTGCAGTAGGCCTGGATGTAGAGGCCCAGATCCGGCCTGCCGCGGAAGATCCAATCTAACATGGATAAGGAGTTTTGCCTATATAAAGGCTACCCTCTAGGCATTGTTATCACACGAAGCAAAAGAGAGAATAGTTACGTTGTCAGTTTCGCAACAAATAATAATATAATAATTTCCAAACACGAATAAGGAAAATCCGTGCTCAAGAAGGTTTTTGTGTTTCATAGTCAACACAACATATAAGATAGCAGAAGATGAGATAGAACACCATAAAAAGAAATGACATAAAACGATGGGACAGTTAATTACTTATTTTCTGCTGTAAAATATTGTAATTATTCCCGCCAATATGGTTAAAGGAAGTGTAATTTAAGACGGGATAGATACCGTCTTCTATACGTAATAAAAGCTGATTACTTGAAAAATTAATTAAACCGTGATTTCTAAGTGTAATAAATGACATTTTCTAAAAATTTTGCGGTGGGCATGTAATTAATGATAAATCACACTCTTATTAATTGTTAGTTATAAAGAATAAAATATGATCATATCTATTCTATTATATACAGGATGTAGGTGGCTATAAACTGCCCCATTTGGTCTGCCGCTTATTTGCAATTAGTCATCCCTTTGTTAATTAATTACTTTAATAATTTTTATATTACTTATAAAATTTTTATTTATTTTACTTATCCCTACAAATTATTTTTGTTTATTATATTTTATACATTAAACATTACAAAGAATCTCAAAATTAGAACTAACATAAATATAATTGTGTTCTATGATAGTGTGCGAAAACATACTAGTCTTGCTGAATCGGTGAATCACGTTCCACCAAGTCTAATATTTGTATATTAGATTAAAAGAAAAGATGAAAGAACATCACGACATGAATAAGAGTCAGTCTCATCATCATCCTACATATTTAAATAAGACAAATACAAATTGAACCTTAGTCCAATAATTACCTCCCCCGGACTATGTTCCCTATGTTGTAATATTTCCAGGAATTATTTAAATATTAATATGTATCCATCGCCCGATATAAATAAAAGCGTATTATAGTACGTTCTATCTCACTGTTTGATACATGGAGATGGTCGAGTTAGAGGCAAAGATTTCTGAGGACGATGAAAAAGTGTTCAATGAAGAAGACAATGTTAGGGTTCAAAGGAGGCAGCTTGGCGGTGTTAGAACTATGCCTTTCATTCTTGGTATTCTCTTTTTAATGCTCTTTGTAATCAATTTAATGCCACTCTCTTTGTTCTGATTTTTTGTTTATTATGCAAGACCCACACACTCGCACAGGAACATATGAATTGATTAGAGATCTGTTTTTCTTTTCCTTCTTTTTTTTGTTTCTTTTTTTTTAGAATTTGTGATTTTTGAGGGAAAAAAATTGCAATTTGTTCACCCATAGATGAAAGTAAATTGGAAGGCAAGTGTAGTCGTTTCACTTTTTAAAGAGTTCCTCACCTCAACGATAGGTTAACCGTTGAGCTCTTGTTATCTTGGAATAGAGGTAAATGGTTTGATTCATTTAGACTCCTTAATTAATTATTTATTTACGTCAACTTGGACTATGGAAAATAAATTAATTATTAATTTGCTGTTATCACTCATGTGGTGAGATGGATCTCTTAGACGAGATAGTTTCCCGCGGGCAATTCCATAAAAAAAAAATAGAAAATGAAAGCATAATAATGTGTTATTTTTTTATCCTTGCATTGCAATTTGCAACTCAAGTTATTTCAACTGTCTATTTCAACTCTGCATACCATGAACCTATACATACATCAAGTGATGTGATGATCTTTCTTTACCATAAAAAAGCACACTATTGCGGAAATATTGATATTCAAAATTTGGACAGCAAATGAAGTATGCGATAGGTTCGCGGCGGCTGGTTTCCACGCCAACATGATCACATACCTAACCAATGTCCTAAACCTGCCACTTGTCAAGGCTTCTAACATTCTCACAAACTTTGGCGGAACTTCAAACTTTACCCCAATCGTAGGCGCATTCATCGCAGACTCATACGCCGGACGATTCTGGACCATAATAGTCGGCTCCATAATTTACATCATGGTAATAAACAATTCATCACTTAAAACTACTCAGATCATTACTTGGCAAGCGAAACTTACTTGTGAATTGTGGGCTCACTCTTCTATGTAAAGGGAATGGTTGCCATCACCGTGTCAGCGTTCATGCCTAACCTTCGCCCACTGCCTGACCCAAACAAACTGCCAAGAAGCTTCGGAAAAGCAGCTATGGGTTCTCTACGCAGCCCTTCTATTGACTTCGCTGGGCATTGCAGGACTCAGACCGTGCGTAGTGACCTTTGCAGCCGATCAGATAGACATGAGCAAGGCCAAGACTGAATCAAGAAAATGGAATTTCTTCAATTGGTATTTTTTCTTGATGGGATTGGCCTCTCTGCTTGCGATAACCGTGGTTGTCTATATCCAAGACAATGTAAGCTGGGCTTGGGGGCTTGGAATCCCGACTATAGCCATGGGGTTATCTTTGGTAGTTTTCGTCGTGGGCTCGAGGCTGTATAAGAAGGTTAAGCCAGGAGGGAGCCCATTCGTTAGGGTGGCTCAAGTGGTGGTTGCAGCCGTAAGGAAGCGTAGGGTGGTCGTCGAACCTCATGGTTCGGGCGGTTTGTATGATAATCGAGAGCTCGATGCTGATATTTCGACAAATGGGAGGCTTCTGCACTCTGATCAGTTCAAGTAAGCTCTCTTAATCATTTTATCAAACACTAACCAGGCAAGGTTTTTCTTTGTTGACTGTTATTTCTGTCCTAACCGAGGAAGATGGCTCGATCGGGCGGCTGTAGTGACCAGCACGGACGTGAAATCGTCGAATCAGCCGAATCTCTGGCGATTGTCGACGGTCCATAGGATCGAGGAGCTCAAAGCCCTAATTCGATTGCTTCCGATTTGGGCGGCAGCGATAGTGCAAGTGGCGTCGCATTCCCATCTACAGAGCTCGTCATAACACAAGCTCGTACCATGGACAGACACCTTTCGAAATCCTTTCAAATCCCACCTGCTTCGATGGCCATCTTCAGCACTATCACCGTCCTAATCTTCCTCCCTCTGTACGAACGCTTGTTCGTCCCCATAGCGCGCCGTTTCACCAAGAAACCCCAAGGCATAACCTGCTTTCAGAGAATCGGCGTAGGGTTCTTCATCGGCATCTTCGCGACGGTGGTGTCCGCCTTCGTCGAAATCAAGCGGAAGAGAGTCGCGGCGGACCACAACCTGCTCGACAAGCCGACGAGTGTAATACCAATAAGCGTTTTCTGGCTTGTCCCTCAGTATTTCTTACACGGATTGGCGGAGGTGTTCACGGCCGTCGGGCACCTTGAGTTTCTGTACGATCAGTCGCCGGAGAGCATGAGGAGCACGGCCGCGGCGCTGTACTGGATAGCGATCGCACTGGGAGATTACGTGAGTACCCTTATGGTGAGCCTCGTGCACAAGTACAGCGGCGGCGAGGGGAAAAGGAATTGGTTGCCTGATCGGAATCTGAACAGGGGTAGATTGGAGAATTACTACTGGCTCGTGATGTGCGTCCAGCTTGTGAATTTGGGTTACTTCGTTGTGTGCGCATGGCTTTATCGGTACAAGCCGATCGAGACGACGGAGATGGTTCGTTGTAATGATGAAGAACGTAGTAAACATGATGAAGAAAAAGTGGTTCAACACTAATATTTGATTTTTATTGGAACGAAGATTAAATGGTTGATGGACAAAATTATTATCTGCGTAATGGCTGGCCCAATAAAAAATAGACAGCCCAATATGTCCAATTTATTATTTGTTCAGTTGAGCTAAATGGCCTTCGTTCAAAAATATTTTACCTCGGCCGCATTTCATTCACTTCAATAGATAGGAAAATACCAGACAAAATTATCTTTTGGATTATGAAATATTACAGTGGATGTATATTATATGGAGTGGTTGATAAGTAATGATATAATAAATAGTAGATGCATATTATTTATATTGGTCGTTAAATAAAGATGTGATGAGAATATAAATATCTGTTACAGCCCAGACCTCGCTTGCATTGATATCCGCTTTGTGCGTTAAGCTGCCCGGCTGAGGACTTCTCACCCGGACACGTATCGGTGTCGGGCTCAGTCTTACCTACAAAAATAAAACCCTGAGCAAAATTGCCCAGTAGGTGGTAGTAAAAAACATGCAATGCGTGCGTGCACTCAACCCAATCCGAAAACCTCACATCATAATAAAATGCACCCTCGATCCTATGTCACATCTCAACACATAACAGGGCCCTAGGCTAAACTCAGCACCCACGCGCGCAATGGCAAAGTACGCCATAAATCATGCGGTAGCCCACGCCGGCCGTGCCGGGTCTCTCCTTCCGCACACAATCTCAACCTGACGGTATTACACCTCGGTGTAATGCCCCGAGTAGTGTAACACTAACCCGGGTAGACATGAATCTCACATCTGTCTGCCGTCCCTGAGCCAAATAATATCCGGTGGTATACACCTCGGGTGGCTCACTCCCGAGTAGATGGGTGTCGCAAACCCCCTCTCCCACCAGGTGCTACACGAGTCTAACCCTGACGACCAATAACGGTCACTCTACCCCACTCAACCGACACCGTAAGGTGTCACCGTACAAATACGGTACCATCATCTCTCCCGTGCATGTCGTGAAATGCACACAAAATCAGTCAACATGGAAACATGCACATCAAAACCACATAAGCGTACAACTATCAGACTAGGCCGAAGGTTTTAAAATCTGAAAATAATATTTATAGTTTAAAATATGGGTTGACCCGAGAATATAAGTTATAGTACGAAAATATTTTATTTTTAAAATGATTTGGGCTGAAAATAATTTTATTTAAATAAATTGGGCCTGAAGTAGGGCAAAAGCCCAAAATGGGTGCAAGTGCTTTGTGGCGAACGACCGAGAGCAACGTGCAAAGTTCGACTCTAAAGCATTCGAAGCTACATTTGTCGGGTATTCTTCAACATCAAAAGCGTACCGAGTATACATCAAGTCTAACCGAACAATTAAGGAAAGCTATAATGTCACTTTCCACGAAGTGGCCGAGATGGCTTCTGGTCAATTCAGTCCAGGACCCGTGCCTCACCCGTTGGTTCCTGCTCAATTCAGTTCAGGACCCGTTCTCAACCCGTTGGCTTCTGACGACAACATTTCAGAACCCGTAATCACCGGTGTGTTGGCACAAAACCAACAAAAGATGGCAACAACTTCAGGATCAGTGTCAGACGAAGCAACAAGACTTGCAATAGACGACTTGGATTCTCTCTTCGAACCGGTATATCGGTCATACACGCCTACACCAACAATGGATTATATACCGAACGGGACCGACGTACCAAGTTCATCTCACACCTCTACCCCACCCGATTCAAAATTGCCACAGAACACCGAAGAACCTACAGTGGTCATCGAGGAAGTATCATCAGAGACGATCAATCCAAGTGCAGTATTGGAACTTCCTCAGACAAATGATCAATCGGAGACTATAGGCAATCTAGATCCACAGATGGCTGATGTATCGACTTCAGCCTTGCCTCATGAGCGCAAGTGGACGAGAGGCCACTCGGTTGATCAGATAATTGGCGATCCTTCGGTTGGTGTGAGGACACGTCGTCAACACAGTCTTTTCAGTTGCTTCCTGAGCCAAAACGAGCCTACCAAAGTAGCAGACGCACTTCGAGACCCGGATTGGACAATTGTAATGCAAGAGGAAATCAATCAATTCGAACGTCTTCAAGTGTGGACCTTGGTACCCCGTCCACATGGGAAAACAGTGGTCGGAACTAAATGGGTTTTCAAGAATAAGAAGAATGAAGATTGTGAAGTGATCCGGAACAAAGCAAGGCTAGTTGCTAAGGGATACAATCAACAGGAAGGCATCGACTATGACGAGACTTATGCTCCTGTTGCCCGTATCGAAGCTATTCGCCTCCTGCTGGCTTATGCGGCTCACAAAGACTTCAAAGTCTATCAGATGGATGTTAAAACCGCCTTTCTCAACGGCGTATTAAAAGAAGAAGTCTACGTCGCTCAGCCGGAAGGTTTTGTTGATCAAGAACATCCCGATCATGTCTATCGCTTGGACAAAGCTCTCTATGGACTAAAACGAGCCCCACGTGCTTGGTACGATGTCCTGAGTGATTTCCTCATGAAGTCTGGATTCATACGAGGAACGATAGACACAACTCTCTTCATTAAATGGCATGACAAAGATCTGATGGTCGTCCAAGTATACGTCGACGACATCATCTTCGGATCAACAAATCCTCGGCTCTGCAAGAAGTTTGGAGATCTCATGAAGAGCAAATTCGAGATGAGTCACATGGGAGAGATGCAATTTTTCTTAGGCCTTCAAGTCAGGCAGCTCAATGATGGAATTTTCATCAGTCAGACAAAATACATCAAGGATATTCTGAAGAAGTTTCATCAAGACCAGAGCAAGCCTCTCAGCACTCCTATGTCACCAAGCTGCAAGTTGGATGCCGATCCCTCTGGTAAATCGGTCGACATCACGCTGTATCGCAGCATCATTGCATCTCTTCTCTACCTCACTTCGAGTCGGCCGGATATCATGTTTGCCACGTGCTTGTGTGCCCGTTTTCAAGCCGATCCCAAAGAATCTCATATGCTCGCGGTCAAAAGAATTTTATGCTACCTAAAGGGCACTTCTACCCTTGGCCTATGGTATCGAAAGGGTACGAATTTTAAACTTATCGACTACACTGACGCTGACTATGCAGGTTGCCGAATGAACAGGAAAAGCACGTCCGGTGGCGCTCAATTTCTAGGCGAAAAGCTGGTTTGCTGGTCATCGAAAAAACAGAACTGTGTGTCCACTTCGACGGCCGAAGCAGAATACGTAGCTGCCGCCAGCTGTTGCTCACAGATGCTGTGGATGCGGACACAGCTTCGCGACTATGGGTACAATCTAAATAATATACCCATATATAGTGATAGTCAGAGTGCAATCGCCATTACTTGCAATCCTGTTCATCATTCACGCACAAAACACATAGACATTAGATATCATTTTATCAAAGATCACGTAGAAAAAGGCACAATAGAGATGTACTTTGTGAACACGGAGTTTCAACTAGCCGACATTTTCACCAAGGCCTTGGATGAGAAACGATTTCAATTCCTTGTCGGAAAATTAGGCATGTTGAATCTTCCGTAATATGCGCATTACCTGATCTTCTGTGCTATCACATGCTCTATTCTATGTGTTTTCTATGCTTATTTGTCCTTATCTTGCGTGATAAAAATAATATAAAAATAAAAATATATATAATATACATTTCCATATATAATATAAAGGGGTATGACGAAATCCTTTAGGATGCTTTGATCTAAAGTCACTTAGAATTTTACCCCCGACATGCGATCGATTTAATTGCTTAAAATTTGTCAGTCTAAGTCGCATTCTTGTGTCTAAAAGGTCATTTGATTGTTCCACTAGACACAAAGTCACTATACGTGCGTGAGGATTCAAGCCCTGTTCCTTTTTTCCTTTCTTTGGATCTACTTCTGGAGTGAGTCACACATAAATTACTTGTCTTACCTAGTGATTCTTGGTGTCATACTCATCTTGCGTTAGATCGTCAGGAAAATGATAAGGGAGTTTAGGATATTCCTCATACGGCCTTATATAAATTCCCCCACGTTAGCCCTTAGTCATCCACTTTGAGCCTTCTCCGATGTCCTTATTCTTCATTTGAAACCCATTCCCAGCCTTCAACCGAACTCTATACTCTTCGAATGGTTGTTCAAACGAGAAAAGGAGGGGGAGATAACAAAAGAAAAAGTAAGATGATGACAAAAGAAGGCATTGCTCAACGCGCAAAAATCTGACCAAAGGAACCGGCCTTCCGACTACCTTGTAGAAAGTGGCATGGTTCCTGCTGTGAACTTCTCCAACGATAATCTCGTACGCTCGTCAGAACGGCTGGAAGAGGAGCACCACGAAGTGAACTTCTCCAACGATAATCCGGTCTTATATCGGGAAACGAGAAGAGGAGTGCAGCCTCGGGTACGAATTCCATAACCGAGAACTTCTCCAAATTGATAATCTCTGAAACCTCAATAGGGATTAAGAGAAGAGGAGCACGGTATCGGCCCGAGAACCAACAAAAAGAACTTCGCCTACGATAATCTCCTAGCGCCTCATGGAGAAGCGGAGCTTCAGCTTGAGCATAATATAAAAAGGATAGTTCTTAAAAGAAAAGGAGGGAGAAAAGATTGAAAAGAAGAAAGACGCCGAAAAAAAAAGGAAGATGGACGTAGAATTGGAAGACGATGAAGAGATAAGCTCACTTCCCTTTAAATTCCTTCCGTTGTAAGTCCTAGCCAAATTATAACCCTTACAACCCTTTGATTCCACATAGACGGTCTCTCGCTTAGGTGAAATGATTAAAAATGCCTCGATCACAGGTAAATTGACTAAAAATTGCTTGTGTTGACTTGAGTGATAAAAATATAAAAATCCCAAGATAGCTAATTGAGAGCAAGAGCGAACCTAGTGAGAGTTGTCGAAATGGACCAGTCTATGGACTTCGGACTTTAGTTTGACGACATGACTTGACGGCATTTTCTTCTTTCAAATGTCTCGTAAAATTTTAGGCGTGACGATTGATCGAAGCAAAATAATCTGACCCCATAAATGAAAAAAGAAATATATATATATACATATATATAATAATAAATAAATAATAAATAATAAAATTCGCACATTTTGACATGAAATGTTATGTTTCATATGCGTTGAATTGAATAAATGCGAATCTCTTTAGTGTATCGCACATTCTAAATGCAATGTTAGATTGCATCGGTACTGAATTGTTTAAATGCGATAAATTTTTCATTGCTTCTACCCTCACACAATATTTTAAAGTACATGTTTTCGGGGACCATGTATACATGCTTACTTGGTAAATTTGTGTGCTCGTGACTTGAATTGATTTCATATGCTTGCATAATTAGTCAATTCTTGTGCATCATTTGAGGGGGAGCAAGTATAAGACTTGTAGATTAGCTCCAAATATTTTTGACGTTTTTTTTTTAGCATTTCAGATCTTTCAAAATTAAGGAGTGAGATGTCGACACTACAAAGAGAGGAGCTAGACACAAGACCAAATCTTTCAAAGATAAATTTGCCAAAAATAAGTGTTGATTAACTCCATTATTACTAACGCTTATCTCTAAGTGGTACAAATTTTTAAATTTCTGCCAGGGGAGCTAGACGTTACTACACAGAAAATACAGGGAGTTAATTGCATTTATTTTAATTACTAAGGGGGAGCCTTACAAAGGGTTTTATTTTGAAATAGGGGTCAATCTGAAAATTTTAGAAGTACTTACTATCGAGAAACTAGATAGAAGACTTAATTCACGATCATAAGTTTCTCGATCGTAAACAGTGTTGGAAACAATTTTGATTGGCCGCGATAATTTGCGATCAAAAAATTTGAATTAAGAGGAAATTTTCAAATCAAAAATTTCTCGAGCGCAAATAGTAATGGGCCTGATCCATTTAATCACAAAACGTCCAATCGCAAACCCAACATTGACTTAATGCTAGTTAATAAAAGTTTAACTTTTGTCAGTCGAAAAACTTTTTCTCACGCAACCCTAATCGCAAAAAATCTCTCTAGCGAAAAACTTTCACAGACAGCTTAAAATTCTCAAAATCTTTCGATTTTCAACACCAAACTGTCTGTTTAAGGTAGAAATTAGATTCTTTTGACATTTGCGTGTGATTGAACTTTATTAGCATCTGCATTTTGTAGTTTTTGCATTATTAAGATTAGATTCTCGACTGTTCTTCAAAACTGAGAAAAACCGTAACTATTTTATAGTGTTTGCGGCTTGATTTTGAACTTTATCTGAGTTTAATGCCTGCACTTAAGATAGTTTCGATATTCTCTATGAATCTGGTAGAATGAATCATCGGAAAATCTGCATCTTCGACTGTAATTTGAGTTTTGATGAAACTGGGTATTTGAATGTTTAAAGCCATCGAAGAACTTTGTCGATCGCAAACAGTCTTAATTGAATTCCGATTTAATTGAGATACTGTTTGTGTCGAATTAGTTTTTCGATCGGTAAAATTCTGATTTAGTCGCTAAGATAGAAGATTTTGACAAAAAAAAAAAATTACTTACCATCGAGAAATCTAATTAGGATTTTTGTGAGCGAAAAACTTACGCACTGATTAGACAATTTAGATGCAAATTTTATCGAACGTAAAACTTACTATCGCAAAATAGAATTTTCGTGTTAATTGGATTTTGGTCGTAAAAATTTAGCAGCGAAAAAAATTAATTTTTCAACGCTTAATTTTTCGATCTTAAAATTCGTCGCTTCGGACCTAATTGATCGGAAAATTTCTCGACGTTTAACTTAGTCTTTCGTTGATTAATTTCTCGATAGAATTATATCGCAGCGAAAAAAAAAATTTGTTACTTACAATCGAAAATCACATACCGCTCGACAAATTTCAAATCGAAAATTTTATTCAATCGAGGAAAATTTTTCGATAGTAAATTTACCTGAGATGTAATTTCTCGATCGTAAATTTACACGGAATTTTTCTCGATCGTAAAATTGATCGACTACAGTCACGATTTCAACTTCAACATTTAGGAAATTTTTCTAAGTCTTTTACACTGTAGCTAACAATAGCGGATAAAATTCTTCGATCGCAAAATTCAGACAGAATTCTTTCAATTGAAATCAAGATATAGGAAATCAAATTGCAATTCAATTTTCTCGACCGAAAATTTTCTCGGCATGAACAGTGACTTACTGATTTAATACTTGGCGAAATTTCGAACTATTTTTCACACGACATATATTTCAATTTGATATGATTTCAATTCAAAATTTTCTCGGCATGAACAGTGACTTCACTATGCATTTGATATGATTTCAATTCAAAATTCATCAAACATGCTATTATTTACAATATTACTATAGTTTGATGAAATTTATTCATATTTCGTCTGAAAATAAAATTGATCTAATATACTTTTATATTTCTTATTTTTCAGATGGATCGCTACCTAAGATACAACCATATATATGATCACAATATGTACTTGAAGGTTCAGGATACGAACTTTCAGCTCGATCTGAACACGTTTAGGTGTCCAGACGAGATCATCGTATCAATCCTACAAGGCCACCCCATCTGGCATGCGTTAACGGTCACTGCATCAGTGCCGATGGTCTATCTCCAGCAATTCTGGGGATACATACAAGGAGTTGTAGCAAATGGGGCATTCTCCTTCACTACACAACTCGGGACGCGGCATATTCACATGAGCAAGAGCCAGTTCGGGATGATGCTGGACTTGCCGCACAACGACAACTACGACCCGCTCCCGACGGACGCAGAGATGATTCAGGACTTTTTGCACATGGGATACCAACCACCACTCACAAGATTAGCTCAGGTCCAGAGCAGCGGAATCCCACACCCGTAGAAGACACTATTCGGAATAGTGAATAAGTGTCTGTCGCCCAAGCACGCAGGATTCGATAAGGGCAACAGCAATTTTGAGGATCTTCCACGGCATCGCCTTCTCAAGAAATTATGACTACGCTCAGCTAATCTGGAACGACCTCGTGGACCATATTCGGCAGAAGGAGAACCGATGCTCGAAGAACGTGCCCTATGCTCGATGGTTCAATGTGATCATCAGGGAGTTCATGGAGTTACACGCCGAGAACATCCCCCAGCTACCTCCTGGTGGAAACTATAAGCCGCCAAGGCTAAAGTTCTTCCACAATCCACGGCTCACGGACTTGGACCAACCGTCGATGCCGATTCCGCTCCAACTACTCAGGCTTGCCGACCCCACGGGAGCTGAGTATCAAAGATTCTGCCGGGAATACCATTTAACGGAGCAAATAATCAGAGGGCCCCCGGCAGATTACCATGTGAGCCCTCCCCAACCGGAACACCAACCAAGCCCTGACGACGCGATGATAGATGTTGTCGCTCAGGAGCTTCAACAAGAGTCTCCCTTGATCGAAGAGCCGATGCCCGACGTAGATGAGACCTTGATAGACGTCGTGGCTACCGAGATGGCGCTCGAGGCTCCTGAACATGAATACCAAGTGGAAGTGCCCGTTCATGTTGGCGTGCTCGAAGAAACCATTGAGGAGGTTCTTCTACCAGTAGCACAGCCCGAAGTCGAAATGGGGCAAACTTCACTTCCACCGGTGACGGGTCAGGCACTGGAGGACGTCCATCGAGACCTCACTCCTCACACGGCCACCTCGTCTGACACGGAGTCTGACGAGGAAATAAGTCTGATAAGGAGGACTCCCAGGAGACTTAGCATTCAACTGGAGTCCCTCTTCCCAGCCGTCACCAACGCACCAGATACTACGCTGACCACAACGACAAGTGTTGCCGGCACTTCTTCGCTCAATCTTGAGCCGCAACCAACCAACGTGGTGTCTGGTTCGCAGGCGCAACCTGAGCCTGCCTTAACACCCATAGAGACGAATCCTCCAGATTCGACTCGAGGATTGGGTGGAAGTCTCATACAGTCACAACCTCAAGTGATTGTGAGCCAACCCACAGAGTCGGTGTCTACTCAAGGGTTGATAACAGGCGACATCAGTCGTCATGGTCCATCTCAGGAGGCGTCCGCACCCTTCGTGACGAACGAGCGGTTCCAGGCCGCTCTCTCTGCCGCTGTACAGTCTATGGAAGACAAAATCACGGAGAGAGTACTCCAAGCACTCGAGGCATCCCGAAGAGATACCGGGAAAGCACCTGCCTCTGAAGGCCCTTCGTCACAAATCAACCCCACACCTCCACAACCCACACCCACCGACCCTCTAGCCACTTCCTCCATCCTCATCAATCCATACACAATCCCCATCACCGAGCTCCATGACATTCTCCTCGCCCGTCTGAAAGGCCTTTCCATCCGATCGCCGCAAGAAGAATCCCTCTATAGGCGATTGGTGGACCATCCTGAGCCACCGACTGACACCTGCCGAGGCCAAAGCTCCCACTCACGGTGCAGACATGACGATCCTGACAATCAGGACCCTCATGAGGGGGAGAAGAGGCCAAGGACATCAACAAGTGGCCAAGGACAAGCGCTGGAGCTAGTGAAACCCAAACACAAACCCACCAAACTCAAACCACCCAAACTACCTACACCACGCATCGCACCGCCCACATCGAACCACCAACCTTTCACCTCAGGACGCCTCCGTCCACACCACCGATCTACTCAAGCCCCTTGCTTCCGGAAGAAGAAGCAAGTGCTGCGATGCTTGTAGCTCTAGCAGCTACCCAAGCCACTCCCTCAGTCGCTCCAAACCAACCGGGACCCTCTAGACATGGCATCAATCCACACGAGGCCCTAGACAAGTACATCTTTGAAGGACAGTGGATGATCCATTCCATGCCCGAGGAGCATCAAAGACGACGGCTTCACGACGTTCGGCGCTTTCTACAACAAGCGTCTATAGACCTCGTAATCATAGAAGACAGCTTCAGGAAGGTGAAGACTACGAGCGAGATATCCCAAGGCTACCAGAGTTAATCGCTCAAGAGGCGGTTCCCTCTCCAAGGCTGACGCTAGGGACCGTCCGGATCGACACGCAATGGGAAAACATCCAAATTGAAATTCCCTTCCTAGAAGAAGTTCGTGAGAATATTTGGAGGTCTCCGGACAGAGTGAAGAAGCCGAACGAGTTCGAGCTTAGAGGGATCTCTCATTGGGATCAGCAGAAGAGGATGACCCACCTCTGGATGCTGACCAAACTAGGACCTGATATTAGGCTGGGGATGACTAAGGCACAAGCAAAGAGCCATTATAAGAGTCTCTCCCCAATAAGCCAACTACTTAGCGTCTACTGTGACAAAGGAGGACTTCCAACACCTCACTACATCATCGATCGAGTGGACAGGACCCAAGAGGAACTGAGCGAGAGCGACCTGCCGTACCTCCCCGCCGATGAAGTGTACCGTCTTTATCAGCTATACGTGGAGAAGTACAAAGGTCCTTAGGGCTTCATCAAGAAAGAAGGCCTCGAAGGGCTCTACCGGTTCATGATGCGACAAGTCAAGTACTTCGCCGCTCACGACCTTCAAATGGCGCTTGAGAGCAATATGAAGAAGGTCAACATGACCGCTCCGCTCAACAAAGGACCTGAGATCGAAGGGCTTCCCAACAATCACGTGCACATCAGCTGAGTCCTAGGCATCACCTACCACAATCCAATAGCAAAGAAGAATAGGTTGATGCTGAAGACTGAGATTCATAAGTTTTGCGATGGGACGCTCAAGGTCGTCAGGAAAAACATCGAGCAGAGGTTGGAAGAAATCAATCGAGATACGATGCTGAGGATCCATAGGTTCGTGAGAGAACAGCCGCTCCTAATGGAATTGATTGAAGATATCAAGGAGCGATTGGAGCTAAGGATCACGCTGAGGAACTACGAGCATGCGCTGGGCTTGAGCAGATCATATTACGCCCGACGAGGACAAACGGCGCGGAGACGCAATCAAGCACAAAGGGGGAGATTGTAGAATACCATTCATAATTGTGCTTGATTTCATTAGTTGTCCTTGTAATTTGGGACGTTTTGTATAGTAGTCCTTAGATTAGGACTAGTTTGATATTTATACCAAGTTTGTTTGGTATAAATACATGTAAATCAATTGAGCTGAATAGAGAAAGTTTAGAGAATTGATCCGAAGGGCTTGCAATTCGATTTCTAGAGAGAGAAACAACAGTAACTTTCTCACTCTAATTGAATTCTCTCTAGTGTTCTTAACTTGAGTTTTTCGATCGAATTACTATGAATTCTAGCCTAGGATCGTAGAGTTGTTAATCGTAGGACCTAACAAGACGGCACGTGAAAGATATTCAACATACCAGTAACTACTGTTGGATTCGCCTCCGCCTCTTTATTGGTCAATGTGAAAACACATGCAGGCACGGGCGGGGGTCCAGGCTTTGCTGCTGATTCTGTAGTAGCGGCTGAGCTCTCGTACAATTCCGTGCAACATGCCTGTCCCACCGCACCGGAAGCACTGTAGAGTCTGTAGTGGTCGTGGTCCATAGCAGATGCCAAAATGATTCCGCCCGCATTGCTGGCATTGGGGCGCTGACACCGGTGGTCGATTAGGAACATCGGTTGATCCCTGGCTAAAGTTCGGGCGCCACATCTGCTGACCCGTTCGATTACCTTTATTCTTCGGGCCCTTGCCGAAGAACTGGCGATTCTGACTACTTCCTCCTTGCTAACTCTCTCTCTCTTCCGGTTCGCTTCCTGGGCCTCCCTCACTACTCCTTCCGCCTGTTCGGCTATCAACGCACGCTCCGTCGCCTGACGGAATTCTAATTACCCGCTATACTCAAGTCACGATAGAATTCAGGTTTCAATCCTCGAAGGAACCTCGTAACTTTCAGCGTATTCGTCGCTACGAGATGAGGGGCGAAACGAGATAACTCCTCGAATCTGCGGATATACTCCGCAATCGGCATACGTCCTTGTTTCAGGGAAACGGCACACAACACCTTCTCATTATTCGGCACACGGCTATAGATGAAGAGATCTTCTATGGTGCCGATCTAGTCCTCAGCCACTGCAGGGTTAGCGGCCTCGGCAAACGTTGGAGGATTTAGCTTACAGAATCTCTCCCCAATGATTTCCACTCGATCAGGTTGCGGGGAGGAACAGTGCTCAGATGAGCTCCGATGATTGATCAGATCATTGATCTGGTCTGACTGTCGTTGGATTAATTCAGTCAGACGATGGATAGTATCGCGCTCACGAATCGAAGACTCAGGTTCGTCCCGCCGACTCGTTTCTCCTAAAAGCTCTCGTCTCGGTCGTCCTCTCGACATTTCCAACTACTATATAATACACAAACGAGCACATAAGAACACATAATCACATTAGCATATAATACTTACAGGCAAGGCTGGTTCTCCCGGCTTCTGAGCGGAAGTACATGGACAGTCATCAGAATCTAAAGTCTACGCTCTGATACCACCTGTGGCGACCCTACTTCCTAATTAAGTTAATTGGCGGATTTCCGCAACGAAAGTCGCGGAGGACCCGATTTTTCGAAAACTTTTAAGGATAATAATATACATATACAATCTAAAGTCGGGTTATGAAATATTACAGTGGATGTATATTATATGGAGTGGTTGATAAGTAATGATATAATAAATAGTAGATGCATATTATTTATATTGGTCGTTAAATAAAGATGTGATGAGAATATAAATATCTGTTACAGCCCATACCTCGCTTGCATTGATATCCGCTTTGTGCGTTAAGCTGCCCGGCTGAGGACTTCTGTGGCGACCCTACTTCCTAATTAAGTTAATTCTGTCGCGGAGGACCCGATTTTTCGAAAACTTTTAAGGATAATAATATACATATACAATCTAAAGTCGGGTTTACAAAACAATGTCATATAACTACAACGGGCCGAAGCCCCAAAAATCAGAACCCGACTATGATATCCTACGCCTCTCCACAGGTCGCGTCCCATGTACTGCGCCGCCCTCAAAAGCCCGTGGAGTCACCGCCGCCAGCCAGCCTACAGCTCACCCGGACACGTATCGGTGTCGGGCTCAGTCTTACCTACAAAAATAAAACCCTGAGCAAAATTGCCCAGTAGGTGGTAGTAAAAAACATGCAATGCGTGCGTGCACTCAACCCAATCCGAAAACCTCACATCATAATAAAATGCACCCTCGATCCTACGTCACATCTCAACACATAACAGGGCCCTAGGCTAAACTCAGCACCCACGCGCGCAATGGCAAAGTACGCCATAAATCATGCGGTAGCCCACGCCGGCCGTGCCGGGTCTCTCCTTCCGCACACAATCTCAACCTGACGGTATTACACCTCGGTGTAATGCCCCGTAGTGTAACACTAACCCGGGTAGACAGGAATCTCACATCTGTCTGCCGTCCCTGAGCCAAATAATATCCGGTGGTATACACCTCGGGTGGCTCACTCCCGAGTAGATGGGTGTCGCAAACCCCCTCTCCCACCAGGTGCTACATGAGTCTAACCCTGACGACCAATAACGGTCACTCTACCCCACTCAACCGACACCGTAAGGTGTCACCGTACAAATACGGTACCATCATCTCTCCCGTGCATGTCGTGAAATGCATACAAAATCAATCAACATGGAAACATGCACATCAAAACCACATAAGCGTACAACTATCAGACTAGGCCGAAGGTTTTAAAATCTAAAAATAATATTTATAGTTTAAAATACCCGAGAGTATAAGTTATAGTACGGAAATATTTTATTTTTAAAATGATTTGGGCTGAAAATAATTTTATTTAAATAAATTTGGCCTGAAATAGGGCAAAAGCCCAAAATTAAATCCGTGGTCAACTCTGGTCAAAGGCCAAATCGTATCGCCCGAAACCCACATTTAAAGCTGGTCAACCCGCGAAACATTCGGGTCAACGCCCGGATTTGCGAAATCACTCGCTGCAATTCGCGAGTCGCCCGATTCAAAATGGTCAACCCGTAAAACTTCGAGTCAACGTTCGAATTCGCGACACTTTCGCCGAGTTCGCTGATCGATTGATCAGGCCCGCGAAACCCAATTTAAGCCCGCGCAAAGCCCGACGTCACTTACAGGAATCACCCCGCGAAATTAAGTCGGCCCGCGAAACACAAAGTCGGCCCGCGACTTATCTCATAACTCGCGAAACAGCTTCAGCCCGCGAAACCCGAATGCTGGCCCGCGAAAATCATTTTTACTCACACTTCGCCAAACATTTGAGCACGCGACAAAATTTCGCGACACGAAACTCAATTCGGCCAATTTTCTATTTATCTTAAAATCATCTCACCCGATTTGCGAACTAAGAGACGGCCCGCAAAATCTTTTCTCTCTCTCTCTCACGATTTGCAAAGTAAAATAGGCCCGCGAACTATCTAACAGCTAATTCGCGAAATAATGCAACCCGCGAAACAATTTCACTCGATTCGCCAACCTCCTAATTCGCAAAGTCCACCCGCAAAACACAAAATTTTCACTGTTCCTACAACCTACTTCGCGAATCATGAACAGACCCTAATTTTCCAGAAATTTGACACGTTCTTCATCCCACAAACACATCACATTCAATTATCAACTCAAGAACTCATATATTGAGTTCAAAATCACGCCATAACACATAATAGCATACCACGTAAATTTATAAAAATCATAAAACTTAAAAATATGAATTCGAATGGCCTTCCAATCGAATTCTAACACTTTTACGGAACGTAATACGCTTTAAAGAGGGTTTGTAGGGGTATAAACCACCTACCTCACTTTCAAGTTGAATTAAATGGTTGTTGGGAAGTTGAACTAGCCGATCTTCTACTGTTCTTTAGCCCTTAGCTCACTTGAATGAAATTCCCTAGCTTTTTACCTTCGTCACCTTCTTTCTTCTCTTTGGTTCTTTCTTATTTTTTTCTCTATTGCTTTCACGTTGTTTCTTTAGTTATCAATAATTGTTTTTAAGGCTAAGTATCAAGGGAATGACTTGTTACTCACGTGATGTCCCTAGCCGTTAAGCAACCTCATTCCTATCTTACGTTATTTGGGCTAAAATAAATATCCATTTGGGCCAACATTTAAATACTTGGGAACTTCCCTTTCTTAATTTATCATTTCAAGTTGGGCCTTTATTAACTTATTTGGGTCCTATTATTATTTGATCTATTTTATTGTTCAGGCTTTCCAACATTTTTGGCCCATCTTATTTTATTCACTCTCGGGCCTAATTATTATTTTCGCTCAGTTCTGAAAAAATCCGTTTTGTCCGAAATTAAGTTCATTAATTTCGAACGTTACAAAATAATCCCGTATTAATTTTACGGTATTACAACTTCCCAGGGGTCATCCGTCCTGTTACTACTCTCCCCAAGCACGCTTAACTACGGACTTCCTACGAACTCCCACCCATCCGCACGGCTTTAAAACGCGTCAATGGGACGGATGTCCACACCGTTATAAAGCCATGCTTCGTTCCCGCCTCCAATCGGTGTGGGATATCACAATCCACCCCCCTCAAAGGGTCCCGCGCCCTCGCTGGCACACCGACCCGAGCTCTGGCTCTGATACCATCTGTAACAGCCCAGACCTTGCTCTCATTGATATTGTCCGCTTTGGGCGTTAAGCTGCCTGGCTAAGGACTTCTCGGGTTGTCACCCATCATGGTATATGTGATTATTTTATGAGAATGTAATATTTTATTTTGTGGTTGTAATTGGAGAAATTTGCTTAGGCACCTTGAGTTGTATTGTAAAACACACCAAAGTATTGAATTAATTCATACGTCGTCTCTCTAAATATTTTTTTTTTGGTCAAATGAAATGTTCATTAACCACAAGGAACGGTTTTTTTTCAAGTGTTTTCTCACTTCGCACCTACATCACTCTACAGAGAGGGAGAACATATCCTATTAAAAATAACCCTGTCAGCTGCTTTCTTAACCCTGCACACACTTCCAATCCTCCCCTTCATATTCTTTGCTATACTGCTCTCAATCTGCTCTTCAGTCGCTTTACTGCCCGTGTCATGCACCCGTTTATTCCGTTCAAACCAAATGTGATAAAACATAGCTGTATAGCAAGCCATCAGCATATTGTACCTAGTCGAGCGCTTTCTTCCCCAATTCACTAGCCAGTCACACATCTCATTAAACGAACAGAATGACACATCCATTTGTAACCAGACATTCATTCTATGTAGCAGATTTGTACTGAACCTGCATTCCACAAACAAGTGTTCAACATTCTCCTCCTGGCTAGTACATAAAGGACACCATCTATCACTAATGTCCACACCCCACTTGGCCAGTTTTTCTTTCGTTAATAGCCGCTTATGTACAAATAGCCAGAGAAAGAACGAGTGTTTTGGTACATTGTACCTGTTCCAAACAGCTTGACAAAGGGGAAATGGAGTAGATGCTCCTTTAAGCCACTCATAACCAGATTTAATTGAATAATTCCCATCAACAGACATGGACCAGACCCCTCCTTCATAACCATTCTGAAACTTCAGCTTGAGTCTATTGATCTTCTTCCAATGCCATCCTGAATCCAAGGCAGGGTAATAATCCCAGAAACTAGTCCCTCGCAAGTACATCACATGAACCCATTTGATCCAAAGCGTATCCGTCTTCTTCATTATCTCCCATATCTGCTTCCCAACTAAAGCCACATTCCAGGTAACACAGTCCCTGATATTCAGCCCACCGTGCTTCTTAGGCAGACACACTCTATCCCAGCTAATCAATGGAACACTCTTGCCGTGCTGTTTTTTCCCCCAGAGAAAGTCCCTACAGAGCTTGTCTACCTCCTTCGACACTGCTTTTGGGAGAAGGAAAATCGAGCCCCAATACCCATGCGTAGCCAATAGGACAGAATTTATTAAGCATACTCTCCCTGCGTAGGAAAGATGCCTTGTGGCCCAGCAGCGCAACCTCGCTGTAATTTTCTCAACCAGCAACTGACACGCCTGTTTACTCCATTTAGTAGGTGCCATTGGCACCCCCAAGTACCTCATGGGATAGCTGCCTAAGTTGAACCCCGTGGACTGCACTATATGCTGCACAGTTTGGCTTGATGTGCCAGCCAGAAACAGGTTAGACTTGAGTCTATTAGCCTCCAGTCCAGTCACTTCCTTGAAGTGATCTAGCGTCTCCTTAACCACACTCACTGGACCCTCCTTACCTTTACAAAAGATCATGAGATCATCCGCAAAACACAGGTTTATCATATTGATATGCTTGCATAAGGGATGGAATCGAAATCTGGGATCTCTGGCAGCCCTTTTCAATTTCCTAGTTAGATATTCCATGACAATTACAAAGAGTAAAGGCGACATCGGATCACCTTGTCTTAACCCTCTAGCTCCTTTAATTGTTCCTGCTGTTGCCCCATTGAGAGATATGGTGTAGGATACCGAGGTCACACATTCCATTATCCACTCCACAAACTTCTTAGGAAACCTGAGAGAGCATAACCAGTTTTCCAGAAATAGCCACTCCACTGTGTCATATGCCTTCCTTAGATCCACCTTAAGAAGAGCCCTAGCAGAGGCATTCTTCCTATTATACAATCTAATAAGATCCTGACATAGTAGGATATTGTGCACGATAGATCGTCCTGCCACGAATGCGCTTTGGTTGGAGTTGATGAGTTGGGGCAGTAGAGGCTTGATTCTCTCACACAACATTTTGGAGATGCATTTATATATGGAATTACAACAGGAAATTGGCCTGAAATCAGCCGCTGTAACAGGGTTATTTACTTTCGGGATTAGGCAGATGGTGGTTCTGTTTACCACTGACAGAAGTCGCCCAGTTTGGAAAAACTCAAGGACTGCATCAGTGATTTGCTCCCCAACCACAGCCCACGCTTTCTTGAAGAACCCGCTGCCATACCCATCCGGCCCTGGCGCAGCCTCTTCATGAATGGCTGCCATTGCTCTAGCTACATCCTCCTTGGCGAATGGTTGGACCAGCTGCAATTGATCCTTCAGAGATAGGAGATACCCCTCCTCAGCTACCTTTACCTCCAGTTTCCCAGCCACCGTGGCCTTTTTTCCCAACATCTCCTGATAATATTCAATGAAATGTTGATGTATAGCTTCACTGCCCTCTATCAGCTTCCCATCCTTATCAACTACAGAGAGAATTCTGTTAGCATAAACCCTTTGCCTCAAAGCGGAGTGATAATAAGTTGTATTTTGGTCTCCCCTCTCTAACCATCTTACTTTAGCCTTTTGTCTCAGAAATTTTTCATTTGCTTCTCTAAGGAATTTGTATTCCTGCCTTATAGCAGCTTCCTTCTCTAACAGAGCCCAGTTGAGTGGATCCTCATGTACTGCATTTTGGCACTCCTCAAGCAGTTTCTGCTGTTGCTCAGTTCTGATTACAATGTTAGTAAACCTTTCAGTATTTAGGCTCTTAAGAGGCCCCCTGAGCTGGTGTAAATTCCGGTACACATTTACCATAGCTGTGCCCTACTGAGTCCTCCAATTGTCTGCAACTGTCCTCAAGAAGGAGGGAGTCATACTCCACATATTGAAGTACTTAAAAGGTTGTCTGTGTTGCTGGGCCTGCCCCATGTCCCTCAATAGCATTGGAGTGTGATCCGACATCCCTTCAGGTAAGAAAGTCACAGCATAATTAGGGAATCTGGCCAGCCAAGGCTCATTTGCTAGTGCCCAATCCAATCTACTCCATATTCTCATGCCCTGCCTTTGCTTATTAGACCATGTATATCGGCATCCATTCCTATGAATCTCCCCTAAATGGCAGCTTTGGATACAGTGGTTAAACCCACTGATCTCACTTGCGCTGACTGGTGCCCCTCCAATCCTATCATCCATGCTTCTAACATTGTTAAAATCCCCCCAGAGCATCCATGAATTCTGCATAGAATCGCCTATGGATTGGATAGTTCCCCATAGAATTTCTCTCTCCGCAGGAGCATTAGATCCATATATGCTGGTTAGGTATGTGACCAATTTCTCCCCCTGCCATACTCTGACATGCATGTGTTGAGCAGATTTGGAGACAATCTCCAACTCCATCCCTCCTCGCCACAAAACAATGATTCTGCCATTTGGATGTTCACTTAGATTGTGCACCATTTGCCAACCTTTAAAATGTTTATTAATAACCTCAGACACATTCCCTACCTTGAGCTTAGTTTCCAAAAGACACAAAAGACTTATCTTGTATTTACAGCAGAAGAGAACTAGTTCTCTCTGCTTAGCAGGGCCATTAAGGCCCCTAATATTCCAAGTAAGCCATCTATCCATGACCAAGGTCATGGACCCTCTGCTCGGAAGGGTTTGGTTCACTTGTGTCCCCCGTTTCTTGTTGAATCATATCAGCCCATGAATTTCTTTGCCTCCCTGCAATCACGAAGCTCCCCATATCTCGTACTTCAGGCTGCTTCCCAGGGACAGAGCCTTGCTGAGTCTGATCTGGTTTGGCCCTACTACCCTCTGCTCCCTCTTTGTTCTTCCCAAGCTCTTCATTTGCAGGACCCTCTTTGTGAGGCCCCTGGCGGGGCTGCCAGACTTCCTGCTTGTCTTTCCTACATATGAGTGCATCATGACCATATTGCCTACACTTTGTACACAACACTGGCTTCCACTCGTATTTAACTTCCTGTTCAATTAGCTGCCCCCTCTCGTTCATGAATTGTATGCTGTCCTTGAGAGGTTTGTTGAGGTTCACCTCCACCAACACTCTAGCGTAATGTATTCTCTCTTTCCTTCTAGTGAAATCGTCCGACATAATAGGTTTCCCGATCAAATTCGCAAGCTTGCTTAGAGTCTTTATACCCCAATACTTCAGATCCAACTGAGGCAACTGTACCCATATAGGCACACTGTCAACTCCTACCTTGTTAAGTTGGGTGTCCTCAGACCACGGGGTAAGAACCACATGCTTGTTATCGAAGTGGAGTATTTCTGTCTGCAAGATAGTGTCTCTAGCTTCCACAGACTCAAATCTGGCCAGAAATAGGCCCTTTCTGACCTGCCACACGTTCAACAGTCCTTTTTTATCCCATTTCCGCTTCAGAAATCCCGTCATAACTCCATATGGAGGGTTAGACCCGAGAACATAGCATAACAGAGAAGACCTCCAGTGTTCCACTTCTTCCTTGATCTCCTCAGCATCCACTCGTCCGATTTCCTGCCCATTCTCATACAGCGGCTGCACATATTCAAGTCTACTATCTGGATTCTTAATCATCTGCACATTGAATCGGGCCCAAGGGTTTGCCTCCTTCTCAATGCGGTCTCGATTAGTGATCTGCTGACCGGAATCTCTGCCAATAGACTCGCCCGGGGTAGGCCACTCCTTTTCCGCCACCGTCGAAGCCCCAATCAGTACGTGCGTGCTGTTTTCCAATGGAACAGTAACTTGACTCGTTTTTTCCCCAGCGCTTACCACGTTGTCCACTGTCACACCAATACTACCAGACCTAATCGATTGCCCATTCGATCTTCCATTGGTTGGGGATGGCGTCATCGCTACGATCGGCACCTCCCTCTGTTTCGTAGGTTTCTTCTTTTTCGCCATGGCGAAAGAGAGAGAAACCTAGGATGATATCATTTTCCAGCAAGTTTTCTTCTCTCTAAATATTTCTCTTTATAATTATATTAACATAATAATCATAATATATCACAATAATATTTTATAACACGTTATCAGTACGAGCGCTCTCCGGCAACGATCAACCTCCATCGTGATACTTTCATGAGTGAAATATGGTAATTTTATTTTTATGTACAATAATTTTATATATATTAATCGTACACTGTTATGGATATTTAAAACAGTAAAATATACAACAAAATGTCTCTAGCCGAGTGGTATCGCGGAATATCATCATTAGTGGTGAGAGGTCCAGATTTCGATTCCTCTTGGTGGCGTGTTGAGTTTTTTTAAGAATAAAAAATTTAAAAAATATTCGTTTAAATACTTTAAATTAATTACTTGGATGGACTATGGACTATGGACATAGATTTTGGACTATGGACATGGATTTCGGACATGAATACGGACTTTGGACAACGGACACGGATTTTGGATACCATAATTACCTTACCGGACCTTATAGAAATTAAATAAACGGATAATGAAGAATGTATTTTATTTATTTATGGTATTCTTGTTACATATATTTTGGATCTTCTGATTTTGATTATTATCTTATATGATTTAATTGTTAACATTTTTTTGATCTTATGATAGTATAATGTCGACCTTGACGAGCTTAGAATTTGTTGCGCTTGATATCTCGGTAAAAAAACTATTTATCTTGGGAACTAGATGCCGATGTTCATCTGAATATGAAAGCTTAGGCGACACCATTGTCGACCCGAAAAGCGCAAGCACTCAAGCCGGAGGTGGAGGTGACACCGTTGACGCCACAAAAACCACAACGCCGCAAGATTAGGCAAAAGCGCTTATATTTCTTTGCCACCACATCCGTGAGAGTTTGAAAAGTGAATATTTAACAGCAAAAGACCCAGCTGAGTTGTGGAAAAATCTGAAAGAAAGGTATAACAACTAGGCAACTGTTATTCTTCCGAATGCAAGGTACGAATGGATGAATTTACGATTACAAGATTTTAAATCGGTAAGCGAATACAATTCTGCTGTTTATAGAATTACTCCACGCTGAAATTATGTGGAGAAACAATTACCGATGCGGATATGTTGGAGAAAACATTCACCACATTTCATCCATCAAATGTTGTATTACAACGCCAATATCGGGAGAGAGAATATGAAAGGTATTCAGATCTAATTTCCTGTTTACATTTAGCTGAGCAAAATAATGAGATGTTGATGAAACACCACAAAATCCCGACCGACTGGTTCTACTGCACTCCCTGAAGCGAATGCAGTTAGAGGAAGCAATAATGATAATAATAGAGGTAATGGCCGCGGTCGTGGTCAAGGCCGAGGTGGAGAATACATGTCGGGTGCTTTCGTAGCCTTTTGCGAGGAACAAGGCATCAGGAGATTCCTCACCGCACCGTATTCGCCACAAAAAAACGGCGTGGCCGAAAGAAAAAATCGTACCATACTTGACAATGTTCGATCAATGTTGAAAAGCAAAGAGATGCCAAAGGAGTTCTAGGCCGGGGCGGTACAATGTGCCGTTTATATTCAATCGATGCCCACATCACAAGCTCGAGAATCGAACACCACAAGAAACGTGGAGTGGCTAGAAGCCGACAGTAGCGCACTTCAAAATTTTTGGAAGCGTGGCGTATGCACATGTGGCCGACCAGAAAAGAAACAAACTCGACGGCAAAAGCAGAAAGCTTGTTTTTATTGGGTACGATGAGAGGGCGAAGGCATACCGGCTGGATGATACAGAAAACAAAAAGTTGATAGTAAGTCGGGATGTTCGAGTAGACGAGAAAGCTCGTGGGACTGGAAGGATAAAGAAAACACAACGCACGGAGAACGTTGCACCAATACCCGTCTCCGTTTCTTCTTTAGAAAATAACGAGGAGGACAAACCAAGAAAGTCGAGGATGCGAAGCATGCAAGATCTGTACGAAACAACCGAATTGGTTCATCTAGTCTGTTTGTTGGCGGATTCGGAACAAATTAGCTTCGAAGAAGCCGTAAGAGACAAGAGATGGAGAACGGCGATGGACAAGGAGATCAAAGCGATTAAAAGAATGACAGATGGAATCTGGTGGAGTTGCCACACGGGCATAAATCCATATGAGTAAAATGGGTTTATAAAAAGAAAATGAACGCTCAAGGACAAATCGAACGTTACAAGGCAAGACTGGTGGCGAGGGCTACCCACAACGAGCAGGAATAGACTACGATGGAGTATTTGCTCATGTTGCAAGAATGGAAACAATCCGCCTGCTCCTTGCCCAAGCTGTACAACTTAGCTGGCCGATCTATCAAAATGGATATGAAGTCTGCTTTTCTAAACGGGGAGCTTGAGGAGGAAGTCTACGTTGAGCAACCCCCCGATTCAAAATGGGAGAAGAAGACAAAAATGTTGAAGTTAAAGAAAGCGCTTTACGGGATGAAGCAAATGCCTCGAGATTGGAACACTCGGATCGATGGGTACTTCAAAAGGAAAAAATTCGAATCCATTCAAGCATGCATTATACGTCAAAGGAGAAGAAGATGAAATGATCATCTTCGCTCTCTATGTTGATTATCTCATTTTCATGGGGAGCAGTGAGAAAATAATCAATGACTTCAAGAAGGCGACGACGAAGGAGTTCGAGACGACAGACTTGGGACTGATGAGATATTTCCTTGGTCTCGAAGTTGAGCAAAGAAGCACGGGAATCTTCGTGTCACAAGAAGCGTATGCGAAAGACATACTGAGAAAGAGTAAAATGGAGGTAAGCAAGCCGTTAGCTACATCGATGGAACCAGTGACGGATCCAGGATTGTAGAGTAGGGGGGGCTCAACAGGGATGGATTTTGACCTGTTTTTATCACGGTCTATCGCATAGGGTCATATAATTTTTAGGACAACTTGTATGATAAACGTTTATGTTTGGGCCGTACTTTTTATGATCAAAGTTTATCCTTAGTTTAAATTTTATTTTTTAACTAACGTAATTAATAATATAAATATCTAAAATAGCTTAATATATCTGCACATAAGGATCTGCTAAATATACTAGTATATACCTTAACCGTGAACGTTACATTATCCGACATCTTTATCCAAATGGTTGATATTTTCTCAGTTGTCTTTCGATTCAATTAATATTCTTAAAAGCATCATTATGTACTATTGTAATTTTTTGAACTTTATTTATTTTCTATTTTGGTATTGACATTTTTATTTTGAAATGTAATTTAGTATATTATCATTTATAACATAATTAATAACAAAAACTTACGAAAGAACAAGTATTAAATAAGTTAAAAGCCCAAATCGCTAATTATGGGGCCAATAAATAAAATTGAATTTTCATGGAAAAGAAAATAGAATGAATTAAGAAAAGATTGTAGGCCCAAAATCTGCAACTAAAGCCCAAACGAGAAAAGAATAATTAATAGAACTAAAAAGGACCCAAACCATTTTTCATTTTTTAAACCAGCCCAGCGCATAACTCAGCCTGCCCTATTCATCTTCTTCTTCGGGGTGGGGGGGGGGGTGCTCGCTGCAGCCGCACAGATGGAAAATCAGTTCGCCGGAGTTGCTACCACGGTACGCCTAAGGGGTAAGCCGACCGGTTGGGGGGGCAACAGACCCCCCGAGGCCCGCTGTAGATTCGTTCCTGGATGGAACTTGGAATAAAATTGTGCAAGTTTGAGGGAGGACAAGGAGTAAATGCAACCTAATATCGAAGCTTAGTGGGAAGTCTCTGATACTTAACTTGCATGAGGCCCAACATCACTTATAGCATTGGAGTCGTTAGCCGCTACATGGAAGAACCAAGGCAGTCCAATCCAAAAGCGATCAAGAGATTCTTTGACACATCCGACAAACACAATCACTAGGTCTGTTTTACTCAAAGGCAGGCTACGGCAAACAGATGGATATTCGGACAGTGATTGGTTGGAGATATCAATAATCGAAGAAGCACATGAGGCTATGTATTTTATTTAGGAAGCACAACATTCACGTGGTTATCAAAGAAGCAACCGATCGTGACTCTATTTACCTGTGAAGCGGGTCACGCAGGCTGAGAAATTTATTGCTAGAGTTGAATCTCCAACAAGTCGAGCCAACAGAAATTCGAGTAAATATTAAGTCGGCGATTGAGTTGGCGAACAATCTGGTTCATCATGAGAGAAGCAAGTATATTGATGCTTGGTTACATCTTATTAGAAAGCACACAAAAAATGGAGAAGTGAAAATGATGCACGTAGCGAGTCTGGACCAGGTTGCAGATATTATCACAAAGCCGTTACCGACCGTTTGAGAATCTGAAATGGGATGAAAGAAAGGAAGGCATTGAGATTAAAGAGGAATTTGTTGAATAATCTCAATGCTCGAAACTCAAAGCCGTATACAAGCAAAGCGGTAATATAAGAAAAGTCAAGAAAAATATCTTTTGGGGGACCATCACGATTATATACTGCAAAAAGAAGTCAAGCCAAATATCATACGGCCCTAATGAAGATGTGCAAGATCTAGCAACATTTAATTGCAAGTTGTACTATAAGACAAGCTACTCATATCTATATATATGCATCTTAGCAAATGTAATAGGGTGCACTGTGAATGTAATGAGTGACCAGCAGATAAAAATTAGTTCTCTCACGTGAAGCTGTTCGTGCCTTAACCTCAAACCATAACACTTCGTGCCTTAACCTCAAACCATAACACTCTTTCACGATCTGCCAACCACAAATAAATAACGAAGGTTTGATTTTTTTCATCTTCAACCCGTCCATCCATCGTAGCTTGTAAAGAAGAAAACCTCATCTACGAAAGCTCCAAAAATAACATCAAAGTTGTTTGATGTTAAATATAACACATATACTGCTGGCGACATATACTTAAACGGGGAGTTATGTCTGTCCATGTGTTTGTCAACCGGTTGCCCCTGTATTCAAAGAGCTATAGATGTTACGCAAGTAATGCTATCCGCGCTATAGCTCATAGATTCTTTCTACAGATGACGATGACGATTTTATATCATGACATTTATTATTTTACTTTAAATACGTCTCGACAGTCAATTGCATACATGTAAAAGAATCAGGGCGCTATATAAAGTGCAATCATGATCGCATCACCTCTGGTGTAGATTGTCCTACCATGTTGTCCTCGATATACGCCTAATTTTCCTAGCATTTAAATTATGTACTTCATCACTTTTACATGTACTGCCGCTTGAGATATCTCTTCCGCCTCTAGCTTGTTTTGCTCTTTAGATCTCCTATTTCTTCCATACAATATGTAGTACATTAAGTCCACAATTGGCTGCCTAGAAATAGGTGAAACTGATGGCCTGTAGTATCTTCCGACATGATTTCATTTAAGGGTAAATTCCTGATCAGTCCCCTTTGAAGTTTGAACATCCTCTAAATACCATTCGAATTATTTTTTCATGAATGAAGGAATTCTATTTTTCTTGTATATTTCACTGTGCAAGGTATACAAATATATATACAGCAATGATACCTAGTATATCCCTAGAATCAAGCTACAAATAACTAGGCTATAACCATGGAGAACATTATGCCGTTAATACAATAGTGCAAATATGGAAGTGTGAGTCATCATCCGATCTTATCTTTATCATCCCCCCGCAAGTGCAAGGGTCCTGGAAGGATGCTAAGCCTGGTGCGATGAAGCTGAAATGGCTGACGTGGAAGAGCTTTCGTCAGGGAGTCGGCCAGCTGATCAGAAGTATGGACATGAGTGACATGAAGATGCTTTTGGTGGACTTGATCTCGAACAAAGTGGAAGACAATTGCAACATGTTTCATACGAGAGTGATAGACGGGATTTGCAGCTAGGTAGGTAGTGCAATATTGTCACAGTAGATTGTTGGCGAACTGGAACTAGAGATTCCAAGCTCACTGAGTAAGTTGTGAATCCAATTGACTTCGGTGGTTGTTGAGGCAACAACTCAGTGTTCTGCTTCCTTGGAGGAGCGAGCAACCGTACGTTGCTTTTTGGAACTCCAACTTATCGGATTGGAACCAAGAAATATGACATAAGCTGCCATTGAATGGCATGTGTCGGCATCGCCAGCCCAATCAGCATCAGAGAAGGCATGAACAGTTAAGGGAGATCGGGCTGAGAGAAAAATTCGTAGTGAGAAGTGCCTTTAAAATACCGAAGAATTCTTTTAACTGCAATCCAATGAGTGGTTGATGGGTTGTGCATGAACTGGGCGAGCTTGTTGATCGCAAAGATAATATCCGGACGAGTAAGAGATAGATACTGCAGCGACCCCAAGACTTGTCGATATTTTGTGGGATTATGTCTTGGAGAACCATCATGGAGTTTGAGTGTTGTGGTTGAAGACATATGTGTCGTGACAGCTTTACAGCCATGCATGTTGGTCTTGTGAAAAAGATCAGTAACGTATTGTCGTTGAGAGAGGAAGAGGCCTCGAGATGTTCGAGTTGATTCAACACCCAGAAAATAATGCAGCTGCCCAAGATCCTTCAGAGAAAACCGCTGAGAAAGCTGAGAAGTAAAGTGGCGTAGAAGAGTAGAGTCACTTCCTGTCAAAATAATATCATCCACGTACAATAGAAGATAAACTGTGTTAGAACTAGACATATAAATAAATAAAGAAGCATCAGTTTTAGAGTTAGTAAACCACATGAGATAAGACAAGAGCGCAACTCTGTGTACCACGCCTGAGGGGCTTGACAAAGACCATAAATAGCCTTGTGAAGTTTACAGACATAGTGTGGGCGCTTGGAATTGGCAAAACCCGAGGTTGTTGCATGAATACTACTCTCAGAGAGTGCCTTGTAGAAAGGAATTATTAACATCTAGTTGTTGTATAGGCCAACCTCGAGCAACGGGTATCGTAAGTACGATCCGGATTGTGGTCGGTCTAACGACAGGGCTAATTGTTTCACTGAAGTCAATACCCGGACGCTGATGAAAGCCCTTAGCACCCAATCAGGCTTTATGTCGAGCAATGGTACCATCAGATTTCTCTTAATTCGATATATCCATTTGTACCCAATAATGTTTTGTGTGGGATAGTATGGAATTAAACTCCATGTCTTAATTTATTGAGGGCTGAAAATTCATCTCGCATGGCATCACGCCGATGAGAGATTTTATTGGCTTGGGTGTAAACGAATGACGAATGATTTCCTAAGATGTGGGAGATGTAATATTTTTTGAATGAATTTCCGAGATATAGAGATGTTATTTTCAGATTTATCTTTAAGAGGAAAATTATTTTCAATAAAAATGAACATGACGGAATATTTTGTGACTAGATGGATCAAGGCAAATATAAGCATGGTGAGAGAGGGAAAAACCAAGATACACACAGGGTTTAGACCGATGAGTTAATTTATGAGGAATATGTGGGCGAAGCCAGGGATAACATAGCAACCGAAGACACGAAGAGAATGATATTTAGGTTGACATTTAAAGAGGCCATGAAGTGGAGTATCATACTATAAGACAGAAGTAGGCAATCGATTAACAAGGAAAGTTGCATATTGAAAGGCATAATTCCAAAGCGAATAAGGACAGCAGAGTGATGAAGAAGTGTAAGACATGTTTCAACTATATGACGATGTTTTCGTTCAGCAGATCCAACGTGTTCAGGTGTGTAAGAAGGAGAGATCATGTGTTGAATTCCCTTCTTACCAAGGAAGCTTGAGAGTGATTTGTATTCGCTGCCATCATCAGTAATGTTGCAATAATGTTGCAATAACCCTCAAACACGGAAAAAATATCAGATATGTTTTTCAAAGGATAAAACCATGTAAGTTTAGTGTAATAGTCGACAAATATCACATAGTAACGAAAATTCCCAAACGAAGTAATGGGGGCTGGACCCCAAAATATCTGAGTAAACATATTGAAATGCATGATTACAAGAAATTGAATTTTGTTGAAAGGGAAGTTTATGACTTTTTTTAGAAAGACAAGAATAACAAATTTCTTTAACCGTAGAAGGAGTATTAGAGCTTGCCAAGATCCGACGTTGGATTTGATGAGACGGGTGTCCTAGCCCACAATGCCAAATTTCTGAGGTGATGGCAGTACATGAGGATGGCTGAGATATAGAATGGTTAATGTTGGGATAATATGGCCTTTCATAGAGGTTGTTGCGACTTCGTCCTTTCACCAGAGGTGCCCCCGTGCTCAAATCCTTTACAAGAAAATTAGAAGGGAAAAATTCGATAGAAACTCGATTTTGTTTGCAGAACTGAGATACGGATATCAGGTTTTTACGAATTAGGACGCACATAAAATTTTATTTAATACAAATGATGCATTACGTGAATTAAGAGAAGAAGAACCAGAATGAGTGATAGAGACCTCGCCTTTACCATCGCCAACAATGACGTCCTCGTTACCAACATAATTTGAGTGCGTGGACAGGTTTTCAAGATAGGAGGTAATATGACGGGTTGCTCTGGAATCAAGTATCCAGTTGTTGTCTGACAGATGAGATGAGTTTCTTGCATAGTGCACTTGAGGTTGAAAGTGCGTTCATGGTGAATTCCTCGATCTACAGAATTTGGCACTATGCCCTGGTTTATCACATAATTGGCAAACAATATGGGCATTACCGTATTTATAAGGTCTATACGAGGATTCCGGCCACTTCGTATATACAGGTGTGGTGGTGGACCGAGTAGGGATTGATCAGAATGATGTGGAGAGGTAGGCTCGCGGTAGTTTCCATCAAAGTTTGAATTCGAAGGGCGACCACGTCTAAAGCCACAACGACCTCCACGATTTCTTCCTCTACCTCCACGTCCACGATATGCAAAGTTGACAACGACTTGAGATTCATCTTCTTTTGAGGAGACTCCACGTTTTTGAACTAGCTCTTCATCATGAAGTTTGTCATAGAGATCTTCAAAGCTTATTGGTACATCACGAACTCGAACTGCTGTACCCAATTCCTTAAACTCATCACCGAGCCCTCCTAAGACATATGAAGTTAATTGGCCATCGAATAAAGGATGCCCCACGATAGCAAGGTCATCAGCCAGTGACTTAATCTGGTTCATGTAGGTTGTGACTGTTTTGCCTTCCTTTTTTGTATTCATAAGAGAAGAGAAGATCGACATCATGCGTGTGTTTGATCGATTTACGAAACTAGAATGCATCTTATCCCACGCCTCTGCCGAGGTAGTATAACTGTTCATTGTGGGGCCAACAGTGCTATTGACTGTGGCTTGAATACTGAGAAAAACCAATCGACCTTGCCTTGTCCAAGGTGTAAAATTAGGATCAGATTGAGGAGGATATGGGTTAGTTCTATCAACAAACCCAATAAGACCATAACCATATAGAAGATTGGTCATTTGAGATTTCAAGATGAATAGTTGGAAACCATCTTTAGTCAACTTAAAGGGAATCTGTGAGGATGCATTGAGAGAGATGAGGCTACCATTTAACATATATGAATTTGTTTGGTTTGTGTTGATGACATTTGTTTGGATAGTAGTAGCAGGGGTTTCTGATGATAATGATTATGTCGCCATGGAGGTTGATAGATGGACAAAGGTTTTCTTATCACGGGCTCTGATACCACGAAAGAATTCTATTGTTCTTGTATATTTCACTGTGCAAGGTATACAAATATATATACAGCGATGATACCTAGTATATCCCTAGAATCAAGCTACAATAACTAGGCTAAAATCATGGGGATTATTCTGCCGTTAATACATTAGTGCAAATATGAGAGTGTGAGTCATCATCCGATCTTATCTTTATCAATTCCCAATTTGTGAGAAGTTTGTGTTTAATACTACAAACATTGAGAATAACGTTGGAGCGCGAAAATAACATTTACTAGCTCAAATGCTTTCGCACATGATCGTGGTGCTACCTTTCTCTATGTCCTTAATGTTTCCAGTATCCTCATCCACAAAGCTTTTCATGTACATCCAGCAGCTTCCACAAATTCGGTTTCAATGGTTGATAGTGTTGTTTTAGAATTCAAGATCGAAGGAAGAGAACTTCAATTCTTTTGTATGCTCCCTGTTACTTACGCAAAAGAAGAACTATGAAGAGAGACTTGCCAAACATTTTTCATATTTTTTTGTTTCCTCTCGTACATTAGCTCACTCCCACTTTAGTTCGTTGCTTTTCTTTTTCCTCTCACCCACTCTATCTTTCTCGTACATGATACACACATATATAATATATTAGACGAGGAGATAAGATAGAATCTTATCATATCTTATAGTTGAAAGCCTTAGTCTAAATTTTCATGCGCAGCCTCACGCTTCATACCTCTTTTAGCTGCGTTGTTTTTCTAAACTATTCATTTTCATGCCTTCACTTATTTTCTTTCGCATAGGTCAGCTTTGAGATTAGTCAACAAATTCCCCCTTAATCTCAAGGCACTGCTGTCTTCCGTCACTCCTTAAACTTAACTCTTTTTCGTGTATCGTATGTCGCGGCTCTCTATTTTCGTCAATAATTGCCTTCGTGATCCTCGCCATATTTGCCATCTCGTCGTCTTCGTCTGTCACTAAGCAGCACGGAGAGTCTACCACTAGTTTTCCTTTTGGGCGCGTTTGCCCTTCGGTTCGGTTCTTCGGCGATGTAATAAAAATCCTCGTATTTCTCTTTCATCTCTGTGACATAGTCCTTCAAGCTCGTCACCTCCTCCGCGATTTTCTGCGGATTTTGTCGTACTCAAGGTTCTACGGTATGGTGACAAGATCTTTCGCCTCCGATGGCTTGGCCTTCGTTAGCATCTCGAAGGTCTCTTTCGTGGTTACGTCAGTTGCCTCTTTTTTCTTCGTAATTGAATTATCTTCACCTGCTCGATTACCGTCTCGACCTCGTCCTTTTCGTCTGCCTCTAATTTGTTGGCGAGCTTGTACTTGTCGAAGTTCATGTATTTTTCGAGGTTGTTCCTCGCCTCGATCCACTATTTGACATCCTTTTCTTTCTGGCGTGCTTTTTCCTTGTTAACGCGCTCCATCTCTTTAGGGCTGACCTCATTAGGTTCCCCAATCTTCTGGTGACTGACTTCTTCGCCAGTTTTTCGCAGGGTCTCCGTCATGGCTTCATGCGCGACCATTTCTTCGCGCTCCTGCGCCTCACCTCGTACGGATTCTTCAACCTGCTGAGGAGTTGGCTTCTTTCTTGTCTCTTTAACGGCATAATCGCCTTTCTTTGACACCGTCTCGTATGTCTCCATTGCTTTGCATTCGCCTTGTAGGCATTATCTTTGGCCTTCTCAGACGACGCATGCATGGCGTCGTCGACCTTGTTTTTCATCTCATCGGCATTCTCCAATGTCTTCGCGTTGATGTCCTTGGCCTTCTCAGGTGGTTGTCGATGCGGCGTCTCTTCAACCGCCTCCTCTTTCTCGAGCTTTGAGGGCTCCTCCTCGTAGGGAGGTTCAGTTGATGGAGTGATGGTGGAGACTTCACGAGTGATATTTTCTGTTATCACTTCAAAGGCTGCTTCAGCCTTTTTTTCTTCTTTCACGGCCTCCTCGGCCTTTGGATATTTTTCCTCCTCTTCTTCGTCATCGGCTTTCATCTTTGACGTTTTGCCTTCTTCTTTTCCCGTCTCGGGCTTTAGTGGTGGTTCGACTTTTTTCTTTTCCACCACCGTCTCAGCGTGAGCTTTATGAAGCTTGCTCTCCACGTCACGAGCTATCTCTTCTCGTACGGGTTCGCCCTCAATTTTCTTCTCGTCCTCCTTCGCCGTCTCAAGTTCGTCATGTTTTTGTGGCTGAACTTGGTTGGTGCAATCAGCGTCTGTATACGCTTTCTCCAAAATTCTCAGGCTTCCTTTGCGTTTCTCATACCGCCTATCTCTCTATTACTACCGGTACCTTCTATCGCATAGTAGATGACGAGGAGCGCGAGATTATTTTGTGTAAAGGAAGCACGCTAAGTCTTCCGTTGCGATCTTTATACCCTGTCGTATCGGGTCGGGTATGTCCGTCTTCGAAGATTTTCCATAGACCTTGCTTTTCAAGCAAAGCTTTCATTTCGACGCTCCACCTTGCGTAGTCACTCTCGGTGAGCTGCGGGACTAACATGTGGTCATCTAATATCCACCTCCACACCATCGGCACCATCGGCTCTGTCGGCTCTGGCGACATCATCGGCTCCGGCTCTAGCTCCATCGGCGTTGGCGACACCATCGGCTCTGATATCATTTTGTTGTTTTAGAATTCAAGATCGAATGAAGAGAACTTCAATTCTTCTGTATGCTCTCTGTTACTTACGCAAACGAAGAACTATGAAGAGAGACTTGCCCAACTTTTTTCATTTTTTTTTGTTTCCTCTCGTACATTAGCTCACTCTCACTTTACATTGCTTTTCTTTTTCCTCTCACCCACTCTATCTCTCTCGTACATGATACACATATATATATAATATATTAGATGAGGAGATAAGATAGAATCTTATCATATCTTATAGTTGAAAGCCTTAGTCTAAATTTTCATGCGCAGCCTCACGCTTCATACCTCTTTCTTCGGCTGCGTTGTTTTTTTTCTAAACTATTCATTTTCATGCCTTCACTTATTTTCTTTTGCATAGGTCAGCTTTGAGATTAGTCAACAGATAGTGTGACTAATGTTGCGATCGTTAACATCCTCTGCGTAATCACTATTACTGAATCCATTAAGCTTTTTAGCTTCATCAATCTTGTAAAATACCACATTCATTATCCCTTTCAAGTACTCGAGGCTACTTGTAAGTGCATCTCTGTATGCTTAGACATGAAACAATTAGTTAAAATTACCAAGAATGCTTAATGTTTCAGTAGTGGAACATACAAGACATCAAGTGATACTTTGTAAGTTTTGCCTAACAGTTAAAGTATGTATTTTATGACCAATAATTAAAAATTTTAAAAAGTTGATTAGTTATTTAATAGTAGTATTAAAAAGTTAACTAGTTGTGATTGAAGTTTAAAGTTTGAATTTATTTTTACCATTCTCTCTTGCCTAAAATGGGTGAAATTGATGGCATGTATAGCAACTCTCCCACAGGATTTCATTAGGAAAAATATATTTTGAAAATAGATTAATGTACCGTCAGTTTAAAACGGTCAAAAGAAACCCTAAATAGCCAAAACATGACAGTCAACTAAGGGTGTAAGAAATCCTTGTTTTCACCGTCATAACAAAGACAGCGGCGGGAGGACACAGTTCTGAAAGACGTTGAGTTTCTGTAAGCTCATGTAAACAAACGCGTGCAGCCCTTGCTAGTAGCTCTACGAAATAAAAAAAAAAAGTCTCCTTCTACAAGGTAATTTTGCCCAGTTTGACAGACATCTCTCTCTCTCTCTCTCTCTCTCTCTCTCTCTCTCTCTCTCTCTCTCTCTCGTTCTGAAGATTTTATGGCCTTTTGTGGACTCAAATGCAAGTTTTTTTTTGGTCATTAATTAATAAGAGAACGAGGGAGGGTTCTTGTGTGAGTTCACCATGGGAAAGTTCAGTTGTTTTCTGATATGGTCATGGGTTTCGTTAGGGTTTTTTCTTATTCTAAAGTTTTGCATTTTGCTGCTAAGTCGCTGTTTTTCTTTTTTTGTTTCCGTAAGAGATGGTCTTCCTCTTTAATTTCTTTAATCAGATTTGGATTTATCTTAGCAGCTCCTTGCATTCGGTCAAATGGAGCGAAAATCTGGGCCACATCAACCCATGGATAAGTCGAGGGTCTTATATGTGAAACCACGGCGAACCCTTGCACCAGTTTTTCGAGCTCAGAAGACTTTGCTTCAGCTTCTTCAACACCGCAACACTTACCATTCGCCTGTGTTCCACATTCAGATCCTTTTCCTTCGGGTCTCGAACCTTTTTTCCCATTTTTTCCTGAGGTTGGTTCTCAACAAACCACAAGGGTGCTCATAATCAACCAGAAAGTTCACATGGGGCTCAAACTCCTACAGAAAACGTTGTCATTCGCCCAAAGAATGCTTCTAATGATGAAGATGCAGTTCTTAGTTCACTGGTTAGTAGCTACCTGACATTATTTAAGCTTACTGAACTCAGTGTTTCCCTAAGGATTACTGGAGACAACGATACAGTAGCAACGGTATTATTTGCCTACGATTTGATCCGAAGAAGGCTATCACAATTCGAGGAATTAAAAGGTCCGTCGTCTGTTGTAGCCGCAAGGCGTCTGAACCTTAAAACCTGTAATGTAATGATGGGAAAAGGTGCTCGAACCAACGAAGCAAAGAGGATCGGGCACGTACCTGGCATTGAAATTGGTGATATATTCTTCTCGATAGCCGAAATGTGCTTGGTGGGCTTGCACACTCAAAGAATCGTTGGGCTAGAGTATGTGGGACATGCTTCCGTGCTTGAACCTTTGGCACTGAGCATAGTTGTGGCTGGTAGCTACACCGATGATGGAGACAAATGCATGATCATATACAGTAGTCAGGGCGGTGGACGAGTTCAATCGAAAGATGGACAAAGGATGTGTGATCGAAAGCTCGAAGGGGGATTTCTTGCCCTTGAAAATAGTATGAAGGTTGTAATGAAATAAGAGTCCTCCGAAGGTTGGCGCACTCTGCTGCCCCCACGGGCATGGTATATATCTACGACGGTCTGTACAAAATCGAAGAAGCGCAGGTCGAAAAGAATAACAATCCAGAAAGCAATAATGCATACAAATTTGTTCGTTTTCCCAGTCAAAAAGAAGCATTTTCACTGTGGAAAACTATACAAGAGTGGAGAGATGGAACGACTGCACGCCCAGGAATGATGCTGCCCGACCTCTCTTCCGGCGGTGAGATGCTGCCCGTCGTTCTCGTAAATGAAGCTGATGGAGAGAGAGGTTCACCTCATTTTACCTATATTCGTGGCCTTAGGCATTCATCGGATCCTCAACAACCCTCTTTTTCTTCAATGGGTTGTATCTGCCCAGGTGGTTGTCTGCCCGGCGATACCGCGTGCTTATGTATTCAACGCAACGATGGATATTTACCCTATTCGTCTAATGGAGTTCTTCTGACCGATAAGCCCGTGATATACGAGTGTGGGCCCGACTGTTGGTGTCCTCTGAGCTGCCAAAATCGCATGTCTCAAGAAGGAGTTAGGGTTTCTTTGGAGGTTTTTAAGACAAGGATCGAGGTTGGGGACTAAGGTCTTGGGATCCAATATGTTCGGGCAGTTTTATTTGTGAGTACGCCGGCGATGTCATTAACACTGCTGATGTTGGATATATCAATGAGTATGAGTTCGTCTTCGATTTGACCCGTATTATCCACTGTTGGGGCCTTCTGACGATGAATTTGGCGGTGGCGATATATCTCCGTTCCCGCTTGTAATACGCTCGAAACAGAACGGAAATGTTGCCCGTTTCATGAACCATAGCTGTTCACCGAATGCTTATTGGCGGCCCATTTTGTATGAAAACAACGGTGATAAGTATCTTCGTTTTGGGTTTTTCGCCGCGAGGCATATTCCTCCGATGCAAGAGCTTACGCTTGATTACGGAATGGTTCGAGGAGGAGAGAGTGGGAAAAGGAAATGCCTTTGTGGATCTGTGAAGTGCAGAGGATATTTTCATGGATGATGATATATGATGCCTTGTATGTGCTTTAACTTGTGATCTGATTATTAGCTGCAACATGCATGCATCTTACTTTATTGGACGTGTATAATATCTGTTAGAATTTGTGTGCTGTTGGGCTCAGAGAACATGGTGTCATGTGCTAAACCTAGTCAATGTTTTTTGTTGGATAAAAATTACATGTGGAAAATCTTTGAAATTGTTTGCAAATAAATCCATAATGAAACGAAAATTGATCTTGACTTTTATCTTTCTAGGGAGAAACGAAAATTGATCTTGACTTTTATCGTTCTATGTTATAAACTCGATGGTCTACTAAAAACAGTCCAATAACATTTGGAATTGCTATGTATTCCTCATTTTTAATTAAGGGATTTAAATATAGTACTAGTATATTAAGCACACTTGAATGCGTGTGACGAATACATAAGTGTTATCTTTTATATTTGAAAAGTTAATATTTAATATGCGATTTCACAATTAAATTTAATAAAAAATAATATATAAGAATATAATTAAAATAAATAAAAATAAAAGGACTAAATTGTAAAGGATACAATATTTTTTTGTTTCGGAATTTAGGGAGCGGATTTTTCTAGGTAGTTTCAATGGCGAAAAACAAGTTTTACTTTTCAAATATTTGCATTTTCTGTCATTTCGATCCTAAAGCACAGCAATTTTCATCATTTCACAGTTGTGGGTTTCTTTTGTCCAATCTTCCGAATTTCAGCATATATATGTGGCCGAGATCTGCTTTTGGCGAAAACGCTAACTTTTTGTAGATGCATGTTATGCAGACGTACATAATAGTTAATTGGCCACGGCACTATACGCGACGGTTGTGCAAAACTCGTCGTCTAAAGGTAGCGGACGAATATTTTATTATTTTTTATTTTATTAGTTATACGCAACGGTTGTTTAGGAACAGCCGTCGCGTATTGTGATCTGTAATAATACACGACGGTTGTTTGCTACAACCGTCGCGTATAATTCACCTTTACGCGACTGTTGTTACGTAGAAACCGTCGCGTTTACTTTATGCGACGGTTACGCATAAAGACCGTCGCGTAAGAATTTTTTTAAATCACCCCCTTTCTTCTTCCTTCACTGTAATTTTTTTTCAATCCCTAAAACGACCGAACACAGTTCCGGCGAATTCCGAAAATAACGGCGACACAACACAGTTCCGGCGACTCCATCGTAGGTGTTTCGACGCGCGGCAGCTCTTGGGTAGTTCGGTGGCATTCCCATCTTTGAGATTTAGGTATTTTTTTTTCCCTTTTAACTCGTTTTTCTGTGAAATTGACGATGAGCATGCCATTTTATGTTAATTTAGTTGAAAATAGGGGCGATTTTGATTAGTATAGTTGATTTGTGTGAGTTCTCTCTTAGCCTAGTGGTAGTTAGCCTTACTACATAGTTCCTCCTACTAATAGGCCTGGAATCGAATCATAGTTCTCATGTTTCTTTTTAGTTTTAATTTAATTTTACTTTTAGTTTTAATCTATTCCCCTTTTTAGTTTTAATTTATTTCCTTTTTATTTTAAATTTTAAACAAATATAAAAAGACTAAATTATATACTCTTTTATAAAGAGCGTAGGGTGGATAAAAACTGTAAAGTAGTATGCCAATTGACCATCATATTTTCTTTCTACATTTAATTATATAAAAATCTAAAAAAGAGTTATTAAGCTGCGTTAAAGCATTAAACTCGTGATAACTAACTCATTTTATTTTTAGTATATCACTTATTAACATTATCCACTAATAATTAATTTATTTATTGCACACACATAAGATGTGTTAAATACTACTCCCTCTGTTTCATTTACATGTCATTTAGGTTATTACACACAAATTAAGAAATAAAATAAATCCCCATTTACCCTTAATTAATTATATGATCCCATTTAAAATAGGGGTTAAACTGGACAAAGTCAATATTTTTTATCTTGAAAACTGTAAAACTATCTTGAAAACTGTAAAACGACTGTATTTTAAAACAAAAAAATTTCTAGAACGACATTTAATCTGAAACAAGCGGGAATAGTATATTAAATGATTTCTATATTCTACATTTTATGGGTTAATTGGACCGGCAAATTTATCTGTGAGCCCCTCCGGTCATAGAATCCTGTGGTCCGTCTGCTGTACTGGTTTTTATGTTATTGTTTACCATAACACGACGTTATTGTACTTAAGTTTTTAATATCTTGTATCGTTTTCAAGAAGATCGTTGAAAGTTGTTTTTTTTCGGCAGGCAACACTAGTAAGAGCTACTTAATTGAGTTAATTGGACGAAATTTCTAAAGTTAGTTGCTGTACTATCTCTTAGTTTTAATTGTGTACCATTGACATGTTATAAGTAGGTAGTTTTTTTTAATATGTAGTTACTTTATAATAAATATCATTTAGGCAGATTTTTTTTGCAGGAGTTTTTATAAGTAAGATTAAGTATAGAGATTGTGTTCGTCGATGTACCGTGTGTATGATATTTCGTGTAGGTTGACGATTAACATTCGATTGTTATATTCTTTGTCACAATTAGAGTCGATTTTTGTACAATCCACTTAATATTGTGATTCAATATGGCGATCATTGCCTTATTTTGTTTCTGATATGGCTGGCACTTATTTTCATTTTAAAATGATACCACAACAACATCTCAAAAGTACTGCCAATCATATTAAAATGGTACTAAAATGTACATCAAATTTAGTAATAAAAAATTGAAAGAGGGCAAAAATTATAACATTCACGAATTTTTGACATGTTAATTGATGGAAATAAAATGTTGAGAATGTCTCATATTTGTCGAGAATGTCGAATAAATGTTTGTATATTTGGTACCACAACTACTTACGAGTGTTACCCATATCATCGTAATAAGATCCACTCAACCTAAGTTATATAGAGTACTATATCGTTTACAATTTGATATCGACATACTAGGCTACTCGTTTAATCATACATTCTTTATTTTCGATGGGAAAATATAGGCTACATCTATATATTATGTACACTTATATCAAGTCTGATGGTTTAACCCTTACATGCCAGTCCAAACGTCCACATTTTTGCATTACATAAAAACAAACAAACAGTTTTTCTTCTTCCGACTACAGCAGACGGTGCCGACTACACTAACAATGTTTCGACTACAAAGAAGTAGTCGCTACAGCGTCTAACATCGTAGATGCAAGCCCATTATATGTAGTCGGTGGATCATTTCCGACTACTTTTTGGGCTTAGCACATCGTAGTCGGTAAATTACAGTCCCCCAATAGGCCCCGGTTTCGTGTCGATGGATTTTAGCTTTAACTACTACTCGTTTGAGTTACTGACTACATTGCAGTCGTTACCCTAAATGCGCAATTTTCTTTCTTCATTCTTTCATTTTCGCCTAACGACCCCCGTTTTTCGCCGCTCGCCACTCCAGTTTTGGGCGGGAACGTTCGTCGTCTCCGAAGGTCCCTATTCGCCGCAGCGCCATTCGACTGTTCGCCGCTCAGTTCCAACCTCGCTGTTGTCGCACCGTCGTTGCTCTACGCCACGCTCCCCCCTGCACTCGCCTTCGTTGCCCAGACCTCGGCAAGTCCATCACCGTGTGCTCCCCGTACGCACTGCTTCGGCCCAACCCCTCCAAGTTGCCGTCTGTTCCGGAACCCTCCCCGTTGGCAGCCTGGTCCGCCCAGTCCATGGCCAGTTCTGCAGGCTTAACGCTGTCAGTTTTCTGTGGTTGTCTAAGGCTGCTGCGAAAAAAAGGTGCCAATGAATGTTTCTTTATTATGTTTTGTTTGCGTCTTAGCTTATCTAGTTTGCCCGTTATTGTGCGAGTCCGTTTTTATTTCTGCCTTATGCTTTCCGTTTATTGTCGCGTCTTGTGTTTGATTGTAGCTGTTGCCTTGCGTGATTTCCACCAACGCATGCGTTTTTGTTTGAACGAAGTATTGGTTTTTGGTTATGCTTTCTTATAGTTGTTGTATTGACCCATGATTGTTTCTTTTTTCTTCATTTGTTTGTTATTGAACCCTTTCCGTCCGTTGCCCCACCAAGTTTTTGTTTTTACGATCACGTGTGTTAGATGTTGTTATTCAATTAGATGTAACTACTGTGTTATAGTTTGACAACATTATGATATTTTTTATTAATCGTGTTTATTTATGACTTTTATGACGTTGACATATATGATGGGATGGTCGATTAGACGTCGTTTGGCCAAGTTCATTGGCCCTCGCATTTCATGACCAAATGACGTAGATATTGAAGAGACCGAACCACCATCCCCTACTCCACAGATGGGATTGATCGACATCGCCTTCTAGTGCTAGGCCATAGCCTTCCACTTCTTCTACAACGTTCGTCACAGACAGGAGCGCCAGGGAAGCCTTCATTGAGTCCCGACTCCTTAGACTGGTAGGTACATTATTTTTAAAATATTTATTTCACTAGTGATCAATCTATTAAATTTGTTTGAATTAGGTTCGACAAGAAGTCCGTGGTTAGTTCGGTGACCCAAGCCTACCAGTCATACATGACTTCACCGTGGACGGGGATTAGCGAGGTTCCCGATGATATAGTCGAGTGTTGGTGGTTTAATTTCGGGTTAGTTGCTTTATTAACAAATTTTATATGTTTCCTTATATTACACTAACTTGAACTTTGTAGGGAAAATATTCATGGGACTCTTCTGTGGCTGTGAGAGTTGAGTCCAAATTCATGAGGGTCCTTTCTAGTCGGCACAAAGAAAACATGCCGGAAGAAGGGATTAAATTGGTGAATGACACGACGTACAAGTTCAAGTTTTTGAGAGATGACGTTGCTAAACAACTTAGAGAGAAACGATTATCGCCTACGTTCATCGAGCGATCCAATCGCCTTAAGGCTAACCGCTTCGGTCGGATGGTAACGCCGCGAAGTCCACACAAGATCGTGCACCACGAGTCACCTTGTGAATAAAATGGTATGTTGTTATTCTTATTCAATCTTTATCTTTTACTTACGTTGTTCACTTATATTGCTATACGACAGGCTGCGGAAAACAAGAGAATCCTTCCTCCACCACACGAAGTTTATTTGCAGAATCACACAAAGAAAGATAAGTCATTCATCGACGAGAAAGCTCGCAAGAGAATTGTTGGATTTAATGACCCAAAACTCTCTATTTCGGTGTGAGGATCTATCGCAACGAGTTAGGGACCGATCGGAGCAAAGACGGGCAAGTTACGTGGCCGGGAAGATGACCAACGGCCATGAGCACATGGCCCCGCGGCCGTGGGCCATTCTGGGCAGCAAGGAAGGCCACCTCCATGGCCGTGGAGTAGGCTGCACGTGGCCGTGGGAGATGGCCAGTGAGCTGCTCAAATCAGCCCGACTTCCGCACGGCCGTGGCAATGTATGCATGAGGCCGTGGGGCTCAGCTGCGAACGAAAAAGAGCCCGACTCCTCCACGGCCGTGGAGGAGTCCGTCCGAGGCCATGAGAGGCTGGTAGAGAGGTCCATTTTGAGTTCATTCAAGACCCACGGCCGTGTGGATGGTGTCAGAGGCCGTGGGTTGCAGCAGAATATTCATAACCGAATTGTTAACGAAGTAGAAACCTTCTAGATCTTATATCTTCTATATATAGGTCATGTTAGCTCGATCTTTGTACTGTGAGTTGAGAGAGAAAGTGGGAACTTGTAATCTCTGTAATTGGTTCGGAATAAAAAGAAATCGTTGATCCGTGGACGTAGACCAAATATTGGGTCGAACCACGTTAAAATCCCCTGTTTTTCTTCTGTTTTCTTTCTTCTTTCTTCGAGTTGATACGTACACAAGTCGGCCTTTCCACCCGACACCGACCAATCGCTCGTAGCCTTATCCAAAGGCGAATCCATAGGCGCCGATTTCCCAACAAGTGGTGCGGTGAGCGTGGAGCAATCACGCGGCGAAGATGATGGCGCAAATTGGGTTCGAATTGCAGAAATTCAACGAAGGGGACGATCTTGGGCTATGGAAGCTCAAGATGAAGGATGTACTCATCCAAGAAGGAATGGAGGAAGCCTTGAAGGCAGAGGCGCACATGAATCCGAAGGGTATGAGTGCGATTGCCAAGAAGACGATGCAAGCGAAGGCTCAAAGCTTGATGATTTTGAGTCTTGGAGATGGTGTTCTTTCAAAGGTGTTGAAGGAGACCACGCCGGGCGGGCTATGGAAGAGATTGGACGTTCTTTACACAAGGAATGCTCTGAAGTCGAAGAAAGCGCTCCCAAGGATCGCCTTGAAGCAGCCCAAAACCCTACCCGAGTCAAGAATTGGTACGTCGGGTGAGTCTTTGGTGTGAGATTGAAATGGGTGATGAAGGAGGCCAAGAATTCGAGGAGGGCTGTGAAGAAGGAGTCGAAGAAGCCCATAAAGTGTTACAATTGCCATGAGGAAGGCACATTCGGAGGTTGTGCCCACATCGAAGGAGAACATTGCAGCTCGGAGGTGAAAACCATGTTGGGGCTGTGATTTGCGATGATGGTGGCTTGGCGAAGGTGTTGATTGGGTCCAAGAATGGATCGATTACCTCAAGAAGGTCTGAAGGTGTGAATGCAGGTCGGAAAGCTGCTGAGAATCTTCAGCTTGAGGTGGAGAACGGTGCGAAGGACGCTTCGGTAAAGCCCGGAATGCTCGTTCGAGTGAAAGCGGGGATAACTTGAGGTGGAGAGGCTTCGATAGCGATGAAGGCGAGCCATCCACGAAATCACAGACCCAAGGCTGATTGCAGGGTCTCAAAGGAAGCCATTCGATAGCTGCAAGTGGTTCGAGAAGGAGGACCATGGAGCTAAGGTAACGATAGGCCAAACCGAGCCTAATTCGGTTGTTTCCATGAGGAACGCATGCAATGGCTTGCTTCCTCTTGTTCTATCAATCTATTTGATGAAGCGTTCCAAGGCCCTGCGATGAGGGCGGGGCGGGCAAAGGTCGAGCTACGAAGGAAAGAAGGTTCGAGGTGGAGTTCGAGGGTCGAGAGCAATCGTTGGCCTTGTTAAAGAAGAACTTCTTGAAGTTGAGTCGAGTTCTTGGTTCAAGGTGGAGATTGTTGGGATTTAATGACCCAAAACTCTCTATTTCGGTGTGAGGATCTAACGCAACGAGTTAGGGACCGATTGGAGCAAAGACGGGCAAGTTACGTGGCCGGGAAGATGACCCACGGCCATGAGCACATGGCCCCGCGGCCGTGGGCTATTCTGGGCAGCAAGGAAGGCCACCCCCACGGCCGTGGAGTAGGCTGCACGTGGCCGTGGGAGATGGCCAGTGAGCTGCTCAAATCAGCCCGACTTCCCCACGGCCGTCGCAATGTATGCATGAGGCCGTGGGGCTCAGCTGCGAACGAAAAAAGAGCCCGACTCCTCCACGGCCGTGGAGGAGTCCGTCCGAGGCCGTGAGAGGCTGGCAGAGAGGTCCATTTTGAGTTCATTCAAGACCCACGGCCGTGTGGATGATGTCAGAGGCCGTGGGTTGCAGCAGAATATTCATAACCGAATTGTTAACAAAGTAGGAACCTTCTAGATCTTATATCTTCTATATATAGGTCATTTTAGCTCGATCTTTGTACTGTGAGTTGAGAGAGAAAGTGGAAACTTGTAATCTCTGTAATTGGTTCGGAATAAAAAAAAAAGAAATCGTTGATCCGTGGACGTAGACCAAATATTGGGTCGAACCACGTTAAAATCCCCTGTTTTTTCTTCTGTTTTCTTTCTTCTTTCTTCGAGTTGATACGTACACAAGTCGGCCTTTCCACCCGACACCGACCAATCGCTCGAAGCCTTATCCAAAGGCGAATCCATAGGCGCCGATTTCCCAACAAGAATGGTACGTCGTTAGTTTTATTTTCTAGATAGTGTTGATTCGTTGATAGTATGTTGTTTCAAAACATGGTTTTGTATGGATTATGTGTATTGATATGTTGCGGTGTGTTGTTGAGAGGAGGATTTTGAGGCTAAGGGGTTCATCCATCCCTTTCGGACGCCCAAGCATTCTACAAGGTAGTCGGAGGCTGGACGAGGTTCCAAAACGTACCCGGCATGGGTAACGCATCAGAGTTGTTTTTCGAGACAACTTCACCGCCATCATCGACTACTAGAGGGTACGCGCCTTATTAGAATATTCAGCTGCAGGAGCAGTTACAGGCGACGCTGCGAAACGAGTTTCATAGAATGTACGTGGTACATATAATAAAATACATCAATCATGAACTAGCCAAAACTATGGTAGCACATTAGGATAAATATTTTTCGTTGTTGTTCGCGTTCGTTTTGATGCGCTGCCATGTTACACTATTATAATTGTTATGTATTTTATTTCACTTCATATTTAACGGGGTAATCCTCAAAACTACGGATTTGTAATTTAAAAGTCAAGCTCCAATGTATGATATGGTTCATTATACGAACATTTCACTATTAGTTTGGAATTCTTTAATTTAATATTTATCGGTCAAGGTACTGAACGACTATTTGTAGATCATAAACGGACTGGCAAAATAAGGTACTACGTTCTTTGTAGTTTTTGTACTACAAAAAACATACTAAGGTATATTCTAACAGAATAAAATGGGATACCATACCTTTCACATATTAGTGGTTTGGAACAAGGATAATTATTAAGAAATCTGAGAATTGAAATACAAACCCATACGTTTTAAAGGGTTAAACCATCAACTTTTACCAAGTGAACATATATATATATATATATATATATATATATATATATATCGAGGAATTTTATGGTGTGAGCACCTTACGTGGGCACCTGTCGATGTGGCACTGATTCGTGCCATGTCGACCTGCCACATCAACATTAGATAATACGTAACACTAATTAACACATTATAGGGGTCATTGGTCGACATATCGGACGATGATGTGGCATGTTTATGCCCACAGATCAATACCACATAAAAAGGTGCCACAAAAGCGTAAAGGGCATAAACATGCCACATCATCGTCCGATATGTCGACCAATGACCCCTATAATGTGTTAATTAGTGTTACGTATCATCTAATGTTGATGTGGCAGGTCGACATGGCACGAATCAGTGCCACATCGACAGGTGCCCACGTTAGGTGCTCACATAAGGTGACCACCATAAAATTCCTCTATATATACCTATAATAAAATAGTTTCGGAATGAAAAACTGATTCGAGCGGCGACAAAAAATACTTACCTTAATAATCTGTACCAAATTAAATGTGTATAGAACTTCACATATTACATCATTGTACCTTATTGTGGTGCAATATTGTACCATAATTAGTTTGTAATACCAAAATCTTTAAAGAAGAAGCTGACATATATTATAATTTTTGAAAGGTGGGACATCGACATGTCAGATACTTTCAGATAATGTTCCAACAGAGGTCTTCTGCAAGTCTTTGTTTCCACAAAACTCAACATTCTCAGCCCTAAACTTAACTCATTCGAATGCCCAGTTTAGATCATATTGGTAGGCGAAATTACATATCTAAGCTACAAACATCAATAGGTACGAAAAATATCAAAACCCAGATGCCTTACTGTGTCTTAACATATTTTTTATGTACTTTTTTATGGTTATTAATATGACATATTTTTTAATGGATTTAGTGTACTACCTCGTTGGGTTTGTTTTTCACATTTATGGTACATAATGATTTTATGATCGAGATCACCTGCTTAAGAGCCCTCACAAGTTTACAGTTTTTCAAAATGATAGTTCAGTATATGAACAAAAGTTTCAAAATTATAGTTTAGTAGATGAAAGTACGGAACTAAACAACCCATAAAGCCATCTAGATACAATCAACAGTCTACAAGGACGAACTCTCTAGGAAGAGAGACCAACAAACAAGAGCAAGAAATAGAAACAGAAAAAACCGAAAGAAAACGAGAACTAAAGCTTGAACAAGAAAAGAACCTAAGACAACCACCGAGTCTAAAAACTCCACGACGATGGCTAATTAACCCAGATCCGTAGTACTCTTCACTTTTTCCCGTCTTACACTTCAAATCTTTTATTCTCTAGAACGAACTCTCCTGAAAATGGGGAAAACAACTCATACAAGAGGAGAGAGACAAGGATCCCATGAAAGGAGAAACGAAATGAATATAAAAAAGACGAAACAAACGAGTAATATGCAAGAAATAAGAAATATTTCCTCCCACATCCTTCAAATATCTAAGAAGGATGGGGAGAAGAGGGTTTTTAGTTAGGGTCTGTGGGTTTGTAGAGAGAAGAGGGAGAAAAAGTTGGTGGATAGAGTGGTTCTTTTATATTTAAAGTGAATAGTTTTTAAGATGTATTCACGGTAAGAAACAGAAAGGACCCCGTGTATTACTGAACTCTATAACATCATATCTACCTGAAAAAACCTCACGAAAACTATGTCATTTCGATCTTTCAGAACCATTTGCACTCATATTATTGTAAGTCTTTAAAACACGATCATAACTTGCAATGCACAGACATTGTATGTTAGGGTATCCTAAAATTGTTTCGTCTTGTTAACGCAAAATAGTTGCACATCTCTACTTAACACAAACTAGTGGATTTCTAATTCATTATGCCAAAGAACACTGCCAAAGCACCAAGAAGCGTCGAGAGTTTGTCATTCTGCACCATATTAGTTACAAATCTGAAGTTAAAAACTATTTTGAAGTGTCTTTTACAAGTATATTGTGCTATACAAATTACAACCAACACATCTCAAATTTAGATGACGTAGGTGGTCTTCAACACACGTATGAGAATATAACGTTATTTCCATATTTCACGGTCAAAATTCAATAATAAATTCGAATGCCGACTTTATTAACTTATTTTGGTGCCAAATTTCGTAATCAATTGAATTTCGTCATACATTTTAAATTGACCAATTCGAATGAGATTCGACCGTTTTTTATTTTTTTTGACAAATATTAAGAGCTATTTCTACACAATGAGATATTCATTGAATGGCATGCTTTCACTGCAGATTTGATTTAACATTGATCATGCAATTTATTTGTGTTCTTTCACTATCCATGTTGATCCATGTTTAGAGAATGATTATGCTAACTAATATGTGGAAATTTGACTTTGCACTACTCCCCCTTAGTTTCTGATTAGTGTATTAGTAGTCATTTAACCTTGTAACAAAGATTTTTTTCACACACTCTAGCCATACCTATCTAATTGTTTATATCCATATATACTCGTGCCATTGTAAGGAGTCAGTCAACTTCAATTGTTCTATATATACACCGAGCATAACAATGCCATATACATCAAGCACACACCCATTGATAGAAAAGCACGCCTCATTCTTTCAAATCCGTTTCTATATGGATAACAACAACAACAATAACAATAAAGCATTTGTTTGCAGCACTTGCAATAGCTCATTTACCTCATACCCTGCCCTAGGAACTCATATGGTTTCCCACCTCATAGAAGAGCGGCGATTGGGTATATACGAACCACCCGAGGCTCCATTGTTGCAAGGGCCGAATGTGGTCAACCTTCAACATCAGCAACAACCACCACAACAACATAGGCTTTATCGGTGTCCAATATGCGACAGAACATCAACAAATCGTCATTCCATGGCGGCCCACCGTCGTTACTGTCTTGGTCCAAGCAGAATAGTAAATCATTTCGACCTCAACGCAGTGCCCCCTGAAGAATAGAAACTCAAAAAAAGATCCTTACATCGAGCTACTATTGAAATATTTATTAATGTTATCGCTCTTATTGTTATTGTTGTTGTTTTCCCCTGAGATTTGTTCTTGCATTTCCGTTATCACTAGTTATTTGTAGCTCGTTTCAATGGATCTCTATTACAATTTTACTTTGTTAAAAATCAGGAAAACATTAAGTCTGGTAAATAATAGTTGTGGATGAATTAAACAACATTTAACTCGGACCAAAACCGGTAAAGCAATAATTGGTCAGAAGAGAAGAGAGCGAGTACTGGTGTGGACGGATCAGAATTCTGAACCCAAGATCGGAGACTGAGAATTGGATTGGATAATGAACTGAAGACCAGAAGATTGAAGAATCGGATTGGTCAAAAAGCTTAATCGCACTAAAGCTTGAGCTGCAACCAAATTGATCAAACTAAACTCAGCTAGCAGTTTATCATGTTGTGGATAAAACATAGAGATCGGAGCACAGATACAAAAAAGCCAACCACGTTCAATGCCACAATAGAAATCGATCTGGAGATTATTTGCCTTCATCCAAGCAACGTTCATCTTCAAATCCTCGAGTATAATGACATGAAATATACGGATAAATAATTTCCACAAGATAACTTGAAAGATGTCTTCGAGTTAAGAAGAACAAAGTTAGAAAATTCAGTAAGCTGAACATAAAGATCAAGTGAAGGGTAAACGTGGAGCTGAGATAGTTCATGTTAGAAAAGCTCTTGACCGTAAGAAGTGTTGGGATTTATGAGCTGAAACTCGTCGGAGAGTGGCCGCGAGGGTGGCTGGAAAGAGCTTCGGCGACCACTGTTCTTGAAGGAATGAAAATAAGCTGAAGTGCCAGATTGAATTTGAGCCATTGGATGATTCGCGCCTGATCGGATGGCCAAGATTTAAATCTGGAAAGTTGTTTAACACTTTTATAAGTGAAAACACACTATCAATATTAAGCTCCAGGCAAGTGCTGACCGTTGGATGGCTTGGAAATTGATCTAACAGCTGAGGACGATCGCACAGATAAGAAGCAGCTGAATTTTCTATTATAAATATCAGAAATCAGAGTTCGACGAGGCGACTTTGAGAGCTCATAACTTTCTCTAGAGTGCGAATTAGAGAGAGTTGTAAACTAGGGTTTTGTAGTAGACATGGAGGTCTGTGGACGTAGGCAAAGATTGCCGAACCACGTAAAATCCTTTTTGCATTTTCTGTGTTTTAAGCTGCTGTTTTTCGTTCGATCGAGCTGGGATTGCTCGATTGAGTTAGATCGAATCATAAACACGTAAACGCAGGTCAATTCCGAGTCGATCGGCGGTCATAGATCTACAATTGATGCGGTGAGCGTGGACGAGGAGCTCGATCTTCGCGTTATGGCTGCGATGCGACTGGAATTGGATATCTTCAATGGATCGAAGGATTTCGATGCCTGGAAGTTGAAGATGAAGGCTCGTCTGATTGAGTACGACCTTGAGGAGGAGTTGCTACCTAAGAATTCAAGTGCATCGGAAAAGGAAATCATCCGAATGAAGGCTCAGAGCTTCATGATATTGAGTCTCGGTGATGATGTTCTGAAAAATGTGTTGAAGCAGACCACGACGGACGAAATTTGGAGGCGATTGAATGAGTTGTACCTGAAGAAGCCTAAGAAGTCAAGGAACTTCCCTCGGAGATCATCTCACAACTGCTCGATGATAGAACCGAGTCGATTTCGAGTTCGTCGGATGAGTTGAAGTGTGTGAGGAGGAATGGTTGAGTAGGAACGCGAATGACTCGAAGAAGGCTGTAGAAAGGAAGCTCAGCCTCTGAGGTGTTACCATTGCCACGAGGAAGGCCATATTCGGAGGTTATGTCCACATCGAAGGCAAACGACGAAGTTCGGAGGTGATGTTCGAACGGTTGCATTTTGTGATGATGTTGAGGTGGTTGCGTCTGTGGTTGGGTCCAATGGGGGAGCTGAAACATCAAGGATATGTGGAGGTTTGGTTGCAGATCAAAAACCTGCGGGAAACCTTTGTCTTGAGGTGGAGAACGCGGCAATAGAAGGTACGAAGGTTGCTGAAATTTCAGAACAGAGTTTCGATAAGGATTGTGCTGCAGATTCTGCTGTAGAAGGCTTGGCTTATGCTGAGGCTTTGGATGTATCTGAGCACAAGGCGAGCAAGGAATGGATCCTTGACTCAGGGTGTAGCTTTCACGTCACTTGCAAGAAGGAATGGCTGTGAGAATTCCGAGGAATGAAGCAAGGAACAGTGAAGCTAGCTGATGGGAAAACCTGTCAGGTTTTGGGCTGCGGTTCAGTGCATTTGAGGCTCAAAACGGGTGGTGTAAGGATTCTCAAGGATGTTAGGTTCGTGCCAGAGATGATGAGAAACATCATCTCGATCGGAGCACTTGCAATTGGAATATTCTTGGTTTGTTAGTTTGACCAAATCTCTCTTCCAAATCGACCCAAACATCCCTAGCTAAAGAACTATATAGAATGCTCGCAGAAATTTCTTTCGAAACAGAGTTTAAAATCCACAAAATTACCACGTTGTTATTCCTTTTCCATGCGTTCACCTTATCCTTGTCATTAGCTGCTGGGGGAAGAAGATCGCCATTGACGAATCCTTCCTTGTTCCTCCCAATTAGAGCTATCATCATGGCTCTACTCCAAGTGGCATAGTTATCCCCATTTAGCGGTTCATGAACGAGTAGCTGACCTGAGGTGTCATTCGCGTTTAGGAAGTATGGATCATTTGCCATCGTCGTGGTGTTCGTCGTGGTTGTTGATGGTGTCGTTTCCTCTTTCATGCTTTCAATCTTGAATCAATTCGCAGCTAGAATGCTTGCTCTGATACCATAACAAGAAATCAAAATCCAATGTGTGTGAATCTGTGATTTGTAGAGACGATGAATTAACGTGGTTCGGATCAATTAAATCCTACATCCACGATCAAACGAGCTAAGCCTTATAATGATAATTGTTTGATTATAGATCAAGAAGAAGATGATAAACTTCTTGAGAATTACAGAGATCAACTGATGAAAAACATCAAAAATTAATCAGATAGATCACGCGTTCCATGCTGCCTCCAATTTATATCAGCAACTCGCGCCAAAATCATTCAGCACATAAACCGTTGATCCTACCAGCGACTTAATAAGTATACAGTCCACTATCAACGCGTGTTTCTTCTTTGTTTCAAACCTTTTATAAAAACGTTATCTTTTCCAGCTAATTCGGAAGAGCAGCTGTGTCATTCTTCCTCTGCTCTTTATTCTGCTCTTTATCTTCTTCATACTTTGATATCCCCCCTCAAGATGGAAGGTACAGATTAATGACTGACATCTTGACCATAAAATCCTGTAAGAGAACTGCTGGAAGAGGTTTGGTGAATTGATCTGCCAAGTTGTGTTCTGATCTGATTGGCAGAAGTTTGATCAATCCATTAGCAACATGATGACGGATGAAGTGACATCAATCTCGATATGCTTTGATCTCTCGTGAAATTTGGGATTGATGCAAGTTTCAAAGCGGACTGATTGTCACAATAGATGACAGGTTTATGATTTACAGGTATACTCACTTCGTCCAGCAAATGCCTTATCCAGAGTACTTCTGATACTGCTGCGGCCAACGCTCTATACTCTGCCTCAGTTGAAGACCTCGAGACTGTCACTTGATTCTTGGATTTCCAGGTTATCAGAGAGTCTCCGAGGAATGTACAATACCCTGCCACTGACTTTCTTGTGTCTCTACACGCGGCCCAGTCCGCATCAGAAAAGGCTCTTAAGCCAAAATTCTGGTCTGCTGCTAGGTGAACTCCCTGCCCTGGTGTGTTCTTTAAGTACCGAAGTAAGTGATGTGCTGCTGCTAGATGAACTGTCCTAGGCGAGAGATGAATTGACTTAGCTTATGTACTGTAAAAACTATGTCAGGCCTTGTGAAAGTCAGGTAAAGTAATCTCCCAACCAATCTTCGATACTGAAAGGGATCTGCTAACAAACTGCCATCATCTTCTGTGATGACCTGGCTGGAGCTCATGGGAGTGTTCAGAGGCTTTGAATTTTATATACCCTATGTCTTCTAAGAGCTGTAGAGTGTATTGCCTCTGTGAGATATAGATTCCTTCCGCACTTCTCGCAACCTCTACCCCAAGAAAGTACTTCAAGTCTCCCAGATCTTTGATTTTAAAACAGATGTGCAGTAGCATGCCTTATGTTCTCATGTGATGGACCAGCTAAAATTATGTCATCAACATAGACTAACGTGACAAGAAGCTCTTTCCCTTTCCCTTTGATAAAGAAAGTATGATCTGATTGAGTTTGGACAAAACCAAACTCGGTGACAGCACTAGTAAACTTTTATTCCATTCCCTCGAGGCTTGCTTAAGCCCATAGATTGACTTTTCAGCTTACAAACTAATCTGCTTTGGGTAGCCTTCTTATCTCCTTGCTTATAACCCTGTGGTAAGTCCATATACACTTCCTCTACTAGCTCTCCATTCAAAAAAGCGTTATTGACATCCATTTGAACAAGTTTCCAATGATGTTTTGCTGCTAATGAGAGGATGATTTTAATAGTGTTTGGTTTGGCTACCGGGGCAAAAGTATCTATATAATCTACTCCTTCCCTCTGATCATAACCTTTAGCTACCAAACGAGCCTTGTATTTCTCAATCTTCCCCAATGAGTTATATTTGATCTTGAATACCCATCTGCTACCTATAGATTTCTCCCATCAGGTAGATGCATTACAGTCCATGTATCATTTTCTTCCAATGCCTTTAGTTCTTCCCTCATTGCCTCTTTCCACTTTTCTGAACAAGCAGCTTGTGTGTAGGTCCTAGGTTCTATCCCAGCAGATGCACTATTGATCAGTGTCTTGAAATTTCCTGAGAAATTTTGGTAGGACAGAACTTCTGATATGGGGTATAATATCTTCTTATCTACTAAGCTGTTGCAGTGATAGTCTGCCAGGTATGAGGGCTTCTTAGTTGGCCTCCCTGATCTTGTGTGAATCTCAGGTGCTGTAGTGATGCCTTCATCTGTCTCATGCTGAGGTTCATCATTCAAATCTCCTATATTATCATGATGTTCTTGCTGAGCAATCTGAATGCCTTCACGTTGTTGATGCTGTTGCTCTCCATGATCTTGGTGTGATAGACCATCTTCTGACCCACCATCCATTGTACAGATCTTGGGCAGTACACAAGAGGGAAAAGGGTTGTCTGTAATGAAGTCAGTTTGCTTCTTGAGTGGAAAAACATCCTCAGCAAAGTTGATATCCCTGGAAATAAACACCTTCCTCGTTGCAAGATTCATCACCCTATAACCTTTCACCCCATTCGGGTATCCAAGAAAGATGCACTCATCAGCTCTAGGGTCAAACTTCCTCCTTGCCCCTGCAAGTGTGGAACAGAAACAAAGACAGCCGAATACACGCAAGATACTATAATCAAATGGCTTTTGGTACAAGATCTCATATGGGCTCTTATTTGCTAAATTGCTAGAAGGAGTTCTATTTATAAGAAAGGCAGCTGTTAACACACATTCTGACCAAAAACTAATAGGTATACCAGACTGAAAATACAAGGAACGAGCCACATTCAAGAGGTGTTGGTGTTTTCGCACCCCCACTGAATTTTGTTGTGGTGTCTCAACACAAGATAACTGATGCATTATTCCTTTTGCTTGGAAAAGATCCTTCATGTTTAGTTCTTTTGCATTATCTGACCTAAAGGTCTTAACTCTATATTCAAACTGAGTTTCAACATATGCCAAGAAATGAGGAATCACAGTTTGAACATCAGACTTGTGCTTTAATAAAAATATCCATGTGAATCTTGAATGATCATCAACTAAGGTAACAAAATATTGATGCCCTAAGTGAGATGGCACATGAAAGGGGCCCCAAATATCACAATGGACTAGATCAAATATTGAACAAGCTATCTTATTTGCATCAGGAAATGAAGTTCTCTTCTGCTTTGCCAAAGGGCAGATTTTACACATTGTCTGATCCTGATTATTATGTTTAATCGAATGCGTTAGAATGTCTAATACCTTATGGGAAGGATGTCCCAATCTACTGTGCCAAAGGTTTGCTGACAAGTTATTTAAGAAAATAGATCTAGTGTTATTCCTAGCAGTCTGCTGCACAGAATCATCTAAAACAGAATCAGCTCAGATGACATATAGCCCTTCCTGCTGCCTACCCCTGCCAATCACTTGGTTGGATGAATCCTGTATCAGAAAGTGATTAGAGTAGAAAACAACACTGCACCTACGGCTGTTAATCAAGGAGCTCACTGATATGAGATTAAAGTGGAATTGGGGAACATATAGAACATCAGTCAGAATAATAGAATTATTTAGTTGAAATGTCCCCGCTTGGCTGACCTCAATCACAGTGTTATCAGGCAAAACTACCTTGGACTTCTCTATTGGGTGTAAGTCATGTAGTAAAAACTTGTCTCCAGATATGTGCATGGTTGCACCAGAATCTATAAACCATATGTTACTATCTGTCAGATTAGGGAGGTTAAATGATAAACATGTACCTGTCCCTTTCTCAGCTGATTGTACAGTGTCCAAGGGCTCCAATGGATAGTTTACAGAAGACTGCTAATCAAGGACTGAAGACTCTGCAGCTGCTGTGGAGTGACTTGCAGCTGTATCAAAGGATTTCTGGCAGAGTTCTCATGACTTTTTCCCACTTGACTTGGTTGCATGAGGCTCTGTGGTGCCTCTGCTAAAGCCTGGTTGACTTTACTTGATTTAAACCTTGTATTTTGCCTAAAACCTGGTGGATACCCATGTAGTTGGTAGCAGTTTTCGATGGTATGTCCCTTTTTACTGCAGTGAGTGCAAAAGCGCCTCATCAACTCCTTTTTCTGAGTATGTAAGCCTTTCTTGGGATTTTCTTGGTCATTCCTCGCAGCCTGCCATATTGTTGCTATTATCATCTAGCCCTCTGATTGGTCCAAGAACCATAGATCGTTGCTTCTCTTCTTGAATCAGCAGCGCAAAAACTTTATTGATAGTAGGAAGTGGTTCCATGGTCAGAATTTGCCCTCTGATTTGTGAGTATGACTCATTCAAACCCATCATGAATGTCATGACATATCCTTCATCCATGTAGGCTTTCATCGGCCTGATTCCTCCACAAGTGCATTGGCATGCCGGCCGATAGTTCGACAACTCATCCCACCAAGACTTCAATTTGGTAAAATAGACTGTTATGCTATTGCTTCCTTGCACCAAATTAATCAATTCCCTCTTCAATTGGAAGATTCATGTTTGTTAGTTTGACCAAATCTCTCTTCCAAATCGAGCAAAACATCCCTAGCTAAAGAACTATAGAGAATGCTCGCAGAAATTTCTTTCGAAACAGAGTTTAAAATCCAAGAAATTACCACGTTGTTATTCCTTTTCCATGCGTTCACCTTATCCTTGTCATTGGCTGCTGGGGGAAGAAGATCGCCATTGAAGATCCATGTTCCTCCCAATCAGAGCTATCATCATGGCTCTATTCCAAGTGGCATAGTTATCCCCATTTAGCGGTTCATGAACGAGTAGTTGACCTGAGGTGTCATTCGCGTTTAGGAAGTATGGATCATTTGCCATCGTCGTGGTTGTTGATGGTGTCGTTTCCTCTTTCATGCTTTCAATCTTGAATCAATTCGCAGCTAGAATGCTTGCTCTGATACCATAACAAGAAATCAAAATCCAATGTGTGTGAATCTGTGATTTGTAGAGACGATGAATTAACGTGGTTCGGATCAATTAATCCTACATCCACGATCAAACGAGCTAAGCCTTTTATTGATAATCGTTTGATTATAGATCAAGAAGAAGATGATGAACTTCTTGAGAATTACAGAGATCAACTGATGAAAAACATAAAAAATTAATCAGATAGATCACGCGTTCCATGCTGCCTCCAATTTATATCAGCAACTCGCGCCAAAATCCTTCAGCACATAAACCGTTGATCCTACCAACGAATTAATAAATATATAGTCCACTATCAACACGCGTTTCTTCTTTGTTTCAAACCTTTTATAAAAACGTTATCTTTTCCAGCTAATTCAGAAGAGCATCCGTGTCAGTCTTCCTCTGCTCTTTATTCTGCTCTTTATCTTCTTCATACATTGATACATAGAGATCGGAGCACATAAAAGCCAACCACGTTCAATGCCACAATAGAAATCGATCGAGAGATTATTTGCCTTCATCCAAGCAACGTTCATCTTCAAATCCTCGAGTATAATAACGTGAAATATACGGATAAATAATTTCCACAAGATAACTTGAAAGATGTTTAGAGTTAAGAACAAAGTTAGAAAATTCAGTAAGCTAAACATAAAGATCAAGTGAAGGGTAAACGTGGAGCTGAGATAGTTCATGTTAGAAAAGCTCTTGACCGTAAGAAGTGTTGGGATTTATGAGCTGAAACTCGTCGGAGAGTGGCCGCGAGGGTGGTTGGAAAGAGCTTCGGCAACCACTGTTCTTGAAGGAGATGAACATAAGCTGAAGTGACAGATTGAATTTTAGCCATTGGATGATTCGCGCCTGATCGGATGGGCAAGATTTAAATCTGGAAAGTTGTTTAACACTTTTATAAGTGAAAACACACTATCAATATTAAGGTCCAGGCAAGTGCTGACCGTTGGATGGCTTGGAAACTAATCTAACAGCTGAAGATGATCGCACAGATAAGAAGCAGCTGAATTTTCTATTATAAATATCAGAAATCAGAGTTCGACGAGGCGACTTTGAGAGCTCATAACTTTCTCTAGAGTGCGAATTAGAGAGAGTTGTAAACTAAGGTTTTGTAGAAGACATGGAGGTGTAAAACTCTAGTTGGTGATTAATACAATCGGTGGCTCTGTTGGTCCATGGATGTAGGCAAAGATTGCCGAACCACGTAAAATCCTGTTTGCATTTTCTGTGTTTTAAGCTGCTGTTTTTCGTTCGATCGAGCTGGGATTGCTCGATTGAGTTAGATCGAAGCATACACACGTAAACGCAGGTCAATTTCGAGTCGATTGGCGGTCATAGATCTACAATTGGTGCGGTGACCGTAGACGAGGAGCTCGATCTTCGCGTTATGGCTGCGATGCGACTGGAATTGGATATCTTCAATGGATCGAAGGATTTCGATGCCTGGAAGTTGAAGATGAAGGCTCGTCTGATTGAGTACGACCTTGAGGAGGAGTTTCTACCTAAGAATTCAAGTGCATCGGAGAAGGAAATCATCCGAATGAAGTCTCGGAGCTTCATGATATTGAGTCTCGGTGATGATGTTCTGAAAAATGTGTTGAAGCAGACCACGACGGACGGAATTTGGAGGTGATTGAATGAGTTGTACCTGAAGAAGCCTAAGAAGTCGAGGAACTTCCCTCGAAGATCATCTCACAACTGCTAGATGATAGAACCGAGTCGATTTCGAGTTCGTCGGATGAGTTGAAGTGTGTGAGGAGGAAATGGTTGAGTAGGAACGCGAATGACTCGAAGAAGGCTATAGAAAGGAAGCTCATGAGGCCTCTGAGGTGTTAGCCACGAGGAAGGCAACATTCGGAGGTTATGTCCACATCGAAGGCAAACGACGAAGTTCGGAGGTGATGTTCGAACGGTTGCATTTTGTGATGATGTTGAGGTGGTTGCAGCTGTGGTTGGGTCCAATGGTGGAGCTGAAACCTCAAGGATATGTGGAGGTTTGGTTGCAGATCGAAAACCTGCGGGAAACATTCGTCTTGTGGTGGAGAACGCGGCAATCGAAGGTACGAAGGTTGCTGAAATTTCATAACAGAGTTTCGATAAGGATTGTGCTGCAGATTCTGCTGTAGAAGGCTTGGCTTATGCTGAGGCTTTGAATGTATCTGAGCACAAGGCGAGCAAGGAATGGATCCTTGACTCATGGTGTAGCTTTCACGTCACTTGCAAGAAGGAATGGCTGTGAGAATTCCAAGGAACGAAGCAAGGAACAATGAAGCTAGATGATGGGAAAACCTGTCAGGTTTTGGGCTGCGGTTCAGTGCATTTGAGGCTCAAAACGGGTGGTGTAAGGATTCTCAAGGATGTTAGGTTCGTGCCAGAGATGATGAGAAACATCATCTCGATCGGAGCCTTGGATGGGAGAGGATACACCACGGAAACTGCGGATGGCAGAATTAAAATGCTGAAACAGGGTCGGCTGGTTTTGGGTGGACTTCAAAGGCATGGTTTATATGTCTTGGAGGGTTGTCAGGTGATGACAACTGGACCTAGGAAAACTAGGGGATGTCGTGGCTTGAATGATGCACAAGAGAAGCCACGCAGACCTCGGATTGAGGTGGAGCAAGGGCGGGTAAGACCCTTGGTTGGAGCAGTTTTGACAGAAACTGCTGTGGTGAATATGGCGAAAGTGAGCTCGTCGAACTGCGATGATTCTGAGCTCGAGGTGGAGGAGATTTCACCTGCTATTGCAAGTCCTATGAGGCCACAAGGGAGGTCAAGCTCTGAGGTGGATGAAAGCTCGGATATGGAGGACGAAATAGATGAAGAAAGTTCGACGAAATGTCGCGTTTCTGCTGAAAAAGCAGAAACTGTTGATGCTGTTTTGCGTGTTACTGAGACGTCTCACGATAAGGAGGCCAAGAGGAAAGCTAAGATTGGAATATTGGAAACTCGAAAAGCCGAGTTGGTTCCAAGTGGGAGATTTTAATCTCGTTTGGACTCGACAAGGTCTCTTTCGAGGTACGAAGCTCCTAAGGGAGCTTGATGACCAACAGAGCCGGACTACAAATTGAGGTGGAGCTTCGATTGGAAGCTGTCGAGGAATTACGCTTGAAATCTGAAAAATTCCTGAAGCTTGGAAAATGAAGAAACCTGATTTCTAGTATGTTTTGAGCTGAAAATAACTTGCGTGTTTGAGCAGTGGCCGCGAGGGTGGCTGGGAAGAGCTTCGGCGACCACTGTTCTTGAAGGAGATGAAAATAAGCTGAAGTGCCAGATTGAATTTGAGCCATTGGATGATTCTCGCCTGATCGGATGGCCAAGATTTAAATCTGGAAAGTTGTTTAACACTTTTATAACTGAAAGCACACTATCAATATTAAGCTCCAGGCAAGTGCTGACCGTTTGATGCCTTGGAAACTGATCTAACAGCTGAAGACGATCGCACAGATAAGAAGCAGCTGAATTTTCTGTTATAAATATCAGAAATCAGAGTTCGATGAGGCGACTTTGAGAGCTCATAACTTTCTCTAGAGTGCGAATTAGAGAGAGTTGTAAACTAGGATTTTGTAGTAGACACGAAGGTTTGTAAAACTCTAGTTGGTAATTAAAACAATCGGTGGCTATGTTGGTCCGTGGACGTAGGCAAAGATTGCCGAACCACGTAAAATCATGTTTGCCTTTTCTGTGTTTTAAGCTGCTGTTTTTCGTTCGATCGAGCTGCGATTGCTCGATTGAGTTAGATCGAAGCATAGACACGTAAACGCATGTCAATACTGGATCAATCGGCGGTCATAGATCTACAAGAAGCATGTAGCAGAGATGCTTTCAACGGACTTTAACAAATTGTTGAAGCCACTGCTTTAAAAAAGGAGTTGGACTGTTGGAGTGACTTACTAGGAGTCGAGTCAGAAAGGTCTAGTATTGAATTCAGGACACAAAGCACACGAAGCTGCTCAAGATAGTGCAGCAGATGTCTTGTATCAGACGCGCGCCAAATCTATTTATGTTTAAAGTTCTTTAGTTATGTGTTAGTACACATCACTTTCTCTTTGGGTAGTTAGCATTTTAGTGTTTGCTCTCAACCCATTAGCGTTTTCAAAAGTTAAGTCGGCTGGTTAGTTAAGATAGCCATTATTTTCCCTGTTCTATAAATACACTGTACAATATGCATTTTTAATCAATGAAGTACGATTTTATTTACGTCCCTGTTTCATCAAAACACAGAAACTGTGTTTCACCAAAAACACAGAAACTCTCACTTTTAATATGGTATCAGAGAAGTACTGCTAAGCTGCGATCATCAAGAATCAAGAAACCACAAGAACACCTTAATGTTCTACTCTTCAATGGAGGAATCAGATTTTTCTTTGATGACCCAACAGCCATGACACAGACAAATGATCCCTATTTCTTGAACGATGGGGACTCATATGGGGAGCTGCTTGTCCATGAGCAATTGAATGGCGACAACTACGCCGCTTGGAGCAGGGCCATGATGATAGCCTTCATTGGCCGAAACAAGGAGTTCGTAACTGGCGATCTTCAGCCTCCAAACACAGCCGATCAGAACAAGCTGACAGCGTGGAAGAGGAATAACAACATCATCATTTTATTGGATCCTTAACTCTGTCTCGAATGAGATTTCAGTCTGCATTTTGTACAATTCATCAGCCAAAGAAGTGTGGAATGATCTCCAAGAATGGTTTGGGCAATCGAACAAGCCCATGATCTTCCAATTAAAGAGAGACTTGATCAATCTTGAACAAGGATCGAGCAGTATAGGTGTGTACTTTACCAAGCTGAAGACTTTGTGGGACGAGCTAACCAATTATCAGCCACCTTGTCCGTGCACTTGTGGAGGAATCAAAGCCATGAAGGATTACCTTAATGAAGAGTACGTCCTCACTTTCTTGATGGGTCTGAATGACTCTTATTAACAGGTAAGAGGGAAAATACTTCTCATGGATCCCTTACCAGCAGTGAACAAGGTATTCAGCATCTTGATCCAAGAAGAAAGGCAAAGATCGATGGTTTCAGGCACTGTCAAGACAAGCGAAGATCAACTGAGTAACATGGCTAAGAAGAAGGATCCTGCAAAACCTGTTTGCACCCATGATAAGTTAGGATTTTACGCTATTGCTAGACCCCGTAAAAGCTTGTCTTCGATTGTTATTAATTCGAATATACTTGGATATCCTACTCTTGCGTTTATATTTCATATTTTGTAGATATCGGAGCAAAAAGAATCGAAGTCGAGAAACTACGCGGGCTAAGCACAATTAAGAGAACTTGGGCTGCATTATAATTATCATAGAGAATGCATTATTTGGTTAAAAGCTCAGCCCATTATCACAACCTTAAGCCCACAAGAGAGATTCTTGGATCAATTTGGTGGCATATCCTATACATGCCCACGCTAGACCATGCCAAGTCAAAGTTTGAATATGCAAATATTATGCAAAAAAGATTCGGCACTATCATATCATAAGGCGGTGGAATATTTCCTATATATATCATGCGGCTGAAATAAAAGGAGGGAGGAGTTCAGCAAATAAACCAGGGAGGAGCTCAGCAGCGAAATAGAGCTTGCGACGACGAACAATAAAAAGGAGCGAGAGGACGCGAACACCGTAACGAGGGCGAATTCTTTATCTTTTAATATTTTGTTTTCGACAATGTTTTCTTCGGATTCTTTGTCGTTTTCGTATATTAATATGCTAGGCTAATTTCTTTGGTGATTAAGGCCATGATAGGCCGAATAATGACTACGTATTAATATTTTTCTTATCCTATTTGATCGTGTGAATCTAACCACGTGTTCCTTGTTTGTGCTTAATGCTTGTGTATGCTGATCAACATATGCATGTCTATTTGATTGCTTTATGAGACGGACAAAGTGATTAGACCAGTTAGAACAATAAACATCGAACATCACTACGTAAAACTGACCAGAGATGGAATTCGGTTTCGTATGTGTGGTTTCCGAATCCTTAAGCGCCGAAAGCGTTTAAGCTCGTGGAATTTCATGGAGATTGAATGCGTGCGTAGAAACTACAATCCTATAGACATATACGAGTTGTTCTCTACCGCATAGGATCGCTATTGCGGGACAAACGAGTAGCGATTGTTTTAGGAAATTTTACCTTGACTGAGATTCATGACGGTTAGAGGATAGATTGTATGAAGACGTAGGAATTATTTGTGATGAGCATGTGCCTTTGTCACTCGTCGTCAATTGATCTTTATCTCATTTATTTTATCTGCGTCTATTTTATTATTTGCGCTTTTATATCTTTTATCAAATCATCGAAAACTATAAAATTCTCTTAGTCTAAATTATAATTAGGATTAATATCTTAGAATTAATCAAGCTGTCTTCGTGGATCGATACTCGGACTTCGTCCGTTTTACTACTTGCACGACCTAGTACACTTGCTAGTATTTGAGCGTGTCAACCCACTGTGGTGGAAAGGGGCATACAGTTGATACCTGCTACCAAGTCCATGGGTTCCCACCAGGCTATAGACAGAGTCAAGGTACAAGGGAACAAGGTTGAATCTCCTGGGAATGGAACGCTCTGTAGGCAAGGCTGCACTCGAGGATCTACAGATGCTCCCTAGGCACAATCATAATGAGGACACCACGGTCCAGCTTCAGCTTACCCCTGCAGAGGTATAGAATTTGAAGAACTTGTCGAACCAACGTACCATCTGCACCTCAAACAGTGTGGAGCCCAGCATCCAGTCTGATAAGAATTCAGGTATGTGCTTATCCTTTGACCTGCCCAGTCTAGCATACAAGAGGGTGTGGTTAGTGGACTCAGGGGCAACTAAGCATGTGTGTGGTAATAAAGATTTCCTGTATAATTTACATCAGATAAAGGAATCTAATGTGGTATTACCTGATGGCACAGTAATAAAAGTTGATAAAGCAGGTTCAGTCAGTATCAATCAGCTTATTACTTTACATGAAGTTCTGTTTATTTCACAGTTTGATTTTAATCTACTTTAGTGAACCTCTTGGCCAGGGAGAAAAACTGCAAGTTCCACTTTGATACTAATAGCTTTGTGATACATGACACTTCTCACCAAGTGATTGGCAAGGGTAACCAAGCAGAGGGACTTTCTTGGAAGAAGAACCTGCCTCTAGACATGTTAGCTGTAAATCAGTTTTTCTGAATAAAGTGTCTATTGAAATTTGGCACCATAGATTAGGCCACCCTTCGAATAAAGTCTTGAATGTACCGAGACCTTCTTAAGGCATTTCGAAGCTGTGAAAGACTCCTATTGTAAAGCCTGTCTTATTGCAAAACAGAAAAGATTTTCCATTCCTAATAATTAGTACTGTCAATTTGGCGGGCTGGCCCGCCGCCTGCCAAAGCCCGCCATCTGGCGGGGCGGGGCGGTGGCGGGCCTAAAAAATGGGGACCGCCCCGCAGCGCAGGCCCGCCCGCCTGTAAAATAATTTTTAATATTTTTAATTTAATTTAAAATTTTAATTTACTAGTAATTTTTTATTAATTATGTATTTATTAAAAAATTACGGATAAGTATGCTATTAATTATGTGGTTGATAATAAATATGGTATTAATTAGATATAATTAATGAATCATTATTTACATTACCTAATTAATTATATATTTATTATCTATATAATATATATTAATATAGTATATATATATATATATAATTAAGATATTGGCGGGCTAGCCCGCCCCGTCCCGCCAAAGCCCGCGCCTAAAATATCGAAGCTTGCGCCGCCCTTTGGCGGGGCGGGCCGCGGGCCACATTGACAGCACTACTAATAATAACAAAATTGTTTGCTCTCTATTTGATCTTGTACATTGCGACGTTTGGGGGCCATTCCATAAGCTTTCCCACTTAGGACATAGATATTTCCTCACCATAGTTGATGATCATTCTCGATCTACATGGTTGTTTATCTTAAGGTTTAAATCAGAGGTACACTCTGACATTCTTATTTCCTGAACATAGTTGAGACACATTTCAGCTCCAAGGTCAAGGTGATTAGATCAGACAACGCAAGAGAGTTCAATCTTGATACTCTATTCAAGGATAAAGGTATAATACACCATTTGTCATGCGTGGAGACACATCAACAAAACTCAGTCGTTGAAAGGAAGCACCAACATCTTCTGAATGTGGCCTGGTCTTTATACTTCCAATCTGGTATCCCTATCAAGTTTTGGTCTGAATGTGTCCTTACAGCCACCTATCTAATTAATAGAACTCCCTCTGAGGTCTTAGGCAATAGAAGTCCCTTTGAATTGAACTATTATACCAAAAACCAGTTAATTATCATTCTTCGAGTGTTTGGATCTCTCTGTTTCAGTTCTACATTGGCAGCTGGCCAAAGAAAGTTTGATCCGAGGGCTCGGGAGTGTGTGTTCCTAGGCTACCCCAATGGAGTAAAAGGGTACAAGGTGATGGACCTGAACACAAGACAAATATCTTCATCTCAAGGGATGTTAGGTTTGAAGAAGCCATTCTCCCTTTCAGACAGGAAAATGTCTGTCCTCTGCCACAAGATCCTTTCCCTGCTTCTGTCTTGCCCAGGCCGTGTCATGACGACCCTGTATCTGAGGAGCTCACTGACCACATCGCAGAACAAACCATAGCAGACCCTCTGCCTGATCATGAAGAAGTCCCTGCACCAGTCTCAAACCAAGAACAACAACCTGAAGCAAGTGAGTTGCAGCCAAACCAAGATGTACAAAGGAGAACACCTAGGCAGACAAAGAAGCCCTCCTATCTACAGGACTATCATTGCAGCACTCTACTTGACATGAAGATTTTATACCCCTTACGCAAGGTCCACACATATCAGAACTTCTCAGACAGTTATCAAGCTTTGTTCTGCAATGTATCCATGACAAGAGAGCCAAGGAGCTTCTAGAAAGTTGGATGACAGTAATGAAAGCAGAGTTTTCAGCACTCAAGAATACTTGGACCATTGTCCGCTTGCCTGCAGGAAAGAACTCAGTGGCCTGTCGATGGGTGTACAAACTAAAGCTTAGTTCCAATGGGCAGATTGAGAAACACAAGGCACGCCTGATAGCCAAAGGGTACAATCAAACGGAGGGAATAGACTACATTGATACCTTCTCCCCGGTTGCAAAGCCTAATACTATCAAGATTGTCTTATGCCTGGCAGCTAAGCTTCAATTGGTTCCTCGTGCAAATGGACGTTGACAACGCATTCTTGAATGAAGAATTGACTGAAGAAGTCTACATGGACCTCTCACAGGGCTTCTACACCAGCTATCACAGGAAGGGACCAAACAAAATGGTTTGCAAGTTACAAAAATTCGGCTGTGGAATAAGACTTTCACAGCTGCTGTGGGAAAATTCAGCTTCATACAGACCCAATCTGATCACATCTTATTTATCAAGGGAAGTGGTGATCACCTAGTCATCTTGCTCGTATATGTCGATGACATCATTAGCCGGGCCCTCACTTACGGAATCTAGAAGGTCAAAGAATTCCTAAGTAGCTGCTTCAAAATGAAGGACCTGGGAGACCTGAAGTTCTTCCTGGGCATTGAGATTGCTCGGAGCAAAGAAGGAATCTATATCTCACGGAAGCATTACACCGTTCAGTTCCTAGAAGACACATGCTATTTAGCTTCGAAACTGTTATCCACGCCCATGCATCCGAATGGAAAATTGTCTGAGGATGGCGAATTGCTCACAGATCCTTTCAAGTACAGGCGACTGATAGGGCGCTTGCTTTATCTAACATTCACAAGGCCGGACATAGCATTTATTGTCCGCAAACTAAGTCAGTATATCTCGGCGCCTCGCACAGGACACCTCGCGGCAGCACACCACTTTCTCAGGTATTTAAAAGGTTCCCCAGGCGAAGGTGTACTCCTGAGTTCTTCTTTGAATTTTCAGATCAAAGCGTTCTCGAATGCCGACTGGGCAACGTGTACTGACACGCGAGTCTTGGGGTACTGCACTTTCCTAGGCGATTCACTTGTCACTTGGAAGGCAAAGAAGCAGCCCACTATGTCGCGATCATCCACGGAGGCAGAATATAAGGCTCTTGGTTCTGCCATAAGCGAGGTCTTATGGATTAGGCAGCTGCTGAAAGAAATCAAGATCCCTGTCACACAGATTCTTGTCGTGTATTGTGACAACCTTTCAGCGTTAAGACTCGCCTCCAACCCAAAATTTCACGAGCATTCGAATTGACTGCCATTTCATTCGCCATCAGGTTGCTGACCACTAAACCGCTTATAGGTCCCCACTGCAACAACCTTTACTCAAGATGGCTGTCCAAAATTTGTATCATCCATGGGTGGGTGGGGGGGAGGGGGGTACTGAATTCAGGACACAAAGCACACAAAGCTGTTCAAGATAGTTCAGCAGATGTCTTGGATCAGACGCGCGCCAAATCTGTTTCTGTTAAAGTTCTTTAGTTACGTGTTAGTACACAACGCTTTTTATTTGGGTTGTTAGCATTTTAGTTTTGGGCCTCAGCCCATTAGCGTTTTTATAAGTTAAGTCGGCTGGTTAGTTAAGATAGCCGTTATTTTCCCTGTTCTATAAATACACTGTACAATATGCATTTTTAATCAATGAAGTACGAATTTATTTACGTCCCTGTTTCATCAAAACACAGAAACTCTGATTCACCAAAAACACAGAAACTCCCACTTCTAATATCTAGTTATATTGTATAATGGTGTTGTAGACCAAAATCTTCTACTGAGATGCCTTCTTTACTGAGAAAAAGAAGAGACGCATTAGTACTGGACTTCACACACGCACACAAAGGTTCGCAGCTAAGTACTGGACAACTTCTGTGTAACGACCCTCACTTTCTAATAAATATTTTGGCGGATTTTCGCAACGTAAGTCGCGGAAGACCGTCTAATTAAAATGTCGTTGAAAATTTTTTCTAAAATAAAACATATTAAAATAAACCTCGTCTACGTAGTCATATACACAAGCCGTAGTTCTAAAATATCGAAACATTAAAAATCCTAACATCTCTCCACAGGTCGCATCCATGTACCGCCATTATGTACCTACCATCGAAGACTTAGCTCACTTACTTTGTACCACGGAAACTTTATGATAATTAAAACCTAATTCTCAAATTTTCAATCTTAAATACCTATATGCCTAAAAGAATTACTAATAAGGTTGAAAACCCTATTTTGCCGACAACTTCAACAACTTGCAATCACCTTTAACCAAACGACGTTGTCATCATCTTCGCCACAGTAACACAAACAAGTAAAATAGTAACAAATAAGCAACAGATACTAACGAAACATTTCTATCTAATAACAAATTCAGCGCACAACCAACGGGATGCGAATGGATCGACAACCGCCACCGACGTAGACAACGAGCTGAAATCCGTGAAAATGTCAACGTTTGTCACTAGTAAAGTTTTTTCGTCCTCAATTTCGGATGGGTCTTACTAATCAACACAAAGTGTATCAAATATATTCGTGCTTTCAACCCCCAAATCGAAAGTTTCGGTCAGAAATCGATGAAATATCGACATTAACGGCCACACAAGGTGAAAGCGGCTGAATTGGATCATATTTCCTAATGCTAAATGGAACTTTTGCGAATTAACTGGTAAGTCAAGTAACACAAACTAATAAATAAGTACCATTTAATAGACAACCAATAACGAAAACAGGTCAACAAGTAACAAATAAGCAACAAAGGATAACAAAACATTTCTCTCTAATAACAAATTCAGCGCACAAGCAAGGGGTAGTGGATTGATCGACAAAACACCGACCACATAAAAAACCAGCTGAAATCCGTTAAAATGTCGACGTTTCAGTCCTCAATTTGGGGATGTGTTTTACTAATCATGATAAATTTTGATGTATCGACTATAATAATGCTTCCAACCCCCAAATCGAATATTGAATTCAGAAAACGATAAATATCGACAATAATCGCCGACGACATAGAACCAGATAAAAGCCGTGAAAATGTCGACGTTGTGACTGAATAAATTTTTTCCGTCCTCAATTTCGGATGGGTCTCACTAATCAAGACGAATTTCTTATGTCTCGAAGATTGAAACATCTGTGAATTAGCAAGCTTTCAAAGTAACACAAACTGATAAATGACTACCACTTAAGAGAACACCGATTACGCAAAAATGTGAACAAGTAACCAATAAGAAACAATGATAACATGACATTTCTCTCGAATAACAATTCAGCGCACAAGCAAGGGGTTGCGATATGAGTCTGCAACCTTTGACGACATAGAATGTCAGCTGAAAATCAGTGAAAATGTCGACTCTTGTGAGTGGATAAAGTGTTTCCATCCTCAATTTCGGGTGGGTCATGCTAATCAGGACGTACTTTTGAGGTACCGAATATTTCGTTCATGAACCAATGTGTAGAATACTCTTTGTAAATGTGCTTTGATTTTATTAGCTGTCTTCGTTATTTGGGATGTTTCTTATATTTGTCCTTAGTTTAGGACTAGTTTGTTATTTATACCAAGTTTGTTTGGTATAAATACACTTGTAAACATTGAGCTTAATGCAAAAATTAGTTGAATTGATCCTAAGAAGGTTTTTCGATCGAACTTAGATTTCATACAATTCTAATCGATTGCCTTAGGATTGAAGTCTAGGATCTTAGAGTTGATAATCAGAGGACCTAACAATTGGTATCAGAGCTGATTCATTCGGTTTTGAATCAAAATTGTTAGAATTCGGATCGGATTTTATTTCTAAAACTGTTCCGTGCGAATAACAGTTTTGGCGCGAAAATGAATACGATCTGATAGCCTTAATTCTGTGATTATTTGACTTGAATTTGATGTTTACGTGCTCGCTTCAGTGCTAGAAATCATTTGGGATTAGATCGGTAGCGATTAGAACATCGATTTAGTAGAATTGATTAATCTGGAGAGTCACTGTTCACGCGAAGAACATTTAGAACACGTTCTGATTTTGACCAAATTTGATATATTTTGCTTCATGACGTGTTTAATTGCTTGTTCGTGCGTAATCAGTAGTTGATTTCGAGCAAATACCTGCAATTTCATTGCCTAATTCGTTGTATTTGCTTGAATCAGTGTTAATTCGTATTCGGTGATTATTTGCGCTATTTCAATTTTAGGTCTTCGATCCGATTAATTTCTCGATCGAAAACTCTGCGCGAGAATTTTTCTCGGTCAGAAAACGAAGTCAGCTGTGACGACCCGCCATCTACTACTATTTTCTTACTCTAACTTACGTGACTAAATAAAATATAAAATATATTACATAGGAAACATCGATAGAATTTTTCGATTTTACAAAACACACCACACCCAACTATTTTACAATACAAACATTGTTCAGATTTTACATACAATACAATCGTATTTTACAAAAACATACATAATTAAATATAACGCCCGCCACACAGGTCGCATCCATGTACACACCACCCTCAAAAGTCACCGGAAGTTCCAGAAGGACCAGCCTCGTCATCTAAACATTTACGTACCGGATTTGCTACATCTACAACATATAAAAACATGGGATGAGCTATAAAGCCCAGTAAGTAGGAATATGCATGTATGCACGTGTCCAAAATAGCAAAGGCATCCGCGCCAGTGCTTTCTAATACTATCCTCACATCATACTCATTCATTTCTCATTTTCATCAGGGCCCATAGCTACTTACTAACCGCACCATCACATCATGAGCTCAAATCCTATTCGGATAAAAATACGATAGTGGCCCACACTGGCTAGGATAAAATTAGGGTTTATCTCCAATCTTACCATTCACCAGGTCGCCCCTCTATCAAATTACTTTCCTGGCACTATAGTTCATTCTATGTGCCTTCCCATTACCTAAATAATTTAGGTAAATATATTCGACGGTCTTACCCCCGTCATGGTGCCTTTGTAGTAATAGCTACATTCTCATCTATCTACGTTTCATGTAACTCGCTTTCCACTCGAGTAATACAATGCACGCTCATTCCTCAAAATACTTCATATGCTTCGTGCGTGCACATGATCATGATGCATAAATAATGCAACAATAAATATTCCAAACAATCACATATAGCAGATAATTCACATACCACGTATTCATCGAGACATCTAGTCACGTAGTAATGCACATAATAATCAATTTATGTGTTGTAGGTGAAATTCCCACTTACCTGATATCCTTAGCTTATCGTACGGTTAAATCACTAATCTTCCAAACCCTAATTATAGAAACATATAAAATTAGGGTTTGTTAGTCTAATTATAATTTCACGAAATTGGCTTAATTAGAATACCCTAGTTTTGATTTTTATGAATTTCAAAACTCAAAAATTTAGAATTTAACCTAACTGAAAATTACTATTTAGATATAAATCTCGATATATTCATTAGGCATAAATGTCGAGCTTTGACCCGTACAAGATATCGATACTGAAATAATGTAAGACCTCGACATAATATTCTTGATATAATATGAAAGGATTTCGACATTTCTTTAAAAACTCGACACAATATATATTCGAAACCCCACAAAACAAAATGTCGATATCACATGTATTATAAATGTCGAACAAGTTCACACTATATATCGACATCTTACTCGTTATTCTCTTCGACATTTTACTCGACATTCTATGGTAATGTCGACATTTTATATCATCATCATCATCTCGACATATATATATATTTAGATCTTGTTCGACATCCTCAACATCACATAATATCGACATTTTCATAACAATCTCCATATCCTATGTCGATATTTATATATATATCGAAACCTTTTCATCTAAACCCTTCGACATTCCATTCAAACTACAATAACATGTCGACATTTTAAAATATTCTAAAGACACTTATCGACATCTTGTCTCAAACTCCCACACAAAATCTCGAAACAAATCCTACACACACATGTCGACATTTCTTTCTAATTCCTACTCGACATCTTCAAGACAATTATCAAGATCTCACACAACAAATATCGAACTCCTCTTATACAAGCACTCGACATCTTCTTCGAAATTTCACATGAGTATGTCGACATCTTTAGTAACTTATCTCGACATTTATTCAAATAACAATCGACATTTCATATATACATCTCGACATTCTCATAAAAATTTCGAAACCCTCTTTGATAACTCCTCGACATTAATCAAACACTAATCTTTCCGAATCATAAACACTATTTACTTCTAAACCCATATAAACTTTCGATTAAAATCTTATCTTTCAAGAACACAAGAACTTTTGACGACCTATTCAACTCTTTAATAACTCAAAAACCTCATAAAACAATAACCTCTAAATCATTTCATTCTTAATAACCTTAATATATACCAAACCCTAATTAAAAACATAAATATCTTAATAAATTCCATACCTTATTTATGAACTTCGTTCCAAGTTTTCCTCTCCTCTCACTCCATCGAAATCTTTGTAAAATGATAAGAAGGTTTTCTTTCTCTACGTTCTTATCTCAAGGTTTGAATTATTATTATTATTATTATTTTAGCTTTATGTTGCTTTCTACTTTCACTTTTAGTTTGTAATGTTTGGACTCATTCCATTCTTAATTGTGTAGTAAATTCAATGATTAGTACGTTTACCAAATTTTAAACCTTATATTAGTCATTATTTAATATTACATATGCTACTAATAATTTCGAACTTCTTCCCTAAAATTCCAAAATCATCACCTAGATTTCAAAATTCCCTTAACCACTAATTTCGAACTTCTCCTTATTCATTTGTTTTGAAATTTATTCAAAAGAAACCCTAAATTTCTAAATTATCATATTTCGAAATTATATTATCCACACAACCTAATTTCATAATTCCTCAAACTCGATATTAAATTTCCAAATAATGTTAGATATCATATAGTCACTAAATTAATAAATACCAAATATGAAATCATATAATCACATAATATGCATGCAAATTTATTGGCCAACTTACGCACGGGACCCGGGTATTACATTCTCCCCCCCTTAAAGAGGATTTCGCCCTCGAAATCAGATTGGTTGAAACAATTCTGGGTACCGACTTCTCATATCATCTTCACGTTCCCACGTAGCTTCTTCAGCTGACTGATTCTGCCATAACACTTTCACTAACGGAATCTCTTTATTTCGAAGTCTCTTCACTTCATACATCAAAATCTCCACCGGCTTTTCTTCATAACTTAAATCTGGCTTGAGTTGTTGATACATAAATTCATTTCTCAACACATGACTCGGGTCAGCGACATATTTCCGCAATGTCGATACATGGAAAACATCATGAACTTGTGCCAATGAGGATGGTAGTTCCAGTTGATAAGCTACTTCTCCGACTCTTTTAATTATTCTAAAAGGTCCAATATATCTTTGGCTTAACTTACCCTTTCGCCCAAACCGTTTCACACCTTTCATCGGAGATACTTTCAAAAACACCCAGTCATCAGCTTCAAATTCTAACGGTCTACGTCTTTTATCTGCATAACTCTTTTGTCGACTTTGAGCAGTTTGCATTCTTTCTCGTATTTTTGCGATTACCTCAGTCATCTCCTGAACCATGTCAGGTCCTAACATCGCACGTTCACCAACTTCATCCCAATGTATGGGAGATCGACATTTTCGCCCATATAAAGCTTCATAGGGTGCCATCCCAATAGTTGCATGATAACTATTGTTGTAAGAAAACTCGATCAATGGCAAATATTTGCTCCAGTTTCCTTTAAAATCCAAAACACATGCTCGTAACATGTCTTCCAAAGTTTGGATAGTTCGTTCTGATTGACCATCTGTCTGAGGATGATAAGCCGTACTAAAAGACAATTTAGTCCCCATTGCTTTCTGCAGACTCTTCCAAAAGTTTGATAAGAACCGTGAATCTCTATCCGAAATAATTGATAACGGAATCCCGTGGAGTCGAACAATTTCTTGTATATATATTTCTGCGTATCGCTCCAGGGAAAATATCGAGCTTATGGGTAGAAAATGAGCAGACTTAGTCAATCGATCGACTATAACCCAAATAGCATCATAACCTTTTACAGTCTTTGGTAGGCCAACCACGAAATCCATTGTAATATGATCCCACTTCCACTCAGGTATTGGCAAAGGCTGTAATGTCCCTGCTGGTCTTTGATGTTCCGCCTTTATTTGTTGGCATGTTAGACATTGACTTACAAATGCCGCAATATCTCTTTTCATTCCCGGCCACCAATAATTTATTCGAAGGTCTCGATACATTTTTGTAGCTCCTGGATGTACCGAGTATGCCGTCGCGTGTGCTTCCGTCATTACTATTCTTCGAATTTCCGCATCATCAGGTACATATAACCGGTCCTTATAATTTAGACTTCCGTCTTCTTGTATTTTGAAATCAGTTGAAGTTTGATCCGTCTGTGCTTCTTTGATTTTCAGATATAACTCATCATTTTCTTGCACCCGTTTGATTTGTTCCAGTATCGTAGGTTGTAGAGTTAATGCTGCCAACTTTGCTTCGACTTCTCCCAATTGCACTACCTCCACCTCCAATAATTGTAACTCCGCACTTACCGCTTTTCGGCTTAATGCATCAGCCACCACATTTGCTTTTCCTGGGTGATAACTAATTACACAATCGTAATCTTTAACAAGTTCTAACCACCGTCTTTGCCTCATATTTAATTCCTTCTGAGTGAAGAAATATTTCAGGCTCTTGTGGTCCGTGAAAATTTCGCATCGTTCCCCATATAAATAATGCCTCCAAATTTTTAGAGCAAAAACCACAGCAGCTAATTCCAAGTCATGAGTCGGATAATTCTTTTCATACTCCTTCAATTGTCGAGAAGCATATGCAATTACTTTTCCATACTGCATCAATACACATCCCAGACCATTTCTTGACGCATCGCTATAAACTGAAAATCCTCCAATCCCTGATGGTATTGTAAGAACTGGAGCTGAAGTGAGTCTCTTCTTTAATTCTTGAAAACTTTGCTCGCACTCCTCGCTCCAATCAAATGGAACATTCTTCCTGGTTAACTTAGTCAGTGTTGATGCAATCTTTGAAAAGTCCTTAATAAACTTTCTGTAGTATCCAGCTAAGCCAAGAAAACTCCGTACTTCTGTCACATTGGTTGGTTGAGGCCAATTGTCGATAGCTTCAATTTTGCTAGGATCCACAGAAATTCCTTCTCCAGAAACAATGTGGCCCAAAAATGCGACTTGACTCAACCAGAACTCACATTTCTTGAACTTGGCATATAATTTATTTTCTCGTAATATCTCAAGAACTATCCTCAAATGTTGCTCATGTTCTTCCTTCGTCTTCGAGTAAATAAGAATGTCATCAATGAACACAATGACAAACTTGTCCAAAAATTGTTTGAACACTCGATTCATTAAATCCATAAATGCCACTGGCGCATTAGTTACTCCAAAAGGCATAACTAAAAATTCGTAATGTCCATATCTGGTCCTGAACGCCGTCTTCGGAATGTCTTCTTTTCGAACCTTCAATTGATGATATCCCGATCGTAAATCTATTTTTGAAAACACCGTTGCGCCTTGAAGTTGATCAAATAAATCATCTATTCTTGGTAATGGATATTTGTTCTTGATTGTGATCTTGTTCAGCTCCCTGTAGTCGATACATAATCGCATCGATCCGTCCTTCTTTCGTACAAATAGAACTGGAGCTCCCCAAGGAGAAAAACTAGGTTGAATAAATCCCTTCTGTAATAGATCGTCCAACTGTTCTTTTAGCTCTTTCAATTCAGTTGGCGCTAATCGATAAGGAGTCTTAGAGATTGGAGCAGAACCTGGTATTAGATCAATCGTAAATTCAATTTCTCGATCTGGTGGTAATCCGGGTAAATCTTCAGGAAATACGTCAGGAAAATCTCGTACCACTAGCACATCCTCTAATTTCGGTGATGAACGTTCCTCTGATTTCACTGCGAAAACTAAATAAACTTCACATCCCACCTTGATCAAACGTTGTGCTTTCGTCGCCGAAATTCTAGAAACATTTCTTTCTTTGTTTGTTCCCACAAAAATGAAAGGCTCCTTCTCTTCAATATTAAAGGTAACTGTCTTGCGATTACAGTCGATGACAGCTCCGTATTTCGATAGCCAGTCCATTCCAAGAATCACCTCATAATCGTTCATTGGAATGACTATTAAGTCAACAGACAATTCCCTTCCGTTAATTAACACCGGAGAATTCCGTAAAACCAGATTGGTTCGCATCTCAACTCCGTGTGGAACAATCACATTATATTCACAATCAGACAGGGTAGGTGTAATCCCGAGTCTCGCCACATATTTAGTGGATGCAAATGAATGCGTGGCTCCTGAATCTACTAAAATGCATGTCGGAAGTTTGTGAATAAGTAGAATACCTGCCACCACGGACGGATTAGCTTTTGCTTCCTCTGTAGTCAAAGTATACACGCGTGCTGGCACAGTTGGTGGTTTCGCTGGAACCATAGCTGGATTTCCTGGTGTCTTCTCTGAACATGATCTTGCGTAATGCCCCGTCTTCCCACATTTGTAACAGATAGCATTCTGTGAAAAACAAATCCCCGAATGATGTCGTCCACATCTTGGGCAAGCTGGCATTGGGACTTGGGGTCTCCATTGATTAGAATTTTGTTGCTGAGGTGGTCCAGGCCTATTCTGAAAATTTGGCTTCCCACCTTTTGGAAAGAACTGTCGTTTCTGATTACCCCCACTCCACTTTGCTCCTTGCACAAACTTTCGCTTTGCCTCTTGAGCACGAATAATTCGTGTCTCAGCTTGTTCTGCCACCATCGCTCGCTCTGCCACTTGAGCATATGAAGTTCCTTGTAGTCCGGCCATATTAACATCACGATACAACTCTGGCTTTAGACCCTCAAGGAATCGTTCAATCTTCAGAGCATCAGTACTCACCATATGTGTCGCGAACCTTGACAGTTGTTCAAATTTTCTGATGTACTCTGCTACAGTCATTGGCCCTTGTTTGAGATTGATAAACTCATTCATGCGTTGGGCTCGCACAGGTGCAGTGAAGTATTTGTTCCTGAACAGCTCCTTGAAGCGTTCCCAGTTCATTGTACTAGGATCTTCAATGACTTGTATGGTGTCCCACCAGTGGCCTGCACTTCCTCGTAGTAAAAATGCAGCACTCAGAACCTTCTCATTCTCAGGAATTCTGCTGTATTGAAACATGCTCTCTAAAGTTCTAATCCAATCTTCAGCTGATGTTGGGTCAATGGCATCTTCAAAGATAGGGGGATTCAGTCTGCGAAATCTTTCACCCACTGCTTCAACCCTATCAGTCTGAGAAATTCCGTTATTTCTTGTCCCCTCAGAGTTTTGCTGCTGAATCAATTCTCGAATCTGCTGAGACTGTTGACGCACTAATTCAGTGAGCTGAAGGATAGCCGAATCACGATTGTCAATCGGGTTTACATTTTCGCCTTCATGATTATTTCCTCCACTGCCTTCTCCTCTAGTTCTAACCATGTTGTCTCTTGTACCCTAACAGTCCCTTAAGCCAATAAATTATGCAATGCAAGAAATTCATAATATCACATAACTTACAATCAAGGTTGTCTTCCGCGCTTTTGAGTGTGTGTACATGGACAGTCTACAGAAACTGCAACCGAAGCTCTGATACCAACCTGTGACGACCCGCCATCTACTACTATTTTCTTACTCTAACTTACGTGACTAAATAAAATATAAAATATATTACATAGGAAACATCGATAGAATTTTTCGATTTTACAAAACACACCACACCCAACTATTTTACAATACAAACATTGTTCAGATTTTACATACAATACAATCGTATTTTACAAAAACATACATAATTAAATATAACGCCCGCCACACAGGTCGCATCCATGTACACACCACCCTCAAAAGTCACCGGAAGTTCCAGAAGGACTAGCCTCGTCATCTAAACATTTACGTACCGGATTTGCTACATCTACAACACATAAAAACATGGGATGAGCTATAAAGCCCAGTAAGTAGGAATATGCATGTATGCACGTGTCCAAAATAGCAAAGGCATCCGCGCCAGTGCTTTCTAATACTATCCTCACATCATACTCATTCATTTCTCATTTTCATCAGGGCCCATAGCTACTTACTAACCGCACCATCACATCATGAGCTCAAATCCTATTCGGATAAAAATACGATAGTGGCCCACACTGGCTAGGATAAAATTAGGGTTTATCTCCAATCTTACCATTCACCAGGTCGCCCCTCTATCAAATTACTTTCCTGGCACTATAGTTCATTCTATGTGCCTTCCCATTACCTAAATAATTTAGGTAAATATATTCGACGGTCTTACCCCCGTCATGGTGCCTTTGTAGTAATAGCTACATTCTCATCTATCTACGTTTCATGTAACTCGCTTTCCACTCGAGTAATACAATGCACGCTCATTCCTCAAAATACTTCATATGCTTCGTGCGTGCACATGATCATGATGCATAAATAATGCAACAATAAATATTCCAAACAATCACATATAGCAGATAATTCACATACCACGTATTCATCGAGACATCTAGTCACGTAGTAATGCACATAATAATCAATTTATGTGTTGTAGGTGAAATTCCCACTTACCTGATATCCTTAGCTTATCGTACGGTTAAATCACTAATCTTCCAAACCCTAATTATAGAAACATATAAAATTAGGGTTTGTTAGTCTAATTATAATTTCACGAAATTGGCTTAATTAGAATACCCTAGTTTTGATTTTTATGAATTTCAAAACTCAAAAATTTAGAATTTAACCTAACTGAAAATTACTATTTAGATATAAATCTCGATATATTCATTAGGCATAAATGTCGAGCTTTGACCCGTACAAGATATCGATACTGAAATAATGTAAGACCTCGACATAATAATCTTGATATAATATGAAAGGATTTAGACATTTCTTTAAAAACTCGACACAATATATATTCGAAACCCCACAAAACAAAATGTCGATATCACATGTATTATAAATGTCGAACAACTTCACACTATATATCGACATCTTACTCGTTATTCTCTTCGACATTTTACTCGACATTCTATGGTAATGTCGACATTTTATATCATCATCATCATCTCGACATATATATATATTTAGATCTTGTTCGACATCCTCAACATCACATACATATCGACATTTTCATAACAATCTCCACATCCTATGTCGATATTTATATATATATCGAAACCTTTTCATCTAAACCCTTCGACATTCCATTCAAACTACAATAACATGTCGACATTTTAAAATATTCTAAAGACACTTATCGACATCTTGTCTCAAACTCCCACACAAAATCTCGAAACAATTCCTACACACACATGTCGACATTTCTTTCTAATTCCTACTCGACATCTTCAAGACAATTATCAAGATCTCACACAACAAATATCGAACTCCTCTTATACAAGCACTCGATATCTTCTTCGAAATTTCACATGAGTATGTCGACATCTTTAGTAACTTATCTCGACATTTTATTCAAATAACAATCGACATTTCATATATACATCTCGACATTCTCATAAAAATTTCGAAACCCTCTTTGATAACTCCTCGACATTAATCAAACACTAATCTTTCCGAATCATAAACACTATTTACTTCTAAACCCATATAAACTTTCGATTAAAATCTTATCTTTCAAGAACACAAGAACTTTTGACGACCTATTCAACTCTTTAATAACTCAAAAACCTCATAAAACAATAACCTCTAAATCATTTCATTCTTAATAACCTTAATATATACCAAACCCTAATTAAAAACATAAATATCTTAATAAATTCCATACCTTATTTATGAACTTCGTTCCAAGTTTTCCTCTCCTCTCACTCCATCGAAATCTTTGTAAAATGATAAGAAGGTTTTCTTTCTCTACGTTCTTATCTCAAGGTTTGAATTATTATTATTATTATTATTTTAGCTTTATGTTGCTTTCTACTTTCACTTTTAGTTTGTAATGTTTGGACTCATTCCATTCTTAATTGTGTAGTAAATTCAATGATTAGTACGTTTACCAAATTTTAAACCTTATATTAGTCATTATTTAATATTACATATGCTACTAATAATTTCGAACTTCTTCCCTAAAATTCCAAAATCATCACCTAGATTTCAAAATTCCCTTAACCACTAATTTCGAACTTCTCCTTATTCATTTGTTTTGAAATTTATTCAAAAGAAACCCTAAATTTCTAAATTATCATATTTCGAAATTATATTATCCACACAACCTAATTTCATAATTCCTCAAACTCGATATTAAATTTCCAAATAATGTTAGATATCATATAGTCACTAAATTAATAAATACCAAATATGAAATCATATAATCACATAATATGCATGCAAATTTATTGGCCAACTTACGCACGGGACCCGGGTATTACATCAGCACTAAAGTAGCCTTCACTAAGAGCGATTTTAGTTGGAAAAATTTCTCGAGCTTTACTCAGCGAAAATCTTTTTCGACGAGACTTATTTTGACTTTGCGCGTGCAAAATTATCTCTCGAAAAACATTTTCGGTAAGACATTTAAGTTTGACCTAGCGAAAATCATTTGCGCTCGAAAAACTTTTTCAGTCAACGGCTTTATTTTGACTCAGCGAGAAACTTACGAAACACTGTTTATTTGCAATCGAAATAAATTCACGATCCGGAAATTTTTCTCGACCGAAAGATTTTGAACAATTTATTTCGCTCAAAAATTTTTCGCTGGACAGACTTTCTCGCACGAGAACAGTAACTGTTACATTTAATTTCAATGAATTATTTTTTATCAAACATTAAAGATTGAATCAAAAATAATTCTCGAACTTCTTTCGAATCAAACGCTACTAACTAATTTGTTACTTGTGTAGCACATTACATCATTTTAAACCATTAAAACAACCAACGAAGATCCTCAACTCTTCAACAAAATAAAAATGGATGCTTATGCGCTTGGAAATGACAACCGTCCTCCAATCCTTAAAAGAAGCGAATACACAGTCTGGAGAAGTAGGTTCTTGAACTTCATTGAGCTCAAAGATCAGGCAAAAAACTTACTAAAATCACTTGAAGAGGGACCCGCACAGTTTTGGGTTACTCAAGAAGGTGACAATGCCAATAATCCTCCCGTCAAACACAATAGAAGACTGAAGCTTCCTAGTGAGTGCGATGAGGATGAGAGACTAAGAGCAAAGGCGATCTAATAGCTAAGAACACACTGATGCAGGGCATCCCCAATGACATCTACAGACAAATAAACAGCCTTCCAACGGCTTAGGGGATGTGGGATGAACTGCATAAGATGATGCAAAGAACCGAAGTAGGCGTCAAGGCTAAGAAGGCGAACATACTCACGGCGTATGATTTCTTCAAAGCAAAGAATGAAGAGAGCTTGCATGATCTTTATCAGCGGTACCTCACTCTTCTCAACGAAATGAGGAAAATTGAGATCAAGAAGACTAATATGGAGATGAACATACGGTTCTTGTCCTCATTGCCCGCCGAATGGAAGAAGATATCTACTCAACTCTGGCAAAACAAAGACCTCGATGAGATGGATATACATGCTGTTATTGACAATCTCGCTCAACAGGAAGAAAACATCAGCGAGATACAAAAAGAACAAAAGGGCAAATAGACCGAAGACTCCATAGCTCTAGTTTCGGAGAAGAAGAGCTGCCGCTCACGCAAGGAAAAACATGTCAAGCTTCCCAGCTCTTCAGAGGATGAGGAACCATCGGATTCAGAGCTTCTTTCTGTAGTCAGATAATTTGGGAAACAGTTGGCCTTAATTACCAAGATGATGACAAAGCAGTACTTTAAGAAGAAGTTGTCATCTTCTGCTAATCATCTTCGAACTACAAGCTCGAAGAACAAAGAAAAACCGACTGAGTCCTCAGAAGCCACAACCTCTAAACAACCACTGAAGTGTTTCAACTGTGGGAAAACTGGTCATTTCGCCAGAGAGGGCACCCTTCCGAAGAAGAAGGATGCCAACTACTACTTCACGAAGTTTCAAATCACTAAGCAAAAGGAAGCTGGAGTAGCTCTGATGGCTGAACAGGACAAATGGCTAGAGGACACCTCAGATTCTGACGCCGATAATCTCGCTCTCATGGCGCGCCTCGAGGATGACAAGGAAGGTGGAACTGCCGCTAGGACGGACGACGACTACGCATCCACCTCATCTGAGGAGGTAATAACCTCTGACTATGGTGGCGCGATGAAATTGTTTTTCGGATTCGAAAAACCCTGAACGATAAACAATCGACCCAATATGGTGGCGCGATGAAATTATAAGCTATGGGTCTCTCGAATCTACACATATTACCTTCAATTTCAACTAGAAACATGATTCGATCTACAAATATTTTTATTTGCGTCGAACGATTTCGGAAAAAACTCATCGGAAATTGTATTATCATAATAAACCCTCGGTAATACGTCGAATGTGGTCTGCTTCAGGGTTGGGTGGTGATGGCGGACAAAAATAATATATACAGAAAATCGTTCGGTTTTGTTAATAAAATTGTTATCCTCGTACCACTTTAATAGTCATTCAATGTAATAACAACTAAATATAACAGGATTACATTCAATGTTCGGTTCATAACAGAACTAGGCTTGTCGGTACTTCATTTTACTGATAGTAGTACTGTCAAAACGGGCCGGCGGGTAGCGGGCCTGGCGACCTTAGCCCATCAGTTTTAAAAAATAAAAAAAAAAGAAAAGAAAAAAAATGGAAAAAAATATAACGATGAAGATTGCAAAATGAAAAATATATCTAATTTAATCAACTTCTTTAATATTAATTTTTTTATGTTATTAAAGTATAAATTATAATTAAAAAAATATAAAAATCAATCTAATTTATTAGTAAATCTATTATATAATATAATTATATTTTTTAATTTTTTGGGCGGGCCTACCCGCTGCCCGCCCAGGCCCGCCTCCAAGCGGGCCTAAAATTTCAGAGCCCGCCACGCCACTTTGGCGGGGCGGGGCGGGCCGGCCTGCGGGCCCTGGCCCGTTTTGACAGTACTAACTGATAGTTAGTAAGGGTATTTCGGTCAGACGTCTTATTCTGTAGATGAAAGTTAGAATTGTTCCTTAAAAGACTTTTCTCCTTACAAGGCCTGAAACATTATGCAAACTTGAAAGAGGGCCTGATACGAAAAGGCCCCTAAATATATCGTGTGACATGAGGAGGTTTTTTTTCCAACCCTGTCGTACCGCCATTCAATGGGCTATGAGCTTAACGCATATTATTTCGAGATTGAACTGTTCTCCAATGATTATGTATTTACATAATATGATAGTGATTGGGTTGATACCTAATATAAGAGATGAAATACCACCGAAGTTATTAGGCCAACAATTTTTCGGCTGATATATTTATATGTAATTCTCCTGCTAGAATTTGTAACTATGCGTTATTTTGCTGAAATGATTTAGGCTTCGTTTAGTTCGTGGATTTCGACGTTGAAAAGAAAAGAAAAAGTATGATTGTACGACACGTGAACCGTAACATACATTGATTCGATGCGTACCACCACACTTTTCTTTTCTTTTCTTTTCCGCGCCGATTTCCGCGGACCAAACGCACTCTTAAATACAAAACACAGAGTAAAAAAAACGGTTTATCCCTAGCAATTTAAGTGGATTTTCCCTTTTTTTTTTTCTTTCTAATCAAAGCTGACAATCCAGGAAAAGACCATTACATCCCTGCGAGCGTGACCTCGGCGTCAATGTTTATTGCCAACTAAAACCTCGAGCAAGTCGTCCTCGTCGTGCTTCTTCAATTAGGTTTGTCCTCTGTACGAAATTCCTCCGACGAGATCGGGCATTCTGCACGGACCGATCTCTCTCCGTCACTCGGATCCGATTTCCTACTTGTCGTAAGATTTCTCAGCATTTTATATTGCAATAAATTGCCAATTTCATTGAGCTCATTTGATGCTATTCGTCGCGGAATGTCGGTTTGAGAGATACAAAAACAACAGATCATGGTTTCTCAGAAAAATATGTGATTGTGTTGGGTGATTGGTTAGATCATGATTCTTGTATGATAGATCATGAGAAAATTGAGGACTATAGATGGTAGGAAAGTATAAGCCTTATCGTGATCTGATTTTAAGTCCATCACTGTCCCATTCTCATCTGGGATTCTAATCACAAATTTAGTGTGCTTAATTTTAGAATATCATAGTAATATTTTTGGGGTTTTCCACCTTTGAAGATCCTTTTTATGTGATTTGGTGTCCCAAAGGAGCTCAATTTACAGGGTTGACAAGATTTGCATATGTCCGGATTTTGAGAATCAATTCAAATCTTGCTCTTTGGATACACTTGTTTATGTACATTTCAGCTACGGGGTACTGGCTTAATTGATTCTAGTCCCAGATTGTCCTTAGTGCAACAATCTTCATGCACTGTTGAAGTGAAGAGAAGAAAACGTTTGTCATGGTTCTCATTTTTGGTCTATCGCCCATCTTTTCAATTGTCTCCTCTGGATCTTAGTACTCCTGGCTGGTTTGGCGAAAGAACTGTGAATTTTCTCCCCAACAAAAAATGTGTTATAGGAAAATTAGACAATCTTGCGTGTTTATTGCCAAAAGGTTTAGTTTAGTTTCTACTCACAGAGGTAGGTTTGTTCACTCCTTGCCTGATCGAATACTACAAGTTCAGTATTTTCTTTTTTTTTTCAGGGAAACTCAAATGGGTACAGGCAGTGAAAGCTGGCATTTGGAACTAAGCTATGATCAATGGCTCCCACTTCCGGTATCTGGTCAGAGGCCTGCTGCCCGCTACAAGGTTTTCTTGATATCACTTTGAACTCTCCGTTCTCAAAGTTGCTTCCCATTGCAAATCGTTTGGCCTCGGTTTTCATTTTATTTCCCTTTTATGATCATAATTTCAAACAGAACTTATTTCCTCCACCGCATTCTTGTTTTTAGCATGCTGCAGCAATGTTTGATGAGAAGTTATACATTTTGGGTGGAAGTCGAAATGGTAGATATTTATCTGATATTCAGGTACCATTTATTTTTCACTGATATTCATAAAACATGTGTGTGTGTCGCACGTATTGTTGATGGAAACTGTTTTAGGTTCTTGAACTGAAAACGTTGTCATGGTCAGCTGTAAAACTGAGTACTGTGGCCAGTGATGCAGAAAATAAAGATCGCATCCAACACCAAGTTATTCCAGCAATTGCTGGTCACAGTGTGGTAAGATAGTGTTGCTAATTCGCCTATTTGCATTGTGTCAATAGATTCACTAAATGTTAGACTGGTTTTCTTTTTTCGGTCACAAATTAATTGATTGATATAGCTTTTAATTTTCACCTACAGGTCAAGTGGGAATCAAAACTTTATCTTCTTGCTGGACTCTCGAAGAATGTTAGTGACAAAGTGACAGGTTTGTAACGAGTTTTTGCTCCTTTGGATCCATCTCAATCATGCCATAGGATCGAAGTTACTTCTCTTTAATACAATGACTTTATGCATTGTTTGATGGTTTATTTGCTGTAGTGAGCTATATTGACCTTGAATCTTACACTTGCGATGTGGTTGAGACGTATGGAACTGTGCCGGTAACTCACCAATCTTTCTGTTTTACAGCTCATGGTCCAATTTTCTTCTTTCTTTTATTGTGTTGTTCTATGTTTTAGCACATGTCTTAGCAATTTTATTATTATTGTAACACATATTTCTTCAGGTAGCTCGTTCTGGGCAGTCTGTTACAGTATTTGGTTCTAAAGTTATCATGTTTGGTGGGGAAGACAAGAACAGGCGCTTGCTAAATGATATCCATGTTCTTGATTTGGAGACTATGACGTGGACCGCTGTTGAGACTACGTATGTAAATTGATATCTAACATATCCTAACCAGAAATCACGTCTAATTTCATCTGACTAATATTTGATAACATCTTTTGTTTTAACTCCACAGGCAAGGACCTCCAAGCCCGAGGTTTGATCACACAGCTGCTATACATGGAAACCGCTATCTTTTCATTTTTGGTGGATGCTCTCATTCGATCTTTTACAATGACCTCCATGTGCTGGACTTGGAAACGGTGAGTTTTTAACGCAATAAGGTTCGGACGATTTCGTTTTGAATTGTCTGGTAGTATTCTTTTTGACGTTGCATTTTTCATGTAAACCACGCAAGCTTACTTAGTTTGATATTGTTTGCTTCAGTTTCCAACTGATTATTAGTTCGTAGCTTTACTGTACGACCTTTTGCAACAATGTGTTATACTATGAAATTTAATTTTCATCCATACAACAGCACATGTTCAGAAGAGCTTGGAGTTTCTCCACACCTTGACCATTTCACCTTTCACAATAATTTATATCGGTGAAATCTAAATCTTGTTTATAACTTCATAACTTCAAATCCCTAATTTTCTCTTTACCCAGTTGGGAATGCGGGCATGATGTTAGACTACTATATGATTGATCTAAATCACTAGGCCCCATGCAAAACTACTCTTTTGCTTGATAATCGTTATGTAACATTACTAAATAAAATCTGATCACGATTATTTCTTTCTTCGTGCAGATGGAGTGGTCCCGACCCCAAATGCAAGGTGATATGGTTACTCCTAGAGCTGGTCACGCGGGTGTGGCAGTTGATGGGAACTTATATATAGTTGGCGGTGGGGATAACAAAAGTGGTAAGTATATGATTATTTCCATTTCCCTTCATGAATCTCTGGCCCAATTTGTCAGAGTAAAGACGATGTGAGCCTTGGAAACAAAATTAGATCAAAGTCTAACCCTTAAAGTCAAAACTGGTCTTCCATAACTTCAATCGATGCTTTCAGGTCCTATATGTAGAATTTGCTTATGTCTAACCTAAGTCTTAAAAATCTTATTCGGTTTAGGAAATATCTAACTTTTCTCCTTCTTTACAGGTGCGCTCGAAACCCTTGTTGTAGATATGTCAAAGCTTGCAGTGTCCGTGGTCACGAGGGTGCAAGAACGAGATCCCCTCGCCAGTGAGGTGAACAGACCATACTTATATGCAATAAGCGCATTCCGTAAACTTGAAACACTCAATTTTTATTTATTTATTCCTTTTTTAGTAATATTATTCTGACGTGAACAGGGGATCAGCATATGTTCCGCCTCACTAGGTGGTGACACATTCTTGTTCGCATTTGGTGGCTACAATGGCAAGTACTACAACGAGGTAGCATCATATATTACTACACTAGATATATTAAACAACATCTTCTATTAAGTATATTAACTCATCGATCATAGTAGTGTCTCACTTTCTGTTCATGTAGATATTTTGCATGAGGGCGAAACCGAAGAACTCATCACGTCCCAAGATCTTGCAATCCCCCGCAGCAGCAGCTGCGGCGGCTTCTGTCACTGCTGCGTATGCATTGACCAAAAAGTCAAACGGACGATTCTAAGGTTATCCACCAAGTGGTGGAGGATAATACCACCCCTTCTCTTACGTTCAAAATTAGTTCAATCAGAGAAGAGAAAAGTTGCTTTGCAGTCAAGCCTTAGTGAGGCTACTAAGGAGAACTCAGGTCTCAAGGCTAAGCTTGCCGAAATAAATGGAAATTACGAGGAGCTATCGAAGGTATTTACATTTTCTTTTTTGATAATTTGGTCTGCATCGATTATCCAATCCATTGATTCGTTTTTCAGGAGTTACATTCAGTGAGGGGACAAGTTGCTGCTGAGATATCAAGATGTGCCAAATTGGAGGTTTTCTTCAGTGCTTTATAATTTTTCCAAACTGGGAACCCTTGTACGTCAAAAGTATAATAAAAGTAAAATCGCAGGCACAAATCGAAGCGCTTCAGAAGATTCTCGAATCGTTGCCAGCTTTGGAAGAAGAAGTTCGATCCCTTAGGTCTGATAAGTCTGCATACGAGAGGGACATTGAGCTTTCTGCCGAGAAACGGCAAGGCTCTGCTGGAAGTGGCCTTTGGAAATGGGTTGCTGGATAAGTTTAATTATGTTGTAGTTTCAAATCCCAACTCATATGAAATCCTTTTCGTACAAGAGTAAACTTTGATGTGGGATTCACAATTGGTATGAATTATGTATTAAATATACTGTTTTAATTATTGTTGGGAAAGGTGATAGTGACATTATTCGGAATTTTAATAATAGGAATCGAATCGAGTCCAATACCACAATATTTGACAATCGAATACGAATACGATTTAGTCGAATATTCGAATACTCGAATATATTCGTATTTGGAAATATTCGAATCGAATATTCGAATACTCGAATATGGATTATATTTGAGTGTTTATCTTTAAATTTAATAAAATTATAAATATTATTATATTTAAAATATATTTTTAAATATATATATATATATATATATATATATTGAACTGTAATATATTATGTATGAGTGCTACTATAGGCACACCCTTTGAGGGTGAAAAAAAACATCGAAAATTGTACAATTTCTTAAAATTTTATTCTCCATCAATAATAATGTAAGTTTTAATTTAGTACATTTTGTTTCATTAATGAAGTTATTCAACGGAAATTATTTAAACAGTTTTAAATAAATATTAATTTTGTAATTTACGGTTGGAGTTATTCTACTCTTTACCATTCGAAATAAACAAAACTTCTAAATTTATATATATTATTCTTTGATTTATTTCTAAAAATATTCTTATACCATAATTATTTCATATTAACCTAGACAAATAGTTTGAAGTAAAATAAAATAAGATTAAAAACCTAGACATAAATTTATTTAATAAATGTATAGAATTCAATAATAGTTATAAGGTGATAATTAAATTGCGTGAAAGAAAGAATTTAATAAATAGTTATAAACCTTCAAAATTATCTACAAATAATTAATAAATAATGAAGAGGAGTAATTTAGGTTAATAACTAATAACTATCAATAATAAAGATCGTATTCGGAAATTATTCGAATCAAGAAAACTATTTTTATTCGGATTCATATTCTAAATATTCGAATTCGAATATTAAAATTTTGGAATCGAGTACCGAATTAAACGAAAAGATTCGATTCGTTTACAACCATAATGCTTGGCCATCCTTACTAGAAACTGTTGGTTTGAGGAATCTCTCGTCACAAGCGAAAGAAAGACGTCTCCCCTTTTAATTTAGGTATGAGAATCATTTTCGTCTTTCATGCTTCGATCTAACCTTTCATGTCGGTCATCTATACGACGGTCGTTGATTTTTCTTACCCATTGTTGATGCTCTTGAACACAAGTCTCAAGTGTGGTAAATTACGGTGGTTGATTATATATTATAATCTATACTATATAAAAGTTGGATGTGGACTCTCATTGACCACCCCTATAGCAAATCGCTACGTGACACGTCAGCTTCTAAAATATAATTACCATTTTGGGTCTTTGGTGAGTAGAATTACATGGATGGCATCAAACCATAGTATTAGGAAGAAATCAATCATACGTTGTATTCATCTCATTAAACACTACATTAAATTATGCACAGAAAACGAAGAGTCGTGCAAAGAAAGGTTGGGCTATCAAAGGTCAAATTCTATTGTCAAAGATAAGTGAAATTATCGTAATATTTAATTGTTTTAAGAAAAATAGAACTCCATTTAATGGATTTAGACTCAATACCTTATCTTATAAGATTTTCTGTAATAAATAATTTATAGACTAAACATAGCGTAAGCTATAATTAACGACCTCTCATAATACTTGCTTAGGAAATAACAGAACTACTCTTTGTTCCGTGATCGCAAAACCACAAGATATGATTTTCTTAGAAAAATTGATTTTTTATCTACTATATAAAAGTTGGATGTGGACTCTCATTGACCACCCCTATAGCCAATCGCTACGTGACACGTCAGCTTCTAAAATATAATTACCATTTTGGGTCTTTGGGTGAGTAGAATTACATGGATGGCATCAAACCATAGCATTAGGAAGAAATCAATCATACGTTGTATTCATCTCATTAAACACTACATTAAATTATGCACAGAAAACGAAGAGTCATGCAAAGAAAGGTTGGGCTATCAAAGGTCAAATTCTATTGTCAAAGATAAGTGAAATTATCGTAATATTTAATTGTTTTAAGAAAAATAGAACTCCATTTAATGCATTTAGACTCAATACCTTATCTTATAAGATTTTCTGTAATAAATAATTTATAGACTAAACATAGCGTAAGCTATAATTAACGACCTCTCATAATACTTGCTCAGGAAATAACAGAACTACTCTTTGTTCCTTGATCGCAAAACCACAAGATATGATTTTCTTAGAAAAATCGATTTTTTTATCACAAAATGAAATTCTATCTCCCACTTTTTTTTAATTGGTCAAAAAATGGTAAAGGACAAATCGGAGCGCCATAACAACCACCACCGGCGCGGCGGCGGCGACAGGCGCCTTCAACCACCACCGCGGGCGGCGAGCTTCCACCACCAGGGACCAAGATCTTCCCCGCGCCACCTCCATTCGAACCCTTCTCGACATCATCCGCGAGGAGGGTGGCTATTTGGGCGGCGGCAGAAGGAGGAAGTGGAAGCACTTCACGCACAAACTCAAACCTCGACGGAGCTCGTCCTTCACTTCCACCGTCCAGGTGGCAGTGTGGGTCCCGTTCTAGAGTAACTTAGCCCGGTCGGATTCGGGGCAGGTATGGATTTAGTCAATCCTGGCCAAAAACCGGCCCCGTGGCCCGCCCCTTAAAATTTTATATATATATAAATATATATATATATATATATAAAATTATATAAATATATAGAAACATATATTAATAGATAATAATTATATAGAAAAAATTTATAAATGCAGGGAAGTTTTTTCTGAGGCGGGGAGAATTGGGTCTCGGGTCCACAATAAAATAAATGGCCCATCGCGGGTCTCGGGTCTTGCCGATAACAATTGATCTAGTTTAGTTAAATTGTTGAGCCCCACCTTCTATAAAACAGAATAGATCATATGATTGGAAGATATGAGGTTAAACTTCAATAATATCTTAATATTTGTACAATAGCTACAACTAAATGTATGTTTACAGACAAAACATATTAAAAAAGCCCACTAAGATTTAACTGCTAGTAACACCCCTAATGCAAAAAGTAACTTGCAGAACTCTATTCGTTGATCACAGCAAATACATGATCTTTTTCAATAATCTTCAAACAATAATTTATTTTCCTAATCATTTGCTTGGTGACATTTGGGATAAACAATAGTAAAACTATATTTAGAAAATATGACTTTGACGCTAACTAATTTAATTCCTTTAATAATCGATTTTGTTTTTCAAAATTACATTTTAACCTTTTACTTTATGTCGATATCCAATCGTCGACTTGGGAATACAACTTGAAGAATTACATTACGTTTGGCATTTTTTTATACTTAGGCTGCTGTTTACTTTGCAAGATTGGAAAATATAAGATAAATTCTCTCTTTGGATTATTAATCATAAGGCTTATCCAAGTCATGTGTTCACTTTGCAAGATATGAGTTGGGTTAATTTCAGTACTACTTTTAAATTACAAAAGTAACCTTAATTCATCAAGACTAGAGCTGTCAAACGGGCCGGCGGGGCGGGCCGGCCGTTACCCACCATAGCCCGTCAATTGGCGGGGGGGGGGGGGGGGGGGGGGGGGTGCGGGTAAGCCCGCCTCCTGGTGGGCCTGAGAAAGGGAGGCCCGCCCGCCCCTTGGGCGGACCGCGGGCCTGGCGGGCTTAGCCCGCCAGAAATTTTAAAAAAATGAAAAGAGAAAAAAATTAAAAAAGGAAGATTTTTAGTTCGAAAGTATTTGTAATTTAATCCTAACTATTTAATAATTATTTATTTATTTTACTAAATGTAATTCCAGTTAAAATTATAATTACAAAATATAAAAAATGTATATAAGTTATTTATACATATATTAAATAATATAAAAAATTAATTTTTATATTCTGGCGGGCCTGCCCGCGGCCCGCGAGGGGCGGGCCTAAAATTTCGCAGCCCGCCCCTCCACTTTGGCAGGACGGGGCGGGCTAGCCCGCATGCTTTGGGCTTTTTTGACCGCTCTAATCAAGACATAATTTACAAAAGTAACATAAATTTATTAATATATGAAACTTATCGTTTAACTGATATTTTCTGCCAATGTTACCAATCTTTTAATTAACTCAGATCACATATCAAGGATTATAGTCTAGGTCAGATATTTGTCTCCTTACTATATGTTTTTAAACAAATAAATAACTATTAAATCAAGAAAGTGATGATAATTGCAAAGTCAGGAACGACAAATATGGAAAAGATATGACTTGCATTTGAGCTTTCACGAAGATATGATTCATTTAATTGTTGATACGATGTGTATTATTATTAGTCATAGATACATATTTAGTCATAGATAGATTAGTCTGTATAAATAATAGGCTTGAGTATGTAATCGATCAACTCTGTTTTTTCATAGTACAAGTTAGACACATGTTCTTTCATGCTATCAGAGCATAATTTTCTTTCTTGTGAGTTCCCAACAAGATGGATATGTCGAATGATAATCCAGGGCAGATCCTTGTGAGTGAGGTTCTGACGGGGGATAACTATAATTCATGGAGTAGATCTGTGTTGATAGCCATCCTATTATACCAAATAACTGGATCAACTGTAGTAGATAATGAAGCAACAGAAATTAAAGAACTTAGAGGTTGCAGTTCTTGAGGATCCAATAAGTATAGTCCTTCAACGTTTTTTACCCTTGCCAATCTCCGATTGTAGACGAGTATCCTGTATCGAAAAGCCATCAGACCGAAATAAAATCTGAAGATCAAGATCTGTAGTAGCCGTGCTGACAGAGATTAAATTAAAGCTGAAATTCGGCATGAATAAAACATCAGTAAGAATGAGATCATCGTGCAATTTTATGGTGCCTGTAACATTTACTGAAATCATATCTTCATTAGGCAGAATAACAAAAGTTCTGTGCGTCTCTCTCAGATCATATATCATGCTCTTATCACAACATATGTGTCTAGTGGCTCCGGAATCTAATATCCATGCCATTCTTGAAGGAAACCGAGGAAGTTTTGTTATGAAACACGTACCTTGATGTATCTGCTGCCCTGTAGTTTCTGCAATGGCGGGGTTAGGTTGAGATAAGAGTAACTTCAACTGTAGGATCTGTTGTGAGCTTAATTGTCTGATGAAAGATTCTCCCACCGAATCACGACCATCCCTTTCTGAAGAGGCACGAGAATTGTTAGGTGAAATTTCAGCTGCGACATGATTGACACGGAATCCTTTAGATCGCTGTCCTTGCTTGAATGCCGGTGGAAAACCATGAATTCTATAACAAGTTTCAATGGTGTAGCCTTGCCTTCCACAATGGGTGCAGACAGGTTTGCTTTGATCTTTCTTTGGACCTGCAAACTTTTTATTAGAATCAAGATTAGAAACAGGAAAGTTCTTTACTGCCATGGCCATCTGGTTTGAGTTATTTTCATCAAGTGGTCCTGAGAAACTCCTGATCATTCGTTGTCTTTCTTCTTGGGCAAGTAACGCATAAACTTTGTTAATTGGAGGCAACGGATCCATGAGAAGTATTTGAGAGCGGATTGAAGAATACGACTCGTTAAGACCCATCAAGAATCCTAGAACATAATCTCTTTCATACTCATTCTTCATCTCTGTTAGGCCTTCGCAGGTGCAAGCACAGCTGCATACTTTGCGGAATTTGCTAATTCATCCCAAATTGCCATCAGCTTTGTATAATAAGCTCCCACGGTCAACTGATGTTGTGAGGTTTCAAGGAGTTCCCTTCTCAACTGGTACAACTTTGGTCCATTAGCTTGTCTGAAACGTTCTCCAAGCTCCTTCCACATATCGAAAGCATCTTCAATATAAATGATGCTGCTTGCAATCTCCTTGGTGACAGAATTGATAATCCAAGAAGTGACAATACTGTTATTCTTTAACCATGTTTCATATTCTGCTTTCCAGTTATTTGGAATAGTAGGCTAGGTCATCCCTCAAATAAAGTTGTGCACACATTAAGGCATCTTTTACGTTGCAATAAACCTCATGTTGATAAGCCTTGTCATATTTGTCCACTTGCTAAACAAAAATGTCTTCCCTTTACTTCAGGTAATAATATTTCTTCTGGAATGTTTGATCTCTTGCATGCTGACATCTGGGGGCCCTTTAAGGTTGTCTCATACACGGACGACAGGTTTTTCTTAACACTCGTGGATGATTTTTCCAGATTTACGTGGGTTTTCATGCTGAAACACAAATCTGATACGCGAAGTGTCATAGAGTTCTTTTTTAATCTGGTTGAGACGCAATTTAACTGTCAAGTAAAAATCTTGAGGTCTGATAATGCAAGAGAATTCAACCTTCAGGACATATTGCATAAGAGGGGAATCTTACATCAACAATCTTGTGTTTACACGCCTCAACAAAATTCCGTTGTTGAACGAAAGCATCAACACCTTTTGAATGTTGCTCGTGCGTTACTTTTTCAGTCGAAAGTTCCACTCAGGTATTGGAATGAATGTATCTTGACAGCAGCATTTCTTATTAATCGGACACCTTCATCTGCTTTAGATAACTAGACACCTTATGAATTACTATTTCATAAACCTTATGAATATTCAGCATTACGTATTTTTGGTTGCTAATGTTATGCCTCGAATTTAATAGCTCATCGAACGAAGTTTGACATGAGAGCTAAGTCGTGCGTGTTTCTCGGTTACCCTATTGGAGTAAAGGGATATAAGGTACTGGATCTTGAGACTCAACGGGTTTTTATATCTAGAGATGTTCGATTTTTGAAGATATATTCCCTTTTCATCAAATAAGCTCAGATGATTCAGCTATTGATATGTTCAGTGATATTGTCTTGCCTAAGATAAGCAGTGATAATACGGTTGTATCTGATCAACACCCAATGGGAATAGGTCCACCTCTGCCCCAGGAAGTGATTGATAATTGTGTGTCTCAAGAACATCAGCCTCGATCAGAACGAGATCCTGATATTCCTTCGTATCAGTCACCAAAAGTTCCTCAGACCATACGAAAGTCAACCAGGCCTTCTAAACAACCTTCATATCTGAAGGATTTTGTTCATCATTTACATCATTCAACGCAGTGTCTTTACCCAATATCAGATTACACCTCTTATGGCAAGTAGTCTTGCTCCTACAGAAATTATATATTTTCCATTACATCAATCAAGGAACCAAAGTTATATCATGAGGCAGCCACTCAACCTCAATGGCAGGCAACAATGGATGACGAGCTCAAAGCCCTGATTGATAATAACACATGGATTGTGGTTCCTCTGCCGAAAGGTTAGAATATAATCGGCAATCGTTGGGTTTACAAAATCAAATATAATTCTGATGGCCTTGTTGAACGATATAAAGCTCGGTTGGTTTCCAAGGGATACAATCAACAAGAGAGCGTTGATTACATTGATACTTTTGCACCGGTTGTGAAGCCTAATGTTGGGTTACCCGGTGTCTCCCGGAGACGCCACGTCCCCGGGTACGGTGCAGAACAAAAATTTTCCGGGTTCCCTTATTGCCCTCGTTGCTCGGATCAGAATAGTAACACATAGACATGTAATAGGGCAGGTCAAACCCGTAGAGAATTACCAGTTGAAGCGAGCGGCAGCTCCTCGTCCTTTTCTTCAAGACTTCATCGATGGTGGTGGATGGCACTAGATCGTCACGCCGACCTCGCAGTGTACCACGGAATCAGTTCTCTAAAGATGGCTAGAGAGAACCGAGCCGTCGCGTGGGAGAAAAGTGTTTTTTTTTTCGGTGTGTGTTTTGTGCCTTTGTTATGGACAAAATTTTTCACTCCAAATTATGAAATAGGGCTGCCCTATTTATACTATGATATATTTCCCTAGGATATCTCAAAGATATGGTTTTCGATTTTGCTCCTTAAATGGAGAGATTTTGCCATATCTTTCTCTCCCTTATTTAATTCAAAATTCATATAAGTATACTTACCATAATTAGACAACTAACTTAAATACTAAGTCAAACTAAGTATATGTAAATATGGTATAAAATTCGAAACTTAATCCAAGATTAATTTCGAAATTTTCACCTTAAAATAAATAATATTCCAAATATATTATTTATATATTTATATTTAATTTTCGAAATTAATTCCCAAGGCATAATTCGAAAATTAGCTTAGGGTCCAATTCCAATTTTACCCTCAAGCCTTTTAAGCACTTGGCCAAGCCCAAGTCTCAAAGTTAGTTTCATACGAAGTCCGACTTCGGTCCATTAAACGGCCCGAGGCCCACTAAGGCGCGGCCTAACGGCCCAAGGCCCGTTAAGGCCCAAAACACTTTCTCTCTTTATCAGTACACCTTGATGATCCTTTTTAAGCCCGACTCTCTAGGTTCGACTCAATCGGCAAGGGAGGAATCCAAGAGTCCGACAGTTACCTAGCCAATCCCGCAGTACCGGACCGTAACCCGATTCGAGTGCGAATTTCGACCCAGTCTTTATTCGAGAACCTTACTATAGATTATAGTACTACGTATAAACCCTTCAGCTGTGTCCCAATCGAGTGAGAGCCATGGTCTATGTCAAACTCACTATACTCGATTCTACGATAAAACGGGGACGAGGTGAATTACCAAACTACCCTCCATGTCTAACAGGAGTTAGTTTAATACCTTGGCCAAGGATTTCGTAATTTCCCGTCGCCGTCCTCATAGGACACTTATCTCGATTACTTGCGAGACTGTGAATCCGTACTCGGCGGTCTAAGCCCGGCAATCACAAATCGTCATCAAGACCGCATCTGGCCCGCTGACCCATGCAACAGCAAATCGGGTCGAGGGGAACCAATGACAGTCGAGACTTCGAAGTCAACTCCGCCAAAGCCCCTTTCGGTCTAAGGTTCACGTAGACTACTATAGTGTTGTCGTCGGTCATTGACACTCCTTGAGTAATAAGCCATGTTCGACCGTACGACCTGTGAGTCAGTGTCCATGAAACGATTCAATCCCTTGATTCGACTCGCATCACAAGTCATGACCACCGCTTCCAAGGGGGTATCGGCACTCGATAGGTCATCGACAAATAAGCCGTAATCGGTTATCCAGCACCCAACTGGAGCCTAAGGCTTACGGACTTTTAATGCTCGAGGTTAAGAGTCCACTGGTGCCTTCCTCTCTCGTACTCATCGAGAACAGTGAATCAACTCGACACATTTGGATTTGTTCATTTATTGCTTTACCGGATGCTTAGTAAAGTACTCTTATATCCAATAAACGAACGCCTTTCAATAAACACACACAAAATATCTTATTACATAAAAGGTCGAATGATAAATAAGCTAATGCCCTATACAATCTAATCCTCGTATAGCATTCGAGGGCATATTCCTAACAATCTCCCACTTGCACTCAATGCCATGCGCTGCAGTATCTAATACCCATCTTTTCGACATGTCTAGCCAGCACTGCCTGTGATAGAGGCTTGGTGAACGGGTCGGCCACATTTTCCGCGGTCGCAATCTTCTGCACGGCTACGTAGCCATTCTCAACGAATCCACGTAACACGTGGTACTTTCTTAATATATGTTTGGACCTGCTGTGAGACCTCGGTTCTTTTGCCTGAGCAATAGCACCAGTATTGTCACACCACAATGGCAATGGCCTATCTGCTACAGGAACGACACCAAGTTCTTCCAAGATCTTTCTCATCCAAACACCTTCCTTCACTGCCTCTGAGGCCGCTATATACTCTGCTTCGCAGGTGGAATCTGCAGCAGTGCTATGTTTGGAACTTTTCCAAGACACCGCTCCACCGTTGAGCGTAAAGACGAATCCTGAAGTGGATTTTCAGTCGTCCACGTCAGACTGGAAATCCGAATCCGTATACCCTTCCACTTCCAATTCTCCATTACCGTAGACCAGCATCATATCCTTAGTCCGTCTGAGGTACTTGAGGATAGTCTTGACTGCTGTCCAATGTTCCTTACCAGGGTCAGCCTGAAACCGACTGACTACGCTCACAGCGTATGCCAAGTCAGGTCGCGTGCAAAGCATCGCATACATCAAGCTACCCACCGCGGATGCATAGGGGATTCCATTCATCTCTTTCCGCTCCAACTCACTTTGAGGGCTCATAGCCTTGGAAAGGTGAATCCCATGCCGCATAGGCAGGAACCCTTTCTTAGAGTTGTCCATATTATATCGCTTCAGGACCTTCTCTAAGTAAAGGGCCTGGGAGAGTCATAACATACGATTCGCTCGATCTCTATAAAGGCGAATCCCCAAGATGTAGCTTCTCCCAAGTCTTTCATGGAGAATTCGGTCGAATGCCACGCTTTCACCATCGAGAGCATTCCAATATCATTTCCTATCAAAATGATGTCGTCCACGTACAATACGAGGAAAGATATTTTGCTCCCACTGCTTTTCTTGTAGACGCAAGGTTCGTCTTCGTTCTTTAAGAATCCATGGCCCTTGACCACTTCATCGAACCGAAGATTCCAGCTTCTGGAGGCTTGTTTCAGTCCATAAATGGACTTGTTCAATTTGCATACCTTATGAGCATCTCCTTGCGATGTAAAACCCTTGGGCTGCTCCATATATATTTCCTCCTTGAGGTATCCATTTAGGAACGCAGTTTTCACATCCATCTGCCAGATCTCATAGTCATAGTGCGCAGCTATCGCAAGCAATGTTCGAATGGACTTCATCATAGCAACAGGCGAAAAGGTCTCCTCATAGTCAATGCCCTCTTTTTGACTGTACCCTTTGGCCACAAGCCTAGCTTTGTATGTATCAACCAATCCGTCAGATCCTATCTTTCTCTTGTAGATCCATTTACACCCAATGGGTCTAAAACCATCTGGGAGGTCTACTAGAGTCCAGACTTTGCATAGAATCCATTTCGGCTTGCATAGCTATAAGCCATTTCTCCGAATCTTTATCCCTGATTGCCTGGTCATAGGTAGTGGGATCGTCTCCGACGTGCCCTTCCATCGCAGCAACCTCGTGCTCGATGTGGACCATCCCATATCTCTCAGGCTGGCAAGATACTCTACCCGACCTGCGCAAGTCAGGTTGCGTCTCGGACTGCTCTACGGTGTCATCCGACACTGGAGTTTGTGAAAGCGCTTCTGAATACTCTCCAAGAGTTACTTCGCGACCCGCACCACCTTCTCGAACGAAATCTTCTTCGAGAAAGTGAGCCTGAAGGGCTACAACGATTCTCTGATCGTCGTGGAAGTAAAACTGGTATCCCATGGAATCCTCGGGATACCCGACAAAACGTCCTTTCACAGCGTTCGATTCCAGTTTATCTATCTTGAGCTTTTTCACAAACGCGGGGCAACCCCAAATTCTAATGTGATTCAAGCTCGGTTTTCGTCCTGTCCATATCTGATACGGAATACGATTGACAGACTTTGTAGGACATCTATTCAGAATGTCCCGTGCACTTTTACCCTCAAGCCTTTTAAGCACTTGGCCAAGCCCAAGTCTTAAAGTTAGTTTCATACGAAATCCGACTTCGGTCCACTAAGTGGCCCAAGGCCCATTAAGGCGCGACCTAACGACCCAAGGCCCGTTAAGGCCCAAAACACATTCTCTCTTCAACGACACACTTTAATGATCATTTTTAAGCCCGACTCTCTAGGTTTGACTCAATCGGCAAGGGCGGAATCCAAGAGTCCGGTAGTTGCCTGCCAATTCCGCAGTACCGGACAGTAGCCCCATTGAGCACGAATTTCGACCTAGTCTTATTCCTTAACGTGCTACAGATTATTGTACTACGTATAAACCCTTCAACTGTGTCTCGATCGAGTGACAGCCATGGTCTATGTCAAACTCACTGAACTCGTATATAACCTCCGTTTATTTGGGTTGACAAATAAAATAAACGATTATTGTGAAATATTAGTTTGTAAACAAATTAAATAAAAGTATGCCCTTAAGAATTACTAATCTATTATAACCGAACGCCTTTTATTTCTGGTGAAAATAAAATAAAAGAATTTTAGTAAATAAAATAATAAAATAAAATAAAAAGAAGATTGCTTCAAGTATAATCCATTACTTCTCGTATGCTACAACTAATGCTCTAAATAAAGCTATAAGTGCCACTGGGCTATTGACTAGTTTGAGGTGAATTGCTTAAGGTACTTAAATATCTTTCACTCTCTGTTCGAGACCAACCTAACTCCGACGCTTCCAGCCGTCCAAGGGGTCAACGGACCTCCCCCCCCCCCCCCCCCCCCCCGAGCCTCAATGTAGGTCTGCGCATGTGTATGACTGAAAACATATGAATGTAGTAAATATTTCCTGACGGGATACACATTGGTGGGGTCGACGAAAAAGACAATCATCGTCATTATACCTATACAAGTTGATGTTATAGAAATATATGAATTTTTAAACTACCAACCATCCATTACGTTGAAAACAATTGGGGCGTTCAAGGAGATGCTTTCCTAAAAGATTTCTTAAGAAACTTGGCATTCACCTTCGAGAAATTGGGCATTCACCTAAGAGAATACATAAGGTTTTGAAGTTGTCTAAGTACAACGAGCTCAACAAGAATACCTGCGTACCAACCAAGGACGAATGACATTGATATTTGCTACCTTTGCCTCTCACACTCACCATGCTAGAGAAATATCGAGTTGCACAAAATACTCATATAAGAATGGTTCCGGCATTCCTATGACGGTTAATACATCACAGTTGTGCGTCGAATTTTCAGAGAATATTATTCGATGACATACATATACATGATCTATAGTTGAGGAAGAAAATAATTTCTATATAAGTTTGAATCAGGCCGGAGAGGGAGACTTGATGGATCCATCTAGCATGGACAACAAACTCAGCCTTCGAATAGAGAATAACCAAATATAAATCTTATACACCAAATGATAAAGCAACCTGTGGTGCCTATTAATTTTCACTAACAAACAGCAACCCAAGATCGTGGCTTGTTTTGCTGAATAACTTACTTGATTTGAGGCATTTATAAGTAGCCGATGATTCTTCACTATTCTCATCTGAAATTTATTTGGAAGGTATACTGAAAGACAGTGGAATAACCTTCGTATACAAAAATATTTTCTATACATTTGCCTTACGGGGGAAGGCAAACACGGCGTAACTTGTCTCAATAGCGTTACATTGGCGGTCCAACTAAGTGGTTTTAACTTATTGTTGATAATGACAAAGAAACTTCTTACAGTAACAATTTAATATTAGATCAATTCAACTACTAATGAAGAAGTTCCACGCTATATTTCAAAGTTGTCCTATAATAAATGTAGATGAAGAAAAATAAAATAACTTTTAGTGTCGTTTTGTTTTCATTTCCGTTAACATAATAATAGTCATTAAGAAATGTTGGAGTGATATTTCATTGCATCTACGGAACTTGATATCTATTTTGTAGCCTTCCATAAAGCGGTATACTGATTTCAAATCTGTTTATGTTCTAAACGCTTAATGAAAAATTTCTGGGATTCTATATAAGGCCAACGCCTGGTTCATTTAGGCATCAAACTCATCACAAAACATAGTCTTTCATTACTACTTAGATCGTAGGAATGGCCGTCATGGTTAAACTCAGCCTAGGCGTAGCAGCACTATTGCTAGCTTTTGGTATGTGGGCATATCAATCGTCAGCACGAACATTGCCTGATGCATCCTCGTCATCATCAATGGTAGAGAAACATGAGAAATGGATGGCACAATACAAGCGTACTTACAGAGATGATGCAGAGAAGGCCCGTAGGTATCAAATATTTAAGGACAACGTGGAGTACATCGAATCGTCCAATGCCAAAGGATCGAAGTCTTATAAACTTGCCGTAAACGAGTTCGCAGATCTAAATAACGTCGAATTCAGGGCCTCGCGAAACGGATTTAAACAAAAGTCCCGGTCGAAGATGCCAAAGGCTGCTCCGTCGTCGTTTAGGTTTGCGAATGTGAGTGCTGTTCCATCGACCATTGACTGGAGAAAGAAAGGAGCTGTCACACTTGTTAAGAACCAGGGTTCATGCGGTACATGTTTCTAAATTAATTATTGATAAGATACTTGAGTTCCCACTACAATGTCGGCTAATTACGCAAGTTCTGAATTATTTTGGCCCACACATTAATGAAAAAAATTGATATAGGTTGTTGCTGGGCTTTTTCGGCCATCGCCGCAACAGAAGGCATCAATCAGATAAGCACTGGAAAACTAATCTCCCTATCCGAACAAGAACTCGTTGACTGCGATACGCGCCAAGATATGGGTTGCAACGGTGGTCTCATGGACAACGCCTTTGAGTTCATTATCCAAAACGACGGAGTCACAACCGAATCCAACTACCCTTACGAGGGAACAGATGGTACTTGCAACACTAAGGAAGAATCTTTGCACGCTGCAAAAATCACAGGATACGAGGATGTTCCTGCCAATAGCGAATCGGCGTTGGAAAAAGCAGTTGCTAATCAACCAGTTTCTGTCGCAATAGATGCAAGTGGATCAGACTTTCAATTCTATTCAAGCGGAGTTTTCACGGGACAGTGTGGAACGGACCTGGACCACGGCGTCACTGCAGTCGGTTATGGAGAAGCAAGTGACGGAACCAAGTATTGGTTGGTTAAGAATTCGTGGGGAACTAATTGGGGTGAGAATGGTTATATAAGAATGCAAAAGGATGTTAGTGATCCACAGGGGTTATGTGGCATTGCCATGCAAGCTTCTTACCCAACTGCTTGAAACCTAAGTATTATACTGCAATGTCAAATTAATGTGTACGTATACGGAAGTTGTGTACAGTAAAGGTGTTGAATCTGTATTCTCGAAGGTATGTGAATATAATGAAAATCTTACCATACTCTTATCAACTTTTTTTTTCTTGTTAACGTAACTATAATCATACTCTCTATTAATCAATATATAAACCTTAACTGTCGGAGAACAAGATTGTAACTTCGGAACTGGTGAAGGTCGATAATTGCACAATTGATGGGAAATCCGACGTTGAAGTCCCTAAGAATAAGATAAGATGAGGGATCCACGTTGCCGGCGTTCGAGTTCTGGTATTCGTGTTTTACCAGAATCTGATCGGGTTTGTGCAGTTCGGGTCAGTTACTCAGATTATTTGTCGGGTATCGGATTACCTGATACCCGATAATTATTAATCGGGTCGGGTATCGAGTAATTTACGACCCTATCGGGTTTATTCGGGCACCAGATATATTACTTTAAAAAATATTTTTATAGGTAAACAATAACAAAATTATAGTTACATATTTAGTATCAATATCTAACTTGAGTGATGTTAAAGCTTCAAAAATATTTCGATTAATTTCTATTTTAATTGTATGATTAACAAGTGATATTTTATTATCAATGCATAAATCATTATAAAAAATTAAAATATATTCTCAAAATTTTATAAATAAACATACAAAAATTTGTCTATATGAAAATAAATATCCAAATATTATAACTGATATTTAGTATATAACATGCATATTTTAATATGTATAAGCATTATAAGATATGGGTCCCCGAACCCGATATATACCCGACAAGCGGGTTCAAGCCGTAGATCGGGTCGGGTTCGGGTTGTGAAAATCTTAACCCGAACCTAAACTACACGAACCCGAACTACCCGACCCGATACCCACCCCTAGCCTCACTCATGAGCATAGAAATCGCAAGGTTTTGATGGTTAATTTGATTTCGCTCTGTTTTTGATAAGATGGCTTTTGCATCCATTCAACAAATTCTAAACGAAAGAATATAATACAAATTTTGGGGCAAACTTACTCACGTAGGAGAGCAATAGACTATGCTATCTCATGCTCATGCAACAGTTATTCTCTTACGCTTACAAAACACGGAACATCCAACGCACTCAAGCTTGTCTCGCTGTTTATGGCAAAACAAGACTATGTTGTACGACCAAGGCGGACCCATGATTCCAAGACTAGGGGCTCGGACCTAGTCCTCACGATGCCTTAACCCGAATAGAGAGATATCGAAATCGTATATAACCTCCGTTTATTTGGGTTGACAAATAAAATAAACGATTATTGTGAAATAAAAGTTTGTAAACAAATTAAATCAAAGTATGCCCTTAAGAATTATCAGTCTTAAATAAAAAGATGATTACTTCAAGGAATATAATCCATTACTTCTCGTATGCTACAACTAATGCTCTAAGTAAAGATCTAAGTGCCACTGGGCTATTGACTAGTTTGAGGTGAATTGCTTAAGGTACTTAAATATCTTTCACTCTCTGTTCGAGACCAACCTAACTCCGACGCTGCCAGTCGTCCAAGGGGTCCACGGACCCCCCGAGCCTTAACGTAGGTCTGTGCATGTGTGTGACTGAGAAAACATATGAATGTAGTAAATGTTTCCCGACGGGATACACATTGGTGGGGTCAACGACAAAAACAATCATCATCATTATACCTATAATAGTTGATGTTATAGAAATATATGAATTTTTAAACTACCAACATCCATTACGTTGAAAACAATTGGGGCGTTCAAGATGATGCTTTCCTAAAAGATTTCTTAAGCAACTTGGCATGCACCTTCAAGAAATTGGGCGTTCACCTAAAAGAATACATAAGGTTTTGGAGTTGTCTATGAAAAACGAGCTCAACAAGAATACCCGCGTACCAACTAATGACGAATCACGTTGATATTTGCTACCATTGCCTCTCACACTCACCAAGCTAGAGAAATATCGAGTTGCACAAAATACTGATATAAGAATGGTTCCGGCATTCCGGTGACGGTTAATACATCATAGTTGTGCGTCGTATTTTCAGAGAATATTATTCGATGACATACATATACATGATCTATCGTTGAGGAAGAAAATAATTTCTATATATTTGAATCAGGCCGGAGAGGGAGAATTGATGGATCCATCTAGCATGGACAACACACTCAGCTTTCGAATAGAGAATAACCAAATATAGATCTTACACACTAAATGATAAAAGCAACCTGTGGTGCCTATTAATTTTCACTAACAAACAGCAACCCAAGATCGTGGCTTGTTTTGCTGAATAATCTACTTGATTTGAGGTATTTATAAGTAGATTATGATTCTTCACTATTCTCATCTGAAATTTATTTGGAAGGTATACTGAAAGGTAATAGTCGGAGTAAATTCTGACGTTATCCGTTCAGGTAGTACTTGTAATTTACACATCCAAAGAAACCTACGAGTGAAGTTTGCCGACCAAATTTTCTCACATGTTTCACGGCTCAACATATATATGTAATAATAATAATAATTAATTTAAAGCTTAGTGATAGATTAAATCAATATCCTTATCCTTACTAAAGACAGTGCAATAACCTTCGTATAGAAAAATAATTTCCATACATCAATTTGCCTTACAGGGGAAGGCAAACACAGCGTAACTTCTCGCAATAGCGTTACATTGCCGGTCCAACTAAGTTTTTTAACTTATTGTTGATAATGACAAAGAAACTTCTTACAGTTTTAATATTAGATCAATTCAACTACTAATGAAGAAGTTTCACGCTATATTTCAAAGTTGGCCTATAATAAATATAAATGAAGAAAAATAAAAGAACATTTTAGTGTCGTTTTGTTTTCATTTCCGTTAACATATTAATTGTCACTAAGAAATGTTGGTGAAAGATGTTGCATTGCATCTATTGAACTTGATAGTTATTTTGTAGCCTTCCAAAAAGCGGTATACTAATTTCAAATATGTTTATGTTCTAAATGCTTAATGAAAAATTTTTAGGATTCTATATAAGGCCAACGCCTGGTTCATTTTTAGGCATCAAACTCATCACAAAACATAGTCTTTCATTACTAATTAGATCGCAGGAATGGCCGTCATGGTTAAACTCGGCCTAGTCGCAGCAGCATTATTGTTAGCTTTTGATATGTGGGCATATCAATCGTCAGCACGAACATTGCCTGATGCATCCTCATCATCATCAATGGTAGAGAAACATGAGAAATGGATGGCACAATACAAGCGTACTTACAAAGATGATACAGAGAAGGCCCGGAGGTATCAAATATTTAAGAACAACGTGGAGTACATCGAATCGTCCAATGCCAAAGGATCGAAGCCTTATAAACTTGCCGTAAACGAGTTCGCAGATCTAAATAACATCGAATTCAAGGCCTCGCGAAACGGATTTAAACAAAAGTCCCGGTCGAAGATGCCAAAGGCTGCTCCGTCGTCGTTTAGGTTTGCGAATGTGAGTGCAGTTCCATCGACCATTGACTGGAGAAAGAAAGGAGCTGTCACACATGTTAAGAACCAGGGTTCATGCGGTACATGTTTCTAAATTAATTATTGATAAGATACTTGAGTTCCCACTACAATGTCGGCTAATTACGCAAGTTCTGAATTATTTTGGCCCACACATTAATGAAAAAAATTGATATAGGTTGTTGCTGGGCTTTTTCGGCCATCGCCGCAACAGAAGGCATCAATCAGATAAGCACTGGAAAACTAATCTCCCTATCCGAACAAGAACTCGTTGACTGCGACACGCGCCAAGATATGGGTTGCAACGGTGGTCTCATGGACAACGCCTTTGAGTTCATTATCCAAAACGACGGAGTCACAACCGAATCCAACTACCCTTACGAGGGAACAGATGGTACTTGCAACACTAAGGAAGAATCTTTGCACGCTGCAAAAATCACAGGATACGAGGATGTTCCTGCCAATAGCGAATCCGCGTTGGAAAAAGCAGTTGCTAATCAACCAGTTTCTGTCGCAATAGATGCAAGTGGATCAGACTTTCAATTCTATTCAAGCGGAGTTTTCACGGGACAGTGTGGAACGGACCTGGACCACGGCGTCACTGCAGTCGGTTATGGAGAAGCAAGTGACGGAACCAAGTATTGGTTGGTTAAGAATTCGTGGGGAACTAATTGGGGTGAGAATGGTTATATAAGAATGCAAAAGGATGTTAGTGATCCACAGGGGTTATGTGGCATTGCCATGCAAGCTTCTTACCCAACTGCTTGAAACCTAAGTATTATACTGCAATGTCAAATTAATGTGTACGTATACGGAAGTTGTGTACAGTAAAGGTGTTGCATTTGTATTCTCGAAGGTATGTGAATATAATGAAAATCTTACCATACTCTTATCAACTTTTTTTTCTTGTTAACGTAACTATAATCATACTCTCTATTAATCAATATATAAACCTTAACTGTCGGAGAACAAGATTGTAACTTCGGAACTGGTGAAGGTCGATAATTGCACAATTGATGGGAAATCCGACGTTGAAGTCCCTAAGAATAAGATAAGATGAGGGATCCACGTTGCCGGCGTTCGAGTTCGGGTATTCGTGTTTTACCAGAATCTGATCGGGTTTGTGTAGTTCGGGTCGGTTAGTCAGATTATTTGTCGGGTATCGGATTACCTGATACCCGATAATTATTAATCGGGTCGGGTATCGAGTAATTTACGACCCTATCGGGTTTATTCGGGCACCAGATATATTACTTTAAAAAATATTTTATAGGTAAACAATAACAAAATTATAGTTACATATTTAGTATCAATATCTAACTTGGGTGATGTTAAAGTTTCAAAAATATTTCGATTAATTTCTATTTTAATTGTATGATTAATAAGTGATATTTTATAATCAATGCATAAATCATTATAAAAAATTAAAATATATTCTCAAAATTTTATAAATAAACATACAAAAATTTGTCTATATGAAAATAAATATCCAAATATTATAACTGATATTTAGTATATAACATGCATATTTTAATATGTATAAGCATTATAAGATATGGGTCCCCGAACCCGATATATACCCGACAAGCGGGTTCAAGCCGTAGATCGGGTCGGGTTCGGGTTGTGAAAATCTTAACCCGAACCTAAACTACACGAACCCGAACTACCCGACCCGATACCCACCCCTAGCCTCACTCATGAGCATAGAAATCGCAAGGTTTTGATGGTTAATTTGATTTCGCTCTGTTTTTGATAAGATGGCTTTTGCATCCATTCAACAAATTCTAAACGAAAGAATATAATACAAATTTTGGGGCAAACTTACTCACGTAGGAGAGCAATAGACTATGCTATCTCATGCTCATGCAACAGTTATTCTCTTACGCTTACAAAACACGGAACATCCAACGCACTCAAGCGTGTCTCGCTGTTTATGGAAAAACAAGAATATGTTGTACGACCAAGGCGGACCCATGATTCCAAGACTAGGGGCTCGGACCTAGTCCACACGATGCCTTAACCCGAATAGAGAGATATCGAAATCGTATATAACCTCCGTTTATTGGGGTTGACAAATAAAATAAACGATTATTGTGAAATAAAAGTTTGTAAACAAATTAAATCAAAGTATGCCCTTAAGAATATATCAGTCTTAAATAAAAAGATGATTACTTCAAGGAATATAATCCATTACTTCTCGTATGCTACAACTAATGCTCTAAGTAAAAATCTAAGTGCCACTGGGCTATTGACTAGTTTGAGGTGAATTGCTTAAGGTACTTAAATATCTTTCACTCTCTGTTCGAGACCAACCTAACTCCGACGCTGCCAGGCGTCCAAGGGGTCAACGGACTCCCCGAGCCTCAACGTAGGTCTGTGCATGTGTGTGACTGAGAAAACATATGAATGTAGTAAATGTTTCCCGACGGGATACACATTGGTGGGGTCAACGACAAAAACAATCATCATCATTATACCTATAATAGTTGATGTTATAGAAATATATGAATTTTTAAACTACCAACATCCATTACGTTGAAAACAATTGGGGCGTTCAAGATGATGCTTTCCTAAAAGATTTCTTAAGCAACTTGGCATGCACCTTCAAGAAATTGGGCGTTCACCTAAAAGAATACATAAGTTTTGGAGTTGTCTAAGAAAAACGAGCTCAACAAGAATACCCGCGTACCAACTAACGACGAATCACGTTGATATTTGCTACCATTGCCTCTCACACTCACCAAGCTAGAGAAATATCGAGTTGCACAAAATACTGATATAAGAATGGTTCCGGCATTCCGGTGACGGTTAATACATCATAGTTGTGCGTCGTATTTTCAGAGAATATTATTCGATGACATACATATACATGATCTATCGTTGAGGAAGAAAATAATTTCTATATATTTGAATCAGGCCGGAGAGGGAGAATTGATGGATCCATCTAGCATGGACAACACACTCAGCTTTCGAATAGAGAATAACCAAATATAGATCTTACACACTAAATGATAAAAGCAACCTGTGGTGCCTATTAATTTTCACTAACAAACAGCAACCCAAGATCGTGGCTTGTTTTGCTGAATAATCTACTTGATTTGAGGTATTTATAAGTAGCCTATGATTCTTCACTATTCTCATCTGAAATTTATTTGGAAGGTATACTGAAAGGTAATAGTCGGAGTAAATTCTGACGTTATCCGTTCAGGTAGTACTTGTAATTTACACATCCAAAGAAACCTACGAGTGAAGTTTGCCGACCAAATTTTCTCACATGTTTCACGGCTCAACATATATATGTAATAATAATAATAATAATTAATTTAAAGCTTAGTGATAGATTAAATCAATATCCATATCCTTACTAAAGACAGTGCAATAACCTTCGTATAGAAAAATAATTTCCATACATCAATTTGCCTTACAGGGGAAGGCAAACACGGCGTAACTTCTCGCAATAGCGTTACATTGCCGGTCCAACTAAGTTTTTTAACTTATTGTTGATAATGACAAAGAAACTTCTTACAGTTTTAATATTAGATCAATTCAACTACTAATGAAGAAGTTTCACGCTATATTTCAAAGTTGGCCTATAATAAATATAAATGAAGAAAAATAAAAGAACATTTTAGTGTCGTTTTGTTTTCATTTCCGTTAACATATTAATTGTCACTAAGAAATGTTGGTGAAAGATGTTGCATTGCATCTACGGAACTTGATAGTTATTTTGTAGCCTTCCAAAAAGCGGTATACTAATTTCAAATATGTTTATGTTCTAAATGCTTAATGAAAAATTTTTAGGATTCTATATAAGGCCAACGCCTGGTTCATTTTTAGGCATCAAACTCATCACAAAACATAGTCTTTCATTACTAATTAGATCGCAGGAATGGCCGTCATGGTTAAACTCGGCCTAGTCGCAGCAGCATTATTGTTAGCTTTTGATATGTGGGCATATCAATCGTCAGCACGAACATTGCCTGATGCATCCTCATCATCATCAATGGTAGAGAAACATGAGAAATGGATGGCACAATACAAGCGTACTTACAAAGATGATACAGAGAAGGCCCGGAGGTATCAAATATTTAAGAACAACGTGGAGTACATCGAATCGTCCAATGCCAAAGGATCGAAGCCTTATAAACTTGCCGTAAACGAGTTCGCAGATCTAAATAACATCGAATTCAAGGCCTCGCGAAACGGATTTAAACAAAAGTCCCGGTCGAAGATGCCAAAGGCTGCTCCGTCGTCGTTTAGGTTTGCGAATGTGAGTGCAGTTCCATCGACCATTGACTGGAGAAAGAAAGGAGCTGTCACACATGTTAAGAACCAGGGTTCATGCGGTACATGTTTCTAAATTAATTATTGATAAGATACTTGAGTTCCCACTACAATGTCGGCTAATTACGCAAGTTCTGAATTATTTTGGCCCACACATTAATGAAAAAAATTGATATAGGTTGTTGCTGGGCTTTTTCGGCCATCGCCGCAACAGAAGGCATCAATCAGATAAGCACTGGAAAACTAATCTCCCTATCCGAACAAGAACTCGTTGACTGCGACACGCGCCAAGATATGGGTTGCAACGGTGGTCTCATGGACAACGCCTTTGAGTTCATTATCCAAAACGACGGAGTCACAACCGAATCCAACTACCCTTACGAGGGAACAGATGGTACTTGCAACACTAAGGAAGAATCTTTGCACGCTGCAAAAATCACAGGATACGAGGATGTTCCTGCCAATCGCGAATCCGCGTTGGAAAAAGCAGTTGCTAATCAACCAGTTTCTGTCGCAATAGATGCAAGTGGATCAGACTTTCAATTCTATTCAAGCGGAGTTTTCACGGGACAGTGTGGAACGGACCTGGACCACGGCGTCACTGCAGTCGGTTATGGAGAAGCAAGTGACGGAACCAAGTATTGGTTGGTTAAGAATTCGTGGGGAACTAATTGGGGTGAGAATGGTTATATAAGAATGCAAAAGGATGTTAGTGATCCACAGGGGTTATGTGGCATTGCCATGCAAGCTTCTTACCCAACTGCTTGAAACCTAAGTATTATACTGCAATGTCAAATTAATGTGTACGTATACGGAAGTTGTGTACAGTAAAGGTGTTGCATCTGTATTCTCGAAGGTATGTGAATATAATGAAAATCTTACCATACTCTTATCAACTTTGTTAACGCAACTATAATCATACTCTATTAATCAATATATAAACCTTAACTGTCGGAGAACAAGACTGTAACTTCGGAACTGGTGAAGGTCGATAATTGCACAATTGATGGGAAATCCGACGTTGAAGTCCCTAAGAATGAGATAAGATGAGGGATCCACGTTGCCGGCGTTTGAGTTCGGGTATTCATGTTTTACCAGAATCCGATCGGGTTTGGGTAGTTCGGGTCGGTTAGTCAGATTATTTGTCGGGTATCGGATTACCTGATACCCGATAATTATTAATCGGGTCGGGTATCGAGTAATTTACGACCCTATCGGGTTTATTCGGGCACCAGATATATTACTTTAAAAAAATATTTTTATAGGTAAACAATAACAAAATTATAGTTACATATTTAGTATCAATATCTAACTTGAGTGATGTTAAAGTTTCAAAAATATTTCGATTAATTTCTATTTTAATTGTATGATTAATAAGTGATATTTTATTATCAATGCATAAATCATTATAAAAAATTAAAATATATTCTCAAAATTTTATAAATAAACATACAAAAATTTGTCTATATGAAAATAAATATCCAAATATTATAACTGATATTTAGTATATAACATGCATATTTTAATATGTATAAGCATTATAAGATATGGGTCCCCGAACCCGATATATACCCGACAAGCGGGTTCAAGCCGTAGATCGGGTCGGGTTCGGGTTGTGAAAATCTTAACCCGAACCTAAACTACACGAACCCGAACTACCCGACCCGATACCCACCCCTAGCCTCACTCATGAGCATAGAAATCGCAAGGTTTTGATGGTTAATTTGATTTCGCTCTGTTTTTGATAAGATGGCTTTTGCATCCATTCAACAAATTCTAAACGAAAGAATATAATACAAATTTTGGGGCAAACTTACTCACGTAGGAGAGCAATAGACTATGCTATCTCATGCTCATGCAACAGTTATTCTCTTACGCTTACAAAACACGGAACATCCAACGCACTCAAGCGTGTCTCGCTGTTTATGGCAAAACAAGAATATGTTGTACGACCAAGGCGGACCCATGATTCCAAGACTAGGGGCTCGGACCTAGTCCTCACGATGCCTTAACCCGAATAGAGAGATATCGAAATCGTATATAACCTCCGTTTATTTGGGTTGACAAATAAAATAAACGATTATTGTGAAATAAAAGTTTGTAAACAAATTAAATCAAAGTATGCCCTTAAGAATTATCAGTCTTAAATAAAAAGATGATTACTTCAAGGAATATAATCCATTACTTCTCGTATGCTACAACTAATGCTCTAAGTAAAGATCTAAGTGCCACTGGGCTATTGACTAGTTTGAGGTGAATTGCTTAAGGTACTTAAATATCTTTCACTCTCTGTTCGAGACCAACCTAACTCCGACGCTGCCAGGCGTCCAAGGGGTCAACGGACCCCCCGAGCCTCAACGTAGGTCTGTGCATGTGTGTGACTGAGAAAACATATGAATGTAGTAAATGTTTCCCGACGGGATACACATTGGTGGGGTCAACGACAAAAACAATCATCATCAGTATACCTATAATAGTTGATGTTATAGAAATATATGAATTTTTAAACTACCAACATCCATTACGTTGAAAACAATTGGGGCGTTCAAGATGATGCTTTCCTAAAAGATTTCTTAAGCAACTTGGCATGCACCTTCAAGAAATTGGGCGTTCACCTAAAAGAATACATAAGGTTTTGGAGTTGTCTAAGAAAAACGAGCTCAACAAGAATACCCGCGTACCAACTAACGACGAATCACGTTGATATTTGCTACCATTGCCTCTCACACTAACCAAGCTAGAGAAATATCGAGTTGCACAAAATACTGATATAAGAATGGTTCCGGCATTCCGGTGACGGTTAATACATCATAGTTGTGCGTCGTATTTTCAGAGAATATTATTCGATGACATACATATACATGATCTATCGTTGAGGAAGAAAATAATTTCTATATATTTGAATCAGGCCGGAGAGGGAGAATTGATGGATCCATCTAGCATGGACAACACACTCAGCTTTCGAATAGAGAATAACCAAATATTGATCTTACACACTAAATGATAAAAGCAACCTGTGGTGCCTATTAATTTTCTCTAACAAACAGCAACCCAAGATCGTGGCTTGTTTTGCTGAATAATCTACTTGATTTGAGGTATTTATAAGTAGCCTATGATTCTTCACTATTCTCATCTGAAATTTATTTGGAAGGTATACTGAAAGGTAATAGTCCGAGTAAATTCTGACGTTATCCGTTCAGGTAGTACTTGTAATTTACACATCCAAAGAAACCTACGAGTGAAGTTTGCCGACCAAATTTTCTCACATGTTTCACGGCTCAACATATATATGTAATAATAATAATAATTAATTTAAAGCTTAGTGATAGATTAAATCAATATCCATATCCTTACTAAAGACCGTGCAATAACATTCGTATAGAAAAATAATTTCCATACATCAATTTGCCTTACAGGGGAAGGCAAACACGGCGTAACTTCTCGCAATAGCGTTACATTGCCGGTCCAACTAAGTTTTTTAACTTATTGTTGATAATGACAAAGAAACTTCTTACAGTTTTAATATTAGATCAATTCAACTACTAATGAAGAAGTTTCACGCTATATTTCAAAGTTGGCCTATAATAAATATAAATGAAGAAAAATAAAAGAACATTTTAGTGTCGTTTTGTTTTCATTTCCGTTAACATATTAATTGTCACTAAGAAATGTTGGTGAAAGATGTTGCATTGCATCTACGGAACTTGATAGTTATTTTGTAGCCTTCCAAAAAGCGGTATACTAATTTCAAATATGTTTATGTTCTAAATGCTTAATGAAAATTTTTTAGGATTCTATATAAGGCCAACGCCTGGTTCATTTTTAGGCATCAAACTCATCACAAAACATAGTCTTTCATTACTAATTAGATCGCAGGAATGGCCGTCATGGTTAAACTCGGCCTAGTCGCAGCAGCATTATTGTTAGCTTTTGATATGTGGGCATATCAATCGTCAGCACGAACATTGCCTGATGCATCCTCATCATCATCAATGGTAGAGAAACATGAGAAATGGATGGCACAATACAAGCGTACTTACAAAGATGATACAGAGAAGGCCCGGAGGTATCAAATATTTAAGAACAACGTGGAGTACATCGAATCGTCCAATGCCAAAGGATCGAAGCCTTATAAACTTGCCGTAAACGAGTTCGCAGATCTAAATAACATCGAATTCAAGGCCTCGCGAAACGGATTTAAACAAAAGTCCCGGTCGAAGATGCCAAAGGCTGCTCCGTCGTCGTTTAGGTTTGCGAATGTGAGTGCAGTTCCATCGACCATTGACTGGAGAAAGAAAGGAGCTGTCACACCTGTTAAGAACCAGGGTTCATGCGGTACATGTTTCTAAATTAATTATTGATAAGATACTTGAGTTCCCACTACAATGTCGGCTAATTACGCAAGTTCTGAATTATTTTGGCCCACACATTAATGAAAAAAATTGATATAGGTTGTTGCTGGGCTTTTTCGGCCATCGCCGCAACAGAAGGCATCAATCAGATAAGCACTGGAAAACTAATCTCCCTATCCGAACAAGAACTCGTTGACTGCGACACGCGCCAAGATATGGGTTGCAACGGTGGTCTCATGGACAACGCCTTTGAGTTCATTATCCAAAACGACGGAGTCACAACCGAATCCAACTACCCTTACGAGGGAACAGATGGTACTTGCAACACTAAGGAAGAATCTTTGCACGCTGCAAAAATCACAGGATACGAGGATGTTCCTGCCAATAGCGAATCCGCGTTGGAAAAAGCAGTTGCTAATCAACCAGTTTCTGTCGCAATAGATGCAAGTGGATCAGACTTTCAATTCTATTCAAGCGGAGTTTTCACGGGACAGTGTGGAACGGACCTGGACCACGGCGTCACTGCAGTCGGTTATGGAGAAGCAAGTGACGGAACCAAGTATTGGTTGGTTAAGAATTCGTGGGGAACTAATTGGGGTGAGAATGGTTATATAAGAATGCAAAAGGATGTTAGTGATCCACAGGGGTTATGTGGCATTGCCATGCAAGCTTCTTACCCAACTGCTTGAAACCTAAGTATTATACTGCAATGTCAAATTAATGTGTACGTATACGGAAGTTGTGTACAGTAAAGGTGTTGCATCTGTATCCTCGAAGGTATGTGAATATAATGAAAATCTTACCATACTCTTATCAACTTTGTTAACGCAACTATAATCATACTCTATTAATCAATATATAAACCTTAACTGTCGGAGAACAAGATTGTAACTTCGGAACTGGTGAAGGTCGATAATTGCACAATTGATGGGAAATCCGACGTTGAAGTCCCTAAGAATGAGATAAGATGAGGGATCCACGTTGCCGGCGTTCGAGTTCGGGTATTCGTGTTTTACCAGAATCCGATCGGGTTTGGGTAGTTCGGGTCGGTTAGTCAGATTATTTGTCAGGTATCGGATTACCTGATACCCGATAATTATTAATCGGGTCGGGTATCGAGTAATTTACGACCCTATCGGGTTTATTCGGGCACCAGATATATTACTTTAAAAAAATATTTTTATAGGAAAACAATAACAAAATTATAGTTACATATTTAGTATCAATATCTAACTTGAGTGATGTTAAAGTTTCAAAAATATTTCGATTAATTTCAATTTTAATTGTATGATTAACAAGTGATATTTTATTATCAATGCATAAATGATTATAAAAAATTAAAATATATTCTCAAAATTTTATAAATAAACATACAAAAATTTGTCTATATGAAAATAAATATCCAAATATTATAACTGATATTTAGTATATAACATGCATATTTTAATATGTATAAGCATTATAAGATATGGGTCCCCGAACCCGATATATACCCGACAAGCGGGTTCAAGCCGTAGATCGGGTCGGGTTCGGGTTGTGAAAATCTTAACCCGAACCTAAACTACACGAACCCGAACTACCCGACCCGATACCCACCCCTAGCCTCACTCATGAGCATAGAAATCGCAAGGTTTTGATGGTTAATTTGATTTCGCTCTGTTTTTGATAAGATGGCTTTTGCATCCATTCAACAAATTCTAAACGAAAGAATATAATACAAATTTTGTGGCAAACTTACTCACGTAGGAGAGCAATAGACTATGCTATCTCATGCTCATGCAACAGTTATTCTCTTACGCTTACAAAACACGGAACATCCAACGCACTCAAGCTTGTCTCGCTGTTTATGGCAAAACAAGAATATGTTGTACGACCAAGGCGGACCCATGATTCCAAGACTAGGGGCTCGGACCTAGTCCTCACGATGCCTTAACCCGAATAGAGAGATATCGAAATCGTATATAACCTCCGTTTATTTGGGTTGACAAATAAAATAAACGATTATTGTCAAATAAAAGTTTGTAAACAAATTAAATCAAAGTATGCCCTTAAGAATTATCAGTCTTAAATAAAAAGATGATTACTTCAAGGAATATAATCCATTACTTCTCGTATGCTACAACTAATGCTCTAAGTAAAGATCTAAGTGCCACTGGGCTATTGACTAGTTTGAGGTGAATTGCTTAAGGTACTTAAATATCTTTCACTCTCTGTTCGAGACCAACCTAACTCCGACGCTGCCAGCCGTCCAAGGGGTCAACGGACCCCCCGAGCCTCAACGTAGGTCTGTGCATGTGTGTGACTGAGAAAACATATGAATGTAGTAAATGTTTCCCGACGGGATACACATTGGTGGGGTCAACGACAAAAACAATCATCATCAGTATACCTATAATAGTTGATGTTATAGAAATATATGAATTTTTAAACTACCAACATCCATTACGTTGAAAACAATTGGGGCGTTCAAGATGATGCTTTCCTAAAAGATTTCTTAAGCAACTTGGCATGCACCTTCAAGAAATTGGGCGTTCACCTAAAAGAATACATAAGGTTTTGGAGTTGTCTAAGAAAAACGAGCTCAACAAGAATACCCGCGTACCAACTAACGACGAATCACGTTGATATTTGCTACCATTGCCTCTCACACTAACCAAGCTAGAGAAATATCGAGTTGCACAAAATACTGATATAAGAATGGTTCCGGCATTCCGGTGACGGTTAATACATCATAGTTGTGCGTCGTATTTTCAGAGAATATTATTCGATGACATACATATACATGATCTATCGTTGAGGAAGAAAATAATTTCTATATATTTGAATCAGGCCGGAGAGGGAGAATTGATGGATCCATCTAGCATGGACAATACACTCAGCCTTCGAATAGAGAATAACCAAATATAGATCTTATACACTAAATGATAAAAGCAACCTGTGGTGCCTATTAATTTTCACTAACAAACAGCAACCCAAGATCGTGGCTTGTTTTGCTGAATAATCTACTTGATTTGAGGTATTTATAAGTAGCCTATGATTCTTCACTATTCTCATCTGAAATTTATTTGGAAGGTATACTGAAAGGTAATAGTCCGAGTAAATTCTGACGTTATCCGTTCAGGTAGTACTTGTAATTTACACATCCAAAGAAACCTACGAGTGAAGTTTGCCGACCAAATTTTCTCACATGTTTCACGGCTCAACATATATATGTAATAATAATAATAATTAATTTAAAGCTTAGTGATAGATTAAATCAATATCCATATCCTTACTAAAGACAGTGCAATAACCTTCGTATAGAAAAATAATTTCCATACATCAATTTGCCTTACAGGGGAAGGCAAACACGGCGTAACTTCTCGCAATAGCGTTACATTGCCGGTCCAACTAAGTTTTTTAACTTATTGTTGATAATGACAAAGAAACTTCTTACAGTTTTAATATTAGATCAATTCAACTACTAATGAAGAAGTTTCACGCTATATTTCAAAGTTGGCCTATAATAAATATAAATGAAGAAAAATAAAAAAACATTTTAGTGTCGTTTTTGTTTTCATTTCCATTAACATATTAATTGTCACTAAGAAATGTTGGTGAAAGATGTTGCATTGCATCTACGGAACTTGATAGTTATTTTGTAGCCTTCCAAAAAGCGGTATACTAATTTCAAATATGTTTATGTTCTAAATGCTTAATGAAAATTTTTTAGGATTCTATATAAGGCCAACGCCTGGTTCATTTTTAGGCATCAAACTCATCACAAAACATAGTCTTTCATTACTAATTAGATCGCAGGAATGGCCGTCATGGTTAAACTCGGCCTAGTCGCAGCAGCATTATTGTTAGCTTTTGATATGTGGGCATATCAATCGTCAGCACGAACATTGCCTGATGCATCCTCATCATCGTCAATGGTAGAGAAACATGAGAAATGGATGGCACAATACAAGCGTACTTACAAAGATGATGCAGAGAAGGCCCGGAGGTATCAAATATTTAAGAACAACGTGGAGTACATCGAATCGTCCAATGCCAAAGGATCGAAGCCTTATAAACTTGCCGTAAACGAGTTCGCAGATCTAAATAACGTCGAATTCAAGGCCTCGCGAAACGGATTTAAACAAAAGTCCCGGTCGAAGATGCCAAAGGCTGCTCCGTCGTCGTTTTGGTTTGCGAATGTGAGTGCAGTTCCATCGACCATTGACTGGAGAAAGAAAGGAGCTGTCACACCTGTTAAGAACCAGGGTTCATGCGGTACATGTTTCTAAATTAATTATTGATAAGATACTTGAGTTCCCACTACAATGTCGGCTAATTACGCAAGTTCTGAATTATTTTGGCCCACACATTAATGAAAAAAATTGATATAGGTTGTTGCTGGGCTTTTTCGGCCATCGCCGCAACAGAAGGCATCAATCAGATAAGCACTGGAAAACTAATCTCCCTATCCGAACAAGAACTCGTTGACTGCGACACGCGCCAAGATATGGGTTGCAACGGTGGTCTCATGGACAACGCCTTTGAGTTCATTATCCAAAACGACGGAGTCACAACCGAATCCAACTACCCTTACGAGGGAACAGATGGTACTTGCAACACTAAGGAAGAATCTTTGCACGCTGCAAAAATCACAGGATACGAGGATGTTCCTGCCAATAGCGAATCCGCGTTGGAAAAAGCAGTTGCTAATCAACCAGTTTCTGTCGCAATAGATGCAAGTGGATCAGACTTTCAATTCTATTCAAGCGGAGTTTTCACGGGACAGTGTGGAACGGACCTGGACCACGGCGTCACTGCAGTCGGTTATGGAGAAGCAAGTGACGGAACCAAGTATTGGTTGGTTAAGAATTCGTGGGGAACTAATTGGGGTGAGAATGGTTATATAAGAATGCAAAAGGATGTTAGTGATCCACAGGGGTTATGTGGCATTGCCATGCAAGCTTCTTACCCAACTGCTTGAAACCTAAGTATTATACTGCAATGTCAAATTAATGTGTACGTATACGGAAGTTGTGTACAGTAAAGGTGTTGCATCTGTATTCTCGAAGGTATGTGAATATAATGAAAATCTTACCATACTCTTATCAACTTTGTTAACGCAACTATAATCATACTCTATTAATCAATATATAAACCTTAACTGTCGGAGAACAAGATTGTAACTTCGGAACTGGTGAAGGTCGATAATTGCACAATTGATGGGAAATCCGACGTTGAAGTCCCTAAGAATGAGATAAGATGAGGGATCCACGTTGCCGGCGTTCGAGTTCGGGTATTCATGTTTTACCAGAATCCGATCGGGTTTGGGTAGTTCGGGTCGGTTAGTCAGATTATTTGTCGGGTATCGGATTACCTGATACCCGATAATTATTAATCGGGTCGGGTATCGAGTAATTTACGACCCTATCGGGTTTATTCGGGCACCAGATATATTACTTTAAAAAAATATTTTTATAGGTAAACAATAACAAAATTATAGTTACATATTTAGTATCAATATCTAACTTGAGTGATGTTAAAGTTTCAAAAATATTTCGATTAATTTCAATTTTAATTGTATGATTAACAAGTGATATTTTATTATCAATGCATAAATGATTATAAAAAATTAAAATATATTCTCAAAATTTTATAAATAAACATACAAAAATTTGTCTATATGAAAATAAATATCCAAATATTATAACTGATATTTAGTATATAACATGCATATTTTAATATGTATAAGCATTATAAGATATGGGTCCCCGAACCCGATATATACCCGACAAGCGGGTTCAAGCCGTAGATCGGGTCGGGTTCGGGTTGTGAAAATCTTAACCCGAACCTAAACTACACGAACCCGAACTACCCGACCCGATACCCACCCCTAGCCTCACTCATGAGCATAGAAATCGCAAGGTTTTGATGGTTAATTTGATTTCGCTCTGTTTTTGATAAGATGGCTTTTGCATCCATTCAACAAATTCTAAACGAAAGAATATAATACAAATTTTGGGGCAAACTTACTCACGTAGGAGAGCAATAGACTATGCTATCTCATGCTCATGCAACAGTTATTCTCTTACGCTTACAAAACACGGAACATCCAACGCACTCAAGCGTGTCTCGCTGTTTATGGCAAAACAAGAATATGTTGTACGACCAAGGCGGACCCATGATTCCAAGACTAGGGGCTCGGACCTAGTCCACACGATGCCTTAACCCGAATAGAGAGATATAGAATTCGTATATAACCTCCGTTTATTTGGGTTGACAAATAAAATAAACGATTATTGTCAAATAAAAGTTTGTAAACAAATTAAATCAAAGTATGCCCTTAAGAATTATCAGTCTTAAATAAAAAGATGATTACTTCAAGGAATATAATCCATTACTTATCGTATGCTACAACTAATGCTCTAAGTAAAATCTAAGTGCCACTGGGCTATTGACTAGTTTGAGGTGAATTGCTTAAGGTCCTTAAATATCTTTCACTCTCTGTTCGAGACCAACCTAACTCCGACGCTGCCAGCCGTCCCAGGGGTCAACGGACCCCCCGAGCCACAACGTAGGTCTGTGCATGTGTGTGACTGAGAAAACATATGAATGTAGTAAATGTTTCCCGACGGGATACACATTGGTGGGGTCAACGACAAAAACAATCATCATCAGTATACCTATAATAGTTGATGTTATAGAAATATATGAATTTTTAAACTACCAACATCCATTACGTTGAAAACAATTGGGGCGTTCAAGATGATGCTTTCCTAAAAGATTTCTTAAGCAACTTGGCATGCACCTTCAAGAAATTGGGCGTTCACCTAAAAGAATACATAAGGTTTTGGAGTTGTCTAAGAAAAACGAGCTCAACAAGAATACCCGCGTACCAACTAACGACGAATCACGTTGATATTTGCTACCATTGCCTCTCACACTAACCAAGCTAGAGAAATATCGAGTTGCACAAAATACTGATATAAGAATGGTTCCGGCATTCCGGTGACGGTTAATACATCATAGTTGTGCGTCGTATTTCCAGAGAATATTATTCGATGACATACATATACATGATCTATCGTTGAGGAAGAAAATAATTTCTATATATTTGAATCAGGCCGGAGAGGGAGAATTGATGGATCCATCTAGCATGGACAACACACTCAGCCTTCGAATAGAGAATAACCAAATATAGATCTTATACACTAAATGATAAAAGCAACCTGTGGTGCCTATTAATTTTCACTAACAAACAGCAACCCAAGATCGTGGCTTGTTTTGCTGAATAATCTACTTGATTTGAGGTATTTATAAGTAGCCTATGATTCTTCACTATTCTCATCTGAAATTTATTTGGAAGGTATACTGAAAGGTAATAGTCCGAGTAAATTCTGACGTTATCCGTTCAGGTAGTACTTGTAATTTACACATCCAAAGAAACCTACGAGTGAAGTTTGCCGACCAAATTTTCTCACATGTTTCACGGCTCAACATATATATGTAATAATAATAATAATTAATTTAAAGCTTAGTGATAGATTAAATCAATATCCATATCCTTACTAAAGACCGTGCAATAACATTCGTATAGAAAAATAATTTCCATACATCAATTTGCCTTACAGGGGAAGGCAAACACGGCGTAACTTCTCGCAATAGCGTTACATTGCCGGTCCAACTAAGTTTTTTAACTTATTGTTGATAATGACAAAGAAACTTCTTACAGTTTTAATATTAGATCAATTCAACTACTAATGAAGAAGTTTCACGCTATATTTCAAAGTTGGCCTATAATAAATATAAATGAAGAAAAATAAAAAAACATTTAGTGTCGTTTTTGTTTTCATTTCCATTAACATATTAATTGTCACTAAGAAATGTTGGTGAAAGATGTTGCATTGCATCTACGGAACTTGATAGTTATTTTGTAGCCTTCCATAAAGCGGTATACTAATTTCAAATATGTTTATGTTCTAAATGCTTAATGAAAAATTTTTGGGATTCTATATAAGGCCAACGCCTGGTTCATTTTTAGGCATCAAACTCATCACAAAACATAGTCTTTCATTACTAATTAGATCGCAGGAATGGCCATCATGGTTAAACTCGGCCTAGTCGCAGCAGCATTATTGTTAGCTTTTGATATGTGGGCATATCAATCGTCAGCACGAACATTGCCTGATGCATCCTCATCATCGTCAATGGTAGAGAAACATGAGAAATGGATGGCACAATACAAGCGTACTTACAAAGATGATGCAGAGAAGGCCCGGAGGTATCAAATATTTAAGAACAACGTGGAGTACATCGAATCGTCCAATGCCAAAGGATCGAAGCCTTATAAACTTGCCGTAAACGAGTTCGCAGATCTAAATAACGTCGAATTCAAGGCCTCGCGAAACGGATTTAAACAAAAGTCCCGGTCGAAGATGCCAAAGGCTGCTCCGTCGTCGTTTTGGTTTGCGAATGTGAGTGCAGTTCCATCGACCATTGACTGGAGAAAGAAAGGAGCTGTCACACCTGTTAAGAACCAGGGTTCATGCGGTACATGTTTCTAAATTAATTATTGATAAGATACTTGAGTTCCCACTACAATGTCGGCTAATTACGCAAGTTCTGAATTGTTTTGGCCCACACATTAATGAAAAAAATTGATATAGGTTGTTGCTGGGCTTTTTCGGCCATCGCCGCAACAGAAGGCATCAATCAGATAAGCACTGGAAAACTAATCTCCCTATCCGAACAAGAACTCGTTGACTGCGACACGCGCCAAGATATGGGTTGCAACGGTGGTCTCATGGACAACGCCTTTGAGTTCATTATCCAAAACGACGGAGTCACAACCGAATCCAACTACCCTTACGAGGGAACAGATGGTACTTGCAACACTAAGGAAGAATCTTTGCACGCTGCAAAAATCACAGGATACGAGGATGTTCCTGCCAATAGCGAATCCGCGTTGGAAAAAGCAGTTGCTAATCAACCAGTTTCTGTCGCAATAGATGCAAGTGGATCAGACTTTCAATTCTATTCAAGCGGAGTTTTCACAGGACAGTGTGGAACGGACCTGGACCACGGCGTCACTGCAGTCGGTTATGGAGAAGCAAGTGACGGAACCAAGTATTGGTTGGTTAAGAATTCGTGGGGAACTAATTGGGGTGAGAATGGTTATATAAGAATGCAAAAGGATGTTAGTGATCCACAGGGGTTATGTGGCATTGCCATGCAAGCTTCTTACCCAACTGCTTGAAACCTAAGTATTATACTGCAATGTCAAATTAATGTGTACGTATACGGAAGTTGTGTTCAGTAAAGGTGTTGCATCTGTATTCTCGAAGGTATGTGAATATAATGAAAATCTTACCATACTCTTATCAACTTTGTTAACGCAACTATAATCATACTCTATTAATCAATATATAAACCTTAACTGTCGGAGAACAAGATTGTAACTTCGGAACTGGTGAAGGTCGATAATTGCACAATTGATGGGAAATCCGACGTTGAAGTCCCTAAGAATGAGATAAGATGAGGGATCCACGTTGCCGGCATTCGAGTTCGGGTATTCGTGTTTTACCAGAATCCGATCGGGTTTGGGTAGTTCGGGTCGGTTAGTCAGATTATTTGTCGGGTATCGGATTACCTGATTCCCGATAATTATTAATCGGGTCGGGTATCGAGTAATTTACGACCCTATCGGGTTTATTCGGGCACCAGATATATTACTTTAAGAAAATATTTTATAGGTAAACAATAACAAAATTATAGTTACATATTTAGTATCAATATCTAACTTGAGTGATGTTAAAGTTTCAAAAATATTTCGATTAATTTCAATTTTAATTGTATGATTAACAAGTGATATTTTATTATCAATGCATAAATGATTATAAAAAATTAAAATATATTCTCAAAATTTTATAAATAAACATACAAAAATTTGTCTATATGAAAATAAATATCCAAATATTATAACTGATATTTAGTATATAACATGCATATTTTAATATGTATAAGCATTATAAGATATGGGTCCCCGAACCCGATATATACCCGACAAGCGGGTTCAAGCCGTAGATCGGGTCGGGTTCGGGTTGTGAAAATCTTAACCCGAACCTAAACTACACGAACCCGAACTACCCGACCCGATACCCACCCCTAGCCTCACTCATGAGCATAGAAATCGCAAGGTTTTGATGGTTAATTTGATTTCGCTCTGTTTTTGATAAGATGGCTTTTGCATCCATTCAACAAATTCTAAACGAAAGAATATAATACAAATTTTGGGGCAAACTTACTCACGTAGGAGAGCAATAGACTATGCTATCTCATGCTCATGCAACAGTTATTCTCTTACGCTTACAAAACACGGAACATCCAACGCACTCAAGCGTGTCTCGCTGTTTATGGAAAAACAAGAATATGTTGTACGACCAAGGCGGACCCATGATTCCAAGACTAGGGGCTCGGACCTAGTCCACACGATGCCTTAACCCGAATAGAGAGATATCGAAATCGTATATAACCTCCGTTTATTGGGGTTGACAAATAAAATAAACGATTATTGTGAAATAAAAGTTTGTAAACAAATTAAATCAAAGTATGCCCTTAAGAATATATCAGTCTTAAATAAAAAGATGATTACTTCAAGGAATATAATCCATTACTTCTCGTATGCTACAACTAATGCTCTAAGTAAAAATCTAAGTGCCACTGGGCTATTGACTAGTTTGAGGTGAATTGCTTAAGGTACTTAAATATCTTTCACTCTCTGTTCGAGACCAACCTAACTCCGACGCTGCCAGCCGTCCAAGGGGTCAACGGACCCCCCGAGCCTCAACGTAGGTCTGTGCATGTGTGTGACTGAGAAAACATATGAATGTAGTAAATGTTTCCCGACGGGATACACATTGGTGGGGTCAACGACAAAAACAATCATCATCAGTATACCTATAATAGTTGATGTTATAGAAATATATGAATTTTTAAACTACCAACATCCATTACGTTGAAAACAATTGGGGCGTTCAAGATGATGCTTTCCTAAAAGATTTCTTAAGCAACTTGGCATGCACCTTCAAGAAATTGGGCGTTCACCTAAAAGAATACATAAGGTTTTGGAGTTGTCTAAGAAAAACGAGCTCAACAAGAATACCCGCGTACCAACTAACGACGAATCACGTTGATATTTGCTACCATTGCCTCTCACACTCACCAAGCTAGAGAAATATCGAGTTGCACAAAATACTGATATAAGAATGGTTCCGGCATTCCGGTGACGGTTAATACATCATAGTTGTGCGTCGTATTTTCAGAGAATATTATTCGATGACATACATATACATGATCTATCGTTGAGGAAGAAAATAATTTCTATATATTTGAATCAGGCCGGAGAGGGAGAATTGATGGATCCATCTAGCATGGACAAACACTCAGCCTTCGAATAGAGAATAACCAAATATAGATCTTATACACTAAATGATAAAAGCAACCTGTGGTGCCTATTAATTTTCACTAACAAACAGCAACCCAAGATCGTGGCTTGTTTTGCTGAATAATCTACTTGATTTGAGGTATTTATAAGTAGCCTATGATTCTTCACTATTCTCATCTGAAATTTATTTGGAAGGTATACTGAAAGGTAATAGTCCGAGTAAATTCTGACGTTATCCGTTCAAGTAGTACTTGTAATTTACAAATCCAAAGAAACCTACGAGTGAAGTTTGCCGACCAAATTTTCTCACATGTTTCACGGCTCAACATATATATGTAATAATAATAATAATTAATTTAAAGCTTAGTAATAGATTAAATCAATATCCATATCCTTACTAAAGACAGTGCAATAACCTTCGTATAGAAAAATAATTTCCATACATCAATTTGCCTTACAGGGGAAGGCAAACACGGCGTAACTTCTCGCAATAGCGTTACATTGCCGGTCCAACTAAGTTTTTTAACTTATTGTTGATAATGACAAAGAAACTTCTTACAGTTTTAATATTAGATCAATTCAACTACTAATGAAGAAGTTTCACGCTATATTTCAAAGTTGGCCTATAATAAATATAAATGAAGAAAAATAAAAAAACATTTTAGTGTCGTTTTGTTTTCATTTCCGTTAACATATTAATTGTCACTAAGAAATGTTGGTGAAAGATGTTGCATTGCATCTACGGAACTTGATAGTTATTTTGTAGCCTTCCATAAAACGGTATACTAATTTCAAATATGTTTATGTTCTAAATGCTTAATGAAAAATTTTTAGGATTCTATATAAGGCCAACTCCTGGTTCATTTTTAGGCATCAAACTCATCGCAAAACATAGTCTTTCATTACTAATTAGATCGCAGGAATGGCCGTCATGGTTAAATTCGGCCTAGTCGCAGCAGCATTATTGTTAGCTTTTGATATGTGGGCATATCAATCGTCAGCACGAACATTGCCTGATGCATCCTCATCATCGTCAATGGTAGAGAAACATGAGAAATGGATGGCACAATACAAGCGTACTTACAAAGATGATGCAGAGAAGGCCCGGAGGTATCAAATATTTAAGAACAACGTGGAGTACATCGAATCGTCCAATGCCAAAGGATCGAAGCCTTATAAAATTGCCGTAAACGAGTTCGCAGATCTAAATAACGTCGAATTCAAGGCCTCGCGAAACGGATTTAAACAAAAGTCCCGGTCGAAGATGCCAAAGGCTGCTCCGTCGTCGTTTTGGTTTGCGAATGTGAGTGCAGTTCCATCGACCATTGACTGGATAAAGAAAGGAGCTGTCACACCTGTTAAGAACCAGGGTTCATGCGGTACATGCTTCTAAATTAATTATTGATAAGATACTTGAGTTCCCACTACAATGTCGGCTAATTACGCAAGTTCTGAATTATTTTGGCCAACACATTAATGAAAAAAATTGATATAGGTTGTTGCTGGGCTTTTTCGGCCATCGCCGCAACAGAAGGCATCAATCAGATAAGCACTGGAAAACTAATCTCCCTATCCGAACAAGAACTCGTTGACTGCGACACGCGCCAAGATATGGGTTGCAACGGTGGTCTCATGGACAACGCCTTTGAGTTCATTATCCAAAACGACGGAGTCACAACCGAATCCAACTACCCTTACGAGGGAACAGATGGTACTTGCAACACTAAGGAAGAATCTTTGCACGCTGCAAAAATCACAGGATACGAGGATGTTCCTGCCAATAGCGAATCCGCGTTGGAAAAAGCAGTTGCTAATCAACCAGTTTCTGTCGCAATAGATGCAAGTGGATCAGACTTTCAATTCTATTCAAGCGGAGTTTTCACGGGACAGTGTGGAACGGACCTGGACCACGGCGTCACTGCAGTCGGTTATGGAGAAGCAAGTGACGGAACCAAGTATTGGTTGGTTAAGAATTCGTGGGGAACTAATTGGGGTGAGAATGGTTATATAAGAATGCAAAAGGATGTTAGTGATCCACAGGGGTTATGTGGCATTGCCATGCAAGCTTCTTACCCAACTGCTTGAAACCTAAGTATTATACTGCAATGTCAAATTAATGTGTACGCATACGGAAGTTGTGTACAGTAAAGGTGTTGCATCTGTATTCTCGAAGGTATGTGGATATAATGAAAATCTTACCATACTCTTATCAACTTTTTTTTCTTGTTAACGCAACTATAATCATACTCTATTAATCAATATATAAACCTTAACTGTCGGAGAACAAGATTGTAACTTCGGAACTGGTGAAGGTCGATAATTGCACAATTGATGGGAAATCCGACGTTGAAGTCCCTAAGAATGAGATAAGATGAGGGATCCACGTTGCCGGTGTTCGAGTTCGGGTATTCGTGTTTTACCAGATCGGGTTTGGGTAGTTCGGGTCGGTTAGTCAGATTCTTTGTCGGGTATCGGATTACCTGATACCCGATAATTATTAATCGGGTCGGGTATCGAGTAATTTACGACCCTATCGGGTTTATTCGGGCACCAGATATATTACTTTAAAAAAATATTTTTATAGGTAAACAATAACAAAATTATAGTTACATATCTAGTATCAATATCTAACTTGAGTGATGTTAAAGTTTCAAAAATATTTCGATTAAATTCTATTTTAATTGTATGATTAATAAGTGATATTTTATTATCAATGGATAAATGATTATAAAAAATTAAAATATATTCTCAAAATTTTATAAATAAACATACAAAAATTTGTCTATATGAAAATAAGTATCCAAATATTATAACTGATATTTAGTATATAACATGCATATTTTAATATGTATAAGCATTATAAGATATAGGTCCCCGAACCCGATATATACCCGACAAGCGGGTTCAAGCCGTAGATCGGGTCGGGTTCGGGTTGTGAAAATCTTAACCCGAACCTAAACTACACGAACCCGAACTACCCGACCCGATACCCACCCCTAGCCTCACTCATGAGCATAGAAATCGCAAGGTTTTGATGGTTAATTTGATTTCGCTCTGTTTTTGATAAGATGGCTTTTGCATCCATTCAACAAATTCTAAACGAAAGAATATAATACAAATTTTGGGGCAAACTTACTCACGTAGGAGAGCAATAGACTATGCTATCTCATGCTCATGCAACAGTTATTCTCTTACGCTTACAAAACACGGAACATCCAACGCACTCAAGCGTGTCTCGCTGTTTATGGCAAAACAAGAATATGTTGTACGACCAAGGCGGACCCATGATTCCAAGACTAGGGGCTCGGACCTAGTCCACACGATGCCTTAACCCGAATAGAGAGATATCGAAATCGTATATAACCTCCGTTTATTGGGGTTGACAAATAAAATAAACGATTATTGTGAAATAAAAGTTTGTAAACAAATTAAATCAAAGTATGCCCTTAAGAATTATCAGTCTTAACTAAAAAGATGATTACTTCAAGGAATATAATCCATTACTTCTCGTATGCTACAACTAATGCTCTAAGTAAAGATCTAAGTGCCACTGGGCTATTGACTAGTTTGAGGTGAATTGCTTAAGGTACTTAAATATCTTTCACTCTCTGTTCGAGACCAACCTAACTCCGACGCTGCCAGGCGTCCAAGGGGTCAACGGACCCCCCGAGCCTCAACGTAGGTCTGTGCATGTGTGTGACTGAGAAAACATATGAATGTAGTAAATGTTTCCCGACGGGATACACATTGGTGGGGTCAACGACAAAAACAATCATCATCAGTATACCTATAATAGTTGATGTTATAGAAATATATGAATTTTTAAACTACCAACATCCATTACGTTGAAAACAATTGGGGCGTTCAAGATGATGCTTTCCTAAAAGATTTCTTAAGCAACTTGGCATGCACCTATCAAGAAATTGGGCGTTTCACCTAAAAGAATACATAAGGTTTTGGAGTTGCTCTAAGAAAACGAGCTCATCAAGAATACCCGCGTACCAACTAACGACGAATCACGTTGATATTTGCTACCATTGCCTCTCACACTATGGGTTGCACAGGTTGATAGTTATTTTGTAGCCTTCCATAAAGCGGTATACTAATTTCAAATATGTTTATGTTCTAAATGCTTAATGAAAAATTTTGTTCTATATAAGGCCAACGCCTGGTTCATTTTTAGGCATCAAACTCATCACAAAACATAGTCTTTCATTACGGCAGGAATGGCCATCAACAATCATATCGTCGTCAGCACGAACATTGCCTGATGCATCCTCATCATCGTCAATGGTAGAGAAACATGATGGATGGCACAATACAAGCGTACTTACAAAGATGATGCAGAGAAGGCCCGGAGGTATCAAATATTTAAGAACAACGTGGAGTACATCGAATCTCCAATTCGAAGCCTTATAAACTTGCCGTAAACGAGTTCAGAAAATAACGTCGAATTCAAGGCCTCGCGAAACGGATTTAAACAAAAGTCCCGGTCGAAGATGCCAAAGGCTGCTCCGTCGTCGTTTGCGAATGTGAGTGCAGTTCCATCGACCATTGACTGAGAAAGAAAGGAGCTGTCACACCTGTTAAGAACCAGGGTTCATGGACATGTTTCTAAATTAATTATTGATAAGATACTTGAGTTGTCGGCTAATTACAACCAGTTGATATAGGTTGTTGCTGGGCTCGGCCAATAGATAAGCAAAAACTAATCTCCCTATCCGAACAAGAACTCGTTGACTGCACACGCGCCAAGATATGGGTTGCTGGTTCATGGATTCTTATCCAAAACGACGGAGTCAAGCCAACTACCCTTACGAGGGAACAGATGGTACTTGCAACAGGAAGAATCACGTGTGGAACGAGGATGTTCCTGCCAATAGCGAATCCAAAAAGCAGTTGCTAATCAACCAGTTTCAATAGATGCAAGTGGATCAGACTCGCGGAGTTTTCATGTGAACGGAAGGCGTCAAGTGATGGAGAAGCAAGGACGGAACCAAGTATTGGTTGGTTAAGAATTCGTGGGGAACTAATTGGGGTGAGAATGGTTATATAAGAATGCAAAAGGATGTTAGTGATCCACAGGGGTTATGTGGCATTGCCATGCAAGCTTCTTACCCAACTGCTTGAAACCTAAGTATTATACTGCAATGTCAAATTAATGTGTACGTATACGGAAGTTGTGTACAGTAAAGGTGTTGCATCTGTATTCTCGAAGGTATGTGAATATAATGAAAATCTTACCATACTCTTATCAACTTTGTTAACGCAACTATAATCATACTCTATTAATCAATATATAAACCTTAACTGTCGGAGAACAAGATTGTAACTTCGGAACTGGTGAAGGTCGATAATTGCACAATTGATGGGAAATCCGACGTTGAAGTCCCTAAGAATGAGATAAGATGAGGGATCCACGTTGCCGGCATTCGAGTTCGGGTATTCGTGTTTTACCAGAATCCGATCGGGTTTGGGTAGTTCGGGTCGGTTAGTCAGATTATTTGTCGGGTATCGGATTACCTGATTCCCGATAATTATTAATCGGGTCGGGTATCGAGTAATTTACGACCCTATCGGGTTTATTCGGGCACCAGATATATTACTTTAAGAAAATATTTTATAGGTAAACAATAACAAAATTATAGTTACATATTTAGTATCAATATCTAACTTGAGTGATGTTAAAGTTTCAAAAATATTTCGATTAATTTCAATTTTAATTGTATGATTAACAAGTGATATTTTATTATCAATGCATAAATGATTATAAAAAATTAAAATATATTCTCAAAATTTTATAAATAAACATACAAAAATTTGTCTATATGAAAATAAATATCCAAATATTATAACTGATATTTAGTATATAACATGCATATTTTAATATGTATAAGCATTATAAGATATGGGTCCCCGAACCCGATATATACCCGACAAGCGGGTTCAAGCCGTAGATCGGGTCGGGTTCGGGTTGTGAAAATCTTAACCCGAACCTAAACTACACGAACCCGAACTACCCGACCCGATACCCACCCCTAGCCTCACTCATGAGCATAGAAATCGCAAGGTTTTGATGGTTAATTTGATTTCGCTCTGTTTTTGATAAGATGGCTTTTGCATCCATTCAACAAATTCTAAACGAAAGAATATAATACAAATTTTGGGGCAAACTTACTCACGTAGGAGAGCAATAGACTATGCTATCTCATGCTCATGCAACAGTTATTCTCTTACGCTTACAAAACACGGAACATCCAACGCACTCAAGCTTGTCTCGCTGTTTATGGCAAAACAAGAATATGTTGTACGACCAAGGCGGACCCATGATTCCAAGACTAGGGGCTCGGACCTAGTCCTCACGATGCCTTAACCCGAATAGAGAGATATCGAAATCGTATATAACCTCCGTTTATTTGGGTTGACAAATAAAATAAACGATTATTGTGAAATAAAAGTTTGTAAACAAATTAAATCAAAGTATGCCCTTAAGAATTATCAGTCTTAAATAAAAAAATGATTACTTCAAGAAATATAATCCATTACTTCTCGTATGCTACAACTAATGCTCTAAGTAAAGATCTAAGTGCCACTGGGCTATTGACTAGTTTGAGGTGAATTGCTTAAGGTACTTAAATATCTTTCACTCTCTGTTCGAGACCAACCTAACTCCGACGCTGCCAGCCGTCCAAGGGATCAACGGACCCCCCGAGCCTCAACGTAGGTCTGTGCATGTGTGTGACTGAGAAAACATATGAATGTAGTAAATGTTTCCCGACGAGATACACATTGGTGGGGTCAACGACAAAAACAATCATCGTCATTTATACCTATAATAGTTGATGTTATAGAAATATATGAATTTTTAAACTACCAACATCCATTACGTTGAAAACAATTGGGGCGTTCAAGATGATGCTTTCCTAAAAGATTTCTTAAGCAACTTGGCATGCACATTCAAGAAATTGGGCGTTCACCTAAAAGAATACATAAGGTTTTGGAGTTGTCTAAGAAAAACGAGCTCAACAAGAATACCCGCGTACCAACTAACGACGAATCACGTTGATATTTGCTACCATTGCCTCTCACACTCACCAAGCTAGAGAAATATCGAGTTGCACAAAATACTGATATAAGAATGGTTCCGGCATTCCGGTGACGGTTAATACATCATAGTTGTGCGTCGTATTTTCAGAGAATATTATTCGATGACATACATATACATGATCTATCGTTGAGGAAGAAAATAATTTCTTATATATTTGAATCAGGCCGGAGAGGGAGAATTGATGGATCCATCTAGCATGGACAACACACTCAGCCTTCGAATAGAGAATAACCAAATATAGATCTTATACACTAAATGATAAAAGCAACCTGTGGTGCCTATTAATTTTCACTAACAAACAGCAACCCAAGATCGTGGCTTGTTTTGCTGAATAATCTACTTGATTTGAGGTATTTATAAGTAGCCTATGATTCTTCACTATTCTCATCTGAAATTTATTTGGAAGGTATACTGAAAGGTAATAGTCCGAGTAAATTCTGACGTTATCCGTTCAGGTAGCACTTGTAATCTACACATCCAAAGAAACCTACGAGTGAAGTTTGCCGACCAAATTTTCTCACATGTTTCACGGCTCAACATATATATGTAATAATAATAATAATAATTAATTTAAAGCTTAGTGATAGATTAAATCAATATCCATATCCTTACTAAAGACAGTGCAATAACCTTCGTATAGAAAAATAATTTCCATACATCAATTTGCCTTACAGGGGAAGGCAAACACGGCGTAACTTCTCGCAATAGCGTTACATTGCCGGTCCAACTAAGTTTTTTAACTTATTGTTGATAATGACAAAGAAACGTCTTACAGTTTTAATATTAGATCAATTCAACTACTAATGAAGAAGTTTCACGCTATATTTCAAAGTTGGCCTATAATAAATATAAATGAAGAAAAATAAAAAAACATTTTAGTGTCGTTTTGTTTTCATTTCCGTTAACATATTAATTGTCACTAAGAAATGTTGGTGAAAGATGTTGCATTGCATCTACGGAACTTGATAGTTATTTTGTAGCCTTCCATAAAACGGTATACTAATTTCAAATATGTTTATGTTCTAAATGCTTAATGAAAAATTTTTAGGATTCTATATAAGGCCAACGCCTGGTTCATTTTTAGGCATCAAACTCATCGCAAAACATAGTCTTTCATTACTAATTAGATCGCAGGAATGGCCGTCATGGTTAAACTCGGCCTAGTCGCAGCAGCATTATTGTTAGCTTTTGATATGTGGGCATATCAATCGTCAGCACGAACATTGCCTGATGCATCCTCATCATCGTCAATGGTAGAGAAACATGAGAAATGGATGGCACAATACAAGCGTACTTACAAAGATGATGCAGAGAAGGCCCGGAGGTATCAAATATTTAAGAACAACGTGGAGTACATCGAATCGTCCAATGCCAAAGGATCGAAGCCTTATAAACTTGCCGTAAACGAGTTCGCAGATCTAAATAACGTCGAATTCAAGGCCTCACGAAACGGATTTAAACAAAAGTCCCGGTCGAAGATGCCAAAGGCTGCTCCGTCGTCGTTTAGGTTTGCGAATGTGAGTGCAGTTCCATCGACCATTGACTGGAGAAAGAAAGGAGCTGTCACACCTGTTAAGAACCAGGGTTCATGCGGTACATGTTTCTAAATTAATTATAGATAAGATACTTGAGTTTCCACTACAATGTCGGCTAATTACGCAAGTTCTGAATTATTTTGGCCCACACATTAATGAAAAAAATTGATATAGGTTGTTGCTGGGCTTTTTCGGCCATCGCCGCAACAGAAGGCATCAATCAGATAAGCACTGGAAAACTAATCTCCCTATCCGAACAAGAACTGGTTGACTGCGACACGCGCCAAGATATGGGTTGCAACGGTGGTCTCATGGACAACGCCTTTGAGTTCATTATCCAAAACGACGGAGTCACAACCGAATCCAACTACCCTTACGAGGGAACAGATGGTACTTGCAACACTAAGGAAGAATCTTTGCACGCTGCAAAAATCACAGGATACGAGGATGTTCCTGCCAATAGCGAATCCGCGTTGGAAAAAGCAGTTGCTAATCAACCAGTTTCTGTCGCAATAGATGCAAGTGGATCAGACTTTCAATTCTATTCAAGCGGAGTTTTCACGGGACAGTGTGGAACGGACCTGGACCACGGCGTCACTGCAGTCGGTTATGGAGAAGCAAGTTCCGTAACCAAGTATTGGTTGGTTAAGAATTCGTGGGGAACTAATTGGGGTGAGAATGGTTATATAAGAATGCAAAAGGATGTTAGTGATCCACAGGGGTTATGTGGCATTGCCATGCAAGCTTCTTACCCAACTGCTTGAAACCTAAGTATTATACTGCAATGTCAAATTAATGTGTACGTATACGGAAGTTGTGTACAGTAAAGGTGTTGCATCTGTATTCTTGAAGGTATGTGAATATAATGAAAATCTTACCATACTCTTATCAACTTTTTTTTCTTGTTAACGCAGCTAGAATCATACTCTCTATTAATCAATATATAAACCTTAACTGTCGGAGAACAAGATTGTAACTTCGGAACTGGTGAAGGTTGACGATAATTGCACAATTGATGGCAAATCCGACGTTGAAGTCCCTAAGAATAAGATAAGATGAGTGATCCACGTTGCCGGCGTTCGAGTTTGGGCATTCGTGTTTTACCAGAATCCGATCGGGTTTGGGTAGTTCGGGTCGGTTAGTCAGATTATTTGTTGGGTATCGGATTACCTGATACCCGATAATTATTACCCGATAATTATTAATCGGGTCGGGTATCGAGTAATTTACAAGCCTACCGGGTTTCTTCGGGCACCAGATATATTATTTTAAAAAAAATATCAATAAAAAAATTATTGTTACATATTTAGTATCAATATCTAACTTGAGTGATGTTAAAGTTTCAAAAATATTTCGATTAATTTCTATTTTGATTGTATGATTAACAAGTGATATTTTATTATCAATGCATAAATCATTATAAAATATTCTCAAAATTTTATAAATAAACATACAAAAATATGTCTATATGAAAATAAGTATCCAAATATTATATGTGATATTTAATATATAACATGCATATTTTAATATGTATAAGCATTATAAGATATGGGTCCCCGAACCCGATATATACCCGACAAGCGGGTTCAAGCCGTAGATCGAGTCGGGTTCGGGTTGTGGAAATCTTAACCTGAACCTAAACTACACGAACCCGAACTACCCGACCCGATACCCACACCTAGCCTCACTCATGAGCATAGAAATCGCAAGGTTTTGATGGTTAATTTGATTTCACTCTGTTTTGATAAGCTGGCTTTTGTATCCATTCAACAAATTCTAAACGAAAGAATATAATACTAATCTTGGGGCAAACTTACTCACATAGGAGAGCAAAACACGGAACATCCAACGAAACCCAAGCGTGTCTCGCTGTTTATCGCAAAACAAGAGTATGTTGTACGACCAAGGCGGACCCATGATTCCAAGACTAGGGGCTCGGACCTAGTCCTCATGATGCCTTAACCCGCATAGAGAGATATCGAAATCGTATATAACCACCGTTTATTTGGGTTGACAAATAAAATAAACGATTATTGTGAAATTAAAGTTTGTAAACAAATTAAATCAAAGTATGCCCTTACGAATTATCAGTCTTATATAACCGAACGCCTTTTATTTCTGGTGAAAAATAAAATAAAATAATCAAGTTAAATAAAAATATGATTACTTCAAGGAATATAATCTATTACTTCTCGTATGCTACAACTAATGCTCTAAGTAAAGACCTAAGTGCCACTGGGCTATTGACTAGTTTGAGGTGAATTGCTTAAGGTACTTAAATATCTTTCACGCTCTGTTCGAGACCAACCTAACTTCTACGCCGCCAGTCGTCCGAGGGGTCAACGGCCCCCCCGAGCCTCTACGTAGGTCTGTGCATGTGTGTGACTGAGAAAACATATGAATGTAGTAAATGTTTCCCGACGGGATACACAATGGTGGGGTCGACGACAAAAACAATCATCATCAGTATACCTATAACAGTTGATGTTATAGAAATATATGAATTTTTAAACTACCAACATCCATTACGTTGAAAACAATTGAGGCGTTCAAGGTGATGCTTTCCTAAAAGATTTCTTAAGAAACTTGGCTTGCACCTTCAAGAAATTGGGCATTCACCTAAAAGAATACATAAGGTTTTGGAGTTGTCTAAGTAAAACGAGCTCAACAAGAATACCCGCGTACCAACCAACGACGAATCACGTTGATATTTGCTACCATTGCCTCTCACACTCACCAAGCTAGAGAAATATCGGGGATAAAACCTAAAATGGTCCCCGATGTTTACCCTGTGAACCAATTTAGTCCCCGATGTTTCGCGTGAACCAATTTAGTCCCCGATGTTATCGAAAATGAACCAAATTGGTCCCTCCGTCAATCCGACCGTCAATTTAGACGGAGAAGGCATTTGCGACGGCTTTAGCGACGGAATATCCGTCGCTAAATGAAAAATTTTAAAAAAAAAATTAATATTAAAAATGAGGAAAAAATGCAAAAAAAAAAAAAAAAATTCAAAAAATAGAGTAAACAATTAAAAAAAAAGAGAATATTACTAAAAAACTAAATAAAAAATAATTAATAATAAAAAATAAAAAAATAAAATTAAAATAAAAAATGATAAATTAAACATTAAAAGTGAGGAAAAATCCAAAAAATAGAGTAAAAATTCAAGAAAGCGAATATTACTAATAAATTAAAAAATAAATAGTAATAAAAAACAAATAATAATAAAAAAAATAAAAAACTAAATTTTATAAAAAAAGATAAATATAAATTTAAGATTTAAAAAAAGTAAAAAATAAAATATAATTATTAATTAAAATTAGATATAAAGGAAAACAAAATTATGGATAAAAATGACTCTAAAAGTTTACGAATATCGTCGTTGCCAAGTTAATGAGGACATAATCGTCACAGCTCTCGAATTTTATTCCAGATCTCGTCTTTGTCCCAATTAATTGAGTAACTGACGATAATTCTCAGTCCTTAATTTTGTTTTTTTCTTTTTATTTAATTTTTAATAAATAAATATATTTTACTTTTTACTTTTTTTTAAATCTTAAATTTATATTTATCTTTTTTTATATAATTTAGTTTTTTATTTTTTTATTATTATTTGTTTTTATTACTATTTATTTTTTAATTTATTAGTAATATTCGCTTTCTTGAATTTTTACTCTATTTTTTGGATTTTTCTTCACTTTTAATGTTTAATTATCATTTTATATTTTAATTTACTTTTTTTTATTTATTAATTATATTTTATTTAGTTTTTTAGTAATATTCTCTTTTTTTTAATTGTTTACTCTATTTTTTGAATTTTTTTCTTTTTTTTTTGCATTTTTTCCTCATTTTTAATATTTAATTTATTTTTTAAAAATTTTTCATTTAGCGACGGATATTCCGTCGCTAAAGCCGTCGCAAATGCCTTCTCCGTCTAAATTGACCGTCGGATTGACGGAGGGACCAATTTGGTTCATTTTCGATAACATCATGGACTAAATTGGTTCACGCGAAACATCGGGGACTAAATTGGTTCACAAGGTAAACATCGGGGACCATTTTAGGTTTTATCCCGAAATATCGAGTTGCACAAAATACTGATATAAGAATGGTTCTGGCATTCCGGTGACGGTTAATGCATCATAGTTGTGTGTATTCTTGAAGGAATATTATTCGATGACATACATATACATGATTTATCGTTGAGGAAGAAAATAATTTCTATATATTTGAATCAGGCCGGAGAGAGAGAATTGATGGATCCATCTAGCATGGACAACAAACTCAGCCTTCAAATAGATAATAACCAAATATAAATCTTATACACTAAATGATAAAAGCAACATGTGGTGCCTATTAATTTTCACTAACAAACAGCAACCCAAGATCGTGGCTTGTTTTGCTGAATAATCTAATTGATTTAAGGCATTTATAAGTAGCCGATGATTCTTCACTATTCTCATCTCAATTTTATTCGGAAAGTATACTGAAAGGTAATAGTCCGAGCAAATTCTGACGTTATCCGTTCAGGTAGTACTTGTAATTTACACATCCAAAGAAACCTACGAGTGAAGTTTGCCGACCAAATTTTCTCACATGTTTCACGACTCAACATATATATATACATGTTAGCTGTAATCGTTGCCAAAAACGACTTTGATTTCACCTTATTTTCGCGAACTAGAACCCTACATATAAAGCTACAAATCATTACAAGTCTTACATCTTGCGTCGTCAATACCACAATACATCCTACTTACACGCCGAAATTGGTTGGTTGATGGGCATTCAAAATTTCGGAGCTCGATTCACTGAAAAACGAGATTCATAAAATAAAAGTTCTCTGTCAATAACATTCTACTGCATCTTAGTAACACATAATGGATGAAAACTAATAGTTCACTTCACGAACATAACAATATAATCTAAGTGCGTAACTGAAATTGGTGCCGTAAAATAACTCTTATTATAATATGTTAAGAAGTGGTTTTCGTCAAATCATATTTATAATCCTTAACTCTACTATTTACAAAAAGTTGGTCCTTTAAACTAATAAAAATTCTTACAGGACCTGAAAACTGTAATAAAATACTAACAAAGGCCTGAACAGAAATTAGCCCTTATTTTATGTGGTAATTCTTTTGTGGGTCCCACCATACTTCTTGGGTCTCACTTATCCATATTATATTTACAATGTGGAATCCTAAAGTGGGGCCCACGACAACCATGGCCACTTTCGCTATTATTGGTTCATTTTTGTAATAATAATTTTAAATAATTACATAATTCAAAAAAAATATTTATTAACTTATTTTCCATTAAATCAATAATATTAATTACATGGACTATTCAAATGTTATTAATTAAGTCATTTTAACCAATGACACATTTTGAACTAGCAAAAATGCTCGTGGCCCGCGGGCCGGCCCGCCTCACTATGTCATTTCTCAGTCCCGCAGAGGATGGGCCTATGCGGGTAAGCCCGCGGGGGCCGCGGGTACGCCCGCCAAATATCAAAAAATATTTTTTTTCTAAAAAATTTAATATATAAATGTATTATATTTTATATTTTTTTAGATCCAATTTTAATTTGATCAAATTTAATAACATAGGATTTCAGCGCATTGAAGCTAAAGAAAAAGAAAAATTATTCTCTCCCCCTTCTCTCTACAAAAAACCCTACCTTCTTCAAGCCGCCGCCTCCTCTCCCTCTCTCCCCTCCTTTCCCCTTCTCTTCCTTCTACTCTCCTTTCCTTCTCTATCTGCGACTTTCTTCCTCCCCCAACCTCCGTCGGAGGGAGGTTGGGGGAGCTCGATTTTTAGCTCGATTTTTATCTATTTTTTTTCTTTTTCAGCAATCGCCTGCCCTACGCCGGTCGCCTCTCGCCCCGCATCCGCCCTGCCAGCTTCCGCCCCGCCCCGCCCCGGTCATCCGCCTGCCACCAACCCTGCCGTCAACCCCGCCCACTACTGTCTGGGAACCTCGTCTCTCCTGACCGCCGGTCAGGAGTCCTTTTCTCCCTTGTGGAGCCCTCAGTCCGATGAAGACAAAACCAAGAAGTCGACGGCCGAAGAAAGTGAGGAGTATCGTAGATTTAGCTTAATAGCTTTGTCTGTTATAGGTTCTTTAGATCTTGGGTTTTTTAGATAATTGGTTTTGTTTTCTGTCGGTGTTTGTGTCCCTTGTGGACTTTTTTCTCCCCGTATGGGAGTGTTGTTCCCCCCTTGTGGGGTTTGTGTGGTGCTCCTTTGTGAGCCTTTGTTCTCCCGATTGACGATGTATCGGTGAGACCCCTTGGGCTATTTAGCTCTGTATCTTTGTTATTAATGCAAGCTATCGTTCGAAAAAAAAAAAATTTAATAACATAAATAAATTATTGTTAAAGAATTTAAATTAATTAGGAGTAATTCACTTCATTAGTTTATTTTAATGTTTTTATTTTTTTATTTTTTTCATTTTTATTTTTTAGGACGGGCCGGGCTCACCAGCCCAGGCCCGCACTGCTAGTAGGGCTGGGTGGACTTCCATTTTCAGGCCCGCCAGTGGGCGGGCTTATGCGGGTAAGCCCGTGCGGGCTGCGGGCAGGCCCGCCAAATATCATAAAATATTTTTTTTTGAAAAAATTAATACATAAATGAATTATATAGGTTTTTATATTTTTCAGATCCAATTTTTAATTTAATCAAATTTAATAACAAAATAAATTTTTATTAAAGAATTTAAATTTGATTAGGAGTAATTCAAATTCATTCGTTTATTTTGATGATTTTTCTTTTATTTTATATATTATTTTTTTCGATTTTTATTTTTTTAGGATAGGCCGGGCCCACCAGGTCCACTACCCGCCAGTAGGGCGGGGCGGGCCTTTACCATGCCCGCCAGATGGAAAAATTGTCTTTTTTAATCGGCATGTAATTATTTAGTTTACTTTGCATATTACTTATATTATTAACACGAAACTCCTTTTTTCCTTTTTATATGAGGTATATAATTGGTATTAATTAATGTTTACTTTACATATTAATTAGGGGATGCAAATAGAGAAAATGTGGGTGCCAATAGAATTACCCTAATCTTAGCATCATAATCATTACATTAATACTCTTATCAATCTGACTGAATTACGAGAATCAACAAATATTGCGAATATTACCATCATATTCAACACTCCACTCCAGCATTGATGCAGCTGTCTCTCATTCATCACATCACGTATTCTCTATATATACGCTGTCACTCCTGTTCTTCTCTCTTCATCTTTACTCACAATAAAAGTACATCATGGCTCATCAGAAACTGTTTTTTCTCCTGGCCATTCTTCTCATTGTCAATGGCAAGTCCTTTTATCTCCTAAATAATAACTCAGTTTCTCTTACATATATGTATGTACTAACAATTTTCTTATTACTCAATTTACTCTTAATAATTGATAGAGTCGGCGTTTGCAAGAGAAACACCCATCAAGAATGATGGAGATTTTCCCAAATACAGCGTGTTAGAGGAAAAAGTTTGCAAGACAAAGGACGACTGTAAGAGCGCTTGTCCTAAAAAATGCAGATACGGTTGTTTGAACGATAAGGGCAAAGGATTTTGCGTCTGTGTTTGTTCGTGAACAATTAGGGTTTTTGTTCAATTTATTCTTAGAATTATAACAATAAGAGAAATAACTTAATCCTTTATTCCAATTTTGAATGTTTCGTATACTTGTGAGCCTCTGTGCAAATCCCAACATTATATAGTTTTCTTCTGTTTCAATATAAAACAAATTCATATATCAAAACACATACACTCGCATATTTCGCCGCCTCTGCTGATTAAAATCAATTGTAGCAAAAATATTTGCTTAATTTCTAAACATTCTCATCTAAATTGCTATATACAAGATGCCACATCCGCTTTAGCTCGGTCACTAGTGCCTTTCCCCCACACGAAATCCCGGCAAAGCTCCCCCATTTTCACAATACATGTAATGACAGAAATACCGAATTTGTTAAACGACAGAGCCCCGCGTAAGACTTCCATGTGAATCTTTAGCGTCCACGGGCCGCCGGAAACAGTATCACTATTCACAGTTTGAGGAATACACGCTCGAGCTCACTTCTCTCGTTACAGTGCGTTAATGGTGGAGAAGATGACTACAGTAAAATATCTAAGTGTTTTTGGCGTGTGTTATGAATCTGATGATGCCCTTTCCTTTCTCTCTTTCTCAATATATCCGTTTGGCCTCTACTTTCCAGCTGGCTGTACTTTGGAACAACTTGACTGCAGTTCCTGGTACAACCTAGGAGAGACAACAGTTGCAGGTGTACTATTGTCAGACTGGCGCGCCACCTCTCTGGCTACAATGTCGTCCACTCAATACCTTCCACGTGTCCCTTGGTCGGCTCTATCCAATATTTTCCCGCTCAAATCATCTCGTTTCCTTCGTCGCGTTTGCCACAGTTTCTGCGAGTAGATATTCCGAACTGGCTAATGAGAAACATGTACGTCGATCTTTTCTCTTATAAATGCACAACTATCTTTTCAAGATATACATATATGTGTACCCATATTACATCTTACTCTATAAAATGTTATTAAATAATCATTGTATGATACACCAAAATTTAAAAACGCAGCCACAATATACGCCGCCGCCTGAGCCTATATGGTGTGTTGTACAAGCAACGTCTCCACAAGGAAAAGTTGATTGCAATGCGATTCAAAGTGGTGGCGAGGGCGATTAAGGTTAGCAATGGATATGAGAGGGTCTACGGAGGTGTTGGCGGCGTTAAGAATCGAAAAAACGCAAAACATTGAGTGATTTACTTATGGTGCTCACGGTGCTTGCTCACGGTAGGTAGGCACCATAGCAAATATACATATATATATATTTACGCAGTCTTCGGCATTTGTGAGTTTTTGATTAATTTGTTGTTCTTATGCAGCGTATCCTAATTGCATATACGAATGAGATGAGATAACTAAGTCGGGATGGTGATTAACTATAATTCGACGCTGATAATGAGAGATTAAGAGTTCCCTGTATAAGACTATGTTTCATGAAGAACTTATTATGGAGGAATAATAATGCAATATTTATCTCTAGTATAAAGATGAAAAGCGTTCCTTTCTACTTTTAACATAAATTCGCAACATCGATATTAACTATCGTCCAACATAAATTAATATCGTTGTGACCATGAGTAATCCCTGTGCCCGCTTTCTATTTAGTATATAATATCTATAATCTTTTATTAAGGTTCAAGGCCTAGCCTAGGTTAAACCGTATTTTGGAATGTCATAAAATAACAGCCAATAGAAAAAAAACCATTCAATACATAACAATTTTACATTTCCAATTTTATCCTTCTATTTTAGTAAATTATTAGTTTATAACTAATATACCAAATATATTATAGCATACACGTATGGGTTTGGGAAAGTACTAGTTTTATTTAACTAAGAAGGTAGAGCAAACAAAAAATGTGGGCATTATATTTGTCGTGGCACTACCTTTGAAATAAATGAAAATGAATAAAAGTTAAGAAATATGATTGTGACGGACGCCTGTGAGAAAAATGAGAAAGAAAGAGATAAAGAACAAAGAAATATTAAGTATTTCAAATATCGGGGTGGCAATGTATAAGTAACATTACTCAAGATCATTGAATATTGCCAATCACAGATACAAGTTTCCAAATGACGTTTGAGAAAGTGCTTTAGTGAATAGATCTACAATGTTGTGACTTGATCGAACTTGTTACATGTCAATTTCACCCGTGTTCTATATCTATAGAAGAATTTGAGTGATATAAGTTTGAATCTATTCTCTTTTGATGTATCATTCTTTTAAGTGCGCCATACATATTGTATTTGTATATGCTTAATTATTGGGAGAAAACACAAAAGAGTCCCCAATGTTTATCCTATGCACCGATTTAGTCACCGATGTTTTCCGTGAACCAATTTAGTCCTCGATGTTGTTAAATTCGAACCAATTAGTCCCACCGTCAGTTTGACCGTTAATTTTGACTGAAAGTGACACGCATCAACATATGACTGGACAGTCTTAAAAAATCATATATTAACATTATAAAATGGAAAAAATTCCAAAAAAGGAAAAATATTAATAAATTAGAAAAATAAATAAAATGAGAAATTTTTTAAATAATAATTAAAATAAAATTAAAAAAGAGAGAATAAAAATATTCTAAATTAAAAATGCATTGAAAAATTAAGTAAATTAAATACAAATTAATACAAAAGAGAGAATATGTTTCGAATAAAAATAAAAAAACTAAAAACCTAATTAAAAACAAAAAATAAAGATAAAAAAATACCAATTGAAGTTTACGAGAATCTCCGTCCTTATCCCTTCCAAGTTACTGGGATGTAATCCTTCCAATTCTTGACAATATTTTTTGTACAAAAATACTTCATATAAAAGTTATGTAATTTAAAAGTATCGTCTAATTCTTTAAAGTTTAGATATTTTTTAAGGATTCTTTGGGATTATAAAACATCTCTGAAAAAGAAATTCAAGATCTGGGACGATTGCATCCTCGTTTACTTGATAGGGAGGGGTCGGATATTCTAATAAAATTTCAGTGGATATTTTTTATCTTTTTTACTTTATTTAGTTTTAGTAAATTAATTTTTATTTTTATATTTCCTTATTTATTAGTTTATTTATTTATTTTAACATTTCTCTCTTTATTCTGCTTTTATTTAATTTACTATTTTCATTTTTGATTTAACTTAATATTTTTTTATTTTAAATTTACTTTTTATTCCCTTTTAATTTTTTATTTTATTTTTCTAGTTTTGTATTTTTTTTTAATTTTCTCTTGTTTTATTTTAATTTATAGGTTTTTTAGAATTGTTTTTACATTTTTTAATGTTAATTCATGATTTTTATGACTGACCAATCATATGTTGACACTGTCACTTTCGGTCAAAATTAACAGTCAACTAACGGAGGGAATAAATTGGTTCAATTTTAACAACATCAGGGACTAAATTAGTTCAAGGGAAACATCGGGGACTAAATTGGTCCATGTGAAACAATGGGGACTATTTTGGGTTTTCTCCCCTTAATTATTTATTGCTACCAAACACATTTTCGTCCATCTTCATAAATATCTAAATTTCCCCATGATCAGGGCCGTAGCTTCCATAAGGCCAGTGAGGCGGTCGCCTCGGGCCCAGCTTTCGAAGGGGCCCAAAAAAATTTATCATACCTATATGGTATATATATCGTCGCGGTTGGATAAAAAATTTATGAAGTAGCCGTTAAACTTCGTGTCACTGACCGTCATGAAATAGTGGTTCCACAGGTAAATAAATAGCTCGTTCGTGATCGAGCATTATGTGGGTCGAATAAAAAGTTGAGATTTGCATACAATTTATGTTAGGTCCCTAGATTACCAACTCTAAGATCCTAGACAGGAATTCTAAGGTAATCGATTAGAATTATGGAGATTGAATTTCGATCGAAAATCTTTCTATGAAGAACACGAGAGAGAATCCTTTAGTGTGAGAAAGTGTTTATATTTCTCTCTCTACAATTGAATTCGTCAGCCCTTCGGATCAAATTCTAAAACTTTCTCTCTTTGATTCGAATGTGTACATAGTATTTACACCAAACAAACTTGGTATAAACAACAAGTAAGTCCTAATCTAAGGACAAATACAATTAAAGTCACAATTACAAGGACAACTAAATAAATCAAAGCACAATTCTAAGTTGTATTGTACATTCTCCCCCTTTGTGCTTGATTGCCCTTCCGCACTATCTGTCCTCGTCGGGCATAGTACGACCTGCGCAAGCCCAGCGCATGCTTGTAGTTCCTTATGGTTTCTCTCAGCTTCATCCGTTCCTCGATGTCTTCAAGGTGTTCCATCAGGAGGGGTTGCTCTCTCACGAACCTGTGAAGACGCAGCATGGTGTCTCTATTAATCTCTTCCAATCTCTTCTCAATGTTCTTCCTGATTGCCTTGAGCGTCCCATCACAGAACTTATTGACTTCAGTCTTCAGCATCACTCTATTCTTTTTGACAATCGGATTGTGGTAGATGATTACCAAGACTGAGCTTATGTGTATGTAATTGTTGGGAAGCCCTTCGACCTAAGGTTCATGATTGTGCGGAGCGGTCATGTTGACCTTCTTCATGTTGCTCTCCAGAGATATCTGAAGGTCGTGTGCGGCAAAGTATTTGACTTGGCGCACCATGAACCCGTAGAGTCCCTCGAGTCCTTCCTTCTTTATAAAGCCTTGAGGACCCTTGTACATCTCTACATACAGCTGGTAGAGATGGTACACCTCCTCGGCAGGGAGGTGCGGTAGGTCGCTCTTGCATAGCTCCTCTCGAGTTCTTTCTATCCGTTCTATGATATAGAAAGGAGTTGGAAGATTGCCTTTTGTACAATAGACAACTAGCAGCTAACAATGGGGATAGACTTTTGAAATGACTCTTCAGTTGTCCTTTTGGCATCCCAGCCTCACATCAGGTCCAAGATGGGTTAGCATCCAAAGATAAGTCAGCCTTTTCTGCTGATCCCAGTGAGAGATGCCTCTGAGCTCGAACTCGTTCAACTTCTTAACCTTGTCTGCTGACCTCCAGATTCGCTGTCGAACTTCTTCGAGAAATGGGATTTCTATCCTTATGTTCTCCCAAGGCGTGTCGATTCGAACGGTCCCTGGAGTTAGTTTCGGAGGGGCATCCGCTCGTTGAGCAATCAGTTTGGAAGTCTTGGGGGAATTACTTCGTGATCTTCGCCATTCTGAAGTTCTTCGTCGTCTATCAGAACTATGTCAACTGAGGCTTGTTGTAAGAAGTGTCGAACGTCCTTGAGTCTCTATCTTTGATGGTTATCAGGCATATTATCCACTGTCCTTCGAAGATGTATTTGTCGAGGAACTCGTGTGGGTTGACTCCACTTCTTGATGTTCCCGATTGATCTAGAGCGGTCGAGCTGGGATTGCTTGAGTTTCTGCCAAGGCCACGAGCATTGCGGCACTTGCTTCTTCTCTGGAAGCAAGGGGCTTGTGAAAGTCGTTGGTGGTGTGGGCGGAGGCGTCATTAGGTTGAAGGTTGGTGGTTCGATTTGGGTTAGAGTTTGGGTGGTGCGGTGCGTGGTGAAGGTTGTTTGGGTAATGGGTTGTGGGGTATCAGCGGCTCCAGTGTTTTCTTGTGCTGGGCCTGAGCCTTGGCCTTGTTCAAATCCTTGACCACTTGATGATGTTCTCGGCCTCTTCTCCCCCTCATGACGATCCTGGTCATCCGGGTCATCATGTCTTCGTTTGGAGCGGGAGTCCTCGCCGTGGCAAGTTTGGGTAGGTGGGTCAGGAAAATCCACCAAACGTCGGAAGATAGATTCTTCTTGAGCTGTTCGCTTGGTAAGGCTAATAAATCGGGCTAGCATGATGTCGTGGAGTTCGCTGAGGGGTATGGTGTATGGGTTGATAAGGATGGATGAGTGACGGAGAGGGTCGGTGGGTGGGGTTTGTGGTGGTGAGAGGTTGGCTTGTGATGAAGTTGGCTCCGAGATGGGTGCTTTCCCTCGATCTTGGCGGGACGTCTCGATTGCAGTACGCACGCTCTCCATAATTTTATCTTCAAAAGATTTCAGTACTTCGGAGAGAGCGGCCTTGAGTGGTACTTCAGTCACAAACGGGACGGATGCCTCCGTAGATGGACCAGGACGACTAATGTCGCCTGTTGACAACCCTTGAGTGAACACCATCTCAATAGGTTGGCTCGGCGTCGCTTGAGGTTGCAGACACATGGGAGCCGGTAGAAGAGGGAATGTGAATCTCGGCCTCAGTTGACGCTTCAAGTTCGTGCCGCGGCTCAAGATTGAGCGAAGATAAGTCCTCAACACGCGTAGGAATGATTGGCATCGTGTCTGACGTGGTAGGGACAGCTAAGTCGACGGGCTCTGTGATTTGGAGTGAACGTCGTGGAACCCGTCTGACCAATTGAACCTCCTCGTCAGAATCCGTGGCTTCGGACGAGGTGACCGTATGAGGAGACTGTTCATGTTCAACATCCCATGGGCTTGTGCTGTCGGTTGAGGCTCTTCGGGTTGAACTGTCACTATCAGAGCCTCTGTTTCAGGCATTGTAGCCTGCTGAAGTGGGCTGTGCCCCAGGTCTGCTTCGGGCTGTGCTTTTTGTTGGAGGATCTCCTCAATAGATCCTTGAAACATGCCAACATTAATGGGCAGTTCCACTTGAAAGCACTCTCGCCAGTGTTAGTCGTTTTCTTTGAATCCCTCGTTGCTTCAGGATCAATCTGTTAGGATAGTTCGTAAAAATAAACAACCTGCATATTTTATTTAGGCTAGATATCGAGTCGATAGGTTATTATTAGTAATCAGTTTATTCCTCGTGTTCCATACTCGTTTACTCACTTTACTGCACTACAAACGATAGGTCCACTGCCTATCGCACTTGCAATTTATATGAGTGAACCACGTGTCGATCAAGTTTTTGGCGCCGTTGCCGGGGAGTAGATTGATATTAAGAACACCGTAGTTCGGTACTTTAGCCACTTTTATTTGACGTTTTCCTTAGTTTTTCGTTAATTACGTTATTTGCATAATTTGCGTTATTTGTTTTTCTACAAAATTATTAATTTCGTTATTTCTTCGACGTATTTATTTGTTTCTTCGCTAATTTTTGTTTTGTTTATTGAAGGTACGATAGTGAATGACCCGAAGCCATCCATCGGGCCCTATCGTTGACGCAGACCCAGATTTCGAACGAAAGTTATGAAGATAGCTCAGATACGATTCGGAAACTACGACCAGCAACTTGCAAGAAGCTCTAGTTAGCTACGACCAGATTCCCGAGTAGAGACGTCCGTAGATAGTCCAAATACAGAAGTTGAGATGGCGGACCACAGAGTGCCCGTCCACGAGGAGGAGCCATCGCTACAAGATCTGCTCAAGAATGCCGCACTAGGCGGTACAGAATCGGCGATCGTTATTCCGCCGATCGAGAACAACAACTTCGAACTGAAGCATTCTTGGCTTCAGATGATTTTCCAGACGGCCTAGTTCGAGGGCAACCTAGATGACGATCCTTCGCATCTGAAGGCCTTCCTGACGGTGACCGACACCATCAAGATTAATGGGGTCTCGAGCGATGCGATCAAGCTGATGCTATTCCCATTTTCCCTGAAGTTCAGAGCCAAGGATTGGCTTGAGATGTTGCCACCAAGATCGATCACCACATGGAAGGAGATGTGAGCTGCATTCATCGGCCACTACTTCCCATTATCAAAGGTGCTAAGGTTGAAGACGAAGATCTCTTTTTTTTCACCAGAAGGAATCAGAAAACCTCTACGAGGTGTGGGAGCGATACAAGGCACTACTGAAGAAGTGCCCGCACGGGATGCCAAAGGCAGCCCAGTTCAACCGATTCCACGAGGGCTCAACGATCAGACTGTCCACATGTTAGACGGAGCCGCAGGAGAGGGCTCGTGAAGGTCAACGCGACTGTGGCTTGGAACCTGATCGAGGACTACTCAAGGAACAACTTCATGAGGGGTAACACGAGGATCAAGACGCCAGGCGTGTTTGGAGTGAGCGAGGAGACAACCACGAATGCCAAATTTGAGGTGCTCCAGCATCAAATTGCGGCGACAAATCCTCAGTTGCAGACTGTGATTGGCACACTACTTCCAAAAGCTGGCCAGACACAGCCCGTGAATGCAGTGACGACCACCGCACCAACACATCATACGCCGTACATACCATTGTGTGGGATTTGTGGCGCAGCCCACGAGACGTCCGAATGCCAACTCGGGCAGCCCCTGGAGCATGTAGATTACATGGGCAATTACCAAGGCGGCCAACGGAGTTACCGGCCTCGAGCGCTTCCCAACTTGGCATACGAGAATCAGAACCACCAGGGGCAAGGACCGCCAGGATTTCAGCCTAGACCATCCGGTTTCAAAAGCGGGGCACCACGACAGTATCAGAACGCACCCGCGGGTGGATCTGATGATTTGAGGGAGATGAAGGACATGAGAAGGCGCTCCTTACGAACTTCAACAATACCACTGAGGCTCACGAGAGCCGAATGACAAAGATGAAGGAGTACATGGAAGCCAACAACGTACGCGCTCTGAACACTGACGCTTCGATCAAGAAGTTGGAGCAACAAGTGGGCCAGATGGTGAAACAATTGGCGGGGCGCACTCAGGGATCGCTCCCAAGCTACACCGAGCCGAACCCAAAGGAATATTGCAAGGCGGTGACCTTGAGGAATGGGAGAGAGTTGCAGGAGGTACCCGCCAAGAAGAAAGTGAAGGAGAACGCTAACTTTGAGAGCCATGACGAGCCTGAAGTGGAGGAAATCAGAGGCGACGATGTCGAGAAGGCCGAAGAAGAGAAGGGAGAAGGTCGAGCCCGAAAAGGAAAAGACGAAGGAGATCGAGCGGCCACTAGTGAAGCCATACCAGCCGAAGATCCCTTACCCAGCTCGGCTGAAGAAGGACAAGGACGAGGCGCAGTTCTGTAAATTTATGAACATGTGTAAGGAATTACATATTTAACTTACCGTTTCTTGAAGCTTTACGCAGATGCCCAGCTTCGCGAAGTTCCTGAAGGACATACTGACGAACAGATGAAGCTTGAACACGTGTCCACGGTATGCCTGCGAGGAGAGTACTCGGCGATACTCCAAAGCAAGCTACCGAAGAAGCTCAATGACCCAGGGAGTTTTACTATACCTTATCTGATAGGAGATTTAGTAGTTGAGCGTGCTTTAACTGATCTAGGTGCTAGCATTAACTTAATGCCATATTTCATGTTTAAGCGCCTAGGATTAGGTGAGCCACGACCCACTAGGATGAGCCTGCAGTTAGCTGATAGATCGTTAAAGTACCCTTGAGGTATTATCGAAAGGATGTTTTAGTTAAAATGGATGAGTTCGTGATTCCTGCTGATTTCGTTATTCTAGACATGGAGGAAGATGATAATGTCCCCTTCATCCTAGGTAGACCGTTCTTAGCTACAGGAGAGACCATGATAGATGCTAGGAATGGAACGTTAACTTTGACGGTAGATGGCGAAAAATTTAAGTTTAGCATGGCTGATTCGATGAAAAGAGTAATGAGCATGACAATAAGTGTTATTACTTAGACGCTTTTGAGCACGATTTTTTCTTTTTTGTGTAAGGTCTATCACAGGTTTTGAGCGAGGAGGACACCAAAATGATTATGGCGATTGACGAGTGTGGGGAGGAGGTCGACGAACCCATAATAGCCGTCGACAAAAGCAGCGAAGAGGACAAGGAAAAGAGTTCGATCGAGGAGCCACCGGTGCTAGAATTGAAGCCGCAGCCCGACCACCTCGAGTACGCATTTCTTGGCAGCAACGGAGGGCTACCAGTCATCATCTCATCAAGCCTCGACGACGGACAGAAAGGCCAGCTCTTAGATGTGCTGAGAGCGCACAAGAAAGCCTTGGCGTGGATGATATCCGACATAAGGGGTATCAACCCGAGCTACTGTGCGCACAAGATCCTCATGGAGGACGATTTCAAGCCAGTCGCTCAACGTCAAAGGCGACTCAATCCCAATATGAAGGACGTCGTCAAGAAGGAGGTGATCAAGTTACCAGACGCGGGGATGATCTATCCCATTTCGGACAGCGCATGGGTCAGCCCGGTCCAAGTGGTCCTAAAGAAAGGAGGCATGACAGTCGTCGCCAACGAGAAGAACGAACTAATTCTGACAAGGACCGTGACTGGGTGGCGCGTCTATATCTATTACAGGAAGTTGAACGACGCCACGCGAAAGGATCACTTTCCTTTATCTTTTATTGACCAAATGTTAGAAAAATTATCCGGTCACTCATTTTATTGCTTTCTTGACGGCTTGTCAGGTTATCTGCAGATTCCCATAGCACCCGAGCACCAGGAGATGACCACATTCACATGCCCGTTCGGGACGTTCGCGTACCGAAGGATGCCATTCGGTCTTTGCAACGCCCCAGCCACCTTCCAACGATGCATGATGGCCATATTTGATGAACTGGTAGGTGAGGTAATGGAGGTATTTATGGATGATTTTCCAGTTTTTTGGGTCTTCGTTCGATATATGTATGTCTAATTTGAAGCTCGTACTCGCACGATTCGAGGAAACGAACTTGGCACTTAATTGGGAAAAGTGCCACTTCATGGTTCGAGAAGGCATAGCTTTGGGCCATAAGATTTCCACCAAAGGAATCGAAGTGGACCGAGCTAAGTTAGAAACTATAGAAAAATTGCCCGTCCCCTCGAACGTGAAGTCGATTAGGAGTTTTCTATGTTATGCTGGATTCTGTCGTAGGTTTATCAAAGATTTTTCTAAGATTGAAAGACCCATGTCTAGATTGCTAGAAGAAGATGCTCCGTTTGAGTTTAATGATGAGTGCCTGCATGCTTTTAATTTGCTTAAGGAGCGACTTATCGCAGCACCTATTATGGTCGCCCCCGACTGGGGGCTGCCCTTTGAACTGATGTGCGATGCTAGTGATTATGCAGTTGGTGTCGTGTTAGGGAAGTGCAAGGACAATCATTTTAGGCCGATTTACTACGCGAGTAAGACGTTAGACGCAGCCCAAGCCAATTACACGACCACTGAAAAGGAGTTGTTAGCCGTCGTGTTCACTTTCGACAAGTTCAGGTCATATCTTATCTTATCTAAGGTTATTGCTTTTACTGATCACTCTGCTCTTAAGTATTTGTTAGCAAAGCTGGATGCCAAACCCTGGCTGATCAGGTGGATCCTACTACTTCAAGAGTTCGACATAGAGATCCGAGACAAGAAAGGTGCAGAAAACTTGGCGGCGGATCACCTCTCTCGACTAGAGGAGTCTGAAATATACCACAAGGACGGAAGGCCATTACAAGATAGATTCCCAGACGAGCACATGTACTCGATACAAGTGGTAAATGATGATACCCCGTGGTTTGCAGATTTCACTAACTATCTTGTTGCGACGGTCCTACCAAAGGAGTACACTAGTCAGCAAAAGAAGAAATTCTTTTCTGACCTGAGGTATTATTTTTGGGAAGATCCGCATCTTTTCAGGCGATGTGCGGACCAAGTGATACGTCGATGCGTCTCCTTCCCAGAGACGACATAGATCCTTAGGCACTGTCACAACGGACCGACCGGAGGGTATTACGCAGCCAACCGAACTGCTCAGAAGGTGTTGGAAAGCGGAGTCTACTGGCCCACGATTTTCAAGGACGCCCAAAGGTACGTCAAGTGTCAGTGCGCAGGTAATATTTCGAAACGCGACGAAATGCCCCAAAATTTCATTTTGGTTTGTGAAATTTTTGACGTATGGGGTATAGATTTCATGAGTCCATTTCCTAGCTCATATAATAGTAAGTACATTCTAGTCGTTGTGGATTATGTGTCCAAGTGGGCCGAGGTGCAAGCTTTGCCCACGAACGATGCTAGAGTTGTCGTTAGATTTTTACGAGTTTTATTTTCACGATTTGGGGCCTAGGTGCATTATTAGTGATAGGTGTATATATTTTTGTAACACCCAGTTTGCACGTACATTAGAACGTTACGGTGTTAGACACAGGCTATCCACCCCTTACCACCCCCAAGCTAGCGGTCAGGTCGAAGTAGTGAACCGTGAGTTGAAGCGCATTTTAGAAAAGACCATAGAAGGGAACCGCAGGGAGTGGGCAAAAGGACTGCATATAAGACTCCAATAGGCACTACACCGTACCGACTAGTCTATGGGAAGGCGTGTCACCTCCCCGTAGAAATAGAGCATAAGGCCTATTGGGCAATTAAGTCTTTGCATTTTGATTTGGGAGACGACGGCGGAAAGCGGCAACTCCAAATCAACGAATTAGACGAGTGGCGTTTATCGGCTTACGATAATGCCTGCATGTATAAAGAGCGCTCGAAAGCCTACCATGATGATAAACGTAATTTATTACGTTTATATTTGTTACTTTTAAGCCGTTTGCGTTCCTTAATGAAGCCGTTTTGAATATCCTAGCACTTAAATGTGAGTTAGTGGCAATACTAACGTTTCTACGGCAGATTTGCGGCAGTTTGATATTTCTTGAAGATCACGGGGTAAACGATTTCCAATGGAGCTGAAAATTTAGCCGAAGATAGAAGACTCGTAGATATCAATTTTGACCGAAGGAATTTCTATTCTGAGTCCCAGAATGGAAGATACGGATTTTGTAACACACCACTTCGCTGCGCAAAAACAACTCGTGGACCAAAGCCCAATACTAATCAGCCCATTTAAAACCCAACTAACTTAAATCATTTCTTTTTATGATGGGGCAGAGAATGAACGATGGAGGAGGCTTGGGATTTTTCTTTCCTTGAAACATGGAGCAGACCAATCAAGCATGAAGTCAAAAGAGCAAAACATGGACGATTTTATTTCGCATGAAAAGAGGAAAGTTGTTTACCCTTTACTACCTCTTAGTTTCGTGAAGTACTATAAAAATATAGCTTAGTTAAGAGCAGCGGGGGAGGACTTCACGTAAGGGCCAAAGAATACAGAAAAGGAAGTTCTGCTCCTCCACAAACTCATCCCACAACACTTCACGTCACACAACCTCAAGCAACCACCTGCCACCTCACGCATACATATCACAAGGCTCACTCATCACCCAACCATCTCCCAAAGCCACGCCAACCCACTTCCACCAAGCAGGCAGCTCACGGCGGAGGAAAGGAGCGGAGGGCAGCGGTGTGTGTAGGAGCAGCGAACGAGAACGTGCAGTGCGAGGAAGGGCAAGGAAAGTGCAAGCTGAGATGCCCGCCACCCGTTCGACGAAAATACTCTATGAAGGACTAAGCCCGAGCCAAATATTCAGGGAAGATACTATTTTTTCCTATATGTTATTTTTATCCTTCGCCGTGTTAATTTCCGTCATGAGTAGCTAAATATTGTGTATTTGAGATGAGATGAACCCTAGCGCGATCGATCGTATGTTTAAGCGTATTTGATGTGTTGTTATAGTTATGACTCGTTTACGAAGCATATGAGTTTGGTTATGTCTGTGTGATCGAAATTGTCATCGTTAGCTTGATCATGTCTATGTGTTTAAGTTAACGTAGTCCGGGAAATCGTACGCTACGCTCGAGAGAGGGGCGAACGATTAGACCACTCGTAAACGAGCGGAATAAACTCATCGCTAGAGATAGGTTGAACTACCCCGCCGGATTAGAGTCAAATCTAATAGCGGATTCATCGTGTTTTAATGCGATCTTCGGTTAAGTAGTTAGGGAAGCTTGCCCAGCTACTTAATTCGTTGATTAGTTGTTTACGATCATTATATGGTAAGGCGCAGTTTCGTCAGCTATATAACTCGTACGCATGTAGTAGGAATCTCCACGGTCTAATGATAGCTTTATTTACGTACACTTGATATTTGTTTTGGTCGAGCTAGGGGGATTCGAAGTCTCAAATACATCCGCTTTTATAAATCGTCCCAACTCCGTTATCGCTATTTTATCAAAATTTCTATTTTTCGTGTTTATCGTTATTTATATTTTTCTCAAACCAAAAAGTATTTACTAGAATATTTAAACAACGGTTTCTAAAAAATATAGTTCCTTTGGGTTCGATACTCGAATACTTGCTACTTCTATACTATTTTCGATAGGTACACTTGCCTGTTGAGCGTAGGATAGTTTGCGATATTCGTTTTAATTTATTACTCGATTCGCTCGATCACATGATAAGAAGATTAGGCAAAAACGAGAGTTTCAGGAAGGGGACCAAGTCCTCCTCTTTAATTCTCGACTTAGACTTTTTCCCGGCAAACTTAGATCACGTTGGTCGGGACCATTCACCGTTACCCGTGTTTTCCCTTACGGTACTATCAAGATTTGAGGTATGGAGCAGGGTACTTTCAAGGTCAACGGCCACAGGTTGAAGCACTATCATGGAGGAGAGGAAGACGTGAGCGAAGAAAAAAAGAGAAAGAAAAAAAACATTTATTAAAGCGAAGAAACACTTTCATAGATAGATAAATAGTCAGGATACACGAGTCAAGATAAATATATGTCTTAAGCACGAATTAACCTAGCGTTCATCTACTCCCAAACGAGGGAATTTAGCTACTCATAATCAACGGAAAAGCAACGAAAGAAATAGAGAACAAGGGCAGAGGACTCATAATCTTCCCTTATGATTGATCTGTGATGGTCTCGGGGAAAGATTCTCTTTCCCTGTTCAATTCGGCGTGAAAGCGTTGTTAATCCGTCTCTTGCACTTCTGAGGGTGTTTCTCTATTCTTGACGGCTCCCTTTCGTCTCTGATATATTAGGGTTGAGTTCTGAAAGGAGTTCCCCTTTTTGAATCGAAATTGGGCTTTATATGAGGACTTTCGCAACAGTCACGGCCTGGGACATGGGCCTTCACGGCCGTGACACTCTTCTACTTGGGTTTCTTTTCTTTCGCGCTTTAGTCACGGCCACGTGCACTACCTTCACGGCCGTGACAATCTTATGTTTGGACTTCGTCGCTCACTGCCCGATGTCACAGCATAGTGTAATAAGTGTCACGGTCGTGACTACCTCTGGTTTTGGCTTCAGCTCCTTGTCACGGCATCGTGCACGACATGTCACGGCCGTGACGTATGCCTGTTCCCGTTGGTTCCGTTTCGCCTCGTTTTCGCTCATTTTCGCTTGAAAGCCATCCTAAGGTCCTACAATGTGCAAATAAGTGTAAATAGAGCATATAAATGCAAGAAACAATAAAGATTACTCTATTATATCCCGAATAATTGCTACAATAAACGTACTATTATACGTTTATCACCACATACAAACCACCACCTACCAACGCCGCCCCCTCCCCTCCGCGCCGACGCTGCCACCTTCGGCAACACCCTCCCAAACCCGTTATTGGTTAGATCTAAGCTTACTTAAGCTTCCAATGTATGATTTCTTCTCTACCCTAATTAGGTTAAAATTGGGGATTTCGTCTAATTATGCTAATTTTGGTTGTAAATGTGCATTTTCTACGTTTGTTACGTATTACTATCACTATGGGCATGCTTAATTCGTTGGATTTAACCACGGATTTTCGAATTCGTTTATGATGAACCCTAATTTTCGAATTTGGGGATTTTCAAAATTGGGTCTAATTTGGTGTTATTCTTGCTCTTTTATGGTGATATACATGCTAATAACACCTTGGGTATGCTTAATTTGTTAATTCCATCCATTAATTTCGATTTTGGGATGAGGAACCCTAATTTCCCAAATTGGGGATTTTTACAAATTGGTGGTGAAATTTGTTGCCTTCTGTGTATATTTAGCTTTGATCCTTCGTTTGAAGTCTAGGAATGCGCTTAGTGGTTGATTATCTAGCTTGAAATGCATATGTTGGCTTGCCCATTACATGTTCGACGAGATGCCGCTTGGATTTTTTCATGCCGCTTTGACATGTTCATAGGTTCTTATTTAAGAATTATCAGTTTTGTCGCTATTTTGGTAGAGTCGGACTGCTTTGATTTAACTGCTATATATTCTTTGAGCTCACGTGCGTTTTCTAGGTACTATGGGTCGAACCCGCTCAACTGCTCCGTGTGACCCCGCCTCGCGCTCGCCCGTTCGTCAACGGCGACGCCCGACAACACCGTCACTGCTAGCTGCCATGCAGCAATTCACTGACGAAGCCCAGACGGCACGGTACAACAGGCTGATATCGATGGAATTCATCCCCATGGACCAAATTGACCGAGAGGCGCTGGCGAAGCACCACATCGACCAGCAAGTCGCCCAGTATCTGTCGCGCAGTGGATGGGCCACATTCTTCCATATTGACGAGCCGGCCTACAAGGAACTCACGTTGGAGTTCCTCCCCACCTTCTCCCATGAGGAATACGGTGTTAATAAAGTCAAATTCTGGGCATTCAATGAAGAGCAAATAGTGAACGTCGACGACTTTTGCTGGGCTCTTGGGGTGCCGGTCCCATATTTCGGGCGCGAAGGCCCGTTCCCAGACATGTACTACAAGGACTACTTCCAGCGTTCGGGGGGCAGACTCGACTGCTGGGCCGACATTGCACGCCTCTGCGAACCCGAATTCAGTGTGAAGACTTCGAAGGCATCTTCGCTTAGGAGCCTAGGGCTATGCTACATCCACCGCCTCCTGACGACTTCACTCACACCGAGGGGCGACTCGCACGGAGCGATCACCCTCCGTGATCTCTTTTACCTAACCAAGATGCAGCGAGGCGAAGCAGCCCATCTAGGGATGGCCTTGGCCCACGACTTCACTGCTCAGGCGGAAGCAAGAAGATGGGGGAAGATCGCCGTGGGTGCATTCAGCACCAAGGTCGTCCAGGGACTACAACTGTGGCCAGAGAACCCACCTCAGATGGAGGTCGTTGGCGGGCACAACCCATTAAACGAGGAGATGCTGGTGAAGATGAAGATGCTCGTGAAGGCACCCGCCTGGAGTCGCGCGAACAAGGTGTACGTCTGGCACGAGATGTATCGTGGCCAGACGGACCACGGAGACGTCCCCGCCGACCAGCATCGAGGGCCCTCATCCGGTGGAGACAGACAAGATTGCCGGCCCTTCATATTCCTCCGGATACCACCAGGGCGAGTCGTCCGGCGTTACCCCATACGCGTCGACAGCGGAGCTCGACGCCCTGCGCCAGGAGATGATGCGCCTGAACTACGAGTCGCTGTAACGCGACGAAGAAGCCCGGTACTTTAACAAAGAGACTCAGCACCGACAGGAAGAATACGAGCGCCGGAACGAGGAAGCCTACCCCCGGTACCGTGAGGAGCAAGAGCGCTATGATCGGGCCCTTCAAACAATGGACACTGCGATCAAGCTTACACAAGAGTCGCTGTCATACCTTCGCCCGAGGCCACACTCCCCGCCGCCACCACCACCTTAGTGATCGTTTCTTTTCATTTCTTTAAACATTTCGTTTGCTTGAGTAGTCGTTTGTGTCTATTTTCATTTTGTTGTTGCCTATGATGTTTATAACTATGTTTATAAGATTAATCTATGCCTACTCTCTTATTACGTCTATTTCTCCCTTTAGTCAGGGCAGGATACGCATAACGAGTTATGACACAACGACCATCTCGCACTCAGACACGACCAAGTCATTTTTTTCGTCAGGGGAGTTTCGTTCTTTTTAACCCTCTTTTGCCTTTCTTTTATTCATTATTACATTGAGGACAACGTAAATCTTACGTGTGGGGAGGGGAAAGTAGGTTGAAAATTTACGTAAAATTTTTGTTATGACGTGTCCGTGAGCTATTAATTTCGTTGGAAAGGCATGAAGAATTGAATTCAGACATGATTGTTTGCGTCTATCTCAAGTTGGTCTGCATTTTTATGAAATCTTGTGAGCGATTAGGATATGCATGATTGATTGAATCGTGTCTGCTTGAATAGATATAGCACTGCTTTGAGAGATTCGTACACATAACCCATTTACGTTGTGAGAGTTTGAGCCTGACGAGCTTATGCTCATTATTCTTGGTTGTGTGACGTGCCTAGTCTATATCTCTCTAGAACTTGCCTGTCTGATACGTGTTGAAACTATCTCTGGTGCGTTAGTGTGGAAATGATGAGGGCATTAAGAAATAAGTCCATGGCCAAATTTCACTACCACGACTAATCCCCATAGTTAGCCACTTTGAGCCTGAGCCTATTCGTTTCTTACCTCGTATATTATAAAAGTCACTAACCCGTATAAACCTCCAGATTTGAACCAGAGTTGATTAGAATAGAGCAGAAGTCGAACTTGAGGGTTACTGTTTCAATGTCTGACTTAATGTTCTTCTCTGTTATTCGTGAAATGACTCGATCCTACTTGACCGTTTTCTGAAATGACCCGATCCCTTACATTAGCCTGCCCATAAACCTTTTGCAAGATATAGGTTTTGGTAATAAGTATCCCTAGGTACACGGCATTCGTTGTGATGATGTATTCTTTGCGACAAAAGCCAAACCTTGATGTTTAGGGAATAAGGGCAGTGCACAAAATTAGAGCGTAACTAAGGTGAAAGGGAACTGAGTGAGAGGGTCGGGCAGAAAAGTCTAGGATTTCATAGCGAGAACGTTGAGTCTTATATTGGGGCATGTGACTGTCAGTTTGATCATGCAATATTCTTTGATTTTTCGCTATGTGTCTTAGCTTTAGGATTACGTCCAGTATCTATGCTTGTCACTTCATTATTATTTGACCCGTTCGACCCGAAAAGACCCTCAGTTTACGCTTGCCACCTTAAGTAGAAGATATGCGATTAACTTGCAAACCTATGGTAGGGGTTGGACTAGCACACGATTTGAGTGACTCACTGATATACTAGCCTATACACTGAGTGACTTGAGCAATTCCTCGTGAGGTATGGGGCTCATTAGCAGTGTTGAGGAAGTTCAGGTTGATAGGTGCCGATCATTAGTGTACTGTTCATAATTGTTTGCTTGGTTCCATTTTGTGATTTCTAGCTATGATGATAAGTTGCAAACAATTGTGCCATTATCTTGATTTGACGCCTTTTCTAACTTCTAATTTTCTTGAGGACAAGCAAATACTTAAGTGTGGGGAGGTTTGATAAACGTATAATAGTACGTTTATTGTAGCAATTATTTGGGATACAATAGAGTATTCTTCATTGTTTATTTCATTTATATGCTCTATTTACTCTTATTTGCACATTGTAGGACCTTGGGACGGCTTTCAAGCGAAAAGGAGCGAAAACGAGGCGAAACGGAGCAAACACGATGGAAACAGGCATACGTCACGGCCGCGACATATCGTGCACGAGGCCGTGACAAGGAGCAGAAGCCAAAACCAGAGGTAGTCACAGCCGTGACACTTATTACACTAGGCCGTGACATCGGGCAGTGAGCGACGAAGTCCAAACAGAAGATTGTCACGGCCGTGAATGTAGTGCACTTGGCCGTGACAACGGACATAGAGTTGAATCAAAGAGTGTCACGGCCGTGAAGGGTAGCGCACTTGGCCGTGACACGTGGCAGAAAGCAACACGAAGCAAAGCGATGAAGGTCACGGCTGTGAAGGCCCATGTCCCAGGCCGTGACACTAGCGAATTTCAGTATTTAAGCCCGATTTCGATTCAAAAAGAGGGAGACCGACCAGATATTAACCCTAATCCATCAAGAGTCAAAAAAGAGCCTTCAAGAACAGGGAATTGCATCCCAGAGCGCAAGAAACGGATCAACGAAGAATCCACACCGAATTGAACGAGGAATGAAGATTTATCTTCAATTCCATCACTGATCCATCAGTACTCAAGATCATGAGTCTTCCTTCCCTGTTATCTATTTCCTTCGTTGTTTTCCCGTTAATTATGAGTAGCTAAATCCCCTCTGTGTTTGGGATTAGATGAACGCTAAGTTAATTCGTATTTAAGACATATGTTTATCGTGACTCGTGCGCTTGACTATTTATCTATCTATGAAAGTGTTTATTCGCTTTAATATGTCTATGTGTTAAAGTGAATGTGTTGAAAATCGTTTAGGGCGACAGTTAAACAACGATTAGGCCGTTTGTAGATGATAGGATTCGATTATAAGGCGAAAGCAAATACTCGATCCTCGCCATTAGTAATTACTGAATTTTAGATCCCCGCGAGCGTTTAGCGCGACAGCAAATTCGTGAGTGGGTAGGAAATTACTGTGATTTAGTCTTAATCACGTAGGAGCGATTTTATTGTCTTAGCCGATAGTACCTAGCGGGATTCGAATCCCGAGCACACCTTTATTATCTGAAAGCACTCTCGCCAGTTTTAGTCGTGTTCTATGAATCTCTCGTTGCTTCAGGATCAATCTGTTAGGATAGTTCGTAAAATAAACAACCTGCGTATTTTATTTAGGCTAGATATCGAGTCGATAGGTTATTACTAGTAATCAGTTTATTCCTCGTGTTCGATACTCGTTTACTCACTTTACTGCACTACAAACGATAGGTCCATTGCCTATCGCACGTTGGTGATAGTAATTAAGTATTCGTTTTATTTTATCACTTGTCGCACTTGCAATCTATATTAGCACACCAAGTGTCGAATAATGTGGCCGTTGCCCTTGTCAAATCCGGCATGCTTCGGTGACAGACACTTGTTGATTATTCCAAAAAGTGTCTTCCATGGTGTGGGATGCCGTTGCCCTTGTCAAATCCGGCATGCTTGGTGAGCGGCGGTCGGTATCCCATTTGTAGGAAGTCAGGCACCATCTCCGCATCCGTGGGCAGAGGATCGTAGTTGTGGATGAAAGGTAGGTCCAAGATGAGGCCAAAATCATTTTTGTTCATGTTGATATGCCTCGTCCCGAACACCGAAGTAAAATTGTAAGATCTCTCAACTACGTGATTGCGTCCCCACAACTGTTGGAGACAGACCACAGGCACGGCTGCCGTCACGGTGAGTGCGTGCTAGAGAGGATGGCCTTGTAGGATGGACACTATGATCTCATCTGGACACCGAAAGGTGGTCAGGTCCAGCTGGAAATTGGTGTCCTAAACCTTGAGATACAGGTTCTTGTCATAAATGTCGTTGTAAGCCGGATAATGATCCATCTGAAATAGAAAATTAAAAAAAAAACTTATTAATTCAATTTTTTTGCTTCGGGTCTAAAATTGTTATATCAAACTGAAGTATTTAAACAATTTGTAGCATGTTTGATATTCATGTAAGATTCGATTACGCACATAGGTTATACGGAGGTAAAGAAATGCAATGGAATTTTAATGAAATTTCGAAGGTTTCATGTAAGGCATGTAATCGTTGGATCGAAATTTTTCTAAGTGTTTTGACACGTGAATACCACTGTTCACTCCGCTAAATTTTTCGCACGAAAATTAAATTCTCAATTTTGAAATCCTAAGTGCTAATCGTAAATTTTGGTCTCCGTTTAATTTTGCGATCGAAAATTTTATTCACTAATGTTCGCTACAATGTAAAGGACTTAGAGAAATTTTTCTAAGTGTTTGAACTGAAGGTGTGGTACTGTAGCCGATAAATTTTACGCTCGATAAAAATTTTCGTGTAAATTTACGATCGAGAAAATTGAATTCCGCGTAAGTTTACAATCGAGAAATTTTTCGCGCTTGAATAAAATTTTCGTCTTGGTTTCTGTCGAGCGAGAAAGTTTTCCGATTTTAAAATCAGTTTTCGCTGCGAAGTTTGTGGATCGGGAAAATAGTCAACGAGAGACTAAGTCAATCGCCGAGAAAATTTTCGATCGAACAATATTATCGCTGCGTTTTTACGATCGAGAAATTTTAACATCGAAAAATTGATTTCTTCGCTGCTAAAATTTGCGACAGAAATAGAATGAAATCGAAAGCACTGTTTTCGATGGTAAGTTTTGTGCTCGTAAAAAAATTGTATCTATTTTATCTATTTCACTTAATAATTTTTCGCTCGCATAAAATTCTAATATGATTTCTCAATTGTAAGTAAATATTCGATCTACGCCATCTATCTTAACGACTAAGTTAAAATTTATCGATCGAAAATCTTTTTCGACGCAAACAGTAACTCAATCAAATTAAAATTCAATTGATACTGTTTACGATCGAGAAAGTTCTTCGATGACTTTAAACCTTCAAAAAACCCAGATTAGTCGAAACATCAATTTGAACTCTAAAACGCAGACTATCGAAAATTATCCGAATGATTAAAAACACCGATACTATCTTACGATGCAGATTTTAACCCAGATAAACATGGACAAAGGTCTAAATCTCTGCAATACAGTATGCGGGTTTTCACAGTTTTAAATTGTCGAGAATCGAACACATAATCAAGCGAAAAATCACGGAATATAGACACAAACTGAAACCCATCAGACGCAAACACCTAATGGATGTCGAATCTACCTTTGAAAGACGAAAACTGTGTAAGATTTAAAGAGTTTGAGTGATTTTTGAGTTTGTCTTACGTTTTTTGAGTTTTTCGCTCGAGAAATTTCAATCGACACTGTTACTTTTACGAATGAGGGTTTTGCGTATGATAAAGTATTTCGACTGCAAAAAAAATAACTTTTTTTTAATGGGCTGATTAGACATGTTGGGTTCCCGATTAGACTGGCCCATTTTAAATTTTCGCTCGAAAAACTTGGAGTCGAGAATTTCCTTTCCGATCTAGTTTCGATCGTAAGTTTCTAATTATTTCAGATTAGATCCTTATTCAAATAAAACCACAATTATGCTCCCCCTATCTATTAAAAAATGCAATTAACTCCCTATAATTCCGAACAGTGACATCTGGCTCCACAGCTGTTTTTCGAGAAATCGGTATTACTAAGAGCAAGAATGTCGAGAATATTAGAGTTAATTAATAAGCAATTGTTCTAATCAGGTTCCCCCTGAATTTTTTTCCTTTATATCAATCGTGAAAAACCGTGACGTCCTCTTTGTAGTGCACTTTGTTTGATTTTGAAAAAAATCCTGCAACACATAGAGAAAACATCAAAAAATATTTGGAGCTTAAAGCATGATATTATGAAAATGCTCCCCCTCAAATAGTGCACCTAAATTGATTTATCATGCAACATTTAAACCAATCCAAGTAACAATTATGGAAAATACGCAATTAATCAATTTAGTCTAGATACATGGTCTCCTAATCATGTATTTAAAATGTAACGTGAGGGTATGAGCAAGAACAAAAACATTCACATTTTAATCTATTCAGTACCAATGCAATATATATAAGCATTCAGAATGTGCAATTTCTAGTTTTCCAATGAAAAGAAAAAAAAATTCATATATATATATATATATATATATATATGTCTATTATATATATATATATAATTTTTTTATTTCTTATGTATATTAATATAATTAATAGTATGGGGTCACATTATGTTGCTTCGATCAACGTCACGCCTAAAATTTAACAAGACACGTGGAATATCTTATGCCGTCAACTCATGTCGTCAAACTAAAGTCCTAAAGTCATAGAATAATCTATTTCGACAACTCTCACTAGGTTCGCTCTAGCGCTCAATTATTTTTACCTTGGGATTTTTATATTTATATAACTCAAGTCAATACAAGCAATTTTAAGTCAATTTACATGTGATCGAGGCGCTTTTAATCATTTCACCTAAGCGAAAGAGCGTCGATTTGGAATCAAAGGGACTTTGTAGGATTTTAATTTTGGCTCTGACTTAGAAAGGAAGGAAAAATTTTGGGAACTGTGAGTTTTTTGTCGTCTTCCATTTCTTCGTCTTTCTCCTTCTTCGGCATACTTTTCTTTCTTCTTTTGTCTTTTCTCATCCTTACTTTTTTCGTTATTTTTCTAGACTTGCTGACGCTGAAGCTCCGCTTCTCTACGAGGCCGAGAGATTATCTAAGGCGAAGTTCTTTTTATTGGTTCTCGGGCCGATACCGTGGTCCTTTTCTCTTAATCCCTAAAGAGGTTTCAAAGATTATCAATTTGAAGAAGTTCACAATTATGTAATTCGAACCCAAGGCCGTGCTCCTCTTCTCGTTTCTCGATATAAGACCGGATTATCGTTGGAGAAGTTCACTTCGTGGTGCTCCTCTTTCCAGCCGTTCTGACGAGCGTACGAGATTATCGATGGAGAAGTTCACAGCAAGATCCATGCCCCTCTTCTTATGATTTCTGAAAGATCTCAATAATTGGGATGGTAGGTTCTTTTGGACAGCTTTTTGTGCGTTGAGCATTCCTCGTGTACGTTTTCCACATTCTTTTGTCATCTTTTTCATTGTCGTAACATTTTATCTCCCTCCTTTTCTCGTTTGAATATCCCGCCGAAGACTTAGATAGTCAGTTGAAGGCTCGAAGGAGTTTCAAAGGAAGAAAAGATATTCCGAGAAGGCTCAAAATGGATGACTAAAGGCTATGTTAAAGGATTGAAATTTTCTATTTGGCCAAGTGAGGAATTTCCTAAATGCCCTAATCATTTTCCTAACGATCGAAATCAAGGCTAGTATGAAGCCCAGAATCACAGTTAAGACAAGCAATTGATGCGTGACTCGCTCAAGAAGAAATCCGAAGAGAGAAAAATCCTCACTTATATGAAGTGGCTTTGTATCTAGTGGAACAAACTAATGACCTTTAGACACAAGAATGCGACTGAGACTGACAAAATTAAGCAATTAATCAGTTGCATGTCAGGAAAATTAATACGTGACCAGATCGAGCACATAGAATCAGGCAAAGCACACATCATGGAAGATTCAACATGCCTAATTTTCCGACAAGAAATTGGAGGCGTTTTTCATCCAATGCCTTGGTGAAAATATTGGCTAGTTGATACTCCGTGTTCACAAAGTACATATCAATAGTGCCTTTTTCTACGTGATCCTTGATAAAGTGATATCTAATGTCTATGTGTTTCGTGCGTGAGTGGTGAACAGGATTGTACGTAATAGCAATGGCGCTTTGACTATCACTATAGATGGGTATATTATTTAGATTGTACCCATAATCGCGAAGTTGAGTCCTCGTCCACAGCATTTGCGAGCAACAGCTAGCGGCCGCGACGTATTCTGCCTCAGCCGTCGACTTTGAGACGCATTGCTTCTTGGATGACCAGCAGATGAGCTTTTCGCCTATAAATTGAGCACCACCGGAAGTGTTTTTTCTGTCCATTCGGCAACCTGCATAGTCAGCGTCAGTGTAGCCGAAGAGTTTAAAGTTCGTACCTTCGGATACCACAGTCCGAGGGTAGAAGTGCCCTTAAGGTAGCGCAAAATCCGTTTGACCGCGAGCATGTGTGATTCTCTGGGATTGGCTTGGAAACAGGTGCAGAGACAAGTGGAAAACATGATGTCTGACTGACTCGATGTGAGATACAGAAGAGACCCGATGATGATGCGATAGAGTGTGATGTCGACCACTGTTCCAGAGGGATCGGCATCCAACTTGCAACTTGTTGCCATGGAAGTGCTGAGAGGCTTGCTCTGATCTTGATGGAATTTCTTCAAAATGTCTCTGATATACTTGGTCTGACTTATAAAAATTCCATCTTCAAGCTGCCTGTGTTACGCCCGGGGCCGATGAGGGCGGGGAGTGATCGCCGGTGCTAGAGAGGTGCACGGACAGGGAGCGGCTCATGGCAGGCTTCTAGCCGAAGGGGTACATGAACGAACCGATCCGACACCCGAATGAGAGGGGATCCTGAGACTGGCAACGTATGGGCGTGTCAGGCTAAGAATACTATTAGAGAATTGATAGTACTACTCATATCACCAAGGTCGACCTACCTTTTCGGGAGTCCATCTACAGAAACTTTGAAGTTAAGCGTCTTTGACTTGGGGCAATCTAGGGATGGGTGACCCCCTGGGAAGTTTCTCAGGGTGCGTGTGAGCGAGTGCACGAAGCATACTGAAAGGTTAAATGGTGATACAGTGGGGCCAGACTATTAGTCGGAGTGTGGTGGACCCAACCCCACTAGTCCCGGTAGGAACCGATGCTACAGTGACACCGGGTATGGGACGGGCCGTTATAGGTGGTATTAGAGCACAACCTCTCGCAGTACGGTGCTGGTTCGGGGACGAACCAGGCGGAAGCTGGTGGGCGTGTGACGCCCGGGGCCGATGAGGGAGGGGAGTGATCGCCGGTGCCAGAGAGGTGTGCGGACAAGGAGCGGCTCCTGGCAGGCTTCTAGGCGAAAGGGTACATGAACGAACCGATCTGACACCCGAATGAGAGGGGTTCCTGAGAGTGGCAACGTATGGGCGTGTCAGGCTAAAAATCCTATAAGAGAATTGATAGTACTACTCAATCACCAAGGTCGACCTACCTTTTCGGGAGTCCATCTATAGAAACTCCGAAGTTAAGCGTGCTTGACTTGGGGCAATCTAGGGATGGGTGACCCCCTGGAAAGTTTCTCAGGGTGCGTGTGAGCGAGTGCACGAGGCACACTGAAAGGTTAAATGGTGATACAGTGGGACCAGACTATCAATCGGAGTGTGATGGGTCCAACCCCACTAGTCCTGGTAGGAACCAATGCTACAGTGATACCCGATATTGGACGGTTCGTTACAACCTGACTTGAAGTCCTAGGAAGAACTGCATCTCTCCCATGTGGCTCATTTCGAATTTGGTCTTCATGAGATCTCCGAATTTTTGGCATAGCCGGGGATTAGTAGAGCCGAAGATGATGTCGTCTACGTATACTTGGACGATCATCAAATCTTTGTCTTGCCATTTGATGAAGAGGGTCATATCGATGGTTCCTCGGACAAATCCAGATTTTACAAGGAATTCGCTCAGGACGTCATACCAAGCACGTGGAGCTTGTTTTAGTCCGTAGAGAGCTTTATCCAATCGATAGACGTGATCGGGATATGCTTGATCAACAAAGCCTTCAGGCTGAGCGACATAGACTTCTTCGTTTAACACGCCATTGAGAAAGGCGATCTTGACGTCCATTTAATAGACTTTGAAGTCCTTATGAGCCGCGTAAGCCAAGAAAAGGCGAATGGCTACGATTCGAGCAACAGGAGCATATGTTTCATCGTAGTCAATGCCTTCCTGTTGGTTGTATCCCTTTGCAACTAGTCTAGCTTTATTCCGAATCACCTCTCTTCTTCATTCTTTTTGTTCTTCAATAAGATGATGTTGCCTCAATATTCATGATAGGGTCTTAAGCACTCTGAGGTAATTCTGAATCGGGTGAGGGAGGAACAGTTGAAGAACTTGATACATCAGCTACGTCAAGTGGAGGATCCACTGTTGTAGTAGTGGTGGTGTTTGGCCGACATACAGACTCAAAGAGGGAGTCCAAGTCTTCAAGAGCAAATCACATCACTTCTTCTGACATTGATTCTTGTGGTGTTGCCATTCATTGTTGGTTTTGTGCCAATACACCAGTGAGCACGGGTTCTAAACTGTCGTATTCAGAAGCCATCTGTTTAGGCACGGGTCCTGGACTGATGCGCCCAGAAGCCATCTCAGCCACTTTATGGAAAGTGACATTGTAGCTTTCCTTAATTGTACGGTTGGACTTGATGTATACCCGGTACGCTTTAGAAGTTGAAGAATATCCCACAAAAGTAGCTTCGAATGCTTTGGGGTCGAACTTGGCACGTTGCTCTCTGTCGTTCGCCACAAAGCACTTGCACCTGAAGACCTTAAAGAAGGAAGCGTTGGGTATTCACTTGTTAATGATCTCGTACGGAGTCTTATTAAAACGCTTGTGAACTACCGTCCCGTTTTGAGTAAAACAGGTAGTATTTACTGCTTCAGCCCAAAGGAAGTGTGGGAGGCCGGAATGAATCAACATTGTACGCACGACTTCCACTAGAGTTCTATTCTTCTTTTCAACTACCCCGTTCTGCTGAGGCGTCTTGGCGGCGGAGAATTGCTGAGTGATCCCAAGTTTCTGATAAATTCACTGTAGTAAATTCTGGGTTAAGTTCACAAAATTCACAATCAAGTCCACTGTCTCATCCTTTGTTCGAAGGAACTTCATCCATGTGTAGCGAGAAAAGTCATCGACAATGACTAGTACGTACTTATGTCCGTTGATACTCTGTGTTTGCATAGGTCCACAGAGGTCCATATGAAGTAGTTCCAGAGGACGTGAAGTAGAACAACTAGCTTAAAGTGATGAGACGCTCGCTTCATTTTTCCTAGTTGACATGCCGAACACTGATGCTTTTCTGTAATACTATAGTTGGAAGCCCATGAACCAACTGTTTCGTTGAAAGACGTTGAAGAGCTTTGATGTTGAGATGAGACATGCGTTGATGCCATAAGCTGTTCCTTTGAATTACAGTCTGAGATATGAGGCAAACAGCTGTCGAGGGCCGCATGGATGTTAGGTTGATCGTGTATAGATTTAACTTTCGAAGTCCTTGAAGGAGTCTTTGTTCTGACTGTCCAAAATTCTGCACCGGTCAGCAAGGAAGACCACCTGGAATCCTTTGTCGCAGAACTGGCCTATGCTGAACAAGTTATGGCAGAGGACTTCGACGTATGAGACATCTTTGATAGTCAGATTATTCGGAATGATGTCCCTGAGTCCTAGAATAGGGGCTGAATCGTTGTTCCTGAATCTAACTTTTCCATTTAGTCGGTCTTGGTAGTTGCTCAGCAGCTCTTGGTTTCCCGTTATATGTGCGGAGCAACCAGAGTCGAGGTACCACACATGATGGATCTGCATAAACAAATTAGAGAGCTTTAGGTACCCACTTAAAAATGGGTCCTCTCTGATTAGCAGATTTATGTTTTGGTTCAAATGTAGTTCCTAAATTTTTACAAGTAGGAGTTTTAGCGACCCAGGTTACTTTCGAAGAAGTAACTTTGAGTTTTGCCTTTGTAGGAGACTTAGCTTTTTGGCTTGCGTCTTCTTAGGTGGTGATTTAGGAACCCAAGCGGGATGTAGTTCCTACACGTTCATTCTCTATTTTTATTCTAGACACTCTCGCCTTCGACTCCTTAGGCTCTGCCACTACGCTCCCTGTAGACGTAGTAGAGATAAGATTAGAAATAATATTTTTGGAAATATTATTCTTGGGTTTGGATTAGGAGAGGGCATCTTTTCTTTCTTCACGCATTTCAAAACTTTATTTTCAAGTGAGGGAGATACGTGAGAAATAATGTGGGAGGTCTAGGAGGCTTTTAGCTTTTCAATCTTCTTTAGGAATTTTTCTTTTTCCGCTTCAAAATTCTCTCTTTCTTTGTCTAATGTAGCTTGTAATTCCTCTATCTGCTTCACGATAGGAGGTTTGTAGAAAGAATTTTCAGAATTCACATGTTTGGCTTCCTCGATTTCAGTTTGAGGCTCAGGAGGTTGAACTAAATCACAGACACGCGTCAAGGGTATTTCCCTGGATTTGTAGCTGTCATTAAATTCTTTGTAGTCGAAGGGGATTTGGGCCCTATGTTTGACTCTTCTCTTAGCTATCTCTAAAGCACCTAAATTGTCTGCTTTAGTAAAGTTCATAAGATCATTTACGCCTAAACCCATGTATTCTATATCGTAAGCTTCTTTCTTCTTTAACGTACAAGGGTTAGTGAAACCTAAGCCTTCAATGGGATTATAGAATTCTATATCATTGGGCTGATTTAGGAATATGGTCTGTTCAATTTGTCCCGTTCGCGTAAGAAGATTGTCTAATTTCTTAACTTTGGCGTATAACTTCTTACGTTCGTCGCTTAAGAGAGCATAGTTATTTTCTACCGTTAGTTTGGCGGATTTATAGGCATCAAGATCTTTAGTAAGTTCACTAACTTTAGCATTAGATTTTTCTAATTGAGCTTCTAGGTTAGTGACCTTAGTTGTAGCATCCGTTAACCTACAATTGAGGCTAGCTTTCTCGTTGAGGTTCCTAACCAAGCAATTATAGTTTTCTCTAGTCTATCTTCTAGTAACTTAATTTTTAAGTTATGCTGCTCTATTTGAGGCTTCTTAGTCTCGCTAATATTTAAGCTCTTAGTAAGTTCTTCTATTTTTGTATTAGAGCTTCTAAGTTCTGACTCGAGACTAGCGATTTTCTCCTGAGACCTAGATAGTTTCTTCACTACTTCCCTTATACTTTTCTGCTCACGTTTCATGTTAGCGTATTCTAATTTATACGATTCTAACATGGTCAATAATGTGGAAGAAGAGACTACCTCCTCTGAAGGTTCGGATGCTTGGTCATCATCCGTCTGATTGAAGGTTTCGGCGTCTGAGTTCTCGTCCAGGCGGGCCATGAGGGCTAGATTCTCTTCCTCGGAGCTTGACGTATCCTCGAGCTAGTGGTCTTGTTCTGCCATTAGAGCAACTCCGCTTCCTTCTGCTTTGTGAGTTGAAGATTCTTGGAGTAGTAGTTGGCATATCTCTTCTTTGGGAGAGTGCATTCTCTGGCGAAGTGTCTGGGTTTGCCGCAATTAAAGCATTTGGTTGGCTCTTTAGTATTCTTGACTTCGGAAGTCTCGGGTGCACGTTCTTTGTTCTTTGAGCTTGAGGTCCGAAGTCTGTTTGCTTATGATGAGGACTTCTTCTTAAAATACTGCTTGCAAATCATTATTTCGATCTTGCTTTCCTAGCTTGATATTTCGCTCAACGTCATAGTCCAATTCCTCTTCCGATTCTGAAGATGTAGGAGGCCTAATAATTTTCTCTTTTCGTGACTTTGAGCTCCGCTTCTCTGAGATTAGGGCAACTGTGTCTTCAATCTGTTTGCCCTTCTGCTCCTTCTGAATCTCGCTTACATCTTCCTCGTGTTGTGCGAGATTATCGAACATAACGTGGATATCCAACTACTCGAGGTGTTCTCTCTGATTTGAGTGGATATCTTCTTCCATTCTGAGGGCAGAGAGGATAGAAATCGAATGTTGGTCTCCATGTTTGTCTTGGTGATCTCTTTTTTCCTCATCTCGTTGAGAAGTGTGAGGTATCTGTGATAGAGATCATGTAAGCTCTCTTCTAGTTTTGCTCTGAAGGAGTCGTAAGCCGTGAGTATATTTGCCTTCTTAGCCTTGATGCCTACTTCCGTTCTTTGCATCATTCGATGCAATTCATCCCACATTCCTTTAGCCGTTGGGAGGCTGTCTATTTGTCTGTAGATGTCGTTTGGGATGCCTTGCATGAGTGTGTTCTTGGCTATCAGATCGGCCTTCGCTCTGATCCTTTCCTCATCGGTGTATTCCCTAGGCTCTTTCAGTCGCCTAGTAGCGGGAATTGGAGGATTGGCTGTGTTGTCCCTGGGTACGTTGACTCAGAACTGAGCTGGACCTTCCTCAATTGATAAGAGAAGGTTATCTGCCTGATCTTTTAGCTCAATGAAGTTAAGGAAGCGGCTTCGCCAGACAGTATATTCACCACGTTTCAAGATTGGCGGACGGTAGTCGTTTCCAAGCGAGTAAGCATCCATCTTTATTGAATAGTTGATCTAAGGATCTTCATAAGGTGTTTTGATGATTAGGTGATGTAATGTGCTTCACAAGTGACAAATTAGTTAGTAGCGTTTGATTCGAAAGCAGTCGAGAATTAATTTTGATTCAATCTTTAAGGTTTGATCAAAATTAATATCGTCGCAGAAATGAGTACTGGTTACTGTTCTCGTGCGTGAAAGTCGGTCAGTGAAAAATTTTTCGAGCAAAATAAATTGCTCAAATCGTTCGGTCAAGAAAAATTTCTAAATCGTGAATTTATTTCGATCGCAAAGAAACAGTACGTTTAGTAAGTTTCTCGCTGAGTCAAAATAAATCCGTTGATTGAAAAATTTTTTGAAGACAAATGATTTTCGCTTGGTCAAACTAAGAAAATCTGACCGAAAATGTTTTTTGAGAGTAAGTTTTCAACGCGCAAAGTCAAAATAGGTCTCGTCGAAAAAGATTTTTGCTGAATAATGCTCGAGAAATTTTTCTACTAAAATCGCTCTTAGTGATGACGACTTTAGCGCTGACTTAGTAGTCTGAACGAGAAAAATTTTCGCGCAGAGTTTTCGATCGAGAAATTAATCTGATCGAAAACCTAGCGAGAAAAATAGTGCAAATAATCACAGAAAACGAATTAATCTGATTCAAGCAAAAAGAACGATTTAGACAGTAAAATTGCAGTTAATTGCTCGAAATCAACTACAGACTACGCACGAACAAACAATTAAACACGTCATAAAGCAAAATATATCGAATTTGATCAGATTCAGTGCGTGTTCAAACTGTTCTTCGCGCGAACAGTAACTTTTTTAAAATCTAATCAATTCTGCTAATTCGAGATTCCGATTGCTACCGATCTAATCGTGAATGAATTATAGCACCTATGCGAGCACACAGACATCAAAATCAAATCAAGTAAGCGCATATTTGAGCCATTAGATCGAAATATCAGTTTGAGGCCAAAATGTTCTTCGAACGATCGAAAAACTTTTCAAAATGAATATCGGTCTAAATCTAACAATTCAGCTTCGAAACAGATACGAATCTTCTCTGATACCAATTGTTAGGTCCGTAGGTTATCAACTCTAAGATCCTAGACAGGAATCCTAAGGTAATCGATTAGAGTTATGGAGATTGAATTTCGATCGAAAAACTTTCTATGAAGAACACGAGAGAGAATCCTTTAGTGTGAGAAAGTGTTTGCTGTTTCTCTCTCTTTGAATTCGTCAGCCCTTCGGATCAAATTCTAAAACTTCCTCTCTTTGATTCGAATGTGTATATAGTATTTATACAAAACAAACTTGGTATAAATAACAAGTAAGTCCTAATCTAAGGACAAATACAATTAAAGCCCCAAATTACAAGGACATCTAATTAAATCAAAGCACAATTCTAAGCTATATTCTACAATTTAATCTACTTTTGATTCATATGGGATAGAAAATTCCCATATCAGTTATTTATCATGACAACAACTTTTTAGTCCCTATTGTTTGGGGCATGGTGTTTCCGGTCCCACATGTTCCGATGTGCCACTTTTAGTTCCCAATTTTACCGATTTTGGATCGTTATTCTTCCACGATTAATCTTTAATTTAGGCGGAATTTCACATGTGAGAGGACGTGATCTCATTTTCGTCAACTTAACACCCCATAACTCGTCTTCTTCTTCGGCTTAAGCGCACGTGAGCATCATTACGCATCAACTTAACTTCAAGATTATCAATCCCTTTGATGTGTAGTGATGCTCACGTGTGTTTAAGTAAATGAAGAAGGTGAGAAATGATATTGTAAGTAGACTAAAAGCATATCATGTCCTCTCATGTGTTAAATTTCATCTAAATTAATGATTAAATTAATCGCGAGATTAACTGCCAAAAATCGGTATAATTAGGTATTAAAAGTGACACATCGGAATATGACAGATCAGAAACATCCATGCCCCAAATATTGTAGACTAAAAATATCGTTCATCCGTATCGAAATGTTCTTTCAATTCCGTTATAATTTCTATGAAACGTTGTCGAACTATATCTTGCCAATAGACTTACAATGAAGATATATTAGGTTGCGTATGACTCGAAAGACTAATGCTTCTAGAGCACTAAAATATGGTATTGCATGATTAAATAACTGTTAACCATTTCATGTGAGCTGAACGGATCTATTCACATCAAAATCGGTATGCTCTAGCTCTATACCTGGAAGTTTATTCTTAAATTCGAGTTTTACCCTTGTCTAATATATTTTGTAGAAAAATCTCTAATAATATTTCATTTTATAAGATCTCAAATTAAAGGGCGAACAATATTTTTAATCCTCAATGTTTGGGGCATAGGCGTTTCTGGTTTCCCATGTTTCGAGATACTACTTTTGGTCCTCAATATTATTTATTTTTGCGTCATTTTGGTCCCTCAATTAATGATAATTTAGATGAATTTAATACGTAAGAGACTACATGATCTCCTTTCAGTCTATTTAGAACCTCATATTTTATCTTCATCTTCGACTTAACGCACAAGAGCATCATTATGCGGCACATTCAACCCAGCTTCAAGACCGTCAATCATTCCCTTAATGTGATGCATCATGATGCTCACGTGCTTTAACTCGAAGAAGATGAATTATGAGGTTTTAAGTCGATTGAAATGAGATCATGTGCTCTCACGTGTTAAATTATGTCTCAACTGACGATTAAATTAAGCGATGAACCAAAACGGTCCAAAATCGATAACAGTGAGAACTTATAGTCGAATCTGAAATACGGGAACCAGAAACGCCTATGCCCCAATCATTGAGGAAAAATATCATTGCCTCCAAATTAAATACAAAGATATTGGTCCCTCTTTATGATTTACAAGGTGACACGCCTTATTTTATTAGATGCTCCTCCCTCGGTATAGGATGATATGTAAACATATGATAACAAAAATATCTGATAAATCCATCGTAAACATAATATTGAACAATTGTTTACCACAGAGTCAAACAACATGATTGCTCCAAATGAACCGAAATCCGTAGATCTGTAAGACTGTAACTGATCTTAACTAATCGTGTTTGATTATTTAGTTACCAATTACTTTTTATCAGTTAACCAACTACCAACTTCCAATTCTCAAATAAAATTAGAATTAATATAAATAGGTACTTAGTAATAGAGTTCATTGGTTCGCTATCTGTAATAACTTGCACTGTTACTTGTTAGGACGAAACATACACTTGCCTGCTTCGCAACAATCTTTATATTCAATTCTCGTTTTATATTGTGAAATATTCGACTCAGATTTCTACGGCGAACTAGCCTAGTAGGTTACAGGATGAACCATGGCTCTTATTTTATTTCTCGTCATTTATTTGCTTGTATTCAACAAGGTAAATATGCAACAACTTAAATCATGTTTCAGTTTCGCTACTACTACATATATACACGTGATATAGATTTACGCACCCACGTAGATTCAACGTCCCCCGACCCCCCAGCAACTTATATATATATATATATATATATATATATATATATATCAAGGTAAAGTTGAGAACTTTAATAAAGCAACGGTTCATATTCAAAGATGGTGGACAGCTCATAAAGCAAGAGTCGAAGAAAATTCTTTGGCGAATTATTAATGTTTACTATGTACTTTACTTTATTCTCTTTAAATATGGTCTTGAGCCATGTGCTTTGTACGCAAGGGCGGAGCTTCATTAGGCCGAGGGTAGGCTCTTGCCTACCCTGAAAAAAAAAGTAGGTATATATATACATATATATGTTGCAAAAGAGCAAAAGGTGAAAAAAATATTATTATATTTGTACGTATATGTCTTGCGTGTGAGACATTATGAAACATGTATACCTCTTATCTAATAAACAAAGTTATTTCTCTGAACCTATAGGTACTTTTATTACGTGTGGGCCACTATTAAACATATTTAGTCCTTATCAGTTAAATGTATGTACTTTTATGAACTCATTAACTTGGGTTTAATTAAGATAAAATAAAAACTTAGAGGAGAATGTAAGAAAATAAAAACTTATGAGGAGAATGTAAGAAGTGAGTAAATTTATAAACTTGAAGCATGATACCTTGTTAGATAATTAAATATCTGTCATATATTTAAACATTTTTAGTTTACAATTACATAGATTTTTACTTGTTTGAATAAAAACGCACAAAATTTGCAATTAAATAGACTATTTTAATTGAATCTCAAAGAATTTATTGAACTATAACATTCCATGTTTCTTTGCTTATAATCAAGGTTAGCGTTTTCGATAAAATTTGTACCTTATGTCTAAGTCAACATGTGTAAACGATATTCCTAGCTGTAGTAACCAAGTAGACATACAATAATTAATATTACATACAATAATTAATATTACTACGTAATATTGATAATCATGAGATCATACAGGAAAAATCAAATTATTTAGGTAATTTATTTATATTTTATATAATCATTGCTTATTAATTTTTTGCCTACCCTCAAATATTTTTCTGGCTCCGCCCCTGTTTGTACGCATCATTTTATGCACTCTCTCTCTCCTTCCCTTCACTGTAATTCCCTCTCTGCTGTAAAATATTTCAAGAAATAAAAGTTGAAGGTTCTTGTACGATTTCTCTTACAAGTAAGTTTTTAATTTTTGTTTTATATATTTATCTTTTGTCTCGCTTAGCCTTAATGGAAGGCTAATTTCCACGTTAAACTACACCAAGATGCCTTAATACTTTTATCATGGTTTTATATCATATTATATGTATATTAATATGATGTATTTAATATTTTATTTTATAAAAATCTTTTGGAAAAATGATTGAAAGAATTAAATTTTGAATAAAGGTTTTATTAAAATTTGATTTTAATTAATTCTGTGTCGGCTCTTGGCAAGCCCGTGTTGTCGATTGGAAGGCGTTTGAGGGCAATGGCTGTTACCGATTGAATTAATTGAATGAGAATTTTATTATGTAAAAATACTTGTATTCGACTATTTAATTCTAACAATCATAAAAATAATTTTTAAAAATTTGTTTTCGGATTAATGGTATATAGGCTGGAATACCTTCGGTCCGTATGGGATCAGACTGGTTACAGCCTGATAACTGGACTGACGTCAAAACAACGCCACTGTTGAGAATCCCCGAGGGTCCCTGGACCCACGTTCCTAGAACGGCGGAATTTTAAAATTTTACGGGGTTTTCCGCCTATCCAAGATCGCTCGGCTACAAACACGAGAACATATTGACATAAAGAGATAAAGGATCAGCCATGATACCTTGTTGAAATCTCCTGACGATGGCTAGCTTCGAATCCTTCGAATCCCCGAGGCGTAGTGCCCCTCTCCTACGCCAAAAGCACACGAACGGGAAGCCTTCTTTGCGCAAGATCATCACGCCGGCACCTTATTAACGTCGCAGCTGTTCTTGCATGTGCGGCTAGGCCAAGAACGAACGGCTTGCTGCCCCCGAGAGAGAGTGTGCGAGAGAGAAAGTGGTGAGAGGAGAAAACTCTTAGTTTTTTTTCTCTTTGCCTTGTATTTCGAAAATTTAGCTTCCACTCACTTTAGGATCTCGAAAAACCTTCTTTATACCTCTTAGGATTAGCCAAAAATAGGTTAAGGTGGGTGGAGAAAAATCCTCAAACCTCCCCTTTTACCAAGTCTTCGTTTTACCAAGTAATGAATTCAAAATTTAAACTTTATATTTAATTAATTAAATATCCAATACCTTAATTAATTAAAATATCATATTTAGTATATTTTAAACATATAATATCCAATATAAATATATTTAATAATTTTCGAATTCTAATAAAAATTCGAAACTTATATATATCCGATATACATTATTTAATTCCAAATTAAACAATATTATTTCTCTAAGAAAATAATAAAGATCTAAATCTAATTTAAATCATATACTAAATATTCAATATCAAATATTTTATTTCAAAAATATATCGTGAGGTGAAAAGACCATTTTACCCCTCACTAGTCAAACTTAGTATTTTCGGCCAATCAAGGTTTTGGCCAAGCCCCAAACTCTAATGTCACAATCTAGGACCTAGCCTTGTCTCTTTCTCTGATGACGACGTTGTATCGGTTGCCCTTTTTAAGCCCGACTCTCTTGGTTCGTCTCAACCGGCCCAGGAGGTATCTAGGAGTTCGGTATTCACCTAGCCAGCCCCGTGGTACCGAACAGATCCCAAGTTGAGTACGAATTTGATCTAATCGTAATCCATGAACCGACTGTAGATTTTCGTCATACGTCTAAACCCTTTACGTTTGTCCCGGTCGAGTGAAAGTCACGCATAGTCAAACTTACAGAACTCGACTCTATGTCGTTTATGTCGGTGAAAGTTCTGAAACTGCACTTCACGACTATCGTGAGTCAGTTATATGCTCTGGCCAGAGACTTGAATAACTTCCCGCACATTAAACTTGCCATAGGACGTTAACCTCTAATTTAATCGAGACCGTAAATCCCGCTCCGCGGTTCAACCGGCAATCACATCAAAAAGTCAAGACCGCATTTCGCCGTTAACCCATGCCACCGGCAAGACGGGCCTAGCAAACTAGTGACAAGTCAAGACCTCAAGATCAACCCCAAGTTAACCCTTTCGGTCTAAGGTTCACGCATACTACTACAATCAATCGATCGATCAAGGACAATCCAAGCGTGTGATCGTTCGATTACGAGTCAGTGTCCAAATACAGATAATCCCCTGATTCATCTTGTATCATTGTCATGAGCTCCCACTTTCCAAGTGAACGGTTGGCACAACCATATTGGACCCATCGACAAACAAGTCGTACGTGTCATTCCAGTCACCCTACTGGAGACTTAGACTTGTGGACTATTTTAATATTGCAGTATCTCAGCTTACTGGTGCCCCTCTCTGTCCCCACAGAATCAGTAACTGAACTGCCAATATTTGGATTTTATTAATTTGTCTTATCCACCCAGACTGCAAGGTGAAATCTTTAGACTAATTAATTATTTGCCTTTTAATTTATTCATCCAATAATTAATTAATGATGAATAAAGTCATTTCATTAATAGAAGTAATCAAATTACATCACTAAACACTACAAAACTAGCAAATTGCCCTCGTACTCCCAGTCCTCGTACGGCATCTAGGGCATATACCTCAACACGTACCATTTTCCATTTTTGATTTTGAAGATTGGTATATCGGTTGAACTGCTTTCAAACGAGAGTCTGATCGTGGTATGAAAGTTTGACTACCTTTGGCCCGAATAGGAATTAAAATGTTTAAAGTTTGATAACTGGATCGATAGGTTTGACGTGCCAAATTCCATTATCAAGGTTTGAATGGTGGATTTTGCCACGTACCAATCATCACCCTTTTTGTATAGTTTTAAAATTTTTGTAAAGATCCTCTCTGTATGGTATGTATATATATATATATATAGGAATTTTATAGTGCTCACCTTATATGAGCACCTTATGTGGGCACCTGTTGATTTGGTACGATTCGTGTCATGTCAACCGTGGCGCCCCACCGTCTACTACCCATTTACGATACTACTTACGTGACTACCGATAATATGAAATAGACAGTAGGCGAAAATGTGTATAAAATTTTTCCTTTTATATTAAGAAAATTATCCTTACAAGACAAAATATAGTTCAGATCCTAAATACATAGGAGTGTATACAAGCGCAGCAAAATAAATCTATCCGCCTGCCACACAGGTCGCATCAATGTACACACCACCCTCAAAAGTCCCCGGAAGCTTCAAAAGATTAACCTTGCCATCGAAGAGATCACGTACCGTATCGTGCACACCTACAACACATACAACATGGGATGATCTATAAATATCAGTAAGTGGAAACGATGCATGTCGTGCACATGCCAAACTCGCAAAGGCATCCGCGCCAATGCTTTCTAATTTTCATATCATATCCTCTTTCTTATTTCATTCAGGCCCCTCAGCTAACTTGCTTCGCACCACTAATGAGCTCATATCCAATATGGATAAATATGATAGTGGCCCACACCGGCTAAGCCTACACCAGGGTTTTCCCCCAGGTCGCCCCTCTATCATGCGGTAGCCTACGCTGGTAGCTAACACTGGCTAGGCTTACACCACGGTTTCCCCCTAGGTCGCCCGCCCCTTCACCAGGTCACTTCCTCCAGGTCGTCTCTTCCCGCTACTACGGCAATGCTGCACGCCAGGTAGCCCTACATCATCATAGCCAGGTCGCTACCTTCCTCGGTCGCCCTTCTGCCTCATTCATGTAAATATAACCGACGACGTAAATTGCCGTCATGGTGACATAGAAGTAGCTTTGACTCGACTATGAGTCGACATCAGATGCCTATATTGGCAAATATCTATCGCTCTCAGGCGATCATATACTATGCATGGTCTCATCTCATAACTCTCAACTAAATCGTGCATGCACATGATTATGCTCATGTAAATAGTACAAAAATGCTTACCATGTCAGCACGTATAACAGACAATTCACGTAATATCATCGAGACAGATAGTCACGTAAAACAAGTACACATGACTTAGTTTATGTGTTGTAGTTGAAATTCCCACTTACCTGGTCTCCTGAATTGTTTGCTAATATTTGGTGACTTTCCTAGTACTTTGATCCTTAGACACGAAAAGTTATGAAGTCAGTATTTTAATTAAGTTAGCTGACTATATGAGTTTTCGAAATGCCTAAATGCTGAAAATTCATATTTCAATAATATTTATCAAAGATCCATAATTTTGAAAATCTGTTATAAAATACATAAAGTTCAAAATCCGATTAAGTATCGAAATTATCTATCGCAAATGGCTAGGTTTCGAAAATTAGATAAGTATCGAAATTCTGTTATGAAAATCTCTATTTCGAGAATTAGTTTCAAAAGTCATTGTTGCGAAGATCTCACGGTTTCGAAAATGCGTTTCAAAAATCAGTTGTTGCTAAAATTTGACTCAATTGCGAAAAATTTCTCGAAATACACTGTTGCGAAAACTTTTGACTTGTTTCGAAATTTGTTTCGAAAATTAAATGTTACGAAAATCTCAAGGTCTCGAAAATTATTTTCAAAACACACTATTGTGAGATTCTCAAAATCAAGGTTTGGAAAAAAAATTTACATGTTGCGAAAATTGTTTCGAAAATCAATCCGAAAATCGTTTAATTGTGAAAATCATCTCAGGCATGCGAAAAGCCCTCATTCTCTCTCATATGTCGGCCCCCGAAACCACCTAAGCCCGCGAAAAATAGTTTTCGGCCTGATCCCAGTCTCTAATGTGAAAACCTTTTTGACCCGCGAAAACTTTAAAATTAGCCCGAAATTGAATTGCAAAAACTTTATGCTTTCACCGAAAACTTAATTTTGACCGAAAATTCGGTCAACACCCGAAAATTAAATTAGTACCGAAGACTTTTGTTGTTGCGAAAATCAAACCTTCAGAGACATCTTGCGAAAATCTCCTTTGACCCGAAGTTTGACCAAATTTCTCGAAATCAATTGCGAAAACTTGCCCTGCCCGAAAATTAACTTATACCAAACATCTTATACCCGAAAATCCAATTCTCGAAAGTTTTAACAGTCACGAAACCTTTTCTCATGCCCGAATTTTCTCTTAAGCCCCAAAAATCATAAGAACAACTTTAATCACCCGAAAATTAAACCTTAAGAAAATTTTACCTTTCGAAAAATCATATGTGAAAATTAAGATTTACGAAAAACAACTATCTATTCGGAAATCATCCAAACCTTCGATCAAACATATTTTTCTCAAGAACAGAATGAATATCATAAGAATTATAAAACAGACTTAACCTTCGAAAATTAAATCTATAATAAACATGAACTTTGAGATTTTCGTGCACTTAAAACATGCTATGACATGGATAAAAATTAAGGTAGGAAATTATACCTTCTCCTAAGCTTGATTTGGTCTACTCCTAAGTTCTCCGTACTTGAGTTTTCGGTAGTTTTGTAAATGATATATTTTTCATTCTTATCGTAACTATACTTTGCGTGTAAGAATACCTAAATGACATCGACATCAAGTTAGTTCTTATCTTAACTTATGTAATAATAAGCGTTATTCTATTATTACTTTAATTTTCCCTCATAGTTAAGTTTTCGAAACTTATTTTCTTTATTCGAAAATCTTTAGATTTTCAGAAAGTTAATATGAGGCCGTGAGCCTTAATTAGGGGTGTTCGTACTTCTGTATACCGACCGTACCTAACTGACTGAAATTCCGAAAATTCGGTACAAACCTAATACCGAACCAAAATTTCGGTGGTTTCAAGAATACGATTTTTGGTAAATTGGTTCGGTATCAATTTAATGGTTTGGTATACCGAACTTTCCAAATTACCGATTTTTTTATTTTATAAGTAAATTATCTCTTCGAAAAACGTAGCAGAAGGACACGTTTTGTTCTTTCCACTTTCACTTTTCACAAACCCAATTAAACCTTCTTAAATGGTATGGCTTGCCTTCTTAAATATAAAATCCATGGAGAATTTCCTTAGCTCTCATTCTGATCTCTTCATCTACTCTTTGAAGCCCTAATCTGCTCATCTCTCACTCTCGCTCTTACTGCTTCCTTGTTGAGTTCGATATTCAAAGCCCCTAATCTGCGTCTTGAACCTTGTTTTCCTCATGTGAGTGGTTACTTGTGGGAAAGAAGACAACATTTGAAACAAGTTTTTCTGTAACTATTTTGTTTGGAATGGTGTGTAGATGGTATTTCCTATTTTTTTTTTCCCTTAAATTTCGGCTAACCTTAGAAAAACCGATTGAACATTCGATTAACCGGAAATTTGGTTCAGTATGTACCTAATGCACGCCCCTATTAATAAACAGAATAGAAAGATTTTTACGCAATTGTAATTAACATAATACTCAACATCCTACAACTTGACCCTACGTAATAAAATTGGGCAAAAACCTAAAATGGTCCACAATGTTTACCCCATAAACCAATTTAATCCCGATGTTTCGCAAGGATCAATTTAGTCCCCGAAGTTATCAAATTTGAAACAAATTGGTCCCCGCCGTTAAATAGCCGTTAATTTAGAAAATCCAAAAAATGAGAATTAAATTAAATTATAAATAAATTAAGTTTTCAACAAAAAATAAAATGATAATAAAATGTATTTAAATTTAAAATAGAAAAAAAAAATACAAAATTAAAATAACTTAAGTAAAAAATAAACAGATAAAGAGATAGAAAATGTTAAAACTAAAAAAATAATAAATAAGAAAAATAAAAAATAAAAAATATTTATTTATTAAAAATTAAAAATAAGTGAAAAAATAAAATAGGATAAAAATGTCACTGAAAGTTGACGAGAATTCCCGATCTCGTCTCTGTCCAGTTAACGAGGATGAAATCGTCCCAGTATATTCGTTAAAAATAAAATTCGAGAACTGAGTCGATTATGTCCTCATTAACTTGGCAGGGACGGTTTTCGTAAAACTTTTTGAGGCATTTTTTATCCTTAATTTTGTTTTTCCTTTTAATTTAGTTTTTAATAAATAAATATATTTTTATTTTTTACTTTTTTTTTTAAATCTTAAATTTTATTTATCATTTTTTTTTAATCTGCTCTCCCTATTTATTTTTTTTCCTGTATTTTTTCTTTGTTTAATTTATTATTTTTAATATATTTTCATTCTCCTTTTCTTTTTATTTGATTTTAATTTATTATTTTATTTTTGTATTTATATATTTTTTATTTAATTTATAAGTAATTTTCTAGTTTTTTAATTTTTTTCTCTATTTTTCGAATTTTTTTTCCTTTTTTTGGATTTTCCCCTTTTTTTAATGTTTAATTTATGATTTTTTAAGTCTGACGAATCGCATGTCGACACGTGTCAACTTCCATCCAAATTAACGGCTATTTAACGGCAGGGACCAATTTGGTTCAAGTTCGATAACATCCGGGACTAAATTTGTCCTCGTGAAACATCGGGGACTAAATTGGTCCAGGGGGTACACATTGAGGACCATTTTAGGTTTTTGTCCATACTAGTATTTGATGTAGTAACGATTAGATTCGTGTAATTTATTTTGCCTCTTTTATCTAATCCCTATTGGTTTTCGTGGTTTTTCTTAAGGGTGGTAAGTCTTGGTTTATATTCGGGTTCAACATATTTAATAAACGGGTTGGGAACTTCAACACTGACCTGACCTATCGGTCGAATATCGAATCCAAACCCGACCTGCTTTAATCCACATATAACTCAAATCCGTCAACCCGTTAAAAAAGACAACAAGAAAATAATGAGTAATTCGAATTATAAATTCAACCTAAAAAAATAATAGAGAAATAAAGCAGTCGTTTTGAGATGATTAAAGTTCTAAAAAACAAAAAATAAAAACATAATTAAATATCATATTCATTGTCATTGGGGATTTTTCCTTTTATTTCATTTATATTATGGATATTTTAATAATTTATGTTATTCGGGTTAAATGGGATGATTAACGAGTTGATTTTGAGTTGAATAGTCGAACCGTAACCTGGCCCACTTAATATGTGTGTTGGGTTCGGGTTTACCCATTTATATAAACAGATCGAAAATGCTAACCCAAATCTGTTATTCAGGTGCAGTTCGTGACGGGTTGGCGGGTCGGATTGTTTTTAACTGCCCTAGTTTTTCTGGTCCTTTGGTGGGTGGTAGTTGGATTTGTTGCATTTTGGACATATTTCTATTGTTCTCTAATGATATTTGTGGATTTTGACCGTAAATAACAGTACTTCCGGTTGTTATTATGTGACAGTAATATTAAAAGATATTTGTCTATAAGTAGATTGATTTGTGTCTGTAAAATAATATTATGGTATTGAAAGAAAATAATCTAATATTTATATAATTGTAATCAATATAGGATTGTACAACATGACGCCTATGTACTAAAAGTCTAAAAACATTCTGTGCAGTATAATATATACATTGCCTTATACTTTGAGTTCGTTATAAATTAAAATTAGATGTAACTACAATTTGCAATTTAATTGAAGATTATTTTAAGTATACAAATAGAAGAAAAATAATCTATGAGATTATAGTTATATAAATAAAAAATGAAGGGTACAATAGTCAATCCACGACAGAATTTCAATTTTGTCATCTTATTTTACTGCCCCTGCAATTTTCATCCATATTGAGTAATTTTCGTCATCATATTTTACTACCCGTGCAATTCCCATCCCTATATTACATGAGGTTATAATTCTTTACTCATATTTTACTGTAAGTGCAATTTTCGTCCCTATATTATTTGAGGTTACAATTTCCGTCCTTATATGTTTTATTATCAACAATTTTTGTCTTGATCCTAATTTTCGGTAAAACCTAATGATCTATTAGCAAACATAAATATTAAAATGTACAAGAAGATGCAGGTAAAATGGACTTTCGAACAATTAGATGGTTTCTTGTCCCTTATGTTAGTAGAACTCTAACTCATCGTCGACTCAATAATATTAAATCGAATTATTAGGATTGCAGATTTTATAGGGAAGAATTGAAATAACTACATCGCAAGAAGCCGAGGTCGCGAGCTTGGGAAGCCTATCGAAATTCTATTTCCGGTTTTGCAGATCAATTTTGAGGTGGTGAGGTGGGGAATATGAATTCTTGCTAAGGTTAAGAAACGTCAACTTGGGGAAAATGGGGAGGAATGGTGGTATATGTCTTATATTTTTTTATATTTATATTTGCTAATATAAACGTTAGTTTTTAAGGAAAACTAGGATTAAAGCAAAAAAAATTTATAATAAAACATATAAAGACGAAAATTGTAACCTCAAATAATATAGTGATAAAAATTGCACAGACTGTAAAATATGAGGATGAAAATGTAACATCGAATAATATGGGTACGAAATTGCACGAGCAGTAAAATATGAAATTATAACCTCAAATAATATAGGGATGAAAATTGCACGGCAGTAAAATATGACGAAAATTGTAATTCGGCATAAATCCACATACTGTAATAGATCAATGGATAAAAGGATAAAATGGTAAATATCTCCTTAACGTATAAAGTTATGACTGGATGGATGGAGAGTGCGAATCGTCATTATTTCTGTATATATAGTTGGGGAGAAAATCCAAAATACTGCCCATTCCCCATGGACCAATTTTGTTCCAATGTTAACCAATTTAATCCCGGATGTTGTTACTTTTGAAACAATTTAGTCCTTTGTCGTTAGTTTGACCGTTAATTTGAGGAAAACGACACGTGTCACCTTGTGATTGACCAGACTTATTATTAGAAAAGGAAAAAAATTATAAATTACTTATAAATAAAATAAGATAACAATTAAGAGAAAATGAAAAATGAAATTAAATATATATAATTAAAATAAAGAGAGAATACAACAATATTTAAAATAAAATTAAGTTAAAAATAAAAATATCAATTAAAATACATGAGGAAATAAAAATATATTAAATACGAATAAATGAAAAACTAATAAAAAAGAGAGAAGAGGTTAAAAAGTAATAAATAAAATAGTAAAAATAAAAATAAAACATTATTAAAAAAAAAAAGTAAAGTAGCGCTAAAAAAATATCACTGGAAGTTTACAAGAATCTCTGAAGCGGTCTCTTCCAAGTTAACGAGGGCGCAATCATCCCGGATCTCGTTTTTTTTTTTATATACGTTTTACGTAATATTATATATATATATTAAATTAGATAGTTTTCGAAGAATTTTTACAGAATATCTAATTTAAGGATTTGACGATTCTTTCAAATTATATATTTTTAATATAGAAAGTATTTTTTTAACAAAAAATATTACCGAGAACTGGGATGATTGCATCCTCGTTGGTGCATAGGAGTGGGCAGTACCTGATTGCATCCTCGTTGGTGCATAGAGCACATACCAACAGCAAATATGATATCTGGCCTACTTGCAGTGAGATAAAGTAAACTACCTATAATGGCACGATACTTAGTTTGATGTACTTGTGTACCTGATTCGTCACTGTCAATCTTAGCTGTTTGGTGCATAGGAGTGGGCAGTACCTTGGAATCAGCCATTCCGAACTTCTGTAATAACTCTTTAGTGTATTTGGTCTGAGAGATGAAGGTTTCATTGCACCGTTGCTTGATTTGGAGACCCAAGAAGTAATTCAGCTCACCCATTAGACTCATTTCAAATTCTAGCTGCATAGACTTAGAAAACTCTTCGGAGAGCAGATTATTGGTTCTTCTAAAGATAATATCATCAACATAAATTTGTACCACATGTGATCACCATCATGCTTGATAAATAGGGTGTTATCAATAGTTCCAGTAGTAAATCCCATATCTACATAAATTTGCTAAGTCTTTCGTACCAAGCCCTAGGTGCTTGTTTTAAACCATATAAAGCTTTATTCAGTTTGAAAACATGATCTGAGAACTCTTCATTTAAAAATCCAGGGGGTTGTTTGACGTAAACTTCTTCATTTTATGAAACCATTTAAGACAGCACTTTTTACATCCATTTGAAATAACTTGAATCTTTTAGAGCATGCATAGGCAAGTAATATATGGATGGATTCAAGTCTAGCTACGGGGGCAAACGTTTCCTCATAATCAATACCTTCTTCTTGAGAATACCCTTTAGCAACTAACCTTGCTTTGTTGCGGATAACATTACCATTTTCATCAAGCTTATTGCGGAAGACCCACTTGGTACCGATGACCGACTTGTCATGAGGTTGTTCCACAAGTGTCCACACATGGCTCTTATCGGATTGAGCAAGTTCTTCCTGCATAGCAAATACCCATGAATTTTCAGTGAGAGCATCATTTACTGACCTGAGTTCCACCATGGATAGTAGAGCATTAGGGGAATCCTCTGAAGATTGGGTTTCGTGCAATGGCTCTAGTTTTGATCCCGGAGGTGATGTTCCCAATGACTTGATCAGTGGGATGGCTGGATACGTGCTTGAACTTTCTTTGAGGTGGAACTTCAATGGGTTCTGGTTCAGTAGTGGGATCATCGCCTTCATCCTGAGGAGACTCGTCAGTTGGCACATGTGGTATTTGTAAATCTGCAGGGGGCATATCTAAACCTTCCTCATTAGTAGCACTTGATGTGAGATACTCATCAAAGGTTACATGCATTGATTCATGTACAGTCTCTTTTATTTTGTTGAATACACGATATGCCTTAGAATGGAGACTATAACCTATGAATATGCCCTCATCCACCTTTGAGTCAAATTTCCCTCTTTTGTCCCTATCATTTAAAATAAAACATTTGCAACCAAAAACATGAAAGTATCCTATGTTAGGTGTTCTACCGTTCCACAGCTCATAGAGGGAGTCTTTTTCAGAATAGGTCTAAAAAAAACATAATTTGAAACATAGCTAGCCGTGCTAACAACTTCTGCCCAAAATCTCTTAGGGAGATCGTACTCATGTAACATTGTTCTCGCCATTTCTTGTAGCACTCGGTTCTTTCTCTCAACTACACTGTTCTGCTGAGGAGTAAAGGAGCTGAAAAATTATGCGTATAACCATTCTGATCACATAAGGATGCAAATGAACTGCTATCAAATTCCAATCCATTATCACTACGAATTTTACATAGAGCGGTATCCTGCTCATTTTCTAACTTCTTTACTAGAGATATGAAATTTCCTAGAGCCTCACTCTTATGTGCAAGAAATATCACCCATGAGTACCTAGAGTAGTCATCTACAATCACAAATGCATATTTCTTACCTCGTAAAGACATGGTTTGAACGGGACCAAAAAGGTCAAGATGAAGTAGTTCTAAAGGTCTAGATGTAGAGATAGTATTCTTAACCTTAAACGACGATTTGGTTTGCTTACCCATTCGACGTGCATGACATGTCCTGTCCTTGGAGAACTTACCAGTCGGAACTCCACGTACCAGGTCTTTGTCAGTGATATGGGATACCAGTTCCATGTTGGCATGACCAAGACTCCGGTGCCAAAACCATGAGGTATCCTGTCATATGTCGAGAGCATCCACTGTGAATATACAACCTCTTTTTCTTGCCGGTGCTCTTTCTTTGTACCTGCAAGCATTTGTAGTTCTCTGAGGTACCCAATTTATGTTGGGTCCTAACAAATTAGCAGCAAAATAATTCTTGTTCACGTGTGACAAGCTATCATTTTCAACAGATGATTCCACTACACTAGCATGCATGGGTGCAGTCACATTGGTTCGTTTAGGTTTCCAAGCATATTTAGACCTGTCAGCATGTTTCAGAAAGCAATTATAAGAATGATGACCACTTCTACCACAAGTAAAACACTTAGTTTTTGGAACCTCTGGTACTACCTGTTTCTACATTGGAATATCCTGTCCCTGATCTCTCAGTGTACCTAGGAATATTTAATAGGAGATCTAGATTTTGTTTCCCTTGGAGTAGTCTATCAACAGTGCGCTCTTTCTCACTTAGGGATACTCTAAGTGCAGTGATATCACTAGTCAACTCCTTATTCGATTTTTCTAGTACATCACATTTACATGCTCTCTTTTCTTCCTTTAGAGTTTCTACTTCACTCCTTAGACTCATAATCTCTAGGTCAGCTTGGTGTTTCTCCTGGCTAAGGTTATCTCTTTGCTTCATAATTTTTTTCACTAAAGTATTAAGAGACTTTATCTTTCCATAGGCATTTTGAATGCTCTCATCTACATCAAATACTGAGGATGCACTTTCATCGGGATCGTTAGCATAGATATCATTCAAAATATTAATTTTCTCAATACTTGATGAATATGATACCTGATCATCATCGGCCATGTATGCAAGATTTTCGTCCTCTGACTGTTCGTTCACGGAGTCATCCCAGTTGCTCACCATGGCTTTTGCTTTCTTTTGTTTCTTGTCATCGTTCGCTTGATGGCAGTTTTGAGCAAAGTGACCAGGCTTATTGCAGTTAAAGCACCGAGAAGTGTTGCGCTTAGTAGTACTGGCTCCCTTCTGTTGAAATTTGTTGAAGTTGCCTTCGAACTTCTTTCGGTGAAATTTTTCGAACCTCTTAGTGAGCATGGCGAGTTGTTTCATCATGCTTTCCTCACTTTCTTCACCTTCATCAAATTCTTCTTCAGATCGTTCAACGTTGAAGGCGATGGACTTCTGATTCCGAGGCTGTGTTATCTCGTTGAGGGAAGTCTGAGTCATCTCGTAAGAAGTAAGAGATCCCATCAGTTCTGAAATCGTCAGTTTCTCCAAGTCTTTGGCCTCATAGATAACAGTCACTTTGGCATTCCGGTCTCTGGGAACTGATCTCAGTATCTTTCGAAATTTTCACTTTCTGGTATCTTTTTCCCAAGAGAGAATATCTGGTTGATGATACCCATGGATCTGGCGTACATTTGGTTGATCGTCTCAGTGGGTTCCATAGAGCATAACTCGTACTGGTGGGTGAGAAGAGCGATTCTTTCTTGTACCACTCTGGTAGTGCCTTCATGGGTTACTTGTAGCATGTTCCACATATCTTTTGCAGTCTCACATGAGCTGATGCGGTTGTACTCTTCTTTCGTTAGTGCACATGCAATTAAGTTCTTTGCTTTGGCATTTTGAGAGCCCTTGTTTCTTAGCAGCAATGTATTCAGTAGGAATCTTGCTGGTTCCATCAGTTTTTGTCGGGGGGCTGTAGGGTCCCCTCGTGACGATCTCCCAAATGTCATAGTCAACAGCGATTAAGAACTCCTTCATCCTGTTCTTCCAGATAGCGTAGTTGGTACCATCAAACAGTGGAGATCTGGTATGAGACTGACCTTCTGCAAACACATCAAAACTCAAAGAAGCCATTTGATCTTTTACTCAGGCTTGTTAGGCCCGTCGCATGAGTAACCTCGCTCTGATACCAATTGAAGTAAAATATGTGCCTAAGAGGGGGGGTGAATTAGGCTACTAAAAACTTTTTGCTTCTTTGATAAAAAGAATCTTTAAAATGAGAACAGCGGAATTAAAATGTTTTGATGGTTAATCCCTTAACTGTTGGTCGAGTGGATCTGTGTGAGTGCAGGTGACCAGAAAAGTAAATGACACCTGAATTTATAGAGGTTATATCCCCAAGTGGGGTTTAGTCCTCTCCTTGAGGTTTATTCCTCAAGAGTTTGATCAATCCACTATGTTACCGTAGTTGGTTATAGAAGTGACCGATTGCCATTACACAACCAAGACCAAGATGAACACTAGTCCGCGGCTAGGGTGCCTAACGCCGAGTTTCGTTCCACGTCGTTCCCTGAGAATCCCTATTCTCCGACTGGAAACAGCTCGCTCCCGAAGGTCAGCTGGATCTCAATCCTCCCTTCACGAAAGGCACGCTTCACTCTTGTCTCCTTGTGAGGTTCACACACGCTCAGATTGGGATGGTGGTTTTTCTAGCTTAGGGTGCACTCAACAATCGCAAATGAAAGCTCAAAGCACTAACAGAGAATACAACAATTCGAAATCAAAACGCTCGTTCTAAGATCTCTGTTCTTGCTATTTCGTGTGTATGTTCGTTCGTTGTGTGCATTCGATATAGAAATATCGACTTATATAAACCTGTTAGTATCACAAACATCATATGGAATATCAATCACAATTACCAGTTCAGCACATCATTCCATCACAGATATCATGTCAAATTAAGCACAAAGTATCACAACGGTCATATTCATTAATTTGCATGAATTCTTACTCTAAATACCTTTTCCATACCATATTGGCAAATCTCATTCAAATTGGCAAGTTGGTACTTACGAGGATACCAAAAATAGTTCCGCTCAGCATATTATTAATTATGCAGCACATTAATCACGAATTTTCCATTCAAATAAATACCATATTCGCACAGGGAAAGATTTTGTTTGACTCAAGCATTTAAGATGCAATTCTAAGTGATATGAGTATGATTTCTTCCTAAAAATAGACAGATTCCAGTGGATGACGTATTTTTCATGTATAGCACACATCCTTTCCATGTATAGCACAAATACAAGAACTTAAACAGCTAAGCACGAATTGAGCTGTATCCATATCATATAATTCCTATTTTAGCATGTCTACACGGATAAACATGTATGCAAATATATCCTTAACACATAATAACCATATTTAACGCATTCAAGGATATAGTCATGATCACCTTCCATATATAACTAGGTTCCAGCAGAAATATATTTACCATGTATATCATAACGATCCTTACTCAAATTAACGCATGATCCTTACTCTAATTAACATAGCGCGGCATATTAAGGATTAATCACGTCATTTTACACAAATAGCTTTAAGATCATAGACAGTCATAATTCGATTTAAGCATACTTTCCAAATATACGTTACAATGATATCATGACGGTGGAATCAATGATCACAGTGGTATCACATAAATCACGTTGCAATGGAATCACAGTGTCAAAGTGCAATTCACACAGATATAAGTACATGATACATACACATTTCGAATTGCTAATAGTGCCTATCTCATCTTAAGTACATGGAATCATCAAAACTCAAATACAGTGCACGGCCAAAAAGGTCAACATGAACGAAATCGTTTGACTTTAAATTATGCATTTCAAAATCGTTATTTCAAATCCAAATTCATTGTTTGGCAAACGTTGGATTTTGAAATTCGGATTTCAAAACAGAGCTCGACTCGAGCTCATGAAGCTCGTCGAACTCGATTTCTAACCTTTTCTAAAATAATTTAAAAAGGTACAAAATAAAATAAAATAAAATCATGAATAATATAAAACAACAAGCTCGTGAGCCGGCTTGCGAGCTTTCGAGCGCCCACGAGTGTGCTCGAGCTCGAGTCGGCTCATTCGTGAACCCGTGACGAGCTCGACCTCAACAAGAGCTCGTCCAGGTCGAGCCGGCTCATTCGTGAATTGTAACGACCCAACTTCCTAGATACGTATTTTGGCGGATTTTCGCAGCGTAAGCAGCGGAAAGCCCATTTAATTAAAACTTTTAAAATATAATAATACAAATACGTTCGATGTCTAAATCCATAAGTCCAAACCCAAACACATTTTTATTCATTGGGCCGAAGCCCAATAAGTCCAAGCCCAAATTTAAAAAAAAAACCCGAAACATAAACTCGTTCCACAGGTCGCGTCCCATGTACTGCGCCGCCCTCAAAAGTCCGTGGAGTCACCGCCATCAGCCGTCTTACCTACACACGTAAACCCTGAGCTTCTGCCCAGTAGATGAAAATATGTATGAATGCAAATGCTCTCACATCCCAAACCCGTCACATCTCACAAAATGCACGCTCGACTCTTTTCTCATATCTCATCATCATCTCAACTCATCTCATCACAATCAGGGCCCGAGGCTTAGGAACTAAAGGCAACACGCGCGCAGGGGTCAGTAGCTCGGGAGGCCCCACTCCCCACAAGGGTCAGTAGCTCGGGAGGCCCACTCCCCACATCTCAATCATATAGTGCGCCTTAGTCCTAACCTCACTACTCATACAATTCGACGACCATCAATCAGTCATAAACTACTCCACTCAACATCACTATACAATATTACCGTGACTCCGCACAGTTCTCTCTTCCCGTACCATGTGTATGCAAATGACGTGCAAGTAGAATGCAACATATAAAATGCATCATATTAAATAGCAACATATCGGCCCGAGAATAATCTTGGCCCGATCTCAAAAACTATCATACACCAAATAATTCGGGCCCGAAGCCCGCATTCCGATTTACTCGGCTCGAAACCTTAACCACCGAAACTCTCCCCGAAATTTCACTAGGAGTTCCCAAATTTAATCCTTTTCAATTTAAGAATCTAAGTTCACAATTGGTCCCTAATTTAATATATTTTAAAATTCTAACGTCCAACTTTCAAAATATCACTTAAATTTCTAATTTAAAAATATCTTTCTGAATTTTTGCACTTAATACCCCAAAATCTCATAATTTACTTTTTAGGACCCGAAAATTTTCCTGAGTTTCATATCTGCCCCGAATCTTTCAAAATTTCAGATTTGCCCCGAAAGCTTTATATTTCTTTAAAAATCTCCCCCGTTCGGATTTTTACATTCTCAGCCCCTAGATTTTTAAACTTTTCAATTTAGTACTCGAATTTTTGAAAATTACACAAAGAACCCCAATTATTTATTCCGAATTTTAAATTTGTCATAAAAGCTTCACATTTCTTTAAAAACATCCCCTCTTCGTAATTTTACAACACAGACTCCCTGGATTTTGTAAAATTTCGATTAAGTCCCAAAATTTTAAAAATAACTATTTTATACGGCTGTTTTGCGACAGTTTAGGATTTCTCAATGATCACAAAGTAAACGATGTCCGATGGACCTGAAATTTTAACCACAGATAAAGGACTTGCAAATCTTAATTCTGTCCAAAGGAAGTTTTAATCCGAGGTTTAGATTGTGAGATATGAATTTCTGAATCTCTTGGCCGAAATGGATAAAGAAAACCCTAGAAAACCCTAATTCTCCCCAATTTTTGCTCTATCCTCTTAAACTAAAGTCCTCTATCCCTATTTCCAAATATTCATAGTTCTAAAAATTCTCAATCTCATGCTCCCTAAGCTAACCAACGAAAATTCATGCAAGCAAATTATTATTATCACATAAACACGAAGAATTCGATGAATAACACGCAAAGCACGTAAAATTCACAAATCCTAATATTGTTTACGTATGTAGGTGATCTTCACCTACCTTAATCCATAGAGAGCTACTTAACGAATTGTTACGTGTGATCCCGACCCTAGAGTTTCGATCCCGAGCTCCTCCACGTGTCCGCGGGTTTTTCTTTCTCTCTCGGTTCTCTCCCGCGATCTCTCCCTCTCTCCCGCAATCTCTCCTTCTCTTTTTCTCCCTTCCCTCTTCTCCTTCTCTTCTTCTTCTTCTCTTTTCATTCTTTTTCTTTCTTTCTTTTCTCTTTCTCACGTTCTCCACTTCTCCTCTCTTTCTTGCCATTCTCCTTTATTTATTATCTTGTCTAGGTGGCATTAGGTGGTTTACTTAGGTCATTTGGTGATGACTTTGTCCTAATGCTCATGGAGAGGATTAGTTGGCATTATTATTTTTTTTTCCTCTCCTCTCCCCCACACGTTCTCTCCTCTCCTTCCTCTCCATTTTCTTTAATTTAGTTGTTACTTTTGTCTCCATGCTCACATGGAGGTGAATGGAGGTGATGAGGTGGGGTGTTTTTGGTTGTATTACCTCATTATGTAAAGATATTTATTTTATAGTTATTATTTTATTTTATTGTATCAACCTCTCATGGAGGTACATACTTCTTTAATTTTTTTTTTCTCTTAATTTAGTTCGGCCATAATTAAATTTTTTTTATTATTATTTATTTATTATTTATTTGGACTTTCACTTCTTGTTTTCGGCCCAATTAAATTTTATTAAAAGACTCAACTCCTAACCTTTTATTTTGGGCCATTTTCTTCATTTGGCCCATAAATAATATTTTTATTTTTTTTTTCGGGCCCAGTTGTAAATTTGGGGCTCGTCTCGATAATGATTTCGCACATTTCGAATATTATTGAAGTAATCCCGTATAAATTTTGCGGGTATTACATCCTCCCCCCTTATAAGAATTTCGTCCCCGAAATTACAGTACGGAAAATAATTCGGGGTACTTCTTTCTCATTTCGTTTTCTCGTTTCCAAGTGGTTTCTTCCAATACTTGGTTTCCGCCACAAGACCTTCGCGAGGGGTATGTTATTATTTCGAAGACGTTTCACCTCGTACATCAAAATTTCCACCGGCCTTTCTTTATAGCTCAAGTCCAGCTTCAATTGTTGATGAAGTGATTCGCTTCTCAGCACCTGATTGGGGTTCGCAAAGTATTTACGTAAAGTTGATACGTGAAATACGTCGTGGACTTGGGCTAACGAGGCGGGTAACCCCAACTGATATGCAACTTCTCCTACTCTCTTGAGTGTTTTGAAAGAGCCAATGTACCTTGGGCTCAATTTGCCCTTTTCCCCGAATCGCTTCACGCCTCTCATTGGTGAATTTTTTTTTTTAAGGGCTTGATCACCTTCGTTGAATTACAACGGCCCTCGTATCTTGTCTGCATGACTCTTTTGACTTTGGGCCGTCTGCATCCTCTCCCGGATTTTTCCCACAGCTTTAGTCATTTCACGAATCATTGCAGGACCCAACAACGCTTTCCGCCGATTTCAACCCAATAAATTGGGGATCAACATTTTTACGCTCATTCAAGGCTTCGTAAGGCGTAATCCCGATTGTGGCTTGATAGCTGTTGTTATAGAAAAGCTCTATTAGTGGAAGGTATTTGCTCTGCCTGGAAATCCAGATCGCACGTTCTCAACATATCTTCGAGCGTCTGGTTTGTTCTCTCAGGCTGTTCGTACGTCTGAGGGTGATATGCCGTGTGGAAGGACAATTTCGTCCTCATGGCCTTTTGTAATCTCACCCTGAATTGGGACAGAAACCTCGAATCCCGATCTGAGACGATTGAAATCGGGATCACACAGAGTCTCATAATTTCTTTTATGTACAGTTCTGCATACTTCTCCATGGAACAAGTTTGATTGATTTGCAGGAAATGGGCTGATTTAGTCAATCTGTCGACGATCACCTAGATTGCATCATGACCCTTTACGTTTTTTTTTTCAAGAATTCGATCTAATAGTGTCGGCTTCAACGTTAACGTTGCTAGTTTTATTTCGATCTTCCCGAAATTGATTATTTCCACTCCGGGTTGGCACAGGTTTGTAATAACTGATTTACGGCTCAAAGCTTCTGCGACTACTTTCGCTTATCCTGGGTGATAATTGATCACACAATCGTAGTCTTTTGCTAACTCGAACCATTGTCATTGCTTCATGTTTAACTCCTTATGCGGGAAGAAGTACTTTGGGCTTTTATGGTCTGTTAAAATCTCGTATCGTTCTCCGTGTAGATAATGTCGCTAGATTTTCAGGGCAAACACCACGGTTGCGAGTTCCAAATCGTGTGTGGGGTAATTTTTCTCGTAGAATTTTGAGCTGTCGGGAGGCATATGAAATTACCTTCCCGTTCTGCATCAACACGCACTCAAGCCATTTTTTTTAAGGCATCACTGTATACCGAAAATCTTTCGATACCAAAGGCATTTTAAGAACAAGAACTGTTATCAGCCGTTTCTTCAACTCCTGGAAATTATCTTCACATGATTTCGTCCACTTAAATGGAACGTTCTCCATAAGTTAAGTCTGGCTTTCTTCACCGTTATTGTCACGATGAGCAGCTGCCGTTGGATCCAAGATGGCGCGCGATCTAATGGTCAGAATTTGAAGGCTGAAGATTTAATTATGTTCCTAGGATATCGCGCGAAAAGATCGACGGCTGAGATGTTTAAGAAGTGAAAGAAGCGGATGGTGAATCGTGAGCGTTGGATCAAAAATCGGACGGATGATAGTGAAGGTGCTATTTCACTTACAGAGTTGCATGCGATTCTTGCTCTAACACGCAGTAATGCAATACCACGTGGTGACTTGTGGAGCGTTCGATCGGATAAAATGGACGGTGAAGATAGATCGCGAATCACGCTTAAAACATGATTTCTATCTTATTAATGTCGGATTTCTAGTTTACTTTCTCGAGCATGTAACTTCTTTTAGAGTGAAAATCATCGTGAGGTGAAAACACGAGAGTTGTAGAAGAGATAAAGATCTATAATTTTCGTGTTGTGATCAATAAGAAAGGAAGCTCGGTTGATCCGTGGACATAGGATGAAGTTCAGCCGTGTTTGTCCGTTAGTTCGCCGTACTAATTTCATTGATGCGACAGAGTCTACGCAGTGCATGTAAATACGGCATTGATTTAAACGAGAGCACAATTTCTTTGTCGCAATAGACATCAACATCTTTCTTCGAGATTTTGGATTGGATTTTTGTGATAAAAGTCCAATGTGATTTTCTTCCTGTGCGTGATCTCTCAAATCAAGATTACGGCGTTTCGAAGAAAAAATCTGATCTCGAAATTTATGAAGTTTATCTTTATACGGCGTTCGAAGGGAAACTCGAAATTAATGCTGCTTATCCTTCGCTTCACTCACGCCTATAAATAGATACTTGATGCACGCTATGCACCACAACACATTCTCTCCAACCACATCATTTAATTTTTGCAATGTATAATCTTGGAGGAAATGCGGATCGTGAGGATGTTCCTCAGGAACCTTTTTGGAGGGAAAATCTCGAAAAGCTTAAATTTGAGTTATTCCTTCTTTTGGGACTGCTCTTCGCTGCAATCGCCATTTTTGTGATGTGGGTTGCCACTCACTGCAGTTGCGTTTAATTTGTGAAAGGTTATGTCATGGGAAGCCGCGCCTTTTTCTGGCATATTGGAAGAAGACGCCGGCAGAACTTCCCGAACGTCGTTGATGTTTTATCTTCTAAGGTTTTTTTTTTTTATGTATTCGGATTGTAATATGATTTTCAGTTATGTAATCGTTATGCATCGACTCTATCATGTTTTCTCTATGTTCTCGTCTCGCTTCCTAAATTTCTATAATTAACCCATGTTTCTCTACGTCCTCGTCTCATTTTAAATTTGTATACAAGCTCCGATTTTTAAAAATTTTATATCGGTCGACTCCCTTTTATTTCGCCGTTTATTTATTTTAACTTTCCGAATTTCAGCTTGGTCCAATTCGGTCAAGCCCAAATTAACAAAGCCCAAATTTTGAAAAGGCCCAAAATTTAAATTTCGCCGAATTCCAAATTAACCCGAACTTTTACCCGAATTTTTAAGCAACCACAAATTCTATCAAAAGTCCGATTTATTTTTTTTATTATTATTATTCTCTCCATACCTTAATTTAACCGAGATTCTCCTACCAATCTAAGTGTAAAAGTACGAAATCTCTAACTTTCGAACACATCAAGGAGCACATAAAATCACCCAAATATTCACGTAAAGCATATATACGAAAATCATAAATCACATAATTACGTATTAAACTTACAGACGTAGGCTGACCCTCCAGGCTTTTGAGCGGCAATACATGGACAGTCTACAGAACCTATAACCTAACGCTCTGATACCACCTGTAACGACCCAACTTCCTAGATACGTATTTTGGCGGATTTTCGCAGCGTAAGCAGCGGAAAGCCCATTTAATTAAAACTTTTAAAATATAATAATACAAATACGTTCGATGTCTAAATCCATAAGTCCAAACCCAAACACATTTTTATTCATTGGGCCGAAGCCCAATAAGTCCAAGCCCAAATTTAAAAAAAAAAAACCCGAAACATAAACTCGTTCCACAGGTCGCGTCCCATGTACTGCGCCGCCCTCAAAAGTCCGTGGAGTCACCGCCATCAGCCGTCTTACCTACACACGTAAACCCTGAGCTTTTGCCCAGTAGATGAAAATATGTATGAATGCAAATGCTCTCACATCCCAAACCCGACACATCTCACAAAATGCACGCTCGACTCTTTTCTCATATCTCATCATCATCTCAACTCATCTCATCACAATCAGGGCCCGAGGCTTAGGAACTAAAGGCAACACGCGCGCAGGGGTCAGTAGCTCGGGAGGCCCCACTCCCCACAAGGGTCAGTAGCTCGGGAGGCCCACTCCCCACATCTCAATCATATAGTGCGCCTTAGTCCTAACCTCACTACTCATACAATTCGACGACCATCAATCAGTCATAAACTACTCCACTCAACATCACTATACAATATTACCGTGACTCCGCACAGTTCTCTCTTCCCGTACCATGTGTATGCAAATGACGTGCAAGTAGAATGCAACATATAAAATGCATCATATTAAATAGCAACATATCGACCCGAGATATAATCTTGGCCCGATCTCAAAAACTATCATACACCAAATAATTCGGGCCCGAAGCCCGAATTCCGATTTACTCGGCCCGAAACTCTCCCCGAAATTTCACTAGGAGTTCCCAAATTTAATCCTTTTCAATTTAAGAATCTAAGTTCACAATTGGTCCCTAATTTAATATATTTTAAAATTCTAACGTCCAACTTTCAAAATATCACTTAAATTTCTAATTTAAAAATATCTTTCTGAATTTTTGCACTTAATACCCCAAAATCTCATAATTTACTTTTTAGGACCTGTCAGGACCCGTCATCCCGCCCTCGTATTCCGTCTAATTCTAAGTGTTAATGCTTTGTTATTGTGCGTATACGTAAAAATGCGAATAAAATTTTTCATTTTAAAATGTGCATGCGGGAATCTTATATACACGTCAAAAGAATGTTCTACATCATTCGACATCTTCATCATGCCCTTGTCTACAAAATACAAGTGTACGTGTGTGGGTGCAGCCAAAAGCTCCCTATGCGCCCGGCCTTCACAGGTCGTCATCCATACACACACTCCCACCTCAAAAGCGGTCGGATTGCGTCAAAAGATCGGCCTCGCATAAGAGTCGGATCACGTACCGTGATCGTCAGTACCTACAACACGTAACATAAATAATGAGCCACCGAGGCTCAGTAAGCAGAAATTATGCATGAATGCACGTGTCCTAACGATCGACAATCCACGCCGTCGTTTACTAACGCTCATACTCTTTCCTCATACTCGTACTCTTTTCTTACGCTCTTACTCTTTTTCTTATACTCTTATTTCATACGGGCCCTCGGCTTTCATTTCCCCCAGCCTCTTATTCCGTCTTATCGTACGGGGTATTTACCCAGCCTCTTATTCAGGCCTTATCGTACGGGGTATTTACCCAGCCTCTATTCAGGCCTTATCGTACGGGGTATTTACCCAGCCTCTTAGTCAGGCCTTATCGTACGGGGCATGTCCCCAGCCTCTTATTCAGGCCTTAGAGTAGCCTCTTATTCAGGCCTTAAAGGCTGCATAGGGGAAGCCGTGACTCTTCATTCGAGTCGACACAAACGCCAATATCGGCGAATATACATCGCACACAGGCGACTTTATGCACGCACATACCTCGCTCCTTACATTCTACTCGTGCATGCAAGTGCTCATGTTATGCTCATATACATATGCAAATCATGCCGTCATGCATATAAATTATATCATACGTACGCATTTCATAGAAAATACACGAGCACGTAATTCACATACTTGGACGCAGGCAAGTTACGTGTCATAGTTGAATCTCTACTTACTTGTCGTCCAGGCGTAATTAATATTCTCCCCGTTAGCTCCTAACGTACGACCTTTTTGAATAAAAGGGTTATGATGTTAGTACGTTTGCTTTTCTTGGATAATTCGTCGAAACAATAATTTTCGTCATGTTTAGTTATTTAGACTTTGTATAAATTCCCTAGACCTCGCATCTCTCGATTTGCCTTATTAAATTTCCCAAGTCCGTCGATTTCTATATCTGTATTATATTTAAGTAAAGTTCTCGGTCCTTTAATAAATTTCTAAGTTAGAGAATTTAAATTTCTTTTGTGAAAGGCTCGGCGAAAGTCGTTTGATTTTATTAGGTTTCGCCCGACTTTGCCTGTGTGGGACTTCAACATGATTTCCATATAAGCTCGACATTTTATCCCAAGCTTGATCTCGAGATTTAATATAATTCTGACATCTGAAAATGTCGATATGAAACTCCACATAAATCTCGACATTTTCAAGTTTCGACATTTACTTTGTCAATTCGACATTTTACTCGACATTGTAAAAAAATCGCGTGCTATGTTTTGGATGGATCTCGACATTTGTTTTGGTAAGGGTTCGACATTTTTGCCTCTCGACATTGTCTTCTAGTTCGACATTTATATCGTTTTATTTGAACCCGACATTTAATCCGGATAAAGTCTCGACATTTTCAACTATCTAACTTCGACATTTATCCTAATAGCATGACTCGACATTTTGAAATATTAGATGTCGACATCCAATTTCACCTCGACTTTGTATCGACATATTTCCTAACAATTCGACATTTTATTACCATGGTTTCGATATTTTTATTAGGAAATGTCGACATGTAACTTGCATGGGTCTCGACATTTATTAAAATGTCGATATATAAGTTATGTCGACATTTCATGCGACATTTATCCTAATAAATGACCCGATATCATTTTTCGACTTTTATCATCGTTTTCACCCCTCGATCTTGCTCCATAGCTTGTTCTTCCTAGCATTCTAAGTTCTAAAGCACATACTAAGCTACTTAACTCCATATTTGCTCCCACGAAAACCTTTATTGCGAACTTAAATTCGATATTTAGGGTTTCTCGTGGCTTCTCCAACCACTTGCATTTAATCGCCATTAATACTTTCAACTACATCTAAAGTAAATAATTAAGAGCTTAGGGAGGGGTTTTACTTACCAACTTCGAATTCTCAAGCTTCTTGGTTCGAATTTGGCTCGGCTTCTTCTCCTTCCCCCCCCCTTTTTTTTTTTTTTTCTTGCTTCGACTTCTTCTTGGTTTCTTCTTTCGTGGGTTTTCTTTTGGGGTTAAAGTGTATTGAGTTGTTTTTAGTTAGATATTTTCTATAGCTTTTGGTAGATAAGGTATAGGGTGGCGTGGGTTTTTCCTTGTTTTAGGGAAGTTGTCCCCCAAGTTGTTCTTTCACATTGAATTGGGCCAAGTGTTAAATGTTTTGGCCCAAATTTTGTTGGTCATAATTCCCATGAATTTTCTTAGCCCATTTGATGCTTCATGGTCCAATAACATCTTAGCCCACATTTCTATATTCCATTCTCGAGAATTTCCTCCTTGTTGGGAGTCATCGTAAACATATAATTAATGTCGCGTAATTTCCCTTAATTCTCATAAAAATTACGAGCATAGAATTCATGAAATCGCATAAAAGTAGAACATATACGTAATTAACACAAAATCATGTAAGTCATACACATAGTTTATTGGCCGACCTAATTTTCAGGGACCGGGGTCCTACAGGACCCGAAAATTTTCCTAAGTTTCATATCTGCCCCGAATCTTTAAAAATTTCAGATTTGCCCCGAAAGCTTTATATTTCTTTAAAAATCTCCCCCGTTCGAATTTTTACATTCTCAGCCCCTAGATTTTTAAAACTTTTCAATTTAGTACTCGAATTTTTGAAAATTACACAAAGAACCCCAATTATTTATTCCGAATTTTAAATCTGTCATAAAAGCTTCACATTTCTTTAAAAACATCCCCTCTTCGTAATTTTACAACACAGACTCCTGGATTTTGTAAAATTTCGATTAAGTCCCAAAATTTTAAAAATAACTATTTTATACGGCTGTTTTGCGACAGTTTCGGATTTCTCAATGATCACAAAGTAAACGATGTCCGATGGACCTGAAATTTTAACCACAGATAAAGGACTTGCAAATCTTAATTCTGTCCAAATGAAGTTTTAATCTGAGGTTTAGATTGTGAGATATGAATTTCTGAATCTCTTGGCGGAAATGGATAAAGAAAACCCCAGAAAACCCTAATTCTCCCCAATTTTTGCTCTATCCTCTTAAACTAAAGTCCTCTATCCCTATTTCCAAATATTCATAGTTCTAAAAATTCTCAATCTCATGCTCCCTAAGCTAACCAACGAAAATTCATGCAAGCAAATTATTATTATCACATAAACACGAAGAATTCGATGAATAACACGCAAAGCACGTAAAATTCACAAATCCTAATATTGTTTACGTATGTAGGTGATCTTCACCTACCTTAATCCATAGAGAGCTACTTAACGAATTGTTACGTGTGATCCCGACCCTAGAGTTTCGATCCCGAGCTCCTCCACGTGTCCGCGGGTTTTTCTTTCTCTCTCGGTTCTCTCCCGCGATCTCTCCCTCTCTCCCGCAATCTCTCCTTCTCTTTTTCTCCCTTCCCTCTTCTCCTTCTCTTCTTCTTCTTCTCTTTTCATTCTTTTTCTTTCTTTCTTTTCTCTTCCTTTCTCTCTTTCTCACGTTCTCCACTTCTCCTCTCTTTCTTGCCATTCTCCTTTATTTATTATCTTGTCTAGGTGGCATTAGGTGGTTTACTTAGGTCATTTGGTGATGACTTTGTCCTAATGCTCATGGAGAGGATTAGTTGGCATTATTATTTTTTTTTTTCCTCTCCTCTCTCCCACACGTTCTCTCCTCTCCTTCCTCTCCATTTTCTTTAATTTAGTTGTTACTTTTGTCTCCATGCTCACATGGAGGTGAATGGAGGTGATGAGGTGGGGTGTTTTTGGTTGTATTACCTCATTATGTAAAGATATTTATTTTATAGTTATTATTTTATTTTATTGTATCAACCTCTCATGGAGGTACATACTTCTTTAATTTTTTTTTCTCTTAATTTAGTTCGGCCGTAATTAAATTTTATTATTATTTATTTATTTATTTATTTATTTGGACTTTCACTTCTTGTTTTCGGCCCAATTAAATTTATTAAAAGACCCAACTCCTAACCTTTTATTTTGGGCCATTTTCTTCATTTGGCCCATAAATAATATTTTTTTTATTTTTATTTTTTTTTTCGGGCCCAGTTGTAAATTTTGGGCTCGTCTCGATAATGATTTCGCACATTTCGAATATTATTGAAGTAATCCCGTATAAATTTTGCGGGTATTACATGAATCCATGACGAGCGCGCCTCATCGAGCTTGCGAATCGGCTCGACTCATCGTCCACCTCCTAATTATTATTATTTTTATTGTTATTATTATAATTGTTGTTGTTACTATTGTTATTATATTTTTCATTATTATTATTATTATTATTTATTATTATACTATTATTGTTATCCGATTATTATTATTATAATATTGTTATTATTAGTATTATCAGTTACGAAAAACTCGTTACGTGCTCACCTTTGAATTTCGAAAACGGACCATTTGACACAGAATTTCAAATCTGGCGAATTATAAGAATTTGGATTTCCCCTCGGGTTTGGAAGAAATCGAAATTTAAATCGGTGCGATTGCCAAATGGAAAGATCTGGGTGAAATCCGGATTTCAAATCGAAATCCGGAATCGAAACGGGGCAGAGAACATCGAAACGAGCAAGAACAAGGTGACGTTGATAGGGCTGAAAGATGAGCCGAGCCGGCTCGTGAGGTCGACGAGCCGGCTCGACAAAGGTTCGGCTTGACAAAGGCTCGGCTCGAGCTCGACAAAAATGACGAGCTCATTTATGTTGAGCTTGAGCTCGAGCTCATTTATGCCGAGCTCGAGCTTGAGCCCAGACATAAGAGCTCGAAAGCTCATGAACAAGCTCGCGAGGTTTTTTTTATTTTTTATTTTTTAATTAATTTTTATAAATTTTTATCTTTTTTATGAAAAAGCTCGAGCTCGGCTCATTGGCCGCAGCATCGACCACATTTCCAGCTTCGGCAGCAGCGATACAATCTCCTTTTAGCCCACTCTAACGGGCTAATTTAGCCCGAACCCATTGGGCTTTTAGGCCCGCGGCCCACAAACCCATTGGGCCTGGCGGGTCGGGCCAATAGGCCCAGTATGGTTTTGGGCTACCAAACGTCAGCCCAAATCAAACTTATTTCGGGCGGAATGGGCTGGCCCATGGGCTCATGCCCAAACTTTCACTTCTAATTGGACGTGAGTAGTAACAAATTAGAAGGCAAGTAAGCTTCCTAAAGATGTTATATGTATATTAATTGTCTTAATTAGATGATAGGGTTGTTGTGTTTAAAACTTCAGCGTCTTATCGCCGTCCTCTTCAGCTAATTAGTTAATTCAGAACAATTCGAAACCTAGTAAGCCGTTATAACATCATTCATTCATTCAAATCACCACTACATAGGGCATGGGAAAGTGCAGTTAAGACGACAATAACTTAAAAAGACACGTGAGATAAGATAAACATCCATCAAAGTTTACCTCTACTTAATAATATAGCTAAGTAACTAGCTAGCTTAGTCAATCACTATGACGTGTTCCGCATCATCATCACCATTAGTGGATGATGGTCCTTCTGGCATTTCAGGGCTACTATCTTCTTCTTCGTAGTCGTCTTTCAAGACATGGACTTTGAACCGTATTGAGTGGTTGTTAGTAGTAAGAGGACGCTCCATAAGTTCGAAAACGCAAGCATCTTCCTCCTTTAGATCGTTGTCCGTCACGAATTTCTTCCATCCCAAGACATCAAACTGAGGTGGATTATGGTCTCCCAAGTAAAGGGCTTCCCAATTCCTGTAATTGTATCTCAACACCATTGGAATCGTCACGCTTGGAAGCTCCCTAACCATATTTATCGGAACAATTTGTATGCATACACGTTATCCATATGTAAATGTAACTACATTACATAATGTATATATACACTAAGAAATTTGATAAATTTATTTGTTAATTAATTACCAGCAAACATCGAGGACGAACGTGGGACTTTTTCAGGAAAACATCGAATTTCAGCTTCCCACGAGTAAGGTGGTCGACGCCGTCTTCTGGGTATACTTGTTGATGATGATGACGATGAGTGTTGTCCATTTGCGCCTGCTATTTCCAAACATACAAAGTAATGTATCAGTAATAAGAGTAATATATAATAATGGAAAACCAACCTAATAATAAAATAGAAAATAACCAACGTTAATAATACAAAAACTTTCCTCAAAACACAAGCACAGTAGTAGTGATATCTCTTCGTGTGTCAATACATCATTAGCTAGCTATACTGTATAAATAAGAGCAATGTCGGTGTAGATGGAAAATTACACAATATGGACCCCCTTTGAAGTGAATTACAAATAAGGTAAGGTGGATATTTTATTGGGTCAATTCGAAATCAGGCCCTATTAAGAGTTTGATTTCGAATTCAGGCACTGTTTGAGAATTTTTTAGGGTAAATGACCCATTTTGTGTGGTGTAAAAAAAGTGGTATGAAAGAACTGGTATAGAATAATCATTTTGTGTTACAAACTTTCAACATACTGGTATGTCAGAGCAATGAAGTGGTACTGCAGAAAATAAACTGGTATCAGATGATCATAAACTGGTACCTGGTTTTGTGGTACAGAATTTCAACATACTGGTATGTAAAAGCAATGAAGTGGTACTGCAGAAAATGGGTCCTTAAACGTAAATTTTTTGCCAAAAGGGCCTGAATCATAAATGATAGTTATGTGGGCCTGAAATAAAAATGCTCCTATTTTATTTCTCCTCTCTCTCTCGGAGATTCTTTTAGCTAAAGTGGACAGAGGGATCTCTGGTAAAAGAAAAAAACAGCTTTTTCTGGGAACAATACCAACGTATACAAAAAGCGTGAGAAGGGAAAAATATTATCCATTCGTACAGTGAATATAACGTACAACGGTACGAACGATGGACGACCAGCACCAGCTTGATTGCGCTGAAAAAGAAGGAACTTACTTTTGGTATTTCTTTTCAGGAAAACATTAAAATAGAAAGAAAGCCACAATTTTTAATGTTTTTGTGAATAAAATAGTTGGTTTTTTAACTTCTTTGAAAAATAGGTGTATACGCCATTTGGTGACCTTTTTTTCGTCTTTTTCTTTTGTATATTAGTTTGTTAAACATTTGTAGATTTTTTTTCGAAAGAAACGTGAGTCTTCTTTTTATTTTATCTATCAAGTTCGTCTTTATTATTTGTTTTTTTCTTACACTACAGTTTATCTATTTTTTTAATTTTTATTGTTTTTGTTATTTTCATAACAATAATGTAATAGTTAAACAGAATATAATACTATTCTACTTTCGCGTTAGTTGTTATATTTTCTTTATTATATAAAAAATATATATTTTTTAGTTAGTGCATAATATTTCAATCTAAACTAACTTTGACCGATATGTGACTTGTGAGTGACTAAAAGGAGGAAAACATGTTGGCGTGGCAGCGGATCCGACCGAGTAATACCACGGCTTATATTTGAACAATTAAAGATAAAAGTGGACACCGAGATTTAACGTGGAAAACCCCCAAACAAATCGGGGTAAAAACCACGGGCAAGGAAGAAGAATTCACTATAGGAGAAATATAGGAGTTACAACCTCTCGTACTACAAAGGAGAACAACCCTCAATATCTCTCTTTATAGTCGGAGAAAATGCCCGACAAACTCTCTATTATTTTCCCTCTATTTTCTCTCACCCTGATCTCTCTCTTCTCTCTGTCTTTTTATTCAATCTGTGGGATACAATTTGCACTGATGTCCGTAGCCTATTTACAGGCAATCGAACAAGGCAAATGAGGTAATTGCTTACCTCATTCAATATGTGAACAAAAGAAAAATCATCAGCACTATTTCCACGTTGATTGCAGCCTTGGACAATTCAAACCCATGTGCTCTGACGTGCCTTTTTTTAATTCATGTCGACAATCTCCCACTTGAAGATTTGATTGAGAATCAATCGGATCTTCACACCATTCTTTCTCCCTTGCCATTCATGTTGCTTACGTCTCCGTTAGGCCACTCGAGGAACGACACCAAACGAACTTGTCAGTGTTGACCGCCTTCGTCAAGAAATCTGCTAGGTTATCTTTCGTATGAATTTTCTGCATATCAACTGTACCCTCTTCCACTTTCTCACGAACGAAGTGATACTGGACTCGTATGTGCTTTGACCTGGAATGAAACGCTGGATTCCTTGCGAGATGCAAGGCACTCTGACTGTCACAGAACAGAGGAATATTCTCCTGTTCGTGCCCGAGTTCCTCCATGATCATTTTCAACCAAACAGCCTCTTTACTTGCCTGCGTAGCTGCAACATATTCTGCTTCAGTTGTTGACGTCGCGACAATGGACTAAAGCTTCGATACCCAGCTTACGGCTCCGCCAGTAAGAGTGAACACATAACCCGTGGTAGATTTGCTCTTGTCAAGATCACAATCTTGCATATTGAAGCGTCTCAAGACCTTCCTCAGATAATTCTTCTGCGAAAGCCAAATCTTCCTGTTATTTTTGTCTCGGTAAATTTGCATCCCTAGAATCTTGTTTGCTGATCCCAAGTCCTTCATTTCAAATTCCCTAGCCAACTGTGCCTTGAGTTCTTCAACACGATCTTTGTTGGGACCTGCTACCAACATGTCGTCAACATACAACAATAATATGATAAAACCATTTTCACCAACTTTTGAAATATGCACAAGGGTCTGCATTTAATCTGTTGTATCCAAGGCTCATGATGAAGGAATCAAATCTCTTATACCAACACCTCGGCGCCTGTTTGAGACCGTATAGAGATTTGTTCAACCTGCAAACCAAGTTCCGTTTTTCTTTGTCTTCAAAACCTTCCGGTTGGAGCATATAAATCTCTTCTTCAAGATCTCCGTGAAGAAAAGCTGTCTTCACATCTAGTTGCTCTAGATGTAGGTCGAATGTAGCACACATCGCCAGGAGTACCCGAACAGTCGTCAGTCGAACCACCGGTGAAAATATCTCGTTGAAGTCGATGCCTTCTTTCTGAGCGTAACCTTTAACCACCAGTCGTGCACGAAATCGCTCTACTTGATCATCGCTGTTCCGCTTGATCTTAAAGACCCATTTATTGCCGATTGCCTTTCTTCCCTGAGGTAGTGGCACCAACTCCCAAGTCTTATTTTTCCGTAGAGCTTCCATTTCTTCTTGCATTGCCGCCAACCACTGATCTGCATCTGAACTATTCAGTTCTTCTTGAAGAGTTGATGGCTCTCCGTCATCAGTTAGAAGACAGTATGCAATGTTGCTGTCCATATCGTAATCTTCATGCCAGGATGGTGCAGCTCTTTTGCGTGTGCCCCTTCTAAGTTCTGGCTCTGAAGATTCGCTTGGCCCTTCCTCGTGCTCCGGTACTGCTTCAGAAGAATCTTGTTCCACAGACTTCCCTTTCACCTGAATTGTCGTAGTCTCTAAGCGTTCCTTTGTAGTGCTATCATTTTCTTCGATTAGTTTATCTTCTAAGAAGATAACCTCCCTGCTGATGACGACCTTGTGGGCAGTGTGATCCCACAGGCGATACCCCTTCACACCATCAGCATACCCCAAGAATAAACACTTTCTGGACTTCGGATCCAGCTTCGTAGTTTCTTGGGCGTTGTACATCACGTACACAGGACTTCCAAATACATGGAGTTTGGAATAGTCTGCTGGCTTTCCGGTTCACATCTCCATCGGCGTCTTCTGATCAATTGCCGTCGAAGGCGATCGATTGATCACGTAGCAGGCGGTGTTGACTGCTTCTGTCCAATATGATTTATCCAGACCTGCAGCTCCCAACATGGCTCTTGTTCTCTCCAACAGAGTCCTGTTCATCCGCTCCGCCACTCCATTTTTTTGTGGAGTATACGCCGTAGTGAAGTGCCTTTTGATGCCTTCCCCTTTGCAAAAGCTATCAAATTCCCTACCAGTATATTCTCCTCCATTATCCGTCCTTAAACACTTGATCTTTTTTCCTGTATCAAGTTCGACCCGAGCCTTGAAATTCTTGAAGGTTGCAAACACATCCCCCTTACTCTTGATAATATACACCCAACATCTCCGGAGTAATCGTCGATGAAAGACACGAAGTACTTCCCTCCCCCTCGGGATGAAACCGGCAACTGCCATACATCAGAGTGAACCAAGTCTAGAATATCGTTGCTTCTAGAATTTGATGTGTTGAATTGTAACCGATGCTGCTTATTTGCTACGCAATGCTCACAGAACGATAGTGACACCTTCGTGAGACCCGGAAGTAGATTCTGGCTGCAAGAATTTTCATTCCTTGTTCCGACATATGCCCGAGCTTCTGTGCCACAACATAGTAGATCTTTTGGTTGAATTTCCCGAAGCTATAGACGCTTCCCCTTCTTGCACCGTCTCTCCCAACAGCATATACAAATTTGCAGCAACTTTTTCACCTTTCATGACTACAAGTGCTCCCCGGAATATTTTCATTATTCCTCCCCGAACTTTGATTTCACAGCCAAGATCGTCGAGCTGTCCCACAGACAATAAATTATTCTTCAGACCTTCCACGTGCCGCACTCCTTGAATAGTGCAAACTGCACCGTCATGCAACTTCAACCTCACGGTTCCAACGCCTACGATCTTTAAGGCATTATCTTCGCAACTGTACACAGATCCTCCTAAGATAGGTTCGTAGTGATTGAACCAGTCTCTTCGAGAGGTCATATGATAAGTTGCGCCCGAGTCAAGAAGCCATATCTCGTCGTACGCCTTCCTGCTCTCCGTTGAGATAGCTGCTTCGCTACACAATACGTCTCCACCTGGTGCATTTGCCAGATTACCTTGTGGATTGGAGTTCTTCAGGCTCCAACAATCCTTCTTCAAGTGACCCTTCTTTCCACAGTGGTAGCATTTCATATCCTTCTTCTTACTTCTTGATTTTCCCCTGCCTTGAGTGTGACTCCCACTTGAACCACGTTCCGTTGATCTCCCTCTCATCACCGTCAAAGCTTCAACCTTTTGCGTGCTTGCTTGATGGTCCTCCTTATTCTTACGCCGATTTTCTTCTTCGAGAATAGCAGCTGCGATGTTATTAAAGACCAGAACCTTCGCGTTGTTCGTCAAGTTGATGATGAGTTGATCATACGAATCAGGTAGACTTTGAAGTAGAATTTCCGCACGTTCTTTATCCTCCGTTTTATACCCCAACGATGTTAGCTGGGAAAATAGAGTATTCAAGACGTTGAGATGCTCCGTCACCGAAGTAGATTCAGACATTCTCAATGTGAATAATTTTCTCTTCAAGAAAATTTTGTTGTGTAACGACGTCGGCTCGTACAGATTGGTTAGGTGGTCCCATATCTCCTTTGCCGTTTTCTTTTCTTCGACGCTAGACAATATCTCGTCTGCTAGTGCCAGATGAAGATTTGCAATAGCGCTTCCGTCCATCTCATTCCATTTCTTTTCGTCTGTAACTGTGGCTGGTTTTCCATCGATAGCCTCCAAACAGTCGTCCTTTCGCAAGATCGCCTTTATCTTTAATTTCCACAGTGAGAAATTTCTCCCGTTGAACTTTTCAATATCGAATTTTGCCGCCATAATTTCTGCTCAGTAGTGAGCGATACCTCCGACGGGGTTGCAGCAGATAATTATTGAACTCGTACAGGCTTTTTCGTCACCGTAACAAAGGCAGTATAATATCTATTATTTTCTGATGTGGAGGGTCCACGTTAGTAGCAACCACAGAGCATACGATAAACAGATATATAAAACCCAAGCTAGGCTCTGATACCAATTGTTGGCGTGGCAGCGGATCCGGCCGAGTAATACCACGGCTTATATTTGAACAATTAAAGATAAAAGTGGACACCGAGATTTAACGTGGAAAACCCCCAAACAAATCGGGGTAAAAACCACGGGCAAGGAAGAAGAATTCACTATAGGAGAAATATAGGAGTTACAACCTCTCGTACTACAAAGGAGAACAACCCTCAATATCTCTCTTTATAGTCGGAGAAAATGCCCGACAAACTCTCTATTTTTTTCCCTCTATTTTCTCTCACCCTGATCTCTCTCTTCTCTCTGTCTTTTTATTCAATCTGTGGGATACAATTTGCACTGATGTTCGTTGCCTATTTATAGGCAATCGAACAAGGCAAATGAGGTAATTGCTTACCTCGTTCAATATGTGAACAAAAGAAAAATCATCAGCACTATTTCCACGTTGATTGCAGCCTTGGACAATTCAAACACATGTGCTCTGACGTGCCTTTTTTTAATTCATGTCGACAAAACACTATTGTACTGTGAATAATATTAGGTAAGAAAAGTTATACAATGGACAAAAGTGAATTACAAAACCAAAGAATCGATGTATTTGTTCTCTTGTCCCGTGGTAAAAGATTCATTGCAAAGTAGGGTTGCAAATGAATAGAATCTTTTTGTTCGATTCGAAATTCGATTCGAAATTTAAGATTCGGATTCGAAATATTAGAATATCAAATTCGAATAAGAATATTTTTTTCGATTCGAATAATTTTAGAATACGAATACAATATGACAATATTCGATTCGAATTTTTTAGAATATCGATTCGAATAATATAATATATATTAAATAATATATATTTATAAATACTTGTAGTTAAACTAACATATTAATTAATATGAAGGAAGCTAAGGAAAACAATCATTGTTGGAATTTATCGATGAAAGATTTTTGTACTTTCGTATGATGTATTGGATAAACTAATGATATGTTTTGCTACATTTTTCTTTTTATGTCGTAACCGCATATTTCATCCACTACGTTTTTTTTTTGCTTTATGTTTTGTAAAAATAGGTTTCTTGAAGAAAAATTTATGCGCATCAGAATATTCGAATATTCGCAATTATATTCGAATATATTATCAAATAGAATATGAAACAATTTTAGTATTCGAATAATAAAAGAATACGAATATGAATATTCGAAAAATAAAAGAATACAAATAGAATATAGTGGTATTCGACTCGATTCGATTCGTTTGCAACCCTATTGCAAAGGACAAAGCTGCAGCAGCAATTTCTATTAAAAGCAAAAAGACTTTACCAAAAAAAAAAAAAAGAAAGGCGTTATGAAAACAGTAAAATATAAGACATTCGTACAACAGTTTATTTGCTCGACATGAATAATGTGTATGTACAATCACGAGGAACTCTACCATCATGCATGAAAAGGGTAAACTATTATCCATTCGTACCACAATTTATTTGCTCGATATGAATAATATCTACGTACAATCACGTGGGTACTACCATCTTTGATTCTTTTCCCAAGATGAAAACAAACAATAACTTAAAGCTATTTATTCCAAAGAAATAATAACGCCGAACACTGATCCTGAAACTTGATCTATATAAATATTTAACCTTTTTCCGAACTAAAATATCAAAATAATGGCAATTTATAGTGGCATGGCAATGGCACATCTGAACGCGTCAACACAGTGTGGAGCGCCGTTTAGTCGTACCCTAATCCTTCTTCCTCTTTTTTATCTTCTTCCTTTCTCCTTAATTTTTTATTTTCAAACATCGTTTGGACCTAAACTTGATTTTAGACTCAACCCCAAATCTCGTGTTTTCGTAGCGAAGAATCGCAATCACTTTCCAATTATAAAAAGAAACTCGATTTTAGACTCTAACCTTTCGTGTTTGAGGACAGATATCGCAATGCAAAGCAATGTGCAATAAAAGCAAAGAACAGCTTTTATGTGGAACAATGTACAACATAGAGCATACATGAAATGGATTATTAATCCATTGATACAAATTTATTTGAGGTTACAGTCACGAGGGACAAACCACCTTTGGTTGTTTTCCAACAATGACAAAACAAACAAGAAACTAAAGATATTCGAAGAACACCGATCGTATATCTAATATACACTTGCTCACTCAACCCATGTCTCCAAGGGAATCAAGTCGCAAAAGAGTATATTTCCACGAGACTTAATCATTTAAAGGGTTCGTATCCAAAAAGGCTACGAGATCACTTTTGTAACCATTGATTATATTCTCTTGTTTAAGGTTTATTTATTGATTCTTATTTTTTTTATACGAACAATTCTTGGTTTGCCTATTTGCAAATTGCAGTATGTTGGTGGCGCATTAATTTATACTTATTTTGTGTATTGGGACTTTTTATTACTTTTTTAGGGTTTGATCAATATTATCTCTATATCGATTAATTCGATTAGTGTAATGTTATAGATAGTACCATTTGGTGTAATTCATTTTGCTTCATGTATTGAGAAGTCCGAACCACATCTGATGCCTATTGTTTTCCGTGGTTTTTCTGGTCTTTTGGGAAGGGTAATTGGACTTTTATCATTGCATCTTGGTTCTTTTTTATTGTCTAATGATATTTCAAGATTTTGATTTTTTATTCTGTGACGTAATATAAGATATTTGTCTATAAGTAGATTGATTTGTGTTGGTAAAATAATATTAAATATTGAATTGAAAATAATCTAATACTAGTCAACTCTTGCACCAAAATAATATAATTATGAAGGAACAAACAATTTATCAACTGATGGTTATTTAATATTTATTTTATATTTTAATTAACAAAAGATCGTGAATATAATTGGGGAAGGGAGAAGACTAATTTAACTAAAAAAAAAAAAAGAAGGGTGTAATAGTATTATCCTATAAAATCAAAATTGACATATCGTAACAGTTAATATGAAGCCGTGAGCCTTAATTAGGGGTGTTCGTACTTCGGTATACCGACCGTACCTAACTGACTGAAATTCCGAAAATCAGTACAAACCTTAATTAGTCCCCGACATTTCACGAGGACCAATTTAGTCCCCGATGTTATCGAATTTGAACCAAAGTTGTCCCCACCGTTAAATACCCATTAACGTGTCGATATACGATTGGTCAAACTTAAAAAATCATAAATTAAACATTAAAAAATGGGGGAAATCCAGAAAAAAGGAAAAAATTTCAAAAAATAGAGTAAAAAATTTTTAAAAAAGAGAAAATTACTAATAAATTAAATAAAAAATAATAAATTAAAAACAATAAAGTAAAATATAAAATAAAAATTAAAAATAATAAATTAAAAACAAATAAAAAAGTAAGAGAAAATGAAAATATATCAAAGATAATAAATTAAAAGGAAAAATACAAGAGAAAAATAAAAATTAAATAGGGAGAGCAAATTCAAATAATAAATGATAAATAAGATTTTTAAAAAAAGTAAAAAGTAAAAATATACTTATTTATTAAAAACAAAATAAGGATAAAAAATGCCTCTAAAAGTCTTACAAAGACCATTGAAGTGTAAAATATGCCGGGGGGGGGGGGGGGGGGGGGGAGGGTTAATTAGGCTATAAAAAATATTTGCTTGCTCTTCTTTGAAAAATACTTTTCTTTAAGAAGATATTTGCAGAGTACGTTATTCCCTAGAAAGCAGTAAGAGTATCAACCTTATCTCCCTAACCCTGTTTCACAAAATATCACGTTATTTTCAGAAAGCATTTCAACGATATTACCTAGTTATCTGCAGGCGTTCTGGGTTTGTCTCACAGAAAAGTAAATAACTGAAAGTAAAGTGAGACAAGATTTTTATACATGTTATATCCCCAACTGGGGTTTAATCCTGTCCTTGGGGTGTGATCTCCCCAAGAGTTCCAATCAATCACTGAGTATTACCGGTTATGGTTACAGAATGATCAACCCTTACACAACCGAAGCACTACGGATACTAGACCGCGTTCTAGACTGTCGCACGCCAAGTTTCGGTCCACTTCGTTTACCCAGGAAACCAATTCCCCGACTGGACACAACTTGCTACCGAAGGGCCACCGTATCCACCAAATTCGTCACTCCACGTGCGGAAGACTCCACTCGTGCTCCTTTGTGCGCTCAACACGTCCGAAGACAAGGGTTTTAGGATAAGGTGTTGCTAAAGATCGCACAAGAGTACAGATTTCACAAATGTTGGCTCAACACAAACTACGAATAAATCGCAAATTAACTCTCAATCACGCTAAGGGATTCGTTTGCTTGTGTGTTCGTTTCGTACCCTTCAACGTGAAGTCTTTTTCTTCTATATAGACCCACGAATAGCTTCTAGACTTCACAAGGAAAGTTAAGCACAGAATATGCAAGAGAAAGCTCAATAATCACGTGCATTAACTCAAAGCATCATGCCAAGAATAAACCAATTAAGCTCAACGGTCATGCATGAATTCCTACCATAAATACCACAATCTTACTCTTCTTGCTTGCTCTTCTTTGAAAAATACTTTTCTTTAAGAAGATATTTGCAGAGTACGTTATTCCCTAGAAAGCAGTAAGAGTATCAACCTTATCTCCCTAACCCTGTTTCACAAAATATCACGTTATTTTCAGAAAGCGTTTCAACGATATTACCTAGTTATTTGCAGGTGTTCTGGGTTTGTCTCACAGAAAAGTAAATAACTGAAAGTAAAGTGAGACGAGATTTTTATACATGTTATATCCCCAACTGGGGTTTAATCCTGTCCTTGGGGTGTGATCTCCCCAAGAGTTCCAATCAATCACTGAGTATTACCGGTTATGGTTACAGAATGATCGACCCTTACACAACCGAAGCACTATGGATACTAGACCTCGTTATAGGCTGTCGCACGCCAAGTTTCGTTCCACTTCGTTTACCCAGGAAACCAATTCCCCGACTGGACACAACTTGCTATCGAAGGGCCACCGAATCCACCAAATTCGTCACTCCACGTGCGAAAGACTCCACTCGGGCTCCTTTGTGCGCTCAAAACGTCCGAATACAAGGGTTTTAGGATAAGGTGTTGCTAAAGATCGCACAAGGGTACAGATTTCGCAAATGTAGGCTCAACACAAACTACGAATAAATCGCAAATTAACTCTCAATCACGCTAAGGGATTCGTTTGCTTGTGTGTTCGTTTCGTACCCTTCAACGTGAAGTCTTTTTCTTCTATATAGACCCACGAATAGCTTCTAGACTTCACAAGGAAAGTTAAGCACAGAATATGCAAGAGAAAGCTCAATAATCACGTGCATTAACTCAAAGCATCATGCCAAGAATAAACCAATTAAGCTCAACGGTCATGCATGAATTCCTACCATAAATACCACAATCTTACTTTCCTTCCGTGGTAATCTCATCCGTTGTCACCGCATTCCATATAAGTTCTACTCAGCATGTTATCAATAGTAAGCTCAACTTATTTCTTTCCGAAAATATGATAGCCAATCCACACAAGGAAAGATTTGATCTACTGAGTATAAGGTAAAGACAGACTTTCCATGCATGGTGATCTCATCCGATTTCAGTACATTCCATAATAGACTCAATCAGCATATTCCCACATATAAGTCCAATCAATAAATCACTTCCCAAAATATAAATCCTAAGTCGCATAAGGAAAGGTAGATCATTGATTCACTGATTTAAAAGTCAAATAATATTGCACCCAACGAATATCTCATAATATTCTTTCCTAAAATAGATCAATCACATGTAAGCACTTAATCAGAATATCTTTTCCATATATAGCATAGTCATATCCGGGTGATCACAGTGATATTCTTTCCTAAAATAACTCAATCACGTATACAGCTCACATATCACTTAAGAGAATATATTTTCCATATATAGCACATAGTGATATTCCAGTCATACGAAAACATTCATAACCAGGTGATCGCATCAATATTCCAGTTAAGCATAAGATCACATATATTCGATTTTATTAACGAGTTAAATCATATTGAAACACTTAATCGAATATTTTCACATACTTAAACATCATAAATCATACATATCGAGTTTTCTAAATTGTACCCCCCATAATACATAATTACTTGGAATAATCAAAACTCTCATAATCATTTGGACCTAAAAGGTCTACAATCTCCCCCTTTTTTATGATGACAAGTAATTAATGCCTATCTTAAGCATATGAGTACATTCGATATGAAGCCATTTATGCACGTAGCATGTTTAAGTATCAAAGTATGTGACATATGATCAGATCAAATAAATTCATCAATTTTCAAAACATGCTCCCCCTATCTAATTGCTAATATTCCTATGTAAAGCACAGTAGCAGAGATTTAGCAATTACAGATCACATCATATGGAATGTCACAAGTTACCATGGAATGTCGCAAATAATCAGATCATATCAGTTTGCTCTCCCTGCCTATGTGCGGAATTCCTTAATCCTTAACAAATCACAAACACAGAGGGATTAAGACATAAGCATATAAAAGCAAGCCGATAATTTTATAACATTTAAAGATAGCAAAGTGAACGATCCAACACCTACCCAAAATATGGCATTAATTGCCCAAAATTCTCCCCCTTCAGCATAAAAAAGGAGGGACCCAAAACACCACCAACTTACCAAAAACCTGGAACCAACCACGACCTATCAACCCAAAAACCAGCAAACTAAAAGAACTTAGTACTAGGCATACGAGAACTAGGCATACTAGAGCTAGGAGATCACTAGGGATCGAAGTTCTAAGGGCTGGAATCACTATCAGATGAGGCAGATGAGGATTCAGCGATATTCAGAGCTGTGAAGATCTCCTTCATAAACTTTTAACCCTTTTAAAGTGCCGTGAGATCTCATCGAACTTCTTCCTGTTACATCCTTGATGCCTTTGATACTCCGTTTAAAATCAGCTATGGTTCCCTGCTCGTCGTCAATCTCTTGATCCTTTTTCTTCCTACTCGAACTTTTTGAAGGTGCCTTCGGTTTTCGTCATGGTTGAGATTGAAAGGTTGGAGAGTGAAAGAATGAAGTGAAGAACTTAGGGTTGAACAGATTCAAGAAGGAAGAGAGTGGGTGGTTATATAAAGGTCGAAAGCTTCTTGGATGAGAATGGAAAGAAATTATGGAGAGATGTAATATCGACTAGACGTGAGGCAGATAAGGAAACGATTTATAAATTTGAATTTTAAAAATCATTGGTAAAAAGAGAAACTTCCCTTAGATGGAATTAAATGAAGATCGGAGGATATCTCGCGGAGATAAAGGAAGGAAATAAGGACTAAGATCAGAGTTAAAAAATAAGAAAGAATTTCCTGCTGAAAATAGATTTTAACATAAATCTCGAAGAAAATCTATTTAGAGAAAAAATATTCTCCCCATGAATGGAAAGGAATAAGATAGCTAAGGAAGGTAGAATAAGGAAAAATACCAATAGAACCAAAAGGTAAGATCGAAGAGATACTAAAGGCTAACTTATCTAGTCACCTTTCCTATTTGAGCTCAATAATTCCTAATCGATCAAGAATATCTATTTGAGCTCAATAATTCCTAATCGATCACGAACATACAGAATCTACTCTCAATGAGGGGTTTTGTGAAGATATCAGCCAGCTGATAATTAGTTCCAACGAAGTCCCGCTGATATTCCCTTTCAGAACATGATCTCGAGTAAAATGAAGTTTCACCTCTATGTGCTTAGTTCGAGAGTGGTGTACGGGATTCTTAGTGATACTAATGGCACTAGTACTATCACAGAAAATAGGAATTTGGTCGTACATTAAACCGTAATCACTCAAGATCTATTTCATCCAAAGGATTTGCTGAGAACAACTTCCTAAGGCCATATATTCTGCTTCGGTTATGGACAGGGCGACGGCATTTTGTTTCCGACTGGACCAAGTTACAAGGGAATTCCCTAGTAATTGGCAAGTACCACTAGTGCTTTTCCTATTTTCTCTAGAACCGACATAATCAGCGTCCGAGTATCTCATTAATGGGAATTCCTTGAAATTTGGATACAACATTCCAAAATTGATTGTTCCTTTCAAATATCTAAATATCCGCTTGACTGCTGTCAAGTGTGATTCCCTGAGACTCAATTGATATCTAGAACATAGACCAGTAACAAACATAATATCGGGTCTGCTTGCCGTAAGGTAGAGCAAATTTCCGATCATACCTCTATACTTAGTTTGGTCAAAAGGTGTACCTTGTTCATCACTGTCAATTTTGGCGGTTTGATGCATAGGAATGGGAAGTACCTTAGAATCAGTCATTCCGAATTTTTCAGGTAGTTCCTTCGTGTACTTCGTTTGAGATATGAATGTTCCCGTGTCCAATTGCTTGATTTTCAATCCAAGGAAGTACGTGAGTTCTCCCATTAGGCTTATCTCAAATTCCTGTTGCATAGACTTAGAAAAATTCTCGCAATGAGTGATGTTAGTACTGCCAAATACGATATCATCAACATATATTTGCACAAGCAGTATGTGATTCCCTTCGCATTTTATAAACAGAGTGTTATCTATTGTTCCTGTTGTAAAGCCCATGTCTAGTAAGAATCTACTCAATCTTTCATACCATGCCTTAGGGGCCTGTTTTAAACCATATAAAGCTTTGTTTAATTTGAAGACGTTATTTGAAAATTCTTCTTTTTCAAAACCGGGAGGTTGTTCGAAAAAGCCATTAGATCTTAACTCAGGCGTGTTAGGCCTTTCGTTGAGAAACCCGCTCTGATACCAAATGAAGTGTAAAATAAGAGGGGGGCGGTGGAATTAGGCTATAAAAACTATTGACTTGTTCTTCTTTGAAAAATACTTTTCTTTAAGAAGATATTTGCAGAGTACGTTATTCCCTAGAAAGCAGTAAGAGTATAAACGTTATCTCCCTAACCCTGTTTCACAAAATACCACGTTATTTTCAGAAAGCGTTTCAACGATATTACCTAGTTATTTGCAGGCATTTCGGGTTTGTCACACAGAAAAGTAAATAACTGAAAGCAAAGTGAGACGGGATTTTTATACAGGTTATATCCCCAACTGGGGTTTATCCTGTCCTTAAGGTGTGATATCCCCAAGAGTTCCAATCAATCACTGAGTATTACCGGTTATGGTTACACAATGATCGACCCTTACACAACCGAAGCACTATGGATACTAGACCTCGTTCTAGGCTGTCGCACGCTAAGTTTCGTTCCACGTCGTTTACTCAGAAACCAATTCCCCGACTGGACACAGCTTGCTACCGAAGGGCCACCGAATCCACCAAATTCATCCCTCCACGTGCGAAAGACTCCACTCGTGCTCCTTTGTGCGCTCAACACGTCCGAAGACAGATCGTGTCCGAAGACAAGGTTTTAGGATAAGGTGTTGCTAAAGATCGCACAAGGGTACAGATTTCGCAAATGTAGGCTCAACACAAACTACGAATAAATCACAAATTAACGCTCAATCACTCTAAGGGATTCGTTTGCTTGTGTGTTCGTTTTGTACTCTTCAACGTGAAGAATTTTTCTTCTATATAGACTCACGAATAGCTTCTATGCTTCACAAGGAAAGTTAAGCATAGAATATGCAAGTGAAAGCTCAATAATCACGTGCATTAACTCAAAGAATCATTGCCAAGAATAAATCAATTAAGCTCAACGGTCATGCATGAATTCTTACCATAAATACCACAGTCATACTTTCCTTCCGTGGAACTATCATCCGTTGTCACCACATTCCATATAAGTTCCACTCAGCATGTTAACAATAGTAAGTTCAATCAACTGATTTCTTTCCTAAAATATTATAGCCAATTCACACAAGGAAAGATTTGATTTACTGAGTATAAGGTAAAGACAGACTTTCCAATCATCCGATTTCAGCACATTCCATAAATAGACTCAATCAGCATATCCCCACATATAAGTCCAATCAATTAATCACTTTCCAAATATAAATCCTAAGTCGTATAAGGAAAGGCAGATCATTGATTCACTGATTTAAAAGTCAAATAATATTGCACTCAATGGATATCTCATAATATTCTTTCCTAAAATAGATCAATCACAAGTAAGCACTTAATCAGAATATCTTTTCCATATATAGCATAGTCATATCCGGGTGATCACAGTGATATTCTTTCCTAAAATAACTCAATCACGTGTACAGCTCACATATCACTTAAGAGAATATATTTTCCATATATAGCACGTAGTGATATTCCAGTCGTACGAAAACGTTCATAACCAGGTGATCACATCAATATTCCAGTTAAGCATAAGATCACATATATTCGATTTTCTTAACGATTTAAATCATATTGAAACACTTAATCGAATATTTTCGCATACTTAAACATCATAAATCATACATATCGAGTTTTCTAAATTGTACCCCCCATAATACATAATTACTTGGAATAATCAAGACTCTCATAATCATTTGGACCAAAAAGGTCTACAACCATCCCTGCCAAGTTAATGAGGAGCGGGCCTGAACGGTCAAGCCCACGCGGGCAGCCGGCCTGGCGGAGCGGAGCGGAGCGGGCCCACCAGTTTTATTACTATATATTATATATTATATTTAAAATATATTAATTTTATAGTTAATGATTCATTAATTAGACCATAATTAACTAAATATATATTAATAAATATATATTTATTTTTTGGTTATCCATATTTTATTAATAAATATCTTAATTAACTATAAAATATATAATAAATTAAAGTATAAAGCTAAAAATTAAAAAATTAAAAAAAAAATTCTAAGCGGGCGGGCTGGGTTCCATTTTTTAGGCCCGCTACATGGCAGGCCAGCCCGCCCCGCCCCGCCAAATGGTAGGCTTTGGCGGGCGGCGGGCCTGCCCGCCCCGGCCCGGCCCATTGACAGTACTAATTATCAACATGGCTAAATATCATGGCATAAATGAAAAATAGGGCAAAAGCCTAAAATGGTCCACAATGTTTTTCGAGGACCAATTTAGTCCCCAATGTTATCGAATTTGAACCAAATTGGTCCATGCCGTTAAATAGCCGTTAATTTGGATGGAAGTTGACACGTGTCGACATGCGATTGGCCATACTTTAAAATCGTAAATTAAACATTAGAAAAGGGGAAAAATACAAAAAAAAAGGAAAAAATTCAAAAATTAAGTAAAAAATTATAAAAAGAGAGATAAAATTACTAAAAAATTAGATAAAAAAATAATAATAAAAAATAAAATTTAAAAATAATAAATTAAAATCAAATAAAAAAGAAAGAGAGAAAGAAAATATATTAAAAATAATTAAACAAAGAAAAAAAGACAAGAGAAAAATAAAAAATAAATAGGGGAGCAGATTAAAAAAAATGATAATAAAAATTCAAGATTTAGAAAAAAAGTAAAAAAATAGAAATATATTTATTTATTAAAAACTAAAAAAAGGAAAAACAAAATTAAGGATAAAAAATGCTTCTAAAAGTTTTACGAAGACCGTCCCTGCCAAATTAAAGAGGACATATCATCCCAGTTCTTGATTTTTTTCGAACAAATATAGTGGGACGATTGCTTCCCCGTTAACTGGATAGAGACGAGATCGGGAATTCTCGTCAACTTTCAGTGACATTTTTATCCTATGTTATTTTTTTACTTAATTTTTCGTTTTTAATAAATAAATATTTTTTTTTTGTTTTTCTTATTTGTTATTTTTTAAGTTTTAGCATTTTTCTCTCTTTTTTAGTTTATTTTTAGTTAAGATATTTTAATTTTGGCAGTTTTCTCTATTTTAATTTAATATTTTAATACATTTGTATTATCATTTATTTTTAATTGAATTTAATTTATTTGTAATTTAATTAATTCTCTCTTTATTTTTATTTTTAATTTAATTTATTAGTTTTTCTTTTCTTTTTATTTTTGAACTTTTTTCCTTTTTTGGATTTACTTTTTTTTTTCTTTTCTTTTTGAATTGTTTTCTTTTTTTTTTTGATTTTTTGTCGTTTTAATATTTAATTTATTATTTTTGATATATTTTCATTCTCTTTTTCTTATTTTTTTGCTTTTAATTTATTATTTTTAAATTTTATTTTTTATTATTTATTTATTTTTTATTTAATTTATTAATAGTTTTCTGTTTTTTTTTTTTGAATTTTTACTCTATTTTTTGAATTTTTTTCTCCTTTTTTGGAGTTTAATTTATGTTTTTTAAGTCTGGCCAATAAATGTCGACACCTTTCAAATTCCATCCAAATTAACGGTTATTTAATGGCGGGGACCAATTTGGTTCAAATTCATAACATCGAGGACTAAATTGGTCCAAAGGGGTAAACATTGCGAACCATTTTAGGTTTTGCCCATCAAAAATATATTGCTGGATAACATTTCCATTGCAAAATTAGCGTATAATCTAATTACTATAGATTCACTATTTACAACGCAATCAGACAAAGCAACATAAATACCATGTTACTGAATAAAAACGACACGTACACTTCGCACAATAATAACGTGACACAATCTAAGAATGAAGAATGTATTGATCGTAGGAAAAAAGAAGGGTAAATTCCTTATCAGTCCCACTTGAAATTTAAACTTCCTCTTAAATACCCCTCGAATTATTTCTTCCTGTTCAGTACCCTTCTGTTAAAAGTTTCCTGTTTAATACCCCAAACGCTTGAAAAGACGAAAATAACCATTCTTTAAGGATTTAAAAAACTTTCAGATTATTACATCACATGTAGCAAGTATTATCCTCAATTTCTGGTATAATAGCAAAATTAGTTGGTATAATCTCCAATTTTTCTGTATAAGATTAATATAACTATGTTTATTGGTATAATAACGAAGAAAGATGGTATAGTAACGAAAATATATGGTATAATTTTCACAATTTCTAGTATAATTGCAAAAATTAGTTGGTATATAATTCAATTTCGCTGTATAAAATTAAAATAACAATATTTATTGGTATAATAACGAAAATAGATGGTATAATCTCCTCAATTTCTGATATAATAGCAAAATTAGTTGGTATAATCTCCAATTTTTCTGTATAAAATTTATATAACTATATTATTGGTATAATAACGAAGAAAGATGGTATACTAACGAAATTATATGGTATAATTTTAACAATTTCTAGTATAATTGCAAAAATTAGTTGGTATATAATTCAATTTCGATGTATAAAATTAAAGTAACAATATTTATCGGTATAATAACGAAAATAGATGGTATAATCTCCTTAATTTCTGGTATAATAGCAAAATTAATTGTTATAATCTACAATTTTTCTGTATAAAATTAATATAACTATATTTATTGGTATAATAACGAAGAAAGATGGTATAATAACGAAATTATATGGTATAATTTTCACAATTTCTAAAATAAATGCAAAAATTAGTTGGTATATAATTTAATTTCGCTGTTTAAAATTAAAATAACAATATTTATTGGTATAATAACGAAAATAGATGGTATATTCTCCTCAATTTCTGGTATAATAGCAAAATTAGTTGGTATAATCTCCAATTTTTTGTATAAGATTAATATAACTATATTTATTGGTATAATAACGAAGAAAGATGGTATAGTAACGAAAATATATGGTATAATTTTCACAATTTCTAGTATAATTGCAAAAATTAGTTGGTATATAATTCAATTTCGCTGTATAAAATTAAAATAACAATATTTATTGGTATAATAACGAAAATAGATGGTATAATCTCCTCAATTTTTGGTATAATAGCAAAATTAGTTGGTATAATCTCCAACTTTTCTGTATAAAATTAATATAACTATATTTATTGGTATAATAACGAAGAAAGATGGTATAATAACGAAATTATATGCTATAATTTTCACAATTTCTAGTATAATTGCAAAAATTAGTTGGTATATAATTCAATTTCGCCGTATAAAATTAAAATAACAATATTTATTGGTAAAATAACGAAAATAGATGGTATATTCTCTTCAATTTTTGGTATAATAGCAAAATTAGTTGTTATAATCTCCAATTTTTCTGTATAAAATTAATATAACTATATTTATTGGTATAATAACGAAGAAAGATGGTATAATAACGAAAATATATGGTATAATTTTCACAATTTCTAGTATAATTGCAAAAATTAGTTGGTATATAATTCAATTTCGCTGTATAAAATTAAAATAACAATATTTATTGGTATAATAACGAAAATAGATGGTATAATCTCCTCAATTTTATCATTATTCGAACCAATTCTTGACCATTATATTATACCAATAAATTTTCGTTATTATACCAATAAATTATTATACCAACAATTTTCGTGAAATGGTCAAGAATTGGTTCGAAAAATGATAAAATTGAGGAGATTATACCATCTATTTTCGTTATTATACCAATAAATATTGTTATTTTAATTTTATACAGCGAAATTGAATTTGTTAGGAATATTTTATTGTGTTCAAATAATTATTTTATCTTAGTCTTGTATTGTATTTAAGTGAACTGGGTTTTAATGTTTTAGAGCCCAGTAAGCTTTTATTTGTAATGGGCTTACAAGGGCCCAAGTACAATATACCAACATGTGGTATAAGTACTAAAATCCTAACACATAGTTAGGAGTCTTGTGTGTGTGAGAAATATAGAGAAATTATTTTCGTGAGAGAAGCTCCAAACCCCTCTCAAGAACACGCACGCACGCCCCCACGATAAGTTAAATTCTTCCCATTAATTTCGTGGTTAAATGCTAGAAATGTGTTTTAGTTGGATATGCTGGGAATAACAATTGGTATCAGAGCTAAACACGTTAGGATTTGAGCAAGTTTCTAAATTTTTTTTCAGTTTCGAATTTATGTCATTTCTTGAGTTTTTGAGTTGATTTACTGATTTTGCAAGCTCAAGAGGTAATTAGGTTATTTTCGAGTGATTTGTAGTGATTACCCAACATTTTCCAGTTGATTTGAGTGAGTTTTGGGTAGAAATCGGATCTGTTTTTCGTCAATTTTCAGTCCAGAATCGGGCAGATGAACAAATCGCCCGATTACTGTAGCAACTTCGTCCGTTTACTGTAGCAATTTTCAAATCGGGCGATTTACTGTAGCGATTTCAAAATTTGCCCGATTACTGTAGCAATTCAAATTGGACGATGTTACTGTAGCAAAATCACTGTAGCATCCGATTTCAAATTCGCCCGATTTCAAATCACTGTAGCATATTTACTGTAGCACCCGATTTCGAATCACTGTAGCACCCGATTTGAATTGGTTACTGTAGCGCCCGATTTGAATTGTTCACGGTAGCGGTTCACTGTAGCAACAAGTCGCGCGATTACTGTAGCAACTAGTGCCCGATTCACTGTAGCATTAAGTCGCGCGTACTGTAGCAACTTGTTGTCCGATCACTGTTGTAGCAAAGCACTGTAGCAATTCAAGTAATCGTCCGATTGCAAACGAGTTTCACAAAATCACTGTAGCAATTAATTCTAGCAATTCGCACGATTTACTTTAGCAAATTTCACTGTAGCAATTTCAAATTCGCCCGATTACTGTAGCAAATTCGCTGTAGCAATTTCAAATCGGATGATTTAACTATAACATTTCAAATCGGACGATTTCACTGTAGCAAATTCGCCCGATTACCGTAGCAAAATCGCCCGATTTCACTCTAGCGATTTCAAGTTCAACATTACTGTAGCAAATAGCCCCCGATTATGTAGCGAATTCGCCCGATTACTGTAGCTAGAATTTGCAAATCGCCCGATTTGAAACTCTCGGCGAATTTCAGTCCTTTGACAAACAATCGCCCGATTCTGATCCTCTTTGAACAGCAATTCGCCCGAATTAAATTCGGTGAATCTTCACTCTGCAAATTCGCCCGATTTTTGCTATCGATTTCAAAACTTAGAATTTTTTTGTTAAAAAAAAGAAAAAAATCTTCATCATTCGAAACTTTAATCGGGAAATCCAATTCTCACTAAATCACCCTTAGAAAATCACACTTAAAGCTTTCTTAAAAAAAAAAAAAAATCCACAATTTTTTTAAACCAAATCCACGAACGTGTCAACGATCACATATCCAACGATCTACTTACAACAATCAAGTATATTATAGAAAAAGACTTGGCATTTTCTCGAAGTTTCGAAATCATCACACAGTCTTCGGGTGTACACCAAAAGTTTTCAACGCTCATATTCTGAAAACTTCGAATCAATCAATGGCACCCTTCCACAACTCCCATAGTAAGAAAGGCGCCGAGCCAATCAAATGCTATAATTGCAACAAACCTGGGCACACGGCTATAGACTGCTTTCTACCCAAAAAGAAGGGTGAAGAGTACTACTCTAGGAAATTACGACAGAATAAAACGGAAGCTGGAGTGGGCTTGATGGGAGAACAAGACAGCTGGCTCGATGAAACATCTGAAAGCGAGCAAGAGAATGTAGCCAAAATAACCCTGGTGAAAGAAGATAAATCGGAGCCGAATGACATGGAAGCAGTCGATGGTGGTAAAAACGAGGAAGCGTCTTCAGAAAGGGAGGTAGATTCTATTGACCCCCTTTTGTATTTTGAACTCCAAGAAAAATTTATAGCTCTTCATAGCAAGTTTAGGTCAGTAGAAAATGAACTAGCTAAAACTATAGTCGATCTAGATATGACACGTGAAAACGTAGATAGACTAGAAACTAGCTTAGCTAATTCTGAAGTCATTTTAGCTGAATCAGCGTCAAAAGTCATTGACTTAACTAACAAAGTCTCAAACTACGAGCAAACAATAAGCAAATGTGTTGATCACGAGAGGACAATCAACGACTTGCAAGCTCGATTTGATAACAATTATCAATGTCTGCTCAGGAAGCTTCAAGAGATGAGTAATCTTGATTGCCTGCTGGAAGTAGCGCAATCAAAAATTGACAGTCGCGACGCTGAAATAGTAAAGTTGAAGACACAGGTTAGCGAGCTAAACGCTAAATTGACAACTTGCATTGACGAGCGAATCAATAAAACATGCGAGTTCGATCTCCTGAATAAAGAACGTGTAAAACTGTATGCTAGGATTAAAAAGCTAGAGGACCTCCTAACAAAAAGAGGACAAACAGATCGAACGATCTTCTTGAACCAGCCTAAGGACACAGAATTCTACGATCCACGTGCAGGCCTAGGCTTTGTTCCAAACCCTAATCTAGCTGTGAAGAAATCCCTAAACCCATATGATCCGTATGATATTAGCTATTTAGGGATTAACATGACTAAATTAAGGGCCTTCACATCAGAAAGTGATGGAGATAGGAAGACAGGAGTAGAAATTCCACTTGACTATGAAGCTATGAATAATAGCTACAAGACAAGGGAAATACATTTGTCTGATGACTACTTAGATGCTCTTATTCCCCCTTCAACACCAATCATCCTCGAGAACACGTCCCGTGACATAGCACAGTCCAGCCCCTCTAGTGCATATATCCCACCAGCAATTAAGGAAATATCTGACTTGCGCTCGACCCTAGAGTCCGAAAAGATTGTTTTTCAGGTAGAAAATGACGTGCTATTGATAATAATTTCCTCACTCGAAAAACAAATCAATAACATTATAGCTTCAACGTCTCCACAAATGTCTCTAGTTGAGTCTAAAATAGAAACTCTAACCAAGCCTAGGACACTAAGGAAGCAGAATGCATCGAAAAAATCAATGCGTACCAACTTATCCTCGCATGCACCTACAGGTAAAATTTTAAATAGAGTGAAAGGAAAGGAGATAGCCACAGGAGACGACCTATTATTTGAAAACTGTGCTCCTTCTTTTAAGAAAAAGGAGGCAATTAAATTTAGAGCATCAAGTTCAAATTCGCATAGTAGGCATCAGTCACAAGCTAAATCTAACATTGCCACATCTCCATCCATGATTTCATTTTCTGAACCTGTACGAACATCTATGCTCTCTAATTTTCACTATTCTTATGATGATGCACTTGCCTTAAATTCTCGTCTTAGATTAGCAAATGCAAGTACAATCAAGAACGACGAACGCTTCTTTGCTAAGTTAGGTTCACAAACTCAAAAGGAGAATACTCAAACGAACAGAAAGACAAAGCTTGCACATTCGTCTCCCAAGTCCAGTTCTAAACTTGACAAACGAGAAGATCACAAAAGCATCCAGTCAAAGCACCCTAAGACTGAAGCTAAAGCTAAAGTGTTGGGAATTAAGAAAATCTGGATTACAAAACAAGAACTTAGGGCAAGCACTAGCCTTTGTTATCCCTTAGGAATTAGAAAGATTTGGGTTCCTAAATCAACAATTAACGCTATAGATAAACCTAAAGTTGACGTAGGACATAAATCTATGAAAGACGCATGCATAAACTCTAGATCTAATACGAAAGGACCCATTCTTAGATGGGTACCAAAATATGCTTGAGATGTTTTGCAGTTTCCAGCATGGGTAGGTACAAAGAGATGGTTACTCCACACCTGTGACTGGTTGGCGACGCGAGTAACCACGATTATCCCTCACGTATGGTACCTGAAGCAGCCCCACATACGTGATTAAGGAATGGAATGCGGACAGCTAAAACTACACTGACAAATTTGGTAAATTCTAAATATGCATAAAATTACGTGTTCGTAGTTCACTGTATTTTCAATATGCATATGTGCTCAAATGAATAACATACCTACTATGTTAGTAAAATCTAGGAAGAACTGCATTTTATTCTGAAAAACATTTTCAATCCTAGTTTACATGATTAAGTAATTTACAAAATCAATTAATTTAGGGGGAGGTTTTGAAATATTTCGTCAATTTTACCTTTATAAAATTTTGAACTGAAATTTCAAATTAATTTATGTTTTTCTCGGAGAACTAAGAATCGCTCGGAACTGCTTTGGATTTTATTCTAATTAATTGACCGAGCCTATGAATCGCCCGAAACTGATCATCGCTCGAAACGTCCTTTGCAACTTTGAATCGCCCGAACTTAAGAATCGGGGAAATATTTTTATTTATTAAAATATTTCTTTGCTTTAAGTTTTTATCTTTGAGGTTCAAATTCCCAAAACTTCAAATATTGAGGGGGAGTAGATGTGTTTCGCGAACTAGTCTTTAAACGATTCGTACATCCTTTCAAAAAAAAAAAAAAAAGGGAAAAGCGAAAAACGCTCTTACAACTCAAATACGCAAAACATCTTCAAAATACCAATTCACTCCAATGCTATTACAACTCAAATACGCAAAACATCTTCAAGATACTAAATCACTCCAACACGGAAAACTATGAAAATCACTTGAAATGCGTAACAAGGTCTCAGAAGCCAGTACGGCGAGTTAGAACCCAAAACAGAATCGCCATAAAAACGATGAACAAGCACATAAGAAGTGCAATCTCCAGTACTAGCTTATCCAGATTGCGATTGAAGCGACGCACTAACTCTTCGTGCTCCCTGTTCTTTTCTTGGTCTCGCTGCTGATTCCAGTTCATCTTTAGGAGCTCGATTCGTTCGATTGAATGATTTACGATCTCACCATGTTTCTTCAATCGAGTCTATTTATAGGCACAAATCCAACAACAAAATCGTTCGTCCGGAGGACAAAATCAATGATACAGATAAACTTTTGACTTGAGGGCTTAGCGCCGCGAACGAAAACGATGCTTTCTTTGTCGTTTATCGGATTCTGTCTCACAGAAATCGATCTTGGAAAACTCGGTGATTGATATTAAATTTTGATGCCTAGTATCATAGATTGATTGAACATCCTGATATCCTTGATATTCTTCAAAGATAATTTATGCAATTTCCAATTTATCTGGGCAAACACAAGAATCGTCCGATCTTCTAAAATTGGCTGATGCAACAAAATTTCCTGACATCGCCCGATTTGTCATTCGGCGATTTATTTTACGCCCAATTTCTAAATCAGCCATTCCGCTACAGTAAGTCTCCCTAATATAAATCGCAATTCGGCCAATTTCTCAAAATCGTCCGATTACTCTAACAGTGCCATTCAGCTACGGAATTAATATCGCCCGATTTCTATATTGCCCGATTTCTAATCGGCCACTCAGCTACAGTAACCTTCCTTCATATAAATTTTAATCGCCCGATTTGAATCAATCGCTCAATTTGACTCTCAATCGATCCTAAATTGCCCGATTTCAAACTTCAATCTTAAATCGTCTGATTGCATCTTCAATCCGCCTATACTACTCTCAATCGCCCGATTCCTCAATCGATCGAACGTGCTACAGTGCATCTTATATTTATACCAAATTCGCCCGATTTTCATCACTTTTCCCAAAATCGTGTACACGAATCATTCTCATAAGGTCATCAAGCTTCACGGGTCATCTTAATAACTACAGTTTCATGAGTTCAGTTCCCGTGTCATTAAAATTCAAGTTTCACGAACCCTCTTCAGTTCGAGAACCACAGCTCAATTCGCGATCCAAGCTAACTTCCAATTTGCGACTCAAAGACTTCAAATTCTTTCGAAGACATACATCTTAGAAAACATTTTCGCATATGGGATTTTTTTTTTGGCACAACACTTTGAAAATTCTTCAAAAAAAAAAAAATTTCGAGCCTGTATGCATATGAGATGAAGCGCAAATACCTATTCTAACTTAGAGCGATAAAAATCGTACATCCTAATGCAGTATTAAAGAATAATAATTCTTTAGTTTGCATTTGCTTTGAAAATAAATAAATACGTTCACGCTTAATTAATTGGGAGAGAACTTACCTGTTTAAACGTCCATGCATTGAGGGGGAGTATCACTTCATATTTACGAGGGGAGAGTACAATTTTAGGCGAGTACATCTTAGGTGCATCATTTGAGGGGGAGGAATAAAAAAAAAAAAAAAGAAAAGAAGGAAATTATATATCTATATCTATATATATATATATATATACATATATAAATAATCTAATATATAGTTACTATTACATTATTAATAAGATAATACATATATATATATAAAAAAAAAAACAAAACAAAAAAAAGAAAAGAAAAGAAGAACAAAGAAAAATCCTCTCAGGCGTTTCCACCTCCAAAGACGGACCTCAACTGAAAACTCAACCCTCAAGAGTTCAACAATTTCAAAAGGCGTGACACAAATACACTATCACGAAGATGATATCAACCGACCTGCTCCGACTTCTGATCAAGCAGCACTCGCCAAAATTGACGGACGCATGGATTCTAAGTTTCCATGGTTCAGTCAGACCAAACTGAACCTAACCCCGGAACATAGCCGAGTGTTAGTGACGATTCAAGTTCATAAAAACCACGTTGGCAATTCTTGACAAGACCGAAGAGCGAAAGATACAAAAATCCCCCACCTCACAAAACATTCGGGCCATCCCATATAGGTACAGGAGCTGATTTTATCAGCTCCCGGGTAGAAGTCGCCTCATTTGGTCCAATGGCGCATGCACAATCGAGCCTTACCCACTCATCGATCTCCCAATAGACCGATGTTTCACAAAATCACGGGGAGCCACGTAATCTATCACCGCTTCACTTGGAAGTGGGAGATATCGAACTAAGTGGTAGTCAGCCCCACACCACTGAACTTTCTTGAACACATCGAGTCTAGGTGTCCTCACTACCTAAAAGTTTTATATTTTTAGGACACATACACCTTTTTCTCATCTGGACTTCGGACCAGAAATTCAACTTCCGTAGACATGTCATTGTAAGACATGCTTCGATGATCGGAAGGAAGTCCTGCCGTGGCAACATCAAAACAACTACGGAATTAGGCCATCATCTACGAGCTACGCTCCTAGATAGATGTTAACAGGATGCCTAAGTGGCCCCGGTTATCAAGCCCTGTCCTCACAGGCCGCGTCTCAGAGTTTAACTCTGAACTCGTGTCGACGGATTGCCTTAGTGGCTCCGTCTGGTTATTACCCGCACCGACCTGTCGTTTGTGTCCTCCTTTGCCTCCTATACAAGCATGTCGATCTTGTTTACACGAATCGCCATGAGGGGGAGAAGGGGATACGTATAAACAGACAAGTCGGACCACCCACCAAACTTCCGCCAAGCATACCACTCTGAAACCGAGCTCTACGGCATTTGAATGGAACATTCCATAGGAGCATCGGCACAACTTAAAATACACCCCACGTACACCTTCTTCAGGAGCCAGACGAGCTTCACCGAAGCCGAACCAGACAACTTCCTTCGGCGATGACGAATCTGGAGCCGTGAAGAAGAAGATTCACCATGTTTCAACTCCAGTGAAGGAGAAGACTAACCTGAGTATCCACTATTTCTGCCACGCCAACCACTATGAAGCCGGGCTCTCATGCAATTGAATGGATAATCTCAAGGAGCCCAAACACATTGTCAGAAAACACTCTCCACGCCTACCTTCTTCTAGAGCCAGATAAGCTTCTTCGAGGCCGAATCAGACAACTTCCTTCGAAGATGACGAATCTGACATCGAGAAGTAGACTAATCGTGACCACCAATCAACTCCATTATCTTGTCTCGACAACACAATCCTCTTGCCAAAGATGATGCCCCATTTTGACCCATCGCATGACGATCTCCCCAGCTCGATCTTGAGGGGGATGGTAACCAAAGAAAAATGGGAGCAACACCACGACAAAGTGCAATACCGATTAGAAAATGCCAAATATCAAGTGTCGTCAAAGAATCAAGCGAAGACCGTAGAGTCCAACGACTGAAGTAAGTGCCTCAATCGAACGAAGAGATCAAGCTCAAATAACAAGATACGACCAACAACTTCAGCATGGACTACAAAAATCAAATGCCGACTCGTGTACCGCTCTTCGAGTTTAAAGAAAACTCTCGATCCCAATACAAGGTTGAACAAATGTAGGGGGAGTTGCGACAAGTGAAGGAAGAGCTGGAACACCTAAAGAGAATATTCGACTAGTGTACGTCTCTCCAAATTTATAGAAAATTCCCCAATCCCAACAAAAGGTTGAACAAACATAGGGGGAGTGGTGACTATCCACAGAGAGATCGAACACAAAAAGAAACGATCCATCGAGCAGCTTTGAACACGTAAGAGAAGAGAAGTTCAAGAGACGGTGAGCTTGAAGATCTTTTAAGGAAGAGGTCACAAGACAAGACAAAGGAGGATGTGATTGAAGAAGAACACGCATGCACAAACTTTCACGTATGCAACTCTGATACGTGTTCTTTGATGACTCAGGACTATTACAAGACCAAGATAACCAGCGCTTAACTGTAAATTGAACACAAAGGGGGAGATTGTTAGGAATATTTTATTGTGTTCAAATAATTATTTTATCTTAGTCTTGTATTGTATTTAAGTGAACAGGATTTTAATGTTTTAGAGCCCAGTAAGCTTTTATTTGTAATGGGCTTACAAGGGCCCAAGTACAATATACCAACATGTGTATAAGTACTAAAACCCTAACACATAGTTAGGAGTCTTGTGTGTGTGAGAAATATAGAGAAATTATTTTCGTGAGAGAAGCTCCAAACCCCTCTCAAGAACACGCACGCACGCCCCCACGATAAGTTAAATTCTTCCCATTAATTTCGTGGTTAAATGCTAGAAATGTGTTTTAGTTGGATATGCTGGGAATAACAGAATTATATACCAACTAATTTTTGTAATTATACTAGAAATTGTGAAAATTATACCATATATTTTCGTTATTATACCATCTTTTCTTCGTTATTATACCAATAAATATAGTTATATTAATTTTATACAGAAAAATTGGAGATTATACAAACTAATTTTGCTATTATACCAGAAATTGAGGAGATTATAACATCTATTTTCGTTATTATACCAATAAATATTGTTATTTTAATTTTATACAGCGAAATTGAATTATATACCAACTAATTTTTGCAATTATAATAGAAATTGTGAAAATTATACCATATATTTTCGTTACTATACCATCTTTCTTCGTTATTATACCAATAAATATAGTTATATTAATCTTATACAGAAAAATTGGAGATTATACCAACTAATTTTGCTATTATACCAGAAATTGAGGAGAATATACGATCTATTTTCGTTATTATACCAATAAATATTGTTATTTTAATTTTATACAGCGAAATTAAATTATATACCAACTAATTTTTGCAATTATACTAGAAATTGTGAAAATTACACCATATAATTTCGTTATTATACCATCTTTCTTCGTTATTATACCAATAAATATAGTTATATTAATTTTATACAGAAAAATTGGAGATTATACCAATTAATTTTGCTATTATACCAGAAATTGAGGAGATTATACCATCTATTTTCGTTATTATACCGATAAATATTGTTATTTTAATTTTATACAGCGAAATTGAATTATATACCAACTAATTTTGCAATTATACTATAAATTGTGAAAATTATACCATATAATTTCGTTAGTATACCATCTTTCTTCGTTATTATACCAATAAATATATTTAAATTAATTTTATACAGAAAATTTGGAGATTATAGCAACTAATTTTGCTATTATACCAGAAATTGAGGAGATTAAACCATCTATTTTCGTTATTATACCAATAAATATTGTTATTTTAATTTTATACAGCGAAATTGAATTATATACCAACAAATTTTTGCAATTATACTAGAAATTGTGAAAATTATACCATATATTTTCGTTATTATACCATCTTTCTTCGTTATTATACCAATAAATATAGTTATATTAATTTTATACAGAAAAATTGAAGATTATAACAACTAATTTTGCTATTATACCAGAAATTGAGGAGATTATACCATCTATTTTCGTTATTATACCAATAAATATTGTTATTTTAATTTTATACAGTGAAATTGAATTATATACCAACTAATTTTTGCAATTATACCAGAAATTGTGAAAATTATACCATATATTTTCGTTATTATACCATCTTTCTTCGTTATTATACCAATAAATATAGTTATATTAATTTTATACAGAAAAATTGGAGATTATACCAACTAATTTTGCTATTATACCAGAAATTGAGGAGATTATACCATCTATTTTCGTTATTATACCAATAAATATTGTTATTTTATTTTCTACAGCGAAATTGAATTATATACCAACTAATTTTTGCAATTATACTAGAAATTGTGAAAATTATACCATATAATTTTGTTATTATACCATCTTTCTTGGTTATTATACCAATAAATATAGTTATGTTAATTTTATACAGAAAAATTGGAGATATTTTGCTATTATACCAGAAATTGAGGAGATTATACCATCTATTTTCGTTATTATACCAATAAATATTGTTATTTTAATTTTATACAGCGAAATTGAATTATATACCAACTTTTTGCAATTATACCAGAAATTGTGAAAATTATACCATATATTTTCGTTATTATACCATCTTTCTTCGTTATTATACCAATAAATATAGTTATATTAATTTTATACAGCAAAATTGGAGATTATACCAACTAATTTTGCTATTATACCAGAAACTGAGTAAATTATACCATAATAATTAGGTCCTCTAATTGTAAAATAAGCTTGTGAATGGGTAGGATAACCAATTGTATTAATATAATTAGATATTTTATTGGTATAATAATTGTTAAAATCATTCAGTATTTGTTGGTATAATAACCAAAACTGTTGGTATAATCGTATCATGTGTTGGTATATTTATATGCACATTTAGTCAAATATATGGTGGTATAATAAAAAAGTTTTTTGGTACGATGTTATACAATGTAATTCGGGTATAATAGCTAAAACAGTTGGTATAATGCGATCTTTTGTTGGTATAATAGTCAGAAAATGAATGGAAAAATAATACTATAAAAATGAGTTTATATAATAATTGAATTTATTGGTATAATTAATTGAATATTTGTTGGTATAATATTCCCTTTTGTTGGTATATATCTGCCGTTCGTGGTATGATGTGCAAAGATTATTTCATATATAAAAATTATAATAACACTATTTGTTGGTATAATAATAATAACCATTGGTATAATAATTTTAAATTTGACTTGGTATAAAAATTGAAACAATTGGTATAATATCTATTTTTATTGGTAGAATTATATGTTCGATTTTGGGTATAATTAGTTGTTTTCATGGTATAATACTTGCTACATGTGATGTAATAATCTGAATGTTTTTTAAATCCTTAAAGAAGGGTTATTTTCGTCTTTTCAAAGTTTGGGGTATTAAACAGGAAACTTTTAACAGAAGGGTACCTAAACAGGAAGAAATAATTCGAGGGGTATTTAGGAGGAAGTTTAAACTTCAAGTGGGACTGATAAGGAATTTACCCAAAAAATAAAGGCACACATCGTACGCAATAATATTTTCTTCCTATTCCACGTTTTTTCAACGTCCTCGGCTTGATGCACTGTGGAACTGACAGTGTTATTAGAAAACACAGTTCCCAACTACCCTCTTCTTAAGCTAAGATAATTTTGCTTTATGACTGAATGCAATTACATCGAATAATATACAGAGTACAAGACCAATGTAAATTAAGAAGATAACATAAATAACTCAATCAATTAAGTAAATAACTCAATCAATTATTGCTTGATTATCTCAATCAATAATTGCTTGATTATCGCTAACACCCCCCGCAAGCGGAACGAGGGATCGAGGGAAACACGAAGCTTGAATCGGAAAATCTCAAACAGCGGACAAGGAAGGCTCTTCGTGAATATGTGTGCAATCTGTAGCGAAGAAGGAACAAAGCGTGTGAGTAGGCGACCATTTTCAACTAGTTCACGTACGAAATGACAGTCGATGTCAATGTGCTTCGCGCGCATGTGTGAGACAGGATTCCGAGTGAGAAATAATGCACTTCTATTGTCAGTGAGGAGAACTGGAGGCATCTTGGGTAGAGCGTGAAGATCCTTTAAAAGATTACAAACCCACATAAGTTCTGCAGAAGTATTGGCAAGAGCCCGGTACTCAGATTCACAGCTGGAACGAGACACTGTAGGTTGTTTCTTTGCGCTCCACGAAACGAGGTTAGGACCAATAAAAATTGAATATCCATAACTCGAGCGTCTAGTGTCTATGCAACGAGTCCAATCCGCATCAGAATATCCAAGGATATCAGGTGGACCGGGCGAAAATAATATACCGAAACCAAATGTGCCCTTAACATACCTCAAAATACGTTTGACAACCTGAAAATGTTCTGTAGTGGGTCGCTGTTGGAATTGGCTGACAGTGTTGACTGAATATGCAATATCCGGATGAGTGATGATCAAATACTGAAGAGCACCGACTAACGACCGATACAACGTAGCCGTGAAAGTAGCACCAGAAGCTAGAGGAGTGGAGACAGGTTTAGCATCAATGAGACTAGCACGAATGGGAATATCACGGGCATACTTTGATTGACTTAGAAAGAGTCCTGAAGATGGATATGAAACCTCAAGGCCAAGAAAATATCCCAAACGTCCGAGGTCTTTAATCGAAAATTCAGCGCTCATCCGAGACAAAAACGTAGTGAGAGTGCCTTTATCATGCCAGTGACAATAATGTCGTCGACATATACCAGTAGACAGACCAATACAGATTTGCGTCGAAACACAAACAACGATGTGTCGGCAGCACTGCATAGAAAACCCAGTTGCAATAGAAAATTGCGAAACTGTTGATACCAAGCAAGTGGGGCCTGGCGGTTGCTCCATGAAGATGGGTTTAGAGAGATAGCCGTTGAGAAAGGCATTTTTAACATCGAGTTGATGCAGCGGCCAAGATTGCATGACAGCAAGAGACAAAATAATGCGAACAATATATGCCTTCACAACAGGACTAAAGGTATGAGTAAAGTCGGACCCAGGAAGTTGGCTGAAACCCTGAGCAACGAGACGCGCTTTGTACCTATCCACTGATCCGTCTGCCAGAAATTTTGTACGATATACCCATTTTGAACCAACAATATTCGTATCAGAAGGTCTAGGAACTAGATCCCATGTGCCATTAGCACGAAGGGCCTCCATTTCTTCGTTCGTAGCATTTACCCATTGATGAATCTTAAGAGCAGATTTGATACCTCGAGGCTCAGAAACAGTGGTTAAGGCAGAATAAAGATTATGAGACTCCAAAAGAGTAATATCTGCGGGGTAACAAGGCTTAAATATACCTGATTGAGCCGGCGTACGCATTGGATGGGTACGTGCCGTGGCGACCTGATCCTGAATGGGCGACGAAGGTAGAAGACTTGCTGGTAGTGATGGTGTCGGATCGAGAGGAGCATGTTGTACTTGTGGAGGTGGTTGTTCCACAGATGGACACAACTGACATGGTTGAGATGATGGTGGACATGGCTGCGGTGATGAAAGATCCAGATCAGATGGTGCATCAGGAGAGATAGAGGGCAAGCCATCAAGAAATTCCGATAGCTCCATTTGTGAGGCAGACTTCGAAGAGCCGGAATGAATAAACGGAAAGCTTGATTCATCAAACTTAGCATGCCGAGTGGTGTAAACACGCATGGATGTAGGAGGGTCTAAGCATCGAAACCCTTTGCGACGTGCACTGTAACCAATAAAGATGCATGGTAAGCTGCGTGGATCAAATTTTGTCTTAGCATAATCCCGAAGACAAGGATAAACTCGACAACCAAAAATATGGAAAGAGTCGTAAGAAGGGGTACGCCTATACACAATCTCAAACGGTGACTTATGATAGTAGGAAGCCGAATAATAATGTAAACGGCTGTACTAAAGGCCACCACTGTTAGGTCCTTTTTTATCCAACACGGATCAAATCACGTAGTGAATTCGTATAAACGAAGATTAAGATCGAGAATTACATTTCGATTTGTAGAGAGAAACTTTGGGAGGTAATTCTAACTTGGAGAGCAAGCTTCGTTCCACAATAAGCTCAATTTTTAGAAAATGAATTTGCTACAAATGAGGTGATCACCCTAAAACATGCTTTAGGGTCACTATATATACCATCTACCATGGTATATTTACTTAAGTAGCCCTATACTAGTGCTAATTACAATCAAGCACAAGACTACTTATTTACATAGCAAGACTAAGATAACTACATTAATTGAATACAATAATATAGTTCCAACAATCTCCCCCTTTGTATTCAATCTCCCCCTTCGAAAATTAGTTTGTGCGCTAGAACTTGAATTATTTTCGTGAAAAATTTTCTTGGTGGAGGAAGAGCCACTTTCAAAGTTTATACTTCTAAAATTGATAGGCTTTAACGAACATGTAGAAGTAACGGCTTTAGAAATTGGAGTATTTGATCTATTGGCGCTCAAAGCCTCTTTCTCTTTCTTAACCTGCTTAAAGATTAACTTCTCTTGTGAGGAAGCTTTGAGATTAGATATTTCCAATAAAAGCGCATTCTTTTCCGCTTCAAAATTCTTTCTTTCCGTTTCTAATGTAGAATTTAAATCCTCTATTTTCTTAAGAATATGAGGTATATCAACGGAAGAAGAAGTTTCAGAATGACGAGATTGTGCTTCCTTGGTCTTAGAAATTACAAGAAGATTTTCTAATTGATTAATCTTAGAATAGAGCTTCCCACGTTCTTCTCTCAAGAAAGCATAGTTATTTTGTGTAGTGCTCTTTTCGGCTTGACAGGTGTCTAGACTCTTAGTTAACTCACTTATCTTAGAGTTAGATTTTTCTATTTGAGCTTCGAGACTAGTGACCTTTTTGTTCACACCCTCTAGTCTACATTTAAGAAGACTTTTCTCGTCTACATTCCTAAGTAGACATTTATGGTTGTTGTCTAGCCTGTCCTCTAATTCCTTAACTACCGAGCTATGCTTCTCTAACGAAATATGCTTAGCCTCCCTAAGATTTGAGCTCTTAATTAGTTCATCTATTTTCGCACTAGAGCTCCTAAGGTTAGATTCAGAAGTTTCTAGCTTAGATTCAAGATTAGAGATCATATCGAGAGCACTAGCTAGTCTTAATTCTAACTCTAGTTTGACTTTGCATTCTTCTATGGAATTTGTAGCTCTACATGCCTCCTGATTTTCCTCTACTTGGACTACATCAGAATTTTTGCTAAGTTCCTTAACCTTAATTTCTAAGGTTTCTATCTTAGCCTCGAGTGTTCTAACATTTTCAAGTTCATTCTTATATTTTTCATAATGTCTCACTGCCGAATTAAAATTGATTGTTACTTGGTCTTGTAATATCTTTATATTTGGATCCATGATGTTTTATTGTTGTCTAAATTTTGGTTGGATATTTTGATCGTTGACGTGTTTTGTGATTTGGATTTTTTTTTTAATACTGATTAAAATATTTGGCTTTTAAAATTTTCAGTTTCGAAAAGGTTTTGGTTTATAAGATTTGATTAAAAATTTAATAGTATATACCAAAAGCTTTTTCTATAATGTGCCAACAGTTACTGTTTTCGATCGAAAAGAGAAAAAATTCTCGATTAAAAGTTTTTCGAGTGAATACGTGGAGCACTGTTTTCGATTGTTAAATTTTTCGACAAGGTACTGTTTCTAGAAAATAGTTTTGAATTTCAAACAATTAGATTTACGATCGTAAAAGTTTTGCGATTTGATAAAACGTCGTCGTTTTGGAATTTTAATATCTAAATATTTAAAATCAAATTTTTCGATCGCAAAAAGTTTTGCGGGCGAAAAACAAGTTTTGCGACGACAAACCTGTAAAAGCAGCTAAACAAAAATTTGCGATCGTAAAATCACGTAAATGAGTGAGAATTGAATAAAATTGAAAGTTTTGGGGTTAGATTGAAAAATTAGGACTAGATCAGAACTTTTCAGGACTAAATCATAAACTATTAGGGACGGAAATATAATTGTAGGGACTAAAATAGTATTTCTGGGACTTGGAATGCAATTTTCCCTGTAATTAGCCCTGCAATTTGCTTTTGATGTAATCGTGAATCTATCTAACGCGAAGAAGATGAAGACAGCAAGCAGATTTTTCGATCGAAAAAGAACAGACGATTTTCGATCGTAAACAGCTATCTGCGGGAGTTTTTCGATCGCAAATGTTTCTCGATCAGATTTTACGAGCGTTGACCGGAGTTTTACTCGTTGACCAGATTTCTCGATTGAAAAACAGAGACTTCAGACGTTGAATGGGATGAACAAGCTGTGGTCGAAGAATTATTTCGATCGAAAATGAATTGTGCCGATAAGTTTCTCGATCGAAGAACAATGGGGAACAGCTCAATGAAGATCAAATGACGAACAGAATCGCGTCGGCGAGTTTCCCAGCGAAGAACAATGAATAACAGAGTCGATGTAATTTCAAACCAGACAGCGAAAAACAAACGAAATCTTGATCGAAACACAAAATTGTTTGAAATCACTTTGGGTTATTGATCGAGACGTGTAGAATAACGATTACAAACACTCAATTTAACCTGAAAACAGCAAAATCAGTCGAATCTCTTGAAATCTCGAAGAACAGTGTTAAGACCAAATCTCGAATAATCTCCAAAATCGCAGGAAAATTTGTTCGATCGATTAAAAATAGGCTCAGAACAGCGAGAAACACATAATCGATCCTTAAGAAAAGCAAATCAAGTCGAATTTTGGAAAAATCAGCTCGAAATTTTGAATAGCAGTTTGACGAACATATTGACTTGAATCTTCAAAATTCACTCAAAATCATGCTTCGATCCATCAAAACTCATCTCGGACATGTATAAACGACTCGATCGAAGCCTAGAAACAGCAGATTATATCAGATTTTTGAAGAATCAGCTCAAATTCATCGAAGAACAGTGTCGAAAAATTAACAAAAATCAGTTTCAAAAATTCAGAAATCAGTCCAACTTAATCCAAATCCTAACACGTTTGGATCTGATACCAATTGTTAGGTCCTTTTTTATCCAACACGGATCAAATCATGTTGTGAATTCGTATAAACGAAGATTAAGATCGAGAATTACCTTTCGATTTGTAGAGAGAAACTTTGGGAGGTAATTCTAACTTGGAGAGCAAGCTTCGTTCCACAATAAGCTCAATTTTTAGAAAATGAATTTGCTACAAATGAGGTGATCACCCTAAAACATGCTTTAGGGTCACTATATATACCATCTACCATGGTATATTTACTTAAGTAGCCCTATACTAGTGCTAATTACAATCAAGCCCAAGACTACTTATTTACATAGCAAGACTAAGATAACTACATTAATTGAATACAAAAATATAGTTCCAACAACCACCCAAAAATGCATTGGAGCAGATGAATGGAAGAGAAGTGTAAGACCCATCTCAGTTATATGTCTGTGCTTGCGCTCAGCCCTACCAGTCTGAGCAGGTGTATAAGGGCACGAGACGAGATGATGAATTCCACATTTCGCAAGGTGAGATTGGAGTCGATTATTGGTAAACTCAGTTCCCCCATCACTCTGAAACTTTTTGATTTTGCAAGAAAAATGGTTTTCGACAAATAACTGAAACTGCAGAAAGATATCCACAAATTCGGACTTAGTACGTAGTGGTTAAAACCAAGAGAACCTGGAGTGATCATCCACAAATACAGCATAGAAACGAAAACCTCATGTAGAGGTAACGGGCGCAGGACCCCACAAATCACAGTGTATCAAATCCAAGACCTGAGAAGCTCGCTTGTCATTATTAGTGAATGGCATTCAGGTACTTTTGGCCAATTGACATGAATTGCAAAGTTGAGGCGAAGGCAACAACGAAGTACAGAAACCAAAATCAAGTTTATTCAATAAAGTAATAACAGAGTATGCCACATGACCAAAGTGAGAATGCCATAATTCATAAGAACCATGTAACTTTTTGTTCTGAATAATTGTAGAAACAGATCTAGGTGCGGAGTCCAATAAATAAAGTCCACGATCACGGGTGACTGTTACGAGGAGATAAACAGTATCCCGATTCTGAATGCGAAACTGCGAATCAGTAAAAGTGACTTGAACGGAAAATTTCTGGTGAGATGGCTAACCGACAACAGATTTTTAGTAAGTCCAGGCACAACAAGAACATTATGTAATTTGAGATTGCGTGAAATGGTCTACGAGCCAGTATGAGAGATAGAAAGAGTCTCACCATTTCCAACAGTTACGTGGTCATTACCAGAATAAGGGGAAGCATTATCAAGCTGAGTCGCATCCGAAGTCATATGGGCCGAGGCCCCTGTATCTAAATACCAATCGGAGGCATTCGGTTGCGAGATTGAGCAGCTTGTTGAGAGGGCTTCTGGAAGATTAGTTGTGGACGACGGTCTGAAAGAGCGATTGTAAGAACGACCAAAACGCTTCGGACAGTCGAAGACGTCATGATCGATCTCTCTACAGAAGTAACACCGAGGCGTATAGTTACGACGCCCTCGACCACCCCTATTGTTATTGTGGCGACCTCGTCCTGTGTTGGATCCGCGACCCCTTTGGACGCGTCCTCTATGTACAACAGTGAAAGCGGCTTGGGAGGGAGGAGAAGTTTCCGCCTCAGCTGTAGGGATTTTATCAGCCCAATTCCAGCCAAAACCCAAGCCCGCATAAGCTTGTGGGGTTCCTCTCTAAAACTAATTGGCAATAGAGGGAGTGAGCACACAAGCTTATAAGCCACTCATATTTTTTTATTTCTACCGGTGTGGGATATGGGTTTGCGCACCCAACAATCCTCCCCTCAAACTCAAGACCACACAACAGGCCTCCCTTACGACGATTATCTGCGCCAAGCGCTTCACCGCAATCACCTGCCCTAGCGCTTTTTTTTTTCATCGCAAATTCGCCAATCGTCTTACAAGAGCCGGGGACAGACCACCCACACCGTCTCTGGGCTAGAATTTTTCTCCATCTGAAGGCACCCTCACGTATTCGTCCACGCTCATCGCACCATGTAGGTAATTATCAGCCCAATTCCAGCCCAAACCCAAGCCTGCATAAGCTTGTGGGGTTCCTCTCTAAAACCAATTGGCAATAGAGGGAGTGAGCCCACAAGCTTATAAGCCACTCATATTTTTTTAATTTCTACTGGTGTGGGATATGGGTTTACGCACCCAACATCAGCCATGAGAGAAAGGCGGCGAAGAAGGACCACTGCTGTAGGAACGGAGGTGGCGGAAGGGTTTCACGCCATGTTTAGGCTGATACCATGTTAAGCTAAGATAATTTCGCTTTATGACTGAATGCAATTACATCGAATAATATATAGAGAACAAGACCAACGTAAATTAAGAAGATAATAAAGGACATAAATAACTCAATCAATTACCTAAATAACTCAATCAATTATTGCTTGATTATCTCAATCAATAATTGCTTGATTATCGCTAACGCCTCTTATAAATACTAGATTGAAACTCTACTAAAGTTGTCAATATTCGTTCACATACTACGCACCAATTGAAGTTATCTTTGAACTAAATCTACAGATTTTGTTACCTCGTATCTGTTGGAGAAAAAATAAAATATAAAATGACGAGCTCTGTTAGAGAAGTTGGGAAGAAGACGACTCCAAAGGGTCACATAGTTGTATATATGTCGGAGAGGAGGCACAAAGTTTTTTCGTTCCAATTTACTTCTTGAAGAATCATAAGTTTCAAGAACTGCTAGAAGAAGCTGCTAAAGTTTATGGATTCTCTAGACGGTGGAATTTCATTGCCATGCAATGAGTCAACTTTTCAAAGGGTCATTACCTACTGCATAGCCAAATGAATTGCATTATTTATAATGAGAAATATTTGTACGCATTTATTTAGACACACACACACATACACAACAACGCTTTGTACACCTCAAAAAGCTGTAGCAATGGTTTCTCGATTTCTAATCTTAGATTATTTTTGGTGTATCATGAAACTCAGACTTTAAAGTTTGACTTAGCCGAAGTTTGATTTAATCTCCCGTTAGAGGGAACAAATCTGACACTGTCCAATGAACAATGAGCTGAAGAGATGTTGAGATTCTTGCACCTTTAGATTCGACACTTACTGTATTTTCGTTGGTGTGTCTCAAACAGATCAAGATTGATGATCTTGAGCAAGAACGAAATTATTGAACACTATGTAATGTGGTTCGACTACCTTTTCTGTTGTTTTTTTTTTAACTGATGAGGGATCGATTTATATAAGAGAGAAGAAAAATTTCGTTGAGGAGGAGAAACGAATTATTTTACCAGATGAACAAAACTCTTTATTTTCTTTTGCTTTCTATGTAATACATGAACACACTTGAACACACTACGTGCCTTTTTCTTTTTCTTTCCACTCACTCTCTCCTTTTCTCTCTTTCTCTAACTCTTCGTTACTTTCTCTTCTCATATTAAACAATCACATGGTACGATGCTTTTATTGTACTAGCTAGACACTACAAGACAAATGAATACAATTCTAATTTTCCTTCTACGCATTTTTTCTTATCTTCCATATTTGCTGCTCTTTTATTTCTTTTGTATTTTGCTGACTTCTTTATTTGCTTTATTTGAATGCTTTTTTCTTTTGTTGGTTGGTTGTCTTCCATGTTACGTGGATGGCAATGAGATTAATTGTCAACAAATCCCTCCTTAATCTCAGTGTCGTCCGGTCTTTCGCATTGCTGTCTTCCGCCACTCCTTGAATTTAACTCTCTCCCGTTTATCATATGTTGCGGCTCTCCATTTTCCACCAATAATTACCTTTGTGATCCTCGCCATGTTTGCCATATCGTCGTACTCGTCTACCACTAGTTTTTCTTCTTGGACCGCCTTTTCTCTTCGGTTCGGTTCTTCGGCGATGTAATAAATATCCTCGTATTTTTCTTTCATCCCTATGACGTAGTCCTTCAAGCTCGTCACCTCGTCGTTAAAAATGGGAGTGTCGGCTTCTCCACGCTCCTAAACAAGCTCCCCCTCCGCGATTTTCCTGCGGGTTTTGTCGTACTCAAGGTTCAACGTGGCCACCCAGTGCTCCTACCGTAATCATCGGCGTTTCCACGGTTGACATTTTCTCTGTCACCATCGGCTCTAATACCATTTTGTTGTTTTTTTTTAACCGACAAAGGATCGATTTATATGAGAGAGGAGAAGAAAAATTTCGTTGAGGAGGAGAAACGAATTATTTTACCAGATGAACAAAACTCTTTTTTTTTCTTTTGCTTTCTATGTAATACATGAACCCACTTGAACACACTACGTGCCTTTTTCTTTTTCTTTCCATTCACTCTCTACTTTTCTCTCTTTCTCTAACTCTTCGTTACTTTCTCTTCTCATATTAAACAATCACATGGTACGATGCTTTTATAGTACTAGCTAGACACTACAAGACGAATGAATACAATTCTAATTTTCCTTTTACGCATGTTTTCTTATCTTCCACATTTGGTGGTCTTTTATTTCTTTTGCATTTTGGTGACTTCTTTATTTGCTTTATTTGAATGCTTTTTTCTTTTGTTGGTTGGTTGTCTCCCATGTTACTTATGACGTGGATGGCAGTGAGGTTAATTGTCAACATTTTCTAGCATACTCCACGGACAAACAAAAGCTCCCTTTATTAATCAAAGAATTAGAATTACAACATAGAAACTTTCTGACCTACTCTTCATTTTATATCTCACTCTAACTCGCACCTATCAAAAGATATAGTCGCTCAAGGCTACTTGAGAACCAACGTCTGCTATTTAAAGAAGAATTCAGCAGTAACCGTTTCTGCTTCAGGCTTCAACAGGCTTGTACCAGATGCTATCTGGGTTGTACTGCGATGACTTCTTCAACTAATAAAAGCGTTACATCACATCTTTTATCATTTTCGCACATAAAACTCCACATAATAACCATTGACATGCATTACAGAGCAATTTCGAAACTATTCAGTCCATGAGTGTCACATAAAAATAAACACCGAGCATAATGAGTTGCTCTGAATTAATCTCTGAAGGCTCAGAACCCACATAACTGGGTTTGTGCTTCATGATACGCAATACTCTCCTAAAGCAGTCAATGTAACCAAATAATCATGCTAATATCACAACAATGCAACATGTGAGCCCATCACACTCAATTCGTCGAATAATATCACGACACGAAAAATTTTAAAAATTTTCATCATAGACAGGAGATTCCATAGATGACGTTCAAATTGCAACATTCATAAGTTATACCCACTAAAAAGACCGAAATACGTCGAAGCCTAAACATGTGAGCATATTAAGTCTAGCATGTGTCCCACCCCCAAACTAAATATCACATTGTCCTCAATGTGTAAAACAAAAGCAAAGAGAGATTTGAAGTGACACTACCCTGAATTTTTGGTCGATCGATGTAGAAGACTTTGTTGCTCCATAGTAAAACGCTAACCATCGCAAACGGACCACCCCCAAACTAGTTACGAGCCTGCGAGAAAACATGACATTACTAGGCGGAACCGTGAGAGCGAATTTTTATTAAAAAAATAAAATAGGACATATAGTAGATAGGAATAATATATATGCATCGATAGACCTTGGGTAGCATCCCAAGAATCGCTGTTTTTATAGTCGTTAGCTCGACTCTCGTTCGTGTTGAAGGTCCACGACTCTGCATGTTCAGTAGAAGTACTGAACACCTTGATTTCATCTTTTTGGAGAGAAGTTTGATCTCAGAATAGTACAGCTTTGCGTGATCGCAATCTTTAAACTCTCTCCATGGGTCGACTTTCTGCTCCCAAATAATGGTGAAATCGACGATCATCGATGCCTTAATGAATTCCTCCGTGAATATGCTATCTGAATGATATGTTGACTTCATAACCAAGCGTAGAATCAGATCGAAAGTCTCAGCTCCATTTTTCTCTTTTCCACGACATCATATATTGCGAAATTCTCGCTTTCATCCTCACTAGTTTCTTGGCGATCCTCCAACTTCATGGAAAACATAGTATCCACAAGAACTCCCGGGAGACTCGGTTCTGCTGGAACGAAATCTACAGTAGCCTTTGTGGGTTGATCAGTTTTTTCTAACTCGATCTCATTGTTAGCTTCACTTGGTTCCAACACCGGTTCTGGAGTTATTTCACAATTAAATGGAATGGCTTCTATGTGCTCTTCCGGATTTGACTCAATGTGGTTCGATGGTACTTCTTATTCGCGTTCAGACATTGCATTTTTTAGCTTTTCCAATTGGGCCGTCAGATTCTTCATCTCCGCTTTTAGACTCTGAAAACTCGTAGAAGTAGTTGTAGGACTACTGTCTTCTTGTATCACTGCCATCTTCTCGAGCGCTATCTCCCAGTCGGCTTTTTCTTTTTGAGGTGGAGTAACCTGTTGTTGGGCATGTCTTTCAATTAATGGTGGCTCATATGACACTGCCATCTTTTCGAGCGCTATCTCCCAAGCGGCTTTTTCTTTGAGGTGGAGTAAAGTAATCATACGAGGGAGAATGTGAATAATCGCCGGTGTAAGAGTAGCAATTCTCCCCTCGCCCATCATACCACGAGCGTGGAGGCTCGTAACGATTGTACTTGCATTCACTAGTGAGATGTTCGCATCCGCAAAAATCGCACTCCAGTTCATCATCGCATGTCGCATAGGTCTCGGGAGAATATTGCGAGTATCGCTGCATCCCTTATCCTACAAAACAAAAACGAGAAAGATGAGAGTATCAACGAATAATAATAATAATAATAATAATAATAATAGTAATAATAATAATAAAATATTAATAGCTAAAAGATCTAAACTAAAACTTAGAATAACTCCTAAAATTAGTATAATGCTGTCCCCGGCAACGGCGCCAAAACCTTGACACGCTCAAATACTAGCAAGTGGACTAGGTCGTGCAAGTAGTAAAACGGATGAAGTCCGAGTATCGATCCACGAAGACAGCTCGATTAATTCTAAGATAATATTCCTATTTCTAATTTAGACTAGGAGAATTTTTATAGTTCTAATGATTTGATTAAAAGAGATAAAAGACGCAAATATAAAATAATCGCAAATAAAATAGATGAGGATAAAGCAATTGACGACAACGTGATCAAGACACATGCTCAGCACGAATATTCCTACGTCTTCATCCAATCTAATTTATCTAATCAATATGAATCATAGTCCAGGTAGAATTTCCTGACATACGTGCTACTCATTTATCCTACAATAGCAACCCTACGTGAATAGAGAACCAATCAACTATATGTTTATATGACTGTAGTTCCTATACGTGCATTCGATCTTTATGAAATTCCCGAGTTTAGACGCTTTCGGCGCCTAAGGTCTCAGAAACCCACAAACGAAACCGAATTCCATCTCTGGTTGATTTTACATAGTGATATTCAATGTTTTGTTCTAATCGGTCTAATCACTTAGTCCGTCTCATAAATCAATCAATAATCATACGCATGGAGGCCAATCACACGTTTGCATATGAAGCACAAACAAAGAATATATAACTCAAATCATATGATTAAATAATAATTGCATTAATACGTAGTCATAAAAAACGACAATAAATCCAAAGAAAACATTGTTGAAAACGATATATTAAAAAGGTAAGAAATTCACCCTCGTTACGGTGCTCGACTTGTCTCGCTCTTAGCCGTCGTTTGTATTTTCTCGCAGCCGTACGTTCTAAGCCCTCGGCCCTTCTTTTCGCCGTCTCAAGCTTTCGTTTTTCAGTCGCCCCTAAGCTCTCCCCGCCCTCGTCTTAGTCTTGCATCTATATATAAAGAAAAGGGCAGCCGACTTTATTCTTGAAAGTTTCCAATCCTTTTTTATATTTTGACCAAGTATTTAATATTGGATATGTTCCTCTCAATTGCCGTGATCCTTGGTCAAAATCAAGCTTCCTTGACTTGGTGTTTACGTGATCTTCTCTCCAAGAATAGAAAAATTCTGTCAAATTGCAGTTTTGCTCCTAATACTCTTGAAAATTGCAAAAAGGACCCAGACTGCTAAATAGGCCATGGGCCCGTTCGAATCTTCTCATTTTTTTTATCTATTCGCTCGATATCTGTCAAAAAAATAAATCTAAACATAAATATAGGATATCGAGGAAATTTTAGGTAAATAACGATCGAAAACACGCTTTTACGGGGTATAATAATAATATAAATTCCTAACTATCAATCGGGTTCTTGCGAAGTGCCATGAGGGGGGATATAAGCCTGAGTCAATAGCTCAGGGGGATTCGGGAACCTTATCCCCGAGGACGTGGTGGTCACCCCCCCGAGCGAAGAAAATGAGGAAGTCCGTCGGTCCCCCATCCAAGCTCCCGAGGTGCCCGTCGAGAACCCGACCCGACAGCGGAGGTGGTCCCTGAGCCCTCTAACGCTCGTGATGAGGAGAATCCCGAGGCCAATCTTGAAGCTCCCATCCTTCCTGCGGATCAGCCCGAGTCTGTCCCCGTTACCACAAATCAGGCCGGTTCGGCCGAGCAATCCTAACTGTTTCTGCTTCTGTTTCTGTTCTTATTTTGTTAAAGACCATATTATACTATGTCTTTCCTTTTCTAAACCATATTTTAATATGTCCTTTCCTTTTCAGACCATACCATATTAGCTTAATCATGTACATTTTGCTCGGCGTTTTAGCATATGTTATCTGGCTATCATCGCGTCTTATCCTCGTCGTGACGTACGTTTTCTTCTTTCGATCTCGTAACTCTTTGCTATCTTATAAATTTCGTAACTTAAAAATTGAGACGCCTGAAAACCATGAGGTTAATTCTCCGTGGTGCTTTCCCGAGCGCGATCCTCGGGCACTGAGAGCCATCCCGTGGATTTCACACGCTTCATAATTCAAATCTTTAAATTCTGGAAAACCCGATCATCCGGGGTCCCCCTCTCGTTCAAATCGCGAATCATTTCGAACGTTAGCCCAACTGTCTCTAAATCCGTACGTTTCTCACACCTTAACTCAAATCTTCAAAATTTAAAAACCCGAGAATCGCGGGGTCATTCCCCTATAAAATCCGTACTGGCTAAGTCGAATTCCTAAATTTCTTCACAAGCTCGAGCTTCATTAACTTCATCCTTTTTTCATCAGCTTCAGGTTCTATCGTTTCTCCGTCCCTGTGCATTTATTTTCTTTTATTTATCATTGTATAGGGCGAACATTTCTTCTTGTTTTATGGGTTTCTGTATCTCCCCCACGCCGTAATCGGATCTGCGATGGTTAAGAGGGCGGCACACTCCTATCCTGGAGAGAATCCTTATTTTCAAACCACAGAAACAAGATCCTCCCACTCGTCCTCTTTGGGAATTATGGGAGGAAGCGACATGTTTTTACCTCAAATACCAATGCGAGATTTCCGCGTAGGGAGGACCCGGCCCGCACGGCTCCCCTTTCTAGAGGAGCACCCACGTCGGGGGCGGGCCGATCACATCCTCGCTTCCTATTGGAGACCGAGGGTTCCTCTTCTCATCAGTTCATGGAGATTTTTCTGGCTCCCGACGAGAAGCGATGTTTGGCGAAATTTTCCGACTCCGACTTCTGGGATTGGTGGGCTCTGAGTCAGAGTCGGGTAGGTTATATCAACTTTCGCTTTTTATCTTTCGTCTTTCTTCACTCCTCTTTTACTTTCTTCTTTAGTCCTACTCGCTTTCTTGCGAGGGACTTCGGCGCTGTACCTAACAACGCAATTTGATTCAATATTAGGAGGATCAAGAGCTCCGTTCGCGATCTCGAGGGAGAGAAGCCCGGGCCAGGTTCTCAAGTCGCGCAGGGCGTGGCTTTTCCCCTTGCTTGAGTGGAATCTCTGAGCTAAGGCGTAAGAAAATTCCTCGAGACGAGGAAGTCTTCACTTCCTCGAGGATGCGGCATCCGGGCACCCCTTATGCTTGGGATAGGATGCAATGAATATTTTTTTATGTATTATTTATATTACTGTTTTATCTCTTATGTATTGTCGGTTGGAAGACTTATTATCTCCTTATTATCGTCTTTGTTTCTTCACTCTTTTCACTTGTACTCTTCGTTCCCTCTCTACCGTCTCACATGGTTTTCGTCTTCCTCGTGAGTTCTCATCAATTACTCCTAAGTGTTTACTTTCTTCGACTATATAGTTCGGCCTCGTTCTCTCGGGAATACCATATTCTGAATCATCTAGGGCTTTTCGCACCTCGAGGATGAATCTCGGCCTCACCTTCTCGAGCAATCATCCGGCCTTTCTCAAGGATTCCATTTATTTACACTCTCGCGAGCGATCGTGCCTCTCGTGAGGACTTTGTCCACTCTCTTGAGCGATCGGGCCTCTCTCGAGGACTTTATTCACTATTTTGAGCGATCGGGTCTCTCTTGAGGACTTTTTTGTAAATTCACTCTCTTGAGCGATCGGGCATCTCTTGAGGACTTTTTCACTCTCTTGAGCGATCGGGCCTCTCTTGAGGGCTTTTTCACTCTCTTGAGCGACCGGACTTCTCTCGAGGACTTTATTCACTCTTTTGAGCGGTAGGGCCTCTCTTGAGGAATTTTTTTGGGAAATTCTCACTGGTACCCTCGAGGTTTCGAGTTTTCCCGTTCGTACCCAAAGTTTTTTTTCGATTCCCTCTGGTACCCTCGAGGTTTCGACTTTTTCCCGTTGGTACCCAAAACTGGATATAAAATACCAGGAATTCAAAAGAAAATATTTTTCATTTAAAAAAATAATTTTATTTATAATAAATAGTATATAGTTGGGAAAAATTATATAAATATTTTTAAAAATATTTTCTAAAATATCTAAAATAATCATGAATTCAAAAACAAAATACTGTTTATTAAAAAAATAATTTTAGTTATAAAAAATAGTATATAAACTAAAAAATTAAATATGCAAAAAATCTAAAACTAAATATGGGAAAAATCAAAAAATCAACAGAACAAACACGACCCAAAGAACTCATAAATCAAGAACGAGAAGAACAACGAAATACCAAAAAGAAAAGGAGAAAAAAAGATAACGAAAACTTATAAACTATATATGGGATCGTTCCTCCCGCATCCTCACCAAGCGGTGAAGAGGGATGGGGGAGATGGGCTTTTTACTTGAATCTGGATCTCTAGGTAAAGAAATTTCTGAAATGGCCAGTTGGTTGTTTTTGGGGAGAATGGCGGCGCTTGGCTTGGCTAGGTAAAATTAAAATTCAACTATTTTTTGATTATGTTTTTAAATTTTTTGCATATAGTGTTATTTTTTATAATTATTTTTCAATTATTTGCATATTTAATTTTAAATTTTTTGCACATTTAATTTTTGAGTTTATATACTATTAAAATTAATTTTTTAATAAAAATATTTTATTTTTGAATTTACTATTATTTTAAATATTTCGGAAAATATTTTAAAAATATTTATATAATTTTTCCAAACTATATACTATTTTTTATAAATAAAATTTATTTTTTATTAAAAAATATTTTATTTTTGAATTTCTGATTATTTTAAGTATTTTGAATCCAGTTTTGGGTACCAACGGAAAAAAAGTCGAAACCTCGAGGGTACCAGAGGGAATTGAAAAAAACTTTGGGTACCAACGGAAAAACTCGAAACCTCGAGGGTACCAATGGGAATTTCCCAATTTTTTTAAATTCACTCTCTTGAGCGATTGGGCCTCTCTTGAGGACTTTTTCACTCTCTTGAGCGATCGGACCTCTCTTGAGGACTTTTTCACTCTCTTGAGAGATCGGACCTCTCTTGAGGACTTTTTCACTCTCTTGAGAGATCGGACCTCTCTTGAGGACTTTTTCACTCTCTTGAGCGATCGGGCCTCTCTTGAGAACTTTTTCAAATTCACTCTCTTGAGCGATCGGGTCTCTCTTGAGGACTTTATCAAATTTTACACCGCATTCTTACGGAAACAAATAAATAACTTCATTCAAAAAGTACAATGTTCGGGAGTAAAGACAAATGATTTGTACTAAGGAAACTACTTAACTAAAGAAATAAAGTAGGAGTATAACGCAGAGAGTAGGGTACGAGCCCGAGGGTTCGTCACGGGTAATACTTCTTCAGGTGTCAGGCGTTGTGCGGCCTTTCCAGCTTTTTCCTTCCAAGTCTTCCAAGTAGTAGGCAGTCTCTCCAGCCTTTTTAACCACCTTGTACGGCCTTTCGTATTTGGGGTCCAACTTCCCTCTTTCCCCTTTGTGCTATATTTCCTTCATGACAAGCTCCCTCTCCTTGAACCTTCTCCGGCACACCTTTCGGTTGTAGGCTCGGGTGATTTTCCTTTGATAGGCTGCCATTCTGAGCGCGGCCCCCTGCCTTCCTTCCTCGATCAGATCAAGTACATCCGCACGGAAATGATCGTTCTCTTCCGAATATCCTATCACTCGAGCACTTTCCTGCCCAATTTCCACCGGTAACACTGCTTCGCTTCCGTACACCAGATTGAATGGAGTCTCCTTCGTCCAGGCCCGAGGCGTGGTTCGATAGGAACAGAGTACACTCTGTAACTCGTTGAACCAGGCCATTTTTAACCCGTCCAGCCGGACTTTCAAAGCTTGGACAATCGTCCGGTTAGTCACTTCCACTTGACCGTTGCTCTGCGGATAGGCTACGGAGGTGAATACTTGCTCGATCCCATAACCTCCGCACCATTCCTTTAGCTTGCGCCCACTGAATTGCCTTCCGTTGTCACTTATCAACCTCTTCGGGATCCCGAACCTGCATAAGATATTTTCCACAGAAAAGAGAACACTGCAGCTTCGGTGATCCATGCTAAGGCTTCGGCCTCCACCCATTTTGAAAAATAATCGATCGCAACCAAGAGAAATTTCTTTTGCCTTCGAATGGCCCGACTATGTCCAAAGCCCACTGATCGAACGGGCAGGCCGACACGACTGCCTTCATCATCTCCACGGGTGCTCTTTGTAGGTTCGCATGCTTCTGGCATCTGAGGCAGCTCAGCACCATTTTGATTGAGTGTCCTCATGGTGGGCTAGAAGAAACCTGCTAGCATTGTCTTTCGCGCCAGTGCTCTTCCTCCGATGTGGCTTCCACAACTTTCTTCGTATATGTCTATCAGGGCTTCTTCCGCCTCCTCTTTCGACAGGAACCTTACAGGGGGCCCGAGTAGGATCTTTTAAACAAGATTCCGTCTACGATCATGAAACGGCTGGACCTCTTATGCGTTACTCGGGCTTGAACTTTGTCATCGGGAAGGATTTGTTCCTCGAGGTATCGATAGATATCATATTGCCAATCCTTAGGCTCCAGCCTTCCCCTCTGCTCTATCTGATGGATTTGAGGGCCCTTTCTATCTTGATTCCCTCCTCTGGGGGGGGGGGGGGGTTCAGAGCGCTTGCCCACTTAACAATCCGATATGCCTTCTCGTTCCCTTTTCTATTGATGAGTACCAACTTAAACTCTTCAAACTTTTCCTTCATTTTCTCGAATGTTTTCCCATACTCCATCAGCTTGTCTTCTCTGATGGCGAAAGTTCCTTCCGTTTGTTGGACCACCAGTTGCGAATCGGAGTACAGAGTTACTCGAGTCAAACCCATCCTTATGGTCGTTCTCATCCCGAGTAGCAGGGCTTCGTATTCGGCCTCGTTGTTGGATGCTCGGAAATCCAGCTTTACCCCAGGCTGGTTTCTTCTCCCCAAGGTGAAATGATAACGAGCCCGACGTCGTTCCCAAATCGGCAAGAAGACACATCCACGTAGATCTTCCACATTTCGGTAGGTCCCTCTTCCGCCATCTCGACGATGAAATCGGCTAAGGCTTGTGCTTTGATGGCCACTCGAGGTCGGAATTGAATATCATATTCCCCCAACTGAGTAACCCATTTGATCGATCTCCCGGAAATGTCTGGTCGGGTCATGATTACTCCCAACGGACTGTTGGTTAGCACCACAATCAGGTGTTACAGAAAGTACGGTCTCAATCTTCTGGCCGTAATCACTAGGGCTAACAGTAATTTCTCCTGGGAGGTGTATCGGATTTCTGCGCCCTTCAAAAGATGGCTGACGAAGTAAACTGGTTTCTGCACCTTTTTCTCTTCTCGGACCATAACCGAGCTGACTGTCCGGGGAGTGGTCGAAAGATAAACTATGAGCTCTTCCTCGGGCTTTGGTTTGTTCAGCACCGGTAACTCCTTGAGGTATTCATTTAACTCCTGGAAGGCTTTCTCGCAATCGGGCGTCCACTCGAAGTCCTTCACTTTCCTTAGCACTTTTAAAAAAGGCATGCTTCGCTCGGCAGATCGTGAGATAAACCTAGACATGGCCGTGATCCTCCCTATTAACCTCTGGACTTCATTGAGAGTCTTTGGGTATGTCATGTCGGGGCGATGGCTTCACTTTATCGGGATTGGCTTCGATGCCGGACCAGGTAACCATGTATCCTAGAAACTTTCCTGAGCATACCCCGAATGTACATTTAGCGGGGTTCAACTTCATGCCGTACCTCCTGGCTGTGGAGAAAGTTTCCCGGAGGTCTCCTGAGAAGCTACTTTCTGTTTTAGATTTGATTAGAATATCGTCCACGTACACTTCTACGTTCCTTCCGACCTGGGCCTCGAAAACTCGGTCCATCAGCCGCTGATAGGTGGCCCCGCATTCAGCCCGAATAGCATGACCACATAACAAAAGTTCCCTCCGAACTGATGAAGCTAACCTTGGACTGATCTTCCTCGGCTAGCCCGATCTGATGATAACCCTAGAAGGCATCCGAAAAGCATAACAGCTCATGTACGGCTGTGGAATCCACCATTGATCTATTCTTGGCAAGGGGTAGCAGTCCTTCGGGCATGCTTTGTTCAGGTCCCTGAAGTCGACGCACATGCGCCATTTTCCCACGGACTTGGGTACCAACACCACGTTCGAGAGCCAAATCGGAACTGGACCTCGCGAATATATCCTGCATTCAAAATCTCCCCGACCTGCTCTTTGACTATCGCGTCCTTCTGCGCTCCTAGGTGTCTCTTCTTTTGGAAGACTGGTCGAACAGTAGGGAGATGTTTAGTCGATGCTCCATTACGTCTCGGGGTATAACCGTCAACTCTTTCGCCGACCAGGCAAATACGTCTTCGTTCTTTTTCAGCTGCTTGATGAGATCTAGTTTCAATTCAGGAGGTAAGTCTCGAGCAATCATGACTGTTCCCGAGGGGGGGGTCTGATCATGACTTCTTCTATCTCTCCCTTGGTCGCGACCTTCTGAACGGTGTGTATTGCGTAGAAAGCTCCGTGGTTCCGAGGATTACTATCCCGTCGGCTCTTCAGGGACTTCAGCTCGATTCTTACTTCCTCCATGTAACACTTACGTGCCACCTTCGGTCTTCGAGTACCTCTCCTACTTGATTTCCTACCGGGAACTTCATCTTATGGTGTAAGGCCGAGGCGACGGCCGCGAATGAGCTTACTGCCGGACACCCCAGTATGATGTTGTAGGACAAGGTCATGTCGATCACCAGGAAGGGAGCGATTCAGGTCTTTTTCAGCTCGCCCGATCCCAAAGTTAGAGGCAGCTGGATCAGGCCCACTGCCTCGACGGCGTGTCCCGTGAACCCGAACAGCGCCGTTTCCACAGAATCCATCCGATATTCCCCTAGTTCCAATTGGTCCATAGTTTCTTTGAAAATGATGTTGTTCACCGAGCTCCCATATTGATGAACACTCTTCCCACGTCGTGGTTGGCTATCTCAGCTCGGACCACCAGGCGTCTTCATGTGAATCCTCCACTCCATGAAATCCTCGGGCCCAAATGAGATGTTAGGCCCCGAGCGTCTCTGCACCGATGTCACCCCCAACTTTCTAACTTCCTTGCCTCTGCCTTCCTGGCTCTATTTGAATCCCCTATTGTGGGTCCTCCGGATATCATATTGATTCTACGTGGGGGTACATACGTTTCTGCGTGTGCCCGTGCACGCTCCGGGGTTTGCCGATTGTTTTCCCGGTTCTGATTGGGTCTGGTCTCCGTTCGGTGTTCGACCTGCCTCTGCTCGGGAGATCTTTGATATCTGCCTGATGGCCTCTCGTTCGCATATGTTTCTTCCCGATCTTTGCTCGAACTCCCTTCTATAGTACTTTCGTGGGGCATTCTCTCCCTCCTCGATCACTAATTCTATAAGTCTCTCGAGCTCATCATTTAAGTGGAAACAAGCCCTGGTCGTATGACCGTATTCCCAATGAAACTCGCAATACGATTTTGACACTGGGTTTCTGGGTCCGTTTCTGTTCCAATTGGCTTTCGAATGGGGTATTGTCCCTCACATATTTCCAGTGCTCTGGCCTTGTTGACCTTCCATCGGATATTGTTGGGCCTAGAGCCTCTCAGGATTTACCTTCAGAGATTTTCTTCCTTCTGATTCAGGGGTCGGATCGGCTCCCGAGCAACATCCACTGTCCCTATGGCTCGCTTTTTGTCTCCCTTCTTTAAGCTATGTGCTTCTTCCAGTCTTACGTACTTCTCCACTCGGATTATAAGTTCCTCTATGGTAGTCGGGTACTTTTTCACCAACGATCTGTAGAGGTCTCATTCACTCAACCCATTATGGATGGCCCCGATCAATAGGTCTGAGGTGGCAGTCGGAACTTCCATCATGGTTCTGTTGAATCGCTTAAGATAATCTCGTAGACTCTCCTGGTCTCCTTGTTTCATATTCAGCAAATTCACGGCCGAGAAGGGCCTTCTTCGACTACTGGAGAACTGCCTTAGGAAGGCACGAGTGAAATCTGTGAAGCTGTGAATTTCGCCCGCGGGCAGCATAATGAACCATTGCTGGGCTCCTTTCGCGAGGGTCGTGGCAAATACCCGGCACTTGATCGCGTCTCCCAGCTGGTAGAGCACAGCGTTCCCTTCAAAGCTGGCCAGGTGATCCTTGGGGGGTCTCGAGCCATCATATCGGTTCATGTTCGGGAATATGAAGTTATTTGGTAAAGGGGCCCGAATAACTTCCTCTGAGAAAGGAGAGCTCCGTTGGACTGGGAGAGGTACTTGCGGATTGTCCAACTCCTTTAGCCTCTGGATTTCCTCCGTCATTCGCTCCCATTCCACGATCTGTCTTTTTTCCATGACTCTCCTTTTTCGGCCCGCAGGCCGTTGATCTCTGCCATCAACGTCTTTTCTTCCGTTTCTTTACCGTGCTCTTCGGCCCGCGCATTTTCAGCTTCTTTGCGTAACCGTTCTGCTTCTTCCTCTTCCGTTTCAGGCCGTACCGGCGACTCGTATCGAGTTCTTCGCGTCCGTTCTGCCATCAACATTTCCACTTCTTCTCTCAACTTTCCCAGTTCAGCTAGCTCAGCGTTGAACATTTCCTTAGATCTTCCCTCCATTGATTCGGTCACGAGTACTTCTTCCGTCGGCGGTGGGTGGGTGTCGTTTGCGGCATCCACCATGTTGTTATTGATATCTCGTCACACAGACGGCGCCAATTGATGTGGACCACGTAAAACGACTTCCGTCAACGACTTCTGGCGCGACTGCTCTTGCTCTCAACAATCATCTCCGGCCCGAGTTCTTCGGCCTCGTCGATCTCCGCTGTCAAGCCTAGCACTCAAAACTCAAATAAAACACGTCAGAAGGGGGCCGAGGTTGGTGTCGGCGCAACCCCTCCGATGCTTAAATCAGAAAAACGGGTGAAGGTAGGTTTTTAGGCTCGTAAGTAAATTTGTTTATTTCGAAAGCGTACCCTGGGAAAATGGTTCAACCGCTACTATTTATACTAACCTCATATCATCTTGCCTTGACCTAGTCTTCACCCTAGCCCGCCTTTCTCGCGAACTTCGTAGATAGAACGCGGTTTCTCCACCCTCCCACGTTCTTGCATCATCTTCCTTCTTTCAGCTTTTCCTTTGACTCCTTATCGCTACAGAACTGTCCTGCTCTAGCCTCGTGCTCTCTCTTCGGCGATCTCGACTGGTATCAGATCTCATTTTCTTTCCTCGGGCTATCCACCTCGATCTTTCCTCTGTCCGTTCTCGGGTTGACCTGCTCGGGCAGTTCCCCCTTCCTTGGGCTTGACTGCTTTACATAAGTTCTCTCGCCCTACCCAGGAGTCGGAGTATCCTTCTCGGCCACTTCGATCGGGTCTTTCAAACTCGACCATCTCGATCAAGTTTTTTACCAACGCCCGACTGGATCGTTCATCTTCTGGCCTTTCCTCCTTGCCATGGGATCTTCCCTCTCGAGCTTTCCACCCCCTACTCGGGAGTCTCCCTCCGCGCATCTACTCTTGTTCCTCGGGCTCGTTCTCGGGAGTATCCACTTCCCTCACCACCGTTTCTTCCTCGCCCTACCACTCGCGGGTTATCTTGTAGTTAACGTTATTTTACCGTTAGCTGTAAATCCCGAGGGTAACAATTTCGATAGGGAGAAAATCCAAAACTGTCGCTAATGTGTACAACATGATCAATTTAGTCTCATGTTTCGCATAGACTAATTTAGTTCGCGATATTGTCGATTTTGGACAACTTTAGTCCTTCCACTAGTATGACAGTCAACTTGGATGAAAAATACGGGTTGACAGTCAACTTTAGTCCTTCCACTAGTGTTTAAGACTTTTCCAGTTAGTACCCAAAGTTTTTTTCAATTCGAATAGAGTTACCCCTGTGTTTAAGACTTTTCCAATTGGAATTGAAAACTTTAGGCACCAACTGGAAAAGTCTTAAACACAAGGGTACCATGTGGAATTTCTCTAAAAAATAATAATACCATAAAATTATATATAATAAAAAAATAAAGAGAGATGAGAACAGAATAAAATATAAAAATATTATATTTAAAATAAAAGATGTATTTCATTTTTTTGTTTTATTATTACAAAATGAAATAAAATAAAAAAATGCAACTGAAATTTTACGGGAATCTTAGTCCCCGTTCCTGTCTCCGCCAAGTGGGGACGAAATTGACCCCTTCCCGCGGGTTCTTTTGAAATTATCAAGTTTGTTTATTATAACGTAAAAATAATTTTCAAAAAAATCAAGGTCGGAACTGGGACGATTTCATACCCGTTAACTTGGGGGACGGGGCGGAGGTTCCCATAATCTTCTTGGAATTTTTTTAGTTTTATTTTATTTTTAATTTTCGTTTTATTTTTTATTTTATTTAATTTTTTTATGAATACATAAACAAATATTTTTATTTATCACCTACTATTTTTTTATATATTTTATTATTTTCTCTCTTTATGTTTTTATTTTACATAGTTTTAATTTCGTATTATTATTTTATTTTATTTATTATTTATCAGTTTTTTAATGTTAACTTTATTGTTTTTACTAATCCAAGGTTAAATTTGTCCAAAATTGACAACATCGGGGGCTAAATTGGTCCACGCGAAACATTAGAGATTAAATTGGTCTATGAGGTATTCATGGTACCATTCCCTTTTTTTTATGACCTGGGAGTATCCCTACTTGACCAGCTAAGGTCTTGGGCCACACACGCTGAGAGTGAGAATGATTTCCTGATATCAGGTTAATACATCCAAAGAAGGAGGAGAAAATGGAGGAGAAGAATGAAAAGGAGGAGGAGGAGGAGGAGGAGGATAGCGTTGGTTAAATGAGATTATGTGTGTTGAGATTCCGGGGTGAATGAATTCTCCTTTCAATAAGGTTTCATGTGGTTGTATCGTTATCGTGTTGAAAGGCCGGTTTGTATACGTAACCCCACGAAAAACAGAGAGAAAATGAAGGAAAAACATGGGATTTTTACGTGGTTCGACTCACTTTTGAGTCTACGTCCACGACCTAAACTTTAGCTTTGATTTTGAACGATTCTCATGGACTGCAGGTTGGGAAATTTGCCTCTATTTTCTGTATACGAACGTCGAGCTAATTCTCCCTTTAAATAGAAGAAAATGCCCTAAAATGTTCGTACTTGGTTCCCAAAACGGTTGTAACTGCTAATCAAGAATTAGCTTCGCTTCGCGGCTTCCAACTAGCCTTATTAAGGCCATGAAACAATCGGAGTTTGCTTTTGGCATATTCTGCCGACTTTCCTGGCCGTGAAGCTTTCAAACGAACATCAACCAACCTTCGAACTGTCGCAACGTCAACTTTCCTCGCGCCTTCATGGCCGTAAACATGTGCTACGAGCTCACTTCGGTGTGTGATTGCTCCGATCTCGTCCCAGATCGATTTCCAACTATGAATTCCTAAGTTTTGGTTTATAATTACCAACAATGTATAACCCTAAATTTAACGATTAAAATAATCAAGTTGATCGAAAACGGTGCAGAATCGATTACAATGAGAAGTACAGCGGCGGAGCCTGAACCCCAACTCAGTGGGGTCCAAATATATACAAAAACTTATTTAGTAGGGTCTAAATGAAAATACAGAATTTCAGTGGTGTCATTTTGACATATATTAAGTAAATTAGGTGTTAATAATTAATTTTTTCTGGAAGTAAAAGTGGCTTGAAATATATCGGACAAAATATGTCGATACCTCAAGGACTAAAAATGTTGTTCGTTCGATAGTAAACATTGAATTCAATCCTTAGGTATGCATTAGGTTTTAGTTTTAGTTTTGTAGCGTTCTTAATTAGACGGACTAAACTTTTTTTTTTTTTTTTCAATCAATTACCAATCGTTGGCAGGCGTACGTAGCCCATCAACAAGGAGTTGCAATTAGTTGAGTTCAAATCAAACTAAAGCCCACGTGTAGAACAGACCCATAAGTCGGCCCATTCGGAAATCTACACCCGACCCGAGAAAATGTTTGTTGCAATGCGTTAAACTAACTGGGATTTAATTTCGAAAATCAAACACATCGATCCTTGATTAAGTAAATAAACTTGATGTGGGGCTATCTCAATCAACAAAATTTATATGTGTGGGGAAATTTATATAGCGGTAGAAGGGTTAACGGAAGTTCAAGACGTGCGTAAGGTGCTTGTTTGTAAAGGAACTGAAAGGGACGTGTTTGGGACGTGGGACATGTTTGGAACGTGTTTGAGACGTGATGTGCTTGGGACGTGCTTAGGACGTGCCTGGGAGGTGTTTGGGACGTGTCTGGGATATAATTGGGACGTGAAAGGGACGTAACAGAAAGTACGACACATGGTTATTTTGAGGTCCGCGAGCGGTGCGGGCCTAGTTGTGCATGTGATATGGTGTAACCGGGGCATGATAAAGACATAAAAAAGAGAGACAGGAGATTACGTGGTTCGGATTCTTTAGAATCCTACGTCCACGGGGCGCATTCAACGTTTTCTTTATGACTTTCGGAAATTACACACTCGGATCACTCGCTTTTGCTATCATATCTAAGTATCGAAAGGAAAATACTTAACAAACTGAAAAGAGAAAAACTAGAGAGTGTTTTTGTATTCTGATGGGTCCTGCTCGCAAAAATGATGGAGCCCTCTTTATATAGGAGCCAAATAGCCAGCTCGGCCTAGATCCCAGGTTTCCCAGAGATGGGACCTTCGGGGACAACGTAATGTGCAGTCTGGGCTGTCTGTCAGGAGCTACGGGGCTAGCTCTGTACTTGTTAGGAACAGTAGGTGGCTGGAGATGGGACTGGTCCTGTGCTGTCAGAAAAAGCAGGCGGCTGGCACAGCTACTGTCAGAACAACTTTTCAGTGTTGTCAGACGTCCTTTCAGGCTTCAGTATGGCTTCTTGACGCTTCCTCGGGACGACAGGACCTGCTTAGCATGATAGGTCCCAAAATACTTCCCTGATATGGTGTTAGGTCCCTAAAGCCTGTCGGAGGTCCCTAGACAATTTCGGAGGTTCCTAAAAGCCTTATTTCATGTTTTTATCTCCCTATTTTTCCAAAACTCTAATTTCTATCAAGCCTTTCTAATTATCACCTTAATCTAAATTATTCTCTTAACTCTGTTATTTAGCCTGCCTAATTATCGTTCCGCACCAAACTAATTCCCTATATTGGAGCTAATGAGGGTAATACACCTATAAAAATAGTTGATGACTTTATGGCCACAATAGTTGATGATGCATAACCACAATCATATAAAAAAATAAAAAATAGGTACGAATATCACCAGTCTATGAAACGGTAGATGAACCACGTGTGAAACGATTAGTGGTTTACCACGTGGAAGTTGCTTTTAGATATGGATGGCAAAGTAAGCTTCAGAGATTCAGTATTTGGTTATGTTCATTTTCCAAGTGTTTTTTCTATTGATTTTTCCGTTTGTTGTCGTGTCGGAGAGAATTGTTGGATACTTTAACCTTATTTTTCCGTTTGTTTTGATGATATCTATAAATATATTTAATAGTTAGATAACCGACTTATACATTATTGGAGCTCTCAAACGACCCCCCATCCGCCTCAACCCGCGGCCCCAAGCGGGCTGGCCCGTTTTGGCCGGCTTCTAAACGGCTAAGAGTAGCCCGTCCCGCCTCACCGCGGGTTGTTTTAAATTTTTTTCTGTTTTATTTCTTTCGAATAACGTTTTTATTAATAAATAATATCAAAATGTTGAACATAAATCATTTATAATACGCTCCGCCCGCCTCAACCCCGGCTCAAGCGGGCTGGCCCGTTTCGGCTAAATGGGCCAGTAATTGGCCAACCCACCCTGCCTATTTTCACGGCGGGACAGACCAACCCGACGGGCTCAGATCGTTTTAACAGCCATATTCATTATAGTTCGATAAGGACGTTTGCTAAAAATCCCACATGATCGACAACCAATCCTCCACCACTACAAACAAACACAGCTCTAAAAAGAAATCCCAATATAGTTTGATCATTATTCCACATCATATCTTCTTATTCTAAATTCAATCAATTTCCACGGTCAAGAATTAAAGAACATAAAGTAGATGACCGGAACATATTTCTTTATTTTAGCTTTATAATTATATATTTCTTATAAGTCCATTTTATTTTGAAATCTCAATCAAGAAGAGTCTTGAATGATCTTACTCTCGAGCCAAGTATAGATCATAATTCACAAATTAAATAAGAACCAACTAATTCTGAAAAAGTAAAATTGATCCAAAACTCATAAATATCAATCTGGCTATTCCATTGCAACTCAAGAAACCCATTTAAAAAATCTAGGTTTTTACGGAAAAAGAAAAAAACTGCACGAAAATAGAAAAACAAAAGAAAAAGATTAAATCTAACGAACGGCATATTACTCTACGTACGAGTCCTCGGCTCGAGCCATAACAGACAAGCGGCTCGGCCTGGGCTGGAAAGCACCTCGACGCCTTAGGCTATGCGACGACGGCCTAATCAACGCCGCCAGAGCCCTCTTCACGAGCTCACCCTCGACGGTCCCAATCCTTACCAGCGAATTCGTCATCGCCGAACGGCGCATATTCAGCTGCTGCGACGTCGTATTGTGGTGCTGAATTTTATGAGCGTTATACACCTCGAAATTCTTGCCCTTGTGGAGGCTGCACCGAAAGGAACCTGGGTGCGTCGTAGGGGAACACATACAAGTCTTCTTCTTCGGTTGCTGAGCGTAGTGGTGGTGGCTCTGCGCTCGGTGCCCGCCGTGGTGGGTCGGCGTCGCCGAGAATCGGACGGCGGAGGAGACGGAACGGACGATTGCGACGCGAGTCGGGCTGATGGGCCGGGATGGTGCGAACGGCGCCGACGTAGCCATTGACGAGGAGCAGAACCGGTCCGACGGTGACGGAGAGCGCTGGAATTGGCTGTGGAAGGTGGTACTTTGACGGTGGGATGCTTCCATGGGTTGTACCTTTGACTGGACGCACGAATCTTGGTGTGGCAGGAATAGAATTTTAACTTTTTAAGTGTATGACTTGCGGCTGAGTTTTGATTTCGGCAAAAGTGAAAACACTAGCGAGGGTTGTATATATAGAATAGAGAGGAGGTCTCGAGGGTATTTACGTAAATACCGCGGCAGTTATTTGCTTTTGCGTAGCCATCACGCATCATTTAAGTAATATTGAACAAATCTTCCTTTTTTAGTTGCGAAATAATCTAGATTTCTCCTGAATTTTTGATAATTACTATCTCAGGTTATGTATTTTTTTTCTTTGATGGATGTATCGATCTCAATTGATTAATTGCAGTTTAGCACATTTCGTGCTCATTTACAAAAAAATATTATGATTACTTTGAAATAAGGCCATCTTCATAAGACAAAAGTACAATCAAATTTACAACAAAATATTTTGTTTTTATTTCATCTCATTAACTCTTATAACAACACTAATTTTTACTTAAAACAGTAATTTACTGTATTTTCTAAACTTAAAAATAATAATCCATACACATTTCTACTTGTTATTATTAGTTAACTTAAAAACAATAAAACATTCCATGTAATATACAAAATATAGTTTCTTTGATCCTTCATTCTTTTTTGTGTGACCCAGTAGGTGTAATACCCGCAAAAATTAATACGGAATTACGTTTGGTAATGAAGTTAATTTTCGGACAAATAGATTTTTTTGAATCAAGTCGGAATAATAATTGGCCCGAGGTCCGATGAAATTGTATGGGCCAAAAATACTAGGAAACCCAAGAAGAGAAAATAGGAAATAAAATGTCTAAAGAGGCCGAAACTTATAAGTGGCCCAATTGAATATATAAGCCCAATAAGTAAAAAGATCCAAAGTTTTAATGATCCAATGAAATGATGATTGCATAAGATAAGAGGAAAGCCACGTTGGGTTGATGCATATATATATTTACATAAACCAAACCACAAATTTCAAATACACGTGGCAAACATTTAATTAAGATACATGGCCTAATAAAAAGGTTTCTTAACCTTAAGGAACTACACATCACACCCACGTGCACACTATATTTGAATATTAATACATTTATTCAACTTCAAATAAGATAACACACACAAATAAGAAACCTCAATATACGATCAACCAAAAACAGAATAGCAAACAATGAAATAAAAGAAGGAACAGCAGAACAACCAAGCGAAAGGTTTCATCGAAAGTTCACCCCTCATCACCACAAATCTGTTCGAACATAGCTAGGAAGTGAGGTAGGTGAAAATCCTCACCTACAACACGTAACTTTCCATGTGCTTCCTATGTTAATGATGTTTTAATGTTTTGTGTGATTTAAGTACTATTTATATGAAGTATTTGAAGTTCTTATGTGGTTTGAGTGATTTAATTCATGTGTTATGTGAATTATATGATAACTTAGCGTGACTTTACTAGGGTTTCTTTCACAATTTTTGAGATGATTGAGTAGGTGATTATAGGAATCAGTTTCAACATAACCATTATGGGATATTTAAAGAATAGTCATAAATTATGGGAGATTAAATGACTAATACAAGTACAAGTTAGTTTTGGATATAAGAAAGTGTCGTATAGTTCTTTAAAGTAGGGCAAGTTTTCAGTGTTTCCTTCTTAGGTAAGAACCTTCGGCAATATCACTTAGTTCTCGGTACCACTATTTAGAAGATTTCGGCATATTATAATATTAGCTTTCAGAAGACTTCGGTATGAGTTGTGAACTTTTAGATATTTAGGAATTCCTAGAATGTGATATTAATATTAGGTAGCTTTTATAAACTTCACGTTTTATCAACGAGGGGTAACTAAGTGTTCAGCGTGAATATATGATTTTAATCATATATCATGGGTGGCATGGGAATTTAAAAGTTTTCGATGAAGGAACAATTGGTGGAATAATAAAAGGTCATTGTTAGTATAGTTTTTTGGCGTTAGGCTGATTATTAGATAGATAATAGTGTTGGGGTGTAGATAGAGACTTATTTATAAATTATAAACGTTGAATATAGGTGCTGTTATGTTTGCTTAAGTATTGAATGTAAAATATTTACATGCTTGAGTTATGTATAACTTTCGTGATTTTATGTCGAAGTTGAAGAACAAGCGTTGGAATTATGATTATGCAAATGATTTCGCCATGATTAGTACGAAAGTTTTCCACATTATTGCTTTGAAGTTTCTCTATGTGTATTATGAGAAGTTTTCGGCATGAATTATTTAGGGCTTGTTGAGTAGCTTTCGATATTGTGAATAAGAGGGTTTCGGCAATTCAAATAATTTCGGCTTTTTAAAAGTTTTCTACAGTTAATATATTTTGGTATTTTAGGGTTTTCGACATTTCTAGGGTTTTCGGGATTTTAGCATTTTGATAATTAGAGTTCGGAAATTTGTAGCTTATATGACTTAGTAAATTTATTGATGTGAAAATATTTTCAATATTCAGAGGATCGATATATAGGGACTACACCGGACTTCTTATTTAATCATAGCAGGAGGACAGGTAGGTGGAATATCCATCTACAACGCGTAAACACTTATTTGCTAATTATGTGATTTTATGTGCTTCGGTGAATTATGTGTTTTACATGTTTTACGTGCATTTATGTGGCATCACGTTTCATGTATTATCACGTAAATGCCTGCATGTGCATTACACGTCATTTCACGGAGTGTACCGTGGTGGAACGGTGGTACTGTATTGTACCTAGTGAGTGAGTAGCCGATATTGGCTGTCGACCCGTAGAGGAGTCACGTGAGTGTGGGCATATGCTGTGCACCAGCGCCTGTGACGGTGAGCCGTTGGCCCGTTGGACATTATGCGACAGACTGCGGGCGACCTAGAAAGGAACGACTTGGGACATCCCCAAGTAGGCTAGCTAGTGTAGGCCACGCTGTCGCATGCGGAAGGAGGCGACCTGGAGGGTGCGACCTGGGTACCCTTACGGGACCTAGCGTAGGCTACCAGCGTGGGCACCGCATTGGCAGAAGAGGCGACCTGAGAGTGTGACCTGATATGGCTCGGGGAGGCTGCTCAGTGTAGGCCACTGTCGTAGTGTTGTGATCGTGTTGTGGTTGTGATCGTGATCGTGGTAGTGATTTCGCGTGATGGTGCACAGTATGAAGCCCGGGGCCCGTTGTGAGGTGGTGAGTGTATCCCGGTTGTGATGAGCGACAGTGAGTGGCATTGCATTAGTGAGAATTGGGGGTGAGTGAAGTGAGCGAGTCACACGTGCATGCATTATCACCTACTGGGCAATAGCTCAGTGTTTGCGTGTTGTAGGTAATCGACGATCGAGGCTGGCTATCGGAGCTTCCATGGGCTTTTGAGGGCAGGGCTGTACATGGATGACGACCTGTGGGCGAGTGATAGGGTGTTTTGGGCCTTCGGCCCGTTCGTATTAACTTTTCGTATAAACAAATATTTTTTGTAAAATGGGTTCTCCGCGGCTTTCGCTGCTAACACCCGACGCGATTTATCGCTAATTAGCGATTAGAGAGTGAGGGTCGCCACAGGTGGTATCAGAGCCTAGGATATAGATTCTGTAGACTGTCCATGTATGGCCGCTCAAAAGCGTGGAGGATCAGCCTTGCCTATAAGTTTTACGGTACGATGTGATTATCTGATTAACATGAAATATTTGTTTATGTGACTAATTATAGATAATAAGAATAAGTATGCTAGCTAGAGTGCGCAGCGGAAGTGTGGTGGGAATAGGAATAAGAATGTCTAGTTAGGTTATTTAGAAATTTGGTCACACATTTAAATGTGTCACTAAAATAGGAGAATTCGTTACCCCGACTTTCACCGGTTGATGAATTTCGGGGGCGAAATTCTTTTTAGGGGGGGAGAATGTAATACCCGCAAAAATTAATACGGAATTACGTTTGGTAATGAAGTTAATTTTCGGACAAATAGATTTTTTTGAATCAAGTCGGAATAATAATTGGCCCGAGGTCCGATGAAATTGTATGGGCCAAAAATACTAGGAAACCCAAGAAGAGAAAATAGGAAATAAAATGTCTAAAGAGGCCGAAACTTATAAGTGGCCCAATTGAATATATAAGCCCAATAAGTAAAAAGATCCAAAGTTTTAATGATCCAATGAAATGATGATTGCATAAGATAAGAGGAAAGCCACGTTGGGTTGATGCATATATATATTTACATAAACCAAACCACAAATTTCAAATACACGTGGCAAACATTTAATTAAGATACATGGCCTAATAAAAGGTTTCTTAACCTCAAGGAACTACACATCACACCCACGTGCACACTATATTTGAATATTAATACATTTATTCAACTTCAAATAAGATAACACACACAAATAAGAAACCTCAATATACGATCAACCAAAAACAGAATAGCAAACAATGAAATAAAAGAAGGAACAGCAGAACAACCAAGCGAAAGGTTTCATCGAAAGTTCACCCCTCATCACCACAAATCTGTTCGAACATAGCTAGGAAGTGAGGTAGGTGAAAATCCTCACCTACAACACGTAACTTTCCATGTGCTTCCTATGTTAATGATGTTTTAATGTTTTGTGTGATTTAAGTACTATTTATATGAAGTATTTGAAGTTCTTATGTGGTTTGAGTGATTTAATTCATGTGTTATGTGAATTATATGATAACTTAGCGTGACTTTACTAGGGTTTCTTTCACAATTTTTGAGATGATTGAGTAGGTGATTATAGGAATCAGTTTCAACATAACCATTATGGGATATTTAAAGAATAGTCATAAATTATGGGAGATTAAATGACTAATACAAGTACAAGTTAGTTTTGGATATAAGAAAGTGTCGTATAGTTCTTTAAAGTAGGGCAAGTTTTCAGTGTTTCCTTCTTAGGTAAGAACCTTCGGCAATATCACTTAGTTCTCGGTACCACTATTTAGAAGATTTCGGCATATTATAATATTAGCTTTCAGAAGACTTCGGTATGAGTTGTGAACTTTTAGATATTTAGGAATTCCTAGAATGTGATATTAATATTAGGTAGCTTTTATAAACTTCACGTTTTATCAACGAGGGGTAACTAAGTGTTCAGCGTGAATATATGATTTTAATCATATATCATGGGTGGCATGGGAATTTAAAAGTTTTCGATGAAGGAACAATTGGTGGAATAATAAAAGGTCATTGTTAGTATAGTTTTTGGCGTTAGGCTGATTATTAGATAGATAATAGTGTTGGGGTGTAGATAGAGACTTATTTATAAATTATAAACGTTGAATATAGGTGCTGTTATGTTTGCTTAAGTATTGAATGTAAAATATTTACATGCTTGAGTTATGTATAACTTTCGTGATTTTATGTCGAAGTTGAAGAACAAGCGTTGGAATTATGATTATGCAAATGATTTCGCCATGATTAGTACGAAAGTTTTCCACATTATTGCTTTGAAGTTTCTCTATGTGTATTATGAGAAGTTTTCGGCATGAATTATTTAGGGCTTGTTGAGTAGCTTTCGATATTGTGAATAAGAGGGTTTCGGCAATTCAAATAATTTCGGCTTTTTAAAAGTTTTCTACAGTTAATATATTTTTGGTATTTTAGGGTTTTCGACATTTCTAGGGTTTTCGGGATTTTAGCATTTTGATAATTAGAGTTCGGAAATTTGTAGCTTATATGACTTAGTAAATTTATTGATGTGAAAATATTTTCAATATTCAGAGGATCGATATATAGGGACTACACCGGACTTCTTATTTAATCATAGCAGGAGGACAGGTAGGTGGAATATCCATCTACAACGCGTAAACACTTATTTGCTAATTATGTGATTTTATGTGCTTCGGTGAATTATGTGTTTTACATGTTTTACGTGCATTTATGTGGCATCACGTTTCATGTATTATCACGTAAATGCCTGCATGTGCATTACACGTCATTTCACGGAGTGTACCGTGGTGGAACGGTGGTACTGTATTGTACCTAGTGAGTGAGTAGCCGATATTGGCTGTCGACCCGTAGAGGAGTCACGTGAGTGTGGGCATATGCTGTGCACCAGCGCCTGTGACGGTGAGCCGTTGGCCCGTTGGACATTATGCGACAGACTGCGGGCGACCTAGAAAGGAACGACTTGGGACATCCCCAAGTAGGCTAGCTAGTGTAGGCCACGCTGTCGCATGCGGAAGGAGGCGACCTGGAGGGTGCGACCTGGGTACCCTTACGGGACCTAGCGTAGGCTACCAGCGTGGGCACCGCATTGGCAGAAGAGGCGACCTGAGAGTGTGACCTGATATGGCTCGGGGAGGCTGCTCAGTGTAGGCCACTGTCGTAGTGTTGTGATCGTGTTGTGGTTGTGATCGTGATCGTGGTAGTGATTTCGCGTGATGGTGCACAGTATGAAGCCCGGGGCCCGTTGTGAGGTGGTGAGTGTATCCCGGTTGTGATGAGCGACAGTGAGTGGCATTGCATTAGTGAGAATTGGGGGTGAGTGAAGTGAGCGAGTCACACGTGCATGCATTATTTCACCTACTGGGCAATAGCTCAGTGTTTGCGTGTTGTAGGTAATCGACGATCGAGGCTGGCTATCGGAGCTTCCATGGGCTTTTGAGGGCAGGGCTGTACATGGATGACGACCTGTGGGCGAGTGATAGGGTGTTTTGGGCCTTCGGCCCGTTCGTATTAACTTTTCGTATAAACAAATATTTTTTGTAAAATGGGTTCTCCGCGGCTTTCGCTGCTAACACCCGACGCGATTTATCGCTAATTAGCGATTAGAGAGTGAGGGTCGCCACAGTAGGATCCATGTCACGTTGGCAATATAATTAGAACACATTCTAAATCTATAAATCATAATTAGCACCTAGCAAATGTATTAAGATTACCCAAGTGACACAGATAATAAGTATATCAAATACGTATCACCATCCTTAAGCAGTAATTGCCCGTGTCAATTCATTGTCACATAATATCCTAAATAAGTTCAAGGTAGGAATGTGTCATCCTCGCAACTTATTTATTTCTTGATTCCAAAAGTTTATCATAAATATGATTGCTCTTAATCACATTGCATGCATTACGATATCACTTTTATCAAGGGGCCCGTGGATATTATCACTCATAAAATATGAGGGACAAAATATTCTTGATGAACACAATCCACTGCACTAGTCACGCTTGTCGTAACACCACCCGTATAGTTACCTTTTTAAGGCTAACGTTGAGCGATACTAACAGACACGCACTTCTAGTGTTGAAAAATGAACATCTCATATTATAGAATTCGAGACACGTATGAAACATTAATGACACAAACATGTTTCATTTCGGGTCTATCCGATATCATAATCCCCATTATATATCTGTGTGATTAAATTGATAACTCTTTATCAAATAGTTTGTAGAATATAACTATCATTTAATCCACACATTAATCTTAAACATGATAATTAGTATTCCATGCTAAATATCAAGATTAAGGATAATTTAGAGTAAAGATTATTTAATTCAATATGAAATTCTACAATCCAAGTCATCGACTTAAATGACCCATAAATAATTAATTTACTCAAGGAACAAAATGATATAAATCATTCAATTCGTGAAAATAAAAAGCGCAACTGGCTTCTTGATCACAATACTAACATTACGCACGTCCCAAAACTTTGAGATATTAAACTTATCGGCTATATAAATTTTCCCGAATCACATATAAATTTCTTTGATTGGGATTGCCCCACGTCAACTCTATACGCTGAAGAACAAAATTTTCTAAATCCATTCATCCGTGAAAAGGAAAAAAAAGGCGGTACACACCTGAATTCTGTCGAAGTATCTGTGGTCCAATGAGAGAGACTTACAAAAGAAATATACCACCACACTTTGAATTCATGGTACGTGTCGGAATTCCATAACCAACATGACGACATATGTCATGGAAGCCTAGGGAATTTGGTAACCAAATTTTATATTTGTCCTTTGATTTTTTTCTCCTTTTTTATTAATTCAATTTTACATAGCATTAATTCTATACCTAATTTTTTACTACTATGGTAGTTTTTTTTTTCTTTTCACGTCATATAGGTATTCCCACACAATGCCAGTGGCCTCCCTCTCCGACTTGGTTCTAATCCCACCTGCTCGATGCTATTCACCTCAAGATTCCATAAACTACGATAGTTAAGGTCCTTGAAGGATTCGAACCCCCGGCCTCTTGCTTGATCATATAAGAATTTATATTTTGGTCCATCTCTGACTCGTGATAAGATTTTAAATTAATAATTCAATAAAAATAAAAAATAATACATTTTTTAATCGTTACTACAAGCTCTCGTAGAGCATTTGCAATGGGTACCCTATTTATTGCAAAACATAAAAGTAGATTATTGTTTGAACAATTATTTTTTGAACAGTGATAGCTCTTAGAGCATCTCCATCCCATCCACAATACAAAGCTGCAGTTAATTTCACACAAAAATACATTCAGTTTTTCTACTTTAACTAATTAACTTTATTTTCTGCACTAACTTTTACTCCAATATGTTAACTCAATTTTCTACACTTAAAATTAGTATTCCTATTCCTAGAGAATCATCGGTCAACAATTGCGTTTTTATTTTAAATTTTCAACTTATTTTAGTTATATATAAAATATTGTATATTATTATTATAATAACACTAAAGACAAATATATTTTTCTTTACCTAGTCGAAATTTTAATTGAATAAAAATTAATATCAATCTAATAAGCTACATATAATTTAATTAATCTTCAATAAATTATTATAATATATTGAATGTTTAAATTACAATATAAAGTTATATAAAAAACTTAAGAATAAGAAAAAAAAAGAAATCAAATCACACTTATGCAATACTTTTGTTTATATTTAAGATATGTTTTATTGTTTTTGAGATGTAAATATGATGATAAATTAATTATGGAGTAATTTATTTGAGCATCATATAATACGAATATAAATAAGATTCAAATAACATATAAGATATGAACTTATGATAAATATATATGCGATATATATTTAAATACTGTAGAGATTTATGAAATCGGCTATTGCCCTAAATTAAGGGCTAATCATGAACAATATAGTATATAAGGAAAACTACATTGAACGTAATGAATTTCCTATGATTGGTCATGATTGCTAAAGGGGATATGATCTCAATTATGGCAAGAAGAATAATTAAATAAGATTTAATTATCTTATCCAATTATGAAGATGATTGGCCTAGAAAAAGGGAGATCGTGGCCTTATATGTGATCCGATCATCGAAATAGCCATCAAGAAATTACAATATATACGGGATAAAAGAAAAGGGTTTTGTTTGGCTCGAAAAAGAGTGAATCGAGTTACGTCGGCCGAATACCTTCTAGATAGTGAAGGTCGACTCTTTGGTCCTTTTCTTGGTGGATATCGGTAGAGATACCATACGTTTGGTATTTGAATACGTACCCAACCTCAAGGAAATAGCAGGTTACGAACGAGTTAAGTTTAATTCGCATGGATCTTGGTGGAATCGGCTTGATATGTTGATATAAAAATTTTAATTTCCGCTGCGTGTAATACTTTGATTATATGCGTCGATTCCTAACACGTAAGGTGTTTATTTATAAGGGAACTGAAAGGACGTGTATTGGGACATTGGGGCTTGTTTAGGACGTGTTTGGGACGTTGGGTCATGTTCGGGACGTGTTCGGGACGTGTTGGGACGTGTCGGGACGTGTTTGGGACGTGATGGGACGTTGGGACGTGTTTGGGACGTGTTTGGTAAAGGAATAATAGGTTGTAGAAAAAGCTTGTTTTTATTCATTGACTCTCAGTACAGTTTATATACAGCTGTACAAGGACTAGATAAGATCATTACAAGTATGGACAATATACGTGATTGTCTAAATCATATCTTTTCCTAAAGATAAAGATAAAGCTAAATATAGAATTGATATTTGATATTATGGTGTATCTTTAACACGCCCCCGCAAGATTGAGGCTCCGTTGGAGACTCCGATCTTGGAGCGAAGAGCAGTAAACTGATGACGGCTCAAGGCTTTCGTAAGAACATCAGCAAGTTGGTCTTTTGTGGAAATATGATGGACATTGAGGTTGCCATTCGCGACACATTCTCGAACGAAGTGGTAGTGAAGTGCAACATGTTTCATGCGGGAGTGAAAGAGGGGATTGGCGCAGAGATATGTGGCACCGGTGTTGTCGCAGAACAGAGAAGGAGGTTTGGGTAAGCAGATTCCCAACTCTTGAAGGAGATTTTGAATCCATAGTATCTCAGCTGTAGTGTGAGCTATGGCCTTGTACTCCGCTTCCGAGGATGACCGGGATACTGATTTTTGACGGCTAGATTTCCACGAGATAGCATTAGAGCCAAGATATATTATATAACCCGTCGTCGAGCGACCATCATCACGATTTCCGCCCCAATCGGAGTCACTGAATGCTCGTAGGTGCAAGGGTGTGCCTTTATGCAAGAAGAGCCCGTGGAAGATAGTGTTTTTGAGATAACGAAGAACTCGTTTTAATGCTGTCCAGTGTAGTTCAGTAGGTGAATGCATATACTGCGAGAGGCGATTGACGACGAACGATATGTCAGGACGAGTAAGAGACAAGTATTGAAGGCCGCCAACTAGTTTTCTGTAGGGTGTCGCGTCAACGGATGCAGAACCATCTTTGAGTAGCAGAGGAGTTGTGGTGCTCATGGGAGTGGTGACCTCTTTGGCGCCAGTCATTGAGAATGACTCAAGAAGATTTGCAATATGCCGATGTTGTGAGAGGAAAAGACCATGAGTTGTATGAATCACCTCGACACCCAAAAATTGATGAAGTATGCCAAGATCTTTCAGAGAGAACCTGTTACCAAGTTGTGAGACAAAAACTTCCAAAAAATTGTCATTGTTAGAAGTCAAAACTATATCATCAACATAGACCAAAAAATAGAGATATATCTCATCCTCATGATAGATAAATAGTGAAGAGTTTGCTATGGAGCTTTTGAAACCAAACTGTAGAAGAAAGCCCTTTAGTTCTTGGTACCATGCTCTGGGGGCTTGCTTGAGGCCGTACAGGGCTTTCTTTAACTTACACACATGATTTGGTAGCGACGAATGAATAAACCCAGGTGGCTGAACCATGTAGACGTCATCAGTGAGAGTTCCATGAAGAAAAGCATTATTGATATCCAACTGACGAAGTTTCCAACCATAAGTAAGGGCCAAACTAAGAATCAAGCGTATTGTCGTTGGTTTCGAGACGAGACTGAATGTCTCAGAGTAATCTAAACCCGGACGTTGATGATATCCCTTGGCGACGAGACGTGCTTTGTACTTAGCAACTGTTCCATCCATATTTCGTTTTATACGAAAAATCCAACGACAGCCAACAAGATTTTGAGTCCCACGTGGCACAAGATCCCAAGTTCCATTCCCTAGAAGCGCATCAAACTCTTCTGACATAGCAGCACGCCATTTTTCATCCTTCATTGCTTCGGAAAAAGTCTTAGGTTCAAGGGCCAAAGGAAGGGGATGAGACGTGACGTGGTTCACAAACTTGGGGTTGAAATACATTGTGTTTTGTTTTCGAGTCTGTGAAGACCGAAGATTGTAACGAGGCGGTTGAGGAGAAGGGTGAGGCGAGGACGAGGAATGTGGAGAAGAGTGTATAGTTGTGGGAGGTGATGTTGTGTTGGGAGAGGAAGATGGGATATCAGTGGTTGAGCCTGAGGGTGGAGGTTCTGTGGATGTCATTTGTGGTGAGGATGTGGGGACATGGATTATATTAGTGGGATTAAAATAATGAGAATGAGAAAGGATGAAAAAGTATTACTTACAGTGGACTCTGCAGACAAAGGTTCCAATGCTGGCAAGGAGTTCATTAGTTGTCTATTGCTATCCTGCATGGGAAAAATATGTTCAAAAAATCGTACATGGCGGGAGATGAAGGTCTTCCTGGAAGTCGAATCAAAGCAAATGTAGGCAGATTGGCTAGTGGAGTAGCCAAGAAAGATACACGGTGCGGATCGAGGTTGAAGTTTGGAAGTACTATAAGGTCGCAACCAAGGATAGCATAAGCAGCCGAAAATTTTGAGGCGGGAATAGGATGGTTTGCGATGAAATATCTTTTGAAATGGTGACTGAAAGTTGAGAACTGGGGTTGGGAGCCGATTGATCAGGTAAACAGCTGTTTGAAACGCATATGACCAGTACGAGATAGGAAGGGAGGCAGTATGAAGAAGAGCTAGACCTGTTTCGACGATGTGGCGATGACGTCTTTCTGATGTTCCATTATGTTCAGGTGTGTAAGGTGGCATTTTAAAGTGTGAGATACCATTTGAGTTTAAAATGGGTGCGCGAGAAATATATTCGCCACCATTATCCGTATAGATAGAGATAATTGGATGATGAAAATATTTTCTACTAATAACTTAAATTGGGGAAATAAAACAGCAACATCAGACTTTTTTTTCATGGGATAAAGCCAAATATATTTGCTAAAGTGATCAACGAATATTAGATAATAACGAAAACCATCAAGTGAGGTACTAGTAGGACCCCAAACATCACTGTAAAGTAATTCAAGTGGTTTTGAGCTGTGAAGTGAGTTTTCAGAAAAAGGCAATTTATGACTTTTATTCAAGGCACAAGAACGACAGTGAAATTGTGAGTCCGACAACCTAAACTTCAAATCACTTGAGTTAAAAACTGAACGAATAATAGTGGGAGTTGGATGACCTGAACGTTTGTGCCACTCGTCGAGTTGAGATTTTGTGGTGTGATGGACTTGAGGATTTATAGAACTGGGAATGCAATAGACACCATTAATGTTCTCCCCGCGAAGCATTTTCGCCCCCGTGCGCAGATCCTTGACATGAAAATGAAGGGGAAAAAATTCAAGTGAGACATTGTTTGTTTGGCAAAATTTAGAAACAGAGACGAGGTTGGTCTGAATCGATGGCGCACAAAGAACATTATCCAAAGAAAATGAAGTGTTATTATGAGTGATTTTGGTGTTACCAATGTGTGATATTCGCAAACCTGAACCATCACTGATATTGAGCTCATCTGGACCACCGTAATGTGAGAATTGATGGAGATTGTTTACATCGCCAGTAACATGGTGAGATGCCCCGGTGTCAAATAACCATTGTTGAGACGGCGGTCTGTGAAGAGATGTCATATTGACAGTAGATTGAGATATGTGCTCACCTGGTGTAGAGTTGACCTGCACATTATTGTGGCGAAGGAATCTGGCGAGTTTACGACATTCATGAGTTTGATGACCCGGTATCTCACAGTAATTGCAGAAAGTCACAGATGAGTGTGGAGGTTTATTGGGACGAGGCGAATTCCAGCCGGATCGGTTGTTGGGGGTGAATGAGTTTTGGTTTTTATGCGTCGCGTTCCAGGTGGGGCGATTGGAGTTGTGGTTGGGGCGAGGGCTCCATGTCCGGTTTTGATTGGAGTGAGTGGTGACACGATTAGCTGTTGCGAGGGTGATGGATGGATCTATCTCAGTTTTGGATTTGTTTTCCCGTTCGAAGACCTCGAGCTTATTAAACAATTCATCGAAGGTGATGGGAGTATCACGCATGCGGGCGGCAGCAGCTACAGGAGCAAAATCTGATCCAATGCCAGCAAGAACATGTATAATAAGGTCTTCTTCATCGATGGGTTTGCCAGCTATGGCTAGAGCATCCGCAGTGGCCCTGACATCTTGCATATACTCTGTTATTGTGCGAGTGCCTCGTGGGTTGTTATGAAGTTTTTCTTTGAGGGATACAATGCGAGTGCGAGATTTGTTAGCAAATAGAACACAGAGACGGTCCCATGCTTCTTTGGAGGAGGTCACAGATGAGATGTGAGATTGTATTTCTGCAGCACAACTTCCAAGGATGGCGTTGAGGATCAGTTGATCTTGTCTGTACCAGAGTGTGAAATCTGGGTTTTGGATAATTTTGGTGGCATCTTTTGGGTCGGTTATTGTTGATGTAGCCAAGTAAATCATAGCCAACTAGTGCTGAGTGAAGTTGGGTTCTCCAGACTGAGAAATTGGATTGAGATAGTTTAGTAGGGAGATGAGATGGTGCGTTGAATGATACAATATGGGTATCTTGAACTGACGAGGCCATGTAGAATCGGTTGAGAGAGCTTTTGATTTGCTTCTTGTGGCTCTGATACCATAAAGGAATAATAGGTTGTAGAAAAAGCTTGTTTTTATTCATTGACTCTCAGTACAGTTTATATACAGCTGTACAAGGACTAGATAAGATCATTACAAGTATGGACAATATACGTGATTGTCTAAATCATATCTTTTCCTAAAGATAAAGATAAAGCTAAATATAGAATTGATATTTGATATTATGGTGTATCTTTAACATTTGGGACGTCTCGGGACGTGTTTGGAACGTGTTTGGGCCATAAACGAAATAACACAAGGAATTACGTGGTTCGGATCTTTGCAGATCCTACGTCCACGGGCGCTCTAAAACCTCCTTTCACTATACTTTAATGATTTACACACTCAAAACTACTCATATCTCGCTCTTTTCTCTCAAGAACACATAGGAAAATATGTAAATACGTTTTGATAGTGAGTGAGTATTTTCTAAGTGTTGAGAAGTGTTAGAATGAGAATGGTGTGTGAAAATGACGAAGTCCCCTTTATATAGGAGGCTCTTGGGCATTGCCTGAAGGTACGTCCCTGGATTCCTGATGATATGACCCCCTGGGACAATGTGATGCACAGTGTGACAGGCCGTCTGCCAGAGACAGCCTTTGACAGCTTTCCTGCAGCTTTTTGCAGTCCTGTCAGAAGCAGCTTTTTCTCACCTCGTACCTGTCTTTTCACCTGGAGGCGTACTGAGGAAGCTTTATTCTTCTTGGGGGTCGTCAACCACCTATCGGAGGTCCCTGAAGGTCCCTATCTCTATTATTTATCATTATTTAAATATTAAATATTCTCCCATGGGCCTAACGGGTCTTTTCTGAATTTTTCAGGCCTATCTAGTTTTAGCCCGTATCAACCACTCCCCTACTCTAATTTATTTTTTGGGACAAAAAGTAAATTAGAGTAAAATAGTAAGATGGGCCTTACCTCCCTGTTAGGGACCTACCGTAATTACCTCTTATAGAGACACGTTCTGTTGGCTGATGTGGAGGAAGGAAACCAATTCCCAAGTTCCTCAGCGTACCCCCTGTAGCTCCCTTGCTCTGTCAGGTCCTAGTGGTGGTGGCTAAGGACGTTCACGAGGAGATTCCTCCTTCTGAAGGGACGGAGGATGTTCCCGCGACTCCTTTCTCTGTTAGGGGAGCTCAAGAAGTTCCTATTATGGCCCATGTCCCTCAGTGGGTGAGCTCCCTGCTTTTGTGGACCATCTGAACAGACATGAACAGATGAGCCTGCTAAGCTGTTGGGTGCTCCCAGATGATCAGAGGGCCATCTCTCTGAGGTTTCTTCTTAGGTGGTGGGCCACGTAGCTTTCAGACTGTCTGCAAAGTCTTCAATCCAGGACCTGGAGATAACTAACCAGACAGAGTTAGCGGAGCAGTGCAAGAGGGAACTGCGGAGCTCCCTGGAGAAATAAAGACGTAAATGCAGCTCTTATGAAATAGTGCGAGGAGGAGTTCAGTAGCTCCTTCGCTAAGGAGAAGGAAGAGCGGGATGCTAATTTTGCACGCATGACGGAGGTGCATGTGGCTGCCCAGTTGGTGGATGCGAAGGCTGAAGGTATTCTCGCCTTTGTCATCACCATCTTCTGTCCCCGGAGGCCGAGAAGAAATTCTTACAGGACCTGGCTGAAGACTGGCGCCAAGCCTATTTGAAGGACTTTCTCTCTGAGGGATTTTGGGCCTCTGATACAACTCCATTTTATGGGCGGCTTCAGCGCTGGGTCCTCGGGAACTGGGGCCGTGTATGCTCTTCGGGACCTTCCTATTCTTGGATGCTTCCAGGGAGACCTGCAGTCCTCCGAGGACCCTCATTTTTGGCTCCTTGCTGCAGAGAAGCATGTAGAGGTCCTGGCCTGCTGCTGATCTTGAACGTCGTCTCCAACTCCTCAGGGAACTTGGTAGAAGGTCTTTTCGGACACTTAGGACCTGCAATGGTTTAGGGGGGCTTAACTCTCCTATGTTCACGGGTCTCTGCTGGGGGTTTTCTCCCTGCGCTATGTATGCTTCGTATGTTGTATACGCCGTCTTTGGGATCTGGAAGAGACCTGGCAGGGGCCCGATGGTGGAGCTCATCTTCGAGACTTTCACTTTGAAGGAGACCCCTAGGTCCTGCTCACGTTTCTCGAGCCTGGGACATCCTATTTGTATAGACCTCTTTCCTGCCTTTTTTCATCCTGATGATGGCCTGTAAAAAATACTTTGTCATGTTTTCCCTTTCGAGACATAATGGTGTGTGGAGCTTAACTCTCCATGTTCGCATGTTTCACCGGAGTTCCCTTTCTTCTGTATTTCATGTTTTTGTGCTTTGCATCCTTTCGGGACCTTATGGATGTTTCGGGGAACATCATTATCGTGGCATTGTTATAGTGCCAGCTCGCTTAGCTGCATGGTTATAGCGCCAGCTCGCTTAGTAATTCGTAAGCCAAGTACGAATTCACGCCATCGGTTGCAATGACCGTCGTCATTGTCCTCTGGTGTCATTTGCGCTAGGCTCTCTATGTCCTTAGCGAATTCAGTATTTGTGTAGACCCTTAGGCCTATAAAATTTTAACCCCGGGGATCCCCATTCATTTGCTTACCCTGTTTATAGCGCCAGCTTCGCTTTGGTACCATTCACGTCGCAGGCTTACTGAGAGCCTTTGATGTCCTGTACGCCGCAGCCCGTCAGCGGTGGTATCTTGTACACCCTTATGGGCATCATTCACATCGCAAATGAATTATCTTTGACGTCATGTACACCGTAGGTCCGTCGAACTTTGGCATCAAATCACACCGCAGATATATTATCTGGCGTCCTATACACCGCAGGTCCGTCGACCTTTGGCATCAGTTATATTATACGGTGCACCGTTTATATAATAAGATATTTATATTCCGAGAAGGCGGTATTTCCTTAGGGACATCATTAATTTACCCTGGTTATAGCGCCAGCTTCGCTTAAATGCGTGGGTATAGCGCCCGCTCGCTTACATGCGTGGTTATAACGCCCGCTCGCTTATATGCGTGGTTATAGCGCCAGCTCGCTTAAACGCGTGGTTATAGCGCCCGCTCGCTTAGATGCGTGGTTATAGCGTCCGCTCGCTTAAATACGTGGTTAGCGTCCGCTCGCCTAAGTGCATGGTTATAGCGCCAGTTCGCTTAAATGCGTGGTTATAGCGTCCGCTCGCTTAAATACATGGTTATAGCGCCAGCTCGCTTAAATGCGTGGTAGCCCCAGCTCGCTTAGTATCCGAGCTCCTTGTCGGAGGCCTTGAATTTGAAGTAATAGCAATATGGAGCTCCTCTCTTCGTGGTTAATGATAAGGTCCTTGGCTCCGGATCTCCGGAGGTTCGGATGTCAGCCTGGAGCCATCTTCTAGGTCCCCTGGATCTTCGCGTGTCAGTGCGGAGCTTGGCTTCTTTGCCTTCAATCCAGCACGGAGTCAGGTTTCAGCTGGTTTGGAGATCCCTTATAACGGACTTAGCATGCTGGCGAGGAGCTCGGCATGGAGATCTCAAACACATAGATCATGTCATTGTTTTCAGCACGGAGCTGGTCTTTAGGTCCCGGGCAATTCGGGCCTTCATGCCAGCGCGGAGCTGGGCTTTTATGTCTTCGTGCCCGTGGGGAGCTGGGTTTCTAAATCCCCGTGGTTTTTCACATGCCAGTGCAGAGGAGGACTTCGACCTCCCGTGGATCTCCGGATGCCTGAGCGGAGCTGGGGCCTTATCTCCCTCGGGTCTTTGGGCGCCATAGCCCTTAGGATGTTTTATGCAGGCACGCAGCTGAGACTATAGACCCCTTTTAGAAGCTTTGGGACTTTGCTTCCGGTGCGGAGATTAGGCTTTTCGGGTGGTAGTGCGGAGCTTGCGGCAGCGCGAAGCTCGCTTCGAGGTCCTACGGGCCTTCGCGTGCCCATGCGGAGCTGGGCATTAAGGTCCCGCGGATCTTTAACTGCTCAGGTGTATGATTTTGGGCCTTGCTGGAAGTTGGAATCTTCTCTGCCTGGAGCTCCTATCTGGAAGATGCGGGGGTTGTCTGTCTTTAGTCGGCACAGATCTCCGGACTCCTTTTCGGCTACCTCCAGACCTTCGTCGAGGCCATGGTCAATAAACTTCCTCAGATGTCCCATTAGGGTGGGACCTCCGATTCATCCTTCAAATGATAGTAGTTGTTAGTATGATGCATGCACTTATTAAGGTATTGATAATATAAATGAGAATGTGAGTTAGAGGGCCCTCGAGTTCCAGCTGAGAGCCCTTTCACACGGAGTGCCTCCCGACTGATGTCAGGACATGCTGATGTAGGCGCGGAGGTCCTCGTCCTCCCTTTGTTGCTGAAAAGGGTAGGACCTGCTGGTCTTAGCATCTCGGATCTCTCATACCAGCGTGGAGGTCCTATAATAGATCCACTGGGCCTTCCTGTGCTCGGGCGGAGATGGTTTGGAGGTCCTCAAAAGCGAACCTTCGTATGCGACCGAGGCACGAACCTTTACTACTGCGTCTAGCATCTTTTTCAGGTGTTCCGTCAGGATAAGCCTCTCGATCACATCCTTCAATCAATAACAATTGTTAGGGTGGTGCACATGTTTACTATGGTAACAATAACATATAATAGAGAATGAGATTTTAGAAGGTCCTGAAGTCCCGGCGAAGAGCCTTATCAACGCGGGATGCCTTCCGCGGATCTTCATGTGCCCTCATGGAACTGGGCTTTTATCTCCTACTGATATTCAAGCGTCGACCCGGAGATGATATTCTGGAAGGTCCCGAATGTGGGGCTTCAGATCTTCATGCCAACCCGGATCTGGGAGGTCCTGAAGGCGGAGCTTCAGGTTTTCGTACCAGCACGGGGCTGGGCTTTTAGGTCCCGAACGTGGAGCTTCGGGTCTTCTTGCCAGCCGGAGCTGGGCTTTTGGGTCCCGAAGGGGGGGCTTCGGGTCTTCTTGCCAGCGCAGAGCTGGGCTTTTAGGTCCCGAAGGGGGAGCTTCGGGTCTTCTTGCCAGCACGGAGCTGGGCCTTTAGGTTCCGAAGTGGGAGTTTCGGGTCTTCGCCCTTTCGTCCACTCGGTCAAGGTGGTGCAGACGGCCTTACGTCTCAGGAGCTTCGGTTGCGCTTTGGCAGCTCCTGCGGGTTATCGGTCCAAATTCTTCGTCAGAGAGGGTCTTCCATCAGTTCTTTGCGTCTTTCGTCTTATCCCAGCGGAAATAAAGAAAAGAAAAAAAAGGAATAAGGAATGTTGAGCGCAGCTTCGCACAATATAGGCAAAATCACTCACGCCTTCAACTCCGAATTTTCCCACACACGACGCCATTTGATGTGGGAATCCCAATCAAGAAATTTATATGTGGTTCGGGAAAATTTATATAGCCGATAAGTTTAATATCTCAAAGTTTTGGGACGTGCGTAAGGTGTTTATTTATAAGGGAACTGAAAGGACGTGTATTGGGACATTGGGGCTTGTTTAGGACGTGTTTGGGACGTTGGGTCATGTTTGGGACGTGTCCGGGACGTGTTGGGACGTGTCGGGACGTGTTGGGGACGTGTCGGGACGTGTTTGGGCCGTAAACGAAATAACACAAGGAATTACGTGGTTCGAATCTTTGCAAATCCTACGTCCACGGGCGCTTTAAAACCTCCTTTCACTATACATTAATGATTTACACACTCAAAACTAGTCATATCTCGCTCTTTTCTCTCAAGAACACATAGAAAAATATGTAAATACGGTTTGATAGTGAGAGAGTGTTGAGAAGTGTTAGAATGATAATGGTGTGAAAATGACGAAGTCCCTTTTATATTGGAGGCTCTTGGGCATTGCCTGAAGGTACGTCCCTGGATTCATGATGATATGACCCCCTGGGACAATGTGATGCACAGTGTGACAGGCCGTCTGCTAGAGATAGCCTTTGACAGCTTTCCTGCAGCTTTTTGCAGTCCTGTCAGAAGCAGCTTTTTCTCATCTCTTACCTGTCTTTTCACCTGGAAGCGTACTGAGGAAGCTTTATTCTTCTTGGGGGTCGTCAACCACCTATCGGAGGTCCCTGAAGGTCCCTATCTCTAGTATTTATCATTATTTAAATATTAAATATTCTCCCATGGGCCTAAAGGGTCTTTTCTGAATTTTTCAGGCCCATCTAGTTTTAGCTTGTATCAAGAGTACATGGTCTGCTTGTGGTCTTTTGAAAGGATCCGAGGTGGCATTTGATGATGACAAATAATATTGCAAATTTTTACGTTTCGTGTCTCAAACTCACATTTACTGTAAGGATAGTCTTGACCATTAAAAATATTTGAAGTGGTTGTAACATTAATTTTTTAAGTGAACCTTAGTAATGAATAAATGGATACGTTACTTGTACAGAACTTCATCCTTCGATGATATAGCAATATTCTTCTGCGATAAATTTGTAATTACCTAAGATCTAGATGTTGTTAGGTCAACCGCATATTTTTATGTGAAGACAATTTATCAAATTTAGCAATTTGAGGCAGGGCCGGATTTGGCCATGTATAGGGCCACATTTCCCACTGTTTAACATATTTTTCTTTGGCCCAAGTGATTAATACGTGAAATAGGGCCACAAATATTATTATAATCAGATAGGGCCACAGTGATAATTTAGTGCGGGTCTAAATAATATTATTATCATCATATAGGCCCAAGTCGACTTTGTAAACCATCAAATAGGGCCACAGGATTTTCTTTTTTTACTTTATTGCCTTTCACATGGGCCAGGGCCACCTAAAACGAAAAAAACGGCCCTGATTTGAGGCCATGTATCCCAATATGATACTACGGTAGAAATTATTACAAAGGGAAGCATGTGATAGATACTTGGAATTGGAATATACTAACAAACATGCTGTTCGCATAAAATACTAACAATAATGAGAAGGGCATATAACTGATATCCCATTTCCTAAATTATACGCTAGGAATCTTTCAAATTGATAGGGGACAAATTAAAAGTTTGTGATATGATTTGTTTATGTTGATACGGCCAATAAAATCCAGAGCATCAATTGTGCGCTGGAAGCCATCGGGTCTTCGATTCGACCTCTTCGTCTTCACCACGGAAACGTCACGAAAAGGTACGCTAGAAGGCACCGTTTTCGGCGACGCCCCTCCGACGCTCAAGTCAGATAATCGTTCTTCGTATAGTTAATAGTAAGTAAAGAATGTTCGAGAATAGCATGTAGTCATTGGAGAGAGTCGTATGAGTACTATGAGTGTCGTACTATGAGAGAGTTCTTCCCCCTGACCAAAGTGAAGGTGAGCTCTTTATAATTGGGCTTTCAACGTGAGTTTATTATGGATTACCTGTTGGGAAATCTGGTTGTACAGAAATTCCGCCCAAACTCCGCCGAAAATAATAAAACTGGAGAAACACAAAGATTTAACTTGGAATACCCTCTATTAACGAAGAGGGAAAAACCACTGATGCACAAGGCCGCAGAAAATCCACTATGCGAATATTATAATCACACAATTCTTCTATGTTCGCCTACATCCAAAAACCCAACTACAATAACCCAAAAGTAATTCTAGCCGCTAACCTGAACTCTCACCCAAAGGGAATTTTCCTAGAGTTAAATGTTAACACAAATAACTTTCTAATGTGTTGGTGTTCCTATAATTCAGGGTATAGCCCTCCTTATATGGGAGAGGGAAAGCTTATGCCTTATTGTTATATTCGATGTGTAATAAATAATAAAGGCAGAAAAATGGGCCTAAGCCCAACAAACTCCACATTGTGACTTTGTCCTTCTTGACACCTTCACTTGGCGAAGATCCACATGGCTTCCGCCATCATGCTCCACCATAAAAGCATATCCACTTGGAATCGCATCCAAGCATTTCTTGGACCCATGTCGAAAACCTTGCTGAAATCTATGGTGGAACTTCCATGCTTGGCTTGCTAGGAAGTTCATCAGCCATCGACACGAAATTTCCATCACACATCTTGCATCACCGCCTAAATGCCCGTGTGTAAAATGTAGACCCGCTAATAGTAACACGCCCACTATCATGACACTTAGCGACATGCCATAAGGACGCAATTGTCTCTCGTAGAAAAACTCATTCGTGGAGAGAGAGAGACAAATTAGCGTCTTTCAGTATCTCCACTTACCGACTTGGAGCTGCTTGCTGAACCTGCTCCACCTTTCTGACAATTTCTTTTCATGTGCCCAGATTGTCCACACGTCCGGCAAATCGCGGCTTGTTTTCCCTTGGAATTCCTCTTCTTTCCGCCACCGACGAACAAAGCTTGATGTTCCGATGAATTGTTCCGTCCACCATCTAGCCTTCTCTCCTCTGCAAGAAGTTTACCGGTGACTTCAGATAATACAATCTTCTCCTTTCCATGAATCAAGATCGGCTTCATGTGTTCATAAGAAGGTGGAAGAGACCAGATGAGTCTCAGGGTCTGATCCTCGTCGTCAATCTTCACTCCAATGGATTCCAATTCCGAGATGATCCCGTTGAGAATACATAAGTGATCTGAGATGCTTTGGCCTTCAGCCATCCGCAATGTATGAAATTGCTCCTTCAGATACACCCAATTTGAGGCGCCTTTAGTCTGATACAACGCTTCGAGCTTTTCCCACAACTCTTTTACCTCCGAGATTCCATGCATTTTGCAGGACATTCTTAGCCAGACACAGTCGTATCGCACTTGCCGCTCTCAAATCCAGTTCCTCCCAATCATCATTCTTACTCCCGATTTGCTCGCACCATCTGTTTCCTCAGTGCTGCTGGTAGCACCGCCTTTGGGAACTTCCTTGCCCTTCAAAGCCTTGTGTAACCCCGACTGAATCAATACATCCTTGACTTGCACTTGCCACAAGCCAAAGTTGATTCTTCCGTCGAATTTCTCCACATCAAATCTCGATAGATTAGAAAACCTATTTCCAAACATTTTCGTGCATTAGTGAAAATGAACTTCGCAGAAAAGCAACTCGTTTGCCGAAAACCCTTCTGCGCTCAAGCTCCACCCATCGCTAGCTCTACCGCACGAACAAACCTCTTGGGTACCTTTTCTGATGTGGAAGATAACGCTGCAACCACAGAGCATACTCAGAATGCCAATTAGGTTTAACCTTGCTTTGATACCCCATGTTGGGAAATCCGGTTGTACCGAAATTCCACCCAAGATCCGCTGGAAATAATAAAACTGGAGAACACAAAGATTTAACGTGGAATACCCTCTATTAACGAAGAGGGAAAAACCACCGGGTACAAGGCCGTAGAAAATCCACTATGTGAATATTACAATCTATTTCATCTACGCTCGCCTACACCCAAAAACCCAACTACAATAATCCAAAAGTAATTCTACCGGCTAACCTGAACTCTCAGCCAAAGGAAATTTTCCTCGAGTTAGATGTTAACACAAATAACTTTCTAATGTGTTGGTGTTCCTATAATTCAGGATATAGCCCTCCTTATATAGGAGAGGGAATCCTCATACCTTATTGTTATATCTGGTGTGAGTTAAATAACAAAGGCACAAAATGGGCCTAAGCCCAACATTACCCCATGATGTGAGTGGTCCTTGACTACACATGCACATTATGCTACTCGTGGGTGGTTAGTCTTAATAGTTGAATAAGCATACCGTGATGTAACTAACTTCAGGAGTTGTCTTCTTGGGAAGTATTTTCAGCATGAGTTTTCGATTAGACTCAAATATTTTACCGGATAATACCGGCGATAACAATATGTTTAGAGGGGTAAGTAAAGCACTTAAGTTGTTTGTGCGTTTTAGTTATCCATATTGGTAAACATTTTTGATTGAACTGAATGTTCTCAATCGAACAGTGAGGAAAGACCGCGGAAGTTATTTTGCACTCAACTGCAAACTGATGTGTGTAGTGAAAATTGAATTGTGTGAGCCGCAATAAATTTGTTTTTGGAGGCTTGAAGGTTAATTCATTTTGTTTTCCCCTTCTTCCACTATGGAATGGAAGGACTCCATTAGAAAACTTTGAGTACGATCTCTCTCTCTCTCTCTATCTTGTACAATTCGCCTAACTAGACATCTCTAATCGACTCCTAGTGACTTACACTCAACTGCTTATTACTTTGAGTTGCTTCAAAAGTTTTTAACTGTCAGTAGAGCTGTCAAACAGGCCCGCGGGGCGGGGTCTTAATTTTTAGGCCCGCCAGGGAGCGGGCATGCCCGTGCGGTCCGCGGGCTTTGGCTGCCGGGCCCGCCAAAAAAATATATTATGTAATTATATTAAATAATAAGATTTTTAAATAAATTATATTGAGTTTTATATTTTTTGAGCTATGATTTGTACTTTAATAACACAAATAATTAATATTAACAAAGTTGATTAAATTAGATATATTTTCCAACTTGAATTCTTTATTATTTTTTACTTTTTTCTATTTTTATTATTTTTATCAATTTTTTATTTTTCTTATTTTTTACTATTTTAATATTATTTTTTAATTTTTTTAATTTTTAAAAAACTGGCGGGCTTGCCCGCGCCCGCCCTGCCAGAGGCGGGATTTGGCGGGCTACGGGCCGGCCCGCCCCGCCGGCGCATTTTGACAGCTCTAACTTTCAGTAGGAGCACGTTTATTCCGTCAATTTTTTAAAGTCCACTGGTAGAAACTCAACTACAACAACTTAGTTGATTTTTTTGTTTTGCGATCGGCTATGGACTTAGGCCACACACTTCAAGGATGAGCTTAATCTCCAGGAATCAAGTGAATAAGTCTCAACAATAATCATGGGTTTGATGTGATGACCTAAGAGGTGAAATAGCATCCCTCAAGCCATTGGGCCAACCTCATGGGTACATGAACTTGGTTACACATTAAAATCTATCTCTTTGCAAAGTCTCAAATCCTCCGTTTGAGAGGATAAGAGGACGTAGATATTCCAAGCCTATCTTTGGTGTTCTAAAGTTGCAAGAGGTGTATATGACTGTTGCAAAATGTGGACAAAAGACCCTTGAGGTTGATCCTCAAAACCGACTTTTGAGTGCGAATTAACTCTGTTGATCCTCAAAACCGACTTTTACTCTAGAAATAGCGTTGAAAGGTCTCCAATCGATCGCCACATTATTGATGGCAACAGTTGTTGGATAAGCTCAATGGGTGAGGTCAACAAGTAAGGAAAAAAAATATAAAAAGATAAAAAATAAAAATAAAAATAATAGTTCAGCATCCGCAGCTAAACTTGATACAAAGAAGTCAAAAAAAGGGAAAATAATATCTCAAGTTGATAGCACGCATGATATAGCATGCAAGTTTTAGATATCATATCTTATCTGTTATGTACTATATATGTGTAAGTGGATGTGTAGTTGAGAGCAAGTGAGAAACAAAAAGAAAGAGCTGAGTGCGTGGGTTTGTGTATGCATGTAATACAACGAGAAAAAAATATTGATGTGTAAAAGCTCGCGTGTTCAACTCAAACGTCCTTCTCATCCCACAAAGCTAAAGTTTCTCTCTTCACTGCTCATATAGAAAGTGGAGCACTTTAACACGTTAGCTGAAGAACAACGTGAAGCAAGTGCGCTTCTTCATTCGATCTAATACTATCGAGACACAACAAATTGGTATCAGAGCCATGTCAACAATCGGAGCAACCGGTGGCCAAATGTGATCCCGGAGCTCACCAAAATCAACTACGATAAGTGGAGCATTCAGATGAATGCTACAAGTTCGGGCATTTTGCGAAGGACTGTTGGTCCAAAAAGAAGGTGGAAGAAAATGTGCACCTAGTCGCACAAGAAGAGCCAAAAGACAATGGCGTTCTCTTAATGGCGCTTGAGGATAAAAATCCGAGCAGCGACATGGTGTGGTATCTTGACACCGGTGCTAGCAACCACGTGAGCGGGCACAAACATCTCTTCACTGATTTGAAGAAGATCGATGACGGACATGTGTCTTTCGGAGAAGCATCAAAAGTAGAAGTCAAAGGTCGAGAAAAAATATGTTTCTCTCAATAGGATGGCAAACAAGGATCGGTCGAGGACTACTTCTTAACAGATTTAAAGGCCAACATCTTAAGCATGGGGCAGTTGCTTGAAAAGGGATGCTCGGTGTTCATGAAGGACCGCTCATTACAACTACGTAACAAAGATTGTCGAATAATTGCACGAGTCGAGATGAAAAGGAACCGAATGTTCAAACTCAACCTGAGAACAATTCAAGAAAAATGCGTGCAAGTTGATTTAGACGACAGAGGTCATTTGTGGCATATGCGATTCAGACATCTACACTACAGAGGCCTGAAAGAGCTCTCCAGCGCGGCATGGTGCACGGAATGCTGATGATAGAGGGCGGAAATAAGCTTTGCGAAAGTTGCGTGATTGGCAAACATGCGCGGACGTCGTTTCAGAAGAACGCAGCATTTCGAGCAAGCAAACCGCTCGAGCTAATACACACAGATATAGGCGGACCTATCACACCGGGATCATTTAGCGAGAAAAGATACTTTATCACGTTCATCGACGATTACTCGAGAAAGACTTGGGTGTATTTTTGAAAGAAAAATCCGAAGCGCTGGAGACGTTTAAAAAAATTCAAAACTATGGCCGAGAAGACGACACGTTCAAGTATCAAGGCGCTCCGTTCATACTGAGGTGGAGAACACAGGTCGAGTGCTTTCGTTAACACATTCGCTGAAGAACAACGTGAAGCAAGGGCGCGCCTTCATTCGATCTAATACTATCGATACACAACAACAGTGTCCTGCTATGCTCAAAGGGTCACTGTTCACACGCTAAAGGTTTTCTTTTTTCTTATTCTATTTGTTTTTATTTCACAATTGTATATTTTGCTTGCAATTTTTTTTGTTTCTATGGAGAAGAAAGATGTGCGATAAACTGAACCTAACTTAGAGATTTTCGTGTAAAATCGAAAGCTAAGAGCATCTCCAACCCACGTCATAAAAATACAGGTAATATTACACAATAATACATTTGCTACAACACTTTTACTCAAACCCATAAACTCTATTTCTACACTAGTTTTCACTCCAATCCATTAACTCTATTTTTACACTTAAAATCAAATTTCTATATATTACTATCATAGTTGATTTATTAAACTTTATTCCATAAAATTAAAAAGTCAATATATTATAATTACTAATATTTAAAAATTGAATAAATTATAAAATTAGCATATATTTAAGTATAATTTTATTAAATAAAAGGCAAATTCAATAAATAAAAATTAATATTATCTTTACTTTTATTATTATTATAAGAATAGTTCAAATATTTAAATATAATAAAATATATTTTATTAAATAAATATAATTAAATAGAAACTAAAACTCTATTTTTGTGTTAAAAATTGTGTGTACTCTAGAACTAGAGTTTCTCTACAATTCAACACAATATTTGTGTTAAATATCAAGTCTCATTGGAGTAAAAACGTACTCTATTTTTGTGTTTTACACAAAAATAAACACAAAAGTAGAGCACCCTTTGTGATGCTCTAAGTGGAGAAGACGATGATGGATGATGATTGGTAATTGAGGGAAAATTACATAATATTCCAATTACAATTATATCCAATAATTTTACAAGATTACGAAATTGCCCCATATATAGTTTACGTCAAAAGTAAATACAAATTAAATAACTTTTAATTCCTATTGATTGTTTCGAAAATTAAATACAATTCAAAAAATTAAATAATCAATTACATTCTCTTATTGACTTAATTATTTATTATTTAAATAATTATCCAAAAATTGTGTTTTATAATTTAATATATTATTTTACTTATTATTATAATTTTTTCCTAAAAATTAATATAAGATGGATCTTTTTGGAATATTATTCTATAGAGGAAAATAAAGAGGAAATTGTTGGAGTTCGACTGTTCACACCGTAAATTTGGAAGAATCGCTCCATATTATTATAGCCTGGAATGTTATATGATTATTGATTTAATTGATCATATAACATTTTCGGATCAATTTGACAAACAATTACCATAAAATCATATGCGTTTTTATCTTATTTGGTTTCTGGGTGCCCCAAACTAATCTGACTCAAAACGTAATGTTATTCTTCACTTTACACTTTACAGAAGAGGATGTTTCGATATTTTTTGGCTAACTGATTATTCAACTAAATTAATGTAATAAAAAATACAAAAAATTAGGAGAGAAAAATATAAGAGAGAAATAGGATTTTTATCTTAAATAGGATAGACGTATGTAAAATAGATGAAATATATTCATAATGGTTCGTATAAACTCTTTCCATATCTATTGTATTTTATAAAGAGCCTAGCCCTCATAAAAACCGTCAGTATCTAATTTAATTTGGTCTGTCATTTCAACCAATCATGTTTTATCTACAATTAAAAATTGATTAAAGAAAGAATCACCCCACGTCGTAGATAAGAAAACTGTCATTTACTTTCACTCCATTTTTATCTACAGGTAATAATTACGAAACAAAATCCAAACCGCTCAATTATAAAACCAGCCACTTCCTTTACTTAATATTTTTAACTAACTATTAATTTTACTATTTTTAGTTAATTATAATTCTACCTATTGATTTAATACTAAATCAATTTTTCTTTTTAAATATAATATAATATACGCATTTGAGTGTGCAAGAATACTAGTTTTTAATAAATTGTGAGGGGTGGGGTGGGGTGGTATGGGTAGGGTAGGAGTGGAAGAGAGACTTTCCCTTGGATAGTAGAGCTTGCCTAAACAATGGTGGAAGGGCATGTGCTCAATAAAAGAAACCAATCACCCAATAAATGTGCACACCCCATACCACCACACCCCACCCCACCCCCTCCGAGTTAATAAAAAATATAGAAAGAGTTTACACGAGTCATTATGAATTTATTTTATCTATTTTACATAGGTCTGTCCTATTTAAGATGTAAAACGTCAAATAAAGAGGTTAGCCGAACAGAATTTGAATCCACTTCAAAGTAGTTCATACCATCGGTATTTAGCAGTTATGGAAGTTTTTCGTATTACTGTCACAATAATATGTAATATATCAACCGTACTTGGAATGCATACTCATTTTGTTTTCGAGATAATATTACATGTTTTTAAAACGATATTATCTGGTTGACGACACACATGGAATATGACAATCATTTCCCAAGATAAAAGGACAATCGACTGGTAAAATGAGCACTAAAAATTTCTAGACAATCGGACATTTCAATACTTTTTAGATCTCAGAAAAATCTTAAATTTATGAAATAAAGAAAATCGACTAGAGAAATTAGAAGTGCCTTCAAAGTGTTCCTATTTATAGCTGAGACGGTAATTTGAGGAAGAAGTAATGTTAATCTTGGTTGACTCGACATACAAATTGAATTGACATTTTTTATCCAGTTCTCTCCATTATATAATAAAAGAAATTTTACCTTTTAGTTTCAATCACGTTAAAATAGTCTAAGAAAACTAATATGTGGAAATAGAGCTGTCAATTTGGCGGCCCGCGCGCGGCGGGCCTAAAAAATCGCATGCCGCGGGCCGGATTGTAATCTCTAGGTGAAAATCATTACGACGGTAAGCGCTTCCTAGGAAAAAAAGTGCATCTAGTCGGAAGACAGTTTCTGCGCCTCTAAGTCTTGTGAAGGTCACCATTATATAACTTGACGTACAGTAAAAACTCTATAAATTAACACTTTATAAATTAATAAACTCTCTAAAATAATAAAATCTTCCGGTCTCGACTTGGGCCTTTGTAAAATATCATCAAATTCGATAAGATAATAGAATATTTTCGGAAAACCCCTTTATAAATATTTGTTCCCATTAAAATAAATATTACAATTATAAATTTATGGTAATTTACTGAAATATTATAATTATGAAATATTCTTGCGCTTTGCTACGGCCACCATGTTAAATAAAGATCGTTACAACAAATAAAAGGATGAATAGTAGTAGTGATATATTATCGAACAAGAACTTTGTATATAAGACAAAGACATATACTCACTTCTCATTTGATTTAGTCCGCCGTTGACACGGGCTAAGAGATCGCTTTAAAAAAGTTTATCTTTTAATTAATAAAATATTAATTTATCGACATATTACTATCTCTCTAGACTACCCACTGTTATTAATTTATAGAAGTTTTACTGTATTTCCATCGCCAAATGAGCATTTTCGTCGGTCAATCACCTAACCAGTTCATTCAACGCCTCGTAGGCAGCAGTCATTAGTCGTCTCTCCCAGCATCTTCCCTGTGAGTAACGAATAAAAGGCCCTTCACAGTATCTTGGAAATACGGCGCCAATGGAGATTGCGTCCTAGCATCCTCATAGCCCTGAGCTAGAAAATAGAGAGCGCCGCATGATTTCTCTGCAAACGTTGCTTCATGCTCTGAAGGAGAACCGTAATGATCTGCTGATGGGTGATGATCGAAGCAATCGAACCATGAAGAAACTCGAATATCCTTCCAAGGGTCCAAGCAGTCGGGTCTGCTCGGGTCGTTCGTCAATGCGTTGAGCATGAAATTCAGGGCAGTGTTGTTAAGCGATACAACAGACCTCAAGCGGCTAAATCAACTAAAGATATAATAGGGCCTGATTGGCCGAGTTCGAGAAAAGGAATTGAGCAGTATAACGTGGAATACATTGGGCCGGTCGAGAAGACATTTGGGCTGCGAAGCAGGGCTGAAGAAGAGCCCACCTAGGGGTTGAATAGTTCAAAGATACGATGTTATTACTTTCCACTATTTTAGCATTATGAGATATATTAGGATTACTTATCTAGTATATATAGGCATCGATGGGTAACTATTAGGGGATCTTTCTTTTGGGGGTTGTGGACAGAGAGCCGTCTTGGTGCTCTTCTGGTTTATCGATTTTTTCTCTTATTATAATATTAGTTAATTTAGAATTTCTTCTCTTCGATTCCCGTTACAAAATTCGTCTATATTTCTCGTCTCGACACATTACCCGTCTTTACTCTAACAAATTGGTCCGACCTGCCGCTCTTCAAATTCCTATATGACTGTTACCCGCTCCAGTATGGAAAACTGACTTGAGGGGTTAGAGAAGACGATCGACAAGCTCACAGGGTTGGAGGCCACCGTGCTTACGCTGAATACCAACTATGACAACTTGTCAAATCGCATGAATACCAACTACGAAAACTTGTCAAATCGCATGAACGAAGTTTTTGAGTTATTAACATCAACACACCGAGCGCCTCGAGTGGAGAATATCCCGAAAGTGCATATCCCACATATGCCGATCAATACATCTGCCTTCGGTGACACACTTCCAGCAATGATGCAACGACGAGTGGAACTCCCAACGTTTGATGGTACAGATCCCCTCGGCTGGTTATCTCAAGCAGATCAGTATTTCAAACTCAATCAAACGCCGGCGTCCCAATGGGTTTCATGTGCAATGATTTGTATGACTAATATGGCTCGACCATGGATCCGATGGGTCCTAAATTACCACCCAACCATCACATGGGAGACACTATCCGAAAAGCTAATCACCACTTTCGAGAATAAGCAACAGGGATGCCCAGTACAGCGTCTCGCCAGCGTACGACAAACCGGCCCCATTCAGGAGTATTTTCATCAGTTCATGCGTAAGGTCGTAAATCTACCCGACATTCTCGTCCATCAACACCTCGATTTTTTTCTAATGGGCATGCATCCAGAACTTCATGACGAAATTTTGGGTTTGTACCCTACTTCGATCGAGACTGCATTTGACCTTGCTTGTGGCGTAGAACGCAAACTCTTGCGACAGAGGGACAGCGAGTACGCTAGGATGCTGTCAACTTCTAGTGGGCCGTCTGGGTTGGCAAGATCGACACCCGCAGCACACGTTCCTCAACAAGTGCCACCTTACTCACTATCTACGTCGGCCGCCCGAGAACCACGCGGAACAGATCGTTATATCCCACCTCAGGCCAGGGGCGATACGGCTCGTTCGAGACCGTTTCAGCGTCTGTTCGACCGGGAGTTTCAAGACTTGCGTGAGAAAGGCCTTTGCTTCTGTTGCCGTCAACCGTTCGGTAAGGGACAAGTGTGCCCAAAGAAAGAACTCCGTATGATTATCGCTAGTGAAGAAGAACAAACGGGCGACGAGGAATCCGCCGAGTTTGAAGAATACGAGGCAGACGAGTCCTCTAACGGACATGATTGGGCGACCAACAACGGTCACCTGACTATGCTGAATTACCCTTAAATGCACTCGGCGGCATCTCCGGACCAGGCACGTTGAAATTACGAGGTGTCATTGGGGAGGTGGGCGTCATCGTCATGATTGATAGCGGCGCAAGCCATAATTTCATCTCGGTTACGACTGCAGAACGACTCGGTCTTCGTCGCGCATCGGACAACCACTTTCAAGTACGGTTAGGTAACGGTAAATTGGAACACACCTTGGGATGTGCCGTAATTTATCTATTCAACTTGGCACATGCGGCATCACGTCCGACTTTTATGTTTTTGAGTTAGGTACTGTGGATGTAATTTTGGGCGTCGACTGGCTTCGAACGTTTGGTGATATTAATCTGAATCTTGCAACGTTAACAATGAAATTTGTGCTGCACGGGGAGCCCCATTGCCTTGCTAGCGAACCGGAACTCACATGCGCCCCTATTGCGTTTCGTTCTCTTTGCAAACGTACTGAAAACGATTGCGACTCTATGTTAAGGCTTGCGGCATCGGACACCTCTGCATTAGGGACTGCTACGACACTTACGGCTCAACAGCGCATAGACCACGCGGCAGTGACTGATATGTTTCCGACTGTTTTCAATCCATCAGAAACTCTACCACCTAACCGTTCAAATGATCATCGCATTGACCTATTGCCGGGAACTTCAGCAATATCAGTACGGCCTTATCGTTATGGGCAGGCTCAGAAAAATGAGATCGAACGGCTCGTCGCAGAAATGCTTGCAGCAGGAGTAATTCGCCCAAGTGCTAGACCATTCTCTAGCCCGGTCCTGTTGGTACGTAAAAAAGATGGTAGCTGGCGTTTTTGTGTTGATTATCGTGAACTCAATCGAGTGACAATCCCAGACAAGTTCCCTATTCCAGTCATTCAAGAATTGCTCGACGAATTATGGGGCGCCACCTTCTTCACGAAACTTGACCTTCGCTCAGGGTACCACCAGATTCGGGTACAGGCAACCGACATCCCCAAAACAGCGTTTCGCACCCATGATGGTCACTACGAGTTTTTAGTCATGCCATTTGGCTTGACTAATGCGCCGGCGACGTTTCAGGCCACGATGAATGACTTATTTCGACCTCTCCTTCAAAAATACGTGTTGGTCTTCTTTGATGACATCTTAATTTACAGTTCGTCATGGTCTGCCCATCTTGATCATATAGCATCCGTCCTAGAGATTTTATCATCTAATCATTTCCATGTGAACCTCAAGAAATATCAGTTTGGGTGTCGAACAATCGAGTATTTGGGCATATCATCTCTGCAGGGACAGTGGCCATGGACCCCCAAAAGGTCGCTGTCGTTACACGTTGGCCGGCCCCAAAAGAGTATTCGTGGGTTTTTCGGCTTAACTGGCTATTATCGTCGCTTCATTCGCAATTACGAAAGTATCGCACGACCACTTACAGAGCTACTTAAGAAATCTGAAACTAGTTATTTTCGTTGGACTGAGGCAGCAAATGAAGAATTTCATCAACTAAAAGACGCGTTAGTGACCGCACCCGTGCTCGCGATGCCAGATTTCTCTAAGCCGTTCGTTATCGAGTGTGACGCTTCGGGTTCCGGACTAGGAGTGATTTTGATGCAAGACAAGCACCCAATCGCATATTTCAGCAAGGGTTGGTCTGCTCGAACGGGATCAAAATCCACTTACGAACGGTAGCTCATGGCTCTTGTATTGTCCATTCAACGTTGGCGGCCTTATCTGTTGGGCAGGAAATTCACGGTTCGTACACACCATCGGAGCCTTCGAAGTCTGCTCTTTCAAAAAATAGCGACTCCAGCACAACACGTTTGGGTCGCGAAACTGCTCGGTTAAGCTAGCCCTATGTGAATCACCAGTGCTCAGCCTGCCAGATTTCAATAAGGAATTCGTAGTGGAGACGGTATGCATCAGAGCTCGCCATTGGCGTCGTGTTACTACAGCAGGGAAAAACCATCGCTTATATGAGCAAACCACTAAGCGCTCGGGCTGCTGGTATGTCAACATATGAGAAGGAGCTATTGGCCATAGTAACAGCAATCCAAAAATGTAGGGGTTATTTGATTGGGAGGCATTTTGTTATCAAGACGGATCACCAGAGTCTTAAACATTTAATGGAGAAGAGGATTTCTACACCGAGCCAGCAAAAATGGCTCGCCAAATTAATGGGCTACGATTATACCATTACATACAAGAAAGGGGCTGAAAATGTTGTAGCAGACGCACTTTCGAGGAAACCTGAACTAGAGATGCAACCTAGTGGCTTGATTGCCAGCATTAGCCTTGTGAACACTGAAATTATGGGAAGGATCAAGAGGATTTGGGAGGAGGATGAGCACATTCAAACGATCATCAAAAGGGTCAAGGATGGAGACTCGGGAAGATATCAATGGGACGGGGAATTACTAACCAGAAAAGGGAAGCTTGTGATAGGCTCTGCTCCTGGCCTCAGAAGGGAACTGCTGCAAATCTTTCATAGTAGCGCTGTGGGAGGGCACTCAGGTATCGACAATACTCTTCACAGGCTCAAACGTGTGGTGTATTGGAAGAACATGAAGAAGGATGTCTATAAATATGTGAATGAATGCTCCACTTACCAGCGGATTAAAACTGAGACTACGGCTTCTCCGGGTTTGTTGAATCCAATCCCTATCCCTAACACGATTTGGTCTGAAATTTCAATGGATTTCATTAATGGGCTTCCCCTCTCTGACGGCAAGGACTCTATATTGGTAGTGGTGGACCGTTTGAGCAAATATGCCCATTTTGTTGGTCTGAGACACCCCTATTCGGCTGGTGCTGTGGCTCAAGCCTTTATGGACAACATCTTCAAGCTCCACGGCCCCCCTCAGAAGATTATCACGGACAGAGATGCCATATTCATGAGTCAATTTTGGAAGGCGTTCTTTAAGATGCAAGGAGTGCAATTACTAGCTTCAACAGCCTACCATCCTCAAACGGATGGTCAGACTGAGGTAGTCAACAGATGTTTGGAGTGCTACCTTAGGTGCATGTGTGGGGATCGACCAAGGGAATGGATGCATTGGCTTAGCTTGCCAGAATGGTGGTATAATACCTACTACCACTCGGCCATTCACACCACTCCTTATCAAGTGGTTTACGGGCAACCACCTCCTACCCTCATTCCTTATCTCGTGGGCTCTTTCAACATTGAGTTGGTAGATAGAAGTCTGACACACTGTGAATCGACTATCAAACTCATCAAACAGCACCTATCCAATGCTCAAAATCGCATGAAAGTGCAAGCGGACAAAAGAAGGAGCGAAAGATCGTTTGAAGTAAACGATTGGGTATTTGTGAAGTTACAACCATACAGACAGCTTTCTCTTAAGCCTCACGCCTGCGATAAGCTGTTAGCCCGCTTCTTTGGACCTTTCAAGGTGGTGGAGAAGGTGGGGCAGGTGGCATATCGCCTGTAGTTACCGGAGGGATGTAAGATACACCCCACCTTTCATGTTTCTCAACTCAAGAAGAGAGTAGGTTCAGCTCCAATCTCCACTCATCTACCATCATTCTTGAGTTCGCATGGCCATCTTATACTGGAGCCAGAAACCATTCTAGAAAGGAGACTGATCAAGAGGAAGAATCGGCCTATAGCTCAGGTTTGGTCAAATGGATCAACACGCCGGTGGGCACCTGGGAGGATTGGGAAGTGTTGCAGCAGCAATTTCCAACGCTTGTCAACTCTTGAGGACAAGAGTTGCTTTAAGGGAGAGGGAGTGTTACCAGGACTAACAGAATCGCGGAGGATACCGGCGTTTTATAGTTATGCTACCTAAGTATTACGTTTCTTAAAGCGTTTAACACTTCTACTTTTCTTATTACATTTCTATGTTCCTATTAAATATGAGGTGGCAGGAGGGGAATGTATGCCATATGTGTGTGTAACGAACTTCGTCCTTTTCTAATTCTCTCTCTGTTGATGTACGCTCTCTGTAACAACTCTGCATTGCGATCATTAGAATCTATTCTATCCATTTGCTTCTCATTTTCGACTTGCATTCCTTTTCCCGACTCGAGCTTGTATCAATGATCGGATATATTAGGAAGTTAAACAATAATTGATGTCGACGAACGAGTAGTTTTTTACTGGATTACTATTCACCGCCCCTTTTTCCTAGTCACCGCCCCCTAAAGGGCTGAAAAAAGACGATTTTGCCCTTATGATATTTAAATTAATTTAAAAAGAAAAAACTAACGTCTATATAAAAGAACAACACTTTCATATCGCAAACATACATCCAAATCAGACTAAAAAAATAAAAAAAAAACTCAAAATCGCAATGGATCGAGGACAGGGACAGGGGAAAGAAAAGGGCCTATTCGCACGACTGGTAAGCAAATTCTCGTAAAAATTATTTGTACGTAGATGAATTATCGAACACGGGTGGGAATCGTTTGAAAAAAGTCCCGATCGAACGATTTTTCGGGCCGCCCAACGGCACGGCCGAAAAATATTTTTCGGCCGTGCCAGAGCAGGCCGAAATTCACGATCAGCCTGCGCTGTGCTGGCCGAAAATACCGTTCGGCCGGCACTGCACATGCCGAAAATCGTTTTCGGCCGCCTCTACAGGCGGCCGAAAATGCTGTTCGACTTAATTTTTTTTTATTTTTTATTTTTAATAAATATTTAATTGCAGACCAGGGGTGGGAAGTCCCTACCCGGAGGTAGCAGTAGATCCCCCCCGTTGGAGAGATCTGGAGAGCGCCACATGAGGACGCGCGGCGTTGATGCATCCGCTCTTAGAGAACGGGAGGAGGAGAGGCGGCAGCGAGTGGCTGCTTCTCAGTCCGTATATGCGGATTACGATCCGTATGCGGGGTGGGATGGAGCAGGCGATGATGCCGTACCGAATGATGCAGCATCGTTTCAGTCATCCGATGACGATGTGCCACCGGCCTCCTCAGGTAAGTATTTTTGTCCTCTATAAATTGACATGCTATGACGGAAAGAAATTAAATTTTTGTTTGCGTTATTCGCAAAAACGATATAGGAGGGTCGTAGATGACGATTCCTGGAGGATGCAGGGGCCACAGCCCGGTGGTCCAGAAGATGACGAGGTGATCCCTAGTTATATGGGGCACATCGAGCCCCGCATCTGGATGGGTGAGCAGGAGAGGACCCTGCTGAAGTGCGAGCAGCGGGCGTTAGTGATTGGGAAGCTTAAGAATTGGTACTCCCAATTCCCGCCGGAGACGCAGTGCCAGATCGATGGCACGAGGCTTGGGCACCTCACAGATGCCATGATAGGTCACTTGGACCAGCCTCTAGTGTGTGCTTTTGTGGAGCGTTGGCATCCCGATACGAACACCTTTCACATGCCATTCGGGGAGATGACGATCATGCTCCACGACGTCGAGAAGATCCTGGGTATCCCGATCGACGGGGAGACAGTATCGGGCACCCCAGACGTCACCGATGGGCAGATCGCGGTGAGGGAGATAATGGGCATCTCCGACGACGCGCTGAGGAGTTCTTGGAGAAGCGGTGGGGTTGCGACGAAAGACCTGATGCAGAGGATGCGGGGGGTCGGCCGGCGGGGTTCCAGGCCATCGCTTGGTTGTGGACTCTTTTGGAGTCGACGCTGTTTGTCGACAAGAGCGGGACCCGTTTGAAGCCCGACATCATGCACGAGTTCTACCCCTCGTTGGCCTCTGCCAGGTAGTACTCGTGGGGATCGGCCGCACTTGCGTACCTTTATCGCCATCTTGGCCTCGCAAGCAGGGCGGATGCGAGGGGTGTAGCTGGGTGTCTCTCGTTACTACAGGCGTGGATCTACGAGTACTTCCCATGCTTCCGCCCACACCTTCTCCCCTACCATGTGGAGCCTGGCCAGGCACGATCATGCATGTGGTCTGTATCTCAGCACGAGAAGACGGTGCACCATTTGGTGCCGTCATATAGATGTCATGACTGCAAGCGAGGTATCTTAACAATTTATATTATATATTTTTGACAATTATTTAAAAATTGTGAACTGTTATCAGGTTGCTTGGCTGCCGTACGGTCCTGATCCAGCGTCGCAGCACCCGAGGACGCTTTTCGTTGGTTGGGTTAGATATCGCGATATCGTTGAGCCCTACGCACCCTCGAGAGTGTTGCACCAGCTGGAATACGTGCAGGTCATCCCGCCACCGATGAGCCCGCCACAGAAAGCGGTCATGCCTGCAGACCCGATGAGGTATAAGGTGGACTATTCTGCCAGTTCAGCAGAACATGCTTGGCGTCAGTTCTCGTACACCTACATCATCAACCTCTCGTACATCAATCGGGCCGCGGCGGAGTACCTTGGTGAAACCGTTGAAGGGTACATGGACTGGTATCAGCGGCATTCTCATCCTCGCCTGCTTTCGTCGGAGGCATGATCCTCATCGGGCGGCATACCCCCACGCAGCCACGGCGACTACGTATGTAATTTAATCTTATGTCGATTTTTTATATTTATATGTTTAATCACTTTTTATATGTATTATTTCTATGTACAGTGGTACAGCTCGATGTACACCTTGACTAGCGATATGCTAGCTAGGATGCATGTGGACGGCTACCCGCCCACGGACGAGTTCAGAGAGAGGCTCGACGAGCTCAACGACCGGTGGCGCCAGGCCCCATGATTTTGTTTATGTTTCGTTTATGTATCGGATGCGTACTATTTATGTTTGGAAATTTTTTTTGCATCTTTATGCCGTTTCGAATTAATAGATAGTACAAATTATAACATAAAAAAAATTACTAATACAAATAATTATTTCCGAACAGGAATTAAATATTTATAGAAAAAATAAACGGACGAAAATTATTTTCGGCCGGTGCAGTGCCGGCCGAGATGTAATATCGGCCGGAGCAGCTCCGGCCGAAAATGATTTCCGGCCCTCCCTAGCTGGGCCGAGATGCATTTTCGGCCGGCACAAGGCACGGCCGAAAATGTTTTTCGGCCGTGCCGTGCGCCGGCCCAAAAATTCGTTCGATCGGGACTTTTTTCAAACGATCCGTGTTCAAAAATATCGATCGATCGGCCCTAAAATGTTAAATCGATTTTTTTTTTACGTTACCACGTTTCGATCTATTGCCGAAGATCGTTCGAATTTATTGTGTATGTATTTTTAGTATTTCGTACCGGAATTATAGTTTATTCTTTTTAAATTAATTTAAATATTATAAGGGTAAAATCGTCTTTTTACAAGCCTTTAGGGGGCGGTGACTAGTAAAAAGGGGGCGGTGAATAGTAATTCCCTTTTTTTGATAAATCTTGAATGCACGGACGGCAGATGATCAATGAATATAAAATAAATAATAAATAAATTACTTTATTGGGCCCATAACTGTAATATTGAGGCCCAATACTATTTTTTTTTTTCGAATGATTGATTTGTATATATCATCAAAAATATGTACATCTGCCTGAATAGCCAAAGGGACCAAACTGTTTACAGGTTACAGTGGGCCGAGAAACAACCACCAATCAAGAGACAAAAAGATCATCAAAACCAACTAAGAAACATAATGGCTCAATGTCTTCTTATGCTCCAAAACAATGGGGATGGACAAAAGGGAGAGGTGCCACCTTTACCGTACTATCTTATTCAGCATCGAGATCCAACCGCCAAACTTGGTAAGGCTAAGACAAAAGAACGTCCCCATCGAGCTCCTAAACCACACACTGGTAAAAATTCACCCTACTAGATTGAGGAATGAAGTGACAGATCAACGTGGCCAAACAAAATCTGTAAAATGCAAAGACACTTTCCATTCATCACATGCAAGGTCAACAAGAATCATCTCTCCAATTCTGAACACCCACAAATTCCTCGTTTTCCTATGATTTTAACTTACTTCGTACATGAACCAAAACTTCTGATTTTTTCCCCCTTATTATTATAGTGAAAGGTCAACCAAACGTTTGATTTTAACGCTATTGCATTATATTTAAATTTTATATTAAAACTCAAGCGATTTATCTATCACGTATCCAAGCATTTACATTTAATTTCCACCACACGAAGTTCGTGATCAAACACCAAATAATAGTGTAGTCTAAAATTACATGGTAATATTAAAAACTCAGGTAGAAGAGAATATTACAATAATAGTCTTTTGAGTTTGAGAATTGGTTTGTCGGTTGGAGAAGAATTACTGCATTTTGGGTTTGAGTTTGAGAATGAGGTTTTGGAATGGAGATGGTCTTAGTTTGTTATGTCTTATTCAATTACAATGTGTCCCTCAATTTTTTTTATTTATTTTCAATTATATCATAATAATCATTTTAGAGAAATATTATGGTATGCACATAATTGTAAGCACATCTAATATGGTCTTGATTGGCGCCATATTAGAATATGATATCATCATAAAATGTATTCTAACCCACATAAAAAGTATCAATTAATGTCATATCACCGCTTATATTACGGTGGTAGGTTGGTGTGGCTAATCAGTGCTACGACGTGCTTGAAATGTAAATTTAAAATGTCACTATTATTATTTTAATCAATGATAACCTTAAAGTATAAAAGAAAATATTGGTGAGGGGTTCACCGCCCCGCTTAAATTGGCATGACGGGTACAATTGCTATTTTATCCTATAATTTATTATATTTTAATTTAAGTTGTGACCATTTTACTACCTGTTTATATATATATATATATATATATATATATATATATATTGAGGAATTTTATGGTGCTCACCTTATGTGAGCACCTTATGTAGGCACCTGTTGATGTGGCACCGATTCATGCCATTTCAACATCCCACATCGACATTAATCGACATTTTGGATGCTGATGTGACATAGCCTTACATAACATTTTACGTGTCAATGAGATATATCGCGTCAATTTGTCACATCAGCATCCGAAATGTCGATTAATGGCACCTAGAATGTATTAATTAAGACGACATAACATTCATTAGTTGTCGAGGTTGGATGTTGAAATGGCACGAATCAGTGCCACATCAACAGGTGCCCACATAAGGTGAGCACCATATATATATATATATATATATATATATATATATATATCACTATCCATTTGGATGGTACACTAAAACCTCTATAAATTAGTACTCTATGAAATAATACTCTATAAATAATAAACTCTCTAAATTAATAAAATCTTCCGGTCCCGACTTGGGTCTTTGTAAAAATCATAAAATTCGATAAGATAATAATATAATAATTTTCGGAAAATTCCTTTATAACTATTAGGTCCCATTAAAAATTTAATGTAACAATTCTTAAAATTACAATTATAAATTATTGTAATTTGCTAAAATAAGAATCTATTTGTTACTAGATTTTCTTCAATTTTAATCTAATTGAATTTCATCCTAACTTTTTAATTGCAGTCAATATTTCCGATGTCGAGTTCTCTAGCTGCAACAAAAAATTGTGAAGGGTTGTTGTCGCAATTTTGTGTCGCTTAATATCCCCACCCTTCTGAAAGTTGGCTGAACGATACTCCGATGATATCCTGAGAGCAATTGATATTGTATCTTGACTAATTTTCAAACGATATTTTTCATTGATTCACACTTGTAAATCATTTTGAGTACATGAATATAATTAGTGAAACATATTTGAATTCACTTCTCGTCAATACATTCTAAAGTTCATGAATTTAAAAAGTCTCTCTTTTAATTAATAAAATATTAATCGATATATTAATATTTCTCTAATTTAATAAAAAATCCATTATCCAATGTTATTAATTTATAGAAGTTTTCCTGTATTTGGAGGAATTCATTATTGTTTAAAAAAATGCAATTTAAAGCGAATCATGTTCAAATATGTTATTTTCTGGTGCTTGAATTTGGCATGAGAGTCAATGCAGTGCAGTTCGATAGTCATATCACAAATAACATTATTCAAATTCAGCCTACAAAGTTCATTGTTTTAAGACCAAAAGCGATAAAATGTTTTAAATTGGAATCAACGAAGCCTCATGCTGCTGCTAATCTTCCCACAATTCCACCCAGCCCAGTAAATCCAAACTGCTTCTTCAACTGCGATAAAGTTAGCTGATTCGTGAGGAAAAAACAAATTACCTAGCTACTACATAAGCAAGAGAAAATGTTATATATATATATATATATATATATATATATATATATATATTGAGTATCAGTCTTAATATAAATAAACCAAATCAAATTTAATAGGAGGTAATAAGGTACAGACGAACACGAGGAGAAAGAACCTACAACTCTGAGAGATAATTCTGAAATTTTTCTTTAACCCTTCCTCGTAACAATGACTAAGGCTTGCTAAAGAAAGGTAGGTATGGCTAAAACGAACACAAAAAGTCTGCAATCATATTCAACTTGTGGCAGATAGTTCAAAAGCATTCATCGTACCTCGATAAACCTCGTTGCACCATAGCATCGTCGATCTGAAGCTGATCTTTAAGGGGTACAAAGCTAGGATTAAAAGGTATAGCGGACTCATAATAATCTTTTGGGGGCTGGAGAAAATATCTGAGAGTTTTATAGTTTGGGTGGTAACCTAACCACTCACAGCCCATCCAAAGCATAAGTATTTCACCAGTGCTGAGAACCTGAACCGGCTTGAAGATAGCTAGGGGATGAAGATGAGAAATCAAAGGATCATCTATTACAAACTCTCTGCTCCAAGAATTCTCGTCTCTCATGACCCACAAATCGAAACGCTCCCACTTCATATAATTGTTCCATCCGGATATGCATTGAAAGCTGTACACGCACAAACAACCACCTAAATCTCCCATGCCAATCACCGGTAGTAGACGAGATTCCATTTCCGACCTCAATTCACTAGGCAACGCAATTTCCCCAAAATCTTCCCTATCGAAATCAAAGTAAGCTACTACCTTCCCCAAAAACATATAGGCAGCACCTTTCAAGTAAATGAGCGATGATACTAAGTTGATGTTATAATTTGTCTCGACGCCCCTCCACAAGCCAGACCCAACGTCGTGGATTCTAACACCATAGATCGGATTAGAAAACGTTTGGTAAATGTTCAACATCTTATACCGATTAGCGAGGGCACTAAAGCCCAACGCTGCAACTCCCACATAGTCGCCACCAGGCACACTAACGTATTCGTTCGTCATTGGGTTAAATATAACCGAACTGAACTCACCAGCGCATCTAATTTTCATGTAAAGCAACCCGTTGCAAGAACTCACCAAAGAGATGTCGATTGGATCATTCAAATTACGCACTGGAAGTGGGAGTTTCGTTATGGGGTTTTGATCGGATTCAGGGTTGAAAAGGTGGAGATGACGAGCGAGCCTTCCAACCATGACCACGGCGGGTGAAGCGTTATTGATAACATTGAGACGGGTGCTTGAAGACGCTAGATCCGTGAGCGAATTACTCCATATCGTTAATGCATTGATGCCTAAACCACTCATGAAATAAATAAACAAATAAATAAATAAATAAATCAACAGAACCACATTACAATCACCAAGTTGAGATGCATAAAACTTTATTATGCAAAAGCCTGTCCATCGGAGAACCTAGTTCCATCTTATACTATGATGAGTAGGGATCTGGATAAGTACTAGGAAACCACCAGGATATAAGAAAATGAAGGAATTTTCATCCATAAACACAATTGGTTTTCACCCACACAATCGGAGAATGTTGACGTGTTGTAACAAATCCATTCAAATAACAGCAAACACCATACAAGTCACGGATATCATCAAGCAAATAATGTAATCAGGAAATATAAGTAGTACAATCATTAAATTGTCGTTTGTTCATCTAATTATTACTTCCAGCTATATTAAACTAGGAGTAAACGGAAAGGGGCCTATCGTCCTCAGTTAACTGCTACAAAAACTCAGAAAGATAAAACAGCCAGGAAACAAATCTAATAAGCAACTTTGTTACCAGAAAAGCTTCCTCACGATCCCAAAATTGCATTCAACTCAATATGTAAATAAAACGAGTGCAATATATATATAGATATATATATAAATATATATATATATGCAGCTTAAGTTTTGGAATCAAGGCACAAACCACTACGTAAATTTTCGATGTCTCCGGCTTGGGACAAAACCTTCTCTTCTTCAGCGAGGAGATATTCATAGTATTTGTAATCAGAACAGCTTTCATCAAACAAGAATCTGCGTGCAATAATAAATATAAAATTTTACTTCTCTTAAATATCTTACAAATACATAACAAAATCAAATATATCTTTAATTCTTTATCAGTTATTCCCAAGATATTAAGAATCCAAACATCAAAAGTTCACTTCAGTAGGGCTATAAAGTAAAGAAGAGGCCCACTAAGATGCAGATTAAACAAAACAATTAACCACAACAGAAAGATGAAATAAAACAGGATTACAGGATATGCTACAAGATATACTTCAGAAGCAGCGGAAAACAGGAATACAGGATATGCTACAAGATATACTTCAGAAGCAGCTCCGCTCCGTTCAAACTCAAAACAACTCATAGGGAGTAAATAATTTGTGATCAGTTGAAAGGTGTATCCCCAGGGCTTTTCTGCCTAGAAACATGCTCGAACTGGCTACCGTTCTTCGCCACAAAAATTGCCAAATTGTCTGCAGCTTTCCTCACTGTAGGATCAGTAGGGGGCGGAGGTGCTTATAAGGAAGAAGTGGAGTTAGAGAATAATTCAAAAGATGGGATTTAGAAGGTGTCCTAATAAGCAGTTACATAATCTTATAAATTTCCAATAAAAGAAAAGGGAAAAATCGGGAAAGTAACGGAGAACTGGAACATGTGGGCATGGTCAGCAAAAGCTTCGTCAAGAGACTGTTACATAATTCATACTGGTTACTGACAAAACTTATTGGACAAAGAAAATCATTACCAACATCAACTGGATGAGATGATTGACCCGAAGTATTGGATTGTCCCAACATTTGCTGCTTCACTGGTCTGCTTGAAGAACTTGCAGCATCCTTATCATAATCATCCTCAGGATCCATTGTCTGCTATTTTATAACTACCAACTGCATGGTGAGAAAGTTCCAGAGAAAATTACTAATACAAGCCATATTGGAAAATATCTAACCCCAAACAATAAGCAAGCAAGCGTCAACTGAACAAATAAGAGATTCAATCAAAGCTGCAATGCAATCACAAACCATATTCACAGTTTGTATTTCCATTTAAATGAACCAAAGAGGTTCTATTTAGCTTCGATTCAGCAACAACAAATGCGGACAAAATGAAAGAATAAACTTTGAAAGACACGAGCAAAAACTGACTTCTTAATGAATTAGGAAATAAAACTTTTATTCGACTTCAACAAACATCAAAAGGAGACACCACACCGGGTAAGAACATATAAGTGTTCATCAACTAGATCTAGCCTAATTCTCACAACTACTACTATCGATTAGATACAACCGTACATGCATTGCAATCAAGAGATTCTCATAACAAGATTTCCTCAAAAGTAAAAAAAAAAAACGTGAAAAAATAAAAAAACGCGATGATCAGATCAAGCAAGAAGCCTCAACCGACTACAATCGCCACACAATAATTGGAACACACGTAATATTCACAAACTAATTTCAACAAATTTGATCACCGGAAAGATGTTTGGTTACCAAATCTACTGCCTCGTGATCGTCACAGAGAGGGAAACCAACCAGAGCGAACCCTAATAACGGAATAATACTCAAAAGAAATATTAATGCCCGACGAGAAGAACTGTGAAATAATTTATTACATAAAATCAGTAAGCTGCTGAATTTGGGCTTCTTAAACGGGCTCAATCCAAGTTATAGGACCTATTTTGCCCAAACCCAATATATAAATATGATCCTCCCTTACTACAGTTCGCAGGGGCGGCTCATCTTAATCCGAGGCCTGGAGTGATTTCTAAAAATGGGGTATTTTTTGAAAGACAAAATTTGAATGTACCGAAAAAAATTTCGTGCTAACTTAGCGTCGGCATAGGAAACTCATAACACTGTTGAAATTAAAAACATAAAATAATAGTTCTTTCAGAATTATTTCAAATCATTCTCAAACAATCTTTTATAAATAGTTTGAATAAACTTCTTTATACGAGAGACATGACTAGTCTACATAAACCCTATTTGCAATATAAGAGAAAAATGGATCTTTTTAGGGTAATTTAGTATTTTAACCATAGTATTTACTTGTACAAATACAATATTCCTTCAATGTTTTAGTTGAAGAGATAAATCTAAATGTGTAAATGAGTCGAGCAGCTCAGTCGAAGTTTGATTCTAGCTCGATCAAAGTCAAGCACGAGCTGAGCTCAAGCTGACTTGTTGACAGTCGAGCCAAGCATCGAGCCTATCATGTATTGGCTCATGGCTCATCGAGCCCTTGTCGAGCACGCACTTTAATTTTTTAATATATTAAATATGTTATATTTTTATATTAAAATACGTACTTGTTTACTTATATATACCAAACTCGAGCTCAAACCCAAGCCTGAATTCAAGCTCAAGCCCAAGCCTGAACTCGAGCTAAAATACCTTGAACTACATTAAGATTATCGAGCTTATTGTCGAGCTTATTTGCTTTAATCAAGCCGAACTCAAGTCAAAAAATTTCAAGCGCCATCAAGCCGAGTTCGACCTGAGCACGAACCCAATATAACTTAATCGAGCCGAGTTCGAGCTGGGCCATGTTTGTGCTCGGCACGGCTCGTTTACACCCCTATAACGATTGTCCATTAATATGTAAACGGCTCATGTATCCACTTCAAGTTGAAATGTTCTTAAACAAATCTTATTCATCCTGGGCCTTTATTACTCTTAAGTTCCTAAATAACGTATTTTAATAAGATATTTAATTACATGATTATAGATTAGGGGTGGGTGGGTCGGATTTCGCCGAGTTTGGGTCAATCGAGTCGAGTACTCGATTGTGCAGGTATGTATTTTTAGTGCTCGCTTTCGACCCGATTACTATCGGGTACCTAAAGCTGCCAGGCCTGGAGAGTTTCGAGGGTTTGTTTTATGTTTTCCTTTTTCATTTAGTAAGTTTTTTAAATTCTATGCGTTTATTGGACGAATTCCAGAACCTAAGCCTACTTTAAGCCCGCTGGGGCAGCCCAATAGTAAGACCACTGTCAAAATTAGAACGAAAACTGCAACGCGGGGGGTTCAAACCATGTCTAAGACATAGACTGAAGATTTCCTAACCACTAGAAAGGTTTATCGCCAATGAGGCCTTGGCATAGTGGTCAAGGAGGAGGCCTCAAGGAATTGTGAGCTAGGTCATGGATCGAATCTCCCCTCCCACAGTTTCTTGAGAAGTTCACATGGACTGCTATATCATGATTATCGTTGTCGGGTGAATTTGGGACAAATTCATCTGACCCCGGGGATTAGTCTCATCTTTAGAGCGTGTGGCGCAATTAAGCCTCTACCGGATTTGTGTGTGATAAGTTAGGATTTTACACTATTTTATACCCCGCAAAAGCGTATTTTCGACCATCATTTATCAAAATACCTCGAATATTATACGTTTACGTACATATCTCTTGTTTGACAGATATTGGAGCAAAATAGACCAAAGCGGGAAGATTCGCATTCGAATGTGAAATGGACCACTAAAATCAAGCTTGGAAACCACACGATTTATACACAATTATCCAAGCTAGGGGAATTTCACGAAGATTAAATGCACGTGTAGGAACTACAGTCATATAGGAATATGGTTGATTGGTTCACTATTCATGTAGGGTTGCTAGTTACGTGAATAACGGGTAGTACGTATGTTGGGAAATTCCACCTTGACTTGATTCATGTTGGTTAGATAGATTGTATTGCATGAAGACGTAGGAGTAATTCGTGCCGAGCATGTGTCTTAATCACGTCGTCGTCAACTGCTCTATCCTCATCTATTTTACTTGCGTTTATTTTATTATTTGCATTTTTGATCTCTTTTATTAAATCATCAAAACTATAAAAATTCCGTTAGTCTAAATTAGAATTAGAATTAATTTCTTAGAATTAATCGAGCTGTCTTCGTAGATCGATACTCGGACTTCGTCCGTCTTGCACGACCTAGTACACTTGCTAGTATTTGAGCGTGTCAAGTTTTTGGCGCCGTTGTCGGGGACAGCGGTATTATTAGTTTTAGGATTTTATTCTGGTTTTAGTCAAGATTTATTATTATTTTTATTATTATTATAATTAATTTTTTCTCTTGTCTATTATTATTATTATTATTATTGTTATTTTTATTCACTTATTTTGATTGTTATTTTCTTTCGCAGGAATAATGGAGAATCAAGAACGCGAGGAGGTTCCTCCACGACCCACTTTACTAAGTCGAGCACTTCCGGGACTTTTCGATAACAACGATCCAATTGTCATTCCCGGCGGGCCAAATAATCATTTCGAGATCAAACCTGTTACTATACATATGGTTACGGGTTTAGCACAATTTCACGGGCTGACAAATGAGGATGCAAATTCGCATATTTTGAAATTCACTCAAATTTGCAAAACTTTAAGTATCTCGGAGTCTCTACAGAAGTGATAAAATTGACATTTTTTCCCTTTTCTCTGACAGGTCAAGCTTCTGAATGGTTTTCCTCACTGCCACACACATCCATCACTAGCTGGGAACAGATGGTGGAGTGTTTCTTGGGCAAGTACTACCCACTCTCGAGGACTAGCGAGATACGGAGCGACCTTGTGAACTTCAAGCAAGAAGGGGGCGAGACGTTGAGCGATGCATGGAGTCGATACAAGAGCCTTCTCAGGCAACGCCCGAACCACAGCATACCCTTGAGCGTTCAAATGCAGTCATTTTTCCTAGGACTTAGCACGTAGAACAAGCGCATTGTCGACGGAGGATGCAACACGAACTTTATGGAGCTCGATGATGCAGATGCACTTACAGCCTCGAGAGGATTGCGGCCTACCCCACAAGATACACTGAGCAATATCTGGACCGTCGGACGGCTGGAGTACATGAGATAAGTAGCTCACTGGAGGCGCAATTTGAGGCTATACACCGGAGACTTGACGGGATGCAAGCCAATAAACCTGAGGAAGTGAACCATATCCAGTCAAGGCAAGGGAACTTCTACTCGAACACGTACAACCCAAGTTGGAGGAATCATCCGAACCTATCCTACGGCAACTCGCACTATGAGAAGCCACCACAACAACCGAAAGCGGACTGGGAAGTAGCCTTAGAAAAGATGGTGGCGATCCAAGGCGATCAAAACCGCAAGACGGAGGAAAGACTTCATGGTCTAGAAGGGAGAGTTCAGGAAGGCTTCCAAGATATACGGGCTACAATAAAAGACTTAACAATCCAAATGGGACATCTTTCAACTACGGTGGCCGAAAGCAAGCCTGGCACAATTCCGAGCGACACCGAAAAGAACCCTCGAGAGTACGCGAATGCCATTGAACTAAGAAGTGGAAAGAAGCTTGAATCGTTCCAAGAGACCAAGGAGGTGGAGGAAGCAAAAGAGACAGAGGCATCCGATCAGAGCGAAGTCACGGCCACGAACACGATGGTTTACGAAAAGGACAAGCGGGCCGAAGAAGTCGAGTACGAGCCAGATTCACTCTTGGAGGAAAAGAAGACCAACCCACTTCCACCGATAAAGATTCAACCTCCATATCCAGCGGCTTTACGAAAAGGGAAGAATCATAAATATTTTGATCGTTTCATTAATATATTTAAGAAACTTGAAGTTAATATCCCTTTTATTGAGGCTTTGTTGCAGATGCCAAAGTACGCCAAATGTCTGAAGGAGCTACTATTCAAGAGAAACAAGTTACAAGAAGACGGAATAATGGCTCTCACCGAGGAATGTTCAGCTGTATTACAGAAGAAGCTTCCGCCGAAGCTTAAGGATCGAGGGAGTTTCTCTATTCCTTGTGCTATTGAATCTCTTACATTTAATAACGTGTTATGCGATCTTGGTGCGAGTATTAATTTGATGCCATTTTCATTATTTAGGAAATTGGGACTTGGCGAGCCGAAACCCACATCTACTATCATCCAGCTCGCCGATAGATCAATCACGTATCCACGAGGAAATAATGGAAGATGTATTGGTGAAGGTCGGGGAGCATTACTTCCCGGCTGATTTTATCGTGTTGGATATGGAAGAAGATGATAACCTCCCATTGATACTTGGACGTCCGTTCCTAAACACGGCAAGAGCTATTATTGATGTCAGTAACGGTAAACTTATTTTGCAAGTTGGGGATGAGAAAGTGGAATTTGATGTTTATAAATCTATGAAATACCCCACTGATGAATCTTGCTTGTTTATCGATATTTTTGACCCGTGTGCTTTTAAGTGTTCTGAGTCTTTCAGGTACAACTTGTCTGGAGAGAATACCAGCAAGCTGAAAGACCGCCAGAACACGAAGGCTAATTCTCGAATAGATCCGCCGAATGGGAACGCGGCTAAATCTAACCACAAATTCTCTTCCATGTTGAATTTTAACAGGTGGACGCCGTGGACTAAAAAGAGCAGTGATTCTAAATCTATCAAGAAGGTGGTTTCGTCGAAAAAGAAGAAGAAGCTTCGTTAGAAAGACTACACAGAAGGTCATATCTACATTTGGCAAAGAAAGGAGAAGCCTCGACCCCACTCGATCATGCAGACCCTATCACCGGGAAGAGGGACACCCAAGGTGTACAACGATCGAGATGTTTGGAAAGAAAACTCGATCAAACATCGACTATCCACCAAAATAAGCGGTTTGTGAGTCGAGCTAACGACTATAAAAGCAGCGGTTCTTGGGAGGAAACCCAAGCCTATCTATGCATATATATTATTTTATTAAGTCCTATTTACTTTATAGCCAATTTCATTTTTTTTCTAATAAAAATTCGCTCACACGGTGCCGCCTAGTCACGTTTTCTCGCAGGCTCATATCCAGTTTGGGGTTGCCCGTTCGCGATGGTTGCTTGTTTACTGCGGATCAACCAAGTCTTCTACATCGATCGACTTAAAATCCAGGGCAGTGTCACTTTTACTGTCTCTTTGCTTTTATTTTACTCATTGAGGACAATGTGCAATTTAGTTTGGGGGTGGGATGTGACACGTGCTATATTTAATATGCTCACATGTTTAGGTATCGATGTATTTTGGTTATTTTAGTGGGTATAACTGATAAAAGTTGCGATTTGAACGTCATTGTGAAATCTCCTGTCTATGATGAAATTTTTTAAAAATTTATCGCGTCGTGATATGATTCGACGAGTTGAGTGTGATAGTCTCGCATGTTGCATTGTTGTGATATTAGCATGATTATTTGGCTACATTGACTAATTTAGGAGAGTATTAGGTATCATGAAGCACAAACCCAGTTATATATGTGAGTTCTTGAGCCTTCAGAGATAAATTCAGAGCAACTCATTATGCTCGGTGTTTATTCTTGTGTGACACGCATGGACTGAATATTTTTGAACTTGCTCTGTTATGCATGTCAATGGTTACTATGTGATTTTTGTGTGCGAAAATGAGAAGGGCACTAAGATTGAGTCATTGGCCTAAATATTTCCCTACCTTACGTATTTGCCACTTAGTGAGCCCCTTTGAGCCTTATTTGACTTATTTGTTGATTTGGAGCCCAGATATTTAGCCTGATTGCCTCAAATTTAGCCTATATGACCCCGTATTAACGTGTTAGTTCATCGATATCGTGAAAAGTGGCTTGTTGGTTGAGAAGGAGCTAATCGTCGATGCATGTTAGTCACGAACTCGTCCTATGATATTGATCTCTCGTCGTAATATTGGCAGCGGACTAGAACCTCTCCCTTCGATAAGACGTACAAAAAAAAGATAAGAGGGCTGGTTCGAAAAAAAAAAGGAAGAAAAAGAAAAGAAAAAAAAAAGAAGAAAAAAAGCGAGCGGGAAGAGCTAGAAAAAGGAAAAAGGATGAGTCGAGTGAAAAATAGGCACGTTTGCGAAATAGAAGAGCGAAATAGTGCGAGAAGAGCTTCGATGATTGACACGTTTGATACGTTTAGCTCACTTTCCTATATGACGCACCTTTCAAAACCTGAGCCCCATTACAACCCTTGCTGAAAGACCCTTTGATTCGTGCATGACTTCTACCATGTGACTATGATGTGATATATTTGCAAGCATCGAGTAATATCTTTTCATGACGTGCATTGAGCGTGTTTATACAGATCCCTTTGAAAAGCACTTCGAGCGACTTGAGCGACCCTTGTGAGAGTTGTGGATTGATGCGTAGTACGATTCTAGAAATGTCTTTCATGCTATGATGAGATTGCGACATATTACTTCATGGCACATGTTTTGACTATATCGTTCATTAGTTGATGATTATCTCGATCTTATATGCTTTTACATTTTCTGAGATGAAACGGGAGAATTTCATTGACTGATATTTTATGATCCTAACTTAATTTAGTTTTATTCCGCCTTTATGATTGAGGACGATCGAAGCTAGTTTGGGGGTTGTTGATAAGTTAGGATTTTACACTATTTTATACCCCACAAAAGCGTATTTTCGACCATCATTTATCGAAATACCTCGAATATTATACGTTTACGTACATATCTCTTGTTTGACAGATATTGGAGCAAAATAGACCAAAGCGGGAAGATTCGAACGTGAAATGGACCACTAAAATCAAGCTTGGAAACCACACGATTTATACACAATTATCCAAGCTAGGTGCAGCTCAAGCGTGCATAGAAGTAACGCATGCATGGCAAGACCGTGATTGCATCTCATGGGGCCTTTTTGTAATTTTCAGAAGTTACGGGCCGAATCTGCAATTTACCACTTAATTCTAATTTGGGAGGCCCATTGACGTGGAAAGCAAGAAATTGGAGGAGATTTGATTTTTTGAATCAACCAAAAGGAGATTTCTTGGAAAAAAAAAAAGAAAGGCAAATCTTTGTTTCTATTTAAAGGGCGAGAGGAACAAACGAAGGAGGGGCTTTTGGGAGCGACGGCTGAAAACAAAGAGACTAACGACTGAAAATAAAGAGGCGAACGACGGCAAAGAGCGAGACAAATCGAGCACCGAAAAGGGAGAATTCTTTATCTTTTAATATTTCTTTTTCGGCAATGTGTTCTTTCGATTCATTGTCGTTTCCGTATAATATGCTAGGCTAGTTTCTTTTGTGATTGAGGCCGTGTGAGGCCGAATTATGACTACGTATTAATGCTATTATTATTTTATTTAATCATATGATTTAAGTTATGTTTTCGTTATTTGAGTTTAATGACGTGTGTGTGATCGGCCACCGCGCACACGATTCTTGACCTAGTACATGAGACTGAAAAGGTGATTAGAAAGGTTAGATCAAAATATCGAACATCACTGCGTAAAATTGACCAGAGATGGAATTCGGTTTCGTATGTGTGGTTTCCGATACCTTAGGCGCCGAAAGCGCCTAAACTCGGGGAATTTCACGAAGATTAAATGCACGTGTAGGAACTACAGTCATATAGGAATATAGTTGATTGGTTCACTATTCATGTAGGGTTGCTAGTTACGTGAATAACGGGTAGTACGTATGTTAGGAAATTCCACCTTAACTTGATCCATGTTGATTAGATAGTTTATATTGCATTAAGACGTAGGAGTAATTCGTGCCGAGCATGTGTTTAATCACGTCGTCGTCAACTGCTCTATCCTCATCTATTTTACTTGCGTTTATTTTATTGTTTGCATCTTTGATCTCTTTTATTAAATCATCAAAACTATAAAAATTCCGTTAGTCTAAATTAGAATTAGAATTTCTTAGAATTAATCGAGCTGTCTTCGTGGATCGATACTCGGACTTCGTCCGTTTTACTACTTGCACGACCTAGTACACTTGCTAGTATTTGAGCGTGTCAGTGTGGCGCAAGCCCACCCGATATTTAGGGGCTAGCCCCCATAGCCAGTTTAATGATTTTGTGTTTGAGGGGAGGATTGTTGGGTAGCAAACTCAAGTTCCATATCGGTATAATTAGAAAAGTTCTGACCTATAATCTTGTGGGCTACTCCTTTTGCCAATTGGTTTTAGACTGGAACTCTATAGCCTTATGAATTTGGGTTTTTGGGATTAGGCTTTTAAGGGGATTTTATTCCAACCCATATTCCATTACAAAATAATAATCAACTTGCGAATGGAATCTGAGTGGGGAAATAGCTGCTTGGTTAGACGAGACAATCAAATCTCTTGTGCTTGGAAGAAATATGTATATAAGAGTCGAGTCAAAAGGAGGAGAATTCATTATTGCTTATTCACGGCCCAGAGATTTGAAGCTTTACTTGTACGGATTCTACTCATCAACAATGACCATTAGAATTAAGGGGAAATTTGAATTCAGTCCCCAGTTTGTAAGTTTGTAAAGGGTTCAGTCCCTGTCAGAGATGAAATTAGTTTAAAGGACCAACTTTTCAAAAATTGCAGAGATAAGGATGAAAATTGTGTATTGACGAAAATACCCATCCCAACATACTGAAGTAATCGTTATTTTCCGGCGACTTTCTGTTATGCTTTTAGATTATATTGTTATCAATGTCTAGAGAAATGTTATTTCCACACTTTATCTGTTACTACGTTGCAGAAAATTGTTATCGACAGTGTATTTATTTTACGAATCTCGTTTTTACAGTGAATCGAGGTTCGAAATTTCGAATGCCCATTAACCAACCAATTTCAGCGTGTAATGTAGGATGTGTTGTGGTATTGACGAAGCAAGATGTAAGATGTGTATGAGTTTTTTATCTTTCTATGTAGGGTTCTAATATGCGAAAATAAGATGAAATCAAAGCCGTTTTTGGCACCGATTACATCTAGTACGTACAAATTCGAAGTACCCATAGTATGCGCAGCTCAGTGCGGCTCATTATTTGCTCTTTCGTCCGACCTTCGTCTTTCAATTTCGCGAAAATACGAACGACCCCAATAATTTGGGTATATTTTTACTGTGTCCAAATGTTACTCGAAGTGTTAAATATGTTACCAGTGGCGTCAAAATTGTCACTTTGTTTGTAAAAACCGTTATTAAACTGAACTTAATTGTTACCAATTGTATTGTTCGAATTTGCGCAAATAAGATGAAGTTGGAGCCGTTTTTGGCAACGATTACATGTAATATCTATAAATTCGACGTACCCATAGTATGGAAAGCTCGGAGCGGCACATTGTTTGGTCATTCGTCCGATGTTCATCTTTTAATTTCGCGAAAATACGATCGATCCCAATAATTTGGGTATTTTACTACTGTGTTCAAATTGTTACTCGCAGTGTCAAATCTGTTACCCGTTGTGCCAAAATCGTTACTAGTTCTGTCAAGACCGTTATTAAACTTAACTTAATTGTTACCATGCGTAGGATTCTAATTTGCAAAAATAAGATGAAATAAAAGCCGTTTTTGGGAACGATTACGTCTAATAATTACAGATTTGAAGTATTCATAGTATGGGTAGCTCGGTGCGCACCTCGTTTGGTCGTTCGTCTGATGTTCATCATTTAATTCGCGAAAATACGATCGACCCTATAAAGTTGGGTGTATTTTTTTTCGTTTGGCCGATTTGTAAAATTCTCGGGATCTGTTACTAGTATATGCGCTTCTGTTACTATGTTGACTAAATTTGTTACTAAATTATCGGTGAAATTTCGGCCGGGAAAACCAGAATGAGATGAATTTTGGGCGGGAATCTAAATAAAATCAAACGTAGATTATCTGTTACCCGATATGTGTAAAACTGTTACTAGTTATCTGTTTATATGTTACCAGAATTATTATAGTTTGTAAATTAGGGTTTTTGATTAAAATCATAACCTAAACTTATATATTTTTATGTAAAATTTCGTAAATTGACATATTTTAGTGAACATAGCGTGTTTGAAGTATAAAATTTAAAAATCATAAAGTAAACTAATTACATATTAAATTGTTATTTTGACTATGTATTTTGTTACTCGTGATGTGTTTGCTTGTTACCGACATATCAATTTCTGTTATCTTCTCCTCTTCAATTGTTGCTGATCGTTCTTAAAACTGTTATTGAATGAAATCAGAAAATAATATAGGGTTTGTGATTAAGATTAATTGAAGATGTCATTAATTTTATCGAGTCATTTATGTTAGGTCGACATCTGAATTATAGTAAACATCTAATAGTTCATTTCCGCAACGTTTTGTGTAAGTAGAATCGATTTGGTAGAAGCATGATCATCCTTTCAAGAAGAGTGCTACTTGCTTTCCATACTATATACTCCAACTTCTTCAATTCCAACATAATCTCCACGAAAATCACAACCTAAACTAATATATTTTTATCTAAAACTTCGTAAATTGATATATTTTAGTGAATGTAGCGTGTTTCAAGTATAAAATTTAAAAATCATAAAGTAAACTAATTACATATTAAATTGTTATTTTGACTATGTATTATGTTACTCGTGTTGTGTTTGCTTGCTACCGACATATCAATTTCTGTTATCTTCTCCTCTTCAAATTGTTGCTGATCACTGATAAACTGTTACTGCATGAAATCAGTAAACAACATAGGGTGTGTGATTAAGATTAATTGAAGATGTCATTAATTTTGTCGAGTCATTTATATTACGTCGACCATCTGGATTGTAATAAACATCTAATAGTTCATTTCCACGTCGTTTTGTGTAAGAATAATCAATTTGGTAGAAGCATGATCATCCTTTCAAGAAGAGTGCTACTTGTTTTCAAATGACCTATTAATTTAATATGTAATTAGTTTACTTTATGATTTTTAAATTTTATACTTCAAACACGCTATGTTCACTAAAATATGTCAATTTACGAAATTTTACATAAAAATATATAAGTTTAGGTTATGATTTTAATCAAAAACCCTAATTTACAAACTATAATAATTCTGGTAACATATAAACAGATAACTAGTAACAGTTTTACACATATCGGGTAACAGATAATCTACGTTTGATAGATTCCCGCCCAAAATTCATCTCATTCTGGTTTTCCCGGCCGAAATTTCACCGATAATTTAGTAACAAATTTAGTCAACATAGTAACAGAAGCGCATATACTAGTAACAGATCCCGAGAAATTACAAATCGGCCAAAACGAAAAAAAATACACCCAACTTTATAGGGTCGATCGTATTTTCGCGAATTAAATGATGAACATCAGACGAACGACCAAACGAGGTGCGCACCGAGCTGCCCATACTATGAATACTTCAAATCTGTACTTATTAGACGTAATCGTTCCCAAAAACGGCTTTTATTTCATCTTATTTTTGCAAATTAGAATCCTACACATGGTAACAATTAAGTTAAGTTTAATAACGGTCTTGACAGAACTAGTAACGATTTTGGCACAACGGGTAACAGATTTGACACTGCGAGTAACAATTTGAACACAGTAAAAAAATACCCAAATTATTGGGATCGATCGTATTTTCGCGAAATTAAAAGATGAACATCGGACGAATGACCAAACAATGTGCCGCTCCGAGCTTTCCATACTATGGGTACGTCGAATTTATAGATATTACATGTAATCGTTGCCAAAAACGGCTCCAACTTCATCTTATTTGCGCAAATTCGAACAATACAATTGGTAACAATTAAGTTCAGTTTAATAACGGTTTTTTACAAACAAAGTGACAATTTTGACGCCACTGGTAACATATTTAACACTTCGAGTAACAATTTGGACACAGTAAAAATATACCCAAATTATTGGGGTCGTTCGTATTTTCGCGAAATTGAAAGACGAAGGTCGGACGAAAGAGCAAATAATGAGCCGCACTGAGCTGCGCATACTATGGGTACTTCGAATTTGTACGTACTAGATGTAATCGGTGCCAAAAACGGCTTTGATTTCATCTTATTTTCGCATATTAGACCCTACATAGAAAGATAAAAACTCATACACATCTTACATCTTGTTTCGTCAATACCACAACACATCCTACATTACACGCCGAAATTGGTTGGTTAATGGGCATTCGAAATTTCGAACCTCGATTCACTGTAAAAACGAGATTCGTAAAAAAAATACACTGTCGATAACAATTTTCTGCAACGTAGTAACAGATAAAGTGTGGAAAATAACATTTCTCTAGACATTGATAACAATATAATCTAAAAGCATAACAGAAAGTCGCCGGAAAATAACGATTACTTCAGTATGTTGGGATGGGTATTTTCGTCAATACACAGTTTTCATCCTTATCTCTGCAATTTTTGAAAAGTTGGTCCTTTAAACTAATTTCATCTCTGACAGGGACTGAACCCTTTACAAACTTACAAACTGGGGACTGAATTCAAATTTCCCCTAGAATTAATTGCCAAGATGTTGTATAACCATTAGCACATTGGCTGTCGTCACAAAAATCAATAATACTATTACTACTACTAGGTGTCTCCCAAGAACACAAATCAACTACCGAAGCGTCGGAAAGTTTAATAAATCAATTATGATCGTAATATATAAGAATTTTATCTTTAGTGTAAAAAGAGTTAATGGGTTTGAGTAAAAATTACTGTAGAAAATAGAGTGGATTGGAATAAAAGCATTGTATCAACTGTATTTTTGTGTAAAATTACTTGTATTTATATGTTGTGGGTTGGAGATGTTCTAAAAGGAGGCAGCCTTCGCCATGGAAGAGAACCACAAACATGTTGAATGTGTTTTTGGACTTTTATGGAGATTGAGTTCTTTTAATTCTATTTGTTATTATATACAATGAAATCTATTATCAATGTTTATTAGTTATATAATGATCTTGATACAAGACATTTTTTGTGTTTTTAAATATAACCTTCACTTAAAGTTAACGATTTTATTTTTAGATAGATTTAAGGTTCGTTGCACACGCGTCGAGTGTCCACAATTACATGTTTTAATAAAAGAACATGAATAAATGCATGCACAATTGCACATTAGAATATTTGTTACTTTACTATTTAAAGTTTTTTCAAATTATATGATAAAATATTTTTATTATTATTGTTTATAATTTCAAATTTGAATTTTTAAGAAACATGTTTATAATAAAAAAAATTAAATTAATAATTATATGAGAGAATAGATTGAAAAAATATTTTTAATAGAGGAAATGATTGGAGTTTAAGTTAAATTTCAGAAAATAAAATTATTATAATATAGTGAGAATATTAGTTTTAGAGGAAGATATAAGGGAGATGGTTGGAGTTCTAAGCACTGTTGAAACTTTACATGTAGAGAATTTCACTATAGCAACTTTATGTATGGAGGAAATGGTTGGAGATGGCCTTACACAGCTTTTCTTACGCTACACATTGTGCGTCAATAAAGAGCATAAAAAATATCTCTAACTTCTACATTCTAAATGAGAGAACAAGCCTAGCCAAGAAAACAAAGAAAAAATCGAGGAAGAACTACCCTAACTAGCTCAGCAATCAGTTCGTCGTAGTTATCGAAACTTTGTTGGTCCCTATTAAATCCAACAATACTAATCTAGGACGATTTACCACGCTAATGATGAAGGTTTTGAAGCTCAAACGTGGGGTGTGTTAGTGTAGAAAATGGGTGCTTTGAAAATGCTTTCTTACTATTCAACACACACGCACTCACACATACTACACCAAAAACACACACCCTAATGAATTAGGGTTTGGGGGTATATATACCACATTAGTTGGTATATTATACCCCTAGTAACTAAGAACTAGAATATTATAAGCTAGCCCAAAGTTAATTAAATACAAACCAACTAAGATAAACACATTGAAATTGAACACTATAAAATATTCCTAACAATCTCCCCCTTAGTGTTCAATCTTCAATTCAGCGCGAGTTATCTTTGTTGGGCACATGGAGAGTTTCTCGAGTCCTAACATCTCCCCTTGCTCCCCCTGCAAAGGCTGTCTCCTCTCTTGTGGAGGATTTGAATGCACTTTCAGCTAGAACTCTCTTGTCTTAACGCTATACGTTGTAGATCGGATGTATGCTGTGATCCACGCCCCGATATTCGTTTCTTGATGATGTCGCAGATCTTTAAAATTTTGTTTGCATCTTGTCCTTGTCTTTTTCGAATTTTGAAGTCGTCAAGTCTTCTCCAATCTTCTTCTTCTCAGTGCCAGATTCGTCTTCGTCGAAGGAAGTTGTCTGGTTCGGCCTCGAGGAAGCTTGTCTGGCTCCAGAAGAAGGTATGCGTGGGGTGTCTTTTAGCATATGCCAAAGCTCCTTTGGGATGTGGCATTATAGGTTCCAGTGGAGTTCGGCTTCATCGTAGTAAGCACGGCGGAATTAGATGGTGAGCGTGGGATGTGTTATAGAATGTGCCAAGGCTCCTTGCATCTTGTCCTTGTCTTTTTCGAATTTTGAAGTCGTCAAGTCTTCTCCAATCTTCTTCTTCTCAGTGCCAGATTCGTCTTCGTCGAAGGAAGTTGTCTGGTTCGGCCTCGAGGAAGCTTGTCTGGCTCCAGAAGAAGGTATGCGTGGGGTGTCTTTTAGCATATGCCAAAGCTCCTTTGGGATGTGGCATTGTAGGTTCCAGTGGAGTTCGGCTTCATCGTAGTAAGCACGGCGGAATTAGATGGTGAGCGTGGGATGTGTTATAGAATGTGCCAAGGCTCCTTCAAATTGACGTTTGAGTGCAGGAGAGCCCGGCTTCATAGTGATACGCGCGGCGGAAGTTGGTGGGTGGTCCGACCTGTTTTTTATACGTATCCCCTTCTCCCCCTCATGGCGATTCGTGTTAACGAGATCGGCATGCTTGTATAGGAGTCGAAGTAATAAACAAACGACAGGTCGGTGTGGGTAATAACTAGACAGAGCCACTAAGGCAATCCATCGACACGAGTTCAGAGTTAACTCTGAGACGCGGCCTGTAAGCACAGGGCTTAGAACCGGAGCCACATAGGCGTTCCGTTAGCATCGATCTAGGAGCGTAGCTCGCAGACGATGGCCTGATGCCGTTGTTGTTTTGATGTTGCCACGGTAGGACTTCCTTCCAATCATGGAATCACATCTAAGAGGATGTGTCTATGGAAGTTCTGATCTGGTCACAAAGTCCAGATAAGAAAAAGTGTATGTGTCCTAAAAATTATAAAACAGTGAAGTAGTGAGGACACCTAGACTCGATGTGTTCAAGGAAGTTCAGTGGTGTGGGGCTAACTACCACTTAATTCAATATCTCCCGCTTCCAAGTGAAGCGGTGATAGCATGCGTGGCTCCCCGTGATTTGATGAAACATCGGTCTTTAGGGAGATCGATGAGTGGGTAAGGCTCGGTTGTGCATGCGCCATTGGACCAAATGAGGCGACTTCTACCCAGGAGCTGATAGAAATCAACTCCTGCACCTATATGGGATGGTCCGAGTAATTTGTGAGCTCAGGGAATTTTGTATCTTCCGCTCTTTGGTCTTATCAAGAAATGCTAAATAGGGATGTGGCTTATGGACTTGAATTCTTCACTAACACTCGGCTATGTTTCGGGGTTAGGTTCAGTTTGGTCTGACTGAACCATGGGAACCTAGAATCCATGCGTCCGTCAATTTTGTGAGTGCTGCTTCTTCAGCAAGTCGGAGCAGGGCGGTTGAGATCGTTTTCGTGTTTGTGTATGGATGTCACGCCTTTTGTAATTCTCGAACTCTTGAGGGCCGAGTTTTCAAGTGAAGTCCGTCTTGGGAGGTGGAAACATTTGAGAGGGTTTTTTTTTTTTTCTTTTTTTTTTTGATTTTCTTTCCTTTTTTTTTATATATATATTATCGTAATAGTAGTAGATAAGTAGTATCGTAATAGTAATGGATATAGGTATATATATAGGTATATGTATATGGGTTACAGTAAGTTTCTCCCCCTCAAATCGTGCACCTAAGATTTACTCCCCCTAAAATGTACTCTTCCCTCATAAATATGGAGTGATACTCCCCCTCAATGCATGCACGTTTAAACATGTATGTTCTCTCCCAATTAGATAAGCGTGAACGTATTTATCTATTTTCAGATCAGATGCAAACTAAAGAATTATTGTTCTTTAAAAATGCATTAGAATGTACGTTTTTCGCTATTAACACTTAAAATAGGTATTTTAACGATTCAGCTTATATGCATACGTGAATGTTTAAGCTTGTAGCTCTTTAAGATATATGCATAGTTAAAATGTACCTATCATGGGGTATTAGACATTTCAGCTCATATGCATGCGAATATTTAACATTTAAAGTACATTTGAGGCATGCATGTTTATAATGTACCCTATTGTTTTCAAAGTAGGTATATTGTCTTTTGAGCTCAAGATGCATGCCAAGTTTCTTATGGGATGCATATAGAATTTACCTACGTAGTTGCTCGCATCGCTTACCAGTCGTGTATGTGGAGCAACCCAAGATACCATACACGCTGGGATGTTTGGCTGCTCTCATCGCATACCAGTCATGGGTGTGGAGCAGCTCTCTTGTACCTACCCATGCTGGGAATCTGCAAAAAAAAACTTTATCGGGACTTTGGTACCCATTTTTGGATGGGTCCTCCCTTGTTAGCAGAAAACAAGTTAAGCACATTTGGTTCAGATATTGATCCTAAATCATCCTTTAAAGCCCTATTCAATTTGATTTGTGATTTAGGAATCCAGGTTTGGTGAACCTTAGAGGGAAATGACAATTCAGCGCAGGTGAATGTGTGCCTAGGTGTAGAAGACCTAAAGATTTTCTCCCTAGCCAGTCGCATAAGATGCTTTCTAGAATGAATCTTGACTGGGTATTTCAAGTAGGAATATGAGCTTATGGCGCTATATGCGTCATTGGATGATGAGTCGTATTGCCTACAAGAGTTCACATCATTCACGCTATAATGATGATTGTGCGGGAATTGAAAAGTTCGTTTGCTTAAGCTTGGAACTTCTTCTTTGCACGCTTTCCTTTTGATAGGAATGGCAGAGGAAAAATCTTGAACATTTTCGACTTTAATTTTCGAAGATAATATTGATTTTCTTTTCTCCTTCCTAATCTTTATTTGTTCCTTAGCTATTTTTAGCGCTTTGCTTTTACTTAACATTTCAGCTTCAGTCAAAATTGATTAGAATGATTAGTAAAAGTTTTCTCAGTTTTAGGAACAAAGCTTTTCGTTTTTGTTTTATTTATCTGTTTCGAGGAAGATGTATTACTTGAGAAATTATGGGAAACAGATAAAGACGGGGAATTTTTGAGATATAGAATCTCCTTTAAAAGCTTTTCCTTTTCAGCGCCAAAACCTATCCTTTCAGAGTTCAAAGTATCTTGTAAATCTTTCAATTTACGAAGAGTCGCTGGAGTATCACATAGGGTAGGTTTTTGATCATGTAAATTATTTTCCCCGTTAGGAATTAAGTTAGAAGGAGAGTTTTGACCTGCTGGACCTATATTCGAAATAACATTCTCCAATCGTTTAATCTTAGAGTAAAGCATACGTTGTTCCTCTAAGACAGTCTCATATTTTGATAAGACTTCATTTCGCTCAGCTTCGCAAGAATGTAAATTTTTAGTCATCTCGCAGACCCTATTTTCACTATCTTCTAACTTAATTTCTAAGCTAATTATATTTGACCTTGCGTTTGTCAAATCTTCATTAGCATAAGCTAGGCTTTCTTGTTGCTTGAGCAACACGGAGTAATTATTAGCAAGTCTTACTTCTAATTCCTCAATTTTCCTAGCTTGAGCATCCATATTAATTAATATAATATTTAGTTGAAAATAGAAATTGGCTTTTAAAATTTTAGTGACGAAAAGTTTGGTTTACTCGAAAAGTATCGTGAAGTATCGAAGAAAGTCGGCGTTGAAAATTTTTGGCGTGCACCGAAAAATTTTGTGATGATTTCGAAAACTTCGAGAAAAAGACCAAAACTTTTTCTATAATTTGCCTAAAATGTCATAAGTTGATTGTTGGATATAAATGATCGTTGACACGTTTTGTGGATTTTTTTTTTTAATTTGGTACTGTATTAAATCGGGTACCAAATTTAATCAATCGGGTGACACTCAGTTTCGCCGAGGAAACACCCAGTTTCGGGCGAAGCAAATAGGATTAGTTTCGATCGAATTTGCTACAGTGAAATTTTGCTCGTCAAAAAGTGTTTCGGGCTATTGAATGAATTGCTACAGTACTCTACAGTAAAAAATTGCTCGGCGAAAGTGTTTCGTGCGAATTGCTTGAAATCGCTACAGTGAATGTTTGTGTTTCGCCCGAAATCAGGTTTTCTACAATGCAATTAATATTTGCTAGAGTGAAAAAAAAAAAAACAGTTTCGATCGAAACCAGATTTGATTATTTCGCTACAGTGAAATCGCTTTGCTACAGTGTTGCTACATGATTTTTAGTGTTTCGCCCGAAAGAATTGCTACAATGATCGATCCTTTCTTCTTCCCCTCCCTATTTCGCTACAGTGAAATCGTTTGCTACAGTGTTGCTACAGTAACACAATGAAAAACTTTTGCAATTGGACGAATAAAGGAACAGTGATTTGCTACTGGTTGTTTCGATCGAAACTAAGTGAATTGCTACAGTGAAGTTTCGATCGATTGCTACAATTAAGTTTCGATCAATTTGCTAGTGTTTCGATCGATTGCTTGTAAAGTGGACAAAATTTTATTTGAAATTGATGAGTCACAATCGACTCTAGTGAGTGTGAGTAAAAAAAAAAAATCAACAAATCGATGGGTGGACTGATTTGTATTGAGAACTGACAGTTGCTTTTACTTTTTGACCGAAAGAGAAAGTTTGACCATTAAAATTGAGCAACTTTCGGGCGATTTCGGGCGATTTGTTGCTACAATGAAGCAACAGTGAAATTGCTACAGTAGCAATTTAACTTAAAATGAGTTTCGGTGATTGGTTGCTACAATGAGATAGCTAGTGAAATTGATAGTTTCGCCCGAAACTCTGTGATTGCTACAGTGATTTAATTGAATTCGCACAGTGATTTGCTACGGTGAAATCTGTTTGTTTCGCCCGAAACTCAGATTTGCTACAGTAAAATAGTCTACTTGCTTTGCCCGAAACTGAAGAACTGAACCAGAAAAAAAAAATTCAGACTCGAATTTTAGCTCAAATCTTACTCAAAATTGCTGAAAACAGTTGGGTAAACACTGAGAATCACTCGAAAATGACCTAATTAGCTCTTGAGCTTGCAAAATCAGTAAAATCAACTCAAAAATTCAAGAACAAGGCAGAATTCGAAACTGAAAAAATAAACCCAAAAATTTCAAAAACTGTTCAAATCCGAACGTGTTTTGCTCTGATACCACTTGTTGGTCCCTATTAAATCCAACAATACTAATCTAGGACGATTTACCACGCTAATGATGAAGGTTTTGAAGCTCAAACGTGGGGTGTGTTAGTGTAGAAAATGGGTGCTTTGAAAATGCTTTCTTACTATTCAACACACACGCACTCACACATACTACACCAAAAACACACACCCTAATGAATTAGGGTTTGGGGGTATATATACCACATTAGTTGGTATATTATACCCCTAGTAACTAAGAACTAGAATATTATAAACTAGCCCAAAGTTAATTAAATACAAACCAACTAAGATAAACACATTGAAATTGAACACTATAAAATATTCCTAACAAACTTGACTTGGAAAGATCCACAAACGGCACTTCTCTGCTTATGATCTTGACTATAAAACCTAAAAAAAAAAGAATAAAAATTAAAGGAAGAAGAAGATGAGTAAGTATACCTTGGTGCAATGCAACTCCTTGTTGAACCAGCTGTGCATGTCCTTTGTTTTCTCTGTCTGTCTCTAGCCGAAAAAGGAGATGGGCTTTTCGCTCCTAACTCATTTGCTTTTGGAGTCTTCAATTGATCGATTTCTATCACGTTCGTCGTCCGATTTCGGTCAGAAGAGAGGGCTCCTACAAGAGAGGGCTTGATCGCCGCTTGGCATGACGAAATCTCTGGACTCAGCCTTTCTAAAGGCAACCATGATAAGGTTTAGAATATTTTTCTCAAGAAATGAATTGTACTATCACTTCAATATATAAGAGTTACATATGAGAAATATTAGGAAAATATAATTACAATCACTGAAACATAGGATGAGATCAATCAAAGTAAATAATGAGATTCAATGAGGAGATAATCAAGGGATTGATATTATCCGTTATCACTCCCCTTCAAGCAAGGCGTGGGTCGTGGAGCCACTCGTAGCTTGGATAGAAAGAACTCATAAAGTGGGCGAGCAAGACCTTTGGTGAAGACATCGGCAATCTGAAGGTTAGATGAGATGAATTTTGTAATAAGCCGACCAGAGGAGACAAGTTCACGAACGAAGTGGTAGTCAATGTCAATATGCTTCGCACGTTTGTGAGCGATGGGATTCTGGCTAAGAAAAATGGCACTATTGTTGTCACAAAGTAGAACTGGTGGTCCAGAAATAGATATGTGCAACTCTTTGAGTTGATTAGTTAACCATAACTTCAGATGCAGCATAAGCTAAAGCACGATACTCGGATTCGTAGCTAGAGCGTGAGACAGTGGGCTGCTTCTTAGCACTCCGTGACACAAGGTTACCACCAAGAAAGATAGAATACCCATAAGTGGAACGACGGGTCTCAGGTCACCGAGCCCAATCAGCATCAGAGTAACCAAGCAACGTACAAGGTGATCCACGACTGAATGATAAGCCATAGTTGAGTGTGCCTTTGACATAACGAAGAATACGTCTAACAGCTTGATACAGCTTGATAGTGGTCAGTCGTTGGAGATTGTAAAAATTGGCTGACGAGGTTAACTGCAAACGATAGATCAAGACGGGTAATTGTCAAGTATTGAAGAGCTCCCACCAATAAACGATAATGTGTTGGATCTGAATAAGGGGTGCCATCACTTATCAGAACCTGGCCAGCGGCAAGAGGAGTCGAAACAGGCTTACACTTGATGAGCTGAGATCGTGTAAGAATTTCATGCGCATATTTGGCCTAGCTGAGAAAGAGTCCGCTAGTCGTGTAATCGATTTCGAGCGCTAAAAAATAATTAAGTCTTCCCAGATCTTTAATTGCAAACTCCAGATGTATCCGAGATATGAACTTAGCTATAAAAGTCGAGTTATTTCCCGTGAGAATAATGTCATCGACGTATACCAGGAGATATATAATATTCGAGGCACGACTAAAAATAAAGAGTGAAGTATCTGCTCGACTGCATATAAAACCAAGGCTGATGAGAAACTCACTAAACCTTTGAAACCATGCGCGCGGAGCTTGTTTGAGGCCATAAAGAGCTTTCTTAAGACGACAAACATGCGTCGGAAAACGAGGATCAATATAGCCCGGTGGTTGCTCCATGTATACAGGCTTGGTAAGAACGCCATTTAAAAAGGCATTTTTGACATCCAGCTGATGAAGTGGCCAATTTTGCATGACGGCGAGAGATAGAACAACTCGGTCCGTAGCAGCCTTGACAAGGGGGCTAAACATGTACGAGAAATCAAAACCAGGGACTTGAGTAAACCCCTAGGCAACCAAGCGAGGCTTGTGACGTTCAACGGAACCATCAGAGTTATACTTAGTGCGAAAAACCCATTTAGAGCCAACAATATTGACGCCTGATGGACGAGGCACAAGATCCCATGTGAGATTTTGCCGTAGCTCAAGCATTTCATCATCCATAGCAGCTAGGCAATGAGAATGCTTGGCCCCAGATTTGAAACCATGAGGTCCAGTAGAAGCAATAAGCGCTTGATGAAGAGGAGTAGTGGCGATATCAACAATATATCGTGGTTTAAAAGTGCCCACCTTAGAGCGTGTGATCATGGGATGGCTGGATGATGGTACATTAGACTGCGATGGCATAGAAGGTGGCGAGGACGGAGTAGGATGTTATGCTTCTGGCGTTGGCAGCGATGCAGCTGAAGGACAAACTGGACATGGCACAATCATATTATCCGAGACCACAGATGTATCAGGCTTAGATGGTGTAGCAGATAGTTCGGAACCAGAGACGGTCTCAAGAAAACAAGATACATGTAGCTGAGAAATAGCGGTAACCGATGTGTTGTCAGAATAAGGATAAACGACTTCGTCAAATTTAGCGTGACGAGTAATATATATCTTGGAAGTAACAGGATCGAGACATCGAAAACCCTTATAGTTCGAGCTATAGCCAATAAAGATATACGGCCGACTACGAATGGAGAACTTATTCGCCGCATAATCGCGTAGACAAGGAAACACCCTGCAACCAAATGGATGAAAATTTTCGTAATTTGGCGACGAAATAACGTTTCAAATGGTGAAATGCCCTTCAAGACAGAAGAAGGCAAACGATTAATAGTGTAAACAGCTGTGGAAAAAGCTTCGACCCATAGAGATGTAGCATTCGCGTGAAACATTATAGCGAGGCCAGTCTCAGTAATGTGAAGCTCGTTTTTCATTTAAAGAAAAAGGCTTGTTTACTACTAGCGGGTTGACAGGAAGTACATGAAGAGGGTTTAGGTAACAAAGACGTAACCTTCAAATGTCATGCTTTATTCAATGAAGAAATAACATCAGACGGAACATGTCCAAGTCTAGAGTGCCACAATTCAAACGAAGCACGTAAACTATTGTTCTTTAAATCAGCAATCAAGGCATGTTGAGCTCGCTCCAAAACATACAGTCCAATTTTATGACGGCCGCTTGCGAGAATCCGTTTGGTGTGACGATTCTGAATGTGAAAGAACTTATCAGTAAAAAACACATCAACAAGTAAATCAGATGTTAGCTTGCTTATGGAAAGCAAATTTTTAGTGAGAGTCGGCACTACTAAGACGTCCAATAACTGAATAGTATCTGTAAGACGTGATTTACCAATATGTGAGATAGAAAGTTTAGCACCGTTACCAAGACTGACGTGATCAGAACCAGAGTACGGGTGAGACGTATCCAATGAGGAGGAAACAGGAGTCATGTGAGCCGAAGCGCCAATATCTAGATACCAATCTGAAGCTTCTCCCCGAGAGATGGAACAGCCAGCCGAAAAAGCCTCTGTTAAATTAGCAGATGGATTATGAGCATAACGTTGATTACAAGTATCGGCATAGTGACCGTTTTGTCGACATATCTGACAGCGAGGGATGCGTCTAGAATTTCCACGACCTCGACCACGGGAATTGTTTCTCTGATTGCCTCGACCTCTATTCGATGGAATCGCACCAGATCTGTGATTTTCACGAGAGTCATTTTGGCTCTAAAAAGCTACCGGTGAAGTGCCCGCATGTTCAAGAGATTCTTGAAAAAGAGAGAAACTTTCAGCCTTTGGAGATCACGAAAAGTAGGTAACGGAGTCAACGCCATTTGAGCGGTTGAGAAACTTGAGAAGGAAGATCCAAGACCGCGAGGAAACCAGTGGGCTTTGTCGGTGTCATCTACAGGACGACCAATGGCTGCAAGCTGATCACACAAGGATTTGAATTTTCGGCCATACTCAGCAACACCTTGAGAGCCTTTTTTCATCAGTTGTAGGTCATCTTTCAGACGTAACTCACGCGACTTGGAACTATGGCTAAAAGCAGCTTCGAGCGCAAGCCAAACTGCCCGAGAGGTCGACCATCCAATAACCTCAGCCATGGATTCTTCGGTGAGAGAAGAGATAAAAAGACTGAATAGTCGTTGATCTTGAATTCGCCATGTCTCATAGGCTGGATTTGATAGGGATTCGCCAGCCGCATTAATATTTGTGGTGGATGGAGCGGATTTGGATCCATCAATAAAACCAAGGAGGATTTGACACGCAAGAATGGGCGTGATTTGGCTTCGCCATAAGATATAATTTTGGGAGGAGAGTTTAATCGTTATCATATGGATGAGTGTGGCGAAGGGGAGCGTTTCATGGTTTTGTGCCATGGAGGAAAAACTCGATTAGAACAGCAAGAATAGGGAGGGGAAGAAGAAAGGATCCTTAGGCTGATACCATGATAAGGTTTAGAATATTTTTCTCAAGAAATGAATTGTATTATCACTTCAATATATTAAGAGTTACATATGAGAAATATTAGGAAAATATAGTTACAATCACTGAAACATAGGAAGAGATCAATCAAAGTAAATAATGAGATTAAATGAGGAGATAATCAAGGGATTGATATTATCCGTTATCAAACCACTTATCGTATCCATATCTTCTTAAAGGAACCCGTCATCTAACAAGTCACTCCACATACGTTGCTTATCCCAAACAATACAATTTTACTTTTTAAATTATAATTGTTGATCTATGACCGCCGATCGACTCGGAATTGACCTGTGTTAATGCGTGTGTGTGTGTTGATCAAATCAATTCGAGCAATCGCAGCTCGAATCGAACCAAAATAGCAAGCAAAAACCACAGAAAATGCACACAGCTTTTAACGTGGTTCGGCAAACTTTGCCTACGTCCACGGACCAACAGAGTCTCCGATTGTATTAATCACCAACTGGAGATTTACAGACCTCCACGTCTACTACAAATCTCTAATTTACAACTCTCTCTAATTCTCATTCTAGAGAAAGTTATGAGCTCTCAAAGTGATGAGGTCGAAACCTCTGTTCTGGTATTTATACAGCAGATTTCAAGAGAGTTTCTGATCCGATGCATCCAGCGATTGTACCATAGGCTCCATAAGTTGTACAACGTCCTTCCCTCACTTATAAAAGCGTTAAGCAACTTTTCAGCTCTAGATCTCAGCCCTTGATCATCAAGCGCGCCACATCGGACGGTCCAAATTCAAACCTGCATAAACTCAATATTTAAACGAGTTTTCTGCTGGAAAATCAGTTCCAACACCTGTGATCACTCAGGCGCCTTTCCGGCCATTTTCCGACCTTTATCCGGCGAGTTTAAGCTCACAATACCCAACAAACTCCACCTTGAGCCTAGAACTCCCAATCCATGCCCCGAGCTCCTCTTATACAGCCCAAACATGCAAGCTATAGGCGGCACAAGATCATACCAGAACCAGTTTTGCCATTTTCCAGCTTCAGGAATTTTCAGCATTTCAACCGTAATTCCTTTCGCAGCTCCAGTCAAGCTCCACCTCGATTCATAATTCAGCTCTGTTGGTCATCAAGCTCACTTAGGAGCTTCGAGCCTCGAAAGAGACCTTGTGGAGGCCAAGTGAGATTGAAATCTCCCACTTGGAACCAACTCGGCTTTTCGAGTTTCCAATCTTCGTTTCTCCCGAAGGTTCACCCTTCACAGCTTCGAGAGCTTCCTTCCAAGCCCATTTGAAGCTGTCCTTTACTTTCCTCTTGGCCTCCTTATTGTGAGACGTCTCAGCAACAGCAGTTTCTGCTTTTTCAGCAGAAACGCGAGTTTTCGTCGAACTTTCTTCATCCGTTTCGACCTCCATATCCGAGATTTCATCCACCTCAGAGCTTGACCTCTCTTGTGGCCTGATAGGACTCGCCATAACAGGTCAAATCTCCTCCACCTCGAGCTCAGAATCAACACAATTCGAGCTAACTTTCGCCATATTCGCCACAACAGTTTCTGTCAAAACTGCTCCAACCAAGGGTTTTGCACGGCCTCGCTTTACCCTAAGACGAGGTTTCTGTGGTCTCCCTTGCACCAAATTCAAAGCTCTACACTTCCTAGTTTCCATACATGTGCTTTTCATCACTGAGCACCCTTCCAAGACATAAATTACATGCCTCCGAAAACCAGAAAAAATCAGCCTCCCCTGTTTTCTGACAGTGATTTTTCCAGCAGCTGCACTTGTGTTGTAATCCTTCGAATCTATGGCTCCAATGGATATCAAGTTCCTCCGTAAATCAGGGACATACCTAACATCCTTAAGAATGCCTACACCACCTGATTTGAGCCTCAAATGCACAAAACCAACCCCAAGAACTTTGCAAAACTTGCCATTTCCATGCTTCACCTTACCATTCGACTCTTAAATTTTTGCAACCTCTGTTGCAAGTCATGTGAAAGCTACATCCCGAGTCAAGGATCCATTCCTTGCTCGCCTTGTGCTCAGACACATTCAATGCCTCAGCAAAACCGAAGCCTACTACAGCAGAATCTACAGCACAAACATCATCAGAAAATGCTTCGGAAATTGTAGCAACGTTCGAGCCTTTTGTTGATGCGTTCTCAACCTCAAGACGAAGGTTTCCCGCAGGTTCTCGATCTACAACCAACCCTCTACGTGCACTTGAGGTTCCAGCTCCACCATTCGAGTTAACCACAGCTGCAGCCACCTCAACATCATCGCAAACCGCAGCCGTTCGAACATCACCTCCGAACTTCGTCGTTTGCGAATGTGGACATAACCTCCGAATATGGCCTTCCTCGTGGCAATGGTAACACCTCAGAGGCCTCCTGAGCTTCCTTTCTACAGCGTTCTTCGAGTCATCCGCGTTCCTACTCAACCATTCCTCCTCACACACTTCAACTCATCCGACGAACTCGAAATCGACTCAGTTCTATCATCGAGTAGCTGCGTGAAGATCTCCGAGGGAACATTCCTCGATTCCTTAGGCTCCTCCAAGTACAGCTCATCCAATCGCCTCCAAATTTCGTCCGTCGTGGACTGCTCCAACACGTTTTCAGAACATCATCGCCTAGACTCAGAATCATCATGCATCGAGCCTTCGTTCGGATGATATCCTTTTTCGTTGCACTTGAATTCTTAGGTAGCAACTCCTCCTCAAGGTTGTACTCAATCAAACGAGCCTTCATCTTCAATTTCTAGGCATCGAAATCATTCGATCCATTGAAGATATCCAATTCCAATCGCATCGTAGCCATAACACGAAGATCGAGCTCCTCGTCCAGGCTCAGCGCACCAATTGTTGATCTATGACCGCCGATCGACTCAAAATTGACCTGTGTTTATGCGTGTGTGTGTTGATCAAATCGATTCCAGCAATCACAGCTCGAATCGAACCAAAACAGCAAGCAAAAACCACAGAAAATGCACACAGCTTTTAACGTGGTTCGGCAAACTTTGCCTACGTCCACGGACCAACAGAGCCTCCGATTGTATTAATCACCAACTAGAGACTTACAGACCTCCACGTCTACTACAAATCTCTAGTTTACAACTCTCTCTAATTCTCACTCTAGAGAAAGTTATGAGCTCTCAAAATGATGAGGTTGAAACCCCTGTTCTGGTATTTATACAGCAGATTTCAGGAGAGTTTCTGATCCGATGCATCCAGCGATTGTACCATAGGCTCCATATGTTGTACAGTGTTTCCCTCACTTATAAAAGCGTTAAGCAACTTTTCAGCTCTAGATCTCAGCCCTTGATCATCAAGCGCGCCACATCGAACGGTCCAAATTCAAACCTGCATAAACTCAATATTTAAACGAGTTTTCTGCTGGAAAATCGGTTCCAACACCTGTGATCACTCAGGTGCTTTTCCGGCCATTTTCCAACCTTTATCTGGCGAGTTTAGGCTCACAATACCCAACAATAATATAATTTACGCTTGAGTGTGCAAGAATACTAGTTTTTAATAAACTGTGAGGGGTGGGGTGGTATGGGTTGGGTAGGAGTGGAAGAGAGACTTTCCCTTGGATAGCAGAGCTTGCCTAAGCAGTGATGGAAGGGCATGTGCTCAATAAAAGAAACCACTCACCCATGCATACCCCATACCAGCCCACCCCACTCCGCCCCCTCAGAGTTTATAAAATATATGGAAAGAGTTGAAAGGAGTCATTATGAATTTATCATCTATTTTACATAGGTCTATCCTATTTAAGATGTAAAACGTCAAAAAAAAGAAGTCAGGCGAACATAATTTGAATCCACTTCAAAGTAGTTCATACCATCGGTATTTAGAAGTTGTGAAAGTTTTTGTAATACTGTCACAATAATATGTAATATATCAATCATACTTGGAATGCATACTCATTTTGTTTTCGAGAGTATTACATTTCTTAAAACTATATTATCTTGTCACGACACTTCTGGAACATGACAAATCATTTCCCAAGATAAAAGGACAATCGTCTAGTAAAACCAGCACTAAAAATTTCGAGACAAGCGAACTATTCAATGCTTTTTAGATCTCAAAAATCTTAAATTTATGAAATAAAGAAAATCGACTAGAGAAAGTAGATGCTTTAAAATTTAATTATGAAAAAGAGTGTTCCTATTTATAGCTGGGACTGTAATTTGCGGAAGAAGTAATGTTAGTATTGGTTGAATCGACAATTTTTATCCAGTTCTCTCCATCATATAATATAAGATATTTTACCTTTCAGTTTCAATCACGTTAAAAAGTCTAAGAAAACTAATAGGTGAAAATAGAGCCGTCAATTTCGCGGCTCGCGTGGGCTGACCGTCTAGCGGGCCTAAAAAATCGCAGGTCGCGGGCTGGATTGAAATCTCTAGGTGAAAATCATTATGACAGTAAGCGCTTCCTAGAAAAAAAAGTGCACCTAGTCGGGATTTTGCTGAGGATAGATATCTCGACGAAGAATGTCGCTAACATTTCAACAATAAGCGGATACCGCTCTTCGCGGAAATTACATGAGTAGATTTTAGGGATCAAAATAGACTTGGAACAGGATTGTGCTGAAACAAAAAGACTGCGTTTGGATCTATATTGGAAGGCCGATGGATGATGCTTAACTGGAAAGAACGTGTCTGGGGCTTTGTTCGGAGGTCCACTGATGGAAGGGGAAAATGGGGATTGAGTCTGGATATTCATCCCCGTGGGATTGGCCTAATGGTTTGGGGATGATATTTCATCATTGAGGTCGGGTTCAAACCCAATGACTAGCGTATTATGTGGATTTGAGATCTACATAATAATCTCTGGAGATAAGTCTCATCACGGAGTGTTAAGCGTTAGTGGATGAGTGGTGGTGGTACTTCAAGATCGAAAAAAAAACCCTGGATATTCCAAAAGAGGCAATCTTGGCCTTGTACGCAAGTCTATTATTTCTGTAACTATAAATTTTTAGGTAGTCTTGCTAGTTACGGTGCTGTTCTCACTTGCTGGTAAATCGAACTCGGTTAATTGGAATTCAACTATTTGTAGTCGAGCGAATTCGACATTTAAAATATGGATATCCGCCTGTCGCATGCCCATCAAAATTTGATATTTGACTAACTAATAAAAGTATTAAACTTGTTTCAAAATATATGCTATGTTGTGTGTGTAATTCATATCTATCTATCTATTTTATTAAGAGAGAGCATATAGTAAATATTATTTAATATATCAATTTTATGTTGATTACATTTTGTCATTAATGAATGAAATTAAAAATTATTTATTAATTTAACACAATAGTGAAACATGACACCATAAAATCGTCTTAATTACGATTCCCTCATTAAAATATTAAAAAAAAAATTAAAAGATCATATTTTTTAGATAGTAGCGCATGTGGTAAATCACTACTCTACAATTACGATGTTTCCGAACTACAATTGTCAATTATGCAAACAATAAATTTAGTTGATGTCTATCCGATTTGGTTTTAACTGAACTCTTATATCACAATCCAGTACTATAAATGAAACACTAAGTAAAAACCGTCCCAAAAAATCTAGCCTCATCAGTCATCGAAATGAAAAAAAGGTCCACACACATGAAAAAAAGCTCCATACTCATAACACAAAAGATCTATACATGCTCAGCTGCGTACATATATCTATACATATATACAGGAAACAAAAAATATAGAGACAAAAACAGGGGATGGCAATTTACTTTAAGTACTTATATAAAATGTAATCTTCGAGTCAAGAACATATAAGGTAAAAGAAACAAGGTAATAATCAAGAAACAATCATCCGAGTCTGATTATTATCATTATTGCACCCTTCATTGCCAGCGCAGTTGGAATTACAAAACCTACTCGGCTTAGGCTTGAAATTCATACTCCTCTGGCAATCATTGGAGCTCGAGGAGGGTTTCAATACATGGTTCTTGAGCAAGACTTTCATCATCATCAACTTAGGCGGCGGCGGCACCATATCCACCACGACCCGACCCGAAAGGACGGGCTGATTCGGGCTCGGGTCGGGCCTCCTACGGTGCAGGCTACACCTGAACGAACCTGGATGGGACGTCGGCGAACATAGGCACGAACGGCTCGATGAAGAAGAATACGAAAATGAATTTGGAGAATTAGATTTGCCGTAGTAGTTATTAGCTTTATTTGAAGCCATGTTCGAGTGTGTTTTTTTGGGATTTAAGCTTATATAATAGAAACGTAACGAGGGGAAAAACATTATTGGGAGTGTGTGTGTGTGTGTATATGCGTGGAACTTAGTTAGCAATAGGTAGTCACGATATCTATATATAATATGGTGCGTTCATACTTATGCCCCCCTTTTTTTTCCTTGGAATGATTAATAAAACAAGAATTGGGTCAGAGACATAATTACATGGGTATAATTACGTGTAAGTAGATCAATTAGGGCCTTATAAATCCGCCACGTGTTAGGCGGTTTAGGACATCGAAACAGACGTGTATGCATGGAACGACCATAGCTTTGTTATCTTTTGATTACTTACTGTTTTTTTTTTTTTTCGATTAGTCGTAACGAAATAGAACTCGTTTAAGAAATGAATTCCAGTTATAAGTTTATTTTGACTAGTCCATAGATATTTGTAACTAATGCTTGAGGGCTATAAAAACGACTCGCGGTCGAAAGGGGTTCTGCCTGTGCCTGGATTTTTTAGTTCGACTAGCTTTGTATTCGTGAAGCTCAAGGACGATGGTAGATGGTTAAACCTTGAAAGCTCGAAAAATTTTAAAAATTAAAAATTCGAAAGAAAAGTAGTAAAAACTTTTAAGAAAATGATTTAATCAGTAACAATAACTAAGCATTTATTCTCTCCCTATGCGTTGATATTATTGATATTATTACATCTATGGGTGTTTGTTTTGTGGTGATCCTCATTACCGTAAACCTCTGGTCACCGTAGCATCACCATGTTTGTTTAGCCTAGGTGATGAGTCATCATCATAATGACGGATCACCTAGATGATGAAAATGAGGTGATTTTACATCACGGTGATAGGGTAATCTTTCAAACTTTTATTTGGACAACATACCCATTAGTTTAGTATTTATACCTAATATATTCTTATTCATATTTTAAATTAATTAAAGTATTTAAATCTTAAATAATAGGGGTCTTTACACATAGATACCCCCTCTGTAAAAAAGCTTGTAATTTAGTACCCTGTCAGCATTTTTTTATATGTAGATACCTAACAGAATAAATTTTTGCAGATAGGTACCCGATCCGCCACAGGTACGCCATACAACACATTTGGGGTACCCTATATCAACGTATTGTGGTACGTAATACGTTTAGAAAATGGTACGCCGTATTAGCACATTTAGGTACGACCTTACACATTAGGTACGCCGTACAAACACATTTAGGTACCCTATATCAACGTGTTATGGTACGCAATACACACACAGGAAGGTACAGCATGACTGAAGAGACTGGTACAAATTAAATCGGGTAGCTATCTTTAAAAATTTCTGACATAGGTACTGATCTGTAAATTTTTATTCAAATAGGTATTTATGTGTAGATACCCGATAATATATTTAATAATAAATAATTATATTGAATAACTATACAAAAAAACTTGTTATTCATAAAAAAATTTAAACTCGATATCAAAATAGTAATTATTATTATATAAATATCATCTCAATATATATATATATATATATATATATATATATATATATATCAACTTAATCTATATAATATTCGTAAGGTTAAATTTGACATTTACGCAATATCGCCCACACATCACCGTGATTATACAAATACAATATTCTACTATCGCATTGATATGCAAAATAAAATATCACACCAAAACAAACACGGTAATGATATATCACCTTGATCCACATCACGGTGATATTCACATTATGGTGATGTGAGTATCACCGTGATGTTGGATCACCAGAAACAAACACCCCCCTAATGTATTGTCAAGCCTAGTTGATTTCAGTATTATTAGATTAAATGAATCCAAACCCGAGAAGCTTGTGTAGAAAATTTAATAGGACAAGGACGGACTATAATAATATTTGTTTGTAATTATTAAGTACCCTTCCATTATGATGTCTCACAACTCCCGTACACTATTCAAGCACTCACACTCATACCTATTTTTTTATTTAAACTCGCATTAACTAACGTAGACTTGGTGGACACTATAACACAATGTAGACACACACAATACCTTCTTAGATATATCACATATTTTTTGGTAGAATGAAGCTTTCATTTACCACAATCGAAGTTTGGTTCTTACATCAACACATCACTATATAAAAGCATTAAACCGAAGGGATAAAGCAGACAAATTGAAAAATGTCTAAGCTAACAACTTCCTTCAAGTGACAAAAACTCTGAAGCCTCCATTGATAGCCCCAGTTTGAGAACCGCGTAGGACATAGTAGCGACACTCCATGATCCACTGAACAAACTTAATGGGAAACTTGAAGAGGCAGGCCAAGCCTTCAAAAATTCCCAATCCACTGTATCATAAACTTTCCTGATATCAACTTTCATAAGGGCCCTTGCTGAGGCATTTTTCCTGTTGTATAGTCTAATCATATCCTGGAAAAGTTGTATATTGTGCACAACTGATCTCCCTTCCACAAATGCATTTTGATTGGCATGAATGAGCTTGGGCAGAAGGAGCTTGATTCTAGCACATATCAATTTAGCCATGCATTTGTAGAATGTGTTGCAACATGCTATAGGTCTAAAGTCATGGGCTGTATTTGGGTTGGCCACCTTAGGAATGAGACAAAGGACTGTGTTGTTCATTCTGGGCAGCATCTTACCTATCTCAAAGAATTCCATAATAGCATTAGTAACTTGTTCCCCCACAACACTCCAGGCCTTTTTGAAAAAACCACTCCCATACCCATCAGGCCCCGGGCCCACATCCTCATGAATAGACTTCATCACAGCCCAAACTTCCCCCCTCTCGAATGGTTGAATGAGTCTTAGCTGATCTTCCAATGTCAATGTGTAACCCTCAGCACCAACCTTTTGATCCAGACTAATAAACCTCTTGCCTAACACTTCCTGAAAGTACTCATAAAAATGCTACTTTATATCCCCACTGTCAGTAATTGACTTTCCATCTGAGCTAGAAATGGATAAAATTCTATTTGAGTAAGCTCTCTGCTTGATTCTAGCATGAAAATAAGCAGAATTTTGATCTCTTTTATCCAAGCATCTGACTTTAGCTTTTTGTCTCAGGAATTTGTCATTAGCCACACTCAGAAAACCATATTCTATTCTAGTTTTCGTCTCCTTAGATAATAGCTCAAGTTCAGAGGATCAGCATGAAGGGCTAGAGTTCCTCCAGCCTTTTCCTGACCACTTTAGTTTTAGTAACAATATCAGCAAAGTTAGCTCTATTGAGAGACTTAAAAAGGCCATGCAGTCTAGACAAGTTCCAGCACACACTCCTCATAGCTGATCCAGTATGGGAGCACCAATGATCACTAACTATGTTTAGAAAGGAAGGGACCAGGCTCTACATGTTGAAGTATTTGAAGGACTTCCTAGAGTCTGAACATTCCCTATATTCCTAAGCACAATGGGGGTGTGATCAGAAACTCCCTCGTGAAGGAACACCTTAGTATGATCAAAGAATTTAGAAATCCAAGCCCGATTGGCAAAGGCCAAGTCAATCTTGCACCAGATTCTCTTATCATGGTTTTGTTTATTGGTCCATGTGAATTGGCATCTATTTCTCCTTATTTCCTCAAGCTGGCAGGTTTGGAGGCACTGGTTAAATCTCTAACCTCAGCAGCATTAATAGTTGATCCTCCCAATCTATCTTAATCCCTCAAACATTATTAAAATCTCCCCAAACCATCCAAGGATCACTTAGGGCCCCTCCAAGATGCACCATTGTTTCCCAAAGTTTACCTCTAGCACCAGGCTCATTGTGACCATAGACACACGTGAGATAAGTGACTAGTGGCATGTTCTTCAATACTTTGAAGTGCATATGTTGATCAGATTTAGAAACAATTTCCAATTCAACCCCTCCTCTCCACACCACCACAATCCTACCATTAGGATGAGTACTTAGGTTGTGACAAACTTCCTAGCCATCAAATACTTTCTTAATTGTGTCACTCACGGAGTCCTGTTTTAGTTTTCTTTCAAGAAGGCACATAATATTTATTCTATATTTACTAGAGAAGAGAGCCACCTCCTTAGCCGGGCCATTGAGGACCCTGACGTTCCAAGAGGCACAACTATCCATGACCTAAGTCATGGACCCTCTGCTTGGAAGGGTTGATTATAGGCTCAGACTGATTCCCATCTTCCTCTTGCTGAGCCAAGTCAGCCCAAGACTTCCTGAAACAGCCTCTATCTCTTGTCTTCTCCACTTCCCCAGCCCCTTCAGCCGTTATTAAGAATTGATCACCCGGTATATGTTAAGCATCCACAAGGTTTTGTTTGCTCTGTTGGACAAGTTGCCAATCTCTCTTAACCTCCTTCTTACAAATAGCCTCTTCATGACCATACCTCTTACATTTGTAACAGAGTACAGACTTCCATTCATATGTTACTTTTCATTCCAGAAGTTGCCCTTTCTCATTTAGGAACTGAATGGTATCCTTGAGCGGCTTGTTAATATTAACTTCCACCAGAACTCTAGCATAGTGGATTCTCTCTTTTTTCCTATCAGTCATAATTGGTTTTCCACCCAAACTAGCTAGCTTACTAAGTGTCTTAGGTCCCCAATATTTCAGCTCAAGTTGAGGTAATCGCACCCATATAAACACTCTCCACCCCCATCTTGGTCAGTTGCGTATTCTTAGTCCAAGGGGCAAGAACAACTGTTTCCTATCAAAGTGAGTTATCTCCGTTTGTAGGATCCTGTCCCAGTTTCCACACTGTCAAATCTCGCCAGGAAAAGACCTTGCCGCACTTGCCACACATTCAGCAATCCAAGTTTTCCCATTTCCTTATCAAAAAGCCCAACATAACACTATATGGAGGGTTAGCCCCAAGCATATAGCACAACAGAGCAGAGTTCCAATGTTCAACTTCCTCTCGAATCTCATCTACTTCCACTAACCCTATTTCTTGCCCTCCATCAGTGATAGGTGCAATATAATCAAGGCGATTGTCCTGATTTTGCAATAGGTTCACATTGAACTGGAGCCACGAATAGCACTCGGTGGATGTTGATTCCTTTTGCGCAGGAACCCTACCAGATGTTCCTACCAGTTTAGGCCATTCCTTTTTGGTTAGATTGGAGGGAGACTGGAGTGTCGCAGACGCATTCCCCAATGGAACATTGTTCTTCTATTCCTTCGATTCCACATTGGAGCTCCCTCTTTGGTTTGTACGCACACTAGAACTATTCGTCTTAACTTGCGATTGCCCGATAGTAGGGGCAGCGTCGTCACCACCGTGATCGGCGCCTCCCTCTGTTTAGCTGTCTTTCTCTTTTTCGCCATTGCTGAAGAGAGAGAAATTAGCCCTTATTATTTATATAGCGTTGAAGTCGGTTATTATTTTCTAGATTTAGCTACGTGGGTGACAACTATATAGTTTATTTATTAAGAACTGCTACGTAAATGATGATTCGATATGTAGAATATATTTCTTGCAATGATTAAGCCGGTGATCGTTTTGGATGATGATTCTCAATTCTCCCCTTCAGCACCAACATCCTCTCGTATTGGATATGCTGCTTGGGCCATTCCTAAGCATGTTCGAAATTCCTCGAATTTTGAAAAGTTGAGTCCTTTGGTGAACACGCGGCTACTTGATCTTCGGTATTGATGTGTTTTATCTCAATCTCCCCTTTAAGTACCTTCTCATTTCAACATGTTTTGATCTTGCATGGACACGAGATTTTCTCCTATGCGCATAGCAGATTGATTATCACAAAATATCTGCACCGCATTGCTAAATGACTTATGTAAGTCTTTCAATAATTGCACAAGACAAGTGCTTTCTTGAGCTGTCATTGCTGCTGTTAAAAACTCAGCCTCTGCGGTTGTTAAAGACGATGTAGGTTGTCTCTTGCTACACCATGATACTGCAGCCGATCCAAAGTTGAACATGTATCCAGTACTGGACCATCTTGTATCACGACATCCAGCATAGTCCGCGTCGCAATAGCCAATAACCTTGGCATCATTATTCTTTTCATAAAATATTCATATTGTTCCTTTTACGTATCTCAATAAGCGTCGGGCTAGCTCAAGATGTGGCTTTTTTGGCTTCTCCATAAATCGACTAGCGATCCCCACTGCATATGAGATATTTGGACGAGTCGGTGTTAAATAAGTTAGACTCCCAACAAGCTGCTTGTACTCCGATGTGTTTTGTAACTTCTCTTTGCTCCCTTCATATGATTCGAGCAACCCGAGTCCACGATCCTATCACTTTCATAGTTTATTTGTCCAGGGGTGATGATCGCCAACGCCGATTCTTCGCTTAAGCATAATTCCTTCTCTTCTTTACAAATCACACTAGATACATCCTCAACTTTGCCCGTAGATGCCTCTACGTCCCACTCATGCTCGCTATTTTTAGTCTAGTGACTATTGGAAATTACTGTAATCCCTTCAATGGTCTTTTTTCTAGCCAGCAATCTCTAGCAAAGTGATTCTGTTTGCCACATACGTAGCGTGGACCTTTTTTTATTCCCTTGAGCTTCTGATTTTACGACCCCTCTTCCCTTTTAATAAACTCTTTGTTATCTCTATATTTTGTTGATGAGGTCTCCCCTTGATTTTATAACTTAATAAACCTTCATCATCTTTCTTTAGAGACACCTCCGACTTTTGTCTGGTCAGCCTTGGAGCTATCATATTTTCAAGATTGACCAAAGAAGGTTGCTCTTTCCAACCTTGTATGGCGCTATAATCCCCCTAAATTCCGGTCTTAAGCCGGGAATAATAGTTCGTCTTTGTTTAGCTTCTAAAACGTTATCAGTCAGGTCCAACTCAGAGATTTCCGACAAAGGGATCTTACCTTATTAAAATATACGCGTATCGCCATCTCTCAATGTCTAATTGACAGAAGCTCGGTCTCGAGAAGTTGCAGGATGAATTCATTCTTGTTCGAAAATAGTGCCGCTAGTGTGTCCCATGCTTCTTTTGGAGTGCTTGCATCTTGTATTTGTTCTAACAACTCTTTGTTGATAGTCTTCTTGAGTGTGTACATGGCCTTTCCCGCCTTAATTTTCGATTTCCATAAGGCTCCGACTTCTTGTGGTTGTGCGACTTCGTCTCCGCCGACTACTTCCCGTATATCTTGCAATTCAAGATATGACTCCATGCAGGTCAGCTACGTTGTGTAATTTTAATTGTGGAGTTTCTCCATTTCGCCTACAGACTGTAGGTCCGCCACCGTGACTTGGATTACCTCCACGTAACCAAGCAAACCTCACGCGCTTCACAATAATTAATTTGTGCACGATGCTTTTAAATTCGATAATCTATGTTTTATTATCGACAATGGATGAACCTGTAATAAACTCACACGTTTCTGAAATATACCCAACGTGGCACTGCTACCAATTGTAAAAAATTTAAATAGGACAAGAACGGATTATAATAATTTTTGTTTTGTAATTATTTAATAGCCTCAATTATTATGATGTCTCACAACTCCCGTACACTCTTTAAGCACTCACACTCATATATTCTTTTTTATTTAAACTCACATTAACTTACGTAGACTTGGTGGACACTATAAGACAATATAGACACGCATTACACTCATAGATACATCACATTTTTATATAGCATTGAAGTCGGTTATTATTTTCTAGAATAGCTATGTGGGTGACAACTACATGGTTATTTTATTGAGAACTGCTATTGTAGATGATGATTCGATATCTAGAATAAATTGCAATAACTAAATATTACTCTCCGTGTCTTGATATTATTACATCAAATGTATTATGAAGCCTAGTTGATTTTCTGTATTATTAGATTACATGAATCCAAACCGAGAAGCTCCGTGACGTATAATTCTTCTTTTCTTTTCTTTTATTCATTGCCACGTGACATATAACCAGCAAGCATTAATATTAATCGGTGAGCTAGTGGACATAAAAAGACAAACGAATTATCTCTCAATTTGTTGATCTTATCACTCTCGGACGGATTGATTAATTATGAGTTATAACTGTCGAATAATTGAATTTGACTGCCGATTGAAAAAGAAGAATTAGTTCTCCAAATGCGCTAATATATATAATATATATTATATTATTTTTATATACATATATACAATATTTTTGTTATAATGTGGACTTGACGATGTTATAGTTCGCATGCAATTCCGACGTAGCATTGGCCCGATTTTAATTTTTGTTTGTATTGTTAAAAAGATATGTAAAAGAAAAGAGGAAAAAAGAATATCCGAGAATATTAGGTTTGGTCCACGATGGTTTCGTACGTGACTTAAAATCTGAGTCAGTCATGACTCACAAGAGTAGTGTTATGATTCTTTGGAATCTACATACATCACTCCACGTTAGACGCAACGAGAATTATTGAACTTTATCCTTTATTAATGATCATATTAGCTTTGATAAGCTACTAGTTGATGCCTGTGCGTGTCGCAATAATAATACTTATTTCATATTTTAAGATGTAGAAAATATAGTAGTCGTTTATATATGAAATTTGGGCAACAGTCTAGGACGGTATTATAGGTGGTAGCCACGGCGGAGATAAGTATAACAAGATCAGTTTTGGACTCAAAATACATATATTTTTATTTATATTTGATCGACGCTTGTTTGATTATTTAATTGCATGTCTACCATTTTAGCATTAGTTTTTCTTTCTTATATTTTTATCTAGAACTGGTGTATTTATACAGAGAAGAAACTAGAAATGTTTAGAATTATTTTGATCAATTCTCAATTGTTCAATACCTTTCAATAAATGCAAGAAATGAGCGAAAATCCATATTGGGCTAACTAAAGTTTATCATATGTGAGTTGCCAAATGAATGAATGGGCAGCAGGAGCTTGCTTTCACAATATGTTTTCGGTATCAGAACGTTCCATGGGAGGGTTTTGATATCAATCCAACACTTTTAAGGATGGCATAATAGCAGAGTATTAGAATTTGCTATTAATAGTCACCATGCGCCGCCCCGAGCATAATCCACACAAATAAGATAGCAGCATCTAATTTAGAAATATGTTAGAGTGCCTTTGGATTCGCGTATTTGAACGAAATCGCTTGATTTTGAATAATGAATTTCAAAATCGTAATTTCAAATCCAAATTCACCGTTTGGCAGACATTAGGATTCCGAATTCGGATTTCAAAACAGAGCTCTACTCGAGCTCGTGAAGCTTGTCGAACTCGATTTCTAACTTTTCCTAAAATAATTTAAAAAAGTACAAAATAAAAAGTAAAATAAATCATGAATAATATAAAAAAATAAGCTCGTGAGCCGGCTTGCGAGCTTTCGAGTGCCACGAAAGTGCTCGAGCTCGAGCCGGCTCATTCGCGAACCCGTGACGAGCTCGAGCTCGACAAGAGCTCGTCGAGCTCGAGCCGGCTCATTCGCGATTGCGAATTCATGACGAGCTCGAGTCGGCTCATCGAGCTTGCAAATCGGCTCGACCACCCCGTAATTATTATTATTACTATTATTATTGTTATTATTATATTTTTATTATTATTTATACTATTATTGTTATACTATTACTATTATTATTATCAGTTACGAAAAACTCGTTACGTGCTCAGATTTGGATATCGAAAACGGATCATTTGACATGGAATTTCAAATCCGACGAATTATAAGATTTTGGATTTCCCATCGAATTTGGTCGAAATCGAAATCGGTGCGATTGACAAACGGATGATTTGGGCGAAATCCGGATATTAAATCGAAATCCGAAATCCAAAATCAGGTTATATCAGTGTTGTAAAACTCGGCCTAGGCGCTACTGGGATAGCCACCGTGCCGAAAACCCCTTATGCTGGGGATTAATTAACCTCCAGAATAATCAGCTAATTAATTCGACTATTCGATCAATTATTCGAACTAATCGGCACTAATCGGCCGTTCAATCTTCAGCCAATTAAAATATTAAAAATATAAGAACTAATTGGAATTGCTTCCGAAGACACGTTTCGCTTGGAAAGTGTGTCGGGCACTGTGAGTACTATCTAAAGCATGCATGGGTATATATAGAAGGCATATCCCCTCCATTTGCATTCACTTAGCGGTGTGGGAGAGATATTCATACCAAATTATTTATTTAAAATGCTAAAAGGAACTTAAAAATAATATAACAAAAAAGAAAAACAGGTATCTACATATAAATACCTAATAGAAAACTAAAAAGCCACATCAGTCCCTTGTTAGAAATCTTTTTAAGCTAGGTACCCATTTGAATAAAAAATTTACAGATAGGTACCTAATCATCTAAGAATACCAATTTACTCTTTGATTTTACAACTTCATTTCACATTTTCTCTGCAATTTCGAGCTCCATCACGCATGACGAAATTTCAGCTCCATATCTGTAATTGACGACCGCCTTCCGCTCGTGGTGGCGCCGGACGATGAGCGGCGAGCCTATTCCATGTTGGGTTCTCGATTTATGGTCTCGATTTTGTCATGTAAGCTTTCATTTTGCTTTGGGTTTGGTTAATCGATTGCACTCGTGAGGTCAAGCTTAAACCAGATCGGGGAGATGAATGCGATCTAAGAGCTCGATGTTAGGGTGGGATGTCAATAATTGATAGTTATTGAGGATAATCCATCGGGATTTCTGATTTTTTTTATATAACTGTTATTACGTACCATTTTTTATGTTTATGACGTACCATTGTATGCGTCTATACGGTACCAAGATGTCCGCATACGCAGTACCATTGTAAACAATACAGAAGTACCATTTATACAGGTTGCCATATTATCTGAAAATATGCCGTCTACAAGTTCGGTTAGTGGCGGAACGTTATTTGCATTGTGTGAGTATAAAAGGGAGCCATTCTTAGTATCGATCAATGAAGCGACGACAAACGAGATGAATGCTCAAACCGATGACGGGAATTTTATTCGTGACCCGGACATTCGTGTTCTTCCCGGTTGCCGAAAGACGCGGAGGATTCCTTCTCAGGTAGATAGAAGATCCAACAAGTGCAAAATATGTGGGAAATACGGGGATAATCGTCGTACTTGTAGAGAAGCCGTATCGACGTAGGGTCCGTATTTGCCATGTATTTTGTTACTGCTTTTGTCCAAATAACCTTTTTTGTTGCTCTTTTGAATGGTAATGGCACATACTTTTATCCAAATGATACCAGTAGGTTATTCTTTTGTCCAGTGTCAATAGGATATGGCTCATTCTTTTTGTCTAAATGATGCCAACAAGGTACTGTAATATATGACAACAAGGTACTGTAACATATGCCAACAAGGTACTGTAATATATGCCAACAAGGTACTGTAATATATACCAATTTGGTAGTGTAATATATGATAACAAGGTACTGCAATAAATGTCAACAAGGTACCGTAATATATGCCAACAAGGTACTGTAATATATGACAAGGTACAATAATATATACAATAAGATACTGTAATATATGACAACAAGGTATTGTAATAAATGCCAACAAGGTACCGTAATATATGCCAACAAGGTACTATAATATATGACAACAAGGTACAGAATATATGCCAACAACGTACTGTAATATATGCCAGTTCGGTACTGTAATATATGAGAACAAGGTACTGTAATATATGCCAACAAGGTCCCGTAATATATGCCAACAAGGTACCGTAATATATGACAACAATGTATTGTAATATGCCAACAAGGTACTGTAATTTATGCCTACAAATGTACCGTAATATATGCCAACAAGGTAGTGTAATATATATCAACAAGGTACTGTAATATAAGCCAACAAGGTACTGTAATATATGCCAACAAAGTACTGTAATATATTAAAATAAGGTACACTAAACATACCATAGAGGATACGATATCATTTCAGAAATAGGTACCGTATAAATTAAAGTAAAAGTTCGAATATATGACTTGGGGATATTTCGTCAAAAAAGAAGCCTTTCAGAAGATGTTTAATGTCAAAAAAGAAAGAGACAATTTCTAACGTTTTTCTGTCATCACTGGACATTTTTATGACATTTTTCTGTCATGATTCGACATATTGCTGACGTTTTCTGTCATGAATGGACATAATACTGACATACGAGGTAATAAATAAAAAAAAAGCTCCTCTCACATGTCATTGCCTTTCAGAAAATGTTTGATGTCATATGTACTTTTGGGTACTCAACCGTGTCTGAGACGGTACGCTTAAAACAAACAAACAGATACCCCTACAAAGCTAAGAAAGGTACGGCGTCCCTTAAATATGTGATACTTCATACTAGGGTTAGTATTTTTCGAGGTCGTACGAATTAGTTTTTCATCTGGAACCACCCTAAAACACTAATATAGAGTATTAATTACCTTTTATATCAAATTAGGCGCATTAGGCCTTACACGCATGAATTAAACCTTCGAACTCCAAGATTCATTATAATATAAGGATAGAAGCAAAAAAATCTTACAACATATTTTGAAAAATCTTGTGACTCCTAAATGTGCAAATTTTTTTTTCTTTTTTAGTCATTTATTATTGTTAGGTCTGGTTAAAAATTAAAATCATGCAGAACAACGCGATTTGCTGAGGAATCCATTTATTTTCGATGGTATAACAAATGGTACGGTATACTTGCAGATTAGGGTACTGTATATGTATACATAATGATACGGTAAACCTGCAGATTATGGTACTATATATGTAAAAGATAAGGTACGTTACTATACAAGATATATGTAAAAGATAAGGTACTGATATGCTGGTTTGGTACGCTATACTTATACATAACGGTACGGTAAACTTCCAGATTATGGTACTCTGTATGTAAAAGATAAGGTTCGTTAATGTAAAAGATAAGGTACTTCATAAATTCTGGTTATGGTACGCTATATATATACATAATAGTACGGTTAACCTGCATATTAGGGTACTCCTTATGTAAAAGATAATGTGCGCTAATGTAAAAGACAAGGTACTTCATATCTTCTGTTTATGATACGCTATATATTTATATAATGGTATGGTAAACCTGCATATTATGGTACTCTGTATGTAAAAGATATGATACGCTAATATAAGAAGATATGGTACTTCATAAAATACGAACACGACTCCATACATAAAATAACTTAAAAGAAATAGATAATTTGGGCCGGTTAACGAAATATAGTCTCACAACCGTCAAAGTCTCCACACAGTCTCACAACCAAGTCTCCAAACATAATATATAATAGATCTAGTCCCCAAACAATCTCCAAACTTAGCAGAACTACACAACAAACATAAAAGAGAAAGACTCCAAACAATCTAACAACCAAGTCAAATAACTTAACGAAATATATCTAGCATATAAATGTGATCTTCACGTAAAATGCGAGCAGCCATAGAAGCACGATCAGATCTATTTCGCGGAGGCATTTCTGCAAAAAAGCAAACTTGTTAGCAATACCATTTTATTCACACACTTATAGTAGATCAAAAACAGAGAAGGATGACACCTGGAAGAAAGATCATATGTGTTCTGCGGTGCCTTTGGTGCCATTTCTGCAATAATAAAACTATTAGCTGGTAATGAAGAACCAGTGCCATTTTATTCACACACGGCGTACCAATTTGCCCAAACAGATGGTACCAAATGCATTTATCATGTAGTACCAAATAATCAACATAATGAGTACCAAATACGAAACGTAACAATATCCACAAATCAATTGACCAATCCTGATAAAAACGCAGACGGACAAATGTTAGATCATCTCAACTAACTATCAGAACTCGTGATGAAGACAAACCACCATAAATGCTTAAACACAACGAATACGGCAAAGGTAAACTAGATACGTGCCAATTGATTCTCCACAGAGTTCACACACAACATCAAATTATCATGTAGTACCAAAACAAATTGATCCATTCGATAAAAAAAATCGGTCACAAGAAATCGACCCATTCGAGAAAACCCAAATCGACCACAATAAATTGAACCATTCGAAAAAACGCAACTCGAAAAAACCCAAATCGACCACAGTAAATTAAATCATTTGAAAAAACCCAAATCGACAACAACAAATCGATCCATTCGGAAAAACACGCACAAATAGTTACGAACATTAACCGAAACATCTATCCCAACCCACCAAACACGCACCGAATGATTCAACGACAATACATGAATTTTTTTTAAAACAATCAAACTTACTTAACTTCCTTTTCGGAGAACGACTGAGATGAATTCTAGCGGCGTTAGAACGGTGGTGATGGCCAGTTGCAACGAGAGTAGCTTCGTCGCTTGATTCGGGAAGCACAAACAAATTTTTGGGGAAGAATGTCGCTGAGGTTGTGTGTGTTTGTGTTGTGCTCGATGGTGTGTCTGTGGATTTGTTGGTTGGTAAAGTTGTAATAAGTGACTTTTTATAAGGGTATATTCGTCAGTTAGGTACCTATCAGTAAAAAATGTTTCAACTAGGTACATACAGAAAAGATTACTCTAACAGGGGACTGATTTGTCTTTTTTTATTCATCTAGGTATTTAAGTGTTGAAACCTCAAAGAAAAAAGAAGTGGACGAAAAAATAGGAACGAACAACTGGTTTAATGAAGCAACCTTCTAATTAAGTTTTTTCTTTTGTCATATAAGCAAGCCTTATCCGAATAGTTAATATATATATATATATATATATGTATATATATAAACTAAAATAGGATAAATGTGTCTTTCTTAAGATTTTTTTTTTTACTATTTTATTTTGTTACATTTGTGGGATAAATATATTTATTATTTTTGAATAAATTTGATACATTTACTTTAGTAGAATAATAGCATATTTGATATACATCATATAATAAAAAAAACATGTGTACCGCTTAATTTCCGCCTAGATTCCGCCTAGGCCCCGCCTAGACCGCCTAGGCGCTAGGCCCCCTTCGGGCGCCCAACTAGCGCCTAGCGAATTTTTCAACATTGGTTATATATATGTATATAACCTGAATTTTGAAAGTAACAAAACAATAAATAAATATTAATACCTAAAGATCCAGCTCCGAGTTCGTTAAATCCATGCAACCAGTTACGTGTACAAATAAGAGATTGGACAGTATCTGGGAGCAATGAATTCCTATATTTGTTCAAAATACGACCACCGATCCTAAAAGTAGACTCCGAAGCAACAGTTGTAATTGAGATTGTCTAGATATCTTTTTCCAATAAGGCTAATTTTGGATGACGATAACTATTTATCTTCCAATACTCTAAGACATCCATAGAACTAGCATCATCCATCTCCATTCTCCAAAAATAGATCAAGTTCAGACTTACATACTTGTGAAGATTCTTGTTGTAATTCTTTACGAAAAGCCTGCAATTCACAAGAAAATAATATAATTATTCAAATAAATTATAACAAACTTTAGCAAACATTATAGCAAGCAATTACCAAACTATAAACTTACATCAAGAAGTGAAGTAAGTGGTCAAAGCCTTTCAATGATGTGAATAAGAATCAGGCTCTTTCATTCCTTTTGTGGGATGTGAATCAGACGATTCTCCTATTTCTTCATAAACAGCAAATAATTTTTCCAAAGCTTCTTTTACCTTGTCTACCTTCTTCTCATAACATGTAGGGTCCAACTGTTAGTAACAATATCTCAAAAATTGCAACTTTGTATTTGGATCGAGGACACATCCAAATGCAAGAGTGAGAGAATAATCATCCCAATACATACCGAATTTCTCCTTCATTTCTTTTACCATATCTGCGATTACGTTGTCTTCAGAAACCGATTGCTTTCTAAGCTTCAACTCAATACTCGCAACTTGCATGAAATAGAGGTTGGAAGTTGGATACTTTGACCCAGACATCATATTAGTGATGTCATAAAATGGTTCTAACAAGTTACACATTTTTTCCGCTCTTTCCCATTCTTCTTTGGTTGGACTAACCAAGCAATTTCTACTGTTGTAGCATAATGCAGTAATTGCATTGCGATACTTTATTGCAGCCACAAGCATCAAGAATGTGGAATTCCATCTAGTAGGTACATCTAACTTCAAGAAACTTCCACCAACGTCTTCCAAGTTCTCGTCTTGAATACATTTATGAAACTCTCTCATTCTTCGTTCTGAAGATCTTACATATTTGACACAATCTCTAATCCTTTTCAGCGTAATATCAGCCACGTTTAACCCCTCGTGAACAATCAGATTCAAAATATTAGCACCACATCTTATATGAAAAAACTCGCCCTCACATAGCAAATTGCCTTGCAACTGAAATATTTCTTTAAGAATCTCGACCATTTTATTATTAGAAGCAGCATTATCCAATGTAATAGAGAAGATTTTTGAATCTATTCCCCAAGCTTTCAACACCTCATAAAGTTTCTGAGCAAAGAATTCCCCAGTATGAGCACTATCCAATTCAACAAATGCAAGCAACTTAGAATTCAACTTCCAACTCTCATCTACAAAATGAGCAGTCACAGTCAAGTATCCTTGTACAGTAACAGCCGTCAAAGCATTTGAAGTGAGAGAAATACGTCCACGAAGAGAAGCCAACAAATGCTCCAGCTTTTCTTTTTCAGTAGCGTACACTTTCATGCAATCGCCTCTTACTGTTATTCTACTAATAAGCTTGAAATCAGGATTAAGAACTCTAAATGCATCATTGATTCGTTCATAATCAGCAAAAGAAAATGGAAGATCATGCATTGCTTTGGACAATGCGTCTCGAAATATTTACCATCAAATTTACTCTCTTTGCAATTTGATTACCAAGCAAATCACCATCATGATACTTTGGATTTTTCAGACAATTTTTTGCATGTCTTACTACATGAGAACTTCCGGACATGGATGCACAACTCATCATTTTCTTACAATACATGCACCTACACATTTCTACTCCATCAATCGGACCAAGCCTATCAAAATGTTGCCATGCCTCAGATCTCACCCTTTTTTTACCTGATTTAGTGGAATCATCTGAGCCCAATTCTTTAGCAGGAGCTGAAGTAAGAGACGAATGCGAACTCAATTCCATATTTCGGCGGCGAGCAACGGTGGTCGCAGGAGAATGTAAAGGGAAGGGCCTAAAAATGGGATAAGTGATCGAGGAAGAAGAAGCCAAGAGACTTTTCCAGGCCTGCAAAAAAGATATTAACAAACTACAATTTCAACTTAAGTGCGATTATTGCTTTGTTTGCTACTTAAAAGCAAAACATGAATCTGTATTAACATTGATGTCATTTACCAACGTGTTCCTGAAAAACCTTAATAGGCGCATCAAACTAGCTTATGTATAGTAAAACCATCCATGATCATAAACAGAACATATTTCATAGTATAGAAATGGTATTCGACGGAAGTTTCTAACCGTGAACGAGCCTCATGTCATTGTATACCCAGAAAGGAGCAAACGTCGATATCTCGCCAGAGATCCTCGTTCTTCGTCAGCGCGTACAAGCGTAGGCAAACTGAACCTATGGAAGCGATATCTCGAGGGGTGAGTCACGAGAGGATAGCGCAATTACTTCGTCGATGATGCTAATTTGGGGTTTTTAGAAATTGAAATTCAGTTGTAGCTATTAAGTTCCACTCTAACGGGCTAATTTAGCCCAAAACCCATTGGGTTTTTAGGCCCACGGCCCACTAACCCGCCGGGCCTGGTGGGTCGGGCCAATAGGCCCGATATAGTTTTGGGCTACCCAAATATAGGCCCATATCAAACTTTTTTCGGGATGAGTGGGCTGGCCCATGGGCTCAGGCCCAAACTTTCACCTCTAGTGCTATGTGATTCGGGAGTTGGGAATTTGCAGATTTTTGGATTTTGAATTCGAGGTTCATGAGGTGAGGATTCGCGATTCTGCATCGTGGTATATGATTCTGCAGTTGGAGTTTGCAGATTTATGGGATATGAAGATGTGGCCGGCGCGAGCGCGGGGTTTTACTTTTCATTTTGGTCCCTCAGTCCAAAATCACTCGATTTTTAGTTCTCAATTGCAAAAAAGAAAGATTTTATATAAATTTTAGATTATCTATATTTCTGTTTTATTAGGCCAGACAAGACAAGCTTATACTCACTGCTCTCAAATTAATTATTGTGATAGTCATTAAATTACTATTCCCATCCTTAATTTCAAATTTATACCAATTATCCTCTAAAATTATTTTTTATATTCTTAAAAATATTGCAGAATTAAACTTGATAGTATAATTTCACCTATTAAATTTAACTTAAGTTAATATAATATATTTATGTAGCATACACATCGAGTGTACAAAAAAATACTAGTACAATATATGAGAGGTGTCAAATGAGCCCGCGGGGCAAGGACGGGAATCCCGGGGTGGTCGAAAACGGAGACAAATTCGTCTTACTTTAATTGCCGGGGACAAGGACGGGAATTTAATTCGGAGTGTTTACTTCAATTTGTTATATTAAAAAATAATAACATATTAATTACATGGGTCTAGCTAGATGCCATTTGAAGGCACACATGCCTAAATTTGAGCCCAACCCACCTGACCCTTAGTTTCAAAACAAAAAACAAAAACATGAAAAATAGCTTCAAAAAAATTGAACCAACAACCTTGAATTCGATATTAAATTATTCACCAACAAATTGAATTAACTTATGTGCATATAAGAACAAAAGTTAATATTACTTTGTATGATATATACGTACTACTAAAAATTCACAAATCCAGAGCCCCCGATCCTTATTCTAGATCCGCCCTGTAGAATATCAGTTTTAGTTGTGCTTTGATTTTATTAGTTGTCCTTGTAATTTGGGGCGTTTCATGTATTTGTCCTTAGTTTAGGACTAGTTTGATATTTATACCAAGTATGTTTGGTATAAATAGATGTGCAAACATTGAGCTAATAGTGAAGCTTTAGAAAATTGATCCGAAAGGCTTGCAATTCGATTTCTAGAGAGAGAAATAGCAAATACCTTCTCTCACTACAAGGATTCTCTCTCGTGTTCTTCCAAAGAGGTTTTCGATCGAAATTCAATTCTATTCAATTCTAATCAATTCCTTTAGAATTCATGCCTAGGATCATAGAGTTGATAAACTAGGACCTAACAATTGGTATCAGAGCAGATTCGTCCTGTTTGAATCAAAATTGTTAGAATTTGGATCGAAATTTAATTCTGAAGCTGTTCCGTGCGAAGAACAGTTTTGGCGCGAAAACAAATTTCGATCTGATTTGCTTAATTCTGTGCTTAATTAGTTTGAATTTGATGTTTCTGTGCTCGTTTTAGTGATATAAGTTCATTGCGATTAGATTCGTAGCTGTTTGAACATTGATTTAGCAGATTCAATCGGATTTGAAAACCTACTGTTCATGCGTAAAACTGTTAGAACACATTCTGATTTTGGTCATAATCAACATGTTTTGCGTCATAATGTGTTTAATTGTTTGTTCGTGCGTGTTCATCATCTGATTATGAGTAAATTCCTGGAATTTCATCGTCTAATTCATAGTCTTTGTTTGAATCAGTGTTAAGCATATTCTGTGATTTTTTTTCGATTAGGTCAATTTTTCTTGCTAGGTTTTTCGATCAGGTTAATTTCTCGATCGAAAAACTCTGCGCGAAAAATTTTCTCGATCAGAATACTACGTCAGACCTAAAGTCGCCTTTACCAAGACGACTTTCGTAGAAAAATTTCTCGAGCATTACTTAGCGAAAAACATTTTCGACGAGACCATTTTGACCTTTGCGATCGCAAAACTTTCCGTCGAAAAACTATTCAGTCAAACCATTAAGGTTTGACCTAGCGAAAATCAATTACGGTCGAAAAACGTTTCCAGTCAACGAATTTATTTTGACCAAGCGAGAAACTCACTTAATGTACTGTTTCTTGCGATCGAAATAAATTCACGATTAAGAGATTTTTCTCGACCTAAAGATTTCGAACATTTCTTTCGCTCGTAAATTTTTCGCTGACAAAGACTTTCTAGCACGAGAACAGTAATCAAAACATTTTATCTCGACACAATTATTCTCGATCAAACTCTAAAGATTGAATCGAAAATAATTCTCGACTGCTTTACTATCAAACGCTACTAACTAATTTGCTACGTGTGAAGCACATAACATCAGTCCAAATCATCAAAACAACAAACGAAGATCCTACATCAACTCAAAGAAGAAATGGATGCCTATTCTCTAGGAAATGATAATCGTCCTCCAATCCTCAAAAGGGGCGAATACACAGTTTGGAGAAGTCGGTTCTTAAACTTCATCAAACTTAAAGATCAGGCTGAAGATCTGCTCAAATCACTTCATAAGGTACCAGAAATATTCTACATAAATCAAGAAGGTGATAGCTCGAATAATCCTCCAATCGAACCCAATAGGCGAGTAAAATTACCTGGCGAGTATGACGAAGCTGAGAAAAGAATAGCAAGAGCAGATCTGTTAGCTAAGAACACGCTGATGCAGGGCATCCCGAATGATATCTATAGACAAATAGATAGCATCCCAACTGCCAAAGGGATGTGGGATGAACTGGAGCGAATGATGCAAAGAACCGAAGTCGGTGCCAAAGCTAAGAAGGCTAACATACTCACAGCGTATGACTCCTTCAAGGCCAAAAGTTAGAGAGCTTACACGATCTTTATCAGCGGTACCTCACTCTTCTCAATGAAATGAGGAAGATTGAGATCAAAAAGACTAACATGGAGATGAAAATTCGGTTCCTGTCCGCACTGCCCACCGACTGGAAGAAGATCTCTACCCAACTCCGGCAAAATAAGGACTTGGACGAGATGGATATTCACGCTATTTTTGATAACCTCGCACATCATGAAGAAGACATAGGCGAGTTACAAAAGGAGCAAAAGGGCAAACAGACCGAGGACTCCATAGCTCTAGTTTCTGAGAAGAAGAGCTCCCGCTCACGCAAGGAAAAGCACGTCAAGCTCCCTAGCTCCTCAGAGGATGAAGACATATCTGATTCAGAACTTCCCTCTGACATCAAAGAAATTGGCAACCAGCTGGCATTAGTCGCCAAGATGATGACAAAGCAGTACTTCAAGACGAAGTCATCATCATCTGCCAACAGACTTCGAACTACAAGCTCGAAGAATAGAGACCAGCCGGCCGAGTCCTCAGAAGTCATAATTTCCAAAGACATACTAAAATGTTTTAATTGTGGAAAAACAGGTCACTTTGCCAGGGAATGCACCCTCCCAAAGAAAAAGGATGCAAACTACTACACCAAGAAGCTTCAACTATCCAAACAAAAGGAAGCTGGAGTAGCTCTTATGGCAGAGCAGGACCACTGGCTAGAGGACAGTTCAGATTTTGACACCAACAATCTTGCTCTAATGGCACGCCTTGATGATGAAAAGGAAGATGATACTCCCGCAGAGACGGACGATGAGAAAGTATCCACCTCATCTCAAGAGGTAGAAACCTCTGACTCTACAAATTCTGACTTGTTATCTAGGTTAAGCTCCAAATTTGCTAACATGGTAACTGAGCAGAAACAAGGAATAAAAGTAGAGAAACGGCTTCTTGGGGCTAAGGAAACCATAGCCAGTCTCAAAGAACAAGCTAGGAGTTCTAGTCTCAAAATAGATGAACTGACTAAGAGACTCCAGTCTAAAGAGACTAAGCACACCTCATTAGATAAGCATAGTTCGGTAATAAAAGAACAAGATGACAGGCTAGACAATAACCACAAATGTCTACTAAGGAACTTGGAAGAAAAGAGTCTTGTAAAAAGAAGACTTGAGGCAGCAACTAAGAAGGTCACTAATTTCGAACAAGAATTGACTAAGTCAAATTCTAAGATTAGTGAACTACGTAAAAGTCTAGACGCCTGTCAGGCCGAAAAGAGCACCGCTCTAAATAACTATGCTACCTTAGACGCTAAGCGTAAGAAGCTATATGATAAAATTAAGAAATTAGGAGATCTTTTGGTGAAAAGGGCACATACTGATCAAACTATATTTTTGAACCAGCCCAAGGACTTAGAATTCTATGACTATAAGTATGGCTTAGGCTATGAGAACCCACGTAACTTGAAGAAAGTTAACTGCAAACAACTTTATGATATCTCGTACATGGGTCTCGGATTAACTTCTCTCATGACCTTTACTAACGCAAAAGCAACGTATGAGGAAGAAGAAGCCAAAAGACAAGCCAACACTAGGGCTGAAATACCCTTTTCTTACATCGAACTGAATCAACGCGACAAAACTTGGGTACCTCCCAAGGGCTGGAGCCTTGAAACAGATAATTTTCTTGAAGATCATTCCAAAAATGAGGAAGTTCAAAATCATCATTCTGAAAATTCTCTCTACATCCCTCCCATAGTTAAGAAAATAGAGGAATTAAGAGCCGCCATAGAAAAAGAAAGAGAGGATTTTGAAGCTGAAAAGACAAAATTCCAAAAAGAGATGGAAAATCTCAAAGCTTCCTCCATCTCAAAAGCCATTTCTCACGCATCTCCTCCAAAAGAAAATATCATTCTGAAAAGCGTGAAGAAAGAAAAAGCGCCTTCAAAGGATCAGAAAATTAAAAATAATCAAAAAAATTCTAACTCTAATTCTGCTTTGCTTACGTCTACAGGGAGCGTAAGGCCAGCACTAGAGTTGAAGGTGAGAGTGTCTAGTCTAAAAATAGAGAAGGACCCCGTAGATTTGACTGCTAATAAGAATTTATCTCCTTCTGTAAAAATAAAGGACACTCGTAGAATTAAAAGAGCCGTTTCTACTCTCGAAATACTTGCTTCTACTTGCTCCTTAAAGCCTATCACATTTAGAAGTACCAATTTCGAAGCAGGCTCTACTTCAGCAATAAAAACCAATCATTCTAAGACAAATGCTTCTAGGATGACCCGTAGGAAACAGGATCCAGTTCATAAAGAATGCATATGATGCTATTCATGCTTGTTCTCACCTAAGGTATCTAGTTAAGATCGAAGCCCCCAAGCACCTTAGGAGTTTTTATCAAACGAAAAGATCTTTTCCTCGGTCAAGCCTACCAAAACATTTGTCCGCGCTGAAATTAGTCTTCCCTGCAAGGTTCAACCTAAATGGGTTCCTAAAACTCCGCCTAAGAAAACAGCAGCCGGAAAGGCCAAGTCTTCTACAAAGGGCAAACCCAAATCGACTTTTCAAAGATGACTTGGGTCGCTAAATCACATACAAACACTAACTTAGGAACCATTTCTGAACAAACTACTAAATCTGCTAATCTGAGAGGACCCATTTATAAGTGGGTACCTAAAGTGCTTTAATTGTTTTTGAAGATCCAACATGTGTGGTACCTCGACTCCGGTTGCTCCATACACATGACGGGAATACAAGAGCTGCTGAGCAACTACAAAGACCGACCAAATGGAAAAGTCAGATTCGGAAACAACGACTCAGCCCCCATACTAGGAGTTGGGGACATCATTCTGGAAAATCTGGCGATAAAGGATGTCTCTTACGTCGAAGGTCTCCGCCATAACTTATTCAGTATAGGCCAATTCTGCGACAAAGGATTCCAGGTGGTCTTTCTTGCTGACCGGTGCAGAATATTGGACAGTCAGGACAAAGAACTCCTCCAAGGACTTCGGAAATCAAATCTTTACACAATAAACCTGACGTCCGTGCGGATCTCGACACCTGTTTGCCTCATCTCTCAGACTGTAATTCAGAGGAACAGCTTATGGCATCAACATAAGTCTTATCTCAACATTAAAGCTCTTCAACGGCTTTCGACAAAAAAGTTGGTCTACGGTCTTCCAACTATAGTATTACAGAAGGAGCATCAATGTTCGGCGTGCGCATTAGGAAAAATGAGGCGAGCATCTCATCAAATAAAACAGATTGCGTCTACTTCCCGTCCACTGGAATTGCTTCATATGGACCTCTGTGGACCTATGCAAACACAGAGTATTAATGGACGTAAGTATATTCTGGTCATTGTTGATGACTTCTCTCGCTACACTTGGACAAAGTTCCTCCGAACAAAAGATGAGACAGGGGACTTGATAGTTAATTTCGTGAACACTCTACTCAGAATTTGCTGCAACAATCCATCCAAGTCATCCGAACGGAAAACGGCACTGAGTTCAAGAACAAGTATCTCAGTGAATTTTATCAGAAACTTGGCATTAATCAGCAATTCTCAGCTGCTAAGACCCCTCAACAGAACAGGGTTGTTGAAAGGAAAAACGGGACTCTAGTGGAGGCCGCCCGTACAATGCTGATCCATTCCGGCCTCCCACACTTCCTTTGGGCTGAAGCAGTAAATACTGCCTGTTTCACTCAGAATAGGACGGTGGTTCACAAGCGCTTCGATAAGACTCCGTACGAAATAATAAACAAGGGAGTACCCAATATCTCATTCTTTAAGGTCTTCGGGTGCAAGTGCTTTGTGGCGAACGACAGAGAGCAACATGCTAAGTTTGACCCTAAAGCATTCGAAGCTACATTCGTCGGGTATTCATCAATGTCAAAGGCGTACCGAGTTTACATCAACTCCAACCGATCAATCAAAGAAAGCTACAACGTCACTTTCCACGAAGTGGCAGATATGGCTTCTGGTCACATCAGTTCAGGACCCGTGCTAAACCCGATGGCTTCGGAATACGACAATTCAAAACCCGTATACACTGGTGTGTTGGCACGAAACCAACAGAATATGGCAACAACTCCAGATTCAACGTCTGAAGAAGCACTGAAACTTGCGTTGGAAGATTTGGACTCTCTTTGAGCCCGTATATCGGCCAGATACCATTATTGCAACACCTTTAGTGGAGCCTCCACTCGACGAGGCCAATGTACCGAGCTCTTCAAATGTCCCTACCTCACCCAATTCAGAATTACCACAGATCAATGAAGAACCTACAACAGTCAATGAGGAAGTCTCATCAGAATCACTCGATTCAAGTGCAGAATCTGACTTACCTCAATCGACTAAACAATCTGAAATCATTGGAAATCTCAGTCCACAAATGACCGATGCGTCTAGCTCTGCACTACCTCATGAGCGAAACTGGACTCGAGCACATCCGGTTGATCAGATTATTGGTGATCCTTCGCGTGGAATACGGACACGTCATCAACACAGTCTATTCAGCTGCTTCTTAAGCCCAAATGAGCCAACTAAGGTAGCAGACGCACTAAAAGACCCGGATTGAGTAATAGCAATGCAAGATGGAATCAACCAATTTGAGCGTCTTCAAGTGTGGACCCTAGTATCCCGTCCGCATGGGAAAACAATCATCGGAACGAAATGGGTATTTAAGAACAAAAGGAATAAAGATGGCGAAGTGATTAGGAATAAAGTGAGACTGGTTGTGAAGGGATATAATCAACAGGAAGGAATTGATACGACGAGACATATGCTCCTGTTGCCCGAATCGAAGCCATTCGTCTCTTCCTGGCTTACGCGGCTCATAAAGACATCAAAGTCTACCAAATGGATGTTAAGACCGCCTTTCTTAATGGCGTGTTAAAAGAGGAAGTCTACGTCGCTCAGCCAGAAGGCTTCGTTGATCAAGAACATCCCGATCACGTCTATCGATTGGACAAAGCTCTCTACGGACAGAAACAAGCTCCACGTGCTTGGTATGACGTCTTGAGCGATTTCCTCGTAAAATCTGGATTTATCCGAGGAACGATCGATACGACCCTCTTCATAAAATGGCAAGACAAAGATTTGATGGTCGTCCAAGTTTATGTAGACGACATCATCTTCGGTTCAACAAATCCACGGCTATGCAAGAGATTTGAAGAATTGATGAAGAGCAAATTTGAAATGAGCCACATGGAAGAGATGCAGTTCTTCATAGGACTTCATGTCAGGCAGCTCGATGATGGTATATTCATCAGTCAGACTAAATACATCAAGGACATCTTGAAGAAATTCCATGAAGATCAGAGAAAGCCTATAAGCACTCCCATGTCCACAAGCTGCAAGTTGGATGCCGATCCACAAGAAAAGCGGTCGACATTACCTTATATCGCAGCATCATCGGCTCTCTTCTTTATCTCACCTCGAGCCCGCCGGACATCATGTTTGCCACATGTCTATGTGCCCGTTTCCAAGCCGATCACAAATAATCTCACATGCTCGCGGTCAAGCGGATTCTTCGCTACCTAAAGGGCACCTCGACCTTAGGTTTATGGTACCCTAAAGGCACAAACTTCAAATTGATTGGCTATACTGAAGCTGATTATGCAGGTTGCCGAATGGACAGGAAAACCACATCCGGTGGCGCTCAATTTCTAGGCGAAAAGCTAGTCTGCTGGTCATCAAAGAAGCAGAACTGCGTTTCAACTTCGATGGCCGAGGCAGAATACGTCGCGGCTGCCAGCTGTTGCTCGCAAATGCTGTGGATGCGGACTCAGCTTCGCGACTATAGGTACAATCTAAATAATATACCCATTTATAGCGATAGCCAAAGTGCCATTGCGATTACGTGTAATCCTGTTGTTAGAAATCGTGAATTAAAGAATTCAGATTAAACGGTTTTGGTGATTGTCCAAACTTGATTGAGTATACCGGTTAAACTAAGATTCAAGACCGGACATCAGTTAGCAGGTCACAAATGCGCCAGAGACCGGAATACATATACCGGACCTACCATGAGCAAAGACCGGAACTCAGATACCGGACCAACAAGTGTCCAGACCAGAGTTAGGATACCGGACTTACCACGTGTACGAAGATTCAAATTTACTCAAGGCGGGATAATGAAAACCTCTGATGAAGCATTTAATGCAAGGCTGCCATAAGGAGCCATGTCGATGTCAAGCCAAGCTTAAAGAGGAATAAAGCAAATAGGACAGTATGAACTGCAACCAAGACCGGACAGTACCCATTTCGGGTAAAGTACATTTAATACACTCTCCGGTAAAAGGAGCTATCTCACAACGGCTCCCTTCATCAAGCTCGACTATAAAAAAGAAAGAGATATGATGAAGAAAGTGTTGATCAATCAGAATAGAGAGCACACAAGCAAAGCACAACGATCAACGATCAAAATAGAAAGAGCTTATTCATCTCTCAAGCGAGATATCAGATAGTTCCTCACTATACGTAGACCGGTTTGGTTAAGTAAGTGAGTGAGTGAAGTTTGTTTATCCGACGGGCTGTAAAAAGTTGTTGAAGTAGGTGGATTGTAATATACGACTGCCTAGGGATTCACTAGATTAAGCTGAGGGCAGCTGGGTAGGTTGTACAGTGAGTGTATAACTGAAATCTAGTGAACCTTCCTTGCGAGGAAGAAGGGAGACGTAGGAGATTTAACTCCGAACTTCCAGAAACAAACTGGTGTCTTCTCACACACACATATCAACACACCACATCGCCTATCGGTCTTGGTCCATAACCGACTAACTAGCTTCCGCACGTAACACACTAAGAAAAAGATCAAGTATCGGTATCGACCTTAACCGGTTAAATACCAAAAAGCGACAAGTGTTTATTCACCCCCCTCTAAACACGCGAACCGATCCTAACAAGTGGTATCAGAGCGGGTCTGCTTGATTTTTTTTACTAACCATGACTCTATCAGATCAGCTTCTTATCTTTAGCAGGGAAAACTTTCTTGAGTGGAAAATAAGGTTGATGACCTATCTCTATGTGCAAGATGATGAAATGATTGATGTGTTGGAAAATGGACCGTTCGTGTTCAACAAAGTCAACGTACGACATGCCGTCTATCCTAACGAACCAAGAGAAGTTCCAAAGGAAAGACACGAGCTGTCAGCAGAAGAAAGACGAAAGGCAAATCTCGACAATATTGCTAAGAACGTCATGTTTAAAACCCTGGGCTTAGAAGTATTCAGGCAGGTCATGATGAGCAAGACTGCAAAAGAAATATGGACCAAGTTATGCCAGCTTGGAGAAAACCAAGAAGTTTATAAGCTTGAAGCTCTACCAGCAAAGTCACTGGAAGGAGCAGAATCATTCCAAGTGTCACAAGGTAAACATTGTGAACTAGATAAGTGTACTGACACTTGCCTCAACTATGACAGGACCAAACACAATATCAGTAACGATCCCAAGGAGGAGACTAACTGGTTCAAGGACAAGAAGAGGATACAAGCTTCTAAGGGCAAGGAGAACCGCCACAGATGGGATGATATGGAATCTGAAGAATCAAGCTCAGAAGATTAATTGAACAGTCCTGAAAGTGAGAAAGAACTTATCTGTCTTGTGGGGGATCAAGCAGAACCGGACGATAAGTTCAGTTACGAAGAAATGATGGATGCTCTTCAGAACATGGCTGATGAGTACTTGAAACTGAACGAGAAACTGAAAGCTGTTGAAAAAGGGAAGGCCTCAGTACAAGAAGATATCGGACCTCTGTTTGAGAAAATCACTCGACTAGAGGAAGAAAATCTCAGACTAAGGGAGGCAGTCGAAAAGAAAGCTTCTGAAAACCAGAGATTGTCTGCCTTGATCCAGTCATGGACTAATTCAACCAAGATATCCCAGTGTATTCAAGGATCCTTAAGGGATGCTGACGACCGGACCGGGCTTGGATACAACGGACAAGCTGACATTGATAAGGCGACGACGTCCTATCAACCGACTACCTCACGGGTAATCAACTTTGTTCGTCCCATAGACTATAATCCAGTTTCCGTTAATCCTATGGACAAGTCTAAGGAAACAAGAGTGGAATATCGCTTAACTCCCTCAATTCATCACATAAGTACAGTATCTCAGACAGTAAGGGGGAATAATGTGAATAAGGTTTCACAAAAAGGGAGATCCCAACCAAGAAGAAATACCGGTACGTATGACAATCCACAGAAGGGAAGACCTCAACAACCAAGGGGGAACACCAGTGCAAACAACGATCCACGAAAGGGAAGACCTCAACAATCAAGAGGGAATACCGGTCTGAACAACGACACACGAAGGAGAAGACCTCAACAATCGAGGGGGAAAGTCCACAACCCAAAACCGGAAACACAAGGCTACAAAAGACCTAGATACCGGTCCTAAAACAGGAACAATCAATATAGATATCTTATTGATCCTATAACTGGTAGACACGTTAGTATAATCCAAGTATGGATACCTAAGGTACTAATCTCCAACCGGACCCAAAATAGCATGGATACCGAGGATTTTGTCTGTTCTTGCAGGAGTACTCGCAGGAACTCGTTCTGCTGATTACTAGACAGCAGATGCTGTCGGCACATGCCCAGGGAGAGAAGGATTCTCACTGAGATAAAGCCATGTGCCAAGCTATTCTTTACCTTTGGAAATAGGTACCAAGGTAAAGACATAAAGATAATTAGATAGTCTCACTAAAACTGAGGCACAACTATACTAACCAAATGAAAACCAACAAGACCGACAAATCAAAATTGGCATAAGCAAGAGCTTATAGTCCAATATGGTTGGTTACTGGACCATGGCACACGCCGTGAGTCATCTACTAGCAGGCCAGGTTAGGCTCAGGCTTAGCTAAGAAAAGCGGACGACTGATGAAGCGAAACCAATGATCAAGCTCTAGGCAACTTCAGTCAGTGAAGAAATCAGATATAAAGGAGTCAACTAAGGGGGAACGCTCCAAATGGAAGGAAGAAGTATTCCCAGAAGACAAAACAACCTTCAGGGGATGGTCAATGCAAGAAAGGCGACCAGCTTGGCAACTGGTTGGAGCACCTGATGGAGATACAGACTAAGGGGGAATTCACCAGAAGAAACTGAACCAGTCTTGAGATCAGCTAAGTTTGGAAGCCCTCTTCAAAACCGGGTCAAACAACAATTAGCACAGCACAAATGACCTAAAAACAGGGCTAGACTGATCACTCAATGATGACCGACACAACGTATCACACAGCAGTTCACACCAGAGGAATTAACTGAGTGAGAACGCTTCAAACACATCCATCAAGACAAAAGAATGGAGAGTAATTGGGCAAAAGACATAAGGGAACTGAACCGATGAAGGGTATCGTCTGAAGAAAATCGCCACACCAGCTACAAAACTCAAAATCATTCAGTTCATGCACAACACTCGATGGGAGTAGGCAAAAAGGGCGAACCGGGACGAACCTGGTAAACACCCAATACTGATTTGGTGAGATGGATTGAATGAATCAAAGTCATAAGACCGGTACGACACTAAAAAATGACCAGAAGCTGTGCGATCAAGAAGGATAGACTGAATGAAAGATCGACAAACCGGCAAGCAAAAGATATCTACACTGAACCGCTTCTCAAAGCTAAGCCTAGTCTCTCTCTAAGTGCTTATAGGACATATGGATTTATCTTAAGAGTCCTAGCATGAAGTCAGGGGGAACAAAGTTATATTATATTCATTGATTTAACAAGTTGTCTTGATATTACAAAACACTTGGTGCGTATAGATGACTTAAGTGCTAAGCCAGTCTGATTTAAATCGGTCATTTCTTCATAATTTCGGCCTACACACTTATTCCAGTCGGTCTCATTCTAAACCGACACTAGTCAGTATACACTAAGAGATGTAAACATATGAGTCTCATATTGTTTTTAAACAGAGCTATACAAGTCTGATACTGAGTTCCTTCTGAAACCGGAACTATCCTTTAACCAGTGGATACACACAAAACCCTCACTGGCCGGATAAAGACCGAACTTTTTCGATTATTGCGCTTCATCAATGCACATATTATTTGTCTTAGTACAGCTGGCTTTGAGCTTGCAGGTTACTTAAGAAGGTGAATAGTCATGTCACCAATGAATCTCTGTCACTGGACAAGACTTAAAGTTCCGACGCACTGAGAAGTGGATAAGCATGGTCTGGAATACTGTGCACCGGTGACATAAATCGACAGAAATTCCTTCACTATTTAAGGACCTCGTACCCTCCTACAAAACCCATCAGCTCACTATCGACTAAGTTCAAAATGCCTAAACTCCCAAAACATCCACCACCCATAGTCAGGATAAACCTCACAACCAGAAAAAGCCTAACAAGCCCAAATCCGGTTTTCTTATCCAACCACCTCAAAGCGGTATTGACACCGTCTTGGACGCAAACCGACCCATTTGGGTATACAAAGACCTCTTGGCGGTCCAACAAAGATGTAAAAACGCCGTTTCGGACCAGCAGGAATACTAAAACAAGTCCGACGGCTCAGAAGGCTAGCTCTGGGAATCCTTCTGTGAACTGGGCGAGTTGGAAAAGATGCACCCAGTTCTCAGGCTTCCCACATGGAATAGTAGCCGAAAAGAAGAAGCCGCGGACCGGGCAAGCCATCCCAGCACTACAAGGACCCAAAGGAAAAGATGGCTCCCGCCCCAGTTTCTTGGTGGAGAAAAGGTTGAGAATCCACCAAGAAACGGCAATAAAGCTGGCGAGCGGATATCGGAAATTGAATGCCATGCCAGACGGTATCCCTCAGCTCCTATCAGATTCGTTGCGCTTTACGGGGAGAAACCACGCAAAAGATCTCCTTGCGCAACAACTGATTCCCCGGAGAAACCCTCGACAAGGCGTGGGTACCGGGGTTACCGTAGCTCTCGATAAAGAGCTGCTAAAATGGAACGGGTCAGAAGAAGAATTCTTCAGACCTTTAAGCGTTTCATCGAGGCTGAGCGATCTTCTGCTCAGGATCGCCAGTGCAGCTGCAGAGCTACCGGTCTCATTGTTCTTCAGAAGGAGAGAACAACGGTAATGATGGCTCTCTTGCACAATGACTACCTTCCCTCATATCGGACATGTGATTGTCAAAAAGGGAGAAGAAGAGTACTGCCAGTTCAGGAGAAAGAGCGGATGGCGGTACTAACGAGGTTAGGGTGAGTACTGCCAAATCAAGGAGACAGGGCAGATGGCAGTACTGAACGAAGCAGCAGGCATACCGGACGTACCAGAGAGAGCTGGGATGCCAACAATCGGAAGATCGAAGAACTGTGGCGTATCTATGAAATAGACAAGCCAACACCGGTTGTAAAAAGCTTTGGGAAGAAGAGTGCTGCTAGTTGAGGAGAGAGGGCAGATGGAACTATGGCAGTACTAATGCGAAGCAGAAGGCAGACCGGGACGTACCAGAGAGACCGGGCGATGCCATCAACCGGAAGATCGAAGAAGTGTAGCATCTAAGGAATAGATAGGCTAACAACGGTTGTAACAGATCGGTAGTTTATGTATCACATTTCCTTGATATAATAAATACCTTTATGCTTCGTTGAGTTTTGACAATCACCAAAAAGGGGGAAATTGTTAGAAATCGTGAATTAAAGAATTCAGATTAAACGGTTTTGGTGATTGTCCAAACTTGATTGAGTATACCGGTTAAAATAAGATTCAAGACCGGACATCAGTTAGCAGGTCACAAATGCGCCAGAGACCGGAATACATATACCGGACCTACCATGAGCAAAGACCAGAGTTAGGATACCGGACTTACCACGTGTACGAAGATTCAAATTTACTCGAGGCGGGATAATGAAAACCTCTGATGAAGCATTTAATGCAAGGCTGCCATAAGGAGCCATGTCGATGTCAAGCCAAGCTTAAAGAGGAATAAAGCAAATAGGACAGTATGAACTGCAACCAAGACCGGACAGTACCCATTTTGGGTAAAGTACATTTAATACACTCTCCGGTAAAAGGAGCTATCTCACAACGGCTCCCATCATCAAGCTCGACTATAAAAAGGAAAGAGATATGATGAAGAAAGTGTTGATCAATCAGAGTAGAGAGCACACAAGCAAAGCACAACGATCAACGATCAAAATAGAAAGAGCTTATTCATCTCTCAAGCGAGATATCAGATAGTTCCTCACTATACGTAGACCGGTTTGGTTAAGTAAGTGAGTGAGTGAAGTTTGTTTATCCGACGGACTGTAAAAAGTTGTTGAAGTAGGTGGATTGTAATATACGACTGCCTAGGGATTCACTAGATTAAGCTGACGGCAGCTGGGTAGGTTGTACAGTGAGTGTATAACTGAAATCTAGTGAACCTTCCTTGCGAGGAAGAAGGGAGACGTAGGAGATTTAACTCCGAACTTCCAAAAACAAACTGGTGTCTTCTCACACACACATATCAACACACCACATCGCCTATCGGTCTTGGTCCATAACCGACTAACTAGCTTCCGCACGTAACACACTAAGAAAAAGATCAAGTATCGGTATCGACCTTAACCGGTTAAATACCAAAAAGCGACAAGTGTTTATTCACCCCCCCCCCTCTAAACACGCGAACTGATCCTAACACCTGTTCACCATTCACGCACAAAACACATAGACATACGATATCACTTTATCAAAGATCACGTAGAAAAAGGCACCATTGACATGTATTTTGAGAATACGGAATATCAACTAGCTGACATTTTCACCAAGGCATTGGATGAAAAACTGTTCCAATTCCTTGTCGGAAAATTAGGCATATTGAACCTTCCGTGATTTGTGCATTATGTGATCCTATGAGCTTTCACATGTTCTATGCTATGTGTTTTCTATACTTAAAAATGCTATATCTTGCGTGAAATATCTTATATTAATAGAATTTACTAATATAATAAAAATCCAAAAATATTATACATATAAGTATAATACTAGGGTCATGACGATATCTTTAGGATGCTCGATCTACGTCACGAATAGAATTCACTGACATGAGACTGATTATTTGCTTAATTTTGTCAGTCTAAGTCGCACTCTTGTGTCTCACAGTTCTTTCGTAGACTCCCCTAGACACAAAGCCACTTTATATGAGTGAGATTTCTAGCCTTTTATTTTTTTTTTATCGGATCTATCCTTGAGCGAGTCACACAATCATTGCTTGTCTTAACTAGTGATTCTTAGTCTCATACTCGCCTTGCGTTAAAACGTTAGGAACATGATTAGGGCACTTAGGAAATTCCTCACTCGGCCAAATATAAATAATTTTCATCCACTTAATATTGCCTTTAGTCATCCATTTTGGGCCTTCTTCAAATTCCTTTTCTTCGTTTAAAAACCTTTTGAGCCTTCAACCGACTATCTAAACTTCTGGCGGGATGTTCAATCGAGAATAGGAGGGGGAGAAAACCGAAGACGAAAATGAAAAAGATGACAAAAGAAGGTGGAAAACGCACACGAGGAATGCTCAACGCACAAAAAGCAGACCAAAAGAACCTGCCTCTCGCTTATCTCAATTTAGGAGGCATGGGTCTTGCTGTGAACTTCTCCATCGATAATCTCGTACACTCGTCAGAACGGATGGAAAGAGGAGCGCCTAGAAGTGAACTTCTCCAACGATAATCCGGTCTTATATCGAGACAACGAGAAGAGAAGCACGACCTTGGGTACGAGTTCCATAACTGTGAACTTCTTCAAATCGATAATCTCTGAAACCTCTCTAGTGATTAAGAGAAAAGGAGCACGGTATCGGCACGAGAACCAACAAGAAGAACTTCGCCTTAGATAATATCTCAGCCTCGTAGAGAAGCGGAGCTTCAGCTTGAGCAAGTGCAGAAAATTTACAAGAGATAAAAAGGATGAAAAAGACAAAAAGACGAAAGAGAAAAATGCCGGAGAAAAGGAGAACGACGAAAGAATGGAAGAAGACATAAAGCTCACTTTTCGCAATAAGTTCCCTTCCCTTCTTAGTCATAACCAAATTAAAGCCTTCAAAGTCCCTTTACTTCCAAAACGACGGCTTCTCGCTCGGTGAATTGATTAAAAGCACCTCGATCACAGGTAAATTGACTTAATATGACTTGTGTTGACTTGATCGATATAAATATAAACATCCCTAGTTAAAAATAAATGAGTGCTAGAGCGAACCTAGTGAGAGTTGTCGAAATGGATACTACTGTGAACTTAGTACTTCAGTATGCTGACATGACTAGACGGCATAAAAAATCTTTCAACTGTCCTGTGAATTTTTAGGCGTGACAATGGTCGAAGCAAAATAATCTGACCCCATATTATTAATAAAATTAGTATATACATATATAATATAATAATAATCATAATAATAAAAATCTTATATAATAATATAGTTTTATTCGCACATTTTGATATGCAATATTAATTTGCATTTATACGGAATTGATTAAATGCGATATACTGTTCATGCTCATACCCTCGTGCGAAAATATAGATTACATATTTAGGGGACCATGTATCTAGGCTAATTGTGACAAATCGCATGATCTTAATAATTGTTACTTAGATTGATTTATGTACTTGTTCGATAAATCAATTAAGGTGCACTATTTGAGGGGGAGAATTTACAAGAGTTATGCCTTGAATTCCAAATTATTTTGATGATCTTTCTCTAAGTGTTGCAGAAACAATGAGGAAGACTTCACGAGTTTATCTCGACTTGGAGTACACGGCAGTGGTTCAAATGTTGGTTGGTTAAATATTTGGATCGTCAACGTGTTTTATGAATTTGAATTTTACCAATTTATCTCAAAAATATTTTTCAAGGGGAATCAAATAGAAAAATTGCTTCCAAAATTAACTCTAATATTTCTGACATCTGTTGCTTTAAGTCTTGCAGATTTATAAAGTGTGAAGACGGAGCCAGATGTCATCAACCAGAATTACAGGGAGTTAATTGCATTTATTTTCATACATAGGGGGAGCAATTATGTGATTTACTCGTAAACCTAGGATCAATCTGAAAAACGATAGAAAAACTTACAATCGAGAAATTCGGGCGAATTTTGCAATTTTCATTCGTAGATTCTCGAGCGAAAATTGATTTTGGACCAAGGTGTAATTTTCGCCTTCATAACTGACGAGCAAAAAATAAACAGGAACCAATGATTCTCGATCGGAATCATCGAACGAAAATTAAATAGTAACCAAAGCAAAATTCTCGATCTTAAGTTTCTCGATCGTAAATAGTAATGGGCTTAAATTCACTATGTCACGAAAAACGTCAAATCAGCCCAATTAAACGAAATCATTACTTGCAGTCGAAAATCCCCAAATACACGCTAAAACCCTCGATCGCAAAATTCAACAGTCAAATTTTCGTGCGCTAAACTTTTTCTCTCAAAAGACGAACGTCAAAACCCTTCATATATTTCGATTTTTCCTCTGATTTTCGTCTTTAGAAGGTAGATTTGACTTCTTTTAGGGATTATCATGTATTTAAATCTCATGTGCATCTGTATTTTGAAATATTTCGCTTGATTCTGTGTTCATTTCTCGACTGTTCATATTCTGAGAACTCGAATGCTTATTTGCAGTGTTTTAGGCCAATATCTAAGTATAATCTAGGTTTAAAACTGCATATTAAGATAGTTTCGAAGTCTCTTGATCGTTTTCTGAAAGATTATGTTGATTCTTTGCGTTATTTGAGTCTGATTGAAAGAACGACTAAAACTGGGTTTGTACCATTTGAAGACGTCGAAGAACTTTTTCGCTCGCAAACAGTGTCAATTGAATTTCAATTGTTCTACTGTTTGCACTTGTTAGGTCCTACGATTAACAACTCTATGATCCTAGGCATGAATTCTAAGTAATTCGATGATAAAGATTGACATTAAGATTCGATCGAAAAACTCTAATGAAGAACGAGAGAGAGAATTCGAGTAGAGTGAGAAAGTTACTATTGTTTCTCTCTAGAAATTGAATTGCAAGCCTTTCGGATCAATTTCCAAAACTTTCTCTTTTAAGCTCAATGTGTACAATCCTATTTATACCAAACAAACTTGGTATAAATAACAAACAAGTCCTAAACTAAGGACAACTATACAAAACGCCCCTAATTACAAGGACAACTAATGAAATCAAGCACAATTCTAAAAGTATACTCTACAATCTCCCCCTTTGTGTTTGATTGCGTCTCCGCGCTAATTGTCCTCGTCGGGCATAATACGATCTACGCAAGCCCAGCGCATGCTCATAATCCCTTATCGTCTCCCTAAGCTTCAGGCGCTCCTCGATGTCATCTAGCAATTCCATCAGGAGCGGCTGTTCTCTCACGAACCTGTGGATCCTCAGCATAGTGTCTCGGTTGATTTCTTCCAACCTCTGCTCGATATTCCGTCTGATGACCTTGAGCGTTCCGTCGCAAAACTTATGAATCTATGTCTTCAGCATCAACCTGGTCTTCTGGGCAATTGGATTGTTGTAGGTAATGCCGATGACCGAGCTGATGTGCACATGATTGCTTGGAAGCCCTTCGATCTCAGGTCTTTTGTTGAGTAGTTCTGCCATGTTAACCTTCCTCATGTTGCTCTCCAGGGCCATCTGAAGGTCGTGTGCGGCGAAGTACTTGACTTGGCCCATCATGAACCGGTAGAGCCCTTCGAGGCCTTCTTTCTTGATGAAGCCTTGAGGACCTTTGTACTTTTCCACGTACAGCTTGTAGAGGTTGTACACCTCATCAGCAGGTATGTACGGTAGGTCACTCTCGCTTAGTTCCTCTCGGGTTCTCCACTCTTTCAATGACGTAGTGAGGTGTTAGAAGTCCTCCTTTTGCACAGTAGACGCTGAGGAGTTGGCATATTGGGGAGAGACTCTTATAATGGTTCTTGGCTTGTCCTTTTGTCATCCCCAGCCTCACGTTAGGTCCTAGTTGGGTCAGCATCCATAGATATGTCATCATCTTCTGCTGATCCCAGTGAGAGATCCCTCTTAGCTCGAATTCATTCAGCTTCTTGACCCTGTTCGATGACCTCCAGATGTGTTCACGAACTTCTTCAAGGAAGGGGATTTCGATTTGACTATTTTCCCACGGCGTGTCGACCCGAACGGTCCCTGGCATTTGCCTTGTGGGGGAAGCCGCTCGTTGTGCGATCAACTCTGATAGCCTTGGGATGTCTCGTTGGTAGTCTTCACCTTCTTGAAGTTCATCGTCTTCTATGATTACGAGGTCCACGGATGCCTGTTGTAGAAAATATCGAACGTCCTGAAGCCGTTGTCTTTGATGCTCCTCGGGCATGGAATGGGTCATCCATTGTCCTTCGAAGATGTATCTGTCTAGAACTTCGTGTGGATTGACGCCATGTCCTGATGGTCCCGGTTGGTCTGGAGCGACTGAGGGAGTAGCTTGGGTAGCTGCTAGGGCTACAAGCATCGCAGCACTTGCTTCTTCTTCCGGAAGCAAGGGGCGTGAGTAGATTGGTGGTGTGGGCGGAGGCGTCCTGAGGTGAAAGGTTGGTGGGTCGATGTGGGCGGTGCGGTGCGTGGTGTGGGTGGTTTGTGTTTGGGTTTGGGTTTGGGTTTCACCAGCTCCAGCGCTTGTTTGTGTAGCGCCCGGGCCTTGTCCTTGGCCACTTGTAGATGTCCTTAGCCTCTTCTCCCCCTCATGAGGATCCTGATCGTCAGGGTCGTCATGTCGGCGTCTTGAGCGGGGAGTCTTGGCCTCGGCAAGTGTCAGTAGGTGGCTCAGGATGATCCACCAATCGCCTGTACAGAGACTCTTCTTGAGGCGACCGGTTGGAGAAGCCGATCAGTCGGGCGAGTAGAATGTCGTGGAGCTCGGTTATGGGTATGGTGTATGGGTTGATTAGGATGGATGAATTAGCTAATGGGTCGGTGGGTGTGGGTTGTGGAGGTGTGAGGGTGGGTTGTGACGAGGTGCCTTCGGAGACAGATGCTTTCCCGGTGTCTCTTCGGGATGTCTTTATGGCAGTATACACTCTCTCCATTATTTTGTCTTCAATCGATTGAACAGCAGCGGAGAGAGCGGCTTGGAATTGCTCGTTCGTCACAAACGGTGCGGACGCCTCCTTGGATGGACCAGGACGACTGATGTCGCCTGTTATCAACCCTTGAGTAGACACCGACTCTTCAGGTTGGCTCACAGTCACTTGAGGTTGTGACTGTATGAGACTTCCACCCAATCCTTGAGTCGAATCTTGAAGATTCGGCTCTATGGGCGTTGTGGCAGGCTCGGGTTGCGCCTGCGAACCAGACACCACGAGAATTGGTTGCGTCTCAAGATTGAGCGAAGAAGTGCCAGCAACACTTATAGATGTGGTCAGCGTAGTATCTGGTGTGTTGGTGACAGCCGGGAAAAGGGACTCCAGCTGAATGCTAAGTCTCCTGGGAGTCCTCCTTATCAGACTTATTTCTTCGTCAGACTCCGTGTCAGACGGGGTGGCCGTGTGAGAAGTGAGGTCACGATCGACGTCCTCCAGTGCCTGATCCGTCACCGGTGGAAGAGAGCTTTGCCCCATTTCTACTTCGGGCTGTGCTACTGGTTGAAGAACCTCCTCAATGGTTTCTTCGAGCATGCCAACATGAATGGGCACTTCCACTTGATATTCATGTGCAGGAGCCTCGAGCGCCATCTCAGTAGCCATGACGTCTATCAAGGTATTATCTACGTCGGGCATTGGCTCTTGGACCAATGGAGACTCTTGTTGAAGCTCCTGGGCGACAACATCTATCATCACGTCGTCAGGGCTTTGGTGATGTTGCGGTTGGGGAGGGCTCATATGTACATCTGCCGGGGGCCCTCTAATCATTTCCTCGGTGAGGTGATGTTCCCGGCAGTATCTCTGATATTCAGCTCCTGTGGGGTCAGCGAGCCGAAGAAGGTTGAGAGATATGGCCATTGAAGGCTGTGCAAGGTCCACCAACCTTGGGTTGTGGAAGAATTTGAGCCGGGGCGGCTGATAGTTTCCTCCCGGGGGCAGGCGAGGAATGTTCTGCGCGTACATCTCCATGTGTTGGCGGATGATGACGGAGAACCATCTCGCGTACGGCACGTTCTTGGACCGCTTGTTCTCCTTTTGTCTGATCTGTTCTGCAAGGTCGTTCCAGATCAGCTGGGCAAAATCGTAATTCCGCGAGAACACGACTGTCGCGACCCTACTTCCTAATTAAATTAGTTGGCGGATTTCCGCAACAGAAGTCGCGGAGGACCCCATTTATTAAAAACTTTTAATAAAATAATTTACATTTCATATCAAAGGTCGGGTTTTACAAAAAGCGTCATATTTACACACCGGGCCGAAGCCCCAAAATCTAACCCGACTAAACTAAACTACGCCTCTCCACAGGTCGCGTCCCATGTACCGCTCCGCCCTCAAAAGCCCGTGGAGTCACCGCCGCCAGCCCGCCTACAGCTAACCCTGACACTCATCGGTGTCGGGCGCAGTCTCACCTATAAAATAAAACCCTGAGCAAAAACGCCCAGTAGGTGGCAGTAAAAACATGCAATGCATATGCGTGCGTGCACTCAACCCAATCCCATGTCCTCGCACATGAAATATGCACGCTCGACCTATCTCACGTCTCGTCACATATCAGGGCCCTAGGCTAGACTCGGCACCCACGCGCGCATGGCAAGGTACGCCATAATCATGCGGTAGCCCACGCCGGCCTCGCCGGGTCGCTCCCTCCGCACACAATCTCAACCCGACGGTGTTACACCTTGGTGTAACTCCCCGAGTAGTTTACCACTACCCGGGTAGACAGGAATCTCACATCTGTCTGCCGTCCCTGAGCCAATAAAATATCGGTGGTGTACACCTCGGGTGGCTCAATCCCGAGTAGATGGGTGTCGCAAACCCCCTCTCCCACCAGGTGCCCTATCGAGTCTAGACCTGACTACCAACATCGGTAACTCTACCCCACTCATCCGACGCCGTAAGATGTAGCCGTATGAATACGGTACATCATCATCACTCTCACCCGTGCATGTCGTGATATGTACATAAAATCAATCACATGAACACATCACACGTTTCATAAACTCGTAAGTAGTATAACTCGTAAAATATTATACTTTATTAAAACCCGATACTAGGCCGATGGTTTGAAATTCCAAAAATAATATTTTTATAATTTAAAATATGGGTTGACCCGAAAATATATGTTATAGTACGAAAATATTTTATTTAAAAGTGATTTGGTAAAAGTCGGGCGATTTTAAATTGTGCAGTAGAAAAATTCGAGATAGTTAATAGATGGATTTCGAGGTGAATTATAAAAGATGTCGAGTTACCTATTACAAAAGATGTCGAGCTGCATAATTGATAGATGTCGAAACGTATAGTGAAGGGACTCGACATTTCTAAGGTTTGTATATCGACATTTATAGTTGTTTTGAGAGTCTCGACATTGTGTAAGAATTTCGACATTTATTCTTTGTTCAATGATGTGCCACGACATTTTACAATGATGTCGACTTTTACAAGGAATGATGAGCTCGACATTTTCTATTTTACTAGAGCTCGACATTTTTAAGTAAGAGCTCGACATTTTCTATTTTACTAGAGCTCGACATTTTTAGCATGTCTCGACATTTATATTATATCGACATTCTATAAAAGTTTCGACATTTAGTATAAGATATCGACATTTTTGTTAGAGGCCTCGACATTCTTCGCTCGACATTTTTGGTATGTCTCGACATTTCTATTATCTCAACATTCTATAAAAGTTTCGACATTTTGTATAAGATATCGACATTTCTAAGTAAGAACTCGACATTTTCTTGGTATGTCTCGACATTTACATTATATCGACAGGACATTTTTCAATGATTTCGACATTCTACAATGAACTCGACATTTTTCAATGATTTCGACATTTTACAATGAACTCGACATTTTTCAATGATTTCGACATTTTACAATGAGCTCGACATTTTTCAATGATTTCGACATTTTACAATGAGCTCGACATTTTTCAATGATTTCGACATTTTACAATGAACTCGACATTTTCCAATGATTTCAACATTTTACAATGAACTCGACATTTTTCAATGATTTCGACATTTTTCAGAAATCATGGTCTCGACATTTATGAGGCTTCGACATTTTTCAAGAGGTTTCGACATCTTTTACAGATTTCGACATATTTCAGAAATTCAAACAAGTTCTTCGTCGCTCAACCCATAACCTAAATCATCAACCAAGAACTCATATTTTGAGTTCGAAATCACATTGAAACACATAGCAACATGCCACGAAAAATTATAAAGATTATAAGACTTAAGAATATGAAATCGAATGGCCTTCCAATCGACTTCTAACCATTTTACGGAAATTAATATACTTTAAAAGGGTTTGTAGGGGTATAAACCACCTACCTATCCTCCAAGCTAAATTTGGACTAATCTCTTGGCTTGAAGATCGTCTTGAGCTCACCACAAATCTGCTCCTCTTCGTCACCTTATATGCTCAATTTCCAACTAATCATGAATCCATGTAGAAATGTTTAAACACCTAAGCTAGTAGTGAATTTACTCGTTAAGTAGAATCCTTACCTCCTTAGCTTGTTTAGCTAATTTCCTAGATTGAGCAACTCGATCAAGTTACCCAAGAATTTCCTTTTTCTCCTCTCTTCTTCACGTAAGTTTTGAAGACTTGGACAAAGAAATTTCCTTTTTCTTTTATCTTTACATTACACGTTTTCCCACTTGGACTAACAATGATATTTTAAGATAAATATCTTGTACAAATCATGACACTAGGCGTGGGTTTCCCATGAATTAAGCAAACTTGTACTTATCTCCTTCTTTGGGCTATTAATTCACTTGTTTGGGCCTTTTATAATTTAATTTGGGCCTTTACTAATTTATTTTGGGGTCTTATATTATTCAACCTATTTTTATTCTTGGGATTTCTTAAGCATTTTCGGCCCACTTGTTTTTCCTCGGCCCGGACTGATATTTTCGGCTCGCTCCCGAAAATTCGGTTTCGTTCGAAAACCATCTTCATTAATTTCGAATATTACAAAAATAATCCCGTATTAATTTTACGGGTATTACATCCTCCCCCCCTTACAGAAATTTCGTCCCCGAAATTTAAGTCGTCGTAAACAACTCGGGGTACTTTTCTCTCATCTCATCTTCTCGCTCCCAAGTGGCTTCCTCCATTGTCTGGTTCCGCCACAAGACCTTCACTAGGGGGATGTTCTTATTTCGAAGTCGCTTCACCTCGTACATTAAAATCTCTACCGGCCTTTCTTCATAGCTTAGGTCCGGTCTCAATTGTTGATGAAGCGTCTCACTTCGTAGCACATGACTCGGATCCGGAACGTACTTCCGTAACGTAGATACGTGGAAGACGTCATGGACTTGTGCTAGTGATGTCGGTAGTTCTAACTGGTACGCTACTTCACCGACTCTTTTCAAAATATGAAAGGGTCCTATGTATCTCGGACTCAACTTTCCTTTTCGTCCGAATCTCTTAACTCCTTTCATCGGTGATATTTTCAAGAAGACTTGATCGCCTTCTTCAATTTCCAACGGCCTTCGTCTTTATCCGCGTAATTCTTCTGACGACTTTGGGCCGTTTGCATCCTCTCCCGTATCTTACTAACAGCTTCGGTCATCTCACGAACCATTTCAGGACCTAATAGCGCCTTCTCGCCGATTTCATCCCAGTGTACTGGGGATCGGCATTTACGCCCATACAAGGCTTCGTAAGGTGCCATCCCGATCGTCGCTTGAAAGCTGTTGTTGTACGAAAATTCGATTAATGAAAGGTATTTACTCCAGCTTCCTCGGAAATCCAGAACACAAGCCCTTAACATATCTTCAAGCGTCTGTATCGTCCTTTCCGATTGTCCGTCCGTCTGGGGATGATAGGCTGAACTAAATGATAGTTTGGTCCCTAAAGCCTTCTGTAAGCTCCCCCAGAATTGAGATAGAAATCTCGAGTCGCGATCGGAAACGATCGATATCGGAATCCCATGTAGTCTCACTATTTCCTGAATGTATATCTCTGCGAACTTCTCCATGGGATATGTCTGGTTGATCGGTAGAAAGTGGGCAGATTTCGTTAATCTATCAACGACTACCCAAATAGCATCATGTCCTTTCACCGTCTTGGGTAATCCGACGACAAAATCCATGGTTATGTGGTCCCACTTCCACTCGGGAACCGTCAACGATTGTAGCATTCCTGCCGGCCTTTGATGTTCTGCTTTGATCTGCTGACAAGTCAGACATCTGCTTACGAAAGCAGCAACATCTCTTTTCATTCCAGGCCACCAGTAATTTATCCGCAAATCTCGATACATCTTCGTTGCTCCAGGATGTACCGAGTAGATCGTAGTGTGTGCCTCATTCATTAAAGTTCGACGGATTTCTTCATCCTTAGGCACGTACAACCGACTTCTGAATCGTAAACTCCCGTCCTCTCGGAATTCGAATTCCGACGGAACATCTTCATCTTGTTCACCCCGAATCTTCAGGTATAATTCATCTTTCCTTTGTGCGTCGATGATTCGATCTAACAGCGTCGGTTTGAGAGTCAACGCTGCCAATCTCGTCTCAATCTCCCCGAAGTGAATTACTTCAACTCCGAGTTGGCACAATTCGATATTCACAGCTTTTCGGCTCAACGCGTCTGCGACCGCGTTAGCTTTTCCTGGGTGATAGTTAATCGCACAGTCGTAATCCTTCACCAGCTCGAGCCATCGTCGTTGCCTCATATTTAACTCCTTTTGTGTGAAGAAGTACTTCAGGCTCTTGTGATCTGTAAAGATCTCGCACCTTTCTCCGTACAGATAGTGTCGCCAGATTTTGAGAGCAAACACTACTGCGGCGAGTTCAAGATCGTGGGTGGGGTAATTCTTCTCGTACAGCTTCAACTGTCGGGAGGCGTAAGCGATTACCTTCCCGTTCTGCATTAACACGCACCCCAAGCCGTTCTTCGAGGCGTCGCTATACACCGAAAATCCTTCAGTACCCGACGGTATTGCTAAAACTGGAGCAGTCGTCAGTCTCTTCTTCAACTCCTGAAAACTTTGCTCGCACTGTTCTGTCCATTTGAACGAGACATTCTTCTTTGTCAGGTTTGTGAGCGTTGAGGCAATGCTGGAGAAGTCTTTGATGAACTTTCGATAATATCCAGCAAGCCCGAGAAAACTCCTTACTTCAGTGGGAGTGGTCGGCCGTGGCCAATTTTCTATTGCCTCAATCTTGCTGGGGTCCACCGAAATTCCGCTCCCCGAAATGATGTGCCCCAGAAATGCCACTTGTTCCAACCAGAATTCGCATTTCTTAAACTTAGCGAACAGCTGTTTCTCCCGAAGAATTCCAAGGACCGTTCTCAGATGTTCTTCGTGTTCCTCCTTCGTCTTCGAGTATACGAGGATATCATCGATAAACACTATAACGAAACGGTCTAGGAACTCCTTAAATACTCGGTTCATCAGATCCATGAAAGCGGCAGGAGCATTCGTTAGCCCGAATGGCATGACCAAGAATTCGTAGTGGCCGTACCTCGTGCTGAACGCAGTTTTCGGAACATCCTTTTCACGAATTTTCAACTGATGATAACCGGAACGCAGGTCGATCTTTGAGAACACCGTTGCCCCTTGTAATTGATCGAATAAATCGTCTATTCTCGGCAACGGGTATTTGTTCTTTATCGTGATCTTATTAAGTTCACGATAGTCTATACATAATCTCATTGACCCGTCTTTCTTCTTTACGAAAAGTACCGGGGCTCCCCAGGGTGAGAAACTGGGTTGAATAAAACCCTTCTGCAACAATTCTTCCAATTGCTCCTTCAATTCCCGCAATTCATTTGGTGCTAATCGATACGGGGCTTTAGAAATGGGGGCAGCTCCGGGCACAAGATCGATTACGAATTCAATTTCCCGATTCGGCGGTAATCCCGGGAGATCCTCGGGAAACACATCGGGATACTCCTTTACTATAGGAACTTCCTCTAGTTTTGGCTGAGGAGATTCTTCGGCTTTCACCGCAAAGATCAGAAATGCTTCGCAACCCGTGTTTACGAGTCGCTGAGCTTTCAGAGCAGAAATCCTAGGGATTAATTTATTGTTCGTCTTTCCCGAAAATTCAAACTCGCCTCCCTCAGTCGATTGAAACCTAACTACTTTCTTCGCACTGTCTATGATTGCTCCGTACTTCGAGAGCCAATCCATCCCGAATATGATGTCGTAGTCATTCATCGGGATCACTATCAAATCTACATTCAATTTCCGACCCTCAATTCTCACGGGACAGTTTTCTACTACCAGGTTTGTCCTAGTTGGGTCTCCGTGGGGCAAGGAAACTATATAGTTGCACAATGAAGGGGTAGGATATATTCCCGCCCGGGTCACAAAACTGGCCGACACAAACGAGTGTGTGGCTCCAGAGTCAATTAGAATGGAAGATGGTACGTGAAAGATATTCAACGTACCAGTCACTACGGCTGGATTCGCCTCCGCCTCCTCGTTTGTCATTGTGAAAACCCTCGCAGGTACGGGTGGAGGTCGAATCAATTTCTGTGGTTGATTCTATAACTGAGGCTGGCCTTCCGTGCAGTTCCGTGCAGTGTGCCCCATCTTTCCGCACCGAAAGCACTGCAGATTCTGCATCGGTCGGGATCCGTAGCAGATACCGAAGTGGTTTCGCCCACACTGCTGGCACTATGGCGCTGGCATCGCTGGTCGATAGGGAACGTTGGTTGGTCCCTGGCTAAAGTTCGGGCGCCACATCTGTTGGCCCGGTCGATTGCCTTTGTTCTTCGGGCCATTGCCGAAGAATGAGCGCTTCTGACTGCTACCTCCTTGTTGAGCCTCCCTCTTTCTGTTCACTTCCTGAGCTTCTCTCACTACTCCTTCAGCTTGTTCGGCTATCAACGCACGCTCTGTCGCTTGCCGAAATTCCAACTGTCTCACGCCCGCCACACTAAGGTCTCGATAGAATTCGGGTTTCAGTCCCCGAAGGAATCTCGTAACTTTGAGAGCGTTCGTCGCTACGAGATGAGGAGCGAAGCGGGATAACTCTTCGAACTTGCGAATGTATTCAGCAACTGGCATTCGCCCTTGTTTCAGGTTCATGAATTCGTACATCCGCTGCTCTTGGTCGTGAGCAGTGAAGTACTTTTCGTAGAACAATTCCCTGAAACGCTCCCAAGTCATGGTTGCAGGATCTTCTAACACCTTTACGGTGTTCCACCAGAATCGTGCGCTTCCCCGAAGTAGGGAAACGGCACATAGCACCTTCTCGTTGTTCGGCACGCGACTATAAATGAAGAGGTCTTCGATCGTGCCGATCCAATCTTCGGCCACCGCAGGGTTAGTGGCCTCGGCGAAATTTGGGGGATTCAGTTTGCGGAACCTCTCCCCGATAATTTCCACGCGATCGAGTTGCGGGGAGGAACGGTGCTCAGATGAGCTTTGATGATTTATGAGGTTGTTGATTTGGTCTGACTGTCGTTGGATTAATTCAGTCAACCGTCGGATAGTGTCGTGTTCAGGAGTCGGGGACTCAGGTTCGTCCCGTCGACTCGTTTCTCCTACGAACTCTCGTCTAGGTCTTCCTCTCGACATTCTCGAATGCTAGCTAGCGCACATAAACGAACACATATCAACTCACATAATCACATTAGCATATAACACTTACAGGCGAGGCTGGTTCTCCCGGCTTCTGAGCGGCGGTACATGGACAGTCTTCAGAACCTAGAACCTAACGCTCTGATACCACCTGTCGCGACCCTACTTCCTAATTAAATTAGTTGGCGGATTTCCGCAACAGAAGTCGCGGAGGACCCCATTTATTAAAAACTTTTAATAAAATAATTTACATTTCATATCAAAGGTCGGGTTTTACAAAAAGCGTCATATTTACACACCGGGCCGAAGCCCCAAAATCTAACCCGACTAAACTAAACTACGCCTCTCCACAGGTCGCGTCCCATGTACCGCTCCGCCCTCAAAAGCCCGTGGAGTCACCGCCGCCAGCCCGCCTACAGCTAACCCTGACACTCATCGGTGTCGGGCGCAGTCTCACCTATAAAATAAAACCCTGAGCAAAAACGCCCAGTAGGTGGCAGTAAAAACATGCAATGCATATGCGTGCGTGCACTCAACCCAATCCCATGTCCTCGCACATGAAATATGCACGCTCGACCTATCTCACGTCTCGTCACATATCAGGGCCCTAGGCTAGACTCGGCACCCACGCGCGCATGGCAAGGTACGCCATAATCATGCGGTAGCCCACGCCGGCCTCGCCGGGTCGCTCCCTCCGCACACAATCTCAACCCGACGGTGTTACACCTTGGTGTAACTCCCCGAGTAGTTTACCACTACCCGGGTAGACAGGAATCTCACATCTGTCTGCCGTCCCTGAGCCAATAAAATATCGGTGGTGTACACCTCGGGTGGCTCAATCCCGAGTAGATGGGTGTCGCAAACCCCCTCTCCCACCAGGTGCCCTATCGAGTCTAGACCTGACTACCAACATCGGTAACTCTACCCCACTCATCCGACGCCGTAAGATGTCGCCGTATGAATACGGTACATCATCATCACTCTCACCCGTGCATGTCGTGATATGTACATAAAATCAATCACATGAACACATCACACGTTTCATAAACTCGTAAGTAGTATAACTCGTAAAATATTATACTTTATTAAAACCCGATACTAGGCCGATGGTTTGAAATTCCAAAAATAATATTTTTATAATTTAAAATATGGGTTGACCCGAAAATATATGTTATAGTACGAAAATATTTTATTTAAAAGTGATTTGGTAAAAGTCGGGCGATTTTAAATTGTGCAGTAGAAAAATTCGAGATAGTTAATAGATGGATTTCGAGGTGAATTATAAAAGATGTCGAGTTACCTATTACAAAAGATGTCGAGCTGCATAATTGATAGATGTCGAAACGTATAGTGAAGGGACTCGACATTTCTAAGGTTTGTATATCGACATTTATAGTTGTTTTGAGAGTCTCGACATTGTGTAAGAATTTCGACATTTATTCTTTGTTCAATGATGTGCCACGACATTTTACAATGATGTCGACTTTTACAAGGAATGATGAGCTCGACATTTTCTATTTTACTAGAGCTCGACATTTTTAAGTAAGAGCTCGACATTTTCTATTTTACTAGAGCTCGACATTTTTAGCATGTCTCGACATTTATATTATATCGACATTCTATAAAAGTTTCGACATTTAGTATAAGATATCGACATTTTTGTTAGAGGCCTCGACATTCTTCGCTCGACATTTTTGGTATGTCTCGACATTTCTATTATCTCAACATTCTATAAAAGTTTCGACATTTTGTATAAGATATCGACATTTCTAAGTAAGAACTCGACATTTTCTTGGTATGTCTCGACATTTACATTATATCGACAGTTTTCAATGATTTCGACATTTTACAATGAACTCGACATTTTTCAATGATTTCGACATTTTACAATGAACTCGACATTTTTCAATGATTTCGACATTTTACAATGAACTCGACATTTTTCAATGATTTCGACATTTTACAATGAACTCGACATTTTTCAATGATTTCGACATTTTACAATGAGCTCGACATTTTTCAATGATTTCGACATTTTACAATGAGCTCGACATTTTTCAATGATTTCGACATTTTACAATGAACTCGACATTTTCCAATGATTTCAACATTTTACAATGAACTCGACATTTTTCAATGATTTCGACATTTTTCAGAAATCATGGTCTCGACATTTATGAGGCTTCGACATTTTTCAAGAGGTTTCGACATCTTTTACAGATTTCGACATATTTCAGAAATTCAAACAAGTTCTTCGTCGCTCAACCCATAACCTAAATCATCAACCAAGAACTCATATTTTGAGTTCGAAATCACATTGAAACACATAGCAACATGCCACGAAAAATTATAAAGATTATAAGACTTAAGAATATGAAATCGAATGGCCTTCCAATCGACTTCTAACCATTTTACGGAAATTAATATACTTTAAAAGGGTTTGTAGGGGTATAAACCACCTACCTATCCTCCAAGCTAAATTTGGACTAATCTCTTGGCTTGAAGATCGTCTTGAGCTCACCACAAATCTGCTCCTCTTCGTCACCTTATATGCTCAATTTCCAACTAATCATGAATCCATGTAGAAATGTTTAAACACCTAAGCTAGTAGTGAATTTACTCGTTAAGTAGAATCCTTACCTCCTTAGCTTGTTTAGCTAATTTCCTAGATTGAGCAACTCGATCAAGTTACCCAAGAATTTCCTTTTTCTCCTCTCTTCTTCACGTAAGTTTTGAAGACTTGGACAAAGAAATTTCCTTTTTCTTTTTTCTTTACATTACACGTTTTCCCACTTGGACTAACAATGATATTTTAAGATAAATATCTTGTACAAATCATGACACTAGGCGTGGGTTTCCCATGAATTAAGCAAACTTGTACTTATCTCCTTCTTTGGGCTATTAATTCACTTGTTTGGGCCTTTTATAATTTAATTTGGGCCTTTACTAATTTATTTTGGGGTCTTATATTATTCAACCTATTTTTATTCTTGGGGTTTCTTAAGCATTTTCGGCCCACTTGTTTTTCCTCGGCCCGGACTGATATTTTCGGCTCGCTCCCGAAAATTCGGTTTCGTTCGAAAACCATCTTCATTAATTTCGAATATTACAAAAATAATCCCGTATTAATTTTACGGGTATTACAACGACTCCATGAAAAATCCGGAGTATGTGGCCGTTGCCTTTGTCGAAGCCGGCGTGCTTAGGAGATAGACACTTGTTCACGATCCCGAACAGTGTCTTCCATGGGTGAGGGATACCGTTGCTTTGAACCTGAGCGGGCTTGGTGAGCGGAGGACGGTAACCCATTTGAAGGAAATCAGACCAGTTCTTCATCTGATGGGAGGGGGTCGTAGTTTTGGCTGTGAGGGAGGTCAAGTAGAGCTCTGAACTCGTTCTTGCCCATGCAGATGTGCCTCGTCCCTACAACCGTCGTGAAATGGTATCCCCCGTCCAAGATGATGCTCTTGATCATCCCCCAAAACTAGTGGAGGTAGACCATCGGCACTGATGCCGTCACGGTAAGTCCATGCCATAGTGGATGGCCTTGAAGGATAGACACGATAATGTCGTCTGGACACCGGAAGGTGGCCAGGTCCAATTGGAAGTTCGTGTCGTGGACATTGAGGTATATGGACTTGTCGTATATGTGGTTATATGTTGGATAGCGATCCATCTGAAAAAAATAAGAAATATAACAAATCATTAGTTCATAATTTTTTATATTAGTCGAAAATGAATTTAATTTCATCAAACTATAATATTGTATCAAGTCATGACATGTTTGATGAATTTTGAATTGAAATCGTATGATATGCATATAGGATTCTTGATTTTTAAAAAATGTAATGGCATGATGGTAATTTCGAATTAAACACCTAACGCTTGAAAAATAGTTTGAAAATTTTCTAAGTGTTTAATCGCGGGTAATGTCACTGTTCATGCCGAGAAATTTTTCGCTCGATAAAATTGGTTTTCAAATTGATTTCCTATGCATTGATTTCAATTGTAATGACTCAGTTTAATTTTTCGATCGAGAAATTTTTATTCGCTAATGTTCGCTACAGGGTAAAAGACTTAGAGAAAAATTTTCTAAGTGTTGAAGTTGAAATCGAGACTGTAGTCGATCAATTTTACGATCGAGAAAAATATCTGTGTAAATTACGATCGAGAAATTAAATTTCCGGGTAAATTTACGATCGAGAATTTTTTCCGCGCGTGAATAAAATTTTGCTATTAAAATTAACGAGCGAGAAAATATTTCAATTTGAAAAGGTGTTTCGCTGCAAAGTTTTACGATCGAGAAAATTTTCAATCATAGACTAAGTCAACTATTGAGAAAATTTTCAATCGGTCCAAATTTCGCGGCGAGTTTTTACGGTCGAGAAATTAATATCGCCGTTTAAAATTTTCAATCGAGAACAAGATTGAAATGGAAATTTTTGACCGTAAGTTTTACGCTCGAGATTTTTGAAGACATTGCATCTATGTTATCTATTCCTCTCAGTAATATTTCGCTCGCATAAAATTAAAATTAGTTTTCTCGATAGTAAATAAATTTCGATCAGCGTTAATTATTTTAATGATTAACTTGAAAATTTTACGATGCATACAGTGATTTAATCAAATTTGAGAATCAATTTACACTGTTTGCGATCGAGAAAGTTCTTCGACGCATTTAAACCATTAAACTCCAGTTTTAGTCTATCAGTTAATCCAACACTAATAACGCACAAAATCGAATTTATTTTCACCCAAAATGATCAGGAAACTTCAAAAACTAGCCTATTATGCAGTTTCTAACCCAGATTATTCTTAGAGAAAGGCTAAAACACTGCGAGCAGGTGTTTGAGTTTGTCAGAGTATGAACAGTCGAGAAATAACCAAGTAATCATGCGAAATATTGCAGAATACAGACGCAAATCTAGTTTAAATGATCGGAAAACCCTAAAGGAAGTCAAATCTACCTTCAAAAGACGAAAATAGTTGAAGGATTGAAAGATTTTGAAGATTTTGACTGTCGTCTTTTGAGAGAAAAAGTTTTTCGCTAGAAAATTTGACTGTTGAGTTTTGCGATCAACGGTTTTGCGTGATTTTAGGGATTTTCGACTGCAGACTAATGATGTCATTTAATTTGGGCTGATTTGACGTTTACGATACCTAGTGAGTTAAGCCCATTACTTTTTACGATCGAGAAACTTACGATCGAGAAATTAGATTTGGTTACTGTTCAATTTTCGCTCGACAATTCCGATCGTAAATCTCTTTGGTTCCTGTATAATTTTCGCTCGACAATATGAAGGCGAAAATTACAATTTGGTCCCAAATTAATTTTCTCTCGAAAAACTGCGATTGAAAATTGCAAATTCGCCCGTATTTCTCGATAGTAAGTTTTTCTTAACATTTCAGATTGATCCTAAATTTTAAGAATAAACCACAGCATTACTCCTAATTATAAACGAGAATGCAATTAACTCCCTGAATTTTCGTAGAAGTGACATCCCGCTCCAAAATTGATCTTCGATAATCTGCATTACTTAGAGCAAAATGTTGAGAATATTAGAGTTAATTAAAAAAGTAATTGATCTACTAAGGCATCTCCTGTATCGTTTATCGATGTCTTGAGCTCACGATCGTGAAATTTTGTGATGTCCTCCCTTTTTAAGTATTGACCGAAGTAAATCGAGGTGAAAATTTCTGCAACACTTAAAGATAAAAACATCAAAAATATTTGGAGCTCAAAACATGGAAACATTGTAAATGCTCCCCCTCAAATATTGCACATGTATCGATTTATCACATAATCAAGCAAATCAATACAAGTAACAATCATTTTTGTACGCAATTTAGGCAATTTCACTTAGATACATGGTCCCCAAATCATGTATTCAAAATTTTTGCGAGAGTGTATGAGCAAAAACAAGTAAAGTCGCATATTAATCAATTCCGTACCAATGCAAGTTAAACATGCATTCAAAATGTGCGATTTTTTTTATGTATTAATAGTATTATTAGTATGGGGTCAGATTATTTTGCTAAGATCATCGTCACGCCTAAAATTTCACGAGACATTTGATAGGATCACGTACCGTCAAGTCATGTCGTCAAACTTAAGGAGTCCAAAGCTCATAGAATGATCCATTTCGACAACTCTCACTGGTTCACTCTAGCACTCGATAATTTATGCCTTGGTATGATTATATATATATATATCACTCAATTCAACACAAGCAATCTTAAGTCAATTTACCTGTGATCGAGGCATTTTTTAATCATTTCACCCTTGCGAGAGATCGTTGATGTGGAATCATAGAGACTTGTGAAGGGTTTTATTTTTGGCTCTGACTAAGAAGGGAATGATAGTTTTGGGATTGTGGACTAAGAATCTTCTTCCTCTTCTTCGTCGTTCTCCTTCTTTTAGACTTTTTTTTTCGTTCTTCTCATCCTTTCTTTGTCTCCTTCTGCACTTGCTCAAGCTGAAGCTCCGCTTCTCTACGAGGCTGAGAGATTATCTAAGGCGAAGTTCTTCTTGTTCGTTCTCGGGCCGATACTGCGCTCCTTTTCTCTTAATCCCTAGTGGGGTTTCAAAGATTATCAAATTGAAGAAGTTCGCAGTTATGGAATTCGAACCCAAGGCCGCGCTCCTCTTCACGTTGTCTAGATATAAGACCGGATTATCGTTGGAGAAGTTCACTTCGTGGTGCTCCTCTTTCCAGCCGTTCTGACGAGTGTGCGAGATTATCAATGGAGAAGTTCGCAGCAAGATCCATATCCCCTTCTAATGATATGAGATTATAATAGTCGAGGGATAGGTTCTTTTGGACTGTTTTTTGTGCGTCGAGCATTCCTCGTGTGCGTTTTCCACCTTCTTTTGTCATCTTTCTCTTTGTCGTCTCTTTTTCTCCCCCTCCTTTTGTCGATTGAATGTCTCATCGAAGACTTAGGTGTCGGTTGAAGGCTCAAAGGATTTTCAAGTGAAGAAAAGGATATCAGAGAAGGCTCAAAATGGATGACTAGAGGCTGTGTTAAAGGATTGAGATATTTATTTAAGGCTAAGAGAGGAACATCCTAAGTGCTCTAATCATTTTCCTAAGGATCTATCGAAAGACGAGTATGAAGCCAAGAATCACTCGTTAAGACAAGCGATTGATGTGTGACTCGCTCAAGAATAAATCAATAAAAAGGGAAAATAATAGGCCAGAATCCTCACTTCTGTAAAGTGGCTTTGTGTCTAGTGGAGCAAACTAGATGAGCTATAGGCATTGCGACTTAGACTGATAAAATTAAATAAGCAATCAATCGCATGCCAGGGAAATCTAATTGTTACATAGATCGAGCATCCTAAAGATATCGTCATTCCCATATATTATAGGTATATGTATATTTTTATATTTAATTTTTTTATTTGTTAAATTCACGCAAAAAAAGACATGTAAGCATAGAACGCACATAGAATAGAACATTTAATAGTGCGAATGATCAGGGAATGCACATATCACGGAAGGTTCAGCATGCCTAATTTTCCGACAACGAATTGGAAGCGTTTTTCATCCAATGCCTTGGTGAAAATGTCGGCTAGTTGATATTCCGTGTTCGCAAAGTACATATCAATAGTGCCTTTTTCTACGTGATCTTTTATAAAGTGATATCTAATGTCTATGTGTCTCGTGCGTGTATGAAAACGGGATTGCAAGTAATAGTGATGGCACTTTGACTATCACTATATATGGGTATGTTATGTAAATTGTACCCATAGTCGCGAAGCTGAGTCCGTAGCCACAGCACATGGGAGCAACAACTGGCGGCAGCCACGTATTCCGCTTTGGCCGTCGAAGTTGACACACAGTTTTGCTTCTTGGATGACCAGCAGACCAGCTTTTCGCCTAGAAATTGAGCGCCACTGGACGTGCTTTTCCTGTCCATTCGGCAACCTGCATAGTCAGCGTCAGTATAGCCGATTAGTTTGAAATTCGTACCTTTGGGATACCTTAGTCCTAAGGTAGTTGTGCCCTTAAGGTAGCGAAGGATACGCTTCACCGCAAGCATGTGGGATTCTTTGGGATCGGCTTGGAATCGGGCACAGAGACAAGTGGCAAACACGATATCCGGCCGACTAGAAGTGAGGTAGAGAAGAGAACCAATAATACTGCGATAGAGTGTGATGTCGACCGATTTTCCTGTGGGATCGGCATCCAACTTGCAGTTTGTGGACATGGGAGTGCTGAGTGGCTTGCTCTGATCTTGATGGAATCTTTTCAGGATGTCCTTAATGTACTTAGTCTGACTGATGAATATTCCATCTTCGAGCTGCCTGACTTGAAGTCCTAGGAAGAACTGCATCTCTCCCATGTGGCTCATTTCGAACTTGCTCTTCATGAGATCTCCAAACTTCTTACAAAGTCGCGGATTTGTCGAACCGAAAATGATGTCGTCGACGTAGACTTGAACGACCATCAAATCGTTGTCTTGCCATTTGATGAAGAGGGTCGTATCGATTGTTCCTCGAATAAATCCAGATTTTATGAGGAAATCGCTCAAGACATCGTACCAAGCACGTGGGGCTTGTTTTAGTCCGTAAAGAGCTTTATCCAATCGATAGACGTGATTGGGATGTTCTTGATCAACGAAGCTGAGCGACATAGACTTCTTCTTTAAGTATACCGTTGAGAAAGGCGGTTTTAACGTCCATTTGATAGACCTTGAAGTCTTTGTGAGCCGCATAAGCCAATAGTAGACGAATGGCTTCGATTCGGGCAACAGGAGCATACGTTTCGTCGTAGTCAATACCTTCCTGTTGATTATATCCCTTTGCAACTAATCGGGCCTTGTTCCTAATCACTTTTCCATCTTCATTCTTTTTGTTCTTGAATACCCATTTCGTTCCGATGATAGTTTTCCCATGTGGGCGGGGTGCTAATTTCCACACTTGAAGACGTTCGAATTGGTTAATTTCCTCTTGCATTGCAATTATCCAATCCAGGTCGTGTAGTGTGTCTGCTACCTTAGTAGGTTCGTTTTGGCTTAAGAAGCAGCTGAAAAGACCGTGTTCATGCCTTGTCCGTACTCCGCGTGAAAGATCGCCAATTATCTGATCAACCGGGTGGGCTTTAGTCCACTTGTGCTCATGTGGCAAGGCTGAAGAAGACGCATCAGCCATTTGTGGATCTAGATTTCCAATAATCTCCGATTGTTTGTGTGAGGAAGTTTCAAATCAGCATTTGGAGGGAGTGACTCTGATGATTATTCCTCAACACCCACGATAGTTTCTTCATTATTCTGAGGCAGGTCTGAATCGGTTGGAGTAGGAACTGTTGAAGAGCTTGGTAAATCGGCCTCTTCGGGTGGAGAATCCACTATAGGTGTAGCATTGTGTGACCGATATACTGGCTCAAAGAGAGAGTCCAAATCGTCTAATGCAAGTCTCATAGCTTCTTCTGACGTTGAATCGGAGTTGTTGTCTTCTTCTGTTGGTTTTGTGCCAACACACCAGTGAAAACAGGTTCTGAACTGTTATATTCAGAAGCTATCGGGTTGAGTATGGGTCCTGAACTGAGGTGTGCAGGAGCCGTCGGGTTAAGCACGGGTCCTGGACTGACTTGACCAGAAGCCATCTCCACCACTGGTCTTTGTAGTTGCTCAACAGTTCTTGATTTCCCGTCATGTGTGTGGAGCAACCAGAATCAAGGTACCACACATGATGGATCTGCAAAAACAATTTAGAGAGCTTTAGGTACCCATTTAAACATGGGTCCTCTCAGATTAGCAGATATGATTTCAGGTTCAGATATAGTTCCTAAATTATTACTTGAGGGAGTCTTGACAACCCATTTCACTTTTGAAGAAGTGGGTTTGGGTGCTGCCTCTTTAGGTGACTTGGCCGTTTCGGCTTTCGTCGTCCTAGGCGGAGATTTAGGAACCCATTTGGGTTGAACATGCAGGGATGGTTAATTTCAGCACGTACAAATGCTTTGGTAGGTTTGATCGAGGAAAAGATCTTTTCTTGTGATAGTCTCCTAAGGTGCTTGGGGGATTTAATCTCTACGGGATACCTTAGGTTAGGACAGTCATGTATGGCGCCATAAGCGTTCTTTATGGCTGGATCTTGTTTCCTACGAGTTTTCCTAGTGGCATTTGTTTCAGAATGATTAATTTTTGTTTTCGATGTGGAGCCTATTTCGAAATTAGTGCTTCTAAATGTGATTGGTTTGAGGGTGTGTGTAGAAGCAATTATTTGAAACGAGGAAATGGCTCTTTTATTTTTCCGAGTGTCTTTTATTTTTGCAGAAGGAGAAACGATATAGGAAACATTCGAATCTATTGACTCCTTCTCTATTTTTATTCTAGACACCCACGCCTTCGTATCTAGTGCTGGTCCTACGCTCCCTGTAGACGTAGGTGAAATAGTGTTAGGCTTAGCACTTCTAACAATACGTTTATGATCTACTGAAGGCGCTTTTTCAATTTCCACGCTTTTTGGAATAGCGTGTGATTTAGCTTGGGATGTTGAAGAAGCTTTGAGATTCTCAATCTCTTTTAGGAACATTTTCATTTCAGCTTCAAAATTCTCTCGTTCTAATTCTAATGAGCATCTTAACTCCTCTATTTTCCTAACAATAGGGGGTATATAGAGAGAATTTTCAGAATGATGATTTTGTGCTTCTTCTTTAATGGAAAGATCTTCAGGTAGTTCAATTGACTCAAGACTCCAACCTTTGGGAAGTTCCCTAATGTTGTAGCTTTGATTCAATTCGGTGTAGGAGAAGGGAATTTCAACCCTAGTCTTGGCTTTTCTTTTGGTTTCTTCTAAAGTATCTATTTTTTTAGCATTAGTAAAAACCATAAGATCTGTTAGTCCTAAACCCATGTATTGAATGTCGTAAAGTTGCTTACAATCAACTTTCGACAGACACCGTGGGTTCTCAAAGCCTAAGCCAAATTTATAATCAAAAAATTATAAGTCCATGGGTTGATTTAAAAATATTGTCTGTTCAGTCTGTCCCCTTCTAACAAGAAGATCTTCTAACTTTTTAACCTTAATATATAACTTCTTTCGTTCTTCTCCTAACAGAGCATAGTTATTTTCAATTGTAATTTTGGAGACTTGACAAGCATCTAATTCTACGCCAAGTTTACTAGCTTTTGCATTTGATTTTTCTAATTGGGCTTCTAAGTTAGTAATCATAGTGGTAGCTTCGGTTATTCGACAATTGAGGGTGGCTTTCTCATTGAGATTCCTAACCAAACAATTGTAGTTATTTGCTAGCCTATCCTCCAATTCTTTAATCTTCACACTATGCTGCTCTGTCTTAGATGAACTAGTCTCCCTAGAATGTAAGCTCTTAGTGAGTTCTTCTATCTTCTTATGGGAGCTTCTAAGTTCGGATTCGAGACTAGTGATTTCTCTTTAGACCTAGACAATTTGTCTTCTACTTCCTTTATACATTTCTGCTCATGTTTCATGTTAGCGTATTCTATTTTATACGATTCTAACATGGTCAATAATGTGGAAGGGATGTCTACCTCTTGTGAAGAGGTGGATGCGTTCTCGTCGTCCGCTTGATTTGAGGTTTCGGCGTCTGATTCATTGTCGAGATGGGCCATGAGGGCTAAATTCTCTTCTTCAGAACTCGATGTTTCCTCAAGCCATTGGTCTTGTTCGGCGATGAGAGCTACTCCAGCTTCCTTCTGTTTCGTCAATTGGAGCTTCCTGGAGTAGTAGTTGGCATCTCTCTTCTTCGGAAGAGTGCACTCTCTGGCGAAGTGACCTGGCTTACCACAGTTGAAGCATTTGTTAGTCTCTTTAGGATTCTTGACATCGGAGCTCTCTGGTGCACGTTCTTTGTTTTTAGAGCTTGTAGTCCGAAGTCGGTTGGCTGAGGTTGACGACTTCTTCTTGAAGTACTTTTTGCTCATCATTTGTCCTGTGAGAGCTAACTGCTTTCCTAGTACTTTCAGATTTGGCTCAACATTGGAGTCCGACTCTTCTTCCGACTCTGAAGGTGAAGGAGGCCTAACGGTCTTTTCCTTTCTTGATCTTGAGCTCCTCTTCTCCGAGACTAAGGCAACATTGTCTTCGTTCTGTTTGCGTTTCTGCTCCTTGAGAATCTCGCTTATATCATCCACATGCTGTGCGAGATTGTCAAACACGGCATGGACATCCAACTCCTCTAGATCTTTATTTTGTCGAATCTGAGTGGATATTTTCTTCCATTCCGCGGGCAGAGAAGATAGAAATCTGATGTTTGTCTCCATGTTGGTCTTCGTGATCTCTATCTTCCTCATCTCGTTGAGAAGAGTGAGGTATCTTTGGTATATCTCGTATAGACTCTCCTCAGACTTTGCTTTGAAGGAGTCGTAAGCGGTGAGAATGTTCGCCTTTTTGTCCTTTATGCCAACTTCCGTCCTCTGCATCATCCTATGGAGTTCATCCCACATTCCTTTAGCCGATGAAAGGCTATCAATCTGTCGGTATTTGTCGTTGGGGATGCCCTGCATGAGGGTGCTCATGGCTACTAGATCAGCCTTAGCTCGAGCCCTCTCCTCGATTGTGTACCCCCTAGGCTCCTTCAGTAGCCTAGATGCGGGAATTTGAGGAGTTGCCGTTTCGTCACCGGGGACATGTACCCAGAATTGTGCTGGTTCCTGTTCGAGTGACTGCAGTAGATTCTCGGCCTGATCTTTTAAAGCGATGAAATTTAGGAAGCGGCTTCTCCAAACGGTGTATTCGCCTCGTTGCAAAATTGGTGGACGGTTGTCATTTCCGAGTGCATATGCATCCATTTGTAGTTGAGTTGTTGAAGGATCTTCGTTAAGTGTTTTGAACTTTTGAAGATGATGTAATGTCGTTCACAAGTGACAAAATTCGTTAGTAGCGTTTGATTCGAAAAATAGATCGAGAATTATTTTCGATTCAATCTTTAAAGTTTGATCAAAAATAATTTCGTCGAAATAGAATATAGTGTGTACTGTTTATGTGAGAGATAGTTTGTCAGTGAAATATTTTTCGAGCGAAATAAACTGCCCAAAATCGTTCGGTCGAGAAAAATTTCTGGATCGTGAATTTATTTCGATTGTAGAAAAACAGTACGTTAGTAAGTTTCTCGACAAGTCAAAATAAATCGGTTGACAGAAAAAGTTTCTCGCGTGTAAATGATTTTTAGCTTGGTCAAACTTTAAATGTCTGACCGAAAATGTTTCTCGAGAGAGAGTTTTTACGCGTGCAAATTCAAAATTGGTCTCCCTCGAAAAAGATTTTCGCTGAATAATGCTCGAGAAATATTTCTAACTAAAATCGTTTCTAGTGCTGACGTTTTTAGCACCGACTTCGTATTCTGACCGAGAAAAATTATCGCGCCAAGTTTTTCGATCGAGAAATTAATCCGATCGCAAAACCTAGCGAGAAAAATTAGAACGAACGAGAAAAATCACAGAATATGATTGACACAGATTCAAGCAAAAACAAGGAATTAGACGTTGAAATTTCAGGTAATTGCTCGCAATCATTAACTAACAACGCACGAACAAGCAATTAAATACATTATGAAGCAAAGTATGTCGAATTTTGATCAAAATCAGAACGTGTTCTTCATGTTCTTCGTGAACAGTAAATCACAGAATCGATTTAATCCTCAAATCGAAGTTCAAACAGCTACAGAAGTGATCGCAATCATGATCTAACACTTAAACGAGCACAGAAACATCAAATTCAAGTCAATTAGGCACAGAATTATGCTATTGGATCGAAAACAGATTTAGCGCCAAACTGTTCTTTGATGAACAGTGAACAGAATTAAATTTTCGATCCGAATCTAACAATTTTTGATTCAAAACAAAACGAATCTGCTCTGATACCAATTGTTAGGTCCTACGATTAACAACTCAATGATCCTAGGCATGAATTCTAAGTAATTCGATGATAACGATTGACATTAAGATTCGATCGAAAAACTCTAATGAAGAACGAGAGAGAGAATTCAAGTAGAGTGAGAAAGTTACTATTGTTTCTCTCTCTAGAAATTGAATTGCAAGTCTTTCGGATCAATTTCCAAAACTTTCTCTTTTAAGCTCAATGTGTACAATCCTATTTATTTCAAACAAACTTGGTATAAATAACAAACAAGTCCTAAACTAAGGACAACTATACAAAACGCCCCTAATTACAAGGACAACTAATGAAATCAAGCACAATTCTAAAAGTATAGTCTACAGCACTGTAAAAGTTTTTCGTTGGATAAACTTTTTGACTTAGTTGTTAAGAAAGATAACGTAGATTGAAAAATAATTACAATCGAGAATTTGAATTTTGATTTTATGCGAGCGAAAAGATTACTGAACGAAATAGATCTAATAGGTGCAAAATAAGTTTCGAGCGCACTTACAATCGCAGATAGTAATTTCGATTCCAATTTCATTTTCGATCGAAAATTTTAGCGGCTATAAAATTAATTTTTCGACGATAAAATTTATGGATCGTAAAAACACGTAGAAATGATTTTTAATCGATCGAAAATTTTCTCGGCGAGTCACCAAGTTTTTCGCTGTCAATTTTCTCGATCGTAAAATTTCACAGTGAAAACTGTTTTAAAATCGAAATACTTTTTCGCTCGATAACTTTCACAGCAAAAAATTTTATTCACGCGCGAAAAATTTCTCGATCGTAAATTTACTCAGAAATCTAATTTCTCGATCGTAAATTTACACAGAAATTTTTCTCGATCGTAAAATTTCTCGGCTACAATACCACGCGTATAACGTTCAACACTTAGTAAAATCTTCTAAGTCTTTTTTCACTGTAGCAGACCTTAGCGAATAAAATTTTTCTCGATCGCAAATTAACACGGAAAATTACATTAAAATTGCACTTAGACAATTTAATTGAGAATTGCAATTCTCGCGCGACAAAAAGCACGGAGTGAACAGTGCTTCAACACTTCGAAAAATTTTCAACTAAAATTGCATCGAACTTACATGCTTATGTTGTAATTGTATCGTTTCTTCAATATTCACTTCATATGATCTATGTGCAAATTTCATGATTTCAGTTACGAATTTATTCAAACATGCTATGACATGATCCATTATTGTGGTTTGATAAATTCTAAATTCGACTCAAATTAAAATTCTTGAACTAATGATTTACATTTCTTATGTGTATTTCAGATGGATCACTATCCTACATACAATCACATCTACGAAAAGGCCCTGTACCAACGTTCACGACACCAATTAACAACTCGACCTGACCACCTTCAGGTGTCCGGACGATATGTGTCTATACTACAAGGCCATCCCTGTGGCATGCTCTCACGGTGACAGCCTCTGTGCCGATGGTCTACCTCCAACAGTTTTGGGGGATGATTAAGAGCCTTATCATGGACGGGGTGTACCACTTTACAACGGTTGTAGGGATGAGGCACGTCTGAATAAGCAAGAATGATTTCAGACTTCTTCTCGACCTCCCTCTCAGCCAAAATTATGACCCCCTTCCAACTGATGCGGAGCTGGTGCACGACTTCCTTCAGATGGGATACTGACCTCCGCTCAACAAACTTGCACAAATGCAGAGCAACGGGATTCCACATCCTTGGAAGACGCTCTTTGGCATTATCAATAAGTGCCTTTCGCCAAAGCACGCCGGCTTCGACAAAAGCAACGGCAACATTATGAGGATTTTCCATGGAATCGCCTTCTCGCGAAATTACGATTTCGCTCAACTGATCTGGAATGATCTAGCCGAGCAGGTCAGGCAGAAGGAAAATAAACGCTCGAAGAATGTGCCGTACGCCCGGTGGTTCTCCGTTATCATTAGACAACAAATGGAGCTGTACGAGCAGAATGTCCGTCGTCTGCCTCCTGGAGGAAATTATCAACCACCAAGGCTCAAATATTTCCACAACCCGAAGCTAACGGACATGGACCAGCCATCCATGGCCATTCCGTTCGATTTGCTACGTCTCGCCGACCCCACGGGAGACATTTATAGAGCATACTGCCGGGAGAATCATCTGACGGATCAGATGATTAGAGGACACTATGATCGACGCTGTGGCCCAGGAGCTAGAACAGGAGCCTCCAACTCAGGACGTGCAAATCCCTGACGACGATGCCACGTTGATTAATGTTGTGGCAGCAGAGTTGGAACAAGAGGCCCCTACGGAAACACTCCAAGTGGCAGTGCCCGTCCATGTAGGCGTGCTCAAAGAGCCCATTGCGGAGGTTCTTCAACAAGTAGCACAGCTCGAGGCAGAAATGGGGCAAAGCTCACTTCCACTAGTGACGGAATAGGCTCGTGAGGACGTTGAATGTGAACCATCCCCTCACACAGCCACCTCATCAGACACCGAGTCAGATGAGAAGATACAACTAATAAGACGGACTTCAAGACGATTGAGCATACAACTTGAGTCTCTCTTCACCGCCGTCACCACTACATCAGACACGACACCAGTCATCACTTCAAATGTCGTGGCTGAGATTCAGACTCATACTACTACCGGCCTCGACATCGAAATGTCTGATGTACAGGTTCAATCTGAGCATGTCGAAACACCCATAGAGGAGAATCTTCAAGATTCGACTCAAGGATTGGGTGGAAGTCTCCAACAGTCACAACCTCAAGTGACTGCGAGCCAACCTGAGGAGCCGGTGTCTGCTCAAGGGTTGATAACAGGCGACAACAGTCGACCTGGTCCATCTTCGACGGAGGCGTCCGTCCAGTTCGTGACCGAAGACCGACTTCAGGCCGCTCTCTCAGAAGCTTTATAGTCATTTGAAGAAAAACTTATGGAGAGCGTGCGTACAGCTATTGAGACGTCCCGCCAAGATCGTGGGAAAGCACCCGCCTCAGAGCCGTCTTCTTCACGACTGATTCTCACTCCACCTCAACCCACACAACCCACACCATTCGCCACACCGATCCTCACAAACAACCTCATAAACCCAGCCATCATACCTATCAATGACCTCCACTCCATCCTAGTCGCCCGCCTACTTGAGCTGATTACTCGAACCTCGGAAGAAGAAGACCTCTTCCGTCGTCTCGTCGATCGTCCTGGCCCGACGGATACTTGTCGTGGTCAAGGCTCCCGCTCCAAATGCAGACATGACGACCCCGATGATCAATAACGTCATGAGGGGGAGAGGAGACCTAGAATAATGACTAGAAGTCAAGGACGAAGCTCGGGCGCGACACAGACAAGTGCTGGAGCCGCTGAAACCTCACAACCTACTACCCAAACAACCACCACGCAACGCACCACCACTCTAGACCAAATCGACCCACCATCCTTTTCCTTAAGGATGCCTCCGCCCACACCAACGACAATGACAAGCCCCTTACTTCCGGAAGAAGAAGCAAGTGCCGCCATTCTCGTGGCTCTGGCTCAAACCCAAGCTACTCCCTCAGTTGCTCAAGACCAACCAGAACCATCAGGACACGGTGTCAACCCACACGAGTTCCTCGACAATTATATCTTCGAAGGACAGTGGATGACCCACTCCATGCCCGAAGAGCATCAGAGACAACGGCTCAAGGACGTTCGGCAGTTCCTACAATAGGCTTCGGTAGACCTAGTCCTGTTAGAAGACGAAGAGCTTCAGGAAGGTGAAAATCACGAACAAGATCCCACAGGGCTTCTAGAATTGATACGAGCGGTTTCCCCCACAAGACAAATGCCAGGATTCGCTCGGATCGACACGCCTTCGGAGAATGTTAGAATTGAGATTCCCTTCCTTGAAGAAGTTCGTGAGCATATTTGGAGGTCATCGAATAAAGTCAAGAAGCCGAACGAGTTCGAGCTTAGAGGGATCTCTCACTGGGAACAGCAGAAGAGAATGACGTATCTTTGGATGCTGACCCACCTCGGACCGGACGTGAGATTGGGGATGACTAAAAGCCAAGCCAAGAGTCATTACAAGAGCCTCTCCCCAATCTGTCAGCTACTCAGCATCTACTGTGCTAAAGGAGGACTTCCAAAACCGTACTATGTCATCGAGCGAGTAGACAGAACTCGAGAAGATCTAAGCGAGAGTGACATACCGTATCTCCTCGCCGACGAGGTGTACAACCTCTACAAGCTATATGTAGAGAAGTACAAACGTCCTCAAGGCTTCATCAAGAAAGAAGGACTCGAGGGACTCTACCGGTTCATGATGCGACAAGTCAAGTACTTCGCCGCACACGACCTTCAGATGGCTCTGAGAGCAACATGAAGAAGGTCAACATGACCGCTCCGCTCAACAAAGGACCTGAGATCGAAGGACTTCCCAACAATCACGTACACATCAGCTCAGTCTTAGGCATCTCCTACCACAATGCGATCGCGAAAAAGACTAGGATGATGCGGAAGACTGAGATACACAAATTCTGTGATGGGACGCTCAAGGTCATCAGGAGAAATATAGAGCAAAGGTTGGAAGAAATCAACTGAGAGACGATGCTGAAGATCCACCGGTTCGTGAGAGAACAGCCGCTCCTAATGGAATTACTTGAAGATATCGAGGAGCGACTGGAGCTGAGGAATACGCTCATGAATTATGAGCATGCGCTAGGCTTGCGCAGGTCGTACTACGCCCGACGAGGACAGACGGCGCGGAAAAGAAATCAAGCACAAAGGGGGAGAATGTAGAAAATCAGTTTTAGTTGTGCTTTGATTTTATTAGTTGTCCTTGTAATTTGGGGCATTTCATGTATTTGTCCTTAGTTTAGGACTAGTTTTTGATATTTATACCAAGTATGTTTTGTATAAATAGATGTACAAACATTGAGCTAATAGAGAAGTTTTAGAAAATTGATCCGAAAGGCTTGCAATTCGATTTTTAGAGAGAGAAATAGCAAATACCTTCTCTCACTACAAGGATTCTCTCTCGTGTTCTTCCAAAGAGGTTTTCGATCGAAATTCAATTCTAATCGATTCCTTTAGAATTCATGCCTAGGATCATAGAGTTGATAAACTAGGACCTAACACGCCCCTTGTATAATATCAATTGATCTTTTTTCATTTTCTCAAATAGAATATCACGGCTATCAACTCTGAGCATACGTGATAAATGTATTTTAGTACGTTTATATTTATTATTATTAAGTCGTTTGTAAGCTAAATTTAACTCGTTTTGAGACGTTTTAAACGTTTTAGTTTATATTTAGACGTATAGGTTTTCAAGACGATAATTGAGACCAAAAGAACATTTAATGGGTCTGTGGAATGTTATTAGGCCATTTGGGTTGGGTTTGGTCCTTCACGTGAATGGGCCGTGTTAACGTTTAGCAAGCGTTTATACATATGATTCCACTTGCACAACAATCCAATACATCAAAGAGCTTTCAACGAAGAAGGAAACAAAGAAAGTCAAATATGAAAATGATCTTTGACTGCTATATTACAGTGAGACGGCTGGTTAGACGGTTCTTTAACGGCTGTGCTGAAAATAAATCACGACACAAGGCTCGAGATGGTTTCAATGGCAACGGATGATTTGATTTCCTCCCAAAATGGATTCGCTATATGCTATAAAATGAAGAGCCAGGGGCGGATCCAGGAATGTTTGACCGGGGGGCGTAGTATAAAATGTGTGTATTAGCCAATGACCGCTTGGCCTAGTGGTTGAGGGGGATGCCTCAAAGTGCATGTGGCTAGGAGGTCCATGACTATCATTGCCTGGTCCATGACTATCGTTGTCGGGTGGGTTTGGGACGTATCCATCTGGCCCGGAGGGTGATTCCCGCCTCTAGAGTGTGCGGAAGTTAGCCCATAGCCGGCTGTGTGGGGATACATCGGGACAGTAAAACAAAAAATAAATAAAAAAAATAAAATGTGTGTATTACCGTGGGTGATAAAAATAAAGTTTCATTTGCTCTTTATTGCATAAGTCGTCGGTGAAAACCAATATATATTCGAGATTTTTGAAGACAACCTGTTATTTTTTTATTTGATGGTGTTTTTTTTACTTAAAAAGTGATTGTTTTCATTTTTCAAGGCTAATTAAATTATAATTTGGATATAAATTTTTACAACTGATATTTCTACAATAAGTTCACAATAAAATTTTTAATTTGAAACCATAATTTTTACAATAATAGTCATTGGTGGATCCAGAATAAACTGGAAAAGGCAAATAATATTTAATCTATATATAAGAAATGTAGTTAATATACACCATGACAAACATCGTAACTGTGTATATATGAGATTTATTATTTTATTATTAGCAAATCATGTGGTTAAATTAGAATCTTTTCTAGTAGTATAAAGGTAAAACGAAATAAGAAAAGTAGAAGGATAATTAAAATATATAAGTGTTAATATTAATTATATTCGCTTCAGTAAAAAACACCTAAAAATATTAATAACTAACGAGAGTAAAAAACACTAAAAAGAATTAAAAATCCCTTCAAGCCACAACGCTTGAATTGTTTATTAAAAACACAAAACAAAACTAAAAGAATAAAAAATTGATAATATCTATAATAAAAGAGATATTGACAAAGGCCCATACCAGATTCGAACTCTGAACCTAGAGTACAGAACCTAGAGTACAGAAAGCTACTTCCCTGACCAACTTGCCAAATGCGCTTAAGAAGAAAATCTCTATCTATCTATTAGTAATGCATATCACGTATATATAGTACTAAAAATTTTGAAAATTTCCGGGGGGGGGGGGCGCGCCCCCCGGCCCATGAATAGATCCGCCCCTGTGAAGAGCCAAGAACCAAGAAAAGGAGAGGAAGTAGTCGTCCGCCTCAAAATCTTCACTGAACCTTCATCACCCACCTCAAACAACCATATTTTGAGGAACTAGTCTGCACAAGCTGAAGAAAGCTGAAGAGAAATAACCGAATTTTAACTTCCTTATTAGTTATAGTTTGGGCATGGGCTCGTATCTTGCTATCAGGCCCATTCTGTGTAGTATAAATATATAACTGTTTTGTAATTTGGAGGTAATTTTTTAAATAGAAGAATGAATTAAGTTTTACCCTCTCGATACAATTCAAGAACAAGAACAGAGCAAATAGAAATTTCAGATTTCTTCATGGTATCGGAGCTCAATTGAATCAAGCTCATACGTAATGGCGAATCAAGATTCGTCGAACGCAAACAATGGCGTTGGAGACAACTCAGAAAATTCATTGAACGCAAACAATGGCGCTGGAATTGTCCAATTCAATAATCCAATGTATATCCACCCTTCCGACATGCCGAACCTCGATTTGACAACAGGAATTCTCAAAGGATCTGAGAACTACAAAGTGTGGAGCATGAGAATGTTGAGGCGAAGAACAAGATCGGCTTCATCGATGGATCTTGTAAATGTCCAGAAAAGGATTCGCCGCTTCTTGCTCAGTGGAATTGCTGTGATGCGTTGGTAAAGACTTGGATCCACCGATCAATATCAGAAGAATTAATCACAGGCATCGTGTATCATCAAAGTGCAATCGAAATCTGGGAAGATCTGAGACAGTGATTTGATAAGATCAACGGCGCAAGGATGTACGCACTGTTCAGGGAGATTTATTCGAGCACTCAAGGTGCATCATCAGTCTCAGAATACTACAATAGACTCAAGATGCTTTGGGATGAATATGACTATAATTCCCTCACCTGCGAATGAAGTGACAAAAGAGTACAAGGATTTCTGCAGCTGGAAGAAAATGATGCAGTTTCTCATTGGCTTGAATGACTGCTATCAAAACATTAGGTCACATCCTCTTGATGTCACCACTACCGTCATATAATCAGGTGTTCTCAATGGTGTTAAATGAAGAAGCTCAGAGAGGAGTTCATCTGCAATCCTCCAACACTGATTCATCTATGGCCCTTATGTCTCAGCTGCCTGCCGGCCACTTCAACACCAGTCAGAATGCTAATAATGAATTGTTCTGTGACCACTGTAACATGAATGGCCACTCTAAGGACAACTGCTTCAAATTGCATGGATATCCTCCCAACTTTATGAGGGGAGGAAGAAGAGGAGGATTTGGAGCCAGAAGGGGGCAAGGCAGATTTGGTTTTGGAAGAGGCAGGGCAAATAACATCATGATGCCAGAAACAAATCAGGATAAGATGAATGGGGAGAGCTCAAGTGTTGTGCAAGGCTTCACTAGTGAACAGTACTCTCAGATCCTAAGGCTTCTTGAAAGGAATGATGGTATTGAGGATGCAAAAGCTGTTGGTGGTACTTCTGCGACTATAAACAGTACAGGCACGTATCCTAACACTAAAAATAGCTGGATAATAGACACGGGTGCTAACCATCACATTACTTGCAACAGTGACTTTCTTGATGTTTCTGATAATGATGATTGCTTAGTTAGTAATGTAAGTCTGCCAAATGGATCATATAGTAGGGTAATCTTATCTGGTACAGTCTTTATTGATAGGAATCTTGAGCTTAAGAATGTTCTCTATGTGCCAGATTTCACTACAAAAAAAACTAATTCTACAGACTACAATTGTAGTCGGTAGGAGTCATTTTGTAGTCGGTAGGCTCTTTACCGACTACATTATCGACATCAGCCGACTAACTATTTGTAGTCGGTAGGTGGCTTGTCGGTAAAAGTTTGTAGTCGGTACTTAGTCGGCATTTCCAACTACTACCGACTAACTCTTTGTAGTCGGTATTACCGACTACCGGCGACTACTAGTTGTAGTCGGAAGAATTTACAGACTACACTACAGACTACTATTTGTAGTCGGTAGTGTTGTTTTATTTCTATTATTTTTATTTATAATTTTCAATTAGTTATTCATTTTTATTTTTTTAATTTATTAATTATTATAACATAAATAAAATATTCAAAAACAAAGAGAAAGGTGAAATAAGCTGTCAACATTAAAACGTATTCATAACATACCCAAAAAATGGTTACAGCATAAATTAAAGAGGTCAAACAACTAAATAACCTACTATTCTAAACTATGTGAAGCTTGGAGGAATCTCTCTTTGGACAGCGAAACCTCGGCAAGGAGCCTCCAAGCATTGGCCTCGGAATCCTCTTCGTAGTCTTTCTTCCTCTTCAACACCATGTGCACGCTGATCTCCCAAACCGCTGGGTTCACTTGTGTGTAGATGGCAAACCTTTGTTTCGCAAGCAGTGACATCATATAGCGAAACAATCCTCTATGCATACGATTCTCCCACTACAAACATAAAATTCTCGTAAAAGTTCACTAAATAAATAAGATTATTCAATACTTTATGCTTGAACAATACCTCGCCAAGAACATAGAGGCAGCTTTGCTCCATTTCCTCATCAGTTCCAGCCTGGAAACCTTTGCAAAAGCATACAGAGGCAGCTATGCAATTTCTATAGAGATCCGAATAAAGAATCATTTTTTCAGTTACCTTTTGGCAATTTAGAATCAGATCTAACAGCTAGAGGCGGGGCAGAATCATCGGAACTGCGGCTACGAGGGGGCGGGGCAGCTTCGACAGGGCTGCGAGAGGCGGTGCTAAGGCGAGGAGTGGCAGCTGCGGCTGCGAGGGGGCGGTGTAATACCCGTGAAATTAATACGGGATTAGTGTGTAATTATTTTTGTAATGTTCAAAATTAATGAAGTCAATTTTCGAACAAAACCGGATTTTCGGAATCAAGTCGAAACTATTAATTTGGGCCTGAGAGAAAACAATATGGCCCGAAATGCTAAAAAAGCCCAAATAATGAATGTGTTAAGAATAGTAAAGAGACTTACAAGGCCCAAACGAATAGAATTGATAATCAACATTTCCTAACCCACTAAGGAAAGTAACGTAGGTATATAGTCACCTACTTGAACTTAGAGCTCCACCACCTTGAGTAACCAATTGGGAATGAGCAAGAAGGGTTCGAAATATTGCTTAGCAAAAAGGGAGTTATTATTAGCCAACGAGAAAACGTAAGATCAGAGGAGAAAAATAAGAACAAGGAGAAAACTAATGAAAGTCTTGGCAGGAACTAGAATTTCGAATTTAGGAGGTAACGGAAGAAATAAAGAGCAGTGAAGGAAAACGAGCTCAGCCGATTTTCAACCTAGAAGATTTAACCAAACCTAGCTTGGAGGATAGGTAGGTGGTTTTTAACCCCTACAAAACGTATTATAGTCCTAAATATTTTTAGAATTCGGGTGAAAAACGTTGCTTTTATGATTTTTCGAGATTTCGATGATGTTTCTAACGTGCTACTATGTGCTTTTCGAGCTTAATATATGAGCTCTTGGATCTAATATTATGCTTATGTGTTTTGGGGTGATGATCGTGCTAAGAAATTCTGGGAAAGTTAGGGTTTTTATATTTGAAGAGGAGTTTTGTATAAAGGAATCGGGCGATTTGTAAGTTTCGGGCGATTATAAAGTTCGCGGGCCACATGTTATTACGCGAATCGAGTGAAAAAGGAGTTTTTAATTGAGTAGGAAATCGGCCGAATTGAATTTCGGGTCGCTGCACTTTGTCGCGGGCCCAAATTATTTTCGCTGTGTCAGTAAAAAGAGGTTTCGCGGGCTGGTGTTCGGGTTCTCGCGGGCTGAAACGTTTCGCGATTCGTGAGACAGCGCCGGACCGAATTTAAGTTTTACAGGCCGATTGATTTTCGCGGGGTGATTCCTGCGAGAGAAATCGGGCGATTCGCGAACTCGAATCGGGCTTCGCAAATCAGGCGATTCGCGAAATCAGCGAAAGCTTCGCAGAATCGGGCGTTGACCCAAAAGCATTTCGCGGGTTGACCAAGTGTTTCAAGTGGGTTTCGGGTGATTTGATTTGGGCTTTGACCGATTTTGGTGTGAGTTGACCAACAGCTTTAATTTTTCGGCTTTTGCCCTACTTCAGGCCCAATATTTTAAATTAAAATTATTTTTTGCCCAAATCAATTTTAAACTAGAATGTTTTATACTTTGACTAGGATTTTCAGGTCAACCCATATTTTAAATATTTTAAGATTATTTTGGGATTTAAAACGCTCGGCCTAGTGGATATTTTACGAGTTACATGATTTATGTTATTTATATTGTGTGCATTACGACATGCACTCGAGAGGTTGATGTACCGTATTTATACGGAGACGCCTTACGGTGTCGGATGAGTGGGGTAGAGTGACCGTTATTGGTCGTCAGGTTTAGACTCGCGTGGCACCTGGTGGGAGAGGGGGTTTGCGACACCCATCTACTCGGGATTGAGCCACCCGAGGTGTATACCACCGGATATTATTTGGCTCAGGGACCGCAGGCAGATGTGAGATTCCTGTCTACCCGGGTTAGTGGTACACTACTCGGGGCATTACACCAAGGTGTAATACCGTCAGGGTTGAGATTGTGTGCGGAAGGAGCGAGCCGGCGCGGCCGGCGTGGGCTACTGCATGGTTTATGGCATACTTTGCCATTGCGCGCGTGGGTGCCGAGTCTATCCGAGGGCCCTGTTATGTGTTGAGATACGACGTAGGTTCGAGCGTGCATTTCATTATGATGTGAGGTTTGGAATTGGGTTGAGTGCACGCACGCATTGCATGTTTTTACTACCACCTACTGGGCAATTTTGCTCAGGGTTTTATTTTTATCGGTAAGACCGAGCCCGACACCGATGAGTGTCCGGGTGAGCTGTAGGCTGGCTGGCGGCGGTGACTCCATGGGCTTTTGAGGGCGGCGCAGTACATGGGACACGACCTGTGGAGAGGCATAGGATAGTCGGGTTTAGATTTTGGGGCTTCGGCCTGATGTAATTATATGACGTTTCTTTTTGTAAACCCGGGTTTATCTTATATATGTATATTATTTACTTAAAACGTTTTTGAAAAATCGGGTCCTCCGCGACTTTTGTTGCGGAAATCCGCCAATTAACTTAATTAGGAAGTAGGGTCGCCACAAATGGTATCAGAGCGTAGGCTTGATTCTCAAGACTATCCATATACTGCCGCTCAAAAGCCGGGAGAACGAGCCTTGCCTGTAAGCGTTACGTGTTAATGTGATTATGTGTTCTTATATGCTCGTTTATGTATTATATAGTATTTCGAAATGTCGAGAGGACGACCGAGACGAGAGCTTTTAGGAGAATCAAGTCGACGGGACGAACCTGAGTCCCCGACTCGCGAACGCGATACTATACATCGTCTGACTGAACTGATCTAACGACAGTCAGACCAGATCAATGATCTGATCAATCATCGGAGCTCATCTAAGCACCGTTCCTCCCCGCAACCTGATCGAATGGAAATAATTGGGGAGAGATTCCGTAAGCTAAATCCCCCAACCTTTCGAGGCCGCTAACCCTGCAGTGGCCGAGGCTTGGATCGGCACCAAAGAAGATCTCTTCATCTATAGCCGTGTGCCAATAATGAGAAAGGTGTTGTGTGCCGTTTCCCTGCTTCGAGGAAGCGCGCGTTTCTGGTGGAATACTGTCAAGGTGTTAGAAGATCCCGCTACTATGACGTGGGAACGCTTCAGGGAGCTCTTCAATGACAAGTACTTCACTGCTCACGACCAGGAGCAGCGGATGTAGGAATTTATGAACCTGAAACAAGGACGTATGCCAGTTGCGGAGTATATCCGCAGATTCGAGGAATTATCCCGCTTTGCTCCCCATCTCATTGCGCCTAATACCTTAAAAATGACGAGATTCCTTCGGGGGCTGAAACCCGAGTTTTATAGAGACTTAAGTATAGCGGGTGTACGACAGCTAGATTTTCGCCAAGCGACGGAGCGTGCACTTATAGCAGAGCAGGCAGAAGGAGTAGTGAGGGAAGCTCAGGAAGCAAATCGGAAAAGAGAAAGTTAGCAAGGAGGAAGCAGTCAGAAGCGGCAATTCTTGGGCAAGGGCCCGAAGAATAAAGATAACCAACTGGGTCAGTAGAGTTGGCGCCCGAACGCTTATCAGGGACCGACCAACGTTCCCAATCGACCACCGATGTCAGCGCCCTGCTGCCAACAGTGCGGGCGAAACCATTTTGGCGTTTGTTACGGACCATGACCAGTGCAGACTCTGCAATGTTTCCGGTGCGGTGAGATCGGACACGTTTCACGGTTTTGCCCAAGAGCTCAGCCTCTACTACAGAATCAGCCGCAGAATCTGATCCGACCTCCTCCTGTACCTGCACGTGTTTTCACATTGACGAATGAAGAGGCGGAGGCGAACCCAACTGTAGTTACCGGTATGTTGAATATCTTTCACGTACCGTCTTCAATTCTGATTGATTCCGGAGCCACACATTCGTTTGTGTCGGCCAATTTCGTGACTAGGGCAGTAATCTATCCCACCCCTTCTTTATGCAATTTCGTAGTATCCCTACCACACGGAGATCCAACTCGGACGAATTCAGTGGTAGAAAATTGTCCCGTTAGTATTGAGGGTAGGGAGTTGAATGTAGATCTAATAGTAATACCGATGAATGATTACGACATCATATTCGGGATGGATTGGCTCTCGAAATACGGGGCCATCATTGACTGTACAAAGAGGGTAGTTAGGTTCGGATAACCCGAGGGAGAGGAATTTGAATTTTCGGGAAAGAAGAATGGTAAGACAATCCCTCGGATTTCTGCTCTAAAAGCTCAGCGACTCGTTAACGTGGGTTGCGAATCGTTCTTAGTTTTTGCGATGAAAGCTGAGGAATCTTCCCAGCCAAAGCTTGAGGATGTTCCGATAGTAAATGAATATCCCGATGTATTTTCTGAAGATCTTCCGGGATTACCTCCGGATCGGGAAATCAAATTCGTTATTGATCATGTACCTAGAGCTTCCCCGATCTCTAAATCTCCGTATCGGTTTGCACCGAACGAATTACGAGAATTAAAGGAGCAATTGGAAGATTTGTTACAGAAGGGTTTCATCCAACCCAGTTTCTTGCCATGGGGAGCCCCGGTATTATTCGTTAAGAAGAAAGACAGGTCGATGAGAATGTGTATCGATTATCGTGACCTCAATAAAATCACGATTAAAAATAAGTATCCGGTGCCAAGGATAGACGATTTATTCGATCAACTCCAAGGGGCAACGGTATTCTCGAAAATCGACCTACGTTCCGGTTACCATCAACTGAAAATTCATGAGACGGATGTTCCTAAAACCGCGTTCAGCACGAGGTACGGCCAGTACGAATTCTTGGTCATGCCTTTCGGGCTAACGAATGCCCCAGTTGCTTTCATGGATTGATGAACCGGGTGTTTAAGGAATTTCTGGACCGATTTGTTATCGTCTTTATTGATGATATCCTCATTTACTCTAAAAAGAAGGAGGAACACGAAGAACATCTGAGAACGGTCCTTGGAATTCTTCAAGAGAAGCAACTATTCGCCAAATTCAAGAAGTGCGAATTCTTGTTGGAACAAGTGGCTTTTCTGGGGCATATCATTTCGGGAATTGGAATTTCAGTAGATCCCAGTAAGATTGAGGCAATAAATAAATGGCCTCAACCGACCACTCCCACTGAAGTAAGAAGTTTCTTAGGGCTTGCTGGGTATTATCGAAAGTTCATTAAGGACTTTTCCAGCATAGCCTCGACACTTACGAATTTGACGAAGAAGAATGTTCCATTCAAGTTGATAGAAGAATGTGAGCGGAGTTTTCAGGAGCTGAAGAAAAGACTGACGACCACTCCGGTGTTAGCAATACCTTCGGGTACCGAAGGATTTTTAATATATAGCGATGCCTCGAAAAATGGTTTGGGGTGCGTGTTGATGTAGAACGGGAAGGTAATTGCTTATGCCTCCCGATAGTTGAAGCCGTATGAGAAGAACTACCCCACTCATGATCTTGAACTCGCTGCCGTGGTGTTTGCTCTCAAAATATGGCGACACTATCTATACGGAGAAAGGTGCGAGATCTTTACGGATCATAAGAGCCTGAAGTACTTCTTTACACAGAAGGAGTTGAATATGAGGCAAAGGCGATGGTTCGAACTAGTGAAAGACTACGACTGCGTGATAAGTTATCACCCAGGGAAAGCTAACGTAGTCAGAGATGCTTTGAGCCAAAAAGCGGTAAACGCTGCATTGTGCCAACTCGAAGTTGAGGTAATCAACTTTGGAGAGATTGAAGCCAAAGTAGCAGCGTTAACACTCAAGTCGACGCTGTTAGATCAAATTCTCGAGGCACAAAAAGGAGATGAATTGTATCTGAAGATTCGAAACGAACAAAATACAGATGTTCCATCAGATTTTGAATTTCGAGACGACGGAAGCTTATGATTCAGAGATCGCCTGTATGTGCCGAAGAATGAAGAAATCCGCCGAACTTTAATGACGGAAGCGCCTACAACAATCTACTCGGTGCATCCCGGTGCAACGAAGATGTATCGGGACTTGCGAACGAATTATTGGTGGCCAGGAATGAAGAGAGATGTCGCTGCTTTTGTAAGCCGATGTCTGACCTGTCAACAGATCAAGGCAGAACATCAAAAGCCGACAGGAATATTGCAACCTTTGACGACACCTGAATGGAAGTGGGACCACATAACCATGGATTTCATCGTCGGGTTACTGAAGACGGTGAAAGGTCATGATGCAATTTGGGTGGTTGTCGACAGATTGACTAAGTCCGCTCATTTTCTACCGATCAATCAAACCTATTCCATGGATAAGTACCCAGAGTTATCCAAGAAATAGTGCGACTTCATGGGATCACGATGTCAATCGTGTCAGATCGAGACTCGAGATTCTTATCTCAATTTTGGATGAGCTTACAAAAAGCCTTGGGGACTAAATTGCCTTTAGCTCAGCATATCATCCCCAGACTGACTGACAATCGGAAAGAACAATCCAGACGCTCGAAGACATGTTAAGGGCGTGTGTTCTGGATTTCCGAGGGAGCTGGAGTAAGTATCTCCCGTTAATCGAATTTTCGTACAACAACAGCTATCAAGCGACGATTGGGATGGCGCCTTACGAGGCCTTATACGGGCGTAAATGCCGATCCCCAGTTCATTGGGATGAAATCGGCGAGAAGGCGTTATTAGGTCCCGAAATGGTTCGTGAAATGACCGAAGCTGTTAATAAAATTCGGGAGAGAATGCAAACGGCACAAAGTCGTCAGAAGAGTTACGCAGACAAAAGACGGAGGCCGTTGGAATTTGAAGAAGGCGATCAAATTTTCCTAAAGATATCACCGATGAAGGGTGTTAAACATTTTGGACGAAAAGGAAAGCTGAGTACGAGATATACAGGACCCTTCAAGATCTTGAAAAGAGTCGGCGAAGTGGCGTATCAGCTAGAACTGCCGACATCACTAGCACAAATTCATGACGTCTTCCACGTGTCCACGTTACGGAAGTACGTTTCGGATCCGAGCCATGTGCTACGAAGTGAGACGCTTCATCAGCAATTAAAACCAGACTTGAGTTACGAAGAAAGACCGGTAGAAATTTTAATGTACGAGGTGAAGCGACTTCGAAATAAGAACATCCCCCAGTGAAGGTCTTGTGGAAAAACCAAACAATGGAAGAAGCCACTTGGGAACGAGAAGACGAAATGCACGAGAAGTACCCCGAGTTGTTTTCGAAGACTTAAATTTCGGGGACGAAATTTCTTTTAAGGGGGGAGAATGTAATACCCGTGAAATTAATACGGGGTTAGGGTGTAATTATTTTTGTAATGTTCAAAATTAATAAAGTCGATTTTCGAACAAAACCGGATTTTCGGAATCAAGTCGAAACTATTAATTTGGGCCTGAGAGAAAACAATAAGGGCCGAAATGCTAAGAAAGCCCAAATAATGAATGTGTTAAGAATAGTAAAGAGACTCACAAGGCCCAAACGAATAGAATTCATAATTAACATTTCCTAACCCACTAAGGAAAGTAACGTACGTATATAGTCACCTACTTTGAACTTAGAGCTCTACCACCTTGAATAACCAATTGTGAATGAGCAAGAAGGGTTCGAAATATTGCTTAGCAAAAAGGGAGTTATTATTAGCCAAGGAGAAAACGTAAGATCAGAGGAGAAAAATAAGAACAAAGAGAAAACCAAAGAAAGTCTTGGCATGAACTAGAATTTCGAATTTAGGAGGTAACGGAAGAAATAAAGAGCAGTGAAGGAAAACGAGCTCAGCCGATTTTCAACCTAGAAGATTTAATGCAAACCTAGCTTGGAGGATAGGTAGGTGGTTTTTAACCCCTACAAAACGTATTATAGTCCTAAATATTTTTAGAATTCGGGTGAAAGGTCATCCGAGTTCAAAAACGTTTCTTTTATGATTTTTCGAGATTTCGATGATGTTTCTAACGTGCTACTATGTGCTTTTCGAGCTCAATGTATGAGCTTTTGGATCTAATATTATGCTTATGTGTTTTGGGGTGATGATCGTGCTAAGAAATTCTGGGAAAGTTAGGGTTTTTATATTTGAATATGAGTTTTGTATAAAGGAATCGGGCGATTATTGAGATCGGACGATGTGTAAGTTTCGGGCGATTTTAAAGTTCGCGGGCCACATGTTATTACGCGAATCGAGTGAAAAAGGAGTATATAATTGAGTAGGAAATCGGCCGAATTGAATTTCGGGTCGCTGCACTTTGTCGCGGGCCCAAATTATTTTCACAGTGTGAGTAAAAAGGGGTTTCGCGGGCCGCGGTTCGGGTTCTCGCCGGCTGAAACGTTTCGCGAGTCGTGAGACAGCGCCAGGCCGAATTTAAGTTTCGCGGGCCGATTGATTTTCGCGGGGTGATTCCTGCGAGAGAAATCGGGCGATTCGCGAAATCGGCGAAAGCTTCGCAGAATCGGGCGTTGACCCAAAAGCATTTCGCGGGTTGACCAAGTGTTTCAAGTGGGTTTCGGGCAATTTGATTTGGGCTATGACCGATTTTGGTGTGAGTTGACCAACAGTTTTAATTTTAAACTAGAATATTTTATACTTTGACTAGGATTTTCGGGTCAACCATATTTTAAATATTTTAATATTATTTTGGGATTTAAAAACGTTCTGCCTAGTTGATATTTTACGAGTTACGTGATTTATATTGTGTGTATTTCACGACATGCACTGGAGAGGTTGATGTACCGTATTTATACGGAGACGCCTTACGGTGTCGGATGAGTGGGGTAGAGTGACCGTTATTGGTCGTCAGGTTTAGACTCGCGTGGCACCTGGTGGGAGAGGGGGTTTGCGATACCCATCTACTCGAGATTGAGCCACCCGAGGTGTATACCACCGGATATTATTTGGCTCAGGGACGGCAGACAGATGTGAGATTCCTATCTACTCGGGTTAGTGGTACACTACTTGGAGCATTACACCAAGGTGTAATACCGTCAGGGTTGAGATTGTGTGCGGAAGGAGCGACCCGACACGGCCGGCGTGGGCTACTGCATGGTTTATGGCGTACTTTGCCATTGCGCGCGTGGGTGCCGAGTCTATCTGAGGGCTCTGCTATGTGTTGAGATATGACGTAGGTTCGAGCGTGCATTTCATTATGATGTGAGGTTTGGGATTGGGTTGAGTGCACGCACGTATTGCATGTTTTTACTACCACCTACTGGGCAATTTTGCTCAAGGTTTTATTTTTATAGGTAAGACCGACCCCGACACCGATGAGTGTCTGGGTGAGATGTAGGCTGGCTGGCGGCGGTGACCCACGGGCTTTTGAGGGCGGTGCAGTACATGGGACGCGACCTATGGAGAGGCGTAGGATAGTCGAGTTTAGAATTTTGGGGCTTCGGCCCGATGTAATTATATGACGTTTCTTTTTGTAAACCCGACTTTATCTTATATATGTATATTATTTACTTAAAAAGTTTTTGAAAAATCGGGTCCTCCAGGACTTTCGTTGCGGAAATCCGCCAATTAACTTAATTAGGAAGTAGGGTCGCCACAGGCGGCTTCCAGGGGGGTGGGACGGCTGCGAGCGGGCGGGTCGGCGACGGAATCCGTCGCTACAGCTGAAACTAAGAACACCGACTTCCTTTTCAAGCCCGGCGTGGCGGCTGCGACGGGGGGGCGGCACGGCGAGGGGCGTGGCGGCTGCGATGTGTTGGCGGCTGCGAGGGGGAGGCTGTGACTGCGAGGGGGCGGTGCGACTACGAGGGGGCGGTGCGGCTGAGAGGGGTGGAGAGGCACGGCGACGGTCGGGGAGGCACAGCGACAGTCGGGGAAGCACGGCGACGGTCGGGGAAGCACGGCGAGGGTGCAGGGCGGCACGGCTAGGGCAGGAAGGATTTTGGGGTTAGTGATATTTTTTGGTTCAGATCTGATCTGATCTTATTCGAATTTGTAGTTGAATTAGTGCTTCGATCTACCGACTACATATATGTAGTCGGTAAATTAAAATACTTTAGTCGGAAGCAAAAATTTTGCAGTCGGTACAACCCCGTCTAGCCTAGCTACTACATTTGTAGTCGGAGAATGTAGTCGGTAAGTTTATACCGACTAATAATATTGAGTTAGCGACTAAGCTGTAGTCGGAATGCCGGCTAATATATTTTTAGTCGGTAAATTTTTCATGTAGTCGGTAAATTACCGACTACCTATTTGTAGTCGGTAATTGTAGTGTTTTAGACATAATCTGTTGTCTGTATCCAAATTGGCTAGGGATGAAAATCTGTCTTTTAAATTTTCCCATGATCTGTGTGTTATACAGGAGTCTCGACTGGCAATATAAAGGGGATTGGTAAGCTAGAGAACGATTTATACATGCTCAAACCAACCCCTCCAATCTGCTAGTGGAAGATAATCTCTTGCTTGCTAGTTCTTGTAATAATGCTGATAAAAGGGCTGTTTTTAGTTCAAATAAGACTGATGATGTATCTTTGTGGCATTATTGACTTGGCCATATGTCATTTGGAAGGTTTAAATACATTAATGGTTTACATTTGAATCTGGATGATTCTGTTAAATATTGCACCTTATGCCCTTTAGCAAAGCATGCTAGAACTAAATTTCCTGTTAGAGAATCTGTCATTCACACTGTTTTTGAACTCATACATATAGACATTTGGGATCCATACAAGGAAATGACCTATAACAATGATAGGTATTTCCTAACCATTGTTGATGATTATTCACGAGCATGTTGGATTTTCTTGATGAAAATCAAGTCAGAAGTAGTTGATATGCTGAGAGACTTTATAGAGTATGTTGAAAACCAGTTTGGGACCAGAATTAAAACCATTAGGAGTGATAAGGCCTTTGAGTTTTTCTCACATGAATGCAACAGTATGCTAGCTAGAAAAGGCATCATCCATCAGAGCTCATGTGCCTATACTCCACAACAAAATGGTGTTGTGGAGAGGAAACATAGGCACATTCTAGATGTAGCTAGAGCACTTGAATTTCATTCAATGTGCCTATCAAATTTTGAGGTGAGTGTGTGAGAACTGCCATCTATCTTATAAACAGGACTCCTACACCAAATCTGAATGGTAAGACACCTTTTGAAATTCTCTTTGGCAAGAAACCTTCATATTTGCATCTTAAAATCTTTGGCTGTCTTTGTTTTGCAAAGATTCTCACACAAAGAGATAAGTTTCAACACAAGTCCAAAGCTTGTGTGTTTACGGGATATTCTGCCACACAGAAGGGTTACAAGCTATTTGATTTAGAATCAGAAAGATTTATTATATCTAGGGATGAGCATTCTTTGAGAATTTATTTCCCCATGCTATAAATACTGATAACCCTGAAAGAAAGGAGTTTCCTGCACATGATGAGAAGAGTTACTATGATGATCTGATCATGCCATACCAACAGTCAAGTGATAACACTTCAGAGCAGCCCCTACTCAATATCCCTGAAGAACATATGCAGGAAAACACTGAGACAGAACAGCCTGGGACAGTTCAGCCTGAATCAGAAACAAGCTCAGACCAACCTCCTGTGCCAGAGGTAAGAAGGTCAGGTAGATCTTCCAAACCTCCTTACTGGCATACAGACTTTGTATCTCCCTACATTTCAGATACTAGCATGGTTAGTAGTGTTAAATATCCTCTATCAGACATGATTCAATATGATAGGATTACTTCTGACTACAGAGCATATCTAGCTGCTATATCTAAGGATTATATTCCTAAGTCATATGGGGATGCAAAGGGAGATGAAATATGCGTAGAAGCCATGAATTCAGAGATTAAAGCACTTGAGTTAAATAGGACTTGGAAGTTAGTTAGTCCACCTAAGGGAAAATCTGCCATAGGCTGTAATGGACCATAAAGTATAAGTCTAGTGAGGAAATAGAGAGGTATAAAGCTAGATTAGTGGCAAAAGGGTATACACAAAGGGAAGGTATAAATTACAATGAAACATTTTCACCTGTGGTTAAATATGTCACTATACGAGCTGTCCTCTCACTTGCTATTTTTAATTGGGAATTGTTCCTAATGGATGCTTTCCTACAAGGTGATTTAGATGAGTAGGTTTACATGGCAGTCCCTCCAGGTTTTGACATTTCAGGAAAGAAGAGCATTCAGTCTGCAAGCTTGAAAAACCATTATATGGTTTGAAGCAAGCCTCAAGACAATGGAATCACAAGTTCATTGAGGTCATTTGTAAGTTTGGTTTTGTTCAGTCTAAGCATGATTATTCCTTGTTTACCAAGCAGAGTAAGGATAATTTTATAATTCTATTAGTTTATGTTGATGTCATACTAATAACTGGAAATTATTTATCAATGATAAATGAGTGCAAAAGATATCTTATTAATGAGATGTTTCTGATGAAGGACTTAGGGGAAATGAGGTACTTCCTTGGCATTGAGGTTGCAAGATCTAAACAGGGGATTCACTTGAACCAAAGGAAGTATGTCATTGACCTCTTGAATGAAACTGGAATGGTAGGCTGTAAACCAGCTCCTACCCCAAAGAAGAAAACAGCAAGGCTGTCAGACAAAGAATAGACCAGAATGAACCTTTGCTTGATGATGTTCTTGGCTTCCAAAGACTGGTAGGAAGGCTGCTATATTTATGCATAACCAGGCCTGATATTACTTATGTTGTGCAGGTGCTCAGTCAGTTTATGCACAAGCCAAGACAGATACACCTTGATGCAGTATACAGAGTGCTGAGATACCTGAAGGGAAGGCTGGGTCTCGGTCTACTATTATCTGCTAAATGATTTACAGCTTAGTGTCTTTTGTGATGCAGACTGGGCAGCATGTCCAATCACCGGGAGGTCACTATCAGGATACTTAATTAAGCTTGGAGACTCCCTTCTTTCCTGGAGATCAAAGAAACAGATTGTTGTGCAAAGAGTTTTACAGAGGCTGAATATGGATTACTTGCTCTAGTGACCTCTAAGGTTACATGGCTGATTGGATTGTTAAAGGATCTGGATATTTATAATATGTGTCCTTGCAGGTATGGACAGATAGCAAATCAGCCATACAACTCGCGGCAAAACATGTCTTCCATGAGAGGAGCAAACACATAGAAGTTGATAGCCACTTTATTAGGGACAAGATCGAAGATGGGATAATAAAGACTGAATATATCCTTCATATGAACAGCCGGGAGATTTATTGACAAAGCCATTAAAGAAGGACCAGTTCAATTATCTTCTTGACAAGTATGGTGTCATTGATTTGTATGAACACCATGCTTGAGGGGTAGTGTTCAAATATGGAGGAACTGGTCTGCACAAGCTGAAGAAATGAGCTGAAGAAAGCTGAAGAGAAATAACCGAATTTTAACTTCTTTATTAGTTATAGTTTGGGCTAGATAATTAATGGGCTCGTATCTTGCTATCAGGCCCATTCCATGTAGTATAAATATATAACGCATTTGTAATTTGGAGGTAATTTTTGAAATAGAAGAATGAAGTAAGTTTTACCCTCTCGATACAATTCAAGAACAAGAACAGAGCAAATAGAAATTTCAGATTTCTTCACACCTCACACTTCACGCACACACATCTCAACCAACACCCATCACCATTCACGGATACACCTGACCCACTTCCACAAGTCCAGCAGCTCACGTCGGGAAGAAATCGAAGCAGATACCTCTCAGCTCCAAAGCTCACCCACGCACTCAGCTCGCTCACCAAGTGTTCGATCAAATCATTCAACGAAGAACGAGGATCTAATCAGCCAATATCAGGAAAGATACGATGTTTTCTCCGTGTCAGATCTATTCTTCGTTGTGTTTAATTAATTATGAGTAGCTAGTTATTCGGGCGTTTGAGTGGGTGTGCGCTGTTGGCAAAGACTAGCAAGAACTAAGTTTTCATTCGCGTGGTCGTAAGTTTATCTCTATCTGTCTCGTTAGTTCATTAGCATTTATTAATTTTTATTGCGCTTTGGTTAATATGTTTAGCGGCTAAACCCCCCATAGTCGAAGGATAATTAGAAGCATAGGTTTGTATAAATTTTGAGATTCAACGAGCTCATTCGTGAAAGCGTGAGTATTCGTTTACCTTTGAATTAATTAATCGATTTGCGTAGGTTAAGTAAATAATGACCAATATTTACGAAACTAGGTAAATTAGTAGCTAATTAAAACGACAAATCCGTAACTGTTTGTTCGTATCAATAAGTAGCATATAATATTCAACTTCTCTACATTCCGTAAGTGAAGTTATATATTGTAAGGTTAAACGATTTGATTTTAATAAACCGGTGTCCGAGTTTATTAGTCAATAATCGGGTTTTTTTTATATTTAACGCTGTCGGAACTTTAAATCTTGCAGGGCGTCCCAGAGATTATTTGTAGAATATCAATTTTAATTGTGCTTTGATTTATTAGTTGTCTTCGTACTTAGGGCTTTATTTGTATTAGTCCTTAGATTAGGACTAGTTTGATACTTATACCAAGTTTGTTTGGTATAAATAGTTGTACAAATATTGAGCTTAATACAGAAAATTAGAGAATCAATCCGAAAGGCTGTCGAATTTAATTCTAGAGAGAGAAACTCAGAAATCATTCTCTCACTAAAGGAATTCTCTCTCGTGTTCTTCATTGAAGGTTTTCGATCGAATTTCAAGTTCAATATTTCTAATCGATTTCCTTAGAATTCATGCCTAGGATTGATTGAGTTGACAAACGGGGACCTAACATTTGGTATCAGAGCAGATTCGTTCTGTTTTGAAACGAAGATTGTTAGAATTTGATCGAAATTTTATTATGTCACTGTTCCATCGAAGAACAGTTTTGGCGCGAATTTGAATTTCGATCAAAAAGTCTTAATTCTGTGCTTATTTGATCTGATTTTAATGTTTCTGTGCTCGCATAAGTAGTATAAATCAATTAGGATTAGATCAGTAGCAATCAGAATCATGATTTGAGTCGAATTTTTGATTCTGTGAGATTACTGTTCGTGCGAAAATGGTATGAACGTGTTTTGATTTTCGTCAAATTGATTATCGTTTGCTTCAAAACATGATTTATCTTCTTTCCGTGAGTACTCAGTAGCTTATTTCGAGCATATACCTGTAGTTTCATCGATTAATTTCCCGTATTTGCTTGAATCTGTGTTAAAATCGTATTCTGTGCTTAAACTGTGAATTTCAATTTTTCTCGCTAAGTCTTCGATCGAAATTAATTTCTCGATCGAAAACCTCTGTGCGACAAATTTTGCTCAATTAGAATACTGATTAGTTACTGAAGTTGCTGCTGTCAAGAACGTGTTTAAAAGAAATTTACGAGCGTTAAAATTTTGACGAGAATTGACTATTTTGACCCCCGCGCAAAATTTATTTTCTCTCAAAAATTTAGTCGGTCAGATGTATTTGATTTTCGTTCGTAAAATTTTTCGGTCAACCAATTAGATTTGACTCAGCGAGAAACTCCTTACGGTACTGTTCTTCAACGACCAAAATCAATTAAAGAAACTTTACGCTCGAAAACACTGGTCAATCTTTCGAGTCAACCTTTGATAAAATCTACATTGTGGATTCTGGTCAATAATTTCGACGCCTAAAATTTTCGATCGCAAAACTTCACTCAATAATTTTACGATTGATTTCACTGTTTACATAACTTTTCAGCGTAAAATTACATTCAAGTCGAAATAATTTACGCTCGAAATTTTTTGAACAGTACCTGACGCGTGAAAATCTTACCTCCTCTTCAAATCGAAGAAATTATTTTCGATCAAACTTTAAAGATCGAATCAAAATTAATTCTCGATCATTTTTTAATCAAACGCTACTAACGAATTTGCTACTTGTGAAGCACACAACATCATTCAAATCCATCAAAACAACAAAAGAAGATCCTTCGTCAACAAGAAAAAGGAAAGAAGAGATGTATGCATACTCACTAGGAAACGACAATCGCGATCTTACAACGCGGTGAATATACAGTCTGGAGAAGCCGCTTCCTAAACTTCATAGCTCTGAAAGATCAAGCCGAAAACTTATTGCAGTCACTTGAAGAAGGACCTGCAAAGTTCTGGGTCAACGTAGCCGGTGATGACACGGTTACTCCTTCAATTCCCGCTACTAGGCGACTAAAGGAACCTAGAGAATACACCATTGAGGAAAGGGCCCGTGCTAAGGCAGATCTGATAGCCATGAACACACTCATGCAAGGCATCCCCAACGACATCTATAGACAGATAGACAGCCTCCCAACGGTTAAGGGAATGTGGGATGAGTTGCAGAACGGAAGTAGGCATCAAGGCCAAAAAGGCGAATATTCTCACTGCTTATGACTCCTTCAAAGCTAAGCCGGAGGAGAGCCTCTATGATGCATACCAAAGATACCTCACTCTTCTCAACGAGATGAAGATGATAGAAATCTCGAAAACAAACATGGAAACAAATATCAGATTTCTATCCTCTCTGCCCTCGGTCTGGAAAAAGATATCCACTCAAATTAGACAAAACAAAGATCTGAAGAAGTTGGATATCCATGCAGTATTTGATAATCTCGCCCAACACGAGGAAGATGTTTGCGAGACTCAGAGAGAGCAGAAGGGCAAGCAGGTTGACGACACCATTGCTCTAGTCTCAGAGAAGTGTGGAACAAAGTCTCGCAAAGAGAAGATCGTTAGGTATCCCTCACCATCCGAGTCAGAAGAAGATTCAGAATCAGACGCCGAGCCAACCATGAAACCACTGGGGAAGCAGTTGGCCTTAATCAAAAATGATGAGCAAGAAATACTTCAAAAAGAAGTCATCATCCTCGGCCAACAGACTTCGGACCTCAAGCTCTAAGAACAAGGAACAAGCACCAGAGAGCCCCGAAGTCAAGAACACTAAAGAGCCCAACAAGTGCTTCAACTGTGGCAAGCCTGGTCATTTTGCCAGAGAATGCACCCTTCCCAAGAAAAGAGATGCTAATTACTACTCCAAGAAGCTTCAACTCACGAAGCAGAAGGAAGCAGGTGTAGCCCTCATGGCAGAGCAGGACCACTGGGTTGAAGACACGTCTAGTTCTGGAGACGAGAATCTTGCCCTCATGGCACGCCTTGATAACGACAGTGACGCCGAAACATCCAATCAAACTGACGAAGATGGCGCATCAACCTCATCACAAGAGGTATACTCTTCTTCCACATTATTGACCATGTTAGAATCATATCAAAAACAATATGCTAACATGAAACGTGAGCAGAAAAGTATTAAGGAAGTAGAGGATAAACTTTCTAGGTCTCAGGAGAAGATAAATAGTCTCGAGTCAGAACTTAGAAGCTCTAGTGCTAAAATAGAAGAACTTACTAAGAGCCTACGTTCTAACGAGAAACTAGTCAACCTCAAATTGGACAGCATAGCGAAAAGATTAAGGAGTTAGAAGATAGGCTAGCAAATAACTACAATTGCTTGGTTAGGAATCTCAATGAGAAAGCCACCCTAAATTGTAGGATAACTGAAGCTACCACTAAGATCACCAACTTAGAAGCTCAGTTAGAAATATCTAATACTAAGGTTAGCGAGCTTAGTAAAGATCTAGATGCCTGTCAAGCTGCCAAACTGACAGTAAAAAAGAATTATGCTCTCCTAGGCGAGGAACGTAAGAAGTTATATGCGAAAATTAAGAAATTAGATGATCTTCTTACGCGTAGGGGACAATCTGAACAGACAATATTTCTAAATCAGCCCAAGGATATAGAGTTCTATAATCTAATAGAAGGCATAGGTTTCACTAACCCACGTGTTCTACGGAAAAAGGAAGTAAATGATATTAAGAACATGGGTTTAGGAGTAACCTCTCTTAGAGATTTTACTGAAGCGACAAAACAAAGTATTTTAGATTCCTCCAAGAGAAGAGCCTCACATGGGCCTGAATTCCCTTACGACTACACAGAACTAAATGAAAGAGACAGAAATATGAAACCATCCTTAACATTTGGCTGTGATTTAGTTCAAGTTATACCTCCTGAATCTCAAATACACTACAAGGAAGTCAAAGATGTTCATTATAAAAATTCTCTCTATAAACCTCCTATAGTAAAACAGATAGAGGAATCTCAAGCAAAATTAGATAAAGAAAGAGAGAATTTCGAAGCTGAAAAGAAGAAGTTCTTAAAAGAGATGGAAAATCTCAAAGCTTCCTCATCCTCCCAAACTACCTCTCATGCTATTATGAAAAGCGTGAAAATCGAAAAATCACCTTCGAAAGATCAAAAGTGCATTGATAATTCTGTTAAGAGTGCTAAGACTAAATCTAATTTACCTACGTCTACAGGGAGCGTAGAGCAAGCACTAGTACCGAAGGCGAGAGTGTCTAGTATTAAGAAGGAGCTAGTAGATTTGAGTATGACTAAGAATGTTACTCCTTCTGTACAAATAAATGACACTCGAAAACATAAAAGAGCCATTTCTTCTCTTCGCATAATTGCTTCTACATGTACTCTTCAGCCTATTACCTTTAGGAGCAACAACTACGAAATAGGCTCTACCTCACAAATGAAAGATAATCATTCTGAAACAAATGCCACTAGGAAAGCCCGTAAGAAACAAGATCCAGCCATAAAGAAAGCTTATGGCGCTATACATGCATGTACTCACCTAAGGTATCCCGTAAAGATTGAGTCCCCCAAGCACCTTAGGAGATTATCAAAAGACAAAATCTTTTCCTCAGACAAGCCTACCAAAGCATTTGTACGTGCTGAAATTAACCTTCCCTGCAAGGTTCAACTCAAATGGGTTCCTAAATCTCCGCCTAGGACGACAAAAGTCGAAAAGGCTAAGTCACCTAAAGAGGCAACACCCAAACCCACTTCTCCGAAAGTGATATGGGTTATTAAAACCCCCTCAAGTAATAATTTAGGAATCATATCTGAACCTAAAACTAAATCTGCTAATCTGAGAGGACCCATGCTTAAGTGGGTACCTAAAGCTCTCTAACTTGTTTTTGCAGATCCATCATGTGTGGTACCTCGACTCTGGTTGCTCCACACACATGACTGGAAAACAAGAGCTGCTGAGCAACTACAAAGACCGACCAAACGGCAAAGTCAGATTCGAAAACAATGACTCAGCTCCCATTCTTGGATGTGGGGATATCATTTTGGAAAATCTGACGATAAAAGATGTCTCTTACGTCGAAGGACTCCGCCATAACTTGTTCAGCATAGGCCAATTCTGCACTAAAGGATTTCAAGTGGTCTTTCACGCTGACCGGTGCAGAAGTTTGGACAGTCAGGACACAGAACTCCTCTACGGACTTCAGAAATCAAATCTTTACACGATCAACCTGACGTCCGTGCGTCCCTCGACAGTTGTATGCCTCATCTCTCAGACTGTGATTCAGAGGAACAGCTTATGACATCAACGAATGTCTCATCTGAATATGAAAGCTCTCCAACGCCTCTCTACGAAAAAAGTTGGTTCACGGTCTTCCAACTATACTACTACAAAAGGAGCATCAATATTCGGCATGTCAATTAGGAAAAATGAAGCTAGCGACTCATCATGTCAAGAAAATTGCGTCTACCTTTCGACCATTGGAACTAATCCACATGGACCTATGTGGGCCGATGAAGACATAGAGTATCCAGGGACGTAAGTACGTGCTAGTGATCGTCGACGACTTCTCTCGCTACACTTGGACTAAGTTCCTCCGAACCAAAGATGAGACAGGGGACTTGATTATTAACTTTGTGAACACAATTCAGAATCTGCTGCAACAGACTATTCAAGTTATTCGAACAGACAACGGCACTGAGTTCAAGAATAAATATCTCAGTGAGTTTTATCAGAAACTTGGAATTAGTCAACAATTTTCAGTCGCAAAAACACCTCAACAAAATGGGGTTGTTGAAAGGAAAAACAGAGCCCTAGTGGAGGCCGCTCGTACAATGCTGATCCATTCCGGCCTTCCGCACTTTCTTTGGGCTGAAGCAGTAAATACCGCCTGTTTTACCCAAAACAGGACGGTGGTTCACAAACGGTTCAACAAGACTCCGTACGAGATTGTAAATAAGAAAGTACCCAACATCTCATTCTTTAAGGTCTTCGGGTGTAAGTGCTTTGTGGCGAATGACAGAGAGCAACGTGCAAAGTTCGACCCTAAAGCATTCGAAGCAACTTTCGTCGGGTATTCTTCAACATCAAAAGCATACCGAGTATACATCAAGTCCATCCGAGCGATTAAGGAAAGCTATAACGTCACTTTTCACGAAATGAACGAGATGGCTTCTGAACAAAACAGTTCAGGACCCGTGCTCAACCCGTTGGCTTCTGAAGACAACATCTCAGAACCCGTTCTCACTGGTGTGTTGGCACAAAACCAACAGAAGATGGCAACAACTCAGCAATCACCGCCAGACGAAGCTCTAAGACTTGTATTAGATGACTTGGATTCCCTATTTGAGCCTCTACATCCGCCAGTCACCGTCACGCTTACACCCGATGAGGCCGATGTACCAAGTTCTTCAACAGTCCTCAACTCACCCGACTCAGATTTGCCACAGAACAATGAAGAACCTCCCATGGGTGTTGAGGAAGAATCATCAGAGTCGCTCCCTCCCAATGCAGATCTGGAACTTCCTCACACAAATGAACAATCGGAGATCGTTGGAAATCTAGACCCACAAATGGCTGATTCATCATCTACAGCTTTGCCGCATGAGCGCAGGTGGACTAGAGCTCACTCGGTTGATCAGATAATTGGTGATCCTTCGAGCGGAATAAGGACACGACATCAACACAGTCTTTTTAGCTGCTTCTTAAGCGAAAAGAGCCTACTAAGGTAGCAGACGCATTACAAGACCCGGATTGGATAATTGCAATGCAAGAGGAAATCAAACAATTCGAACGTCTTCAAGTGTGGAAATTAGTTCCCCGTCCGCATGGGAAAACTATCATCGGGACAAAATGGGTATTCAAAAATAAAAAGAATGAAGATGGTGAAGTGATCCGGAACAAAGCACGATAAGTTGCAAAGGAATACAACCAACAGGAAGGCATTGACTACGACGAAACGTATGCTCCTGTTGCCCGATTGAAGCCATTCGTCTCTTATTGGCTTACGCGGCTCAAAAAGCCTTCAAGGACTATCAAATGGACGTTAAAACCGTCTTTCTCAACGATGTACTTAAAGAAGAAGTCTATGTCGCTCAGCCAGACGGCTTCGTTGATCAAGAACATCCGATCACGTCTATCGATTGGATAAAGCTCTATATGGACTAAAATAAGCCCCACGTGCTTGGTATGATGTCTTGAGTGACTTCCTCGTAATGTCTGGATTTATTCGAGGAACAATCGATACGACCCTCTTCATCAAATGGCAAGACAAGGATCTGATGGTCGTTCAAGTTTACGTCGACGACATCATTTTCGGTTCAACAAATCCACGGCTTTGCAAAAAGTTTGGAGATCTCATGAAGAGTAAATTCGAAATGAGCCACATGGGAGAGATGCAATTCTTCCTAGGACTACAAGTCAGGCAGCTCGGAGATGGGATATTTATCAGTCAAACCAAATACATTAAGGACATCTTGAAAAAGTTCCATCAAGATCAGAGCAAGCCTCTCAGCACTTCCATGTTAACTAGCTGCAAGTTCGATGCCGATCCCACAGGAAAATCGGTCGACATCACTCTCTATCGCAGCATGATTGGATCTCTTCTCTACCTCACTTCTAGTCGGTCGGATATCATGTTTGCCACCTGTCTTTGTGCCCGTTTCCAAGCCGATCCCAAAGAATCCCATATGCTCGCGGTGAAGCGTATTCTTCGCTACCTTAAGGGCACAACTACCTTAGGACTATGGTATCCTAAAGGTACGAACTTCAAACTTATCGGCTATATTGACGCTGATTATGCAGGTTGCCGAATGGACAGGAAAAGCACCTCCGGTGGCGCTCAATTTCTAGGCGAAAAGCTAGTCTGCTGGTCATCCAAAAAGCAATATTGCGTCTCAACTTCTACGGTTGAAGCTGAATACGTCGCAGCCGCCAGCTGTTGCTCCCTGATGCTATGGTTGCGGACTCAGCTTCGCGATTATGGGTACAATTTAAATAATATACCCATATATAGTGATAGCCAAAGTGCCATTGCGATTACGTGCAATCCTGTTCACTATTCACGCACGAAACACATAGACATTAGATATCACTTCATCAAAGATCACGTAGAAAAAGGCACCATTGACATGTACTTTTTGAACACGGAATATCAACTAGCTGACATTTTCACCAAGGCTTTGGATGAAAAACAATTCCAATTCCTTGTCGGAAGATTAGGCATGTTGAATCTCCCGTGATATGTGCATTACCTGATCGCTGTGCTATCACATGCTCTATTCTATGTGTTTTCCATGCTCATTTGAATTATCTTGCGTGATAATAAAACTACAAAACAAAATATAAATAATATATAAAATAAAAAATAATAAAAAATAATAATAAAATTTTTTTTACATAGGGGAATGAAGAACTCTTTAGGATGCTCGATCTACGTCACAATTAGATTTCCCAGGCATGCGACTGATTGCTTACTTAATTTTGTAAGTCTAAGTCGCTTTCTTGTGTCTAAAGCTCATTTCGTTTGCTCCACTAGACACAAAACTACTTTACATAAGTGAGGATTCTGGCCTGTTATTTTTCCTTTCTATTGATTTATTCTTGAGCGAGTCACACATCAATTGCTTGTCTTAACTAGTGATTCTTGGCTTCATACTCGCCTTTCGTTAGATCCTTAGGAAAATGATTAGACCACTTAGGAAATTCCTCACTTGGCCTTACATATATAACATTTCAATCCTTTAATACAGCCTTTAGTCATCCATTTTGAGCTTTCTCCGATATCCTTTTCTTCACTTGAAAATCCTTTGAGCCTTCAACCGTACACCCAAGTCTTCGATGGGATGTTCAATCGAGAAAAGGAGGGGGAGAAAACGAGACGACAAAGAAAAAAAGAGATGACAAAAGATGGTGGGAAACGCACACGAGGAATGCTCAACGCACAAAAAGTAGTCCAAAAGAACCTGCCTGTCGACTATCATAATCTCATATCATTAGAAGGGGGTATGGATCTTGCTGTGAACTTCTCCTTCGATAATCTCGTATACTCGTCAGAACGGCTGGAAAGAGGAGCACCACGAAGTGAACTTCTCCAACGATAATCCGGTCTTATATCGAGACAACGAGAAGAGGAGCGCGGCCTTGGGTTCGAATTCCACAACTGCGAACTTCTTCAAATCGATAATTTCTGAAACCTCACTAGGAATTAAGAGAAAAGGAGCGCGGTATCGGCCCGAGAACGAACAAGAAGATCTTCGCCTTAGATAATCTCTCTCTCTCAGCCTCGTAGAGAAGCGGAGCTTCAGCTTGAGCAAGTGCAGACTGAATCAAAGAAAAATCATTAAAGGATGAGAATGATAAACAATAAAGAGAAAAACGGCAAAAAGGAGGAGAATGACGAAGAAAAGGAAGAAGATCCCTAGTCCACGATTCCAAAACTATCCTTCCCTTCTTAGTCAGAGCCAAATTAAAACCTTTCACAGTCTCTATGATTCCACATCGACAATCTCTCGCAAAGGTGAAATGATTAAAAATGCCTCGGTCACAGGTAAATTGACTTAAGATTGATTGTGTTGACTTGAGTGATATAAGTATAATCATCCCAAAGCAAAAATAATCGAGTGCTAGAGTGAACCCAGTAAGAGTTGTCAAAATGGATCGTTCAATGAACTTAGGACTCTTTAGTTTGACGACATGACTTGACAGTATGTGATCTCTTCAAGTGTCTTGTGAAATTTTAGGCGTGACAATGATCGTAGCAAAATAATCTGACCCCATACTATTAATAACATTAATATGCATATGAAAGTTCTATATATATACAGATATATGATAATTTTCTTCTCGATATTCTTAAAAAAAATCTTCGCACATTTGAATGCATATCTAACTTGCATTGGCATAGAATTGATCAAAATGCGAATATTTGACTTTGCTCATACCCTCTCGCAAATCTTTATTACATGTTTAGGGGAACATGTATCTAGTCTAAAATGATTAATTGTGTGTTATAATGATTGTTATCCGTATTGATTTGCATGATTACGTGATAAATCGATACAGAGTGCACTATTTGAGGGGGAGCATCTAAAATGATTCTATGTTTTGAGCTCCAAATACTTTTGATGATCTTTCTTTAAGCATTGCAGAAATTCTCGTTTTGATTCTCTTTGGACAATGCTTAAATAAGGAGGACTTCATAAATTCTCATGAATGTCAGCCCAAGACATTGGTAAAATAATTCAGGGGAAGCATTATTAATTTTGCTCTAATAATTCAGAGGACTTTTTAATTAACTCTAATATTCTTGACATTTTGCTCTAAGTATTGCAGATGTTTGAAGATCAATTTTGGAGCCAGATGTCATTTCTTCGAAAATACAGGGAATTAATTGCACTTTCGTTTACACTTAGAAGGAGTAATTTTGTGGTTTATTCTTAAAATTTAGGATCAATCTGAAATATTAAGGAAAACTTACTATCGAGAAATTCGGGCGAATTTTGCCATTTTCATTCACAGTTTCTCGAGCGAAAATTGATTTGGAACCTAGTGGTAATTTACGCTCTCAAAATTGACGAGCGAAAATTAAACAGGAACCAAAGGTAAATTTTCGATCGGATGTTGTCGAGCGAAAATTTTTCTCCATCGTAAGTTTCCCGATCGTAAATAGTAATGTGCTTAAATTCACTAAGTCTCGTAAAACGTCAAATCAGCCCAATTAAGTGAAATCATCACTTGCAGTCGAAAATCCCTAAATACTAAAACCCTCGATCGCAAAAATCAACAGTCAAAATTCTCGAGCGAAAAACTTCTCTCAAAAGACGAACTTCAAAATCCTCAAAATCTTTCGATTTTTCATCTGATTTTCGTCTTTAGAAGGTAGATTTGACCTCTTCTAGGGATATCGTGTATTTAAACTACATTTGCATCTGTATTTTGGAATATTTCACTTGATTCTGTGTTCATTTCTCGACTGTTCATATTCTGAGAACTCGAACTCTTGTTTGCAGTATTTTAAATCATCTCTAGGTATAATCTGGGTTAGAAACTGCATAATAGGCTAATTTCGATGTCTCTTGATCATTTTGAGTGAATATAACTTCGATTTTCTGCGTTATTAGCGTTCGATTTAAAGATAAGACTAAACTGGGTTTTAAACTTTTAAACGCGTCGAAGAACTTTCTCGCTCGCAAACATTGAAAATTGAATCTCAATTTGATTAAGTCACTGTTTGCATCGTAAAAGATTTTCGATTGCTAACCTTTTGATTTAGTCATTAACATTAATAACGTAAATCGAAAATTACTTACAATCGAGAAACACAATTTTGATTTTATGCGAGCGAAATATTAATGAGAGGAATAGATAAAATAGATGCAAACCATTTCAATTTTCGAGCGCAAAACTTACAGTCGAAAATTTCGATTTCAATTTTGATCTCGGTCGAAAAATTTTAGCGGCGATAAAATTAATTTTTTGACGATTAAATTTTCTCGATCGTATAATTCTACAGCAAAAAAACCTCTTTAAAATCGAAATACTTTCTCGCTCGATTAACTTTCATAGCGAAAATTCTATTCACGCGCGAAAAATTTCTTGATCGTAAATTTACGTGGAAATCTAATTTCTCGATCGTAAATTTACACGGAAATTTTTCTCGATCGTAAATTTTCTCGGCTACAGTATCAGACGTTATGTTCAAACACTTAGAAATTTTTCTAAGTCTTTTTCACTGTGGTTTACCTTAGCGAATAATTTTTTTTTCGATCGCAACATTAAACGGAGATTTGAATTTCGAAATTGCACTTAGACAATACAATTGAGAATCTCATTTCTCGCGCGATAAAAAGCACGGAGTGAACAGTGTTTCAACACTTAGAAAAATTTTCAACCAAAGTTTCATTGGACTTACATGCTTATGATGAAATTTAATAATCTAGTCAATATTCACTTCGTATGATCTATGTGCAAAATTCATGATTTCAATTACGAATTTATTCAAATGTGCTATGATATATGATCCATAATTATGGTTTGATAAATTCCAAATTCGACTCAACTCAAAATTTATGAACTAATGATTTACATGTCTTCTGTGTATTTCAGATGGATCATTATCCTACTTATAACCACATCTACGAGAAGGCTATGTACCTTAACGTACACGACACGAACTTCCAACTAGACTTGACCACCTTCCGGTGTCTAGACGATATAATCGTGTCCATCTGCAAGGCCATCCAACTTTGGCATGCTCTTACGGTGACGGCCTCAGTACCGATGGTCTACCTCCAGCAGTTTTGGGGGATGATCAAGAGCCTCATCGTGGACGGGACGTATCACGTTACTACAGCTGTAGGGACGAGGCACATCTGTATGAGCAAGAACGACTTCAGACTACTCCTCGACCTCCCTCACAGCCAAAATTACGACCCCCTCCCATCAGATGCAGAACTGGTGCATGATTTCCTCCAGATGGGATACCGTCCGCCGCTCACCAAGCTAGCTCAGATGCAGAGCAACGGGATTCCTCATCCGTGGAAGACACTTTTTGGAATCATCAACAAGTGTTTGTCCCCGAAGCACGCAGGCTTCGACAAAGGCAACGGCCACATCCTCCGGATATTTCACGGAGTCATGTTCTCGTGGAATTACGATTTCGCTCAACTGATCTGGAACGACCTCGCAGAACAGATCAGACAGAAAGAGAACAAACGGTCCAAAAATGTGTCATATGCGAGATGGTTCTCCGTCATCATCCGTCAACAAATGGAGATGTACGTGCAGAATGTTCCTCGCTTGCCTCCGGGAGGGAACTATCAGCCACCCAGGCTCCAATTCTTCCACAACCCGAAACTAACGGAATTGGACCAGCCATCAATGGTCATACTGTTCGAGTTGCTACGTCTCGCCGACCCCACGGGAGACATTTATAAAGCATACTGCCGGGAGAATCATCTGACGGAACAGATGATTAGAGGGCCCCCGACAGACTTCGCAGTTAGCCCTCAACAACAACAGCGTAGTCATGAAGACACAATGATTGATGAAGTGGCTCAGGAACTAGAGCTGGAGCCTCCAACTCACGAGGAAATAGTACCAGATATTGACGCCATTCTAATCGATGCTGTGGCGGCAAAGTTAGAACAAGAGGCTCCAGCAGACACACTCCAAGTGGAAGTGCCCATAATTATTGGCGTGCTCGAAGAACCTATTGAGGAAGGTCTTCAAGTTGCACAGCCCGAGGCAGGAACGGGGCACATCTCTCCACCGCCGGCTACTACGCCAGAAACAGAGGCTCTAATATCAACGATACAACCTACCGAGCCTCCGGTGACGGAACCAGCCAGTGAGGATATAGCACGAGGACTCTCGCCTCACACGGCTACCCCATCAGACACCGGGTCAGATGAGGAGATTCAGTTGATTAGAAGGACTCCAAGACGACTGATCGTATCATTCGAGTCTCTCTTCGAAACCGTCACCGAACCATCAGACACAGCGCCGACCATCACTCCAAATGTTGCGGACCCTTCCTTGCTCAATCTTGAGCCGCAGCACGTCACGGCGGGACCAGAAGCTCCAGCGTCTGATACGTAGGGACAATCAGAACCTGCCCTAACGCCCATAGAGGAGAATCTCCAAGATTCGACTCAAGGATTGGGTGAAAGTCTCGAAGAGTCACAACCTCAAGTGACTCTGAGCCAACCTGAGGAGCCGGTGTTAGCTCTAGGGTTGATAACAGGCGACATCAGTCGTCCTGGACCATCCACAAAGTCCGCTCCGTATGTGACAGAAGATCGACTTCAGGCCGCTCTCGCTAACGCGCTGAAGGATTTTGAAGACAAATCATGGAGAGCGTGTGAAATGCCATCGAGACGTCCCGCCAAGATCGTGGGAAAGCACCCGTCTCGGAGCCGTCTTCGTCACAACCCATCCTCACACCCACTCAACCCATAATATCCACACAAACACCAACACCCATCCTCACCCACAACCTAATAAATCCTGCCACAGTACCCATCAGCAAACTCCACTCAATTCTGATCGCCAGGCTGTTGGAATTGACAACACGAACGCCGGAAGAAGAAGATCTCTTCCACCTTCTCGTGAATCGTCCTGACCCATCAGAAACGTGCCGCGGCCAAGGCTCCCACTCCAAACGCCGACATGACGACCCAGACGATCAGGGCCGTCCTGAGGGGGAGAAGAGGCTAAGGATAATCACAAGGGATCAGAGACAGAACCATGATGCGACTCAGACAAGTCAAGGAGTCGCTGGAACCTCACGACCCACTGCCCAAACAACCACCACCACCCGCCGCACCACTCTAACCCAACTCGACCCACCAACCTTTCAAATAAGGACGCCTCCGCCCACACCACCGACCTTCACAAGCCCCTTGCTTCCGGAAGAAGAAGCAAGCGCTGCCATGTTCGTCGCCCTAGCGCAGACTCAGGCGACTCCCTCAATTGCTCTAGACCAACCGAGACCATCCGGACATGGCGTCAACCCACACGAGGTCCTAGACAAATACATATTCGAAGGACAGTGGATGACCCATTCCATTCCCGAGGAGCATCAAAGACAACGGCTTCAGGACATTCGACACTTCTTACAACAAGCCTCGGTAGACCTCGTACTCATAGAAGACGAAGAACTTCAGGATGGTGTAGACCATGAACAAGATCCCACGGGGCTTTCAGAGCTGATCATGCAACGAGCGGTTTCCCCCACAAGACAAATGCCAGGGACCGTTCGGATCGACACGCCGTGGAAGAATATTCAAATAGAGATACCTTTCCTTGAAGAAGTCCGTGAAAATATTTGGAGGTCACCGGACAAAGTCAAGAAGCCGAACGAGTTCGAGCTCAGAGGGATCTCTCACTGGGAACAGCAGAAGAGAATGACATATCTCTGGATGCTGAACCATCTTGGACCGGATGTGAGATTAGGGATGACTAAAAGCCAAGCCAAGGTCATTACAAGAGTCTCTCTCCAATCTGTCAGCTACTCAGCGTCTACTGTGCTAAAGGAGGACTTCCAACACCATACTACGTCATCGAGCGAGTAGATAGAACTCGAGAAGATCTAAGCGAGAGTGACCTACCGTACATCCCTGCTGATGAGGTGTACAACCTCTACTAGCTGAGATACACAAATTCTGTAATGGGACGCTCAAGGTCATCAGGAGAAATATAGAGCAGAGGTTGGAAGAAATCAACCGAGAGACGATGCACCGGTTCGTGAGAGAACAGCCGCTCCTAATGGAATTATTAGAAGATATCGAGGAGCGGCTGGAGCTAAGGAACACGCTCAGGAACTTTGAGCATGCGCTGGGCTTGCGCAGGTCGTACTACGCCCGACGAGGACAGATAGCGCGGAAGAGAAATCAAGCACAAAGGGGGAGAATGTAGAATATCAATTTTAATTGTGCTTTGATTATTAGCTGTCTTCGTACTTAGGGGCTTTATTTGTATTAGTCCTTAGATTAGAACTAGTTAGATTTTTATACCAAGTTTGTTTGGTATAAATAGTTGTACAAACATTGAGCTTAATACAGAAAATTAGAGAATCAATTCGAAAGGCTGTCGAATTCAATTCTAGAGAGAGAAACTCAGAAATCATTCTCTCACTAAAGGAATTCTCTCTCGTGTTCTTCATTGAAGGTTTTCGATCGAATTTCAAGTTCAATAATTCTAATCGATTTTCTTAGAATTCATGCCTAGGATTGATTGAGTTGACAAACGGGGACCTAACATTATTTTCGATTAGGGAAGTAATTATAGAGCGTCTCTTAATTACCAAGAAAGTAAGAAAAGATTGGTTATAGGCGTTCGTCGATAACTATAACAGATTATGCTTGCGTTGACATAATATTTTTAAATCGATGATCAGTTAAATAATCTAGGTGGACAATAATTCCTTCGACTATTATTTTATCATTGTTGTTTCGAACTTTTTTTTACTTCACTATTGCGCTTAAACTTTACCAACAAAACCCCATTATTATTATTATTGTTATTATTATTATTATTATTATTATTATTATTATTATTATTTATTATTGATCGAATTCTGAACTAGAAATAAATCAACCATTTTTCCTGTGGAGACGATCCTTACTTTCTCTATACTCGTATTTAGTTAGTAAGGTTATTAATTTTATGTATGGCCGTTATGGTCCGGGTGTCCATCACGACTCAAGAATTTTTCAAGTTTCTTACAAGACTCCATCTTTCAAACTTCTTGCAAGAAACAAATTTTAAAACAAAAGAGTATGCAAGAGCAGTTGAAATGAGCTGTCAAAACGAACTGGCGGGGCCGACTCGTAGCCCGCCATTTGGCGGGCCTAAAAAACGAAGCCCCGCCCCGCCCCGCCCTATAAGCGAACAGCGGAAGCGAGCTTGGCGGGCCTGACCCACCCAAAATAAAGTGAAGAAGACAAGGTTATTGAAGTCGAAGACGGAAGAAAGTGAAGAGTGATGTAGATTTGGCTTAATAGCTATTTTGTATTACGCTCTTTAATTCTTTGTGTTAACGGCTTTGATCTTGTTTTCTTTCGGCTTTTTTCCTTGTATTTGGTTGTATGCTCATATGTGATGTGAGCCTAGAGATGCCCAACCGCCGGTTAGGTTAACCAGCAGTTGACGGTTAGTCCACGTAACCTAACCGGCCGGGGGCGGTTGACGGCTAGCCGTCCCCGATTGCCGGTTAATCTAACCGCCGGTTAGTCAACTGCCGGTTACGGTTAACTGCCGGTTATATTTTTATATTTGTTTTTATTTTTTATTTTTTTTTATTTTTTTATTTTTTTATTTTTGCAATTTACTACAAAGTTAAATGAATTTTCGGTGTATTTTCGTTCGTATTTTACTATATTGATGTAAAATTTTAAATATAATAAAAGTTTATGAATCATGAAATATATTACAAAATTTTAATTCAATATAAAATACATATTTTCAAAAATTTCAATTAATTAGTATTAATATTAGTAAAGTTACATAGTATTCTAATTAATTAATATTAATATTAGTAAATTAAAATTGTATATTTTTTGTTTTTTTATTTTTATTTAACGGTTATAACGGCCGGTTAACTGCCTAACGAGCGGTTGGCGGTTTGGGAAAACCCCTAACCGCCCCGTAACCGGCCGATGACGGTTGCCGGTTGCGGTTACCGGCCGGTTACGGTTGCGGTTAATTAATCGGCGGTTAGGCGGTTGAACCGTCGGTTAAGGTTAAAAGTGGGCATGTCTACGTGAGCCTTTATTTTGTCAAAATCATAAATTAATGAAGAGACTTTTTGGCTACTTATAATTTTTCAAAACTGCCGTTTCCAAAAAAAAAAAAGTTGAAAAAGAGAATAGAAAGCTGTTGATAAATACGAAAAAAATATACCCATGGAAATTACGATTTAGTCCACAAAGTTGAAATCGGCAGTTCTTCGGCACTCAAGCCTGGTGAGGGTAATTCAGTAATTTGGGTTATTTTTAATCTACTGTCACCGTCTCGAACCCCATCTCTGTCTCTCTCTCTCGCCATCTCCTTTTGTGAACTCCACTCAAACTTCGACATTCTATTCCCATCACGCAAGCGTTTTCGTAGAACATTCCAAACATTCGCTCAATTCCCATCATTATTCCTCAATTATCTGACAGGACAAAAACTTGTGTTCTGATAAGCTAAGCGCAAATTCATGGGTGGATCTGGTGCTGGGAGCTTCCTCAAACTCGTGCTGCAAAACATCGACGTCCTTGCTGGGTATGTTCATCATTCAAGTACCAATACTAATTCTATTCAGCATTCCCTCACTTTGATTCTTCTTAACGGAAGCTTCGTCTTTTTTAAATTTTTATTGAGTTTGCATTATTCTCTATTTGCGTTTGTTTTGAGCGAGTTTGCTTCAGTAATTTAGCGAGGAATCTCCTTTTTTTTTTCTCTTTTTCCCTTTTGAAGTAATGGCTATTTTGGGCTCCTCTAATTTGCTTATTTATCGACTAATGTATATGATTTGGGGATAATGCAGGCCTGTCGTCAGTCTGGTTTATCCACTGTAAGTGATGATGTTTGATCTTCAATTGTATCAATGCACAGTCTACTTTTATGTGGTTTTCTCTGAAGAAGAATAAAATCTTGGGCAGGTATGTGTCGATTCGTGCAATTGAGACTAAATCGCCTGTTGATGATCAGCAGTGGCTCACTTATTGGGTTCTCTACTCTATGATTACCCTTTTTGAGCTTACTTTCGCTAAGGTTCTTGAATGGTATATCTTTCTCTTCCACACCTTAAGATTTTGTAATTGTTAGGACTTGGGACATATACAGATCAAGCTATATATGCAGTATCTATGACTTATTTGCCACAGTTGTCCATGAAATGGAATGGTCGAAATGATTCCGAAATTTGAGCAGTACGTGTTTGGTAAATAATTACAACTCTCTCTTGTGCTTGAAAATATAATCTCGTATCTGTGTTTATGTAGGGTACCGTTATGGTCCTATGGGAAGCTAATCTTAACATGTTGGTTGGTTATACCGTACTTTAGTGGAGCTGCGTATGTTTACGAGCAGTACGTTAGGCCTTACATTGTCACCCGGCAAAAGACGGTCAACATATGGTATGTACCGAGGAAGAAGGACATGTTTAGCAAATCAGATGATATCTTAACCGCAGCAGAGAAGTACATTGAAGAGAATGGACCTGAAGCATTTGAGAAGATGATTCAGAGAAGAGTACGTGATGATATACTTCATATATGTTTTCTTTTTCCTTTTGTTTCGTTGGTATCTGCTTTGAAGTCTCTTGTGACAATTTAATCCTCAGGCAAATAGAGAAAGCACGTCGAGGAGTAGCAACTATACTTTTTACGACGGTAACTATAGCTACGAGGATGATTATAATAGGTACTAAATGTTTAGGGCTGTGTTTTGGTGTTCCATAATCTTGTTTTATAACTGGTTTGTTTTTTTTTTTTTTTTGTGAAGATGGCTGTGTGTTGGTGCATGTAATGAACTGTTTTCTTCGTTGTGTTTATTATCATCGTAGGCCTAGTGGCATATATATATATATATATATATATATATATATATATATATATATGCTAAATAGCGTATAACCCACTTGTGGTTTAAAAAATAAGCATACAAACCCCTATGTTTCGGAAATGGCTTAAAACACCCTCGTGTTTTACTTAATTTAGCACACGCTCCACTCGTGCATCATGCCGAGGCATACCTCAACAGTGTTAGAACGAAAAGGAAGCTCCAGCACGTCTCAATGCGACGCAACTTCTGAGAGATGACTGATGCGACACCATACCGGTCTGCAATGTTATGGGATCTTGAAAGCGGTTGAATTTTCATCCTCTATTAAAAAATCCGAATTACTACAAACAACGTAGATATGAAACTGACAGGAAGAAAGGAGAATTTTTTCTTTTCTCTTTTCCAATTATTGCATATTGAGAGCAATTGAGAAGAGCCTAAATGGTGCTCAGAGGCAAACCATAAGATTAAGAAGGAGAACATGCGAATAGTAATTTGTGCAAAAATTGAAACTTTCTTGGGAAAATCAAAGTTGGAATGAAGTTATTGCTCTATTCAGATGAAGCTTGTGATTTCAACGTTTCTGTGCTGGTTTCGTTGGTGGCTCTAGAACTATGTGGCTAACATTGCTGGATATTACTCAATAAAATGGTTGAGGGAAGAAGGTGATGCATTCTCGGTCAGAAAGTGCTGGCCGGGATTACGATGCTACATTTTATAAATCATAAGGGACTATCACATAAAAAAAATACCACAAGGTAGTATTGCGCATTTCAGTATAACCACGTGGGGAAATGACGTACTTTATCCTATATATATATTTGTGTGTGTGTGGGTGAATATATTCTTTTTCCCAATGAGAAGAACAATGATGAAATATGTTTATTGATTGGTATATTGTTTTCATTCTAAAAGAACAGGAAATTGATGCCGTCGAAAAATGACCTACCACGAGCGTGGTCTGACGAGCTTCTTCCCGCCTTAATTCGCCGCGCCTCTTGGCTGAAAACTGCCAAAACAGGGTAGATTTGGGGGGGTCGTTCGTCCTCTTGCCTAGGTCAAGAGGGTATTCTCCGTGTTCCAGGTGTATAGTAACATACAGGAAAGCGTGTTATGTGCCTGTAAGAAATGTGTGTGTGAATAATCAAAATGGCAGAGTAACGGTGTCGACGGATGGCGCACTCTAGGGGTGTCTAACGATATTTATAGCATCCTAAGGCGTACATGATCTTCGGCGGTTTCTTCCACATTTGGCCGGTTACGCGTGCGTGGGGGTCGTGCGTGGCCACGATCTCAACTGGTTTCTGGTACTTTACGGTTTCTTCTCACTCGGCCGGTTAGCATGCGTGGGGTCGTGTGTGGCCACGATCTCATTTCTTCCCTTAATCCTCGCTAGGCGTAGCGGTATGCCTTGGAACCTCGAGGGAGCGGCTTTCCCGAGGACATCCTCGCGGCTGCCCTTACGACGCGCGAGGTCGGAGTAGGCAGCTCCTCGGGATATTTCCAAGAGTCCCCTCGCGCGCATGAGGATCGGCCTCTTGAAGGATCAGCTCCCATTCCTGCTCGGGGTGTTTTGCCGAGGACGTACCTTCTGCCTTCCATCCTAACGTGAAGGCTCGTGGTCGATGGCTCCTGGGGAAATTATCTAGAGGGGTCGGAGTCCTCTGTTCCTCGAGAGACATTCTCGGGGACATCCCTGGCGAACCGCTTTCGTGGTTTAAAGGGTCGGGTCTCGTGGATCCTCGTGATGACGTTCCTCAAGTTGGCTAATTTCGCGGGCTCGGTTCGTTGTCACTAACGTTGAGAATTTTGCCTTTGACCCGAAAAATCCGGGGGTAACAGCCGCAGTATGATTCCGTTGTGAATAGACGTGTTCAAACGGTTTGAAAAACCATAACCGAACCAGCGGTCAACAGATCGATTAGCTGTGGTCAATGATTACAGTTCAAACGTAATCGAACCGTTATTTAATATGGTTCAGTTACGGTTATCGAAATCTTGTAACCGTAAACCGCGGGTTATGACCGACGGTTCTTTTCCAGTAATAAAATTATAAAATATTTGGTTCATTTGCAGTTGGGTTTAAACTTTGGGTTGAGCTTGAGTATTTTTTATTTGTGTATTATATTACTAAACGGTCGTTTTTTACTGTTGCTTCTTATGCGTCTTTTTTGTTTATTGTATGTTTCAACGACATGGAAGGAGGAGATGACTACGATGAGTGTTCGTCGAACACTCACGCAAGCGAAAATTGATGCGATCATATTTTTTATGGTGTGATTATGTTTTTTTTTTAAGATGAAATGAAATTTTTACATTATTAAATAAAATTAATTTTTTTGTTTATTTAAGGCATTTTTTGTTTTTTTACTGAAAAAATCCAAAAAGAAAAAAAAAATGAACTGTAAAAAGGCGGTTCCAACCGTAACCGTAACCATCTCCTCCGGTTACAAACAACCGGCAGTTCAGACCGTAATCGTAACTATCTCCTCCGATTACAAACCACAGTAACCGCGGTTCGGTTACGATTAGAGATTTTACTAACCGTAAACCGGCAGTTATAACCGTTAACCGCTAACCATATGAACACATCTAGTTGTGAACCAGCCCACCTAATCTAATTCTCAATGGACGTCTTTCTTATTCGATTCTTCATCAATGAGTAGGGTGGTTCGGTACGGTATACCGTATCAAAACTGTGATACCGTATACCGTACCGAAATTTCGGTATAAAAAAAATCATACCATTACCATACCAAAATTTCGGTATACCTTAAATTTCGATACGGTATGATACCGAAATTTCGGTATGGTATCGGTATCATACCTTCTATACCATTCACATGGAGGGTTTTTTACCATGCGTGTCTCGTTAATTCATTGCTTTTGAATTTTTAGTCAATTCAAACTCCTTAGGTCCCAATAAGATGGATTATTAATACCAAATTTTCCAAAATAAAAAAATTTTCAATTCATAAAATAACCTTAAATAATTTACATATTTTTTTCAGTCTCCTTAGTAAGACAAAGAACTTTACATAAATATGGTGGGCCTCAATAATCTTAGAAAGTTGGTATAGTTAATAATTTATGGGCTAAATAAATTTATGTAGTTCCTTATAATATTTTTATCCATTTTATAATTTTTTGAAATAATATAATATATATACGTGTGTGTATATATATATAATATTATAAGTTTTAGTATTTCGGTATAATCGGTATACCTAAATTTTAAAATTTTCGTATCATTACCGTACCGAAAATTTTCGGTACGGTATCATACCTAACCAAAAACTTCGGTATATCAAAATTTTCGATATTTTCGGTACGTTTCGATACGATAAGGACGGTATATCGGTATTTCGGTATATTTCCCCACCCCTATCAATGAGTGCCATTATGGGTTTTGTTTTTGAAAGAAAAATGATGGCTTCACTTCGACCATGGAATATAAAAACCAGTGTTTTAAAAAGTGCGGTACAGCGCATATTTTTCCTAAAACGCGCTGTAGCGCAATAAAAAAACATAAAAGCAATTTTATTATTTTTTTAAGTTTTTTAATTTTTTTTATAAAGCAAAAAAATAAATAAAATACATAAAACATATTTGCATAGCTGCAGAAATGATTCAATTGTTGCGATTGTGGCAATGGCCGCAACTATTCCTTCAAGTTTTGTCCTAAGTCGACAGACAGTATGTTTTAGAAGAAAAATATATTTAAAATTAAAAAGTACTTGAAAATTGAAAGTATTATATATGGGGTAAGTGTATAGTAGTGATTGTACCCAAAAAAAAGAAGGGGTTTCTACACTTAAATCCCAACTTGCAAACAAAAAAGACATTTCAGTACCTTGTCAGACCTATTTATATCTTAGGTACCTCTTTCAAAGTTTTCTTGCACTTAGGTACCTAATGGACGAAAATAGCCCCATCAAAACATGATATTACCATTTTACCTAGCTTTTAACTTAAATTATATATAAAAAAAGAAAAATTAAACCAAACACACCGAACGATTCCCTCAGCATAATCTGCACTGATCTTTCTTGCAACCCATTCATGAGATCTCCCTCCCCAAATAGAATTAATCTTCTGAAGGTATTTTGCCTCGCCGATCGATTCTCGACATCTCTTACATGTGATGGTAAGTTTGATATTATTTTATTTTGAGTCGTGTTTTTCAGTTATATGCTAAATTCGGATGGATTATTGTTGTGATTAGCAATTCGAATACTTGATTGATTATGGGCTTTTTATTTCGGTTATCAATTTGAGATTTCTGTGTAAAAAAGGGTTTTATAGGTTTTTTCGGTGTTTGAAATTTGGTCCTCATATGCTTTGATTAGGGTTGTTTTTGCTTGGATATAGATTGGCATCGATCTGCTTTGGTGGTGTTGTTCTAAGGATTCGATTATGGGCCATAAATTATTACTATACATTCTGGTAAGATATATACTTGATAGTTCGTCATACATATGCTTTTACAATGGTACCCCTTGTTTTATTAGTTTGGTACTCCTTGTTTCAGTAGTTTGGTACTCCTTATTTCAGTAATTTGGTATTTCATGTTTGAAACGTATGGTAGTGTATGTCAATAATGTTGGGGTTTTTCGTATACGGATTATGCAGTAATAGAATCATACATAAGTTCAACCCAACATGTTGTGTGAAAATCATGACGATGATGCACGGACAATGCGAGAAGGATTGACCCTTGTTTATGTCCAAAACAAGAAAAGAACCTTGTTCAGAATATCACTGCTACTTTCAAATTGAGTAAGTCTTCGAACGTGGCATGATCGTCGTACTTGCGGAGAAGCCGAATCGATGTAGCGTTCGTATTTGCCATGTATTTTGTTACTATTTTTGTTCCAACAACCTTTTAGTTGCTCTTTTGTATGGTACTACATGATAATTTGAGGTTGCGTGTGAAATCTGTGGAGAATCAATAGGCATGTATCTAGTACCATTGCTGTTATTCCTTGAGTTTTTATGGTGGTTTACCTTCATCACGACTTCTGATATTTAGTTGAGATGATCTAACATTTGTCCGTCTGTGTTTTTATTAGGATTGGTCAATTGATTTGTGGATATTGTTAGGTTTCAAATTTGGTACTTATTATGTTGATTATTTGGTACTACATGATAAATTCATTTGGTACCATCTGTTTGGGCAAATTGGTACGCCGTGTGTGAATAAAATGGTACTGCTTCTTCATTACTTGCTAACAGTTTTGTCTTTTTGCAGAAATGGCACCAAATGCACCGCGTAACAGATCTGATCGTGCTTCTATGGTTTCTCGCATTTTACGTGACGAGCACAGTTGTATGCTTGAGCTGTTTGGTTAAGTTACTTGAATATGCTGTGAGACTGTTTGGAGACTTTGTTTATATAGGTTAACTTCTTTTGAGTTGGGGATGAGACCATTTTTTAGACTGTTTGGAGTTTGTTCATGACTCAGTGATGTTCGTTTGTTGTGTAGTTCTGTAAATCTGTCCGTATATTATGCAGTACCATAGATTTTTATATTGCCGTACCTTTTCTTTTACATACATAGTACCATAATATGCAGCTTAACCGTACCGTTAAGTACAAATATACCGTACCAAAACAGAAGATATGAAGAACCTTGTCTTGTATATTACCGTACCACATCTTTTACATACGGAGTACCAAAATATGCAGTTTAATCGTACCACTATGTAAATATATGGCGTACCATACACAGAAGATATGAAGTACCTTGTCTTTGTTATTACCGTACCAGAACTTTTACATACAGAGTACCTTAATATGCAGGTTAACAGTACCACTGGGTATACATATATCGTACCATAAACATAATATATGAAGTACCTCGTCTGTTGTACAGTAAGGTACCTTATCTTGTACTTTAAGGTACCTTATCATTTACATATACCGTACCATAATCTGCAGCTTCACTGTATCACTATGTATACATATAAAGTACCATAATATGCATGTATACCGTACCATGTGTTGCACAATCGAAAATAAATCGATTCCTAAGCGAGTTGCGTTGTTCTGCGTGATTTTGTCAATACCTAACAATAATAAAATGACTAAAAAATAAACAACATTTCCCACATGTAGGACTCACCTAATTTAAGATCAAATAGATCAAATTAAGTTGTAAGATGTTCTTACTTCTATCCTTATATTCTAATGAATGTTGGAGTTGGAAGGTTTAATTCATTCTTGTAAGGCCTAATGCACCTAATTTGATCTGAAACGTAACTAATACTCTATATTAGTGTTTTAGGGTGGTTCCAGATGAAAAACTAATTCGTATGAACTCGAAAAATACTAAACCTAATATACCGTACCATATATTTAAGGGACGCCGTACCTTACATTGCTTTGTTGGAGTATCTATTTTTTTGTTTTAGGCGTACCATTTCATACATGGTTGTAGTACCCAAAATTATATAAGACATCAAACATTTTACTAAAGCCAACGACATGTCAGATGAACTGTCTTATTTGATGTAATACCTCGTACGTCAGAACAGCTGTCCACTCATGACAGAAAAACGTCATAAGTCTGCCCATTCATGACAGAAAACGTCAGAAATTGTCCCTTTCTTTTTGCACATCAACATCTTTTGAAATGCTTCATTTCTGACGAAATTACCCAAGTCTTAAATGGAACTTACTTTAATTTATACGGTACCTATTTCTGGAACGATACAGTACCCTCCATGGCATGTTTAGTGTACCTTATTTGCCTACATTACAGTACCATTTGTGCATATATTACGGTACCAAACTGGCATATATTACAGTATCATGTTGGCATATATTACGGACCATGTGTGCATATATTACGGTACCACTGGGCATATGTTACAGTACCATGTTGGCATATATTACGATACCAAACTCGGATATGTTACAGTACCAAATGAGCATATATTACAGTAGAAAATTTGCATACATTACAGTACCATGCGCATATATTACGGTACCAAACTATCATATATTACAGTACTAAATTTGCATACATTACTGTACCACGTTCGCATATATTACGGTACCAAATTTACATATATTACAGTACCAAATTGGCATATATTAGGGTACCATGTTCGCAGCTATTACGAAATTTGCATATATTACAGTAGCAAATTGGCATATATTACGGTACCATGTTCGCATATATGATGGTACCAAACTGGTATATAACAGTACCATTTGTGCATATATTAGGTACCATGTTCACATATGCTACGGTACCAAATTTGCATATGTTACAGTACCAAATTTGCATATATTACAGTACCATGTTGACATATATTACAGTAATAAATTGGCATATATTACGGTACCAAATTTGCATATGTTACAGTACCAAACTTGCATATATTGCAGTACCATGTTGACATATATTAGGGTACCATGTTGGCATATATTGGGGTACCATGTTCGCATACATTACAGTACCAAACTGGTATGCCGGGAATCGATATTCGACCACCTTCTTTGGAGGGATACGTATATATCGATAAGCGTCGTTGCTTCATTGATTAATAGTAAGAAAGACTTCCTTTTATACTCACACATTGCAAATGACGTCCCGCCACCAATCGAATTTGCAGACGACATACTTTCAGATAATATGGCAACCTGTATAAATGGTACGCTGTATAGTTTAGATTGGTACTGCATAACAGGATATTTTTGTACCGTATAGACAGGTTACTTGGTACGTAAAATAAATACACAGAGATACTGCATAACATAAATGTCCAATCGGACTGTAATGCATAATATATTTAGGTACGGTAAAACAACAAATAATGGTACGTAATATACATAAGAAATGGTACGTCGTAACAGTTCTAAGAAAAAATCTGAAATCTCGATGGATTAGCCTCAATAGCTACCAAATCCTAACATTCCACCCTTATATCGAGCTCTTGGAGGGCATTGAACTCCCGAATTTTGCCTAAACCTTGAACAAAAGCGTGAAATCGATTAAATCGAGAACCAAAAATCAAGACCAAAAATCAAGACCCAAAGAAAAGCTTACCTGACAAAATCAAGACCCAAAATCAAGAACCCAACTTTCAAGAGGCTCATTGATTGTTGTCCGGCGCCGGAACGAGCGGAAGGAGGTGGTCGTCAAGACGAAAATTAGTCGACGGAGATGGAGCTCGAATTTTGCAGACAAACAACTGAAAAGAAATAAGGGTATTTTGGTAATCTTAGGTGATTAGGTACCTAAGTGTAAATTTTTTATCCAAATGGGTACCTAGCTATAAAATATATCTGACAAGGGACTGAAGTGGCTGTTTAGTTTCCTATTAGGTATTTATGTGTTGATTCCTGAAAAAAAGAAAAAAGAAGGGAATATTAATTACGTTTATTGATAGATATCCATCGTGTTGAATGGGGGGGGGGGGAAAGTCAATGCCAAGAAATTTCCAAGTCGTCGTCGTCGTCTTCCATTAAACAATCATCGTCAGTACCCTTGTAATCAGTCCAAGCAAGTAGCATTAATCGAAGGTCCTCCTCCTCTACAAATTAAGGAGCAACTCCCAAACACCATACATTGACCAGTCAAAGAGAAAAGGAAGAAGAAGAAGAAGAAGCCGCCGCCATGGATCCTTCTTCACCAAGCGGCGAACAAAGCTTCACCTTCTCAAGCAAGCAAGCCCTTATCGAAGACAAAACAGTACAGCAGCAGCAGCAACCCTCTTACACAAAGCTCAGATCTTACCGCAAAACAATCACCGTAGCTTCGATCGTATTACTCACCATAATCGCCACATCCACGATCTTATACTACGTCTGCATAGTAAAGGAGAAAGAACCAACCAACAAATACCTCTCTAACTCCTCCAAATACTACTGCCACGTCACGCCCTACCCCGACCTCTGCTACGAGACGATGTCCGCCGCCGTCAACGGATCGTCCCTCCTCGACCACGACCCGACCCGAATCTTCTCCGCTTCGATCCAAGCCTCCGTCAGCGAAGCGAAGAAGGCGAGCCTTCTCTTGAACGAATCGAAGGGCAGCGACGAGCTTCATAACTGTGAGAGATGGATGAAAAGCTCTTTGAATCTGCTCTTCAAATCGCTCGATTTGCTGGGCAACGTCTCCGACATCGAATCGTTGACCTACGGCGAGAGGGGCAATGCGAGGGCTTATTTGAGGGTCGCCGCTTCTTACGCGGCGAAGTGCCTGTCGGCGTTGGGGGACGGTAATACTAATAATAATGGTACGGCTATGATTGAGGTGAAGCAAAAAAGCTTAAGCAGAAGAAGGGGTGGTGTGGATGTAGTGAAATCCGGCGTGGAGAGAGCGAGAAAGTGTATGGTGAACGGCGTAATGCTTTGTTTGGAGGGAAGAGGAAAACATCCTCGATGAGTTCTACAATCCGTACGCCGGCGCTGCGGTAATTAATGACTACTATTATTATGATTACGGCTACTATCAGATCTTCAGTTACAGTTTTTTAGTTTCTATGTACGCTGTAATGTATCTCTTCTTGGCTTTGGTGTACTACTTGTTTTGGCACAGTAAGTGACTTAAAAGTAATTCACTGAAAAATCTTCTCATCATTCCATTCCATTTTATTAAAACGGTAATGGAATCGACTGTTTTAGTTTCTAAAAATTCAGCAATTCGTACAAGAAAAAAGAAGCACGCAATGGTTGACGTTGATCATTGAATATTTGATTCAACCAAACTTTTGCCCCAACTTTTCCTTGTCAGTTTCTTTATTTTATTTTTCGGGTCATGACGTTTCCTAACGCATAAGCAAATTGAAATGCATGAGTTAAAGGAAAAAAAAAGGAACGGTGGGCGGCAATAAAACTTTAAAGAATCATTCAAGCTTGTTAAGAATTTCAACACTTGTATACTTACTTGTATATATGACACAAAAGGGGAGAAGGTGCAGTTTCTTACAAAGCTCTTCCAGAACTAGCAACTCTCTTTTTCCAGTCAGACAACGATGACAACGAAAAAGAAAAACAAAAATTTGAACCTTCCAGAATTTATACAACTTTCTCTGCATTTGAGACCCTTTCTTCTTATGTGATGCCATCGAGCAAGTACAACACGGATATTATTTATTCTCTGCTTTCAGCCGCTGGACTTATATTTAAGTCTTGTTTCTTTCTTCTTCTTCTTCGTTCCAAGAAAGATCCACTTGAGGAAGCTGATATTCATCAGGTTTCAGAGCCAAAGAAAAATCTGGCAATGTTGGTGCTGTCTCCATAATTCTACAGAGACATTTTGATTCATAATGTTAGAAAATGACTAAAATCCTTTGTCTTTGCTGAAAAAACGGGTCCCCCCGTAATATGCAATTTTGCAAGTGTGAGTGAAGAGAAATGACTTACTTCTCATAGGAGTAGAGATCCCTGTTGATTCGAACCTTGCTAGATGTATCCTTGGGAATCTTTTCTGACAGAAGCTTCATCGTTCCCCAAATAGGAGGATTTCTGCACCCAACGAGGAGTTATCAAAGATACAGGTTTGAAGAGCCATCGAACGTAATTCAAGATCATTCATATCTTGTTTCTCATTTCGGGGTTTGTTTTTATTCAAAACTGATTGGGCCCCGCAAATGCAATTTGTGAAGAGAAGAAAAGGATATACTTTGAAATAGGAACACATGCGTTGAAGGCTTCGCATGCTTTCTTGCTCTCTTTGAGATACTCGTCGGCCGCTTGAAGAGCAGCAACAGCCATTCCATGAGATTTTTCTGTGTTCCCCTCATCAAGAATAAGACCGTGGTAGTAGTACGCTGCAGCCTTTCAAAAACAACACGAATTTAACTCGCTGATTGATATACATGAGAATTTCATGAAATCAGCCAAAAGAGTTGCTTTTGATTTTCACGGTTTTTTTTTTTAATTTACTCCGTTGACGTTAACTAAGTGTGATAGATTTCTCTAACAGTCAATGCCTATATATGTAACTGAAGTCAAAAGAAGGCAAGGCGTGGCATAATCTGCACATAACAACACAATGTAGTGACTTTTGCATTTTAAGCAACTATGTCATGTGAATTGCTGGAGTATGATTAAAATTGTGATTACTACCCGAAGCTACCCTAGTTATGAACGTCGACTGCATTTGCCAAAGAATAAAAAACAGTGGGATGTGAATATACCTTAGCCTCAATATATTTCCACTTCACAAAGTGCCTATGCTTTTCGCCCCAACCATTCGATAGCGGAATATTCATGATATTGTCTTGGGCCTACAATGTGGATTTGGACATTATCTAATACTGTATGAGAAAGTAAGAGGAGGAAAAACCAACTCAAGGGACATTATAGAAAATAAAATAAAAAAGATATGAAAACTGATGGATAATCCACGTGTAATAATATTACAGAAATAACCTGTTGCCAGTACTTCACCATCTCACATGCGAGCCTTCTCTTTACAGCAAGTGTCGCTTTAGTACTCTCAAGTGCAAGTCCGAGCTGAATATCAACGCCCTGTTTGAGCACAGACACCAGCGACTAAGGCTAAGCTCGTCGATAGACTTCAAAGAGCATGAGAAATTAATACTATTGTAATGTAATGTGATATTCTCAATTTTTATGACATAATGAATCAATACTTGGCCTAGTGCTTGGAGGCAAAGCGCTCGTAGAACACCTTCGGTTAGGTCCACTGGTAGATTTCTCCTAGGATGAAAGAACAGATAATGGTTGTAAAGACAATTGATGTAGTAATTGTAGATCATCCATTTTTTTATGAGAAAAAATTACCTGATTTCAACCGGCAATTGTGGTAGAACGTTTCGGACAGCGCAGTCAAGGTAACCAGCAGCTTTTAAGAAGATGTCAACAGAAGACCGACGGTTCTCTGCTAATAAAGAAATGCCAAAGGAATAAAAAAAAATCAAAAAAATGTTAATAAACGATTGAATAGAAGGAAAAATGTGAAGCATAGTAGTAAAAAAACACTTCATGTGTTTTAAAGTTACTGTAATTTAATTATACGCACAAGACAGCTCGGGGAATGACTTGTCAAAACATATAAAACGATGTCAACGTTTTGATGATAGTATTGCATGTCATCTCAGCGATTCACGAGACACTGAGCCGAAACATCGCAACTTTCACATCAGAAAGGGAAAAAAATGCAGTTGTACGAATACAATTCAAAATTACCGAGATCGTAGATTGTTAACGCCTACGTACCTTCTGATACCTTATGGTGAGAACCATCAAACGTAGTTCTTGGAAGAAGAACAAGATTAGCTTGCAGCAAGCATAGCGCTGCCATCAAGTGAAGAACAGACAATATTTCATACCAAGCACTAAATATTGCCGTTTCCTGAAAAAATAAAAGCACAAAAGATGAAAAATCCCAACAATTAAAGAAACGACAAAAAGAAAAATCCCAATAAGGAGAAAGTTTTCTGCATTAACCTCTGCTTCATCCTCTTGATTCAGCCAAATGAATTGCACCTTATGTTGAAGCTGACTTCCTGCAAAACATATATAGAGCATGTCTAAATAGTTACAAGGGAGCACTTTCAAAACTTAAAATTTCACAGTCGCTTTCTTACCGTCTTTAACCAATCCCAGAAGAACTGGCAAATAATCTCCAAGAGCCTGAAGGAGATCACTTAGCACCGAACCTCCTATACAAGAGAAGCTGATGAATCATCAATAATAAAACGTAATCAAGAGAAAAATACATCACTTTCTAAAAGCTTCTATGGACTAACCATGTTGAGTAGTTCTCCGTCTGGTTCTAGTAATGGTTGGAGCTTCTTGCCCAGCCATAACCACAACTCTCGTTCTAAGAGCCGAAATTCGTTCAATTAAGCTTTTACTAACATGATCACCGATAGATTGAGAGAAATCAACGGGCTTAGGGATTCTTAAGCCTGGAACAAATACAACAACTTCGCCAATATTTGCTGGTATCCTCCTATTTCCTCCAGAATCCTTTGGAGTTGACACAAAGCATCCCATTTTCTTTAAAGACCTTCTATCGAGGCAATCGAAACTGCAATTAAAATTAATTTAACATGATAACAGCCATGAGATGATCAAAGAAGAGAGAAGAAACTAGTCGGATGAAGTAAGTCATGACAGAAAAGGCAGAGTAAGGGATAGAAAAACTAATCACGAGATGATTTGATTGAAAGAGTCTGAGAGTTTGAAACAATCAACCAACTGCTCATTAAATGATTACAACCAAGAAGCAGTTGGCTACTCACGGGCAAAAGCCACATCACCTCAAACAATATAAACTAGAAGAAAAGAACGATGAATGTGCTTTTACTCACCACTTTGTCAATGACGATCAGAAGATGTATAGCTTGTTCAGTTTTTTTACCAATTTCTGTGACATAGAAAGAGACAGAGAGAGAGAGAGAGAGAGAGAGAGAGAGAGAGAGTCCAATTACGATGAATGTATACAGATGAAAACAGCATCACTTTCACGAGAAAGGCAGGAACAAAATGACGGACCAATCTATGCTAAGCTAAAGGGTCAAACTTGCGTATTTGTGGCCTTAAAAACAGCCGCGTGTTTGTTTGATTGACTAAAAGCTACAGCTTTTGCAATCATAAAGCGAGCAAAAACTTAATGTTCGAGTAAACTAAGTAGGTAATGATTCAGCAAGAAATCCTCAAGAAGATATCATCAGCCTTTAATAGAACTAAACAAATCCCAAACCCAAATTAATAAAGAACAGAAGGGGAAATAAACAAACACAAAGGACCCAATTCTATTGTCGTTAATTAGAATCAAAACAATCGATCAATCGAGTGAAAGAACGGAAAATAAACAGAAGCTGATTTGAATCTGCATACTTGACGCAAAGCGAGCTAGAAATTCCCATCAAGCGGAGTGAAAAACTCGATCTTTCAGCTGAATTGAAACTGAGTCCAATTGGGTTCTTCAGATAGACAATAGTAGATCCAAGACATGGATATAGAAAGAGAAATCAGTAGATGAAGGTATACGATTAACTAGAGAGAGAATTATGCACTTATATTGATAAGAGAGGAACCAACCAAGTTGGGTTGGTAATGGAAAGCTACAACCTTGAATGAACTTACACAGTTGAAGTGTTGATAAGTAGCTGTGAGAATGGAAGACAGAAACCGATGGTTTCATTTCATTTCATAGTTTGTATTTATTACCAATGAGTAATGACCTATTTTCTGACTAAAATTGCTTCCTCCAATTTCCTTAAAAACTTTTAAATACTTAATTTATTTATTTCTTCATATTCAATGCACCATAAAATAAGTATTTCCTGTTGCTGTACATGTATGGATACTAGTGATATTCTAGCCCCCAAGTTGAAGTTAATGCGTATATGTATGAATTAACTAACGACTTGGAAGTTACAAAGTATAATATATATCGTATGAATTAACTAACGACTTGGAAGTTACAAAGTATAATATATATCTAAAAGTTTCCATATGTGCCAAGTGAAGCCTTTTCAAGGTTACGTCTTTTTAGTTTTCACCGTATGTTCTATTTGAAATAGTTTGAAGATATTTATAGGATTAAATTTCGCTATTAAGTCCCCGTCAATCTTTTTTTCTATTGGGTCTATCACCAAAAGGTTTACGATTCTTGATGTGTCTTAAAATATCTTGCCAACAATCCGTTTATTTCAATTTCGGGTGATGCCGATTGAAGCATCGACATTTGTTGAATATTTTGATATTTGGATGCCTAATAAATAAAAATTGGGTTAATCTAGTACGTTATTTTTAGGGGTCTTTACACATAAATACTCATTTACAAAAAAACTTGTAATTCAGTACTCTGTCAGTATTTTTTATATGTATGTAAATAATAGAATAAATTTTTTGCACATAGGTATCCGATCCGCCGCAGGTACGCCATATAACACACTTAGATATCCTATAGCAATGTATTTTGGTACGTAATACGCTGAGAAAATGGTACGTCATATATAAAACACTAAGGTACCATATAGAAACCGTATAGAGTACCGTACAAACGCGTGACGTGGTACGCAATACACACATAAAAAGGTATGGCAAGACTGAAAAAATTGGTACAAACAGTAAAACGGGTACCTATCTGTAAAAATTTCTGACATATGTACTGATTTGTAACTTTTTTATTTAAATGTGTATATTTCTATAGATGTCACTTATTTTTATGAGAGTTTTTAATATATTTTTCAATCTATTGGTGATTAATAACCCATTCATTAAAAAGGAAAATACTGTTGAAATATATTATTTAGGCGCCATAATTGAAGTCAAATTTGAACTAATATTCGCAATACCTAATTTCTTTGCTCCATATTAGAGAGTTAAAAGGGTAATTCTACTGACACTCCAATTTTTTCTAATTGCACCCCCTAATTAATATCTAGAGTAAATATTAATTATTACCAATTATATACCCCATATGAAATGGGAAAAGGAGTTTTAATGTTAATAATTAATTAATATGTCAAGCAACAAATAAATACTTGCCAGTTAAAAAAGACGATTTTAATGTTAATAAGTTATTTTAACTTTGAAAATAAAAATTTATGTATTTAGAGAGCTTACATAATTCAAACGAGATCTGTTAAACGGGCCGGTGGGCTGTGTGCCTGAACCTGCTTATCCGGCCAGAAATAAAAAATAGAGAAAAAAATTAAAAGAAAGAGGAAAAAATTAAAAGAAGAATTTTAGTTCGAATCAATAATTACATCATAACTCTTTAATAATTGATTATTTATTTTATTAAACTTAATTTCATTTAAAATTGTATTAAAAATATAGAAACCAATATAATATAATTATACAAATATTATTTAATATAAAAATTAATTTTTTAAATAGCGACGGGCCTGCCACGTCCGACAGGCCTGCCCCGCCAAAGCCCTTGGCCCGCTCGGGCTGAAGACGGGCCTAAAAATTAACAGTCCGCCACGCCACTTTGGGGGTGGGCCAGCCCGTGGGCCGCGGGCATTTTTTGACAGGTCCAATCCATACCTTTATATAGGTAATATTAATAAACTCTTGAAAATATGAAAAGAGTATTTAGCTATTTAATTTCTTTAAAATATTATTCGTATTATGAGTAAAAAATATTCAATATTATTTTAAACATACATTATAATATAAATAGAGTATTTCAGTTATTTAAAATATCCCCATCTACGATGTGGATTAATATCAGTGTTTTGAAAAGCGCAGTGTAGTGCGCTTCGTAGCGTAATATATCGTAAATTTTTCGTAAACGCGTTGTAGCGTAATAAAATAGCGTATTTTTTAACTTTTTTTTCTTCATTTTAATTTAAATATAAATAAAAATCACAAAATATACTTATCCTAGCTTCAAAGTTGCTTCAAATTAAGACGATGTGGCGGCTATTCTTCAATTTTGCCATACATCGTACGCCATAGGATTTTATTAGAGAAATAATATAAAATTAAATTTTACTTAAAATTTGAAAATAATAAAATTTTAACACATCCACGCACACACACAGACACACTTATATATATACTAGTGTTATGCCCGTCCATTTCATGGGTGTATAATATGTGTAATTATTTTAACATTATTGTATAACAATAATAATATAAGTTTAATGGTTTAACGTGAAAATAAAGTGTTTCCCACTTTGTTAGTGGACGGTTTTCCCACTATTTTTTTAGTTTTTTTTTGTTTAATATAATCAAAACGGACACGTGTCGCAAAGAAGCAAACTACATTTCACTGTATATATAAGACACATTTATTTATATAGCTCATGAAGCGTGCTTAGATATAATTAGATTAGTGTTCACCGTTCTATCTTTTCTTTTTTAATAATGGTTTGTTTGCTTGTATTGTTATACATATATAAATATATATATATATATATATCTTTTGTCGTGTATATGGCATGATCAAAATACTCACGCAATACGATACGCTATCTACTCTACGCAATATCGGAATGAAAACGCTATGCACTGCGCAATACGCTTTTTAAAACACTGATTAATATTGATAAATTTAATAATACTTACATAGTTAATATTAAAGTATAGCGATTAATACAAGGAGTAATACAATGAAAAATAATTAAATACTATATCAGTGTGTCTTTAGTTAAAATTAGAACTGTCAATCCGTCCGCAGCCCGTGTGCCGGCCCCGCCCCACTCCGCATTTTTTAGGCGGCCGAGGGGCGGGCTGTGGGCCGGCCCGCCGCGCCATGCCAAAACCCGCGGCTCTGTTAAAATGACTTAATTAATAATTTTTGAATAGTCCATGTAAGTTATATTATTGATTTAATGGAAAATAAGTTAATAATATAATTTTTATTGAACCATGTGATTATTTAAAATAATTATTACAAATATCAAGTGTTTGAGTGTAAAGAGTGGTATAGGATGTGTGAATAGTAGGACCCGAGTTAAAATTAGGATAACTTATTATACGGGAGCAGAGCAGCATGTTATGTTTTTTGGTCCTACTATTCACTTGAAATTTGCTACCTTATTATATGGGAGCAGAGCAGACCCTTTAATGATTATATCCCCATTTTACACCCCAAACACTTGAAGTTTGTTACGTAATCACATGAATTCAATAATAATGTTCTTATAATTTATTTATAGAATTTAACTACATTAATTGAATAAGTTATTTAAGAATTGAAGTTATTTTATCGATGACACAACAATACAACATTTAATTTATTTACAATTATATCACTCCTTATATTAGTTAGTCCTACAATTTTACTTTCATTTTGAAATATTAATATCTTCAAATTTATGATCATGAAATTAGTAATAAAAATATTTTCACATTACATAAATATTACTTTTTAATTATACAAACTTAAATAAACACAAAATTTAATTAAGATTAATTGATGAGACATATGACGGAAATAAGTAATTCAAAAAAATTTATACATGCATACATACATATATGTATGTATATATATATACATATATTTATATATTTGATGGTAATTGATAACCGTCACAAAAAAATTTGGAAACAAAATCTTTCGTCGCTAGAATTCCAATACAATCAATCCTTCATTGTTAATTAGTCAAGATCTCCTTTATTTAGCCTTTAACGACAAGTAATTAAAGATTTAGAATTGGTAAGTATTTAACGGTTTAAAATATTATTGGTAAGTATATAATAGTTTACATATTAATTGGGGGGCAAATAGAAAAATATGGGGTGCCAATAGAATTACCCATGTTTTTTTTTTTATGGATTTGAATGTTGGAAATTCAACCGACTTGTTTTTCATAAATTGATTATGTACTAATCTATTTTACAAACTATTAATTTGAAGCCATCTTTAACGAAAGTCAAAATTTATTTGGAAATCCTAATCTACCTTTTAGTAACAATCTCCAACCGAATAACTCATTTTCAAATTCTCAAACTCAAAATGTCGTAATTCTTCTCCAACCAAATCGCTCAAACTCAAAGACTATTATTGAAATATTCTCTTCTATTCGATTTTTTAATATTACCCATGTAATTTTTAACTTTATAAATAGACCAAACTATTATAGTAAATTTGATTGAAAAAAAAATCATAATATTAAAATATTTTTCCACGAGTCCTTATATATATATATATATATATATACTTGTTTATTTTTTTATATGAGTACTTTAATAATTAAAAAAAAATAAAAGGGTTGTATTGTATTTTTCAAAACATTAAAATTATTTTTTGGAAAATCTCTTTCCCAAATGCATATTTGAGTTTAAAACTTAAAAAACACAATTGGAGTACTTTTAATCTATTTTTTGCCGTTTTTTGATCTCGGTTAGAGATGCTCTTAGAGACTATTCGCAGAATAACTAAGGTTGTGTTCTTGGACTTGCTGTTTAATTTTTTTGCTTTTGATTTTATTATTTTTTCTGTTTCGTTTTTTCAATTTCTCTGTTGTTTAGTGTTTTCTTCGTTTGGATTGCTAACCCTAATTTTTTGCTTTAGTGTGTTTTTTTATCTTCTTTTGTGAGAGTTTATGCCTCCTCTTTGTGGAGAGTTTTTGTCCCCTCGTTGTAGGGGTTTCGTTGTCCTTTGTGAGAGCGTCATTTCCAAGAAGACAATGTTTAGAAGTTAAAGACGGAAGAAATTGAAAGTATCGAATATTCCTTTGGAGTGTTAGGTTGGCCTGTTATAGGTTCTTTAGTTCTATAGTCCCAACTTCACATCTTGTTTTTTTGGCTTCTTTTTATTTTCTTTTTTTTTTCATTTTTAGGTTATGTTCATTCTCGACGAGAGCTTTCTTCCTTTTGGATAACCAGAAAATTATTTGGGCTATTTATTCCATGTATATTTTGTTGGTATTAATGAAGGTGCCTCTTTTTTGGGGAAAAAAAAAAAACTACTCTGAACCTATAAAAATATTTCGAGAGAAGTCGGAAATCTCATCCTTGCATTTATATAATAGAGCAATCACATCCCTCATTTCCCACCAGTCACAAAAGTCTCGAGTATTCAGTGGTTCGTCGATAAGTTTGTTATGTTGTGCAACAATAATAGAGTTGAAAGTCGTTGTATATTGTAAATAATTGACGATATTCGAGATCGTTGTAATTCGGGGCAATTTTATCAACTGCATAGACATATTACAATCGTACACATTCCGAGTCCGAGCCATACCTCGGAAAGAATATCTTTTGTAATCATGCTGCATTAATATATTTATATATTCATAACGATAAATTAACAAGGATGCGCTAAGAAAATTAACAACGATAAAAAATAAAGAAAGCTCCATTATGAAGAATACCGATCACGCATGATTTATGTTCGATATAAATAAGAATTGGCGGAATCTTCGACACTATATTGTTATAGTTAATCAGGAGACTTACGCATCGAAACGTGTCAATAACATAATTCGAAAGGGATGATGTGGTCACTCAGTTTTTCCATTCGGATCTCTGTCAACCTCCAAAATCGATCATATTGATTTTATATATTATCAGATTTTCTTCCTCGACCTCAATCATAATTAATATATTTATAATAAATGTACATATGACAAGTATGCACTAGACTACGACCATATAAAATAATAATGCATGGACACGTAAGCGTATATTATTTTCCCATCCAAGGTGAGAGCTTTTCCAATGCAAGAGGAAACATGAATTGGTGATAGCAACAAATAACTGAAATTGAGCTTTGGGCCTAATGTGAGATAGTTAATATACCGATTTGTATGCATAAGTTAATTATAGCTGATAAATAATAATCACCAAGTATTCTTGTACGCTCAAAGGCGAGTGATATATTATCAATTTGATAAGAAAAATTGATTTATTATTGAATGGAAGGTAGAATTATAATTAACTAAAAATGGTAAGTTAATAATTAAAATAGTAATTAAGGGTAGTGTATGGTTTTCTTTTTAATTTATTTAATAATTTTTTTTTTCTAATAAGACTCAATTGACAGACTAATTGAACGGTTTATAGCAAGCCCTGAAGCTTGATAAATTACTAGTAATCGGGGCACACTCGTTGCTTGTGCAATCAAACTTGAATATAACTAAAACCAAATCAACAAAGACACGCTACTTGAAATGAAGCATATATCTTGAAGTGAAGCATATATTAAGAGTAGATGATCTATGTTCTATATTATAAGGCATTCATAATAACGATAATTTCAATGTTTTGTGTAAAACTTAATAGATGCAAACGTAAATAGTTGTAGCATAATCTTCCATCTCATTATGTCGACATTACGAAGTTTGTATCCAGAGCGATTGCACTCTTCAATATTTTGAAGGATGACAAGGCTTCTTCTTGTTCCAATCTACATAACAAACAACAGAAGATAACCCTAGAACAAATAACTTATGTTGAATAACAATAGAAAAAGACAGTCAACGAACATAAGCAACCATTTTCATCCGCATATATCTCAATGTCTTACCACACCCCATATATACGTCGTCATGGATTATCTAGAACCTATGCATCACATAATTTCAATTTGTATGCATTCCAGATAACAAAATTAAATGGTTAACCATAAGAAATATTGGTGAAATAGAGTAATGAGCAGTAGTTACCTCAAATGCATTGTTGTCCATTTACTCTTTAATAATTTGTGAAACAAAAGCACTCATGTCGGACGTTATAAAACCTGCGCCAGAAATGTCTTCTTCGTCTATATGTTTACAGTATCGACTTCGAACATTATAAAACTGAAATATGGAAAAAAAAATAATCTTTACGTAAAAATGAGTAGATGTTTAGAAATATCAGAAAATTTAATTAGCAAGATAACAGTTTAATGTCACTATCATCTCTTGATCTTATCTTTTTCCTAAAACATAAACAAAGAGGTATTGTCAGTTTCTGGATTAATATATAATGACATTTATAGATGAATTCTGTGTTACCGAAATAACTTGTTCTCTTCCATGCTTCTTCGTTGTTCTATACCTGTCTGTTGAATTGAGGAAAAAAATTTAAAAGGTGTAGATGTTTGTTTTCAAGTTAATTTTTTGACAACAATGAATTAATAGCATATCTCACTCAAATCTCATCCTTCTACCCATTATATAAGTTTCAATCGATGTTGTTTTTGTTTCCTCAGAACACGAAGTATCAACCTCCCTAAATCCCGTACATACATTCCTAGTGATATTTTCATGCATGGGCTTAATACTCTTATTATGTTGTGCTGAACATAACAATTTGTAGATTTAAATAATCCATTAAATACATATGCGTAGATGAAATTAATGATAAAACGAAATTTAATTGTTTGTACAAGCCTCTTTAGTAGGGAAATGATCTTGATGAAGCAAGCTCTTGAATGTATTTTCTTGTCTTGGACAAATGATCTGCAACCAGTAAATGAAACATATTTGAATGAAACAATATATTAATTAGCAACTAAATAAAAAAAATTATATGAAAGTTATATACAATTATAGAATTGAAGTATTTGAAGACAAAAGAGCTTCTCTGTAGACCACATTTCTTGTGCATACACCAGATCGCCTAACAAATCGCATAACATGCTTATCCCTTTTTACTAAAATTGTTGTCGTTTCTTTTGAAGTGCCTCTGGATAATGCAACATACAGTTGTCCATGACTAAATACAGGTTCTCTTAAAAAGATTCCAACATTTGGAATCGTCTGACCTTGAGCTTTGTTTATCGTAAGTGCAAAGTGTTAGGTTGGGACTATTCGACTACATATTTCTAGCACGATTAATGTTCGGACATGTAGACGTACATGTATTGCGGCACTAGTCGTAGGCCTAATATTGTAATTAAGTTAAAGGACCCATTCGGTGATCAATCAAATTTAATGGGTCTGTCGCAATTAAATAAGATGTGTTGGGTTAATTAATATTTGTGTAGAATTCCTGGGGGCTGGAACGTAAATATTTGATGGACTTATTAACGGGCCAACCCATTATGACATTTATATATATGGCTGTGGTCTCTAAGTACTGTACAACGAAACACACAGCCGTCACTCTCGTCAAACCCTAGTGACTGCCGTCTAAGGATTCTTGGGGTACCATCTTCCCCAAGCTAAAGGTTTCACGTATGCGTACTTAGAAGATCCACATACCCGGTTCTCAATACGAACGCTATGGAATTCTCAGGTATGCTTTCTATTTCCGCTGTATTTAATTTATCGAATTAATTAATCCAATCAAGGTTTAAGTCTTTTCGGATCCATACGGTCACGAATCCCAACACAAAGCCCAATCTTATAGAAATTGTGCACGTGTCATATAGTTCTCTTCAGTCGTCATAGGAACTCGATGTAAAAAAAATATCGAGTAACCTTAATGGACCAGCCATTATATCTGAACCGATGAACAAAGATAACGACATATAAGTCGTGTGCCATTGCATAATCCAAGTTCGGGTGCGACATTCCTAAGGAGCATAATGGCTGAACCCCTTTTTAAGATAGTCGATGCGGTGGCAAACCACTTGGCCGTAGCGAGTTGAGAAACTCAACATTGTAAAGGTTATGAGTATCATCCTCGACCGAATCCCATGACGTGTATAATTTTTCGTCTCCGGGAAAAAATCCAAAAGAATTTTATGTTGATCTTATCAACATCTAAATTCGTCGGTGTAATAATCGTCTGCCTACCATATAACTCATGTCATCTGTATGATCGGACATATTCGAAAAAATAGCACCAATCAACTGATAGAGCGAATGTTCACCTTCCCACGGTATAACCATGGTTTGAGGTAGTTCTATAAAGTCACCATTAAAAACCGGTTGATCGCCATCTCCTATTCACCTTAGAAAAATGGAAAACTCCTCGTCATACATGGAGCGCATATTGCGTTCTAGACGTAAAATTTCACAATGCCTCCTAATATAGGATTTTGAAACAGTCGATGTTATTTGCATTTGCATTGATCCTCCTTTTATTACAGGCAACAATTGCCTAGAATCTCCACCCAATACATTAACTTTACCACCGAAAGGTAGTTGGTTTCCCATTATATCTTGTAAGGATTTATCTACCGATTCAAACTGTTAGGATCGTGGACCGGATGTTAGAGGGGGGTGAATAACACCGGCCACCATTTTTCGCTCTTTAATGGGTTTCACGTCCGGTTAGAGAGTGAAACCGGTTTCCAATCTTCAATCAAGGCTAAATGAGGAATACCATAGTCTTTGATTGTGAACTATATGTGAGAGTTTGTGTATGTGAGTGATTTCGTCCGGTTTCGTGTGTGAAGGTGGTTGAGGCATTTTGTCGAACACCTTGGATGCGGGTATTTTGGAGTGTGTGTGGTTTTGGTTTGTAAGAGTAGAGACACGAGGATTTGTTATGGAAGTTCGAAGTCTAAGTACTCCTACGTCTCCCCCTTCCCTGCAAGGAAGGTTCTCACTAGAAGATTCGGTTTCTAACAACCCTCGTTGTACAACCTCCTTATCTAGACTCACACAGCACAACCCCCCGACTATACTCGGCTAACAAAACTCCTAGACACCATTAGATAGCTTTTTACAGTCCGTCTCTTTCAAGAGCATTTTACAGTCCCTTGAGAACACACGACACCTCACAAGGTCAACCGTAATGGTTGTAGGCAACAACCTCACAACTGGCTTCATCTTTTACGTCTCGAAGCTAAGACGACACTATTCTTTCTTGTCTCGGTGCGAAGACTATATACACTTGTTTATAGTCTATGTGCTAAGACTCTCACTTAACTAATCTACTTAAACTCATCTATCTAATGTGTGAGTCGTCTGTGCGTTTGAACGTTGTAGCTCTCTCTTTTTTTTTAAACCCACACACTTGGTAAGAACTCTCTTGATTTGGTGCTCTTAGCTCTTGTTCTTCTCTCTTGGATCTCTCTTTGAATGTTTATTTGTTTGCTCTAGGATCCTTAGTTGTTTCTGCCCTTCACTGTTGTATTTATAGGCTCCCTCACCTTGATATAGTCGTTAGACTCATTAATATAGCCGTTGGGAGCCTTTATTGACTTTGGTCGAAGCTGTTAGTTTGATCTGCCTGTACCTGCTGCTGCAGTAGAAGGCTTGTACGTCAGTCAACAGTTGACCAGTCAATCCAGTCATTGACCTGACCAGTCATTGACTGGACCAGTCCAGACCAAGACCGATCAGTCCAGTCTGAGGCCGACCAGTCAATCTGAGATCGGTCAGTTCAGTCCAATCTGAGATCGACCAGTCCAGACCGAAACCGAACCAGTCCAGTAGTGACTGAGACCGACCAGTCCAGACCGAAACCGATCAGTCCAGTCTGAGACCATTCTAGACTTAGACCGGGTTGACTGTCAGTTGACCGCGATGACCAGTGTTGATCGGTAGTTGACCGACCCGCTTTTTCGCCCTGAGCTCTCATTTGATATCTGTTTTGCGAACCGAGCTCATCTGCACACTCAGTAAATATGTTAGTAACACATTTACTAAGTTTTATGTTCATCAAACCGGATTGCTTAGATATTTAAATCCAACAATCTCCCCCTTTTGATTAACACAAAACTTTAGCATATAAGGACATTTACTAACATATTTCTCCCCCTTTTTGTGATAATCAAAAGAACTTCTCTCCCCCTTATTATCTCAATATTAGCCCCAACTGAAGGTAAATCAGTTCATAATATATCAATATGGGTTCACTTAAACATATGATTTCGCAAAGGAGCATGCGAGCGCCAATATATTTCTCCCCCTAAACATATCTAGAATTCTGGAGATTATAATCCAACATGAGTTAGATATATAATGAGAGCACATACGAACGAGACGGGAGAAGATAAGAGCAGTCATGAGTTAAGTTTTCCAAACCGGGGCAGCGCAGTAGACTCAACTTCGGAGAATAAACTGGTTTTGCTTGGGCATAACTAGCTAGCAAAATTTACCCTGCTGCGACCACCTACGAGTCTATTGTGTAAAGGAACTTTCGGTCTGGTATTCGGACAGTCGAGTGCGATGATATTCCAATTATTGTGAAGTGGCTGCAGCTGCGACTCGCTGTTGACTGGTTGCAATTTGGCGGATAAATTGATTTTCTCCAGGCAAAACCAGACCACAAGAATTATATCTTTGTGACCGTCTATGAGTCTAGTTTTCTGCAAAATTTTTGGATCAGCATTTGGAGATCTGAGCGCAAAGTTATTCCACTCTTTTCAGTCGTTGCTCAATCTGCCCAAAAATTTCAGCAACACCTTTTCCGAGGCCGGTCTTGATTTCTTGGTTTCTTCCTCATTCTAGTTTGTACACACTTCTTGAGTTCCGACCTGGAGTATCTCATATCTTGACTGCTTGATCACGATACCGGTTGCTAGTCATAGATGAGTTCGGTGTCGGTTTGGCTTGAAAATGATCGGTTTATAGCCCATAGATAGTCCGTTGACATTGACCGAATGGAACTGAGTTTCTAGTTTGTTCCAATATTTACTGACCAGTCAATGACTTCCTTTTGGTCTAAAACTGGCTCCATAGCTCCACCTGGATGATGTATTCACTTGAGACCCTACTGTCTCTTTGAGCCACGTAATCGGTTGATTCCCTCAGAGGAAATAATCGAGGCTGCTGTATCTAAGTGATCTTTGCTGAAATTAGTTGAAATGATTTGCTCAAGTCTGGCCACCCAAGTTGAAAATCAGTTGAGCTGTAAATTTATCCGGTCACTATTTTGGCAAACTTTCACTGGTACCGAGTCCTCCGTTGCCGATAGTTAGAGGATCCCCATTTCTCCTTTGCCCATGGCTGTATCCTCTGGTACAACAACCATTCCTTCTTGCCCATTTCTTGAGTGCAGCGGTTTGAGTCACAAATCTGAACTGAATAAGTCTGCTCTTGCACTAATCTGACGTTTTAGAGATACATGATATGCCTTGGCATTTGGTGCAGACTAATTTCTGATTTTGTTTTGAGCAGTTTAGCTTCCAGTTTGTTTGATATCTCTCGGACCCAAACCAAGGAACTACGCTGATATGAACTTCTCTGCTTTAAATACAGTAACGGTAGTTTCCCGGGGCAGCACACAAAGCTGAACTTCGTCGAATCAACTTCTTTCATCTGAGCAAAGAGAAATTCCATTTCTTACGAAGGTGCAGGCGACTAGTTGACATTTATCGAATAAGATGCTTTTCTACATGATCGGACGCCAATTCTTACACCGTTGCGATCCTCTATGAGTCTAGTATGTAGCAGATTTTGCAGACCGTGTAGACCTTTTTTGGTCCAAATGAATGAGAGTTTTGATTATTCCAAGTAATTATGTGTTATGTGGGGTACAATTTAGAAAACTCGATATGTATGATTTATGATGTTTAAAGTATGTGAAAATATTCGATTAAGTGCTTCAATGTGATTTAAATCGTTAAGAAAATTGAATTAATGTGATCTTGTGCTTAACTGATTGCTGTGATCACTTGGATATGAACGTTTTTGTTTGAATGGAATCTCACTGTGTGCTATATATGGAAAATGTATTTTGTTAAGCGATATGTGAGCTGGACACGTGATTGAGTTATTTTAAGAAAGAATATCACTGTGATCACCCGAATATGAATGACTATGATATATATGGAAAAGATATTATGATTAAGTGCTTACATGTGAGTGATCTATTTTAGGAAAGAATATTATGAGGTATCCGTTGAGCTCAATGTTATTTGACTTTTAAATCAGTGAATCAATGATCTATCCTTCCTTATGCGACTTAGGATTTATATTTTGGAAAGTGATTAATTGATTAGACTTATATGTCGTAATATGCTGATTGAGTCTATATATGGAATGTGGTGACAACGGATGAGATTACCACGGTAGGAAAGTAAGACTGTGTTATTTATGGTAAGAATTCATGCATGACCGTTGAGCTTAATTGGTTTATTCTTGGCATGATTCTTTGAGTTAATGCACGTGATTCTGAACTTTCTCTTGCATATTCTGTACTTAACTTTCCTTGTGAAGTGTAGCTGCGATTCATGGGTCTATATAGATGATACACACTCACGTTGAGAACACACAAGCAAACGAATTCCTTAGAGTGATTGAGCGTTAATTTGCGATTTATTCGTAGTTTGTGTTGAGCCTACATTTGCGAAATATGTACGCTTGAGCGATCTTTAGCAAAACCTTACCCTAAAACCCTTGTCTTCGGACGTGATTTGTCTTCGGACGTGTTGACCGCACAAAGTAGCAAGAATGGAGTCTTCCGCACGTGAAGGGACGAATTTGGTGGGTTCGGTGGCCCTTCAGTAGCAAGCTGTGTCCAGCCGGGGAATTGGTTTCCTGGGAAAACGATGTGGATCGAAACTTGGCGTACGACAGCCTAGGTGGAGGTCTAGTTTCCATAGTGCTTTGGTTGTGTAAGGGTCGATCATTTTGTAACCATAACCGGTAATACTTATTGATTGATTGGAACTCTTGGGGAAGAACGAATCCCAAGGACAGGATTAAACCCCAGTTGGGGATATAACCTGTATAAAAATCCCGTCTCACTTTACTTTCAGTTATTTACTTTTCTGTGAGATAAACCCGGAATACCTGAAGATATCTAGGTAATATAGTTAGAATGCTTTTTGAAAATAACGTGATATTTCTACAGGGTTAGGGAGATAACGTTGATACGCTTACTGCTTTCCGAGAGATAACACACTCTGCAAATATCTTCTTAAAGAAAATTATATTTCAAAGAAGAACAAGCCAATATTTTTTGTAGCCGAATTCACCCCCCTCTCTTAGGCATATTTTACACTTCAGACCGGAGTTTCAACATCCCAGCAAAAAGTTATTCCATTTCTCCCGCAGCTGCTACATTAGACGACATGCGACGACAGGCTGATCTTCGTCGAGTAAACTGCTTTCCTCTGAGCATGACCGGACAGCGAATCTTATACCATTGTGATCGTCTCAGATTTTAGTTTTCAGGGGATTTTACGAACTGGAATTTGAACATCTGGGGACAAAGTTATTCCGGTTTTCGCATGACTACTGTATTCAATCAGTAGTTGATCCTCATCTGAACTTCGACGAATGGACTGTCTTTTCTAGGGAAGAACCAGTCAGTAATTCTGAGGATCCGGTAAGCAAATCTTATACCATTTTGTTCGTCTATGAGTCTAGTTTGATGAAAAGTTTACAAACCGGAATTTCAATATCTGTGCACGTAGTTATTCTGGTTTTCCCAAGTTGCCGCTGTCTGCCAGAAGATTTCTTCGAACTTCCTGCAACCTCATTTTAGTTCCGTAAATTTGGTTGGAAACTAGACTTCTTGAGCTTTCCAATGATGTAGACCACGTCTCCAGATTCCCGCCAAAGAAAGCAGTTTATTGCTTGAAGTTAGCTATTCGTCATGAACCTTTCCGTTGCCAACATTTGAATCTTCATTTCAGCTCCGTGGGAAATCTTCACCATGTATCACCATCAGTTCACCCGCTCTGATACCACTTGTTAGGATCGTGGACCGGGTGTTAGAGGGGGGGGGGATGAATAACACCGATCACCATTTTTCGCTCTTTAATGGGTATCACGCCCGGTTAGAGAGTGAAACCGGTTTCCAATCTTCAATCAAGGTTAAGTGCGGAATACCATAGTCTTTGATTGTGAACTATATGTGAGGGTTTGTGTATGTGAGTGATTTGGTCCGGTTTGGTGTGTGAAGGTGGTTGAGGCATTTTGTCGAACACCTAGGATGCGGGTATTTTGGAGTGTGTGTGGTTTCGGTTTGTAAGAGTAGAGACACGGGGATTTGTTATGGAAGTTCGGAGTCCAGATACTCCTACGTCTCCCCTTCCCCGCAAGAAAGGTTCTCACTAGAAGATTCGGTTTCTAACAACCCTCGTTGTACAACCTCCTTATCTTGACTCACACAATACAACCCCTAGTTATACTCGGCTAACTAAACTCCTACACACCACTAGACAGCTTTTTACAGTCCGTCTCTTTCAAGAGCTTTTTACAGTCCCTTGAGAACACACGGCACCTCGCAAGGTCAACCGTAATGGTTGTAGGCAGCAACCTCACAACCGGCTTCATCTTTTACGTCTCTAAGCTAAGACGACACCATTATTTCTTGTCTCGGTGCGAAGACTACATACACTTGTTTATAGTCAATGTGCTTAGACTCTCACTCAACTAATCTACTTAAACTCATCTCTCTAATGTGTGAGTGAGGTGTGTGGGTTTGAACGTTGTAGCTCTCTCTCTTTTTATTTTTTAACCCCGACACTTGGGAATAGCTCTCTTGATTTGGTGCTCTTAGCTCTTATTCTTCTCTCTTGGATCTCTCTTTGAATGTATGTTTGTTTGCTCTAAGGATCGTTAGTTGTTTCTGCCCTTCACTGTTGTATTTATAGGCTCACTCACCTTGATATAGCCGTTAGACTCATTAATATAGCCGTTGGGAGCCTTTGTTGACTTCGGTTAAAGCTGTCAGCTTTATCTGCCTGTACCTGCTGCTGCAGTATAAGGCTTGTACATCAGTCAACAGTTGACCAGTCAATCCAGTCATTGACCGGACCAGTCCAGACCGAGACCGGTCTGTGTAGTCCGAGACCGACCAGTCAGTCTGAGATCGGGCAGTTCAGTCCAGTCAGAGACCGACCAGTCCAGACCGAAATCGGACCAGTCCAGTACTGACTGAGACCGACCAGTCCAGACCAAAATCGGTCAGTCCAGTCTGAGACCAGTCCAGACCAAGACCGGGTTGACTGTAAGTTGACCGCATTAACCAGTGTTGACCGGCAGTTGATCGACCCGGTTTTTCTCCCTGAGCTCTCATTTGATATCTGTTTTTCGAACCGAGCTCATCTGCACACTCAGTAAATATGTTAGTAATACAATTACTAAGTTTTGTGTTCATCAAACCGGATTGCTTAATTATTTAAATCCAACACAAACACACGTCTGTTGGACAGGTGCTTCATCCCATATTATAGCTTCTGAACGCTGAATCAGTTGGGCCAAGTCTTATTGCTTACCAGTTTTGCATATAGTTGACGTTGCCGGTAAAAGAGGAATTTTAAACTTAGAATGAGCTGTACGGCCACCAGGTAAAAGGATTGCTGCTATTCTTGATGTTGCTATAACAATCACAATGGATCCTTGATTACGTAAATATGCAAGAATTGAACGAGATAGGTAATTTTTTCCACATCTTCCAGGACAAGCATTTAACTAGATTGAAAATGCGAATGTTCTGATCAAGAGTTTACCGACATGCATTACTCCGCCTAGAGATAGCAATTATTCACAACAATTAGCAGGAGAATCATATCAATTTTCGACGATCTCAGTAAAGCTTGAACACACAAAAGCCAACAACTCTCACATGGATTCTCTCAATGCGCTCAAAGTGTTTACGGGTTCTATGTGTATACGCTCATTTCAACATTATGAAATGATATTACCATAAGCTTGCTAAAATATCATATAGCGACTTAAGTGTACAAATCAAGAAGGTCTTTATTTGGGTTGTAATGGGGCTAGGGATTTAGGTAGAATATTTTGGGAAAGTAGGCTAAGATTGTCGAACCAAATGAATAATAATAGCTAAATCCCACGACTATCGCACGACTACTTCTCAATACAGATAAAAAACGGACTAGCCGCATAAATGTATATTTTTGTTTCTTCAATCTCTTTTTTTTCGATATATTTTTTTTTGCGTTTTTTTTTTCTTCTTCTTCTTTTTCGGTAAACCTTTCCGACTTTTTTTCTTTCTTTCTTTCTTTTTTTTTTCAGCTATAACTATTGGAACACTAATAAAAGTATATAGACGCTTCTCAAGCTAATCAATCTCTATGTCTTGGAATCTTCGCCATTAATAATTCATCTAATCTGATAATGGGTTGAAAAGAACGCCAAAAGGATAGATATGGGTAAATATAGTGGCTTAATTCAAACAAGAAAATAAGATTCAGGCTCAAGTTGGCTCACTAAGCGGATAATATTAAGGTAGGGTCAATGTGAGGCCAATGGCTTAATCCTAAGTGCCTTAATCACTTTTGTACACAAAAAGCCGCCAATGATATCAACATGTATAATAAAGCAAGTTCTAGAATATTCGAAACATATGTGACTCACTCATGAAAGGAAATCGAATATAAAGATAGATTTTTTTTTATTTTTTTCAAGCTTGAATCTCGTATATTTAAGTAGGCTTTGTGTCGACTATTGCACATTCATTCTTCAAATCAATTGAAGAAAAATGAAAATAATCATCCTAATACCAAATCGCTATTCCTAATTGTTTCTCTCATGTTCTAGTAAATGCATATCGGTTTGCTCTAGACAAGAATTATTCTCATCAACTATCACGAAAATCTCCCCCACACTTAAACTTTGCATTGTCCTCAATGTAGAATTCTAATGAAAATAGTAGCTAAAATCTAAAGATTTCCACCCTAATTTTCATTTTAATTATTAAGAGTAGATGTGAAAAAGTGATAAAAGTGATACTGAAAATAAAACTTCCCTTATAGTGATGGAGTCGTAGAGAAATTCCGAGCGAAGTGATATTTTTACCCGAGCCTAGCGAGATCTTGTAGCCTTCGTAGCCGAGAGCAAGCCTGCTTAATGATTATTGAAAACATAGATAAACGAAAATATTGCAATAACCAAATAAAATAGGATAATTTTGGGTTTGCCTCCCAATGGGCGCTTTTCTTTAACGTCTTTGGCTAGACGTGGTCTCCGTCCTTCGACGTCATGTATAAATGGGCAGGCTCAGCTTGATCTCTTCCGTGCAATCCATAAAATTATTCTCAAAATAAGGTTTAAGCCTATGACCATTTACCTTGAAATACTTGTTAGAAGATATGCTTTCAATTTCAATAGCGCCATTTGGAAAAATATTTTTAACGATGTACGGTCCCATCCAGCGAGATTTGAGTTTACCTGGCATGAATTTTAACCTCGAATTGTAAAGGAGAACTTTTTGGCCTACCATGAATTCTTTTTTATGCAAGAGTTTGTCGTGAAAATGCTTCGTGCGTTCCTTGTACATTCTCGCATTGTCGTATGCTTCGAGACGAATCTCTTCAAGCTCCTGTAGTTGAAATTTCCGTTCCTCACCAGCTTTTGTGGCCTCCATGTTTCACTGTTTAACTGCCCAAAAAGCACGATGTTCAATTTCGACTGGTAAATGACACATCTTAGCGAAAACTAGGCGATATGGCAACATCCCAATTGGTGTTTTAAAAGCAGTGCGATATACTCAAAGTGCGTCGTCTAGTCGCAAGCTCCAATCCTTACGATTCGGGTTTACGGTTTTCTCCAAAATATTCTTGACCTCCCTTTTCGAAACTCCAGCTTGTCCGTTTAATTGTGGATGATAAGTAGTGGCTAATCGATGATGGACTCCGTACTTGCGCATGAGTGCTTCCACCGTGCGATTGCAAAAGTGAGTGCCTTGGTCGCTTAAAATTGCGCGGGGAACGCCGAACCTACTAAAGATATTTGTTTTAAGAAATCCTACAACAACTTTAGAATCGTTAGTTCGGGTAGCCTTTGCTTCCACCCACTTCGAGACATAATCAACTGCAACTAATATATAAAGAAAGCCAAATGAACTTGGAAAAGGCCCCATAAAATCCATGCCCCATACATCGAAACACAAACTAAAATAGGATTTTGTGGCATCTCATCTCTAAAAGAAATTGTACCTGTTATTTGACAATTAGGATAACTCTTGCAAAATAAATAAGCATCTTTAAAAATAGTTTCCCAATAAAATCCACAGTCTAAAATTTTTCTAGCAGTTCGCTTAGGTCCGAAGTGTCCTCCACATGCATATGTATGACAATGAGTGAGTATATCATTAATTTCGTCATTTGCAACGCACCTACGAACGATTTGGTCCGAACCAATTTTCCACAAATATGGCTCATCCCACATATAATATTTAGAGTCACTTTTAATTTTATTTTTCCTTGAGGAGCTCATATGTGAAGGCAACAAACCACTTACTAAGTAGTTAACTATGTCGGCAAACCAATGTTCGTGATATTCCTTACATTGAAGGCGAAATAGTTGCTCATCTGGAAACGTTTCAGAAATTGGTGGTAGCTCTTCGTCACGAATCAAACGGCTCAAATGGTCAGCCACAGAGTTGTCCACGCCTTTGCGATCCTTGATCTCCCAATCAAACTCTTGAAGCAATAAAATCCATCGTATTAAGCGCGGTTTTGACTCCTTCTTCGACAACAAATATTTTAGCGCTGCATGGTCAGAATAAACAATAACTTTAGATCCCAATAAATAAGACCTAAATTTATCAAATGCAAAAACAATAGATAAAAGCTCTTTTTCAGTTGTGGTGTAGTTGCATTGTGCTAAATCGAGAGTTTTCGAAGCATAATAGATGACGTGGCTTTTTATTTCGTCTTTTTGTCCAAGTACAGCTCCGACGGCGTATTTGCTTGCATCGCACATAAGCTCGAATGGCAGCTCCCAATTTGGAGGTTGGATTATAGGTGCAGTAATGAGTAACAATTTCAATTTGTCAAACGCCTCCTTGCATTCGTCCCCGAAATCGAACGATACGTCATTTTGAAGTAGTCTTGACATTGGTTGAGCGATTTTTGAGAAATCCTGAATAAATCTCCTGTAAAAACCTGCATGACCAAGAAAACTTCGAATTTCTCGAACATTAGTGGGGTATGGCAATTGAGAGATCAAATCGATCTTAGCCTTGTCTACTTCAATTCCTCGAGACGAAACTACATGTCCTAAAACTATTCCTTCCTTAACCATAAAGTGACATTTTTCGTAGTTAAGTACAAGATTTTTATCGATGCATCGTTTCAGAACTTCTACTAGATTATCAAGGCAATGATCAAATGAATCTCCATAAACAGTAAAATCATCCATGAATATTTCAATGCATGTTTCGATCAAATCAGAAAATATACTCATCATGCATCTTTGAAATGTTCCAGGAGCATTACATAAACCAAAAGGCATGCGACGATATGCAAATGTACCAAAGGGGCATGTGAAAGTATTTTTCTCTTGATCCTCAGGTGCCACGACAATTTGATAATAACCAGAAAAACCATCGAGGAAACAAAAGAAAGACTTACCTGCCAGTCTTTCTAGCATTTGATCAATGAAGGGTAGCGAAAAATGATCCTTTCGGGTAGCCGCATTTAACTTACGAAAATCAATGCACATGCGCCAACTGTAATCTCATTGGTACCAATTCATTCTTATCATTTTTTTACAAGTAAGAACCCGATTTCTTAGGAACAACATGAACTGGACTTACCCATTGGCTGTCTGATATTGGAAATATTATCCCCATATCTAATAATTTAATTATTTCTTTCATAACTACCTCTTTCATGGCCGGATTGAGATTGCGTTGTGCTTCTCGTACAGGTTTAGAGTCGGGCACAGGTAGAATTTTGTGCATGCATATCGAGGGGCTTATTCCTTTGATGTCTGCCAAAGTCCATCCTATCGGGCTCTTGTATTCCTTCAAAACACGTATCTATTTCTCCTCCTTCGTGGTGGAAAATTCATTTGCAACTATGAACGGCAACGCTTCTTTATCTCCCAAGTAGCAGTACTTGAGATGTTTTGGTAGATTCTTCAACTCCAACGTAGGTGCCTGTTCTATAGAAGGAACAATTTTTGTATAGAAATAGGTAATGAAAAAGTGTTCTTACCTGATTGATCGTGAGCTTCCGGAAGTGCGTATAATGTCATGAGCGCGTCTCTGATATCTTCGTTCACATCAAAATGCAAATCTTTTTCTGTTTTGCTATTTAGGATTTTTCCTTCGGCTTTGTGTTTCCTTTTGTTCGAGCACATTTCCTTTAAAAATTTTGCGTAGCATGGGATCTGCTTGATAGCATCCAAAAGTGGAATGTTGATCTCGACTTTGCTGAAGGTCTCCATTATACTCTTTTCCTCTTCTTCTTGTTTCACCCTAGCAAACCTTCCAGGAAAAGGTGGAGGGATAACAATATTAGGTTTATCGATATTAGAGTTATTATTTACCGTCTTTCCATTGTCTTTTCGCTTATCATCACTAGGAGTTTTTGAAGGGTCCTCGTCATGAGTTGTTGGTCCTACCTCCTTTCCGTTCCGAAGAGTCATAATACTTACATTTTCTCTTGGGTTGATCTCGACTTGGGCTGGCAATTTTCCCTTTTCATTCTGTACTTGACTCAATTGTGTGGCCAATTGTGATACTTGCCTTTCTAAATTTTGCACGCTCGAGCGCGTTTCGATAATGCTCGATTGAGTTTCCTGTTGAAAAATGGCAGTACTAGTCGCTGAATCCTTACTAATATCTTCCAAAGACATACCTGGCTTTGATGGTGGGGTTTGTTGAGGAGGATTTGGTGGCCTTGGTGCGTGCTGCATGAAACCTGGCGGTCGATTTCCGTAACTCAGATTTGGGTGGTCACGCCATCCGGGATTGTATTGACTTGAGTATGGATCATAGCGTCTTTGAGATGGTCCTTTGTACCCTCCAATTGCATTGACTTGCTCGCTAGGATCAAGCTGAAGTGAAGGACAATTTGATGTTGTATGTCCAGCAAAAGTACATATACCACAAGCCTTTACGTGACTCGTTTTTCCAATCACAAGTTTTTCCACAAGAGACGTTAGCGAATATAATTTTTGCTCAAACGAAGTAGTATTTACCGCATTCATCCTTTGTTGGCCTACGACTTGACGTGTTCCAAATTGTTGTGCATTTGTAGCCATGCTTGAAATTAAACGACGAGCTTCTTCAGCCGTTTTATCAACTAATGCTCCACCACTTGCTGCGTCAATCGTGTTTCTCTCCATGGGTAGCAATCCTTCGTAGAAATATTGGATAAGCGCTAACTCAGAAATTTGATGATATGGACAGCTTGCACACAACCGCTTGAATCTCTCCCAATATTCGTGCAGAGTTTCTCCGGTCCATTGTCGAATTCCGTAGATTTCCTTACGAATGTTCGCGGCACGAGATGCAGTTAAAATTTTTGCAAGGAACTGCTTTTTGAGTTCGGCCCACGTAGTAATTGAACCCGATGGCAAGTAGTATAGCCAATCTTTAGCATGGTCCGCCAAGGAGAAAGGGAATGCACGAAGGCTAATCTGATCTTCTGTGACCCCGTTGGCCTCATGGTTGAGCAAACCATGTGAAACTCCTTCAAGTGCTTGTGCGGATCCTCACCAGCGTTACCACGAAAAGTAGGAAGTAAATGAATTAACCCAGATTTTAACTCGAAAGGTGTTTGAAGAATGGGAAATTCAATGCAAAGCGGTCGTTGATTGACATCAGGCGTAGCCATATCCATCAACGTAAGATGGGGTGGATGTTGTTGTTCGGTTTCCTCCATATCGCTTGCAGAAAATTCTTGTTCGGATTCCGTGCTGGATATCGATATAGTCGAATCTTTTTGCCTTTTTGCCTTTCGATTCGCCTTCGCGGTCCTCTCGATTTCTGGATCAAATATTAGTATACCTGTTCGAGAAGATCGGGGCATAAACTAGAACAAACAATTGAATTAAAAATAGAAGTAAATCAATAGACACTACCTTCCCCGCAACGGCGCCAAAATTTGGTCGCGTCGTAAACGGCCAAAAATAAAATTTATAACCTTACTCACCAAATATTAGTTTAGCAAAAGTAGGGATCGTCTCCACGGGGAAAATGGTTGATTTATTTCTAATTTCCAACTCGATCGATTAATAATAATAATATTAAGAATAATAATAATAAGGGTAATAATAATAATCCTAATAGTAATAATAATTATATTAGGGGGGTTTTGTTGATAGGGTTTTTAGCGTAAAATTGAAGGAGAAATAAAAATCTCGAAACTAACGATAACAAAATAATGGTCGAAGGAATTATTGTCCACCTAGATTTATTTAACTGATCATTGATTTATAAAAATATTATGTCAACGCAAGCATAATCGGTTATAGTTATCGACAAACGCCTAATAACCAATCTTTTCTTATTTTCTCGATAATTAATCGAAAAATAATCTCTGGGACGCCCTGCAAGATTTAAAGTTCCGACGGCGTTAAATGCGAAAAAAAAGACCCGATTATTGACTAATAAACTCGGACGCCGGTTTATTAAATCAAATCGTTTAACCTTACAATATAACTTACACTAACTGAATGTAGAGAAGTTGAATATTGGTTGCTACTTATTAAAACGAACAAACAATGACGGATTTGTTGTTTTAATTAGCCATTGAATTACCTAGATATCATAAACATTGGCCACTGTTTATTTAACCTAAGCTCATCGATATAATTTACTACCGGATAAACGAGTACTTATGCTTTCAAAAGTAGGCTCGTTTAGTCTCACAGTGTCAACAAAACTAGGCTTCGAATAATCCTTCGACTATGGAAATTAGCCGCTAAACACATTAATCTTTCTTACTTGATAAAATGCATAGCCGAGCCAAAGAGAAATAATCGATTTGTATATAACATATCTAATGATGTGTTGATGATTATAATATAAAGGTACTAATTAAAATCATTAACGATTACCCAATGATTACCAACAGTAATGAAGCATCTGAAAACAAGAGAACAGACTTTCGTCTTTTGCAGATAAAATTTGCTACAACTCACGATCGATCTCTCACACTTAATCTCCCTTCCTCGATCTTTCTCTGCTCTCTCTCACATCATTTTTTTCTTTCTTACACGCTCTTAATATAAAAACAAAGATAAACAAGGTGAAAGTACTAATATCTAACAGATCTCTTCCTGGTTTTCTTTTCGTTGAGTAATAATCGCCCCTTTATATAGGTGATAGCCATGATCTGGTTTTCTCTTTTCAAGGTGGAGACATGGATCTGGTTTTATCAAGCCTAGTCCTCCAATTCTTCTTCAGCAGCCAAAGATATAAATCTTGTCGATTTTCTTTTGCCTTGAGCCATGTGCATCGACTTTAGTTGCTTGCTTTATGTAAGTTGTCTGTTTGAATGTATCGCAGTCCATTTCTCTCCTTAGCTTGTATTCTCAGCTGTCAATATTGTCTTCTTATCTCTTGTGTCTCATATATATAACAATATTAAAGTGCTATTGGCCTATCTTAACCAAATTGGGCCTAACTCATCTTAATGTAATCACGTTTCCAATATTTTGCTCAAGTCTCCATTCTTCAAGGCCCAACCAATTATGATTAATCATGGGAAAATTCAATGGCAGTGGTGGATATGATGATCGCATGAGTGAAGAGTTTGCGACGCCGTCTTCTTAATTTCTTCGAATCTTTTTTCACGTTCGGATTTTCCCAATTTTGGTCTATTTTACTCCGATATCCTGTCAAATATTAAATATAAAAATATACCTATATCCGAGTAAATTTCGACCGCAAACTCGCGTTAATAAGGTGTAAAATATCATATAATCGCAACTTATCAACCATTATCACAAATCATCAAAGTGACTAGATAATGTCCCATATGTCTCACATAAGAACAAGGAACGAATTTGGATGAAATTTGGATCAAAATTGACCAAAAAGACCATCAGTCCACGGCCACTACCACGGTCGTCGGCATGTGGCCCACGGACACCTTCATGGTCCCCACGGTCGCGGCCGACGGGCAGAGGCTTGGCCAGCCTCTTCTCCGGGCCACAATCATTGCCGTGGGCATCCATGCTCGTGGCCGTGGGTGCTTCTTTCGGTCCGTTTTCCGTCGTTTCGTTCCGAGAATCTGAAGTCCGTGTATATACATTTTCTAAAACTCATATTTTGACATTTTATTAACATTTCCAAGCACGTTAAATAAATGTACATCTCTATTTGTTTGAGACTTTCTCGGTGATCCTTTTTAAGCCCGACTCCATTGGTTCGTCTCAACCCAGCACTGGGAGGAATCCAAGAGTTCGGTATTCACCTAGCCAATCACGTGGTACCGAGTAGATCCCGTGTTGAGTACGAATTCGATCTAATCAGAATCAACGAACCAACTATAGATTGTCGTCGTACGTATAGACCCTTCACATATGTCCCAGTCGAGTGAGAGTAATGGTTACGTCAAACTCACTAACCCGACACTATGATTAATCCGTGACTGACGAAATTACTAAATTGCACTACACATCCCACGTCAGTCAGTTTATTGCTCTGACTAGAGACTTTATAATTTCTCATACCCGAATATACATCGGACATATATCTCGATTAGTAACGAGACTGTGAATCCCTCACGACTGTCAATGTCCCGCAGCTACCCTTCGTTGTCCAGACCGCATGTTATCGCTGACCCATGTTCGATCCTGAATAATGCGGGCCTAGCAAACTAGTGATAAATCAAGACCACGGACTCCGTCAAAGACCCTTTGGTCTAAGGTCCACATATACTACTATAGTCAATCGATCGACGATTGACGCTTCCTAGAGTAATAGGCCATGTGATCGTCGATTACGAGTCTTGTCCAAATACAAGTTAATCCCCGATTCAACTTATATCAATATGACCTCTCACAGAATCAGTGACTAAACTCGCAATATTTGGGTTTTATTTATTTACCGTCTTACCGACTTCCAAGTAAGAACCGATTGTAAATAAATAATATGCCTTGATGGGATGTAGTGTTCAAACATTTATTCCACATAATTATACAAATATAATATTCAAATGTATATAGCGAATAATACATCAGGTAAACACGTGGCCTATTCATTTGATCCTCGAATGGCATTTCGATGGCACATCCCTAACAAATCCATCGTCCACCAATAAAATGTTGTTTTTCATCGTTATTATTTGGATCACGCACCTGTAGAGCTGCTCTATCAGGACCTTTGTGGACGTACTTGTAAATATATTTCACTCGTTTGATTCCTCCACAAACTTCAACATTGATATGGCAATCATACTTGAGAAGAAGCCACAGATTGGAACAACCCAGCCATTATCAACTAGGGTTGCAAACGAATCGAACTTTTTTGGTTCGATTCGTGATTCGATTCGAAATTTTAAGATTCCAATTCGAATATTTAGAATCCGAATCCGAATAAGAATATTTTTTTTATTCGAGAAATATCCGAATACGAATATGAAACGACAATATTCGATTCGAATATTAATCGAATTATTCAATTCGATTAATTTAATATATATTTATAAATTTTAATATATTATCAATACTTGTAATTTAATAACCATTAAGAATGTTTAGAATATTAGAGCCCAAGATATATAACCCAAACTTAGAAATCAACAAGAAAGAATTTTAATCTTGTTTTTTATTTTAGTTCAACCTATTTGTGTAGGCTAATATGAAATATTTATTGTATAAGAAAGTTTTTTAAAAATATATTAAAGAATAATATTTATAAATTTAGAAGTTTTGTTTATTTCTAAGTGGTAAGAGTAGAATTAACTTCGACCATAAATTACAAAATTAATATTTATTTAAAACTGTGTAAATAATTTCCGTTGAATAACTGCATTAATGAAATAAAATGTCACAAATTAAAACTACGTTATTATTGATGGTAAACAAAATTTTAAGAAATTGTATCATTTCCAAGATTTATGTTTTCACCCTCAAAGGGGGTGCAAATAGTAGCACTCATATATAATATATTACAATTCAATATATATAGTTTAAAAACATATTTTAAATGCAATAATATTTATATTTTTTATTAAACATAGAGATAAATACTCAAATATAATCCATATTCGATTATTCGTATATTCGATTCGAATATTTCCGAATACGAATAAGAATCGAGTTTATGATTCGAGTAAATATTCGAATATTCGTATTCCTATTCGATTGTCATCCGAATACGAATAGAATATTGTGGTATTCGACTCGATTCGATTCATTTGCAACCCTATTATCAACCATCACGCGACTATTACTATGTAAAGGAAAAGAGGTATCTGGTTGTCTTATGTAGAAAGGATACGAATCGTTTCTTGGAGAAGTAGTTGATGCAAATGGCTTTGGAAATTTCTTTTTACATAACCCTCTTTTCATGCATGGACAATGGGATTATAACTACCACATGGTCGGATAAGGAACCCCGATCTATTTCACCCGAGACCCCGAATCCCAAAGTCGCACAGCGTCGATCGCCACGTAGAGAACACTTGATGGATTGAAAGGCGCCACGAACGGATGTGTAAAGCCGTACGATAAGTCTCAGATCTATTCTCACAACGCACTGCTTTTGCAAGAGATAGACGATGTTCGAACGTCGAACGAAAGAGTAACAAAGACTCGAAGAGATTCAATAATGATATATATATATATATATATCAAAGTTGGTTTTCTCTAATGAGGAACAAGACCTATGAATTCGGAACTTTCGAAAAATTAGGCTTGAAACAGGTAGTAAAAACTACTGAAGAAACAATTTCTTTAAATAACGAAGAAATGGTTATTAGCCTTCTAAGCAATAGAGACTTAGAAAAATATAGAATAAACCATAAGTTTATCCATATTGGGTTAGTACAAGTAGCCTTTAAGCCTTTGACTTTAGAAGGTTTACCAGAGAGTTTTATAGCAGCTCTTAGAGATGGTAGAATCTCGACTGGAAACAATCCCTTGTGGGAATAATTCAATCTAGCCTTGCTCACGGCCCAGACTGATGTCAATATTTTGGATGCTCTGACATTACATGTCAAAACTCACGGATATAATTACGCTCCGGGATCGGAAGTAATATGTATCTGTTATAGAATTTATTATAAGACTTTATATACGCTTAATCCACAGTGCAAAATCGTTGATAAACCCGTCAACGAAACTGTTCTAATAGAAACCAATTTTAGTAGATCTAATATTACAACTCGAAGATCTATAAAATGGGAAGAAATACAATTTTCAGAAAACTGGATAATCGAAAGAGCTATGCCTCCTCAACCCAAAATTAAAAATAATCCTACTCAAATTATACAAACAACTGATGGAACTGTTCAAATACAATTCGAACAAAATCAAAGATCTATTTACTCAGAACTCCTAAATCTAGGATAACTAGATCAACTTCTTCTCATTATCATATATCACCATGTGATTATTTGATGAGATCTCCTTCTAGAGCTTTGACCTCTCAAATTAGAGAATCAACATCTAGTGACTATCTTCAAAATAAAGTAGAAGAATTGAGAATTAGTTCTGATAATATAGTTCATGGAGTTTTTAAAAATCAAGACGAGGAAATAACCGAGTCGGAAATGGATTTTCATGTTTAATGGATTTAAAACCCAAAATTAATTTTAGTCCGGGTTCACCGGCAAGAAAGAAAATTAATCAAGAATTTTACCAAAATGGGAACTTTTTCGAAAATGACTTTTTGGAAGTTTTAATAAAGATGATAAAATTATTTTTCAAGATGAATTTTATAATGATTTGTCAAAACGAAACGAAATTATACCCTTTATTCCTTGGTTTTTGGAAAAATATTTTAAAAATATGGTATCTGTTCTTGAAAGAAATTATAAGACTTCGACAGGGAAAAATCTAAATTCAATTTACCCTCCTCAAACCAGTTTCCAAATGGAAAAAGAAAATGAAATTAGATATTTTAATGCTTTTCAAAAATTATTTGAAAACGAAACACTTAATATCACTATAAATCATATGAATTGTCTTTTAAAACAAAAAAATTCTACAAATATGTATGTTATTGTTTTAGGAGAACAAATCTCTTTATTAAAGAAAAATATTGAAGATATTTCGTCTTCAGTAAAAGATATTAAAAATCATCTTTTAAAAGATAAAACTGAACTTGGAACAGTTAATAAAGCTTCTCCAAGTGTTCAGCCTCCTCCTGAAATTATTGATTTTACATTAAAATCGATTTCTCATATCGAAAATTGACTTGAAGAAAAACTTAAGAATCTTAAGATTAATACTCTAAGTGAAGAGTTTGAAGATCGACTTGAAAATTTTGATAATATTCAGAATATTCAGGACACATTTAATGAAGAAATTAATAAACTCAAGCATACAAAATATGCTAGTAGGCCAATTCAAAGTAAATACTAGTACCCTAGGCCAACTCCTCAAGATGTATTGTTCGAAGAACAAGAATTTACACTCAATAATTAGCATAGTGGTAGAAGTATTTATGAGTGGAATTTAGACGGTTATACCGAGAGACAAATTTTTAACATGATTCATAGAATGTTAATGTATAGCACAATTTGCAAAGCTAATCATAATAGCGATAGAGTTGTTGCTAAAATGATCGTAGCTGGCTTTACTGGTCAGTTAAAAGGTTGGTGGGATAATTATTTAACCCCACGAGAACAAGAAGATATCTATCTTACCATGAAAGAAGAAAATGACGAAATCGTCGAAAATGCTGTTTATACATTATGTGTAAATATTATAGAACATTTCACAGGCCGATGGTGTGATAATTCTGAAAATATCAGAACTCTTCTCCAAAATCTTAGGTATAAAACTCTTACATCCTTTAGATGGTATAAAGATACTTTCCTTAGCCGAGTCATGGAACTCCCTGAGTCCAATAGTACTCACTGGAAATCTGAATTTATAGATGGCTGACCTTCACTCTTTGAAGAAAGAGTAAGGAATAACCTTAGGAAAGGAGAATCAAGTATTGATTATAACTCCTATACCTACGGTAAACTTATAGGAACTTGCATACAGGAAGGTTTAGCCTTATGCAATGAAATAAAATTAAATAAACAAGTCAAGAGACATTCTCTAGACGAAAAGAAACAATTAGGAGAATTCTGTGGCCAATTTGGCATGGAAAATCCTTCTACGAGTAAAACTCGTAAAGAACACAAAACTAAAAAATATTATTCTAAACAATACGAAAGAAGAAAAAATCGAAAATTTAAAAGAAGAGAAAAAAAATTCTTAAAAGAATCAATACAAAAATAAATTTCCTCCTATTGTTTGCCGAAAATGCGGTAAAATTGGTCATAAAGCAAGTACTTGCTGGACCAAAAAGAAAATTAATAATTTAGAAATTGATAATGAATTACAAGAAACATTATCAAAAATCCTTTTAGAATCTGATAGTGAATCAGAATCTTCCTCAAACGATGAAAATAATAATATCATCGAAGAAATCTCGTCATCAGAATCCGATGAATGCCAAAATTGTCAAATAGGACAAACTTGCTCTAAGCAATTAGATAGTTCAGAAGCTGAATTAGAAGATAATAATTTATATCAAATTATATCCCAGTTTCAAGAAGTAAATGTTCTTGACAATAATCTTCTCGAAATATTAAAAGAAATAGATGACCCAGATTTTAAAAAATTGATTATTAAAAGAATAATTCAGAAAGAGGAAGAAACTTCTAAAGAAGTTATTCCTAAATCTGAACCCTATAGAATGTACGAAGTAATGAAATTACTTCATAATAAAAATAAATTTAATAAAAATGAATCTCCTACTAATATTAGAGATTTAACCTCAGAGATTTCAAATCTTAAAACTAAAATTAAAAATTTAAAATTAACTCATATAGATTTAGAAAGAAGATTTTCTAAATTAGAAAAAAGAAAAGAAATAATCGAAGAATTCAATAACGAGGAATTCTCTAATATTTCAGAAAATGTCGAAAATGATAATTATCTTTCAACTTTAGAAGTTATCACTTCTCAAAAATGGTTAGTAAAAATATCATTACTAATTGACGGAAACTTTCAGAAAAATCTGATAGCACTAATTGATAGTGGAGCAGATTTAAATTGCAACCAGGAAGGAATAATTCCTACCCAATATTTCCATAAAACAACTCATTCTCTTAGCTCTGCAAGCGGAGAAAAGTTGCAAATTAACTACAAAATTCCTAAGGCCTTTATTTATAAAAATAAGGTCTGTATTCCTACGTCATTCTTGCTTGTCAAGAATATTACGAACCAAGTAATTCTTGGTACTCCATTTCTTAGGAAAATATTTCCTATCAAAAAAATTGATGAATACGGATTTAAAGGAAACTTCGAAAATAAAGAAGTATACTTCGAATTCATTACCGAACCGTTTTCTAGGATTCTTAATGAAATTAATGATTCTATTCTTATTAAAGCAAAAGAAAAACAGGTAAATTACCTTAAGCAAGAAATTAGTATACTTACGATTGAGGATAAACTCCAAAATCCTAAGTTACATGAAAAAATTAAATTATTACATAATGAATTTACGTTGCAGATATGTAACGATCTTCCTAATGCTTTTTGGAATAGAAAGAAGCATATAGTCTCTTTACCCTATGAAGATGATTTTAGTGAGAAAAATATTCCCACTAAAGCTCGTCCCTGTCAAATGAATTCTGAATTATTAGAATTATGCAAAAAGAAATAACTTCTTTGTTACAGAAAGGTTTAATAAAACCTTCGAAATCACCTTGGTCGTGCACTGCTTTTTATGTTAATAATCATGCCGAAAAGGAAAGGGGAGCACCCATGTTAGTTATTAATTATAAACCTTTAAATAAGGTTTTGAAATGGATTAGGTATCCTATTCCGAATAAAAAAGATCTTTTAGATAGATTATTTAATGCCATTATATTCTCAAAATTTGATTTAAGATCAGGTTTTTGGCAAATACAAGTTGCTGAAAAAGACAGATATAAAACTGCTTTTACAGTTCCCATTGGACAATTTGAATGGAACGTTATGCCTTTCGGTTTAAAAAATATTATGAACGATATTTTTATTCCTTATAGTAATTTTATTATCGTTTATATTGATAACATTTTAATCTTTCTAAAGATATCGAAACTCATTTTAAACATCTTGATATTTTTAAGAAAATTGTTATTCAAAATGGATTGGTTATATCAAGTCCAAAAATGGTTTTATTTCAAACTAAAGTTCTATTCTAGGTCATACCATTGAAAAAAGAAATGTTAATCCAATTAATAGGAGTATTGAGTTTGCGTCTAAACTTCCAGACCAAATCCTTGATAAAACTCAACTTCAAAGATTTTTAGGGAGTCTTAATTCCATTTCTCCTTATTATAAAAATCTTGCAAGTAACACATCTATTTTATATGATAGATTAAAAAAGGTTCCTTGTTAGTGGACTAATAGTCATACTGAAGCTATTAGAAAAATTAAGAATAAAGTTACGCATTTGCCATGTCTTATGCTTGCTAATCCTAATTTGCAAAAAGTTATAGAGACTGATGCATCTGATTTAGGTTTTGGAGGAATCTTAAATTAAGTTTCTCCAGAAGATAAAAAAGAATACTTAGTTAGATTCCATTCGGGGAAATGGAATAATGCTCAGAAAAATTATGCTACTATAGCTAGGAAGTACTTGCTATTGTTAAGTGCGTTCTTAAATTTCAAGATGACTTATATAATCAGAAGTTTTTAATAAAGACTGATTGTCAAGCTGCAAATTTATGTTTCAGAAAGATTTTAAACATGACGTCTCTAAACAAATGTTTGCGAGATGGCAGACTCATTTAGCCTCATTTGATTTTGAAATAATTTATAAGAAAGGGAATGATAATAGCCTTCCTGATTATCTAACTTATGAATATCTTTCATGAATTTTGCAGATATGTCCCAATATGGGAGAAATTTCCCCTCTAATAGAGGTGGAAGAGGTGGAAAAACGTAATCGCTCAAATGGGCAATAAAAAGCTCGTTAAAGAGAATCTCTCAGCTTCCTCAAGTAATACCTTGAGTGGCAAAGAATACAAGGAATTTCCTGAATTTAAGAAGCAGAAAGCCAAGTCTTCTAATGAAGCTACTTCTTACGCAAAAGTTATTGCGGAAGAAGATGATGATGTTGACTATGAGAAAATTTCTCATGCTGAGGTAATAATATTACTCGAATTTAAAGATTTAAAATGGTCTGATGAACCTTGGACTATAATGTCGAGGTATTTGGAAAAAGCATCATATGCTGCCACGTTTTATAAAAATCGTGATAATTATGAAAATATTCTTAAATCCACGGGAACGTGTGATTTTGATCATTTGTCTGCGGGAAATTCCCAAGCTGCTTTGAAAAAAGGTTATACCTTTAGTAAACTTATTTTCAAGCAAATTATTTCGCCTGAAAAATAGGCTATTCACCCTTTAAAGGATAGAGAATATTTTCATCCTGAGTTAAAAACTCTAACTAAATTTCAAAACTTCTTACAGCCTTCATATAATTAAATAATAGCATATTGGTACCGAAAACAATTTGAGCACAAAGCATAGAAAATTATACCTTACTGTACATTACTTGGGAAATTCATATTTTCAAGAACCTTTGTGACTTCGAAAATCATAAGATTTCTCTAAGAATAGTCACGAATAAAAACTTATGAATCCAAGCTCCTAATTATGACTAGACCGTTTGTGAACCTCACATGGTTAATCACCTAATTATGTAAAGCTAGGGAGAATATAAAATCATATATTCAGTATAAGAGGTTACGAAATAAGTGTAAGATGTTTACCTTCTCCACTTTGAATTCTTAAAACATCACTTGCTTTGAAAGCACAAACATAAGTATTGACATATAAGTAATATAGGCATAGATCGAAACCCTTAAACCTAGTACTTCGATGTTCCTATAACATATCGAACACATAAAAGTCACGTATTCCCCTAGAACTCAATTTAGATATATAACCATAGATACATATCTCTTTGTTGTAAGTAAAAATTCTGTTTACCTTACCCAAAATCTGATTTGCTAAGGTCTTCGAGTAGTTAAAAATTTCGTTGATCCTTGTGTGGTTTTTCTTTCTTTCGTTATCTGTCTCCCCTCTTTGTTAGTTTATAATGACTTTTGTGGAATGAATATATTTTAGCACTTTGAACAACGTGAGGAGTGACAAGTTGGTGATGATCAATTTCCCCTCAAGCTAAGTAACCTTTCCTTAATCCTTATCCTTTGAGTGAAGCAACCAATTTCTCTCCCCCCTAAAATGGTTTGCTTACAACTTATTAGGCCATGGTATTTATTCAAACATTCTTTTTGGGCCTATTTGATTTGGACTCTTTAAATATTAATTGATTTTTCCTTTTTAATCTTGAGTTGGGCCTTAGTCATAAAATTAAATTCATTACATGTTTAATTGGACTCCAAATATTATTCGGCTCTTACCTGGAGTTCATTATAAATTATTTATCTCTAATATTTTATTCACCAGTTATCTAAAATTTCTTGTCGTAATCCCGCTTTAAAATTTGTGGGTATTACAGCGTGTGTATTGCTCTGTTCGTCGTTCAATGTTGAGTCGTGCAGTCTCATGTAGTTGCTTAACCATCTCAGCCCTGCGCGCCCCATCTAAGTTAACTCGCTCATTCATAGGTATAGGTGATAAATTCAAAGGAGTGAGGGGATTAAATCCATAAACAATTTCAAAAGGCGAAAACTTAGTTGAAGAATGAATAGCACGATTATAAGCAAACTCAACGTGTGGCAAACAGTCTTCCCATGACTTAATATTATTCTGAACAATTACTCGTAGTAAAGTAGATAATGTTCGATTTACTACCTCGGTTTGCCTATCAGTTTGGGGGTGACAAGTAGTCGAAAATAAGAGCTTAGTACCGAGTTTACCTCATAATGTCTTCCAAAAGTAGCTTAGGAACTTCACGTCTCTGTCCGAAACGATGGTGCATGGTACTCCATGTAGGCGAACAATCTCTTGAAAGAATAAATCAGCAATATGAGAAGCGTCGTCCGTTTTCATGCAAGGAATAAAGTGTGCCATCTTTGAAAACCCGTCGACCACTACAAAGATGGAGTCTCGTCCTTTTCTTGTCCTCGGCAAACCTAGCACAAAGTCCACAGAAATATCTACCCAAGGTGAATTAAGAATAGGTAAAGGTGAATATAAACCATGTGGTTGAACTTTTGATTTTGCCTGGCGACATGTGGTACAATTACTACATATTCGCTCGATGTCGCGCTTCATACAAGGCCAGTAGAAATGTTCTTGGACAATTCCTAGAGTCTTTGCAATCCCAAAATGGCCCATTAAAGCTCCCGCATGGGCTTCCCTAATGATTAACTCTCGAATAGAACAATTAGGTAAACACAATTTATTAAGTCGAAATAGATAACCATTCTGCTTAAAGTAGACACCACATGCTCCCTGCGCACATTTAGAAAACAATTCACTAAAATCATTGTCTTTATCATATAAATCCTTGATGTACTCAAAACCAAGCAATTTAGCGTATAATGTGGAAAGTAACATATACCTGCGAGAAAGTGCATCGGCCACCACATTCTCTTTACCTTGTTCATATTTGCGACGTATGGAAAAGGCTCGAGAAATTCCATCCAGCGTGCATGCCGTTTGTTAAGTTTATGTTGGCCCTTCAAGTTCGTAAGCGATTCGTGATCAGTGTGAACCACAAACTCATTCGGTAGGAGGTAATGCTGCCATGTTTCGAGAGCTCGAACTAAAGCATACAATTCTTTGTCGTATGTGGGGTAATTAAGTGCCGCACTCCCTAACTTCTCACTGAAGTACGCAATCGGACGTCGATCCTGCATAAGAACTGCCCGGATGCCTACACCGGATGCATCACACTCCACTTCAAATGGCCTATCAAAATTCGGTAATGCTAGGCAAGGAGGGTTGGATAACTTAGGCAACGAGGGTTGGATAACTTCTGCTTCAGTGTTTCAAACGCCTCCTTCTGTGCCGGTCCCCATATGAATGCCTGATTCTTCTTGATTACCTCCATTAAAGGGGCAGCAATAGTACTGAAAGTCTTTTACAAAGCGGCGGCAAAAACTCGCCAACCCGTGAAAGCTTCGAACTTGGGCAACATTCGTTGGGGTTGGCCACTGTTGTATAGCTTTGACCTTTTCATCATCAACATGTACTCCTGTTGAACTCACAACGAAACCCAAGAAAACAACATGATCGGTGCAAAATATGCACTTATCAAGGTTAGCATAAAGGGATTCTTTTCGTGTACGATAAACACTTCGCACAAATGCACTATTTGGTCATCTAAAGTCTTACTATAAATAAGAATATCATCAAATTAGACTACCACAAATTTGCCAATGTATGAACGTAAAACATGATTCATCAAGCGCATAAATGTACTAGGTGCATTTGATAACCCAGAAGATATAACTAGTCATTCATATAATCCTAGTTTCGTTTTGAATGCCGTTTTCCACTGGTATCCCTCTTTCATGCGAATTTGGTGATACCCACTCTTAAGATCTATTTTTGAAAATACACATGCACCATACAACTCATCTAGCATATCATCTAATCTAGGAATGTGAAAGCGATACTTAACCGTAATGTTGTTGATAGCTCGACAATCGACGCACATCCGTCTTTCTTTGGCACGAGGAGGACCGGCACAGCGCATGGATTCATACTTTCTCTAATGTACCCCTTTGACATTAACTCTGAAATTTGTCTCTGCAACTCCTTAGTCTCCTCGGGGGTTGGTTCGGTAGGCTGGACGATTCGGTAGTGCTGCTCCAGGCATAAAGTCAATCTGATGCTCTATTCCCCTAATAGGGGGGTAATCCACTTGGCATGTCTTGAATGAGAACATCCTTGAATTCCTGCAATAAAGAGTCAATGGTCAAGGGTAGACCCTTGCCTGACTTGTTAGCTAATAAAACGGCCTCTTTATAGACGAGTAAAATCATCGGCTGTGAAGAATAGTAAGCTTTCCTCACATCGCTTATCCTTGCCAATATAATATGCTTGTCCTTAAACTTATTTTTTCCACTTCCCTCGACATTGCCCTCGTTATTTTCATGCTCTGATTTTACCTCAGTTGATCACTCAACATCTCTCGTTTCTTTTTCTCGCTTTAATTGCTCAACTCTCTCCTTTTCTTTTTGCAAATTTGATCTTCATATACTTGGCTTGGTGTAAGAGGCCTGAGAGTGTAGGTGCGGTTGTTGTGCCGTAGGGTGTACTTGTTTGCGTGACCGTCGTGTGTTACCCTTCGATCGAACTGCCACGGTCGTCCCAATAGAATATGTCCAGCGTCCATTGGAACAACATCACAAAGCACTGAATCGTCATAGTTGCCAATGCGGAATGAAATAAGCACCTGCTTGTAGACTCGTACATCTCCGCCGTCATTAAACCATTGGAGTCGATATGGATGTGGGTGTTTCCTCGTTGGAAGCGCCAATCTGTTCACCAATGACACGCTTGCTGCATTCGTGCAACTTCCTCCATCAATTATCACACTACATATCTTATCTCTAACTGCACGAGGAGATACCATCACAAGTTCAGCGGGTATTTCAACTTCTTCCCCCAAATCGCCGTCCATTTCTTCAAATTCGACTTCTTCTTCATCATCGGTCACTACCTCTCCTGAAGCAAGCATCGTCATAGTTCTCTTGTTCGGACATTGGCTTGCAATATGCCCAAGCCCCTGACACCTAAAACACTTGATGTCGCAGTTTCCTGTTACTGGAGCATCAAACTTTTTCTGGGTACTTGCAGTTGCAATTGGCGTCGTTGCGCTCGTCGAACTACTTGGCTTGGACGTTTCTCCACGTGATCTGAATTGATTCCGCTCTACCGCACCATTCCTCTTCCACGTGGGTTGTTCAAAAAGTCGTGAATCCCTTGAATTGCCCCTCGTCTTGAGCTGCCTCTCTATTTTTACAGCTAAGTGTATCAGCTCTTCTAGTTCCACATAGTGTTGCAGCTCAACTAAATCTGCAATATCTGAATTCAGCCCCGAGAGAAATCGGGCCATCGTCGACTCACCATCCTCAACAATGTTGGCACGGATCATGGCGATCTCCATATCGCGGTAGTATTCCTCGACCGTGCGGCTGCCCTATCGTAACCTTTGGAGTTTCTGGTATAACTCTCGATAGTAGTGAGGCGGTCATACCTTTTACGCATTATAGCCTTCATTTCCTCCCATGTCTCGAGCGCACACTCACCAGCTCGCCTCATCGTCGTCGACAATTGGTCCCACCAAACAACCGCGTAGTCAGTAAATTCAGTCGCGGCTAAGTTTACCTTTCTGCGCTCCGTGTAGTTGTGGCAGTTAAAGGTGAATTGGGTCTTTGTCTCCCATTCGAAATACTCTTCTGATCACTCTTGCCCTGGAACGTTGGGATCTTCTGTTTTATGCCTCCATTGTCATCACGATCACGTTCGGGTTGCCTCATTTGTCGTTGATATTGTTCGGCCCGTAAGTGGTCTTCTTCGTCAAATTCGTCGTTGGCGAATAAGTGAGTTTCCTCCCTATAGTCGCGTGCTCGACGAGATCCATTGCGATTATGTTGTGCGGCTGCCTCGACTTGATCTATCCGCTCGTTTAATACCTCAAGTTGTTGTTGCATCATTCGCTCATCTGGGCGGTTATTGCTTCCACGAATAATCGATTACTTGGATTGGCGATGTCGTCGTTGTTGTTATTGTCAGATTTGGAACAGTCTGACATAGTACCTGCAATTTTTTTTTCTTTTCTCTTTTTTTTTTCCTTTTTTTTTACTCGAACTCGCAAATATGCTCACTCGGTAGACCTTAGAATCTCTTCTTGTCTTCTTGATCGAATTCGTCCACTCCTGCTTGGCAACACGTTGAAGAAAGTAGATCCCGACAGTCGAAATTAAGATTCGTTGTAGCCCCTAAGAAATCCAAATAAGAATAATACAATATATATAGATATTTCTTCGCAGATATTTTTTTTTTGCTGCAATTTACTCCTCTTTTTTTTTGCTGCAATATAATTTTTTTTTCTCTTTTTTTCGTTGAAGGTTGATGTTGCGCCTTCTTGATTTCTTCGAACGAACTTAGATAACGAACCAAACGTGGATTAGCTCTGATACCACTTGATAAGGAACCTCGATCTATTTCACCCGAGACCCCGACTCCCAAAGTCGCACAGCGTCGATCGCCACGCTTGATGGATTGAAAGACGCCACGAATGGATGTGTAAAGCCGTACGATAAGTCTCAGATCTATTCTCACAACCCACTGCTTTTGCAAGAGATAGACGATGTTCGAACGTCGAACGAAAGAGTAACAAAGACTCGAAGAGATTCAATAATGAAACTCGAAAATATATATATATATATATATATATATATATATTATATATATATATATATATATCAAAGTTGGTTTCTCTAATGAGAAACAAGACCTATTTATACTAGTAGGCTATGACTAAATATAGAATAAGAATAACAAACTAATAGATATTTAAGCGAAAATCTTGGAAAATCTTTCTAAATAAATATCTAATTAGTTTGAATGTAAAAACTTGCAAGTCTTGTTCAGATCTTGCCCAAGGACGAAAATTCTATTTTGGTCCTTCAATTCTTCGATAATTGCACTTTAGTCCCTGAATTTCCCAAAATTGTCATTTATGCCCCGATCAAGTTCTTGAAAATTATATTCTGACCCTCTTTATTCTGAGTTGCTATGAACATGATCTTCTCTTCTTCAAGAACCTTTAATACGAGCGCGTTAAGTTTTTCTTTGAACTTCTTTGCTCGAAATCTTGTTACGGGCCCGATCGGTATTTGGATCTTCAGCTCATCTTGGTTATGATTGGACTCGTTCTCATCATGGTCCATGAATCATTGCTTCATAACAATGTCGTTGTTGTCAAAAATGTGAATCATGTGAGCGCGTGGTAATCCTCGTTTTTGATACACAATAACATATGAGTAAGCGATCACTCTTCCAAGAACACCCTTATCAATTATGTCTTTCTTAAACTCCTCGAACTTTGAACAAAAATACTCTTGTTATTAAATTTGGACGATCTTGACCTGTTTGTCCTCTTCGAAGTTGTTGTTTTATCTCTATCCATTTAGGTTGCAGGTAATTGTGATCATAAGTTCCGGTTTTCCATATCTTTGCACCAAAGCCATTGCGTCTTGATATCTTTGATGCATACCACGTGGGCTTCCACTGAAAGATGATGGTAGAATTACTCGATGTCCAACATTACCTTTACCTGACGGTTTTTCTTAAAAGTCAATCAAATAATTAAAAATAAATTATATATACATTATGTATATGTATACCTGCATTATCTTCTCCATTGTGTAAGCAATCTTCACTTCCTCGGCAAATTTCTGCACCAATATTACGTTGGTTTTGGCGAACCCATCGAAGCTTTTGCTTTTTTTAATCTTTATGTAGTTGTCTACTAAGTATTGCTGAAACAAACGTCCTCCACGTAATGTCAGACTCATCATTGTGTCTTATCTGCAATTATAATTTATGGTTAAATCATGTATATTTAGTACACTAACATATATTTTCATAAAACATTCGGTAAGTAGAGAGTACCTGAAAATAATATGCGTATAATTCTCGACATGTGATGCCATTTCCATCGAGTTTTACAGTTTACGTCCCAACCGTATGTACCATAAGGTAGAAGAAGGGTGTTGGATTTAAATATCTAAGCAATCCGGTTTGATAGACACAAAACTTAGTAATACAATTACTAACATATTTACTGAGTGTGCAGATAAGCTCGAATCGAAAAACAGATATCAAATATGAGCCCAGGGCGAAAAACCGGGTCGGTTAACTGCCGGTCAATGCTGGTCAACACGGTCAACCGTCGGCCAACCCGGTCTCGGTCTGGTCAGACTGGACTGGACTGGTACGGTCTCAGACTGGCTGGTCCGATCTCGATTTGGACTGATCCGGTCTCAGACTGAATGGTCGGTCTCGAACTGGACTGCTCCGGTCAATGACTGGATTGACTAGTCATCTGTTGACTGATGTACAAACCTTCTATTGCAGCAGCAGGTATAGGCAGATAAAGCTGACAGCTTTGACCAAAGTCAATAAAGGCTCCCAACGGCTATATTAATGAGTCTAACAGCTATATCAAGGTGAGGGAGCCTATAAATACAACAGAAAAGGGCAGAAACAACTAAGGATTCTAGAGAAAATAAGCACACATTCAAAGAGAGATCCAAGAGAGAAGAACAAGAGCTAAGAACACAAAATCAAAAGAGTTCTTCTCAAGTGTGTGGGTTACAAAAGAGAGAGAGCTACAGCGTTCAAACCCACACACCTCACTCATACATTAGAGATATGAGTTTAAGTAGATTAGTTGAGTGAGAGTCTTAGCACATAGACTATAAATAAGTGTATGTAGTCTTCGCACCGAGACAAGAAAGAATGGTGTCGTCTTAGCTTAGAGACGTAAAAATGAAGCCGGTTGTGAGGTTGCGGCCAACAACCATTAAGGTTGACCTTGCGGGTGCCGTATGTTCTCAAGGGACTGTAAAAAGCTCTTGAAAGAGACGGACTGTAAAAAGCTGTCTAGTGGTGTCTAGGAGTTTAGTTAGCCGAATATAGTCGGGGGGTTGTACTGTGTGAGTCTAGCTAAGGAGGTTGTACAACGTGGGTTGTTAGAAATCGAATCTTCTAGTGAGAGCCTTCCTTGTGGGGAAGGGGGCGACGTAGGAGTATTTAGACTCCGAACTTTCATAACAAATCCCCGCTTCAGGTGGTTCATCTACTGCAGTAGATGTGGAGGGTCCGAAACTGAAGGGAACAGGAGAACGTGGAGAAGGATGATCTATATTAGGGTGCGTCGGATGCATCGTACCAAACTGTGATAGGCTGCCCATAAATGATGAGTCGTATGTAGTCGCACCATCGTACTGAGCAGCAGGCGTCCTCCACATATTATCAGTGTCCATCCGTTCAGAAACGTAACCTTCAAATCCCTCGTTATGTCTAGAACTACCAGCCTCATCGTGTCAAGGACGGCGAGACCGACTCCTACGTGCTCTGTTCTGAGATGACCTCTCAGGACTGATATTCTGATCACGCATTCCTCTTGGTCGATCTAATGCGATCAGTCAAATTCGCTCGGCGACATTCGTAATTCCCATGTCATCTGACATTGCATGAACTCGAGCTAATATATCCTCTGCGGCGTCACCCTACATATAAAGAAATAACGTGAATCATATATAAATTAAAATGTATGCAATTAATTATTCATAAATAATGTTATTATACCACGGCGCGCCATGCAGCCCCTTCTCCCATCTGAATACCCTGAACCACCGTATACGTACTAGGCGAGACAATCGTCGAGTAACGTTATCATACCACTGATAGTAACCATTCACTACCGAACGGCTGCTAGAGGCTATAGGGTCACTGTCGACAACATTGTCATCTCGATCATTCCACATCGCCAACCACTGCGCATGAAACGTCTCCCAATTAAAACTTTGACGACCTCTACGCTCACAGATGTCATGTAGCCTTGTATGGTCAGGCACATGTGCTGAGGGTATGCCTTGCACCATGTTGAACTGACGTAGGACCCTGTCTGGATAATACAGTTCGACGATGTTGAAGAAAATCAACGGACATCTCGACCTACACGACGCTGGCCTATAGTCGTCAGGGAGTGTAGCGATCTCAGGGAACTCGTAACTATACGGATCCCAAACAAACTGTGCGAGATTCAGATTATCTAAAATTTCTCGCATCTGCCGCACGTTCGAACGAGCCGTAGACGTGAAAGTCAACGATCTCCATCTACGAACGTTCTTCATTAGTGAACAATAACACTAAAAAGGAACAACCGTAATATTATAGACTAACTTACCTAGCCGCGTGCGGCGGGATGGGTAGCACAACTTCGCCATCGTGTATTGTCTCGACTAGGTCAGCTGCAGTCGATCGGATAACAGGCCTCAAAGGCAAGATATGAGTCCAAGCCCACACCTACATAATTGAGATTTTTAAGTTAACACAAATATACTGCTTAAAAATATTTTCATGTAAAATAAACAGATACATACCTGCAATAGGCGCAGGGGTCCGCCGATGTTCTGTACAATCCCATCAAGCAAATTCTCATCTCGAAAAATAAAAGAGGAACGAAGCGCCTGTTGTTGCGTCAACAAAGACGAATCCCTCGGTCCATAGAGTGAAGTCTCGTCCATCTTGAAATATAAAAAAAAAAAAAAACAACTTAATAACGACCAACAAATAATTCTACTAGTTAAGGACCAAATTTTAATGCTCGCAACGACATCCGGCGTTTAACACCGATGACTACTAGTAACGATGTTAACCGTCAACTTGCACCAGTGATGACAACCACCGACCAACGTTTTAACACTCGCAACGATGTGACGACAGCTGAAATATTGGGTGGCCCGGCCCGCCGGGCCCAATTCTTAGCGGGTCGGGTCGGGCTGGCCCGAACTTGAACGGGCCTAAGATCTTAGGCCCAGACCCAAGGGCTAACAGCCCCAATATTTGGCCCGTGGCCCATTAGATCTTCGGGCCTGATGGGTCGGCCCAATAAGCCCAACCATATTTTGGGCCGCCGAAACTTAAGCCAAAACCCGATTTTTCGGGCCGGGCCGGGTTGGCCCATGGGCGACAACCACATCGAAGATCGTCGGCTACGCAACGATGTCACGACCACCGGCAACGACCAACGAGCCGGCGACGAAGCCGTCACCGGTCGAGATGGGCTGCGAACGGCCAATACGCCGTAGCCAAAAAAACCCAAATTAACCTAAATTGTCCACACCCACCATCAATGGCGGCCACAGCCGTGGACAACCCGCCCACGACGTCCGCGCCGCCGCGCCGGAGGGCCGCCGGAGATCTCGCCTGCCAAAAACGAAAAATGTAAATAAAAATTCAAGAAAATTGAATAAAATGAACATACCTCACGAAATTGGAAGGAGATTAAGACTCTAGCCTTGAAATCACGGGATTTGGAGTAGAAAATACCGAAATTGGTTTGGTCCGAAGGTGGGGAAGAAAGGAAGAGAAAAAGAAGAAAGGAGGAAGAAGAAGAAAAGAGGGGCGGGCGGGTTTTTTGTTCGATAGAACGCGTCACTTCGTGTGGCGCGTTCAGAACGCGTCATTTGGAGTGGCGCGTTTAGAACGCGTCATACGGGGTGGCGCGTTCACCTATTTTTGAAATAGGTTTGAAATGGGCATTATTTCGGATATCCTATTTAAAAATTGCATTATTTTTGAAAAAAAGCCCATAAATTAATAAACTTGCACATTTTGTAATATAAAATAACGGGCAAATACTTAAAATGGTCCCCAATGTTTACCCCTCGACCAATTTAGGCACCGATATTTCGCGATGACCAATTTAGTCCCCGATGTTTTCGAATTTGAACCAAATTGGCCCCCGCCGTTAAATAGCCACTAATTTTGATGGAAGTTGACACGTGTCGACATGCAATTGACCAGACTTAAAAAATCATAAATTAAACATTAAAAAGGGGAAAAATCCAAAAAAAAGGAAAAAAATTCAAAAAATAGAGTAGATGTTAGGAATATTTTAGAAGTGTCCAAAATATTTACTCTAAGTCTTGTAATTTCTTTACAATGTATTTTATAGATGTTTTACTTTATGTTATTGGGTTGTATTTGTAATGGGCTTGTTAGGGGCCCAATGGGCTAAAATACCTCACAAGGTATTTAAGCCTAAACCCTAACACTCATTAATTGAAGTTTCCATTTGCAAAATCTCACGTATCAACACTAAACCTCTAAAAGCACACTATTCACATTCTACGAAGGTTTAATCTGTTGAATTGTTCTTGGATAATCTGGAATTACAAGTGGTATCAGAGCAAGCGTGTAGGTGAGGAAACTTCATTTCAAGTTCGTTTGCATCATCAATTTAAGTTGTTGATTTTTCCAGCATTCGGTTCAAAGCTTTGTTTCGTGGGTTTAAGTTTTTCTCTGAGGATTTTCTGCAACTTGGACGGCTAACTGGTTTCTCTTTATTCTGAGAACTACTGAATCTGTTACTGTCAATTTGCGTTAAATTTCTGATTTTCTGCTGGAGAATTTGAAGAACAGCTTCGTTGTTTGGCCTGCTTTCAGTTTCACGAATAAAGTTGAGGACCGACTGTGAATTGAAGGAATCAGTCAACCCGCAAAATATTTCCTCAATTCCTTTGCGATACTAAAGTTTGTGAATCAAGAAATATTCACTGTCACATTTCGCGAATCGCATCTCAGAGAGAAATTTCACGAACTCCTTGATAGCCCTTTTTGCGAAGTCTAGAAAGTTCGCTAACCAGAAAAGAGAAGAATTTTGCGAACTTCGTTGCCTGCAGATTTTCGCGAATCCAGTTGAAGAACTTCTGCGAACTCATAATTTGCGAACTCGTTCAAAGAATTTTTGCGAACCTCAACTCCGGTAGAAATTCGCGGACTCTTTCACACTTTTGCGAATTCATCTCATTCTGCGAATTGGGACAATTGTACATGTCCCTGGACATTTCGTGAATCCTTCATTAATTTGCGAATCAGTACAATCTTGCAATTTGCGAACCTTTGACGTCTTGCGAACTTGATTAACTCTCGATAAAGTACACTCCTCAACACATATCGCAATCCTCACATAGCGAAATCCAAGACCTTGAACAAAATTCCACGAACTCATTTTCGAGTCAAAGTCAAAGCCTAAAGTTTTAAACTTTGAACCAATTTCATTTCAAATTAACCCTTCCTCACATTACACGTTAACGATCATATCCAAAACACAAGCAATGGACTCTTTCAGTATGGGCAATGATGTTAGACCTCCCATCGTCCGACATGGAGAATACGCAGTCTGGAAGAGAAGGTTCATAAACTTCATAGAAAGCAAGGACAATTCAGAGAACCTTCTGGAATCTATTTACAATGGACCTACACAGTATTGGATCATAATTCCCGCCACTACTGACACCACTCCAGCAAGAGAGGAACAGAGGATCTTGAAAACCTCTGACCAATGCAGTGATGAAGAAAAACTGCGACTAAAGGCAGACAAAGTGGCGAAATCATACATGATGCAAGCCATTCCGAATGACATTTTGATGCAACTCGAATGTGGTGATAGCGCAAAGAAATGTGGGATGCTCTTCGAATTATGATGCAGGGGACAAAAGTCAATACAATGGCAAGAATGGCGAACACACTCATCTCTTATGACCGTTTTCATGCTAACAAAGGGGAAACTCTCCAAGAAACCTTCCATCGATTTCTTGTTCTTCTAAACGAGCTAAAGATGAATGGAGTCACAAAAAGCGTAATGGAGATCAATATCAAATTCTTAGGATCACTTCATCCAGAATGGGAGGCTACTGCAATTATGATAAGACAAATGAACGACCTAACCAAAGTTAGCATTCATACATTATTCGACTACCTCAATCAACATTCCAATCATGTGGAGAAACGAAGGGAGGAAATCAAATCAATAGGAAGCGACTCACTTGCTCTTATGACTGAACGAACATCAAGAAAACAATCCAAGGACAAAGAAACTATCCAGTCATCGCAAGTTAAGGAGGGAGGAGACTCTGATTCTGATGACGAATCCAAGGATCTTACTAAACATGGAGACCAGGAGATTACCCTCAAGGATCTTGCTAAGCAACTCGCTCTGGTCTCGAATTTTGTGCAGAAGAAGTATTATAAGAAGACTGGATCCTCCTCCAATCGTCAAAGAACCTCCTCCAACTCTAAAGGAAAGACTCAAGATGAGGAAAACAACTCTGAAACTTCTCATCAAGGCGGCAAATGCTTCAACTGTGGTAAGAATGGACACTTTGCTAGAGAGTGCAGAATGCCCAAGAAAAAGGATGTTAACTATTACCGTCGAAAAGTTCAATTAGCTGAACAAAAAGAAAAAGGACTGGTCTTAATGGCAGAGGAGGACCATTGGCTTGAAGATACCTCGGACAGCGAGAATGAGAACGTGGCACTGATGGCCAAGCTGGATGACGAAGAAGATGGAGCTGGAGCTGAAGGAAGCGAGTCAGACAGGGAAACCTCTAACAATTCAGACATGGTGGAGGTAAGTGAAGCAGAGTATGATTCTTTACTTAAGATGAAAAATGAATTTTTATCCCTATATAAATCTAACAAATTAGGTAAAAGAAAAATCAAGGAACTAGAAGCTAACTTAGAAAAAAATTTAGTAGTATTAGATAAGTTTAGATATGATTATGCATGTGAAAAGAATCGTGTAATTGTAGCAAATGAAAAGATTGCTAAGCTAGAAATACTAGTACAAAAATCCGAAGCTAAAGCCAAGGATTTAGAAAAGGAAATGGAAATCTCATAGAAATCAGGAAATGGACACTACAACTAAATATGACTTACTATGTAACAATGTTGTAAAATTCGCTAGGCGCTAGTCGGGCGCCCGAGGGGGGCCTAGCGCCTAGACGGGCTAGGCGGTTTCTAGGCGGAAATTAGTCGGTGTACAATTTTTTATAAAGTTTTTATTTATATGCTAATATACCAATGTAAAATGTTTATCAAATTTAAAGATTTAAATAAATAATGTCAATCCCAATAAAATTTTTTGGTACTTACAAAAAATTTCCCAAAAATATATTTTTAGAATTTTTAACAAAAAAATTTAAAAAAATTGAACACTAATCTCACTCATTTTATTATTATAAAATAACTCCTAATCTCTTTGTACTAAAAATAGTTAAAAAATAATGCATAATGGGAATTGAACTCGTCTCATATAAGCCCAATATTTATTCTTCCACTTCCAATTACTGGGCCAATCGATTTTTCAGCATTTAAAAACAATAAGTTAAATATCAATTTCAAGTTCAACTGCACTAGTCCCACACCGAATTCTCACCAGATTATTGTGGAAAGTAGCTCTATATAAACACATGGTGCGTAAGGTTCATCTCTCGTGGTGGGCTTCCTACTTGAGGCCTACTTTAGTAATTTATTTTATTTTCTTTTTATTGGCTGATTAATTTGACTGGGCCGATTAATTTAAAAAATTGGCCGATTAGTCGGTATTTGGGCCGATTAATCGGATATTTGAGCCGATTAAATGGTGAGCCAATTAAGTGGCCGAATATGTGGTTTTCGCCACGGTGACCCTCCGAGTAGCGCTTAGGCGCCGCCTAGGCGGCCGCCTAGGCCGAATTTTACAACACTGCTATGTAAAGAAAGGGAAAGACTGTACTCCAAAATAAAAAAATTGGAGGACATTTCAACCAGACGAGATCAGTCAGAACAAACGATATTCTTGAACAAACCAGCTAACGTTGATTTCTACAATCCCTATAAAGGACTAGGTTTTGAAAACCCATGCAATTTAAAACAAGGCATATCAAGTTCACCTTATCTATATGATCTCAAATTCATGCAGACAGGTTGCCTGGCAAATCTCATGTCTTTTGTCAGTGAAAATGAGACATCAATACATAGTAAAACTCAAACATCATTTAACTACACAGAATTAAATGATAGTTATAAAGAAAGAAGTTGTCCAGCAATAACTGAATTTGAGTCAGATATTCCGCGCCCAAATGAAGGAGATACCTCAGGTGTTTCGGAGAGTAAGGCATCGATGGCTACATTTACAATAGGATATATGCCTGATTGCATAAAGAAAATCAGTGATCTTCACTCCACTCTTGAAAGCGAGAGAAAGTCATTTGATGAAGAAAGGCAAAAACTTCTTCATGAAATATCTTCACTTAAAGAAAAAATAAGATTACACACAATTTCATACACCTTAATTTCACATGACAAAATTTCCTGTACTAATACATTGAAATTTTCAGGACCCACAAAAGAGCAATTGAAGGGTCAAGTATGGGTTAAAAAGGAAGATATCTTGAAGGAGAATCGCGATCTCAATGCACCCTTTATCATTGAATATTTTCCTTCCAAAACCTTTGTACCATCTTTATTTTGTCATGTATCGAAAAAATTATCTTCTTCAACAAAAACAAAGCTTTCCATGCGTGATCATGTCACCAAACAAACTCACAAAACAATTCCTAAAGACAAAACTACTAAGTCAAAACAAGAATCAAAATCAAAAGCTATCAAAGAACCTGTCAAACTTAAAAAAACCGAAAAACTCATGTCTAAACTTAAGACACAAAGACCCTCACTAGAGCACAAATGGATTCCAAAGTTTCAAACTGCAGGAACACAAATCCCTACCCTAGAAATAATTAGTGACTCTGTGTTATCCACTAACAAAGGAAAATCTAGGGAGTCTAAACGGACTAACAAAACTAACAGAGGTGGACCCATATTTCAATGGGTACCTAAAACCCTCTAGTTTTATTTTTGCAGGCCCTTCATGTGTGGTACTTAGACTCTGGTTGCTCCACACACATGACTGGGACAAAGGAACTGTTGAGCAACTACGTTGATAGACCAGGGGGACTGGTACGCTTTGGTAATAGCAATGGAGCCAGAATCCTTGGTTATGGCGATCTCATATGCAATCGACTCACAATTAAACAAGTCTCGTATGTTGAAGGGCTGACACACAACCTCTTATCAATAGGACAGTTCAGTGATTTTGGACTCCAAGTGGTGTTTCTAAAGAAAACCTGCAAAATTCTCAATGCCAATGGTGAAGAACTTCTCACTGGAACTCGCAAGACAAATCTTTACACCATTGATATTAGAACTGTCAAACCAAAGACTGATATCTGCCTAATCTCCAAAGCAACTTCAACTCAAAATGATTTATGGCACCAGCGGTTATCTCATCTTAACTTCAAGACCCTCAACAAGCTGTCAACCAACAAACTGGCTATTGGACTACCACCACTGAAGTACCAAAAAGAGCATATGTGCTCTGCTTGTGAGAAAGGAAAAATGAAGAAAGCTTCACATCCTACAAAGCACACAGCATCCACTCAACATCCTCTAGAGCTTTTACACATGGATCTGTGTGGCCCGATGCAAACTGAAAGCATAAGTGGAAAGCGATATATGCTGGTTATCGTCGACGACTATTCCCGATATACTTGGGTACGCTTCTTACGAACTAAATCAGAGACAGTCGAACATATTCCAAACCTAATCAGAACAACACAGAACCTACTCCAGAGTAGTGTTAAAATAGTTAGATCAGACAATGGAACAGAATTCAAGAATCAACAGCTCAGTGACTTCTACGAATCCATAGGGATTACTCAACAGTTTTCTGCTATCTACACACCTCAACAAAATGGGGTTGTCGAAAGGCGAAATCGAACACTCGTAGAGGCTGCCCGAACAATGATCATCCAATCATCACTACCTCATTTCCTTTGGGCTGAAGCAATGAATACTGCTTGCTATACGCAGAATCGCACAAACATTCATCTAAGATTTGGAAAAACGCCCTATGAACTTATAAATGGAAGACTGCCCAACATTGCCCATTTTCGAATTTTTGGATGCAAGTGCTTCGTCGCCAACGACCGCGAAGACAAGTCCAAGCTTGATCCAAAAGCAACTGAAGGAATCTTTGTAGGCTACTCTGCACAATCTAAGGCGTACAGGATATTTCTCAGAAACAGAAGGATGATCATTGAAAGTATAAATGTCACCTTTGACGAGGGACTCGAACTTTCTACTGGACATAGCAGTTTGGGACAAGTATCTAGAACATCACACCTTATTCACTCTCATAAAGAAGAAGGAAAATGTTCGAGAGATGCCTCTGAACGGAACTCTTCAGAACCGGGATCGGACAAAGGAAGTTTGAAGCCAGATCAACAAGCAACTGACAATTCTAGACAAAGCAACCCCACATGCTTCAGACAACGAGCTCAAGAGGAACTGGATCTGGATCTACTTTTTGAGCATATTTATATCTCTCAAAATCAGACAAGACCATCCACCGATCCTTTTCCAAATACTGAATCCAGTCCTAGTTCGTCAACTCATGATTCAGAACCTATTCCTAACCAGACAATTCCTCCCTCAGATGCAGAAGCCTCGATCCCAACAACTTTGACAACAACGCAGACAGAGACCTCCTCTTCAACTTCAGCCGGCAACATTACCGCGTCTGCAATCGACTATCCACTAAGTGAGGAATCGCAAATAGACGAAACGACTTTACCCCACGAAAAGAAATGGGTCCGACATCATCCTACAGATCAAATAATAGGAGATCCCAATACAGGAGTAACGACTAGAAGATTACATTCAAATGAATGTAATTTCACCTGTTTCTTGAGCCAAACAGAACCTAAACGTGTAGTTGACGCCCTACGGGATCCCAACTGGATAGTGGCTATGCAAGAGGAGATTAATCAATTCGAACGTCTCAAAGTATGGAACTTAGTTCCTCGTCCAAAAGGGAAAACTGTGATCGGAACAAAGTGGGTATTTAAAAACAAAAAGGATGAAGATGGGGATGTAGTTCGGAACAAGGCCAGGCTCGTTGCTAAGGGATATAATCAACAGGAAGGAATTGATTACGATGAAACGTTTGCCCCTGTAGCCATAATCGAAGCTATTAGGTTATTCCTTGCATATGCAGCACACAAAGACTTCACTGTCTATCAAATGGATGTAAAAACAGCCTTCTTGAACGGCATTCTGAAAGAAGAAGTGTATGTGTCCCAACCAGACGGATTTCTCAATGCTGATCATCCCGACTTTGTTTACAAACTTGACAAATCACTGTATGCACTTAAACAAGCTCCAAGGGCCTGGTATGAGGTGCTTTCCGACTTTCTTATCTCCTCGGGTTTCACTAAAGGGAAAATTGACACTACTTTATTCGTAAAGAAAGATGGGTCTGATATCATGCTTGTGCAAATCTATGTGGATGATATCATCTTTGGCTCTACTAACCCTAAACTTTGTGAAGAATTTAGCATTCTGATGCAATCACAATTTGAAATGAGTATGATGGGAGAAATGTCATTCTTCCTCGGATTACAAATCAAACAACTTCAGGATGGAATTTTTATCAATCAATCAAAGTACATCCACGATATTCTCAAAAAATATGGGATTGACAAGAGCAAATCATCGAGTACACCTATGTCCACCTCATGCTCACTCGATGCAGATCACTTAGGTGAACCTGTAGATGTTACTCATTACCGAGGGATCATTGGATCACTGCTCTACCTCACAGCCAGTCGACCAGACATCTTATTCTCTACATGTCTTTGTGCTCGATTTCAAGCTAACCCCAAGGAGTCGCATCTTCATGCTGTCAAAAGAATCTTGAAGTATCTGAAAGGAACACCAGACCTTGGGCTGTGGTATCCTAAGATTCAAATATGAAACTAATAGGGTATTCTGACGCAGACTTTGCAGGTTGCAGACTAGACAGAAAAAGCACTTCTGGACACATCCAATTCCTAGGCGACAAGCTTGTATGTTGGGCCTCGAAGAAACAAAATTGTGTTTCAACTTCAACGGCGGAAGCAGAATACGTCGCTGCAGCTAGTTGCTGCTCACAAATTTTGTGGATCAGAACTCAACTACGGGACTACGGGTTTGATCTAAATAGAATTCCTATTTACTGTGATTCCAAAAGTGCTATCGCAATTACATGTAATCCTGTTCATCACTCACGCACTAAGCACATAGATCTTCGATACCACTTCATAAAGGACCACGTAGAAAGAGGCATAATAGAAATGTATTTTGTCAATACAGAGATTCAACTGGCCGATTTGCTTACAAAAGCATTGGATGAAAAACGCTTCCAATCCTTAGTTGCAAAGTTGGGAATGTTGAACCTCAATTTTTAATTTTGGTTGTGCCTTCCTACAGTTCACTAGTTATCTATCTGCTATGTTTTTACTTCTCTCTATTCTGTGCGTGTTTATTATGTTAAATTAGTTAATTAGATCTTTATTTTTTTCCTTTTGCTTGCCTCCTACGTTTCAATAAATTTTCTTGTTTTTCAATAAGTCGATGTAGCGCCAATGCTGATGGCAATACATCGAGGGGGAGAAATGCTATATCCATGCATCGAGGGGGAGTAAGTTCAATCATTCAGTTTTTTTTTTAGATACTCGATAGGCTTTGTATCTAGGGGGAGTTTAGTACAACAACTCTCTCAAACCCATAAAACATTCATAATACTTAGACAACTCTCAAATACTCGTATGCCCCATTAAGACCCAAAGCAGAATAGCAAGCAAAACAGCAAATAAGCTCAAAAGAAGGAAAATCTCAAAAACCAGCATATTCAAGTTATGCTCAAAGTCATGTCTTAACTTTGCCTGTTCCTTGAGCTTCTTCTCTTCTTCCTGCTTCTGCCAATTCATCTGTAAACGAGAAAATTAAATGAGTTAGTTCTTAGATGTAAGTTACTTCAATGAGACTTGAGACATATCTATTTATAAATATGAAAGAAACATACGTCATTTATTGTCCCGACATTAAGACGAATTTTTGACTAAGGCGACGATTTCTTTCTTCTCCAAAAAGGATATCGTATCATGAAAATCGATCTTGAAAAACCCATAGATTTGATGTTATCCTTGTGATTGGTCGTGTCAAATTGGTAATATTTGGGTCATTACTAGTTTACTTGATATCATTGGTGAGTTGAAAATCTCGAACATTCATTTTTCTTCTTTGGACAATTTCCCAAATTCCATGACAAATAAATTATTAGAATTAAGATTCGCGAACTTCACATTACATTTTTTGCGATCAAAATCTACCGGCATGTAAAGGTTCGCAAGCTATGCTCGTTTGCGAATCAAAAGCTCAATTCGCAAAATCATAATTCACTAAACTCTTAGTGAACATTTTTGCGAATTCATTTTTTAAAATCTGCGAACCGTAAATTTTTGAATCTCCTTTCTTCTAGTTCGTCAAAGTTTTAAATCTCTGTTTTGCGAACTAATTTTTCAAAACTTCACCATGGGATCTTTCGCGAACTCGTAGTGGGCCTTTTTTTTACAAAAATTTTGCGGCCCAGTATTAAACAAAATCTTTATCTTTCGGCCCGCGAAATCTCCTTTATTTAATTCGCAACTTTCCCCAAATCAGTTTTTCTTCGAACCCTAAAATCTCAAAATCTCTCAAAACGCGTCAAACTCAACTTTGGATTCTCGTGGCTGTGCTTCCGTCTACACACACACACACTCACAGATTTCGTTGAGGTAAGGAAGGAACAGTCTTTAAAATCTTAATTTTTCATGTATTCTCTTCGTTGATTTTGCAGGTTCGAAATCTGAAAAGAACAGGGAGTTCGTCTTTCTCTTATTGGTGTTTGTTGTTTGATCTTGTGTTCTATAATCATTTTATTCATATTTTGTTTAGATGATTATTGCGAAAAAGGAGTAAGAACGGTGTTGACAAGATTCTTCAATCTCGTCTTTTTTTTAAAATCAATACTCTGCGAATAGGGTTTTCTGATTTTTATTCAAAAATTTACTTTTTGATCTTTCTGTTCGTAATTCGCGAATTGAATTTGTGTTTTGTGCGAATTCATGCGTAGAATGAGTTCGCAAAATTAATTCGTAAAATTTGTTAGTAAAATGCTTTCACACTTTTAAGTTGACTAATTGACCAACCAAAAATTTTGCGAATCTAAATTCGCGAACTGACTTCCCAGACGCAATTCAGGAACTAATGTTTCGCGGGTCGTGTTTAATCTTGTCAATTCGGGAACTTCCGAATTCGCCAATCTTTATTCGCAAATCTTCTCTTATTCGCACTTCACGAACTGTCAATTCATACTTCACCAAATTCTTTTCAAATTTCCAAATCGATTCGCGAAATTCCTTTGACAGACTCGCCAATTTCCAATTTCGCCAAATTGGTACCTCGCAAAATTTCCAATTTGCGAATCTAACTTAGTGAATTTCAGGCTTTTACTGACCCGCATATCTTTATGTTCGCAAAAAGTGTAGGTTCAAATTCGATCTAAAGCAAACTCGCAAAATTATTTTTTTTAAGTCTTTTTGAACTTACTGCTCAAATTCACGAACCCTTGCCAAAAAATTTCAAATTTGTGAAATATACTTTGATTTGTTTGGGACCGAACAGTACCTTATTAATTAAATCATCCTTTTCTAAGAATGTCAAATATCTTCTCATAAGATGTTATTCACAACTTTGTTTTTCTCTTATAATGCAGCTTCGACAGCATGACTACACCAGCAGATCTCGTCTACTCAACCACCAAATGGATTGTAATCAAAGACAACAACTTTCAACTCGACTTGAACACTTTCAAGTGTCAAGAAGAGATCATCCCATCCATTCTGAGAAACCACCACCTGGGATACGCCTTCTCAGCATCAGTTCCTGCACCAACCGTGTACCTTCAACAATTCTGGGGAACGATGACTACCAAAATTTCTCAAGACAACACCACTTACTATGAAGCCCGAATTGCAAACGAAACCGTCAGAATCACCAGGGACTTTATTCGACAAATTCTTCGGCTGCCGATTCAACCAGATTATGAACATGAGGCATCCGAGGACGAGCTCATCGCAGATATGTTGAAAATGGGTTACTATAGTTCACTCGACCTCGTTTCCCGTTTTCAACAATCAATGATTCCACATCCGTGGCGAACTCTCTTCGCAATTGTCAACAAGTGCTTCTCACCAAAGCACTCCGGGTGGGACATGCAACATTACGATCCTACGAATCTTTCATGGGATCGTCTTCAGGAAAGGTTACGACTATGCCAAGCTGATCACAATGGACCTGGACGATCAGCTTCATCAGAGATCAAAGTCCAAATCGAAGAAGACCCAGAATCTGCCCTATCCCCGATGGTTCTCACTAATGATCCACAAGAAGAAAACTACACCCCTTCCAAACTCAAATTTCTTCAAAAAGGAAAGACGGATGAGAAATACTCACGAACAACAATGCCCATTCCGCGCGCTACCTTACTACTAGCTAACCCAGAAGACATTGAAAAATACTGTAAAAAGTACAACATTCCACACCCCATGACTCAGGCCGACCCACCCGAGTCTAACCCAGGGGTTAGTGAGACTGAGAGAGTAGAAACGAGAGAGAGAGAACAAGCAAGTGAGATACTGAGAGAAACCACAGAAACCGAATTTATCCCACAAGCACCACAGACTACATCTCAAGAAGCAATCGCTGACCAACTACCACCATCCTCTGAACAAACAATGCCTGAACAATCGATCGAGGAACAACCATATGCCGAACGACTCGAACACCCACTAATGGATGTTCCCGAGACGATCACGACTGCACTAGCTCAGTCAGAAAAAGCCGGGTCAATCCCTAGGATAGAAGACGTCGTAATCGACCCAACGACGCATGAGCGAACCCCGCCTGACCATTCACTTGTCTCCCAACAGACAAGTGTCTCAACGCAACACGAACCACCCCAAACCTCCAGCAGCTCGGTTCTTGTGTCTGAACAAATTCGAGAAATACCCATTTCCGTGCAGGCCGAGCCTCCGCCTGATATTCAGGTCTCAACGTTCATAGAAGAGCCCCAAATAGAGGCTCTTCAAGGATTGGACGGAAGTCTCTCGGATGTTGATGATTTCAGCAGTTCACCATCCGCGAGCCACCGTACAGAACCTAGTTCTGGACGCGTGCTAACGGGACGTCTTGGCGATCCCGGCGATAGCTCCACCCAAGCCCGTCACACTGACGTGGCCACAACGACCCGAGCACCATCTCCAAAAGATATGTCGCAAGGAGAGGTCGGAAGACCCAAAGACCCCGAAGTTCCACGAACTTCGGGTGACGAGGGCCACCGTCCAGAACCTCGTTCTGAACGTGTGCTAACGGCTACCTCTAGTGGCGCCGGATCTATTCCAACCCAGGTGACGACTGCCTACTTGGAGAATCGGCTGTTCGAGTTCTTCGAAACTGTAACCCTGCCAAGGGTCCAAGGACTTATTAAGGAGGCGGTCCAAGCAACTTCCACCGACAAAGGGAAGGCTCCCATGTCTGACCAACCTCCTCCTCAACAGCCGGTGCTTCCCCGTCTTCTCACCCTGCCACCACGCAACCCGACGACACCTAACTTGTACACAGTGCCTCTGCTTGAACTCTTTGACGTTGGCATTGCTCGCATAATAGAACTCGACAGCAAACGAAGCATTGAAGAAGAAGACCTCTACAGGAAGCTGGTCGCAGGTGGCGTCATCCCACCTCCTGATGCGAGCATACCGACTGACACATGCCGCCAAGAAGGCCCCAGTCAGAAGCGTCGTCATGACGATCCAGACGACCAGGATCGTCCTGAGGGGGAGAGCAGCAAGAGACCGAGAACCAGGTCTCCAATTATTCGCGGCGGAAGAGGCAGAGGACGCGGAGTTGAAACTCGTGGAGGCAGCTCGTCACGACCACCCAATCCACCACCAAGGTCCTCCAGAGGCAGACAAGCTACACCAGGGCCAAACCAGACAACTTTCCTTGGTGAAGTCGAGTTTGCTCCCTCGAGGATTTCCACCCAACCAGTCCAAGCAACTACAACCCCTCGTCCAAAGAATCCTCAAGGCTACATTGACAGATATATCTTAGACGAGGAATGGACGACGAGAACAGAGACAGCAGAAGAGTCCCGCCTAAGGATTGAAAATGTTCGTGATTTATTAAAGGAGGCAGCAGCAGACTTCTGCTTCATTGAGCAAGAGGAAGAGGAGCAAGGAGAAAATCCTGAGGCAGATCTTCCAGAACTTCCAGAACTCCTTCAACATCAGGTGCCCGAGGAACCGACGCCAGGCTACGAGTTCATAGAAACTCGCTGGAGAAACGCAAAGATCAAGGCACCTTTTCTTAAGGATCTTTATCCAAAGATCTGGAGGAAGGAAGAAGAAATAAAGGGAGTCAACGAGCTGAATCTTCGAGGCCTTGAGCACCTAAGAGGGATGTATAGGGGACTTAGCCATCAGATTATGCTCTGGGAAGTCACGGCCAAGAAAGGAATGAGTAGGGATCAATACCGTAAGTACATGAGAGATCAATCGGCCATCTGTGATATTGTGGATGTCGAATGGGCGGTAGGAAGATATGTAGGCCCTGTCTTTGTTATTGATCGTTATGACAGGAAAATTGTAAAATATTCAGAAGCAGATCTTCCCTATCTTCCACTAGGCGAACTCAACAAACTCTACAACATTTATCGCAATAAGTTTCCCCTTGATACTCACACAAGACGAGATGGTTATCGAGCTATCAAAGAGTGTATGCTGAGGCAGGTCAAGTATTTCGCTGCTCATGACTTCCAAATGGCCTTGGAAAGCAATATGAGCAAGGTCAACCTGACGCGTCCAGATAACAGATATAAGGATCTCGAAAAGTATGAAGAGGGATTTATCTTCCATGAACCACAACCTGCGGTCACTTACCTACAAGCTCAGAAGAAAGAGAAGCAGGTGCTACTTCTGTCAGAGATCTCCAAATTCTCAGATGGGACATTGAAGATTATCCTCAACCAACTTCGGGCTAAGAAGAAGACAGTTTCCGAAGATGACAAACTAGAAGGAACAGAACTGGAAGAGAAAGATGTTCTACGGAAACTCGTCGAGAAGATCAGATATCGAATCGTTCTTCGGAACGACATCAGACAGTTCGAGACTGCCCTAGGATTCAGGAAGACCTACTTGGCTCATAGAGAACCACCACCTCCTCCTCGCTCGAAGAAAAAGAAATGAAGACTTAGTTAATTGGCTCGACTGTAATTTGGACACTTAGGGGAGAATGTTAGGAATATTTTAGAAGTGTCCAAAATATTTACTCTAAGTCTTGTAATTCTTTACAATGTATTTTATAGATGTTTTACTTTATGTTATTGGGTTGTATTTGTAATGGGCTTGTTAGGGGCCCAATGGGCTAAAATACCTCACAAGGTATTTAAGCCTAAACCCTAACACTCATTAATTGAAGTTTCCATTTGCAAAATCTCACGTATCAACACTAAACCTCTAAAAGCACACTATTCACATTCTACGAAGGTTTAATCTGTTGAATTGTTCTTGGATAATCTGGAATTACAGTAGAAATTAAAAAAAAAAGAGAAAATTACTAAAAAGTTAAATGAAAAAATAAGTTAATAATTAAAAACAAAATTTAAATATAATAAATTAAAATCAAATAAAAAAGAAAGAGAGAATGAAATATATTAAAATAATAAATTAAACAACGAAAAAAATACAAGAGAAAAAAAAACACGGAGAGCAGATTACAAAAATGATACATAAAAATTTAATTTTTAAATAATAAAAACAGAATATATTTTTTAAAAACTAAATAAAAAGGAAAAACAAAATTAAGGTAAAAAAATGCCTCTAAAAGTTCTACGAAGACCGTCCCTGCCAAGTTAACGAGGACATAATCGTCCCATTTCTCCAATTTTTATAACACATATACTGGGACGTTTGCATCCCCGTTAACTGGACAGTGACGAGATTGGAATTCTCGTCAACTTTCAGTGATATTTTTATCCTATTTTATTTTTCACTTATTTTTAGTTTTTAATAAATATAAATTTTTTATTTTTATTTTTCTTATTTACTATTTTTTATTTTTAACATTTTCTCTCTCTTTTTTTGTTTATTTTTCACTTAATTTATTTTAATGTTGTATTTTTTCTCTATTTTAAGTTATTATTTTAATACATTTTTATTATCATTTTATATTTAGTTGAATTAAATTTATTTGTAACTTAATTTAATTCTATCTTTATTTTTTTTTTATTGCAATTTATTAGTTTTTTTTTCTTTTTTAAATTTATTTCCTTTTCGATTTTTTTAATTTATTAGTATTTTCTTTTCTTTTTTTTTAAATCTTTTTTATTTTTTTCTCATTTTTAATGTTTAATTTATTGTTTTTAATATATTTTCATTCTCTCTTTCTTTTTTATTTGATTTTAATTTATTAATTTTAAATTTTGTTTTTTATTATTTAATTAGTTTTATTTAATTTATTAGTAATTTTCTCTTTTTTTGAATTTTTTACTCTATTTTATGAATTTTTCCCCCTTTTTGGAGTTTAATTTATAATTTTTTAAGTCTGGCCAATCGCATGTCGACACGTGTCAACTTCCATCCAAATTAACGGCGGGGACCAATTTGGTTCATATTCGATAACATCAGGGACTAAATTGGTCCAGGGGTAAACATTGTGGACCATTTTAGGTTTTTGCCTATAAAATAACCAAATTATTACCTTGGCAAACGGGTACTTCGTGCAAGTTGTTTATATAACATCATTATCATGAATGGAGTCTGTCTCCAATCTAAATTCTAAACATGAAATCAATTTTTTCGTAATTAAACTTGCAATAAAAAGTACACAGTTAAATTAGATATATTAAAATTCAAATGTAATACAGGTACATGCCTTCGTCAATTGAATGAGTTGATAAAGTTCTAGAAGTAGATGCAAATGACGAATCTAATTTACGCCTTTGGTAAGAATCACGTTCCCGTTTGGTAATTAAACAAACGAACTTACAAAAATATAAAATATTTACTATTAGTTTAACCGCCTAAATATTGGCAATTGTAGCAACTCGAAATATGAACAGTGTTATTAAATGAACAGTGTCGAAAAACTCACTGAATGGGATGGTAAATGAACAGTGTTGAAAATACTTTAAAACAATTATTAATTCAAGAGCATGATAACGCCAAATATATGCAGTCCAATGATAGATAAAAGACACACATTGTCTTTGTTTGTGCAGATATTTGTTTTGTACTTGCCTCTACATGATTATTGGGTCATTTATCTGTACGTATTCATTCAAGCACCGTATGACCTATACGGCGCATCATGCTCAACCTGTCTCTCAAGCAGGTGAGTGAACCGCTGGATTGCTCCTTCACTCTCAGTTTCAGGTGATATGCTCTGAAAAAATCCGGATTTTCTGCTTCAAGTTTGTGCCTCACTGGAAATTCGTCTGTTAGTTATTTTTTGGCATTCTAAAAGTGCGATAAAGAGACCACAAATCCTGTCTCTGACGTATTTTCACTTGAGGTGAAATATAATTCACAACGTGGTTTTCATTGAAAGTGGGTTATTTAATATTTATTATAGATAAATATGATTGGTTGATTCTTAAAATTGACATACCAAATTAGAATAGAAAGTGACGGTTTTTATCACCCCCTATAGCCTTTATATAATAGAAAATAGATAGATAGATATACTAATCCAAATTGCACACTCATATGGGTGTGCTATATATTTGTAAATGTATTTATTAATTATTAAATAATAATTACTAAAATAGAAGGGTAAATATGACAATATAAAAATGCAAGGTAGTGGGTGGTTTATTTTAGTTAAATAATAACTTTTTAATTATTATTAATTGACAGACCAAAATTACGGTTTATCAGCCCCTGACACTTAGTGAAAGATAGATATACTAGTCTCCTTTGCACACTCATATGTGTGTGCTATATATATATATATATATATATATATACGTACTTTTTAACTGTGATAATTACTAAAATTGGAAGGGTAAATATGACAATATAAAAAAATGCATTTCAGTGGGTGAGTTTCTTTTGATTTAATATTATTATTTTATCATTTTAGTTGACAGACCACACTTGTACTATCCGCTGACTTAATAATAGAGTATAGATATAGTATAAATAGAATAGATTATTCAGTCTGTTCCACGACATAGCTTTACAGGGATGAAATTTGTATCCTGTCTTCCCAAAGATATGTTAGAAAATCTGTGAATGAAATAATCTAAAAGGTACAATAAAATCCTAGAAGTACACCTCTTGTACTTGAAAAGGTGTATTGATTAAATTCTAAAATGTGCACATGAAGAGATAAATATCTCTCATACGTAGGAGACCTTTCAATATGAAAAGACACATGCAAAAAGACATATTTGTACTACATGACCCTTGGTAATGGTCCCCCACTTCTATAAATAGGTCACATGCATTATCATTTTAAGTACCCAAAAATTCACAAAAGAATTATCTGCATTTTACAAAGTTTCTATTGTGAGTCCCAAAGCAATAGTAATGCTCGCCGAAGTTTGGCGTATTTGAGATACCGCTATATTCCAAACGTAAGTCGTTGTATCTCGGAGGCGTTTACCGTAAACCGTGGGTATTAGCGGGGTAACTTCTTCTTCAAGAGAGCGTGTATCACGTGCCTCGATTTGTAATTATTTTCGCATCTTTCTCTGAGATTTATTTGTGCTTTCACTCGAAGATATAACAGTTGAAGACGAAAATTATTCTCCAATTCTATACTACTGTTGTCAGAAGCAAGCTGCCCTTCAAAGTTGAAGGCACTTATTATTGTATTTATATTGCTACTGCTAATCACTATACATGCAAACTGCCTGCCCACCACTTTGCATAAGAAGTCGATTGGTGGCTAGTGCTCATGATAATACCTGAAGACGCGAGTATCTTTAAACAAGCGATTATCCTATGGCAACTGAAGATAATCATAATACAACATCGTCTACCGCCCGCATCGTTCCCATGGTGACAACCGCTCCTATGCATGGCGAAAGGCCACCAAAATTCTGTGGCGCAGACTTCAAAAGGTGGCAACAGAAAATGTTATTTTATCTTACAACTCTATCTCTTCCTCGATTTCTTTCGGAGGACCCGATGACCGTTCCCAAAGATGAGACCGGTGCTCAAAAGCGTGCGGCCTCGGATGCATGGCATCATAGTGATTTCTTGTGTATAAATTACATTTTAAACGGACTAGACGATGCCCTTTACAATGTCTATAGTCCGATTGAAACGGCCAAGGAGTTGTGGAATTCTTTGGAGGTAAAGTACATGTCGGAAGATGCCGGGATTAAGAAATTTCTCGTCGGCAAATTCCTAAAGTACGTGATGGTCGACACCAAATCGGTGGTGAGTCAAGTGCAAGAAATTCAGATTATTCTTCACGACTTGTCGGTGGAAAAATTAATCGTGAACGAGGCTTTTCAAGTGGCCGCAATAATTGAAAAACTGCCGCCTATGTGGAAAGACTTTAAGAACTATCTTATGCATAAACGTAAGGAAATGAGACTTGAAGATTTGAAAGTTCGACTCCGGATTGAGGAAGACAACCGAAAATCCGAAGCAAAGGCAAAACGAAGTGAGTTCGAGGCGAAGGCAAACTAGGCTGAGCCACGCTTCAACAAAAAGCGCAAGCAACCCACACGTGGTAAGTCTACGAGTGGTAAGCAACCACAAGCAAGCTTCAAGAAGTTTAAAGGAAGCTGCTATAGTTGTGGTAAATCTGCGCATCTTGCAAAAGACTGCCGTCTCCCAAAGAAAGTTAGAGAAAGCGCTCATTTGTAGGGGTGGGATCGGGTCGGGTTTTTCGGGTCGGGTACCCGACAAAATCAGGTATCGATTTTGAAACCCAACCCCGACCTGACAAGTCGGGTACCCGAAACCCGTCGGGTACCCGCAGGTCGGGTCGGGTTTTCTGTTTTTTTTTTATTTTAACAATTGAAAAAGCTTAAATTAATTGCAAAGGCACATTACTACCACCGATCTTGCTCTGTTGACCCATCCCCGAGCTCAGCAAATCACCGAACAGATTAGGATATTTGTTATTCACAAACCCTAATACCTGAACCAGCGGCCGACGAATTCCAACTCTTGCCGAATATATCGCCCACCATGGATGTCGTCTCAGAGAGGGAGCTGGTCCAATTAGGCTGAACCAGAGCTGCAGGCCGGTTCGCAGCCCATGTCGTCGATTGGTTCCACGTGTACGACACCGATTGGTTCCTCTGATCGTTCATTGGCCTAGATCGGCCGGCACCAAGCCCTAGATTGAAATTGAACTTACTTTGTCTTGTTGGGTCTGCCGTAGCTGGAATTCATGGTTATCTTGGAGGATTTTTTTTCAGGTGGGATTTGTTCAACGGATGGTGATGTTCACGTCTGCATGTGTTTTAGCCTTTAGGAGTTCCAGTTCTTTTTATTTTATTTTATTTGTTTATTGGGCTGGACTTTTCCTTTTGGGCCGAAGTTTAATAACAGTGCAGTGTTTTTTTTTTAAATCGGTCGGGTACCCGATAAACCCGATCGGGTAGCATTTTGCTACCCGAAACCCGACCCGAAGTATTACATCGGTATCGGGTTTAAACCCGATACCGGATTAAACCCGACTTTTCAACCCCGATCGGGTCGGGTACCCAAAACCCGACCCCGAATGCCCACCCCTAATGATTTGTCAGAACATGACCTCATCGCCGTAATCCAAGAAGTTAACTTGGTTGATAATCCACAAGAATGGTTGATCGATACGGGAGCAACTTGGCACATTTGCGCCGATAAAAATATGTTTTCGTCCTACACCCCGACTGACGAAAGGAAGTTATTCATGGGAAACTCTTCGACGTCTGACGTCGTGGGGACAGGCAAGGTCGTACTAAAAATGACATCGGACAAAGAATTGATGCTTACGGAAGTGCTGCATGTCCCAGACATCCGGAAGAACCTGGTATCTTCTTAGCTAAGGGGTACCTAAATGAGGGTCTTTTTAAGATGAATGTGATGAATGTAATCCGCCAAGAGGCGAAGAATAAAGAAAGTATTTCTTATTTGTTGGAGTGTTCTAATCTGTGGCATGATAGACTTGGACACGTAAACTTTTACACAAAATCTAGATTTGATACAAAAAGTTAAAATCGATTCTCACAACAAGTGTGAAACTTGTGTTGAAGCGAAAATGGTAAAGACACCGTTTAAGCCACTCGATTTAATTAACACCGATATTTGTGATTTGAAATTTGTGCACATTCGAGGTGGAATGAAATACTTTATAACATTTATTGATGATTGCACGAGGTATTGCTATGTCTACCTACTAAAAAGTAAAGACGAAGCTTTAGATGCTTTTAAGAAGTATAAAGCTGACGTCGAGAATCAACTCACTCGAAAAATTAAGGCGATTAGAAGCGATCGCAGAGGCGAGTATGTGGCTCCGTTGATGAAATATGCAAAGAGTCTGGTATTATTCGTCAAAAAACAGCTCCATACTCACCTCAATCTAACGGATAGCGGAAAGAAAGAATCGAACTCTAAAGGAGATGATGAATGCGCTTTTAGTAAGCTCGGGTCTACCCCAAAATTTGTGGGGCGGAAGCGATTCTTTCAGCAAATTATATACTTAATAAAATACCACATAAAAATAGGGACGAAACACCATATGAACTATGGAAGGGACACAAGGCCACCTATAAATACTTAAAAGTGTGGGGATGTTTGGCAAAGGTCGAAATACCAAAGCCGAAACAGATCAAGATAGGACCTAAAACTATTGATTGTATATTCATCGGTTATGCTAACAATAGTAGTGCTTACCGATTTTTGGTACATGAATCGGAAAATTCAGATTTTGATAATGGAATGACTATTGAATCTAGAAATGCGGTGTTCTTTGAGAATATATTTCCCCTTAAAAATAAGGAAGAAATAATCTCACGAAAAAGGACAGCCGACGAGGCCGAGCTAGCTCATAAAGGTGAGGAAGAACCTAGGCGAAGTAAAAGGACTAAGGTGCCCAAATCTTTTGGTCCTGATTTTACTATTTATATGGCAGAGGATGAACCACGAACTATTCGTGAAGCTTTTGCAAGTCCAGAAGCACCTCTTTGGAAAGAAGCTATCAATAGTGAAATAGAATCCATCATGTTTAATAATACGTGGGAGTTAGTTGATCTCCCTCTGGGTTGCAAACCTTTAGGATGCAGTGGATCCTTAAAAGGAAATATAAGACGGATGGAACTATTGATAAGTAGAAAGCCTGATTGGTTGTAAAAGAGTTTAAACAAACAGAAGGATACGATTTCTTTGATACGTATTCTCCGGTGACTCGAATCACGTCTATACGTGTACTAATTGCGATTGCATCCTTGCATCACCTTGAAATTCATCAAATGAACGTGAAAAAGGCCTTCCTAAATGGGGACCTCGAGGAAGAAATTTATATGGAACAACTCGAAGGGTTCATTGCACCCGGAAAAGAGGCCAAGGTGTGTCGATTAGTTAAGTCTCTTTATGGACTAAAACAAGCACCTAAACAATGGCATGAAAAGTTTGACAATGGATTTAAAATCAATGAATGTGATAAGTGCGTCTACATTAAAGGTACCGCTGATTCATTTATAATCGTGTGTCTGTACGTAGACGACATGTTGATCCTTGGGAAAAATAATGATTTAATTGCAAGTACCAAGAAGATGTTGAAAAAGAATTTCCACATAAAAGATATGGGAAAAGACGATGTTATCTTAGGAATTAAAATCGCTAGGAACTCGGAAGAAATTGTTTTATCACAATCCCATTATGTTGAAAGTATATTGAAGAGGTTCAATGCGTTTGACAGACCTCCGGCTAAGACGCCTGTTGATTTAACTCAACACTTGGCTCAAAACCGAGGTGAACCAGTTTCTCAGCTAGAATATTCTCGAACAATTGGGAGCTTGATGTACTTAATGAACTGTACGCGACCCGATATTGCCTATTCAGTGAGCAAACTAAGTAGGTTCACAAGCAACCCAAGCGACGATCATTGGAGTTCTCTTATTCGTGTACTAGGGTACTTAAAGCACACTATGAACTTGGGAGTAACGTATACGAGATACCCCGCAGTGCTTGAGGGGTACTGTGATGCAAATTGGATATCAGATACAAAAGACTCAAAATCGACTAGTGGCTATGTGTTCACTATTGGTGGAGGAGTCGTGTCTTGGAAATCATCTAAGCAAACGTGTATAGCTAGATCCACGATGGAGTCTGAGTTTATAGCTCTAGATAAAGCCGGGGAAGAAGCTGAATGGCTTAGAAATTTCTTAGAAGATATTCCTTGTTGGAATAAACCGGTGCCCGCCGTAATGATACATTGTGATAATCAATCGGCGATCGGAAGGGCACGTTGTACAACGGTAAGTCTCGACATATACGTCGGAGACATAATACGATAAGAACCGACATAAGAATGTACAAACTGGTTAGTGGAATGGGTTTAAAATGCACAACATAAGAACAGTCTTAGCGGTAACCCAACCTTGAGAATCGGAGATCCCGAAACCTAGGTTCAATGGGAAAACTAAGTTTTGACAGTTCAGTGAAACACGAAAAAAATGCGTTCATTCCAAAGAACCGACAAGTGTGAAATATGCCTAGGTGGTGAGGCTAAGTCTAGGACTTTTAATGATTCCTATACCTGAGGGTAGAGTAAGGCAGGATACTCTTTATAGGAGAATCACCTTTGTAAGTGAATAAGTAAATTGGCCGCTTATAAACGAACACTTACTAAACCGAGATATGGTCCAAGGCCGAAATGGACACAACGTGAGACGAGAAATTGTTAGATCTGTCATTATGTGAGTATTGTTGTCTTAAATGGCCGGTAAGTTCAAAGCATCGCGCTACTAACCGTACAGTGTATCCGATAATATTTCACTAAAGAAGATTCAAAGCCACAAGCTATCTTTCTTGATGCAATGATAGTTCGTGGGGACTCTCAATATTGCATACACGCATTAATTTCATTCATGTGGGGTATTGTTAGAAAATGTGTGAATGAAATAATCTAAAAGGTACAATAAAATCCTAGAAGTACACCTCTTGTACTTAAAAATGTGTATTGATCAAATTCTAAAAGGTGCACATGAAGAGATAAATATCTCTCATACGTATGAGACCTTTCAATATGAAGAGACACATCCAAAAAGGCATATTTGTACTACATGACCCTTGGTAATGGTCCCCCACTTCTATAAATAGGTCACATGCATTATCATTTTAAGTATCCAAAAATTCACAAAAGAATTCTCGCATTTTACAAAGTTTCTATTGTGAGTCCCAAAGCAATAGTATTGTTCGCCGAAGTTTGGCGTATTTGAGATACCGCTATATTCCAAACTTAAGTCGTTGTATCTCGGAAGCGTTTACCGTAAACCGTGGGTATTAGCGGGTAATTTCGTCTTTAAGAGAGCATGTATCACGTGCCTCGACTTGTAATTCTTTTCGCATCGTTCGCTGAGTTTATTTGTGCTTTCACTCGAAGATAAAGGCTCTGACCAACGGAGTACAAGATATATCAAGATAACCAAAAAGAGAGAAATAATTGAGATGAAGAATTAAGTTTAAATTATGATTAATAATAGTTTTGGTGATTATATTAGACAAAACGACTGAAACCGGTGGATAAAAAGTAAGAGCGAAAGCAAAACCCCCTCCTCCAAACACTAAATCATTCTAAAATCGTCCACGATCATACATATTGCGAAAGAACTTGTCTCATTTGTCATCTAATTAAGCACCTTCTGCGCAACCTCAAGTTACAAAAAGTCACCAGCTTAAATACGAAGGAGATGCGAAGAGGTGTGTCTTTCCCATGTTATAAAAGGTAGTAATCTTTACGTACACGAAAGAGCATCTAAACATGAGATTTGATTTTCTCACATAGCATGAAAGGTTGTTGATGCCATGCGTTGCACTGCACTGCACTAAATATGGAGTGATGGCTGGCGGCCGGTAAGAAGGTTGCAATAAGCTAAGTTTTCCTTTATGTTCGATCTGTGTATTTGTCGGCATGCAGCTGAAATACGACTAGATAGATGGGTATAGACTGTGGCGGAGCTATAATCTTAAAGAAGTGGGGTCCAAATTTAAATAAAAAACTTACTTAGTGGGGTCCAATTTTAAATATAAAATTTGAATGGGTCATTTTTGCAAATACTAACAATATTGGGTATTATTTCAAAATTTTCTATTAAAAATTATAAAGCAAAAAATTTGAGTGGGTTCCGGGATCACACGGTTCTCACGTGGCTCCGCCATTGGGTATAGACTTGGTAAGTCGAGCTCGAGGCACATGTTTAACATAAGACCAAATGCGCTGAATTGCAGACAGCTCTTGGTAGGGTTGCAATAAATCGAACTTTTTTTCTCTTATAGATTCGATTCGAAACTTAAGATCCAAATTCAAAATATTCAAATATCAAGTCCGAAGAAGAACTTTTTCCCATTCTAACATTTGAATAAGAATACATATATGACATATTCAATTCGAAATTTTTTCGAATATTTGCTTCGATTAATTCAATATATATTAAATATTATATATAGTATATTATAATTCAAAATATGTATTAATTATTATATATAGTATATTATAATTCAATATATGTATTAATTATTATAAATTACATTTTTTACTATACAAAAAAATAGATTGAATATAAATTCTAATACGAATATTCGAATATGATAAATACTAGAATACACATTCGAAACGATTTTTTATGTTTTGATAACAATTGGATACGAATACAATATTCGATATGTTAATCGTATGTGAATAGAATATTTTGGTATATTCCAATATACAACGACTTTGAATTTTGTTGCCTTAGAGCATTTCCAACCGATAAACTCAATCGCAAACTCAACACATTCTCAAACGCAAAATGCAGTAATTATTCTACAGCCGATAAACTCATTTTCAAACTCAAATGACTATTTTTGAAAATTACTTCTAGACCAACTTACACTTTTTCAATACTGCCCCCATATTTATAACTTGAAAAAAAAATTATATTTAATAACTTATTAAACTACATAAATAAAAAAATATTGTTGGTAAATTTTATAATTCTAAAAAACTTTCTAATTATTTTTTATATATTTTAACTTATTTTTATTTTTTTATAAGGATACTTTAATTATTTAATCTAATAAAAGGATATTAAATGAAATTACAAAATATAGAACGCATATTATGTGTTCAATCGAATATGTGTTTAGTGGAGGAGAGAGAAAGTACAAAATTCATTTTGGGATTGGTTTTTGGATTTGGTTGGAGTGAATTTAGGATATTTTTTTGAGTTTTGCAGTATTGTCCAACCAATACCAATAATCAGACGCAAACATAAACAACACTCCAACCAACACTCAAACGCATATCCAAAATGTGTTTTATGTCATTTTCTCTCCTATAAACGTATACATGTGTTTTCATTTGACACTAACGCATAAGTTTTTATCTCTCACAAAGTAACTCCATACTAAATTAGTATTTAACTTTTATTACATAAATTCCTATAATTAGCTTTTTATTATTATTTAATTGGTTTATTAATATACCCCATGAATAATGTTCAGAATTGTAAATAAAATATTTAAGCTATTTATTAGTCTAAGAAAATATCATTTATTTAATTATTATTTGGTAATATTGAAAATTGTAACATATGGGGGTTATTGAAAAATTATAAATGTTGATGCGAAAGAGAATATTGCAAACATATTCTTTTAAGTTTGTGAATGAATTTAATGGTTGGAGAAGAATTACTGCATTTTGAGTTTGGAAATGAGTTTGCGCTTGAGAATAAGTTTTTCGGTTGGAGATGGCCTTAGCACGAAAAGAAATCCCGACCAATTATTCGATTGATCTTTCTTGCCACTTTGAGAATAGGGAATGTGATGCGACTTAATTGTTGTGCCAACCGAATAAATTTCGAATTCATAGGTTTCGAAGAGTCCCAGGGGACAATTCGCGAAATCTAAATTGTTATGACTTACTTTGACTGGAAAGAATTGCAAATAGACAAAATTGTTGTTCATAGGTTATCCGTAAATAATCACAACTCTTGTACTGTTACAACAATATATTTTTTTCCCAAACCATAGCTTATTGATGAAAAAAACAAAATATACGGGGGTTAAAGACCCAAATGATTCCTCTGGTTACATTGTTAAACCATATGGAACAAAGCTCTCACTGAGAGAGAAACGAATACACAAAGAAACCTAAAAAACCGGAAAGAAAATAAGATTCGAAATTCCGACTAAAGAACATACAACATATCAACACAAAAATATCCATTAATAAAGTCATGTTTGTGCACCCAATCAGTGCTAAAACAACGCCATGTGTCCGTGCGAAATGGACAGCGTAATAATATTGGAAATAACTGTGAGGATAAAATGTACACGGGAATTTACGTGGAAAACCCCTTTTAACTTGGGTAAAAAACCACGGGCGTGGTAGAAATTTTATTACTATGGTAAAAACAGGGGTTACAACTCTCAATCTATGAAGGAGAAACACTCACTATCTCTCTTTATAGTCGGAGCAAATACCGAACAAACCCTCTATTTTTATTTTTTCTCATCTTTTTCTCTCTCTCTCTCTCTTCTTTCTATTTCTTTTGGTTTTTGGTGTGTTTTACATTGAACGTAGTAAGCCTATTTATAGGCTAAACCTTGAGCTTAATGACAATAACAATGTCCTTGCTTAGTCACTATTAATTATTTTAATGCATTCTATCATTTAATCTACGTGGCCTTATCCTTTGGGAATCTTCTTTTGTCCATTATTGCCTTGCCATCAATCCCCCACTTGAAGATTTGATTGTAGTCCAATCAGATCTTCACACCATTCTTCTAACTTGCCATTGCATGTTACTTATGTTCTGTCAATCCACAGAAGGAACGGAACCATATAAACTTGTGCACAGGAATTGCTTTGGTCATGTAGTCTGCCAGATTATCCGCAGTGTGAACTTTTTGCATGTCCACAGTCCCCTCTTCCACTTGTTCACGAACAAAGTGGTATTGGACCCGGATATTTTTTGTCCTTGAATGATATGCTGGATTACTTGCAATGATGCATACGCACTCTGGCTGTCACAATAGATAACAATATTCTCCAGTTTGTGGCCGAGTCCTTCCCAACATCTTCAACCAAATTGCCTCCTCACTGGCTTGCGTAGCTGCGACATATTCTGCTTCCGTTGTTGACGTTACAACAATGGGCTGCAGTTTTTAAACCCAGTTTATGGCTCCGCCAGCAAGACTGAACACATATCCGATTGTGGATCTGCTTTTATCAAGTTCACCTGCATAATCTGCATCAACAAAACCATGGACAGTGAAATCTGTTCCTCCATAACATAAGGAAAAATCCGAGGTTCCCTTGATATATCTGAGAATCCTCTTAACAGCACTCTAGTGATCCCGACCAGGGTTGAACATGTAATGACTCCCACTGCATGGGCAATGTCTGGTCTGGTACAGATCATTGCGAACATTAGACTTCCTACCGCCGATGCATATGGCAGTGGAGACATCTCTATCCTCTGGTCTTCATCAGTAGGACACATCTCAGAGGATAGCTTAAAATTAGCAGCAAGAGGGGTAGATATTGGCTTACTATCTTGCATGTTGATCCTTCGCAAGATTTTCTTCAAATAATTCTTCTGGAAAGCCAAATCTTTCGCTTGCTTCTGTCTCGAGATATTTGCACACCAAGGATTTTGTTTGCTGGTCCCAAGTCCTTCATTTCGAATTCACTGGTCAGTTGAGTCTTTAAGTTGGGGATACGACCTTTGTTGGGTCCTGCTACCAGCATATCGTCGACGTACAACAGCAACATGATGAAATAGTCATCGCCAAATTTCTTGAAATACGCACAAGGATCCGAATATAGCCTGTTGTAGCCAAGACGCATTATGAAGGAGTCAAATCTCTTATACCAGCATTTAGGTGCTTGTTTGAGCCCGTAAAGAGATTTGATCAATCTGCGAATCAGATCTTCTTTTCCTTGTTCCTCGAAACCTTCTGATTGAAGCATATATATTTCCCCTTCCAGGTCACCATGGAGAAAGGCCGTCTTCACGTCCAGCTGCTCAAGATGCAAGTCGAATGTAGCACACATTGACAAGACCAGCCTGACTGTTGTAAGTCGTACCACCGGTGAGAATTTTGTTGAAGTCAATCCCTTCTTTCTGAGCATATCCCTTTACAACCAGTCTAGCACGGTAGCGCTCTACCTGTTCATCACCATTCCGCTTGATTTTGTACACCCATTTGTTGCCAATGGGTTTCCTTCCTTGCGGTAATGGCACCAACTCACATGTTTTATTTTTATCCTCACAGTTATTTCCAATATTATTGCGCTGTCCATTTCGCAACAAGTGGTATCAGAGCCAGCCCTGATTGATATTCCAATTATGCTCTGTGGTTGCAGCTTTGTCTGATCTTCCACATCAGAAAGCATATCAAAAAGGTTTATCGTTACGGAAGAGTTTTTTGGCAAGTCGTTGCAATAGACTGTGCAAGTAAGTTCTGTCTAGGTGGCTGGTGCCAAGCGGGATACATTGTGACCCCACCAGATCTCATCTGGGAATTTACTTAGAAAGGTAATTTTGTCTAGAAAGCTGGTCGCTACCCTTTCTGCAAATTATCTGATCAGTGCTATTTGGCTGGACTGTTGAATTTCTCCGACAATAGCGACGTGGGAAAAATGAGGATTAAGGCAATTTTACTCAAAGAAAATTGTCTGGAGGCGATCACTGGCAGACCAACAACAATTACAAGTGATGCCAAATATAAGAAGATAGACGGGAGAGCCATCGCCAATATCCTTCTGACATTAGCAGATGATATATTATCAAGCGTCAAAGAGAAAACTAGTGCGAAAGAAATTTGGGACAATCTTGAGAAGTTGTATCAAGTCAAGTCACTCCACAGCCGAATTTTTCTGAAAAGAGAATTATACCATCTACGAATGGAAGCATCTTCTTCAGTGACCAAGCACATCAATAAGTTGCATACTCTGTTCTCTCAACTTAAAGACTTGGACTACAAAATAGAGCCAAGTGAACGTGCTGAGCTTCTACTACAAGGCCTGCCAAACTCCTACGATCAGCTCGTCATCAACTTGAGCAACAACCAAGCTGCAGGAAAACTTATCTTCGATAATATTGCAGCTGCGGTTCACGAAGAAGGAAGTCGGCGTAATAACAAAGAAGACAAGTTGATAATGTCGCAACATTTTCAACCCACATATCTGTGACCCGTCATTAGCCCACCACACCATTTTTTCTTTTATATTTGGACATTAATTTTCCATTCACTCGATATCGTTTTTGAGAACAATAAACTAATTTCAAAACATTAGGTTTTGAATCTTTAATCGTTTCGGTGTTAGGCTGATCTACAACTTCTTAATTTTTATAAACCGATTAAAATGGATATTAGTGGATTTTCTTACATATGTGGCTGCAGCCCATTATCACCTTGAGTTATTTCTATTACCCATCAATTGACAATTTCTTTTACGTTTGTCTTCGCCTGAGAAACTTGAACTGAACCCATCATAAGTTGAGCTTCGATTCACTTAAAAAGAGAACTCTTGTCCATAACCCATCATTTGGCAAGCCTATTACATAAGGTGTATGTAATAAATTTGAGGCAATGTTAAATCTGCACAACTTTTGACATACTTACCGATTTAACCAGCTATGAGATAGTTTGCTTCCTTAATATCGTGGATGGATAGAAGAGCTAGGGAAAAGTAGATACTACGATCGACTGAAGATATGCTACAAACGCTTCAATATCGTCGCAAACCTTATCTAATTTCCAGCTTCCATCTAATCTTCTTTTACCTCAAGCCAGGCAGAACCTGGGATTCTCACAAGAACATCATCCCTATTCTCAACCCACCGCCTAAGCGTCTCAGCAGAGCTCCAATTCCCAAAATCAGCAAACGTATTCGACATCAATACATACGTCGAAGGGTTCCTCTCATCGGCAGCAATTGCACGCTCAGCTACTCTTTTAGCAGCATCCACATCCCCGTGGAGCCTACACGCTCCAAGCAAAGTGTGCCACATAAGCGGACTAGGCTCGAAAGGCATCTCTTCAACGAACTGCTGGGCTTCTCTGATATGCCCCTCTCGCCCGAGAAGATTCACCATGCATAGGTAGTGATCTTCCTTGGGGACTATACCAAATTCTTGGCTCATCGAAGAGAAATACTTACGCCCCATGTCGACGTATCCTCCTTGGCTGCATGCGTACAGCAAGCATATGAACGTCACCTCGTTGGGCTTAGGAGGTTCTTGGACGGCCTTCATCTCTTCGAAAACTTCAAGGGCTTTATGGGGCTGACCGTTCTGCGCAAATCCCATGATCATAGTCGTCCATGTGACGATCGAGCGTTCGTTCATTGATCTGAAGATCTTCGATGCTCCCTCCATGTGACCGCATTTTGCATACATGTCAAGTAATGCGTTGTATGTGCAGACATCTACATCGCTTCCTAGTTTTACCGTAAGGGATTGCAGTTTGAGCCCTTCGTCCAAAGAAGCCAAGTTTGCGCATGCGTTGAAGCCAGTTGCTAGAGTGTATTTATTGGGCTTTACGCCATTGCTTCTCATTTCTCGAATTGCCCGAATTGCCTCCATAGGCTTGCCGCAGCTCAAGCAACCCGAAACCATTTGAGTCCAAGAACACACATCTTTCAAAGGTATTTCTTCGAAAGCTTTTAAACCACTGTGAAGTCTTCGATTCTTCATGTACATGTCCAAAAGGGCATTACCTATGCATCTTTCACTACTGTGTCCTGTTTTGAAAACAAGGCTGTGAATTGGCAGCCCTAGTTCAAGATTCGAAAGCTCAGCCAATCCACTGAGAACTGTGGCGAATGTGAACTCGTCGGGCTTTATACCTTCGCAGTTGATCATCCTATGCCATAGTTTCGGTATTGATTCGCATTTTAATCTCAAGTGACCGTCGAAGATAGCGTTCCAAGAAACGATATCCCTATTATCACACTCTTCGAATACTAATGTTGCTTCGTGGAGCTTACCGTGCCTTATCAAAGCAGTCAAGAACGCATTGGTTAAATGAACGTTACGTGCAAACCCGAGTTTGATTATCAATGCGCTTACTTGGAAAGCAAACGCCAAGTCGGACGAAGAACATGCCTGGAGGACGCTCACAAAGGTGAACTCGTTCGCCGTAATTCCGCTGCTGTGCATGTATGAGAAGAAAGAAATGGCTTCTCTAGAGCAACCCTTCTGCGCCAAGCCTCCAATGAGTACTGTCCATGATACTACATTCTTGTCACGCATTTCGTCGAACAAGTTGAGTGCGTCGTCGATATTGCCACGCTTCGCATAGGCATTTAGGAGGTGGTTGTGGATGAATAGAGCATCGGGCTTGGGTAATGTCGACGCCATGATTAGTCTGGCGTGGATGGTTTTGATTTTTGCCGTGTTTGAAGTCTCTATGCATCCACGCAGAGCTTGAGCGTAATTACTTGTGGTTGCAAACGCGTGAAACTTTCTGAGCTGAGAAATAACACCATAAGCAGAGCTCAGATAAGCAACTGACTTTGAAGCTCGCATGCAATGCATCTGATGCTTGAGATTTCTGAAGATTAATTTAGAGCATCTCCGACATTTTTGTGTAAAACACAAAAACAGAATATGTTTCTACTAACTCAATATTTAATATAAATATTGTGTTTTTGGAAAAAAAAAATATAAATATTGTGTTGATTAGCAGAGAAATTCTAATTCTAGAGTACATACAATTTTCAACACAAAAATAGAGTTTTAGATTCTATTTATTTATATTTATTTAATAAAATATATTATATTATATTTAAAATATTTGATATATTGTTAATAATAGTAAAAGTAAAAATAATATTAATTTTCTTTTGATATTTGCCTTCAATAAACTTATACTTAAATGATATGCTAAGTTTATAATCTAATTAATTTTTAAATATTAATAATTATGAATATTGACTTTTTAATTTAATGTAGTAAAGTTTAACAAATCAATTATGATAGTAATATATAGGAATTTGATTTTTATTGAAAAAATCGAGTTAATGGGTTGGAGTGAAAACTAGTGTAGAAATAGAGTTTATGGATTGGATTAAAAGCACTGTAGCAACTGTATTATTGTGTAATATTACATGTATCTTTATGCCTTGGGTTGGAGACTCTAATGACGAATGGACCTTATTTTTATAAATGATGGTGAAATTTGCTTAAATAAATTATTAATCATCATTAGTGTCATCTCAAATTTTTTTTTTCAAAGACAGATTCCCCTTTTTTTTTCATTACTCAAAATTAATTCACAAGAACTAACAGCCATGAGAAGATTTTTCTTGTAACATCCTATCGTAGAGATGTAGTGGGCTTTTTTAATAAAATAATTAAAAAAATATAAACCATTAACAAAATAAACATGAAATCAAAACCATTAATATAATAAAGATACTCGTAAAAACATTATACGAGTTATTAACTCTATAACAATTATACGAGTTACTGGGGTCCTCGCTGGCGAGTGCAGATGATCTGGCGTAACTCGTATACTTTTTATACGAGTTAATAACTCGTATAATATTCTTACGAGTTAGATCTGCCTCTCATATATCCCTTTTATTTTTGTTTTTATTTTTTTTGTTTATCAGCGTTGCCCCGTATGGGGGTGACCTTCTTTGTTTTTCTTTTAATTTTTTTTCTTTTTTATTTTAAATTATTTTATATTTATTAATTATATAATGCACCAAATTAAAATCATCGTTATTTCATGTAACTTACATAAAAAAATCAATAAACGCATCTAATTTATTGTTTGTTTCACGAAGATTAAAATGATATGCATATCTTATGTTCTTCAAAATTCAAAAATATTTTTTATTTTTATAAATTAGTATTTTTAATTTAAGTATTTTATAATTTATAAAAATAAAAAAATATTGTTAAATATCGAAAATATAATATATGCATATCATTTTAATCGTAGTGAAACAAATAATAAATTAGATGCGTTTATTAATTTTTATTATGTAAATTTACATATATGAATTATGTCTTACATGCATAAACACGTTGATAAAACTAAATACAAGGATTTACCATAACTATATTACCATATTTGGTTGTGCAATTTCCTTTAAACTTTATTTAAGATGTAAGGAGTATTAAATTCTGCGTTAATTTAGAAAACCGAGTACTAAAATGAAAAAACAAGTGTAAAATCCCAATGCTTTTTTTTTCTTTTTCTTTTTGGGCATGTGATAAAAGAGACAGAGAATCTTTACTGTGCACACTGACTATACGATATTGTTGAGTATAAAGCCACAAATCTGTCTCGAATGAGCTCAAGAATGAAGAATATGGAATGATGAATGGGAAGAGCTGAAGAAGAAATCATTCGTGATGAAGCCATATTAGTTTTCGTCAGTTTGATTGTGGATCGTTGGATTTGGCGGATGAAGATCTAATGGTCAGAATATAAAGTTGCAAATAACTTATAAAAGTGTTGGAGCACTTTTATTAGTTGGAAATAGCTCGCGGTACAATTCATCAATGCACAGGGTACAAACTCGTCTAAGTAGACATAGCTGAACGGTTAAATCTGCTACTCTATATATATGTTATATCAGTGGTGAAGTAGCTAACTTCGAGCGATCTTATCTTTCGATACAGTGAGAGTTAGAGTGAGATGTAAACTAGAAAGTTGGAGAGGAAGTATCACTCTTGTAATCCCTTCTTTCGGTTTGAATAAAGAGCTTTGGTTGGTCCGTGGACGTAGACTCAATTTGGAGTCGAACCACTTAAAAATTGTCTTCTTCTCTGTTTTCTACTCTCTGTTTTTTGTGCGTTTAACCTATCAAGATCGAATCTTTCGATTCGATCTTCACACACCGGCGAAAGATCTCTCAATTGCGAGCGTGGAGCAATCACGCGGCGAAGACGATGGCGCAAAAGAGGTTCGAAATGGAGAAATTCAACGAAGGGGACGATCTTGGGCTGTGGAAGCTCAAGATGAAGGTTATGCTCATCCAAGAAGGATCGGAGGAAGCCTTGAAGGCAGAGGCACACATGATTCCGAGGGGTATGAGTGCGATTGCCAAAAAGACGATGCAAGCGAAGGCTCAAAGCTTGATAACCTTGAGTCTTGGAGCTGGTGTTCTTTCAAAGGTGTTGAAGGAGACCACGCCGGGCAGAATAGGGAAGAGATTGGACGTTCTTTACACAAGTAAGGCTTTGACGTCGAGGAAAGCGCTCCCAAGGATCGCCTCGAAGCAGCCCAAAACCCTACCCGAGTCAAGAATTGGTAAGTCAGGTGAGTCTTTGTGTGTGAGATCGAAATGGCTGATAAATGAGGCCAAGAATTCGAAGAGAGCTGTGAAGGAGTCCAAGAAGCCCATCAAGTGTTACCATTGCCATGAGGAAGGCCACATTCGGAGGTTGTGCCCACGTTGTAGACAAACGTCGTAGCTCGGAGGTGAAGACCATGTTGGGGCTGAGGTTTGTGATGATGGTGGCTTGGCGAAGGTGTCGATTGGGTCCAAGAATGGATCGGTGACCTCAAGAAAGTGTGAAGGTGTGAGTGCAGGTCGAAACGCTGCTAGGAATCTTCAACTTGAGGTGGAGAACGGTGCGAAGGAAGCTTTGATAAAGCCGGGAATTACTCGTTCGTGTGATAGCGAGGATAGCTTGAGGTGGAAGGGATTCTTGAGCGAAGAATCGAAGGCCACAAAAGTTCAGACCTGGAAATCGAAAGAGAGGTCTAAAAAGATTCGGGGGTCGTTTGATACAGATGTATGCTTGTGTAATAGACGTGTATGACAAAATTGCACGGCGTTTGTTATGCGTGTAAAGCCATAGCGGGGTTGTATGGCTAAACACGTCCAATACACGAAATCATGTCATCAGCCCGGTATAGGAAAACCCATCCCCAACGTGGGTATGCTAATACATGTGTTCTTAATACCGAATTTGCCCATCTCCATCCCCAACAGCATCGCCATCTGAGATAAAATTCAAAGTCCTGGCACCAGCCTCGTTTGCACGGCTGAGCTTCATGGTTAGAGGAATCTACCCAAGAATAGAATTGAGTATCCCAGATGCTTCGATTACGGTTTGGATCGGAGTTCGCAGGAGCCTTAGGTTGGGGAACTGTAGGGCTCTTAATCTTTGACCGACGGCGGTTCTAGTCAACGGCGATGAGAAATCGGCGAATCGGAGCTAGGCGCCTCCATGGAAGCAGACTGAAGAGAAAGTTCGAGGTTCTGGTGGCAAAATTACAGATTTTACTCATTAGACCATCTCCAACCGAGAAACGCATTCTCAAACTCAAACGCATTCTCAAACTCAAAATGCAGCAATTCTTCTCCAACCGATCGACTCATTCTCAAACTCAATAGACTACTTTGTAATATTAATTTCCATGCCAACTTTTACAAATTTCAATACAACCCACATATTTTACAACTTTACAAATTAAACTATAAATATTATTTTAAATTTTCACTTTTAATGTTGCAACCTACACTTTTAATTTCGTGTGCTTGTTGGATATATACAATAACACCCCTTTCTTCTTACAAAGGTTTGACGGCTTAAAAAATAAGGAAAAAGCTTTGTGATATTTGCTCAATACCTTTTTCTGACAATCAAGTCTTGTCTATTTTCTTTATCTGTCCTTCCTCAGCTTTTTTTATGACACGAAAAAAGCTTTTTATGACACGAAAAGCAGATATATGAAAAGGAGGAAAATTATGGACTATCTATGCAAATTAAAAAAAACCCACCGCATCCTAACTGCTTCAGACGCAAACATGCGTCCAACGGAGGAGAGAGAAGCTATTTGACGCATTTTGAGTTGTGTTTTGACGTTCGGTTGGAGTAAATTTACCTCAAATTTTGCGTTTTAGTGCTCGGTTGGAGATGCTCTTAGGACGATGAAGACAAGGATTTCGTAAAGAAAAGAAAGGGAAAAATAAAGAAAAAGAAGTCAGATGAGAATCAACGAGCATATGCTATGTGATTTATTTTTAAAGCTTTATTTAATAAAGGACAAAACTGTAATTTAAATATATTTAACAGATTTCATACCCACCTCAAACACATCTATCAAGCACAATTTATATCATTACACAAATAATTAATACACACATATCAAACAAGTTAAAATACAATATCAACAAAGTCCTTGTATAACCATACACAAATAACTTATACCCATGCAACCCACGTACACATTTATCAAACGAGCCCTCGATTGAATAGCTTGGAATGGTTTGAGTATGGGAGCCATGAAGCTAGAGTTACGACAGAACCGGTGAGCGAGTGTGAAGCTGAAAGCTCGCTGGTAAAGGCTGAGGTTTTAGCTGGGAAAAAGACCAAGAGGAATGGATTCTTTAGCTGTAAATGGGTCTGCACGAAGGTCCATAGAGCTGAGAATGGAAAGGGGTCGACTGAAATGAAAAAGAGCAAATTTGAAGTAAACTCTGCTGAGAAGAAAACCAAGTCAAGCTCGGGTGGGAATTTTCTGTCTTGCCTGAGATTGATGAGGTATTCTGCTAAGTTCTAAATGCATGAACTTGAAGACCAACAAAGCAGTTTAAGGGCTGTGGAATCAAGGTGGAGCCCTGGTTGAGATTTGCAAGAAATCGAAGGAAAGATGAAATAGTTCTGACATGAGTTCAAAGCTGGAAAATCTGTATTCTTTACCGAGGTTTAAGCAAGCCTAGCTAACTTGTTTGGACTGCAAAAGGTGAAGATCATCAGGTGGGTTGAGAGTTGTGACTTTAAGGTGGAGATATACGATACAATACAAAAGCCCACGAGAACAATAAAGTAAATTGAGTTAATAATAATATTAGTTTAATATGTTTTCCTTTTCCTTTGCAAAAACAGTTTCCCTTGCAAAAATTATACGAGTTATGCCATATACACTCCGTACTCGCCAGCACGGACTTATACGAGTTACTAACTCGTATAATGTTTTTACAAGTATCTCTATTTTTTTAATGGTTTTGATTTCATAATCATTTTATTAATGGTTTATATTTTTTTAATATTAAAAAAGCTGATGTAGTGCATCTCTTATCAAATCGTCGTCTAAATACAACTGTCATCAATAAAGAAATAAATCGCACAAACCGAAAAAGAAAATAAAAGACAGAAACGAACAAGATTTGAGCAACATAATTAAAGAACATGATGCAAATTAAGTCATTTAATGATTAGTTGAATAAGGTTGAAATTAGGTATAAGTGTTCTTAATTTTTGACCAATCTGCTAATTAAAGTCATTGAATATTAGTAGAATGAGTTGGATTAATAGTCTTGGCCAACACATTGGAAATTTTATCTTGCACACATTGGAAATTTTGGAAAGTGACACTAATCTTTTGAGTAAATAGATTTTCCTCTACTTGTGCATTTTCTTGTCTTGGTCTGATTAATATTTGAGAACTGAAATGATGGAGTTGACCTGCACCTGCCTAAGTGCTGAGCGAACATAAAACGAATCAAAATAATTAATCTTGGAGTCGCTTATGCCAATGATTCTGCTCCATTGATGAATACAAAGACCAGTTCAAATCGAATAAACTCTGCATAACTGACGTTTAATCCTATATTGAATGGCATCATAGGAGAAGCGACAATACGAGACAGATACTCATGAATAGTAAAGGTCTAAACGAATTGAATAGAAAATGGATAAAATTACAAATTCAATGTCACGTATATTATTTTCAAATATTCAAATATTAGTTAGTTCCGATATTATTGCTACATCTTTAGATTTTTACGGCCCTTCAGTAACTATAAATATGAGTTCTTTTGTAAGTATTGCTTATGGAATTCTTTATCAATAAAACCTGAATTCTTCAGTAAGTTCTTTGAATATCAGTAGAAGAAAATTCTCCAGGGTTGTTCAACTCTCATAATTTCTTTCTTTCCATCATCCCAAAATTCGATCATAATAGTTGGTATTAGAGCCAACGATCTTTGGCCGCTCTATACCTTGGACATATCGATATGGCTGATGGAACTCGTACTACCCAATTACGAAAAGATGTGGATGCCTTGAAAGATCAGATGAAAATCACCATGGATGGAGTAGAGGAGATCCGAAACATGATGGCGATGTTTTTAAAGAATCAGATGCAGGAAAATTCAAAAGACCAGAACAAAAATGAAACCATTGATTTGACTCATGGTAACATTGATAAACCCCATGAATTGCCACTAGCAACCAAGTGCACACAAGTTGAATTTCCACGCTTCAATGGCGATTATCTACGAGGATGGGTTTTCAGATGTGAACAATTCTTCGACGTGGATAATACTCCATCTGATTCCTAGGTAAAGTTGGCCTCTGTTCATATGGAGGGAAAAGCATTGCAGTGACATCAAGTTTACTTAAAATCTAGATTAACGCAAGAAATCCCAAACTGGGAAGATTATGTCAAGGCTTTCGAAGAAAGATTTGGAACATGCCTACTCGAGGATACTATGTCGGAGTTGATGAATCTAAAACAGGAAGGTTCAATGCAAGATTACCTTGATAAGTTTGACGAGTTAATGAACAAAGTTGAACTATCGGATACATACGTGGTAAGTTGCTTTCTCGGGGGTTTAAGAGATGATGTTGCTGTCCAAATAAGGATGCTCAAACCAAAAAATCTTCAAGAAGCCGTGGGGTTGTCACGATTGCAAGAACGGGCAGCTTACATTAAAAAAAACAACATTCCTCCCCCGTTCAAACATACCCATCATTTGGAAAAAGTTCATCCTTTTCACCTCCCTCGAAGCAGAATAATCGTGCATCATACCAGGCCGGGCAGAATAACAACCATACACAAAACAGTTCATCCAAGTGGCCACAGAACAGTAGACGAATAAACCTCAAGAGATGGAGGGAAAAAGGTCAAAGGGGCTGTGTTTTTATTGCAACGATAAATATATTCCGGAACATCCCTGCAGTCATAGAAAACAGTTGTATCTTATGGATGTTGGAGAGGAAGAAGAGGAAGAAAGGATAGATGGTGAGATAGATACTGAAATAGAAAATCATATGGATGAAATAACGGCACTCGACATTTCAATGCATGCAATGTATGGACACTTGGATTTCAAGACCATGAGGGTAACGGGGCATGCAGGAGGGAAGAATCATCACATCTTAATTGATACTGGGAGCACACACAACTTCTTGGACATTGAAGCCGCTAAACGAGTCGGCTGCCAAGTGGAAAAGACTACACCTTTTCCTGTATCCGTAGCAGATTGTGGAAGGATATATAGTGAATCAGCTTGCAAGAGTTTCAACTGGAAGATGCAGGGCATTTCATTCAAGGCCGATGTCATGTTATTACCGTTGGGAGGGTGCGACATGGTGTTAGGTGTCCAATGGTTGATCCAATTCGGTGACATCAACTGGAACTTTAACCAGTTACGCATGGAGTTTATGACGCAAGGAAAGAAGATGGTGTTAAGAGGTATGCAACCTGACAGTGTCAAAATTATTGGGAGGGATAAGATGAGGAGAGTTTTGGAAATATCTGCACAAGTCTCAATGATGCACGTAGGGCTGATTCGGTTGGACAATAATCAAAGTCTAAATGTAGAAGACACTATCTGTCAAGTGAGACAAGGTGAAATGAGAGAAGAGGGGACAGAACTAGACAAGCTATTGAAGGAATATGCCGATGTATTTGTTGAACCTAAATCATTACCCCCACCATGAGATCATGATCACAAAATCCAACTGAGGGGAGGCACAAATCTGATCAAGGTCCGACCAAATAGATACCCAGCGATAAAGAAAGACGTAATCGAGAAATTGGTAAAAGCAATGCTCGATGAGGGAATTATTAGAGAAAGCAACAGTCCTTACTCTGCTCCAGTGGTGTTAGTTAAGAAAAAAGACGGAACTTGGAGGTTGTGTGTGGATTATTGAGAATTAAATAAACACGCCATCAAGGATAAATTTCCGATTCCGTTGATTGAAGAGAGATTTGTTGGATGAGCTGCATGGAGCTAAAATTTTCTCAAGGTTGGATCTAAGATCGGGATACCATCAAATACGAATGACGAGGAAGACATACAAAAAATGCTTTTGTCATCATGGTCATTTTGAGTTCTTAGTTATGCCGTATGGTTTAACGAATGCGCCGACACATTTCAGAGCCTAATGAACAAGATATTTCGGCCGTTCCTCAGGAAATTTATGTTAGTACTCTTTGATGACATCTTGGTGTACAGCAAAGGAACAAAGGATCACTTGAATCATTTGAAAGTTAACATTTGAGCTGCTGCAACATAACTCATTACTGGTTAAAAAGAGCAAATGTTAGTTCGACAGTTCACAAATCGAATATTTGGGACATATGATATCTGGAGATGGTGTTTCAGTAGACAATTAAAAGATAGAGGGAACGATGAGGTGGCAAACCCCAAAGACTATCAAAGAACTTAGAGGATTCTTGGGTTTAACGCGTTATTATCGACGTTTAGTTAAAGACTACGGACAAATAGCTAAACCACTAACCAACTTGCTGAAAAGGGAAGCTTTTTCAATGGAGCGCATAAGCTACTGAAGCGTTCGATCACCTCAAGCAAGCCATGTGTGCAACCCCGATTTTGGCACTTCCAGATTTTTCTAAGGAGTTTACCATTGAAACAAATGCGAGTGGAGAAGGGATAGGAGCAGTATTACAGCAGCACGGTCGACCAATTGCGTTCATGAGCAAGACATTGGCATGGAGACATCTAACTCAATCAGTGTATGAAAAGAAAGCAATCATAGTAGCTGTGCAAAAATGGAGACAATATTTGATGGGTAGGCACTTTGTGTTTAAAACAGATCATCATAGTCTCAAGTAGTTGATGGAGCAGACAATATCTACGCCTTGTCAACAAAAATGGATTGCAATTGATCGGATGCGTGTACTTTTTAATATATTAAATAAAGATTCATGCGAGTAGGTCAAGTAAAAATTAAAACGAATATGTTATAACTAGCACCACGCGCGATAGGCAGTGTACCTGTCGTTTGTAGAATAGCTATAGCAAGTATCCGAGTATCGAATACGAGGAAAAAATTGAGTAGTAATAACCTATCAATTTGATATTTAGCCTAAATAAATATTTTTTAGTTGTATTTAGCCAAAAGCTTGAACACAAATTTAATATTTAAAAATAACTTTTTATATCAAAAAAATGTGCTCGGAATTTCGAATCCCGCTAGGTATCATTGACGATGCCGTAAATTATCATTAACACAAAAATAATGACTAAGCCGAAAATAATGACTAAGTCGCGGTAATTCCTACTCACGCCCAAATTTGTTGTCGCCCTAGACGGTCGTGAGAATATATATTAATTTACCTACAGCGAGGGAGGATCGACTATTTGCTGTCGCCCTATAATTGAACTCCTATCATTTTATGAAAGGCCTAATTGTTTTTCTAGCTGTCGCCCTAAAACAATATTACCACGAAATCACATCAGCACATAGACATATCGAAGTGATATTCAATCCAACACATAGACATACTGAATTGAAGAACAAAATCATAAATGATAAATAGCCAATATTGCATGTTCACGAGTATTGTACGTCCAATAACTCTACCTAGCGTTCATCTCATCCCAAGCACACGATAAACTTAACTACTCATATTCACGATGGAACAAGAGAATACGTAAATATCAAAGATGAAGACATAGTTTCTTCCCTGATATTTGGCTCCGATAACGTCGCGTCCCCTCCAGGTTTCCCAATCTCGATTAGGTTCTATCTCACGTCATGTCTCAGCCGGTCGGCGTACCGCTGCCCTCTGCTGCAGATGGCGATATGAGAACTTAACAGTTGCTCGCTGCCAGATAGTTGTGTGTGTCTTTGAGTATTTTCGTCAAACAGCTGGTGAGCAACTGAGGAAGCTACACCTGTTCGGCTTAGTGCTTCAGCTATGTGATGCCCCCACCTTGGTCTTTGCTGCCGTGTGGTGAACGTATGAGGAGGAGGGCAGATGTGTGCTTTGGTTCCTTGCAGCTGCGTGCTTCCCTTTTAATTCGGCTGTGACGGTGTATGAGCTTGGAGAGGTGTGTGCTGAGGTGCCTCCTTGAGGTGGGTGCTTGAGAGGCTGGGTGTGCAACGTGTTGACGTGGGCGGTGGTTGAGAGGTGCTTGCTTGATGGTCAAGTTCGGTCTTTCAGCTCTTCCTCCAATTATTCGTTTAGTCCCCTTTTATACATGATGAAGATTGAACAAATAAACAGATCATATCGCAATATCTTCTTTTCTTCCTTGAATTCGTCAATATGCCGCCACCTTGTCAGCTCGTGTGTGCTACGCCGTAGGATTGTCTTGTGTGCTCGTGGGGCTTGCAAGGCTGCTCAATGCCGTCGTTGGTCTCTGTCTCTCTCTCCCTATATTTCCTTTTTATTATTCACCATGGACTTGTGCTTTTACTTTTGGGCTGCATTTTACTCTTCGGCCCAATTGGTTTGGAACGATTTTTGATTCAATGGTTCCTCAAATTTATTTCAAGACCGACTATTACCGGTTGTAGTTCTTTCTGCGAATATCTGTAAAAAATCAAATATAAACGTATTAAGTATGATATCCGAGGAAATTCATTTAAATAACAATCGATAATACGCTTTTACGGGGTATAAAATATAATATAGATTTCATTTATAAAAAATTAATAGGGTATGACTATACAATAAACTATAAAAAGGGAGTAGATAATATTGTGGCATATGCACTATCAAGACAACCGAAGGAATGTGGTGGTAACTTGAACGCTTTGAGCTCTACGAGTACAGAGTTGATGACGCTAGTTAAAGAGAGATGGGAGAAAGATCAGAAAATTCAACAGATACTAAAAAACTTGACCGAGGATCCAAATTCCAACTCAAAATACGCGTGGAGGGAGAGTATTTTGACAAGAAAAGGGAAGATTGTCGTGGGGAAGGACGAAGAACTATAGAAAAAATTCATGAATCTATACCAAAACAGCCCATTGGGAGGTCATTCTTGCGGCGCCCCTGACTCCTATCGCACATTCTTATTACTATTTATGTGACTGCATGTGATATAAATGAAATCTATATACGAAAATGCGTACAAAATTTTTCCTTTTATATAAAGGAAATTCTTCTGTACAGTGCAAAATATTTCTAGGACATAAATACAAGGTGAGTGCGCATGCGTGTTCAAAACAATCTATCGGCCCGCCACTCAGGTCGCATCCATGTACACACTGCCACCTCAAAAGTCCTCCGGAAGCTTCAAAAATAGGCCTCGCCATGGTAAAGATCACGTACCGTGATCCCGTGAACCTACAACACATAAATACGTGGAATGAGCTTATAAAGCTCAGTAAGTGAAAGCCATGCATGCCGTGCACATGTCCTAATTTCGCAAAGGCATCCGCGCCAATGCTCCCTAGACCTCATATTTTTCCTTGTCTTGTCTTGTCATGTAGGGCCCTCGGCTATCTTGCTATGCACCATCATGGAGCTTGGATCCACTAGGGATAAATAAATATCAGTGGCAATACCCACTCAAGGGAGGCTAACCCTGGGGCGCCTTTTCTGTCCCAAGGTGGTTTCATACGCCACGCGGACGCTTCACACTGGTAGCCAAATCTGAGGTAGTCAACACCAGAGGTACCCTCGGTGTCGCTTACTCCCTCAGCTCGCACCCTCCAGGTTACACGATCCGCCTTGAGGGCATTAGCCCTAAAATCATGTCTTGCCTTGTACATGTCATGTCTTGACGGTAGCGCCATACGACGTCACCATGGTAGCATAGAAGAGCCGTGACTCAACTGTGAGTCGACATCAGACGCCCATATCGGCGAATCTTTATAGCTCTCAGGCGATCGTATATTACGCACGCTCTCATATCATGCCTTTTGTACTAAACGTGCGTGCATATGATCATGTTGTGAATATGCATGTCATGCCATAATATTATGTAATTAAATCATGCGTGTCATGTAACGCAAATAATTCACGTAGGAAGTCACATAAATTCATATAACCATATAACACATAATTTCATGCACATATATTTATGTGTTGTAGTTGGGACTTCCACTTACCTGGTATCCTTAGCTATTTAACCTATCGTATGGTACGTCGCTAACCTTGAACCCTAAATATACAATCATAATAAATTAGGGTTTGTTAGTCTAGTTATGATTTCACGAAATTGGCTTAATTTAAAAACCCTAGTTTCGACTTCTATAAATTTCGAAACCCTAAAATTTAAAACTTTATCCTAAACTGAAAATTATTTTAAGATAGATCTCGATATATATTTATGCTACTATGGACTAAAAATCTCGACATCATATACACATAAGTTTGACATAGATTTCGATATTATATGAATCTCGATACATGATATAGAATAAATCTCGATATATAACATGCAAAGATCTCGAGTTGTATGATAATTAGATGTCGACATTGCATATTTAATACTACCTAAAGATCTCGGCATGGTTCAAGATACATCTCGACACAAAGCATGAAATGGTTTCGATATTTTACTCAAAATGTCGAGATGTTTTATGTGAGGATCTCGATATATATTAGAACTTAAAACAATATTTTCAAGAATGTCGATATGTTATAAAAATTTCGATATAACCTTGGAGACAAATTTCGACATATCAATTCTTAATATCTCGATATAAATCTCAGAGTTTAGTCTTGATACCTATCTCCATTTCAACCTCGAGATCATTCCTGTAATGTTAATATAACTCCGAAATTTATCAAACTAACAATCATACAGCTCGAAAACACTTTCTGATATGGAATAACTTCGATCAAAACCCTACTTTTCAAGAACAGTATAAATACCATATAATTTCAAAACATACGACTTGATAACTTATAAGATCATTAACAAAATAAATTAATTTTACTAATTTCCGTTTTCTAAAGCATAATACTAAACACATAAATTTAAATATATAAGTTAAGATAGAAATTTATACCTTTCTTGGTTTATTTTGTTTGCTTCTCAGTTCGTCCCTGTTTAGAATTCTCGAGTTGCTATAATAAGAGTTTTCTTATTGAACAGTACTATATTATGAAAGGTCTGGAGGAGTATTATAAAGTGACGAGATTCCTTTTGATCTAAGTAACTTGTATTTTTAATACTTATCTCTTATAATATTATTACTTGCTTAGTTGTCTTCTTGTCTTATACTTAGCGTAACTCATTCTACAATTGACATGGATAACTACACTAATTCTTATCACAAGTTGGCTTATATCTCGACATCTAATGGCTCGAGATTTAAATGTTCGATATTTCTCTAACTTCGACATCTATATTGCTAAGTTTCCGAAATCAATTTCTTCTTGACATCTATAGATTTCGAGATTTTCTTATTTCACAATTGGTCTTTTTCGACATTCATACTTTCGATATTTTGTCGCAACCTATATATTTCGAGGTTGATTAATTAATACCAAGGTTGTGAAATGTGTTTCGAAATTATTCCTACCAATTCTTACACCCCAAAATGTGGTATCAACACTTAATTATACTCAATCAAAATATCTAAGTTAGTATATCTTGTACTAGAAACCCTAAAATCAATAGCTAACCTAATTTCAATTAATTCCTCTATTTGGTTAGTAACCCTAATTTAATTTAAAATCATATAAACACATAAAATCGTAAAACACGTCTCATGCAGTCACGTAAATCATATAATAAGTATGCTTATTTATTGGCCGGCTTACTTACGAGACTCGGGTATTACAATTCTGGGATACAAGCAACATTCCAACGGATAAAACAAAATTGGTATTGGAAGGGTATAAAAAAGACAGCAGAAAACTTCATTCGAGAATGCGAAATATGTCAACGCTGCAAGGGCGAAAATGTAGCTTCCCCGGGAACCTACAACCAACCCCTTCCTATCCCAGAAGGAGTATGGCAAGATATATCCATGGATTTTATCAATGGATTGATTACCAATATCTGGGGGGGAAAAGATTCGATTTGGTGGTGGTTGACAGATTAAGTAAGTATAGTCATTTCATAGCTCTAAAACACCCCTATACAGCTGCAAATGTGGCACAAGTGTTCATGGACAATGTCTTTAAGCTTCATGGGATTCCGAAAACCATCGTAAGTGATAAAAATACTATATTCTTGAGTAAATTTTGGCAGGAGTTTTTTAAGCTTCACTGCTGAATCGTACCTTCAATAAGCGAGAATAAGAGTTAGCGAAGAACAAATAAACACGTCGAAGAAACAACGCAAAAAAATATTGTAGAAGAAACACAAATAGCAAAAAACTACGAAAACGTCAAATAAAAGTGGCTAAAGTACCGAACTACGGTGTTCCTAATATTAATCTATTCCCCGGCAATGGCGCCAAAAACTTGATCGACACGCGGTGTACTAATGTAAAATGCAGGTGCGACAAGTGATAAATAAAACGATACGTAATTACTATCACCAACGTGCGATACGCAGTGGACCTATCGTTTATAGTGCAGTAAGGTGAGTAAACGAGTATCGAACACGAGGAATAAACTTGATTACTAGTAATAACCTTTCGACTCGATATCTAGCCTAAATAAAGTGCGCAGATTGTTTTACGAACTATTCTAACAAACCATCCTAAAGCAACGAGAGATTAAGAGAAACAACTAAAATTGGTGAGAGTGCTTTCAGATGATGAAGACGTGCTCGGGATTCGAATCCCGCTAGATACTATCGTTCTAAGACAATAAAATATCGCTCCTACGTGATTCTTGATTAAGTCGCAGTAATTTCCCACCCACTCATGAATTTGTTATCGCCCTAGATGCTCACGGGGATCTAAGATTCAATAATTACTAACGGCGAGGATCGAGTATTTGCTGTCTCCCTATACTCGTGTCCTATCATCTACGAACGGCCTAATCATTGTTAGCTGTCGTCCTAAATGATTTTCCACACATTCACTTTAATACATAGACATATTAAAGCGAAGAAACACTTTCATAGATAGATAAATAGTCAAAATACACGAGTCACGATAAATATATGTCTTAAATACGAACTAACCTAACATTCATCTACTCCCAAACACAGAGGGAATTTAGCTACTCATAATTGACGGAAAAACAGCAAAAGATATAAAGAACGAGGATGGAGAATTCATATTCCTTCCTACTGATGAATATGGGATGCTCTCGTGGAAGGATCTTCGTTCCTCGTTCAAATTGGCGTGGTTGCTCCGTTACCTTTGCTCCGGGAAGTATTTCCCTGTTCTTGACGGTTCTCTTTCGTCTCCCTATGCTTAGGGTTAAGTTGTGAAAAGTTCCCGTTCTTTCTGGGTCGAAATTGGGCTTTTATACTGACTTTTTGCTAGCTTCATGGCCTGGGACATGGGCCCTCACGGCCGTGACAGTCTTCAGCTTGGGCTTCGTTGCTTTCGCACTTCAGTCAAGGCCTGATGCACTAGGGTTCACGGCCGTGAACGTCTTTGCTTTGGCTCTCTGCCCTAGTTCACGGCCTGGTGCATTTTCATTCACGGCCATGACATTCTTCTGCTTGGACTTCGTCGCTCACTGCCCATTGTAACGGCCTAGTGTAATAACCTTCACAGCCGTGACTTGCTCTAGTTTTGGTTTCTGCCCCTTGTCACGGCCTTGTGCACCAGGTGTCACGGCTGTGACGCATGCCTGTTTTCGTCGTACTTGCTCCGTTTTGCCTCGTTTTCGCTCCTTTTCGACCGAAAGCCGTCCTAAGGTCCAATAACATCCAAATAGGTGTGAATAAAGCAAATAAACGCACAAAATGACTACGAAAACTCTATTATAACACCCATAATTACTACAATAAACGCATTAGAATACGTTTATCATTTTTTTTAAATTGCAAGGTGTTCAACTTAACATGTCAACGGCATATCACCCACAAACAGATGAACAGTTGGAAGTGGTAAACCGTTGTTTGGAGGGTTATTTACGGTGTATGTGCTAAGACCTAAGGAATGGGTGCGCGGGCTATCTCTTGCAGAATGCTGGTATAATACATCATATCATACGTCGTTAAAATACACACTTTATGAGATAATCTATGGCTAGAAACCTCCACTACATCAGCCATACATTACCATGACAACAGTCGTAGATGCTATGTATCAAATCTTGTCAAAGGGAAGAAATTCTACAATTAGCGAAAAACATCTAGTTGCTGCTCAAGAAAGAATGGAGATGCAGGTCGACAAGTGTATGTCTAAAAGAGAGTTCGAAGAAGGAGATTGGGTTTATGTGAAACTCAAACCTTACAAGCAGCTTTCATTGAAAAATCACTCATACCATAAGTTGAAGTTCTTTGGTCCGTTTGAAATCATTCTTCGTGTCGGAAAGGTCGCATACAATTTACGCTTGCCTGAAGATTGCAAAGTTCATTCAACCTTCCATGTGTCCTAGTTAAAGAAGCGCATCAGTTCAGACGCAACGCCAGTAGCTCCCACCTTGCCCGTGTCACTCTCGTCACATGGACATATCGTTTTGGAACCTGAAGAAATACTCGACAGAAGGCTTGTCCGCAGAAACAATAGACCAGCAACTTAATTATTGGTAAAATGGTTCAGCTCACCGATAGAAGACAGCACTTGGGAGGATTTACATCAAATGAGGAGAGATTTCCTCAATTATGTCTTGAGGACAATGACAATTCAACCAGGAGGCATTGTTACGTATATTATTTTCAAATATTCAAATATTAGTTAGTTCCGATATTATTGCTATTCTTTAGATTTTTACGACCCTTCAGTAACTATAAATATGAGTTCTTTTGTAAGTATTGCTTATGAAATTATTTATCAATAAATCTGTAACTATAAATATGAGTTCTTTTGTAAGTATTGCTTATGAAATTATTTATCACTAAATCTGAATTCTTCAGTAAGTTCTTTGAATATCAATCAAAGAAAATTCTCCACGGTTGTTCATCTCTCAGAATTTCTCTCTTTCCATCATCCCAAAATTCGATCGTAACATTCAATGTTAGGGACACAATTAAAATTACACCCAACATTTTAACAACTACATATCGGGGGGTTAGTTATGTAAGTACAAACTTGGTAAGTGGTATAAATGGGTTGCAAAATAATCTAGACATTACAACTCTGCAACCCTCCTTTAAGATTGTTCAAATATTCACCGGTTAATAAGACCAAGAAGTAATAACAACTGTATAATTGCTTCTGCTTTCTGAGCAGCTTGAATAGTAGGGCAGAATGTAAGAATACTAATCACTAAAAGAGTTCATAGTACCAAAAGAGTTGATTGGTTGGTGCTATGAACAGACCCGAGCTCTTTGACCCTCACGCTCTTGAAGAAACAACGATATCGATGATGTTTCATCGTCTCTCTCTGTAACGCATCTCTTGTACGGTACAAAACCTTTTCCCCATTCTCTTCTGCTTTTCAAGTTCACATCTTCTCTATCTCCACTGACAGTAGTTGATCGAATGAAAGACACCTTTTCAGTCTCATCAGCTTTCTCTAATTCACAATGCTTCCAAGGGTTTTCTTGGCTGTTTCTAACTGAGGTGTGTTGTAATAATAAGAGCATCCGCCATTAGCAGGATACAAAGGCATTCCGTAATAATGCACGTCAGAAGATGGGAAGAAGGAAAAAGATTCGTCTTTTGAGAAGATCATTTTGGATTTCTCATTCTGAGTTTCAGACAGATTATCTTCCATCACGACGGTCTTTCCAAATAGTTTGATACATCTATATGCCTTAGAACCCATGGTAGATTCTGACTCCTGGGAAGGAAACAACTCAAGCTTCTGCAGCAATGGGAACGACAAAAGGATTATCATATCAGTAAATTAGATTTTCTTGATGCAATTGGTAGAAATGTTTACTGTAACATACCACTGTGGGCCTTTTGCTTCTCTCAGCAACAGCAGCTTCATTATCCGTTAACAAGTTGTTCCCAGAGAGCTCATCAGCAACCATGGGTCCCAAATTCTCAGAACCAACTGCTGACAAAACTGAAGTTGGAGACTTCTCTTTCTCACCGACATCATTCGATCCTTCAACTTCGATTAGTTTGCGAGGATAAGGATGTAATGGCTTCTTCTTGGGCCGAGGAGGTGGGATCTCAATTGGGTTCAAAGACCCTCCTTCATTGTCAGAACCCGAGTCCTTAGAGAGCTTAGCAAAGAACTTCTGTGCATGACTTCGAATTTGTATAGCGGTTTTCGTTCTAACATGTTCTGCATACACAATCCAAAGGTGAAACAAGATTTATAGCTGGCAAGTAGACAAATCTCCACCCAAGAGCAATATGCCGTAATTGAAAAGTGTAGAAAGAACACCTTTTTCCCCTGTCTGAGAACAACCCTATACCATGAATTACCTTCTATTTGACGCCAGGCACGACCATATAGCTTTAGAGCTTCGACAAACCTCTGATGTTCTTCCTCTGTCCATCTCTCTCTCTGTTTGGTAATGGTATAGGGTTTTCTCACCTAAAAAAGTATGAGATAACTAACACATTCGTCACGCTACGCTAAGTGTATATTGTAGCATTCGATGCAATCCATGCTGCAAGAAGTATAGGGTGTAATGACATGGGACAAGAAAAAAAAAAACCTTTAGGGCATAAGCATTTCCATGAGGAGATGAGCCCTTGGTGGAGAAGCCAAAGCAATGGATGGTTCCACTTGTGAGCTGACCACAGAGGACCCATCTCGACTAGCATGACCCTAAAAGACCAAATTAAAGAAGAATAAAAAGGCATATCTGTTCACCATCAAATTGGTATGCATTGATTCGCCCCTCTAAATCAATGGTTATCCAAGCAAGATTCAACAGAAGTTCTCTTGAACATCGATTAAGTTCACAAACCACTATCCTAATATTTCTCAGGCTAGAAGCTGAAATTCCTATGATAAAAATCCATCCAGGGAAAGAAGGAAAACACAGTACTACATAATCTCATAAACTAGCAGCTTATGAGCAAATTTATGAACGAGTATCTACATAAAAGGCAATATCTACGCACAATCAAGTCGACCACAAGTTGAGTACCTACTCACCCCACCTCACCAAATCAAGAACGCATAAAAACCCACAAATTCATCAAGATTGAGAGTAAATTAACTCGGAAACAAACATGGGATTTTCTCTTCTTTTTTATTCAAGAAACAACCTACCTTAGCTTCAGCATCCATAGCTCCAGCAAACAAAAAAAGTGGGCCGTGCTATATTACAGAACGGATAATTAGAGCAGGTACAGGATTACCGAGAGAGGAAGAAACAAGCAAAATGTGAAACGACGTAGAACTGAAGAGAGCAAAGATTTTGTGGGGAAAAGTACCAACGAAACTAGAGGTGACACGTAGGATAACACTGGATTTTTTCATCAATATCCAGCGGAAAACACAGGCCATTATTTTGATTTCCTGTATTAATATATTCTTTCGAAAGGTCCAGAAGATAGAAGTGTTTGTGGCCGAGATTAATCGGCCCCGTGACACGCGTTGATGCTGTCCTTTAAAAATTCAATCTTTTTTTTGTGTTTCTAGCGACTTACCCAATTTGAGCTTATCTCGGTTTTTTTAATTAAATAAACGAAAAAAAATAAACCATTAACAAAATAAACCAAAAACGAAAAGTATTAATAAAATAGCGAAATTCGTCATCCCAGATGACGAGTTACTTCGAGCTGGCCCGCTGACTGGTCAAGTTGACTCTTGTACAGTGTAAAAGAGTAACTCGTCTTCTGGTCAAGTTGACTCTTGTACAGTTTAAAAGTTACTTCGAGTTACTTTTAAGCGCGGGGCGACGGGCAGGCACGGGCGGCGCGGGGCGACGGGCAGGCAGGGGCGGCGTTCGTCTTCGTCGTTCGTCTTCATCGCGTCTGTTCGTGTTCGTCGTTTAAAAACAGATCTAACTCGTCATCCTGGGTGACGAGTTACTCTGTAATTCGTCATCCTGGGTGACGAATTAGGCCACATCACTGCTTTGTCAGCGGGGATAAGTAATTTGCCAGCGGGGATAAGTAATTCGTCATCCTGGATGACGAGTTAATTAACTCGTCATATGGGATGACGAAATTCGTTATTTTATTAATGCTTTTTGTTTTTGGTTTATTTTATAATGGTTTATTTTTTTTTGTTTATTTAATTAAAAATACCGCTTATCTCTCTCTCTCTCTATCTCTCTCTATATCCACATTTATTTATTACAGTTGACACCCCATAACCGTATATAATTATACAATTGAACTTTAATTCTTTTCTTTTCCTTGTGTTGGTTTTATATCGTTCATTGTACACACTCCAGTTCCTCAGTATCGTAGAGAAAAAAATCGACGAATGAAAACCTTGTTAAAATGTAATGAAATGCTTGGATGAGACTTAAAAGAACAAAGTGTAATTTGGTAAAGATGGAGGACGAAAGAGCACGTGAGAGACAGCTTGTGGTGGATATTGAACCCTACTACAAAGCCCCACTCACAAGCTTAGCTGCTTTAGGGCCGCAAAGATGGAAAGTAGATTTTGAGGAGAAAAAACAAATTAAATCCTATCCTTGCTGAACTCAATTAGATATTTACTATCTTTACTTTTTATTTGACTACTATTTATCTTGACCACTGATTTATATGCACGGACGTACTTGTGGCCAAGAATAGATCTTAGATTTTTTGTGTGGAACTATGATGTTAATTGAATGTTTTGGACGCCTTTTCCCTTTCGCAACCCGTGAACATATAGCAAAAAGAAAGAAGAAATGAGGTGTTGTTTGTTTGAGGTAATTCAATATAGTTACATTTATAGAAAAATACTCAATTTATAAAAAATTTACAAATCAGTACATATGTCAGAAATTTTTACAGATAAGTACCTGTTTTACTGTTTGTACCAGTTTTCTCAGTCTTGACGTACCCTTTTATGTGTGCATTGCGTACCACGTAACGAGTTTATACGGTACCTTATACGGTTTCTATATGGTACCCTAATTTGTTATATGACGTACCACTTTTTCAAATTATTACGTATTACAATACGTTGATATATGCTACCTAAATGTATTATATGGCGTATCTGCGGCGGATCAGGTACCTATGTGCAAACAATTTATTCTAATAGGTACCTACATATAGAAAAATACTGACAGGGTATTGAATTACAAGTTTTTATGCAAATGAATATTTATGTGTAATATCCCCTTCAATATAAGTAATGTGAATATCATTGCGATATGGATCAAGGTGCTATATCATCACTGTGTTTATCTTGGAGTTATATCATTTTGCATATCTATATGGTATTGGAATATTATGTTTTTTTAATCCCGGTGAAGGTGATGTTTATGATGAAATTGCTTAATTGCCACATCTAACTTTTTGCAAATATTTGGTTAATTGGATTTATATATTATTTTGTTATAATACTTTACTTAATAATGATTAATATTTTAATATTGAGTTTAAAATTTCTTAAGCATTAATATAAGTCTTTTATAAAGTGATTCAATAAAATTATTTCATTTTTCTAATTAGTAAATATTTTTTTTAAGATTTAAATAGTTTAGTTGTATAATTTAAAATACGAATATGGGTGGGTATATTGGAGAGAAATGTTTGAATATAAGGGGTAATGTTATCCAAAAAAATTACATGGATCAACCCACTACGGCGTGTATGATCACCTATCGTTTTTTTAGGATGATACAAAACTTGGAGCATCACCCAATTATCATCACATAAGTTATCCGCAATTCTGATGATAACGTATCACCTAAGTTAAACAAACACAATGAGAAGAAGGTGAAAGGAGGACCACAACGCTAATTTGGAGGATCACCACAAAACAAAAACACCCCCAGCATAAAAAATCAGACGACTTGAACTTAGTCAACATGTAAAGGGTTGTGAGGAAGTTGTTTTCTTCTACGTTTGGATAGTGCTATCGAGGACAAAAAGGAATACTTTTTGGATGATAAGTCCTAGTGAACTGGACGTATCTTTTAGGCAAAAACGGAAAAATAGCGTTCTTGAGAGTTTTGAGTTCTTGAGTATTATATTCTTGTGTTATTTCTTTCTTCTTAGATGGAGATGCTCATTTTTTAGGAGGTAAAGGGTGGTACCCAATGAATGAAAAGTACTTATGGTGCCCATTCGCTTTCTCCTTCGTAACCTTTCTTGAACGATTGTTTTTCTCCGAAGAGTTGCATACCTTTTCCAGCCCTGGGATGATCCACGGCCTATGGCGCAAGACTACACGGCCGTGGGTGCTTCGAGCTGTTGAGCAGCGCCTGCTGCCTGCGCCTACTTCCACGGCCGCAAACATTTTCCCCTATTGAAGCCATCCCTAAAAAGGCAACAAACAGATCAGTAATACACAACCCACCAGTTACAAAGTATGGAAGCAAAGGCTGCAGTAACAATTGATGGGCTAGAATGGCACAAAAAATAATAGTTGGGCAATCACCGACGAGTGGTATGTGCCTCGAGAGAGCAGCAACGAGCACTGTGTTCCTCCTACATACTTTCACATTTATTGTCAAGGCTATATAGCGAGATATTGTTTGCTCATCTTGTAAAAATGCTTCTGAAGTCAACACTGAGAGACGATCTCAAGCTCCGTCTCAAATATCTGCTTCAAATCACCTGAGGAGGCATAAAAACACAAACATCAACATAATCCATGAAATCTATCGAGATTTATGTTTAGAACTTGGAAGGTCGTATATTGACTGTCAGAGTGTTATCTGGCAAGTAGTTGCGGTAGAATGTCCGATGAAGGAGGAGTAGAGACTTGCTCATGGCTTCAAGTCCCTAATAACTTCGAGTTTAAGCACAATTGGCTTCGACTTGAAACGACGGCTCAATTTGATGGATTTTTTTGACGTAACACTCTTAACTCATCTTCTTCTTCGACTTAAATGTACGTAAGCATCATTACTCAACACATTTAACTCAACTTCAAGATTACCACTTCTTCCCTATTAGTGTTATATAATGATGCTCACGTGTGTTTAAGTCGAATAAGAAGACGAGTTATGAAGTTAAGTCGATTAAAAGAATAATGTGATCTCACGTGCTAAATTCCATCTAAAGTACCAATTAAATTAACTGGACCAAACGACCAAAATCGATAACATTGAGAACTAAAACATGATATCTTGGAATATGAGGGAACTGAAACGTCCATACCACAAACATTGAGGACTAAAAATGTTGTTTGCCCTTATGTATATATGTTGGAAACATTCAGATACCTTAAATATCTCCGAATTCGTTACTTTAGTTAAAATATTTTCTCAACCACGATTTCTTTTTCGGGTTTAAGAGATGTTACATGATTACAAATCAATAATGGGCTTATGATAAAAGTGCATTGGATTACCTAAAATCCCATGGATAATAGTTTGTATTTTTTTGTCCGATTGCTCTTAAGTTTGAGTGTGACATGTTGTGTTGATGATAAATTTGTTTTAAACGCTGTAAAGTTTTCGAAAAGTCGAATAAGAATCTAGAATCTCGATCTGAAACTGCCAACAGTGGAGCGCGGTGGAGCCAGACTATTTCTTGCATATAAAACTTTGCGTATCGACCCACAATGTACGTGTCATGTACTGACATATTTTTGGGTTTTCGTATATGCAGATTTAGAGATTTAGAGATCGGATGAGAAGAATAAGAGATTGGATTGAAGGAGAAGAAGAAGATTCATCGAGGAAGAAGGAGATTAGGAAGATAGGTTTAATTCATTTGTTGCTAAGCATATGATTCGTACAATGTATTTAACCTAATGAGATAGTTGGGCTCATTCATATTGTCCCAAATAGAGTTAAGTAAACTAGGTAGATATCAACCCAAATGAATTACTAACTTCAGTTCGGCCCAACTTATTTTAGCCCATGTAGAAAGCCTCTTCACTCTTTTCTTCCTTGTCTTTGTCAATCCTAACTCCATCGATGACTTTCTAACATCATCAGCTTCATCACTCTTGTCTGTAACGAGGCCAATTCCAGCCATAACCGAGCTATCTCCACTTGGGTTCATGACAGTACGTCGTACAAATAGGTAGAAAATGAGAAGATCTGGTTAATATGTCAACGAAACATAAATAGCGTCATATCTCTTTGCCGTGACAATCCAATCACAAAAGTTCATTTTGGTTCCTTCTCACTTCCAGAGCCGATAATGGTTGTAACATTCCTTGTTGACCGTTTATATATTGTACCTTTATTTGTTGACTGTTAAACATTACTTCACTCGAGCTATGTCTTTCTTCATACCAAACCACCGGTATTATTTCTATAGATCTCGGTACGCCTTTGGTGTTTGAGGATGTGAGGTTTAATGTTTTGGATAGGGCATCTCATTGAATGTATTCTCGACATACGGATAGTCTCTAATTCGTAGAATTCATTTTTCAACTATCTAAATTGTCACCTTGTTGCTCTTATTTGATTCGATCAATCAAGACAGCTTGAATTGTCAGAGCTGATAACCTTATTTCGACTTCATCATAGGCGACGTTAAGTTCTTGTAACTTAGCAAGTTCATATTTCACAACATTAGCTGAGTTGCAGCTTCAAAACTTTGATTTTGCCTCCGGCTTAGAGCATCAACAATAATGTTAGCTTTGCCCTAATGACATTTAATCAGGTGATCATAATTCCTAACGAGTTTCCTCCATTGTCACATATTAAATTCCTTCTGAGCGAAGAATATTTTCAGACTCTTTTGTAGTTCGTATAAAATTCGCATAGTTCGTCATATATATCTCGTCATATCTTCAAGTGAGTGATTGATACAATCATTATAGAGTTGTCCACAGATAAGCCATACTCGATCTAGGAGCCACAAAAATGAAGAAAGCTGATAGAGAGCGGGGCATGGGCCGAGGCCCATATTGGTTTACCGAAGGCGGGGACGGGCTTGAGCCCACTTTTCGTGAGCGTGAGGAAGAGATTCTTAGCATTAATTATTAGGATTATTATTCTATAAATAAATGAAAATCTTCTTATTAATTATTAGGATTTCCTAGCATTTATTCTTTTATTAGTATCGTAGTAGAGTCTATAAATAGGCATAAACCCTACTGTAATATATCTTATCTGATAATAAAGAAGATTATTAGCCTAGAGGCTTTGGACAACGGTATTTTATCGTTGATTTTGGCAACGTTTATCGTTCATTTTGGGCATCGGTGCTTCACCGTTGATTTACGGTTTTCGTTCTTATCAAGTGGTCCGACCTGCTGGATCCCGTTCCCGCCGGAATGACGAGATCAAACAGCAATCATTTGGATAAGTTGGAGATCGATCAAGCCGACATAAGGAAGAAGCTGAACGCACAAGGTGCGCAATTGACCGAAATCACGGCGTCCTTGGCTGTCAAGGTGATTCCGAACTCATCGGAAGATGAGACGGATGCGTCCGTCACGGGAAAGGTTACGCCGCCCGTGGACGATCAGGTGCGTGGCACCTTGACGCTTCTGCCGTCGTTTGAGGGGATAGATCCGATTGGGTGGATAGCACAGGCCGAACAACAGTTCGAATTAAACAACACACCGTCAGGAGGAAGGTGCAGCAGCTGGAGTTGCCATGGACGGATCTGCCTTGCACTGGTTGACATGGACGAAAGCGCGAAAGCCTGGAATTTCGTGGGATGAGTTCACGCAGGCGTTGGTGGCACGTTTCGATATGATTTAAGGGTAGCAAGTTCGAGCGACTTTTTGGAGTCCAACAAACAGGCGCAGTGGAGGATTACATCTCTATATTCGTCCAATGTTCACGGGACCCGCGCGTTATAAGTAGGGGACCCGAGCGTTTAAGCAGTGGACCCTTGCTGGGACCGCGCCGATGCGCTGGGGTCTCATGCTCATCCGTGCTTGAATCTCAGCATATGCGATGCGGTCCCCTGCGCATCTGCTCATAAGGGTATTCTATTTTTCAATCTTCATACCACGTAATTAGCTCAATTGTGTTTTACGTATAAATTAGGTTGTGATGAACAAGCAGTGGGGCACAGAGGACGAAGTTCCTTATTGCCGTGTAAAGCTGAACTCGTTATACGGCGAGGCCAGCCAGCTGATAAGACAATGTTTGAACCACCATGAGTGGGAGATTTTTAGGAACGAGAGTCCGTTCTGCCGCCTTGTTAGTGCGGAGCCCGATTTTAACCCCTCGGGCCAGTTGCTGTGGTACCTCATCCAGAGGCAGACGAGTCTGCACAACCGCGATGAGCTGTGGATGATTGTGGGCGACAGGCCACTCCGATTTTCAAAATCGAAGTATTGCCTAATCACCGGGCTGAAGTTCGCAACCGAGATACCGCCGATAAACGGCGACTCACAATTCACCGCGAGACATTTTGGCAACAGGAAAGTCCGCATGTCGAACGTCAAGCATGCGTTGGAGGCGTTATCTGGCGACGAGGAAGATGCGAACTTCGAGAAGCTGAAGTTGGCGGACGTCTACTTCGCCACCGCCGTGTTGATGAGTCGACCGTCGAAGAAGGACACCGTCGTGGATCAGTGTGTCCTTAGTCTCTTCAAAGATCGGTTTGCATTCTCCCAATATCCTTGGGGAAGTGTGGCGTTCGATGAGGTCATACGCACTTTAAAGGTAAGTATACCGGAGAGGAAACGAGAGTGGCTGATCAGTGGGTTCGTACAACCACTTCAGGTGATTTATAATTAAGTTTCCTTGCATACCTTTTTTTGCAATATATATAATTGCTAATATTTGTTGCGTTATTTGTATTCAGATACTCGCTTACGAGTGCATACCGGGCGTTCAAGACGCCTTTGCGGTGCGCAGGGGTGAAGATTTGATGCCACGCATGCTAAGGTGGGTGAGCAACAATTGGGGTCGCAAAGCATGCCCGAGTCTTAAGGCGGTCGCAGATGCCGCTGACGGGTCCCATGTACTAGGCTTGTTAGTGCCGTCAGCGGCCGAGCAGGAGGCGGCGTACTATAGGGACAACGTCTTTGACGTTGGGCCGACACACGAGCTATTCGATCGTGTGAGCTTTCTACTATCACACGGAGTGGAAGTTAGGTGTTCCAACGGACACCGCGATGGCGGCGAGGGCCCTAGCCGGCAGAATGTCGAAGCTGAGGTAGTCCTCCAGATCGAGAGCAGTGGCTTTCGCGACGAGGATGATTTAGCGATTGTACCTGTTCAAGAGTTCCCCACACCTGTGGCGGTGGGTGAGGCTGGAGATTTTGGTGCTTCGTCGAGTGCCGTAGAAGTTGTTGATCGAAGAAGAGGAAAATCGACCGTAGAAGTTGTTGATCTAAGTGATGAGGATTCAGAAGAAGATATATACGAGCAGTGGAGCAATAAGTACCTCGGGCGAGTGGACTTCTCTGGGAGTCAGTTGATTCATGCACATGATCGCGTGCTCATTGACAAGTACCTTCAAGCGGCAAGATTTAGGGAAATGTTCTCTTTTGATGTCAACCTCAGTTATCGTACATAAACACGTAATAATTTTTCTTTTTTTGCAGTGATAAGGTTTGGGAAGGTGACATGTGCGACGTGGATGCCCAAAGGCTTCTACATGTTGCTCTTCCATGATATGCTCAAGTCCAATTATCTTGACGCATATCTAGATTGCTTGAGTCGAATCTATGCGGACCCCGGTAATTATCCACGCGTCTTCTTTCCAAGTTACGTGCAAGACGAGCACTTTAGGAAGGCACAGAAGTTGAATAGGAAGGCGAAAGTACGGGTGGATGAGATGGATGAATTCGTGAATGGATTGTCGAGAAGCAGTCGGAGCTGGTTGGAGCATCTCACGGAGGATGAATTGCTACGATGCAAGTACATCATCTCTCCTGTTTTCGCACGGACCCTCTGGGCAATGCTTATTTTTGACGCGTCAACGCAAACCTTCATCCTTAACGATTCATTGGGCGCGCATGGTGTGCAATTCGCCGGGAGAGTGTTCGTAAGTAGCTGAAATCCATTTGTCTATCATTATGTTCGACGTTTGCTATATTTTGCAGGCGGAGTTTCTTTCTGCATATTGGCGTTTCAAGTTCGATTTGTTACAAAGCCGAAGTTGAATAATAAAATGAATCGGAGCTAGAAGGCTGGCAGCTTGGATTGCGGGGTTCATGCGGCGTTGACGGTGGAGACGGTTATGGTTGACACGCCCGAGTTTATTGAATATCAAAGGCAGATTGATATTTCAGCATATCGATCCACTATGGCTGCACGGATATTGCGTGACCAGCATAGCTGTATGCTCCATTTTTTTGGTTTTGGAAGTGTTAATTGTAGGTGGCTTTGGACATTTTGGACATGGTGTAGTTGAAGGTTTCACTACAAAATAAAGGTCGAACAGCGACTACAAATAGCGACTACACATCAGTAGTCGCCATTTTAACAAAACAGCGACTAACGTTGTCCGGTAGCGACTACAACATCGTAGTCGCAAAATATCGACTACAGAAACAGTCGCGAACGAGGAAAATGCAGTCGCTAATTAATTTAGCGACTACATTTGCGTAATTTAGCGACTACATAGTGTAGTCGCTAAAGTCGACTAATTTTTTGGCGAAGAAATCAGTCGCTAATTTTACTTTTGCGACTACAGTAATTAACAATTGCGACCACATACATGTAGTCGCTAATTTAATACCCTAAATTCCCCATCGTGAAAACCCAAACCATTCACATTTCCCAAATCCGAAAATTTCCTCCACCATCTATCGTACCAACCCGCCGTTCATCCCGACCTGCACCGCCGTCCGCCTTCGTCCGACGACCTCCGCCGCCGTACGCGTTCGCCGAGTTGTCCGCCGTCGCTCGCCTTCGCCAAATCAGAAGCAATCGCCATCCCTCGCTCGTCCAATCCGCCGTCGCTCGCCTGGCCATGTCAAAGTCGCTCAGCTCCTCCGCCACCCTTGCTTGTCCCACTCGTCGCTCAGATCCAGCCGCTTAGCTCCTCCGCCGCCCTCGCCTGGCCATGTCAAAGTCGATTCTGGCGATGCTATTACTCTCGAGAAAGTATTCAAAGGTAAGGTACCTTTTCTTATTTTCAGGAAAGAGACACTTAATGCCTATAAATGTGGTAACATTTGTTGTAATAACAGAGAAAGGAGATCGAATCGGTGGATTCTTTTTCGAACCTATTCAGGGAGAGGCTGGGGTATGCTTTCTTTCTTTCTTCATTACATGATATGCTTTACTATACTATACTGCTTCTTATGCATTCTCGTTAGCATTGATTTCTTTTACAATATCTCTCCTTAGGTTATCAGTCCGCCCGATGGCTATCTCCAATCTGTAAGAGATCTTTGCTCGAAATATAATGCCTTGCTGATCGCTGACGAAATACAAAGTGGGCTGGCACGGTCGGGGAGGATGCTTGCTTGTGATTGGGAAGGCGTACGCCCCGACGTTGTGGTTATATAATCTTCTGAAATATGTGTAGAAGCAAATGTAGAAAGTAAAAACTAAAGCATATTCAGTCTCTTTCCCTTTGTTTTAGATACTAGGAAAAGCGTTCGGCGGCGGAGTTTTGCCCGTAAGTGCAGTTCTAGCGGATAGGGGCGTTATGCTCAGCATTCAGCCCTGCGAGCACGGAAGGTTATAATCAGCGTTTATTAATATTATATTTACAGTGCAAATACTCATATTCTTCTAACCATTTTTTAACAGCACCTTTGGAGGAAACCCTTTGGCTTCTGCTGTTGCCATCGCATCGCTCGATGTGATCAAGGAAGAGAAACTCGCCGAAAGGTATTGAAAAAACCATCCTTAAAAGTGTGCGAATAGATTGATGAGAAGAAATTTGTGTGCTCTGTTAAATATAGATCTGATCAGCTTGGAAAAGAGCTAAGGCAAGAGGTCGTGAAGATTCAGCACAAGTTTCCGAAGCTTATTAAGGAAGTACGAGGAAGGGGTTTGTTCAACGAGGTGGAACTCAACAGCAAAGAGCTGCTCCCAGTGTATGCCTACGATGACCTTTTCGGGCGGTTGTAGCTCGGGTTGTGTAGACTTTCTTATTGTTTAGTTAAACCTTGTTTAGTTAATTTATGTATTGAATTTATTATATATTAATGAAATTTTAAAATTTTTTCTGTTTCCTCCGTTATTTGTTTTTTTAATTTCATCAATTAAAATACAAATTTAAAATTAAAACAAAAAGAAAAGAAAACAAAAAAAAATAGAAGATCAGCGACTACAAATGTAGTCGCTGATGTAGTAGCTAAATATTAGCGAGTACGGGCTTATTAGTCGCCGCTGTAGTCGCCAAATGCCGACTAATTCGCGACTACAACAATTTAGCGACAAGGCATTTAGCGACTACACAATGTAGTCGCTAAATTCATTTAGCGACTAATTTTCTCAATTTAGCGACTGATTTGTGTGGTCGCTAAAACGAATTTTTTGTAGTGTTTTATGGATGTTAGTTTGTAGGTTTATTTGTTTGAATAAAAGTTTTTGATATGGTTGATAATTGATTCTCTGTATGAAACGAAACGTGATGGGTGAATTGACATGTGACTGAGAAAAAACTTTTGACCCAATAGTTAATAATTGTTCAATTATTGGTACGACTCAATAAGCACACGCTACCAACCCTAAATTGGCAGACGACCCGTTCATATACGCTTGGGACCCGTCCATCAGCGCCAATGCAATATGCGCGGGTCCCCTGATTTACGTGCGGGTCCCATGATTTCAAGTTATGGTCCCTTGCGCACGTATCCCACCATATGACTTGATAAAACTTTTTCCATTGTTGAATAATTGATTCTCTGTATGAAACGAAACGTGATGAGTGATTTGACTTGTAACTGAGGAAAATATTTTGACCAAATACTCAGTAACTGTTCAATTATTGGTACGACTAAAGCGCACGTGAGAAACCCTAAATTGGCAGCGACCCGTTCATATACGATTGGGACCCCTGATTTTACGTGCGGGTCTCTTGATTTCACGTTATGGTCCCCTGATTTCGAGTTATGGTCCCCTGCCTTGTGTATAATTAATCAGCTTCTTCTATTCCCTTAGTTTCATTAAAAAATAAAAAGTAAAACAAATTAATTAAAAACAACGCATGATGTATTAAAAGCCGCACGACCATTTTGTAGCAGAAAGCATACATTCCACCATCGTCATTCTCTATAGGTGATAATCATGACGATCAGCAGCATTTTTTTTCAAGTCGATGGTCAGTGGGTAATTCGCGAGGACAATACGTCGAACTGGGTTCCCGATCCAACTTGCCGGTGGTAATCAATCTTGGTCGACGACGGTTCATGCACGTTAGTGGATCTCACTAACGAGATATTGAATGCATTGTCGTTACGCAACGACAATACCAAACTAAGGATAAGCTACATGCCTTGCATAGACTACAATTATGTGTGCCCCATCTACATCGAGAACGATTACGGCGTACGTGCGTACCTTGGAGGTGGTTGCCCACGATCAAGACCACCTCTTCACGTGGAACTTGAGTTATCCGTCATTGCGGCACCGCCACATCAACCTCATGATAATGATTTGTCGGGTTTCGACGTCGGCCTTATAGCGCATTGCGATACAAACGCAGAAATCTAACCATTTGAGGGTTTTCCCAGCACATCTTACAACACTCCTTACCAAAGTAATGAAACCAGTGGCTATGTAGGCGATTACTCCGGAATGTGCGGCCAAGGATATGATAATGAGAACGAGCAAGTCGGACGGAAAGACGAAAATGAGAACGAGCAAGGTGCTATAGATGATGATGTTGTTGTTGATGATGATGATGATGACGATTTTGACGTCGATGAGCACGACGACGCTCCTGATGTGGCCGACGATGGTACCTATTCGTTTATGGATGGTTCGACCCTATATGTTGGACAAGAATTTCGTAGCAAGAAAGAATTGAATGACGAAATCACTAAAATCGCTGTCGCTGCATGCTTCGAACTCCAAGTGGATAGGTCAAACAAAACCCTGTACGTAGTGAAATGTGCGAAGGAGAACTGCGAATGGCGAGTACGAGCTGCACAGGACAAGGACTCCCCCTTTTTCTCTATCCGAAAGTACGTCAACACGCACACGTGCGGCGTGTCTCATCGACGCCGTAGACATCGCCAGGGAAGTTCGTCGCTCGTATCGAGCACGTTGTTGGAAAATTTCAGGGCTCCTAAAGACATCCCCACTCCCAGTTCCATACAGTCGATGATGCAGAGCAGGGGAGTAGAAGTTTCATACTACAAGGCTTGGAGAGGAAAACAAATTGCGACCGACGAACTAGTTGGTAACAGGGACGCTTGCTACAGTTTACTGCCGGCTTACTTAGATGCGGTGAGGCAAGCCAGCGAGGGCAGTATCACTGATTGGGAGATGGACGAAGACAATCGGTTCAAGTACATGTTCTTGGCATACGGCACATGCGTCAGAGGCTTTATGTTCATGAGGAAAGTCGTTTATATCGACGCCACTTTTATGAAGGGGAAGTATAAGGGAGTCATGATGATTGCCACTGCGCAAGACGGCGATTACCATCAATATCCTTTAGCATGGGATCTTGCCGACGGGTCGGAGGGAACCGAGCCATGGACGTGGTTTCTCTCGAGATTAAGACGTTTTGTTGCGGATGGCAACGATCTCGTAATAATTTCTGATCGGAACCCTGGAATAAAGAATGCGGTTCCGCCCGTTTTCCCGAACGCGTTTCATGGTTTCTGTGCGTGGCACCTTCAACAAAACGTGAAGACAAGAATGAAGAAGAAAGGTGCTTGTCCAATTTTTTGGCGTGTCGCTACTGCCTACACAAAGAGCGAGTCCGACCCTCATTATAGGCAGCTTGAAGCAAAATATGCGGACGTGGCTAAGTATCTTGACGAAGTCCCAAAGGAAACGTGGACGCGAGCATATTGCCCTAGATCAAGATACAACATAATGAGACCAATGGATCGGAGTCTATAAATGCAGCTCTACGTAAGGACAAAGAGCTTCCAATTATTGGACTGTTGGACTCGATTCATCGACTAACATCATCATGGTTCAGTAAGCATCGGCGATCTGCGGAAGCTTCAATCGCCGTGAACATGACTAGGTTTACACCGAAGGTGGAGTCGATCATACGAGAGAATTTCACCTAGTCGCAAAAATTTCATGCGTCGGAAGTCGGGCATCTAACATATAACGTGTACGAGCAGCATGTGAACGAGGTGGTCGATTTGGGGCTGCGCAAATGCACGTGCATGATGTTTGACATCTATTGTATCCCATGTCCACATGCGATTGCAGCTTGGGGTTCTGTCCAAGTGCCGGTGTATTCATTAGTGCACGATTATTATACCTTGGAGATCTGGAAGTTGGCATACGAAGGTACTATACGTCCAGTAACGGACCGCATTGAAAGTAGTATGGACATGTTGCCGCCTCGTGTTGGTTCACAACGTGGACGACCCCAGAAAAATATGTTTCCTTCGGTGGGTGAATTTGGTAGGAGATAACGTTGTAATATGTGTGCATCGTCGTATTCAGAGTGGCTTATACGTTGCCATTTGCGTTATGTTATGTAAGGTTGTGTTACGTGCGTCTGCATGAATATGGAAATAGAAAACCCTTATGCACAAATGCGCAGGGGACCACATCGCACATGCACACATGACCGCACGGATGCGCATGAGACCCCTGCGCATATTTGTGATAACCGCCGGGTCCCCTGCCCATAACGTAAGGTCCCCTGCCTTTAACGTTTGGATCCCGTGAAAAAATCGCGCGGGTCCCATGAGCCTTGCGCGCAGGGAGGGGCGCATTATTCCCATCGGACCCAAACGTTAAAGGCAGGGGACCTGCCGATTAGCACATGGTACCCGCACATTAGGGTTGGTCACGTTCGCTTACTAAGTGGGTCCAATAATTGTTCAATTATTGATGAAAAGTGACATGTCAGAGCAGTGCTTCATTTGTTGGTCAAAAGTGACATGTTAGAGTAGTGTAATTATACAGTATGTGTAGGACAGATGACTTGACATTTGATTCCCGATTTGGGGCTTTTGTCCCCTGCGAAAATCTAATATTATTAAATTCCTTAATAAGATCATAATTAATAAAAAATTAAGTGCGCGATTAAAAAAATTAAAATAACAACTAGATTAACAATATCTTACTCCAAGTTTGAAACCCAAAAAATATATATTCCAACAAGTATTTCAAGTTGAACGATCTCTGACGTGAATATAGTAAGAGAGCACACCCAGAAAACATACTCGTGTTTGTGATTTCTGTAAGATGTAACACTCTTATAGACTTAACCTAATTCTTGTGTTTTTATCCAATTTTTTTTGTTCTGTGCTATTGTATGATGACTTTATATTGTATTCTACGATAAACAAAGTATAAATACGCACAATTATTTGCTTAATTCCATGAATTAACATTGCAAAAATCGCACATGAACACAGAGGACCCACATGTTATGGGCAGGGGATCCGATCGTCAAAACAGGGGACCCGCGCATATTGCATAGTCCCCATACTGAGATTCCCGGGTCGTCATTGGTCCCGTCAAAATTATGCGCATGTTAATGCCGGGTCCCGTCCGGTCCCGTCAAATTGTTGCGCGATATAAGGAAGGGACCCGCGCGTAAAGAGCAGGGGACCTGCGCGTTATGAGCAGGGTCCCCGCACTTATATTCAGGGGACCCGCGCAGGGACGTGCGTAGCAAACAGCTGAAAAGTTAATATCATATCAACCAAGTGAAGTTATGTCAAATCACTTACAATTCAGTTATTTTTATGTCAAATCACACATCAGTCTCACTGACAAAAAGTTGGAAAACACAGAAAAACTCAATCTTTCACAATTCTAAACCCTAAATTCATATCCAACACATGTAAAGTTAATATCAAACAAGTAAAATTAAAATTCAACAGAGAAATTCAACAACACATGAAATTTATACTCAACACAGGAAATATCAACAAAAAAATTAATAAAAACTGTCCCAATCATTATTGAAAATAGAACATGCGAGGTATTTTCTAAACTCCTTCATATGAGTTTGATTGAGGCGGGAGACGTCGTCCTTCTTCATCATAAGCGACATTGCCGCCCGCAACATCGCCACGCCAGTTTCTCCCTGAAAATCATATCCAACATGACACTTAATTTTAAACACGACGACCGATAAATAAAACGCAACATTCATGAAAACTTACTGATTTTGTTTTCTGAAGTCGCGACACCAATCAGCTGGCCAGCTCTTGCCCTTGTTAGGCATGCGTTTTATCAGCTCCAGGTCCTTGAAAATCGCCGGGATTACGATCAGAAGTTTGTTGACGTCGTCGGCGATATAGCGCCACTCGAAGCGAGGAGGCGCATCGGAGTCGTAAATCGTGAACTCCTTTTTCCGCACATCAACAACGAACAACACCCATCGGCCTGCCGTACGCATGGGGATGGCAACTTGGGTCGCTAGATCCCACGACCTGCTCTTCCAATCTTCCTCTTCTCCCTTCGCAAACGGGAGCAATCTCTTGAAGCCTTTCGCACACGGCTTCCCGATTAGGTTTAGCACCCCTCGCTCGTCGACGAACGTCTTAAACCTATGGGACATGTACGCGACTTGGGTCGATACCGATTTGCTAAATTTCTGCATGTTGACGATCCCAGCGAGTCATTCATCGACGTGCTGCACTATAGACCGATTTTCAACATTAAGTAAGGTGACGAAAGGTATTTGGTAAATTCATATCCGTACCATCTCATCGAGTGGAATACCCTCAGTCGCAAGGTTCAGGAGCCATCCAGGGTCGTGTTGTTGTAGCTTCCCGTTGACTTTCATGCCGGTAATCTTCATGAGCGCTAAAAGATGACTTTCGACGTTTGGCCACATGTTACGGGCCTTGAACTGGATATGCCGTTCAAACGCCGAAAGCTTTGGAGCTTTGACTGTATTCGTCGAGGGGAAATCGGTGAACGGCGTCATGGTGTACCAAGATGGCTTCTTCGTCCGCTCAGGGGTCTTCTCTCTGACGACGCCTTTTCCTTTGTCGGCCGCTTGGACAGAAACCGAAGCCTCGACGTGCGTCTCCAACTGAGGTGCATCCTCTAGCAGCTCGGCGTGCGTCTCGAACTGAGCGTGGTCCTCTGGAGGCTCGTCATGCGCCTCGAACTGAGCGTGGTCCTCTGGAGCCTTGACGTCCGTCGCGACCTCGTGAACCCCGAGACCATAACCGCCGCTCGTCGACGATGGGACCACCTCTTCTCTTCTCTCTGCCTTTTCGCCGGTCATTCCGGTTGGACATAGTTTTCGTAACGGGAATGCGCCCATTCCGACTGACTGTGACCGTCCCATGCCTCCTGGCTCGGAATATAGCCATCCGGTCCCATGTACGATGTGTTCCATCTCTCATCGTAATCTATACAAGAAAATTCGAAAATAACTATATATTATTTTCACGTCCTTAAGCATAAAAACTTACCAAACTCGGGCTGTGTAGGGTGCGATCCACCACCAAACTCGGGCTGTGTAGCGTGCGATCCACCACCAAACTCGCTTGGATCGACATCTACATCATAAATAGTAACTGATAAGTAATCTACATACTTAATTAAAAAATTAAGTATAAAAAACTTACTATAATGAGCTTCGGTAGGCGGAGTACGAGACCTGTGATAAAATCTGCTCGCCAAACCCTGAACCGAGTTCCCCAACTCCCCGATGCTTTCGCCCCACGATCGCATTTGGGTGCAATGTTCCTCGTACGCATCCCACCTTCTCTCGTTCGTCGACCAACGTCGACCCTCTTCCTCTCGAAACTGTTGGAATTGCGTGTCAAGTGCGTCGAATCGCCCAAACAAGTTGGTGAAGTTTTGATCCACACCACTCAACCAGTCCTCGAAGCGTGCCTCCGAGGCGAAACCATGACCACTCGATGGACCCGTCCCTGGAGTTGCATGAAAGCCGTGCTCGTGCGGCTGTTCGGGGATGTCGGCGTTACGCATCATCATATCATCGTCGTGACGGCTACTGCTCTCGATCTGGTGGATGGTCTCAGCTTCGAAATTCTGCTGGCGGTGGCCCTCGCCGCGATGGCGGTGTCCCCGGGAGCACCTAACCTCCACTCTCTGCAGGAGTAGAAAGGTCACACGATCGAATAGCTCGTGTGCCGACCCAACGTCCAAGACGTTGTCCCTACAGTACGCCGCCTCCAGCTCGTCTGCTGACGGCACTATCAACCCTAGTACAAAATCAGACTTGTCAGCGGCATCTGCGACGCTCTTCAAAGTCGGGCATCCCTTGCGACTCCAATCCTTCGTCCGCCACCTGAGCATGCGTAGCGTGAAATCTTTTCTTTGTGCAGCGCATAGGCGTCTGCAATGCCCGGGATGCACTCATAAGCTAGTATCTGTATACAAATAACACAAAAATATTAGCAATTACTTATATGTAAAAACAAGGTATGCAAAGAAGCTTAATAATAAATCACCTGAAGTGGCTGTACGAACCCAATTATCAGCCACTCCCGTGGGTTCTCCTGTAGATTTTTCTTAACAGCGCGTATGACCTCCTTGAAAGCCTCGCTGCCCCAAGGATACTCCGAGAAAGCAAACCGGTCTTCAGCGAGGTGAAGGACCCAGGAACTGACGACGGTGTCCTTCTTGGACTTTCGAGGCAGCAACACCGCGGTGGCGAAGTAGACGTCCGCCAACTTGAGCTTCTCGAAGTCCACACGTTCCTCGTCGCCAGCCAACTCCTCCAACGCCTGCTTGACGTTCGACAGGCGAATTGTTGATCTAGCGCCAAAATGCCTCCTCGTGAATGCTTCGACGCGGTTAACCGCCGGTATAGCGGCTGCGAACATGAGCCCGGTGATTAGGCATTACTCCGATTTTGAAAATCGAAGTGGTTTTTTGCCAACAACCATCCACAGCTCTTCGCGGGTGTGCAGCGCCGTCTGCCTCTGGATGAGGTACCACAGCAACTGAAGCGAGAGGTTAAAGTCCGGCTCGGCCATGACAAGGCGGCCGAACGGACTCTGGGCACAATAAATGTGAAACTCCTCATCGGTAAGGCACTGTCTTATCAGCTGGCTGGCCTCGCCGCATAGCGAGGTCACCGTAGGACGACAATCAGAAACTTCGGCACTTGTGCCCAACTGCTTCTTCATCCCAACCTAATTTATACGTAAAACACAGTTTAGCCAATTACTTGGTATGAATATTGAAAATCGAAAACCCTTATGCACATATGGGCAGGGGACCGCATCGCATATGATGACAGTCAAGCACAGATGCGAATAAGACCCCTGCGCATGAGCAGGGGACTGTGCGTATTTTCACGGGCCTGTGTGTATTTTCACGGGACCTGTGCGTATTTTCACGGGACCCGCCCATAAGATGATGGACTAGGCACGGGTCCCCTGGCTATAAGCGCGGGTCCCTTGATTTTACGTGCGGGTCCCCTGATCGTAGCGCGCGGGTCCCGTGTTGTTCTTCACAGGCGCAAGGTCACGAGACCCACGCACAGCAGGGAACCCGCTCGTTATAACCAGGGTACCACGCTTATACGCAGTGGACCCGTGATGGGAGAATCATTTTATGGGGGGGTCCCGTGAAAACGGGCCTTTTCAGTTCAATTCTAAGCATGGTCCTATGCTTATCAGCACGGGTCCGCACCGAATTAGGGTTTGCTGCGTTAAATTGAAGAAGATGCAGATTCGAAAAAATACCTTCTGGGTGTTCGCGCTGATTGCCATTGTCGATTTACGCTCTAGGATTGGGTTTGACTTGCAGAGAATTGTTGGACTTGCAGAGAAACGATTTGCAGGACGTTTTGTGTGCAGGAGATAAACGATTGAATTGTATTGAAAGTTAAACTGGTGGTTGAAATGCTTTTTTACTTTTACTGTTCCATCACGGGTCAGTTACTTGCAGTTAAACCTGAAAACCCTGTAATTTAATACCCCTTTATGTTGATTACATAACTAACCTAATTAAATTAAATTAAATACCATAGCACTATCTATATTTTTTAACGGAACTAAATATTATATTATAAAACATAACTAATTTAAAATACAGTAATAATTATATTGTCAGGGTCACGTACAATCAATAATAGCATATCTTGATAAAATTATTAAATAATTTATTTTACCCTTCTCGCTGCCCTTCTCCACCAACCGGAGCTTGGTCGACATCCTTCTGCACGGCGTCGTTTCGGACAACCTCGGTCCAACCTGTGCCTTGGATCACTTCGCTCTCAGCCTCGTCGTCGTCATTTCAGACAGCCTCGGGTGCTTGTCCTTCGATCACTTCGCTCATACCATCGTCGTCGTCGCCGTCGACCTCGAGAGCATCGTCGTCGCCGTTTAGGAATCTGTCGATCTCGGCCACGATCCACACCCTCCTTTGGGAGAGGTCGACGCCGAGGTCGTCCTCTAGACGGCGGCGGGCGGTGGCGGCCGTGGTAGTCTAGGGGTCCGAGTGACGGACGATTTCGTGGAGGCGGGCGACGATTTGGGCGTCCGTCAGCATTCTTCCTGTTTTGTTTCTGGAATTATTTAAAAATGTTAGATGCTGTGTGTTTGATAAATCCAAGACTTATATAGCTTGCAAAACGCCGTAAGAGCTTCCCAAAACCCTAACATATAGCGGGGGACCAAGCTCTAGTACACGGGACCCAAGCTCTAGTGCATGAAGCATGACCACGACTATCAACAAGAAGCTATTCTGCGCGGGTCCCCTGTTTTTACGCGCAGGTACCCTGCATTTATGCGCGGGTCCCATGATCTAATGGGCCGGCACTAATGTGCGGGGACCATGCACTGATGTGCGGGTCCCGCGAATTTATGTGCGGGTCCCGTGAATTTATGCGCCGCACTAATGTGCAGGACTCCTGTTTTTATGTGGGGTCCCATTATGTAACGCGCGGGTTGCCTGCTTTCAAGTAGGGTCCCCGGATCAACTGGAAGTTTCAAAAACAATGAACATGTTCGGCCTTCCAAACCGGATTTTCGAAGCTTTGAGAACCCATTGGAAGGGTTTAGGACTGAGAGTTACAAATTTAGATGGTTATATTCAAAATACGACCCGGAAAAATACTTACACTGAAGCGTGAGGTTCGAATCTTTCGTTCGCGGAGGACTTTTCAGTGTTCCTTCGCCTGTGAAGAAGCTGATACGAGGTCGGGGAATTTTTTTTAAGGACGATGATGAAGAAGAAGAATAATTAGGTGAGGTGGAATGAAGGCTTTCTGCCGCAAAATGGACGTACAGCTTTTAATTCATTTCAGGCGTTGTTGTATTATATTTTTGTTTTTCTTATTTTTTTTATTAACATTAAGGGATTAGAAGGAGATGATTAAGTGTTAATTAAAAAGAGTGCTATTGACCAAAAAAATAAGTCAAGAGTGCTATTTTTTTAAACTTGACCACGTCAAAGGCTATTTTTTAAAAAGACCCCACTCTCGTGATTGGTTCGTCTTGGTCCTCATCGAGCAGGGAGAAGACGGACACATAAATGAAAAATGAGAGTCTTCTGTATGATATCGCCGAGCTTAATGCTGAAGATTTCTCTCGATACCATCTACCACCTCCTACGATCTTTTGCAGCTTCTTGTCCCCTTGATAGCCTGTTTGCCACGTGAGAGGCGATGAAACCAGTAGCGCCCGTGATGAGGATGTTCTTGGGCGTGTAACCCGCCATGTGCGAATTTCTGCAAAATTAGAAGAATTTTTCTTTATTTTAAGAAGAAGGCAGACAACGCAGGGCAACGGAAAATTGCTAGAAATCACTAATTTGCTCAATCGTTTAGCCGAATCAGCTAAAAGTAAAACTAAGAAAACGCCCATGAGATCCCAGCAAAGAGGCGAGGAGATCCAGCTCAATCATCACAAAATCAAACCTCTTTTCAGCAAATCCAAACCAATCAATCAATCAATAATTAACAATATCCTTCCCAATCTCAAGGCAAACAGCAAATAGAGAGTCGCACAGACACAGAAGCATGCATGTTTTGCAGATTGCCAAGAAATACAAAGCAATAACTGAAATAGCAGCGCAGCTGTATATCAAATCTGATGTAATTAAGACGAACACAAATCAATACGCTAAAACAAACGAACAACTTGAAGAACTCACCTGCGAGAAAAAAAGCTTATCCCTGTGAAAGGAAAAGGGAACAAATAGATTCGATGAGTGAAGATCAACTGGATGGTAAAACAATTTCAAAGTATAGTAAGAGGTGACCTCGGGCGGCGCTGGGAGGCTCGGCCGGAGCAGCTGGGACTGGTCTTGGGCGAGCTAGGGCGAGATTCTGGCAGCGATGAGACTGCACAACAGGGTGAGTTCGGGAAAGCTACAGGGGCGGCGACGGGATGGCGAGACCTGAAGATACGGCGAGAATCCGGCGTGGCTGTGTGGCTGGTTCGACCTCGGACGAGCTGTGCGGCCAAAACCTAGGCGACGAAGCAACGACGGAGCGGAAGGAGCGAGGAGGGCGACGCGCATGTGGAGATTTAGGGTAGAACGCTGCGGTTTACGTTGCGAAGTGGGAACGGGTTTTTTAAGTAAATAGCCTTTGACTCGGTCAACGTTAAAAAAATAGCCTTCAAATATAAAATGATTATACTGCCCTTACTAATCGTGCCCACGTTAAAAATCAATATGTTAAATGGGAATCGCGTTTGGGTGGGCGGGTGGGGTGTAGTCCAGTGGTTGTGTAGTCGGACGTTCAAGTAATAGGTCGTGGGTTCAAATCCCCATTTTTTTTCTTTTTTTATATAGCACGGGACCTGCACTATACAGCACAGGTCCCGTGCTATTAAAAAAAAAAATTATGAGAACCACTTGTAAAAAGACGAAAATACCCTTAAATTGAAGGCTATTTTTTAAAAGGTAGAATCGACGAGGCTATTTTTTTAAAGTTGACCACGTCAAAGGCTATTTTTTAAAAAGACCCAGTGGGAACAGACCGATTGATTGAAGAAGGGGAATTTTATTAGGGCTTTAGTCGCAAAAAATTTTTTAGTCGAAAAATTTTGGCGGTCGCGGGGAAAATTTCACATAGTGACTACATCATAAGAGACAACGACTAAGTTTGTGGTCGCCATTGGTGACTACGTTATGTCAGTCGCCAATTAATTTATGTAGTCGGTTTGTTTAATTTAGCGACTACAATTCCTGTAGTCGGTACGTGTAGTCGCAAAAACAGGTTTTTCTTGTAGTGATACCGAACTCTCAAGAACACTACGTGCTTCGAAATTTATTAATACTCATATCATCTTAATTACTTACGAACCTAAACTGAAAATTAGGGTTTTGTATAATGTTCTAAAGTAGAAAACTTAAATCTTAACCCACATAAGAGAATACTAAAAAACATGGCTATTTCATAAATCTAAGATTTTATGCCTAGCATAAAATCACGAAGTCTTCCTATAATCTATTCTAACCACATGTTAATTTCGAACTCTCCTATAATTACCAGAAAATCACATATATATATATATATGTTTGCTGGGACCGTATTTTAAACATACTAAGCTCAAAGTCGTTTAGCATATAATGATGACTATCGAAAGTATTCTTAAATAGGCTAAGTTTGAGAGATATACCTCACTTAGGTTTTTGAATTGTTGCATTATCGAGTTGAATTCCTTTCGTTCCTTCTTGTTTTGGTACTTCACTTTTGTTCTTGTTCTTTGCTTACTACAATGTATGCTCTTCTACTAATAAACGCGTTATAGGTTGGATTTGTATTAAAATTTCGATAATGGTGATGATGGGACAAGTTAGTGATATCGTACATACGTTGATTTCCTTTTTCACTAAGTTACCTTATTTAGTTTTGGGCTTTAATATTCGGTCACTTAGTCATTTGGGCCATAATTTCCTTAATTACCCTATACTAAGTGTAGCCCACTCTTAATCATCCAAATACTAGTATTTTTGTTAATCCCTTTGTCATTAAACAAGGTTACTTATTTGGGTCTTTAGTATTGTTTCAACCTTTTTGAGCCATACATTTATTTAAGTCCAGAATTATTTTAGCTTCATCCGAATTTTCTTTAATAAACATTTATTAGGAATTTTATTCCGAATGCTTTCTTCGCTAATTATCCAAATCTGCTATCGTAATCCCACTTCAAATTTTGCGAGTATTACAGCTGTCTTTCGCTTCAACTGGTAATTCTCTACGGGTTTGACACGCCCTATTACGTGTCTAAGTGTTGCTATTTTGATCCGAGCTACGAGGGCAATCGGGGAACCCGGAAAATTTTTGTTCCGCACCGTACCCGGGGACGTGGCGTCTCCGGGAGACACCGGGTAACCCAACACCTGAAGTCGGTGCACATCCTCCGCTTTCCATTTCCCGTTTTTTACAAAGACGACGTTAGCCAACTATGTAGGGAACTGAATCTCTTGGATATGGCTTGTTTGGGAAAGCTTGTCTACTTCCTCCTTTAGGATTTGGGGCTCTTTCAGTTCCGCATGGTCAGAGCTTCTATTTTTTATGGGTCGGCTTCTGGTAGGATATTCAAATGATGTGTGACGATATCCGGGCGAATTCCAATCCTATTTCTTGGAGAAAATGCGAAAAGGTCCGCATTTTTTTAAAGACATCCCACAAGCTCCTTCGTGGCTTTGTCTCGTTGGTATGCCCCTATTTTGGTGGCCCTCCTTTTCTATCTTAATCCTTTTGTCACGTCCGATTCATTGCCTAATGGCCTCCTTTTCTTTTGACACCGCCTTTACTTTGTTGACGTAACATCATCGGGAACTCTGTTGGTCTCCTGAGATCCCCCCTACTTGCTCTCCCATGGGGAACTTGATCTCCAGCGATAAGTAGATGGAACGGTTCTGAATTCATTGATGGCAGGTCGTCCCAAAATGACATTGTAGGAGGAGGCGATGTCGACCTCTAGAAAGTTGATAATTTTGACTATCCGAGCCGTCTCTTTCCCCATTCCAACTGGCAACGTAATCTCTGCCATAGGCTTTATCCCCGGACCTCCAAACCCATATAAGACTGTGGAGACTGGGCGGAGTTTGGCTTCCAAATCCGCCTTGTTGAAACTATCTAAGCATATTACATCCGCGGAGCTCCCTCCATCAACATAAATTCTGGACAAGTCGAATCCCGCTACGTCCGTGGTGATAACCGAGGCGTCATTATGTGGTTTGGCCACATGTTTTCATATTTTGGTACCAGTTGAACTTCAGTCACCGGATCTCTGTACATCCCACTGATCCCCCGGGACTTCAATCTCATTTTTTGGAGGAAGTGGGGGTTGTTGCTTTTATCTGGCACAGATCCCCCTACTTCTTTTCCCCGCGGACCTGGAGCTCATACTATGATAGTGATGTGAGCCTTAAGTGGAGCTGACTCTTTATCTAGAGGAGGCGAGGTTTGTCTGTCTTTGGTCAGCACAGATCCCCCGGATTCCTTCTCGGTTATATTCAGACCTTGGTCGAGGCCATGGTCAATGAACTTCGTGAGATGTCCCGTTAGGATGGGCCCTTCGATTTCATCCTTCAAATGATATTAGTTGTTAGTATGATGCATGTATTTAATATGGTATGAATAATATAATGAAAATGAGATTTAAAGGGCCCTGGAGTTCCGGCTAAGAGCTTTTTCGTCACAGGATGTGTAGAATACTATTTGTAATTGTGCTTGATTTCATTAGTTGTCCTTGTAATTAGGGGCATTTTGTATAGTAGTCCTTAGATTAGGACTAGTTTGATATTTATACCAAGTTTGTTTGGTATAAATACATGTAAATCAATTGAGCTGAATAGAGAAAGTTTAGAGAATTGATCCGAAGGGCTTGCAATTTGATTTCTAGAGAGAGAAACAACAGTAACTTTTTCTCACTCTAATTGAATTCTCTCTAGTGTTCTTAACTTGAGTTTTTCGATCAAATTCAATTGATTATCTAAACGATCGAATTACTATGAATTCTAGCCTAGGATCGTAGAGTTGTTAATCGTAGGACCTAACAGGATGTCTCTCGGGTAGTCAGGGTCTCCTCCATGTTGTTGCATAACGGTATGAGGTTCTGCAGGACCCTAAGACTATCATGACCTGAACAACCGGTCATCAGAATAGAATTTTAATTTCTCTCTCCTCCACATACACAACCTACACCTCAACACAACCTCAATAATTTTCAACTTTATCAACAACCCAACACAACCCATAATATTTATATTTTATAATTATTTTAAGTAGTATTTTAATGTTTGAAAAATAGATTACAGTATACGATATAAAACTTAGATACTTTAGTCATTGGAGAAAAAAATAATATGAATTATGATAGATTATAGAATGTGATAGAGAAATAAATTGAAATTGTGATTCAAAATGTATCGATATTAGCATCTATTTGTAGAGAAAAAAAATCATATATTTTGGTAAAAAAATAAAAATTATATTTTAACAGATAATTAAATGTATCATAAATTTCATAAAAAGCAGTAAAACAGTTTATCGAAAACTGTGCACAACCGTTTGTGACCCAGGTTGGTCCACCAACCTGTTGTGGGTTGGGTCACAACCGGTTGTGGGAATTATTTATTTTTTTGGTTTATTTTAATTACTTATATTCTACAAGCAATTGTGGAAGTCATGGTTAAAGATAGTCTAAGAAGAGATCCCGTCAGCTCCTTGTTGTGAGGTTAAGGCAGTAATGGTTTCCGTGGTCATGTTTCTTGCTCGTTCCTTCCTTTTCATCTGCGGTGGCTTGCTTCTCTTCTTGGGCGTTGGTGATTTTATTTTCGTTCGAATATGGTGGTGGGTGCTCCCAAGGCTGCAATGTTTGACCTGCTGATGTATGCGTGGAGGTCCTCATCCTCCCTCAGAGTGGAGCTCATCTAATAGATCCACTGGGTCTTCTTGTGCTTAGGCGGAGCTGGTTTGGAGGCCCCCAAACGTGGACCTTTGCATGCAAACGAGGTGCGGGACTTTGGGATCCCGAGCTTATAGCTCGTGTCTTTGTTTCAAACGGAGATGTCTTCGTGAATCCCCTTGGTAATTTTCTTATGTTAGCAGAGAGCTAGGGTCATAGGTCCCAATCTAATAGGTAGGTCCTTTGTACGTCAACATGGAGCTGAATTGTACACTCCGAACATATATGTCATTCCTTCGCTATTGATGCGGGTATGACCTCGATCAACAAGATTTGGTCCGGGAAATAGGAGTTGACGAGTGAAACGGACTGGGTTGGATATTTTAGTATGTGCTTCGATCTGTTATTTAGTGCTAGAAACAAAAGAGACACAGATTTTACGTGGTTCGGATAGGTGTCCTACGTCCACGGGCCGCCGGAAATGTTAGGAATATGCCCTCGAATGCTATACGAGGATTAGATTCTATAGGGCATTAGAATATTTATCGTTCGACCTTTTGTGTAATAAGATATTTTCGTGTGTTTAATGAAAGGCATTGTTCGTTTATTGAATATAAGAGTTCTTTACTTAGCATCCGGTAAAGCAATAAATGAACATATCCAAATGTGTCGAGTTGAGTCACTGTTCTCGATGGGTACAAGAGAGGAAGGCACCAGTGGACTCTTAACCTCGAACATTAAAAGTCCGTAAGCCTGAGGCTCTAGTTGGGTGCTGGATAACCGATCACGGCTTATTTGTCGATGACCTATCGTGTACCAATATCCCGCTTGGAAGCGGAGGTCATGACTTGTGATACGAATCGAATCAAGGGATTGACTCGTTTCATGGACACTGACTCATGGGTCGTACGGTCGAACATGGCTTATTACTCAAGGAGTGTCAATGACCGACGACAACACTATAGTAGTCTACGTGAACCTTTGACAGAAATGGGCTTTGACGGAGTTGACTTCGAAGTCTCGACTGTCACTGGTTCCCCTTGACCCGATTTGTTATTGCATGGGCGGGCCAGATGCGGTCTTGATGACGATTTGTGATTGCCGGGCTTAGACCTCCGAGTACGGATTCACAGTCTCGCAAGTAATCGAGATAATGTCCTATGAGGACGGCGATGGGAAATTACGAAATCTTTGGCCAAGGTATTGAACTAACTCATGTGAGACATGGAGGGTAGTTTGGTAATTTGCCTCGTCTCCGTTTTATCATAGAATCGAGTTTAGTGAGTTTGACATAGAGCATGGCTCTCACTTGATTGGGACAGAGCTCAAGGGTTTATACGTAGCACTGTTATCTATAGTGAGGTTCTGGAATAAAGACTGGGTCGAAATTCACACTCGAATCGGGTTACGGTCCGGTACTGCGGATTGGCTAGGTAACTACCGGACTCTTGGATTCCTCCCTTGCTGATTGAGGCGAACCTAGAGAGTCGGGCTTAAAAAGGATCATCAACGTGTACTGATAAGGAGAGAAAGTGTTTTGGACCTTAACGGTCCTTGGACCGTTGGGCCACGCCTTAATGGGCCTCGGGCCATTTATTGGATCGGAGTTGGACTTCGTATGAAACTGACTTTAAGACTTGGGCTTGGCCAAGTGCTTAATGGGCTTGAGGATAAAATTGGATTTCACCTTAAGCTAATTTCGAAATATGCCTTTGAGGGTATTTTCGGAATTTGCATATTTGATATAAATAAATATGGAATAAAATATTTACAATATTATTTATTTAAATTTCGAAATTAATCTAGGATTAAGTTTCGAATTCCATACCATATCTAAATATACTTAGTTTGCTTGGTAATTAAGTTAGTGTTCTAATAATAGCAAGTTTCCTTAAGTTTGGATTTGGAATTCAAAAGAGAGTAAGATTTGGCAAAAATCTCTCACACTTTAAGGACTAGGATATCGAAATCTAAGCCTTTAAATAGGCTAAGAATTTCGTGCCCCATATAAAGAGAAAGCAATTGATTTTCGAAATCAACTAAAGGCATAAAACACACACCGAAAGCACACACTTTTCTCCCACGCGACGGCTCGGTTCTCTCTCGACATCTTCAGAGAACTGACGTCGTGGTACACTGCAAGGTCGGTGTGACAATCTAGTGCCCTCCACCACCACCGACGAAGTCTTGAAGAAAAGGACGAAGTGCTGCCACTCGCTTCAACTGGTAATTCTCTACAGGTTTGACCCGCCCTATTACATGTCTATATGATACTATTCTGATCCGAGCAACGAGGGCAATCGGGGAACTCGGAGAATTTTTGTTCCGCACCGTACCCGGGGACGTGGCGTCTCCGGGAGACACCGGGTAAACCAACAGTGGTATCAGAGAGGGCGCTCGTGATCGGGCGGTACGGACCGACGAGGAACCACGGACCGGACCGGGACCCGCGCGGCGGCGGGATCCGGGCAGCCGCGCGTTGCGAGCGGTGCAGCGACAATGCAGCCGCGGGATCGGGCTGCTTCGAGCAGGCCCGATCCGCCTCGTACTCCGGGACCGGGCCAGCCATGGTGGCTTAGGCACCGTCCCCGGGCAGCGCTGCCGCAACGCGCGGCGGCACCGCAGAGATCGTCCGCAGCTTTGGCCGCGGACTGCGACTGCGACGGCTTTGGCCGCGGCTTTACTGCGATGACGAACATTATTACTATGCTGCTTGAGAGAAATTGTTGGTGGGACCAAACTACGTGGACTGGCTCCGTAACCTAAGGATAGTCCTAGAAATGGAGTCGTTAACTTATGTCCTCGATTCCCCCGTACCGCAAGTCCCAGGGGCTGATGCGAGTGACGAAGACCGGGCTGCATATGCCAAGTGGCAGATTGATGAGCCAAAGGTCAAGGGCTATATACTTCTTTCCATGAGCAATGAGTTGCAGCGCAATCACTCGGAAATGGAAGTGGGCGCCATTTTGCTTCATTTGAATGAGCTTTTTGGCGAACATTCCAGGAGTGCTCGCTATACCCTTACGGAGCAACTATTTCATTGCAAAATGGCTGAGGGTAGTGACGTCAGAGAGCATGTGCTCAAGATGATCGATTGGATCGTAAGACTCGAGGCACTGGACTTTATCATGGATAATGAGCTCCAGAATCTGATACTTCAGTCGCTCCCACCTTTCTTCAATTCGTTTATTGTGAACTTTAATCTGAACAAGGCCGAGATGACGTTGACTGGGTTGACGAACCAGTTGTCGGCGGCGCAAACTCAGATGAAGAAGGTGAAAGAAAAGGAAGTTGTTCTTGTCGCGAATGCTAAGACTCGAGGGTCGAGTAGAAAGAAAAAGTCGGACAAGCCCACTAAGCCCAAAGGACGAATTTCGAAAGACAAGGCTAAGAAGAATGTGTTCAAAGGCGCCAAACCGACGGACAAATGCCTTCACTGCAATGAGCTTGGCCATCGGAAGCACGATTGCCCAAAGCTAGCCGCCTCAGGTAAAGAACTTTTCGTTTTAGAAACTAATTTTTCTATGACAGTATATTTCGCTTCGTGGATCTTAGACTCGGGAGCTAGTGCTCACATCTGTGTTTCGAACCAGGGTCTGAAACAAAGTAGGAAGCTGGCGGACCGAGAGATCATGATTAACGTAGGAAGCAGACATAGTGTACCGGCGACCCACATTGGATCAAGAACTCTCGTTTTATCTACTAGACATAGTTTACTGCTTTCCGATTGTTTAGTTTTGCCCAAGGGGCTTAAGAATATTGTTTCTATTCCCGTTTTGAGCGGAAATGATACATAACAGATTACAATATTTTATACCCCGTAAAAGTGTACTTTTGGTCGATATTTGTACAATTTATATACGAATATTCTACGGCTACGTTTATTTACATTCGTTACAGGTATCGAAGCAAAAATTGGCAAAATAGAGCCGGAAGATGGGTCCTTCAGCCCAACCTTTAGGCCCATTACAAGAGCCATGATGAAGAAAAAAGATCAGCCCACCAAAACTACCAACTTGAGAATTATAAAGCTCCAATGATTGGTCTTTAGCCAATATACCATCTATGAGCTATTTCCTATCAATTTCCATACGAGAAAAGGCTAGAAAGCTGCTCAATTATTGGTTGCTTGGCCAAGCACGCGTACATCTTGAAGATAAAGTCAATATTTATATTATTAGAATAAAAACAGCAAACTCAAAGAGAAGAACTCAAGCAAGCGGTCACGATCGAAGACAAGTTTTAAGAAGAAGATAAGCAAGTCTCACATCAACGAACGGCTCAAGCTCCAAGCGCACAGCTCAAGGCAGGAAAATATATTCGACAAGGTCCATCAAACGACTGCTAAGTATTTGAAAACAGATTTTGGAGATTACGCGTGATAAAGCCGGCTCCATGTCTCCACCTTGGAAAGAGAAGAATTAGCTCACGGTTATCGTCTATAAATAGAAAGAGCCACGAAGAACAACGGACCTCACACTTTATTTTGTTTCAATGGTGTTACTCTGAATTTGTAGTTCCGTCTTAATTTCGTCTACATCTGTGTGCTGTATTTTGCTGGTTTTTGTTTTAAAAACAGTCTTTTATTTAGTTAAGCTTCAAGATACATCATCATCTTGGCTATTTTGTGGTGTTGTGTGTTGCCGAGAGTTATAGCAGAGGAGAATAGGACTGTTTCATTATCAGTAGTGCTATTATCATTGTCCCCTTTCATCTTAATGTTTTATTTTATATTACAGAGTGGAAAGAGAAGTCGATTTTGAGAGAAGTGGTCTGAGATTTTAGTCTGAGAATCATCACTAAAGTTTTAGCTTCTATAATGAAAATCTCTTGCTACATCCCATAGTTATTTTATCTTATTATAAATCAGTTTTCCACCGATTGAATTTTAGGTTTTTCATCCTTATATATTATGGCTTTTTATATTAGGAACTCAAATCATCAGTTAGCAAGGAAGTTCTTTTACGTCTGTTTGCTCATTTGACTTAACAAATAATTCGACTACCTGTGCTGCTTTGTGCATGACGAAGATTGACAAACAGGCGCAACACTAATGGTCGTAAGTTTATCGCAATCTGTTTTTATATGTCATTAGCATTTATAAATTTTAATTGTGCTTTGAGTAATATGTTTAGCCATTATTATTTAATCATTGTTAATTTCGATGTTTTCTCGTTCGCTAATGCACTCAAACCCAACAAAACAATCCCCCACTAATATTAATATAATAATTATTATCAATATTATTATTATTAATATTATCTTTATTATTATTATCATTATTATTAATATTAGTATTATTATTGATCGAATTTAAAATTAGAAATAAATCAACCATTTTCCCTGTGGAGACGATCCCTACTTTCGCTATACTCATATTTAGTGAATAAGGTTATAAATTATATTTTTGGCCGTTTATGACGCGACCAGGAAACGGTTATGAGTTCCGTTTTAGTAATAATATATGCAATATTTATTTTGGAAATAATTGCGTCGGAAGTGCAAGTTTACTGAATGGATTATATTATTTAATGTCGAAGATAAAACAAAAACTGTGAATGCAATCACCAACAAACGAAATAGTCGAACTCGAGACTGTTGTGGCATCTTCGACTCAGTCACACTGGAGAACAGAAGATTCTCGAGTTGGAGAAAACCGGCATTATAAAGCCGCTTGGATCTGATCCCTATCCGACTTCCGAATCTTGTATACGTGGAAAGATGACCAAGTCGCCCTTCACAGGGACTTTTGCGAGAGCCGCAGAACTTCTCGGTTTGATCCACACGGATGTTTGTGGACCGTTCGGGGTAGCGGCTCGCGGTAACTTCCACTATTTCGTTACCTTCACTGATGATCACTCTCGCTTCGGCAAGGTGTATCTCATGAAGCACAAGTCTGATACTTTTGAATGGTTCAAAGAGTACAAGGCTTTAGTGGAAAATTAGACTGGAAAGAGCATCAAAGCCGTTCGATCAGATCGAGGTGGCGAGTACATGAGCCTCGAGTTTGACGAGTTCTTGAAAGAGAACGGGATCATTTCACAGTTGACACCGCCCGAAACACCGCAGTTGAACGGTGTGTCCGAATGCAGAAATCGAACTCTGTTGGATAAGGTTCGATCTATGCTGAGCTATACAGACCTGCCCATATCGTTGTGGGGTCATGCCCTGTTGACAGCGGCACACATTCTGAATAGATGTCCTACAAAGTCTGTCGATCGTATTCCGTATCAGATATGGATAGGACGAAGACCGAGCTTGAATCACATTAGAGTTTGGGGTTGCCCCGCATTCGTAAAAAAGCTCAAGACAGATAAACTGGAATCGAAGGCTGTGAAAGGACGTTTTATTGGGTATCCTGAGGATTCCATGGGATACCAAATTACTTCCACGACGATCAGAGAATTGTTGTAGCCCTTCAAGCTCAATTTCTCGAAGAAGAGTTTGTTCGAGAAGGTGGAGTGGGTCGCGAAGTAACTCTTGGAGAGTCGTCAGAAGCGCTTTCACAGACTCTAGTGTCAGATGACACCGTAAAGCAGTCCGAGATGCAACCTGAGTTGCGCAGGTCGGGTAGAATATCTCGCCAGCCTGAGAGATATGGGATGGTCCACATCGAGCACGAGGTTGCTGCGATGGAAGGGAACGTCGGAGACGATCCCACTACCTATGACAAGGCAACCAGGATAAAGATTCGGAGAAATGGCTTACAGCTATGCAAGCCGAAATGGATTCTATGCACGAAAACCAAGTCTGGACTCTAGTATACCTCCAGATGGTTTCAGACCCATTGGGTGTAAATAGATCTACAAGAGAAAGATTGGATCTAACGAATTGGTTGACACATACAAAGCTAGGCTTGTGGCGAAAGGGTACAGTCAAAAAGAGGGCATTGACTATGAGGAGACCTTTTCGCCTGTCGCTATGATGAAGTCCATTCAAACATTGCTTGCGATAGCTGCGCACTATGACTATGAGATCTGACAGATGGATGTGAAAACTGCGTTCCTAAATGGAGACCTCAAGGAGAAAATATATATGGAGCAGCCCAAGGGTTTTACATCGCCAGGAGATGCTCATAAGGTGTGCAAATTGAACAAGTCCATTTATGGACTCAAACATGCCTCCAGAAGCTGGAATCTTCGGTTCGATGAAGTGGTCAAGGGCCACGAATTCTTGAAGGACGAAGACGAACCTTGCATCTATAAGAAAAGTAGTGGGAGCAAAATATCTTTCCTCGTATTGTACGTGGACGACATCCTTTTGATAGGAAATGATATTGGAATGCTCTCGATGGTGAAAGCGTGGCTTTCGACCGAATTCTCCATGAAAGACTTGGGAGAAGCTACCTACATCTTGGGTATTCGCTTTTATAGAGATCGAGCGAATCGTATGTTAGGACTCTCCCAGGCCCTTTACTTAGAGAAGGTCCTGAAGCGATATAATATGGACGCCTCTAAGAAAGTGTTGGTCCCTATCTGATCCAACAATACTGACCTAGGACGATTTACCACGCTAATGATGAAAGATTTAAAGCTTGTGCGTGGGGTGTGACAGTGAAGACGATGAATGCTTTGAAAATGCTTTCTTACTATTCAACACACACGCACTCACACATACTACACCAAAAACACACACCCTAATGAATTAGGGTTTGGGGGTATATATACCACATTAGTTGGTATATTATACCCCTAGTAACTAAGAACTAGAATATTACAAACTAGCCCAAAGTTAATTAAATACAAGCCAACTAAGATAAACACAATGAAATTGAACACTATAAAATATTCCTAACAATCTCGCCCTTAGTGTTCAATCTTCAATTCAACGCGAGTTATCTTTGTTGGGCACATGGAGAATCTCTCGAGTCCTAACAATCTTCCCCTTGCTCCTCTTGCAAAGGCTATCTCCTCTTCTTGTGGAGGATTTGAATACGCTTTCAGCTAGAACTCTCTTGTCTTGACGCTATACGTTGTAGACCGGATGTATACTGTGATCCACGCCCGGATATTCGTTTCTTGATGATGTCGCAGATCTTTAAAATTTTGTCATCTTGTCCTTGTCTTTTTCGTATTTTGAAGTCGTCAAGTCTTCTCTAATCTTCTTCTTCTCAGTGCCAGATTCGTCTTCGTCGAAGGAAGTTGTCTGGTTCGACCTCGAGGAAGCTTGTCTGACTCCAGAAGAAGGTATGCGTGGGGTGTCTTTTAGCATGTGCCAAAGCTCCTTTGGGATGTGGCATGGTAGGTTCCAGTGGAGTTCGGCTTCATCGTAGTAAGCACGGCGGAATATAGATGGTGAGCGTGGGATGTGTTATAAAATGTGCCAAGGCTCCTTCTGAATTGACGTTTGGGTGCAGGAGAGCCCGGCTTCATAGTGGTACGCGCGGCGGAAGTTGGTGGGTGGTCCGACCTATTTGTTAATACGTATCCCTTATGATACCAGTCTTTTAGCATGTGCCAAAGCTCCTTTGGGATGTGGCATTGTAGGTTCCAGTGGAGTTCGGCTTCATCGTAGTAAGCACGGCGGAATATAGATGGTGAGCATGGGATGTGTTATAAAATGTGCCAAGGCTCCTTCTGAATTGACGTTTGGGTGCAGGAGCCCGGCTTCATAGTGGTACGCGCGGCGAAAGTTGGTGGGTGGTCCGACCTATTTGTTTATACGTATCCCTTCTCCCTCTCATGGCAATTCGTGTTAACGAGATCGGCATGCTTGTATATTAGTCGAAGGAATAAACAAACGATAGGTCGGTGTGGGTAAAACCAGACGAAGCCACTAAGGCAATCCATCGACACGAGTTCAGAGTTAAACTCTGAGACGCGGCCTGTAAGCACAGGGCTTAGAACCGGAGCCACATAGGCGTTCCGTTAACATCGATCTAGGAGCGTAGCTCGCAGACGATGGCCTGATGCCGTTGTTGTTTTGATGTTGCAACGGTAGGACTTCCTTCAAATCATGGAATCACATCTAAGAGGATGTGTCTATGGAAGTTCTGATCTGGTCACGAAGTCCAGATAAGAAAAAGTGTATGTGTCCTAAAAATTATAAAACATTTAGGTAGTGAGGACACCTAGACTCGATGTGTCCAAGAAAGTTCAGTGGTGTGGGGCTAACTACCACTTAATTCAATATCTACAGCTTCCAAGTGAAGCGGTGATAGCATGCGTGGCTCCCCGTGATTTGATGAAACATCGATCTTTAGGGAGATCGATGAGTGGGTAAGGCTCGGTTGTGCATGCGCCATTGGACCAAATGAGGCGACTTCTACCCATGAGCTGATAAAAATCAGCTCCTGCACCTATATGCGATGGCCCGAAAATTTTGTGAGGTGAGGATTTTTTGTATCTTCCGTTCTTCGGTATTGTCAAGAATTGCCAGATGGGAATGTGGCTTATGGACTATCTTCACTAACACTTGGCTACGTTCCGGGGTTAGGTTCAGTTTGGTCTGACTGAACCATGGGAACCTAGAATCCATGCGTCCGTCAATTTTGGTGAGTGCTGCTTCATCAGCAAGTTGGAGCAGGGTAGTTGAGATCATCTTCGTGTTTGTGTATGGATGTCACGCCTTTTGTAATTCTTGAACTCTTGAGGGTCGAGTTTTCAAGTGAAGTCCGTCTTGGGAGGTGGAAGCGTCTGAGAGGGTTTTTCTTTCTTTTCCCCCTTTTTTTGCTTTTCTTTTCCCTTTTTTTTTTGTTTTTTTTTTGTTTTTTTTTTTTGTTTTTTTTTATGTATACATATATATATTATCGTAATAGTAGTATACAAGTAGTATCATAGTAATAATAGATATAGTATATGTATACGTATATGTATATAGGTTAAATGAAGTTTCTCCCCCTCAAATCGTGCACCTAAGATGTGCTCCCCCTAAAAATGTACTCTCCCCTCGCAAATATGGTTGATACTCCCCCTCAATGCATGCACGTTAAAACATATAAGTTCTCTCCCAATAAACTATGCGTGAACGTATTTATTTATTTTCAGATCAGATGCAAACTAAAGAATTATTGTTCTTTAAAATGCATTAGAATGTACGTCTTTCGCTTATTAACACTTCTAAAAAAAAATAGGTATTTTTGACAATTCAGCTTATATGCATACACGATATTTCAGGCTTGAAGTTCTTTAAGATATATGCATAGTTAAAATGTACCTATTTAAAGACATAGGCATTTATCAATTCAGCTTATATGCATACGTAAACGTTAAGCTTGAAAATTCTATAAGTTGTAACATAATGAAATATACCTATAATGGGGTGTTTATGCATTTCAGCTCATGTTTACATGCAAAAATTTGAAATTTAAAGTCTTTTGGAAGCATGCGTAACTATAGTGTACCCTCGTTTGGTTGCTCGCACCGCTAACCAGCCGTGTATGTGGAGCAACCCAAGATACCATACACGCCGGGATGTTTGGCTGCCCTCTTCGCATACCAGTCATGAGTGTGGAGCAGCTCTCTTAGTACCTACCCATGCTGGGATTCTGCAAAAACTTTATCGGGACTTTGGTATCCATTTTTTAATGGGTCCTCCCTTGTTAGCAGAAAATAAGTTAAGCACATTTGGTTCAGATATTGATCCTAAATCATCCTTTAAAGTCCAATTCAATTTGATTTGTGATTTACGAATCCAGGTTTGGTGAACCTTAGAGGAAAATGACAATTCAGCGCCGGTGAATGTGTGCCTAGGTGTAGAAGACCTAAAGATTTTCTCCCTAGCCAGTCGCATAAGATGCTTTCTAGAATAAATATGGACTAGGTATTTCAAGCAGGAATATGAGCTTATGGCGCTATATGCGTCATTGGATGATGAGTCGTATTGCCTACAAGAGTTCACATCATTCACTCTATAATGATGAGTGTGCGGGATTTGGGAAGTTCGTTTGCTTAAGCTTGGAACTTCTTCTTTGCACGCTTCCCTTTTGATAGGAATGGGAGAAAAAAATCTTGAACATTTTCTACTTTACTTTTCGAAGATAATATTGATTTTCCTCTCTCCTTCCTTATTTTTATTTGTTCCTTAGCTATTTTTAGCGCTTTGCTTTTACTTAACGTTTCAGCTTCAGTCAATATTGACTTAGAATGATTAGTAAAAGCCTTCTCAGTTTTAGGAACAAGGATGCATCTTTTAGTTTTTGTTTTCTTTACCTGTTTTGAGCAAGATGTATTATTTGACAAATCATTTGAAACAGATAAAGACGGAGAATTTTTGAGATATAAAATCTCCTTTAAAAGCCTTTCCTTTTCAGCGCCAAAACCTATCCTTTCAGAGTCCAAAGTATCTTGTAAATCTTTCAATTTACGAAGAGTCTCTGGAGTATCACATAGAGTAGGTTTTTTATCATGTAAAATATTTTCCCCGTTAGGAATTAAATTAGAAGGATAGTTTTGATCTGCTAGACCTATATTCGAAATAACATTCTCTAATCGTTTAATCTTAGAGTAATACACTGTTCCTCTAAGACGGTCTCATATTTTGATGAGGCTTCATTTCGCTCAGCTTCGCAAGAACGTAAATTTTTAGTCATCTCGCAGACCCTATTTTCACTATCTTTTAACTTAGTTTCTAAGCTAATTATATTTGACTTTGCGTTTGTCAAATCTTCATTAGCATAAGCTAGGCTTTCTTGTTGCTTAAGCAACACGGAGTAATTATTAGCAAGTCTTGCTTCTAATTCCTCAATTTTCCTAGCTTGAGCATCCATTTAGATTAATATAATATTTAATTGAAAATAGAAATTGGCTTTTGAAATTTTAGTGACGAAAAGTTTGGTTTACTTGAGAAGTATGGTGAAGTATCGAAGAAAGTCGGCGTCGAAAATTTTTTGGCGTGCACCGAAAAATTTTGTGATGATTTCGAAAACTTCGTGAAAATACCAAAACTTTTTCTATAATTTGCCAATACGTCCTAAATAGATTATTGGATGACTGATCGTTGACACGTTTGTGGATTTGCTTTAAAACATTTGACTGAAAAGCAGTCTACACCGAAAATCTTTGGGCCGGAAGGAAAATTATAAACGGGCGTTAGGACTGACTATGCCCGTTGGATTTTTTTTTTTTTTGAAACTTAAAATATTTTTATTCAAAGGGTCCAATTGTTTTGGTGATTGAAAGCGTTTATGTGTGATTTTGAAGAGTGAGTTTGGATCGCCCGATTTCAGGTTTCGATCGAAGCAGATGAGTTTCGACCGATACTCAGTTTCGCCGAGAAAAGTTTTAATTTCAAAGAAATGCTCAGTTTTGATCGATTGTGTGTTTCGCGTGATTTGATGAGAAATTATTGAGTTTCGAGCAAAACACTGTATATTGGATGAGTTTCGTTCGAAACTGGTTTCGGGTAATTATCAGTTTCGCCGAGAAATGTATCGGGCTAAACTAGTAAATTTGGTACTGTAGCCTTTCGCCGAGAAATGTATTTAAATTTTTGAATGTTTCAGTTTCGATCGAAAGTGAGTTTCGCCGAGAAAAATTTTGAATACAAAGAGATGCTCAGTTTCGGTCGATTGGGGGTTTCGGGCGATTTGATAAGAAATGATTGAGTTTCGGGCGAAACTCAAAATAAAGGATGAGTTTCGATCGAAACTGGTTTCGGGCGAGTCACAGTTTCGCCGAGTGAAAATTCTGTGGAAATTGAGCAATCGGGCGACTATTCAAATGCGGCGAAAATCAAAATCAATTGAAATCAAATCGGGCGAAACTCAAATTAGGTGAAATTAATCGTTTGCTACAGTGCACATTCGCCCGATTGGATGTTTCTGTCTGAAAAATTTCTGGGCAGAATGACGAACTTCAGACTCGATTTCTACATAAAACTCACTCAAATCAACTAAGAAACGTTGGGTAAACACTTCAAATCACTCGAAATCAACCTATTTAGCTTTTGAGCTTGCAAAATCAGCAAAAACAACTCAAAAATTCAAGAACAAGCAGAAATTCGACCAAGAAAAAATACCCAAAATTTTCAAAAATCTCACTCAAATCCGAACGTGTTTGCTCTGATACCACTTGTTGGTCCCTATCTGATCCAACAATACTGACCTAGGACGATTTACCACGCTAATGATGAAAGATTTAAAGCTTGTGCGTGGGGTGTGACAGTGAAGACGATGAATGCTTTGAAAATGCTTTCTTACTATTCAACACACACGCACTCACACATACTACACCAAAAACACACACCCTAATGAATTAGGGTTTGGGGGTATATATACCACATTAGTTGGTATATTATATCCCTAGTAACTAAGAACTAGAATATTACAAACAAAGTTAATTAAATACAAGCCAACTAAGATAAACACAATGAAATTGAACACTATAAAATATTCCTAACAGAAAGGGTTCCTACCTATGCGATATGGGATTCACCTTTCCAAGGCTATGAGCCCTCAAAGTGAGTTGGAGCGGAAAGAGATGAATGGAATCCCCTATGCATCCGCAGTGGGTAGCTTGATGTACGCGATGCTTTGCACGCGACCTGACTTGGCGTACGCTGTGAGCGTAGTCAGTCGGTTTTAGGCTGGTAAGGAACATTGGACAGCAGTCAAGACTATCCTCAAGTACCTCAGACGGACTAAGGATATGATGCTGGTCTATGGTAATGATGAATTGGAAGTGGAAGGGTATACGGATTCGGATTTCCAGTCTGACGTGGACGACCGAAAATCCACTTCAGGATTCGTCTTTACGCTCAACGGAGGAGCAGTGTCTTGGAAAAGTTCCAAACAGAGAACTACTACATATTCCACCTGCGAAGCAGAGTATATAGCAGCCAGGCAGCTAAGGAAGGTGTTTGGATGAGAAAGTTCTTGGAAGAACTTGGCGTCGTTTCTGTAGCAGATAGGCCATTGCCATTGTGGTGTGACAATACTGGCGCTATTGCTCAGGCGAAAGAACCGAGATCTCACAGCAGGTCTAAACATATAGAAATAAAGTACCACGTGTTACGTGGATTCGTTGAGAATGGCTACATAGTCGTGCAGAAAATTGCGACCGCGAAAAACGTGGCCGACCCATTCACCAAGCCTCTATCACAAGCAGCGCTGGCTAGACATCTCGAAAAGATGGGTATTAGATACTGCAGCGCATGACATTGAGTGCAAGTGGGAGATTGTTAAGAATATGCCCTCGAATGCTATACGAGGATTAGATTGTATAGGACATTAGAATATTTATCGTTCGACCTTTTGTGTAATAAGATATTTCGTGTGTTTAATGAAAGGCATTGTTCGTTTATTGAGTATAAGAGTTCTTTACTTAGCATCCGGTAAAGCAATAAATGAACAAATCCAAATGTGTCGAGTTGAGTCACTGTTCTCGATTGGTACGAAAGAGGAAGGCACCAGTGGACTCTTAACCTCGAACATTAAAAGTCCGTAAGCCTGAGGCTCCAGTTGGGTGCTGGATAACTGATCACGGCTTATTTGTCGATGACCTATCGTGTACCGGTATCCCGCTTGGAAGCGGAGGTCATGACTTGTGATACGAATCGAATCAAGGGATTGACTCGTTTCATGGACACTGACTCACGGGTCGTACGGTCAAACATGGCTTATTACTCAAGGAGTGTCAATGACCGACGACAACACTATAGTAGTCTACGTGAACCTTAGACCGAAAGGTGCTTTGACGGAGTTGACTTCGAAGTCTCTACTGTCACTGGTTACCATTGACCCGATTTGCTATTGCATGGGTCAGCGGGCCAGATACGGTCTTGATGACGATTTGTGATTGCCGGGCTTAGTCGCCGAGTACGAATTCACAGTCTAGCAAGTAATCGAGATAAGTGTCCTATGAGGACAGCGACGGGAAATTACGAAATCCTTGGCCAAGGTATTGAACTAACTCATGTGAGACATGCATGGTAGTTTGGTAATTTGCCTCGTCTCCCTTTTATCATAGAATCGAGTTTAGTGAGTTTGGCATATACCAAGGCTCTCACTTGATTGGGACACAGCTCAAGGGTTTATACGTAGCACTGTTATCTATAGTGAGGTTCTGGAATAAAGACTGGGTCGAAATTCGCACTCGAATCGGGTTACGGTCCGGTACTGCGGGATTAGCTAGGTAACTACCGGACTCTTGGATTCCTCCCTTGCCGATTGAGTTGAACCTGGAGAGTAGGGCTTAAAAAGGATCATCAACGTGTACTGTAAGGAGAGAAAGTGTTTTGGGCCTTAACGGGCCTTGGGCAGTTAGGCCACGCCTTAATGGGCCTCGGGCCATTTATTGGATCGGAGTTGGACTTCTTATGAAACTGACTTTAAGACTTGGGCTTGGACAAGTGCTTAATGGGCTTGAGAATAAAATTGCATTTCACCTTAAGCTAATTTCGAAATATGACTTTGAGGGTATTTTCGGAATTTGCATATTTGATATAAATAAATATGGAATAAAATATTTAGAATATTATTTATTTAAATTTCGAAATTAATCTAGGATTAAGTTGTTAATTCCATACCATATTTAAATATACTTAGTTAGACTTGGTATTTAAGTTAGTTTTCTAATAATAGCAAGTTTCCTTAAGTTTGGATTTGGAATTCAAAAGAGAGTAAGATTTGGCAAAAATCTCTCAAACTTTAAGGACTAAGATATCCAAATCGAAGCCTATAAATAGGCTAAGAATTTCGTGCTCCATATGAATAGAAAGCAAGTGATTTTTGAAATCAACTAACGGCGCAAAACACACACCGAACGCACACACTTTTCTCCCACTCGACGGCTCGGTTCTCTCTAGCCATCTTCAGATAACTGACGCCGTGGTACACTGCGAGGTCTGCGTGACAATCTAGTGCCCTCCACCACCGTCGATGAAGTCTTGAAGAAAATGACGAGGAGCTGCCACTCGCTTCAACTGGTAATTCTCTACGGGTTTGACGTGCCCTATTACATGTCTATGTGATACTATTCTGATCCAAGCAACGAGGACAATCGGGGAACCCAGAAAATTTTTGTTCCGCACCGTACCTGGGGACGTGGCGTCTCCGGAAGACACTGGGTAACCCAACAGGAAACAGTGTTCACTATTCACAGTTGAGAAATACACATTCGAGCTCACTTCTCTCGTTACAGTGCGTTAATGGTGGAGAAGATGACTACAGGAAAATATCTAAGTGTTTTTGGTGTGTGTTTTGAATCTGATGATGCTCTTCCTTTCCCTCTTTCTCAATATATGCGTTTGGCCTCTCCTTTCCAGCTGGTTGTCCTTTGGGACCACTTGACTGCAGTTCCTGATACAACCTATGAGAGACAACATTTGCAGGTGTACTATTGTCAGACTGGCGCGCCTCCTTTCTGGCTACAATGTCATCCAATCAATGTCTTCCGCGTGTCCCTTGGTCGGCTCTATCCAATATTTCACGCTCAAATCGTCTCGTTGTCAGGGCCCTTCATATTTGTTCCGTACAGGACCTCTAGTCTCTAGCTCTCCCTCTTACCTACCTCCTTGTCCTAAAAGTTACTCTCTGCAGGTAGTCAGGTTAGGAGGAATGCTGGATTGTAGAGGTGTCAAAACGGGCCGACCCGTTGGGTGGGCCCGCCCTGCCATGGAAAATAGGTGGGTTGGGCCAACCAATTCCCGGCCCGTTTAAAGGTGGGCCAAAACGGGCCAGCCCGTTTGGGTTGCGGATCGGGGCGGGCTGGCCCGCCAGTAATTTTTATTTCTTATTTTATTTATTATGTATATATATTATAAACATTTTTAACGCTAAATATTGATAAATAATAATATTAGTGATTAATTATAATTAATTTAGTTAAGAACTTACTTTATAAATGATTTATTCGTTAATTATTCCAAAAAACATTATTAATTTAAATATTATTTGCAAAAAAACACAAAATTTTAAAAAAAAATAAAACAAATATAGCGGGCTGGCCCGCCAACCCGCCAACCTGCGATGGGTCGGGGTGGGCTACTAGTTTAGTAGCCCGTTATGTTGGCGGGCTGGCCCGCGCCGCCCCGTTTAATGGCGGGTTGAGGCGGGACGGGGCGGGTTGAGGCGGGCCGGCCCGTTTGACAGCTCTACTGGATTGTAGGTCACCCAGTCCCCCTACTCTGAGTTGCAATACGCTAAGTATTGCAGCTGGAGTATTATTAACAAAGCATTCCTCCTTTAGTGTCTCTGAATCTTCCCAGCTAGTCTGCATCACTTTTACTTCGACTGGACTGACTCTGTGCCTTCTGCAGGAAAACGATACATCCCTAGAGAGGCACGTGTCCCAAAGCCACCTTGCCTTTCTTTTACTTAAGCGCGAATCCACGAGGCTTTATTTGATTTTTTGATAAGAGCTCACATGGTGTAGATAAAGACTGGCACCCCTTTTATTTCTTTGTGGCGTCAATCAAGGGTGATTGGGACTTTCCACAAAGCCATTCGGTTGGTAGGCTGCCTCAAAGATTAGCGAGTATTGAGCCTGAATGCTTTGAGCGAAACGAGACCGCTATTGGTCTACCAAACATCCTGGTTGCTAAAAAGAGATTTAGCATGGTGGAGATAGCTACCTATCCTGGGTTACTCTATCATTTCGGTCTTTCTTCTCAATTTCTACCCTTCGACCCCGAGGGTAAGCAGGTTTCCCCCTGCTTCCTGATCTCCAGCTTTTCGACTTTGTAATTTTTCGCAGGTATGTCGTTCTCCTGGAGAGATGCATTCAAGAAGCTACCTGTTAAGCAAGAAGATTCCTCTGTTCCAGTCAGACCCCAGTCTTGCAAGGATCACGGCGGAGCTAAACCTGCTGGTTCGGAGATCTCTGGGGAATCTCTGACTAGGTCTTCGTCTCCTCATCCCCATTCTCCGAAGGAGATCGATCAGGATCCAAATGTGGTGATACTGGGTTCTAAAGACAACGCTGATGAGAAGGTTATCCCCTGTTACATCTGCACCAGCTAAGAAGAAGCGAAAGGATTCTGCTGCGAAGGGTAAGATGCCTCGGGTGGAGACAGCTCCTACCCAGCCCGAACCTTCTGAATTCACTCCATTTGTGCACCAAGGAAATGGGTGGGGAGTTGATCGCCGCGCCGACGGGAAGATGACCTTGGACATGCCCAACAACTACAACCTGATCAGTCCACAAGAGAGGGCGAACTTCATTCGCGCCAGTGTGCCGATTGAGCAGCAGCGTGTGCTCCTTCGCAAGTCTGACCGTTAGATTTCCGAGCTTGCCGCCTACTATTGGGCAGAGGTGACTTCTATTTTTTATTCTTTCATACCTTTTACCCTCCGCTCTTTGTTGAGTCGTACTTTTGTGGTACCAACTGTCCTTTTTGCTGCCTTCTCTCTTGTCGGCGGCTTCCCTTCGAGGTGAGGGAACTGGTAGTGCCACGCCAGTTGCTGACCCTGCCTGAAACACTGAAAAAACGGAACTTGAGATTGTGAAGCTGAAGGACGAGCTTGAACGAGAGAAGAGCGAGCGAGAGAGTCGTTTCAAGGAGTTGGCCTCTGAACGCTTGCGTCAGTTAGAGGAAGAAAGTGGAGCTGCTCTTACTGCTACGGAAGTTGGGCTCGCTGCCCACTTGAACAAGCTTGTAGGGGAGCAACATGCCATGATTGAACGCCAAGCTAGAGATTTGCTAGCGGAGAGGGAGAAGGTTATGAAGGCTACTCTGGAGCAGGCCTTTGATGCTGAGGTAGCAAGAGAGGTGCAGACACGGCTTGAGTCGATGTGCCGTGAAGAGCGTTCTGCAGGCCGGCTTGGTCAGGAGTTCATGTCCCAGCTGAGTCAACGCTGGCCTGAGGGCTATCTGAGAGATACTCTCTCCCTCATGGATTGAGTGCCTTATATGCAGCATTACTTCCTGGAGGTTTCACCGCTGGACGGGAACCAACTTCCACCCTGGATGCAGCTGTGACGGCCATGAGCGCTCCTCCGACCTTCAAAGGAGACTCGGAGGTAGACCTATCAATTGGGTACGTGGCCCGCGTGCCGGCCCGCCCAGCCCCCCAGAAAGGCAGGCTGGGCTGTGATAGTTTAGGCCCGCCAAGGTGCGGGCCTGAACGGGGCAGCCCGCAAGGGCCGCGGGCTTGGCGGGCCGGGGCGGGGCCAGCCCGCCAGTTTTATTAAATTATATATATATTATATTTAAAATATATTAAGTTAATAGTTAGTGATTCTTTAATTATACCTTAATTGATAACACACACACACACACACAGATATATATATATAAATATATAATTAATATGTTGCTTATCCATAATTTATTATTAAATTCCGCAACGTATGATACACGGAAAAAAGTTAAGTTTAAGGAGGGATGGAAGACCGAAAGAAGATTGAACTTAAGGGGGAATTTGTTGGATAAGCTAAATCAAAATGAGTCCAAAGAAAATAAGGAAAATGAGAAAATAAAAAGCAAGCGTGATGAGATGATATTGTTTGCGAGAAAGTCAAATCCAAAAGAAAGATAACGCGCAAAGAAAAAAGTAGGGCGGCACCCAAGAAGAAAAAGAAGACGGCACATTACGGCTTGGACTGCGTTATGTTTTTCAACATGCATTATTATTAATATTTATCTTTATCTTAGCGTATGTATTATATATATATATATATATATATATGTGTGTGTGTGTGTGTATGTGTGTAATGAGAACGAGTGTGGGAGATAGTAAAGAAAAATATCTTGTGTGAGTGGAAAAGAAAGAGAAGGCACAAAGTGCCATCAGAGCCGATGGTGTCAATGGAGCCGTTGGAGCCGGCAGAGCCGATGGTGATGCTGAAATTACCAGGTGTTGAAATGCCACTCCCGCCAAAGGTCACCGAAAGTAATTACGTACGATGGAGCGCCGAGACGAAAGCTTTGCTGAAATCACAAGGATTATGGAAAATTATCGAAGACGGATATACCCTACCTAATACGACGGGGTATACAAGGTCGCAATGGAAGACGTTGCGAGCCGCCGCCATAGAAAATGGTCTCGCGCTCCTCGTCATCCGTGAAGCGGTAGAATTTACCGGTTCCAGGGTGATAGGCGCAATGAGAAATGCCAAGGAAGCCTGGGAACTGTTGGAGAAAGCGTATAAAGACGCTGATAGCGCCAACCAAGTTCAGCCACAAAAACATGACGAACTTGAGACGACTAAGGACGACGAGAAGAACGTTGAGGGCGAACCCGTACGAGAAGAGGTAGCTCGTGACGTGGAGAGAAAGCTTGGTAAAGATCACGCTGAGCCGGTGGTGGAAAAGAAAAAAGTCAAACCACCACTAAAGCACGAGACAGGAAAAGAAGAAGGCAAAACATCAAAGATGAAAGCCGATGGCGAAGAAGAGGAGGAAAAATATTCAAAGGCCGAAGAGCCTGTGAAAGAAGAGAAAAAGGCTGAAGTAGCCGTTGAAGTGATAAAAGAAAATATCACTCGTGAAGTCTCCACCACCACTCCACCAACGGAACCTCCCTACGAGGAGGAGCCCTCAAAGCTCGAGAAAGTGGAGGCGGTTGAAGAGATGCTGCATCAACAACCACCTGAGAAGGTCAAAGTCACGACACAGAAGACTGGAGAACCTACGGAGGCCAGTCCTAACGAGAAAGAACATGTTGACGAAGAAAAACTACGCGAGAAAAACAAGAAGGTGAAGGAATGGATCGTTGCGAGGAACACCCTCGAAACTTTTATTAACAGTTTCAGGAAACGAATTAATGAAAGGGATAAGCTCGCCGATAAATTGGATTCGGACGAGAAGGACGAGGTCAAGACGATGACCAAGGAGATCATCGAGGCGATAGACGATAAACAAAACCTGAAGGAAAAAGAGATCGACGAATACCACAAAGAAGTCGGGGAGGAGGTCATCAATAAGATCGATGTACTCACGATAAACGAGGCGGAATAGTACAAAATTGTTCCCGTGAAGATCATCAATGAGAATAAGCCTGTTACGGAGTACGAAGGATTCAACATGCCAGATGCTGGCGACAAGACGACGAGCCTGAAGGGCTACGTCACGAAGATGGAGGAAGAACATGATTTATTACAACACCGATGAAAGCAAAAAGGCCATAGATAATCTCTATACCTCGAACGCCCGAGGAAGAAGTGCTACGAGGTTTTGAATGCGGTTGATGGGATCGAAGAATGTGCAGTCATGCAGTTGAAGGAATACAACGACAAGAAGTTGGTTTCGCCTTTAAAGTAGGGCAGAAGGTAGACGGCGATATTGAGGAAGAAAAGATGGTCGTCTACGATAAAGTCGCCGACTCACCAAGCTTTCTGCTAACTGGCGAGTACGGCTGGACAACAAATATGGAGATAATTACGAAGGCACTTAAAGACGCAAAGTGGCGAGCCGCAACGTATGATACACGGAAAAGAGTTAAGTTTAAGGAGGGATGAAAGACCAAAAGAAGATTGAGATTAATGGGGGAATTTGTTGGATAAGCTCAATCAAAATGGGTCCAAAGAAAATAAGGAAAATAAGAAAATAAAAAGCAAGCATGATGAGATGATATTGTTTGCAAGAAAGTAAAAGAAAATCCAAAAGAAAGATAACGCATGCAAAGAAAAAAGTAGAGCAGCACCCAAAAGAAGAAAAAGAGGACGGCACATGTGACGCCCGGGGGCGAAGAGGGCGAGGAGTGATCGCCGGGGCCAGGGTGCACGGACAAGGAGCGGCTCCTGACAAGGCTTCTAGGCGAAGGGGTACATGAACGAACCGATCCGACACCCGAATGAGAGGGGATCCTGAGACTGACAATGTATGGGCGTGTCAGGCTAAGAATCGCATAATAGAATTGATAGTACTACTCATATCACCAAGGTCGACCTACCTTTTCGGGAGTCCATCCGAAAGAACTTCGAAGTTAAGCGTGCTTGACTTGAAGCAATCTTAGGATGGGTGACCGCCTGGGAAGTTTGCCAAGGGTGCGTGTGAGCGAGGACGAAGCACGCTGAAAGGTTAAATGGTGGTACAGTGGGGCCAGACTATCAGTCGGAGTGTGGTGGGCCCAACCCCACAGGTCCCGGTAGGGACGGATGCTACAGTGACACCCGGTATGGGACGGGTCGTTACAGGTGGTATCAGAGCACAACCTCTCGCAGTACGGTGCTGGTTCGGGGATGAACCAGGCGGAAGCTGGTGGGCATGTGACGCCCGGGGCCGAAGAGGGCGGGGAGTGATCGCCGGTGCCAGGGTGCACGGATAAGGAGCGGCTCCTGGCAAGGCTTCTAGGCGAAGGGGTACATGAACGAACCGATCCGACACCCGAATGAGAGGGGATCCTGAGACTGACAATGTATGGGCGTGTCAGGCTAAGAATCGCATAATAGAATTGATAGTACTACTCATATCACCAAGGTCGACCTACCTTTTCGGGAGTCCATCCGAAAGAACTTCGAAGTTAAGCATGCTTGACTTGAAGCAATCTTAGGATGGGTGACCCCCTGGGAAGTTTGCCCAGGGTGCGTGTGAGCGAGGACGAAGCACGCTGAAAGGTTAAATGGTGGTACAGTGGGGCCAGACTATCAGTCGGAGTGTGGTGGGCCCAAGCCCACAGGTCCCGGTAGGGACGGATGCTACAGTGACACCCGGTATGGGACGGGTCGTTACAGCACATTACGGCTTGGACTGCGCTATGTTTTTCAACATGCATTATTATTAATATTTGGCTTTATCTTAGCGTATGTATTATATGTGTGTGTGCATGTAATGAGAACGAGTGTGGGAGATGGTAAAGAAAAATATCTTGTGTGGGTGGAAAAGTAAGAGAATGCACAAAGTGCCATGCCATGTGAGAGAAAAGAGAGAGTGTGTAGAAAAGATAGAAGGCACAGAAAAAAAAAAAAAAAAAAAGAGAGTAGCGTGCCTTGTGAGCCTGAGCATGTAACAGAGAGTTATCAGATAAATCAAAAATAATGTTCTCATATCTTCACTCCATATTGAATTCTAAATAACATATCTATTACGGCTTACATATTACTGTTAATGGACAACGAATTCACGTTTTTATCTGTATGCCTAAAAAGTTCAAGGAAACCTCCTCTGAAATAGTTTTCCTATTCAATATGAAGCGCAATGCAAAGAATTTAAATAGGCAGACGCATATACAACGAAAAAATAACCGATATATATATATATATGTGCGTCAAAATTTCCTGATCAAATTTTAGACAAAACTCAATTACAAAGATTTTTAGGAAGTTTAAATTATATTTCTCCTTATTACAAAAATCTTGCAATTGATACATCTATTTTATATGATAGATTAAAAAAGACGCCTTGTCAGAGGACAAATAGTCATACTGAGGCAATTAAGAAAATTAAAAGTAAAGTCACTCATCTTCCTTGTCTCATGCTTGCTAATCCTACCTGGCAAAACATTATTGAGACAGATGAGTCTGATATCGGATTTGGAGGAATATTAAAACAGGTTTCTCCAGATGATAAAATTGAGCATCTTGTTAGATTCCATTCAGGAAAATAGAATAATGCTCAGAAAAATTATGCTACTATAGCTAGAGAAGTTCTCGCTATAGTAAAATGTGTTTTAAAATTTCAAGATGATCTTTACAATCAAAAGTTTTTAATAAAAACTGATTGTCAAGCTGGGAAATTCATGTTTCAAAAGGATTTCAAGAATAATGTCTCGAAACAAATGTTTGCGAGATGGCAGGCTCATTTAGCCCCTTTTGATTTTGAAATAATTTATAAAAAAGGAAGTGATAATAGTCTTCCTGATTATCTTACACGTGAATATTTAACATGAGTTTTTTGCAAATTGCAGCAATGTCCAAATATGGGAGAGGTTTCGCCTCTAATAGAGGTGGACGTGGTCGTGGTGGTCGTGTAATCGCCCAAATGGGTACCAAGAAACTTGTGAAAGAAAATCTTTCACAATTTTCTGCGTCTTCAAGCAATGCTTGGAATGAGGACGATCCAATTTACAAAGAGTTTCTTGAATACAAGAAACAAAAGGCGCAATCTCAAAATAAAGAAAGTACTTCTTATGCAAAAATAATTGCAGATGACGAAGAAGACGTCGATTATGAGAAAAAGAATAATACAGAGGTAATACTTCTATTAGAATTTAAAGATTTAAAATGGTCTGACGAACCATAGACAATAATGTCCAGGTATTTAGAGAAAGCATCATATGCTGCTCTTTTTTATAAATCTCGTGATAACTACGAGAATATTTTAAAAGCTACTGGAACAGCTGATTTTGAGCATTTTAGTGCGGGCACTACCCAAACTGCTCAAAGAAAAGGTTATACCTTTAGTAAAATTATTATTAAGCAGATAATAACTGCTGAAAATTGGGCACTTCATCCTTTAAAGGATAAAGAATATCTCCATCCTGAATCAAAAATTTTAATTAAATTTAATTATTATGATTATATTGAAGCTTTCAATAAGGTATTTTTATATCAAAATGATAATAAAAAACATTCTTGGTGGATTAAAATCTGCTCAGATGTTTACAAAAAGGATATTCCTAATTGATTTTATCAATGGTGGCTATTATATGGCGCATCTATTGAAATTTTAAAAGAACCTTTCTTTGGTTTTTATCAAGAATGGGTCAAAGTATCTCCCTTTCTTATAGAAGCGGAGCATAATAAACAATGCATAGAAGGAATGGCTTCTTTACATTTTTATATTGAATTTTCTATCCCGTGGATTTCGAGATGGACTCCAGAAGTGGGTTATACCCAACAAAAAATTCCTTGTCTTCAAAGAAATTTTTATATAAAATTTTGGAAGAAAATGATCTGCAAAACACATACTGGTTGATATGAAAGCCAGCAAACAATTGATAAGATCAAAGAGAAATTTTCTCTTTACAAGGACGCGATTAATAATCGTCAACGGAGGGAAGCTCCTAGTCCCTTTGAAACTTTATCTAGAAGAATTAATCTTCAGAAAGGTAAATTGAAGCCCAATGAAATTATTGATGTCTACTTCGAAGAAATGAAAAAAGACATTGCAAAGAATTTTGGTATGAATATCGAAGATATTTCGATGGGAACATCTTCAAAAAATGAAGATGATGAGGAATTTTGCCTTGCTGGTGAAGGACAAGATCCGAAAAATCCGGATGATTTTTCAATTGAAGAAATAATGGGAGAAGATAATGCGATGGACCTAATGGGACAAGAAATTGCAATTATTAAAGATAAAGTGGCGCAAATAGTTAAGACCCGTGAAGAAATAAAGGAGTCTAACGCCAAAGATGTTCTAAAAATCAAAGAAATTAAAGATGCTATGACTATGGATAAAGTCAAAAAAGGTTGATAGTGACTTCAACGAAGGAAATTGGTTCACTATTAGCTTTAATAAAGCTAAAGATAAGTTTGAAGACTTTCTCGCCAAATTTAGTACAGCTGTCAAGATTCCCTCGACAAAATGGACAGCGATGAAGAAAATTTATCTTCATTTTAATTTTTGTATTATTGTCTCGTCTATTTATAGTTCTAAGATTGAGATGTCTAAGGTGTGCCTTATTTTACATTCTCTTGTACTCTCTCCTCCTTCTCTCTTGTAATTCCCATCTACTGTAAAATATCTTAAGGAATAAAAGTTGAAATTTCTTGTACGACTCCTCCTTTAAGTAAGTTTTTAATTTTGTTTATATATCTTTTATTTCTATCTTGCTTAGCCTTAATGAAAGGCTAAACTCTATCGTTAAACTACACCAAGATGCCTTAATACCTTAATCATGGTTTTATATCATATTTTAATGTATATGATGTATTTAATATTTTCTTTTTAAAAAAAAACGATTGAAAAAATTAAATTTTGAATAAAGGTTATAATAAAATTTGATTTTGATTAATTCGATGTCGGCTCTTGGCAAAGCCCGTGTTGCCGAAGAAAGGCGTTTGAGGGCAATGGCTTTTACCTATTGAATTAATTAATTGAGAATTTTATTTATGTAAAAATCCTTGTATTCGATGATTTAATTCTAACGATCACAAAAATAAATTTTAATATTTTGGTTTCGGATTAATGGTATATAGGCTGGAATACCTTCGGTCCAAAAGGGGTCAGACTGTTTACAGCCTGATAACTGGACTGACGTCAAAATAACGCCACGTACCATTTTCCATATTTTAATTTTGATGTTTGGTATATCGGTTGAACTGCCTTCGAACGAGAGTCTGATCATGGTATAAAAGCTTGACTACCTTAGGTCGGAATGGACTAAATTGGTTAAACAAAGCTAAGTACCATTATCAAGGTTTGATAGGTGGATATTGCCACGTACCAATCATCTTTTTGTATAGTAATCAAATTTATTTCCAACTTTTTTGTTGTAAAGGTCCTTTCCGTATCAATGCTTCTATTAATTGGAGTAATACTACCCTTTTCAATAGTATGACCCAAAAATCTAACTTTAGTTTGAAATAAGATCATTTTCGGACTAGATATGACTAACCCATTTTGAATAATTATTTTTTTAAAAATATCTAGATGTTTAAAATGTGTTTCGATATCTTTAGAAAATACCAAAAATATCATCAATATAAACAATTATAAAATTACTGTAAGGAATATATCATTCATAATATTTTGAAATTCTGAAGGAGCGTTTTTTAAACCAAAAGGCATAAGTTCCATTCAAATTGTCCAATTGTAAAAGTGATTTTATACCGATCTTTTTCTTCAACTTGGATTTGCCAAAAATCAGATTTTAAATCAAATTTTGAAAAATAAAATTGCATTATGCAATCGATCAAGTAAATCCTTTTTACTAGGAGTAGGATATCTAATCCATTTTAAAACTTTATTCAAAGGTTTGTAATTGATTACCAACATGGGTGCTCCTCTTTCTTTTTCTGCTGCATTATTAACATAAAATGCAGTACAAGACCACGGAGACTTTGACGGTTTTATTAAACCTTTCTGTAAAAGAGAATTTATTTCTTTCTTACATAATTCTATTAATTCAGCATTCATTTGACAAGGACGAGCTTTAGTGGGAATATTTTTCTCACTAAAATCTTCCTCATAGGGTAAAGAAACAATATGTTTCTTCCTATTCCAGAATGCATTTGAAAGGTCATTGCATATTTGTAATGTAAATTCGTTATGAATTAATTTAATTTTTTCCCGTAACTTAGGATTTTGGATTTTATCCTCGATCGTAAGTATACTAATTTCTTGTTATAGATAATTTATCTGATTTTCTTTTGCTTTAATAAGAATAGAATCCTTAATTTCACTAAGAATTCGTGAAATTGGTTCAGTAATGAACTTAAAGTATACTTCTTTATTTTCGAAGCTTCCTTTAAATCCCCGTTCATCAATATTAGTGATGGGAAATATTTTTCTAGGAACGGAGTACCAAAAATTACCTGGTTCGTGATATTCTTGACTAGCAAGAAAGAAGTAGGAATACAGACCTTATTTTTACAAATATAGACCTTAGGAATTTTGTAATTAATTTGCAACCTTCTCCGCTGGCAGAGCTAAGAGAATGAGTTGTCTTATAAAAATATTGAGTAGGTATTATACCTTCTTGGATAGAGTTTAAATCTGCACCACTATCAATAAGGGCTATAAGGTCTTTTTGATAATTTTTATCAATGAGTAATGAGATTTTCACTAGCCATTTTTGCGAAGTGATGACTTCGAGAGTAGAAAGGAAATTATCATTTTCTGTCGTACTAACAAATTCATCCAGAGTTTTAGATGATGATTCATCTAAGATTTCTTTTCCCTTTTCAAGCTTAGAAAGTCTTCTTTCTAAGTTATTATTGCTTAATTTTAATTCATTAATTTCTGTTTTTAGAATAGAGATTTCTATATTTAAATCTTTGATATTAACTGGAGATTCATTGTATTTATTTTTGTTTCGAAGTAGTTTCATTACTTCTGACATTTTATAAGGTTCAGATTTTGGAATAACTTCTTTAGAAGTCTCTTCCTCATTTTGAATAATTCTTCTGATTATCAGATTTTTTAAATCTGGATCTTCAGTTTCTTTAAGCATTTCTAAGAGATTATTGTCAAGAACATTAACCTCTTGGAATTGAGATATAATTTGATACTAATTATCATTTTCTGATTCAGATTCTGATTTATCTGAATCTTTAGAGCAAGGTTGTCCTAATTGACAATTTCTACATTCATCAGATTTGACGAAATATCTTCGATAACGTTGTTTTCATTATTTGAAGAGTATTCTGATTCACTATCAGAATCAAGAAGAATTTTTGATAGCGTTTCTTTTAATTCGCTATCAATTTCTAAGTTATTAATTTTCTTTTTGGTCCAGCAGGTACTTGCTTTATGACCAATTTTTCCGCATTTTCTGCAGACAATAGGAGGGAGTTTATTTTTGTGTTGATAATTTTTATTATCTTTTGAGAATTTTTGTTCTCTTCTTTTAGATCTTCTAAATTTTTTCTTCTCGTATTGTTTAGCAGAATATCTTTTAGTTTTATGTTCTTTACGAGTTTTACTCGTAGAAGGGTTTTCCATGCCAAATTGGCCACAGAATTCTCCTAATTGTTTCTTTTCGTCTAGAGAATGTCTCTTAACTTGTTTATTTAATTTTATTTCATTACATAAAGCTAAGCCTTCTTGTATGCAAGTCCCTATAAGTTTTCCATAGGTATAGGAGTTATAATCGATACTCGATTCTCCTTTCCTAAGATTATCCCTTACTCTTTCTGCAAAGAGTGAAGGTAGGTCATCTATAAATTTAGATTTCCGGTGAGTACTATTTGACTCAGGGAGTTCCATGACTCGACTAAGGAAAGTATCTTTATACCATCTAAAAGATGTAAGGGTCTTACATCTAAGATTTTGAAGTACAGTTCTGATATTTTCAGAATTGTCAGACCATCGGCTAGTGAAATGTTCAATGATGTTTACACATAGTGTATAAACAACATTATCTACTTGCTGACCATTTTCTTCTTTAATGGTTTAGTAAATATCTTCTTTTTCTCGTTGAGATAAATAATTATCCCACCATCCTTTTAACTGACCAGTAAAGCCATCGACAATCATTTTTGCAACAGCTCTATCATTATTTTGATTAGCTTTGCAAATTGTGCTATACATAAGCATCCTATGTATCATATTATAAATTTGTCTCTTGGTATAACCGTCTAAGTTTCATTCGTATATACATCTACCATTATACGAATTGTTAAGCATACATTCTTGTTCTTCGAACAAGATGTATTGAGGAGTAGGCCTAGGGTAATAATATTTACTTTGAGTTGACCTATTAGCATATTTCGTATGCTTAAGCTTATTAATTTCTTGATTAAAAGTATTTTGAAAATTATCTGAATTTTCTAATTGATCATCAAATTCTTCGCTTAAAGTATTAAGCTTAAGATTTTGAAGTTTTTCTTCAAGTAATTTCTCAATTTGAGAAATAGATTTTAATTTAAAATCTGTAACTTCAAGAGGAGGTTGAATACTTGGAGACGCAATATCGACTGACTCTAAATTATTTTTTTCTTTTAATAAAAAGTTCTTTATATCTTTTATTGAGAATGAAAGTTCCTCAATATTTTTCTTTAATAAAGAAATCTGTTCTTCTAAAACAATAACATACATATTAGTATAATTTTGCTGTTTTAAAAGACTATTAATATGATTAATAGTAACAGAAAGCGTATCGTTTTCTTTTTCAAATAATTTTTGAAAAGCATTAAAAAATCTAATTTCATTTTCCTTTTGCATTTGAAAACTAGTTTGAGGAGGAAAAACAGAAGTAAGATTTTTCCCAATAGAAAGTTTATAATTTCTTTCAAGACAGAAATCATATTTTTAAAATAATTTGATAAAAACCAAGGAACGAAAGGCAATTTTTCATTTCGATTTCCTAGATCTTTATAAAAATTTTCTTGGATAATATTTTTATCTTCTTTGTTAAAATTTTCAAAAAACCATTTTCTAAAAAGTTCCCATTTGGGTTGGAAAAATTCTTGTTGAATTTTTCGAAAAAAACCATCTATGAATTAGGAACTTTCGAAAAATTAGGCTTGAAACGGGTAGACAAAACTACCGAAGAAACTATCTCTCTTAACAACGAAGAGATGGTTATTAGACTTCTAAGTAATAGAGACTTAGAAAAATATAGAATGAACTATAAGTTTATTCATATCGGGTTAGTTCAGGTAGCCTTTAAGCCTTCGACTTTAGAAGGATTACCAGAGAGTTTTATAGCAGCTCTTAGAGATGGTAGAAATCTCAACTGGAAACAATCCCTTATGGGAATAATTCAGTCTAGCCTGGCTCATGGCCCAGTTTATTTTAATGTTTACCCAAATCTCCAATTATCATTGAATGATGTCAATATATTGGATGCCTTGACATTAAATGTCAAAACTCACGGATATAATTACGCTCCAGGATCAGAAGTAATTTGTATCTCTTATAGGATTTATTATAAACCTTTATATACACTGAATCCTCAGTGCAAAATTGTTGATAAACCTATCAACGAAACTGTTCTTATAGAAACCAATTTTAGCAGATCTAATATCACAACTCGAAGATCTATTAAATGGGAAGAAATCCAATTCCCAGAAAATTGGGTTATTGAACGATGTTAGGAAATATTTTGTAGTGTTCAATTTCATTGTATTATCTTTGTTGATTTGCTTTATTAAACTTTGGGCTAGTTCTTAGTTGGGTTAGTTCTTAGTTATTCATGTAATGGGCCTTTCACAAGAGGCCCACCTATTATATACCAACTTGTGGTATAAATAGGAAAACCCTAACACATAGTTATGTGTGCTTGTGTGTGTAGAGAAAACAAACATATGTTAGAGTGAGAGAGTCTCCTCAAGAACACCACCAAGCCCCACACGCCCCGAATCTAAATCTTGATCATTCGGCGTGTTTAATCCGTCCTCCGTCGTATTGTTGGTGAAATCTCGGACCAACAATTGGTATCAGAGCCCAACGCGACCGGATTTGCGTGTTTTAAGCAATATTTGAGTGAAAAATTGCTTGAAAATATTTTTCGTCACTTTCAGTTTTTGGGCGATTTCGACCTCGTTTTGTTGTTTTTAGACATCCCAAAGGTTGATTATGTGTTTAGGAATGCCTTTTTGAAGTTTTGGAACAAGTTTCGTCGATTTTGAGTGAGATTTGAGCGAAAACGAGTTTATTTTTCTGGTTTAAGTCGCGCAGCCTATCCAACAGTACACTGTTCTTGGCCGAGAAATTTCATAGCCGAGAAATTTTTTTTTCTCAGGCTGAGAAATTTCGAAACCGAGAAACTTTCTTTCTCAGGCTGAGAAATTTCGAAACCGAGAAACTTTCTTTCTCAGGCTGAGAAATTTCAAAACCGAGAAATTTTCTTTTCCAGGTTGAGAAATTTAGAAACCGAGAAATTTTCTTTCTCAGGCTGAGAAATTTCTATCCGAGAAACTTTTCAGTTGCGAAACTTTCTCAGTTCACACTTCACGATTTTTTCGCGGTCTCTCTCACACAGCTGCTTTTTCTCAACCCGCGAATTTTTCAACCTGAGAAATTTTTAAAACTGAGAAATTTTTTCAAACTGAGAAATTTTCCGGAACTTCGAAGTTTTCGCGACTCACTCTCTCAACGAAATTTCTCGGGACAACATTTTTCGCACATTTTCACACATCATTTTTCGCACCCCCGAGAAACTTGCACCCCGACCTTTAAACTTGATCCAAACCCGATTTTTGGCTTCAAATCTTGCAAAGTCACTCTTTAAAAATACACTTAAACGTTTTTGACCACCAAAAAATTCTGGCCCCCCTTCGGATTAAATAAGGTTTAAAAAAAAAAAAATTGGGTTGAAATTTTTTATATCATTAGATAGAGAAAATTTTGGACTTCGTCTATTTTACACTTTTTAAAATTTTCCGAAATAAATTTTTCTTGGCCAAAATTTCGGTATAGACGACGTTTTGTGAAATTTTTGAAGGCAAATCCAAAACGCGGCAACGATCACCGTACCCAACGATCGACCTAGGACGGTATTGGCACATTATAGAAAAAGTTTAGGTCACCCCCAAACTTTTCGGAGCGGAATTTCCAATTGCCAATTTCACACTCCCAGCATGTATGGTACCCGGGTTGCTCCACATACATGACTGGTACACGACGTGAGCAACCACCCCCCGGCATGAATGGTACATGGGTTGCTCCACATTCATAACCGGTATGCAATGTGAGCAACCAACCCCATCATGCACGTTACACGGGGTGCTCCACGTGCAAGAAGGGATGTCAGAGAAGCGAGCAACCATCATGACTTCTGTACAAATCCGTGCAGAACCCGGACCTACAAAGAAGGGTTGACAAAAGTTCAACCAACCATCAGTGGGCGCGCCATCCAATCTCGATGCTTAGGCGATGTGGATCTCTTGTACCAGACTCCACCGTCCACCCACTGCCATCCATTCCACCATGGTGCGCTACATGGAGACGTCCTAAGCCACCGTGATCCTCTTTACGCCCTCACCACCACCACCACCTAACGAGTCTCAGAAGTGTCTGATCAACAGTTTTGGGCCACCCTCGTCGACATCACTCGTGGTCGCCTTTCAACGCGATCACGCCACGCCACCATAGTTCCCATGGATCAGTGAAACCCCCCTGATCCTAACCCAGGAACGAGCCTACCCTAGCCTCTCTAGTCTAGGTCTAGGTCGCGTGACATCCTTCTCCACGCAAAGATCCAATCAACGATCTCGGGAGGATGACGTAAGTCGCTTGCAGGAGTTGCGAACCAACGACGAGATCATCGCACTCCTCTATCATATCTCACCATAACCCGGACCTCGCCCGTAGGTACAGGAGACGACTCGTTCGTTTCCCGAGTAGAAGTCGCGGCATCTGGTCAAACCGCGCAATTAACCCCCCAACCACTCAGCTATCCTTTCGCAGATAGCCGTTTCATTCGCACAAGAGGAACCACGTTAGCCATCACCGCCCCACTTGGAGACGGTTGATGTTGAACATGCAGTGCCCCACCTCTCACTGCACCTCTTCCACTCACATAGAGTCTAGTGTCCTCACCCACCGAAATTTTTCACTTTCTAGGACACAAACACTCTTTACGCACCGCAGGTTCTTTGTGAACTTGCCCGAACGCTTGATGACGTCCTCGTGATCGATAGCGGAAGACCCACGACAGCCACCCTCACCACAACTGTCGATGGGCGACGGATACGAGCTTGTCTCATCGTCCGTGCGAACGGAAAGCCTTTGTGGCTCTCCGATTCTTTCTGACCTGTGCAAACAGGCGGCACATCGGACACATGTTTCGATGTTGTGACGACGGAGCGTCTTTGTGACCCCCGTCTGGTTAGTTACCCCGTTCGTGATGGAGCCCCGACTCATAGCAATCAGCGAGGAACTTACACATTCCATGACGCGCTCAACGAGGATCTATGAAGGAAAAGGTCCCATCACCGACACCACTCCACCACGCCTACGCCTACGCCACCACATGCTGCTCCGCCTCTTCCAATTTTCGAGATGAACTTGGAGGAAAGCCAAATGCTGCTACTCCTGAGAATCCCACATGATTGCCTCACTCAACGCCACACCACATCACCATCACCACCATCAACGCCAGAGGCAGACTCGTCCACGGACGACGTGACGATCCCAAAGACGGAGATCATCTCAAGGGGGAGTAAAGGAGAAGAACTGAGTTGAAGATCGTACAGCAGCATCAGCAGCAACCATCATCCACCTCCGCTCACACCACCTATGCCACCTCTCACAACACCTACTCCACCACCTACGCAAACTACGCCAAGCCGAAGGCTTCCACTACCTCTGCGCTTACGCATCGCCGGAGGCTTCCACTACCTCCGCACACATTCTGATGTGTCAGACTATTTGTTCATAATGGAACACTCGAAGGAGCCATGGCACATCTCACCCACCACATTCCGCCACCACTGCGCTGACCACTCTGGAGACCGGGCTCCCTACTCTTGAAAGTCACATTTCAATGGAGCCTTGGCACATTTTTTACACCCCGCGCCTACCTTCTTCTGGAGCCAGACGAGTCAACTTCGTGGCCGAACCAGACAACTTCCATTCGAAGACGACGAATCCGGCATCGAGAAGAAGAAGATTGGAGAATCTTCACAAGTGAGTCCTAGCCGAGCCATCAATGCCTCCGCAAGAAGAGGAGATATCCCTTGTAGGGGGAGTTTGTTAGGACTCGAGATTTCTCCAATACACCCAAAAAAGATATCCCGTGCTGAATTGAAGATTGAACACTAAGGGGGAGATTGTTAGGAAATATTTTGTAGTGTTCAATTTCATTGTATTATCTTTGTTGATTTGCTTTATTAAACTTTGGGCTAGTTCTTAGTTGGGTTAGTTCTTAGTTATTCATGTAATGGGCCTTCACAAGAGGCCCACCTATTATATACCAACTTGTGGTATAAATAGGAAAACCCTAACACATAGTTATGTGTGCTTGTGTGTGTAGAGAAAACAAACATATGTTAGAGTGAGAGAGTCTCCTCAAGAACACCACCAAGCCCCACACGCCCCGAACCTAAATCTCGATCATTCGGCGTGTTTAATCCGTCCTCCGTCGTATTGTTGGTGAAATCTCGGACCAACAAACGAGCCACGCCTCTTCAGCCCAAAATTAAGAATATTCCTACTAAAATAGTACAGACAACAGATGGAACTGTTCAAATACAATTTGAGCAAAACAGAAAATCTGTTGATGTAAAATCTCCGAGATCTAGAATTTCTAGATCAATCTCTTCACATTATCATATATCACCATGTGATTATATGATAAGATCACCTTCTAGAGCTTCGACTTCTCAAGCTAGAGAGTCAACCGCTAATGATTACCTACAAAATAAAGTAGAAGAATTAAGAATTAATTCTGATAATATTGTTCACGGTGTTTTCAAAAATCAGGACGAGGAAATAACCGAGTCTGAAATGGATTTTCGTGTTTAAGGGATTTTAAACAAAAAATCGATTTTAGTCCGGGTTCACCGGCTAGAAAGAAAATTCAACAAGAATTTTTCCAACCCAAATGGGAACTTTTTAGAAAATGGTTTTTTGAAAATTTTAACAAAGAAGATAAAAATATTATCCAAGAAAAATTTTATAAAGATCCAGGAAATCGAAATGAAAAATTGCCTTTCGTTCCTTGGTTTTTATCAAATTATTTTAAAAATATGATTTCTGTTCTTGAAAGAAATTATAAACTTTCTACTGGGAAAAATTTCCTTCTGTTTTTCCTCCTCAAACTAGTTTTCAAATGGAAAAGGAAAATGAAATTAGATTTTATAATGCTTTTCAAAAATTATTTGAAAAAGAAAACGATACGCTTTCTGTTACTATTAATCATATTAATAGTCTTTAAAACAGCAAAATTATACTAATATGTATGTTATTGTTTTAGGAGAACATATTTCTTTATTAAAGAAAAATATTGAGGAAATTTCATTCTCAATAAAAGATATAAAGAACTTTTTATTAAAAGAAAAAAATAATTATATATATATATATATATATTTATTAAGTGGGAAAGGCTTAGAGTAACTACTATCTAATTAATTTGGTATGTCAATTATAATTACAAATTTACCCATGATATTGATATATGTTACAATTATCCTAAAATTAATTTTCTTATACATAATAAAAGTAATAAAATTATATTTGTAATTTAATTTTATAACAAAATAAAATATAAAATAATATATTTATATTTAAATATTGCGCATGGATAGAATGTGCTTATGTATTAGTATATATTATATATACTCGAATGATTGCGTTAATATAGTAGTAAAATGAAGTAGATCTCTTCGAAGAACTCCTAGACAATATGTAAATTTTCTTTTGTTAATGTTTGGTCGTGCCGTCGCGTTGAATTTCCCCGTCATAATTGGCAACAAAAGCTTACCATGACTATTATTAGGATCTCATTATTTAGGTAGCCATCTTTTACTAACAGCCATTAATTGTTGAAATCAAACCAATGTCTATTATCTTCCTTTTTTTTTTTTCTATCACGTCTTATCTCGACTAAGTCGTATCTGTGTTTGCACACATTACGAGAATTGGACTAATGCATCGGCCCAAGTGAGAATGTCTCCCCTACCCAACGTCGTAAGTTAAGAATCTCAGTGAATTCGAACCCGACCCCTCTTAACTTAAAATGCCTCAAATTTTTCGTCATTGCGTTTTAATGACAGGTAGTACCAGCAACTGGGCCCGCGGCCCGCGGTCCCGCCCGCCACGCCAGCGGGCTGCCATTTCTCAGGCCCGCCAGGGGGCGGGGCGGGCCAGGCGGCCAGCGTGCAGGCCAGCCCAAGGCGGGCTTCCCGTTTGGCAGCTATAATGACAGGTAACGTTTTTCTTTTTTTTTATTTCCCTTTCCCTTTTTCGACACTAAGGACCCGCCTAAAAATTGTTTTTCATATCAGGGATATATATTGTTTTTTCAAGCATATATGACAATACTTAGTAACCTTAAAAGATATTAGGGTTTTCGATCATTTTTCGATAACACAAGTCAAAAATCCTAATTCGCATCATTTCATTTCAGTAGCCACATATGATTTCGACTAATGAATTATTTGGAGCGGTAGGTCTTACATTCGAATATACATGTCTAGCATATACTTTGAGTGAGGGTAGAGCCGGCAATCTGGCCCGCGGCCCGCAGGACGGGCCTTGATTTTTTAGGCCCGCCCGTAAGCCGCCGGGCGGGGGCGGGTAAGCCCGCGGGGGCCGCCCGCCTATAAAAAATAATACATTATATAGTGGGCTGGGTTGTGATGAATGATGAATAATACTAAAATATGGCTTGTGCTATACATTAATCATATATTGGGCAATGCAAATGGTAAGGCCCATAGAGAAAAGGGTCCCTTCTTCAGTGAGCACGAGACGAGCAAGCTCACACCAGCCATCCCACAAACTCTGCCTTTTGGAGAATCACCCACGGCATCAACGGCATGTCACCAACCGCAGTTCAGCCCAAGGTTCGACCTTATCTGCCCTGAAAAGCAGCGTGCTTCTCTTTTCTACTAATGAATACCAATTCTTTAGTTTCTCTTGAGCTGGGAATCGCCACAATCAAGTTGGAGCAGTTCATTGCTCGAGAGTATTTAGGTACACTATTGAGCTGCGAATTAGGTTCAATTTGGGAACTAGGGTTTTCGAATTGAATGCTGCGACTGCGAATGAAATTTTTTATATATACATAAGCAGGTGGGCTAAGCCCGCCAGGGGGCGGGGCGGGCCTCCATTTATCAGGCCGGCCAGATGGCGGGTATACCCGCACCCGCCCCGCCAACTGGCAGGCTTTGGCGGGCTGCGGGCCCGCCCGCCCCGCCGACCCGTTTTGACAGTTCTAAGTGAGGGTGACACACTAATGGGCCCATCATAGTGTCTCTGGCATGGTTGGTGCAGTTTGTAGACTATCGTGTCAACCCAAGGTTTTAATTGGTCAGAAGGTCATGGTTTAGTGAGTTACTCAAAATATTTTGTTTAAAATGGAAAATCGATATACTTTGTGACCTTAATTGAAAATTAGGGGTGTTCGTCCCGTACAAACCGAACCGAACCGAATTTTCGGATTTCGGTTCGACATTTTTACGAACCGAATAGCGGACCGAACCAGATAGGTATTCAGTTTTTACCGAATTGTTTCAGAAAATTCGGTTTTCACCAAAATAACTGAATTTTTAATTTAAAAAATTAGAAAGAAAACATTTTCAGAAACATGTAAATACATATAATTTAATATAATTAAAGTTATTTTCACTATTAATAAATATAATACATTATAGTTAAAAATTTCTTTTTTTTGGTAACTCGGTATACCGAATTTAACGAAATTCAAATCTATACCGAACCGAATTAACTAATTTCTTTTTTGATGAACCGAATAACGAACAGAAATTTCGTTTCGATTTGTACCGAATTGTCCGTAAATTCGGCTGGTATACCAAATTATGTACACCAAATTATGTACACCGCTATTGAAAATTATGCCAATATAACATAATTTCGCATAATAAACACCCCCAGCAAAGTCAAATAGCGAGGAGTCGCATTAAACAGCACATCATTTCATACCGAACTTATTTTCTTCTTTTTAATTTATATTTAGATTCTGGTGGACTTTTCTTTCCATATAATATCAAACCTGATGTGCGCAATCATCGTCGTGTCCCCGCATCCACAATTTGCAATAATTAAATCAATGATAATATACGATAGGTTATATTGGTCACGCCATTTTATTATTAAATATTTTTTTGGCTTTGTTTGATGAGTTGGAAGAATAAACCATATCACAGTACCAAAAGGGATTAGGATGACACATGGGATGTAAAATGGCTCGTTGGCTTTAGAAAGCGTTTCCGACCTCAGAAGGACGTTTATTTAAATCCGACCTCTGACCCCCATTTCATAGTAGTTTTAGATATTTTACTCCAAAGTTGGGTCATTCTTTTTTTTTATCAAATATAGAGCTTTAACGTACATTAAGCAAGTTGAGCAAGTATAGCCATAAAGATTCAGCTCAATCACTTTCACGAATGAGAGCGAAATTAAACAAATTGAATAATATTAGGGAAATAAAAGAGACAACTTTCACCTTATCCACAACCACAGTCACCCACACTCTTACACCACAAGATTTCTCACGAGATTTATAAAACGAAAGGATTCACGAAAGGTTTAATTTGTATTAAAAATATGACTATAAGGTATTTAGCGAAAAGCGAGTATAAAGTAGTTGGGCGCATCTTATTGATAGATCTTTATTTTCCCCAAAAAATATTTCTTTTTTCTTTTTAAATGTTTGTCTACCAAACAGCAATGTTGTTTGTTAAAATCGTAGGCGGCGGTGTTGGGGGGAGCGGGCACCGAAGGATAGCATCGATGGAGTTCTATTCTGATTTTATTTTAAATTTTTCCGAAAAGTTACCAAATAATATAAAAATGTCCCACATAGTCCCGACACAGCCTAGCCGATTGTAATTGTCCAAACGTGGTGGGTGGAATGTCAATTCGAGTCCCCGCCGAGATTACAGAATCTCATGCAATTGGTTGGAACTGATAATATTGAATTGTTGAGTCATTCTCATTCTGATAGTATAGACACTTTTTTGTGCTGTTAAACCGGTTGAGATCACCTATTCCACTCTTTGTATTCCACTCCGTATTCCAACGGATAAAAATCGCTACACCTCCCCCCGTCAAGTGTTAAAACACCCGTAAACATCATTATACCTATGAATTTTATTACAACAAGTGTTTAAACAAAGCAAAAACTCATTATTACGTATTTTTCTAATATGGTGTAGAAATTCATAGGTGTAATGATGTTTGGGCGTTTTAACACTTGACGGGGGAGGTGTAACGATTTTCGTTCGTTGAAATACGGAGTGGAATACAAAGAGTGGATTAGGTGATCTCAACCGCTTTTAAACAGTTCAAAATTAGTAAAATGTCCAATTTAGAGTTACCATTGTCGAGAACTACAAATTTAGACAAAAGTATAACTTTAGTCACTAATTATACCCCTTTTTAGTATTCCATTCCAAATATTTCATTGCAAAATATATAATTCATATGACCGTGAAAATGAATTTTCGGTCATTTTTCGGAAAATAAGTCCAAGAATATGTCTAAAGATTATTTCATGTTGAGGGGGATTGTTATCCAACTTTTTGTTAGTGAGAAGAACGTAAAACCAAATTTTTTTCGACATATGAATCTAATGATTTATTTTAGCAGTTTGCAAATATCATTAAAGAAAATCGTGATCAAGATACTTAATTAGTGAACCAAATTTATAATCTTACCATAAATTGATGTTACTTCTTCCTTGTGATAAAATATAGCCGAAAATCCCAAGTGACTATATGTCCCTCTGTCAGAGGTGTTCTAGAAATGTCTCCGATCGAGTAAATAGTTCTACGAACGAATGTATCTGCTTGAAAAATGGAACGATTTGTAAGAGTTATACGTTTCGTCGCCACATTGTGGAAAATCATTATTATAAGGTCAAAAATGATGCGTTCTTCATGCCAACATTTCCTCGAGTTACCCAGTCACATATATTGTTACTTGTCTGGATCGATTGCGTGTTTAGAGGGAGGTGAATAAACACTTGGACGTTTTTCGATTTTTAACAGGTTAAGGTTAGATACCGGTGCCTGATATTCCTGTGTGCTACTTTTTGCGGAAGCAAACCGGTCGGTTATGAACCAAGGCTGGATGTGTTTGATGTGATGTGCGTGTATTTGTGACAGACACAGATTTGCTTCTGGAAGTTCGGAGCAAAACTCCTACGTCTGCCCTTCTTCCACTCAAGGAAGTATCACTAGAAGCCAGGTATCACTAGAAGCCTCGACTTATAACCCCTGTTGTACAACCTCCTTAGCTAGACTCACACAGTACAACCCACGCGGCTATATTCAGCTAAATAAACTCCTAGTCCACACCTAGACAGCTTTTTACAGTCCGTCTCTTTCAAGAGCTTTCTACAGTCCCTTGACAAAACTCGCTCACTAACCGAACCGATCTAGTGCAGTGATGACAACACCTAATTCTTTTTTCACTAAAAAACTTAATGCTTTGAAAGCTTAAGCTAATCCTCTCGTTCTGAAAATTCGTAGACGGTGAAGTGGTGCCTTCAGCTTGCTCCCTTCTATTTATAGTTGGGCTTGATGTTGAAGACCGTTGTGAGATTAGCTCTTCATACCACACAGAGCATTTAATGACTTTACCCAAAATGGGTCTGTCCGGTCTTCGCTGCTGTTCGCGCTGTGCCATTTGCTTTATTCCTTATTCGGCTTATCTTGACTTCAACTTGGCTCTTGCTGGCAGCCTTGAAATAATTGCTTGTCAGAAGTCTTCAACTTGCCGCGCCTTGAGTATATTTGAATTTTATTCCACGTGGCACATCCGATATCGACATTCTGGTCTTCAATGAGCTTCCGGTAGCAATCTTGATCCGGTTTCTGGCAGCGCTGATGAACTGCTGACTGGTATCCGGTTTCAGCCATGTATAACTGTTATACTTAACTAAGTTGTGTTCAATCACCAAATCTGTTAATCTAAATTCTTGAAATTCACGATTTCTAACAATTTCCCCCTTTTTGGTGATTGACAAAACTTAATGAAGCAGAAAGACATTTATTATATCAAAAGAATTTTGATATATACACTACCAGTCTATTACAACCGTTTTAGCTAGCCTATCTAGTCTTTAGACTTGGCCAGTTCCTCAATTTCCTTGTTTGATTGGTTGTTCGTCCGGTATGGCTTTGTCCGGTCTGATTTGGCCTTCTGCTTCCTCAGTACTGCTCGTTCTCTTCAGCTGCAGTGTTTCCTTCCTCTTTTTTGACAATCACTGGTCTGGTTTGGGGGGAGGGAGTCCCTGTTTCGAGGGTGATATCGTTGTTGCGCAGAAGAGGTATCATACACGCCTTTTCCCGGTAAAACGCAATGAATCTGGTAGGAGCGGAAACATACTGAATGGGCATCGTCTTGACCACAGTAAGTTCTTGGAAGCTCAGCCTTATCGAGCTCCACCAGAAGGTCCTGCTTCTGCAAGGACTGCGATTGGCAGAAGCTCTCACAAGGACTGCGAGGTCCTTATTTGCCCTGCGTTGCTTTTCTAGCGTTGGAGCCGTTTGCAAACGCTTTCTCCACGGCTATGTAGTCCATTTGGCCTTGCTCTGCTTTTCTTGCATTGAAGCCATTTGCAGAGGTTTCTCAAGAACTTCAAAGTTCTTTTCGCCCTCCTCTGCTTTTCTAGCATTGGAGATGACCACCATGGCTTGAATCTTCTCGGTTGTCATTACAGCGAAGGGCCCAGCTTTGTCCATAGCTGTTTTGGCCAGCAGATATTACTCTTGGAGAGGATTGACCAGTTTTTGGTTTCTGAGTGTGAAGTTCTTTTTGACTGAGAGTGTTTGGGAAATGTTCCGGACTTAGTGAGTTTTGGAAGTGATGAGGTTTAGACGAAGAGGACAGAGTCCTTAAATCCTTGGGAACTCTTTGTCGGGTTGTGAAACAGGCCTATTAGGCCTAGGCGGTCTTTTGCTTTGCATTAAATGCCTCAGTGCTTTATGTCTTGTCCGGTGTAAGAGATTCCATTGCGACGGGACATTTCAATCATTCGGATAAGCCTGCAGACCCAATGCCAGTTTACCTGAAACAGTTTAAGACTAACATTCAATGTTTGCATTGATGAAGTGCAATTATTAAAGCATATTCGGTCTTGACCAGCCGGTATGGGGCAAATATTTGTATACGATTTTGAGAAAAGATCCAATTTCAGATGGAATCCGGCAATTGTATACACCAAAAATGATTATGTATATATAAAGATTTCTTATATTCTGACTGATGTCGGTTTTGGCTTAAACTGACTGAAATGAGTGTATAGGCCGGTATATGAAAGAATGATCGATTTTTGTAAAAGGGTTAACACTGAAATCATCAAAATGCAACATTTTTGTAAGGTCTAGGGAATTTCGTCATGTCAATTAATTTGATACAACGTTGTTCCCCCTGAATTTATGCTTAGGATCTTTAAGATAAATCTAGAAGTCCTAAAGCATTTCGAAAGTAGGTAAACTTAGCTTCGGGGAGTGGCTTGGTTGAAGATGTCCGCCACTTGCCGGTCTGTTGGGATATGCTCCATTCTGATCTCCTTCCTAAGCACGTGATCCTTGATGAAGTGATGCCTGATCTCTATGTGCTTCGTCCTAGAGTGGAAGACCAGATTTTGCGTGATTGCGATGGCACTCATGTTGTCACAGAAGATCGGTGTTTCTGACTCCTTCACGCCGCAGTCTGCCAGTTGATGTTGGATCCATAGGATCTGTGAGCAGCAACTCACAGCTGCTAGATACTCCGCCTCAGCTGTCAAGGTTGCAGTAGAGGTTTGCTTCTTGCTATACCATGAAATGAGCCGGTCACCAAGGAACTGGAATGTTCTGGTGGTGCTTCTCCGATCAATCTTGCATCCTGATAATCTGCATCCGGAAACCATGTAAGGTAAGCTGCAGTCCTTGGGGTACCAAAGACCCACATTGATTGTCCCCTTCAGGTACTTAAGTATCCTCTTGGCTGCAATGTAATGGCGCTCCTTGGGTTCTGACTGGAATCGAGCGCAGACATCGACACTGTACATAATGTCCGTTCTGCTGGCTGTTAGATATAGTAGTGAACCTATAAATGCCCGGTATCTGGTTACATCCACTGCTATTTCCTCTTCGTCCTTCTCAAGCTTGATTGATGCACTCATTAGTGTGGACGCTTCTGAGCAGTTGTCCATACCGAACCTTTTCAGCAGCTTTCTTGTATACTTTGCCTGGTCTTGAAGGTTCCGGTTTCTAGCTGCTTTACTTGAAGTCCTAGAAAGAACGTCAGTTCACGCATCATGCTCATCTCGAACTGGTCTTGCATCATCTTGGAGAACCTTTTGCACAAATTCGGATTGGTTGAATCAAAGATGATATCATCGTCATAGATGTGTACGATGAGTATATCTTCCCCTTTGGTATATTGGAACAGTTTCTTATCCACACTGCCAATAGAGAACTCATTGTCCGTCAGAAATTTGGACAGAGTCTCGTACCATGCTCTTGGAGCTTGCTTCAATCCGTAGAGTGCTTTCTTCAGCCGGTGTACGTAGTTTGGGAACTCGTGGCTGGTAAAATCGGGAGGTTGGGCTACGTAGACTTTTTCTAAGATGCGCCCATTCAAGAATCCACTCTTGACATCCATCTGATAAACCTTGAAGTCTTTGAAGGCAGCATAAGCTAGGAAGATCCTAATTGCCTCCAGTCTGGCTACCGGTGCAAAAGTCTCATCATAGTCTATCCCTTCTTCTTGCTGGCGGTATTGATAGCTTCTGTCCAGAACTCCTGAGAAATGTCTGCATCCGCCAGCATAGTCCTAGCCACTTCCTTAAGCGTTCGATTTCTTCTCTCAGCAACTCCATTTTGCTGAGGTGTCCTGGCAGCAGACAACTCATGGCGTATGCGATGGTCCTCAAGATACGAGGTTAGGGTTTAATTAAGGAACTCAGTTCCTCGGTCACTCCTAATTGTTTTGACTTTAAACCCCTTTTCGTTTTCTATTCTTTTAATTTGTTAGTTCAGTTGGGGTTTGATCATTAGTCTTGAGAAAGATTACCTATGTGTACCTCGAGTAATCATCTACGACCACTAATGTGTACCTAGTCCCCAGACTGGTTACCGAAACTGGACCAAACAAATCCATATGTAATAAGCCTAGACACTGGTCTGACAGTAAGTTTCATTTACTCTTAAAGGTCGATCTAATTTGTTTACCTAGCTGACATGCAGAATTTATCTTTAACATATGTAAGTTTCGGTAACCCTCTTACTAGGTTGTTATTGCTTAAAAATGATATTGTCTTAAAGTTTAAATGGTTTAATCTTTTGTGCCATAGCGAACCTCTGGACGCACAGGCAACCAAGCACGTTGGAATGTGAGCAGTCTGCTCACTCCAGTTAATTGTGTAGGTGCCATCGGTTCTTCATCCGGTCAGTACGGTTTTCCCTCCTTTGTTTTTAACAAAGCATTTATCATTTCTAAAACCGACTTCATACCCGGTATCGCTAAGTGGACTGACACTAATTAAGTTATAGCGTAGGTTCTTAACTAGGTAGACATTTCTAAGTGTTAGGTTGCCCTAGGTAATCTTACCTTTACCTATGGTCTCACCTTTGCCGTTATCCCCAAAGGTGATGGTCATCTTGGCACATGGTTTGATATCGTGAGAAGCCTTCGATCTCCGCTGTCTAGAAACCAACTCGACCGGTTAAGTTCCTGCATATGTTCCTGCAAGAACAAATTGATTCTTTTGCACCTATTTTATTCTGGGTCAGGTCAGGCATTAGACTTTTAGGGATCCATACCTGGATGACCCTAACAAATCTATCGGTATTAGGATCGATTGACTATTTACAATTGTTATTTTTATTTTTATTGTTACTATACGACCGGTATCTTCGGTTAGAATATCTTTGGGGCTCCGGTCTTGAGTTATATGTCCGGTATCTCTGATTTTGGTTTCTCAAGGATTCCGGTCTTGGTTTCTAGATATATTATTATTTTTATATGTGTAAACAGAATTTTCCTTAGTTGTTGGGGTCTTTCTTTTCGTTACGGGACAAAAGAGTTATTATTATTTATTCTAGTGTTCCCCATACTGGTTGTGGTATAGTTCTTCTCTGAGGGACTGGGGTCTAGAGTTATCATTATTGTAGTTATTCTTATGTTTATTCCTAAATCCAGTCCTTCTAGAGCTGTTTTCTAAATGGACCGGTTTTTTAGTATAATCAGAGGGTCGAACGAACTTTATTACCTCTGCTGAGGTAGGCGGTTGATAAGATGTTGAGGCCTCTTCAGTGTTCGTTTGTTCTGTATAACCAAGGCCGGTCTGGTCGTTGGTATCCTTTAGCATGCTCTGAAGGCAGTTGAGAGTTCTCGGCGACTTAGTCCATGACTGGACTATCGTGGACAGCTTTTGCTTCTCCGAGGCCTTCTGTTTGGTGGCCTCCTTTAACCGGTTGTTTTCTTCCTCTAGTTGAGTGATTTTCTCAATTAAGGTCTCGTATCCTCCAGTACCGGTTTCTTGCCCTACTCGGTTTCATTGAGTTTGTCGTAGAGCTTCCGGAATTCGTCGGTCATGTCCTGAAGAGCATCCATTAGCTCTTCGTAACTGAACTCAGGGTTTGATGGATCATCCTCCTGAGTCAGATGTCCTGCCATGAGACACGCAAGCTCTTCCTCGCTTTCATGCTCACTTAGTTCCACCTCGGAACTTGACTCCTCTGAGTCGGTATCATCCCATCTGGGCTGGGTCTTTCCAGCCACAAGAGCGCGGGACTTTGTCTTGCTTTTAAATCTGTTTGCGCCCTTTGATCTTTCTTTCTCTTTCTTCTTTTTGGGGCAGTCAGCAATGAAGTGTCCAGTCCTGCCACAATTGAAACATGCGTTAGAATCTTCATCTTTGCTAGCATGCTTACCTCGTGGTGTCTTGTTTGGGGTTCCTTTCATGAATTTCCCAAACATTCTGGTAAAGAGGGCCATAGCCTCTTCATAGTTGGGCATGATGTTGAAGACTGTTGTGAGATAGCTCTTCATACCGGACAGAGCATTTAATGACTTTACCCAAAATGGGTCTGTCCAGTCTTCGCTGCAGTTCGCGTTGTGCCATTTGCACTATTCCTTATTCGGCTTATCTTGACTTCAACTTGGCTCTTGCTGGGAGCCTTGAATTAATTGCTTGTCAGAAGTCTTCAACTTACCGTGCCTTGAGTATATTTGAATTTTACTCCACGTGGCACATCTGGTATCGACATTCCGGTCTTCAATGAGCTTCCGGTAGCAGTCTTGATCCGGTTTCTGGCAACGCTAATGAACTGTTGACTGGTATCCGGTTTCACCTATGTCTAACTGGTATACTTAACTAAGTTGAGTTCAATCACCGAAACTGTTAATCTCAATTCTTTAACACGATGTGTAACATATATGACTTATACTAGCGAGGTTGAACACGACATCCGAATTAGCCGAAATAATAAATTATCGCCTTCATATTTTGGATAAGAACAGCATGTGACTTTCAAACCTAGACTCCATTTTGGCAAAACACTATGAATTACGTTGATGCAGAAAAATAAATATAAACCCGAGGAATTTAATTGAACATTTACCCTTGTTATTTGTCTACATTTTGTTTGAAATAAACCCATTGATAACAACAGAAAAGGTTAGCAGTCATATTGAAGGGATGTTATTGGTCGTGATACAGCAAACTCTTTCGCATAATGCAAGGGCCAGAAAGTTCTCCAAAAGAATATTACGGAAGTATTCCAACCAAGACCCAAGTTGCACTTTTCTTCTGAAATAATATAATATTAAACCATGTGGCAGGCATATAATATAAAATTGACTTACTATGGCGGCAAAGCGCGTTAATTTTCACACAAACTCCCAAATGGCGTCTGCCTCTCGATCTCTCTATATATATATCACGACACAGCTAAGCAACATAACCGACTCATTATCGTATTACAAAGCACGTTAGAGAATCATAGGGAAGAATAAAGAGAACAAAATAAACAAGCAACGGTCCAATTGAAGAAAATTCTTTCCGGCGACAGAAGGACGATACCTATGGTGGTCGAAACCGGCTTAATGCCGGAACCCGACGTCCACGTCATCACATCCGGCGGTGGTCGTATTCCGGCCCACTCAAAGATTTTGGTACGCAGGGAAATCGAATCTTCTTTTTTTACAGCACTCGTACTCGTAAAGCCCAGGAAAAAAAGTCTCCTTTTTTTTTCTGATTTTTGGGAATTCTTGGTTTTCTTTCATATAGGCTTCGGCCTCGCCAGTGTTGGAAAACGTCATAGAGAAAACACCTCAGAAGAAGCGAAGCAACGTGAGGAAAATTCCGATCCTCGGCGTTCCATGCGACGCCGTTTTCGCGTTCATACAGTACTTATACTCATCGAGGTGAGTTTCTACGCAATTTATTTCATTTTTTCTTAAATCACGTCAAGTTGGGTAGCTCTAACCAACTCATTGCAATTTGTACCTTTATTTTAATCATTATCATTATCGGGCGGTTGCCCCCAAGTCCCAACAACACCCCCCGCCAATCATTGCCTATATGTTTACTTGGTCGAAGCAAGCCTCCCAAATTCATATATAATATTAATGCGCCGAAGAGTTACGGATTTTACCCAACATTCCCGGAGAAGTGATATGACCAAAATGCCCCTCGTCGTCCTACTCTCAGGTGTACCAACGAGCAAACGGAGAAATACGGCGTCCACCTCCTTGCGCTTTCGCACGTGTACTCAGTCCCATTGCTAAAGCAGAGATGTACAAGAGCTCTATGCCTAGCGTTGACCGTTGACAACGTCGTGGACATGCTACAGCTGGCGAGGCTCTGCGACGCGCCAAACCTTTACCTTAGATGCATGAAGCTATTGTCCGATCACTTCAACTCCGTCGAGCAAACCGAAGCGTGGAAGTTCTTGCAAGATCACGACCCTTACCTCGAGCTCGACATCTTACAGTTCATCGACCAAGCCGAAACGGTAATACTAACGTACGAGAGTTAATTATTTTTTGAGTTCGGGGGATTCATGCACCACAGTATAGGTAGGATAGGAACAAAGAATTTATTAGGGGATGATATACTGGCGGTAACTTTTGAGATCCTTGCTTATACACAATTCATCCTTGTTTCGATTATCTGATTTGGGGTTGAGTTTGATACACCAGCAACAGCAATAATATAGATCGTCGGTCGTTTGAATATTATTTATGCGACTGATCTTGTATGTTTTTTTGTTTATTTTCATATAGAGAAAGAAAAGGACGAGGAGGGATAGAGAGGCGCAGAACTTGTATGTCCAGCTAAGCGAAGCGATGGATTGCCTCGAGCACATATGCACCGATGGGTGCACCAGCGTGCGACCGCATGGCTCAGACAAGGGGCAAAAGGGTCCGTGCGAGAAATTCACGACGTGCAATGGGATTCAACTACTGATGAAGCATTTCGGTTCTTGTACGAAGAGGGTCAACGGCGGGTGCGTACGTTGTAAGAGAATGTGGCAGCTTTTTAGGTTGCATTCTTCTATATGTGATGATCAACTCGACGAGGAATGCAGAGTTCCATTATGCAGGTTTGTATTGATTAACAGTAATAACAACTAGATAATTAATTTAATTGAATTATCATCATGTCATGCGTTACTAATAAGTTAGTTAATTTAAATTGTCCTGATGCAGACAATTCAAGTTGAAGGCGCAAGAGGTCGATGATGAAAGGTGGAGATTGCTCGTGAGGAAAGTTGTTTCTGCGAGGGCTGTTTGTTCTTTGTCTTTTGCCAAGAAAACGAGGCAAAAATACTTGTCAATGGATTGATTGATTGATTACAGAAGAAGGATGAGGGGAATTAGGTGACGAGGAGAAAGATTGGGATCAAACCAGTTGCAGTAGTATTTTATTGTTTAATGATTGGTTGTGATTGTAAAACCGTGTTTCACGCGATATCTTTAGTATATTTGTAACAAATATCTTTTGCCACAGCAAGTAAATGCCATGTGTTTTCTAAAATATTAGGAGTTGGCACTTTGGATGTTGAAAAATTCATTACGAGCTAAAATGTAGGACTGTTCCTTCCGTACCGTACCGAACCGAATTTTCGGTACCAGAATTGTTCACACCGAATACCGAACCGAGTTAACGAATACCAAACCGAATTAACCGGTTCGGTATTCGGTTTTTATCGAATTTATTTCGGTACAACCGGTTTTTCACCGAAATAATTGAAATTGCAGTAAAAATAGCAAAAACGAAATTAAGCCAGCAGAATGCATTTCAACCAACAGAGTAAGAACATTAACCATCCAAAACAACTATGTTACATCCAAAACAGTTCAATCACCAAAAATAACATCCAAAACATAGCATAAAGTTCTTCAAAATAGATTCTTGACCGAGATACTGAAAATCCTCATAGGCGGATGATGTTCGATTCCACGCCAACGTTGAAGGACATATTTGTATCCACATACAACAAAATACCACAATATTAGATAGACGTTATATGATAAACATAGTAAAAAAGAAACAAAAATTATACCATTTTCAATTTTTTTTGGAGCGATTCATAGTCTTCTTCCACGTCCTTGAATGGCGCCCTAGGAAGCCCATCTTGACAACAAATTAATGCTTGTGCCATTTTAGGAGTCAAAGAAGCTCTAAAGTCATCAATAATTCGACCCTCGGTGCTAAAGGCAGACTCAGAGGCCACCGTAATTATAGGCATAGCAAGTACATCACGAGTTAACCTCTATAAAATAGGAAATCTCGGAGCAAGCATTTTCCACCATTCCATGATATCAAAATCTTGAACATCTTTCTCTATTCGTTCACTTAGGTAAACATCCACCTCGGATTGATCGAAGCCTCCACTATCATGCATCAATTGTAAAAATCTCTTTCGATGACCTTTTGTTATCCTTCTTTCAACCTCGGTATCGATCTCTAGATTGGATTTTGTGGTTGTACTTCCTTGAGACGCCGAAGAGTAAAGTTTTTTATACTCCTCCAACATTTCAAAAAGGGCTTCCTTTGCCTTAGTTGCCATCTCATCTCCTTTTTCATTCCCATACATATTCTTGAGTACATATTGTAGCGACCCTCGTTTTCCAATTAAAGTTAATGGCGGATTTTCCGCAACGTAAGTCGCGGAAGGCCCGTCTAATAAAAACTTTTTCCTAAATTATAATATATTACAACAAAATATCGTTTACACTGTTAATCTATACAAAGGCCGTAGCCTCAAAATGTCAAAAGGACAAAACCCTATTGTCGCTCCACAGGTCTTCATCCATGTACCGCCCTGCCCTCAAAAGTCCGTGGAGCACCGCCACCAGCCGCCTTAGGCTTGACACGTGTTCGCGTCAGACTCGGTACCTACAACACGTAAACACTGAGCGATTTGCCCAGTAGGTGAAATAAATGCATGGATGCACGTGAACGCTCATTCCCAAATCCCAATGTCCCGCATGCAATGTACACTCTTTCTTTTCCCACAATCCTATGTCAGATACACAACACAGGGCCCTAGGTCAGACTCGACACCTCGCGCGCCTATAACATGACGGAAGCTTACACTAGCAGCGTTTTGACGTTCACGCAACTGCCCTGCTAGGTCGCTCTTCCGTAAGCGGTTGCCGACATTGACAGCGTTTTGACGTTCACGCAACTGCCCTGTTAATGTCCCTCCGCTGAAAATCAAATCACGACGGTTTTGCACCTCGGGACGTTCACGCCCGAGTAGACAGATCGACCACGCCTGTCTGCCGTCAGGTGTCATATGAGTACTAACCTCGACTCCTCAACGAGTCAACTAATCACAATAAACTCGAACTACCCCGCTCAGCGGTACATCAAATCACCACCGTCTCAGTACGGTGTAAGTATCTCTCACCCCTGTGATATGATATGCATATGCTATGCATATAAACGTGATAATACATGAAACGTGCGGAAAACACATAAATCACGTAAATCATCGAAGCACATAAAAGCACGTAATTCAAATAAGTGTTTACGCATTGTAGATGAATAATTCACCTACGTGTCCTCCCGCTATCACCAAATAAGAAATCCGTCGAAGTCCCTAACTGTCGATCCTCTGAATATATTAATTTTATTAGTATGTATACTAATTCTCAAACTATACTGGTATAACATAATTATATTTAAATATTAGGTTCGGAAGTCAACGGTAAATCTGTTAAATTAATTTACTCGATTTGTGGTCCAAATCAAGTCAACACTCGATTTTTAAAATACCCTGAATCGACCGACGGTGCAAGGGATTAAATTATATTAAACTATTCTGGAATCCAGGAATCGCCCGGTTGTAGAGCTCGGCGAAAGTTTAATTCTGTTTGGAGCTTAGTTTCGATCGAAACTCCACTTAAAGTCACAAGTTTCGATCGAAAGTTGAATTGTCCGATTTCACTTACGCTGTGTTCAAATCGCCCGAAACTCTTAGTATTTAAATTGTTCGATTACTTATACTTTAAATCGACCGATTAATAACAATTTAAATCTAATATGTATGACACGGCGAAAGTCATTTCCCTTGAGGTTGTTTCGCTCGAAACTCACTCACACCTTGATCAAATCGGCCGACTCTAACAATTTATCGATCGAAACCTGTCATGTGATATTCATTAAAATAATCCAAGGTCTGTTATTATATATGATCGCCCGACTCTCTAGATTCAAATCGCCCGATACTTAGAATCTTAATCCTCATGACTAACACGGCGAAAGTTCCCACACCAAAACTCATTCGCCCGATTTATTAATTCTGAATTGTCTGATACTCATATAAGGTTAAATCGGCCGATTCTTAAACTAATTAGAAACTCTTGGCGAAAGGTTATATACTTAGGTCCTTTCGCCCGATTGCTTAGTAACTTAGCCTTCTAATACATACAAAGGTTTCACTATCGGCCGAAACTAAGTTCGGTGATTCTTGCCAATTTATCTAATCGGTCAAAAGTGATTATTTTAATATTATAAGCCTTGAAACATCCTAAATTGCATATGCTTATCCAAAATAAATCGCCCTATACTTATTCAAATTCCATAAGAAAACTAAATACCGTAAAATTATCTAAATATATATCACTAGAATCATCATCAAAATCTATACTATTTCCAGAAAAAGCGTACGTTCTATATTCCAACTTTCATCAATATTTCATGTTCCAAAACTGTTAATATTTCTATTCTACTATATAATCCATGCTATTAAGATCAAACCTGAAGAAATTAGGGTTTTCTACTCATGACAGATCACGAATTCTTATGATAAGATCATGTAGATCTTGAAAACAGTGCACTCCAAAATTAATTTCCTTAGAACCTAAGTTATCTTCGAATGTTATCAAAATTCTTACTTCAACATAAAAGAAAATATAGTCAAGGATCGAAACATGAGCATCAGGGTGCTCACGTGACTTTCGTAATCCTCATATAAACATATCATAAGCCACGATAGATACTCATTAATAGAATATATTAAGTACAAACAATTTCATATATATATGGTAGAATCCCATACCTTACGTTGAATTTTTTTGTTTTCGTTATTGAGTGCTCGATATCTCCTCCTTGTTTATAAGGGTTTCTTTTTTTTTTTTTTTTTTTTATTGAAGTCTTGCCTTTCTACTCGTTTTATTACATAGGGTGTGGATATATATTAGGATTTCGAACTTTGTGATGGAATTGACAGGGTGATGACGAGTCCTTTACTTTGAGCTCAAGTAAATTTATTAATATCTATACTATCGAAACCTTTGAGTTCGTTTTGAAGATATTAGTAAAATAAGTACAGCCCAACTTATTTTATTCCAACATTATACGTATAGCCCAATTTACTTAAATCCAATATTATAAATTCCACTTCGCTTTTGGACAATTTCGAAATTAGGTTGAAATTATTGAAATTTGTACTCTATTTTCACCATTTAAATTTCTCTACAATTCTTCCGAATTCACAAAATTACCCAGTTTATTACAACAAAATCCCGTATTAAATTTACGGGTATTATACATATTGAAGGTACTCAAACTTATGTCGAGGATCATGTAAAAGGGCCACCAACAACAACACATTAATTCTATCAATGCTACCCCAATACTTGTTAAACTTCGCTTGCATACCTCTAGCCATATCAACTAAAGCATCATCATGACTCACACTCCATTCTCTTAGCAAGTCATCAATTTCTGCAATTTCATCAAACAATGTGTTCGACGTGGACCCTGAAATTCAAAGAGTGTAATAATTAGTCAATAACGACAATCTCATAAAAAAATAAGTGTTCAAGTTTAATGAATAACTAACCTGAAATGCGAAGAGTGGGGTCGTAGAAATGTTGCAGCACTTAACCAATCGATCAACAACAACCCAATCATTTCTATCGGGCATACCTATCTTACCATGCACTCCATTGGGCATAAAATCGGCACGGAAATCAGCATCAGATGTGTTGTACCGATCAAAAACTCCTTGAAAAATCAGAGCTGTCTCTAGCATCTTAAACACCGAATTCCATCTAGTTGGAACATCTAGACATACACTTTTTACTATCAATTTTTTCTTCAACGGCAAACTCAATAAATTTCCTCAATCTCGATGGCGATTGCCTCACATATCTGACTACCGTGCAAACACGCTCTACGGCCTGGTTCGCTTCTTTGAATCCATCTTTGACAACAAGATTCACAATGTGAGCCACGCATCTTATATGAAGATACTTCCCACCACATATAGCCGTTTTCCAACTCACAAATCTTCTCCTCAAATAATTCAATGTGACCTCATTTGAGGAAGCATTATCAACTGTAATCGTGAAGATCTTGTCAGTCCCCCAATCAAGCAAGCATTTTCCAATCAACAACCCAACCTCATCACCTTTATGTGTAGGACATGGAATGAAATTGAGAATCATTTTGTGTAATTTCCAGTCATTATCAATGTAGTGACCGGTCAAACACAAATAATTCAGTCGCTGATTTGAAGTCCACGTATCTGTGGTGATTGAGATTCTTTGCCCATTTGTTTTGAAGAAATTCTTTAACTTCTCCTTTTCTTCAAAGTAAACCTTGTAGCAATCTCTTGTGATAGTTGTTCTTGATGGCACAAAGAATTGAGGACAAGACAACGTTACAAAATTCCGAAATACTTCATTTTCCACGAACTTGAATGGTAGCTCGTCGACGATAATCATTCTAGCTAAGCCTTTTATAATAGCTTCTTGATCAAATTTCCAGCTCGAAGTCGATGCTCTAACTACTCCTCCACTTTGACAATAAGCTTGGATAGGGCGCATAACTCCAACATTTTGGGGATTATTCTTACAAGCCTTCATATGACTCTTCATTCCGGAAGTCCCATTCCTTAATGAATCTGCCGCATAATTTCTCTCACAATACTTGCATCTAGCTCTCGAGCTTCCATCTTTATCGGTGTATAAAGTAAAATGGTCCCAAACTTTAGACCTCCTGCACATTAACTTTCTCTTTGGTCTTCCACTCCGTGCTTGTTGGCTATCATCTTTAGTTTGATCTGTGATTTGTTCGCCCGAGCCTGATGATGGCGCTGGCATATTTGAGCTCAGCATCGGGTGAGGACAAAGAGTTCGAAGGGTTCGAAGACTCACCTCCTTGACTATCCATTCCTACAAATTGCAGCACACCTACCGTTGAACTCAACACCGTCGAACGCAAATTCAATCCAACAAAGAGAGAGATTCACCAGCGGGAGATTAGCAGTGTCGATTTGGGATTTTGGATTTGTTTAGGCGTGAAATTCACTAGCGGGAGATTTCCCAAATACCGAACATACCGAATAATAAAACATGTACCGAACCGAAATACCGAAACTATAAAAAATATATACCGAAAACCGAAGCGAAAATTTTCGGTTCGGTACGTACCGAAGTTTCGGTATTTCGGTTTGTTCGGTCGGTATACCGAACTGTTGAGCTAATTCACAAACTCAAGATTGAAGCAGCTGAATAAACGAGCATGTGTATTGCTTGCTAGCAGAGTTGCTGAAATGAGAGTTGCTGGACTGAGAGTGGAGACTGTTGATGAAATTGTCGAATTGGAAATTAGACAAGTCACTTATAGAGTTTCTATTACTGGAAGCGTTTTTTCTACAGGCTGGAATAAGTTTGTTATTTCACGTGTTTTCTCCAATGAAACAGTACATAGGTACAGAGTCTGTTAGATCATTTTGTACGGGGTTTATCTTTCTGGGCAGGGTTTAACAGGGGAAGCGATAGATTAAGAAAGATAGGTATCTTGTGTGATCTGTAAGCACAATCAGCAATAAAAAGCTCTCGATCTTTGGCCCGTGGATGTAGGCTGAAACCTTCAGCTGAACCACATAAAATCGCTTGTCTGTTTTCGGGTTTTGAGTTTCCCAGTTTCTGTTCTTGTTAAACCAAACAATAAAGCGAGCACATAACAACGTGAAACAGTTCTAGTCATCTATAAACTGATACATAAAATGCTACAAGTGGTGCGGTGAGCGTGGAAATCAGCTGAGGAAGATGAGTACGGTATGCTTTGATGTTGAAAAGTTTACTGGACAGAATGACTTTAGCTTATAGAGGCTGAAGATGAGAGCTCTCCTGACGCAGCAATGAGTGATTGAGGCGATGAAAGAAGAGAAGTCAATGCCTGCAGAGCTGTCATCTGCGGAGAAGAAAGCTATGATCGAGAAAGCCCATAGTGTAATCATTCTCTGCCTTGGTGATAATGTGTTGAGGCAGGTTGCAAAGGAGGAAAATGCGGCTGGGCTGTGGTCAAAACTGGAGAGCCTGTATATGATAAAATCACTAGCGAATCGAATATACTTGAAACAGGCATTGTAGTCCTACAAGATGACTAAAGATAAGCCGATTGAGGAACAAATAGACAAGTGGTCAAAGCTGATTCTGGATCTGGAGAACATAGAGGTTGAGATTGTAATACCTGTAAAATCTAATTACGGATTTTACTATTTAAGTAGAGATGAAAATATTTAATTAAGAACTTGATTGGATTAATTAGTATTTTCGATGATACAATGCCTTCATATTCTCATACTTTTAAGTGACTTATGTGCCTATACGATTTCACGTTATATGCTAACATGACATATATGAATTAGAAATTAGAAGAATTAGTTTAATTTAGGTCAGTTATTGATTTTAGGGTTTCTAGTACATGACTTGCTAACTTAGAAGGTTTGATTTAGTGTATTAAGTATTGATATCACGTTTTGGAGAACACAAATTGGTAGAAATAATTTCGAGCTCAAGGATAAAAATAGAAAATGTCGAAATCATGTAGTGCTTAATAAAACTCGATATCTAGTTTGGAAATCAATTTCGAAATGTTATATAAAATCTCGAGATCAAACTCGAGATTTATGTCAAATGGTATGTTGTTAAATCTCGAGATTTAAGTATAGAAATCATGTCGTTCATGTTAACCATAATTTCGGAATTCCGTATGAGATCTCGAAATAAAACTCGAGATCTATCTTGATATGGGTATCGAAATCATTGAGTATTGAATAGTTTAAATATCAAAATTTTGTATAGAATGTCGAAATCATATAGAAGTTAATCTCGAAACCAACAATGTCGAAAGAAATTAGTTGCGAGATAGAAGACTTCGAAACATTAGTTAACCAATGATAAGTAGTAAAACCATCCATGTCAATTGTACACTAGGTCACGCTAAGTATAGCATAAAGAGACAACAAAGCAACTTGTAGTATAAGAGATAAGTATTAATAATATAAGTTACTTAGATCAAAAGGAATCTCGTCACTTTATAATACTCCTCCAGACCTTTCATTATATAAGTACTGTAGCAATAAGAAAACTCTTATTATAGCAACTCGAGAATTCTAAACAAGGACGAACTGAGAAGCAAACGAAATAAACCAGGAAAGGTATAAATTTCTATCATAATTACGTATTTTTATATGTATCTTCACGTGTATTCTGTTAAATACAAAAGATTATGTATATGCTTAGGGTTTGTATAGATTTAATTTTGAAAGGTTTTAAGAATGAATGTGTATAGTTACGTTTTGGGAAGTTTGAATTGTGGCAGGTATAATTTTTAACAGATTTCATGTTTTTATTCAAATAGTAGCATGCTCCAAGAATTTTATAAGCACGAAAATATTATGTGTTAGTTTCTGAAGATTATGTGACGATTGTTCTTGAAAGATAGGTTTGATCTAAAATCTCGAGTGAAGATAAGGTTTTTCAGATTATAATCTCGACAAACTTCTCGACAAATTTATTTATAATGTCAACATATGAGTCTCGAGATCTATCTTAAGGGTGGTATCGAAATCCAATGTGTGTCGAGATTTTATATATATATTTAATGAACAAACTTCGAAACACCTCGAGAGCTATATGTACAATGTCGAAATATGTGTAATGATTAAAATCTCGAAGCCTTTACATATATGTTATTTCGTGAACATATCAAGATTCATGTTATAACTCACCTCGAAATCATTAGTTATAGTATCAGCATGCTCCTCGAAATTATGTCGAGATCTTCCCCTAGTATATATAATGTCGAAACCTTGTTAGAATAATAAGTATAATGTCGAGCTTTTGTGTATTACCTTAATGTCGAAACATACTTTGAGATCCTTAACCCTTATATATACAATGTCGAGATCTAATTATCATGCAACTCGAGATCCTATTTATTAGTCTAAATCTCGAAGTCTATGTATGTTGTTAATCCATTTCGAGATTCTAGGGCTATGTACATCGATATCTATTTTTCCCTGTGTCTCGAGATTTTGTTTAAAAGGTTGAACATATTTCGAAGTCTTTTATATACTGCTTAGACATACATATCGAAATCTATCGAAATCTATCCTAAGATACATATCGAGATTTATGTCTAAGTCGTATCGAGATTCATTCCATAATACCTGTCGAGATCTATCTGAAATAGTATTAGTTAAAGTTCTAAGTTTTAGAGTTTCGAAATTATTAGAAGTCGAAATTAGGGTTTTGAATTAAGCCAATTTCGGGAAATTATAATTAGACTAGCAAGCCCTAATTTTATATGTTCCTATATTTAGGGTTTGAAGGTTAGTGACTTACAGATAAGCTAATAGCTAAGGATACCAGGTAAGTGGAAATCTCAACTACAATACATAAATTATATGTGCATGAATTATCTGGTTACGTGCTTGAATGACATAATTATATGTTTCTATGACTTTACGTGATTTCTTATGTGATTTATTTATTTTCATGAATTAATTATTACATGAAATGGCATGACAAGCACTTCGGCTTTATTCACGTACGCATTATCACGTGCATGCATGAAGTTACAAGACACGAGCATAAGACCCGTATGATTTCTTAAACACGATAAACTGTCGCATTTAATGGCTCTTCTATGCTACCATGGTGATTTTATGTCACCGATTTCATGACATGACATGTCTCAAGGCAAGGGCATGCATGTGGCGGAAAGTTGCGACCTGGAAGATGCACCCTGAGGAAACAAACGGCACCAAGGGTATGATTGGTGTCAGCGACCTCAGAGTGAGTCTACCAGTGTGAGCGTCCGTGGGACCGATAAACTACACTGGGATTGAAAAGGCGCCTTAGGGTTAGCCTCTCAGTGGAAGTATCGTCCGTGTGGCGTATGAAACCACCTTGGGACAGAAAAGGCGCCTAGGGTTAGCCTCCCATGAGTGGGTATTGCCACTTACATATTTATTTACCCTTATTGGGTTTGAGCTCCATGATGGTGCATAGTAAGATCAGCCATGGGCCCTATAAGACAAGACACGAACTAAAGATATGACAAGACACGAACTACAAGACAAGACAAGAACTACAAGACAAGACATGAACTACAAGAGAAGACAATACACGAATTTCATGACATGAATACAAGATAGGAATTTCAAGACATGAAATACATGATACAATTAGGAAGCATTGGCGCGGGTACCTTTGCGTTTTAGGACACGTGCACTGCATGGTTTTCACTTACTGAGCTTTATAAGCTCATTCCACATTTTATGTGTTGTAGGTACGATTGAGTCGGACGTTGAGAAACGTCACGACTAAGGCGGGCTGACGGCGGTACTCCAGGGTCTTTTGAGGGCAAGGCTGTACATGGATGACGACCTGTGGAGCGATGTTAGGATGTTTGATATGTTTTGGGGCTTCGGCCTTTGTATATTTACGACGATGTAGGCTACGTTTTGTCGTAACATATCATATCGTAGGAAAAAGTTTTTGTTAGACGGGTCTCCCGCGACTTACGTTGCGAAAATCCGCCACTAATTACGATTAGAAAATGAGGGTCGCCACAGAGATCGCAGATGAGGATTAGGCTGTGTTGTTATTGAGCTATCTACCGAAGAGTTATGACCACTTTAAAGAAACTCTACTATATGCTCACGAGGAGCTGAGTCTTGAGGATGTTCTGTCTGCAATTCACTCAAGACAACTCAATAGGCGAGCTGAAGTAAAGCCTGAAGGGCCTGGAGAGAGTTTGAATGTACGTGGTAGCGAAATAATAGGCAATTCACTCCAAGTGGATTTTTGGAATTAAGTCGAAGAGATAATTGGGCCCGAAAGAGTGATAAAATAATATGGGTCAAATTTACTACGCTCGAAATGTTATCAAAGCCCAAAGGAAATAAAATAGGCCCAATTTAATTACATGGCCGAAAGTACTAAATGGCCAAATGGTTTAAGATAGAAATAAGAATCCTTACATATGAGGAGAGCCACGTTGAGATGGTGTATTTGCGTTAAATAAAGAACTCCACCACCTTTATGACCAATCATGAGTGAGCAAAGGATGAAAATATATAAGGCATGGGAAAGCCACGTTGACATCCTATCATCACCTTAGTACTTAAGCTAGAAACAATTATTATGGGTCAAAGGAGAAACGTGAAAGCCCAAAGAAAATATATAACTTGGCCCAAACATGTTAAGATAAGAATAAGATGATTTCTTAAGCAGAGGGGAAAACACGTTGGAGCTTATCATCAACTTGTACTTATAACATAAAACCCTCATTTGAAAGCCAAAAACCAACGTGGAAAGAGTAAGAAAGGTAAAGAGGAAGAACCCCAAAAACCAAAGAAAGCCTTGACAAAAACTAAAAGTTCGAAGTTAGGAGGTGAGAGTTCTATCTAAAGGTTTGTGTAATTAATACTTTATTTGGTTTAGTGGCCTAGCTGAAGCTTAGAATATGTTAGGTGACGGAAGAAGTTAAGAACAGTGAAGGACAAACAAGCAATAAATACTTTCGGCCAGCCTGATCCGATTCTCTACCTAGGGAATTTATCCAAACGTGACCAGGACGATAGGTAGGTGGTTTTTAACCCCTACGAAGCGTATTACATTCCTAAAAAAATCTCAGAATTTGGATGAACGTGTCATCCGAGTTCGAAAGAAATTATTTTACAGATTTTGGAGATTTTCATGATGTGTTAACGTGTTATTATGTGCCTCTTGAGCTCAAAATATAAGTTCTGCAATTTAATTATATGCTTATGTGATTTTAATTGACGATCGAGTTAGGATTTTTTCTGAAAATTTAGGATTTGAGTCATGAAATTGATTTTTATTCTACAGTAGTGTTTTTCTTGAACAGTGGCTTTCGCGAAAAATTTTGAAGTAAATTCGGGCTGTTTTTAGTTTTCGCGGGCTAATTTATTTCGCGGGCCGGTGTAATTCGTAGGTTGGATAGAAAAGAATTTCAAAGTAAGGAAAATTGGCCGAATTAACTTAGGGTCGCAAAACTTGTCGCGGGCCTAAAGGGATTGCTTCGGTGGGAGTAACAAGTTTTGCACGGGCCAAGGTTTCGGGTTCACGCGGGCCGGAGTCTTTCGCGAGTCGTGAGATAGCGCGGCCCGACTTTGAATTCTCGCGGTCCGACTACACTTTCGCGGGGTGATTCCTGTGAGTGGCGTTAGGTTTCTCGCGGGCTTGAATCGGGCTTCGCAGATCGATCGATTTTGCGAATACGACGAAAGTTTCTCGCAAACTCAGACTTTGACCCGAAAAGTTTATCGGGTTGATCAGGGTTTTAAAATGGGTTTTTTCGCTAATTCGATTTGGGCTTTGACCGAAAATTTTAGAGTCTGACCGACAGTTGCTTTTGGGATTTTGCCCTATTTCAGGCCCAATACATTTAAATAAAATTATTTTCAGCCCAAATCAATTTTAAAATAAAACAGTTTCGTACTATAACTTATATTTTCGGGTCAATCCATATTTTAAATTATAAATATTATTTTTGGATTTTAAAACATTCGGCCTAGTTTTATAACTATACGATTATGTGATTTCGGTGAACGTGTTTTCACATTGACTGATTATGTGTGCATTTCACGACATGCACGGGAGAGATGATGATACCGTATTTGTACGGTGACACCTTACGGTGTCGGACGAGTGGGGTAGAGTGATCGTTACTGGTCGTCAGGGTTAGACTCGCGTAGCACCTGGTGGGAGAGGGGGTTTGCGACACCCATCTACTCGGGATTGAGCCACCCGAGGTGTATACCACCGGATATTATTTGGCTCAGGGACGGCAGACATATGTGAGATTCCTGTCTACCCGGGTTAGTGGTACACTACACGGGGCATTACACAGAGGTGTAATACCGTCAGGTTGAGATTGTGTGCGGAAGGAGCGACCCGGCACGGCCGGCGTGGGCTACCGCATGGTTTATAGCATACTTCGCCATTGCGCGGTGGGTGCTGAGTCTAGCCGAGGGCCCTGTTATGTATTGAGATGTGACGTAGGTTGAGCGTGCATTATCATGTTGTGAGGACATGGGATTGGGATGAGTGCACGCACGCATTGCATATTTTTACTGCCACCTACTGGGCAATCTTGCTCAGGGTTTTATTTTTGTAGGTAATACCGGACCCGACACCGGTGAGTGTCAGGATGAGATGTAGGCTGGCTGGCGGCGGTGACTCCACGGGCTTTTGAGGGCAACGCAGTACATGGGACGCGACCTGTGGAGAGGTGTAGGATAGTCGGGTTTAGATTTTTTGGGGCTTCAGCCCGTTGTAGTATAGCGACGTATTTTTGTAAACCCGACTTTAGATTATATATGTATATTATTTTCTTTAAAGAGTTTTCGATAAACCGGGTCCTCCGCGACTTCTGTTGCGGAAATCCGCCGAATAACTTAATTAGGAGGTAGGGTTGCCATAGGTGGTATCAGAGCTTAGGCTTTAGATTCTGAAGACTGTCCATGTACTGCCGCTCAGAAGCCGGGAGAACCAGCCTCGCCTGTAAGTGTTGTGTGTGCTAATGTGATTATGTGTTCTTATGTGCTCGTTTGTGTATTGTATAATAGTTGGAAATGTCGTGGGGACGACCGAGACGAGAGCTTCTAGGAGAAACGAGTCGTAGGGACGAACCTGAGTCCCCGACTCGTGAACGTGACACTATCCATCGTCTGACTGAACTGATCCAACGACAGTCAGACCAAATCAACGACATGATCAATCACCGGAGGTCATCTGAGCGCCGATCTTCCCCGCAGCCTGATCGTGTTGAAATTATTGGGGAGAGATTCCGCAAACTTAATTCCCCAACCTTCGCCGATGGCGCTAACCCTGCAGTGGCCGAGGATTGGATCGGCACAATAGAAGATCTCTTTGTCTATAGCCGCGTGCCGAATAACAAGAAGGTGTTGTGTGCCGTTTCCTTGCTTCGGGGAAGCACGCGTTTTTGGTGGAACATCGTAAAGGTGTTAGAAGACCCTGCTACCATGACATGGGAACGCTTCAGGGAGCTCTTATATGACAAGTACTTCACCGCTCACGACCAGGAGCAGCGGATGTACGATTTTATGAACCTGAAGCAAGAACGTATGCCGGGTGCGGAGTATATCCGTAGATTCGAGCAGTTATCCTGTTTCGCCCCTCATCTCGTAGCGACGAATACGCTGAAAGTTACGAGGTTCTTTCGAGGATTGAAACCCGAATTCTATCGTGACTTAAGTATAGCGGGCGTACGAGAGTTAGAATTCCGCCAAGCGACGGAGCGTGCGCTGATAGCCGAACAGGCGGAAGGAGTAGTGAGGGAGGTCCAGGAAGCGAACCAGAAGAGAGAGAGTCAGGAAGGAGGCAGCAATCAGAAACGCCAGTTCTTCGGCAAGGGCCCGAAGAATAAAGGTAATCGACCGGGTCAACAGATGTGGCGCCCGAACTTTAGCCAGGGATCAACCAATGTTCCTAATCGACCACCGGTGTCAGCGCCCCAATGCCATCAATGCGGGCGGAATCATTTTGGCATCTGCTATGGACCACGACCACTACAGACTCTGCAGTGCTTCCGGTGCGGTGGGATAGGGCATGTTGCACGAAATTGTACGAGAGCTCAGCCGCTACTATAGAATCAGCAGCAAAGCCTGATTCGACCCCCGCCCGTGCCTGCACGCATTTTCACGCTGACAAACGAGGAGGCGGAGGCGAACCCAGCTGTAGTTATGGGTACGTTGGATATCTTTCACGTACCGTCTTCAATCCTCATTGATTCTGGAGCCACACATTCGTTTGTGTCGGCCAATTTCGTGACTAGGGCAGGAACTTATCCTACCCGTTCATTATGTGATTTCGTAGTATCCCTACCACATGAAGATCCAACTCGGACGAATTTAGTGGTAGAAAATTGTCCTGTTAGTATAGAGGGGAGAGAGTTAGAGGTAGACTTAATAGTAATCCCGATGAAGGATTATGACATCATATTCGGGATGGATTGGCTTTCGAAATACGGGGCCAACATAGACTGTTCAAAGAGGGTAGTTAGGTTCTTATCACCCGAGGGAGAGGAATTTGAATTTTCGAGGAAGAAGAATGGTAAGACAATCCCTCGGATTTCTGCTCTGAAAGCTCAGCGACTCGTAAACACGAGTTGCGAATCATTCTTTTTTGCGGTGAAAGATGAGGAATCTTCTCAACCGAAACTTGAGGAGGTCCCAATAGTGAATGAATATCCTGATGTATTTCCCGAGGATCTTCCGGGATTATCTCCGGATCAGGAAATCGAATTTGTTATTGATCTTGTACCTGGAGCTGCCCCGATCTCTAAATCTCTGTATCGGTTAGCACCGAACGAGTTACGAGAACTGAAGGAGCAATTGGAAGATTTGTTACAAAAGGGTTTTATTCAACCCAGTTTCTCGCCATGGGGAGCCCCAGTACTATTCGTTAAGAAGAAAGACGGGTCGATGAGAATGTGTATCGATTATCGTGAGCTTAATAAACTCACGATTAAGAATAAGTATCCGTTGCCGAGGATAGATGATTTATTTGATCAACTCCAAGGAGCGACGGTATTCTCGAAGATCGACCTACATTCCGATTATCGTCAACTGAAAATCCGTGAGATGGATGTCCCAAAAACCGCGTTCAGCACGAGGTGCGGCCACTACGAATTCTTGGTCATGCCTTTCGAGCTAACGAACGCCCCAACTGCTTTCATGGATTTGATGAACCGGGTGTTTAAGGAATTTCTGGACCGATTCGTTATTGTCTTTATTGACGATATCCTCATCTACTCTAAGACGAAGGAAGAACACGAGGAACATCTGAGAACGGTCCTTGGAATTCTCCGAGAGAAGCAATTATTCGCTAAATTCAAGAAGTGCAAATTCTGGTTGGAACAAGTGGCTTTTATGGGGCATATTATTTCGGGAAGCGGAATTTCAGTAGACCCCAGTAAAATTGAAGCAATACACAAATGGCCACGACCGACCACTCCCACGGAAGTCAGAAGTTTCCTAGGGCTTGCTGGGTATTATCGAAAGTTCATTAAGGACTTTTCCAGCATAGCCTCGACACTTACGAATTTGACAAAGAAGAATGTCCCTTTCAAGTGGACCGATGAATGCGAACGGAGCTTTCATGAGCTGAAGAAAAGATTGACGACGGCTCCAGTTCTATCAATACCTTCGGGTACCGAAGGATTCTCAGTATATAGTGATGCCTCAAATAATGGTTTGGGGTGCGTATTGATGCAGAACGGGACGGTAATTGCTTGTGCCTCCCGACAATTGAAACCATATGAGAAGAACTACCCCTACCCCACCCACGATCTTTAACTCGCCGCAGTAGTGTTTGCCCTCAAGATCTGGCGACACTATCTGTACGGAGAAAGGTGCGAGATCTTTACGGATCATAAGAGCCTGAAGTACTTCTTCACACAGAAGGAGTTGAATATGAGGCAAAGACGATGGCTCGAACTAGTGAAAGACTACGACTGCGTGATAAGTTATCACCCAGGGAAAGCTAACGTAGTCGCAGATGCTTTGAGCCGGAAAACAGTTAACGCTGAATTGTGCCAACTCGGAGTTGAGGTAATCAACATTGGAGAGATTGAAACGAAATTAGCAGCGTTAACACTCAAGCCGACGTTGTTAGATCGAATCATCGAGGCACAAAAAGAAGATGAATTGTATCTAAAGATTCGAAATGAACGAGATGCAAATGTCCTGTTAGAGTTCGAAATTCAAAAAGACAGAAGCCTACGTTTTAGAGGTCGCTTGTATGTGCCCAAAGACGAAGTCATCCGCCGAATCTTAATGACGGAGGCGCATACGACAATCTACTCGGTGCATCCCGGTGCCACGAAGATGTATCGGGACTTGCGAACGAACTACTGGTGGCCAGGAACGAAAAGAGATGTTGCTACTTTCGTAAGCCGATGTCAGACCTGTCAACAGATCAAGGCAGAACATCAAAGGCCGGCAGGAATGTTACAACCTTTGACGACACCCGAGTGGAAATGGGACCACATAACAATGGATTTCGTCGTCGGATTACCAAAAAGGTCATTACATAATTTGGGTGGTTGTCGACAGACTTACTAAATCTGCCCATTTTCTACCAATCAATCAGACCTATTCCATGGAAAAGTACGCAGAATTATATATTCAAGAAATAGTACGACTCCATGGGATTCCAGTATCAATCGTCTCAGATCGAGATTAAGGTTTCTGTCCCAATTCTGGGTGAGCTTACAGAAAGCTATGGGGACTAAATTGTCCTTTAACTCAGCATATCATCCCCAGACTGATGGACAATCGGAAAGAATGATCCAGACGCTCGAAGACATGTTGAGTGCATGTGTTCTGGATTTTCGAGGAAGCTAGAGTAAGTATCTCCCACTGATCGAATTTTCGTACAACAACAGCTATCAAGCTATGATTGGGATGGCGCCTTACGAGGCCTTGTACGGGCGTAAATGCCGTCCCCAGTTCATTGGGATGAAATCGGTGAGAAGGCATTATTAGGTCCCGTAATGGTTCGTGAAATGACTGAAGCTGTTGCTAAAATTCGGGAGAGAATGCAAACGGCCCAAAGTCGTCAAAAGAGTTACGCAGACAAAAGACGAAGGCCGTTAGAATTTGAAGAAGGCGATCAAGTCTTCTTAAAGATATCACCTATGAAAGGTGTTAAACGTTTCGGACGAAAAGGAAAGTTGAGTCCGAGATATATAGGACCTTTCAAGATTTTGAAAAGAGTCAGTGAAGTAGCGTATCAGCTAGAACTGCCGACATCATTAGCACAAGTCCATGAAGTCTTCCATGTATCTACGTTACGGAAGTACGTGCCGGACCCGAGTCATGTGCTATGAAGTGAAGTACTTCACCAGCAATTAAAACCGGACTTAAGTTACGAGGAAAGACCGGTAGAGATTTTAATGTACGAGGTGAAGCGACTTAGGAAAAAGAACATCCCCCTAGTGAAGGTCTTGTGGCGGAACCAGACAATGGAAGAAGCCACTTGGGAACGAGAAGACGAAATGCGCAAGAAGTACCCCGAGTTGTTTTCGACGACTTAAATTTTGGGGACGAAATTTCCTTTAAGGGGGGAGGATGTAATACCCTTAAAAGAAATACGGGATTATTTTGTAATGTTCGAAATTAATGAAGTTAATTTTCGGACCAAGTGGATTTTTGGAACTAAGTCGAAGAGATAATTGGGCCTGAAAGAGTGATAAAATAATATGGGTCAAATTTGCTACGCTCGAAATGTTATCAAAGCCCAAAGGAAATAAAATAGGCCCAATTTAATTACATGGCCGAAAGTACTAAATGGCCAAATGGTTTAAGATAGAAATAAGAATCCTTACATATGAGGAGAGCCACGTTGAGATGGTGTATTTGCGTAATAAAGAACTCCACCACCTTTATGACCAATCATGAGTGAGCAAAGGATGAAAATATATAAGGCATGGGAAAGCCACGTTGACATCCTATCATCCCCTCAGTACTTAAGCTAGAAACAATTATTATGGGTCAAAGGAGAAACGTGAAAGCCCAAAGAAAATATATAACTTGGCCAGGGCCGGATTTGGGCCCGTGCAAGCAGGCCTACTGCACAGGGCCACAAATCCGGCTCAGTGTAGTATAGGGCCTCAAATAACAAAAGTTATTATAGTATAAGGCCCCAAAAAAGAATTGATAAGACCATATATGGGCCTCGAATAACAAAATTTATTATAGTATAAGGCCCCAAAAGAATTGATAATTATTAATGCCACATATGGGCAAAATGGCCCAGGGCCACCCTAAAGAAAAAAACGGCCCTGAACTTGGCCCAAAGATGTTAAGATAAGAATAAGATGATTTCTTAAGCAGAGGGGAAAACACGTTGGAGCTTATCATCAACATGTACTTATAACTTAAAACTATGCGTTTTTGGGATCTGCGTGCTCCTGTTGATAATTTGGGTCCTGTAGATACTAGTACAACCCTCATTCGAAAGGCAAAAACCAACGTGGGAAGAGTAAGAAAGGTAAAGAGGAAGAACCCCAAAAACCAAAGAAAGCCTTGGCAGAAACTAAAAGTTCGAAGTTAGGAGGTGAGAGTTCTATCTAAAGGTTTGTGTAATTAATACTTTATTTGGTTTAGTGGGCTAGCTGAAGCTTAGAATATGTTAGGTGACGGAAGAAGTTAAGAACAGTGAAGGACAAACAAGTGATAAATAGCTTTCGGCCAGCCTGATCCGATTCTCTACCTAGGGAATTTATCCAAACGTGACCAGGAGGATAGGTAGGTGGTTTTTAACCCCTACGAAGCGTATTACATTCCTAAAAAACCTCAGAATTTGGATGAACGTGTCAACCGAGTTCGAAAGAAATTATTTTAAAGTTTTTGGAGATTTTCATGATGTGTTAACGTGTTATTATGTGCCTCTTGAGCTCAAAATATGAGTTCTGCAATTTAATTATATGCTTATGTGATTTTGATTGATGATCGAGTTAGGATTTTCTGAAAATTTAGGATTTGAGGCATGAAAATTGATTTTTATTCTACAGTAGTGTTTTTCTTGAACAGTGGCTTTCGCGAAAAATCTTGAAGTAAATTCGGGCTGTTTTTAATTCTCGCGGGCTAATTTATTTCGCGGGCCGGTGTAATTCGTAGGTTGGATAGAAAAGAATTTCAAAGTAAGGAAAATTGGCCGAATTAACTTAGGGTCGCAAAACTTGTCGCGGGCCTAAAGGGATTGTTTCAGTGTGAGTAACAAGATTTGCGCGGGCCAAGGTTTCGGGTTCACGCGGGCCGGATTCTTTCGCCAGTCGTGAGATAGCGCGGCCCTACTTTGGATTCTAGCGGGCCGACTCCACATTCGTGGGGTGATTCCTGTGAGTGGCGTTAGGTTTCTTGCGGGCTTGAATCGGGCTTCGCGGATCGAGCGATTTTGCGAATAAGGCGAAAGTTTCTCGCGAACTCAGACTCTGACCCGAAAAGTTTATCGTGTTGACTAGTGTTTTAAAATGGGTTTTTTCGCTAATTCGATTTGGGCTTTGACCGAAAATTTTAGAGTCTGACCGACAGTTGCTTTTGGGCTTTTGCCCTATTTCAGGCCCAATACATTTAAATAAATTATTTTCAGCCCAAATCAATTTTAAAATAAAATAGTTTCGTACTATAACTTATATTTTCGGGTCAACCCATATTTTAAATTATAAATATTATTTTTTGATTTTAAAACATTCGGCCTAGTTTTATAACTATACGATTATGTGATTTCGGTGAACGTGTTTTCATATTGACTGATTATGTGTGCATTTCACGACATGCACGGGAGAGATGATGATACCGTATTTGTACGGTGACACCTTACGGTGTCGGACGAGTGCGGTAGAGTGACCGTTACTGGTCGTCAGGGTTAGACTCGCGTAGCACCTGGTGGGAGAGGGGGTTTGCGACACCCATCTACTCGGGATTGAGCCACCCAGGTGTATACCACCGGATATTATTTGGCTCAGGGACGGCAGACATATGTGAGATTCCTGTCTACCCGGGTTAGTGGTACACTACTCGGGGCATTACACCGAGGTGTAATACCGTCAGGTTGAGATTGTGTGCGGAAGGAGCGACCCGGCACGGCCGGTGTGTGCTACCGCACGATTTATGGCATACTTCGCCATTGTGCGCGTGGGTGCTGAGTCTAGCCGAGGGCCCTGTTATGTATTGAGATGTGACGTAGGTTGAGCGTGCATTATCATGTTGTGAGGACATGGGATTGGGATGAGTGCACGCACGCATTGCATATTTTTACTGCCACCTACTGGGCAATCTTGCTCAGGGTTTTATTTTTGTAGGTAATACCGGACCCGACACCGGTGAGTGTCAGGGTGAGATGTAGGCTGGCTGGCGGCGGTGACTCCACGGGCTTTTGAGGGCGACGTAGTACATGGGACGCGACCTGTGGAGAGGTGTAGGATAGTCGGGTTTAGATTTTTTGGGGCTTCAGCCCGTTGTAGTATAGCGACGTATTTTTGTAAACCCGACTTTAGATTATATATATATTATTTTCTTTAAAAAGTTTCGATAAACCGGGTCCTCCGCGACTTCTGTTGCGGAAATCCGCCGATTAACTTAATAGGAGGTAGGGTTGCCACATAAACCGAAGGAACATGGTGAAGTTCCTGTGGTAGCTGAAGGATATGAAGTTGCTGAGGTGCTTAATGTAACTGATGGTGACAAACATAGAGAGTGGATCATTGACTCTGGATGCTCATTTCATATGACTTCGAATAGGAGCTGGTTAATGGACTTCAAGCACTATGAAGGACGCAGAGTGTTATCAGGAAATGATACCCCGTGCTCAATTCAAGGAGTAGGATCAGTTAAAATAAGAATGCATACATGGAGTGAGATTATATCAAGGATGTAAGATACATACCTGAGCTGAAGAGAAATCTCATTTCTGTGGGGATGGTAGATGACCTGGGATATGATTTAACGACAAGGAATGGACTAATGAAGGTTCATAAAGGTTCTCTGCTGGTAATGAAGCGCATCAAATCAACTGGAGTATACTCTCTACTTGTGACGCCCGGGGCCGAAGAGGGCGGGGAGTGATCGCCGGTGCCAGGGTGCACGGAGAAGGAGCGGCTCCTGGCAAGGCTTCTAGGCGAAGGGGTACATGAACGAACCGATCCGACACCCGAATGAGAGGGGATCCTGAGACTGACAATGTATGGGCGTGTCAGGCTAAGAATCGTATAATAGAATTGATAGTACTACTCCTATCACCAAGGTCGACCTACCTTTTCGGGAGTCCATCCGAAAGAACTTCGAAGTTAAGCGTGCTTGACTTGAAGCAATCTTAGGATGGGTGACCCCCTGGGAAGTTTGCCCAGGGTGCGTGTGAGCGAGGACGAAGCACGCTGAAAGGTTAAATGGTGGTTCAGTGGGGCCAGACTATCACTCGGAGTGTGGTGGGCCCAACCCCACAGGTCCCGGTAGGGACGGATGCTACAATGACACCCGGTATGGGACGGGTCGTTACAGGTGGTATCAGAGCACAATCTCTCGCAGTACGGTGCTGGTTCGGGGACGAACCAGGCGGAAGCTGGTGGGCATGTGACGCCCGGGGCCGAAGAGGGCGGGGAGTGATCGCCGGTGCCAGGGTGCACGGAGAAGGAGCGGCTCCTGGCAAGGCTTCTAGGCGAAGGGGTACATGAACGAACCGATCCGACACCCGAATGAGAGGGGATCCTGAGACTGACAATGTATGGGCGTGTCAGGCTAAGAATCGTATAATAGAATTGATAGTACTACTCATATCACCAAGGTCGACCTACCTTTTCGGGAGTCCATCCGAAAGAACTTCGAAGTTAAGCGTGCTTGACTTGAAGCAATCTTAGGATGGGTGACCCCCTGGGAAGTTTGCCCAGGGTGCGTGTGAGCGAGGACGAAGCACGCTGAAAGGTTAAATGGTGGTTCAGTGGGGCCAGACTATCACTCGGAGTGTGGTGGGCCCAACCCCACAGGTCCCGGTAGGGACGGATGCTACAGTGACACCCGGTATGGGACGGGTCGTTACAGTACTTGGCACAACACTGGCAGAAAATGCTCTTGTTGCAAGGAAGGATGAGAGTGTCACTAGTCTCTGGCATAGAAGACTGGGGCATGTCAGTGCAAAGGGACTTCAATAATTATCCAAGCAAGGCATGTTTGGAAAGGACAAGATTGAAGACCTTGAGTTCTGTGAGCAATGTGTGTTTGGAAAGTCTCACAAGGTGAGGTTTGGAACAGGGATTCACAACACCTCTGAACCATTGGGATACCTTCATTATGATCTTTGGGGACCAACTTCAGTTAGGTCACATGGTGGGGCTAGGTATTTCCTGTCAATTATTGATGACTACTCGAGAAAGGTCTGGACATTCACACTGAGAATAAAGGATCAGGCTCTGGAAAGGTTTAAAGTTTGGAAGAGATCAGTAGAACTACAGACTGGCAAGAAAGTGAAGGTATTAAGGACTGTCAATGGACTTGAATTCTGTTCTAAGGAGTTCAATTCATTCTGTGAAGGAGAGGGAATTAAAAGACATAGATATATCCCTTATAACCCACAGCAGAATGGGATAGCAGAGAGGATGAATCGAACTTTGCTTGAAAGGACAAGATGCATGATGCTTAGTGCAGGTTTGCCCAAGACCTTCTGGGCAGAAACTCTAGCCACTACAACTTACCTAGTAAACAGATGTCCTCCTGAAGAGGTCTGGTCTGGATCAAAGCCAAGTTTACAGCATCTAAGGGTGTTTGTCTGTTTGGCATATGCACATGTGAAAGGGGACAAACTGGAAATCATAGCTATTAAGTCCATCTTTATAGGATATCCTGAAGGACGAAAAGGATATAAGCTGTGGAGTCTGGAACCTGGTGCTAACAGATGCTTTCTAAGCAGAGATGTGATATTTTCAGAAGCTGTGATGGCAAACCTTGAAAGGAATTCAGTGCTGGAAAGAGGGCTGAAAATGGATGGCACAGAATTTCTGGGGAAGGTTCAGCTTGAGGTGGACCAGAATAAAGAGGTTGAAGAACCTGCTGGGGAGACCAGACCTGAAGTTGAGGAATCAGAGCAAGTTGAAGAGGCTGATCCAGAGCATGCTGAACCAGAGTATGCTGAACAAGAACCAGTCCAAACAACCCCCAGGAAGGAAATGGAATACATGCTCACTAGAGACAGTAAAGAAGAGAAGTGAGGGCACCACAGAAATTTGGTCAAGCAGATGCCATAGCTTTTGCATTCTCTATGGCAGAGGAAACAGGACATGAACCAAAATCATACCAGGAAACTATGAGAGCCTCAGATGGTAGAACTAGAAGCTTGAAATGGATGATGAAATGGATTCTTTTGTTGAAGAATGATACTTGGAAACTAGTTGAGAGGCCAGCAAATCAGAAGATCATTAAGTGCAAATGGATCTTCAAAAGAAAGCTTGCAAATTCAAAGGTTAGGTACAAAGCCAGATTAGTTGCAAAGGGCTTCACACAGCAAGAGGGAGTTGATTATAATGACATATTTTCTCCCGTGGTGAAACAGAGGTCTATAAGACTAATGCTCTATTTGGTGACACAGTTTAACCTTGAATTGGAACAGCTTGATGTAAAGACTGCTTTCCTGTATGGCATCTTGGAAGAGACTATCTACGTGGCACAACTAGAGGGCTATGAGACAAAAGGAAAGAAGGAACTAGTGTGTCTGCTGAAAAGGTCATTGAATGGGTTGAAAATGCAGAGCCCAAGGCAGTGGAACAAACGGTTTGATCAATTCATAGTTAAGAATTAGTTCAGGAGAAGCAGCTATGATCCCTGCATATACATGAAAGTTTGCTCACAGAACAGAATCTGCTATCTACTTCTGTATGTAGATGATATCTTGTTGGCTAGTGAGAGCAAAGTTGAAATAGGGACAGTCAAGGAGCTCCTGAAGTCTAAGTTTGAGATGAAGGATCTTGGTCCAGCCAAGATAATTCTGGGAATGGAGATTGATCGAGACAGAACCAAGCACTACCTGAAACTGCATCAGAAAAGCTATTTGGGCACAGTCTTGAAGAGGTTTGAAATGAGCATTTCCAAAGCAGTAGGAACTCCCTTAGCTGCACATTTCAAGCTAAGGAAAGGTGATGATAAGATCACAGAAGAAGAAGAAGAAGAAGAAGAAGAAGAAGAAGAAGAAGAAGCATACATGACCAAGATTCCATATGCAAGTGTTGTGGGGTCACTAATGTATGCCATGGTCTGTACTAGACCAGACCTTGCATACTCTGTTAGCATGGTAAGCCGCTTCATGGCATGTCCAAGAAAGAATCACTGGGTTGCCTTAAAATGGGTGCTGAGATACTTGAGAGGGACATTGGAGAAGGGGCTGATATACAAGAAGGATATGAGGATCTAGCAGGGATGGTGCAATAGCAGGATTTGTTGATTATGATTATGCTGGCTGTTATGATACTAGGAAGGCACTGACAGGCTACATCTTCACCTCGTATGGGACAGCTATCTGCCGGAAGGCATCATTGCAGAAAGTTGTTGCATTGTCTACTATGGAGGAAGAGTACATTGCCTTAACTGAAGCTGTCAAAGAGGGAATATGGCTTAAGGGACTGATTAGAGAGTTGCTGGTAAATCAGTCAGAAATGGAGGTGTTCTGTGGCAATCAAGGGGCACTGCACTTGGCCAAAGACAGTGTATATCACGAGAGAACCAAGCATGTTGATGTGAGACTTCACTTTATCAGAGGAGTGATAGGATCAGGTGAGGTTGCAGTGAAGAAGATATCAACAGATGATAATCCTGCTGACATGATCACCAAGCCGGTTTGGAACAAGAAATTCAACTATTTGGAACTGGTAAGGTGTGTTAATGCTCCTTGACTGCAAGGAGTTGGAGTGCCAAAGATCAGAACTTGATCTGACGAATTAAGGTGGAGATCTGTTGAGCTAATTCAGAAACTCAAGATTGAAGCAGCTGAATAAACGAGCATGTGTATTGCTTGCTAACAGAGTTGCTGAAGAGTTGCTGGAAAGAGAGTGGCGACTGTTGATGAAATTGTTGATGGAAATTAGACAAGTCACTTATAGAGTTGCTGCTACTGGAAGCGTTTATTCTTCAGGCTGGAGTAAGTTTGTTATTTCATGTGTTTTCTCCAATGAACAGTACATAGGTACAGAGTCTGTTAGATCATTTTGTATGGGGTTTATCTTTCTGGGCAGGGTTTAACAGGAAAAGCGATAGACTAAGAAAGATAGGTATCCTATGTGATCTGTAAGCTCGAACAATCAGCAATAAAAAGCTCTCGATCTTTGGCCCGTGGATGTAGGCTGAAACCTTCAGGCTGAACCATGTAAAATCGCTTGTCTGTTTTCTGGTTTTGAGTTTCCCAGTTTCTGTTCTTGTTAAACCAAACGATAAAGCGAGCACACAACAACGTGAAACAGTTCTAATCATCTATAAACTGATACATAAAACGCTACACGAACTACGAGCACCCCTAAAAATGAGGCTACTCTAATTTACATCATCCAAGTATCAACTGTAATGTAATCATGTCGTGAAAGATTGACTGATGGTAGATAACAATTAACAGCCATTTGTATACGAAAAAATATCAATAAACACATGAAAATATTATGCTCTTCTCCTTTGTTCATAAAAGTTAATATGACCAAGAATCTGGCCTTGACCTGTTCTGATAAAACTGAAGTTAAGCAGGCATAGTTCATTTGGTTTAGTGGATTTTAATCAATGACAGATCTTTGAATTTATATGACCTATGATTTATGAATTTGATAGAGTACATATGTTGGCCGAGTTGTTGTAGCTGGTTACATGCTGCTATATTCAAGTTTAGAATATGAAACCCGAGAGACAACCACGTTAAACATATGTGTCAAATCCTCAATTGCTTCCATATACGAACGAATGATCTAATTTGTTTGAGGTCTCTTGTCCGTGATTAAATCTAGTATTGAGGGTTCTTCAAATCCCGAATTAACGTTGAATCTTGGTAGGTCTAAAATCCCAACAATTCCTAACGTTTTTCCTCTTATTCTGAGAAGAAAGGCATTTAACTCGGGAGGAAATTCAAAATGATCCTCGATGTTTACCACATGGACCAATTTAATCCTCGATATTTCGCTGAACCAGTTTTGTCCCCTATAGTCGAATTTGAACCAAATGGTCCTGCCGTTAAATCTCTGTCCATTTGGATGGAAAAATTGCCACGTGCCGATATACGATTGGTTAGACTTGAAAATTCATAAATTAACATTAAAAAAGGAAACAAATTCCAAAAGAAAAGAGGAAAAAGAAACACACGAAAAATATTAATAAATTAAAATAAAAATAAAGAGAGAAAAAAAAAATTAGAAATTATAATTGACTATAAATAAGATAAAGTAAGAATAAAAATATATTAAAATAAAATAAGATAAAAGAGAAAGATATAAAAATAAAATAAAATAAATAAAATAAACAAAAAAGAGAGAGAAAAGGTAAAAATAAAATAATAAATAAAAAACAATAATGAAAAAATTTATTTTTTAAAAAGGAAACTAAGTGAAAATGAGAATAAGGATAAAAATGCCACTGGAAGTTTATGAGAACCCCCAATTCCGTCCCTACCAAGTTAACGGACGCAATCGTCGGACGTTTGTGTCCTCGTTAACTCCGCAGGGACGGGGTCAGGGATTTTCGTCAACCTTTTAGATCCTTCTTTTCGTTTTTACTTTTAATAACTAAATATATTTTTATTTTTGGTCTATTAATTTTTATTTATTTTTATTCTTACTCTCCTCTATCTCTTTTTTAGTTATTTTTTAATGTATTTTCTCTTTTATTTTGCTTTAATTTTAGTTTGATTTTAATATATTTTTTTCTTCTCAATTTATTTTATTATTATTTTCGTTTATTGTATTTAAACTTTGTTTTTTATTCTCTCTTTATTTCTATTTTATTTTATTTTTCAGCATTTTTCTCTTTTTTTTGTGAATATTTTCATTTTTTTATTTGAAGTTTTTCCCCCTTTTTTTGAATTTTTTTACTTTTTTAATGTTAACTAATGATATTTAAAATCAAGCCAATCGCATGTCGACATGTGTACAGTTTCCATCCAAATTGACGGAAACGGCAGGACTAATTTGGTTCAAATTCGACAACATCAGAGACTAAATTGGTTCCGGCGAAACATCAGTGATGACATTGATCCATGTGGTAAACAAGAGAGACCATTTTATGTCTAACCCTTTTTAACTTCCAGTAAAAAGAAGTTATCGAAAGCATAAACATCAACGTACAAGAGAGAAACTACAATTAACTTTATTTATCATTGTATGATTTCTTCAATCAAAAGTAGCTTCCGAAGAGAGCTCCACGATTGTGGAGTATACCTCTCCCATTGAAACTAAAATACAGCATAATAATACTTGTAGATTCACTAAATAGTAATTTTACAAAAACAAAAAAAGCAAATAGGTATCACCGAGTAAAATGCCTCCTACATAGCGACGGCATTTTAGGCGTCATGCGAAGCCTAAGCGAAGGATGCCTTTCACCGTCGCCCCACAGAGCGTAAGCCTCTTCTCCATGAGCTGCGTCGTCGCCTACCTCCAACTCGTCCTCGTGCATACGCAGACGAACCATACGTCCTATCAATATACAGATCAAACTCGTCGTAATAACGTTCCACACTGTAACAAAGACGGCTCCTAACAACTGGAATCCCATTTGCCGAAGCCCTTCCATAGCCCTCCTTTCTACCAAACCATAGACAAAGCCCGGCCCTTGAGAACTCCCGGCGTAGAACATCCCGAGGAGGCTCGAGCTCGCAAGAAGGCCAGATAAGAGCCCGCCCAATAGGCCCGCAACCGCGTGCGTGTGGAAAACACCCAACGTGTCGTCGACCCTTTGGAAGAAGGAAGACTTCTTGTGTAGGACCATCATGGTGTACCATGGGATCGAGCCCGATAATACGCCCATGAACACCGCCGCCCATGTGTCCACAATGCCTGATGATGATAAATTCTTGAGATTATAAAGGTCAACCTTTCATACATAACAGTGTGGCAATTACTTGACATTCACCAATTGATTTTAGGTTAGAGACACTTAATTTCTAATATGGTATCAGAACTGGTCCGATCAAACTCACCGTCATCTGATTCGTATGTGCACGTATTAGCAATTCAGTTATATAAATGTGCCGATCATAGAAATGTCGCACATTGAATAAATCTAACTTTTAGAACCAATTAATATATCAAGAGGCTTTTACTTCGCATATCATTTGGTTTTAGGTTGAGGCACTCAATTTCTAATATGACATGAGAGCTGGTTTCGATCTAACTCACTGTCATCCGAGTCATATGTCCACTGGGCCTTCAGTCATGCCATACGTGAGGGAGCATGTTGAGATTAATTAAAATGTCCTTTGTCGAACAAATCAACCTTTTACTATCAATTAATATATCAAATAGGAAACTTCACCTATCAAAAATTGATTTTATGTTGAAGCCCTCAACTTCTAATATGAATGAAATTCGCTCAATATCCATTTTTGCTTGTAAGTTTCTCTACTAGATTTATTACCTGCTCCAGGAGTGATGCATACAAGCCCTGTGATCATTCCTTGAACGGCACCAATAACGGAGCTCTTTTGGTAAACTATCATGTCGAGGGTCAGCCAAACGAGTAGGCTCATGGCGGTGCAGATGTGGGTGTTGAGGACGGCTAACGACGTTATTATGTTAGCAGCCAATGGTGAGCCGCCATTGAAACCAGTCCAGCCCATCCACAAGAAACCAGCTCCTCCAACCATGTTTATTATGTTGTTTGGTGGGAAATGCTCCCTGTCATCTTTGTGTCTCGGTCCTACCTACAAAAGAATTTAATAAAATTATATTTCAACTCTCAATTAAAGCTTCATATTGCCATGTTAAAAGAGAAAAAAAGAAAGAAAGAAAGAATGGACAACTACTCTATATGATATCACAAATTCACTTTCTTACCAATGATCTGCTAATGACTGAATATAAGTTTTATTTTTCGATTGGTTTAAGGAAGTTAGTGAGGAAAGTAAAAACGAAATGGGAAAAGAAAACAAAGTTTTGTGTTTGATTCATCATAGAATAGACGAAACGGAGAAGATAAGAAAATTTAACATAAGTTTAAAGCTAAAATCATAAAAAGCAATTCAGCAAATGATGATGAAAAGGAAAGAAAATCCGATGAAACCCATTTTCTCTTTAGTGTTCTTTGCCTCGCCAATTCCCTCGATCCAAGCAGAGCTTAATTAACTAAAAAAAAGAAAAGAAAAGAAAAGATGATAATGAAAACTAACCCAATATGCAGCGGTGAAACCGGCGACACCCGAAGATAAATGAATAACGTAGCCTCCCGCATAGTCGATGATGTATTTTGTCAAGAACCCTCCGCCCCATATCGCGTAAGCGCCCACCGAATAAGAGCAAGTGATCCACAGAGGCACGAAGATCATCCACGCAAAAAAGTTCATCCTCCCGAGCAACGACCCCGCCAACAAAACCACGGTGATCGCCGCAAACGCAAATTGGTAGAAAACATTGTCCGCAACCGATATGTGTTTATTGTCTTGTTGAGCAAAATGCTCGAGTAATAAACTCTGAGAAAGCTCTGGCCCAGGCCTTCCCCACATTTGATTATTATTCCCGCTCCCGAACGACATTCGATAGGCCCAAAGGACCCAACATAAAAGGGCCGATGCAAACCCATAAAGGGCCATGAAAGCCGAGTTTACGGCCCATTTCTTCTTGACCATGCTTCCGTATAGTATCACTAGCCCGGGCACGCTCTGTAGGCCCACCATAGTCGAGGCGGTTAGTTCCCATCCATTGTCGGCTTTGCTTAGCCAAATAGGATCAGCATCGTCGGGAAACGAGTTCGGGGGCAAAGCCGCCGTGTCGTTGATATTCATTATTTTTTTTTTTCGGTATATAACTAGTTTTGGGTGTGGGAAAATTTTTTTCTGATGTCAATTTATGGATGGGGAATATATAGATTTAGAATAATCATGATCATTTTGTCGCCTTATGTGATAAAAAAGAAGTTGAGAAGCGTTGTGATCGTCGATGTTTATTGTATGCTGTGGAAAATAGGGACAGTTGTGATGATGAGGTTGGCTTGGGGAAACACAAGCTGTTTTGGGGTTGGATTCTACGAGATTCTTGTATGATTCAAATCAACAATGAAACTTTGTTGGTACTAAGATGCAAGAGATTCCAACATTTGAAGATATTCATAATACAATAGTCGTTGATATGTATATAGGTTGAGAAATAGGAGACGAAAGAGTACAGAAGGTTTTGCTGTTATATTAATATTCGTTCTCTTCATTCTAATGAGCATACTGTTACATCTCCATACTTATAATATTCTTATTGAATCTCTATTCAATCTCTAAATACCAATAAAATAGTAACCAAACTACAAAGTGACCCCTCGTTATTCTTTTGGTCAAATTCTGCTTTTCGTCTTCTGCAATCGGGCTTAACTCTTTCCAACATTTCCTCCTAAGCTCGATTGTCGCTTCCTCGCATTCCAAGCATTTCCCTGATCTTGTCGAACGATGATAGCGGTAACGGTTTTGTAAAAATGTCTGCAACTCGTTCTCCGCTCGCACATGCTTCATCTCGACTGCACCATTTTTAACTTGCTCTCGTATGAAATGAAAACGAACGTCAATGTGCTTGCTTCGCTCATGATGTACAGGATTTTTGGCGAGCTCGATGGCTGATTTATTGTCTACTCGGACCTCTGTCGCATTCACTTGCCCGATCTTCATCTCGTCTAGCAAGTTCCTTACCCAAACAGCATGACAGGCACAGGACGAAGCTGCAACGTATTCGTCCTCGCACGTTGACAGAGTTACGATAGGCTGTTTCTTCGACATCCAAGCAAACGCCGTTCCACCAGTGAGAAACACGAACCCCATAGTACTTTTTCTATCGTCCAAATCACCACTCCAATCACTGTCGGAGTATGCAATAAAATCTGAATTTTCACAGCTGCTGTAAAACAATCCGTAAGAGATCGTTCCTTTGATGTAACGCATCAACCTCTTAATCGTATTCCAGTGAGTCACCTTTGGTTCTTCCATATAATGACTTTCAAGGCCTACACCATAAGCAATATCCGGCCTCGTAATTGTAAGATAGCGTAAGCTACCAACGATACTTCTCTACACCGTCTGATTTATCGGCTTTCCATCGTCCTGCGTGACAACTTCTTTCCAACCTCCACAGGAGTTTTGACAGGATTACAATCGTTCATATTAAACTTTTCCAAAATCTGATTTGCGTAAGTCTTCTGTGAAACAAAGATACCAGAATCTTCTTGTTTTATATCCAACCGCAAGAAGTGTGCCATGTGTCCAAGATCAGTCATCTCGAATTCATCCATCATTTCCTTTTTGAAATTCTCAATCATCGCTTCGTTTTTGCTCGTGAATATCAAGTCATCAACGTATAGAGCGACATAGAGTATGTCGTTACCTCGTTTCTTAATGTACAGCGCATGCTCATATGGACATTGTACGAGCCCTTTGTTCTTGAAATATGTATCAATACGTGTGTTCCATGCTCTTGGCGCCTGCTTTAATCCGTATAGGGCTTTCTTCAACCTCAACACTTGATCCTTGCTACCTTCCTCAAACCCTGGCGGCTCCCTTATGTAGACTTCTTGCTCGATTTTGCCATTCAAGAAGGCTGATTTAACGTCCATCTGATGAATGCGCCATTTCTTGCTAGCGACTAGCGACAACAGCAATCGCACGGTTTCCATTCTAGCGACACGAGCGAACAATTCTTCATAGTCCAACCCCGCTTCTGGCTATATCCCTTTGCGACAAGCCTCGCCTTATATCTTGCGACGTTGCCTTTTGCGTCGAGCTTTCTTTTGTAAACCCATTTCACTCTGATAGGTTTGATTCCTGCCGGCAGCGTCGCCACTTCCCATGTTTCAGTCTTCTGAATGGATCTCATTTCTTCGTTCATTGCCGCACGCCAATTCTCATCTTGCACAGCTTCTTCAAGTCCTATTTCCTCTGCTCCAGCCATTAAATAGAATAGATTATGTTCTTGGCTGGAAATCGGTGGGGCCAGTTCTGAAACTTTTGCTGCCGTCTCAGTATGGCTTGGGATGGAAATCATTTCTTCTTCACTCGTATTTTTCAGCAGCGAATTCCAATCACATTCCGCATTCTCGTCAACTTGCACATCACGACTCACCGAGACCTTCTTAGTTATACGATTATATAAATTGTAAGCCTTCGATTTCTCATCATAACCAATGAAAATCAGCTTTTCACTCTTGTCATCGAGCTTCGTTCGTCTCTGTTCTGGCACACGTGCATAAGCTATGCTTCCAAAAACTCGTAGGTGTGTTACGGTCGGCTTTCTCCGCACCAAGCTTCTTGTGGCGTAATATTTTCCAAGCTTGCCATTGAGCATCTGTTCTGCGACTCCGTCTAATATGGTTCGATTTTTACGTTCGGCGACTCCGTTCTGCTGCGGCGTGTATGGAGCCGTAAGTTGTCTTTTTATGCCACTTTCTTCACAAAATTCAGAGAACTCTTTTGATGTAAACTCTCCCCCGTGGTCCGATCTCAGGACTTTAATGCGTTTCCCGCTGAGATTTTCAACTAGAGCCTTGAATCGCTTGAAGGTGGAGAAAGCTTCAGTCTTTTCCCGTAGAAAATATACCCATGTCCTTCGAGAAAAATCATCAATAAACGTGATAAAATATCGATGGCTTCCAAGTGAGATCGGTGCGATAGGCCCACAAATGTCCGTATGAACAAGCTCAAGTACCTCCTTTGATCGAAACAGTGACTCCTTGGGAAAGGGTCTTCTTGTGCTTTTCTCCATCGCACACTCCTCACAGAATTTTTCATTGCTGTTTAAAGTTGCAATTCCGTTGACCATCTTCAGCTGTACCATTTTTTCCAGCTTTCATGGCTGAGATGTCCATAGCCCGATGCCACAGATTTACAAGGTCTGTAGTAGCAGCATCCGTCTTCAAGCATTTTCCACGAATGCATGTTATGTCGATCTTGAAGAGGCGATTCGCGCTCATCTCTACTTTCGCAATTAGTCGACCACTCTGATCATTCAAACTCATGGTTATTCCACGCATCGAAACTGGAAATCCTCGCTCGAGCAATTGTCCGACGCTCAAGATGTTACTTTTCATATTAGGAACATAGAAGAAATCGGAGATATATCGATCCACTCAATCCTTGCAATGAATGAGAATTCTCCCTCGTCCTTTTACGCTCACTCGCGACGCGTCTCCAAAAGAAACATGACCAGCACCAGCGTATTCCAAATCAGCAAACAAGTGTTTGTAGCCACACATGTTATTACTCGCTCATGTGTCCAAGTACCATGTTTGTTCGTCGCCCGAGCTTGACTCTTTGCTTGCTAGGAGTACCACTTCATCGTCGTTCGTTTCCTTCACAACGAGATTTAGATTTTCGTCTACCTTCTTTTTGGACCAGCAGTCTCTTGCAAAATGTCCATGCTTTCCGCAGTTGTAGCAATCAACGTTTGGTCGATTTGAGCGACCTCCTCGTCCTCTTCCTCTTCCACGACCTTGACCTCTTCAGTTTTGTTGGTTTGATTGCCCTTCATCGTTGTTATTTCCTCGATCGCGACCACCGCCGCGACCTTCACGACCACGTCCTCTTCCTCCATTGTAGTTCGTATACAACTCCTTATCCTCCTTGACATTCGCCTTTGCTTGCAAAGCCTCTTCCAATACTTCTTGTTTTTTTCGGTTTTTCCGTTGTTCATGTGCTTCCAACGAACTAGTGAGCTCATTCACCGTCATTTTGTCCAGATCTCTGGACTCCTCGATGGCGCAAACTACGTTCTCAAAGGCATCCGTCAAGGATCTAAGTATTTTTCGACTATGCGATTTTCAGCAACTTCTTCACCATTTCTTCGAAGTTGATTGGCGACTGTCTCAACCTTTGTAATGTAGGCTGACACGTCCTTTGATTCCGTCATTCTGAGCGTCTCAAATTTTCCTCGGAGTGTTTGCAAGCGAACCTGCTTGACACGATCAGCACCTTTATAGGCATTTTCCAATATTTTCCATGCTTCTTTTGAAGATTTGCTCCAGCGATCTTCTCGAAACCAGACTCATCCACCGCTTGGTAGATCATGTAGAGCACCGTCTTGTCTTTCTTGCGAGACTCTTTCAACTCTTTTAATTGGTTGGCAGTCGGTGTTTCATGCTCGGTATATCCGGCTTCTACAACGTCCCACGCATCCTGCGACCCGAGCAGAGCCTTCATGTGAATTGATCGCGTGCGTGTACGTTAGTAATATTAAATAAAAGTTCGTGCAAGTACGTCAAGTAATAATTAAAACGAATATGTTATAACTAGCACCACGCGCGATAGGCAGTGTACCTATCGTCTGTAATATAGCTATAGCGAATATCCGAGTATCGAACACAAGGAATAAATTGAGTACTAGTAATAACCTATCTTTTGATATTTAGCCTAAATAAATATTTTTTAAGTTGTATTTTTATTTATAAAATATATTCTAACAAAACCAAAAACTTGAATGCACCTTAAATATTTAAAAATATAACTTTTATGTAAAACAAATGTGCTCGGGATTTCGAATCTCGCTAGGTATCACTGACGAAGCCGTAAATTATCGTTAACACAAAAATAATGACTAAGTCGCGGTAATTCCTACTCACGCTCGAATTTGCTGTCGCCCTAGACGGTTGTGAGAATATATATAAATTTACCTAAAGCGAGGATCGATTATTTGCTGTCGCCCTATAACCTAACTCCTATCATTTTATGAAAGGCCTAACCGTTTTTCTAGCTGTCGCCCTTAAACGATATTACCACGAAATCAAATCAACATATAGACATATTAATTTGAACAACAAAAATCATAAATGATAAATAGCCAACATTTCATGTTCACGAGTATTTTACGTCCAACAATTCTACCTAGCGTTCATCTCATCCCAAGCACGTAAAAAATTAGCTACTCATACGAAATACTAACACAACGAGATGTGTAGATAACTAAGAGAAATAAAACATATTTCTTCCCTGAATTTCGCCTTCGGGTTAATATTTCTTTGAGGACTTTTGTCGAGCAGGTGGTGGACGAGTTGGAAATGCTCACGGCAACAACTTGACTACCCCTTCTTTGGCTTCTAACATGCACGCAGCCCAATCGTAGTGCTAAGGATAGCGTATTACCTCGCTCGTTACTGCTTCGCCGCGACCGTTGTGTGCTGCTGATGATCCCGTTCGCTGTCCCGCTCAACGCACACCTGCGTCACTCCAATTCACGCGTGGCTGCCTTGCTTGATGGTAAATTCTTTGGCCCGTACGTAAGGTGTAGCTTTTGGTGAGGTGTCTCCTTGAGGTGGGTGTTTGAGCGATGGTTCAGAGGTGGTTGTTTGAGCTGTGAAGTGTTCGGTCAGTGTGTTTGTGTAGCTTAGGGTAATGCGTCTTTGGTGAGATGAGGTCGATGGTTGATGGTGAGGTGGGTGCTTGGTGTGGTTGAGCAGAGAGGTCGATGGTGTGAAGTCCTCTTTGGTTCCTGGTCTCCCTCCATTGCTCCAAGATGTGTCTCCTTTTATAGATGATGGCAGCTTCAACAATGAACCAACTAGTGAAATCAACATCTTGCTAATCTCGCTCTTTCAGATACGATGCAACTGATCTTGTTCATTTTCCTTCCTCGAGCCGTGTGTACGATGATGATCTTGATCGTCCAAGTCTTCGCTTGGCTCGTATTTTCTCCATTTGTGTGCTTGTCTGCTTTGTGATGTGGGCTTCTAGCATAGATACACATAGTACTGGCAATATTGCCCGCGGCCCGCCCCGCCCCGCCCCGCGCGGCCCGCAGGCTTCGGCGGGGCGGGACGGGCTAGCCCGCGGGCTGGCCCGCCAATAATTAATAATATATTTTAATTGATAAATATATATTATATTTATATAAATTATATAATTTATATAATTTTTATATATTTTCTATATTTTTTATAATTTATAAAATTAAAAGATAAATTAAATAATATTTTCTAAAGTTAAAATATATTAAATATATTTTTTTATTTATTTTTTTGATTTTCAGGTTTTTTTATTTTTTTTAATTTATGCGGGCTAAGCCCGCGGGCCCGCGGCCCGCTAGTGGGCGGGCGCGGGCCTAGCTTTCTTAAGCCCGCCGGTTGGCGGGCTAGCCCGCCCCGCCCCGCCAGTGGGCGGGCTTTGGCGGGCTACGGCCCGGCGGCCCGGCCGGCCCGTTTTGACAGGTCTAGATACACAAGGATTAGAATTTATATAAATCAACGTGGGCTGAAATTTAATTCTTTGGCCCAAATGATATTTTCTTTTGGGCCAATATTTGGATTAACGGCTTCCCGAATTCTTTCAAAGTCCGAATATTTCCGGTTGTAGTTATGTTTTACCAATACCTATCGAAAATAAAATACAAACATAAAAGTACAATATCCGAAGAAATTTATATTAATATCAACCGATAATACGCTTTCACGGGGTATAAAATATAACATAAATTGCATTTATCATGAATACACCACTTGTCATAGTTAGTCTTCGACAGCCTTATGCAACTTAGGTGCCCAAGTGTGACAACATTTGTACCCGCCATAGCTCTGATACCGCGTGTTGATTTTAATATGTATATAGGTTGAGAAATAGGAGACGAGCTGTAATATTAATATTCGTTCTCTTCATTCTAATGAGCATACGGTCACATCTCCTTACTTATAACATTCTTATTGAATATCTAGTCAATCTCTAAAAACCATACAGCAATAAAATAGTAACCAAACTACGAAGTGACCCCTCGTTATTCTTTCGGTCAAACTCTGATTTTCGTCTTCTGCAATCGGGCTTAACTCTTTCCAACAATAGCGACATATTATTGAATCTTAGTTTACATCAGCGTTAGGCACACTTAATTGCTTCCTTGGGCGAAGACAGTACTCGCCTAAGCGGCAGCCAGGTAATTTTCAAGTTGAATTTAACCTCAAAATAGATTCAGTATGTACGTACATTAACTTAGTTAAATAATATCATTCTGTTAGGATCGATGTACGTGTTTAGAGGGGGTGAATAAACACTCGCTGTTTTTCAGCTTATAGCCGGTTATGGTTAGAAATCGGTGCTTTATATTCTGAGTGCGACTTGTGCGGAAGTGTGACTGGTCAGTGATGACTGAAACCGGTTGCGCTGTGTTGTGTGTGTGTTTGTTTGTGAGGAACACGGCGATTTGTTACGGAAGTTCGGAGTCAAAAGTTCTCCTACGTCTCTCCCTTTCCCGCAAGAAAGGATATTTTAGAAGATTTGGTTTCGATACAACCCCCGTCGTATAACCTTCTTAGCTAGACTGACACGTATAACCCCCCGGTTATACTTGTTAACTAAACTGCTAGACACCACAGGTAGACAGCTTTTTACAGTCCGTCTCTTTCAAGAGCTTTTTACAGTCCCTTGAGAAAACTCACTTACTTTACTGTACAGTGAGGACAACACCTAAGTTTTCTTTCTTTCACTTTGAGCTTGAGTTTGAGCTTGATTCTTGTGGATAAGTGCCGCATTTTTTTTTCAGCTTGTTTTCCCTCTATTTATACTTGGGGAGTCGTACAGTGAGGACAACACCTAATTCTTTGTCCAGCGTGGCACATCCGGTATCAGTCCTTCCAGTCTTCAGTGCGCTTTTCGGGAGTCGTCTTGATCCGGTTTTTGATAGCTTTGCTGAACTGCTGCAGTATCCGATTTCTCCTAAGTCTAACAAGTATACTTATTAAGTTAGGCTCATTCACCAAAACCATTAATCTGAATATTTAAATTCACGATTTCTAGCACATTCACAGTACAATGTTGCATTATTTCACGTACTATTTCATCCAGTAGCATTTTTCTTGTAAATAATCCAATCGGATAACAAGAATATTATTTTCATAAAAGTGTATTAAAGGATTTGAACATTCGCGTCAACTCATATGATTTGATTAACACTCGACATATTATTTTTTGCTTCTATTTGTAAAACCATCGAGAAAGGCTGAGCTTATTTAGTACTCAGCGTCGCTATTGAAGCCTTAAACTATGCTTTCGGTTATAATCTTTTAGAGTACCTTGCTTTTATGCATGTTTTGGAACAAAAATTATTACCAGGGGTTAGAAGATGATATCTAGAGATGTTTGGCTAAGAATGAGAAACACTTAATGATCCACCAACATGATTAAATACCATAGGCTAGGGGCTGTTTGTTTGACGTGATATGGCCATCTTACACCGCTGAAAAGTGGCAGGAGCGTTGCATAGTGCAAAACACATCTGTCGGTAGGGGTGTTCAAATTTCGGATAAAAACCGAAAAAACCGGCCGAACCGAAAAGACCGAAACCGAAAAAAATCGAACCAAATTAAAATGGTTCGGATATCGGATTAAGCATACGTAAAACCGAAAACCGAACATAAATTATCGTACTACATTAAAAATAGAAAAAATATTAAAATCATTTTTTTTCTCCCATAACGAAAAACAACACAGTAAATATAATTTCATTGTTATACTTTTTTCATTTTTAGGTGAATGTTTTCCTCAACAATTTCTCCCAAATAATTTGTAGCATCTTAATGTTTTTATATTTTGGTTAGAATTTGTTCCATTTCCATAATTTTTTTGGGACCTTTGAATTGTTTTGCTACATGTCACGTTTCATAAATCTTCTTTGTTTCTTAATAACCATAAATTGTTTTATATATTTTTAGCTCTTAATATTTTTTTTGATGATATTAAATTCCTAACTGAAAAACCGAACCGAAAAAACCGAACCGAACCAAATTAAAACGGTTCGGATATCGGATTAAGCATACATAAAACCGAAAACCGAAAAACCGAGACGAAATTTGAAAAAACCAAACCGAACCGACCGATGAACACCCCCATCCGTCGGTATGTGAATGTCCCCAACGGGCATGTAAATGTAGTCTTTTCTTGATCCTCGGGCAGAATGGGAATCTGCAAATATCCTGAAAGACCATCAAATCAAGAAAGCAATAAAAATTATGACCGGATAAACGTTCAAGCATTTGATCAATAAAGGGTAAATGAAGTGATCCTTTCGCGTCGCATCGTTTAACTTTCGAAGAAGATGCACACGCGCCACCCCGTGACGGTCCTCGTTGGAATTAACTCATTCTTCTCATTGGACACTACGGTTATTCCTCCCTTTTTTGGTACCACTTGAACTGGGTCACCCACTTGCTATCCGAGATCGCATATATAACACCCGCATCGAGCAACATAATCACCTTGGCCTTCACGATTTCCCTCATGTTTGGATTCGATCGCTTTTGGGCTGCACCACCAGTTTGTACTCGTCATCAATGAGGATCTTATGCATGCAAAAGCTTGGGCCGATTCCTCGAATGTCTGAGATCTTCCGTGCAAGTGCCTCTTGTGTTCTCTTAGCATGTCCAAGATCATGCTTTTTTGCTCCTCTTCTAGATTCGCGGCCACGATGACGGGTAACCTCGAATTTTCTCCTAAGAATGCATATTCCAAGTGATCGGGTAGTTGCTTGAGTTCGAACGTCGGTGGTTCCTCGATTGAGCTTTTCCCCCTTTCTTCGTTGCTCGTCTTTACCTTGACGGTATGCTCGTCTTCGACGTTGTTGTCTACGCTTACGTGAACCATCGATAAGGCAGCCTCGCGCTCTTCAAATTCTTGCATTAAAGCGAATGAGTTGGCTTGTGAGAGTCCCTGCAAAGTTGGGAAGTTATCCCAATAAATAATATCCATGTAATAGCACTTATCATCGAGCTCTTCGGTGTTACTCATCGACTCGGTCATATCAAAGGTCACTTTCTCGCTATCTATAGTCAATGTTAATGTTCCATTACGAACATCGACCATCATTTCCCCGGTAGCGAGAAACGGTCTACCTAAAATAAGGGGAATATTCTCATCCTCCTCCATGTCAAGAATAACAAAATCAGGCGGGGATTATAAATTTATCAAGTTTTACGAGTACATCCTCGATGATACCCCTAGGATACTATCGGCTAATTGAGTATTCATTCTAATGGGTTTTAGCTCACCTAAACCTAGTCTTTTGAACATAGAATAAGGCATTAGATTTATACTAGCACCTAAATAGGCCAATGCCTTATGAAAAACTAAATCTCCTATAAGACAAGGTATAGTAAAGCTCCCTGGATCCTTAAGCTTCTTCGGAATCTTTTTTTTTTGGTAAAATGAGTTTTCATTTACCACATGCAACGATTACACCTAACAGCATCTCCAATCTCTATACATCAGTCATATTAATGGGAAAACAAACACGGTTATAAGTATTCGATCTATTAGCATTCTTCACTCGACAAACACTCTTGATCCTCCATTTCATCTCATTGACAATTATCTGTGCAAGCTGCACCTCATTCTTCACTCCCTCATCGTGCGGTCGACTATTCCTTTCACACGATACGTGATAACAGACTGATGCATAACAGGCAAGGACAATGCAGTGATGTATATTCCTTTTCCTGCCCATGTGCAACAACCACTCACACAATTCATCATAAGAATTAACCCCTCCCCCAATATTCAGCCAGGAGTTAATCCTTTGTAAAAGAGTTCGACTGAATCTACACTCCACAAATAGATGTTCTAAGGATTCATCAGCATCACCACACAGTCTACAGGTTCTGTCCGTGACATTCAGCCCCCATCCAACCAGTCTGTCAATGGTGAGAAGTCTTTTATGCATGAGGATCCACAGAATGAAAGAATGCTTGGGTATGCTATACCTATTCCATATAGCTTTGCAGTATGGGTAGTATGGATTCACCCCTTTAAGCCATTCATAACCAGAACTAATGGAATATCTGCCATTTGCTGTCAGTCTCCACCTTCTCCCATTATAGCTACCATGGAAAAGCTCTTTGATTCGATGTAGTTTCTTCCAATGCCAACATGAATCCAAGGCAGGGGAGAACTCCCAAAAACTGGCCCCTTTTAATATTGATCCACTTGATCCAAAGGGATTCTATCTCTTGTGAAATGTCCCATACTTGCTTTCCAGCTAAGGCTAGGTTCCAAGTCACACAATCCCTGAGATTTAGCCCTCCCTGCTTCTTCAGAATCTTGCATTGGAGAATGGCTGAGCGTTCCCCTCGAAGGCATTGAAGATATCTTCGAGTTTGTGCTTGTTAGTTACCAAGTCCTTGATGAATTTTGCCCAACGGGGCATCTGTGCAAGAGCCTCGACAAGCGGTAAGTTAATATGTAATGTTTTAAAAATAGAGAGAAATTTACCGAACTACTATCTCCTTCTTGAGTCTGGGTGGGTACGGGACCCTTGGTTGGTACGCCTTAATAGAAGATTTCGCTATGGCTTCGTCCTCATTGTTGGCCTTCTCGTCCTCGACATTTGCCTTCTCGATCTCGGCATTCGCCTTGGTCCTTGGTACTTCCTCGAGCTGTCGTCCGTTGCGAAGTGTCACCGCCTTCACATGGCGGTCATTTGGGTTGGTCTCGGTGTAACTTGGCAACGAACCGGAAGGACGTTGTTGGATTGATTAGCCAGTCTGTCCAACTTGCTTCTTTAACGCCCGTAGGGAAGACTCGGTATTTTGCAATCGTGCCTCTTGACTATCCAAGCGAGAGTCGAGCTTTCCCATTAGCTTATCGAGCATGCCCTCGAGCTTGTCTACGCGACTATCCGGGGCAGCCTCAGAATTTCCGCCATGGTATCCCTGCGTCCTTTGATTTTGAAAGCCCGGCGGAGCTTGTTGTTGATTTTCATAGGCCAAATTCGGATGAACTCGGTTCGTTACAAAATTTCGTTGACCTTGATAATTCCCCATGTAGTCGACTTGCTGTGTGGGAATAGTAGCTGGACAATGAATTGCGTCATGGTTTCCTCCGCATGTAGCGCATGGCGGAATATATGTAGGAAATGAATGAGGAGGCGTGGTAGCAGTTACGGTATTCCTCGGAACAGTTGCAATTGGACGGCATTAACGGCCGGCTTTACTGCTAGCGTGGGAAGAAGCGCATTCATCAACGTTTGCATTTGAAGGCCGTTCGCTAAAATGTGTTGTTGTAGGGCGTCAGACTTGGCGTTTATCGCAGTCATGTTGTCGACGTCGTACATTCCCGGTTGTTTGCCTCGGCTGCTTGAACTCCCTCGTCGAAAACTATTTGCACTATAGTCCTCGATAAGATTCCAGCCCTCCGTAGCACTGAGATTACGAAGTCCTCTGTTGCATGCTCCATCTAATAATTGCACGGTATGGACGTTCAGCGATTCGTGGAACCGCTGAATTTGCTCGCTCTTCATCATCCCGTGTTGAGGAAATCGGTTCAAAAGCACATTGAATCTGGTCCGTACGTCATTCATATAGATTTTTGCCATCCTTTTGCTTGAACGCGGTGAGGTCCATTTTTAATTTGAGAGCTTTGGAAGGTGGAAAAAAATAATTGATGAAGGTGGCATGCATCTAGTCCCAAGTGGTAATAGATCTCTCGGGGAGCAGGTTGAACCACTCCTTGGCATTTCCTCATAAAGAATGGAAATAAGTAGAGTCGGATGACTTCTGAGCTTACGCCTTGTACCCTATTGTGTCGGCGACGGATAGAAATCTCGGATGTGGTGATAAGCGTCTTCCTCGGAGAGTCCATCATAGTGAGCTGTCGTCTGAAGCATTTGAAGCCAATGATGTTACAGCTCGAAGTTGTTTGGGACTTGAGGAAGGACTATCGCAGAGCCAACAGTCCCTACGGTGTTACTTCTCCATAACTCCATCATCGGAGGTTCTCTTGTTATCAAAGGCATCCCCTCTTGATTTTGTTCCGCCATATCGATTTTTGCTTCTAACTAGCCTCGCGTTTTTTCGTAGGTTACTTTGTAAAGTCCTTTCGATCTCCGGGTCTCCTTCAACGATTGGTAACGAAGGATTCGTTCGTGTGCACCAAAATACACGTACCTAGACCAAAAGAAATCCGATTAAGCAATAATAATAATAATAATAAAAGTATTTGATATAAAAAATACAGCAATAATACTAATTAAAATAACGATAATAGCAGAGAGAAAAAAATATTAGTAATATATATATATATATATATATTATATGGAAATTGTAGTGCTAAAGATAATCTCTGTTATAATTTTTTATTCTTCTTCTTTGGGTTACGTCTACTCCTTTAGATCTCCGGGCTCGATTATTGGTAGTGTGGACGTTTTTCTAAACCGAATCCTGAACCAAGAGAAAGAAAAATAAGCGTTGAAATTGTTGACCTTTTTGGTCCATGAGCGTTAGAGAGTTTTGATGAACTATGTAATTGTAATGACGTTAGGTCTATAAATTAAGCAATTCGATTTGTGATCAATATAACGTCTAAGTTCATGATAATATTCAACCATGCATTATATATGAGCTATAATTGATTAAATTGTTGAATATTTGATTCGCATATGATTTTGTGATTTGTTGATGAGACTATGTGATCGCATGTTATAGACAGCCCATATGATATGATATATCGTTCTGTGCTATATATGGAAATTACGCATGAGATATCCTGCTGAGCTATATATGGAAAATATGCTGTTTATATATGGAAAGTGATATATCCGTTGATACTTGTTTATTCCTGGACGAAAATCACATTACGATTTTTGCATGCTTTCCACTGAATTTAATGTGCAATATTAAGTTGATATCTTTCCCTATACTTATTAGGATATTATATTTAGGAAATAATTGATAAATTGCCTTTTTGGATAAGATGCAATAATATATAGTATGTGCTGAAATAGGTTGGAATCTCTGATATATGGAAAGTTCTGCTATGGCATTAATTCGTGATATAAATGCTGTGATATGAATTGCGCGCTAAACATGGTAAATATGTTGATTGGATATTATGTGCTAAACATGGAAAATGCATTGATGTGTTGCTATCTCGTGTGCTATATTTGGAAAGTTAATTTGGATTGATTTATACTAGAAACAGATAGCAGACAATCACTTATCGAAAGTTCTTATATGGTAAATATATGCGAAATGGTTGAATATGCTTGGGAACGAAATTGAGCCTTTATATGGAATATAATCATGCTTTAATGTGATATATGACCGTTGTGATGATTTATTAAGAGCATGATTTATATGGTATGATCGACTCGAAAATTACATGGAAACTATGCTTGATTTGGTGATTATTATATGATATGATTTTCCATGTAAAGTGCTGATTGAAAAGGATTATATATGAGCTGCACTTCAGATTTTCGAAAAAAACTTAGAACTTGAGAACATACGCCTACAAGTGATTTTTGAGCAGAAACATATTGAGAGATTCCTGAGCCTCCATTTGCGATAGCTTTCTGCCACACTGAGCTTTAACTTGTGATTCCATCACTGCACGAGTGATTCATCCCGTTATTCCTACATCCCTCCATATATTCTGTCTTCGGACGTGTTGTCTTCGGATGTGAGCAATACCAATGAGGCAAGGTCGACGTTTACGCACACGTGAAGGGAAGGATTAGTTCTGGGGGCCCTTCGGTAGCGGGCTGTGTCTGTCGGGATCAGGAGATTCCGAGGAACGAAACTCGGCGTGTGGTAACCTAGTAGTGGCTAGTGTTCGACTTGTTTAGGTTGTGTATTGGGCTAACCAATCAGTTTTGTATCCAGCTACGGTGCATTACAGTGATTGGTTAAACTCTTGGGAAGCAAATCCCAAGGAGAGGAGTAAACCCAGTTGGGGATATAACCTCTATAAAAATCTCGCATTTACTTTTCAGTTATTTCTTTATCGCTGTGAGACAGACCCGACGCACATCCGACGTTACTAGAATATATAAAGATACTCGCCACAAGCGTCAGTAGGCATATCTAAGTCACTACACTAAGCATTTGTGAAAAGAAGCATAAAATTTTTATAAGCCTAATTCACCCCCCCTCTTAGGCACATTTATATCTTCATTTGGTATCAGAGCCAGGTTACTCAAACGACGGGCCTAACAAGCCTGAGTTAAAGATCTAATGGCTTCTTGGAGTTTTGATGTTTTTGCAGAGGGACAATCCCATTCTAGGCCACCGCTCTTCGATGGAACAAACTATGCCATATGAAAAAACCGTATGAAGGAATTCCTGCTTGCTACTGACTATGACCTGTGGGATATCATCACGACTGGACCTTACAATCCTAAGAAGGCGGATGGAACTCCAAAGAAAGGACCGGACTACAATGCAACAGACAAGCGAGGAATCTCCTTGAATGCCAAAGCTAAGAACATGACTGCCTGCGCACTTACAAGAGAAGAATACAATCGTGTGAGTTCATGCGAATCTGCCAAAGATATGTCGGACATGCTTCAAGTCACACATGAGGGAACCACTCGAGTTGTACAAGAAAGAATAGCCCTCTTAACTCACCAATACGAGCTGTTCAAAATGGAGGACAACGAGACCATAAGCCACATGTACGCGAGATTCATGAACATCATCAATCAAATGTTCTCGTTGGGAAAGAAAATACCGGACGGTGAGAAGGTGCGGAAAATACTGAGATCTCTACCAAGAGAATGGAATCCCAAAGTAACTGCCATCTACGAAGCAAATGACTTGGACGAACTTTCCGTGTCAGAACTGATTGGATCTTTGACCACCTACGAGATGACTCAGATCTCCATCAAAGAGAAACCACCAGTTCGAAATCAACCAAATATTGCCTTCAACACGGAACAAGAGAATGATTCTGAGGGCGAAGAAGAAACTGAGAAAGACATACTGAAGCAGATCGCCATGCTGACAAGGAAGTATGAAAAGTCTCGGCTGAGAAAAAAATTCAAAGGAAACTCCAAGTTCCAACCTAGGAACAAGGGAATATCATCATCCGGGAACAATGTGCAGAAATGCTTCAAGTGCAACAAGCCAGGCCACTTCGCCTCAAACTGCCCGATGGAAAATGGTGACAAAAAGATAAAGAAGCAGAAAGCCATGGTCACTAACTGGGAAGAGGCCGGAAGTGAAGAGGAGGATGATCTCGCCTACATGGCCGATGATGATGATCAGGTATCTACTTCATCCACTATTAAGAAAATACTATTTCTGAATGAATTATATGCTAGGCAAGATGAATCTCATGATAACGCTTCCTCAGTCCCTGAAGTAGATGAAAAGGAAGAGATGTTTGAAATAATTCAAAATGCAGAAAGAAGGATTAAGTCGCTCAACTCACAAGTAAAGAGTCTGGTCAGGCAACGAGATGACGTAGCTAGAGAGAAGCATCAAACGGATCTAGAAAATGAACGCTTGAAAGCCGAGTTAGAAACCCTTAAGGAAGAAAAAGCCCTATGTAAATGTTAAGAGCTTAAGAAGCAGAATAATATATCTAGAGACATGTTTGTTCTTAAGGAATTCCTAGAAGAAAAATCTCGTACTGATAATAAACTTCTTTAAGGACAACAAAATCTTGAAATGTCACTCAGTATTCCTAGAAATATTGGAAAATCAGGGATAGGATATTCCATGACACATAAGCATGTTGCACCACCTATTATTAGAAAACCTAAGTGTTTCTCATGCGGCCGTCACGGTCATTATGCTAACCATTGTTTTCTGAAGAGAGCTGACAAAGCTAGATATGTCTGGAGGCCAAATAAGGTTCCTGAAGTCTCTAACACTGACCAATCAGTGTTCAAGAGATCACAGTCTGTGACACATGATATATCACGTGTGAACAGAAGCTTTTTTGCTGCTAACCATTTAAGACCCAATCAAAGTTGGGCACCTCAGAAAAGAATTGGTTCATGCAGGTACAAAGAAGAAAATCCAGCAAGAAAAACAAGTGGTACCTCGACAATGGGTGTTCCCACCATATGACAGGTGATATCAGTAAGTTTGTCTCGGTGAAAGCGTATGACGGAGGATATGTCTCTTACGCCGACAACACAAAAGCTAAGATTATTGGAGTTGGAATTGTCGGTAACACCTTACATACTACTATAGATGACGTATGGTTGGTTAAGAATCTAGAGCATAATCTCATTAGCATTAGTCAATTATGTGATAAAGGGCACACGGTTACTTTTGAGGGATAGAAATATCTACTGTATTACTCTTGATGATATCACTGACCAGAATGTCAAGTGCTTAGCAGTTACACATGATAACAGCTGGTTATGGCACAGACGCTTATGACATGCTAACATGGAATTACTGTCTCACCTTACAAGCAATGCACTGGTAAGAGGTGTTCCTGACGTAAAGTTCGTCAATGACAGAATGTGCAAGGTATGCCAGATGGGTAAACAGACCAAGACGTCCTTTAAGGTAAAGCATGTGATATCCACATTCCGACCTCTAGAACTGCTATATCTCGACCTTTTTGGTCCTGTTCAGACGATGTCTCTGCGAGGTAAAAGATATTTGTCATTGTTGATGATTATTCTAGGTATACTTGGGTGATATTCCTTGCACATAAAAATGAGGCACTAGATAACTTTACATCACTAATGAAAAGACTAGAAAATGAAAAAGAAATGAATCTGCGTAGGATACGTAGTGATAACGGATTGGAATTTGATAGTAAATCATTGGCATCATTCTGTGATCAATATGGAATAGTCATAACTTCTCTGCTCCTATAACTCCCCAACAGAACGGTGTGGTTGAACGGAAAAATAGAGTGTTACAGGAAATGGCTAGATCTATGTTACATGAGTATGATATTCCTAAACAGTTCTGGGCGGAAGCTGTTAGTAAAGCCTGTTATGTGTCAAATCGCGTGTTCCTTAGGCCGATATTAAAGAAAACATCTTATGAAATCTGGCATGGTCGAACTCCAAATATAAGTTACTTTCGTGTGTTTGGATGTAAATGTTTTATCTTGAATGATAGAGATAAGAGAGGAAAATTTGACTCTAAGGTAGATGAAGGGATATTCCTTGGTTACAGTCTTCACTCTAAGGCATATCGTGTTTATAATAAAAGCAAGCTGACTGTTCAGGAATCCATACATTTTACTTTTGATGAGATACCTAACGCAGATGCTACTGATGAGGAAGGTATGTATTTGCCTTGTGCAGAATTACAGGATACTAAAGACGGTGAGGACGATATTCCCAAAGACGAAAATGTTGAGACAATGGAACTAGAAGCTGATGAGCTGCAATAAAAAATGGAAACATGCTTCCAGTCATCCAACAGATCAAGTAATAGGAAATATCACATCTGGAATCAAAACTCGAGCAACTGCACGAAATCAAGATACAGAGGAATTCCATGATGTACTGCTCACAATGATGGAACCAAAAACGGTCCATAAAGCACTAGACGATATATCTTGGGTCTCTGCCATGGAAGATGAGCTATCTCAGTTCGAAAAGAGCCAAGTGTGGACACTCGTAGAGAGACCGAACGAAAAATCCATCACAGGAACCAAATGGGTCTTCCGCAACAAACTCGACGAACACGGTAATGTCACAAGAAACTAAGCGAGGTTAGTTGCAAAAGGTTATTCCCAGGAGGAATCTATTGATTTCGATGAAACTTTCGCTCCAGTAGCTAGATTAGAGTCCATGCGTGTCTTACTTGCATATGCATGCTTTAAACGCTTTAAACTCTGTCAAATGGATGTAAAAAGAGCATTTTTAAATGGTTTTATAAATGAGAAAGTCTATGTAGAACAACCTCCGGGTTTCGCTAGGGAAGATTTTCCAAATCATGTTTTTAGATTGAATAAAGCATTATATGGTTTAAAGCAGGCTCCTAGAGCATGGTATGAAAGGTTGAGTAAGTTCTTGATTGACATAGGACTTTCGACTGGAACTATTGATAACACGCTGTTTATTAAGTATGAAGGTGATCACATGATACTAGTACAAATCTACGTTGATGATATCATATTTGGAAGTACTAATATCCTTCTTTGCGAGGAATTCTCTAAGTCTATGCAGAAGGAATTTGAGATGAGCTTGATGGGTGAGCTGAACTACTTTCTCGGGTTGCAAATAAAGCAACTTGACAATGGAACCTTTGTATCCCAGACGAAGTACAGTAAGGAATTACTGACAAAATTCGGGATGAGAGAATCCAAAGCAATTTCCACCCCTATGCATCAGACAACCAAAATAGACTGTGATGAATCAGGTACACCAGTTGATCAAACAGAATATCAAGGTATGATCGAAAGCATTCTTTACTTAACTGCTAGTCGCCCTGATATCATGTTTGTTGTTGGTATGTGTTCGAGATATCAGTTTGACCCTAGGGAATCCCACTTGACAGCAGTTAAGCGTATACTTAGATATATCAAGGGTACTGTCAATTTTGGTCTGTGGTACTATCATATGGATGAATTCCCATTAATGGGATATTCCGATGCCGACTATGCCGGCTGTAGGGAAGATAGGAAAAGTACTAGTGGAACTTGCCAATTACTTGGAAATTCCCTGGTAACTTGGTCTAGTAGAAAGCAAAATGCTGTCGCCCTCTCCACAACCGAAGCTGAATATATGGCCTTAGGAAATTGTTGTCAACAAATTCTTTGGATGAAACAAACCCGTAGTGATTTTGGGTTAGGTTACGACAAAATTCCTATTATGTGTGATAGCACTAGTGCCATTAGCATCACTAAGAATCCCGTGCATCATTCTCGTACTAAGCACATGATGTTAAACATCATTTCATACGAGACCATGTTCACAAGGGGAATATCAGTGTGGAATTCGTAGGAACAAATGATCAGCTTGCTGATATCTTCACGAAGCCCCTAACTGAGGCAAGATTCTGCGACATCCGTGATCGATTAGGAGTCATCGAGCTAAATAAGGTTAGTAATCTACCTAATTCTGCCATTTACTCTAGGATATGTTATCTTAGGTAGAAATCCGTAGATATTCATTCAGCCCTTAGAATATTTCTCAGATCTTATAAACCTTATCCTTAAGTGCGATCTTATTTTAGGAAAAGATTCGTAGTTATCCGATTTTAAGATCTTTCTTAGCCATCTATACTATTTTCGAAATTTCAAATCTCCAAATCTTTCCTTAGAACTGTGATTATGTTATTTTAGGAAGATATTCCCAATAATCCTATTCTGAGATACTCCTTCCAGCCCCTATATTATTTTAGGAATTTTAGATCTTATCTTAAAGTGTGATTATATTAGGAAGAAATTCGTAATTACCCTACCTTGAGATCTCTTTTTAGCCGATAAGTTATAATAGGAAATTCGAATATCCAAAATATCTCTTATTCAGCCTTTGATAATATTTTCCTTATTTAAAATGAGATCACATCAGATGAGTCCTTAATCTGTGACCGGCGGTTCACTTTATTGGAAACCAAATCTTCTTAATTCTATTTAAGCCAAGTTTATCCTATCTCATTTGTGGAAAACTATATCTCTTGAATAATTGCCCATTTTAAAATGAGATCACTCGATATTCTTCCTTCCTTACCTCAGAATTCGAACTTCACAGTTTCTCTTCTTGAAAATCATCTAAGTTATACTCCAGCTTTTAAGAGTTCTGATAAGATCACAGGGAGCTGAACAAATCTGCGATATCTGCCAGATCTGATAGTGATTCCAGCCTTGAGAACGTTTTCTGTTAAGATATTCCTTCATTCTTCTTAGTTATTTTGCGCTAAGTTTTCAGCCTTAAAGCCTTAGTATATCCCTTTTTGATGCTGAAGGGGGGAGAAGTTTGAGTAATTAAGGACATAGGGGGTCTAAGAACTGTTCAGATATTCGTAATGATGTGCGTGCGTTATCTCTTTTATGCGCCTATGATATTCCTTTTATGCGCCAACCTTGATGATATTGGGTGCTGACTGAATTTGCATGAAATTTTTTATGCGCCTATGATATATCTTAGTGCTTATGTGTGCTGACTGAATTTGCATGAGAATATCTGCACATATGCAAGGGGAGCATAATTGTATTCTGATATCTATATATGATATAAGTGGAACTTTGAATTTATGCTCTGGACAGTTGGAATAACCTCATTTAGACAGGGGGAGCAAACTAATGTAGCTTGGTAAAATTTCTGAACTTCACTAATATGTTTGCTCTGATGCTTGAACACTTTACATGGAATATCTGCATAAATTATATGGAATATGTGCAATAACGAATGGAATAGCTGCACTTTCGATATAACTGTGACACTCTTATGCGATGCTTGATATTTTGCTCTGATCTTTGGATATATCAGTGATGCTTTTATACTGCGATGCGTGATCTTATGCTCTGTTACAGTGATGCTCTGATACTTATCTGCGCCAATTAACGTTTGTGAGATTTCTTGATAAGTGATGTGCCTGCTGCGATGCTTATCTGCTGCTTGAACCATGTTTGGAAAATGCGCACTTAGGCAGGGGGAGCACACTTAAGGGTAACTTAAAATTTTGCATCATGATATATCACTGAGTATGACATGAAATATCTGCACTTAGATAGGGGGAGCAAATTCATTAATGATATATCTTTGCATGTCATATAGATAACTGCACTTAGGCAGAGGGAGCAAATATGTATCATATGTGATTAGGAAATATCATATGCTCTGCTTTGTGATTATGGAACACTTAGACATATGCTCTAGGACTTGCGTAATCGAATATGCTTACATGTATCTCTGCTGCATCAATTACATGTCATCATCAAAAAGGGGGAGAATGTTGACCTTTTTGGTCCATGAGCGTTAGAGAGTTTTGATGAACTATGTAATTGTAATGACGTTATGTCTTAAATTAAGCAATTCGATTTGTGATCAATATAACGTCTAAGTTCATGATAATATTCAACCATGCATTATATATGAGCTATAATTGATTAAATTGTTGACTATTTGATTCGCATATGATTTTGTGATTTGTTGATGAGACTATGTGATCGCATGTTATAGACAGCCCGTATGATAGGATATATCGTTCTGTGCTATATATGGAAATTACGCATGAGATATCCTGCTGAGCTATATATGGAAAATATGCTGTTTATATATGGAAAGTGATATATCCGTTGATACTTGTTTATTCCTGGACGAAAATCACATTACGATTTTTGCATGCTTTCCACTGAATTTAATGTGCAATATTAAGTTGATATCTTTCCCTATACTTATTAGGATATTATATTTAGGAAATAATTGATAAATTGCCTTTTTGGATAAGATGCAATAATATATGGTATGTGCTGAAATAGGTTGGAATCTCTGATATACGGAAAGTTCTGCTATGGCATTAATTCGTGATATAAATGCTGTGATATGAATTGCGCGCTAAACATGGTAAATATGTTGATTGGATATTATGTGCTAAACATGGAAAATGCATTGATGTGTTGCTATCTCGTGTGCTATATTTGGAAAGTTAATTTGGATTGATTTATACTAGAAACAGATAGCAGGCAATCACTTATCGAAAGTTCTGATATGGTAAATATATGCGAAATGGTTGAATATGCTTGGGAACGAAATTGAGCCTTTATATGGAATATAATCATGCTTTAATGTGATATATGACCGTTGTGATGATTTATTAAGAGCATGATTTATATGGTATGATCGACTCGAAAATTACATGGAAACTATGCTTGATTTGGTGATTATTATATGATATGATTTTCCACGTAAAGTGCTGATTGAAAAGGATTTATATATGAGCTGCACTTCAGATTTTCAAAAAAAAACTTAACACTTGAGAACATATGACTTGAGCAGATACATATTGAGAGATTCCTGGGCCTTCATTTGCGATAGCTTTCTGCCACACTGAGCTTTAACGCGATTCCATCACTGCACGAGTGATTCATCCCGTTATTCCTGCATCCCTCCATATATTCTGTCTTCGGACGTGAGCAATATCAATGACGCAAGGTCGACGTTTACGCACACGTGAAGGGAAGGACGAGTTCCGGGGGCCCTTCGGTAGCAAGCTGTGTCTGTCGGGACAGGAGATTCCGAGGAACGAAACTCGGCGTGTGGTAACCTAGTAGTGGCTAGTGTTCGACTTGTTTCGGTTGTGTATTGGGCTAACCAATCAGTTTTGTATCCAGCTACGGTGCATTATAGTGATTGGTTAAACTCTTGGGAAGCAAATCCCAAGGAGAGGAGTAAACTCAGTTGGGGATATAATCTCTATAAAAATCTTGTCTCGCATTTACTTTTCAGTTATTTCTTTATCGCTGTGAGACAGACCCGATGCACATCCGACGTTACTAGGATATATCAGGCATACTCGTCACAAGCATCAGTAGGCATATCTAAGTCACTACATTTAGCATTTGTGAAAAGAAGCCTAAAATTTTTATAAGCCTAATTCACCCCCCCTCCCCCCCTCTTAGGCACATTTATATCTTCAGAAATAATAATAATAATAATAATAATAATATTAATAATAATAATAATAATAATAATAATAAAAAACTAAAGTTTTCTGAATATCAATTGTTCCCGGCAACGGCGCCAAAAACTTGATCGAGCGGATCGAGTAATAAATTAAAATGAACATCGCAAACTGTCTACGCTCAACAGGCAAGTGTACCTACGGTCGTGTAACATACGGAAGAGGAAAATAACAATAACAATAACAATAATGTAACTTACGGTAGAGGAAACAGATAGATAATCGAACTTCCCTGAATAGTCCTATGTGCATGCTTTCTACAGCTCCTCCCCACACTTGAGATTTGGGATTCCCCGCGATCACCAAAAAACAGAAACATAAAAACAAAAAAAATGCGCATAGGAAAATAATATATATATATATATATATATAGGATAGGCTTGGGGTGCTTCCCAATAGCGCTTTCGTTAATGTCTTTTAGCTAGACATTGTTCGGTTGTTTATCTATGGGTGGTGTTGAGGAGGTGAATCGTTCCTTCTCGAGCACCTCGATGTCACCACCATAGCAATGCTTGAGTCGTTGCCCGTTCACCTTAAAAGTCCCTCGTTCCAGGTGTATGATCTCGACTATGCCGTATGGTAATACTCGAGGTACCTTGAAGGACCAAATCATCGTGACTTCAACTTGCCTGGAAAGAGGCAAGTCGAGAGTTGTAGAGCAAGACATGGTGGCCCTCGTGAAATTCCCGTTGCTTGATTTTTTTATCATGGTACATCTTGGTGCGTTCCTTGTAGATCCGCGTATTATCGTAGGCCATTAGACACCATTTAATTCATCGAGCTCATTAATTTGAAAGTTCCTCTTCGAAGTCAACTCTGTCAAAGCCCCTTTCGGTCTAAGGTTCACGTAGACTACTATAGTGTTGTCGTCGGTCATTGACACTCCTTGAGTAATAAGCCATGTTCAATCGTACGACCCGTGAGTCAGTGTCCATGAAACGATTCAATCTCTTGATTCGACTCACATCACAAGTCATGACCCGCTTCCAAGAGGGTATCGGCACTCGATAGGTCATCGACAAATAAGCCGTAATCGGTTATCCAGCACCCAACTGGAGCCTAATGCTTACGGACTTTTAAGCTCGAGGTTAAGAGTCCACTAGTGCCTTCCTCTCTCGTACTCATCGAGAACAGTGACTCAACTCGACACATTTGGATTTGTTCATTTATTGCTTTACCGGATGCTTAGTAAAGTACTCTTATATCCTATAAACGAACAACGCCTTTCAATAAACACACAAAAAATATTACATAAAAGGTCGAATGATAAATAAGCTAATGCCCTATACAATCTAATCTTCGTATAGCATTCGAGGGCATATTCCTAACAATCTCCCACTTGCACTCAATGCCATGCGCTGCAGTATCTAATACCCATCTTTTTGAGATGTCTAGCCAGCACTGCCTGTGATAGAGGCTTGGTGAACGGGTCGCAATCTTTTGCACGGCTACGTAGCCATTCTCAACGAATCCACGTAACATGTGGTACTTTCTTTCTATATGTTTGGACCTGCTGTGAGACCTTTGTTCTTTTGCCTGAGTAATAGCGCCAGTATTGTCACACCACAATGGCAATGGCCTATCTGCTACAGGAACGACACCAAGTTCTTCCAAGAACTTTCTCATCCAAACACCTTCCTTCGCTGCCTCTGAGGCCGCTATATACTCTGCTTCGCAGGTGGAATCTGCAGTAGTGCTCTGTTTGGAACTTTTCCAAGACACCGCTCCACCGTTGAGCGTAAAAACGAATCATGAAGTGGATCTTCGGTCGTCCACGCAGACTGGAAATCCTAATCTGTATACCCTTCCACTTTCAATTCTCCATTACCGTAGACCAGCATCATATCCTTAGTCCGTCTGAGGTACTTGAGGATAGTCTTGACTGCTCTCCAATGTTCCTTACCAGGGTCAGTCTGAAACCGACTGACTACGCTCACAGCGTACGCCAAGTCAGGTCGCGTGCAAAGCATCGCGTACATCAAGCTACCCACCGCGGATGCATAGGGGATTACATTCATCTCTTTCCGCTCCAACTCACTTTGAGGGCTCATAGCCTTGGAAATGTGAATCCCATGCCGCATAGGCAAGAACCCTTTCTTAGAGTTGTCCATATTATATCGCTTCAGGACCTTCTCTAAGTAAAGGGTCTGGGAGAGTCCTAACATACGATTCGCTGGATCTCTATAAAGGCGAATCCCCAAGATGTAGGTAGCTTCTCCCAAGTCTTTCATGGAGAATTTGGTCGAAAGCCACGCTTTCACCATCGAGAGCATCCAATATCATTTCCTATCAAAAGGATGTCGTCCACGTACAATACGAGGAAAGATATTTTGCTCCCACTGCTTTTCTTGTAGACGCAAGGTTCGTCTTCGTTCTTTAAGAATCCATGGCCCTTGACCACTTCATCGAACCGAAGATTCCAGCTTTTGGAGGCTTATTTCAATAATATGTATTAATAATTATGTGTTTGTTCATAAAGGATTTTATATGATGGACACGAGCATGTGCAATGGAGAATTATGTCTTGCAGACTGTGCAACGACTAATACAATTCTGAAAAATAAGAAATATTTCGAGCATCTTGATATGAAAGAAGCTAGTGTTATAACTATATCAGGGAGCACAAGTATAATTGGAGGCTCCGGAAGAGTTAATATATTATTGCCCACAGGAACAAGACTGATTATTGAAAATGTCTTATATTCCCCTAAGTCTCAAAGAAATTTATTAAGCTTTAAAATGATTCGAAATAATGGTTATCATGTTGAGACTGCACAAAAGGGAGATATTGAATATTTGCACATTACAAAAGTAATTTCGAAAAAAAAAAATAATTCTAGAAATATTACCGGCTTTTGAGTCTGGGCTATATTACACATATCTTAGAGCAATTGAATCATATGCTATCCAAACCAATTAAAGTACATTTAATGTTTGGCATGACCGGTTGGGCCATCCCGATACAATTATGATGCGAAAAATAATTGAAAATTCACGCGGACATTTATTGAGGAACCAGAAGATTCTTCAATCAAATGAATTAGCATGTGTTGCTTGCTCTAAAGGGAAGTAAATTATTCGACCTTCACAAATGAAAGTAAAGACTGAATCTATTGCATTTTTGGAGCGTATACATGGCGATATTTGTGGGCCGATACATCCATCATGTGGACCATTTAAATATTTCATAGTACTAATTGATGCATCAAGTAAATGGTCCCATGTATGTTTATTATCTACGAGAAATGTGGCATTTGCGAGATTACTTGCTCAGCTGATTAGATTAAGAGCACCCTTCCCAGATTATCCGATAAAGAAAATACGCCTTGATAATGCTGGTGAATTTACTTCCAAGGCAATCAATGATTATTGTATGTCTATTGGTATTGATATCGAGCACCCTATGCCACATATTCATACGCAAAACTATCTTGCAGAATCGTTGATTAAACGTCTGCAATTAATTGCAAGGCCATTATTAATGAAGTCGAAACTTCCATCGTGTTGTTAGGGACATGCTATATTACATGCAGCGGCACTAATTCGTATCAGGCCAACAAGTTATCACGATATCTCCCCTTTGCAAATGGTTTATGGTCAGGAACCAGATATTTCTCATCTAATAATTTATGGATGTGCGGTATATGTTCCAATTGCGCCACCACAACGCACAAAGATGGGACCTCAAAGGAGGTTTGGAATATATGTCGCATTTGAATCTCCATCAATTATAAAATATTTAGAACCCTTAACTGGAGATCGATTTACGGCCATATTTGCCGACTGTCACTTTGGCGAAACAAATTTTCCGACATTAGGGGGAGAAAAGAGACAGCGGGAAACAAATATTAGTTGGAATGAATTGTCGCTAAATCATTATGATCCTCGAACTAAAGAATGTGAACTGGAAGTTCAGAAAATAATTCATCTACAAAGCTTAACGAACCAATTGCCAGACAGTTTTGCTGACTCAAAAAGAGTGACAAAGTCACATATTCCAGCTGTTAATGCTCCTGTTAGAATTGATGTTCTTGTAGAACAAATAAATAATAGTATTGAGCCTAAACCACAGCTAAAACGTGGTAGGCCCTCGGGTTCCAAAAATAAAAATCCTCGGAAAAGAAAAGGAGCAAATAATAATAATGGTCCAATCGAGGATTTATCGACTAGAGAAGAGTCGATGGGCATAAGTGATGATAAGAATGAAAGTCAGGTACCTGAACAAATTGAAAATAATAATAATGAAGAGATGTCGATCAATTACGCCCAAAATGGAATTAGATGGAACCGAGATGAAGTCAACGTTGACGATAAGTTCTCATTTAACGTGGAGCTACATGAAATGAATGAGATTAATGAAAATGAGGATCATGAACCAAAGTCTATGAACGAATGCAGACAAAGAAATGATTGGCCAAAATGGAAAGATGCAATCGAGGCAGAATTAAAATCACTTGAGAAGCGAAAATTTTTCGGACCTGTAGTCCGCATACCAGAAAATGTAAAGCCGGTTGGATATAAATGGGTTTCCATCAGAAAGAGAAATGAAAACGGTGAAATTATGAGATATAAAGCACGGCTTTTCGCTCAAGGTTTCTCACAAAGACCTGGTATTGATTATGAGGAGACGTATTCTCCTGTGGTGGATGCAACAACTTTTCGTTATATAATTAGTCTGGCAGTACGTGAAGGACTCGATATGCATCTAATGGATGTTGTCACTGCTTATTTATATGGCTCGCTTGACAGTGACATTTGTATGAAGCTTCCAGAGGGTTTTCGACTACCTGAAAATTCAGGGCCGCGAGATGAGTACTCAATTAAACTAAATAAATCGCTTTATGGATTAAAGCAATCCGGACGTATGTGGTATAATCGACTAAGTGAATACTTATTTAAAGAGGGGTATAAAAATGATCAAATTTGCCCCTGCATATTTACGAGAAGATGTAAAAATGAGTTTGTTATCATTGCAGTATATGTTGATGATATCAATATAATCGGAACTCTTGAAGAGTTATCGAAAGTCATTGGTTGTTTGAAAAGAGAATTCGAAATGTAGGATCTCGGTAAAACTAAATTTTGTCTCGGACTGCAAATAGAATATTTAAAGAATGGGATATTTGTACATCAGGAAACTTATACAAAAAGAGTATTGAAAATATTTTATATGGATAAAGCTCATCCGTTAGATACTCCAATGATTGTCCGATCTTTAGACGTGAATAAAGACCCGTTTAAACCATGCGAATATAATGAAGAAGTGCTTGGTCCTGAAGTACCATATCTCAGTGCTATTGGAACACTAATGTATCTTACAGGTCATACTTGGCCTGATATAGCTTTTGCTGTAAATTTATTGGCAAGATACAGTTCTTCGCCGACTAATAGACATTGGAATGGAGTTAAACGGATTTTTCGATACCCTAGGGGATCAACTGATATGGGACTATTCTATTCTAATGAATTGAAAAAAGACTTAATTGAGTATGCAGATGCTGGATATCTATCCGATCAACATAATGCTCGATCGCAAACCGGTTATTTATTTACACACGGTGGAACTGCCATATCATGGCGATCAGTTAAGCAAAGTTTAACGGCTACGTCATCTAATCATGCAGAAATTCTAGCTATTCATGAAGCTAGCCGAGAATGTGTTTGGTTGCGATCGATGATTCAACATATATAACAAACTTGCGGTTTATTATCGAATAAACTACTTCCGATGACATTATATGAAGATAATGCGGCATGCATCGCCCAATTAAAAGACGGATATATCAAAGGTGATAGAACAAAACATATTTCACCAAAATTTTTCTTTACACACGATTTAGATGATATTGATGTACAACAAGTGCGCTCTAGCGAAAATCTCGCAGATTTATTTACGAAAGCACTTCCTCCTATAATTTTTAGAAAATTGATATATTCAATTGGAGTTCGAAGACTTCGAGATTTGAAGTAATGCCATTCATCAGGGGGAGCAAATACGCATTGCACTCTTTTTTCCATCACTGTGGTTTTTCCAGTAAGATTTTTAATGAGGCAACTAATAGTATTTACATTAAAAGATTCACATATTGGACATCCAATGGGGAGTATTACGAATAATGGATATCCAATAATGTGTATCATTAACCATCTCTCCAACTACTTAATCTAATATATTCAATAATGCATTGTATATTGTCTTTAGAAACAAACGTTGCCTATAAAAGGCTTGGTCCTTTGTTGTAATACGCGATAAGAATTAATAAAAGCTTGTTTACTCTATTTTGCTTTACACGCCAGTTCTCTATAATATAAAGATAAATATTATTGTATTAAAGATATTTTATAACAAAGATAAATATATTTCATAGTTAGCATAAGGGGAATTTAGAGTTAAATACCTGATGCAAGTTTGATATTTGGATTCAGTCCCCTCAAATTTAAATTTGTAAATTGGTGCCTTAAAATTAGTTTTAGCTCCCTAATTGGTCAATTACTATAATGCCCTTTCAATAACATAATACGCCAAATTATAAATTCGTCCTTATTTTATATTGGTTATATTCTATAAATAAATAAACATATCCAATTTATTATTTATGTCATGACGATCAAAATGATACCCATATGTTATATTTTTCGATATGCACAAGAATTATTATATATTTTTGAAAATTCTACAATGTTGGACGTCAAATACTTGAAGTTGGAGTTTAAATACTTAAATCGAGACAAAAATACTTAATATTCATCAAATAATACTGATATTTACGTAAAAAGTACATGTCAATGGGGGCAAGTATTAAAATATATTAAAAATAGATGATTAAAGTGAATCAAATACTAATTTCGTAGTTAAAATACCTAAAATTCGGACCAAAGTACTTAATTTCATGCTAAAAATACTAATATTTACGCAAAAAAAAAAAAATACATCTGAATTGAGGCTTCATCTAAGACTAAAATGGTGGGTTTTAATCAAGCATGTCATAAAATAAGGACATTTATCTTAATCAACACCACAACATGGGTTTTCTAGCAACTTCACCTTCGTATAAGGTCAAGTACTTGAATTCAACAACAAAATACCTAGATTTGGACAAAAGTACTTAATTGCGGGCTAACAATACTGATATATGCAAAAAAATACGTGAATTGGGGCTATTCATCTAAGACTAAAACGGTGGGTTTTAATCGAGCATATCACATAATAAGGACATTTATCTTAATCAATGCTAAAAAATGGATTTTCTAGCAACTTCACCTTCGTATAAGGTCAAGTACTTGAATTCAACAATAAAATACTTAAATTGGGAATAAAGTACTTATTTTCAGGCTAAACTACTGATATTTATGCAAAAAATACATGAGAATTGGGGCTATTCATCTAAGACTAAAATGGTGGGTTTTAATCAACCATCTCACGTAATAAGGACATTGATCTTAATCAACACCGCAAAATGGATTTTCTAGCAACTTAAATCGGGACTAAAATACTTAATTTCAAGCTACAAACTGATATTCATGCAGAAATTGGGGAAACTCACATGTATCTTCTCTATAAACATCATTATTTTTTACCTATATTTTTGTATTTTTAATCTCCATGAAAGTTTTGTAACAGTTTAATTATAAGTTTGCCAACAATCTCCTTATTAACATCGAATTCAAGTATTTGCGTTAGTTTCTGGTTAATGAAAAGCTCTACCGTTGTAGTGGTTAATTCTTTCAATGTATATTCTGCAAAATTATGAGTACTTTTTACTTAAATTTTGGTACTTTAGTCTCGATTAAGGTATTTTAACTAATAAATCCAGTATTTTATTCAAGGGGATTTTTTAGAAAAATACCTAATCAGATTTTAAACTGTAAAATGTTTGATTGGAATTCATCGTCTTAGTCTTACACGATTCGCTCCAATCCGTATCTATTTGCTGAAAATATCTGTATTTTTGGTCGAAATTTAAGTATTTTATGTTTCTATTTAGGTATTTTACCATTGAATTCAAGTAGTTGATCTATTATGAAGTTGAAGTTTCGAGCTAACTCCATTTTTTATGATGGTGATGAATGACATGATCGATTTGATTTACTTGTATGAAGGTGAAGTTGCTAGAGAACTCATTTTATGTTGTTGATGAAGAGCAATGTCCTTATTAAATAAGATGTTGATAAGAACTCACCATTTTAGACTTGGATACTTCGACCCAATTCGCAAGTATTTTATGCACAGATAAAGTATTTTTGGTCTTAAATTAGGTATTTGCATTCTCGATTTAGGTATTTTATTGCTGAATTCGAGTATTTGGCCTTGTATGAAGGTGAAGTTGCTAGAAAACTCGTTTTATGTTGTTGATGAAGAGCAATGTCCTTATTATATAAGATGTTGATAAGAACTCACCATTTTAGACTTGGATACTTCGACCCAATTCGCAAGTATTTTATGCACAGATATAAGTATGTTTGGTCTCAAATTAGGTATTTTCAGTCTCGAGTTAGGTATTTTATTATTGAATTCAAGTACTTGACCTTATACGAAAGTGAAGTTCCTAGAAAACTAATTTTGTGGTGTTGATGAAGATCAATGTCCTTATTATGTGGTATGCTTGATTAAAATCCACCATTTTAGTCTTAGATGATTCTCCCTCAATTCGCAAGCATTTTCCATATGAATATTATTAGTATTTATTTCCTAATTTAAGTACTTTAGTCCCTAGTTCGAGTACTTCGTATAGATAGTACTTTTAAGTGTATAAATCTATTTTATAACCTTCGTGATGTTCCACGACAGTCCAACTTGATATTTAGATTAAACCACGCACTTTGTTATAGATGACTTGCTCTCCCGTTAAGGTATTTTATGACCAATGTTCGGTATTTATGTCCAGTATTTGAGCACTTTCTATCCCGATTTAGGTATTTTAGTGAATAATTCGAGTACTTCGTATATATTGTGCTTTTAAGTGTACATCAACCTATTTGATAACCTTCGTGATGTTGCATGACATTCCAACTTGATATTTAGATTAAACTACGCACTTTCGTTATAGATGACTCGCTCTCACGTGAAGGTATTTTATTACCAAATTTCGGTATTTAAGGCAAGTATTTAAGTACTTTCTATCCCAATTAGGTACTTTAGTCCCTAATTCGAGTACTTCTATAGATTGTACTTTTAAGTGTATATCAACCTATTTTATAACCTTCGTGATGTTCCATGACCTTCGTATCTCGATCTCCATTAAACATCTCAGAATTTAAGATCAACCCAAAAAAAATGAATGAGTTTCGAAAGAGGGATCAGAACCCTAATTTGAAAAACTTACTTTTGATGAATCTTGATTGCTCGAAGTTAGACGAGCATGTGACTCGTCGACAAGGCTGTGAACCGTGGTGGAGCTGTGCGACGATGACGAACCGTGGTGGAGTTGTGCGACGATGACGACTACAGTGGGAACGGGACTGCATTTTTTGCTCTGCTATTTTTTCTTTTAAAAAAAACTTTTGATTCTGTTCCTGGTTCATTCGATGCTTTTTCCTATCAAATAACACACAAGGGAACCACAATCTTTGTAGCTTGTGCAACCACATTCTCATTATCTGCAGCATTCTCCTTTGAGACATTTCGTCGAACATCTGCTATGCTGAGTCTACTAGCATCTTCTCCAAGTGATTTTGATGCTTAAATCACCCAACCCACCCAAATATGGTAGCATTCGAAAGTCCACGTCACCACCACCACTCTCTATTCGTTTTCAGCACTTGGGATATCGATATCTCAACAAAATGAGGTGTCTGCCATTGATGAACTTGTTGTTCTCGGATGCAAAGAGGCTGAGAAATCGATTCCAACAAACGATCTTGAAGAGAAAGGAACGATTTGGTATCAAACCGGTCCTTAAAATCGGGTAGCGTTGTGAGGAGTTCTAAATCTAGGGGTGTTGCTTGACATCGCAGGGAACATGTGAAGACCCACTTGAGGTTGAAGATGAAGTTGCCATTGAAAACCCACTTCCATTCGCTCTAGCGTCGAACTTTTTCATTCCCAGCTTTGGCTTGTCTCCATAAAAAATAGTTCATTAATTTATCTTTCTTTTTATCAGGAAGAATAATGTAGTACGTGAAAGGGGGAGTTCAAACAAACTTTTTGCCTAGTGTCGTTACCTATTCACAAATTAGAACATCCAGGGACTGATTTCTAAGGTTAATTTCTTATCAGGTATTTTTCTCTGAAAACCCCGCAGCATAAAAGTAAGAAGTTTTTAAATTGACAAAAAAAAGGAACTGAACCTAACACACTTGTAAGTTTTTACGAAGTCCATGACGATTGATTCTCAACCAGAAAAACAAAAAATTGGACAAATATTATATACAGGCTTTGCTCACTTGCCAAAACCAGATCAACAAAACTATCAGCAATTACGCAATAACCTTTACACTATCGAAGATCATCGGTGTGGTCTGTATATTAAATATATGTATATTCCAATCTGTCATCATCTTCCAATTTTGTTCCCCGCAAAAGGGCCACATTACACTTCCATGTGCTTTGTTTTCTTACCCATCTCTCTCTCTCTCTCTTCAATAATTCTTTGAAAAATGATAATAAATTAAGAAAAAAAAAATTAAAAAATACACAAGGCGTTACTTCGGTTGCTTGCTTAATTTATGCGATTTTCTTTTATTCACTATTCGATTCTCCAAGCATAAAGATAAAAGCAGAAATCCGATGTTGCGCCGCACCCACTATTATCCTCCATTGACGGGCTTGAGCTCGATGAAGAAATCATTGGAGAAGTTGAAGAAACACTTGAAAACGACGTCGGTTTAAAGATGAAGGAAGCATGTCTTAAACCTGGGCAAAAAAGCCAATCATGAACATCCCAATACACTTGAATCCTCGATCTGTTCAAGTGAATGGTATCATTCCCTCTAAATTTCCACTGCAAATGCTTCACATGAACGAGCAATCTGCCGTCGATATGAATCTCCATTTCAAGATCAACGACGTTGTTTTTGCCGCCACCGTTACCATTATTATTGTTCTTACATTCGATGCATATCTCGTGAAAACTGCCCTTGTCATGGAACTTAACCCTCGTCACAAACGTCTTCTTACCAAAGATGTGCTCTTTCCTCGACACAATTATGGGTTCAATAAGGGAAGGCCTACACCTTGCTTTTTTGTAAGCCTCTTTCCTCAAATTACCAAGTAGTAAAACCACTTCATCGTCGCACACCATAGCCACGTAGTAATCTGAGGTTGGCTCAGTTTCTACGCCGTTGAATTTCGCTTCCTTAAGATCCCAAAAGACGTGGACTTGCTTAGAGTCTACAAAGAAGCATTTCGAGCCTTTCTTCTTCCAAAAGTACCATGGCTTGAGCTCCACTTTGCAGTTGTATTGGGCAGTTTTCTCACCCTCGACTGAGACAGATAAGCCGTGGAGGAGAGTGTTCTTACACCAAGTGACTGTAATTAGACGGCACTGATCTGCGATTTTCGTGCGATAAACTGACATGAGAACGTTCTGGCCGGACTTTGTAATGGAAGATAATGGATCATCGGAGAACTTCTTCTCCATCATGAGCGGTGATGACAAAAAAGATGGAATCTTGAAGTGTTATTGCATTTTGCGTTGTGGATCAGCTTATTATTGTTGTTTATTGAAATGAAAAAGAGGAATCCGATGAGGAGATGAGATGTGCTAAAGTGTGATCAAAGTAGAGTGAAATTTGAGGGCGTAGTACTGCTGTGAATAGATCTTAGTAAAATGTTTTTTTCAAGGTCATACATAGGATGCTGCCCACAAGTATTATATGCGAACCGTAGTAAATTGATTAAATATAAATACATATGTTGCTGCTAACTGGCAGACGATTGCTGGATCTGCTTGAAGAATCAAGATTCCATACATTAAATATAAATATGTATGTATTAAATCAAGTCTCTGTGTGGAAAATGATTATTTTATCATATAAAGGACATTTGTCATAGAAATTATAAACGATTGACGGTGGATTCACACGAGGTCAAAGCGATGACCCGCGACGTTTTGACAAATTTGAAGCAGAAAAGTCACAACCTACCAACTATTATTAAGTCTTCAGTCTATTCAGTTACTTCTTCCATGCATCTAGATTCTAGATATAGAGAAAGAAAAAGGAAAAAGATAATATAGTTGTCACGCTTTCCATTGCATTGCAATTCGGGGTCATTTGTTTACAAAAATTTTGATATATTAACACAGACTTTGACGTCCGAAGCGTCTAATAATTAGCTACAATCCTTATAAAATTAAGCACTCGAGTACCTACACATACGTATATCTGATTTTGCACAAGCTTAGTGACCCTATTCCGATATACATCATGTAGTAATGACATAAATTTTCAACGGAAAATTATAAAAATGAGTCACTAAGTATGCCAATTTTCGATTTTGGGTCACTATGTTCGCCAGTTACAAAACTAGGTCACTAAGTATGTTTATAGTAACAAAATTGGGTCACTGACATCTTTTTTCTTATTATATACATACTTAGTGACCCAAATTTGTAACTATATACATACTTAGTGACCTGATTTTGTTTATTTAGTGACCAAGTTTTGTAACTAGTGACCCAATTTTGTTAACTAGCAAACATAGTGACCCAAAATTAAAAAATCGTATACTTAATGACCTATTTTTATAATTTTGCCTTAAATTATCAAATACAGTGACCAAGACAAAAAAAATGACTTTTTACTCGGATTATGATATCATATATATGTATATATTATATGTACAACTATATAAGGAATTGGCGTCGGGATTGGAGTTGGAATTGGAGTGATTGGTTGATGGACCCCCTTTTTATCTGATTTTGCAAACGAGATAAGGTTTTAACCAATACAGATTTGGGTCTGTAGTTTTATTGTGACTCTACGCAATATATATTCCGTACTTCCGTTTAAACAAATTTCGTGATTTGTCCTCAACAATACAATACTATATTGTTGTGTACAACAGTTGTTCCACGTTTCTTGTCTATTCAATTCTCCTTTTGACCAGACTAACTTTTGTGATTTCATACGCGCAATGTCTTCTTCACCAGAGATCTTAGCTAAAGATTTATGAAAACTAAAAATAACTTGATCTTACTCCTAAAAAGCATTATAGATGATTCTGTCATATAAGTAAATATTATGATAGTAAGTTGCTTTTCCAATGTGGGACTTCAAACTTGCACGACATGAATTGAAGTTTCACAGAACTTGAATCACATTATATTTATACTCTCTTGATATTGAAATATACATTTAATGCTGTGGTGGGAATCTAAAGTGATGTTATTTTAAAGAATCGGCATCGTTGTCAGAAAGAGAGCTGACTGTTGATGTTGTTATCCAAAGGGGTTCTTTACGTTGACCCATGCAAATATAATGATCTCATAACGATTTTGCATAATTTAATTTTGTAATTTTGCAGTTAATCATCTAGAATAGAGATCGAGATAACCCTTCCGATATGCAGAATCAAAAGATAAATGAAAAAAAAAAGGTAATTTCTTAGGTTCGTTAACTGCACTCTTACCTATTATGCAAGAATCCGAGGTTTATAATGACTTTTAAAGTTGAAAAGAGGTGACAGTTAACTAGCAACTCAATTAATGAGCAGAAAAGGTTATCTTCAATACCAATCAATGGACAGTAAGTGTTAGGATCAGTTTTATGCGTTTAGAGGGGGTGAATAAACAACTAATTATAGATCTCTAGTTTTTTAGTTTTGATCTCGTTAAAGGTCCATATCGCTGCTTGATATACTAGTGTGTAAAATGGTGCGGCAGAAACCGGTTGGTTTTGAACCAATATCGGATGTGAGTGTGGTGTGCGTGTTTTTGCGGTAGACACAGAGTTTGTTTCTAGAAGTTCGGAGTTAAAATCTCCTACGGTCTCCCCTTCTTTCCGGTCATGAAGGTATTCATTAGAAGCCTCAGGTTACAACACTTGTCGTACAGCCTCCTTAGCTAGACTCACTCAATATAACTCTCTCAGCTACATTTTACTAACTAAACTCGACAGCTTTTTACAATATGTCTCTTTCAACAGCTTTTTAAAGTCCGTTGAGAAATTACTTACCAACCGTTTTGCAGTGCAGTAATGACAACACCCAAGCTTTTCTCGCTCGAGAACTTGGGCTTGAGTTTTCTCTCGTCGTATATTTTCAAAGTTGGTGAAGTGGTTGTTTTCATCTTGCATCCTTCCTATTTATAGTTGGGTTAAAGTTTGAAGCCCGTTTTGAGATACACCAGCGTGTACCGGACAGGGCAATAATTAGACTTCCCCAAAATGGGTCTGTCTAATCCTTTCGTCAGTTCACGTTGTGCTTGTGGTTCATTCCTTATTCAGCTTGGCTTGACTTCAAATGGCTCCAGCTAGCAGCCTTTTAGTTAATGCTGTGTCAGGAGTCTTCATATTGCTGCGCTTGAAACACATTTGAGTTTGTCCAACGTGGCACATCCGGTATCGTGGCAATCTGGACTCTGTTGGTAAACGCCGGATTTCCCCGGGAATTTAAAATTTTTCGACGATCCCTATCCCCGGGATTACTCAGTTTTAATACGAACGATAAGAACGAGAAAGGGTATTCATCTAAGACTTACTTTGTAGTCACGATGAACGAACGGAATTGAACGGTCGGCGAGGTTGTGGAAAGATTTGTCACGCCGATTCCTTTCCAGGACACTTGGTTTTGCTTGTATGTGTGTGTCGAAAACACCTACCCTCTATTTATAGGGTGGTTGGTTGAGATTTTATCTCTTTTGAAAAATCATATATTTTCAAAATATTTACCATATCTTTCAAAAATGATATATATGACATATCTTTCTAAAAGAATCCAAATTAATTCCAAATTACATTTCGAAATTCCATCTTAAGATTTTCGAATTTGGCATGAGGAGAAATTCCCAATTTACCCTCTTGGTAAGTTGCGGTATAATGCCATTTATACCCGCGCAAATAACTATTTACTTTAACCATCAAATAATAAAATAAACATTCTCCCACACACATATTAATTTTCGGCCAATCCTAAATTTAATCGGGCTGAGCCGGACTCTAAATCCAATCTCTCTTTAATTTGACCCGTACTTAGTAATCCTTTCTAAGCCTGACTCCTCTGTTTCGTCTCAATTCGGCATTCGGAGGAATCCAAGAACTCGGTAACCGCCTAGCTAATCTTGCGGTACCGAGACGACCCCGAGTCGAGTCCAAATTCGATATTCACGAACGAATATAGATTATTGGCATACGTATAAACCTTCACCTGTGTCCCGGTCGAGTGATAGTCATGCAATGTCAAACTAACAGGACTTGACTCTATGATGAATCGTGACAGGCAAAATTATGAAACTACCCTCCACCTTCAAATAAGTCAGTTTCAGTTATTTGGCCAAAGACTTTGTAAATTCTCGACCCCGAAACTCTCATAGGACACGTATCTCTTTCGAGAACGTGAATCCCGCTCAGCGATCAAGTTGATAGTCGTACCTCGTTGTCAAGACCGCACGTCGCCGCCGACCCATGCAAAAGCAAAGTGTGCCTAGCAAAGCTAGTGTTAGGTCAGGACCCCAAAGCAACTCCCACTTCGATCCTTTCACTTTAAGGTTCACGTATACTACAATAGTCAGTAGATTCAATCTTTGACATTCTGAGCATGCGATCGATTCGACTATGAGTCAGTGTCCAAATACAGACAATCCCCGATTTGGCTTGTATCAATGTCATGAACTCCTACCCCTGAGTGAATGACTGGCACAGTCACATTGGACTCGTCGACATATCAAGTTTAGCTGATCGATCCGATCACCCTACCGGAGATATTAACTTGTTAGCTATTTTAACCTCATAGAGTAATAGTCTGTAGGTGCCCCCTCTCTGCCAAGCAGAATCCATAACAAAACTCTGACGTTTGGGTTTTATTCAATTTATCTTCTTAAATAGAATGCCTTGTAAGATATATGATAAAAGAATAACATTATATCAATCGAAATGTCATACAATCGAGATATAAAATGAATGGTGAATATTACATAGATTAAATAGTTCATATTTATATGATCCTCGAATATCGGCATTCCGAGGGCATATTCCCAACAGTTGAGTAGTTCCCGTATGCATGTGTCTTGATCCGGTTTCACCTTGCACTAACGCTCTTCTGGTCTTTTCCGATTTCATCCTTTAATAACTGGTACTTTACTTAAGTTAAGTCAATCACCAAAACTATTAATCTGAATAATTAAATTCATGATTTCTAGCAGTAAGTTATCAAGAGACCCCCTTTTCCGAAACCGTATTATTAATAAATGAATATAGTTGGACGAGTGTTTTTTTAATTTCTTTCTCTATTATCTATGTTTTGGTTCATTTCACGAATCTATACATCTAGTAAGTAGTAAGCTCCAGAATATTAACGATGCATTTGATACGAGAAACTAGGTTGAAAAAAATAAAAAGAAAGGTGTGAAAGTGTAACGGTGTAGAAATGCAAGGTATCATTGTTAGCAATAATTTTATTTCCGACTGTCCTTTCCAAACACGAAATCCGCATACAAAACTGAGGGGTCGTTTAAAAAAATAGCTCTTCACTTAGTCAACGTTAAAAAATAGCCTCACTGACATTTTTGGTCAATGGCCTTTATTTTAATTAACTGTTAATCATCTTCTTTAAACCTCATTAGTAGAACTAAAAATAAAAGGAAAAGAAAAATAAAAATACATATGATAAACGTACATTAGTACGTGAATTATAGCGGTGATCTAGGATAAAATAGAGTGTTCTTCATTGATTTATGCAATTATTCGCTCTATTTACACCTATACACTTTATAGGCCCTTAGGACGACTACCAGGCGAAGGAGCAAAAAAGGAGCGAAAACGAGGCAAAACGAACAAGTTATGAAGCCACAGGAGAGTGTCACGGCCGTGACACTTCTTGCACCAGGCCGTGAAGAAAGGCTAAAACTGAAGCCAAGCGATGCAGAGTATAGTCACAGTCGTGAACGTCATGCACGAGGCCGTGACAGAAGTGCGAGAGCTAAACAAGAGAGAGTCACGGCCGTGAAGCCCGCCTGAAAAGTAGCAACGGATTAGAAAATCCATATCTCTCAATCTAGACCTTGGATTGAGAATCCCTTTTGTCAAAGTCAAGATTGGCGAGTATGCTTTCTGTGGTTAAAATTTCAGGTCCATCGGACATCGTTTACCCTTTGATCTGCGTGAAACAAGGAACTGTCGCAAACCTGCCGAAAGCATCACGGCCGTGAATGTGCTGTCCTAGGCCCTGAAGCACGGCAGTGAGCTCATTTTGTGCCTCGAAAGTGTCACGGCCGTGAAGGCCCATGTCCCAGGCCGTGAAGGTGTCGAATTTCACTATAAAAGCCCAATTTCGATTCAAAAAGAGTGGAACTCCTTTCAGAACTCAACCCTAATATATCAGAGATGAAAGAGAGCCGTCAAGAACAGAGAAACACCCCCAGAAGCGCAAGAGACGGATTAACAATGCTTTCACGCCGAATTGAATAAGGAAAGAGAATCTTCCCCCGAGACCATTCCAGATCAATCAGAAGGGAAGATTATGAGTCCTCTGCCCTTTTTCTTTTCTTTCGTTGTTTTTTCGTTGATTATGAGTACCTAAATTCTCTCTGTGTTTGGGAGTAGATGAACGCTAGGTTGATTCGTGCTTAAGACATATATTTATCGTGACTCGTGTATCCTGCTATTTATCTATCTATGAAAGTGTTTCTTCGCTTTAATATGTCTATGTGTTAAAGTGAATATGTGGAAAATCATTTAGGGCGACAGCTAAACAACGATTAGGCCGTTCGTAGATGATAGGACTCGAGTATAGGGCGACAGCAAATACTCGATCCTCGCCGTTAGTAATTGTCGAATCTCAGATCCCAACGAGCGTCTAGGATGATAGCAAATTCGTGAGTGGGTAGGAAATTGCTGCGATCTAGTCAATAATCACGTAGGAGCGATATTTTAGTGTCTTAGACGATAGTACCTAGCGGGATTCGAATCCCGAGCACATTATTCTTATCTGAAAACACTCTTATCAGTTTTAGTCGTGTTAACTTACTCTCTCATTGCATTAGGATTGATTTGTTAGGTTAGTTCGCAGTATAAACAATTTGCGCACTTTATTTAGGCTAGATATTGAGTCGATAGGTTATTACTAATAATCAAGTTTATTCCTTGTGTTTGATACTCGTTTACTCACCTTGCTACACTACAAACGATAGGTCCACTGCCTATCGCACGTCGGTGATAGTAACTGCGTATTCGTTTTATTTATCACTTGTCGCACTTGCACTTTACATTAATACACCGCGTGTCGATCAACATACACACGATATGTATCTATATAAAAAACAAAATCCCTATTTGAATGCACAGCAGCACGTAATAAAAATTACAACCATCCAGATCGATCCATTCTTTCCTCTTTATCGTCTCTATGAAAAAACAGCCTCATTTTCGTCACTAAATCGAGCTCAAAGTCTGCGAACGAAGTCTTGAAAGAAATACCCAGCTCTAACTCTTTAATGTAAGTTTTTCGGTTCGAATTATGAAAGTTGTTAGGATTTTCGAAAGCTCTTAGGGTTTCGCAAGTTGTTAGGGTTTAAATTATGTTTGGAAATCACATTCTCGAATACTTCGCATCCGAAAATTACATTTTCGCAAACTAGGGTTTCGCAAACTAGGGTTTCGAAATCTGTTAGGGTTTTTGCAAGCTTTTAGGGTTTTCGTAGTTCTAAAAATTTTACATCTATTACAGGCGATAATCATGACGATCACTAACATTGTATTCCAAGCGATGGTCAGTGGATAATACGCGAGGACAATACCTCGAAGTGGTGTCCACATCCTACTCATAGATGGCAATCAATCTTGGTCGACGAGGAAACATGCACGTTAAAAGACCTGAAGGATGAGATTGTGAAGGTATTGTCTACGTAGTGACAATTCCAAACTCACGTTAAGCTATGCCCACCGTGGTTTACGATTTCCCACGATCCATCTACATCGAGAATGACTACGCTATATGTGCATACCTTGGTTTTGGTGGTCCACAGTCAAGACCCATGCTCCATGTTGAGGTTGAGTTATTTGTTAGCGTTGCACCACCACAAGCTCGTCTTAATGACGAATCGAATTTCAACGTCGGTCTAATAGAGCAGTGCGACGCAAATGAGGAAATCCATCCCGTGGAGGGTTACATGGGCGACACATCTAACTACTACCATCTTTCTGCATACGAGGGTTTTCAAGAAGATCAAACCGGACAGTGCGAGAATCTTGAGAATGAAGATGATACGGTCGACCCGAGGAACATTATGCTTCGGAAGATGATAATGACGATGTCGACGTCCCGGAGCATAACTCTCCACGTGTGGCCAAACTCTTGGCGGACGATGGTACGTATGGACTTGCGGATGGTTCAAGCCTATTCATTGAACAGGAATTTCGGGACAGGAAGGAAGTCAAGGACGCAATCACTCAAGTCGCCATTGATGCATGTTTCGAGTTCAAATTGGTTCGATCAAATAGAACCAGGTACGTAGTGAAATGCGCATACGATGATGCACATGGCGAGTACGAGTTGCACTGGACAAGGACTCCCCAATTTTCTCAATACGAATGTACTGCGACAAGCACACATGCGGGGTTCTCATAGTCGCCGTAGACATCGGCAAGGAAGTTGATCAGTTGTATCGAGCGTTCTGTTGGAAAATTTCACCGATCCTAAAGACATTCCGAAACCCAAGTCAAACATGCCGATGATGCAGAACAGGGGAGTAGCTGTTTCATACTACAAGGCTTGAAAAGGCAAGCAAATAGCGACAGACGAATTAGCCGGTAACAGGGACGATTGTTACGGTTTACTTCTGGCGTACTTGGTTGCATTGAGGCAAGCAAACGTTGACAGTATCATAGATTAGGAGATAGGACGAATAAAGGAGGTTCAAATATGTTCTTAGCATATGGCGCATGCATTAGGAGATTTGCGTACATGAGGAAAGTCGTATCTATCGATGCAACTTTTTTGAAGGGTAAGTATAAAGGAGCTTTGCTCATTGTTATAGCGCAAGATGGCGATTACCAACAATATCCTCTCGCATGGAGTCTTACTGATGGGGAGGGAACCGAATCTTGGACGTTGTTTCTCACTAGATTGAGGCGTTTCATACCGGACAATAATGAACTCGTGATAATTTCTGACCGAAACCCTGGTGTAAAGAATGTCGTCCTGGATGTGTTTCTGAATTTGTTTCAAGGTTTCTGCTCGTGGCACATTCAACAAAATCTAAAGACGAAAACGGCGAACAAGGGTGTCGGCCACAGTTACTGGCGGGTAGTGAATGCCTACACCAAGGCCAAATGCTATGCACATTACGAAGCTCTACAATCAAAATTCAAGGACGCGGGTGCCTATCTTGAGCAAATTGAAAAGGAACGGTGGACGAGGGTATATTGCCCCAAATCAAGATATAACATCATGATAACCAATGAATCCGAGTCGATAAATGCGGCTCTATGCGCGGATAGAGAACTTCCAATTATAGGATTAATGGGCTCGATTCACCGATTAACATCAGCTTGGTTCAGTAAGCATCGACGAACATGCGAAGCTTTAATCGCAGCAAGTACGACATCGTTTACGCTGAAGGTCAAGTCGATCCTCCGCGAGAATTTCGTTGGGTACAACGTTAACAAGGTCGTCGATCTATAGTTGCGTACATGCAGCTGTAAGATGTTTGACATCGATAGTTTTCCTTGCCCACACGCAATTGCTGCTTGTGGTTATGCCAACGTCGATGTGGGTTCACTAGTTCATGCTTATTACAGCTTGGAAATTTGGAAGTTAGCTTACGAAGGTACTATCTGGCCGGTGTCCAAATACATCGAAAGAAGTGTTGTGCTACCACCTCATCGCAGAATCAACGTGGGAGAGCACCGAAAAATAGGTTGTCTTCTGTTGGTGAATTTAAAATGAGGTAAAACCTCAAAAAATGGGGGTTTATAATGTAATATAACCTAATTATGAGTGTTATGATTTTTTTTATATATGTAACGAAATATAACGTAAATATGGTTTTCTAATGTAAGATTACGTAAGTATGAGTGCTGTGATATGATATTATTTGTGGTATGTAACATACTATAAGGAAATAATGGTTTTTAATGTAATAGAACATAATTATGCGGGTATTAAACTAAGGGTTTAAAGTTAGGGTTTCAAAATCAGGGTATCCGCACAAGGGCGTGCGTGATTCCCGCATTTACGCGCATGGGACCTGCGCACATGCGCAATGGACCCGCGCAGGATCATGCAGGGTCCCGATCTTATGCGCACGGGTCCCGTGCTTATGCGCGCTGGTCCCCAGCGCTGTATAAAGCGAGGCCGTTTACAAAATTAAAACCCTAATTTTAGTCAATTATTGGTCTTCCTTTGCAAACAATTACTTCTGAATTATTGGTCAGTTATTTGTCTGTAATATGTCAGTTCTAAGGTCGGTGTCAGAATTCCTTGTAAAATCTGATGTGTTTCTCGATGTGTGAAAAGCAGCTCACGGATTTTACAAGAAGTTGAGTAATTATAATAGTATATATAATTTTGTTCATATTAAAACTTAAAAAATTTTAATCATAATGAAAAGTTACTCTAAAAAATTAGTCTTGACAAAAAAATTACTCTTAACTCGTTAATGTATTTGAAAAATTACATTATTCAGTTATGGTTTTGAATTTCATGTTGGTGAATTAGTTGGATATCACAATAATTGAGCAAATTTACATAAGAACAACTTGTCTTAGGTTAGTGACTTGGTTAGATGTAACAATCGAAAAATCGTACCTAATTATTGCAAAAGACCATAATTTTGTGGGCTACTATATTATATGACGTATATATTTATATGGAGACTGAATCAAAGTTCCAAATATTTAATCTAGTGTAAAATCGCAAAACTAGTCGCAGGGTCCCCGCACATGAGCGCTGAGGACCAGGGCTCATGAGCAGTAGACCCGAGCTAGCTGATGCGCGGGACCCCTGCAACCACGCGAGTGTCCGTTGATTTCACGCATGGGTCCCATGCTCATGTGCGGGGACCCGTGTTTAAGTGTGGGGACCCGTGCACTTAAGTTTGGTACCTTGCGCAACAGACCAACCCCATGCGGATATTATATTGACTAGTCGACAATCCTTGGTCAATTATTGGTCTTCTACTTTTTTCATGATATTGTCAGTGTCATAACAGGGCTCATGAGCAGTGGACCCTCGCACATGATGCGCGTTGGATGTGCGGGACCCCTGCGCCCACGCAAGGGTCCCTTGCATTCACGCACGTGTCCCCGCACATGGGCTTGGGACCAATGATGACCCAACCCACCCCATTCCCACCATGGATGTTCAATCTAAACCTAGAGGAAACAGAATTTCCTCCTACGGAAAGGACGGGTACGTTAACAATTTATAATGTACCTATGCTTCAATGGTCAATTCTAGGAAATTTGAGCCACACATTTAAATGTGTCGCCGATATTGCGTACCAAAGGTGGAAATACCTTCTGACCTCTCAAATACAGTAATGTACTAACCTGCCACATGGAGGTTCAACACGAAATAATTAAGTGTTGGAAAGATACTCCATTATTCTTTAGGATGGCAGCTTATGTATCGATTTGAATCATGATCTTGACAGATAGTCTTTCAAAATATGAAGCCGTATCTGATTTCTCTAGGGAAGATCATAAGCTTCAATTACCCAAGAAGAGAAATATCCATCTTACGGGTAAGATCAGCCGAAGTAGAAATTTAATTTACAATTCAGTAACTTCTTAGGACAAGTTGCGAATCTTTTCGTGCATAAGTGGTTAGACGGAGAGATTACCTTAGCCTTAGCCAAAATAATGACAGTAGCTATCGCACCAATGTATGTTCCGATAATAGTTCGAAATTATTTCCTAATCGGTTCACGATCAAATCCATATTCCTTTTCTTTGAATATTCTTTTCTTCTGAAATATAATGATAAAACTACATTTCACTTCTTTCAGCCTAATGAGTCTAAATCCTATTATACCAGAGTATAATACCCCAATCATTCTATTTCTTCTACGAATTATGCATGCCCCGCATCAGAGTGTGGTGGGCTCAACCCCACAACTCCCGGTAGGGACTGATGCTACAGTGACACCCGGTATGGGACGAGTCGTTATAGGACCCGTGCGTGAAAGCAAGGTCCCGTGCGTAATAGACTGGCTCCCTGCTCTTATGTTTGAGGCCCCTGTTTAATAGGTGTCACGCGCTACCCACACAATAATTGGTCAACGAGATGGTTTTTTTCTTTTTCCTTGTGATCTTGTTTGTGTCATAACAGTATTGTCAAATATGATCGTGACATTTGTTTCTCAAACAAAAAACAAAGCAAAACTTGTAGCGAAATAATTTGCAAACCAACAACGTTATTCATTAAAAAAAATTACATTATATACTATCCCAATCATACACTCGTTACGGAAAATCGACGCGGCGAGAAATTTCCTAAATGACGTAATATTATCAATCGTCATATTGGAAACGCCGTCATCATGAAAAATGAGAGACAATGCCGCCCGCAATAAGGAATGATACTTACCTTTCTTGTAGCTTGGCGAACCTCGGATGGCGCTAACTGACCATTTTCGGAATTGAATCTTGAGTAATCCCAGTGCACCAATATCGTCGGGATTACCAGTTGAATCGTCGACAATGATCTGTTAAGGTGGCGCATGTCATTGTCGCAAGACTCGTCGGAGTCGTATATCGTCATCATCTTATTCCTCCAGTCAGCGATGCATAGCACCCAATGAGCAATCGTTTGCACTGGGATGACGAAGAAATCTGCGTATCTCCACGACGTCGATGACCAATTATGGTCTAACCCCTGTGCGTAATGGCCCACATGGGAAGCATCCCCTTTACGACGTGCCCATCCTAATCTAGGCCTTGGAGGTCGATCACGCTCTTAAATGCATAACACATGTACGCAAAATTCTTCGCAGTAAATGTGTGGGTTTTCTGCATTTCAAGGAACCCTCGCATTGATTCATTTATATGCTGAAAAACAAAAACAACAATAACTTTACAATTCAAATCATAGCAACAGTAATGAAGGCAGAGGAAAGCATACCGCGTCATCGAGCCACGTCATTGCCGTGGCTAGCTCCTCAAACCACGCTCGCTTATGCTTGTCGATCGCGCAAGCAACGTACTCATCGTCTCCAGCTTCTGTATTTCCCTCTGTATGGTGGTCGAGAGCTTTATTTTTTATTATATGGACCTCCAGGCGCGAGAGCATTTTGTGCATATGACCGGTCGACGGAGGCTCAATGTATGGCGATTGTTGGTCCTTCGACGGCTTCTTCTGCCGCTCCACCGGGGCGCCTATCACACATTTTTCCTTGTGCCACCGTTGGCTGATCCCCAACCATTGAAATTGGTGCCGTCGACTGATCCGCCACAGCCCAAAATTGTTACCGTCGACTGATGCCCTGATACGCCACCACCAACATTATGGTCGTCGTCCCTCCAAGCAAATGAATCCACCTCATGACGCCCGCTCTGCGCGTCGACGTCACCATCCCATTTAGGTTGAAGTAAGAATCCCAGTCGTATATACGGCCCGATCATCCCCATGTGGTCGAACTGGCTGGATCCGCTCTCATAAATTTGTCCCACCCAGTCGAACTCGACTCGTCGCCAATGACACATATTAAATTGTAAGCAGCGGGCATAAATTTGAATTAGAGGTAAAGATAGTTACCGTAATTAGGTGCGTCGGTCTGTGGACTCCCATCGTAAGGAGTGTCGGTATATGGACTCCCACCGTAAGGAGCGTCGGTACTTCGACGGCCACCAAAAAAACTTGTCGACCAGTCATGCCGTAGCTCTTGCAACGACTGTGCAACTCCTGATACTTTCACCCCACCCTTGCATTGAGTTGAACCGCAACTCATACGTTCGGAGCGTCGATCGTAATCGGATCGATATTGCACAAAGTCGTTTCCGAGCTGGTCGAACCTACCGCTAAGCGTGTCGAAGTGCCGCTCCACGCAACGCAAAAATTCGTGGGACTGCTCCAACAACGGATACCCATACCCATGCGATGGTCCTGCCGGTGGCGGCGATGTTAGAGGTGTATGGAAGTCGTATCCGTGAATGGACGACGGCACATGGTCAGAGCCCATGCCCCTCTCTTCGTCTTGTCGTGATTTGATATAGAGTTGAGGGACGGACTCTGCCTCATAATTGGCTTCGCGTGCATCCACCTGTCGGTCACAATCTCCTTCAACTGCACAACGAATGCACCTAACGTCCAATCCGTCCATTAGTAGGGTCGCCACCTCATCGAACACATCGTGTGGTGCACCGACATCGAAGACACTGTCCCGAAAATAGCCTGCCTGCGTCTCTTTTAGCGTTGCCATTAATGGCTTTCGTACAGGGGACCCACGCGCGGCACCTTCAATAGCACCCATCTTCGGACATCCCTTCCAATTCCATTGATTTATGACCCACCGGCATATACGCGGCCTCGACTGCGCCAACTCTCTAAGTTGAGAGAATTTCTGAGCGAGGCCCGGCACGCATTCGTATACTAATATCTGAAGACCAAAGATACAAATAATCTTAGAAACCAGGCGAAATAACGACCAAGATCATTCAAACGTAAAACCCTAACCTGAAGTGGATGTACGAATCCAATGTTCAGCATACTGCAATATTCGCTCCCCATTTACCCACGCGAGCTCGTACCTGATCCCTCCTCTCCCTTGTATTTTGTTTCAGCGATTGTACTGTTGCGTTGAAAGCCACGATGCCACAAGGATAATAGGCGAAGGTCGCCGAGTCTTTGACTAAATGAAGGATCCAAGAAGAAAGGACGGTATCCTTCTTGAAAGGTTGGGGCAGCAAGACGACAACCGCAAAGTAGAGGTCTGCCAACTTCAACTTCTCGCCCTTGATGCGCTGCGTATCGTTGGCAGCCAACTCCTCCAACCGTTGCACGATGTACGTCAAACGAATCGTCGATCGACCGGGGAAATTTCCTCCGGCAAATTCCGCCATGAAGTTCACTTCCAATACGTTGGCTGCGAACTTCAGCCCCGTGATTAGACAATATTCCGATTTTGAAAAACGGGGTGGTTTGTTCCCGAAGATCATCCAAAGCTCTTCACGATCGTGAAGCTCCGTCTGTCTCTTGATGAGATTGTCATGAACCGAAACCTTATACCCTTTTCATGCATATACATTAATTCATGCTTGCATAATTAATTTCAAGATATGACATAGATAACAATAATAATAATTGGTTAAGGTACTAAATAATTGATTAAGGAAATACGGATTGTAGTATGAGGATAAGTAGCTAAGGTGAGATATTTTTGAAATAATGCCTAAACTAGAAGAAGGTTTATATATATATAATAAAAGTTGACTAAAAGATTTTAAGTAGAATTCAAGTTTTCAATAGAAGTCTTTCATAAATAAGAGTAATCTCTAACAATGTCAAAATGGGTAGTTAAAAGAAATAATCAGAAAGGGGTAGCTGCAAAATATACTTAACAGGGGAAAAGCTCGTCATGTAGCTACTTGTCAAATCACCTTTTGTAATATATATCCTTAACATAGTATCATTAGATGAAAAATCCTTCGTGAAGATAGAAAAGGAGAATAAGAAGAAAACAAAAAGAAAACATTCGAACTAAAGAACAAACGTTATAGATAATTAAACTGGCTATTCACATGAGCTTGAATCAAGGAGATTGAAACTCTAAATCGAAAGTTATGCTTAAAATGGTGCAGGTTGTCATATCGAACAACATCTCATGATACTTATTCATGCACAATAAAGCATGCATATCACGCACGCATGTCATTATAGGATTTTGTATTTACAGATAAAATAATTATATAGGTCAGGAGTCGTATAAGGTCAAGGAAAGGGCCGAGTGAAGGACAGGGAGTTACAAAACTTGTGAGTATGATATGCAACATGTCTTTATGTGCTTATGTGCTTTCTGATTGATGATTTCGTGCTATATGAATCGATCTGATTTATATGCCACAACGTGCTTTTATCTGCTAAATGTGACTTGTTGAAGATTTATAATATACGTGATATAAAGATAAATGCATGGCATTGTATATACGTAATAATGAAAGGAGAAACCGTTATGACTGCTACGACTATGGATGGTACGATACGGTGCTACGGCATGCTCCCCTCTAATCGGGGGATGATAGATATTTTCCTTCAAATCGGGGGATGACAGAGTCTTGTACAGGCACATACAGATATTTACAGTATTGACATAGTCCCATGCATGGGCGCCGACTGGGCTTACAGCACGAGTCTAGCTAGTCTATAACGGGAGTATCAAAATAAATGGGCATATAGAAATGCATTGATCTAATGATCATATGAATGATGGTTATGTGAACGATGACTACGTGATTAAAATGGTTTCGTGATGAAACGTGTGACTGAATGGTTATGGCACGTACGAGAATCGATTCATTTCACGTTATTGTTTTTATTTGTTATTATTAACATGTTGCTATCATACTCTGAATAGTTGTATTCACAGTTGTGTAGATACATAGCAGGCTCACTAAAGTGCATCATTAGCTAAAGCATGAATTCAAGGTTGGCCGGCTACGCTCTCCTCCTATTCCCCTTTGTTCATCGTTAGCATATAGTCTAGAAATTGTATAGGCTATAACATTTTGTTACTCGTATGATATGTACTTATATGTACATTATTGTGAAAGGAATTAGACCATATGTACACACCCGTTTTTGTTAAAGGAAATAGTTATGGAAATCGCGAAAAATTATCTGTGAATATTTTATAGATGAGTAAAAAGGTCATAGGAAACGGGGCGCTACAGAGATACCACAATAATTGCACCGATAGATTGAAATCGGCGGCAGCTTCGATGAGTCTGCCGAAATGACTCCCTTCCGTAAAAACTGCCAACTCATCGTCGTTTAGACATTCGACGATCTTCTGGCTCGCTTCGACGTAGAGTGACATCAGCATTATCCGGCACTCAAAGTCTTTATCGCATCGGGCAAATTGCTTCTTCAATATAGCATAAAGATAAGAAATGTAAGCTAATTAGATCGAATGAATTATGCTGCGGGCAAATTGCTTGTATTTAGATTTGCTTGCGCGCATGGGTCCCCTGCTATGCTGCACGGGTACCATGAGATTATGTGCGGGTCCCCGGCGCTATAAGCTGGTCTCTTCGCTAGCATGCGTGGGTCCCCTGCTGTGCTGCGCGGGACCCTGCTCTCATGTGCGGGACCCCTGCACTTGCACGCAGGGGACCCCAGTGCTGGCAAGCACCGGTCTATGCGCTAGCAAGCCCGGGTCGCCAACTATGTGGGTCCTTGCTGTGCTGCGCAGGTCCCCTGCTATTCTGTGCGAGTCCCAGCGCTAGCACGCACGGGTATCCGACGCAGCATAGCACGCGTCTCTGCGCTAGCAAGCATGGGTCCCCAACTATGTTGTGCGGGTCCCCTGCTATGATGCGGGTCCCCTGCTATGCTTCGCGATGTCCCTGCGCGACAAAGCACGAGTCCAATGCTGTGGACCGCTGCGCTTGTCCCACGAGTCCAATGCTGTGGACCGCTGCGCTTGTCCCACGAGTCTCCTGCACTTCCATGCACGGACCCCTGAACTTCAAAGCACGGGTTCCCTACCATTGCAACCACGGGTACCCTGCACTTGGAATTAGGGTACCCTACGGCCTGAAATTAGGGTTGCGTGCGATGTAGACGACGAGTTCTTCATAAATTAAAAAATTTATCTTCACTTTTTGGATCTCGCGTTAATTGTCATGGCTTCGGAGCTTCAAAGTCGACGTGAAGAAGGGTGAGAAGAGAAGAAGAACTCGATCGATTTTGTAGCAACGGTGAAATGGGTGCTTTTTCAGAAATATTTATTTACTTTTGCTTTTTCAGATTCTACAGTAAACCTCTGTGAAAAGCTGTAATTTTCGTTAAATGCTGTTGATTGCCATTAAAGAAGGGTAAAAATAGTCTTTTACGCAGAGTTAGTAAGGGTACATTGGTCTTTAAAGCTATTTTTTTAACGTTGAGACGATCAAATGCTATTTTTTTAAAATAATCCCAAAACTGAGTGTTAACGTGGTAATAGAAAGCGAAAAAACATAGTGTTCTTGGGAATTGTAATAAATCCATTATATATACCTCGACTATTGATTTCACCACGCGATTATACCTAACACAATTGATTTCATAAGAAAATTTTCAAAACTAACAGTACCAAACAAAACAAACTCGACTATTGTACAGTACCAAACAAAACAAACTCGACTATTGTCTAAGAACTGAAAAAATTTGTATTAATTCAAATTTGAATCAATAACTCTACAACAAGATTTTTGTTCAGTCAAACGTAATATCTCTATATCTGTAAAAATGATTTTCAGTTTTCAATCAGAGTATCGGCCAGTTACACCCTGTAAGATTGGTATTATTCCTTGACTGAATGAGATTACAACCATAGCATATATAGACTACAAGAATAACATATTCTAGGAAAACAAATAAATATAAAAGTATAAAAGATATCCTAAGGATCACGATCTGTATCATTAATATCATTAATACCCCCCCGCAAGCGAAGCGTAGGATTAAGGTTGACGCGAAGCTTGGACCGAAACATCTCGAACAGCGGACGAGGTAAGCTCTTCGTAAATATGTCAGCAAGCTGTAGAGAAGATGGTACAAAGCTAGTATGTAAACGACCATTCTCAACAAGCTCGCGCACGAAATGACAATCAATATCTATGTGCTTGGCCCGTTTGTGAGATATCGGATTCTGCGTAAGGAAAAGAGCACTCTTGTTATCACTGAGGAGAGTAGGAGGTACTGACGGAAGAGCACGGAGGTCTCGAAGCAAGTTGCAAACCCACATAAGTTCAGCCGCAGTGTTGGCAAGTGCCCTGTATTCGGATTCACAACTGGATCGGGAGACTGTTGGTTGCTTCTTGGCACTCCAAGATACGAGATTGGGCCCGAGAAAGATGGAGTATCCATAAGTGGAACGTCGAGTGTCAATGCAACGAGCCCAATCTGCATCAGAATATCCCAAAATAGTATTAGTGCCTGAGGAGAAAGATAGTCCAAAACCAAGAGTTCCTTTTACGTATCGCAAGATACGCTTGACAGCCTGAAAATGTTCGATAGTCGGACGCTGTTGAAACTGGCTGACAATGTTGACAGAATAAGAAATATCCGGCCTGGTAATAGTCAGGTATTGTAAGGCACCAACAAGAGATCGATACAATGTCGGATTAGAAAATTCTGGACCAGCAGCAGTGAAGGTGACACCCGGAGGTAGTGGCGTAGAAACGGGTTTTGAGTCAAGCAACTCTGCACGGACGAGTATATCATGCGCATACTTCGACTGGCTCAGAAATAAACCAGAAGAGGGATATGATACCTCAAGCCCAAGAAAGTACCCCAATCTACCAAGATCCTTAATAGCGAATTCTGTTTGAAGTCTCGAGAGAATTTTATTGAGTGCAGCCGCATTATTGCTCGTGACAATGATATCGTCGACATACACCAACAAGTAAATTATCACGGATTTGCGACAAAAAACAAAGAGGGATGTGTCAGCGGCACTGCAGATAAATCCAAGATGTAGAAGAAACTTGCGAAACCGCTGGTACCAAGCGAGTGGAGCTTGTCGGAGACCATATAGGGCCTTTTTAAGACGACAAACGTGATTAGGCCGCATCGGATCAATAAAACCAGGTGGTTGTTCCATGAAAACTGGTTTGTCCAAAAACCCATTGAGAAATGCATTCTTGACGTCAAGTTGATGAAGAGGCCAGGAACGCATAACAGCAATGGAGAGAATGATGCGAACAGTTGACGCTTTTACCACAGGACTGAACGTATGTGTGAAGTCAAAACCAGGAAGGTGGCTGAAACCCTGAGCAACAAGACGAGCTTTATAGCGGTCAATGGATACGTCAGCAAGAAACTTGGTCCTATACACCCATTTTGATCCGACGATATTTGTATCAGGGGGTCTAGAAACAAGTTCCCAAGTGCCATTGCTGCGTAAGGCTTCCATTTCTTCATTCATGGCATGGACCCATTCAGGACTTTTAATAGCTGATTTGATACCGCGTGGTTCAGAGACAGCAGTGAGCGCATTATAGAGGGTTGTAGACTGGACAAGTGCCAAGTCAGCTGGATAGCGGGGCTTGAAGATACCCGACTGAGCACGAGTACGCATGGGATGCATGCGAGCTGGTGGAGAAGGATCACTGATAGACGGAATCGCTGGAGAACAGGGAGGCGGTTCGTCTGGTGCATCTGCTGCTGTGTCAATCAGAGGATTAGGCTGGGGGGAAGGAACCTCAGATGAGCAAAATCGACATGGCTGACCTGTCGAGCTAGGAGACTGCATAGGAGTTTCCGTAGATGGTGTGGCCGCAGGAGTAACGGGAGCAGTGTCCAGAAATTCAGAGATATCCAAGCGAAAAGCTGACTGAGATGATCTTGCAGCACTGAACGGCATACAAGTTTCATCAAATCTGGCATGACGAGTTATATATACTCTTGAAGAGGTCGTTTCAAGGCACCTATAGCCTTTGTGGACTGTACTGTAGCCTATGAAGATACATGGTAAGCTGCGCGGCTCGAATTTGTTCTTCGTATAATCACGAAGACAAGGGTACACTCGACAACCGAAGACATGAAATGATTCATAAGCTGAAGGATGCCCAAAGACAATTTCAAATGGAGATTTATTGTTAAGGAGCACAGTCGGTAGACGATTAATATTGGATACTGCTGTGCTGAAAGCTTCGACCCAAAAATGCACCGGCATAGACGAGTGAAAGAGCAAAGCGAGCCCCATTTCTGTAATGTGTCTATGTTTTCGTTCAGCTCGGCCATTCTGAGCAGGCGTATAAGGGCAAGACATTGTATGATGAATGCCACTTCTATCAAAATGAGACTTGAGGCGATTGTTTGTGAACTCTGTTCCCCCATCACTTTGAAATCTCTTAATTTGTCGTGAAAATTGATTTTCGACAAATCGTTGAAAACGCAGGAAGACCTCGAAAAACTCAGATTTTGTGCGCATCGGATAAAACCAAGAAAAAAAACCTGGAATAATCATCCACGAACACAACATAATATTGAAAACCAGATGCAGAGTGTACGGGTGCTGGACCCCACAAATCACAATGAATCAAGTCCAACATTTGAGAGGCACGTCTGTCATTAATAGCAAAAGGCAATCTACTACTTTTAGCTAACTGACATGAGTTGCATTGGTTAGGAGATGGTAACAAAGACGTAACAGAAACAAGACCAAGTCTATGTAGTAAGTTAATAGTAGAATTTGCCACATGACCAAGTCTAGAATGCCATAACTCATATGAACCATGCAACTTTTTATTTCGAAGCACCGCCGAAAAGGCTTTTGCATGCAAGTCGAGAAGATAAAGGCCTCGATCACGGACGCCTGTTGCGAGAACCTGACCTGTGTCCCGATTCTGAATTCGAAACTTAGAATCAGTGAAAAGAACTTCAACAGGATAATCACTTGTCAGCTTGCTTACGGACAGTAAATTCTTTGCAATACCAGGCACAACAAAAACATTGTGCAATTTAATAGAATCCGAAACAGATAATGTACCAGTGTGCGATATAGATAAATTTGCACCATTACCCACTGTGACGTGATCAGTCCCGGAATAGGAAGAGGCCGAGTCAAGGTTGGAAGCATCAGAAGTCATGTGGGCTGAGGCCCCGGTGTCGAGATACCAATCCGACGGGCTTGGGTGAGAAATGGAACAGCCCGCTGAAAAGGCTTCCGCAAGATTCGCCGAGGAAGATGGACGACAAGAACGATCATACGTCTGATCAAAGCGCTTAGGGCAATCGAAAACGTCATGATCGGTTTCACGACAGAATTGACAGCGGGGAGTATAGTTGCGACGACCCCGACTGCCATGGCTAGTATTGCCCCGACCTCGGCTGTTTGAAGACGCGCGACCATGCCCTCGAGTGACAGCAGTGAAAGCAGCCTGTGACGGAGACTCATCGAGAGATTTCTGGAAAAGCTCGTGGATGTGTGCTCTAGCCAGTAAGGTTGAAAAATCTGGGAGAGGAATTTGAGCCATCTGAGCAGCGGTAAAACTCGAGAAGATCGAACCTAATCCCCTCAAAAACCAGTGCGATTTATCGGATTCATCGATGGGCCTGCCGATCGCTGCGAGTTGATCACAGATGGACTTGAAGTTTTTGCCGTACTCAGCCACCGTGAGAGAGCCGCGTTTCATACTCAATAAATCATCTTTCAGACTGAGTTCACGTGCTTTGGAGTCGTGGCGATACGCCTGAGCGAGAGCATCCCAGACGTCCTTGGAGGTTTTACACCCAATGATAACGGACATGGATTCTTCGGTTAGGGTGGAGACCAAGAGAAGTTTGAGGAGTTGATCTCGAGATTGCCACTTTGTGAATTCCGGGTTGGTTGTAGAGGAGCCGGCGACAATGATGTGGGCTGGCGGCGGAGCACAAGAGCCGTCAAGAAGAGGCATGAATGCTTGGCTTGTGAGAAGTGGTTCGATCTGAGCATACCATAACAGATAATTGGATGAAGAGAGCTTGATATTGACCATATGGATCATGGTGGAAAAAGGAAGGGTGGGAGTTTCAGGCTCTGCCATGGATGAACGGCGAGAAGGAAGGATCCCCTAGGGTTTCAAGCCAGTTAGGCTGATACCATGTAAGATTGGTATTATTCCTTGACTGAATGAGATTACAACCATATCATATATAGACTACAAGAATAACATATTCTAGGAAAACGAATAAATATAAAAGTATAGAAGATATCCTAAGGATAACGATATGTATCATTAGTATCATTAATACCCCCTATTGTACATGAGCATGAAGACTCCGATTGGAATATATATCATGTTGGCTAAGTATAATTGAAAACAGAAGATCTTAATTACATTGCTCATTTGAGAAATTATAACTGATCTAGGGTAATATGATGGACAATTTCCTAACTATGACTTCAGTATCCTTTGCGGTTGACCATAAAGTCTTGATAAAAGGAATATGTATTAATGAGCACATGACTTGAACAGCCAATAGTAGGAATCCTAAGATAAGTCATCACATCTTTTTACTATTTTGATTACATCTTATGATATGCGATTGTCTGGAAACCACATTGTTTCATATTCAAAATTTATTCAATTTTATTTGCTTGACATCTTTTTACTATTTTGATTACATCTTATGATATGCGGTTGTCTGGAAACCACTTTGTTTCATATTCAAAATTTATTAAATTTTATTAGCTTGATATGCGTGGACTTCAGGGATTTCTTTATTTTGAACCACATTCATCTTCACGGCTGCTTTCACTATTGTCCAAAACATCTATGTTCTTTATGTTTGCTGACGTAGAAATTAAATTTCAAACTGCAAGCGTAATGAGATAAATTTCCGATTTTTTATTTCTTTTTTTCTTGACGAAGAACCTTTATAGTTTTAATTCAAGTCTGAATACAACAGATAAGCCAACAGTTGCGTAGGTTGGATCGACTTTCCTCGTTAAAACCATGGCCGCTAAAAACCAACCCGACCCAGCAACCCGTCACGAACTGCAGCCGAAAATAACAGGTTTGGTTTAGCATTTTCGACCTGTTTAAGTAAATGGTAAACCTAAACCCAACCCAAATATTAAGCGGCTCGGGTTAGGGTTAGAATTTTCAACACGAAATCAACCCGTTTATCAACACATTTAACCCGAATAATATAACTTTTTAAATATCCTTAATATAAATAAAATAAACTGCTTTTATTTAATTATATGACTAGTATTATTTGAAATTTAATTGGTATTCATTTTTAGAAACAACAACCACTTTGTTTCTCTATTGTTTTATTTAATTTGAGTTTATAATACTGATTATTTAGTTATTTTTTCTTTTTGTTTTTTAATTTTAAACGGTTTGGCGGGTTAAGGGGTTATATTTAGGTTAAAGAAGGTCGGGTTAGGGTTTGATATTTCAACCCGTTTAAGTAAACATGTCAGGTCAGGGTTGAAGTTTTCAACCCGTTTATTAAACGAGTTGAACCCTAATGTGATCCAACCCGACCTGTTCACCACCCCTAGTTAAAACCTAGCAATAATGGGGTCACTTCATTACCCTTGCAAAAGACAAAGATACCATCCAACGTAAACGATCTAATAATCATATACATGCAATCTTGTAGCATAAGAGAGCCGTTCTTGTGGCACGACACAGTTCTTTGCTAACCTGTCAGATGATCGTCTTGCTGTCATCGTCTTTGAAAATCAATCTTTGTCATACTCATTGTACAGCAGACTTGAAATTTCTGTGTTTGTCAATTAAGCTGATGAATTATTGCTTCTGTTACAAGAGTCGCGGTAAAACGGTAGTGGAGGTCTTCCGTACAGGGACGCTTAGCTGGTAATGTTACAAACAGAGTTCCATATCATCGCATCAACATTGTTACATTGTTCACTTACCAGAAAATAATTCAATCTTGGCAAAAACCTTTCTATTCGATTGAGTGCAAGGGAATTGATGTTACCTTTTCCTAATTTTGACATCAAGCGTCCACTCAATTCCAGCTGGCTTCGGTATGGCCTTGGGCAGACGAAGCAGCACCTTGTGCTCTCCCAAAGAGGATAAGGGCGCAGGCAAGTGCAGATTCTCAGGCTCGATCTTAATTTGAAGTTGCCTAGCAACCTAAGTGGTTTATCGAAACAGCTTAGGTGCGAACGATTTTCCCAAGTATGAAAATGAATAAAAGAAAAACTAAGACAAACCTCGGAAAGGATTTCCTCCTTAGTCACGGGATCGCGCACTTCGTTGCCCTTACCTTCTATTATGAACTTTCTTATGGTCTGAAGATGAAGAAATGCAGAAGTGAACTTTTTGGTAATAATGTTGACATGAAAGGTCTAACTTGCAAACAGTACTATCTTTATCATATGATAAACATTCTAAAGGGCAAAACAGGGTTTCAAGTGATTGAAAGAAGCCTCTCAATCTTTTAAATGTACTCACCAATTTCGATTTACCAAGTCGATTTGCAGCTGCCTCGTACTCTTTAATGCTGGTTTCCTCGGTCTTTGAGACTTCTTTGACCACTTCCACTTCCTGAGGCTCGTAGATCTGGTGAACAATGGAAGCAAGAAAATTTAAATTGCAAGCATACATTGTATGAATAAACTGAATGCATCCAATATCGTACGTACACACTAAACTCAACTGTGAAAAAAAAAATACTGAGTAATGGATAGCATAATCACAGTCCAATTCACTATTCAAATGTAAAGAAACATAAAGATTCAAAGCCAATCAACAAACAAATCACAGCAACAATGTATACACATTTTGAAAGGAGCTGATCACCGATAATTACACGATAAGATAATGCATACAATCTCGTCAAGGACTGACAAAGATTGAAATAAAAAATAAACAATTAGAATAAAATCCACCCAAAGCTCTGACCTTCCTCTGCTCTCGAACCAAATAGGAGAACTTGTCAATGTTCGGCAAAGCAAGCAATTTCGGCATCAGATGGTTCCTAAAGTATCCCGGAGCAACCTTCACTGTGTCCCCAGCTTTTCCAAGCTTAGGAATCGTCTGAGAATAAAAAATAATTGCCCAAAAATAAAGTAATCAACTACATCGCGAACCGCAATTTAGCGTCGAAGCACTCAAGTGCACTAACCGTTGTTAGAATAACTTCGAGCTTGCGGTACCGAATGCCTTGGGCGGCGTGGATCAATGGGTGGTGCATAATGCTGCGGCGCAACACATTCTTTGCGTAATTCAAACAAGCCATGCCAAGTTCTACCTTACTGCTTGCAGGGGTCTTCAATTGAACTGTAAATTAGATGAAGTTGATAGCTGATTAAGCCAGCTAGGGTTTAGAATTAGATCTCTCAGATCCCCGAGGTTTTGCGAGGAGCAGTCGTATTTTCAGCAGCGTTCTTTTTTTTTTTTAAGTTATAGCCCATTATGATTAAGCCCATGCCCAATGAACAGATAATGAAATCTAATCAGTTGACTGGACTCGATTGTAATTTGTACGTAATGTAACATCCTTAAAATCATCTCTAACGCCAGCACCCATTTTTATACTCCACCAAACGCAGCTAGGGGTTGGCTTTGGGATTCGGATTTCGGGTACCCGACCAGACCCGATCGGATGAAAAATCGGGTTAGAAATCGGGTCGATCACGTATCACGGGTCGGATATCGGGTAGCAATATGCTATCCGATTTACGAGATCGGGTATTAGATAATAAATTAAGGGTATTTTAGGGAAAAATACCCAATGACAACTTTTTCTTATGTGTCAGTCCCTACAAGTTTGCTTTTGTGATTAGGTACGGACACTAGGCAGAATTTTTGTTTAAACTCCCTCAAAACGTAAATTACTCTATTGCCCTTATTTCTCTCAAATGATGTGGCGAATAAGAGGGGAAAAAAAGACCACAGTGAGCTTCAATGGGAGGAAAAACACGATAGCTTCATTTTCGGTCAATTACCTGGCCATCACTGCTACTCCACCACGTTTAGGCGCCCAACTCATGTTCTTCTCTAGCTTCAATCAAGAGTATGTATTTTATTTCTTCAATTAGGGTTCAGTCAAATCCCTGTTTGTGTTGAAACTCAATCAGGCATTCTGAGATTTAGGGTGAGATAGAGATCCTTCAAATTGCTGTTGTTCTTTTGTCGACTTATTAGGTAGCTTATTGGCTAATCGCAGGTTTTTGGGATGGCATAGACAACCTCTTGGATCCTACAAGGCTTTGTGAAGAAATCAGATTTGATCTGATGTGCTTATTTTCGATTTGCTTTTATTGTTCCTTTGAAATTTCATTACACTATATTAGATTTTCGAGCTTAATTTATTTCTTGTTTGAACCATACTAAAAAGGAATTCGACTTGTTCTTGGGAGGCGATGAAGTCTGCGGTTTATGAAGGCGGCGGACATTGTTCGCAACGAAGTTGGATGGGCGTTGATGGCATTCTCTGGCCATGAGGTGTAAAGAAGGTGATGAAAGAATAGGCCGAGCCGCGATGGATGATCCAGCGATTTATCTAAGCCATCTACTTTCAGTGCTTAAGGATTATATTTATCTAAGCCATCAGATTATATTTATCTAAGCCATCATAGCATTGTTAGAAAACTCATTTTAACATATTTTGTGTTGTTGATTAAGATCAATGACCTTAATATGTAAGATGTGTGATTAAAATTCACCATTTTGGTATTAGATTATTCGCTCAATTCACGTGTATTCTCTGCATAAATATAAGTATTTCTGCCCGGAATTAAAGTACTTTTCTCTCAATTTAAGGTATTTTCATGTTGAATTCAAGTACTTGAACTTCTATGAAGGTGAACTTGTTAGGGACCTCATTTTAGAGAATTTTGTGGTGTTGAGGAAGATCAATGACCTTATTATGTAAGAGGTTTGATTAAAATTTTTACCATTTTAGTATTAGATGATTCGCTCCAATTCACATGTATTTTTTGCATAAATGTAAGTATTTCTTGCCCGAAATTAAGTACTTTTGTCTCAATTAAAGGTATTTTCATGTTGAATTCAGGTACTTGAACTTCTACGAAGGTGAACTTGTTAGGAGCTCACTTTTCCACTTGCTCTACATAATCTATCGAGTACCTGAATTCGACAGAAAATACTTAAGTTATGAATTGAAATACTTGATTTATCATATAAATACCGATTCTCATACAAAAATACTTTTGAAGGGGGTCGAGATACATTCCACAGAAATTGTTGTTTAAATTAACCATATCAAGTGTTAATGACATGAATCACCAAAAATATGAAAAAACTAGTTTTTTTTCTACTTGCCCTACATAATCTGTCGAATACCTGAATTCGAACAGAAACTACTTAACTTATGAACTAAAATATTATATTTATCATACAAAATACCGATTCTCACACAAAAAATACTTTTGAAAGGGGTGAAGATACATTCCATAGAAATTGTTGTTTTAATCAATCATATCAAGTGTTAATGACATGAATCACCAAAAACATGAAAAACTAGTTTTTTTCTACTTGTCCTACATTTAAAAGTACAATATATAAGAAGTACTCGAATTAGGGACTAAAGTACCTAAATAGGGATAGGAAGTACTTAAATATTGGCCTTAAATACCGAAATTTGGTCTTAAAATACCTGAAGGTGAGAGCGAGTGATCTATAACAAACATGCGTAGGTTTAATCGAAATATCAAGTTGAAATGTCATGGATCATCACCATTATAAAATAGGTTGATATACACTTAAAAGTACAATCTAAAGTACCTAATTTCAAGAAAAAAAATACTGATATTCATGTGGAAAATACTTGCAAATTGGGGGAGAATTCACCATTTTAGACTTGGATACTTCGACCCAATTCGCAAGTATTTTATGCAAAAATATAAGTATTTTTGGTCTTTAATTAGGTATTTTCAGCCTCGATTTAGGTATTCTGTAGCTGAATTCGTGTATTTGGCCTTTTATGAAGGTGAAATTACTAGAAAATTCATTTTATGTTGTTGATGAAGAGCAATGTCCTTATTATATAAGATGTTGATAAGAATTCACCATTTTAGATTGGATACTTCGACCCAATTCGCAAGTATTTTATGCACAAATATAAGTATTTTTGGTCTTAAGTTAGGTATTTTCAGTCTCGATTTAGGTATTTTATAGCTGAATTCGAGTATTTGACCTTATATGAAGGTGAAGTTGCTAGAAAATTTATTTTATGTTATTGATGAAGAGCAATGTCTTTATTATATAAGGTTTTGATAAGAATTCACCATTTTGGACTTGGATACTTCGACCCAATTCGCAAGTATTTTATGCACAAATATAAGTATTTTTGGTCTTTAATTAGGTATTTTCAACCTCGATTTAGGTATTTGTAGCTGAATTCGAGTATTTGGCCTTTTATGAAGGTGAAATTGCTAGAAAATTCATTTTATGTTGTTGATGAAGAGCAATGTCCTTATTATATAAGATCATTATAAGAATTACCATTTTAGATTGGATACTTTGACCCAATTCGCAAGTATTTTATGCCGGTAGTATTTTTGGTCTTAAATTAGGTATTTTCAGTCTCGATTTAGGTATTTTATAGCTGAATTCGAGTATTTAGCCTTATATGAAGGTGAACCTGCTAGAAAATTTATTTTATGTTGTTGATGAAGAGCAATGTCCTTATTATATAAGATGTTGATAAGAATTCACCATTTTAGACTTGGATACTTTGACCCAATTTGCAAGTATTTTTTGGAAAAATATAAGTATTTTTTGTCTTTAATTAGGTATTTTCAGCCTCGATTTAGGTATTTTGTAGCTGAATTCGAGTATTTGGCTTTTATTAAGGTGAAGTTGCTAGAATATTCATTTTATGTTGTTGATGAAGAGCAATGTGCTTATATGTTGATAAGAATTCACCATTTTAGATTGGATACTTCGACCCAATTCGCAAGTATTTTATGCACAAATACAAGTATTTTTGGTCTTAAATTAGATATTTTCAGTCTTGATTTAGGTATTTTATATCTGAATTCGAGTATTTGGCCTTGTATGAAGGTGAAGGTGCTAGAATACTCGTTTTATGTTGTTGATGAGGAGCAATGTCCTTATTGTATAAGATGTTGATAATAACTCACCATTTTAGACTTGGATATTTAGATTAAACTACGCACTTATGTTATAGATGACTCGCTCTCACGTTAAGGTATTTTATTACCAAATTTCGGTATTTAAGGCAAGTATTTAAGTACTATCTATCCCAATTTAGGTACTTTAGTCCCTAATTCGAGTACTTCGTATAGCTTGTACTTTTAAGTGTATATCAACCTATTTTATAACCTTCGTCATGTTCCATGACATTCCAACTTGATATTTAGATTAAAATACGCATGTGTTATAGATCACTCGCTCTCACCTTCAGTTTATTTATGACTAAGTTTCGGTATTTAAGGCCAATATTAGAGTACTTTTTATCCTGATTTAGGTATTTTAGTCCCTAATTTGAGTACTTTATACATGAATTTCGGTATTTAGGTATCAATTTAAGCAATTTTATCCCGCTTTAGGTTCTTGAGACCCAGATTTGAGTACTTTGTGTGCATGAACGTTAGGTGCAAATAACCAACCATTTTATACATACATGACGGGATTACGTGTATAACAAAACAACATCATCCATAACAATAAACTAAATACTGTCATACAAACCACAGTAACATCAACCAAAATAACTTCATCCAATGTCAAACAAAAATAAAAGAACATAAACATCATATGCCTAAATTGCAGTCGAACCCAATGCCAGTTCTGGAAAAAACCTCAGCATATTCATCCAATTTCGAAGCAACAAAGGAATAAAATCGGAAAATACTAAATTTGTCTCAGCTCACTTCGTATCTCGATCTTCATTAACCCTCTCAGAATTTAAGATCAACCCAAAAAAAATATGAATGAGTTTCGAAAGAGGATTAGAATCTCTGCCGAATCACAACATTCGCTTCTTGTAATGGGATGGATGACAACAAACCCATACAAGGCTTTCGATCTGCAATTGGCGGTTGTGGTGCGTCTGTGGTGTGACTTGCCCAAATATATTTGCGTTGAAGTCGATTTTGTTACCAGCGATGGCGATTAAGAACCAATATTAATTGTGAAAAATTGAGTTTTCTTGGAGGAAGGATCTCCATCGTCTGTTACGACATTGATTTTGGTTTCCTTTTTTATTTTCATTTGGGAAGGATAAGGGTTAATATGGTAATTTACATATGAGGGAGTGTAAATTGATTTTTTGTCTAGTGGCAGTAGCTATTCATAAAACTGAACTGCTAGGGACTGAATCATAACTTTAATATTGGATCAGGTATTTATCACTAAAATTCCCATAAATTAATTGACCATTTTTTTAAACTAATCGGATCGGCCAATTTAAGAAAAAATTCAAATATTGAACTGAAGTGGGCTGGGCTGGCCGTACATTATGACTCGAGGCCTAAGCATATGTTTATATAGAAATTCTTCCCACGTTAACCAAGTGAAAAATTGTTGTGGGACAATTGAGTGTAAACTAAAGTTTAGTATTATATAGGATCATACACGAAATAGCTAAAAAGTTGCATTGGCCCACTTTGAACTAATTTCTAACTAATTTAAGCTTATCTTAAAAAAATAAAAAACCCGAACCCGACCCGCGGGTTTCGGGTAGCCGAGGTCGGGATCGGGTATCAAAATAACTACCCGCTTACATCGGAAACCCAAACCCCAAAACACCCGACCCGATCCCACTCCTAAATGCAGTAACAATCATTATCAAATTAAAAATCTTTTCAATCCCTCTTAACTCATTCTTCAAACTAGTATTTTTAGCACATCTAATGTAGTGCAAATATATTTTATATTATTAATTAAGATTTAAAAATAAACACTTAAACTAAGAACAAAATTGCAATAAACTAAAATATGAATGATAACATGGAACACTTGACAGACAAATTGACAGTTTTTAAACCCGTTAGGCTCTTTATATGAGTATAGAATATTCTTAGAAGATTCTCTACGAACCAACTGTTACAAATTTTCTATACAATTAACCATTTATAATTTTACAACTTAAACCACGATATTATCTTAAATTCGATTGAGAAAATATAAAAACAATAATAAAATTATTATGTCGTACATATTAGGAAAGATCCGAAAACTATCCACTGACACGAGAAAAAGTACATCGATTGCACATAAAAAAAACATTATTCGTACAATTAAAAGGATAGATAATTTATCAATCATCTGAATCGGTGTCTTTCACCCAATGTTTTAAAAAGCGTAAAGCGCAACGGATGCGTTTTGATTCTAATAGCGCATAGGGTAAATAGCGTAGCGCATTGGATGAGTATTTCAAGCAATTCAGTTATAATGCTAAAAGAACATAATATATAACATAATAACCATTATTTGTCAAATTGTAGCTTATATATCCAATAATATATACTACAAAAATTTTACCAAAAGTATATGTGCATCAAAATTATCTAAATATTATAAATAAATAGCATCAATCCAATAATTCACAAAATAGCATAGTACAAAATTACTCTTTTTTATTTAGTAATATTTTTTGGAAAATGATTGCTTAAAAGTACACAACATAAAATTATATAAAAAACATAAAATTATAAAAGTACACAACTTAAAAAATAGCCATAAATATAAGAATGCAATGTGTACTTCTCTCTCCCACTCTGGTATTATTCATCATCATGTTCAACTTTCATGCTCCAGTTTCCTCGTCTTCTTCGTCAGCGGAGCGATTTCAACACTTATTTTGTAAATGAAAAGCCTTCATATGAAACCCTAAATTAAGATGAAAAAAAATAAATTGGAGAACAACAGCCCACTTAATGTCGAAGATGACAAACCAAAGAAATGAACAGCTTAATTTTTATCTTGCAGGCATAAAGAGAAAAAGACAGCTTAATTCTTAAAGAAAACTGAATCCTAAGGCAGACAAAATAAAAAGACATAAAAAAAATAACGCGAAATTTTCTACGTTGCGTAGCGTTTTAGAAAATACTTACGCAATATCGCGCTCTATAGCGCGCTTCACAACGCGATTTTAAACACTGCTTCCACCCACAAATGATCAATTAGCACATTCTGAAATGCAATTCGATCATCTATCCTTTCTTAACAAGATACAAATTCTTGAACTCGTCATCTATCAGCAATGCGACCTCTGTCAGTGTCGTTTCTATTTCAATTTCAATTGGTGCACTTAAATCAACTCATTACAATCATGTTATACAAATTATGCATATACTTATTATTATCCCCAGATTTAACCGGTAAAATATTCGAGTCTAATCGAAAGGGGGTTGGAAAACTTTCCCACGAAAAACACATCCCGAGGAGAGATCAGGGCCGTAGCTTCCATAAGGCAGTGAGGCGGTCGCCTCGGGCCTAGCTTTCGAAGGGGCCCAAAAAAATTTATCATACCTATATGGTATATATATCGTCGCGGTTAGATATATCTCATCCATAGCTTCTGAAATTAGGTGTCGTGAGGTAGACGACGACTAATTAGGGCATTTCTGATATTCTATTTTATGATTCTTGGGCTTTTCAAATGTTTGGCCCAGTTTTTAACAAGCTTTTGTTAATTAGAATATAGAAAATAACATATATTGTCCAAATACATTAAACAATGTAAATGAAGTTTAAAAAAAGATGAATAGCTTGAAAGTTTATTTATCTCGTTAAATACATTAGTCTAGATATTATGATAGTCTTATAGTTCTATTATTTAAAATTTCGTACATTGTTTAACTTTGTTGAATATACGCGTTTGAACATGCTTATTTATGTTTGACTTGCATTATTTTCCATGTTTTCTTAATGACTTTTCTAATACTAATAAGAATTTTCAAATATTTGTAATATATGTAATATAACAGAAAATTTTGTAATATATGTAATATAATAGAAAACTTAGTGAATTGTGATATAAACTTATTATGTGCTTTTAATCTCTTTACAAATATAATCTAGTATAGTTGCAAAGAAACTGATATATTTTACTTTTTTTCAAGAAAAGTGCGTATCGTCCGCGATCGCATCGCGACAATGCAACGTATCTGTATAGCTCGCTTCTGCATCGACGTCCGCATCCGCGACGGCGAACCATGCCTATAAAACACCTAAATGGTTTTTAATTTACGGTTTAAATAACTTACATTTACGGTTGAATTTATGTTAGACTACGTATGTTATTTAAAAAATTACATAAAAGGGCCGAATTTCGAGGATCGCCTCAGGTCCCGACTTCGTCAGCTACGGGCCTGGGAGAGATACATCCCCTCGAGGCGTAATCTCCCGAGGCGAGACCCCGCACCCGAAGGAACGCTCCCGATGAGTAACGCCTAGCTGAGCAATGAGGATATCACATGGTCGATGAATCTATGATTTATTTAGACATAATTTAGACATAATTTATAACTATATTATATGAGGAATCCTTGCAAGTAGAAAAGAGCAGGTACAAAGCCATGTTCCCTATGCCACATTAATGGTCTTCAACGTGGGCAGACCAAGTCCTACACTAATCATGGTCTGCTATAACATGATATAGAACGAGCTTGAATGATGTAAACGTACGTTCATTCTTTCCTGGGACGACTACAACTCTTCATCATTTTCATCCCACCTCTCTCACGGCTCACTTCTCCTATTACAACACTCGATGTGTTCTAACACCTCACACGAAGGATTCACGGACGCATTATCTCATAGCTCGATGTTCGATCAACGCTCTATCTAATTATTATTGGGCAAATTTTCTGTCAGGCCCTCCTACATTTTAAAAATAGGGAACAAACCCTGTCAGACATTTTTTTAGTTTTAAGGACCTCTTTTTTGAAAAATTAAGTGAAAAGGACCCAAAACTGTGATTTGACGAAATTACCCTTAATAAAAGTGATTTCTGAATGGCATTTGACGTCAGTTTTATGTTACACAGTTATACTGATTTGTTACCGTAACAACCGCAAATGTTACTTTAACGTCATAAGACGTTACTTATTGACAGTAAAATGTTATTAACAGACATATTTATTACATCGAACTATAGAACCCCATTTTTCACACAGATCGAGCACAATCGATTGTTAACACCTTGTTTTGTTTTCCATCATGCGGTATTACACCATAAACCCTAAACCGTAAACCCTAAACTCTACGCGACGACCATTAGCATTTTTCTATAAAAAATCGAATCATTAGCGTTTCAATCTTATTACACGTTTCGACATTGAAAATTGGTAACCCATTATAGGAGCATTGCTCCCTATAATGATGAATTTTCTGTCTAGGGAAACAGGGGGAGATGGTCGGGTGGATGGGTCAAGAACAATTATAACTGTTACACAATTATACTGATTTGTTACCGTAAAAACCGTAAGTGCTATTTTAACGTCATAAGACGTTACTTATAGACATTAAAATGTTATTAACAGACATATTTATTACATCGGACTATCGAACCCTATTTTTCACACTGATCGAGCACTGCTCCCTATAATGATGAATTTTCTGTCTAGGGAAACAGGGGGGATGGTCGGGTGGAGGGTTCAAGAACAATTATAACTGCTACACAATTATACTGATTTGTTACCGTAAAAACCGTATGTGTTATTTTAACGTCATAAGACGTTACTTATCGACAGTAAAATGTTATTAACAGACATATTTATTACATCGGACTATCGAGCCCTATTTTTCCCACTGATGGAGCATTGTTCCATATAATGATGAATTTTCTGTCTTGGAAAACAGGGGGGATGGTCGGGTGGAGGGTTCAAGAACAATTATAACAATTTTGCGCTGAGAAAAACACTTCCTTTCATTTGGATAACAACAGTCTTGTATTGAGTACCATATGGCGTCTATTTAGTAACAAACGAAGTTGCAGAAGTACCACATTATTCAAAAATAATACCGATTCCTGCAGTAACACATTAACAAATGATGTTGCAGGTAGCGGTATTATTTTTTAATAATGTGTTACTTCTGAGACATTTTTTGTTACTAAACAGACAACATATGGTACTCAGTACAAGACTGTTTGTTATCCAAATGGAAGGAAATGTTTTTTTTAACACAAAACTGTTATTATTGTCTGGAAACTTGTTATCTCTCATTTAGGTATTCAGTGTAATTTTGGCATAAGTCAGGGTTAAATACGTCTTTTTGCATCATTTTAGGGCCTGACAGCTTAGTTTTTCGAAAAGCAGGTCCTTTATCCTAAACTAAACTTTAGTAGGGTCTGAACCAAATGCAAATATGTTAATAGGGCCTGAAGTCTAATGAACCCATTATTATTTGCTACTTTCGTACTTTTACACGCTTTAATCCTATTTATACGAATACCTGATTTGAGCGTCGGAGGGGCGTCGCCGAAAACAGCGCCCTTTAGCTCGTCTTTTTCGTGAAGTTTCAGGGATCCGTTGAAGACGAAGACGACGAGCTCGAAACGGCGACGACCCGATAACTTCCATCGCACCATTGGTGCCTCGGGACATTTTTCGACGGCATCACTTATATTATATCATGTCATACTTCATTTTCCCCAAAGTATTGGCTCAGTTACAATACCATAATGTGATTGAAGAACTTTGAAGTTTAATGCCTTTTCTGTATGCTTCTCGATTCCTTGTAAATTATTTTTCATTTGGGCTGTGTGTCTCCTGAATCGCTTATGTTAGGAATATGCCCTCGAATGCTATACGAGGATTAGATTGTATAGGGCATTAGATTATTTATCATTCGACCTTTTGTGTAATAAGATATTTTCGTATGTTTAATGAAAGGCATTGTTCGTTTATTGGATATAAGAGTTCTTTACTTAGCATCCGGTAATGCAATAAATGAACAAATCCAAACACTACAAAAAAGAGTCTAAACAGCGACGACGGCTTCCGTAGGAAAACAGTCGCAAACATCAACTTAGCGACGGATCAGCGACGGAAAGCGTCTGTAGCTGATCGCTTGTCGGAAAACTAGAACTGTCGCAATTGTCCGTAGCTAACTTAGCACCGGAAATTTTCGACGGACAGTTCGTCGCTAAGAGAGGGATCAAAATAAAAAAAATTAAAAACATCCGTCGCAAGCTTAGCGTCGGAAACTTTCCAACGGACAAGCAGTAGCTAAATAAGGGACCAAAATTAAAAAAATATAGAAATCGGCACCGGCGGCCTCAGGCCGCCGGGCCAACCTCGCTGGTGCTTTCCACCCACCACACGCCGCCACCGAGCATCATCGCTGGCAGATCTGCCACTACCGGACCTACCGGACCAATCACCACTGCAGATATGACCGTTTTCCGTCGCCGTCCAACATCGCCACGTCAGATCCGACCGCCGCCGCCCAAAAATTCCCAGATCTGTAGCTCGTCGCCGCCAACACCGCCAGCCCTGATCCGCCCGTCGCCGCCCAAAAACGCCCAGATCTGCAGCCCGTCTCGGTCCCGTCGCCGCCCAGCATCGCCACGCCCAGGTTCGGCTGTCGCCGTCGCCGCCGTGGACGTCGTCGTCTCCCTCATAAGCTCGCCGTCGATTGAAGACGCCTGCGAACGAAGCTGAGCAGGTCGACCCCAAAGACGAATGAAGTGGTTCCCGTACTAATGGATGTAAAACACACTAAGTTGTAAACTGATGTTGGACGAGATGTTGGGCTAACACTCAATATCACTCAAAGCGCACAGCGGAAATATAAAGTACTTAGTGATTAAACGAAACGAACACGATATGTGATTTTGTGCAGCAAGTCAAATAACTTGCTGCGTGCCTCAAGGCGCAAAAATCCACTATAAAGATGGATTACAAACTATCAAAAAGGATAGTCAAAAACTCGTCTAGCAAAACCTACGAATCAAAAAGGATTCTGCAAACTACAAGATCTTTCGACCTTTGAAAAGCTAGACTAAAAAGACAACTCTCGCAATATGTAAAACTCGCTCAAACTCGATATGTGTTTCGCTCATCGTTTTCGCTCGATATGTCGCTCAAAGTTACTCCATGAAAGCTCTCTCGAAAGTCGTACTTTGCAGCTCGAAAATAACTCTTATTTAAAGGTCTTGGCTCCATCTTGAATTGATAAAAGATTCCTTGAATATCTCTTCGAAGATCTCTCCAAATATAGTATATATTTAGTTCGATTCTTCTCATCTAATCGGCCGATCTCCTATCTCCTATTTATGGTAGCTGGTTGAATGATTCTCTTTGATATTCAGATCTTCTAATCTTGGTAGTCACTTAACCAATTCTCTTTTGATCTTCAAATCTTCTATTTAAGGTAAGTGCACTTCCCAAATTCGTTCAAGCAGCTCCACACGTTTTCCACACGGTTTGATCCTTTCCCTATCCTTATATAAGTCCTGCACATCACTAAAAATAGCCAAGATACGGATTAAACAAGTTTTGGGCATGAAAGATAAAACTGAGAAAGGGAACACTCTCAGTCAACAGATGTTGACTAGAATGTTACCCCAACATTGCCAGTGTTGAAGGCTCAACATTAACAATCTCCCCCTTTTTATCTTTCTTCCCAAAACTAAAGCAGACGTTAGATATAGAGAAACTCCCCCTGAAGGCAAAATCTACCCAACCACAAAACATCAAAAGATGGTTAGAATAAACGCAAACAGAATAGCGATTAAACTATTCAAAGTACTACGAAACTAGTACATAGCCATAACAAGGTCTTATTAAGTTAAACATCTGCAAAATAAATATTTTCGGCAAGTAAGCAGGCAAAACATGTAAACTTATCAGAGAAGCAAATCAGCATGCACGTAGTAAAAACAATTCAATCAGGCATGCAAAAATAAAAAATCAGCGAAGTAAATTAGCATGCACACAAAAATCAATTATGCATGTAAAAATAGAAAGGATTAGATCTTCACTCTCAATGGAGTATGGAGTTTCCTTCTGATGCTTTCTCGGTTGCTTCTCCTTCTTGGTCAGCTCCCCCTGTTTGTTCGGCTCTTTATTCTACTCCCCCTGAATTTCCTTATCTCCCCCTTTTTATCTGCACAACTTTCTCCCCCTTTTTGGGAAGAAAAAAAAACTCAGAGAACTTCTCTGTTAGCCAACTTGCAGATGTCGAGGTAAATGTTGGGCTAACATCTGGGCCAACATTCTGAGACTCAGAAACAAGTTAGTTCGCCATAAAGAAATCAAAGATAAATCCAAAAAAATAAGTGAGAACAGAATGAGTAACCCTCTATTATATCAGCCACAATCAAGAACAGAGAGAGTAATATCAGTGAGCAACTCCAACGGTAAAAGATCATTCAGCAATAATTTCATCTTGGAAGAAGTAAGGCCAAAAATAATTAACAATTGGACTCAAATAGAATTTAGACAGTTTAGAGGATAAGGTCGAATTAGGTCACAACTGTCTAAGTAAACATGGAGCTTAAATATATTATGTGGACGTATTAGTCATGCGAGCAAATAGGAGCACATCAGATCATGATTCAACCCAAAAGACATTCAGTCAAAAGTCAAGGTAGAATCAAGCAAGACTAACCGTTTGAGCGACGATGATGAGCACTTGAGACAAATGTAACAAGCTGTTCTTCGAGAGTTCTAATGCAATTCTGAGAGATTTCTAAACTAGACACATATGACTAACTAATGCAGTACTAAAGACAGACACAAATAAAACGAAAGCATAAAATGTAGCAATATCAAACTGACAGTCACACATGTTGCCCTAACATTTGACTCAACATCCTGAATCCGTAATCCTAGACTTTTCTGCTTAACCTTTTCAAGACCAGTTCCCTTTATTACCCTTTCACCTCACCAAATTTTTTTTTTCACTGCCCTTATACCCTCAGCTTCGTGGTTCGGTTTTCTGTCGCATAGTATACATCGTCACCGCGAATGCCGTGTACCTAAGGAAACTTATTACCAAATACCTAAAGATAGCCGAGAGTTCATGAGCATGCTTATACACAACAAGGATTGGTTTTTTGTCGCAATAAGTACATCGTCACAGCGAATGCCGTGTACCTAGGGACGTATTACCAAGAGCCTTTAAAGAGGGATTGAGTTCATTTAGGGACCAGTCGAATAGAATCAAGTCATTTCACAAGAAAACAGAACAGAATATTTAATCAAACATTTAAGCAGTAACCATCACATTTGACATATGCTATGTTGATCCAAATGTTGGACCAACATTTAACCTGACATGTGCAATCCTATGGATTTCTTCAGGTCCGAGAACCTTTCAAAATCCAATGCTTTCATGAAAATGTCTGCTAACTGATGTTTAGTGTCTATATGCTCAATGCGGACTAACTCTTTTTCGACCATATCTCTCAGAAAATGATGTCTTATATCTATATGCTTCGTGCGTGAATGCTGGATAGGGTTCCTAGATATGTTGATGGCACTAAGGTTATCACAATACATGAGAACAGATTCGCACTCTAACCCATAGTCACACAACATGCTATTCAACCATATTAATTGCGTACAGCAACTACCCGCCGCAACATACTCAGACTCAGCAGTAGATAAAGACACACAATTTTGCTTCTTACTATACCATGCAACAAGATTATTACCTAAGAAGAAACAGCCGCCACTTGTGCTCTTGCGATCATCCTCGTCACCTGCCCAATCAGCATCGCTATAGCCTACAAGACTCATATTAGTATCTTTGGAGAACCACAGTCCTAGGCTACACGTTCCACTCACATAACGAAGAATACGCTTAACGGCATTAAGATGAGAAACCTTAGGTTCAGACTGATATCTAGCACATACGCATACGCTATACATGATGTCAGGTCTACTAGCAGATAGGTACAATAAACTGCCTATCATAGATCGATACAATGTTGGGTCAACATTCTGTCCAACATTGTCCTTACTTACCTTTTGCGTAGACCCCATAGGCGTTTTCATTACCTTTGCTGTGTCCAACCCGAACTTCTTGACAGTGTTCTTCGCGTACTTCTCTTGGGACATAAAGATCCCGTCGCCGCTCTGCTTAATCTGCAAGCCTAAAAAATAAGTTAGCTCTCCAATCATGCTCATTTCGAACGTGGAGTTCATCGCCTGCACAAACTGATCTAACATGGACTGTGAGCTCGACCCAAAAACGATATCATCTACGTAAACTTGAGCAATTAAAAGATCAGAACCGACTCTTTTAACAAACAGCGTACGGTCTGCCTCACTTCGAGTGAATCCAAATTCAAGTAAAAATGTAGCTAACCTACCATACCAAGCTCGAGGCGCTTGCTTTAGTCCATACAAAGCTTTCTGCAGCTTAAAAACATGGTTAGGAAAATGTGGATCCTCGAATCCCTTAGGTTGTTCAACATAGATATCTTTATCAATATACCCATATAAAAACGCACCCTTAACATCCATTTGGTGTAACGTGATGTTAAGCCAACATGCAATAGCTAATAACAACCTATTGATTCTAACCTAGCCACGGGAGCGAACGTCTCATCAAAGTCTATGCCCTCAACTTGCGTATAACCCTGAGCTACTAAACGTGCTTTGTTTCTAACAACTCTACCAAGTTCATCAGATTTATTCTTAAAGATCCACTTCGTGCCTATGACATTAATGTCCTTCGGCCGTGGGACTAAGGTCCATACTTGGTTTTTCCCAAACTGCAAGAGTTCCTCTTGCATCGCATTTATCCAGAAATTATCCTTGAGAGCTTCAAGGACATTCTTAGGTTCTATTTCAGACACAAAACAATTAAAACGTACCTCAGCGTATACTGTGTTCATGCATACGTTTCTTACCATAGACTTATAATCCTTGCGTGGTTTGTCTCTGGTTCTCCTTCCTTCGTTCACGTCTCAAATAATAAGGTCAGAGGGATGATCTTTCTGAATCTTAGCTGGCGGATCTCGTCGCACTTCACTGGGTCCAGCCTCAGTGTTCTGTTCTGGCACAGATGTTGAGTCAGATGTTGGCTCAACATTTTCATCCTCTGTTTCACTGACAGCTTGTATAACATCTGAAATATCAACTTGAGGGGACATTCTGCTAAGATCAGTAGTATCATCAAACACAATATTCACTGATTCCTGAACGGACTTCAAGCGCAAGTTATACACACGATATGCGTGGCTATTAGACGAGTATCCTAAGAAAATGCACTTATCACTTTTCGAATCGAACTTAGTCAAGTACTCACGATCATTCAACATATAGCAGTAGCATCCAAAAACATGAAAGTACTTGACAGTAGGCTTTTTCCCATTCAACAATTCATACGAAGTCATTTTAGTACCATGACGAAAGAACACACGATTAGATATATGACATGCCGTATGCAACGCTTCAGCCCAAAACTTCTTCGAAAGACTCTTAGAATGCAACATAACACGTGCCATTTCTTGTAAAGTCCTATTCTTCCTTTCGGCCACCCCATTTTGTTGGGGCGTCTTCGGAGATGAATACTCATGCATAATACCTTTCTTATCACAAAATTCATGAAATGATTGATTTTCAAATTCTCTACCATGATCAGACCTAATACGAAAAATAGTAGCACTAAAATTGTTCTTAATCATGGCACAAAATTTTTTAAAGAAATCGAAAGATTCAGATTTTTCCCTAAGAAAGAATACCCATGCATATCTAGAAAAGTCATCTACGAGCACATATGCATATTTCCTACCACCAATGCTATCTACTTCCATCGGACCCATCAAATCCATGTGAATAAGCTGAAAACAATGAGCAGTTTTAAAATGTTGGGCAGCATGTTGGTCAACATTATGGCTAGCATGCACTTGCTTACCCTTCAAACATGACTCACAAACAACCTTACCAAACTCCTTGAGCTTTGGGATACCTCTGATGGCTCCGTGTTTGATAAGCTGCTCCAAGGTTCGGTAGTTAACGTGGCCCAATTTGAAATGCCAAAGTACCACATCGTCCTCGGCTTTTGATAGTTGGCACACGTCCTTCACACTGGATTTGTCGCCGACTAGGTAGCAGTTATCGCTCGATCTTTTACCTGCCATCACTCGCACAGAATTGCTGTTAAACACTTCACAACATTCTTTATTAAACCTTACCTCAAGGTCATCATCACAGAGTTGGCTTATGCTGATTAGATTCGCAACGAGCCCGTCGACATGGAGCACATTGCTCAACTTGGGAAAATCGGGCACGTTGAGTCTACCTCGGCCGAGAATTCGCCCTTTAGCACCTCCTCCGAACGTCACAGATCCACTTCTTAATGGTATATAATCGCTAAGATAATCCTTGGTACCCGTCATGTGTCGGGAACACCCGCTATCGAAGTACCATGAACCTGTCACGTTAGCTCGCAAAGAGGTATACACTACATGGCATTTAGGACCAGATTTCTCGAGCCAAACTTTCTTAGTAGATATAACAGCATTCTGTTTACTAGAATTCGAAGATGAGCCAGCTGAGTTTTCTCCATCCACTCCTTTCAACACTGATTTCTCAATGTTGAGCAGAATGTTGGGTGACATTTCAGCCGACATCGACTTCTTTGCAGAAATCTCCCTCTTCAATTTCCAGCAAAATGGTTTTAAGTGACCAGTTTGCTTACAATGATGGCAAATATATGAGCTATCCTTATTCTCAGGGGTAGCATGCTTCGGACTCGGGTTTACTCTCACATTTTCACTAACATCATTCGTGGCACGAGGTTTCACAAAAACTACTTTAGGCTGAACATGGGTTACGGGTTTTGGATCAGTAATGGGCTGAGAACTAAATCCTAGACCTTGCTTATCAAAAACACCTAGGGACAATACCTCATCAAGGGTTGATTTACCCTTGTTCAATTTCAAGAAGGTCTGGTCAGCCTCGTAAACCCGCTTCTGTAGCTTGTCAATTTCTGTGTCCTTACGTGTCAGCACGGCCTCCATTTTGTTCATACCATCCACCAAGCTTTCGATCAGTTTTTCATTCTTCTCATTCTCCTCGGACAGTACTTCAACAGCGGCTTTGAGTTGCAAATTTTTCGCCTTCTCAATTTTGTATTGTGCGGGCATCAACTCAAGGGCTTCGCTCAGCTGAACTTCTTCGCAACATTCTGTACCTAAGTCATCAGAACTCAAAAACTCATCAAAACAGTTTGAGTCATCATAATCAAAAATGATTTGTTTCCCAGATGTTGAGTCAAATGTTGGCTCAACATCAGTTACCGCCGTAAAGCCAATTTGATGATCTTCTTCTTCGTTGTCTGAGAAGCAGTGTATGGTTAGTGATGAATGCCTGGACTCCTTAGGGTACTGTTCCTCATCTTCATCGTCGGAAAGATCAACCCAAAGTGATTTCCCATGCTTGCGAAGTGTGTTGGCACATTCGTTGGCGAAATGACCCCAACCTTGACATTCATAGCATCTCACAGAATCATAGTTGATGTTCTTCTTCTTTCCATCAGGTTTGCGTTTAACTAACGGAGGCGCAGACGAAGGTTCTGCCTTGGCATTCTGGCCCTTCCTGAATGTTGGGCCAACATTCTGCTCGACATTCTTCTTCTGAAGAAACTTTGTGAATTTCTTCACGAACATAGCCATATCCTCATCGCAATTGGGGTCAACCTCAGTTAGATCTTTGGATGGCTGACTGATCAGTGCGAGACTTTTTCCGCGGGTGGTCCTATCTTGTACTTCGAGATTGGTCTCAAAGTTCTTCATGATGTTCATCAACGTGTTGAGATCCATCGTCGACAAATTGTGGGCTTCCTCGACCGCAGCTACCTTCACATTAAACTTCGCATTTAGTGTTCGAATTGCTTTAGATATTAATACCTTATTCGCGATCGGCTCCCCGAGACTGGCGCACTCGCTCGAGATCGACAGAATTTTGCCGAAGTATGTGGTAACATCCTCATCATCCTTCATTCTGAGGTTTTCGAATTGGTTGAGGAGTAGCCGAAAACGTGTCTGCTTCACACTCGCATCGCCTTCACAGTACCTCTGAAGTAGATCCCACGCATCCTTTGCCGTAGTACTATTTTGTATGATCTTGAACATGAAGATATCCACAGAAGAGAAGATGGCATTAAGGGCTTTATCATTGAACTCGGCGGCGCTCTTCTCTTGGAGAGTCCACTGATTGACTGGTTTCTCAACGACTTCACCATCAACATCCTGGACAGTTTTTGGTGTAGAATAACCGTGGAGCACAGACTCTCATGCTCGCAAATCTATGGATTTGATGCACTGCCGAACACGAACTTTCCAATAGGCGTAGTTGGAGCCGTCTAACACTGGGACTTTGCCGACATAATTTGAACTTGAAAAATCCATTATAAAGGATCTTCAGCGCTTAGTAACGTCAAGCGTAGGCTCTGATACCACTTTGAAGTGGTTCCCGTACTAATGGATGTAAAACACACTAAGTTGTAAACTGATGTTGGACGAGATGTTGGGCTAACACTCAATATCACTCAAAGCGCACAGCGGAAATATAAAGTACTTAGTGATTAAACGAAACGAACACGATATGTGATTTGTGCAGCAAGTCAAATAACTTGCTGCGTGCCTCAAGGCGCAAAAATCCACTATAAAGATGGATTACAAACTATCAAAAAGGATAGTCAAAAACTCGTCTAGGAAAACCTACGAATCAAAAAGGATTCTGCAAACTACAAGATCTTTCGACCTTTGAAAAGCTAGACTAAAAAGACAACTCTCGCAATATGTAAAACTCGCTCAAACTCGATATGTGTTTCGCTCATCGTTTTCGCTCGATATGTCGCTCAAAGTTACTCCATGAAAGCTCTCTCGAAAGTCGTACTTTGCAGCTCGAAAATAACTCTTATTTAAAGGTCTTGGCTCCATCTTGAATTGATAAAAGATTCCTTGAATATCTCTTCGAAGATCTCTCTAAATATAGTATATATTTAGTTCGATTCTTCTCATCTAATCGGCCGATCTCTTATCTCCTATTTATGGTAGCTGGTTGAATGATTCTCTTTGATATTCAGATCTTCTAATCTTGGTAGTCACTTAACCAATTCTCTTTTGATCTTCAAATCTTCTATTTAAGGTAAGTGCACTTCCCAAATTCGTTCAAGCAGCTCCACACGTTTTCCACACGGTTTGATCCATTCCCTATCCTTATATAAGTCCTGCACATCACTAAAAATAGCCAAGATACGGATTAAACAAGTTTTGGGCATGAAAGATAAAACTGAGAAAGGGAACACTCTCAGTCAACAGATGTTGACTAGAATGTTACCCCAACATTGCCAGTGTTGAAGGCTCAACATTAACAACGAAGATCAGAGCAGATTGTCGGTCGTCCTCGCCGCCGTCCAAAATCTGATATCTCGGCCGCCGAGCTGCGATGGGTCATAAAGATCTGAGGTTTTCCATCCCCATTCCCAACTTGGAGTAAGCTCGCTCATCGTTGATTTTTAGGCACATCCCGGTTCTTGAAGAAAAAAAGGGAATGGGTTTGTAACTACAGTGTTAATTGTTTGTGTGTTGTGTGAAGAAAAAATAATGGACGAATTGAAAAGAGAGGGGGAGAATAAGTATTTGCGACAGAGAGGGAGAATAAGTATTTGGGGGTTCTAAAATTTCAGGATCCCGCTCACGTTTTGCGACGGTTTTTAGCTACGGAACATCCGTCGCAAAATTTAGCGACAGAGAGTCCGTAGCAAAGTCCGTCGCAAATATTTGCGACCGACGTTTCCGTCGCTTTATTTCGACGGTCCTTTCCTACGCCGTTTCCGTCGCAATTTTGCGACAAAATATCCGTCGCCAGTTTTTGCGACGGGTTTGCTACGGTTTAGCCGTCGCTAAGTTCTGCGACCGATATTTAGTCGCAAAGTACGTCGCAAACAAATGCGACTGCATTTTTCTCGTCGCTACCTGAACTTTTTTTTTTTGTAGCAAAATGTGTCGAGTTGAGTCACTGTTCTCGATGGGTACGAGAGAGGAAGGCACCAGTGGACTCTTAACCTCGAACATTAAAAGTCCGTAAGCCTGAGGCTCTAGTTGGGTGCTGGAGAACCGATCACAGCTTATTTGTCGATGACCTATCGCGTGCCGATATCCCGCTTGGAAGCGGAGGTCATGACTTGTGATACGAATCGAATCAAGGGAATGAATCATTTCATGGACACTGACTCACGGGTCGTACGGTCGAACATGGCTTAGGAGTGTCAATGACCGACGACAACACTATAGTAGTCTACGTGAACCTTAGACCGAATGGGGCTTTGACGGAGTTGACTTCGAAGTCTCGACTGTCACTGGTTCCCCTCGACCCGATTTGATGTTGCATGGGTCAGCGGGCCAGATGCGGTCTTGATGACGTTTTGTGATTGCCGGGTTTAGACCGTCGAGTACGAATTCACAGTCTCGCAAGTAATCGAGACAAGTGTCCTATGAGGACGGCGACGGGAAATTACGAAATCCTTGGCCAAGGTATTGAACTAACTCATGTTAGACATGGAGGGTAGTTTGGTAATTTGCCTCGTCCCCGTTTTATCATAGAATCGAGTTTAGTGAGTTTGACATAGACCATGGCTCTCACTTGATTGGGACACAGCTGAAGGGTTTATACATAGCACTGTTATCTATAGTGAGGTTCTGGAATAAAGACTGGGTCGAAATTTGCACTCGAATAGGGTTACGGTGTGGTACTGCGGAATTGGCTAGGTAACTACCGGACTCTTGGATTCCTCCCTTGCCGATTGAGTCGAACCTAGAGAGTCGGGCTTAAAAAGGATCATCAACGTGTACTGATAAGGAGAGAAAGTGTTTTGGACCTTAACGGGCCTTGGACGTTGGGCCAGGCCTTAATGGGCCCCGGGCCATTTATTGGATCGAAGTTGGACTTCTTATGAAACTAACTTTAAGACTTGGGCTTGGCCAAGTGCTTAATGGGCTTGAGGATAAAATTGGATTTCACCTTAAGCTAATTTCGAAATATGCCTTTGAGGGTATTTCAGAATTTGCATATTTGATATAAATAAATATGGAACAAAATATTTGGAATATTATTTATTTAAATTTCAAAATTAATCTAGGATTAAGTTTCGAATTTTATACCATATTTAAATATACTTAGTTTGACTTGGTATTTACGTTAGTTTTCTAATAATAGCAAGTTTCCTTAAGTTTGGATTTGGAATTCAAAAGAGAGTAAGATTTGGCAATAATCTCTCACACTTTAAGGACTTAGAAATCGAAATCCAAGCCTTTAAATAGGCTAAATTTCGTGCTCCATATGTAGAGAAGAAGTTATTTTCGAAATAAATATAAGGCACAAAACACACACCGAATGCACACACTTTCTCCCACGCGACGGCTCGGTTCTCTCTAGCCATCTTTAGAAAACTGATTCCGTGGTACACTGCGAGGTCGGCGTGACGATCTAGTGCCATCCACCACCATCGACGAAGTCTTGAAGAAAAGGACGAGGAGCTGCCACTCGCTTCAACTGGTAATTCTCTACGGGTTTGACCCGTCCTATTACATGTCTATGTATTACTATTCTGATACGAGCTACGAGGGCAATCGGGGAACCCGGAAAATTTTTGTTCCGCACTGTACCCGGGGACGTGGCGTCTCCGGGAGACACCGGGTAACGCAACAGCTTATACAAGAGTAGACCAGAGCCGGATTTGAGTATGTGCATCTTGGCCCGTTGCACAGGCCCACAAAATTTTTGGGGCCCCATTTCATTGTTCAATGTCTCCTATGTGGATTTTACGACTATCCCAATATTGAGAAAAAAACTCAAAATGGTCCTCAATGTTTACCATATATACCAATTTAGTCTTCGATGTTTCGCGTGGACCAATGTAATTCCCGATGTTTTCGATATTGAATGGAATTGGTCCTGCTGTTAGATGATCGTTAATTTGGATAGGTAACTGACCCGTGCCGACCGCCGACATGCGATTGGTCAGACTTAAAAAAATAATAAATAAACATTGAAAAGTAAAAATTTAAAAAAAAAATAGAAAAAACAAAAAAAAAACAAAATTGAAAAAAAAGTAAAAAAATATTAAAAAAAAATAAAAAAAGAATAAAAAAACTAAAAATAATAAATAAAATCAATAAATAAGAGAGAATAAAAAATATTAAAAATTATAAATTAAATAAAAATAAAATATAACATAAAAGAGAAAATAAAAAATAAAAAATTTTAAAATAATAATAAGCAAAATGTCAAATTGAAAATTTATTTATTTATTAAAAATTAAAAGAAAAACAAATATAAGGATAAACAATGCCACTAAAAATTTATGAAAATCGCTCATCCCGTCCCTTTCAAGTTTCGGAAGACACAATTGTCTCAGTTCTCTATTTTTAATTACCAAAAATACTGCAACGGGGTATGTGATTCTCGTAAATTTATGGCGTTTTTATCCTATTTTCATATCACTTATTTTTTAGTTTTAATTAAATAAATATAGTTTTATTTTTGTTTTTTTTACTTTTTTTCTAGTTTACTAATTTGATTTTTTAACCTTTTCTATCTCTTTTTATTTATATTTAATTAATTTTAGTTTTGTATTTTTAGTTTCTCTTTATTTTTTATTTTATTTTAATTTATATATTTTTTATTATCTCTTTATTTTATGTAAATTTAATTTATTATTTTTTATATAAAAATTATTCTCTCTTTTTATTTATATTAATTAGTATTTTCTTTTTGTTTTGAAATTTTTTCTTTTTTTTTTTTGGAATTTTATACATTTTAATGTTTATTTATAATATTTTAAGTCTGGTCAATCGTATGTAGGTTTGTCAATTGGCGGGGATTCCCCGTCCCGGCGGGGATCCACCCCGAATAGGACGAGGAATCTCCGCTACTCCACCCCCGCGGGGCGGGGACGGGGGAAGATGTTTCCCCGCGGATATCACCGCCCCGTTCCCCGCTCCGTCCCCGATAATTAAAATAATAGTTATTATATTCAATTAATATTATTATAAGATAAATAATATTAAATATACTTTGTATAATATAAATATGATTAAAATATAGTTTAATAATATTAAAATATAGTTTAAATAATATAAATAATATTAAAAATGTAGTTGAAATAATATAAATAATAATAAAATATTGTTTAAATACTACTAAAATAAATAAATTGATTTTTTTTTTAAAAAAAATTGTGACGTGGTGGGGAATCCCCGCCAGGACGGGGACGATTTCATCCCCGTTGCCTCGCGGGGACGGGGAAGGGATTTAGATCCCCGCCTCCGCCCCGTCCCGTTGACAACCCTAATCGTATGTCGACATGTGCGAATTTTCCTTACAGGCCAGCTAATGGCAGAACTAATTTGGTTCAAAATCGACAGCATTGTGGCTTAAATTGGTTTACGCGAAACATTAGGGACTAAATTGATCCAAGTAAAAATATGGGAGACCATTTTGTATTTTCTCCCAAAAACCTACTAAACTCTTATAAAGAGTTTAGGGGGTCTAAAAATTATCAATTAGTCTGTGAATTATTTTTACCTTTTTACCCATAATATTTTAATTTAACACGATTTATCCTTTTTAAAATTTTATTTTTTAAAACACTTCAATAATAATATAAAAAATTCAAAATATAAAATATATTTAAACATATATTGAATGTGCTAGACATACTAGCTAATTTGAAAAACTATATATGGGTATTATTCAAACATATATTCAAATATCTTAATCTAATGTTAAATAAAGTTGTGTTGGGCTTTGTAATCCAATACAGAAATGACAACATTTTACAATTAATAATATTAAGCCCAACAAAAATAAGATCAACAATCACAAAAGTCAAAACCCTCACCCCACATAATAACGGCGGCTCATCATCTTCTTCCGAACATCAGCTCGCCTCGCCTCGCCTCGCCTCATTCACTACGCCTCTAGGCGATAAATCGTCCGAGGTAATTTCTTTCAAAGTTAATATTAGCAAATGATTGGGTTACTTTATTTTGTAAGTCACCCAAATTATTTGATTCCTAACTGTATCTGATGCCTGTAAAAGTTTTATTGCTAGTTATTACAAAAGGTGAAATTTCCATTGAAGAATTAAGAGTGCTCAGGCGCGGTTGCCCCAATTCCCCAAATACGACGCGCGGAGGAAAATCGAACTTTCTGGGTTTCTCTCTTCCCCTCAAATTCACAGGTTTTTACATCTCTCACTTTACGCTTACGTCGATTTTAGTCTTGTGATTTTGTTTGATTTTGTGGCAGATTAGTTGGGTTTCTTTGTTGAAAGACGAACGATGATCTATACGACAATCGACACATTTTATCTAACAGAAGAAGAGCTGAGGAAATCACCTTCTAGAAAAGATGGTATCGACCAAGACACTGAAACCACTCTTAGAGTTTACGGTTGCGATCTCATACAAGAGAGCGGCATATTGCTTAAGCTGTATCCTTTTTATTATCATGGTAGATTTTTTGTTACGCTTTGTTGCATTCGTAGGTCGCATGTCGATTGAATTGCTGGAAATCATATTTCCTTAATTGCATTTGGTAAGACCTCAGGCTGTTATGGCCACTGGGCAAGTCCTGTTCCATCGTTTCTATTGCAAAAAGTCATTTGCCCGATTCAATGTGAAGGTATTATGTTGCTTTTTACGGTAATCTATGATGTTTTCATTTCTTTCTTTCACTTGTAATAATCTGTTGTAATTGCAGAGGGTTGCTGCAAGTTGTGTTTGGCTCGCCTCTAAACTCGAAGAAAGCCCAAGAAAAGCGAGGCAAGTTCTTATTGTTTTCCATAGGATGGAATGTAGGAGAGAGAATCTGCCGATTACTCATTTGGACATATCTTCTAAGGTCAGCCCCTTATTTATTGCCCACCTGTGCTTTCTCTTTACATATTTATTTGGTATTTTGTGATTGAACGAACGTCCAATTTTTCCCAACACACTGGCGCTTATGAAACTTTCGAAATTCTTGGTTGTGGGGAGTTTGGTGCAGAAATATGTTGACCTGAAGGCCGATTTGAGCAGAACAGAAAGGCATATATTGAAAGAGACGGGCTTCATCTGCCACGTTGAGCATCCCCATAAATTCATATCGAATTACCTAGCTGTGCTTGGAACGCCCATTGAACTTCGTCAAGAAGCTTGGAACCTTGCAAATGACAGGTAATACAATAACAATACGTACATGTTATTCGTGATTTTAGTAAGCTATATTCATCATCGTTGAGTTTATGTAAATACTTAATTATATATATGATTCGTGACCTGAAGTTTGAGGACGACGTTGTGCGTGAGGTTTCGGAGTGAGGTTGTTGCATGTGGAGTTGTGTATGCTGCAGCACGAAGATTTCAAGTGCCTTTGCCCGAGAATCCTCCTTGGTGGAGAGCCTTTGATGCTGACAAAGCTGGGATTGATGAGGTCTGTAGAGTTTTGGCACATTTATACAACCGTCCCAAAGCGCAATACATTCACGTATGCAAGGATGATGGGTCGTTTGCTACTAATCGAACTTGGGATTCACCAAATCTTCCCATAGTAAAGGTGGGTCTTATTTCTTTCTCGTAAAGTTTTTGTCTTTTTGATCTATATGATGCATAGTGTAATCTAGTTGCAGTCAGTAATGATTTAACTATAGTATCTATGCATGCGTAGATGAAACACGTCTCATTCCTAGTTAGCTTATGTGCGCTATAACCTGAAAATAATTGTTGGAGATCGGACTTGGAAAGTCTCTAAATGTTCACTTAAGTCCCATATATCTTAAAAGAAGCCCAACACATCTATATATACACATAATACATAATAAGCTGCCATAGCTTACAATTTGGACTCAACTGCCCCTACTATTTCAAATTCCAACTTCCCTCTAATTTCGTGTTCTATAAAAACTTAGTTGTTTCTTGGTAATGTTGTTGCCTGTCTTAGGATGATTCTTCGACTGGGAGAAGAACGAATGATGAAGTGAGTGCAGCAAATGGCTCATCAGCAGCTGCAGAGAGCAAGGAGGAGGTTTTAAAGAACGATCCAATGGAAACTGATCTTAACAAATCTGAAGGATCGAGGAAAAGTGATGATGATGGCATTGCGAAAATCGCAAAACCTTCTAGAGAAGGATCAGAGTCAAAGGCTGTGCCCAATCAGGCCACGACGAGGGAAAGAGACAGAGAGAGAGAACGTGAAAGGGATAGGGAGAGAAGCCGAGGGAGAGTTTCTGAAAGAGAGCGAGGGAGAGACGAAACTGAAAGAGACATAGACAGAGGTGGTAAAGAAAGAGGGCATCGTTCGTCTTGGGACAGAGGAACGGAAACTGGTTAGTGTTTTCATTTGGTTCGATGATTTGGAATTTTGCTTCTACTTATGTTTTCTCTTGACGATTAATGCAGGACGGTCTGGGAAATCAAGACACCACTCGTCTCGAGGAGGTAGATATTCTTCACTGAAAAACATATAGAACAAATGATATTATGGACGCTCTATTCATAAGTTGTTGAACTTGCAGATCGTGATTACTACAACTCTGGCTATTCATCAAGAGACAAAGAACGGCGGAAGCATTAGTAGAGAGAGAGGCTTGAATGAATGGAAGGAAAATGCCATTTCCACTGATTTTCTGAGGAGAGTTTGTCATTACAATTAAAAGTGGGATTACTAGGAAGTTGATGTCTTGTTTGTTTTGTTTCCTTTTAACTTTCTGGGCTCTATAGTTGCTGTGATGGTAAAGAGCAAATTGTTAAAAGCAGATTTTGTAACTATTCATAGTTTAATATGATTTTCAGACGGTGCACGTGTAAATAACAGATTGATAAAGGACCTGAATGCAATTATACAGCTTCCACTGCTAAATTCAACTTGCTAGAGATACTCTCGAATATTCGAAGCCTCTGTCAGATTCCATTGGAGACTGCATATCAAAACGAACAGGGAAACAAAAAAAAGAAAACGAAGAAAAAAAAGGATGGAAAACTCTAATGGCACGTCGTCGTACTGCGAGAAAATGGACGGTGCAGCTCGGTGGTTCGGCACCAGCATCGCGACGGCGTTCTTCGCTTCTCTCGAGCGGTGCTCCTGCGTCAACCTCAACACCGACGATTACGATGGCGATGAAGATGAAGCTAACGATCATCCTCTAATGTTCGCCAATTCCTTTTCCTCATCGCGATATTTTAACGGAGATTCGGCCGCTGCTAATCGTAGCTCAGCCGTCGAGAATCTCCCCGTATGATCGCCGTTCGCCGCTTGCGATTGGAAGTTGTCTATAAGCCGCTGATGATCTGTAGACAAATAAATCAAAATCAGAAAATTTCAATTTCATGAGGCATATGTTGCATAATGTACTTTTTCGCTTCAATCTAATCGTTTTTCTAGCTTGTTGATTATGTTTTCCGATCGATTGATTGGGTTCAGCCTTGCATCGATTTAGAGAGTTTTTTTTTGCTCAATTAGATTTAGAATCATCCATATGCACTCTCTGTTCCTAATGTGCAGCGTGAAATACACAAGAAGAAATAAGCATATCTACGGCATGACTTACTCCTCTTTGACTCTCCGTTTTCTTTATTATGATCAGTGGCTTAACGGAAAATTTGTAATTGGCAAATATAATTATTTTTGTTGACACTAGGGGCGGGCGTCCCGGTTCGGTTATTCGGGTTTTACCCGAATTCGATCGGGTTCGATTAGTTCCGGTTATTTGTCGGTATCGTTTACCCGATACCTGATGATTATTAATCGGGTCGGGGATTGAGTAGTAATTTACTACCCGACCGGGGTATTCGGGTACCCGATATATTGTTTTTAAAAATATATTAGTTTTTATACATAAACTTTAAAATATATATACATATTTAAATATCATAACTTGAGTGAGACGTTAAAGTTTTATTGAAAATATCTAACATTGTAAGTGATATTTAATATAAACATGGACATTTTGATATGTATATTTCATTATAATTTTTTAGTCATATTTCCAACTCAATATTGGGTACCCGACGTTGGGTACCCGAACCTGATATATACCCCACAAGCGAGTACCATCGTAGATTGCTCGGGTTGGGGTAGTGAAAATTTTAAACTGAACCGAACTACCCAATATCCGACTACCCGACCCGGTGCCCACCCCTAGTTGACTGACACTAAACATGCGATATCAAGCTTCATATGTCAAAATCACAAACATAATTGGTATTTTTAATAAAATAAACAAAAAATAAAACATTAACGAAATAAGCGTGAAAGGAAAAGCATTAATAAAATAGCGAATTTCGTATGCAGATTTTACGAGTTAAGTAACTCGTACAAAATGGATACGAGTTATTGTCTCGCTGGCGCGTGCGCTGACGTGGCGTAACTCGTATCAATTTCTTACGAGTTATAGCTCGTAACTCGTATGAAGATCTTACGAGTTAGATCTGTTTTTTAAAACCCTACCATAACTGCGAAGAAGACGAGACGACGATGAAGACGAGCCACCCCGCGCCTGACTTCAAGCCGCTGCTCAGCCCACCCTGCGCCTGACTTCACGCCGCCGCTCAGTCCACCCCGCGCCTGCCTGCACGCCACCCCGCCGCTTCCTTCACGCCGCCGCCCACCCCATCTCACCGTCCGCCGCGCCCCCGCGTCCCTTCTGCCCGCCGACGCCGACAACCTCAGCCCTGCAGGCCGCTGCCGTCCCGCGAAGGTTCTGCGCCGCGCCCCGCCGGCCCGATGAGCTCCAACAACGTGACCCGCCGCCTCCCCGACCCTCCAACGCCCCGCCGCGCCGCGACCCGCCGCCCGCCGTCCCTCGTCACTGTCCGCTGTGACCCGCTGCGACCCGCTGCCCCCGTCACTGCCCCGCTCCGACCCGCCGCCTCGATAACGTCCTACGCACGATTAGTTCGGGTGAGCGACCCTGTAACGATACGAACCACGTTTTTTTGTGTTAATTTTATCATTATCAAATGCTACTTTCTATTGTTGATTTGTTTCGTTTCGTTTTTTTTACTGTAGAATGGATTTGGATTCTTATTACGGCCTTTTGATAGCTCGGTGTTGATGATGCAGTCAAATCACCGTAGTATAGATTTATTGTTAGATGATGGTGCGATATATAGGACTATTAAGATTAGGTCCTTAGAGAATGTTGTGCGGGGTACGAGAGAAGCACTGAATGTTCTACACGGTCGCTTATTAGATAAGTTGAACGATACGTGTCTATACAGCGTATACCGCTGTATGTCACAGAGGGTTGACCCTCATTTGATTACAGCATTGGTAGAGCGTTGGAGGAAGGAGACCTATACGTTTCATTTTTATGTCGGGGAGGCAACCGTTACATTACAGTACGTAGGAACTTTGTGGGGTTTGCCTGTAGAGGGTAGATGTGTCTCCGGTGTGATCCAAACCAGGATGGTCACACAGTGGATGGACGAGTGCGAGCGGTTGCTAGGTTTTAGATCGCCTGCTAAGAAGATTAAGGGGTCATCGCTTTCGATGAAGTCGTTAGCGAGTTGGTTATTGGCCCATCCGATTTCGGATGATAGTGACGAGGAAGAGGTTGAGTGTTCAGCACGGTGTTATGCGATGCTGCTCTTTGGTGCTGTGATGTTCCCCGACTGTAGCGCGAGCACCGTATCGTTGGCCTACCTTCAGCTGTTGGGTGATATTGATGAGGTGGCCACCCCTGTCCATCTCATTCCTGTTGCGATTTCGACTATATCAACAAAAACCTCAACACAATTGTTCTCCGAATCGGGATGGATGAAAAATTGTAAATCGTTGTCGTTCGAGATTTGGAATAACAGATGAAAGAGGCGGGAATGTTGAAAGTATTCATTTTTTGCCTGGACAATTAACGAACAACGACTGCTATCAGCACCCGTAATTTCGAACAACAACGACATAAACTCCGAAAAACTGGTGTTGCGACGAATTCGCCTATACGCAATAGGACGGATAATATATTTAACGATAGAATCGGATGATTGAATTATTTCACCGCCGAAATATACTACGACTTGTACACGACTCGACACCATATGTGTTGTGTTTTAATAATCGAAAGGGTTGGGGGGATTTATAGAGAAGTAACTCGTATTTGTGTTGTGTTTTAGAAATCGAAAGGGGTGGTATTTATAGAGAAGTCACTCGTTTGTACTAAATACGAGTTATATGCCGCTGCCATGCAAGTGGCCCGTAACTCGTATCTACTACATACGAGTTACTGTAATTATTGCATGAATTATTGCAATAGTTGGAGTAACTCTGTATGTAGTATTTACGAGTTAATCAAAGCCATGCACGTTGGTCGGTCACGGACTATAACTCGTCCTCTCTTTATACGATCTAGTAACTCGTATTGTTTGTATACGAGTTACTGAGCTGAAGAATGCCATGTCAGGTCAGCGAGCCCATTTACCACTAATTCGTATCTATTTTATACGAGTTAGTAACTCGTAGAAACTCTATACGAATTACCCTGCACATGGAAGTCACGTCAGGTCAACGGGCCACCTTGTCGAATTAATTCGTATGTTTTTTATACGAGTTACTAACTCGTATAAAATAGATACGAATTTCGCTATTTTATTAATGCTTTTCATTTTCGGTTTATTTCGTTAATGTTATTTTATTTTTTTATTAAAAATGCCAACATAATTACAGATATTGTTGTAAAACTAGAAATCAATTTCTACTGTCAAATGATACACTGGCGCTGGCGGGACATGAATGATGTGCAGTAGATGGTAATTGCAATCTACTTGATCTCACTTTCTGAAATTATTGCAAAATGGCTTTAGAATTCAGATTTTATCTTTACAAATATCTTTCTCAGTATAAAAACAAAATAATATGTGAGAATATCGCTCCGATATTTTGGATCACATTTGTTTTAATCGAAGACTAGTTTTTTGTCCGTGAAATGCACGGGTCTTTAACTATTTTGACTATGATTGCATACTTACACTCGTAAATAAACTTTCCTCAAGGGATCGTGCTTCGACTATCCTTTCAGCAAGTTTTTTTCCCCAATTTGCAATAAGTGAAATACCTTTTTTCTTTTTCACATCTCCACATTCTCCATTTTGTTAGAAACCAAAAGTAGATGAACGGAATGCACACACAAGTAAAAAATACACAAATCAAAATGTATAAACAAATAAATCATATTTGGCTTTGAATTGGATTTTTTTAAGAACGTCGGTAACATGGCATATTTTTTGTAATATAATTAGCGTTGACTATAACACTCTAAAATTATGAACCACAACCAACAAAGGTTTGATTTTCTCCATTAATACAGTCATCACGAAAAAATAATGTCGCACAACCTGATAATGAAAATAAAGAAAATGAGAAAAAGTAAGCAGGCTTGCAAACCTCTACCACAAAGATCTAGAAAACGAACCCTACATTCATACGTCTTCATAGTTTCCATCCCCAAGAGAACTCAACCATTACAGGTGCAAGCTATTTTTGCTGGGAAGTTCTCTTCATATGTTTTCAAAGGAAGTGCAAGCTCGCCTTACATCAACAAAAGAAAAACAAAAAAAAAAAATTAAAAAGACCGAAAACAAACTATATGATGGCATGCCTGTGAGAGTTCAACTTCATGAAAGCATCATAAATCTGTTTTGCCGCTATGTTTCTCTCATGTATGGCAGCATTAGCAATTCTTATTCAAAGTTCATCTCAAAATCCAATTAAATCAAGAAGAAAGAAAAAAACAAAAAAGAAAACATCAGTACTTTCAACAGTATTATCAGTTACAACACAAAACCATTCGTCAATTTGAATTGAGAAGCGAGCATAACAACACCTTCGTCGGTGTGCCCGGATTGGTTCGACGCCTATCGGGAAGTGAACAACATCATATGAAGTAGTCTTCATTTGCTTCCACAGGCACAAATTTGGTGACCACCAGCAAATTAGACCCACGTAAATTACAAACGAAATCTATTCTGGAAGTGGAAATGACGTCCATCTATGAATACCTGCGCCGATACGAAAAAACAGGTATATTACGATATTTTCAATATTCATATATTTAAATACATACTCTTATTGATCACTGAATTTTTCGAAACGGATTCCATCTGCGCCAAGCCGCAGTAGAAACATTGGCGTTCCTTCCTTCCAATGGACAGTCGCCGCAAACAGTGAACAAAAATTTTGAAAAAGTAAGAACCGGAATCTCGCAGCCAATACTTCAAACAACATGCCTTGCCTTATTTGGTCTGACATCACCACCGCTCGCCTCCCTTCGAAGGCAAGCAGCCCGCGCCTCCCGGATTGGACTGCTGCCCGTTGTAGTCGTTCAGTGTCGCCCGTCGCCGCCCAAGCACCACAGATCTGGCCCAACGGCGCCTCGCGGCGCACCTGGCAGCCGACCAGCCCCTCCTCGCACTGAAGATCTGACCAGTGAGGAACCACAATCTTTAAGACAAACAGCAAATAGAGTAAGATCGCAAACCTGATGATCCAATCAGTCGCACTAGCAATGCGACCAAATACAATCCCATTGAACAATAAGTTATAAATATGTGGAGAATCAAAAGTGGGCTAACGGATGAAATGGGTTAATATTTTGATTTTTCATTTCTTTCTAAGTATTCTAGACATAAAAAAAAATTACACGAAGCCTCAACAGCACAATTACTTCGACAGTATCAATACCAGCAAGCAGACAGATATAATAACGATGGAGAAGACGCCCTAAAGTAACCAAGTGAAAATCCAAATAATGGAGGAACAATACCTGCAATAGCTTGTGAAAAGGACTTTGTGAAGAATCAACATCATTCAGAATTTCCGATTGCGATACTCTCATCGAATCAAAGAAAGCCGAGATGAGTTTTATACGCACTCGCGATTTCTCTTTCTTCATTGCCTTCGGTGTCGCCGAGACACCATCGAGATTGAACCTGAACAAATCATCAAGAGACTTAGACAGAGGCTCGTCCAGCGGTGCTTGAGATTGCACACCAACTTCCTCACAAAATCACTATCCAAACCGATAAGCATAAACATCAAAGTAAAAGCTGCTATAGAGTTCACATTGACATTTAAATTCAATTAAACCCACATGATCACTGATTTAATTAAGCAAGGTAATGTTAGCATCACATATACAACTCACGCACTTCCTAGCCCAAATGGGTACGACATCATATAAATAGCCCCCAACCGACTGTTAATCATAAGAATGATAAATTCTTCAGAAAGTAAGTATCAGGACATCTCTAATCCCTCTTGGTTTGGAATTGACAGAGACCCTAATTATAATTAATACAATGCCCAAAAATTACATAAAAATCCCCATTTCGAATTTCATAAACAAACAAAAAGAATATGCAAAAAATGCTTCAAATCCAACCTTGTTCTTCGCAAGGAGCACATCCTAGGTTCCGATTAGCGTCATATTTGAGGAAGCCCCGACGAAGAACTTCCAATTGCATCCGAATCTTCAATGTCGTGTTGCTGTACCCCTGTCGAGCCGTAATCTGAGGCATCGTCGGAGCTTGGACGCTGATGGTGATGAAGAGGTGTGGTGATTAAATCGATCTGAATTGCTATTCACCGCCCCCTTTTTCCTAGTCACCGCCCCCTAAAGGGCTGAAAAAAGACAAAATTGCCCTTTTGAATTAAATTTTTTATTTAAAGTCCTTTTCCAGACAACAATTTTCATATAGCAATTAAACATTCAAATCAGACTCAAACAAAACAAAAAAAACGTTCAAATCGCAATCAAACATTCAAATCAGACTCAAACAAAACAAAACAAATTAACGTAATATTCGTTCGTACGAATGTGAATTATCGAACTTGATTCGATCACGCGCGAAAAAAGTCCCGACCGAAAAACAATCTCGTCTTTTCGGGTCGGACCGAAAAATAATTTCGGCCACATCAAGGTAGGACCGAAACAGTATTTCGGTCGTACCTTGAAGAGGCCGAAATGGTCCCGACCGAAATTGTGTTTCGGTCGTGACTGTTCCGACCGAAATTATGTTTCGGTCGGAACTGTTATGACCGAAAAAATTTTCGGTCGGATCCGCCCGGGCCGAAAAAAATTTTCGGCCGGCACCTATAGTGGCCGAAATTTCTCTTCGGCTATGTATATATATATATATTTTTAATTCGATTATTTAATTAGATTATTTAATTAGATTATTTAATTGGATTATTTAATTAAATTATTTAATTGGATTATTTAATTAGATTATTTAATTGGATTATTTTGTATTATTTAATTCGATTATTTAATTGGATTATTTAATTAGATTATTAATTGGATTATTTAATTAGATTATTAATTGGATTATTTAATTAGCTTATTTAATTGGATTATTTAATTAGATTATTTAATTGGATTATTTAATTAGATTATTTAATTGGATTATTTTGTATTATTTAATTCGATTATTTAATTGGATTATTTAATTAGATTATTAATTGGATTATTTAATTAGATTATTAATTGGATTATTTAATTAGATTATTAATTGGATTATTTAATTAGATTATTAATTGTATTATTTAATTATATTATTTAATTGGATTATTTAATTAGATTATTTAATTGGATTATTTAATTAGATTATTTAATTGGATTATTTAATTAGATTATTTAATTGTTATTATTTTGTATTATTAATTTTTTTATAATTATTTTGTAATATTACGGGTCCTAAAAGACTCAACCCGGCCGGGTCCGGGTCGGATCTCGGGTCCAGCCAACCCCGGCCCGATCCCCGACCCGAAACCCGTCCCGGTTATTTTTTCGTTATATATTTATATATATGTCATAATTGTTAATAAAAAGCTATGTAGTCCAATGGATAAGTACTTTCTTTATCAAGTAGAGGTCATGGGTTCAATCCCTAAATACTACTATATATGTTGAGTTTTTATAAATTACAATAAAAAATAAAAAAAAAACGAAAAAGTGAAAATTAATCGGGCCGAACTGAAATTTCGGTCGGGCCTGTGCGGGCCGAACTTGAATTTCGGTCGGGCCTGTGCGGGCCGAACTGAAATTTCGGTCGGGCTTGTGCGGGCCGAACTTGAATTTCGGTCGGGCCTGTGCGGGCCGAACTGAAATTTCGGTCGGGCCTGTGCGGGCCGAACTTGAATTTCGGTCGGGCCTGTGCGGGCCGAACTGAAATTTCGGTCGGGCCTGTGCAGGCCGAACTTGGCCTGTGCGGGCCGAACTGAAATTTCGGTCGGGCCTGTGCGGGCCGAACTGTGTATGTAGTTTTCGGTATTTCTATTTCATACCAGAATTATATATTTAGTTAGTTTTTTCTTTTTAAATTGATTTAAATATCATAAGGGCAAAAACGTCTTTTTTCAGCCCTTTAGGGGGCGGTGACTAGTAAAAAGGGGGCGGTAAATAGTAATTCCCTAAATCGATCCATGATACTTGAACATTATCCCATTTTTCGTCCACCATTGCGTGGAAGTGGGTGGTTTCTATAATTTTTTAGAGAGTTACAATTCACCGCCCCCTTTTTAATTGTTACCGCCCCTAAAGGGCTGAAAAAAGACGTGTTTGCCCTTATGATATTTAAAATAATTTAAAAAGAAAAACTATAATAAACAGTAAAAATTTCTATTTAAAGCCCTGTTCCAGACAACACTTTCGAAATCATACATCCAAATCAGACTAAAGAAACAGAAAATACTCAAATTGCAATGGATCGCCGACAGGGACAGCGAAAGGGAAAGGGTCTGTTCTCACGACTGGTAAGCAAATTGTCGTAAAAATCATTCGTATGTAGATGGATTATCGAATACGGGTCGCAATAGTTTGAAAAAACGGCCGATCGAACGAGATTTAGGGTCGGATTTTGGGGCGACCGAAACGTAATTTCGGTCGGCCAAGTCACGTCCGAAACATAATTTCGGCCGTGACTGTTACGACCGAAATTATGAATCGGTCGTGAAGTGGCCGACCGAAATCATGTTTTGGTCGTGCCTATGCCGAGCGAAATCTTGTTTCGGTCGTGCCTATGCTGACCGAAATCATGTTTCGGTCGGCACTGTCCCGATCGAAATTGTCTTTCGGCCGTCTCTCCAGGCGGCCGAAAATACTGATCGGTAGTCGAATTTTTTTTTTAAAATAAATTTTTAATTGCAGACCGGGGATGGGAAGTCCCTACTCGGAGGGAGCAGTAGATCCCCCCCGTTGGAGGGATCTGGAAAGCGTCACACGAGGACGCGCGACGTTGATGCATCCGTTCATAGAGAACGGGAGGAGGAGAGGCGGCAGCGAGCGGCTGCTTCTCAGTCCGTATATACGGATTACGATTTGCATGCGGATGATGGTGTGGAGGATGATGGGGCATCGTTTCAGTTATCCAATGAAGATGTGCCACCGGCCTCCTCAGGTAATTCCCTTATCCTCTATAAACTGACATGCGATGTCGTGTCTTAATATACGTAAAAGAAATTTAATTTATTTTTGCGTTATTCATGAAAAATGAAATAGGGACTAGGGAGCAAGCGGTCCAGGGTCGTAGATGACGATTCCTGGAGGGTGCAGGGGCCACAGCCCGGTGGTCCATATGATGACGAGGTGATTCCTAGTTATCTGGGGCACATCGCGCCCCGCATCTGGATGGGTGAGGAGGAGAGGCCCCTGCTGAAGTGCGAGCAGCGGGCGTTAGTGCTTGGGAAGCTTAAGAATTGGTACTCCCAATTCCCGCCGGAGACGCAGAGCCAGATCGATGGCACGGGGCTTGGGCACCTCACAGATGCCATGGTGGGTCACTTGGACCAGCCTCTACTGTGCGCTTTTGTGGAGCGCTGGCATCCCGACACGAACACCTTCCACATGCCATTCGGGGAGATGACGATCATGCTCCACGACGTCGAGCACATCCTGGGTATCCCGATCGACGGAACGACGGTATCGGGCACCCCAGACGTCGCCGATGGGCAGATCGTGGCGAGGGAGATTATGGGCATCTCCGCTGACGCGCTCAGGGGTTCTTGGAGAGGCGGTAGGGTTGCGTCGAAAGACGTGATGCGGAGGATACGGGGGGGTCGGCGGGTGGGGTTTCAGGCCATCGCTTGGTTGTGGATTCTCTTGGGATCGACGCTGTTCGTCGACAGGAGCGGGACCCGTGTGAAGCCCGACATCATGCACGAGTTCTATTGCTCGTTGGCCTCTGCCAACAAGTACTCGTGGGGTTCGGCTGCTCTTGCTTACCTTTATCGCCAGCTTGGACTCGCAAGCCGGGCGGATTCGAGGGGTGTTGCTCGGTGCCTCTCGTTACTCCAGGCGTGGATCTACGAGTACTTCCCATGCTTCCGCCCACACCGTCTCCCCCATCATGTGGAGCCTGGCCAGGCACGATCACGCATGTGGTCTGTATCGCAGCACGAGAGGACGGTCCACCGTTTGATTGAGATCCGCCGTCAGATAGATGTCATGACTGCGAGCGAGGTATCTTAACATTCTATATCTATATTGACGATAATTATTTAAAAATTGTGAACTGTTATCAGGTTGCTTGGCTGCCGTACGGTCCCGATCCAGCGTCGCAGCACCTGAGGACGCTTTTCGTGGGTTGGGTTAGATATCGCGATATCGTTGAGCCCTACGCACCCTCAAGAGTGTTGCGCCAGCTGGGGTACGTGCAGGTCATCCCGCCACCGATGAGTCCGCTACGGAAGGCGGTCATGCCAGCAGACCCGACGAGGTATAAGGTGGATTATTCTGCCGGTGCAGCAAAATACGCTTGGCGTCAGTTTCCGTACGCCTACATCCTCAACCTCTCGTACATCAACCGAGCCGCCGCGGAGTACCTTGGTGAAACCGTTGCAGGGTACATGGACTGGTATGAGCGGCATTCTCATCCTCGCCTGCTTTCGTCGGAGCCGGGATCCTCATCGGCAGGCATACCCCCGCGCAGCCACGCCGACTACGTACGTAATTTAATCTTATGTGGATTTTTTTATATTTATACGTTTAATCACTTTTTATATGTATTATTTCTATGTATAGTTGTACAGCTCGATATATACCTTGAGTAGCGATATGCTAGTTAGGATGCATCTTGACGGCTTGACGCACACGGACGAGTTCAGAGAGAGGCTGGACGAGCTAACGACCAGTGGCGCCAGGCCCCTTGACGTGTTGTTATTTTTTTGTTTATTTTTCGTTTATTGTATCGGATGTATTAGCTCTATGTTTGGAATATTTTTTATCATAGTTATTCCGTTTCGAATTACTAATACAATAGGTAGTCACAAATTATAACACAAAAAAGAATTACTAATACAAATAAATTACAATATACAGTCACAAATTATTATGCTGCATTAAGTGCATCCAGTGATGAAATCGACTCTGATATCTTATTTCCCAGCCGGCAACTTGACGATCACAATATGTGAACCAGTACGGATGTAAGATGGGCATAGGAAAATCTGGACACAAATTAAGTCTAATGTAATGCTGAGAATCATCCCCCAGGTGCGCCATGACGATCGTACGGCTCGGTCCAGTAGCAGTCCGACCGGCACGCAGTGGCAATATTGTGTTCGAAAGTATGTTGATGTTATACCAATTGCCGTACCCGTAGAGGATAATTACAGCGTTTCAAATTGTTGCCACAACCCACAGATCACACGGTGTCAGCATCCAGTGGTTCACTCCACAAGGCCCCCCTTCCCAGCATATACGATCCAACTGCATTTCCAATGAATCACCGTAGTACAATGCCGAGTAACACTCGCAGTGGGCCTCGAGTTCGTTCGCGACGTTATTCCTTACGGTGATCCATTCATCCTCGTCATTGTAAACATGGGAGGCGATAACACGAAATCCACAGTTGCCGTCAGCCACCACATTCTTATAGCTAACTATATACGGATGGATGACTGTTGTTACGTGGTTGGCCAATTGGGTGTGGTAGAAGTCTGATTCACCTATAGAACGCATTTTTCAAGATTAGATGTGCACCCGTGTTTGAACAAATTTATGAGTAAACGATAGTAGTACCTGTCTCCGTAGTAGATCGAGACCGTTTTGCAGACGAAGACGACGTACGACCCTGGCTGCTACGACTGGTACTGCTGCGCCCTCCGCTGCGTCCACCCCTTGAGATTGCGTACTCCCAAGCACTTCGATCCCACTTCGTCGAGGTTTTTTTCTTCGGCCGACCTTTTACCAAAGTCTTAACAACAAGTTCATCCCACTAACGGGCGTCGGGATAGAGATGCAAGTGAACGACTCGATGGAGGCCATTCATAACGGCGGGATCGCGGCCTTCTGCCTCACGCACTAGGTCGTATAAGTAATCTCGATCAGAATTATCGGGAGTTACTCCCTCGCCGATCGTGAGTATCCTCCAGAAGTCGTGCAAACAGTCTGCAGTAACTAGGTAGTTGTTATCGACACATTGCTGAAGCTCGCATGCACATGGGAGCCCGTGCGTGTCGTACCACACATCTGCACGCGGAGTAAACCTCATCCGACAACTCTTTGGCACGCCTCAACTCCGTTCCCATTATCGATATTGCATGGTGTGAGACTCTGTACAATATCGTGTGGAATGGAAATCTTGAGTTCCCAATAGGACTTTTCGAGCGGGACTCCTCCAGTGTCTGCATGTCAACATAAAAAATTATTAGATAACGATTTCGTTTGACACGTAATAATAATTAATTTACCTTTCTGATGCGACTCAGTTGGTTGTGAATCTGCTCATGCACCTTCACCCATACGGTGTCAAGAGACCCAGTGGCCGAGTTCAGCCATTGCTTCAGCTCGCTGTGAGCACTCTCCACACGACATGTAGTGGTGTTCCCGAAATGAAGCACCTGGTTCGTCCAAGCTTTGACGAACTTCTCCTTATGCACCAACCATGTCTGCTCAACATACTGGACGAGAGCGGAGTCGGCTACCCAATGCAGAGACATATCAATCAACGCATGCTCGTATGCGTCTATCGTCGGAGCTTCCACGACTGCTTTCCAGGCCTTATGCGTGAAGTGAGCTGCGGTCTTTTTGTTATTCCCCGTCAGCCAATAAACTCTATTCTCCATATCTTTATAGATATGCCACGTGCATAACAGATGGTGAGAATTTGGAAATACCATATGTACGGGTCGAAGAAGGACCAACTCACGATCAGTCACGATCGCCGAAGGCTCGACACCTGGACCCAGAATATTCCGAAGAGAATTCAACACCCACCAATAACTTCTCTCCGTCTCGTCCTCCACAACGGCAAACCCACACAGGAAGTTGTGATTACAGGGAGTCATTCCTATAATCTCAACTAGAGGCATCTTGTACCTATTGGTCTTATACGTAGAGTCAATGCCAATGAAGTACGGATAAGTCCTCACCAGTGCGAGTGAGTCCGGGTGTGCGAGAAAAACATGTGTCAGCGCATTCGTCTCGTCGTCTCCCAGGACTTGAACATAATATCCGGCCTGTGTCGCCTGGTGCATCAACTGGCTCACCACGTCTCGGCCCTCAGAATAGTCCTTCTTCAGACGATTTCTGTAATTATATACATGTCTGATCGTTGCGTTATCTTCTGCGTGTCGAGCCCTCACCGATGAGAGGATATAAGCTGGTTTCGCTTGCGCAGCAGTCATTTCCTCTACGATCTTCTTTGCCTGGCTACTTAACCCACTCGTCTGGCGGTGTCCCTCGGGATACTGTATCAGAGGGTGATTGTGCATGGATTTCTCAGGTGGGCCCGTACGAATGTACCATTCCCTAGTAATTGAATCCTCATGGGCTATGACTACAAACGGACACCTGCACTTGTTAGACTTCGAAGACCTCTCTAATTCATCCTCGTTGCCTCTATAACGTTCTCCGCGAGAACATCTAATCAATTTTTTCGTACCGCATTTCTTATGCGACGAAATAATCACCTCGAAACCAAGAGCAGCGACGCCTTTCGCCCAGTTAATGGCTTCGACGTCGGTCGGAAATCGTCCTCCTCCGCGAAAATGCTCACTGCAGTTTACCCCGTCGCCGATAAAATCCTCCAAGATGTGGACTTCCTTCTCCTCGTCTGAAAAAAAAATAAGCGGTCGAACAGTATTTTCGGCCATCCCCACAAGCGGCCGAAAAATATTTTCGGCCGTCGCAGTTCCGGCCGATTTGAGATTTCGGCTGGAATTGTCGAACATGGATCGAAATCGCTTGAAAAAAGTCCCAGCCGAACACAATTTTCGGCCATTTCAGGCAGGGCCGAAAAATAATTTCGGCCCGCACATGGCACAGCCGAACAGTGATTTCGGCTCCGTCAGGCAGGGCGGAAATTATTTTTCGGCCCTGCCTGAAATGGCCGAAAATTGTGTTCGGCTGGGACTTTTTTCAAGCAATTTCGATCCATGTTCGATAATTCATCTACGTACGAACGAATTTTACGAGAATTTGCTTACCAGTCATGCGAATAGACCCTTTCCTTTGCCCTGTCTCTTTCCCCTGTCGTCGATCCATTGCGATTTGAGTTTTTTTTTGTGTTTTGTTTGAGTCTGATTTAGATGTATGATTGCAATATGGAAAGCTTTGTCCTGAAAAGGGTTTTAAATAAAAAATTTTATTGAAAAGGGCAAAAACGTCTTTTTTCAGCCCTTTAGGGGGCGGTGACTAGGAAAAAGGGGCGGTGAATAGTAATTTAGTTTTTTTATTCAATTATATTAAGGTTTTACTGTGACGCAAGCGAAGGAAATGAGTCAAGGTCATAGTAGTCTTTTACTTATGGGACACAACGCTTTTAGAAAAAAACTTCATTTCCATATATATATATATATATATATATATATATATATAGATTTTCGTCCACCATTGTGTGGAAGTTGGTGGTTATATAATTTTTTTATTCAATTATATTAAGGTTTTACTGCGACGCAAGCGAAAGAAATGAGTCAAGGTCATACTAGTCTTTTACTTATGGGACACGTGGCGCTTTTAGAAGAAAACTACATTTCCACATATATAAGATGTCAACTATGTATTACGATTAATGCTAGTTACATTTCCTTCGTGCTCGACAAAGTGCGCCTTTTCCAATTAGTAACACCAGTTACAGTGAATATTGCATTTTCATCTTTTATGTCGATTAGAAAATAAATAGAATAAAAATGTAAAATGTTGCATCTCTAGATATGATATACTCAAGCCAATTATAGTTTTCAAATAAGGGTATATTACGTACGTTTCAGGTCCCAAAAATGTTTTAAAATAGGTTTTAGACTCTTTCAGAAAACATATTAGTTTAAAGGACCTAATTTTCGTAAAATTTAGAGATAAGGACCTAAAGTTACACAAGTGTTACTTCAGAGGAATAAACTGTTACTGAGGAACAATGAAGTGTTATTGCAGAACAATGAAGTGTTACTTACTGGAAGAACACTTGAAAATAATAATATGAGAGAGTTAAATTTCCATTACGTTGAGGTACAATATATACTACACTATAGCACTAACTAAAGTAACTTTACACCACTAACTTCATCAATTCAAGGAGCAATTCATTCCATAATTTAGGGAGTAAAACATTCCCTAATTTAAGGAGCAAAATCAGCCACTAATAAAGCAATCCACTACCATAATATTTATTATATATTTTAATTGTCTATTTCGACACTCCCCCTCAAGCTGGTTTAAAGATATCCCTCATTCCCAGCTTGCCTACTAACCATTCGAACTGTTTTTTGTATAGACCCTTTGTTAGTATGTAGGCTATTTGATTCTTCGTAGGAATATAGTTGACACAAATAATGCCGGTGTCTATTTTTTCCTTGATGAAGTGCTTGTCAACCTCCACATGCTTTGTGCGATCGTGATGTACTGGATTATGAGCAATTGAGATTGCTGCTTTGTTATCACAATGCATTTTTATTGGCACTGATTCTGAAATCTTCAATTCCAGCAATAATCTTTTGATCCACAACACTTCACAGATTCCTTGTGCTAGGGATCTAAACTCAGCCTCCGCACTGCTTCGAGCTACCACATTCTGCTTCTTGCTGCGCCATGTGACTAAATTACCACCTACAAATGAGCAATATCCTGAAGTAGACCTTCTATCGATTGGATTTCCAGCCCAGTCTGCATCAGTATAAGCTTCAACTTGCATATGTCCCCGACGACTAAACAGAAGACCTTTCCCGGGTGTGCCTTTAAGATATCTCAAGATCCGGTAGACTGCTTCGAAGTGTTCAAGTCCTGGCGAGTGCATGAACTGACTAACAACACTTACCGGAAATGCTATATCGGCTCGTGTATGGGATAAATAAATCAATTTCCCAACTAGCTTCTGATAGCGCTCCGTATCCTTCACAGATTTTACATTTGCTAGTTGCAGCTTGATGTTAGGCTCCATAGGTGACTCAGCCGGCTTACATCCTAGCATACCCGTCTCCGATAATAAATCAAGGACATACTTGCGTTGATTGACAAATATACCTTCCTTGGATCTCGCAAACTCCATTCCAAGAAAGTATTTCAACACCCCCAGGTCTTTGATTTCAAATTCTTTCCCAAGCTTCTCTTTAAGTTCCGCTAGTTCCTTATCATCACTTCCTGTCAAGATGATGTCATCAACATATACAATCAACACAGCAACTTTACCTTCCTTTGCATGTTTGTAGAACATGGTGTGATCGGCTTGACTTTGGGTATAGCCAAGTCGCTTCATGACATTACCAAAACGTTCGAACCAGGCTCTTGGAGACTGCTTAAGGCCATACAAGGCCTTTTTAAGTCTGCACACCATTCCAGCATTAGATTTTGTTTCAAAACCTGGAGGAATGCTCATAAACACTTCTTCATCTAGATCTCCATTGAGGAAGGCGTTTTTAACATCTAGCTGGTATAGGGGCCAATCAAGATTAACTGCAAGTGACAATAGTACTCGAATAGAGTTAATTTTTGCAACCGGAGAAAATGTCTCTTGGTAATCTATTCCATACGTCTGCGTGAACCCTTTGGCTACCAGCCTTGCCTTATATCTCTCCACACTTCCATCCGCTTTACTTTTTATTGTGAAGACCCATTTGCACCCTACTGTCCTTTGTTCCTTAGGTGCTGCGACAAATTCCCAAGTATCATTTTTCTTCAAGGCATTCATTTCTTCAAGCACTGCTAAACTCCAATCCCGGTCTGCTAGTGCTTCCTGAATGTTTCTAGGCACAACATGTTTTGAAATATTAGTAGTAAATGCCTTATGTGTTTCGGATAGATGACCATAGGTTATATATCTGGCTATAGGATATTTGGTGCAGGTTCTAGTACCTTTTCGCAAGGCAATAGGGAGATCAATATCTCCTTTTTTTAGGGTTGGACTTTCAAGACTACTATTGTAAGGCTCATGAATAATAGGTAGAGGAATAGCGTTAGGAGAAAAAAAGGTACCTGAAGTATCAACAGTTCCATTGCCCGGGAGTTCTGATTGAACTTGTGTTGGAATGGTTAGTTCGTCTTCTCCTGTTTTTTTGAATATTCCTTCTAGAATGCACCAAAGGTTCGAAAATATTTCGATTTTTTTCCATCCGTAGTATTTCCTCTTCTGACACACCAATATCATGGTCAACAACTTCTGGTTCAATATCCATGTCCTTGTATTCAGATTCGAGAGGTTGGTTAATAATAGTTGGAAAAGGATCAGATGTTTCCCAAAAATTTGATTCCTGTAAATTCTCCCCCTGAATTAAATTTTTTGTGAAGTATGGTTTCGTTTCCATGAAAGTGGCGTCAACTGTTATGAAAATACGTTTAGTGATGGGATTAAAAAATTTATAGCCTTTGCGATTCGCAGCATAGCCCAAAAAAACGCACTTTTCTGCCCTCGGGTCTAATTTAGACCTTGACCTCTTTGGTATATGCACATAAGCAATGCAACCAAATATCTTAAGCGGTAAATCTGAATTAATACGAGATTTTGGAAATTTTTTTTTTAAACAATCTACTGGGGTAATATGTTTTAAGACGCGAGTGGGCATCCTATTTATCAAATATGCTGCAGTTAAAATCGCATCACCCCACAAATATTTCGGAATATTCATATAGCTCTAGCAACTTCAAGTAAGTGTTTATTTTTCCTTTCTGAAATGCCATTTTGTTCTGGGGTGACAGGGCACGTTGATTGATGTAACACGCCTTTTTCCTTTAAAAAAACTTCCATATATTGGTTGAAATACTCCGTTCCATTATCGGTTCTTAAAATGCTTATTTTTGTTTGAAATTGATTTTCAATTAGACTAAAAAAATCTTTAAATATTTTTCCAACCTCATTTTTTTCTTTCATCAAAAAAACCCAGCAAAGTCGAGTATGATCATCCTTAAAAGTTACAAACCATTTTTTACCTGATGAAGTAGTTACCTTTGAGGGTCCCCACACATCACTGTGAAATAGGTAGAAAGGTTTTGACTCCAAATAGGGTTTTTGGACATAAGTTTTACGTCGCCTTTTAGCAAGAACACAAGATTCTCATTGGAAATAAAAAACATTTACCTTTTTAAATAAGTAAGGAAACAAATATTTCATATATGAAAAACTGGGGTGGCCTAACCGGAGATGCCAAACCATTATTTGATCACGAACAGAAAGGGAACTGATACTACTAAGTCCTTGAACAACTTTATTATCAGGTGGAATATTCTCGAAGTAGTAGAGACCACTAACCATTCTAGCACTGCCAATCGTCATCCCAGAGCTCCGGTCCTGAAAAATACATTGAGAGTCACAGAAAATCACACAACAGTTAGAATCTTTGGATAACTTGCTAACTGACAAAAGGTTGCAGGTGAGTTTGGGTACGTAAAGAACAGATTTCAGTTCTATTTTTTCAGAGATTGTGACCAAACCTTTTCCGGCAATGGGTGAAAAACTTCCATCTGCAATCTTAACCTTTTTATTTTTGGAATAGGGTGAGTATTGTTTCAATAGGTCAGGACAATTGGTCATATGATCAGATGCTCCGGAATCAATTATCCACGGAGCGGAAATTCCAAAACCACAAGAAAAGGCATTTATTTCGTTACCTGTATGTGCCACGGAAACTTTCGGAGAACTAGAAGTGGGACCTGATTTCAACAGTGCAAGAAGTTGCTGCAGTTGCTTGTTGGTGATGTTATTGACAGAAGTCTCAGCTTCATTTGCAGAGGGAAATGCGCGACTGTTTTTCTCCCACGTCCTGCCCTTAAAATTTGTAGGTTTGCCGTGGATTTTCCAGCAGTTTTCTCGAGTGTGGCGCGGCTTGTTGCAGTGGTCGCACCATACACTTGTTTTCTCCTCTGCCTTTCTTCCGTTGGTAGCACTTTTGCGTATGTTTGGGGCTGTCGACCTCATGGCTTGCACAGGTTCATATCCTGATGTCATGATCAAGGCAGAGCCCTCCACAGCGGTAGTAGCAGGTCCTTTCTTACCAAGCATAACATTCCTGCGACTTTCCTCTCTTCTAACTTCAGCAAACACCTCTCCTAGGGATGGCAGTGGTCGTCTGCCGATGATTCTCCCCCTCACCTCGTCAAAAACTTGAAGATACGACTATCTTCCACAGTTTTCTTGTGGTATTGTCCATCTTCAGGATTCTTCCACTCATACGCATCGTAGAGATCTAGGTCTTGCCATAGTCTCTTCAAGGAGTTGAAGTACTTGGTAATCGTTTCTTCGCCTTGCACCAATTCACCAAGTTTGAGAGTCAACTCATAGATCTGGGACTGATTTCCTAAATCAGAATACATCTGATTTACGTTTGCCCATAACTCATGCGCCGTAGGGAAGCACATATAATTTGCGCCGATCTCTTCTTCCATGGAGTTAACTAGCCATGTCATTACCATGGAATTTTCAGCATCCCATGTATCATACATTGGGTCTTTTTCCGATGGAGCCTTATCTTCACCCGTTAAGTAACCCATCTTTCCTCGGCCTCGGATATACATCCTCACTGATTGGGACCATCTTAGGAAGTTGTCGCCATTCAGCTTGATGGTTGTAATTTGGACGGGATGTGAGTCAGAAATTGTTTTGTGTGTGTTTCTCGGGGGTTGTGGCTGGTCAGTGCTGGAAATTTCAGACATGGCTTAAAGGAAAAAAAGAGGAAAAAAAATTCTATAGAGGTATCGCTGGAGTTCTCTTGTCGCTCTAATACCAACTTGAAAATAATAATATGAGAGAGTTAAATTTCCATTACGTTGAGGTTCAATATATACTACACTATAGCACTAACTAAAGTAACTTTACACCACTAACTTCATCAATTCAAGGAGCAATTCATTCCATAATTTAGGGAGTAAAACATTCCCTAATTTAAGGAGCAAAATCAGCCACTAATAAAGCAATCCACTACCATAATATTTATTATATATTTTAATTGTCTATTTCGACAAGAACAATGAAGTGTTATTGTAGAACAACGAAGTGTTACTAAGGAACAATGAAGTGTTACTGTAGAACAATGAAATGTTACTGCAGAACAATTAAGTGTTACTGCAGAACAATGAATGTTACTGTAGAAATTGGATCCTCAAAACTAAATATTTTTCTAAAAGGGCCTGAAAACTGAAAAAATTTTGACAAGGACCTGAAACGAAATTTGCCCTTCAAATAAAGATTGCGGAAATTTCCGTTCATATCCACCAAAGAGACTTGATGGGAAATTATGTCCGATTGGTTGACAATAGACTTTTGCTATATCTTATCTAGGGGTGGTTCGGTACGGTATACCGTACCAAAACTGTGATACCGTATACCGTACCGAAATTTCGGTATCGAAAAAATTTATACCAATACCATACCAAAATTTCGGTATACCTTAAATTTCGATACGGTATCATACCGAAATTTCGGTATGGTATCGGTATCATACCTTCTATACCATTCACACAGAGGGTTTTTTACCAAGCATGTCTCGTAACTCGTTAGTTTGTTGTTTTCAATTTTTTAGTCAATTCAAACTTCTTAGGTCCCAATAAGATGGATTACTAATACCAAAATTTTCAAAATAAAAAGATTTTTAATTCATAAAATAACCTTAAAAAATTTATATATTTTAGTCAGTCTCCTTAGTAAGACAAAGAACTTCACATAATCACAGAGTTGGGTATAATTAATAATTTATGGGCTAAATAAATTTATGAAGATCCTTATAATATTTTTATCCATTTTATATTTTCTGAAATAATATAATATATCTAGGTGTGTGTAAATATATAAAATATTAAAAAATTTTGTATTTCGATATTTCGGTATAATCGGTATACCTACTTTTTAAAATTTTCATACCTTTACCGTACCGAAAATTTTCAGTACGGTATCATACCTTACCAAAAACTTCGGTATACCAAAATTTTCGATATTTTCGGTACGTTACGATACGATAAGGACGGTATATCGGTATTTCGGTATATTTCCCCAGCCCTACTTATCTCCTCGCGTTATCTCTAACTTCAGTGAGATATTATTAATCAGCTTGCGCAATGCTTGTTAATCGAGTTAAGTACAAAAGGAAAGAACTATTAATTACAAAGATAGGCGCTATATATATATATATATATATATGTATTTTATTATAAAAATAGGCATCTCTCCTTTTATCTTATTTTCTTTTCTTAACTAATTTTAATTCTCTGCCCAAATTTATTACAAGGCGGCCTTTTATTTATTTTCCTTCTACTAAATGCACAAACTAAAAATAAAATGAAATGAAAATTAAATATATCATCCACAAAAACGATAAAGAAGTCGAATACAAAAAATTTACGGATATTTTCGATCGGCATAGCTATGTTGATGGAATTGGGACATCAATACCGTTGAAATGGTTTAACAGCCGGAACTGATAGATAGCCCAAAGAAATCGATCTATTCCGAGCAAAATCGGAAACCGAGATCAATAATTATAACTAGTATTATATGCACACTCTATGCGTGTGCTTAAAATATAATTGTTTTAATTTTAGTTTTAAAATTTATAATTTATGTTTAGTAGATGAAATATAATTTTTATATATATAAAAGGAAAATAATGATTAGGGATATAAGTATAATAACTAAAAATTGAGGGGTTAAATGTGATAATTATTTAATTAATGAAATTAGAAATAGAGGCCACGCACGTTTTTAAAACTTACTGTCCCTATAATGCCACACCCTAAATTAGCGGTCCCTATAATGCCACACCTCCTAAGTTACGGGACCAAAAAATAATTAAGCCTAAATTGTAAATATGTATAGACCAAATTAGCAGTTAATAGCCACCAATCACCCTTAATATAATAGTATAGATTGTATAAACACAATTAATAAATAGTTTAATATAAAATTATGGACCGAACATGTCGAATTCGGACATGGTTTCACAATCGATTTGATACCAGTCCGATAATAACGGAATCAGAATTAGAGTTTTGACGTTGAACCGATGAAACCGTCCCGAAATCAGGAAATTAAATAACCAAAAACAAACCAGTGAACCGAAAAGTTCATTTGTAAATAAGCATTAATAAAGTTATATTTTTAATATTATTTGTTAAAAATATATTTCAGCGAACCAAAAATTCTATCTTTTGGCAAACCGAAAAATTCTATTATAAATTAAAGACTGAACACCGTATTGAAAAATTCGGTTCGGCATCCGGTAAGAACCGAATTTCGATCTGGATTCGGTTCCATCGGTTAAGCAAACTATGAAGAACCAAATCATTTATAGAATAAATTTAAATTAAAAATGTACTATCAATATGAAAAAATAAAAAAAATATATATCTACTTTTGTTATACGTGACACATAGTGCCTATTTTTGTTAATCACTTTCGAAAGGATGCCTATAATTGTAAATTGACCGACATCATATCCATAGTTCTTCTCAGGTACTTGAGGATAGTTTTACGGATTTCCAATGCTTCTCACCTAGGTTAGCATAGATCTTGAAATCGGCTCACCACCATCACAACATAGGCGTATTGCTAAAAGATAGGGCCTCCAGTAATCTTTTTCCTAACTTCCCCTCTTTGAATACACATATATATTTTGGAAAGGTGGATCGTATGTCGCATATATAAGAATATTTTGTTAGAATCTTCCATTTTGAATATCTGCAAGATATTTTCTTGGTAAATGGCATGCGGTATCATCCTTTTGGAACTTGAACTCTTGAGGATTGAGTTTTTTTCGTTGGAGTCCGTCTTCGGAGGTGAAAGCTCTTTTCTTTTTCCTTTTTCATTTTTTTTAGTATATGTATGTATTATCCTAATAGTAATATATATATATATATATATATATTTATATACATATATGTTTATGACTCAAAAAAAATTTTCTCCCCCTCAAATCGTGCACCATAAGATGTACTCCCCCTAACAATATACTCCCACCTAGTAAATTTGGAGTGATACTCCCCCTTAATCTATGCACGTTTAAAATGTAATCTTTCTCCCAATTAAATGAGAGTGAACGTCTTTTCAGCACATATGCAAACTAAAGAATTATTGTTCTTTGAAAATGCATATTAGAATGTTACGTTTTGCTTTCTATCGCTCTTAGTTAAAATAGGTATTTGGCGCTCAGCTTATATGCATACTAAAAAAGTTCAAATTCTTAAGAGGTATGCATGATGAAAATGTACCTATGAGAGGGTATTTTGGCATTTCAGCTCACGTATGCATGCAAAAATTTGAAAGTTAAATATTTGAAATTATGCATAACTATAATGTACCCTCATGTGGTTGCTCGCATCGCAAACCAGCCGTGTATGTGGAGCAACCGTAGATACCATACACGCTGGGAAGTTTGGCTGCCCTCGTCGCATACCAGTCATAAGTATGGAGCAGCTCTCTTAGTGCCTACTCATGTTGGGATGTTTCGCTGCCCTCATTGCATACCAATCATGAGTGTGGAGCAGCTCTCTTAGTACCTACGCATGCTGGGATTCTGCAAAAACTTTATCGGGACTTAGGTACCCATATTTGGGATGGGTCCTCCCTTATTAGCAAAAAAAGGTTTAAGAACATTTGGTTCAAATATTGATCGTAACTCATCATTTACAGTCCTATTCAATTTATTTGTGATTTGAATCCAAGTTTGGTGAACCTTAGAGGGAAATGACATATCAGCGCCGGTGAATGTGTGCCTAGGTCTAGAAGATCTAAAGATTTTCTCCCTAGCCAGTCGCAGAAGATGTCTTTCAGATTTAATCTGGACTGGATATTGCATGTAAGACTACGAGCATAAAGCATTATAAGCATCACTATCAGGAGAACTAGTATTCCTACGACAATAACGCACGTCATTCACATTATAATGATAATTGTGCGTGATTTGAGAAGTTCGCATGCTTAGGCTGGGAACTTCTTCTTTGCATGCTTCCCTTTCCCTTTTAATTGGAATAGGAGTGGAAAATTCTTGAGCATTTTCGACCTTAATTTTAGAATAATGTTTATTTTTTCTTTCTCCTTCCTAATTTTCATTTGTTCCTTAGCTATCTTTAAAGCTCGACTTTTACTTAACGTTTCAACTTCAGTTAATATTGACTTAGAATTATTAGTAAAAGCTTCCTCAGGTTTAGGAACAAGGATGCTTCTTTTTGTTTTTGTTTTCTTTACCTGTTTTGAGGAAGATGTATTATTTGACAAATCATTTGAAACAGATAATGACAGGGAATTTTTGAGAAAATCTCTTTTAAAAGATTTTCCTTTTCAGCGCCAAAACATATTCTTTCAGAGTCCAAAGTATCTTGTAAATCTTTCAATTTACAAAGAGTCTCTGGAGTATCACATAGCGTAGGTTTTTTATCATGTAAATTATTTTCCCCGTTAGAAATTAAGTTAGAGGGAGAGTTTTGGTCTGTTTGACGTCTTTTCGAAATTCTCTAAACCGTCAATCTTAGAATAAAGCATACACTGTTCCTCTAAGACCATCTCATATTTTGATGAGATTACATTTTGTTCAGCTTCGCAAGAATGTAAATTGTTAGTCATCTCGCAGACCCTCTTTTCACTATCTTCTAACTTAGTTTCTAAGCTAATGACATTTGACTTTTTGCGTTGGCCAAATCTTCATTAGCCTAAGCTAGACTTTCTTGTTGCTTAAGCAACACAGAGTAATTACTGGCAATTCTTACTTCTAATTCCTCAATTCTCCTAGCTTGAGCATCCATTTTAATTTAATTTTTAATTTATTATATATATATATTTAATTAAAATTGGATTTTGGAAATTCTGTTCCGAAAGTTCGGTTTTGTAGAGATATATCGTGAAGTGTCGAAGATAATAAGCGTCGAAAAGTTTTGGTGTGCACTTGAAAATTTTGAAATGATTTCGAAAACTTCGGTAAGATTACCAAAACCTTTTCTATAATTTGCCAATAATTTCCTAAGTAGATCGTCGAATATGTGATCGTTGACACGTTTTGTGGATTTGCTTTCAACAATTTGTCAAAAAACGCGTCTACACCGAAAATTTTGGGCCCGGAAATTTTTTTTCTGAAAATTTATAATCGGGCGTTGGAATCGACTATGCCCGTTGGACTCAGAAAATTTTTCTCATCAAATGACGAAAAAATAATTTTCCTCAAAAAATTTTTTTGATCCTTAAAACAATTTTATTTTGGTGATTGAAAACGCTTAAGTGATATTTGAAAGGTGAGTGAGTTGAACAGAAGGTCTTAAAAAATGAAAGTTCTCAGATGAAATTCGAGTGATGAAATTCGGGTGGGAACCTTATTGAAATTCGGATGAAGACTGAAGTGGTCCCGGTACGATATGGATGTAAAACACTAAGTATAGACTATATGTTGGGTAAAATGTCGGGGTAACACTCAACCTAACATTCAGGTGCACAGCGGAATATTGAATTACTTAGTGACGAAAATGAAATAACACGAGATGTAAATCTGTGCAGCAAGTCAAATAACTTGCTGCGTGCCTCAAGGCGAAATTCCACTAACAGCAATGGATGGCAAAATAACTATCCGAAGATAGTAAAAACACGTCTAGCAAAACCTACGAATCAAAAAGGATTCTGCAAACTACAAGATCTTTCGACCTTTGAAAAGCTAGGCTAAAAGACAACTCTCGCAATATGTAAAACTCGCTCAAACTCGATATGTGTTTTGCTCATCGTTTTCGCTCAATATGCCGCTCAAAGTTACTCATTGAAAGCTCTCTCGAAAGTCGTACGTTGCTTGGCAGTATCTTACCAAACTCCTTAAGCTTCGGAACTCCTATGATCGCCTCATGCTTGATAAGTTGCTCCAGCATTCGGTAGTTGACATGGCCCAGTTTGTAATGCCAAAGGATGACATCGTCTTCGGCCTTTGAGAGTTGGCACACGTCCTTCGAACTGGATTTGTCTCCGACTAAGTAGCAGTTATTGCTCGATCGTTTACCTGCCATAACTCGAACACCATGGCTGTTAAAAACCTCACAACATCCCTTATTAAATCTTAGCTTCAGGTCGTCGTCGCACAGTTGGCTTATGCTAATCAGATTGGCTACGAGCCCGTCTACATGAAGAACATTGCTTAGCTTGGGAAAGTCAGGCACGTTCAATCTGCCTCGACCGAGAATCCGTCCTTTGGTACCCGTCATATGTCGGGAACACCCGCTATCGAAGTACCAAGAACCTGTCACGTTAGCTCGCAAAGAGGTATACACAACATTGCACTTATGCACGGACTTCTCTATCCAAACTTTCTTAGATGATAAACCAGCATTTAGGTTACCAGAATTTGAAGGATGTCCGGGCTGCATGCAATGAGTATTTAAATCTACCCTTAGACTTACTGGCACCATGCTTAGTACTCTTCTTAACAACTAAGGTCTCATTACTTTCACTCGTAACATGCTCGGCATTCTTCTTAACAAAGACTATCTTAGGTTTACCATCAGGCAAAGGTTTAGAAACATGCACAGGCTGAGAATTAAATCCTACACCTTGCTTATCAAAAATACCTAACGATAATACCTCAGCAAGAGTCGAGTTACCCTTGTTCATCTTTGTGAACGTCTCATCGGCCTCGTCGACTCGCTTTTGAAGCTTGTCAATCTCCTTGTCCTTGCGTGTTAGTAAGGCTTCCATTTTGTTCATTCCATCCACCAAGCTTTCAATCATCTTTTCGCTTTTCTGATTCTCATCGGTCAGCTTCTTAACCTCGGCTTTGAGTTCCGCGTTCATCGCCTTTTCTTTCTCATATTGCGCAGACAACATATTGACAGCTTCATTAATCTGGACTTCCGCGCAAACGTCGATTTCTAACTCTGCATCATCAGAACTTAAATACCCATCAAAACAGTTTGAGTCATCATAATCAAAAATAATTTGTTTCCCAGATGTTGAGTCAGATGTTGGCTCAACATCAGTTACCACCGTAAAGCCGATTTGATGATCTTCTTCTTCGTTGTCTGAGAAGGAATGTATGGATACTGATGATTGTCTGGACTCCTTAGTACACTGTTCTTCATGTTCATCGTCGGAAAGATCAATCCAAAGAGCTTTGTCGTGCTTGCGAAGTGTGTTGGCACATTCATTGGCGAAATGACCCCAACCTTGACATTCATAGCATCTCACAGAATCATAGTTGATGTTCTTTTTCTTTCCATCAGGTTTGCGTTTAAAGAACGGAGGCGCAGACGAAGGTTCTGCTTTGGCATTCTGGCCCTTTCCTTAATGTTGGGCCAACATTCTGCTCGACATTCTTCTTCTGAAGAAACTTTGTGAATTTCTTCACGAACATAGCCATATCCTCATCGCAATTGGGGTCAGCCTCAGTTAGATCCTTGGATGGCTGACTGATCAGTGCGAGACTTTTTCCGCGGGAGGCCCTATCTTGTACTTCGAGATTGGTCTCAAAGTTCTTCATGATGTTCATCAACGTGTTGAGATCCATTGTCGACAAATTGTGGACTTCCTCAACCGCAGCTACCTTCACATTAAACTTCGCATTTAGTGTTCGAATTGCTTTAGATATTAATACCTTATTTGCGATCGGCTCTCCGAGACTGGCGCACTCGCTCGAGATCGACAGAATTTTGCCGAAGTATGTGGTAACATCCCCATCATCCTTCATTCTGAGGTTTTCAAACTGGTTGAGGAGTAGCCGAAAACGTGTCTGCTTCACACTCACATCGCCTTCACAGTACCTCTGAAGTAGATCCCACGCATCCTTTGCTGTAGTACTATTTTGTATGATCTTGAACATGAAGATATCCACAGAAGAGAAGATGGCATTAAGGGCTTTATCATTGAACTCGGCGGCGCTCTTCTCTTGGAGAGTCCACTGATTGACCGGTTTCTCAACGACTTCACTATCAATATCCTGGGCAGTCTTTGGTGTAAAATAACCGTGGAGCACAGATTCCCATGTACGCAAGTCTATGGATTTGATGCACTGTCGAACACGAACCTTCCAATAGGCGTAGTTGGAGCCGTCTAATACAGGGACTTTGCCGATGTAATTTGAACTTGAAATATCCATTATAAAGGATAAAAAATGCTTAGTCACGTCAAGCGGAGGCTCTGATACCACTTTGAAGTGGTCCCGGTACGATATGGATGTAAAACACTAAGTATAGACTAGATGTTGGGTAAAATGTCGGTGTAACACTCAACCTAACATTCAGGTGCACAGCGGAATATTGAATCACTTAGTGACGAAACTGAAATAACACGAGATGTAAATCTGTGCAGCAAGTCAAATAACTTGCTGCGTGCCTCAAGGCGAAATTCCACTAACAGCAATGGATGGCAAAATAACTATCCGAAGATAGTAAAAACACGTCTAGCAAAACCTACGAATCAAAAAGGATTCTGCAAACTACAAGATCTTTCGACCTTTGAAAAGCTAGGCTAAAAGACAACTCTCGCAATATGTAAAACTCGCTCAAACTCGATATGTGTTTTGCTCATCGTTTTCGCTCAATATGCCGCTCAAAGTTACTCCTTGAAAGCTCTCTCGAAAGTCGTACTTTGCAGCTCAAAAATAACTCTTATTTAAAGGTCTTGGCTCCATCTTGAATTGATAAAAGATCCCTTGGATATCTCTTCGAAGATCTCTCTAAATATAGTATATATTTAGTTCGATTCTTCTCATCTAATCGGCCGATCTCTTATCTCCTATTTATGGTAGCTGGTTGAATGATTCTCTTTTGATATTCAGATCTTCTAATCTTGGTAGTCACTTAACCAATTCTCTTTTGACCTTCAAATCTTCTATTTATAAGGTAAGTGCACTTCCCAAATTCGTTCAAGCAGCTCCACATGTTTCCCACACGGTTTGATCCATTCCCTATCCTTATATAAGTCCTGCACATCACTAAAAATAGCCAAGATACGGATTAAACAAGTTTTGGGCATGAAAGATAAAACTGAGAAAAGAAACATTCTCGGCCAACAGATATTGGCTAGAATGTTACCTTAACATTGCCAGTGTTGAAGCCTCAACATCAACAAAGACTTTGACCGAAAATTCTAAGTTTTGAAATTCGGGTAGACTAATTTTCGGCTAGGTAGAAATCAGGGTAAGGCTAAGCTGATTTTCGGGTAGCAAAATCGGGCGAATTCGCAGAGTGAAAATTCGCAGAATTTAAATTCGGGCGAAAATCAAATTCGGGCGAAATCTAAATCATGCGAAAATCACTAAAAATGTGAAACTCGAGCGAAAGTGAAATTCGGGCGCTACAGTGAAATTTCGCTGAGAGTGTCTTGTTCGGGCAAAAAAACACTTGTTGCTACAGTGTAAATTCGGGCGAAAATCAAATGCTTGCAACAGTGCACATTCGAGCAAAAATCAAATTCTTGCTACAGCACATTCGGGCCAAAATCAAATTCTTGCTACAATGCACATTCGCCCGAATTTGGGTGATTCTGTCCGAAAAGTTTCTGGGCTGAATGACGAACTGCAAACGAATTTCTACCTAAAACTCACTCAAATCAAATGAAAAATGTTGGGTAATCAGTTAAAATCACACGAAAACAACCTATTTAGTTCTAGAGCTTGCAAAATCAGTATAATCAAATCAAATGCTCAAGAACAAAGCCGGAATTCGAAATCAACAAAAGCAAGAGATTACCCAAAATTTTCAGAGAAATCGTTCAAATCCGAACGTATTTCGCTCTGATACCACTTGTTGGCCCTAATCTATCCAACTAATCTATCAAAGAACGATTTTACCACGATATGTGAATGGGAAGAGGTGATTCAACGTGGGCGTGTGTGTTTGAAGGTTAGGGTTTCACAAAATTTTCTCTCTTTAATTTTCACACAAGGCACACCTAACTATGTGTTAGGGTTTTAGTATTTATACCAAAAGTTGGTATATAATACGTGGACCCTTGTAAGCCCATTACAAGAATAAGATCACTGGCTCTATAACATTATTAAAGCCCAGTTCACTTAAATTAATTTACAAGATTAAGATAACCTAATTTAATTGAACACAATAAAGTAATCCTAACAAAGCTCATAAAACTCAAATCTACTGGACTTCCTGACTGTCACTAATAAGTAAAACGACCGATGTCATATAAACTATAAGCTATTAGAATTCTCTAGCAAGTAGAATATCTTAAGAGGATTAGCTAAAATGTACGATATTTTATGTGGGACAAAAGATCGCATTTTTAAGGATCGTGGTCATGATTCTCCTATTGAAGATTCAAGAATTGAGAAACAACAATTTTAGACAGCTCACTGATAGCAGCATGTACGTGATAATAATCCGATCTTCCTCTTTGTCAATGCCACTTGTGGTTGTATCCACTTGATGCCACCGTTGTGCCTGTAGTACCTGGGATCACTGTTTAATTGTGACAATGGCCTTGGCTCCTGAAACAAAACGTCGTTATATGACTACAAAATTGTAATAAAGTGGGCCACCCACTTACTTATTGATTTAAAGTCTTGTAATCGCAAATTCACCCATTCATAGTTGCAATGGTGAGAATAACAACAGTTCTCAGGTAGTCATCTCGATCTTTCAAAATTTTCCACAACTCAGCTTGATTCTTTTATATTAAGTATTCGCTTTTCAGGTTTTCAAAGTTATGACAAACAAAAGTCGTGTATTTTACCTTATCTTGTTCGGTTATGATTTTCGTGGAGTTAATATTGTCACCTAGACCTTTCGCTTTCAAATGGATATAGCCATCTACTTGGGCTAGTGATATCAAATGCGACAAATTCAAGGCTCACAAAGTTCGAATGTTACTATGATAAAAATACATATATGTTTTAACAATCAAAACATAACAGACTATTAACAGAAACTTAAAATTAATCTCCTTTTATGATAAAGTTATGAAAAGTTATATTCACATCCAAATAAGTATTGTCGCAAAATAATCATAACAAACAGATCATACATCAAATAGATCGACATCATTCTATCACAAAAAAGAAAATATATTTATTGGTTATAATACTAAAGGGAAAACTGCAAATTAATAACTTCTTAAGGCTTGATAAAAACTTGTTCAGATAGATGTAACGGGGTGTTTGTTTTGGGGGATCCATTTCCTCTATGACTTGTCAATGTGATTGTATAGTTTAGGTGATGATGAACCATCACCAGAATGATAGATCATCTGGGTGATAAATTGAGGTGATATTTTAAGTTTTAGATCACCCAAAAAAACATACGTGATCTTAGACCACGGTGACGGGTTGATCTTTTCAAAATATTTATGGACAAAAATACCGTTCTTATTTTAATATTTCCATCTTACTACTTTTCTATATTAATCACATATTTTGTCATATTACATATTAGACCACACTATTATTTTAATTTGGAAAATGCATAATTTTATTATAAATTGATAAAAGGTACACATAAAAGCTGAAATAATAAATAATTATTAGAAAATAAAATTACAATATACGAGCTAAAAAAATAAATGCAAATAAGTAAAATCGTACACGTAACAAAGAGATAGATTTCAAGTCTCGCCATTTGAATACTCATCCCACAAATGATCTCAATGCATTACGGAGTGCAATGTGATCATCATTATTCCAATTTTTTGTAACGAGATATGAATTCTTCAAATTGAGTATTTTCATCTATTGCCATTTCGTCCTCTGGCGGCGACGATTCCATCTCAATTTCAATTGGGGCACTTAAGTCACGTTCATCCTCCACAATCATGTTATGCAAAATAATACATGTAGTTATTATATTGTTATGCCAAAACGTGATTGAAGAACTCGAATGCACGTTCAACGTCTTTTCTGTAAGATTCTTGTTTCATTGCAAAATATTTTTTTCTTGGGACCGCGTGACTCGTGAATTGTTTCCATTGTAGAACATTTTGGGCTATCAGCTAAATAATAACCCATATATATTTTTTTCCTTGAATAACGTAGTGAGCTGAAGGAGCAATACCTTGAGTTAGGTCTAAGAAAATATGAAATGACTCTAGTACGTTGATATCATTGTTGGAGCCGGGAAAACCGAAACAAGCATGCCATATCCAAAGATCATAATGTGCTACAGCTTCAAAAATAATGGTAGGCTTTCCACTACGGCCTGCATATTGCCTGGCCCATGCAGTAGGGCAATTTTTCCACCTCCAGTGCATGCAATCTAAACTCCCTAACATTTCGGGAAAACCACGCTGCTGTACAATATAAAGAAGTCTAGAAATATCATTAAACGTAGGCCTCCTAGAAATATCATTAGACGTAGGCCTCCTCAAATAACGCTCACTAAATACCTCAACTACCGCTCGACAGAACTTTTTTCATGCTTTCAATTGAAGTAGACTCTCCGATTCTAACATACTCGTCCGTAGCATCTGCTGGAACACCATATGCCAACATGCGAAAAACAAGTCATTTTATCATGATTTTTATTGCCTCGACAATTTGCAGGAACAAAGAGCGTGACATTCGATATCGTTTACGAAACATGACCTCATTGTACAATGGGTTATCTGAAAATAATCAATATACAACCTACGATCAGCAGCCTCTCGATCACAGTTGATAAATATATGCCCAGGAATAGAACCTCCATGAGGGGTTTGGTGGTTTTGTTGATGGATAAGTTGTTGGATCATGTTATTATTAGCGATAACATGACCTATCACTTCTTGTTTTTAACGTAGAGTATTTATAATTTGCATGTTATCATCATCAGAAGAGGAAAATGACGAATTCCCGAAACTGAAATTCATTAGTGTATATGTAGGATGAGAAAATTATGTTAAATGTCTAAAATGGATTGATTGTTTTCACATGAGCATAAGTTATATGTATTTATAGTAGTGTATTTGAAAGGTGTAAGAACAATCATAATGAGTTGTCTCTTGCGGGCCATAGCATTGGAAGAAGTGAGCATCTTTGCAGAGAGTTGTCACTTTCGAGGCCATAAGATTGAGAGGTGTGAGATTCCTTGCAGGGAGTTGTCATTTTCGAGTAGATCATTCAATGGTGTGAGAACATTTGCAGAGTTGTCACTTTCGAGGCCATAGCATTGGGAGGTGTGAGAATCCTTGCAGAGAGTTGTCACTTTCGGGGCCATAAGAATGAGAGGTGTGATATTCTATGCAGAGACATGTCACTTTCGGGGTTATAGCATAGAGATGTGTGAGAATCTTTGCAGAGAGTTGTCACTTTTGGGGCCATAAGATTGAGAGATGTGAGATTCTTTGCAGAGAATTGTCACTTTCGGGGCTATAGCATAGAGACGTGTGAGAATCTTTGTCGTGATTTGTCATTTTCAGGTTGTTTTACTATAAAAGTACTCTTGGCATTTTAGTAGGAATCACTACTTCCCAACATCATACAAAACATCTATTACATTTAACTTTGTGTAAGAATGTCGATTCGATCATCATCCTATAACCATGATGAAGATATCCTCTTATGCCTGGTTTACTGGAAATTTATCAAGACCCAATTGTTGGGGTGTACCAATCATCTGATTGATGCTGGTCTCGTATAGAACAAGCTTTCAACGAAAAAAAACCTGAGGTTCGTACCAAGAGATCTATGTGAGCACGGATCCAAACAATCGAGAAACCTGCCAAGAGACTCCATGCATGCATAGAAGCCGTAAATGAGATGAATCAAAGTGGTGCTTCGAATGAAGATATAGTGAGCATTAAAATTTTATTGAATTTGTAACTTATTATTCTTATGAACTATGAGTAATTATTTTAAACAACTTGTAGATGCGTCGAGCAAAAGTGTTGTTCGCACAAGATCCTAAATTCAAATCAGGATGGAAATACGATCATGTTTGGGATATTATAAAAGGGTTTGAAAAATTTAAAGATGGTGCTACGAGGAGCAAAAAAAAAAAAACAATCCGGCCATTATCCCTCTTCTGAGTCAGAAACTCCAACTCCCGAGTTTGTCGGACAATCATCTCATGGTATTTCTTCATTTTCTCTAAACTTAGACGACTCAGATAACTTTGTTGGTGATTCTCCTTCGGAAAGACCTATTGGGGTGAAGAAAGCCAAACTAAAAAGAAAGATAAATGATGATACATCATCGATCATTAACACTATGCAGGAAGCAAACTATAAACTCCTTGATGAGTTAGAAAAAACAAATGAACAATTGCAACACCAACTGTTAGGAAATAATTATAGTGTCCTCTAATTACTTAAATATTGGGTTTATATTTTATCATTTAGAGGGTTGTACTAGTTTGGGGAGACAAATGATATTATATCTAAGTTAGGTGACTCGGCCTTAACATACCAATTACTTGTGGTATATAAAGCCCATACTTACCCCAATTAGGGTTTATCAAAAGAATTTCAAAGTAAGTCACCTTGTACCTTTCCTTAGAAAAACACACACTTACATACACTCCAAGGTGTTCTTCACGTTAATGCATATAAGATAATCTTTTTGGTAACATAAGAACCAACAAGTGGTATCAGAGCCTAACGTGGATCAATATCTTCGATTTGAATCCAGTTTCGTTCGATTCCGATGTGATTTGAGGAAGATTTTGCTTCAAAACTCATTTTCGTTTTTTTTTTTTCCGTTTTGGGCATTTTCAATCGTTTTCATTGATTTCTGTCTCCTATGACATTAGAAAACTGATTATGAGTATTTTTATGGTCTTTCACGTCGATTTCAGTCAAGATTGAGTAGGATTTGAGAAAAAATGAGTCTGAAAATCGGTTTTTTCTGGGTTTGTTCTATCGCACAGTACTAAGAAATTCGAAGGTCTCGGCCGAACGTCTTCATTTTGCAGAGAATCGCCCGATTAAAATCTCGGCGAATTTCAATCTTTAAGACAGAGTCGCCCGATCCGTTGCCTTATTTGACAAATTGTCCGACGCATAAATTGCCCGATTTGCTACAGTACCCAAGTTTAATCAATCGAAGCGCCCGATTTTCATTTAGACTAAAGTCGCCCGAAACCAAGCCCTTTTGAACTCTATCGCCCGATTCTCGCACTTTGAACCTTTGTCGCCCGATTTTGATTTCCTAGAACTTGAGTCGCATGATTCTCTACGCTTAGGACTTAAATCGCTCGAATTTGCATCTATAGAACTAGAATCGACCGATTGTCAACACTGCAAACTTTTCTCGATCGAATTTGATTTCTTAGAACTCAAATCGCCCGATCCTCAAGCCTTAGGCAAAAATCACCCTACTTTAACACACGACAGACTAAATTAAGTGAACTCACGTAATTTGACTCAAAACTCAAAATTCTTCAAACTTGACCATTACTGTTCGAAACTAACATTTCATCTCGCAGATCTATTTTGCGTTAACGATCATTACCAAACAAAACATGGACGGTCATGCTATTGGATCTGACAACCGTGCACCACTGCTAAGATGGGGAGAGTACGGGGTTTGGAAGCAATGCTTCATCAATTTCATAGAAATCAAGGATACAGACCTCGCCAATGACGTGCCTTCCTCCATTTTTGAGGGCCCAGCTCAATTTTGGACCATCATTCCTGCCGAACCCGATGCAGTTCCTGCAATCCCAGAGAGAAGAGCTCCTAAGGATCCCACTCGATACAATGACGCCGAGAGAGCACGAGCCAGAGCGGACAAGCTTGCTCGACACTACGTACTTCAAGCTTTACCGAATGATGGCAAGTGGATGCAATGGTCACGGCAAAGGAAATCTGGCATGAAGTATCCAGAATGATGATTGGGACAAAAGTTAGCAACCTATCAAAAAATCGAGCATCCTCACGGCCTATGATTCCTTCAAAGCTAAGGTGAGGGAAGAACTTCGAGACAGTTATCTTCGTTTCTTGGCCATCATCAATGAGATAAGGAAGATCAACATCCAACGTTCAAACCTTGAGCACAACATCAAATTTCTCTCCACACTTCAACCCGAGTGGAGAAGGATTGCAGTTCTGGTCAAGCAACAGAACAATGACTTAGACGCAAAGGACATTCATTCCTTGCATGATAACCTCTCTCAGTACTCCCAGTATGCCAAAGAGATCAAGAACGAAGGAAAGACAAATGCTGCATGGAACCTATTGCCCTCGTGTCCACTAAATCAAGCAACAGAAACTCGAAGACCTCTAAAGGAAAACAGGTCTTGCAGTCTGACACTTCAGACAATACCGAATCGGACTAAGAATCTGAGGACGAACTTGAATCCATCAGAAAGAAACTAGCCATTATCTCAGAGACAGTCAATAAGATGAGGCTAAGAAATCATCATCTTCCTCCAACAGACAACGAACCTCAAGCGGGAAACAGAAGTTCATTACTCCCGAAGAACCTGAAACAAAGAAAATTGAAATTTCAAAGAAGTGCTTCAACTGTGAAAAACCGGGTCACTTTGGTTCAGAATGCTTCAGATCGAAGAGGAAAAATACCGAATACTACAAAAAGAAGTTTCAGCTTTCCCAGCGCAAAGAGGCAGGAATTGTCCTTGTTGCTGAGAAAGAGGAATTGCTAGAAGACACGTCCGACGAGGAGGAGAATGAAATGGCCTTCATGGTGAAGAGCAATTATTATGGCTCCAATGAGGAGTGTAGAATACCATTTGTAATTGTGCTTGATTTCATTAGTTGTCCTTGTAATTTGGGGCGTTTTGTATAGTAGTCCTTAGATTAGGACTAGTTTGATATTTATACTAAGTTTGTTTGGTATAAATACATGTAAATCAATTGAGCTGAATAGAGAAAGTTTAGAGAATTGATCCGAAGGGCTTGCAATTCATTTCTAGAGAGAGAAACAACAGTAACTTTCTCACTCTAATTGAATTCTCTCTAGTGTTCTTAACTTGAGTTTTTCGATCGAATTCAATTGATTATCTAAACGATCGAATTACTATGAATTCTAGCCTAGGATCCTAGAGTTGTTAATCGTAGGACCTAACAATTGGTATCAGAGCAGATTCATTCTGTTTTGAATCGAAAATTGTTAGAATTAGATCGAAAATCATTTTCTAGATACTGTTCATCAAAGAACAGGTTTGGCGCGAAAACCTTTTTCGATCCAATAGCTTAATTCTGTGCTTAATTGACTTGAATTTGGTGTTTCTGTGCTTGTTTAAGTGTTAGATCATCATTGCGATCAGTTCTGTAGCAGTTTGAACTTCGATTTTTAGGATTGAATTGCTTCCGCGTGTTACTGTTTGCGAAGAACATGAAGCACACGTTCTGATTTTGATCAAATTCGATATATTTTGCTTCATAACGTGTTTAATTGCTTGTTCGTGCGTGATTAGTACTTGATTGCGAGCAATTACCTCAAACTTCAGTATCTGATTCTTTGTTTTTGCTCGAATTTGTGTTAATCGTATTCTGTGAATTTTTCTCGATTGCTCAAATTTTTCTCGCTAAGTTTTGCGATCGGATTAGTTTCTCAATCGATAAACTTAGCGCGAGAATTTTTCTCGGTCAGAATACGAAGTCAGCGCTAGAATCGTCATCAGCAGAAACGATTTTAGTTAGAAATATTTCTCGAGCATTATACAGCGAAAAACTTTTTCGAGAGAGACTGAAAAACTTTTTCAGTCAAACCTTTTAACGTTTGACCAGGCGAAAATCATTTACTTGTCGAGAAACTTACTAACGTACTGTTTCTTTACGATCGAAATAAATTCACGATCAAGAAATTTTTCTCGACCGAATGATTTTGAGCAATTTATCTCGCTCGTAAAATATCACGCTGACAAAATTTCTCGCACGAGAACAGTACTCAGTACATTTTATCTCGACGGAATTAATTTCGATCAAACTTTAAAGATTGAATCGAAAATAATTGTCGATCTAATTTTTGAATCGAATGCTACTAACGAATTTTGTCACTTGTGAAGCACATTACATCATCTTCAACCTTCAAAACAATTAACGAAGATCCTTCAACAACTCGACTACAATACAAACATGGATGCATACTCACTCGGAAATGACAACCGTCCGCCGATCTTGCAAAGAGGCGAATACACAGTGTGGAGAAGCCGCTTTCTGAATTTCATCGCTCTAAAGGATCAAGCCGAAAATCTACTGAAGTCCCTTGAAGTGGGACCGGCACAGTTCTGGGTTCATGTACCCGGGGACGAAACAGCTACTCCAGCAATTCCAGCTTCTAGGCGACTAAAGGAGCCTAGAGAATACTCTCTGGAGGAAAGAGCTCGAGCTAAGACTGATCTAGTAGCCATGAATACCCTTATGCAGGGCATCCCCAACGATATATACAGACAAATCGACAGCCTTACATCGGCCAAAGGGATGTGGGATGAGCTGCATAGGATGATGCAAAGGACGGAAGTTGGCATAAAGGCCAAGAAGGCGAACATTCTCACTGCTTACGACTCATTCAAAGCAAAGCCGGAGGAGTGTCTAAACGAGATCTACCAACGATACCTCACTCTTCTCAATGAAATGAGGAAGATAGAAATAACGAAGACAAACATGGAGACAAACATAAGATTTCTATCTTCTCTGCCCACGGAATGGAAGAAAATATCCACTCAAATACGACAAAATAATGATCTAGAGGAGTTGGATGTCCATGCCGTGTTCGATAATCTCGCTCATCATGAGGAGGATATCCGCGAGATTACCAAAGAGCAGAAAGGCAAACAAACCGATGACACGGTTGCCTTAGTCTCGGAGAAGAGGAGCACAAGATCAAGAAAGGAAAAGATCGTTAGGCCACCTTCATCATCAGAGTCGGAAGATGAATTGGACTCCAACATCGAGCCGAACATGAAAGCCCTTGGAAAACAGTTAGCTCTCATTGGACAAATGATGAGCAAGAAGTACTTCAAAAAGAAGTCTTCAACCTCAGCCAATAGACTTCGGACTACAAGCTCCAAGAACAAAGAACGTGCTCCGGAGAGTTCCGAGGTCAAGAATCCCAAAGAGACTAACAAATGCTTTAACTGTGGCAAAGCATGTCACTTCGCCAGAGAGTGCACTCTCCCGAAGAAAAGAGATGCAAACTACTACTTCAGGAAGCTTCAATTGACAAAACAGAAAGAAGCTGGAGTAGCTCTCATGGCCGAACAGGACCAATGGCTCGAGGACACGTCGAGGTCCGAAGAAGAGAACTTAGCCCTCATGTCCCGTCTCGACAACGAATTGGACGCCGAAACATCCACTCGTACGGACGACGACAACGCATTCACGTCTTCAAATGAGGTAGTCACTCCTTCCACATTATTGACCATGTTAGAATCATATCAAAAGCAATATGCTAACATGAAACATGAGCAGAAAAGTATAAAGGAAGTAGAGAACGAACTTGAGAGAGCTCAGGAGAAGATAGATAGTCTCGAACAAGAACTTAGGAGCTCTAGTGCAAAAATAGATGAACTTACTAAGAGCCTACAGTCTAGAGAGACTAGTCAACCTCAACTAGGACAACAGAGCGAAAAGATTAAGGAATTAGAAGATAGGCTAGCAAATAACTACAATTGCTTGGTTAGAAATCTCAACGAGAAAGCCATTTTAAATTGTAGGATAACCGAAGCTACCTCTAAGATCACTAACTTAGAAGCTCAATTAGAAACATCGAATGCTAATATTAGTGAGCTTAGTAAGGATTTCGATGCCTGTCAAGCCGCTAAACTAACCGTGGAAAATAATTATGCTCTCTTAGGTGAGGAACGCAAGAAACTATATGCCAAAATAAAGAAATTAGACGATATAGTTACGCGTAGGGGACAATCCGAACAGACGATATTTTTGAACAAGCCCAAGGATATAGAGTTCTATAATCCTATAGAAGGCATAGGTTTCACTAACCCGTGTGTTTTACAAAAGAAAGAAATATACGATGTTAAACACATGGGCTTAGGAATAACCTCTCTTAGAAATTTTACTGAATCGTCTTATGAAAATACTTTCGATTCATCCATTAGACAAGGTCCACATGGTCCAGAAATCCCCTTTGACTACAAAGAACTAAATGAAAAGGACAAAAATAGGAAAGAAACTCTAACACCTGTCTGCAATTTAGTTCAAATTCTACCTCCTCACTCTCGAACACACCACGAGGAAGTTAAAACCATTAATTATAAAAATTCTCTCTACAAACCCCCTATCATAAAACAGATAGAGGAGTCACAGGCAAAGTTAGAAAAATAACGAGAGAATTTCGAAGCTGAAAAGAAAAAATTCTTTAAGGAGATAGAAAATCTCAAGGCTTCCTCGTCCTCCCAAACTACCTCTCACGCTATTACAAAAAGCGTGAAAAATGAAAAATCGCCTTTGAAAGATAAATATTGTAAAAAATAATTCTGTTAAAAGTGCTATGACTAATTTTACTTTACCTACGTCTACAGGGAGCGTAGCCTCAGCACTAAAAACAAAGGCGAGAGTGTCTAGCACTAAGATAAAGAAGGAGCCATTAGATTTAAATGTTTCTGAGCATGCTACTCCTTCTGTTACAATAAAAGACACTCGTAGAAATAAAAGAGCTATTTCCACTTTTAAGATAGTTGCTTCTACTTATTCACTTCAGCCGATCACCTTTAGAAGCACCAACTTCGAAATAGGCTCTACGTCAAAAATTAATCATTCTGAAACAAATGCCATTAGGAAGACACGTAGGAAACAAGATCCAGCCATAAAGAAAGCTTATGGCGTCGTACATGAATGTACTCACCTAAGGTATCCCGTAGAAATTAAATCCCCCAAGCACCTTAGGAGACTATCACAAGAAAAGATCTTTTCCTCAGTCAAACCCTCCAAAGCATTTGTACATGCTGAAATTAACCTTCCCTGTAAGGTTCAACCCAAATGGGTTCCTAAATCTCCGCCTAGGACGACAAAAGCCAAAAGGGCCAAGTCTCCTATAGAGGCAAAACCCAAACCCACTTTTTCAAAAGTGCAATGGGTTATTAAGACTCTTCCAAAAATAGATTTAGGAGTCATATCTGAACCCAAAACTAAATCTGCTAATCCGAGAGGACCCATGTTTAAGTGGGTACCTAAAGCTCTGTAAATTGTTTTTGCAGATCCATCATGTGTGGTACCTCGACTCTGGTTGCTCCACACACATGACTGGTAATCAAGAACTGCTGAGCAACTACAAAGACCGACCTAACGGCAAAGTCAGATTTGGGAACAACGATTCAGCCCCGATTCTAGGACTTGGGGATATCATTCTGAAGAATCTGACCATCAAAGATGTCTCATACGTCGAAGGCCTCCGCCAAATCTTGTTCAGCATAGGCCAATTCTGTGACAAAGGCTTCCAGGTGGTCTTCCATGCTGATCGGTGCAGAATTTTGGATAGTCAGGACACAGAACTCCTTCAAGGACTTCGGAGATCCAATCTTTACATGATCAACCTGACGTCTGTGCGGCCCGCGACAGCTGTATGCCTCATTTCTCAGACTGATTTACAGAGGAACAGCTTATGGCATCAACGACTGTCTCATCTGAATATGAAAGCTCTCCAACGCCTTTCTACGAAAAAGTTGGTTCACGGTCTTCCAACTATACTACTACAAAAGGAGCATCACTGTTCGGCATGTCACCTAGAAAAAATGAAGCGAGCATCTCATCACGTCAAGCAAATTGCGTCTACTTCTCGACCATTGGAACTAATTCACATGGATCTCTGTGGTCCGATGCAGACTCAGAGTATCAATGGAAGAAAGTATGTCCTAGTGATTGTGGATGACTATTCTCGCTACACGTGGACTAAGTTCCTCCGAACGAAAGATGAGACTGGTGACTTGATTATCAATTTTGTGAACACAACTCAAAATCTGCTGCAACAGACTATTCAAGTTGTTCGAACAGACAACGGCACTGAGTTCAAGAACAATCACCTCAGTGAGTTTTATTAGAAAGTTGGAATAAGTCAACAATTTTCAGCCGCCAAAACACCTCAACAAAATGGGGTCGTTGAAAGGAAAAATCGAACACTAGTGGAAGCCGCTCCTACAATGCTGATCCAATCGGGACTTCCACACTTTCTATGGGCTGAAGCAGTCAATACCGCTTGTTTTACTCAAAACAGGACGGTGGTTCACAAACGGTTCAACAAGACTCCTTACGAGATTGTGAATAATAGAGTGCCCCACATCTCTTTCCTTAAAGTCTTCGGGTGCAAGTGCTTTGTGGCGAATGACCGAGAGCAACGTGCAAAGTTCGACCCTAAAGCATTCGAAGCTACATTGGTCGGGTATTCTTCAACATCAAAAGCGTACCGAGTATACATCAAGTCTAATCGAACTATTAAGGAAAGCTATAATGTCACTTTCCACGAAGTGGCAGAGTTGGTTCCTGCTCAATTCAGTTCATGACCCGTTCTCAACCCGTTGGCTTCTGACGACAATATTTCAGAACCCGTAATCACTGGTGTGTTGGCACAAAACCAAGAGAAGATGGCAACAACTTCAGGATCAGTGTTAGACGAGGCAACGAGACTTGCAATAGACGACTTGGATTCTCTCTTCGAACTGGTATATCGGTCATACACGCCTACACCAACAATGGATTATCTACCGAACGAGACCGACGTACCAAGTTCATCTCACACCTCTACCCCACCCGATTCAGAATTGCCACAGAACACCGAAGAACCTACAGTGGTCATCGAGGAAGTATCATCAGAGACGATCAATCCAAGTGCAGTATTGGAACTTCCTCAGACAAATGATCAATTGGAGACTATAGGCAATCTAGATCCACAGATGGCTGACGCATCGACTTCAGCCTTGCCTCATGAGCGCAAGTGGACGAGAGGCCACTCGGTTGATCAGATAATTGGCGATCCTTCGGTTGGTGTGAGGACACGTCCTCAACACAGTCTTTTCAGTTGCTTCCTGAGCCAAAACGAGCCTACCAAAGTAGCAGACGCACTTCGAGACCCGGATTGGACAATTGCAATGCAAGAGGAAATCAATCAATTCGAACGTCTTCAAGTGTGGACCTTGGTACCCCGTCCACATGGGAAAACAGTGGTCGGAACTAATGGGTTTTCAAGAATAAGAAGAATGAAGATGGTGAAGTGATCCGGAACAAAGCAAGGCTAGTTGCTAAGGGATACAATCAATAGGAAGGCATCGACTATGACGAGACTTATGCTCCTGTTGCCCGTATCGAAGCTATTCGCCTCCTGCTGGCTTATGCGGCTCACAAAGACTTCAAAGTCTATCAGATGGATGTTAAAACCGCCTTTCTCAACGGTGTGTTAAAAGAAGAAGTCTACGTCGCTCAGCCGGAAGGTTTCGTTGATCAAGAACATCCCGATCATGTCTATCACTTGGACAAAGCTCTCTATGGACTAAAACAAGCCCCACGTGCTTGGTACGATGTCCTGAGTGATTTCCTCGTGAAGTCTGGATTCATACGAGGAACGATAGACACAACTCTCTTCATTAAATGGCATGACAAAGATCTGATGGTCGTCCAAGTATACGTCGACGACATCATCTTCGGATCAACAAATCCTCGGCTCTGCAAGAAATTTGGAGATCTCATGAAGAGCAAATTCGAGATGAGTCACATGGGAGAGATGCAATTTTTCTTAGGCCTTCAAGTCAGGCAGCTCAATGATGGAATTTTCATCAGTCAGACAAAATACATCAAGGATATTCTGAAGAAATTCCATCAAGACCAGAGAAGCCTCTCAGCACTCCTATGTCACCAAGCTGCAAGTTGGATGCCGATCCCTCTGGTAAATCGGTCGACATCACACTGTATCGCAGCATCATTGGATCTCTTCTCTACCTCACTTCGAGTCGGCCGGATATCATGTTTGCCACGTGCTTGTGTGCCCGTTTTCAAGCCGATCCCAAAGAATCCCATATGCTCGCGGTCAAAAGAATTTTACGCTACCTAAAGGGCACTTCTACCCTTGGCCTATGGTATCCAAAGGGTACGAATTTTAAACTTATCGGCTACACTGACGCTGACTATGCAGGTTGCCGAATGGACAGAAAAAGCACGTCCGGTGGCGCTCAATTTCTAGGCGAAAAGCTGGTTTGCTGGTCATCAAAAAAGCAGAACTGTGTGTCCACTTCGACGGCCGAAGCAGAATACGTAGCTGCCGCCAGCTGTTGCTCACAGATGCTGTGGATGCGGACACAGCTTCGCGACTATGGGTACAATCTAAATAATATACCCATATATAGTGATAGTGAGAGTGCAATCGCCATTACTTGCAATCCTGTTCATCATTCACGCACAAAACATGTAGACATTAGATATCATTTTATCAAAGATCACGTAGAAAAAGGCACGATAGAGATGTACTTTGTGAACACGGAGTTTCAACTAGCCGACATTTTCACCAAGGCCTTGGATGAGAAACGATTTCAATTCCTTGTCGGAAAATTAGGCATGTTGAATCTTCCGTAATATGTGCATTACCTGATCTTCTGTGCTATCATATGCTCTATTCTATGTGTTTTCTATGCTTATTTGTCCTTATCTTGTGTCTAAAATATAAAGGGGTATGACGAAATCCTTTAGGATGCTTTGATCTAAAGTCACTTAGAACTTTACCCCCGACATGCGATCGATTTAATTGCTTAAAATTTGTCAGTCTAAGTCGCATTCTTGTGTCTAAAAGGTCATTTGATTGTTCCACTAGACACAAAGTCACTCTACATGCGTGAGGATTCAAGCCCTGTTCCTTTCCCTTTCTTTGGATCTACTTCTCGAGTGAGTCACACATAAATTACTTGTCTTACCTAGTGATTCTTGGTGTCATACTCATCTTGCGTTAGATCGTCAGGAAAATGATAAGGGAGTTTAGGATATTCCTCATACGGCCTTATATAAATCCCCCACGTTAGCCCTTAGTCATCCACTTTAAGCCTTCTCCGATGTCCTTATTCTTCATTTGAAACCCATTCCCAGCCTTCAACCGAACTCTATACTCTTCGAATGGTTGTTCAAATGAGAAAAGGAGGGGGAGATAACAAAAAAAAAGTAAAATGATGACAAAAGAAGGCATTGCTCAACGCTCAAAAATCAGACCAAAGGAACCGGCCTTCCGACTACCTTGTAGAAAGTGGCATGGTTCCTGTTGTGAACTTCTCCAACGATAATCTCGGACGCTCGTCAGAACGGCTGGAAGAGGAGCACCACGAAGTGAACTTCTCCAACGATAATTCGGTCTTATATCGGGAAACGAGAAGACGAGTGCAGCCTCGGGTACGAATTCCATAACCGATAACTTCTCCAAATTGATATTCTCTGATACCTCAATAGGGATTAAGAGAAGAGGAGCACGGTATCGGCCCGAGAACCAACAAGAAGAACTTCGTCTAAGATAATCTCCTAGAGCCTCATGGAGAAGCGGAGCTTCAGCTTGAGCATAATATAAAAAGGGATAGTTCTTAAAAGAAAAGTAGGGAGAAAGATATTGAAAAGAAGAAAGACGCCGAAAAAAAAAAGAGAGACGGACGTAGAATTGGAAGACGATGAAGAGATAAGCTCACTTCCCTTTAAATTCCCTCCGTTCTAAGTCCTAGCCAAATTATAACCCTTACAACCCTTTGATTCCACATAGACGGTCTCTCCCTTAGGTAAAATGATTAAAAATGCATCGATCACAGGTAAATTGACTAAAAATTGCTTGTGTTGACTTGAGTGATAAAAATATAAAAATCCCAAGATAGCTAATTGAGAGCAAGAGCGAACCTAGTGAGAGTTGTCGAAATGGACCAGTCTATGGACTTAGGACTTTAGTTTGACGACATGACTTGACGGCATTTTCTTCTTTCAAATGTCTCGTAAAATTTTAGGCGTGACGATTGATCGAAGCAAAATAATCTGACCCCATAAATGAAAAAATATATATATATATAAATACATATATTTAATAATAAATAAATAATAAATAATAAAATTCGTACATTTTGACATGAAATGTTATGTTTCATATGCGTTGAATTGAATAAATGTGAATTTCTTTAGTGTATCGCACATTCTAAATGCAATGTTAGATTGCATTGGTACTGAATTGTTTAAATGCGATAAATTTGTCATTGCTTCTACCCTCACACAATATTTTTAAGTACATGTTTTCGGGGACCATGTATACATGCTTACTTGGTAAAATTGTGTGCTCGTGACTTGGATTGATTTCATATGCTTGCATAATTAATCAATTCTTGTGCATCATTTGAGGGGGAGCAAGTATAAGACTTGTAGATTAGCTCCAACTATTTTTGACGGTTTTTTTAGCATTTCAGATCTTTCAAAATTAAGGAGTGAGACGTCGACACTACAAGGAAAGGAGCTAGTCACAGACCAAATTAACTCCATTATTTCTAACGTTTTTTTTCTAAGTGGTACAGATTTTTTAATCACTGCCAGGGAAGCTAGACGTTACTACACAGAAAATACAGGGAGTTAATTGCATTTATTTTAAACTCTCAGGGGGAGCTTTACAATGTGATTTTATTTGAAATAGGGATCAATCTGAAAATTTTTAGAAGCATATACAATCGAGAAATTGGATATAAGAATTAATTCGCTATCATAAGTTTCTCGATCGTAAGACAGTGTTGGGAACAATTGTTGATTAACCGCGATAATTTGCGATCGAAAAATTTGAATTGAGAGGAAATTTTCAAATCAAAAATTTCTCTAGCGCAAATAGTAATGGCCCTGATCCATTTAACGTCCAATCGCAAACCCAACATTGACTTAATGCTAGTTAATAAAAGTTTAACTTTTGTCAGTCGAAAAACTTTTTCTCACGCAACCCTAATCGCAAAAAATCTCTCTAGCGAAAAACTTTCACAGACAGCTTAAAATTCTCAAAATCTTTCGATTTTCAACACCAAACTGTCTGTTTAAGGTAGAAATAAGATTCTTTTGACATTTGCGTGTGATTGAACTTTATTAGCATCTGCATTTTGTAGTTTTTCGCATTATTAAGATTAGATTCTCAACCGTTCTTCAAAACTGAGAAAAACCGTAACTATTTATAGTGTTTGCAGCTTGATTTTGAACTTTATCTGAGTTTAATGCCTGCACTTAAGATAATTTCGATATTCTCTATGAATCTGGTAGAATGGATCATCGGAAAATCTGCATCTTCGACTGTAATTTGAGTTTTGATGAAACTGGGTATTTGAATGTTTAAAGCCATCGAAGAACTTTGTCGATCGCAAACAGTCTTAATTGAATTCCGATTTAATTGAGATACTGTTTGTGTCGAATTAGTTTTTCGATCGGTAAAATTCTGATTTAGTCGCTAAGATAGAAGCTTTTGACCGAAAAAAAAATTTACTTACCATCGAGAAATCTAATTAGGTTTTTTGTGAGCGAAAAACTTACGCACTGATTAGACAATTTAGATGCAAATTTTATCGAGCGTAAAACTTATTATCGCAAAATAGAATTTTCGTGTTAATTGGATTTTGGTCGTAAAAATTCAGCAGCGAAAAAATTAATTTTTCAACGCTTAATTTTTCGATCGTAAAATTCGCCGCTTCGGACTTAATTGATTGAAAAATGTCTCGACGGTTGACTTATTCTCTCGTTGATTAATTTCTCGATAGAATTATATCGCAAGGAAAAAAAATTTGTTACTTACAATCGAAAATCACATACCGCTCGACAAATTTCAAATCGAAAATTTTATTCAATCGAGGAAAATTTCTCGATAGTAAATTTACCTGAGAAATAATTTCTCGATCGTAAATTTACACGGAATATTTCTCGATCGTAAAATAGATCGACTACAGTCTCGATTTCAACTTCAACACTTAGAAAATTTTTCTAAGTCTTTTACTCTGTAGCGAACATTAGCGAATAAAATTTTCTCGATCGAAAATTTAAACTGAGTCATTACAATTGAAATCAATGCATAGGAAATCATTTTCAAAATCAATTTTATCGAGCGAAAAATTTCTCGGCATGAACAGTGCCATTACTTGCGATTAAACACTTGGAAAATTTTCAAAATCTTTTTCACGCGATTAGGTGTTTAACTCAAAATTACCATCATGCCATTACATTTTTTTCAAAATCGAAATTCCTATATGCATATCATACGATTTCAACTCAAAATTCATCTAACATGTCATGACTTGATGCAATATTATAGTTTGATGAAATTAAATTCATTCTCGACTAGTATCAAAAATTATGAACTAATGATTTGTTATATTTTTCAGATGGATCGCTATCCAAGATATAATCACATATACGACCACAACCTGTATCTGATAGGTCCAGGATACAAATTTCTAGCTCGATTTGAGCACCTTTCGATGCCCGGACGAGATCATTGTCTCTATCCTGAGAGGTCACCCCATCTGGCACGCATTGACGGTCACCGCCTCAGTGCCAATGGTCTATCTCCAGCAATTCTGGGGATGTATACAAGGAGTTGTAGCGAATGAGGCATTCTCCTTCACAACAAGAATCGGGACGCGGCATATTCATATGAGCAAGAGTCAGTTCGGGATGATACTGGACTTGCCACACAGGGACAACTACGACCCGCTCCCGTCGGACGCAGAAATGGTCCATGACTTCATGCACATGGGATATCAACTGCAGCTCACCAAATTAGCTCAGGTCCAGAGCAGCGGTATCCCTCACTCCTGGAAGACACTGTTCGGGATCGTGAACAAGTGTCTATCACCAAAGCATGCCGGTTTCGACAAGGGCAACGGCAATATACTGCGAATCTTTCACGGTCTCGCCTTCGCCAGAAACTACGACTTCGCACAGCTAATCTGGAATGATCTAGCTGAACAGATCCGCTTGAAGGAAAACCGAAGGTCAAAGAACGTGCCTTATGCTCGATGGTCCAACGTGATCATCAGGGAGGTCATGGAGCTACCTGCGGAGAACATCCCACAGCTGCCTCCTGGTGGAAACTATAAGCACTCAAGGCTAAAGTTCTTCCACAATCCACGGCTCACGGACTTGGACCAACCGTCGATGCCGATTCCGCTCCAACTACTCAGGCTTGCCGACCCCGCGGGAGCTGAGTATCAAAGATTCTGCCGGGAACACCATTTAACGGAGCAAATGATCAGAGGGCCCCCGGCAGATTACCATGTGAGCCCTCCCCAACCGGAACACCAACCAAGCCCTGACGACGCGATGATAGATGTTGTCGCTCAGGAGCTTCAACAGGAGTCTCCCTTGATCGAAGAGCCGATGCCCGACGTAGATGAGACCTTGATAGACGTCGTGACTACCGAGATGGCGCTCGAGGCTCCTGAACATGAATACGAAGTTGAAGTGCCCGTTCATGTTGGCGTGCTCGAAGAAACCATTGAGGAGGTTCTTCTACCAGTAGCACAGCCCGAAGTCGAAATGGGGCACACTTCACTTCCACCGGTGACGGGTCAGGCACTGGAGGACGTCCATCGAGACCTCACTCCTCACACGGCCACCTCGTCTGACGAGGAAATAAGTCTGATAAGGAGGACTCCCAGGAAACTTAGCATTCAACTGGAGTCCCTCTTCCCAGCCGTCACCAACGCAGCAGATACTACGCTGACCACAACGACAAGTGTTGCCGGCACTTCTTCGCTCAATCTTGAGCCGCAACCAACCAACGTGGTGTCTGGTTCACAGGCGCAACCTGAGCCTGCCTTAACACCCATAGAAACGAATCCTCCAGATTCGACTCGAGGATTGGGTGGAAGTCTCATACAGTCACAACCTCAAGTGACTGTGAGCCAACCCAAAGAGTCGGTGTCTACTCAAGGGTTGATAACAGGCGACATCAGTCGTCCTGGTCCATCTCAGGAGGCGTCCGCACCCTTCGTGACGAACGAGCAGTTCCAGGCCGCTCTCTCTGCCGCTGTACAGTCTATGGAAGACAAAATCACGGAGAGAGTACTCCAAGCACTCGAGGCATCCCGAAGAGATACCGGGAAAGCACCTGCCTCTGAAGGCCCTTCGTCACAAATCAACCCCACACCTCCACAACCCACACCCACCGACCCTCTAGCCACTTCCTCCATCCTCATCAATCCATACACAATCCCCATCACCGAGCTCCATGACATTCTCCTCGCCCGCCTGATAGGCCTTTCCATCCGATCGCCGCAAGAAGAATCCCTCTATAGGCGATTGATGGACCATCCTGAGCCACCGACTGACACCTGCCGAGGCCAAAGCTCCCACTCACGGCGCCGACATGACGATCATGACGATCAGGACCCTCATGAGGGGGAGAAGAGGCCAAGGACATCAACAAGTGGCCAAGGACAAGGCTCGGGCGCCACGCAGACAAGCGCTGGAGCTGGTGAACCCAAACACAAACCCACCAAACCCAAACACAAACCACCCAAACTACCTACACCACGCACCGCACCACCCACATCGAACCACCAACCTTTCACCTCAGGACGCCTCCGTCCACACCACCGATATACTCAAGCCCCTTGCTTCTGGAAGAAGAAGCAAGTGCTGCGATGCTTGTAGCTCTAGCAGCTACCCAAGCCACTCCCTCAGTCGCTCCAGACCAACCGGGACCCTCTGGACATGGCGTCAATCCACACGAGGCCCTAGACAAGTACATCTTCGAAGGACAGTGGATGACCCATTCCATGCCCGAGGAGCATCAAAGACGACGGCTTCACGACGTTCGGCGCTTTCTACAACAAGCGTCTATAGACCTCGTAATCATAGAAGACGACGAGCTTCAGGAAGGTGAAGAATACGAGCGAGATATCCCAAAGCTACCAGAGTTAATCGCTCAACAGGCGGTTCCCTCTCCAAGGCTAATGCCAGGGACCGTCCGGATCGACACGCAATGGGAAAACATCCAAATAGAAATTCCCTTCCTAGAAGAAGTTCGTGAGAATATTTGGAGGTCTCCGGACAGAGTGAAGAAGCCGAACGAGTTCGAGCTTAGAGGGATCTCTCATTGGGATCAGCAGAAGAGGATGACCTACCTCTGGATGCTGACCAAACTAGGACCTGATGTTAGGCTGGGGATGACTAAGACACAAGCCAAGAGCCATTATAAGACACTCTCCCCAATAAGCCAACTACTCAGCGTCTACTGTGACAAAGGAGGACTTCCAACACCATCATCGATCGAGTGGATAGGACTCGAGAGGAACTGAGCGAGAGCGACCTGCCGTACCTCCCCGCCGATGAAGTGTACCGTCTTTATCAGCTATACGTGGAGAAGTACTAAGGTCCTCAGGGCTTCATCAAGAAAGAAGGCCTCGTAGGGCTCTACCGGTTCATGATGCGACAAGTCAAGTACTCGCCGCTCACGACCTTCAAATGGCGCTTTAGAGCAATATGAAGAAGGTCAACATGACCGCTCCGCTCAACAAAGGACATGAGATCGAAGGGCTTCCCAACAATCACGTGCACATCAGCTCAGTCCTAGGCATCACCTACCATAATCCAATAGCAAAGAAGAATAGGTTGATGCTGAAGACTGAGATTCATAAGTTTTGCGATGGGACGCACAAGGTCATCAGGAAAAACATCAAGCAGAGGTTGGAAGAAATCAATCGAGATACGATGCTGAGGATTCATAGGTTCGTGAGAGAACAGCCACTCCTAATGGAACTATTAGAAGATATTGAGGAGCGGCTGGAGCTAAGGATCACGCTGAGGAACTACGAGCATGCGCTGGGCTTGCGCAGATCATATTACGCCCGACGAGGACAAACGGCGCGGAGACGCAATCAAGCACAAAGGGGGAGATTGTAGAATACCATTTGTAATTGTGCTTGATTTCATTAGTTGTCCTTGTAATTTGGGGCGTTTTGTATAGTAGTCCTTAGATTAGGACTAGTTTGATATTTATACCAAGTTTGTTTGGTATAAATACATGTAAATCAATTGAGCTGAATAGAGAAAGTTTAGAGAATTGATCCGAAGGGCTTGAATTCGATTCTAGAGAGAGAAACAACAGTAACTTTCTCACTCTAATTGAATTCTCTCTAGTGTTCTTAACTTGAGTTTTTCGATCGAATTCAATTGATTATCTAAACGATCGAATTACTATGAATTCTAGCCTAGGATCGTAAAGTTGTTACTCGTAGGACCTAACAAGGAGGAAACAGGCATCGGCTCAGACAGGACGGATGTCTTCATCCGACCTGGAGGTATACACCCCACTCTAAACGATATTATTAAACTTGAACGTAGGATAACCGAACTCTCCACGCATCGTAGGATTACTCAGAACTCCAAAGAAACTTTGACAAAAATTATGCTTTACTAAGTAAACAACAGGAAGAGATAACTATTCTTCAAGAATCTTTAACCTTGTCAGGAACTAAAGTAAAGACTTCAGTAGAAAAGGTAGAGAATAAGGAAAAACAAATTAGTGATGCATGTAGGAACTTAAAAGACATCGAAGAAGAACGAGTAAATGTGTCTTCTCAATATGAACTAATCACTAAAGAATGTGTTCGACTATATAGAAAAGTCAAAGAATTAGAGGATATTCTCACCAAAAGAGGTCAAACTGATCACCATCTTTCTCAACCAGCCTAGAGTGTGGACTTCTATAATCCTCGCGAAGGATTGGGCTTTCAACTCACCACTAACCCAAAGAAAGATGAAGTACTTCCTCTGTACAACATTAAACGCTTTGGGCTGCACCTTGAAAACCTAATGCCCTTCGTAGGATCAACAGAGGTGACCGAATCTGACGAACAGAAACAGAGGAACAAAGATTGGGCTCAAGTTTCATGTAATTATACAGAACTTAATAATACCTACAAGACCAAAAAGACAACGCTCTCTGATGATTACATGTCACCATTTGGCCCTGAAATTTAGGAAAGCATTGACGAACAGGCTAAACCCATTTATTCATCTATTTACATTCCAGAAATTATTCGCAAAATAAGCGACTTAACAACCTCTATGGAATCAGAAAAGAAAGCCCATGCAGAAGAGAAGACTATTTTGTTAAGCGAAATTTACACTCTTGAAAACTTTCCTGATGCTTACAAACCTTCCACCTCCCATCCTGTTCCTGAACACTCTACATGTAAATGCAAGAAAACTAAAAGGAGACGCCTTTATCTCACACTAACTTTGTATTGCATGTACCCACAGACAAAGGCCCGAGTTCTGGAGAAACGAAGAAGGTTCGATCTGGCTCGGCGAAGAAGGCAACAGTCCCTGATAAGAAGAAGAAACCAGCCTCAAATCTTACTTCACATGTTTTCAATTCCTTTGCATTTCCAAAAGTGACTTATTGTAATGTCGCAGATCGTGTTTCCTTATTTTATGCTCAAAAATCTAAATATCGTTATGTAAACAATGATGTACTTCCACATCCTCATAACGAACTATTCAGCAAAAATTCCACATTGCATAACTCTCGTTCTAAAGGTGTATCTCCCAAGCTCAACAATCATACTCACAAAACTAAGAGGAAGAAATACACCACATCCAAAATCAAGCACAATAAGAGGTTACATCAAAGACAAATTTGGATTCTAAAATCCCAACTGCATCCTATAGGCAATTGTCGTGTCTGGGTTCTTAAGTTAGTTCTCCAACAATCTGACAAAGAATTCAATATGACAACAGATACGTTGGATTACTAACCTGCGATTAAAGAAGGACCGGTTCTTAAGCGGGTACCTAAGCTTACTTGATTTATTTTGCAGGTCCGTCACGTGTGGTACTTAGATTCAGGTTGCACCTCACACATGACTGGAAGTAAAAAGCTGTTGAGCAACTTTTCAGAGGAATTTCTCGGGAAGGTCTACTTCGGAAACGGTCAATCTGCACCCATGCTAGGAACATGCGATCTCATCCATGACAGACACCATCAAATGAGTCTCATACGTCGAAGGACTGAGCTACAATCTATTCAGTATTGGACGCTTCTGTGACAAAGGCTACAATGTGAATTTCGAAACTAACAAATGTAGCGTCACCGATGACAATGGACGAGAATTACCACTGGCCACAGAAAGACGAATCTCTACTCCATTGACCTCAAGACTATCCGACCGACGTGTCTCATCTCCCGTACCTCCCTACATCAGAACGACCTTTGGCATCAGCAACTCTCTAATCTCAATTTCAAAGACCTGAATAAACTGCGATCAGAAAATTTGGTCAAAGGACTTCCATCGTTTAGGTATCACAAAGAGCATCTCTGCTCGGCGTGTGAAATGGAAAAAATAAGGAAAGCATCCCACTGCACTAAACATATAACTTCAACTTCCAAACCTCTTGAACTCATTCACATGGATTTGTGTGGACCTATGCGCACTCAGACCATCAATGCGCGGAGATATGTGTTAGTTATTGTGGATGATTTCTCGTGCTACACATGTACCAAATTTCTCAGAACCAAGGACGAAAGCCCAGGTCTAATCATTGAGTTCGTCAAAACCGCACAAAACCTGTACCAACTAAGTATCCAAATCCTCAGAACTGACAATGGGACTGAGTTCAAGAACAAACAGCTCAGCGACTTCTATGCATCGCTTGGAATCACCCAACACGTCAAAGCGGCAAAAACACCCCGACAAAACGGAGTAGTTGAGCGCAAGAACAGGACCTTAGTTGAAGCAACTCGAACACTCCTAATTCACTCTGGATTACCTCACTTCTTATGGGCTGAAGTACTGAACACAGCTTGTTTCACTCAGAATCGTGCCTCACTTCATAAAAGGTTCAACAGGACTCTCTACGAGTTGATCAATCGCAGGGTACCGGACGTCTTGATAAGTTAGGATTTTACGTAATTTTATTACCCATAAAAGCGCATTTCCGATCGTTATTTATCAAAAATTCCCTCGAATATCCTATATATATTTTTCTTTAAATTTATTTTCGATATATGATCGTTATTTCAACAAAGGGAAAATAAGTGCACTTTTGGAACGATTTGAATCTTAGGGGATCTTCGTGCAATTTTCTACATTAATTGCGGTAACCATGCAATTTACCAGAGTTCTCTTTTCTATTTTGGAAGCTATTTAACGTGAAGAGCAAAAAGAGGCTATTGGGGCTTGAAGAAGAAGTCAATATTAGTACAAAATTGTAATACCCGTAAAATTAATACGGGATTATTTATGTAATGTTCGAAATTTATGAAGTTGATTTTCTAATGAAATCGATTTTGGGAGCGAGCCGAAAATATTAACTGGGCCCGAGAGTAAGTAAAAATCTTATGGGCCGAGTAGGCTAGGAATGCCCAAGAAATAAAATAGGCCAAATAATATTTAAGCCCAAATAAATAAGGCCAACTTGGAACTTGGGCCAATTAATTTAGGAAAGGAAAGACATACATAATAGTAGAGCCCAAATACAATTTAATGAGGGTCCAAATAAGTGTTTAGCTTGGCCCAAATTAATTAAGGATAAAGATAAGCATGGGGTTCCTTGAATCATGGGAAAACCCACGTGAAAGCCATTCCCCTAGTAGGTAAATATCTTGAAAATAATCATTGTGTTGGTCCAAGAGGAAAACGTGATATAGACCCAAAAGAAATTAAAACCCTCATTTACAAGCTCTCAAATCAACGTGAAGAACACAAGGAGAAAAAGGAAAAACAACCAAGAACTAAACTAAGATAGACCGAGCTAAAGAGGTGAAAATTCTACTTAAACCACAATTAAAATTTCTATAAGCTTATGTGACTAAGGTTTGACGTGTCTTGGTGGATTAATGGAGGTCAGTGCATAAGAGGTGACGGTGGCGAAACAAGAGAAGTAGAGTTCGATTAGCTCAACACCATAAACAACCCTTAAATTAAGCTTGGAGGATAGGTAGGTGGTTTTTAACCCCTACAAACCCTTTTAAACCGTATTATTTTCCGCAAAGGGTATAGAATTCGGATGAAGGTCATCCGAGTTCAAAAATGTTTATTTCATGATTTTTGGAATTTTCGTGTTGTGCTTGATGTGTTATGACGTGAATCCGAACTCAATATATGAGTTTTATGATGTGCTTACATGTTTACGTGAATCTGAAATTTGTTTATGTGTAGAAATTCTCAAAAAGTTAGGGTTTTCAAGCATGAAGATGAGTTTTCGATGGAACAATGAGTTGGGCGATTTTAGATTTCGAGCGAATTTAATTTGCGAGCGATTTTAATTTGCGAGTGATTTTAAGTTCGCTGGCCAATTGATTTCGCGGGTTGAATAGAAAAGAATTTCAAAGTAAAAGGAAAATCGGCCCAATTGACTCAGGTTCGCAAAACTTTATTGCGGGCCCAAACGGATTGTTTCAGTGTGGGTAAAACGAGTATTTTGCGGGCCAGCATTTGGATTCTCGCGGGCCATAGTTTTTCGCGGGCCGATTTGAAGGGTGTTCCTGTGAGAGGCGTCGCGGACCGATTTAAGTCTCGCAGGCGATCGACTTTCGCGGGGTGATTCCTGTGAAGGAAGTCGAGTTTCTCGCGGGCTTGAAATCGGGCTTCGCGCGCCCAATCGGACGATTTGCGAACGTGGCGAAAGACCTTTGAATTCGAATTTTGACCTGAACTTTTGCGGGTTGACCAAGCGTTTAAGTGAGATCGGGCGATTTCGATTTGGGCTTTGACCAGAGTTGACCAGCGGTTTTTATTTTGGGCTTTTGCCCTATTTCAGGCCCAATACATTTTAGTAAAATTATTTTTAGCCCAAATCAATTTTAAAATAAAATATTTTCGTACTATAACTTATATTTTCGGGTCAACCCATATTTTAAACTATAAATATTATTTTTAGATTTTAAAACCTTCGGCCTAGTCTAATAATTGTACGCTTATGTGGTTTTGATGTGCATGTTTCCATGTTGACTGATTTTGTGTGTATTTTTCACGACATGCACGGGAGAGATGATGGTACCGTATTTGTATGGTGACACCTTACGGTGTCGGTTGAGTGGGGTAGAGTGACCGTTATTGGTCGTCAGGGTTAGACTCGTGTAGCACCTGGTGGGAGAGGGGGTTTGCGACACCCATCTACTCGGGATTGAGCCACCCGAGGTTTACACCACCGGATATTATTTGGCTCAGGGACGGCTGACAGATGTGAGATTCCTGTCTACCCGGGTTAGTGGTATACTACTCGGGGAAAGCCGTCGGGTTGAGATTGAGTGCGGAAGGAGCGACCCGGCACGGCCGGCGTGGGCTACCGCATGGTTTATGGCGTACTTTGCCATTGCGCGCGTGGGTGCTGAGTCTAGCCTAGGGCCCTGTTATGTGTTGAGATGTGACGTAGGATCGAGCGTGCATTTTTATTATGATGTGAGGTTTTGGGATTGGGTTGAGTGCACGCACGCATTGCATGTTTTTACTACCACCTACTGGGCAATTTTGCTCAGGGTTTTATTTTTATAGGTAAGACTGAGCCCGACACTGATGCGTGTCCGGGTGAGCTGTAGGCTGGCTGGCGGCGGTGACTCCACGGGCTTCTGAGGACGGCGCAATACATGGGACGCGACCTGTGGAGAGGTGTAGGATAGTCGGGTTTAGATTTTTGGGGCTTCAGCCCGTTGTAGTATAGCGACGTATTTAAAAAAAAACCCGAATTTTGATTATATTTGTATATTATTTTATTCAAAAAGTTTTCGATAAACCGGGTCCTCCGCGACTTCTGCTGCGGAAATCCGCCGATTAACTTAATTAGGAAGTAGGGTCGCCACAGGTGGTATCAGAGCATGGGCTTTAGATTCTGAAGACTGTCCATGTAATGCCGCTCAAAAGCCGGGAGAACCAGCCTTGCCTGTAAGTATTATATGCTAACGTGATTATGTGTTCTTATGTGCTCGTTTGTGTATTATATAGTAGTTGGAAATGTCGAGAGGACGATCGAGGCGAGAGCTTTTAGGAGAAACGAGTCGGCGGGACGAACCTGGGTCCTCGACTCGTGAGCGCTATACTATCCATCGTCTGACTGAACTGATCTAACGACAGTCAGACCAAATCAACGACCTGATCAATCACCGGAGCTCATCTGAGCGCCGATCTTCCGCGCAGCCTGATCATGTTGAAATTATTGGGGAGAGATTCCGCAAACTTAATCCCCCAACCTCCGCCGAGCCCGCTAACCCTGCGGTGGCCGAGGATTGGATCGGCACAATAGAAGATCTCTTTGTCTATAGTCGCGTGCCGAATAACGAGAAGGTGTTGTGTGCCGTTTCCCTACTTCGGGGAAGCGCGCGTTTCTGGTGGAACACCGTAAAGGTGTTAGAAGATCCGGCTGTTATGACGTGGGAGCAATTTAGAGAGCTTTTCTTCGATAAGTATTTTATTGCCCACGATCAAGAGCAGCAGATGTATGAGTTCATGAACTTGAAGCAAGGACGTATGCCAGTTGCGGAATATATCCGCCGATTTGAGGAATTGTCTCGTTTTTCCCCGCATCTCGTTGCGACCAACACGTTAAAAGTTACGAGATTCCTTTGGGGACTGAAACCCGAGTTCTATCATGATCTAAGTGTGGCGGGTGTACGCCAGTTGGAATTCCGCCAGGCAACAGAGCGTGCCTTAATAGCCGAACAGGCGGAAGGAGTAGTGAGGGAGGCTCACGAAGCAAACAGGAAGAGAGAGAGTCAGCAAGGAGGAAGCAGTCAGAAGCGCCAGTTCTTCGGCAAGGGCCCGAAGAATAAAGGTAATCGACCGGGTCAGCAGATGTGGCGCCCGAACTTTAGCCAGGGATCAACCAATGCTCCTAACCGACCACCGGTGCCAGCCCCAATGCCAGCAATGCGGGCGAAATCATTTTGGCATCTGCTATGGACCACGACCACTGCAGACTCTGCAGTGCTTTCGATGCGGTGGGACAGGGCATGTAGCACGGGATTGTACGAGAGCTCAGCCGCTACAGCAAAACCATCCGCAGAACCTGATTCGACCCCCACCTGTGGCTGCACGCGTTTTTACGTTGACCAACGAAGAGGCGGAGGCGAACCCAGCCGTAGTGACTGGTACGTTGAATATTTTTCACGTACCGTCTTCAATTCTGATTGATTCCGGAGCCACACATTCGTTTGTGTCGGCCAATTTCGTGACTAGGGCGGGAATCTATCCCACCCATTCTTCATGCAATTTTATAGTATCCTTACCACACGGAGATCCAACTCGGACAAATTTAGTTGTAAAGAAATGCCCTGTTAGTATTGAAGGTATGGAGTTGAACGTAGACTTAATAGTAATCCCGATGAACGATTACGACATCATATTCGGGATGGATTGGCTCTCGAAGTACAGGGCCATTATTGATTGCTCAAAGAGGGTAGTTAGGTTCTGATCACCCGAGGGAGAGGAATTTGAATTTTCGGGAAAGAAGAATGGTAAGACAATCCCTCGGATTCTGCCTTGAAAGCTCAGAGACTCGTGAATACGGGTTGCGAATCATTCCTGATCTTCGCAGTGAAAGCCGAGGAATCTTCCCAGCCGAAGCTTGAGGAGGTTCCTATAGTAAGTGAATACCTCGACGTGTTTCCCGAGGATCTTCCGGGATTACCTCCGGATCGGGAAATTGAATTTGTTATAGACCTTGTACCTGGAGCTGCCCCGATCTCTAAATCCCCGTATCGGTTAGCACCGAACGAACTACGAGAACTAAAGAAACAATTGGAACATTTGTTGCAGAAGGGTTTTATTCAACTCAGTTTCTCGCCATGGGGAGCCCCGGTATTATTCGTTAAAAAGAAAGACGGGTCGATGAGATGTGCGTCGATTATCGTGAACTCAATAAAATCACGATTAAGAATAAATACCCGCTGCCAAGGATAGACGATTTATTCGATCAACTCCAAGGGGCGACGGTATTCTCGAAGATCGACCTACGTTCCGGGTATCATCAATTAAAGATCCGTGAGACGGATGTTCCCAAAACTGCGTTCAGTACGAGGTACGGCCACTACGAATTCTTGGTCATGCCTTTCGGGCTAACGAACGCCCCAGCTGCTTTCATGGATTTGATGAACCGGGTGTTTAAGGAATTTCTGGACCGATTCGTTATCGTCTTTATTGACGATATCCTCATCTACTCAAAGACGAAGCAAGAACACGAGGAACATCTGAGAACGGTCCTTGGCATTCTCCGAGAGAAGCAATTATTCGCTAAATTCAAAAAGTACGAATTCTGGTTGGAACAAGTGGCTTTTCTGGGGCATATTATTTCGGGAAGCGGAATTTCAGTAGACCCCAGTAAAATTGAAGCAATAGATAAATGGCCACGACCGACCACTCCCACGGAAGTCATAAGTTTTCTAGGGCTTGCTGGGTATTATCGAAAGTTCATTAAGGACTTTTCCAGCATAGCCTCGACACTTACGAATTTGACAAAGAAGAATGTCCCTTTCAAGTGGACCGATGAATGAGAGCGGAGCTTTCATGAGTTGAAGAGAAGGTTGACGACGGCTCCAGTTCTATCAATACCTTCGGGTACCGAAGGATTCTCTGTATATAGTGATGCCTCGAAAAATGGTTTGGGGTGCGTATTGATGCAGAACGGGAAGGTAATTGCATATGCCTCCAGACAATTGAAACCATACGAGAAGAATTACCCCACCCATGATCTTGAACTCGTTACCGTGGTGTTTGCCCTCAAAATCTGGCGACACTATCTGTACGGAGAAAGGTGCGAGATCTTTACCGATCATAAGAGTTTGAAGTACATCTTCACACAGAAGGAGTTAAACATGAGGCAGAGGCGATGGCTAGAACTAGTGAAAGACTACGACTGCGTGATAAGTTATCACCCCGGAAAAGCTAACGTGGTCGCAGACGCGTTGAGCCGAAAAGCCATAAGTACCGAATTGTGCCAACTCGGAATTAATGTAATCAACTTTGGGGAGATTGAAGCGAGATTAGCAGCGTTAACACTTAAGCCAACGCTGTTAGATCGAATCATCGAGGCACAAAAACAAGATGAATTGTATCTGAAGATTCAAAACGAACAAGATACAGATGTTCCGTCAGATTTTGCATTTCGAGACGACGGAAGCTTACGATTCAGAGGTCGCCTGTATGTGCCGAAGGATGAAGAAATCCGCCGAACTTTAATGACGGAAGCGCATACTGTTGGGGATGTGCCCTCGGAATGCCATTCGAGGATTTAATGAATAGGGCATGTGTTTACTAATCAATGTATTATTCGCTCTGTATTTGAATAATGTATTCTTATATGTATCAACGGAATTTATATTTATTATTCATTCTTTAAAAGGCATATTATTTATTTACCTATCAAGTCTTATTAGGCATCCGTAAGACGGTAAATAAATAAATCCCATATATCGTGACTTTAGTCACCGATTCTCATGGGATGAGAGAGGGGCACCTTTGAGCTATTAGCCTCCGATATTAAATTAGTCCATAAGTCTTAGACCTCAGTAGGGTGACTGAGCGTCAATTACGACTTATTTGTTGACGACTCTTATATGGTTGTGCCAACCATTCGCTTGGGAAGCGGGAGGTCGTAACGTTGGTATAAGTTGAATTAGGGAATTAACTTGTACTTGGACACGACTCGCAATCGACGATCACATGGGCCTTATCGTTACTCTGGGTAGCGTCAATGATCGATCGATTGACTATAGTAGTGTGCGTGGACCTTAGACCGAAGGGTTTTTGACGGAGTTGACTTTGGGGTCTTGACATGTCACTAGTTTGCTAGGCCCACCTTGTTCGGGGACGAACATGGGTCGGCGGCGATATGCGGTCTTGACAACAAAGGGTAACTGTCGTGCTTAGACTAACGTTAGGGATTCACTATCTCGTTAGTAACCGAGACATGTGTCCTATGCATATTCGGGGACGGGAAATTACGAAGTCTTCGGCCGAAGCAATAAACTGACTCATGTGGGATGTGGAGAGCAGTTTAGTAATTTTGCCAGTCACGAATTAGTCATAGAGTCGAGTCTAGTGAGTTTGACGTAACCATGACTCTCACTCGATCGGGACATTTGTGAAGGGTCTATACGTACGACAATAATCTATAGTCGGTTCGTAGATCGAAGATCGTACTCAACACGGGATCTATTTGGTACCGCGGGATTGGCTAGGCGCTTACCAAATTCTTGGATTCCTTCCTTGCCGGGTTGAGACGAACCAAGAGAGTCGGGCTTAAAAATGATCACTGTGATAGTGCCTAACTAATATGAGATGTAAAATGATTTAACGATCTTAGAGACGTTAATAAAAATGTTAAATATATGTTTTAGAAACTATATTTACATGGACGGAAATTTATGGAACGGAAAAGGTGAAGAATGAAGCGTATATAGGGTTCACAATGACAAGCAAGGCTTGTCACGGTCATGAAGCCCGTATGCAAAGTAGCAGTAGCTTCAAAAATTCATATCTCACAATATAAACCTCGGGTTGAGAATCCCTTTGGTCAGAATCAAGATTGGTGAGTCTTTTAACTATGGTTAAAATTTCAGGTCAATCGGACATCGTTTACCCCTCGATCGGATCGAAATACGAAACTGTCGCAAAGCTGTCAGGGCTGTCACGGCCGTGACAACCTTGCACGTGGCCGTGACGACAGGCAGTAGGCGACCAAAATGCTGCCCGACAGTGTCACGGCCGTGACACTTCATGTCAAGGCCGTGAAGGCCTCCAGAAGACAGTTATGGCCGTGACGGAGGCCGTGACGCGCGGCAGAAGCTGCCTAATACTTGTCACGGCCGTGAAGGGTCTTGCAAGAGGCCGTGAACCGACAGTTTTTGGTCAAATTTGATCCAAACCTAACCCAATTTCGTTCCTTGTTATTTTGCTATGATTTGTGGGACAATATCTAGTCATTAGATGATAAAATAACAAAAGATTAAACAAAAATGAGTCATGTAGGACATGATCTCATTTAAATCTAAAGTCTATTTCATGATTTAAAACTTGGTTTTACAATTATAGACTTGGGATTTTCGTCCATAACAAGTTCATAAGCTTTCTCACACTAAACTTATAGTTTTTAGAGAGAAGCTAGAGCATTTGGGGTTGTTCTTGAGAAAACCCTAAGTGTTTGTGAGTTTTAGAAATCACATACACATCTAAACATCTCTATACAATACTCCAGACCATCTCTAGCCATCCTTGGGGTGGTGTAGGTTTTCGGCACGTCACGGGGTCGGCGTGACTCTCTTCGGCACAGTTCGTGAGCTACGGGAGCTAAGGATCTTCACTACAAGGGTAAGATCCTTATTCCTTTATACGTGTCGATCATGCAGTTTCCTTTATTTAACCGAGTATCCTAGGGAAACCGTATGGGGAATCCGGAAAAATTTTAAATTCCGCTGCGTCCGGGTCAAGGCCTCGGGTCACCCGGAGTTTCCCAACAGTGGTATCAGAGACATGGGCTCGGTTCTAAGAAACGACATAAACGAGTCCGAAATGAACTCGGTTGTGCAAGTCACTAAGTCACTCGAGCGTCATAGCATGAGTTGTACTTAGTTCGAGCTTGCAAACCGAGCACTCGCTTGGTCGGAGGTCGCCTCGTTGCGAGCGGTTCGACGTAGCGCAGTGCCGTGGTGAGAAAAACCGTAGCGGTTGATCTCGTCGTGGTTTGTAAATTCACGCTTGGCGTAAGTTTGGGATATTCTTGGTGATGGACTGACAAGGGTGCTAGTCCAATTCAAATAATGATGGATCTAAATAGTTAGGCCCAATATTTAATATGGCGGGCTTGACAAGTTTAGGCCCAATTTAAACCCGATTGGGCCCGTAAGTCTAGGACTAGCCCAAATTTCGTTTCGGTTTCTTTGAGCGTTTTTGTTGTCGTGAACGTGTTTATGTTGTATGCATGTTTGTATGACACGTATTAAGACGTCGGCGCGGACTTAGGCTCTATTTCCGGGTGATATGTTAAGGGTGACAAGGTCCCCCCCGATTTGTATTTTATTCGATATTATACGGGTTGTCTGGGACAGCTGATCCCCCCGTTTTGTACTTTAATTAATTTTTAGAAAATTTTAAGTACGACGGCCGTACGAGTACGACACGGGTCCACGAGAAGGCCGTTCGAAGAATTGGAGGTCGTTCGAGAACATAGTGTGAAGCCGAAGAGAAGAGATGTATTTTTATAAATATATGTAATAGAGTAAAAATAGTCCACGCAGACAGTCTTATAGGCAAACTAGGTTTACCGCGAATACTTGCATGTTTGTTTGACGTTACGTGCGTGTTTAAGTGTTTATGTGAGTGAGACGTATTCTCCCGGTTTGACTAAATACTAAGTGGGTAAGGGGACGGGGTTCCTGTCTTCTATCAAGCTCGAAACCATTGCGGCTTGAGTGTCGTCTGCGGTTTGTTCCGAGTTATCGGCGCCAATCATCTCGCTCTTGTCGTAGTTGGTCCGGGTGCGTTAAGACAATAAAGTCAAGCTCATTATTGAAACGACTTGAGTGTATGTGCGGTTTGTTCCGAGTTATCGGCGCCCAACATTTTACTCTTGACGTGGATATTTTGGGTGACTGTCTAAACGCTGCTCTCCGAAACATATTCACGCCTTATAAAGAGTTATCCTACAGGCGGGAATTTCTAAATGTTAGGATTGAGCCAGACGTTGATAGGTCACACTTTGACGGTTATTTCCCAATTATTCTTGTTAGGGTGAGGGTTCCTGACCAGAGACAAAGTAGTTGAAACACTCATGAGATGGACTCGTGTAAGACATGGGTTCATCTATGGGTTCGTGTGGGACACGGCGCCGTCGGAGTAATGGGCCAACAAACTGTTAGGTTGAGGCTCATTTCTGCGGAGCGGGGAAATCAACTCCACTATGAAACCATCAACGAGGTTTCCGAAATCTCAATCGGGAGAATGAGGTTTTGAGAAAAATAGTGGGAGCCAAGCCAAATTGTTAAAGTCCTTATTTGTGCTTGTAGAATAATACGTTGACCCCTTCGATTCTTTATTTTATGCAGATTGTTTTCTTTCTTGTTTGTATACAAAATGACGTCACCATTCAATTTACTGATCACGCAAAATCGTTTGGAGGGTCCAAACCTTGCGGACTGGCTCCGTAACTTGAGGATTGTCCTCACTCTGGAACGCCTAGAGTATGTCCTTGAGGGACCAATACCACTTGAACCCCAAGAGGGTGCGAGTGAAGCTGACAGGGAATATCATGCCAAATGGATGGCTGATAGTGCCCGTGTCAAGCTTATATGTTGGCTGGGATGAATAATGATCTGCAGCGCCAGCATGAGGGTATGCAAATGCACGAGATATTGATTCATCTGAAGGAGTTGTATGGCGAGCAGTCGAGATCGTCTCGATACCGTGCAGCTGACAATCTCTTTCATACCAAGATGTCTGAGGGCGCAGATGTCGCGGCACATGTGCGTAAGCTCATTGGGTACATTGAGGAACTGAGTTCTCTCGGTTGTCCCATTCACAACGAGCTTCAGATTGACCTGGTCCTTCAGTCACTCCCAGCTTCATTTGCTCAGTTTATTATAAACTATAATCTGAGCGATAGACGATTTTCCCTTTCTGAACTCATGAACACGCTGGTTCAGACTCAGCGTGAGCTAAAGAAAGGAAAGGGAAAAGAGGTTGCGCTTGTTGCGACTACAAGGTCTAAGAGATCTAAGTCGAACAAGCCCAAGCCCAAGCCTAATAAGCCAAAAGGAGGGATTAAGAAAAAGGGCAAAGCAAAAATGAACGTGCCTAAAGTTCCGTAGGCGACTGATAGGTGCCTTCACTGCCAAGAGCTGGGTCATTGGAAAAGGGACTGCCCCAAGCTTCGAGCTTCTGGGGCATCTGGTAAAGTTTTGGAAACTTATTGTTCATTTACTGTATTTTCCACTTCGTGGATTCTTGACTCAGGAGCTAGTGCTCACATTTGTGTTTTGAACCAGGGTCTGGAACGAAGTAGAAAGCTGGTGGAACAAGAAGTCTTGATCAATGTTGGTAGCGGACATAGTGTACCTGCTAGTCATGTTGGATCGAAGACTCTTGTATTAAGTTCTAGACATGTATTACATTTATCTGATGTACTTGTATTCCCAAGGGGCTGAAAAATATTATTTCTATTCCTGCTTTGAGTAAGAATGGTTATGAATTTCGGTTCAATAATAATATTTGTCATATTTATTTTGGAAATAAATGCGTCAGAAATGCAACGTTAATAAATGGTTTATATTACGTTAACGTCCAGGAACATGCGAATGTAGTTACCGACAAACGTAACTTAGAGTTAAATAAAAAGTATTTGTGGCATCTTAGACTTGGTCATGCCGGAGTTCGAAAGATTCAAGAGTTGGAGAAACACGGCATTATTAAGCCTACGGAATCAGATTCCTATCCAACGTGCGAGTCTTGTATCTCGGCAAAATGACTAAGTCTCCTTTTACAGGGACTTTTCAAAGAGCCACTAATCTTTTGGATTTGATCCATACAGACGTTTGTGGACCGTTTAGTGTAGCGGCCCGAGGTAATTTCCATTATTTCGTGACTTTCACAGATGATCACTCTCGCTACGGCTTGGTGTATCTGTTGAAGCACAAGTCTGAAACGCTTGAAAAGTTCAAGGAATTCAAGACTTTAGTGGAAAATCAAACTGGGAGACAAATTAGAGTCGTACGATCAGATCGAGGCGGCGAGTATATGAGCCTCGAGTTCGATGATTTCTTGAAAGAAAATGGAATTATTTCGCAGTTTACACCGCCCGGGAAACCACAACTGAATGGTGTTGCCGAACGCAGAAATCGGACATTATTAGATAAAGTTCGATCTATGCTAAGCTATACAGATCTTCCCATATCGTTATGGGGTATGCTTTGCAGACTACAGTTTATGTTTTGAACAGAACCCCTTCGAAGTCTGTAGATAGGGTACCTTACGAAATTTGGAATGGTAAGAAGCCCAGCTTGAATCACTTAAGGGTTTGGGGATGCCCCGCCTATGTGAAAAAGCTATTAGCAGACAAACTCGAATCTAGGTCCATGAAAGGACGTTTCATCGGATATCCCGATGATAGCATGGGATATTATTTTTACTTCCATGATGATCAAAGGATCATCGTAGCTATTCACGCTCATTTTCTCGAGGAACAGTTCGTTCGAGAAGGTGGAGCTGGCAGAGAAGTGACTCTTAGAGAGTTAGATGAAACGCTTCCAGAGACATCAGTGCCTGAGGGCACAGATGAGCAGTCCGAGACGCGCCCAGAATTGCGCAGGTCGGGTAGAATATCTCGCATGCCTGAGAGATATGTATGGTACATGTCGTGCACGGGGGTGCTGCGACTGAAGGGATCGTTGGTGACGACCCTGCTACCTTTGACCAAGCAATGATGGATGTCGACTCTAAGAAATGGGTCGAAGCTATGAAAGCAGAGATGGACTCGATGCATACCAACCAAGTATGGACTCTAGTAGATCTGCCCGAAGGTTTTAGACCTATAGGGTGTAAATGGATCTACAAGAGAAAGATTGGATCTGATGGGCAGGTTGAAACCTACAAAGCTAGGCTAGTAGCGAAAGGGTATAATCAAAAAGAGGGCATCGATTATGAGGAAACCTTTTCACCTGTTGCAATGATTAAGTCTATCCGCATTCTGCTTGCTATAGCAGCATACTATGATTATGAGATCTGGCAGATGGATGTGAAAACCACTTTCCTAAATGGATTCCTCCAGGAGGAAATCTATATGGAGCAGCCCAAGGGTTTTACATCGCAAGCAGATGTTCACAAAGTGTGCAAGCTTAACAGGTCTATTTATGGACTTAAGCAAGCGTCTAGGAGCTGGAATCTTCGATTTGATGAAGTAGTTAGGAACTATGGATTCTTAAAGAATGAAGATGAGCCTTGCGTTTACAAGAAGGTCAGTGGGAGTAAGATATCGTTCCTCGTATTGTACGTGGATGACATCCTTTTGATCGAAACGATATTGGAATGCTTTCGGAGGTGAAAGCTTGGCTTTCGACCGAGTTCTCCATGAAAGACCTGGGAGAAGCAACCTATATTCTTGCAATTCGGCTTTTTAGAAATCGAGCGAATCGAATGATAGGTTTATCTCCGGCTCTTTACTTAGAAAAGATCCTGAAACGGTTTCGTATGGATGAATCTAAGAAAGGGTTCTTGCCAATGCGACATGGGATTCATCTCTCGAAATCCATGTGCCCTCAAAGTGAGGAAGCAAGGAAGGAAATGAGTGAAATCCCTTATGCATCAGCAATAGGTAGCCTAATGTATGCGATGCTATGTACGCGACCTGACATTGCGTATGCTTTGAGCATAGTAAGTCGATACCAGTCGAATCCTGGTAAGGAACATTGGAATGCAGTAAAGAATATCTTTAAGTACCTTAGACGGACTAAAGATATGGTACTGGTTTATGGAACGGTGAATTAGAGGTGGATGGTTATACCGATTCGGATTTCCAGTCAGACGTGGATGACCGAAAATCCACTTCTGGTTTCGTCTATACGCTCAATGGTGGAGCAGTGTCTTGGAAAAGTTCTAAGCAAAGCACTACTGCCGATTCCACCACTGAGGCGGAGTATATTGCAGCCTCCGAGGCAGCAAAGGAAGGTATTTGGATGAGGAAGTTCTTAGAAGAACTCCAAGTTGTTCCAGGCATAGTGGACCGCCCGCTACCATTGTGGTGCGACAATAGTGGGGCAGTAGCACAAGCCAAGGAACCTAGGTCTCACTCAAAGTCCAAACACATAGAAAGAAAGTACAACGTGCTGCGTGGGTTCGTTGAGAATGGCTACATAGCTGTGCAGAAAATTGCCACCGCGGATAACGTGGCGGACCCGTTCACTAAGCCTCTCTCACAGGCAGTGCTTGATCGACACCTCCATAAAATGGGGTTACGATATCATAGCGCATGGCATTGAGTGCAAGTGGGAGATTGTTGGGGATGTGCCCTCGAAATGCCATTCGAGGATTTAATGAATAGGGCATGTGTTTAATAATCAATGTATTATTCGCTCTGTATTTGAATAATGTATTCTTATATGTATCAGTGGAATTTATATTTATTATTCATTCTTTAAAAGGCATATTATTTATTTACCTATCAAGTCTTATTAGGCATCCGTAAGACGGTAAATAAATAAATCCCATATATCGTGAGTTTAGTCACCGATTCTCATGGGATGAGAGAGGGGCACCGGTGAGCTATTAGCCTCCGATATTAAATTAGTCCATAAGTCTTAGACCTCAGTAGGGTGACTGAGCATCAATTACGACTTATTTGTTGACGACTCTTATATGGTTGTGCCAACCATTCGCTTGGGAAGCGGGAGGTCGTAACGTTGGTATAAGTTGAATTAGGGAATTAACTTGTACTTGGACACGACTCGCAATCGACGATCACATGGGCCTTATCATTACTCTGGGTAGCGTCAATGATCGATCGATTGACTATAGTAGTGTGCGTGGACCTTAGACCGAAGGGTTTTTGACGGAGTTGACTTTGGGGTCTTGACATGTCACTAGTTTGCTAGGCCTACCTTGTTCGGGGATGAACATGGGTCGGCGGCGACATGCGGTCTTGACAACAAAGGGTAACTGTCGTACTTAGACTAACGTTAGGGATTCACTATCTCGTTAGTAACCGAGACATGTGTCCTATGCATATTCGGGGACGGGAAATTACGAAGTCTTCGGCCGAAGCAATAAACTGACTCATGTGGGACGTGGAGAGCAGTTTAGTAATTTTGTCAGTCACGAATTAGTCAGAGAGTCGAGTCTAGTGAGTTTGACGTAACCATGACTCTCACTCGATCGGGACATTTGTGAAGTGTCTATACGTACGACAATAATCTATAGTCGGTTCGTAGATCGAAGATCGTACTCAACACGGGATCTATTTGGTACCGCGAGATTGGCTAGGCGCTTACCAATTCTTGGATTCCTCCCTTGCCGGGTTGAGACGAACCAAGAGAGTCGGGCTTAAAAATGATCACTGTGATAGTGCCTAACTAATATGAGATGTAAAATTATTTAACGATCTTAGAGACGTTAATAAAAATGTTAAATATATGTTTTAGAAACTATATTTACATGGACGGAAATTTATGGAACGGAAAAGGTGAAGAATGAAGCGTATATAGGGTTCACAATGACAAGCAAGGCTTGTCACGGTCATGAAGCCCGTATGCAAAGTAGCAGTAGCTTCAAAATTTCATATCTCACAATCTAAACCTCGGGTTGATAATCCCTTTGGTCAGAATCAAGATTGGTGAGTCTTTTAACTATGGTTAAAATTTCAGGTCAATCGGACATCGTTTACCCCTCGATCGGATCGAAATACGAAACTGTCGCAAAGCTGTCAGGGCTGTCACGGCCGTGACAACCTTGCACGTGGCCGTGACGACAGGCAGTAGGCGACCAAAATGCTGCCCGCAGTGTCACGGCCGTGACACTTCATGTCAAGGCCGTGAAGGCCTCCAGAAGACAGTTATGGCCGTGACGGAGGCCGTGACGCGCGGCAGAAGCTGCCTAATACTTGTCACGGCCGTGAAGGGTCTTGCAAGAGGCCGTGAACCGACAGTTTTTGGTCAAATTTGATCCAAACCTAACCCAATTTCATTCCTTGTTCTTTTGCTATGATTTGTAGGACAATATCTAGTCATTAGATGATAAATAACAAAAGAATTAAACAAAAATGAGTCATGTAGGACATGATCTCATTTAAACAAATCTAAAGTCTATTTCATGATTTAGAACTTTGTTTTACAATTATAGACTTGGGATTTTCGTCCATAACAAGTTCATAAGCTTTCTCACACTAAACTTAGAGTTTTTAGAGAGAAGCTAGAGCATTTGGAGTTGTTCTTGAGAAAACCCTAAGTGTTTGTGAGTTTTAGAAATCACATACACATCTAAACATCTCTATACAATACTCCAGACCATCTCTAGCCATCCTTGGGGTGGTGTAGGTTTTCGGCACGTCACGGGGTCGGCGTGACTCTCTTCGGCACAGTTCGTGAGCTACAGGAGCTAAGGATCTTCGCTACAAGGGTAAGATCCTTATTCCTTTATACGTGTCGATCATGCAGTTTTCTTTATTTAACCGAGTATCCTAGGGAAACCGTATGGGGAACCCGGAAAAATTTTAAATTCCGCTGCGTCCGGGGCAAGGCCTCGGGTTACCCGGGGTTTCCCAACACATACGACAATCTACTCGGTGCATCCTGGTGCAACGAAGATGTATCGGGACTTGCGAACGAACTACTGGTGGCCAGGAATGAAAAGAGATGTCGCTACTTTCGTATGCCGATGCCTAACCTGTCAACAGATCAAAGCAGAACATCAAAGGCCGGCAGGAATGTTAAAACCCTTGACGACACCCGAGTGGAAGTGGGACCACATAACAATGGATTTCGTCGTAGGGTTACCGAAAACTGTAAAAGGTCATGACGCTATTTGGGTGGTTGTCGACAGACTGACTAAGTCTGCCCATTTCCTACCAATTAATCAGACCTATTCCATGGAAAAGTACGCAGAATTATATATTCAAGAAATAGTACGACTCCATGGGATTCCAGTATCAATCGTCTCAGATCGGGACTCAAGGTTTCTGTCCCAATTCTGGATGAGCTTACAAAAAGCTATGGGGACTAAATTGTCTTTTAGCTCGGCTTATCATCCCCAGACTGACGGACAATCGGAACGGACGATCCAGACACTTGAAGACATGTTAAGGGCGTGTGTCTTGGACTTCCGAGGAAGCTGGAGTAAATATCTCCCGTTGATCGAATTTTTGTATAACAACAGCTATCAAGTGATGATCGGGATGGCGCCATACGAAGCCTTGTATGGACGTAAATGTCGATCCCCAGTTCATTGGGATGAAATCAGCGAGAAGGCGCTGTTAGGTCCCGAAATGGTTCGTGAAATGACTGAAGCTATTAGTAAAATTCGGGAGAGAATGCAAACGGCCCAAAGTCGTCAGAAGAGTTCCGCAGACAAAAGACGAAGGCCGTTGAAATTTGAGGAAGGCGATCAAGTCTTCCTAAAGATATCACCGATGAAGGGAGTTAAACGTTTCGGACGTAAAAGAAAGCTGAGTCCGAGATATATAGGACCCTTCAAGATTTTGAAAAGAGTCGGCGAGGTATCATATCAGCTAGAACTGCCGACATCGTTAGCACAAGTCCATGACGTCTTCCACGTGTCCACGTTACGGAAGTACGTTCCGGATCTGAGCCATGTGCTACGAAGTGAGACGCTTCATCAGCAATTGAAACCGGACTTGAGTTACGAAGAGAGGCCGGTAGAGATTTTGATGTATGAGGTGAAGCGACTTCGAAATAAGAATATCCCCCTAGTGAAGGTCTTGTGGCGGAACCAGACAATGGAAGAAGCCACTTGGGAATGAGAATATGAAATGCGCGAGAAGTACCCTGAGTTGTTTACGACGACTTAAGTTTCGGGGACGAAATTTCTTTTAAGGGGGGAGGATGTAATACCCGTAAAATTAATACGGGATTATTTATGTAATTTTCGAAATTTATGAAGTTGATTTTCGAATGAAATCGATTTTGGGAGCGAGCCGAAAATATTCATTGGGCCCGAGAGTAAGTAAAAATCTTATGGGCCGAGTAGGCTAGGAATGCCCAAGAAATAAAATAGGCCAAATAATATTTAAGCCCAAATAAATAAGGCCAACTTGGAACTTGGGCCAATTAATTTAGGAAAGGAAAGACATACATAATAGTAGAGCCCAAATACAATTTAATGAGGGTCCAAATAAGTGTTTAGCTTGGCCCAAATTAATTAAGGATAAAGATAAGCATGGGGTTCCTTGAATCATGAGAAACCCACGTGAAAGCCATTCCCCTAGTAGGTAAATATCTTGAAAATAATCATTGTGTTGGTCCAAGAGGAAAACGTGATATAGACCCAAAAGAAATTAAAACCCTCACTTACAAGCTCTCAAATCAACGTGAAGAACACAAGGAGAAAAAGGAAAAACAACCAAGAACTAAACTAAGATAGACCGAGCTAAAGAGGTGAGACCACTCAAGTCCATCGAGCTGGCGCTTGCCACAAGCTACGTGCGCCGAGGCTAAATCCGTCTTAGCGTCGAGTATGTGCTCATGTTCGAGCGAAGTGCCCATCTGCCTTTCGGCCACCTCATGGGTCAAGTTCGTGTGTGGCCAGACCTACCCATCTGGCCACTGCCCGACAGATCATTTCTGCCGAACATAACTCGGGGTCTAGGCACCACCGAGTCCGGCCGAGTACTGCTCGGCCGCCGTTGACCGAGGTCAACGGTCAAGATCCGTCAACATTCTACTTAAACCTCAATTAAAATTTCTATAAGCTTATGTGACTAAGGTTTGACGTGTCTTGGTGGATTAATGGAGGTTAGTGCATAAGAGGTGACGGTGGCGAAACAAGAGAAGTAGAGTTCGATTAGCTCAACACCATAAACAACCCTTAAATTAAGCTTGGAGGATAGGTAGGTGGTTTTTAACCCCTACAGACCCTTTTAAACCGTATTATTTTTTGCAAAGGGTATAGAATTCGGATGAAGGTCATCCGAGTTCAAAAATGTTTATTTCATGATTTTTGGAATTTTCGTGTTGTGCTTGATGTGTTATGACGTGAATCCGAACTCAATATATGAGTTTTATGATGTGCTTACAAGTTTACGTGAATCTGGAATTTGTTTATGTGTAGAAATTCTGGAAAAGTTAGGGTTTTCAAGCATGAAGATGAGTTTTCGATGGAACAGTGAGTTGGGCGATTTTAGATTTCGAGCGAATTTAATTTGCGAGCGATTTTAATTTGCGAGTGATTTTAAGTTCGCGGGCCAATTGATTTCGCGGGTTGAATAGAAAAGAATTTCAAAGTAAAAGGAAAATCAGCCGAATTGACTTAGGGTCGCAAAACTTTATTGCGGGCCCAAAGGGATTGTTTCGGTGTGGGTAAAACGAGTATTTCGCGGGCCAGCGTTCGGATTCTCGCGGGCCATAGTTTTTCGCGGGCCGATTTGAAGGGTGATTCCTGTGAGAGGCGTCGCTGGCCGATTTAAGTCTCGCAGGCCGACTTTCGCGGGGTGATTCCTGTGAGGGAAGTCGGGTTTCTCGCGGGCTTGAAATCGGGCTTCGCGCGCCCAATCGGACGATTTGCGAACGTGGCGAAAGACCTTTGAATTCGAATTTTGACCTGAACTTTTGCGGGTTGACCAAGCGCTTAAGTGGGATCGTGCGATTTCGATTTGGGCTTTGACCAGAGTTGACCAGCGGTTTTTATTTTGGGCTTTTGCCCTATTTCAGGCCCAATACATTTTAATAAAATTATTTTCAGCCCAAATCAATTTTAAAATAAAAAATTTTCGTACTATAACTTATATTTTCGGGTCAATCCATATTTTAAATTATAAATATTATTTTTAGATTTAAAATCTTCGGCCTAGTCTGATAATTGTACGCTTATGTGGTTCTGATGTGCATGTTTCCATGTTGACTGATTTTGTGTGCATTTCACGGCATGCACGGGAGAGATGATGGTACCGTATTTGTACGGTGACACCTTACGGTGTCGGTTGAGTGGGGTAGAGTGACCGTTATTGGTCGTCAGGGTTAGACTCGTGTAGCACCTGGTGGGAGAGGGGGTTTGCGACACCCATCTACTCGGGATTAAGCCACCCGAGGTGCACACCACCGGATATTATTTGGCTCAGGACGGCTGACAGATGTGAGATTCCTGTCTAGCCGGGTTAGTGGTATACTACTCGGGGAAAGCCGTCGGGTTGAGATTGAGTGCGGAAGGAGCGACCCGGCACGGCCGGCGTGGGCTACCGCATGGTTTATGGCGTACTTTGCCATTGCGCGCGTGGGTGCTGAGTCTAGCCTAGGGCCCTGTTATGTGTTGAGATGTGACGTAGGATCGAGCGTGCATTTTTATTATGATGTGAGGTTTTGGGATTGGGTTGAGTGCACGCACGCATTGCATGTTTTTACTACCACCTACTGGGCAAATTTGCTCAGGGTTTTATTTTTATAGGTAAGACTGAGCCCGACACTGATGCGTGTCCGGGTGAGCTGTAGGCTGGCTGGCGGCGGTGACTCCACGGGCTTTTGAGGACGGCGCAGTACATGGGACGCGACCTGTGGAGAGGTGTAGGATAGTCGGGTTTAGATTTTTGGGGCTTCAGCCCGTTGTAGTATAGCGACGTATTTAAAAAAAAAACCCGACTTTAGATTATATATGTATATTATTTTCTTTAAAAAGTTTGAGATAAACCGGGTCCTCCGCGACTTCTGTTGCGGAAATCCGCCGATTAACTTAATTAGGAAGTAGGGTCGCCACAAAAATCCACCAAGATATGCGCATGTACCAAGATAATAGAAAGTCAAATATGTTCCATGCCTCTGAAGATTCGATTAGGTGAATTAATCGCTTAAGTCGGCGCCTTTTCCAATTCTATAAAAGGAGATGAGAAGCTTCGACAGAAGAAAAATAGAAAAAACGGCTGAGAAGAAAAAAATAAAAAGGCAGACTTGAGCGCATAGAGGAGAACGACGGCAGTGAAGACCTAAGGCTGAAAATAAAAGAGTTGCGACAAAGAAACGATCGACGGCGTGCGAGGCGTTCTTTCCGTGATAAGCGAAGTTTTATATTATTTTATTATATCGATATTGAATATTTTGTGGTTTTATTTTATTAATATGCTAGCGTAGATTCTTTTGTGATTAAGGCCATGATAGGCCGAATACTGACTACGTATTAATATTTTTCTTATCCTATTTGATCGTGTGAATCGAGTCACGTGTTCCTTGTTTGCGCTTAATGCTTGTGTGTGCCTGATCAACATATGCATGTTATTTGATTGGTTTATGAGACGGACAAAGTGATTAGACCGATTAGAACAATAAACATCGAACATCACTACGTAAAACCGGCCAGAGATGGAATTCGATTTCGTATGTGTGGTTTCCGAATCCTTAAGCGCCGAAAGCGTTTAAGCTCGGGGAATTTCATAGAGATTGAATGCGTGCGTGGAAACTACAATCCTATAGACATATACGGGTTGGTTCTCTATCGCATAGGATCGCTATTGCGGGACAAACGAGTAGCGATTGTCTTAGGAAATTTTACCTTGACTGAGATTCATGATGGCTAGATATGATAGATTTTATGAAGACGTAGGAATTATTTGTGCTGAACATGTGCCTTGGTCACTCGTCGTCAATTGATCTTTATCTCATCTAGTTTGTTTGCGTCTACTTTATTATTTGCGCTTTTATCTCGTTTAATAAATTATCGAAACTATAAAAATTCTCTTAGTCTAAATTAGAATTAGGTTTAATATCTTAGAATTAATCAAGCTATCTTCGTGGATCGATACTCGGACATCGTCCGTTTACTACTTGCACGACCTAGTACACTTGCTAGTATTTGAGCTTGTCAAGTTTTTGTCGTCGTTGCCGGGGATAGCTATATTATTAATTTAGGATTTATTCTGAGTTTTAGTTTAGACATTTTATCGATTATTATTTTTATTATTATTATATTTTTTTATTTATTTTTACCAATTCGCTTACATTGATTTTTCATCTTTTGCAGACAATTCCTATTAGTGCATGACACGAAGTTCGGGGGACGTACCATTGCTATTTGACGCAGAAATTGAGGCTATGTGTCGGCATAACAATCGAAATCGTAGACAGAGAATGGAGAATCAAGAAAACGAGGAAGAACAGTACAATAACGAGATGGTTCCGCCACGGCCCACTTTACTAAGTCGAGCGCTTCCAGGAATTTTCGATCACAGCGACCCGATTGCCATCCCGCCGGGACCAAATAATCATTTCGAGATTAAACCCGTTACTATACAGATGGTGACGGGTTCAGCACAGTTTCATGGGCTTACAAACGATGATGCAAATTCACATATTTTGAAATTCACTCAAATTTGCAGAACTATTAAGTATCCTGGCGTCTCCACGGAAGTTATAAAACTGACATTTTTTCCCTTTTCTTTGACAGTTCTTTGACAGGTAAGGCGTCTAAATGGTTCTCATCATTGCCACATGCATCTATCACTAGTTGGGAGCAATTAGTGGAGTGCTTTCTCGGCAAATATTACTCGCTGTCAAGGACCAGCGAAATTAGAAGCCAGCTAGTAAACTTCAAACAAGAAGGTGGCGAATCTCTGAGCGATGCATGGAGTAGGTACAAGAGCCTCCTCAGACAGTGCCCAAACCACAGCATACCTGTGAGCGTTCAGATGCAAACATTCTTCTTAGGGCTGAGCACACCAAATAAGAGGATCGTCGACGGCGGGTGCACACGAAATTTCATGGAGTTAGGCGATTAGGAAGCACTCCAAGCGATCGAGCGAATTGCAGCCTACCCTGCAAGATATACTGAGCATGATCTGGACCGACGGACGGCTGGAGTACATGAGATAAGTAGCTCGTTGGAGGCGCAGTTCGAAGCCATACATAAAAGGTTAGACCTGATACACTCCCAGGACCCTGAGACGGTTAAGTTTATCCATAATAGGCAGAGGAATGCATACTCAACACATACGATCCGAACTGGAGAAGCCATCCAAATTTGTCGTATGGCAACTCACACTACTTGAAGCCTCCAGAAGTTCAGAATCAACAAATTGATCCATCAACAAAACAAAAGGCCGATTGGGAGATAGCCTTGGAGAAAATGGCGGCGGTTCAAGGCGATCAAAACCGCAAGACAGAGGAGAGACTCCAGGGTCAAGAAGGGAGAGTTCAGGAAGGCTTCCACGATATACGGGCTGCAATAAAGGACTTAACAATTCAAATGGGACAACTCTAAAATACAGTGTCAGAGCGCCAACCAGGCACACTCCCAAGCGACACTGAAAAGAACCCTCGAGAGCACGTCAAGGCCATTAAGCTGAGGAGTGGGAAGACGCTGGAATCAACTCAGGAGGCCGAGGAAGTGGAGGAAGCAAAAGAGGCAGAAAATGACGATGAAAGCAAGGTCACAACCACAGACGCAGCTCATCGCGACCATAGGAAGGACCAGCGGGCCGGATAAGTCGAGACCGAGCTGGATTCTCTCGCGGTAGAAAAGAAGGTCGACCCACTCCCACCAGTCAAAATTCGACCACCTATCCCGCGGCATTACGAAGGGGAAAACCGGATAAGCACTTCGAGCACTTTATGTGGCGACCCACATTTTCTAATCGTAATTAGTGGCGGATTTTCGCAACGTAAGTCGCGGGAGACCCGTCTAACAAAAACTTTTTCCTACGATATGATATGTTACGACAAAACGTAGCCTACATCGTCGTAAATATACAAAGGCTGAAGCCCCAAAACATATCAAACATCCTAACATCGCTCCACAGGTCGTCATCCATGTACAGCCTTGCCCTCAAAAGACCCTGGAGTACCGCCGTCAGCCCGCCTTAGTCGTGACGTTTCTCAACGTCCGACTCAATCGTACCTACAACACATAAAATGTGGAATGAGCTTATAAAGCTCAGTAAGTGAAAACCATGCAGTGCACGTGTCCTAAAACGCAAAGGTACCCGCGCCAATGCTTCCTAATTGTATCATGTATTTCATGTCATGAAATTCCTATCTTGTATTCATGTCATGAAATTCGTGTATTGTCTTCTCTTGTAGTTCATGTCTTGTCTTGTAGTTCTTGTCTTGTCTTGTAGTTCGTGTCTTGTCATATCTTTAGTTCGTGTCTTGTCTTATAGGGCCCATGGCTGATCTTACTATGCACCATCATGGAGCTCAAACCAAATAAGGGTAAATAAATATGTAAGTGGCAATACCCACTCATGGGAGGCTAACCCTAGGCGCCTTTTCTGTCCCAAGGTGGTTTCATACGCCACACGGACGATACTTCCACTGAGAGGCTAACCCTAAGGCGCCTTTTCAATCCCAGTGTAGTTTATCGGTCCCACGGACGCTCACACTGGTAGACTCACTCTGAGGTCGCTGACACCAATCATACCCTTGGTGCCGTTTGTTTCCTCAGGGTGCATCTTCCAGGTCGCAACTTTCCGCCACATGCATGCCCTTGCCTTGAGACATGTCATGTCATGAAATCGGTGACATAAAATCACCATGGTAGCGTAGAAGAGCCATTAAATGCGACAGTTTATCGTGTTTAAGAAATCATACGGGTCTTATGCTCGTGTCTTGTAACTTCATGCATGCACGTGATAATGCGTACGTGAATAAAGCCGAAGTGCTTGTCATGCCATTTCATGTAATAATTAATTCATGAAAATAAATAAATCACATAAGAAATCACGTAAAGTCATAGAAACATATAATTATGTCATTCAAGCACGTAACCAGATAATTCATGCACATATAATTTATGTATTGTAGTTGAGATTTCCACTTACCTGGTATCCTTAGCTATTAGCTTATCGGTAAGTCACTAACCTTCAAACCCTAAATATAGGAACATATAAAATTAGGGCTTGCTAGTCTAATTATAATTTCCCGAAATTGGCTTAATTCAAAACCCTAATTTCGACTTCTAATAATTTCGAAACTCTAAAACTTAGAACTTTAACTAATACTATTTCAGATAGATCTCGACAGGTATTATGGAATGAATCTCGATATGACTTAGACATAAATCTCGATATGTATCTTAGGATAGATTTCGATAGATTTCGATATGTATGTCTAAGCAGTATATAAAAGACTTCGAAATATGTTCAACCTTTTAAACAAAATCTCGAGACACAGGGAAAAATAGATCTCGATGTACATAGCCCTAGAATCTCGAAATGGATTAAACAACATACATAGACTTCGAGATTTAGACTAATAAATAGGATCTCGAGTTGCATGATAATTAGATCTCGACATTGTATATATAAGGGTTAAGGATCTCAAAGTATGTTTCGACATTAAGGTAATACACAAAAGCTCGACATTATACTTATTATTCTAACAAGGTTTCGACATTATATATACTAGGGGAAGATCTCGACATAATTTCGAGGAGCATGCTGATACTATAACTAATGATTTCGAGGTGAGTTCTAACATGAATCTTGATATGTTCACGAAATAACATATATGTAAAGGCTTCGAGATTTTAATCATTACACATATTTCGACATTGTACATATAGCTCTCGAGGTGTTTCGAAGTTTGTTCATTAAATATATATATAAAATCTCGACACACATTGGATTTCGATACCACCCTTAAGATAGATCTCGAGACTCATATGTTGACATTATAAATAAGTTTGTCGAGAAGTTTGTCGAGATTATAATCTGAAAAACCTTATCTTCACTCGAGATTTTAGATCAAACCTATCTTTCAAGAACAATCGTCACATAATCTTCAGAAACTAACACATAATATTTTCGTGCTTATAAAATTCTTGGAGCATGCTACTATTTGAATAAAAACATGAAATCTATTAAAAATTATACCTGCCACAATTCAAACTTCCCAAAACGTAACTATACACATTCATTCTTAAAACCTTTCAAAATTAAATCTATACAAACCCTAAGCATATACATAATCTTTTGTATTTAACAGAATACACGTGAAGATACATATAAAAATACGTAATTATGATAGAAATTTATACCTTTCCTGGTTTATTTCGTTTGCTTCTCAGTTCGTCCTTGTTTAGAATTCTCGAGTTGCTATAATAAGAGTTTTCTTATTGCTACAGTACTTATATAATGAAAGGTCTGGAGGAGTATTATAAAGTGACGAGATTCCTTTTGATCTAAGTAACTTATATTATTAATACTTATCTCTTATACTACAAGTTGCTTTGTTGTCTCTTTATGCTATACTTAGCGTGACCTAGTGTACAATTGACATGGATGGTTTTACTACTTATCATTGGTTAACTAATGTTTCGAAGTCTTCTATCTCGCAACTAATTTCTTTCGACATTGTTGGTTTCGAGATTAACTTCTATATGATTTCGACATTCTATACAAAATTTTGATATTTAAACTATTCAATACTCAATGATTTCGATACCCATATCAAGATAGATCTCGAGTTTTATTTCGAGATCTCATACGGAATTCCGAAATTATGGTTAACATGAACGACATGATTTCTATACTTAAATCTCGAGATTTAACAACATACCATTTGACATAAATCTCGAGTTTGATCTCGAGATTTTATATAACATTTCGAAATTGATTTCCAAACTAGATATCGAGTTTTATTAAGCACTACATGATTTCGACATTTTCTATTTTTATCCTTGAGCTCGAAATTATTTCTACCAATTTGTGTTCTCCAAAACGTGATATCAATACTTAATACACTAAATCAAACCTTCTAAGTTAGCAAGTCATGTACTAGAAACCCTAAAATCAATAACTGACCTAAATTAAACTAATTCTTCTAATTTCTAATTCATATATGTCATGTTAGCATATAACGTGAAATCGTATAGGCACATAAGTCACTTAAAAGTATGAGAATATGAAGGCATTGTATCATCGAAAATACTAATTAATCCAATCAAGTTCTTAATTAAATATTTTCATCTCTACTTAAATAGTAAAATCCGTAATTAGATTTTACAGGTATTACATCCTTCCCCCCTTAAAAAGAATTTCGCCCCCGAAATTCCATCAGTTGAAATAATTTAGTGTAATGATCGGGGAAACATTTTAAATGATCTCCGAAGATAGTAGAAAATAGGGCGGAGAATTCTGAACCAATCGTGAAAATTTGGGATCAATAGTCTTGTAAAACTTGTTCGGGTATGGAAAATGTTACGTATTATTTCAACTCAAGTAAGATCCTTGTATTGATCTTTTCTTGTCTATGACTTATCGTAGAAAATAATTATAATTCTTGACTTCGTATTACTTGCATTCAAAATTTCGATTGTCCTAGGATTACAATCGAATAATAAGTACGAAAAGTTATAGGCGACAAGACAATCGTAAATCAAGGGATTTCAGAGAAACAATATCCCTGTCTTGATTTATTTTATCTTTGTCGTTTTTTTTTCCGTCATGCAAGATTTCATCGAAAATTTCTATAGTCTTCTAATGTACTAACTGTAGGGTACATCTTTGTCCTGAATCTTAACAGTACAGGAAGGAAAACCCTACGATTAATTCATAACCTATTCTCTACCCCTTAAAAGATTCTCCTAATCTCCATTCCTAAAACTTTGGAAACAAATGTGGTGACAGGAGTTCAAGAAATGAAAACATTCCATTGAAGTAGAATGAAGGGAAGCAGAAACAAAAGTTAATGTAAGGTCTTTCTTGTCGTCTTGGATGTTGACAACTAATTCCTGATAGAATGCGTATGACGCTCATCTAAGTTGATCGGACCTATATCGCCTTAAGGTGGGGCTAATGAGAACGGTTATAATTCTTATTCAGCCCAGAATTTAGAAATCATGAGCATCTACCACGCTTCCGCTGCGCCATTCTGATATGGAGCATGTATAATTTGCAGAAGGGGTTGAAAAATTGGAAAATCAGGCATATTCTGATATAATAGGATTTAGGCTTGTTGGGCTGAAAGAAAGGAAATGTAGCTTCACCATCATATTCCATAAGTAAGAATATTCAAAGAAAAGGGAATATAGCTTCGATCGTGAATCAATCAGAAAATAATTTCGAAATATTATCGGAACATGCATTAGCGTCTGTGGAAGCTATTGGCATTATTTCAGCTAAGACGAAGGAAGTTTCTCTGCTTAACCATTTATGCGAAAAGATTCACAACTTGTCCTAAGAAGTTACTGAGGCTTTTACTTAGATGCTTAAAGATTCTACTTTAGCTGATCTTGCCCGCAAGATGGGTATTTCTCTTCTAAAAAAAAATGAATCTCACGATCCTTCCTAGAGAAGTCAGACACGACTTCATAATTTTGGAAACCTATCCGTAAGGTCATAGTTTAGATCAATATTTAATCTGCTATTTTAACCAATAATAGATGTTTCCAATACTTAATTAATCCGTATTGGATCTCCTTATAGCAGGTTAATATATCACTGCATTCTAAAGGTCAGAAGGCATTTTCCACCTTTGGTATGTAATATTGATAACACATTTAAATGTGTGGTTCAATTTCCTAAAATTAATCATCAGAGCATAGGTACATTATAAACTATTAACGTACCCGTTATTTTCGTAGGAGGAATTTCTGTTTCCTCTAGGTTTAGGTTGAACATCCGTGGAGGAACTGGCGAGGGCTGCGTCAAGGTTTGATCTGGTTCTACTGATACGTGCATTTGACATATTTTAGCAAAATGTCCCTGCCTCCCACATTTAAAATAGTTGGCATTCTGTGAAAAGCAAATGCCTCTGTGCTTTCGTCCACACTGTTGACATCGAGGTATAGGGAGCGGAACATGAGCATGAAAAGGAACATCCATCGGGTTTGGCCTTGATTGGCAAAGTTGGGACCCTTGATGAGTTATGTGAACATTGTGGGGATTCTTAAAATATAAGGGCTTTTTAGTAGTTTTCGGTTCTGGCCTATTCTCCATCTTTTGCTTTCTGGTTTTGGAACATCTGGGTTTCTTTCTTAATAGGGTTAGCAATATTTGCAGGTAAGAATCTACGGGGTTCGGATGATTCTTGTTCATTGATAAGCTTATAGACCAAGTCCTTGAGTTCACCAACTTGATCTTTAAGTTCACTGATCTGACCCGATTGCCATTGGATCAGTTCAGTAAGATGTGAGAGTGCTGAGTCTCGTTCGTTCATAGGGGACTTAGGTGTAACCCCACGACTCGACTCACCAGTAAATTCACTATGTCCACTAGCCATTCTACAGTTAGTCAAACAAATGGCCGTAAGCACATAATCATATCAAACATATAACTTACAGGCAAGGCTGATCCTCCAGTCTTTCGAGTGGCCGTACATGGACAGTCTACAGAACCAATATCCTAAGCTCTGATACCACCTGTGGCGACCCTCATTTTCTAATCGTAATTAGTGGCGGATTTTCGCAACGTAAGTCGCGGGAGACCCGTCTAACAAAAACTTTTTCCTACGATATGATATGTTACGACAAAACGTAGCCTACATCGTCGTAAATATACAAAGGCCGAAGCCCCAAAACATATCAAACATCCTAACATCGCTCCACAGGTCGTCATCCATGTACAGCCTTGCCCTCAAAAGACCCTGGAGTACCGCCGTCAGCCCGCCTTAGTCGTGACGTTTCTCAACGTCCGACTCAATCGTACCTACAACACATAAAATGTGGAATGAGCTTATAAAGCTCAGTAAGTGAAAACCATGCAGTGCACGTGTCCTAAAACGCAAAGGTACCCGCGCCAATGCTTCCTAATTGTATCATGTATTTCATGTCTTGAAATTCCTATCTTGTATTCATGTCATGAAATTCGTGTATTGTCTTCTCTTGTAGTTCATGTCTTGTCTTGTAGTTCTTGTCTTGTCTTGTAGTTCGTGTCTTGTCATATCTTTAGTTCGTGTCTTGTCTTATAGGGCCCATGGCTGATCTTACTATGCACCATCATGGAGCTCAAACCAAATAAGGGTAAATAAATATGTAAGTGGCAATACCCACTCATGGGAGGCTAACCCTAGGCGCCTTTTCTGTCCCAAGGTGGTTTCATACGCCACACGGACGATACTTCCACTGAGAGGCTAACCCTAAGGCGCCTTTTCAATCCCAGTGTAGTTTATCGGTCCCACGGACGCTCACACTGGTAGACTCACTCTGAGGTCGCTGACACCAATCATACCCTTGGTGCCGTTTGTTTCCTCAGGGTGCATCTTCCAGGTCGCAACTTTCCGCCACATGCATGCCCTTGCCTTGAGACATGTCATGTCATGAAATCGGTGACATAAAATCACCATGGTAGCATAGAAGAGCCATTAAATGCGACAGTTTATCGTGTTTAAGAAATCATACGGGTCTTATGCTCGTGTCTTGTAACTTCATGCATGCACGTGATAATGCGTACGTGAATAAAGCCGAAGTGCTTGTCATGCCATTTCATGTAATAATTAATTCATGAAAATAAATAAATCACATAAGAAATCACGTAAAGTCATAGAAACATATAATTATGTCATTCAAGCACGTAACCAGATAATTCATGCACATATAATTTATGTGTTGTAGTTGAGATTTTCACTTACCTGGTATCCTTAGCTATTAGCTTATCGGTAAGTCACTAACCTTCAAACCCTAAATATAGGAACATATAAAATTAGGGCTTGTTAGTCTAATTATAATTTCCCGAAATTGGCTTAATTCAAAACCCTAATTTCGACTTCTAATAATTTCGAAACTCTAAAACTTAGAACTTTAACTAATACTATTTCAGATAGATCTCGACAGGTATTATGGAATGAATCTCGATATGACTTAGACATAAATCTCGATATGTATCTTAGGATAGATTTCGATAGATTTCGATATGTATGTCTAAGCAGTATATAAAAGACTTCGAAATATGTTCAACCTTTTAAACAAAATCTCGAGACACAGGGAAAAATAGATATCGATGTACATAGCCCTAGAATCTCGAAATGGATTAACAACATACATAGACTTCGAGATTTAGACTAATAAATAGGATCTCGAGTTGCATGATAATTAGATCTCGACATTGTATATATAAGGGTTAAGGATCTCAAAGTATGTTTCGACATTAAGGTAATACACAAAAGCTCGACATTATACTTATTATTCTAACAAGGTTTCGACATTATATATACTAGGGGAAGATCTCGACATAATTTCGAGGAGCATGCTGATACTATAACTAATGATTTCGAGGTGAGTTCTAACATGAATCTTGATATGTTCACGAAATAACATATATGTAAAGGCTTCGAGATTTTAATCATTACACATATTTCGACATTGTACATATAGCTCTCGAGGTGTTTCGAAGTTTGTTCATTAAATATATATATAAAATCTCGACACACATTGGATTTCGATACCACCCTTAAGATAGATCTCGAGACTCATATGTTGACATTATAAATAAATTTGTCGAGAAGTTTGTCGAGATTATAATCTGAAAAACCTTATCTTCACTCGAGATTTTAGATCAAACCTATCTTTCAAGAACAATCGTCACATAATCTTCAGAAACCCTAACACATAATATTTTCGTGCTTATAAAATTCTTGGAGCATGCTACTATTTGAATAAAAACATGAAATCTATTAAAAATTATACCTGCCACAATTCAAACTTCCCAAAACGTAACTATACACATTCATTCTTAAAACCTTTCAAAATTAAATCTATACAAACCCTAAGCATATACATAATCTTTTGTATTTAACAGAATACACGTGAAGATACATATAAAAATACGTAATTATGATAGAAATTTATACCTTTCCTGGTTTATTTCGTTTGCTTCTCAGTTCGTCCTTGTTTAGAATTCTCGAGTTGCTATAATAAGAGTTTCTTATTGCTACAGTACTTATATAATGAAAGGTCTGGAGGAGTATTATAAAGTGACGAGATTCCTTTTGATCTAAGTAACTTATATTATTAATACTTATCTCTTATACTACAAGTTGCTTTGTTGTCTCTTTATGCTATACTTAGCGTGACCTAGTGTACAATTGACATGGATGGTTTTACTACTTATCATTGGTTAACTAATGTTTCGAAGTCTTCTATCTCGCAACTAATTTCTTTCGACATTGTTGGTTTCGAGATTAACTTCTATATGATTTCGACATTCTATACAAAATTTTGATATTTAAACTATTCAATACTCAATGATTTCGATACCCATATCAAGATAGATCTCGAGTTTTATTTCGAGATCTCATACGGAATTCCGAAATTATGGTTAACATGAACGACATGATTTCTATACTTAAATCTCGAGATTTAACAACATACCATTTGACATAAATCTCGAGTTTGATCTCGAGATTTTATATAACATTTCGAAATTGATTTCCAAACTAGATATCGAGTTTTATTAAGCACTACATGATTTCGACATTTTCTATTTTTATCCTTGAGCTCGAAATTATTTCTACCAATTTGTGTTCTCCAAAACGTGATATCAATACTTAATACACTAAATCAAACCTTCTAAGTTAGCAAGTCATGTACTAGAAACCCTAAAATCAATAACTGACCTAAATTAAACTAATTCTTCTAATTTCTAATTCATATATGTCATGTTAGCATATAACGTGAAATCGTATAGGCACATAAGTCACTTAAAAGTATGAGAATATGAAGGCATTGTATCATCGAAAATACTAATTAATCCAATCAAGTTCTTAATTAAATATTTTCATCTCTACTTAAATAGTAAAATCCGTAATTAGATTTTACAGGTATTACACTTTATCAATATTTTTAGGAAGTTAGAAATTAACATCCCTTTTTGTGAAGCTTTTTCACAGATTCCAAAGTACGCCAAAATTTTCAAGGAGTTGCTATCAAACCGGAACAAGCTTGAGCAATATGGCACGATAGCCCTTAACGAAGAATGCTCTGCGGTGTTAAAAAGGAAGCTACCACACAAGCTCAAGGATAGGGGGAGTTTTTCTATTCCTTGTTCCATAGGCTCATTATCATTTACTAATGTTCTTTGTGATTTAGGAGCGAGCATTAACTTGTTACCTTTTTCACTTCTGAAAAAGCTAGGGATAGGTGAGCCAAAGCCTACATCTACGGTACTCTAACTAGCGGATAGATCGATCACATACCCACGAGGAGCAGTGGAGGACGTGTTAGTGAAAGTTGGGGAGCACTACTTCCTAGCCGATTTTGTGGTGTTAGACATGGAAAAAGACACTGACATGCCCCTTATTTTAGGAAGACCGTTTCTGAATACGGCAAGAGCCCTGTTGGTAATGGTAAGCTCATCCTACAGGTTGGGGATGAGAACGTTATATTTGATGTTTATAAGGCAATGAAACACCCTCAAGATGATGATTCTTGTTCCTTTATTGATAGTATTGACGCATGTGCTCTGGAGTATTTTAAAATATTCAGGAATAAGGAAAAATTGGAAGCATGCCTAGTCGGAGACGAGTCCGAGGAAATGGCCGATACCGTAGCAAGCTTAGAAGCGAACCCACCTCACCGGAGGTCGGCCAAGCCAAAAGTAGAGCGTCTCGATCGATCATTAGCCACACAACCTCGACCATCAATAGAGGACCCTCCGATTTTAGAACTTAAACCTTTACATAGTCACCTCAAATATGTTTACCTTGGCGTTCTTGATACTTTACCCGTGATTATTTCTTCCACTTTAACAGATCTAATGGAAGAAAAGCTACTGAGGATGCTAAGAGAACACAAACGAGCATTCGCATGGAAGGTTGCTGACATCAAGGGAGTAAGCCCGACCGTTTGCCTGCACAAGATTTTGATGGAAGATTCTTACAAGCCGGTCGCACAACCACAAAGACGCCTAAATCCAGCGATGCAAGAAGTGGTAAAAAAGGAGGTAATTAAGCTTTTGGACGCAGGTATTATCTACCTTATCTCTGATATCGCATGTGTTAGTCCGACCCAAGTTGTTCCTAAAAAGGGAGGTATGACCGTTATAAAGAATGCCTCTAATGAATTGATTCCCACGAGGACTGTTACGGGGTGGCGTGTATGCCTCTAATAAGTGCACTTTTGGAACGATTTGAATCTTAGGGATCTTCCTGCAATTTTCTACATTAATTGGGGTAACCATGCAATTTACCAGAGTTCTCTTTTCTGTTTTGGAAGCTATTTACCGTGAAGAGCAAAAAGAGACTATTGGGCTTGAAGAACAAGTCAATATTAGTACAAAATCCACCAAGATATGCGCATGTACCAAGATAAGAGAAAGTCAAATATGTTCCATGCCTTTGAAGATTCGATTAGGTGAATTAATCGCTTAAGTCGGCACCTTTTTCAATTCTATAAAAGGAGATGAGAAGCTTCGACTGAAGAAAAAGAGAAAACACGGCTGAGAAGAAAAAAATAAAAAGGCAGACTTGAGCGCATAGAGGAGAACGACGGCAGTGAATACCTAAGGCTGAAAATAAAAGAGCTGCGACAAAGAAACGATCGACGGCGTGCGAGGCGTTCTTTCCGTGATAAGCGAAGTTTTATATTATTTTATTATATCGATATTGAATATTTGGTTTTATTTTATTAATATGCTAGCGTAGATTCTTTTGCGATTAAGGCCACGATAGGCCGAATAATGACTACGTATTAATAATTTTCTTATCCTATTTGATCGTGTGAATCGAGTCACGTGTTCCTTGTTTGCGCTTAATGCTTGTGTATGCCTGATCAACATATGCATGTTATTTGATTGGTTTATGAGACGGACAAAGTGATTAGACCGGTTAGAACAATAAACGTCGAACATCACTACCTAAAACTGACTAGAGATGGAATTTGGTTTCGTATGTGTGGTTTCCGAATCCTTAAGTGCCGAAAGCGTTTAAACTCGGGGAATTTCATAGAGATTGAATGCGTGCGTGGAAATTGCAATCCTATAGACATATACGGGTTGGTTCTCTATCGCATAGGATCGTGCGGGATGATCGACACGCGGCGTACTGATATAATGTGCAGGTGTGACAAGTGATAATTAAAACGAATACGTGTTTACTATCACCGACGTACGATAGGCAGTGAACTTATCGTTTGTAGTGTAGTAAAGTGAGTAAAAGAGTATCGAACACCAGGAATAAACTTGATTACTAGTATTAACCTATCGACTCAATATTTAGCCTAAATAAAACGATGTGATTTGTTTATGCTACGAACTAATTTAATAGAGCAACCTAATGGAATAGAAGACTAAGGGAGCACAACTAGAAATAATACAAGTGACTTAAGTTGACAAATATGTGTTCGGGATTCGAATCCCGAAGGGTGTTGTCGGCTAAGGCTATGGAATATCGCTCCTACGACTAAATCGCAGTAATTTTCCTACCCACTCACGGATTTGCTGTCGCCCTAAATGTTCGTGGGAATCTTATATCAGCGATTACCAAACGGCGAGGATCGAGTATTTGCTTTCGCCCTATACTCGAATCCTAACGTCTACGAACGGCCTAATCGTTATTTAGCTGTCGCCCTAAACGATGTACCACACTTTCACATCAACACATAGACATATTGAGGCAAAGAAGCAATATCGTAGAACGATAAATAGTCGAATACATGTGTTCACGATTATCCTACGCCTTAACTACGACATAACCCAACGTTCATCTACTCCCAAACACATAAGATGATTAGCTACTCATATTAGACAAAACAACAACGAGATTCAAAGGAAATGAGGATAGAGAGTGTGCTATCTCAGAATGTAGTCTGCTATAAGTGTGGCAGGACAGGCCACTTCTCCAAGGCATGCACGGAGACTGCGTCTGGAAGTCAAGCCCATGCTCAAACTAGGCCACCTATGGTACTTGCTAGAGTTTACACGTTGACTTCTGAAGAGGCGGAGAACAATCCGTCTGTGGTGGCAGGTACTCTCCTTATCCATTCGACCCCAACATGCATATTAGTTGATTCAGGAGCCACGCATTCATTTGCATCTACTAACCACGTGGCGAGACTCGGGGTTACGCCTAACCTAGTTAGCTACGAATACAACGTTACTATTCCTCACGGAACCTCTACGAGAACCAACCAAATCTTACGAGATAGCCCGGTAATAGTGAACTATAGGGCCTTACCTGTTGACCTGATAGTCATTCCAATGAATGATTATGAAGTAATCTTAGGCATGGACTGGCTATCGAAGTACGGAGCAGTTATTGACTGTAACCGTAAGCAAGTGACCTTTAACCTAGAAGACAGCGAACCCTTCACATTCACGGGAACTAGCAAGAGTAATAAGATTCCCAAGATTTCGGCAATGAAGGCACATAGGGTACAAGAATTTCCCGACGTGTTCCCAGAAGACTTACCCGGACTTTCGCCGGATCGTGAAATTCAGTTCACGATTGACCTAATGCCAGGAGCTGCACCCATCTCTAACGCACCGTATCGACTCGCTCCAGCTGAATTGAAGGAATTGAGGGAGCAACTGGCTGAACTGTTGCAAAAGGGGTTCATTCAGCCGAGCTTCTCACCATGGGGAGCACCAGTTCTATTCGTTAAGAAGAAAGATGGACCGATGCGGCTTTGCATCGATTATAGGGAGCTGAACAAGATTACGATTAAAAATAAATACCCCCTCCCTCGAATTGACGACTTATTCGACCAGTTACAAGGCGCAACCGTCTTTTCAAAGATAGACTTGAGGTCAGGGTATCACCAATTGAAGATTCGAGAAGAGGATATTCCGAAGACTGCTTTTAGCACTCGCTATGGACACTACGAATTCCTAGTCATGCCTTTTGGGCTGACTAATGCGCCAGCAGCATTCATGGACCTGATGAACCGAGTGTTTAAACCATTCCTGGACAAGTGTGTCATCGTATTCATTGATGACATTCTCATCTATTCAAAGACCAGGGAGGAGCATGAACAACACTTGAAGATCGTACTGGAAATATTACGAGAAAAGAAGCTGTATGCGAAATTCAAGAAATGCGAATTCTGGCTCAATCAAGTCGCATTTCTTGGACATGTTATTTCGGGAGATGGAATTTCTGTTGACCCCAACAAGATCGAGGCTATTGACAATTGGCCTCAACCGACGAATGTCACAGAAATACGAAGTTTTCTCGGACTAGCTGGGTATTATCGGAAGTTCATCAAAGATTTCTCCAAAATTGCATCAACCCTGACGAAGCTAACGAAGAAGAATACTCCATTTCAATGGGATGACGCTTGCGAGCAAAGCTTTCAAGAACTTAAGCGACGACTCACTACTGCTCCAGTGTTGACTATTCCAACAGGAACTGGAGGATTTTCTGTTTATAGCGATGCATCTAAGAATGGCCTAGGGTGTGTCCTGATGCAGAATGGAAATGTCGTAGCATATGCCTCGCGACAACTTAAAGATTATGAGAAGAATTATCCGACTCACGACCTAGAGCTTGTCGCTGTAGTTTTTGCTCTCAAGATCTGGAGGCACTACCTATACGGCGAGCGATGCGAGATCTTCACTGATCACAAGAGTCTCAAATACTTCTTCAGTTAAATATGAGACAACGACGATGGCTCGAGTTAGTCAAAGACTATGACTGTGTGATTAGCTACCATCCGGGGAAAGCAAATGTAGTCGTGGATGCGTTGAGTCGTAAGACTGTAAACACGGAATTACAAAGGCGTGAAGTAGAAGTGATACAAATGGGCGAGATTGAAACAAGAATAGCGGCGTTAACACTTCGACCTACACTGATGGAGCAGATTACGAAAGTCCAGGAGAACGACGAGTTATATCTAAAAATCAAAGAAACTCCTATAGAGCAAAGATCTTCAGACTTCACCATACGAGGCGACGGAAGTTTATACTACAGAAGTCGTTTATATGTTCCTATCCATGCTGAACTACGTAAGACTGTCATGACGGAAGCCCATACCACTGTCTACTCAATCCACCCAGGAGTAACGAAGATGTACAGGGATTTACGAGCCAACTATTGGTGGCCAGGGATGAAAAGAGAAATCGCAACATTTGTAAGCCAATGCCTGACATGTCAACAAATTAAAGCAGAGCATCAACGGCCGGCAGGAACCTTACAATCCCTGCCAGTACCCGAATGGAAGTGGGATCATATTACGATGGACTTCGTTGTTGGCTTGCCTAAGACTGTAAAAGGCCATGACGCTATATGGGTCATCGTTGATCGATTGACCAAGTCCGCTCACTTCCTGCCTATCAGCTCAACCTTTTCGATGGAGAGATACGCGGAACTATATATTCAAGAAATAGTACGACTTCACGGAGTTCCAATTTCGATCATTTCCGATCGTGATTCGAGGTTCTTATCCAAGTTCTAGATGAGTTTACAGAAGGCCATGGGAACCAAATTATCATTCATTACGGCCTATCATCCTCAGACAGACGGGCAGTCTGAACGAACAATCCAGACGTTGGAAGACATGCTAAGAGCCTGTGTGCTCGACTTTAAAGGAAATTGGAGCCGATACCTTCCGTTGATTGAATTCTCATACAACAATAGTTTCCATGCAATAATCGGAATGGCTCCATACGAAGCGTTATACGGACGCAAATGCAGATCTCCAATTCACTGGGATGAAGTTGGAGAACGGGCAATACTAGGCCCTGATCTAGTGCAAGAAATGACGGAAGCAATATCAAAGATACGGGAATGGATGAAAACGGCGCAAAGCAGGCAGAAAAGCTACGCAAACCAAAAGCGTAGACCACTGGAATTTAAACCAGAGGATTATGTATTTCTAAAGGTATCTCCAATGAAAGGTGTGAAGCGATTTGGGAAAAAGGGCAAGCTAAGTCCGAGATATATAGGACCGTTCCGAATCCTCAGAAAGGTTGGCGAAGTTGCATACCAACTCGAATTACCAAATTCGCTAGCTCAAGTACATGATGTCTTTCATGTATCAACGTTACGAAAATACGTCGCAGATCCAAGCCATATGTTGAACACTGAAAATTTTCATCAACACCTCAAGCCAGATTTAAGCTACGAGGAGAAGCCAGTGGAAATCCTTATGTACGATATGAAACGATTATGGAATAAAGAAATTCCACTAGTCAAGGTATTATGGCAGAATCAGTCCACGGAAGAAGCTACGTGGGAACGGGAAGATGATATTAGAAACCGCCACCCTGAGTTATTTCTCCCTACCTGATTTCGGGGGCGAAATCCCTTTAAAGGGGGGAGGATGTAATACCCGAGTCCCGTAAGTAAGTCGGCCAATAAATTTGCATACATATTGTGTGACTGTATGACTGCATATTACATGAATTCTGTGATTATATTAATACATATCACATGACTTACGTAACTGCATGGAACATGTTCTATGATTTTATGTGTTCACGTGATTGCATATTAGGGTTACTAACCAAGTAGAAGAATTAATTGAATTTAGGTTAGTTACTGGTTTTAGGGTTTCTAGTACATGACATGCTAACTTAGAAGGTTTGATTTAGTGTATTAAGTATTGATACCACGTTTTGAAGAGCACGAATTGGTAGGAGTAATTTCAAAACACATCTCGAAAGCCTTAAAGATCGAAAGATTGAAACTCGAAAGGAGTGAATGTCGAAATGATAACATGTCGAAATAAGGATGTCGAGATCTTTAAATGTCGAGACCTTAGAAGTTGAGATCTTTAGATCTCAAAACCCTTGATGCGTGAAATTGATAAGCTCGAAATCTATAAAGCTCGACATCCTTGAGAACTCGAAATCTTTAAAATCAGAGAACAAAGAAGGTCGAAACATTGGGAGTTGGAAATTCTAGGGTATTCTAAATATATCAAAGACTAAGATGAGATAAGAAGTAACTAAAAATATCGATGTCATTTGTATTATACCACTCGCAAACCACAGATAAGAATGAAAGAGGGACTAAGATAGTTCACTTCCATCGAAAACTAGAAGTAGAGAGGAAACAAAGAGCTTGAATGAGCATTCATCGGTAAAAGCTACGAGAAGGTATAATTTATTAGATATTCATTTATGTTTCAATATATTTCAGATATAGTATCTGTATATTTAGCACTTCACGTTAACTAAGAACAAGAAGAAAGAATTAGGGTTTCTTAGAGCTCTTATAGTGTACTGTTATTAAGAGAAAAATATCTTGATCAAAGTATAAATAATTTTCATACCAAAAAGATGTTTTCAAGTGATATGATTTCCAGTTTGATAGGTGCCGAACTCTGTTAAATTTTGTAGAAAGGTCTCGAGCTCGAGGATGAGAATAGAAATGTCGAAATCATGTAGTGCTTAATCTAACTCGATATCTAGTTTCGAAATCAATTTCGAAGTGTTATATAAAATCTCGAGATCAAACTCGAGATTCATGTCAAAATTGTATGTTGTTAAATCTCGAGATCTAAGTATAGAAATCATGTCGAAGTCCATGTTAACAATAATTTCGAAATCCTATGCTTCATATCATATCGAGATTCATCTTGAAGGATGATATCGAAATCTATACATATATATATATATATCCCGTCTCGAGAGAACACTTTTGGAATTCTTACGTGTAATGTCGAAATTTTTGTGTGATAGTCTCGAGATCTATTAATGTCGCAAACTTCTTTGTAATCAACCTTGACATTTTATGTGAAAACCGACATATATCTCGAATTCCATGTCGAGATTCATTTTATATCAAAGTTCATATCGAAATTTCATAATCAAGCTCGAGATTTCCTCTTGAAAACCATATCGAGATTTTTATTATTTAAACTCGAGATCCATCTTATAAGTTATATCGAGGTTTAATATAAAGGTTAGTATAAAATATCGAGACTTATGTTTAAGTCATACCGAGATTTTATTACACCACCAAGCTCGAAATTTTAGGGTTTCGAAATTCATAAAAATCGAAACTAGGGTTTTCTAAATTAAGCCATGATATGAAATTATAATTAGACTAACAAACTCTAATTTTATATATCTCTATACTTAGGGTTTGAAGGTTAGCGACTTACCGTACGATAAGCTAAGTAGCTAAGGATACCAGATAAGTGGAAGTCCCAACTACAACACATAACTATATGTGCATGAAAATTTATGTTATGTGTTTCTATGATTTTATGTGACTTCCTACGTGAATTATTTGCGTTATATGACATGCACGATTTATTTGCATAATATGATGGCATGACACGCATATTCATGACATGAGCCTATGCACGCACGTTTAGTACAAAAGGCATGAGATGAGAGCGTGCATAATATACAATCGCCTGAGAGCGATAAAGATTCGCCGATATGGGCGTCTGATGTCGACTCACAGTTGAGTCACGGCTCTTCTATGCTACCATGGTGACGTCGTATGGCGCTACCGTTAAGACATGACATGTACAAGGCAAGACATGATTTTAGGGCTAATGCCCTCATGGCGGGTCGTGAAACCTGGAGGATTCGAGCTGAGGGACTAAGCGACACCGAGGGTACCTCTGGTGTTCACTACCTCAGATTAGGCTACTAGTGCGAAGCGTCCGCGTGGCGTATGAAACCACCTTGGGACAGAAAAGGCGCCCTAGGATTAGCCTCCCTTGAGTGGGTATTGCCACTTATATATTTTTATCCTTCGTGGATTCGAGCTCCATGATGGTGCATAGCAAGATAGCCGAGGGCCCTACATGACAAGACAAGACAAGGAAAACTATGAGGTCTAGGGAGCATTGGCGTGGATGCCTTTGCGGATTTAGGACACGTGCATGGCATGCATGGCTTTCACTTACTGAGCTTTATAAGCTCATTCCACAAACTTATGTGTTGTAGGTCCACGGGATCACGGTACGTGATCTTTACGAGGGCGAGGCCAATTTTGAAGCTTCCGGAGGACTTCTGAGGTGGCAGTGTGTACATGGATGCGACCTGAGTGGCGGGCCAATAGATTATTTTGAACACGCATGCGCCCTCTACCTTGTATTTATGTCCTAGGAATATTTTGTATTGTACAGGAGAATTTCCTTTATATAAAAGGAAAAATTTTGTACGCATTTTCGTATATAGATTTCATTTATATCACATGCAGTCACATAAAATAGTAGTAAGAATGGGCGGTAGGAGTCAGGGGTGCCGCACGCCCGCCTTTGACTCATCAGTTTTTACTGAAGTTTTTTCTTTAAATTTTTTTTTCATCGCCCGAGACTGAAGTATAATTTACTGTATTTAAATTCATCGACCGAACGCATCGCCCGAACTGAAGTATAACTACACTGTGTTTAAAATCATCAATCGAACGCACCGCCCGAAACAGAAGTTTAATTATACTGTGTTTAAATTGCCGATTGAACACATCGCCCAAAACTAAACTTTGATTGTACTGCGATTGAAATCGCCAAATTGAACACCTCGCCCGATTGATTGTCCCATGTTCAATTTTGGCAATGCCCGATTTTCCAATTCTACGTGATTCTAACTTTCCTGCATTCACTCGATACGACTTTAATCAAAATTGAACTTATTAAATTTTCCCAAGTCCCGTAACATAAAATAAGTTACAATCATGCGAAGTTCAATCAATTACAACTCATTTGAAATTGTCTAAGTCTCGCATCAGTTAGTTTCTCAAGCGACTATCTACTAATTATTTCATCTTATTTTACAGAATTTTCAAAATGGTGCGACAGATCGACGAGATTTTTGCTACTTAGGACTGGGCACAGAGAATTGCTAACAACGTGCTACTTGATTTCGAAAACACATCCTGCCCAGATCCTATTATTCTCAAAATCTTAGCCAACCACCTTTAAAAACAGCCCTAAATATCACCGAGTGCGTCCCCGAAGTCTATGTACAACAATTCTGGGCCACTCTTCAAAGCCCAACAAGAAATCCAAAACCAACAAACTTCTCAGCTTACATCGACCAAACAGTAGTGGTTCTTACCCCAACAATAATTCGAACACTACTAAACCTCCCAAACTCACCACTCTACGACCCACATCCCACCAAAGATGACCTTATCCGAGACTTTCTTTTCATGGGGCACAAACCAAACGCCCAAAAATCCATCCATCTCCCCGACTTCTCCGCCAAAGACATACCCCAACCCTGGCGGACTCTGTTCCTCGTAGTCAACAAATGCTTATCTTCTAAGCCCACTGGATCTGACCGGTGCAACCGCCAAATAATGCTAATTTTTCACGGCATCGTCTTCAACAAAAATTGCGATGTCGCCCAACTAATCTGGTCAGACATCCTTGACCAATTATGAAGATGGTGTCTCGGATCGACAAAGAAAGTGCTCCCTACCTATGGTGGCTTCTGGTCATCATCCAACACTTCTTGGACCTCCATCCAGAGATCGAGCATCGTCCCCAAGCCGAAGGCTACCAAGTGCCGAAGCTCAGCAAAATCCAGTCCACAAAAACAAAGTTTGATCATGAGGGAATGATATTACCTGATCTGCTCCAACTCCTCGATCTAGCCGATCCTGAGCTCCAAGCATACCTTCGAGCAAACAACCCTAAGACATTCCTGCGGTCCAACACAACCCAGTTGGGCATAACCAAGGGACAAGACTACCCACTCAGCCAAGTTTAGGTCTAGGAAGCACCGCATCCCCCAAGCACAAATAAAAGAGAAAATCAAAAGGGGATGACATAAGCCGCAAGCAGGAACGACGCACCAAACAAAAACACGACCGTCGTCCTCCATCTTCAAGTCCACAAATAAGCCGGACCGAGCCCATAAGTACAAGGGATGACTTTGTCTTCCCCCAAGTAGAAGTCGCGACATCTGGTCCAATCGCACAAATCACCCACCTAGCCACTCAATCATCTCCCAAGAGATGATTGTTTCATACACTCACGAGGAACCACGTCAGCCATCACTGTCTCGCTTGTAGCCGGTCGATGTTGAATTGCGCAGTCCTCCACCTCAGACTGCACATTCATTGACCACGACGAGTCTAGTGTCCTCACCACCCATATTTTTTCCATTTTCTAGGATACAAACACTTTTTTCTGCACCGACAGATCTTGGTGATCTGTCCCGAATGCTCTTTGATGTCTCCGTACTAGCTGCTAGTCAGAGACTGAGCGGAAGCCCCACAGCGGTCAACACAACAACAGATGCGGCATTGGGCCATCGATCTGAGCAAGTCTCAACATCGATGTCAACGGTGCGACTAAGTGGCCCCGGTTTCTCAAGTCATGTGCAAGCAGGCGGCACATCAGCAATACTCTCTTCTGATGTTGTGACGGTGGAACGTCTTCGTGACCGCCCCGTTATTTTCCTCATTCGTGACGGAGGCTAGGCTCAATGCTCGACTTGAAGAGTTCGAGGATTCGATCATGACCCGAGTGTACGAATCACTTGGCACGTCCACTCGCGACAAAGGCAAAGCCCTCGTCATCGATGAAGTACCTCCTCAACCTGATTCGACCGCTGATACCAACGCCGGACCATGGAACATTCCAATCAAAGAACTCCATGACATTCTGCTGGCCCGACTCCGAAGTGCACCCCTCAGCACAGAGGAACAGGAAATAAAACAACGACTCGAGGTTCCGTTCACATGCCGAGGCGAGGTCTAGGCGTCCAATCAACAACGTGACGACCAAGAAGATGAGGGTCGTCCCGAGGGGGAGAAGATGCAAGACAAGGAGCCTCAGCCTCAACAACAGCAGGCAAATCACCAGAACACCTACACCTACCCGAACCAAAAAATCTACCGAACTACTACCAAGATGACCCAACAGGCCTCCGCACCTCAAACAGAAGCCCCATCACCACCTATGAGCCTTTTACTTCCTAGTCCCACAAGTCTAAGAAGCCCCTCCAATCCTCCATCCTCTCCTATCATATCCTTTCAGACAAATGAACCTCTCTTCAACCCTCACGCAGCCGTTGAAAATTACTTTTCAACGATGATTGGATGACAAATTCGATGGACCAAGCTCTTGCCAAATGCTTAATGGAGAGTGCCAGATTCTACCTGATAAGGCAAACATTAACCTGGCCCTTAACGACGATGACGAACTCGAGGAAGGTGAAGACTACGAAGCTGAAATTCCAGAACTTCCCGAGCTTCTCCAACACACCGTCGTTGATGAGGAATGCCCACCATTGAAGTCGAAGATAGGAGAAGAGTTGAAATTACCATGGGAAAACGCCAAGGTGATTGCTCCATTTCAAGAGGAGATTCGAAGGAGATCTGGAGGAAGGAGGATAGGATCAAGAAAATGGACGAGCTTGAGATAGAGGTCTAACTCATCTCCCAATACCAAAAGTAGTTCAGTACCTGCTCTCTCTTCGACGGATACTTATGCTCAAATGAAAAGGAGGTGATGTGGATACTATACGAAGAGAAGAGGCTAAGAGACCCAGAATCAGAGAAATTCTGGGAGTTCGAAAGGTGCGATTTGCAGATATCGACATTCCCATCTACATGGTACGGCGTAGATGAAACGTGTGAAGAACTGAATGAAGCCGATCTCGCCTACATCAGAGGCGAAGATATTGAACAGATAGTGGGAGACTTTAGGACGCTTGGAGCACTTAAGACTCCAGAACTCAAGATGGGGTACACCGCATTGAAGAGGTTCATGTTGCGCCAAATCAAATTCAATGCAACTCATGACCTTCAAATAGCGCTAGAGAGCAACCTGTGTAATACCCGGGTCCCGTAAGTAAGCCGGCCAATAAATTTGCATGCATATTACGTGATTGTATGACTGCATATCTATATATTATGTGTTTATGTGAAATTTAGGAAGTTGGCGAATTACGAAGACTCGCGAATCGTGAAAATAAGAATTTCACGGGCCAATTTTAAGTGGCGAATTATGAATATGTGAGGTAGACTTCGCGAGTTAAAAGGTTCGCGAAATGTTTGAGTTTGTGAAGTATACTTCGCGAATTATAAGGATTCGTGAAGTGTGGAAGTGCAAAGTGTGGAAGTTGGGAAATATTATAATAATAAACTAATTATAATTAAGTAGGAAAGACAAGTGGGAGACAATGCTTATCGGATTAGGTAAATATCAACGTTGGGTTTTGTCCTTTGTTGTCTAAAGCAGTAATGGAGAAGTAAGATTAATCATTTATTCAATCATAAGTAAAAATTAATCTAGAGAGAAAGACGGAGAACTCAAACTGTAGAGGTTGAACTTAAGCTTGGAAAGGGGTATAAATTTCTTACCTTAATCATTAAGTTTTATGTTATGATTTAATATGTTTTAAGTATGAGAAGTTAGATTTACTCAGGTTTTATACAGATTTTTAATTTAAAGGGTTTAAATATATTTTGAAGTTTTTTTTAAGATGTTCATCGTGTTCTTGAAAGAAATGGATTTAATCGAAAGTTTTAAGTTTTGGGGTATTAACAGTGTTTGCGTGATTGTGAAATGAGAGTTCGCAGATTAGTTCGCGAATTGAGAGTTTTGCGGGTTTAATGAATTTTGCGAACTGTATGTAAGAGTGAAAAGAGTTCGCGAATTGTGGGTTCTGCGAATTGTATTTGTTAGTTCGCAAATTACGAGTTCGCAGAATTGAAGGAATTCGTGAAATGAGTGTAAAATGACTATCGCGAATCCTGAATTGTGAAATCTGTTTCGCGAGTCATATTTCACGAATGGAGAGTTTGCGAATTGGTTTCGCGAATCATAGGGATTTCGCGAACTGTGTATAGGTTCATGAATTTGGGTAATATTTCGCGAACTATGAGGTTTGCGAACTGAGTTTCGCGGGTCGGTTTAAATTCGCGAACTGTGAGATGATCAGTTCGCGAATCGTTTTACGAATTGTAGAGATTTTGCGAATTTTGTGTGGGTTCGCGAATCTGTGTAACACTTCGCGAACTTAGTTACTGTGTAGAATTTCGCGGGTTCATGTAATGCACTTCGCGAATCAGGTCACTTGAAATAAGACGTTTTAAGTTCAAAAAAAATATATTCTGAGTCTAATGGGCATAGTCTCTCGTAACGCCCGATCATAATTTGCCTCTCGGTGTCTTCAGGGTCAATTTACGGTATAGGCAAACGTCCTTTTTGATGGAATTTCCGAACGAAAATTTACGTAGTAAACTAATATAGTATAAACTGATTTTATTGTCTTTTCGTGGTTAAAGGATGATATTTTAGGAAACTCAACAGACCGGTTAGCGATTAGCTTAAGGACGTCAGGTAAGTGGGAATCTCACCTACAACACGTAATTTGTGTTATATGTATTTGTTATACGTGACTATGTGCATTGATGTGAATATGTGGTGATGACTGATGAAGTGAAATGTTTCGATATGCTTTTGCATAGTAAACATTTACTGCATTATTATGTGACATGAGCATGTGCATACACGAATGATGTGAGGATTAGAAGTATGAATATGCACAGTATATGATCGTCTTGAAAACAAAATATGTTTGAAGACATTAGTATTTGATGTAGACTCATGAAGAGTCATAGTATAGCTACTTCTACAAAGGCACCATGACGGGGGTAAACCGTCGAATGTATGTACCTAAGTTATTTAGGTAGCGGACGAGGGTCACCTGGACGAGACACATGGCATAAGCCAGAGTGCCAGGAAAGGCAACTGCAATAAAAAAGGACGATGGTCAGATAGAGGGGCGACCTGGTGAATGGAATAACTGGAGATAAACCCTAGTTTTGTCCTAGCCAGAGTAGGCCAACTATCATATTTTTTATCCGTATAGGATTTGAGCTCATGTTATGATGGTGCTAGTAGTAAGTTAGCTATGGGCCGATAGAAATAAGAAGGAAATGGAAAAGAAAATGATAAAAGAAATATGAGTATGTGAGTATTAAAAAGCACTGGCGCGGATGCTTTTGCTAGTTGACACGTGCATACATGCATATTTCCACTTACTGAGCTTTATAGCTCATCCCATGTTTTTATGTGTTGTAGACGCAGTGAACACGGTACGTGAACCTGTAAAAGGCGAGGCTGGTCCTTCTGGAACTTCCGGTGACTTTTGAGGGTGGTGTGTACATGGATGCGACCTGTGTGGCGGGTGTTGTGTAAATTACGCTGTGTGCTGTAAAATATATTTTTATTGTATGTAAAACATTCGAATAATGTTTGTATTGTAAAATAGTAGTGTGTGGTGAGTTTTGTAAAATCGAAAAATTCTATCGGTATTTCGTATGTAATATATTTATATTTCTATAGTCACGTCAGTTAGTGTAAGATAATAGTAGTAGATGGCGGGGCGCCACAGGTTGGTATCAGAGCTTCGGTTGCAGTTTCTGTAGACTGTCCATGTACACACACTCAAAAGCGCGGAAGACAGCCTTGCTCGTAAGTTATATGATATTATATATTTCTTGCATAGCATGATTTATTGGCCTTAGGGACTGTTAGGGTAAGAGAAACAACATGGTTAGAACCAGAGGAGAAGGCAGCGGGGTAAACAATCACGATGGGGAAAATGCAACCCAGATTGATAATCGAGACTCGACTATTCTTCAGCTCACCGAGTTAGTCCGTCAGCAGTCTCAACAGATTCAAGAGTTGATTCAGCAGCGAAACTCTGAGGGGGCAAGAAACAATGGAGTCTCTCAGGCTAATCAAGTTGAAGTTGTGGGCGAAAGATTTCGCAGACTGAACCCTCCTATCTTTGAAGATGCCATTGACCCAACATCTGCTGAGGATTGGATTAGAACTTTAGAGAGTATGTTCCAATACAGCAGAATTCCTGAGAATGAGAAGGTTCTGAGTGCTTCATTTTTACTACGAGGGAGTGCAGGCCACTGGTGGGACACCATACAAGTCATTGAAAATCCTACCACAATGAACTGGGAACGTTTCAAGGAGTTGTTCAGGAACAAATATTTTACCGCACCTGTGCGAGCTCAGCGCATGAATGAGTTCATCAATCTCAAGCAAGGGATGATGACTGTGGCTGAGTATATCAGAAAATTTGAACAACTGTCAAGGTTCGCGACTCATATGGTGAGCACTGATGCTTTGAAGGTCGAACGATTCCTTGAGGGTCTGAAGCCAGAGTTGTACCGCGACGTTAACATGGCTGGAATACAAGGAGCTTCATATGCTCAAGTGGCGGAGCGAGCGATGGTGGCAGAACAGGCTGAGACACGAATTATTCGTGCTCAGGAGGCAAAGCGAAAATTCGTACAAGGAGCAAACTGGAGGGGTAGAAATCAGAAACGGCAATTCATTCCTAAAGGCGGGAAGCAAAATTTTCAGAACAGACCTGGACCACCACAACAACAAAATCTTAACCAGGGGAGACCCCCAGCACCAATACCAATTTGCGCGAGATGTGGGCGACGTCATTTGGGAATATGTTTTTCACAAAATGCTATTTGTTACAAGTGTGGGAAGACGGGACATTTTGCGAGAGCATGTCCAGAGAATGCATCAGGAGGTCAAGTTATGAATCAAGTGAGACCACCAGCCGTACCGGCTAGAGTGTATACGCTGACTTCAGAGGAAGCGGAGGCTAATCCGTCCGTGGTTGCAGGTATTTTACTTATACACCAAGTCCCAACATGCATATTAGTAGATTCAGGAGCCACGCATTCATTTGCATCCACTAAGTATGTGGCGAGACTCGGGATTACACCTAACCTGTCTGACTATGAATATGATGTGACTGTTCCACATGGAGTTGCAATGCGAACTAATCTGGTTTTAAGAAATTGTCCTGTGATAGTGAATGGACGAGAACTGTCCGTTGATTTAATAGTTATTCCAATGAACGACTATGAGGTGATTCTTGGAATGGACTGGCTATCAAAATATGGAGCTGTCATTGATTGTAATCGCAAGACAGTTACGTTTAATATTGAAGAGAACGAGCCTTTCAGTTTTGTGGGAACAATCAAGGAAAAGAATATTTTTAGAATTTCAGCAACAAAGGCGCAACATTTGATCAAGGTGGGATGCGAAGCTTATCTAGTTTTCGCAATAAAATCAGAGGATCGTTCAATGCCAAAATTAGAAGAGGTGACTGTGGTACGAGATTTTCCTGATGTTTTTCCAGAAGATTTACCAGGACTACCACCAGATCGAGAGATTGAATTTACGATCGATTTAATACCAGGATCTGCTCCAATCTCAAAGACTCCCTATCGGTTAGCGCCAGCTGAATTAAAAGAGTTAAAAGAGCAGTTGGATGATTTATTACAAAAGGGATTTATCCAACCCAGTTTTTCTCCTTGGGGAGCGCCAGTTCTGTTTGTGCGAAAGAAGGATGGGTCGATGCGACTATGTATCGATTACAGGGAGCTGAACAAAATAACAATTAAGAACAAATATCCATTACCAAGAATTGATGATTTGTTCGATCAACTTCAAGGTGCCACAGTGTTTTCAAAAATAGATTTACGATCGGGGTATCATCAATTGAAGGTTCGAAAAGAAGACATTCCAAAGACGGTGTTTAGTACTCGATATGGACACTACGAATTCTTAGTTATGCCTTTCGGAGTGACTAATGCGCCAGCGGCATTTATGGATTTAATGAATCGAGTGTTCAAGCAGTTTCTGGACAAGTTTGTCATTGTGTTTATTGATGACATTCTTATATATTCGAAGACGAAGAAAGAACACGAACAACATTTGAAGACTGTTCTTGAAATATTACGGGAAAATCAATTATATGCTAAGTTTAAGAAATGCGAGTTCTGCTTGAGTCAAGTCGCATTTCTAGGTCACGTTGTTTCTGGAGAAGGAATTTCTGTGGATCCTAGCAAAATTGAAGCTATCAACAATTGGCCACAACCAACCAACGTCACGGAAGTACGGAGTTTTCTTGGCTTAGCTGGATACTACAGAAAGTTCATTAAAGATTTCTCAAAGATTGCATCAACATTGACGAAGCTAACAAGGAAGAATGTTCCATTCTATTGGAGTGAGGAGTGTGAGCAAAGTTTTCAAGAATTAAAGAAACGACTCACATCAGCTCCAGTTCTTACCATACCATCTGGGACTGGAGGATTTTCGGTTTATAGCGATGCATCAAGAAATGGCCTAGGTTGTGTATTAATGCAACATGGAAATGTGGTAGCTTATGCTTCTCGACAATTAAAGGAGTATGAAAAGAATTATCCGACTCATGATTTGGAGTTAGCCGCAGTGGTATTTGCTCTAAAAATCTGGAGGCATTATTTATATGGGGAGCAGTGTGAAATTTACACGGATCACAAGAGTCTGAAATATTTCTTCACTCAGAAGGAATTAAATATGAGGCAAAGAAGGTGGCTAGAATTAGTCAAAGACTATGATTGTGTGATCAGTTATCACCCGGGCAAAGCAAATGTGGTGGCCGATGCGTTAAGCCGAAAAACTGTAAGTGCGGAGTTACATCTACTGGAACTGGAGGTAGTACAATTGGGAGAAGTCGAAGAACGATTGGCTGCATTAACTTTACAACCGACAATACTGGAACAAATTAAGAAGGCACAAGAAGAAGATGAACTTTATTTAAAGATCACAGACACTCAAATGGAACAACATGCATCGGATTTCAAGATACAAGATGATAGAAGTTTATATTACAGAGACCGTTTATACGTACCCGATAATGCGGAAATTCGAAGAACTATAATGAAAGAAGCACATGCCACAACCTATTCGGTACATCCAGGGGCTACAAAAATGTATCGAGACTTACGAATAAATTATTGGTGGCCGGGAATGAAAAGAGACATTGCGACATTCGTAAGCCAATGTCTGACTTGTCAACAAATAAAAGCGGAGCATCAACGACCGGCGGGGACATTACAGCCTTTGCCGATACCTGAATGGAAGTGGGATCATATTACGATGGATTTCATTGTTGGATTACCAAAGAATGTAAAAGGCTATGACGCCATTTGGGTTGTAGTGGATCGATTAACCAAGTCAGCTCATTTTCTACCTATAAGTTCGATATTTTCCATGGAGCGCTATGCAGAACTGTATATTAAGGAAATTGTTCGACTCCACGGGATTCCATTATCGATAGTTTCAGATCGAGATTCGCGGTTTTTATCCAAATTTTGGATGAGCTTACAGAAGGCGATGGGGACTAAGTTGTCTTTCAGTACGGCTTATCATCCTCAAACGGATGGTCAATCAGAACGAACTATCCAGACTTTAGAAGACATGTTGCGAGCATGTGTTTTAGATTTTAAAGGAAACTGGAGCAAATATTTGCCATTGATTGAGTTTTCTTATAACAATAGTTATCATTCAACTATTGGGATGGCACCTTATGAAGCTTTGTATGGACGCAAATGCCGATCTCCCATACATTGGGATGAAGTCGGTGAACGTGCAATGTTAGGACCTGATATGGTTCAAGAGATGACTGAGGCAATAGCAAAGATACAAGAAAGAATGCAAACGGCTCAAAGTCGACAAAAGAGTTATGCATACCAAAGACGCAGACCGTTGGAATTTGAAATAGATGACTGGGTGTTTATCAAAGTATCTCCGATGAAAGGCGTGAAACGGTTTGGGCGAAAGGGTAAATTGAGCCCAAGATACATTGGACCTTTCAAGATAATCAAAAGAGTTGGCGAGGTAGCTTATCAACTGGAGTTACCAGCTTCGTTGGCACAAGTTCATGATGTCTTTCATGTGTCAACGCTGAGAAAATATATTGCTGATCCGAATCAAGTATTAAAGAATGAATTTGTGCATCAACAACTTCAGCCAGATTTGAGTTACGAAGAGAAGCCAGTGGAAATTTTGATGTATGAAATAAAGAGACTACGAAATAAAGAGATTCCATTAGTGAAAGTATTATGGCAGAATCAGCTAGTGGAAGAAGCTACATGGGAACGTGAAGATGATATGAGAAGTCGCTATCCAGAATTGTTTTAACTAACCTGATTTCGGGGGCGAAATCCTCTTTAAGGGGGGGAGAATGTAATACCCGGGTCCCGTAAGTAAGCCGGCCAATAAATTTGCATGCATATTACGTGATTATATGACTGCATATCTATATATTATGTGTTTATGTGAAATTTAGGAAGTTGGCGAATTACGAAGACTCGCGAATCGTGAAAATAAGAATTTCACGGGCCAATTTTAAGTGGCGAATTATGAATATGTGAGGTAGACTTCGCGAGTTAAAAGGTTCGCGAAATGTTTGAGTTTGTGAAGTATACTTCGCGAATTATAAGGATTCGTGAAGTGTGGAAGTGCAAAGTGTGGAAGTTGGGAAATATTATAATAATAAACTAATTATAATTAAGTAGGAAAGACAAGTGGGAGACAATGCTTATCGGATTAGGTAAATATCAACGTTGGGTTTTGTCCTTTGTTGTCTAAAGCAGTAATGGAGAAGTAAGATTAATCATTTATTCAATCATAAGTAAAAATTAATCTAGAGAGAAGACGGAGAACTCAAACTGTAGAGGTTGAACTTAAGCTTGGAAAGGGGTATAAATTTCTTACCTTAATCTTTAAGTTTTATGTTATGATTTAATATGTTCTAAGTATGAGAAGTTAGATTTACTCAGGTTTTATACAGATTTTTAATTTAAAGGGTTTAAATATATTTTGAAGTTTTTTTTAAGATGTTCATCGTGTTCTTGAAAGAAATGGATTTTAATCGAAAGTTTTAAGTTTTGGGGTATTAACAGTGTTTGCGTGATTGTGAAATGAGAGTTCGCAAATTACTTCGCGAATTGAGAGTTTTGCGGGTTTAATGAATTTTGCGAACTGTATGTAAGAGTAAAAAGAGTTCGCGAATTGTGGGTTCTGCGAATTGTATTTGTTAGTTCGCAAATTACGAGTTCGCAGAATTGAAGGAATTCGTGAAATGAGTGTAAAATGACTTTCGCGAATCCTGAATTGTGAAATCTGTTTCGCGAGTCATATTTCACGAATGGAGAGTTTGCGAATTGGTTTCGCGAATCATAGGGATTTCGCGAACTGTGTATAGGTTCGTGAATTTGGGTAATATTTCGCGAACTATGAGGTTTGCGAACTGAGTTTCGCGGGTTGGTTTAAATTCGCGAACTGTGAGATGATCAGTTCGCGAATCGTTTTACGAATTGTAGAGATTTTGCGAATTGTGTGTGGGTTCGCGAATCTGTGTAACACTTCGCGAACTTAGTTACTGTGTAGAATTTCGCGGGTTCATGTAATGCACTTCGCGAATCAGGTCACTTGAAATAAAACGTTTTAAGTTCTAAAAAAAAATATTCTGAGTCTAATGGGCATAGTCTCTCGTAACGCCCGATCATAATTTGCCTCTCGGTGTCTTCAGGGTCAATTTACGGTATAGGCAAACGTCCTTTTTGATGGAATTTCCGAACGAAAATTTACGTAGTAAACTAATATAATATATAAACTGATTTTATTGTCTTTTCGTGGTTAAAGGATGATATTTTAGGAAACTCAACAGACCGGTTAGCGATTAGCTTAAGGACGTAAGGTAAGTGGGAATCTCACCTACAACACATAATTTGTGTTATATGTATTTGTTATACGTGACTATGTGCTTTGATGTGAATATGTGGTGATGACTGATGAAGTGAAATGTTTCGATATGCTTTTGCATAGTAAACATTTACTGCATTATTATGTGACATGAGCATGTGCATACACGAATGATGTGAGGATTAGAAGTATGAATATGCACAGTATATGATCGACTTGAAAACAAAATATGTTTGAAGACATTAGTATTTGATGTAGACTCATGAAGAGTCATAGTATAGCTACTTCTACAGAGGCACCATGACGGGGGTAAACCGTCGAATGTATGTACCTAAGTTATTTAGGTAGCGGACGAGGGTCACCTGGACGAGACACATGGCATAAGCCAGAGTGCCAGGAAAGGCAACCGCAATGAAAAAGGACGATGGTCAGATAGAGGGGCGACCTGGTGAATGGAAAAACTGGAGATAAACCCTAGTTTTGTCCTAGCCAGAGTAGGCCAACTATCGTATTTTTTATCCGTATAGGATTTGAGCTCATGTTATGGTGGTGCGAGTAGTAAGTTAGCTATGGGCCGATAGAAATAAGAAGGAAATGGAAAAGAAAATGATAAAAGAAATATGAGTATGTGAGTATTAAAAAGCACTGGCGCGGATGCTTTTGCTAGTTGACACGTGCATACATGTATATTTCCACTTACTGAGCTTTATAGCTCATCCCATGTTTTTATGTGTTGTAGACGCAGTGAACACAGTACGTGAACCTGTAAAAGGCGAGGCTGGTCCTTCTGGAACTTCCGGTGACTTTTGAGGGTGGTGTGTACATGGATGCGACCTGTGTGGCGGGTGTTGTGTAAATTACGCTGTGTGCTGTAAAATATATTTTTATTGTATGTAAAACATTCGAATAATGTTTGTATTGTAAAATAGTAGTGTGTGGTGAGTTTTGTAAAATCGAAAAATTCTATCGGTATTTCGTATGTAATATATTTATATTTCTATAGTCACGTCAGTTAGTGTAAGATAATAGTAGTAGATGGCGGGGCGCCACAACCTGCTCCTTTGAACTCCCCGAGTCAGACTGATATGGTGAAGACCAGATCTTTGTAGGAGAAGATCCCTCAGTGGTATACGTAAATTATAAGGGAGAGGAGAGGCTTATAAGGACTTCAGAAATTCCCAAGTTCTGCGATGGAACCCTCCTCATTATACGAAACAAGCTAAGAAGAATCACCGAGGAGTTAACGTTCGAAGAATATGAAGTCCAAGAAAAGTACCACAACCTAATCGACACCATATCTGCACGAATATCCTGCAGAAGGCCGTGATCATATGAATTCATACTAGGACTCAGAAGGTCTCCTTATACGCTGGTGAAACCCAAGAAAAAGAAGACACAGAAAACGCCAACAAGACGAAGAGGACACTAAAGGGAGATTGTTAGGAATTAATTATAGTGTCCTCTAATTACTTAAGTCTTGGGTTTATATTTTGTTATTTAGAGGGTTGTAGTAGTTTGGGGAGACAAATGATATTATGTATGAGTTAGGTGACTGGGCTTTAATATACCAATTACTTGTGGTATAGAAAGCCCATACTTACCCTAGTTAGGATTTATCAAAAGAATTTCAAAGTAAGCCACCTTGTACGTTTCCTTAGAAAAACATACACTTACACACACTCCAAGGTGTTCTTCAATTTAATACATATAAGTTAACCTTGATCCTTGTTTGGTAATATAAGGATCAACACCAACTAGAAAATAAAATTTTGTTTCAAGATTTCAGCTCCATAAATGATACAAAGGTTCAAGCATATGTTGAAGCTGAAAAGACACGCATTTTGCAAAAAAGAGCTCAACAAACTCAACAAGATTCCTTCCAACCCGATTCATTTGGCCATATTGTCAATAATATTGGAGGAAGTGATGTTGGTCTGCCTGACTATTGAATATATGTTGTTGGTTTAATAATCTGTGTATTGTTTATTATTTTCTGAGTGTGTGTTATTTTCTACGGCATGTAATATATTGTATTTTCGTAGTAGTATGTTATTTTATCGTTTTCTTTCACTGACATTATTTTTAAATTTTATAATTGTGTTATTGTACAACTCATAATTAAAAGTAAATAAATTTAATTATAATGAATAATAATAGTATAATAATGATAATAATAATAATAAAAACAACCATAATACTAATAACAATAAAAACAATAATAATAATAACAACATAATTGTAATAGTAATGATAATAATAATCATAAAAACAAACCATAATAATAAGACTGAAAATAATTAAAAAACATTTTGGGCGAAAGTGTAATTTTACCAAGTAGGACATTAAAATAATTAAGTAACATTATGGGCTAAAATCTAATTTTACCAAACTTTTTGGTATATGAACAGTAAAGACGCACAAATGGGTTGAAAAGAAAAAAAAAATCCACGCAGCGCATATTGGGTTCTTCATTGCAGTTCGGTTGGACCTATTTTTCTACCTATTATGCGTTTTGTGCATCGGGTGGAAAAGGTCTTAGTACAAGGCAGGACGAATTCAAACTAACGTTGTTCCCATTGTTTTTTGCGATTCCATATAAATAGGATCTCCATGGCAAATCAATCGAAGAAGCATGTGAGGATAAGGTGCCTTACTAATCTGGGTGTTTATCGGTGGAGTAAGGTAGGTTGTAAGACCATCTCCAAACCCAAACGCATTCTCAAACTTGAAATGCAGTAACTCTTCTCCAACCAATAAACCAATTCGCAAACTTAAAAGACCATTATTGTAATATTCTATTCTATCCAATTTTTTAATATTGCCCATGAAATTTAAACTTACATATCAGACCATACTATTATTTTAAATTCGATTGAAAAAAATAATATCACAAAATTAATAATAAACTCAATTTTTTTTCACATAAAAAACGTGAAAAAAATAATAATTATTAACAGGAGTCCTTTTATATATTTTTATTTATTTTTTACTTTCTAAATGGGTACTTTAATAATTAAAAATAATAAAGGGTATGTATTGTAATTTTTAAAACATCAAACGCATCTTTTGGGACATCTCATTCCCAAAACGCATATATGCATTTAAAACAGGAGAGATAAGATGAAAACGCATTTTGAGTTTGCGCTTGTACGGTTGGAGAACATTTAGTATATATTTTGGATTTTTGGATTTTTGGGTATCGATTGGACATGCTCTAAGGATTGTACCAGTCCCTTGTGTTGTGCGTGCTGTGTCTAGAGGTATCAAACAGGCCCGCAGCCTGCGGCCCGCGGGCTATGGCGGGGCGGGACCGTCGGGCCGCGGGCAGGCCTGCCAAAAAATAAAATAATATATATTTATATTAAATAATAAGATTTATAAATAACCTATATTGATTTATGTTTTTTAGCTATGATTCGTGCTTTAATAGTATAAATAAATTAATATTAAAGAAGTTGATTAATTAGATATAATTTTCAACTTGAATTCTTAATTTTTCCTATTTTCTATAATTTATTTTCTATTTTTATTATTTTTGTCTTATTTTTATTTTTTATAAAATGGGCCGGCTAAGCCCGCCAGGCCCGCCCCGCCTATTTCGCAGGCTCGCCAGTAGGCGGTTTGCCCGCACCCGCCCTGCCGGTGCTTTTTGACAACTCTAGATATGTCGTGGGGAGGGAAGTTGGGGTCCGCTTCAAGAAGCATGGTCGATGTGGTGGGGATGGGATGGTGTGATTTTGTATTGGTTTTAAAGTGATTTTTTATTAAATAAAATTCTAGTGGACACGTGTCACCATTACAATCCTCCTACATTAGTATAATTATATAAGATAAGATTGGTAGTTTTTAGTCAAACATCTTACATAACAAAGGCATTGATCATTACCAACACCAACGAAATGATTTTTTCTCACAACTTCACCTTCATATTTAGTCAAGTACTTGATTTCAAGGAAAAAATACCATCGAAAAAAACATACTTAATCTCAGAAAGAAAATACCAATATTTTTATGTAGTAATACTTGCAAATTGTGGAGAATTATTTAAGATTAAATCATAAATTTTAATTAAACGTCTAACATAATAAGGACATTGATCATCAACAACACAAAAAATGACTTTCCTCAGACCTTCATATTTAGTCAAGCCTTGAGTTCAACAAAAAGATACCTTAAGTTGAGAGAAAACTACTTAATCTCAGACTGAAATACCAATATTTATCCAAAAAAGTCATTGTGATCAACGATCTAAGACTAAATTGGTAGCTTTTAGTCAAATATCTTACATGATAAGGGCATTGATAATCACTAACACCAAAAAAAATGAGTTTCCTCACAACTTCACCTTCATATTTAGTCAAGTACTTGAATTCAACAAAAAGATACCTAAAATCGAGAGAAAACTAATTAATCTCAAACCGAAAGTACCAATATTTATCGAAAAAATACATGTAAGTTGTGGCCAATGATCTAAGACTAGATTGGTAGCTTTTAGTCGAACATTATACATGATAAGGCCATTGATCATCATCATCAACCCATGAAAATGAGTTTTCGCTTAACTTCACCTTGATATTTAGTCAAGTACTGGAATTTAATCAAAAAGTACTTAATCTCAGACCTAAATTACCAATATTTATCCAATAAATACATGCGAATTGTGGCGAATCATTTAAGGTTAAAATAATAGATTTTAATTAAAGATTGCAACTTGACCTTCATACTAAGGCAAGACTTGAATTCTTTGACAAAATACCTAAATTAAACATTGCAACTTGACCAAAAATAAGTTTCCTTGGAACTTGACCTTCATACTAAGGCAAGACTTGACTTCTTTGATAAAATACCTAAATTAAGAGAAAAGTACTTAATTTCAGAAACCAAATTCAAGTTCTTTACATAGTTTAAAGGTGACGTTGCAAGGAAACTCTTGTACTTTATTTTCTACTCTTTTTTACGTTGGTGATCATCAAGCACTAAATATCAATGTTGCAAAACTCGCTAGGCGCTAGTCGGGCGCCCAGTAGGGGCCTTGCGCCTAGGCGGGGAGTAGGCATTTTTTAGGCGGAAATTAGGCGGTATACCTATTTTCATTTACTTTTTATTCTGTATATCATTTATACAAATATTATATGATACATCTCTACTAACTGCATCGATCTCTCACTCTATGAACCCTCAGCACCAAAAGAAGCACAAAATCACACCAACTATTCTTCCAAGAACACCAATCCATGACTCAAACAGCATAAAAAGTTCAAGGCTGCAAGCTTTTTAGATGGGCAGCTGCACATTTGCTGTAGTTTTAATTTTTTTTTTCCTTCTTTAACATCCTTATTCACATGCCCTGCGGTTCCTTGAACAGAAATGTTCATCGCCACGATGACTTTCCGAACGGTGGTAGTTCCGGCCACGGCATGACTTAGTTATAGCTAGTAGTCTTTGTATGTGTATTTATTTTATATTGAGATGACTTTTTATTTTTATGTATTCGATATAATAATAATAATAATAATAATAATAATAATAATAAAATATAATAATAATAATTAGGAGGTGGACGATGAGTCGAGCCGACTCGAGCTCGTCATGGATTCACGAATGAGCCGGCTCGACCTCGACGAGCTCTTGTCGAGGTCGAGCTCGTCACGGGTTCACGAATGAGCCGGCTCGAGCTCGAGCTCACTCGTGGGTGCTGAAAGCTCGCAAGCCGGCTAACGAGCTTGTTTTTTATATTATTCATGATTTTATTGTATTTTATTTTGTACTTTTTTAAATTATTTTAGAAAAAGTTAGAAATCGAGTTCGACGAGCTTCACGCACGAGCTCGAGTCGAGCTCTGTTTTGAACTCCGAATTTCAAAATCCTAACGTTTGCCAAACGGTGAATTTGAATTTGAAATTACGATTTTGAAAAGCATAATTTAAAGAGAAGTGATTTCGTCAAATATGCGAATCCAAACGCATTCTTATGAATTTCAAAATCCGAATTTCAAATCCAAATCTATTATTTGACAGACCTTAGGATTTCGATTTGGATTTCGAGATTAAGTACATATCAGGTGAAAGATGAACAACTGAGTCGGCTCAAGAGTCCGATGAGTCTGTTCGTGAGCTCGATGAGCCGGCTCGAGATCGTGAAGATCGAACGCGGACTCATATTAGTTGAGCCGAGCTCATATAAATCGAACTAGAGCTCAAGTTCATGTTTGGCAAAGATCGAGCTCATATTGGTCGAGCTCAAAGCTCGCGAGCCGGCTCGTGAGCCTTTCTTTGCTCGCGAGCTTTTTTTATTATTATTTTATTATTTTTACGGACTCAACTTTGAATTTCGAAAACAGACTTAATATCATCGCATTTCAAATCCAAAGAATAACAAAGGTTCAAATCATCTCCAAAGTTAGATGAAATCCAAATCCAAATCCCGTAGATTGTCAAACGGGTGATTTGGATGAAATTCGGATTCCAAATCGATCCGGAATCCAAACGGAGCATATTAGTGTATTTTTATATTATTTATGATAATATCACCAAAGAGTAAGATAACTATATCCAAACGTGAAGCTTTTATAATCTTGTGCGTATCAGATGCGTGTCCAAAATTCTTCATATAGCCAACAACCCATTAATAGATGTGGTTGAGAGGGCGGGCCATGGATACTTGGTTGTAGTTGAGCATGAATACCAAGGTTATGAGAACAGGATCGGACTTGCCGCTTCATACAGGAAAACCATGAAACAATCGGAATTCCAGTCCGATTTATGCTTTAATAGGAGAAAAAAAATTCAAAAATATAATAAAACAATAAATATATAGGTTAGAATTTACATACATATATTATTATAGTCTAGTAGTTACTTCAAAGTGATTATTTCAAAAGGTTGTGGTTCAATTCCTTTCTCGTACCTATTAAAATTTTTTAAATATTAATTTTTGACATCCGTAACAATAAGTCCTTCGTCTTCCAATACATTTTATTTTTAAATAAATTTTTACCCTCACAACACCCAAATTCACAATTATTTTTTACTCGTTGGCACATTTTATTTGATTAATTATATTGTAAAATTTAATTTAATTATAGTTAGAGGCATCGGTTTAGCTTAGATTTTATTCAGTTCCCCTTTTTTTTTTATACCGATTAAACTAGTATCTTCAAAACACTAACATTGTTTTTTAGCTGGTTTCAAAACCATGATGAATACAATACGCATTATGCTTGAAATTCTTGATTGATTTACATTCACAATGTTCTTATAAATGTTCTTATTTGTTAATTAATTGAATTGGGCCGACCCAACCCAGTACAAGCTTACTGGAATGTTAAGCCCTAGCTAGATGGTCTCTGCAATGCATATAGATAGATAGATAGATAGATAGATAGATAGATAGATAGCAAGCCCTAGCTAGCCGCACGCAGACCAACTGCATCGACATCAGATTTCAGCCGCACGCGACACTCGAAAAAGAAAATCGAAAATGTCGATTGGAGAGCTTGCTTGCAGTTACGCCGCTTTAATCCTGCACGACGATGGAATCCCTGTCACGGTAATCGCTGATTTTGCTCAGGAATTTTTTTTCCTTTTCTCAACTGATTCGTTCGAAAATGATGTGGTTTTTCGTCTATTGTCGTTGATTAGGCTGAGAAAATCGCCACTCTGGTGAAGGCTGCGAATGTTAGCGTTGAGTCGTATTGGCCGAGTCTGTTCGCTAAGCTCTGCGAGAAAAAGAACATCGAGGATCTCATCTTGAACGTCGGCGCTGGAGGTGGTGGCGCTGCCGTGTCTGTTTCTGCTCCCACAGCCGGTGCCGCCGGTGGTGGTGCAGCTGCTGCTCCGGCCGCTGAGGAGAAGAAGGTACAATTTTTTGTTTTTTGTTTTTGTATTCTTTGCTGTTTTGTTTTTTCCCCTTAAATATCGGTGCATATAAGGGTTTTCTCTGGGAATATGATTTTTATTTTTTGGTATTCAATTGCTTCTTGCTTTGTGCCGTGAACTAGAACAAAATCCATTCGTTGGATTGAACGGAGGACATAGAGAACGCTCTTCAAAGTCTTGATTAGTTTTAGACCTTTGTTTTCTGCATATTGTTCTTTTGGGTTCAAATCCCAGTCTTCATTTATTAATTTTGAGCGCTTGAATTGAATCTTATTGTAATAATACGTTTCTGCAGCTCTACTACATTAATGTCTTAACAATTTGGATTTCAGGAGGAGCCAAAGGAGGAGAGCGACGAGGATATGGGATTCAGTCTGTTTGATTAGAAGGCAGTCTTCTGCGATTTGCTGCCAATCTTGTTTTTGATTTACGTAGAATAGTTTTGCCTCATCATCATCATCATCTCTATGTCCGTCTTGTCTCTGCGAATCTTCAATTTCTTAGCATATGAACAAATTTTTCTTTGACGTCCTCCTATCATTTTTCAGTTGATGGTTATTCGACTACTGCTGCTATTATTAATAGATGATTAGCCAGACAGACAGACTTGGTCATAATGATGTTTAATTTGGACCATTTGCATGGAAGTGAAACTCTTGAGTAATTAATTAATCACAAGTCATCACATACGTTTCTTGGTAGTTCAATTACAATCTACAACCCCCAACTAGGGTTGCAAACGAACCGAATCGAATCGAATATCATAATATTCAATTTGTATTCGTTAATTTTTCCAAGTATTCGTATTCGATTCGATTCGTATTCGAATCCTAAAAATCGATTCGATTCGATTCGATAAGATATTCGAATATATTCGCGAATATTCGAATATTCGAATATTCGAAAGAAAATTTCAATTTTTTCCCCATAAAACCTGTTAGAATTACAAAATAATTCCGAAAAATTACAAAATCTAAGAAACAACTCAATGTTCGTATTTGCTTTTTATTTTTACATTTGGAGCGTGAGTTAAATAGATGAAGGGTTTGCTTTATTTCCTTTTATGGGTCAAAACAAATAAATAATTTGGGTCTAATATTTTATTTCGGCTTAGAAGTATATATATAATATATATTATTTAAATATATATTACATTAAACGAATCGAATATTCGTTAAATTTTCGAATCGAATACAAACATATTCTTATTCGTATTCGAAATTATTCGAATCATAAAAAGTATTTGTATTCGTATTCGTATTCATTTATTTCGAATTCGAATCTTAAATTTCGAATCGAATCTCGAACCGAACCGAAAATATTCGGTTCATTTGCAACCCTACCCCCAACCTTGCCAATGACATTGACAAGAAGTGTAAACAATCTTTGCTCAACATTCCCTTTCCCTAGAAAGAAAAACATGCTATTCCTTGGGCTTTTCAGTGTAATAAAGATTGTGAGTTAAGCGAGGTTTATACCACTCCATGGTGGGAACTGGGAATGAAGTTCGGACAAGGAAGGGCAAAAACCTAAAATAGTCTCAATGTTTACCCTCTGAACCAATTTAGTCATCGATGTTTCGCGAGTACCAATTTAGTTCCCGATGTTATCGAATTTGAACCAAATTGGTCCCAGCCGTTAAATAGCCGTTAATTTGGATGGAAGTCGACACGTGTCCTCGATGTTTCTCTTGTATTTTTTCTTTGTTTAATTTTTAAATATATTTTCATTCTCTCTTTCTATTTAATTTGATTTTAATTTATTATTTATAAATTATATTTTTTACTATTATTTATTTTTTATTTAATTTATTAGTAATTTTCTCTTTTTAAAAAAAAATTTACCCTACTTTTTGAAGTTTTTTTCTTTTTCTTTTTAATTTTCCCCTTTTTGTAATGTTTAATTATGATTTTTTAAGTCTGATTAATCGCATGTCGACACATGTCAATGTCCATCCAAATTTACGGTTATTTAACGGCGGGGACCAATTTGGTTCAAATTCGATAACATCGGGGAATAAATTGGTCATTGCGAAACATCGGGGACTAAATTGGTCTAAGGGTAAACATTGGGGACCATCTTAGGTTTTTGCCCGACAAGGAACTATGACCTTTTTCAGTTTACTCTTGAGTTTTTTTCTTTGTATTTTCATGGACCACAAAATAAAGACAGAATCCGATCCTTGATATCAGTCCATGCATATCAACAAGTCTCACGAGTTTAAATATATTTAGCTAAAATCATAACTTGATAAAATAAATAGGTACCAACACTTAATACCATAATCAAAGTACATAGATTTCAAAATCCAGCACTACCAAAACGCCAAGCCAAGTCACAAACAAACCGAAGTTAATGCAGAGAAAAGGAAAACATGGTTTAGTTCATGTTCGCGACCATTAAAAGAAATCGCAAGAAAAACAGCGAGCCGCTAGGAAAAGAGTGTAGAGATGATGAAGAGAATCATCAAATCACTATCAGTAGTCAACATGTATGGGTTCGTCAATGGTACCACCGAGATGAGCTTTGCGTCTGCCTCTCAAGACATGGACTTCAAGCCATAAATCGTTCTTGTCCATGAGTTCAAAAACGCAAGCATCGCCTTCTTTGAGTTCGTTATCATCTACGAACGTTTTCCAACCATTGTCGAGCATCGGAGGATTACGACCTCCCTTGTAAAATACGTTCCAATTCTTGCAATCGTACCTCAGCATCAAAGGAACCGTGCTGCGAGGGAGCTCATCCGTAAATTTGCTCGTAAACCTCTGAACGAGACATCATTAGTTCCAGAAACTAGAAAAAAAAATGTATATATCGAGAAACGAGCAAAGCGTATGCAAACTTCAACATCTCTCTCCTAATGGAATACATTAGTAGTAACTAACTGAATCAGGTATTGTATCAATTTTCCGTCAGATACACACGTTATGATAAGAGATGAAGCTACGTTTTGCTAAAGCTTAAGACTGACAACCAACTCAATAATATCTCAAGAACTTGGATGCCACTATACAAGTACACGGCAATGATTTTTAGACTTCCCATCTTTTTTATTGTTTCTCGAGTTTCCTAAGAAAAAAATATTTTTTTCCTCATGATAACAGCATTTAATAATCTAATAAATCTCTTACCAACATATATCGAGGAGCGACGTGGTACTTTTTTAGAAAAACATCGTATTTTGGCTTCCCGGGAGTAAGATAGTCGATGCCATCTCCTTCGTAGACTTTGGTATCCTCCATTTGAAGAATAGCTACGTTTGTTCCTAAGTTGATTAACTGATGAGAAACAAAAGAACAATAGTCAGTCTCTCGGGTAATAACTTGCTTGTAGCACAGTATATTATAGACGAGAAAGTCACACAACAGCCTTGTCCCAAATTACAAAACATAGTTTGTAAACATTATTAAACCTCAATAGGGTAATCACAGACAAGGATATTTTACAGCACAAACGAGGAAGTACTACTAATAGATATAGAATAAATACTCTGTGAAATTAATAAACATTATCGCAGTAAGGAGGAATGAAGGACTACTACTAATCTTGCATTGCTAGAGCTATACTATATAATTCACACGCAGCTGTGTGTATATATGTGAACATTTAGCTTTTTTATCAGACTCAAAAATACCAATCAACAAGTTTCGTTAAACAAAGAAAGAAAACCTTAATATTTTCCCTATTTTTTTGGCTGCATAGAAAGAAAGCTCTTTAACAAAGAAAGAGTCTTTACCGATCTGATGTGCATTTGGCTAAATTACCCAAACCAAGTCACCAAATATAATCTAAAACTACTGAGAGATCTAACGCTGGTTTGAGAATACCTTTTTGGGGGCTAAGGTTTTGCGAGCGACCAAATTTGCTGATAATTCTTCCGTATTTTCTAATTTGGAAACAATTATCAATTTCTCCTCTAAATCAGCACCTCCTCCATCTTAAAACAATATTGGCATATTTACTTGCCATTTGCCAATTAGGGATGGCAATGGGACGGGTATGAACCGATTTGGGAAGACCCGGGACCGCCCATTTATTTTAAGCTGGAAAGTTACCAAAAACTCTGGAATTAGGAGAAAACACAAAATAGTTTCCATTGTTTACCTCATTTTCCAATTTATTTCATGATGTTACCCGTAATTCAATTTAGTTTTCGATATTGTTAATTTTGAACAAATTTAGTCACTCGATTAGTTTGACTGTTAATTTTGACAGAAAATGAGACGTGTCAGCATCATAAATTACTATTAGTAAAGCGAAAAATTCTAAAAATTACCTATAAAATAAAATAAAATAAAAATACAGATAAATAAAAAGTTAAATTAAAAAGTATAAAATAAAAATAGAGATAATAAAAATATATTTAAAAACAAAATATTATACCAAAATGAAATAGAATATTAAACTAAAAAAGAAAATAAAAATATGTCAAAATATATGAAAAACTAATAAAAAGAGAGAGAAGATGTTAAAAAAATAATAAATAAAAATAAAAAAATTAGAATAAACTAAAACAATAAATTTATTAAAAATAAAAAACTAAACTAGTGATAAAAAACGGCACTGAAAGTTTACGTGAAGTTCAGTCACTGTCCCTGCCAAGTTAACGAGGACGCAATCCTCTCAGTTCTCGGTAATATTTTTTGTTAAAAAAATACTTTCTATATAAAAATTATATAACTTGAAAGAATCGTCAAATCCTTAAATTAGATATTTTGTAAAAATTCTTCGAAAACTATCTAACTTAATATATATATATATATATATATATATATATATACGTAAAAAGTATATTTAAAAAGAAATTTTGGGATGATTGCGCACTCGTTAGCTTGGAAGAGACCACTTCAGAGATTCGCGTAAACTTCCGGTGATACTTTTTTAGTGCTACTTTACTTTTTATTTTTTTAATAATGTTTTATTATTATTTTTGCTATTTTTATTTATTACTTTTTAACCTCTTATCTCTTTTTTATTAGTTTTTCATTTATTCGTATTTAATATATTTTTATTTCCTCGTGTATTTTAATTTGAAATTTTTATTTTTAATTTAACTTAATGTTTTTATTTAAAATATTGTTTTATTCTTATTTATTATATATATTTAATTTCATTTTTCATTTTCTCTTAATTGCTATCTTATTTTATTTATAAGTTATTTAGAAATTTTTTCCTTTCCTAATAATAGGTCTGGTCAATCACAAGGTGACACATGTCATTTTCATCAAAATTAACGGTCAAACTAACGGCGAATGACTAAATTGTTTCAAAAGTAACACCAGGGACTAAATTAGTTAACATCGAAACTAAATTGGTCCATGGGCAATAGGCAGTATTTTGGATTTTCTCCTTAACTATATATAGAAATAATGACGATTTGCACTCTCCATCCATCCAGTCATAACTTTATACGCTAAGTATATTTACCATTTTGTCCTTTTATCCATTGATCTATTTCAATATGTGGATTTATTCCGAATTACAATTTTCGTCATGTTTTACTGCCGCTATTTTCGTCCCTATATTATTTGAGGTTATAATTATCTTTCTCATATTTTACTGCTCGTGCAATTTTCATCCCCATATTATTCGATGCTACATTTCCATCCTCATATTTACAGTCTGTGCAATTTTCATCACTATAGTATTTGAGGTTACAATATTCGTCCTTATATGTTTTATTATAAAAATTGTTTGCTTTAATCCTAGTTTCCCTTAAAAACTAACGTTTATATTAGCAAATATAAATATAAAAAAGTATAAGACATATACCACCATTCCTCCCCATTTTCCCCAAGTTGACGTTTCTTAACCTTAGCAAGAATTCATATTCCCCACCACACCACCTCAAAATTGATCGGCAAAACCGGAAATAGAATTTCGATAGGCTTCCCAAGCTCGCGACCTCGGATTCTTGCAATGTAGTTATTTCAATTCTTCACTATAAAAATCTGCAATCCTAATAATTTCGATTTAATATTATTTAGTCGACGATGAGTTAGAGTTCTACAAACATAAGGGACAAGAAACCACCTAATTGTTCGAAAGTCCATTTTACCTCCATCTTCTTGTACATTTTAATATTTATGTTTGCTAATAGATCGTTAGTTTTTACCGAAAATTAGGATCAAGACAAAAATTGTTGATAATAAAACATTTAAGGACGGAAATTGTAACCCAAATAATATAGGGACGAAAATTGCACTAACAGTAAAATATGAGTAAAGAAATCGTAACATCATGTAATATAGGGATGAGAATTGCACGGGTAGTAAAATATGATGACGCAAATTACTCAAATAATATAGGGATGAAAATTGCAAGGGCAGTAAAATATGATGACAAAATTGAAATTCTCTCGTGGATTGACTATTGTACCCTTCATTTTTTATTAATATAACTATAATCTCATAGATTATTTTCCTTCTATTTGTATACTTTAAATTTATAACGAACTCAAAGTATAAGGCAATGTAATATATTATACTGCACAGAAATGTTTTAGACTTTAGTACATAGGCGTCATCTTGTAGAATCTTATATTGATTACAATTATATAAATATTAGATTATTTTCTTTCAATACCATAATATTATTTTATAGACACAAATCAATCTACTTATAGACAAATATCTTTTAATATTACGTCACAAAATAACAACTGGAATTACTGTTATTTACGGTCAAAATCCACAAATATCATTAGAACAATAGAAATATGTCCAAAATGCAACAAATCCAACTACCACCCACCAAAGGACCAGAGAAAGTAGGGCAGTTAAAAACAATCCGACCCGCCAACCCGTCACGAACCGCACCTGAAAATAGCAGATTTTAGTTAGCATTTTCGATCTGTTTATAAAAATGCGTAAACCCGAACCCAACACACATATTAAGTGGGTCAGGTTACGGTCCGACTTTTCAACTCAAAATCAACTCGTTAATCATCCCATTTAACCCGAATAGCATAATTATTAAAATATCCTTAATATAAATGAATTAACAGGAAAAATCCCTGATGACTATGAAATAACTTGATATTTGATTATGTTTTTATTTTTTGTTTTTTAGAACTTTAATCATCTCAAAACAACTGTTTTATTTCTCTATTATTTTGTTTAGTTTGAATATAATTCGAATTACTCATTATTTTCTTGTTGTCTTTTTTAACGAGTTGACGGATTAATGAGTTATATTTCGGTTAAAGCAGGTCGGGTTTGGATTCGATATTCGACCCACAGGTCAGGTCAGTGTTGAAGTTCCCAACCCGTTTATTAAACAGATTGAACCCGAATATAAACCAAGACTTACCACCCTTGAGAAAAACCACGAAAAACAATAGGCATTAGATAAAAGAGGCAAAATAAATTACACAAAAGTAATCGTTACTACATCAAATATGTAGTACCAAAAAAAAGAACAATACTTAAATGGGCAAAAACCTAAATGGTCCCCAATATTTACCCCCTGGACAAATTTAGTCCCCGATGTTTCACAAGGACCAATTTAGTCCCCGGTGTTATCGAATTTGAACCAAATTGGTCCCTGCCGTTAAATAGCCGTTAATTTGGATGGAAGTTGACACGTGTCGACATGCGATTCGCCAGACTAAAAAAATCATAATTAAACATTAAAAAAGGGGAAAATCCAAAAAAAGGAAAAAAAAATCAAAAATAGAGTAAAAAATTAAAAAAAAAAGAGAAAATAACTAATAAACTAAATAAAAAAAATAAATACTAAAAAATAAAATAATAAATTAAAAATAAAAAAGAAAGAGAGAATGAAAATATATTAATAATAATAAATTAAACAAAGAAAAAAATACAAGAAAAAAATAAATAGGGAGAGCAGATTAAAATTAAAAATGATAAATAAAAATTTAAGATTTACAAAAAAGTAAAAAAATATATATTAATTTATTAAAAACTAAATAAAAAGGAAAAACAAAATTAAGGATAAAAAATACCTCAAAAATTTTTACGAAAACCGTCCCTGCCAAGTTAATGAGGACATAATCGTCCCAGTTCTCGAATTTTTTTAACAAATATAATGGGACGATTGCATCCTCGTTAACTGGACAGAGACGAGATCGGGAATTCTCGTCAACTTTCAGTGACATTTTTATCCTATTTTATTTTTTCACTTATTTTAATTTTTAATAAATAAATATTTTTTATTTTTTATTTTTGCACTTCTGATGAAGATCATACAATAGCTTCTTAAGAATTTTCTTCATAACATACATAATACATTCATCATCATGCATACATATATAACATCACAATAATTACATGAAGACAATAAAACACACATCATACAAACACATTATCACAACATAACAATCATAGAATAGAATATCATGACTCATAGATGAGAATATTATGACTCAACCAAAGACATAATCATATGAGTTAGGTATAACATACATCCAACTCATATATAGAATATATCATATAATTGAAAGAAACTTATTAATTTAACACTCCTCCTTAAGTTTCTTCATGACGCTTAAACGATACTTAGATGTTTGAGCCTTCCTTTGGGCAATGGCTTCATCATCATATCAATATGTTTATCGTGAGAACGACATTGATCGAATTTTACCTTATCATCCTCTTTAGCTCGTCGAATAGCATGGAAGTTGATTTCGACGGTTTCTACATTTGCAGCGGCTTCATCATGAACGACAAGCTTTGGCTTCGACGTGCTCCTCCTCATTTTAGACTTCTTTAAGGGATTAAGAGCCAAATGTTGAATCTGAAAATTTTCGCCCATCACCATCTCCTCCTTCATCGCATGTTCCCGTTCATCATGCTTAGTTACTTCCTTTAGCGAGGAAGTTTCCAACATAGCATACATACATTTTTCATACTCCATAGACGAGTCGAGAGATGAGTCGTCTTCATTATGTGAAACATAGTTAACATCTTCACATATTTCGTTGAACTTCATAGGAAAGCTTTTTCCAACCATAGCCACTTTAGCTACAATCACATCATTCGGATCATAGACAACACATGCGTTGTCTTTGAATAAAAGAGAGTATCCTTTTTCCATCATTATCGACACACTCAAAACATTTTGAGTTAGATGAGGAACAAAGAGAACTTCGGGTATATACTTTGTACCTCGTTTGGTTTTGACCGGTATCGATCCCTTCCCTTCGGCTTCAATAACCTTGACATTTCCTAGTCGTACCTTCGTCTTGATGGATTTGTCTAAGCTCACAAACATCTTTTCATCTTTGCACATGTGGCTTGTACAACCACTATCAATGAGCCATGTTTGCTCACTTTTCTCCTCGGGAGTCGCCATAAAGAGCCATTCTTTAGCCTCTTCTTGATCATCGGAGACGTTGGCTTGTTGTGGTTGAACGTTGTCTTGTTTTTTAAGCCGACAATTCCTTTCAAGATGCCCCATTTTCTTACAATAGTTGCACCGGATTGCGCCTTTTTCCTTGTACCAACAATCACTTTCAACGTGGTTGTTTCGAAAGCATATTTTGCACGATCGGTTAGGCTTTGCTTTGTATTTGAAATTTTGAGCACCTTGATCTTCATCATCATTGCCTTCATCTTGGCTTGTGCCTTCTTTTACTTGTTGTTTTCCTTTCATCCTCATTTTAAAGGCCGGAAAAGCTCCTTCGGTGGCATCTTCTTCTCTCATGTTTGCTCGTTGCTCTTGAGTTTGAAGCTTGCTAATGAGCTCCGCAACGGATAGAGTCTTGAAGTCGCATGATTCTTCGATAGCCGAAATCTTCGCCTCAAATTTTGAAGGTAGGCTTATCATCATTTTTTCCACCACCTTTGCATCGTTGAACTCTTCTCCCGTCAACCTTATTTTGTTAACAAGGTCTAAAAGCTTGGAAGAGAGTCTTTCACCGAATCTCCATCCTTCATCTTTAACATTTCAAACCCTCTTTCTAATGTTTTGATGCTCTTCACCCTTTCGCTTCCTTCTAACTCTTCCTTCAACTTATTATTTTTTTTAATTTTAATATTCTCTCTTTTTTTGTTTATTTTTTACTTAAGTTATTTTAATTTTGTATTTTTTCCCTAATTTAATTTATTATTTTAATACATTTTATTATCATTTTATTTTTAGATTTAATTTATTTATAATTTACTTTAATTCTCGTTTATTTTTATTATATTTTAATTTATTATTATTTTTCTTTTTTATTTATTTTCTAATTTATTAGTTTTTTCTTTTCTTTTTTGAGTTTTTCCCTTTTTTTGGATTTTTTTCTCTTTTTTAATGTTTAATTTTTATTTAATATATTTTCTTTCTCTCTTTCTTTTTTATTTGATTTTAATTTATTATTTTTAAATTTATTTTTTTAATATTTACTTATTTTTTATTTAATTATTTGTAATTTTCTCTTTTTTTTTTTTGAATTTTTACTCTATTTTTTGAATTATTCCCTCTTTTTGTTGTTTAATTTATGATTTTTAAGTCTGGCCAATCGCATGTCGACACGTGTCAACTTCCATCCAAATTAACGGCTATTTAGCGGCGGGGACCAATTTGTTTCAAATTCGATAACTTCGGGGACTAAATTGGTCCTTGAGAAATATTGGGATTAAATTGGTCCATGGGGTAAACATTGTGGACCATTTTAGGTTTTTGCCCAATTTTATTACGTAGGGTCAAGTTGTAGGATGTTGAGTATTATGTTAATTACAATTGCGTAAAAATCTTTCTATTTTGTTTATTAATAGGGCGTGCATTAGGTACATACTGAACCAAATTTCCGGTTAATCGAATGTTAAATCCGTTTTTCCAAGGTTAACCGAAATTTAAAGGAAAAAAAAAGAAAAAGAAAATAGGAAATACCATCTACACACCGTTCCAAACAAAATAGTTACAGAAAAACTTGTTTCAAATGTTGTCTTCTTTCACACAAGTAACCACTCACATGAGGAAAACAAGGTTCAAGACGCAGATTAGGGGCTTTGAATATCGAACTCAACAAGGAAGCAGTAAGAGCGAGAGTGAGAGATGAGCAGATTAGGGCTTCAAAGAGTAGATGAAGAGATCAGAATGAGAGCTAAGGAAATTCTCCATGGATTTTATATTTAAGAAGGCAAGCCATACCCATTCAGGAAGGTTTAATTGGGTTTGTGAAAAGTGAAAGTGGAAAGAACAAACGTGTCCTTCTGCTACGTTTTTCAAAGAGATAATTTATAAAATAAACAATTTGGTAATTCGGTAAGTTCGGTATACCAAACCAGTAAATTGATACCCAGCCAACTTACCAAAAATCGTATTCTTGAAACCACCAAAATTCTTGAGAAATTGTTTGTTCCTTAATAATTATATTATTTGATGCAAAAGTTGACTAGTATTAGATTATTTTCATTCACTATTTTAATATTATTTTACAAACACAAATCAATCTACTTATAGACAAATATCTTATATTACGTCACAAAATAAAAATCAATATCTTGAAATATCATTAGACAATAAAAAGGAACCAAAGATGCAACGATAGAAGTCCAATTACCCTTCCCAAAAGACCAGAAAAACCACGGAAAACAATAGGCATCAGATGTGGTTCGGACTTCTCACTACATGAAGCAAAATGAATTACACCGAATGGTACTATCTATAACATTACACTAATCGAATTAATCGATTGAGAGATAATATTGATCAAACCCTAACAAAGTAATTAAAGTCCCAATAGACAAAATAAGTATAAATTAATGCACCACCAACATTATGCAATTTGCAAATAGGCAAACCAAGAATTGTTCGTATAAAAAAAATAAGAATCGATAAATCTTAAACAAGAGAATATAATCAATGTGTTATCCCCGAATATAACCGGTCAAATATTCGAGTCTAACCGAAAGAGGTGGGAAACATTCCCTGCGAAAAACATACTCCCGCCAGAAAACCTCCCGAGCGACACCCCACAACAGACATCCTGAGGCGGTCCAGGCCCGAAGAGGTGCTAGCGAGGAATGATGCCTCGCTCGAAAAATATACTGAAGGGCCGCTGCTCGAGGAATAAAGTCTTGCTCGAGCACTACACCGAAGACCACATGAACGAGGGAGATGAAGAACGCATATGCCAATTTGGGATAGTTGAATGAATTGAAGGGGCAAAGTGAAATATTCTAGACAAAACGTGGTGGCAAACAAGAATAGACAAGTGAGAACATGGGAAAAGCACACCAAACGTGGAATGCAAATGTGGAGAGAAACATGGGATAAGGTTGCACTAATCGTGAGGGGTTAGCTACAAACACCACTACTTCCTCAATCGTGATATATATATATATATATATATATATATGTCTAAATAGAGATATAGAGGGGGAATTCTCCTGGCGCTCAGTACTACGACCACTCTCTCTTTCGAGACTCGATAATGACAACACACGCTTGAAAGATAAACGACGGTGAAGAATGTCGCCCTCAGGATTGTGGCTAACGGTAGAATAACCCGTGAGCTGGGGGGGTAGCCTGAAAGCCCAAGAAGAAAACCGAGGACGACCCGAGTAGGTCGGTCTTGAGGCATGAAGAGTAGGCCGAGTCGATCGACCCCGAGGTCGGCGAGAACAAACCGAACAGACCAGTGGGAGCGAGCCGAGCAGGTCGGCGAGAACGAGCCGAGCAGGTCATCGAGAACGAGCTGAGCGACTCCATCTTAAGACGCGAAGTGGGTACGTCGAGTTGGCCGTGCTTCGCAAGAAAAACGTGGGAGAGAACGTGGGGAAGACCACGTTGCCACGAGAAGCCCGCGACCAGGTCAAGGCGAGGCTAGTATAAAAGGTAACTGCCGAGTCATTTTGTCAGGTATGCCTAAACGAATACTGAAACTGTATTTTGAGCCTAGCACCTGTAATTACCCGCTTTTGATGAAGAAGATTGAAGGGGGTCCCGTACTAATGGATGTAAAACACACTAAGTTGTAAACTGACGTTGGACGTGATGTTGGACTAACACTCACACTCACTTAGAAACGCACAGCGGAAATGTTGATAACTTAGTGATAAAACGAAACGAACACAAGAGATGATTTTATGCAGCAAGTCAAATAACTTGCTGCATGCCTCAAGGTGCAAAACTCCACTATAAAGATGGATTACAAACTATCAAAAAGGATAGTAAAAAACACGTCTAGCAAAACCTACGAATCAAAAAGGATTCTGCAAACTACAAGATCTTTCGACCTTTGAAAAGCTAGACTAAAAGACAACTCTCGCAATATGTAAAACTCGCTCAAACTCGAAATGTGTTTCCCTCATCGTTTTCGCTCAATATGTCGCTCAAAATTACTCCTTGAAAGCTCTCTCGAAAGTCGTACTTTGTAGCTTGAAAATAACTCTTATTTAAAGGTAAAAGATCCCTTGAATATCTCCTCAAATATCTCCTTGAAGATCTCCCAAATATAGTAAATATTTGAGTCGAATCTTCTCATTGGCCGATCTCTTATCTTCTATTTATGGTAGCCGATTGACTTATTCTCCTTTGATATTCAGATCTTCTAATCTTGGTAGTTGCTTGACTAATTCTCTTTTGATCTTCAAATCTTCTATTTAAGGTAAGTGCACTTCCCAAATTCGTTCAAGCAGCTCCACACGTTTTCCACACGGTTTGATCCATTCCCTATCCTTATATAAGTCCTGCACATCACTAAAAATAGCCAAGATACGGATTAAACACGTTTTGGGCATGAAAGATAAAACTGAGAAAGGGAACACTCTCAGTCAACAGATGTTGACTAGAATATTACCCCAACATTGCCAGTGTTGAAGGCTCAACATTAACAATCTCCCCCTTTTTATCTTTCTTCCCAAAACTAAAGCAGACGTTAGACATAGCGAAAGTCCCCCTGAAGGCAAAATCTACCCAACCGCAAAAAATCAAAAGATGGTTAGAGTAAACGCAAACAGATTAGCGATTAAACTATTCAAAGTACTACGAAAATAGTACATAGCCATAACAAGGTCTTATTAAGTTAAACATCTGCAAAATAAATATTTTCGGCACGTAAGCAGGCAAACATGTAAACATATCGGAGAAGCAAATCAGCATGCACATAGTAAAAACAAATTAATCTTGACATGCAAAAATAAAAATCAGAATCAACTATGCATGCAAGAAATCAGAATCAATTATGCATGCAAAAATAGAAAGGATCAGAGCTTCACTCTCAATGGAGTATGGAGTTTCCTTCTGATGCTTTCTCGGTTGCTTCTCCTTCTTGGTCATCTCCCCCTGTTTGTTCGGCTCCTTATTCTGCTCCCCCTGAATTTCCTTATCTCCCTTTTTTATCTGCACAATCTTCTTCCCCTTTTTGGGAATAAAGAAAAAAAACTCAGAGAACTTCTCTGTTAGCCAACTTGCAGATGTCGAGGTAAATGTGGGGCTAACATCTGGGCCAGCCTTCTGAGACTCAGAAACAAGTTAGTTAATCCAAACAAATAAAGTGAGAACAGAATGAGTAACCCTCTATTATATCAACCACAATCAAGAACAGAGAGAGAGAGAGATTCCAGGTGAGCAGTTTTGAATTATGCAAATAGGGTATGTGAGATAATGACGATTGATCAATCCAACCCTAAAAAGTAAGTTCCAACGAAAAATTAAAAGCGGTTAGATCACATAAGTACTTCGTGAGAAGTGAGAAGCAAAAAAATATCCGTTGGACTCAAATAGAATTTAGACAGTTTAGAGGATAAGGTCGAATTAGGTCACAACTGTCTAAGTAAACATGGAGCTTAAAATGTATTATGTGGACGAATTAGTCATGCGAGCAAATAGGAGCACATCAGATCATGATTCAACCCAAAGACACAAAGTCAAAAGTCAAGGTAGAATCAAGCAAGACTAACCGTTTGAGCGACGATGATGATCACTTGAGACAAGCGTAACGAGCTGTTCTTTGAGGAGTTCTAATGCAATTCTGAGAGGTATCTAAACTAGACACAAAAGACTAATAGATGCTGACCTAAAAGCTAATGCAAATAAACGAAAGCACAAAAATATAGCATGATCAAACTGACAGTCACATATGTTGCCCCAACATAAGACTCAACATTCTATTCTGCAATTCCAGACTTTTCTGTTCAACACCCTAAACTCAATTCCCTTTCATTTTCTGCCCTACTTTACCTCAGTTATAGACTTATTACTTACAGCCCTTATGCGTTCCTTATCATCAAGGTTAGGACTTTTGTCGCAAAGAGTACATCGTCACCGCGAATGCCGTGTACCTAGGGAAGCTTATTACCTGAACCTGTATCTTGAAAAAGGATCACGAGCAATTATTTTTTTTATTTTTTTATTTTTTAAGGAAGAGGGTCATTTCAGGGAACGGTCTAGGTGAGTCAAATCATTTCACAGAATAACAGAAAGAACATTAAATCAAACATCAAAACAGTAACCATCAAGTTCGACATATGCTATGTTGATCCAAATGTTGGACCAACATTCAGACAGTCTGATGCAAACCTATGGACTTTTTCAGGTCCGAAAACCATTCAAAATCCAATGCTTTCGTGAAAATGTCAGCTAACTGATGTTTTGTGTCTTTATGCTTAATGCGAACAAACTCTTTTTCTACCATATCTCTCAGAAAATGATGTCTTATATCTATATGCTTCGTGCGTGAATGCTGGATACGGTTCCTAGATATGTTGATGGCACTAAGGTTATCACAATACATGAGAACAGATTCGCACTCTAACCCATAGTCACACAACATGCTATTCAACCATATTAATTGCGTACAGCAACTACCCGCCGCAACATACTCAGACTCAGCAGTAGATAAAGACACACAATTTTGCTTCTTACTGTACCATGCAACAAGATTATTACCTAAGAAGAAACAGCCGCCACTTGTGCTCTTGCGATCATCCTCGTCACCTGCCCAATCAGCATCGCTATAGCCTACCAGACTCATATTAGTATCTTTAGAGAACCATAATCCTAGGCTACACGTTCCACTCACATAACGAAGAATACGCTTAACGGCATTAAGATGAGAAACTTTAGGCTCAGACTGATATCTAGCACACACGCATACGCTATACATGATATCGGGTCTACTAGCGGACAAGTACAATAAACTGCCTATCATAGATCGATACAATGTTGGGTCAACATTCTGTCCAACATTGTCCTTACTTACCTTTTGCGTAGACCCCATAGGCGTTTTCATTACCTTTGCTGTGTCCAACCCGAACTTCTTGACAGTGTTCTTCGCATACTTCTCTTGGGACATAAAGATCCCGTCGCCGCTCTGCTTAATCTGCAAGCCTAAAAAATAAGTTAGCTCTCCAATCATGCTCATTTCGAACGTGGAGTTCATCGCCCGCACAAACTAATCTAACATGGACTGTGAGCTCGAGCCAAAAACGATATCATCTACGTAAACTTGAGCAATTAAGAGATCAGAACCGACTCTTTTAACAAACAGCGTATGGTCTGCCTCACCTCGAGTGAATCCAAATTCAAGTAAAAATGTAGCTAACCTACCATACCAAGCTCGAGGCGCTTGCTTTAGTCCATACAAAGCTTTCTGCAGCTTAAAAATATGGTTAGAAAAATGTGGATCCTCAAATCCCTTAGGCTGTTCAACATAGATATCTTTATCAATATACCCATATAAAAACGCACCCTTAACATCCATTTGGTGTAACGTGATGTTAAGCCAACATGCAATAGCTAATAACAACCTAATTGATTCTAACCTAGCCACGGGAGCGAAAGTCTCATCAAAGCTATGCCCTCAACTTGCATATAACCCTGAGCAACTAAACGTGCTTTGTTCCTAACAGCTCTACCAAGTTCATCAGATTTATTCTTAAAGATCCACTTCGTGCCTATGACATTAATGTCCTTCGGCCGTGGTACTAAGGTCCATACTTGGTTTTTCTCAAACTGCAAGAGTTCCTCTTGCATCGCATTTATCCAGAAATTATCCTTGAGAGCTTCAACGACATTCTTAGGTTCTATCTCAGAAACAAAACAATTACCTTAGCGTATAATGTGTTCATGCATACGTTTCTTACTATCGACTTATAATCCTTGCGTGGTTTGTCTCTGGTTCTCCTTCCTTCGTTCACGTCTCCAATAATAAGGTCAGTGGGATGATCTTTCTGAATCTTAGCTGGCGGATCTCGTCGCACTTCACTGGGTCCAGCCTCAGTGTTCTGTTCTGGCACAGATGTTGAGTCAGATGTTGACTCAACATTGTCATCCTCAGTCTCCTCTGTTTCATTGACAGCTTGTATAACATCTGAAATATCAACTTGAGGGGACATTCTGCTAAGATCAGTAGTATCATCAAACACAATATTCACTGATTCCTGAACGGACTTCAAGCGCAAGTTATACACACGATATGCGCGACTATTAGACGAGTATCCTAAGAAAATGCACTTATCACTTTTCGAATCGAACTTGGTCAAGTACTCACGATCATTCAACATATAGCAATAGTATCCAAAAACATGAAAGTACTTTTGACAGTAGGCTTTTTCCCATTCAACAATTCATACGAAGTCATTTTAGTACCATGACGTAAGAACACACGATTAGATATATGACATGCCGTATGCAACGCTTCAGCCCAAAACCTCTTCGAAAGACTCTTAGAATGGAACATAACACGTGCCATTTCTTGTAAAGTCCTATTCTTCCTTTCGGCCACCCCATTTTGTTGGGGCGTCTTAGGAGATGAATACTCATGCACAATACCTTTCTCATCACAAAATTCATCAAATGATTGATTTTCAAATTCTCTACCATGATCAGACCTAATACGAAAAATAGTAGCACTAAAATTGTTCTTAATCATGGCACAAATTTTTTTAAAGAAATCGAAAGATTCAGATTTTTCCCTAAGAAAGAATATCCATGCATATCTAGAAAAGTCATCCACGAGCACATATGCATATTTCCTACCACCAATGCTATCTACTTCCATCGTACCCATCAAATCCATGTGAATAAGCTGAAAACAATGAGCAGTTTTAAAATGTTGGGCAGCATGTTGGTCAACATTATGGCTAGCATGCACTTGCTTACCCTTCAAACATAACTCACAAACAACCTTACCAAACTCCTTGAGCTTTGGGATACCTCTGATGGCTCCGTGTTTGATAAGCTGCTCCAAGGTTTGTTGTTAACGTGGAAATGCCAAAGTACCACATCGTCCTCGGCTTTTGATAGTTGGCACACGTCCTCCTCACCGGATTTGACGCCGACTAGGTAGCAGTTATCACTCGATCTTTTACCTGCCATCACACGCACAGAATTGTTGTTAAACACTTCACAACACTCTTTGTTAAACCTTACCTCAAGGTCATCATCACAGAGTTGGCTTATGCTGATTAGATTCGCAACGAGCCCGTCGACATGGAGTACATTGCTCTACTTGGGAAAGTCGGGCACGTTGAGTCTACCTCGGACGAGAATTCGCCCTTTAGCACCTCCTCCGAACGTCACAGATCCACTCCTTAAGGGAATATGATCACTGAGATATTCCTTGGTACCCGTCATATGTCGGGAACACCCGCTATCGAAGTACCATGAACCTGTCACGTTAGCTCGCAAAGAGGTATATACAACATGACATTTATGAATAGATTTCTCGACCCAAACTTTCTTTGATGGCGGAACAGCATTCTGATTACTAGAAATTGAAGATGAGCCAGCTGAGCTTTCTCCAGACACTCCTTTCAACACTGATTTCTCAATGTTGAGTAGGATGTTGGATGACATTTCAGCCGACATCGATTTCTTTGCAGAAATCTCCCTCTTCAATTTCCAGCAAAACGGTTTTAAGTGACCAGTTTGCTTACAATGATGACAAATATAGGAGCTATCCTTATTCTCAGGGGTAGCATGCTTCGGACTAGTATTAAATCTCACATTTGCACTAACATCACTCGTGTCACGTGGTTTAACAAAAACAATTTTAGGGTGAACATGGGTTACGGGTTTTGGATCAGTAATGGGCTGAGAACTAAATCCTAGACCTTGCTTATCAAAAATACCTAGGGACAATACCTCATCAAGGGTCGATTTACCCTTGTTCAATTTCAAGAAGGTCTGGTCAGCCTTGTCAACCCGCTTCTAAAGCTTGTCAATTTCCGTGTCCTTTCGTGTCAGCATGGCTTCCATTTTGTTTATACCATCCACCAAGCTTTCGATCAGTTTATGATTCTTCTCATTCTCCTAGGACAGTACTTTCACCGCGGCTTTAAGTTGCAAATTTTTCGCCTTCTCAATTTCGTATTGTGCGGACATCAACTCAAAGGCTTCGTTCTGCTGAACTTTTTCGCAACATTCTGTACCTAAATCATCAGAACTCAAATACCCATCACAACAGTTTGAGTCATCATAATAAAAAATGATTTGTTTTTCAGATGTTGAGTCAGATGTTGGCTCAACATCAGTTACCACAGTGAAGCCGACTTGCTGATCCTCATCGTCTTCACCATCTGAAAAGGACTGGATAGTGACAGACGATTGCTTGGTCTCTATTTGGTCATCTTCATCATCAGATAGATCGATCCACATGACCTTTCCGTGCTTGCAAAGAATGTTTGCGCACTCGTTGGCAAAATGGCCCCAACCTTGGCATTCATAGCATCTTACAGATTCATAGTTGATGTTCTTCTTCTTCCCGTCTGGCTTACCTTCTGGCTTGCGTTTAAAGAACGGTGGAGCAGAAGTTGATTCAGCTTTGGCATTCTGGCCTTTTCTGAATGTTGGGCCAACATTTTGGACAACATTCTTCTTTCTGATGTATTTAGCAAATTTCTTCACGAGCATGGCCATGTCCTCTTCACAATTGGGGTCAACCTCAGTTAGATCCTTGGATGGCTGACTGACCAGTGCGAGACTTTTTCCGCGGGAGGCCCTATCTTGTACTTCGAGATTGGTCTCGAAGTTCTTCATTATGTTCATCAACGTGTTGAGATCCATCGTCGACAAATTGTGGGCTTCCTCGACCGCAGCTACCTTCACATTAAACTTCGCATTTAGTGTTCGAATTGCTTTAGATATTAATACCTTATTTGCGATCGGCTCTCCGAGACTAGCACACTCGCTCGAGATCGACAGAATTTTGCCGAAGTATGTGGTAACATCCTCATCATCCTTCATTCTGAGGTTTTCAAACTGGTTGAGGAGTAGCCGAAAACGTGTCTGCTTCACACTCGCATCGCCTTCACAGTACCTCTGAAGTAGATCCCACGCATCCTTTGTCGTAGTACTATTTTGAATGATTTTGAACATGAAGATGTCCACCGAAGAGAAGATGGCATTTAGGGCTTTATCATTGAACTCGGCGGCGCTTTTCTCTTGAAGAGTCCACTCATTGACTGGTTTCTCAACGACTTCACCATCAACATCCTGGGCAGTTTTTGGTGTAGAATAACCGTGGAGCACAGACTCCCATGCTCTCAAATCTATGGATTTGATGCACTGCCGAACACGAACCTTCCAATAGGCGTAGTTGGAGCCGTCTAACACAGGGACTTTGCCGATGTAATTTGAACTTGAAACATCCATTATAAAGGATCAGAAACGCTTAGTCACGTCAAGCGAAGGCTCTGATACCACTTTGAAGGGGGTCCCGTACTAATGGATGTAAAACACACTAAGTTGTAAACTAATGTTGGACGTGATGTTAGGCTAACACTCACACTCACTTAGAAATGCACAACGGAAATGTTGATAACTTAGTGATAAAACGAAACGAACACAAGAGATGATTTTATGCAGCAAGTCAAATAACTTGCTGCGTGTCTCAAGGCGCAAAACTCCACTATAAAGATGGATTACAAACTATCAAAAAGGATAGTCAAAAACACGTCTAGCAAAACCTACGAATCAAAAAGGATTCTGCAAACTACAAGATCTTTCGACCTTTGAAAAGCTAGACTAAAAGACAACAATCGCAATATGTAAAACTCGCTCAAACTGATATGTGTTTCCCTCATCGTTTTCGCTCAATATGTTGCTCAAAATTACTCCTTGAAAGCTCTCTCGAAAGTCGTACTTTGTAGCTCGAAAATAACTCTTATTTAAAGGTAAAAGATCCCTTGAATATCTCCTCAAATATCTCCTTGAAGATCTCCCCAAATATAGTAAATATTTGAGTCGAATCTTCTCATCTCATTGGCCGATCTCTTATCTTCTATTTATGGTAGCCGATTGACTTATTCTCCTTTGATATTCAGATCTTCTAATCTTGGTAGTTGCTTGACTAATTCGCTTTTGATCTTCAAATCTTCTATTCAAGTTAAGTGCACTTCCCAAATTCGTTCAAGCAGCTCCACACGTTTTCCACACGGTTTCATACATTCCCTATCCTTATATAAGTCCTGCACATCACTAAAAATAGCCAAGATACGGATTGAACACGTTTTGGGCATGAAAGATAAAACTGAGAAAGGGAACACTCTCAGTCAACAAATGTTGACTAGAATGTTACCCCAACATTGCCAGTGTTGAAGGCTCAACATTAACAAAGATGATTATCTGACTTGAGCGTCGGAGGGGCGTCGCCAAAACGGCACCTTTCTAGTTTTTTCTCTAATATTTCAGGCAGCTACGGCGGCGACGGGAGCAAACTGTCTATTTTACGCGCCAACGCGGGGACGTGATTTTTTGGGACGCATCAATTGGCGCCATATGTGGGAACGTGTAGTTAAAAAATTACGATGCGTTCTGAGAAAATCTGCCCACTTCGAAGTCGTTAGCCATCGTGACCTCCCCGTCGTCGTCGACCAAAACCGCCACCATGAGCGAATCGAAAACCATCCGTGACAAACGAAAAATCAGACCCCCGAGCAGTTATAAATTGGATCCGAGCAAGGCTGTCGCGGCCGACACGCTCGCATCATCACCACGAGCGGATAAGCCTTGTGAAGATTTTTCGGAGCCAAGCCGTTGGCGACTCGTCCGAAGAAATTAGATGTCATATAAGTTGTGATCGCCGGGGTTCGTGGAACAGAATCACCACGAGACCGACCTACATGGAGCTTATGCTCATGACCGTGGCTGCCCCTTTGAAGACCAGTGACAGATCCGCCGTCGCTCGCGGCTTAGACTCGGTTGTAAGTTTTCCATGGGTATCGGGGTTTGTTAGAAATTACTTAAGATGATGGGATGGCTACGTTATTTTACTTGGGAGTACTTGATAACATCCGAGGGGTCATTCTACGGATTATAAAATGCGTTGGCTGTTGGGTTTAGGGTTATGCTTGGCTGCGAATTGGCCCTATGATGCACAGTCCCGCTATGATTTTTCTTGAACCGCTGCGATTAAATTTATTATTCTGCGATTAATTTGTTTTATGCTGGAATAGATAGTTTTCGTTGGATTAGTTTCAAGGATTAATTCATCGGCCTGCTTGTTAGCTGGAATATGTGCCAAACTTTGATCATGTGCTATTAAAGATGCCTGAGTATTTTGCGGTGATATATGTTGCCTAAAAAGATCAATTTGCCACGTTCACAGTTTCCTTTGAGCTATTTGAGTACAGGAATTCCCTGTCGCTTGTAAGCCCATAAGACTCTCGTTGACGTGCATCGCCGATGTCAGCACAGCGAAAATTCGCGGCCCTCGGGATAATAAATAATTCTGGGCAGCCAGGCCATCTCGTCGCTGCAAAAACAGCATTGAAACGGCAGAGAGGTTAGCAAACCTCGAAGAAGAGCATCCCTGAGATGTTGCCGCATTTCCTGTAGCATTTCCCCACACCCGGGCAACATCGAGCGGTAAAGAGCCCGCTGGCCGACAGCCCAACATCGGGACTTAACCAGATTCGCCTTGAAGCCCTCCCTCCAAGACCACCTCGAGAAACAAAAGTCGAGACAACCATCAGACCTCCTCTACAACGATGTTGGTCGCATGTGAGATTGTCGAGGGCAGAGATGCCGCCGATCCAAACGCAGAATCGTTCTGTAAGTTTTTCCACGTTTTTGAGTTCGGGAGAAAATAATTAGGTGATGGATTAATTCTGTTAATTTGCTACGGAGCACATATGTTAAAATCTGAATTTATGAGGTCAGAGGAGAAAGATACGAAACATTAAGTTACTGAGGTTTTATCGGGGTGGGGCTATGCATGCTAGTAGGCTTTGATACGTTGGGCTAGGATATGAGTATTAGATTTAAAACAGAATTATGTTTGACGGCTTCGAACATCTTGAATTTAAATTCCTGAGAACTACAAAGACTGATTGGGTTGTGAATATTTTTCGAATTATACCTATCTCGGAGCTTGAATGTCGAGGGACTAACCAAAAATTGGAAGAAGATATATTTAACTCTCATGGTTGTCGGCGAGTTATATGAGTACAGGAATTCCCGTCGGCGACCGAGCATAGCATACCGATGATTTACGCAACTTGATCGAACGACCTACCCTCCGCCCAACTCAGCAGCATTCTTACGGCAACCCCGATCACCATCAAAGATCAGGATTGAACCGATTCTAAAATGTGGCCTTGCCGAAGACAAATCACTTCGCGGAGAATAAGAACGAAAGAGAGGAAGCTGCGATTTTTGAGAGATCGGGACGAGCTCGCAGCCTAAAGTCGCGGCTTTCATTGCCTTCGAGAACAACCCTAAGATGAGGGAGAATTTGCTCAAATCGGCGAGGTCGTACGCCCATAATACAGCCCTCGAGTTTCGCCCGCACACAGCTAAGGGATCCGAGGCGACCACCATCGAAGATCGATATCCTGCCGATGCCGAATAATCCAATACGGCACACCACAAAAATCAAATGCATCGGCCTACTGCGCACAAAATTGGAGGTACTCATTTTCTGTGTATGATATATTGTTACATTCTCATAACAGATCGTTTTCGGAGATTCGTTGGCAAATCAAAGAAGAAACAATAAATCTGCGCGAAGAAAGAGAAAAAAAAGACGAAGATGAATGCGAGACTGATGCTCATCGCCACGAGGGCATCCATCCTGATTACTTCTCCAGCCTCGGTCACGGATTCCCCCGTTGGTGATTAAACGGGAGTTGATTGTAAGTTTATTTATATTGACTTGATTTGAATTTTTGAGTTTGTATGACCGATGATACTATTTGTTGAGGAACGGATATTACAAAGCTCGGTATTTGAAAGACCATCATGAGATCGATCTCTAAAATATTTTGATTGCTTGTTATTTCGGGGGGATAAATAACTATTTGCCTTTCGATCTTCGGGGCTAGATTTTAATTTTTGAGGGACATGAGAATCGCTTTTATTTGAGAGAGAAGAAAATAGGATTATCTTCGAAATATTGGGACATATGGGAAGATGGGATTGCCATGATGATTTTGGTTGCATGGGTCGTTGTGGCTAAATAGGAATGTGAAAACACGAGCTCTGAAAGGTGAAATCTCTTTAGTATCCTAAGATGAATTTCCCGGATAGAGGGAATGTACTTGAACTGATTATTATCTTTCTGGTTCGATATTATTATGGACTATTGGGACTAATGAATTGTCTAGAATAAATTTACAAGATCGTAGCAGATTGTTACACGCTCGAAATTTCGAGCTGCTCGAGAGAGTAGAATTTCAAGTCACCGAGAAGAGCCGGACAAGGCCTTGGGAGAAACAAGGTAAATGATTTCGCCGAGTAATGATTTCACCGAGTGATGAATTCGCCAAGTGATTTCGCCAAGTGATGAATTCGCCAAGTGATTTTGCCGAGTAATGATTTCGCCAAGTGATTTCGCCAAATGATTTCGTCAAGTGATTTCGCCAAATGATTTCGCCAAATGATTTCACCAAATGATTCGCCAAGAGATTTCGCCGAGTAATGATTTCGCCAAGTGATTTCACCGAGTAATGATTTCGCCGAGTGATAAATTTTGCCAAATGATTTCGCCAAGAGATTTCGCCGAGTAATAATTTCGCCAAGTGATTTCGCCGAGTAATGATTTCGTCGAGTGATAAATTTTGCCGAGTAATGATTTCGCCAAGAGATTTCGCCGAGTAATAATTTCGCCAAATGATTTCGCCGAGTAATGATTTCTCCGAGTGATAAATTACGCCAAATGAATTCGCCGAGCGGTTTCGCCAAGTGATATCGCCAAACGATTTCGCCGAATGATGAATTTTACCGAATTTTGTCAAGTAATTTCGCCAAAACGCCCTCGAGAAAGGGGCCGGGACAAGACCTTGGATGAAACAAGGAAAACAATCTGAATTAAGCCCTCGATGAGTGAGGCACGAAAATTCCTAAAGTCCTCGATGAATGAGGCACGAAAATTCCTAAAGTCCTCGACGAAAGAGGCACGAAAATTCTTAAGCCCTCGATGAGTGAGGCGCGAAAATTCCTAAAGTCCTCGATGAATGAGGCACGAAAATTCCTAAAGTCCTCGACGAAAGAGGCACGAAAATTCTTAAGTCCTCGACGAGTGAGGCACGAAAGTTCTAAAGTCCTCGACGAGTGAGGCACGAAAATTACAAAGTCCTCGACGAAAGAGGCACGAAAATTGTTAAGTCCTCAACTAATGAGGCACGAAAATTCTTAAGTCCTCGATGAATGAGGCACAAAAATTCTCAAGTCCTCGATGAATGAGGCACGAAAATTCTCAAGTCCTCGATGAATGAGGCACGAAAATGATCAAGTCCTCGATGAATGAGGCACGAAAATTCCTAAAGTCCTCGACGAATGAAGCACGAAAATTATTAAGTCCTCGACGAATGAGGCACGAAAATTCTTAAGTCCTCGATGAATGAGGCACTTCCTCGACGAGTGGGGAGAGAAAATCCCGAAATCTCGATGAATGAGGTAATTAATCGGGGCAAGAGGCGAGAAGACAATCACTTGAACTAAGGCAAGATAGTTGACGAACAAAAAATCTCGAATGAGCGAGTTAGGGCTACTCAAGTCCGCGTTTGAGGGAGCACGGGCAGGCGAGGAGAATATGAATATCTGTGAAGGTGGCCCGACCAAAACTCTTTGCAAGTAGCCCTCTTCTCCAAACTCGAATATTTTACCTACTACGTCCACAACTCACTACTCTTTTTGGACTATTTGGGGGGGACTATTGTTATCCCCGAATATAACCGGTCAAATATTCGAGTCTAATCGAAAGAGGTGGGAAACATTCCCCGCGAAAAACATACTCCCGCCAGAAAACCCCGAGCGACACCCCACAAGAGACGTCCTGAGGCGGTCCAGGCCCGAAGAGCTGCTCACGAGGAATGATGCCTCGCTCGAATAATATACTGAAGGGCCGCTGCTCGAGCACTACACCGAAGACCACATGAACGAGGGAGATGAAGAACGCATATGCCAATTTGGGATAGCTGAATGAATTGAAGGGGCAAAGTGAAATATTCTAGAAGGCACTAGGTGGCAAACAAGAATAGGCAAGTGAGAACATGGGAAAAGCACACCAAACGTGGAATGCAAATGTGGAGAGAAACATGGGATAAGGTTGCACTAATCGTGAGTGGTTGGCTACAAACACCACTACTTCCTCAATCGTGATATATATATATATATATATATATATATATATATAAATAGAGATATAGAGGGGGAATTCTCCTGGCGCTCGAGTACTACGACAACTCTCTCTTTCGAGACTCGACAACGACAACACACGCTTGAAAGAAAAACGACGATGAAGAATGTCGCCCTAAGGATTGTGGCTAACGGTAAAATAACCCGTGAGCTGGGGGATAGCCTGAAAGCCCAAGAAGAAAACCGAGGACGACCCGAGTAGGTCGGTTTTGAGGCATGAAGAGTAGGCCGAGTCGATCGACCCCGAGGTCGGCGAGAACAAACCGAACAGACCAGCGGGAACGAGCCGAGCAGGTCGTCGAGAACGAGCCGAGCGACTCCATCTTAAGACGCGAAGTGGGTACGTCGAGTTGGCCGTGCTTCGCAAGAAAAACGTGGGAGAGAACGTGGGGAAGACCACGTTGCCATGAGAAGCCCGTGACCAGGTCATGGCGAGGCTAGTATAAAAGGTAACGGCCGAGTCATTTTGCCAGGTATGCCTAAACGAATACTGAAACTGTATTTTGAGCCTAGCACATGTAATTACCCGCTTTTGATGAAGAAGATGATTATCTGACTTGAGCGTCGGAGGGGCGTCTCCGAAACAGCGCCTTTCTAGTTTTTTCTCTAATATTTCAGGCAGCTACGACGGCGACGGGAGCAAACTGTCTATTTTACGCGCCAACGCGTGGATGTGATTTTTTGGGACGCATCACAATGGTTACAAAAGTGATCTCGTAGCCTTTTTGGATACAAACCCTTTAAAAGATTAAGTCTCGTGGAAATATACTCTTTTGCGACTTGATTCCCTTGGAGACATGGGTTGAGTGAGCAAGTGTATATTAGATATACGATCGGTGTTCTTCGAATATCTCTAATTTCTTGTTTGTTTTGTCATTGTTGGAAAACAACCAAAGGTGGTTTGTCCCTCGTGACTGTAACCTATATTCGCCATGTTGTCCAAATAAATTTGTATCAATGGATTAATAATCCCATTTCATGAATGCTCTATGATGTACATTGTTCCACATAAAAGCTGTTCTTTGCTTTTATTGCACATTCCTTTGCTATTGTGATATCTGTCCTCTAACACGAACACGAAAGTGTTAGAGTCTAAAATCGAGTTTCTTTTTATAATTGGAAAGTGATTGCGATTCTTCGCTACGAAAACACGAGATTTGGGGTTGAGTCTAAAATCGAGTTTAGGTCCAAAACGATGTTTGAAAATAAAAAATTAAGGAGAAAGGAAGAAGATAAAAAAGAGGAAGAAGGATTAGGGTACGACTAAACGGCGCTCCACACCGTGTGACGCGTTCAGACGTGCCATTGCCACTATAAATTGCCATTATTTTGATATTTTAGTTCGAGAAAACGTTAAATCTGAAAAAAATATCTATATCTTAGATATTTATATAGATTCAGTTTCAGGATCAGTGTTCAGTAAGAGCATCTCCAATCGATACCCAAAAACACAAAATATATACTAAAAGTTCTCTAACCGTACACTATACGCAAACTCAAAAATGCGTTTTCATCTTCTCTCTCCAGTTTTAAATGCATATATGCGTTTTGGGAATGAGATATCCCGAAAGATGCGTTTGATGTTTTAAAAATTACAATACATACCCTTTATTATTTTAATTATTAAAGTATCCATATAAAAAATAAAAAAAGACTCCTGTTATTAATAATTATTTTTTTCAAAGTTTTTTATATGAAAAAATATTGAGTTAATTAATTTTGTGAAATTATTTTTTTGCAATCGAATTTAAAATAATAGTATGGTCTGATTTGTAAAGTTGTAAATTTGGATAATATTAAATAATCGGATATAAGAGAATATTACAATAATGGTCTTTTAAGTTTGCGAATTGGTTTATCGATTTTGAGTTTGAGAATGCGTTTGGGTTTGAAAATGCGTTTTTCGATTGGAGATGGTCTAGTTATTATTTCTTTGGAATAAATAGCTCTAAGTTATTGTTTGTTTTCATCTTGGGAAAAGAATCAAAGATGGTAGTACCCTCGTGATTGTATGTAGATATTATTCATATCGAGCAAATAAATTGTGGTACGAATGGATAATAGTTTACCCTTTTCATGCATGATGGTAGAGTTCCTCGTGATTGTACGTACACATTATTCATGTCGAGCAAATAAACTGTTGTACGAATGTCTTATATTTTACTGTTTTCATAAAGCTTTTCGTTTTGCTTTTTTTTTTTGGTAAAGTCTTTTTGCTTTTAATAGAAATTGCTGCTGCAACTTTGTCCTTTGCAATGAATCTTTTACCACGGGACAAGAGAACAAATACATCGATTCTTTGGTTTTGTAATTCACTTTTGTCCATTGCGTAACTTTTCTTACCTAATATTATTCACCGTACAATAGAGTGTTTTCCTCCTTTTAGTCACTCACAAGTCACATATCGGTCAAAGTTAGTTTAGATTGAAATATTATGCACTAACTAACAAATATATATTTTTATATAATAAAGATATAACAACTAACGCGAAAGTAGAATAATATTATATTCTGTTTAACTATTACATTATTGTTATGAAAATAACAAAAACAATAAAAAAAAATAGATAAATGTAGTGTAAGAAAAAAACAAATAATAAAGACGAACTTGATAGATAAAATAAAAGAAGACTCACGTTGCTTTCGAAAAAAAATCTACAAATGTTTAACAAACTAATATACAAAAGAAAAAGACGAAAAAAAAGTCACCAAATGGCGCATACACCTTATATTTTTCAAAATAGTTTAAAAACCAACTATTTTATTCACAAAAACATTAAAAATTGTGGCTTTATTTCTATTTTAATGTTTTCCTGAAAAGAAATACCAAAATTAAGTTCCTTCTTTTTCAGCGCAATCAAGCTGGTCGTCCATTGTTCCTACCGCTGTACGTTATATTCATTGTACGAATGGATAATATTTTTCCCTTCTCATGCTTTTTGTATACGTTGGTGGTATTGTTCCCAGAAAAAGCTTTTTTTTTCTTTACTAGAGATCCCTCTGTCCACTTACATAGCTAAAAGAATCTCCGAGAGAGAGAGAGGGGAGAAATAAAATAGGGGTATTTTCATTTCAGGCCCCCACATACCTATCATTTAGGATTCAGGCCCTCTTGGCAAAAAATTTAGTTTTAAGGACCCATTTTCTGCAGTACCACTTTATTGCTTTTACATATCAGTATGTTGAAATTCTGTACCACAAAACCAGGTACCAGTTTATGATCATCTGATACCAGTTTATTTTCTGCAGTACCACTTCATTGCTCTGACATACCAGTATGTTGAAAATTTGTAACACAAAATGATTATTCTATACCAGTTCATATATCTTTCATACCACTTTTTTTACACCACACAAAATGGGTCATTTACCCTAAAAAATTCACAAATAGGGCCTGAATTCGAAATCAAACTCTTAATGGGACCTGATTTCGAATTGACCCAATAAAATATCCACCTTACCTTATTTGTAATTCACTTCAAAGAGGGTCCATATTGTGTAATTTTCCATCTACAGCGACATTGCTCTTATTTATACAGTATAGCTAGCTAATGATGTATTGACACACGAAGAGATATCACTACTACTGTGCTTGTGTTAAGAGGAAAGTTTTTGTGTTATTAATTCTTAGTACGTTGGTTGTTTTCTATTTTATTATTAGGTTGGTTTTCCATTGTTATATATTACTCTTATTACTGATATATTTACTTTGTATGTTTGCAAATAGCAGGCGCAAATGGACAACACTCATCGTCATCATCATCAACAAGTATACCCAGAAGACGGCGTCGACCACCTTACTCGTGGGAAGCCGAAATTCGATGTTTTCCTGAAAAAGTCCCACGTTCGTCCTCGATGTTTGCTGGTAATTAATTAACAAATAAATTTATCAAATTCCTTAGTGTAATATACATTATGTAATGTAGTTACATTTACATATGGATAACGTGTATGCATACAGATTGTTCCGATAAATATGGTTAGGGAGCTTCCAAGCGTGACGATTCCAATGGTGTTGAGATACAATTACAGGAATTGGGAAGCCCTTTACTTGGGAGACCATAATCCACCTCAGTTTGATGTCTTGGGATGGAAGAAATTCGTGACGGACAACGATCTAAAGGAGGAAGATGCTTGCGTTTTCGAACTTATGGAGCGTCCTCTTACTACTAACAACCACTCAATAAGGTTCAAAGTCCACGTCTTGAAAGACGACCACGAAGAAGAAGATAGTAGCCCTGAAATGCCAGAAGGACCATCATCCACTAACGGTGATGATGATGCGGAACACTTCATATTGATTGACTAAGCTAGCTAAAATAAGTTGAAATAAAAATAGATGGATGTTTTATCTCATGTGTCTTTTAAGTTATTGCCTGTCTTAAATGCAGTTTCCCACTATGTAGTTTGTGATTTGCTGGCTCGGTCATGCCATGTAATGAATGTGTGATGTTTTGTTAAACATTTCGTGGCTTAACGGCTTTACTAGGTTTCGAATTTGTGTGTTGATTAATTAGCTGAATAGGACGATGATAAGTAGAATAGTCATTTTGGTAGATAATATGTTGAAAGGATAAAAAAAAAGGACAGTTCACATATTTTTGAGCTAAATATATACTTATTCAAGGCTTGCATTTCTACACTAACTAGCTCAAGAAGATTCGTTAAGGTTCCCAAGCTCGTGATTCCTTTACCTGTTTACATAAATTCCAAGTTATAGTTTCTGAAATATATGCTCGATTTTTTATTTTATCATGGTATCAGTCAGTGTAGTGTAGTGTAACGTATCTTCTAGTCTGTAACATACTACTTGTTGCTAAACCCTAGATCTAAACAATATAAAACATTTAGGAATTTTTTGTATTTTGTTACATTGCTTATAGGGGTGTTCAAATTAACCGAAAAACCGAAAAAACCGACCGAACCGTGAAGAACCGAACCGAAAAGACCGGAACCGAAAACAACCGAACCGAATTGTAAAAAACCGAACCGAACCAAATTAAAACGGTTCGGATATCGGATTAGGCATACGTAAAACCGAAAAAACCGAAAAACCGAACTAAAATTATCATACTACACTAAAAATAGAAAAATATCAAAAATCATTTGTTTTTCTCACATAACGTAAACAACACACATAATTTTATTGGTACACTTTTTTCCATTTTTAGGTGACCTCACGAATCAAATACTATTTTTCTCCCAAATAATTTCTAGTATCTTCAGATGAATGTTTTTATATTTTGGTTAGATGTTGTTCCATTTTCATGTTTTTTTTTTCGGCCTTTGAATTATTTTGCTATATGTCGCGTTCCATAAATCTTTGTTTTTTAATAATCATAAATTGTTTTATGTATTTTCAGCTCATAATATTTTTTTGTTGATATTAAATTCCTAACCGAAAAACCGAACCGAAAAAACCGGAACCGAATTATAAAAAACCGAACCGAACCAAATTAAAACGGTTCGGATATCGGATTAAGCATACGTAAAACCGAAAACCGAAAAACCGAACCGAATTTTGAAAAAACCGAACCGAACCGACCGATGAACACCCCTAATTGCTTATATGGATTTTTCTTAAAATAATGGGATTTTACTTCGAAATTAATAAAATAGGACCGCCGATCGCAGCCCGCTCGTACCTGCCCCGCCGCACGCAGCCCGCTTGTACCGCTTAGCAAACAGGCCTATTTTGCAAAAAACATGTTGGGCTCATTTTCGGCCAAACATCAGGCCTCACTGCGCCTAATAGACGCAACGTCGCTTCCAATAGAAGCAATGACGGGTTTAATAAGCCCGTGAGCTCTTCTTCCTCGTCACTTCATCTTCTTCCACCAAATCTTCTTCTTCCTTGAGCGCCTAACACACGACGACGGCGAAACACGACCTATCTTCCTTCTTCCTTGTCGTCTTCGAGTTTGGTATGAAATTTACTAAAAATTTGATTTTCGTATTTTCTTTAAATCTTGTCGGATTTGTGCTTTTAAATTTGTGTTATTGGTATAATGTGCGTTATAGATATCGTGGGTTGCTTATTAGATTGATATAACACGTCAATTTTGGATATTTGATTCGATTTAGAAATTTTTCCCAATTTCGAAACCTAATTTTGTAATTAGGGTTTCTAGCTTGATTGATTCCATTTTCGATACCTGATTCAATTTATGTGTTGATATTGTGTTTGTTTGTTGCATTTGTGGAGGTATTGACTTGTAAATGTTTGGTTTATGATGGATACAAACGAATTTTACGCCCCATCGTTATTATCAGCATCGTCTTCTGCGGGATCTGGAAGATCGTCTAATGCACCACCCTCGTCATCAGCTTCAGGGTCGCTGACATCACTGTCTTGCACGACTTCATGAACGATCTCAGGTTGCGCCAGTGTCGAACTATTAGGAACACGACGGCTACTCGAATGTATATCTTCGTGAGGGACATCGAACCAGATAGTTGTCAACCCTTGAGTAACAGATGTAATGTTAGGAAAGGAATAAGTCGGCGCGAGCTTCGTGTACTCGTCGGGAGCATCTACGTTGAGATAGAACTGAAAGTTCTCATTTGCCTCACAAAGACCTCAATATAATCAAGTTCAACGTCGGGATCCAAGAAGTATGCGAGCTCGGCATCATTAGACATTCGTAGGAGCTTCTGATACAACCGAAAGTGTTGATAATATTCGTTCTTCATCCGGACAATTAAAGAGAAAGAAGTGTTGTCGACGGAAGTCATGTCGTACAACATACTAAATGGGCTATCGTCGCGACCATTGGTTTCGCGATGAATTCATCGATAACCGATGGGTTGAAGACTATATCGAATGGTGTTTGACTCGTGTACGATTTCACCGCCAAAATAGACAACTACTTGAATTTTTCTGGACACCATATTGAATATCTACGAATTTCATATGAAATATAATACTAATACGGAAGGTTTAAATAACGGATTTCGTCGTGCTTAATCAACACGACGTCGCGTCCGTTACCCGCGACGATAAGAATTATTACATAAAACGCGTGAATGTATTGTCACATTAGTCTGAATTATTCTGAATGGAGTGCGCGTGAATGTGATGTCCTATCGTCGCGTTTATTAAATGCGTCGCCGCGCCCACTGGTCGCGACGATAGCCCATTTAGCCCAATCCCATGAAAAATATTTTTGAATTGGACCGATAACGGCGTCGCGTCTAATGGACGCGCAATGTCACTGCTAATGAATACGGCGATGCATTTAATGGTCGCGATTTACTCGATTTTGGTAAAATTTTCACAAATAGTCCTATTTTATTAATTTCGAAAATAAAATGCATTATTTTATTAAAAAGGCCTCGCTTATATCTAACTTTTTCCTTGAGTGTTCTGTAGCGCCCCATTTCCTCCTTTTTCCGTATTTGCGCAACTATTACATTTTTCCCATAAAATTTTTCGCTTTTCTTTCCTTTCATAACCATTCCCTTTGAACATAAATGGGGGCGTACATCTGTCTATTCACTTTCACTCATAACGTACATATGGGTATAACATAATTATTTTAACATCGTATAGAAATCTTGTTAATGTTCCTTAAACTGTATGCAAACTATGAACTGTGGGGAGTAGGATGAGAACGTAGCCGGCAAACCATGAATCCTTGCTTTCGTATGCAGATGCGTTCTAAGTCGCCTGTTAGATATCTACATCACTGTGAAACGACTATTCAGAGTATGATAGCAACATGTTAATCATTAACAAATAATACAATAACAAGTACTCATTCCATTTCTATACGTAACATAAACGTTTCAATCATATACCCCGTCACATAATCATTTCATATAACGTGAAATGAGCCCATTCTATAAGTACCGTAAACCTTTCAGTCATACGTTTTATCACGTAACCATTTCAATCACGTAGTCATCATTCACATAACCATCGTCATGATCCTTAGATCAATGCATTTCTATATGTCCATTTATTTTGATACTCCCGGACTGGCTAGACTCGTATCGTAGGCCCGATCGACGCCCATGCATGGGACTCTATAACCATTCTGTAATCCCCGATTTGTAGGGACACATGTGTGCCTGTACAGGACTCTGTTATCCCCCGATTTGTAGGGACGTAACCATAGATTTCTCCCGATTTGTAGGGAAGCATGCCGTAGCATCCGATGTCATAGCAGTCATAACGGTTTCTCCGTTCATTATTACATGTATGCAAATGCTATAGCCATATCCTTATTTAACGTATTTCATAAATCTATCAAATCACCTTTGTCACATAAGAGCACGTTACAACACATAGGCCCAATAAATCCATATAGCACATATATCATAAAATCAATCCAGTCACATTTAGCAGATAAGAGCATATTGCGGCATATAAACCCGATTTATTCATATATCATAAAATTATCAATTACTTAATTCATAGAATGCACATAAGACACATAAATACATGTTTCATATCATACTCACAAGTTTTGCCTATTTTTCCGTTCGCTTAATCGATCTTGTCCTGGTCCTTATCAGACTCTTGACCTATATAATCATTTTTCCTGGTAAATATTAAATTCCTATAATGATATGCGTGGACGGTATGCATGCATTGTTTCGAAATTAACATTGACCTGCGAACTCTATACTTAGCGAAATCCTTAGAATTCGCGAAATCAATTTTAGTTCGTGAAATCATTTCAATTCGCAAAACCTTATTTGACGCGTGAGTTTTTATTTCGCGAAATCCTTTAGAGGGTTCACGAAATTATTTAGCCCGCGAAAACAATTCGCGGCCCGACCTTGCTCTCAATTTGAAAATCGTTGGCCCGCGAGAACCTAATTTCAGCCTGAACTCAATTCGCGAAACTCTTTTGCAAAATTCCTTTCGAAAATCTTAAAATACTATCTATTAAATCTTTCGAATTCACAATTCTAACTTATTTCGAATATCATCCACAAACAATAAATCTTTTGAAACCTTCAAAAATCCTCAAGAGCAGTATACATCCAAAAAGTATCAAAACTTGTATCATTGAAATCCCTTTCGAAAATTAATCAAAACACGGAAAGTCGTACACCCAAAAACATATTTTCTTTCGAAAACTTAGAAAATTTGGATCAAACCATAGTTTCTCAAGAACATTAAGAACCTCATCAAACTTCATAATTTGCCGAGAACTTTATCAAATATCAAAAACATATTGGTACCGAAATTTTGAATTTTATCAAACTGAAACAATTCTTAAAAACCCTAATATTCCACATATATCGAAAATTTCAGCTTCAATGAAAACTTCCGAATCAAAATTCTGAAATCTTAACCTTTCAAATGTTCGAGATGTTCATATATCGAAAACTACCTATTCAAAATACTAAAATCTGTTTTTCTTTAGAAGACTCTTGAACTCCTTCCAAACCTTAATATATTCTAACACTGAAAAATCGTTCCAATAGATAAATATATAGGTAACCTAATACACATATAGATATAAAGTCACGAAGTATCTCTTATGCTTTAACGGGTATACTTAATCCATAGTTATTTCTCTATGTGCATATGTATGTTATGAAAATCATACCTCACCAACGGTCCTTCAAAGATTTAAGTCTGCTTAAAGATCCTCCTTCTCTTTTGCTCAAAGTATTCTATTCTTATTTCACGAGAGGTTTTCATCAAGTGATAGTATGTTAAGGATATATACTATAAAAAGGTGATGCAAGTAGGTGACAAGTGTTACCTCTCATGCTAAGTATGTTAATAATTATCTCCTAGTATCGAAAATTTTTCTCTCCCTTAAACTCTATCAAAAATTTGTTCTCTCCTAAAATAATTTTTCACCAATAGCATTTATTCTCTCTTGATGATATATCGTAACTTAGACTTAGTTTCTTTGTATTTTGTTGTTTCAAATATTCCAAGATGCCTTTCTTTCACGCACATATATAATAATATATAGATATACGTATACTTTGCATGTTCCTTCTAGAGTTGAGAGACTTAGTCATATCTATTATTATGTTAGATGAATTCCACGTGTACCTTGCTTGGATTAATTATTAGTTTAGTTATATTCATGTGTATGGACCTACCACGTGTTGTTCCAAGTCCTCTTAGGGTTATTGCTATATACATATATATGATTCAATAATATGGCCTTCACGAAAATGGTGTAAGAGTAACTATCGAAAATTTCAATCCCAAATATAATATAATGCGAAAACTTCTACTTAGGCTACCGAAAAATTTCCACCTCTCTCAGGTAATTATTTTATAGATATATCACGAAAACTTTTCCGACTTTGTCCATGTTTTTAAGCCCTATTCACGAAAACAAATTCCTCCCACACCCTTGTCGAAAACTTTGTTACTCTTTATTCTAACACTATAATATATATATATATATATATATATATATATTAATCATCCATCGTAAACTTTTCTTTACTTAGGGTTCATATCAAAAGCTTTTTAGTAGTAAGCTTACTTCAATTACTTATTATTATATATATATATTTATTTATTTATACTAGCAACTATAATTCCTTAGTCAAATAGTATTATCATCTATATACATATCATGTAATTAATTATGTAAATGCATGAATTTATGACAATGCATAAAATGATATAAGGTTTTTGTTTCGGTTCCTGACATGTTCACTGCTCAGATACTGCAAAATCTTAAAGGATAACGTACATGTGTCGAGATCTGTGAGAAGCACTACAAAAAAGTCCCACTAATGACTACAAATATTAATCCGCAAGCACCACATATTAGTCGTTTTACCAACTACTTTGAACCCTTGTCGGTAAGAAAAAAGAGTCGGTCAAAAGTCGATATTACCAACTACGGCCGACTACAACTTTGTAATCGGTGCGTCAGGCTACTTCCGACTAGCTACGACTACATTTTTAGTCGGAAATTTCAATTTTTTTTAATAATAATTTATTTTAACTTAATTTTTATTTACTAATAAATAATAAAAATAAAATTTAAAAACAGGATAGTTATTAAAATAACATCGCCCACAACACGATACGTTCAACTGATACATGAAATGAAAATGATATATCAAAACAAAAGAAACTAGTTCGGAAAATAACAATAAATAACACACAAACGAAGCTGTGACTAGAGCTGCCCCTGTCAGGAAAACTCATCGAGGCGACTAACGATTCTGTTCTGTGATGCCACAGCTGGACATGTCTGTCTCTAGTCTAAGATATCCCAATCGCATGCGCTAAACCACGTGACTCACCTTCATACGGCTATAAGAACTCCTCGAATCGCGACTTCAACAAGACAATCTCTGTCCACATGGTTTATAGCTCTGTTTGCATGGCATGCAATTGCTCCTACAGCTGCATAGTGTGAGAAGGCGCATACTTACTCGAACTCGACAAAAATCGCCCGAGGAGGTCCCAAGACAGTTTACCCCCACTCCGAGGCATCGAGCACCAAATCGACTTCATACCTGAATCGACGTTCCAAATCGGCCAGCATATCGAGGCAATTCGGAGGAAACGAAGGAGCTTCAGAAGCAAATGAGGAGTTGCTGTCCAAAGGTCACATTAGCGAGTCCTTGAGTCCATGGGCCGTACTTGTTATTCTCGTACCAAAAAAGGGATGGTAATTGGCGAATGTGCATTGACTGCAGGGTAGTAAATAGAATCACTATTAAATATCGTCATCCTATTCCTCGTTAGAGGACATGTTTGATGAGTTGCATTGTGCGTCAAATTAGGGTATCACCAAATTCGAATCAAGGAAGCCGAGGAATGGAAAACATCCTTTAAAACAAAGTTTAGTTTTTACGAGTGGTTAGCAATGCCGTTCGCCTTACCTAACGCTCCAAGTACTTTTATCCGCCTGATGAATCACGTTAAGACGATTTCTCGGCAAATTTGTTGTTGTGTACTTTGATCACATCCTTGTTTATAGTCAGAACTTGCACGACAACACCGAGCACATTAAGATTGTTCTTAATACTTTGCAAGAAGAAAGCTATTTGTGAGCCAAAAAGTGTTCTTTTTGTGCAAATGAGTTTGTCTTTCTTGTTTTGTCATTGGTATGGCTTGCGGGTTGATCAATCGAAAGTTCAAGCAATTCTTGAGTGGCCGACCCCGAAAAGTGTGACCGAAATACGGTTATTCCACGGTCTTGCTAGTTTTTACCGACGCTTTTTTATGAATTTCTCAACAAAGGCTGCCCCTTTGAATTAATTTGTTAAGAAGAACGTGGCATTCGAATGGGGAGAATCCCAACAGAATGCCTTTAATCAATTAAAGCATGATTTAACCAATGCACTCGTATTTATGCTACCTGATTTTAATAAAACATTCGAGCTTGAGTGTATGCTTCAGGAATAGGTACATGCATTGTTTTACTCAAGCCGGGCCATAGCATATTTCATCGAGAATCTTAATGGAGCAACCTTGAACTAACCGACATATGACAAGGACTTGTACGCCGTGGTGAGAGCTTTGGAGACGTGGAAACACTATTTGCTGCCCAAGGAGCTCATCGTGCACACGGATCACGAGTCAATCAAGTACCCTAAGGGGCAAAAGAACTTGCACAAGAGGCATGCTAAGTGGATCGCTTTCATCGAGACCTTCCCATAAGTGGTACAGTATAAGAAGGGTAAGGATAATATAGTCGCTGATTCTTTATCACGAAGGTACACTCTTATTAGTTCTCTTAGCAATTCTATCTTCGAGTTCGCATATATCAAGGACTTGTACGAAAATGATCACGCATATTGAATGCGAAAAGGCCGTAAACAACTTCTATCGACTTGATGGATTCTTGTTTAGGGAGAACCAATTGTGTATTACCTTGTGTACTCTTCATGAGAATTTAGTGAGAGAAGCGCATTGTGGGGGATTAATGGGGTACTTTGGGATGGCAAAAACCCTACATATATTGAAAGAACATTTTTTGCCTGCATGAAACGGGATGTCGAGAGGGTTTGCGCTAGATGTCTAGAAGAGAGCTAAGTCTAAGTCTATGCCACACGGTTGTATACTCCAGTCCCCATTCCACAAACACCTTGGACTGACGTATCGATGGATTTCATACTAGGATTACCGAGGTCTCAAAAGGGGAGGGATCTTATTTCAGTTGTGGTTGATAGGTTTTCTAAGATGTCTCATTTCATTGCATGTAATACGTCGGATGATGCTAATCATGTTGCCGATATGTTCTTTAGGAAGATTATTCTTTTGCATGGGGTTCCAAGAACCATTGTTCCTTATAGGGATGTTATATTTTTATGTTATGTACGGAAGAGTCTTTAGCAAAAATTAGGTACAAAATTATTATTTTAAACTACTAGCCACCCCCAAACCGATGGCCAAACAGAGGTAACGAATATGATCCTAGGGGTTTTACTTCGTGCATTAATTAAGAAAAGTTTGAAAAGTTGGGAAGATTGTTTGCCTATAGCTGAGTTCGCCTATAACCGTATGATTCATTCTTCTACGCAATTTTCTCCATTTGAGCTACTTTATGGTTTTAATCCTTTAACTCCACTCTATTTAACTCCATTGCCTTTGAAGGATCAGATTAATAGGGATGGTGTTGAAAGATCTGAACAGGTAAAGAAGTTGCACGAACAAGCACGCGCAAATCTGGAGAAAAATAACCCAAAGGTCGCCGCCAAGGCAAATAAAGGGCGTAAACGCATTATTTTCGAACTCGGCAAGTGATTGTGGAGTCATGCGGAAGGAACGATTCCTAGCAGGGAGGCGAACCAAACTACACCCACGAAGCAACGGACCATTCAAAGTGTTGGCAAGAATCAATGATAATGCCTACAAGCTTGACCTACCCAGTGAGTATGACGTTAGTATGACTTTTGATGTTGCTGATTTGTCTCCGTGGAATTACAGTTTACGTGGATTCATATACGAATCCTTTCCAAGGGAGAGGAGATGATGCGAAAACCGCAAGTGCGCAACTTGATGACGAGGTTTCAACTACGGCTAAACAGGGAAAAATAAAGGCGTGCGATGACCCTCTTCACAACGTAGCCGGGCCAATGACGCGATCAAGAAAGAAACAAGTAGACGAAGCCTCGAGCGGACTAATTCTTCAAACTTTTGATCAAGAGTCTACGCCAACTAAAGAGGGTCAGGTCAAATGCTATAACATTTTAGAATTAAAGGATCAGGAGATAAGCAAGCCCGCGACCTAGCCTTGTTTCAAAGCCCAACTAAAACCGACTAAGAGGCCTAAAAAGTTGATCAGCGACAAGAAATATAAAGGGACATGGCTGCATGGAAGTCAAATCATCATTGCATGGGAACTCATGAAATCTTGGTGATTTGAAGCAATTAAAAATGATGGGTTGACTACATTGTTTTTCGGCCAAGTCAAGTAGCATTAATTTTACATATCTTCGTTTTTCTATTGTTTTATTTACCAATGTCTAGCTATATATTTTCAAGAGGTTTAAGGGACAAAAAAAAGTTTGATTTTCTAATAAACCTTGTGAGTTTATTTCCTTTAGCTAGTTTCTCGCAAGTTAGCTTGGTTTTGCTTCACAATTCCTTCGACTTATCAACTAGTTGTTGCTTCAAAACTTTTAGTCCAAACGTAGCCCGTAATTCAAAGGTGTTAGACGTCGTCCTAATATTGTCGTTTTTAGGGTCGGTTCGGGTTGAGGTGATAAGATTTCGGAAACCGTTTGTGATTCGAAGGAGATAAGTATATCCTATTTTTGTCGTGTCCAACCCACGCAATTCGTAATCTCCAAATTGCATCAGATCAATTTATGGTTCCCGTCTAGTATTATTATTTTTTTATTTATTTCAAGAGCGTGTTATCGTGTTATTTTATTTAAATCTGTCGAGTCTTTTTTTATTATTTATCGAGTTCGTCACAATCCTTATTAGTGTCAAAGCTTTGAAGGACGATCTCAATGCTCACGTGCGAATCTCATCCCGAGTTCGTATCATCATTGATAGCAACAACGCCTTGGATTTTTTGCTAAAATGACCCTTCAGATCCACCAATTCGATTCAAAGCATCAAGCAGTTACTCGGGTCAGCTCGATCTGCCACGTGAGCGCGTCTTCTCATTTCCTCGTCAACTCATTCGTGGCACAACATGGCTTGACCTCGCCGCAGGCTCAAGCCCGATCAAACCCACAAACGGGTTTCTATATATAAAGGTGGATATTATCATGTGGTTTCGACTGTGAAATGTTTCCGTTCATTTGTAATAACAAGTGGAATTTATTGAGCGGACTTCGAAAATTAATTTCTCATCTCCCGATATTGGTTTTGAGAAATTAATATTCTATAAATTCTCCCCAAAAATGCACTCATCGTTTCGAGTTTTGATGAAGTTGCTTTATCGATTTCAATAAATCGATTTGGACCTCTTATTGGGTTAACCAACCGAACATGGACCCAATTGCCCATCTATACCAATCCAGACGAACATAAATGGCTATTTGATGGATATATGTAACATGGACATACTGTCACATGTAGGTGTCATAAAAGTGGAAATGGTTATATGTAGGGGGTGAGCAAAAATATCCGAAAACCGGATTCCGATCCGATATCCGCTTTTCAAAATCCGAAAAACTGGATAACCGGTTTAAAAAACCGGATCGGATATCCGATCCGCATTTCTTTTAAGTGAATCGGATCGGATCCGGATAGGGCCAAAGGTAAAATTCGGATATCCGGTATCCGAATTTTAATTTTATTTAAAATATAAATTAATTATATATAGCCCAACAATAATAAAATAAAAATGAGCCCAAGGCCCAAATAAACAAAAAGATAGTAGTTAGGCCAACAATAATAAAATAAAAATTCGGCCAAGGTAAATGTTGTGTTCAAAATCGGATTCGGATATCCAAAACCGGATATCCGAATTGAATCGGAGCGGATGCGGTTTATAGTTTCAGGTATCTGAAAATTCGGATATCCGGAATTCGGATATCCGAAATTCCGGATATCCGAATTTGCTCAGCCCTAGTTATATGGTAGTGAGGAGATGATGAGTCTATTATAAATTCTACTCACCAGCCAACAACCATCACTGGTAGTAGTTTACATTGTATACAAAAACAGTATTTAAAAAAATTAATAATTCTATATTACAATAATCAAGTATTTTTTTTTATCGAACATGTGACCTCTTAAAGTAAATCAAAACTACCGATTTAATTGTGGACATGCGTGTCGTGACGTTATCAGTTGGATGATGGATCTATTGCCTGAAGTAGTCCAGCATTATAATAGACATAGTAAACTCTACTTCAAGCTCGATCGAATTGCGAACATTTTTTTTATCCGAACAATTTTAGCTTAAATCATTTAATATATTCTTTAATTAAATCTCAATCATAGCAAGCTAACGGAGTACAAAAACTAAACTCCAAGAGCATGTGATATGGACGATAAAGCTGATGATTATGGGTAGGTACAGAGAGGAATCATAGAGTTCACACAAGTAATTCTAATACACGTGGATTAAGATGGATATCGATGCCAACTGCAGTCAAACAACCATTAAAATATCAATGAAGTACGTAACAAAGTGAAGTTGCGAAAAAAGGAAAGGATGGTAAAAAGGGTAAATAATTAATATAATTTTTTTTTTCTCAACCTTCAATTATCTATCTCCGCTTATAAATTGGCTCTTCAACCTATACGTAGACAAATCTGTTGGGAATGGTGGTGGGCCCCGCGGTGGTCAGTGGGCCCGCAGCGGAACAGGTCCCGGTTTGGCTCGGTACGACGATCGGGAGAAGTGGGACCCACGGGGTAAATTTGGTGGGACCCGCACAGTAACTACCACGGTAAAAATAAAATTTACCGTAAGGTAAGAAAGAACACCTGAACTTTAACGTGGAAAACCCTCTGTTAACAAAGAGGGAAAAACCACGGCCGAGTCGGCAAAATCTTCACTATAGTAAAAATTACAACCTTCGAATTTTTACTATCTCACTTTTACCACTCGTGTTTACCTCACACCTCTCTGTGGATGTGGAACCCTATCAGTTTCTACCTGAACTGATAACCTCACAATTCACTCGAACTACTTCTCTCTATATAGTAAAACTCGAATGAGTTTGTGATGATAATAACTGAAGAATCCTCAGCCTATTTATAGATGTCTTCAGCTCTTCTGGACCGCTCGAAACGGGTGGCCAGGAATGCGCCGCGTCGCCCTTCAATATAAACCGTTCATTAAAATAATATTATAATATAATATTTTTTTTTCTTTGGTCCTTGTTGGTGGGCGTCGCCCTTGGCTGGCTGGACCAACAATTCTCCCCCTCCAGCCTCATTCATTATTTGCGGAGAAGATCTTCTACCGCCTCAGCGATAGCCCATGCCGGCGTGCCCGGCGCAAAACTCTGTCTTCTCCTTGGGAATAACCTTCGTCAGAATGTCCGCAACATTCTTGTCCGTGTGGATCTTCTGCAGTTTGAACGCTTTCTCCTCTATAGCCAGTCTGAGCCAATGATAACGAACGTCGATGTGTTTCGTCCTCGAATGATACATAGTATTCTTGCTCAAGTCCAAAGCACTTTGACTATCGCAAAATATTATGTACTCCTTCTGCTGAATTCCCAACTCCTAAAGGAATCTCTTCAACTAGAGCATCTCCTTGCCAGCTTCCGTTCCTGCAACATACTCGGCTTCAGTAGTTGATAAAGAAACACATTTTTGTAACCTCGACTGCCATGAGATAGCTCCCCTTGAGAATGTAAATATGTATCCCGACGTCGACTTTCTGCTTTCGAGATCACCGGCCATATCAGCATCCGTATAGCCTGTAAGAAAACATTTACCACTTCCAAATGTTAGGCATAATTTGGAAGTTCCTCTCAGGTACCTCATGATCCACTTCACTGCTTCCCAATGTGACTTCCCGGGATTTGATAGAAATCGACTCACAACGCCAACTGCGTGAGCGATATCTGGCCTTGTACACACCATGGCGTACATCAAACTTCCGACCGCCGATGAATATGGAACATTTGGGACATCTTCTCCGTCTTCTGTTGTTGATGGATCGGATTTCTTTCGCAACTGAAAGTGCGCGGCAAGTGGCGTGCTAATTGGCTTAGCATCCTTCATATTGAACCTCTCTAGAACTCGTTCAATATAGCGCTCCTGGGATAACCATAATTTCCCAACTTTTCGATCTCGGGTAATCTCCATTCCGATAATTCGCTTTGCCGAACCCAAATCCTTCATGTCAAACGTCTTTGACAAATCTTTCTTTAACCTGCTAATCATCTCTGCATCTTGTCCGACAATTAGCATATCATCAACATACAGGAGAAGAACGATAAATTTACCATTAGAGTATCTCCGGACGTAAACACATGGATCTGCATCTGTTCTCTTGAACCCCTGATGCACCATGAAAGAATCAAATTTCTTGTACCACTGCCGTGGAGCTTGTTTCAGACCGTACAAGCTTTTCTTCAGCCGGCAGACCATGTCCTCTTTACCTCTAACCTCGAACCCTTTGGGTTGCTCCATATATATCTCCTCATCAAGATCACCATGCAAGAATGCGGTCTTCACGTCGAGTTGCTCCAAGTGAAGATCCATAGTAGCAGCTAGTCCCAGTATGACTCTGATTGAACTCATCTTCACGACCGGTGAAAATATCTCGTCAAAGTCGATCCCCATCCTCTGAGTGAAACCTATGACAACTAATCGAGCCTTGTATCTGACCAGCTTGCCATCATCCTTCTTCAATTTGTACACCCATTTGTTCTTGAGTGTCTTCTTTCCTTTTGACAATCTACCTAACTCGTACGTATCATTCTTCTTTAGAGAATCCATCTCCTCTTGCATGGCCTTTGTCCAACAATCTTTGTCCCTACAAGATTGTACTTCCTGGAAGCTCTCCGGTTCCCCCTCATCAGTAATCAAAATATAATCAGAACTCGGATACCTCGTAGATGGTTGGCGTTCCCTAGTTGACCTTCTCAGCTGAGGATCAACTGCTTCTTGCACATCTGAAGGCTCCCCCTGCTCAGTACCTTCAGTGTGTTCATCTACGACAGGTTCATCATCATCATCATCAATGGCTGGTTCTTCTGGTTCAGGTTCTGATTGCTGCATTCCTTCCTGTGTGGCACCATCATATGGAATGCTGACTGGTGTATCGTCTACACCGCCACCTGTGGGTTTTGTTACATCCACGTCTAAGTCGCCAATGATCTCATGCTCATGGAATACTACGTCGCGACTTCGAACAGTCTTCTTCTTCTTTGGATCCCAAAGTCTGTAGCCGACCTCCTCGTCTCCATAGCCAACAAAGATGCAAGGATTCGATTTGTCATCGAGCTTCGATCTTTGTTCCTTCGGCACATGCATGAACGCCTTGCAGCCAAACACTCTCAAATGTGAATATGAGATGTCTCTACCGATCGACACCTTCTCTGGTATATCGAAATCCAACGCCGATGAAGGTTGTCGGTTGATAAGATAGACTGCAGTGTTGACAGCTTCCCCCCAAAATGACTTAGATAGATTAGCCATTTTGAGCATCGCTCGGACTCTCTCCATAATGGTTCGATTCATTCTCTCTGCGACACCATTCTGCTGAGGAGTGCCAGGATCTGTCTTCTCATGCCTAATGCCATGCTTCGTGGAATAATCTCTGAACTCCCGAGAGATGTATTCACCACCGTTATCTGTGCGTAGACACTTTAGCGGCATTCCTGTTTCTCTTTCCACCATCGCATGGAACTTCTTAAAATAATAGAACACCTGGTCCTTCGTCTGCAACAGATATACCCAGGTCTTGCGAGATGCATCATCAATGAAGGTCAGAAAATATTTACTGCCTCCCAAAGATTCAACTTCCATGGGTCCGCATACGTCAGAGTGTACCAACTCCAACTTCTTCATTCGCCTGGTTAAGTTCTTCGCGAATGAAACTCTATGTTGCTTCCCAAATAAACAATAATCGTAGGGGTTCAGCGCTTTCTCCTTGGCTACTGGTATGAGGGACTTTTTAGCCAAGACATTCAACCCCTTCTCTCCTACGTGCGCCAGCCGTCTGTGCCACAAATTTGGAGAAGCATCATCTTCAACTGCATTCAGTTGGTTAGCACATATCGTTGCGTGCATCTTGTACAGCGAGCAGCATAGCTTTCCTCTCGCTACCACCAATGATCCCTTGGTGAGTTTCCAGTTGCTATTCGCCATCTCATTATAGTATCCTTCGTTGTCCAGCACCTTCACAGAAATCAGGTTGAGACGCAGGTCTGGTATTTGTCGCACATCTTTCAGTCGTAATGTGCACCCCACGCTCGTCTGGATACAGATATCACCGATCTCCACTATTTTAGAAACACTTTGGTTACCCATCTTGGTAGTGCCAAAGTTTCCCGCCATATACGTGGAGAAGTATTCACGCCTTGGAACACAATGGTAAGAGGCACCAGAGTCCACTACCCATTCGGTATTTGCATCCGCAACATGACAGCATCTGCTTCATTCACCAGAGTAACCTCTCCTCCATCGTTTGAGGCGATTGCAGACGTGTTCTTGTCATCGTCTTGTTTCTGTTTTCTGTTGAGAAGTCTACAGTTTCTTTGTAAGTGGCCAACTTTTCCACAATGGTAGCACTTCCTCATCTCCCTGGACTTGGATCTATTTTGGACTTGTCATATCCTTTTGGTCCTCTACTCTTGCTCCGACCCCTATTCTCCGTGACAAGGGCCTGATTTCCCGTACTGATACTGGCAGCATCCTTTCGTCGCAGCTCTTCATTGTAGAGTCTGTTTTTCACCATCTCCATCGTAACTTTACCGCTTGGTGCCGAGTTAGTTAGCGATACCACCAACGTATCCCAGCTATCAGGTAGAGATCCCAGTAGTAGACATGCTTGTAGCTCATCATCAAGGACTAGACCGGCACTTGTGAGTTGGAGTTACCAGCCTTTCGAAGTCATTCAGATGTTCAGCAACTGATCGTCCCTCGTTCAGCTTCACATTCATGAGTTTTCGCATCATGAATACCTTGCTCAGCGCATTCGTCACCTCGTACATACCCTCCAATTTCGTCCAAAGTTTGTAGGGGTCTGTCTCATTTCGGACGTGGTTGTAGAGGCTAATGTCCACCCATTGGCGGATCACAGCTAGCGTCTTTCGTTGCAACTTCTTCCATTGGTCAGTCTTCCCGTCTTCGGGCATCTTGCCTTCATTTTCGATTGGTTCATGGAGGTCTTTGCAATAAAGATAATCCTCCATCCTTGATTTCCATATGGAGTAATTCGTTACTGTCAGCTTGATCATTCCTCCGTCGTTCTCCATGGCCGTCAAAATTACCAGCAACCTACTAGTACCTTTTCTGATGTGGAAGATCAGTCAAAACTGCAACCACAGAGCATACTCAGAATACTATCAGGCTCTGATACTACTTGTTGGGAATGGTGGTGTGCCCCGCGGTGGTCAGTGGGCCCGCAGCGGAACAGGTCCCGGTTTGGCTCGGTACGACGATCGGGAGAAGTGGGACCCACGGGGTAAATTTGGTGGGACCCGCACAGTAACTACCACGGTAAAAATAAAATTTACCGTAAGGTAAGAAAGAACACCAGAACTTTAACGTGGATAACCCTCTGTTAACAAAGAGGGAAAAACCACGGCCGAGTCGGCAAAATCTTTACTATTGTAAAAATTACAACCCTCGAATTTTTACTATCTCACTTTTACCACTCGTGTTTACCTCACACCTCTCTGTGGATGTGGAACCCTATCAGTTTCTACCTGAACTGATAACCTCACAATTCACTCGAACTACTTCTCTCTATATAGTAAAACTCGAATGAGTTTGTGATGATAATAACTGAAGAATCCTCAGCCTATTTATAGATGTCTTCAGCTTTTCTGGACCGCTCGAAACGGGTGGCCAGGAATGCGGCGCGTCGCCCTTTAATATAAATCGTTCATTAAAATAATATTATAATATAATATTATTTATTTTTTTTTTTCTTTGGTCCTTGTTGGTGGGCGTCGCCCTTGCCTGGCTTGACCAACAAAATCATCTAAAAGAAGAGAAGGGAATATATTACAGAAGAAATGGCGAATCACAGTAACAGTCAGAGCTCCTCCATAGACTGCGATGAAGAGACAACTTCTCTACTGGCCATGCAATTAGCTTGTGGTTCGGTTCTTCCAATGGTACTCAAATCCGCCATTGAACTCAATCTCCTCGAACTAATAAAAAAATCAAACTCTAGTTCGGCTTCTGCTTTGGAATTAGCTTCTCAACTTCCAACCCAAAACCCTGAAGCACCTCACATGATCGATAGGATCCTTCGACTTTTGGCAGCGTACGATGTCTTGATATGCACCGTAAAAGAAAGCCCCGATGGTGAGTTCGAACGAAGATATTCACTTGGTCCAGTTTGCGAATATCTTACTAAAAATGAGGACGGTGTTTCTTTGGGATTCTTGTCTGTTATGATCCAAGACAAGGTGTTCATGGAGAGCTGGTAATTCTTATTCACTCATGTATTTGATTGACTTCTTCTTCCTCCTCCTCCTCCTCCTCCTCCTCCTTCGTATAAAACTGTGAATTTGTTTGTTAGGTATCACCTAAAAGATGCAGTACTTGAAGGTGGAGTCCCATTTGATAGAGCCCACGGAATGAATGCATTCGAATACCCAGCAGTAGACTCAAGATTCAACAACGTTTTCAATCAAGGAATGTTCCATCACTCGACAATGTTTATGAAGAAGCTTCTTCAAATTTACAAAGGGTTTGAGGGCCTAAACTCTTTAGTTGATGTTGGTGGTGGAATCGGGACAAATATTAATATGATTGTCTCCAACTATCTGATGATCAAAGGCATCAACTATGACCTTCCCCACGTTATAAAACACGCTCCATCTTACCCTGGTAATTCGTATTCTTCTTCAAGTGCCTAACTTTCTTACATATTAATGGTCGGTTTATAACCAACCATATTCGAACTTTGAAAAGGGGTGGAACATGTTGGTGGCGACATGTTCGTTAGCGTGCCCAAAGCTGATGCTATGTTCATGAAGGTGATAAAACAAATAAAAAGAAACTCTATAGCATTATATTTTGGGAGAAAAAAAAGATAGGAAATTTAATACATCGATTTTGCAGTGGATTTGTCATGATTGGAGTGATGGACATTGCCTGAAACTGTTGAAAAATTGCTATGAATCACTTCCAGCGAAAGGAAAAGTGATTATTGCGGATTCAATATTACCACAGAAACCAGAAAAGGGATTGGCTTACAAGAGATCTGTACTAATGGATGTGTTAATGCTGGGTTTTAATCCAGGTGGAAAAGAGAGGTCAGAAAATGAATTCGAGGCCTTAGCTAAACAAGCTGGATTTAAAGGGATTCAGAAAATTTGTTGCGCTTTTAGCATTTGGATCATAGAACTTTACAAGTGACGACTTAAAAAATGTTTTATTTCATGTTTGGATTAGGATTCAATAGGTGTTTCTTCCTAAGTTGAATTAAAGCTGTTGAATTGTGTGTTGTGACTAAAACTTTTAAATGTTCTCAAACTTTTTTATTTGGTTATTCTGTTGTTGTCATATGTTCAATGTTTCATCTATACTTTGAGCAAATGCAAAAGTACGGGTTTGGCTATAAAAGGTGTATTTATTTGTTCACTTTAATTTTAGGTCGTAGCATTGAATATAAGTTGGGAATAAAACGAATTTGATTTTTAATGTTCACGGATACTTCGCTCATTTTGGCGACTATAACTGTAATATGTCCCATATCTAAACTATGGTATATTTCATCCATAATTGGTTTTACACCTGATCAATAATTCAGATTTTAGCAAGGTAAACATTAACTAATTATTCTTCAGTTACCAGACAAAATTGCTACACGAGTCTCCTTGTTCAATCTTCTATGAACGACAAATGGATTTTCAGATTTTTAGAACCTCCTCGGTCGCCCCATGTTTTCCTCTTTGTAGACAACGTAAAAGAGAAGGCAGATTCATCTACCAGAAAATAGAATACCGTCAACTGTAATAATAATGGTCCACAACACAACGTAAAAATGCAATTCGGAAACCTATTCATTCATTACCGTTTACTATTATGAACCACAAGAGAAATCAACCATTATAATAAATGACGAGGTGATGGTAATAAAGAAGGTTAGAAACTAATCGGGCAATAGTCAAAACTCAAAAGTCAGCGGCTTGTGAAGAAATTAACAGCCGTCGACGTTTTGAACTTATAATCTTTGCCAATAATATAATTTAAATGGGGATATTTAATTCAACTTGGTGTCATCGACTGCGATTTGAGCAACAACTCACATGATATTCATTATATGTAACCTAGTTGATTCTCGTGAGATCCAGAACGCAGAGCCCGGGATTTACATTGAACTTATATATTAATCTACTAATGATAAAATTTATATTGACAAGTTGTGTAATGTGTGCACAGTACATAGGCTTAGTTTGAAACTGATTGCGCAGAAAATATTAGTTTATTTGTTTACGACGATTTTATTTATTATAATATGATCAATTCGTTTATTGTTATCTTATCGTTGCATATACGAATGAATCATGATGTTCCAAGATTCATCACGCACAACCATGCCAAATGTCCAAGAAACAACCGACAAACCGAAATGGAATGAAGATGAAAGGCCTATAACGGACGCATTAAATAATATGAAATCTTATCTATTCTATCTCTATTGGGTGTCGAGATGGGACATGAAGCACTCGACTTGTCCTTTTTCAATTATTTGTAGAAAAAAGTATATCAATCTCGATATATTTTGTATGTTGATGTTGCACTGGATTGCGGGAACATGCACTAGATCTTAAACAAGTGTAGCTTTCTCTATCGGAATATGCAACTCTAAAAGCAAATAGCAAAGCCAACAAGATTCTGAATTAACTACATTAGCAACCCCTCAAAAAGTGACCTACATTGGATAAAACTTACTCGAGATCCACATATCAAAATATGCCCAGGCAATGGAATTGTATATCTATGGAACACCATCCCAGAAGTGGGAGATAATAAGATGCTCAACCCTCGGACGAATTAACCACAAGTACAATAGGAAGCAATAATCTAGTTTTCATGAATACAAAACTTGTCATTGTGTTACGAACATATTTAATCAAGTTTGTCGATGAGCTCGGTTCGAAAAAACGGATATCAAATATGAGCTCAGGGCAAAACACCGATACGATCAACTGCCGGTCAACACAGTCAACTGTTGGTCAAACCGATCTCGACTTGTCGGTTCCGGTATTGACTGTCCAGTCTCGGTCTTGAGTGTACTGCTCGGTCTCGGTCTGGTCAAGACTGGACTCTGGTCAACTGTTGACTGGTGTACAAACCTTCTACTACAGCAACAGGTACAAGTAGTTAAAGCTGACACCGTTGCCCAAGTGAAAACAAAAGCCTACAATAGCTCTTTTAATGTGTCTAACGGCTACATCAAAGTTGGAAGGCAATAAATACCAATAGAAGGGTTAGAAAAATACAGATCCTAGAGCAAACAAGCAGAGATCCAAGAGAGAAGAACAAGAGAAAATAGCACAAAATCAAAAAAATTCTTCCCAAGTGTGTGGGTTACAAAAGAGAGAGAGCTACAATGTTCAAACCCACACACCTCACTCACACCAAAGAGAGATGAGCTTAAGTAGAATAGTTATGTGAGAGTGTTAGCACAAAAGACGTAAAACTATGTGTCACTAGTCTTTGCACATAGACGTAAAAGAAGTGCCTTTCGTAGGGTTACGACCTGCGAATCATAGAGCGAAATACTCTACCGGTCGACTTTAAAAAGCTAACTGTAGAGAGATGTTTCGGTCGACTTTAATAGTGGCCGAAGTCGGTGGACTCTAAAAGGCCGTCGATGTGGTTGTGTGCTAGGATGTTTAGTATATCTTAGGAAGTTATATTGTGTAAGTCTAGATATGGAAGCTTGTACATCGTAGTATGTAAACCGAGTCTTCTCGGGAGAGCCTTCCTTGGAGGGTAGCAGGGGAGACGTAGGAATATTGAGACTCCGAACTTCCATAAATAAATCGTGTGTCCCTTGCATTGCATTCATACATCTAGCATGTGCATTGTTGAAGCATTTTAAGTATTCGATAAAATGCTTCAACCAAAATCGGTTTTCAACTTGCATTATTTTGAAGTGTTTTTAAGTAGCTTTCACAAAACCCATTTAAGAGGATTAAATCGAGTGTTTTTCGCTTGGTTTATTCTTAGGACCAAGCACCTACCGCTGCGGCAAAAGCTATAGCTATTGGTGAAGGTGCAACTGTAATCTTTAAACCATACAGCAGCCAGCGCCACGTTCGGTTGCTCTCAGCAGGAACAATTATAGCTTCCCAACAATGTATGTAAAGTTAGCAAGCCTGATGTGAAACAAGGCCTCCTTCGACGTCTGATAAACGGATATTAATACGTTTATGGTAATTATTATTGGTGTTACAATAGAGTTTCCGTAGTCATTTCGTACGCTTATTTGCTCTATTTACACCTATTTGGATGTTATTAGACTTTAGGACGGCTTTCGGGCGAAAAAGAGCGGAAACGAGGCAAAACGAACAAGTTACGATGCTAACAGGGAAGAGTCACGGCCGTGAATACACTATACCAAGCCGCGATAAACGGCTGAGAGCGAAATCAAGTGTTGCAGACGTCAGTCACGGCAGTGAAGTCTCTTGCGCATGGCCGTGACAATTTACCGTGAGTAGATTCACATGTTGCAGATGAGTGTCACAGCCGTGAAGCCTTGTGCACCAGGCCGTGACCAGTTGCTGAGGGCAATGCAAAGCTGAGTGATCATAGTCACGGCCGTGAAGGTAGCGAATTTCAGTATAAAAGCCCGATTTCGACTCAAAAATAAGAAACACCTTCCAGAACTTAATGCTGATCAATTAGAGACGAAAAAGAACCACGAAGAATGGAGAATTCCACTCCAGAAGTGCAAGAGACGGAGCAACAACGGTTTCATGCCGAATTGAACAAGGAACGAAGATTCATCCACGATACCATCCCAGATCCATCAGTACTCAAGATCATGAGTCTTTCGTCTTCGTTCTTTATTTCTTTTTTTGTTTTCCGATCAATTATGTGAGCTAAATTCCCTCTGTGTTTGGGAGTAGATGAACGCTTGGTCGATTCGTATTAAGACATATAGTTATCGTGACTCGTGTATCCTGACTATTTATCTATCTATGAAAGTGTTTCTTCGCTTTAATATGTCTATATGTTAAAGTGAATGTGTGGAAAATCATTTAGGGCGACAGCTGAACAACGATTAGGTCGTTCATAGATGATAGGATTCGAGTATAGGGCGACAGCAAATACTCGATCCTCGCTATTAGTAATTATTGAATCTTAGATTGCCGCAAGCGTCTAAGGCGATAGCAAATTCATGACTGGGTAGGAATTTACTGCGACTTAGTCAAGAATCATGTAGGAGCGATATTTTATTGTCTTAGAACGATAGTACCTAGCGGGATTCGAATTCCGAGCACATCTTATCATCTGAAAGCACTCTCATTTGTTTTAGTCGTTTCTCTTAATCTCTCGTTGCTTTAGGTTGGGTCTGTTAGGTTAATTCATAGTATAAACAATCTGCGCACTTTATTTAGGCTAGATATCGAGTCGATATGTTACTATTAGTAATCAAGTTTATTCCTCGTGTTCGATACTCATTTACTCACCTTGCTACACTACAAACGATAGGTCCACTGCCTATCGCACGTCGGTGATAGTACTTTGGTATTTGTTTTATTTATCACTTGTCGCACCTGCACTTTACATTAGTACACCGCGTGTCGATCAACGTCACACCAACGCCATTAAACCACATCTAAAGGAAGAACATATGAGAGCTCGTTTGCAATTCTGTGTATCTATGTTCGATACTAATAGTCTGCCTCATGAATAAAAATTTCAAGATATGTACAATATTGTGCATATTGACGAACAATGATTCTATATGGCCTATTTGCTTCCAATCGAAGAGGAGTCGTTGCGTACTTGCCAAAGTAAGAACAATATTGGAAAAATAATGTTCTTAGTTGCGCAATGGCACGTCAAGATCTGATGAAGAGGAAAATGAAGTTTCTCCGGGAAAAATTGCGGTTTTTTTACTTTGTCATAGTGCAGCCAGCGCAAAGACGAAGCAAAAATAGAGAAGCATGGACTCTAGAGATAACACCAATTAACTCAGTTAAAAGAGAAACTGTAAAGAATTGTTTGATTAACAAAGTGATACAAAAAGTTCAAGAAAAGTGGCCACGAGAGGATTTCGGAATGACTATATTCATTCAACAACATAATGCAAAGGCACATGTTGATCCAAGTGATAAAGAGTTTCAAGAGCTGCAACAAATGGATTCAACATTTGGATTATCTATCAACCGTCAAATTCACAGAATTTAAATGTTCTTGCTCTTGATTTTTTTTTTTGGTAGAAATATTATCAATTACCACAAGCTCAATGAGTTCCACATGTACATAGGCCCTACACATCTAGAAAAGTAGCAATAAAAGTACTAGGCTGTAATATCGTAGACATATTTTTCCGCGGCATCTTTTAGTTTCCTGAAACATTGAATCTTCACATATGCCTTAAAATCCTTCTTGATGGTCAACACGAGTTCACCTGTTGTCCTTTCCCTCAAGCTGTGAATTCTCAGATTCCTCTCCCTCCAAAGCGTATAAAAGCCATAGCAGCCATAGCAGAGATTTGCAATTTGCAAGCTATATGTTTCCTTTTCCCTAGGTTAATAAGACATTTCTCCCATTATTCAAATTTGTCTAGGATCCAAAGCTTCAGTGTTAGGAATATTTTAGAAGTGTCCAAAATATTAATTCTAAGTCTTGTAATTTCTTTTCAATGTATTTTATAGATGTTTTATATATGTTAGTGGGTTGTATTTGTAATAGGCTTGTTAGGGGCCCAATGGGCTTAAATACCTCACAAGGTATTTAAGCTTAAACCCTAACACTCATTAATCCAAGTTTCCATTTGCAAAATTCACACGTATTCAACACTAAACCTCTAAAGCACACTATTCACATTCTACGAAGGTTTAATCTGTTGAATTGTTCTTGGATAATCTGGAATTACAAGTGGTATCAGAGCAAGCGTGTAGGTGAGGAAACTTCATTCCAAGTTCGTTTGCATCGTCAATATAAGTTATTGATTTTTCAAGCATTCAGTTCAAAGCTCTGTTTCGTGGATTTAAGTTTTGTCTCTGAGGATTTTCTGCAACTTGAACGGCTGACTGGTTTCTCTATGTTCTGAGAACTACTGATTCTGTTTCTGTCAATTTGTGTTAAATTTCTGGATTTCTGCTGGAGTATTTGAAGAACAGCTTGGTTGTTTGGCCTGCTTTTGAGTTTGCGAACGGCACTTAAGTTGGATTTGAATTCGCAGATTCTAAATTCGCAATTCAGTTTCACGAATTCAAGTTGAGGACCGACTGTGACTTGAAGGAATCAAGTCAACCCGCAAAATATTTCCTCAATTTTTGTGAAACTAAAGTTTGCGAATCAAGAAATACTCACTGCCACATTTCGCGAATCGCATCTCTGAGAGAAATTTTGCGAACTCCGTTGCCCGCAGAAATTTGCGAATCCAGTTGAAGAAGTTTTGCGAATTCATTCTTCGCATAATTTGCGAACTCGTTCGAAGAAGTTTTACGAACCTCAACTACAGTAGAAATTCGCGAACTCGTTTACACTTTTGCGAACTCGTCTCATTCTGCGAATTTGGAGAATCGTACAAGTCACTGGACATTTCGCGAATCCCACATTAATTTGCGAATCATTTCTATCCCGCGATTTGCGAACCTTTGACGTCTTGCGAACTTGATTTATTCTCGATAAAGTACGCTCGTAAACACATATCACAATCCTCACATTACAAAATCCACGACTCTGAACAAAATTCCACGAACACATTTTTCAAGTCAAAGTCAAAGTCCAAAGTTTTAGACTTTGAACCAGTTTCATTTCAAATTAACCTTTCCTCACATTACACGTCAACGATCATATCCAAAACACAAGCAATGGACTCTTTCAGTATGGGCAATGATGTTAGACCTCCCATCGTCCGACATGAAGAATACGCAGTCTGGAAGAGAAGGTCCATAAACTTCATAGAAAGCAAGGACAATTCAGAGAACCTTCTGGAATCTATTTACAATGGACCTACACAGTATTGGATCATAATTCCCGCCACTACTGACACCACTCCAGCAAGAGAGGAACAGAGGATCTTGAAGACTGCTGACCAATGCAGTGATGAAGAAAAACTGCGACTAAAGGCAGACAAAGTGGCGAAATCATACATGATGCAAGCAATTCCGAATGACATCTTAATGCAACTCGAATGTGGTGATAGCGCAAAAGAAATGTGGGATGCTCTTCGTATTATGATGCAGGGGACAGAAGTCAATACAATGGCAAGAATGGCGAACACACTCATATCTTATGACCGCTTTCATGCTAACAAAGGGGAAACTCTCCAAGAAACCTTCCATCGATTTCTTGTTCTTCTAAACGAGCTTAAAATGAATGGAGTCACAAAAAGCGTAATGGAGATCAATATCAAATTCTTGGGATCACTTCATCCAGAATGGGAGGCTACTGCAATTATGATAAGACAAATGAACGACCTAACCAAAGTTAGCATTCATACATTGTTCGACTACCTCAATCAACATTCCAATCATGTGGAGAAACGTAGGGAGGAAATCAAATCAATAGGAAGCGACTCACTTGCTCTTATGACTGAACGATCATCAAGAAAACAAACCATGGACAAAGAAATTATGCAGTCATCACAAGTTAAGGAAGGAGGAGACTCTGATTCTGATGACGAATCCAAGGAACTTACTAAACTTGGAGACCAGGAAATTACTCTCAAGGATCTTGCTAAGCAACTCGCTCTGGTCTCGAATTTTGTGCAGAAGAAGTATTATAAGAAGACTGGATCCTCCTCCAATCGTCAGAGAACCTCCTCCAACTCTAGAGGAAAGATTCAGGATGAGGAAAATAACTCGGAAACTCCTCATCAAGGCGGAAAATGCTTCAACTGCGGTAAGAATGGACACTTTGCTAGAGAGTGCAGAATGCCCAAGAAAAAAGGATGTTAACTATTACCGTCGAAAAGTTCAATTAGCTGAACAAAAAGAAAAGGGACTGGTCTTAATGGCAGAAGAGGATCATTGGCTTGAAGATACCTCAGACAGCGAGAATGAGAACGCGGCACTGATGGCCAAGCTGGATGACGAAGGAGTTGGAGCTGGAGCTGAAGGAGGCGAGTCAGACAAGGAAACCTCTAACAATTCAGAAATGGTGGAGGTAAGTGAAGCAGATTATGATTCTTTACTTAAGATGAAAAATGAATTTTTATCCTTATATAAATCTAACAAACTAGGTAAAAGAAAAATCAAGGAACTAGAAGCTAACTTAGAGAAAAATTTAGTAGTATTAGATAAGTTTAGATATGATTATGCATGTGAGAAGAATCGTGTAATTGTAGCAAATGAAAAAATTGCTAAGCTGGAGATACAAGTGCAAAAAACCGAAGCTAAAGCCAAGGATTTAGAAAAAGAAATGAAATCTCATAGAGATCAGGCAATGGACGCTACAATTAAATATGACCTACTAAGTAAAGAACGGGAAAAACTGTACTCCAAAATAAAAAAATTGGAGGACCTTTTAACCCGACGAGATCAATCAGAACAAACAATCTTCTTAAACAAACCAGCTAACATTGATTTTTACAATCCCCATAAAGGACTAGGTTTTGAAAATCCACATAAGTTAAAACAAGGCATATCAAGTTCACCTTGTCTATATGATCTCAAATTTATGCAGACAGGTTGCCTGGCGAATCTCATGTCTTTTGTCAGTGAAAATGAGACATCAACACACAGTAAAACTCAAATATCTTTTAACTACACAGAATTAAATGATAGTTATAAAGAAAGAAGTTGTCCAGCAATAACTGAATTTGAGACAGATATTTCTCATCTAAATGAAGGAGAAACCTCAGGTGCTTCGGAAAGTATGGCACCGATGGTTACATATGCAACTGGATATATGCCTGATTGCATAAAGAAAATCAGTGATCTTCACTCCACTCTCGAAAGCGAGAGAAAGTCATTTGATGAAGAAAGGCAAAACCTTCTTCATGAAATATCTTCACTTAAAGAAAAATTAAGATTACACACAATTTCATACACCTTAATTTCAAATGATAAAATTTCCTGCACTAATACATAAAAATTTTCAGGACCCACAAAAGAGCCATTGAAGGGTCAAGTATGGGTTAAAAAGGAAGATATCTTGAAGGAGAATTGCGATCTCAATGTCCCTTTTGTCATTGAATATTTTCCTTCCAAAACCTTTGTACCATCTTTGTTTTGTCATGTATCGAAAAAATTATCTTCTTCAACAAAAACAAAGCTTTCCGTGCGTGATCATGTCACCAAACAAACTCACAAAACAATTCCTAAAAACAAAACTACAAAGTCAAAACAAAAATCAAAATCAAAAGCTCTCAAAGAACCTGTCAAACTTACAAAAACCGAAAAACTCGAGTCTAAACCTAAGACAAAAAGACCCTTACTAGAGCAAAAATGGATACCAAAGTTTCAAACTGCAGGAACACAAATCCCTATCTTAGAAATAATTAGTGACTCTGTGTCATCCCTAACAAAGGAAAATCTAGGGAGTCTAAACGGACTAACAAAACTAACAGAGGTGGACCCATATTTCAATGGGTACCTAAAACCCTCTAGTTTTATATTTGCAGGCCCTTCATGTGTGGTACTTAGATTCTGGTTGCTCCACACACATGACTGGGACAAAGGAACTGTTGAGCAACTACGTTGATAGACCTGGAGGACTGGTACGCTTTGGTAATAGCAATGGAGCCAGAATCCTTGGCTATGGCGATCTCATATGCAATCGACTCACAATTAAACAAGTCTCGTATGTTGAAGGACTGACACACAACCTCTTATCAATAGGACAGTTCAGTGATTTTGGACTCCAAGTTGTATTTCTAAAGAAAACTTGCAAAATTCTCAATACCAATGGTGAAGAACTTCTCACTGGAACTCGCAAGACAAATCTTTACACCATTGATATTAGAACTGTCAAACCAAAGACCGATATCTGCCTAATCTCCAAAGCAACTTCAACTCGACTTGAACACTTTCAAGTGTCAAGAAGAGATCATCCCATCCATTCTGAGAAACCACCACCTGGGATAGCCTTCTCAGCATCAGTTCCTGCACCAACAGTGTACCTTCAACAGTTCTGGGGAACGATGACTACCAAAATTTCTCAAGACAACACCACATACTATGAAGCCCAAATCGCAAACGAAACCGTCAGAATCACCAGGGACTTTCTTCGACAAATTCTTCGGCTGCCTCTTCAACCAGAATATGAAGAGGAGGCATCCGAGAACGAGCTCATCGCAGATATGTTGAAAATGGGTTACTATAGCTCACTCGAGCTCGTTTCCCGTTTTCAACAATCAATGATTCCACATCCATGGCGAACTCTTTTCGCAATTGTCAACAAGTGCTTCTCACCAAAGCACTCCGGATGGGACAGATGCAACATTACGATCCTACGAATCTTTCATGGGATCGTCTTCAGGAAAGGATACGACTATGCCAAGCTGATCACAATGGACCTGGACGATCAACTTCATCAGAGATCAAAGTCCAAATCGAAGAAGACCCAGAATCTGCCCTATCCCCGATGGTTCTCACTAATGATCCACCACTTTATGACTACAACACCGGGGATACCAGCAAGGCCACAAGAAGAAAACTACACCCCTCCCAAACTCAAATTTCTTCAAAAAGGAAAGACGGATGAGAAATACTCACGAACACCAATGCCCATTCCGCGCGCTACCTTACTACTAGCTAACCCAGAAGACATTGAAAAATACTGCGAGAGGACCAAAATTCCAAACCCCATGACTCAGGCCGACCCACCCGAGTCTAACCCAGGGGTTAGTGAGACTGAGAGAATAGAAACAAGAGAGAGAGAGAACAAACAAGTGAGATACTGAGAGAAACCACAGAAACCGAATTTATCCCACAAGCACCACAGACTACATCTCAAGAAACAATCCCCGACCAACCACCACCATCCTCTGAACAAACAATACCTGAACAATCGCTCGAGGAACAACCACACATAGATGTTCCCGAGACGATCACGACTGCACTAACTCAGTCAGAAAAAGTCGGGTCAATCCCTAGGATAGAAGACGTCGTAATCGACCCAACGACGCATGAGCGAACCCCACCAGACCATTCACTTGTCTCCCAACAGACAAGTGTCTCAACGCAACACGAACCACCCCAAACCTCCAGCAGCTCGGTTCTTGTGTCTGAACAAATTCGAGAAATACCCATTTCCGTGACACAGGCCGAGCCTCTGCCTGATATTCAGGTCTCAAAGTTCATAGAAGAGCCCCAAATAGAGGCTCTTCAAGGATTGGACAGAAGTCTCTCGGATGTTGATGATTTCAGCAGTTCACCATCCGCGAGCCACCGTACAGAACCTAGTTCTGGACGCGTGGTAACGGGACGTCTTGGCGATCCCGGCGATAGCTCCACCCAAGCCCGTCACACTGACGTGGCCACAACGACCCGAGCACCATCTCCAAAAGATGTGTCGCAAGGAGAGGTCGGAAGACCCAAAGACCCCGAAGTTCCACGAACTTCGGGTGACGAGGGCCACCGTCCAGAACCTCGTTCTGAACGTGTGCTAACGGCTACCTCTAGTGGCGCCGGATCTATTCCAATCCAGGTGACGACTGCCTACTTGGAGAATCGGCTGTTCGAGTTCTTCGAAACTGTAACCCTCCCAAGGGTCCAAGGACTTATTAAGGAGGCGGTCCAAGCAACTTCCACCGACAAAGGGAAGGCTCCCATGTCTGACCAACCTCCTCCTCAACAGCCGGTGCTTCCCCGTCTTCTCACCCTGCCACCACGCAACCCGACGACACCTAACTTGTACACAGTGCCTCTGCTTGAACTCTTTGACGTTGGCATTGCTCGCATAATAGAACTCGACAGCAAACGAAGCATTGAAGAAGAAGACCTCTACAGGAAGCTGGTCGCAGGTGGCGTCATCCCACCTCCTGATGCGAGCATACCGACTGACACATGCCGCCAAGAAGGCCCCAGTCAGAAGCGTCGTCATGACGATCCAGACGACCAGGATCGTCCTGAGGGGGAGAGCAGCAAGAGATCGAGAATCAGGTCTCCAATTATTCGCGGCGGAAGAGGCAGAGGACGCGGAGTTCAAACTCGTGGAAGAAGCTCGTCACGACCACCCAATCCACCACCAAGGTCCTCCAGTGGCAGACAAGCTACACCAGGGCCGAACCAAACAACTTCCCTTGGTGAAGTCGAGTCTGCTCCCTCGAGGATCTCCACCCGACCAGTCCAAGCAACTACAACCCCTCGTCCAAAGGATCCTCAAGGCTACATTGACAGATACATCTTAGACGAGGAATGGACGACGAGAACAGAGACAGCAGAAGAGTCCCGCCTAAGGATTGAAAGTGTTCGTAATTTATTAAAGGCGGCAGCAGCAGCCTTCTGCTTCATCGAGCGAGAGGAAGAGGAGCAAGGAGAAAATCCTGAGGCAGATCTTCCAGAACTTCCAGAACTCCTTCAACATTAGGTGCCCGAGGAACCGACGCCAGGCTACGAGTTCATAGAAACTCGTTGGAGAAACGCGAAGATCAAGGCACCTTTTCTTGAGGATCTTTATCCAAAGATCTGGAGGAAGGAAGAAGAAATAAAGGGAGTCAACGAGCTGAATCTTCGAGGCCTTGAGCACCTAAGAGGGACGTATAGGGGACTTAGCCATCAGATTATGCTCTGGGAAGTCACGGCCAAGAAAGAAATGAATAGAGATCAATACAGGAAGTACATGAGAGATCAATCGGCCATCTGTGATATTGTGGATGTCGAATGGGCGGTAGGAAGATATGTAGGCCCTGTCTTGTTATTGATCGTTATGACAGGAAAATTGTAAAATATTCAGAAGCAGATCTTCCCTATCTTCCACTGGGCGAACTCAACAAGCTCTACAATATTTATCGCAATAAGTTTCCCCTTGACACTCACACAAGACGAGATGGTTATAGAGCTATCAAAGAGTGTATGCTGAGACAGGTCAAGTATTTCGCTGCTCATGACTTCCAAATGGCCTTAGAAAGCAATATGAGCAAGGTCAACCTGACACGTCCAGACAACAGATATAAGGATCTCGAAAAGTATGAAGAGGGATTTATCTTCCTTGAACCACAACCAGGGGTCACTTACCTTCAAGCTCAGAAGAAAGTGAAGCAGGTGCTACTTCTGTCAGAGGTCTCCAAATTCTCAGATGGAACATTGAAGATTATCCTCAACCAACTTCGGGCTAAGAAGAAGACAGTTTCCGAAGATGACAAACTAGAAGGAACAGAACTGGAAGAGAAAGATGTCCTACGGAAACTCGTCGAGAAGATCAGATATCGAATCGTTCTTCGAAACGACATCAGACAGTTCGAGACTGCCCTAGGATTCAGGAAGACCTACTTGGCCCATAGAGAACCTCCACCTCCACCTCGCTCGAAGAAAAAGAAATGAAGACTTAATTTATTTGCTCGATTGTAATTTGGACACTTAGGGGGAGAATGTTAGGAATATTTTAGAAGTGTCCAAAATATTAATTCTAACTCTTGTAATTTCTTTTCAATGTATTTTATAGATGTTTTATATATGTTAGTGGGTTGTATTTGTAATAGGCTTGTTAGGGGCCCAATGGGCTTAAATACCTCACAAGGTATTTAAGCTTAAACCCTAACACTCATTAATCCAAGTTTCCATTTGCAAAACTCACACGTATTCAACACTAAACCTCTAAAGTACACTATTCACATTCTACGAAGGTTTAATCTGTTGAATTGTTCTTGGATAATCTGGAATTACATTCAGCCAATTGCCTATCTTCCGTTTACAATCTTACTATATGAGCATGAAAAGAAAATGTGTCCCGTAGATTCCGCATCATTTTAAACACAGTACACACTTATCAACCAAATTCATGCCCCATTTAAGTAACCTGTCTCTCGGTAGTAGACTTCGGTGCATTATCAACCACATTATGAAAGAATGCTTGGGTAGGCTCAATCTGTTCCAAACAGCTGCACCAGTCTTGAAAGAGGTAATATCACCTTTAAGCCATTCATAACCCGAGGTAATAGTATAGCAGCCGTTGTGAGAGGCTTTCCACCTCTCATTTCTAAAGCCATCTCGAAGCATATCCTTTACCTTGTTTAGCTTTTTCCATTGCCAACACAGTCCATTGGCCTATGATAATCCCAAAAGTCCACCCCTTTTAAGTAATTTAGCCATTTAATCCAAAGGTTATCCTTCTTTCTAGCAATATCCCATATGTGCTTCCCCAAACAAGCATAGTTCCATACGCCACAATCCTTGATGTTCAAACCTCCATTCTTCCTCTTATGACAAACGATGTCCTATGCAACCAATGCTTTTGACCCTCGATGCCTTTGCCCCAAAGGTATTCTCTACATTTTTTATCAACCTCTTTCACCACACTTCTAGGCAACATAAATATGGAACCCCAGAAGCTATGAACTGAAAGTAGAACTGATTTGATCAAGCAACACCTTCCAGCATATGAGAGGTTCCTCGAGGTCCAACAAGTAATTCTTCGCACTATTTTCCCTACCAGGTTTTGACAATCAGTCTTGCTCCATTTTGTAGGAGATAATGGTACACCAAAATAGCGCATTGGGAAGGATCCCTCCACAAGACCTATTAACTCCAATAACTCATTCTTTGTTACCCGCGAGACTCCAGCAATATACATGTTCGATTTCAGAAAGTTTGCTCCCAGCCCCGAAACATCATGGAAGTGGTCCAAGCTACCTTTAACCAGTTCAACAGAACGTTTATGGGCTTGCATACTATCATCAAGTCATCCGCGAAGCACACACTAACCAAGTTTAGCTGCTTGCATTGTGGGTGGAATCGAAATCCCGTTTGCATTGAAGCTAGTTGTAGGCTCCTTGTTAAATACTCCATTACCAAGAGAAACAGCAAAGGTGAATTGGGTCACCTTGCCACAAGCCTCTTGCTCCACGAATATCACCTTCCAGACTACTATTTAGAGCAATTCTATATGTAACTGTGGTGATACATTCCTTGATCCACGCCACAAACTTAACTGGAAACTTCAGTTTCTGCAGCAGACACAAGAGAAAAGACCACTCTACCATGTCATAGGCTTTTCGAAGATCAATCTTCATTAAACATCGAGCAGATACATTCCCCCTTTTATGCAGCCGTGTCAACTCCTGACTAATAAAGATATTATGGGCAATTGCTCGGCCAGACACAAAGGCACCTTGATTATTCATCACCAACTTCGGCAGCACACGCTTAAGCCTTGCACTCATGATTTTCGATATGCATTTATAGATGGTATTACAACATGCAATAGGTCTATAGTCTCGTGCAAGAATAGGATGATCTATTTTTGGCACGAGAGTAATTGTAGTACAGTTTAGAGCTTTGACCAGCCTGCCCTTATTGAAAAATTCCTGAACAGCTGCAACTAAATCCTCTCCTACAATTGGCGACGACTTCTTGAAGGACTCATTGTTATATCCATCTGGTCCAGGGGCTTTCCCACTACGGATAGAGAACATCACGGTCTTTATTTCAGCTACAGTATATGGTGCCATTAAATCTACCTGCTCCTCAGGAGAGAGAGTAGTTCCCATCTCAATAACTTTATCATCTCAGCCACCTGCTATTTGGAAGTACCCAAAATACCCTCATAATATTCCACGAAATGAGCTATTATATCCCCAGCTTCCTCAAGTACTATCCCCTCCTCTGTTTTTATAGATGAGACTCTATTTCGATAAGTCCTTTGTTTCACCAAAGCATGAAAATACTTGGTGTTTTTCTCCCATTCTTTTAACCAAGTAGCTTTAGCTTTTTGCGCAAGAAACTTAGTATGACCCTTGCTCAATGTCTGAAATTCTGCAGCAGCCAGTTTCTCTACCTCAATCAAACCAGCATTCAAAGGGTCAGCTTGTAGAGCTCCTTGTACTTCCAATAGATGTTGGCGCCCGATCTGAGTTTTAGCCCCTATGTTTGCAAATTGCATAGAGTTGAGTTCTCTCAATGGGCCTCGAAGTCTCCTTAGTTGTTGTACAATCTGTCGGCCCCTGTTTTCATCTGAGCCTCTTTGCCACAAGTTAGGTGAGTCCACCCACATATTGAATAATTTAAACTCTCTTCTAACTGCCCATTGAACACCACCCCATTTAATCAGGATGGGTGAATGATCAGATATCCCTTCATATAAGAAGTGCGATTTTGCGTCCATAAATTTATCCATCCACTACAAGTTTCCAAATGCCCAATCGATTTTGCTCCATATGCGTGTTTCAGCCCCTTGTTTATTGGACCATGTATATCGATTCCCTTTCCTTCGTATCTTTTGCAGCTCACATTCTCTAAGGCACTGCCTAAACAATTCATATTCAGCAGCCTGTACATTTGATCCACCCAACCGATCCTCTTCATGTAAAACATTGTTAAAATCCCCCCACACGAGCCAAGGATCTTGAACTTGTTTTACATCCCTGAGGCTGCCCATAATTCATCCCTTTGCATGCTGTTGTTATGGCCATAAACACAAGTCATGTAAAACACAACCCCCTGTCTCTCCATTCTTGTATATATGAATTGGTCACTTTGCTTCAGTATACTAGCAGACCACCCATCTTTCCATAACATTATAATCCTACCATTAGGATGACTATCCAAATTATGTGAGAAATTCCATCCCGTGAAACATCTATTGAATACCACATCAACATTCTCCTTTTTATTTTTGTTTCTACAAGGCAAACCAAATTAAGTTGCAGCTTTTTACACCACACACTGATTCCAGTCTGCTTATTTGGGGTGTTCATACCCCTCACATTCCACATGAGAGCTTTATTTATTAGGGGTTCCTCTACCCTCTGCTTGGAAGGGCCCGTGTCTTTCCTTTGTTCCTTTCCTTGGTCTACCATATTGTCATACACCCTACCCTGATCAGCACTAGTATTTGCAGACTTCCTTTTCCCTTGAATCATCCACCCATCATTATCTTTACTTGGTTCAGTGTTTGCATACTGGGCATCATTTTCTTCATGAGTGGTCTCTTTTGGAACTTTCACTGAGGCATGTCCTTCTATAGTCATGGGTTGCTTTGGCCTCCAAACCTTCTTCACCTCACCTTGTCTACATGCTCCAGCTACATGACCAAACCTACCATAACTATTGTACTTTACATGCTTCCACTCATATAAAATCTCTTGTTCCATTAGCTGTCCGTGCTCATTTAGAAAGTTCACTTTGTCCTTCAACTCCTTCTTTAGATCCACCTCCACTAAGACACGCGCATACTGAACCCGGTCTTTCATCATAGTCACCTCATCTGCCATTATAGGTGTACCCACTAGACTTGCTATTTTACTACAATGCAAGCTCTACAACACAGAGTCTCCTAAGACCGTAGAACAACTTATTCATGCCGTCAAGAAAACTTTTGACAAGTAACTCTCAAAGATGATATATCGTATTTTTACTCTTCAATCGTGTATGCAAAAAATCATGAAAGTCGAAGGATCGAACAAGTAAAACATTCCGCGTTTGAAGAAGGGGATGTTGCAAAGAAAAGATTGTCTTCCTACACAAATAACTTGTGATTGAGTGTAGGACAAAATATAATAAATGTATTGGCATCGTAAGTTTCTCGAGTAGAATCACATATAAGCATTCTTACAAAAGAAAGTAATCTAAAAAAATGAAAGATAAATTTTCAACATCGTTACTATCTCTTGTTGAATCTCTATGTTGGCATGGAATTCTCTCTCATCGCTATTTAACTTGTTCAAATCAAAGTCATGTTTAACTTTGGCAACGACTTCATGATCCTCGGATTCAACTTTGGGAGGTACTTCATCCTCCTTTATCTCTTGTTTGACTTGTTGGCAACTATGTGATGAATTTGAAATCGGTTGAGTTCTTTTTTAATCTTCCATGATAGAGTTGGCAAATAGTTTCACATTGCAAGTAGTCTGCATGCGGTCTAATTAGAAAGAGAATATTAATTTTACGTAGTTAATTTACATTGAAAAGAGAAATCATTTGTTGGAAGTTGTTTGATTGCACATGAAGTTAGAGAGTATTTTTGGATAAAATTGTGTGCTTTTATTTAAAGAAAAGGTTAACATCTGAAATATTCAATATATATATATATTTTAAGTTAAACGACTTTCCTTTAAAAAAATTCTAACAGTGACTTGTTTTCGGAACCAGATGGAGTACTATATATAGGCCGATTTGTAGGGATTAATGATTGTTTGATTGTGTGCAAGTGCATCACGTAAAAACAAAATGAATTATAATTAACACCAACGTGTGGTAGTGTTCATATCGTTTTTATCATAGCTTGAGCGAGTAAGCAAGTATTGATCTCACATTATTAGTAACTTATGGACTCAATATCTAGTCTAATAAATGAATTGAGAGATTTGATTTATTTAAAATAGAATTCCAGTAACTAAACTAACAATATCAATTACACTGCATACGGCTAGATTAAAGATGAGTAGATTGAATTTTCCCACCACAGAATCACCGGTTGTGGGCGATGGTTGTTATAGGGTACATGCAACGGTTGCGCGGCGACGCCAACGGCCCCAACGCACAAACTCCGATAAATAGGAACGGTTGCAAGCGTCGCCCATACAAGATTATAGGCGACAATTGTTTACACAACAGTTACCTATACTACGTTTTGGCTGATTGAGGCATTTTGTCGAACTTGAGTACTATCATTAGCCATGTTGGCATAAGCGTTTTTGGCACTCTCAACGCCCCAAGACTTATTAGGACCGCTTGTTAATTAAAAAATGACCAAAGACACGGTCAAAATTGCCACACCACATGACAATTTTGTCAAATGCGAATCTAATGAGACCATCAATCGGATCACCTCTCTTCGAGGTTGAAGGAGAGACTAACAACACTAATGGATGCATTCAAAACAATCATAAGAAATTCCCGAATCATAAATGAGGTCGAGAAAATTTCATGTTTTGAGTTTAGTCGATGTTAGTGACATGCTTAATATGTTTCGTTTCCGCTTTTGGAGTATCGCGGGCAGTTGGATATGGTCGAACGACGTCGGGTGGATGAAATCATCGTCAGGGGTTGCAGTGTCGTGTTTGTCTAGCTTAATGATAATAAAGCCGAATATTCAACGCGATTGTTAAGTAAGATTATAGGCGATAGATATTGTCAACAATCGTCGCCTATAGTCTAAAGTATAGGTTGACCGTAGCTTATAGCATTCGTAACACTATAGGCTACAATTATGTTTAACAACCGTCACCCATAGTCTTACTTATTTATAAAATCGTCGCCAGGGGTTGCAATGTCGTGTTTGTCTAGCTTAATGAAAATAAAGCCGAATATTCAACGCGATTGTTAAGTAAGATTATAGGCGATAGCTATTGTCAACAATTGTCGCCTATAGTCTAAAGTATAGGTTGACCGTCGCTTATAGTATTCGTAACACTACAGGCTACAATTATGTTTAACAACCGTCACCTATAGTCTTACTTATTTATAAAATATTACCAAAAATTAGCCAGCCGATCATTAACACTCTCCAAGTAGACAAGATTGAATTTGTTGATTCTTCTAAATTAAGATAGTATGATTCATCTTCGAAAAAGGCACATACCTCTAATATATAATTTTTTTGGGGATCATAACATTTATAACCTTTTCTCTAGGATGAATACCCTAAGATTATAGCTTTTATGGAGTTCGAGCTATCAAGTCCTTTGATGTATACATAGGAACCACATCTAAAGACAATTGACCTGAGTTTGGGTTCTCTGGTAGGAGAATTTCGATTAGGCTTTTATTATTCAAAACTACACTATGTAATCAAATAATAAGGTATGTGGCTGTAAGTATGCATAAATATTTTAGGAGCATTATTTTGTAATAATGGTGATCTCATCGCTTGAAGGAGATGCCGACTTTTTATTTCAGGTACTTCATTTCGTTCACGAGTATTGATGCATGTTGTTTGATGCAAAATCACATTTTGTTTAAAAAACTCTAAAAACGTTCTTCACATATGGATGTGAATATTTTAATTTTTGAATTATATCGATTTAGCACAAGACTTGAAAATTCACAAAAGCTTGAAAAGACACCAGATTTATTTGGAGTGATAAATCATAATTTCGTTGTGCCATATTGAGGAAATAGAGACATTGATTTTTTGTGGCTTTTCACTTCTAACCATGGTTTGATTTCTTACATGGTTTTTGGGAGCTTCTATGAATGTGGTTTTTCCTGTTATGGTCAACATTTCTTCGAGGCCCTTTTCTTTCGGTGTGTCTTTTTGCAATGCCCACTCTGGTACCATGTTATTTTTCAAGAGTAATACACGAGATAAAAGAGAAAAGGCTTTTATTTCATATCATGTACTTTTACAACTGAGGATAAACTCATTATATAACTAGTATAATCTAAATTAGTCGTTGACACACAATCATTGATTTAGCTAATCATATATTTTCCCAATTCCAAAATGTTTTGACCTAGGTTCTGATTTTCTGGTATTTTGAATGATTCGTTCCTTCCTTCTTCAACAAAATCATTTATATTTAGCTGGAGAAATATATGTTATTGCTCCCCGAATGAGAGAGATAGCCTCATTCTCTATTCCATCATTCAAACCATCTTGTACTACAAGAATAATTATATGTGCAACACATCTCATGCATATGTTTTCCACGCAATATTTTTTACCCCAATTCATTTGTTCAAGTAAAGAATGTTGGGGATATGCCATCGGAATGCCATTCGAGGATGTAATGAATAGGGTATATACGTAAACGTGTTATTCACGTTATAATATTTGAATATTGTATTCGAATATTTATTTATGGAATAAATGTCTTATTGGATTTTACAATTTATTCATTCATAGGCATATTATTTATTTACCATTAGTTCTTGCTTGGCATCCGGTAAGACGGTAAATAAATAAAACCCAAATATAGCGAGTTTAGTCACCGATTCTCATGGAGAGGGGGCACCGGTGAGCTATTATTCTCGGATATTAAATTTGTCCATAAGTCTTAGACTTTTCAGTAGGGTGACTGAATGTCGATCATGACTTATTTGTTGGTGACTCCTAATTGGTTGTGCCAACATTCACGTGGGAAGTGGGAGGTCGTAACATTGATATAAGTTTAATCGGGGATTAACTTGTATTTGGACGAGACTCGTAATCGACGAGCACATGGCTAATTAGTCGCTGAGTGTCAATGATTGATCGATTGACTATAGTATTATACGTAGACCTTAGACCGAAGGGTCATTGACAGAGTTGGCTATGGGGTCCTGACTTGTCACTAGTTTGCTTGGCCCTCCTTGTTCGAGGAAGAACATGGGTCAGTCGTGACATGCGGTCTTGACAACAAAGTGCAACTGCTGCGCATTGACAGTCGTGAGGATTCACAACCTCGCAAGTAATCGAGGTATATGTCCTATGTCTATTCGGGGATGAGAAATTAGGAAGTCTTTGATCATAGCAATAAAATAACTCACTTGGGACATGTAGTGTAGTTTAGTAATTTAATCGTCACGAATTTATCATAGTGTCGGGTTAGTGAGTTTAACATGACCATGGCTTTCACTCAACCGGGACAAACGTGAAGGGTCTATACGTAGTACGACGATATATAGTCGGTTCGTAAAATACAAAGATCAACAGGATCTATTCGGTACCATAAGATTGGCTAGGTGCTTACAGAATTCCTGGATTCCTTCCATGCCGGGTTGGGACGAACCAAGAGAGTCGGGCTTAAAAAGGATCACTGAGACAGTATCTGATAAAGAGAGATGTACATTTATCTAACGGGCTTGGAGTTGTTAATAAAATGTTAAATATGAGTTTTAGTAACTGTATTTACATGGACTTATAGATTCCCGGAACGAAAACGATGGAAAAACGACCAAAACGGAGCTCACAGGCTTCACATCCCCACGGCTGTGGGGCCCTAGGCAAGAGGCTGTTGGGCCTCTCCACGGCCAGCTAATGGCCGTGGGAGAGGCCGTGGGGTGGACAGAGGCTCTTCCCGCCTCCCACGGTCGTGGGCCTTGGTGTCAGTGGCCGTGGGGGCCTGGCAGAGGCCTGCCTTGCCTCCATGGCCGTGGGAGGGTCCCCACGGCGTGGACCGATGTGTATGAGGTCGTGGACCGACGATCTTTTGGTCAATTCTTATCCAAATTTGATCCAAATTTGTTCCTTGTTTTTATGTGAGACATGCGGGACTGTCTAGTCATTTGATGACTTAATAGAAGGGAATCAAACAGTCATGTAGGACATGATTTAATTTTATTATGATTAAAATCAATTTCAATAGTTGAAAGTTAATTTCTATGAAATAGCTTTGAGTAATTTCGTGGCTAAGTGTTAATAAGTTCTTCTCACTCTAAGAATGGTTCTAGAGAGAGTTGAGAGAAAAATAGGTTTCTTTGAGAAAAAAAAAAGTAAGTTTGAGTTTTTAGTAAGTCAAACACACACACATCTCTTCTACAACATCTTCCCCTCCTGTCTACCCTTCCTTGGGAGGAGGTGGAATTTGGATACGTCTCGGGGTCAGCGTGACGATCTTGTGCCATTGCGGTCAAGCTTGGAGAGGTCGGTGTTGCTCGGAGCGAACTACAACAACCGGGATGATTGGCAAAAGCTAGTGATCTTCGCTACGAGGCTAGGGATATTCGCTATGAGGGTAAATTCTTAAACCCTATTACGTGTCATACATGTTTTTCTTTTCTTAACCGAGCGATCCGGGGCTAACCTTACGGGGATCTTGGAAAGTTTAAACTTCCGCTGCGTCCGGGACACCCGGGGTTCAATGACAAAGAACGGCTCCGATATTAGAGGATGCATTATCAATCTTGATAGAAATTACTTTCTTGATCCCTTAATCAAGCATACATGCCTCAACTCCATCACTTTTATTTGCCGTAATCGAACAAACAATCAAGATATTTGCGTAACATCTAATCGTCATCGACAAAGTAAACTGTGAAACACATATAGCTCACCATTCGTAAATATGTCCTTATTTATGTGGTGATTGATTGTATGCATTGAGCATGTTCTTGATGAATGATTCCAGTCTTGATCTCTCCTTGACGTACATGCTGAAAACTCTTCGTGAGAAGAAATCGTAAAAATAGGACACACAAGAAATAGGAAATATCGAAAATTAACCATGTAGTTATAAGGTTGGATCTGGACTTCTCATTGACTACCTCTATTGCCAATCGTTATGTGACACATCAGCTTTCAGATAAGACCAATTTGGGTCTATGTGTGAGTGAAATTACATGGGTGGCATCAATTAATATGGAGAAAATGGACTTAGGAAAAAAGAAAAAATACGTTGTATTCATCTCTGTCTTGCACATATGTTCCTGTGCCCAATTAATAAGATAGTTAAACAGACATAAAATATTTAAGGGTAATTCTATATGCACCCCCTAAAATTCTATTTACACCCCCTCATTTATTATCACCCTCTATTTATTACACTCATAATTATTATCACACTCTATTATTATCAAAACTTATTTGTTCAATTTTCAAACGCATTAAGGTACTTTCGATCCGTTTTTTTTTTTTTTTGCTTAAATACTCTTTAGTTTTATTATTAATTGTACTGGATAATATTGAGAATGTGATAACTATTATTTAAATTATTCTTTTACAATATCAACCAAATGAGATCAAAACTCGTTAGTCAATTGTTGGCTCCTTATTCCATGACTTAAACATATAAATAAAGTTATTACAAATTACTAGTTCAATATTTTAAACATATACTAGGTTTGCCCCCGTGCGACGCACGTGTTATTTTTTGTCATAAAAATTGAATAATTTTTCAATTAAGATGGATTATCTCTTTCAATATACATCACTCATTCCATTCCTAATTAAAAACGGAAAAGTAATACAACTCCTTAATTTAATACAGTGAAACAGGTTCATCAAATACAATCGGAAATTCATAATAAACGACGATACGGTATGTTGGTCGATGATGTTGAAAACACCGTGGTATACTATGTTGGTGAACCCGTTATCTTCTACGCGTCTTCTTTGATGCTCATAATATGCTCATAAGAGAAATGTTAAATCTCTTTTCCTAAATCATGCATATCACTTTCAAAAGCTTTAGTATCAGATAACATAAATGGCGGTTCTCGAATTGGCTCCATGATAATATATTGCAACATTACATTTCAGATATGTCTTCCCGAGCAAAAGTGTACCATTCTTGGACTCAACATTTTATGTTATCATTCATGAGATAAGACATCAGCGTCATCCATATGATGCAGACAAAATTCAAAGTCCGATACCAAAATTCTATGGAAATACAGAAGTTTGTTTCGATCTTGCTGTGAAACTTCGTAAGACTGCTTTAGTGTAAGACTGCTTATTTGCGCGACAGCACTGTAGAAGGCTGCAACAATTTGTATGACTGCAAACTTCGTAGGACTGCTTCAGTGTAAGATTGCGAACTAAAGACTGCTTAATTGCCAATTTTGGAAGACTGCAGTAATTTGTAAGAGTGTACGACTGCGAACTTCGTAAGACTGCTGTAACTTGTAAGAGTGTACGACTGCGAACTTCGTATGATGCAGTAATTTGTAAGATTGTACGACTGCGAACTTCGTAAGACTACTTCAGTGTAAGGCTACGTACAAATGTAAGACTGCTAACTTGTGCGACTGCAATTTTGGAAGACTATAGTAATTTGTATGACTATATGAACCCGAAATCATTAAAATGTGTCCACATATAAAGCAATCTCCCAACAGATAAGATTTAACATTGACGTTATCAGCATAAGACAATAGCTGAAAAACACATATGTTCAGAAGCTAACTAAGAAACTAAATCACAACACATTAAGCGGTAAAGAGAAAATAGTTGAACAACGGCCTAAAACCCATCTGTTTCATTCCCATCCAACTCTAACATTGTAGTTACTTGATTAAAACAAAAGTTCACCAATGAATCGTTGTTCATAAAATATGTATTTCGATATCTTTTGTAGTACCCCTGAGCACTCGCCTACCATTATTTGTTGTTTAGAGCGCACAACTCTCGTACAGACCTTTATTCAAACACATGAAAGACCTTTCTCGATGACGGCACAAAGCAACATAACGTTGAGAAAACCAGATTTTCTCTGTCCCACGTCCCAAATTTCTAAGAAAACCATCAAAGAGGTTAATGAGATAAAAAAAGTAATGATTTGTATGAAAAATGGGACTATACTACCTCTAGTGAAAACTTTCCATTTTTGTGCTAGTTCTTCAAGCCTTAGAGGTCGGTCTGAACAGATTTGACACTGCTAGCTGTAAACTCGATGTTCTGCTTTAGTCTCCGTATGCGCCCGATTAACTCGTATGCAAACCAGACGAATCTTGGAAATGAGATTTCTCATAATCAAACAAAAGATCAGACGAATCGAATAAAGCTCGCAAAACAAAAGCGATTGCTGCTCCCAGAAGCTTGAGCAGCTGAAGGTGATTTGACAGAAAATACAACTACAACAGCATTACCCCGAAATCGCCCAGGTTCACAAAAATATAAATAAATAAAACAACGGCGTCTTCTTCCTATCACAATGCAAGTAATATTTTTACACTTGACAAAAAAGCGAATGCATCATTTTCACACAGTCCTCATAGTCATCAAGATGACAAATACCCAACACCCTTTTGAAATAAAAAAAACTCGAGCAAGAGGTGGGCAACTCCAAATGCAAGTGAAGGTGAGCAGAAAAAACTTGGAATCTTTTCCCAGTAGACAGAACTGAAAACAGTGTCCACGTCACTTACCCACACTTTCTCCAACTTACAGCAGGACTTCAAATTCATTCCCAATTTTTCGGAAAAAATAATTCCTGTCGCATAAAAGATAAAATTTCTTCCGCATGTCATGAAGGATTTCTACCTTGCACCACCAGTATGGAGCATTTTGATCGCCTTTGACTAACTTCAAGGCAATTCCTTCAAGACCCGATGTTTCCCAACTCCTCTTCTTTCCTCCATGAAATTGATACTTTGAACGAACAAAAGAAACGTCTCGAAAGAAGATCATCTACACATATCAGCTTCAGCGATTAAATGTGCAAAAAATGATGCAAAGAGAAAACTTCACTGAAATTATAACGATGATTAGTCTGAGAAAATGCAATTCTCGGAATAAAATACAATTTCAAGCTCTATCCATACAATCAAAGAAATAACAACAAAAAGCACCATTTCTTGACTTCATCTGTACTTGAGAAACAAATATCTGATAAATAAATAGAAGAAAAGAATGACATAGAAAAACCCATTAAAAACTTCATGCAGAAACAACAATAATAACTACGCTATTATCGCCATATCTTCAACCAAATCGATACTCTATACTAGAAAAAAAAAGGAACCCGGCAAAACTACCGTATGAAATGCAACAAACTGCTCATTAATCAATGCTACCGAACAAAAAAGACGCGATTTTTAACCACAAAAGTATAAATAAATAATGCAACAATTATTACACAACCCACCAGTTAAGCTTTTCTTCCGATTACGACAACTGTTGGAACTTACGAAAAAAGATGCTTTATTTGTGTTTGCATTCAGCTTAACTTTATTATTGCACAACATACAAAAACTAAAAAATTAAGACACTGCACTGAAGAAGGTAACTTTACTTGAAAAATCTACCAACATTAAGTTGCAAACATAACTTGCTTCTATGGAAACAGATTCTCCTCATTTATCCAAACCCCAGCTTCCAAATGCTCCTGCTTCTTCAGCACCTGCGGCGACACCATTAACGAACCTCGTTTCAATCTCACCTCATTTAAATCCACATCTCACAAACCCCGATAATACCCCTCGAATTAATCAGATCACATAAAACAGCAGAACTAATGAATATTTAGTAATTCAAACAAACCATCAATATTTATAAAATGTCGAGTGTTTATGATGATATTATCGGAGAACTCTTGGATAGTTTTTGCTTCTACTTCTAATAAGGATCTTGTTGAGATTCATCCTCCACATGAGATACCTTAAAGCTCTGAAAATTGATGATTTCTGCTAAAACAAACAAAGGCTGAAAATAATGAATACAAATCTGTATTAAAGACGAAGAAGTCACTCACGTTTGAATCATCTTGAGAAAATTACTAATCAAAGCCCTTCCATTCTTAGAAAGATTGCGAGAACTAACCAGCTTATTCCCAACTGAAGTAGTTCTAGCTAAACCATTCCTCAATGGTTTCCCATTTGTGCTTGAATGTCTTTTGAAGTTTCCATATTCTGACCCTTTTCGAAAGGATATTAAAGCAGTAGTCGAAATCTTGTTGGATGTTGAAACCTATTTAGACGAATTTATGAGAGAGGGCGAACCAAGCATACTCACACACGTTAAATTCACAACAAAAAGACTCCCAAAAAATTCACTAAAATACTTACGGGGATGCTAATGATCAAGACTTTCTTATCCTGCAAAGTAAAAAAATAACATAATCAACGCATTCTATCAATAGAAATTAGTATTATAAGCAAAACAGAAATAAATCTCGAATAAACCAGACTTAACAAACAATCCAAAGTAAAAACATAAACAACACAAAAGTAAAAAGAAACACCCGCACGCAACACACACACTAAATCAGAAATTGCGCATCACATAGAGAGATAGAGGTAAAGAATCTCGACGAACAAACATACAAACCCACTATCATACACGAAAAAAGCAACCACATACACATAGTGAACAATCAAACAAAAGGCATGTGCGCGTGTAGAAGAACAATCAAATAGATTTATTCACCTTAGAGGGAAATTCATCGCATCGACGTTCGCACATAAAAATTGTGTTGGGGTAAATAAATTGCTGGAGACTGCAATCTGTTGCTTCAACTCTAGAATAGGCACCTGAATTGAAACAGCAAATGAAAGAAACTGAAAAATAGAAAACAAACATGATAAAGACGACATATTTAACAATTTCAGACATTGCAATGCTGAAATTAGATTAATAAACACATATTCAAATGAATCGCACCGAAAAATATAAATTTCTTGAAAAGGGGCCAACTACTATGATAAACTACCATATTCCCAAACCCAAGCCTCTCCACCCAAAGACACAAAACATACAGAAAAGCGACAAATACGCCAAAGAAACGTCTACCCCCAAATCAAGAACGCCGCCGCTCCACCTTGTCCTTGCCACGACAGTGGCGCAAGTGATGTCGACCGACACGGAATCTCAAAATCCCTCAAGATTCGCTCATAACCAACCAAGTGGATAGGCTATTTGATCCGCATTTGCTTTACACGTCTTAAGTCTGGCCCAACATACCCCACTCCATATCCATTCGTTCATGGTTCAGTCCCATTTAGATACATTAATCTCAGCTGATATTAGGCTCTACTGGGCTCAATTTAAGCCCATTTAATACTAATTCAACCCTAGGCGTTCGAAGATATAGTTTCCACATATATACATAAGCAAGTGTTCATATGTCTTCATTCCATCTCGGCTGGAAGGCTAATATCAAAAGACTTATAGCTAGGCCAGAACCCAGTGGTGAGCACACTCACAGTGAGATCAATACATGGGCTTGTATTTGGATTACAGTTTAGATATTCCTCGAAGTTAGTTTGACTTTCTCTTGCAAGAGTCAAATCTGTGACTTGAAAAAAAATACTAGAGAAGAGATTATAACCCACTATATGTAGTGAATGCTGTTTGTTTCGAATAAGCACTAATAATACAATAGAGTGCCATCCCCTCCATTTTTGAGGTAAACTGACCAACACAGTGCTGCTTTAGCTTTGTGAGAATACTTCTCTCATGCTCATCGTTGGCACTTCTGTCGAATCGCAATCGTCAAGCCAACTTTTTTCTGTCGATAGGCAACAAAATATTACCACCTTTACACAAAAACGAAGGCAACAAACACCTTGCGGTACCAATCTCACCTATAAAATTCAGCAATAAATTATTATCGCCAATATAAGGTAAAAGTTTTACCACCTGAAAAGCATTAAAAGCCCGGTCAGCAGCTCTGTAAATTTATACTACATTTTCAGGCAAAATCAAAGAGGAATATGCATGAGAGACAGTGACATGGGGACGAAAATAAGTAGTTAACCCCAAACAATACGTGTGACGTACCATTGGTGTATAGGGAAGAGGCTTATAAAGTACATCGTGGTCCTCGTTCGATTGACGTTGCTCTCCAACCAGTTCGACCAAGTGTTCTATTTCGTAACGGCGTAGTTTCATCTCCACTCGCTTGTACACTACATCTGAGTTCCCACACGATCCCACTCTGATACAACAAATTATCGCAATTAGATCCGCCGAGGATATTCGATAGTATTGGCCTACGATGTTTTTTTCCTTTCTGTACTTACAGAAGTGTTATAGTTGGATGTGTCCACAAATATAGGTGTCAAAGATGAGGATATCTGCATAATTCCACTGCTTGCCGAGCTGGGCCCATCATCGAACCCATTACCTGGGGCGAGCTCATTAAGATCAAGAAATCACCTTTTTCCCGACCGTCTATCTTCTTGATTCTCGTCTCCATCACTATCTGGTCGATCTTTATTCTCTTTTTCTTCGTTATTACCATCAAAAGTCTCAATTGTCTTCTTTTTTTCGATGGGCTTTGCCTCCTCATCAAACTTCCCCTCGTCGAAATCTTGCATAGCAGCAAACGAATATGGATCTCCATCATCATCTTTTTCGCTGCCACTTTCGTCATAAGACTGCTCATCCCTCGAATTTTTAGGTTTATGTTTCACCAGTTCATTCTCTGATTCAAACTATTCATAGACTTTGTAATTCACGCCGTTCCTCGTCGATCACTTACTACACCTAAGGCTCCGTTTGCCTTTTTTCCTTAACCGATCTCAGCCTAGTCGCTCGCTTGGTTACGCCCTCTAAAGTTATGATTCTTGCGAGGACGCTCATCGCTGTCTTCATCGCCCGTGCTTAAGCTGTTATTATCTTATTCTTCTTCATCTTCCTCTTCCTCTCCATTTCTTCTTCGTCCCACTTATGCTCTTCATCGCCTTCTTCGCTGCTCGGAGCTTTTCTTCTCCGTTTCCTTTTCATTAGGTATTCTTCGTCGTAAACAACTTCGCCTACTATATCATCATTACTCTCGGGATCTGCTTCGTTATCTGATATTCCATCGGTCAATTCATTTTTAGCGTATCTATGAGGCCTCTGCATTCTTGGGTTGCTATATAGGATGATAAAAAATACAGCGTTAGTTAGCATGTTTCGAATAAAAATTTGTGGGAATGAAAAAAAATTGTTTTCCTTAGGTACCCGCGATCCAATGATTCGTCTCTCTGATCATCGAATACTAAGTTTTCTTGATCTTCGAGCATTTCATCTCCGTCTTCGGACATAGGGGATGGTGTGCTGAAATTGTTCAGTCGCAAAGTGACAGCCCATCCACCGTTGAAAGAGTTGTCAGTTCTCACATATCCTCTTTCATGGGGTTCGGGCGATTTCTGCCTATTCCTAAGATTCAAAGATTCGTATATGATGCCAGAGAGAGGAGAAGCTGTTAATGATCTTATCGTAAGAGAAAATTGCAAGAGATTCGTACTTGGCGAACTTTAGCGCCTCATTAATGGATCCACGGAGGTACCCGTAGTGACACCATGAGTAGAGCTCGTTCAGCGAATGAGGGTTGTGCTTGACCCCCTCATCACCGTCAAACATCCAACAACGTTCATTCTCCACCGGGCTACAAAATTAAAGAAACATATTACCGAATTCAAATCGAAAATTAGCTTAACAACAAATTTAGAAAATTAATCAGTAAAACATTTTCATAATCTGACATACCAACAACAACTGCCGCTGCTGATAGCTGACAATTGCACCACTTTTTTATTAACCGAATCTGGAAGGTTGACGAAGGCGGTGGAGACATGCTCGGGGAATTGATTGAAGTAGGCGAGAGGGACAGGGCTTAGGAGATTCCCATCGAGGAGCAGGGGATAAACCGGTTTCAGGCAGAAAACCACTCTGCAACCCTCGCACAGCTGCTGATGGATGTACGGCCACAAAATTCTCCCTTTTGGTCCAGCTACATCCAACCCTTCACGTACTCGCTGCCGTGCCCGCCGTTGACAATGTCCTCCGGCTTTGAGGAAGCATGATTTTGTCTAGTTCGATAGATGAAAGGGCTGTTTTGGGGGTAAAAGAGAATTCTTCTAACTAACATTCATGACCTGAATTATGATCGAGGGAGATGAACAGGCCAACCATTAATGGCAAATTATTTGGTAGATGAAAGGTTGCTTTGGGGGTAAAAGAGAATTCTTCTGTCTGTTCATGAAATGAATACTGACCGATGGAGATGAACAGACCAATCATTAATGGCAAATTAATACTCCCTCTGTCCCAAATCTTTTTGTACATTTGGGTGGCGCGCAAATTAAGAAACTGAATATTTTAATAATATAGTACAATTAAAAGGTAGAAAAGTATATATTTTGCCACGTCTTTTAAGAATATCTAATATTATTATATTGATTGTTTGTGATAGTTTTTTTGCTAAATAAGGAAATGTACAAAAGATGTGGGACGCCCGATTTAGTAAAATGTATAAAATGGTCTGGGACGGAGGGAGTAGTAAGTTTTGATGCCCCTCATTAGGAAATAAATAACTCAATGGAACACAAAACACGCCGGCCAGACCCCAAATAAAATATCCAGTCGTTCCTAGAACGACACGTCAGCGAAATCCGGCGACTCACAGCCGGAACCACCAAATATTATTGCCGGAATTCGTATCCGCAATCCTATTGGTTGGGGGGAGACTCCGTTGCTGACGTGGCAAGCCCAAGAAAGAGGCCATCCAACTTTATATTATACAGATTATAATCCTGAGATAATGGTTCAATTTTATTTATTTAAATCTATTTTAAAGTAATAACAAATATTTCTATTATATGAATGTTTTTTTAAATTAGTTATTAACATTAGTAACTTAAACTCTTTGAAAGTGTTGATTTTAAATTCATCCAAAAAGATAAAAATAAATAAATTAGTTAATTAATAATTGTTGAAAATTGGAAACAATAATAAGTGGCGAATCCAATGAAAAGTATTAACAAATAATACTCCCTCCCAAACCATTTTATACATTTTACTGGGCGTCCCACATCTTTTGTACATTTCCTTATTTAGCAAAAAAAAACTATCACAAACAATTAATATAATAATATTAAATACTCCTAAAAGACGTGTCAAAATATACACCTTTTTACCTTTAAATTGTACTATATTGTTAAAATATTCAGTTTCTTAATTCCCATGCCAACTCTCAAATATCCAAAAACACTTAGGACAGAGGGAGTACTTTAATGATGAATTAAAAAAAAAAAATTTTTACAGGAAACTTCAACGTTTATTCCTTAAAATATTTTTTACAGTAGAGGGGAATTACCAGAGAGAAGGAAGAGAGAGTACAAGAGAATGTAAATTTAGGCACACCTGAAGCATATGAGCTTCGACTCTATAAATAGAAGAAAAAGGTAAAATACAATAATTAAAGTAAAGAAAATTTTTCTTCATAGCCGCCCCACTTGAAAAGGAATCTTGACAGCTATTATCCATTTGTTCGAGAAAGTCTTCTTTAACTTTATTAAAGCTAATAGTGATCAACTTTCCATCGTTGATATCACTTTCAACTTTTTCTGACCTTATCCATAGCATCTTTAATTTCTTTGATTTTGATGGTATCTTTGGCGCTAGACTCCTTGATTTCTTCACGGGTCTTAGCAATTTGCGCCACTTTGTCTTTAATGATGGCCATTTCTTGTCCTATGAGGTCCATTGTATTGTCGTTCACTTCTTCAAATATAATATCTTCCGGATTTTCCGGATCTTGTCCTTCACCAGCAAGGCAAAGGTCTTCGTCTTCATCAATTTTTGAAGATGTCCCCATCGAAATATCTCCGATATCCATACCATAATTTTTCGCAATGTCTTTCTTCATTTCTTCGAAGTAGACATCAATGATTTCATTGGGCTTCATTTTACCCTTTTGTAATTTGATCCTTTGAGAAATCATTTCAAAAGGACTAGGAGCTTCCCTTTGTTCACGATTATTAATCGCATTTTGATAAAGAGAAATTTTCTCTTCGATCTTGTCGATTGTCTGTTGGCTTTCATATTGACCAGTAGCTGTCTTTCTTATCATGTTTTTCCAAAACTTTATATAAAAGTTTCTTTTTAAACATGGAATTTTTTGTTGGGTATAACCCACTTCTGGAGTCCATCTCCAAATCCAAGAAATACTAAATTCAATATAAAAATGTAAAGAAGCCATTCCTTCAATACATTCTTTTTTATGTTCCGCTTCTATAAGAGTCGGAGAAACTTTAACCCATTCTTGATATAATCCAAAAAAGGGTTCTTTAAGAATTTCAATTGTAGCTCCATAAGAAAGCCACCATTGATAAAACCAATTTGGAATATCGGACTTATATACATCCGCACAAATTTTTATCCACCAAGAATGTTTTTTACTTTCATTCTGGTATAGAAATACTTTATAAAAGGCATCGATATAATCGTAATAATTAAATTTAATAAGAGTTTTTAACTTAGGATGGAAATATTCTCTATCCTTTAATGGGTGAATAGCCCATTTTTCAGGCGAAATAATTTGCTTGAAAATAATTTTACTAAAGGTATAACCCTTTTTCAAAGCATAAGGGGTATTTCCCGCATTAAAGTGATCAAAGTCACATGTTCCCGTAGACTTAAGAATATTTTCATAAGTGTCACGGTTTTTATAAAAAGTAGCAGCATATGATGCTCTGTCTAAATACCTTGACATTAAAGTCCAAGGTTCATCAGACCATTTTAAGTCTTTGAATTCGATTAATATAATTACCTCATTATGAGAAATTTTCTCATAGTCAACCTCATCTTCTTCTTCCGCAATTATTTTTGCGTAAGACGTTCCTTCAGCAGACTTTGCTTTCTGCTTTTTATATTCAAGGAATTCTCTAAATTCTTCGCTGCTCAAGGTATTACTTGAGGATAGGTTTTCTTTAACCAGCTTCTTATTGCCCATTTGAGCAATAACATTTTTGCCACCTCTTCCACCTCTATTAGAGGGGAAACTTCTCCCATATTGGGACATAACTGCAAAATTCATGAAAGATACTCACGAGTAAGATAATCAGGAAGACTATTATCGCTTCCTTTTTATAAATAATTTCAAAATCGAATGGGGCTAAATGAGCCTGCCATCTCGCAAACATTTGTTTGGAGACATCATGCTTGAAATCTTTCTAAAACATGAATTTTGCAGCTTGACAGTCAGTTTTTATTAAGAATTTTTGATTATATAAATCATCCTGAAATTTAAGGACACATTTAACTATAGCGAGGACTTCTCTAGCTATAGTAGCATAATTTTTCTGAGCATTATTCCATTTCCCCGAATGGAATCTAACTAAATATTCTTTTTTATCTTCTGAAGAAACTTGTTTTAAGATTCCTCCGAAGCCTAAATCAGAAGCATCAGTTTCAATAATTTTTTGCCAATTAGGATTTGCAAGCATTAAACAAGGTAAATGCGTAACCTTATTCTTAATTTTCTTAATTGCTTCAGTGTGACTATTTGTCCACTGACATGGAATCTTTTTTAATCTATCATATAAAATAGATGTATCAATTGCAAGATTTTCATAATAAGGAGAAATTTAATTAAGACTCCCTAAAAATCTTTGAAGTTGAGTTTTATCAAGAATTTGATCTGAAAATTTTGACGCAAACTCAATACTTCTATTAATTGGGTTAACATTACCCTTTTCAATGGTATGACCCAAAAATCGAACTTTAGTTTGAAATAAAACCATTTTTGGGCTGGATATAACTAAACCATTTTGAATAACAATTTTCTTGAAAATATCAAGATGTTCAAAATGAGTTTCAATATCTTTAGAAAAAATTAAAATATCATCAATATATACGATGATAAAATTACTATAAGGAATAAAGATATCATTCATTATATTTTGAAATTCAGAAGGAGCATTTTTTAAACCAAAGGGCATAACATTCCACTCAAATTGTCCAATTGGACAGTAAAAGCAGTTTTATACCGATCTTCTTCGGCTATTTGAATTTGCCAAAAACCTGATTTTAAATCAAAATTTGAAAATATAATGGCATTAAATAAACGATCTAAAAGATCTTTTTTATTAGGAATAGGATACCTAATCCATTTTAAAACTTTATTTAAAGGCTTATAATTAATAACTAACCTTGGTGCTCCCCTTTCCTTTTCTGCATGATTATTAACATAAAAGGCAGTACACGACCAAGGAGATTTTGAAGGTTTTATTAAACCTTTCTGTAAAAGAGAAGTTACTTCTTTTTTACATAATTCTAATAATTCAGAATTCATCTGACAAGGACGAGCTTTAGTGGGAATATTTTTCTCACTAAAATCTTCCTCATAAGGTAATGTAACAATATGCTTTTTCCTATTCCAAAAAGCATTAGGTAAATCGTTACGTATTTGTAACGTAAATTCATTATGTAGTATTTTTATTTTTTCTTGTAACTTAGGATTTTGGAGTTTATCCTCAATCGTAAGTATACTGATTTCTTGTTTCAGATAATTTACCTGATTTTCTTTTGCGTTGATAAGAATAGAATCCTTAATTTCATTAAGAATCCTAGAAAAGGGTTCAGTAATGAATTCAAAGTATACTTCTTTGTTATCGAAGCTTCCTTTAAATCCATATTCATCAATATTTTTTATAGGAAATATTTTCCTAAGAAATGGAGTACCAAGAATTACTTGGTTCGTGATATTCTTAACTAACAAGAATGAAGTAGGGATACAAACCTTATTTTTACAAATATAGGCCTTAGGAATTTTATAATTAATTTGCAATTTTTCTCCGCTTGCAGAGCTAAGAGAATGAGTTGTTTTATGGAAATATTGTGTAGGAATTATTCCTTCTTGAATACAATTTATGCTCCACTATCAATTAGTGCAATCAGATTCTTTTGAAAATTTCCGTCAATGAGTAGTGATATTTTCACTAACCATTTTTGCGAAGTTATTACTTCAAGTGTTGAAAGAAAATTATCATCCTTATCATTTAAGGAAATATTAGTAAATTCTTCATAATTTTTTAATTCTTCAATTTTTTCTTTTCCTTTTTCTAATCTAGAAAATCTTCGTTCTAAGTCGATATGACCTAATTTTAGATTTTTAATTTCAGTTTTAAGATTTGAAATTTCAATTGTCAAATCTTTAATATTAACAGGAAATTCATTCTTATATTTATTTTTATTTTGAAGTAATTTCATTACTTCGGACATTTTATAAGGTTCAGTTTTAGGAATAACTTCTTTTGAAGTTTCTTCCTCTTTTTGAATCAATCTTTTAATTATATAATTTTTTAATCTGGATCTTCTGTGTGTTTTAACATTTCGAGAAGATTATTATCAAGAACATTTAATTCTTGAAATTGAGAAATAATTTGGTATAAATTATTATCTTCTGATTCAGATTCTGAGCTTTTAATAATTTTAGAACAAGATTGTCCTATTTGGCAATTTTGACATTCTTCAGATTCTGACGATGAAATATCTTCAATGATATTGTTTTCATCACTCGAAGAAGTTTCACTGTCTGATTCCAACAGAATTTTTGATAATGTTTCTTTTAAATCATTATCAATATTTAAATTATTAATTTTCCTTTTGGTCCAGCAAGTTTTTGCCTTGTGACCTATTTTCCCACATTTTCGACAAACAACTGGAGGGAAATTTTTTCTATATTGATAATCTTTATTATCTTTTAAGAGTTTTTGTTCTCTTCGTTTAGATTTTCGATATTTTCTCCTTTCATATTGTTTAGGAGAATATTTTTTAGGTTTATATTCTTTACGAGGTTTACTCGTAGAAGGATTTTCTATGCCAAATTGATCACAGAAATCTCCTAATGTTTCTTTTCATTAAGAGAATTTTTCTTAATTTGTTTGTTCAGCTTTATTTCGTTGCATAAAGCTAAACCTTCTTGAGTACAAATACCAATAAGTTTACCGTAAGTATAGGAATTATAATCTATACTCGGTTCTCCTTTTCTAAGATTATTCCTTACTCTTTCTGCAAAGAGTGAAGGTAATCCGTCAATAAATTTGGATTTCCACTGAGTACTATTAGACTGGAAGTTCCATAACACGACAAAGGAAGGTATCTTTATACCACCTAAAAGATGTAAGAGTTTTACATCTTAAGTTTTGGAGAAGAGTTCTGATATTTTCAGAATTATCAGACCATCGGCCTGTAAAATGTTCTATTATATTAATACACAGTGTATAAACTGCATTTTCGACTAATTCGTCATTTTCCTCTTTCATGGTAAGATAAATTTCTTCTTGCTCTCGAAGAGTAAGATAATTATCCCACCATCCTTTTAACTGACCAGTGAAGCCAGCAACAATCATCTTAGCAACAACTCTGTCGCTATTATGATTAGCTTTGCATATTGTACTATACATAAGCATTCTATGTATCATAAAAATTTGTCTTTCAGTATATCTAGGTTCCACTCATAAATACTCCTGCCACTATAAGAATTATTAAGTGTTAATTCTTGTTCTTCGAACAAGACATCTTGAGGAGTTGGTCTTGGATAATAAAATTTAGTTTGAATTGGTTTAATGGAATATTTTTCTTGTTTAATCTTATTTAATTCTTCATTAAAAGTATTATAGATACTATCAGAATGTTCAAGTTTTTCTTCAAATTCTTCGCTTAAAGTATTAAGTTTTAAATCTTTAAGCTTTTCATTAAGTAAATTTTCAATATTAGAAATGATTCTAATTAAAATCGATAATTTTAGGAGGAGGCTGAACACTCGGAGAAGCTTTATTAGCTATTTCAACTTTATCTTTATTTATTAAAAGATAATTTTTTATGTCTTTTATTGAAGACGAAATTTCTTCAATATTCCTTTTTAATAAAGAAATGTGTTCTCCTAAAACAATAACATACATATTTGTATAATTTTGTTGTTTTAAAAGACTATTAATATGATTAATAGTAATAGAAAGCGTATCATTTTCCTTTTCAAATAATTTTTGAAAAGCATTAAAAAACCTAATTTCATTTTCTTTTTCCATTTGGAAACTGGTTTGAGGAGGAAAGATAGAATTAATATTTTTCCCATTCGAAAGCTTATAATTTCTTTCAAGAACAGAAATCATATTTTTAAAATATCTTGATAAAAACCAAGGAACGGAAGGCAATTTTTCATTTCGTCTTTCAAGATCTTTATAAAATTTTTCTTGAATAATATTTTTATCTTCTTTATTAAAGTTTTCGAAAAACCATTTTCTAAAAAGTTCCCATTTGGGTTGATTAAATTCTTGTTGAATTTTCTTTCTTGCCGGTGATCCCGGACTAAAATCAATTCTTGGTTTAAAATCCATTAAACACGATAATCCATTTCTGACTCGGTTATTTCCTCGTCTTGATTTTTAAAAACACCATGAACAATATTATCAGGATTAATTCTTAATTCTTCAACCTTATTTTGAAGATAATCACTAGAGGCTGATTCTCTAATCTGAGAAGTCGAAGCTCTAGAAGGAGATCTTATCATATAATCACATGGTGATATATGATAGTGCGATGAGCTTGATCTAGTAATTCTAGATCTCGGAGTTCTTACATCGACAGATTTTCTGTCCTGCTCAAAGTGTATTTGAACAGTTCCATCTGTTGTCTGTATTATTTGAGTAGGATTTTTCTTAATTTTTGCGTTGCAGAGGCATAGCTCGTTCAATAACCCAATTTTCTGGGAATTGAATTTCTTCCCATTTAATAGATCTACGAGTTGTAATATTAGATCTACTAAAATTAGTTTCTATTAAAACAGTTTCGTTGATGGGTTTATCAACGATTTTGCATTGAGGATTAAGCGTATATAAAGGTTTATAATAAATTCTATAACAGATACAAATTACTTCCGAACCCGGAGCATAATTATATCCGTGAGTTTTGACATTTAATGTCAGAGGATCCAATATATTGACATCAGTCAATGATAATTGGAGATTTGGATACACATTAAAATAGACTGGACCATGTGCCAGACTAGACTGAATTATTCCCATAAGGGATTGTTTCCAGTCGAGATTTCGACCGTCTCTAAGAGCTGCTATAAAGCTCTCTGGTAAACCTTCTAAGCTCAGAGGTTTAAAGGCTACCTGAACTAAACCAATATGAATAAACTTATGGTTTATTCTATATTTTTCTAAGTCTCTAGTACTTAGAAGCCTAATAACCATCTCTTCGTTGTTAAGAGAGATAGTTTCTTCGGTAGTTTTGACTACATGTTTCAAGCCTAATTTTTCAAAAGTTCCTAATTTATAAATTATTTTATGATCAATCTTAGGAATTGTCCAACGATTTAATTTGTCTAAATCTTGAGGAACATCATATTCCTCTTCAATACTGTTTTTAACAGTATCTTTTCTTCGCATCAAATTCATTTGAAAAAGACGTTAAACTACACCTTAATTTCTTAATACCCCACCATGGCTCTGATACCATACGGAGAACATACGGAGAGGATCTTTACTAAAATTAAAACTAAAAGTGAAAAAGTGAAAATTGGAAAGAAGGTACGTGGCGTTGTTAAACCTATTAGTCCAGTTATCAAACTGTAAACAGTCTGATCCCGTTCGGACCCAAGGTATTCCAGCCTATATACCAAAAATCCAAAACGAAGATAAAATTTATTTTTGTGATTGTTAGAATTAAATCATAGGATACAAGGATTTTTACATGATAAAATTTTCATTTGACTAATTCAATCGGTAACAGCCATGCCCTCAAACGCCTTACTTTCGGCAACACGGGCTTTGCCAAGATCCGACACAGAATTAATCAAAATCAAATTTTTCCACAACCTTTATCTAAAATTTAATTCTTTTAATAGATTTTTAAAAGATTTCTTTTATAAAAGAAAATATTAATTACATCATATTAATATATGTATAGAAATATGATATAAAACCATGATTAAAGTATTAAGGCATCTTGGTGTAGTTTAACGATGAAAATTAGCCTTCCATTAAGGCTAAGAAAAATAAAATAAAAGAAATAACAAAATTAAAAAACTTACTTAAATGAGGAGGAGTTGTACTCTCTCTTCCTTCTCTCTGGTAATTCCCCTCTACTGTAAAATATTTTAAGGAATAAACGTTGAAGTTTCCTGTCACTGGAAGTTCCATAACACGACTAAGGAAGGTATCTTTATACCACCTAAAAGATGTAAGAGTTTTATATCTTAAGTTTTGGAGAAGAGTTCTGATATTTTCAGATCTTTACTAAAATTAAAACTAAAAGTGAAAAAGTGAAAATTGGGAAGAAGGTACGTGGCGTTGTTAAACCTATTAGTCCAGTTATCAAACTGTAAACAGTCTGATCCCGTTCGGACCCAAGGTATTCCAGCCTATATACCAAAAATCCAAAACGAAGATAAAATTTATTTTTGTGATTGTTAGAATTAAATCATAGGATACAAGGATTTTTACATGATAAAATTTTCATTTGACTAATTCAATCGGTAACAGCCATGCCCTCAAACGCCTTACTTTCGGCAACACGGGCTTTGCCAAGAGCCGACACAGAATTAATCAAAGGGACCTTTACAATTCAGCCCCCATTCAACTTTAAAAATCGTGTTCAGCCCCTGTCAGAAAAAAGCAATTAGTTTTAAGGACCCGATTTTTCATACCACTTCATCGGTCTGTGGTACCACTTCTTTGTTCTGTAGTACCACTTCTTTGTTATGCAATACCACATAATTGCTCTGCAGTACCACTTAATTGTTCTGCAGTACCACTTCATTTTTCTGCGGTAAAAATGAAGTGGTACTGCAGAACAAAAGAAGTGGTACTGCAGAGCAATTATGTGGTACTGCGGAACAAAGAAGTGGTACTACGAACAAAGAAGTGGTACCACAGACCGATGAAGTGGTATGAAAAATCGGGTCCTTAAAGCTAATTGCTTTTTCTAACGGGGGCTGAACACGATTTTTAAACATGAATAGGGGCTGAATCATAATTAACTCTTAATCAAAATCAAATTTCAAAAACATTCACAATTTTCAATATTTTTTTCAGCCCTCAGCGGGTGTCAATTGTACCCAATATTTAATTGAGGCATCTAAACAGTTTACCTCTTCAAGTTCGATAAGAATCAACAAGTTACAATCCCGACCTATCATATGCTTAGAGGCGGCAGTGTGTTAGGAGCTTGAGCAGGCCCCCGTGGCGGAGGAGGTCCGAGAGTGCGCCGTCATGGACCTCGAGCAACGATTCACCGGCCACGGCAATGCCGCCTCTTCGTTCGGCGGCGATTTGTCTCCTGCTGCAAAATCTGCTTTTGATTTTCTTTTTCGGGTTCTGTTAATTTCTTGAGCTATTCGTTATATCTGAGTTAATAAGGATTATGGGCTTTTGCTTATGCAGTGTGTTAGGAGCTTTTGTCAGTTGTATAGTTCTTGGTAACATAGTATAATCGATACTCTTCTTTTTAATTTTGTTGAGTGGAGATTTGAGAAGTTGAGCGCTCGGAGAGAGTTGGGCTGTTTTTCTTGCATAAGGTCTTCGAAAAAAATGTGGAAAATTGTGAAGGTAAAGCAAGATCTGTTCATTCGTCGGGTTAATATAATCTTTATGTCCTCTTTTCTGTATTCACTTTCTGAAAGTTCTTAGTTGTTACATCATCTTTTCATACATGCTTGGGTGTATGATATGATCTAATATAACTTGCCTCAATCTCCTTATGGTGAGCAGTAAGCAAAAGGCAAATGTAGATTGCACTGGTAAGAATCAATGGTTAGGCGCAATTACCCATTGATGAATAACTTCTGGTGCGAGGCTTGGCGTCCATAGAGAAGAGAGCCGTAAGCCCGTAAGCGTTTCTATTAGTAAAGTCAAGGATTTGATGAAATGAAGACGATGTCGGCAACTAGAGGGGAAAATTTCGAGGCTGCCGGTTGCGGCTCTTGCTAGAATGATGGTGGAGGACTCGAGGAGTTGCTTTGTTCGGAGTATTATCCATCTTGGGTTGTGTTCTCACGGCGGCAAAAGGTTCTCCGCCTTATTTTTGGGTCTTTGATTTATTTGATGGTTGACGAACTTTGGATTTGTTTATGAGCTGAACTTCTTGATGTTGAACTGTTTCATTGCTTTTTGTTTTTTCCACTTTTCAGTTGACTTAGCTTAATCGTCGGTTGGAGAAGAACTGGCGTTATGTCAATGACCTTTGGTTTAGATATTCTGATAGTCTTTTATTTGTTTATCTTTCTTTGATGATTTCGTTTGATGTTTGGAATGTTTGACGGGTTGAAAGGCTGCTCGGAGCTGATAAAGGCAAATGTGGAGCCAATTTTGGAGCAGTATAGGCCGTCTATTTAGCTTCATTTAAATTTTCCAAGCTCACTGTTGTAGATGTGGCTCCGCAATTCACAGGTGTTTAGTTTGGTTTCTTTTTCCGTCATTTATGAAAATTCAGAGAAAGTGCTTTGGTTACTGTTGTTGAATGCTAATAATTTATGGCAAGGGTGTTCGACAAATCTGATTGAACTCATTGGCAATCTTCAATTCAGCTGATCGGTTTGTCGCTTTTTAAGGAGTTTCAATTATCGAAGATGGAAGTGAACGAATGACAATGGAATTAGAGATGCAGTGGGATGGAAACCCCACTAATATACTTGATATTATGACTTATCTTGGTGTTGTTCTTCCCGTCCCAAGTAATCTCTCTCTATATAATATATATACATAAATATGTGTGTTTATACGTGTATCTTTTATTATACAAGTTTCTGTACTTCACATTTTCTCCATATCAGAAGATCTCAAAGCCTTGGGACTGGCAAGGATGACTATCTTGATTGCTTCGGGGAACCCGAGAAGATTGGCAAGGTATAAGACTGTAAGAAACCCTTACATATCCAGAAAATTCGTCGCAGTATAACAATTGATCTTTATGCAATACGAGCAGATTTTGACCGATATAGAAGATTTGAAGTGTTCTTGGCTGGTGGTGAAAGCCCTGGAGTTTTTCGACAAAGAACATAAGCACATCATCTTCGTAAGAAAATCGGGGAAAGGAAACGAACAAACAAATATCATATGGCTTCGTCATTAATGCGAAGTACTGACACCTGCTTTTGCGTTATTACCAGGATCACTATGGGAAGAAAGATCTTTCTGATGTTGCGAAGATAAAGTCCCTCTACAACGAACTTAATCTCCAAGGCGAGTTTGCCAAATATGAAAGGCATAGTTACAAAAAGCTTGCCAAATCCATCGAACCTTATCCCAGCAAAGCTGTTCAAGAAGTGCTCAAGTATTCCTTGGGAAAGATATACAAGACGCAGAAATAAAACAATATTCACTTCCCAAGTGATGATGAACTAAACAAGGTTGAAGACTTCTATGTATGTGCCTTTCTTTGTAATTTCCGTTCATGGGATAACTGTCCACTATTCAGAACCATAAATTGGATATGACGTTACCTTTTTGTTATTGATATGTAAGATTGCTATTTTTCTGTCCACTATTCAGAACCATAAATTGGGATAGTAGCAACAACCTTGCATGCACGTATAAAAAACAAACTTCGGCTTCGGCGGTGTGCTGGAGCCTGACGCTGTTCTCATCGTCGCCAACGATGGCTTCTTTTGATACCTTTAACCCATTCTTTGACTTCCAGCGGCTGCCTCTCTCTCTGTGGTTGGGTAAGTCTTTAGTAGTTGGGATCGTCTTTCTAATTAATTTTCTCAATAAAATTTTGAACAAATGGTGCAAGCATTCTCTTTTTTTCGTAGGCATACGGACATACATACATATACAGTAATGAGACTAAGGAAGATGCACGTTGAAAGCTATGTTCTGAGAGGCAACCCATAGTATGGAACGTGTTTATAGAATATCCTATTCGCAACTTGCCTTTAGTGATGGCAGCAGTAATCGAGGCGATCATCGCTTGCATGGAATGAAATCCGGCCAGGACGGGGTGGCTCAGATGTTGATCCCCAACTGATCAAGGAAATCAAGCAGACCGTGACGATTCTGTTCATGGCCACGTCGACGAGTCCGAGTTTCTGACCCTAGCCGATGACGAGAACCACATCAACAGGGCACAACTTTAGGGTTCTGTTTTTCTGTGGCCGTTGGAATCTGGGGAAGGCATATAGAAAGATTAGGGACGGCGTTGCATGATTAGGACCAATGGCGGGGCTAGAGACTGGAAATATAATCGAGGTTGTGAGGTAAGTGTGACTTCTTTGAGTATTTGATGACTACTCACTTTTCATCTACACAATCCCTTTAATTTTCAGGCAAATCTGCGAAGGCTTGACCACATACGACCACTACACAACATGGGAGGCGGTAGTGGTAGTAGTATAGTGGCGATTATTGAAAATTTTATTTGTTGAGTTTCTTACACCATTTTGTTGTTGATGGCTGATCCCTAATTGTGGGGTTTGTACGTTTCGCGCCCCTTAAGTTGTATGGATGCAACCCATCATGTTTTGAAGTGATTTTGTAGTTTGAAATCCATTTCTCTTCTCATATTTTTATTTCCCCCCGTTTGTGATGCTTAGGGCTGGGGAAAAATACCGAAATATCGAAATACCGTCCTTATCGTATCGAATCGTATCGAAAATATCGAAAATTTTGGTATACCGTAGTTTTTGGTAAGGTATGATACCGTACCGAAAATTTTCGGTACGGTAATGGTATGAAAATTTTTAAAGGTATACCGATTATACCGAATACGAAATTCTAAAATATTTAATATATTATATATATATATATATACACATCTATATATATTACATTATTTCGAAAAATATAAAATGAAAAATTAAGGATCTTCATAAACTTATTTAGCCCATAAATTATTAATTTATACACAACTTTCTAATATTAGGCCCATCATATTTTACTCATGTAACTCAAGTAACATTTAATTTTTGCCTTTTTAATGTTTTTTCATGATTTTTGAAAGCTTGAAGATGCAATGCAATTACTTTTTGTTAATCTTCACTAATTTTTTAAATATAGCCGCTTCGTTTTAATTAATCTGTATGTAAAGTTGTATTTTGTGGTTATGTAAAGGTTTTTGTCTTATTAAGGAGACTAGCTAAAATATGTAAATTATTTAAGGTTAAAAAATGTTTTTATTTTGAAAAATTTCTGGTATTAATAATCTAGCTTATTGGGACCTAAGGAGTTTGAATTGATTAAAAATTCCAAAACAATGAATTAACGAGTCACGAGACATGCATGGTAAAAAACCCTCCGTATGAATGGTATAGAAGGTATGATACCGATACCATACCGAAATTTCGATAAGATACCGTATCGAAATTTAAGGTATACCGAAATTTTGGTATGGTATTGGTATGATTTTTTTGGATACCAAAATTTCGGTACGGTATACGGTATCACAGTTTTGGTACGGTATACCGTACCGAACCACCCCTAGTGATGCTTATGCATAGGGCTTGAAATTGTATTTTTCATATTTTTTAAGAGCATCTACAACCCATAACACAAAAATAAAGTTAATTTTACACAAATATACAGTTGTTATAGTGCTTTTGCTCCAACCTATAAACTTTATTTTCAACAATAATTTTTACTCCAACCCATCAACTCTATTTTCTACACAAAAAATAATTTTATATGTTCATATCATTATTAATTTAAGATAAGTTTTCAAATAAAAACAAATTAAATATTAAAACTCTAGTTTTGTGTTGAAAATTGTGTGTACTCCAGATCTAGAGTATCTCTGCAGATCAACACAATATTAGTGTTAGATATAGAGTCTCATTAGAACAAAGACATACTCTATTTTTGTGTTCTATACAAAAATCAAGTACCCATTGGAGATGCTCTAAGTGGTGTTTTTTATGGTTGTGCAGTGAGGTTGCGATGCAACCCAGACAAAGCTCTCATATTATATGCGGGTCGGATCTTATGTCGATGGGTTTATCTACGACAATGTCGTTCATTACGCACACTTGAATCTTGGTAACAGAAACCAATGTGAAATTTTAGCAGTTTGTATTTTTTTTTAATAGTGAGTGATGACAGTCCCTCCGTGAGATGAGAGAAATCGGGTTGGGTTGTGTCATAATTTGCAGAGGGAAAATTGCTTTAGATTGATTGAAGGTTTTTTTAGGGCATTCACCGCCGTATGACAATATCAAGAGGTTGGTCATTCTCGATGGTCTCAAATGTGTTTTTTAAAATCTCATTCTTGAATATGAACTTTTAACAAAAAAAATCGCATGTTTTGTGTCTTTGTAATCTCAAAATATACTTTCGATAATAACAGCTTTAAGAGGCTACAATTTGGACACAAGTCGTCTTCTCGGAAAGCTATTCTTAGAAGTTTGTGGGATTATTACGATAAGATCAGCGGAAGTTGGTGATATGTCTTATTTTCAACATAAATTGGACAAAATTGAATTGTGCATGATTTAAAACTTCTTGCATGATTCGAAAATAAGAGGTTGGGCAGTATACCTCTGTACGATAAGTAATAGTTGGCAAATTGTGGCACTTGCTCAAGGAGTTCGCACTATCGTGGCGTTACTTTGTACAGGAGAACTGGATTTTTTATCCGTGGGATCTGTGAAACAAATCAAGAAATGCGAAGGCATATAATCGTATTTAACATTAGTTGCAGAGGGTGACGTTATTCATTTTTGTAGATCGATGCTTGTGTTTTTCACTCTAGCTTTAATCTTTACATAAAGTTTCAGGTTTGATCTCTGTTCTGTATAACTATTACGCATTCGCCTTGAAGTTCTACTTAATAATTTTGGATTTGTCTAAACTTTCAAGATTTGGTTTTCTTCCCAGTCGCTTAGGTTTTTGCGGGTGCAACAAGTATGTATTGGAACATTTATTCCAGCTTTTGTGCATAATCATTTTCGCTCTGTGTAAATCTTCAGGTTTCAGTTTTGTTTATATGCTTTTTGCGTACACCGGCTCTGCTTTTTGCAGGTGCAAAAGTATGTATTGGAACATTTATTATGATTTATTTGTTAGGTTTATATGTGTTGAGCTGTGAAAATAACTATTACGCATTGCAATAGTGCACGTGATGAGGGCGATGAAGATCAAACGTTTGCTACAGAACGTAGTGCATGATCATTTTTCGCTTTGAAGTGGTGCACATTTTGGCGGGTGCAGGTACTATGTATTTGAACATTGTTTGTACTTCAGTTTTGTTTATAGTCTCTCAGGTTTCTGTGTACAGTCGCTCAGTTTTTTGCGGGTGCAAAAAGAATGTACGGAACAATTATGATAGCTTTCGTTCATAATCATATTTGCCTTTTGCATGTTTCAGTTTTGTTTAGAGTCTCTCACTTTTTTGCGTACAGTCGCTCAACATCTTGCAGATACAAAAAGTAAGTGTTGGAATATTTTATTAGATCAATTGTCATGTCATTTTATCAGTATTTAATGTAATAGTTTATCAAATGTGATTTTTTGTTATAATTCAACAACTAGAAAACTTATGAATTATTTTTGTATGTCTTTTTATTTTTACGAATAGTTATGATGTTTCAAATTTAGCAATTCACACGGTAATATAAACTATGGAGCAGATCGCTGAGACGGCAGCCCGGCCGAAATCAGGATCGCGGCTGTTTTCGGCGACGCGCGTGCGTCTTCGGCCCGCGGCTGATCCGCTGCCGGCGTCGCCGCTGGATGCCGGACCGGCGTCAGAGCCACCATGGCCGGTGCCGGACCCAGGGCCCACGGTAGATCGGGCCTGCTCCGAGCACCCAATCCCGCGATCGCGCAGCCACGGCCGGTTCGCGCCGCCGCGCCTGGCCGCACACTTTTCGGTCTTGATGGTGGCTGCCTCGTCGGTCACGCCGCACGAGGTGGTGGCCGTCGGATGGCAAACGATGCATCGAGCAGCCCCACGCCTGTCAAACGGCGTTGGCTTCGATCATTTCCCACGCGCCTCGTTTCGATCCGATCACGTTATGATTCCGATCAGGAGCAACCTGTCGCTCTGATACCACTGTTGGGTTACCCGGTGTGTACCCGAAACGCAACGCCCCGTGTACGGTGCAGAACAAAAAATTTTCTCGAGTTTTCCTTTGTCCTCGTAGCTCGGATCAGAAACATGAAACATATTCGCATGTAATAGGGCGGGTCGAACCCCTAAGAAATTACGGTTTGAAGCGAGTGGCAGCTCCTCGTCCTTTTCTTCAAAACTTCGGCGATGGTGGACAGCACTAGATCGTCACGCCGACCTCGCAGTGTTCCACGAAAGCAATTCATGGCTAAGGGAGAATTGATTCGTCACGCGAGAGATAGGTGTGTGCGTTTTCGTGTGTGTTTTTGCCTAAGCCTTTTTCGAAAATTTCAACAGCTGAATTTGGACTAGGGTTAACCTATTTATTCTAGATAGGCTCAAAAATCTCATCCCCAAATCTTAGGATTGATTTTCGAATTTTCCTCCTTAAGTGGAGATAACTTTGCCATGATTTTCTCTCTCTTTGAATTGCAAATTCTAACATTGATATTATTAGATAACTAACTTACATATTCAAATGAAATAAAATATCTTTAAATATAGAATCAAATTTCGAATTTTATACTACATAAATTTCGAAATTTTTAATCCAAATAAATAATACGAATATTTTCATTCCATATATATATATATATATACAATATATATATATATATATATTAAATATGCATATCCCGAAAACACCCTCAAAGGCATATTCGAAATTAGCTTAAGGTGAAAGTCCAATTTTGCCATCAAGCCTATTAAGCACTTGGCCAAGCCCAAGTCTTAAAGTTAGTATCATACGAAGTCCGACTTCGATCCAATAAAATGGCCCAAAGTCCAATTTAACCCTTCATTGTCTTGACCGTTGTCGTCGCTGAGAAGTTGTCGATCTCTTGCTTATTGATTTTAGTTCTTTGTTCCCATCTTTCCTCTTAACCGAGGGGCAAGCTGGCAAAGGATGGATATAGCAATTCCTATGAAACGTTAGTCTACTGATTTCGTAAGAGATCAACATCATAATGAGTGATGCAGATCTTTTAGTATACATGCTTGAAATGAGTTTATGCTCATGATAATTACCTTTGTTGATCTAGGCATCGTCGACGGCCTTCGAGATGCGATCTTCCTTCAGTGGTTCGACGACGGAGAGCACTCGTGCTGATAACGTGTTATAAAAATATTATTGTGATTAATATTTATATTATGATAATATTATAGAGAGAAATATTTAGAGAGAGAAAGTATGAATAATTTCAATACTTTGGTGATCTTTACAATACAACCCAATGTGTCTATTTATAGGCAAATTTCTAAAATTAAAACCACAAATAATATTACATTCTCATAAAATAATCACACCTAATTTATAATCTCATCTATTCCATCTTTATTTAACCACTCCACATACTTCCACTCCAATATTTCATAATAACCCAATATTTCATAATACCACCAACATTATTTAAAGGGGCGTTTATCTATCAGGCCCCATTGAAAGTTTCCTTTTGAGTTCAGGCCCCTTTCACATTAAATATAGGTTTAAGGACCAAGTCTAAATTAAATTCAAAATAAATGACCTAAACAATGAATTGACGAAAATGCCCCTTGTAGGTGTTAAATAAAGAGGTATGAATTGCTGTAATTATGTTACCAGATATTATTCAAATGGTATCAATCAAAAAAACTATTTTGACGATCGATTTGCCCCAAATTTTCGAGTATACTGGCACAAAATCAATTTTGATGTGTAACCGACGATATCAATGATATTTACGTCGTCGTATTTAAGATCAATGAGGAATAATTTGTAGAAATTCATTTACGCAAATAAGATAAATCGAGCATGTTTTTGGTTGAAATTAAACCTAATATGCATAAATTCGAGAGACCCATAGCTTGAAAATTACGTCGCGCCTTGGTGGTGACTCAATCGTTCGTCCATCAAGATGAACGAACTGAAAGTGAAATCGCCAGAGAAAAAGAGTTTAAATGAGTATTCGTTTTGTAGTATCAGAAAAGCTTAAGTGGTATAGTTTCCGTACGTTTCGGTACAATAGTGGCATAAAGTGGTTATAAGAAACATTACTCGAACTAATACGAGATATTATTCTAATTTAGTATTAATTTTATATGTTGTGGTATACAAGAGCCGTAACGTGGTATAGAAACGATAAGAAACGTTACTCGAACTGGTACGAGATATTACTTTTTCTCATTTGGTATTATTTTTGTAATATATGGTACAAGAGAAGCATTATGTGGTATAGAAGAGGCTTAAAGTTGTATAACAACGTTAACTGTTACTTATCTCATTTGGTATTAGTTATATAAGAAGCGGTACCAAAACAGAGTGAAGTCGTAAAACAGATCGTAAAGTGGTATATTAGATACTTAAAGTGGTATAGCAACGAAAACTATTACTTATTCTCAATTGGTATCAATTTTATAAGATGCGGTACGATAACAGCGTAAAGTGGTATGACAACCATAAGAAGTGGTTTCCAGACTGGAATATTTTTCATTTGGCAGGTTGTGGTACCCGTTAGGGAGGAAGTGGTACTGAATAAGCAAGTCACTCTGTTTTGGGCGGGAAAGCTGAATCTCAGTATTATTTTGGGGGGGAACTTTTGTGTAGTATAAATTGGTACCAGAAGTGGTATGATAATGGCATAAAGTGGTATGATAAACACATAAAGTGGTATAATAATGGCATAAAGTGGTATCATATACGTGTTAGTTGTTTTTCCTGCAAAACTTAGTGTTTTATGACAGTACAGAAGTGGTATGATAATGGCATAAAGTGATATAACTACCATAAGAAGTGGTTTCCAGATGTTATGCAAATGGTATTAATGGAAAAGCTATTTCAACTATCGATTTACCGTAAATTTTTTACACATACTGGCATAAAATCAATTTTTGGTCGAAATTAAAGCTAATATCATAAATTCGAGAGACCCATAGCTTGTGCGTCGCGCCTTAGTGGTGACTCAATCGTTCGTCCCTCAAGATTAACGAATTGAAAGTGAAATCGCAAAAAAAAAAAAATTTAAATGAGTGTTCGTTATGTGGTATCAGAAACGTGTAAGTGGTATAATTTCGATAAGATTAGGTACAATAGTGGCATGAAGTGATATAATTTACATGTGATGTGGTATCATATAAAGATGGAGAGACCATATTCAGTGACGGCCGATGAAGCTTCTGGAATGTTCTTATTTTTTGTTATGAATGTAGTATAAATTGGTACTAAAATACGCTGAAGTGGTATAATTTACATGTGATGTGGTATTATGTAGTATATATTCCTGTAATAATGTCGTACCAGAAACACTTTATGTGTTACAGATTGCGGTTTATGCGCTAGGGTTTCCAGTTTTTTGGTTTAGAGTATCGGATCTTAGGGTAAACTGTTTCGGGATTACGATTAAAGGTTTATTGTCGTAAGGTTTGTTCTATGATTGACGTATAATGTTGTTTAGGATATATTTGTTGTAATTCATAATGGTAAATATCAATGTGATGTAAATATAGTTGTCTACGATTTGCATTAGTATACATTTCACATAATCAAAACCTCATTTATTGACTACTTACATCATATTTGCATAAAACGTAACAAAATCAAAGAACTTCGTGGATTTTTATTCTTCGACACCGAAAAGACCAACTTTTATTTACGAAATTATCCGAATCATAATATGGTACAGATATTATATTATCTAGTATCACTACAACTTAATGTGGTATCGATTCGAAATGTATTGTTACCAGGATAGTATAAATTGGTATGAAATTATGCTGAAGTGGTATAGTTTACATGCGATTTGGTATCATATAAAGATGGAGAGGTATATTCACTATCGGCCCATGTAGCTTCTGGAATGTTCTTATATGTTGGTATGAAAGGAGTATAAATTGGTACAAAATCATACTGAAGTGGTACAGTTTACACGTGATGTGGTATCATATAAAGATGGAGAGGCATATTCACTGTCGGCCCATGTAGCTTCTGGAATGTTCTTATATTTTGGTATGAAAGGAGTATAAATTGGTACAAAATCATACTGAAGTGGTACAGTTTACACGTGATGTGGTATCATATAAAGATGGAGAGGCATATTCACTGTCGGCCCATATAGCTTCTGGAATGTTCTTATATTTTGGTATGAAAGGAGTATAAATTGGTACTAAATCATGCTGAAGTGGTACAATTTACACGTGATGTGGTATAGTTTATTCCTCCACAACCGAAAAAAACAAATTTTATTTACGAAATTATTCGATCCATTAATATGGTACAGATAACATATTATCTAGTGGTATAATTTACATGTAATGTGGTATCATAGAAAGATGGTGAGACCATATTCTATGAAGCTTCTGGAATGTTCTTTATTTTCTGTTATGAATGGCATATAAATTTGTACTAGATTACGCTGAAGTGGTATAATTTACATGTGTTTTGGTATGGTATAAATATTGATCCATATTCATTGACGGATCATGAAACTTCTGGAATGTTCTTTATTTTTTGTTATGAATGGCGTATAAATTTGTACGAGTATAGTATAAAGTGGTATAACTTACATGAGTTTTGGTATGGTATAAATATGACGAAGCAGGTTTGAGGAGCATGAAGCTTCTGGAATGATCCTTTTTTTGGTATGATTGGAGTATGAAGTGGTACAAAACGATGCTAAAGTGGTATAACTTACATGTGATTTGGTATGGTATAAATATGACGAAATATGTTTGACGGAGCATGAAGCTTCTGGATGATATTTTATTTTTGGTATGAATGGAGTATGAAGTGGTACAAAACTATGCTGAAGTTGTATAACTTACATGAGTTTTGGTATGGTATACATATGACGAAGCAGGTTTGAGGAGCATGAAACTTCTGGAATGTTTCTATTTTCTGTTACGAGTGGAGTATAAATTGGTACCAGAATATACTTAAGTGGTATAATTTACATATGATGTGGTATTTTATAGCTGAGACGGTAATAGGCCCATGGAGCTGAAATGTTCTTATTTTTTGTTACGAATAGAGTATAAATTGTTACCAGTATATTATTAAGTGGTATGATTTACATGTTATGTGGTATGAAAATAGAACTAGTTCAAAACGCAAAAAACAAAAGAAGAACCATCATTCAAAACACCAAAAGTGCTAAACACAGTAAAACCACAAGCAGAGCCATCATTCAGCGCTGTTGTTCTTCCCAGCAACTTTCTTCTCCTTCTTCCGGCCACTTTCTTGGCGATCGATGGGGTTCTTCTTCGAAATCGCAAGATTCGTCGATGAAGTGTCGAAATCGGTCGGGTTTCGTCGATTAAGGGTTCAGATCGGTAGAAAATTCTTCGGGTTTTCTCAATTAAGGCTGGAAATTTTTAGGGTTTGTGGTACTGAAATTCGATTTTAGTCTCAGCGTCGTATTACAGATAATTTTTTTAATACCACTTCAATCAGAATACATACCACTAAAATAGATTTATATACCACTTAATAACACGTGAAGATTTAAGTCTAAAAAGTTTGATGAAATTTCTGCAAAAAATAAGGGTAAACAAGTCTTTTCCGCCTGAATTGGTCCTTTTTCGTAACGTAACTATTTGATGGGCCCTTCTCCCTATTTAAAATACTAAAAGGGCCTAAAACCTACACCAACTTGTTAACGGGCCTGAAATCTAGTTAACCCTTATTTAAAATTTTTAAAGCCTATGAACCAAACTATGCCTTAAAAGTTAACTATAGGGCCGTCCACTATAGGGCCGCCCGTCCATTTTTAACCCGTCAATTACAGGGCCGCCCGCCCGCGTTCACGCAACACAACAAATAACAAAAGGCTATTTATATAGCTGACACCTCCCAAACCCCTAATCATATGGCGCCGCTCTCTCCAACTTCGGGTCACTTTCCTGTGGTATGTTTTCTCATATTAGCAAAATTTTTTTCAGTTTCGATCTCTTGTTCATCGGAGAGAATCAACCATGGCGATGATGACAAATGTAATTGGCAAGAGCATAGACAATCAATTTGCGCATCTGCGGTATCAACCGTGGGGTTGTCTTTGCTAAGATGAATGTGCCAATATGCTAATCTGAGCCCTTTGTATTCGTGACTTTTGCTTCTAAGAAGTTGTCGATCTCTTGCTTATTGATTTTAGTTCTTTGTTCCCATTTTTCCTCTTAACCGAGGGGCAAGCTGGCAGAGGATGGATATAGCAATTCCTATGAAACGTTAGTCTACTGATAAGATATAGTGTCATGTAGGAAAGATCTATAAAAACAAAATCTGGGGATAAGAAATTGATTTCATAAAGATTAATGAAAAATTATTCAAAGATAATAGATCTACGTTTAGCTAAAATGATAAATGGCAATTATGATGCATATCGGCGAGTTTCTAGATGGAGAAAAAAGGGTTCGACAATGGCGTGGTTTCAACCAGTGGAGGAAGACTGACTATTTCTAATGTGGGCTTAAAACAATATTGCTGGCCTTTTCTCAGGTTTCGCTTTGAATTAATCCGCTATGGATACCGTATTTGGACTAAGTTAAAATATTGGGCCTTCGATTCTTCTCACTGTTTTTGTTAACATTGTTATATTTCTTGCTATTGGGCTCAAAGCTCATTGTATAAACCAATGTTGTAAAAATCGCTAGGGCGCTAGTCGGGCGGTCCGGGGGGCCTAACATTGTGTTAACATTGTTATATTTCTTGCTATTGAACACATCGAGGTTTGTAGATTGCGCTCGAGCTTCACTATAGTTCGTACAGCTTCACCCAAGCTAACGATGCTACTCATCAAGCTCGAGTTTTATGAAAAAAGGAGAATAAAAAAGAGTTTTTTTTCCTTTAAATTAGAAACATTGTAATTTTTATTAAAAAATAAAAACTTGATGGACTGAGCTTTACTCATCATACAAACCTTTAATCGCTTCGGCTCGACTCATCCATCACCCATAGTTTTAATTTATTTTTTATTCATTATACTTTTGTGATATACTTTTGTATGCATCAAATGTGCTGATTATATAAAAAAGTGGGTTTTGTCTCAAAGATAATTCAAGCTCTTGAATCCAATATATATAGAGGCTTTCTCATCCTATCAGCAATTGGTTTTAGGAATCCCCTCGATTTCTAATATGGTAATAGAGCGAGTTCGATTCTGCTCACCGTCACCCGATTCATATGTTCACGTGTTTGGCCAGTCATGCGACATGTGAGGGGGCGTGTTGAGATTATAAAAATTGGGGTTTGCCCACATCGACTAATTCAAGCTCTTTGAGCCGCTATATATAGGATGCTTTCTCATTCTATCATCGATTGGTTTTAGGAAGGATCCATCAATTTCTAATATGGTATCAGAGCAATCTTCAGCTCGTCGTCACCGGATTCATATGTTCACGTGTTAGGTCAGTCATGCCACACGTGAGGGGGCGTGTTGAGATTATAAAAACGTGGACTTTGTCGAACATGGGATAATTCAAGCCCTTGACATATATATATATACATATATGTATATGTAGACCTTTTTGGTCCAAATGACTATGAGGGTTTTGATTATTCCAAGTAATTATGTAAATTGGGGGGTACAAATTAGAAAACTCGATATGCATGTTGTATGATGTTTAAGTATGTGAAAATGTTCGATTAAGTGCTTAAATGTGATTAAAGTGTTAAGAAAATCGAATTTGTGTCATCTTGTGCTTAACTGAAATATTTATGTGATCACCTGGTTATGAACGTTTTCGTATTAATGGAATATCACTGTGTGCTATATATGGAAAATATATTCTGATAAGATATGTGAGCTGTCCACATGATTGAGTTATATTAGGAAAGAATATCGTTTAGATCACGCGGGTATGAACGACTGTATATGGAAGATATATTGTGTTAAGTGATATGTGAGCTGTACACGTGATTGAGTTATTTTAGGAAAGAATATCACTGTGATCACTCGGATATGATTAAGCTATATATGGAAAAGATATCCTGATTATGTGGTAATATGATGATTGATTCTATATATGGAATGTTGACCGTTGAGCTTAATTGGTTTATTCTTGGCATGATTCTTTGAGTTAATGCGCGTGATTAATGAGCTTTCTCTTGCATATTCTGTGCTTAACTTTCCTTGTGAAGTGTAGAAACGATTCTTGGTCTATATAGAAGAAAATCACTTCAAGTTGAAGAGTACAAAACGAACACACAAGCCATCGAATCCCTTAGAGTTTTTGAGCTGAAATTTGCGATTCATTCGTCGTTTGTGTTGAGCTTTCGTTTGCGAATTCTGTACCTTTGAGCGATCTTTAGCAACACCCTACCCTAAACCCTTGTCTTCGGACGTGTTGTGTCTGCGGACGCGTTGAACGCACAAATGAGCATGGTTGGAGTCTTTCGCACGTGGAGGGACGAATTTGGTGGATTCGGTGGCCCTTCGGTAGCAAGTTGCATCCAGTCGGGGAATTGGTTTCCTGGGTAAACGACGTTGGATCGAAACTTGGCGTGCGTCAGCCTAGAACGAGGCCTAGTATCCATAGTGCTTCGGTTGTGTACGGGTCAATCATTTTGTAACCATAACCGGTAATGCCTAGTGATTGATTGGAACTCTTGGGGAGATCACACCCCAAGGACAGGATTAAACCCCAGTTGGGGGTATAACCTGTATAAAAAATCGCGTCTCACTTTACTTTCTGCTATTTACTTTTCTGTGAGACAAACCCGGGACGCGTGCAAATAACTAGGTGATATCGTTGAAACGAAATCTGAAAATAACGTGATATTTTTGAAACAGGGTTAGGGAGATAACTTTGATACTCGTACTGCTTTCTGGGAAATAACATACTCTGCAAATATCTTCTTAAAGAAAAGTATTTTTCAAAGAAGAACAAGCCAAAATTTTTATAGCCTAATTCACCCCCCCCCCCTCTTAGGCATATTTTACACTTCAATATATATATATCTATATATACATATATGTGTGTGTGTGTGATTTTAATTTTGATTATTTTTGGTAGAAATATGATGAAGCGGCTAGGATTTTTCCACAACGCTATACTTGCAACATTTTTTCTAATAAAACCTATTCACTCTATTTTTTCTTTAAAATTAATATTCTATGTCAATATTGTGGATGTATTAGAACAGGAAGACATTGATGGACCCAATATCTAACATACAACCGTTCAAGGAGATAATATCAAGTTGAAGTATGGCAGTGGAAGAAAACAAATTGGTGATGCATGGAATGAGCATTTATGCATAAGTAATGTACATTCGGTTTGAAAATTCATAACCAAACCGTGACGAAAACTGCAGTTACCGGTTAGGTTAACCGCGGTCAACGTACAATTCGAGACCGTTATTTGTAACAATTTGGTTATATTTTTCTATTTCCTAACCGTAAACCACCGGTTATAAACGGCGGCTAACCGGAGGTTCGTTTTAATTTTTTTTTCTATTATAAATATGTGGGAAGTTTAATTTGATATTTCACACAACTTTATTTGCTCTCTCTCAAGTCTTAAGTTGAAATAAAAAAACTCTCTCCAACTTCCGTCCGCATATCTCTCGAAATTTTAATTACCATTGTTTTATATAATTACTTTATTTATATTAAAAACTCAAAGGAAAAATCCAAATAAAAAAATAGAAGATCGTGGAAGCGAAGATTGAGCCATTGTCGTAGTTTTTCTATAATATTCAAGGTGTAGTTTTCTTTTTCAAATAATGAACATGTATTTTTATAAATTTCTAAGTTGTAATGTGATTTGTTTACATATTAAAACAATTAATTATCTTTAATTTATTTTGATTATTATATAAGAAAAAACAATTCGAAAAAAATGATTTGGAACCGTACATAGATTTTAACCGTAGTCACGGTTTGGTTACAGTTAGATTTTTACAACTGTAAACACCCGCGGTTCATAACATTTATCTTGGATATACAAGTCTATGGAAAAGTTTTAATCTATAAGTATCCTGCATGTTCATTGCTTAAAGATATAAATAAATTAATTAAAAAGCTATTTCCATTGTTCATTCATATAATATCTGTAGCTTGTTTACCTATACTTACATAGATCAACATTATACAATTAAATATAGGTTTTATCTATATAATAAATATTTATAACATAATCTAAATTTAAATTGGCCGCATTTATTATCTATATTTTACCAAAATTAATTAATTATATTTTTTATTTATAATAAGCCAACTACTTGTGTAATTTGTTTGTTAAGTAAACTTACGTTCTCTAGTATAATGCCATATAAATTTCGGGTTGGGCTATCTAAAACCGAAAACGGTATTCGGTGTTTACCACGTGTACCAATATAGTGCCTTATGTTTCGCGTTGACCAATTTAGTCGCTGTTATTATCGATTTTTAACCAAATTGGTCATGCCATTAGATGACGTTAATTTGGATGAAAATTTGATGCGTGCTAATATGTGATTGGCCAGACTTAACAAAATGGTAACTTAACATAAAAAATAATTCAAAAGAAAAGAAATATAAATAAAAGAGGAAGAATAAAAAAAGCGAGAAAATACTAATAAATTAAATAAAATAAAAAAAATATAGAAAAAACAAATTTATAAATAGTTAATTACAATCAAATAAAATAAAGAGGGAATAAAAAATATTAAAATATGTAATCCTCTATATAATCTTTTCCATTTCTTTTGCATAGATGCATGACTACTTAAATAACTAAGTGCGGTTTTAAATTGTAAGACATAACACGCATTCGAACACATAAGTTTAAAAAGGGGCTTTTAAGAATCAGGCCTCTTTAAGTTCTAAACTCGAATTCATGCTCTGTCAATATAAATTTTGGTATTAAAGACCCAATATATTTCAAGTTTAGAGAAAAGGACCAAATAATTGATCTGACCAAAATACCCTTACTTAGTGGTATAACAAAAGGTATCCAGAACCAGTTTTCTGTTACCATCGTTAACCATATTATTAAGTAAATAAACTGACGATAGAAAAATCTCGCAAATTTCTATTTTCTTTCGAACGATCCTCGGAGACGAAATTCGATCTATCCACGAGGGTTTAATTCGATATTTATGTTGTCACGTGTTCGATTTTACGGGTATATTTTTCGAATTCTTTTGACGCAAATAATAAAAACACAGTGAAATCGAATTCCGATTCGGTCGAAATTGAAGATATTTTGTACAAATTCAGAGACCTATATCTTGAACAAATCGATGAAACACCGTATTGGCTCTATTGTTCGTCGCTCAAGGTTTGTCGAAATTTAAAATCGCCGGATTTTTGCCTAAACAACTGTTTCAGAAACGTGTATGGCAGCTGCTCACACAAATGTCATCGTAAAACAGTTAATAGGTATTGAAAAGCTGGCATATGGTATATATTTGATTTAAAGGTAACTGTAAGCTGGATTTGAGAGCAAATGCCTATTATCTGGTATCATTATAACAATGGAAACTCTATCTAAACAATCGATCGTATAAATTATTTCCATCTGCACGAACACGCATGCTGCACCAAACCAAGTTGGGTGTGTCCTAGACGGTTTATTATGTTATTGAGGTCTCTGTTACCCTCGGGTTTTACCCGTAAAATATTCGCGGGTAGAAAAGATGTTGAATACAAAAGCGGGAACATAATTTTCCCTCGAAAAATATCCCCCAGAAAATGAGCGCCCAGAAGTGGTCAGGCAAGAGCGCCCGAGGAGCTGTCAGGCCAGAGCGCCCGAGCAGCTCCACTGAGCTATCAGGAATGAGTGCTCGAGCAGCTCACTAAGCTGTCAGGAAGGAGTGCTCGAGCAGCTCCATTGAGCTTTCAGGAAGGACTTCCCGAGCAGCTCCATTGAACGGTCAGGCAAGAGTGCCCGAGCAGCTCCACTGAGCTGTCAGGAATGAGTGCCCGAGCAGCTCACGGAGCTGTCAGGAAGGAGTGCCCGAGCAGCTCCACTGAGCTGTCAGGAAGGACTGCCCGAGCAGCTCCATTGAGCTGTCAGGATGAACTGCTCGAGCAGCTCCACTGAGCTGCCAGAGAAGAGTGCCCGAACAGCTCCAACGCAAGAGCACCCGAACGCCCACCAGAAGTCTGAAGGCAAGAACGAGCTGAGGGAAGGGCCGAGGCCCGAGCAGGTCAGTTCCTTGACAGGAAGTAGAAGCCTGAGAGGAAATTGAAGCAAGAAAGAGGGAAGGAGTGGAAGGAAGAACGTGGGAACGTGGAGCAGACCACGTTCCAACACGAGGTTCGCGGAAAAAGCGGACCAGGGTGAAAGACCAGGTCAAGGCAAGACGGATTGAGGTCAATAATAGAGGTGGTTGAATCATTTCCCAGGTACACATTCTAAAACCAAAAAACTAATTTACGAGCCTAGAGCACCAATTTTCACCCGAAAACTGACTTGAGCGTCGGAGGGGCGTCGCCGGAACCACTCCGGCACCCCTCTAACCTGTTTTCTGTTGTACTTTGAGTGTTAGGTTTGACGAAAGAGATCGATGGGAGCAAGAGAAGCCGCGCCAAGAAGCCGTTGCAAGAGGGCGTTTTACGCGGTCCACATTAACTGTCGCCGTCTGTGGGACGATTTATCAGTGATAACATGGTGGATTCCGCAAACGACCCTCATTCACCACAGATAGAAAAGGTGTTCACGGCGGGAGATAATTGAAGAAATGCTGAAAATTCGGCGCTGAACCAGCCGAACAGGGAAAGAGTAGCGCGGCAAGAGCAGCCGCCTGCAAGAGCAGCTGTCTGGAAAGAACAGCCCAGCAGCTTCCCCAAGAGCTGTTTGGCAAGAGCAGCTAAGCAGCATCCCGAACAGCTGCCTAGCAAGAGCAGCCCAGCAGCTACCTGGCAAGAGCTGCTTGGCAGGAGCAGCCCAGCAGCTTCCCCAAGAGCTGTCTGGCAAGAGCAGCCCAGCAGCATCCCGAACAGCTGCCTGGCAAAGGCAGCCCAGCAGCATCCCGAACAGCTGCCTGGCAAGAGCAGCCCAGCAGCATCCGGAACAGCTGCGCAAGAGCCGCCAACCAGCATCCGAACAGCTACCTGGCAAGAGCAGCCAACCAGCATCCCTATACCTGGCAAGACCAGCAGAGCAGTATCCCGAACAGATCCCAGGCAAGAGCAGCCAACAGTATCCCGAACAGCTACCTGGCAAGAGCAGCCGACCAGCATCCGAACAGCTGTCTGGCAAGAGCAGCCCAACAGCATCCCAGCTACCTGGCAAGAGCAGCCAACCAGCATCCGAACAACACCTGGCAAGAGCAGCCGACCAGCATCCCTAACAGCTACCTGGCAAGACCAGCAGAGCAGTATCCCGACAGATCCCAGGCAAGAGCAGCCAACAGTATCCCGAATAGCTGTCTGGAAAGAGCAACCCAGCAGCATCCTGAACAGCTGACTGACAAAAGCAGATGAGCAGCATCCCGAACAGCTGTCGAGGAGGAACACCCGAGCAGTCTAGGAAAGAAGTTAGAAAGAGAGGCAAATCACGATCAGTTGCCGCGGAACTCAACACGACCACCATCGAAGATTAATATCAAGCTGTATACTCTACAACCTACGGCCGTAGAAATCGACGATTAAAGTCACACCCCCGATGGAAAGCCCTAATCGCACAACCTCGAGAAATCAAACAAAGCAACCAACCTTACGCGAGATATAAGGCGTCGTCAATGTCGCCGTGACGAAAATTCGCGGCTCTTGAGAAAATAAATTAATCAGGACGGAGGCGGTCCCCATTCGAGATTAATAACCCGCCGACATCGAAGAATTCAACATTAGTTACAACTGCAAAAATCGACGATTAAAGTCACACCGCCTATGGAAAGCCCTAATCGCACAACCTCGAGAAACCAAACAAAGTGGCCAACCTTACGCGAGATAAAAGGCGTCGTCAATGTCGCCGTGACGAAAATTCGCGGCTCTTGAGAAAATAAATTAATCAGGGCTGAGGCGGTCACCATTCGAGATTAATGACCCGCCGACATCGAAGAATTCAACATTAGTTACAACTGCAGAAATCGATGATCGAAGTCACGTCACCAACACAAGATCCATCCTTTTGCAGGGACGGCGGATAACCAAACTATCTCGAAGAATCGGACAGATCGACATGATTCACGCGCCACCGAAGGTATCAACTATGTATTTAATATGGGGCAATCCCAATCAACAAGATTAATATGTGTGGGAAAGGGAAACTTATATAGCCGGAGAAATGGCATTACAAAGTTGAGAACGTGCATAAGGTGCTTATTTACAAGAAACTGAAAGGGGGGGTTTGGAATCGTATTTAGGACGTTGGGGACCTGTTTGGGACGTTAGGGGACCTGTTTGGGGCATTGGGGGACCAGTTTTGGGACGTTGGGGTCTGTCTGTCCATGTTTGGGGACACTGGGGATCTGTTTGGGACGTAAACGAAATGACACAAAGAATTACGTGGTTCGGATCTTTGCAGATCCTACGTCCACGGGCGCTCTAAAACCTCATTTCACTATGCTTCAATGATTTACACACTCCTACAGCTCGCTCTCTCACATTCATCTCTAGAACACTTAAGAAAATAGCTAAGGGGACGTCAAAAGTGATGTGTTTGGTGTAGAGAGAATTTCTAAGTGTTACAGTGTGTTGGAATGAGAGAATGATATCGTGAAAATGGTAAAGCTCCCTTTATATAGGAGGCTCTTGGATATTGCCTGAAGGTACTTATCTTGCTCCTGGTTATTGCCTGGAGGTCTTTCCCGAGGTCCCTGGTGACATGACCATCTAGGACAATGTGAGAAGCAATGTAGGACGTATATCAACAGTCATAGCTTCTGTCATGTCCCATCAGTCACGTCCTCCTCAGCTTTTACCTTTATAAAGCGTACTGAAGAAGCTTCGTTTGTCCTTGGGAGCTGGCAGGTGGTTCCTCAGGTCCCTAGTTCCTTCAGCTCCTGTTGTTAGTTCCCCCAGGTCTGTAGGAGGTCCCCTCAGGTCCAATTTATGGGCCTACTGGGCCTTTATTTATTAATTTCTCGGGCCCATCTATTTTAGTCCACATCAACCACTCTCCTACTCTAATTTGCTTTTTGGGACAAAAAGTAAATTAGAGTAAAATAGTAAGATGGGCCTTACCTCTCTACGACAATTACCTCTTGAAGGAACACGTTCTGTTGGCTTATGTGGAGGAGGCAACCAGCTCCTTAGTCCCTCCGACTCCCCAAGCCAGCGCACCATCTGTAGCTCCCTTGTTTCCTCGGGTCCTAGTGGCAACGGATGTTTGCAAGGAGATTCATCCTTTTGCAGGGACGGCGGATGTCCCTGCGGCTCCTTCTCCTATTATGGGAGCTCAAGAATCTCCCATCATCATAGCTCCTGTTTTTGGTATTAACAAGAAAACAACTTCATCAAAGGGTTAAAAAGAAAATAAAAAGGAAGTTACGTCCTTCTTCCCCTCGGGGTGAATATGCTGAGCCTCTTATGGGACCTATGGGGACCTCAATGGTTGAGCTCCCTACTTCTATGGACCATCTGAACAGAGGTGAAAAGATGAGCTTGTTAGGTCGTCGGGTGCTCCCAGGCGTTCAGAGGGTTGTCTCCCAGATGGCGGGCTATGTAGCTGCCGGACCACCCGCCAAGTCGTCAATCCAGGAGTTGGAGCGAGTTAATCGAATCTTGATGATCCAATTGGAACAAGCTTAGGCCGGGCTATTGGCAGCAAAGCGGAGGCAGTCCGGAAAATTGAATCCGAGTTGCAAAAATGTGGAGGAGGGACGTGCCGAGTCAGTGGAGCAGCGCGAGAGGGAACTGCGGAGCTCCTAGGAACAAAGAAAGGCAGGAGCATGCCCTGCTCGTGGAACAGTGCGAAGAGGAGCTGCGGAGCTCCTTCGCTAAGGAGAAGGAAAAGTGGGGTGCCTAGTTGATGGGGGTAGAGGCTGTAGGTACCTGCTTCTATCAGCAGCAATGCAGCATCTCCCGTCCATGGTAGCTGGAAAGGAGTTCCTTGAGGACCTAGCTGTGGACCGATGCTAAGCATACCTGAAGGACTTTATGTCTCATGCAGCACTGCTTCGTGGGCGCCTATGGCACTGGGTCCTCGAGAGCTGAAGCCAAGTCATCCCTTCGGGACCTTCCAGATCCTACATTCTTCAAGGGAGATCCAAAGGCTCCCCAGAATCCTCTGTTTTGGCTCCCTGTACAGAGAAGCATACAGAGGTCCTGCCCGCTGCTGATCTCGAACGTCGTCTCCAACTCCTCAGGGAACTTGGTGGGAGTCCTTTTCGGACATCTTAGGACCTGCAATGTTTTAGCGGAGCTTGTTTACGTGTCTCTATTGGAGCTCGTTTTTCCTTAGGCTTTATCGTCGCCGTTGCATCCATCATCATTGGAATCTGGAAGGGACCTGATGGGACCTGATGGCGGAGCTCCTTTTGCACTTCGAAGGAGGTCCTGCCGCATGTTGCTTCTAGCTCCCTGGGACATCCTATTTATATAGAGCTCTCCTCTTTTCATCATGGTGATAGCCTGTAAAAAATACTTTGTCATGTTTTTCTTTAGAGGCATAATGGTGTCGGGAGCTTAACTCCCCATGTTAGCATATTACATCGGAGTTCCCTTTCTTCTTTATTATTTTTCCTTCGTCTTTGCGGAATCTGAGGGATGTTTCTGGGAACATCGTTATTGTGGCATGGTTATAGCGCCAGCTCGCTTATTCAATTCGTAAGCCAAGTACGAATTCACGCCCTTGATTGCAATGACCGTCTCATTGTCCTCGGGTGTCACTTTGCGCTAGGCTCTCTTTGTCCTTAGCGAGTTCAGTATCTGGGTAGACACTTAGGTCTACAATATTATAACCCAGGGGATCCCCTCATCGATTTACCCTGGCTATAGCGCCAGCTTCGCTTTTTAGCTACCATTCACGTCGCAGGCCTACTGAGAGCCTTTGATGTCCTGTACACCGCAGCCCGTCAGCGGCGGCATCTTGTACGCCCTCATGGGCATCTTTCACGTCGCAGACCTGTGGCCTTTGATGTCGGGTACACCACGGACCCGTCTGTCTTTGGCATCATCTCACGTCGCAGACTATCAGTCTTTGATGTCTTTGTACGGCGCAGGTCCGTCGACCTTTGGTATCGAGTATTTTCACAAGTGCACCGTATATATTCCGACAAGGCGGTATTTTCTTAGGGATATAATTAGTTTACCCTGGTTATAGTGCCAGCCCGTTCGCTTAAGTGCGTGGTTATAGCGCCCGCTCGCTTAAGTGCGTGGTTATAGCGCCAGCCCGCTTAAATGCGTGGTTATAGCGCCTGCTCGCTTACACGCGTGGTTATAGCGTCCGCTCGCTTAAGTGCGTGGTTATAGCGCCCGCTTGCTTAAATGCGTGGTTATAGCGCCAACTCGCTTAAACGCGTGGTTATAGCGCCACTTCGCTTAGTATCCGGGCTCCTTGTGGAGGTCTAGAATTTGAAAGTAACGGAGATATGGAGCTCCTTTCATTCTCGGTTAATGACGAGGTCCCTGGCTCCAAATCTACGGAGGTTTTGATGTCAGCATGGAGCTATCTTCTAGGTCCCCTGGACCTTCATGTGTCAGCGCAGAGCTTGACTTCTTTGCCTTCAACCAGCACGGAGCTGGGTTTCAGCTGGTTTGGAGATCCCTTATTACGAACTTCGCATGCTGGCGAGGAGCTCAGCATGGATATCTCGAACACATGGATCATGTCCTCGTTTTTAGCAAGGAGCTTGTCTTTAGGTTCCCGGGAATTAGGGCCTTCATGTCAGTGCGGAGCTGGACTGCAGGTCTTCGTGCCAGCGGGGAGCTGGGATTTTAAATCCCCGTGGTTTATCATATGCCAGTGCAGAGGAGGACTTCGACCTCCCGGGGATCTCCGGATGCCAGCCCAGAGCTGGGCTTTGAGGTCCTGCGGACCTTTGCTAGCGCGGAGCTCGGCTTTGAGGCTGGGCCTTAAATGGAGCTGGCCCTTCAGAGGAGGCGGGGGTTGTCTGCCTTTAGTCGGCACGGATCGCGCTGGCTCCTTCTCGGCCACCTTCAGACCTCAGTCGGGGCCATGTTTTACAAACTTCCTCAGAAGGAGGGGCCCTTCGATTTTATCTTCGAATGTTTCGATCCTTCAAATGATAGTAGTTGTTAGTATATATATTTGGTAAGGTAACGATAATGTTAATGAAAATGAGATTTAGAGGGTCTCGGAGTTTCGGCTGAGAGCCTTCTTATCGCGGGATGTCTCCCGGATAATGTCAGGATTTCCACCGTGTTGTTGCGTAATGGTGGGAGTTCCGTAGGACCCTAAGGAGATATCTCGACAGCTCCCTGTTGCGGAGGCCATTTGTTGGAGCAGTCGTGTTGGGCGGAGGGAACGGTGGTAGGTGCTCCCGAGGATGCAATATGGGACCTGCTACTGCACGCACGGAGGTCCTCGTACGCCAGTACTGAGCTGAGCTTTGACTTCCTGAGAAGCTTCATGCGCCAGCGCGGAGCTGGGAGGTCCTGGATGCGGAGCTCCGGGGCTTTCTGCCAGCGCGGAGCTGGGAGGTCCCGTATGCGGAGCTTCGGGTCTTTGTGTCAGCGCGGAGCTGCGCTTCTTTGCCTTTATTCCAGCGCGGAGCTGGGTTTCAGCCGATTTGGAGATCCCCTGTAACGGACTTCATGTGCTAGCGATGAGCTCGGCATGGAGGTCTCAAACACATAGATCGTATCTTTATTTCCAGCACGAAGCTGGTCTTCGTAACTCCATAGTGGTTCTTCACAAAGGGTCAGGCTTTGCGCGTGGAGCTTGGCTCTTAGATCCCGAATATAGGAGCTCAGGTCATTGTGCCAGCACGGAGCTTGGGAGATCCAGAATGCGAAGCTTCGGATCTTCTTGCCAGCGGGAAGCTGAGGAGATTCCAAAGGCGGAGCTCTGTATCTTCTTGCTAGCGCGAAGCTCGGAGGTCCCGGATGCTGAGCTCCGGGTCTTCTTGCCAGTGCGGAGCTGGGACTTGAGGTCCCCAGTGCCTCACGCTCCTACTATGACGGGGACATGAGTCCTAACGTGAACTGGCCCCTATCTGGAGGAGGTGGACGTCGTCTGCCTTTATTAGGCACAGTTCCTACAGACTCCATTAGGGCAACTGCCTGGATGAGCCTCTTTATTTCGTCCTTCAAACAGTAACACTTGTTAGTGTGGTCACATATTTAATATAATATAATTGAGAAGGGGATGTAGAGGGCCCTGGAATTCTGGCCAAGGGCCTTATCAGCGTGGGATGTCTTCTGTGGATCTTGCCCTCATGGAACTGGGATCTCATCTCCCACTGGTCTTCGAGTGTTGGCGCTGAGCTAACTTCTAGGTCCACAGACCTTCGTATGCTCACGCGGAGCTGTACTCTGATCTCCCGCGGCTCTTCGTACATCAATGTGGTGATTGGCTCCTAGGTCCCACGGACTTTCGCGTGCTAGCGAGGAGCTTGGAGGTCCCGAAGGTGGGGCTTCGGATTTTCTAACCAGCGTGGAGCTGGGAGGTCCCGAAGACGGAGCTTCGGGTCTTCTTACCAGCGCGGAGTTGGGCTCTTAGGTTCCGAAGGTAGAGCTTCGGGTCGTCATGCCAGCGCGGAGCTGGGCTCTTAGGTCCCGAAGGGGGAGCTTCGGGTCTTCGTGCCAGCGAGGAGCTAGGGAAATCCAGAATGCGAAGCTTCGGATCTTCCTGCCAGCGCGGAGCTGGGAGGTCCGAAGGGGGGGCTTTGGATCTTCATGCCAGCGCGGAGATGGGTCTTTAAGCCTTCTACCAACGCGGAGCTGGGAGGTCCCGAAGGGGGAGCTTCGGGTCTTCATGCCAGTGCGGAGCTGGGCTCTTAGGTCCCGAAGGGGGAGCTTCGGGTCTTCATCCTTTACTCCTCTCGATCAAGGTGGTGTTTAATGCATTACGTCTCAGGAGCTTCAGTTGCGCTTTGACAGCTCCTGCGAGGTATAAGTCCAAACTCTTTGACAGAGAGAGTCTTCTTCCCTCAGTTTTTTGCATTTTGTCCCGTCCCAGTTGAAATAAGGATAAGAAAGAGAAAAAACGTTAAGCATAACTTCGCACAACTTAAGCAAAATTACTCACGTCTTCAACTCTGATTTTCCCACAGACGGCGCCATTTGATATGGGGCAATCCCAATCAACAAGATTTATATGTGTGGGGAAGGGAACCTTATATAGCCGGAGAAATGGTATTACAAAGTTGAGAACGTGCATAAGGTGCTTATTTACAAGGAAACTGAAAGGGGGGGTTTGGAATCGTATTTAGGACGTTGGGGACCTGTTTGGGACGTTAGGGGACCTGTTTGGGGCATTGGGGGACCAGTTTGGGACGTTGGGGTCTGTCTGTCCATGTTTGGGAACACTGGGGATCTGTTTGGGACGTAAACAAAATGACACAAAGAATTACGTGGTTCGGATCTTTGCAGATCCTACGTCCACGGGCGCTCTAAAACCTCATTTCACTATGCTTCAATGATTTACACACTCCTACAGCTCGCTCTCTCACATTCATCTCTAGAACACTTAAGAAAATAGCTAAGGGGACGTCAAAAGTGATGTGTTTGGTGTAGAGAGAATCTCTAAGTGTTACAGTGTGTTGGAATGAGAGAATGATATCGTGAAAATGGTAAAGCTCCCTTTATATAGGAGGCTCTTGGATATTGCCTGAAGGTACTTCCCTTGCTCCTGGTTATTGCCTGGAGGTCTTTCCCGAGGTCCCTGGTGACATGACCACCTGGGACAATGTGAGAAGCAGTGTAGGACGTATATCAACAGTCATAGCTTCTGTCATGTCCCATCAGTCACGTCCTCCTCAGCTTTTACCTTTATAAAGCGTACTGAAGAAGCTTCGTTTGTCCTTGGGAGCTGGCAGGTGGTTCCTCAGGTCCCAAGTTCCTTCAGCTCCTGTTGTTAGTTCCCCCAGGTCTGTAGGAGGTCCCCTCAGGCCCAATTTATGGGCCTACTGGGCCTTTATTATTAATTTCTCGGGCCCATCTATTTTAGTCCACATCAGTATTATTGATGTCTTTACTTTATCTACTCCATGAACAAGGCATTTAGGGTCCGAATCGACGGAGATCCGTTCGGAGTGATCTCGACTAAAAAGATGGAAAACAAACAGAAGGCAAGATTCCCGAATGAGTAAAACAGATGCGCCATACAGGCGATTACCGTGACTATAACTAGGACGAACATGGCCACTCCTCCCATCAACAATGGCAGATCACCCGTTGGTTGCGACTTCGGACTCGGTTGTAAGTTTTGTTAATTTACGTGGGTAAATATGAGATTATGTGGGACCGTCTCTGTCATTTACATTAGGACCGACCATTTGAAGCATTAGAACATGCGGGTAAGATTCATAATTTGACGAGACTTGTTGGTTCCGGAATATTATTTATGTTAGAGTGTTACTATGGGACTGTTTGTTCTTTCTGGAGACTCTGAAAATTATGTGGATTGATTATCACCGGGACTGCTCACTGTGCCTAGGATTGGCATATATGTGAAACTGTTGAACTTATTTGGGGCGAATTACTATCCGGGCTATCGACATCTATTGGGGTCGATTATTATTCTTACGTGACTCAAAATAGGCGAAAGCCGATATTAATGCTCATAGTGATATCTCGGAAATTGTTGACGATGTTTATTATCTTGAATACTGATATCGTGCTCAGGAATTATCGACTATGCTATTTGTTGATGAAGTGAATATTTTAAGTATTTTAGGTAATTGACTAAATCTGTTATTTCCTTTTGGGAGCTAAACGATATGAATTCTGAGAATCATGGTGTCTTGATGAGATGTTAGAAGAGAAGAACTATTCTATTATTTGGGAATTGGATGCATGAAATACGGAATTCGGCAAGCAGGCGAATTATTTTTCTTTAGCTTGTAGCTATTTTATTCGTTGCCGAGTTGCTGAAATTACATGGGGATGTAGATGTTTTCTTCTATCTATTTTACACTCTGTCTGAGTTTCCCTTGTATGGCTTCAATAAGTTAACATGAATGCTCGATTATCACTAGCATGTACGGACTTAATCGCACGTTCACTGCTTCCTTTGAGAGAACTTAAGTGCAGGAATTCTCGGGACTACGCAGCCCGCACAGGCATAGTATAACACGCCTGAGGGATTGAACAAATTCGACGAACGTCACATGAATCTGTATAAGCGCGTGGGGAAGGTGCATACGGGCGGCAGGCCTCCTGAGCCCACAATGATGGCGGACATAAAAAAGTCCTCGGATAAGGCCCCTCACTCACGAGAGTGAAAAAAGTCATCGGATGAGGCCCGATCACTCAAGAGAGTGAATAAAGTCCTCGGATGAGGCCCGATCACCCACGAGGGTGAAAAAGTCCTCGAATGAGGCCCGATAACCCACGAGAGTGAAAAAAGTCCTCGGATGAGGCCCGATCACCCACGAGGGTAAAGAAAGTCCTCGAATGAGGCCCGATCACTCAAGAGAGTGAAAAAAGTCCTCGGATGAGGCCCGATCACCCACAAGGGTGAAGAAAATCTCCAAATGAAGCCCGATCACCCACCAGGATGAAGAAAATCTCCAAAAATCTCCAAATGAAGCCCGATCACCCACGAGGGTGAAGAAAATCTCCAAATGAAGCCCGATTACCCACGAGGGTGAGAAAATCTCCAAATGAAGCCCGATCACCCACGTTGGTGAAGAAAATCTCCAAATAAAGCCCAATCACCCACGAGGGTGAAGAAAATCTCCAAATGAAGCCCGATCACCCATGAGGGTGAAAAAAATCTCCAAACGAAGCCCGATCACCCATGAGAGTGAAGAAAATCTCCGGATGAGGTCCGATCCCTCAAGAGAGCGAAGAAGAGAAGACCCTGATTGAATTAGGGATGATAAAGTCCTCAAGAGAGGCCCGAGAAGACCCTGATTGAATTAGGGATGATAAAGTCATCAAGAGAGACCCGAGAAGACCCTGATTGAATTAGGGATGATAAAGTCCTCAGGAGAGGCCCGAGAAGACCCTATTTGAATTACGGATGATAAAGTCCTCACGAGAGGCCCGAGAAGACCCTGATTGAATTAGGGATGATTAAGTCCTCAAGAGAGGCCCGATCGCTCAAGAGAGTGAATAAAGTCCTCGAGAGAGGCCCGATCGGTCAAGATAGCGATAAAGTCCTCAAGAGAGGCCCAAGAAGACCCTAATTGAATTAGGAATGATAAAGTCCTCATGGGAGGCACGATGATCGCTCGAAAAAGTGAAACTAGATTAAGACCGGACAAGACCTTGGATAAAACGAGGAAAATGATTTGCGCCTTCGAGAAAAAGGCCCGGACAAGATCGCAGATGACACGAGAAAAATGATTCAAGCCCCCGAGAAAGAAGCCCGGACAAGACCGTGGATGAAACAAGGAAAAATTCCCAAGTCCTCGATGAATGAGGCACGAAAATTTCTAAAGTCCTCGACGAATGAGGCACGAAAATTTCTAAAGTCCTCGACGAATGAGGCACGAAAATTTCTAAAGTCCTTGAGGAATGAGGCACGAAAATTCTTAAGTCCTCGATGAATGAGGCACGAAAATTCTAAAGTCCTCGATGAATGAGGCATGAAAATTCCTGAAGTCCTCGACGAATGAGGCACGAAAATTCCTGAAGTCCTCTATGAATGAGGCGTGAAAATTCCCAAGTCCTTGAGGAATGAGGCACGAAAATTTCTAAAGTCCTCGACGATGAGGCACGAAATTTTTAAAAGTACTCGATGAATGAGGCACGAAAATTTCTAAAGTCCTCGAGGAATGAGGCATGAAAATTCTAAAGTCCTCGATGAATAAAGCACGAAAATTTCTAAAGTCCTCGACGAATGAGGCACGAAAATTTCCTAAGTCCTCGACGAATGAGGCACGAAAATTTCTGAAGTCCTTGACGAATGAGGCACGAAAATTTCTTAATTCGTCGAGGAATGAGCCACCAGAATTCGTAAGGTCCTCGATGAATGAGGCAATTCCGCTCAATGGATGAGGCACGAAAATTCGTAACTCCACGACGAGTGAGACAAGAAAAACCCTAACCCTCGACGAATGAGGTAACTCAAGAACAAGGACTACTCAAGTCCACGTTCGGGCATAGACAGATAGCGAGAAAATGAATATCCACGAACATGCCGCGACAAAAATCGTTGCAATATAAATCCTCTTTTCTCCTAACTCGAATATTTTACTTACTACGTCCAAAACTCATTACACTCTTTTGGACTATTTGTGGGGGGACTATTGTTACCCTCGGGTTTTACCCGTAAAATATTCGCGGGTAAAAAAGATGTTGAATACAAAAGCAGGAACATATTTTCCCTCGAATCCCCTAGAAAATTAGCGCCTAGAAGTGGTCAGGCAAGAGCGCCCGAGGAGCTGTCAGGCCAGAGTGCCCAGAAGTTGTCAGGCAAGAGCGCCCGAGCAGCTCCATTGAGCTATCAAGAATGAGTGCCCGAGCAGCTCACTAAGCTGTCAGGAAGGAGTGCCCGAGCAGCTCCATTGAGCTGTCAGGAAGGACTGCCCGAGCAGCTCCATTGAACTGTCAGGCAAGAGCGCCCGAGCAGCTCCACTGAGCTGTCAGGAATGAGTGCCCGAGCAACTCACGGAGCTGTCAGGAAGGAGTGTCCGAGCAACTCCACTGAGCTGTCAGGAAGGACTGCCCGAGCAGCTCCATTGAGCTGTCAGGATGAGCTGCTTGAGCAGCTCCACTGAGATGCCAGAGAAGAGTGCTCGAACAGCTCCAACGCAAGAGCACCCGAACGCCCACCAGAAGTCTGAAGGCAAGAACGAGCTGAGGGAAGGGCCGAGGCCCGAGCAGGGCAGTTCCTTGACAGGAAGTAGAAGCCTGAAAGGAAACTGAAGCAAGAAAGAGGGAATGAGTGGAAGGAAGAACGTGGGAATGTGGAGCAGACCACGTTCCAACACGAGGTTCGCGGAAAAGGCGGACCAGGGTGAAAGACCAGGTCAAGGCAAGACGAATTGAGGTCAGTATAAATAGAGGTGGTTGAATCATTTCCCAGGTACACATTCTAAAACCAAAAAACTAATTTACGAGCCTAGAGCACCTATCTTCACCTGAAAACTGACTTGAGCGTCGGAGGGGCGTCGCTGGAACCACTCCGGCACCACTCTAACCTATTTTCTGTTGTACTTTGAGCGTTAGGTTCGACGAAAGAGATCGATGGGAGCAAGAGAAGCCGCGCCAAGAAGCCGTTACAAGAGGGCATTTTACGCGGTCCACATCAGTCTCGAAATGTAAGATTTTACCGGCATATTGTCGGTACAAATTCGGGAGATCCATATCCCGAACAAATAGCCGAGACATCGTGTTGGCTCTATTGTTCGTCGCTCAAGGTTTGCCGAAATTTAAATACAATCTCCGAAACAACTGTTCCCGAAACTTGGTATGGATGGTCAAGCATCTGTCATAGTAAAACAGTTAATAGGTATTGGGAAGCTGGCTTATGGTATATTTATTTACATAGAAGGCACTAGTAGGTCTATAATTAGTACTATATGTCCTTTATTTGCTTTTTAATTTGCGTACTTATAATTTTGGGGACGAAGGTATTGCGGGCATGTGTTCCGTTACTCCATTAGAAATTGTTGATTTTTTACAATAATAATATGTTACTGTGTTAGTATTATTTGTTACCACGGAACACTTATCGGTATAAACAGAATGGTACCACCAATATACTAAAAAGCATTCAATTTGCAAGCCAGGTGCATATGATGTACACATAGGAGAAAACACGTATGGTATTGCTTAGCTTGGTTGTCCAAAAAACATGCCCAGACTAAGTAAATTCACAGATTGTGAATCACAAAAGGAAAAAACGCATATGAAAACATCATATTGCTTCCTTACAGGTTCTGCGATTGTGCCCGTTCCGCTGACATCTTCCGCACTTTAACGGACGAAAATCCTTAATTTGGGATGGCAGTCTCTTTGTTCGTGGATGATCGGGGGTCGCTGAACATTGGGTTCGGCGACGTCTTCAACTGATGGATTTTCATCAGCAATAATCGAAGGGATTGGATTTATATAGGACACATAGGTCTCTCGGTATTTTGGTAAACTATAGTACGGGTCACAGAAATCGTAAGGTGAGAGACCTAAAGATAGAATGGACGAACAAGCATGCTTAGACGGTATGCTTTCCAATTGGAAGAATATGCAAGAACATGTCTTGTTAGTTAAGTCCACATCAAAATTTTTCCTGTTTTCTATAACCTCAAAACTCTAGCCACACGAAGTATCAACATCTAAGGTACGAGATTGTTCCATGTTTGACTTCAATTTCTTTTCCGGCTTCTTACACAAATAGCCGACTTCTTTGTGCGCATTGGTCCCTTTGTTGTTCATCATCATGATCTTTCGTCGTATTTCGTCGACCATTCCAACAATGGGCATGGCCCGAGCCTCGCACACCCATTTATTCCAACTCTCGGCAATGTTGTTGTCGATGATTCCCCATCTCATGCCTCTAAATAACGAATTGGCCCAGTTATTAGGCTTCGAAGCCTTAATGAAATCTTCGGCTTCCTTAAATTATTTTGAGATTTCAGTAGCGAATGTATTGAAATCATCTGGATAAGGAGAATACACAGCTCTCTTGACTTTGTTGTCCAATGCCTTTTGTTCCTGAAGGGGTTCTTTCTCAACATCGTTGTTCGAAAATTATCGACCACGTGTCTTAGATAGTAAGCATGGTGACTTCCTGGACACACACTGGGACGCCGTGAACGAGCCCCTCATTCCGATCGGTGAAAAGTGTATAATCTCTGAAATTACCGATTCCATGGTAGCACAAGATCGCTCTCAGCTTCAAGAAATCCACTCCCAATTAATATTTGACTCCGCATCTACCACTGTGAAAAACAGATAATTTTTTATCCAACGTAAATAATCGGTTATCATGTCTCTGTATAGTGTTACCCAAATGCAATTAATTGTTATGAACTCTGATAATGTTGTCAAATACACGAACCTGCATAGGCGATCGTAAAAAGGCCATCGTCTGCGTCCTTCAAGACATCACTAAGCAAACAACCTTTGTGTTTGTTCTTGATGTGGGTGCCATCCAAGAAGATTAATGGTCTACAACCCCGAACGAAGCCAATAATGCAAGTAGACATGCTAAAAAACAACCGTAACCGGCGGTTACAACCGTAACCGTAACCGACACCAACCGTAACCGAAAACCGTATTGTTCCGGTATGGGGCGGTTGGTCCATTCGACCAACCGCCAACCGCCAGTTAACCGGCTAACCGGCGGTTAGAATTTAAAAAACAAAAATTCAAAATTCAAATTTGAACGTTGGGCGCCTCTTTGAAAAACCGGTCCAACCGGCGGTTAAATATATATAAAAAAACCGGCGGTTAACAGTGTAAACTGGCGGTTACAACGGCTACATAGCCACTTTTTTCTATAAAATCCACCCCCCCACCCCACCCACCCCCCCCCCTCCCCCCCAAAATCCAAAAAAAACACAACTCTTTCCTTACTCTCTCTCTAAGTTTCAATCTCTCTCTAATCTCTACTCTCTCATCTCATCCCTCTAATTTCAACCACCACCATCACCCGGCACAAGCACCACGCACCGCCCGCCACCACCACAACCGCCCGCCAGCTACCTCTTGTCCCGCTGCCCACCCCCACCACCACCACGCACCGCCACCACGACCACAGCCCGCCACCGCCATGCGCCCGCCGCCCACTGCCCACCACCACCACCACGTGTCGCCGCACCACCACGCGCCGCCCGCTACCTCCCGCTGCCCGCCTTTCCCGCCGCTGCCCGCCGCCCGTCACGTCCCGCTGGCCACCGCCGACCGCCGCCCTCGTCCGCCACCTCTCGACATCTCCCACCGGCCGCCGCCGACCGCGTCGGAGTCGGTGTCTTTTTTGCCGTTTTTTATTTTTTTATCTAACTCTATTTTTCGTTCCCGTGTGTAGTAGATGGATCGTTGGTGGTCGACGTGGTTCTCGCGCATCGAGGGCCAGCAAAGGGAAGCAAGCCGTTGGTAGTTCATCGCAAGATGACCACCAACAATATGACTCGAACGAGATGTTGGATCTTACCGGTGCGCTCGGCGACGACTTGAACGAAGCCGCATTCGGGTACGAACCGTCGCCGGGAGACGGAGACAGAGCAGAAGCGGAAGCGCATACGCAAACCGGCACCGCCCGTCGGCTACAGCCGTACATCTTTACGGTACAGTTCAAGAAGGTACCTACTAGTATGGTTAACCAATTTAGAGCTATTTGTAACTACTGTGGTAAGGAATATAATTTTAGAAAGGAGGGTGGATATGGGTCAATGAATTCTCATCTCCGTTCGGAACACCCGACTAAGTTAGGAATAGGACAAAACCAAACTCAAATGTTCGACGGAAAGGACTCTTCCGCTTCGGGCCCCGCCGGCGGAAGCGGAAGCGGAAGCGCAACGACTTTGTTTCATTACAACGAAGACGTTGCGCGCCGCGAGCTTGCAAAGTTTGTAGCCACGAAGCATCTTCCCTTGCGGTTTGCCAATGATCCGATCTACGAACATTGGATTAAAACGGCATATAACCCACATGCGAAGAAAGTTTCGCGGAGTACACTTACGCGGGACACTAGGAAGACCGTATTCGCGCTTAAGCGCGACTTAATAGGTATATTAGGTAATTTAGGAACTAATGTGTCGATTTGCTCCGATATATGGAGCGATCATTGGCAACGTTCATCGTACATGGGCGTGACATGCCACTGGGTCAATGATTTGTGGACGATACAAAAGCGCTTGATCGCACATAGGGAGTTTGATGAAGTGCACACGGCGCAAAATATTGCGATCAAGCTTAGGACTATCTTATCGGAGTATAGGATACTCAACAAAGTCTTTTCAGTATCGTTCGACAATGCGAGGCAAACAACGCGAGCATAGTACGCTTGAAGGAGTATTGTCAACCGTCAGTCGGAGGTTTTCCACGTGCGTTGTTTTTGTCACATACTTAACCTTTGTGTGCAAGACGCGCTAGTTAGTTTAAAGGAACAAGTGCAGCCTATACGCTATGCAATCAGTTACCTGATGCGGCACCCTTATTTATGAAAGAAGTGAAAGCATTTCTACGCTAGATAGGATGTTCCGGCTAAGAAGTTTAGTCTAGACGTACCCACCAGGTGGAATTCCACCTACAAATTGTTGTGTGGCTCGATGGAATTTAGACAATATCTCTGTGACTTCTTTGCCTAAAGCAGAGTGTTATCGTTCGAGTTACTTCCAGAGATGTGGGACCCGTGCAACAGCTTATGTGCGATACTTCAAGTATTTCACGATGCCACCGAGGTGATTTCGGGTTCATATTACGCGACATCAATACTAGCGTTAGACCATTGCGTTAAAGTCGCAATCATACTCGACGGGCTTCGGTTTGATCCACTTGTCGGTGAGGCCGTTGGGAATATGACTACCAAGTGGCTCAAATTTTTTTGAGTTACCGGATATCTTCCTTATAGCGAAGATATTGGATCCGAGATGGCATTTAGAGGGTACGGGTAGACTACTACAATGCTACTATACGAAGATATCACCGGGACGTACCATCGATAGCATTTATTGCAAAGCGTACTTGATCGAGCGGTATGACTCTTTAAAGGATCTCTTTAAAGAGTATAAGTCCGATTTCGTTCATGACCAGTCTCGATCGGGCTCGGGGCGCGGTCAATCTACTTCTAGTAGTAGTCGATCTTCATGATTAGCTGACTACTACGACATCCTCAACGCAAACAAGCGTCCAAGGTCCTCCCAAAACCCCTACATAGAACTCAATAACTTCATGAACACGACTTTCAAGATCGAGGATGAAGATAGCTTCAACGTCCTTAGATGGTGGTCGAGTGTGTCGCCAAGGTATCCAACGTTGGCGAGGATCGCTCGGGAGATCCTTGCCGTTCCGGTTTTGACCGCCGCGGTGGAGCATACTTTTAGCATGGGCGGTTTGACTTTGCGCGAGAAGCGTTCGAACTTGGGTGTCGACAAACTCGAGGACCAATGTCTTCTCGATGATTGAACTCGAGCCGAGTATCGCATCGAAGATGACCGTGCCAGCGACTCGCCCGACGACCTTTTCGATGACACCACGGGCACAGAGACAAGCGGCGGCGACGGCGAGGATTATTAGAGGCATTGAGCGAGGCGTGGACTCCGCATCAACAAACATGCCCGAAAGAAGATAAGTATCTGACTCTTAAATTTTTTTTCGTACAAATAATTGTTATGTTTATGGCTAATTAATGAATTGTTATTTTCAGTTGCTTCAAGATTTGCAAAAGCCGATTACGACGATGAAGCCCGAAAAAGATAAGTATTCATCTTTTTAATTTTAAATATTTGTATCGTTTATACTTATAACTAACAAATAAATACTTATTTTCAGGTACTTCGTTATTTTCACAAGCCGATTACGAGCGACGACGAAGCCCGAAAAAGATAAGTGAATATTAGATCTTTAATTAATTTTTATTATTTTTAATTAAACTTCTAATATAACTTGTGTTTACGGATTTTTTTTTAAAGGGAAGTCGATTTCGAAGAAGAGTTTTTTTAAAGGGAATCAGATTTCGAAGAAGAGTGGCTTCAGCCGTTTGCGGCTTCGGTAAGTCCAGGCGCCATGCGCGTTAGCAACGTGTGAGCTATGGAGCCGTGACGAATCAAGTGAGTCCGTACTTCCGGTTATGCGGCTGCCGCCTGGACTTGCTGAAGCCTCGAAAGGGCGAAGTCCGTATCGGGTACTTCAAGATTTGCGGAGATCGGATTCGGATCGGACCGGACGGAGACTGTAAAGAAAACTTCTCACCATATTTTGTTTTAATTTATGTATTGTATTGTAGTTGGTTCAATTAAAATTTTGTACTACAATTTATTTGTAAAATGTTGTACATTTTCCGTAAGTGTCTTACAAATTTTATACTACATTTTGATACATAATTCGACCAAACAATATACCAAACCAAACATTTATGATTTATTCAAACATGAAAATAAAAAAAAAGAACTGGCAGTTTTAACGGCAGGTTAACCGTAACCGGCGGTTAGTCAACCACCGGTTAGTCTAACCGTCAACCGGGGGCGGCTAACCGTCAGCCGCCCCCGGCCGGTTAGACAGCGTTTAGCCCTTGCGGCTAACCGCCAACCGCCGGATACGGTTAACCGGCGGTTGGGCAAGTCTAAATGCAAGCATGGAAGCTAACAAATAATCTCCGAAATGTATGCGTATCACCATAAACTTCACAATCAGCAACACTTCCTGGATTCATTTTCTTGACTGCATCGCAATACCACCTCAATCTGTTATAAGATCCGTTGAAGCCCGTGAAATTTTTGTAGTGCGAGTTCTTTCCCATTCCATGCTCGATGACACGGAATTTCAACTCCATATTCTCGTACAATATTGTTCTTTTGTAGAGAGGCTCGTTCCCTAGTTTGGGTTGAACAAATTCGGCCACCAATTTAGCATCCGCTTTTGGGTGACCGTGAGTTAATAAATTTGTTTCTCCACATGTGTGGCTGAGGTTTCAACTCCTCATTCTGAAAATCCCGTCACTCTTTGACTGAGCTGCGTCGACCCTCCAAAAACATCCATCGACATTGCAGATAGCGATTATTTTTTGAGGGTCGCTCTTTATGTACTTGAACGATTTCCGTTTGGCTATTACATACTTTTTGAGCTTGCTCCGGAAGTCAGGCGCATTATAAAAAATTTAGTCTTGGCCACTCATGCCACGAATCCAAGTTGTCAATCGAGTTGATTGAGGAAGAACCATGTTGAATTGAATCTTCGATAAGGGCTGGCCCACCATCATCAGTGTCCCGTGTATCTCCAGCAACCAAATCAATAACTTTCATGTTAAACTCACGGTGTAGTCTCACCATGAAGACGATATCATTATCGCCGAGCAATGATACAGATGTGCCATTTAGAGGTGAAATGTATTTCAGCCTAAGAGAGTTACTATTTGCATCTGGAAATATCTGAGTAATCTGCATCAATATCTGTAATAAGGATGTTGATTCATCGACTTCTAGGCAAAAGCACTCGTTTCCATATCGACATAGTGTAAAGAAGGATCCATTATCGTTTTCACTATTGAGAGCCATAGTTTGGTATCTAATTTGGATTGTGAGGCTAATTATTGTTAGGATATTTAATAGATTGTGTCAATAGTTTAAGTCTTAGGATTTATTTTGTTATTATCCTTTAGCTTAGGCTTAGGACTAGAATGTAATTATCGTATATTTAGTGATTGGGCCTTAATATACCTAGGGTTAATGTGGTATATAAGGTTTTACCAACTCACTTTGAAAGTAATCAAAGATCAAAGGCTTATCCAAATTTTTCACACAATACACACACTCAAAGGTGAGACTACTCCCTTTTCATTCCATTAAAGCCTCTTTGATTCCTTGTTTGGTGCATTCGGGACCAACAAGTGGTATCAGAGCAAACGTGGATCGATCTGCATTGATTTGAATCCAGTTTCGTTCGATTCCAAGAAAGATCAAAGGTGTTTTGGGCAAAAAAATTATTTTCGGGCATTTCGAGCTTGTTTTGGGGTTTTGATGCTTCGTTTTTGTGTTTAAAACCTTCCCCCAGATCAAGTATATGCCTAAAATGTTTTTAGAACACTTTTGGATCAGTTTTAACGAGTTTTGAGCAAGATTGAAGCAAAAACTTTTCGGAAAAGGACATCTCGGCCATTCTCTGTTTTTGGTCGATCTGACCTATTTTTTTGGTGTTTTTAGCTCACAAATCGGTCGATTATGTGTTTAGGGAAGACTTTCTGAAGTTTAGGATCAAGTTTGAGCGATTTTGGTTGAGATTTGAGTGAAAACGGACGGTTTCTGGGAAAGATTCTCGACAAGCAATGGAACAGTACTTTGATGTTCTTGCCCGCGAAACTTTCTGAATCGTTCAAATCCGTGAAATTTCATATACGCGAAGTTGATTCCGAGAATTTTTAAACCTCGAAAATTTCACTTTCACTGCATTTTTCGCAACGGCCTATGCTCAAAATCCAAGAATTTTTAAAACCGCGAAAGATTTCTCTTAGACCCAATTTTTCTCAACTTCGTACTCTTTAAAATCCGAGAAACTTTATATGCGAAAAAGTCTATTCCAAGGATTTTTCTAAGCCGCGAAATTTTCCAAACACTGAGAAATTTTACTAAGTCGAGAAATTTTCAGCCGAGAATTTTCAGAAGTTCCATACCCTAGAAAGCTTATTCTGCGAATCTTTCTGAGCCGCGAAATTTTTCTTTCAAGACCGAGAAAGTTTTGAACTTCGCGAAAATTTTTACATCCGAGAAAGTTTTCAAAGCCGAGAAAGTTTATCTCATCTGAGAAAGTTTTTTTTAATACCACATCTCTTTTAAATCCGAGAAATTTTCAACTGAGAATTTTTTTTAGAATTTCTCTTTAAAACTCACAAACACCGAAATTTCTCAACACATTTTCTCGGATAACTCTTCATTTAATCACGTCCATTCGAACTGCGAATTTTTTTTTTCTCTTGACGTGTTAAGTCTTTTTCTCGTGTCAAAATCTTCTTGGGTTAAACTTTTCTCAAACTTATTTAAGATTTGATCCTAACACTTCAGTCCTAACACCCTAGACCACTTTTGACATAAAATTTGTTTTTGCTCCTCAAGTCTCGATTTAAATTTCTAGAACTTCTCCTAATTTCAAGATATATTTCTCTTCCATACATTATCGACCATCACACACGCTCACTTAGTTCTAAGAAATTCTTTAAACAATTTTATTCTCAAAACTCTACTCATTAAACTCGTATTTCTCTTATCGTTCGTTACTAACTCTCTTATCTATACAAGATCAAAACCACGGACGATTCGACTGCACCAACCATGTCTACAACGAATGACATCTCCACAGTGGGCTCCGACACCAGGCCTCCGATGCTGCGACAAGGCGACTACAGCATATGGACAAACTGGTTCCTCACGTTCATCAGAAACAAAGGTGCACCACTCTCTCAATACCTTCTGGACTCCATCTTCAACGGACCAGCACAGTTCTGGACAATCATCCCTGCACAGCCAAACGCAAACCCACCCATGGATGAACGCCGCACTCCAAGATGTCCCATCAATGAGGATGAACTGACTCGCGTACAGGCCGACGAGACTGCCAAAGGATACCTCTTCCAGGCTATGGGCAACGAAGTCTATGCTCACATCGAGTGCTGCACAACTGCTAAAGAAATATGGGATGAACTCGTAGAAATCATGGCAGGCACAACTGAAAGTGTTCAAGGGAGGAAATCAGCCTGTCTCTCACAGTATGAACACTTCCAAGCCTACGAAGGAGAGGAGCTGCGTGACACGTACCTCAGATACCTGAAGGTCATCAATGAACTCAAGAAAGCCAGGATCTCGAGGGACAAATTCGATATCAACAACCGCTTTCTTGGAAGCCTCAAAACACATTGGGGCAATGCAATCGTGATGATGATTCAGAGTAAGGACCTCTCAAACACTTCCATCCATGCTCTTTATGACAGTCTGTCTGCCTATGCTCCATACGTGCAACCTCAGTCCACCAACACTCGAGTCGACCCACTGGCCCTCCTCTCGAACAAAACCAATGATCGATCTTCCACCACTAAGACCAAACAGAACAAAGGAAAGCTACCAGCTGTTGTATCTGACACCTCTTCAGGATCCGAAGCTGATACAGAATCAGACGAAGATGTTCGTGATATACGCAAGCAACTGGCAATGCTCACTAAGTTGGTCTCAAAGAAGATTGGGAAAAAATCCTCATCCTCTTCCAATCGCCAAAGAACCTATAGCGGCACCAAAAAGACCACTCCCACAGAGGAAGCCAAGCCAACAATGAAAGAAGAGGACTCCGCACCTCAAAAGTCTGTGAAGTGCTTTCGGTGTGGAAAGATAGGCCACTTTGCCAAAGAATGCCACGCCCCACGCATGAAGGACTCCGGCTACTACGACCGTAAGGCCAGAATGACCCGCAAGATGGAAAGTGGGAAAGTTCTACTCACCGAAGAAGCTGAATGGGTGAATGACACTTCAGAAGACGAGGAGCCTAAGGATGAAGATTGCTGCATGGCAAGGCTGGTCGAACATGACGAGGACGAGGAGATGGGTCATACCTGTGAAAACGCAGCTAATGCTCCTACCAACGATGAGTCTGAGGTACGAATCTCACACCTCGATGATGTGTTTAATCACCGACACGCCATTAAGAAACCCAACGTAGACGCTAGGGATTATGATGAACTTAAGCTAAAATTTGAAAACAACTATGCCTTACTTAGTCTAAAAGTAGAAGAACTTGCCTGTGCAAATGAACGTCTAATGGCCTCTGAAGCTTTAGTCAAACGTCTGCAAAGCAAGAACAAACAAAGTGAGACTAAGGTTAAGGAAACTACACTAGCCATTAGTTCATGTGAAACCTCTCGCCTCCTGACGGCCTCCCAATATGAACTGCTTACGAAGAAAAGAGTTAGGCTATACCGCAAGGTGAAAGAACTTGAAGAGCAACTTCACCTTAGAAACGAAAACTCACGCATCTTATGCCTATTGAACCAACCAGTGGAAACAGAATTTTACAACGCCCGGGGGGGATCAGACTGTCTAGCAATTGCAATCCAACACCGCTAACAGCTAAAAGATATAACATGTACAACACTACGTTCTTGCAAACAAGAAATGGTGCTCCCCCGCAGCTTAAGCCATTTGTGAGATCATCCTCCGCTGCCATCTCAGAAGAAACAAGAGAACAGAACATTCATTGGGCAGAAATCGCGTATGACTACACAGAATTGAATAATAGAGATAAGACTAAGGTATCCTCCCTCTCGGAGGATGTCGAAACCTTACTCCCAAACAAAGAACAGGAAGTTGCTTTCCAAGATGTGCTCTCTCGCACTTACATCCCAAAGAAACTACTACTCATAGCAGAACTAGAACGACAACTAGAAGTAGAGAGGAAGGCCTTTGCAAAAGAGCGAGATGAGCTACTTAGCAAAATCTACACACTAGAAAAATTTCCCAATACGAACTATCCCTCTACATCGAGTCAAGTACCCGATTCTCAAACATGTAAATGTAAGAGGACGGCGAAAATGACTCCTGAAGCTGACATATGTTCTAACACTAACTCTAGTATTCTTATGGATACAGGGAATGTGAGTTCGACGTCTCTGGAAGGCAGTTCGTATCAAATAAAGGAGAACCCGCTCTTCGACGACAAGAAGAAAAAACCATCCTATATTCGTCCTTCCTCTCTATGTACTGAATCCCACTGTCCGAAGTTCGTAGACAATTATGTTGCCAAAACTTATCTTTCTTTTACCAAACTTATGTCTATGTGCTGCTGCAATGATTTTGTTCTCCCACGATTTCATGAATATGAAACACATGAACACGCAATACTCCGACCTCGCAAGCGAACCTTCTCTACGACGACGTCTCGGAATCCTCCCATCTCGCCTAAACCTAAGGACAAGCGAAAACGTCTCTCGTCGTCAAACGCAAACTCACCTACTACTCGCAAACAAAAGGCGACCAAAACCGAAGCACGAAAACGACAACCACATTCCCCGTGCCAATTCATGTATAAGGCGCCATACATGCAAGCACAAATTAGGAAAATATGGGTTAGAAAAACCATAATCCCGCCTAATCAAACAAACGACAAAGGGAAAGCTAAATTAGATTCTACACAATCTAATTCAGAATCCACATTTCCCATTAAGCGCATGAAAATTTTATTTGTATCACAAGAATGCCCCGTCAGTAAACGGGGACCCAACATTTGCCGATGATTGCAGGTCTGTCATGTGTGGTATCTAGACTCGGGTTGCTCCACACACATGACGGGGAACAAGGAGCTGCTGAGCAACTTCTCCGAGCGCTATCTCGGAAGGGTCTCCTTCGGAAACAGTCAAATGGCGCCAATTCTCGGAACTGGTGATCTCGTCCATGACAAACTGACGATCAAGCGCATATCTTACGTTGAGGGTTTGAGCTACAATCTCTTCAGCATTGGTCGTTTCTGCGACAAAGGATACAAGGTTCTCTTCGAATCTGACATCTGCAGCATTATAGATGCCTCGGGACTGCCACTTCTTTCTGGAACGCGCACGTCTCACCTCTACGTACTCAATCTCACGACCTCTCGACCAGTATGCCTTCTCTCTCGGGCTGCACCCAAGTTAAATGATCTATGGCACCGACGTCTTTCACATCTCAATTTCAAGACTATCAACAAACTGCGTCAGAATAAACTCGTCAACGGTCTACCCCAACTAACATATCATAAGGAACACCTCTGCTCTGCCTGTGAATTGGGGAAGATGAAGCGATCGTCTCACATGTCCAAGGAAACACCGTCCTCTAAGCTCATCCTCGAGCTCTTACATATGGATCTATGTGGCCCAATGCCTACGGCCACACTCGGAGGAAGACGGTATATTCTTGTGATTGTCGACGATTTTTCACGCTACACATGGACGAAACTCATTCGTACAAAAGATGAAGTTCCTGATATAATTATCGAGTTTGTTGTTACGTCCCAAACTCTTCATCAACAGAAGGTTCGGGTTATCAGAACTGACAACGGAACTGAGTTTAAGAACAAGAAGCTCAGTGATTTCTATGCCACTCAGGGCATCACTCAACAGTTCTCAGCTGTGAAGACACCGGAACAGAATGGTGTCGTTGAGCGTAAGAATAGGACACTAGTTGAAGCAGCTAGGACTCTCCTCATCCAATCCGGCCTTCCTCACTCTCTTTGGGGCGAAGCTATTCAAACGGCCTGTTACACGCAGAACCGGGCTTCCATCCAGAAGAGATTCAACCGCACTCCATACGAGATGTTGAACAACCGTCGTATACCAGATATTTCTTATCTAAGGGTTTTCGGATGCCGATGTTTTGTTGCCAACGATCGCCAACATCTTGGGAAGCTTGATCCAAAAGCACTGGAAGGAATCTTTGTTGGTTATTCGCTAAACTCGAAGGCATACAGGGTCTATCTTAAGGAGAAACGATCTGTCATGGAGAGCACAAATGTCACCTTTGACGAAAGCGAAGGTGACCTCATGGCTTCTGCTCATATTAGTCCAGAACCAGGTCTTCTACAGTCGTTGACAAAAGGTCAACCTTCAACGGCGGGGACTTCCTCATCTGAGGGCAACTCTGGTGAACTGAATCTCGATCTGCTTTTCGAGTACTTCCATCCAGTTCCCAAGACTCCCGCCGCCACCACTCAACCTACCGCTGCACCCACTCCACCTACACCACAAGCTATCGGCAATGACGTCGTCCCTCCAAACTTGGATGCACTCAATCTCAATGAAGACGACATTTTACCCAACCCTGGGAACATTGCTGATCCTGATGCTGAACCTTCTCAATCTAATACGATTGAGATCTCTTCTTCGGACACCGGACCTCAATCTAATGAGTCTCAAATCGATACAAATGCGGCCAGCACCTCACAAACAAATGTACCACTTTGGGCTCGCTCTCATCCTACCGATCAGATTATTGGGGATCCCACATCCGGTGTTTCGACGCGTTCAGCTACGATGAATGAAAGTCTGTTTGCTTGCTATCTCAGTCAAGTCGAACCATCACGAGTAGCTGAAGCTCTCAACGATCCCGATTGGCTGATTGCTATGCAGGAGGAAATAAATCAGTTTGAACGTTTACAAGTTTGGGAACTCGTACCACGACCCACAATAGATCCATTATCGGCACAAAATGGATATTCAAGAACAAAAAGGATGAAGACGGTGTTGTTATCCGCAATAAAGCAAGACTTGTGGCTAAGGGGTACAATCAACAAGAAGGCATCGACTACGATGAAACTTTCGCCCCAGTCGCCAGGATCGAAGCCATACGAATTTTTCTTGCCTTTGCTGCTCACAAGAACTTTAAAGTCTACCAAATGGATGTGAAGACTGCATTTCTGAATGGATTTCTCAAAGAAGAAGTGTACGTTGATCAACCTGAAGGGTTCTTGAGCGAAGAGTTTCCTCATCACGTATATCGACTCTACAAGGCCCTCTACGGACTAAAACAGGCTCCCCGAGCTTGGTATGACGTCCTCTCAGACTTCCTTGTTCAGTCTGGGTTCAAGAAAGGATCTCTGGATACAACTCTCTTCACCAAGCGGAGTGGCCCGGACATAATGACTGTACAGATTTATGTCGATGACATCATTTTTGGATCGACTAAACCACAACTGTGCGAAGAGTTCGCAGAATCGATGAAAGAGAAATTCGAAATGAGTATGATGGGTGAGCTGAATTTCTTTCTTGGTCTTCAAGTAAAGCAACTTCCCAACGGAATCTTCATCAATCAGTCCAAATACATCCATGACATCCTCGAGAAATATGGAATGAAGGATGCCAAGACTGCTGCTACACCTATGTCACCCTCTGGCCGACCGACGCGGACCCATCTGGTGTTCCCGTTGACCAAACCGTCTATCGAGGGATAATAGGCTCTCTTTTGTACCTTACTGCTAGTCGACTGGACATCGTTCTCTCGACAGGAATCTGCGCTCGTTTTCAGGCAACACCAAAGGAATCCCATCTCACTGCTGTCAAAAGGATCCTCCGCTATCTCAAAGGAACACCCAATCTGGGTTTGTGGTACCCCACTCTATCGGACTTCAAACTAGTTGGATTCTCTGACTCGGATTATGCAGGATGCAAGATGGACCGAAAAAGCACCTCTGGAGCTGCACACTTCTTGGGAGGTAAACTCGTAAGTTGGTCGTCTCGAAAACAAAACTGTGTCTCAACTTCATCGACGGAGGCAGAATATGTCGCCGCCGCTAGTTGCTGTTCACAACTTTTGTGGATGAGAACCCAACTACGAGATTTTAATTTTCATGTTGATAAAATTCCCATTTACTGTGACTCAAAAAGTGCTATTGCGATGACGAGTAATCCAGTACATCACTCAAGAACGAAACACATAGACATTCGTCACCACTTCATCAAAGAACATGTCGAACAAGGCACGATTGAATTGCACTACATCACAATCGTAGATCAACTGGCCGACATCTTCACAAAACCGTTGGATGTCAAACGATTCCAACACCTAGTGACTATGTTGGGCATGTTGAATGTTCAGTTGTGATCAATTGACCCTACATGAACTTTGATAAAGTGTACATATTTCCTTTTTCACTTCACTTCATTTTCTATGTGTCTTCTGAATTATGTCTTTTAAGGGGAGTTTTCGATTAAGGGGGAGCGTCTGATTTTTCATTATTTAAAACGGGAAGTTTTTCGATTAAGGGGGAGCGTCTATTTTTTTTTCCATTATTTAAAACGGGAAGTTTTTTCGATTAAGGGGGAGCTTCTGATTTTTCTACTTATCCAAAAAAAAAATAAATATATATATATATATATATAAATAAATAAAAATTTTGGGTTGAATTTCTAATTTTTCTGGTCAAAAAGGATCAAAATTGGACCAATTGAACATCAATTGGACCCAACTTTGACCAAACCCGCAAAAATTCAGCTCAGTTGAGGTTTTGACCAAGCCCACGAAATTTCGGCCCAGTAACTCAAAATTTCGCATGTACAGTAACAAAACCCTAAAACCCCAAAACCCTTAACGATTTTCACATTCCTAAAAATTCCCGAGAAAATTCAAAAATTTCGCATCCCCTCTTTCAAAAATTCGCGACCCCTCGCATCTTCGTCGTCGTCAAACCTGTATTCAAAATCCGTATATCTGCATTCTCCGTCTTCAAAATCAAGCTTTTCGGTATGAATACGCGTCAAATAAACCAAGTTAGATTCATTTTATCCTGTTTTGCCCCGTTTTTTATTAAATCTGTTAAAATTAATATTAATTTTTCTCGGCTCTGAATCGAACGCATGTTAGATTTATGATGTTTAATACCCTCAAATATGCATTGCCCACCTAATTACGAGTCGATTGAGTTCCGATTATTGCATTTTGGTTGAGATTTGCGTAGGTCTAAGGCTAAATCATTGCGTCGTTTCACACGATATCGCACTGTATTCTTCACCGCGAAAATTTCTCAGAAAAATTGCTTTAAACGTTAAATTTCGCTGCTACAGTGAGCAAGGTTCCGCGAAAATTTCTCCGAGAAATTTCTTATATTGAAAATTTTCGCTGCTACAGTGACTAAGAAACTGCGAAACTTTCGCTCGAGAATTTACGTGTGTTAAAATTTTTTTTCGCTGCTACAGCATGTTAAGTCCCGCGAAAGTTTATCTGAGAAAATCTTTTTCCCTCACGACAAAACTTTCTCTGCTACAGTGAGATTAGCCCCGCGAAATTCTAATACATTTCACTTCACTTTACATCTTTTCGCATCTTCACCATTTCGCAACTACAGTGAACAAAATTTTCCCAGTCCACAAAGCTTTGTCCCTCCGCGAAACTTTCATAAAACTTGCGAAAATTTCTCATTATATGCGAAAATTTGAACAACTTGTGAGATTTCCTAACTTGCGAAATTTTCCATACTTGCGAAATTTTAGTCAATCTGCGAAAAATTCTCACGACATGTCTATGTGCTATCACTTGCGAAAATTTTACTCTGACTGCGAAACTTTCTCACGACATGTCTATGTGCTATAACTTGCGAAAGTTTCCTAATACATTCGAAAATTTTCTCTACCCTGCGAAATTTCCTTGATATGCAAAAAGTAACTTTGCGTGCGAAAATTACTATGTGTTACACTTAGCGAATTTTCCATTACATGCGAACCTTTACACAACATACGAAAATATACTCAATCTGCGAAAATTTCTCACGACATGTCTTTGTGTTATAACTTGCGAAAATTTCCCAATACATGCGAAAATTCACTTTGAATGCGAAATTTCCTTGTTATATGCAAAATTCATGAATAAGACTGAGTGCGAAATTTCCTCTATATCCGCGAAAATGTTCTCTCGACATGCCTTTGTGTGATAATCTGCGAAATTTCTCATTGCATGCGAAAATTTTGGAATGCTTGCGAGACCTCTTAACGTGCGAAAATTTTCTATGCATACGAAATTGCACAAAATTTACGCAAACCTTCTCGACATGTCTACGTGTTATAATCTGCGAAATTTCCATTACATGCGAAATTTGACACAAAATGCTAATTTTTTTTCTCAACATGTCTATATGTTTACTTAGCGAATTTTCTCATTCTCGCAATTTAATCCATACTAATCATATCACAATTACTGTCAAGCACAGATATGACTGACAAAGATCAAAGCACAATTGAAGCGATTGAGGCGGCTGCAATCCAAAGGGACATTGCTCGCATCGAACTCAACACACGTCTCTATGTCCCACCACCCGAGCAGATCTTCCCACTAAGTCAATGGGCGGCCCTGATTCCCAACAACTATATGGTGGACCTGAACAGCTTTCGGTGCGATGCTCCCGTGATTGTAGAAATCCTCAAAGGGCACCCACTTTGCCACGCCCTCACACACGGCGAGCCAGAAGCACAGGTGTATCTTCAACAATTCTGGCATACACTGCAGATAGCAGGACCACTCCTTCTTGCCAAAAACTTATCCGCCCGAATTGATCAAGAAACGGTGGTCCTCACTCGCAAAATAGTGCAAGAAGTGCTTCAAGTCCCCGTCTACTCACCCTATGACCCACTACCGACGCACGATCAACTCATTGAAGACATTGACCGACTGGGCCATCAACCAGATGACAAGAAGAAGAAGGGGCCACTTGTCCTCAGTGAAGTCACCACCCGCAACCTACCTCAACCCTGGCGAACACTGTACCTGCTGGTGAACAAGTGCATGTCAGGAAAGCATGCCGGTCAGGACCGCGGAAACCTTCAAATCCTCACCATCCTAACCGGCATCGCCCACAACCGCAAGTACAACTACGCCGACATCATCTGGATGGATCTCGTCGCGATGATCCAACGTCGCGACCGGGAAGTTGCCTAGGGAGTCACTAACCGCTTCATCCCTTACATGCGGTGGCTCTCAGTCTTCATCAAACACTTCCGCATGCACTCCACCAACATTCGCATGCGGCCGGCAGCAGAACACTTCCTCATCCCCACAGTCGAGAAGTTCGCCAAGAAAAACACCCCGGCGAAGGATCGACACGCCATGATAATTCCGGACGATGTTCTCGCCTACGCAGACCAGACAAATCCACACGTCCGAGAATATCGCATCTCAACCGCCTCATTCCGAGAAAGCCCCAGACCCCTATCTACTGTCCCTACGGCGCAGATCAACCCCACTGCTCCCAACCCCGGGACTAGCCAAACCCCCACCACCACCTCCAAAAAGTCATCGAGTCGCGCTGCATCCTCTTCCACCCGCGCTCCGAAAAAGCGGTCGCGAGAGGATGACGTAAGCCGCCCCACGGAGCGTCGATCGAAACAAAAGCACGATCGCCCTCCTCAGCCACAGATAAGCCGAGCCGAACCAATAGGTACAGGAGGTGATGTGTTCACCTCCCGAGTAGAAGTCGTGGCATCTGGCTCAACCACGCAAACGACCCCACCAACCCACTTATCTTCCTCTCTACAGGAAGATATTTCATTCCACGAGGAGCCACGTATACCATCGACATCCCACTTGGAGATAGTCGATGTTGAAACAAGTAGTCCCTCGCCTCACACTGCATCCTCTTCATGCACATCGAGTATAGTGCCCTCACTCCCCATAGTTTCATCCATTTCTAGGACACATACACCTTTTACTGCACCACAGAGTCTTCGTGACTCTGTCAGAACGCTCGGTGATGTCTCTGTGACTGAGAGCGGAAGACCTAGCACGGCCAACATCACAACAACCGTGAGCCTAGGCCATCATTCGATTGAGTCCGTCTCATCGATGATGCCAACGGGAAGTCTAAGTGACCCCGTCTTTTCCAGTCCTGTGCAAACGGGCGGCCGATCGGCAATCTTCTCCGATTCGGTGTCAGTTGGCATTCTCCGTGAATCCAACTTGTTAACCTTACCCACTTTTGTCACCGAGACCGCGCTAGAGACCCGTCTTCAAGAGTTTGCAAAGACTCTTGAGGCGTCAATTCTCGATAAGGTTTACGCGTGTCTCGATGCGTCCACCGTCGACAAAGGGAAAGGTGTGGCCCCGGAGACGCCACCACCGACTCAAAATATGGACGCTGAAGCCATTCTCTCTGTCATCTCCGCGAAGGAGCTCTTCTACCTCCTACGAGCAAGATTCGAGTCGATGACGGAACTCGACGAGGAGGAACAGCAGATGAAGAGAATGATGACTCAACCCATGACTTGCCGCGCTCAAGGCGAGTCCAGCTGGATCAGGCATGACGATCAAGACGATGATCCAGATCGCCGCGAGGGGGAGAATAGGCAGCTAGGCCAACAATCCCAAGGACTCATTCACTCGACGCCGTCCTCCTCCTCCGGGCCTGAAACAACGCCCGTAACAGAAACCTCACACCCCACTAGCCAAAAATCCCACCTTATTTACCCTGAGTCACCAGCCAAATCACCCTCACCACCACCCACTACCGTCTCCAAAACTCTAATCGTCACATCGGCGTTAGAGACCACCCCCACACCGTCTCCACCCACAGTCTCCGAACCTCTAACTATCACATCGATGTTAGAGGCCACCACCACACCTACACCACCCGACACCCAAATCATCCTTGCCAAAACCATCACCACAACTGAACCACCGGAATCTCCGCGCCTTCGAGTTCAAGCTAGGGCTTCGCGAAACACTCACACGCTAATCCACCACCGCTACGCTCAAGATCCAAGACTCCCAACAATTGACACAAAGGGGGAGATTGTTAGGATATTTAATAGATTGTGTCAATAGTTTAAGTCTTAGGATTTATTTTGTTATTATCCTTTAGCTTAGGCTTAGGACTAGAATGTAATTATCGTATATTTAGTGATTGGGCCTTAATATACCTAGGGTTAATGTGGTATATAAGGTTTTACCAACTCACTTTGAAAGTAATCAAAGATCAAAGGCTTATCCAAATTTTTCACACAATACACACACTCAAAGATGAGACTACTCCCTTTTCATTCCATTAAAGCCTCTTTGATTCCTTGTTTGGTGCATTCGGGACCAACAATTATAGATGATGATAATGTTAGGAATATTTTAGAAGTGTCCAAAATATTTATTCTTAGTCTTTTATATTTCTTTATGATGTATTTAATGTGTTAATTCCTAGTTGTTTGGGTTGTGGTTGTAATGAGCTTGTTAGGGGCCCAATGGGCTTAATACCTTTCCAAGGTATTTAAGCCTAAACCCTAACCATCATTAATCTAAGTACTCATTTTCTAAAACTTCACGTATTCAACACTAAGCCTCCAAACACTATTCATAATATCAATTGAAGGTTTAATCTGTTGACGTGTTCTTGGATAATCTGGAATTACAAGTGGTATCAGAGCAAGGGTGTAGGTGAGGAAACTTCATTTCAAGTTTTAAAGAATCAAGCAGTGTTAGTTCCTTTTGTTTTTTCAGCTCTCGTCACAAAGCTCAAATTCGTGGGTTCAAACTGTTATTGGGTGTTTTTTCTGCTTTGCTAAGGCTTCTATCAGTTTAGCTATCAGTTTTGAGAATTACCAAGTCAGTCTCTGTCGAGTTCAAGGAGTCAGATTGGTTGGAATAACAGCTCTGTTATTCGTTCTGTTCTTGAGTTCGTGAACGGCGCTTGGCTAGGGTTTAAGTTCACTAATTCTCAGTCCGCAAATTAGCTTCACGAATCCAGTTCACTTGCTAGCTGGATTTACGAATTCTGATTCAAGGTGAAATTTTGCAAATTGGAAGTTTTCAATTTCACGAATCCAAGTCCTCAAGTTAGCTCGTGAACCCTAATTCCAATTCGCGAATCAATCAACTTCGCGAACCATTCATCTTCTGCGAATCAGCTCATCAGGTCACTTCGCGAATCCATCTTCACTTTGCGAACCCGGACAATTTCACGAATCACGAAAATTTCACGAATTCGGTCTTGAATTCGCGAACTCCAGACAAATTCGCGATCCAGCCAATTCGCAAACTCGGTCATCTTTTGCGAATCAGTCTCTCAAGTCACTTCGATCCTTCACTTCGCGAACTCCAAGTCTGCGAATTGAACATCGAGTTTCACTAACCCGTATCATTTCACGAACTCGATCAAGTTTCGTGTACTCAGTCTACTCTACATATTTTATCAACCCGCGAACCTAGATTTAGACCAATTCGCGAAACAATACTTTCTCTTCCAATTCGCGAACCAGATCCAATTCCCATTTTGTGATTTCGCGAATCAAACCCTTATCTCAAAGTTGATTCTCAAAATTCAATTTTGACCAAATTCTCTATTCAGATTTAATTTTCCTCACATTACACGTTAACGATCATATCCAAAATACAAGAAATGGATCATGGGAAATGATTTTAGACCTCCCATCATCCGACATGGCGAGTATGCAGTCTGGAAGAGAAGGTTCATCAACTTCATTTAAAGCAAGGACAATTCAGATAACTTGCTTGAATCTATTTATAATGGTCCTAAGCAGTACTGGACCGTTATCCCAGCCATAACCACCACAACCCCTGCAAGAGAAGCGCAAAGTATCTTGAAGACTGTCGACCAATGCAATGACGAAGAAAAACTGCGACTTAAGGCTGATAAAGATGAAAAATCATACATGATGCAAGCCATTCCCAACGACATTCTGATGCAACTAGAATATGGTGAAAGTGCAAAAGAAATGTGGGATGCCCTACGGATTATGATGCGGGGAACAGAGGTAAACACAATGGCTAAGATGGCAAATACTCTCATCTCTTATGATCGCTTCCAGGCAAACAAAGGAGAAACTCTTCAAGAAACTTTTCATCGATTCCTTGTCCTCATAAACGAGTTGAAAATGAACGGAGTCACTAAAAATGTTATGGAGATTAACATCAAGTTCCTTGGATCACTTCATCCTGAATGGGTAGCAACAACAATCATGATAAGACAAATGAACGACCTAACCAAGGTTAGCAGCCACACATTATTCGACTACCTCAACCCAACCTCCAATCACGTGGAGAAACGGAGGTAGGAAACCAAATCGGTGGGGAAGTGATACACTCGTACTCATGTCTGAACGATCATCTATAAAACAATCAAAAGACAAGGAGATCCTCCCGTCATCTCAAGCTCAAGAGGGAGGAGATTTAGACTCTGATGGAGAACTCAAGGATTGTTCAAAACACGGAGACAAGGAGATCACAATCAAGGAGCTCGCAAAACAACTGGCACTGGTCTCAAACTTCGTACAGAAGAAATTCTATAAGAAGTCTGGATCCTCATCCAACCGTCAAAGAACTTCATCAAATTCCAAGGGAAAGGCTCAAGATGAAGAAAACGACCCTGAAACCGCCTCTCAAGCCGAAAAATGCTTCAACTGCGAAAAAACCTGGACATTTTGCCCGAGAATGTAGATTGCCCAAGAAAAAGGACGTCAACTATTATCGTAGAAAGGTACTATTGGCCGAGCAGAAGGAGAAGGGAATGGTCTTGATGGCTGAACATGATCATTGGCTTGAGGACACCTCAGACAGCGAGGAAGAGAACATGGCGCTGATGGCCAGACTTGATAATGAAGAAGATGGAACTGAAGCAGGGAGTGAGTCAGAGAAGGAAACAGCCGACAACTCAGATATGGTTGAGGTAAGCGAAGCAGACTATGATTCATTACTTAAAATGAAAAATGAATTCTTAACTCTATATAAATCGAAAAAACAGGGTAAAAAGAAAATTAGACAATTAGAAGCGAATCTACAAAATCATCTGGAAGTTCTAGATAAGTTTAGGTATGAACATGCATGTGAGAAAAATCGTGTTCTAGTTGCTAATGAAAAAGTGATAAAACTAGAAGCTCAGGTGCTAAAATCCGAGGCTAAAGCCAATGAGTTAGCTAAAGAAATGGGCTCTCGTAGAGATCAAGCAATGGACGCTACAGTGAAATATGACTTACTCTGTAAGGAACGGGAAAGACTATACTCCAAGATTAAAAAATTGGAGGACCTTTTAACCCGACGAGAACAAACAGAACAGACATTTTTCTTGAACAAACCTGCCAACATCGACTTCTATAATCCCCATAAAGGAATTGGTTTTGAAAACCCATGTTTATTAAAGAAAGGTATAACTAATGCACCCTATCTATATGATGTTAAATACATGCAGTTAGGAGAACTCATGCCTTTCGTTAGTGAATCCGAAACCTTACAGGGAAAGGATGATACACACAAGAAAGCTGAGATATCATTTGATTATACAGAATTAAATGATAGTTATAAAGAAAGAAAATGTCCAGCAATAATTGAATTTGAGTCGGAATTCCGTCTTAGTGAGGAAGATACCTCAGAAGAATCAACGAGTGAGGCATCGGTAACTAAGTATGCAGCAGGATATATGCCTGATTGCATAAAGAAAGTCAGTGATCTACACTCCACTCTCGAAAGAGAGAGAAAGTCCTTCAATGAAGAAAGGCACAAACTTCTCGAGGAAATTTCCACACTTAAAGAAAAATTACGACTACACTCACTTTCATATACCTTAATTTCGCATGACAAAATTTCTTGCACTAATACATTGAAATTTTTAGGACCCATCAAAGAGTCACTGAAAGGTCAAGTCGGGGTTAGAAAGGAAGATATTTTGAAGGAGAAACGCAATTTTAACGAGTCATTTGTCATAGATTGTTTTCCTTCAAAACTTTTGTACCGTCTTTATTTTCTCATGTATCGCAAAACTCATCATCTTATACAAAAAATCAGTTTCCCACGCATAATCGCTATAACAAACAAACTCACAAAATGATTCAAAAGACACGTCTTTAAAGAAAAAGAAACTATCAAAAGAGAAAACTGCAACGGAACCCACAAAACAAAAAGAGACTCCAAAACGCGTCTCTAAAGCCAAAACAAATCGAGCTCCACTACTACAAAAAATGGGTTCCAAAGCTTAAGACTGAGGAAACCCAAATTCAAGGACTAGAAACGTTTAATGACTCTATGCATGATAGTAAGTCTTCCGCTAACACTGATAAATCTAGGCTAGGTAGAGAGTCTCTACAGACTAACAAGTACAACAGAGGTGGACCCATTTTTAAATGGATACCTAAAACCCTCTAGTTTGATTTTGCAGGCCCCGCATGTGTGGTATTTAGATTCAGGTTGCTCCACACACATGACTGGGACGAAAGGGCTGTTGAGCAACTACATCGATAGGCCGGGAGGACTGGTGCGCTTTGGAAACAAAAATGGAGCAAGAATCCTTGGTTATGGAGATCTTGTATGCAATCGACTCACAATCAAGGAAGTTTCTTATGTTGAAGGGTTGACTCCTCTTATCAGTAGGACAGTTCAGTGATATCGGACTTCAAGTTGTGTTCCAAAGAGAACGTGCAAAATTATCTATACCAATGGTGAAGAACTTCTCGCTGGAACTCGCAAAACAAATCTATACACCATCGACATTAGGACCGTCAGACCAAAGACAAACATCTGCCTGATCTCCAAAGCAACATCAGTTCAGAATAACCTATGGCACCAACGACTATCTCATCTTAATTTCAAAACCCTCAACAAGCTGTCGACCAACAAACTTGCTATTGGACTTCCACCACTGAAGTACCAAAAGGAACATCTGTGCTCGGCTTGTGAGAAAGGAAAGATGAAAAAGGCGTCTCATCCTACAAAACACACAGCATCCACTCATCATCCGTTAGAATTATTACATATCGATCTGTGCGGCCCAATGCGAACAGATAACATCAGTGGAAACCGATATATGCTGGTTATTGTCGACGACTATTCTCGATATACTTGGGGCCGCTTCTTACGGACAAAATCAGAGACAGTTGAACATATTCCAAATCTTATTAGGACAACACAGAACTGGTTGCAGCGAAGTGTTAAGGTAATTCGGTCTGACAATGGAACAGAATTCAAGAATCAACAGCTCAGTGACTTCTACGAATCTCTAGGGATTACTCAACAATTCTCTGCTGTCCACACTCCTCAACAGAATGGGGTTGTCGAAAGACGTAATCGAACGCTTGTAGAAGCTGCACGAACAATGCTCATACAATCATCACTACCTCATTTTCTTTGGGCAGAAGCGATGAACACTGCATGCTACACTCAAAACCGAACGAACATAGACCTCAGATTTGGAAATACGCCTTATGAATTAATGAACAAAAGATTATCCAACATTGCCCACCTGAGGATTTTTGGGTGTAAACGCTTTGTCGCAAACGACCGAGAAGACAAATCTAAGCTGGATCCAAAAGCTACTGAAGGAATTTTTGTGGGCTACTCTGCGCAATCTAAAGCATACAGAGTATATCTAAGTGAAAGAATTGAAAGTGTAAATGTCACTTTCGATGAGGATCTAAAAATTAATTCTGGACAAAACAGCTTAGGACTCGAGCCAAGGCTCTACTCAACTTCGTATGGAAGTAGGGGAGTCATCAAATAGCACTTCTGAAAACAACCGTTCAGAATCAGAGTTAGATAAAGAAAGTTACGGTACAACCAACAAGCTCAAGAGGAAATGGATCTGGAGCAACTATTTGGCCATATGTACTCTTCTATCAACAGAATCCGACCAGCCACTGCTCCCTTTCTCGATAGTTAATCCAGTCCTAGTCCATCGACTTCAGAATCCGAACCAATTCCTGAACAAACAAGTCCACCAATCCGACTTCAGATAACTCGATCCCTGCAGCTCAAACAAAAAACTCAACGGCTGCCGCTAGCAACGCTGCTGCCTCTGTGATCGAGTACCCGCTCAACGAAGAATCAGAAATGGATGAGTCTGTGTTAGGTCCTACGATTAACCACTCTATGATCCTAGGCTAGAATTCATAGTAATTCGATCGTTTAGATAATCAATTGAATTCGATCGAAAAACTCAAATGAAGAACAAGAGAGAGAATTCAATTAGAGTGAGAAATTTACTGTTGTTTCTCTCTCTAGAAATCGAATTGCAAGCCCTTCGGATCAATTCTCTAAACTTTCTCTATTCAGCTCAATTGATTTACATGTATTTATACCAAACAAACTTGGTATAAATATCAAACTAGTCCTAATCTAAGGACTACTATACAAAACGCCCCTAATTACAAGGACAACTAATGAAATCAACCCCTATACAAACTTGGTATTCTACAATCTCCCCCTTTGTGCTTGATTGCGTCTCCGTGCCGTTTGTCCACGTCGGGCGTAGTATGATCTGCGCAAGCCCAGCGCATGCTCGTAGTTCCTCAGCGTGATCCTTAGCTCCAGTCGCTCCTCAATATCTTCTAATAGTTCCATTAGGAGCGGCTGTTCTCTCACGAACCTATGGATCCTCTGCATCGTATCTCGATTGATTTCTTCCAACCTCTGCTCGATATTTTTCGTGACGACCTTGAGCGTCCCATCGCAAAACTTATGAATCTCAGTCTTCAGCATCAACCTATTCTTCTTTGTTGATGTGCACGTGTGGGAAGCCCTTCGATCTCAGGTCCTTTGTTGAGCGGAGAGGTCATGTTGACCTTCTTCATATTGCTCTCAAGCGCCATTTGAAGGTCGTGAGCGGCGAAGTACTTGACTTGTCGCATCATGAACCGGTAGAGCCCTTCGAGGCCTTCTTTCTTGATGAAGCCCTGAGGACCTTTGTACTTCTACACGTATAGCTGATAAAGACGGTACACTTCATCGGCGGGGAGGTACGGCAGGTCGCTCTCGCTCAGTTCCCCTTGGGTCCTGTCCACTCGTTCGATGATGTAGTGAGGTGTTGGAAGTCCTCCTTTGTCACAGTAGACGCTGAGTAGTTGGCTTATTGGGGAGAGACTCTTATAATGGCTCTTGGCTTGTGTCTTAGTCATCCCCAGCCTAACATCAGGTCCTAGTTTGGTCAGCATCCAGAGGTAGGTCATCCTCTTCTGCTGATCCCAATGAGAGATCCCTCTAAGCTCGAACTCGTTCGGCTTCTTCACTCTGTTCGGAGACCTCCAAATATTCTCACGAACTTCTTCTAGGAAGGAAATTTCTATTTGGATGTTCTCCCATGGCGTGTCGATCCGGACGGTCCCTGGCGTTAGCCTTGGAGAGGGAACCGCCTGTTGAGCGATTAACTCTGGTAGCCTTGGGATATCTCGCTCGTAGTCTTCACCTTCCTGAAGCTCGTCGTCTTCTATGATTACGAGGTCTATAGACGCTTGTTGTAGAAAGCGCCGAACGTCGTGAAGCCGTCGTCTTTGATGCACCTCGGGCATGGAATGGGTCATCCACTGTCCTTCGAAGATGTACTTGTCTAGGGCCTCGTGTGGATTGACGCCATGTCCAGAGGGTCCCGGTTGGTCTGGAGCGACTGAGGGAGTGGCTTGGGTAGCTGCTAGAGCTACAAGCATCGCAGCACTTGCTTCTTCTTCCGGAAGCAAGGGGCTTGAGTAGATCGGTGGTGTGGACAGAGGCGTCCTGAGGTGAAAGGTTGGTGGTTCGATGTGGGCGGTGCGGTGCGTGGTGTAGGTAGTTTGGGTTGGTTTGTGTTTGGTGTGTTTGTGTTTGGGTTTTCACCAGCTCCAGCGCTTGTCTGCGTGGTGCCCGAGCCTTGTCCTTGGCCACTTGTTGATGTCCTTGGCCTCTTCTCCCCCTCATGAGGATCCTGATCGTCAGGATCGTCATGTCTGCGCCGTGAGTGGGAGCTTTGGCCTCGGCAGGTGTCAGTCGGTGGCTCAGGATGGTCCACCAATCGCCTATAGAGGGATTTTTCTTGCGGCGATCGGATGGAAAGGCCTGTCAGACGGGCGAGGAGAATGTCATAGAGCTCGGTGATGGGGATTGTGTATGGATTGATGAGGATGAAGGAAGTGGCTAGAGGGTCGGTGTGTGGGTTGTGGAGGTGTGGGGTTGATTTGTGACGAAGGGCCTTCAGAGGTAGGTGCTTTCCCGGTATCTCTTTGGGTGCCTCGAGTGCTTGGAGTACTCTCTCCGTGATTTTGTCTTCCGTAGACTGTACAGCAGCAGAGAGAGCGGCCTGGAACTGCTCGTTCGTCACGAAGGGTGCGGACGCCTCCTGAGATGGACCAGGACGACCGATGTCGCCTGTTATCAACCCTTGAGTAGACACCGACTCTGTGGGTTGGCTCACAGTCACTTGAGGTTGTGACTGTATGAGACTTCCACCCAATCCTCGAGTCGAATCTGGAGGATTCGTCTCTATGGGTGTTAAGCCAGGCTCAGGTTGCGCCTGCGAACCAGACACCACGTTGGTTGGTTGCGGCTCAAGATTGAGCGAAGAAGTGCCGGCAACACTTGTAGTTGTTGTTAGCGTAGTATCTGGTGCGTCGGTGACGGCTGGGAAGAGGGACTCCAGTTGAATGCTAAGTCTCCTGGGAGTCCTCCTTATCAGACTTATTTCCTCGTCAGACTCTGTGTCAGACGAGGTGGCCGCGTGAGGAGTGAGGTCTCGATGGACGTCCTCCAGTGCCTGACCCGTCACCGGTGGAAGTGAAGTGTGCCCCATTTCGACTTCGGGCTGTGCTACTGGTAGAAGAACCTCCTCAATGGTTTCTTCGAGCACGCCAACATGAACGGGCACTTCCACTTGGTATTCATGTTCAGGAGCCTCGAGCGCCATCTCGATAGCCACGACGTGTATCAAGGTCTCATCTACGTCGGGCATCGGCTCTTCGATCAAGGGAGACTCCTGTTGAAGCTCCTGAGCGACAACATCTATCATCGCGTCGTCAGGGCTTGGTTGGTGTTCCGGTTGGGGAGGGCTCACATGGTAATCTGCCGGGGGCCCTCTGATCATTTGCTCCGTTAAATGGTGTTCCCGGCAGAATCTCTGATACTCAGCTCCCGCGGGGTCGGCAAGCCTGAGTAGTTGGAGCGGAATCGGCAACGACGGTTGGTCCAAGTCCGTGAGCCGTGGATTGTGGAAGAACTTTAGCCTTGGCGGCTGATAGTTTCCACCAGGAGGCAGCTGTGGGATGTTCTCGGCGTGTAACTCCATGAACTCCCTGATGATCACATTGAACCATCGAGCATAGGGCACGTTCTTCGAGAGTCGGTTCTCCTTCTGCCGAATCTGGTCCGCGAGGTCGTTCCAGATTAGCTGAGCGTAGTCATAATTTCTTGAGAAGGCGATGCCGTGGAAGATCCTCAAAATATTGCTGTTGCCCTTATCGAATCCTGCGTCTTGGGCGACAGACACTTATTCACTATTCTGAATAGTGTCTTCCACGGGTGTGTGATTCCGCTGCTCTGGACCTGACCTAATCTTGTGAGCGGTGGTTGGTATCCCATGTGCAAAAAGTCCTGAATCATCTCTGCGTCCGTCGGGAGCGGGTCGTAGTTGTCGTTGTGCGGCAAGTCCAGCATCATCCCGAACTGGCTCTTGCTCATGTGAATATGCCGCGTCCCGAGTTGTGTAGTTAAGGAGAATGCCCCATTTGCTACAACTCCTTGTATGTATCCCCAGAATTGCTGGAGATAGACCATCGGCACTGATGCAGTGACCGTTAACGCATGCCAGATGGGGTGGCCTTGTAGGATTGATACGATGATCTCGTCTGGACACCTAAACGTGTTCAGATCGAGCTGAAAGTTCATATCCTGAACCTTCAAGTACGTTTGTGATTGTATCTTGGGTAGCGATCCATCTGAAAAATAAGAAATATAAAAGTATATTAGATCAATTTTATTTTCAGTCGAAATATGAATAAATTTCATCAAACTATAGTAATATTGTAAATAATCGCATGTTTGATGAATTTTGAATTGAAATCATATCAAATGGATAGTGTAAGTTCAATTTCAAAAATCGTGATGGCATGAATGTAATTTCGAATGAAATATATGTCGTGTGAAAAATAGTTCGAAATTTCGCTAAGTATTAAATCAGTAAGTCACTGTTCATGCCGAGAAAATTTTCGGTCGAGAAGAATTGCAATTTGATTTCCTATATCTTGATTTCAATTGAAAGAATTCTGTCTGAATTTTGCGATCGAAGAATTTTATCCGCTATTGTTAGCTACAGTGTAAAAGACATAGAAAAATTTCCTAAGTGTTGAGGTTGAAAGCGTGACTGTAGTCGATCAATTTTACGATCGAGAAAAATTCCGTGTAAATTTACGATCGATAAATTTCGTCTCAGGTAAATTTACTATCGAGAAATTTTCTTCGATTGAATAAAATTCTCGATTTGAAATTTGTCGAGTGGTATGTGATTTTCGATTGAAAAATTAAGCGTTGAAAAATTAATTTTTTTTTCGCTGCTAAATTTTACGACCAAAATCCAATTAACACGAAAATTCTATTTTGCGATAATAAGTTTTACGCTCGATAAAATTTGCATCTAAATTGTCTAATCAGTGCGTAAGTTTTTCGCTCACAAAAATCCTAATTAGATTTCTAGATGGTAAGTAATTTTTTTTCGGTCAAAATCTTCTATCTTAGCGACTAAATCAGAATTTTACCGATCGAAAAACTAATTCGACACAAACAGTATCTCAATTAAATCGGAATTCAATTAAGACTGTTTGCGATCGACAAAGTTCTTCGATGACTTTAAACATTCAAATACCCAGTTTCATCAAAACTCAAATTACAGTCGAAGATGCAGATTTTCCGATGATTCATTTTACCAGATTAATAGAGAATATCGAAACTATCTTAAGTGCAGACATTAAACTCAGATACAGTTCAAAATCAAGCCGCAAACACTATAAAATAGTTACGGTTTTTCTCAGTTTTGAAGAACAGTCGAGAATCCAATCTTAACAATGCGAAAAACTACAAAATGCAGATGCTAATAAAGTTCAATCACACGCAAATGTCAAAAGAATCTCATTTCTACCTTAAACAGACAGTTTGGTGTTGAAAATCGAAAGATTTTGAGAATTTTAAGCTGTCTGTGAAAGTTTTTCGCTAGAGAGATTTTTTGCGATTAGGGTTGCATGAGAAAAAGTTTTTCGACTGACAAAAGTTAAACTTTTATTAACTAGAATTAAGTCAATGTTGGGTTTGCGATTGGACGTTTTGTGAATTAAGTCTTCTATCTAGTTTCTCGATAGTAAGTACTTCTAAACTTTTCAGATTGACCCCTATTTCAAAATAAAACCCTTTGTAAGGCTCCCCCTTAGTAATTAAAATAAATGCAATTAACTCCCTGTATTTTCTGTGTAGTAACGTCTAGCTCCCCTGGCAGAAATTTAAAAATCTGTACCACTTAGAGATAAGCGTTAGTAATAATGGAGTTAATCAACACTTATTTTTGGCAATTTTATCTTTGAAATATTTGGTCTTGTGCTGGCTCCTCTCTTTGTAGTGTCGACGTCTCACTCCTTAATTTTGAAAGATCTGAAATGTTCAGAAAAAAAACGTCAAAAATATTTGGAGCTAATCTACAAGTCTTATACTTGCTCCCCCTCAAATGATGCACAAGAATTGACTAATTATGCAAGCATATGAAATCAATTCAAGTCACGAGCACACAAATTTACCAAGTAAGCATGTATACATGGTCCCCGAAAACATGTACTTTAAAATATTGTGTGAGGGTAGAAGCAATGAAAAATTTATCGCATTTAAATAATTCAGTACCAATGCAATCTAACATTGCATTTAGAATGTGCGATACACTAAAGAAATTCACATTTATTCAATTCAACGCATATGAAACGTAACATTTCATGTCAAAATGTGCGAAGTTTATTATTTATTATTATATATGTATATATATATATATATTTTATTTTTTTTCCATTTATGGGGTCAGATTATTTTGCTTCGATCTATCGTCACGCCTAAAATTTTACGAGATATTTGAAAGAAGAAAATGCTGTCAAGTCATGTCGTCAAACTAAAGTCTGAAGTCCATAGACTGGTCCATTTCGACAACTCTCACTAGGTTCGCTCTTGCTCTCAATTAGCTATCTTGGGATTTTTATATTTTTATCACTCAAGTCAACACAAGCAATTTTTAGTCAATTTACCTGTGATCGAGGCATTTTTAATCATTTCACATAAGCGAGAGACCGTCTATGTGGAATCAAAGGGTTGTAAGGGTTATAATTTGGCTAGGACTTAGAACGGAAGGAACTTAAAGGAAAGTGAGCTTATCTCTTCATCGTCTTCCAATTTCTACGTCCGTCTCCCTTTTTTTTTCGGCGTCTTTCTTCTTTTCAATCTTTTCTCCCTCCTTTTCTTTTAAGAACTATCCCTTTTTATATTATGCTCAAGCTGAAGCTCCGCTTCTCCATGAGGCTCTAGGAGATTATCGTAGGCGAAGTTCTTCTTGTTGGTTCTTGGGCCGATACCGTGCTCCTCTTCTCTTAATCCCTATTGAGGTTTCAGAGATTATCAATTTGGAGAAGTTCTCGGTTATGGAATTCGTACCCGAGGCTGCACTCCTCTTCTCGTTTCCCGATATAAGACCAGATTATCGTTGGAGAATTCACTTCGTGGTGCTCCTCTTCCAGCCGTTCTGACGAGCGTACGAGATTATCGTTGGAGAAGTTCACAGCAGGAACCATGCCACTTTCTACAAGGTAGTCAGAAGGCCGATTCCTTTGGTCTGATTTTGCGCGTTGAGCAATGCCTTCTTGTCATCATCTTACTTTTTCTTTTGTTATCTCCCCCTCCTTTTCTCGTTTGAACAACCATTCGAAGAGTATAGAGTTCGGTTGAAGGCTGGAAATGGGTTTCAAATGAAGAAAAGGACATCGGAGAAGGCTCAAAGTGGATGACTAAGGGCTAACGTGGGGAAATTTATATAAGGCCGTATGAGGAATATCCTAAACTCCCTTATCATTTTCCTGACGATCTAACGCAAGATGAGTATGACACCAAGAATCACTAGGTAAGACAAGTAATTTATGTGTGACTCACTCGAGAAGTAGATCCAAAGAAAGGAAAAAGGAACAGGGCTTCAATCCTCACGCATGTAGAGTGACTTTGTGTCTAGTGGAACAATCAAATGACCTTTTAGCACAAGAATGCGACTTAGACTGACAAATTTTAAGCAATTAAATCGATCGCATGTCGGGGGTAAAATTCTAAGTGACTTTAGATCAAAGCATCCTAAAGGATTTCGTCAAACCCCTTTATATTATATATAGAAATGTATATTATATATATTTTATTTTTATATTATTTTTATCACGCAAGATAAGGACAAATAAGCATAGAAAACACATAGAATAGAGTATGTGATAGCACAGAAGATCAGGTTATGCACATATTACGGAAGATTCAACATGCCTAATTTTCCGACAAGGAATTGAAATCGTTTCTCATCCAAGGCCTTGGTGAAAATGTCGGCTAGTTGAAACTCCGTGTTCACAAAGTACATCTCTATCGTGCCTTTTTTTACGTGATCTTTGATAAAATGATATCTAATGTCTATGTGTTTTGTGCGTGAATGATGAACAGGATTGCAAGTAATGGCGATTGCACTCTGACTATCACTATATATGGGTATATTATTTAGATTGTACCCATAGTCGCGAAGCTGTGTCCGCATCCACAGCATCTGTGAGCAACAGCTGGCGGCAGCTACGTATTCTGCTTCGGCCGTCGAAGTGGACACACAGTTCTACTTTTTTGATGACCAGCAAACCAGCTTTTCGCCTAGAAATTGAGTGTCACCGGACGTGCTCTTCCTGTCCATTCGGTAACCTACGTAGTCAGCGTCAGTGTAGCCGATAAGTTTAAAATTCGTACCCTTTAGATACCATAGGCCAAGGGTAGAAGTGCCCTTTAGGTAGCGTAAAATTCTTTTGACCGCGAGCATATGGGATTCTTTGGGATCGGCTTGAAAGGGCACACAAGCACGTGGCAAACATGATATCCGGCCGACTCGAAGGGAGGTAGAGAAGAGATCCAATGATACTGCGATACAGTGTGATGTCGATCGATTTACCAGAGGGATCGGCATCCAACTTGCAGCTTGGTGACATAGAGTGCTGAGAGGCTTGCTCTGGTCTTGATGGAATTTCTTCAGAATATCCTTGATGTATTTTGTCTGACTGAAGGCCTAAGAAAAATTGCATCTCTCCCATGTGACTCATCTCGATTTTGCTCTTCATGAGATCTCCAAACTTCTTGCAGAGCCGAGGATTTGTTGATCCGAAGATGATGTCGTCGACGTATACTTGGACGACCATCAGATCTTTGTCATGCTATTTAATGAAGAGAGTTGTGTCTATCGTTCCTCGTATGAATCCAGACTTCACGAGGAAATCACTCAGGACATCGTACCAAGCACGTGGGGCTTGTTTTAGTCCATAGAGAGCTTTGTCCAAGCGATAGACATGATCGGGATGTTCTTGATCAACGAAACCTTCCGGCTGAGCGACGTAGACTTCTTCTTTTAACACACCGTTGAGAAAGGCGGTTTTAACATCCATCTGATAGACTTTGAAGTCTTTGTGAGCCGCATAAGCCAGCAGGAGGCGAATAGCATCGATACGGGCAACAGGAGCATAAGTCTCGTCATAGTCGATGCCTTCATGTTGATTGTATCCCTTAGCAACTAGCCTTGCTTTGTTCCGGATCACTTCACCATCTTCATTCTTCTTATTCTTGAAAACCCATTTAGTTCCGACCACTGTTTTCCCATGTGGACGGGGTACCAAGGTCCACACTTGAAGACGTTCGAATTGATTGATTTCCTCTTGCATTGCAATTGTCCAATCCGGGTCTCGAAGTGCGTCTGCTACTTTGGTAGGCTCGTTTTGGCTCAGGAAGCAACTGAAAAGACTTTGTTGAGGATGTGTCCTCACACCAACCGAAGGATCGCCAATTATCTGATCAACCGAGTGGCCTCTCGTCCACTTGCGCTCATGAGGCAAGGCTGAAGTCGATGCATCAGCCATTTGTGGATCTAGATTGCCTATAGTGTCCGATTGATCATTTGTCTGAGGAAGTTCCAATACTGCACTTGGATTGATCGTCTCTGATGATACTTCCTCGATGACCACTGTAGGTTCTTCGGTGTTCTGTGGCAATTCTGAATCGGGTGGGGTAGAGGTGTGAGATGAACTTGGTACGTCGGTCTCGTTCGGTAGATAATCCATTGTTTGTGTAGGCGTGTATGACCAATATACCGGTTCGAAGAGAGAATCCAAGTCGTCTATTGCAAGTCTCGTTGCTTCGTCTGACACTGATCCTGAAGTTGTTGCCATCTTCTGTTGGTTTTGTGCCAACACACCAGTGATTACGGGTTTTGAAATGTTGTCGTCAGAAGCCAACGGGTTGAGAACGGGTCCTGAACTGAATTGAGCAGGAACCAACGGGTGAGGCACGGGTCCTGGACTGAATTGACCAGAAGCCATCTCTGCCACTTCGTGGAAAGTGACATTATAGCTTTCCTTAATAGTTCGGTTAGACTTGATGTATACTCGGTACGCTTTTGATGTTGAAGAATACCCGACAAATGTAGCTTCGAATGCTTTAGGGTCAAACTTTGCACGTTGCTCTCGGTCGTTCGCCACAAACACTTGCACCCGAAGACTTTAAGGAAAGAGATGTGGGGCACTCTATTATTCACAATCTCGTAAGGAGTCTTGTTGAACCGTTTGTGAACCACCGTCCTGTTTTGAGTAAAACAAGCGGTATTGACTGCTTCAGCCCATAGAAAGTGTGGAAGTCCCGATTGGATCAGCATTGTACGAGCGGCTTCCACTAGTGTTCGATTTTTCCTTTCAACGACCCCATTTTGTTGAGGTGTTTTGGCGGCTGAAAATTGTTGACTTATTCCAAGTTTCTGATAAAACTCACTGAGGTGATTGTTCTTGAACTCAGTGCCGTTGTCTGTTCGAACAACTTGAATAGTCTGTTGTAGCAGATTTTGAGTTCTGTTCACAAAATTGATAATCAAGTCACCAGTCTCATCTTTCGTTCGGAGGAACTTAGTCCACGTGTAGCAAGAATAGTCATCCACAATCACTAGGACATACTTTCTTCCATTGATACTCTGAGTCTGCATCGGACCACAGAGATCCATGTGAATTAGTTCCAATGGTCGAGAAGTAGACGCAATTTGCTTGACGTGATGAGATGCTCGCTTCATTTTTTCTAGGTGACATGCCGAACAGTGATGCTCCTTTTGTAGTAGTATAGTTGGAAGACCGTGAACCAACTTTTTCATAGAAAGGCGTTGGAGAGCTTTCATATTCAGATGAGACAGTCGTTGATGCCATAAGCTATTCCTCTGTAAATCAGTCTGAGAAATGAGGCATACAGCTGTCGCGGGCCGCACAGACGTCAGGTTGATCGTGTAAAGATTGGATCTCCGAAGTCCTTAAAGGAGTTCTGTGTCCTGACTATCCAAAATTCTGCACCGGTCAGCATGGAAGACCACCTGGAAGCCTTTGTCACAGAATTGGCCTATGCTGAACAAGTTATGACGGAGGCCTTCGACGTATGAGACATCTTTGATGGTCAGATTCTTCTGAATGATATCCCCAAGTTCTAGAATCGGGGCTGAATCGTTGTTCCCAAATCTGACTTTGTCGTTAGGTCGGTCTTTGTAGTTGCTCAGCAGCTCTTGATTACCAGTCATGTGTTTGGAGCAACCAGAGTCGAGGTACCACACATGATGGATCTGTAAAAACAATTTAGAGAGCTTTTGGTACCCACTTAATCATGGGTCCTCTCGGATTAGCAGATTTAGTTTTGGGTTCAGATATGCTCCTAAATCTATTTTTGGAAGAGTCTTAATAACCCATTGCACTTTTGAAAAAGTGGGTTTGGGTTTTGTCTCTATAGGAGACTTGGCCTTTTGGCTTTTGTCGTCCTAGGCGGAGATTTAGGAACCCATTTGGGTTGAACCTTACAGGGAAGGTTAATTTCAGCACGTACAAATGCTTTGGAGGGTTTGACTGAGGAAAAGATCTTTTCTGGTGATAGTCTCCTAAGGTGCTTGGGGGATTTAATTTCTACGGGATACCTTAGGTGAGTACATTCATGTACGGCGCCATAAGCTTTCTTTATGGCTGGATCTTGTTTCCTACGTGTCTTCCTAGTGGCATTTGTTTCAGAATGATTAATTTTTGACGTGGAGCCAATTTCGAAGTTGGTGCTTCTAAAGGTGATCGGCTGAAGTGAATAAGTAGAAGCAACTATCTTAAAAGTGGAAATAGCTCTTTTATTTCTACGAGTGTCTTTTATTGTAATAGAAGGAGTAGCATGCTCAGAAACATTTAAATCTAATGGCTCCTTCTTTTTCTTAGTGCTAGACACTCTCGCCTTTGTTTTTAGTGCTGACGCTACGCTTCCTGTAGACGTAGGTAAAGTGAAATTAGTCATAGCACTTTTAACAGAATTATTTTTACAATATTTATCTTTCAAAGGCGATTTTTCATTTTTCACGCTTTTTGTAATAGCGTGAGAGGTAGTTTGGGAGGACAAGGAAGCCTTGAGATTTTCTCTCCTTAAAGAATTTTTTCTTTTCAGCTTCGAAATTCTCTCGTTCTTTTTCTAACTTTGCCCGTGACTCCTCTATCTGTTTTATGATAGAGGTTTGTAGAGAGAATTTTTATAATTAATGGTTTTAACTTCCTCGTGGTGTGTTCGAGAGTCAGGAGGTAGAATTTGAACTAAATTGCAGACAGGTGTTAGAGTTTCTTTCTTATTTTTGTCCCTTTCATTTAGTTCTTTGTAGTCAAAGGTGATTTCTGGACCATGTGGACCTTGTCTAATGGATGAATCGAAAGTATTTGCATAAGACGATTCAGTAAAATTTCTAAGAGAGGTTATTCCTAAGCCCATGTGTTTAACATCGTATATTTCTTTCTTTTGTAAAACACACAGGTTAGTGAAACCTATGCCTTCTATAGGATTATAGAACTCTATATCCTTGGGCTTGTTCACAAATATCGTCTGTTCGCATTGTCCCCTACGCGTAACTATATCGTCTAATTTCTTTACTTTGGCATATAGTTTCTTGCGTTCCTCACCTAGGAGAGCATAATTATTTTCCACGGTTAGTTTAGCGGCTTGACAGGCATCGAAATCCTTACTAAGCTCACTAATCTTAGCATTCGATGTTTCTAATTGAGCTTCTAAGTTAGTGATCTTAGATGTAGCTTCGGTTATCCTACAATTTAAAATGGCTTTCTCGCTGAGATTTCTAACCAAGCAATTGTAGTTATTTGCTAGCCTATCTTCTAATTCCTTAATCTTTTCGCTCTGTTGTCCTAGTTGAGGTTGACTAGTCTCTCTAGACTGTAGGCTCTTAGTAAGTTCATCTATTTTTGCACTAGAGCTCCTAAGTTCTTGTTCGAGACTATCTATCTTCTCCTGAGCTCTCTCAAGTTCGTTCTCTACTTCCTTTATACTTTTCTGCTCACGTTTCATGTTAGCATATTGATTTTGATATGATTCTAACATGGTCAATAATGTGGAAGGAGTGACTACCTCATTTGAAGACGTGGATGCGTTGTCGTCGTCCGTACGAGTGGATGTTTCGGCGTCCAATTCGTTGTCGAGACGGGCCATGAGGGCTAAGTTCTCTTCTTCGGAGTTCGACGTGTCCTCGAGCCATTGGTCCTGTTCGGCCATGAGAGCTACTCCAGCTTCTTTCTGTTTTGTCAATTGAAGCTTCCTGGAGTAGTAGTTTGCATCTCTTTTCTTCGGGAGAGTGCACTCTCTGGCGAAGTGACCTGCTTTGCCACAGTTAAAGCATTTGTTAGTCTCTTTGGGATTCTTGACCTCGGAACTCTCCGGAGCACGTTCTTTGTTCTTGGAGCTTGTAGTCCGAAGTCTATTGGCTGAGGTTGAAGACTTCTTCTTGAAGTACTTCTTGCTCATCATTTGTCCAATGAGAGCTAACTATTTTCCAAGGGTTTTCATGTTCGGCTCGATGTCGGAGCCCAATTCATCTTCCGACTCTGATGATGAAGGTGGCCTAACGATCTTTTCCTTTCTTGATCTTGTGCTCCTCTTCTCTGAGACTAAGGCAACCGTGTCATCGGTTTGTTTGCCTTTCTGCTCTTTGGTAATCTCGCGGATATCCTCCTCATGCTGAGCGAGATTATCGAACACGGCATGGACATCCAACTCCTCTAGATCTTTATTTTGTCGTATTTGAGTGGATATTTTCTTCCATTCCGCGGGCAGAGAAGATAGAAATCTTATGTTTGTCTCCATGGTTGTCTTCGTTATTTCTATCTTCCTCATTTCATTAAGAAGAGTGAGGTATCGTTGGTAGATCTCGTTTAGACACTCCTCCGGCTTTGCTTTGAATGAGTCGTAAGCAGTGAGAATGTTCGCCTTTTTGGCTTTTATGCCAGCTTCCGTCCTTTGCATCATCCTATGCAGCTCATCCCACATCCCTTTGGCCGATGTAAGGCTGTTGATTTGTCTGTATATATCGTTGGGGATGCCCTGCATAAGGGTATTCATGGCTACTAGATCAGCCTTAGCTCGAGCTCTTTCCTCCAGAGAGTATTCTCTAGGCTCCTTTACTCGCCTAGAAGCTGGAATTGCTGGAGTAGCTGTTTCGTCCCCGGGTACATGAACCCAGAACTGTGCCGGTCCCTCTTCAAGGGACTTCAGTAGATTTTCGGCTTGATCCTTTAGAGCGATGAAATTCAGAAAGCGGCTTCTCCACACTGTGTAATCGCCTCTTTGCAAGATCGGCGGACGGTTGTCATTTCTGAGTGAGTATGCATCCATGTTTGTATTGTAGTCGAGTTGTTGAAGGATCTTCGTTAATTGTTTTGAAGGTTGAAGATGATGTAATGTGCTTCACAAGTGACAAAATTCGTTAGTAGCGTTTGATTCGAAAATTAGATCGACAATTATTTTCGATTCAATCTTTAAAGTTTGATCGAAATTAATTCCGTCGAGATAGAATGTACTGACTACTATTCTCGTTCGAGAAATTTTGTCAGCGTAATATTTTACGAGCGAGCTCAAAATCATTCGGTCGAGAAAAATTTCTTGATCGTGAATTTATTTCGATCGTAAAGAAACAGTACGTTAGTAAGTTTCTCGACAAGTCAAAATAAATCTGTTGACTAGAAAAATTTTCTCGCGTGTAAATGATTTTCGCCTGGTCAAACGTTAAGAGGTTTGACTGAAAAAGTTTTCCCAGTGAAAGTTTTTACGCATGCAAAGTCAAAATAAGTCTCTCTCGAAAAAGTTTTTCGCTGTATAATGCTCGAGAAATATTTCTAACTAAAATCGTTTCTGCTGATGACGATTCTAGCGCTGACTTCGTATTCTGACCGAGAAAAATTCTCGCGCTAAGTTTATCGATCGAGAAACTAATCCGATCGCAAAACTTAGCGAGAAAAATTTGAGCAATCGAGAAAAATTCACAGAATACGATTAACACAAATTCGAGCAAAAACAAAGAATCAGATAGTGAAGTTTGAGGTAATTGCTCGCAATCAAGTACTAATCACGCACGAACAAGCAATTAAACACGTTATGAAGCAAAATATATCGAATTTGATCAAAATCAGAACGTGTTCTTCATGTTCTTCGCAAACAGTAACATGCAGAAGCAATTCAATCCTAAAAATCGAAGTTCAAACTGCTACAGAACTGATAGCAATGATGATCTAACACTTAAACAAGCACAGAAACACCAAATTCAAGTCAATTAAGCACAGAATTAAGCTAGTGGATCGAAAAAGGTTTTCGCGCCAAACCTGTTCTTCGATGAACAGTATCTAGAAAATGATTTTCGATCTAATTCTAACAATTTTCGATTCAAACAGAACGAATCTGCTCTGATACCAATTGTTAGGTCCTACGATTAACAACTCTACGATCCTAGGCTAGAATTCATAGTAATTCGATCGTTTAAATAATCAATTGAATTCGATCGAAAAACTCAAATGAAGAACAAGAGAGAGAATTCAATTAGAGTGAGAAAGTTACTGTTGTTTCTCTCTCTAGAAATCGAATTGCAAGCCCTTCGGATCAATTCTCTAAACTTTCTCTATTCAGCTCAATTGATTTACATGTACTTATACCAAACAAACTTGGTATAAATATCAAACTAGTCCTAATCTAAGGACTACTATACAAAATGCCCCTAATTACAAGGACAACTAATGAAATCAAGCACAATTACAAATGGTATTCTACAGTCTGCACTACCTCATGAGAAGAAGTGGACTCGAAGTCATCCTACAGATCAAATAATAGGAGACCCCACCGCAGGAGTAAACACTAGAGGTTCGACATCAAACGAGTGTAATTTTACTTGCTTCTTGAGCCAAACTGAACCAACCAGAGTAATTGACGCACTACGTGATCCGGACTGGATAGTAGCTATGCAAGAAGAATTCAATCAGTTCGAACGTCTCAAGGTCTGGAATTTAGTTCGTCTTCCAAAAGGCAAGACGGTGATCGGAACAAAATGGGTATTCAAAAACAAGAAAGACGAAGATGGTATGGTAATCCGTAACAAGGCTAGACTTGTAGCTAAGGGGTACAATCAGCAAGAAGGAATAGACTACGACGAGACGTTTGCATCTGTAGCAAGAATCGAAGCAATTCAGACTATTTCTAGCATACGCAGCACATAAAGACTTTATTGTCTATCAAATGGATGTAAAGACAGCCTTCTTGAACGGAATTTTGAAGGTTGAAGTGTATGTCTCTCAGCCAGACGGATTTCTCAATACAGACCATCCAGACTTTGTATATAAACTTGACAAGGCACTATACGGGCTAAAACAAGCTCCAAGGGCCTGGTACGAGGTTTTATCCAACTTTTTATCACCTCTGACTTCACTAAAGGGAAAATTGATACCACATTGTTCGTCAAGAAGGATGGTTCCGATATCATGCTTGTACAGATCTACGTGGATGACATCATTTTTGGCTCAACCAACCCTGAACTCTGTGTAGAATTTAGCACTTTGATGTAGTCACAGTTTGAAATGAGCATGATGGGAGAAATGTCTTTCTTCCTTGGACTGCAAATCAAGCAACTTCAAGATGGACTTTTTATAAAGCAGTCAAGTACATCCACGACATTCTCAGAAAGTATGGGATCGACAAAGGCAAATCTTCAAATACCCCAATGTCGACCTCGTGCACACTCGACGCAGACCATTTGGGTGAACCTGTAGATGTTATCCACTACAGAGGAATTATTGGGTCTCTACTCTATCTCACTGCCAGCTGACCAGACATTGTATTTTCCACATGCTTATGCGCTCGATCCAATCCCAAGGAGTCGCAGCTTCATGCTGCCAAGAGAATTTTGAAATAGCTGAAAGGAACTCCAGACCTAGGACTTTGGTATCCTAAGAACTCAGGTATGAAACTAATCAGGTATTCTGATGCAGATTTTGCAGGCTGCAGATTGGACAGGAAAAGCACATCGGGCAACATCCAATTCCTTGGAGATAAACTCGTATGTGGGGCTTCTAAAAAACAAAATTGTGTGTCCACTTCCACGGCAGAAGCAGAATATGTTGCTGCCGCTAGTTGTTGCTCACAAATTTTGTGGATAAGAACTCAACTACGAGACTACGGGTTTGATCTCAATAGAATCCCTATTTATTGTGATTCCAAAAGTGCCATAGCAATTACGTGCAATCCTGTTCACCATTCACGCAAAGCACATAGACCTAAGGTACCATTTCATAAAGGACCAAGTAGAAAGAGGAATAATAGAAATGTACTTTGTTAATACAGAGATTCAACTGGTCGATTTGTTTACAAAAGCATTGGATGAAAAACGATTCCAATTCTTAGTTGCAAAACTGGGAATGTTGAATCTCAACCTCTAGTTTTCGATTATGCCTCCCTACGATTCATTACTTGTCGATCTGCTTTGCATTTGAACTTCTCGATTTTGTGTGTGTTTGTCAGTTAGTTCATTTTTTTCCTTTTGCTCTAGGTTTTCGTTCTATTTTCCTTATAAATTTTTCTTCGTTTCCAATAAGTCGATGTAAAACCAATGCTGATGGTATTACATCGAGGGGAGAAATGCTATATCATGCATCGAGGGGGAGTAAGTGTTTTCATCAAATTCTCAGATTCTCGATAGGCATTTTATTTAGGGGGAGTTCTTTAAGCATTTTATTTAGGGGGAGTTTAACTCTAAAATCCAAAATATTGAGGGGGAGTAGGTGTTTTTCGTAAACTAATCCTTCAACGATTCATAAGTTTTTTTCAAAAAAAAAAAATTGCGAATAACACTCTGAAAACATCCCAAATGCGACAAATACACTCAAAATAAAACAAAACACGCTAGTACGTCCTGTGAGGACACAATATTAGCGACGAATAAGCACAATAGAAGGAAAAGCTCAAACGCCAGCATATTCAAATTGCGTTCAAAATTATGCCTTAACTCCGCATGTTCATCAGTCTCATTCTCTTGGTCTTGCCGCATCCAGTTCATTGGTCTGTGCGAGAGTGCTGGAAATGTGAGAATGTAAGATGAGTTAGTGGTAAATGATGATTGTGATTTTGATTCGAGTTTTGTCTATTTAGAGGCTTAACTTGAACAATAACATCATTATTGCTCCAACCAACATAATCAATGATAGAGACGAATCTTTGACTTGAGGGTTCATCGCCGCGAAATAAAACGATACTTTCTTCGTCGATTTGTGGATTTTTGCCTCAGACAAATCGACTTTGAAAAACTCGTAGATTTGATTTTGTATGGTCGATGGAGTCGAATTGATGGTATAGGACTAAGTATTAAATTTGAGATCGGTAGAAAATTTCGTGTTTATCAGTTTAAGGGAGATCGTGAACCTAAATTTATCTAATCCACAATTAATTCGCGAATCCTTCATTTCAATTATTCACAACATTTTTATTATTATTTATTTAATTTTCGCGAATTTACTTCACGAACTCTACTTCTTAGCCAAGTTTGCGGCCCAAAAACTTACTTCGCGAACTCGACTTCTCGAAGTCACCCTTAATCCAGGTCGCGAATCCTCTCAAATGTTGACTCGTCAAATCTTCAAGACCCAGTTCGCGAACTAACAGCTTCCAATTCGCGACTATCCTATTGGTGAGCTACACTGACTTCGCGAATCCTCAGTGGGCCTTCATCTCAAAAGTTCGCGGCCCAATTTCAACCTCAGCTTGAAACTTTCGGCCCGCGAAGTTTCTCTAACCTAAAAACCTAATTCGCAAAACAAATTCCCAAATCGCCACTCTCTCCTTCGCGAATCCCGTTCACCAAACTTCTCAGATCTTACTATCTCGTTGTTTTCTGTAGTTTTTTCGCTCAAAATTGTTCTCCTCACACACACACGAACCTCTTTGTGGTACGGAACAATTTGTTTTGCTCTTTAATGTTTTGAATTTTATTTGCAGGGACGATTCTTCGAAGAACAGGTTTATTGCATTTGATCCCTGTAGGGATTAGTCTGTTGGTGTTAAAGCAAGGGGTCTAGTTTGAGAATTTTACTGAAAAGGAGTTTCTCTTCTCAAATCTAGATTTAAAATCGATGGTTTTTATTTTTAAAGGGAATTAGGGTTCGCAATTTTTTTTGAAGAAAAGTACTTTTTGATTCGTCAAAACGGAACTTCACGGGTCCAAAAATGTTTTAGCAAATCCAGTCTGTTTTTACTTCGTCAAATCTCTTTTACTTTGCGAGTTTGACCCCTCAGCTTTGCGAGTTCGACTTCTAGACCCCTTGGATTTGCGATTCAAACTTCGCGAACTGGTACACTGTCATTTTTTTATGTTTCTTGACTTAAGTCACGAGCCTTTGGTCTCACAGTTCGTGAACCTCAGAGTCCGTAATACGGAATTCGTGAATTCCTTTAAAAACCAACCCGCGAACCTCCGAATTTGAAAAACGAAATTCATGAAGCTCTTTACACCAACCCGCAAACCACACTTAGAAAATTTCAGCCGAACGTCTTTGAAATCCAAGTGGGCCAAACAGTGATGGGTCGAATTATTTTTTAGAAAAATGAATTTTTAATCTAGCACATACTATTCATATCACAAAGACGTTACTTATCATGATATAATTCTAATGCTGTTTATTTTTCGCGTTGCAGTTTTAACAGGAATTCTCGGTCTTTAAAAAAAATGGCGACACCTGTGGATCTTCTTTATGCAACCTCAAATTGGCTACAGACCAAGGACAACAACTTCCAACTTGACCTGAATACTTCAAGTGTCAGGATGAGATACTTTTGTCCATTTTGAGGAACCATCATCTTGGTTGTGCTTTCTCAGCTTCGGTTCAAGTCCCAACAGTCTACCTTCAACAATTCTGGGGGACAATGAAGACCAAAATCACCCAGGACAACAACATCTTTTACGAGGCCCATATTGCAAGTGAGACGGTGCAGATCACCAGGGAGTTTATTCGACAAATCCTTCGGCTGCCAGGTCAACCCGAATACGAAAATGAGGCATCCGAGGACTAACTAATCGAGGACATGATGAAGATGGGATATTTCACTCAAATCAAATTCGTATCCCATTTTCAGCAGTCCATGATACCGCATCCCTGCCGAACACTATTTGCATTCGTCAACAAGTGCTTCTCACCAAAGCACTCAGGCTGGGACAGATGCAACCTTAGAATTCTTCGCATCTTCCATGGGATTGTGTTCAGAGAACATTACAACTTCGCCAAGCTCATCACGTCAGACCTAGACGATCAACTGCACCAGCGAACGAAGTCGAAAAAGCCACAGAACTTGCCCTATCTTCGATGGTTCTCGTTGATGATTCATCACTTCTTGACAACCAAGCCGGAGATACCAAGACGACCTGCAGAGGAGAACTTCACCACACCGAAGCTCAAATATCTTCAAAAGGGGAAGACAGACGAGAAATACTTGCGCACAGCCAAGCCAATTCCGCGCGATTTATTAGCCTTGGCCATCCCCGACGAAGTGGAAGCATGCTGCCAAAAATATAACGTATATAACCCCATGACTCAGAAAAACCCCCGAGAGTCTGACCCAGGGGTTAGTGAGAGAGAGAGAGGGAAACAGTGAGAGCCTGAGAGAACCCTCAGAACAACAGATAGCACCTCAACAATCCCAACAGACTTCCCAACAAACCATCCCTGATCAATCGCACGAGGAATGACCACAAGCCGAGCAACTCGAACAGCCGCAATTAGTCATTCCCGAGTCAGTTATGGCCGAAGTAGCCCAGCCAGAAAAAGCCGGGTCACCCCCTAGGATAGAAGATGCCGAACCCGACCCAACGGTGCAAACACAACCCGAACCACGACCATTCTCTTGCCTCCCAACAGGCAATTGTCTCAAAATCCTCAGAACCCCCCCGAATCACAGTCACCTCGGCTCATGTGTCCACTCCACCAGAAAATGTTTCTATTCCAACGACACAGCCCGAACCTCAGCCTGTCATTCAGGACTCAACATTCATAGAAGAGCCCATGATTGAGGCCCTTCGAGGATTGGACGGAAGTCTCACGGATATGGATGACATCAGCAGCTCCACATCCGAGAGCCACCGTACAGAACCCAGTTCTGAACGTGTGCTAAGTGGCCCCGATGAAAGCTCCACACAAGCCCATCTCCTTGATGTGGCCGTAACGACCCGAGCACCATCTTCACAAGATGTGTCGCGAGGAGAGGTCGGAAGACCCAAGGATACTGAAGTCCAACCGACTTCAGTTGACAAGGGCCACCGTATAGAACCTAGTTCTGAACGTGTGTTAATGGCTAAACCTAGTGGCGCCGGAGCAACTTCACCAACTCCTCAAGGTGTGACGTCGGCCTACCTGGGAATCGCCTTTTTGAGTTCCTCAAAAACGTCACCCTACCACGGATTCGAGGACTCATTAGGGATGCCATCCAATCCGCTCCAAACGACAAAGGGAAGGTCCCCATGGTGGAACAACCGCCGTCACAACCTCGCATCCTTTCTTTACCACCACTACCGCCCAGTCAAACCTACCCGTATAACATCCCCTTACTCCAGCTCTTCGACATAGGAATTTCTCGACTCCTTCAACTCGACAATCAGCGAACTCCAGAAGAAGCAAAATTGTACCGAAAGCTGATTGCGGGTGGAGTTATACATCCACCGGATACCTGCCGTCAAGAAGGCCCCAGCAGGAAACGTCGTCATGACGATCCTGAAGACCAGGATCGTCCTGAGGGGGAGAAGCAGCAAAGAACCACAACAGTAGGTAGCCGCGTACGAGTACGAGGATGTGGAGCTCGGATTGCTGGCTCTCAATCATCCAATCCACCACCAGCAAGGTCCTCCAGGGTTAAGTCTGGCTCTTTGAGGACCTCCACCCAGTCAGTCCAAACAACCACAACTATAAGTTCTTCACAATCTTGTCCCACAAGCCATAGAAGTCCTGTAATACCTTCTCAATCCCCTATCCTATCCCTTCAGACCTATAATCCAACCATGCCAGCCGAAGAATTGTACAACCCACATGATGTAGTGGAGAAGTACAACTTTAGCGAAGAATGGAAGACTCGTCTGGAGAATCGAATTATGGCAAGAAACTTAATGGACAATGTTAGATACTTCCTTTCGAAGGCAAACATTAGTCTGGTCCGAATTGAAGAAGAGGAGCTTAATGAAGGTGAAGACTACGAAGCTGAACTTCCCGAGCTTCTCCAACATACAGTCATCGACGAAGATTACCCTCCAGATAACCACAAAGGAATAGAAGAGCATGGAAAATGTCAAGGTGGCTGCTCCATATCAAGAAGAAAAACGAAGGAGAATCTGGAGGAGGGAGGATAAAATCTTAAAGATAGACGAACTTGACCTCAGAGACCTAACTCATCTCTCACGACCAAAAGCCGTTCAGTACCTGCTCTCTCTCCGTCGAACACTAATGTTCAGAGGAAGAGCAGGGGACATAGAAGATCTACAAAAAGAAGAGGCGAAACGACCCAGAATCAGAGAAGTTCTTACAGTTCGTAAGGAGCGATATGGCGACATAGAATTTCCTATCTACTTGATACGGCGAGAAGATGAGTCAGTCGAAGAACTAAGTGAAGTCGACCTTTCATATCTCAGAGGTGAAGATATTGATCAAATGATAGGGGACTACAGAACGCTTGGGGTACTTAGAACTCCAAAATTAAGGATGAGTTATGCTTCGTTGAAAAGGTTCATACTACGCCAAGTCAAGTTTAACGCAACACATGACCTCCAAATGGCACTTGAGAGCAACATGAAGAAGGTGAATCTCACGAAGCCTTCTTTGAAGTCCTAGAGTCAGACAGCTATGGAGAAGGCCATATCTTTGTAGGGGAAGATCCTTCGGTGATCTACTTGAACTACAGGGAAGAGAAGAGATTGATGAGAACCTCAGAGATTCACAAGTTCTGTGATGGAACCCTCCTTATTCTTCGAACGAAACTAAGGAGAAACTGAGCAAAAAGATACGAAGAACATGAAGTTCAAGAGAAGTACCATAAAATGATCGAAACCATCTCAGACCGAATGTCCTTTCACAGGAGGTTGCGATCATATGAGATAAGACTTAGACTCAGAAGATCAGCCTACGAACTTATGAAACAGTCGAAGAAGAAGAAAAAGAAATGAAGACTTAGTATAGGATTTATTGTAATTTGGACACTTAAGGGGAGAATGTTAGGAATATTTTAGAAGTGTTCAAAATATTTATTCTTAGTCTTTTGTATTTCTTTCTGATGTATTTAAGGTGTTAATTCCTAGTTGTTTGGTTTGTGGTTGTAATGAGCTTGTTAGGGGCCCAATGGGCTTAATACCTTTCCAAGGTATTAAGGTATTTAAGCCGAAACCCTAACCATCATTAATCTAAGTTTCCATTTTCTAAAACTTCACGTATTCAACACTAAGCCTCCAAACACTATTCATAATATCAATTGAAGGTTTAATCTGTTGAAGTGTTCTTGGATAATTTAGAATTACAGATAACTTTATTATGGAGGAAGATTGGTTATCCCGCCTAATTTTCGAAAAAAAGAAAGTGGTACCAGTCAGTTATTAATTGTTGTTCTCTGCGCAACTTGTGTTATCAATTTAGGCAGGATGTCAATAATTTAGGCGGGAATTGCAATTGTTTGGCAACAAGGAGGCTCCTCAAATAATGTGGTATAACCCTCTAGTTAATAGGTATAAAATGTGGCTTATCCGGTACCAAATCAGTCGTTTCAAATTACGTTTTGGACTCGGGTTTAGTTTAACGTCAATGACTCCTAGGTATTTCTCGGGGGATATGGTGATATTATTAACGTCTTAATGGCCGTATACAATGGATCTTGATTTAAAATAGGGATAAGGTGTAGTATATACATTCCAATGGAGGTGATCTTGATTACAATACAATATCAACATTGGACTACTGAGTTGAAGGTTTGTGTAACGTGACTTTTCAGTGAATATATAGTTAAGCTTCATCAAATCATATATTTTAATGGAAGAAAATCTCACACACCGTATTATAAGTACATTACTGACCAAATTTGCCAAATTAATTAAGTGGTACAGGAAAACTTGTTTGCGGTATTACAATGTATACTTGTTACGAAATCTGCGTTATTCCTTATGTTTCAACTCTCATTTAGTATTTCTACATTTTAATGTGGTATTATGTTTATTACGATATAATATTTATAATATTGTGTATATAAAAGTTATTATGATATAATATTTGTAATATCATGTATATTCTCTCGGTCTTTGTGATGTAATGTTGAATTTTCATGACGGATTTTATGATGTTACATTTTAACTTGTAGAAAGGCATGTTCACCAACGAAGGTGATCTTGATTACAAGACAATTGGCTTCAACATTGGACCACTAACTCAATGAATTCATTAGTTTAACTCATCAAATAATGTATTTTTTCGATGAATTCGTTAGTTTAACCTCAAATATTTCTCGTAATAATTAGCAAAGTGGTACAATGAAGGTGTTAGGTCCTCTGATTATCAACCCTAAGATCCTAGACTTCAATCCTAAGGCAATCGATTAGACTTGTACGAAATTAAAGTTCGAACAAAAAACCTTGGTCAAGAACTCGAGAGAGAATCCTGTTAGTGAGAGAATGATTTCTGTGTTTCTCTCTCTCGAATTGGATTGTGAAGCCTTTCGGATCAATTTAACTAATTTCTGTATTAAGCTCAATCTTTACAATGATATTTATACCAAACAAACTTGGTATAAATATCAAACTAAAACAATAAAAAGCCCCAAATAACGAAGACCACTAATAAAATCAAAGCACAATTACATCTTATATTCTACATTCTCCCCATTTGTACTTGATTGCCCTTCCGCACTGTCTGTCCTCGTCGGGCATAGAACGACCTGCGCAAGCCCATCGCATGCTCGTAGTTTTTGATTGTGTTCATCAGCTCTAATCGCTCCTCAATAGCTTCAAGTAGTTCCATCAGAAGTGGTTGTTCCCTTACTAACCTGTGAAGCTGCAGCATGGTATCTTTGTTGATCTCTTCCAATCTCTTCTCTATATTCTTCCTGATTACTTTGAGCGTCCCATCACAGAATTTATTGACTTCAGTCTTCAGCATCAACCTATTCTTGTTGGCAATTGGATTGTGGTAGGTGATGATTAGGACTGAGCTTATGTGTACGTGATTGTTGGGAAGCCCTTCGACCTCAGGTCCCTTATTATGCGGAGCGGTCATGTTGATCTTCTTCATGTTGCTCTCAGAGCCATCTGAAGGTCGTGTGCGACAAAGAACTTGACTTGGCGCACCATGAACCTATGTCCCGACAGTAGAGTCTATAATCATCTCCAGTGGGGTGGGCGAGACGTAGTAGCTCAAATGGGATCGACATCGATGGCTGATTCAAATCCGTGAGCTTGGGGTGGTGAAAGAACTTGAGTCGTGGGGGTTGATAGTTTCCTCCTAGAGGCAGGCGAGGAACATTCTCATGGAGCTCCATGAGATGAGCAATGATCACAGAAAACCACATTGCATACGGCACATTCTTCGATCGCTTGTTCTCTTTTTGTCTGATCTGTTCTGCAAGATCATTCCAGATCAGCTGTGCAAAATCGTAATTTCCTGAGAATGCGATGTCGTGGAAGATGCGAGGATGTTGCCGTTTCCTTTGTCAAAACCGGCATGCTTCGGCGAGAGGCACTTGTTGACGATCCCAAACAACATCTTCCATGGATGAGGGATGTCGTTGCTCTGAACTTGTGCGAGTCTAATGAGCGGCGGTCCGGTATCCCATTTGGAGAAAGTTTTTGTACCATCTCAGCGTCTGTAGGCAAAGGGTCGTAGTTGTGGCTGAAAGGCAGGTCCAAGACGAGGCCAAAATCATTCTTGCTGAAGTTGACGTGTCTTGTCCCAAGTACCGTGGTGAATTGGTAATCGCCCTCAATTACGTGACTCTGTATACGCCCCAAAACTGTTGGAGGTAGACCATTGGCACCCAGGCCGTCACTGTAAGTGCGTGCCAGAGGGAATAACCTAGAAGAATGGTGTCAGGACCTGACCCTGTTCCTACCTATTATAGCGTATTCCTACGTGTCTAATTAGTTGTAATTGGGAGAAAATACTGAAATTTGCGTACAAAATTTTTCTTTTCCATTTATGTAATGAAACATTGTTCAATACATGTCAAAAGAATACATTGTCAATTCTTAAATTACATCCATGACCTAATTACATGGGAAATGTATGACGGCACAACAAAAGACTCCTAGGCGCCCGGCCTCACAGGTCGTCATCCATACACACAATTCCACCCCAAAAGCAGCGAGAAGCTTCAAAAGACTGGCCTTGCCTCCAAAAACAATCATCGTGGTCGCTGGTACCTACAACACATAACGTAAGGAGTGAGCCGCCGTGGCTCAATAAGCAGAAATTATGCATGAATGCACGTGTCACTCCCCCGCAAAGGAAATCCACGCCAATGCACATAATTCCCCGCAAAGGCGATCTGCGCCTATGTATATAGTACTCGTACTATCATTACTCAGGGCCCTCGGCTAATCTTACTACGCACCACAATGAGCTCACGTCCATCAAGGACAATCACGATAGCGGTCCACGCTGGATGGCCGTAACCTAGGATGCACATCGTTCCCCTAAGTCGCCATATGCACCCGGTCGTCCCCGACTGTCCGGCGGTCGCTCACGCTGGTAGCCCACGCTGAGGTTGCCTACACCAGGGTTCCACCCTGTGTCGCTTATACCCTCAGGTCGCACCCTCCAGGTCGCACCTTACCACCACGAGCATTGCCCAATCATAAACCATTATACATATTTACATAATATTACGGCGACGCTAAACGTCGCCCTGGTGGCATAGAAGATAGCCCTTGACTCAACTGCGAGTCGAAAACGCATGCCCACATCGGCAATGTATCAATCGCTTTCAAGCGATACCTCATATGCATGCTCAGTCGCACAACCCGCCCACATACGATCTCGCATGCTCGTGAATATGCAATGCAAACTAATGCCAGATATACTTACCACGGAGACATATAAATTAATTCATGTAATCATATAATCACAGAGGCACGTAGGTCACATAAAGTAGGTACACGCAAATAAGTTATGTGTCGTAGTTGAATTTCTACTTACCTGTCCTCCGTCGACTAATGCTACTGTTCCGGTGAATTTCGTAGGTCTCGACCTTAGGCATAAAATACAAATGTCAGTACACTATTTTAATTAATTAATTACTTAATGGCTTGAAATTCCTAAGTGTTGTTGTATTATTTCTAATGTTGCATTTGAGAAGTAATTATTAATCTAACTTCGTGAAATATATAGCCTAATTCTATTTCGTGAAGTCCATCTTATGTTTATTATCAGATTCGCACTATTCCTTTCGTTATTTATAATTTCGTAAAAGATTCTAATACACTTCCTAGAATTCGCCACTTTGTATTGATTCGTGAAGTTATCTACATCATCCCTTAATTCTCCAAATACCCTAACCTAGTTCGCGAATTGTCATTCTAGTTCGCGATCTCATAGTTCGCGAATTACTATTTTAACAATTATAGGATTCGCAAATTCCCATGATCCTCAATTCGCCATCTGGCTCGATTCGCAAAGCTCGATTCGCGAAGTTCCGTGGATTTGCCAAGCTTTCCCGGTTCGCGAAATACGTTGAGTTCGCCGAGTTTGTTTCGCGAAGTGGCCCGCCAAGTTATGATTCGCCAAACTCTTGAATTCGCCAAATGGGCCTCGCCAAGTTGAGCCCGCAAAACTGTATGACTTCGCCAAGTTGCTCGACCCGTGAAGTGTATGGGTTCGCGAACTAAGGTTTGCCAACCTCATCGAATTCGCGAAATGCCGAGCCCGCCAACCTGGTTCGCCAATGGGCCCGATTCGCGAAACACTACTTACTTCGTGAACTCTCATCCCGCGAAATTAAATTCCTAGCTTAGTTCACGAATCCCTTAAGTTTTCCCCTGGTTAAGTCGCGGCTCACTCGGATTCGCGAAATTTAGTTCGCGAACTAAAGTTCACGAATCTCTTTTGATTTCGCGAATTATCTCTAAGTTCAAAAATCGTGATTCTCCCTACTTCGCAAAACTCATCGTATGGCTTAGGGTTCGCGATCCCGAGTTCGCGAGGTTCGTACTTCACGAACTCAACCCTACTAAAACACTTTCAAACTCGTAAACACTAGCTATGAAGATCAAAAGGTTACTTTTTCAAGAACACGTTGAATTTCATATGAGCCCCGAAACCCCAGAAATCGACCTAATCCTCTAATACTAGTCTAAACATACTTTTCGTGCCTACTAATTTCTAGACGTAATGGTGTAGATTTAAAATGTTAATTTGGAAACTTAGAAGTTGAGAATCATAACAACAATTAAACCCTAAAGATTAAATAATTGTGCCAGCCCTAACTTGGAATATTTTAATGCTTCTAATCCTTAAAGTATACCAATCCTTGGCTGAAACATAAAAATTATGGTGAGAAATTTGTACCTTACTCCAAGCTTGCGTGACTTTCAATTCGACTTCTCCTTCTTCTTTTGCTTAGGTTTTCGTTAGTTTCTTATCTAAGGGGTTTATGGACTTGAAATGGTTTTGGATAAGGGTTAAGTTATCAAGGTATGGTGATTGGACTTGCTTTTGACGAAAATATCCCTTATTTTAGGGAGTTTGGTCCCTAAGATTTTTCTTAAACAATTTGGGCCAAAGTTTAAATCCTAAGCCCAACACACCTTAGCCCACTTTCGAAAATTCTCACACAAATTAAATATTGTAAAAGCAAACAATCTAATTGTAACTAGTTCGTAAGGTCCTAGAAGCATATAATTTAGCACGCGAGCTTCACATAAATCTCATGTTAGGAATATTTTATAGTGTTCAATTTCAATATGTTTATCTTAGTTGGTTTGTATTTAATTAACTTTGGGCTAGTTTGTAATATTCTAGTTCTTAGTTACTAGGGGTATAATATACCAACTCATGTGGTATATATACCCCAAAACCCTAATTCATTAGGGTGTGTGTTTTTGGTGTAGAATGTGTGAGTTGCGTGTGTTGAGAATAGTTGAAACCATTTTCAAAGCACTCATCGTCTACACTAACCCACCCCACGTTCGATCTTTAAATCTTCCATCATTAGCGTGGTAAAATCGTTCCTTTTAGATTGTTTGGATAGAATAGGGACTAACATCTAATAAGCCCAAAATTAATGCATGGAATACACATAATTGCATCCAACATTTATACAAATTTATTGGCCCTAATAGCTTATGAGGACCCGGGTGCTACATCCTCCCCCCCTTAAAGAGGATTTTGCCCCCGAAATCAGCCCGTTTTGGGACAATTCAGGATAGCAAACTCTCATCTCATCCTCACGTTCCCATGTTGCTTCCTCTGTCGACTGATTCCGCCACAGTACTTTTACAAAAGGAATTTTCTTATTCCTGGGTCGTTTAGGTTCGTACATTAATATTTATACGGGGATCTCCTCGTAACTCAGGTCTGGTTTCAACTGTTGATGTAGAAACTCGTTTCTCAGCACGTGATTCGGATTAGTAATATACCTTTGTAAGGTCGAAATGTGGAATACATCGTGTACTTGCGATAACGATGCTGGTAGCTCCAACTGATATGCTACTTCGCCAACCCTTTTACTATCTTGAAAGGACCGATGTATCTTGGGCTCAATTTGCCCTTCTTTCCGAACCTCTATACGCCCTTCATCGGCGATACTTTTACGAATACCCAATCGTCAACTTCAAACTTCAGCGGTCAACGTCGTTGTTCGGTATAGCTCTTCTGCCTGCTTTGTGCCGTCCGCATCCTTTCTCGTATTGTTGCTATCACTTCCGTTATTTCTCGTACTATATCGTGGCCTAATATTGCTCTCTCGCCGATCTCGTCCCAGTGTACTGGAGATCTGCACTTTCGCCCATACAGAGCCTCGTATGGGGCCATCCCAATTGTAGCGTGATAGCTATTATTGTACGAGAATTCGACAAGTGGAAGATACCTACTCCAATTCCACTTGAAATCGAGCACGCAAGCTCGTAGCATATCTTCCAGCGTCTGGATCATCCGCTCGGATTGACCGTCCGTCTGAGTATGGTACGCAGTACTAAAGGAAAGCTTCGTTCCCATTGCCTTTGGTAAACTCGTCCAAAACTTAGATATGAATCTCGAGTCGCAATCCGAGACTATCGACAACGGGATTCCATGGTGTCGCACTATTTCCTGAATGTAACTCTCAGCGTACCGCTCCATGGAAAATGTCGTGCTTATCGGTAGAAAATGGGCAGTCTTGGTAAGTCGGTCGACGCTTACCAAAATCGCGTCGTGCCCTTTCACATTCCTCGGCAAAGGTTGCAATGTTCCATTTCGGAAGAAGTGAGACTGCATAATCGAATCTTTCTTCAGGGGTACATTGCATCATAGTAAATACCCTATCTATTCTTTTCAACCATGTTTCTGCCTCAGCAGGATCTGTCGTACCCATGAAGTCCACATCACCCATCTTTCTTAACTTGCACACCGTCGTTCTCGCGGGATTGTCAGGGGGTGTTCGGATTCATATTGTCTAAGTGTATGCGACGAATGGGATTCAGGTAATGCCGTCCTTCCTCCTCCTTCTATTGTTGGTTCGTCGTGTTCTATATGTATCGGATCACGTATTGCCCTTTGCCTATATATGCAAGAAAAGTTTAAGGGCAATCCATAACATGCACATATCATGCAAATGTCTACAGAACCTAAAGCCTAGGCTCTGATACCACTACATGTAGCGCCCCGTTTCCTATCACCTTTTTACGCATCTATAAAATATTCATATAAAATTTTTTGCAATTTCCATAACTATTTCCTTTACCAAAAATGGGTGCGTACATCCGATCTAGTTCCTTTCACAATAATGTACATATGAGTACCTATTATACGAGTCACAAAATATATATATCAGTTTGTACTATTTCTAGACTATATGCTAATGATGAACAGAGGGGAGCAGGAGGAGAGCGTAGCCGGCCAACCTTGAATCCATGCTTATGAAGATGCGTTCTACGCAGCCTGCTAATTATCTACACAACTGTGAAGACAACAATTCAGAGTATGATTGCAACATGTTAACTAGTAACGTACTGGTAACAAAGTAAACAGTAATTTATCCATTTCCGTAAGTACCATAGCCATTTCAGATCACGTAATCATCGTTCACATAATCGTCATTCATAAAATCCGTAGATCACATGCCATTCTATATGTCCATTTATTTTGATACTCCCGTTATAGACTAGCTAGACTGTACTGTACACGCAGTCGGCGCCCATGCATGGGACTCTGTAACCATTCTGTAATCCCCCGATTTGTAGGGATACATATGTGCCTGTACAGGACTCTGTAAGATCCCCCGATTTTTAGGGATGTATGCCGTAGCATTCGTATCATACCATCTGTAGTCGTAGCGGTCATAAAGGTTTCTCCCTTCATTTCTACGGTCATATATATATATATATATATATATATGCAATACTATACAAATGCCTTATTTGACCCACAAATCATATGAGAACACGTAACGGTCTTATAATTCACATATAAATAGCATATATATATCACGTATTAATCAGTTAATTCATCTAAGCCAAATAAGCACATACGACATACAAAATACATGTTGCAGATCATACTCACAAGTTTCGCTTATTCTTCCGTTCGCTTAATCGACCTTGTCCTTGCGCCTATCAGATCCTGCCCTATATAATCATTTTATCTGGTAAATACGAAATTCCTATAATGTCATGCGTGCATGATATGCATGCTTTATTATGCATGATACCATTCTTATCCGTAGTCTTTACATTTCTGTTTATTAATTATAATTTACTAGACTCTTGGCTTAGAAGTTATATTTTTAATCCGTAGCGGAACCTGCATTAAACTGTTAATTATACTATACCGAAAATATTACTGAAACCCTAACTCTTATTGTGTTGACCGTAAAATATCAAAAACCTATTAGATGCCGAAAACCTTCTAAGCAAGCATATGCCAAAAACTTCGAGCTCATCGAAAACATCATGAATTAAAATATTGTGCGGAAAACTTTACTAAAAACCGTAGCTTTATACCGAAAAGTTTCATGAGGCCGAAACTTTATTTTAAAGACTTAGTACCGAAAAATTTACCAATAATGAAAACCTCCTAAATATTCACATACCGAAAACTTTTTGGAAAGCATACCGAAAATTTTGTGAGCTTTGCTGAAAAGTTAGTACACTGCCGAAGACTATAAACTAGCAATGTCGAAAACTATGCATTAACAAAACTTTCCAGTAAACCGAAGACTTTGTAAACTTTGTCGAAATCTTTCAGCAATAAAACCCTAGGTACCAAAACTGATATTTTTAGCTCTTAGCTTGCCGAAGACTTCCAAGAAACTATTTAATCGCATAATACTATTCAAGATTCCAATCTAATCGAAACTTTGAATATCTAAATATCGAAGATATTTGTATGTATCGAAAACTATCTACCTATTAAAAAATTACTTAAATCCATATAAGCGTATTTATATAGAAAACACTAAGATCTTCTTAAACATGCTATGTTCTAATACCGAAAACCCTCTAACAATTACCAACATACACTTAACATCATTGATGATTCAAACATGTATTTTATTTTTGAAAGCATAATTTAATTTCATTACCTTAGAAAAGATTTGCTTAGCCTTAATCGAAATTGTTCTCTACCGAAATTTCCTTTTGTTCCCCTTTTACTATGCTTTCTTTCTTTCAGTCGGTTTTTCATTTCTTACACTACTAGAGAAAGGTTTTTTATACATGGAAAATTCCATGTCTAAAACAAAAATTCCATTTCTATCGTCTCATTAGACACGAAACTATCCGTGTTTAATTCAGTAGGTGTTGTTCCCGTGGCATATTAGACATGGATAATTTCTGTTTCTAATATAAATTTTGTCACAGAATATTCCTTCTCAAATCTGTGGCTAATTTAGTTATCAGACACGGAAATTCCGTGTCTAATATTTGTCCAATATACAACAAAACTAAACAATTTTTAGCGCAACCCACCAAATGACATTTAATGAGACCAAAAATAACAATTTCCATATGAATCATACATTCATTCAAATCGCAGCGCAAGAGTATTCGAATGTTAACATAAAACATTGTATCACTCAAAGCTAGAATTCGCATAGACATCGTTATCAAATCCACAAATAGAATATAAAGAATAGTGTATCAAGAAGTTCATTTTTAGCCGAACTACTTGGATATTTATGATTTGGAAGGCCGACACCTCGAAGCAAATCTCTTATCATCGATTCAAGCCATTATTCCCTTTTCTTCGAGTGTTCAACGATTTTCTACTGTTATCCACACATCATTTCTCATCCATCTCGGAACTCCTTCATGTCTAACTTGGTAGGTATCCGACCTAGCTCTATGATAGCCCTTTTCAATGCTTCACGCTAAGCTTTGCATGTCATATCTCTATCGATCGCTTGCATTGTCTTTCCAGATTTTCTTCATCTCCGAATCTGACTTGTTATCTCATATACACCTCTTCTGCATATTTATAGAAATCCAAAATTTGAAAAACTATGAGTAAAAAATATAGTTATAAGCACTAAAAAAAGTAGGAAATAGCTCATTATTCATTGATCACCTTAAAATTATCCCAAAGATCATCATGAATTTGTCTGGCATGTTGCGAAAACTAGTATATGGCTCTGACATCAACTGAGATATTTCGGACAACGCAAGGTTCAATAAAGATCACGCCGTACCGAAGATCAAGTCATTAATTCAGATAATCAACACAAGCACAAGATTGCCAAGAAAATAAATGTCCAGCTTCCTTGAATCTTTTAGATGTGAAAAAAATTGAGTAACGAAAACAATGAAATTCAATAGTTTCTTGGATTGCTTCTTACCATTTTCTGAAGGCCATTGACCACGACAGCCTTCTCATCGATTATATCACTAACAACGAATGTCTTGGTATCAACATTTTTATGGAAAAAAAATAGTTATTTATTTACCAGTTTCCGGGGTGATGAAAAAAAAACTGAAAAAATAACTTTCTTTTTACCAAGAGATATATTGCATACCAAAAATGCAAGGAGATAGACCAAGGAAGGAAGGGCAAATATAAAGAATTTAACAATTACCAAGAACGGTTTTTCCAAAGTGATGACAAGTGACACCTCCACAGCACGCAGCTCAATGTCCTTGCGAGAAATGTGCTGCAAGTAGAGATTGTTAAAGTCCTAATTTGCAACTCCTCTCATACATGTGAACAAGACAATAATTAAACAAGCCAACAAGACATTAACAAGACAAAACATTATCAAGACAAGAAGACAATAAAACCAAGAACAAGGAAAAACATACGTGCATGTCTTTCAAAAATTTCAGCTATATTGTCTATCTAAGCTCTCTATATAAATGCATCATTGTACCCATATTTCAATTAAGCAAAAATAAATAGAACTAAGAAGTGCCGTAGCACTCATTTTATCTTCAATTCTCCTTTATCTCCAACAAAGTTTTGGTATCAGAGCTTGGAATAATAATAAAAAAAAGCTAGCATCAGCTTCACCCTCATATATCTCACCATATTTTCACGTGAAAAACCCAAGCAAACACAAGCACCTCAACGTTTTTTCACCTCACAAACCTCACGCAAATAATTAACAACCAAGCATCACTTTTCAAAGGAAGCGAGCTGAGCACCCAATCGTGAATAACCCAACGATAGAGCACTCATATACTACGTGAGATGGCTTCAAATCAAGTGATGACTATGTTTTCTTACACTCCGAATCAAGTTCCAATCTTTGACGGAGAAAATTTCGACTATTGGTATAGTCAAATGGAAACGTTGTTTATCTCGCAAGATCTATGGGAGGTTGTTGAAGAAACTTATGCAGAGCCACCACCTAAAGTAGATGAAGGCGAGTCCTCCGATGAAGAAGATTGGACAGACGCACAACAAAAAGAGTACAACAAAAATCGGAAGAAGGATGCTAGCGCTCTAAGGTTCATCCAACAAGGTATAAGCAAAACCATCTATCCCAGAATTCATGGCATTAAAAAATCCAAAGAAGCATGGGATATTCTCAAAGAAGGTTTTCAAGGAAACGAAAAGGTTACGTCAATCAAACTCCAATATCTTTGGAGAGATTTCGATAACTTGGCGAAAAAAGACAACGAAGCCATGCAAGTCTATCTCACTCGAGTTGCTGAGATCGTTAATCAAATCAGAAGCCTTGGAGATACTATTGAAGAGAAGAAAATTGTCCAAAAAGTTCTGAGGAGTCTTCCCTCTAAATACGACTATATTGTCGCCGCGATCGAAGAGTCGAAGGACCTGACCAAGTTCACTTTCCGTGAATTAACAAGCTCACTACAGGTTCATGAAGAGCGCCTAAACAAATCCTCAAATCAATCCCTGGAGCAAGCGTTTGACTCCAAGATGAACATGCAAAGAACCAAAAATACTTCATGGCATTATAAGGGAAGAGGCGGTTCCAATCATACGAGAGGAAGAGGACGAGGCCATCCGAGTCAATTTAGGCCTAATGGTGGAAACTCAAACCAACAAGCCGGCTGCCGAATTTGCAAGAAAACAAATCACGATACAAAAGATTGTCGGTTCAAGTGCAAGAAGTGCCAAAACGCCAACCATTCCCAAAGAGACTGTTGGTATCAACAAAAGTCGGAGAAAAATGAAGCAAATTTCATCAAAGACGCCGGAGAGCAATTATTTTCTTGCATGACTGATCAACATCAACCATCATGTATGTGGTATTTGGATAGCGGGTGTAGCAGCCATATGACCGGAGAAAGGACGTTGTTCGTTGAGCTTGATCAGAATTTTTCGTCGGAGGTAAAACTCGGCGATGGTAAGCTACACAAGGCTGAAGGAAAGGGAACCATAGCAGTCCAAACTAAAGAAGGTAACAAAAAGTTCATTCATGGAGTTCTTTATGTGCCAAATCTTACGAGTAATCTTCTTAGTGTTGGACAATTATTGGAGAAGGGATATTCGGTATTTTTCGATGATGGAAAATGCAGAATTTTTGATAAGAAAAGTAATAATACTATTGCTTATGTCCCTATGAGTCCAAACAAGGTGTTTCCAATGGTCATCCCTCTTCAAGAGAAAGTGGCGTTCAAGGGAGAAAATTCAGAGCAATCTCAACTTTGGCATTTGAGATACGGACATCTCAACGGCAAGGGGCTGAAGCTGCTCAAGCAAAAGAACATGGTGATAGGCCTACCAAATATTGATCAACAAACAGAAATTTGTGAAGGATGCGTATATGGCAAAATGCACCGACTTCCGTTTCCAAAAACAACTTGGCGAGCGAAGGAACCGCTGGAACTTGTTCATGCGGATATCTGGGGACCAACGAGAACTCCTTCTCTCGGTAACAAAAAATACTTCATTCTGTTTGTTGACGATTTTACAAGAATGATGTGGGTTTATTTTCTAAATGAAAAATCCGAAGCGTTTGCTACTTTTCTGAAGTTTAAGGCTCTTGTTGAGAAACAGAGTCATTATAAAATTCAGACACTCAGAACGGATCGAGGAGGAGAATTTATATATCATCCGTTCATGGAATATTGTAAGGAAAACGGTATTCAGAGGCAACTCACGGTTCGAAGAAGTCCTCAACAGAACGGAGTCGCCGAAAGAAAAAATCGCACAATCGCGGAAATGTCAAGGAGCATGATGATCGGCAAAGGATTACCTAAAAATTTCTGGGCTGAGGCTGTTCATACTTCTATTTATATTTTGAACAGGTGTCCGACGAAAGCTGTACGGAATAAAACGCCTTTCGAAGCTTGGCACAAGAGGAAACCCGTGGTTGATCATTTGAAGATTTTTGGTAGCATTGCGTATTCACATATCTCAGCTCCAAATCGAGACAAGCTCGACACAAAAGGTGAAAAACTCATATTTATTGGCTACAGCGATGAGTCCAAAGGCTATCGCCTTTATAATCCTCTAAATTGCAAGCTCGTTATTTCGAGAGATGTAATATTTGATGAAATGGCTCAATGGAGTTGGGGAGAAAATTCCTCACAACAATTTTCTCCAAATGAATTTTTTGAACCAACCAATGGCGAAGAAGAAAATATAGTAGCAACTCCACCTCAAAGTCCGAGACCTTCTTTATCAAATTCAGGAGGAGAAAACTCAGATTCGCCGGTAAGAAAAACTCGATCTTTAAGCAATATTTATGAAACTTGCGAAGTTGCTTTCTCCACAGTTGAGCCAAGTAGCTTTGAAGATGCTGCAAAACAAGACGTGTGGATAAAGGCTATGGAAGAAGAAATTGCAATGATCGAAAAGAACAAAACTTGGGAATTGGTGGACCTGCCGGAGCATAAAGATGTAATTGGTCTCAAATGGATTTTCAAAACGAAACTGCTCGAAGATGGAAGCATACAGAAACATAAGGCTCGACTCGTTGCAAAGGGTTTCGCTCAACAACCAGGAGTGGACTTCAACGAGACTTTTGCGCCTGTTGTACGAATGGAAACTATTCGGCTAGTACTTGCTCTTGCGGCACAACTACAACTACAAGTGTTTCAACTTGACGTCAAATCAGCCTTTCTAAATGGCGAACTCGATGAGGAAATCTACGTGCAACAACCTCAAGGGTTCGAAATACAAGGAAAAGAAGATAAAGTATATCGACTCAAAAAAGCGCTATACGGATTGAAGCAAGCTCCTCGAGCATGGAACAAGAAAATTGACGGATATTTTCAAAGGAATGGATTTTCTCAAAGTCCTAACGACCATTCTCTATATGTGAAGAAAAATGGTGAGAATTTTATGATTGTCTGCATATATGTTGATGATCTTATCTATTTAGGAACCAAAGAATCGGAGGTCGAAGCTTTCAAAGCAAATATGATGAACGAGTTTGAGATGACAGATTTAGGAGCGATGAAGTACTTTCTCGGAATCCAGGTCAAACAATCTAAAGGTGAAATATTCATTTCTCAAGAGAAATATATAGAAGATCTTTTGAAAAAATTCCGTATGGAAAACTGCAAGCCTGTTTCTACTCCTATGTCTGTCAATGATAAATTTTTGAAATCTGATGGAGCTGCGAAGGTTGATGGTAAAATTTTTCGAAGTCTTGTTGGCTCTCTGATCTATCTCACAAACACAAGGCCAGACATTGTGTATGCCGTTAGTTTGATCTCCAGATTCATGAACGAGCCAAGTCAAATTCATTTTTCAGCGGCTAAAAGAGTTCTTCGTTATCTTCAAGGAAGCAAAAATCAGGGCATCAGGTATGTAAAAGAGAGCAAAAATAATCTGATCGGATTTACTGACAGTGATTGGGCAGGTTCTTTAGATGATCGAAAGAGTACTTCGGGATACTTATTTTGCATGGGCACTAATATAATTACTTGGAGTTCGAAAAAGCAAAAGACGGTCGCACTCTCTACAGCTGAAGCTGAATATATCGCTGCTACAGACGCTACTTGCGAGGCGATATGGTTGCGCAGACTTCTAGCAGATTTACAGCAAGTTCAGGAACAACCTACAATAATCTATTGTGACAATATGTCGACCATTGCTATGACTAAAAACCCGGTGTTCCATTCAAGGGCAAAACATATTGAGATGAGACATCATTTCATAAGAGATATGGTGAGCAAAGGAGAGATCAATTTGGAGTTCATCGGCACAAACGATCAAGCTGCAGATTTTTTTACAAAAGCTATTCCTACGGAGAAATTTCAGAAGATCAAAGATGAGCTGAAGATTGCAAATTAAGAGGGAGTGTTAAAGTCCTAATTTGCAACTCCTCTCATACATGTGAACAAGACAATAATTAAACAAGCCAACAAGACATTAACAAGACAAAACATTATCAAGACAAGAAGACAATAAAACCAAGAACAAGGAAAAACATACGTGCATGTCTTTCAAAAATTTCAGCTATATTGTCTATCTAAGCTCTCTATATAAATGCATCATTGTACCCATATTTCAATTAAGCAAAAATAAATAGAACTAAGAAGTGCCGTAGCACTCATTTTATCTTCAATTCTCCTTTATCTCCAACAGAGATCACATGGAAGATAGAGTCACAAATACTAACTGAAATCATAAATAAATGGCCCAGCATTAGAAATTGAAGTTAAAGAATTTGACTTACATTACCGAGAATATTTTGAGTTTGTAGGCGACCAGGTTCACCCAGATTAGTACGCCATGTTATCTGAAGTTTACCTAGAATACTACTTCCCTCAACCTTTAAAGGCTCATTGTCCAAAGACAAAAGTGTCAACTGATAGAGGTAACTGTAAATTCCTCCAGGTCTGTCAAGCACGGGTTCCTGTAAGAGTTTCTGTGAAGAAAATAAAATTTCGAACGACCAGTTAGAACAATTAACCCCAACATAAGTAAAATAAACTATGAAACAGATATGTCACGCTGTTGCTCAATAATACGGGTTACATTGTTACTGAATCATTCCCAAGAGCATGATCACTGGCTCTCAACATAAATGCTTTCCAGGGTTGAGTAGGCTCAAACTCGACTTGGTCCATGAAATGGTTAGATTTCGTATGGTTTTCTACACAAGCCTCCAGAAAAGTTGTATCCTGATACCATAGCTTACAAATCGTGAATGATATCATCTATGTGTTCGAAGAACACAACAATTCCCCCAAATGAAGACAAATTTCGAAATAGATGAATTTTTTTTAAAAATAAGGACAGAAATCATAGCTCACATATCAAGATCGAAGCGTCGACAGCGTATTGTAAACTGCAGAATACTCGTCGGGATCACTCTCATTCAACCTCGACAAGTTCTGCACCAGCAATTCCAGCGCATTATTCTCAATCAAAGCGTCCACGAGCACCTGCACGGGTTCGTCATTGTCTTCCACCATGTCCGCGTCGGTCAGGTCCTGAAGCAAATTAACGGCGTGGATTGCTATGTCCGCGTTGTCGTGGCTGAGAAGTGATGCGATCGAGGCGACGGTGCCGAGGGAGACGAGGTCGGGATAGAGCTGCGGCGCGGCAGCGAGGACCTTGAGGTCGATGAGCTCCTCGTGGAGCGCGAGTTCGGTTTCGGCGAACTTCCGGGTTGTCTGGGTGTTACATCAAATCAAATATGCAAAACACTAACGAAGATCCTTCATCAACTCAAATAAATCAAAAATGGATGCTTACTCACTTGGAAACGACAACCATCCGCCAATCTTGAAACGCGGCGAGTACACAGTATCGCGAAGCCGCTTTCTGAACTTGAGCAAGGTCCAGCTCAATTCAGGGTAAATGTACCCGGTGACAACACTGTAAATCCTCCAATTCCTGCCTCTAGGCGAGTCAAGCAGCCTAGGGAATATACAGCGGAGGAAAGAGTTAGAGCTAAGGCTGATCTGATAGCCAAGAATACTCTAATGCAGGATGAGCTGTATAAGATGATGCAAAGAACAGAAGTCAGCATCAAGGCCAAGAAGGCAAACATTCTCACGGCTTACGACTCTTACAGAGCTAAACCCGAGGAGTGCTTACATGATCTCTATCAAAGATATCTCACACTGCTGAATGAGATGAGGAAAATAGAAATCACCAAGACGAACATGGAAACCAACATACGATTTCTATCCTCTCTGCCCTCAGAATGGAAGAAGATATCAACTCAAACCAGACAAAACAAAGACCTTGAGGAGTTGGATATCCATGCCATGTTTGACAATCTCGCACAACACGAGGAAGATATAAGCGAGATTCAGAAGGAGCAAAAGGGCAAACTTATCGAAGACACGGTTGCCCTAGTCTCAGAAAAGAGAAGCTCAAAGTCACGAAAAGAGAAGATCATCACGCCTCTTACCCCCTCAGAGTCAGAAGAAGAATCAGACTCAGACATGGAGCCAAACATGAAATCGCTGGGAAAGCAGTTGGCTCTAATTGGAAAAATGATGAGCAAGAAATACTTCAAGAAGAAGTCCTCATCATCAGCTAACCGACTTCGAACCTCAAGCTCAAAGAACAAACAACGTGCACCTGAGACCTCCGAAGTCAAGAATACCAAAGAGCCGACTAAGTGCTTTAACTGCAGCAAACCAGGTCACTATGTCAGAGAGTGCACTCTCCCAAGGAAGAGAGACGCCAACTAGTACTCCAAGAAGCTTCAACTCACAAAAGCAGAAGGAAGCTGGAGTAGCTCTAATGGCATAACAAGACCACTGGCTCGAGGATACATCTAGCTCCGAGGAAAAGAATCTAGCCCTCATTGTTAGGAATTAATTATAGTGTTCTCTATTTATTTAAGTCTTGGGTTTATATTTTGATATTAATGGGTTGAAGTAGTTTGGGGAGACAATTTGTATTTATTAGAAGTTTGGGAATTGGGCTTTAATAAACCAATTAAATGTGGTATATAAAGCCCATAATTACCCTTGTTAGGGATTATCAAAAGAAAATTTCTTGAAGCCGCTCTCGTTAAACACACACAAAATCACACACTAAAAGGTGCTTCATACGTGTTTAATCTTTCTAATAATCTTTTGATCCTTGTTTGGTAACAAGCGGACCAACAAGTGGTATCAGAGCCAAACGTGGATCGATCTCAATGATTTGAAACCAGTTTTGTCCGATTCCGACAAAGATTTGAAAGAACATTTGCTCAAAACCCTTTTTCGATTTTTCATGTGTTTTTGGATGTTTTAAATAACTTTGCTGTCTTTTGGTTAGATAAATCATCAATGAGTATTCTTCTGTTCTTTCGAGTCGATTTCAGTCAAGTTTGAGTTGTTTTTGAGCCACAATCGAGTTTGAAGAATCTGTTTTTTCTGGGTCTGTTCTTCACCTTCCTGAGGATTTTTCACACAGTACATAGATTTTTGAAGGATTCGCCCGAAACGTTTTTCAATTTGCAAGAGAGTCGCCCGATTAAATTCTCGGCGACTTTAGGTCCTTAAGGTCTTATCACCCGATACTTAGTGCTAATTGACTAAATCGTCCGACTTCCAATCCTATGAGAGGAAATCATTTTGATTTCACAAATTCGTCCGATTTGGCAAAATCATCCAATTTTGCAAAAATCGTCCGATTTGCTGCAGTCGTCCAAATTATCTTAGTCGCCGGATTGCTTCACTCTTATTTGAACAGAAAATTGCCCGATTTAAATTTCAAAGATCAAATCGCCTGAAAGCTTCTGACGTCCCACACTATCTATCAATTTTAAATTTCAAGGACCAAATCGCACGAAACCCTCTATCGCCCGTTTTCAGCCTTGATTCGATTAATTCTATTTGAAAGCTCCCATCTCCCGATTTTAAGACTTAGATTCACCCGATTAAGTTTAAACTTCAGTCGCCCAATTTCAGTAATTGATTCATCCGATCAATTCAAAAGTTAAATCGTCCGATTATCAGTTTCCTAACTAAAGTCGCGCAAACCATAAATTGTTTAATTAAAGTCGACCGAATTTGATCATTTTTGACTTGTGACACCCGAACCAAAAAAAAAATAATAATAAAAAAATAAAAATAATAATAACAATAATAATAAAATTTTTTTTCAAACTTGACTATAATTGTTCGAAACTAACATTTCATTTCCCAGATCACTTCCACGTAACGATCACTACCAAACAACAAATGGACTCCTTAGCTATGGGAAGCGATGTTCGTGTACCAGTTCTGAGACGTGGCGATTTTGGAGTTTGGAGAAGCAGATTCCTCAACTTTCTTGAGATAAAGGACAACGGCGAGGACATCATCGATTCTCTTGAGAGAGGACCACTAGAAGTCTGGGTCACAGTCCGCGGTAATGATACAGTCACCCCAGCAGTTCAAGGAGGCAGAATGCTCAAATCTCATTCGGAATACACTGATGCAGAAAAGAAACGAGCCAAAGCAGATCTTCTGGCAAGAAACTATTTGATGCAAGCGTTGCCTAATGACATACTGATCCAAGTCGATAGCTTTCCAACTGCTAAAGCAATGTGGGATGAAGTCACAAAATTAATGCAAGGAACAGAGAGTGGACTAAGAGCTAAGAAAGCCAATACCCTAGCAGCATACGATTCCTTCAAGGCTAAGCCCGATGAGTAAATTGGTGAAACCTACAACAGGTTCATGGTCCTCGTGAACGAACTGAGGAAGATAAACATCATAAAGACAAACATGGAACTCAATGTCAAAATCCTCACCTCACTACATCCAGAATGGAAGAGAGTCACTACACACTTCGGACTTAACAACGACCTCGATCAGATTGACATGCACAGCGTTTACGAAAGCTGGAACAACACAGTGACGATGTTCGAGAAGCAATTGAAGATTAGAAGGGTAAGGCAGTCATCGACAGCATTGCTATTATCTCGTAGTTGCTTACGAAAATCGATAGTCGTGACTTAGAAATAGAAGATTTGAAAACACAGGTTAGTGAGCTAAAGGCGAAATGGACAACGAGCGAAGACGAGCGAATTAATAAAACATGCGAATTCGAAATCTTAAGCAAAGAGCGTGTAAAACTATATGCTAGGATTAAGAAGCTAGAAGACCTAATTACTAAGAGAGGACAAACAGATAGAACGATTTTCTTGAGTAAGCCTAAAGACAAAGAATTTTATGATCCACGTGAAGGATTAGGATTCGTTCCAGACTCTATTCCAGTTGTGAAAAAACCCCTACCTCTTTATGACACTAGTTTCTAGGATTAAATTTGCCTAGTCTTATGCCTTTTAGGAGCTCATCTGCACTCGATGCGCTAGAGAAGAATAAGAGAAATAGAAAGGACAGAGCCGAAGTCTCTCTTGATTATGAAAAACTGAATAATAGTTACAAGACAAGGGAAATATCTTTGTCTGATGACAACTTACCTATTTATACCCCTCTTCCGAAGAAGTAGGTGTCGAAAAACCAAATACATCTAGTGCATATATACCAGCTATAATCAGAGAAATATCTGACTTGCGATCAAATCTAGAGTCAGAAAGGTAACGTTTCAGATAGAAAATGAAATACTGGTTAGTTTAATTTACTCACTAGAAAAACAAATACACTAGCAGAAGTTCAGCCTCAACTCTAGAGTCAGAGAGGATAACTTTTCAAGTAGAGAATGATGTACTATTAAACAAAATTTCCTCACTTGAAAACCAAATCAACACCAGGCTAGCTTCAGCCTCTCTGAAAACCTCTTTAGTCGACTCCCAAATAGACACTTCTACCAAAACTAGAACGAAAAGAAAGCAAATTTTATCTAGCAAATCCAAGCTTACTAACTCATCGTTGCATATACTCAAAGGCAATTCTCTAAATAAGAAAGGAAACAAGAAAGCCACAGTGATGTCGCTTACTCCCTTAGAAAGAAGCAGCCCGTTAATTTTGAAGCGTCTATTTCTAATTTTCTTAATCAACTGTGCGCTAAAGATTGTCTTGTTGAACCTTCATCTATTATTCTTCAGCGTGTAACGACTACTAAGTATCGTAACTTCTATTCCAGCCATAACAATGCACTTATCTTAAATGCTCAATACCAATCAGCGAATGTCGGCACGACTAAGGGAACATCACCACCTTCTCTTAAGTCAGAATACAAACTTGACAAAAGAAAGTACATGTTGACAAAACAAGGTCCCATAAAACTGAAGCAAAAGCCAAAGCTACAGGAATGCGTAGCATATGAGTTAGAAAACAACAACTTAGAGCATGGACAAATCTCTGTCATCCTCTAGGAATTAGAAAGATCTGGGTTCGTAAGCAATCATCTAGAATCATAGATAAGTCTGACGCTAACCTTAGTAATAGATCCGTAAGAAAAGCATATGTAGACTATAAAACTAATAAGGGAGGACGCGTCCTTAAATGGGTACTTAAATCCCATTAACTCGTTTTGCAGATCCATCATGTGTGGGTACTTGATTCTGGTTGCTCTACACACATGACTGGAAGAAAAGAGCTATTGAGCAACTACACAGAACACTTCGGTGGAAATGTGCGCTTTGGGAACAATCACGCGGCTCCTATCTTAGGACACGGCGTGACAACCTAACGATCAAGGAAGTTTCATACGTCGAGGGTCTCAGTCACAATCTTTTCAGCATAGGTCAATTTTGCGATAGACGACTAAAAGTTCACTTCCATGCTTATGGGTGCAGCATCACTGATGAAGATGGTAGGGAGCTTCTCACTGGAATAAGAAAACAAATCTCTACACCATCAATTTGAAAACTACTCGACCCTCGTCCAAACTCTGTCTCATGACAAAAGCTCAATTCAGCAAAGTGAGCTTTGGCATCAAAGACTGTCCCACCTCAACTTCAAAACTCTCAATAAACTACATATGGACAAACTAGTTATTGGGACTACCAGCCTTGAAGTATCACAAGGAACACCTCTGCAGTGCTTGTGAAATGGGAAAAATGAAAAGAGCATCACACAAGACAAAGCTCATAGCTTCAACTTCTCGACCACTAGAACTACTTCACATGGATCTGTGTGGACCCATGAGAGTGCAAAGCATCAATGGACGAAAATACGTTATGGTGATTGTGGATGATTTCTCCCGGTATACATGGACAAGATTTCTTAGGACGAAGATGAGACCTCAGATCTAATCATCGGCCCGCACAATGCTGATACAGTCGAAACTTCTTCACTTTCTATGGGCCGAAGCAGTCACAGCTTGTTACACCCAGAATAGGACAAGCATCCACAAACGATTCGGGAAAACCCCATACGAACTCATTAACAAAAGAATACCCAATATCAGATTTCTTTGAGTCTTTGGCTGCAAATGCTTCTTTCTAAACGATAGAGAAGATCGAGAAAAATTTGATCCTAAAGCAGACGAAGGGGTATTCATTGGATACTCTGCTGAGGCTAAGGCATACAGAGTTTACCTACCACAAAAGCAAACTGTCATGGGAAGTGCTAATGTTACGTTTGATGAAGCGCCATTTATCGCTTCTGGACAGATAAGTCCAGAACTCGGATTCATAAGAGTATTGACAGAAGATCAACATAACTCTCCAACCGAGGAAATACCGTCTACTTATCAGACATTCGATGAAGACGAGCTGGATCTTCTGTTTGATCAAATATATCTATGCCCTCGTCCGAAATTGGACCCTCCTCAAAACAACGAGAGTAGAGACACATCAGATCCATCTGTAGAAAGTTCAACTGGAACTAACGAGATAGATGCCTTTAAGTAGCCAACCTCAAGATACCATGAGTTCTCAACCAGTTCACAATGAAGATGCAGAAAATTCTCTTTCTAATAACTCAAAATATAAACTCAAACACCTATTAACGATGAGGAATCGATTCAACCACTTCCCCACACAAGAAAATGGACGAGAGCTCACCCAATGTCTCAAATTATCTGAGATCCAAATCAAGGAATAAGCACCCGCTCCTCTACAATAAACGAGACTCTATATGCCTGCTTCTAAGTCAAAACGAACCAAGTAAGATCGAAGATGCACTAAATGATCCAGACTAGATACAAGCCATGCAGGAAGAAATCAATCAGTTTGAGCTACTCAAAGTGTGGAGATTAGTTCCAAGACCACCGGGCAAAACAATTATAGGAACAAAGTGGGTTTTCAAGAACAGAAGAGATGAAGATGGAATCGTCATTCGGAACAAGGCTCGATTGGAGGCAAAGGGCTACAATCAGCAAGAAGGAATCGACTACGATGAAACATTTGCCCCTGTTGCTCGAATCAAGGCCATCAGACTTTTTCTCGCTTATGATGCCCACAAGAACTTCACTGTTTACCAGATGGACGTCAAGACAGCCTTCCTAAACGAGGTCTTGAAAGAAGAAGTCTACGTGGTACAACCTGCAATCTTTGTGAGCGAAACTCACCCCGACTATGTGTACTTTCTAGAGAAGGCTCTCTAGGGACTTAAGCCAGCCCCGCGTGCTTGATATGAGGCACTTTCAGATTTTCTGATTAAGTCAGGGTTCACAAAAGGGAAGATCGACACAACCCTCTTCATCAAAAGACATAAATCAGAAATTCTCCTTGTTAAGATATATGTTGATGACATAATCTTTGGGTCCCCAAATCCATAATTGTGCAAAGAATTTGGTGATTTAATGAAGATGAAGTTTGAAATGAGCATGATGGGAGAACTCAACTTCTTTCTTGGACTTCAAGTTAAACAACTTCTAGAAGGCATCTTCGTTAGTCAATCAAAATACATCCACGACATACTCAAGAAGTACAACTTGGATAATTCTACTACGAAGAACACCCAATGTCTCATTCCTGCAAGCTTGACTCGGACCCAGATGGAAACTCGGTCAATCCAACCACATATCGAGGAATCATCGGATCGCTCATGTATCTCACAGCCAGCAGACCTGACATCGTGTTCTCCACATGCCTATGTGCTTGCTTCCAAGCCAATCCAAAGTAGTCACACATGCTCGCTGTGAAAGAATAATGAAGTATCTCAAAGGAAAACCAACACTTGGACTATGGTATCCTAAGAACTCAAACTTTCAATTACTTGGTTATACTGACGCAGATTTTGCAGAATGTAAGATGGACAGGAAAAGTACATCTGGAGGCCTACAATTCTTAGGTGACAAAGTAGTAAGTTAGTCATCTAAGAAGCAAAACTGTGTTTCCACCTTCACTGCCGAGGCGGAGTACGTTGCTGCGGCCAGTTGCTGCTCTCAAATCCTGTGGTTGCGAACACAACTGCAGGATTACGGGTTTGATTTCGATAATATTCCTATATATAGCGACTCAAAGAGCGCCATAGCTATCACTTGTAACCCTGTTCACCATTCTCGCACAAAGCACATTGATCTTAGGTATCACTTTATAAAAGACCATGTGGAGAAGGGCACAATTGCCATGTTCTTTGTAAATAGTGAGGTTCAGTTGGCTGACTTATTTACCAAGGCCTTGGATGAAACACGATTCAATTTCCTTGTATCTGAGTTGGGCATGCTGAATCGCGAACCTTAGGCAATCTAACTCCACGGCTTCTTTTGTAAAGTGTACATACTTAGTGCCTGACTTAGCAATTTTAAATAAAAAAACTTAAGGGAAGTTTATTTGCCTAAATTAAAAGGGAGCTTCATAATATATATACTTTAGTTCAGGAGGAGTTTTTGCAAGTGTTACTCTAGTCTAGGGGGAGTTTTTGAACAATATTCACAGATTGATGGGGAGTTGTTTTTCGCAAACCAATCTTTAAACGATTCGTACATCCTTCCAAATGTGAAAAACACTCTTACAACTCTAATACGCAAAACATCTTCCGAATACCAAAACACTTCAACAACGAAAACCATGAAAATTACTTCAAAAATACGTAACGCGGTCTCAAAAGCCAGTACAGCTTGTAACAACCCAAAACAGAATAGCCATTTAAACGGCGAACAAGCACATAAGAAGCGAAATCTCGAGCACTAACATATCCAAATTGCGATTAAAACGACCCATTAACTCTGCGTGTGTTCCTTGTTCTCTTCTTGGTCTTGCTGTTGATCCACTTCATCTCTATGAACTCGATTCGTTTGTATGAATGGTTTACGATATTACCGTGTTGTTCCAATTGTGTCTATAGGCACATATCGACCAATGAAATCTTTAAAACCCCCAAAACATAATTAATGATACAGACGAATTTTTGACTTGAGGGTTCAGCACCGCGAACGAAAGTGATGCTTTCTTTGTCGATTATCGGATTTTGCCTCACACAAATCGATTTCGAAAAACACCTTGAGTTGATATTAACTTTGGGGCCTAATTCTTTTGAATTCTGTGTATCATAGATTAGTTGAAAATTTTGCATATGAAAGCCTTGGGTGATTCTCTTCAACTTTTCTCTAATCGATTTTTGGGTCCAATTTCTTAAGTTAGAAATCTTAAATTATTTCAACGCTAAAACGAGCAATTCCAACTTAATCTCGGCGAATCCAAGAATAGTCCAATGACCGACACAATGATCTTCTTTAAAATACCTCTCGGCGATTCCTCAAATCGCCCGATTCGTCCAATTGCCCGATTTAGCAAATCAATTAAACAGCTAATGTTCATTTCTCAGCGATTCTACAAATCGACCGATTCCGAAATCGATCGAAATGCTACAGTATGTCTCTATGTATTTATATCAACTCGCCCGATTTTTCATCACTTTTTCCCAAATCTTCACGATTCCCAGTCTAAACGCTCTCTAGATTTCCACCGATCCTCGTCATTTCCGTAGAATACCAGTTGTAATTATGCTTTGATTTTATTAGTTGTCCTTATAATTAGGGGTTTTTATTGTATTTGTCCTTAGTTTAGGACTTAGCTTGTTATTTATACCAAGTATGTTTGGTATAAATACCTTGTACATATTTGAGCTTAATAGACAATTTTAGTCCACTGATCCGAAAGGCTTGCAAATCAAATTCTAGAGAGAGAAAGTTATAAATCGTTCTCTCACTACTCGAACTATCTCTCAAGCTCTTCAGCGAAGGTTTTCTATCGAAATCCTATTTTCTACAATTCTAATCGATTTCCTTAGATTTCGAGTCTAGGATCATAGGAGTTGATAAATTGGGACCTAACAATTGGTATCTGATTCATTCTGTTTTGAATCATAATTGTTAGAATTCGGATAGAATATTAATTCTGAAAATTTTTTTGTTCGAAGAACAGTTTTGGCGCGAAGCTGAAATTGGATTTCCTTAATTCTTTGCTTATCTGAGTGGAATTTGATGTTTCTGTGCTCGCCTAAGTAGTTTAAACCAATCAGGATTAGATCGGTAGCAATCGGAATCGTGATTTAGGCTGAATTTTTTATTATGAGTTTCCACTGTTTGCGCGAAGAACAGTTTGAACGTGTTCTGATTTTTGCAAAATTGAACATTATTTGCTTCGAACATGTTTAATCTTCTAATTGTGAGTAATCAGTAGCTGATTTCGAGCATATACCTGCCGTTTCATCGATTAATTTCCAGTATCTGCTTGAATTCAGTGTTAAATCGTAATCTGTGACTATTTGCGTGATTTCAATTTTTCTCGCTAAGTTCTTCGATCAGGGTTAATTTCTCGATCGAAAAACTACGTGCGGAAAATTTTTCAATTAAGAATACTGTTTTACTACTGAAGTCGCTGTTGTCAAGAACGTTTTTAGCAGAAAATTTTTCAAGCATTAAATTTTTCGACGAGAATTGACAATTTTGACCCCGTGCAAAACTTTTTCTCTCATAAAACTTTTCGGTCAGACATTCCTTGTTTGACTTTGAAATTTTCGCTCGTAAAATTTTTTTCGGTCAACCTATTAAATTTGACTCAGCGAGAAACTCAATTGGGTATTGTTTCTCGACGACCAAAATCAATTAACGCATCGAAAAACTTTTCTCGATTGAAAATCTAGTGTTAAATTGAAATTATGTGCTCGAAAAATTTAGTCAACTTTTCTAGTCAATACTTGGAAAAAGTTTACATTTTGAATTTTGGTCAACAAAATTTTTTGACGGTTAAAATTTCTCGATCCCAAAACTTCACAAGATAATTTCTCGAAAAATTTCTCGCGAACAGTGCTTGGCGCGCAATATCAGTAACACTATTCTTAATAGACGAAATTATTTTTCATCAAACTTTAAAGATTTAAATCAAATATAATTTTCGATCATTCTTTTAAAACCAAACGCTACTAACAAATTTGCTACTTACGAAGCACGTCACATCATTTTTCAACTCATCAAAACAACAAGGAAGATCCTTCATCAACTCAAATCGAAGATAAACAGAAATGGATGCTTACACATTGGGAAATGACAATCGTCCTCCGATCCTTAAGCGAGGCGAATACACAGTATGGCGAAGCCGCTTTTGACTTCATCGAGCTAAAGGAACATGTAGAAGACCTTCTCTCATCACTTGAGCAAGGTCCAGCTCAGTTCTGGGTAAATGTACCCGGCGACGACACTGCTAATCCTCCGATTCCTTCCTCTAGGCGACTCAAAGAGCCTAGGGAATACACCGCAGAGGAAAGAGTGAGAGCAAAAGCTGACCTGATAGCCAAAAACTCTCTAATGCAGGGCATCCCAAGACGACATCTATCGACAGGTCGCAAAATTCCAACAGCTAAGGGAATGTGGGATGAGCTGCATAAAATGATGCAAAGAACAAAAGTCGGCATCAAGGCCGAGAAGGCAAACATTCTCACGACTTACGACTCCTTTAGAGCTAAACCCGAGGAGTGCTTACATGATCTCTATCAGAGATATCTCATCCTGCTAAATGAGATGAGGAAAATAGAAATCACCAAGACGAACATGGAAACCAACATACGATTTCTATCCTCTCTGACCTAAGAATGGAAGAAGATATCCACTCAAATCAGACAAAACAAAGACCTTGAGGAGTTGATATTCACGCCATGTTTGACAATCTCGCACAATACGAGGAAGATATAAGCGAGATTCAGAAGGAGCAGAAGGGCAAACTTATCAAAGACACGGTTGCCCTAGTCTCAGAAAAGAGAAGCTCAAAGTCATGAATAGAGAAGATCATCAAGCCTCCTACCCCCTCAGAGTCAGAAGACGAATCAGACTCAGACATGGACCCAAACATGAAATCGCTGGGAAAGCAGTTGGCTCTAATTGGAAAATGATGAGCAAGCACTACTTCAAGAAGAAGTCATCATCATCAGCCAACCGACTTCAGACCTCAAGCTCAAAGAACAAGGAACGTGCACCTGAGACCTCCGAGGTCAAGAACACCAAAGAGCCGACCAAGTGCTTTAACTGTGGCAAACCAGGTCATTATGCCAGAGAATGCACACTCACAAAGAAGAGAGATGCCAACTACTACTTTAAGAAGCTTCAACTCACAAAAGCAAAAGGAAGCTGGAGTAGCTCTAATGGCAGAACAAGACCACTGGCTGGAGGATATGTCTAGCTCCGAGGAAGAGAATCTAGCCCTCATGGCCCGCTTGGACGAAATTCAGACGCCGCAACCACCAATCAAACGGATGAAGATCTAGCATCCGAATCATCTCAGGAGGTAGTTTCTCCTTCCACATTATTGACCATGTTAGAATCATATCAACTAGCATACACTAACATGAAACGTTAGCAGAAAAGCATAAAGGAAGTAGAATAGAAGCTATCTATGTCTCAGGAGAAAATCGCTAGTCTCGAATCAGAACTTAGGAGTTCTAGTTCAAAAATAGAAGAACTTACTAAGAGCTTACATTTTAATGAGACAACAAAGCCTCAAATAGAGCAGCATAACGTAAAAATTAAGGAAGTAGAAGACAGGTTAGAAAATAACTATAATTGCTTGATTAGAAATCTCAATGAGAAAGCTGACCTCAATTGTAGGTTAACGGAAACGACTATTAAGGTCACCAACCTAGAAGCCCAATTAGATAAATCAAATGCTAAGGTTTGTGAACTTATGAAAGATCTAGATACCTGTAAAGCCACCAAATTAACGTTGGAAAATAATTTTGCTCTATTAGGAGAAGAGCGTAAGAAGATAAACGTTAAAGTTAAGAAATTAGAAGATCTTCTTGTAAAAAGGGAACAAACAGATCAAACAATATTCTTGAATTAACCCACAGACCAAGAATTCTATGACTATAAATTTGGCTTAGGCTTTGAGAATCCACGATGCTTGTCAAAAGTTGATTGCAAACAACTTTACAATGTCAAGTAGATGGGTTTAGAATTAACGAATCTCATGGTCTTTACTAACGGAAAAGACATAGATGCATTAGAAGAAGCCAAGAGAAAAGCCAAGACTAGAGTTGAAATTCCATTCTCCTACACCGAATTGAATCAAAGCTACAACGTTAGGGATCTTCCCAAAGGTTGGAGTTCTTGAGTCAGTTTATCTTCCCGAAGATCGTTTTCCACACGACGAAGCACAAAATCATCATTCTGAAAATTCTCTCTATATACCCCCTATAGTTAGGAAAATAGAAAGGTTAAGAGCTTCATTGGAAAAAGAAAGAGATGATTTTGAAACTGAAAAGAAAAGATTCCTAAAAGAGATGGAAAATCTCAAAGCTTCATCCATTTCGCATGCCATTTCTCACGCTACTCCCCCAACTAATAAGATCGTTCTAAAAACTACGTGAAGAAAAAAAAAGCCTTCAAAGATCAGAAACGTAAAAATAATATTTTGAAAAGTTCTAACTCTAATTCTGTTTCGCATACGTCTACAGGGAGCGTAGGGCCAGTACTAGAGTCGAAGGCAGGAGTGTCTAGTTTAAAAATAGAGGAGTCCGTAGATTTGAATGCCTCTACGAATATAACTTCTGTACAAATAAAAGACACTCGTAGAAATAAAAGAGCTGTTTCTTCTCTTCAAATAATCACTTCTACATGTTCTCTTCAGCCTACCACTTTTAGAAGCACTAATTTCGAAATAGGCTCTACATCAGCAATAAAAACTAATCATTCTAAGACAACTGCCTCTAGAAGACCCGTAGGAAACAAGATCCAGCCATTAAGAAAGCATATGGCGCTATTCATGCTTGTTCTCACCTAAGGTATCCCGTAAAAATTGAATCTCCCAAGCATCTTAGGCGACTATCAAATGAAAAGATCTTTTCCTCAGTCAAACCTACTAAAACATTTGTCCGTGCTGAAATTAATCTTCCCTGCAAGGTTCAACCTAAATGGGTTCATAAATCCCCGCCCAAGAAGATGAAAGCCAAAAACGCCAAGTCTTCTACTAAGGGCAAACCCAAATCAACTTCTTCGAAGATGGTTTGGGTTGCTAAAGTCTCTAATAGTGATAATTTAGGAACTATATCTGAACCGAAGATGAAATCTGCTAATCTGAGAGGACCCATTTATAGGCGGGTACCTAAAGATTTCTAATTTGCTTTTGCAGATCCATCAGGTGTGGTACCTCGACTTCGGTTGCTCCACACACATGACGGGAAACCAAGAGCTGCTGAGCCACTACCAAGACCGACCGAATGGAAAAGTCAGATTTGGGAACAACGAGTCTGCTCCGATTCTCGGCCTCGGAGATATAATTCTGGAATATCTGACAATCACGGATGTTTCTTACGTCGAAGGTCTCCGCCATGACTTGTTCAGCATAGGCCAGTTCTGTGATAAAGGATTCCAGGTGGTCTTTCATGCTGACCGGTGCAGAATATTGGAAAGTCAGGACAAAGAACTCCTTCAAGGACTTCGGAAATCAAACCTTTACACAATCAACCTGACGGCCGTGCGGTCCTCGACAGTTGTCTGCCTCATCTCTCAGACTGTAATTCAGAGTAACAGCTTATGGCATCAACGCATATCTCAACATTAAAGCACTTCAAAGTCTTTCAGCGAAAAAGTTGGTTCACGATATTCCAACTATAATATTACAAAAAGAGCATCAATATTCGGCATGCCAACTAGGAAAAATGAAGCGAGCGTCGCATCATATTAAACTGGTTGCCTCTACTTCGCGTCCTTTGGAACTACTACATATGGACCTCTGTGTGACCGATGTAGACACAGAGTATTAATGGACGCAAGTACGTACTAGTTATCGTTGATGATTACTCTCGCTACACATGGACAAAATTTCTCCGAACTAAGGATGAGACAGGGGACTTGATCATCAATTTCGTGAACTCTACTCAAAATTTACTGCAGCAGACTATCCAACTCATCCAAACGGACAACGGCACTGAATTTAAGAACAAATACCTCAGAGATTTTCATCAAAAACTTGGGATTAGTCAGCAATTCTCAGCCGCCAAGACACCTCAACAGAATGGGGTCGTTCAAAGGAAGAACAGAACTCTAGTGGAAGCCGCACGTATGATGTTGATTCATTCCGGCCTTCTACACTTCCTTTGGGCTGAAGCAGTAAATACCGCATGTTTCACTCAGAACAGGACGATGGTTCACAAGCGCTTCGATAAGACTCCGTACGAGATCATTAATAAGCAAATACCAACATCTCCTCCTTAATAAGCAAGTACCAACTTGGTGCAAGTGCTTTGTGGCGAACGACAGAGAGCAACGTGCTAAGTTCGACCTAAAAGTATTCAAAGCCATTTTCGTCGGGTATTCTTCAACTTCAAAGGCGTACCGAGTATACATCAAGTCCAATCGCACTATTAAAGAAAGCTACAATGTCACTTTCCACGAAGTGGCAGAAATGGCTCCTGCATACCTCAGTTCAGGACCAGTGCCAAACCCAATGGCTTCTAAATACGTCAGTTCAGAACCCGTATTCACTGGTGTGTTGGCACAAAACCAACAAAAGATGGCAACGGCTCAGGATTCAACGTCAGAAGAAGCTATGAGACTTGCGTTATAAGACTTAGAGTCTCTCCTTGAGCCCGTATATCGGCCCGACACCATCACTGTCACACCTTTAGTGGATCCCCACTCGATGAGGCCAATAAACCAAGCTCTTCAAATGTCCCCACCACACCCGATTCAGAATTACCCCTGAATACTGAAGAACCTAACATGGTTGTTGAGGAAGTATCATCAGAATCGCTCAATTCAAGTGCAGAAATAGAAACACCTCAATCTAATGAACAACCTGGTATTATTGGTAATCTTGGTCCACAAATGGCTGATGCAGCTACCTCAGCCTTGCCTCATGAGCGAAAGTGAACTCGAGCACATCCGGTTGATTAAATAATTGGTGATACTTCAAGTGGAGTACGGACAAGGCATCAACAGAGTCTCTTTAGCTGCTTCTTAAGCCAAAATGAGCCAACCAAGGTAGCAAATGCACTTAAGGACCCGGATTGCATAATAGCAATGCAATACAAAATCAACCAATTCGAGCGACTCCATGTATGGACATTGGTCCCCGTCCGCATGGGAAAACAATTATCGAAACGAAATGGGTGTTTAAGAACAAAAAGAATGAAGTTGGAGAAGTGATCCGGAATAAAGCTAGATTGGTTGCCCGAATCGAAGCCATCCGCCTTTTCTTGGCCTATGCGGCTCATAAGGACTTCAAAGTCTACCAAATGGATGTTAAGACCGCCTTTCTCAACGGCGTGTTAAAGGAGGAAGTCTATGTCGCTCAGCCAGAAGGTTTTGTTAATCAAGAACATCCCGATCACGTCTATCGATCGATACGACCCTCTTCATCAAATGGCAAGACAAAGATCTGATGGTCGTCCAAGTTTACGTCGAGGACATCATCTTCGGATCAACTAATCTTCGGCTCTACAAGAGGTTCGGAGATTTAATGAAGAGCAAGTTTGAAATGAGTCACATGGGAGAGATGCAATTTTTCTTGGAACTCCAAGTCCGGCAGCTCGAAGATGGCATCTTCATAAGTCAGACAAAATACATCAATGATATTCTGAAGAAGTTTCATCAAGATCAGAGCAAGCCTCTCAGCACTCCTATGTCAACAAGCTGCAAGTTGGATGCTGATCCCACAGGAAAGGCGGTCGACATCACACTTTATCGCAGCATCATCGGCTCTCTTCCCCATCTCACCTCAAGCCGGCCGGATATTATGTTTGCCACCTGCCTCTGTGCCCGTTTCCAAGCTGACCCCAAAGACTCTCACATGCTCGCGGTCAAACAGTTCTTCGCTACCTCAAGGGCACCTAAACCTTAGGTTTATGGTATCCTAAGGGCACAAATTTCAAACTAATTGGCTATACTGATGCTGATTATGCAGGTTGCTGAATGGACAGAAAAAGCATATCCGATGGCGCTAAATTTCTAGGCGAAAAGCTGGTCTGCTGGTCATCAAAGAAGCAGAACTGTGTCTCCACATCCACGGCTGAGGCTGAATACGTCGCGGCTGCCAGCTGTTGCTCGCAAATGCTATGGATGCGGACTCAGCTTCGCGATTATGGGTACAATTTAAATAATATACGCGTTACAGTGATAGCCAGAGTGCCATTGCGATGCGATTACGTGTAATCCTGTTCACCACTCACGCACAAAACACATAGATATTAGATATCATTTTATAAAAGATCACGTAGAAAAAGGTACGATTGACATGTATTTCGTGAACACGGAGTTTCAACTAGATGACATTTTCACCAAGGCATTGGATGAAAAACGATTCAAATTTCTTGTCCGAAAATTAGGCATGTTGAATCTTCCGTAATATGAGCTTTACGTGTTTCTATGTGCTTTCATATGTCCTATTCTATGTGTTTTCATTTTTAATGCTACATCTTGCGTGAAAATAAAATAAATAAATAAATAAATGAATTTTTTTATAATAATTAAAACTATCCTAATAAATTAAAATCCAAAAATATTATACATATACTTATAATGTTAGGAGAATTACGATATCTTTAGGATGCTCGATCTAGTCACGTATAGATTTCCCTGACATGCAACTGATTAATTGCTTAATTTTGTCAGTCTAAGTCGCATTCTTGTGTCTAAAGTTCTTTAGTTAATTCCACTAGACACAAAGTCACTTTATATCAGTGAGGATTCTAGCCTTCTTATTTTTTTTCTACGGATTTATTCTTGAGCGAGTAACACAATAATTGCTTGTCTTAACTAGTGATTCTTGGCCTCATACTCGCATTGCGTTAGGACGTTAGAAAATGATTAGGGCAATTAGGAAATTCCTCACTCGGCCAAATATATACTTTTGCAATCTTTTAACATAGCCTTTAGTCATCCATTTTGAGCCTTCTCGGAATTCCTTTTCTTCATTTGAAAACCCATTAAGCCTTACAACCGACTATCTAAGCTCTCGGTGGGATGTTCAATAGAGAAAATGAGGGGGAGAAAAACGAAAAAAAAGATGCCAAAAGACGGTGGAAAACGCACACGAGGAATGCTCAACGCACAAAAAGCAGACTAAAAGAACCTGCCCTCCTAATTATTGAGATCTTTTAGAAATCATAAGACGAGGGGCATGGATCTTGTTGTGAACTTCTCCCTTGATAATCTCGTATGCTCGTCAGAACGGCTGGAAAGAGGAGCACCCCGAAGTGAACTTCTCCAACGATAATCCGGTCGTATATCGGGAAACGAGAAGAGGAGCACGGCCTTGGGTTCGAATTCTCTAACTTTGAACTTCTTCAAATCGATAATCTCTGAAACATCTCTAGGGTTTAAGAGAAAAGGAGCACGGTATCGGCCCGAGAACCAACAAGAAGAACTTCGTCTTAGATAATCTCTCAGCCTCGTAGAGAAGTGGAGCTTCAGCTTGACCAAGTGCAGAAAATTACAAAAGATAAAAGGATGAAAAAGACAAAAAGACGAAAGAAAAGAATGCCGGAGAGAAGGAGAACGACGAATAAACGGAAGACGACATAAAGCTCACTTTTCGAAAAATTTTCCTTCCCTTCTTAGTCATAGCCAAATTGAAGCCTTCAAAGTCCCTTTAAATCCAAAACGACGCTCTTTCGCAAAGGTGAAATGATTAAAAGCGCCTCGATCACAGGTAAATTGACATAAAATTGCTTGTGCTGACTTGAGTGATATAAATATAAAAATCCAAGTTAAAAATAAATGAGCGCTAGAGTGAACCTAGTGAGAACTTAGGACTTTAGTTTGTCGACATGACTTGACGGCATGTGATCTTTTCAAGTGTCTTGTGAAATTTTAGGCGTGACAATGATCGAAGCAAAATAATCTGACCCCATACTATAAATAATATTAATATTCATACATATATATATATATATAAGATAGATCGCACTTTCTGATATGCAATATTACTTTGCATTTGAATTGAATTCATTAAATGCGATATTCTGTTTTAACTCGCCCATTATGTCATGCAAATTCGGTTTGCATATACTTTCAATTGTATGAATGCGAATATTTGTTCTTGCTCATACCCTCGCGCGAAAGTATAGTTACATGTATAGGGGATCATGTATCTTGGCTAATCTTGATAAATCGCGTGTTTTTAGTAATTGTTACTTAGATTGATTTATGTACTTGTTTGATAAATCAATTAAGGTGCACTATTTGAGGGGGAGCATTCACAAAATTCTATGCCTTGAGCTCCAAATATTTTTGATGGTCTTTCTCTAAGTGTTGCAGAAACAATGAGGAGGACTTCACGAATTATTCATGACTTGGAGTGAACGGCATTGGTTTAAATTTTGGTTGGTTAAATATTTTGATCATTGACGTGTTTTATGGATTTGAATTTAACCAATATTCAGGGGACGCCTGATTAGAAAAATTGCTTCCAAATTAACTCTAATATTCTCGACATTTTTGCTCCAAGTATTGCAGATTTTCAAAATTCGACAATGGAGCCAGATGTCACCATTCAGAACTACAGGGAGTTAATTGCACTTATTTTCATATACAGGGGGAGCAATTATGTGGTTTTTAATTGAACTTATGGTCAATCTGAAATCTTAGAAAAACTTACTATCGAGAATCTGGATAGAATAGAGTTGATCGATCGAAAGTTTCTCGATCGTAAATAGCTTTGGGCCTGATCCATCTTAGTATCGAAAACGTCTAATCAGCCCACTTAAACGAAATTAATGTTTGTAGTCGAAAACCCTAAATACACGCAAAATCCCTCAATCTCAAAATTCAACAGTCGAAATTTTTCTCTCGTGCAAAACCCTTGTCAAAAAGACGAACTCCAAAATCCACTAAATCTCTCATTTTCAACTGATTTTCGTCTTTGTAAGGTAGAATCGACATAGGGAATAGCATGTGTTTAAACTCCGTTTGTTTCTATATTCTGTGATCTTTCGCATGTTTCTGTGATAGATTCTCGTCTGTTCAAACTATGAAAACTCGAATGCTATTTTGCAGTATTTACGACCATTCTATGTGTCTAATCTGGGTTAAAGTCTGCATTTAATATAGTTTCGGTGTTTTTGATCATTTTGGTAGTATATTCTTTTTGAACTCTGCGTCTTAGAAGTTCAAATCTGACATTCGACTTAACTAGGTTTTTAAACGATTTAAGGCGTCGAAGAACTTTCTCGATCGCAAACAGTTTCAATCCAATTTCAATTTAATTGAGTTACTGTTTGCATCGTAAAAGATTTTCGATTGCTAAAATTTTGACTTGGTCGCTAAGATAGCTGACGTAGATCGAAAAATACTTACAATCGAGAAATCGAATTTTGATTTTATGCGAGCGAAAGACTACTGAGTGAAATAGATAAATTACAATTAAGTTTCGAGCGCAAAACTTACCATCGAAAACAGTAATTTCGATTTCATTTTATTTCGGTCGTAAATTTTATCAGCGATAAAATTAATTTTTCGACGATAAAATTTCTCGATCGTAAAAGTACGTAGCGATGATTTTAATCAATCGAAAATTTTCTCGGCGAGTCACCTAGTTTCTCGTTGTCAATTTTCTCGATCGTAAAATTTAGCAGCGAAAATATATTTTAAAATCGAAATACTTTCTCGCTCGATGACTTTCACGACGAAAAATTTTATTCACGCGCGAAAAATTTCTCGATCGTAAATTTACACGGAAATCAGATTTCTCGATTGTAAATTTACACGGAAATTTTTCTCGATCGTAAAATTTCTCGATTACAGTACCACGCATATAACTTTCAACACTTAGTAAAATTGTCTAAGTCTTTGTCACTATTGTCAACTATAACGAATAAAATTTCTCGATCCGAAATAAAACGGAGATTTGAATCACAATTCAGCACTTGGAAATCAAAACTGAAAAATTCAATTTTACGTGCGAAAGTTTTCACGGAGTGAATAGTAATGATCAAACACTTAGAAAATTTTCGACCGATATTACACGTATATTACATACATATGTCGAAATGTTATTTTCTTCTATATATTCACTTCGTATGACTTATGTGCAGATTTCTGATCTCAATTATGACTTTATCAAACATATTATGATATGATAGATTATGTTGGTTTGATGATATCATTTTTCGACTCAAATTAAATTTTTGGACTAATGATTTGCTTTTCAAAACTGTCCTATTTCAGATTACAAACTATCCAGCTTTTGACCACATCTACGACCACAATTTGTACCTCGGTGTACCAGACACTAACTTCCAGCTCGACACGACCACCTTTCGGTGCCCTGACGAGATTATAGTGTCAATACTCCAAGGCCATCCCCTCTGGCACGCGGTGACGGTGACGGCGTCAGTTTCAATGGTCTATCTCCAGCAGTTTTGGGGAAGAATCAAAAGCCTCATAGTTGATGGCACATACCGATTCGCCGCGGTGATTGGGACGAGGCACATCAGCTTCAGCAAGGACGATCTTGGCCTCGCCTTGGACTTACCATTCAGTCACAACTATGACCCTCTGCCAACGGATGCAGAGATGGTGCGTGATTTCCTACAGATGGGATACCGTCCGTCGCTCACCAAGCTTGCTCAAGTCCAGAGCAACGGCATCCCGCACCCGTGGAGATACTGTTTGGAATTATCAACAAGTGTCTATCGCCAAAGCACGCAGGTTTCGACAAAGGCAACGGCAACATTCTACGGATATTTCACGGAATTATGTTCTCGAAGAATTACGATTTTGCTCAACTGATCTGGAACGATCTAGCAGAGCAGATCAGACAAAAAGAGGAACGTGCCGTATGCAAGGTGGTTCTCAGTCATTATCAGACAAATCATGGAGATTCACGATAACATACCTCGTCTAGCTCCTGGAGGGAATTACCAACCACCAAGACTCAAATTCTTTCATAACCCAAGACTCACGGACTTAGATCAGCCATCAATGCCGATTCCGTTTGAGCTGCTTCGTCTTGCCGACCCCTCTGGACACGAATATCAACGCTACTGTCGGGAGAATCAACTAACGGAACAGATGATTCGAGGTCCCCCGACGGATTTCCATGTGAGCCCTCTCCCACGACAGCACCCACCTAGCCCTGAGGCCGAGTTGATAGACTAGGTGGCCCGGGAGCTAGAACAGGAGCGTCCAACTCAAGAAACACAACTATTTGACAAAGATGCCATTTTGATTGACACAGTGGCACAAGAGTTGGAACTCGAGGCTCCTCAACAATCACTTGGTGCTGAAGTGCCCATAATTTTTGGCGTGTTCCAAGGATCTATTGAGGAGATCCTGCAACAGGAAACACAGCCCGAAGCAAAAACAGGCATAGCTCACAACCACTGGCTACAACGCCAGTAAACGAGGCTATGATCTCAACGATTCAGCCCAACGAGCCTCTGGTGACAGAACAAGCACATGAGGATGTTGCACGCGGATTATCACCTCACACGCCTACCCCTTCAGACACCGAGTCAGACAAGGAAATACGTTTGATAAGACGGACTCCAAGGCGATTCAGCATCCCATTCGAGTCAATCTTCACAACTGTCACCACCACATCAGACACGACGCCAGCTATCACTCCAAGGGCTGCGGACTCTACTTTGCTCAATCTTGAGCCGCAGCCTACTCTAACAGCGTCTGTCGAGGCGGAGACTCAGATTCCCTCCACTACCGGCCTTGACCTTCAAGTGTCTGCTTCGCAGGATCAATAAGAACCTGTCCCAACATCCATAGATGAGAATCTACAACATTCGAATCGAGGATTGGATATAAGTCTCGGACAGTCACAACCTCAAGTGACTACGAGCCAGCCTGAGGAGCCGGTGTTAGATCAAGGGTTGTCAACAGGCGATATCCGTCGACCTGGTTCATTAACGACGGAGGCGTCCGTCCCATTTGTGACTGAAGATCGTCACGCCAAGATCGAAGAAAGCACCCGTCTCGGAGCCGTCTTCATCACAACTTACCCTCACACCCACTCAACCCACACAACACTTATCAATCGCCACACCCATCCTCACACACAACCTCATAAACCCTGCAACCGTACCCATCAACGACCTTCACTCCATATTAGTCGCCCGACTACTTGAGCTGACCACACGAACGCCCGAAGAAGAGGATCTCTTCCGACGTCTCGTGGATCGTCCTGATCATACAGAATCATGCCGAGGTCAAGACTATTGCTCCAAACGTCGACATGACGACCCAGGCAATCAAGGTCATCATGAGGGGGAGAAGAGGCCTAGGATCATAACTAGAAGTCAAGGACGAAGCTCGGGCGCGACGCATACAAGCGCTGGAGCCGCTGAAACCTCACAACCCACTACCCGAACAACCACCACCACGCACCGCACCACTCATACAACCCAAATCGACCCACCAACCTTTTACCTAAGGACGCCTCCGCCCACACCACCGACTTTCACAAGCCTCTTGCTTCCGGAAGAAAAAGCAAGTGCCGCTTTGCTCGTAGCACTGGCTCAGACTCAAGCAACTCCAAGCCCGATCGCTCCAGACCAATCGGGACCATCTGGACATGGTATCGACCCACACGAGTTCCTCGACAAATATATATTTGAAGGACAGTGGATGACCCATTCTATGCCCGACGAGCATCCAAGATAATGACTGAAGGACGTTCGACACTTCTTGCAACAAGCTTCGGTCGACTTCGTTCTGTTAGAAGACAAAGAACTTCAGGAAGGGGACGACCATGAACAGGTTCGCCAAGGGCTTCCAGAGTTGATTGCTCAACGAGCGGATTCTCCAACAAGACAAATGCCAGGATTCGTTCGAATCGACACGCCGTGGGAAAATATCAGAATTGAAATTCCCTTCCTTGAAGAAGTTCGAGAACAATATGGAGGTCACCAGACAAAGTCAAGAAGTTGAACGAGTTCGAACTCAGAGGGATCTCTCACTGGGATCAGCAAAAGAGATTGACTTATCTGGATGCTAACCCATCTTGGACCAGATGTGAGGCTGGGGATGTATAAAGGACAAGCAAAGAGTCATTACAAGAGTCTATCTCCCATATGTCAGCTGTTAAGTGTCTATTGTGCTAAATGAGGTCTTCCAACACCATACTACGCCATAGAGCGAGTAGACAGAACACGAGAGTAGCTAAGCGAGAGCGACTTACCTTACCTTCCTGCCGAAGAGGTGTACAATCTCTACAAACTGTACGTAGAGAAGTACAAGGGTCTTCAAGGCTTCATAAAGAAGGAAAGACTCGAGGGACTCTACCCGTTCATGATGCGCCAGGTCAAGTTCCATGCCGTACACGACCTTCAGATGGCTCTGGAGAGCAATATAAAGAATTTCAACATGATCGCTCCGCTCAACAAAGAACCTGAGGTCGAAGGGCTTCCCAACAATCACGTGCACATCATCTCAGTCTTTGGCATCACCTACAACAATCCAATTCTAAGAAGAATAGGTTGATGCTGAAGACTGAAGTTCATAAGTTTTGTGACGGGACTTTCAAGGTCATCAGGCAGAATATAGAGAAGAGATTGGAAGAAATCAACAAAGACACGATGCTGCATATTCACAGGGTTCATGAGAGAGCAACCCCTCCTGATGGAACTCCTTGAAATCATCGAGGAGCGCTTGGAGCTGAGGAACAGCATCAGGAACTATGAGCACGCTGGGCTTGCGCAGGTCGTACTATGCCCAACGATGACAGACTGCACGAAAGAGAAATCAAGCACAAAGGGGGAGAATGTAGAATACTAGTTAAAATTTTTATTTTATTAGTTGTCTTTGTAATTAGGGCTTTATTGTATTTGTCCTTAGTTTAGGACTTAGCTTGTTATTTATACCAAGTATGTTTGGTATAAATACCTTGTACACATTTGAGCTTAATAGAGAATTTTAGCCAATTGATCCGAAAGGCTTGCAAATCAAATTCTAGAGAGAGAAAGTCATAAATCGTTATCTCACTACTCGAACTCCTCTCAAGCTCTTCAGCGAAGGTTTTCGATCGAAATCCTATTTTCTACAATCTAATCGATTTCCTTAGATTTCGAGTCTAGGATCATAGGAGTTGATAAATTAGGACCTAACAATTTCTGTGATTAAAACCGACACCTTACCAGTTTTCCACAAATCATTACTCATTTAAGGAAAATCACGAAGTCTGCAAGTATTAACTGGTTTTCCCTCGTTTTTGCAAGAATCGCTGCTTAGGGTTCGTTCGCCGATTTTCACTGTTTTTCTTTAAATCGTCCAAATTTCTTTCGCAGCTTAGGGCTTATGAACGTGTTCCAGTCGTCGAAAATTTCCTTTGCAGATTTTCAATGATTTGTTTTCTAAAACCGTATTCTCATTCGCCCGATTTTTTTTTATTTTTTATTGAATGTGAATTTTGAACTTCTTTCGCCCGATTTCACTTCACTCCGCAAATTTGACTGAAAAATTAATCTTTAATCGCCCGATTTCGTCGATTTTGCCTCCACGCAATTTCAATCGCTCGATTCTGCCATGATTACTAACATTTCAATCGCTCGATTCCACATTCTGTCCAATCGCCCGATTTCGTCAGTTTTAACTGAACGTTCATTCTCAATCGCCCGATTCTACCCTCTGATTGAATCGCCCGATTTTCGCGACTGAAGTTACACGATTAAACACATCACGCGATTTCACATCCTTAGAGCTTTTCACATCCTTCTGATCCTTATCGCACAATTCTTACTTTCAAATTAAATTTTCGATTCGTCCGACTTTGCAAACTCACACGATTCTTACTTCATTGCAAATCCCACTTCATCGCCCGATAGTCATCACAATCAATTTGCTAAAATTTTCTAAGTCACGTAACATATATAATGTGCAATAAGTGCCACAGTTACTCAATCATTACAAAAATGAATTGTTACTTCGCTTTCTAAGTGTGGCCACAATTGTTTTAACAAGCAACCGCCTACTAATAACTTGATTTTTTTCTTTTTCAGATTTTTCACTATGGTGCGCGAGATCGTTTCCTTCTAAAGACTCGGCCGAAATATTACCAAATAACGTGCAGTTGGATTTTGAACACACATCGTGCCCAGATCCCATTATCCGCAAAATCCTACAAAACCATCCCCTAAAAACTGCCTTAACTATCACCGAGTGTGTCCCCGAAGTTTACGTTCAACAAGTTTGGACCACTTTTCAAAACCCGACTGATAACCCAAAAACAACTCGTCTCTCAGTCAAAATAGACAATACCATTGCCGTTTTGACCCCAACAGTCATTCGCTCCCAACTAACTCTCCCATACTCAATAACCTACGACCCACATCCCACTGACAAAGATCTAATCGCTGACTTCTTTTTTCATGGGATACAAGCCGAACCCACAAAAGACTATCCATCCCACTAACTTTCTTTTGGGTGAACATCTTCTTCAACTCCTCGACAAGACAGATCCTGTGCTACAGGCCTACATGCGAGCAAACAACCTCGAGGACACCCCACGATTCAACACAACCCAGGGATAAACCAACCCCACCAGCCAAATTTAGGTCTGTGACAACCTGCATCCCCGCAACGAAAACAAAAGCGAAAATCAAAAGGGGATGACGGAAGAAGCAAAAAGGCACGGCGTACCAAACACAAACACGTCCGTCCTCCTCCTCCCTCCAGTCCACAAATAACCCTGACCGACCCCATAGGTACAGGGGAGGACTTTGTCTTCCCCCGAGTAGAAGTCGCGACATCTGGTCAAATCGCGCAAAGTACCCAACCTAGCCACTCAATCATCTCCCAACAGATGGTTGTTTTAGCTACACACGAGGAGCCACATAAACCATCACCACCCCGCTCGAAGGAGGTCGATGTCGCTTCAAGCAGTTCTCAGCCTCAGACTGCACTTTCTTTGACCACATCGAGTCTAGTGTCCTCACCACCTATATTTATTCCATTTACTAGGACACAAACACCTTTTGCTGCACCTCTAGATCTTAGTGATCTGGATAGAGCGCTTGTCCATGTCCCTGTACTCTCTACTAGTAAGGGCCAGAGCGGAAGCCCCAAAGTAGTCAACACCACAGCAGATACTGCCTTGGGCCATCGATCTGAGTCCGTCTCAGCATGGGGTCTACGGTGAGCCTCATTGGCCTGGTTTCTCAAATCCTGTGCAAACAGGCGGCACATCAGGAACACTTTTTTCTGCTGGTGTGACGACGGAACGTCTTCGTGACTCCGTCCCGTTATTTTCCCCGTTCGTGATGGAGGCAAGGCTCAATGCCCGACTTGAAGAGTTCGCGAGGGGCCTTGAGGACTCTATCATGACCTGAGTCCACGAAGCACTCGGTTTAATCCACTCGCGACAAAGGCAAGACCCCCGTCATCGAAGAAGAACGTGCAGCCCCTGAGTCCGCTGATCCTGATGCTGGCCCATGGAATGTCTCAATAGACGAACTCATCAACGTCCTGCTGGCTAGACTACGCACTGCACCGAACCTTAGCAAACGGGCTAAGTAGGTTCTTAGACGGCTCGAGGTTCTCTTCACCTGTCGAGGCGAGGCCGGATCATCAAGGCAACCACGTGACGACCCAGACGATGAGGGTCATCCCGAGGGGGAGGGGACGCAAGACAAAGGGCCTTAGCCTCAACAGTCGCAGCCAAGAGTCACCAGAACAGCCACCCGAACCAAAACACCTGCACCCACACGAGCCAAACAATCTACCCAAACTACTACCAAAACAATCCAACAAGCCTCCTCACCAGACAAAAGCCTTTCACTTCCTAGTCCCACAATTCAAGGATGCCCCTCCAATCCTTCATTTTCACCTACCCCATCCCTTTAGATAGACGGGCCAATCGTATCTCTCGAAGAGCTTTATAACCCTCACACCATCGTTGAAAAATACATCTTCAACGATGATTGGATGACATAGCCGATGGATCCAGCCATGGCCAAGGGCTTAATGGAGAATGCCAGATACTTCCTGATGAAGGCAAACGTAAGACTGGCCCTTATCGACGATAATGAACTCGAGGAATGTGAAGACTACACAGCAGATATTCCAAAACTTCCCGAGCTTCTCAAACACGCCGTTGTAGATGAGGGTGCCCTCCCTCGAAGTCGAAGATAAGAGAAGAACTAAATCTGCCGTGGGAAAATGCCAAAGTGGTTGCACCATATCAAGAAGAGATACGAAGGAGAATCTAGAGGAAGGGAGATAGGATTAAGAAGTTAGACGAGCTTGCACCAGGCCTAACTTATCTCTCAAGATCAACTGCCGTTCGGTACTTGCTCTCTCTCCGTCGAGGACTTATGCTCAAAGAAAAAGGAGCTGATGTTGATAATCTTCGAAGAGAAGAGAATGAAAGAGCCGGAATCAGTGCAGTCGTGGGAGTACGACGAGCTCGCCTTGTCTTCTACGAATTCACTATCGACAAGGTGCGACGAGAAGATGGAACGATCGAAGAACTGATGAAGGCGATCTCTCCTACATCAGAAGTGAGGACATTGATCAGATGCTGGGAAGCTACAGGCGCCTTGGAACACTTCAGAATCCAGACCTCAAGGCTGGATACGTCGCTCTTAAGCGATTTATAATGCGCCAAGTCAAGTTCAACGCAACCCACGACCTCCAAATGGCAGTGGAAAGCAATATGAAGAGGGTAAATCTCCCGAAGCCATCCTTTGAAGACCCAGAACCAGGTTCTGGTAAAGGCCACATAATAAATGAAGATGACGATCCTTCAGTGGTCTACATTAACTACAAGGGAGAGAAGAGGCTAATGAAAACGTCAGAGATTAACAAGTTCAGCGACGGAACAAACTTAGAAGCATTCTCGAGCAGATAAAGTCTGAAGAGCATGACATCCAAGCAAAATGCATGAAGCTGATCGATACCATCTCTGAGAGAATATCCCTTCGAAGAAGTTTGCGATCGTATGAGCACTTCTTAGGACTCGGAAAGACTCCTTACGTGCTGATGAGCTCGAAGAAAAGGAAGACCTAGAAGACGCCAACAAGAGGAAGAGGACACTAAGGGGGAGATTGCTAGGAATTAATTATAGTGTCCTCTATTTATTTAAGTCTTTTGTTTATATTTTGATATTAATGGGTTGAAGTAGTTTGGGGGGACAATTTGAATTTATTAGAAGTTTGGGACTTGGGCTTTAATATACGAAATGTGGTATATAAAGCCCATAATTACCCTTGTTAGGGTTTATCAAAAGAAAATTTCTTGAAGCCGCTCTCGTTAAACACACACACAATCACACACTATAAGGTGCTTCATAGGTGTTTAATCTTTCTAATAATCTTTTGATCCTTCTTTGGTAACAAGCGGTCCAACACTCATGGCACACCGGGATGAGAACTTAGACGCCGAAACCTCAAATAAAACGGACGATGACCAAGCATCTGAACCTTCACATGAGGTAATTTCTCCTTCCACATTATTGACCTTGTTAGAATCGTATCAACAAGCATACACTAACATGAAACGTGAGCAGAAAAGCATAAAGGAAGTACCAAGTCTAAGGAGGAAATAGCTAGTCTCCAATATAACTAACTAAAGGAGGAAATAACTAGTGCGAAAATAGATGAACTAACTAAGAGCTTAAGACTTAGTGAGACTAGGATCCCTCTACTAGAGGCGCATGAAATAAAAGTTAATGAATTAGAAGACAGGCTAGAAAATAACTATAATTGTTTGGTTAAAAATCTCAATGAGAAAGCTGGCCTCAGTGATAGGTTAACAGAAGCGACAACTAAGGTCACAAACCTAGAAGCCCAACTAGATCAATCTAATGCTAAGGTGAGTGAACTTACAAAAGAATTAGACGCCTGTAAAGCCGCCAAATTAATGATGGAAAATAATTTTAATCTATTAGGAGAAGAGCGTAAGAAACTATATGCTAAAGTTAAGAAATTAGAAGATCTTCTTGTAAGAAGGGGACAAACTGATCAAACAATATTCTTAAACCAACCCATGGACTTAGAATTCTATGACTATAAGTTCGGCTAAGGCTTTGAGAATCCACGTTGCTTGACAAAAGTTGATTGCAAACAGCTTTACGATGCCAAGTACATGGGTTTAGGATTAACGAATCTCATGGTCTTTACTAACGCAAAAGAAATAGATGCATTAGAAGACGCCAAGAGAAAAGCCAAGACTTGGGTTGAAATCCCTTCTCCTACACCTAATTGAATCAAAGCTACAACACTAGGGATCTTCCCAAAGGTTGGAGCCTTGAATCAGTTTATCTTCCCGAAGATCATTCTACACACGAGGAAGCACAACGTCAGCATTCTGAAAATTCTCTCTATATACCCCCTATTGTTAGGAAAATAGAAGGGTTAAGAGCCTCACTAGAAAAGGAACGAGAGAAATTTGAAGCTAAAAAGAAAATGCTCCTAAAAGAGATGGAAAATCTCAAAGCTTCCTCCGTATCCCAGACCCTTTCTCACGCATCTCCCTCCAAAGACAACATCATTTTGAATAGCTTGAAGAAAGAAGAATTGCCTTCTAAAGATCAGAAGTCTAACAATAAAAGTGTGAAAAATATTAACTCTAACTTTGTTTCTACTACATCGACAGGGAGCGTAGTACAAGAGCTAGAGAAATCGAAGGCGATAGTGTCTAAACAAGAAATTAAGAAGGAGCCTCTAAATGTTAAAGTTAGAAATGTATCTCCTCCTTCTGTAATAAGAAAAGACACTCGTAGAAATAAAAGAGTCGTTTCTTCACTTCAAATCATCGCTTCTACATGCTCTCTTCAGCCGACTACTTTAAAGTGTGAAAAATATTAACTCTAACTTTGTTTCTACTACATCGACAGGGAGCGTAGTACAAGAGCTAGAGAAATCGAAGGCGATAGTGTCTAAACAAGAAATTAAGAAGGAGCCTCTAAATGTTAAAGTTAGAAATGTATCTCCTCCTTCTGTAATAAGAAAAGACACTCGTAGAAATAAAAGAGTCGTTTCTTCACTTCAAATCATCGCTTCTACATGCTCTCTTCAGCCGACTACTTTTAGAAGCACTAATTTCGAAAAAGACTCTTCTTCAAAAATAGTAAACACTCATTCTAAAGCAAATGCCGCTAGGAAGACTCGTAGGAATCAAGATCCAGCCATTAAGAAAGCATATGGCGCTATTCATGCTTGTTCTCACCTAAGGTATCCCGTAAAGATTGAATCCCCCAAGCACCTTAGGAGACTATCCAATGAAAAGATCTTTTCCTCAATTCAGCCTACTAAAACATTTGTCCGTGCTGAAATTATTCTTCCTTGCCAGGTTCAACCCACATGGGTTCCTAAATCTCCGCCTAAGAAAACGAAAGCCAAAAAGGCCAAGTCTTCTACAAGGGGCAAACCCAAATCAACTTCTTTGTAAATGACTTGGGTTGCTATAACCTCAACGAGCAATAATTTAGGAACCATATTAGAATCATACTAAATCTGCTAATCTGAGAGGACCCATTTATAGGTGGGTACCTAAAGCTCTCTAATTTGTTTTTGCAGATCCAACATGTGTGGCACCTCGATTCTGGTTGCTCCACACACATGACAGGAAACCAAGAGCTGCTGAGCAACTACCAAGACCGACCTAATGGAAAAGTCAGATTTGGGAACAACGACTCAGCCCCGGTTCTCGGAGTTTGAGATATAATTCTGGAAAATCTGACGATAATGGATGTCTCGTACGTCGAAGGTCTCCGCCATAACTTGTTCAGCATAGGTCAATTCTGCGACAAAGGATTCCAGGTGGTCTTTCATGCTGACCGGTGCAGAATATTGGACAGTCATGATAAAGAACTCCTCCAAGGACTTCGGAAATCAAACCTTTACACGATAAACCTGACGTCCGTGCGGATCTCGACTGTTGTTTGCCTCATCTCTCAGATTGTAATTCAGAGGAACAGCCTATGGCATCAACGTTTGTCTCATCTCAATATTAAAGCTCTTCAACGACTCTCAATGAAGAAGTTGGTTCACGGTCTACCAACCATAACGCTACAAAAAGAGCATCAGTGTTTGGCGTGTCAACTAGGAAAAATAAAGCGCGTCTCATCATGTTAAACTAGTTGCCTCTACTTCCCGTCCTCTGGAATTACTTCACATGGACCTCTGTGGACCGATGCAGACACAGAGTATCAACGGACGCAAGTATGTGCTAGTTATTGTCGACGACTTTTCTCGCTACACATGGACGAAGTTCCTCCGAACTAAAGACGAGAAAGGGGACTTGATCGTCAATTTCATGAACTCTACTCATAACTTGCTGCAGCAGACTATCCAAGTCATCCGAACGGACAACGGTACTGAGTTTAAGAACAAATATCTCAGCGTCTTATATCAGAAACTTGGGATTAGTCAGCAATTCTCAACCGCCAAGGCTCCTCAACAGAATGGAGTCGTTGAAAGAAAGAACAGAACCTTAGTGGAAGCCGCTCGTACGATGCTCATTCACTCCGGTCTCCCACACTTCCTTTGGGCTGAAGCAGTAAATACCGCTTGTTTTACTCAGAACAGGACATTAATTCACAAGCGCTTCAACAAGACTCCGTACGAGATCATTAACAAGCGAGTACCCAACATTTCCTTCTTCAAGGTCTTCGGGTGCAAGTGCTTTGTGGCGAACGATAGAGAACAACGTGCCAAGTTCGACCCTAAAGCATTCGAAGCCACTTTCATTGGGTATTCTTCAACTTCGAAAGCGTATAGAGTATACAAGTCCACTCGAATAATGAAAGAAAGCTACAATGTCACTTTCCACGAAGTGGCAGAAATGGCTTCTAGTCACATCAGTACCCGTACCTAACCAAATGGCTTCTGAATACGACAGTTCAGAACCCGTATTCACTCTTGTGTTGGCACAAAACCAATAGAAGATTGCAACAACAACGAATTCAACGTCAGAAGAAGCAATGAGATTTGCAATGGAAGACTTGGACTCACTTTTGAGCAAATATATCGGCCGAACAACACTGCAACCCCTCATGTCGTAAAACCTCCCCAAGACAACGCCGATACACCAAGTTCTTCGAATGTCCTCACCACACCCGATTCAGAATTACCTTAGCACACTGAAGATCTAACCATGGAAGTTGAGGAAATGTCATCAGAGTCGCTCAACTCAAGTATTGAATCTGAATTGCCTCAACTGGCTGAACAGCCTCCAATCATTGGAGATCTCGCTCCACAAATGGCTGACGCTTCTAGCTCTGCCTTGCCTCATTTGCGCAAATGGACTCAGGCACATCCGGTTGATTGAATAATCGGTGATCTTTCGGGTGGAGTAAGGAAAAGACATCAGAAAGGACTTTTCGGCTGCTTCTTAAGCCAAAATGAGCCAACCAAGGTAGCAGACGCACTTAAAGACCCGGATTGGGTGATAGCAATGCAAGACGAGATCAACCAATTCGAACGTCTCCAAGTGTGGACATCAGTACCTCGTCCGCATGGGAAAACCATCATCGGAATGAAGTGAGTATTTAAGAACAAGAAGAATGAAGATGGCGAAGTGATCAGGAACAAAGCAAGATTGGTTGCAAATGGCTACAATCAACAAGAAGGCATTGACTACAATGAGACATATGCTCCTGTTGCCCGAATCGAAGCAATCCGCCTTTTCTTGGCTTATGCGGCACATAAAGCCATCAAAGTCTACCAAATGGACGTTAAGACCTCCTTTCTCAATGGTGTGTTAAAGGAGGAAGTCCATGTCGCTCAGCCAGAAGGCTTTGTTGATCAAGAACTTCCCAATCACGTCTATTGATTGGATAAAGCTCTCTACGGACTGAAACAAGCTCCACGTGCTTGGTATGATGTCTTTAGTGAATTCCTCGTGAAAGTCTGGATTCATTGGAGGAAAAATCGATACGACCCTCTTCATCAAATGGCAAGACAAAGATCTGATGGTCGTCCAAGTTTACGTAGACGACATCATCTTCGGATCAACACATCCACGGCTTTGCAAGAGATTTGGAGATTTAATGAAGAGCAAGTTTGAAATGAGTCACATGGGAGAGATGCAGTTATTCGTAGTACTTCAAGTCAGGCAGCACGGCGATGGGATTTTCATCAGTCAGACGAAATATATCAAGGATATTCTGAAGAAATTTCATCAAGATCGGAGCAAACCTCTCTGCACTCCTATGTCAATAAGCTGCAAGTTAGATGCCGATTCCACAGAAAAGGCGGTCGACATCACCCTTTATCGCAGCATCATCGGCTCTCTTCTTTATCTCACCTCAAGCCGGCCAGATGTTATGTTTGCCACCTGTCTCTGTGCTTGTTTCCAAGCCGATCCCAAAGAATCGCACATGCTCGCGGTCAAGAGGATCTTGCGCTACCTTAAGGGCACCTCGACCTTAGGACTATAGTATCCTAAGGGCACAAATTTCAAATTAATCGGCTATACTGACACTGACTACGCAGGTTTCTGAATGGACAGGAAAAGCACCTCCGGTGGCGCTCAATTTCTAGGCGAAAAGCTCGTCTGCTAGTCATCCAAGAATCATAACTGCGTTTCAACGTCGACGGCCGAGGCAGAATACGTCGCGGCCGCCAGCTGTTGCTCGCAAATGCTATGGATGCGGACTCAGCTTCGCGATTATGGGTACAATTTAAATAATATACCAATTTATAGTGATAGCCAAAGTGCCGTTGCGATTACGTGTAATCCTGTTCATCATTCACGCACTAAACGCATAGAATAAGATATCACTTTATTAAAGATCATGTAGAAAAGGGCACAATTGACATGTATTTTGTGAACACGGAATATCAACTAGCTGACATTTTCACCAAAGCATTGGATGAAAAACGGTTCCAATTCCTTGTCGGAAAATTAGGCATGTTGAATCTTCCGTAATGTGCTTTACGTGCTCCTATGCGCTTTCATATGTTCTATTCTATGTGTTTTCTATACTTAAATGCTATATCTTGCGTGAAAATTTAATAAAAATATAATGATAATAATATGAAATCCAAAAATATTATACATATACTTATAATATTAGGGGAATGACGATATCTTTAGGATTCTCGATCTAGTCACGTATGAATTTCCCTAACATGCGACCGATTAATTGCTTAATTTTTTCAGTCTAAGTCGCATTCTTGTGTCTAACGTTCTTTAAGTTGATTCCACTAGACACAAAGCCACTTCATATTAGTGAGGTTTCTAGCCTTTAGTTCTTTCGACGGATCTATTCTTGAACGAGTCACACAATAATTGCTTGTCTTAACTAGTGATTCTTGGTCTCAGACTCACCTTGCGTGAGATCGTTAGGAAAATGATTAGGGCATTTAGAAAATTCCTCACCCGGCCAAATGAAAATTTCAATCCTTTATTATTGCCTTTAGTCATCCATTTTGAGCTTTTCCGAAATACCTTTTCTTCACTTGAAATCCCTTCGAGCCTTCAATTGACTATCTAAGCCTTCGGCGGGATGTTCAAACGAGAAAAGGAGGGGGAGAAAAAGATACGACAAAGAAAAAGATGACAAAACAAGGTGGAAAACGCACACGAGGAATGCTCAACGCACAAAAAACAGTCCAAAAGAACCTGTCTCTCGACTATCAAAAATCCAAAAGGGAGCATGGATCTTGCTGTGAACTTCTCCATCGATAATCTCGTACGCTCGTCAGAACGGCTGAAAAGAGGAGCACCTTGAAGTGAACTTCTTCAACGATAATCCGGTCTTATATCAGGACATGAGAAGAGGAGCACGGCCTTGGGTTCGAATTCCATAAATATGAACTTCTTCAAATTGATAATCTCTGAAACCTCTCTAGGGATTTAGAGAAAAGGAGCGCGGTATCGGCCCGAGAACCAACAAGAAGAACTTCGCCGTCAATAATCTCTCAGCCTCGTAGAGAAGCGGAGCTTCAGCTTGAGCAAGTGCAGAAAAATACGAGAGATAAAAAGGATGAAAAAGACAAAAGATGAAAAAAAAAAGAGAGAAATGCGACAAAAAGGAGTGACTAAGAAAAGAAAGATGATGATGATATTCAGTTCACAATCCCAAAATTTTCCTTCCCTTTTAAGTCAGAGCCAAATTAAAATCCTTCAAAGTCCCTTTGATTCCAAAACAACTTTCTTTTGCATAGGTGAAATGATTAAAAGCACCTCGATCACAGGTAAATTGACATAATATTGCTTGTATTGACTTGAGTGATATAAATATAAAAATCCCAAGTTAAAAATAATTGAGCGCTAGAGTGAACCTTGTGAGAGTTGTCGAAATGGATCATTCTATGAACTTAGGACTTTAGTTTGTCGACATGACTTGACGACATATGATCTTTTCAAGTGTCTTGTGAAATTTTAGGTGTGACAATGATCGAAGCAAAATAATCTGACCCCATACTATAAATAATATTAATATTCATACAAAAAAAGTTATAGAGATAAATAATAATTTTTCTTGAAATTTTTCTTCCTATTTTTCTTATTATTATATGCTAAAAATATATATATATATATATATAAATATAAAAGATAATTCGCACATTCTGATATACAATATGACTTTGCATTTGAACTGAATTGATTAAATACGATATTTTGTTGTAATTCGCACATTATGTTATGCAAAATTAGGTTTGCATTTACTTCAAATTGATAAAATGCGAATACTTGTTATTGCTCATGCCCTCGCGCGAAATTATAATTACATGTATAGGGGAACATGTATCTAGGCTAATCTTGATAAATCGCGTGCGTTTTAGTAAGTGTTTCTTTGATTGATTTATATACTTACTTGTTGAATCAATTGAGATGCACTATTTGAGGTGGAGCATTTACAAAATTTACGTCTTGAGCTCATAATATTTTTGATGATCTTTCTCTAAGTATTGCAGAAAATTCAGTTCTGATTCTTGAATAACGCACTTCAATGAGGAGGACTTCACGAATTGTCACGATTTGGATCTCCAAGTATTACAGATTTTCAAATTTCGACTATGGAGCCAGATTTCAACATTCAGAATTACAGGGAGTTAATTGTATTTATTTTCATATATAGGGGGAGCAATTATGTGGTCCTTACTTGATTTAAAGGTCAACCTGAAAACTTAGGAAAACTTCCAATCGAGAAATTAGATTTAGAATGTAATTTTCGATCATGAGTTTCTCGAGCGAAAATTAAAAATGGGCTTGTCCAATCGCGAACCGAAAATGTCTAGTCAGCCCATTAATGTGAAATACACTTCTTTCACACACGCACAAATCCCACTCGAGAAACCCTACAGTCGATTAAAATTCCCTCACACGAAAAACTCAACAGTAAAGACGAATTTCAAAATCCACAAAATCTTTTAAATCTCAACCAATTTTCGTCTTTCTAAGGTAGAATCGACGTTTATTAGATGTTTGTATGTGATTAAACTTTGTTCTCATTTACATTTTACAGTCTTTCGCTTGATTATGTGAGTAGATTTTCGATTGTTCAAACGGTGAAAAACCCACATGCTATTTCGATGAGATTTAAACCTGTTTCAGTGTTTATCTGGGTTAAAATCTGTGTCATATGATAGTTTAAGGGTTTTCGATCGTCATAAGAGTATATTGTTTCAATTATCTGCGTTTTTAGAGCTCGATTGAAAGTCTGACTAAAACTGGGTTTAAAAGTTTGAAGGCGTCGAAGAACTTTTTCGATTGAATTTCAATTTGATTAAGTTACTGTTAGTGTCGTAAAAGATATTCGATCCCTAAATTTTTGACTTAACCAATAAGATAAATAACGTAGATTGCAAATACTTACAATGGAGAAATCTAATTTTGATTTTATGCGAGCGAAAGATTACTAAGTGGAATAGATAAAATAGATGTAATTAAGTTTCGAGCGAAAAAACTTACCATCGAAAACAGTAATTTCGATTTCAATTTTGTTCTGGGTCGTAAATTTTAGCGGCGATAAAATTAATTTTTCGACGATAAAAATTCTCGATCGTAAAAGTACGTAGCGATGATTTTGATTGATCGAAAATTTTCTCGGCGAGTGACCAAGTTTCTCGTTGTCAATTTTTTCAATCGTAAAATTTCGTAGCGAAAATCTATTTTAAAATCGAAATACTTTCTCGCTCGATAACTTTAACGACGAAAATTTTATTCACGCGCAAAAAATTTCTCGATCGCAAATTTACACAGAAATCAATTTTCTCGATCGTAAATTTACACGGAAATTTTTCTCGGTCGTGAAATTTTTCGGCTACAGTACCACGCCTTAAGTTCTCACACTTAGAAAATTTTCTCTAAGTCTTTTCCACTGTAGCAGACCTTAGCGAATAAAATTCTCGATCGCAAATTAGAACAGAGACTTAAATTCATAAATAGCACTTAGGCAATTAAAATTGAGGATTTCAATTCTCGCGCGATAAATAGAACGGAGTGAACAGTGCTTGACTTTGCTATTCAACACTTAGAAAATTTTCGATTAACTTACATATCTTATATACACATGTCGAAATGTTATTATATCTTATACATTCACTTCCGTATACCTTTGTGCCGGATTATATATTCGACTCAAATTAAATTCTTGAACTAATGGTTTGGTTTTCTATTTGATTTTCAGATGGATCACTACCCCGCTTACAACCACATTTACGATAAGAACCTGTACCTCAAGGTTCAGGACACCATTTCAACTCGACCTAACTACCTTCAGGTGTCCGGACGTAATAATCGTGTCCATATTACAAGGCCATCCCCTCTGCCACGCGCTCACGATGATGGCATTCGTGCCAATGGTCTACATACAGCAATTTTGGGGAAGAATAAAAAGTCTAGTAGTTGATGGCTCCTATCGGTTCACAGCGGTCCTCAGGACGAGACACATCAGCTTCAGTAAGGATAATTTCGGGCTCGTTCGAGACCTACCCTTCTGCCTCAACTATGACCCTCTGCCTTCAGATGCAGAAATGGTGCGTGACTTTCTCCACATGGGATACCGTCCACCCTCACCAAGCTCGCACAAGTCCAAAGCAACGGAATCTCGCATCCATGGAAGACACTGTTTGGAATCATCAACAAGTGTTTGTCGCCAAAGCACGCCGGGTTCGACAAAGGCAACGGCAACATTCTCCTCATTTTCCACGGGCATAGCGTTTTGCGGAATTACGATTTCGCTCAACTGATCTGGAACGATCTAGCAGAACGGATCAAACAGAAAGAGAACAAAAGACCGAAGAATGTTCCATATGCCTGGTGGTTCAACGTCATTATCAGACAACTCATGGAGATGCACGAGAACATCCATCGTCTACCTCCTGGAGGGAACTACCAACCCCCGAGACTCAAGTTCTTTCACAACCCTAGGCTCACAGATTGGATTAGCCGTCGATGTCGATTCCGTTTGAGCTGCTTCGTCTTTCCGACCCCTCGGGATACGTTTATAGGCTATACTGCCGGGAGAATCATCTCACAGAGCAGATGATTCGAGGGCTCCCGACAGATTTTCATGTGCGCCCTCCACAACAACAACAGCACCAACCTAGCCCTGAGGCCGAGTTGATAGATGAAGTGGCCCAGGAGCTTGAACAGGAGCCTCCAACTCAAGAAACTCAACTACCTGATCTAGCTGCCATGTTGATTGATGAAGTGGAACAAGAGTTGGAACTCGAGGCTCCACAACAATCACTCGGTGCTGAAGTGCATGTCAATGTTGGCGTGTTTCGAGGGTCTATTGAGGAGATCCTTCAACAGGAAGCACAGCCCGAAGCAGAAACGGGGCACAGTCCACCACCACTGGCTACCACGCCTGAACCAAAGGCCGTGATCCACACAATCACTCCTCACGAGCCTCAATCGACAGCCCGAGCACATGAGGATGTTGAAAGAGAACTAACTCCTCATACTGCTACCTCGTCCGAAGCCATGGATTCTGACGAGGAGGTTCAACTGACCAGACGGGTTCCACGACGTCAACTCCCTATCACTGAGCCCGTCATAACAGCTGTCACTTCTACATCAGACACGATACCAGATATCGCTCTATGTGCTGAGGCCGAAGCCTAGAATCCACTCATTACCGGCCCAATCCAACCGGTGTCTGATACGCAGATTCAATCTGAACCTGCCCCAACATCCATAGATGAGAATCTTCCAGATTCAAGTCAAGGATTGGATGGAAGTCTCGGACAGTCACAACCTCAAGTGACTACGAGCCAGCCTGAGGAGCCGGTGTTAGCTCAAGGGTTGTCAACAGGCGACATCAGTCGACCTGGACCATCCACGGAGGCTCCTTCCACCCCGTTCTTGACGGAAGCTCGTCTCCATGTAGCTCTCTCCTCTGCTCTATCAGCTTTCGAGGAATGATTTATGGAGACAGTTCGTGCAGGCATAGAGATATCCCGACGTGATACCGGGAAAGCCCCTATTTCTGAGGCCCAGCCGTCCGGACAGACGTCGCAACTTACCCTCACACCCACTCAACCCACACAACCCTTTCCAATCGCCACACCCATCCTCACACACAACCTCATAAACCCTGCGACCGTACCCATCAGCGACCTCTACTCCATTTTAGTCGCCCGGTTACTTGAGCTAACCACACGAACGCCGGAAGAAGAAGATCTATTCTGCCGTCTTGTAGACCGTCCTGACCCGAACGAATCATGCCGAGGTCAAAGCTCCTACTCCAAACGCAGACATGACGACCCAGATGATCAAGGCCGTCATGAGGGGGAGAGCGGTTCTAGAATACAAACTAGGAGTCAGAGAAAGAGCTCGGGCACGACGCAGACAAGCGCTGGAGTCGCTGGAACCTCACAACCAACTACCCAAACAACCACCACCACGCACCGTACCACCGATACTCTAACCCTAATCGACCCACCAACCTTCAACATAAGGACGCCTCCGTCCACACCACCACAGACTTTCACAAGCCCCTTGCTTCCGGAAGATGAAGCAAGTGTCGCCATGCTCGTAGCCTTAGCGCAAACTCAAGCAACTCCCTCAATTACTCCAGACCAATCGGGACCATCAGGAAGTGGAGTCAACCCACACGAGTTCCTCGATAAGTATATCTTCGAAGGACAGTGGATGATCCACACCATGCCCGAGGATATTCAGAGACAAAGACTCAAGGACGTTCGACAGTTCTTACAGCAAGCTTCGGTCGTCCTAGTCTTGATAGAAGATGAAGAACTTCAGGAAGGTGAAGACCATGAACAAATTCCCTCAAGGCTTCTAGAGTTGATTGCTCAACGGGCGAATTCTCCTACGATATTAATGCCAGGATACGTTCGGATCGACACGCCATGGGAAAACATCAGGATTGAGATCCCATTCCTTGAAGAAGTTCGTGAACACATATGGAGGTCACCGGACAAAGTCAAGAAGTCGAACGAGTTCGAGCTCAGAGGCTCTCTCACTGGGATCAGCAAAAGAGAATGACATATCTCTGGATGCTAACCCATCTTGTATCAGATGTGAGGCTGGGGATTTCAAAAGAACAAGCGAAGAGTCATTAGAAGAGTCTACCCCCTATATGTCAGCTGCTAAGCATTTATATGTTATAGAGCGAATAGACAGAACTCGAGAGGAGCTAAGCGAGAACGGCCTACCTTACCTCCCCGCCGAAGAGGTGTACAATCTCTACAATCTATACGTAGAGAAGTACAAGGGTCCTAAAGGCTTCACAAAGAAGGAATGACTCGAGGGACTCTACCGGTTCATGATGCGCCAGGTCAAGTACCATGTCGCACACGACCTTCAGATGGCTCTGCAGAGCAATATGAAGAAGGTCAACATGACCGCTCCGCTCAATTAAGGACCTGAGATCGAAGGGCTTCCCAATAATCACGTTCACATCAGCTCAGTCTTAGGGGTCACCTACCACAATCCGATTGCAAAGAAGAATAGGTTGATGCTGAAGACTAAATTTCATAAGTTTTGTGATGGGACGCTCAAGGTCATCAGGAAGAACATAGAGACGAGACAACAGAGAGACCATGCTGAAGCTTCACAGGTTCGTGAGAGAATAACCACTTCTGATGGAACTTCTTGAGGACATCGAGGAGCGACTGGAGCTGAGAAACAGCTAAGGAACTTCGAGGGGTTATTTTTAAAAAATGGCCTCAAGACCCAAAAACTTTTAAAAAGTAACCTTCTTGACTTTTTTTTTGGTCAATAGCCTTCACTTTGATTAACTACTAACCATCTTCCTTAATAATGTTTTAATATAAAAGGAAAGGAAAAAAGAAAAGTAAAATATAGGAAAAGGAAAAAAAGAAACTCCATTAACGCAAGAACAACCAACCACACCTACCCAAACGTTCATCTTATTCAAATCTGAAAGAAGAAATTAATACGAAAACGCATATATATTCACATTATCGAACTAGTCGACCATTTTTCATATGCGATCTGTTGAAACAAACAAAGAATTAGCACAACTCATTTATCACAGTAAGCCTTTTTTTTTGTTTTTTGATTTCACACTTGAAAGTCATGTTTTCCAGTCAATTAGCTGTGGAATTGAGTGGGTTTCGATGTATATGCTGGGTAACAGTAATTCGAGCGAAATTTGAGCTGAATCGGTGCATTTTCGAATATTCTCATGTTAGAACTGAAGAACAGGCGTAGGGTCCCCTGCTTATGCGCTTGGGTCCCCTGAATATGCACACTGGTCCCCTGCTGTATGGGACCCGTATGTATATGCAGGGGACCTGGCGCATATGCATGGGACCCAAGCGCATATGCAGGGGACCCAAGCGCATACATGCAGGGGACCCGTGCATACATGCATGGAACCCGTGCATACATACAAGGGACCCGCACATAAAACTTAAAAACAAGAAAAATACCTCCCAATTGTCTATAGAAAAATAATATTAATAAACCCTACGCACACCAAAACATTACAGGCACTACATTTTCGGCTATATACAGCTTTTGTTGTGATAGAGGCTGCATTGCTATTGTCAATCAACAACAAATGAACATTGATTAATGCATCTCTCTAGTCATAGAAAGAACAGAAGGAACTATCATATTACCATTGTTACAAGAAACAGGACAAACCTAATCGACAAGCAAGGCACGTAGCCATGTACCATAGGAAGGAAGGTCATAACTGAATAGAACTGCAGAAAAAGATATCATATCCTATATATACATTTAAATGTAGGCTTCACCTAATGCTGCCACGTGTCGTCCACTCTTAATTTTGAATTAATTAGTAAAATAATTAAAAGAAAAAAACAACCTACGATCTGCTAATAGAAGGTTTACAGTTTACTGCTCCCATCGCATTCCCAAATCGCACGCTCAACTTCGTTGAAGACCGACGATAATTTTCGTAAGGTAGGCTTCCCACTACCCAGCACCCTCTGAGATTCCGTGGAAGAAGGAGCGGTGAACATCATCGTCAACGTCGGAGCGTCCGTACAAATCAAGCACCTCTCATCGGGGATTACTTCTTTTATTATGTATTGTCCGTTCATTTGCAATTCTTCATCCTTACTGCCGATTGGTTATGTAGGATCAAATTCTTACCTAATTTCATTTATTGCGTATCATTTCATTTTCTATAGTAGCTTGAAGTTGGGTTCGGAGCAAGCCTTTGACTGCTATGGCGTAACCCGTAAATTTTTGCGGCCACACAGGTCAGATCAGTGCGAGGAGCGGCCATTGATTAGGAAAGCGGCTGTTTGGGGGCACTACGAGGGGTGGCAGCGAGATTCAGGCAAAGGGGTATTTTCCATTTTTCATTTAGTTTTTTTCTTTATTTTTTCATTATTTTTTATGGCTCGGTATAGTGTCGCAAATTTGGTTTTCCGTAACCAATAGGAATGTTAGTAGAGTTTCCTTATGGAGTTGCAGGTATGAAGTGGCTTAGTTGAGTGATTGCTTAAGTCTGTTTTGGAAACAATTGATTCAAGCCTTATGATACTTCCATAGACTATTACTCTTCTTATTTTTAAAGGCACTTTATTATTTGCAGGTACGAAAGATGAAGTAAATAGCAAATCTTAAAGCAAAGGAAGTGAATAGAAAACTCGAATATTTAAGAGCTGTTCACATCGAGATTTACAAATTCTTTGTCAGCGAGGTAAAGCTGGTACCTATTCCAAATTCCAATAGCATGTCCTCATAATAAAGACCTTTTCTTTTTTTTTATTCTCAATGTGCTAATTAATTTATTGATAATATGTGTGCCTTTCATGACTTCTGTCACTTTTATTGGGGGCTCGATTGACATTTTTACTTCGGCGACTAAGATTGTTGTTTGCGAGGGAAAGTTGGATTGTTTTTGGGTCGCTGGGCTAGATGGGATTTATACTGGGGGCCGTAAAAGGTTCTATTCGGATAAGAGGAAATGTTTGGGAATGTCATATTATTTACCAGCATGTATAATTCATATATATGACCAAAGTGTTACTTCAAATCTTTTTTATATTTAGTTGGTAAGTTTTCTTTTTTGTTTATAATTCACGAGAAACGTATATGATGTCAACACTGATCACTCGGACCAGGGTTAAGCTATTCCGAGTTCCGACGAGGCGACGATATGATGAGAAACCGGAGAACAACAAGTCTCAGTTGGTGGTTGATGTAAATAAGTTGAAAAAATTTGTATAGATCTGTTTTCTTTGTAATTCGAGGGATCAGAATTTGATAAAGCTAAATATATATTAGTTTCTTTCTGATATAGACTCTTTTCTTTCCTTTTTTTCGTCTTTTTCCTGTTGTCCTGGTAGATTGATGTTCAAATATTGAATATTCAGTTTCTTTTGTATATTGTTGCATATTGGTTGTACGAATTTATAAGCCTAAAATTGGTTTTATGTTACTAAAGTTTTCAGTTTAATGGGCTGAATTTTGTTTTCCATACAATTAATATCGTATTATGAATAATCTGCAATGTATTAGCACCCTTATGATGAGTTTGGTAACACAATACTTTTATTCTTAAGAATCATATTTGTTGTGTAATTAAAGTGTTTTAATGTCTTAATTCTTTATCTATATCTTTATAACAGTAAAGCGGGTTGGTCTAGGTTATATTCCTGTTTTTAGTATTCATTTATTAGATTTCTTTGTCTTACCATATATGGTGAGCGTCGAAAATCGACAATTAGTAGAAGCTTTGGTAGATAATATTTGGAAAAGCATGAAATCAAAGGTGGGGCGACACATCTCGAAGACATTGTGGGCGATGCTATCAGCATTATAGTTGATAAGATTCATAAGTTGTCTACGCCTTCATCATATACAAATTCCTGCTCTTACAAAGATTTGGAGGATTGCTTGGTAGGATTCGGTAGGAAAATTTGATATCTTTTCACTGAAGTATAATCCTTTTTTACAGCTATGCAAAGGAATTCCACCCAAAGAAAAAAAAAGTGGCCACTGAAAACGATTGAGGCAGGCACGACTCTTTTTAGAAGGTCCGCAGACAACAATAGTTTCACCACCTCACGCAGTCCAAAAGGTATACCCCAAGTAGCATTTCATTTATCATTGGACTTTATACTCGAAGAATACCATTACCATTTCTTGAAGACGTTCATTAAAGATTTATCAGGACCTATGGGCCGTATTGACAATAGGAGCATATGCAATGAATGTAAGCATGAATGATAACTTTTAAAGGGTTTTCAGCCAAGGATGGATGGAATATTCCTCGAATGATTTAAATGCTGACATGATCAATTCTATTAGAGGTGAAATTTATGATGTACCTCGATTTTGTCATTCAGCATTATTTCATTATCACTCTCACTGAGTCATTAATGTTGTAATGCTGCAAGAAATACAAATAGGCTAGATTGACGCTTTTTCGAAAAAGCCATTCAGTATTTTGTTTGTGTTCATTAGCCATATTTAGTCATTTTTACATTACGCTGCACCAGTCGTTCATCAAATACTAATCATCTGTTGATTTCCGTTTATATTCAGTCTGGTGTTGGGTAATACCGTGGTGTGCTCCACCTAATACGTGTTGCACCCAGGCGATGCTTCGGTTGATATTTGCTGCATTCATTTTCCAAATTATCTTTTGGAAAATCTGGTGCGGTTGCTATATATACTTTCTATTACGCTTTTCCTTTCGTTAGGGAGGGATCTTTAAATTTCAAGTTTTAAGGTTTGATAGTTGAGGTTTTTTGTTGGTTCGTTTTTGATAATTTTGTCGTACAAGGTATTTTGTTTCGCATCGCAATTGGAAAATTTAGAAGACAATCCTGTTTTTACCACGAGTCATTATGGCCAGTTCACTACCTCAATCATCTGTCTCGATTTTTATGGGAAGTCATACATCAAGATGCTGGCATAGTCTCATAGAGCTCCCTGTGCTATGGATATGAGTCGACAGCAGAGAAGCAAGTATTACTCCGTATATTTGGACGTAGCGTGTATTTGTGATGTTTGAGTTTTTATGGGAAAACTATGTTGAATCATTTTATTAACTTTCAATTGTATACTAAGTTAAAGAATCATGTGTTTCATGCATGACCAAACAACTAGCGAGAAACAAATATTATGAAGCCAAATAAATAATTAATAGCTCAGTTATTTTTGGATATTAAGTAAATAGTTTTAACAAAAAAATTATACCTGTGCAATGCACGGGCAATAAACTAGTATATATATATATGTGTGTGTGTGTGTGTGTGTGTGTGTGTGTGTGTCGAAGACTTTTCCTATGATTGACTCCATATTATATCGAAAACTTTCTCACCAACTGAACATTTACCTTCAAACATATTCAACTTGGCTATTTTATATTTTCGAGTATCTCTCTTGTATTAAAATTCGAATCAATTTATTTCTATTTACTTTCAAGATTCCTAATATTCGGAAATCTTTACAAAATTTCCGGATTAATATTTCAAAAATTCTAATTTTTACATTCCTACTGCTACATTAAATCGAAAACACGGATATATCGAAAACTTTTCCCTGGAAAATCTAAGCTTGCTTAAGAGGGCACGATTTGAGGAGGAGCAAAGAAGTCGAACTGTAAAGAGAGAAAGTTAAAGTAAAATTACTCGATTTTTTTATTTGTGAAGAAGACGAAGTAAAAGAACTGTAAAGAGTGAACGTTGCTTGTAAAAAAGAGGAAGACGACGATGAACAGTGGAAATGAACAATAATTTTCATTAATTGTGTTAATTGAGCATTGGGGTCTTTAAATAAGGATATTATTGTCCTTTTAAGTTAAGTTAGTAAGGGTATATATGTCTTTTTCTAGAGAGGACATTTTTTTAAAATTTCTAATTGAGGAGTCCATTTACCCAATAAATCCAACTTCGAGCATGCGCTGGGCTTGCGCAGGTCATACTACGCCCAACGAGGACAAATAGCGCGGAAGGGCAATCAAGCACAAAGCGGGAGAATGTAGAATATACGATTTAATTGTGCTTTGATTACATTAGCTGTCTTCGCAATTAGGGGCTTTATTTGTATTTGTCCTTAGATTAGGACTTATTTGTTATTTATAGCAAGTATGTTTGGTATAAATACATTTGTACACATTGAGCTTAATAGAGAATTTTAGTCAATTGATCCGAAAGGCTTGCAAATCTAATTCTAGAGAGAGAAAGTCAGAAATCATTCTCTCACTACTCGAAATCTCTCTCGAAGCTCTCAACGAAAGGTTTTCGATCGAAGTCTAATTCTCTACAATTCTAATCGAATTCCTTAGATTTCAAGTATAGAATCTAGGAGTTGATAATTGAGGACCTAACACCATCGGAAGTTGAATATATTTAGACTTTAATGTTTTGATGTTGAGGGCTTTCGTGAAGTGAACAATGAGTGATTTCGAATGATTTAGGTATGAATATGTATTGATACTTGAAATAATTTAGATTGTAAAATAGTGGAAAATCCTAGAGAGTTCTCAGCAATGAAAACTTTTGAGTAATTTAAGTTTTCGTGAAGTCTAAGTTATCGGCAACAATAGAATTGTGATACTTAGGAGTTTAGATATATTGAATGTTTTCGCAACTTGGGAGTAAAGTTTTTGGTATTCAGGGATTGGTTAGTTGAAGTTTTTGGCATGAGTATTTACTTTTCAGTGTCTTTTAAGTTGCTTCAAAGTTTTTCGCTTGGTCCCAATGTTTTCGGCATGTTTAATCTACAAGAGTTTTCGAACTAGATAAGAGTTTTTGATGGGGGACATTTCGGGAGACTAAACTACTTTCGATTCTTACTTATCCTTGAATTCCGTAGTATGAATATTAAGATACTGACTTTGATTTAATTTTCGGGTCAAGAGATTTATTTAGGTAGGAAATTCGGGTAATTAAATTTTGGATGATGAATCGGGTATCAAGACTTTTGGGTGTTAAGATTTTCGTCGGGAGTAATTTTTAGGCAGTGACTAAATTTTGGGCCTCGTCCGAATTTTAACTGTGAATTAGTTGGACTTTTAAGTACTATTTTCGGACATAACATAATGTTAGGGTAGAGCTGAATATTTTAAGGAAAATAATTATTTACATATAATACTACATTCTATTCAAGTACGCGTAGAGTGCGCAGTGGAAGCTGTATGGGCATAAGAATAAGTAAGCCTAGAAGAAGTAGAAAATATACGGGCGAGTATAGACGTAGATGCTTGTAGAATACCATTTGTAATTGTGCTTGATTTCATTAGTTGTCCTTGTAATTAGGGGCGTTTTGTATAGTAGTCCTTAGATTAGGACTAGTTTGATATTTATACCAAGTTTGTTTGGTATAAATACATGTAAATCAATTGAGCTGAATAGAGAAAGTTTAGAGAATTGATCCGAAGGGCTTGCAATTCGATTTCTGGAGAGAGAAACAACAGTAACTTTCTCACTCTAATTGAATTCTCTCGCTTGTTCTTCATTTGAGTTTTTCGATCGAATTCAATTGATTATCTAAACGATCGAATTACTATGAATTCTAGCCTAGGATCGTAGAGTTGTTAATCGTAGGACCTAACAATTGGTATCAGAGCAGATTCGTTCTGTTTTGAATCGAAAATTGTTAGAATTAGATCGAAAATCATTTTCTAGATACTGTTCATCGAAGAACAGGTTTGGCGCGAAAACCTTTTTCGATCCAATAGCTTAATTCTGTGCTTAATTGACTTGAATTTAGTGTTTCTGTGCTTGTTTAAGTGTTAGATCATCATTGCGATCAGTTCTATAGCAGTTTGAACTTCGATTTTTAGGATTGAATTGCTTCTGCGTGTTACTGTTTGCGAAGAACATGAAGAACACGTTCTGATTTTGATCAAATTCGATATATTTGCTTCATAACGTGTTTAATTGCTTGTTCGTGCGTGATTAGTACTTGATTGCGAGCAATTACCTCAAACTTCACTATCTGATTCTTTGTTTTTGCTCGAATTTGTGTTAATCGTATTCTGTGAATTTTTCTCGATCGCTCAAATTTTTCTTGCTAAGTTTTGCGATCGGATTAGTTTCTCGATCGATAAACTTAGCGCGAGAATTTTTCTCGGTCAGAATATGAAGTCAGCGCTAGAATCGTCATCAGCAGAAACGATTTTAGTTAGAAATATTTCTCGAGCATTATACAGCGAAAAACTTTTTCGAGAGAGACTTATTTTGACTTTGCATGCGTAAAAACTTTCACTCGAAAAACTTTTTCAGTCAAACCTCTTAACGTTTGACCAGGCGAAAATCATTTACACGCGAGAAAAATTTTCTAGTCAACAGATTTATTTTGACTTGTCGAGAAACTTACTAACGTACTGTTTCTTTATGATCGAAATAAATTCACGATCAAGAAATTTTTCTCGACCGAATGATTTTGAGCAATTTATCTCGCTCGTAAAATATCACGCTGACAAAATTTCTCGCACGAGAACAGTACTCAGTACATTCTACCAACGATACCTCACTCTTCTTAATGAAATGAGGAAGATAGAAATAACGAAGACAAACATGGAGACAAACATAAGATTTCTATCTTCTCTGCCCACGGAATGGAAGAAAATATCCACTCAAATACGACAAAATAAAGATCTAGAGGAGTTGGATGTCCATGCCGTGTTCGATAATCTTGCTCAGCATGAGGAGGATATCCGCGAGATTACCAAAGAGCAGAAAGGCAAACAAACCGATGACACGGTTGCCTTAGTCTCGGAGAAGAGGAGCACAAGATCAAGAAAGGAAAAGATCGTTAGGCCACCTTCATCATCAGAGTCGGAAGATGAATTGGACTCCGACTTCGAGCCGAACATGAAAATCCTTGGAAAACAGTTAGCTCTCATTGCACAAATGATGAGCAAGAAGTACTTCAAGAAGAAGTCTTCAACCTCAGCCAATAGACTTCGGACTACAAGCTCCAAGAACAAAGAACGTGCTCCGGAGAGTTCCGAGGTCAAGAATCCCAAAGAGACTAACAAATGCTTTAACTGTGGCAAAGCAGGTCACTTCGCCAGAGAGTGCACTCTCCCGAAGAAAAGAGATGCAAACTACTACTCGAGGAAGCTTCAATTGACAAAACAGAAAGAAGCTGGAGTAGCTCTCATGGCCGAACAGGACCAATGGCTCGAGGACACGTCGAACTCTGTAGCGACCCTCACTTTCTAATCGCTAATTAGCGATAAATCGTGTCGGGTTTAGCAGCAAAAGCCGCGGAGAACCCATTTTACAAAAAAAAATATTTGTTTGTACAAAATGTTTCTACCAACGGGCCGCTGGCCCAAAACACCCTATCACTCGCCCACAGGTCGTCATCCATGTACAGCCCCGCCCTCAAAAGCCCATGGAAGCTCTGATAGCCAGCCTCGATCGTTGATTACCTACAACACGCAAACACTGAGCTATTGCCCAGTAGGTGAAATAATGCATGCACGTGTGACTCACTCACGTTCACTCACCCCCAATTTTACCAAATCTACGGCTCGCAGTTTCGTGGTACAAGAATTTTGCTGGTGCAAAGAGTTTTTGAAACTCTGCGGTCCATCAAAAAAAATTTGCTACATCATTGTTTGCGGTAAAGACACACTTTGCACTGTTCCTCCAAGGTTTTCGGTCCATCAACTACCAAAATATTTTTGAAAGTCGATAACAAAAATAGCCCAATACTTGAAGCATTGTAGAAATACTGTACGATGCACGGCTATGAAACCGCACTCAGCTATGAGACTACACTACTGAAAGAAAAATTGCATATTGGTGGTTAGGCGCCGTGGGTCACTTGGAAAGGGGTGATGGAAACAAGATTATTTCCATCGTCGCCGAAAAGGTAAAGATTTGAATCTAGGGGCATTTTCTTTTGCCGTTTTACTTACTATATTTCTCTGTGGCCGTTTGTTTAATGCAAGAAACTATTGTGTTAAAGTTCAAGCAGTACATATGCGGTCGCGGTGGAGGACGATGATTGTTAAATGAAGGGGTCATAGAGAGGACGGACATGAAGCCAGTGGGTTTTACGGCGGTGTTCGACTATTTTCTATTTACCACTTCATGTGTTGTGTAATACCCGCAAAAATTTAGAGCGGGATTACGATAGGAAATTCCAAGAAAATTACCGAAGAAAATGTTAGGAATAAAAATTCCTAAGAAATATATATGAACGAAAGTTAGGATGAAACTAAAATAATAAAATAATCCCTAAATTCGAACTGGCCCATAATAATATCATAACGTTTAATGTATGTAGAGTAGATATAAAAGATATAACCCATATAAACATACATATAATAAGGTTCAAGGTTAGGAAGTTTTCGTGGCCTACATTATATTTATATATACATTGATATGTCTTATCTACACATATAATTATATAATCCATGGAAGAACTTATTAAGCATATATATACACGTGGTGGCCATCTAGGTTATTATTAAGTATGACTAATGGACTTTTCTTTACCTTAAGGTAACATGAATAACACCTATGTATGTATATATATACAACACGTACATTATAGAAAGATATCTTTATGACTTAAAAATAGAAAAAAAGGGAGGCAACAATAACTAAGAAGAAAACTTGAGCAGGAGCAAGGAAACTTCAGAAAACTTAAGAGCTTAAACAAACCTATATCCGAGTTTCAAAGTGAGGTGAGCAAATTTTTCATCAATAATATACAGCTTCAATTATGCTTAAGGTGTTTGGACGTTTAAATACTTTACGTGGCTTTTATATGTGATAAGAATAAGTTCTGGGAAGTTTCCGTGTGTTATATGATAGGGATAAAGTCGCTGGTTTATGGTATAACTATAATAAGTATTGTTTTGTGAGGTAAATATGAAGTTTTGGCTTTAGAACATTTGTTGCAACACTTTAGGCTATGTCGTTTAATAAGGGTTTAGTGCCTGACCTCATTTTCGATTGTATGTAGTTTTCAATATGGTATAATCCAATTAGGTAATGAGTGTAGGAGGTTTTCGAAAGTCATCATGTATAGAAAACCCTCATTTGCTGTTTAGGTTTATAAGTATGGAATTTTAATGATCGAAGCATATAATATTCTTTAGAAATTATTGTGTTGCCTAAAAATTGTTTTTAGAGTGTACGATTATCTGGGTTAGGAATGATTTTGGAAACTGATCTTAATAATATATGAAAACTGTTCTTAAGAATTTTGAAGGAATTATTATTTTTAACTTTGCGCGGTTTAATTTCATATGAGTATCGGGCGATTTGAAAACCCTAGGAATCGGGCGATTGAATTTAGATAATCGGGGCGATGATGAAGATTCCCAAGTTAGATTAGGTTTCGGCCGATTTGAGGATTTAGCAAATCGGGCGACCACACAACCAATCTGGCAAAAAGTGAGTTACAACGTGGAACCAATCGGCCGATTTAAGCTTTAAGGTAGAACTCAGTGAATCTATAATCGGGCAAATTATCATAGGATAATGTAGATAGTTTAATATTTCAAATCGGGCGATATTAGAACTTATACGATCGGGCGAATTCAAGAGACTCCAAGAATCGGGTGATTTAGGACAGATAGAACTCGACGATTTTAGCTTATTAAATACCTCAAATCGGACGACTAGGAGCTTGGCGAAACTAGGTCTTTCAAGATGGCAAATCGGCCGATTAAGGCATCATGTGATCTGGCGACTCTAAAGGAAAGGAAATTCAGCGAAACTCACTTCCATACCTAATGAAATCGGGCGATTCAAGGAGTGCTATAATCGGGCAAATTGCAAGGCAACTAATCGGGCGACTTGAGACAATTCGATGAGTGTGAGCTTTAGTGCTTAACAAATCAGGCGAAACTAGGTATTAAACCTAGTCAATCGGACGATTTAAAAAGCCAAATGAAAAATTGGGCGATTAATTGAGGACCACAAATCGAGCGATTTTCGGACCCTAAATATTTTAATATATTTTAATTATTTATCTCAATCAGGCGATTCAGGGTAGTTAAAAATCGAGTGTTGACTTAGAGTTGACCGTAAGTCGGGCGATCTAGGTCATCTCTAGCTTAGATTATCACAATCATTTTAATATAATTATTTTGACTGTACAGTTCACGGATTGGTAAAGATACTGATAATATTTATTATATTCAGAGGACCGACATATAGGGACTCCATCGGATCTCTTATTTGATAGCGGGAGGACAGGTAGGTGAATTATTCATCTACAATGCGTAAACACCTATGTGATATTTTTGTGCTTTTATGTGATTAAATGAATTACGTGTTTTACGTACGTCTCACATGAAAATATGTTTTTATGTTATCACGTTTATATGCATGGCATATGCATATCATATCACAGGGGTGAGATATTTACACCGTATTGAGACGGTGACGAATTGAGATATTGACGAGCGGGGTAGAATGAGATGTTTGTGATTTTTGTTGTTGACTCGTTGAGGAGTCGAGGTTGGTACTCGTATGACACCTGACGGCAGACAGGCGTGATCGATCTGTCTACTCGGACGTGAACCTCCCGAGGTGCAAAACCGTCGTTATTTTACTTTCAGCGGAGAGAGCGACCTGACAGGGCAGTTGCGTGAACGTCAAAACGCTGTCGGCGTAGGCTACCGCTTACGGAAGAGCGACCTAGTAGGGCAGTTGCGTGAACGTCAAAACGCTACTAGTGTAAGCTTCTGTTATGTTATAGGCGCGCGAGGTGTCGAGTCTGACCTAGGGCCTGTGTTGTGTAATATGAGATAGGATTGTGGGAAAAGAAAGAGCGAACATTGCATGTGAGATATTGAGATCGGGAATGGGCTTTCACGTGCATACATGCATTTCTATCACCTACTGGGCAAATCGCTCAGTGTTTACGTGTTGTAGGTACTGAGTCTGACGCCGACGCGCGTCAAGACTGAGGGCTGGTGGCGGTGCTCCACGGACTTTTGAGGGCGGGGCGGTACATGGATGAAGACCTGTGGAGCGACGATAGGGTTTTTGTTCTTTTGACATTTTGGGGCTACGCTCGTTTTACAGATACTACTATATAAAATAATATTTTGTCATATTATATTATCTTTTAGGAAAAAGTTTTTTATTAGACGGTTCTTCCGCGATTTAAGTTGCAAAAATCCGCCACTAATCCTAATTAGAAAAGTAGGGTCGTTACATGTTGTTAGCCAGCTGCTGAACATAACTGTGTTTCTATAGGAAGTGTTAAAGTTCTCATATACGAGGACCGTTCTTTCTCCATCGAGGTACAATGTGGCCATTCAAATTGCAATGTTGACAATTCCCGGTGAAAGTCTATTACGTAAAAGAGTAAGTGTGTACCTTTAGAGGTCAGTTTTCACGGGCAAATGTATGTTCCCTTTGCTTGAATTATGTTTCTTGCATAAATCAAGAATTTAGGCATAAAAGAAGAAGACGTATAAAACGACAAGGTTGTCACATACTATACCATTAACTTCAACACAATTGAGCAGTATATTTGACCATAGATTTTATTGAATGTGGTATATGACCGAAGAATATCGGTCTCACTGTACTTATATTTGATATAATTTGATTACTTTCTTGCAGCTAAATAAAATGATTTACGCATAATAGAAACTAGTTATAAATACCCCATTTGGATAACTGTATTTAAATTTGTTGCAAAAGGTTGATCAATTGCTTAAAACAACAAAACCCGACCCCATCGTATATTCGGTGAGGCAAACAAAGTAAAACGACAGGAGACGTGATACATTCATACAATTAAATTATATATTATTGAACAGTGAAGCATACATATCGTTTTTTGAAACATTGTAATAACGAAAATTTGAGGATTATTGTAATACCCATAAAAATTTAATACGGGGTTACAATATAATTAACGGTATAAGGGTTAAATTAGAAATTTTGCTGTATTATTTAGATAAAGAATATAAGACTTTGGGTGAAAATATAAAACATGGAAAAATTTTCGTGAGGCTAGGCTTAGGACAAAGTTTTTGTGGACATGGATATTAGTGGTAGAAAGTTTTCGTGGGAGATATAAATTAGGCTTAAGAAAGTTTTCGAATCCCAGTTATATATTAATATATATATACATATATATATATATATATATATAACATTAGCGATAGATAGGAGATGAGAATGATCAAGATCAATTAATAAAATAATGAGAGGCAAAGTTTTCGTAGTGAGTTAAAGCTAGAAAGTTTTCGAGGTCTAAATCATAGTTTTCGCACACATAGATAGGCCTCCTCACGTTTTTTTACATATATTCACATACATATACATATTGATATTAATCCATTTAGAAAGCTGAAGTGCTCGTGGGAGTACATTTAGGGTATTGTTAAGTATGATCGTTGGGAAACTAATCAATTAAGAACTTGAATAAGAGACTAAGAACAATAATATAACGATATGTGAGGGAAAGCATTACTTAGCTCATGAGGAAAACTCACCCTTGTCAAATCATCATTCACGAAAATCTAGGCCTTCATGTATATCAATTATGTGATAACAAGAAAAGGAAAACCCTCATGTGGTAAGAAGAGCAACATAGCGAACGGATAGAAACGAAACTCCAGCCAGAGCAAAAAAAATTAGACAGGCGAAGAAAACTAAAACAGCTCAACTGAGACGTGAGGTAGGTGAAATATTCATCGACAACACGTAAACATTTGTGTTTGATATAATCTATTTTCAGTGTTTTACGTGTTTATGTGTTGATATGATAATTATGTGAATTTTCGAAGTATTATTCTTACTTGGAATCTCAGATTTTTGAGTTTTAAAATATGTGTTCGTGCTTACATGTTATTATTGTATATGTATTAGAAAGTTTTCGGTACAAGAACATATGGAGTACTGAGAGGTTTTCGGTGCTTAGGGTTTTCAGTAGACTTACACGTACGGATCTTGATTACTAATGGGTGATTAAATGATTGTAATCTTAGGAAGTTTTCGGCCCTAGTAGTTAATTGTTGAAAAGTTTTCGGCACAAAGGAGTTTTTAGAATTTGAATTAAGATAAGTGTTAGATGTAGGAAAGTGTTCGTGACTTGTTAAGTGGTTAGTGTATATCATGTAGTTTGATTGATTCAAGGTGATTCGTGACATAGGGTTCAACACCCAAAAGTTTTCGTGGTCTAATGCAAAGAAGAGAATAGGATTTTCGATATTAAATACATGTATTTTCGGCAATTTCTACCTGTTGACATTAGAAAAGTTTTGGCATTTTATGAAAGTTTTTGATGTCTTATAGTTGGATGAAAAGTTTTCAGTGTTATCATTAAGTTTTCGGCCGCTTTAATGAGATAAGTTTTCGGTATGCTATTTAGAGTTTTCATTACATTCACTAGGGTTTTCTTTTCTCAAAGAAGTTTTCGGCAATGTCAATACAGTTTTCGGTATTGTTCATCCAAAAGTTTTCGGCATGGTAATTCAAAAGATTTCGGCACTCTTAAAAGAAAGTTTTCGGCACCTCATTATTAGACCAAAGTATTCGGCATATAGGTTTTCGTCATTTCCTTAAAATGTTCTCGGTATCTAAGAAAGTTTTCAGTATTTTAGGGTTTTGAGATTTAAAAGTTTTCAGTATGAACCTATATTTGGGAGTCTATCATTTAAATTATTTTCGAGTGAAAAGATTTATTCTCGGACTGAATTAGGAAATTTGGGAGAATTATTGTTGGTGAATTTAGGGAAATATTCTTAGAGAATTTTGAGGAGTTACCGTTGAATTTTGGGTAGAGTTAGAATATTTTCGATGAAAATATTATTTATTTATTTATATATTGTTGCCTTTTCATTTGCACTGCCTAGCATGTGGACCATACATCAGTGTGAGAAAGGTTAACAGTCTTGGCACGGTGACAGCTTAAGGTGTCGGCGCGCGCGTGTGGGTAGATGTGACCGATTTTGGGCGTCGACTCGTAGTGGAGTCTAAGGGTAGTACTAGTGCACCTGACTGTTTATTATTGTCGAGGCCACTTTCGTATGAGATATGAGAGGGTCTGGTTGGCGAATATAGCGACCTGGTAGAGTTAGCTCAGGGAGATCGCTACCAGCGTGGGCATTGCCGGGGCAGGAAGAACGTCTTGGGAAAGGGCAACCTGTGAGACAGTGCATGTTACTACTAGAGAGCCGATTTCCTGACCCCCTTTATTAAATGGGTTGCACGAGGTGCCTAGTTCTAGTCTGTGGGCCCAGTGGCTGAGGTGAGACCTGGGGTTGAGATGAGATCTATGTTGAGACGAGGTCAAATGGTAGGACGAGCGTGCATTGCATGGTGAGGCGAGAACACTTTCATATGAGATATGAAAGTGTTGGTATCGGGAATGAGTCGGGGTTGAGTGCACGTTGCATGTCACGCATATTTTCACCTATTGAGCAATAGCTCAGAGTTTTACGTGTTGTAGGTACCGAGTCCGGCGCTAATGAGCGTCGCTACTAGGCGGGCTGACGGCGGTGCTCCACGGACTTTTGAGGGCGGGGCTGTACATGGATGACGACCTGTGGAGCGACGTTAGGGTTTTTGATATTTTGGGGCTATGGCCCTGTATAGTGATGAAGATGTAGGTGACGTTAGTCGTAATATATTTTATTCCGAAAAAGTTTTTGTTAGACGGGTCTTCCCCGAGTTACGTTGCGAAAATCCGCCACTACAAAGTGAGGGTCGTCACAGGTGGTATCAGAGCATAGGATATAGATTCTATAGACTATCCATGTACGGCCGCTCAAAAGCCTGGAGGATCAGCCTTGCCTATAAGGTTTATGATTTATTTTGACGATATACGAAAGTGATGTGTTTATTTGCTTGAGTGTTTGTAGATAACAATAATAAAATGACTAGAGGTCGTAGAGAACAAGTTGGGGAGTCGAGCCGTAGCCGTAGGACAGCATCTGAATCCCCTACTAATGAACTCGACTCAACTAATTCAACTATCATGCGTCTTACTGAGCTGATCCAACGTCAGTCGTATCAGATTAATGAGCTCATTCAGAATCGAAACACGTCTGAACTTCGTCCATCTCCACAACCGGAGCTTGTGGAGATTAAAGGTGAACGGTTCAGGAAAATGAACCCCCCCTACATTCTCAGACGCCACCGATCCTACTATGGCTGAGGATCGGTTGCGGACAGTCGAGGACATGTTCTTGTATAGCCGTATCCCAGAAAACGAGAAAGTGTTATGTGCTATCTCAATGCTTCGAGGGAATGCGAGGTTTTGGTGGGACACCATCAAAATCTTAGAAGACCCAATGACTATGTCGCGGGAAAGATTTTCCGAATTATTCGGTGATAAATATTTTACGACCTTCGATCGAACTCGGAAAATGAACGAGTTCGTAAACCTCAAACAAGGCGAGAAGCCCATTGCAGAATTATCCGCAAGTTTGAGGAGTTATCCCGTTTCGCCCCACACATGGTGGCAACTAAAAATTTGAAGATCTAACGATTCCAGGTAGGTCTCAAACCCGAGATCTACCGAGACGTTAGCATAGCCGGAACGTGAGACGTAGCATTCGCTCAAGTGGCCGAACGAGCACTTATCGCAGAGCAAGCGGAGGCCCAAATTGTAGAAGCGCAGGGGGCGAAGAGAAGAAATGAAAAGTAGCAAGGAATGAGGGCAATAGGAAGCGTAAAAACTTTGAAATGGGCCCCAACGACAATCAAAATCCCCGTCTTGTGTGGCAGAATGGACACCCTAGGCCTAATCAAGTGCCAATCAATGCCCCTGTCCGACCACTGAACCCCGCTCCACGATGTCAACAATGTGGACGCTTTCACACGGGCGTTTGCCATGGCCCCCGACCAAGACCTGTGAACCAATGTTTCCGATGTGGTAAGTCGGAGCATTTCACTCGCGACTGCCGATACCCATATCCTAATCCTACTCCCATTCAAGAGCAGGCACGACTTCCACCGACCACAGGAAGGATATACACCCTAACAGCCGAAGAAACCGAAACCCTCCCAATGACGAGACCGGGTACGTTAATAAATTTTGATGTACCCACAATGTGTTTATCGATCTTAGAAAAATGGGTCACCCCTTTAATATGTCACCTGAATTATGAGGCGAAGGTGAGAATAGATCTTACCCTAATAGGATACAGGTAAACCAGGGAATATAAGAAATAGTTACCCGAATGCTTTGCTTCGGCATAATTTCGGGGATGAAATTCTTTTAAGGGGGGAGGATCTAATACCCATAAAAAATTAATACGGGGTTTACAATATAATTAACATTATAAGGGTTAAATTAGAAATTTTGCTGTATTATTTAGATAAAGAATATAAGACTTTGGGTGAAAATATAAAACATGGAAAAATTTTTGTGAGGCTAGGCTCAGGAGAAAGTTTTTGTGGACATGGATATTAGTGGTAGAAAGTTTTTGTAGGAGATATAAATTAGGCTTAAGAAAGTTTTCGAATCCCAGTTATATATATTAATACATATATATATATATGTATATATATAACATTAGCGATAGATAGGAGATGAGAATGATCAAGATAAATCAATAAAATAATGAGAGGCAAAGTTTTCGCAGCCAAATGCTTGGGAGAACTTTGACATATCTAAACTTAGGAATGCTGGTTATAAGCTAGACTACTTCATTGAACCTACTAAAGAAGGGGACATATCTGTAGGGAGAATTGATGCTGATGAGTTAAGGGATGAGGTGTCATACTGGAGCTCGGCCCTAATGTGTTATGTTATGGGTGCTAATCCCCCATATGCTGTGATGAATGGTTTTTTGAGTCGATTGTGGAAATCTGTGGGGATGCAACGTGTACTTCAAATTAGGAAAGGGCTTTTCCTAGTGAAGTTTGACTCTGTTGAAGCTAGAGATGAGAAATTGCAGGCGGGGGTGATTCAATTTGATGGGAAACCAGTCATCTTAGCACCTTGGTCGGCTGAAACACAATTCAGCAAGATTGATGTGGACAAGGTTCCAATTTGGATCCAATTTCCTCAGCTGGATCTTAAGTACTGGGGGGCCAAGATGCTGAGTAGATTTACCAGTCTCGTTGGTACCCCTATTATGGCTGACCGATGTACAATGCAAAAAGAGAGAATCCAATATGCAAGGGTCCTAGTTGAGGTGGAACTTGATAAGGATATTAAAGATTCAATATTCTTTGTTAATGAATATGAGCAAGTTGTTGAACAGAAAGTCATATATGAATGGCGACCTGTTAAGTGCTTGAACTGTGGACTCCACGGGCATGAGAAGGAGCAGTGCAAGAAGGTGGGTGGGGAGAGGAAAGGACAATCTAAACATTATGTTAGGGCACAGGGGACAAACAAAGCCGCAAACCCATCTAAGAAAATTGTAACTGGGAATGATAAAGGTAAGGAGAATGTTGGGGACGAGCAAGATCCAAGCGTAGATACTGACAAATGCAATCTTGGAGTCTTCAGATGAGGTTTCCCATGGAGCTTGGATATGTGTTGGGGGTGGTAGGAAATCTATGGGCTCTATTCCCAAGGTGAGTGAGGGCTCGCCGAACCCTTCCAAGCAGAGGGATACAGAGTTTCCTCATGGATAAAGTTGCTATGTGGAATATAAGAGGCCTTAACAGGCCTAATAAGCAGAAGGAGGTTGCTCTTTTCTGTAGGAAACACTCCGTAGAGCTGTTATGTCTTACTGAAACTAAAATAAAACAAATTTGGAGAGAAGCATGAGAGCTATGTTTGAAGGGTGGGAAATTGTGACCTTGGACTGTGATCCCAATGGGAGACTGCTTTTGGCATGGAGGAGAGCTAGCTATAAAGCAAAGGGTCTACAAAAACAGGATTTCAGTTATTCAATGCTTGGAATCGGGGGAGAGGATCACTGACCATGGTGAGATTATGCTACACTTCAGGGAGCAATACCAACAGCTCCTTGGACAAGCTTCAAGAATGGATGAACAAGTGGATGTTGGGACAATACGGCAGGGACCTAGCTTGCTTGTGGAAGATCAGCTAAACCTCATCAGACCGTTTACTAGGAAGGAAGTGAAAGCAGCTATGTTCTCCATTAATGAGCAAAAAGCTCCTGGGCTGGATGGCTATAGTAGTGGTTTCTTTAAACATGCGTGGGATGTGGTGGGAGAGGAAGTCACTGAAGCTATCTTGGAATTTTTTGAGAAGGGGTCCATGCTGAAACAACTCAATAATACTATTCTTGTTATGATTCCAAAGAAGGAGCATCCCAATACAGTGATGGACTTTCGGCCAATTGCTTGTTGTAACATTCTTTATAAATGCATCTCTAAGATGTTATGCACGATGCTGAAAGAGGTTCTCCCAAAACTTGTAAATGTGAACCAGAGTGCCTTTGTCCAAGGCCGTTCTATTATTCATAATATCTTCGTAAGCCAAGAGTTGATCAGACACTATAAGAGGAGGAATATTTCATCAAGGTGTGTTATGAATATAGATTTAAGGAAGGCTTATGATACCATTAACTCGGCTTTCCTGGAGTCCCTCCTACAAAAATTACACTTTCCCCCAAAATTTATTGGATGGATTATGCAACGTGTGTCTACAACAAGCTTTTCTATCTCCATTAATGGAAGTACAGAAGGGAGCATTGTTGGGAAAAGAGGACTCAGACAGGGAGATCCCATATCTCCCCTCCTCTTTGTTCTAATCATGGAATACTTGAGCCGAAGACTTCAGTTAGCTACTACAAATGAGCATTTCAGATTCCATCCAATGTGTAAAAGCATGAGGATTGTTAATCTTTGTTTCGCAGATGATCTGATGATTTTTTGCAAAGCCATTATGGGTGCGGTTCAGGCTGTAAAGCAAGCTCTTGATCATTTTCCAGCAACTTCAGGTTTGATTGCCAACTCAAGTAAGTCAAACTTGTATGTAGCAGGGGTATCCTTGAATCTAGAAGCTGAGTTGCAAAGGGTAACATGTTTTAAGATAGGTACATACCCCATGAGGTACTTGGGAGTGCCTTTATCTCCGTCAAAATGGAGTAAGCTAGACTGTCAAGTACTGGTGGACAAAATTGTTGATAGAATCAGAAGCTGGACTGCTCGTGCCTTATCCTATGCTGGAAGATGTACACTTATCAATACTGTATTATCCTCTATGTACAGCTACAGGGGGGACAATTTCCCTGTTGCCTAAGAGTGTGATCAAAGATGTGGATAGAATATGTAAGAACTTCTTATGGGGTGGTTCTGAAGGAAACAAGGCTGTGGCTTTGGTGAATTGGGAAAAAGTATGTCAATCGAAGAGCAAAGGAGGATTAAATATCAAGAACTGTGCTGTTTGGAACCTAGCTAGTATTGGTAAACAAATATGGCATCTCGCTACTAAAGCTGACGTCCTCTGGGTCAAGTGGCTTCATGGAATCTACATAAAAGAGGGATCTTTCTGGGAGCATTCTCCTCCTGTGGATTGTAGTTGGCATTGGAGAAAGATAAATAAATTTAAAGAGGCTTTTAAGGCTGGGTATTCTGGGAATGTTTGGACCATAAGTATGGATGGTGGCTACTCTCTTGAAACTAGGTATAAATGGCTCACCATAGGTACTGCCAAATGCCATGTGAGCTCGGCTGTGTGGATTAGGTACAACAGACCTAAACACAGTTTTATTCTGTGGTTGTTGGCGCAACAACGGCTGCTTACGAAGGACATAATCTTGTCATGGGGGGTACATGTTGAGCAGGTGAAGTGCGTGCTTTGTGAAAGGATGAGGAATCTATCAAGCACCTCTTCTTTGAATGTGTGTTTAGTAGGAACTTGCTACAGATTATGGCTCAATGGTTGGCGGTTGATAGCTTCCCATATCAATATGATAAATGGAGGACATGGTTGATCAGTCTAGGGAAGAAGAAACACATTGGAGCCAAGATATTACTAGCTTGGATGGCGGTTGATGTTTACTTCATATGGGCGGAACGGAACTCAAGAGTGCATGGCGGTAGCAAGCAGGATGAGCGAGGGACCTTCAGATTGATTACGAGCATGGTGAGGACAAGAATTGCTAGTTGCTGTAAAGCAAAGATAACAAGAGCTGATGAGTCTATCTTTCGTCATACCACTAGTTTGATGGCCTATGGTTGTGCGAGGTCATAGCGTTGTAAAAGAAAATGGGTTAGTGGTAATGAATTTATTTCATACCAAAAAAAAAAAGTTTTCGTAGTGAGTTAAAGCTAGAAAGTTTTCGAGGTCTAAATCATAGTTTTCGTACACATAGATAGGCCTCTTCACGTTTTTGTACATATCTGTACTATCTAAATGGAAATATGGCCAGTTTCTCTTTCAAGTCGTAGGTTATGTTTTAGCTATGTGTTTCATCCATGCAACTTGGTAATATTAGGTTCTCGGTTTATTAGTATAAATAATCAGTGTCATATATTCCACACGCAATTGAGGACTAGTTTACCCAATTCCAATGCCACTATTACAGTCTTCCGAGGCCCACATGTCACTAACCTTGGGAAAAGCAAGTTATGGTCTTGATGCTTGATTATTTATTTATTATACCGTCAATTTCGGTTCTTTTTTAAAAATAGCCTTTGACGTGGTCAAGTTTAAAAAAATAGCACTCTTGACTTATTTTTTTGGTCAAAACTCTTTTTAATTAACATTTAATCATCTTCTTCTAATCCTTTAATATTAATAGAAAAAAAGTGAAACAAAAATAAAATACAACGTCTGAAATGAATTAAAAGCTGCACGTCCATTTTGCAGCAGAAAGCATTCATTCCACCTCACCTAATTATTATTCTTCTTCGTCATCGTCCTTAAGAAAAATCACCTACAATTTCCTCTGCTTCTGCAAGTCAATCGACCCAACCTCATATCAGCTTCTTCACAGGCGAAGGAACACTCGAAAGTCCTCAGTGAAAGATTTCGAACCTCACGCTTCACTGTAAGTATTTTTCCGGGTCGTATTTTGAATATAACCATATAAATTTGTAACTCTCAGTCCTAAACCCTGTTTCCAACTAAATGGGTTCTCAAAGCTTCGAAATTCCGAACATCTTCATTGTTCGCTTTATAAAACGTCCAGTTGATCAGGGGACCCTGCTTGAAAGTAGGCAACCCGCGCGTTAGATCATGGGACCCCACATAAAAGCAGGAGTCCCCCACATTAATGCGGCGAATAAATTCACGGGATCCGCATATAAATTCATTGGACCTGCACATAAATTCACGGGACCCGCACATAAATTCATGGGACCTGCGCGTAAAAACAGGGGATCCGCGCAGAATCGCTTCTTATTGATAGGTCCCATGCCTCCATACATGCGTTGGTCGTAAACCCTAATTTCATTTTTTTCAAATGTTATATACTGATGTGTGGCCATGAGAGCGTCGAATTTCCAGTTGGAAGGACTGTTACTCGTGGTCATGCTTCATGCACAAGAGCTTGGGTCCCGCGCACAAGAGCTTGGGTCCCGCGCTATATGTTAAGGTTTTTGTAAGCTCTTACGTTTTTGCAAGCTGTAGGGCTTCAATTATGTCTACATTATCAAACACACAGCATCCGAAAATAACATTTTTAAATAATCCCAGAAAAAAAACAGGAAGAATGCTGACGGACGCCCAAATCGTCTCCCGTTTCGACAAAATCGTCCGTAGCTCGGACCCCTTGACTACCACGGCCACCGTCATCCGCCGCCGTCTAGAGGCCGACCTCGGCATCGACCTCTCCCAAAGGAGGGCGTTCATCGTGGCCGAGATCGACAGATTCCTACACGGCGACAACGATGCTCTCGAGGTCGACGACGACGATGCTATGAGCGAAGTGATCCAAGCACAAGCACCCCAGGCTGTCCGAAACGACGACGACGATTTTTGAGCGAAGTGAGGCAAGGAGCAGGCGAGGCTGTCCGAAACGACGCCGTGCAGAAGGATGTCGAACAAGCTCGGGTTGGAGAAGGGCGAGAAAAAGATGGGTAGAATAAGTTATTTAATAATTTTATCAAGATATGCTATTGTACGTGATAATGATTTAAACACTTCAGTATTTAGGATTTGATTTTAAGCATTATATATTATGACCCTGATATAATTAGTATTGTATTTTAAATTAACTATATTTTATAGTATTTAATTAGGTTTAAAAATATAGATATTGGTATTTAATTAGGTTAGTTATGTAATAAACATAAAGGGGTATTAAAGGGTTTACAGGTTTTACTGTAGCGAATGGCAAGCATCAGACCCGTGATAGAACAGTAAAAGTAAAAAAGCAACCACCACTTTAACTTTCAATTCAATTCAATTGTTCTTTCTCCTGCACACAAAACGCCCTGCAAATCGTTTCTCTGCAAGTCAAACCCAAATCCGAACCTCAATCGACAATGGCAATCAGCGCGAACACCCAGAGAGTGAAAGCATTTGCTCTACTCTTCGTCTTCTTCAATTTAACGCATCGAACCCTAATTTGGTGCGGACCTGTGCTTGAAAGCACAGGACCGTTCTCGCAAGCAAAGGACCGTGCTTAGAAGCATATGACCCGTTTTCACGGCACCCGCCCATAAGATGATGGTCCCAACACGGATCCACTGCGTATAAGCGTGGTCCCCTTCTTATAACGAGCGGGTTCCCTGCTCGTAGCGCATGTGTCCCGTGACCTTGCGCCTGTGAAGAACAACACGGGACCCGCGCGCTACGAGCAGTCGACCCACGCGTTATAAGCGGGGAAACCGCGCTTATACGCAGGGGACCCGTTCCCTGCCTAATCATCTTATGGGCGGGTCTCGTGAAAATACACACAGGTCCCGTGAAAATACGCACAGGTACCCTGCTCATGTGCAGGGATCTCATTCGCATCTGTGCTTGAATGTCAGCATATGCGATGCGGTCCCCTGCCCATATGTGCATAAGGGTTTACTATTTTCAGTATTCATACCAAGTAATTATAGCTAAAATGTGTTTCCCGTATAAATTAGGTTGTGATGAAGAAGCAGTTGGGCACAGGGGATGAAGTTCCTAATTGCCGTCTTACGCGGAACTCGTTATACGGCGAGGCCATCGAGCTGATAAGACAGTGTCTTAACCAGGAAGAGTTGCAGATTTTTTGTGCCGAGAGTCCGTTCGGCCGCCTTGTTAGGGCCGAAATGGATTTTAACCTCTCGCTTCAGTTGCTGTGGTACCTCACCCAGAGGTAGACGACGCTGCACAACTGCGAAGAGCTGTGGATGATTGTTGGCAAGAAACCACTCCGATTTTCAAAATCGGAGTACTGCCTAATCACCGGGCTCAAGTTCGAAGTCGCGCTACCGTCGGTGAACCGCGTCGAGGCATTCACAAGGAGACATTTTGGTGGTAGATTAGCAATTCGCATGTCGCACGTCAAGCATGCGTTGGAGGAGTTGTCTGGCGACGAGGAACGTGTGGACTTTGAGAAGCTGAAGTTGGCGGACGTCTACTTCGCCACTGCCGTGTTGATGCCTCGAAAGTCAAAGAAAGACACTGCCGTCAGTTCCTGGGTCCTTCATCTTTCTGAAGACCGGTTTGCTTTGTCGCAATATCCTTGGGGCAGCGTTGCTTTCAAGGAGGTTATACGCGCTGTTAAAAAAATCTATGGGAGACCTCACGGGAGTGGCTGACAAGTGGGTTCGTACAACCACTTCAGGTGATTTATAATTAAGCTTCTTTGCATACCTTGTTTTGACATAAGTGCTAATATTTTTGGCGTTATTTGTGTTCAGATACTAGCATACAAGTGCATATCGGACATTGCAGACGAGTTTGCGGGGCGCAAAGAAGAAGATTTCACGCCACGCATGCTCAGGTGGGTGCGAAAGATTGGAGTCGCAAGGGATGCTTGAGTTTGAAGACCGTCGCAGCTGCCGCTGACGGGTCCCATGTACGAGGGTTGATAGTGCCGTCAGCGGACGAGCTGGAGGGGGCGTACTTTCGACACAGCATCGTTGACATTGGGCCGGCACACGAGCTATTTGATCGTGTGACGGGCCTGCTCCTGCAGGGAGTCGAGGTTAGTGTTCCCGCGGCCACCGCCATCGCGGCGAGGGTCCTAGCCGGCAGAATTTGGAAGCTCAGACCATCTCCCAGATCGAGAGCAGTGGCCGTCGCGACGATGATATGATGATGCCTCACGTCGACATTCCCGAACATCCACACGAGCACGGCTTTCATGCAACTCCAGGGAGTGGTCCATCAAATGGTCATGGTTTCGCCTCGGAGGCACGCTTCGAGGAATGGTCGAGTCGTGTGGAACAAAACTTCACCAATTTGTTTGGCCGATTCGACCAACTTGACACGCACTTCGACGAACGAGAGAAGGTGGAGATGCGTAGGAGGAACATTGGACCCAAATGCGATCGTGGGGCGAAAGCATCAGGGAGTTGGGGAACTCGGTTCAGGGTTTGGCGAGTAGAGTTTTTGGTGGATCGCGCACTCCGCCATCAAACGCCGAACGGTGTTACGGTAAGTTTTTATACTTGGGAACGGGAAAAATAATATGTACTTATTTTTTAATTTTCTTGTATAGATTACGATGAGAGATGGAAGACATAGTACATGGGACCGGATGGTTATTCGAGCCCGAAGGCATGGGACGGTCACAGTCCGTCCGAGTGGGCGCATTCCCGTTGGGAAAATTATGTCCAACCGGAATGGACCGGCGAAGAGGCAGAGAGAAGAGAAGAGGTGGTCCCATCATTGTGGATGGGCGCTTATGGTGTCGGGGTTCACGAGGCCGTGACGGACGTCGAGGCTCGCGACGTCGCGCCTTGGGAGGTCGAGACGCACGCCGAGCCTCAGGAGGACGACGCTCAGGTCGGCCTGCACTCCGAGCCTCAAGAGGACGAGGCTCATGTCGACACGCACGCCGAGGCTTCGGTTTCTGTCCAAGCGGTCGACAAAGGAAAAGGCGTCGTGAAAGAAAATACCCCTGAGCGGACGAAGAGGCCATCTTGGTACCAGCTGACGCCGTTCACCGATTTCCCCTCGATGACTACAATCAAAGCTCCAAAGCTTTCGGCGTTCGAGCGGCATATCCAGTTCAAGGCAACCAAACTTTGGTCCACCGTCGAAAGTAATCTTTTAACTCTCATGAAGATTATCGGTGTGAAATTCGACGGAAAGCTACAAAAACACGACCCTGGATGGCTCCTGAACCTTGCGACTGAGGGTATTCCGCTCGATGAGATGGTACGTATGAATTTACCAAATACCTTTCGTCACCTTACTTGAATGTGTTGAATAAAGGTCTATATTTTATTGCAGCACGTCGATGAATGCATTGCTGGGATCATCAACATGCAGAAACTTAGCAAATCGGTTGCGTGCTCAGTCACGTACATGCCCCATAGCTTTAAGACGCTCGTCGATGAGCGAGGGGTGCTAAGTATCACAGGGAAGCCATGTGGGAAAGGCTTCAAGAGATTGCTCCCGTTCGCACTGGGAGAAGATGAAGATTGGAAGAATAGGTCGTGGGATCTAGCGACCCACGTTGCCATCCCCATCCGTACCGATGGCCGATGGGCATTGTTCGTTGTTGATGTTCCAGAGAAGTCGTTCACGATTTACGACTCCGATGCGCCTCCTGGCTTCGATTGGCGCTATATCGCCAACGACGTCAATAAATTTCTGATCGTGCTCCCGGCGATTTTCAAGGAGTTGAAGCTGATAAAACGCATGCCATCCAAGGGCAAGAGCTGGCCAGCTGATTGGTGTCGCGACTTCAGAAAACAAAATACGTAAGTTAATGTTGCGTTTCATTTATCGGTAATTTTGTGTTTAAAAATAAGTGTCATGTTGGATATGATTTTCAGCGGAGAAGCTGGCGTGGCGATTGCGGGCGGCAATGTCGCTTATGATGAGGAAGGACGACGTCTCCCGCCTCAATCAAATTCATATGAAGGATTTTAGAAAATACATGGCATGTTCTATTTATAATAATGATTGGGACAGTTTTTAGTACTGTTTTGTTGTTGAATAAAATTTCCTGTGTTGAATAAAATTTCATGTGTTGTTAAATTTCTCTGTTGAATTTTAATTTTACTTGTTTGATATTAACTTTACGTGTGTGGATATGAATTTAGGGATTAGAATTGTGAAAGATGATTTCTTCTGTGTTTTCCAACTTTTTGTCAGTCTAAGAGTGATGTGTGATTTGACATAAAAATAACTGAATGTTAAGTGATTTGACATAACTTTACTTGTTTGATATTAACTTTTCTGTGTTTGCTACACACGTTCCCTGCGGGTCCCCTGAATATAAGTGTGGGGACCCTGCTCATAGCGCGCATGTCCCCTGCCCTTTACGCGCGGGTCCCCTGCTTATATCGCGCAACAATTTGACGGGACGGGACGGGACCCGACAATAACATGCTCATAATTTTGACGGGACCAAGGATGACCCGGACATCTCAGTATGGGGACTATGCAATATGCGCGGGTCCCCTGTTTTGACGCGCGGGTCCCCTGCCCATAACATGTGGGTCCACTGTGTTCATGTGCGATTTTTGCAATGTTAATTCATGGAAGTAAGCGATTAATTGTGCGTATTTATACTTTGTTTATCGCAGACTACAATATAAAGTTATCATAAAATAGCACAAAACAAACAAATTGAATAAAATCACAAGAATTACATTCAGTTTATAAGATTGTTACATCCTACAGAAATCACAAACACCAGTATGTTTTGTGGGTGTGCTCTCTTACTATATTCATGTCAGAGATCGTTCAACTTGAAATACATGTTGGAATATATATTTTTTTTGTTTTAAACTTGGAGTTAGATATTGTTAATCTAGCGGTTAATTTTTTTTATCGTGCACTTAATTTTTTATTAATTATTATCTTATTAAGGAATTTAATAATATTAGTTTTCCCACCACGGGTCCCCAAATCGAGAATCAAATGTCAAGTCATCTGTCCTGTACATACTGTATACTGACACTGCTCTGACATGTCACTTTTGACCAATAAATGAAGACACTGCTCTGACATGTCACTTTTCATCAATAATTGAACAATTATTGGTCCCACTCAATAAGCAAACGTGACCAACCCTAATGTGCGGGTACCGTGTGGTAATCGGCAGGTCCCATGCTCGTAACGCGCCCCTCCCTGCGCGCAAGGCTCATGGGACCTGCGCGTTACTATCATGGGACCCAAACCTTAAAATCAGGGGACCCTCACGTTATGGGCAGGGGACCCGCCCTGCGGGAACCAGAAAGATGCGCAGGGGTCTCATGCGCATCAGTGCGGGACTCTCTGCATATGTGATGCGGTCCCCTGCACATCTGTGCATAAGGGTTTTCTAATTCCGTATTCATACCGTAATTTTCTAAAATGTGTTGCCTTAACGAAGCATAACATGGCAACGCAACACAGAAAGCAGATGCACGTAACAAAACCTAGTATAACAGAACACAAATGGCAACGTATGAACGTACGTAATACAAATATGCGCAAACACTACAACATTTTCTCCTACGAAAGTCACCCACCGAAGGAAACCTATTTTTCTGAGGTCGTTCACGCTGTGAACCAACAAGAGGCGACAACATGTCCATACTACTTTCAATGCGATCCGTTACCGGCCGTATAGTACCTTCGTATGCCAACTTGCAGATCTCCAAGGTATAATAATCGTGCACAAATGAATACACCGGCACTTGGGCGGAACCACAAGCTGCAATCGCATGTGGACATGGGATACGATCGATGTCAAACATCATGCACGTGCATTTGTTAGATGCTGCCCCAAATCGATCACCTCGTTCACATGCTGCCCGTACATGTTCTATGTTAGATGCCCGACTTCTGACGCATGAAATTTTTGCGACTCGGCGAAATTCTCTCGTATGATCGACTCCACCTTCGGCGTAAACCTAGTCATGTTCGCGGCGATTGAAGCTTCCGCAGATCGCCGATGCTTACTGAACCATGATGATATTAGTCGATGAATCGAGTCCAACAGTCCAATAATTGGAAGCTCTATGTCCTTACGTAGAGCCGCATTTATAGACTCGGATCCATTGGTCGTCATTACGTTGTATCTTAATCTAGGGCAATATGCTCGCCTCCACGTTTCCTTCGGAACTTTGTCAAGATACTTTGCCACGTCCTTGTATTTTGCTTCAAGCTACCTGACGGTCGGACTCGCTTTTTGTGTAGGCAGTCGCGACACGCCAAAAAATTGGGTAAGCACCTTTTTTCTTTGTTTTCGTCTTCACGTTTTGTTGATGGTGCCACGCACAGAAACCATGAAACGCGTTCGGGAAAACGGCCGGAACTGCATTCTTTATTCCATTGTTCCGATCAAAAATTATTACGAGATCGTCACTATCCGCGACAAAACGTCGCAATCTCGAGACAAACTACATCCATGAATCCGTTCCCTCTGTCCCGTCGGCAAGACGCCATGCTACACGATATTGATAGTAATCGCCGTCTTGCGCAGTGGCAATCATCATGACACCCTTATACTTGTGACACCCGGGGCCGAAGAGGGCGGGGAGTGATCGTCGGTGTCAGGGTGCACGGACAATGAGCGGCTCCGGGCAGGCTTCTAGGCGAAGGGGTACGTAATGAACCAATCCCACACCCGAATGAGAGGGGATCCTGAGACTGACAATGTATGGGCATGTCAGGCCAAGAATCGTATAAAATAATTGAAAGTACTACTCATATCACCAAGGTCGACCTACCTTTTCGGGAGTCCATCTATAGAAACTCCGAAGTTAAGCGTGCTTGACTTGGGGCAATATAGGGATGGGTGACCCCTTGGGAAGTTTGCCCAGGGTGCGTGTGAGCGAGGACGAAGCACGCTGAAAGGTCAAATGGTGGTACAGTGGGGCCAGACTATCAGTCGGAGTGTGGTGGGCCCAACCCCACTAGTCCCGGTAGGGACCGATGCTACAGTGACAGTCGGTATGGGACGGGACGTTATAGGTGGTATCAGAGCACAACCTCTCGAAGTACGGTGCTGGTTCGGGGACGAACCAGGCAGAAGCTGGTGGGCATGTGACGCCCGGGGCCGAAGAGGGTAGGGAGTGATCGACGGTGCCAGGGTGCACGGACAATGAGCGGCTCCTGGCAGGCTTCTAGGCAAAGGGGTACATGAATGAACCGATCCCACACCCGAATGAGAGGGGATCCTAAGACTGACAATGTACGGGCATGTCAGGCTAAGAATCGTTAAAAGAATTGATAGTACTACTCATATCACCAAGGTCGACCTACCTTTTCGGGAGTCCATCTATAGAAACACCGAAGTTAAGCGTGCTTGACTTGGGGCAATCTAGGGATGGGTGACCCCCTGGGAAGTTATTCCAGGGTGCGTGTGAGCGAGGACGAAGCACGCTGAAAGGTCAAATGGTGGTACAGTGGGGCCAGACTATCAGTCGGAGTGTGGTGGGCCCAACCCCACTAGTCCCGGTAGGGACCGATGCTACAGTGACAGTCGGTATGGGACGGGACGTTATAATACTTCCCCTACAAAAAAGTCGTGTCGATAGAAACGACTTTCCTCATGTACGTAAAGCCTCTCACGCATACGCCGTATGCCAAGAACATGTACTTGAACCGATTGTCTTCGTCCATCTCCCAATCGGTGATACTGCCCTCGTTGGCTTGCCTCATCGCATCTAAGTACGCCAGCAGTAAACCGTAGCAAGCGTCCCTGTTACCAAGTAGTTCATCGGTCGCAATTTGTTTCCCTCTCCAAGCCTTGTAGTATGAAACTTCTACTCCCCTGCTCTGCATCATCGACTGTATGGAACTGGGTGTCGGGATGGCTTTAGGAGCCCTGAAATTTTCCAACAACGTGCTCGATACGAGCGAAGAACTTCCATGGCGATGTCTCCGGCGTCGATGAGACACGCCACACGTGTGCGTGTTGTTGTACTTTCGGATTGAGAAAAAGGTGGAGTTCTTGTCCAGTGCAGCTCGTACTCGCCATTCACAGTTCTCCTTCGCACATTTCACTACGTACAGGGTTTTGTTGGACCTATCGAAGCATGCAGCGACTGAGATTTTAGTGATTTCGTCCTTGAATTATTTCTTGCTACGAAATTCTTGTCCAATGTATAGGGTCGAACCATCCGTAAAGGAATAGGTACCATCTTCGGCCACATCTAGAGCGTCGTCGTGCTCATCGACATCAAACTCGTCATCATCATCATCACCATCATCATCATCATCTGTAGCATCTTGCTCGTTTTCATTTTCATCTTCCCGTCCGACTTGCTCGTTCTCATTGTCATATTCTTGGCCGCCCATTCCGGAGTAATCGTCTAAATAGCCACTATTTTTATTACTTTGGTAAGGAGGGTTGTAAGATGTGCTGGGAAAACCCTCAAATGGTTGGATTTCTGCATTTGTATCGCACTGCGCTATTAGGCCAATGTCGAAACCCGACAAATCATTTTCATAAGGTTGATGTGGCGGTGCAGCAATGACGGATAACTCAAGTTGCACATAAAGAGGTGGTCTTGATCGTGGACAACCAAAACCAAGGTACGCACGTACGCGTAATCGTTCTCGATGTAGATGGGGCGCACATAATTGTAGTCCATGCAAGGCATGTAGCTCATTCTAAGTTTGGTATTGACGTTGCGTAACGACAATGCATTCAATATCTCGTTAGTGAGATCCACTAACGTGCATGAACCGTCATCGACCAAGATTGATTGCCACCGGCAATTTGGATCGGGAACCCAGTTCGACGTATTGTCCTCGCGAATTACCCACTGACCATCTACTTGAAAAAAAATGCTCGTGATCGTCATGATATCACCTATAAAAGACAAATGTAGGTGATTTTTCTTAAGGATGATGATGTAGAAGAAGAAAAATTATGTGAGCTTGCTTGTTGGAATGAATGCTTGCTGTTGCAAAATGGTCGTGCAGCTTTTAATACATTCATGCGTTGTTTTTAATTAATTTGTTTTATTTTTTCTTTTTTAATAAAATTAAGGGATTAGAAGAAGATGATTAATTAGACACAAGGGACCCGCACATAAGGTAAGGTCCGTGCGCATATACACAAGGGACCGGCGCCTTTTGATCTGGGGACCATCACGTGAAAACAGGGGACCGACGCATATTAAGGTCCGTGCGCATATACACAAGGGACCGGCGCTTTTTGATCTGGGGACCATAATGTGAAAGCAGAGGACCCCCACGTAAAATCAGGGGACCCGCGCATATTGCATTGGCGCTGATGGACGGGTCCCAAGCGTATATGAACGGGTCGTCTGCCTATTTAGAATTGGTCACGTGCGTTTATTGAGTCGTACCAATAATTGAACAATTATTGAGTATTGGGTCAAAAGTGTTTTTTCAGTCACATGTCAAATCACCCATCACGTTTCGTTTCATATAGAGAATCAATTATTCAACCATAAAAAAAATTATCAACTAAACCTACAAGATAACATCCATAAGGACTTCAATTAAACCATGTCCAAAATGTCCAAAACCACCTACAATTTAACACTTCCAAACTCAACCCAAAAAATGGAGCATACAGCTATGCTGGTCACGCAATATTCATGCAGCCATAATGGAGCGATATGCTGAAATATCAATTTGCCTTTGATATTCATTAAAGTCGGGGGTGTCAACGATAACCGTCTCCACCGTCAACGCCGCATGAACCCCGCAATCCAAGCTGCCAGCCTTCTGGTTCCGATTCATTTAATTATTCAACTTCACCTTTGTGACAATATCGAACTTGAAACGCCAATATGCAGAAAGAAACTCTGGCTGTAAAATATAGCAAATGTTACGAACATGTTATTAAACAAATAAAAATGATAGACTTACGAATTTCAGCTACTTACGAACAATCTCCCGGCGAATTGCACCCGATGCGCGCCCAACGAATCGTTAAGGACGAAGGTTTGCGTTGACGTGTCAAAAATAAACACCGCCCAGTGATTTATTGCGAAAACATGAGAGATGGTGTACTTGCATCGCACCAATTCATCCTCCGTGAGACGCTCCAACCAGCTCCGACTGCTTGCGACAATCCATTGAGGAATTCATCCATATCATCCACCGTCACTTTCGCCTTCCTATTCAACTTCTGCGCCTTTCTAAAGTGCTCGTCTTGCACGTAACTTGGAAAGACGAAGACGCGAGGATAATGATCGGAGTCCGCATAGATTCGCCTCAAGCAATCTAGATATGCGTCAACACAATTGGACTTGAGCATATCATCGAAGAGCAACATGTAGAAGCCTTGGGCATCCACGTCGAACATGTCACTTTCTCAAACCTTATCACTGCAAAAAAAATTATTACGTGTTTATGTACGATAAATGAGTTTGACATCGAAAGAAAACAATTACCTAAATTTTGCCGCTTCAAGGTACTTGTCAATGAGCACGCGATCATCTGCATGAGTCAATTGATGCCCGGAGAAGTCCACTCGCCCGAGGTACTTCGTGCTCCACTTCTCATTTATATCTGATTCTGAATCATCATCACTTAGATCAACAATTTCTACGGTCGATTTGCCTCTTCTTCGAACTCCTCGGGCACTCGACGAAGCACCAAAATCTCCAGCCTCAACCACCTCCACAGGTGTGGGAAACTCTTGAACGGGTACAATTGCTAAATCATCATCGTCGCGACGGCCGCTGCTCTCGATCTGGGGGATTACCTCAGCTTCGAAATTATGCCGGCTAGGACCCTCGCCACGATCGCAGTGGCCACGGGAACACCTAACCTCGACACCCTGCAGGAGTAAGCCCGTCACACGGTCGAATAGCTCGTGTGCCGCCCCAACGTCAAAAACGCTGTCCCTAAAGTACGCCGCCTCCAACTCATCCGCTGACGGCACTAACAACCATCGTACAAAATCGCCGTTGACGGCATCTGCGACTGTCCTAAGACTCGAGCATGCTTTGTGACCCCAATTGTTCGTCACCCACCTCAGCATACGTGGCATAAAATCTTCTTCTTTGCGCCCCGCAAAGGCGTCTTCAATGCCCGATATCCACTCGTATGCTAGTATCTGAATACAAATAACGCAAAAAATATTAGCAATTATTTATATGTCAAAGCAAGGTATGCAAAGAAACTTAATTATAAATCACCTGAAGTGGTTGTACGAACCCACTGATCAGCCACTCCCGTGCCCTCTTCCGTAGATTTACATTTACAGTGGGTATGACCTCATTGAAAGCCACGCTGTCCCAAGGATACTGGGAGAATGCAAACCGATCTTCGACGAGACTAAGGACCCAGTGACTGACGACGGTGTCCTTTTTCGACGGTCGAGGCATCAACACGGCGGTGGGGAAGTAGGCGTCCGCCAACTTCAGCTTCTCGAAGTCCCACATCTTCCTCGTCGCCAGACAACTCCTCCAACGCATGCTTGACGTGCAACATGTGAATTGTTGATCTACCGCCAAAATGTCTCCTAGTGAATGCTTCGGCGCGGTTCACCGGCGGTATCTCGGCTGCGAACTTCAGCCCGGTGATTAGGCAATACTCCGATTTTGAAAATAGGAGTGGTTTGTCGGCAACAATCATCCACAACTCTTCGCGGTTGTGCAGCCTCGTCTGGCTCTAGATGAGGTACCACAGCAACTGGCACGAGAGGTTAAAATCAGGTTCGGCACTAACAAGGCGGTCGAACGGACTCTCGTTCCTAAAAATCTCCCACTCGTGGTGGTTCATACATTGTCTTATCAGCTGGCTGGCCTCGCCGTATAACGAGTTCAGCTTTACACGGCAATCAAGAACTTCGTCCCCTGTGCCGAACTGCTTCTTCATCACAACCTAATTTATACGTAAAACACATTTTATCTAATTACGTGGTATGAATATTGAAAATAAAAAACCCTTATGCACAGATGCACAGAGGACCGCATCGCATATGTTGAGATTCAAGCACAGATGCGCATGAGACCCCTGCGAATCGGCGCGGTCCCAGCAAGGGTCCCCTACGTATAAGCGCGGATCCCCTGGTCATAGCGCGCGGGTCCCCTGACCTTGCGCGTGTCCAGTGACACGGGACCCACCCGTTAAGGTCAGGGGACCCGAGCCTTTAAGCAGGGGACCCACGCTAATACGCAAGGGACCCGTGGTGGGGACCAAGAGTAAGGAGCTCTGAAAGCTGTTCTGCTGAAACGCGTGATGGCATGAGTAAGGAGCTCTGAAAGCTGCAGGTCTCGTGCTAAGATATAAGATGTCTTCTTTCCCTTCATTTTTCCTGATTTCTTTTATCCCCGTTTTATTTGATGCCGCGTGTTCTTGACTAATTTTGTGAAAGGTGCTGTATAATGTCTAATGGGGTTTCAGTTGTGATGTTAATTTAAGTCTTCTTTTAGGGTTTAGGCTGTTCAAGTGATATTGTGTTTTATTTGTATGCGTTAATGTTTTTTTCCCGAAATGGGCAACTCAAAGTTGTTTCCACATATGTGAGAAGCAAATTCTTGACTAGCCTTTCGATTATTTGGGTTTCTTTCGAATGGTTCCGTACTTCTGTGTTTAGCTACATCTTCGATGTGTGATGAAGGAGATATCCGTTTGGCCTTCTTTCTCATCTATGTACTTAGGTTTCTTTCTCTCTTGAATATAATTGCTTTTCTTTGTTTTTCAAGAAAATCGTCAAACTCCTTGTTACATTAGTCAAGGGAGGATCTATGTCCGCACTTCTTTCTCATATCTATAAAATTTCTGGATATTTCAAATTTGTTTTCTTTAAATTTTGCCATTTCAATAAAAGCATCAAACAACTTGTTAGATCTATGATTATACCATTTAATTAGTTTAAATGCAATGCTCGATCTCACAATGAATGTAGATTCTTGCATGCATACACCAGATATTACCACACCAACGTTGCACCCTTGCTTGACTTTGATTTTGATACTTGTTGAATTTTCAGGAGGCATTGACAAGAAAGGATTGGACACAGAATTCTGAATTTTCCCTTCGAGAGCTCAGCGCCGGAGACGACCTCAATCCCATCTGGTCTTCTCGAATCATCCATGTCGCCCCACAACCAAACCAGGTATCATTTTTACCTCCCGAACCAGCAGTGCCTGTGAGTGATGCTTGTGTTTGATGCTCTTCTTTTCTTTTCCTTAAATTCGAATTGCATTATCACCAGTTTAATATACTTTTTCTTTATCTTTCCGACATATACAACTTAATATTATATACATGTAATTAGTTATGGAACTTACGTAGGAAAAACTTGTAAACAATCATTTGTTTATTTTTCAAAATATTAATTGCAATGCCGATTGGAATTAGGAAATTAAAAGGATATAAAAGTAATATTATATTGTTATTCTTATTCGTCAAGTCCATCGAGTAAATGATATATGAAATTGTTTTTTTTAATTAACGTCGCAGGATTTGCGAGTCTCACATGACACTTGTTGAGCAGTTCTCATTGTTTATGTGGTAAGATATTCTCACGACCGCTAAATTATGAGACTTGTTTAGCTTCACAACCATTTAACGAATCTCTTCTTACACCAACTGATATAATGGTACGCGATCATAAGAGATGCCTCTCTTGAAGAAAGACGAGGGGAAAAAATGAACGCCGGATGGAGAAAAATAGAGGACTTGTTAATTTAAGGTCCAACCTTGACCGCTTAATGTGCATAGTCGAAGAACCTGATGTTCTTCCTATTGTGCCTAACTGCAAGTTCTGTGATGCTAGACGCGTCTACTTAGAAACGCCAGGATTTTGTTTGGAGAAGTTAAGTTATGCGAGACGAGAAGGTCGCCTGACTTAATAGATTTATACTTGGGTGATTTTGAAGAAGCTAGACATTTCCGCCAGTATGCCCGTGGTTACAATAACATGTTCGCCTTTACGTCATTAGGAGTTCATTATGACAAATCTCTAGCAAAAAGAAATAATGGGGCATCTACACGTTTCGGGTACAGGGTCAACTTTACCATTATTTGAATCAATTACTTCCGATGGATAATAGTAACCCTAAAAACCTCCAGCTGTATTTGTTCGATACGGAACACGAGATCTCAAACCGAATGCTTTGCAATTCTAATTTTAAAGAATCGGTTGTTGAAAAATTGCGTCTTGCAAATTAATCCTTATGCGAAATTTCTTAGAAACCTTAATGGCTTTCCTTATTTAAACAACTACAAAATCACCTTACAGACTGACCCTATGGTTGATGAAAATGTCTTCAACAGACCAACAACTTCTCAAATTGCCGGGGTATGGTTGGAATCAGACGGTGTGAATCATGATGCAAGCCCCCACATACAAGTATATTCGAAGTCTGGTCAACCACAAGTTATTAAACACTACTACGGTTGTTATGACCCCCTCCAATATCCTCTTATATTTCCTCTTGGCGAACACCGAAGCATAGAGCGATTAGGCCAACGAAATAAAAGCAATGTTTAAATGAAGTACATGAAAACGAAGTTGCACATGTAGTTGTGGGGGATTATTTAGTCAATGAGGTTATAGGTACTTTAAAGTGTTAAATTATATTGTCGTGCCTTATAGTTTGTTATGTTGCAAAATCCCTAATTTAATTCATTTTGTAGGTTCTACGGAGAAGGTTGTCGGGAAAAGAGTATCGTGTCGTGAGTATTATTGTTATAAGTTACAGGTAAGAAATGATGATTGCTCGCATTTGTTACATGTTGGTAGACTTTTGCAGCAATATGTAATAGACATGTACATTAAAATGGAGACAACGAGGGTAGAATTTTATAGAACTGAAGAAATGCAGAATCATTTTCGGAAAGAAGTATACCAAGGTCTGTTAGATAGTGTGGCACCAGAAGGGTTCTGAAGTAGGAAGCCGCATAATATTGCCATCTTTGTTTGTCTTCTGATGAGATACAAAATTGACACGACGCTGTAGTGAGAATTTTCCGTGCGAAATTGGAGGTCTTAAATAATGAGTTATTTAAAACAAGATTTTTGGTACCATTATCGCATATGCTTATGTCGTTGAATTTCAAAAGAGAGGTTTACCTCATGCTCATTTCTTGTTTATCTTAAATCAAGCATCGAAAATGTTTGATCCACAAGCTTTCGATACAATAGTATGTGCTGAATTGACTGATCAAGATACAGATTCTTACCTATATCAAGTGGTAAAGAAACACATGATACATGGACGCTGTGGAATTTTAATCCAAAATGTCCATGCATGAAGAATGATAATGGTTGCAAGTTTAAGTATCCAAAAGATTTTTCTGAAGCAACAAAATACGGAGACAACAGCTACCCGATATATCGTCGTAGAGATAATGGTCGTTGGGTTGAAGTAAGAAGGTCTCATCTTGATAATCGTTGGGTTGTACCATACAACCCATATTTATTGGCCAAATTTAATTGCCACATCAACGTAGAGATATGCTCAACGATCCAAGCTATAAAATATATCTACAAATATATTTACAAAGGCCATGATAGAATCTTATACACATTAACCACAAATGAGAATGAACCAATATTTGATGAAATAAAGAATTTTCAGCGCGCACGGTGGGTATCAGCGCCCGAAGCAATGTGGAGGATTTTTGGTTTTGACCTTAACCACGTGCATCCATCTGTCATTTCTTTACCTGTCCATCTTGATAACGAACAAACAATATCTTTCTCCGATGATCAGCAGCTACAAACACTTCTCAACAAACCCACGATAAAAAATACTATGTTGACCCAATTCTTTTACATGAATGAGCATGACGAATATGCGAGATCCAAGAATTGTTTATACATCGAGTTTCCAGAATATTTTACCTGGCATCCTAATCTACAAGAGTGGAAACCGCGTAAAAAACAAACTGTAATAGGGCGTATCTTAACAAGTCATCCATCTGAAGGAGAAAGGTTTTTACCTAAGGTTATTGTTGATGCATCAAAGAGGACCAACTTCATTTGAAAATTTAAGCACAGTTAGGGGAAAAAGACTCAACGCCTTTAGGGAAGCTGCACAAATGCTAGGATTAATGGAAGACAATAATACATGTGAGGGATGTCTTGCAGGAAGTATATCATACTTGATGCCTTCTGCTTTACGACAATTGTTCGCAACATTACTTATTTATTGTTCACCAAGTAATCCTAAAGACCTATGGACAAAATTCGAAAAATATCTTTCAGAAGATTTTAAAAAGGACAAGACACTTAGGCCTGAATTAGTAAAACTTAAAACGTTTGATTCCATCGCGTACAATCTTTATTCAATGAGCAAAAAAATAGAAGACTTTCCATTCCTAAGCGATGACATAGAAGTGAATTCCACTACTAATTTGACAAGGAGTTACAAGCTGAACAAAACATTATTGTAGCTGAAGAAGATATTTAGCATTCGCAAGACTAAATAATGCACAACGCATTGCTTACGAGAAGATACTGCATCACGTCAATCATAATTTGCCAAGAGTGTTTTTCGTTGATGGTCTTGGAGGTACTGGAAAAACATTTCTTTATAGAGCATTGCTCGGTACTATAAGGTCTTCAAAACAAATAGCTTTAGCTAAGGCCACTTCAGGAGTTTCCGCATCTCTACTTCCTGGAGGACGTACTTCCCATTCGAGATTTAAAATCCCGTTGGAAGAAAATTCCACGAGTTCATGTAATATAAGCAAACAAAGCACGTTGGCTTATTTGATACGAATAGCAAAACTAATTATATGGGACGAAGCCACAATGGCAAAACGCAGTGTTATCAAGAAGTTTGACGAAATGTTAAGAGACATAATGTGTTCAAGTGATATATTTGGCGGCAAGATTATTGTGTTCGGTGGCGACTTTCTTCAGACATTACCGGTTGTTGCTCGGGTAGCAAAGAAGATATCATAGACGCTTAAATTGTAAAGTCGCCTCAATGGAATAGATTTGAGAAAATAAAATTGCACCAAAATATGCGAGCACTACTTGATCCACAATTTTCTGGTATCTTTTGAAAGTTGGCAATGGAGATGAACAAGTCGATGATAACTGTCAGATCCAGATTCCACTAGAATCGAACATCAAATTCGAAGATGATGAAAGCTCTTTGAATAAGCTAATAAATGCAGTATTCCCAGCCATCGAACAAAACTTCCAACCACAATCATTCGTGAAAAGAGCTATATTAACTACGAGGAACGATTTTGTCCATGAGATAAATGATGTCTTGCTTGCTAAATTTACGGTGAAGAAATAGTGTACTTAAGTAACGATTGAGAATGTCGTTGCATGCTCTATCCCAGACCAAGAAGAACTATTCCACTCCCTAACCCCGAATGGGATCCCGCCGCATAAGCTAGCATTAAAAAAAAATGCACCAATTATTTTGCTTCGAAATCTTAATCCGACAGAAGGTCTTTGTAACGGGACACGCCTCATCTGCAAAGACTTTAATAGTAATGTCATTTATGCGGAGATTTCAGTAGGCACACATATTGGGAAGCCTGTGTTTATCCCACGTATAATAATATTAGAATCACCAAGAAATGATTTTTCATCCATACACTTCAAGAGAAAACAATTTCCAATTCGTTTGTGTTTTGCAATGACGATTAATAAAGCACAAGGACAGATGCTTGATTTTGTTGGAATTTATCTTAAAGAACCCGTTTTCTCACATGGGCAGCTTTACGTTGCCTTATCAAGACCTAAATCAGTTGACCAATTGAAAGTCTTGATAAGACCAACATCACCGCAAACACGACCAAACGATCGTACAAAAAAATAGTCTACAAGGAAGTCCTCGCATCAGCAGAAATCGAGTAGCCCTGTTCATATCTGCTTCTACTAGGGAAGAATTCTGCGTGCTGAAGAGAAGAAATGAGTTCGACTTCCTTCCTTATTAGTGCGCACCTACGGTTATTGTAACAGCATTGCCAATACAGTGGATCCAATCAGTATACTTGCATAATGTTGTCAATTGTCTTGCTTATTATATTTGATCATTATTTATTATTACAGTGGAAATTAGGAGTATGAATAAAATTTTGATAAGGTTCGTAATTTAGTTGAGTTTTTCTCTTTCCTCATTTAGCCTATATTGCATCTAGGAAGCAGAGGTGATGGCTATACCAATGCCTGTGTGGCCCATACCTACCCAAGAAGAGCATAGCATACTTCATCCCTTTGTTATGATATTGGCTTCGGTTGACGTATCTGTACTGTACGTGTAAGCAGTAATTAGTATATTTATTCTACTCCTTGTGGAAAATATTCGTTCCATTTCAAAATTATTGTCATTAATGAATGGTGTCTGTCTAAGGACAAACATAATGGACAAGGTCGTAAAAAAGGTGTCTACATAACAGATCTCTTTGTTATGATTTTTTTGGTTAACAAATATTTCTACCAATCATGCCGACGTGCTCTACTCTTACGAGCAAATTGTCACTTACAAGCAACATTATTTTATCACAGTGCATGTACATCTAACATAACATCGTTCTATATTATGTTTCTCTGACGGTTTTAACCAGTTGATCCCGGGGTACGCGGCTACATAGAACCCGCACAACGTGCGTCTACATTAGCTAGTATCTGAATAGGTCTATATATTCACATACATATACATAAAAATATTAATCCATTTAGAAAGCTAAAGTGCACGTGGAGTCAATTTAGGGTATTGTTAAGTATGATCGTTGGGAAACTAATCTAAGAGACTAAGAACAATAATATAACGATATGTGAGGGAAAGCATTACTTAGCTCATGAGGAAAACTCACCCTTGTCAAATCATCATTCACGAAAATCTAGGCCTTCATGTATATCAATAATGCGATAACAAGAAAAGGAAAACCCTCATGTGGTAAGAAGAGCAACATAACGAACGGATAGAAAAGAAACTCCAGCCAGAGCAAAAGAAATTAGACAGGCGAAGAAAATTAAAACAGCTCAACTGGGACGTGAGGTAGGTGAAATATTCATCTACAACACGTAAACATTTGTGTTTGATATAATCTATTTTCGGTGTTTTACGTGTTTATGTGTTGATATGATAATTATGTGAATTTTCGAAGTATTATTCTTACTTGGAATCTCAGATTTTTGAGTTTTAAATTATGTGTTCGTGCGTACATGTTATTATTGTATATGTATTAGAAAGTTTGTACAAGAACATATGGAGTACTGAGAGGTTTTCGGTGCTTAGGGTTTTCAGTAGACTTACACGTATGGATCTTGATTACTAATGGGTGATTAAATTATTTTAATCTTAGGAAGTTTTCTGCCCTAGTAGTTAATTGTTGAAAGGTTTTCGGCACCAAGGAGTTTTTAGAATTTGAATTAAGATAAGTGTTAGATATAGGAAAGTGTTCGTGACTTGTTAAGTGGTTAGTGTATATCATGTAGAGTTTGATTGATTCAAGGTGATTCGTGACTTAGGGTTCAACACCCAAATGTTTTCGTGGTCTAATGCAAAGAAGAGAATAGGCTTTTCGATATTAAATACATGTTGTATTATCGGCAATTTCTACCTGTTGACATTAGAAAAGTTTTGGCATTTTATGAAGTTTTCGATGTCTTATAGTTGGATGAAAAGTTTTCGGTGTTATCATTAAGTTTTCGGCCGCTTTAATGAGATAAGTTTTCGGTATGCTTTTGGGGGTGTTTGTTTTGGGGTGATCTTCCAAAACATCACCGTGATCCTCTCGTTTACCACTTATCACTGTGTTTGTTTAGTCTAGGTGATGAGTCATCACCGGAATGATGGATCACCTAGGTGATGAAAATGGGGGTGATATTTCATATTTCAGATCACCTCAAAAAACCTAGGTGATGCAACATCACGGTGATGAGGTGATTTGTCTAACTTTTTAATGGACGAGAATACCCCTCATATTTTAACATTATTACTTTATATGCCATTATAAATATAATTACATGATTAACATAATTAAATCTTAAAAATATTTCAGTCATTTAAAAATATTAAAACTTATATTTAAAAAGTACAAATATAAATAATGCTTATAAATTAAATGTATATTTTAATATTAATGATTATCACATAAAATATCACCTTAAAAAAATTTAACACGTTTTTTAAGTCATACGTATAGGGTCAAATATGACATTTATACAACGTCACCCTACACATCACAGTGATTAAACAAACAGAATACTTCAATATCACGTTGATCTGCAAAATGAAATATCACCTTAAAACAAACACACTGATGACATATCACCTTGATCCACATTCCGGTGATACTCACATCACCGTGACGTGCGTATCACCGTAATGTTGGATCACCTGAAACAAACAAGAGTTTTCATTACATTCACTAGGGATTTCTTTTCTCATAGAAGTTTTCGGCAATGTCAATACAGTTTTCGGTATTGTTCATACAAAAGTTTTCGGCATGGTAATTCAAAAGATTTCGGCACTCTTAAAAGAAAGTTTTCGGCACCTCATTATTAGACCAAAGTTTTCGGCATCATAGGTTTTCGTCATTTCCTTAAAATGTTCTCGGTATCTAAGAAAGTTTTCCGTATTTTAGGGTTTTGATATTTAAAAGTTTCAGTATGAACCTATATTTGGGAGTCTATCATTTAAATTATTTTCGAGTGAAAAGATTTATTCTCAGACTGAATTAGGAAATTTGGGAGAAATATTGTTGGTGAATTTAGGGAAATATTCTTAGAGAATTTTGAGGAGTTACCGTTAGTGAATTTTGGGTAGAGTTAGAATATTTTCGATGAAAATATTATTTATTTATTTATATATTGTTGCCTTTTCATTTGCACTGCCTAGCATGTGCACCATACATTAGTGTGATAAAGGTTAACCGTCTTGGCACGGTGACACATTAAGGTGTCGGCGCGAGGCGCGTGTGGGAAGATGTGACCGATTTTGGTCGTCGACTCGTAGTGGAGTCTGTGGGTAGTACTAGTGCACCTGACAGTTTTATTATTGTCGAGGCCACTTTCGTATAAGATATGAGAGGGTCTGGTTGGCGAAAGTAACGACCTGGTAGAGTTAGCTCAGAGAGATCGCTACCAGCGTTGGCATCGCCGGGGCAGGAAGAACGTCTTGGGAAAGGGCGACCTGTGAGACAGTGTACGTTACTACTCGAGAGCCGATTTCCTGACCCCTTCCTTATATGGGTTGCGCGAGGTGCCTAGTTCTAGCCTGTGGCCCTAGTGGTTGAGGTGAGACCTGGGGTTGAGATGAGATCTAGGTTGATACGAGGTCAAATGGTAGGACGAGCGTGCATTGCATGGTGAGGCGAGAACACTTTCATATGAGATATGAAAGTGTTGGTATCGGGATTGAGTCGGGGTTGAGTGCACGTTGCATGTCACGCATATTTTCACCTACTGAGCAATAGCTCAGAATTTTACATGTTGTAGATACCGAGTCCCGCGCTGATGAGCGTCGCGACTAGGCGGGCTGACGGCGGTTCTCCACGGACTTTTAAGGGCGGGGCCGTACATGGATGACGACATGTGGAGCGATGTTAGGGTTTTTGATATTTTGATATTTGGGGCTATGGCCCTGTATAGTGATGACGATGTAGATGTCGTTAGTCCTATATTTTATTCCGAAAAAGTTTTTTGTTAGACGGATCTTCCGCGACTTACGTTGCGAAAATCCGCCACTAATTATGACTACAAAGTGAGGGTCGTCACAATTATGTTTGATTGTCACGTCTGCGCCACCGAAAGATCGATGTTTACGTTTGTATGAGGTTGCAATGCTTGTAAGGTTGTACGATGCACAACAATGCACTCAGCTGTGAGACTGCACGACTTAAACATTGTAAGACTATAAGACTGCACAACTATTATTTAAACATTATAAGACTGTACGATTCACAGCTATCAGAAGGCACTACTTGGAGATTGTAAGACTGCACGACAATGAGAATGTAGATAATGTTTTTTATTATTGTTTTATAAGAGCTAAGGATAATCCTGCAATAATTTTATATTACACAATAAAAAGATTGACATGTGGACAAAACCGATCTAACTTTAAAATTGTGTCGTGCATACACCATCTTAGTTCCTTTATTGTATTAGCCAAATAAATACAAGTAATGGTTATACATGCCATTTTACGATTTCATAACAGTATTTCATCGATCATGCTACTGTGATTTTTCTTATTAACATATGCATGTCATCTATATACTTCGGATGAAAAAAGGAAACCCGTGCATCGCACGGGTCTAAACCTAGTATTTGATAAATTAGGAAAAAAGGTTTTTATTAGACGGGCCTTCTTCCGCGGCTTACGCGCGGAAATCCGCCACTATCCTACTCAGAAAATGAGGGTTGTTACACTAACCCGCTCACCGGTACGTCAAAGTACTACCGCCTCAATACGGTACGAGTATCTCTCCTCTGTAATATGATATGCATATGCTATGCATATAAACGTGATAACATATGAAAGCATGATCCACATGAAACGTACGTAAAACATGTATAACACGTAAATAATCAAATCACATAAAAAGCACATAATTCACATATGTGTTTACGCATTGTAGATGAATAATTCACCTACCTGTGCTTAAATATAGCAGGTTAGAAATCCTATAAATTCTCTAATGTATTGGACCTTCAGACATGTAAAGTAATTCTAGGTCAGTACATGCATAACTTTCTCGAACTGTAAAGAAATAAAATGACCGGGTTTTGAAAACGAATCTAAAGGTCAAAGTCAACGTGTAAAACTAAGTTGGTTTCGAAAATATCGTGTATTGGAAATCAGTTTCGAAATTTACTCGAGTTTGAAATTTGTTTCGAGTTGAAAGGTTTCGAAATTATTCAGCTTTGAAGTTCAAAATTACACACGTAATTTTTCCAAAATGATATGCGAAATTGTTTTCGAAATGTATTTGGAAACGAGTTTCGAAAGCCAGTTCGAACTTTGTTTCGAAATTCCTTTCGAACTTGATTTCGAAGATTTTACTTCAGGCCTGCGAGAAGCCCTCAATTGGCCCGCAAAAACAGTTTTTGGCCCGAACCCCTATTACACGTTTCGAAAATCTCAACGGCCCGCGAAGCCCGCTTTCTCTCTCTTAGCTTTTCAGCCCGCGAAAATAATTTGGCACACGAGAACTTTTATATACTCACAATTCGCAAAATCTTTAGCCCATAAAATCAATTCTCAACCCGAAATCGAATTGCGAAACCTTTTTGCAAAACTCAACAATTTATTATTGCGAAAACTTTATGATTTCTCGAAATTATTCTTACGAAACTTTATGATTTCTCGAAATTATTCTTACGAAACTTTATAATTCTCGAGACAACTTTTTCGAAAAATTTCGTGATTTCGAAATCACTATTACGAAAATTATTTTAATTCTCGAGATGACCTTTGCGAAAAATTCATACTTCTCGAAAGCATCTTTTGCAAAAATTTCATAATTTTTCAAAGTTTTAATTGCGAAAAGTTGGTAGTTCTCGAAGCATACTTGCGAGCATTGCTTTATTCTCAAAATCGATTTTGCGAAAACATTTCATACCTTTCGAAAACTCACATTACGAAATTATAACACATAAAATCTACAATTTCGAAATTAAATTGTCGAAAACACCGGCTGCGAAAACACACCTCAATTTCTCGATATGTATTTCAAACACTTAATTACATTATCGAAAATTTCTTTCGAAAGATCAAACTTCATCTTTCTCGAAATCTTTCTTTACTATCAAGACTCCTTTCGAAAACTATACAAAACCCAGAATACGGTACGTCTCAAAACTTCAAATTTTCTGAACATACGTGTGTTTCGAAAATTCACTAAAATCTGTACATCATCATATAATTCTCGTGATCGTTACTGTTAAACCCATATTCCAGATATTCTCAAGCATACAGACCTTCGACCACTTCATAGTTTATCATACATCCATATAACCTCATGTATAATCGTCAAAATAGATTAAGTATATTAAACACATATCAAGTAGTCTACATACCTTATTTCGACAATCAGCTTCCTGAATTATTAAGCTTCCTATATTGCGAACTTTTCTTATTTTGCTTAGGATACCTTCTGTAATCAGTTCGTGTATGAGAAAATCAGGGTTTTCTCACCTTCTTCCTTGTTATAGTATATTATTAGATAAGCATTAGATTATCGAAAAATGGAAATGATGGGACAAGTTGGTGTGTTACGAATTTTACCTTTAACTTCAAGTAAAATTATTGATCTTGATTTTATTGTTCTTTGGATTATTGGGCTTTATTTCGTGACTTAGGCAAACTATATGAATATAGCCCTATCTTATTCCAAAACCATTATTTAAATATAACCCAATTCCTATTCATTCTAATACTATTGTTCTTGGTTAACTTCTTTGATTAAGCTTCGAAAATAATTTGAAACTGTCCTAACTCACCTTTTCATCACAACTTAAATTTCTTTTATTAATACTCCTAATTTCTAATATTATATAGTCAATTACATCAAAATCCCCGTATTACATTTACGGGTATTACACCCCTTCAGTAAAATTAATATTAAACAGATTATATCTCCAGAAATGTGGGCAATACACCCTATGAAGGATCGAGAATATCTTCATCCAGATTCAAAGGCTTATGTGAAATTTAATTACTGGCATTATATCGATGTCTTTTACAGAATATTTTTATACCAGAATGAAAATAAAAAGTATTCTTAGCGGATAATAATTTGCTTAGATGTTTATAAGCAGGAAATTATTACTTGGCTTTTCCAATGGTGGTATCATACGAAGCCCCGATAAAAATCCTTAAAGAGGCATTTCAGGATTATATGCTGAATGGGTTAAAGTTTCGTCGAGTCTAATAGTGGCAGAACACAATAATTAATGCATTGTAGGTATGGTTCTCTGCATTTCTATATTGAATTCGGTATTCCTTGGATTTGGAGATGGAATCCATAAGTGGGTTATACCCAACAAAAAATTATGTGTCTTAGAAGGTATTTTATACAAAATTTTGGAAAAAGATGACTAGAAAATTGAAAGTGGCGAATGAAAGCCAAAAAACAAATGATGAAATTGAAGAAAAGATTTATCAATACAGAAACAAATCAAGAATCATAGACAAAAGGGAATCTAGTCGTTTTGAAATTCTTTCAAGAAGGCTTAATGGTCAAAAGGGAAAGATGAAAACGGAAGAAATTGTTAATGCCTACTTTGGACAAATGAAGAAGGATATTGCCAAAAATTTTAGCGTTGAAGTCTCCACATACTTTTCAATGGGAACTTCGTCAAAATATGAAGACTTTTGCCAAGTAAGTGAAGGACAAGATCTGGAAGATACAACTGACATTCTAGTTGATGAGGCTATTGATCATATCAAAGAACTGTTGAAAAAGGTTCAAGAAAAATCCAAGAAAAGGTGAAGAGCACTACGAAGCTTAATTAAATGTAGAACATATGGCTAACAATACTTTAAAACAGACGAAGGCATCAAATAAAGCTAGAAGAACAATGGGCAAAGAAATTCTTTGCTCTCATAATTGTTGTACTATTGTCTACTTTTTCTGTCTTTATAATGTTGTAATTTGTATGTGTTGTGTGTGTTCAGTTTTTTGGGATAGGTTCTCTCACTCTTTCCCTCTCTTTCCCCTTTTCTTCAATTCTTGTGTGATAATAAAAAAGAAAGGCTATTGAAGCTTCTTCGATAAAAAATTTCCAAGTAAGTTTTAATCTATTTTTTTTATTTATTTCGTTTTCATTATAGCCATAATGGAGGGCTACATTATATCGCTAAATTACACTATGATAACTTAATACTTGCCATGGTATATATTTAAAAAATGATCAAAAGAACCAAATATTTGAATAGAGGTTACGAAAAAATTTAATAAAGATTGATCCAGTGTATTCGGCGGTTGGCTTTGCCCGTGTTTGCCAAAGGGGCGTTTTGGACGTTTGGTTGTTACCGATAGAATTAATCCTTTGAAATTTTTATATGCAAAATTATCCTCGATATGGTAAAACTACCATTTATCTATATATATGTGTATATAGTCTAAAAAATATTAATAATAATGTACACAGACTACAATTATATATATAGATACGGTATAGTTTCGATATGGTAAAACTACCATTTATCTATATATATATATATATATATATATATATATATATATATATATGTGTGTAGAGGAATGATATGGTGCTCACCTTATGTGAGCACCTTATATGGTCACATGCTGATTTGACACCGATTCGTGCCAAATCACCATGCCACTTCAACATCAAATGTGTGTGGAATCAACACATCGTAGGTGTCATAGATCGACACATATGATGTTGATGTGCCATATTCACGTCTTATATGGCACTTGTTGTGTGACCTTGATATATACCACATAAACATGTCACATCAGCATCATATGTGTCGATCTATGACACCTAAGATGTGTTGATTAACGCCACATCACATTTGATGTTGAACGCATGCTGATTTGGCACGAATCGGTGCCAAATCAGCAGGTGCTCATATAAGGTTCTCACATAAGGTGAGCACCATATCATTCCTCTATATGTGTATATAGTCTTCATCTTGAGCACACATAGACACTATATCTATATGCATAGCCGCAACTTGCACAAACACAAACAAGAAAGTGGTAATAGTACCTTGGGTATCTCATTGATTCATTTCTTAATCTCTTTTAGTTGATTGCAAAACACTCTCCTCACGTAGCTACGACTTTTTTCTTTTTTTTTTTTGCAATCGATAACTTGCCATTACGAAAACAAACAAACGTGCTAAATAGCACCCATGGCCGTTTGGTCGCATTGTGCCAAACGGAAACAACTCCTCAAAAAGAGGAAAGAAAACCCCACAAGGGGACAACACTCCCACATGGGGAGAAAAATGTCCACAAGGACAAAAACAACAGAAAACAAAACTAATTATCTAAGATAAAGAACTAAAGAACCTATTACAAAAAAAGCTATTAAGCTAAATCTATGACACCCTTCACTTTCTTAGACCTTCGACTTCTGGGTTTTGTCTTCCTCGGACTGGTGGCTCCACAAGGGAGAAAAAGCTCCTGACCCGAGGGTCGGGAGAGGAGACGGCAGCGGTGGCAGGTCAGCGAAGACAACGGAGACGACGGAGGGCGGAGGAGACGGCAGCGATGACGGAGGAGGCGGAGCCAGTGAAGGCGGTGGAGACGGCGGAGGTGGCGAGGGAGGCGGAGGCGGCGGAGGTGGCGAGGGAGGCATGGTAAAACAATCGAAAGCAGAAAAATGGTAAATTTGAACTAAAATAAGAATTACTGCTCCCCCATCTTCGTCCGTAGACGAGTATGGAGGAAAGAGTTTGATCCTAACGGTGTCTACAAGTTGATAGATCAGCTACGATTAGAAGTTGCAAATAGTGGGCGACCAACACTGGCGAGTACCGAGCGAAAGCAACAGGCAGCAACGCCGGCGAGTTAACGAGCTACGGGGGCAGGTTGTGGTCTACGAGCGACGAACCACGTGAGCTAACAGCGGGCTGAGGAAGACAATGAGATTTTGGCACTTTATTTATACTTGGCGTAACACTTCTTCGGGCTTAACAAGGGCTGCGAGCTTGTTAATCGAATTGGGTTCTTCGGGGCTTAACAATGGCCGTAAACTTGTTAATCGAACTTGGGATTTTTTTTTATCTGTTGCGGCGGGTTCCAGGGAGGAGAAGAGGGTTTCGTCAACATGACTTTTTTCTTCAGTTTCAAAAATGCTGGTGGTTCAAGGGATATTATTTTTTTTTCTTTTATTTTTTAATGGGCTTTAATATAATTATTTAATGGTTTGTAATAAATAGTAAATCTGATTTTTTTGACTCGATATCTAATTAATTGATGTGCTTAATAAATATACTAAGGGTACCTAGTCGGATATTGAGTACAAATTCCAATTTAACTTTCCGGTACCCGACCCGACTTACTTACATGTATTGGACCAAACTATCCAAACCCAATCATCGGACTATACCCGAAAACCCTAACTCGAACACCAACCCTTACCTTGAACGACAAAAAATGGAGGCAACACAACGGTACGACGAAATAGGCGAGCTATGGGTCTCTTGAATATACTCATTAGTTATAAATTTGGCCTAAACATGATTTGATATAGAATTCTTTTTCCTCATTTGCGTCCAAAACTTTAAACAAATATATATCACAAATCTTATAATTGACGACATAAATATCAGAATAAACCCCGAGCACACATCATTGTTGGTTTGGAGCATGGGGTACTCGTGCAAATGAACATAAAATATATGATCGTGAAAATTAAATTTTGTTTCGTTGATACAACTCAATAACTACACAGAGCGTCTGTAACATTTCATTTATATGCGTTAACAATATATTTTGTAATTGATAGCAAAAAGGGGGCGTACGGAGACCTCTTCATATAACACCTTTGCAATAGTATTTTGGTCGGATAATATTACAGATCTTTCATCGAAGTCCCATAAGCATGTCTAAATTTTACCTTTTTTTTTCTCAAAGGGCGTTGACTTGATATTTTAAACTTGGGACTGAAACTAAAACAAGAATAAGATGAATGGACCAAAATAGTCTTCATTTGTTTACCATATAGACCAATTTAGTCTCCGATGTTCAATTTAATCCGCGATTCAAAACTAGTACCTCCGTTAGTATGGCAATTAATTTTGACAGAAAATGATACGTGGCGACACGTGATTGGCCATAATAATGAACTAGCACTAAGAAAAGGGAAAATTCTAAAAAAAATACTATTAAATTAAATTAAATTAAAAATAAAAGAGAATAAAAAACTAAATTAGAAAATATTACTAAATTAAAATAAAAGATAAAATTGGTCCACGCAAAACATCGATGATTAAATTGGTCAATGAGATAAACATCGGGGACTATTGGATTTTCTCACGTTTGCAATACAAATAAATATCCATCGGTACTTACAGTTAGCGTACTGAATAAAGATGAATGGGCTCAGAATAAGTTGGCCCAATTAAATACAGAACTGACGGGCTACATTTATTTAGTCCAGAATACCCATTTACCCTAACTGGTCGCATATAAATGGTAGAAAGAACCTAGGGTTTGGAATTGCTTCGAAGCTCAGCTGCACCACTGTGAGACAGAGATAACGTTCCCTGCCGTAGGATTGCTATTCTAGCATCAACAGAATGGTTTCCTTCATACTTTCGCCTTGAATATTATTCTATACCGATGTGTTTGTTTTAAAATTTGTATGTCTCTGATCTGAAATTGTCGTTTTGATTACCGTAGAGTTTAATGAATTTGTACATTTTTGGTTTCCTAGACTTGCGGATCGTTTTTCTGAAGCTCTTTCTGCACTCATTTTTAGCATGCCACTTTTGAAAATTCTGATGTTTGTTATCGTCTGTTTATCGTTGATTTATATGATTTTTGATCTACTTGTGCTCTGCTTTACTGGCTCTACATGTGTTCTAAGGTGTTTTTCCATCGTGGTGTGACTCATAATTTACTTTTTGAGTAAAGTTCTCCATCATATTAATTTTTTTACTCTCCCTGTACGGTTTCATCTTTCTTGTTACATAACCATTGTGATAGTAATTGGAGATTTTCTAATTGACGTAGGTTGATAAGCAATCTTTCTTGTTCATTTCCAATGCATGTGATTTCTTTCTATATTTTCTGTTTCTTCGCTCTACAGGCTAGGGGGTTAAAGAAACACTTGAAACGTCTCAATGCGCCAAAGCATTGGATGTTGGACAAGCTTGGTGGTGCTTTTGTAAGTACAAGTCTCTGTGTTTTTGGCTTCATGTTATGGTCCATGAAATAATATCCCATGATAGATGATGTCCGAACTCCATTTTCTTATTGTTTGCAGGCCCCAAAACCATCATCAGGTCCTCACAAATCAAGGGAATGTCTTCCCTTGGTTTTGATTTTGCGAAATAGGCTCAAGTATGCTCTGACTTACCGTGAGGTCATGGCTATCCTTATGCAACGCCATGTCCTTGTTGATGGGAAGGTCCGGACTGATAAGACGTACCCTGCTGGTTTCATGGGTATGCTCGTTTCACTACTCTTCTCATAATCTTATTTATTTTGCTCGATTAGAATGCTGCATTATCAAATTTTTCGACATTTAACTCCGTGATGTTACACCTATGTTCGGACAACAGAACTAAACATAGGAAGCCTTCGGGTTATTTAACCCATGTATTTTTCATTATTGGTAATACTATCTTTTGAAGAAAAAAAAAGATGTTACACCTATGTTTTGTCTTTGTGTTTATATCTCGCGAATTCGTGCATTTCCAGATGTTGTCTCCATCCCTAAGACCAACGAGAATTTCCGTCTGTTGTATGACACCAAGGGGCGATTCAGGCTCCATTCAATCCGTGATGAGGAGGCTAAGGTTTGCTTTACTACTACCAAATTTTTTCTTTGTTTCCATGTTTAGTTCTTTTGACTGGATGCCGAATAATATAAAAAATTACATAGGTCATTAGATTATTCATGGTCAATTCAAGATTCAGCCTTGCCTGAGTGAAGATTGTAACTCTTATAGTAAGATTTATGACTCTCTCTCTCTCTCTCTCTCTCTCTCTCTCTCTCTCTCTCTCTCTCTCTCTCTCTCAGTTCAAGCTGTGCAAAGTTCGAGCAGTTCAGTTTGGGAAGAAAGCCATACCATACCTCAACACATACGACGGAAGAACCATTAGATACCCCGACCCAATCATAAAGGCCAATGACACCATCAAGCTCGACCTTGAAACTGGAAAGATTGTGGACTTCATCAAATTCGATGTTGGGAATGTTGTAATGGTCACGGGCGGTAGGAACAGAGGGCGTGTGGGGATCATCAAGAATCGTGAGAAGCACAAGGGGAGCTTTGAGACAATCCACGTTCAAGATGCAACTGGCCACGAGTTTGCTACACGTTTGTCCAATGTCTTCACCTTAGGTAAGGCCACTAAGCCTTGGGTGTCCCTCCCTAAGGGGAAAGGGATCAAACTGACCATTATTGAGGAAGCAAGGAAGAGAATTGCTGCACAATCTGCTGTGACTGCCTAATGTGAGAGAGGGTATGTGATGAGTGTTTTGCTGCTGCTTTTTTTTTTTTTACTTAAAACTGCTTTGCTTTGCTTAATTAGTATCCTATCTTAGTATCTGCCCGAGTTGCTTTCAGTCCGAAGATTTGTTAGTTCACTGTCTTCTTCGGGATGTTTCGCTTTTGGATTATGTTACGACAGATTTTGTGATTGTTTTCGCTGTCTTCTTCGTAATTTTATAACACGAATGCCAGAAATGGGGGCAGAGGATTATGCCCCATACCCACCCCAAGACTGTAAAAATTGGGGAATCTCTGCCCATTGACAACCCCAGAAAAGACTTTCTGCACTTGTATTAATAATTCCAATCTGAATGGAGTTTTTTTTTTGTCTACACTTGATGAATCTAGAAACAGGTTAGGATGTGTCTTGATGCAAAATGAGAAAGAAAAAGAGCTTCAACATGTGAAAGCGAGGCGACGCGTTAAACGCACTCCAACAGGTCGAGGAATGTCCTATTTGGACACTGTTGTACGGTGCGATTGCTGGTTTTTGTTCATAACCAGCGAAGTGCCCTAGGCATTTCAGCATTATAGATCGGATTAATCTCGAGTTTAACATGCATTGTTGTAAAATTCGGTCTAGGCAGCCGTCTAGGCGCTAATCTGATATCCACCACAGCTAAAGTGGCTTATACGTCAACTTATCAGCTTACTGATTAATCGCCCAAACTATCTGATTAATCGGCCGAACAATCAGCGAATTAATCAAAATAATTCGGCCAACTAACCTTATTTAATAAATTAATTAAAATAAAAATAACTAATTATAATAGTAAGGCTCATGGTAATTATATGCAGCCTCATGTGTAAACAGGCTAAGCCCTATGTGTGTATATGGAGTAGTTTCTCAAACCATTTTAGTAGTTTGAAAAGTCAGCTTTATAACTAATAAAAAAAATATTCATAAATAAATTTGAAGTCATTTGGTCTAGTGGTGTAAGGAAAGCGTAGGACTTGACCAGGGTTCGATTCCATTCCCATATTGAACAATATAACATTTTGTTTATATTGTAGAGATTAGGGATAATTTAGTAATTATTAAATGACGTTCAGGTTAATAACACATGTCTACCGCTTAATTTCTGCCTAGAAATCGCATGGGTCCCGCCTAGGCCGTCTAGGCGCTAGGCCCCTTCGAGACGTCCGACTAGCGCCTAGCCATTTTTACAACATTCATTACAGAACTCTTGTTCGAATCACACTACAATTATCTTTGTTTTCAAGTGTTACCATTAGCTGCTATATATTTGTTGGGAAGAAAATTTTCCTTTAGCCCAAATCAAGAAGCTCAAATTCGTAAGTTTGTGTGGGGTTTTTCTCTTATCCAATGTGACGCTTGAGTTTGCTATGTTACTTTTGCTTATGGGTTCATGAAGATAGTTCTTAAGGAAACTATATCAAATGTTCTTCCGACAAAAAAATGACTTTTTATTTCCTAATTGTACATCATCAATTATTTCATTGATTGGGTTCCCTTAGAGAGTCACATTCTTTAGATGCGGACGACTCGAATATGGTGACGACACGACGATATGTGATGCAACTGAATGACTAAATAGAGCTCATTCTGCAATTAATATTGAATGATTATTTAAATTTTCTATTTGTTTTATATTATTCATTTTAAAAATTTGAATAACTAAATATAAAAGAAATCGTAAAAATATTTCAAATTATTGTACCAACCAAATTCCAACGAAAACATGGAAGGTAAGAAATTAAGATTATAGCAACATTTTTAGTCGTGCAGTGTTTCGTCCAACTAACATTAGCTGTCGGCCGTAGATGAAATTTCCTGCTAACATTCTGTAGTCGGAATTAGTCCGCATTTCCGACTAGCATATGTCTTCTACCGACTAAGATCGTTAGTCTGGAGAATCAAATTGATTTGAACCAGTTGATATCGAAATTGTTTCTCTACTAAACAAATTGTTACTCTTTGGTTCATTAACATCGGTCAAGTAACTTTATTTCCCGTATCATCTTTTGGATGATCCGAGAAATCGGGCCATGAGAATAGGTAAACCCCGGGATAAGTATAATAGCCTGCAAACCACGCCAACCGATTCGATCACATTAGTTTAGGTCAATGTGTGAGACACCCACTCAACGAAATGTTGGCAGGACGAATAGATCGTGTGGCCTCTCCCCCATAATCCTTGAACATCAGCCTTGATGAATAGTCCATTAGTTACAATTACCATTTCACGACATCAAGGTTGTGTTTGATTCAAGGAGTTTAGTTAAGAAAGGAAGAAAAATGGAGAAGGAAAACCATTTGTTGTGGTTGGTTGATTAGAGAAATAGATAAGGATAAGAAAAGAAAATTTAAGTTGAAAGCAAAAATCATGGAAACCATTTTCTTCACCCAATGGTGAAGAAAATGAAGGAAAAACTAGTGGTTTAGAGGTGTCGTCCATCCAACAATTGTTATTAATTATCTTTCTTCGTTTTCATTCCTCGACATCCTTGATTATGACCTCTGTTTCGCTTTTAATGAGGCCGGTACTAGTTTCCTTCTTTCCCTCAAATTATCTCCCCATTCCTATCAAAATCTTGCTCGATCTGCTTTTCCGATGGCGAAGTTATTTACTTGGTGGAATTCTTTAACCTAGTTTCTTCCAAGGTTTTGATCGAGATCTCTCCTCGATGGCGAAAATATTCGTTCGGCGAAATCGTTTAACCTTGTTTCTTCCAAGGTCTTGATCGAGATGTCTTCTCGATGGCGAAATCGTTCATTTGGCGAAATTCTTTAACCTTGTTTCTTCCAAGGTCTTGATCGGGATCTCTTCTTGATGGCGAAATCGTTCATTTGGCGAAATTCCTTAACCTTGTTTCGTCCAAGGTCTTGATCGAGATCTCTTCTCGATGGCGAAATCGTTTGTTTGGTGAAATCGTTAACCTTGTTTCTTCCAAGGCCTTGATCGAGAACACTTCTCGATGGCGAAATCGTTCATTTGGCGAAATTCTTTAACCTTGTTTCTTCCAAGGTCTCTATCGAGATCTCTTCTCGACGGTGAAGTCGTTCGTTTGGTGAAATCGTTAACCTTGTTTCTTCCAAGGCCATGATCGAGATCACTTCTCGATGGCGAAATCGGTCATTTGGCGAAATTCTTTAACCTTGTTTCTTCCAAGGTCTTCATCGAGATCTCTTCTCGATGGCGAAATCGTTTGTTTGGTGAAATCGTTAACCTTGTTTCTTCCAAGGCCTTGATCGAGATCACTTCTCGATGGCGAAATCGTTCATTTAGCGAAATTCTTTAACCTTGTTTCTTCCAAGGTCTTGATCGAGATCTCTTCTCGATGGCGAAGTCGTTTGTTTGGTGAAATCGTTAACCATGTTTCTTCCAAGGCCTTGATCGAGATCTCTTCTCGATGGCGAAATCATTCATTCGGTGAAATCGTCAACCTTGTTTCTTCCAAGCTCTCATCATACTTCACGAAAATGAATTCATTTAATAGCGTGTTTGAAAAATAGGAAACAACCAAACGAAATTGTGCAAACTGAAAAGCAAATCAAACAATGTATAGTATGAAAAGGATAGGGGCTCGGTCCCTCAGGGGTAATATTTCCTCAAGTGCCGAGCGTTGTGCGGTCTCTCCAGCTTTTTCCCTTCCATATCTTTCAGGTAGTAGGCAGCTTCCCCAGTCTTCCTGATCACCCTGTTGGGTCCTTCGTATTTCGGGTCGAGCTTCCCTCTTTCTCCTTTGTGTTGTATCTCTTTCATGACGAGATCACCTTCCTTGAATCTTTTCAAGCACACCTTTCGGTTGTAGGCTCGGGTGATCTTTCTTTGATATGCTGCCATTCTCAGCGTGGCCTTTTCTCTTCCTTCCTCGATTAGATCGAATTCGTCCGCGTGGAGTTGATCGTTTTCTTCTGAATACATCATCACCCGAACGCTTCCCTGCCCTATCTCGACGGGCAGGATTGCTTCACTCCCATACACCAGACTGAACGGGGTCTCCTTGGTCCCGACTCGAGGCGTGGTTCTGTAGGACCAGAGCACACTTTGTAGTTCGTTGAACCATGCCCTTTTCAATCCATCCAATCGAACTTTGAGCGCCTGCACGATGGTCTGATTCGTTACTTCCACCTGGCCGTTAGTCTGAGGATGGGCCACGGAAGTGAATACTCGCTTGATCCCAAAGCTGGTACACCACTCCTTTAGCTTACGCCCACTGAACTGCCTTCAATTGTCGCTTATTAGCCTCCTCGGGACGACGAATCGACATAGTATGTTTTTCCATAGGAAAGAAATTACTGCCGCCTCCTTGATACGAACCAATGCCTCGGCCTCGACCCACTCAGAGAAATAGTCGACGGCTACTAGAGGAACTTTCGCTGTGTGGCGTTTCCCTTAAAGGGCCCGACGATGTCCAAGCCCCACTGATCAAACGGGCAGGCTGATACGATAGCCTTCATCATCTCAGCGGGAGCTCTTTGCAAATTGGCATGTTTCTGGCATCGGTGGCAGCCCCTTACCATCCTAATCGAGCTTGCCTTCATGGTTGGCCAAAATAAGCCCGCCAACATGGCCTTGTGCGCCAGCGCCATTCCCCCGATGTGACTCCCGCAACTCCCTTCGTGGATGTCCACCAAGGCCTCCTCGGCTTCTTCTTTAGATAAGCACCTAAGTAGAGGGCCTGCATAGGATCTTTTCAACAAAATCCCCTCAATGACCATAAAGCGGCTTGCCCTCTTGTGAGTCGTTCGGTCTAGAATTCTGTCATCAGGGAGGATCTGCTCCTCGAGGTATCGATAAATGTTGTATCGCCAGTCCTGGGGGTTTATTTCTCCCTTCCTTCTATCTGGTGAATTTGCGGAACCCTTTCTATCTTGATTCCTTCCTCAGGTGGGTTCAACGCACTAGCCCATTTAGCGATCCGATCTGCTTTCTCATTCTCTCTTCTATTGATTAGTATCAGCTTGAACTCCTCGAACTTTCCTTTCAACTCCTCAAAGGCTTTAGCATACTCGGCTAGCCTTTCTTCCTTGATGGCAAAATTTCCTTCTGTCTGTTTGACCACCAGCTGCGAGTCGGAATAGAAGGTCACTCGAGCTAATCCCATTCTTCCAGCCGTCCTCATCCCGAGCAGCAACGCTTCATATTCAGCCTCGTTATTAGATGCTCGTAAATCTAACCTTACTTCTAAGCTAGTTTCTTCTCCCCAAGGTGAGATGATTACCAGCCCGACGCCATTTTCGTGTTGGCAAGAGGACCCGTCCACATAGATCTTCCACATCTCTGCGGGTCCTTCCTCCGTCATCTCAACAATAAAGTCCGACAGCGCTTGAGCCTTGATAGCTACCCGCGGCCTGAATTGGATATCATACTCTACCAGCTCGGTCACCCACTTGATTGATGTCCCCGATACATGTGGTCGGCTTACGATTGTCCCCAGCAGCCTATTCGTCAGTACCACGATCGGGTGAGAAAGGAAGTAACGTCTCAGCTGTGATCACCAACGCCAGCAGTAGTTTCTCTTGGGAAGAGTATCGCGTCTCCGCCCCTTTCAAGATGTGACTGACGAATTAGACTGGTTTTTGTATTTTGTCTTCCTCCTGGACCAGAACCGAACTGATTGCTCGAGGAGTGGTGGAAAGGTAAACTATTAATTCCTCCTCGGGCTTTGGTTTATTCAGCACTGTAATTCCCTCAAATACTCCTTCACTCCTGGAAAGCCTTTTCACAATCGGGCGTCCACTCAAAGTCCTTCACCTTCCGTAGTAGTTTGAAAAACGGCATGCTCCGCTCAGCCGACCGGGAGATAAATCGGGACAATGCTGTGATCCTCCCCGTCAACCGTTGAACATCGTTGAGGGTCTTCGGCGATGCCATGTCCGCGATGGCTTTTATTCTATCCGGATTAGCCTCTATGCCCGAACGGGTCACCATATATCCCAAGAATTTTCCTGATCGGAGCCCGAATCTACACTTGGCAGGATTCAGCTTCAGCCCATATCTCCTGGCCGTGGAGAAAGTTTCTCGAATATCTCCTGAGAAACTACTTTGCGTCTTGGATTTTATCAGGATATCGTCTACGTACACTTCCACATTCCTCCTGATCTGAGCTTTGAACACCCGATCCATCAGCATTTGATATGTTGCCCCGGCATTTTTCAACCCAAACGGCATGACCACGTAGCAAAAGGTCCCTTCGGACGTGATGAAGCTGACTTTGGGCTGGTCTTCTTCTGCTAACCCGATCTGGTGGTAGCCTTGGAAGGCATCCAGGAAGCACAATAACTCGTGTTCTGCCGTGGAATCCACCAGTTGATCGATCCGTGGCAAGGGGTAACAGTCCTTCGGGCACGCTTGTTTAAATCTCTGAAGTCAACACATATTCGCCATTTTCCCCCCGATTTGGGAACCAGGACGACGTTCGAGAGCCAAGTTGGGAATTAGACTTCTCGAATGTATCCCGCCTTAAGGAGATCCCCGACTTGCTCTTTCACGATTGCATCCTTTTGGATTCCCAAATGTCTCTTCTTCTGAAAAACAGGGCGGACAGTGTTGGAGATATTCAATCGGTGCTCCATCACCTCTCGAGGTATCACCGTTAGCTCGTTCGCACTCCATGCGAACACATCTTCATTCTTCCTCAGCTGCTTAATGAGATATTCTTTCAACTCCAGGGGTAAGTCTCGGGCTATTTTGACCGTTCCCGAGGGGGGCCGGATCATGATCTCCTCCGTCTCTTCTTCAGCCGCCAACCCTTGAACCGTGTGTATGCAGGATAAAGCTTCACGACTCCGGGGATAGCTATCTCGACGACTCTTCAGGGACTTCAACTCGATTCTTACTTCTTCGACGTAGCATTTGCGTGCCTTCCGATCTCCATGTACCTCTCCCACCTGGTTTCCAACGGAGAACTTCAATTTTTTGATGCAGAGCGGAGGCCATGGCCGCAAACGAGCTTAAGGCTGGCCGGCTAGTATGACGTTGTAAGATGAGGACATGTCGACCACTAAGAAATAAGTGATCCTTGTCTTCTTCAGCTCTCCCGACCCGAGAGTCAAGGGCAATCGTATCAATCCCACGGCCTCGATCGCATGTCCTGTGAATCCGAACAAAGCTGTCTCCACCGAGTCCATATGGTATTCCCCTAATTCCATCTGATTCATCATCTCCTTGAAGATAATGTTAACCGAGCTCCCGTTATCAACAAACACTCTTCCTACATCATGGTTAGCTATCTCCGCCCGAAAGACTAGGGCATCTTCATAGACATCGTCTCCTCCGTGAAAGTCCTCGGGTCCAAACGATATGACCGGCCCTGATCGCTTTTTCCCCGGAGTTATTTCCCAGCTTTCCAGCTTTCTTACCTCGGCTTTCCTCGCTCTGTCCGAATCCCCGATCGTAGGTCCGCCCGATATCATATTAATCCGCCTTGGGGGCGCCTGAGGCTTTTCAAGTGCTTGGTTATGCTCGGGAGTGCGTCGGCAATTGTCTCGTTCTCGTTCAGCCATGGCTTCCCTTCGCGGCTCACTCTGCCTTCGTTCGGAGGATCGTCAATATCGTCCCGAAGACCGCTGATATCTCTCAGGGCGTCTGTCGCTCGCATAGGGTGGCCTTATTCCCCTCTCTTGCTCGAATTCCCTTCGAGGGTACTTGCGAGGGGTGTTCCCTCCTTCCTCCTCTACAAATTCTGCTCGAGCATCGGGGTTGGCTTCCACCAGTCTCTCAAGCTCATCATTCAAGTGAAAACACTTTTCCATAGTGTGGATTCGCAATGAAACTCGCAATACTCTTCCGAGACGGGTTTCATCGGTCCATTTCTGCTTCCAAAGGGTCTCTTTATGAAATACCGTCCTTCGCACATCTCCAACACTCTCGCTTTACTTATCTTCCATCGGGTATTGCTGGTTGGGGGCTTCCTCGGGGATTCCCGTCTAGGATTTTGTTCCTTAGAGCCTGGAGGACGGACCGGTTCATGGGCGATATCCGCCGTTCCGATTGCTCGCTTCTTGACTCCCTTTTTGAAGCCGTGCGCTTCTTCTACTCTCACGTACTTTTCGACCCGGACTATCAGCTCCTCTACCGTGGTCGGGTATTTCTTCACTAGTGATCTGAAGAGATCTCCCTCTTTCAATCCGTTATGGAAGGCTCCGATTAACAAATCTGGGGTGGCTGAGGGCACTTCCATCATAACTTTGGTGAATCTCCTCAGGTAATCTCGAAGATTCTCTTGGTCCCCTTGTCTCATGTGTAATAAGTTCACCGCCGAGCAAGGCCTTCCTCGACTGCTCGAGAACTGCCTTAGGAAGGAACGGGTGAAGTCCGTGAAGCTATGGATCTCCCCCGCAGGCAGCATGGTGAACCATTGCTGGGCTCCTCTGGCTAAAGTTGTAGCGAACACTCGGCATTTAATCTCATCTCCCAACTGGTACAATGCGGCGTTGCCCTCAAAACTGGCCAAATGATCCTCGGGCGGTCCTGAGCCATCGTACTTGCTCATGTCGGGAAACCGGAAGTTGTTTGGCAGAGGGGCCCGAGCAACCTCGTCCGAGAAGGGAGACCCCCTTTGCACTGTAGGGGCACCTTTGGGACGGCTAATTCCTTCAGAGTTCGGATTTCATCCTTCATGCGCTCCCACTGGGCTATCTGCTCGGTCACTCCCCTTCTCTTTTCTGCTCGTAAGGCGTTGATTTCTGCCCTCAGTGTTTTTTCCTCAGCTTCTTCGTTTTGCTCCTCAGTGCGCGGAATTTCTGCTCCCCTTCGCAGTCGCTCGGCCTCCTCCTCTTCCGTTTCGTTTGGCGGCAGCGAATCACGGCGGGTTTTTCGGGTCCGCTCAGCCCTCAGCGTCTCAACTTCAGCCCTTAATTTCCCTAACTCTGCATCGAACGATTCTCAGCCTTCTCTCGATCTCCTCCGCCGTGAGTACCTCTTCTACCAACGGTGATTAGGGGTCGTTTGCAGAATCCATCATGTTTTGTTTCTGGGAATATACGTTTTCACGTCTTCCCACAGACGGCGCCAATGATGTGTTCCGCTGAAAATGACCTTGGCTTGACGACTAGCTCGCGCGCCCTCTTGGGTCAACGACGGCGAATGTTTTGTACCTAACACTCAAAAAACCAACAGAAACAGGTTAGAGGGGGCCGGGGTGGTTGCCGGCGACGCCTCCGATGCTTAAGTCAGTTTTCGCTCGTAAAAAGGAGTAAGATAGGTGCTCGGCTTAGTAAGAACGGTTTTCGTTTAAGTGGGCGTACCTGGGAAATGACTTAACTGTTACCTTTTATACTAGGTTCGAAATTCATTGCCGTGACCTGGTCTTCTCCCCGCTCGCTTTTTCCGCGGACGTCGTGCAGGAATCGTGGTCTCTCCACTCAACCCACGTTCTCTTCTCTTCATCCCTCTTCCAATTTTTGTCTTGAATCCTCCTCCTCGACGTCAACTCACCCTAGTCGGGCTTTTCTTTTCTTCCTCGGGCATATTACTTCCATTCGACTCCTCTTGATCCGACTCGCTCGGGCTATCCGACGAACGCCCCGAGCGGCTCATTCTCGAGCTTCTTTCGAGCAGCCTTGCCAGGCCCTTCCTCTTCTCTTCTATTCGGCGTCTTCCTGGACATTCTCAGATCCCTTGTCGGGAGGGAGTTCCTCGGGCTTATGGGGGAATTCTCCCGATCCCCCGCCTTCTTGCTTTCCGCCCTTCCCTTCGCGGGTTATTTTACCGTTAGCCGAGAATCCCGAGGGTAACACAAACCTTTTCCATCGTCTTCTCCAACGAACGAGCTAATCTTCAAACTCGATTTCCGCCTAGAATCTCGACCTTAGTGAGCAGACGACAATTAAATCGATCTCAATTTCTCATGGGTCGTAGTAATTAAGAATAATTATTAAAGATTATAGAAAAATAATGCTTCAAACGCAATATAATAATCTCTTTGAATAACGACGAAATTTCGATTTTAATGGTCGAATGATGTAATTGACTCAATTTCATCACGGATCTTAATAACAGATGTGACTTATCAATGTTAATCATGGAAAATGAAGAATTTTGACACAAGCCAATATTGTATTGCTAATTTACACGATTCCTGGGTAATACATTCTACAATGCATAAGACACATCTCTTTTAGTAAATAACAAATCTTCACATAAAAATACCACATCTTCCATTAAAAATAACGATTCATATATTTTTAATAACACAACTTGTACACAAGCAAGGGACCGTGAGTAAAAATACCACATGTTCCATTAGAAATAACGATTCATCTATTTTTAATAACACAACCTGTACACAAGCAAGGGACCGTGAGTAAAATCACATAAAACCGCTATTGTTAATACCAACCGTGAGTAAATCGCATAAAAATCGTGAGTAAAATCGTATAAATACCACATCTTTCATTAGAAATAACGATTCATTTATTGTTAGTACCACATCATTAATCACAAATAACGATTAATGTATTGCTCATACAACATCTTTCATCAGAAATAACGATTCATACATTGTTAATAACGATTCACAATACGCTAAAAACCGCATAAATCTCGGTGTTATTGGCCCAATCGAGTAAAATCACGATGTTAATGTTGAACCGTGGTGTAAATAAACTCAATTTGATCGTGCATCTTAGCAGTAAAAAATTATATTACTGAATTTGATTTGATAAAATTACATAAATTAGGTTTCGTGATGATTGAAACGTTCGAGATGAATTACCACTCGATGCACGACGAATAACATGTAATGTGTAACTAATAACATATGTTTAGCAGAAAATAACTTTTCATAAGAAGTTATTACCAATTTAGTCCGTAATTGTAACATTACATTCACAAACAATAACAGATATTGGTCAGAAAATAACAGTTAACGTTTTTCTATATAATCTTGTACAAATAACCAACGTTTTAAACCTTGCCAACGCTTTATAAAGATAATTTATATTTATACCAGCTAAAACAGTGAACACAACAAAATACCCCAACCCAATACCAAATCCCTAACACCCCAAAGAGTGGATTATCTAGGAGTGATGGGGGTGGCGAAGGGTTCCCATGAGATCGAGGTGGGTAACAGTCCCTTTGCTGCCTTCCTCCGCTTAAACCCATGTCAGATCTCGGGTGGGAGGTTGATGGGAGTGGTGAAGAGGCTTACTTCGGACGCAACGAGTTTGGCGAAAAGACTTTGGTACCATTTTGTGTTTCTGAATTTTCTATTTTCATGGGCCTTCGAACCAATGGGGAGTATGCGAATTTAAATCTTAAATGTAAGAATGATGATAAAATCCCATACCAGATGTTTTTCGGACAGAGAAAAGAGTGGATTATCTAGGAGTGATGTTATTGAAAAAATGAAAGAGTTAGCTGAGAAAACAGACAGAATTAGTGTTGAAGATTTTATCCGCATGTATTTACTTCTTGTGTATATGTGCATTTTGTTTCCGACGTCAATTTACCGCATCCCCGAGTTCATTTTTCCCTACGTTGAGCTGGTTAACGAATTTGGTAATTATGCTTGGAGTCCTGCGGTGCATTCGTTTTTAGTGAGATCTATTCTTCAGAAGCCGAGGTACATTGAGGGGTGCACCATCGGCCTGTTGGTAAGTCTATCAGTGCCTGTCATCAATGCTTTTTGTTATGCATTATTATTCGTTTAATGTATCTTATACGACTATTTTAGTGTGGGCGTATGAGCACATTCCGTCGTTGGGAAAGCAAGGATAGTTGGCACTTTTCCTCGGTTGACCAGGTGGGTAGATCCAAATACGCGATCCACTGAAGAGGAAGCAGATGAATTGATCGAGAAATTGAACCCGTCCCAATTTGTCCATCCCGTTCATATACGCGAGAGAGAGAGAGAGAGAGAGAGAGAGAGAGAGGTTCGGTGGTACATTTCTTTGCCTGCTAGTCTAACAACAATCAAAGCACTTTGGGAACTACTGTGCCTCTGGAAAATAAGTTCAAGAGGCGGTCCTTTACCAGAAATCCTAGACCCCATACTATGCACATCATTGCTCTGGTCGTTTATGGTGTTTAATTGAAAGGTTGGCGATGTTTCGGTACAGAGTGAGCAGAAAAGACGAAGCTATGAATGTTGTTTGGTGTCCCGAATCGGATAAATCGAAGAGTTGCGACTAGTATAAGCTTTGGGCTACATCCTTATATTATCAATTAGTTTTAGAGTATAGGCCCACAAGCTTATATGAGGATGCATGCCCGCCTACCATCATGAATAATCTAGTATGGAACTGTCGTGGCTTCGGTGGTGCCCTTAAAATTCATCAATTTGGGCGCGCGACTGGTTCGCTCTTACACCCGGGTGTAATGCTCTTAATACAGAGACAAAGTATGGCAAGAAACATAGCGGGTATGTGCATGGATGTGATGCAAAGAAGATCGTGCTCTTTTTTGGGTGACAAAATTATCAATGCTCGGCCTTTTCGCATGGATGTGTGCATTAAAGATCTATCATCGAATGTGCCATGGCAATTTGTACGGGGTGTGATTACAGTTTCCAAGGCTACCAAAAATAGTTTGGAGTTACTCAGACGCCCTCGGATCTTCAGGACGAAGAGAATGGCTTTGCGCTATCGATTTCAATGAGAAACGAGGACAAAAATCAGAGGTAGAGAACGAGACCTATGGAAGCTTTTCGTAGTGGACTGACTGACTACTCGACAGTGGTTAAATCGATTTGGGGTATGAAGGGAACGGCTATAGTTGGACTCCCGAACCAAGGTGTACAGGGGCATTTAGCCAAGGCATGCGCCCTCGTCGGAACAGTTCAACATTTTACCTCATTCGAAGGGTTACTCACATCCCCACTCCGTGCTTGTACGGACCCGTGATGGAAACAGCTAAGATTATGGAAGAATTCTCAACCCAACTCATCTCATTGGCATCTCATGTTCTTCTCTAACTCACACAAACGTCATTTAGAGAGACCATTGATAAGCTTCGAAATTGCCCAACATTGCAGAATATTACGAAGGCATGAGAGATCACTTTTTAGTCGAAGTAAGCTTATCTTAATCTTCACATCACAAGCCAAGTAATTGTCCAAAACAATAAAACAACAGTAAATTGCAATGCAAGACAACTCCTAGTCTTAGAATACAAAACACCGACATATAATTCAATCCATCCAAGCACACCCATCTACAATATATCAATCATAATGCAAAGCATATCAGTTTTGGTTTTCCCTCAAAATAACAAAGCTTTCTCAATAGCCTTGCCATCTCACATGAGGCAACCAAAGATGGAAAACTCCGTCCATGTAACCCATGAATTTAGAGCCTCGAAAAGAAAAGAAAAAGAGAGAGCCGAAACGATTGGCACCAAAACTTATGAGTCCAACATGTCGTCCTGTATCTCGTTCGGTGCAATAAGCCCCGGGATAGACAGCATGCGTTGCCTTTCCCTTTCTCTTTGTGCAGCAACTTCTTCGGCATAAAGATCTTTGTTGTCCTGCACCATCAAAATAATCCACAATACGCAATTAAAACATGATTTTATCATACGTTTCATGAACAAACATATTCACTCAAGTGAAGAATTCATCTTTCTGGGGTTTAACACAACAATACTGAGGAGCAAGTGCTTCACCTGAGCTGAAAATCCTTTTGATTGCACAAGGAAATCTCTTATGTGGTTTTTGAACGACGACAGATCAGCTCTTGACTCAAAGAGTCCATTGACAAATTGGGTTACCTGGAAAACCCCCAACAGTTAACGCAGCAGCTATAAAGATCAATGTGTACGTGTGTGTTTGTGTGGTATTATGAGAGAAGGATGATTCATATCGAGCTACCTCAGCTGTTGTCATGTTGGGGAACGACGTACTCAGAAGCTTAATTGTATACTCACGAACAAACATTCCATTATTCGGGTAAGGATAGGGAACCGTTGCAGCATCCCATAGAGGCTCAGTTAATAAACCAGACTCGGCCTTTAATTATTAAATCATGATTGTTAGCAGTTCTGTGAAAAAAGAAATTTAAAGACTATTTATGGAGAAGATGAGGCTATTATCTATATTACCAGGCAAAACAAGTGTTGAAGAACCAGCACATGCAATTTAAAACCCGGTTTGTGGAATGTGTCTGTTAGAACAGCAAAGATTTCTTGTTCTATGGTCAGAAAATACGTCTTGTAGAACTGGTTACAAAACTCTGAAGCCTGAGCAGCACAAAGAGAAAAATGAGGTGATATCAATAATATCCAACCCACATAGATAAGTTATGGGGTGGGACAAACATAAATGTACCTGAAAATTTTTTAGCATCTCTAATAGAAGACTGAGTCCAGTTTCAGCTATATTTCTCTCGGTATGACGGAAAGCCCAGATGATTGAATCCATGACAAGTTTCAGTTGCTGCATAATAAGTTAGATTGAATAAATCACAAAGGAAAATAAGCTCCAGATGGATTAGTAAACGCACTAACAGTTCGATATCATTTCATTTGGATCTTGGAAGAACAAAAAAATGTTAACATATTTCGTTGTTCTAAATTCCGATGTCTGATACATACCTCACCGGATAAGCGAATCAAAGCAGGGAAACAATATGAAGCTATGGCCCGAAGTAGAGAAAAAAACTTTAGCCGATGCTCGGGATAGTCTTCAAAATTCTTCGTTATCATCTGAAAGAAAAGGAAAGAAAAAAAAAAACAAATAATGAAGTAAACCACACAATCACCATGATGAATATGTTAAATGTCAAGTACTTCATGTTTCGGCATCTTATAAGAAACTTAAATTTGTTACTAGTAACTTAAAAATGGCATACAATTTACCAACCTCTAGCGTGCACTGGAATACAGCTTCAAATATACGAGGAACATCCTCAATCATTGTACCCTTATACCTATACAACAAAAGGCGGTAAAATCAGAAGCAACTCCCAAAACTATCGCCCCGTGTATAGGCAGATTGGAGAAATAGATGATGTGTGTGTCTGCGTGTGTGTGTGTGTGCTGAAAGATGTGACGATGTCATATATTAACTACTCAAAAAGTAATTATAATAAACCTTGACGGTTCTACGAAAAATCAAGAATTGGTCTACAAGACATTGTTATGAAAATTTCCACTTCATCATACTTGTTTATTATTGTGGCAAAGAGAGAAAGAACTTCCGATTCCCTCGCATCAGGCACATTTCTGGCATAGTCCCCAAGCACAGGGTCCATCATTGGAGGCACAAATTGTTTCCCAATATGTGGTTGGTCTTCAGCTTTGTCCAAAAATGTCTCAACGAGCTTCAGAGTTTCCCTCTTGACTGAGCTGTTAGACATGAACACGAGCATAATTACAAAAGCCCCAAAGAGGGATTTAACAATGGTTCAGATTGGAACATACCGCAACAGTTTCACAATAGATGTCCTAGAAGCATATGGTCCTCCTTGTGCTATACTAGAGGATATCAGCTCACTATACATTCTGCAGTATACGAAAGGAAAGATCTAAGTCGAAATAGAAGCAGCATCGAGAACACAAGAGCATAATTTCATAAGAATCGATGGATAAAGGTAAGGCACCTGTAAACATTGAGCATGTCCAGAAATATGAGTGTAATTTGTGGCAAAAAGTATGTTCCCAGAGAGCATGCTGCACTTGTGTTTGTCTGCGAAGAATAAAGCATACATAGCAGAAACTCATAAGAAAATAAGAGTATAGACACATAATAAATAATACTTCCCATTTAGTGAACGCACATGGTGTATATTATACATAGTACCATATGATTCCTTGTCAGACACTGTCCAGAAAGTTGACTATATTTAGAGTGGGAAACTGACTTATGAATTAAGTGAAACTCATGCAAACCACTATAAAGATGAACAAGGCGAAGACCTTCACCAACTTTAATGCCTCATAATCAAGGTGGTTAAACAGTATACATAACACAAGCTCTTACTAAATTATTGACCAATATTGTAACAAACACTTCAATGACCCAAGCTTCAGAACTTCCCAAACAAAAAGTTTCCTTCAAGCAGTAGGCATTGCTACTAATGAAAACAGCTTCAATAAACTATCCTAGAATCCAGCATCGCATCTTTTGAAAAGTAAAGACTTCCTAAAGCACCGCAGCAAAAGAGAGAACAAATTGTTTCTATTTTAAACTCCCACTGAAGACAGACCTGTAATATGTTAAGGACCGCTCTTATCACATCTGGATCTTTCAAATATTCCACACTTTGACGTGCTTGTCCAATGATTTCAGCCCATTTCTGCAGTACATGGTGAATTAGCCGGACATTTTTGGATCTACTTCATGCAATGAAAAGGAATAGGAAGACAGAAGAAGCCAAAAACCCCTACTACAGAAATAAAAAAGACCAACAGGATAATACCTGATTAGGAAGCACCATTAGTCTTTGTAAATACTCATCTCTCTTGTGTGGATCAGATTCTGCTTGTATCATGTGTCCAACCTAAGAAAAAGTATATATGCAGTCAATATTGAGGTTCTTAAGAAACCATTATGTCTGAGCTGACATGAGCCAAGAATAAGGTATTTTGAGCTGTGAGAATGCCATACAGATTCATAGAACGAGTGGATCTGATGAGGTTCAAGATCTCCAATTGTTGCTGGAAGAGCAGTTAACAGCTCTGACACAAAAGGCTCGTTTTCCGCAAGCTGGAACCGATGGCATGCATGAATACTTTTCTTTTATCGAAAGAAACCATTAATGAGATTGGACAAATGATAAAAAAAGTAAACCTGAACAACAACAAATTTCCGTTTGCACTTCTGAACAATTTTCAAGAATGTATCACATGCCATGTCCTGCAAATAAGAGGCAGTTAGTATCAGCACATATTTGAGACTCTGAATATGCAAATACATTGTGATTTACCACAAGCATAATGCATGTTGACAGAAAAAATGGTAACAGACATACCATGAAATAAATATAAAATCTTTCCCAAAAAAAATACTGTTATTCGTCCATTTCACTAATTTCAAATAAATGCTTTACCTGAACTCCTGGATGAGTCTCATGCATGAATTCAAACAGCTTGTTGACAACCGTTTTCAAAAACTTCCAATGGGCCCTCAAAAACCGGGGGTACTGTCCAACAACGTACCTACACCAATAAAAGGTTAAACACTAAATTTGATATCAGAAAAATTGAAAATAAATTGACCGAATATGATACATTCAGAAAGATGTAATGACATGGGCTGCACCAAATCTGGCCTACCGAATTATATTATATAAACTAACCAAAATAAAAGTAAAGTATATGATACCCACATTATGTTACTAGCGATGACAGCTTTATTGTCCTTTCCTTTGGTAAGTTCACAGAGATTGAGTAAATCACGAATTACCAGCACCAAAAACCTGTTTTCCTGCAACATACTTTTAAAATTGATAGAGATGACATGGCTAAGAAATAGATCCAATTGCACAAAACTGGAAAACTCAAAGATTAACCTGTTCTTCAGGCATTGATCCAGAAATAGATCCAATTGCCCAACACAATGTATTTAGGTTGTTCCAAGACCATTCCTCTCCACTAAGTTGTTTACTTAATCTCCTCAGCATCTGAACCACATCAGCAATTATAAAATAATTTAATTAGAATTCCGAAAGACAAAAGTAACCTAGCATTACAAATTATTCGAAACCACTGGGACAATAAAGTGTCCAAAAACAGAAGTGTTTATAATTACAAAACAAGGATAGAAATGTATGCAACGTGTGAATGAATTCAACGAGACGTACATAAGAAATTCGAGAAAATGAAGGCCAAGGTTCCATAAAATTCCAAAATATTGACTAGGATACAAGATTTGTAATAAATAAGTTTACCATCGAGAATGAGAACTGAAAAGAAAAACTTCTTTCTTCCAAAAGCATATACCGACTTTTGGGCTATTCGTCTAGAGCTAGACAATTCATAGTATATGATTTACGTTCTAAATATGCCCAAAAAGTGCAGACTAATCAACCAAGCCAAGCAATGACATGAACAAAGATTATGGTATGGCTTAAATTAAAAGGAACTTAACAAAAAGCACCAATTTATCAGCTGATCATTTGTCGAGTGCTCATAATTGCATCGCGAGACAACTATACATAAGAAAATACCTGCTTTTCAGTGTCCTCGTGATCAAGGTGAGACAAATAGATCAGTGTTTCCCTCATTATCTGCATTGCAATCATTAAAACAATAAACCATGAGACGGTGGTTAAAAAGAACAACAGGGAAACTAGTGGCAGACCTTATATTGAACAAGAACATCATTATCCTTCATAGTTTCACGAACTATATTTCCATTTTCATCCTCAACAATGAGGACTTCCTCTGGCTTAGCCATCCGGCATATCATCAATAACCTCAACTTTGACATTGTATCAGCATATAGTTGGCGTCGCTGAATCAGCTGTGGATCAAGGCCGTCAACCATTCCAGGGAGTATATGCATCTGCTTGATCAACAAATAACTTAATCAGCTATCATCAGTACCGCCAAAACCTATCTTGAGTTGAATAGTGCAAACAAATCATGTAGTTGGTTTGCAGCTCCCCCTTTCCACTGAAACAGGAAGGGGCGAAAGGATTTTTACTAGACCTCCGAGATAAATCTACCCAAACAGCAGTCACCAGAATGCAACAAAGATATCCATTAAATGCTAACATACAATCAACCAAAGCAGCTCATTAGTCAGTTCGTACGAGTCAAATTTCTAATTCCGCTTATCTTCAAGAACTTATCTTAGTACCAACGACAAGGAGTAACTACGGCACGAGAGAAATAGGACCATACACAAGCAAAGAAAGGAACACAGAATTATCCGAAGATGATTCAGTGATGTGTATCTTCTCAATTCCAACAATGTGTAATTCAAGATGATAACTAAAATAGTTTTTGTACTAAACTAGCTTTTGTCAATATTTCACCATGACAAGACATGGCAACAGGGATTGGGTTAACATAAGTTCTCACCTGCAAATTCATCATGCTTGCAGTAGTAGCAGGATTCTCAACATCGACATTGCCATGAGCTTGAAACAGCTCCGCGACTATGGAGTTCCAGTAATCCAAACAAACCTAATGATATAACCAAGAGATCAAAAGCTTTCTGATTGATATGGAAAACTAGGTAACTGAAGCTGGATGATTTACCTTGAAAACTTCGGTGTCATCCACGTATGAGATACTGATTAGATATTCAAGGCCCAGGTGAAGTGCATTGACATTCTCTGGGGACGATTCGAGAACTCTTATATGGGACTAGAAAGTGGGAAAAGAAACAAGAGAGTTAAACCGAAGCAAACCAGTGACAGTGACACGGAGGCCAGAATAAGCCTGATTACTAATAGAAAAATAACATCTGGTAACTCATGATTCAAATGCTGCAAAAAATCACTATGGCCATCCATGTTCAAAATAACAAACCCTTACATTAACTAAGCTTTGGCAAATATTCCCTAAAGAACAACACTTCGGAAAAGATACTAAACATATATAATTCACAATTTTGTCCAAGAGTCTTAAGAAATAGATGTGGAATGGAAATCACAGTGAGACAGGATGCATAGCTTTTCATGCAAAGAAAAAGTACATTCCATCATTTTTCAAGCCCCAAATAAATATTGTATTGTCGATTGCCGCCTGTCGGGAAGCCGTGGGTTGTTTTGATAAATGGACTGTATCTTTTTTTTTTCGACCCGGAGGCATCCCCACTCAACTCTATTAAGAGCATGTTTTTTGGTATGAGATGAGACAAAATCCCTTATGCTATGGCCTATGGGTTTGTTATGACAACTAAGCACTAAGAATCTCTTGTTCTTGGGGCTAGCAACTTGCAAAACAAGATAATAATAGACCATCCTTGTTGCTTCCATAAAGAGAGGGGATAATTACCTTGTAGAAAGAAGTGAAAAACAATGCCAGGTTTTGGATGAATGCCTGAAAATAATAGCAGATTAAGAATACAGCCAAAAGGTTGTAATTATGAATGGATAATATAGATCAGTTATTCAAAGCATAACCTGCTCGTCAGTAGTTCCATTAGCATAAGCCTCAGATAAGCTTGTATTAGGCGGCAAAATGTTCTAGGATATAATAAAGATCATACCAAGAATCAGCATAAAAGGCATACGACCAGTGGCAACTTAGTGAATGAAAGCTGATTTCACTACCTGCAACTGAACCATGAATATAGTGTACATGTTGGCATACTGAACATTGTAGAAGTCACGAAAACTAAGAGCAGCAACCTGCAGATAACGAAACAACCAACATGTGTTTCTTGATATCCATGGTCCCCAAGTTTAACAATAACAATGGAATGATTATAGCACCTCTGTAAGACACTGAAGAGTGAGGTTCCGGTAAGCAGGGACGGGAAAAAACTTCAGCAATAATTCAAGCTGTAATATGAAGCAGAAAAAACAAGATAATTAGGTTTATTAAATGGGAGCATCTCACCAAAAAACAATTCAATTGCACTGCAAGACATTTGTATTGATCCATTTAAATAAAGAATGATATGATAGGAAGTTTAAACTAACCAGCGGTGATTCAAATATGTAGCCTACAGGAATCCATGAAAGGAAAGCATGAAGTGTAGCCAAGGTAGCCCTGATAAGCTCAGCTCTTTGCGATGCAGACAATACATATAAGCATAAGTCCTGTATCAGCTGAAACTCACTGCAAAAGGGAGAAACAGAATCCCATAAACATTAAGAGGAGATCCCCATGTAATATGTATATATATTATAATATAATATATATATATATATATATATATATATATATTTATGTGCCTCTTGTTCGACACTGACACAATGAAATAGGCAAACCATAGACAACTTAGCCGCCTTTAAACAGATCAGAGAATATCATATATATTGGCAGTGCAGAATCATAAATGGAGCACTATACTATTCTTAATGCAATAAAACCAAGCAGCTCAACACCTGTTTAGAGATTCCTTTAGCTCTTTGATCTTTTGCTGAGTCATTTCACCCCTTGAGAAGTCGAACACCTCCTCGCTCAAAAGCTGGGAACTTACATGTTATTTCACAATTAACTATGAAATGATCAAGAAGAACCAAATGTTTACCTTCAAAATCGCCATGCAATTCTCACAGATGGTTTCACTTGTTTTTCCAGCTGCAACCAAGTCAGGAATGAAGCTTCGCCACCTAGATGGCCACTCATGCTTCAAGATCTGAATAAAGCTTGTTTAGATAAAAGACTGACCGAGCATAATAACTTAAGAAGGCTCTTGGTAGAAGATAGATGTTAATGAGAAAACGGCAGCTGTAACTATATCAAAATATTTGAATTGCATTACCTGAACCAAAATTATGTTTAATTTATTAACATATAGCCTCTCCTTTCTCAATGAGCCCTCATCGCTTGAAAGCTGTTAAAATGTAACATTTTCATGAGAAACTAGACACCCAAGAGTTTTTTGTTAAATAACACTAAAACAACCCCCAACAGAGGCAAATACCTTAACTATGACGTCAGAAATATAGTTTTTCATGCCATCCCTTTGTTCAACAGGTAAAGCATTCCATCTATACTTGATAACCCCCTCCAGAACCTGTATCAAGGTCCAATAATGGTTTTACTAATACTATCTCCCAAAACAATAAAATCTAAAAACACAAAAACAGCAGTTTCTGCAAAAATCCTTTAAAGCTTAGTCAAAGCCAAAATCATTGGCAACCTTTACAAGGACCATCAAATCAACATTCAACAGACCTGTAAGGCGAAAAATTTTGTGTTCAAATTCTGTGTGTTTGATAATACGTGAACCACTTGAAGCCACATGTCAGGATTATTTTGGAGGTCCCGCAGTATATGGTCTGCAGCAGCTCTCTGTTACAAGGAAAAAAAATTACAGAATTAAAACAAACTATTTCTGATTCAAGCATAATCGAATTCGTAAGAAAAGCAGAAATACAGACAATATCATAACTTTGCTGAGATCATACATAAAAATAAATGACACACAGAGTGAAGCAAACATTAGTAACGAAGACACAGAGGCAAAGTCTGGTATAGGAAGTGGCTAAGGTCAATTACCCATGTTAATTTCACAGCTCATCTTAATCTACGACATTTCTTTGCAGATATTAAAATTCAATTTTTTTGAATTAACACAATAAAAATAACCAAGTGCTATTTTTTCGAATAATAATGTAAATACTTGTCCTACATCTAGAGAAACCGATAGATTTTCTTGCAAAGTGCAATAATCACGTAGAAAAGCTACATCAATTGCAACCAAACATCGAACCATAATTTTGACTGGAAAAATGTTTCAGGAAGCGAAAGGTAAACCAAAGGTTTATACGATGTTAAGAAAGTTAAGAGTAAGACAGCTGGACAAGGGAACTACAAGAAAACGCAAACAATTAACGAATTTCTCGTCCTGATGTAATCGTAGGTAACTAATGTAATTCTAATGACGTGGAGGATATTCAACATAATGATCGGTAATTTAGTTGCTCAATGATGGAATTCCGGTAGCCCCACAGTTAAACAGGTTCTCCATATGTCCCCAAGTAAATAAATCATAATGTAGATTATCAACAGCTCCAACGTCTCCATAACCAAAGGAAGTAAGAAAATAACACAGCTTAACAATCAACCGCGAAATACCCTGTTGTCACAGAATCTTAATTCTACCACCCAAACTTGTAATTCACTAAGGTTAGATCTTTATCGTGTGGAGCTGATACTTAACAGAGGTTCATCAATTTCCTAGTATTAGACTTTTCGCCTCGAACAAATTAGTTAATTTGACATAAACAGCCTTACGTCTCCACCATAATTCTTTAAAAATAAAGGAAACTTAACAAACAACAAGATTATAAATAAAACCCTCGAAGAATCCCTTTGAACACACAGCACAATCAAAGCCCAAAAAATATGCGTAAACGTACAAAATGTGAACAGTGATCAGAAGTCTAAAACAAAACGAAAAATAAAACCTCTTCTTTCGATCCAGTTCCATAGAAAGCAGAAACTGTAGCATCAAGCAAAGCAACATCTATCGGCTGAGTCAAATCCCTGAGCTTTTCGGCAGCCATTGCGAAATAAATTAAACCCTAGCCAAAAACCTCCAGCACCACGTGTCTCAAACCCTAGAAACTTGCACTGAAAGGAAAAAGAAACTTGCACTTAAAGGTAAAGATTGGATGCCGAGTGGATTTGAATTAGCTGAACACAGCTTCAAACTGAAGCAGTAGATGAGATCTGAAACTAAAAATTTAGCCCTTCCCTCCGCTTTTATACTTAGTGAAGGTCCGAAGAGACTTTTTGAGAGCTTCGCTATCTGGAGTAATTTCTCGCCGTATTATTCACAAATCACACCGTAGTAAGAAAATGTTTATTTTTAAAAAATGAGATTTTATTATAGATTGATTTATGAAAATATCCACGCCACTTCTAGTATTCACAAATTTTTATGTTGTCGTGGTTAATTGCATTGCATCATCAATTACGTGCGGGCAAAACAGGCGCTTCGGCCCATTCCAACCAAGCTCGTCGGGTCACGGGCCAAGTTGCATAGTGCCGATAGGCCCACAGTTTTCAGGCCATGAATATGATTCAGCTTATAGCCCTGCCCATTCCAAATATTTAGGTTTAGCATTGTGTTTGTTCTAGTCCTTGGGTGATCTTCCAAAACATCATAGCGGATCATTTCCTTTATGTCTTATTAATGTATTTATTTTGGTTCAGGTGATGAATCATCACCTAAATGAAGTATCACCTACATGATATTTTAACTTTTGGATCACTTTAGAAAGCTAGGAGATTTTACATCACGATGACCCCTTAAATTTTTAACATTTCTAACTACCACTATCTATTTTAATTACATAATTAAAAGTTAAAAAATATATTAGTTTTTTAAAAATGAAATATTAATTATAGGGGCAACTTCAATTAAATTCCCCTTCCCTTATTTTCTATCAACTAACTCCCCATTCCATATTATTTATTAGCAAACTCCCTAAATCAAAACAATCTTACACATAACTCCCCATTGACGATTTTGCCCCTCTATTATTGTAGTACCAATATACGTATGTTTGTAGTACCTCATGAACGATTTTTCCCCCTCTACTAACTTCCACACCCTTACCCAAACTTGTAGTACCAATATACGTATGTTTGTAGTACCAATATAGAGATGTTCGCCGTACCATCCCGTGAGCCCATGGACGATTTTTGTAGTACCAATATACAAATATTCGTGGTACCAAAAAACCTGTCAACACCCACGGACCACCCCTTACCCAAAATTGTAGTACCAATATACGTATGTTTGTAGTACCAATATATAGATGTTCTCCGTACCATCCCGTGAGCCCATGGACGATTTTTGTAGTACCAATATATAGATGTTCGTGGTACCGTATTGTAAGCTAGTGTGGTACCATGAGTAGGTTACTTGTAGTACCAATATCTATAGTAACGGTCACGTAGAAAACATAATTCAGATGGCTTCGAAAATTCCTTACCACACTTGAAGTACCAATATACGTATGTTTGTAGTACCAGTGCATAGATGTTTGTGGTAGCATAACGTGAGCTAGTGTGGTACCATAAGTAGGCTGCTTGTGGTGAACACATGGTACGGAAAAAGATACCACAATTAACCTACGTATGGTACCACACCAGCTCACGGTATGGTACCACGAACATCTATACATTGGCACTACAAACATACGTATATTGGTACTTCAAGTTTGGTAAGGAATTTTCGAAGCCATCTGAATTATTTTTCTACGTGACCATTACCATAGATATTGGTACTACAAGTAACCTACTCATGGTACCACACTAGCTTACAATACGGTACCACGAACATCTATATATTGGTACTACAAAAATCGTCCATGGGCTCACGGGATGGTACGGTGACTCATGGTACCACACTAGCTTACAATACGGTACCACGAACATCTATATATTGGTACTACAAAAATCGTCCATTGGCTCACGGGATGGTACGGCGAACATCTATATATTTGTACTACAAACATACGTATATTGGTACTACAATTTTGGGTAAGGGGTGGTCCGTGGGTGTTGACAGGTTTTTTGGTACCACGAACATCTGTATATTGGTACTACAAAAATCATTCATGGGCTCACGGGACGGTACGGCGAACATCTATATATTAGTACTACAAACATACGTATATTGGTACTACAATTTTGGGTAAGGGGTGGTCCGTGGGTGTTGACAGGTTTTTTGGTAATATTGTTGTTTTTATAAGGCTAAAATCGTCCATTAGGTAGCTATGTGATATAAAAGTTTGAAATGGGCAGTTTGATGATAAATGAATGGGAAGGGGGGAGTTAGTTGATTAATAGTTTGATAGTAGGGAGTTATGTGTAGATTTATCTTAATTATATAAAATAATAAATAAAAAATAAGAATTAGATATTGAGATAGTAATCATTCACGTAGAATATTATCTTAAAAAGATTATTTAACGTTTAAGTAATATATCGATGGTTAAATACGACATTTACACAATATCATCCTACATATCACGGTGATTAAACAAACTGAATACTTTAATATCACATTGATCTGCAAATGAAATATCGCCCCAAAACAAACATAGTGATAACATTTGTATGGTATAGGCGTCTGGTTCCTAAAAAAGCCGGCACCTATAATGCATACAGTTGCTTCAACATTTGTTATCTATAGGCGACGATTGTTGCAAAACAACTGTCACCTATAGTTCATGTATAGGTGCCGGTTAGAACAAGAACTGACACCTACAATTTATAGTTAGGCTTCGGTTGTTATACAACCGTCCCCTATTGTTACTAGGTTTTGGAATATATCTCATTTCATAAGAAACGGTATCAGTTATCACCCACCCCTTCAAAGCCTCACTCTCAAATGGAAAACCTCCAACTTCAACAACTCAGTTACAGCAAAGTGGTGATGGGTGCCACAGGGACGCGGAAGTCTCGCCTCTCAATCGACTTCGCAGCCCACAACCATGGTTGGACGAGGCATAAACCCTAAGGATGACTTTGCAGCCCCCGATTTCATCGGCCACGCAACTCTAACAGCGAGTATGACTTCAACGATTGACTGCCTTGTGGCGCCTAATAAGTGGTATGCATGCTTCTTTATATGAGTCGACGTTTGCACTTTTTTTTCTTTAACCATGTCGAAGCTTCATAATATGTTCTCTCAGTTATCAACAAGAAGAAACCTACCAATAACGCCCTTTACCTGTTCGATAAAGTTTCTCATTTAAGAAATCTGACCAGTGAACTATGCCGTGAAGTATTCGACGGAATGACTCAATAAAGAAAGCAAGCTCATCATCGGTAGGTGGCTCGTTGCCGCTCCCGCCCCCAGTTCGCTGATGTCCATTAGTCCCCTAAAAGTCGTTGCTCGTTTTCGATGTCCCTCTTCTCGTGGATGTCTCTGCCGTTGTTCCGTCGAAGCTCTTGTGCTATCGACTTGGTGGTGTAGATGTGGAATCTCATTTTCAGGTATGTTTTTGTTAGGCCAAGATAATTTGCCTCAATGAATGATTTGCATTGATATGAACCTTATTAATAGAGTACAAGAAAATCACTATCTACGGAAATACAATAACTACCGAATATAAAAAGATAAATCAAGATTTGATATCATTATCATTAATATTGATATCGTTATCATTAATGCTCCCCCGCAAGCCAAGCGTTGGATGACGATCGACGCGAAGCTTGGACCGAAACATTTCGAAAAGTGGCCGAGCCAAACTTTTGGTAAAAATATCAGCGAGCTGAAGAGAAGACGGAACAAAATGAGTCGTCAGACGACCATTTTCAACGAGCTCACGAACAAAGTGACAATCAATGTCAATGTGTTTTGCCCTCTTATGCGATATCGGATTCTGAGTAAGGAATAATGTACTCTTGTTGTCACAGAGTAAAACAGGCGGCGAAGAAGGAAGTGCATGCAAATCACGAAGCACATTACAGACCCATATTAACTCAGCAGATGTATTCGCGAGGGCTCGATACTCCGATTCACAGCTGGAACGAGCCACCGTTGGTTGCTTTTTGGCGCTCCATGAGACAAGGTTGGGCCCGAGAAAAATAGCGTATCCGTAGGTTGATCATCTAATGTCTAGGCAGTGTGCCCAATCAGCGTCTGAGTATCCGAGCAAGGAAGAAGATTCTGGTGTGAAGGACAGCCCATAACTGAGTGTACCCTTAACATATCAAAGGATACGTTTGACAGTCTGAAAATGATCAGTAGTAGGGCGTTGTTGAAACTGGCTGACTGTGTTGACAGAATAGGCTATATCAGGATGAGTGATTGTCAAATATTGTAATGCCCCGACCAAGGATCTATAGAGAGTAGCATCCGGGAAATCAGTCCCGACGGCGGTAAAGTTGGCACCTAGAGCAAGTGGTGTGTATACGGGTTTAGAATCAAGAAGATTCGTGCTAGTAAGGATGTCACGAGCATATTTGGACTGACTTAAGAAGAGACCGGATGAGGGATATGAAACTTCCAATCCAAGAAAATATCCGAGCTTTCCAAGATCTTTTATAGCGAACTCCTTTCGAAGGCGAGACAACAACTTTAATAACGCAGGGGTATTGTTACTAGTTACAATGATGTCGTCAACATAGACCAACAGATAAATGAGAATATCATCTCGTCGAAAGACGAAGGGAGAAGTATCAGCAGCTGCATAGAAAACCAAGCTGAATCAAGAAACTGCGGAAGCACTGATACCACGCGAGAGGGGCCTGTCGAAGTCCATAGAGAGCCTTCTTAAGACGACAAACATAGTTAGGGTGCAGTGGATCGATACACCCTGATGGTTGTTCCATGAAGACGGGTTTGTCGAGAAAACCATTGAGAAAAGCGTTCTTGACGTCTAGTTGGTGGAGCGGCCAACACTTCATTATGGCAAGAGATAATATGATGCGAACAGTCGAAGCCTTGACCACAGGGTTGAAGGTGCGAGTGAAGTCAAACCCAGGAACTTGGCTGAAACCTTGAGCGACGAGCCGAGCTTTGTAACGGTCCACATAGCCATTTGCAAGAAAATTTGTGCGATATACCCACTTCGATCCAACAATATTTGTTTTCGAGGGTCGTGGGACAAGGTCCCATGTGTTGTTTGAACGTAACGCCTCCATTTCGTCATTCATTGCTTGGACCCAATGAGAATGTTCAAGAGCTGACTTGATCCCCTTTAGGTTCGGAGACAGCTGTAAGAGCAGAATATAAAGAGTGTTACTCCACAAGAGCGACGTCGGCGGGATATCAGGGTTTGAAAATGCCCAATTGGGCTCGAGTTCGCATGCATGAGTGCGCAAGGGAACTATAGGTTTGCGGTGGTGTAGGGTTTGTATGCGACAGTGGAGGAGTGGCCGGAGGAGTTGGCGCTTGTGGAGGATGATTAGGTGGAGGTGGCGTTTCTAGATCCTCGACGACAGGACAAAACTGACATGGCATTTGTTGACGACCACCAGTGGATGAATGAGATTGAGCATCAGCTGTGTGATCAATGGTTGGTGCATGAAGACCCACATTTCGAAACTCAGATATGTCCAGCATAGAAGAAGGGCGAGAACTGGTCGATGAGATAAAGGGAAAGCATGTTTCATCGAACTTAGCATGTCACGTGATGAATATACGAGAAGAGGTAGTATCCAGACATCGAAAACCTTTGTGGTGTGTGCTGTAGCCCATGAAAACACACGGCAGACTACGGGGCTGAAACTTAGTTTTGACATAATCTCGAAGACAGGGAAAAACCCGACAGCCAAAGACATGGAACGAATCATATGTAGGTGGTCGACCAAAAAGTAATTCAAATGGAGACTTCTTGTCGAGAACTAGCGTGGGAAGGTGATTGATGGTATAAACCGCCGTCCTGAAAGCATCGACCCAATAGTGCATGGGAACTGATTAGTGAAATAGCAACGAAAGACCCATTTCAGTGATGTGTCGATTGCGCTCTGCACGACCATTTTGGGCTGGCGTGTGCGGGCATGACATTGAATGGTGTATTCCACAAGAAGCAAAATGATGTTGCAACCTACTATTAGTGAACTCTGTCCCACCATCACTTTGGATTTGTTTTATTTTCCCTGAAAATTGATTTTCCACAAAAACTTGAAAAGTCATGAACACATCAACGAAATCAGACTTTGCCCGTAGCGGATAAAACCAACAGAATCGGGAAAAATCGTCGATAAATATGGCATAATATCGAATTCCATTTATAGAGGTAAACAGGCGCGGGGCCCCACAAATCACAATGAATTAAGTCCAGGCCGTTGAAGCTCTTTTTTCATTATTATCAAACGACAATCTGCTACTTTTGGCCAACTGAAAAGTACTGCAAAGTTTTGGTAACGGCATAACTGAAGTAACAGAAAGTAAACCAAGACTATTTAACAACGAAACTGTAGAATGTGCTACATGCCCAGGCCTAGAGTGCCATAATTCAAAAGAAGCATGTTGTTTCTTATTGTGCAAAACCGCAGAGAAGACTTGTGATTGAGAGTCCAGCAGATAGAGTCCTCTATCATGTGTGCCTGTTGCGATTAGCTGGCCGGTATCCCGATTCTAAATACGGAACTGTGAATCAGTGAAAAGAACTTGAACAGGAAATTCGCGAGTTAGCTTGCTAACAGATAATAAATTCTTCGTAAGACCGGGTACAACAAGAACATCTTGTAAATGTAAGTTATGCGAGAGAGATAGTGTTAGGTCCTACGATTAACAACTCTATGATCCTAGGCATGAATTCTAAGTAATTCGATGATAATGATTGACATTAAGATTCGATCGAAAAACTCAAATGAAGAACAAGAGAGAGAATTCGAATAGAGTGAGAAAGTTACTATTGTTTCTCTCTCTAGAAATTGAATTGCAAGCCTTTCGGATCAATTCTCAAAACTTTCTCTATTAAGCTCAATTGACTTACAAGTATTTATACCAAAAAACTTGGTATAAATATCAAACTAATCCTAATCTAAGGACTACTATACAAAACGCCCCTAATTACAAGGACAACTAATGAAATCAAGCACAATTACAAATAGTATTCTACAATCTCCCCCTTTGTGCTTGATTGCGTCTCTGCGCCGTTTGTCCTCGTCGGGCGTAATATGATCTGCGCAAGCCCAGCGCATGCTCGTAGTTCCTCAGAGTGATCCTAAGCTCCAGTCGCTCCTCGATATCTTCAAGCAATTCCATTAGGAGCGGCTGTTCTCTCACGAACCTGTGGATCCTCAGCATAGTGTCTCTTTTTTGATTTCTTCCAACCTCTGCTCGATGTTTTCCCTGACGACCTTGAGCGTCCCATCGCAAATCTTATGAATCTCAGTCTTCAGCATCAACCTATTCTTCTTTGCTATTGGATTGTGGTAGGTGATGCCTAGGACTGAGCTGATGTGCACGTGATTGTTGGGAAGTCCTTCGATCTCAGGTCCTTTGTTGAGTGGAGCGGTCATGTTGACCTTCTTCATATTGCACTCCAGAGCCATCTGAAGGTCGTGTGCGGCATAGTACTTGACTTGGCGCATCATGAACCGGTAGAGCCCTTCGAGGCCTTCTTTCTTGATGAAGCCCTGAGGACCTTTGTACTTCTCCACATATAGCTGATAAAGACGGTACACTTCATCGGCGGGGAGGTACGGCAGGTCGCTCTCGCTCAGTTCCTCTCGGGTCATGTCCACTCTTTCAATGACGTAGTAAGGTGTTGGAAGTCCTCATTTTGCACAGTAGACGCTGAGGAGTTGGCATATTGGGGAGAGACTCTTATAATGGCTCTTGGCTTGTGCCTTAGTCATCCCCAGCCTAACATCAGGTCCTAGTTTGGTCAGCATCCAGAGGTAGGTCATTCTCTTTTGCTGATCCCAATGAGAGATCCCTCTAAGCTCGAACTCGTTCGACTTCTTCACTCTGTCCGGAGACCTCCAAATATTCTCACGAACTTCTTCTAGGAAGGGAATTTCTATTTGGATGTTTTTCCATTGCGTGTCAATCCGAACGGTCCCTGGCATTTGCCTTGTGGGGGAGGCCGCGCGTTGTGCGATCAACTCTGACAGCCTTGGGATGTCTCGTTGGTAGTCTTCACCTTCCTGAAGTTCGTCCTCTTCTATGATTACGAGGTCTATAGACGCTTGTTGTAGAAAGCGCCGAACGTCGTGAATCCGTCGTCTTTGATGCTCCTCGGGCATGGAATGGGTCATCCACTGTCCTTCGAAGATGTACTTGTCTAGGGCCTCGTGTGGATTGACACCATGTCCAGAGGGTCCCGGTTGGTCTGGAGCGACTGAGGGAGTGGCTTGGGTAGCTGCTAGAGCTACAAGCATTGCAGCACTTGCTTCTTCTTCCGGAAGCAAGGGGCTTGAGCAGATCGGTGGTGTGGACGGAGGCGTCCTGAGGTGAAAGGTTGGTGGGTCGATATGGGCGGTGCGGTGCGTGGTGTGTGTTTGGGTTCGGTGGGTTTGTGTTTGGGTATGGTGGGTTTGTGTTTGGGTTTCACCAGCTCCAGCGCTTGTCTGCGTAGCGCCCGAGCCTTGTCCTCGGCCACTTGTTGATGTCCTTGGCCTCTTCTCCCCCTCATGAGGGTCCTGATCGTCAGGATCGTCATGTCTGTGCCGTGAGTGGGAGCTTTGGCCTCGGCAGGTGTCAGTCGGTGGCTCAGGATGGTCCACCAATCGCCTATAGAGAGATTCTTCTTGCGGCAATCGGATGGAAAGGCCTATCAGACGGGCGAGGAGAATGTCATGGAGCTCGGTGATGGGGATTGTGTATGGGTTGATGAGGATGGAGGAAGTGGCTAGAGGGTCGGTGGGTGTGGGTTGTGGAGGTGTGGGGTTGGTTCGTGACGAAGGGCCTTCAGAGGCAGGTGCTTTCCCGGTATCTCTTCGGGATGCCTCGAGTGCTTGGAGTACTCTCTCTGTGATCTTTTCTTCCATTGTCTGTACAGCGGCAGAGAGAGCGGCCTGGAACTGTTCGGTCGTCACGAAGGGTGCGGACGCCTCCTTAGATGGACTAGGACGACTGACGTCGCCTGTTATCAACCCTTGAGTAGACACCGACTCTTGGGGTTGGCTCACAGTCACTTGAGGTTGTGACTGTATGAGACTTCCACCCAATCCTCGAGTCGAATCCTGAGGATTCGCCTCTATGGGTGTTAAGGCAGGTTCAGGTAGCGCCTGCGAACTAGACACCACGTGAGTTGGTTGCGGCTCAAGATTGAGCGAAGAAGTGCCAGCAACACTTGTCGATGGGGTCAGCGTAGTATCTGGTGCGACGGTGACGGCCGGAAAGAGAGACTCCAGCTGAATGCTCAGTCTTCTGGGAGTCCTCCTAATCAGACTAAGTTCCTCGTCAGACTCTGTGTCAGACGGGGTGGCCGTGTGTGGAGTGAGGTTACGATTGACGTCCTCCAGTGCCTGATCCGTCACCGGTGGAAGAGAGCTTTGCCCCATTTCTGTGTCGGGCTGTGCCTCTTGTTGAACAACTTCCTCAAAAGTTTCTTCGAGCACGCCAACATGTACGGGCTCTTCCACTTGCAATTCGAGGTCAGGAGCCTCGAGTTCCATCTCCGTAGCCACGACGTCTATCAGCGTATCATCGACGTCGGGCATTGGCTCTTCGACCAATGGTGGCTCCTGAGCTAGCTCCTGAGCGACATCATCAATCATCGCGTCGTCAGGGCTTGGTTGGTGTTCCGGTTGGGGAGGGCTCACATGATAATCTGATGGGGGCCCTCTGATCATTTCATCCGTTAAAATTCCCGGCAGAACCTCTGATACTCAGCTCCCACGGGGTCGGCGAGCCTGAGTAAGTTGAGTGGAATCGGCATCGACGGTTGGTCCAGGTCCGTGAGCCGTGGGTTGTGGAAAAACTTAAGCCTTGGCGGCTGATAGTTTCCACCAGGAGGTAGCTGGGGGATGTTCTCTGCATGTAGCTCCATGAACTCCCTGATGATCACGTTGAACCATCGAGCATAGGGCACGTTCTTCGACCTTCGGTTCTCCTTCAACCGAATCTGTTCAGCTAGATCATTCCAGATTAGCTGTGTAAAGTCGTAGTTTCTGGCGAAGGCGAGGCCGTGAAAGATCCGCAGTATGTTGCCGTTGCCCTTGTCGAATCCAGCGTGTTTGGGTGACAGACACTTGTTCACTATGCCGAACAGTGTCTTCCAGGGGTGAGGGATACCGCTGCTCTGGACCTGAGCTAATCTTGTAAACGGCGGTTAGTATCCCATGTGCAGGAAGTCCTGAATCATCTATGCGTCGGTCGGGAGCGGGTCGTAGTTGTCGTTGTGGGGCAAGTCGAGTATCATGCCGAACTGGCTCTTGCTCATGTGAATATGCCGCGTCCCGATTTGGGTCATGAAGGAGAATGTCCCATCTGCTACGGCTCCTTGTATGCATCTCCAGAACTGCTGGAGATAGACCATCGGCACCGATGCGGTGACTGTTAACGCATGCCAGATGGGGTGGCCTCTGAGGATGGATACGATGATCTCGTCTGGGCACCGAAATGTGCTCAGATCGAGCTGGAAGTTCGTATCTTGAACCTTTAGATAAAGGTTGTGATCATATATGTGGTTGTATCTTGGGTAACGATCCATCTGAAATATAAGATATATAAAAGTTCATTAGTTCAATTTTATTTTCAGTCGAAATATGAATAAATTTCATCAAACTATAGTAATATTGCAACTAATAGCATGTTCGATGAATTTTGAATTTAAATCATATCAAATGCATATTGTATGTTCAATTTCAAAAATCGTGATGGCATGAATGTAATTTCGAATGAAATATTTGTCGCGTGAAAAATGGTTCGAAATTTCGCTAAGTGGTAAATCAGTAAGTCACTGTTCATGCCGAGAAAATTTTCGGTCGACAAAATTGAATTGCAATTTGATTTCCTATACACTGATTTCAATTGAAACGTTTCCGTGTCATTTTTCGATCGAGAAATTTTATTCGCTAGTTTTCGCTACAGTGTAAAAGACTTAGAGAAAAATTTTCTAAGTGTTGAAGTTGAAATCTAGAATGTAGTCGATCAATTTTACGATCGAGAAAAATTCCGTGTAAATTTATGATCGAGAAATTACGTCTCAGATAAATTTACTATCGAAAAAATTTCCTCGATTTAATAAAATTTTCGATCTGAAATTTGTCGAGCGGAATGTGATTTTCGATTGAAAGTAGAAGTTTTTCGCTGCGATATATTTTTATCGAAAAATTAGTCAACGAAAGACTAGTCAAATTGAAATTAAATCGAAAATTCTATTTTGCGATAGTAAGTTTTACGCTCGATAAAATTTGCATCTAAATTGTCCAATCAGTGCATAAGTTTTTCGCTCTCAAAAATCCTAATTAGATTTCTCGATGGTAAGTAATTTTTTTCGGTCAAAATTTTCTATCTTGATGACTAAATCAAAATTTTACGATCGAAAACTAAATCGACACAAATAGTATCTCGATTGAATTAAAATTCAATTAAGTCTATTTGCGATCGACAAAGTTCTTCGACAGCTTCAAACTTTCAAAGAACCCAGTTTCATCGAAACTCATTTTATCATCACAGATGGAAATTTTCCAACGACTTACGCTATCTGTTTCATCAAAGACATCGAATCTATCTAAACAATCAGGCATTTAACTCAGAAAATCCAAGAAACATGCCTAGATTTACTGAAACAGTATACGTTTAAATCGTTTTTGAAGAACAGTCGAAAAATCTTAACTAATCATGCGAAAAACTACAGAATGTAAATGCAAATAAAGTTCAATACACGCAAATGTCAAAAGAATCTCATTTCTACCTTAAACAGACAGTTTGGTGTTGAAAATCGAAAGATTTTGAGAATTTTAAGCTGTCTGTGAAAGTTTTTCGCTAGAGAGATTTTTGCGATTAGGGTTACGTGAGAAAAAGTTTTTCGACTGACAAAAGTTAAACTTTTATTAACTAGCATTAAGTCAATGTTGGGTTTGCGATTGGACGTTTTGCGATTAAATGGATCAGGCCCATTACTATTTGCGCTCGAGAAATTTTTGATTTGAAAATTTCTTCTCAATTCAAATTTTTCGATCGCAAATTATCGCGGCCAATCAAAATTGTTTCCAACACTGTTTACGATCGAGAAACTTATGATCGTGAATTAAGTCTTCTATCTAGTTTCTCGATAGTAAGTACTTCTAAAATTTTCAGGTTCACCCCTATTTCAAAATAAAACCCAATGTAAGGCTCCCCCTTAGTAATTAAAATAAATGCAATTAACTCCCTGTAATTTTCTGTGTAGTAACGTCTAGCTCCCCTGGCGTAATTTGAAAAATCTGTACCATTTAGAGATAAAGGTTAGTAGTAATGGAGTTAATCAACAATTAATTTTGGCAATTTTATCTTTGAAATATCTGGTCTTGTGTCTAGCTCCTGTCTTTGTAGTGTCGACGTCTTACTTCTTAATTTTGAGAGATCTGAAATACAAGAGAAAAACGTCAAAAATATTTGGAGCTAAACCACGATTTTTATACTTGCTCCCCCTCAAATGATGCACAAGAATTGACTAATTATGCAATCATATTTAGATCAATTCAAGTCACGAGCATATAACACACAAATTTTACCAAGTAAGTACATATACATGGTCCCCGAAACATGTACTTCAAAATATTGTGTGAAGGTGGAGGCAAAAAAAACAATTTATCGCATTTAAACAATTCAGTACCAATGCAATCTATAATTGCATTTAGAATGTGAGATACACTAAAGAAATTCGCATTTATTCAATTCAACGCATATGAAACATAATATTTCATTTTAAAATGTGCGAATTTTATTATTTTATTATTTATTTATTATTATATATGTATATATATATTATTTTTTTATTATTTTTTTATTTATGGGGTCAGATTATTTTGCTTCGATCAATCGTCACGCCTAAAATTTTACGAGACATTTGAAAGAAGAAAATGTCGTCAAGTCATGTCGTCAAACTAAAGTCCTAAGTCCATAGACTGGTCCATTTCGACAACTCTCACCAGGTTCGCTCTTGCTCTCAATTAGCTATCTTGGGATTTCTATATTTTTATCACTCAAGTCAACACAAGCAATTTTTAGTCAATTTACCTGTGATCGAGGCATTTTTAATCATTTCACCTAAGCGAGAGACCGTCTATGTGGAATCAAAGGGTTGTAAGGGTTATAATTTGGCTAGGACTTAGAACGGAAGGAAATTAAAGGGAAGTGAGCTTATCTCTTCATCGTCTTCCAATTCTACGTCCGTCTCCTTTTTTTTTTCGGCGTCCTTCTTCTTTTCAATCATTTCTCCCTCTTTTTCTTTTAAGAACTATCCCTTTTTATGTTATGCTCAAGCTGAAGCTCCGCTTCTCCATGAGGCTCTAGGAGATTATCGTAGGCGAAGTTCTTCTTGTTGGTTCTCGGGCCGATACTGAGCTCCTCTTCTCTTAATCCCTATTGAGGTTTCAGAGATTATCAATTTGGAGAAGTTCTCGGTTATGGAATTCGTACCCGAGGCTGCACTCCTCTTCTCGTTTCCCGATATAAGACCGGATTATCGTTGGAGAAGTTCACTTCGTGGTGCTCCTCTTCCAGCCGTTCTGACGAGCGTACGAGATTATCGTTGGAGAAGTTCACAGCAGGATCCATGCCACTTTCTACAAGGTAGTCGGAAGGCCGGTTCCTTTGGTCTGATTTTTTGCGTGTTGAGCAATGCCTTCTTTTGTCATTATTTTACTTTTTCTTTTGTTATCTCCCCCTCATTTTCTCGTTTAAACAACCATTCGAAGAGTATAAAGTTCGGTTGAAAGCTGGGAATGGGTTTTAAATGAAGAAAAGGACGTCGGAGAAGGCTCAAAGTGGATGACTAAGGGCTAAAGTGGGGGAATTTATATAAGGCTGAGTGAGGAATATCCTAAACTTCCATATCATTTTCCTAACGATCTAACGCAAGATGAGTATGAGGCCAAGTATCACTAGTTAAGACAAGCAATTGATGTGTGACTCACTCGAGAAATAGATCCAAAGAAAGGAAAAAAATAACAAGGCTTGAATCCTCACATTTATAGTGGCTTTGTGTCTAGTGTAGCAACCTAATGACCTTTAGACACAAGAATGCGACTTAGACTGACAAAATTAAGCAATTAAATCGATCGCATGCCGGGGTAAAATTCTAAGTGACTTTAGATCAAAGCATCCTAAAGGATTTCGTCATACCCCTTTATATTATATAGAAATATATATGTTATTATTATTATTTTTTATTTTTACCACGCAAGATAAGGACAAATAAGCATAGAAAACACATAGAATTAAGCATGTGATAGCACAGAAGATCAGGTAATGCACATATTACGGAAGATTCAACATGCCTAATTTTCCGACAAGGAATTGAAATCGTTTCTCATCCAATGCCTTGGTGAAAATGTCGGCTAGTTGAAACTCCGTGTTCACAAAGTACGTCTCTATCGTGCCTTTCTACGTGATCTTTGATAAAATGATATCTAATGTCTATGTGTTTTGTGCGTGAATGATGAACAGGATTGCAAGTAATGGCGATTGCACTCTGACTATCACTATATATGGGTATACTATTCAGATTGTACCCATAGTCGCGAAGCTGTGTCCGCATCCACAGCATCTGTGAGCAACAACTGGCAGCAGCTACGTATTCTGCTTCCGCCGTCGAAGTTGACACACAGTTCTGCTTTTTGGATGACCAGCAAACCAGCTTTTCGCCTAAAATTGAGCGCCACCGGACGTGCTTTTCCTGTCCATTCGGCAACCTGCATAGTCAGCGTCAGTGTAGCCGATAAGTTTAAAATTCGTACCCTTTGGATACCATAGGCCAAGGGTAGAGGTGCCCTTAAGGTAGCGTAAAATTCTTTTGACCGCGAGCATATGAGATTCTTTGGGATCGGCTTGAAAACGGGCACACAAGCACGTGGCAAACATGATGTTCGGCCGGCTCGAAGTAAGGTAGAGAAGAGATCCAATGATACTGCGATACAGTGTGATGTCGACCGACTTGCCCGAGGGATCGGCATCCAACTTGCAGCTTGGTGACATAGGAGTGCTGAGAGTCTTGCTCTGGTCTTGATGAAATTTCTTCAGAATATCCTTGATGTATTGTGTCTGACTGATGACAATTCCAACATTGAGCTGCCTGACTTGGAGTCCTAAGAAAAATTGCATCTCTCCCATGTGACTCATCTCGAATTTGCTCTTCATGAGGTCTCCAAACTTCTTGCAGAGCCGAGGATTTGTTGATCCGAAGATGATGTCGTCGACGTATACTTGGACGACCATCAGATCTTTGTCATGCCATTTAATGAAGAGGGTTGTGTCTATCGTTCCTCGTATGAATCCAGACTTCACGAGGAAATCACTCAGGACATCGTACCAAGCACGTGGGGCTTGTTTTAGTCCATAGAGAGCTTTGTCCAAGCGATAGACATGATCGGGATGTTCTTGATCAACGAAACCTTCCGGCTGAGCGACGTAGACTTCTTATTTTAACACGCCGTTGAGAAAGGCGGTTTTAACATCCATCTGATAGACTTTGAAGTCTTTGTGAGCCGCATAAGCCAGCAGGAGGCGAATAGCTTCGATACGGGCAACATGAGCATAAGTCTTGTCGTAGTCACTGCCTTCCTGTTGATTGTATCCCTTAGCAACTAGCCTTTCTTTTTTCCGGATCACTTTACCATCTTCATTCTTCTTATTCTTGAAAACCCATTTAGTTCCGACCACTGTTTTCCCATATGGACGGGGTACCAAGGTCCACACTTGAAGACGTTCGAATTGATTGATTTCCTCTTGCATTGCGATTGTCCAATCCGGGTCTCGAAGTGCGTCTGCTACTTTGGTAGGCTCGTTTTGGCTCAGGAAGCAACTGAAAAGACTGTGTTGACGACGTGTCCTCACACCAACCGAGGGATCGCCAATTATCTGATTAACCGAGTGGCCTCTCGTCCACTTGCGCTCATGAGGCAAGGCTGAAGTCGATGCGTCAGCTATCTGTGGACTAGATTGCCTGTAGTCTCAGATTGATCATTTGTCTGAGGAAGTTCCAATACTGCACTTGGATTGATCGTCTCAGATGATACTTCCTCGATGACCATTGTAGGTTCTTCGGTGTTCTGTGGCAATTTTGAATCGGGTGGGGTAGAGGTGTGAGATGAACTTGGTACGTCGGTCTCGTTCGGTAGATAATCCATTGTTGGTGTAGGCGTGTATGACCGATATACCGGTTCGAAGAGAGAATCCAAGTCGTCTACTGCAAGTCTCGTTGCTTCGTCTGACACTGATCCTGAAGTTGTTGCCATCTTCTGTTGGTTTTGTGCCAACACACCAGTGATTACGGGTTTTGAAATGTTGTCTTCAGAAGCCAACGGGTTAGGCACGGGTCCTGGACTGAATTGACCAGAAGCCATCTCTGCCACTTCGTGGAAAGTGACATTATAGCTTTCCTTAATAGTTCGGTTGGACTTGATGTATACTCGGTATGCTTTTGATGTTGAAGAATACCCGACAAATGTAGCTTCGAATGCTTTAGGGTCGAACTTTGCACGTTGCTCTCGGTCGTTCGCCACAAAGCACTTGCATCCGAAGACTTTAAGGAAAGAGATGTTGGGCACTCTATTATTCACAATCTCATACGGAGTCTTGTTAAACCGTTTGTGAACCACCGTCCTGTTTTGAGTAAACAAGCGGTATTGACTGCTTCAGCCCATAGAAAGTGTGGAAGTTCTGATTGGATCAGCATTGTACGAGCGGCTTCCACTAGTGTTCGATTTTTCCTTTCAACGACCCCATTTTGTTGAGGTGTTTTGGCGGCTGAAAATTGTTGACTTATTCCAAGATTTTGATAAAACTCACTGAGGTGATTGTTCTTGAACTCAGTGCCGTTGTCTGTTCGAACAACTTGAATAGTCTGTTGCAGCAGATTTTGAGTTGTGTTCACAAAATTGATGATCAAGTCACCAGTCTCATCTTTAGTTCGGAGGAACTTAGTCCACGTGTAGCGAGAATAGTCATCCACAATCACTAGGACATACTTTCTTCCATTGATACTCTGAGTCTGCATCGGACCACAGAGATCCATGTGAATTAGTTCCAATGGTCGAGAAGTAGATGCAATTTGCTTGACGTGATGAGATGCTCGCTTCATTTTTCCTAATTGACATGCCGAACAGTGTTGCTCCTTTTGTAGTAGTATAGTTGTATAGTTGGAAGACCGTGTACCAACTTTTTCGTAGAAAGGCGTTGGAGAGCTTTCATATTCAGATGAGACAATTGTTGATGCCATAAGCTGTTCCTCTGCAAATCAGTTTGAGAAATGAGGCATACAGCTGTCGCGGGCCGCACAGACGTCAGGTTGATCGTGTAAAGATTGGATCTCCGAAGTCCTTGAAGGAGTTCTGTGTCCTGACTATCCAAAATTCTGCACCGGTCAGCATGGAAGACCACCTGGACCTTTGTCACAGAATTGGCCTATGCTGAACAAGTTATGGCGGAGGCCTTCGACGTACGAGACATCTTTGATGGTCAGATTCTTCAGAGTGATATCCCCAAGTCCTAGAATAGGGGCTGAATCGTTGTTCCCAAATCTGACTTTGCCGTTTGGTCGGTCTTTGTAGTTGCTCAGCAGCTCTTGACTACCAGTCATGTGTGTGGAGCAACCAGAGTCGAGGTACCACACATGATGGATCTGCAAAAACAATTTAGAGAGCTTTGGTACCCACTTAAACATGGGTCCTCTCAGATTAGCAGATTTAGTTTTGGGTTCAGATATGACTCCTAAATCTATTTTTGGAAGAGTCTTAATAACCCATTGCACTTTTGAAAAAGTGGGTTTGGGTTTTGCCTCTATAGGGGACTTGGCTCTTTTGGCTTTTGTCGTCCTAGGCGGAGACTTAGGACCCACTTGGGTTGAACCTTACAGGGAAGGTTACTTTCAGCACGTACAAATGCTTTGGAGGGTTTGACTGAGGAAAAGATCTTTTCTTGTGATAATCTCCTAAGGTGCTTGGGGGATTTAATTTCTACGGGATACCTTAGGTGAGTACATTCATGTACGGCGCCATAAGCTTTCTTTATGGCTGCATCTTGTTTCCTACGTGTCTTCCTAGTGGCATTTGTTTCAGAATGATTAATTTTTGACGTAGAGCCTATTTCGAAGTTGGTGCTTCTAAAGGTTATTGGCTGAAGTGAATAAGTAGAAGCAATTATCTTAAAAGTGGAAATAGCTCTTTTATTTCTACGAGTGTCTTTTATTGTAACAGAAGGAGTAGCATGCTCAGAAACATTTAAGTCTAATGGCTCCTTCTTTATCTTAGTGCTAGACACTCTCGCCTTTGTTTTTAGTGCTGACGCTACGCTCCCTGTAGACGTAGATAAAGTGAAATTAGTCATAGCACTCTTAACAGAACTACTTTTACAATATTTATCTTTCAAAGGCGATTTTTCATTTTTCACGCTTTTTGTAATAGCGTGAGAGGTAGTTTGGGGGGACGAGGAAGCCTTGAGATTTTCCATCTCCTTAAAGAATTTTTTCTTTTCAGCTTCGAAATTCTCTCGTTCTTTTTCTAACTTTGCCTGCGACTCCTCTATCTGTTTTATGATATGGGGTTTGTAGAGAGAATTTTTATAATTAATGGTTTTAACTTCCTCGTGGTGTGTTCGAGAATCAGGAGGTAGAACTTGAACTAAATTGCAGACAGGTGTTAGAGTTTCTTTCCTATTTTTGTCCCTTTCATTTAGTTCTTTGTAGTCAAAGGGGATTTCTGGACCATGTGGACCTTGTCTAATGGATGAATCGAAAGTATTTTCATAAGACGATTCAGTAAAATTTCTAAGAGAGGTTATTCCTAAGCGCATGTGTTTAACATCATATATTTCTTTCTTTTGTAAAACACACGGGTTAGTGAAACCTATGCCTTCTATAGGATTATAGAACTCTATATCCTTGGGCTTGTTCAAAAATATCGTCTGTTCGGACTGTCCCCTACGCGTAACTATATCGTCTAATTTCTTTACTTTGGCATATAGTCTCTTGCGTTCCTCACCTAGGAGAGCGTAATTATTTTCCACGGTTAGTTTCGTGGCTTGACAGGCATCGAAATCCTTACTAAGCTCACTAATCTTAGCATTCGATGTTTCTAATTGAGCTTCTAAGTTAGTGATCTTAGAGGTAGCTTCGGTTATCCTACAATTTAAAATGGCTTTCTCGTTGAGATTTCTAACCAAGCAATTGTAGTTATTTGCTAGCCTATCTTCTAATTCCTTAATCTTTTCGCCCTGTTGTCCTAGTTGAGGTTGACTAGTCTCTCTAGAATGGAGGCTCTTGGTAAGTTCATCTATTTTTGCACTAGAGCTCCTAAGTTCTTGTTCTCTATTTTTGCACTAGAGCTCCTAGATCTTTGTTTTGTCGTATTTGAGTGGATATTTTCTTCCATTACGTGGGCAGAGAGGATAGAAATCTTATGTTTGTCTCCATGTTTGTCTTTGTTATTTCTATCTTCCTCATTTCATTGAGAAGAGTGAGGTATCGTTGGTAGATCTCGCTTAGACTCTCCTCCGACTTTGCTTTGAATGAGTCGTAAGCAGTGAGAATGTTCGCCTTCTTGGCCTTTATGCCAACTTCCGTCCTTTGCATCATCCTATGCAGCTCATCCCACATCCCTTTGGGCGATGTAAGGCTGTCGATTTGTCTGTATATATCGTTGGGGATGCCCTGCATAAGGGTATTCATGGCTAATAGATCAGCCTTAGCTCGAGCTCTTTCCTCCAGAGAGTATTCTCTAGGCTCCTTTAGTCGCCTGAAGCTGGAATTGCTGGAGTAGCTGTTTCGTCCCCGGGTACATGAAACCAGAACTGTGCCGGTCCCTCTTCAAGGGACTTCAGTAGATTTTCGGCTTGATCCTTTAGAGCAATGAAATTCAGAAAGCGGCTTCTCCATACTGTGTATTCGCCTCTTTGCAAGATCGGCGGACGGTTGTCATTTCCGAGTGAGTATGCATCCATGTTTGTATTGTAGTCGAGTTGTTGAAGGATCTTCGTTAATTGTTTTGAAGGTTGAAGATGATGTAATGTGCTTCACAAGTGACAAAATTCGTTAGTAGCGTTTGATTCGAAAATTAGATCGAGAATTATTTTCGACACAATCTTAAAGTTTGATCGAAATTAATTCCTTCGAGATAGTGTACTGAGTACTGTTCTCGTGCGAGAAATTTCGTCAGCGAGATATTTTACGAGCGAGATAAATTGCTCAAAATCATTTGGTCGAGAAAAATTTTTTGATCGTGAATTTATTTCGATCGTAAAGAAACAGTACGTTAGTAAGTTTCTCGACAAGTCAAAATAAATCTGTTGACTAGAAAAATTTCTCGCATGTAAACGTTCGCCTGGTCAAACGTTAAAAGGTTTGACTGAAAAAGTTTTTCGAGTGAAAGTTTTTACGCATGCAAAGTCAAAATAAGTCTCTCTCGAAAAAGTTTTTCGCTGTATAATGCTCGAGAAATATTTCTAACTAAAATCGTTTCTACTGACGACGATTCTAGCGCTGACTTCGTATTCTAACCGAGAAAAATTCTCGCGCTAGGTTTATCGATCGAGAAACTAATCCGATCGCAAAACTTAGCGAGAAAAATTTGAGCAATCGAGAAAAATTCACAGAATACGATTAACACTAATTCGAGCAAAAACAAAGAATCAGATAGTGAAATTTGAGGCAATTGCTCGCAATTAAGTACTAATCATGCACGAACAAGCAATTAAACACGTTACGAAGCAAAATATATCTAATTTGATCAAAATCAGAACGTGTTCTTCATGTTCTTCGCAAACAGTAACACGCAGAAGCAATTCAATCCTAAAAATCGAAGTTCAAACTGCTAGAGAACTGGTCACAATGATGATCTAACACTTAAACAAGCACAGAAACACCAAATTCAAGTCAATTACAGAATTAAGCTATTGGATCGAAAAAGGTTTTCGCGCCAAACTGTTCTTCGATGAACAGTAACCAGAAAATGATTTTCGATCCAATCCTAACAATTTTCGATTCAAAACAGAACGAATCTGCTCTGATACCAATTGTTAGGTCCTACGATTAACAACTCTATGATCCTAGGCAGGAATTCTAAGTAATTCGATGATAACGATTGACATTAAGATTCGATCGAAAAACTCAAATGAAGAACAAGAGAGAGAATTCGAGTAGAGTGAGAAAGTTACTATTGTTTCTCTCTCTAGAAATTGAATTGCAAGCCTTTCGGATCAATTCTCAAAACTTTCTCTATTAAGCTCAATTGACTTACAAGTATTTATACCAAACAAACTTGGTATAAATATCAAACTAGTCCTAATCTAAGGACTACTATACAAAACACCCCTAATTACAAGGACAATTAATGAAATCAAGCACAATTACAAATAGTATTCTACAGATAGACAACCCGTATGGGTAATGATAAGTTCGCACCGTTACCAACTGTCACATGATCTGCACCAGAATAGGAGGACAGGTTGTCAAGAGTGGATGCATCTCCAGCCATATGAGCCGAAGCCCCTGTATCCAGGTACCAATCTGAAGGGTTCGTCTGAGAGACTGAACAGCCGACGGAGAAAGCTTCGGCTCGGTTGGCTGTGTTCGACAACCGGGAAGAACGGTCGTAGCTCCGATCAAAACGCCGCGGGCAATCAAATGCGTCGTGGTCAGTTTCACGACAGAAAAAGCATTTGGAAGTATAATTCCGACGGCCCCTGCCACCATTGCCATTACCGTAACTGTTACGGTTACTACGCCCTCTACCACTGTTAGAACCTCGTCCGCGATTGTTGTTGGATCTGTGTCCACGAGCATGGGTGACTGTTGTGTAGGCAGCCTGCGATACAGAAGAATAATCAACAGTTTTATGAAATAACTCGTGACTTTGCGCCCTAGCATATAGTGTCGTGAAATCAGGTAAGGGATCCTGAGCCATTTGCGCCGCCGTGAAGCTCAAGAATTCGGGGCCAAGACCTCGCAGGAACCAGTGGGATTTGTCCGTCTCATCAATTGGTCTCCCGACCGCAGCAAGTTGATCGGCCAACGATTTGAAGTGTCGAGCATATTCGGCGACAGACTGGGTACCTCGTTTAGCGGACAGAATATCATCCTTGAGGTTGAGTTCGCGCGCCTTGGAGTCGTGACTGTAAGCACGAGCGAGAGCCTGCCACACGTCACGTGAAGATTTGCTGCCAATTATGACGGCCATAGATTTTTCTGTCAAGGTCGACACGAGAAAAAGCTTTAACATCTGATCTCGTTGAAGCCATTTGGTGTATTCAGCATTGGGAATAGATGTTCCCGTAGCATTATCAATGATGGCAGGAGCAGCCGACGAGCCATCAACCAACGACATGAATTGTTGAGTAGTGAGAAGTGGTTCGACTTGGGCGTGCCATAACAGGTAGTTGGAGGAGGAGAGTTTGAGATTAACCATGTGAATCATGGTTGAGAGAGGAAGTGTTGGTGTATCTGATGCAGCCATGGAGAGGGTCGAGAATGGCGCAGAGAAGCGGCGAGAAGGAGATGGCTATAGGCGTAGGGTTTCAAGCCAATATTAGGCTGATACCATGTTAGGCCAAGATAATTTGCCTCAATGAATGATTTGCATTGATATGAACCTTATTAATAGAGTACAAGAAAATCACTATCTACGGAAATACAATAACTACTGAATATAAAAAAGATAAATCAAGATTTGATATCATTATCATTAATATTGATATCATTATCATTAATAGTTTTGTAATCAATATTTTAAGGGGTATGTTTGTTGGATTATTGTCATCCTTTCTCGGTTCAAATTCGACTTTGCAAACGTTTCTCCCTCGCGATCTCAAGGCTGCGCACTATGTTCGATCATTTTGTCCATGGATCACTTTCGACTCTTTTCAGCTTGCTGAACCTGTAAGTCAGATACTCATGAATGGCTTGGTTTTTTTTGTCTTATAATATTTTGTTGGTTAAGAAGGAATCATCGTTTTTGTTGGCAGCGAGCTCGCTTCAAATAATCTCAGAGGGATAATACTCGAGCAGCTTTTTAGGATCTCAAAGTACAAGTAAGGTTTGTTCTCCGTTTTCCGCTGCCTTTATTCATATCATTATTGCCCTACGATGTTGATGGTACGCACTATGTGTTCGTTTAGCTTATGTGAAATTAGTTTGCAATGTTAACCGAAGCCCATGTGACTTTTTTAAGTTATCATGCATAGTTATCGTTCAGAAATGCTAATCGCGACTCCAAACAACTGAAGGTGAAACTCAGGAAGCTTAATCATTATTTCAACAGAACGAGCTCAACCCGGATGTGAGGCAGCTCTTGCTATTTCGCTTGGGAAGGTTAATCATTAAAAACAACCGACACCAATAGTAGAGTATAGGCGACGGTTGTTGAAAACAACCGACACCAATAATAGAGTATATGCTACGGTTGTTTAAAACAACCGACACTAATAATAGAGTATAGGCGGCGGTTGTGAAAAAAAACGGTCGCCCATAATAGAGTACGACGGTTAACAACAGTCGCCTATTACTTGATTATGGGCGTCGGGGCTCTTGGCGTTGCCCATCCCATAACAACCGTCGCCTATACCCTTTCTTGTACTAGTGAACTTATTCCTGAAAATGAGCAATCTCCGTGGGCCGGATTATGGCCCGTGCGTCATGGTCTATCATATAGGGCCACATAATTTTCAGGATAATTTTTTAGTGTTTGAGGATTTCACTTTTATGATCGGCGTTTATGTTGGGGCTAAACTTCATTAAACGAAATTAAGCGTCAAAAATGAGAAAACAACCTTGCTAGCGATAGACCGAAACGGTTTGGCCTGTATTGCCCCGCGATGCTTCTGAACGTCAATATGTCCATTGTACTGTGATGTTGTATTCCTGGATAAACTCACAAGACGATTGTTGCCGCTTGGGGATTAACTGGCATGCTAAGGCCATCTCCAACCATCTCTATACATAGCGTTGCTACAGTACAATTTCTCCATATATAGAGTTTGAACAGTAACAATAAACTCCTACTATTTACTCTATATATTTTACTCTATATGCAAAAATTTCTGAACATTTTCCATTATGTATGAAATTTATAATAAGTTTAGATTTTAATATTATCTACTTATTATAATTAAATTACCTATATGCTACTATTATGAATTTATTTATAGCTCAAAACCATTATCAAATTAGATATTATTTATTTAATATTTTAATACATTTTACTAAAAAATATTTATAATAATTAAATTAATTAAAATATTAGTATGGTTTTTGTAAAATAAAATTACCTTAAAAATATTACACCCATTATCTACTTTTCGAATTATTTTCAAGATTAGTTAACTATTAACATAAAAGTTAATTTTATTATATATCTATCTATTATATATTGGGTCTAGGTTGGCTAAAAACTACCAATTTGGTCAGTCATTTTATTTCAATTGAGTCCCTCTATTTGTAATTTAATCTATCTATTATATAAAGGGTATGTGGTTGCTAAAAACTGTCAATTTGGTCTGTCATTTTATTTACAATTTAATCCTCTATTTGTAATTTAATTAATTTAATAAATAATCATTTCACTTCTAAATTTTATAGTTAATGCAAAAATATCCAAACACAGTTTTCATTTTATATGTTGCAAAACTATATTTCACCTATTAAGTATTATAATCAAAATTGACGTAACATAAATATAACTATATTTTTAAGCACACACATGAGGGTTCTTTTCTTTGTATATTCAAGTGATTTGTTTTAAGCTCTTAAATTCTTTGAATAGTGGCTTTTACAATGGCACAACAAGGAAATTCGAAACTGCAATGCTAAAGAATTGCTTGATTAGTTCTGCACATATAATTAGGATTTTGGGAAAATATATTGACTAATAATTTTTGTTCTTTCCTTCAGGCAAACTTTGACAAATTAGAGCAGTATTGCAAAGGATCAAGTGAAATGTTTCCTATGAAGTTCACAACAAGGAAATCATCTAGATTGCGGTGTTTATATTTGTCTATGGTGTAAGTGTTTTTCTCGAGACAACTTGGTTAGGAAAAAAATGACATGGAGAATAGAAAGTTGTAGAGCTCAAATCACATCAACTACTTTGTCCGACAAATGAGGCGTGTTCAAAGATTTGAAATGATGTTGCAAGGATTATGTATAAATGGTAACCTTTTATATTTTAGTTATTGGAGGCATAATACCTAAATTGCGTGAAAAATACTTAATTTTTGGGACATAATACCTAAGGAAAATATATGAAATGTAGCTAGTTATAAAAGACTAAAATCGTTGTTCTTATCCTCCATCTGCATCATAATGAAATTGATCATCACCAAATAGAGTTTGCTCCAACTTCAGTTTCAAACTCTGCTAGGTACATGAATTCAGGGGTTAAATACCAAAATTGAGAGGAAAAATACTTAATTTTCGAAAAATAATATTGATATCTATGAGAAAATACCTCCAAAATAAAGCGAGATATTTAAGACTAAAAGGTCACTTTTCATTATACATTATAGATAGCAACGACATTGATGATCACCAACATAAAAAAAAAAAAGAGCTTGCAATTTCGCCTTCATATAAAATCAAATACAATTCATCAATAAAATACCTAAAATCAAGAGAAAATTACTTACTTTTAAATCTAAAATACCAATATTTGTGCAAAAATACGTGCGGATAACCACGAATCATTTAAGACTAAAATCATAGATTTTAAGTAAACATCTAATATAATAAGAACATTGTCATCACCAAAACCATAAAAGAAGTTCCTTTGCAACTTCGTCTTCGTATAAATTCAAACACTTGAATTCATCAGAAAATACCTAAAATCAAGAGAAAAGTACTTCATTGTAGAGCTAAAATACCAATATTTGTGCAAAAAATACGTGCGGGTAGTGGCGAATCATCTAAGACTAAAATCATATATTTAAGCAAACTCTAATATAATAAGAACATTGTCATCACCAAAAAAATAAAAGAAGTTCCTTTGCAACTTCACCTTCGTATAAAATTAAATACTTGAATTCATCAATAAAATACCTAAAATCAAGAGAAAGGTAATTAATGTTAGACCTAAAATACCAATATTTGTGCACAAACTACGTGCGGATAGTGAAGAATCATTCAAGACTAACTCATAGATTTTAAGCAAACATCTAATATAATAAGAACATTGTCATCACCAAAACCATAAAAGAAGTTCCTTTGCAACTTTACCTTCGTATAAAATTAAATACTTGAATTCATCAGTGAAATACCTAAAATCAAGAGAAACGTACTTAATTGTAGAGCTAAAATACCAACATTTGTGCAAAAAATACGTGCGGATAGTGGCGAATCATCTAAAACTAAAATCATAGATTTAAGCAAACCTCTAATATAATAAGAGCATTGTCATCACCAAAACCATAAAAGAAGTTCCTTTGCAACTTTACCTTCGTATAAAATCAAATACTTGAATTCATCAGTAAAATACCTAAAATCAAGGGAAAAGTACTTCATTGTAGAGCTAAAATACCAATATTTGTGCAAAAATACGTGTAGATAGTGACGAATCATTTAAGACTTAAATTCTCCAATATGTGAGTATTTTTTATTGATTTAGGTACTTTACGGTTGAATTCAAGTATTTGACTTAGTTGTTGGTAAATGCTCCAATAAACTTCTTTTTGTGTTGGTGATGATCAATTTTCCTTGCCATTTAAGATCTTTAATGAAAAGCTATCGTTTTATACTTAGATGACTCGTCATTTTTTTGAATTTTTTTATATAAATATCATTATTTAAGGCCTTAAGTTGAGTACTTTTGTATTGATTTAGGTATTTTACAGTTGAATTCAAGTATTTGACTTAGTTGATGGTAAATGTTCCAATAAACTTTTTTTTTTGTGTTGGTGATGATCAATTTTCCTTGCCATTTAAGATCTTTAATGAAAAGCTATCGTTTTATACTTAGATGAGTAGTCATTTTTTGAAGTATTTTTCATATAAATAACAGTATTTTATGCCTAAAGTTGAGTACTTGTATTCCGATTTAGGTATTTTACAGTTGAATTCAAGTATTTGATTAGTTGAATGTGAAAGTTCAAACAAACACCGTTAGTTTTATGTTAGTGATGATCGATGTCCCTACCATTGAAGCTTTTTGAAGAAAAGATACAAATTTATACTTAGGTCACTCGTCACACTTTTAACCTATATTTGTATAAATATAAGTATTTTAGGCCTAACATTTGGTACTTTTTTGTGTCGATATAGGTATTTACCACTGAATTCAAGTACTTGACTTACTTGAAGGTCCCAACACCCAACAAACTTCATTTTGTGTTGGTGATTATCAATCATGTCCTTACCATGCAAGATGTTGATAAAAAAAAAAAAGAAGCCAATTTTTTAGTACTCAATGTATATTTAGCAATGGAAACATTATATAAAGATCGCAAGGTACTGTATGTTGCGAAATGGACAGCGTAACGAAATTGGAAATGACTGTGAGGATAAATGGAACACGAGAATTTACGTGGAAAATCCCTTTTTAACTTGGGGTAAAAAACCACGGGCGAGGTAGAAATATTATTACTGGGGTAAAAACAGGGGTTACAACCTCTCAATCTATAAAGGAGAAAACACACACTATCTCTCTTTATAGTCGGAGCAGATACCGAACAAACCCTCTATTTTTATTTTTTTCTTTCTTTCTCCTTCTCTCATTTCTATTGGTTTTTGGTGTGAGATTACAATGAGATTAAGAGCCTATTTATAGGCTAAAACCTAAGCTACATGACAATATTAAACATGTCATTGCTTAGGTCATACTTATTATAATATTAATATAATAATAGTATTATTAAGACTAGTTGAGATGGGTTGGTTTACCAACCCACTCAACATACTTTTCTATCAATCTCCCACTTGAAGATTTGATTGATTCCCAATCAGATCTTCACACCATTCTTCTAGCTCGCCTTTGCATGTTAGTTATGCTCGGTCAATCCACAGGAGGAACGACACCACATAAACTTGTCCACAGGAATTGCTTTGGTCATGTAGTCTGCCAGATTATCTGCAGTGTGAACTTTTTGCATGTCCACAGTCCCCGCTTCCACTTGTTCACGAACAAAGTGGTATTGGACCCGGATGTGTTTGGTTCTTGAATGATATGCTGGATTCCTTGCAAGATGCAACGCACTGTGGCTATCACAATAGAGAACAATATTCTCTTGTTTGTGGCCGAGTTCTTCCAGCAACATCTTCAACCATATTGCCTCTTTACTGGCTTGCGTAGCTGCGACATATTCTGCTTCCATTGTTGAGGTTATAACAATGGACTGCAGTTTTGAAACCCAGCTTACAGCACCGCCAACAAGATTGAACACATATCCGGTTGTGGATCTGCTTTTATCAAGTTCACCTGCATAATCTGCATCAACAAAACCATGGACAATAAAATCTGTACCTCCGTAACATAAGGCAAGGTCCGAGGTTCCCTTGATATATCTGAGAATCCTCTTAACAGCGCTCCAGTGCTCCCGGCCAGCGTTGGACATGTATCGGCTAACAACTCCCACTGCATGGGCAATGTCTGGTCTGGTACAGATCATTGCGAACATTAGACTTCCTACTGCCGATGCATATGGCAGTCGAGACATCTCTATCCTCTCGTCTTCATCAGTAGGACACATCTCGGAGGATAGCTTGAAATTAGTAGCAAGAGGGGTAGATATTGGCTTACTATCTTGCATGTTGAACCTTCGCAGAATTTTCTTCAAATAATTCTTTTGGGAAAGCCAAATCTTCCGCTTGCTTCTGTCTCGAGATATTTGCACGCCAAGGATTTTGTTTGCCGGTCCCAAGTCCTTCATTTCGAATTCACTGGCCAGTTGAGTCTTTAAGTCGGCGATACGACCTTTGTTGGGTCCTGCTACCAGCATATCGTCGACGTACAACAGCAACATGATGAAATCATCATCGCCAAATCTCTTGAAATACGCACAAGGATCTGAATATAGCCTGTTGTAGCCAAGACTCATCATGAAGGAGTCAAATCTCTTATACCAGCATCGTGGTGCTTGTTTGAGTCCGTGGAGAGATTTGATCAATTTGCAAACCAAATCTTCTTTTCCTTGTTCCTCAAAACCTTCTGGTTGAAGCATGTATATTTCTTCATCCAGGTCACCATGGAGAAAGGCCGTTTTAACATCTAGCTGCTCAAGATGCAAGTCGAATGTAGCACACATTGACAAGACTACCCTGACTGTTGTAAGTCGTACCACCGGTGAGAAAATTTCGTTGAAGTCAATCCCTTCTTTCTGAGCATATCCTTTTACAACCAGTCTAGCACGGTAACGCTCTATCTGGTCATCACCATTCCGTTTGATTTTGTACACCCTGTTGCCAATGGGTTTCCTTCCTTGCGGTAATGGCACCAACTCCCATGTCTTATTTTTATAGAGAGCTTCCATTTCCTCTTGCATTGCTGAAATCCACTGACTCGCATCTGAATTATTCAGTGCTTCTTGGAAAGTGGTTGTCTCTCCATCCTCAGTTAGAAAACAGTATGCAAGATTGCTCTCTATCTCGTAATCTGAGTGCCAACTAGGCGGCCTACGCTCGCGTGATGACCGCCAGAGATCCGGTACTTCAGATTCGACTGGGTTGAGCTCTTCGTGCGCCGGTTCAGCTTCAGAAGAATTATATTGCTCCAATTTTCTTTTCATCGGTGTAGTCTCTGTCACACCTTTTGAACTGCTATCATTTTCGACTTGCTCCTCATCGCTATCTTCCAGGAAGATAACATCTCTGCTGATAATCACTTTGTGGTCAGTGAGATCCCACAAGCGATACCCCTTTACTCCATCAGCGTACCCCAAGAATAGACATTTCCTGGACTTTGGATCCAACTTCGTCGTTTCTTGGTTGTGGTACATCGCGTACGTTGAACTTCCAAATATATGGAGGTTTGAATAGTCTGCAGGTGCACCAGTCCACATTTCCATCGGTGTCTGCATCTCAATAGCAGTAGATGGGGCCCGATTCACCACATAACAGGCAGACCGCTTCCGCCCAGAATTTCTTTTTTAGGCCTGCAGTTATCAACATAGCCCTTGTTCTTTCCAACAGGGTCCTATTCAACCGCTCTGCCACTCCATTCTGTTGTGGAGTGTACGCCGTGGTGAACTGTCTTCTGATGCCCGCACCTTTGCAGAATTCAGTGAATTCTCTGCCAATATATTCCCCTCCATTATCGGACCGGAGACACTTGATTTTTCTGCCGGTTTCAAGTTCAACTCGCGCCTTGTATGTTTTGAAGTTAGGAAACACGTCGTCCTTCTTCTTGATTGGGTACACCCAACATCTCCTGGAGTAGTCGTCTATGAATGATACGAAGTAGCTGGCTCCTCCTAGGGACGCAACCGGTGCTTGCCATACATCAGAATTGATCAATTCTAGAATTCCTTTGCTTCTGGAACTTGATGGGGAGAACTTCAGGCGATGTTGCTTGCTCACAATACAATGCTCGCAGAATGGTAGCGTCACCATCGTGAGACCAGGAAGTAGATTATTTTGCGCAAGAATTTTCATGCCTTGTTCAGACATATGACCAAGTTTCTTGTGCCAAGTCATCGTAGACTTTTCATTTGAACTTGTCGTGGCAACGGATGCCTGCCCTTCTTGCAGAGTCTCTCCCTTCAGCATGTATAGATTTGCAGCTATCTTTTCTCCCTTCATCACCACCAACGCTCCTTTGGAAACCTTCATGATCTTGTTTTCCAATTCAATTTTGAAACCAAGATCATCCAGTTGCCCCACGGACAACAGATTTTTCTTCAAGCCCTCCACTTGTCGCACAGCATGGATAGTACACACAGTGTCGTCGTACATCTTTATTTGAATCGTACCCACCCCGACAATCTTCAGCGCTTGGTCGTTGCAGCTGTAGACATACCCTCCAAAGGTTGGCTCGTATTGATGAAATCATTCCCTTCGAGAGGTCATGTGGAAAGTAGCTGCTGAGTCCATGAGCCACACGTCGTTGAATCTTCCATTTTCAGCGATAGTGGTTGCGGCTTCACACACCAAGGCAATTCCATCGTCGGTAGTGTTGGCGGCGTTTCCTTGGGCATAGGGATTTTTATTTAGAGCCCAACAATCTTTCTTCAGATGACCTTTCTTGCCACATTGGTAACATTTTATAGCCTTCTTATTTTTGGTAACAAGGCTTTGCCGTTTTTGACTCCCACTTGGACCAGACTCTCCGGGTCTTGTCCGTTTTCGGCTCATGTTTGGACCACGTGCTCCTGATCTTGCCCTCGTTACTGCCAACGCTTCCGCCTGTTGGGACGTTATCAACTTGTCTTCTTTGTTATTGCGCAGGCTTTCTTCTTCGAGAACCGCAGCTGCAATATTGTCGAAGATAAGCTTTCCCCGCAGCTTGGTTGTTGCTCAGGTTGATGACGAGTTGATCGTAGGAGTTTGGCAGGCTTTGTAGTAGAAGCTCAGCACGTTCACTTGGCTCTATTTTGTAGTCCAAGTCCTTAAGTTGAAAGAACAAAGTGTTCAACTTGTTGATGTGCTCGGTCACTGAAGAAGATTCTTCCATTCGTAGATGGTATAATTTTCTCTTCAGGAAAATTCGGCTGTGGAGTGACTTGACTTGATATAACTTTTCAAGATGATCCCATATTTCTTTCGCACTAGTCTTCTCTTCTACACTTGATAATATGTCATCTGCTAATGTCAGATGAATATTGGTGATGGCCCTCCCGTCCATCTTCCTCCAGTTGGCATCACTTGTAATAGTTGTTGGTCTGCCAGTGATCGCCTCCAGACAATTTTCTTTGAGTAAAATTGCCTTTATCCTCATTTTCCACAGTGAGTAGTTTTTCCCGTTGAATTTCTCAATTTCATTTTTAGCTGCCATTTTTTCCCACGTCGCTATCGTCGGAGAAATTCAACAGTCCAGCCAAATAGTACTGATCAGATAATTTGCAGAAAGGGTAGCGACCAGCTTTCAAGACAAAATTACCCTTCTAAGTAAATTCCCAGATGAGATTTGGTGGGGTCACTATGTGTCCCGCTTGGCACCAGCCACTAGACAGAACTTACTTACACAGTCTATTACCACGACTTGCCAAAAAACTCTTCCGTAACGATAAACCTTTTTGATTTCCTTTCTGATGTGGAAGATCAGACAAAGCTGCAACCACAGAGCATAATTGGAAAATCAATCAGGGCTGGCTCTGATACCACTTGTTGCGAAATGGACAGCGTAACGAAATTGGAAATGACTGTGAGGATAAATGGAACACGAGAATTTACGTGGAAAATCCCTTTTAAACTTGGGGTAAAAAACCACGGGCGAGGTAGAAATATTATTACTGGGGTAAAAACAGGGGTTACAACCTCTCAATCTATAAAGGAGAAAACACACACTATCTCTCTTTATAGTCGGAGCAGATACCGAACAAACCCTCTATTTTTATTTTTTTCTTTCTTTCTCCTTCTCTCACTTCTATTGGTTTTTGGTGTGAGATTACAATGAGATTAAGAGCCTATTTATAGGCTAAAACCTAAGCTACATGACAATATTAAACATTTCATTGCTTAGGTCATACTTATTATAATATTAATATAATAATAGTATTATTAAGACTAGTTGAGATGGGTTGGTTCACCAACCCACTCAACATACTTTTCTGTCACTGTAAACTACATGGTTCTCTGTGAAGAGGCTACGCTGAGCTTAGTCGACCATCAATGAAAAAGGTCATAAACTCTTCACCATCAAGCTTGTGTAGAATATCAATGTCTTTTGTGAATTGTGATATCTGCTTTGCTCTTTTATATGCAGTGTCCGCAAGCTCTCTCACTTCTACATCAACCACTTCAGCCGTCGCCATGGAGTGATCTTTCTGAGTTGATATCTGCATTTTCCATAGAACAAACCATGCAAGGGATGGACAAAATTTACTAATCTGCAAAATTTGATCGTTATATACCACCGGGCTCTCCAGTCGCCACTTCACCGATCTTTTCCCTGAAACTGAACCTTTCAACCATCTGCCTCGCAACTATCGAAACTTTCATAAAATCATTTGATGTGCATCGTTACGTTTTCTAGTGACTTCTTCAGCTACCATAAATGTCTGAAAGGAAAGACAATTCACTTCTTTCTTGTAATGCATTGAGTGGTGCTAAAGAGGAATCAATGAATTATTGGACTAAGAATACTTATGAAACGTAAAGTTTGAGAAGAGGAAACAAAAACCTGAACAACATACAAAAGTGCGATGCATAATTGGCAAAAAAAATAAATATTGAAATAGTGAAGGAAAAATATTAATATATTGGAACATCTGTAACTCTCATTCTCGTTCGGCTTTTTTTAATTAAATAATTAAAAAATTCAAACATTAATAAAATAAACAACAATGAAAAGCATTAATAAAATAAATAACTTCGTAAGATGGTAATACGAGTTACTAACTCGTATTTCCATAATACGAGCTACGCTGGCCCGCTGACCCGCTGACCCTGACATGGCACTTGTTACTCGTAACACGAAGATACGAGTTAGTAACTCGTATAATTATAATACGAGATACTTAATGCCCGACCAATCTGCGTGCTCATGCATCGTGTCGACAATAATTCGCGTAACTCGTAATATGATCATACGAGTTACGTGAATTGTTGCAATAATACATGTAACTGGCATGTTGGAATTACGAGTTACGTGAATATTGCATAATTCACGTAACTCGTATGACCATATTACGAATTAAGTTTCTATATATACTCTCCCTTTGTCGATTTTTTTTAACATAACACAAACTATTAATTTTCTTTAACATAACACAAACAGTGGTGTCGAGTCGCGTACAAGTCATAGTATATTTTGGCGGCGAAATAATTCAATCATCCGATTCTACCGTCAAATATAGTATCCTCCCTATTGGGTATAGGCGAATTCGTTGCAACACCAATTTTTTCCGAGTTTATATCGTTGTTTTTCGAAATTACGGGTGCTGATAGCAGTCGTTGTTCGTTGATTGTCCATGCAAAAAATGAATACTTCCAACATTTCCGCCACTTTCATCAGCTACTCCAAATCTCCAACGACAACGATTTACAATTTTTCATACACCCCGATTCGGAGAACAATTGTGTTGAGGTTTTTGTTGAAATAGTTGAAAATTAAAACTTTGATTTGAACGAAGAGCCTCACGGAATTTTGAGGAGCGATGCGAGTTTCCTGCGTTTGATGTTGGTTCTTCGAGTTATACATGTCCGGATTTTCCCGACATACGGCAGGGTACAACAATGTTTCTCTGGAAATGCCGACGCTTGGTGTTCCATTCAATATGCCAGAATCCGTGTCAGAACCCGTGCCAGATTTCGTGCCTGAACCCGAGGAAGATGTTAATGTTAGTGATTCGGAAGCGGACGATGAGGATCCACTGTCCGAGTTACCCGATCCCAATGAGGACGACGCGAACAACGACGACGATGCGCCAGATGATACCACTCCGCTGGACTCTGCTGCTCTAACGCTGTTTCAGTCCGTCCCATTTTTCCAAACGTACCAAATGCCACCTCCTGGTTGTGACCACTACGGTGGTTACGGGAAGTTTTACGACAGAGATCACCCTATGTTTCGTCGAGGTGTGATTTTTCCAACTAAAAAACATTTACAACGTGCCGTCGAAGATTTTTTGATCAGGGTTGCTAGACACGAGTATTACATCAACGGGAGCAGTAGTACACGTTGGAGTGTTCAATGTGATCACACGAATGATTGCGCTTGGAGACTGAGGGCATCCTTCAAGCCAATAAAAGGTTACTGGTCTGTTACAAAATTTGAAGGACCGCACACTTGCTATATGACTGAGTTTGCGAGCACACACCGTAATATCTCTCGAAATTTTATTGATGATTTGTTGGTTGGAACCGTGAAGGTCGATCCGCAATTCCTATCCAAGAATTAAGATAAATATGGCTACGAAATCTCATATATTCAAGCTTCACATGGTCTGAAAAGAGCTATGGAAAATATTTACGGTACGTGGGAAGAGTCTGTTACCAAACTGCCAACATTTTTTAAGGTGTTGCAGCATTACAATCCAGGGACAATCGTGAAGTGGCTCCATATGCAAACATGGACACCTGGACACTTCTAACTCGGGTATGTTTTGGGCTTTTAAACCGAGCATCGATGGCTTCAAACATTGTCACAATGTTGTTTGTATCGATGGTACGCATTTATACTCCAAATATAGACACAAATTATTGATTGCTACGTCGCTGGACGCCAACCAAAACGTCTTTCCCCTGGCGTTTGCCATTACGGCAGAAAGTACACACTCATGGACTTGGTTCCTTAACCATTTGAACACACGTGTTCTTGAGAATCAATCGGTTTGCCTTATTTCGGATCGTCACCAAGGTATTTCATCTAAGTAATGTAATTTATTAGGTATTTTCGTAAATCAGGGGCTTTTAGTGGCGTATATGGTATGTACAGGTCTTTTGGGAGCAGTACGAGACACTGCATTCTTTCGTCCACCAAATGGAGTGCATCGCTTCTGTCTTCGTCATGCAAAATCAAACTTCTTCAACAAATTCAAGAATCAACAATTGAAGGATCTATGTCATAGAGTCGGTATTGCGCCAACATTGGAAAAATTCAATCGCATTATGTCTCAGATTGCGGAAATTAATGAACGTGCGAAGCCTTGGTTAGAAAAAGTAAACGTCGAGCAATGGACGTTCGTACATGACGGCGGTCATCGATGTGGTGTCATGACGACTAATATTTCAGAAGGCCTCAACGGGTATTAAAAGGTGCTCGAATACTACCCGCAACAACCATCGTCGATTTCACTTTTCATAGGTAAGCTCTAATCACAACCTTAGTTTTTTTATTTTAATTTTGTTGTTATGACTTCTTCTTTTATTTCTTAAAATTCACAGGTGCGTACAGTATTTTTGTGATCGCTTTCAAGACGTATCGTCACTAATGGCGAATAACGAAACTGATTGGTCACATTATGCAACGAGAATGTTTCAAAGTTGGACGGCAGAATCTTGGGATCACGTTGTATACCGTTTTGATGTCCGACAACATACAGCAGAATTCATAACATCTGGAATTCATCAGCGCACATATGCGGTAAGGATCAATGATAGAACATGTACGTGTGGAAATTGGAGCAGGTATAACATCCCATGTTCTCACGCACAAGCGGCTTGTCGTCAATGGCAAATTCACTCCGGTAATTTAGTGGCGCAGTATTACAGTAAGGCGGAGTATTTGAAGACATATGAAGGTACCTTTGATTGCACGATGAACGTTACTGGACGCCCGAAGAGTGGACTCTTATTCATAACGAATCTCGTCGAGAGAGAACTGGTCCCGGTAGATATAGTCAAAGTCGCATCAGGAATGAGATGGATAGGGGTGAAACTCGTGCTAGACAACGCGGACGGCGATGAAAATAATACACTCGTTGTCTTCACCATTTTAGTCTTATATATCCACTGAATTTTCTTAATAATAATAAAAACAATAATAATATTTGTAACAATAATAAAATAAAAATAATAATAAGAATAATAATCATAATAAATATAAAAATAATAATAATAATATAATAATAACAATAATAATAATAACATTAATAAATATAATAATAACAATAGTAGTAGTAATAATAATAATAATAATAATAATATAATAATAATAAGTATAATAATAAATATAATAACATCAATAAATATAATAATAATAAATAATAAAAAGCTTAATAACAATAACAAATATAATAATAAGAATAATAATCATAATAAATATAATAATAATTCACAAGCTCAAATTTTTCGAAAGCGTATAATAGTGTTACAAAAAAAAAATAACGCTTCACATAACGATCTACCTGCCATAATGCGCCAAATGACCGCCGGTCCCACAACGAGCTGGCCTACGAACTCCATTTCCTCGATGGTTACCTTGCGGTCGTGGTGAAGGTGTCGTAAACGCCTAAGATGTGTTAATCAAAATAATATTTAATTTAAATTTTAGTAAATAATTTAAGGCTTTCAAATAATGCATTTTAAATTTAAAATAATTTAACATACCCGAAGATCCGTATACTCTGGCTGTGAGTTGTGTAGGGCTGCAGATGATTGCAAAAAGGGCGAAAAATCCTCAAAGAACGACGGGTTCACAGCTTCGTGCACCTGAGATTGTCCGGCCTCATATACGTGAGATGGTCCGGCCTCATGTATGTGAGATGGTCCGGCCTCACATACGTGAGATGACCCACTGCTTCGTCGAATTTGGCGTCGCGAGATAAACATGTTGTCCACCTGCTCCAGTAAATGGATCGACTCGTCATAATCGCCGCTCCTTGCGTAACGAAGGCTGTTGTGAACCCCGCGATCCTAAAAATCGAAAAGTAAATTATATCATTTGGGCTATTAAACAAATAAACATAAATTAAACTTACGATGCTCGACATAAACACCGCATCCTCCATCTGGAAGCCCTGTGACATCTGCCTCGCATGTGGATATATAGAGGCGTGTGATCCGATGAAACAAGTCGTAATATCCATCCTCCACCGACATGAATTCAGTCGTGGGAGGACCATTAAAGACGGTCTCCTCTCGATCCTCCCATAACCCAATCCAGCCTGCATGGTGCGATCTCCAATCCATCCCCGACCGCTTTCGCCGCTCGTACGTATGAAGATTGGTATCTCGATACGGCGGTATAACGGGAATTCCTTGGATAATTCCAAACTGTTGAAGTACTCGTTCGGGGTAATGCCACTCGACGATATAGAAGAAGACCAGTGGACACCTCGATCGACAAGCGGTCGGAAAGCACTCGGCAGGCAGAGCGTCAATCTCCGGGAGCGTCATATCGTACGGAGTCCATACAAATTGATGCGGCAGCCGATCTATGCACTCGAGGATTGTGCGTACGTTCGAGTTCGTCCACGTAGTAAAATCAAAGAATGTGTTCCACCTGTCAAATATTTACACAACTATTACGAATATAAGAAGAAAAAAAATTCGCAACTCTGGATGAACGACCATGTGGCGGGATCGGTAAGACTATCCTGTCGTCTATTGGGGACTCCATCGTGATACGATTAACACCCCGAGCTGGCTGGAATGGCAAGATCCTCAGATATGCCCATGCCTAAAATAAATCTCGTGGTCTAAATAAATTTTTAAAATAACTATAAAATTACTCAAAGTTATTATGTAATTACTTGCAACAGCCGTAGGGGTCCGCCTATATTAAGCTTTTCGGCTCGCATGCCAAACAAAGCTCTCTGTATAGGAATTCAGTACCGCACTACCCCAACTAAACGTGTGCACCTCCTCAATATCCTCCAACAGCTGAAGGTACGTCAAAGACACGGTGCTAGCGCTACAATCGGGGAACATCACCGCACCGAAGAGCAACATCGGATAACCCCGTGCTGATTCCTCGACCTCTACCTCGTCACTATCGTCCGAAATCGGATGGGCCAACAACCAACTCGCTAACGACTTCATCGATAGCGATGACCCTTTAATTTTCTCACTAGGCGGTCTAAAACCTAGCAACCGCTCGCACTCATCCATTCACTGTATGTCCGTCCTCGTATGGATCACACCGGAGACACATCTACCATCTACAGTGACGGTTGCCTCCCCAACAAAAAAATGAAACGTATGGGTCTCCTTCCTCCAACGCTCTACCAATGCTGTAATCAAATGAGGGTCAACCCTCTGCGACATACAGCTGTAGATGCTGTATAGACCCATATCGTTCAACTTCCCTAATAAGCGATCGTATAGGAGATTCGGTGCTTCTCTCGTACCCCACACTACATTCTCTAAGGACCTAATCTTAATAGTCCTATCTATCGCACCCTCATCTAACAATAAATCCCTACTACAGTGATTTGACTGCATCGTCAACACCGAATTGTCAACAGGTCCGTAAGAAGAATCCAAATTCATTCTACAGTAAAAAAAACCACACAGATCAACAATAAAAATCACCATTTGATAATAATCAAATTAACACAAGGCGATCGCGCATAGATCGTCACGAGGCGTCGCATAGATCGTCACGAGGCGTCGCCGGACAACGGGCCTATTCGGCAAGACGTAGGCGGGGAGCAGCGTCGCGGGGCGGGGGCAAGGCGGGTCGGAGCTGACGTGGTCGTCGAGGTGGACGTGGTCCTTGAGGCAGCGGGGGGCCGGAGGCGGCGCGGCGGCGGGCAGCAGGAGGTCGGCGGCGGCGGTTCGCGGGGCGGCGGCGGGACGCAGCGGGCAGAGGGAGGTTGCGGGGCGGCGAGCAGCAGGAGGTCGCGGCGGGTCTTTCGCCTTCTTCTCGTCGTTTCGTTCGTCTTCTTCGTCTTGTCTTCGTCGCTTCGGTCTGGTTATAAAAAACCAGATCTAACTCGTATGGCGAGGTTACGAGTTACGAGTTATAACTCGTATAATCTCTATACGAGTTACTCCACGTCAAGCGCTCGCTAGCGTGGATAAGTAACTCCTATAGTGGTTATACGAGTTACATAACTCGTATTCTGATCATACGAAATTCTTTATTTTTTAATACTTTTCATTTGTTGTTTATTTTGTTAATGTTTGATTTTTTTAATTATTTACTTAAAAAAGCCTTCTCGTTCTCTATAAACCCTCGAAATTTATGAATGAATTCCGATATGAAAGAGGGATTTGAGCGAACCCTAAGAGCATCTCCAATGGACACCCATTTTTCAACCCAAAAACAAAAATTACTCCAATGGACACCCATACACATACCCAAATGGGTTTACGGCGGTTTCACTCACAAATAAACGCATCTTTGCGTTTTCCTCTTTCATAAACGTATTTTTCTTTATATATTACAAATTGGCCTCCTATAACAAATAATTATTATTTTGGCTAGGTGTTAGCTATGAGAGCTTTTGTCCTAGAGTTTTTATGACACGTAGCTCAAGTTCTTGTCAATCAATACTCTTTTACATGTATAAATATATAATTTATTAGTAATTTTATTAATTTTTTTGATCAAAAAATAATATTTGTAATCTAATTTATAAATTTGTGAAATATACGGGTAGTATTGAAATTTTGTAAAAAATTGTGTGGAAGTTAATATTACAAAATAATCTTTTTAGTTTGAGAATGAGTTTATCGGTTGGAGAAGAATTACTGCATTTTGAGTTTGAGGAGAATGCGTTTTTCGGTTGGAGATGGTCTAATTGAGAAAATGAAATACATACTCAATTGTGTAGTCGATGGAAGTTCGATGAGAACGAGATTCACACGGTGAAATAAGGTGGAACAACAAGTGTGAACCGTGGTGCAGTGAGCAAGGCGCAGAAGAATTTTTTTTTTCTATTTGATCATATCGATTGTCCTCTCTCTGTTGTTTGGATTAGGGGTGGGCAATCGTGGTCGGGTTTCGGGTACCTGAACCGACTCGATCGGGGGTGTGAAATCGGGTTTAGTGGGCTATCGGGTTTAAAACCCGATACCCGATATAATACTTCGGGTCGGGTTCGGGTAGCAATAAGCTACCCAAAAAACCCGATCGGGTACCCGACCCGATCTAATGTTATGAATTAATTAAAAAGAAATACTAAACTTAAAGGAAAATGAATGGAATAACAGTCGAGCAGCTGAAAGAAATACACATACACACACCTCAATTTCGTCCCTCACCTCACCTCGTCGCCGTCGCCGATCTCCTTCCTTGTCGCCGTTCTCCAACTGTCCGGCCACACCACGTCGTCGTCGCCTCGCTCTCATAGGCCAGCCGTCAGCCGCGCCATCGCCTCACCTCACAAGTCTCGTAACGTAACAATCCTCACCTCACAAATCTGGTAGCGTCGTCGTCCCCTTGCTCTCACAGGCCAGCCGTCAACCACGCCATCGTCTCAGCCGCGCCGTCACGCCTCTGCCGCCGCCCACATCTCAGGCCACTCCGTCTCCGTTACGTATGTTGAACCCTAATTTTATATTTTGGGTTTTATTGATTGCTTGCAATTTTCAAATCCACGATGATTTATAAGGTTCTATTAGCATTATATATTGGTAGAATCATCATGGGTGATTGATTTTGGGTGTCAATTTGGCCGTTTGGGATTTCGGGCTTAATTTAAGGTTTCAAAAAAAAAAAAAAAGCAAAACCCGAACCCGACCCGAACCCGATAATCGGATTTCGGATACCCGATTATCGGGTACCCAATTTTTGTCGGGTCGGGGTCGGGTTTCAATTTTGATACCCGCAAATGTAGGGTACCCGACCCGAAAAACCCGAAACCCGACAAACCCGACCCGATCCTACCCCTAGTTTGGATACAACTTTTGAAGACAAAGAAGGAAGGCTAATATTGTAATTTGACTTTGAGGGAGTTGAAACAAAATATTTGGTACCTATTTACAAAATAAAAACTGAAGGTACTGAATCTTAAGATAAAACTCTTATTAGGTATTTTTCATTAAAATCCCCAACTGTTGGACTTTTAATGTTAAGTTACTCGTTTGAAGCTTTTCTTACACTTAATTAACCTAGTGAAGAAAATACTCGAACATAACTTCTTAATACAACTTTATCTATTTGTTTAATTGTATCATTAAAACAAAACAACAAGTATCTGTTTTCTTGCAAATCGAACCAGGCCATTTTTTTCAATTCTTAAAGTAATAATAAATAGGGAGTTACTATTTACCGCCCCCTTTTTACTTGTTACCGTCCCCTAAAGGGTTGGAAAAAGACGTTTATGCCCTTATGTTATATAAATTAATTTAAAAAGGTAAAATATAATAAAAAGTAAGAATTTTCTTTAAAATCCTACACGACGCAACACTTTTCAAATCACACAACCAAATTAAACAAAAAAACAGAGAACTTTGCAAATCGTAATGGAGCGAGGACAAGGAAAGGGGGTCCTGTCACGATTGGTAAGAAAACTGTCGTAAGTTTATTCGTATGTAGATAGATTGTCGAAAACGGGTCGAATTAGGCTGAAAACGGGCGATCGGACGCGAAATAGGGCGAAAACGGCACGACCAAATCGAAATTTCGGTTGGCCAAGTCGCGACCAAAACGGAATTTCGGTCGGTCAATGTAATACCCGCAAAATTTAAAGCGGGATTATGATAGGAAATTTCAAGATAATTAACGAAGAAAATGTTAGGAATAAAATTCATAAGAAATAATTATGAACGAAAGTTCGAATGAAACTAAAATAATAAATTATTCCTGGAAAATATCCGAACGGGCCCAAATAATATCTAACCTAAGTAATTCGGCCCAACTTAATATAAATTTAACAATTGGTAGGTGTTGAAATAATTTATAATATGGCCTAGAAGGTTTCATCTTGGCCCAAATAATTTGGAAATATTAATAATAGTATAATGACTAAGAATTGGGCTATAATCAGTTTTCAAATTAAGGCCCAAATGCATTAAATATATCAAGGAAATAAGGTAACGAAAATTGACCTAAAAGAACTAGAGCAACACGTGTAAGTTCTTTAAGTTATTATAAGTATGACTAATATAATGATTTCTTAATCCTAAGGTAACCCAAAGTCTATACGAGTAAATGTATATTAAATACTTATCATTTGCTAACCAAAACCAATCCCTTATCAACAAAAGAGGGGAACGAAAAGGAACAGGATCAGAACATCATGGGGATTGGAGATTTCGACAATTTAATTCCTTAGCAAATCAATTCCCTACGTGATACTAGGTAATTTTTTTTATATGAGTATTGTTATAATAAGCTAAGTACGTGAATTCTGTATATGTGAAGTTTTCATGATTATCCCAAGGTTTGGGTGTGTTAGGAAGTTTCTAGTAGAGCTTGTTAGCACTTGGGGGTCTTTAGACTATTGTTAATAAGAACTAATCGGCCAGAATAAGGTTTCGATGTATTAGGGTTTCTATTATTTTAGGGTTTTGGATAAGGTTTATACCACCTTCAACTGTTCTTGAAAAAGTGAGTTTTAATCGAAAGTGCGAGGGATGATGGGATTTTTTTTTTTCTAGGTTAAGAATCTCGAAATCCATCATGAAATCAATTTTGAAAGTTTGTATATGATCTCGATATTTAATTTCAGCATATCGAAATTGTATAGTGTTTAGTTTAAATATCGACATCTTTATTTATGATGTCAAAGAGACACATCGAAATCTTTGTATATATCTTGAAGTCTTGAATGATTTAATATCGATTTTTAAGTCCCTAGTAGCATGAATATCGAGATTCATGTCGAAACTCATTCTTGAAAGGAATTTCGAAATTTTGTTAACATATCGAATTCTGTGTATATTATACTATAACGAGATCCACTAGAATATGTCGAGATATATTTTGAAGATGGTCTCGAAATCCCACAAGCCATATCGACATTTAACTCACCAAGTAGCTCGAGATCCAAAGCAACTAATTTCGTGTGTGATGTCGGAACATGCCTCGAAATCCCACAATTAAACTCGAGATATGTCGAGATTCATTTTTACAATGTCTTGAAATCATTATTAAAATATCGATACATGTCTTGAAATTTGTGCATACACCATGTCGAGATTTATTTTGTGCCGAGATCTTTTATATAGTGTTTAAATGTCGAAATCATTGTTATGTAACTCGAGATTTTATTTTCAGTATATCGAAATCTCTATGAACAATGTCGAAATCATGTCATACCTTATATCGAGATATACTTCAGAATTATATATTATGTAACATCTCGAAGCCTATTTGTCGAATTAGGTTACTGGTAATTATATAACATTTCATGGATTATTGGAGTAAGAAAGCGACACCTTATACAAGCTTGACCAATTAGATAAAAACATGAAGCAAGTGACGTGTTTGGTATTCATGAAGTTAAGTGATATGTGTCATAAAGAATGTGAATCACAAATTAGAGATAATAATAATTAATTCCATGAGTCTAGAGAAGACCACGTGTAATAAAAGGATTATGATAATAAGGGTATTTTTCCAATTTAAGTCTCAGTTCAAGATTTAGGGTTTCGAAACTTATCAAAAGTCGAAACTAGGGTTTTCTAAATTAAGTCATTTTAGTAAAACTGTAATTAGACTAACAAACCCTAATTTTATATGTTTCTATAATTAGGGTTCGAAGGTTAGCGATTTACTGTACGATATAGCTAAGGATACCAGGTAAGTGGAAATCGCAACTACAACACATAATTATATGTGTATGAATTATGTGTCTATATGCCTTTCATGATTTTATGTGACTTCTATGATTTCTATGTGACGTAAATTTACGTGATTTTTATGTGATGTAAATTATTCTATGAATATTGCATGCATGTTTACATGATTCATGGCATGAGCATATGCACGCACGACTAGTATGAAAGTCAGGGAGATAGCGTGCATGAGTATAAGATCGCTGGAATGCGATATGTATATTTGCCGATATGGGCATTTGTGTCGACTCAATGACGAGTCACGGCTCTTCTATGCTACCACGGCGATTCACGAAGCCGAATTACCTGATTCACGAAAGGTAGGGGGAATACCCCGTAGCGGGAGATGCAACCTGGAGGATGCGACTCGAGGGTATGAGCGACACCGAGGGAACCTCGAGTGTTGGCGACCTCGTAGTAAGCTACCAGTGAGAAGCGCCCGCGTGTCAGACCGCATTGGGATGGAAAGGCGCCTTAGAGTTAAACAAAATTTGTGTGCCCGAGTTAGCCTCTCAATGGGACCGCATTGGGATTGAAAGGCACTGTTAGCCTCTCAGTGGGACTGCATTGGGATTGAAAGGCACTAGTAGCCTCTCAGTGTGCATCACATTGGGATTGAAAGGCACTAGTAGCCTCTCAGTGTGGATCGCATTGGGATTGAAAGGCACTGTTAGCCTCTCAATGGGACTGCATTGGGATTGAAAGGCACCATAGGGTTATGCACAGACTGAGTACTCGGGTTTAGCCTCCCAGTGTGTGTACTGGCACTATACCCTTAGGGGTTTGAGCTCTATATGGTGCATAGTAAGATTGAAAGCCGAGGACCCAAATATGTTATGAAAGGTCAAGAAGAATGTGAGAAAGGTCAAGAAGAATGTGAGGAAGGTCAGGAAGAATGTGAGAAGTAGATAGCATTGGCGCGTATGCCTTCGCTATTTAGGTCACGTGCATTGCATGCATGATTTTCACTTACTGAGCTTTATAAGCTCATTCCACGTATTATGTGTTGTAGGTATCGAGCCTGACGCTGATGCGCGTCGAGGCTAAGGCGGGCTGACGGCGGTACCCCAGTGTCTTTTGAGGGCGAGGCTGTACATGGATGACGACCTGTGGAATGACGTTAGGTTTATAATATGTTGATAGTTTGGGGCTACGACCCGTATATAGTGATGACGCCATAGACGATTTTTGTTGTAAAATATTTTATTTAGGAAAAAGTTTTTGTTAGACGGGTCTTCCGCGACTTACGTTGCGAAAATCCGCCACTAAGTATGATTAGAAAGTGAGGGTTGCCACAGGTGGTATCAGAGCTTAGGATATAGATTTTGTAGACTGTCCATGTACGGCCGCTCAAAAGCCTGGAGGATCAGCCTTGCCTGTAAGTTCTACGGTACAATATGATTATGTGTTTAAAATGACATATTTGCCTACGTGATTAATTGTATGTGCTGGGAATAAGTATACTTTGCTATATTTAGCTAGCATGCGCAGCGGAAGTGTGATGGGTATAGGAATAACTACGTCTAGGGAACATAGAAAATATGTGGGCCAGTCTAGTCGTAGAGCCGAACTCAAATCCCCTACCACTGAATTTCGGGGGCGAAATTCTTTTTAAGGGGGGGAGGATGTAATACCCGCAAAATTTAAAGCGGGATTATGATAGGAAATTTCAAGATAATTAACGAAGAAAATGTTAGGAATAAAATTCATAAGAAATAATTATGAACGGAAGTTCGAATGAAACTAAAATAATAAATTATTCCTGGAAAATATCCGAACGGGCCCAAATAATATCTAACCTAAGTAATTCGGCCCAACTTAATATAAATTTAACAATTGGTAGGTGTTGAAATAATTTATAATATGGCCTAGAAGGTTTCATCTTGGCCCAAATAATTTGGAAATATTAATAATAGTATAATGACTAAGAATTGGGCTATAATCAGTTTTCAAATTAAGGCCCAAATGCATTAAATATATCAAGGAAATAAGGTAACGAAAATTGACCTAAAAGAACTAGAGCAACACGTGTAAGTTCTTTAAGTTATTATAAGTATGACTAATATAATGATTTCTTAATCCTAAGGTAACCCAAAGTCTATACGAGTAAATGTATATTAAATACTTATCATTTGCTAAACAAAACCAATCCCTTATCAACAAAAGAGGGGAACGAAAAGGAACAGGATCAGAACATCATGGGGATTGGAGATTTCGACAATTTAATTCCTTAGCAAATCAATTCCCTACGTGATACTAGGTAATTTTTTTTATATGAGTATTGTTATAATAAGCTAAGTACGTGAATTCTGTATATGTGAAGTTTTCATGATTATCCCAAGGTTTGGGTGTGTTAGGAAGTTTCTAGTAGAGCTTGTTAGCACTTGGGGGTCTTTAGACTATTGTTAATAAGAACTAATCGGCCAGAATAAGGTTTCAATGTATTAGGGTTTCTATTATTTTAGGGTTTTGGATAAGGTTTATACCACCTTCAACTGTTCTTGAAAAAGTGAGTTTTAATCGAAAGTGCGAGGGATGATGGGATTTTTTTTTTCTAGGTTAAGAATCTCGAAATCCATCATGAAATCAATTTTGAAAGTTTGTATATGATCTCGATATTTAATTTCAGCATATCGAAATTGTATAGTGTTTAGTTTAAATATCGACATCTTTATTTATGATGTCAAAGAGACACATCGAAATCTTTGTATATATCTTGAAGTCTTGAATGATTTAATATCGATTTTTAAGGCATGAATATCGAGATTCATGTCGAAACTCATTCTTGAAAGGAATTTCGAAATTTTGTTAACATATCGAATTCTGTGTATATCATACTATAACGAGATCCACTAGAATATGTCGAGATATATTTTGAAGATGGTCTCGAAATCCCACAAGCCATATCGACATTTAACTCACCAAGTAGCTCGAGATCCAAAGCAACTAATTTCGTGTGTGATGTCGGAACATGCCTCGAAATCCCACAATTAAACTCGAGATATGTCGAGATTCATTTTTACAATGTCTTGAAATCATTATTCAAATATCGATACATGTCTTGAAATTTGTGCATACACCATGTCGAGATTTATTTTGTGCCGAGATCTTTTATATAGTGTTTAAATGTCGAAATCATTGTTATGTAACTCGAGATTTTATTTTCAGTATATCGAAATCTCTATGAACAATGTCGAAATCATGTCATACCTTATATCGAGATATACTTCAGAATTATATATTATGTAACATCTCGAAGCCTATTTGTCGAATTAGGTTACTGGTAATTATATAACATTTCATGGATTATTGGAGTAAGAAAGCGACACCTTATACAAGCTTGACCAATTAGATAAAAACATGAAGCAAGTGACGTGTTTGGTATTCATGAAGTTAAGTGATATGTGTCGTAAAGAATGTGAATCACAAATTAGAGATAATAATAATTAATTCCATGAGTCTAGAGAAGACCACGTGTAATAAAAGGATTATGATAATAAGAGTATTTTTCCAATTTAAGTCTCAGTTCAAGATTTAGGGTTTCGAAACTTATCAAAAGTCGAAACTAGGGTTTTCTAAATTAAGTCATTTTAGTAAAACTGTAATTAGACTAACAAACCCTAATTTTATATGTTTCTATAATTAGGGTTCGAAGGTTAGCGATTTACTGTACGATATAGCTAAGGATACCAGGTAAGTGGAAATCGCAACTACAACACATAATTATATGTGTATGAATTATGTGTCTATATGCCTTTCATGATTTTATGTGACTTCTATGATTTCTATGTGACGTAAATTTACGTGATTTTTATGTGATGTAAATTATTCTATGAATATTGCCTGTAAGGATCAGAGCTTAGGATATAGATTCTGTAGACTGTCCATGTACGGCCGCTCAAAAGACTGGAGGATCAGCCTTGCCTGTAAGTGTGGACATAAATTCAGTCTAATATAATGCTGGTACTCGTCTCCAAGGTGCGCTATGACGATGGTTCGGTTCGGTCCATTGGCAGTCGAAGCGGCACACAGAGGCAGTATCGTGATAGAATGCATGTTGATGGTCGATCCATTGCCGTACCCGTATAGTGTAACTACAGCGTTCCAAATAGTCGCCACAGCCCACAAATCGCACGGGGTCAACATCCAATGGTTTTCCAAGCAAGGCCCCCCTTCCTAGCGTATACAACGCAACTGAATTTCCAATGAATCACCGTAGTACGCTGGCGAGTAAAGATCCCAATGGGTCTCGATTTCATTCGCGATGTTATTCCTCACGGTGACCCATTCTTCCTCGTCATTGTAAATATGGGAAGCGATAGCGCGAAATCCGCAGTTGCCGTCAGCCACGACATCCTTATAACTAACTATATACGGATGGATGACTGATGTTACGTGGTACTGCAAGCGGCTGTGGAAGAAGTTGGATTCAACTGTATAAAAAATTATACCGGATTAGAGTCGGCATCCATATACTATTTTTATGAATGAAAAAACAGAAGTACATGTCTCCGTAGTAGAACTACGAGATCGCTTCGCAGATGATGATGAGGTACGGCCATGACTGCTACGACCCTGGCTGCTACGACTGGTGCTGCTGCGCCCTCCGCTGCGTCCCCCCCTTGGGATTGCGTACTCGAAAGCACTTCGATCACGTTTCGTCGAGTCTCTTTTCTTTGGCCGACCTTTTACAGATGTCTTAACAGCAGGCTCAGTCCACTCTTGATCCTCGGGATAGAGATGTTCGTGAACTACTCGATGGAGGCCACGCATAACGGCGGGATCTCGACCTTCTGCCTCACGCACGAGGTCGTGTAGACGTTCTTGATCAGAAATATCGGGAACTACTCCATCGCCGATTGTGAGTGTCCTCCAGAAGTCGTGCAAGTATTCTACCGAAACTGGGTAGTTGTTGTCCACGCATTGCTGAAGCTCGCAAGAACATGGTAGTTGGTGCGTACGTCGTACTACACATCCGCACCTGGAGTAAACCTCATCCGACAACTCTTTGGCCCGCCGCAGCTCATTTCCCATAATTAATATTGCATGGTGTGAAACTCTGTATAATAATGTTAGGAATGGAAATCCTGACATCGGAATAGGTCGTTTCGACCGGGACTCCTCAATTGTCTGCATGTCAACATTAAAATATTATTAGATAAGGATAAGAGACACGTAATAATAATTAATTTACCTTTCTGATGCGAATCAACTGGTTCTGAATCTGCTCGTGCACCTTAACCAATACGGTGTCAAGAGACCCAGTGGCCGAGTTCAGCCATCCTTTCAGCTCGCTATGAGCACTCTCCACACGACATGTAGTGGTGTTCCCGAAATGAAGCACATGGTTCGTCCAAGCTCTGGCGAACTTCTCCTTATGCACCAACCACGTCTGCTCAACATAAGTAACGATTTCTGAGTCTTGTAGCCAGCGCAGACGCATGTCATTCACTGCATTCTCATATTCGTCAATCGTCGGAGCTTCCACGACTGCTTTCCAGGACTTGTGCGTGAAGTGAGCTGCGGTCTTTTTGCTCTTCCCCCCCAACCTATGAACTTTGTTCTCCACATCTTTATAAATATGCCACGTGCACAGCAGATGGTGAGAATGTGGAAATACCATATGTAACGGTCGAACAAGGCCCAACTCACGATCAGTGACAATCGCCGACGGGTGGACACCTGGCCCTAGAATATCCCTGATAGACTGCAACATCCACCGGTAACTTGTCTCGGTCTCGTCGTCCATGACGGCAAACCCACACAGAAAGTTGTGATTACAGGGAGTCATCCCTATAATCTCAACAAGAGGCATCTTATATCTATTGGTCTTGTACGTCGAGTCAATCCCAATAAAATAAGGATACGTCCTCAGTAGTGCGAGTGACTCCGAGTGTGCGAGAAAGACATGTGTCAGCATATTAGTCTCCTCGTCTCTCAGCGCTTCAACAAAATATCCGGACTTTGTCGCCTGGTGCATCAACTGGATCACCACGTCTCGACCCTCAGAATATTGCTTCTTCAAACGATCTCTGTAATTATATATATGTCGGATCGTCGCGTTATCTACGCTGTGTCGAGCCCTCATCGCTGAGAGGATATGTGATGGTTTCGCTTGCGCAGCAGTCATTTCCTCTACGACCTTCTTTGCCTGGCTGCTTAACCCACTCGTCTGGCGGTGTCCCTCGGGATAATGCATCAGAGGATGATTATGCGTGGATTTTTCAGGTGGGCCCGTACGAATGAACCATTCCTTAGTAGCTGGATCTTGCTGGGCTATGACTACAAACGGACACCCGCACTTGTTAGACTTCGACATCCTCTCCAATTCATCCTCCTTGCCTCTATAACGTTCTCCGCGAGAACATCTAATCAATTTTTTTGTTCCAAATTTCTTGTGCGACGAAATTATCACCTCGAAACCAAGACAAATAGCGACGCCGTTCGCCCAGTTAATGGCTTCCACGTCGGTTGGAAATCGTCCTCCTTCACGAAAATGCCGACTGTAGTTTATTCCGTCGCCCGTGGAATCCTCCAGGACACTGTCAAAGTCTGAAAAAAAAAATTAAAAAAAATAAAAAAAAATCGACCGAAATCAAATTTCGGCTCCCGTAAGAGGCGACCGAAACGAGATTTCGGCTACCTCCACAGGAGCCGAAACTCGATTTCGGTCGCGACGTTCGCAACCGAAAGGGAATTTCGGCTGGGACAGTCCCGACCGAACTGAATTTTCGGTCGCCTCAAAGTGTGACCGAAACCAGATTTCGATCGGCACAAGGGCTGACCGAAATTCTTGTTCTGTCACCCCATGTAACGACCGAAAATTCAGTTCGGTCGAGAAAATTTTTTCGTTCGATGTCCGATCTGTGTTCGAGAATTTACGTCTATACGAACGAAATTTACGAGAATTTGCTTACCATCCGTGCCGATAGACCCTTTCTTTTGTCCTTTCCATTTCCCAAATAGACGATTCATGCGATTTCAATTTTTTCTTGTTATGTTTGAGTATGATTTGAATGTATGATTGCGATATCAAAACTGTTTTTTGGAAAAGGAATTTAAATATAAATTTAAATTAAAAAGGGCAAAATCGTTTTTTCAGCCCTTTAGGGGGCGGTAACTAAGAAAAAGGGGGCGGTGAATAGCAATCCAGTAATAAATAACACATCGATTTTTTTCAGCACTGCTAGAAAATTAAGCAATTTGGGAGCATTATCGTGTATTATATATGCCCTTCACTACTAAAATTTACTGCTCGTCGTTGCTCTTAATGTCAACCAAAGTTATTTTTAATTAGTCTACGGACATCTGGCATAGTGATGGCAATAATTATTTCATCGAAATGCAAAACCCACCTTCCGGAAACAAAACAATTATTCTCTCTGGCGACACTACGATCTACTGAGCTCGCTCCCTCAATAAGGTGGTAAAATAAATAAACGCACAGCAAAAAAATCCAATACAAAACCCCCTTCAAGAAATTGCCGTTAAGTTCGACAATCTTTTGAGGGACGGGAGTCGACTGACAAGCCCATAGCTCTTTCTCTCTCTTCTATCTATGAAGAAGATAGATGAGCAGCAGCTTCTTCACCACCACCAGCAAGTTTCTTCCTCTGCTGATGCTCTGCAACCTTATAATCCACAACCTCCCTAAACAGAGTAGAGTCCAACACACACTTCTCACTCCCATAAACAGCAGCTTGAACGCTGGCCATCAGCTTAGCAATCTCCCTGCCCGAAAACCCCTCCGTTTTTGCAGCTGCTTCTTTGATGACATCATCGTCGAGACCCTTAATCTCAATCTCCTTTTGGTGTTTTTGGAAAAGATTAGAGAACAGACCCGGTTTTCTCACACCAGCCTTTGCTATGTACTTGTCCAAGTACAACTTCAACAGCTTCAAGCGTTCTTCGCCTGGCAAAGGAAATTCTAACACTTCATCGATTCGATCAGCAACAGCTGAGTCGAGATCTCCTGGTCGGTTCGTCGCGAGGGCCAACACTATGTCTTTCGATTGATCGCCCGTTCTGAATAAGAGAGCGTTTAGGGCGCTCCTTTGGGCTTCACTCATGTACGTTTTGTTGCGCCTGTAGTTGTAGAATAGAAAACAAATTTTTAAATGAAATTATTGTAGTAAAAGAAAGAAAAAGAAACTTTGTGGTGGGTATGGAATTTCGGAGAATGGGAAAATCATACGTACTCGCACAAGAATGCATCTGCTTCGTCGATGAAAAGCAACAAGCCCCTATTGGATTTCTTAGCCCAATCGAACAATTGGTGGATCTTTGTAACAGCTTGAGAGCCCAGTGGCGCCACGTCTCCTCCCGTCATTAGTGCGTAATCGAGGCCCTTCGTTCAAAAGAGAGAGAGAGAGAGAGAGAGAGAGAGGACGAATTATAAGGGATGGAAAACTAAAACCATTTTCTAAACTGAAAAAATTGCCAGGAGGACTCAAACAAGAGAAGAAAGGTCATGTGTTGGTTGTCATACAGATTTTTTAGCGAGCTCCCTTGCAGCCATGGTTTTTCCTGTTCCAGGCGGCCCATAGAAGAGCATGTTACGAAATGGGGCTTGATGGGATTTCGTGTTAGCTGTTGCATTGGCTAACTGCTCGATTCGTTTCTGTAGAGAAGGGTGTAGTATAACATCACCGAACCCATTACTGTTTTTGGAACCGTTATTAGCACCGCGAGAGAAGAAGCTTTTCCTGCGCGAAAACATGCCAGACCATGGGTATTTTCCCCGGGAAGATTCTCTAATCAAAGAAGGTTGTCCTAAGATTCTATCCACGTAGCTCCAAATCACCCTTGCACCTTCCCTGTAGATCAGAAGTGGAATGATTATGGAAGATAAATGAGAAAATTGCCAAAATCAGGCTTGGAAATACTCGCTACAGAAGATAAAAATGTAACTTACTCAATGGAATAAACCTAAAACAAAAGCTGGCACACGTGAACGGTCCACATATAAGGGTTAACAACGTAAATCTTATCCCAGTAGTTTACACGATAACACTTGAGTCCAGCGGGTTATATTATTAACGGCTAGCATTTAACTCGTGTCATTGTTAATGACAGCACTTACAAAGGCAGATGACTTGCAATGGTAGAATGAAACATTTTGAAATCAATAAATCATTCATGTGAGATGATACATAATGTCTGGACCCTGGCCCCGAATTCATATCGTACCAAAAGAATTTAGCAGGAGGCAGTTTACTTAATGCACATATTTAATGAATTTAAATTACAGTACCTTGTAGTGTAAACCCCAGCAGCAAGAGCTGTTACACCTCCAACAGCTACGACCAGCTTATTTTGATCGGTCAAAATAGCCCGCAAACCCCCTGCAATTCATTATTATTATGGTCAGCAACACAAAAACACATCACTCACACAAACGTTTAAAAGCACTACAAAACTCTTGAGAGATACATAGTACAGAGGGTGCAATAACAATGGAGCCAGCAAGCTCATATACCAAAAAAAGAAAATAGGAGTTCAATCTTTGCATACGAACCTCCAATGTGCTCAAAAGTAGTATTAATAGCAGAAACCCATTTTTCCCGCTCTGCATTTGCACGTTCAACTAACATTCTTCTGTTAACATCCTCTGCCAGCTTAGCCTCATGGGCTCGTCCCTCAGCCTCAGCCAAAGCCCTAACTCTGATGGTCTCACGTTCTATCTCAGCCTTCTCTCTCTCAGTTTGGCGGCGCTGTGCTTGGATTTGCTCCTCAGTTGCACGTCTTGCTGCCTCGAGCCTCATAGATGATTCCTCTTGCATCTTTACAAGTTCTTGATTTCTTGCTCTGTGATGTTCATTCTCTGCCTGCAACAAAAATCTGGGCTTTAAATTTGTACGATAAAAATTGAATCTGCTAATTCACTACATATGCATTAAGACAAGTCTACCTGCATCCTTTTCCTTGCCAATTCATCCTCGTACTTAGCCATCTGGGACTTTATCTGCGCCTGTTGTTGAGCAAGTTTTTTCTGCTCATCGTATATTACCCTCTGTCTTTCCTGAAAATATACGGATAGAAATCAACAAGCCATAACAGAAAGAAACATTGGAGACATGTCCACAATGATGATAAAAGCAATCAGAACTAACAGTTTCAGCTTGAGCTTGCATTGCCTTGAACTCGGCTGCTTTTGATGATAATTCTTGATGCCTTGTTTCTTCTTGCTTTTTAATCAATTCAAATACCTAAAGCAAACACAAAAGATACCCCCAGCATTTTATCAAACACCAAAGCTTCAAAATAATTGGAATTCCGAGTTAAGATTAATACATGTTGCGGAGATGCAAACTTCTAATTAAGAGAATACACTTACTACAAGTTCCAATGTAATTATAACAACATAACCACACATAAGGGGTCAAAATTCCATACCTTCTTAGCCTGCGAAGAACTAGTAATCTCCTTTAATGCCTTAGCCCCTCGCTCCAAAGCCTCGGGGTCGAACCCAGCAGATGTTGTTCGAGGATTATCGTTACGCACACGTTTCTCCTCTGGCTGGACCGGCGGCTCATGAGCCTGAGCAGGCGGCTGCTGACCCGATGAAGAAGGGTTGCTGGAAAATGGGGAAAAATTGAATGACCCATCTGCATAGGAACGATTCGTGCCAACTCCGTAGGTCGCATACGCAGTTAAGCCAGCTAGAATCCCTGAAGAACAATTCTTGGACATCATTGATAACTGATCAGAATCTATTCGTTTCAATTTTTGGGATAATATGGAGATTGAGCATATAGGCGGGAACTTCGCGAGCTCTCGGAATGCGTTGAAATGCTCTAATCGATAATACTTGCGAGAAAGTGTTTGCTTGGAGCAGAAGAAAAAGTGAAGACGCCACTGGGAAAAGGTTGCAAAGGGTTTATCTAGGGTTTTCTATGTTCGTGCAGTGCAGTGGAGGTTTCCCGTATAAGCTTTGTATAATTCGTCGAATAAATAATTTTTTTTATGAAATATAAAAAATGTAGGGCAATTTCATTTAAATACCCCTTAGCAAAAATATATATAACTCTGAAATTTTATCAGTTTAGGACCATCTTAAAAACTATTGTAGATCATCTCTAAGGAAGTAAGGAGTACTTTATTTTTATATAAACACAAAAATGGAGGACGTCTTTACTCCAACGGATCTCTATACTTAACACTAATATTGCGTTGATTAGCAGAGAAACTCTAGTTCTAGAGCAACACAAAAATAGAGTTGTAGTTTCTATTTATTTATATTTTATTTAAAAAGTAAATCTTTATTTATATTTAAAATATTTGATTTTTCTTAAAATAAAAAAGTAAAAATAATATTTATTTTATTTTATTTATTTATTGATATTTGCCTTTTAATTAAATAAATTGTAACTAAATAATATGCCAATTACAATTTATTTAGTTTTTAAATATTAATAATTATAATATCTTGACTTTTTAATCATTATAACATAAAGTTTAATAAGTCAATTATAATAGTAAAATATAGGAATTTCATTTTTACGGTAAAAATAGAGGTACGGATTGGAGTAAAAATTAGTGTAGAAAATAGAGTTTATACGTTGGAGTAAAAGCACTGTTGCGACTGTATTATTGTGTAAACTTACCTATATTTTTATATTGTGGGTTGGTGATGATCTAAGGACCAAATTCACTAAAAAGACTATTTTACTTACTTTATGATTTTTATTTTAGTTTTTCTTTTTTTAATGAAATAAATAATGAATTATATATATAAAAGTTGAATAGGGTCTCTACTGCGATGACACGTCGGCAAAATATTCCCCCGCCCACCAATTTTTGCCCTCAAACGATGTCATTTTATGTTGTTTATGTCTTCATGCAATGTACGACTGTGTAGCTACCTCATTCTTTGCTGATGTGGCGTCGTGAGGTGATTTTATACACTTTTGGTTGTGTTTGTTTACGCAATTGTCCCTGTAGTAAATGCGTTTTATGTTACATGGAGCATCAATGGTCGTATTCCATTATTGAGGTTCGTGTATTTTTACCGCGGTCTTACTCCATTATGCTGTGTGACATCAACGGTCGTTAGTACTGTCAGAACTAGGGGTGAGCAAAAATATCCGGAAACCGGATTCCGATCCGGTATCCGATTTTCAAAACCCGAAAAAACGGATATCCGGTTTTAAAAACCGGATCGGATATCCGATCCGATTTATTTTAAACTAAACCGGATCGGATACGGATAGTGGTTTGTCTAAAATCCGGATATCCGGTATCCGGTTTTATATTAAAAAAAATAAAAAAAAATAAAAAATAGTCCAAAAAGAAAAATGAAGGTCCAAAAAGGAAAAAAATCATCAAGTAGAATATTTAAATTTATATTATTTTTATTATTGCAAAAAACTTTGTTAAAGAATTGAGATAAAAAAAAACATAAAAACATCGAGACTCGAGTTAAAAAATTAATGTGAATTTGTGGTATTGTGTTTATTATTTATTATGTAATTTTGAATCATAAATTCACATATTGTCTCAATTAATATGTCTAGAAATTCTTATATTAAAAAATACATTTTTTTTATTGTGATAAGAAATAAAAAATATGATTTTCAAAAGAAAATAATAAAAAATATAAGAAAAATAAATTTAAAAACCGGATGCGGATATCCGGTGTAAATATCCGGATAAACCGGATATCCGATTTCCGGATATCCGATTAAAACCGGAGCGGATACGGATACCATTTTTCGATATCCGAAAATCCGGATATCCGAATTTCGGATATCCGAAAAACCGGATATCCGGTTTTGCTCACCCCTAGTCAGAACGGGCCGGCGGGGCGGGCCGGCCCGCAGCCCGCCAAAACCCGCCATTTAGCGGGGCGGGGCGGGCCGGCCCGCCATTTGGCGGGCCCAAGAAACTGAGGCCCGCCCCGCCCCGCCGCGGGCCGCGGGCCTGGCGGGCCTGGCCCGCACATTATAAAAAAAACATAAAATTAAAACTATTAAAAATTAATAAAAACAAACAAGCATAACATAAAACAACTATCACACTTCACACGTTCCCACTTGAAATATCAACAATCCAAACAGTAAAATAGAAACACATCTTCAGTCAACCATTCAAACAAAGGACAAGCAACATCTTCAATCCATCCAAACATGAACGAAGGCAAAGCAACATAGCAATCATATTTCAATCAACCGTTACATCATTCAAAGCTTCATTCTCTTCCGCAGTATCTTCTTCTCGTTCTTCAAATATTGTAGGACAATGCGATCCTCCACCCGATGAAGTTGCTTTAGTGTAGGCACTTTCGTCAATTTCCCAAGATCAGCGATCTATGTAGAGGTGAGGTTTTAAGCGGCGTGGTGGTTGTTGTATGTCTTGTCGCCGGCGAGAAGGAGCACGAGCAGAAGGTAAAAGTGAAAAATGTCAAACCCTATTTCTTCTTTGTTCACGTGAAAATCAGATATCTAAAATGGGTTTTATTTTGTCTATATGTTGGGCTGGGCTAAGGGGTATTTTGTTTATATGTTGGGCAATGGGCTGAGCAATTTAGGAATAAGCTGGTGGGCCTAAGTTAATTAATTCTTGTAGACAAGGCGGGCTGGCCCGCGGGTAAACCCGCCCCGCCCCGCCAAACCCGCGGCCCGCGCGGGCTGGCCCGCTTAGGCCCGCCTCCTGGCGGGCCTGAAAAATCTCAGCCCAACCCGCCACTTTAACGGGGCAGGGCGGGCCGGCCCGCGGGCCACGGGCCACTTTGACAGCTCTAACGGTCGTAGAGCATCTATTTGAATGGTGTATGTTGTCACTAATGAGTGGTCAATGCATTAAGTTCTATTCTTCATATCTGCATTTGTGACGCCCGGGGCCGAAGAGGGCGGGGAGTGATCGCCGGTGCCAGGGTGCACGGACAAGGAGCGGCTCCTGGCAAGGCTTCTAGGCGAAGGGGTACATGAACGAACCGATCCGACACCCGAATGAGAGGGGATCCTAAGACTGACAATGTATGGGCGTGTCAGGCTAAGAATCGTATAATAGAATTGATAGTACTACTCATATCACCAAGGTCGACCTACCTTTTCGGGAGTCCATCCGAAAGAACTTCGAAGTTAAGCGTGCTTGACTTGAAGCAATCTTAGGATGGGTGACCCCCTGGGAAGTTTGCCCAGGGTGCGTGTGAGCGAGGACGAAGCACGCTGAAAGGTTAAATGGTGGTACAGTGGGGCCAGACTATCAGTCGGAGTGTGGTGGGCCCAACCCCACAGGTCCCGGTAGGGACGGATGATACAGTGACACCCGGTATGGGACGGGTCGTTACAGCATTGGCAGTAGTGCATTTCACATGGGGTATTTTTTAATAAACGTTTCGTCTTCATGATAAAACGTCGCATGAGTGGTCATTGCATTAAGTACTATGCTTCATATCTGGTCGATTAATGTAGTGTGTTTCATTTGCTTAGCTGTATTGGCAGTAGTGCATTTCATAGTGGGTATTCCGAGGGTCTTTCGTTTCGTTTGCTTGCATTCATTGTCAGTAGTGCATCTTACATGGCATATTTCTGAGAAACGTTTCGTCTAGTTGACGAACGTTTGATTTGTTCCTCCTTGATATGCTATAAATTCAAGCTTGTCGCTGCTAATGTCCACACGCTTCTGAATATATTTACTCATTGTGCCGTCAACATGAGTGATGTAATGAAATCATGCGTTCTTGGTGAACTGACCCTAAGTCTGGTTTAGTCTCTGTTGTCGTGCGACTTATTCGTTTCTGGACATCGAGGAACTTGTGAAGAAATGGGGTTCCCGTGAGTCTTGGTTTTATTCTCTTGGATGAGAAGGTTATTTAGTCTATTTTTTTTATTAATCAACCGTTTTTACTCTCATATAATTTTATTGCATTTGTTGACTATGATGAAGTTTTAATTTATTGGCACGAGACACGACGATGCATGCTACAATTCAAATCCAGATGGCTCACAAATTCCAGGATTCTTTGAAGGACGATCTTTTATTTTCTATATCAAATTTTGAGGTTGTTAATGCACCTACCAGCTACCGTATCACTGATCATCATTTCATGACGAGGTTCAATGAGCATACTACCATGGGTGTGGTTTCCGGAGATTCTTATTCTATAGGTCTTCACAAGTTTCGCTTCCGTTCTTTCGATGCATTCATTAACTAATCAGGAGTTGCCTGGTATGTCTGAGACGTGCTACGAGATTTTTATAATACGTCCTTCAATGCTATTAAATGGTCACTATGTATTTTTGCAGATGTGATTAGCTTGCTTACGGAAGTAGTTGAGCCAGATGTTGGTGATAATGGCAACACGAGGAGGGCTATTCTCAAAGTCATTTTTTAGAAGGGTATATTCTTCGTAGTGTGTTTTCTTATATTGAATACTGGTTTTGTTTTCGAAGAATCTTATTTTAATGCGTAATTCGTGTAGTTTTAAAGATGCTTTCGTCACTGTTTGGGCTGAGAAGGCGCTTGAGTTTTGTAATCATATTCGGTCTGCTGGTAACCAAAATGTCATTGTCAATAACGAGTGTTAATCCTAAATATTTTGGAGGTATATGTTTCTTCACAGTTTTATCTGTTGTTTGCCCTCGCCTTAATAAATATCGTCATGCAAGTAATCTATATTTAAATACAACGACTTCGTCGAAGTTGTACCTTAACTATGATGTTGATGATGTCTACATGCTCCGGAAGAGGTAGTTGTGGCCGTGATATCAATTTAGTCCTCTGTCGCTCGCGTTTAGAAGTTTACGCATGTTAAAATTAAAGGTTGGTCTCTAATGAACGACCGCAAACTGTTTTTCAGACTATGGTTCGGTCCGACATACCGGTGTCCCCTATTTCCGCAATTCACGATTTTTATACAGCGACGTCAAGCAGGTGCAGTCTATATATTTACAATGTATTTGCCCAAATTTGGCAAAATAGTTATGCCCACAATATGTCTACAGGTTAAGGATTTTGTGTGCATTGCTAGGATAAGTGAGATCTGGGTAAGAATGGTTGGTATTATATATCGTGTTCTAGATGTTCGAGTAATGTGGATAAATATGGGGTGGCTGTGAATTGCGGCAAGTGTTCCGATGCTAATGCAGTTGACATTCTACGGTATCAAAGCTCATTAGTCCCCTCATGTGACAATGTTGTATTATGCGTAACGTTGTTTCACCTGCTAATAACAGATTTCGCATAGACGTTGTAGTTGAAGATGGTTCCGATACTGCAACGTTTGTTATTTTTGATGGGCCTGGACGAAAAATTACATGCACGACTGCTGAAGAATTGGTGAAATCTATGCTCTGTCGCTGTGGCCTTATGTTTCTTTACATTTCTTTGGCATGATCTGTTTTGTGCTGCATTCCAGGTTGAAGAACACCCTGTTGCTGACTTGGGTGTCTGTAAGGTGCCAGGCTGTATACTGAGGTTAGTTGGCAAGACCTTTAAGTTCTACGTAAAGCTTAAACCATTTGACTTCCGGAGCATGTATCAAAGCTTTACCGTTTATCGTATGTTGACGAATGTATTCCGGCCACCTCTGCAGTATCTCTGGTATGATTCTATTTATTCTGCTCATCGGTCGTATATTGACGTTAGGCGTGGGACCAAATCCAGTTTATCTTATTAATGGTTCTCTATCTTTATCTGAATAGGTTGGTGAGCAACCTGATGTTTCGCGTGATTCCAGTCTTTTGCCTAGCAGTTTGGTGAGCACCCTGTCGTTGTTTATGGGCCCGAGGGCGCTGGAAAACCTGTGAAATGTGAGGACTTTTTTGTTAGTAGTGGGGATGTTTGTGCTAGAGAAGACAATTTAATTTGTGATACGACTCATCCTGGTGTGCTTGCTTGCATCGAGGGCCCCACGAATATATCGGAATTTGTTTCAAATTCTGATGGGTGGCGATGTCGCGCATACCATGGACGGCAATGGTGATGCTGGCATCTGCTGGCCTTCGAATAAGTCTCCTGTTAGTAGTAATCGTGTTTAAAAAAACGTAAAGCCTGATTGATTAAGCTTATATATCTATCTTTAAGTTACGAGTCTTAGAATGTTTTCAATTATTTCTTCCAAGGCTACTTCTCTGATTTGGGTTTTTGGTTAGCAATAACGTAATATTTTGCAAGTAACTATCGTCTACCTATCGATTATGAGACAGTTGTGGTATAATTATTCGTTTGATTGACGAATTTCTGTTCGGTCTTGCACAAATAGATGTTTGTGTTGTTTGGTTATGGCAGTAGTACATGTCATGTTCTCTCATTTGGTATTATTAACTATACTTTTTGGGCCGTCGTTTCCATTATCGTATACACGTTGATGTATAAGACAATATTGGTAGGATGATTTGTTTGATTAATAGATTTTTATACAGTCTTGTAAGGTTAAATGTTCGGTTGAGTTTGTATGACAATCCAAATGCATCTATTTATCCTCATTTGATTTCATGGACACTTCATATCTTGAATGATTAGCTGTCATGGAGACGTTTGTTAAGTCTATTTGTTTTGGTTTTTTTTAATTTTATTATATTTTTTGTAATTTTTTTGGTTTATTTTTTTGGGCGTCTGCCTATATTAAGGGTCATATTCCGGTGATTCATATGATATTCGTGGTGTTGCAAAGATCTTCAACATTGAAATTTTCACTGTGGTATTGCTTTAAGGTGTATGTGTGATAGAAATTGTACAAACAGTTGTTACAATCACTGTGGGATTTTTATAAGTAATGGCGGTTGATAACAATAAGATTTTGGTTTTGCTTATCCTGTGTACCATTAATGTCATTAGAATTATGTGGGTTCGTTCTTTGATTATCGGCTGTTGTCTATATACTTTGTGATCCTGTAATTATGTATTCCAATTAGGTTCCTGACTATCATGTAATTGGACATTATGTTGTTCCTTATTTTTTATATTCTGATTTATGCGAAATATGTTACATTTGTATAATTGAATGAACAATAAGTAGGTCTCCAATAGAATTAATTGTGTTTGCATTATGTAGTTTGACTTAGTAATTAAAGTCAAGGGTTGTTAGTATGTTAGCCATTGTGAAAGGTTATTTCCGTCAATGTTGACAGAAAATTCAATTTATACCCAAATTGAAAATAAATTGAGTTCTTTATTTCATGCTTCTTGACTAATAAGTACGGATCAAACTCACTACCATTCGCAGTTCTCCTCTTCCAAAAAAAGTAGCGCATTTCACAGTCTGAAGGATCAAAGATGACGACAAACGAAGTTAATGTTAATGACATAGTTATAAGGGTTAGTTTTGTCTTCTGGTCCCTCAGTTTTGATATTCGTGTTTTTATGCTGTGTGTGTGCATGTATACGACTTTCTTCTGGTTTGTTAATGTATGCATGTTGTTGTCTACTCAGGAGGTTCTTAACACTCAAATTCCTCCAGACGTGTTTGTGCCCTGCAAGCTAACGTTGTGTTCTGATTATCAGTGGATTAGTGAGCTCATTGTCAATGAATTGAACAAGAATGAACTTGAAGAGCTGGTTTCTAGGACACAATTTGGAAACCTTATTAAGTGTGCCGACCAATTCTGCGTATCAGGCTAGCTTATGTGGTATTTGATGAAGTCGCAGATTGCAGTTACTGAATCAGATGAACTGTGGACGGTTGTTGACAAATTGCCCATTCGATTCTCATGTTTGGAATACTTCTTATTAACGGGTATGAAATTTTATGCTGTTCCAGATATTACTGATGAAATCGAATTTGTTTTGACACTATCCTGGGAAGAGTACCGTACATCTAGATGACGTTCTTGACCGGTTCTCAAAATTCAAGAGAAGTTCATCCAACAGGGTTAATGTTGAGAAGTTGTAATTAGCTTGCGTCATTTTTGTTGTTGGGGTGCTGGAACAGCGAAGTTCTCGAAAAAATGTCATAGTCAGACCGGAAATTTTTTTTCTTTAGTGGAGGACTTTGACAGATTCAACAACTATCCATGGGGAATTGTTGCATACGGAGAAGCTCTAAAGTCGCTGAAAAAGGACGTATCTCAACGTGTAGTTAGGAATAGATCAGATGGGGCTAAGAAGTATAAAGGACTGACGCTTGGTGGATTCGTGCATCCTTTGCAGGTATGTTTAGTTAATTGTTATATTATAGGTGAATTTGTGTATTGAACAAAAACAGTTCCTAAACTCTTTTTGTTGTATTGAATCGAATGACATATGTGTGTTCGATTCTGTATTCCACAGGTTCTTGCATATGAATGCATACCTAGAATTGCACAAAACTTTGCTTCTGCTTTGGATAGGCCAGAACAGGTGGTTCCTTGCATGTGTTTGTGGAAGACAAATCAGTGGAATACTAAGGTGTCCCCTAAGATGGATCAAGTAATTGAGGAGGTTTCAAAGTTTGGAGTCAAGAAAGGGATCTTGCAGCCTACAACAGATGACTGTGAGGCAGGGTTCTTTGCAGGAAGTACTTTTGAACAGATTGGCACTTATAGTGTTATCAAGAGGATAACAAGTTACATATTAAATGGTGTCGCAGTCGTGTGCATGCCGTCTGTTTAGTCTAATTTAGAGGGTGGTGATGAGTAGCCTGTGGTAGCTGAAACTGATCAAGCAAATATTTCTAAGTGTCTACCTGACAGATGTCCCTGCAAGAAAAGCTTGCATCGCAGCGAAAAGAAGACTGAGAAAACAACTGTGGGGCGCAAGATTCATCGCAGCCAAGAGAAGTCTGAGAAACAACGGTTGGGAGCAGGTTCTCAACGGTTGAAGAAAGTTAAGAAAAATGTTCCTTTACAGTCTCCTGTGCACGTTACTCTGTCGTCATTGACCAAAACTGGATCATCCTCCGAGTCTGTTTTTGACGATGACATTGGATGTTCGTTCAATAAACAGTCTGTGCATGAGACTACTGAACAATCTCCTCAAGAGCATCAGCCTGACTATGCAGTGATCGGTACGTACAATCGGCGGCTGAATTTTCCGGTGTTTCGACGAGTGACTCTGATGACGGTGATTGGGAGGCAAAAACTTTGTACAAAATGTTGACTGAACTGCAACCGGCAATGAAGAAGAAAAATATGTGTTATAAGAGTGACACTTTTGGTGGTCATCAGGTGGCATCTCCAGTTAATGTCTTGCAATTGGAAATGGGAGTAGTTAGTGGTATACCTAGGTTTGATAACACGTCATCTTATGATGACCTTGGGCCGGAGGAGCCGATTATTCGAAGCCAACAGCTATGTATTGAGTATGCACAGGATATTGTGAGCGGCATGAAATTTGAAGGAGAGGCATCCAGAACCCCTCGAAATGTTGATCAACATTTTAGTTCAGATGTAGTGGTCAAAGACAGTGGTGCGCAGGCTACTGTGAATGCAATTTTGCATCCATTATCCTTCGGTCAGGATGAGTCTACTATTCTGAAAAGTCAAATGAAAGGATTTGGATGTTGGAGGCTCTGATGGCCGATGATCGGATCAGAAGGCATGATGTAATGATGATCTTCGAGAGGCGGATAAGATGATGACTGAGCATCATATGTTGAATGAACGGTTGAGTGACAATAGTCGCTGCAGAGGGTCCCAAATAACTGAAACTGCTGAAGTTGTTTCCGATGACTTTGATGAAAATAACGAAAATATAATAACAAGTCATCCGCATGTGGCTGTTGAGGGAGACGAGCATAATAGAGGTTGCTACAGGTTTGGCTTTCGAATAAAGGGAAAGTTGGAGTTCCATCTGGTCAAGATGTTGCTTATGAAGAAATCAGTTCAGGCGTTGCTGAGATCTTAAACGAGGTCACTGGTGTGTGGAATATGGTTGATTATTATGCTGAGCATGTTTTACGTATAAAAAATCAGATGGAATCGTCTTTCATTGAAGTTAATGAGAGGTTGTCCAACATAGAAGCAGCTGACAGCATTCATGTTCAAGAGGAGTGGTTTAATCAGAAAATTAAGCCCGTGGAGAAACTTCCGCAGTGTGTTGGAAATCAGATCAACACTATGAATGAAACGATGAAGAAGTTCAACCAATCTCAGACTGGTATGAGGGTATTGTTGCTGAAACCCTACGTTATTCATTCTTAGTTTTTTGTTCATGACATGAGTTTTATGTTTATTTTGATTTGTTTGTTTGTTTACTCTTATGTATATATTAACTGTAATGAATGCAGAAAAGGATTCGATCGAAAAGATTCAGGCTGCAAAGAGACGGAGATTAGATTAAGTAGGTTTGCCTTTCCTTCTAAACAGTCAGAGAGTGCCATACAAGAATCATGCAATCGACGAACATGTTTTGTACAAGCTGCGAATGTGGCCGGCTGCAGAGAGATTCATAAGAGAGATGAGGCCAGAGTATTTTCGAAGGGGTTTGTTGGGTGAGTCTTAAATCTGATTTTTCACTAAGCTGATGAAACCATGGACGTGGCTGCATGATGTTGTGAGTTTTTATTCATCTATGTTGGTATTGAAATTTAATTTCTATGGAAGTTTATTGCTGTTTCTTTAAAATATTGTGAGAGTGTTTCTTAAATAAATAGATGAATGCCAGCGCGGTTTCATTGAAATGCAAAACCTGTGTTCCCACATTCAGTCAATTTGTGACAACAATACCCATAAAAGACGGGGTGGCCGATTTGAGTGATGTTATGCCATTCGTTATGGGACAGTTCGCTGCTTGGCCGTCATGTAGCTGGAAGAACGCTAGAATTATTGTTTTCCCGCTGAATGTGAATGACCAGCATTGGATTCTCTGTGCTGCTGTGCCTGAACGAAACACGTGTACCATTATTGATTCGAAAATGGATTATGACCCTGGTATGCGTATCAGACGTTCATCGTTGGGAAATGCTGTTGATGTCATTACGCTGGCCCTGAAGGTCATCGGGGTGGTGAATTCTGAGTTCAAGTTTAAAGTTGGTAGGGACAGCAGAACTTCTTAGCAGGGAATTGGGTAATCATATATATACATATAAAAGTTGGATATGGGATACCAATGTAGGCTTCTATGTTGATTTATTTACGAAAATTGCCATCCCCTTATAGACTACTGATATGTGCCACGTCACCAATATTGAGGGTTTTTAAGGTATTATAAAAGTAGTAAAAATAATGACCATTTTAGCCTTATATGTGAGTGGATTTACATGGGTGGCATCATAAATTCCTTTTTTATTCAATTTAATTGGAAATGCACTCATTCATTGTATCAATTTAATAGGCAACTAAAAAGTCTAATGAAAATTATTCAATTAGTAAGAAAGCCAAACAGTCTTGCAAAAATAATGTCTGTTCGATTCAGACTCCCCTTTTCATTTCTTGCTCCAGTCCTTTTCAAGAACCTCCGTCCTCGAAAGAGCTGCAATCGGCCCCTTTGGTGGTGGAATAGCTGGCGCGTTCACCTATGTTTGTCTTCACCCGCTCGACACGAGCAAACCAAGCTGCAGACGAAGGGAGCTTCAGAGATTTACAGTGGCGCTTTCGATGCCATCGTCAAGACGTTCCAAAGCAGGGGAATTCTAGGGTTCTACAGCGGTGTTTCTGCAGTTATCGAGGGCTCGACCTTTTCCTCTGCTGTTTACTTCGGTACTTGCGAGTTTGGTAAGTTCGATTTTGTCCAAAATGAGTAACTACCCTACCACCTCTGTTGATACCGCCAACAGCTGGCGCTATGAGGAACATTGTATCCTCAGCGATTATGGTTCCTAAAGAGCTGATCACTCAGAGAATGCAGGCGGGCACAAAAGGCCGATCTTGGCAGGTTCTTCTGAGGATTCTAGAGAAAGATGGGATTTTAGGGCTCTACGAAGGCTATAGCGCTACGTTGCTCAGGAATTTACCTGCTGGCGTGCTGAGCTATTACCTCGGTGGACTTTTATAAGGTGAGCTCTGTTTTCGGTATACATACGTTAGCTAATCATCCCTTCTCCAACTTCACTATTCTCCGAGTTAGTTTCGAGCAGCAGCTAGCTAATTTGTATGAAACTTTTCATAGGTGAAAATGGAGTCATGTGATGATACAAATGCTTCTACTTTGCGTAAAGAGCAGCGAAATATATAGATTCTGTTGAACCTGATACTGAAATTAAGGTAGTGAAAGAGGAGCCTTCTTAAGAGATTGAGAAAATAAATGTGCAAGCTTCGTAAAAGATGAAATCGAAGAGGTTGTTAGTGTAGAACCGTTGAGTGCAAGAGTTATCCAATGCTGAGTTTAAAAGAATCCAAGCTATAAATAATCGCCCAAAGCCTAAATTGGGCAGGGGTGGAGATATGAGGCTGAATACTGTAGTGATTGAAGATGGGGATTTTGTCGAGGAGCCCTAGCATCGACCGAAATTGAAGATGGGGATTTTCTTGAGGAGCCCTAGCATCGACCGAAATCTTGAACAGAATCAATAAACCCATGTCTCTTTTTGCTCTGAAAAATTCGTTGTCCAACGTTTTTCTCTGAAAAAAAAACCCAACCTTTGAGATAATGGGCCACGAGCAAACAGCTAGATCCAAACTGGTGTGGTGAAAGATCAGTGGTCTTGACCCGACCCACGAGCTCTTCACCAATGGCCAAATGAGTGATTTTGCTGGCGCCTCAATGGTGGAGAATAAAGTGGAGGAAAAAACACTGCAGCCAAGTTCAGCTAAGTTTCTCGAACATCCCTTGGTGTTATTGGCTTTGGTTCCTAAGACGGTGACGGCTCCGTTAGACCGCGTCAAGCTTCTGATGAGGTCGTAACATCATTATAGCCTCTTTTCATTGTTCAATCATTGAGTTCATTCTCTAGTAAAAAGCTCTGATTTTTTTTTTGTGAAAATAGATTTGTTTTATCGTATTGTTTTATATGCAGACTCATGGCGTAAGAGCTGGGCCAATACAACTAGGCCTTTGCAATGGTTGGTAAAGAAGGAATGAGAGGTACTGGAAAGGAAAATTACCTCAGGTATTTCACTTTTTCCTAGCCAAATATTTGAAATGAGATTAATAGTGTTACATTTAAGTCTTGGATTGATCCAATCTTTAACATCATTTTCTGAAATGGTCTTAGGTTGTAAAGATCATCCTAACAGTGAGTACAGCTTTTTGCTTATGAAACATACAAGGTGATATTCAAAACCTTTAACATAAACAAACTATTCAGTGATCTAAAAGTTGTCATTTTCTATCTTTCTTTCACTTCAGAAACTTTTTCGCAGAAAAGACGGCGAACTTTTAGTAATCGGAGGACTCTCAGCAAGCGCTTGTGTTGGCATGACTTCAACTGTCGTAAGTTGCACAAAAAAAAGGTTTAACAGTTTTTTCTCCCAATCTTTGAGATAATGGGTGAGGCGACCCTACTTCCTAATTAAGTTAATTGGTGGATTTCCGCAACGAAAGTCGTGGAGGACCCGATTTATCAAAAATTTTTAAGGAAGATAATTTACATAAATAACAAAAGTCGGGTTTTACACAAAAAGCGTCACTAACTACACCGGGCGAAGCCCCAAAAATCTAACCGACTACACTATACTACGCCGCTCCACAGGTCGCGTCCCATGTACTGCTGTAACGACCCGTCCCATATCGGGTGTCACTGTAGCATCGGTTCCTACCGGCACTAGTGGGGTTGGGCCCACCACACTCCGACTGATAGTCTGGCCCAACTGTATCACCATTTAACCTTTCAGCGTGCTTCGTGCACTCGCACACATGCACCATGAGAAACTTCCCAGGGGGTCACCCATCCCTAGATTGCCCCAAGTCAAGCACGCTTAACTTCGGAGTTCCTATCGATGGACTCCCGAAAAGGTAGGTCGACCTTGGCGATATGAGTAGTACATCAATTCTCTTATACGATTCTTAGCCTGACACGCCCATACGTTGTCAGTCTCAGGATCCCCTCTCATTCGGGTGACGGATCGGTTCGTTCATGTATCCCTTTGCCTAGAAGCCTGCCAGGAGCCGCTCATTGTCCGTGCACCCTGGCACCGGCGATCACAACTGCGCGCCCTCAAAAGCCCGTGGAGTCACCGCCGCCAGCCAGCCTTCAGCTAACCCTGACACCCATCGGTGTCGGGCTCGGTCTCACCTAGAAAAATATGCGGTAGTAAAAATATGCGATGCATGCGTGAACTCATCCCGGTCCCAATCCTCATAACATGATAATGCACGCTCGAACCTACGTCACACTCATCACATAAGAGGGTCCTATGCTAGACTCGGCACCCACGCGCGCAATGGCAAGGTACGCTATAAACCATGCGGTAGCCCACGCCACCGTGCCGGGTAGCTCCTTCCGCACTCAATCTCAACCCGACGGTTTTCCTCGAGTAGTATACCACTAACCCGGGTAGACAGGAATCTCACATTGGTCAGCCGTCCCTGAGCCAAATAATATCCAATGGTATACACCTCGGGTGGCTCAATCCCGAGTAGATGGTTGTCGCAAACCCCCTCTCCCACCAGGTGCCCTATCGAGTCTAGACTTGACTACGGAAATCGGTAACTCCACCCCACTCATCCGACACCGTAAGGCATTACCGTATAAATACGGTACATCACCAACCTCTCACGTGCATGTCGTGCAATGCACATATAATCAATCACATGTAACATATACACCGAAACCACATAACTCGTATAAATATCAACCTAGGCCGAATGTTTTAATATCCAAAAATAATATTTATACTTCAAAATATGGGTTGATCCTAAAATATAAACTATAATATGAAAATATTTTATTTTAAATTGATTTGGGCTGAAATAATTTTATTTAAATTAATTGGGCCTAAAATAGGGCAAAAGCCCAAAATAAACTCGTCGGTCAACTCTGGTCAAAGCCCAAATCTGATTTCGCCCGATCCCACGTTTTAAAGACTGGTCAACCCGCGAAACGTTCGGGTCAACGCCCGACTCCGCGAAATCACTCGCTGCTTTTCGTGAATCGCCCGATTGAAATTGGTCAACCCGCAAACCATCGTGTCAAAGTCCCAATTCGCGAAACCTTCACCGAGTTCGCGAATCGTTTGATCAGGCCCGCGAAACCTGATTTAAGCCCGCGCGAAGCCCGGCGCCACTCACAGGAATCACCCCGCGAAATGAGTCAGCCCGCGATAACTTAAAGTCAGCCCGCGACTTCTCTCACAATTCGCGAACTGCGTCAGCCCGCGAAATTCGAATTCTGGCCTGCGAAATTTTGTTTAACTCACACACCGCGAAAACCTTTGGGCCCGGGTCAAATGTTCGCGACCCGAAATCAATTCGGCCAACTCTCTATTCATTTTAAAATCATTTTCTCTCAATTCGCGAAATATAAAGCGTCCTACGAAACTCTTTATCTCTCTCACAATTCGCGAATTTAGACTAGGCCCGCGAAACTCTTTTTTACCAGTTCGCAAAATAAAATCAACCGGCGACTTAATCGCTCGATTCGTCAATCTTTATAAACAAACCCTGATGTTTTCAAAATTCATTCACTTCAAACGATTCCAGAATTCACCCAAACACATAAACAAACAATAGAACTCATATCTTGAGTTCGAAATCACATAATATCATAACACGAAAGTTTCATAAAAATCATAAAGCCCAACACTTTGAACTCGAATGGCCTTCCAATCGAATTCTAATATCTTTACGGAAAATAATTCGGTTTAAAAGGGTTCGTAGGGGTTAAAAACCACCTACCTATACTCCAAGCTAAATTTGAATTAATTCCTTGGAGTGGAAATCGGGTGGAGCTTGCCAAGAATTTGCTTCACCTTCGTCTCTTCTTCCTTCGTTTGTCACTAATACCCTAAACTTAGGAAATCTCTTAAACTAAAGCAATAATTATATGAGCTTATAGATGGGATTCTTAGAGCCGGCAATCGGGCTCACGGCCCGCGGGCCCGCCCGCCCCGCCAAAGGGGCGGGACGGGCCTTGGTTTTTTAGGCCTGCCAGAGGGCGGGCCTAGGCGGGTAAGCCCGCACGGGCCGTGGGCCTAGGCGGGGCGGGGCGGGTAAGCCCGCGGGCTGTCCGCCTATAATAAAAGAATATTATACATTATATTTGGGCTGGGCTAATGGGCTGTGTGAATAATGATAGATATTATTAAAGATGGGCTGGCATTGCAAATTCTCAACCCATAAAGAAAAAAGGGCTCCCTTACAATCGAACACCTCACTTTTTCCCCCACAATCGCACATCCACACACATCAGTCAGCACAATCGAACACCTCACTTCTTGGTACACTCTTGAGCTGCTAGTTAGGTTCGATTTGGGAAGAAAAGGTGAAGACGAAGATTCGGCTTATTGGGAAGAAAAGGCCCTAACGTGGACCGAATTCCTTGACTTGATAGAAGAACAAGAAATGGGCTTGGCTCTGAACGAATTAGGGATCAAAGGACAGAAGCTTGAGCACACTGCAACCATGGCTGCTTTGGGTGGTGAAATAATTGCAGCCCTAGCAGTCTGACGTAGTGAGTGCGCTGCAACTCATTGCTCATAGAAAGAAGTATATAGCCCTTGACCTTTGGCGTCTATCTGCCATTTGGCATACGCAGCCCGGTCTTCGTCACTCACATCAGTCCCTGGGACTTGCGGTACGGGGGAATCGAGGACATAAGTCAGCGACTCCATACCTAGGACTATCCTCAGGTTACGGAGCCAGTCCACGTAGTTTGGTCCCACCAAACAGTTTCTCTCAAGCAGCATAGTAATTATGTTCGTCATCGCAGTAAATAGAAAGAAACGTAAACCTGCAGAAAATAAAGATCTAATTAGGTTTATCTTATCATTCATCAAGCGCAAACAAGGACTTTTCGTTTCGCTTGACTCCCACTATTTTTCTCGAAACACTATCCTCCTGAGAAGAGTTTCAGAAACCTCGTTGAAAGTTTCATAGTGGAGTTGATGTCCCCGACTCGACTAGACTCGCCTCAGCCTTTAACGCAATATTTGACTCATCTAATCTTATCGAAGTCACGTCGAACACGAACTTATCCAATAAGAGTTTCAACTATCTTAGTCTCAATCATTGACCCTCACGGCTAACCCTGCTTATTGGGTTTAACTGCCTAAGTGTGACCTATCAACTTATGCTCAAATCGCACAGAATGTACCGCCCCTTGCTGCCATACGCTTCGTGGGGTCGGACTGGTATGACGAGCGGCGTCCAAGACGCACCCGAGACGCTAACACTGGGGCGGGATATACGACGCCAACTTACTCGGAACAAATCGCAAAACTCCCCAATGCTAGACATCTCAAGCATGATAGAAGACAGGAATCCAATTCCTTTACCCACTTAGTATTTATCAAACGAGAAAATAAACCATCTCACATAAGAGCACATAAAACATGCATACCATTTCAAAAACCAACACGCACGTAGGTAGTAAATTGACCCTAGGAAAATAAACTACAAGACAACAAAAACGGGTTATTTCTAGCCTATCCCTATTACATGCATCTTCAAAAGACCTCGGGTCGTCGCACGGGTCTTGAAGTCGTCAAACGTCCTTCGTCACTCGAACGGCCTCAAAGTCACCGAACGTCCACCACCTTGTCACCGCCGGGGGGTTTCCTTCCATCAAATGGGACCTCGTCTTCGTATTTAAGTCTAATCTAATAAAACGATAAATTACAACACGGGGGGATCATAAGTCCCGAACAACCCGTATGAAACAAATACAACCCGGGGGGACGTAACCCTTAACAAATGACCCGGAAACCAAATTCCTAAACCCGCAAGTGCGCCTTAAATAACATTCATAATGAGCACGTTGACAATTACATGATTTTAAAAAGAAACGAAAATTGGACCTTAAACGGGCCAAGCCCATTAAAAGGCCCGCTAAGGCTTTGAGCATGAAGCCCTAACATAGCTGCCGCGACTCAAATCGCTCAGCCGTCAAAACACGCCGGGGAGCCATGACGGAGAAGGCCGCCGGTGTGGAGTCCCGGCTGGAGCGGTGCCGCCACCGCCGGCGACGCCACGCCGCGCAACGCGCGCGTGTTCAGCTCGCGGCATAATACTGCCGCGACTCCCTCGTCGCCTCAGCCCCTTCGTGCCGAGTCACTGCCTCGCCGGGAGAGATCGCCGCCGCAGCGTTCCGGCCGAGCCGGAGTCGCTGCGGCTGTCTTGTGCAGCGCGCACCATGCGCGCCATCGCAGTTCGCGGCCAAAACCGCGTACGATCTCAGCCGGGCCGCCGCACCTTGCGGCGGCGCTGCCCGGGGATGGCGCCTAAGCCACCATGGCTGGCGTCGGACCCAAGCTTCGAGGCTGATCGGGCCTGCTCAAAGCAGCCCGATCCCGCGGCTATACCGCCGTTACGGCGCACGCAGCCCGCGTGCAACGCGCGGCTGCCCGGGTCCCGCCGTCGCGCGGGTCCCTGTCCGGTTCGTGGTTCATCGTCGGTCTGTACCGCATGAGTTGGCGGCCGTGGGATGTCAAACGACGCATCGGCAGCCCAACGACGTTATGATTCTGATCACGAGCGCCCTCTCTGATACCACTGTTGGGTTACCCGGTGTCTCCCGGTGACGCCACGTTCCCGGGTACGGTGCGGAACAAAAATTTTCCGGGTTCCCTTATTGCCCTCGTTGCTCGGATCAGAATAGTAACACATAGACATGTAATAGGGCGGGTCAAACCCGTAGAGAATTACCAGTTGAAGCGAGTGGCAGCTCCTCGTCCTTTTCTTCAAGACTTTGTCGATGGTGGTGGATGGCACTAGATCGTCACGCCGACCTCGTAGTGTACCACGGAATCAGTTATCTAAAGATGTCTAGAGAGAACCGAGCCATTGCGTGGAAGAAAAGTGTTTTTTTCGGTGTGTGTTTTGTGCCTTTGTTATGGACGAAATTTTCAATCCAAATTATGAAATAGGGCTGCCCTATTTATACTATGATATATTTGGAAATGCCTATGATATCTCAAAGATATGGTTTTCGATTTTGCTCCTTAAGTGGAGAGATTTTGCCATATCTTTCTCTCCCTTATTTAATTCAAAATTCATATAAGGATACTTATCATAATTAGACAACTAACTTAAATACTAAGTCAAACTAAGTATATGTAAATATGGTATAAAATTCGAAACTTAATCCGAGATTAATTTCGAAATTTTCATCTTAAAATAAATAATATTCCAAATATATTATTTCTATATTTATATTTAATTTTCGAAATTAGTTCCCAAGGCATAATTCGAAAATTAGCTTAGGGTCCAATTCCAATTTTACCCTCAAGCCTTTTAAGCACTTGGCCAAGCCCAAGTTTCAAAGTTAGTTTCATACGAAGTCCGACTTCGGTCCATTAAACGGCCCGAGGCCCACTAAGGCGCGGCCCAACGGCCCAAGGCCCTTTAAGGCCCATAACACTTCCTCTCCTTATCAGTACACCTTGATGATCCTTTTTAAGCCCGACACTCTAGGTTCGACTCAATCGGGAAGGGAGGAATCCAAGAGTCCGGCAGTTACCTAGCCAATCCCGCAGTACCGGACCGTAACCCGATTCGAGTGCGAATTTCGACCCAATCTTTATTCGAGAACCTTACTATAGATTATAGTACTACGTATAAACCCTTCAGCTGTGTCCCAATCGAGTGAGAGCCATGGTCTATGTCAAACTGACTATACTCGATTCTATGATAAAATGGAGACGAGGTAAATTACCAAACTACCCTTCATGTCTAACATGAGTTAGTTCAATACCTTGGCCAAGGATTTCGTAATTTCCCTACGCCGTCCTCATAGGACACTTATCTCGATTACTTGCGAGACTGTGAATCCGTACTCGGCGGTCTAAGCCCGGCAATCACAAATCGTCATCAAGACCGCATCTGGCCCGCTGACCCATGCAACAGCAAATCGGGTCGAGGGGAACCAGTGATAGTCGAGACTTCGAAGTCAACTCCGCCAAAGCCCCTTTCGGTCTAAGGTTCACGTAGACCACTATAGTGTTGTCGTCGGTCATTGACACTCCTGAGTAATAAGCCATGTTCGACCGTACGACCCGTGAGTCAGTGTCCATGAAACGATTCAATCCCTTGATTCGACTCGCATCACAAGTCATGACCTCCGCTTCCAAGGGGGTATCGGCACTCGATAGGTCATCGACAAATAAGCCGTAATCGGTTATCCAGCACCCAACTGGAGCCTAAGGCTTACGGACTTTTAATGCTCGAGGTTAACAGTCCACTGGTGCCTTCCTCTCTCGTACTCATCGAGAACAGTGACTCAACTCGACACATTTGGATTTGTTCATTTATTGCTTTACCGGATGCTTAGTAAAGTACTCTTATATCCAATAAACGAACAACGCCTTTCAATAAACACACAAAAAATATCTTATTACATAAAAGGTCGAATGATAAATAAGCCAATGCCCTATACAATCTAATCCTCGTATAGCATTCGAGGGCATATTCCTACCAAAACTATCCTTCCCTTCTTAGTCAAGACCAAATTAAAACCTTTCAAGTCTCTATGATTCCATATCGACGATCTCTCGCAAAGGTGAAATGATTAAAAACGCCTCGATCACAGGTAAATTGACTTAGGATTGCTTGTGTTGACTTGAGTGATATATTTATAATCATCCCAAGGCAAAAATAATTGAGTGCTAGAGTGAACCCAGTGAGAGTTGTCGAAATGGATCATTCGATGAACTTAGGACTCTTTAAGTTTGACGACATGACTCGACGGTATGTGATCCTTTCAAATGTCTTGTGTAATTTTAGGCGTGACGATGATCGTAGCAAAATAGTCTGACCCCATACTAATAATACTATTAATATATACAATTAAAAAAAATTAAAAAAAAATAATAATAATAATAATTAATAAAAATATATATATAAATCGCACATTTTGAATGCATGTTTAACTTGCATTGGTATGGAATTGATTAAAATGCGACTTTACTTGTTTATGCTCATACCCTCCCGCAATATTTTGAATACATGATTTGGGGACCATGTATCTAAGTGAAATTGCCTAAATTGCGTATAATAATGATTGTTACTTGTATTGATTTGCTTGATTACGTGATAAATCGATACATGTGCACTATTTGAGGGGGAGCATTTACAATGATTCCATGGTTTGAGCTCCAAATATTTTTGATGTTCTTTTCTTTAAGTGTTGCAGAAATTTTCATTCTAGAATTGCTTTGGTCAATGCTTAAATAAGGAGGACCTCACAAAATTTCACGATCGTGAGCTCAAGACATTGATAAAACAATACAGGGGGAGCCTTAGTAGATCAATTACTTCTTGATTAACTCTAATATTCTCGACATTTTGCTCTAAGTAATGCAAATTATCGAAGATCAATTTTGGAGCCGGATGTCACTTCTTCGAAAATACAGGGAGTTAATTGCATTTTCGTTTATAATTAGAAGGAGTAATTCTGTGTTTTATACTTAAAATTTAGGATCAATCTGAAATATTAAAGTAAACTTACTATCGAGAAATACGGGCGAATTTGCAATTTTCAATCGCATTTTCTCGAGCGCAAATTAATTTGGGACCAAATTGTAATTTTTGCCTTCATATTGTCGAGCAAAAATTAAACAGGAACCAAAAAGATTTTCGATCGGAATTGTCGAGTGAAAATTGAACAGTAACCAAATCAAAATTCTCGATCGTAAGTTTCTCGATCGTAAACAGTAACGGGCTTAATTCTCTAAGTATCGTAAATGCTAATCAGCCCAAATTAAATGAAATCATTAGTTTGCAGTCGAAAATCCCTAAATACACGCAAAACCCTCGATCGCAAAATTCAACAGTCAAATTTTCTCGCGAAAAACTTTTCTCTCAAAAGACGAAAGTAAAATCCTCAAAATCCTTAGATTTTTCAACTAATTTTCGTCTTTTGAAGGTAGATTTGACTTCCTTTAGGGGTTTTCGTTCATTTAAACTAGATTTGCGTCTGTATTTTGGAATATTTCGTTTAATTCTGTGATTATTTCTCGACTGTTCGTATTCTGAGAACTCAAACACTTGCTTGCAGTATTTTAGACTTTCTCTAAGTTTAATCTAGGTTAAAAACTGCAAAATAGGCTAGTTTCGATGTTTCTTGATCGTTGTGAGTGAATATAACTTTGATTTTCTGCATTATTAGTGTTCGATTGAAAGTTAGGACTGAACTGGAGTTTAAAGGTTTGAATGCATCGAAGAACTTTCTCGCTCGCAAACAGTGAAAATTGAAATTCGATTTGATTAAGTCACTGTTTGAATCGTAAAAGATCTTCGATCGCAAATATAACTTTGATTTTCCGTGTTATTAGTGCTGATTGAAAAATATTTACTATCGAGAAACACAATTTTGAATTTATGCGAGCGAAATATTACTGAGAGGAATAGATAAAATAGATGCAATGTCTTTAAAAATTTCGAGCGCAAAACTTACATTCGAAAATTTTGATTTCAATCCAAGTGTGGCTTTCAATAGCGAATAAAATTTTCGATCGCAAAAATAAACGGATATCTTGATTAAAAATCAGCACTTCGTAAAACAAAATTTCAATTTCAATTTTACGAGCGAAAAATTTCACGGAGTGAACAGTGGCTCTAAACACTTAGATAAATTTTCGACTAAATTTTTCATATGACTCTTATTCATAGGTCGAAATATCTTTTTTTTGTCACTCTCGTATACCTATGTGCCAATCCATACATTCTTCAAATTAATTTCGACTCAAATTTTTGAACTAATGATTTACATTTCTTATGTGGATTTCAGATGGATCACTACCCAACATATAATCACATCTACGAGAAGGCCTTATATCTCAACGTCCACGACACGAACTTCCAGTTAGACCTGACCACCTTTCGGTGTCCAGACGACATTATCGTGTCCATCCTGCAAGGCCATCCACTATGGCATGCACTAACAGTGAAGGCATCAGTGCCGATGGTCTACCTCCAGCAGGTTTGGGGGATGATCAAGAGCATCATCTTGGACGGGGCATAACACTTTACCGCGGTTGTAGGGACGAGGCACATCTGCATGGGCAAGAACGAGCTCAGAGTTCTGCTTGACCTCCCTCACAGCCAAAACTACGACCCCCTCCCATCAGATCAGAACTGGTGAATGATTTCCTCCTGATGGGGTACCGTTCGCCGCTCACCAAGCTAGCTCAGATGCAGAGCAACGGGATTATCAACGAGTGACTATCCCCGAAGCACGCAGGCTTCGACAAAGGCAACGGCCACATTCTCCGGATATTTCACGGAGTTGTGTTCTCGCGGAATTACAATTTCGCTCAACTGATCTGGAACGACCTCGCAGAGCAGATCAGACAAAAAGAGAACAAAAGGTCCAAGAACGTGCCGTATGCGAGATGGTTCTCCGACATCATCCGCCAACAAATGGAGATGCGCGAGCAGAACATTCCTGGCTTACCTCCAAGAGGAAAATATCAGCCACCAAGGCTCAAGTTCTTCCACAACCCACGGCTGGTGGACCTAGCTCAGCCTTCGATGGCCATTCCACTCAACCTTCTTCGGCTCGCCGACCCCGCGGGAGCTGAATATGAGAGATACTGTCGGGAACATCACCTTAATGAGCAAATTATTCGAGGGCCCCCGACAGATTTCCAAGTGAGCCCTCCACATCAGCAACAACAGCCTAGTCCTGAGGACATGATGATTGATGAAGTCGCTCAGGAACTAGAGCTAGAGCCTCCAACTCACGAGGAGCCAATGCCTGACTTATATGCCACGATGATCGATGCTGTGGCTGCAGAGTTAGAACAAGAGGCTCCAGCAGAAATGCTTCAAGTGGAAGTGCCCATACATGTTGGCGTGCTTGAAGAGCCTATCGAGGAGGTTCCTCTACAAGAAGCACAGCCCGAGGCAGAAATGGGGCAAAACTCGCTTCCACTGGTGACGGATCAGGCTCTTGAGGACGTTGAACGTGACCCTACTCCTCACACAGCCACCCCGTCCGACACGGAGTCTGATGAGAAAATCAGCCTGATAAGACGGACTCCCAGGCGACTTAGCATACAAATCGAGTCCCTCTTCCCGGCCGTCACCACCGCACCAGATACCGTGCTAATCACTTCTTCAAGTGTTGCCGGCACTTCTTCGCTCAATCTCGAGCCGCAACATACTATACCGGTGTCTATTACACAGGAACAATCAGATGCTGCCCTAACACCCATAGAGAAGAATCTTCAAGATTCGACTCAAGGATTGGGTGGAAGTCTCGAAGAGTCACAACCTCAAGTGACTCTGAGCCAACCGGTGTTAGCTCTAGGGTTGAAAACAGGTGACATCAGTCGTCCTAGACCATCCACAACGGAGGCGTCCGCTCCGTATGTGAAGGATTTTGAAGACAAAATCATGGAGAGCGTGTGAAATGCCATCGAGACGTCTCGCCAAGATCGTGGGAAAGCACCCGTCGCGGAGCCGTCTTCGTCACAACCCATCCTCACACCCACTCAACCCATCATATCCACACAAACACCAACACACATCCTCACCCACGACCTAATAAATCCTGCCACAGTACCCATTAGTGAACTCCATTCAATTCTGGTCGCCAGGCTGTTGGAATTGACCACACGAACGCCGGAAGAAGAAGATCTCTTCCACCATCTCGTGAATCGTCCTGACCCATCAGAAACGTGCCGCGGCCAAGGCTCCCACTCCAAACGCCGACATGACGACCCAGACGATCAGGGCCGTCCTGAGGGGGAGAAGAGGCTAAGGATAATCACAAGGGGTCAGAGACAGAACCCTGGCGCGACTCAGACAAGTCAAGGAGTCGCTGGAACCTCAAAACCCACTACCCAAACAACCACCACCACCACCCGCCGCACCACTCTCACCACCCGCCGCACCACTCTAACCCAAATAGACCCACCAACCTTTCATATAAGGACGCCTCCACCCACACCACCGATCTTCACAAGCCCCTTGCTTCCGGAAGAAGAAGCAAGTGCTGCCATGCTCGTCGCCTTAGCGCAGACTCAGGCAACTCCCTCAATTGCTCCAGACCAACCTGGATCATGCGGACATGGCGTCAACCCACACGAGGTCCTAGACAAATACATATTCGAAGGACAGTGGATGACCCATTCCATGCCCGAGGAGCATCAAAGACGACGGCTTCAGGACATTCGGCACTTCTTACAACAAGCCTCGGTAGACCTCGTACTCATAGAAGACGAAGAACTTCAGGAAGGTGTAGACCATGAATAAGATCCCACAAGGCTTTCAAAGCTGATCACGCAACGAGCGGTTTCCCCCACAAGACAAATGCCAGGGACCGTTCGGATCGACACGTCGTGGGAGAATATTCGAATAGAGGTACCTTTCCTTGAAGAAGTCCGTGAAAATATTTGGAGGTCATCGCACAAAGTAAAGAAGCCGAACGAGTTCGAGCTCAGAGGGATCTCTTACTGGGAACAGCAGAAGAGAATGGCGTATCTCTGGATGCTGACCCATCTTGGATCGGATGTGAGATTGGGGATGACTAAAAGCCAAGCCAAGAGTCATTACAAGAGTCTCTCTCCAATCTGTCAGCTACTCAGCGTCTACTGTGCTAAAGGAGGACTTCCAACACCGTACTATGTCATCGAGCGAGTAGATAGAACTCGAGAAGATCTAAGCGAGAGTGACCTACCGTACATCCCTGTTGATGAGGTGTACAACCTCTATAAGCTGTACGTGGAGAAGTACAAAGGTCCTCAAGGCTTCATCAAGAAAGAAGGTCTTGAGGGACTCTACCGGTTCATGATGCGCCAAGTCAAATACTTCGCCGCACACGACCTTCAGATGGCTCTGGAGAGCAACATGAAGAAGGTCAACATGACCGCTCCGCTCAACAAAGGACCTGAGATCGAAGGGCTTCCCAACAATCACGTGCACATCAGCTCAATTTTAGGCATCTCCTACCACAATCCGATCGCGAAGAAGACTAGGATGATGCTGAAGACTGAGATACACAAATATAGAGCAGAGGTTGGAAGAAATCAACCGAGAGACAATGCTTAGGATCCACCGGTTCGTGAGAGAACAGCCGCTCCTAATGGAATTATTAGAAGATATCGAGGAGCGTCTGGAGCTAAGGAACACGCTTAGAAACTTTGAGCATGCGCTGGGGGTCAAATATAAATAAATGATAACTTTTGAGCATAAAAAAGAAGACAAAATTCCATTTTGAAGGGATCGAACCCTCGTCAGAGGGGTAACATAGCTTTAACAAAAATGACAATGCCACTAGACTAAACACAATATTGTTACTAAATAGTATAGTACCTAGTTATATCAGATTCGGCTGGGGGGTCAATGGACCCCCTAGCCCCAATGTAGTTCCGTGCCTGCTTCTAGCTCATATAGTTCACGCGTCGTAGGTGAGTGTGTCGACCTTTAGGTGACTGACATAGGCTGTGAGGCTGTTAATTCGAGCTTTCACGACTTTTGAGGTTGACTGTACATGGAGTTATAGCGTTGGTACTGTTTAATCGAGTTATAAATGAAGTCATCCAGAACATCGTCTTAAAAGTGCGTGCCTGTGTGGCGAATTTGGGGTGGTCGCCACAACACCTCTTCGTGAAATGTCGTTCCTCCTCGTGTTATCGCACTTCTTGGTGAGATCATACCTCTTCATGAAAGATCACATCACTTTAAATAACGTATCTTTTCGTGAGTTTGTGCCTTTAGTGAAAGGACGTGCCTCATTGTGAAATCGTACTTCTTTACGAAATGTCACACTGACTCGTAACTTCTCGTGGAACGTCATGTTTCTTCGTGAAAGATCGTGCCTCTTTATGAAAGTTGTGTGTCTTCGTGATATTCAAGTTGTATATCTTCGTGAGAACAGACCTCTTTACAGAAGTCTTATTTCATTGTGAAAATGTACCTCTCTGCGAAGGTTGTATATCTTCTAGAGAAATCACCTTTTTGCGAAAGTCGTATCTCTTCGTGAGAACACACTTCATCGCAAAGTCATCTCGTTGTGAGAACGCACATCTTGGTGAAAGGTCGTGACTCTTCGTTAGAACGTACTTATTTACGAGAGGTCACACCCCCTCCTGGGATCGTATCTCTTCAAAGGTGATCGTATCTCTTCAAAGGTTGTAGTGGCCCTTTCACTAAAGGTTGCCTGAGTCCGTATCTCTTCGCAAAGGTCATCCCTCTTCATGAACTCGTACATTTCCAAGAAAGTTCGTGTCGCTTCGTAAAAAGTCACACCTCTTTGTGACTGGTCCCACCTTCATGAAAGGTCGCACATATTAAAAAATGCTCACACCTTTTCGTAAAGGTTATACCTTTTCACGAAAGGTCACAGATTTTAGCTAAAATTTAAACATTTTCTGGAAAAGCTTTTTCGTTCTTACAAGAATCGGCGCCTTTATACCAAGGGTTGCTCATTTGGATGAACCTTTTTAGAAAAAGGTCAAACCTCTCTCGACGTTCGAAAATCTCCGTGGGTAATTTATTCGACTTCCTAAACGGCAAACATTTTTCGGAATATCGTCCCTCAAAACCGGAATTGTTTGAGCATTGTCGATGTCGACAAATAAAAAGCAGTTTACCACAAATATCGTATATTGTTTTAGATTGTCGACGTAGACAACTAAAACACATTCTCTCTATATCGTTTTAAGATTGTCAATACGAGGTTACCAACACCGTTGAAATATTTTTGGGTATAGTTCGAGTATAAGTCCATATAGATAATATTTCGATCGTACGGTGGGAGCAAACAGAATTTGGTGTCGAGGCTATCGATGCTATGTCCTTAAAATGACATTGCCCCGCGGACGGTGCTTATGGAATACAACGACAAAAAGTAACTTAAATACTCAGGTGGGTCAAATATAAATAAATGATAACTTTTGAGCTTAAAAAAAGAAGACAAAAATCCATTTTGAAGGGATCGAACCCTCGTCAGAGGGGTAACATAGTTTTAACAAAAATGACAATGCCACTAGACTAAACACAATATTGTTACAAAATAGTATAGTACCTAGTTATATCATATTCGGCTGGGGGGTCAATGGACCCCCTAGCCCCAACGTAGTTCCGTGCCTGCTTCTAGCTCATATAGTTCACGCGTCGTAGGTGAGTGTGTCGACCTTTAGGTGACTGACATAGGCTGTGAGGCTGTTAATTCGAGCATTCACGACTTTTGAGGTTGACTGTACATGGATGACGACCTCTGTGGCTGCGACTCTCTTTTGCTGATTGCGTTTTGTGGTTGTGAGCGTTACTATATATGTATATTTACCTATATATGTTAAGTCTGTTAGGCCGGTGTGCTTTTAATATTACGAAGATTGTTGGGGTCGTGTTTCGTTATATCGAGTCGAGTCGAGTCATTTCGAGTCGTTGACGTGCGTTATAATGTCATGAATTTTATTTGAGTCGTGCTTTTGTCATGAAGGTTTGTTGTCAACGTTTTGCATATAAATTTAAATATAATGAGCGAGTTTCAAAATATTCGTGGTTTTGAGTATCCTTTTATTAGTGTTGGTACTGTTTAATCGAGTTATAAATGAAGACATCCAAAACATCTTCTTAAAAGTGCGTGCCTGTGTGGCGAATTTGGGGTGGTCGCCACAACACCTCTTCGTGAAATGTCGTGCCTCCTCGTGTTATCGCACTTCTTGGTGAGATCATACCTCTTCATGAAAGATCACATCACTTTAAATAACGTATCTTTTCGTGAGTTTGTGCCTTTAGTGAAAGGACGTGCCTCATTGTGAAATCGTACCTTTATTACGAAATGTCACACTGACTCGTAACTTCTCGTGGAACATCATGTTTCTTCGTGAAAGATCGTGCCTCTTTATGAAAGTGGTGTGTATTCGTGATATTCAAGTTGTATATCGTCGTGAGAACATACCTCTTTACAGAAGTCTTTGAAAACGTACGTCTCTGCGAAGGTTGTATATCTTCAAGAGAAATCACCTTTTTGCGAAAGTCATATCTCTTCGTGAGAACACACTTCATCGCAAAAGTCACATCTCGTTGTGAGAACGCACCTCTTGGTGAAAGGTCGTGACTCTTCGCTAGAACGTACTTATTTACGAGAGGTCACACCCCCTCGTGGGATCGTATCTCTTCAAAGGTTGTATTGGCCCTTTCACTAAAGGTCGCCTGAGTCCGTATCTCTTCGCAAAGGTCATCCCTCTTCATGAACTCGTACCTTTCCAAGAAAGTTCGTGTCACTTCGTAAAAAGTCACACCTCTTTGTGACTGGTCCCACCTTTATGAAAGGTCGCACATATTAAAAAATGATCACACCTTTTCGTAAAGGTTATACCTTTTCACGAAAGGTCACAGATTTTAGCTAAAATTTAAACATTTTCTTGAAAAGCTTTTTCGTTCTTACAAGAATCGGCGCCTTTATACCAAGGGTTGCTCATTTGGATGAACCTTTTTAGCAAAAGGTCAAACCTCTCTCGACGTTCGAAAATCTCCGTGGGTTAATTTATTCAACTTCCTCCCGACAAACATTTTTCGGAATATCGTCCCTCAAAACCGGAATTGTTTGAGCATTGTCGATGTCGACAAATAAAAAGCAGTTTACCACAAATATCGTATATTGTTTTAGATTGTCGACGTAGACAACTAAAACACATTCTCTCTTTATCGTTTGAAGATTGTCAATACGAGGTTACCAACACCATTGAAATATTTTTGGGTATAGTTCTAAGTCCATAAAGATAATATATCGATCGTACGGTGGGAGCAAACTGAATTTGGTGTCGAGGCTATCGATGCTGTGTCCTTAAAATGACATTGCCCCGCGGATGATGCTTACGGAATACAACGACAAAAAGTAACTTAAATACTCAGGGGGGTCAAATATAAATAAATGATAACTTTTGAGCTTAAAAAAGAAGACAAAAATCCATTTTCAAGGGATCGAACATTCGTCAGAGGGGTAACATAGCTTTAACAACAATGACAATACCACTAGACTAAACATAATATTGTTACAAAATAGTATAGTACCTAGTTATATCAGATTCGGCTGGGGGGTCAATGGACCCCCAAGCCCCAACGTAGTTCAGTGCCTGCTTCTAGCTCATATAGTTCACGCGTCGTAGGTGAGTGTATCGACCTTTAGGTGACTGACATAGGCTGTGAGGCTGGTAATTCGAGCTTTCACGACTTTTGAGGTTGACTGTACATGGATGACGACCTCTGTGGCGGCGACTCTCTTTTGCCGATTGCGTTTTGTGGTTGTGAGCGTTATTATATATGTATATTTACCTATATATGCTATGTCTGTTAGTCCGGTGTAGTTTTAATATTACGAAGATTGTTGGGGTCGTGTTTCCTTATATCGAGTCGAGTCGAGTCATTTCGAGTCGTTGACGTGCGTTATAATGTCATGAATTTTATTTGAGTCGACGACAATCGTTGTCCAAAATACAACGACAAATGTCTCGTAATACGACAATTGTTGGGGACGGTGCTTATGGAATACGACAATCGTTGTCCAAAATACAACAACAAATGTCTCGTAATAAGAGAAATCCAAATTATGAGACCAACAAACTTAATTGATGTTTCTCGGACTCGTCGACGACTTTTGAATACGAAATATACAAAATATATTTTCTTTATGATAGGACACCTTTAGATTTCTATAATTCGCGAGAGGATCTCGAGATGTTGTGAGGTGTAGAAAATGAGAAAATGAACCTCCCTATTTATAGATGGGGGCTGAAACTTGGATGGAAGGTCTTTCACAAAAGGAAACAATGGGAAGATACAACTATATCATCAGATGTCTCGGTCTTTCTTTCTTTACGTGCTCATTGCAAATCATTCGTCCAATGACAGTTTCTCTTTCGCTAACTAACTATCCCTCTCCTTTCGTTGCCCCACAATGGGAGCACCCATTGTACAGATGATGGATGCATTTTCTTGTATCGGCTGTCAATCGTATACAACCACGCGCGAACATCTTATGAAGCGATTGATCTGGCCTGTGTTCATCTTAACACATCGATCAAATCAGCATACATACAACTAGTCATCGCATAAATAGTTTCAACTTGAACAAACACCTTAATAATATAAGTCACTTCTCCGACATTCCCAAATAGAAGGACGGCCGCCCCGCAGGCTACAAACAAAGGCAAAGTAGCAAAAACTTTTCAGAGACAAATCAAAAGACAGCGCAAAATAGCACTTGTTTACCCAAAGGCCAAATGATATCTGTCTGGGGGCGCGAGCCTCCAGAACTAACTGCAAGTATAGCTAAACCACAAACCCACATCCCAATTCATAAAATAGTACAACAATACATTCAATGATTAACAATAGCAAGCAAGATTTTAAAAGGTTCTTTTGTTTTTTTTTTTTTCTCTAGCAGAGTAATTGGGAAGGAGCAGAATCAAGAAACACCCTTATGTGATCCAAGAAAGTCATGTTCTGCGGCCTATCTTTTCTCCTCACGTAACCCTTTGCGACCTTCTCGCTATAACACTCATACCCTTCGCACCCATTTCTCTCCCAAAGCGCCTCAGCGTAATTCCTATGCCCATAATACGCCTCGGCAAAAACAACCCTAGCTTCACCTCCATCGTCATCATCATCTTCATCAGACTTCACCAATTCGATGGGCAATCGCTCGTAGTGCCCCTTTGTCACGCCTTCCAATTCATCCATGTCTTTCAGGGCGGTGGCTGAAACGGCGTAGAGCTCTCCGACGACGCGTCGGCCACGCCCCGGGAGGTTGAGGAGGAAGGGGACTCGGTAGGGCCCGCAGACGAGGGGAAGCCGGCGTCGCGTGCGGTAGCAGCCGAGGAAGGTCGCGTGGCCGGTGGAGATCATGCCCTGCAATACAACGTGGTTGGAGAAGCTTTGCTTTAGAGTGCCGTAGGTGAATATCAGCACTCCTCCTTCGGAACCCATTGCTTCTCCTTCTTTCTTCTCTGATCTTCTTCCGATGCAATTTGATGATATGTGCGTTGAATGTAAATGAAGGGCCAATTTGGGTTATTTATTTATGATTTGTTTTTCTTGTGAGAAAGCAAAGTAAAAAAAGGTCGATGATTTCTATTGTTGTGTTTAGGGGTGAGCAAAAATATCCGGAAACCGGATTCCGATCCGGTATCCGGTTTTCAAAACCCGAAAAAACGGATATCCGATTTTAAAAACCGGATCGGATATCCGATCCGATTTATTTTAAACTAAACCGGATCGGATACGGATAGTGGTTTGTCTAAAATCCGGATATCCGATATCCGGTTTTATATTTTAAAAAAAATAAAAAAAATAAAAAATAGTCCAAAAGAAAAATGAAGGTCCAAAAAGGAAAAAAAATCATCAAGTAGAATATTCAAATTTATATTATTTTTATTATTGCAAAAAACTTTGTTAGAGAATTGAGATAAAAAAAACATAAAAACATCGAGACGCGAGTTAAAAAATTAATGTGAATTTGTGGTATTGTATTTATTCTTTATTATGTAATTTTGAATCATAAATTTACATATTGTCTGGATTAATATGTGTAGAAATTCTTATATTAAAAAATATATTTTTTTATTGTGATAAGAAATAAAAAATATGATTTTCAAAAGAAAATAATAAAAAATATAAGAAAAATAAATTTAAAAACCGGATGCGGATATCCGGTGTAAATATCCGAATAAACCGGATATCCGATTTCCGGATATCCGATTAAAACCGGAGCGGATACGGATACCATTTTTCGATATCCGAAAATCCGGATATCCGAATTTCGGATATCCGAAAAACCGGATATCCGGTTTTGCTCACCCCTAGTTGTGTTGGTGATTGTTCATTCTGACGTGGATTTTGTTTTATTTAAATTTAAAATTACATACATAAATTGTTTTTATTATCTTCATTTTTTATTTCAGTTATTGTGATTACTATTATTCTTTTGCAATTTGTTGAAACAACAGATCTGGCCTAAGTGGCGTATTTTTCAATTGTCTTTTTTGTTGTCATGTTTTGTGTCTTCCGTACATTACTTGTATTCTAGACTGTGTTCATACGGTTTGAAAAACCGTAACAGTCGGTCAACGGTTCGATTAACTGTGGTCAACTGTTATTGTTCAAACCGTAACCGAACCGTTATTTAATACGGTATGGTTACGGTTTTCTATTTTTCTAACCATAAACTGCGGGTTAACCGGCGATTTACCAGTAAATATAGCGTTTGGAATTTTTATATTTCTTTTCTATTTGTGTATTATTTTTCCTAACAATCATTTACTTAACTGTAAACCGGCGGTTTCAAACGGTGAATTATACCCGCATTTCATATAATAAATATATAAGTTTATTGTTCTTAGTAACCAATGGTAACTTATTCACCATTTTTATTTTTGTTTTTGTTTTTTAATGATCAGAAAATTGACGTTAGAAGTCCTAAGCGTATAAACTTGATCTTTAAAAGTAGATGATGCGACGTGTGTCCGTCAATGATTTTTGAAATAAAAAAATGAGCGATAATCATATTATTTTTTAATATTAAGGTGTAATTTTTTCCAAATATGAATGATATTTTTAATAGATTTCTAACTTGGAATGGAATATTACATTTTTTATACATAAAAATCAAATAACTATAATTTATTTAAATTATTATAAGAGAAAAATATAAAAAAAAAATTTAAAATTGAACCGTAAACCGGTCGTAAACCGACGGTTCAAAACCGTAACCGGCTTGGCCGGTTCAAAACGTAACTGTAATCATTATTACCATGGGTCGGTTACGGTTAGATGTTTTTAGTAACCGCAAAGCGACGATTCATAACCGTGAACCGTAACGGGATGTACACGACTATTGTATTGTAGCGTGAGACTTCTTGCCAAACAATAAAAAAAAGGTTTGGTGGAGAAATATGGGAATTGGGACTGTGTAGTACTTCTTACGTGTAAATATGATGCAATCAATCTCGAGCTTGTGGCTAGTGACTATTTGGAATTCAATTATTTATATCCAATCCAAATGTTTTATTTCGAAGGGGATCAATTTAGTTGATTCATATTGTTAAAATGGAGATGTATATTGGAGAGTGGCCGACCTATCCTTCTAACTTAGGGTTAAAGTAGATTTTTAGCCCAACTCAATTCAGTCTAGCCCATTTATTTATATCTAAAACAAAAATAAAAGCTCCTCATGTTATTTAGAGGTATAGAACATTACATACTCTGCAACCACTAAACTAAAACATCTTAAAAAAATTATTACACATATATAATACTTATTCGATAGCTTGGCCCGGGGTCAATTGACACCCAAGGCTACACGTGGGTTCGCCCCTGATTGGAGAAGAAGACCATATATCTTATTATAAGATAGTCAAGTAAGGTACATATATCTTATTATAAGATAGTCAAGTAAGGTACATATATAAAGGGGTGTTGGTTCGGTACAAACCGTACCAAACCAAACCGAACCAAATTTTCCGGTTCGGTATTCGGTTATACCAAAATAACCGAATTTTTAATTAATACATATAATTTAATATAACTATAGTTTATTTTCACTATTAATATAATATAATAGATTTTAATTTTTCAGTAATTTGGTATACCGAATTTATCGAAATTCAAAATTTATACAGAATATTTTTTTTGAAGAACCGAATACCGAACTGAAATATTTCGGTTCGGTTCGATTTTGTACCGAATTTTCGGTAATTTGGTAAACTCGGCCGGTATACCGAATTATGCATAACCCCCCTAATATATAAAGAGATAAAGAAAACTAAAATAAAAAATCCCAAGCAATTTGCTAATGAGATAATCATAGAAATAATGATATGCTAAATTATTAGATCATATCCTACTGAATATGAGATAATGATATTGAGAATATGGATAATGATATTGAGAATAATATTGTATATTCTTAATACTTCCCATCCAGTTAGAGAATGATGATTAACTTCCCAACTTGCGGAGTAAGAATTGAAATTGTTAGGATATTAAATAGATTGTGTCAATAGTTTAAGTCTTGAGTTATCTTTTGTAATTATCCTGTTAGCTTGGGCTTTGGACTAGATTGTAATTAGTTAATCTTTAGTGTTTGGGCCTTAATATACCTAGGGTTAATGTGGTATATAAGATTTTTCCAGCACTATTTTCAAAGTAATCAAAGATCAAAAGGCTAACCCTACTTTTCACACAAAACACACACTTGAAGGTGAGAACCTCTCCCTTTTCATTCCATCTAAGCCTCATTGATTCCTTGTTTGGTGCAATCGGGACCAACAAGTGGTATCAGAGCAAACGTGGATCGATCTACAGTGATTTGAATCCCGTTTCTTTCGATTCCGAGAAATATCAAAGGTGTTTTGGAAAAAAAAAATCACTTTCGGGTATTTTGGATTTGTTTTGGGGCTTTAATGCTTCGTTTTTGTGTTTAAAACCTTCCCCCAGATCGATTCTATGCCTAAAATGTTTTTAGAACACTTTTTGATCAGTCTTAACGAGTTTTGAGCAAGATTGAAGCAAAAATCTTTAGAAAAAAGTCATCTCGGCCATTTTCTGTTTTTGGTCGATTTGATCCGTTTTTTGTTGTTTTTAGCCCACAAATCGGTCGATTATGTGTTTAGGGAAGAATTTCTGAAGTTTTGGATCAAGTTTGAGTGATTTTGGTTGAGATTTGAGTGAAAACCGGACGATTTTCTGGTAAAACTCGCGACAAGCAATGGAACAGTGACTTAATGTTCTTGGCCGCGAAATTTCCTGTTGCGTAGTTCAAGTCCGCGAAATTTTTATATCCGCGAATCTTTCTAAAACCGCAAAAATTTCACTGTTTCACTTCACTGTCACCTCACTTTTTCTCAACTGCTTATCCTTCAAAATCCGAGAAACTTTATATGCGAGAAATTTTATTCCGAGAATTTATCTGAGCCGCGAAAATTTATAAAACTGAGAAATATTTCTAACCCGAGAAACTTTTTAAAACCTAGAAAGTTTTTTCCGAAAAATTTATCTGAGCCGCGAAAATTTTCAAAAGCTGAGAAATATTCCTAAGTCGAGAAATTTCTTAAAACCGAGTAAGTTTTCAAATCCGCGAAAATTCTTTGAAACTGAGAAAGTTTGTCAAATCCAAGAAATTTTCAGCCGAGAAAGTTTCTTTCTTCCGAGAAAATTTTTCAAAACCACGACTTTTTCAAATCCGAGAAACTTTCTAAAATCACACTTCAACCCGCGATACTTCTTCCAAACTGAAATTTCTTTTAACCTGAAAATTCTCAAAACTGAGAAACTTTCTCACATGCGAAATTTTAAAATCTGAGAAAACAATTTTCAACTGAGAATTTTTTTTCTGTCCGAGAATTTCTCTTTAAACTACGCAAACACTGAAATTTCTCAACCAATAATTTCTCGGGTAATTTATCTTGTAATCACGAACCATTTTGAAACGTCTCTTCAAACCGCAAATTTTTTCTCGTGTTAAATTTTTCTCGTGCTAACTTTTTATTTTCGAACTTATTCAAGTCTTGATCCTTTTCACTTTAGTCCTATCCCCCTAGACCACTTTTGACAAAAATTTACTCTTCCAATCTCGTTTTTAAATCTCTAGAACTACTCTGAATTTCAAGATATATTTTCTCTTCATACATTTTCGACCATCACACACGTTCACTTAGTTCTAAGAAATTCTTTAAACGATTTTCTCAAACTCTACTCGTTAAACTTATATTTCTCATCTCGTTCGTCACTAACCTTCTTATCTATACAAGATCAAAACCACGGACGATTCGACTGCACCAACCATGTCTACCACAAATGACATCTCAACAGTGGGTTCGACACTAGGCCTCCGATGCTGCGACAAGGCGATTACAGCATATGGACAAACAGGTTCCTCACGTTCATCAGGAACAAAGGCGCACTACTCTCTCAGTACTTACTGGACTCCATCTTCAACGGACCAGCACAGTTCTGGACGATCATCCCTGCTCAACCAAATGCGAATCCTCCTATGGATGAACGCCGCACTCCAAGAGGCCCCATTAATGAGGACGAAGAGGCCCGCCTACAGGCCGATGAGACTGCCAAAGAATACCTCTTCCAAGCTATGGGCAACGAAGTCTACGCACACATCGAGTGCTGCACAACTGCCAAGGAAATATGGGATGAACTCGTGGAAATTATGGCAGGCACAATAGAGAGTGCTCAGGGGAGGAAATCAGCCTGTCTCTCACAGTATGAACACTTCCAGGCCTATGAACGAGAGGAGCTGCATGACACGTACCTCCGATACTTGAAGGTCATCAATGAACTCAAGAAAGTCAAGATCTCGAGGGACAAATTCGATATCAACAACCGCTTCCTTGGTAGCCTCAAACCACATTGGGGCAATGCGACGGTAATGATGATTCAGAGTAAGGACCTCTCCAACACCTCCGTCCATGCCCTCTACGACAGCCTGTCTGCCTATGCTCCTTACGTGCAACCGCAGTCTACCAACACTCGAGTTGACCCGCTGGCTCTCCTCTCGAACAAGACTGCTGAACGATCTTCCATCTCTAAGGCCAAACAGAACAAAGGGAAGCAACCAGCTGTTGTATCTGCACCTCTTCAGGATCCGAAGCTGATACGGAATCTGATGAAAACGTTCATACAAAACTTCTGGCAATGCTCACAAAGATGGTCTCAAAGAAGAGCGGAGAAAAATTCTCATCTTCCTCCAATCGTCAAAGAACCTTTAGCGGCACCAAAAAGACCACTCCTACGGAGGAAGCTAAGCCGATAAAGAAAGAGGAGGAATTCAAACCTCAAAAGTTTGTGAAGTGCTTTCGGTGTGGAAAGTCAGGCCACTTTGCCAAGGAATGCCACGCCCCACGCATGAAGGACTCTGGCTACTACGACCGTAAGGCCAAAATGACCCGCAAAATGGAAAGTGAGAAAGTTCTTCTCACCGAAGAAGCTGAGTGGGTGAACGACACTTCCGAAGACGAGGAGCCTAAGGATGAGGATTGCTGCATGGCAAGGCTAGTCGAACATGACGAGGACGAGGAGATGGTTAACACCGGTGAGAACTCTGCTAAGACCCCTACCAACGCAGAGTCTGAGGTACGAATTTCACAACTCGATGATGTGTTTAATCACCGTCACACCATTAAGAAACCCACCGTAGACGCTAGGGATTATGATGAACTTAAACTAAAATTTGAAAACAACTATGCCTTACTTAGTTTAAAAGTAGAAGAGCTCGCTTGCGCAAACGAACGACTAATTGCCTCTGAAGCGTTAGTCAAACGTCTGCAAAACAAGAATAAACGAAGTGAGACTAAGGTTAAGGAAACCACATTGGCCATCAGTTTATGTGAAACATCTCGTCTCTTGACGGCCGCATAATATGAACTGCTTACTAAGGAAAGAGTTAGGCTGTACCGAAAGGTGAAAGAACTTGAAGAGCAGCTTCACCTTAGAAACAAAAACGCACGTCTCGTATGCTAGTTGAACCAACCGGCGGAAACAGAATTCTACGACGCCCGGGAGGAAATCGGCCTGGCGAGCAATTGCGAACCAACACCGATAATGGTTAAAAGGTATAACATGTGTAACACTACGTTCCTGCAAACAAGAAAGGGTGCTCCCTCACAGCTTATGCCATTTGTGAGATCATCATCCGTTGTCCTTTCGGAAGAAAAGAGGGAACAGAACATTCATTGGGCAAAAATTGCGTATGACTACACAGAATTGAATGCTAGTGATAAGACTAAGAAACCTTCACTCTCTGAGGACGTCGAGACTCTACTTCCAACCAAAGAACAGGAATTGCTTTCCGAGAAGCGCATTCTCGCATCTATATCCCAGAGAAACTTCTGGTCATAGGAGAACTAGAACGAACACTAGAATTAGAGCGGAAGGCCTTCGCGAAGGAGCGAGATGATCTACTTAGCAAAATCTTTACACTAGAGCAATTTCACAATACGAACAATCCCTCTACGTCGAGTCAAGTACCCGATTCTCAAACATGTAAATGTAAGAGGACGGCGAAGATGACTCCTGAAGCTGAAACTTGTTCAAACACTAACTCTCGTATTCCTATGGATACAGGGAATGTGAGTTCGACGTCTCTGAAAGGGAGTTCATTTGAAATAGAGGAGAACCCGCTCTTCGATGACAAGAAGAAAAGACCATCCTATACTCGTCTTTCCTCTTTATGTAATGAATCTCAATATCTTAAGGACGTAGATAATTATGTTACCAGAACTTATCTTCCTTTTACCAAGCTTATGTCTATGTGTTGCTGCAATGACTTTGTTCTCCCATGCTTTCATGAATATGAAACACATGAACATGCAACACTTCGACCACGCAAACGAATCTCCTGCGACGCCTTTGCATTCTCCCATTTCGCCTAAACCTACGGTTAAGCGAAAACGCCTTTCGTCGTCAAAAGCAAAGTCACCTACTGCTCACAAGCAAAAGGCAGCTAAAACCGAAGGACGAAAACAACAACAACATCCCTCACGCCAATTCATGCATAAGGCACCATACATGCAAGCACAAGTTAGGCAAATATGGGTTAGAAAAACCATAATCCCGCCTCATCAAACAAATCACGACGGGAAATCTAAATTAGATCTAACGCAACCTGATTTAGACCCCACATTTCCCGTTAAGCGCATGAAAATTTTACTTGTATCACAAGAAGGTCCCGTCCGTAAACGGGGACCCAACGTTTGTTGATGATTGCAGGTCTGTCATGTGTGGTATCTAGATTCAGGTTGCTCCACACACATGACGGGGAACAAGGAGCTGTTGAGCAACTTCTCCGAGCGCTATCTTGGAAGGGTCTCCTTCGGAAGCAGTCAAATGGCGCCAATTCTCGGAACTGGCGATCTCGTCCATGACAAACTGACGATCAAGGCATCTCTTACGTCGAGGGTTTGAGCTACAATCTCTTCAGCATCGGTCGTTTCTACGACAAAGGATACAAGGTTCTCTTCGAATCTGACATCTGCAGCATTATCGATGCCTCGGGACTGCCTCTTCTTTCTGTAACGCGCACGTCTCACCTCTACATACTCAATCTTACGACCTCTCGACCAATATGCCTTCTCTCTCGTGCTGCACCCAAGTTGAACGATCTATGGCACCGACGTTTCTCACATCTCAATTTCAAGACTCTCAACAAACTGCGTCAGAATAAGCTCGTCAACGGTCTACCTCAGTTGTCCTATCATAAGGAGCATCTCTGCTCTGCCTGTGAATTGGCGAAGATGAAGCGCTCGTCTCACATCTCCAAGGAAACGCCGTCCTCTAAGCTCATTCTCGAGCTCTTGCACATGGATCTTTGTGGCCCGATGCCTACGGCTACACTCGGAGGAAGACGGTATATTCTTGTGATTGTCGACGACTTCTCGCGCTACACGTGGACGAAACTTGTTCGCACAAAGGATGAAGTTCCTGACTTAATCATTGAATTTGTTGTTACATCCCAAACTCTTCATCAACAGAAGGTTCGGATTATCAGAACTGACAACGGAACTGAGTTTAAGAACAAGAAGCTCAGTGATTTCTTTGCCACTCAGGGCATCACCCAGCAGTTCTCAGCTGTGAAGACACCGGAACAGAATGGTGTCGTTGAGCGTAAGAATAGGACACTAGTTGAAGCAGCTAGGACTCTCCTCATCCAATCCGGCCTTCCTCACTCTCTTTGGGGCGAAGCTATTCAAACGGCTTGCTACACGCAGAACCAGGCTTCCATCCACAAGAGATTCAACCGCACCCCATACGAGATGCTGAATAACCGTCGTATCCCAGATATATCTTATCTAATGGTCTTCGGTTGCCGATGTTTTGTTGCCAGTGATCGCCAACATCTTGGGAAGCTCGATCCAAAAGCACTTGAAGGCATCTTTGTTGGATATTCGCTGAACTCGAAGGCATACAGAGTCTATCTTAAGGAGAAACGATCAGTCATAGAGAGCACAAAATGTCACCTTTGACGAAAGTGAAGGCGACCACATGGCTTCTGCTCATATCAGACCAGAACCAGGTCTTCTACAGTCGTTGACAAAAGGTCAACTTTCATCGACGGGAACTTCCTCATCTGAAGGCAATTCTGGCATACTGGATTTCGATCTGCTCTTCGAGTACTTCTATCCAGTCCCCAAGACTCCCGTCGCCACCACTCAACCTACCGCTGCACCCACTCCACTTACACAACCGGCTATCGGCGATGATGTCGTCCCTCCAAACTTGGATGATCTCAATCTCAACGAAGACGACATTTTACCCAACCATGGGAACATTGCTGATCCTGATACCGAACCCTCTCAATCTACTACGGTTGAGATCTCCTCTTCGGACACCGGACCCCAATCTAATGAGCCTCCACTCGACACAAATACGGCTAGCTCCTCACAGACTAATGTACGACTTTGGGCTCGCTCTCATCCTACGGATCAGATTATTGGGGATCCCACATCCGGTGTTTCGATACGTTCGGCTACGATGAATGAAAGCCTGTTCGCTTGCTATCTCAGTCAAGCCGAACCATCACGAGTAGCTGAAGCTCTCAATGATCCTGATTGGCTGATTGCAATGCAGGAGGAAATAAATCAGTTCGAACGTTTACAAGTTTGGGAACTCATACCACGCCCTCACAACAGGATGAAGACGGTGTTGTCATCCGCAATAAAGCAAGACTTGTGGCTAAGGGGTACAATCAATAAGAAGACATCGACTACGATGAAACTTTCGCCCCCGTTGCTAGGATCGAAGCTATACGAATCTTTCTTGCCTTTGCTGCTCACAAGAACTTCAAAGTGTACCAAATGGACGTGAAGACTGCATTTCTTAATGGATTTCTCAAAGAAGAAGTGTACGTTGATCAACTTGAAGGGTTCTTGAGCGAAGAGTTTCCTCATCACGTATATCGACTCTACAAGGCTCTCTACGGACTAAAACAGGCTCCCCGAGCTTGGTATGACGTCCTTTCAGACCTCCTCGTTCAGTCTGGATTCAAGAAAGGATCTCTGGATACAACTCTCTTCACCAAGCGGAGTGGCCCGGACATCATGATTGTACAGATTTATGTCGATGACATCATTTTTGGATCGACTAAACCACAACTGTGTGAAGAATTCGCAGAATTGATGAAGGAGAAATTCGAAATGAGTATGATGGGCGAGCTGAATTTCTTTCTTGGTCTTCAAGTAAAGCAACTCCCCGACGGAATCTTCATCAACCAGTCCAAATACATCCATGACATCCTCGAGAAATATGGAATGAAAGATGCTAAGACTGCTGCTACACCTATGTCACCCTCTGGCCGACCCGACGTGGACCCATCTGGTGCTCCCGTTGACCAAACCGTCTATCGTGGGATAATAGGCTCTCTTCTGTACCTCACTGCTAGTCGACCGGATATCATTCTCTCGACTGGAATCTGCGCTCGTTTTCAGGCTACACCTAAGGAATCCCATTTCACTGCTGTCAAAAGGATTCTCCGCTATCTCAAAGGAACACCCAATCTGGGTTTGTGGTACCCCACTCGATCGGACTTCAAACTGGTTGGATTCTCTGACTCGGATTACGCAGGATGCAAGATGGATCGAAAAAGCACCTCTGGAGCTGCACACTTCTTGGGCGGTAAACTCGTGAGTTGGTCTTCTCGAAAATAAAACTGTGTCGCAACTTCGTCGACGGAGGCAGAATATGTCGCCGCCGCTAGTTGTTGTTCACAGCTTTTGTGGATGAGAACCCAACTACGAGATTTTAATTTTCGTGTTGATAAAATTCCCATTTATTGTGACTCGAAGAGTGCGATTGCGATGACGAGTAATCCAGTGCATCACTCGAGAACAAAACACATAGATATTCGTCACCACTTCATCAAAGAACATGTCGAACAAGGGACGATTGAATTGCACTATGTCACTACAGAAGATCAACTGGCCGACATTTTCAAAAAACCGTTGGATGTCAAACGATTCCAACACCTTGTGACTATGTTGGGCATGTTGAATCTTCAGTTATGATCAATCGGCCCTACATGAACTTTGATAAAGTGTATATAATTTTAATTTTACTCCATTTTCTATGTGTCTTGTGTAAATTTCGCGAAGTAGGCTGAATTATATCTCTTGAGGGGAGTTTTCGATTAAGGGGGAGTTTCTGATTTTTCTTATTAAAAAAAAAAGGGTTTACGATTCATTTTATTAAGGGGGAGTTTTTGATACCAAATTTTCGTTAAAATTGGTCCAAATGTCAAAATTTTAATTTTGGTCAAACAGAGTCAAAATTGGACCAATTGGACACCAATTGGACCCAATTTTGACCAAGCCCGCAAAATTCGGCCCAGGACCCAATTTGACCAAGCCGCGAAATTCGGCCCATTTACTCAAAACCTCGCATGAACAGTCTCAAAACCCCAAAATACTTAACTCTTTTCACAACTTTCCAACTTTCCGAGAAAAAATTCAAAAATTTCGCACCCTTCTGTTCGAAAATTTCTCAACTTCACGCTTCGTCGTCTTCGTCAAATCTGCATTCACAATCAGTTTTCCTGCATTCTCCGTCGTCAAAATCAGCTTTTCGGTATGAATACACCTCAAATAAACCCATCTCTGTTCGTTTTAATCATGATTTTGCCCAGTTTCGTGTTTAAAATTTTTAGGTTAGAATTATTTTCTCGGCTTCGATTCGGCCGCGTGATACGATTTTGGTGTTTAAAACCCCCAAATATGTATTGCCCGTCCAATTTCCTGTCGATTGAGTCCAGTTTATTGCATTTTGGTTAAGATTTGAGTGGTTCTAAGGCAAAAATTATAGCGTCGTTTCGTACGTTTTCGCACAGTGTTCTTCACCGAGAAAATTTTTCAGAGAAAATACTTTAACGATAGATTTTCGCTGCTACAGTGAGTGAGGTCCCGCGAAAGTTTTATCCGAGAGATTTCTTACGATAAAATTTCACTATCCCGCGAAAATTTTATTCGAGAAATTCCTTGCGTTAAAATTTCGCTGCCACAGTGAGGAAATTCCCGCGAAAATTTTCATCCGAGAAATTTTTTCCCTTACGTTAAATTTTTTTTCTCTGCTACAGTGAAGTCATGCCCCGCGAAATTTTCATACACCTCACTTCATATTACATCTTTTCGCATCCTCACTATTTCGCAACTACAGTGACCCAAAAATTTCTCAATCCATAAACTTAAATTTTTCTCGGATCCATGCTGATCAATTCTCTCGCAGCTACAGTGGTTCAATAATTTCTTAACCCTTACAAGCATCATCTTTTCGCGGATCACGAAAACTCTTTCAATCTGAGAAAATTATCAATCCGAGAAATTTCTTTTCACTTGTCAAATTGAGAAATTTCAACCCGAGAAATTTTATCACTTAAGCAGATTTTCTTCAAAGCTTTATCACTCCGCGAAACTTTCATATCACTTGAGAAAATTCAAAACTTGCGAAATTTTTGCTAACTTGAAAACTTCTCTACTTGCGAAAATTTAATACCTTTTGAGAAAATATTTTAACCGCGAAAATTTTTTTTGGGATAACTTGTGAAATTCCATAACTTGCGAGAATTTTCCACTACATGCGAAAATCGTACACTACATGCAAATTTTATACTAAATGCGAAAATTTTCTCTCGACTTGTCTACGTGTTATAATCTGCGAAATTTTCCATTACGCCAAAATTTTTGGATAACGTGTGAAATTCCTTAATCTGCGAAAATTTTCCACTACTTGCGAAAATCTTACACTACATGCGAAAATTTTTCACTACAAGCGAAAATTTTCTCTCTACTACGAAATTTTTCTCATGTACCAAAAGAACACTTTCAATCCTGAAAATTATCTAAGTGTTGGAAAAATTTCGTTTAATTTCCGAAAATTGTCGAAACTCGCCATCACATGATCATCATTCAATCTTAACAACTTTATTTCAAATGGACACTAAGTTACCTTTAATCTTAATTCTAATTTTATTTTTAGCTTTACGATTTTGGGCACTTTTATGTTTCGTTTTATTGTTTCACCCACGACTTACTTATATCCATATTCTCGCGACTTAGTCCGTACTAATCATGCTACAATTACTGTCGAGCACAGATATGACTAACACAAACCGAGAAGCACTTGAAGCACTTGAGGCTGCAGCAATTCAAAGGGACGTCGCTCGTATCGAGCTAAATAAGCTGACATTCGTTCCACCAATCGAGAAGGTCTTCCCAACAAGTCGATGGGCTGCCTTGATACCAAACAATCACATGGTGGAGTTGGACAACTTTAGGTGTGATGCCCCCATCATCATAGAGATCCTCAAAGGGCATCCCCTCCGACACGCCCTCACTCATGGCGAGCCAGAAGCCCAAGTCTATCTCCAGCAGTTCTGGCACACATTGCAGATAGCTGGACCACACTACCGCGTTTCAGCAATGTCCGCCGAAATCGATCAAGAAACTGTAGTCCTCACTCGCAAGATTGTCCAAGAAGTACTTCAACTCCCTGTCTACTCACCTTACGAACCACTTCCAACGCACGAACAACTCATCGAGGACATCAACAGATTGGGATATCAACCCGAAAACAAGAAGAAGAAAGGCCCACTAGTTCTCAGCGAAGTCACCACACGCAACCTACCTCAACCCTGGCGCACACTGTACCTCCTACTGAACAAGTGCATGTCAGGCAAACATGCCGGCCAGGACCGCGGGAACCACCAAATTCTTACCATCCTAACCGGCATCGCACACAACCGCAAGTACAACTACACTGAGATCATCTGGATGGATCTCATCTCCATGATTCAACGTCGCGATCGAGAAGTCGCCAAGGACGTCAAGAACCGCTTCGTACCTTACATGCGGTGGCTCCCAGCGCTCATCAAACACTTCCGCCTGTTCTCCACCGGCATTCGCATCTGCCCGGCGAGTGAACACTTCGTAATTCCCGTTGTCGAGAAGTTCGCGAAGAAAAATACTACGGCGAAAGATCGATACGCCATGGTCATTCCAGACGAAGTCCTCGCCTATGCCGACCCTACAAACCCGCATGTTCGAGAATATCGCGCCTCCACCGCTTCATTCCGCGAGAGTCCCCGTCCACTATCCATTGTCCCTACGGAGCAGACCAACCTCAGTGCTCCTAACCACGGGACTAGCCAAAACCCCACCACCACTTCTAAAAAGTCATCGAGTCGCGCCGCATCCTCTTCCACCCGCGTACCGAAAAAACGGTCGCGCGAGGATGATGTAAGCCGCACCACGGAGCGTCGATCAAAACGGAAAAACGATCGACCTCCCACAAACAAGCCGAGCCCAAACCATAGGTGCAGGGGGGGTGATGTGTTCACCTACCGAGTAGAAGACGTGGCACATGGCTCAACCACGCAAACAACCCCAGCAATCCACTTATCTTCCTCGCTATAGGAAGATATTTCATTCCACGAGGAGCCACGTATGCCATCGACATCCCACTTGGAGATAGTCGATGTTGAAACAAGCAGTCCCCCGCCTCAGACTGCATCCTCTTCATTCACATCGAGTATAGTACCTCACTCCCCATAATTTCATATGTTTCTAGGACACATACACTTTCTACTGCACTACAGAGTCTTCGTGATTCTATCGGAACGCTCGGTGATGTCTCTGTGACTGAGAGCGGAAGACCTAGCACGGCCAACATGACCACAACCGTGAGCCTAGGCCATCATTCTTTTGAGTCTGTCTCATCGATGATGACAACGGGAAGTCTTAGTGACCCCGTCTTTTCCCGTCCTGTGCAAACGGGCGGCCGATCGGCTATCTTCTCCGATTCGGTGTCAATTGAATTTCTTCGTGACTCCAACTTGTTAGACTTACCCCATTTCGTCACCGAGACCGCGCTAGAGGCTCGTCTTCAAGAGTTTGCAAAGACTCTTGAGGCGTCCATCCTCGATAAAGTCTATGCGGGTCTCGATGCGTCCACCCGCGACAAAGGCAAAGGTGTGGCCTCGGAAACGCCACCACCAACGCAACATGTGGACGTAGAAGCTGTTCTCTCCTCCATTTCCGCAAAGGAGCTCTTCTACATCCTCCGAGCCCGATTCGAATCAATGACGGAACTCAACGAGGAGGAACAGTAAATGAAGGCCATCATGACTCAGCCGATGACTTGCCACGCTCAAGGCGAGTCTAGCGGGATCAGATACGACGATCAAGACGGTGATCATGATCGACGCGAAGTGGAGAATAGGCAGCAAGGGCAAACTCAAGGACTTGTGCAATCGATGCCGCCTTACTCTTCTGTACCTGAAACGACGCCCGCGACTGAAACCTCACACCCCACCAACCAAAAATCCCATCCTATTAACCCCGAGTCACTAGCCAAATCACCCACCGTCTCCGAAACTCTAATCGTCACATCGACATTAGAGACTACCACCACATCTTCTCCACCCCACCAACCAAAAATCCCATCCTGTGAACCTCGCCGCTTCACAGCTCTACCCCTCTCAATACCGACCCCAACGTGGCTCCCGAGGACTTCTACTACGCTCGAGACCTACATCTTCAACGATGAATGGCTTTACACACCTGCCGATGCAGTAGCAGCCAGGAAATTGGTGGAGAATGCTCGACGTCTGCTAAAGGAAGCATCGCTTACGCTGATCAACACTGCAGACAACGAGAATGGGGAGGAGTACGATGCTGAACCCGCCAAGCTCGAGAACATCCTACAGTTTCAAGCGCAGCAAGCTGAGGCTCCTGCTGCTCAACCGGATGTGCCCACGGCGGATAAACCGGAAGCATCGTGGGAAAACAAGAAGATCACCGCCCCATTCCAAGAAGAGATCAGGAAGAGGATCTGGCGGCGCAAGGAGCAGGTCATCACAGTCTTCGATGAATATGAGCTGATGAATATCCAAAACTGGAGCGAGGAGAAGAAGAAGCTCTACCGATGGAGCCTTCTTTGCCACAAGTGCACAAAGCGGACGCTGTCCGATGAGGAAAACATCGCTCTTGAGATGAATCGAGCTCCCATCTGCAAAGTCATTGACATTCGCCAGGAGTCGAAAGGACGTGTCCACTATCCAGTGTTCACGGTAATGAGGCAGGATGAGAGCTACAGTGAAGTGAGCGAGGCGGACTTCAGGTTTCTGCGCCTGGGTGATCTGTACAGCATGCTGGAATCCATGAAGCAGTTCAGACTCGTCGTCAGAAGTTCTGGACATCTAGTACGGGCTGAACCGGTCACTATGGGCTACGTGGCTCTCAAGCGACACATGCTCCGACAGGTGAGATTCTTCGCCTCCCGCGATCTGCAGATGGCGGTGGAGCACAACCTTAAGAAGGTGAACCTGACTCGCCCATCTTTCAAGAACACGGACGACTATCGAGAGGGCGATGTGATCGATGGAGATGATCCGACGGTCGCCTACTCGAACTACAAGGGAAAGATGAGGCTACTGCGCTGCTCCGAAGTGGCAAAGTTCTCGGATGGGACACTCACCATCATCCAAGACAATCTCATGAGAATTTGCCGCATCCTTTCGGAAGAAGACCCACACTGCCGATCCAAATTCGCGAAGTTCACTGATGCTATAGCTGATCGAATCGTTCTTCGAAGGAATCTCCGCGCCTTCGAGTTCAAGCTAGGACTTCGCGAAACACACACTCGCTAATCCACCATCACTACGCCCAAGATCCAAGACTCCCAATAATTGACACAAAGGGGGAGATTGTTAGGATATTAAATAGATTGTGTCAATAGTTTAAGTCTTGAGTTATCTTTTGTAATTATCCTGTTAGCTTGGGCTTTGGACTAGATTGTAATTAGTTAATCTTTAGTGTTTGGGCCTTAATATACCTAGGGTTAATGTGGTATATAAGTTTTTTCCAGCACTATTTTCAAAGTAATCAAATATCAAAAGGCTAACCCTACTTTTCACACAATACACACACTTGAAGGTGAGAACCTCTCCCTTTTCATCCCATCTAAGCCTCTTTGATTCCTTGTTTGGTGCAATCGGGACCAACAGAAATCGCTCTCGCCCAAGAGCCTTCGTATGAATGTCTACAAGTTATAGTTAGGTAGGCACATGGTGAATGGAGATCGCTTTAGACAGATGTGTTCACAAATAAAATGGCAGTCGATCTCGATGTGCTTTGTTCGCTCGTGTAAGACATGATTAGCAGCTTGATTGTCATAAATAATGTCATCGGACGACGAAGAGAAATACCCGGGGAAAGCAAGAGACTTCGTATCCAATGAGTTCCGCTGTCCTCATAGCACGATACTCTGTTTCATCAGAGGAACGAGAAGCGGTATTCTGTTTCTTAGTGCGCCAAAAAACATGACTTCCACCAAGAGTGACGAAATAACCAGGTTATCGAACTGCGAGTAATAGGACAACTGGACCAGTTAGTGTCACATTGTGAGATAAAGAGTCGTGGGTCGAAAAAATATTCCTTGATAAGGTTCTCCCTTGAGGTATCTTAGGACCTGAAGGGCTGGATCCCAATGAGCTTGAGGAGCTTGCATAAACTGAGAGAGAATATGAATCGAATAGCTAAGCTCCAACCATCTAATGGTCAAGTAAATGAACCGACCCACAAGTCTCCGATACTGTTCCGGATAGGAATATAGTGGTCCGTTATCAAATGCAAGACGATGATTATGCTCCATTGGAAAAGGGGCATGGCTTGGAGCCGAGCATCCCATTTTCCTTGAAAATATCAAGAACAAGGAACATACCAATTCTTGTGGCATATGATTTCAATCTCCAAGAAATAGTGAAGAGGTCCGAGATCCTTAATGTGAAAACATTGATGGAGATGTTGAGCATCATTGGCAGCAATAAGTAAGTCATCGATATAAAAGAGAACTTCTAAAGATGACCCGCGAGAGTAGGTGAATAATGAGTGATCTGCATTAGAATGAGAAAAATCATAGCAGAGAATTGACGAAGCAAACGTTGAATGCCAATTACGAGAAGCTTGCTGGAGTCCATAGAGAGACTTTCGGAGGCGACACAGTAATTTGAAAGGCACTGGCTGTGGAAGATGTAGCACCCGGGCCCCGTACGTAGTCTGGCCAGTAAATTTGCATTTGCGATTTATGTGACTGCATATAATTTTGCGCGCACGATTCTGTGTCTACGTGATTATGAGAATCACGTGCCTAAGTGATTGTACGAATTTTGTGTATTAATGTGTGCCATGTGACTTCTAATTTATTTAGGGATTTTCGAAAACCAGACCAAAGGAAATTGGGACACTAATACTAGAAATTGAGTCATGGGTACACATTGGACTATAAATGGAACTAAGATTTTTAGTTGGCTAGACTTGAACAAAGCTAGGCCCAACATCCCTAGGGATAATTTTTCAAAAGCAAGTTCCCTAAAAATAAGGGATATTTTCGTCCCATCAGCATACCTTGGCAAATTAACACTTATCTAAAAACCATTTCAAGTCCATAAACTCCTTTTGGTAAGAAACTAACGGGAGCTAAAGAAAGGAGGGAGGAGAAGTTGAGTTGAAAACCACACAAGCTTGGACTAGGTATAATTCTCTAACTATGATGTCTGCGTTTTATCCAAGAATTAGCATATTTTAAGGACTAGAAGCACGAAAATATCATATGTTAGGGCTTGAGCAATTTTAACAACGAGGATTGAGTTGTTGTCATGATTTCGAAGTTCTAAGTTTCGAATTTAGTATGCTTAGGAAGCTAGTACCATCGAAGATCTGTCCAAACTGGTATTCTCATAAGCTTAACTCTTATGGTTTTAAAGTGTATACGACCTTCAAAATGTTCTTGGGGAAAAAGTAGCTTTTTGATCTTTATAGATAGTGTTTCGCTAATTAGAAAGTGTTTTAGTGTGGGTGAATTCGTGAAGTATGAACTTCACGAACTCGGGATCACAAATCATGGGAGGCACAAGGTTCGCGAACTCAAACAATCTCACTTGCATGGATTCGCGAAACTAAGGTTCACGGGTTCAATAGTTGGCGGGCCACTTCGCGAAACAAACTCGGCGAACTCTCGAGTTTGGCGAACTCAACGAGTCTCACGAACCAAGCCAAGTCATATGATGAGCTTTGCGAATTGGGAGGGGATCGCGAACCCTGAAGAGCTCAAACACACGAACTCGCGAAATAAAAAGGTTTGCGAACTCTAGTTCGCGAACTAAATAATGCGCCAAGTTTCACGGGTTGTAAGTACAAAATGAACTATGCGAACTCACTGAAGTTCGGCGAATCTAAGAATCGCGAATCCTATAGTTGGCGAACTCCTACTCTTCGCGAACTGAAGAATTTGGTGAATCAAGTGAGAATTCGCGAAACATGGGAACTTCACTTGGCGGGCCGAACTTTGCAAACCATGAGAGGGGGAAGACTTCGCGAACTATCCGATGATTGACGAACCCTATTTGGCGAACTTGGCACAACTTCGCAAACAGAGCCAATTGGCGAACTAGGACACTTCACGAATTGGGAAGTTCACGAGTCCAACAAGTCACGAATTCAAAATAGGCTTAGTTCGCGAAACTTATTTGTGCTAGATATTTCGCGGGTTATGCTAGGTTAGCGAACTCATAAGGAATTTTGAATTAGGATGAATTTGGCGAACCCTAAGTGTAGAAATTACAATTCGCAAACTAGGTTAGAGAACTTGGCGAATCCTAGAAATTTCGGAACGAATTTCACGAAGTGAAATAAGCTATATATTTCACGAATTAGGGTCTTTCACGAGTCTAAGTTAATAATTACTTTCCAAATGCAACATTTGAAATAATACCTCAACATTAGGGATTTCGAGTATTTAACTAATCTAGATAATTAAATAGCATACTGATGTTAATGTTTTATGCCTAAGGTTGGGACTTAAGAAATTTACCGGATCAGTAGCATTAGTCGACGGACGACAGGTAAGTGGAAACCAACGACACATAACTTGTTCTACGTGCCTAAATATGTGACACTGTGCCTTTGCGATTATATGTTTATGTGAAATAAATTACATATTGTTGCATAAGATTCACGTGCACATTCATGACCATGAATGACGCACTCGGGGTAGAGCGAGTTGGCGTACATAGAATATATCGCGGAGGCGATGGATAACTGCCGATATGGGTAGTTGATGTCGACTCACAGTTGAGTCACAGGCGACTTCTATGGCACCATGACGGCGTACAACGTCGTCTATTATTATGTATATGATGAGGCAGGAGGAGCGACCCAGGAAGGAGCGACCCAGCTATGCTAGTGTAGGCTAACTGGCGTAGGCAACTGCCCTGTTTGCGGAAGGAGCGACCTAGGGAAACCTAGCGTAGGTCACTGTCGCATTTATGTTTATGGATAGGGATGGCAATGGGGCGGGACGGGGATCTAATCCCCGTCCTCGTCCCCGCGACACATTCGGGGACGAAATCGTCCCCGTCCCCGTCCCCACGGGGATCCCGCGGGGTTTTCCGCCCCTTAATATTTTAAAAAAAAAGAAATATTTTTAATATAATATATAAATTTGAATATATTTTTGTTATAAATATTATAAAATTATAATTTTATATATTATTTGTATTAATTTAATATTATGTAATCTATATTTAATATTATTTTACTATTATTAAATTATAATTTAATATTATATCTTATATTACTAAAGAAATGTATTTGCCCTCATATGCCGCCACGTGTCCCATAATAATTAATTATAATAGATAAAAAATATAATAAAAATATGAGAAACTACCCACTATCACATTATCAATTATAATTAGTTATTTATTAATATAAAATTGTTATAGATAGTTAACCCGTGCAAATGCACGGGTAATAAACTAGTATTCTAATATATAAAAGGGAGTTCGGGGACGGGGCGGGGATCCCCACGGGGAAAACTCATTCCCCGTCCCCGCCCCGCGGCGATAAAATCTCGGGGATTCCCCACCCCGTTCGGGGCGGATCCCCGCGGGGACGGGGAATCCCCGCCCCACTGCCAACCCTATTTATGGGTATTGAGCTCTTTATGGTGCATAGTAAGTTGGCCGAGGGCCCTGAGTGATAGTAGTGCGAGTACTAGATGCATCGGCGCGGATCACCTTTGCGGAGTGTTATGTGCATTGGCGTGAAATGCCTTTGCGGGGAAGTGACACGTGCATTCATGCATAATTTCAGCTTACTGAGCCACGGTTGCTCACTCCTTACGTTATGTCTTGTAGGTTCCAGCGACCACGGTACGTGATTGCTTTTGGAGGCAAGTCCGGTCTTTTGAAGCTTCGCGCTGCTTTTGGGGTGGAAGTGTATGTATGGATGACGACCTGTGAGGCCGGGCGCATAGGAGCCTTTTGCTGTGCCGTCGTACATTTCTCATGTAATTAGGTCATATATGGAATTTAGGAATTGACAAGTGTTCTTTGAAGAATGTTCCATTACATAAATGGAAAAGAAAAATTTTATACGCAAATTTTAGTATTCTTTTCCAAATACAACGCGTTAGGCTCGTAGGAATACGCTAGAATAGGTAGGACAGGGTCGGGTCCTGACAGAAGAAAACCGGGGGATAAAGTCATATATATTTCCTCTTCAAGCTCGCCATGAAGGTAGGCATTATGGACGTCCATTTGATGTATCTCCCCTTGTTTCCAAATCTCAACCGTGAGTAGACAACGCACAATTACGAGTTTAGCAATGGGTGTGAATGTCTTATGATAATCAATGCCCTCAACTTGCGTATATCCATTCGCCATTGATCGAGTTTTATACCTATCAATAGAACCATCGGCACGACGCTTGAGCTTGAAAACCCATTTACATCCTACCAGTTGCTTTCGAAGGTAAACCGTTCAATTGTCCAGGTCCCTTTGAGTTCCAAGGGATGAATCTCTTCAACCATTGCTGAAGCCCATTAAGGGTTGCACATTGCTTCTCGAACGAGGTTCAATATCAGAGTCAATTGTTATGGAAAATGACATGTGATATTCCAGAATAAAGTCGTATGAAAAGAAATGCCTTTTTCATTGCTTTTCGAAATGAAACTCTATTCTTTAATTGTCCGGCTATAAATTCCGCAATAGGATAACGTGCTCATGAGGATTTTGAATAGATGGATGAGTTCGGGGTGGCGTTGCGCTTTTTGACAAGCATAATCAGTGAAATGAGCTGGTGGTCATCGCGTTCGTGTCTGTCTATCAACTTTCTGATTAAGGCATTGTGATGTTTCTGTCATATTATGAATATCTGGTAGGGGAACCTATTCATTGGACTTGAATTTGGTCTAACTGTTCAAGATTTTCTTCCGTAAAATATGTGATGGGCTGAATTGACCAAGTCAGTGACTCCCCTCATTATGAAGGCGATCCAATTAAAGAGGCTCCAAAATTTTGTGGTTGCACTTGCAGGAAAGAGTGGTAACAGAGAAGTACTACTATCTGCTTTGAGATTAGACTGAACGGAAATACAAATTCACAATATTGGACGTCACTGGATTTGATAAATTCCCTTTTGTGTTCTCTTACAACTCTCAATAGCTTTTCTTCCATGACACCTGTTAATGAGGAAGAAATAATCATGGGTAAAGTATCAGAGGCACCAAGATAAACATATTTAAGATGACTCGGTAAAGGTTTTAGATCTAGAGTTGGAGGATCTTCAGTTGATGGACGTGGCTGTGGTCCCGATGGTCGATCGAGTGGCTCGACTCTTGGTTTAGCAGACTTTTTGTGCGGTGGATTCGCCTCTAAGCTTGCCACGACAGACGCCATATCTTCTTGATTCTCAACATCTTCTCCGTTTAGACATGCTTCTAACTCATCCTTGTTCCTGAAAACTTTAAAATACTCAAAAGTACACGAGTCGATACTATCAATAAAGGAACATGAATTATCATCAGTAGGGTGCTTCATTGCTTTGTAAACGTCAAATTCCACTATCTCGTCCCCTACTTGTAAAATGAGTTTACCATTACCAACATCGATAAGAGCTCTTGCTGTGTTTAGAAATGGCCTCCCAAGTATCAATGGCATGTCGGTATCTTCTTCCATGTCTAACACGACAAAGTCTGCCGGGAAGTAATGTTCGCCAACCTTCACTAATACATCCTCGATGATTCCTCGTGGATATGTGATGGATCTACCCGCGAGTTGTAGAATTGTCGATGTGGATTTCGGCTCGCCGACTCCTAGTTTTTTAGAAGAGAAAAAGCTAACAAGTTAATGCTTGCCCCTAAATCGCATAAAACTTTAGTGAATGAAAGAGAGCCTATGGAGCAAGGGATAGAGAAACTCCCCCTGTCTTTTATCTTTGGTGGTAGCTTCCTTTGTAGTACGGCCGAGCATTCTTCATTTAGGGCTATTATACCATGTTCTTCTAATTTATTCCGGTTAGATAATAGCTCCTTCATGAATTTTGCGTACTTCGAAATCTGCAAAAGAGCTTCGACAAAGGGAATATTAATCTCAAGTTTCTTAAATATATTTATAAAACGCTCAAATTGCTTATCAGGTTTTCCCGTCGTAGTACGGCTGGAAATGGTGGTTGAATCTCTATCGGTGGTAGTGGTTCGGCCTTCTTTTCGGACGATGAATCGTCCTTGGTGTGGTCGTGAACATCAGTCTTTGTAGTCGGCGATGTGTTTTGATCGGCGCCGTCTGTCTCGATCTCCTCTTCAACCTTATTTCCTTCCGAGGCAGGTTTGAGTGTCTTTCCACTTAGCAGTTGAATGGCTTTCGCGTACTCCCTAGGATTCTTTTCAGTGTCGCTAGGGAGAGTGCCTTTTTGTCGTTCGGACATTGAATTAATCAGATGTTGCATTGTATTCTCAATCTTGTCGAGTCGCTCATCTATCTTTCGATGTTGATCGACTTGATAGCTTGTCATCTTCTCGAACGCTAGTTCCCAATCAGCTTTTTGCTTCGGTTGATGGTTCTGAAATCCCGGAGGCTTCTCATAATAGGAATTCCCATATGATAAATTTGGATGACTTCTCCAGCTAGGATCATATGTATTTGAGTACACGTTTTTTGATTTGTTGTGGACGAAGTTGGCAGACGCCGGATCCTTGCCTTGCATCTGGTCTAGCCATCGGTGAATAGCCTCAAACTGTGTTTCCAATGAGCTATTTATCTCATGCACGCCAGTTGTCCGTCGGTCTAGATATTGTACCGTATATCTCGCCGGGTAGGCTGCAAACCTCTCTATGGTTGCGAGTGCGTCAGTATCTCCTAACTCCATGAAACTTCGCCCACACCCTCCATCAACGATTCACTTATTTTGTCTGCTTAATCCTAGAAAGAATGACTGCATTTGTACGATCAATGGGATGTTGTGATTTGGGCATTGTCTGAGGAGATTCTTGTATCTGTTCCATGCGTCGCTTAGTGTTTCTCCTCCCTCTTGTTTGAAGTTCACGTGTTCAGCCCTAATTTCGCTCGTTCTTGATAACGGGTAGTATTTGCTCAGAAAACACTCTACCAATTCATCCCAACTATGTATGGATGCATGCGGCAATGATGAAAACCATTTGGACGCGTTCCCTGCTAAAGAAAACGGAAAGAATGTCAGTTTTATCACTTCTCGAGAAACACTCGGATATTTAATAGTTTTGCAAATTTGTGAAAATTTGGTAATGTGGGCATTTGCATCCTCGTTCGTCAGGCCGCTGAATGTTGAACTGGTCACCATCTGTATAGTAATAGGTTTGATCTCAAATTGGTTATTTGGTCCTGGAGGAATGGCAATCGGGTCATTGTCATCGAGGTGCCCCGGAAGTGCTTGGCTTAGCAAAGTGGGTCGTAGTGCAACTATCTCGCGATTGTGTTGTTCCTCGTGATTCTCCTCACGTTCTTGATCCTCCATCATGTGTCTACGATTTTGGTTGTTGCGTTGGCACGTCGCTTCTATTTCCGCGTCGAACAGTAATGGTCCCTTGTTTGAGCTTCGTGTCATGCACCGAATGATATTTCTGCAAAAGATTTAAAATCAACGTAAATAAGTCCGGTAAAAATAATACTAATATAAAATAATAATGATGATAATAATAATAATAATAATAATAATGATAATAATAATAATAATAATAATAATAACAATAATAATAATAATAATAATAATAATAATAATAATAATAAAGTAGTGGTGACTTAAGAAAATAATAATAATAATAATAATAATAATAATAATAATAATAAATATAAGAAAAAAAATATAAATGATGACTATAATAATATTAATGCTAATAATAATATACTAAAAATAATAATATTTATATATAAAAAAAATGAATACTTCTACTGCAAACAATAATAATAATTTTTTGAAAAAAATAGAACATCTGAATTAAACTTAAAATTAATTACTGTTGTCCCCGGCAACGGCGCCAAAAACTTGACACGCTCGAATACTAGCAAGTGTACTAGGTCGTGCAAGTAGTATAAAACCAACGTAAGTCCGAGTATCGATCCACGAGGACAGCTCGATTAATTTTTTTATACTAACTCTATTTTTTCATTTAGACTAACAAGATTTTGATATTTTTAAAGATTTGTTTTAAGGCAATTTTAGAAAAAGCGCAAATGAAAAATTTAAATAATTATACGATGAAAATCGATTGACGAAAATGTGATAAAGGCGCACGCTCGGCACGGTTTACTCCTACGTCATTATGTAATTAACCCTATTTAAATCAATATGAATCTTAGCCAAGGTAAAATTTCCTAAGATAATCGCTACTTGTTTGTCCCGCAATAGCGATCCTGTGCGATAGAGAACCAATCCCTATATGTCTATATGACTGTAATTTCTACGCACGCATTCAATCTCTATGAAATCCCCTGAGTTTAGACGCTTTCGGAGCCTAAGGTCTCAGAAACCACACGTACGAAATCGAATCCATTCCAGTTCGGTTTTACATAGCGGTATTCAATGTTTTGTTCCAATTGGGCTAATCACTTGGTCCGTCTCATAACCCAATCTAGAATCATACGTATGGTGGCCAATCACATGTACGCATTAAACTCAACAAAGAACACATAACTGACTTATATGATTAAACAGGGTAGGAACTACATTAAGACGAAATCATAATCCGGCCTAACATGGCCTTAACCAAATAATATTTTAAGCTAGCATATTAAAAGATAGGTCCATGGGTTGGTTTAAGAGTATTGTTTGATCGGTTTGTCCCCTTCTTGAAAGAAGATCTTCTAACTTCTTAACTTTTTCATATAGCTTCTTACGTTCTTCCCCTAAGAGAGCAAAATTATTTTCCACCGTAAATTTGGCGGCTTTACAGGCGTCAAGATCTTTCGTAAGTTCACAAACCTTAGCGTTAGATTTATCTAATTGGGCTTCCAGGTTGGTGACCTTAGTTGTCGCTTCAGTTAACCTACAATTGAGGCTAGCTTTCTCATCGAGATTTCTAACCAAACAATTATAGTTATTTTCTAGCCAATCTTCTAATTCTTTTACTATCGAACTATGCTTCTCTAAGGGATACTTAGTCTCGCTAATATTGGGGTTCTTAGATAATTCTTCTATATTCGCACTAGAGCTCCTAATCTTAAATTCGAGACTAGCTATTTCCTCGTGGGACTTAGTTAATTTCTTCCCTACTTCCTTTATGCTTTTCTGTTCAGGTTTAATGTTAGTGTATGCTAGTTGATACGATTCTAACATGGTCAATAATGTGGAAGAGGGATCTACCTCTTGTGATGAGGTAGATGCGTTGTCGTCATCCGTCTGATTTGAGGTTTCGGCGTCAGAGTTGTCGACTACGCAGGCCATGAGGGCGAGATTCTCTTCTTCAGAGCTTGACGTGTCCTCGAGCCAGTTGTCCTGTTCTGCCATAAGAGCTACTCCAGCTTCCTTCTGCTTTGTGAGTTGAAGCTTCTTGGAGTAGTAGTTGGCATCTCTCTTCTTCGGGAGAGTGCTCTCTCGAGCATAGTGACCTGGTTTACCGCAGTTAAAGAAGTTGTTCGGCTCTTTGGCATTCTTGACTTCGGAGGTCTCGGGTTCACGTTCTTTGTTCTTTGAGCTTGAGGTCGGAAGTCGGTTGACCGATGATGAGGACTTCTTTTTGAAGTATTGCTTGCTCATCATTTTTCCAATTAGAGCCAACTGCTTTCCCAACGATTTCATATTTGGCTCCATGTCTGATTCTGATTTGTCTTCCGACTCTGAAGGGGTAGGAGGCCTAATGATCTTCTCTTTTTTCGACTTTGAACTTCGCTTCTCTGAGACTAGAGCAACTGTTTCTTCGATCAGCTTGCCCTTCTGCTCCTTCTGAATCTCGCTTACATCTTCCTCGTGCTGTGAGAGATTGTCAAACATGGAATGGATATCCAACTCCTCAAGGTCTTTGTTTTGTCTGATTTGAGTGAATATCTTCTTCCATTCCGAGAGCAGAGAGGATAGAAATCGAATGTTGGTTTCCATGCTCGTCTTGGTGATTTCTATTTTCCTCATCTCATTCAGAAGTGTGAGATATGTCTGATAGAGATCATGTAAGCTCTCCTCAGGTTTGCTCTGAAAGAGTCGTAAGCCGTGAGAATGTTTGCCTTATTGGCCTTGATGCCTACTTCAGTTATTTGCATCATCTTATGCAGTTCATCCCACATCCCTTTAGCAGCTGGAAGGCTCGATCTGTCGATAGATGTCGTTTGGGATGCCCTGCATTAGAGTGTTCTTGGCTATCAGATCAGCCTTTGCTCTAACTTTTTCCTTCTCTGTGTATTCCCTAGGCTTTTTGAGTCGCCTAGAGGCAGGAACTGGAGGATTTGCTGTGTTGTCGCCGGGTACATTTACCCAGAACTGAACTGGACCTTGCTCAAGTGACAAGAGAAGGTTGTCGGCCTCATCCTTTAACTCGATGAAATTCAGAAAGCGGCTTCGCCATACAGTGTATTCGCCTCTTTTAAGGATCGGAGGACGGTTGTCATTTCCCAGTGTATAAGCATTCATGACTTTTGTAGTAGAGTTTATGAAGGATCTTCGTTACTTGTTTTGATGGTTAAAGATGATGTAATATGACTCACAAGTGACAAATTTGTTAGTACCGTTTGATTCAAAAGCAGTTCGAGTAATTTTTATTTAATCTTTAAAGTTTGATCAAAAATAAATTCGTCGAAATAAAATGTAGTCGTTACTGTTCTCGTGCGAGAAAGTCTGTCAGCGAAAAATTTTTCGAGCGAAATAATTGCTTAAATCGTTCGGTCGAGAAAAATTTCTGGATCGTGAATTTATTTCGATCACAAAGAAACAGTACGTTTAGTAAGTTTCTCGCTGAGTCAAAATAAATCCGTTGACTGGAAAAGTTTCTCGAACGCAACAGATTTTCGCTCAAACTAAGAAGTCTGACCGAAATGTTATTTCGAGAGAAAATTAGACGCGCAAAGTCAAAATAGATCTCGTCGAAAAAGATTTTTGCGCAGACTTTTCGATCGAGAAATTAGCCTGATTGAAAACCTAGCGAGAAATTGAAATAGCGCAAATAATCACAGAATACGATCAACACTGATTCAAGCAAAAACAAGAATCAGACAGTAAAATGGCAGGTAACTGCTCGTAAACACGTCATGAAGCAAAATATATCGAATTTTAGCAAAATCGGTACGTGTTCAAGTAGTTCTTCCCGCGAACAGTGACTTCACAAATTCAATCATTTCTGCTTAATCGATGTTCTAAACTCTACCGATCTAATCGTAAATGATTTCTAGCACCGAAGCGAGCACGTAAACATCAAATGCAAGTCAAATAACATAGAATTAAGGCTATCAGATCGAATTTCATTTTCGCTCCAAAACTGTTCTTCGCACGGAACAGTTTTAGAATTAAAATTCGATCCAAATACTAACAATTATGATTCAAAACAGAACGAATCTGCTCTGATACCAATTGTTAGGTCCTCGATATCAACTCATATGATCCTAAACTTCAATCCTAAGTAATTCGACTAGAATGGTTGACATTAACATTCGATCGAAAAACTATATTGAAGAACGCTAGAGAGAATTTCGATTAGTGAGAGAAAATACTTGTTGTTTCTCTCTCTAGAAAATGGATTGGCAGCCATTCGGATCAATTGACTAATTTTCTCTATTAAGCTCAATGTGTACAATCCTATTTATACCAAACAAACTTGGTAAAATAACAAACAAGTCCTAAACTAAGGACAAATACAAGTAAAACCCCTAATTACGAAGACATCTAATAAAATCATAGCACAATTACAAATGGTATTCTACACCTCTTCGGTGGGCGAACCTTCAAGTTCCAATACATTGGGCGATGTGGAACTTGATCTTTTATTTGAGGATGTTTTTCCAAGACCGCCGCCACCCACCGCTCCAACTTCTTCTGCAGCACCAAGTAATGATAATTCTCCTTCCACGTTGGAAAATCTCCACATTGATGACGACAGTGATCTTCCAACTTATACTGAGATCATCTCTAGCTCAGAAGCAGACACTCCTCAACCCACTGATTTGACAATAGAAATTTATTCAGGATAGTCGGTACCCCAACCTGCTGAGCATACGGAACATCAGACTGGTCAAAGCCAGGAAACAATGATGAATACCGATATTGCTGAATCATCTCAACCTCATGCAAGAAAGTGGACCCGTGCTCACCCAAGTTGAAAGTCTCTACTCATGCTTTCTCCGCCCAAAGGAGCCAAGCAAAGTAGCTGAAGCACTTACCGACCCAGATTGGATTATCGCAATGCAGGAAGAGATCAATCAGTTTGAGAGACTAGAAGTCTGGAAATTCGTGCCTAGACCAGCTGGGAAAACCATAATAGGTACTAAATGGATCTTTAAGAACAAGAAGGACGAGCAAGGAGTTGTGATTCGAAATAAAGTTAGGCTGGCGGCGAAAGGATACAATCAACAAGAAGGAATCGATTACGACGGGACTAAGCCCCTGTCGCAAGAATTGAAGCCATCAGGATTTCTTAGCTTTCGCAGCACGCAAAAACTTCACAGTCTAGCAGATGGATGTCAAAACTGCCTTCCTCAACCGAATATTGATGGAAGAAGTTTTTGTTTCTCAGCCTGGAGGCTTTGTGAGCAAACAATTTCCGGACCACGAGTACCGGCTGGACAAAGCTCTCTATGGATTCAAACAATCTCTCAGAGCCTAGTACGAGGTCCTCTCGGATTTTCTCATCACCTCCGAATTCACTAAAGGGAAGATCGACAAGACCCTTTTCATCAAAAAGGATGGCTCAGAAATCATGCTCGTATAGATATACGTCAACGCATAATCTTTGGCTCGACGAACGCAAGACTGTGCATGAACTTTGGATTTTTTATGAAGCAAAAATTCAAAATGAGCATGATGGGAGAACTAAGCTTCTTCTTAGGTCTACAAGTCAAACAGTTTCACGATGGCATCTTCATCAACCAATCCAAGTATTTTCACGATATCCTTAAGAAGTACAACTTGGACAACTCCACTCCTGCCAGCACCGCAATTTCACGTCATGCAAGCTAGACGCAGATTCCTCAGGAAAACCTGTCAACCAAGCAATTTATCGAGTCATGATAGGATCTCTACTTTATCTCACGTCAAATCGACAAGACATTATGTTCGCCACATGTATTTCTGCTCGTTCTCAAGCTGATCCGAAGGAGTCTCACATGCTCGCCGTCAAAAGGATCTTCAAATACCTCAAAGGGACTCCCAACCTTGGTCAATGTTACCCAATGGACTCCTACTTTAAACTCGTAGGATATACGGATGCCAATTACGCGGGATGCAAGCTGGACAGGAAGAGCACCTCAGGAGCTGCTCAATTTCTAGAGGGTAAACTCGTAAGCTGGTCCTTTTGAAAACAAAATTATGTCTCAACTTCGACTGCTGAGGCTGAATGTGTCACAGCTGCGAGTTGTTGTTCACAAATTTTGTGGATGAGAACCTAGCTACGAGACTTTGGCATTTTCATTAAATCATATTCCCATCTTTAGTGACTCAAAAAGTGCAATATCTATTACTTGCAATCCCGTACATCACTCACGCACAAAACATATAAACATTAGATATCACTTTATCAAGGAACATGCAGAACAAGACACAATTGAAATGCATTTTGTTCACATAGACCTTCTACTTGCTGACTTATTCACTAAGGCATTGGTTGAAAAACGATTTCAATTCCTGGTGTCTAAGTTAAGCATGTTGAACCGTAAGACACGATCGATCGTCCTTAAAGGAACCTTATATTGTGTAAATAGGTCATTTAATTTTCTTTATGTTGTATTGTGTGTGTCCGAAAACCAACAGAAAAATTACTATTGTATCTAGGGTAGTTTTGAGCAATATGCACGAGGGGGAGTTTTGAAATATTTCTTTAATTTTTCCTTAATCGATATTTTAACCTGAAATTTTCAAATTAGCATTTTCCTTGATCGATTTCATTTATTCAGAATTATTCTCGGCGAATTTGTGACTATCGACGAATTTGTGAATCGCTCGAATCTGAATCGAACAAAACCGTACAGTGCACCTTCGTATATATATCAAATCGCCCGAAAATTCGTCACTTCTTACAGACTCTCCCGATTTTCATTTCAAATTCTCTCTGCAAATCGTTCGACTCTTGCCATTTTTGCGTTCCAAATCCACTCCTTTTGCATTTTCTGCACTTCTCAACTCATTTTCGGTAAGGAAAAGCAAAAATCTACTCGTTTTTGCAGGATTCACAGATTCGGATTTTTGCATTCGATTGAATTTCTCTTGAATTTCGTCCGTTCGAATTTCGTTCGCCCGATTCTGAAAAAACACGGTGAAAATTCCATGTTGCAGAATTGATTTTCACCCGAAATTTGATTTCATCGATCTTTACAGTAGCATTTAAATCAGGTTTTTGCCCGAATATTGTCTATTTGACTTTTTACCCGAAAATAGAATTTCGTTCGCCCGATTTTGACAAATTCGACGAACATTCCCTATTGCTACTGTGATTTTCGCCCGAATTTGATTTCGTCGATCCTTACTGTAGCATTCAAATCACATTTCGGCCCGAATGTTAACTCTTTGACTTATACCCGAAAATAGAACCTCGATTCGCCCGATTTAGGACTTACCCGATATTAATATTGTGATTTCAATTGCTCGATTTTCCCTTTCATAAATCGAATTGGACACGCCCGATTTTCCTTCACGACTTTCATTTAATGCCCCGTTTGGATTCCGAATATCGATTTGAAATCCGAATTTTGCCCAAATCTTCCGTTTGGCAATCGCACCGATTTGGATTTCGATTTCGTCCGAATCCGAGGGGAAATCCGAACTCTTATAATTCGTCGGATTTGAAATTCCGTGTCAAAAAGTCCGTTTTCGAAATCAAAAGCTGAGCATGTAACGATTTTTTCGTAACCGATAGTAATAGTAATAATAATAATAGTATAACTAATAGTATAATAATAAAAAATAATAATGAAAATATACTAATAATAATAATAATAATAATAATTAGGAGGTGGACGATGAATCGAGTCGATTCACAAGCTCGATGAGCCAACTCGAGCTCGTCATGGATTCACGAATGAGCCGACTCGAGGTCGAGCTCATCACAGGTTCGCGAATGAGCCGGCTCACGAGCTTGTTTTTTTATATTATTCATGATTTTTATTTTATTTTATTTTGTACTTCTTAAATTATTTAGAAAAAGTTGGAAGTCGAGTTCGACGAGCTTCACGAGTTCGAGAGCTCTTATTTGAAATCTGAATTTTGAAATCCTAATGTTTGCCAAACAGTGAATTTGGATTTAAAAGTACGATTTTGAAATTCATATTTTAAATCAAGCGATTTCGTTCAAATACGCGAATCCAAATGCACTCTAATTGAATTCGCCCGAATTTCCCTCAATAACTTAGCCAAATATATGTTGAATTTGTCCGAATTTCAATACATTGAACTTGTGATTTTCGCTAAATCATATAGATATAATTCAATTGAAATCGCCCAAATCTCTCTGAATTTACTTTATCTTCGCCGAAACTCATATTTTTTCTAAGTGTTGCTACAGTTGCCAACACAATCAAATTTCTTACTAAGTCATGGCACGTTTCAACGTGATAAAATGCTTCGATGAACATATATACCTACTAATCCTTTGCTCTTCTTCTGCAGATTTTACAATATGGTGCGTCAGGTCGATGATATCTTCTCCACTAACAGCTGGGGACAAAGATTAGCAAACAACGTACAATTAGATTTTGCAAACACACCGTGCCCAGACCCCATTATCCTCAAAATCCTACCAAACCATACCCTTGAAAACTGCCGTAACACTCGCCGAGTGCGTACCTTGAAAACAAAACCTACCAAACCATACTCTTCAAAAACCGACAAATAACCCAAAACCAACCAGTCTCTCAGCCCACATTGACAAACCATTGTCGTTTTGAGTCCAAACATCCTTCGATCAATACTAAACCTCCCATAATCACTACTATACGATTCACATCCCACTGAAGCTGAACTCATCTCAAACTTCACTCTTATGGGACACAAATTAAACGCCCAAAAATCCATACATCTCCCTGACTTCTCCACCAAGGACATCCCCCAACCCTGGCGGACACTTTTTCTCATCGTCAACAAGTTCTTATCTCGTAAGCACAGTGGGTCTGATCGTTGCAATCGTAACATTATGCTGATTTTCCACGGCATCTTTTTTAACAAAAATTACGATGTCGTCCAATTAATATGGTCAGACTTTCTTGACCAATCAAGAATACGGGAGATCGGATCGACAAAGAAAGTGCTACCCTACCTACGATGGCTTCCCGTCATAGTTTAGCACTTCTTGGACCTCAACCCGGAGATCGAGCGCCGTCCCCGGTCTAAAGGTTATCCAATCCCGACGCTCGGTGCATTCCACTCATGAAAGACGAAGTTTGATCAGGAGACGATGAGCATACTAGACTCCCTACTTCAACTCGCCGATCCATCTGATCCAGTCGTCCGCGCATACATACAAGCCAATGCAATCGAGGAGGTCTTCTGGTCCAACGCATCCCAGTTGGACCTAACCCAGGGACAAGCCAACCCACTCAGCCTCGTCCAGGTCTAGGAAAAGCGCTGCATCCCCCGAACACAAACAGAAGAGAAAAACTAAAGGGGATGACATAAGTCAAACAGGAATGGCGCACCAAACATAAAAGCAACCGTTCTCCTCCGCCCATCAGTCAACTCATAAGCCGGACCCAGCCCATAGGTACAGGGGATGACTTTGTCTTCCCCCGAGTAGAAGTCGCGAAATCTGGTCCAATCACGCACATATCCCCACCTAGCCACTCAATCATCTCCCAACAGATGATTGTTTCACATACACACGAGGAACCACGTCAGCCATCACCGCCTCGCTCAGAGGCGGTCGATGATGAATTACGCAGTCCTCAGCCTCAGACTGCACCTTCTTTGACCACGAAGGGTCTAGTGTCCTCACCATTTTCCATTTACTAGGACACAAACACCTTCTACCGCACCTCCAGATCTTGGTGATTTGGACAGAACGCTCGACAACGTCTCCATACTAGCTGCTAGTAAGGAACAGAGCAGAAATCGAAAGTAGTCAACACCACAATAGCTACTGACATGGGTCATCGATCTGAGTCCGTCTCAGCACTGATGTCAACGGTGATCCTAAGTGGCCTCGGTTTCTCAAGCCCTATGCAAACAGGCAGCACATCAGCACTCTTCTCTAATGTTGTGTCGGCGGAACGTCTTCGTGACACCGCCCCGTTATTTTCCCCGTTTGTGACGGAGGTTCGGCTTAATGCTCGGCTCGAGTTCGCAAAAGGTATCGAGGATGCAATCATCACCCGAGTGTACAACGCACTCGGTACATCCACTCGAGACAAAGGTAAAGCCCACGTCATCGAAGAAGAACCTATTGCACCTGCTCCATCCGCTGATACCGACGCCGGTCCATGGAATGTTCCAATAGAAGAACTCATCGACATCCTGTTGGCCAAACTCCGCATGCACCAAGTCTCAGTGTACGTGAACAGGAAGTCCTTAGACGGCTCGAGGCCCCGTTCTCCTGCCGAGGTGAGGCTCAGACCTCTAATCGACCACGTGACGACCCAGACGACGAGGGCCGTCCCTAGTGGGAGAAGACACAAGGCAAGGAGCCTTAGCCTCAAAAGCAGCAGACAACCACCACCAAAACACCTACCCGAACTACTACCAAAACAACCCAACAGGCGTCCTCATCTAAAAGAAAAGCCTTCTCAGCAGCTCACACTACATCCTCCACCTCCCACAACCTAGCCACTATAAGCCTTTCCCTTCCTCGTCCCACAAGCCAAAGAAGCCCTTCGATTTCTCCATCATCTCCTATCATATCCCTTCAGACAGATGAAACCAATCCTATCCGCTGAAGAACTGTACAATCCACACGACATCGTGGAGAAATACATTTTCAGCGAAGAATGGATGACCCGTCATGAGAATCCGACACTGGCCAAAGGCTTAATTGACAACGTCAGATACTTCCTATTGAAGGAAAAAATAAGCCTGGCTCGAATCGAAGAAAGGAGCTCGAAGAAGTTTAAGACTACGAAGCTGAGATGCCTGAACTTCCCGAGCTTTCCATCACACCTTCGCCGATGAAGAATGCCCCCCATCGAAAGAGATGATAGGAGAAGAGCTGAAACTGCCATGGGAAAATGCAAAGTGAGAGCTCTATATCAAGAAGTGATTCGAAGAAGAATCTGGAGGAGGAGGATAATATTAAGAAGGTGGACGAACTTTAATTTAGAGGTCCATCTCCCGAGACCGAAAGCCGTTCAGTACCTTCTCTCTCTCCGTCGAATACTTATGCTCAGAGGAAAATGAGGTGATAATACTCTACGAAGAGAAGAGGCGATAAGATCCAGAATCAGAGAAGTTGTGGGAGTACGAAAGGAGCGATTTGGGGACATTGAGTTTCCTATCTTCAAAGCACTGCGAGAAGATGGAATGATCAAAGAGTTTAATGAAGCTGACCTCGCCTAAGTCAGAGGTGAAGATATAGATTAGATGGTGGGAACTACAGGATGCTTGGAGCACTCAAGAATCCAAAACTCAGGCTAGGTTACGTCGCGTTGAAGATGTTCACGTTGCGCCAAACTAAGTTCAATGCAACTCTAGACCTCCAAATGGCACTAGTGAGCAACCTGAAGAAGATGAATCTGACGAAGCCCTCCTTTGAACTTCCCGAGTCAGACAGCTACGGTGAAGGCCAGATCATTGTAGGAGAAGATCCCTCTGTGGTCTACATAAATTATAAAGGAGAGAAGAGGCTTATGAGGACTTAAGAGATTCCCAGGTTCTGCGATGGAACCCTCCTATTTTTTCGAAACAAGCTAAGAAGAATCGCTGAGGAGATAAGGTTCGAAGAAAGTGAAGTCCAAGACAAGTACCACAACCTAATCGAGGCTATCTCTGAACGAATATCTTTTCGTAGAAGATTACGATCATATGAGCACTTCTTAGGACTCAGACGATTAGTCTACTCGCTGGTGAAACCCAAGAAAAAGAACATACAAAGGACGCCAAGGCGAAAAGGACGAGGGGAGATTGTTAGGAATATTTTGTTAGCGTCCTTTAATTAGTTAAATCTTGGGTTATATTTTGTTATTAAGTGGTTGTAGTAGTTTGGGGAGAAAAATGTAATTTTGTAGAAGTTTGGTTATTGGGCTGCAGTATACCAATTACTTGTGGTATATAAAGTCCTTACTTACCCTAATTAGTGTTAATGAAAAGATTTACAAGAGTTAGCCACCACATACATTTTCTCTTAAGAAACACACACTAACACACACTAAAAGGTGACTTCGTTTTTAAGCTTTCAATCAATCTTTTGATCCTTGTTTGGTACTATCAGGGCCAACACAATCACACGCTGACACATGACATTATCCGTCAAAACTAACGGTGAAACTAACGTAGAGACTAAATCTGGTTAAAACTAACATCAGGAACTAAATTGGTCCATCCGAAACATCGGGGACTATATTCGTCCATGAGGTAAACGACTCGGATTATTTTTTGTTTTCTCCCAAATAAATAGGTTTACCGCGACAAATCATGACCACTAGTCACAATGTCATAGGTATTAACCGCGACGGTTTTGCTTTTTTAAGTTTAATCATTTTACATTTTTTTAGTTAACTAAGTATATCTCTTAAAAACTTAAATACATAATTTTTAAATACTACTCCCTCTGATTTTAAATGCATGTCGTCATACACTTCTTCTTTTTTTTTTTGGTTTTTTAACTACAAATCATTTTTGATGTTTCTAAGAAAAATAGCTTGAGTACTTCCAATTTTACCCATCATCTTTAATAAAAATAATTAGATTAAATAGGATAAACAAATTAACTAGGGGTATAATTGCCTTATTTCTTAATATGTGTGCAATTTTCTTAAATGACTTCTATTTAAAATCAGAAGGCGTGATAAAGCAGTTTATTAGTTAAAAATTTAATACGTTTAATTATGGGTTGGGTGGACCTGTAAGTTCGGCCGCATTTAGTTTGCTCGATGAGAATATGCATGATAAAAAAAGCCCTATTTAAAAGTTCAGCTAATAGTCTTGTCTATCCTATACAATATCGTGTTCACTTGCTAAAATTAGTTAACTGGTATCTCATTTTATACATGTAATTTGACAAATATACCCTTATACATAATGTGTAATCACGAAGCCACGAACTAATCTTATGAAAGTTCAATTATCGCCACAAAGATCCAGACGATCCATATGGCATCATAAAATTAAAATTTCTCAGCTTGCTACAAGTAAACCAATCAAGAAAATCTGATTATAACAACCACCTCAACTTGCTGCAGTGGCTGTACAATACCACCTCCTTCCACGCCACAAGCCTCCACATATACCAAGAACCGGCCGACCTTCATAAGTTTGCGATAAAAAATGTTCAACTTTACCTCACGATCGAAAACTTACTCTTGCGAGCTCAAGAGAGAATTTCGTCTAGTGTGAGAAGATTTCTTTTGTTTCTCTCTCTAAAAATTGAATTGCAAGCCTTTCGGATCAATTTTCTAAACACAATGTTAGTACATCTATTTATAGAAAACATACTTGGTATAAATAACAAGTTTGTCCTAAAATAAGGACAAATACAATAAAATCCCCAATCTACGAAGACAGCTAATTAAATCAAAGCACAACTAGTAATAGTATTCTATATTCTCCCTATTTGTGCTTGATTTCGCTTCCGTGCTGCCTGTCCTCGTCGGGCATAATACGACCTGCGCAAGCCCAGCGCATGCTCTTAATTTCTGAGCGTATTCCTCAGCTCTAGGCGCTCCTCGATATCTTCAAGTAACTCCATCGACTGTTCTGTCACGAACCGATGAATCCTCGGCATCGTCTCTCGGTTGATTTTTTCCAACCTCCGCTCTATATTCTTCCTGATGACCTTGAGCGTCCCATAACAGAACTTATGGATTTAGTCTTTAGCATCAACCTGGTCTTCTCAGTGATTGGATTGTGGTAGGAGATGCCTAAGACTGAGCTGATGTGCACGTGATTGTTGGGAAGCACTTCGATCTCAGGTCCCTTGTTGAGCAGGGCGGTCATGTTGACCTTCTTCATGTTGCTCTCCAGAGCCATCTGAAGGTTGTGTGTGGTGAAGTACTTGACTTGTCGCATCATGAACCGGTAGAGTCCCTCGAGTCCTTCCTTCTTGATGAAGCCTTGAGGATCCTTGTACTTCTCTACATATTGCTTGTAGAGATTGTACACCTCCTCAGCAGGAAGGTATGGTAGGTTGCTCTCGCTTAGTTCTTCTCGAGTTCTATCTACTCGCTCGATGGCGTAGTATGGTGTTGGAAGACCACCTTTAGCACAGAAGACGCTGAGTAGCTGACATATTGGAGAGAGACCCTTATAATTACTCTTGGCTTGTCCTTTAGTCATCCCCAGTCTCACATCCGGTCCAAGGTGTGTCAGCATCCAGAGATACTTCATTCTCTTTTACTGATCCCAGTGAGAGATCCCTCTGAGCTCAAACTCATTCGGCTTCTTGACCTTTTCCGGTGACCTCCACATGTGTTCTCGAACCTCTTCAAGGAAGGGAATTTCGATCTTGATGTTTTCCCATGGCGTGTCGATACGAACGAATCCTGGCATTTATCTTGTTGGAGAACTCGCTCGTTGTGCAATCAACTCTGGAAGCCTTGGGGGATCTTGTTCATGATTTTCCCCTTCCTGAAGTTCTTCGTCTTCTATCAGCACGAGGTCCAACGTAGCTTGTCGTAGGAAGTATCGAACGTCCTTAAGCCGTTGTCTTTAATGCTCATCGGGCATGGAATGGATCATCCACTGTCCTTCGAAGATATTTGTCGAGGAAATCGTGTGGGTTGACACCATGTCCTGACGGTCCCGGTTGGTCTGGAGCAACTGAGGGAGTAGCTTGGGTCTGCGCCAGGGCTACGAGTATGGCGGCACTTGTTTCTTCTTCTGGAAGCAAGGGGGCTTGTGAGTGTCGTTGGTGTAGGTGGAGGCATCCTTATGGTGAAGAATGGTGAGTCGATATGGGTTAGAGTGGTGGTGCGGTGCGTGGTGTAGGTTGTATGGGTGGTTTGGGTGTCACTTGCTCCAACTCCTGTTTGCGTTGCGCCCGATCCTTGACCTTGACCACTCGTTGAAGTCCTACGCCTCTTCTCCCCTCATGATGACCCTGATCGTCAGGATCATCATGTCGTCGTCTGGAGTGGGAGCTCTGGCCTTTGTATGTTTGAGTAGGTGGCTCAAGATGGTCCACCAATCGCCTATAAAGGGATTCTTCCTGAGGTGATCGGATATTAAGACCTATGAGGCAGGCAAGTAGGATGTCGTGGAGCTCTGTGATTGGGATTGTGTATGGGTTGATTATGATGGATGAGTTGGTGAGAGGGTCGGTAGGTGTGGGTTGTGAGGGTGTGAGGTCGGCTTGTGCTGAAGTGCCCTCGGAGACAGATGTTTCCCAGTGTCGCGTCGGGACGTTTCAATAGCTGCCAGCACTCTCTCCATCATTTAGTCTTCTAAAGATTGAATGGCCGCAGAGAGAGCTTCCTGAAACTGCGCTTCAGTCACAAACCGGAGGGACGCCTCCGTTGTTGAAGGATTAGGTCGACAGATGTCACCTGTTGACAACCCTTGAGCAGACACCGGCTCCTCGGGTTGGCTCGTAGTCACTTGAGGTTGTGACTGTCCGAGACTTTCATCCAATCCTTGATTTGAATATATAAGATTTGCATCTATGGATGTTGTGACAGGCTCAGAGTGAACCTGTACATCAGACATTTCGATGTCGAGGCCGGTAGTAGTAGGAGTCTGAATCTCGGCCACGACTGACGCGGAGAAGTTGGGCTGTGGCTCGAGGTTGAACGATGAAGGATCCTCAGCCCTTGGAGGGATAACCAGCATCGTGTCTGATGTTATGGTGACGAAGGTGAAGATGGACTCAATTTGAATACTCAATCGTCTTGGAGTTCGTCTTATGAGTTGTATCTCCTCATCAGACTCGGTGTCTGATGAGGTAGCCGTGTGAGGGGAAAGTCCACGTGCGTCATCTTCACAGGCTTGCTCCGTCACTCGTGGAGGTGAGCTGTGCCCCGTTTCAGTTTAGGGCTGTGCTTCCTATTGTAGGATCTCCTCAATAGATCCTTGGAGCATGCCGACATTGATGAGCACTTCTGCACCTAGAGGTTGATGTGAAGCCTCTAGTTCCAACTCTTGTGCTACAGCGTCAATCAACGTGGCATCTACATCCATTTCCTGAGTTGGAGGCTCCTGTTCAAGCTCCTGGGCCACTTCATCAATTAGCTCGGCCTCAGGGCTGGGATGTTGTTGTGGAGGGCTCACAGCAAAGTCTGTCGGGGGCCCTCAGATCATCTGTTCCGTCAGATGATTCTCCCGGCAGTATGCTCGATAAACGTCTTCCGTGGGGTCAGCGAGACGTAGTAACTAGAACGGTATGGCCATCGACGGTTGGTCCAAGTCTGTTAGCTTCGGGTTGTGAAAGAACTTGAGTCTTGGGGGTTGGTAGTTCCCTCCAGGAGGTAGTCGAGGCATGTTCTCGTGCAACTCCATGAGGTGTCTGATAATGACGTTGAACCACCTAGCATACGGGACATTATTCGACCTCTTGTTCTCCTTTTGTCTGATCTAGTCTGCTAAGTCGTTCCAGATCAGTTGGGCGAAATCGTAATTCCGCGAGAACATTATCCCATGAAAAATGCGAAGAATGTTGCCGTTGCCTTTGTCGAACCCGGCGTGCTTTGGCAACAGACACTTGTTGATAATACCAAACAGTGTCTTCCATGGATGCGGGATTCCGTTGCAATGAACTTGTGCAAGTTTGGTGAGGTGGACGGTATCCCATGTGTAGAAATTCACGCACTACCTCTGCATCCGTAGGCAGAGGATCATAGTTTTGGCTGAACGGTAAGTCCAAGACGAGGCCAAAATCATCCTTGCTGAAGCTTATGTGCCTCGTCCCGATCACCGTGGTGAATCGGTATGTGCCGTCAACTATGTGGCTCTTGATTCTTCCCCAAAATTGTTGAAGATAGACCACCGGGACTGATGCCGTCACCGTGAGTGCATGCCAGAGGGGATGGCCTTGTAGAATTGACACCATGATCTCGTCCGGACACCGAAAGGTGGTCACGTCGAGCTGAAAATTAGTGTCAGGTACGCTGAGGTACAGATTGTGGTCGTATATGTGATCGTACGCTGGATAGTGAGCCATCTGAGAAAAATTTGAATGAGCAAATTGTTAGTTCAGAATTTAAATTGAGTCGAAATTTAATTTCATCAAACCATAATAATCTATCACAACATAGCATGTTTGATGAATTTAGATTTACAATATGTAATGTGCACATAGGACATGCAAAGTGAATATTCAAGACATTAAAATATTTCGATGTTTATGTATAAGGCATATGTAAGTTCAATCAAAAAAAAATTCTAAGTGTTTAACTCCACTATTCACTCCGTGAAGTTTGTCGCTCGAAAAATTGAATTTTCAATTTGAATTTCCTAAGTGCTGATTCCTAGATCAAATCTCCGCTAATTTTCGAGGTCGAAAATTTTATTTGCTAAGGTCAACTAAAGTGGAAAAGACTTGGTGAATTTTACTAAGTGTTGGAATTTATTCGCGAGATACTGTAGCCGAGAAATTTTACGATCGAGAATAATTTTTGTGTAAATTTACGATCGAGAAATTAGATTTCCGCATAAATTTACGATCGAAAAATTTTTCGCGCGTTAATAAAATTTTCGTCGTGAAAGGTATCGAGCGAGAAAGTATTTCGATTTTAAAATAGTTTTTCGCTGTGAAATTTTACGATCGAGAAAATTGACAACGAAAACTAGGTGACTAGCCGAGAAAATTTTCGATCGATTAAAATCATCGCTACGTACTTTTGCGATCGGGAAACTTTATCGTCGAAAAATAAATTTTATCGCCGCTAAAATTTACGATCGAGTACAAAATTGAAATCGAAATTATAGCAATAGAAAATCTTATTCGACACAAACAGTAACGCAATCAAATTAAAATTTAATTGAGACTGTTTGCGATCGAGAAAGTTCTTCGACAGCTTTAAAAACTTCAAAAACCCGGAATGTCGAAACTTCAGATTTTGAACTCTAGAACGCAGATAATCGAAGTTTTATACTACCAGATTGAGCGAAAACACGAAGACTCTCCAAAATCACAGAAATCTAACCATATATTTGCATTAATAGGTCTAAAATCCTGAGAAATAGCCTACGGCTTTCGAACAGTGAAGTATATGAAAATTCTAACACAAAATCATGCGAAAAATCACAGAATATAGATGTTATTGGAGATTAAACACACACAAATACTTTTTCAACAGTCGAATATACCTCAGAAAGACAATAATCGGTCAAAAATCAAAGATTTAGGTTAATTTTGGAGTTCGTCTTTCTGATGTGTTCTGCGCAAGAGAAAAATTTTCGACTGTTGAGTTTTGCGATAAAGGGTTTTGTGTGTATTTGTGGGTTTTCGACTGCAAAAAGTGAATTTCCAATTAATGGGTGGATTTCATGTGTTAGGTTCTCGATGAGACGTTTTCGCGAATAAAATGGATCAGGCCCATTACTATTGCGCTCGAGAAACTTTGAAACGAAAATTGCTCTTCTATCCAGTTTCTCGATGGCAAATTTTTTCGCGACTAAGACAAATCATTCCCAACACTGTTTACAATCGAGAAACTTATGATCGAGAATTACTTCTTCTATCTAGTTTCTCGATGGTAAGTGCTTATAAGGTTTTTCTTTCAGATTGACCACTTATTTCAAATCGAACAACACAATTGCTCTCCCTAATTATGATAACAAATGCAACTAACTCCCTGTATTTTTGGATGATGACATCTGGCTCCATAGTCGATTTTAGAAAATCTGCATACTTAGAGCAAAAAAAATGTCAAGAATATTAGAGTTAATTTGGAAGCAATTTTTCTAATCAGGCCCATCCTGTAGAGTTTTTAACAAAGTCGGTTAAATTCAAATCCGCAAAAACACGTTAATGATCAAAATATTTAACCAACCAAAATTTCAACCAATGTCGTGCGCTCCAAATCCTGTAAATTCGTGAGATCCTCCTCATAGTGGTGCGCTTTGTGTCAATTTTTCGATTGAAAAATTTCTGCAACACTTAGAGAAAGAATATTAAAAATATTTGGAGCTCAAGACATATAATTTGTAAATGCTCCCCCTCAAATAATGCATCTCAATTGATTCATCAAGTAAGTATAGAAAGCAACCAAAGAGACACTTACTAGAAACAACGCAATTTATCAAGATTGACCTAGTTACGTGTTCCCCTATTCATATTATAATTTCGCGCAAGGGTATGAGCAAGAACAAATATTCGCATTTAATCAATTCAACTCAAATGCAAAGTAATATTGCATATTAGAATGTGCAATCTACAATAAAATATCGCTTTTAATCAATTCCGCATAGATGTAAATTAAAATGCATATTAAAATGTGCGAACTACAACAAAATCTCGCTTCTAATCAATTCCGTATAGATGCAAATTAAAATGCATATTAAAATGTGCGATCTACTTTTCTTTTCTTTTTTTAATTTTCTTATGAATATTAATATTATTAATAGTATGGGGTCAGTTATTTTGCTTTGATCAATCGTCACGCCTAAAATTTCGCAAGACATTAGAAAGATCACATGCCGTCAGGTCAAGTCAACAATCTAAAGTCCTAAGTCCATAGAGCAGTCCGTTTCGACAACTCTCACTAGGTTCACTCTAGCACTATTATTTTTAACTTGGGATTTTAATATTTATATCACTCAAGTCAACACAAGTAATATAACGTCAATTTACCTGTGATCGAGGCGCTTTTAATCATTTCACCTAAGCGAAAGATCGTAGATGTGGAATCAAAGGAACTTTAAAAAGGTTTCAATTTGGCTATGACTAAGAAGGGAATGAATATTTTAGAAAATGTGGGCTTTTTGTTGTCTTCCATTTCTTTGTCATTCTTCTCCACCGGCATTCGTATTGTCTATTTTTCATCCTTTTTATTATTTTTATTATTCCTTTTTATGCTCAAGATGAAGCTCCACTTCTCCACGAGGCTATAGGAGATTATCGTAGGCGAAGTTCTTCTTGTTGGTTCTCGGGCCGATACCGTGCTCATCTTCTCTTATTTCCTAGAGAGGTTTCAGAGATTATCGATTTGGAGAAGTCCACAGTTATGGATTTGGAACCCGAGGCTGTGCTCCTCTTCTCGTTTCCCGATATAAGACCGGATTATCGTTCGAGAAGTTCACTTCGAGGTGCTCCTCTTTCCAGCCATTCTGACGAGCGTACGAGATTATCGACGGAGAAGTTCACAGCAGGATCCATGCCAACTTCTAAGAATTTGTGATATAGATAGTCGGAAGGCAGGTTCCTTTGGTCTGCTTTTTATGCGTTGAGCAATGCCTTCTTGTTAGGAATATTTTGTAGCATCCTTCATTAATGTAAGCTTGGGTTTATATGTCTTTATTCCAATGGTTGTTGTAGTTTGGGATGATTTAGGATATTTTGTAGAAGTTTGGGACTGGGCTTAAATATACCAAATACTTGTGGTATATAAAGCCCCAACTTACCCTAATTAGGGTTTATCAAAAGAAATCAAAAGGTAAGCCACATTCGGCTTCACAAAAGGGAAGATCGATACGACTCTCTTTATCAAGAAGGACGGCTCTGACATTATGCTGGTACAGATTTACGTTGACGACATCATCTTCGGCTCGACGGACTCAAGAATGTGCAGGAACTTTGGAGACCTAATGAAGCAGAAATTTGAAAAGAGTATGATGGGCGAACTAAGCTTCTTCTTAGGCCTCCAGGTTAAGCGGCTTCACGATGGAATCTTCATCAGTCAATCCAAGTACATTCACGACATACTCAAGAAGTACAACTTGAACAACTCAAATGCTGCAAGCACTCCCATGTCCACCTCATGCAAACTTGATGCAGATTCATCAGGAAAATCCGTTAACCAAACGATTTATCGAGGCATGATAGGATCATTGCTGTACCTCACGTCCAGCCGACCTGACATCATGTTCGCCACGTGTCTCTGTGCTCGCTTTCAATCTGATCCAAAGGAGTCTCACATGCTCGCTGTCAAGAGAATTTTCAAATATCTCAAGGGAACTCAGAATCTAGGTCTATGGTACCCAATGGAGTCAAACTTCGAACTCGTAGAATACACAGACGCTGATTACGCGGGATGCAAGCTGGACAGAAAGAGCACCTCTGGCGCCGCTCAATTTCTCGGGGGTAAACTCGTAAGCTGGTCGTCTCGAAAACAAAATTGTGTATCAACTTCGACAGCAGAGGCAGAATATGTCGCTGCCGCGAGTTGTTGTTCACAAATTTTGTGAATGAGAACACAACTACGTGATTTTGGCATAACGTTAAATTGTATTCCCATTTTTAGTGACTCAAAAAGTGCTATAGCTATAACAAGTAATCCAGTACATCACTCATGCACAAAACATATAGATATTAGATATCACTTTATCAAGGAACATGTGGAATAAGGTACAATCGAAATGCATTTTGTTCACACAGAACATCTACTTGCTGACTTATTCACTAAGGCATTGGATGAAAAGCGATTCCAATTTTTGGTATCTAGGTTAGGCATGTTGAACCGTAAGACATGATCGATTGTCCCTACATGAACCTGATATTGTGTAAATAGGTCACTCAATTTTTATCTATATGTTTTCATGTGTATGTTAAAAATCCTACTATCATATCTAGGGGGAGTCTTGAAAAATTATCACTAATCTAGGGAGAGTCTTTGAACACCTTGCACAAATTAAGGGGGAGTTTCGATGATCCTTCATCAAATTTTATTTCAAATCAAATTGTAGGGTAAAGACTTGAGATAGTCATTTCTATTAATCTAAAGTCAAATTTTTCTCGGCGAACATCATTCAAATTCGATCGAAAGTTAAAATTTTCAATTATTTAAAATCTTTTCTCGGTGAAACGGACTATCGCCCGAAACTCGTTTCGATCGAAACTTCAAGTGTTAAACCCTTTTATAATTTTTAACGGCGAAACAGATCGTCGCCCGGAACTAATTCAATTCGATCGAAACTAAAATGTTAACCCCTTTGTAGTTTTTACTCGGTGAAATTGACTATCGCTCGAAACTGTCTAATGTTTAAAATCCTTTTTCGGCGAAACTGAGTATCGCCCGAAAATCATCTCAATTGATCGAAACTAAAATTTTAACTCCTTTATAATTTTTACTCGGCGAAACTGGGAATCGCCCGAAACCACTCTTAATCGAAACTCATCCTAGATATATAGTGTTTTGCCCGAAACTCAGTCTTTCCTCATCGAATCTCCCAAATTCACTTTCAAAACTTCTCTGCAAATCGCACGCAACTCTCGTCACCGTCACAAACAAACACTGTTTTTCACGATTATTGCAGCCCCAAACTCACTATTGGTACGAAAAAACATACAATTTGCAGTTTTTTAACTGATATTATTCTCGTTTTCGCAGGATTCGCAGATTAGGGTTTGAGTGAGATCGCTCGAATCGCTCTAAAATTGTGTTTCGATTCAGCTTTCATTCGCCCGAAACTCACCCCTGCTTCAATTTCACCTTACACTCGGCCGATTTTTTTTTTATCCTGAGTTTAAATCGAGCGATTCCAGCACTTTCGACCGAAACTGGATTTTTTATAATTTTACTATGGTTTAAATCGTCCGACTTTGGACTTTCGCCCGATACTGCCATTTAATTATAACATAATTTAAATCATACTATTCTGTAGTTTCGATCGAAACCGAAGTATAAAAGAACTATAATTTGAATCGCACGATGATTACATTCGCCCGAAACTCATCACAAATTCAATCGCATTACAATCGATCGAAACTGTCTTTTAATTAGAACATGATTTAAATTTCGAGCGATTCAGGACTTTCGATCGACAATGTGATTTGAATTACAAATTGAATTTTGACCGAAACTGATTTACAATGTCGCCGAACGTTATTCAAAATTTTGTCAAAATTTCTCTAAGTCCTAAAGTATTGACTTTGACTCGTACATTAGATTATCTTTCCAAGCGTTGTAATGGTTGGACACTACTAACCCTTTGATCTTATATTACAGATATATTAAAATGGTGCGAAAGATTGATGAGATTTTTGCTTCAAAGGACTGGGCACAGAGAACACCCAACAACCTCCAACTAGACTTTGACAACACCTCGTGCCCAGCTCCTATCCTTGTCAAAATTCTAGCAAACCACCCTCTGAAAACAGCCCTCAATATCACTGAGTGTGTCCCAGAAGTCTACGTACAACAATTCTGGTCCACTCTTCAGAACCCAACAAATAACCCAAAAACAACCCGTCTCTCCGCTATAATCGACAACACCATTGTCCTCTTTACACCAACCATTCTTCGCTCCCTACTAGACCTACCATACTCACTAATATATGATCCTCATCCTTCCAACGATGACCTAATCAAAGATTTCCTATTGATGGGCCACAAACCAAACGCCCAAAACTCCATTCACCTCCCTGACTTCACGGCAAAAGACATCCCTGGACCCTGGCGGACCCTTTTTGTAATCATCAACAAATGCCTCTCGCCGAAGCACGCTAGGTCTGACAAATGCAATCGCAACATCATGCTGATCTTCCATGGGATCGTCTTCAACAAAAATTATGATATCGCACAATTGATCTGGACGGACATCATTGATCAACTACGAAGGCGAGGTCTCGGATCCACGAAGCCAGTACTTTCCTACCTACGGTGGCTCCCTGTCATCATCCAACACTTCGTGATCTTTATCCCAAAATAGAGCGCCGACCCCGGACCGAAGGATATCAAGCTCCAAAGCTTACCAAAATCCAATCGACAAAAAGCAAGCTTGATCAGGAGGCCATGATGCTACCAGATCATCTAACTCGACTCCTTGATCAATCAGACCCGGAGCTTCTAAAACACCTTCGAGCTAACAACCTCGATGATGTTCCCATGGTTCAAGACATCCCAGTTGAACCTAACCCAGGGACAAGCCAACCCTCACAGCCAAATATAGGTCTAGGAAGCTCTTCATCCACAAAGCCAAAACAAAAGAGAAAATCCAAAGGGGATGACAGAAGCAGTCAACAGGAACGGCGTACAAAACAGAAACAGACTGTACTCCTCAGTCCACTAGTCCACAAATAAGTCGGACCGAGCCAATAGGTGCAGGGGATGACTTTGTCTTCCCCCGAGTAGAAGTCGCGACATCGGGTCCAATCGCGCAAACTACCCTCCCTAGCCACTCAATCATCTCCCAACAGATGATTGCTTCGCATACACACGAGGTGCCACGTCATCCATCACCACCTCGCTCGGAGGGGGTAGATGTATCAAGCTGTCCTCAGCCTCAGACTGCACTTTCCTTGGTCACGACTAGTCTAGTGCCCTCACCATCCATAATTTTTCCATTTTCTAGGACACTTACTCTAGTTTCTGCACCTTTAGATCTTAGTGATCTAGACAGAACGCTTCACAACGTCTCCGTACTAGAATCTAGATGGAACAAAGCGGAAGACCCGACGTAGTCAACATCCCAGTAGCTACGGACATGGGCCATCGATCTGAGTCTGTCTCAGCATCGATGTCAACGGTGAGCCTAGGTGGCCCCGGTTCTTCAAGCCCTGTGCAAACAGGCGGCACATCAGTACCTTCTACTGCTGTTGTGACGACGGAACGTCTTCGTGACTCTGTTAGGTTATTTTCCCCATTCGTGACGGAGGCCAGGCTAAGTGATCGACTTGCTGAGTTCGCCAAAATTCTCGAAGACTCCATCATGACCCAGGTGTACAGCACAATTGGTACATCCTCTCGACACAAAGGCAAAGCCCCCGTCACCGAAGACGCACCATCTCATGCCGATCCATCTCCTGACGCTGACGGCGGCCCGTGGAACGTTCCGATCGCGGAACTTATCGAAGTCCTACTGGCCAGATTCCGCACTGCACCGAAGCTCACAGATTATGAAGCGGAGGTCCTCAGACGTCTTGAGCTTCCGTTCAACTGCCGATGCGAGGCCCAGACATCACATCAACCACGTGACGACCCAGGAGATGAGGGTCATCCCGAGGGGGAGAAGACACGAGACAAAGGGCCTCAACCTCAACAGCAGCAACCAACATTCACCAAAACATCTACCCAAACCACAAAATATACCCGAACTACTACCAAAACAACCCAACTGACCTCCTCACCAGCCATAAGTCTCTCACCGCCTAGCCTGACAAATCTAAGAACCCCCTCTGATCCTCCATCCTCACCTACTCTATCCCTTCAGCCAAATGAACCCATCATATCTCTCGAACAGCTTTACAACCCACACTCAACGGTAGAGAAGTATATCTTCAACGACGACTGGTTAACAAGGCCGATGGATCCAGCCTTGGCCAAGGGCTTAATGGACAATGTCAGATACTTCCTCATGAAGGCAAATGTTAACCTGGCTCTTATTGACGATGATGAACTCGAGGAAGGTGAAGACTACGAAGCCGACTTTCTAGATCTTCCCGAGCTTCTCAAACACGCCGTCGCTGATGAAGAGTGCCCCCTCTCAAAGTCTAAGATAGGAGAAGAACAGAAGCTACCGTGGGAAAATGTCAAAGTGATTGCTCCATATCAAGAAGAGATACGAAGGAGAATCTGGAGGAAGGAAGATAGGATCAAGAAGTTAGACGAGCTCGATCTCAGATGTCTGACTCATCTCCCGAGACCAACCGCCATACGGTACCTGCTCTCTCTTTGTCGAGGACTTATGCTCAGAGGAAAAGGAGCAGATGTCGATACTCTTCGAATGAAGAAAGGAAAAAGCCAGAATCAGCACAGTCCTAGGAGTACGACGTGCTCGTCTAGACTTCTATGAATTTCCTATTTACAAAGTGCAGTGAGGAGATGGGACAATCGAAGAATTGACCGAAGGAGATCTTTCACATCAGAGGCGAGGATGTTGATCAGATACTAGGAAGCTTCAGATTTCTTGGAACACTTCAGAATCCTGACCTGAAGGTGGGATACGTCGCTCTTAAGCGATTCATAATGCGGCAAGTTAAATTCAATGCAACTCACGACCTTCAAATGGCGGTAGAAAGCAATATGAAGAGGGTAAATCTCACGAAGCCATCCTTCGAAGTCCCTGACCCAAGTCTTGGTGAAGGCCACATAATCAATGAAGACGACGATCCATCAGTGGTCTACATCAACTACAAGGGAGAAAAAAGGCTGATAAAAACTTAAGAGATTGCCAAATTCAGTGATGGAACGCTACTGATCATTCGAAGCAAACTCAGGAGGATTCTGGAGCAACTAAGGTTCGAAGAAGCAGAAGTCCAGGAGAACTACAAGAAGCTGATCGAGATCATCTCAGATTGAGTTTATTTACGAAGAATGCTACGATCATACGAGTTCAGACTTGGACTTAGGAGATCAGTCTATGCGGTGGAGAAACCCAAGAAGAAGACACAAAGGACTCCAAAGCGAAAAGGACGCTAAGGGGGAGATTGTTAGGAATATTTTGTAACATCCTTCGTTAATGTAATCTTGGGATTATATGTCTTTATTTCAATGGTTGTTGTAGTTTGGGATGACTTATAATATTTTGTAGAAGTTTGGGACTGGGCTTTAATATACTGTAGAGTATACATTTTAATTGTGCTTGATTTCATCAGTTGTCCTTGTAATTAGGGCCTTTATTTGTATTAGTCCATAGATTAGGACTAGTTAGATATTTATACCAAGTTTGTTTGGTATAAATACTTGTACACACATTATGCTTAATAGAGAAAGTTTTGGAAATTGATCCAAAAGGCTTGCAATTCAATTTCTAGAGAGAGAAACAATAGTAACTTTCTCACTCTACTCGAATTCTCTCTCTTGTTCTTCATTTGAGTTTTCCGATCGAATCTTAATGTCAATCATTATCATCGAATTACTTAGAATTCATGTCTAGGATCATAGAGTTGTTAATCGTAGGACCTAACAATTGGTATCAGAGCAGATTCGTTCTGTTTTGAATCGAAAATTGTTAGAATTGGATTGAAAATCGTTTTCTGATTACTGTTCATCGAAGAACAGTTTGGTGCGAAAAATTATTTTCGATCCAATAGCTTAATTCTGTGCTTAATTGACTTGAATTTGATGTTTCTGTGGTCGCTTAAGTGCTAAATGTTGATTGCGATCAGATTTGTAGCTGTTTAAACTTCGTTTTAAGGATTAAATTGATTCTGTGATTTACTGTTTGCGAAGAACATGAAGAACACGTTCTGATTTTGATCAATTTCGACATATTTTGCTTCATAACGTGTTTAATTGCTTGTTCGTGCGTAGTTAGTAAATGATTGCGAGAAATTACCTGAAATTTCACTGTCTAATTCGTTGTTTTTGCTTGAATCTGTGTTATCGTATTCTGTGATTTTTCTCGATCGTTCTAATTTTTCTCGCTAGGTTTACGATCAGATTAATTTCTCGATCGAAAAACTTGGCGCGAGAATTTTTCTCGGTCAGAATACGAAGTCAGCGCTAGAATCGTCAACACTAGAAACGATTTTAGTTAGAAATATTTCTCGAGCATTATTCAGCGAAAATCTTTTTCGAGAGAGACCAATTTTGACTTTGCATTCGTAAAAACTTTCTCTCGAGAAACATTTTCGGTCAGACCTTTAACGTTTGACCAGGCGAAATCATATACACGCGAGAAACTTTTCCAGTCAACAGATTTATTTTGACTTGTCGAGAAACTTACTAACGAACTGTTTCTTTACGATCGAAATAAATTCACGATCGGAATTTTTTCTCGACCGAACGATTTTGAGCAATTTATTTTGCTCGAAAAATATTTCGCTGACAGACTTTCTCGCGCGAGAACAGTACACATTATATTCTATTTCGACGAAATTTTTTTCGATCAAACTTTAAAGATTGAATCGAAACTAATTCTCGAACTATTTTACGAATCAAACGCTACTAACGAACTTTGTCATAAGCACATTACATCATCTTCAAACCTTCAAAACACTTAGCGAAGATCCTTCAACAACTCTACTACAAAAGAAGATGGATGCATACTCGCTTGGAAATGACAATCGTCCGCCTTGCTACGTGGCGAATACACCGTTTGGAGAAGCCGCTTCCTCAATTTCATAGCTTTGAAAGATCAAGCTGAAAATTTACTGAGTTCACTAGAAGAGGGACCCGCACAGTTTCGGGTTAATATCCCCGGTGATGACACAGTGACTCCTCAAATTCCCGCATCTAGGCGACTGAAGGAGCCTAGGCAGTATTCTATTGAGGAGAGGGCACGAGCCAAGGCTGATCTAGTAGCCATGAATACTCTTATGCAGGGCATCCCCAACGACATATATAGACAGATTGATAGCCTTTCATCGACTAAAGGAATGTGGGACGAACTGCATAGGATGATGCAGAGGACGGAAGTCGGCATAAAGACCAAAAAGGCAAATATCCTCACTGCTTACGACTCCTTCAAACCAAAGCCGGAGGAAAGTCTATATGAGATCTACCAAAGATACCTCACTCTTCTCAACGAGATGAGGAAGATAGAAATCACGAAGACCAACATGGAGACAAACATCAGATTTCTCTATTCCCGGCCCACGGAATGGAAAAAGATATCCACTCAAATTTGACAGAATAAATATCTAGAGGAGCTGGATATCCATGCCGTGTTTGACAATCTCGCACAACATGAGGATGATATAAGCGAGATTCAAAAGGAGTAGAAGGGCAAACATATCGAAGACACTGTTGCCTTAGTCTCAGAGAAGAGGAGCTCAAAGCTAAGAAAAGAAAAGATCGTTAGGCCTCCTTCACCTTCAGAGTCGGAAGAAGAATCGGACTCCGATGTTGAGCCAAATATAAAAGCCCTAGGAAAGCAGTTGGCCTTGATAGGAAAGATGATGAGCAAGAAGTACTTCAAGAAGAAGTCTTCAACCTCAGCCAACAGACTTCGGACTACAAGCTCTAAAAACAAAGAACGTGCACCAAAGATCTCCGAAGTCAAGAACCCAAAAGAGGCTAACAAATACTTCAACTGTGGCAAGCCAGGTCACTTTGCCAGAGAGTGCACTCTTCCGAAGAAGAGAGATGCCAACTACTACTCCAGGAAGCTCCAATTGACTAAACAGAAGGAAGCTGGAGTAGCTCACATGGCCGAACAAGACCAATGGCTCGAGGACACGTTGAGCTCTGAAGAAGAAAATTTAGCCCTCATGGCCCGTCTCGACAATGAATCAGACGCTGAAACCGCCAATCAAACGGAAGACGAGAACGCATCCACCTCTTCACAAGAGCAGAAATACGCTAACATGAAACATGAGCAGAAATGTATAAAGGAAGTAGAAGACAAATTGTCTAGATCTAAAAAGAAGATCACTAGTCTCGAGTCTGAATTTAGAAGCTCCCATACGAAGATAGAAGAACTCACTAAGAGCTTACATTCTAGGGAGACTAGTTCATCTAAGACAGAGCAGTATAGTGTGAAGGAGGATAGGTTAGCAAATAACTACAATTGTTCGGTTAGGAATCTCAATGAGAAAGCAACCCTCAATTGTAGGATAACCGAAGCTACCACTACGATTACTAACTTAGAAGCCCAATTAGAAGAATCAAATGTAAAAGTTAGTAAACTTGGTGTAGAATTAGATGCTTGTCAAGTCTCCAAAATTACAAGAAAATAACTATGCTCTTTTAGGGGAAGAACGAAAGAAGTTATATACTAAGGTTAAAAAGTTAGAAGATCTTCTTGTTAGAAGGGGATAGACTGTACAGACAATATTTTTAAATCAACCCATGGACTTAGAATTTTATGATTATAAATTTGGCTTAGGCTTTGAGAACCCACGGTGTTTGTCAAAAGTTGATTGTAAGCAACTTTACGACATTCAATACATGGGTTTAGGATTACCAGATCTTATGGTTTTTACTAATGCTAAAGAAATAGATGCTTTAGAAGAAACCAAAAGAAAAGCCAAGACTAGGGTTGAAATTCCCTTCTCCTACACCGAATTGAATCAAAGCTACAACATTAGGGAACTTCCCAAAGGTTGGAGTCTTGAGTCAATTAAACTACCTGAAGATCTATCTATTAAAGAAGAAGCACAAAATCATCATTCTGAAAATTCTCTCTATATACCCCCTATTGTTAGGAAAATAGAGGAGTTAAGAGGTTCATTAGAAATAGAACGAGAGAATTTTGAAGCTGAAAAGAAAAAGTTCCTAAAAGAGATTGAGAATCTCAAAGCTTCTTCAACATCCAAGCTAATTCCCACGCTATTCCAAAAAACGTGAAAATTGAAAAAGCGCCTTCAGTAGATCATAAACATATTATTAGAAGTGCTAAGCCTAACACTATTTCACCTACGTCTACAGGGAGCGTAGGGCCAGCACTAGATACGAAGGCGTGGGTGTCTAGAAGGAGTCAATAGATTCGAATGTTTCCAATATCATTTCTCCTTCTGCAAAAATAAAAGACACTCGGAAAAATAAAAGAGCCATTTCCTCGTTTCAAATAATTGCTTCTACACACTCCCTCAAACCAATCACATTTAGAAGCACTAATTTCGAAATAGGCTCCACATTGAAAACAAAAATTAATAATTCTAAGACAAATGCATCTAGGCTGACATGTAGGAAACAAGATCCAGCCATTAAAAAGGCATATAGCGCTATTCATTCTTGCTCTCACCTAAGGTATCCCGTAAAAATAGAATCTCCCAAACACCTTAGGCGACTATCCAATGAAAAGATCTTTTCCTCACTCAAGCCTACTCATGCATTTGCTCGTGCTGAAATTCAACTTTCTGCCAGGTTCAACCCACTTGGGTTCCTAAAACACCTCCTAAGAAGACAAAAGCGATAAAGGCTAAGTCTCCTAAAGCCAAACCCGAAGTTACTTCCTTGAAGGCAACTTGGGTCGCTAAAGTTCCTATCGAAAATAACTTAGGAACCATATCTGAACCAAAATCTAAATCTGCTAATCTGAGAGGACCCATTTTTAAGTGGGTACCTAAAGCTCTCTAAATTGTTTTTGCAGATCCATCATGTGTGGTACCTTGACTCTGGTTGCTCCACACACATGACGGGAAATCAAGAGCAGCTGAGCAACTATCAAGACCGACTGAATGGAAAAGTCAGGTTTGGAAACAACGATTCAGCCCCGATTCTAGGACTTGGGGATATCATTCTGGAGAATCTGACTAAAAAGATGTCTCCTACGTCGACGGCCTCCGCCATAACTTGTTCAGCATAGGCCAGTTCTGTGACAAAGGGTTCCAGGTGGTCTTTCATGCTGACCGGTGCAGAATTTTGGATAGTCAGGACACAGAACTGCTTCAAGGACTTCGGAAATCAAATCTATACACGGTAAACCTGACGTCCGTGCGGCCCTCGACAGCTGTTTGCCTCATTTCTCAAACTGTAATTCAGGGGAACAGCTTATGGCATCAACGCATGTCTCATCTCAATAGCTCTCAACATCTCTCAACGAAAAAGTTGGTTCACGGTCTTCCAACTATAACTTTACAAAAAGAGCATCAATGTTCGGCGTGCCAATTAGGAAAAATGAAGCGAGCATCGCATCATATCAAACAAGTGGCCTCTACTTCACGTCCTCTGGAACTGCTACATATGGACCTCGGTGGACCGATGAAGACACAGAGTATAAATGGACGCAAGTATCTGCTGGTCATAGTCGACGAGTACTCTCGCTACACATGGATAAGGTTCCTCCGAACAGAAGATGAGACAGGGGACTTGATCGTCAATTTCGTGAACTATATTCAAAATTTACTGCAACAGACTGTCCAAGTCATTCGAACGGACAACGGCACTGAGTTCAAGAACAAATTTCTCAGTGATTTTTATCAGAAACTTGGAATACAACAATTCTCAGCCGCCAAGACTCCTCAACAGAATCGGGTAGTCGAACGAAAGAACAGAACTTTAGTGGAAGCAGCACGTACGATGTTAATTCACTCAGGCCTTCCACATTTCCTATGGGCTGAAGCAGTAAATACCGCCTGTTTCACTCAAAACAAGACGATTGTTCACATGCGCTTCGACAAGACTCCGTACGAAATTATCAACAAACGAGTACCCAACATCTCTTTCTTCAAAGTCTTCGGGTGCAAGTGCTTTGTGGCGAACGTCAGAGAGCACCGTGCTAAGTTCAACCCTAAAGCACTCGAAGCCACTTTCGTCGGGTATTCTTCAACCTCAAAAGCGTATAGGGTATATATCAAGTCCAAGCGCACGATCAAAGAAAGCTACAACGTCACTTTCCACGAAGTGGCAGAGATGGCTTATGGTCACTTCAGTCCAGGGCCCGTGCTTAACCCGATGGCTCCTGCACACCTCAGTTCAGGACTCGTACCTAACCAGATAGCTTCTGAATATAACAGTTCATAACCTGTTATCACTGGTGTGTTGGCACAAAACCAACAGAAGATGGCAACAACTCCGAATTCAACGTCAGAAGAAGCAATAAGACTTGCATTAGACGATTTGGACTCTCTCTTCGAGCCAATATATCGGTCACACACTACTACACCTATAGTGGATTCTCCACCCGACGAGACCGACGTACCAAGTGCTTCTCACATCCCTACCTCACCCGATTCAGAATTGCCACAGAATAACGAAGAACCTACAGTGGTTATTGAGGAAGAATCATCAGAGACTATCATTCCAAGTGCAGAATTGGAACTTCCTCAAACAATTGATCAATCGGAGACTATAGGAAATCTAGACCCACAGATGGCTAATGCATCAACTTCATCCTTGCCTCATGAGCGCAAGTGGACTAGAGGTCACCCGGTTGATCAGATAATTGGCGATCCTTCGGATGGAGTGAGGACACGTCGTCAACACAGTCACTTCAGCTGCTTCTTAAGTAAAAATGAGCCTACCAAGGTAGCAGACGCACTTCAAGACCCGGATTGGGTAATAGCGATGCATGATGAAATCCATCAATTCAAACATCTTAAAGTGTGGACCTTAGTACCCCGTCCGCATGGGAAAACAATTGTCGGAACTAAATGGGTATTCAAAAACAAGAAGAATGAAGATGATGAAGTGATCCGGAACAAAGCAAGGCTAGTTGCGAAGGGATACAATCAACAGGAAGGCATCGACTACGACGAGACATATGCTCCTGTTGTCCGAATCAAAGCTATCCGCCTTTTTTTAGCTTATGCGGCTCACAAAGACTTCAAAGTCTATCAAATGGATGTTAAGACCGCTTTCTCAACGGCGTTTTAAAAGAAGAAGTCTATGTTGCTCAGCCGGAAGGTTTTGTTGATCAAGAACATCCCGATCACGTCTGGACAAAGCTCTCTACGGACTAAAACAAGCCCTCGTACTTGGTACGATGTCCTGAGTGAATTTCTCGTGAACTCTGGATTCATACGGGGAACGATAGACACAACCCTCTTCATCAAATGGCAAGACAAAGATCTGATGGTCGTCCAAGTATACGTCGACGACATCATCTTCGGATCAACTAATCCACGGCTTTGCACGAAGTTTGGAGATCTAATGAAAAGCAAGTTTGAAATGAGTCACATGGGAGAGATGCAGTTCTTCTTAGGACTACAAGTCGGCCACTCGAAGATGGGATTTTCATCAGTCAGACAAAATAGATCAAGGATATTCTGCAGAAATTCCATCAAGATCAGAGCAAGCCTCTCAGCACTCCAATGTCACCAAGCTGCAAGTTGGATGCCGATCCCTCTGGAAAATCGGTCGACATCACACTGTATCGCAGCATCATTGGATCTCTTCTCTACCTCACCTCAAGTCGGCCGGATATCATGTTTGCCACCTGTTTATGTGCCCGTTTTCAAGCCGATCCCAAAGAATCCCATATGCTCGCGGTTAAAAGGATTCTGCGTTACCTCACTTCTACCCTTGGACTATGGTATCCAAAGGGTACGAATTTCAAACTTATCGGCTATACTGACGCTGATTATGCAGGTTGCCGAATGGACAGGAAAAGCACGTCCGATGGCGCTCAATTTCTAGGCGAAAAGCTGGTCTGCTGGTCATCCAAAAAGCATAATTGTGTGTCAACTTCGACGGCCGAAGCGGAATACGTGGCTGCCGCCAGTTGTTGCTCCCAAATGCTGTGGATGCGGACTCAGCTTCGCGACTACGGGTACAATTTAAATAATATACGCATATATAGTGATAGTCAAAGTACCATAGCTATTACTTGCAATCCTGTTCATCACTCACGCACAAAACACGTAGACATTAGATATCACTTTATCAAAGATCATGTAAAAAAGGCACCATAGATGTGTATTTCGAGAACACGGAGTACCAACTAGCTGACATTTTCACCAAGGCATTGGATGAAAAACGGTTTCAATTCCTTGTCGGAAAGTTAGGCATGTTGAATCTTCCGTAATATGTGCTTTACCTGATCTTCTGTGCTACTAAATGCTCTATGCTATGTGTTTTCTTTACTTATATGCTTTATCTTGCGTGAAATAAATAAAAATTTTAAAAATATATATATAAAAATACTATAAATATACCTATCATATAGGGGAATGACGAAATCCTTTAGGATGCTTTGATCTAAAGTCACTTAGAATTTTACCCCGACATGCGCGATCGATTTATTGCTTAATTTTGTCAGTCTAAGTCGCATTCTTGTTTCTAAAGGTCATTAGGTTGCTCCACTAGACACAAAGCCACTATACATATGTGAGGATTCAAGCCTTATTATTTTTCTTTCTTTGGATCTATTTCTCGAGTGAGTCACACATCAATTACTTGTCTTAACTAGTGATACTTGGCTTCATATTCACCTTACCTTAGATCGTTAGGAAAATGTTAAGGGGGCTTAGGTTATTCCTCACTCGGCCTTATAAAGTTTTTTTTCCCTCACATTAGCCCTTAGTCATCCACTTTGAGCCTTCTCCGATGTCCTTTTCTTCCTTTAAATCCCATTCCCAGCCTTCAGCTGTATTCTATCCTCTTCGGATGGTTGTTCAAACGAGAAAAGGAGGGGGAGAAAATAAAAAAAAAAGAGAAGAAGAAAGAAGAAAAGAGGATGATGACAAAAGAAGGTATTGCTCAACGCGCAAAAATCAGACCAAAGGAACCTGCTTTCCGACTATCTCTTAGAAGGTGGCATGGATCCTGCTGTGAACTTCTCCAACGATAATCTCGTACGCTCGTCAGAACGGCTGGAAAGAGGAGCACCACGAAGTGAACTTCTCCAACGATAATCTGGTCTTATATCGGGAAACGAGAAGAGGAGCGCAGCCTTGGGTACGAATTGCATAACCGTGAACTTTTCCAAAAAGATAATCTCTGAAACCTCTCTAGGGATTAAGAGAAGAGGAGCACGGTATCGGCCCGAGAACCAACAAGAAGAACTTCGCCTACGATAATCTCCTATAACCTCGTGGAGAAGCGGAGCTTCAGCTTGAGCATAGCATAAAAAGGGATAGTTCTTAAAAGAAAAAGAGGGAGAGAAGATTGAAAAGAAGAAAGACGCAGAAGGAGACGGACGTAGAAATGGAATATGACGAAGAGATAAGCTCACTTTTCTCTAAATACCTTCCCTTCTAAGTCCTAGCCAAACTAAAATCCTTACAACCCTTTGATTCCAATCGACGGTCTCTCGCTTAGGTGAAATGATTAAAAATGCCTCGATCACAGGTAAATTGACTTAAAATTGCTTTTGTTGACTTGAGTGATATAAATATAAAAATCCCAAGTTAAAAATAATTGAGTGCTAGAGTGAACCTAGTGAGAGTTGTCAAAATGGACTAGTCTATGAACTTAGGACTTTAGTTTGACGACATGACTTGACGGTATTTTCTTTTTTCAAAAGTCTCGTAAAATTTTAGGTGTGACGTTTGATCAAAGCAAAATAATCTGACCCTGTAATATAACAATACTAATATTCATAAAAAAATGCGAATTTCTTTATGATTGTCGCACATTCTAAATGCAATTTTAGATTGCATTGGTACTAAATTGTTTAAAATGCGATAAATTTTTCATTGCTCTTACCCTCACGCAATATCTTCAATACATGTTTTTGGGGACCATGTATATGTGCTTACTAGGTATATTGCATATTTTATGCTCGTTACTTGAATTGATTTCATATGTTTGCATGTTAAGTCAATTTTTGCGCATTATTTGAGGGGGAGTAAATATAAAAATCGTGCATTAGCTTCAAATATTTTTGACGTTTTTCTCTAAGAATTTCAGATTTCTTCAAACAAAATAAAGGAGTGAGACGTCGACACTTCAAGACAAGGAGCTATTGTCACAGACCAAATATTTCAAAGGAAAACATGCCAAAAATAATTGTTGATTAACTCTATTATTTCTAACGTTTTTTTCTCTAAGTGGTACAGATTTTTTATTCTGCCAGGGGGGCTAGACGTTACCACACAGAAAATTCAGGGAGTTAATTGCATTTATTTTAATTCTGAGGGGGAGCATTACAATGTGATTTTATTTGAAATAGGGATCAATCTGAAAATTTTTGGAAGTACTTACAATCGAGAAATTGGATATAAGAATTAATTCGCAATCATATGTTTCTTGATCATAAACAGTGTTGGGAACGATTTTGATTGGCCGCGATAATTTGCGATCGAGAATTTGAATTGAAGAGCAATTTTTGAATCTTTATTTCTCGAGCGCAAGTAGCAATGGGCCTGATCCATTTAATCGCAAAACGTCCAATCGCAAACCCAACATTGACTTACAGCGAGTTCAAATCTCAAAACGTCCTATCGCAAAACGTCCAATCGCAAAACATCCAATCGCAAACCTAAATCTCAATAATTTCTCTCTCGAAAAACTTTCACAGACAGTTCAAATCTCTCACAAATCTTTCCATTTTCAACACCAAATTGTCTGTTTAAGGTAGAAATGAGATTCATTTGACATTTGCGTGCGATTTAACTCCATTAGCATCTGCATTTTGTAGTTTTCGCGTTATTAGGATTAGATTCTCGACTGTTCTTCAAACTGAGAAAATCGTATACTATTTTATAGTGATTTAGGCATGTTTACGAGTTTTATCTGGGTTAATGCCTGCACTTAAGATAGTTTCGATGTTTTTTATGAATCTTGTAGTTTAAACTTTCGAAAAATCTGCATCTTAGACCACTAAGTTGAGTTTTGAAAGAAACTGGGTATTTGAATGTTTGAAGCCATCGCAGAACTTTGTCGATCGCAAAGAGTCTTAATTGAATTCCGATTCAATTGAGATACTGTTTGTATCGCATTAGTTTTCGATCGCTAAATTCTGACTTAGTCGCTAAGAAAGAAGATTTTGACCGACAAATCATTTACCGTCGAGAAATCTAATTAGGATTTTCTGCGAGCGAAAAATTTAACCGCTGAATAGACAATTTAGATGCAAATTAGATCGAGTGTAAAACTTACTATCGCAAAATAGAATTTTCGATTTCATTTTATTACGGTCGCAAAAAAAAAAAAAAAAAAAAATTAGCAGCGAAAAATTAATTTTTTAACGCTTAATTTTTCGATCGTAAAATTCGCCGCATAGGATTTAATTGATCGGCAAAATTTCTCGACGATTGACTTAGTTTTTCTTTCGTTGACTAATTTCTCGATAGAAAAATATCGCTGCGAAAATTTTACTTAGGATCGGAAATCACGTATCGCTCGACAAATTTCAAATCGAAAATTTTATTCAATCGAGGAAATTTTTCGACAGTAAATTTACCTGAGAAATAATTTCTCGATCGTAAATTTATACGGAATTTTTCTCGATCGTAAAATTGGTCGGCTACGGTCCATGATTACGACTTCAACACTTAGTTTTTTTCTAAGTCTTTTACACTGTAGCGAACATTAAGCGAATAAAAATTTTTCGATCGCAACATTAAACGGAGTTATTTCAATTGAAATCAATGCATAGGAAATCAATTTGAAAATCAAATTTTTCGAGCGTAAAATATCTCGGCAGGAACCGTGACATTTTCTACGATCAAACACTTAGAAAATTTCGAAGTTTCTTCCACGCGTTATATGTTTCATTCAAAATTACGAACATGCCATTACATTTTTCAAAATCAATTATACTATATGCATACTACACGATTTCAATTCAAAATTCATCAAACATGTCATGACTTGTTACGATATTATAGTTTGATGAAATTAAATCAATTTTCGACTAAAACTAAATTTTGAACTAATGAACTTTTTATATCTTTTATGCTTCAGATGGATCGCTACCCACGATACAATCACATCTACGACCATAATTTGTACCTGAAGGTCCAGGATACAAATTTTCAACTCGATCTGACCACCTTTCGGTGTCCATATGATATCATCATATCAATTCTGCAAGGCCACCCCATCTGGCATGCATTGACGGTCACCGCCTCGGTGCCAATGGTCTATCTCCAGCAATTCTGGGGATGCATTCAAGGAGCAGTTGAAAATGGGACTTTCTCCTTCTCAACCGTAATTGGGACGCGACACATTAATATGAACAAGAACCAGTTCGGGATGATTCTGGACTTGCCATACAGCGCAAACTACGACCCGCTCCCATCAGACGCAGAAATGGTGCATGATTTCATGCAGATGGGATATCAACCGCAGCTCACCAAGCTAGCTCAGGTCCAGAGCAGCGGTATCCCTCATCCGTGAAAGACACTGTTCGGGATCGTGAACAAGTGTCTATCGCCCAAGCATACAGGCTACGATAAGGGCAACAACAACATTCTGCGGATTTTTCACGGAATCGCATTCTCCAGAAACTATGATTTCACGCAGCTGATCTGGAATGATCTTGCAGACCAGATCAGGCAAAAGAAGAATAAGAGATCCAAGAATGTGCCCTACGCTCGGTGGTTTAATGTGATCATCAGGGAACTCATGGAGTTGCACGAGTCCACCCTCGTCTACCTCCTGGAGGAAATTATCAACCACCAAGGCTCAAATTCTTCCACAATCTACGGCTCACGAACTTGGACCAACCGTCGATGCCGATTTCTTTTGAGCTGCTACGTCTCACCGACCCCCTAGGGAGACGTGTATCGAACTTACTACCGGGAGAATCACCTCACCGAGGAGCTGATTCGAGGGCCCCCGATAGATTTTGGAGTTAGCCCTCCCCAACCGCAACACCAACCAAGCCCTGAGGACACGATGATAGATGTTGTCGCTCAGGAGCTTCAACAGGAGGAAGAGCAAATGCCCGACGTAGATGATACACTAATAGACGTCGTGGCTACTGAGATGGCGCTCGAGGCTCCTGAACACGAATATCAGGTGGAGGTGCCCGTACATGTAGGCGTGCTCCAAGAGCCTATTGAGGAGGTTCTACTTCAGGAGGCACAGCCCAAGGCGGAAACGGGGCACAGCTCACCACCTGAGACGACGGAACACGCCGGTGAGGAAGAAGCACGAGAACCGACACCTCACACGGCTTCCTCGTCAGACACTGAGTCTGATGAGGATATCCAACTTATAAGACGGACTCCACGTCGACTGAGCTTTCAGATCGAGTCCCTCTTCACCGTCGTCTCCACCACGTCAGACACGCCGCTTGTCATACCTTCTAGGGCTGAGGACCCTTCATCGCTCAATCTAGAGCCGAAGCCCACTATCACAGTGGCGGTCGGGGCCGAGGATCAGACTATCACTACCGGCCTCGATGTCGAAATGTCTGACGTACAGGTTCAATCTGAGCCTGTCACAACATCCATAGACGCGAATCTTCTAGATTCAAGTCGAGTATTGGATGGAAGTCTCGAACAGTCACAACCTCAAGTGACTGCGAGCCAACCTACGGAGCCGCTGCCTGCTCAAGGGTTGACAACAGGTGACATTAGTTGACCTGGAACATCTACGACGGAGGCTTCCACCCCTTTTGTGACGAACGAGCAATTCCAGGCTGCTCTCTCTGCCGCTGTACAATCCATGGAAGACAAGATCATGGAGAGAGTACTCCACGCCATCGAGATATCCCTAAGAGATACCGGGAAAGCACATGTCTATGAAGGCTCTTCGTCACAAACCAACCTCACACCTCCACAACCCACACCCACCGACCCTTTAGCCACTACATCCATCCTCATCAACCCATACACCATACCCATAACCGAGCTCCATGACATCCTACTCGCCCGCCTGATCGGCCTCTGTTAGGATATTTAATAGATTGTGTCATTAGTTTACGTCTTGGGTTATCTATTGTAATTATCCTTTTGGCTTGGGCTTTGGGCTAGATTGTAATTAGTTTAAACATTTGCGTTTGGGCCTTAATATACATAGGTCTAATGTGGTATATAAGGTTTCTCCAGCACAATTTTTTGAGGTAATCAAAGATCAAAAGGCAAACCCTACTTTTCACACAATACACACACTTTAAGGTGAGATCCTCTCCCTTTTCATCCCATCCATGCCTCTTTGATTCCTTGTTTGGTGCAATCCGGACCAACAAGTGGTATCCGAGCAAACGGGACCCATCGAAAAAAAATTCAAAAATCTCGCATCCTCCCCATCGAAAATTTCTCAACCTCTCGCATCGTCGTCTTCTTCAATCTGCCTTGATAATTCGTTTTCCTGCGTACTCCGTCGTTGCCAATCAGCTTTTCGGTATGAATACACCCCAAACAAACCAATCTCCGTTCGTTTTATCATGATTTTGCCCCGTTTTTTGTTAAAGATTTTAGGTTTAAGATTATTTTCTCGGCTTCGATTCGGCCGCGTGATACGATTTTGGTGTATAAAACCCCCAAATATGTATTGCCCGTCCAATTTCGAATCGTTTGAGTCCAGTTTATCGCATTTTGGTTAAGATTTGAGTGGTTCCAAGGCAAAAATCATAGCGTCGTTTCGTACGCTTTCGCACTGTGTTCTTCACCGAGAAATTTTTTTTTTCCGAGAAAATATTTTAACGATAGATTTTCGCTGCTACAGTGAGTGAGGTCCCGCAAAAATTTCATCCGAGAAATTTCTCACGTTAAATTTCACTGCTACAGTAAGTGAACTCCCGCAAAAGTATTATCTGAGAAATTTCTTACGTTAAATTTCGCTGCTACAGTAAGTGAAGTCCCGCGAAAGTTTTTATCCGAGAAAATTTTATTTCCTTACGTTAAAATTTCGCTGCTACAGTGAGTCATGGCCCGCGAAATTTTCATACATTTCACTTCATATCACTTCATATCACATCTTTTCGCAGCTTCACTATTTCGCGACTACAGTGACTAAATAATTTCTCAAACCATGAACTTCAATTTTTCTCGGATCCGTGCTGATCAATTTCTTTCGCAGCTACAGTGGTTCAGTAATTTCTCAACCCATGCATCATTTTTTTTCAGATCACACAACTTTCTCAACCTGGGAAAATTGTCAATTCGAGAAATTTTATCACTTGTCAAACTGAGAAATTTCAAACCGAGAAATTTTATCACCTGAGCAAATTTTCGTCAAAGTTTTCTCACCCCGCGAAACGTTCATACCACTTGAGAAAATTCAAAACCTGCGAAATTTTTACTAACTTGGAAATTTCTCTACTTGCGAAACTTTAATACCATTTGAGAAAATGTTTTAACTGCGAAATGTTTGGACAACTTAGGAAATTGTCGTAGTTCGCCATCACGTGATCGTCATTCAATCTTAACAATTTTATTTCAAAAGGACTCTAAGCTACCTTTAATTTTAATTTTAGTTTTATCTTTACGATTTTGGGCTCTTTTATGTTTCGTTTTATTGTTTCACCCACAACTTACTTATATCCATCTTCTCGCGATTTAGTTCGTACTAATCATGCTACAATTACTGTCGAGCACAGATATGACCAACACAAATCAAGAAGCACTTGAAGCACTTGAGGCTGCAGCAATCCAAAGGGACGTCGCTCGCATCGAGCTCAATACGCTGACATTTGTTCCACCGATCGAGCAGGTGTTCCCAACAAGTCGATGGGCTGCCTTGATACCAAACAATCACATGGTGCACTTGGACAACTTTCGGTGCGATGCCCCCATCATCATAGAGATCCTCAAAGGGCATCCCCTCCGACACTCCCTCACTCATGGCGAGCCAGAAGCCCAAGTCTATCTCCAACAGTTCTGGCACACATTGCAGATTGCTGGACCACACTACCTCGCTTCAGCAATGTCCGCCGAAATCGATCAAGAAACCGTAGTCCTCACTCGCAAGATTGTCCAAGAAGTACTTCAACTCCCTGTCTACTCACCTTACGAACCACTTCCGACGCACGAACAACTCATCGACGACATAGACAGATTGGGCTATCAACCTGAAAACAAGAAGAAGAAAGGCCCACTCGGTCTCAGCAAAGTCACCACACGCAACCTACCTCAACCCTGGCGGACTCTGTACCTCCTACTGAACAAATGCATGTCAGGTAAACATGCTGGCCAGGACCGCGGGAACCACCAAATCCTTACCATCCTAACCGGCATCGCACACAACCACAAGTACAACTACACTGAGATCATCTGGATGGATCTTGTCTCTATGATTCAACGTCGCAATCGGGAAATCGCCAAGGACTTCAAGAACCGCTTCGTCCCTTACATGTGATGGCTCCCATTGCTCATCAAACACTTCCGCATATTCTCCACCCGCATCCGCATCCGCCCGGCGAGTGAACATTTCGTGATCCCCGTTGTCGAGAAGTTCGCCAAGAAAAACACTACGGCGAAAGAATGACACGCTATGATCATCCCGGACGGAGTACTTGCCTATGCCGACCCGAAAAATCCGCACGTTCGAGAATGTCTCACCTCCACCGCTTCATTTCGCGACAGTCCCCTACCCATTGTCCATACGGAGCAGACCAACCCCGCTGCTCCTAACCTCTGGACTAGCCAAAACCCCACCTCCACTACTAAAAAGTCATCGAGTCGCGCCGCATCCTCTTCCACCTGCGTACCGAAAAAACGGTAGCGCGAGGATGACGTAAGCCGCACCACGGAGCGTCGATCAAAACAGAAAAACGATCGACCTCCTCAGTCACAAACAAGCCGAGCCCAACCCATAGGTGCAGGGGTGATGTGTTCACCTCCCGAGTAGAAGACGTGGCACATGGCTCAACCATGCAAACGACCCCACCAATCCACTTATCTTCCTCTCAACAGGAAGATACTTCATTCCACGAGGAGCTACGTATGCCATCGACATCCCACTTGGAGATAGTCGATGTTGAAACAAGCAGTCCTCCGCCTCAGACTGCATCCTCTTCAATCACATCGAGTATAGTGCCCTCACTCTCCATAATTTCATATATTTCTAGGACACATACACTTTCTACTGCACAACAGAGTCTTCGTGACTCTGTCAGAACGCTCGGTGATGTCTCTGTGACTGAGAGCGGAAGACCTAGCACGGCCAACGTCACCACAACCGTGAGCCTAGGCCATCAATCGTTTGGGTCTGTCTCATCGATGATGCCAACGGGAAGTCTTAGTGACCCCGTCTTTCCCCGTCCTGTGCAAACGGGCGGCCGATCGGCTCTTGTTTCCGACTCGGTGTCAGTTGGAATTCATCGTGACTCCAACTTGTTAGACTTACCCCAGTTCGTCACCGAGACCGCGCTAGAGGCTCGCCTTCAAGAGTTTGCAAAGACTCTTGAGGCTTCCATCCTAGATAAAGTCTATACGGGTCTCGAGGCGTCCACCCGCGACAAAGGCAAAGGTATGGCCCCGGAGACGCCACCACCAACGCAACATATGGACGTCGAAGCTGTTCTCGCCTCCATTTCCGCAAAGGAGCTCTTTTACACCCTCCGAGCCCGACTCGAATCGATGACGGTACTCGACGAGGAGGAACAGCAAATGAAGAACATCATGACTCAGCCGATGACTTGACGCGCTCAAGGCGACTCTAGCGGGATCAGACGCAACGATCAAGGCGATGATCATGATTGACGCGAGGGGGAGAATAGGCAGCAAGGGCAATCTCAAGGACTTGAGCAATCAACGCCGCATTCCTCCTCTGCACCTGAAACGACACCTGCGACAGAAACCTCACACCCCACCAGCCAAAAATTCCATCCCATTAACCCCGAGTCACTAGCTAAGTCACCTTCACCACCACCTATTGTAACCGTCTCCGAAACTCTAATCGTCACATCGACATTAGAGACCACCACCGAACCTTCTCCACCCACCTTTTTGGGACCCCTAACTGTCACATCGACATTAGAGGCCACCACCACATCTACGCCACCCGACACCCAAATCATCCTCGCCAAAACCATCACCTCAACCGAACCCCCAGAATCCACAACACGACCATCCCCACAATCCAAAACCTCCTCTGACGCAACACCCTCGCCACTACACAGCCCTACCCCTCTCAATACCGACCCCAACGTGACTCCCGAGGACTTTTACTGCGCGCAGAATGAGATCGAGGCCTACATCTTCAACGATGAATGGCTTTACACACTCACCGACGCAGTAACAGCCAGGAAGTTGATGGAGAATGCTCGACGTCTGCTAAAGGAAGCATCTCTTACGCTGATCAATACTGCAGACAACGAGAATGGGGAGGAGTACGATGCTGAACCCGCCGAGCTCGAGAACATCCTACGGTTTCAAGCGCAGCAAGCTGAGGCTCCTGCTGCTCAACCGGATGTGCCCACCACGGATAAACCGGAAGCACCGTGGGAAAACAAGAAGATCACCGCACCCTTCGAAGAAGAGATTAGGAAGAGGATCTGGCGGCGCAAGGAGCAGATCATCACGGTCTTCGATGAATACGAGTTGATGGATATCCAAAACTGGAGCGAGGAGAAGAAAAAGCTCTACCGATGGAGTCTTCTTTGTCGCAAGTGCACAAAGTGGACGCTGTCCGATGAGGAGAACATCGTACTTGAGTTGAATCGGGCTCCCATCTGCAAAGTCACTGCCATTCGCCCGGAGTCGAAAGGACGTGTCCACTATCCAGTGTTCACGGTAATGAGGCAGGATGAGAGCTGTAGTGAAGTGAGCGAGGTAGACTTCAAGTTTCTGCGCCTGGGAGATCTGTACAGCATGCTGGAATCCATGAAGCAGTTCAGACTCATCACCAGAGGTTCTGGACATCTCGTACAGGCTGAACCGGTCACTATGGCTACGTGGCTCTCAAGCGGCACATGCTCCGACGGGTGAGATTCTTCGCCTCCCACGATCTGCAGATGGCAGTGGAGCACAACCTAAAAAAGGTGAACCTGACTCGCCCATCTTTCAAGAACGCGGACGACTATCGAGAGGGCGATGTGATCGACGGAGATGATCCGGCGGTCGCCTACTCGAACTACAAGGGAAAGATGAGGCTACTACGCTGCTCCGATGTGGCAAAGTTCTCGGATGGGACACTAACCCTCATTCAAGACAAGCTCATGAGGATTTGCTGCATCCTTTCGGAAGAAGACCCACACTGCCGATCCAAATTTGCGAATTTCATTCACGCTATAGCTGATCGAATCGTTCTTCGAAGGAATCTCTGCACCTTCGAGTTCAAGCTAGGCCTTCGCGGAACACACACTCGCTGATCCACCATCACTACGCCCAAGATCCAAGACACCCAACAATTGACACAAATGGGGAGATTGTTAGGATATTTAATAGATTGTGTCATTAGTATACGTCTTGGGTTATCTATTGTAATTATCCTTTTGGCTTGGGCTTTCGGCTAGATTGTAATTAGTTTAAACATTTGTGTTTGGGCCTTAATATACCTAGGTCTAATGTGGTATATAAGGTTTCTCCAGCACAATTTTTTGAGGTAATCAAATATCAAAAGGCAAACCCTACTTTTCACACAATACACACACTTTAAGGTGAGATCCTCTCCCTTTTCATCCCATCCATGCCTCTTTGATTCCTTGTTTGGTGCAATCCGGACCAACAGCCTCTCCATCCGGTCGCCTCAAGAAGAGTCTCTTTATAGACGATTGGTGGATCATCCTGAGCCACCTACTGAAACTTGCCGATGCCAAAGCTCCCACTCAAGACGCAGACATGACGATCCTGACAATCAGGACCCTCATGAGGGGGAGAAGAGGCCACGGACATCTACGAGTGGTCAAGAACAAGGCCAAGGCTCGGGCTCTGCGCAGACAAGAACTGGAGCCGGAGAAACCTCACAACCCACTACACAAACCACCACCACCACGCACCGCACACAACCTCTAAGCCCATTCTACCAACCCTCCATCAGAACGCCTTCGTCGACCCCACTCATTCTGACAAGCCCGTTGCTTCCGAAAGAAGAAGCAAGTGCCGCGATGCTCGTAGCCCTAGAAGCTACTCAAGCCACTCCCTCGGTCGCTCCAGACCAACCGGGCCCCTCAGGACATGGCGTCAATCCATACGAGGTTCTAGACAAATACATCTTTGAAGGACAGTGATGACCCATTCCATGCCCGAGGAGCATCAAAGACAACGGCTTCAGGACGTTCGGAATTTCCTACAACAAGCCTCCATAGAACTCGTGATCATAGAAGACGACGAGCTTCAGGAAGGTGAAGAGTACCAACAAGATATCCCAAGGCTACCAGAGTTGATTGCGCAACGAGTGGCTTCCCCCCACAAGACTAATGCCAGGGACCGTTCGGATCGACAGGCCGTGGGAGAACATCCAAATAGAAATACCTTTCCTTGAAGAAGTTCGTGAAAACATTTGGAGGTCACCGGAGAGAGTTAAGAAGCCGAACGAGTTCGAGCTGAGAGGGATCTCTCACTGGGATCAGCAGAAGAGGATGACCTACCTCTGGATGCTGACCAAACTTGGACCTGATGTAAGGCTGGGGATGACTAAAGAACAAGTCAAGAGCCACTATAAGAGTCTCTTCCCAATATGCCAACTACTCATCGTATACTGTGCAGAAGGAGGACTTCCAACACCTCACTACACCATCGAGCGAGTGGATAGAACTCGAGAAGATCTAAGCGAGAGCAACCTACCGTACATCCCTGCTGATGAGGTATACCATCTCTATCAGCTGTACGTGGAAAAGTACAAAGGTTCTCAAGGCTTCATCAAGAAAGAAGGACTCGAGGGACTCTACCGGTTCATGATGCGCCAAGTCAAGTACTTCGCCGCACACGACCTTCAGATGGCTCTGGAGAGCAACATGTAGAAGGTTAACATGACCGCTCCGCTCAACAAAGGGCCTGAGATCGAAGGGCTTCCCAACAATCACGTGCACATCAGCTCAGTCCTAGGCATCACCTATCACAATCCAATAGCTAAGAAGAATAGGTTGATGCTGAAGACTGAGATTCATAAGTTTTGCGATGGGACGCTCAAGGTCGTCAGGAAAAACATCGAGCAGAGGTTGAAAGAAATCAATCGAGATACGATGCTGAGGATCCACATGTTCGTGAGAGAACAGCCGCTCCTAATGGAACTACTTGAAGATATCGAGGAGCGACTGGAGCTGAGGAACACGCTCAGGAACTTTGAGCATGCGCTGGGCTTGCGCAGATCATACTATGCCCGACAAGGACAAACGGCGCGGAGACGTAATCAAGCACAAAGGGGGAGATTGTAGAGTATACATTTTAATTGTGCTTGATTTCATTAGTTGTCCTTGTAATTAGGGGCTTTATTTGTATTAGTCCATAGATTAGGACTAGTTTGATATTTATACCAAGTTTGTTTGGTATAAATACTTGTACACACATTATGCTTAATAGAGAAAGTTTAGGAAATTGATCCGAAAGGCTTGCAATTCAATTTCTAGAGAGAGAAACAATAGTAACTTTCTCACTCTACTCGAATTCTCTCTATTGTTCTTCATTTGAGTTTTTCGATCGAATCTTAATGTCAATCATTATCATCAAATTACTTAGAATTCATGCCTAGGATCATAGAGTTGTTAATCGTAGGACCTAATATATACCAAATACTTGTGGTATATAAAGCCCCAACTTACCCTAATTAGGGTTTATCAAAATACATCAAAAGGTAAGCCACCTTGTACTTTTTCATAGAAATACACACACTAACACGTACTCAAGGTGTTCTTCACGTTTTCAACATTCAACCCTTTTTTTTTATCCTTGTTTGGTAATAAAAGAGCCAACACTTCTTTTATCATCTTTTTCTTTGTCGTATTTCCTCCCCCTCCTTTTCTCGATTGAACAACCCCCCATAAACTTAGACAATTGGTTGAAGGCTCAAAGGGTTTCAAAAAAAGAAAAGGAAATTGGAGAAGGCTCAAAGTGGATGACTAGGGGTTAATGTATGGATAAAAGATTTACAAAGCCGAGTGAGGAATTACCTAGAAGCCCTTATCATCTTCCTAACAATCTAATACTACGCGAGTATGAGGCCAAGAATCAGTAGTTAAGACAAGCAATTGATGTGCGACTCGCTCGAGAATAGATCCAAAGAAAAAAAATTAAAAGGCTAGAATCCTCACATGTGTTACATGACTTTGTGTCTAGTGGCGAAAACTAAAGACTTTTAGACACAAGAAAGAGACTTTGACTGACAAAATTAAGCAATTAATCAGTCGCTTGTCATGGAAACTTATTTGTGACTTAGATCAAAGCATCCTAAGGATATCTTCATTACCCAAATATTATAAGTATATGTATAATATTTTTGGATTTTCTTTATTCTAGTATATTATATTATTATTAAATTTGCACGCAAGATATGGCATTAAAGAATAGAAAACACATAGCATAGAGCATATGGAAACACAGAATATCAAGTAGAGCACATATCACGGAAGGTTCAACATTCCTAATTTTCCGACAAGAAATTGGAATCGTTTTTCATCCAGTGCCTTGGTGAAAATGTCAGCTAGTTGATACTCCGTGTTCACGAAATACATGTCAATCGTGCCTTTTTCTACGTGATCGTTTATAAAGTGATATCTAATGTCTATGTGTTTTGTGCGTGAGTGGTGAACAGGATTACACGTATCGCAATGGCACGTTGGCTATCACTATAAATGGGTATATTATTTAGATTGTACCCATAATCACGAAGCTGAGTCCTCATGCACAGCATTTGAGAGCAACAGCTGCGACATATTCTGCCTCGACCGTCGATGTTGAGACGCAATTCTGCTTCTTGGATGACCAACAAACCAGCTTTTCGCCTAGAAATTGAGCGCCACCAGATGTGCTCTTCCTGTCCATTCGGCAACCTGCATAATCAGTAGCCATTAATTTGAAATTTGTTCCTTTAGGATACCATAGTTCTAAAGTGGAGGTGCCCTTGAGGTAACGCAGAATTCGCTTCACCGCAAGCATGTGAGATTCTTTGGGGTCGGCTTGGAAGCGGGCGCACAAACAAGTGGCAAACATGATATCCGGGCGGCTTGAGGTGAGATCGAGAAGAGACCCTATGATGCTGCGGTATAATGTGATGTTGACCGCTTTTCCTGTGGGATCGGCATCCAGCTTGCAGTTTGATGACATGGGAGTGCTGAGAGACTTGCTCTAATCTTGATGGAATTTCTTCAGAATATCCCTGATCTGATGAAAATTCCACCATCGAGCAGTCTGACCTGAAGTCCTAAGAAGAACTGCATCTCTCTCATGTGACTCATTTCAAACTTTCTCTTCATTAAATCTCCAAATTTTTTGCACAGTTGTGGATTAGTTGACCCAAAGATGATGTCGTCTACGTAAACTTGGACGACCATCAACTCTTTGTCTTGCCATTTGATGAAGAGTGTCGTATCGATCGTTCCTCGGATGAATCCAGACTGCACGAGGAAATCGCTCAGGACATCATACCAAGCACGTGGAGCTAGTTTCAGTCCGTAGAGAGCTTTGTCCAATGATAGACGTGAGTAGGATGTTCTTGATCAACGAAGCCTTCTGGCTGAGCTACGTAGATATTCTCTTTTAATACGCCGTTGAAAAGGCGGTCTTAACATCCATTTGGTAGACTTTGAAGTCTTTTTGAGCCGCATAAGCCAGGAAAAGGCGAATTGGCTTCGATCCGGGCAACATGAGCATATGTCTCGTCATAGTTAATACCTTCCTGTTGGTTATATCCCTCGCAACCAATCTTACTTTATTCCTAATCACTTCTCCATCTTCATTCTTTTTATTCTTAAATACCCATTTCGTCTCGACGATTGTTTTTCCATGCGGACGGGGTACTAAGGTCCACACTTGAAGACGTTCGAATTGGTTGATCTCATCTTGCATTGCTATTACCCAATCCGAGTCTTTGAGTGCTTCTGCTACCTTGGTTGGCTCATTTTGGATTAAGAAGAAGCTGAAGAGACTGCTTTGATGACGTGTCCGTACTCCACTCGAAGGATCACCAATAATCTGATCAACCGGATGTGCTCGAGTCCAGTTTCGCTCATGCGGCCGAGCTGAAGTAGATGCATCGGCCATTTGTGGGTCGAGATTTCCAATTATCTCAGGTTGTTCATTAGGTTGAGGTAAGTCTGAATCTTCACTTGGATTGAGCGAATCTGATGAGACTTCCTCATTGTCTATGGTAGGTTCTTCAGTGATCTGTGGTAATTCTGAATTGGGTGAGGTGGGGACAATTGAAGAGCTTGATACATCGGCCTCGTCGAGTGGGGGATTCACTACAGGTGTAGTGGTAGTAGTGTCAGGGCAATATATGGGCTCAAATAAAGAGTCTAAATCCTCCAACGCAAGTCTCAGAGCTTCTTATGATGTTGAATCCTGAGTTATTGCCATTATCTATTGGTTTTGTGCCAACACACCAGTGAATACGGGTTCTGAACAGTTGTATTCAGAAGCCATCGTGTTTGGCACGGGTCCTGAACTGAGGTGTGCAGGAGCCATCTCTGCCACTTCGTGGAAAGTGACGTTGTAGCTTTCTTTGATAGTACGGTTGGACTTGATGTATACTCGATACGCCTTTGAAGTAGATGAATACCCGACGAATGTGGCTTCGAATGCTTTAGGGTCGAACTTAGAGCTTTGTTCTCTGTCGTTCGCCACAAAGCACTTGCACCCGAAGACCTTGAAGAAGGAGATGTTGGGTATTCGCTTGTTAATGATCTAGTACGGAGTCTTAGCGAAGCGCTTGTGAACCACCGTCCTGTTCTGAGTGAAACAGGCGGTATTTACTGCTTCAGCGTCGTGCGTGCGGCTTCCACTAGAGTTCGATTCTTCCTTTCGACAACCCCATTTTGTTGTGGTGTCTTGGTGAGATAAAATGTATTGAATACTGTTCTCGTGCGAGAAAGTCATAGTCAGCGAAAAATTTTACGAGCGAAAAATAATGTTTGAAATCTTTTGGTCGAGAAAAATCTCTTAATCGTGAATTTATTTCGATCGCAAAGAAACAATACGTTTAGTAAGTTTCTCGCTAAGTCAAAATAAATTCGTTGACTGGAAAAGTTTCTCGAACGCAAATGATTTACGCGTAATCAAACTTAGAAAGTCTGACCGAAAAAGTTTTTCGACGGAAAGTTTTGCGCCCGCAAAGGTCAAAATTGGTCTTCGTCGAAAAAGATTTTCGCCAAGTAATGCTCGGGAAATTTTTCTACAAAAGTCGTTCTTGGTAAAGACGACTTTAAGTCTGACTTTGTATTCTGATCAAGAAAAATATCGCGCAGAGTTTTTCGATCGAGAAATTAACCTGATCGAAGAACTTAGCGAGAAAAATTAAAGTTATAAAAAAAATCACAGAATACAATTAACACTGATTCAGGCAAAAACGATGCATTAGACTATGAAATTACAGGTAATTGCTCGTAATCAGATGATGAATACGCACGAACACACAATTAGACACATTAGAAAGCAAAACATGTCAAATTTGATCAAAATCAGAATGTGTTCTAAACAGTTCTTCGCTCGAACAGTAATCACTCAAATTCGATCGATTTAGCCGCCTCGATCGGATTTGAGGCCTAGTATTGCTCGTTCTCCAACTTCATCCCAATGAATTGGAGATCTACACTTGCGTCCATATAGAGCTTCATATGGGGCCATTCCGATCGTTGCATGAAAACTGTTATTGTATGAGAACTCAATCAAAGGGAGATATCTGCTCCAGTTTCCTTTAAAAGCACACAGGCTCTTAGCATGTCCTCTAACGTCTGGATTGTCCGTTTAGACTGCCCGTCTGTCTGGGGATGATAGGCAGTACTGAATGATAACTTGGTTCCCATGGCTTTCTGCAAACTCATCCAGAAATGGGATAAGAATCTCGAATCACGATCGGAAACAATCGAGATTGGAACTCCATGAAGTCGTACTATTTCTTGAATATATAGTTTCGCGTATCGTTCCATTGAAAATGTTGAACTGATAGGCAGGAAGTGAACGGACTTGGTCAATCTATCAACGATGACCCATATAGCGTCGTGGCCTTTCACAATCTTAGGCAAGCCAACTACGAAGTCCATTGTAATGTGATCCCACTTCCATTCAGGTACAGGCAGGGATTGCAAAGTTCCTGCCGGTCGTTGATGCTCTGCTTTAATTTGCTGGCACGTCAGGCATTGACTTACAAATGTTGCGATTTCTCGTTTCATCCCTGGCCACCAATAGTTGGCTCGTAGATCCCTATACATTTTCGTCGCTCCTGGGTGAATAGAGTATACGGTAGTGTGGGCTTCTGTCATGACTGTCTTTTGAAGTTCGGCGTCGTTAGGAACATATAAGCGTCTTCTGTAATATAAGGTTCCGTCGTCTCGTATGGTGAAGTCCGCTGATCTTTGTTCCATTGGTGCTTCTTTGACTTTCAGATATAATTCATCGTTCCCTTGGGCCTTCGTAATTTGGTCCATCAACGTAGGTCGAAGTGTTAGTGCCGCTAATCTCGCTTCGATTTCGCCCATTTGTATTATTTCTACTTCGAGCTTCTGTAACTCCGTGTTCACAGTCTTGCGACTTAGTGCGTCAGCCACTACATTTGCTTTCCCCGGGTGGTAGCTAATCACGCAGTCATAGTCCTTGACTAACTCGAGCCATCGTCGTTGTCTCATATTCAACTCCTTATGGGTGAAGAAGTATTTGAGACTCTTGTGGTCAGTGAAAATCTCGCATCGCTTGCCGTACAAGTAGTGCCTCCAGATCTTGAGAGCAAATACTACAGCGGCAAGTTCTAGGTCGTGCGTTGGGTAGTTCTTCTGATAATCTTTGAGTTGTCGCGAGGCATATGCTACGACATTTCCATTCTGCATTAGGACACACCCTAGGCCATTCTTAGACGCATTACTGTAAACAGAAAACCCTCCAGTGCTTGTAGGGATAGTTAGCACTGGAGCCGTAGTTAGTCGTCTCTTAAGTTCCTGAAAGCTTTGCTCGCAAGCGTCATCCCATTGAAATGGAGTATTCTTCTTCGTTAGCTTCGTTAGCGTTGATGCGATTTTGGAAAAATCCTTGATGAACTTCCGATAATATCCGGCTAGTCCAAGAAAACTCCGTATTTCTGTCACGTTCGTCGGTTGAGGCCAGTTGTTAATAGCCTCGATCTTGCTGGGATCAACAGAAATTCCAGCTCCTGAAATAACGTGTCCACAGAACTCGCATTTCTTGAATTTCGCATACAACTGCTTTTCTTGTAATATTTCTAGTACAATCTTCAAGTGTTGTTCATGCTTCTCACGTGTCTTTGAATAGATAATGATGTCGTCGATGAATACGATGACACACTTGTCCAAAAATGGTTTGAATACCCGGTTCATCAGGTCCATGAAGGCTGCTGGCGCATTAGTCAGCCCGAAAGGCATGACTAAGAATTCGTAGTGCCCATAGCGAGTACTAAAGGCTGTCTTCGGGACATCTTCTTCTCGAATCTTCAACTGGTGATACCCTGACCTTAAGTCTATTTTCGAAAAGACAGTTGCGCCTTGTAGTTGATCAAATAAATCGTCAATTCGAGGGAGGGGATACTTATTCTTGATTGTAATCTTGTTCAGCTCCCTATAATCGATGCAGAGCCGCATCGACCCATCCTTCTTCTTAACGAACAAAACCGGTGCTCCCCATGGTGAGAAGCTCGGCTGAATTAACCTTTTCTGCAACAGTTCATCCAGTTGCTCCCTCAATTCTTTCAATTCCGCTGGAGCGAGTCGGTATGGTGCCTTAGAGATTGGTGCCGCTCCTGGTACTAGGTCAATTGTGAATTGAATCTCTCGATCCGGCGGAAGTCCGGGTAAGTCTTCAGGGAACACATCGGGAAAATCTTGTACTACTGGGACTTCTTCTAACTTTGGAGATGCACGTTCTTCGGATGATATCGCAAATATTAAATAAGCTTCACATCCTGTCTTGAGTAAACGATGTGCCTTCATTGCTGAAATCTTGGGAATCTTATTACTCTTGCTAGTCCCCATAAATGTGAAGGGTTCGTTGTCTTCTAGGTTAAAGGTCACTTGCTTATGGTTACAATCAATAACCGCTCCGTACTTTGATAGCCAGTTCATTGGAATGACTATCAGGTCAACGGGTAAGGTTCTATCGTTTACAATTACGGGGCTACTTCGTAAGATTTGGTTGGTTCTCGTAGAGGTTCCGTGAGGGATGGTAACATTGTATTCGTAGCTAATATGCATCAACTAATATGCATGTCGGGGTTGAATGGATTAGGAGAGTACCTGCCACCACAGAAGGGTTGTTCTCCGTCTCTTCAGAGGTCAGCGTGTAAACTCTAGCAGGTACCGTAGGTGGCCTAGTTTGGGCAGGGGCTTGACTTCCAGATGCCACTTCCGTGCATGCCTTGGAGAAATGGCCTGTCCTGCCACACTTATAACAGATAGCATTCTGAGAATAGCACACTCCTAGATGTCAACGTGTGCACCGGGGACATGGGGGTATACTCATTGGAGTCTTCCCTGATTAGGATTGAATTGTTGTGGAGGTCCAGGTCGGTTTTGGAAATTAGGTCTGACACTCTTGGGGTTAAAGGGTTTCTTCGGGCTACCTCCACTCCATTTCGGCCCTTGAATAAATTTTCTCTTCGCTTCATGGGCTCGCATAATTCGAAGTTCCGCTTTGTTCAGCCATCAAAGCGCGTTCAGCAACTTGAGCGTAGGTAGCTCCTTGAGATCCGGCCATGTTTACGTCTCTATATAATTCGGGCTTTTGGCCTTCCAAGAAACGTTCCACCTTCAACGCATCTGTGCTCACCATGTGAGCTGCAAATCGGGACAGTTGCTCAAACTTCCTAATATATTCTGCCACGGTCATCGGGCCCTGGCGCAGGTTGATGAATTCATTCATCCTTTGGGCTCGTACCGGGGCGGTGAAGTATTTGCTCCTAAAGAGCTCCTTGAACCTGTCCCACGTCATTGTAATAGGGTCTTCAAAGGCTAGAATAGTATCCCACCAATGACCTGCACTTCCTCTTAACAGGAAGGTAGCACATAAAACCTTCTCATCCTCTGGAATGCGACTTTACTGAAACATACTTCCTAGAGTTCGGAGCCAGTCTTCAGCCGCAGTAGGGTCAACAGCATCTTCAAATGTTGGGGGATTTAGTTTACGAAATCGCTCCCCAACAATCTCGACTCTTTCCGCCTGAGAAGGTCCGCTATTAGATGGTCCGCCCGTATTTCTTTGTTGCATCATTTCTTGAATTTGAGCGGATTGCTGGCGAACGAGTTCGGTCAGCTGAAGGATTGCCGTATCTCGATTATCGGTTTGTGTTTCGGGTTCTTTGCCTTTACTAATGCTTCCACTACTTTCGCTTCTCGTTCTATCCATTATTGTCTTGATACCCTAATAGTCCCTATGGCCAATAAATTACGCACATACAACATTCATAGAAACATAAAACTTACTAGCAAGTCCCCTTCCGTGCTTTTGAGTGTGTGTACATGGACAGTCTACAGAACTTGTAACCGAAAGCTCTGATACCACCTGCGGAGCCCCTGACTTCTACCGCTCATTCTTATTACTAATTCATGTGACTGCATGTGATATAAATAAAATCTATATACGAAAATGCGTACAAAATTTTTCCTTTTATATAAAGGAAATTCTTCTGTACAGTGCAAAATATTTCTAGGACATAAATACATAGGTGAGTGCGCATGCGTGTTCAAAATAATCTATTGGTCCACCACTCAGGTCGCATCCATGTACACACTGCCACCTCAAAAGTCCTCCGGAAGCTTCAAAAATAGGCCTCTCATCATAAAATCACGTACCGTGATCCCGCGAACCTACAACACATAAATTCGTGGAATGAGCTTATAAAGCTCAGTAAGTGAAAGCCATGCATGCCATGCACGTGCCCTAATTCGCAAAGGCATCCGCGCCAATGCTCCCTAGACCTTATATTTTTCCTTGTCTTGTCTTGTCATATAGGGCCCTCGGCTATCTTGCTATGCACCATCATGGAGCTCGAATCCACAAGGGATAAATAATTATAAGTGGCAATACCCACTCAAGGGAGGCTAACCCAAGGGCGCCTTTTCTGTCCCAAGGTGGTTTCATACGCCACGCGGACGCTTTACACTGGTAGCCTAATCTGAGGTAGTCGACACCAGAGGTACCCTCGGTGTCACTTACTCCCTCAGCTCGCACCCTCCAGGTTTCACGACTCGCCATGAGGGCATTAGCCCTAAAATCATGTTTTGCCTTGTACATGTCATGTCTTAACGGTAGCGCCATACGACGTCACCATGGTAGCACAGAAAAGCCTTGACTCAACTATGAGTCGACATCAGACACCCATATCGGCGAATCTTTATCGCTCTCAGGCGATCGTATATTATGCCCGGTCTCATATCATGCCTTTTGTACTAAACGTGCGTGCATATGATCATGTCATGAATATGCGTGTCATGCCATCATATTATGTAAATAAATCATGCGTGTCATATAACGCAAATAATTCACGTAGGAAGTCACATAAAATCATATAAACACATAACACATTATTTTCATGCATATACAATTATGTGTTGTAGTTGGGACTTCCACTTACCTGGTATCCTTAGCTATTAGCTTATCGGTAAGTCGCTAACCTTCAAATCCTAAGTATAGAAACATATAAAACTAGGGTTTGTTAGTCTAATATAATTTCACGAATTTGGCTTAATTTGAAAACCCTAGTTTCGACTTCTATAAATTTCGAAACCCTAAAATTCCGAATTTTGACCTTAAATTGAAAACTATCATTTCGAGATTCATAAGGATCTCGACGTGGGTTTGGAATATGATTGTGGGGTTTCGAAATATATTTCAAAAATCGAACTCGACATGAATTACTAAGTGAATATCGATATGAACTTAGATATAAATCTCGACATGATAAAACAAATCTCGAGCTTGAGTTAAAATAGATCTCGAGCTTAAATCTCGAGACCTTACACTTAAATTTCGAAGTTATTATTAAATAAGTCTCGATACCAACACCATGATAATTCTCGAGTTCTTATACCTAACATAGATATCGATATTCTTAATAAACCCTCATGAAGATCTCGACATATTCCTAAGTTGGATATCGAGCTTGTTAATATAATATACAATATTCATTGGTTAAATCTCGAGGAGAATCTCGAAGTAATCTTTAAGGATAGATCTCAATATGTTAGAAACAAATTTCGAGATACATGGTGAGCTAAATCTCGACATGTATTTATAATTGAATCTCGATAATATAAGGCATGAAATGATTTCGATATTTTCTATCCTCGTTTTTTTTTATCCCGTAATCATTCCTACAACATTAACGTGGTTTCAACATCTATTAAACTAGAAATCACCTCATCCCTACAGCATATTTCGATCAAAACCCTAAATCAGTACTTAGTCATGCTATTATTTAAAACATAAGATCATAGCAAACGAATTACCCACTGAAATTCGAGCTCCTTAAAACGTGATGATAATAATTCTATTCTAAGAAACAAAAACTCTAATTTAAGCATACCCTACATAAATGGAGATCTTCTCTATTAACTGGTGCCTCTGCCGTCTATGGTACACATGAATTCTAGGAGCTTTATTAGTTTATAAAGGTAAAACAATTATCAACCTATACTTAAGAGTTATAATAGTCGTAAGTAGTGTTTTCCTTACCCAAAATCCAAAGTCTTGTATGGCTATTAGCTCCCTACTTAATCAATTCGTTTGGCTTCCCTTCTGTTGATTGTTTGGTTTGTTTATGCTTCTGTAACAAGGGTTTGAATAGGTGATGGACATAAAAGAACGTAACCTTTCTTTAGATCTAAGTAACTTAATACTTATCTAATAATGATAAAATAATTGGGCTTTAGGACTAGGGATTTTAATAAGGCCCACTCGTTATATTCTTGATAATTACAATCGCATAATTCAATTTCTTTAACTAGTTAATTTATTTATTTATTTATTTATTTTTATTTTTTTCTAAGTCCACTACAATTCAAGTCATAAAAATCATGTAGCATGAAATTTAAGCACATATAAGATTACAAAACATGTCTCATGCAGTCACGTAGGTCATATAAATGCATGTATATTTATTAGTCGTCTATTTATTTACTTATGGGACTCGGGTATTACATCGGGTCCTTAACCCTAAAAATTTTCTGACAGGGGCCTGAAACCTAACTTAAACATCTTTTGGGGCCTGAAACTTAATTAGCACAATTAATAAACATTATGACAATAGATACACTGCTCTTTTGTGGCAGAAAATTTTCTGTGCGTGTCAGATCATTCTGTACCTGTCAAAATTTGTTTCTCAACACCATTAAAATACCAATAATGTCTGACTCTTTTTGTATTTTCAGCACTTTTTGACAGCCATAATATCTTACCATTTTAATACATTTAGTGTATGATTTAACAGGTGTTTAATGTACATTATACACACGGTTACCATACCTTGTCTAAATTGTTATTGTACTATAACTTGCATGCATCTAAAAATAAATTCAGCCATAACACTATCTAATTTCTGAATGGAACGAGCCACAAATTTGGCTATCACTACAAAAAACTTCAGATTTCTAACAGTAGCCGCTACTGAAAAGCCGTAGCGAAAAATTGCGACGGATTTTAGCCATGGTAAACCCGTCGCAAAACTTTGCGACGGAAATGTGGTCGCAAAGACCGAAGATTTTTGCTATGGCTTTTGGGTCGCAGTTTTGCGACGGAAAAGCCGTCGTGAATAACCGTCGCACCTTTGTGACGGAAAATTCGTCACAAAACTGTTAGCGGGTTTCTAAAAATTTTAAACCCTATTTTATTCTCCCCCTCTCTTTTCATTCTCTCTCTCATTCACTATCATCTCTGTTAGGTCCTCAGATTAACAACTCTACGATCCTAGGCTAGAATTCATAGTAATTCGATCGTTTAGATAATCAATTGAATTCGATCGAAAAACTCAAGTTAAGAACACTAGAGAGAATTCAATTAGAGTGAGAAAGTTACTGTTGTTTCTCTCTCTAGAAATCGAATTGCAAGCCCTTCGGATCAATTCTCTAAACTTTCTCTATTAAGCTCAATTGATTTACATGTATTTATACCAAACAAACTTGGCATAAATATCAAACTAGTCCTAATCTAAGGACTACTATACAAAAGGCCCCTAACAAGCACAATTGCAAATGGTATTCTACAATCTCCCCCTTTGTGCTTGATTGCGTCTCCGCGCCGTTTGTCCTCGTCGGGCGTAATACGATCTGCGCAAGCCCAGCGCATGCTCGTAGTTCCTCAGCGTGATCCTCAGCTCCAGTCGCTCCTCGATATCTTCAAGCAATTCCATTAGGAGCGGCTGTTCTCTCACGAACCTGTTGATCCTCAGCATAGTGTCTCTATTTATTTCTTCCAACCTCTGCTCGATATTCCTCCTGATGACCTTGAGCGTCCCATCACAAAACTTGTTGATTTCAGTCTTCAACATCAACCTATTCTTCTTTGCTATTGGATTGTTGTAGGTGATTCCTAGGACTAAGCTGATGTGCACGTGATTGTTGGGAAGCCCTTCGATCTCAGGTCCTTTGTTGAGTGGAGCGGTCATGTTGACCTTCTTCATATTGCTCTCAAGCGCCATTTGAAGGTCGTGAGCCGCGAAGTACTTGACTTGTCGCATCATGAACCGGTAGAGCCCTTCGAGGCCTTCTTTCCTGATGAAGCCCTGAGGACCTTTGTACTTCTCCACGTATAGCAGATAAAGATGGTATACTTCATCGGCGGGGAGGTACGGCAGGTCGCTCTCGCTCAGTTCCTCTTGGGTCCTGTCCACTCGTTCGATGATGTAGTGAGGTGTTGGAAGTCCTCCTTTGTCACAGTAGACGCAGAGCAGTTGGCTTATTGGAGAGAGACTCTTATAATGGCTCTTGGCTTGTGCCTTTGTCATCCCCAGCCTAACATCAGGTCCTAGTTTGGTCAGCATCCAGAGGTAGGTCATCCTCTTCTGCTGATCCCAATGAGAGATCCCTCTAAGCTCGAACTCGTTCGGCTTCTTGACTCTGTCCGGAGACCTCCAAATATTCTAACGAGCTTCTTCTAGGAAGGGAATTTCTATTTGGATGTTCTCCCATGGCGTGTCGATTCGAACGGTCCCTGGCGTTAGCCTTGGAGAGGGAACCGCCTGTTGAGCGATTAATTCTGGTAGCCTTGGGATATCACGCTCATAGTCTTCACCTTCTTGAAGCTCATCGTCTTCTATGATTACGAGGTCTATAGACGCTTGTTGTAGAAAGCGCCGAACGTCATGAAGCCGTCGCCTTTGATGCTCCTCGGGCATGGAATGGGTCATCCACTGTCCTTCGAAGATATACTTGTCTAGGACCTCGTGTGGATTGACGCCATGTCCAGAGGGTCCGGTTGGTCTGGAGCGACTGAGGGAGTGGCTTGGGTAGCTGCTAGAGCTACAAGCATTGCAGCACTTGCTTCTTCTTCCGAAAGCAAGGGGCTTAAGTAGATCGGCGGTGTGGGCAAAGGCGTCCTGAGCTGAAAGGTTGGTGGGTCGATGTGGGCGGTGCGGTGCGTGGTGTGGGTAGTATGGGTTTGGTGAGTAGTATGGGTTTGGAGGGTAGTATGGGTTTTGCCAGCTCCAGTGCTTGTCTGTGCAGCGCCCGAGCCTTGTTCTTGGCCACTTGTAGATGTCCTCGGCCTCTTCTCCCCCTCATGAGGGTCCTGATCGTCAGAATCGTCATGTCTGCGCCGTGAGTGGGAGCTTTGGCCTCGGCAGGTGTCAGTCGGTGGCTCAGGATGGTCCATCAATCGGTGGGATTCTTCTTGCGGCGATCGGATGGAAAGGCCTAGCAGACGGGCGAGGAGAATGTCATGGAGCTCAGTGATGGGGATTGTGTATGGATTGATGAGGATGGAGGAAGTGGTTAGAGGGTCGGTGGTTGTGGGTTGTGGAGGTGTGGGGTTGATTTGTGACGAAGGGCCTTCAGAGGCAGGTGCTTTCCCGGAATCTCTTCGGGATGCCTCGATTGCTTGAAGTACTCTCTCTGTGATCTTGTCTTCCATTGACTGTACAGCGGCAGAGAGAACGGCCTGAAACTGCTCGTTCGTCACAAAGGGTGCGGACGCCTCCGTGAATGGACGAGGACGACTGATGTCGCCTGTTTTCAACCCTTGAGTAGACACCGACTCTGCGGGTTGGCTCACAGTCACTTGAGGTTGTGACTGTATGAGACTTTCACCCAATCCTCGAGTCGAATCTTGAGGATTCGTCTCTATGGGTGTTAAGGCAGGCTCAGGTTGCGCCTGCGAACCAGACACCACGTGAGTTTGTTGCGGCTCAAGATTGAGAGAAGAAGTGCCGGCAACACTTGTCGTGGTGGTTAGCGTAATATCTGGTGCGGTGGTGACTGCTGGAAAGAGCGACTCCAACTGAATACTGAGTCTTCTGGGAGTCCCCTAATCAGACTGATTTCCTCGTCAGACTCTGTGGAAGACGGGGTGGCGGTGTGAGGAGTAAGATCTCGATCGACGTTCTCCAATGTCTGATCTGTCACCAGTGAAAGTGAAGTGTGCCCCATTTCCGTTTCGGGCTGTGCTTCTTGTTGAAGAACTTCCTCAAAAGTTTCTTCGAGCACGCCAACATGTACGGGCTCTTCCACTTGTAATTCGAGTGCAGGAGCCTCGAGCTCCATCTTTGTAGCCACGATGTCGATTAGGGTATCTTCCATGTCGGGCATTGGCTCTTCGATCAAAGAGGACTCCTGTTGAAACTCCTGAGCAACGACGTCTATCATCGCGTCGTCAGGGTTTGGTTGGTGTTGGGGAGGGCTCACATGGTGATCTGCCGGGGGCCCTCTAATCATTTCTTCCGTTAAGTTGTGTTCCCGGTAGAATCCTCTGATACTCAGCTCCCGCAGGGTCGGCGAGCCTGAGTAAGTTGAGTGGAATTGGCATCGACGGTTGGTCCAGGTCCGTGAGCCGTGGGTTGTGGAAAAACTTAAGCCTTGGCGGCTGGTAGTTTCCACCAGGAGGCAGCTGGGGGATGTTCTGATGCAGCGCCATGATCTCCCTGATGATGACGTTGAACCACCGAGCATAAGGCACGTTCTTTGAGCGCCGGTTCTCCTTCTGCCGAATCTGGTCCGCGAGGTCGTTCCAGATTAGCTGAGCGTAGTCATAATTTCTTGAGAAGGCGATGCCGTGGAAGATCCTCAAAATATTGTTGTTGCCCTTATCGAATCCTGCGTGCTTGGGCGACAGATACTTATTCACTATTCCGAATAGTGTCTTCCACGGGTGTGGGATTCCGCTGCTCTGGACCTGAGCTAATCTTGTGAGCGGTGGTTGGTATCCCATGTGCAAGAAGTCCTGAATCATCTCGGCATCCGTTGGGAGCGGGTCGTAATTATCACTGTGGGGCAAGTCCAGTACCATGCCGAACTGGTTCTTGTCCATGCTGATATGCCGCGTCCCTATCTTTGTTACGAATCTGAAGGCTCCATTGTCCACTTCTCCTTGTATGCATCCCCAGAACTGCTGGAGATAGACCATTGGCACTGATGCAGTGACCACTAACGCATGCCAGATGGGGTGGCCTTGTAGGATTGATACGATGATCTCGTCTGGACACCTAAACGTGCTCAGATCGAGCTGGAAGTTCGTATCTTGAACCTTAAGATAAAGGTTGTGATCGTAGATGTGGTTGTATTTCGGGTAGCGATCCATCTGAAAAATAAGATATATAAAAGTTTATTAGGTCAATTTTATTTTTAGTTGAAATATGAAAAATTTCATCAAACTATAGTAATATCGCAAGTAATAGCATGTTCGATGAATTGTGAATTGAAATCATATCAAATGCATAGTGTAAGTTCAATTTCAAAAATCGTGATGGCATGAATGTAATTTCGAATGAAATATATGTCGTGTGAAAAATAGTTCGAAATTTCGCTAAGTATTAAATCAGTAAGTCACTGTTCATGCCGAGAAAATTTTCGGTCGAGAAAATTGAATTGCAATTTGATTTCCTATATATTGATTTCAATTGAAAGAATTCTGTCTAAATTTTGCGATCGAAGAATTTTATCCGCTATTGTTAGCTACAGTGTAAAAGACTTAGAAAAATTTCCTAAGTGTTGAAGTTGAAATCGTGACTGTAGTCGATCAATTTTACGATCGAGAAAAATTCCGTGTAAATTTACGATCGAGAAATTACGTCTCAGGTAAATTTACTATCGAAAAATTTTCTTCGATTGAATAAAATTTTCGATTCTAAATTTGTCGAGCGGGATGTGATATTCGATTGAAAGTAGAAGTTTTACGCTCGATAAAATTTGCATCTAAATTGTCTAGTCAGTGCATAAGTTTTTCGCTCGCAGAAAATTATAATTGGATTTTCGATGATAAGTGTAACGGTTAAAATCTTTTATCGTGACGACTAAATAAAAATTTTGTGATCGAAAACTAAATCGACACAAATAGTATCTCAATTGAATTGGAATTCAATTAGGATTATTTGCGATCGACAAAGTTCTTCGACAGCTTCAAAACTTCAAAACCCAGTTTCATCTAAACTCATTTTAAACGTCACAGATGCAGATTTTTCCGAAGTTTTAAACTATCTGTTTCATCAAGAACATCAAATCTATCCAAAAAAAAAACGGGCATTTAACTCAGAAAATCCAAGAAGCATGCCACAATTTTAGTGAAACAGTATACGTTTAACTAATTTTTTTTAAGAACAGTCGAAAAATTTTAACTAATCATGCGAAAAACTACAGAATGTAAATGCAAATCAAGTTATATCATTCGCAATCGTTAACCGAATCGAATTTCTACCTTAATCAGACGATTTGGAGTGAAAAATTGAAAGTTTTTGAAGGATTTTGTATCGTCTGAGAAAGTTTTGCGAGAGAGAGTTGTTTTTTTTTTTGATTAGGTTTTGCGTGAGAAAAAGTTTTTCGACTGACAAAAGTTAAACTTTTATTAACTAGCATTGATTTGTTTTCGGGCTTGTGATTTGACATTTTGCGATTTAATGGATCAGGCCCATTACTATTTGCACACGAAAAATTCAAATTTTTCGATCGCAAATTATCGCGGTTAATCAAAATCAATCCCGACACTGTTTACGATCGAGAAACTTTAGATTGCGAATTAATTCTAGTATCCAGTATCTCGATAGTAAGTTCTTCTAAAGAATTTCAGATTGACCCCTATTTCAAAATAAAATCCATTGTAAGGCTCCCCCTTAGTAATTGAAATAAATGCAATTAACTCCCTGTATTTTCTGTGTAGTAACGTCTGGCTCCCCTGGCAGAAATTTAAAAATCTGTACCACTTAGAGATAAGCGTTAGTAATAATGGAGTTAATCAACAATTTATTTTTGGCAATTTTATCTTTGAAATACTTGGTCTTGTGTCTAGCTCCTCTCTTTGTAGTGTCGACGTCTCGCTCCTTAATTTTGAAAGATCTGAAATACTCAGAGAAAAAACGTCAAAAATATTTGGAGCTAATCTACGAGTCTTATACTTGCTCCCCCTCAAATGATGCACAAAAAATTGACTAATTATGCAAGCATATGAAATCAATTCAAGTCACGAGCACACAAATTTACCAAGTAAGCATGTATACATGGTCCCCGAAAACGTGTACTTTAAAATATTGTGAGACGGTAGAAGCAATGAAAAATTTATTGCATTTAAACAATTTAGTACCAATGCAATCTAAAATTGCATTTAGAATGTGCGATACACTAAAGAAATTCGCATTTATTCAATTCAACGCATATGAAACATAACATTTCATGTCAAAATGTGCGAAATTTATTATTTATTATTTATTTATTATTATATATATGTATATATATATATATATATATTTTTATATATATATGGGGTCAGATTATTTTGCTTCGATCAATCGTCACGCCTAAAATTTTACGAGACATTCGAAAGAAGAAAGTGCCGTCAAGTCATGGCGTCAAACTAAAGTCCAAAGTTCATAGACTGGTGCATTTCGACAACTCTCACCAGGTTCGCTCCTGCTCTCAATTATAGCTATCTTGGGACTTTTATATTTTTATCACTGAAGTCAACACAAGCAATTTTAAGTCAATTTACCTGTGATCGAGTCATTTTTAATCATTTCACCTAAGCGAGAGACCGTCTATGTGGAATCAAAGGGTTGTAAGGGTTATAATTTGGCTAGGACTTAGAACGGAAGGAATTTAAAGGAAAGTGAGCTTATCTCTTCATCGTCTTCCAATTCTACGTCCGTCTCCCTTTTTTTTTCGGCGTCTTTCTGCTTTTCAATCTTTTCTCCCTCTTTTTCTTTTAAGAACTATCCCTTTTTATGTTATGCTCAAGCTGAAGCTCCGCTTCTCCATGAGGCTCTAGGAGATTATCGTAGGCGAAGTTCTTTTTGTTGGTTCTTGGGCCGATACCGTGCTCCTCTTCTCTTAATCCCTATAGAGGTTTCAGAGATTATCAATTTGGAGAAGTTCTCGGTTATGGAATTCGTACCCGAGGCTGCACTCGTCTTCTCGTTTCCCGATATAAGACCGGATTATCGTTGGAGAAGTTCACTTCGTGGTGCTCCTCTTCCAGCCGTTCTGACGAGCGTACGAGATTATCGTTGGAGAAGTTCACAGCAGGAACCATGCCACTTTCTACAAGGTAGTCGGAAGGCCGGTTCCTTTGGTCTGATTTTTGCGCGTTGAGCAATGCCTTCTTTTGTCATCATCTTAATTTTTCTTTTGTTATCTCCCCCTCCTTTTCTCGTTTGAACAACCATTCGAAGAGTATAGACTTCGGTTGAAGGCTGGGAATGGGTTTCAAATGAAGAAAAGGACATCGGAGAAGGCTCAAAGTGGATGACTAAGGGCTAACGTGGGGGGAATTTATATAAGGCCGTATGAGGAATATCCTAAACTCCCTTATCATTTTCCTGACGATCTAACGCAAGATGAGTATAACACCAAGAATCACTAGGTAAGACAAGTAATTTATGTGTGACTCACTCGAGAAGTAGATCCAAAGTAAGGAAAAAGGAACAAGGCTTGAATCCTCACGCATGTAGAGTGACTTTGTGTCTAGTGGAACAATCAAATGACCTTTTAGACACAAGAATGCGACTTAGACTGACAAATTTTAGGCAATTAAATCGATCGCATGTCGGGGTAAAATTCTAAGTGACTTTAGATCAAAACATCCTAAAGGATTTCGTCATACCCCTTGGTATCATATATAGAAATATATATTATATTATTATTTTTGTTTTTTTTATTATTATATTTTATTTTTATATTATTTTTATCACGCAAGATAAGGACAAAGAAGCATAGAAAACAAATAGAATAGAGCATGTGATAGTACAGAAGATCAGGTAATGCACATATTACGGAAGATTCAACATGCCTAATTTTCCGACAAGGAATTGAAATCGTTTCTCATCCAAGGCCTTGGTGAAAATGTCGGCTAGTTGATAGTCCGTGTTCACAAAGTACATCTCTATCGTGCCTTTTTCTACGTGATCTTTGATAAAATGATATCTAATGTCTATGTGTTTTGTGCGTGAGTGATGAACATGATTGCAAGTAATGGCGATTGCACTCTGACTATCACTATATATGGGTATATTATTTAGATTGTACCCATAGTTGCGAAGCTGTGTCCGCATCCACAGCATTTGTGCGCAACAGCTGGCGGCAGCTACGTATTCTGCTTTTGCCGTCGAAGTGGACACACAGTTCTGCTTTTTGGATGACTAGCAAACCAGCTTTTCGCCTAGAAATTGAGCGCCACCGGACGTGCTTTTCCTGTCAATTCGGCAACCTGCATAGTCAGCGTCAGTGTAGCCGATAAGTTTAAAATTCGTACCCTTTGGATACCATAGGCCAAGGGTAGAGGTGCCCTTAAGGTAGCGTAAAATTCTTTTGACTGCGAGCATATGGGATTCTTTGGGATCGGCTTGAAAACGGGCACACGAGCAGGTGGCAAACATGATATCCGACCGACTCGAAGTGAGGTAGAGAAGAGATCCAATAATACTGCGATACAGTGTGATGTCGACCGATTTACCAGAGGGATCGGCATCCAACTTGCAGCTTGGTGACATAGGAGTGCTGAGAGGCTTGCTCTGGTCTTGATGAAACTTCTTCAGAATATCCTTGTTGTATTTTGTCTGACTGATGAAAATTCCATCATTGAGCTGCCTGACTTGAAGGCCTAAGAAAAATTGCATCTCTCCCATGTGACTCATCTCGAATTTGCTCTTCATGAGATCTCCAAACTTCTTGCAGAGCCGAGGATTTGTTGATCCGAAGATGATGTCGTCAACGTATACTTGGACGACCATCAGATCTTTGTCATGCCATTTAATGAAGAGGGTTGTGTCTATCGTTCCTCGTATGAATCCAGGCTTCACCAGGAAATCACTCAGGACATCATACCAAGCACGTGGTGCTTGTTTTAGTCCATAGAGAGCTTTGTCCAAGCGATAAACATGATCGGGATGTTCTTGATCAACGAAACCTTCCGGCTGAGCGACGTAGACTTCTTCTTTTAACACGCCGTTGAGAAAGGCGGTTTTAACATCCATCTGATAGACTTTGAAGTCTTTGTGAGCCGCATAAGCCAGAAGGAGGCCGATAGCTTCGATACGGGCAACAGGAGCATAAGTCTCGTCGTAGTCGATGCCTTCCTATTGATTGTATCCCTTAGCAACTAGCCTTGCTTTGTTCCGGATCACTTCACCATCTTCACTTTTCTTATTCTTGAAAACCCATTTAGTTCCGACCACTGTTTTCCCATGTGGACGGGGTACCAAGGTCCACACTTGAAGACGTTCGAATTGTCCAATTCGGGTCTCGAAGTGCGTCTGCTACTTTGGTAGGCTCGTTTTGGCTCAGGGAGCAACTGAAAAGACTGTGTTGGCGACGTGTCCCCACACCAACCGAAGGATCGCCAATTATCTGATCAACCGAGTGGCCTCTCGTCCACTCGCGCTCATAAGGCAAGGCTGAAGTCGATGCGTCAACCATCTGTGGATCTAGATTGCCTATAGTCTCCGATTGATCATTTGTCTGAGGAAGTTCCAATACTGCACTTGGATTGATCGTCTCTGATGATACTTCCTCGATGACCACTGTAGGTTCTTCGGTGTTCTGTGGCAATTCTGAATCGGGTGGGGTAGAGGTGTGAGATGAACTTGGTACGTCGGTCTCGTTCGGTAGAGAATCCATTGTAGGTGTAGTCGTGTATGACCGATATACCGGTTCGAAGAGAGAATCCAAGTCGTCTATTGCAAGTCTCGTTGCTTCGTCTGACACTGATCCTGAAGTTGTTGCCATCTTCTGTTGGTTTTGTGCCAACACACCAGTGATTACGGGGTCTGAAATGTTGTCTTCAGAAGCCAATGGGTTGAGAACGGGTCCTGAACTGAATTGAGCAGGAACCAACGGGTTAGGCACGGGTCCTGGACTGAATTGACCAGAAGCCATTTCCGCCACTTCGTGGAAAGTGACATTATAGCTTTCCTTAATAGTTCGGTTGGACTTGATATATACTCGGTACGCTTTTGATGTTGAACAATACCCGACAAATGTAGCTTCGAATGCTTTAGGGTCGAACTTTGCACGTTGCTCTCGGTCGTTCGCCACAAAGCACTTGCACCCGAAGACTTTAAGGAAAGAGATGTTGGGCACTCTATTATACACAATCTCGTACGGAGTCTTGTTGAACCGTTTGTGAACCACCGTCCTGTTTTGAGTAAAACAAGCGGTATTGACTGCTTCAGCCCATAGAAAGTGTGGAAGTCCCGATTGGATCAGCATTGTACGAGCGGCTTCCACTAGTGTTCGATTTTTCCTTTCAACGACCCCATTTTGTTGAGGTGTTATGGCGGCTGAAAATTGTTGACTTATTCCAAGTTTCTGATAAAACTCACTGAGGTGATTGTTCTTGAACTCAGTGCCGTTGTCTATTCGAACAACTTGAATAGTCTGTTGCAGCAGATTTTGAGTTGTGTTCACAAAATTGATAATCAAGTCACCAGTCTCATCTTGCGTTCGGAGGAACTTTGTCCACGTGTAGCGAGAATAGTCATCTACAATCACTAGGACATACTTTCTTCCATTGATACTCTGAGTCTGCACCGGACCACAGAGATCCATGTGAATTAGTTCCCGTGGTCGAGAAGTAGACGCAATTTGCTTGATGTGATGAGATGCTCGCTTTATTTTTCCTAGGTGACATGCCGAACAGTGATGCTCCCTTTGTAGTTGTATAGTTGGAAGACCGTGAACCAACTTTTTCGTAGAAAGACGTTGGAGAGCTTTCATGTTTAGATGAGACAGTCGTTGATGCCATAGGCTGTTCCTCAGTAAATCAATCTGAGAAATGAGGCATACAGCTGTCGAGGGCCGCACAGACGTCAGGTTGATCGTGTAAAGATTGGATTTTCGAAGTCCTTGAAGGAGTTCTTTGTCCTGACTATCCAAAATTCTGCACCGGTCAGCATGAAAGACCACCTGGAAGCCTTTGTCACAGAATTGGCCTATGCTGAACAAGTGATGGTGGAGGCCTTCGACGTATGAGACATCTTTGATGGTCTGATTCTTCAGAATGATGTCCCCAAGTCCTAGAATCGGGGCTGAATCGTTGTTCCCAAATCTGACTTTGCCGTTTGGTCGGTCTTTGTAGTTGCTCAGCAGCTCTTGATTACCAGTAATGTGTGTGGAGCAACCAGAGTCGAGGTACCACATATGATGGATCTGCAAAAACAATTTAGAGAGCTTTAGGTACCCACTTAAGGATGGGTCCTCTCGGATTAACAGATTTAGTTTTGGGTTCAGATATGTCTCCTAAATCTATTTTTGGAAGAGTCTTAATAACCCATTGCACTGTTGGAAAAGTGGGTTTGGGTTTTGCCTCTATAGGAGACTTGGCCCTTTTGGCTTTTGTCGTCCTAGGCGGAGATTTAGGAACCCATTTGGGTTGAACCTTATAGGGAAGGTTAATTTCAGCACGTACAAATGCTTTGGAGGGTTTGACTGAGGAAAAGATCTTTTCTTGTGATAGTCTCGTAAGGTGCTTGGGGGATTTAATTTCTACGGGATACCTTAGGTGAGTACAGTCATGTACGGCGCCATAAGCTTTCTTTATGGCTGGATCTTGTTTCCTACGAGTCTTCCTTGTGGCATGTTTTAGAATGATTAATTTTTGAAGTAGAACCTATTTTGAAGTTGGTGCTTCTAAAGGTGATCGGCTGAAGTGAATAAGTAGAAGCAACTATCTTAAAAGTGGAAATAGCTCTTTTATTTCTACGAGTGTCTTTTATTGTAACAGAAGGAGTAGCATATTCAGAAACATTTAAATCTAATGGCTCCTTCTTTATCTTAGTGCTAGACACTCTCGCCTTTGTTTTTAGTGCTGACGCTACGCTCCCTGTAGACGTAGGTAAAGTAAAACTAGTCATAGCACTTTTAACAGAATTATTTTTACAATTTTTATCTTTCAAAGGCGTTTTTTCATTTTTCACGCTTTTTGTAATGGCGTGAGAGGTAGTTTGGGAGGACGAGGAAGCCTTGAGATTTTCCATCCCCTTAAAGAATTTTTTCTTTTCAGCTTCGAAATTCTCTCGTTCTTTTTCTAACTTTGCCTGTGACTCCTCTATCTGTTTTATGATAGGTGGTTTGTCGAGAGAATTTTTATAATTAACGGTTTTAACTTCCTCGTGGTGTGTTTGAGAGTCACGAGGTAGAATTTGAACTAAATTGCAGACAGGTGTTAGAGTTTCTTTCCTATTTTTGTCCCTTTCATTTAGTTCTTTGTAGTCAAAGGGAATTTCTGGACCATGTGGACCTTGTCTAATGGATGAATCGAAAGTATTTTCATAAGACGATTCAGCAAAATTTCTAAGAGAGGTTATTCCTAAGACCATGTGTTTAACATCGTATATTTCTTTCTTTTGTAAAACACACGGGTTAGTGAAACCTATGCCTTCTATAGGATTATAGAACTCTATATCATTGGGCTTGTTCAAAAATATCGTCTGTTAGGTTTGTCCCCTACGCGTAACTATATCGTCTAATTTCTTTACTTTGCATATACTTTCTTGCGTTCCTCACCTAGGAGAGCATAATTATTTTCCACGGTTAGTTTAGCGGCTTGACAGGCATCGAAATCCTTACTAAGCTCACTAATCTTAGCATTCGATGTTTCTAATTGAGCTTCTAAGTTAGTGATCTTAGAGGTAGCTTCGGTTATCCTACAATTTAAAATGGCTTTCTCGTTGAGATTTCTAACCAAGCAATTGTAGTTATCTGCTAGCCTATCTTCTAATTCCTTAATCTTTTCGCTCTGTTGTCCTAGTTGAGGTTGACTAGTCTCTCTAGAATGGGGGCTCTTAGTAAGTTCATCTATTTTTGCACTAGAGCTCCTAAATTCTTGTTCGAGACTATCTATCTTCTCCTGAGCTCTCTCAAGTTCGTTCTCTACTTCATTTATACTTTTCTGCTCACGTTTCATGTTAGCATATTGCTTTTGATATGATTCTAACATGGTCAATAATGTGGAAGGAGTGACTACCTCATTTGAAGACGTGGATGCGTTGTCGACGTCCGTACGAGTGGATGTTTCGGCGTCCAATTCGTTGTCGAGACGGGCCATGAGGGCTAAGTTCTCTTCTTCGGATCTCGACGTGTCCTCGAGCCATTGGTCCTGTTCGGCCATGAGAGCTACTCCAGCTTCTTTCTGTTTTGTCAATTGAAGCTTTCTGGAGTAGTAGTTTGCATCTCTTTTCTTCGGGAGAGTGCACTCTCTGGCGATGTGACCTGCTTTGCCACAGTTAAAGCATTTGTTAGTCTCTTTGGGATTCTTGTCCTCGGAACTCTCCGGAGCACGTTCTTTGTTCTTGGAGCTTGTAGTCCGAAGTCTATTGGCTAAGGTTGAAGACTTCTTCTTGAAGTACTTCTTGCTCATCATTTGTCCAATGAGAGCTAACTGTTTTCCAAGGGCTTTCATGTTCGGCTCGATGTCGGAGTCCAATCCATCTTTCGACTCTGATGATAAAGGTGGCCTAACGATCTTTTCCTTTCTTGATGTTGTGCTCCTCTTCTCCGAGACTAAGGCAACCGTGTCATCGGTTTGTTTGCCTTTCTGCTCTTTGGTAATCTCGCGAATATCATCCTCATGCTGAGAGAGATTATCGAACACGGCATGGACATCCAACTCCTCTAGATCTTTATTTTGTCGTATTTGAGTGGATATTTTCTTCCATTCCGTGGGCAGAGAAGATAGAAATCTTATGTTTGTCTCCATGTTTGTCTTCATTATTTCTATCTTCCTCATCTCGTTGAGAAGAGTGAGGTATCGTTGGTAGATTTCGTATAGACTCTCCTCCGGCTTTGCTTTGAATGAGTCGTAAGCAGTGAGAATGTTCGCCTTCTTGGCCTTTATGCCAACTTCCGTCCTTTGCATCATCCTATGCAGCTCATCCCACATCCCTTTGGCCGATGTAAGGCTATCGATTTGTCTATATATATCGTTGGGAATGCCCTGCCTAAGGGTATTCATGGCTACTAGATCAGCCTTAGCTCGAGCTCTTTCCTCCAGAGAGTATTCTCTAGGCTCCTTTAGTCGCCTAGAAGCTGGAATTGCTGGAGTAGTTGTTTCGTCCCCGGGTACATGAACCCAGAACTGTGCCGGTCCCTCTTCAAGAGACTGCAGTAGATTTTCTGCTTGATCCTTTAGAGCGATGAAATTCAGGAAGCGGCTTCTCCACACTGTGTATTCGCCTCTTTGTAAGATCGGCGGACGGTTGTCATTTCCGAGTGTGTATGCATCCATGTTTGTATTATAGTAGTCGAGTTGTTGAAGGATCTTCGTTGATTGTTTTGAGGGTTGAAGACGATGTCAAGTGCTTCACAAGTGACGAAATTTGTTAGTAGCGTTTGATTCGAAGATTAGATCGACAATTATTTTCGATTCAATCTTTAGAGTATGATCGAAATTAATTTCGTCGATATAGAATGTATTTACTGTTTTCGTGCGAGAAATTTTGTCAGCGGAAAATTTTACGAGCGAAATAAATTGCCCAAAATCGTTCAGTCGAGAAACATTTCCTGATTGTGAATTTATTTCGATCGTAAAGAAACAGTACGTTAGTAAGTTTCTCGACAAGTCAAAATAAATCCGTTGACTAGAAAAGTTTCTCGCATATAAATGATTTTCGCCTGGTCAAACGTTAAAAGGTTTGACTGAAAAAGTTTTTCTAGTGAAAGTTATTACGCATGCAAGGTCAAAACTGGTCTCACTCGAAAAAGTTTTTCACTGGATAATGCTCGAGAAATATTTCTAACTAAAAACGTTTCTGCTGATGACGATTCTAGCACTGACTTCGTATTCTTACCGAGAAAAATTCTCGCGCTAAGTTTATCGATCGAGAAACTAATCCGATCGCAAAACTTAGCGAGAAAAATTTGAGCAATCGAGAAAAATTCACAGAATACGATTAACACAAATTCGAGCAAAAACAAAGAATCAGATAGTGAAGTTTGAGGTAATTGCTCGCAATCAAGTACTAATCACGCACGAACAAGCAATTAAACACGTTATGAAGCAAAATATATCGAATTTGATCAAAATCAGAACGTGTTCTTCATGTTCTTCGTCAACAGTAAAATTTCATAATCAAATTAATCAAAATTCGACGTTCAAGCTGCTACTGATTTAGTTGCAATGATCATTTATCACTTAATCTAGCACTGAAACATCAGATTCAAGTCAATTAAGCACAGAATTAAGCTATTAGATCGAAAAACTTTTCGCGCCAAATCTGTTCTTCGATGGAACAGTGTTCGAAATAAAATTTCGATCCAATTCTAACAATTTATGATTCAAAACAGAACTAATCTGCTCTGATACCAATTGTTAGGTCATCAGATTAACAACTCTACGATCCTAGGCTAGAATTCATAGTAATTCGATCGTTTAGATAATCAATTGAATTCGATCGAAAAACTCAAGTTAAGAACACTAGAGAGAATTCAATTAGAGTGAGAAAGTTACTGTTGTTTCTCTCTCTAGAAATCGAATTGCAAGCCCTTCGGATCAATTATCTAAACTTTCTCTATTAAGCTCAATTGATTTACATGTATTTATACCAAACAAATTTGGTATAAATATCAAACTAGTCCTAATCTAAGGACTACTATACAAAACGCCCCTAATTACAAGGACAACTAATGAAATCAAGCACAATTGCAAATGGTATTCTACAATCTCTCTCCTCTCTTCTCACTCTTCCTTTTCTTCTCTTCATCTTCTTCATTTTTCTTATCTTCATATCGTCCTTGTTCTTTTTTCTTTTTTCTCTGCTTCTTCATTTTTTTCTTATCTTCATAGTCGTTTTTCTTTCCTTCTATGCTCTGCAGTAGTATGGCGATAGGAAGGATGCGGCGGAGGTGAGGCTGGAGATGGAGGATGGGGATGAAAGGTAGCGGCGGTGGTGGATCTGGGCAGCGAAAATTCGGGCGGTGGCGGATCTGGCAGCGGAAGTCGAGTTGGTGGCGAATCTGGCAGCGCGGCGGTGGCGGATCTGAGCAGAGCGACGAGCTGGCAGCGACGACGAGGCGGCGGCGGCGGAGACGAGCTGGCATGTTAGGAATATTTTGTAGCATCCTTTGATTTATGTAATCTTGGGTTAATATGTGTTATTTAGTGGGTTGTTAGTAGTTTGGGGTGACTTATGATATTAAGTCATAGTGTAGTATTGGGCTTTAATATACCAAACAATTGTGGTATATAAAGCCCCATTTACCCTAAATAGGGTTTTATCAAAAGTATTGAAAGGTAAGCCACCTTGTACGTTAGATTAAGAAAACACACACTAACACACACACTCAAGGTGTTCTTCACGTTCTACATATTCAAATCAATCTTTTGATCCTTGTTTGGTAATAAAAGGGCCAACAAGTGGTATCAGAGCCTAACGCGGATCAATATCTTCCATTTGAATCCAGTTTTGCTCGATTTCGACGTGATTTGACGAAGATTTTTGCTTGAAAAACTCATTCTCTGTTTTTCACTGTTTTTGGATGTTTTCAAATCGTTTTTCAGTGATTCTTCACTCCTAGGACATTAGAAAACTGATATTGAGTACATCTAGGTTCTTTCACGTCGATTCCAGTCAAGTTTGAGTCTGATTTAAGCAGAAACGAGACAGAAAATCTGTTTTTCACTGAACTGGGTACCATTGAGTTTGAAGGTTTCGATCGAAACTCACTGTGAGTAGTTTCGATCGATTTGGATTTCAGGAATTTCTTCGTAAATTTCATTGTTTCGCCCGATAGTTTTCTCGGCGAAAGTTTCACACGTTTCGCCCGAAAGTCAATCAATTTGAATTTAGATCAATTCTTTGCATTCTTCACAGTTTCGCTCGAAAGATTTCTCGGCGAAAGTCCAATTGTTTCGCCCGAAAGTCGTTTGCTTTCAGTTTTGATCGATACTTTTCTCAGCAAAACTCAATTTCTTTCGCCCGAAACGCTACAGTGCCTAATTTCACAGATTCGATCGAAACTCACATTTTCAGCAAATTCCATTGAATTTCATCCTGCACACTTTCGCCCGAATCTTGAAATCTTGAATTGACCACTTTCGCCCGAATCTTGAAATCTTGAAATCTAAACTCAATCTCACACTTTCATACTTTCACACTTTCGCCCGAATCTTAAAATCTAAACTCATTTTCGATTGCTCGATTCTCAACACATTTGGACCAATCGTTGAGATTAATTTTCATATCATACTTGAATCGACCACGTACCTATTCACTTAACACGAATCGTTCAAGCAGTACACTAAATTCATCAAACTCTTATATTTCGACAGAATTCACCTAGTGAATTTCCATACTCAACATTAGAAATTACTCAAACTTGACTCTTTCTTTCAAAACTAAAGTATTTCATTTCGCAGAGATATCCCGCATTAACGATCATTACCAAACATAAACATGGACGGTCTTGCTATTGGATCTGACAACCGTGCACCACTACTGAGATGGGGAGAGTACGGCATATGGAAGCAACGATTTATCAATTTCATAGAAATCAAAGATGTAGACCTCGCAAACGACATGCTCTCCTCCATATTTGAAGGACCTGCTCAAGTCTGGACCATCATCCCTGCTCAACCCGATGCTGTTCCTCCTATTCCAGAGAGGAGAACTCCTAAGGATCCTAGTCGATACACCGATGCTGAGAAGGCACGTGCCAGAGCGGACAAGCTTGCCCGACACTATGTACTTCAGGCTCTACCAAACGATGTCTACAAGCAAGTCGACGCAATGGTCACTGCAAAGGAAATTTGGGATGAAGTTTGCAAGATGATGGTTGGAACTGAAGTTAGTAATTTATCTAAGAAATCCAGCATTCTTACTGCCTATGACTCCTTCAAAGCTAAGGAAGGGGAAGAACTTCGAGATGTTTACCTTCGCTTCTTGACCATCATCAACGAGATGAGAAAGATCAACATCCAGCGATCCAATCTCGAACACAACATCAAGTTCCTTTCCACACTTCAACCTGAGTGGGGACGGATTGCAGTTCTGGTTAAGCAACAGAACAAAGATCTGGACGCTATGGATATTCACTCCCTGCACGATAATCTCTCACAGTACTCGCAGTATGCCAAAGAAATCAAGAACGAAGGAAAACCAAACATCGACATGGAACCAATTGTATTGGTAACCTCTAAGTCAAACAACAGGAGCTTGAGGACTTCTAAAGGAAAGCAAGTCGTACAATCTGACTCCTCTGACAACGCCGAATCTGATCAAGAATCTGAGGACGAACTCGAATCCATCAGAAAGAAACTAGCAATGATCTCAGATACGGTCAATAAAATGAGCGCCAAGAAATCATCTTCTGCTTTCAACAAACAACGAACATCGGGGGGGAAACAGAAGTACGTTGCCCCTGATGAGGCTGAAACTAAGAAACCTGAAGCAGTGAAGAAATGCTTCAACTGTGGCAAGCCGGGTCACTTTGCTTCTGAATGCTACAGACCCAAGAAGAAAAACAATGAGTATTATAAGAAAAAATTTCAGCTCTCACAGCGCAAGGAAGCGGGAATAGTCTTGGTTGCTGAGGAAGAGGAATGGCTAGAGGACACATCTGATGAGGAGGAAGAAGAAATGGCCTTCATGGTGAAAAGCATTGAAGATGACTCCGACGAGGATGAGCCAGACCTCGGATCAGACAGGACGGATGTCTCTTCATCCGACCAGGAGGTATACACTCCTTCCCTAAACGATTTCATTAACCTTGAACATAGGATAGCCGAACTCTCCATGCATCGTAAAAATTACTCAGAGCTCCAAAGCAATTTCGACAAAAATTATGCCTTGATAAACAAACAACAGGAAGAGATAGCTATTCTTAATGAATCCTTGACCTTGTCTGAAACTAAAGTAAAGACTTTAGAAGATCTTGTAGAGAGCAAGGAGAAACAAATTAGCGATATGTGTAAAAGCTTGAAAGACAGCGATGAGGAACGTGGAAACGTATTGTCTCAATACGAATTAATCACAAACGAACGTGTTCGTCTATACAAGAAAGTCAAAGAGCTAGAGGACATTAACACCAAGAGAGGTCAATCTGAACGAACCGTCTTTCTTAGTCAACCTAAAGATGTAGAATTTTATGATCCCCGCGAAGGTTTAGGATTTGAACCCACCACCAACCCTGAAGCAGAGAAAGTACGATCTTTGTACAACATCAAACGTTTTGGGTTAAGCATTGAACAATTGAGGCCCTTCGTAAGCTCAAGAGAGGTGACTGAAACTGACAAACAAAAACGGAAGAACAAGGAATTGGCTCAAATCATGTGTGACTACAACGAACTCAATGATAGTTACAAAACTAGAGAGACTACACTCTCTGATGATTACATGTCACCATTTGGACCCGAAGGCACTGACGAACAGGCTAAACCTATTTTTTCATTTATCTATATTCCAGAAATTATACGCAAAATAGGTTCCTTGACTGCCTCCCTAGAGTCGGAAAGGAAAGCTCACGAAGAAGAGAAAACTATTTTGCTGAGCAAAATATATACTCTTGAAAACTTCCCCGACGCTTACAAACCTTCCACCTCACGTCCTGTTCCAGAATCCTCTACGTGTAAATGCAAGCAAACTACAAAGAAAATATCTTTATCTCACACTAACTTTGTATCGCATGTGCTCACAGACAAAGGCGTAATACCTAAGGAAGCGAAGAAGGTTCTACCGGGCCCAGCTAAGAAGACAACAGTCCCTGATAAGAAGAAGAGACCAGCCTCCAACCTTTCTTCTCATGTTTCAAAATCATTTGCATTTCCAAAAGTGACTTCTTGTAATGTCGCAGAACGTGTTTCGTTATTCCATTCCCTTAAATCAAAATTCTGTCATGTCCACAATGATGTTCTTTCTCATCCTTGTGACAGTCATTTCCACAATAGCACTTCCCCATCACATATCGCTCATTCTAAGGACACATCTCCCACGCCGTCCAACCATACTCTTAAATCCAAAGTAATGAAACACAACATCTTCAAGACCAAGCCAAGCAAGAAATTAAGTCCAAAACAGATTTGGATTCCGAAATCTCAACTGCATCCTATAGGAAATCAACAAGCTTGGATTCTCAAACCAGCTACACAACAATCTAGCAAAGAATTAAATCTAGCAACGAACAAGAAATCTGCTAAACCTGCTACCAAAAGGGGACCCATCTATAAATGGGTGCCAAAACTTACTTGATTCTTTTTGCAGGTCCGTCATGTGTGGTACTTAGATTCAGGTTGCTCCTCACACATGACTGGAAACAAAGAGCTGTTGAGCAACTTCTCTGAAGGATTCCTCGGGAAGGTCTACTTCGGAAACGGTCAATCTGCATCCATGCTAGGAACGGGTAATCTTATCCATGACAGGCTAACCATCAATGGAGTATCCTACGTCGAAGGACTGAGCTACAATCTATTCAGCATAGGTCGTTTCTGCGACAAAGGCTTCAAGGTGAACTTCGAGACCAACAAATGTAGTGTCACAGATATCAATGGAAGAGAGCTACTCACTGGACACAGGAAGACGAATCTTTACTTCATTGACCTCAAGACTGTCCGACCGACATGCCTTATTTCTCGAGCTTCTCTACATCAGAACGATCTCTGGCATCAGCGACTCTCTCACCTCAACTTCAAAGACCTGAACAAACTGCGATCAGAAAACTTGGTAAAAGGGCTTCCCTCGTTCAGATATCACAAAGAACATCTTTGCTCAGCGTGTGAAATGGGAAAGATAAGAAAGACCTCCCACCGGACCAAACACGTAGCCTCAACTTCCAAACCTCTCGAACTCATTCATATGGATTTGTGTGGACCCATGCGCACTCAGACCATTAATGGGCGAAAGTATGTGTTAGTCATTGTGGATGATTTCTCACGCTACACATGGACTAAATTTCTAAGAACCAAGGATGAAACTCCAGGTCTAATCATTGAGTTTATCAAAACAGCTCAAAACCTCTACCAACTAAGTGTACAAATCATCAGAACTGATAATGGGACAGAATTCAAGAACAGAAAACTCAGTGACTTTTATGGATCACTTGGAATCACCCAACAGTTCGCAGCAGCTAAAACACCTAAACAAAATGGGGTAGTTGAGCGCAAGAACAGAACCTTAGTTGAAGCAACTCGTACACTCCTCATTCACTCTGGATTACCTCACTTCTTGTGGGCCGAAGCAATGAATACAGCTTGTTACACTCAAAATCGTGGCTCACTTCACAAGAGGTTCAATAGGACACCCTATGAGTTGATAAATCGTAGAGTGCCAGACGTCTCATTCCTGAAAGTCTTCGGGTGCAAGTGCTATGTGGTAAATGATCGTGAAGATAGAGGCAAACTTGACCCAAAAGCATTCGAAGGCATACTGGTGGGATATTCAACAACATCAAAAGCCTATCGCATATATCTCAAAGAGAAAAGATCTGTTATGGAGAGCGTTAATGTAACGTTTGATGAAGTAGACCGAGTTGTTTCTGCACAAATCAGTCCAGAACCAGGACTTCTACGAGAATTGACGAAGGATCAACCTAGCACTTCCACTGTGGGCGAAACCTCAAAAACAAATATGATAAGTGATATGGAACTAGATCTCTTATTTGAAGATATCTTCCCAAAGCCACTACCACACATTGCTTCAACAACTTCTGCGGCACCAGAAAATATTGATCATGCGGAGTCTAACAATGACAATATACCTCCTACAATGGAAAATCTTCATCTTGATGACGAAAGTGAATCCCCAACAGATACAAAGATCATATCCAGCTCAGGAGCTGAAACTCCACAGCCTTATGATACTACAATAGAAATCTCTTCAGAAGAGTCAGTAATTCCACAACCTGGAGAAGAAATAGAACATCGGGCTGATCAAGGTGGAGAAACAGTATACGATGCAAACACAGCTGGATCATCACAGCCTAGTACCAGAAAGTGGACTCGAGCCCACCCAAACTCACAAATAATTGGAGATCCCTCCACTGGAGTAACCACACGGGCATCAACGATGAACGAAAGCCTCTACTCCTGCTTTCTAAGTCAAAAGGAACCCAGTAAAGTAGCTGAAGCACTCGCCGATCCGGACTGGATAATTGCCATGCAGGAGGAAATCAATCAGTTTGAGAGGTTGAAAGTTTGGAACCTAGTACCTAGACCAGCTGGGAAAACCATTATAGGGACTAAATGGGTGTTTAAAAACAAAAAGGACGAGCAAGGAGTTGTTATCCAGAATAAAGCAAGGCTGGTGGCAAAAGGCTACAATCAACAAGAAGGAATTGATTATGATGAGACATATGCCCCAGTCGCAAGAATAGAAGCTATCAGGATATTCTTAGCTTTCGCTGCACACAAGAACTTCACAGTCTACCAGATGGATGTCAAAACTGCATTCCTCAACGGAATACTAAAAGAAGAAGTTTTTGTTTCCCAGCCTGAAGGTTTTGTGAATGAACAACTCCCAGACCATGTCTACAGACTCGATAAAGCTCTATATGGACTTAAACAAGCTCCCAGAGCCTGGTACGAGGTCCTCTCGGATTTTCTCATCTCATCAGGTTTCACAAAAGGGAAGATTGATACGACTCTTTTTATCAAAAAGGACGGCTCAGACATTATGCTAGTACAGATCTACGTTGACGACATCATATTCGGGTCAACAGACTCACGAATGTGCAGGAACTTTGGGGATCTAATGAAGCAGAAATTCGAAATGAGCATGATGGGCGAACTAAGTTTCTTCTTAGGACTTCAGGTTAAACAGCTTCACAATGGAATCTTCATAAGTCAATCCAAGTACATTCACGACATACTCAAGAAGTACAACTTGGACAACTCAAATACTGCCATGACTCCCATGTCTACCTCATGTAAACTTGACGCAGATTCCACAGGAAAATCTGTTAACCAGACAACTTATCGAGGCATGATAGGCTCTTTGCTCTATCTTACATCAAGTAGACCGGATATCATGTTCGCCACATGTCTCTGTGCACGCTTTCAAGCTGATCCAAAGGAATCTCACATGCTCGCGGTCAAACGAATTTTCAAATATCTCAAGGGAACTCCAAATCTAGGTCTATGGTACCCGATGGAATCAAGCTTTGATCTCGTAGGATACACAGATGCTGATTACGCAGGATGCAAGCTGGACAGAAAGAGCACTTCTGGAGCCGCTCAATTTCCCGGGGGTAAACTCGTAAGCTGGTCGTCTCGAAAGCAAAATTGTGTCTCAACATCGACAGCAGAGGCAGAATATGTCGCTGCTGCGAGTTGCTGCTCACAAATTTTGTGGATGAGAACCCAACTGCGAGATTTTGACATAACGTTAAATCATATCCCAATTTTTAGTGATTCTAAAAGTGCTATAGCTATAACAAGTAATCCAGTACATCATTCACGCACAAAACATATAGACATTAGATATCACTTTATTAAGGAACATGTGGAACAAGGTACAATCGAAATGCATTTTGTCCACACCGATCTTCAACTTGCTGACTTATTTACTAAGGCATTGGATGAAAAGCGTTTCCAATTCTTGGTATCTAGGTTAGGCATGTTGAACCATAAGACATGATCGATTGTCCCTACATGAACCTGATATTGTGTAAATAGATCATTTCAATTTTTCTCTATATGTTATGAATGGTAAAAATCCTACTATTATATCTAGGGGGAGACCAATAAAAATTTTTATGCACTAGTTTAGGGGGAGTCATTATTAAATGGTTCGCACAAATACTTCACACAAGGAATTTATGATTCCTCATCAAATTTAATTTATATAGTATGGTGAAACTCCTTAAGCTTCTATCAAAAATTAAAATTATTCAAATATTTCAAATATCACAATTATTTCTCGGCGAAACTGCATATCGATCGAAACCCTTTCAAATTGATTTGCCAATTGTACTAAACAAGTTTCGATCGAAACTAAGCTTTAACTCTTGATTTATTGGTTTCTTGGCAAAACTGACTTTCGCTCGAAACACGTTTCGATTGAAATTGCAATTTGATTTCATACCTTTATAATTTTATCGGCGAAACTGACGTTCGCTCGAACCACACTACGATTGAAATTGATTTTTAAATCCTTTGACATTTCTCTCGGCGAAACTGACTTTCGCTCGAAACTTATTTCAATCGATCGAAATCAAAATTGACTCTTCACAATTATTCTCGGCGAAACTGAGACTACTTATTTAAATAGAGTTTCGCCCGAAACACTTCTTCTTCATCGATTCTCAAATTCACTCATAAACCCTCTCTGAAATCGCACACGAACTCATCACTGTCTCATTTTTTTTCTTTCTCGTTTACTGCAACTCCAAATCCCTCATTGGTAAGAAAAAACGTTTAATCTACAGCTTTAAACTGATTTTTTTTCTCATTCGTGCAGGTTACGCATATTAGGGTTGCGTGTGTTCGCGCAAATCATTGTTTAATGTGTTTTCACATCGCCTTGATTCGCTCGACACTACTCTCTTGCTTCAATTTCACATTCCAATCGATCGACTGTTACTGAAAATTTTTCTTATTTTGTGTTTTCAAATCGACGTTTTTCTAGGGTTTTACAACTTTCGATCGAAACAGGGCATTTCAATTTATCACAGTTTCGATCGAAACAGAGCATTTCAATTTATCACACTTTCGATCGAAACAGAGCATTTAAATTTTTCACAGTTTCGATCGAAACTGACGACATAATTAATTTCCATCGATTGACACCACTATTCCACAGTTTCGATCGAAACTCAAGGCTCAATTGAATCGATTGATTCGTGACGATCGAAACTGAACTGATTTACACTTTCGCCGCACTTATTCACATTAAATATGACTTTCGATCGAAACTGGGTTATAATTTCACCTTCGCCGAATTTACCTTAATTGAACATCACTTTCGATCGAAACCACAATTCAAATTAAACTTATCGCACGATACACATTAATGACCGAAACTCAAAATCAATTGAAATTGGCACTTTCGCCGCTAACTTAATCCAATTTCAATTGTTGCCGAATTTTTGCCAAATTTTTCTAAGTCCTAACATGCTTATCAACGAATTGCACAACTTTTGTATGCTTTCTAAGTCAAATGGTCGATTTCCACTAATCCACTGCTTTTATCTTGCAGATCGACCACAATGGTGAGACAAATTGACGAGATTTTCGCCTCTAAGGACTGGGCACAGAGGACACCCAATAACCATCAACTTGACTTCAATAATACCTCGTGCCCAGATCCTATCATTATTAAAATCCTCGCAAACCACCCTCTACGAACCGCCCTAAACATCACCGAGGTAGTCCCTGAAGTGTATGTACAACAATTTTGGTCTATCCTTCAGAAACCAACAAATCGCCCCACAATAACCACCCTTTCCGCAATAATCGACAACACCATAGTCGTTTTTACTCCAACCATTCTCCGTTCCATTCTCAACCTACCACACTCACTCATATATGATTCTCCTCTATCTAATGACGTCCTAATCAGGGATTTCCTTTTCATGGGCCACAAACCTAACGCCCAAAATTCCATTCACCTCCCTGACTTCACAGCCAAAGACATCCCTGGACCATGGAGGACCCTGTTCCTGATCGTAAACAAATGCCTCTCGCCCAAACACTCCGGGTCCGACAAATGCAACCGAAACATTATGTTGATTTTCCATGGGATCGTCTTCAACAAAAATTATGACGTCGCCCAACTCATCTGGTCGGATATCCTCGATCAACTTCGAAGGCGAGGTCTCGGATCTACGAAGCCAGTGCTCCCTTACTTACGGTGGCTACCTGTCATCATCCAACATTTCGTGGATCTTCATCCTGAAATCGAACGACGACCAAGAGAAGAGGGCTACCAATCTCCGAAGCTCAACAAAATCCAATCATCGAAGAACAAATCCGATCAGGAGGCCATGATTATCCAAGATCATTTACTTCGTCTCCTCGATCCAAATGAGCCGGAGCTGCGCAAATATAAGCGAGCCAACAACCTCGACGACGTCCCCGTGGCTCAACACAACCCAGTTGAACCTAACCCAGGGACAAGCCAACCCCCACAGCCAAATGTAGGTCTAGGACACTCCTCATCCCCAAGCCAAAACAAAAGCGCAAATCCAAAGGGGATGACCGAGGAGGAAAACAGGAACGGCGTACAAAGCAAAAACACGACCGTACTCCTCAGCCAACTAATCCACTAACAAGCCGGACCGAACCCATAAGTACAGGGGTTGACTTTGTCTTCCCCCGAGTAGAAGTCGCGACATCGGGTCCAATCGCGCAAACTACCCTTCCCAGCCACTCAATCATCTCCCAACAGATGATTGTTTCACATACTCACGAGGTGCCACGTCATTCATCACCACCTCGCTCGGAGGTGGTTGATGTAACAAGCAGTACTCCGCCTCAGACTGCACCTTCTTCGATCACTTCGAGTCTAGTGCCCTCACCATCCATAATTTCTCCACTTTCTAGGACACTACCTTTAGATTCTGCACCTCTAGATCTTCGTGATCTAGACCGAACGCTCTACGATGTCTCCATACTAGAGTCTAGTACGGAACAGAGCGGAAGCCCCAACGTAGTCAACATCACTGCAGCTACGACCTTGGGCCATCAAACTGAGTCAGTCTCAGCTTTGATGTCAACGATGAGCCTTCGTGGCCTCGGTGCTTCAAGTCCTGTGCAAACGGGCGGCACATCAGTACCCTCTACTGACGTTGTGATGACGGAACGTCTTAGTGACTCCGTCCGGTTATTTTCCCCGTTCGTGACGGAGGCCAGGCTGGATGATCGCCTCGCAGAGTTTCCAGAAGGACTCGAGAACACAATAATGGCCAAAGTCTACAGTACCATTGAGACCTCCACTCGAGACAAAGGCAAAGCCCCCGTCACCGAAGACGCCTCCACACGAGCCGAGCCATCCCCTGCCTCTGAGGAAGGGCCGTGGAACGTACCAATTCCAGAATTGATTGACGTTCTACTGGCAAGACTTCGCAGTGCCCCAACGCTGACTGCGTACGAAGCGGAGGTCCTCCGACGTTTGGAACTTCCATTCAACCATCCTAATCCCGGCGAGGCCCAGTCATCAAGACATTCACGTGACGACCCTGACGGTGGGGGTCGTCCCGAGGGGGAGAAGACACAAGGGACAGGGCCTTCGCCGCAGCCACAGTCACAACCTAGAACCACCCAAACATCCACCAGAACAAAACCATCTACACCCACCCAAACCAGAAAATCTACCCGAACTACTACCAATACAACCCAAACGACCCAAACATCAACCGTGAGTCCATCACCGCCTAGCCTTACAAACCCAAGAACTTCCTCTGACCCTCCTTCTTCTGACCCTCCATCCTCACATTTTCTATCTCTCGAAACACTTTAAAACCCACACTCAGCGGTAGAGAAGTACATCTTCAACGACGACTGGTTAACAAAGCCGATGCATCCAGACTTGGCCAAGGGCTTACTGGACAACGCCAGATATTTCTTAATGAAGGCGAATGTTGACCTAGCACTAATCGACGATGATGAGCTCGAGGAAGGTGAAGACTACGAAGCAGACATTCCAGAACTTCCAGAGCTTCTCAAACACGCTGTCGTTGATAAAGAGTACTCCACCTCGAAGTCGAAGAAAGGAAAAGAACAGACGCCGCTGTGGGAAAATGTCAAAGTGATAGCTCCATATCAAGAAGAGATACGGAGAAGCATTTGGAGGAAGAAGGATAGGATCAAGGACCTAGACGAGCTGAGTCTAAGAGGCCTAACTCATCTCCCGAGGCCAACTGCTGTACGATACTTGCTCTCTCTTCGTAGAGGGCTTGTGTGGAGAGCAAAAGATACAGATGTTAACGTTCTTAGAAGAGAAGAGAAAGAAAAGGCCAGAATCAACAAAATCTTGGGAGTCCGGCGAGGTCGTGTCGACTACTATGAATATCCTATCTATAAGGTGCAGCGAGAAGATGGAACGGTTGAGGAACTGACCGAAGGCGATCTCTCCTACATCAGAGGTGAAGATGTTGATCGGATACTCGTAAGCTTCAGATTTCTTGGAACACTCCAAAATCCAGACTTGAAAGTGGGCTACGTTGCTCTAAAGCGATTCATGATGCGCCAAATCAAGTTCAATTCGACTCACGATCTTCAAATGGCGGTGGAAGGCAACATGAAAAGGGTGAATCTCACGAAGCCATCCTTCGAAGTCCCCGACTCAAGTCTCGGAGAAGGCCATATTATCAATGATGACAACGATCCATCTGTTGTCTACATCAATTACAAGGGAGAAAAGAGGCTGATGAAAACATCCGAGATTGCTAAATTCAGCGATGGGACGCTGCTGATTATTCGAGTGAAACTCGAATGGATTTTGGAGAAGCTAAGGAACGAAGAAGCAGAAGTCCAGGAAAAGTACGAGAAGCTGATCGACATCATCTCCGATCGATTATCCTTACGAAGAACGATGCGATCATACGAGTTCAGACTTGGACTCAGGAAATCGATTGATGCTGTAGAGAAACCCAAGAAGAAAAAGACACAAAAGACGCCAAAAAGAAAAGGATGCTAAGGGGGAGATTGTTAGGAATATTTTGTAGCATCCTTTGATTTATGTAATCTTGGGTTAATATGTGTTATTTAGTGGGTTGTTAGTAGTTTGGGGTGACTTATGATATTAAGTCATAGTGTAGTATTGGGCTTTAATATACCAAACAATTGTGGTATATAAAGCCCCATTTACCCTAAATAGGGTTTTATCAAAAGTATTGAAAGGTAAGCCACCTTGTACGTTAGATTAAGAAAACACACACTAACACACACACTCAAGGTGTTCTTCACGTTCTACATATTCAAATCAATCTTTTGATCCTTGTTTGGTAATAAAAGGGCCAACATGGCAGCAACGACGAGCGTCGGAGACGACGAGGCGGTGGCGGCGACGAGCTGGATGCCAGATCCCGTCGACGGTGGCTTGCCGATTCTCTGGCAGGCTTTTTTTTTATTTTTTTACCCAGTTTTTGCGACGGAACTTCGCTCGTCGCAAACAATGTTGCGACGATTGTAAGCGACCTGGTTTTTCCGACGGACCTTTTAGCGACGGCGACCTTCCGTCGCAAATCCGTCGCAAAAGGCTTGTTAGCGACGGAAATGCCACGGTTGGCGTCGTCGCTATCCAAATTTTTGTTTGTAGTGTATCTCGTGCCTCATTTACCAAATCAAAAAATCTTCGAACATTACGGGGCAAATTAGAAGTCAGTTCTTACACAATATCCAACAAAAAAGTAGTTTCAAACAAATAGACAACATTCAACATAACAATCTCTTTATATTTTTCCTCAAACTTACGGATAATCTTTCGTGTTTTACCACTATACGGCTCGCAACAGCAACCTCATCGTGCGAATCACACCTTGCGTTACTGCATAAACTAAAAATGATAATTGCAATATTATTCTGTTCAGACACGCGGTACCAATCCACATTACAATATCGTACCATTATAGTGTATATACTGTACAACAATTTGCGATCAAATGGTACCAAAAAATAAACACACAGCGTATCGAAACTGAGTGTCGTAATTCTTAATACAAAACCTAATGAAACCCCAAAATGAAACGAAAGTCCCATATTAAACTGCCCTAATCAAGCATTAACCCAAAAATCTCCAAATTAAGCATTAAAAAGACAATAGTCAAGATCTATTGACTCAAATCGAAGCATAGTAATCCTAATCGAGTTAGTAATCGAAAGCTAACACAAAAAATTACAAATCGGGATCGGACAATTCGATTCGAACGATTTGAGTCACAAGATTGGATGAAAATGTCATAAACCGGGATCAAACGAGAGAAGAGATCGTAAATCCTTCCTTGGAGGTGGAGATTTCTCGTGGGTATTTGATTTGGGCGTTCGATTTGGATGAATCATTGTGAGATTTGTGATATATATGTGGGTTTGTTTTTACGTTTGTGACTCTTTATTTTTTTGGTTTTAGTTACTTAAAGTAAAAAATTCTGGTAAAATCATAATACTATAAGTTTTAAGTGGGGTATTTTTGTCCAATTGGTCCTTAAATGAAAGATAAGTTTTCAGATGGTCCTTAACTGATAAATTTTCTAACATAGAGAGTTAAGTGATAGCTTTTTTTTTGCTGAGGGGTCCCCCTCCTTCAATCTTGATCCTTTTGTCCTGACCACTCCCATCTCTGATGACCTCCTTCTCTTTGGATACCGTTTTAACTTCGTTGGCGTAGCATCGTCGAGAACTCTGTTGATCCCCCAGTATCTCTCCGACGTGTTCCCCTACGGGGAACTTGATTTTCATGTGATAAGTAGAGGGAATGGCTCTGAATTCATTGATGGCGGGCCGTCCTGAAATGACATTATATGAAGAAGCAATGTCAACCACAAGAAAATTGATCATTTTTACAACCCGAACCGGCTCTCTTCCCATTCCGACAGGCAATGTTATTTCCCCCATTGGTTGTATCCCAGGTCCTCCGAATCCATATAAGGCGGTGGCGACCGACCGGAGCTCTGTTCCCAGATTCATTTTTCTGAAGCAGTCTAGGAATATGATGTCGGCCGAGCTCCCCCCATCTATGAAGATTCGAGACACATCATATCCAGCGATGTCTGTTGTAATGACTAGGGCGTCGTTATGTGGCCTAGCGATATGTGCTTCGTCCTCTGGCCCAAAGTGTACGTTCGCGACGGCCTCCGTGTGCCCTATTAATCCCCAGGATTGAGGTCCCCCTGTCACCCTGGCATAGGATTTCCTTGCTCGGTTGGAATCTCCTCCACAGGGACCTCCGACTATGATCAGGATGGGGGCCCTAGGTGGAGTTGGGGCGCCCTTGTTTGATGGTGGAGGCAACGGCCTTCCCGTGTTCGACGCCGATCCCTCCTCTTCCTTTTCATTCTTCCGGGGATAGGGCTCGGGACCTTGACGGACAAATTCTTTCAGATGCCCTGCTTGTATGAGCCTTTCTATCTCATCCTTCAAATGATAACAGTTGTTAGTGTGATGTCCGTACTCATTATGTAAACGACAATATAAATTAGAATAGGGTCTAGAGGGCCCTGAGGATCCTGCGAGGGGCTTCCTCAGGGCGAGATGTCGTCCTGCTAAGGCTAGGACCTCCTCTGGGTTGGCACGCAGCGGAGTGAATCTTCGTAGGGCTCTGGGAGGAGATCCCCAGGGTTCTTTGTGGGGTAATCGCAGTGGCGGCTTCCCTTGCCCTTGGTTCCTCACGGCCCCTTCCTTCTTTGGCGTAGCTATCGGCTTTTCCTCTTGTGCTTTGGCCATTTTGCTCTCTTCCAAGTTGATGTACTTGTCTGCCCTCAACAGCAAGTCCTCGAAAGTCGGTGGGGGTCTCTTGGAGAGGGAAGCGAAGAAATCCCCATCCCGGAGCCCGTTTATCAGGGCACTTACTTTGACAGAAGGCGTAGCCGTTGGCACCTCCAGAGCGGCGATGTTGAACCTGCTTATATACGCTTTCTCCCTGCCCTACTTGAAAAAGCGACATGCCGGACTTAGGCTGTTTTCTGGCACTGGCGAACTGAGTGATAAACATCAGCTGGAACTCTACGAAGGATTTGATGGATCCTGGCACTAGTTGCCTGAACCATTGTTGAGCCGCCCTTACCATGGTGGTTAAGAATACCCTGCATTTGACCCCATCTGAGAAGTCATGTAGCAGGATGGTGTTTTGAAATTGGAGGGTCCGTTGTTCCATCGTACTCATATGGCAACTATTTGAAATTGGAGGAGACCTCCCCCACCAGGAGTTCCTTCGCAAAGGGTGTTCCCGCTACAAGCCCTTCTCCTATCCTTGGTGGCATGGTTCGGCTTCTGACCCCATCCACTACTTGCTTGAGGTCCGCGAGCTGATCCCGCAGCTCCTTCTCTGTTTTGGTCCAGGTTTCTTCATTGTTCTCTGGGCGTAGTGCAACCTTTTTTCTTCTTTTGGAGTTCCCTACCTCCCCCACATGATCCTGAGCTTCGCTGACGTGTCCTGCAGAGAGTCGTGGGGTTCTTACGTCCTTCTTCGCCTGTCTCGCCTTGTCTCGTTCGTCTCCCTTTTCTTTGGCTCGCTCTCCAGCTCTCCCCTGCTTTTCAGGGTGCTTAGGGACTTCAGAAGGTCCTTCTCCTCTTCGTGACTCATTTACAAAATCCGACAAATGCTGGGCGTTCCTAAAGGCTTTGAGGGTGCTAATGGGGTTGTACTTCCATTTCATTTTCCCCAGTTACCTCCGTGAATCGACCGTCTACTTGCTCCTTCCCGGCGTGTGACTTGGCCTCTTTCTCTGCCTCCATTTCTTCCTTCTTTCAGCTAAAGTATTGTTGACGGCGTTGCGCATCAAAAGGTCTAACTGTGCAGCCGTCAGAGTGATCGGTGTTTCTGGTGCCAGTACGACAGGAGTAGGTGCTGGGGTGGGTAGTTTGCTCCACTGGGTCACTCCCAGCAACTTCCTCGAACTGTGGATCCAGATTTTTTGGTATGGTCGAATCCTCTTCCATCAACGCCTTCTTTTATACTCTGTTTCGCCCCTGCAACACAGAATAAAAACACACGAGAAATCTTCGAAACAACTTCACTCCTTACCTAGAAAATCTCTCACGCCTTTAACTCCGATTTCCCACAGACGGCGCCATTTGATATGGGGCTCTCCCAATCAACGAAACTTGTATGTGGGGTTCAGAAATTTAGTTAACGGTAGATCGAATATTACGAAGTTTTTAAGGACATAGGATACTGTTTTAACGAGGGGGACATAAACAGAAATAACACGAGGATCAACGTTGTTCGAATCCTATTGGATTCTACGTCCACGGGGCGCTGCGAACTTCCTTTATTATATCTTGGTGCGTTACACACTCAATTGATCCTCACTGTCACTCTTCAAATATGTAAGAAATTATCTAACAGATTCCTAGAGAAAATCGCGATGTATACTGTAAGCTGAAAAAGAGTGTTGTTCACAAAATGTGGCTAAGTCCCTCTTTTATAGTAGTTCCCAACAGCTTATATGGTGCTATGCTTCAGCTTCCCAAGATACACACTGCGTGAGGTACTAAGATCAGGAGAAAGACTGCTGATTGAAAGACCCTGACGGCGGTTTGCAGTTTCTCGAACAGAGTCTCCTTCCTATCGCGGGTTGACACGTGCTCCTGTAGCTTTCTTTCCTCCGTTCTGCTGTATCTTCGCCTAGATATCCCCAGTGAATTCCCTTAGTACGGATAATGCCTTTGTCTAAAGGGTTCTTGGAGGTCCCCTCATCTGTTCGCTTTTAGGCATGGTTCTGGGTTCTCTTTCTTTGTGGGCTTGATGGGCTCCCTCATTTTTCATTTTTCGGCCCATGTGGTTTAGGTCCGCATCAACCACTCCCCTACTCTAATTTATCTTTTTGGGACCAAAGTGAATTAGAGTAAATAGTAGGATGGGCCTTTCTTCTCCTACGGATGTATCGCTATGATTTTTTAGCAGGGACGTGTCTTTTCCGAAAAGTCACATCAGTTCCTTGGGAACTGCTTCTTCCTTAAGGGCGATTTCTGGAAACATGCGGGCTTTATTTCTGAGAGGCACTGCACTAATTAACAGGTATTTTCTCTCTTCTCTCTCATCTTGAATCCCTTTTTCCTTTTCTCTTTCGTCTCTATGGCTTCCGCGTCGTCCGACTCGGCGAACCCACCACTTCCTTCCGCCCCCTCTCTCCAATCCTCTTCCTCTGCAACGGCGTCGGACCCCTCAATTTCTCAGCCTGCGCCTTCTGCTGAAATCGACGCCGGGCGCACTATCGTGTTGCGAGTAGACCATTGGCCTCGCACTCGTTCGGCGATAGCCTCCTCCATGTCCTCTCTCTCGCTTGGCGGAGCTGGGACCGACGATTCACTGCCTGGGTCTGAGGATTTGGTTGTTCTTTCCGGGCCGCCACCTCTCCCTAACCCTAGATCTATGCCTCCTAGTGTTTTTTCAGCGTCGTCGTGCCTGCCGGCGAAATTAGATGCTTTAGTAGAGGGGGGTTTCGTTTTCGAAGGTTTTACTGTGAGGGTGCCATCCTCCCAAGAGCGCGCGGATCGTCCACCTCCTTCTTGTCTGGCGTTTTGGGAGGCTCAAATCAAGGCCGGATTACGCTTCCCGGTCCCCCTCTTCTTGTCTGAAGTGTCTAGGGCCTTCAAGGTTCCCTTGAATCAGTTCCAGCCTTCCACCATTCGCCTCCTTATCGCGTTTTTTGTGGCGGTACGCGCTGCGGGGGGCGTTCCGTCGCCAGACCTGGTGTTATCCCAGTTTTCCCTGAAACCTCATGGTTCTTTTTTCTATCTTTCCTCTATTTCTTCTTGGCGAGGGGGGAAAACCCACTTATTTATGAAGAACCATAAGATGGACATGGACTGGCAAGGTCCTTACTTCTTTGTGGAGTCCCCCGACGGTACGTGGGATTTTCCCTGTGATGGATGATCAAAATGAGCTCCCCCTCGTGATTCTGGCAAGTGTTCGAAGCGAAATAAGGAGGCGCTGTCTTTTTTGAATGATTATGCGGATAAGCATGGCTTTCTGAACCCTTTTTATCTGGTCAAGTTCCCCGGGGTTTTGTACCATTTTGGATTTTCTCCTTTTTTCGTTGATTTCGCTCCTCAGGTTATTTGCATATATCTCTCGCGTTTCCTTATTCTTATGAACTTGTGTTTATTGACATCTTTTTGGCGCAGGGATACGGGTTATTGGTTTAACCTACTGGCCAATATAGGAGAAGGGGGTGCTTCGCAAGAGCCCTGGACGTTCGTGAAGAGTTTCCCCCAGCTCCTCCCCAAGACTTTGGGGGGTTGACGTCCCCCGATGTTACCCCTCCACCTGTCTCGAGTCCTAAAAGGAAAGCAGCAGCTTTGTCTAAGGCATCCAAGAAAGCTAAGGAGAAGTGGTCCGCGTCTGAGGACGAAGGTGATGAGGTTCAGGTGAGGGCTTTTGAGGGCGGATCTTTTGGGGATGAGGCTTCCCCTTTTGGGGATCTGCCAACTAAAGAGGGGGAGATGTAGAAGTTGGGACGTTTGATCTCCCCCGATGACAGAGAGGTAATTTCCCGGATATCCCCTACGGAAAACGAGGCCTTGCCCGTCATTTAATGAAGGTATAACTCCTATTTTCTCGGGGAAACATTTTCCTTTTTTAGTCTATTTTAGGACCTTCTTTCTTGATGTATCTAGGTTATAGGCTTGGTGACTACTCGATCTGTGAGTTCGTCGATTCAAGAACTAGAGGAGCTCAACCGATCCCTTCAGGGGCGGTTGGAGAAGGTTCAGGCCAGTTTGGCTGCTTAGGAGAAGGCGGCTGAGGAGACCTAGGTCAAGTTTGAGTCTGAAAAGGAAAGTCTAGAGAAAGAAAAGGCTGAGCTGGCTCGACAGCGTGAGGAGCTGCGGAGCTCCTTGGAGAAGGAAAAGGAGGAGCACGCAACGCTCCTGAAGCATCGTGAGGAGGAATCCAGAGCTCCTTCGCCAAGGAGAGGGCGAAGTGGGACGAGGACTTTATCCGTATGACAGAGGTCCATGCGGCAGCTGAGCGAGAATCCATGAAGGCCGAAGGTGCTAAGATCTGCCAGCGACATCTCCTGTCAACAGCGGCTGGTCAGAAGTTTTTAGAGGATCTAGTGGAGGATTGGCGCCTGGCATATTTGAAAGACCCTATCTCCCTCAGGGATTTCGTCCCTTTTATGCAGCACTACTTTCTGGGGGGCCACAATACCGGTTCTGCTAGGATTGGGGCAGCCATAGCTCTCCGAGACCTTCCTTTCCCCGCGTCTTTCAAGGGAGATCCGTTGGCCGAGGAGAACCCTTTATTTTGGCATCCCGCTGCCGAGCAACATATGGAGGCCCTTGCCCGCGCCGATCTTCCTGACCTTCCTGGCGTTGTTTTCAAGTCTCCTGAAGATCCTTCTGCTTAGTGTTTCTATTGATGTTGTGTACTTAAACCTTATTTTCCCTTCTGTTTCTGCGAACGTCCTTAGGTTTTCGTTTTTTCTTTAGGGGAGCTTAACTCCCCTACTCCTGTGTGTTTTCATGGAGGTCCCCTTTTTCCCTTTGTGACATAGGACCTTTTTATGCATCTTTATCGTTTTGTATGCCTCACCCGTCATCGTATTCGGCTATGCTTTATCATTAGTCTATTTAATTCGTAAGCTAGGTACGAATTATACACGCCTTCGGTTGTAAGGGCCGTCGTCCTTACCTAAGGTGTCATTATGCGCTAGGCTCTCCTGCTCCTTAGCGAATCCAGTAATGTAGGCCCGAAAGTCCTAAAACCCTCACTATTTTTACGCTGGTTATAGCGCCAGCTCCGCTCAGGTACCTATTCACGTCGCAGGCCTTACTGAGGGCCTTTGATGTCCTGTACGCCACAGCCCGTCAGCGGCGGTATCTTGTACGCCCTCCTAGGCATCTTTCACGTCGCAGACCTGTGGCCTTTGATGTTGGGTACACCGCAGACCCGTCGGCCTTTGGTATCGTCTCACGTCGCGGACTATTAGTCCTTGATGTCTTTGTATGCCGCAGGCCAGTCGACCTTTGGTATCGGTTATTTTTGTAAGTGCACTGGTGGTCATAATTAAACATTTATATTCCGCTGAGGAGGTACGCCTCGTTAAAACCTTATCTGGGCAAAACCTCCCTTTGAGGCAAAAATCCCAGATGAAGGAAAAAGAGTACGTCCCCTTCCCTTTTACATAATGACATTGCACATAAAACTTCTTTAAATTAGAGATGTTCCACGGACGAGGTAGGGACCTTCCTTTTGCATCTTCTAACTCATAAGCTCCCCCCCCTAGCACTTTGGTTATTCTGTAGGGTCCTTCCCAAGGCGCTTCCATTTTCTTTAAGGGTCGTAGGACATCGGCTCTCCGGAGCACGAGGTCCCCTTGTTGAAATCCCCTGGGCCTAATCCTTCGGTCATACATCGCCTTCATACGACTTCTATATCCTTCCATTCTCACTTGGGCCTCTTCCCGTATTTCGTCAACAAGGTCCAGGTCCTCCCTTCTTAGTTGTGCATTTTCTTGCTCATCGTATGCCAACATTCGATGTGTCTCGATGCCAAATTCTGCAGGTATTACAGCGGACGACCCATACACTAATTCGAACGGAGTTTCTCCAGTTGCTTCACGGGGGCTTGTTCTGTAAGCCCAAAGAACAGCATCTAGTGCCTCTACCCACTTGTTTCCATCATGTTCGAGCCGGGCCTTGATCCCCTTGAGAAGGGTCTGATTGGATAATTAGGCTTGCCCGTTTGCCTGCGGATGCCCTACTGCCACAAACCTCTGGGCCATCTTCATGCCTTCACAAAACTTTCGTGTCCTAGCTCCACAAAATTGAGTTTCGTTGTCCGAGATGAGGACCCGGGGAGCTCCGTAGCGGCAGCAAATATTTTTCCATAGGAACTCAATTATTTTTTCTTCATCGATTCGTGCAACTGCTTTGGCTTCGATCCATTTGCTGAAGTAGTCCACAGCTACAATGATGAACTTCTTCTGTGCTTTCCCTCGGGGAAATGGACCAACGATGTTGATTCCCATTTATTGAAAGGACATGAGGAGTACATGGTCCCGAGGGCCTCAGCAGGGACGTGGATTCTGGGGCCGGACTTCTGGCAATTGTTGCATTTCCGTACTGGATCCCTAGCATCCTTAATGACGTTAGGCCAGAAGTATCCGACTCTTACCACCCTTCTTGTCAAGGATTTGTATCCTGCATGGTCCCCGTTGCATACTTCGTGAATTTCCTCCAGTATCTTTTGGCATTCTTCCCTAGAGAGACATCGGGCATATGCGTGCACAAAAGATTTTTTGAACAAATAGCCGTCTATCAGCAGAATTTTTGTCGGTTTCCCCGTTTATCCTCCTGGTCAACATTCTTCAAGACGGCCACAACGGGGGCCCTCCAATCGTCCCTTTCTTCTATGTCCGCCACGAACTTCCCCATCTCCTCCTTGCCTGCAACGAGATAGGTAACGCTTTCCTCCTTAAGGGCCAATCCTGAACTTGCCATCTTTGCCAAGTAATCGGCCTTGTGGTTTTCTTCCCTGGGAACCTGCACAACTTCACAACAGTTGAAAGTTTATGTTAGTTCCTCTACCCTTTTACCATATTCGACCATCTTTTCATCTCTTGCTTCGTAGTTCCCCTTTACTTGTTGTACCACTAACTGTGAGTCCGAGAACAATGTGATGTCCCGTGCTCCCATTTCCTTCGCAATTCGTAGGCCATGGATGAGGGCCTCGTGTTCGGATTCATTGTTCGAGGCCTAAAATTGGAAGGTAATAGCAAAACGGAGCTCCTTTCCTTCAGGGTTGATGATGAGGACCCCAGCTCCTGATCTTTGAGAAGTGGCGGACCCATCCACATATACTTTCCACTGGCGTTTTGGTGGTCCTTTAGTGGTCTCAAGCACGAAGTCTTAGAGGGCCTGAGCTTTTATGGCTGCCCTTCGCTCAAATTCAACGTCGTACTCTCCTAGTTCAATGGCCCACTTCACCATTCTTCCTGATAGGTCCGTCCTGCCTAGCGTCTGCTTCAGTGGGAAATTAGTTCGCACATTCACTTTTTGTGACAAGAAATATGGCCGAAAGCCTGCGGGCAGACACCATGACAGCCAGCGCGACTTTCTCGATCTCCGAGTACCTAGTTTCCGCGTCTAACAATACCTTGCTTACGAAGTAGATGGGCTTCTGGGAGGTCCCCTCTTCCTTTAACAAAACGGAGCTTACCGCATGGTCCCCCACAGAGAAATACAACACCAACACATCACCCATCAGGGGCTTAGTCAAGAGGGGCGTGTCGTGGAGATACTTCTTTAGCACTTCGAAGGCTTGTTGCCATTCTTCGGTCCACTCGAATTGCTTGTTTTTTCGTAGCACCCTGAAGAAAGGCAGGCTCCTTCTTGCCGAGTCGGAGATGAACCTACTGAGGGCCGCCAGTCGTCCTATGAGCCTCTGGACTTCCTTGACACCCTAGGGATGTTGCATCTCCAGAATAGCCTTTACCTTCGTGGGGTTAACTTCGATGCCTAGTTTGTGTCACCATATAACCAAGGAACTTCCCCAATCTTACTCCGAATGCACATTTTTCGGGATTGAGCTTCATTCTGCTTCTTCTGATCGCCCCAAATGCCTCCTCTAGGTCCTTCGTATGGTTCGCGAGGTGCACGGATTTTACAAGCATATCATCCACATAGACTTCCATGTTCCTTCCCAGCTGCTGTTTGAAGACCTTGTCCACCATCCGTTGGTATGTGGCCCCAACATTTTTGAGTCCGAAGGGCATTCAAATATATCCGTATGTTCCCCCTGGAGTTACGAAACAAACTTTGTCAAAATCTTCCGAGTCAAGACTTACCTGGTGATAGCCCTGGTAGGCATCCATCATGCTAAGGACCTCACACCCGGAGGTGGAGTCCACGAGTTGGTCTATCCTTGGCAGCGGGTAGTGGTCCTTGGGGCAGGCCATGTTGAGGTCTCTGAAGTCGATACACATCCTCCATTGTCCATTTCCTTTTTTCACTAGGATAGCGTTGGCCAACCAAGTGGGCAACTGGACCTCCTGGATGTGGCCAGCTTGAAACAATTTGTCTACCTCTTCTTTTAAGGTTTTCGTTCTATCAGCTCCACACTGCCGAAGCTTCTGTTTAACGGGGTGAATCCCGGTCATGTCCTTCGGAGAGAATGCGAACAAGTCCGCATTATTCTGTAAGCATCCCACCAATTCTTCTATGGCCTGTTCTCCCAAGTGCGTCCCTATCTTTGTGATTCTTTCCGGCTGGTCTGGGCATAACTCCACATCAACCAGCTCCTCATCCGGCTCTGGTTGCAAGCTCGTAGGTCCCCCTCCTTCAATCTTTGATCCTTTTGTCCCGACCACTCCCATCTCTGATGACCTCCTTCTCTTTGGATACCGTTTTAACTTCGTTGGCGTAGCATCGTCGAGAACTCTGTTGATCCCCCAGTATCTCTCCGACGTGTTCCCCTACGGGGAACTTGATTTTCAAGTGATAAGTAGAGGAATGGCTCTTAATTCATTGATGGCGGGCCGTCCTAAAATGACATTATATGAAGAAGCAATGTCAACCACAAGAAAATTGATCATTTTTACAACCCGAACCGGCTCTCTTCCCATTCCGACAGGCAATGTTATTTCCCCCATTGGTTGTATCCCAGGTCCTCCGAATCCATATAAGGCGGTGGCGACCGACCGGAGCTCTGTTCCCAGATTCATTTTTCTGAAGCAGTCTAGGAATATGATGTCGGCCGAGCTCCCCCCATCTATGAAGATTCGAGACACATCATATCCAGCGATGTCTGTTGTAATGACTAGGGCGTCGTTATGTGGCCTAGCGATATGTGCTTCGTCCTCTGGCCCAAAGTGTACGTTCGCGACGGCCTCCGTGTGCCCTATTAATCCCCAGAATTGAGGTCCCCCTGTCACCCTGGCATAGGATTTCCTTGCTCGGTTGAAATCTCCTCCACAGGGACCTCCGACTATGATCAGGATGGGGGCACTAGGTGGAGTTGGGGCGCCCTTGTTTGATGGTGGAGGCAACGGCCTTCCCGTGTTCGACGCCGATCCCTCCTCTTCCTTTTCATTCTTCCGGGGATAGGGCTCGGGACCTTGACGGACAAATTCTTTCAGATGCCCTGCTTGTATGAGCCTTTCTATCTCATCCTTCAAATGATAATAGTTGTTAGTGTGATGTCCGTACTCATTATGAAAACGACAATATAAATTAGAATAGGGTCTAGAGGGCCCTGAGGATCCTGCGAGGGGCTTCCTCAGGGCGGGAAGTCGTCCTGCTACGGAAAGACCTCCTCTGGGTTGGCACGCAGCGGAGTGAAACTTCGTAGGGCTCTAGGAGGAGATCCCCAGGGTTCTTTGTGGGGTAATCGCAGTGGCGGCTTCCCTTGCCCTTGGTTCCTCACGGCCCCTTCCTTTTTGGCGTAGCTATCGGCTTTTCTTCTTGTGCTTTGGCCATTTTGCTCTCTTCCAAGTTGATGTACTTGTCTGCCCTCAACAGCAAGTCCTCGAAAGTCGGTGGGGGTCTCTTGGAGAGGAAAGCGAAGAAATCCCCATCCCGGAGCCCGTTTATCAGGGCACTTACTTTGACAGAAGGCGTAGCTGTTGGCACCTCCAGAGCGGCGATGTTGAACCTGCTTATATACGCTCGGAGACTTTCAATTTCTCCCTTCCGTACTTGAAAAAGCGACATGTCGGACTTAGGCTATTTTCTGGCACTGGCGAACTGAGTGATAAACATCAGCTGGAACTCTTCGAAGGATTTGATGGATCCTGGCGCTAGTTGGCTGAACCATTGTTGAGCCGCCGTTACCAAGGTGGTTAAGAATACCCTGCATTTCACCCTATCCGAGAAGTCATGTAGGAGGATGGTGTTTTGAAAACGTAGGACGTGCTCCACAGGGTCCGTTGTTCCATCATACTCATATGGCAACTGTTTGAAATTGGAGGAGACCTCCCCCACCAGGAGTTCCTTCGCAAAGGGTGTTCCCGTTACAAGCCCTTCTCCTATCCTTGGTGGCATGGTTCGGCTTCTGACCCCATCCACTACTTGCTTGAGGTCCGCGAGCTGATCCCGCAGCTCCTTCTCTCTTTTGGTCCATGTTTCTTCCTTGTTCTTTGGGCGTAGTGCAACCTTTTTTCTTCTTTTGGAGTTCCCTACCTCCCCCACATGATCCTGAGCTTCGCTGACGGGTCCTCCAGAGAGTCGCGTGGGGGTTCTGACGTCCTTCTCCGCCTGTCCCGCCTTGTCTCGTTCGTCTCCCTTTTCTTTGGCTCGCTCTCCAGCTCCCCTCTGCCCTTCGGGGTGCTTAGGGACTTCAGAAGGTCCTGCTCCTCTTCGTGACTCATTTTTAGAATCCGACAGATGCCTGGGCGTTCCTAAATGCTTTGAGGGTGCTAATTGGGGTTCTAATTCCGTTTCATTTTCCCCAGTTACCTACGTGAATCGATCGTCTACTTGCTCCTTCCCGGCGTGTGACTTGGCCTCTTTTCTCTGCCTCCGTTTCTTCCTTCTTTCAGCTAAAGTATTGTTGACGGCGTTGCGCATCAAAAGGTCTAACTGTGCAGCCGTCAGAGTGATCGGTGTTTCTGGTGCCAGTACGACAGGAGTAGGTGCTGGGGCGGTAGTTTGCTCCACTGGGTCACCCCCAGCAACTTCCTCGAACTGTGGATCCAGATTTTTTGGTATGGTCGAATCCTCTCCCATCAACGCCTTTGTATACTCTGTTTCGCCCCTGCAACACAGAATGAAAACACACGAGAAATCTTCGAAACAACTTCACTCCTTACCTAGAAAATCTCTCACGCCTGTAACTCCGATTTCCCACAGACGGCGCCATTTGATATGGGGCTCTCCCAATCAACGAAATTTGTATGTGGGGTTCAGAAATTTAGTTAACGGTAAATCGAATATTACAAAGTTTTTAAGGACATAGGATACTGTTTTAACGAGGAGGACATAAACAGAAATAACACGAGGATCTACGTGGTTCGAATCCTATTGGATTCTACGTCCACAGGGCGCTGTGAACTTCCTTTATTATATCTTGGTGCGTTACACACTCGATTGATCCTCACTGTCACTCTTCAAATATGTAAGAAATTATCTAACAGATTCCTAGAGAAAAGCGCGATGTATACTGTAAGCTGAAAAAGAGTGTTGTTCACAAAATGTGGCTAAGTCCCTCTTTTATAGTAATTCCCAACAGCTTATAGGGTGCTATGCTTCAGCTTCCCAAGAGTACACACTGCGTGAGGTACTAAGATCAGGAGAAAGACTGCTGATTGTAAGACCCTGACGGCGGTTTGCAGTTTCTCGAACAGAGTCTCCTTCCTATCGCGGGTTGACACGTGCTCCTGTAGCTTTCTTTTCCTCCGTTCTGCTTGCCTAGATATCCCAGTGAATTCCCTTAGTCCGGATAACGCCTTTGTCTAAAGGGTTCTTGGAGGTCCCCTCATCTGTCCCTTTTATGCATGGTTCTGGGTTCTCTTTCTTTGTGGGCTTGATGGGCTCCCTCATTTTTCATTTTTCGGCCCATGTGGTTTAGGTCCGTATCAAAAAACAATACATGAATGAATGAAAATCGAATGAGACGCATCCCTAGAAAACAATCATGAAATGAATCTTATGTAACATTGATTCAATAAATTAAATTAGAGCTGATCATTCGGCACTACCTTGGGCCTTAATAGTGTTCCGACAAATGGGACAAGTGGGGTGCGTATTTAGCCATGGATCAATACACTTGACGTGAAAAAAATGTCTACAAAAAGGCAAAGACCTTAACTCTTCATTCTCCGTGTAGTCAACCAAGCATATCGGGCAACCCAAAGATCCCATCGTGTTGTTTTTGAGTTGAGTGTAGAAAAACCTAGGGAACGATTTGATCGTGGGTTCATACAAGCCGTTCATCTCATGCATGGTTGTGATTGGAGAAAAGTTATCACCTTCTAACGTCGAGGTGTGATTTGAAGGTTGCTGAGGTTGAACGCATTGCCGCCGTTATTATTTGCGCACACATAGGATACATATGTTATGATGAAGAATATAATAATGACACCTAAGGATATTCCTAGGCCATAGCCAAAGTTGCATGAGCTTGCCTGGTCCACCACCTTTGTTTGCATCTGTAATAGTGTCGCCGGAAGTGTAAGAAGTATTGTTGCTCATTTGTCCTTTTTTTTGGTTTTGTTTCGTTTTCGGTAAGGAAAATGAAATTGGGGATGATTAATTAAGAAGAATGTGATGGGGCAGTTTGAATATGAAGTGATTGGCATGATTTTGGAAGAAGGTTATTGTGTCGTGTGGGTAAGTTCGGAAAGGCGGAGGGTAATATTACTAGTTCAGACGTATATTATTTTAATGTGTATCGTGTCCAAGTAAGACATTTGTCAAACCTTTTCGAAAATATTTTTGCGAACCTGTTCGAAAATTAACATTTGCGAAATAAACCAACTTGCAAAAATCTCATTCTAAAACTAACGTAGTTCGAAAATATATTCATTGCGAAAAACTTCTTCCCTCACACTTTCGAAAATATGTAATCACTCATCATCATAATCGTAACATTACACCAATCATTTGCCAATCACTTCACATCACTATATTTATACATACATACATATATATATATGTTGAGTTTTGTGAGCCTAAACTTCGTTGATGAAGGCTTGAGAAGATCTGTTTTAGCTGAGATGAAAGGTCTCAAGAAGATTGGGAAAGCTGAAGAAATTCTGTCAATTTCCCTTTATATCATCAGTTTTAAATGTGGTTCGTTAGATCTTGGCGGGCAAAGAGATCAAGGGCTGAGATGAGGTCGCCCTTCACTTATAGAAGCGTTAGCATTTTATAGGCTTGCGGTACAATTCCTTATGGGCTGGGTACAAGACGGTTAATGCATAAGAGCTGACGCAATTTAAAACCTGCTCTATAAATATCAGATTTACTGTGGTCAAGTGGCCTTCTTCAAGCATTCGTAGCTTTTCGTAGAGTGAGTTTCTAAGTGACTTGTAAGCATAAGAGTTGGAGAGTAAGTTAGTGGCTTGTAATCCCTTCTCTTAAATTGAATAAAAAGTGCTATGTTTGATCCGTGGAGTAGGCCAAAAGTGAGGCCGAACCACGTAAATCTGCGAATTTTCTGTTTTCGTTTTTCTTCTGTTTTCTGATTCGGTTGAGTTCAAGATCCAAATTCTTGGACTGATAATCAATCACAAACGAATCTACACTCAATCACGAACCTAAAGCAGTTGATTTCCCATCAAGTGGTGCGCTGAGCGTGGAACGAAGCGCGACGAAGACGATGGCTGCGACGAGGTTCGAATTGGAAATCTTCAATGGCCAAAACGATTTTGGTCTGTGGAAGATGAAGATGAAGCGCTGTTAACGGAGAAAGGGCTCGAGGAGGCGCTGAAGCCTGAGAAGGAAATGGAGCCGAAGGATATGACGGAAGCGAACAAGAAGAAGATCCGAGAGCGAGCCTATTCGATGTTGATACTATGTCTTTCAGATCTAGTGTTGAGAAATGTGGCGAAAGAGACCTCTGCTGAAGGCGTGTGGAAGAAAATGGAAGAGCTTTACATGACAAGATCCTTGGCAAAGAGGTTGTACTTGAAGCAAGCGCTTTATAAGTTCAAAATGGAAGAAGCGAAGCCGATAGATGAGCAGTTGAATCTCTTTAGCAAGCTTACTCTTGATCTTGAAAATGTTGGCGAAGAAATGAACGATGAGGATAAAGCGCTCTTACTCCTCTGTGCACTGCCAAGAAGTCACAATCATTTCAAAGAGGCAATCTTGTATGGAAGGGAAAAGCTAAAGCTTGACGACGTACTTTCAGCCTTGAATTCCCGGCAGCTGAACACGAGCGATGAATGTGAGATTCAAGAATCTGCCCAACTGTTGTATGCAAAGGAAAAGGGGAATTCTTGGAAAAAGAAAGGCACGGGAAAGGAGAAGTTCGAGCCAAGAAAGCCTGTGAGGTGCTATTACTGTCAAGAAGAGGGCCACATAAGGAGATTCTGCCTGAAAAGAAATGGCTCAAACTCAAACCGTGGTAAAGTGAATTCTGCTACTGATTTTCTCTCTAATGATGATCTTGAATTTGCAAAAATTCTCACTGCTTCTGGGAAAGAAATGAACAAGGAATGGATCCTTGATTCGGGGAGCTCATTTCATATTACATGTGACAAGGAAAGCATCGAAAATTTCAGAGTATCCAATAAGGAAATGGTGTGGCTGGGAAATGACAAATGCTGTCAAATACTTGGACGTGGTTCTGTTAGATTAAGGCTCGAGAATGGAGATGAAATGGTCCTCAAGAATGTCAAGTTTGTGCCTGAGATAAAGAGGAATCTCATTTCCATTGGAGCGTTGGACAAAGAAGGTTATTCAACCCAAACTGCAGCTGGAAAACTCAAAATTCAGAAACAGGGAAAGCTGGTTTTGAGTGGGATTCGAAGAAATGGTATCTACGTGATGGATGGATGCCAGGTAAAGAAATTTAAACCTACGAAAACTAAGAAATGTGGTGGTCTGAATACTGTCAAGGGTAGGTCCAAGAGACCTCATCTTGAGGTGGAGAAACCAAGCGCAAAACCTTTGCTCAATTCTGAAATTCCTGAAATTGCAGAATTTGCTGAAACTGAGTTAGGTGATAGCTGGAAAATGAGCAATCTGATCAAGATGGGGTCATGAATCCACCAAGGAGAAGAAGTATTCACATGCCATGTTCGAAGTTAGCATCCGAAGTGGCAGGAAGTGAAGATGGTGAGGCTCAAACACCTGAAAAAGAGCAGCTAGAAACTGATGGTGACTCTGAGGAATCACTGGAATTGGCTGAGGTCGTGTCTGCAAGGAAGACCAAGAAGCCTGATGAAAATGGCTGTAAGTGGACCTGTTCGGAGGTTCATGAAGCTGGAAATGAGAAGGTTTCTTCAGAGATGAAGGTGGAGATCTCAAAGTTCCAAGTTAGCTCCAAGTGCGAGATTTCAATCTCACTTGGAGTTGATAAGGTAACTTTTGAGGCTCGTAGCTGCTAAGAGCATCTCCAACGAGACGCTATTTCTGGCGTTAAACGCCAGTAATGGCGTTGGGGGAGCTCCAACCTTCCTGTAAATGCCACACCAACCATCGGGGGAGCCACAGTACCCCGCTATATTTCGCGGGTCACTGTTCACCCGCGATAGCTCCTTAATTTTTTTTATGTATTTTTCTTTCTGTTTTGTAATAAGGATCGTTTGATTAAATAAATAGTATGTGCTTCAGATAAATGGGATTTTGGAAGAAGACGATGTGAAGAAGATGATGGGATTTGGAAGAAGTCGATGTGAAGAAGACGATGGAATTTGGGAAGAAGACAGTCACTGTTAACTGCTGTTCATTGGTTTCCTTTCTTCTTATTTATTTATCTTGTTCCTAATAAATTTGTAAATTTCAGTATAAATTATTAATAAATGAAATGATTAATGTTTATTTATAATTAATGTGTAAAGACACCTTAATTTGTCCTTTTTTATATTAAATATTTATATTAAAAAGTTTGTCCCCGTTCCAATGAACATGTAATTTGTAAAGTTCAATATAAATTATTTACTTTAGATTCTATAAGTATTTAAATTTCTTAATTTAAAAATTTCTATTCTTATGTTTTTATCTGAAAATTTAGGTTGTTTATTTTTCGAATATCAATAATTTTCAACAATTTACGTAATTAAGAAATAAGGAATATTATATATAGAGGAAAATATAGAGGATATGGTTGAGTGTGACGATACTGTTTAAACTGTAAATCTGGGAAATTCTACTGTTTCAACTCTATATATGGAGGAATGGTTGGAGATGGCCTAAGCTAGCTGGAAGATCAACAGAGCAAGGACTATGAATCAAGGTGGAACCTTGATTGAAATTGCAGGGACATAAAGATAGAGCTGCAATGGTCAGAAACTGAAAATAGAACCAGAAAAATCTGGTTCTGGTATGACTTTCAAGCGGGTTCTATGGATTCGTTTGGGCTGCAAAAGTGCGAATGAGTAGAGGAGTTGGAAGTTCTAGGCTCAAGGTGGAGATTTGTTGAGTTCGGTGAGCCTAAACTTCGTTGATGAAGGCTTGAGAAGATCTGTTTTAGCTGAGATGATCAAGGTCTGAAGAAGATTGGCAGAGCTGAAGAAATTCTGTCAATTTCCCTTTATATCATCAGTTTTAAATGTGGTTCGTTAGATCTTGGCGGGCAAAGAGATCAAGGGCTGACATGAGGTCGCCCTTCACTTATAGAAGCGTTAGCGTTTTATAGGCTCGCAAACAATTCCTTATGGGCTGGGTACAAGTCGGTTAATGCATAAGAGCTGAAGCGATTTAAAACCTGCTCTATAAATATCAGATTTACTGTGGTCAAGTGGCCTTCTTCAAGCGTTCGTAGCTTTTCGTAGACGGTGAGTTTATGAGTGACTTAAACATAAGAGTTGGAGAGTAAGTTAGTGGCTTGTAATCCCTTCTCTTAGATTGAATAAAAACTGCTATGTTTAATCCGTGGAGTAGGCCAAAAGTGAGGCCGAACCACTTAAATCTGCGAATTTTATGTTTTCGTTTTTCTTCTGATTCAATTGAGTTCAAGATCCAAATTCTTGGACTGATAATCAATCACAAACATATCCTACATAGATATGCAAATGTAGTTCTTCTAATATTGCGCCACGTGTCCTCTATAATTACAACTTTTACTAAATATATTTATCAACCCACTAGACTTGTCGGTATTTTTTTTTCGAAAGAGAGAGAAAATACGCTAATAGAAACGTAAACATAACACTTAAAACTACCCATTAACCCACTAAACTTTTAGAAAGCTTTATTGATTTCTCTTTACACGCCTCGAGCCCAATTTGTGTCTGTGATTTTCGAAGGTAGTGATAAATTGCAAGAGGATGAGATTAGTATCAGAAGGCAAAGAGACGTGGTGAGCAGAAATTACTGACGACAACTACTCTGGTTGTTGGGCAAAAATCGAAGAGAAGTTAGAGCTTATGAAGCCGGAAGACGAGGGCTTGAGCGTATTACCTTATCCTTAATACTTCACTGGTAAACATAGAATCAAAGGTAGAATCAACCAATTGATCTGTGAAGTCAGTTGTTTGTTACTTATATATCTGCATATCTTTCAGATAATGGATCGCTACCTGAAGTTTGAAAATCCTACTGCCGGAGACTTCAATAAATGAGAACGAGATTCGGATTGCCAGGTATGGGAATTGAATTTTGATGAATTATAATTTTAATGATATTTATGTGTCTGTATCTGCCTAATTAATTTTGAGGATGCACTTTTGGTTTCATGTCGATTATTGGTTGAGGTGGGAGTTGTAGAGACGCATTGAGTTGACTTTGCAAATTATGTTACACATGATATCATTGTATTTTACTGACAAGACGTTCTATTCCTAGGCTTTTGGGGCATTTGTTGTGTACTAGATTTCCCGCACGCAATTTTTTGTTGGTAAATCTGGGTATAGCATTTTCGAACTGCAATGGTAATGTTTATAAATTTTGCGAATGCGTGGCGTGTCTACCTTTGCCAATTGTCGTCATTTTTATTGTTTGAGTAAAGGTCGAGATATATTTTGAGCTCCTTTGGGTGCACGCCAGCATGTTGAGCTATTTTCTCTGATGGAAAATGAAAGCAAGTTTGTTTAATCTATTTATATTTTGAACTTATAATCAACTTTTTCTCGGAATTCTACTCATAATCAACTCTATCTCGACCTGTTGGTTGTTTGTTACTTAAATATGTACTTTGACTGAGGCAACTTCGACTTCACTTGTCTATGTTATGGAAATAATTGGTTTATTTGCTTCTATATTTTAATTCTTCATCTTCGTTGGTTAATTGTTTTTCATGGTGAAAGTTAATAAATTCAGTTAACACGATTACATATGTTCTAACCTTATACATTTGTAAGCCGGGGGTTTTCCTACTTTGATGTTTCTGTTATTGTGCTTTTAGTTCGTGACCGAGATGTTCCTGGAAGAAATATATGAAAGGAAAACGTACCCATTTGAATTCTCAATGAGATGCCGTACGAGACATACAATGGAATGAGAGCGCGACTAAGGTCAGTTCGTCAAGCAGGTACGTAGTGGAAACATTTTATTCCCCTGTTATTGTTTCATTTATTATTACTACTTTTGCTTCTTATATGTTGTGCTATTTTGTTGGGTAGCTTGAACTTATGGTTACACAGTTGAGTCGCTTAATGCCTTTCTGCTTTTAGAGTTAAACCTACGTTTTTGTTGGGGATATATGTGTAGGATGTTTGTAAAGGGTATAACTGTTTGGACGGATATTGTGAACAACACCCTAACTTCCGAGTTAACGAAAGTAAGGAATTACATGAGATCAGTCGTAGGATTTCCGACGTTCGTTTCCAAGCCACAAATCCGAATGCTGCTCAACTTCGGCTTACATTATTGCTTAATTTGGCTTTGTGTCCCGGAAGACTTGATTAAACTTTCTCAATTATTTTCAATTTGTTAATGCTTATTAATTTTTCGATTATGAGTACCTATAGCTTACCAGGTAACTAACGGTTGAAATTATAATAGGTTGCGACTGTAATGGAAGTTACTGATGCCATATCAGAGAGACATGTGTACTGTACAATGGTTGAATTTTGGGATATTTTTTTAGGGGTTTTGTCTGAGAGATGAAATCCATTGTTTTAGGAGTGTGCATAGCACGGGCACAGTTGTTTTCGGATCCATACGGTAACGAATCCATATGGTAACGGAACAAAAACGTGTTGTTGAAGACCAACGACAATGTTCGTAATCGTAAGGTACGCTTCCCACTACCCAACACCCTATGAGATTCCGTTGAAGGAGCCGTGTCGCGCGGTGAACATCATCGTCAACGTCGGCGCATCCGTACAAATCAAGCACCTCCCATCGGGGAAAAGCGTCGCGTCTTGGACAAGCTGTGAAGAAATCACAGACCGAATCTATCAGATTTATAGCAGGTGCTTGCTTCTTTTATTTTGTAGTCTGCCGTTCGTTTGCAATTCTTCTTTACTGCCGATTGGTCACGTAAGATCAAATTCTTACCTAATTTCATGTAGTGCGTGTTGTTTTCATTTTCTATTGTAGCTTGAAGTTGGGTTCGGAACAAGCCTTTGACTGCCATGGCATAAGCCGTAAAGTTTTGTGGCCACGCGGGTCAGATCAGTGCGAGGAGCGGCGATTGATTAGGCAAGCGGCTGTTTGGGGCATTGCGAGGGGTGGCAGCGAGGTTCAGGTTACAAGTGTGTGCTTTATATTGTATGGAGCAAGTTTTGTAGTAGGTTAAAGTTGCATACATTTATTTCTATGATTTGTTCAGAGGGTTAAATCGATGCTTACTTCCATGCTCTGTTGTTTGTGTTCTTATGAATTGCGTCCGCGCTTTCGATCAAGTTATCTGAGAGCTTTTCCAATTCGATTCAATCACATGTTCCGTTTTACTTGCTCGCGCCTTGCTTTCCTTGATCGTCAAACGGTGATTGCATCTTTTTGTTGCTTTACATATGTCGATTTGAGTTGTATTATTTAAAGACCATTACCAATATCTTACGAAGGTTTGATTTATGGTGCTAGAAGTTAGGGCTTGCTCCTTTAGGACCGTATAATTTTATTTCGAGTTCAAATTTCTCCAATGGGCGATCAGGTTCCTTCGATTGCCGATTTAATTTCCATTAAACTTGACTTACACTTGCTGATTTATGTGTATATGCCTGTGAATGATTATTCAGGTATAGGCATCTCATAACAGAGCAAAATCATATTCTTCGAACTGACGAAGAAGAGGATGCACCGTATGTAGTATTCAAGATCAAAGAAGAAAAAAAACAAGGTCGTGAGAAAACGACGAACCCGCCGAGAGCTATGTAGACTTCGCCGAATCATTACACAAAGATGGTGACCTTCTACGAATTCAACATGTGACCATTTACAAATTCAATATCGACAAAAAGAAGAAGCATGCATGTGCGAGGTGGTGATCAACTGGAGCAAAGAGGAGTTCATTCAAGTCCATGTACAGGCATCGATCGGCAGCCAGAAGTACGGTCGCTGGGATGGCCCCAGTGGGTCATTTACTTCCAAGAAAAATTGAGGTAAGTTGCCGTTTCTCAATAGCGCCGGTCAAATCCTCTACTCTGCTAGAGGTCTTATGATAAAGCAGCTGATATGATATTTGCAATATCCATAAACTTGATTCTTTTGCTTCCACCTAACTAATATTACCACCCTAATCCATTGTGACTACATATTGGAACCAATTTTGCATGATAATGTGCCCAAATGGTGTGTACAATCTACGAATAATGAGTTGATTCCGGCAAATTTTGTTCGGTCATTCTTGAATTTCCGTCATAACTTTTGCCCCAGATGTTATTTCCAGCGTGCGTTATACATTGTATTGAGCAACTTTTCGTAGTAGGTTACAACTTACAAGTGTGTGCTTTATATTGTATGGAGCAATTTTTGTAGTAGGTTAAAGTTGCATCCTACATCTATTTATATGATTTGAAGGTGGAAACGTTTTGGTAACTTCCCACTGAATAAATACTAATTGAGATTGATGGAATCGAAATCATCGTAGGCGAGAGTCGCATGGAGTTGCTGCTAGGCAGAGACGATGCGAATTGACGTCGGGGAGTCGTCAAGTTTCAACGAGATGACGGAAAGAGGCTCCTATCAACATTCGTTTAGCCTTCAATGCATGCTCATAAAGAGAAGTATGTATTAATACGATTTTCTTCTTTGTTTGTTAGGTACTGTATTTGTTGATGCGATTAATTTATTATTGACTATATGTTTTATTTCATTAAATAAAATGTATGATGTCTCCGACATGTTTGGCTACTTGGGAAATGGGAATAATGTGTTCTTTTGCTGGTATTTTATGGGATATGAGTCTTCTTTTGCTTTTAGATTGTTCTTTTGTGATAATGAATTTTATGCATGTGGTTTGTACATGGATATAATGTGTCGAGTTTGAGCGGATTGATATTTTTATATGCTGTTGAATGAATTATGCCCTTTTTCGTTGGCTGCATCTGGCATACACTAACCTAACTGCCTTAAAATTCTTAGATGTTCCCGCTTTTCGATCTTTGACATTGCTAAACTTCAAATTTGTTCATGTCTAAGGTTTTGGGAAGAAATTTACGGAGAGGTTTTGGAAGAAATTTACCATTGCTTTTGGGAAGAAATTGGCAGAGAGGCCAATTCAAGAATGTATGTGCTGTAATATTCGATTTTTGGTTTCTGGGACGTTGTTACCGAGATTTTCCACTTCATAACATAAGGATTTCATTTAGTTGTTTTGTAAGGATATACGTGATATGGAATTTCAATGTCTCAATGATTTCTCAAGAATGCTTTCTATTCAGGTGACAAAGAAAAAAAAAACAAACATAATGCATTTTACTGCAATGTACCTATATTCATCTTCCCCTCTCACTGCAAGATATTCCCTTTTAGGAAACGTAAATCATGATCAACCTTATATATTGCATATATAAAAATTGTTCTGTTAATGTTGCAAAAACAACGTATACTTGCAAACGCGCAACTAACTGCAAGAATCTGATCTACAAGACGAATCCGGCATATCAAAGATAATTGATATTTCGAGAAGTTTATAGAGCAGCGGACCAAGATTGTTTGCAGCTTCTCTTTGTGAACTTGAATGCTATTGGTTTGCCAAACATCCTTAAGAAGTTTGATAAGGGATCATACATATTTAAAGACAACTATGTGAACCCCCATGCCAATCATCCTTATTCCCAACTTCAGCAAGTGTGGTAAGATGCGTAAAATGGTAATTTTAACAAGAATGAGCTTTCTTTTTCTTTTTTTCTTTTTTTCTTTTTAACCTTTTTCGGGTGCATGGTTTTCTTTTTTCATGTTTATTAATAGTTTGGATGCAGCGCTTCGGAGCAGTCGTCGGTGATATATCACGCAATATCTTCATGATCCACAAGAGAAAGCTACTTATCGATATATGAACTAGCACATGCACGTCTTATATGGGAATTTTCACGTTTGCTTACCTCTATGCTCTCGCTTCAGATTTTTTCTTAAGATTCATGGCACTACTTTTTTGGATTTTTTTTTTAAATCCGATTGTTACAGCTATCTGTGACAACACAAGATTAATTGATTCAACGACCAACTCAACGAATTTTCGCAGCTATCTTGGACAACATTCACTTACAGCGCAAGAAGAGTATCTGTATGTTGCTTATCTTCAAACAAATACTTATCATTACATAGTTCATAAGTAGCTCATATATCAAACACCTGATGGCTACTCTTTGAGCCTTGGTACAATAGAAACAGTTTGTGATGGGGTGATCGACTCGGTGTTGGTGGCTCAAATATTTTCTTAACGTGTATTTTAGTGCATTGTATAATACAACCCTACTTCAAGCCTTGGTACAATAGTCTTTCTAATTATAAATAATTATGACCCGTGCATTGCACGGGCAAAAAACTAGTATATATATACTAGTTTTTTGCCCGTGCAATGCACGGGTCATAATTATTTATAATTAGAAAGACTATTGTACCAAGGCTTGAAGTAGGGTTGTATTATACAATGCACTAAAATACACGTTAAGAAAATATTTGAGCCACCAACACCGAGTCGATCACCCCATCACAAACTGTTTCTATTGTACCAAGGCTCAAAGAGTAGCCATCAGGTGTTTGATATATGAGCTACTTATGAACTATGTAATGATAAGTATTTGTTTGAAGATAAGCAACATACAGATACTCTTCTTGCGCTGTAAGTGAATGTTGTCCAAGATAGCTGCGAAAATTCGTTGAGTTGGTCGTTGAATCAATTAATCTTGTGTTGTCACAGATAGCTGTAACAATCGGATTTAAAAAAAAAATCCAAAAAAGTAGTGCCATGAATCTTAAGAAAAAATCTGAAGCGAGAGCATAGAGGTAAGCAAACGTGAAAATTCCCATATAAGACGTGCATGTGCTAGTTCATATATCGATAAGTAGCTTTCTCTTGTGGATCATGAAGATATTGCGTGATATATCACCGACGACTGCTCCGAAGCGCTGCATCCAAACTATTAATAAACATGAAAAAAGAAAACCATGCACCCGAAAAAGGTTAAAAAGAAAAAAAGAAAAAAAGAAAAAGAAAGCTCATTCTTGTTAAAATTACCATTTTACGCATCTTACCACACTTGCTGAAGTTGGGAATAAGGATGATTGGCATGGGGGTTCACATAGTTGTCTTTAAATATGTATGATCCCTTATCAAACTTCTTAAGGATGTTTGGCAAACCAATAGCATTCAAGTTCACAAAGAGAAGCTGCAAACAATCTTGGTCCGCTGCTCTATAAACTTCTCGAAATATCAATTATCTTTGATATGCCGGATTCGTCTTGTAGATCAGATTCTTGCAGTTAGTTGCGCGTTTGCAAGTATACGTTGTTTTTGCAACATTAACAGAACAATTTTTATATATGCAATATATAAGGTTGATCATGATTTACGTTTCCTAAAAGGGAATATCTTGCAGTGAGAGGGGAAGATGAATATAGGTACATTGCAGTAAAATGCATTATGTTTGTTTTTTTTTTCTTTGTCACCTGAATAGAAAGCATTCTTGAGAAATCATTGAGACATTGAAATTCCATATCACGTATATCCTTACAAAACAACTAAATGAAATCCTTATGTTATGAAGTGGAAAATCTCGGTAACAACGTCCCAGAAACCAAAAATCGAATATTACAGCACATACATTCTTGAATTGGCCTCTCTGCCAATTTCTTCCCAAAAGCAATGGTAAATTTCTTCCAAAACCTCTCCGTAAATTTCTTCCCAAAACCTTAGACATGAACAAATTTGAAGTTTAGCAATGTCAAAGATCGAAAAGCGGGAACATCTAAGAATTTTAAGGCAGTTAGGTTAGTGTATGCCAGATGCAGCCAACGAAAAAGGGCATAATTCATTCAACAGCATATAAAAATATCAATCCGCTCAAACTCGACACATTATATCCATGTACAAACCACATGCATAAAATTCATTATCACAAAAGAACAATCTAAAAGCAAAAGAAGACTCATATCCCATAAAATACCAGCAAAAGAACACATTATTCCCATTTCCCAAGTAGCCAAACATGTCGGAGACATCATACATTTTATTTAATGAAATAAAACATATAGTCAATAATAAATTAATCGCATCAACAAATACAGTACCTAACAAACAAAGAAGAAAATCGTATTAATACATACTTCTCTTTATGAGCATGCATTGAAGGCTAAACGAATGTTGATAGGAGCCTCTTTCCGTCATCTCGTTGAAACTTGACGACTCCCCGACGTCAATTCGCATCGTCTCTGCCTAGCAGCAACTCCATGCGACTCTCGCCTACGATGATTTCGATTCCATCAATCTCAATTAGTATTTATTCAGTGGGAAGTTACCAAAACGTTTCCACCTTCAAATCATATAAATAGATGTAGGATGCAACTTTAACCTACTACAAAAATTGCTCCATACAATATAAAGCACACACTTGTAAGTTGTAACCTACTACGAAAAGTTGCTCAATACAATGTATAACGCACGCTGGAAATAACATCTGGGGCAAAAGTTATGACGGAAATTCAAGAATGACCGAACAAAATTTGCCGGAATCAACTCATTATTCGTAGATTGTACACACCATTTGGGCACATTATCATGCAAAATTGGTTCCAATATGTAGTCACAATGGATTAGGGTGGTAATATTAGTTAGGTGGAAGCAAAAGAATCAAGTTTATGGATATTGCAAATATCATATCAGCTGCTTTATCATAAGACCTCTAGCAGAGTAGAGGATTTGACCGGCGCTATTGAGAAACGGCAACTTACCTCAATTTTTCTTGGAAGTAAATGACCCACTGGGGCCATCCCAGCGACCGTACTTCTGGCTGCCGATCGATGCCTGTACATGGACTTGAATGAACTCCTCTTTGCTCCAGTTGATCACCACCTCGCACATGCATGCTTCTTCTTTTTGTCGATATTGAATTTGTAAATGGTCACATGTTGAATTCGTAGAAGGTCACCATCTTTGTGTAATGATTCGGCGAAGTCTACATAGCTCTCGGCGGGTTCGTCGTTTTCTCACGACCTTGTTTTTTTTCTTCTTTGATCTTGAATACTACATACGGTGCATCCTCTTCTTCGTCAGTTCGAAGAATATGATTTTGCTCTGTTATGAGATGCCTATACCTGAATAATCATTCACAGGCATATACACATAAATCAGCAAGTGTAAGTCAAGTTTAATGGAAATTAAATCGGCAATCGAAGGAACCTGATCGCCCATTGGAGAAATTTGAACTCGAAATAAAATTATACGGTCCTAAAGGAGCAAGCCCTAACTTCTAGCACCATAAATCAAACCTTCGTAAGATATTGGTAATGGTCTTTAAATAATACAACTCAAATCGACATATGTAAAGCAACAAAAAGACGCAATCACCGTTTGACGATCAAGGAAAGCAAGGCGCGAGCAAGTAAAACGGAACATGTGATTGAATCGAATTGGAAAAGCTCTCAGATAACTTGATCGAAAGCGCGGACGCAATTCATAAGAACACAAACAACAGAGCATGGAAGTAAGCATCGATTTAACCCTCTGAACAAATCATAGAAATAAATGTATGCAACTTTAACCTACTACAAAACTTGCTCCATACAATATAAAGCACACACTTGTAACCTGAACCTCGCTGCCACCCCTCGCAATGCCCCAAACAGCCGCTTGCCTAATCAATCGCCGCTCCTCGCACTGATCTGACCCGCGTGGCCACAAAACTTTACGGCTTATGCCATGGCAGTCAAAGGCTTGTTCCGAACCCAACTTCAAGCTACAATAGAAAATGAAAACAACACGCACTACATGAAATTAGGTAAGAATTTGATCTTACGTGACCAATCGGCAGTAAAGAAGAATTGCAAACGAACGGCAGACTACAAAATAAAAGAAGCAAGCACCTGCTATAAATCTGATAGATTCGGTCTGTGATTTCTTCACAGCTTGTCCAAGACGCGACGCTTTTCCCCGATGGGAGGTGCTTGATTTGTACGGATGCGCCGACGTTGACGATGATGTTCACCGCGCGACACGGCTCCTTCAACGGAATCTCATAGGGTGTTGGGTAGTGGGAAGCGTACCTTACGATTACGAACATTGTCGTTGGTCTTCAACAACACGTTTTTGTTCCGTTACCATATGGATTCGTTACCGTATGGATCCGAAAACAACTGTGCCCGTGCTATGCACACTCCTAAAACAATGGATTTCATCTCTCAGACAAAACCCCTAAAAAAATATCCCAAAATTCAACCATTGTACAGTACACATGTCTCTCTGATATGGCATCAGTAACTTCCATTACAGTCGCAACCTATTATAATTTCAACCGTTAGTTACCTGGTAAGCTATAGGTACTCATAATCGAAAAATTAATAAGCATTAACAAATTGAAAATAATTGAGAAAGTTTAATCAAGTCTTCCGGGACACAAAGCCAAATTAAGCAATAATGTAAGCCGAAGTTGAGCAGCATTCGGATTTGTGGCTTGGAAACGAACGTCGGAAATCCTACGACTGATCTCATGTAATTCCTTACTTTCGTTAACTCGGAAGTTAGGGTGTTGTTCACAATATCCGTCCAAACAGTTATACCCTTTACAAACATCCTACACATATATCCCCAACAAAAACGTAGGTTTAACTCTAAAAGCAGAAAGGCATTAAGCGACTCAACTGTGTAACCATAAGTTCAAGCTACCCAACAAAATAGCACAACATATAAGAAGCAAAAGTAGTAATAATAAATGAAACAATAACAGGGGAATAAAATGTTTCCACTACGTACCTGCTTGACGAACTGACCTTAGTCGCGCTCTCATTCCATTGTATGTCTCGTACGGCATCTCATTGAGAATTCAAATGGGTACGTTTTCCTTTCATATATTTCTTCCAGGAACATCTCGGTCACGAACTAAAAGCACAATAACAGAAACATCAAAGTAGGAAAACCCCCGGCTTACAAATGTATAAGGTTAGAACATATGTAATCGTGTTAACTGAATTTATTAACTTTCACCATGAAAAACAATTAACCAACGAAGATGAAGAATTAAAATATAGAAGCAAATAAACCAATTATTTCCATAACATAGACAAGTGAAGTCGAAGTTGCCTCAGTCAAAGTACATATTTAAGTAACAAACAACCAACAGGTCGAGATAGAGTTGATTATGAGTAGAATTCCGAGAAAAAGTTGATTATAAGTTCAAAATATAAATAGATTAAACAAACTTGCTTTCATTTTCCATCAGAGAAAATAGCTCAACATGCTGGCGTGCACCCAAAGGAGCTCAAAATATATCTCGACCTTTACTCAAACAATAAAAATGACGACAATTGGCAAAGGTAGACACGCCACGCATTCGCAAAATTTATAAACATTACCATTGCAGTTCGAAAATGCTATACCCAGATTTACCAACAAAAAATTGCGTGCGGGAAATCTAGTACACAACAAATGCCCCAAAAGCCTAGGAATAGAACGTCTTGTCAGTAAAATACAATGATATCATGTGTAACATAATTTGCAAAGTCAACTCAATGCGTCTCTACAACTCCCACCTCAACCAATAATCGACATGAAACCAAAAGTGCATCCTCAAAATTAATTAGGCAGATACAGACACATAAATATCATTAAAATTATAATTCATCAAAATTCAATTCCCATACCTGGCAATCCGAATCTCGTTCTCATTTATTGAAGTCTCCGGCAGTAGGATTTTCAAACTTCAGGTAGCGATCCATTATCTGAAAGATATGCAGATATATAAGTAACAAACAACTGACTTCACAGATCAATTGGTTGATTCTACCTTTGATTCTATGTTTACCAGTGAAGTATTAAGGATAAGGTAATACGCTCAAGCCCTCGTCTTCCGGCTTCATAAGCTCTAACTTCTCTTCGATTTTTGCCCAACAACCAGAGTAGTTGTCGTCAGTAATTTCTGCTCACCACGTCTCTTTGCCTTCTGATACTAATCTCATCCTCTTGCAATTTATCACTACCTTCGAAAATCACAGACACAAATTGGGCTCGAGGCGTGTAAAGAGAAATCAATAAAGCTTTCTAAAAGTTTAGTGGGTTAATGGGTAGTTTTAAGTGTTATGTTTACGTTTCTATTAGCGTATTTTCTCTCTCTTTCGAAAAAAAAAAATACCGACAAGTCTAGTGGGTTGATAAATATATTTAGTAAAAGTTGTAATTATAGAGGACACGTGGCGCAATATTAGAAGAACTACATTTGCATATCTATGTAGGATATATATATATATATATATATATATATATATATATATATACATACATCACGTATATTTTCGCAAACACATTCACACATATTCGCAAATAACTTTCATAACACATTCGATCGAAAATCATATCACAACCTCACATTCGAGAATCATATCACAAAACTCATTCGAAAATCCCGACCTAATTCGAAAATCCTTGCCTCTTCACGAAAACTCATTCACAAACATAACACATCACCTTCGGAAATGTACTCATTCAACATTACACCTCATCATTTTGTAATCATTACTTCGTCATCACTCATAATCATTACATAAATATTACCCCGTCAGTTCATGCGAAAATAACTTTTCAACACATTCGAAAACCCACATACGAAAACATCACACATATACACACATTCGAACATCTATTTTCGCACATACAAATATATTTTCCCAAGCCATTTTGCAACCAAATTTCGCAACGTATACCGAAAATCAAATTTTTGCAGTTCAACTTCGAAAATTTTCATTTTCGCATAACACTCCAAAAATATATTTTCGCAGTCCACACTCTGAAACTTATTTTCGCATCATAACTCTTCGAAAAATTAATTTTTCTCATACTATCGTCCGAAAATCTAAATTTTCGTACATTACACTACGAAACTTTGTTTTCACATTCATACACCGAAATTAATTTTCGAATCCGAACAATATTTTTGGCACATTATGGAAAAAGTGTTTAGTATCTTTTTTGAAGTTTCGACATTTCATCAAAACTTTTTGGAGTATAAAAATATTTTCGACACTTAAAATTTTCGAAACTTCACCGTACTTCAAGAAATACTAACACTTTTGGGTACAGAATTTTCAAATGCCAAAAATTCTCAAATCTAAACAACGCGTGAACGATTAAATATCCAACTAGATTAAAATTAAATTAAAACAAAATATGGACTTAAACGCAACGACTTTTGCCTCTGTACAAAAACAAAGTACCTTTATAGATCACGAAAGTACTATAAAGGAACTCGAGCTCGTTTAGAGAATAACCATAACGGTTCCTCGTACGCTTAAGAGAAATAGCATCTCTCAATTGTAAGCTTGAGGCGACACACATGGGAGTCGAGAGTCGTGACATAGAAATAAAAAGACTGAAAGCGAATGTTTGTGAGTTAACTACTAGTTTGAAAAATACCGAAGACGAGAGACTCACTAAGACTTGTCAATATAACTTCATGCATATCGAGCGTAGCGATATATACGTTAAGATTAGGAGTTTAGAGGACATTCTTACAAAAAGATGGCAAACGGATCAAAATTCTTCTAAGAACCTAGCGTCAATCGGGGAAAATAATTACATTATCAAAACCTACTTCTTGTTGGAAAATTCCGGAGGTTGCTACTAAAATTGCAGAATTGAACGCAACCTTAGAATCGGAAAGAGTCGGTTTCCGAGCTGAAAAGAAAGAATTTTTAAAGGAGATTTCAAGTCTCAACAGTTCTCCACCCTTACGTCTTGAATAATCATTCTATAGAAATATCTTCCTTTAAACAGGATAAAGAAATTCAAATGGATGCTCAAGCCAGAAAAATTGAGGAATTAGAAGCAAAATTTGCTAATAATTACTCTGAGTTGCTTAAGCAACAAGAAAGTCTAGCATTCGCTAATGAAGATTTGGCTAACGCAATGTCAAAGATCATTAGCTTAGAAACTAAGTTAGAAAATAGCGAAAAGAAAGTCTTCGATATGACAAAATGATTACGTTCTTGCGATGTAGAGCGAAAATGAAATCTCTACAAAATATGAGATGGTTTTAGAGGAACGGCATATGCTTTTCTCTAAGATTAAAAATCTCGAGAGCGTTATTGCGAAAAGAGGTCAGGCAGACAATAACTCCCCTTCTAACTTAATCTCTGTCGGGGAAAACTCTCTGTATTCAGAAAAAACTATTCTACGTGATAAAACGGAGACTCGTCGTAAATTGAAAGATTTACAAGAAACTCTGGACTCCGAAAGAATAGGTTTTGGAGCTGAAACGGAAAAGCTTCTAAAGGAGATTTTACATCTCAGAAATTCCCCGTCTCTACCTGTTTTAACTGATTACTCAAACAATACACCTTCCTTAAAACGGGTACAGAAAACAAAAATAAAAAAAAGCATCTTTGTTCCTAAAACTCAAAAAGTTTTTGCTAATAATTCTAAGTCATCATTGACTAAAACTTTAAATGCTAGTATTAATTCTAAGTCATTTTTGACTGAAATTGAGACTTTAAGTAAAAGCAAAGCGGTTAAAATTGCTAAATAACAAATAAAGTTTAGGTAGGAGAAAAGAAAATCGACATTATATTCTAAACCTAAGGTCGAAAATATTCAAGATGTTCCTTCTCCTATTCCTAATAAAAAGGAAGCTTGTAAAGAACAAGTTCCAAGCTCAAGCAAGCGAACTTCTCAAGCTACAAAAATATCTCATTCTTTAAAGAATGATAGAAGTGGATTGATGCGAACTACAAGAAAAATCATCATTATAGAGTGAATGATGCGAACTCATGTAGGCAATAGGGCTCAACATCCGATGCCGCATATAGTGCCATTTGCTCGTATTCCTACATGAAATACATAGTCCAGATTCAATCTGAAAAAAGCATCTTCTGCGATTTGCTAGGGAGAAAATCTTTAGATCTTCTAAACCTAGACACACATTCACCGGCGTTGAACTGTCATTTCCCTCTAAGGTTCACCAAACTTGGGTTCCTAAATCACAAAATAAATTGAATAGGACTTTCAAGGATGATTTAGGATCATTATCTGAACTGAATATGCTTAACTCGTTTTCTGCTAATCAGGGAGGACTCCTCGAAAAATGGGTACCAAAGTCCCGATAATATTTTGCAGAATCCAGCATGGGTCGGTACTTAAAGAGCTGCTCCATACCCATGACTGGCTTGCGACGAGAGCAGCTACAAACATCCCTCACGTATGGTACCTGAAGTGGCCCCACATACGTGATCAAGGAATGGGATGCGGGCAGCTAAAACCACACTGACAAATTTGGTAAATTCTAAATATGCGTAAAAATTCGATTGGTAATGTATTTACAATATGCATATTTATGTTGAAAAGAACGATATACCAAATGCTAGTGACATTTAGGAAGAACTGCGTTTTATTTTAAAATACATTTTCATCCTAGTTTACATGATTAAATAAGGTTCCCCGAAAATTCGTAAAATGCTTATATTCAGGGGAAGCTTTATTTATAAAATTAAGGGAGGGAAATTTTATGAATGAAATTTACAGTGGCCAAAATTATTAAATTTTGTAAATAACATTTGCCAAAATTAATTAATTTAGGGTGAGAATTTACTAATTTTCCTTGTAAATTTTTTTAAGAGGGAGCATCTTTTTACTTTTTAAAGGGGAGTAGAAATTATAAGATATTCTGTTAATATCCCAAATTTCCTTGCCTACTTTAAACTTAAAAATACTTCAGAAAATTTTCGCGAACAGAATTTTCGAAACGCACTTACTGATCAAAAGTGGGCCTTTCGAAAATGGGCTTATGGCAAGTCAATATCAAAAATCCTTTCGAAAATCTATATTCGAAAATTTTAGCTCGAAAACATCACTTCGAAAAACTCCTCAAAGCCGAAACCAATATCCCATTAAAATCCTCATATTTTCAGCTCAAAACGGTATCAATCCCTCACCCTTTAAGTTTCTGCTAATTCCACGTCGATTAAACGTGAATCGACTGATTTTCGTATCCTTTCAGTTTCGCAAAAATCGCCTTTCGAAAATGGTCGATTAGGTGTTTATTTGGTTTATTATCGAGTTTACTTGATGTTTTTAGGCTAATAATTGAGTTCTGTGCTATAACTTAGTAGAAAATTTTTCTTCAGATTTTATTGATTTTTATTTTCGCAACTTGTCAGGTTTTGAGTTTAAGTTTCGAAAATTAGCTTTAGAAAATCGATTTGCACATCACCTTTCGAAAATCAATTCTTGGATAGAAGACTTTCGAAAATTAGAAATTTGTGCAACCTTTCAAAATTCCACATTTTCGAAACACAGGCTTTCGAAAACCAGTTTTCGCAACCTGATATTTCGAGAATTGATTTCGCAAAACAAATTTTCGAAACCTCACACGCAACACAAATTTTCGAAAATTCATTTTGATGCTTAACCATTTTCGAAAAAATCAACCATTCGAAAAATATTTTTGCACAAACATCATTCGGAAATAATTTGGGCATAAAGGACTTTCGAAAGACTTTCTCGATAACAAGGCCCGAAAAACATCTTCGAAACTTTGAAACATTTTCAAAGTCATATCATTCGAAAATAATTTTCGCATACAGGGCATCCGAAAATCTTTTTCGATAAAACTCTTAGAACATTTTTCGAAAATCAAAATTCGCACAAATTCGGTAAAGCCATATCATGCTTCAGAAGGACTTTAACTTTCAAACTTTTGCGCAGAATTGGCTGAATATCCTACTATAGGTTAAGTTGAATAGTCAAAAATACCTATTTTTGTTTGAAGCGTCAAAGGTGGAAACCGTACATTCTAATATGCTTATTTTGATGAAACTTACTTCATTAAGTATGCATCTAAGCTGAAAAGAAAAATATGTTATTTTCATCACGCTCGTTCTTTTAGGGAGAAAATTTACATTTCTTAACGTACGTGCATTGAGGGGGATTATCACTACATTTTTAAGGGAGTACATTTTAAGGTGCACGATTTGAGGGGGAGAAAACTTACTTTGACCCATATACATAATTGTATACATATATATATATATATATATTACCATTACGATACTACATATTTTTATGTAAAACAAAAAAAAATCACAAAAAAGAGAAAAAGGGAAAAAGAAAGAAAAATCCACTCACTTCCACCTCCCAGACGGACTTCAATTGAAAACTCAACCCTCAAGAGTTCAAGAATTCTAAAAGGCGTGACATCCATACACTATCACGGCGAATGACCTCCACAGACCTACTCCGAACTGCTGATCAAAATGAAGCAACACTCATCACTTCGTACCGGATGCATAGATTTCAAGTTTCCATGGTTGAGTCAGACCAAACTGTATCTAACCCCGGAACGCAGTCGAGTGTTAGTGACGATCTCAAATTCATAAAAGTCACCCCTATTTGGCAGTTCTTGACAAGATCGCAAAGCCGGTGATACACAAATCTCTTACCTCACACAACATTCGGGCCATCCCATATAGGTGCAGGAGCTGATTTTTATCAGCTCCTGGGTAGAAGTCGCCTCTTTTGGTCCAATGGCTATGCACAACCGAGCCTTACCCACTCATCAATCTCCCAATAAATCGATGTTTCATTAAATCACGGGGAGCCATGTATACTATCACCGCTTCACTTGGAAGCGGGAGATATTGAATTAAGTGGTAGTCAGCCCCACACCACTGAACATTCTTGAACACATCGAGTCACGGTGTCCTCACTACCTAAATGTTTTATATTATTTTTAGGACACATACACATTTTCTCATCTGAACTTTGTGACCAGATCAGAACTTCCATAGACACGTCTCTCGTAGATGTGATTCGACGATTGGAGGGAAGTCCTGCCGTTGCAACATTGTTAGGTCCTCGTTTGTCAACACAATTAATCCTAGGCATGAATTCTAAGGAAATCGATTAGAATGATGAAGATTGAAGTTCGATCGAAAACCTTTGATCGAAGAACAAGAGAGAGAAAACCTTTAGTGTGAGAAAGTTTTATGTGTTTCTCTCTCTAGAAATGAATTCTGCAGCCTTTCGGATCAATTCTCTAATTTTCTGTATTAAGCTCAATGTTTGTACAACTATTTATACCAAACAAACTTGGTATAAATATCAAACTAGTCCTAATCTAAGGACTAATACAAATAAAGCCCCTAAGTACGAAGACAACTAATGAAATCAAGCACAATTAAAATTGATACTCTACAATCTCTCCCTTTGTGCTTGATTGCCCTTCTGCGCTGTTTGTCCTCGTCGGGCAAAGTATGATCTCTGCAAGTCCAGCGCATGCTCAAAGTTCCTGAGCGTGTTCCTTAGCTCCAGACGCTCCTCGATATCTTCTAATAATTCCAATAGGAGCGGCTGTTCTCTCACGAACCGGTGGATCCTCAGCATTGTCTCTCGGTTGATTTCTTCCAACCTCTGCTCTATATTTCTCCTGATGACCTTGAGCGTCCCATCACAGAATTTGTGTATCTCAGTCTTCAGCATCATCCTAGTCTTCTTCGCGATCGGATTGTGGTAGGAGATGCCTAAGACTGAGCTGATGTGCACGTGATTGTTGGGAAGCCCTTCGATCTCAGGTCCTTTGTTGAGCGGAGCGGTCATGTTGACCTTCTTCATGTTGCTCTCCAGAGCCATCTGAAGGTCGTGTGCGGCGAAGTACTTGACTTTGCGCATCATGAACCGGTAGAGTCCCTCGAGACATTATTTCTTGATGAAGCCTTGAGGACCTTTGTAGTTCTCCACGTACAGCTTGTAGAGGTTGTACACCTCATCAGCAGGGATGTACGGTAGGTCACTCTCTCTTAGATCTTCTCGGGTTCTATCTACTCGCTCGATGACATAGTACGGTGTTGGAAGTCCTCCTTTAGCACCGTAGACGCTGAGTAGCTGACAGATTGGAGAGAGACTCTTGTAATGACTCTTGGCTTGGCTTTTAGTCATCCCCAATCTCACATCCGGTCCAAGATGGGTCAGCATCCAGAGATACGTCATTCTCTTCTGCTGTTCCCAGTGAGAGATCCCTATAAGCTCGAACTCGTTCGGCTTCTTGACTTTGTTCGGTGACCTCCAAATATTCACGGACTTCTTCAAGGAAAGGTATCTCTATTCGAATATTCTCCCACGGCATGTCGATCCGAACGGTCCCTCACATTTGTCTTGTGGGGGAAACCGCTCGTTGCGTGATCAGCTCTGAAAGCCCTGTGGGATCTTGTTCATGGTCTACACCTTCCTGAAGTTCTTCGTCTTCTATGAGTACGAGGTCTACCGAGGCTTGTTGCAAGAATTGTCGAATGTCCTGAAGCCGTCGTCTTTGATGCTCCTCGGGCATGGAATGGGTCATCCACTATCCTTCGAATATGTATTTGTCTAGGACCTCGTGTGGGTTGACGCCATGTCCGGATGGTCCCGGTTGGTCTGGAGCAATTGAGGGAGTCGCCTGAGTGCGCTAAGGCGACGAGCATAGCAGCGCTTGCTTCTTCTTCCGGAAGCAAGGGGTGTGAAGGTCGGTGGTGTGGGCGGAGTCATCCTTATATGAAAGGTTGGTGGGTCTATTTGGGTTAGAGTGGTGCGGCGGGTGGCAAGAGTGGTGCGGCGGGTGGTGGTGGTTGTTTGAGTAGTGGGTCGTGAGGTTCCAGCGACTCCTTGACTTGTCTGAGTCGCGCCAGGGTTCTGTCTCTGACCCCTTGTGATTATCCTTAGCCTCTTCTCCCCCTCAGGACGGCCCTGATCGTCTGGGTCGTCATGTCGGCGTTTGGAGTGGGCCTTGGCTGCGGCACGTTTCTGATGGGTCAGGACGATTCACGAGATAGTGGAAGAGATCTTCTTCTTCCGGCATTCGTGTGGTCAATTCCAACAGCCTGGCGACCAGAATTGAGTGGAGTTCGCTGATGGGTACTGTGGCAGGATTATTAGGTTGTGGGTGAGGATGGGTGTTGGTGTTTGTGTGGATATTATGGGTTGAGTGGGTGTGAGGATGGGTTGTGACGAAGACGGCTCCGAGACGGGTGATTTCCCACGATCTTGGCGGGACGTCTCGATGGCATTTCGCACGCTCTCCATGATTTTGCCTTCAAAATCCTTCAGCGCGTTAGCGAGAGCGGCCTGAAGTCGATCTTCTGTCACATACGGAGCGGACGCCTCCGTTGTGGATGGTCCAGGACGACTGATGTCGCCTGTTATCAACCCTAGAGCTAACACCGGCTCCTCAGGTTGGCTCAGAGTCACTTGAGGTTGTGACTCTTCGAGACTTCCACCCAATCCTTGAGTCGAATCTTGGAGATTCTCCTCTATGGGTGTTAGGGCAGGTTCTGATTGTTCCTTCGTAACAGACACCGATATAGTATGTTGCGGCTCAAGATTGAGCGAAGAAGTGCCGGCAACACTTGAAGAAGTGATCAGCACGGTATCTGGTGCGGTGGTGACGGTCGGGAAGAGGGACTCGATTTGTATGCTAAGTCGCGTGGGAGTCCGTCTTATCAGGCTGATTCCTCATTAGACTCCGTGTCGGACGGGGTGGCTGTGTGAGGAGTAGGGTCACGTTCAACGTCCTCAAGAGCCTGATCCGTCACCAGTGGAAGTGAGTTTTGCCCCATTTCCGCCTCGGGCTGTGCTTCTTGTAGAGGAACCTCCTCGATAGGCTCTTCAAGCACGCCAACATGTATGGGCACTTCCACTTGAAGCGTTTCTGCTGGAGCCTCTTGTTCCAACTCTGCAGCCACAGCATCGATCAGCGTGGCATCTAAGTCAGGCATTGGCTCCTCGTGAGTTGGAGGATCTAGCTCTAGTTCCTGAGCGACTTCATCAATCATCATGTCCTCAGTAGGGGTGAAAGATGAGCCGAGCCGGCTCGTGAGCTCGACGAGCCGGCTCGATAAAAGCTCGGCTCAAGCTCGACAAAAATGAGCTCGAGCTCATTTATGTTGAGCTCGAGCTCGAGCTCATTTAAGTCGAGCTCGAGCTTGAGCCCAAACCTAGTGGCTCGAAAGCTCGCGAACAGGCTCGCGAGCTTTTTCTTTTTTTTTTTTAATTTTTTATGTTTTTATATTTTAATAATAATTTATATTATTCTTTATTGTTTTAAAAAAATTCGATTATTTTAAAAATTTTATATTAACTTATATTAGTTTTACTAATTTTTTACTAAAAATCTCGATTTTTTTTAAAAAAAAAAAGGTATATTTTTTGTATTTTTATATTAATTTATATTATTTTTATAAATTTAATAATTTTTTTTATTAATGAGCTCGATGAGCTTCGTGAGCTCGAGCTCGAGTTCGAGCTCATCAGGCTACAAATGAGCTCGAGCTCGAGCCGTGAGCTGAAAAGCTCGACGAGCTCGAGCTCGAGCTCGAGCTCAGCTGTAAGGGCTCGAGCTCGAGCTCGAGCCCAGAAAATGAGCCGAGCTCGGCTCGAGCTCGGCTCATTTACAGCCCTAGTCCTCAGGACTAGGCTGTTGTTGCTGATGTGGAGGGCTCACTTGAAAATCTGTCGGTGTAATAACCGTAAAATTTAATTACGGGATTTACGATTTAATTAACAGTAAATTAGAAATTTCATTGAATTAATTAAATAAGAAATCAGGACTTTGGGTGATACGATGTTTTTGTAAGTTTATGTTCTTCAATGACCTATGTGTTTATAAATTTCATGCTTTGTGATTTATATTTCATATGTGTGTTACGAATTATGACTTACATGACTGCATGTTATATATGCCGATATGATTATATTATGTGTTAGATAATTTAGGTGATAACATGAGGCCTTAGAAAAATAAAGCTAACATTTATATGATAAGGGAAAGAAATTCGATCGATACATATAAGTGGAGACTTAGAAGGGATTTAATTAAAATATATATTATTCGGTAAGAACTAATTGCAAAGGAATCAGAAGTTCAAATTAGATGATAGAATAGGTTAAGATGAAGACTACAACAGATTTGTAAACTTAGAAATGTAAATTGATGGGTTCGACTACTTAATTGTGAGGAAGTGTACATAATAATCGAAATTGAGGACTAGAATTATTGTATAATTGATTTCTTAGCTAGTAGGGAAAATAATTAAAATACTAAGCTGAAACCTATAACCCATAGTGTCGATTACTTAATTGGGAGGGAAACTTATATGATAAGATTATACTATCACTTGAAATTAGGATAGACCTGATTAAAAATCAACGTCATTTGTTGATTATGACACGCAAAGGTGTAGTGAGGATAAGAAAGAACATAGTTTTACATATCATAAGCAAGAACTCATGAAGACTTGGTGAAGAAAGGAAGCACTTGGCTAAACATAGATCGAATTGAGCCTCAGACAAAAAAAGGGGTATAACTTCTTATTATAACTATGTGTTTTACGTACATGTCTTAGAGAATACTAGCCTCGAGAAGTTTCAACTATGTTTAGGGTTTGTACGGGTTTAATGTTCAAGGTTTCGCAAATATTTGGGATTTCTATAATCACGTTTTATGAAGTTTGGAATAGCTACTCCTACCGTAATTTTATGTGTTTTTAGTTAAGTTGTAATATGCTTTAAGAACCTTAGGCGCGAAAGAATGAGTAGTTTAGGTGTTATATAAATTAATTTTCAAAGGTTTAAGAATAGTTGAAGTTAACACCATATTCAAACAGTTCTTGACAAGAGTAGACTTTTGATCGAAAGTGTTAGAATGTCTAGTGTTAAGAGTGTGATGTCGAGATTCACGCTAAGGTCTATCTTAAATGTTGGTATCGAATTCTTTAGTTATAACTTCGAAACTTTAGGTGAAATCTCGAGATCAAACTCGAGATTAGCATTTCACAGTTAAAGCTCGAGATTTATACAATACAATGTCGAGATTTATTTTTATCGAGATCTATTTATACAATGAATATCGAGATCTTGGTGCATTGTTTATTAAATGTCGAGATTCATTTTCTTTGCAATGTCTTGAAATCATTATTCCAATGTCGACACATGTCTCGAGATTTATATCAATAACATTTCACAATTCCACTCGAGATCTATCTTTGAAATGGTATTTCTCAGTTTAAGTTAAAATTATAAATTTTAGAGTTCGAAATTTATAAAAGTTAAAAATTAGGGTTTTCTAAATTAAGCCATTTTAGTAAAACTGTAATTAGACTAACAAACCCTAATTTTATATGTTTCTATACTTAGGGTTTGAAGGTTAGCAATTTACAAGTACGATAAGCTAAGTAACTAAGGATACCAGGTAAGTGGAAATCGCAACTACAACACATAATTTTTGTGTGTATGAAATTATGTGTTATGTGTTTTTATGATTTTATGTGACGTGTCTATGTGACGTAAATTTACGTGATTTTTATGTGATGTAAATTATTCTATGAATATTGCATGCATGTTTACATGATTCATGGCATGAGCATATGCACGCAAGACAAGTATGAGAGTCAGGGAAATAGCGTGCATGAGTATAAGATCGCTTGAGAGCGAAGTATATTTGCCGATATAGGCATTTGTGTCGACTCAATGATGAGTCACGGCTCTTCTATGCTACCACGGCGATTCACGAAGCCGAATTACCTGATTCACGAAAGGTAGGGGGAATACCCCGTAGCGGGAGATGCAACCTGGATTATCCAAGAACAATTCAACAGATTAAATTTTCGTAGAATGTGAATAGTGTGCTTTTAGAGGTTTAGTGTTGATACGTGAGATTTTGCAAATGGAAACTTCAATTAATGAGTGTTAGGGTTTAGGCTTAAATACATTGTGAGGTATTTTAGCCCATTGGGCCCCTAACAAGCCCATTACAAATACAACCCAATAACATAAAGTAAAACATCTATAAAATACATTGTAAAGAAATTACAAGACTTAGAGTAAATATTATGGACACTTCTAAAATATTCCTAACAGGGAGATGCAACCTGGAGGATGCGACTCGAGGGTATGAGCGGCACCGAGGGAACCTCGAGTGTTGGCGACCTCGTAGTAAGCTACCAGTGAGAAGCGCCCGCGTGTCAGACCGCATTGGGATGGAAAGGCGCCTTAGGGTTAAACGAAATTTGTGTGCCCGGGTTAGCCTCTCAATGGAACTGCATTGGGATTGAAAGGCACTAGTAGCCTCTTAGTGTGGATCACACTGGGATTGAAAGGCATTAGTAGCCTCTCAGTGTGTACCGCATTGGGATTGAAAGGCACCAGAGGGTTACGAACAGATTGAGTACTAGGGATTAGCCTCCCAGTGTGTGTACTGCCAATTATACCCTTGGGGGTTTGAGCTCTATATGGTGCATAGTAAGATTGAAAGTCGAAGGAGCCCAAATATGACAGAAAAAGAATGAGAAGGTCATGAGGAGTTAATAGCATTGGCGCGAATGCCATCGCTATTTAGGTCACGTGCATTGCATGCATGGTTTTCACTTACTGAGCTTTATAAGCTCATTCCACGTTGTTATGTGTTGTAGGACCCCGCGATCACGGTACGTGATCATTTTCACGGCGAGGCCAACTTTTGAAGCTTTCGGGGGCTTTTGAGATGGAAGTGTGTGCATGGATGCGACCTGGTGGAGGCCCAGTAGATAGATTTCTTTTGACCTGCATGAAAGTTGATTATCATATGCATCTTTCATGTAAAAAGATGCGCACTTTCCTATGTAAATAGGACCCAACGATGATTTTGTAGGAACCGCTACGATTCCTTTTTATAAAAGGAAAAATTTTATCAGAAATTTTATACGATATATTTCGTTATTACGACACTAGTTACGTAAACTAGTTAAGAAAGTAATGGTGGAAGGCGGGGCTGCCACAGGTGGTATCAGAGCTTAGGATATAGGTTCTGCAGACTGTCCATGTACACACACTCAAAAGCACGGAAGCGGCCTTGCTTGTAAGTTTTATGTTTCTATGAATTTCTTGTATTACATGATTGGTTAATTTTAGGAACGTTAGGATAAAAAGAACGATGGGTAGAACAAGAGGTGAGAATAGTGGAGGTGCGGATAAAGGTAAGCAACCCGCAACCCCTACTGATAGTCGGGATGCGACTATCCTTCAACTCGCGGAATTAGTCCGCCAACAATCTGCCCAAATTCAGCAACTGATCCAGCAACAAAACGCTGGTGGGCAATCAAGCAACGGATCCTCTCAGGCTGACAGGATCGAATTGGTCGGGGATAGATTTCGCAAACTTAACCCCCCAACCTTCGAAGATGCTCTTAACCCAACCTCGACTGAGGATTGGCTTCGAACCCTAGAAACTATGTTCCAGCATAGCCGTACCACTGAACCAGAAAAGGTTTTGTGCGCTAGCTACCTATTAAGGGGAAGCGCAGGTCATTGGTAGGATACAGTACTAACTTTCGAAGATCCCCTGACAATGACCTGGGAGCATTTCAAAGAACTTTTCCGCAATAAGTATTTCACTGCTCCCGTCCGTGCCCAGAGGATGAACGAGTTCATCAATCTCCGCCAGGGAACAATGACGGTGGCAGAGTATATTAGGAAATTTGAACAATTGTCCCGATTCGCCACACACATGGTAAGTACGGATGCGTTAAAGATTGAGCGATTTATGGAGGGCTTGAAGCCAGAACTTTACCGTGATGTTGGCATGGCTGGACTCCAAGGGGCTACTTATGCCCACATGGCGGAACGAGCCCTGATGGCTGAGCAAGCCGAAATCAGAATTGTGCGAGCCCAGGAAGTTAAGAGGAAATTCGAACAAGGACCCAAGGGGAACGGAAATAATCAGAAGAAACCGTTTGTTCCTCAGAATGTGAAACCCAATTTTCAAAACCGCCCTCGACCACCTCAACAAACAAATCCGAATCAGGGGAGACCCCAACCGAATGCACCCGTATGCCCAAAATGTGCACGACGTCATCTTGGCGTCTGTTTCTCCCAAAACTCCACCTGCTTTAAATGTGGCAAGACAGGCCACTACTCCGTAGTGTGCCCAGAAAATGCATCTAGAAGTCAGGGATCAAACCAGGCTAAGCCGCTGACGGCCCCTGCTCGGGTATACATGCTTACAGCGGAAGAAGCAGAAAACAATCCACGACGGAAGGTACCCTTCTAACCGATTAAACCTCAACATGCATGTTAGTGGACTTAGGAGCCACACTTCCTTTTGTACCCACCACTTATGTGATAAGACTCAAGATTTCTTTTAGCCGATTTGGTTGATACCAGTTCAAGTATCGACCTGAATCGTGATCGTAGTAGATAGGCGTTCGAAATAGGAATCCGTACCTGAATTCCTGAAACCTAAGATCCAATAATATCCGGGGTATAATTCTATGCCCCAATCTTTTGATCATCCTGAGAAAACATGTTCGTTCGATATCAGAATAGCGCAGCGGAAGCGTGATGGACGCTAATAATTTTCAATCTCCGCCTAAGTTAGAATTTTAGGAATACTTGTTAGCTCTTCGAGGAAATACGAGTTCCACTAAGTAAAACAGCCTTCATATCTATTCCATCAGGATCATATTCCTTTCTATCCTCGAAAGTTAATTGAGATACCTTGATAACTTCCTAGGGTGAATATCTATCACCCAACCATGCCAGTTCAACTCCCTACCAATCGTTACCCAGAATTATTCTAACCGACGGAATTTCGGGGGCGAAATTCTTTTAAGGGGGGAGGATGTAATAACTGTAAAATTTAATTACGGGATTTACGATTTAATTAACAGTAAATTAGAAATTTCATTGAATTAATTAAATAAGAAATCAGGACTTTGGGTGATACGATGTTTTTGTAAGTTTATGTTCTTCAATGACCTATGTGTTTATAAATTTCATGCTTTGTGATTTATATTTCATATGTGTGTTTTATGACTTACATGACTGCATGTTATATATGCCGATATGATTATATTATGTGTTAGATAATTTAGGTGATAACATGAGGCCTTAGAAAAATAAAGCTAACATTTATATGATAAGGGAAAGAAATTCGATCGATACATATAAGTGGAGACTTAGAAGGGATTTAATTAAAATATATATATTATTCGGTAAGAACTAATTGCAAAGGAATTAGAAGTTCAAATTAGATGATAGAATAGGTTAAGATGAAGACTACAACAGATTTGTAAGCTTAGAAATGTAAATTGATGGGTTCGACTACTTAATTGTGAGGAAGTGTACATAATAATCGAAATTGAGGACTAGAATTATTGTATAATTGATTTCTTAGCTAGTAGGGAAAATAATTAAAATACTAAGCTGAAACCTAGAACCCATAGTGTCGATTACTTAATTGGGAGGGATATATGATAAGATTATACTATCACTTCAAATTAGGATAGACCTGATTAAAAATCAACGTCATTTGTTGATTATGACACGCAAAGGTGTAGTGAGGATAAGAAAGAACATAGTTTTACATATCATAAGCAAGAACTCACTAAGACTTGGTGAAGAAAGGAAGCACTTGGCTAAACATAGATCGAATTGAGCCTCAGACAAAAAGGGGTATAACTTCTTATTATAACTATGTGTTTTACTTACATGTCTTAGAGAATACTAGCCTCGAGAAGTTTCAACTATGTTTAGGGTTTGTACGGGTTTAATGTTCAAGGTTTCGCAAATATTTGGGATTTCTATAATCACGTTTTATGAAGTTTGGAATAGCTACTCCTACCGTAATTTTATGTGTTTTTAGTTAAGTTGTAATATGCTTTAAGAACCTTAGGCACGAAAGAATGAGTGGTTTAGGTGTTATATAAATTAATTTTCAAAGGTTTAAGAATAGTTGAAGTTAACACCATATTCAAACAGTTCTTGACAAGAGTAGACTTTTGATCGAAAGTGTTAGAATGTCTAGTGTTAAGAGTGTGATGTCGAGATTCACGCTAAGGTCTATCTTAAATGTTGGTATCGAATTCTTTAGTTATAACTTCGAAACTTTAGGTGCAATCTCGAGATCAAACTCGAGATTAGCATTTCACAGTTAAAGCTCGAGATTTATACAATACAATGTCGAGATTTATTTTTATCGAGATCTATTTATACAATGAATATCGAGATCTTGGTGCATTGTTTATTAAATGTCGAGATTCATTTTCTTTGCAATGTCTTGAAATCATTATTCCAATGTCGACACATGTCTCGAGATTTATATCAATAACATTTCACAATTCCACTCGAGATCTATCTTTGAAATGGTATTTCTCAGTTTAAGTTAAAATTATATAAATTTTAGAGTTCGAAATTTATAAAAGTTAAAAATTAGGGTTTTCTAAATTAAGCCATTTTAGTAAAACTGTAATTAGACTAACAAACCCTAATTTTATATGTTTCTATACTTAGGGTTTGAAGGTTAGCAATTTACAAGTACGATAAGCTAAGTAACTAAGGATACCAGGTAAGTGGAAATCGCAACTACAACACATAATTTTTTTGTGTATGAAATTATGTGTTATGTGTTTTTATGATTTTATATGACGTGTCTATGTGACGTAAATTTACGTGATTTTTATGTGATGTAAATTATTCTATGAATATTGCATGCATGTTTACATGATTCATGGCATGAGCATATGCACGCACGACAAGTATGAGAGTCAGGGAAATAGCGTGCATGTGTATAAGATCGCTTGAGAGCGAAGTATATTTGCCGATATAGGCATTTGTGTCGACTCAATGATGAGTCACGGCTCTTCTATGCTACCACGGCGATTCACGAAGCCGAATTACCTGATTCACGAAAGGTAGGGAATACCCCGTAGCGGGAGATGCAACCTGGAGGGTGCGACTCGAGGGTATGAGCGGCACCGAGGGAACCTCGAGTGTCGGCGACCTCGTAGTAAGCTACCAGTGAGAAGCGCCCGCGTGTCAGAGCGCATTGGGATGGAAAGGCGCCTTAGAGTTAAACGAAATTTGTGTGCCCGGGTTAGCCTCTCAATGGGACTGCATTGGGACTGAGAGGCACTCGTAGCCTCTTAGTGTGGATCACACTGGGATTGAAAGGCATTAGTAGCCTCTCAGTGTGTACCGCATTGGGATTGAAAGGCACCAGAGGGTTACGCACAGATTGAGTACTCGGGTTTAGCCTCCCAGTGTGTGTACTGCCACTTATACCATTGGGGGTTTGAGCTCTATATGGTGCATAGTAAGATTGAAAGCCGAAGGAGCCCAAATATGAATGAAAAAGAATGAGAAGATCATGAGGAGTTAATAGCATTGGCGCGAATGCCATCGCTGTTTAGGTCACGTGCATTGCATGCATGGTTTTCACTTACTTAGCTTTATATGCTCATTCCACGTTGTTATGTGTTGTAGGACCCCGCGATCACGGTACGTGATCATTTTCACGGCGAGGCCAACTTTTGAAGGGCTTTTGAGATGGAAGTGTGTGCATGGATGCGACCTGGTGGAGGCCCAGTAGATAGATTTCTTTTGACCTGCATGCGCACTTTCCTATGTAAATAGGACCCAACGATGATTTTGTAGGAACCGCTACGATTCCTTTTTATAAAAGGAAAAATTTTATCAGAAATTTCATACGATTTATTTCGTTATTACGACACTAGTTTCGTAAACTAGTTAAGAAAGTAGTGGTGGAAGGCGGGGCTGCCACAGTCGGGGGCTCTCGAATCATTTGCTCATTAAGGTTATGTTCCAGACAGTATCTCTGATATTCAGCTCCCGCGGGGTCGGCGAGCCGAAGAAGGTTGAGTGGAATGGCCGTCGAAGGCTGAGGTAGGTCCACCAACCGTTGGTTGTGGAAGAACTTGAACCTTGGTGGCTGATATTTTCCTCCTGGAGGTAAGCGAGGAATGTTCTGCTCGTGCATCTTCATTTGTTGGCGGATGATGACGGAGAACCATCTCGCATACGGCACGTTCTTGGACCTTTTGTTCTCTTTTTGTCTGATCTGCTCTGCGAGGTCGTTCCAGATCAGTTGAGCAAAATCGTAATTCCGCGAGAACACAACTCCGTGAAATATCCGAAGGATGTGGCCGTTGCCTTTGTCGAAGCCTACGTGCTTCGGGGATAGACACTTGTTGATAATCCCGAATAGTGTCTTCAATGGATGGGGAATCACGTTGCTCTGCATCTGAGCTAGCTTGGTGAGCAGCGAATGGTACCCCATCAGGAGGAAATCATTCACCAGTTCTGCATCTGATGTGAGGGGGTCGTAGTTTTGGCTGGAGGGAGGTCAAGCAGAACTCTAAACTCGTTCTTGCCCATGCAGATGTGCCTCGTCCCTACAACCGTGGTAAAGTGGTATGCCCCGTCCAAGATGATGCTCTTGATCATCCCCCAAAACTGCTGGAGGTAGACCATCGGCACTGATGCCGTCACTGTTAGTGCATACCATAGTGGATGGCCTTGCAGGATGGACACGATAATGTCGTCTGGATACCGAAAGGTGGTCAGGTCTAACTGGAAATTCGTGTCGTTGACGTTGTGATATAAGGCCTTCTCGTAGATGTGATTATATGTTGGGTAGTGATCCATCTGAAATCCACATAAGAAATGTAAATCATTAGTTCAAAAATTTGAGTCGAAATTAATTTGAAGAAAGTATGGATTGGCATATAGGTATACGAGAGTGATAAAAAAATGAAATTTCGACCTATGAATAAGAGTCATATAAGAATTTAGTCAAAAATTTATCTAAGTGTTTAGAGCCACTGTTAACTCCGTGAAATTTTTCGCACGTAAAATTGAAATTTCAATTTTGTTTTACGAAGTGCTGATTTTTAATCAAGATATCCGTTTATTTTTTGCGATCGAAAATTTTATTCGCTGTTGAAAGCTACAGTGGAAAGTAAGGACTTAGAAAATTTATAAGTGTTTAAACTCAAGATGCGAAACTGTAGCGGAGATATTTTACGATCGAGAAAAAATTCCGTGTAAATTTACGATCGAGAAATTAGATTTCCAAGTAAATTTACGATCGAGAAATTTTTCCGCGCGTGAATAAAATTTTTCGCTATGAAAATTAACGAGCGAGAAAGTATTTCGATTCTCAAGAGGTTTTTCGCTGTGAAATTTTACGATCGAGAAAATTTTATCGTCGAAAAATTAATTTTATCGCCGCTAAAATTTTCGGTCGAGAACAAAATTGAAATCAAAATTTTCGAATGTAAGTTTTGCGCTCGAAATTTTTTAAAGACATTGCATCTATTTTATCTATTCCTCTCAGTAATATTTCGCACGCATAAAATCAAAGTTGTGTTTCACGATAGTAAAAATTTTTCAATCAGCACTAATAACACAGAAAATCAAAGTTATATTTGCGATCGAAGATCTTTTACGATTCAAACAGTGACTTAATCAAATCGAATTTCAATTTTCACTGTTTGCGAGCGAGAAAGTTCTTCGATGCATTCAAACCTTTAAACTCCAGTTCAGTCCTAACTTTCAATCGAACACTAATAACACAGAAAATCAAAGTTATATTCACTCACAACGATCAAAAAACATCGAAACTAGCCTATTATGCAGTTTTTAACCTAGATTAAACTTAGAGAAGGTATAAAATACTGCAAGCAAGTGTTTGAGTTCTCAGAATACGAACAGTCGAGAAATAATCACAGAATCAAACGAAATATTCCAAAATACAGACGCAAATCTAGTTTAAATGAACGAAAACCCCTGAAGGAAGTCAAATCTACCTTCAAAAGACGAAAATTAGTTGAAAAATCGAAGGATTTTGAGGATTACTTTCGTCTTTTGAGAGAAAAGTTTTTCGCGAGAAAATTTGACTGTTGAATTTTGCGATCGAGGGTTTTGCGTGTATTTAGGGATTTTCGACTGCAAACTAATGATTTCGTTTAATTTGGGCGGATTAGACGTTTACGATACTTAGAGATTAAGCTCGTTACTGTTTATGATCGAGAAACTTACGATCGAGAATTTTGATTTGGTTACTGTTCAAATTTCACTCGACAATTCCGATCGAAAATCTTTTTGGTTCCTGTTTAATTTTCGCTCGACAATATGAAGGCGAAAATTACAATTTGGTCCCAAATTAATTTGAGCTCGAGAAACTGCGATTGAAAATTGCAAATTCGCCCGTATTTCTCGATAGTAAGTTTACCTTAATATTTCAGATTGATCCTAAATTTTAAGAATAAAACACAGAATTACTCCTTCTAATTATAAACGAAAATGCAATTAACTCCGTGTATTTTCGAAGAAGTGACATCCGGCTCCAAAATTGATCTTCGATAATCTACATTACTTGGAGCAAAATGTCGAGAATATTAGAGTTAATCAAGAAGTAATTGATCTACTAAGGCTCCCCTGTATTGTGTCAATGTCTTGAGCTCATGATCGTGAAATTTTGTGAGGTCCTCCTTATTTAAGCATTGACCAAAGCAATTCTAGAATGAAAATTTCTGCAACACTTAAAGAAAAGAACATCAAAAAATTTGGAGCTCAAAACATGGAATCATTGTAAATGCTCCCCCTCAAATAGTGCACATGTATCGATTTATCACGTAATCAAGCAAATCAATACAAGTAACAATCATTATTATAAGCAATTTAGGCAATTTCACTTAGATACATCGTCCCCAAATCATGTATTCAAAATGTTGCGGGAGGGTATGAGCATAAACAAGTAAAGTCGCATTTTAATCAATTCCGTACCAATGCAAGTTAAACATGCATTCCAAATGTGCGATTTATATATATATTTTTTTTTATTTTATTACTATTATTATTATTTTTAATTGTATATATTAATAGTATTATTAGTATGGGGTCAGATTATTTTGCTACGATCATCGTCACGCCTAAAATTTCACAAGACATTTGAAAGGATCACATACCGTCGAGTCATGTCGTCAAACTTAAAGAGTCCTAAGTTCATAGAATGATCCATTTCGACAACTCTCACTGGGTTCACTCTAGCACTCAATTATTTTTGCCTTGAGATGATTATATATATATCACTCAAGTCAACACAATCAATCTTAAGTCAATTTACCTGTGATCGAGGCGTTTTTAATCATTTCACCTTTGCGAGAGATCATCGATATTGAATCATAGAGACTGTGAAAGGTTTTAATTTGGTCTTGACTAAGAAGGGAATGATAGTTTTGGAGTTGTGGACTAAAGTTCTTCTTCCTTTTCTTCGTCGTTCTCCTCCTTTTGCCGTTTTTCTCTATATTGTTTATCATTCTTTATCCTCCAATGATTTTTCTTTGATTCTGTCTGCACTTGCTAAAGCTGAAGCTCCGCTTCTCTACGAGGCTGAGAGATTATCTAAGGCAAAGTTATTCTTGTTCGTTCTAGGGCCGATACTGCGCTCCTTTTCTCTTAATCCCTAGTGAAGTTTCAGAGATTATCAATTTGAAGAAGTTCGCAGTTATGGAATTCAAACCCAAGGCCGCGCTCTTCTTCTCGTTGTCTCGATTTAAGACCAGATTATCGTTGGAGAAGTTCACTTCGTGGTGCTCCTCTTTCCAGCCGTTCTGACGAGTGTACGAGATTATCGATGGAGAAGTTCGCAGCAAGATCCATATCCCCTTCTAATGATATGAGATTGTGATAGTCGAGGGATAGGTTCTTTTGGACTGCTTTTTGTGCGTTGAGCATTCCTCGTGTGCGTTTTCCACCTTATTTTGTCATCTTTTTCTTTGTCGTCTCTTTTTCTCCCCCTCCTTTTCTCGATTGAATATCCCATCGAAGACTTAGGTCGGTTGAAGGCTCAAAGGATTTTCAAGTGAAGAAAAGGATATTGGAGAAGGCTCAAAATGGATGACTAAAGGCTGTATGAAAGGATTGAGATTTTCTATATTTAAGGCCAAGTGAGTAATTTCCTAAGTGCTCTAATCATTTTCCTAAGGATCTAACGAAAGACGAGTATGAAGCCAAGAATCACTAGTTAAGACAAGCAATTGATGTGTGACTCGCTCAAGAATAAATCAATAGAAAGGAAAAGTAACAGGCCAGAATCCTCACTTATGTAAAGTGGCTTTGTGTCTAGTGGAGCAAACTATCTGAGCTTCGGACACAAGAATGTGACTTAGACTGACAAAATTAAGTAAGCAATCAGTCGCATGCCAGGGAAATCTAATTGTGACGTAGATCGAGCATCCTAAAGATTTCGTCATTCCCCTATATTATAGGTATATGTATAGTATTTTAGTATATATATATTTTTTAATATTTATTACATTCACGCAAGATAAAACATGCAAGCATAGAAAACACATAGAATAGAGCATCTAATAGCACAAAAAGATCAGGTAATGAACATATCACGGAAAGATTCAACATGCCTAATTTTCCGACAAGGAATTGGAATCGTTTTTCATCCAATGCCTTGGTGAAAATGTCGGCTAGTTGATATTCCGTGTTCACAAAGTACATTTCAATTGTACCTTTTTCTACGTGATCTTTAATAAAGTGATATCTAATGTCTATGTGTTTCGTGCGTGAATGGTGAACGGGATTGCACGTAATCGCAATGGCACTTTGACTATCACTATATATGGGTATATTATTTAAATTGTACCCATAATCGCGAATCTGAGTCCGCATCCATAGCATCTGAGAGCAACAGCTGGCGGCTGCAACGTATTCAGCCTCAGCCGTCGAAGTTGAGACGCAGTTTTGCTTTTTGGATGACCAGCAGACTAGCTTTTCGCCTAGAAATTGAGCGCCATCGGAGGTGCTTTTCCTGTCCATTCGGCAACCTGCATAATCAGCGTCAGTATAGCCGATACGTTTCAAGTTCGTACCTTTAGGATACCATAGTCCTAGGGTAGTTGTGCCCTTAAGGTAGCGAAGGATACGCTTCACCGCGAGCATGTGGGATTCTTTGGGATCGGCTTGGAAACGGGCACAGAGACAAGTGGCAAACACGATATCCGGCCGACTAGAAGTGAGGTAGAGAAGAGATCCAATTATACTGCGATAGAGTGTGATGCCGACCAATTTTCCTGTGGGATCGGCATCCAACTTGCAGCTTGTGGACATGGGAGTGCTGAGAGGCTTGCTCTGATCTTGATGGAACCTTTTCAGGATGTCCTTAATGTATTTTGTTTGACTGATAAATATACCATCTTCGAGCTGCCTGACTTGAAGTCCTACGAAGAATTGCATCTCTCCCATGTGGCTCATTTCGAACTTACTCTTCATGAGATCTCCAAACTTCTTGCAAAGCCGTGGATTTGTTGAACCGAAAATAATGTCGTCGACGTAGACTTGAACGACCATCAAATCCTTGTCTTGCCATCTGATGAAGAGCGTCATATCGATTGTTCCTCGAATAAATCCAGATTTTACGAGGAAGTCACTCAAGACATCGTACCAAGTACGTGGGGCTTGTTTTAGTCCGTAAAGAGCTTTATCCAATCGATAGACGTGATCGGGATGTTATTGATCAACGAAGCCGTCTGGCTGAGACATAGACTTCTTCTTTAAGTACGCCGTTGAGGAAGGCGGTTTTAACGTCCATTTGATAGACCTTAAAGTCCTTTTTGTTCTTGAATACCCATTTTGTTCCGATGATAGTTTTCCCAAGCGGGCGGGGTACTAATTTCCACACTTGAAGACGTTCGAATTGGTTAATTTCCTCTTACATTGCAATTATTCAATCCGAGTCTTGTAGTGAGTCTGCTACCTTAGTAGGTTCGTTTTGGCTTAAGAAGCAGCTGAAAAGACTGTGTTGATGCCTTGTCCTTACTCCGCTCGAAAGATCGCCAATTATCTGATCAACTGGGTGGGCTCTAGTCCACTTGCGCTCATGTGGCAAGGCTGAAGAAGATGCATCAGCCATTTGTGGGTCTAGATTTCCAATGATCCCCGATTGTTCATTTGTGGGAGGAAGTTCCAAATCAGCATTTGGAGGGAGCGACTCTGATGATTCTTCCTCAACACTCATGATAGGTTCTTCATTATTCTGTGGCATCTGAATCGAGTGAGGTAGGCACAGTTGAAGAACTTGGTAAATCGGCCTCGTCGGGTGTATGGTTGATGTTAACTGGCGGATGTAATGGCTCAAAGAGGGAATCCAAGTCTGCTAACACAAGTCTCAGAGCTTCGTCTGTCGATGATTGCTGATTTGTTGCCATCTTCTGTTGGTTTTGTGCCAACACACCAGTGAATACGGGTTCTGAGGTATTATCTTCAGAAGCCAACGGGTTGAGCACGGGTCCTGAACTGTTGTGTTCAGAAGCCATTTCTGCCACTTCGTGGAAAGTGACATTATAGCTTTCCTTAATTGTTCGGTTGGACTTGATGTATACTAGGTACGCTTTTGATATTGTAGAATACCCGACGAAAGTTGCCTCGAATGCTTTAGGGTCGAACTTAGCACGGTGCTCTCTGTCGTTCGCCACAAAGCACTTGCACCTGAAGACTTTAAGGAATGAGATGTTGGGCACTCTGATATTCACAATCTCGTACGGAGTCTTGTTGAACCGTTTGTGATTCATCGTCCTGTTTTGAGTAAAACAGGTGGTATTAACTGCTTCAGCCCAAAGAAAGTGTGGAAGTCCGGAATGGATCAGCATTGTACGAGCGGCTTCCACTAAGGTTCTGTTTTTCCTTTCAACGACCCCATTTTGTTGAGGCGTTTTTGCGGCTGAGAATTGTTGACTAATTCCAAGCTTCTGAAAAAACTCACTGAGATGTTTATTCTTGAACTCAGTGCCGTTGTCTGTTCGAATATCTTGAATAGTTTGTTGCATCAGATTTTGAGTAGTGTTCACAAAGTTGATAATCAAGTCCCCTGTCTCATCTTTGGTTCGGAGGAACATTGTCCAAGTGTAGCGAGAGAAATCATCGACGATCACTAGCACGTACTTTCGTCCATTGATACTCTGTGTTTGCATTGGCCCACAGAGGTCCATGTGGATTAGTTCCAATGGTCGAGAAGTAGACGCAATTATCTTGAGATGATGAGACGCTCGCTTCATCTTTCCTAATTGACATGCGGAATATTGATGCTCCTTTTGTAGTAGTATAGCTGGAAGACCGTGAACCAACTTTTTCGTAGAAAGGCGTTGGAGAGCTTTCATATTCAGATGAGACAGTCGTTGATGCCATAAGCTGTTCCTCTGTAAATCAATCTGAGAAATGAGGCATACAGCTGTCGAGGGCTGCACGGACGTCAGGTTGATCGTGTAAAGGTTGGGTTTCCGAAGTCCATAGAGGAGTTCTGTGTCCTGACTGTCCAAAATTCTGCACCGGTCAGTGTGAAAGACCATCCCTTATCACAGAATTGGCCTATGCTGAACAAGTTATGGCGGAGGCCTTCAACATAAGAGACATCTTTTATTGTCAGATTGTCCAAAATAATGTCCCCGCATCCAAGAATGGGAGCTGAGTCATTATTTCCGAATCTGACTTTGTCGTTTGGTCGGTCTTTGTAGTTGCTCAGCAGCTCTTGTTTTCCAGTCATGTGTGTGGAGCAACCAGAGTCGAGATACCACACATGATGGATCTGCAAAAACAAGTTAGAGAGCTTTAGGTACTCATTTAAGCATGGGTCCTCTCAGATTAGCAGATTTAATTTTAGGTTCAGATATGATTCCTAAATTATTACTTGAGGGAGTTCTGATAACCCATATCACTTTCATATAAGTGGTTTTGGGTGTTGCCTCTTTAGGTGACTTGGCCTTTTTGGCTTTTGTCGTCCTAGGTGGAGATTTAGGAACCCATTTGGGGTGAACCTTGCAGGGAAGGTTAATTTCAGCACGCACAAATGCTTTGTTAGGCTTGACTAAGGGAAAGATCTTTTCTTTTGATAATCTCCTAAGGTGCTTGGGGGACTCAATCTTTACGGGATACCTTAGGTGAGTACAAGCATGTACGGCGCCATAATCTTTCTTTATGGCTGGATCTTGTTTCCTACGAGTCTTCCTAGTGGCATTTGTTTCAGAATGATTATTTTTAGCTTGTAGCCTATTTCGTAGTTGGTGCTTCTAAAGGTGATGAGCTGAAGAGTACATATAGAAGCAATTATTCGAACCAAAGAAATGGCTCTTTTGTTTCTACGAGTGTCATTTATTTGTACAGAAGGAGTAACATCCTTAGTCATACGCAAATCTACTAGCTCCTTCTTAATACTAGACACTCTCGCCTTCGGTTCTAGTGCTTGCCCTACGCTCCCTGTAGACGTAGGTAAACTAGATTTAGTCTTAGCACGCTTAACAGAATTATTAATACACTTTTGATCTTTCGAAGGTGATTTTTCGATTTTCACGCCTTGCAGTATAGCGTGAGAGGTAGTTTGGGAGGAAGAGGAAGCTTTGAGATTTTTCATCTCTTTTAAGAACTTTTTCTTTTCAGCTTCAAAATTCTCTTTTTCTTTGTCTAATTTATCTTGAGATTCATCTATCTGTTTTATTATAGGAGGTATATAGAGAGAATTTTTATAATGAACGTCTTTGTCTTCCTCGTAGTGTGCTTGAGATTCAGGAGGTAGAACTTGAACTAAATCACAGACAGGTGTTGAAGAAGGTTTCATATTTCTGTCTCTTTCATTCAGTTCTGTGTAGTCAAAGGGGATTTCAGGCCCATGTGAGGCTCTTCTCATGGATGGGTCTAAAGTACTTTGTTCTGTCGTTTTAGTAAAATCCCTAAGAGAGGTTACTCCTAAACCCATGTACTTAATATCATATACTTCCTTTTTCCGTAGAACTCGTGGGTTAGTGAAACCTATGCCTTCTATAGGATTATAGAACTCTATATCCTTGGGCTTGTTCAAAAATATCGTCTGTTCAGATTGTCCCCTATGCGTAACTATATCATCTAATTTCTTAATTTTAGCATATAGTTTCTTGTGTTCCTCACCTAGGAGAGCATAATTATTTTCTACCGTCAGTTTGGCGGCTTGACAGGCATCTAGTTCTTTACTAAGCTCACTAACATTAGCAATTGATATTTCTACTTGAGCTTCTAAGTTAGTGATCTTAGTGGTAGCTTCGGTTATCCTACAATTCAAGGTGGCTTTCTCGTTGAGATTCCTAACCAAGCAATTGTAGTTATTTGCTAGCCTATCTTCTAATTCATTAATCTTTTCGCTATGCTGTCCTAATTGAGGTTGACTAATCTCTCTAGAATGTAGGCTCTTAGTAGGTTCTTCTATGTTAGCCTTAGAGCTTCTAAGTTCTGTCTCGAGACTGTTTATCTTCTCCTGAGACCTAGAAAGTTTGTCCTCTAGTTCCTTAGTACTTTTCTGCTCACGTTTCATGTTAACATATTGTTTTTTATATGATTCTAAATGGTCAATAATGTGGAAGCAGAGTCTACCTCTTGTGACGAGGTGGATGTGTCGTCTTCGTCCGTCATGTTGGATGTTTCGGCGTCTGATGTGTTATCCAGGCGGGCCATGAGAGCTAGATTCTCTTCTCCAGAATCGGATGTGTCTTCGAGCCAGTGGTCCTGCTCTGCCATGAGAGCTACTCCAGCTTCCTTCTGCTTTGAGAGTTGGAGCTTTCTGGAGTAGTAATTTGTATCTCTCTTCTTGGAAGAGTGCATTCTCTGGCAAAATGACCAGGCTTGCCACAGTTGAAGCATTTGTTGGGCTCTTTGGTGTTCTTGACTTCGGAGCTCTCTGGTGCATGTTCCTTGTTTTTAGAGCTTGAGATCCGAAGCCTGTTGGCCGAGGATGAGGACTTTTTCTTGAAATACTTCTTGCTCATCATTTGTCCGATTAATGCCAAATGCTTCCCTAGAGCCTTCATGCTTGGCTCGACGTCTGATTCTGTAACTCCTTCTGACTCAGATGAGGAAGCAGGCCTAACGATCTTCTCTTTGCGAGACTTTGTTCCACGCTTCTCTGAGACAAGGGCAACGGTGTCTTCAATCTGCTTGCCCTTCTGCTCTCTCTGAGTATCGCTAACGTCTTCCTCGTGTTGGGCGAGATTATCAAAGACGGCGTGGATATCCAACTCTTTCAGATCCTTATTTTGTCTAAGTTGAGTGGATATCTTTTTCCAGGCCGAGGGCAGCGAGGATAGAAATCTGATATTAGTCTCCATGTTGGTTTTCGATATTTCTATCTTTCTCATCTCATTGAGAAGAGTGAGGTATCTTTGGTACACATCGTATAGGCTCTCCTCCGGCTTTGCTTTGAAGGAGTCATAGGCAGTGAGAATATTCGCCTTTTTGGCCTTGATGCCAACTTCCGTCCTCTGCATCATCCTATGCAATTCATCCTACATTCCTTTAGCCGTTGGAAGGCTGTCTATCTGTCTATAGATGTCGTTAGGGATGCCTTACATGAGTGTGTTCATGGCTATCAGATTAGCCTTAGCGCGGGCTCTCTCCTCGATTGAATATTCCCTAGGCTCCTTCAGTCGCCTAGTAGCGGGAAATTGAGGAGTAACCGTGTCATCACCGGCTACATTTACCCAGAATTGTGCGGGCCCTTGATTTTAGCAGATTTTAGGCTTGCTCTTTTAGAGCTATGAAGTTTAGGAAACGGCTTCGCCATACTGTGTATTCGCCGCGTTGCAAGATTGGTGGACGGTTGTCATTTCCTAGCGAGTAAGCATCCATCTCTTCTTCTTGTTGTTGATGAAGGATCTTCGTTCGTTGTTTTGATGGATTTGAGTGATGTTATGTGCTTTACAACTAGCAAATTAGTTAGTAGCGTTTGATATTAAAGCAGTCGAGAATTATTTTCGAATCTATCTTTTAGATTTTCGATCGAAAATAATTCAGTCGGAATTAAGATGTTCGTCACTGTTCTCGTGCGAGAAAGTGTGTCAGCGAGAAAATTTACGAGGGACAAAAATTTGTTCAAAAACTTTCGATCGAGAAAAATCCTTTAATCGTGAATTGATTTTGATCGCAAGAAACAATGCTTAAAGTAAGTTCCTTGCTTAGTCAAAATAAATTCGTTAACTGAAAAGTTTTTCGATCGTAAGTAATTTTCGCTTGGTCAAACTATATAAGTTTTGACCGAAACAAATTTCGACGGTAAGTTTTGCGAGCGCAAATGTCAAAATTGGTCTTTGTCGAAATAGTTTTTCGCTAGATTTTGCTCGAGTAAATTTTTTTCTAAAAGCGTTCTTAGTGAAGACGGTTTTAGTGCTGACTTAGTGCTCTGACCGATAAAAATTTTCGCGCGGAGTTTTGCGATCGAGAAATTTCTTCGATCGAATACTTTTGCGAGAAAAATTGAATTTCAGTGAATAAAATCAGAACCCTAATTAACACTGATTCAACCGAAGACAATGAATTAGTCTATGAAATCGCAGGTTTTTTATCGTAATCAGATGGTTGATACGCACGAATAGACAATTAAAGACATTATGAAGCAAAACACGTCAATTTTAATCAAAATCAAACTGTGTTCAAGTTCGTTCTTCGCGCAAACAGTAACGATTCAAATCTGATTAACTCTGCTAAATCGACATTCAAACTGCTACGCATCTAATCGCCAAAGATTTCTATAGCTAGAACAAACACAGAAACATCAAATTCAAATCAGATAAGCACAGAATTAGGCACTTCAGATCGAAAAGCTTTTTCGCGCCAAAACTGTTCTTCGCGTGAACAGTTCCAGAAAATGAAATTCGATCCGAATTCTAACAATTTCGATTCAAAACAGAACGAATCTGCTCTGATACCAATTGTTTGGTCCTCGTTTGTCAACACAATTAATCCTAGGCATGAATTCTAAGGAAATCGATTAGAATGATTAAGATTGAAGTTCGATCGAAAACCTTTGATCGAAGAACACGAGAGAGAAAACCTTTAGTGTGAGTAAGTTTTGTGTGTTTCTCTCTCTAGAAATGAATTCTGCAGCCTTTTGGATCAATTCTCTAATTTTCTGTATTAAGCTCAATGTTTGTACAACTATTTATACCAAACAAACTTGGTATAAATATCAAACTAGTCCTAATATAAGGACTAATACAAATAAAGCCCCTAAGTACGAAGACAACTAATGAAATCAAGCACAATTAAAATTGATACTCTGCAAACATCAAAGCCTCAATGGTTTCAGGCCATCGTCTTCGAGCTAGTCTCAAGAACGATGTAAACGGGATGCCTATGTGGCCCCTGTGTATCAAGTCCTATCCTCACATGCCACAACTCGAAGTTTGTCTCTGAAGTCGTGTCGACGGATTGCCTTAGTGGTTCCGTCTGGTTATTACCCCAGCGACCTGTCGTTTGAGTCATTCTTAGCCTCCAATACAAGCATGCCGATCTCGTTAACACGAATCACCACTAGCATAAACAAATAGGTTGGACCACCCACTAACTTCCGCCGAGCGTACCACTCTGAAGCCATACTCCAGACTCTCTTGCACTTGAATGGAACACTTCGAAGGAGCCTTGTCACAATTTAAAATACATCCCATGTATACCTTCTTCTGGAGCCAGACCAGCTTCCTCGAGGCCGAACCAGACAACTTCCTTTGAAGAAGACGAATCTGGCGCCGTGAAGGAGAAGATTAACCTGATCCACCATTTTCACCGCGTGAACCACTCTGAAGCCAGGCTCTCATGCAATTGATGGACAAATCTGAAGGAGCCCAGACACATTTTAAACACAGCCTATGCTACCTTCTTCTGGAGCCAGACAAGCTTCGTCGAGGCCGAACCAGACAACTTACTTCAAAGAAGACGAATCTGGCGCCAAGAAGAAGAGTTCCGTTGAGTCCAATCAACTCGATCTTCTTGTCCTGACGACGCGAACTTCTTGCCAAATACGATGTCCCATTTTGATCCATCGCATGACAATCTCTCCAAGTCGAAAAGCCAATGAGGGGGAGTAGTACTAAAGCAAAATGGGAGCAATACCACGACGAAATTGCAAGATAGTCAGAAACGCTAAATCCTCAAGCGTCGACAAAGAATCAAGCGAACACCACCACGGACTTCAGAGAACGAAGCTGGCGCCTTGTGAACGCCTATCCAAATTTAAAGAGAACTCCCCAATCACACCGGAAGGTTGACTAAATGTAGGGAGAGTGGTGATTATTGAACGGAGAGATCGGACACAAAAAGAGAAGATACGGCAAGCAGCTTCAACACGACCTCCAAAGACGAAGTTTTACGCCTCTCCGAATCTGAAGAGAACTCCCTTATCCCAACACAAAGTTGAACAACTGTAGGGGAGTTGCGACATATCGAAGAGAGAGAGATCGTACACAAAAAGAGAAGACCCGGCAAGAAACTTCGAATACCTTCCGAGAAGAGAAGTTCAAGAGACGTTGAGCTTGAAGATCTCCTAAAGAAGAGGTCTTAAGAGACAAAGGAGGAGGTGATTGAGGAAGAACACGCACGCACACGCTTCCGCCAATGCATACTTTGATGTGTTCTTCGATGACTCAGGATCACCTCACTAGACGAAGATAATCAGCGTTTAATTGTAAATCGAACACAAAGGGGGAGATTGCTAGGAATTATTTATTGTGTTCAATTAATTAGTTTATCTTAGTCTTGTAATTTATTTAAGTAAACTAGGTTTTTACTTTGTAGAGCCTAGTTAGCTTATATTTGTAATGGGCTTATTTAATATAAGCCATTTTACTTGTAATGCGCTTACAAGAGCCCAAAGTACTATATACCAACATGTGGTATAAGTACTAAAACCCTAACACCTTATTATGGTATCTTGAGTGTGAGAAACGAATAGAGAGATAATTTTTGCAAGGAGCCCCCAACCTCCCTCAAGAACACTCACGCACACACCCCACGACAATTCAAACTTCAAGTTCTTCCAATCCAAAACGTGGTAAAATTCCTTTCATCTTTGTTTAGTATGATATACTAGGAATTACAAGAACAAATTTGGTTTCTGCAGGAAAGTTCTCGGCAGAAGTTTTCATCGCTACAGTGTCGTCTAAAGTTCTCGTAATCACAAAAGTTTTCGGCATTGCAAACTTACTGGGCCAAACAAACTTTTCGGTACTCAATTTTTTTTTAAAACCTTACACTTAAGAAAAAGTTGTCTTCCCCAAATAAAGTTTTTGTCTTTTTGTCCCCACTTTCAAAGTTCTCGTGCCCGTAAAGAAAAGTTGTCCCCATTTGCTTATTTTTTTTATTTTCTGAGATTTGATTATTTCAATAATAATAAAAAAATAATAATTAAGAAAACTTTTCGGTATCAAAACTTTTTGTGACTAAAAAAAACAACTTAAAAATTTTCGGTATATGAAAGTTTCCGTATAAGAGAACTTTTTGCAACCAACTTTTCGCAAATTACTGTAGCAAACGTTTTCGCAGTCACTGTTGCAAAAGTTTTTGCGGTTACTGTAGCAACGAAAAGTTTGTCAAAAAAAGTGTTCGGTACATTTTCGCGGTTACTGTTGCCATCGAAGACTTAGAAACTTCAAAACTTTTTCGTAAAAAAAATTGGTTTTACGAAAATGCCATCCATAACCTAATAATAAAGAAAGTTTACGGTACATTAAAAAATAAAATAAAATAAAAGGTTTTCGGCCTCAATATCTACGAACATGCCATCGAAGACTTAGAAACTTCAAGAAAAAAAAGAAAAGAAAACGTCATAATTACAGGTTTGCCATCGTTACGGAAACCCAATATTTACAGGTTTGCCATCAGTTTCGAAAATCCAATATTTACGAAATTGCCACCGAAAACTCTTAAGTTTCGCAATAAGAAAACTTTTCGCACAGTACTGTAGCATTTTCGAAATCCCATATTTCCAGAACTCATTTTCGCAGTCACTTGTACCGAAAATCAAAGTTTTGCAGTCCAACTTCGAAAAATTACTTTTCGCATACTTTCACTCTGAAAATCTAAATTTTCGTACATTTTACTACCGAAATTTATTTTTCGCACTCATACACCGAAAATTAATTTTTGAACCAAAAACATTTTTTATTGACACATTATAGTGAAGTTTTTGTAACATTTTCGAAGTTTTTGACATTACTTCAAAACTTTTCGATATATACCAAAAAGTTTTCGTAAACGACTTGTTCATAGACTCTGGTGTGACAGGCTGGCGTGAGACTCCGGTGCGTGAGGCCTGGGGTGTGACTCAGGTGCGTGCGTCAGGCCAGTAAGCGTCCAGTGCCTGTGGCTTGAGGTGTGAGACTGTCTGATATGTGCGGAAGGAGCGACCTGGTATGAGGCTGTCTGGCGTGATAATTTAGATACACTACTAGCGTAGGCTACTGCTCGTTGTGCGCGCGTGGTGCCGAGTCTAGCCTAGGTCCCTGATGTGACACATTGAGACTTGATAGTTTGGGATATGAGCGAAAAGTCGAGCGTGCATTTGTTGTGAGGTATTTTGCGACGGGAAATGGATGCACGTTACGGTCATCATATTTTCACCTACTGAGCATTAGCTCAGAGTTTACGTGTTGTAGGTACGTTAGAGTCCGACGTTGAGACACGTCGCGACGGAGGCAGGCTGATGGCGGTGACTCCACAGACTTTTGAGAGCGGAGCTGTACATGATGAAGACCTGTGGAGCGGTGTTAGGGCATTTTGATATTTTAACATTTTGGGGGCCGAGTCCTTTGTAAAGATACACTTTTGTAAACCGTATTTCGATGTAGATATGTTTTATGTTATGAAAAGCTTTTTGTAAACTGGGATTTCAGCGGCTTTCGTGGCGAAAACCCTCCAATTACTATATTTAGAAAATGAGGGTTGGCACATTGATATTCTCCTTTCTCTATCTCTACAGAGTGAGTAGTTCTGTATATCATGATAACTATCAGATGAGTCAGGATTTTCAGCAAGCCACGATTTTGTCTCATCAGCTGTCCAAATTCTTGATTAATTTCAGCACTGTTATGGTCGTCATCTAAATGATCCACCTCAATGCCCACACTATCAGTGATTACAGGTCTCTAAGATTCACATTTGAGATTTCAGCACTTGAAATTTTCTTCGAATATCCCATTTGATCTTCGTTAAATGTTACATCCTTCGGTATGATGCTTTTTCTCATTTCATGCTCCAAACTCCACAGTTTAAAGCCTTTAACTCCTTCGTGGTAGTCAATAAAGATGCACTTGATGGCTCGCGGTCCTAGTTTGTCACCATTTACATGAGTATACGCCGTACAACCGAATACCTTCAAGTTTTTCAAGTTCGGCTTCATGCTTGTCCATTTCTCTTCTGAAGTAGCCATTTCTAAAGCACTTGAAATGCATCTATTTATCAGATAAGTGGCAGTAGCAATCGTTTCAGCCCAGAATGACTTCGGCAAAGCCGCAGTTAACAACATGCATCTTGTCCTCTCAAGTAAGGTTCGATTGAACCTATCAGCTAATCCATTCTTCTGAGGCGTTCGAGGTACGGTTCTGTGCCTTATAATTCCCTCGCCCTGGCAGAATTTGTCAACTCGTTGGAACAGAATTCTGAGCTGTTGTCGATAAGCCTTTTAACTTTTCTTCCTACTTGCAGATCCACCTTTCTCTTCCAATTCTTGAAAGTCTCAAATGCCTCATCTTTTGATTTAAGGATCATAATCCAGAGTTTTCATGAATAATCATCCACAATAGACATAAAATATCTACCCCTAAGTGTGATAGAACTTTTGTTGGCCCCCACAGGTCACTGTGATTATAATCAAGCCCCATTGTATCACCACTAGCCTTTCAGCGTGCTTTGCAATGCACGCACCCTGAGGTACTTCTCAGGGGGTCACCCATCACAGTGCTATTCCAAGTCAAACACGCTTAACTTTGAAGTTATTATGGATGAACTGCCGAAAAGGAAGGTGCACCTTTTAGTGATATGAGTGGCGCAATCAATTATCTTATATAATTTCTTAACTTGACAAGCCCATAAATTGTCAGTCTCAGGATCCCTCTCATTCGGGTGTGGAATCGGTCCATTCATGTATCCCTCCGCCTAAAAGCCTCGCCAGGAACCGCTCCTTGTTCGTTCCCATCTCTGGCACTGGCGATAACTCCCCGTCCTCATCGGCCACGGGTGTTACAATTCGTGATCCTTTCAGTACCTTGATATAACCAGATTCAACTCTTGTTTCATATCCAAGATCTTCCAGCACTCCTACTGAAATAAGGTTTCTTTTGATCTTCGGAATAATCTCGCATCTTTAAGTAGAATTTCCTCACCAGATTGACATTTCAGCCGTATGTTCCCAAGGCCAACAACCTTATAGGACTCGTTGTTCCAAGCAATACAGTTCCACCATCGTACATTTGAAAAACTTCCATCCAAGATCTATTTGGTGATATGTGACAAGCTGAATCTAAAATCCTGCCATCATTTGACTCGTATCCTTCCAGTGCTACATTTGTGTCTCCTTGCTCATTTGTTCTTTCTAATTTTTATTTGGATCTTTGGGGACATAGCCTTTTGATAAGTTCCTCCTCATGACAGCGAAAACATTTTATCTTTGTCTTCGACTTCTCCCTGGATTTAGATTGACATTTTCTGCTCTTCTTCGGACCACGCTTTTCCCATATACCTCGCGCATGCAAGCTCTCTACAGCGACTTGCGGTTTTACTTCGTTTTGTTATTCATATGTTTAGAACGAAGTGCAGACAACACGTCTTCGAGTGACAAGGTTTCATTTCCGTAAAGCAGCGTATCGTTGAAGTTTTGAAAACCTCTCGGTAGAGCACATAGAAGCAGCAATGCTTGATCCCCTATCTCAACTTCAATGTTTTCTAGATCGAGAACTAACTTGCTGAATTGATCAATCTGTTCTTCGAGTAGCTTGTCATCATGCATCTTGAATGAATATAGAGACAGCTTTAGATACAATCTATTCGCCAACGACTAGGTCATATACAAGCTTTCTAGCTTCAATCATCGCGTAGCAGCCGTGTCCTACTTAGAAACTTGCTGCAACACCTTATCGCCCAAGCTTAGAATTATTACATTGTGAGCCCTCTCGATCATCGTTTTCTTCTCTATTGCACTCAATTCAGCAGGCATCGATTTCTCTTCCTTCAGAGCCTCGATCAGTCCTTGTTGAACCAACAACGCCTTCATCTTCATCCTCCAAAGGCTGATATCGTTCAGACTCGTAAATTTCTCCACCTCAAATCTAGCCGAACTCATCGTCTTGTCTTTCACATAAATGATCCACGCTCACCGCACCACTTGTAAGGATTGTGTGATGAGTTTACTGAATTTAGTGAGAATGCTGTGAGGAGACTGTTTGTTGATCAAGCTTAGACACGAAAACAGAAATAAAGAAAACTCAAGACAATGATATAACGTGGTTCGGATTCTATACAAATCCTACGTCCACGGAGCCAAGAACAATTGAGTTCATTGATGTTCTGAGGTTTACAGAGTAAGATCTTCCCTCAAGTATATGCTTGCAACTCTCTCTGATTTGATACAGAAGTTACACACACGATGCTCACACTATTCTGCAACTGATCGAATAAGTAATAAGAGCTGTTGTGCTGTCCCCATTTCAACTAACGGTTACTGATGCTTATTCCATCAAGTAATGAAATTGCTATTGCTACAAGCAATTTGATAAGTTCTTGACAAAAGGGGTGGGATCGGGTCAGGTTTTCGGGGTTCGGGTTTTTCGGGTCGGGTACCCGATGTAATCGGGTAGCGATTTTGAAATTGATCCCGACCTGATCAAATGCTGGTACCCGATGGTCGGTTACCAGAAACCCGATCGGGTTCCCGCGGGTCAGGTTCAGGTTTTTTGTATTTTATTTTTTTATTTTTTGTATATTTTTTTTGTAAATTTAGATAAGCTTAAATTAGTTTAATTCCTTCAACAATAAAATAATTTAAACACCAATAACTATAAAAATAAACTCAACACCATCAAAATCAACGATAAAATAAATTCAACTCCATGTGTCTAACGCCGATCGGTTTCGGATTTTTATATTTATTTTATTTTTTATTTATACTTTTTTAACTTTAGGTAAGCTTAAACTATGTTCATTTCCTTCAATAAAATTAATTAAACAATATCAACAATAGAAAAAATTAAGCACCATCAATAATAAAATAAATTCAACTCCATCAACCATAAGAAAAATTCAACACCATCAAAAATAAAAAAAAGTTTAACAAATAAACATATCTTTTTCTTTCATTAGTTTGGCTTAGTTTTATGTTTGAATTTTTATTCTACTAGTTGGGTTTAGTTTTACATGAGTTTTTTTTTGTCGGGTACCCGATCGGGTAAATCGGGTAGCATAGTGCTACCCGATACCCGACCCGAGCAACCCGATACCCGACTTCAAACCCGACTTTCTTCCGATCGGGGAAAAACCGGATCGGGTCGGATCGGGTCGGGTCGGGTATCCGAAACCCGACACCCGAATCCCACCCCTACATGACATTGTTCGCTACTCTTTCTCCTAGGCTTCAGCGACTTTACTGCTCTCCTTCTTACATAACATTCGATCACTATCAGCACTTGTATGACTTGATGATTTATATCAACAGAATCGAGTAGGCGTTACACAATTTATGTCATCAAAATCATTCACACGTTTGCTCCACAAAATAAAACTACTAACCAGAAGGGTTCAACGTCACCATTGAATCTAATTCCATTTTCTTTATATAATAAACTTTTAATCCTTGTGAAATGACTTGGCTCAGTTTTACGGGCTTGACTTTAGGGAACATAGAGCCCTTTTGACAATTTTCTGAAATAATACATTTTTTACGGTCGAGAACAAAGAATGATGATATGATATTATTATCATCTCGGCGTAATCGACGTGGAACCAATTTCCATGTGCGCCTTTGATGTAAGAGGACATAGTGGCAGAAATGAGGCGTTTGACGCTTCGCACGACAATGGCATAGAGCATGTAAATGGAGGCGTTCTGGGAAAATGATGTGTTTATTGCTCTTTTCGTAATTTTCCTTCTGGCAATTAAGTATTAGAAATTTACTCAGCAACTACGTATTTAAGACTTAAGACGAATATATCCGTTCGTTCTGAAATCTCTTTAAGACGATAGTAGTATATTAGGAGCGTGTTGGATCTTCAGCTGCTTTTGTGCTGGAACATAAAGAGTTTTTTGCTAGAACAAAAGAGAGAAAAGCGCAATCTTGGTTGATCGTACTGGTTATCCAAAAAGAACTGCTTGCAACCTCTACCGAAGATTACAATACGTAGTTGCCGCTAGCTGTTGCTCACATATCCTATGTATGCGTACGCAAATGCAGATTTACAGGTTTATTGAACTAATATTCCAATTTATAGCGACTCTAAAACTGTCATAGCTATTATATGAAATCATGTTCATCATTGACACATAAAAACATATAGATAATTACAAAAGTCCATATAGAAAAAGGCACAATAGATTTGTACTTGCAGTGAGTTACAACTTGTTGATGTGTTTATTAAGGCTTTTGATGGAAAACGCTTCCAATTCCATCTATCTAAGTGAGGCATGTTGAATCTCAATCCGTTAGTGATCAAGTCTTTATGAACTTCTCTGACGTGTCTGCCGTGTTTTCTTATGTGTGTTATCTTTCCTGTTATGCTCAATGCGTCTTTACTCTCTTAACGTGGATTATGAAATCATAAATGCTATGCTATACTTGATAATTTATGCTCATTAAAGAATTTGAAAGATCCCACCTGTTACGCATATTATAACATTGTTAGAATACTTGAAAATTCATATGCATCAATTGAGGGGAGACCAGATTGCCATGCAGGCATATGCCTAATAAGGTACAAATGTATACATAATTTCAGGGTGGGTAATATCTTCAAAGCTGGAGAGAGAAAAATATCTTCAAATATCTTCAAAAGACGGCTTTTCATATATAATAATAATGAAATAATTTTTTCACAAACCCCTTACCCGATTACCGATTGGATGCCCACCTTAAGTGCTGCATCTATAAAATTAGTTTATATTTATATATCATTGTACATTGACTGACGTCCCTCACAACAAAAATAGTTTCACTTGTTTCTGTAGTTTTGGAGATATGCAATTAAAATTAACATATAATCAACAATCCATCAATCTGATAGTGCGATTAATATGGTGGAGAATATTTTTTTTTGTACAACAAATACGAGTGATGAGAAAACGATGTGTTTAATTAATCAAATATTGTTTTAAAACGAAACTTTACCAGCCAAATGAAGGATGAAGAAAACAATGCATATGAATATATCACCTCCACATAAAATGAATCTATCAACATTATTAAAAATGATTATGAAGCAAACAACGTATTCAATCCAATAATTTTCGCGAAAATAGACGAAGAAAACAATGCATGCATGTATATATACCCCCAACAAGTCCCCAATTTGAAACATAATTAAAAAGAAAAAACATAGAGAAGCAAAGAAATGAATCATTACATAAACACCAGCCTACTCACGACCACTTTGCTAATTATTCTAAATATCACGACGAAAGTCGAAACTACCCCCGACACGACAATCATCTCCATGGTATGCAGCTATGAAACATATGGTCCTTACGATGTCTATGGGCAACTTGTGGGGACCATTATTGAAGAATTAGTAACCCAAACTCCTGACGAGCCATATTACGAACTCGAACTTGACTATTCTTATGGTGACACCACTGCATACGGATACGCAATTTGCAACCCGTGTCTTAGTAGCCAAGACTGCAAAGATTGCTTGACCGAAGCTGATGAAGCTCTATTCAACTTGTGTCCTTATTCCATCGTTGCGTCAGTGTTTATGGTTGATTGTGTTATGCGATACGACAATCAACCTATGTAGGGATAAATCCTCCATCATCACTATGCGAGAGTTTTGTGTACTTTCCTTTTGCAGTTGAAATAATCCTAGATCATAAATTGATCTTCTGAGGGTGTCTAAAATTGCTTTGGCCATGTTGTTCCTACTGCAGGGGCGGATCTAGGATTTTTTACCGGGGGGGCCGTAACAAAAATTGGCGTGGGTAATGAGACCATGTAGAAAATAATTTTCATTTGACGTCTTCTTATTCAAAAAGATTACCAATTGAATATATTTTCATTGAAAACTATGAATCTTAAAACAAATACTTACACAACGAATTATCAATAAAATAAATCAACTGTAATCTTAATGAAGATCTAACAACCACAACATGTCGCAATACTAATATTGCGAAGCGTGATGTGATACAAAGCTTTCTTTACGTTTGTGTTATATAATACTAATATACTATAAAGAAAATAGAGTACCAAATTTTAAATTGATAATGAAAATAGTTAGAAAATGTAAAAAGAAAATCAAATACATATCAAAGAAGACTTAATAAGCTAATGTATATTATTATGGAAAAGCAGACATGATTGTATGATATACTAGTTGAAATGACTTAAATTGTCATTTGATTTCTTAGTTAAAATTTTTTATAGGCTTAAAATAGTTAAGATCGTTATGATTTAATATAATTAATTTTTTTTTTTTGGCGAGCCGTCCCGAGGCACGGGGCGGGCTCGCTCGTTTGACAGTACTAGTTCTATTTTTACCCATCTTATCATTAATTTTTGTTTCCTCAGTTGCTACTTTTTATCGGCTGTTCTCTTTTTCTTGATGATTACTGAAACTAGAGGAATTTAAATCAACTCATCTACTCTTAGGACTCGTTGGCATTAAACTTCTGTTAGGTACTTTGGAAAGTTCTAACAGTTTCTCCAAGGTTTTGAAATGCTTCCTTCGTTGTTCTGATGATTATTTTGATGCAATAAGGTGAGTTCGATGAGTTGAGTTGGTTGCTGTCCGAAATCGAATTGTACTAGCGAGCTATAAAAGCTGAAAAATTTCTTGAAATGCATGGTCAGTAGGATTACTTTAGTTAATATTTTGCCCAATAGATAACAATTGAAATAATGCCAGGTTGCTGATCTTGAAATAAACAAGCTGAGACCGCAAGCAACAAATTTCTAAATCTGATTATTAGTCCTTCAAACAAAAGCTAAGATATAAGTTGTCTATATGATCACGTCATTATTCATGGCATGGCATGGGCGCATGGCATGACATGACATGACAGAATGGGGAAAAAAGAAACGTTTTTCTGAAGAATATCTATCTACTCACTCTTATTGTTTAATTATGTTGGGAATCCCCGAGGTCCCCAGCCCACGTTCCTCGAACGGCGGAATTTTAAAATTTTACGGGGTTCCCCACCTATGCAAGATCGCTCGGTTACAAACACGAGAAAGTAATGACGTAAAGAAATAAGGGATCAGCCATGATACTTCGTCGACACCTCTTGACGATGACTAGCTTCGAACCCTTCGAATCCCCGAGGCGTAGTGCCCATCTCCTACGCCAAAAGCACACGAACGGGACTCCTTCTTTGCTCAAGATCGTCACGCCGGCACCTCACGAACGTCGCAGCTGTTCTTGCAAGTGCGGCTAGACCAAGAACGAGCTGCTTGCTGCCCCCGAGAGAGAGAGTGCGTGAGAGGAAGTGGTGAGAGAAAAAAACTCTTAGATTTCCTCTCTTTAGATTTAATTTCGAAAATTGTGTTTCACTCTTCTTTAGGATCTCGAAAATCCTTATTTATACGACTTAGTGTTGGCCAAAAATAGGTTGAGGTGGTAGGAGAAAAATCCTCACAGCTCCCCTTTTACCAAGTCTTCGTTTTACCAAGTAACGAATTCAAAATTCCAACTTAATTAAATATCCAATATCTTAATTAATTAAAATACTGTATTTAGTATATTTAAATATATAATATCCAATATAAATATCTTTAACAATTTTTCGAAATTTTATCTAATAAAATTCGAAACATATATATATATATATATCCGATATATTATTTAATTCCAAATTAAATAATGTTATTTTTTAAAACAATAACAAAGATTTAAATATATTTAAATCATATACTAAATATTAAATATCCAATATTTTATTTCAAAAGTATCTCGTGAGGTGAAAAGACCATTTTACCCCCCACTAGTCTAACTCGATATTTTCGGCAGATCAGGGTTTTGGCCAAGCCCCAAATCCTAATGTCTCAATCTAGAACCTAGCCTTGTCTCTCTCTGATGATGACGTTGTGTCGGTTGCCCTTTTTAAACCCGAATCTCTTGGTTCGTCTCAACCTGCCTAGGAGGTATCTAGGAGTTCGGTATTCACCTAGCCAGCCCCGTGGTACCGAATAGATCCCAAGTTGAGTACGAATTTGATCTAATTATAATCCACGAACCGACTGTAGATTTTCGTCATACGTATAAACCCATTACGTTTGTCCCGGTCGAGTGAAAGTCACGCATAGTCCAACTTACAGTACTCGACTCTATGTCATTTATGTCGGTGAAAATACCTAAACTGCACTCCACGACTATCGCGAGTGAGTTATATGCTCTGGCCAGAGACTTAGATAAATTCCCGCACATTAAACTTGTCGTAGGACGTTAACCTCGAATTTAATCGAGACCGTAAATCCCGCTCCGCGGTTCAACCGGCAATCGCATCGAAAATGCAAGACCGCTTTTCGCCGCTGACCCATGCCACCGGCAAGACGGGCTTAGGAAACTAGTGACAAGTCAAGACCTCAAGACCAACCCCAAGCTAGGTCTAAGGTTCACGCATACTACTACAGTCAATCGATTGATCAAGGACAATCCAAGCGTGTGATCGTTCGATTACGAGTCAGTGTCCAAATACAGATAATCCCCTGATTCATCTTGTATTATTGTCATGGGCTCCCACTTCCCAAGTGAACGGTTGGCACAACCATATTGGACCCATCAACAAACAAGTCATCTTGACGATCCAGTCATCCTACTGGAGACTTAGACTTGAGGACCAATTTTGATATTGCAGTATCTCAGCTTACTGGTGCTTCTCTCTGTCCCACAGAATCAGTAACTCAACTGCCATTGGGTTTTATTAATTTGTCTTATTGACCCAGACTACAAGGTGAAATCTTTATACTAATTTTAATAATTTGCCTTTTAATTTATTAATCGAATAATAAATTAGTTTTGAATAAATCATTCCATTAATAGAAGTAATCAAATTACATCACTAACCACTACACAATTAGCAAATTGGCCTCGTACTGCCAGTCCTCGTATGGCATCTAGGGCATACAGCTCAACAAATTAGGCGAGGTAACAGAGACTAAGTTGAAAGATACAAAGAGAACCCAGAGACTCTGTATCTTCGTCAAAAGGCAAGTACTTTTGATCATCAGCTTCTTCTAAGCCATGCATTCACACCTGAATAGTCGATAATGGTACTAAGGTGCTCTCATCAATTGTCGATTTAGACATAGAGACTAAGATGAAAGAACATAAAGACAACCGAGAAGCATTGCCTTATCAAAAAAGGCAAGTCATCGCGATCGTCATCATATCTATTCTACATGCAGATTTACCAAGAACTAGAAGAAAACATAACTGCGCGGGAAAAAATGGTGTTGATGTTGGTTCGGGTCTCAATGGTGTTTCTGCTACACTTGTGCATGTATTAAACTCAGCAAACCACACACTTCGTTCCATCGCATTGAGATCCCTATTTATAGCTGAATCAATGATAGTTCGTGGTCTAATATTCTTGGACTCGGACATTACAAGTTACATAATGATCCTTGTTGGAGAGCGTTTGTCCACTTAAAAAGGTTTACCCAGGGAATGCTTGATATTATGAGCTGCCATATTGTTAGGGTTAAGACGAGGATAGACACGAAAATATAACTAAATATAATTTTATTAATCTCGAACGAAGAAAACGAAGGATAAAGACGCTTGCCTAATAGCCAAACCGAGAGATAAACTCCGGCCCTCAACCTTTTCCAAAAACCTCAATTCCTTCTACGACATTGACGCCTATATATAAGGACTAGAAAACAAATATTTAGACTCCTATAAATCTCAACTACTAAATCTAAATCAAATCTAATTAAAATTCAAATTTAAACTACTAATAAATAAAACTTAATCGTTTTGGTTCACTAAGAACAGAAACCAAAAAACTCAGAACAAGAAAACAGACAAGAGATTTTACGTGGTTCAGCTGAAGGTTTCAGCCTACATCCACGGGCCAAAGATCGAGAGTTGCTGATTATATAGGCTTACAGATCACTCAGGATACACCACTTTCTTACACTATTGCTCACCTTGATAAACCCTTCCCAGAAAGATAAACCCCGTACAAAATGATCTAACGAACTCTGCTCTCTCTCCACTGCTCCATTGGAAATAACACGTGAGCTTTAGCAAATTTATTCCAGCTCATATTTCCTGTCTGTGGTAGAAACGCTCCCAGAAGCAGCAACTCTATAAGTGACTTGTCTCATTTCCCATTTGACAATTTCATCCACAGTCGCCACTATGATTTCAGTAACTCTCTCAACAAGCAATACACATGCTCGTTCATACAGTTGCTTCATTTCTTGAGTTCATGAATTATCTCAACAAATCTCCAGCTTAATTCATCAGCTCAAGTTCTGATCTTTGGCACTCCAACTCCTTGCAGTCAAGGAGCATCAACACACCTTACCAGTTCCAAACAATAGTTGAATTTCTTGTTCAAAACCGGCTTGGTGATAATGTCAGCAGGATTGTTATCTGTTGATATCTTCTTCACAACAACCTCACCTGATCCTATCACTCCTCTGATAAAGTGAAGTCTCACATCAACATGCTTGGTTCTCTCATGATACACACTGTCTTTTGCCAAGTGCAGTGCCCCTTGATTATCACAGAACACTTCCATTTCTGACTGATTAACCAACAACTTTCTGATCAGTCCCTTAAGCCATATTCCCTCTTTGTCAGCTTTAGTTAAGGCAATGTACTCTGCCTCCGTAGTAGACAATGCAACAACTTTCTGCAGTGATGCCTTCCAGCTGATAGCTGTCCCATACGAGATGAAGATGTAGCCTGTCAGTGACTTCCTAGTATCATAGCCAGCATAATCAGAATCAAGAATCCTGCTATCGCACCTTCCCTGCTAGTGATCTTCATACCTTCTTGTATATCAGCCCCTTCTCCAATGTCCCTCTCAAGTATCTCAGTACCCATTGATCAACACGCGGTGTACTAATGTAAAGTGCAAGTGCGACAAGTGATAAATAAAACGACTACATAGTTACTATCACCGACGTGCGATAGGTAGTGGACCTATCATTTGTAGTGTAGTAAGGTGAGTAAACGAGTATCGAACACCAGGAAAAAACTTGATTAGTAGTAATAACCTATCGACTCAATATCTAGCCTAAATAAAGTGCGCAAATTTCTTATACTGCGAACTAACCTAACAAATCAATCCTAAAGCAATGAGAGAGTAAGAGAACACGACTAAAACTTATAATAGTGTTTTCAAAAAAGAATAATGTGCTCGGGATTCGAATCCCGCTAGGTACTATCGTCTAAGACACTAAAATATCGCTCCTACGTGATTCTTGACTAGATCATAGTAATTTCCTACCCACTCACAATTTTGCTATCACCCTAGACGCTTGCGGGGATCTGAGATTCGACAATTACTAACGGCGAGGATCGAGTATTTGCTGTAGCCCTATACTCGAGTCCTATCATCTACGAACGGCCTAATCGTTGTTTAGCTGTCGCCCTAAACGATTTTCCACATATTCACTTTAACACATAGACATATTAAATCGAAGAAACGCTTTCATAGATAGATAAAGAGTCAGGATACACGAGTCACGATAAACATATGTCTTAAGCACGAATCAACCTAGCGTTCATCTACTCCCAAACACAGAGGGAATTTAGCTACTCAATGGAAAAGCAACGAAAGAAATAGAGAACAAGGGCAGAGGACTCATAATCTTCCCTTCTGATTGATCTGTGATGGTCTCGGGGAAGATTCTCTTTCCTTGTTCAATTCGGCGTGAAAGCGTTGTTAATCCATCTCCTACACTTATGGGGATGTTTCTCTGTTCTTGACGGCTCTCTTTCATCTCTGATATCTTAGGGTTGAGTTCTGAAAGGAGTTCCCCTCTTTTTGAATCGAAATTGGGCTTTTATGGTGAAATTCGACACCTTCACGGCCTGGGACATGGGCCTTCGCGGCCGTGACAATGTCGGGGTACAAAATGAGCTCACTGTTATGCTTCACGGCCTAGGATAGCACATTCACGGTCGTGACGCTTTTCGGCAGGTTTGCGGCAGTTCCTTATTTCACGCAGATCAAGGGGTAAACGATGTCCAATGGACCTAAAATTTTAACCACAGAAAACGCGTACTCGCCAATCTTGACCAAAGGAATTTTCAATCCGAGGTCTAGATTGAGATATATGAATTTTCTAATCCATTGCTACTTTTCAGGCGGGCTTCACGGCCGTGACTCTCTCTGGTTTAGCTTTCGCACTTCTATCACGGCCTGGTGCATGAGGTGTCACGGCCGTGACAACATCTTTGACTTGGCTCTCTGTCGTGGTTCACGGCCTGGTGCACTTGCATTCACGGCCGTGAACATCTTTGCCTGTGCGGAGGTGAACACTGCTCATAGTCACGACCTAGTGTAATACAGTTGTTGTTTTCGTTGTACTTGCTCCGTTTTGCCTCGCTTTCGCTTCTTTTTGTCCGATAGCCGTCCGAAGGTCCTTCAATATCAAAATAGAGCGGATAAATGCATAAAATGATTACTAAAACTCTACTCTAACCCAAATAAATACTGAAATAAATGTGTTGATATACGTTTATCAAACCTCCCCACACTTAAGCATTTGCTTGTCCTCAAGTAAATTAGAAATCGGAAAAGGCATCAAATCAAGATGACGACATAATTATTCGCAACTTATCATCATAGCTAGAAAGCACAAAATATAATCAAGCAAGCAACCATAGACAGTACACTAATGATTGGCACCTATCAACCTGAATTTCCTTAGCACTACAAATCAAGACCCACACCTCACATTGATTCACTCAAATCGTTCAGTGTATAGGCTAGTATATCAGTGAATCGCTCAAATAGTGCGCTAGTCCAACCCCTACCATAGCTTGCAAGTTAATCGCATATCTTCTACTTAAGGTGCTAAGCGTAAATCTGAGGGTCTTTTGGGTCGAAACGAGGTCAAATAATAATGAGATGACAAGCATAGACACTGACAAACGTAATCCTAAAGCTAAGACACATAAGCTAAAACTCAAAGAATATATGTGGCGACCCTCACTTTCTATCTAAGATTAGTGGCGGATTTTCGCAACGTAAGTCGCGGAAGACCAGTCTAACAAAAACATTTTCCTAAAATAATTTACATTACGATAAGATATCATCTACAATGTCATTACTATTCACGGGCTATAGCCCCAAAATATCAAAATGTCAAAACATCCTAACATCGTTCCACAGGTCGTCATCCATGTACAGCCTTGCCCTCAAAAGACCGTGGAGTACCGCCGTCAGCCTGCCTTAGTCGTGACGTTTCTCAACGTCCGACTCTATCGTACCTACAACACATAGATATAGGGAATGAGCTATAAAGCTCAGTAAGTATGAACGATGCATGCTATGCAAGTGCCCAATAACCCCGCAAAGGCATCCACGCCAATGCATTTAATACTCGTACTACTTTCACTCAGGGCCCTCGGCTAATCTTACTCTGCACCATAAATGAGCTCAAATCCAATAAGAACAAATATGGCAGCGATCCACGCCGGGTGGCCGACGCTAGGATGCACATGTTTTCCCCTAGGTCGCCGTTTCCCAGGTCGTCCCCTCTGCCAGGCGGTCGCTCACGCTGGTAGCCCACGCCGAGGTTGCCTACACCAGGGTTACACCCTGTGTCGCTTATTCCCTCGGGTCGCACTCTCCAGGTCACCCCTACCGCCAACTGGGCACTCGCCCAAATAAAATAAACAGGGCCGCAGCCCAAATATATATGTAATATAACCGACGACGCACCACGCCGTCATGGTGTATAGAAGTAGCCCTAACTCAACTGTGAGTCGACAACAAATGCCCACACGGCAAATATCGATCGCTTTCAAGCGATATATACTATGCACGCTCACACATCGAAATCCCCTAACTGAAACGTGCGCGCATATGAATATGCCATGCGAATAAAATAAATTACTTTACTAACCATGCATTGACATGTCGCAAATAATTCATATCACATAAAAGCACACAAGCAGATAGTCACATAAGTCAAGCGCACATAATACATTTATGTGTTGTAGTTGAAGCCACTTACTTGTCGTCCAAGCTAAATTAGCCTACTGCTTTGGGAAATTCCTAGTTCTCGACCCTTAAATAAAAACATTATATTATCAGTATAATATCTAAGTTAGACGACTATTTCGAAATAAATTGGTTCGACTATTCTGTATTGCTCGAAAATACCTTCGGTGTAACATAATATTTTAAAAACTTAAATCATCCTGTAGACAATTAAAAATAAATTGTCTACTTATATTATTGGGATTTAATAAATTAATCCCAAGAAATAAAACAAGATCATTTAATTAAATTACTATTTATTGAGATCTATAAATTAATCTCAAGTTAATAAATAGTTTATTTAGTTAATAAATTTTTCCTTAATACAAAAATCCTATACATGGTAAATATGTGTAGAGATTTGTTAAATAAGTAAAGGAATCATATCAAATCAAATCAAATATCATAAAGTTGGCAGATATTGAGAGAATCAAGCCAAATATGGAATAAATCAAATCAAATCAAGATCAAACCATATATGGATAAAATCAACCTAAATATGGACGAAATCATCCCAAAAAGATTATATTTTCCATTATTGAGAATTCTCTATGCCAATAAATATGGGGCTTCAGAATTCAGAAATCACAAGTCAGAGGACAACGGCGAAGCGAAACTTCGAGAGACGATATAAGACTTTTTAAAGCATTCCATTCTCTCAGAGAAGTCCCTCGCATTCAAATCATAGTCCAAAGATGAGAATCGGGTACGAAACTTCGTCAGACGATATAAGTCTTTCTGTGAAAAGCATTCCATTCTTTCGAAGTCGTTCGTATTCGGATCAAAGGCAGATAGCACGAGGCTTCTTCAGACGATATAAGTCTTTCTCTGAAAAGCATTCCATTCTTTCGAAGTCGTTCGTATTCGGATCAAAGGCAGGATAGCGCGAGGCTTCGTCAGACGATATAAGTCTTTCTATGAAAAACATTCCATTCTTTCGAAGTCGTTCGCATTCGGATCAAAGACAGGATAGTGCGAGGCTTCGTCAGACGATATAAGTCTTTTGTTAAAAGCATTCTATTCTTTCGAAGTTGTTCGTAACTGAAGCAAAGCTCGAAACGTCTGGGTCCAAAGCGCTAAGTTCGTAATCAAGCCCAAAAGCCCATTTTCGATAAGATCTCTTGATCCTATGCCGAAGAGAGTTTCGGCATAAGAAAGCTTGCACTGTCTTTTCGCACTTAGCGAGAGCTCAAACCCTTTTCTCCTTTCTGAGCTATTCCAACTCCGGTGCTTACATTCTATAAGGCGCCTTCGCTGGTGGCTTAGCTAGAGGCTCCAGCTCCATCTTATGATCAACCTCCCTACTAAGTGGCAGCTTCTTGGCAAGTCTACATGGGATTCCGTCGCATCACCACATTCGTTCAGTCGGATAGCCAAAGCAGCGGTGATGAAGGCCGACACGATTCACCGGACAGGAGTCGCACGAGGGATTTAGCAGTTCCGTTACTCATGTCAGCATTCTCACTTCTGATATCTCCAGGTGTTGTCACCAAAACCCTTCCCGATTTACAGAACGTTCCGCTACTGACACTTGAAAAAGCACCTTTCGACTTTTCCTATCTCCTTTTGTGCTTACACCCGGGCTTTTCTTTTAAGAGACCCGAGGATCTAAAAAATTAGGATTGGTTGTAGTGCGGATTAAGGAGCAGCTCCTCCATACTGTGGCTGTGGAGGTGGGTATTTTCGCCGCCTGATAGAGGCAGGCAGGGGCCACCAGGGATCCGGTTTTTGGATGGGAAGCCTCCCAACTAGCTTAAGGCGGCAAGACCTATACCCACTCGATTGGACTAAACAAGAACTGTAAAAGAAAGTAGAGAAAGAACTGGGATAAACAAGCACCTGGTGCTCCCTGAGCCCGAAGCTCCGCACTCCTGACTACTCTCGTTTATCATTATCTAGAGCTTCCCGATCCAAGTAAGACGGTATATGGGGACAGACAGAGTGCCTAGAGCAGACTTACCGAGACAAGAGCCTGATGCGTTGAGCTTTCGGGCAGACCTGCCTTGGTCCAATCACCAGCAGTTCACTAACCTATCACTGGTTGTAAGGGAATTTTAGACCTTGTGACCTCTATGGCATTCCTGACACCTTTTCATTCGTCTTCTAATCGAAGAAAGCTCCAACCTCTGTGATTTTATCTACTTGACTATTGTAGATGCGCATGAATCAACTAGTTGTAGTATCGGACATCACTTATGCTATTAGCTACTTTGGTTTCCCGCGTTGCGATTTGAGCGAACTTCCCTTTCGACGTAGCACGTAACACTTGCTGGGGCGGCGCTTGCCTACACCGGATCGAGGAATGAAGGAAGCAGTCTCTTGAGCCCGCTATAAGTTGTCTTCGAGAACACAACAATAAGACTTAAGGCTTTCGCTCTTCGCCTAAAGCCGTAACTTCGTTGTTAAAACTTTGCTATCACGAGAATATAGTGATCGAAGACGCTCAGCTGCTTCACACGAAAGCCGTATTGTATTGCCCGAAGGACATGCTGCAAGAGCATGGGTGAGTGGTAAGCGCGCGGCACCAGTGTGGTTCCAGGTGCCGTCGCGTCATTGAGATCCGCGGGGTGGCGGGGACTTCGACTGCTTTGTTTCGGGTGAGGAGAAGGGGTTCTTTTCGCCGAATCGGTTCTTGTGCTAGAATCCGCAGCTATTGAATTCCCTGCGAGTCTTAGTGCTACCGAGGCAGTAGCAGTTGCAAGACGCAAGGTTTAGAATCCACTAGGGATCTGTGTCACTGTCACTATGGTTAAGACATGCAATTGGATGGTTCCTGCTTCATTCTAAAGTGAGCTTCTCACAAGACTAGCATTGTCCACCCTCTTCTCTTCTTCCTAAGAAGGCATTCTTTGAAAGAAAATGCCTTACCATCGAAAACGACTTCGTTCCTGACGTCCCACAGCTCCTTCTTTCACAACCAATTATCTTCCTAGCAACCTATTTGGGCAAAGCCTAAACCTTACTCCTAGTAGTGCACTCACTCTCTTAAGAGTCGGGTAAGACTATCAGGACTACAAGAAATAGAGATCGTCATTAAAGCAGTAAGAGTCAAAGCGAGAGGAGAGACATTGGGTTAATAACAGACAGGAAGTCAAATTCAGGCAGAGATGACTAAGTGACATATGGAATATGGCGACGACAACAGCATGTCGTAAAAGGAGATAACATGTGGAGCCAACGACCCACTAAGACTAACCTATCTACAACTACATCCCCGAGCGGCAGTCAAACAGAGTCGTGAATGCGAGATGCCAGCGGAATGATCGGCCGGACAGAGGCTAGGGCTCCTTCCTTTCCACCGCATCCTTCCTTGTGTGTCGGAGATATAAAGCGAAATGAGATGACCTAGAATGCCGATCAATGATTGCTTTCAAGCCAGAGGCGAGGGACAAGAATAAGTGCGGAGGGATGATGTGATGCTGGACCAGCTTATTCTTTTTCTTCTCTTTGGTGCTTAGTCGTTTTCAAGCGTGACCATCAATCGAGAAAGATCTTAAGAGAAGACTCATCTCGAGAAATGCTCATTCTCTCTCAATTGGAAAGGAAGTTGGAGCTAGAGTCATTTTCTGACCCCATAAAGTTGCGCCTGTGAGTTCTCCTTCATGGACAACATTCCTCTTTCTATGGAAGGCGGTGAAAGCAGCGGTGTAGGCCCGTATGACCTTAATCTCCCCGCACCTGCTTTGGATCTTTCCTTTCCCCGATGTGGAATAGTTTATCCCGAGTCTGGTCCTAGTTGAATAGTTCTTACGACATGAACTCATGGTACATAAAAAGAAGCGAGTGCTTCTAGTTGCTTTGCCTTCTTTTTTTTATGGCGGCTCTGTTTTCGCGGCGGAAATGAACGAAAAGCGATATGAACGTGCTATTTGCGAAGAGCCGGGCAAGGCCGAAACAACTCTGCATGCTAAAATCGAAGCGACGATGGCTCCATACGGGATATCTTTGCTTTCACTTGCTTATCCTTCTTTGTGCAACTCCTACTCTCTCTAAGCGCTCTGGGATCCGACCCTTAGCATACCCCTGCCCTCCAACTTTCTGGGCTCACGGGTCGGGGTTGGTTTGGGTCTCCTCCCATCGCTTAGCTGCTAGCCCGGTCGCGGTGGATCAGTCAGCATGGGAAAGTAACGTATTCCCGAACAAGCCCGAAGGCTCGCGAAAAGGCATCTACTAAGATTCACGATCAAGTCCAACGGCCCACGAAGAAATTTTAAGAAAAGCCCAAATCAAGCCCAATGGCCGACAAAAGCCCAACGGCCCACTTCATACGTTTTTGCTAAGATGCCAAGTTTATGATCAAGCCCAACGGCCCACGAAGAAAGCCCAAATCAAGGAAGATCAAGATCAAGAATTTTCCAAAATCCTTCAAAAGTTATAAAATGAAGAATCAGAGGAATAAATAGAGATAGAGCCCATTAAATTTCATTAAATTATATTTGTATTATTTTTCTAATTATTTGATATTCGAATAAAAGAAAATACGCTACAAAATTTTGGCACGCCCAGTGGGACCTCTCTACCTCTCATCTCTTCAAGAATTAGAACGCATCGATGATAAACATCGAACTTTAGTGTTTCAAGTTCTTCCAGTCAAAGCACTGGTGTTAAGACCCACAGCATGTCAAAAGTGATTCCAGAGTCCAAGGGGACAGATCACCAAGTCATTTTTGGCAAAGATAATGTCATTCTCGGTGGCGTAGAAGAAGAACAAATTGCTGAAAATGAGTGCTCGTCGATACCCTCTCTCCACTCGACCTCAAGCAATTCTTCTAAGCGAGATGAGGTCATGGTGACGAATGCTACGACCCTGGAAGAGCAAATTGCAAGTTTAACTAGAGCAATCGAAGGGCTTATGAAACACGTGCAAGAACAAGATACCCAGATTGCAAAGTTGACTGACAAGAGCAACAACGTTGATAACAGCTGAGAAGCGGGAGGAATCTTCTGACGAAACCGAGAAAGAAGAGCAAAGGGAACTCAAGAAGCCTTCAGGGAATTTCCAAGTTACCAACGACGGGATGATTCCCGTTAGTCGACTAAAGGAGTTCATCATTGGGACAATGAAAGACGGAGGGTCCAAATCCTCGTTGACGTATTCTAAACCGTATACTGTGAGGATCGATAACTTGAAAATGCCAAGTGGTTACCAACCTCCAAAGTTTCAGCAGTTTGACGGCAAAGGAAATCCAAAGCAACATGTGGCTCATTTCATTGAGACATGCAATGATGCAGGAACTTATGGAGACCGTCTCGTCAAACAATTCGTTCATTCGCTGAAGGGCAATGCTTTCATTTGGTACATTGATTTGGAGGCCGGTTCAATCGATAGTTGGGATCAAATGGAACATGAATTCCTCAACCGTTTCTACAGTACTCGTCACACGGTTAGCATGATTGAACTCACTAGTGCTCACCAATGGAAGGATGAACCCGTGATTGACTATATTAATCGGTGGAGGAATCTATGTCTTAATTGCAAGGATCGCTTATCTGAAGCCTCTGGAATCGAAATGTGCATTCAGGGAATGACATGGGGGTTACGATATATCCTTCAAGGAATTCGCCCTGGAACATTTGAAGAATTGGCTACCCGCGCCCATGATATGGAACTCAGCCTAGCCACAAGTGGGGCAAATGGACCACCTGTCCAAGAGGCTCGAAAATTCCAAGATAAAGCTGATGTCAAGAAAGGGGGTCGACCATTTGTAAAACCCCACAACAAAGAGTCTTTGGCGACAAACGCCACACCTCTCAAGCTTCGAGGCAGAGAAAGGGGCAAGAAAATTGAGGTAAATGATGTGCCGCCAGAGCATACAGAAAGAAAACTGACGCTTAAAGAGCTTCAGGCAAAGAAGTATCCGTTTCTAGACTCTGAAGTATCAGAAATCTTCGATGAAATTCTGCACGCAGATCTGATTGACCTACCGGAGATGAAGCAGCCCGATGAAGCAGAACGGACTCACGATCCTAATTACTGTAAATACCATCGTTTGCTAGGTCACCCAACTCACAACTGTTTTATTTTTAAGGATAAGGTCATGCAACTAGCCAGACAAGAAAGGATAACTCTTGATATAGAGTCGGCAGAGTCAAATTATATTTCAGTTATTGACGAAGACTTTGAAAGTTGGGAAGAAGACTGTGCTACTTGTTATATGACTCAAGAAACTGAAGTCCTTTATGATGACTATCAAGATGAGATCAGGGAAAACGACACCATTGGCTCATGCATGTCTGCTATGACATTCACCGATGAGGATCTGCTCCTAGGTTCTAAGCCACATAATCGCCCCTTGTTCGTGTCTGGCTACGTTCGCGAAAAGAAGGTAAAACGCATGTTGATCGATGGAGGCTATGCAGTGAATATTCTGCCTCTACAGGTGCTGAACGAACTGGAAATTCCGCTGGAGGAACTCTCTAGCAATCGATTGATGATCCAAGGTTTCAACTAAGGAGGCCAAAGAGCCATCGGTATGATCAGATTGGAACTAGTGATGGAAAATATGACATCAACAGCATTGCTCCACGTGATTGACGTCAGGACATCCTACAACGTGCTGCTTGGTCGTCCATGGCTACACGAAAATGGAGTCGTGTCGTCAACTTTACATCAATGTTTCAAGTACTGTGATAATGGCGCCATAAAGAAAGTTCTTGGCGATACAAACCCGTTTACCGAAGTCGAATCATATTTTGCCGATGCAAAATATTATCTCGAGCGTACAAAGGAAACGAGTGAGAATGTGACGCATGAGGAAAGTACGACCCACAGAAATAAATGTGATGGGGGCACGCAGGACATTGGAGGGATGATATACTCAATGAAAGTCCTGACACTACCCTTAACTCAAATTGGCTCTAAGAAACCGCAAAGCTCGCCAATCAAGGCTGAAGGTTCTACGCAACGATCAGAAAATGGACATCATATGTCGCCAAATAGGCAAATGAGTGGAGTGTTTGGGACTAAGGCTTATAAACTCCTCACAAAAGCAGGATATGATCCGAATGAAAAACCAATATTGGGTAAACTCCCAGACGCCCTAAACAGAAGTTCTCTCGAACTGAAAAATATTCAGAAAGGTCTTGGATTTACCCCTCAGAAGCCTGTGCGCATAGTATTAAAGAGGGGTAGTACAAACTATGTGTCCGAAACTGATGCATATTCCACTAACAACGCATTGAAGTGGATAATGCCCAAGTCAGTCTTTGAAAGACTAGGGCACGAGAAGAGTCCGTTTGAAAGACTGGGGTACAAGAAGAGTCCGTTTGAAAGACTGGGACATGAGAAGAGTCCGTTTGAAAGACTGGGGTACGAGAAGAGTCCGTTTGAAAGACTGGGGTACAAGAAGAGTCCGTTTGAAAGACTGGGGTACAACAAAAGTCCGTTTGAGAGACTAGCAATTAAAAAGAGTCTGTTCGAAAGACTAAAACTTAAGAAAAGTCTACGAACTTCCGTATTTGATAGACTTGAGCCATGCAAAAACTTTTGATTGCTGAAGAAGCAGAGTCATCGACGCGTCATTTGGCTCACGACTCAACTTAAAGTAAAAAGTCGTGCGCTCATGACTCTACCATGCTATGTGTTATGTAACGGTGATCGATATCACGAGAGCGGAGAAGATATGGAAAGCATATGTTCATCTTGTCATATCACCATAAACGACGAAAATCTCATCGAAGAAGATGCTGAGATAGCTCCTCTTGAGCTTGAAGAGGGTATTAAGGCAACGATAGACGAGTTGAAAGAAATCAACTTGGGCGATGAAAACGAAAATAGACCCATATATATAAGTGCGCTTCTAGATGCCGATGAAGAGAAAAACTACATCGAGCTGCTAACAGAATTCAAAGACGTGTTCGCTTGGTCATATAAGGAAATGCCTGGACTGGACCCAAAAGTAGCAATCCATCACTTATCGATAAAGAAAGGTTCACGCCCAGTTAAGCAAGCACAAAGGCGGTTTCGACCAGATCTAATTCTCACTCATTGAGGCTGAGGTCAATAAGCTAATTGAAGTTGGATTCGTTCGAGAAGTCAAATATCCAACATGGATCTCAAGCATAGTGCCCGTCAAGAAGAAAAATGGACAAATACGAGTCTGTGTCGATTTCAGAGATTTGAACGAAGCATGTCCAAAGGATGATTTCTCATTGCCAATACCTGAGCTTATGATAGATGCCACGACCGGTCACGAAGCGTTATCCTTCATGGATGGATCTTCTGGCTATAATCAAATTCGCATGGCGCCAATAGATGAAGAGTTGACGGCCTTTCGCACACCGAAAGGGCTCTATTGCTACAAGGTTATGCCGTTCGGATTAAAGAATGCGGGTTCCACATACCAGAGAGCAATGCAGAAGATCTTTGATGATATGCTTCACACGGATGTTGAATGTTATGTTGATGATTTAGTAGTGAAGTCTAAAAGACGTGAGGATCACCTAAGTAATTTGAGAAATGTGTTCAATCACTTAAGAAGATATCAACTCAAAATGAATCCTCTCAAGTGTGCGTTTGGTGTTTCCTCGGGGAAGTTTCTCGGGTCCATAGTGCGTCAAAAGGGCATCGAAATCGAGCAGGCAAAGATAGATGCAATCTTGAAGATGTCAAAACCCCGTAACGTCCATGAGCTCAAAAGCTTGCAAGGTAAGTTGGCATACTTGAGGAGATTCATCTCGAATCTAGCCGGTCAATGTCAGCCTTTTAGTCGCCTCTTGAAAAAGGGCGTTACGTTCGAATGGGACGAAGCCTGCAACAATGCATTCGAAAGCATCAAATCCTATCTAAAAAATCCGCCAGTGTTGGCCGCGCCTATACCAGAATACCACTCATCTTATATATAACTGCCCAAGAAAGCTCTGTTGGTGCCCTATTAGCACAAGAAAATGACAACGGGAAAGAAAACGCGTTGTACTACCTCAGTAGGAAGATGACACCCAACGAGCTAAAGTATTCTCCAATCGAAAAATTATGTCTAGCGCTCATCTTCTCAATCCAGAAACTCAAGCATTATTTTCAAGCTATAGTATTCGCTTGGTGTCAAGGGCAAATCCGCTGAAGTACGTGATGTCAAAACCGGTACTTTCAAACAGGCTTGCGAGGTGGTATTTGCAATTGCAACAGTTCGAGATCACATATGTGCCTCAAAAGGCTGTCAAAGGACAAGTTTTAGCAGATTTTCTTGCTGATCACCCTATTCCAGCAGAGTGGGAGTAATGCCATGATCTGCCCGATGAACACGTGCTCTTGGTCAAAATAGTTCCCCCATGGAAGATGTATTTCGATGGAGCTTCACATCAAGAAGGTGCTGGAGCTGGAGTAGTATTCGTCACTTCTGATGGAGATGTGCTCCCTTATTCCTTCACTCTGACCTAGAATTGCTCGAACAATGTTGCCGAGTACCAGGCTTTAATTCTTGAATTAGAGATGGCTGTGGAGATTAAACAGAGACAGCTCGCAATATATGGCGACTCCAAGTTGATTGTTAGCCAGATAACCGGCTCATATGAAGTAAAGAAGCCTGAGCTCCTCCCATATCGCAACTACGCCAAAATAATGATAGAATGTCTCGGGGAAGCAACAATCCAGCATGTGCCGAGATCCAAAAACAAGCAAGCAGACGCATTAGCCAAACTCGCTTCGACTCTTTCAACGCCTCATCAGAAAACCCAAATACCTATCTGCCGAAATTGGGTCGTGCCACCCAATTTTGATGATGATAGTGAAGACGATAATGCTACCGAGGAAGAAAATCAGACCATCGAAGTATTTGAAGTGGAGGAGGAAGACTGGAGGCAATTACTGGTCGATTACTTGGAACATGGAAAACTGCGTGATGACCCACGTCAAAGAATTGATGTTCGACGACGAGCGCCTCGTTTCATCTTCTACAAAGGAACACTTATCGGAGGTCTTTCGATAGTGTATTCTTGAGATGTTTAAGTGAAGAAGAAGCTGGTCAAGCCATGGAGGAGGCTCACTCAGGAATATGTGGTGCTCATCAATCCGGACCAAAGTTGCATTTTCGCATAAAAAGGATGGGTTATTACTGGCCAACGATGGTTAAAGATTGCCTAGATCATGCACGACGATGTCAAGCTTGCCAATTCCATGCTAACCTTATGCACCAACCACCCGAGCCGCTTCATCCAACGATTGCCGCATGGCCGTTCGATGCTTGGGGATTAGATGTCGTGGGACCAATGACAAAGTCATCGGGTGGACAGTCATACATTCTGGCTGGAACAGACTACTTCTCCAAATGGGCCGAGGCTGTTCCTCTAAAAGAAGTAAAGAAGGAAAATGTCGCTGATTTCATTCGCATCAACATTATTTATCGCTTCGGGGTACCTCGCTACATCATCACTGATAACGGAAAACCATTCTGTAATAGCACAATAGGTAAACTCTGCGAGAAGTTTGGTTTCAAACAGAAAAAATCATCTATGTATAACGCTGCCGCAAATGGACTCGCCGAAGCGTTCAACAAGACGTTGTGCAATCTCTTGAAGAAGATAGTGTCAAAATCGAAGAAGGACTGGCACCTGAGAATTAATGAAGCTTTATGGGCATATCGAACTACTCACCGGACGCCCACTGAATCAACACCTTACGCTCTCGTTTACGGAACTGAAGCTGTAATTCCACTCGAACAACAAATTCCATCTCTTAGGATGGCTATACAAGAAGGACTCACTTCGGAGGAGAACGCTCGCTTACGTCTCGAAGAATTAGAAGCTCTTGATGAAAAGAGACTCGACGCACAACAAAGGTTGGAATGCTATCAAGCTCGTCTTTCGAGAGCATTTAATAAGAAAGTGAAGCTTAGGTCGTTTCAAGTTGGAGATTGGGTACTTGCAGTAAGAAGACCAATCATCACCAACCGTCGAGTTGGGGGCAAGTTCAAATCAAAATGGGATGGTCCCTACGTCGTAAAGGAAGTCTATACGAGCGGAGCATACAAGTTGGTGTCCGAAGACGGATTAAGAATTGGCCCAATCAACGGCAAATTCTTGAAACGTTACTATGCCTAAAAAGGGGGAGACCCGACCAAAAAAAAAAAAGAAAAAAAACGGTGGGACCAAAAAAAAAAGAAGAAAAAAAAAAGAAAAAAAAAAGAAGAAAAAAAAATGTCGCTCCATAACGCACGAGCCCAAACTGCATGTTGCTCCTTAACGTACGACCTTAAACTGCATGTTGCTCCTTAACGTACGAGCTTAAACTGCATGTTGCTCCTTAACGTACGAGCTTAAACTGCATGTTACTCCTTGACATACGAGTCTAAACTGCATGTCACTCCTGGCCCGCACGAGTATAAACTGTGAAAAGGCAAACATTAATGATAAGTGCATATGTCTAAAATGCTAACTTATTCCACATAGTCCGGTGTGGTTAAACAACGGATACGCCTGGCCCGCATGAGTATAAACTGTGCACGGCACCACACCCATCCAAAAAAAATAAATAAATAATTGAACTACGAGAAATGACTTGATTCCCTAAAAGGGTACGTAGGCAGCTTGGACATTGTCTGAGTTCAGTAATATATATATATATATATATATATATATATATAAAGAAAACGGGTAGGAGTTGTAAAGATGGGAAAAGGACCAGGGAGACAACCATAACACAAAGGCAAAAGATATACGACCATGAAGTTAAACTAACTCCCCGAATGTGATTGCAACTCGAGACCGAATTCGAAGAGGCGGTGCCTATGGAAATACACTGGAAGATTTTCTAAGGATTTTCTAAGGGTCAATCAATTTATCGAGGCTCGTCACTTTTCTAAAAAAAAGGGGAGAATAATAATATAAAGCGGCGATGCATCACTACGTTCTCGATTTCTCAATTGGTTAGAAACACTTAGATGTTGAGCTGCCAATCGATGATAGGTTACTCACTAATCAACCATCTAATTTTCAAGTTGAAACATGTGATTGGAAGGCCTTGGAATTGCTGACTTTCCATACACAAATATATATAATATATATTAAGCATAAGTTCTATTATGAAATAGGATACTATGAATAAAAGCACGACAAATATAAATCTGCTATTTAATTAAATAGCTGGAAATTCCCTAATTCATCTACAGCGACTCGAAGAAGTGTTTGTGTTGCATTCAAGTCCTTTGCGATCTTCTAGTTTATCGGTAGAGCGTTATGAAAAGCAGCAACGGTTTCTTCGGCCTCGTGACGTTCAACCTGAACCGCTTGAAGAAGTCTTTCTCCTTGTTCAATAGAGGACGTCAACCTCCTCTTCATCCTTTTCAACTTTTTGGACTCATTCTCTATCCAAGCTAACTCGTCCTTCTCCGATTGAACTTGATTGCTTTTCGTCTTTTCTCGTGCACGAATACCCTCGAGACGATCGTTGGCTTCACCAAGGCGACGCTTATGCTGTTCTGCGGAGAGTCTATCGGAAGATGTTGACCGCGCCTTATCGTAATCATGCGCCTTGTCAAAAAGGATGCGGAGAAATTTTTCTATATGAGAAATATCGATCAGATCAAGACGCCTCATCGACTGAATGACCACATCAACATCTGGCTTAAGTGAAGATAGTGAATCAATCGAAGCGCTAACTATCTTTCGGTGCAAATCATCCCATAATGCTTGGAGAAAAGCTCTTTCGTGTTTTCGCACCAACTTGCCGCCTTCGAAGACGGAGGCATCAGCACAACGATTTGCTGATTCAACCTTGCGTCGTTGACTCAACTTCGACAACAGGGAGATTGCCCCTCAAAAGGTTAGGTCCTAACACTGACCCTTGGCTAGCCTCAGATTCCTCAATGATTTCGACGGGCTGTTAGAACAGCGAAGAGGCTTTAAAAAAAAATTAATAATGATGATTATATATGAAGAAAGAGTGGAATAAGAAATACCGCCAGCGGAGCTGTCTCGAGCGCATCAATTTGGCCATCCAACCCATTGTTGACAGGGGCAGTATCTTTAGCCTTCAAAAAAAAAATTTATAGGCATATATATATATATTTACAAAAAAAAAAAATAATAATAATAATAGTAAAATATATCTATGTATATATATAAAAAAAAAAGTAAAGCAATAATAATACTATATATTTATAATAAAATAAAATAAAGAGGTATATAGTAACGTGGCAGCAGAGGGAAGGAAACAAGATATATATGCATGTATAATTGAGAAAAGGCTACTTGATCTTGCGATAAGACGTGTTTAGTTCCAACATCTTTCGGTCGATGGTCCTTCTTAGTTCGTTTCCAATGGCGATCGCTGTTACTACTTGCGGTTTCTTTGGAGGAACGTGGACCGCCACGTTTACCCAAGACATCGGCTGAAGCGCGCGCAACTCCGACAAAATTAAGGTTATTATCTGAAAGATTATATGGCACTGCATCTCCCGTTGTCTTGTCCTCAACGTTTTGTCTCGCCTCAGCATGGGCTGTCTCTTCGCTGGCCAACTTGACGACATTCTCAGTGAAGTAATCCCCATGGACTTCGGACCACCACTTTTTGTACGAAGAGGTGTAGTACTTCCTCATACATGGAAGCGTACTGGGGAACCACACTCGGGAACCCGTTTTAGACTGGATGCATGCGCGCCAATAATAGAGGCCTTCAATAAGAGAACTCTCCCGAATATCACGCTTCAATGTCCCGGGTGTATCTTGAAGGAACCCAAATTGGCGACTAAAGCGGTGCGGACTATAAGGCTCGATAATGAAGAGATCTCCTCGCCGCAAAGGAAGCCAACTCGAACGAATAGCAATGAAATAGTTTTGCTCAAATTCTTCGGCGCTGCCATTATCTGTGAAAAGGAAGTCCCTTTTAGGAGTCACAATATTGCAGGTCCAATAAATTACTTCTCCTTTGTGGATCCTCCTACGAGCCGCGGTCGGACTGAAATACCTCGCGCCATTTTCGCCAGAGAAGCATGTCATCTTAGAACCCTTCAGACTTTGATAATCATTGAAATTAGTCCTAAAATAACAGGCCAGCCAAGCATAAAGGAAATGAACGGGGAAGGCAACATGCATTTCGCTGAGCCTTGGGAACTTCGCAACGACGTTGAGGCCGTTATAGACACTAGCTAGCACAAGATGCGCTAGGCCGACCTTCTGACCCGATGCCATGAAGCATGCCATTTTAAAGACGCTTGGACGAATGAAGCCGACATCCTCTACGGGAAGGACAAATGCGCATAGCCAACAAGACAAGAAGGCAGCCAGGTAAACTTCTTCCTGCAAGTCTCCTCTAAGGCCCAATTCGGTGAATAACTTCTTAGCTCCAGAGGACCACAGTCGACATGGGCCGAGGACGCCGAGGGGGTTATGCGTGGAATGGCTTCGACTGCGAACTTTGTGCTTCTCCTTACGAGGAGGAGGTCGATCGTACCTTCTCGCCTCCTTCGACCAAAACCCCACCCACTTTGATGTAGTCACCCGTGGAAGCTGTCCATCACAATCCCGAAGCATGAAAGTAAGCACGGAATAGGTACTTACAGGAGCGAGGAATGTATCGATCGCCAGCCTCGTCGACGCCGCCCATCCCCTCCGCAGAAGGGACTACCTCATCAGACAAAGCGCCGCCCATCGGTAGACCAGAAAAAGTGTATAAATCCCACAGAGATATTGACAGCTCGCCATGAGAAGTAAGAAGGGTGTTTTGTGGAGCACCACGCCTCGCAGACTGCCTTCATGATATTGGAATTAATATCGTATGTAAAGAGCGAGGCATATACCGTATCGTGAACCACTCCCAATATCCTTCGACATACTTGAACTCGCCTGGAAATCGAAGAACAGTCATTTTCCCATTTAACGTCTAATTCTCCTTCGATTATAGCACGTCCCAACGAAGGAGAGGGAAGTAGCCCGCTTGATGGTGGACGAGGAGGGTCGATGGGTGTTAAGTGGTGACTCGACTTAAGTATCCAAGCCTTTCGATTCCTATTCAGATCAGCCGTCTTTGACCAGTCTAGAATGCGTGGCAGGTTCATCGTCTTTTGAGCATTGGCAAACGACCCGATGAGAGAAGGGTAGACCACGAGCACGACGCCGCCGTCTTCAACGGATTGCCTCTCATCCTCGAGTATAGCTAGGTGTTGCACGCCGGAAGAAGATACGATGTCTTTGAAGAAAATCATGTTCGGAACTGAAAGTGGGAGAAGCATGGTTAAAAAATTCAGTACTCCTAAACAAGATGGTGCAAACGCCGATATATTAAAAAAAAAAAAAAAAAGAGACAGAGATACAGAAGCTTCGCCTAAAAGAGTTGGCTTACTCGTGGCCTTCGCTGTGGACGACTTCATAGTTTCAAGACTGATGTGGAGACTTATATTATTATACAGTAAGTTGGTTAGCTTCGGGGGATTTAACGTGAGGGCAAAAAGGGCTTACTAATGCAAGTGGAACCTAATATGACTATTATATTTAATTCCTAAAATAAGAGACTGCTTGCCTATGCTCGTTCAAGTCAGCATATTGGGAATATCCTCTCATGCTTGGGCATAATGATATCTTTTCCTAAATGGATAATGGGAAAATACTACGAAGGAGTCAAGAGGCCCGTAAAATCATATGAGAATTTTCGTATGTGGGACGTCATGCCGGCTTTAATGATACATGCACGCCGACCGAGTAGCGAGCGGATAATTTTATAATCGGCAGGGGGGGTTGGGGGAATATATACTTCAAGTAAGTCCCTCGACAAGACTTGAAGTGGGGCACATGTAGACAACTAAAAATAAATTGTCAACTTATATTATTGGGATTTAGTAAATTAATCCCAAGAAATAAAACAAGATCATTTAATTAAATTACTATTTATTGAAATCTATGAATTAATCTCCAGTTAATAAATAGTTTATTTAATTAATAAATTATTCCTCAATACAAAATCCTATACATGGTAAATATGCGTAGAGATTTGTTAAATAAGTAAAGAAATCAAATCAAATCAAGTCAAATATCATAAAGTCGGCAGATATTGAGAGAATCAAGCCAAATATGGAATAAATCAAATCAAATCAAGATCAAACCATATATGGATAAAATCAACCTAAATATGGACGAAATCATCCCAAAAAGATTATATTTTCCATTATTGAGAATTCTCTACGCCTATAAATATGGGGCTTCAGAATTCAGAAATCACAAGTCAGAGGACAACGGCGAAGCGAAACTTCGAGAGACGATATAAGACTTTCTAAAGCATTCCATTCTCTCAGAGAAGTTCCTCGCATTCAAATCGTAGTCCAAAGACGAGAATCGGGTACGGAACTTCGTTAGACGATATAAGTCTTTCTGTGAAAAGCATTCCATTCTTTCGAAGTTGTTCGTATTCGGATAAAAGGCAGGATAGCACGAGGCTTCGTCAGACGATATAAGTCATACTGTGAAAAGCATTCCATTCTTTCGAAGTCGTTCGCATTCGGATCAAAGACAGGATAGTGCGAGGCTTCGTCAGACGATATAAGTCTTTTGTTAAAAGCATTCTATTCTTTCGAAGTTGTTCGTAACTGAAGCAAAGCTCGAAACGTCTGGGTCCAAAGCGCTAAGTTCGTAATCAAGCCCAAAAGCCTATTTTCGATAAGATCTCTTGGTCAAATCCCGAAGAAGTCCAGTTAAGATTCGTGAACAAGCCCGAAGGCTCGCGAAAAGGCATTTACTAAGATTCGCGATCAATTCCAACGGCCCACGAAGAAATTTTAAGAAAAGCCCAAATCAAGCCCAACGGGCCACTTCATACGTTTTCGCTAAGACGCCAAGTTCGTGATCAAGCCCAACGTCCCACGAAGAAAGCCCAAATCAAGGAAGATCAAGATCAAGAATTTTCCAAAATCCTTCAAAAGTTATAAAATGAAGAATCAGAGGAATAAATAGAGATAGAACCCGATTTTGTACCTAGAATTCGGCGAAAGTGGTCTTTTACTAAATTCGCTCGAAACATCAATGTCGCCTGATTTTGGTCAAGGTTAGAACAATATAAGTGTTGCCCGATTTTGTATTCGCCGATTTGTCATACTGGAAACTCAAATTCCCTGTTATAAACTGAAACTCGGACGAATCTAATCTAATTCATATGACACGGCGAAAGTACTCTTACATGTGGCTGGTTCGATCAAAAGTATGCTCACATAATGGTCAAATCGGGTCAATTATATTTTAAATAGAACACCTCGGCGAAACTTGGTGTCGTGCGACACTTATAATTCCTATCGATCGAAATTCATTTCCCACATAAAAGGTTCTCACAATTTGCATCATCTAAAAGTACAATTAAAATAATATCCCCAATCCCTAGACAAGATCCTAAAACAAAGATTCCCACACCTTCAACTATCCAAAACAATGATTAAATTATTCAAACTTTCGGAATTCATCAAAGGTCCCCTACCCATCATCCGACATTCATGCTTAAGAATTCAACAAAATATATTAATATACTATCCGAGTTTCCATTTCTTGTTCATATTATATTATAGTCGACTGTACGAAAATTGACTAAGTCATATGAGAACATTTAATCATCTACCCTAATATTTATGGTTTCTGCCTAAACTAGACTAGATGATATGTCCCAACGGCTATGATTGAAAATTGTCTAGACTTACCTGAAAGTTAATGAAAATTATCATAAGTTCATATTCAATTTACGAGTTTATCCAAGTAAGCACCTAAAAACCTCAAACCCTTAAAACTTTACCTACTCAGATGTTATTCTGTCTATTCGAATTATTAAATCATCTCCTTATGAACTTTTTATGGTTACATCTACTTGAATCTAAATAGGAGTGTTATCATACTTATGAATTTCAGAATTTAGGGTTTTTTAAAACATATTATACTCGAATTTTTCTATGTCTAAGCTCATAAAAACATGGTAATACATAAGCATAATTAAATTAAATGCTATAAATATGATTAAATTAAATGCTATAAATATGATCTTTACTTACCTAAGATCCGATGTCTGATTTGCTATGTGTGGTATAAACTGGCCGACTTTGTTTCTTGCTAGATATAGAGTTCTTCCTATACGTTTTTGCTTCTAAGGGTTTTTAGTTTATGATCTAGTAGATATACGTTAAAATAAAGTACTTAGAAAGTGTGAATGAAATGACAAGGAGGTGACAAATTTGCCTCCTAAACTAAGCAACCTCTTCTTTTAATTACACGATTCTATCTTGTTGAGTCTACATGAGTTATGATTGGTTTAATTTAGTTTATGTGTTGTCCGATTTCCTATACTGAAATCGACCGATTTTAGCTTCAAGTTGGTTACAAAAATGATGCTTATTTGTTATTTATTTGATCGGCGAAACTCAGTACATACCTTCTAATCGGCCGAAATTACGTTCCTAAGGGTTATTATACTAAAGTCGTCCGATTTCACTTTTGCTCGGCGAAATTATTACTGAACTTTCAATTTCTTATCTATTGCTATCGGCCGAACTAATTCTCGCGTATTACTTTAATGTTAAGATCTTATTATACCTAAAAATTAAACTTCTCACATGACCTCATCCGAGTCTCTATTCTCGCTACAATCGGCCGAAGCTTATTTCATACTATAAGTTCATTTTCACCGAGATTTCTAAAGTCTCACCTATATTTAAATGTTACCCAAATTCTCCTAAGTCCTAATATTTCCACATACGTCATAACTCAGGTAGCACATATAGGAAATTATAAATCACGTAGCACATAATCATATAGACACAAATAACACATATACCATGCGTTCGCCTAAACACATAAGTCACTTAAAGGCATAATAGTATGAAAGCATCATATTACCCATCAAACTCCGAATAATTATGTGTTAAAATGATATTTTCACCCAAAGTCCTAGCCTCTTCATTTAGTTAATCCAACGAAATTTTTTATTAAAAATTTTCACCGCTAATTATGTTGTAAATCGCGTAATTAAATTTTACGGGTGTTACAATATAGTCTGATCAAACTGACAGTCACATGCCCCAACATAAGACTCAACATTCTCACTCTGAAATCCTATACTTTTCTGCCCGACCCTCTCAACTCAGTTTCCTTTCATTTTATGCCCTTTCACCTTACGATCTGATTTAGTGCACTGCCCTTATTCCCTAAACATCAAGGTTTGGCTTCTGTCGCAAAGAATACATCGTCACAGCGAATGCCGTGTACCTAGGGATACTTATTACCAAAACCTATATCTTACAAAAGGTTTATGGGCAGGCTTATGCAAGGGATCAGGTCATTTCAGAAAATGGTCAAGTAGGATCGAGTCATTTCACCGAATAACAGAGAAGAACATTAAATCAGACATTAAAGTAGTAAACCCTCAAGTTCGACTTCTGCTCTATTCTAATCAACTCAGTTTCAGATGATCTCTGAGGCTTATTCGGGCTAGGGACTTTTATAATTTACGAGGGGAGAAATGAATAGATTCAGCTCAAAGTGACTAACTATGGAGATCAGTCGTGGGTTGGGAAATTTGGCTCTGGACTTATTTCCTAATGCCCTCGTCAATTCCACACGAACGCAACCCAAACAGTTTCAACGCGTATCAAACAGGCAGGTTCTAGAAAGATATAAACTAGGCACATCATACAACCAAGGAAAAAAATTGAGCATAAGCTCGTCAGGCTCAAACTCTCACAACGTAAACGGGTTATGTGCACGAATCCCTCAAAGTAACGCTATGTCTATCCAAGCAGACACTTCAATCAATCATGCAAGTCCTAATCGCCCACAAGACTCCATTAATTTCAAACTAACTCAAGATAAAGGCAAGTAATCATGCCTAATTTCAAAGAATTCATGCCTTTCCAACGAAATTAATAGCTTACGAATACGTCATAAAAAAATTTCAAGTACATTCTCAACCTAAATTCCCCTCCCCACACTTAAGACCGACGTTGTCCTCAACGTAAAAAGGACAAAAGGAAGGAAAAAAGAAGATTAAAAAGAAAGGAACTCCCCTGATGAATAAGTGACGTGGTCGTGACGTAGTCGTGACTGAACGCGTGAAGGTCGTCGTATCGTGACTCGTGATACGTATCCTGACATTACTAAAAGGAAAATTAAACGTAAAAAGGAAATAGGCCTAGATAATAATAATAATAATAATAATAATAATAATAATAATAATAATAATAATAGACATATTCATGCATCATAGTAGACAAATAAAAAATAAAAAAGTACAGATAGATAAAATCTGGGTTGCATCACAAGGAGAGCTTCTTTTAACGTCTTTAGCCGGACGTAACTCCCCCTTTTTTTCTTAGGGTGGCTGGAATTGTAGGTATAATATCTCCTTTTCGCTTAAACCTCCCTCGCCTCCATTCATACTTTGGAGTTGTCACTCTCCGCCGGACAGCGGTTTTAACTCTAGTGTCAGTTGCTCATTCACTGGGCTTTTGTCCTTAACCTCTTCGCTGCTCTCATCGATGGCTATAATAGGCTCGTTGTCTTCCTCCTCGCTCAAAACCTGTGATAAACCTTGCACAGAAGACGAGAAATCGTGCTTACAAGCATCCAAGTAATAGCATTTACTATCGTGCTCGCTACTCTTTTTCGTCGAATCAGACATATTAAACGTAACTTTCTCGCCGTCTACAGTCAAAGTCAATGTTCCATTCCTAACATCTATCAGAGTCTCGCCTGTAGCTAAGAATAGTCTACCTAGAATTAATGGAATATTTTCATCCTCGTCCATCTCTAGGATAACAAAATCAGCAGGGATAACGAACTTATCAACCTTAACTAGAACATCCTCGATAACACCTCGAGGGTATTTTAACGATCTATCGGCCAATTGAATACTCATCATAGTGGGTCGTGGTTCACCTAATCCTAAGTGCTTAAAGATGGAATACTGCATCAAATTAATACTAGCACCTAGATCAGCTAAAGCATGCTCAACTACTAAATCGCATATAAGATAGGGAATAGTGAAACTTGGGTCCTTGAGCTTCTTCGGTATCTTGCTCTGGAGTATGGCCGAGCACTCTCCTCGTATGTATACTGTGTAGACTTGTTCGAGCTTTCGTCGATTCGTCAGCAAGACCTTCAGGAACTTAACGAAACTGGGCATCTGCACAATAGCTTCAACAAACGGTAAGTTAATATATAATTCATTACACATACCCATAAATCTGCCAATTAGCGTCTCGTCTTTGTCCTTCTTCAACCGTGTTGGGTAGGGAACCTTCGGCTGGTACGGCTTCACTGGTGGTCGCGCATTCTCCTCCCCTTTTCTTTTTCAAGTGCGGCCTCCACCTTTTCGGGTTCGCACTTCTCCTTTTCAGGTTCGGCCTCCCTTAACCGAGCTGAGTACGGAATCTTCGGCTGGTACGGCTTCACGAATGGCCGCGCCTTTCCCTTGTCATCCTTGACCTTCTCGACTCCGTCGCCCTTGCTTTCCTCCACTTCTGGCTCGTCGTGGCCCTCGAAATCGTGTTTCTCCTTTGAATTCTGCTTGGCGGGAACTTCTTGCAATCCTCTCCCGCTCCTCAGGGTTATCGCGTTGCAGTACTCCTTAGGGTTTGTCTCGGTGTAGCTCGGGAGTGATCCTTGATTTCGCCCCGCCAGTTGCTTTGCTAATTGGCCCACTTGCTGCTCCAACTTCTTAATCGATGCATCTGTGTTTTGAGCATGTATGTCGTTCGCTTCCATATACTCCTCCAATTTCGTCATTCGACTCTCATGAGCTGCGGTGGTTTGGCTGAAATTAGTGAGGAGCGTCTTCATCATGTCCTTTATCTCCTTTATATCGTCAGATCCTGACCCCGCGGGCGTACTCTGATACTGTCGTGGTGCCCCTCTTTGGAAACCGGATGGTCTGGGCTGAAATCCCGACGGTGCTTTGCCATTGTGGTTCTGATTTCCGTACGCCAAGTTAGGATGCGCTCGGGGCTGGTAACTCCGCTGGCCCCCTGGTAATTCCCCATGTAGTCTACATGTTCTAGGGGTTGCCCGAGTTGGCATTTGGATGTCTTGTGGGCTGCACCACAAATTCCACACAACTGTAGCTACGGCGTATGCTGCATCGGTGCGGTGGTCATCACGGCGTTCACGGGTTGTGTCTTCCCGGATTTTGGAAGTAATGCGCCAATCACTGTCTGCAACTAAAAGTTCGTCGCCGCAATTTGTTGCTGGAGCGCCCCGAATTTGGCATTCGTGGCCGTCTCCTCGCTTACTCCGAATACGCCTGGCGTCTTCATCCTCGTATTGCCCCTCATGAAGCTGTTCCTCGAGTAGTCCTCGAGCAGGCTCCAAGCATCAGTCGCAGTGAGCTTCACGAGCCCTTCTCTTGCGGCTCCGTCTAACATGTGAACAGTCTCATCATTGAGCCCCTCATGGAATCGGTTGATCTGTGCTGCCTTCGACATTCCGTGTTGTGGGCATTTCTTCAGTAGCACCTTTTATCGCTCCCACACCTCGTAGTGATTTTCTGAGTCCTTCTGGTGGAAAAGTGATATCTCTGTTTTCAGTCTTAGCACTTTCGACAATGGAAAGTAGTGACCGATGAATGCGGCTCGCATATCCTCCCACGTAGTGATCGACCGGGGTGGCAACATCTCAAACCAATCCTTGGCTCTGAGCTTCAGGGAGAATGGGAATAGCATCAGTTTGATCGCATCTCCCGTGACCCCATTAATCTTGATGGTGTCGGTCACTGTCAGAAAGGTCTTCAGGTGTGAGTAGGGGTCGTCGTCTGGATTTCCCTCAAATTGGGTCTGGAAAATCATCTGAAGCCAAGAATGCTTCAGCTCGAAATTGTTATTCTCGATCGGTGGAATAACAATCACCGACTCTGTACCGCCTAGTGCGGCGTTCTTGAGCAGATCTTGTAGCGATTGCTCCTCCTCGTGGACAGTCACTCTGTGATCTGCCATCCTCACTTCTGCATCTGGGCTATCGACGGACGCCTCTATTCGAGAATTTTTGGGCTGATTCCTGAGAGCTATCCTCTGTGTAGTTAACTAACGGCTCCTGAGAGCTAGTGGTTGCTCTATCGATGTCGTACCTGAGTTGCCTTCGTAACTTACGCTCGAAATCTGGGTCTGCGTCAACAATGGGACCCGATGGATGGCTTCGGACACTGCTGAATCGTATCTTCAATAAACGAAATTGAAAATTAGCGAAAAACAAGTAAACACGTCGAAGAAATAACGAGACTAGTAACGATGTAGGAAAACAAATTATACAAATAACGCAATTAACGAAAAACTAAGAAAACGACAAATAAAGTGGCTAAAGTACCGAACTACGGTGTTCCTAATATCAATCTATTCCCTGGCAACGGCACCAAAAACTTGATCGACACGTGGTGTACTAATGTAAAGTGCAAGTGCGACAAGTGATAAATAAAACGACTACGTAGTTATTATCACCGATGTGCGATAGGCAGTGGACCTATCGTTTGTAGTGTAGTAAGGTAGTAAACGAGTATCGAACACGAGGAATAAACTTGATTACTAGTAATAACCTGTCGACTCGATATCTAGCCTAAATAAAGTGCGCAATACTGCGAACTAACCTAACAAACCAATCCTAAAGCAATGAGAGAGTAAGAGAACACGACTAAAACTGATAAGAGTGTTTTCAGATAAGAATATTGTGCTCGGGATTCGAATCCCGCTAGGTACTATCGTCTAAGAATCTAAAATATCACTCCTACGTGATTCTTGACTACATCGCAGTAATTTCGTACCCACTCACGAATTTGCTATCGCCCTAGTCACCTAGACGCTCACGGGGATCTGAGATTCGATAATTACTAACGACGAGGATCAAGTATTTGCTGTTGCCCTATACTCGAGTCCTATCATCTACGAACGGCCTAATCGTTGTTTAGCTTCGCCTTAAACAATTTTCCACATATTCACTTTAACGCATAGACATATGAAAGCAAAGAAACACTTTCATAGATAGATAAATAGTCAGGATACACGAGTCACGATAAATATATGTCTTAAGCACGAATCAACCTAGCGTTCATCTACTCCCAAACACGGAGGGAATTTAGCTACTAATAATCAACGGAAAAGCAACGAAAGTGTAGACCTTTTTGGTCCAAATGATTATGAGAGTTTTGATTATTCCAAGAATTATGTAAATTGGGGGGTACAAATTAGAAAACTCGATATGCATGTTATGTGATGTTTAAGTATGTGAAAATGTTCGATTAAGCGCTTAAATGTGATTGAACTAATAAGAAAATCGAATTTGTGTGATCTTAAGCTGAACTGGAATATCTATGTGATCACCTGGTTATGAACGTTTTCGTATGAATGGAATCTTGTTGCGTGCTATATATGGAAAATATATCATGTTAAGTGAAATGTAAACTGTCTGCGAGATTGAGTTATTTTAGGAAATAATATCGATGTGATCACCCAGATACGAATGACTATGCTGCATATATGGAAAAGATATTCTGATTGAGCTGAAACGTGATTGATCTATTTTAGGAAAGAATATCAATGATATATTCGTTGAGTGCGATATTATGTGGCTCTTAAATCAGTGAATCATGATCTTGCTTTCCTTGTGCGACTTAGGATTTATATTATGGAAAGCGATTAATTGATTGGGCTTATATGTGGTATGATGCTGATTGAGTCTATTTATGGAATGTGCTGAAATCGGATGAGATCACCATACATGGAAAGTATGCTTTACATTATACTCAGTAGATCAAATCTTTCTCTGTGCGAATTGGCTATCATATTTTGGGAAAGAAATCAGTTGATTGAGCTTACCGTTGAAAATATGCTGAGTGGAATATATATGGAATATGCTGACGAATAGATGAGATTACTGTGGAATGAATGTTAATCTGTGGTATTTATGGTAAGTGATCATGCATGACCGTCGAGCTTAATTGGTTTATTCTTGGCATGATTGGTTGAGTTAATGCACGTGATTATTGAGCTTTATCTTGCATATTCTGTGCTTAACTTTCCTTGTGAAGTGTAGAAGCGATTATTGGACTATATAGAAGAGAACACTTCACTTTGAAGGGTACATACAACGAACACACAAGCAAACGAATCCCTTAGAGTTCTTGAGCGAAATTTGCGATTCATTCGTAGTTTGTGGTTGAGCTTAATTTGCGAATCTGTACTCTTTGAGCGATCTTTAAAATCACCCTACCCTAAAACCCTTGTCTTCGGACGTGTTGTCTCTGCGGGCACGTTGAACGCACAAAGGAGCGGTTGGAGTCTTTCGCACGTGGAGGGACGAATTTGGTGGATTTGGTGGCCCTTCGGTAGCAAGCTGCATCCAGTCGGGGAATAGGTTTCCTGGGTTAACGACGTGGATCGAAACTTGGCGTGCAATAGCCTAGGTGGAGGTCTAGTTTCCAAAGCGCTTCGGTTGTGTAAGGGTCAATCATTTTGTAACCATAACCGGTAATGCCTAGTGATTGATTGGAACTCTTGGGGAGATAACACCCCAAGGACAGGATTAAACCCCAGTTGGGGATATAACCTGTATAAAAATCTCGTTTCACTTTACTTTCTGCTATTTACTTTACTGTGAGACAAACCCGGAACACGCGCTAATATCTAGGTGATATCGTAGCAACCATTTCTGAAACTAACGTGATATTTTGAAACAGGATTAGGGAGATAACATCAATACTCATACTGATTTCAGGGAAATAACACACTCTGCAATATCTTCTTAAAGAAAAGTATTTTTCAAAGAAGAACAAGCCAATTTTTTATAGCCTAATTCACCCCCCTCGTAGGCATATTTTACACTTCATTTGGTATCAGAGCGGGTTACTCAACGAAAGGCCTAACACGCCTGAGTTAAGATCTAATGGCTTTTTCGAGTGATATTTTTGCAGAGGGTCAATCCCACTCCAGGCCACCTCTCTTCGACGGAACAAACTACGCAGTATGGAAAAATCGCATGATCGAATTTCTAATCGCTGTCGACTACGAGCTTTGGGAGATAATCATCAACGGACCATATACGGCTGCGAAATCCGATGGAACTCCAAAGGATGCTAAAGATTACACTGCTGATGACAAAAAGGGAATCACGCGAAACGTAAAGGCGAAAAACATGCTCGCATGCGCACTCACACGGGAAGAATACATTCGGGTTAGTTCCTTCTCATCGGCAAAGGCCATGTGGGATATGCTCCAAGTTACTCATGAAGGAACTCAACGAGTTGTGCAAGAGAGACTGGTTCTGCTCACTCATCAGTACGAACTATTCTCGATGGAATCTAACGAGAATATAAGCCAGATGTACGCCAGATTCATGGGAATCATCACCCAAATGTTCTCTCTCGGCAAGAAGGTTCCCGATAGTGAACAAGTGAGAAAAATACTGAAATCACTGCCACGAGAATGGAATGCCAAGGTTACTGCCATCTACGAAGCAAAGGATCTAGAAGCACTTAGCATCTCCGACCTGATTGGATCTCTTATATCCTATGAGATGATTCAAACATCAATGAATGAGAAGTCGCAGAACAAAAATCAGAAGTCCATTGCATTCAAATCCAACCAAGAAGAATCTGATTCTGACGACGAAGAAGAGGACTTGATGAACGATCTGGCCATGCTTACAAAAAGAATTGAAAGGTTCCAGCAGAAAAATAAATTCAAAGGGAACTTCAACAAATTCCAGAACAAGAGCAAGGGAATATCCACGTCTGGGAGGAAAGTTCAGAAGTGTTTCCGATGCAACAAACCAGGCCACTATGCACATGAATGCCCTGCAACTAGCAATGAGAAACCAAGGAAGCAGAAGGCTATGGTGATGGAATCAAATGACTCTGAACTGGAACAAAGTGAGGACGAGGATCACGCTTACGTGGCTGACGAGGATCAGGTATCTCGTTCTTCCTCCATTGAGAAAATTCATATCCTAAACAGTTTATATGGTTATGAAAGTGACTCATCTGTTTCTGATATAGAAGAAAGTAAGGAAGATTTGTGTAGGTTACTTCAAAAAGCAGAAAGAAAGATTAAGTCACAAAATTCCTTGAATAAGGACTGATAAGGCAGCGAGATGAACTAGCTAAGGAAAAACATGAGGCTGATCTAGAGATCTCACGTCTGAAAGAAGAGTTAGTTACTGCGAAGATAGAGGGAATTCCATGTGACTGTGAGAAAATAGAAAAACAGTGACTTATCGAGAGATATCGTAGAACTCAGAAATTCCTTAGATAGAGAAAAACAGAAAGTTGATAGACTCCTTGAGGGTAAGCAGAACCTAGATATGCTGTTAAGTACTCCTAGGAACATTGGTAGGTCAGGGATAGGTTATTCCACTGAAGGAAAGCATGCTAAACATTCTGTGCCTAAACTTAAATGTTTCTGTTGTGGTAGAAATGGTCACTATGCATACAATTGTCCTTTAAAGAAAGTTGATAAAACTAAGTATGTTTGGAGACCTAAGAAGTCACCTGTAAATACCGCTGTTGTATCTCATTCTAGCAGGAGATCACCATCTATGCATAATGATATCTCGTATGTTAACAGAAGTTATTTCCCCGCTAACATGTTAGGACCCAACAGAAATTGGGTACCTCAGAAGAGCACTTCTTTCTACAGGTACGAAGGAAGAATTCCAGTAAGAAAAGCAGGTGGTATCTCGACAGCGGGTGCTCTCGCCACATGACAGGTGATAGGTAATTTTGTGTCGTTGAAGGCAGTTGATGGAGGATACGTTTCGTACGCTAACGATGCAAAAGCCAAAATCGTTGGAGTTGGTACTATTGGTAACAATTTAAATATCACTATAGATAATGTACGGTTTGTTAGGAACTTAGAACATAATTTAATTAGCATTAGCCAATTATGTGATGATGGACATACCGTAGCTTTCGCCAAAGACAAGTGCCTTGTCAAAAAGGATGATGAGATTGTGTTTAGTGCGGCTAGACATGGTACATTTATTGCATCACTCTTGATGATATTGCTAACCAAAATGTCAAGTGTCTAGCAGTTACGCAGTATATCACATGGTTATGGCATAGACGTCTGGGACATGCTAACATGGAACTAATGTCTCACATATCATGCAATGAATTAGTGAGAGGAATTCCAAATATGAAAGCCACCAAGGACAGAATTTGTAAAGCGTGCCAAATGGGGAAACAGACCAAGACGTCCTTTAAACCGAAGAATGTGATCTCTACGTCCAGACCACTGGAACTGCTGCATCTTGACTGGTCCGGTACAGGTTATGTCATTGAAAGGTAAACGATATGCCTTTGTTATTGTAGACGACTATACTAGGTACACATGGGTCTTATTTCTTGCACACAAAAGTGAGGCTTTAGATAATCTTGTGCCACTCATTAAGAAGCTAGAAAATGAGAAAGAGATAAAGGTCCGTAAGATTAGGAGTGATAACGGTCTAGAATTTGATAGTAAATCCTTTGCATCTTTTTGTGACGAAAATGGTTATAGTCATAATTTTTCAGCCCCTATTACGCCTCAACAGAACGGAGTGGTCGAGAGGAAGAATAGAGTATTACAAGAAATGGCTAGGACTATGTTGAGCGAATAATACTCCAAAACACTTTTGGGCCGAAGCTGTTAGTACGGCATGTTATGTCTCGAATAGGATTTTCCTTAGACCGATTATTAAGAGAACTCCCTATGAACTTTGGAACGATAAAACCCCTAACATAGGATATTTCCATGTATTTGGCTGCAAATGTTTCATTTTGAATGATAGGGATAAGAGAGGAAAATTCGATTCCAAGGTAGATGAAGGGATATTCCTAGGTTACAGCCTTCATTCCAAAGCCTTTAGAGTGTTTAATAATAGGAAGAAGACTGTTCAAGAATCTGTGCATGTTACATTTGATGAATTTCCTAACGCAGATACTACTGAGGAAGGTATAGTTGTGTCTCCTGCAGATATACAGGTTACTGACAAAGAAGTGAACGCAATTCCGTTGGAACTGGATACTAAGTTAGAGGAACCTGAGGCTTCAGACGAACAACAGCGCAGAAAATTCAAACATGCTTCCAGCCATCCCACTGAACAAGTCATAGGGAATATCGCTTCAGGGATCAAAACGAGAGCAACTGCACGAAACGACATTACCGTGGAATCACATGACGTGCTATTATCAACCATGGAACCTAAGACAGTGAATGAAGCGCTTAACGATGAATCGTGGGTGATTGCCATGGAAGAAGAGCTAGCGCAATTCGAAAAGAGCCAAGTGTGGACTCTTGTGGAAAGGCCTAACGACAAGTCCATAATAGGCACGAAGTGGGTGTTTCGCAACAAACTGGACGAAAACGGTAACGTGACACGAAATAAGGCCAGGTTAGTTGCCAAAGGTTATTCCCAAGAAGAAGGTATATATTTTCAAGAAATCTTTGCACCCGTAGCTAGACTTGAGTCAATACGTATTTTACTTGCATATGCATCTTTTAAAAGATTCAAGCTTTTTCAAATGGACGTGAAAAGTGCATTTTTAAATGGTTTTATAAATGAGGAAGTTTTTGTCGAGCAACCTCCCGGTTTTGAAAAAGAAAAATTTTCAAATATCGTCTTTAAATTAAACAAAGCTTTATATGGTTTAAAACAAGCCCCTAGGGCATGGTATGAAAGATTGAGTAAGTGTTTACTAGACATGGGCTTTACAACAGGAACAATAGATAACACTCTGTTTAGAAAGTGCGAAGGGAATCACATACTACTTGTGCAGATATACGTTGATGATATCATATTTGGTAGCACTGACATCACTCTTTGCGAGAATTTTTCCAAGTCTATGCAACATGAATTTGAGATGAGCCTAATGGGAGAACTCACGTACTTCCTCGGATTACAAATCAAGCAATTGGATACGGGAACATTCATATCTCAAACGAAGTACACGAAGGAACTACTTGAAAAATTTCGAATGGCTGATTCCAAGGTACTTCCCACTCCTATGCATCAGACCGCTAAAATTGACAGTGATGAACAAGGTACGCCTTTTGACCAAACTAAGTATAGAGGTATGATCGGAAGTTTGCTATACCTTACGGCAAGCAGACCCGATATTATGTTTGCTACTGGTCTATGTTCTAGATATCAATCGAGTCCTAGGGAATCTCACTTGACAGCAGTCAAGCGGATACTTAGATATTTGAAGGGAACAATCAATCATGGTATGTGGTATCCAAATTCCAAGGAATTCCCATTAATGGGATACTCGGATGCGGATTATGCCGGTTCTAGGGAAGATAGGAAAAGCACTAGTGGTACTTGCCAAATACTAGGGAATTCCCTTGTTACTTGGTCCAGTCGGAAACAAAATGCCGTGGCCCTATCCACAACCGAAGCCGAATATATGGCCTTAGGAAGTTGTTCTCAGCAAATCCTTTGGATGAAATAGACCTTGAGTGATTACGGTTTAAGGTACGACCAAATTCCCATTTTTTGTGATAGTACTAGTGCCATTAGTATCACTAAGAATCCCGTACACCACTCTCGAACTAAGCATATAGAAGTGAAACATCATTTTATTCGAGATCATGTTCAGAAAGGGAATATCAGCGTGAACTTCGTGGGAACTAATGATCAGTTGGCTGATATCTTCACGAAACCCCTTATTGAGAGTAGATTCTGTGATATCCGTGACCGATTAGGAATTATTGAGCTCAAATAGGAAAGGTAACTAGATATGTTAGGCTTTAGTACTTCCTTGATCTTATCCTTTAGGATCTCTGCGATTTTATTCCTTGATTCTATTAAGAATTCCTTCATTATCTTTTCAAATCCTTTCCATTCATGAAGAGATTATTTTTAGACTTTTCTTCGACATTTATGTCAAAATCTATTTACAGCCAATATTTCCTTTGAAATCTGATCTTTACTTATTTCCTTCCTTAATTCCCGCGAGATATCCTCTGATCTTCTTTTAATTCCATCTAATGGGCATTTTCCTTATCTAGCCATGATCTTTGAAATTTCAAACTTTGAAATCTTTTCCTTATCTGCCTCACGTCTAGTTGATATTACATCCCTCCATAGTTTCTTTCCATTCTCATCCAATAAGCTTTCGACCTTTATGCAACCACCCACTCTCTTCTTTCTTGAATCTATTCAAACCCTAAGTCTTTCACTTCATTATTTCGCTCCTCAATTCTTCGATCTCAATCGTGACGAAAACTAAAGGCGCTGGATGTGTCTCCGACAAGAAGCAAAAGGCTGCTCTGATCAAATCCCCAATCTCTCCGAAAGCAAGAGAGCGACGACGAGCAGGGAACCATAGCTGATTTGAGGCGGAGTATCAAAGGCATCAAGGATGATAACGGGAAGAAGTTCGATGAGATCTCACGGCACTTTAAAAGGGTTAAAAAGTTTATGAAGGAGATCTCCACGGCTCTGAATATCACCGAATTCTCGTCTGCCTCATCTGATAGTGATTCCAGCCCTTAGAACTTCGATCCCCAGTGATCTCCTAGCCCTAGTATGCCTAGTTGTGCTTAGTACTAAGTTCTTTTAGTTTGCTGGTTTTTGGGCTAGTAGGTTGTGGTAAGTTGCACGTTTTTGGTAAGGTAGTGGTGTTATGGAACCCTCCTTTTTGATGCTGAAGGGGGAGAATTTTGAGAAATTAATGCCATGTTTTGGGTGTTTTGGTTTGGTGTCGGGTCGTTCACTTTTTTGACTCTTAGACATCTTGGAATGCGATTAATACTATTGGCTTGCTTTTATATGCTTACGTCTTAATCCTCTGTGCTTGAATGTGTGATTTGTTAAGGATTAAGGAATTCCGCACATAGGCAGGGGGAGCAAACTGATATGGTGTGATAATTTGCGACATTCCATGGTAACTTGTGACATTCCATATGATATGATCTGAAAATTTGTGACATTCCATGGTGACTTGTGACATTTCGTAGGATATGACCTGGTAATTGCTATATGTTTTTGCTGTTGTGCTTTACATGGGAATACTAGCAATTAGACAGGGGGAGCATGCTTCGAAATCTGATAAAATTCTTTGCTCTGATCATATGTCGCATGCTGTGATACTTAAACATGCTACGTGCTTAAATGGTTTCATATCGAGTGTACTCATATGCTTAAGATAGGCATTAATTACTTGTCATCATCAAAAAGGGGGAGATTGTAGACCTTTTTGGTCCAAATGATTATGAGAGTTTTTATTATTCCAAGTAATTATGTAAATTGGGGGGTACAAATTAGAAAACTTGATATGCATGTTATGTGATGTTTAAGTATGTGAAAATGTTCGATTAAGCGCTTAAATGTGATTGAACTAATAAGAAAATCGAATTTGTGTGATCTTAAGCTGAACTGGAATATCTATGTGATCACCTGGTTATGAACGTTTTCGTATGAATGGAATCTCGTTGCGTGCTATATATGGAAAATATATCATGTTAAGTGAAATGCAAACTGTCTGCGAGATTGAGTTATTTTAGGAAATAATATCGATGTGATCACCCAGATACGAATGACTATGCTGTATATATGGAAAAGATATTCTGATTGAGCTGAAACGTGATTGATCTATTTTAGGAAAGAATATCAATGATATATCCGTTGAGTGCGATATTATGTGACTCTTAAATCAGTGAATCATGATCTTGCTTTCCTTGTGCGACTTAGGATTTATATTATGGAAAGCGATTAATTGATTGGGCTTATATGTGGTATGATGCTGATTGAGTCTATTTATGGAATGTGCTGAAATCGGATGAGATCACCATACATGGAAAGTATGCTTTACATTATACTCAGTAGATCAAATCTTTCTCTGTGCGAATTGGCTATCATATTTTGGGAAAGAAATCAGTTGATTGAGCTTACCGTTGAAAATATGCTGAGTGGAATATATATGGAATATGCTGACGAATAGATGAGATTACTGTGGATTGAATGTTAATCTGTGGTATTTATGGTAAGTGATCATGCATGACCGTTGAGCTTAATTGGTTTATTCTTGGCATGATTGGTTGAGTTAATGCACGTGATTATTGAGATTTATCTTGCATATTCTGTGCTTAACTTTCCTTGTGAAGTGTAGAAGCGATTATTGGACTATATAGAAGAGAACACTTCACTTTGAAGGGTACACACAATGAACACACAAGCAAACGAATCCCTTAGAGTTCTTGAGCGAAATTTGCGATTCATTCGTAGTTTGTGGTTGAGCTTAATTTGCGAATCTGTACTCTTTGAGCGATCTTTAGTATCACCCTACCCTAAAACCCTTGTCTTCGGACGTGTTGTGTCTGCGGGCACGTTGAACGCACAAAGGAGCGCGGTTGGAGTCTTTCGCACGTGGAGGGACGAATTTGGTGGATTCGGTGGCCCTTCGGTAGCAAGCTGCATCCAGTCGGGGAATAGGTTTCCTGGGTTAACGACGTGGATCGAAACTTGGCGTGTGATAGCCTAGGTGGAGGTCTAGTTTCCAAAGCGCTTCGGTTGTGTAAGGGTCAATCATTTTGTAACCATAACCGGTAATACCTAGTGATTGATTGGAACTCTTGGGGAGATAACACCCCAAGGACAGGATTAAACCCCAGTTGGGGATATAACCTGTATAAAAATCTCGTCTCACTTTACTTTCTGCTATTTACTTTACTGTGAGACAAACCCGGAACACGCGCTAATATCTAGGTGACATCGTAGCAACCATTTCTGAAACTAACGTGATATTTTGAAACAGGGTTAGGGAGATAACATCAATACTCATACTGATTTCAGGGAAATAACACACTCTGCAATATCTTCTTAAAGAAAGTATTTTTCAAAGAAGAACAAGCCAATCCTAATTCATCCCCCCCCCCTCTTAGGCATACTTTACACTTCAGAAAGAAATAGAGAACAAGGGCAGAGGATTCATAATATTCCCTTCTGATTCATCTAGGATGGTCTCGGGGGAAGATTCTCTTTCCTTGTTCAATTCGGCATGATCCGTCTCTTGCACTTCTGGGGGTGTTTCTCTGTTCTTAACGGCTCTCTTTCGTCTCTGATATCTTAGGGTTGATTTCTGAAAAAAGTTCCCCTCTTTTTGAATCAAAATTGGGCTTTTATAGTGAAATTCGATACCTTCACGGCCTGGGACATGGACCTTCACGGTCGTGACACTGTCGGGGCACAATATGAGCTCACTGCCGTGCTTCACGGCCTAGGACAGCACATTCACGGCCGTGACGCTTTCGGCAGGTTTGCGGCAGTTCCTTGTTTCACGCAAATCAAGGGGTAAACGATGTCCGATGAACCTGAAATGTTAACCACAGAAAGCATACTCGCCAATGTTGACTTTGAGCAAAGGGATTCTCAATCCAAGGGCTAGATTGAGAGATATGAATTTTCTAATCCGTTGCTACTTTTCAGGCGGGCTTCACGGCCGTGACTCTCTCTGGTTTAGCTCTCGCACTTCTGTCATGACCTGGTGCACGAGGTGTCACGGCCGTGACAACCTATTTGACTTGGCTCTCTGCCGTGGTTCACGGCCTGGTGCACTTGCATTCACGGCCGTGAACATCTTTGCCTGGGCGGAGGTGAACACTGCTCATAGTCACGGCCTAGTGTAATACGTTTTCGTCGTACTTGCTCTGTTTTGCCTCGTTTTCGCTCCTTTTTGTCCGATAGCCGTCCTAAGGTCCTTCAATATCAAAATAGGTGTAAATAGAGCGGATAAATGCATAAAATGATTACTAAAACTCTATTATAATCCAAATAAATACTGCAAGAAATGTGTTGATAAACGTTTATCACCCATTTTAAGGCAACCCAGTGATTCTTCCTTGGACATGCCATGAAGCGGTTTACCATGCTAACAGAGTATGTAAGGTCTGGTCTAGTACAGATCATGGCATACATTAGTGACCCCACAACACTTGCAAGTGGAATCTTACTCATGTATGCTTCTTCTTCTTCTGTGATCTCATCATCACCTTTCCTTAGCTTGAAGTGTGCAGCTAAGGGAGTTTCTACCTCTTTGGAACTGCTCATTTCAAACCTCTTCAAGACTGAGCTCAAATAGCTTTTCTGATGCAGTTATAAATAATGCTTGGCTCTGTCTCGATCAATTTCCATTCCCAGAATTATCTTGGCTGGACCAAGATCCTTCATCTCAAACTCAAACTTCAGGAGCTCCTTGACTGTCCCTATTTCATCTTTGCTCTCACTAGCCAACAAGATATCATCTACATACAGAAGTAGATAGCAGATTCTGTTCTGTGAGCAGACTTTCATGTATATACAGGGATCATAGTGCTTATCCCAAACTGATTCTTGATTATAATTGATCAAACTTTTTGTTCCATTGTCTTGGGCTCTGCTTCAACCCATACAATGACCTTTTCAGTACACACACTGTAGTTCCTTCTTTCCTCTTGTCTCATATCCCTCTGGTTGTGCCATGTAGATTGTCTCTTCCAAGCTTCCACACAAGAGAGCAGTCCTTACATCAAGCTGTTCCAATTCAAGGTTAAACTGTGTCACCAAAGATAGCATTAGTCTTATAGACCTCTGTTTCACCACGGGAGAAAATATGTCATTATAACCAACTCCCTCTTGCTGTGTGAAGCCGTTTGCAACTAATCTGGCTTTGTGCCTAACCTTTGAATTTGCTTCAAGCTTTCTTTTGAAGATCCATTTGCACTTAATGATCTTCTGATTTAGTGGCCTCTCAACTAGTTTCCAAGTGTCATTCTTCAGCAAAGAGTCCATTTCATCATCCATTGCAAGCTTACAGTTTCTACCATCTGAGGCTCTCAAAGCTTCCTGATATGATGTTGGCTCATCTCCAGTTTCTTCTGCCATTGAGAATGCAAAAGCTATGGCATCTGCCTGACCAAATCTCTTTGGTGGCCTCACTTCTCTTCTTTGTCTGTCTCTAGTGAGCATGTCCTCCATTTCCTTCCTAGGGGTTATCTGCACTGGTTTTGGTTCAGCATACTCAGGATCAGTTTCTTCAACTTGCTTGATTCCTCTACATCAGGTGTGGTCTCCCCAGCAGGTCCTTCATTCTCTTTATTCTGCTCCACCTCAAGCTAAACCTCCCCCAGAAATTCTGTACCATCCATCTTCAGCCCTCTCTCCAGCTCTGAATTCCTTTCAAGGTTAGCCATCACAGCTTTTGAAAATATCGCATCTCTGCTTAGAAAGCATTTGCTAGCACCAGGTTCCAGACTCCACAGCTTATATCCTTTCACTCCTTCAGGATATCCTATGAAAATAGATTTAATAGCTCTGGTTTCTAGTTTGTTCCTTTTCACATGTGCATATGCCAAACAGTCAAACACCCTTAGAGCATGTAAACTTGGCTATGGACCTCTTCAGGAGTTTTGCAGTTCAGAGCTGTTGATGGACTTCTGTTCACCAGGTAAGTTGCAGTAGCTAAAGTTTCTGCCCAGAAAGCCTTGGGCAAACCTGCACTGAGCATCATGCATCTTGTCCTCTCAAGCAAGGTTCGATTCATCCTTTCTGCTATCCCATTTTGTTGTGGGTTATAAGGGACAGTTCGATGTCTTTTAATTCCCTCCCCTTCACAGAATTAATTGAACTCATTAGAATAGAATTCCAGTCCATTGTCAATACACCTTAACTCTCCTGCCAGTCTGTAGCTCTACTGATTTCTTCCACACTTTAAACTTTTTCGGAGCTTGATCTTTTGTTCTTACTGTGAATGTCCAGACCTTCCTTGAGTAGTCATCAATTATTGACATGAAATACCGAGCCCACCGTGTGACATAACTGAAGCTGGTCCCCAGAGATCAGAATGAAGGTATCCCAATGGTTCAGAGGTGTTGTGAACCCCTGCTCACCTTGTGAGAATTTCCAAACACACATTGCTCACAGAACTCAAGGTCTTCAATCTTGTCCTTTCCAAGCATACCTTGCTTGGATAATTCTTGAAGTCCCCTTGCACTGACATGCCCCAGTCTTCTATGCCAGAGACCGGTGGCACTCTCATCCTTCCTTGCTGCAAGAGCAGCTTCTGTCAATGTTATGCCAAGTAAAGAGTAAACTTCATTTGATTTGATGCCCTTCATTACCAGCAGAGAACCTTTATGAACCTTCATTAGTCCATTCCTTGTTATTATTTCATATCCCAGGTCATCTAGCATCCCCACAGAAATGAGATTCCTCTTCAACTCAGGAATGTATCTTACATCCTTGAATACAATCTCACTCCCCGTATGCATTCTGATCTTCACTGATCTTATTCCTTGAATTGCGCATGGGGTATCATTTCCCAGTAACACCCTGCCTCCTTCATAATTTTTGAAGTCCATTAACCAGCTTCTATTGGAAGTCATATGAAATGAGCATCCAGAGTCAATGATCCATTCTCTATGTTTGTCACCATCAGTTACATTAAGCACCTCAGCAACTTCATACCCTTCAGCCACCACAGAAACTTCACCATGTTCCTTCGGTTTATGCGGAGAGGAACTTGCTCTGTATGGGCAGAGCCGCCTTATGTACCCTTCCTTATGGCAGTGAAAGCATTTGATCTTTCCTATTGACTTGGATCTCCCTTTCTTACTTCCTTTCTTGAACTCTTTGGTGCTGCTTCTGCCGCACACATTCAAACTCTCTAAGCCCTTCAGGTTTTACTTCAGCTCGCCTATTAAGTTGTCTTGAGTGAATAGCAGACAGAACATCCTCAAGACTCAGCTCCTCGTGAGCATATAACAGAGTTTCTTTGAAGTGGTCATAACTCTTCGGTAGAGAGCTCAATAACAACACAGCCTAGTCCTCATCTGCGATTCGCCAGATTTTTTGTCATGTACAAGCTCTCCAGTTTTGACCACAGTCCAGCAGCATTCTCCTCCTTCGCAACTTGCCTCAACACTTTATCACCAATGCAGAGGATGATTACACTATGGGCCTTCCCGATCATGGCTTTCTTCTCCGCAGCTGACAGCTCCGCAGGCATTGACTTCTCTTCTTTCAGCGCCTCAATCACTCCTTGCTACGTCAGGAGAGCTCTCATCTTCAGCCTCCATAATCTAAAGTCATTCTGTCCAGTAAACTTTTCAACATCAAAGCGTGTCGTGCTCATCTTCCTCAACTGATTTCCACGCTCACCGCACCACTTGTAGCGTTTCATGTATCAGTTTATCGTGATTAGAACAGTTTTACATTGTTATGTGCTCGCTTTATCATTTTGGTTCACTAAGAACAGAAACCAGAAAACTCTGAACAAGAAAATAGACAAGCGATTTTACGTGGTTCACCTGAAGGTTTCAGCCTACATCCACGGGCCAAAGATCGAGAGCTTTTTATTGCTGATTGTTTAGGCTTACAGATCACTCAGGATACACCACTTTCTTAGTCTATCGCTCACCTTGATAAACCCTTCCCAGAAAGATAAACCCCGTACAAAATGATCTAACGAACTCTGCTCTCTCTCCACTGTTCCATTGGAAATAACACGTGAGCTTTAACAAATTTATTCCAGCTCATATTTCCTATCTGTGGTAAAAATGCTCCCAGCAGCAGCAACTCTATAAGTGACTTGTCTCATTTCCCATTCGACAATTTCATCCACAGTCGCCACTCTGATTTCAGCAACTCTCTCAACAAGCAATACACATGCTCGTTCATACAGCTGCTTCATTTCTTGAGTTCATGAATTATCTCAAATAGTCCGAAAATCTTCGTCTCACAAAAGTCATCCTCTTCACCGCCGATCATCATACGAAGTTCTTTATTTGAGCATACGTGCCCCGAATGATAAGGTTGGCGACAACGGAAGCAAATACCTTTCGAACGGAGTTCTTGAAATTCACAGTCCGAGATACGACGGAAAGGCTTCGATCACAGATCTGGAATACGAGCATGAGGAGGCATATAGCATTCTTGAGAAGGGGCCTCCTGCTTAGTGGTAACTGGCACATGCTCTTTCTCGATGTATTCTTGTTTGGTCTCCCCTAACTTGCGCTCGTTCCTTGCTGCCCGAAAATCCGTGAAATGCGACGTACTGCATAGCAGTTTGTTTTGGGCTGACGTTTGCGCCTCCGACAGAGTATACTCCCGCTCCTTCGCGGCCAATAACTTTCTCTCAATCCCTTTGGCTAAGTAATAAGCATGCTCGAGAGTTGTTGGTCGAAGGACTTCTAGTTCTGTACGCACGACTGGATGTAAACCTAATAAGAAGAAGCCCAAATGTTGAAACACTGGAATCTCGTGTAAGTGGGTAATTACCCCCACAAACTCGTGAAAGTAGTCTTTAATAGATCCGATTTGCTTGATGCTACTGATTCGCTCGAGCTGGTTTCCTAGATGCTTCTCCTCGAAGGTGTCGATCAGCTTTTGTTTCAGGCCTTCCCACGTCAATTTTGGATGAGTCCACATCACCCAACGGATCCAAGGTTGTGCAACTCCCTCCATGCTTACCATGGCGAACGATACCCTACGATTTGTGGCGTTTGCTGGAGAAAAAAGTACTGATCAGCCCTTGCAACCCAGTCCAGTGGGTCAGTCCCGTCAAAATACGGCAGATCAACGCGACGATGCCATTGTTGATCTGATTCAAGGAGTGGTTCTTGGACATGTAGAAAGGCGTTCAGGTTTGCTCGGTTGGTTGTTGATCGTTCACCATCTGGTGGTGTCTCTTCGCTTCGATGCAGGTTTTCTTTATTCGTGTTTATTGTTGCAGCAATTGTTTTCATCGTTGCGGATAGCTCGCTTGTCGCGTCATAAACGGCCAAAATAAAATTTATAACCTTACTAATATAGCGTAAGTAAGGATCGTCTCCACAGGGGAAATGGTTGATTTATTTCTAATTTCAATCTGATTAATAATAATAATAATCATAATAATAATAATAATAATAATAATAATAATAATACTCCCTCCGTTCCAAACGGTTATGGACATTTGGGGTATGGCACGATTTTTAAGAAATTGAATATTTTAATAATATAGTACAATTAAAAAGTGAAAAAGTGTATATTTTGACACGTCTTTTAAGAATAAAGTATTATATTGATTGTTTGTGGTAGTTTTTTGCTATAAAAGGAAATGTCCGAAATGGTTTGGGACTCTCGATATAGTAAAATGTCCAAAACGGTTTGGGACAGAGGTAGTAATATTAATGGGGGTTTTGATGATAAATTTTAGCGCAATAACGAACAAGAAAAATATCGAAACTAACAATGATAAAATAACAGTCAAAGGAATTGTTGTCCACCTAGATTTATTTAACTGATCATCAATTTATAATTATTTTATGTCAGCACAAGCATAATCGGTTATAGTTATCGACGAACGCCTAATAACCAATATTTTCTTACTTTCTTGGTAGTTAAGAGACGCTCTATAATTACTTTCCTAATCGAAAAATAATCTTCGGGACGCCCTGCGAGATTTAAAGTTCGACAGCGTAAAATACGCAAAAGACCCGATTATTGACTACTAAACTCAGACGCCGGTTTATTAAAATCAAATCGTTTAACGCGATAATATAACTTACACTTAACGAAGGTAGAGCTTATTAAAACGAACAAACAATTACGGATTGTTGTTTTAATTAGCTATTGATTTTCCTAGATCTCATAAACATTGGCCACCGCTTATTTAGCCTAAGCTCATCGATATAATTAACTCTCGGTTAAACGAATACTTACGCTTTCACGAATAAACTCGCTTAATCTCACAGTTTTAACAAAATTAGGTTTCGAATAGTCCTTCCACTATAGAGATTAGCCGCTAAACATATTAATCAAAGCACATATAAAAATAATCGGCATATTGAACAGATCGAAAATAAAACTTACGACTGTGCAGTTTTCACCCGATGCTGATCTTCGTTGACTGTGCACAAAGCCGAGGGAACATCGAGTGATTGGATTGGTCTACTTGTGTAACCAGATTTGATGCAATTAACGTATTAACAGGACGTAAAAGAAAGTAGTTTCTTGACCAAATGATGATTAAACTATCATTATCATATGAAAAACTTGAAATAATTATAGAAAGTAGCGAACTAAGTGATAAAAGGAAAAGATTGAATAGCAGAACCTATCTTTCTTATAAGCTACGGCATTGACACACTCAGTCTCTTACAACCAATTAATTTCTAATTCCTCACTTGATCAACCCTCAAGCTCGTCCCTCTTTCACGCTCAATCTCCTTCGCTCCTTCTGTTAGTTTAGCTCTATTTATAGAATCGCTTGAAGCATAGTGGACAATTTTCAACGCTCTCAATTTTGCGTGCTTGCGCAGCCCTTGAGCTGTGTGCTTGAATCTTGAGCCGTTTGCTGATGTGAGATGTTTGCTAATTTCTTTTCTTTTCATCCATCAATTTATTTTTCAACGACAAACTCAAACTAAGCAGTCATAAGATGATTCTCTGTGTAATTATTTTCTTCATTGAGCCGCGTGCGTGTCTCGAGAGTATGATGTCCTCCTTGAAAGTGATATTATCTGCTCATCTTTACGTTTATGCTGTTCTTGTTCTATCCATGATTGATGTTGTAGGCTCCACCCAGCGTGTCTGATATCTCGTCCCCTTTGGTGTTTTTTTCTTTCATTTTCTTTGATTTTCTTCTTATCTCTTAATTGCTGTTTAGCCGATTTTTTTATCCACATATGCACATCCAAAGCCATCTTCTCTTTACTGTTGTTTTGAGATCAAATAAAATAGAATTAACACAATATATGCTATAAATCGAAATAATACGCCCTCAAATATCATGTATTTTTATATTCTATCACTCGCCGGTCATCTTAATTAAACTGGCAATCGCAACCTGGTTCCCTTGCTGTTCGGCGTGAACACGTGCAGTAAGAATATCGATGGACTCTTTTGTTGATTGAATTTCATCCTGGAGTTGGTCGTCGAGGTTTCCGATCGTCTTCTCTAGCCCTTCTAACCCGTTCTCCATCGAAGATCTTGTCGATGGACAGCAGGTCAGACCAATTTGTTAGGGTTAAGACGATGATAGACACGAAAATATAACTAAATATAATTTTATTAATCTCGAACAAATAAAACGAAGGACAAAGACGCTTTCCTAATAGCTTTCTTAATAGCCAAACCGAGAGATAAACTCCGGATTTCAACCTTTTCCAAAAACCTCCTTCCTTCTACAAGACTGACGCCTATATATAAGGACTAAAACAAATATTTAGACTCATATAAATCTCAACTACTAGATCTAAATCAAATCTAATTAAAATTCAAATTTAAACTACAAATAAATAAAACTTAATATAATAATAATAATTAATTAAGACTCTTAACACATATACCCAATGAAATCATAAGGCTGGAACTCCAAGATTGGCCTGCTACTGAAAAAATTGTTGTTCAAAAAATAAGCAATAAATTTAGAACCAAAGAACAAAAGTCTCACTCTCACGGCCGTCCCAATCTGTTCAGATCCAGATAGATTAAACGCAATAGTCATCGTGCATCACACGGGAGCAACATTTAACAACAACAACAATAATAATAATAATAATAATAATAATAATAATAATATGGTTGAATGATGAGTTGAGAAGGTCTAATTCGACGAGCTGGAGCTCATTATTGTAGAGCTGGGGCTCACTCTTAGGTGCTCGAATGCTCGAGCTCGAGTTCCATTCAGAAATCGTGATTTCGAAAATCTAACTTTTGTCAAACAATGAATTTGGATTTCAAATTAAGATTTTAACATTCATAATTTGTAATCGTTCAAATATGCGAATGCACGTACGCTTTATGTATTCTGTTTGTCTTTTGATTATGCTCATAGTTGTGTGTCAATCCAACTCTCCTTAACTTTAGCCATTGATTTCCATATTTAAAATATCAAATTGTTCGATAGTACGGCCCAGCATAACAAACAATGGTTTTTATATAAATACCATCTCATGTTTAGCCGTTGATTAATTCTACTCCTAGCCAGATAATATTATAATTTTTTAACGCATTTCGATCATCTCTCTCAATTTTGGGAGACCAAATATTCCTCCTCCAAGTGAAACTCGATGATGGACCCCGACCCAATAAGCGTCGTCCCGTTCTTCTTCTTCAGGGATTGTTGGGAATGATCTCGCTTGACGAATGCAGCCTCAGCCAAATCAATAGCACGAGCCAAACAAGCCGCTTTGCGTTCGCACTCTAACTGCTCATCCTCCGGCGAGCTATCAGCAACGATTCCCGCCCCAGACTGGAGATGAGCAACCCACTCCTGACGACCGTCCGAAAAGACCGTGTCGTAACGCGGCCCCGTAGGGAATACAATCGTCCTAAGCGCCAGCGCAATGTCCATATCGCCCGTGAATGATATCCCTCCAAATCCCCCGCTGTACGGCCCACGCCTCGTCGGTTCCAACTCATCAATCAACTCCATCGCCTTAACCTTGAGAGATATAGTGATCAAAGTGACAAGTTTGATTATTATTAGTCTGACATGATGGGACTGATATAATAACATAAAATAAAACTAATCCTATGCCTAATTAGCGGGTGATTAAAATTACCTTTGGTGCTCCACTGACGGTCCCGACGGGCAGTGCAGAACGTAATGCATCCCATGCAGTTAGATGATGGAGCAATTCCGCGGTGACCGTTGAGCTTATGTGCATCACATGGGAATATCGTTCGATGGTCATCAGCTTTTCAACCTTGACAGAACCAGACTTAGAAACCTGCCATTAATTAATAATCCCCTAACTTAAGAACCTTATTGAAGATTTTCTTGAAAGCACAAGAAATAAATAAGGGTTGTTGATTTGAAGAAAGAAACCTTTCCAACGTCATTTCTTCCCAAATCAACGAGCATGGTGTGCTCTGCACGCTGTTTTTCGTCTTTCAGTAGATTCATCTCTAGCATCTCGTCTTCATATGGCGTTAAACCTCTTCGAGTGGTCCCCGCCAGTGGTCGGTTAACAATCTTGTTCTGTCATGTAACAATCACGTTACGAACGAAATTCTCTGATTACACTGAAGGTGAGATTTTGAACAGCTATTAACATACGAACCTTCTTCACTCTTGTGAGAATTTCCGGGCTTGAAGCAACGAGTATACAGCCTCTGGCCTGGCAAGGAGAGAGATGAGAGAAATAACATCAGTGTTGCTTAATATTGGATGTCTTCTTTTTTAATTTTCGTAGAGGAGTAATGACTAGATGGGAAAAAAAAACCTGCAAATAACTCATGTATGGACTAGGATTCACAACTCTTAATGCTCGATATACTTCGAAAGGATCGGCAAATGTTCTCTTCTCAAACCGTTGGCTTAGAACTATCTGAAAGATATCTCCAGCCAAGATATGCTCTTTCGCCTTTAAAACAGCCTTCATGTATTCCTCACTTGTCATGTTCCTCTTGTCTGGTGAGAGTCCAAAACCACGTGTGGAAACATCAACACAACCTGCCGAGAGCTGAGGACTGACAAAAGGAAAGTGAAAACAGAGATGTTTTAACCAAATTTGTGGTATAGATTATTTATCATCGAGGTAAGGTTAGATTTAATAAAAACTCACGGAGCAATGTCTTGTACTGTCGAAACCAGTGTTTCCAAGCGTTTGATACCATCGTTGTAAGCCGCTTTAGCAGAAGAATATCGATCTAATCGCACCCATTGAATGATGTAAGCTTTCTGAGAATCAGTTTGATAAAATCAAATTAGAGTATCAGTAATATACTTAAAAACAAAATCCACAAATAGGGCAGTTATATTTACCTTCTCTACATGATCAAAAACAATCACACCATCAAACAGTCCGAGATGAATATCAGGCAGGTTTCGATCATCTTTCGGTGCACAAGAGAAGGAAAGCTTCTTCTTCTCCACATAACGAACCGTATCATATGAGAAGAAACCAACCCATCCGCCTATTGAAGAAATTATATGAAATTTTATTAGCTTTACTGTTTTCATACGGCAACCAAAGATCCAAAACATATCACAGATAGATTTAGTGAGCAGTCATAACAAGCATTCTGTCCCGGCATGTAATGACACTGCTTGCGTCAATCTATTCTAAATAACATGAGATTGTCATTTAAGTTTCCACCATGTATGAGTAACATTAATGGGCAACTCTCTCACCACAAAATGCATCAGGAAGCTCATCAATTAGTTGTGGTCTCCAAGATTCGGAAAGGCTTCTTGGGATTGTCATAGGATCCTCAACGAACTTCTTGGTTACGTTACCAGATTCATGATCAAGAACGGTGACATTATTCTCCTTTGCCACAACTTCCATGGCAGGCTGAGCACCCACCACACTGTAGCGACCCTATAGAACCAAAAACATAATGATTAACTTGAAAGACAGCAGCATGAACTTTAACTGTGTGTGTGTGTGTGTGTACTGGCTACTCACAACACTCGACTGGCGAAAGCCCGCCTCTACAGATTCGAAGAGGAAGCTTGGAGTCTCACGGTCATCTTCTTTGACCAAACATCGGTAGGCAAGAACAGGCGTCAAGTGATCAGAGAATATGCATTTGTACAAAGGAATTACATTTCCATGTTTTGATGCTTCGATAAAAGTTTGCTCATCCACACCTGCAGCTTGTAAACACCACCAACTCTTATAGGAAAAAATGACGAGAATCTGGATAAACGTTAAAGACAACATCATTTTTTATCCCAAATAGAAACGAAATTAATGCAGAAAGAACTAATTTTACTCCGACAGAACGGAACAGGCAAAAACATTGCTGCCATCGCTACTATGAACGGAAGTTGAAAACGAGATAATGCAGTTATCATATTTTGCTCATGACGGTAGATTAATATAAGCTCTACGCCACAACTCTGATGCGAGTAATAAACAACAGTAATTACACGGAGAATATGATGCAGACCTAAAGAAGCAGAAATGGAAGCATAGCACTGAAAGGTGCGACGACGGAAAGTTACGGCTGAGCTGGAGAATCTGACGCCGGCGACTGGAGTCGGATACGTTCTCCGAATACTTGAAGGCGAAGGCCGGTGAGAGAATGTTTGTGCTTGCATTTGCATATCGAATAGAGAGAATACGAACAACGGCACCGAAATACTAGTGATGGCCTGTGAGAGAGAGAGAGAGAGAGAGAGAGAGCGTGTGTGTGGTGTGAGATTAAATGGAGAATGAGAAGCACGGGTATTTATAAACGAAACCATTTTGTTTATGTTTATTATATATTTTTATTTCACTAATTCCCCCTTGATTTAGAGTTTCAGTTCATCGAATTGACTTTCATTATTATTACCAACATCCATGGATTATTATTACAAATAGGGAAATTCCCTTTAACTTTCTTTTCAAGTTCAAATAACTCTAAACACCCATGGATTATACAAACAAAACTCGTTAGTATAGCAAAAATGGATATAATACCAATAGTAATAGAAATTATACTATTTGTTTCCGCTGTTGTACATATAAATAACATTATTATAATTGTATACCACAAAATTGGACATTGTACCAGCTGATAATGCTATTATATCAATCTTTACACTATTATACCAATAAATGCTATTATACCAACAATATTATAACAATAAATATTGTTATTGTAAATTTTGCCAACAAATCTGGACATTATACCAACTTTTATCGTTATTATACCAACTATTACTACTATTGTACTAACAAATAGCATTATTATAATTTTACAAAATAAAACTGGACATTATACCAATTATTGTCGCTATTATACCAACAAAACTGAATATTATACCAATCAATGTCCAGTTTTATTTGTATAAAATTATAATAAAGTTATTTTATTGGTAGCAATGACAGTTGGTATAATAATCACAAGAGTTGGTATACTACTCACAGCAGCCGGTAGAATATCCATTTTTTGCGGATAAGAAAGGTTACTTCGTCCTTTTACTGTTTTGGAGTATTAAACACAGAATTTTTCATAGATGGATACTGAACAGGAAGAAATAATTCAAGGTTGAAAAAATGTTAAACTTCAAAAGTTATGGAAAGGGAATTTCTCCCGAGCATAATGATAAATAAGAAATTACATGCACAATTACTTATTCTTGTTTTACGAAGTCAAGACTCAAGACTGTAAATGAAACAATAAAACGTGAATCTACATAAATATACTTAAAAGAAAATATTATATTTTTCTCGAAAGATTTATTTTCTCCTCATTTGTATTTTCTTTTCTGAATAGCCGTAGACAAGAAAAAAAATACCTAAGGACCATATTGCAATTCCGACGCAAAGTGAAGACGAAAAGGAAATGCCTCACTCTATATGCGCGTGAAATTCAAATTGGTATGGTAAACGGAGCACATGAAAAACACGGAAACACCGTACGAGTTACGACTGATGGGAGTCAATATAAGAGCATAACAAAATGATAAAAATGTGAGACTTTAAAATTGAGTTTGTTGTTTGATGTGAAAATTTAGACTCGGTTTTTAGTTGGTTCTTTAGTTCTTCCGGTTGAAACTTTGGAAAGTTGTTTTATTTCGGTTTTGTTTTCCCTCGTGGGAACTTTGTCTCCTGGAGTTTTTTCCTCCTTATGAAGTGTGTTTCCCTCCATCATTCATGATATGACCAGAGGGTCCTGTAGGCTATTAGCCTGTTGTACTTGATAAGTAATGGCAAGCTATCGTTTGAAAAAAAATAAAAATTAATTATTTAAATCCGTGTTTGTGCATTGGATTTTAGGGAGAAAACACGCGTTGTTGCGACGATGCCAATTTATACTTGTATTAAACCTGAACTTATTTAAAAGCCTTTTCAAAAAAAAAAAAATTTAGAATAAACATTCCATTATTTAATATATGCATTTATTATTGGGTTATTTGTTCCGAATGTAAGTTTATATATATTTATACGAAAAATAATATATCATATATTGGAGTTATACGCGTTCTATGTCGAGGCTAGCATGGATGTTTTGTTCCCAAAACCATATTTTCCCGCTAACATAGCTTGTGAAATATGAAATTTTGTGATTCTCGGACCAACAAGCTTATTGATGTTATTCATACGTGAGATTGGAAATATAATATATATTTCATAACAAGAAAATAAAGAAACGCAAGTTTCTTGAATTTTCTGAGATTTTACTAAAGTTCAAGGTGCATAGTAAATGAGTAGGTTCGTTGATCGAGCGAACGAATAAAATAAAACGAATATCGATGAACTATCCTACGCTCAACGGGCAAGTACCTATCGAAAATAATATAGAAATGGCAAGTATTCGAGTATTGAACCCAAATGAACTATATACTTAAGGAAACCGTCGTTTAAATATTCTGGAAAATACTTTTGATCTGATAAAAATAAAATAACGATAAACTAAATAAACAATAAACACAAAATAAAAATTTGATAAAATAGCGATAGCGGGGCTCGAATCCCCCTAGCTCAACTGAAATGCTGACAATTGTAATGAAGTTTAGCTATGTATTAGACCGTGGAGATTCCTACAACATGTGTATGAGTTCATATGACTGACGAAATTGGCCTTATCACACGAGACTCGAACAACTAATCTTCGAATAGCCGGGCAAGCTTCCTTAACTACCTAACCGAAGATCGCATTAAAACACAGTAAATCCCGCTATTAGATTTGACTCTACTCCGACGGGGTAGTTCAACCTATCTCTAGCGGTGAGTTTATTCCGCTCGTTTACGAGTGGTTTAATCGCCTGCCCCTCTCTCAAGCGTAGCATACGAGTTCTCGGACTAAGCTATCTTAAACACATAGACATAATTAAGATAATTAATTCATAAATGAGTCATAACAATAGCTAAAAATAACAATACGTAAACATACGAACGATCTCGCTAGGGTTCATCTGATCTCAAATACACGGGATTTAGCTACTCATATGGAAAATTAAACAACGAAGGATGAGAATATCAAACAGGAGAACATAATATCTTCCCTGAAATTTGGCTCGGAATTAATCCTTCACTGAGTATTTTCGTCGAACGAGTGGTGGGCAAGGTGTGCTTCAGCTCCTTGTTGCAGTTGTGTGCTGCCCTTGAGACGAGTGAGGGTCGAGAGCCTTCGGTAGGTGAGAGCTACCAGCTTTTAGAAACGTATCAAGACGACTTAATTACTTATTTATCATAAATATAAGCCTATAAAAAAACATTTTTCATTCGTCTTCTATTTAGTGATGTGGTTGAATCTCATGAAGATTGAAGAGTTTCATCTAATCGTAGTTAGTCACGACTTATAATCCATTGATGCGTCTCTCACTTAAAAGAGTGCATTCTAACAATATTTGGTTGATTTACTCCTACGTTACGGGATTGGTCCTTGGCTTGGGGTTGATTACGTTGAATCTGTTCTGCTTAATTCTTATTGAACTACTCATTGCCTCACATCATAGTATCATATTGATGTGATTATTACATCAATATAAATCAAATGTGGTATGTCATCCCTATGTTTTTTAGGGTGATATTCTATTTCGCATATCAAGATGATATTGAAATACTGTATTTGTTTAAACACCATGATATATCGTGATGTGTAAATGAGATACTTAACCGTATGCATATTATCGAGGTAATGTGGATTAAAATGTTTATTTTGATGTCATATTTTACGTGATGATGATAAATATTAAATACTAACAGAGCATGGAGAAGATTCTGAAGGCCTTGGTGATGAACAATCGTCTGCAGCTATTGCTTCAGTTTATAGCTGATGGATAAATAAACTGGAGAAGGCTCGTTTTAAATAAAAAGGCGCGAGATGGTTAAAGATGCGTTTTTATAAAACAACGTTTACACTAATAGAAACGCCTGTGGCATCGACGGTTTCAGCTATGCAACGAGTAAAAGACTGATGAGTAAAAGCGCGCCAGTTTTGAATATATATATACAGATGATTTCAACTGAGCTTCGCTTTTTTTTCATCAGCTGATTATTTTTCATCTTCGATCTGTATCTGTAAAATTCCCAATGTTCATAGTGAATTTTCCTTCCACCCGTGGATGTAGGATTCTGATTTAGAATCTGAACCACGTTATTTCTTTGTGTTCATCCTTCGATTCAAGTTTGATATGGTATCAGAGAGATTGAGCTGCGATTACCAAGATTTGATTTCATAATATCATCTAATCTGTCAATTGATTCAGCTAAGAATGTCGACTTCAGCGGTCACGATCACTTCTAGTTCTCCAGCGCTCATCAATGATCCGTATTTCTTGAACAACAACGACACTTCGGGTCAAACTCTCGTACATGAGCTGTTAAATGGGGAAAACTACGCCACTTGGAGCAGGGCGATGATGATCGCGTTGATTGGTAGAAACAAGGAAGGCTTCATCAATGGAGTTTTGCTGCCGCCAGTGGATGATCCACAGAACTCTGTCGCTTCTCAGAATCATTAGCGCTTGGAAGAGGAATAATAATGTAATCATTTCATGGATCCTCAACTCTGTTTCCAAGGAGATCTCAGCTAGTATTTTGTATAGCTCTTCGGCTAGAGAGGTGTGGGAGGATCTTAAGGAAAGATTCGGGCAAACAAATAGACCGAGAATTTTTCAATTGAAGAAAGAATTAGTAAATCTCACACAGGGCGTTGATAGTGTGGCTGTCTACTACACTCGTTTGAAAACTCTGTGGGATGAACTATCTAATTACAGACCTGCCTGCAAATGTATCTGTGGAGGCATCAAGGTGATGAATGCATACTTGGATGAGGAATACGCCCTGGCTTTCTTGATGGGGCTTAATGATTCATTTTCTCACATCAGAGGGCAAGTGTTGCTTATGGATCCATTGCCCACAGTAGGGAAGATTTTCTCATTAATGGTGCAAGAAGAGAAACAGAGGTCTATGTTTCATGGTACCACTCAGAGGGCAGATGATCCAAACAATGGAATGGCAATGTTTGCAGCAAGGGCTGATCAAGGTGGCTTCAAGAAAGGATTCTATCCTCAGAAAAAGGATCAGGGGAGACCTCTGTGCACGAACTGCAACAAGAGAGGCCACACCGTGGAAACGTGCTATCAATTACATGGATATCCACCCGGGTTTAAGCAAGGGCAAAATTTCAAAACTGGAAGGGTTAACCAGTTTCTTACAGATCAGAACAAGAATACACCCAATAAAGGGGAAGACCTGCTACAACTTCAAGTCACTTCTTCTCAACTCCATAGCTTACGAGCACTGATAAACCAGTCGCTGCCTAGTGTCTCATCAGAGGCAGAGGATTGGCAGCAGCAGGGTGAGAAAGGTGGAGGTATTTGCTTATCCTATAACTTACCTCAGCTAGGAAATAACAGAATGTGGCTATTAGATTCAGGTGCCACTAAACATGTGTGTGGCAATCGAAAACTACTCACTAATATACATAAAATAAAACAGTCCAAAGTCATATTACCAGATAATTCTGCCATAATGGTTAATAGGGCTGGAACTTGCATTGTTACTGATTCTATCATACTAACAGAGGTGCTGTTCATACCAGAATTCCATTTTAATTTGATTTCTGTGAGTCTTTTGGCTAGCAGCTTAAATTGCAGGTTTGTCTTTGAGGCTGATAGGTTCATGGTGCAGGACAGCTCCTTCCAACTGATTGGCAAGGGTAAAAGGATCGAGGGACTCTACATGCTTGAGACAGATCATATCCCAGATACACCAGACTGTCTTAATCCTGTTTTTCTTAATAATGTCTCTATTGATCTGTGGCATAAGAGATTAGGGCACCCATCTGATAGAGTTTTAGATATGCTTAGAACTTCTTTAAAGCATGATGGTAGCTCTAAACATTCATATTGTAAGATATGCCCCTTGGCAAAACAAAAGAGACTACCATCCCAAACAATACCAAAAGAGCATGTGAACCTTTTGACCTTGTTCACTGCGACGTGTGGGGGCCTTTTCATGTCCCATCACACCTTGGGCATCAATACTTTGTGACTATAGTTGATGACCATAGTAGATATACCTGGCTCTTCATGATTAAATTCAAGTCAGAGGTACCAAAAGTCATCAGATTTTTCCTAGCTCTAGTAGAAAACCATTTTAAGAGTAATGTTAAAACTATTAGGACTGACAATGCTCGTGAGTTTAACCTAACTGATATTTTTAGGGAGAAAGGTATCCTTCACCACTTGTCATGTGTGCAAACACCACAACAAAACTCGGTGGTGGAAAGAAAACACCAACATTTGCTTAATGTGGCTAGATCAATTTTCTTTCAATCCGGGCTGCCTCTTGAATTTTGGTCTGAATCTGTACTGACTGCTACCTTTCTCATAAACCGAACTCCATCTGTTAGGGTAGGTGACAGAAGTCCATACGAGCTGCTCTATCAGAAACCAGTGGACTTCAGCACACTTAGGGCCTTTGGCTGTTTGTGCTTTTCTTCCACTCTTGCAGCTGGTAGAAAGAAGTTCGATGCTCGTGCAAGGGAGTGTGTTTTCCTCGGTTACCCCAGTGGAGTTAAAGGCTACAAGCTAATGGACCTGAGAACCATGGAAGTTTTCCTCTCAAGGGATGTTCAATTCAAAGAAGATGAATTCCCCTTCAAAACTGAGACACCCTTGCCAAGGGATCCTTTTCCTAACTATGTCTTGCCAAGACCATATACTTCTGATCATACATCTGCTGAAGAAACAATACAGCCACCTACAGGGGAAATTCAGTCGCCAGAAAACAATTTGGGCAATCTGTCAGACCAAGAGACAGAGGAATTAGGCCAAGCTGAGGAACCAGATTACTCTGAACAACAACCTCAGCAGACACTAAGGAAGTCAGGCAGAGAACTGCGGAGACCAGCTTATCTAAGGGAGTACCACTGTAACAAGCTTGTCAGTACTATGTACCCTGTATCCAAGGTCACTACATATCAACGTTTTAGCAACAAGCATCAGACACTCATGGCAGGGGTATCAGCAGCAGCCGAGCCCAGAAGCTATGCTGAAGCAATGAGAAGTCAAGAATGGATGGATGCCATAAGTGAGGAGTTTAGGGCCCTGGAAGAAAATGAAACCTGGACATTAGCCAAACTACCTGAGGGGAAGAGATCCATAGGGAGCAGATGGGTATACAAACTCAAACACAACTCAGATGGACAAGTCATAAAACATAAAGCCCGTTTAGTTGCAAAGGAATATGATCAAAGAGAAGGAGTGGATTTCATCGACACGTTTGCACCTGTGGCTAAACCTAACACCATAAAGATCATCCTTGCTTTGGCAGCGAAACATGAATGGAAACTGATGCAACTCGATGTGAGCAACGCATTTTTGAATGGTGACTTAACTGAGGAGGTCTACATGGACCTACCTCATGGCTTTTATCCAAACTGTCAGAGAACTGGGACTGGAAAGATGGTATGCAAGCTCCGTAAGTCCATATATGGGCTAAAACAATCATCACGACAATGGAATAAGAAGTTTAGTGAAGCTGTCACACAGTTTGGTTTTAAACAAACTCAAGCAGATCATACTCTATTTACCAAAGGAGAAGGGGAAGAACTGGTGATCCTATTAGTCTACGTAGATGACATTGTGCTGGCAAGCCCTTCAACAAGACAGCTCAAAGAGGTAAAGAAATTCCTCAGTTCCTGTTTTAAGGTCAAAGATTTGGTTGACCTTAAATACTTTCTGGGCATCGAGGTTGCAAGGAGCCACGCAGGGATCTATATATCACAAAGACAGTACACTGTACAGCTTTTAGAAGACACGGGGTATTTGGGAGCTAAGCCTCTATCGACTCCCATGAGTCAAGGAGACAAACTGTCAGAATCTGAGGGAGAGTTGCTGAATGATCCCTTCAGATATAGGAGGTTAGTAGGTAGGTTACTTTACCTAACGTTTACCAGACCCGACATTGTCTTTGCTGTCCACAAGCTCAGCCAATTCATATCAGCGCCAAGAACGGATCACATGAGAGCAGCACATCACCTGTTAAGATATCTCAAAGCTTCGCCGGGTCAGAGAATACTTCTAGACTCGAGAATGAAGATGGAGCTAAAGGGATTTTCTGATGCTGATTGGGGCACCTGTACAGACACGAGAAAGTCTGTAACGGGCTATTGCACGTTCTTGGGAGATTCTATGGTAACTTGGAAGGCTAAAGACAAGCAACAGTGTCTAGATCGTCCACCGAAGCTGAATACAGAGCTTTAGGTGCTCTGGTAGCATAAATGCTATGGATAAAACACTTGCTGACAGAATTAGGCATTGGACTGAGCCAAGTTCCAGTGGCCTTTTGTGACAACCAATCCGCGCTCAAATTAGCTTCTAACCCAAAATTCCATGAAAGGTCGAAGCATATCGAGATTGATTGCCACTTCATCAGGCATCATCTGTCAGTCGGCTCCATCAGATTGCTTCCAGTTCGATCAGAACATCAGCTTGCTGATGTTTTTACCAAGGCTCTCACAGGACCAACCTTACAGCGATTCCTAGTCAAGATGTCTGTTATAGATCTATATCATCCATCTTGTGGGGGGCTAACAGAGCATGGAGAAGATTCTGAAGGCCTTGGTGATGAACAATCGTCTGCAGCTATTGCTTCAGTTTATAGCTGATGGATAAATAAACTGGAGAAGGCTCGTTTTAAATAAAAAGGCGCGAGATGGTTAAAGATGCGTTTTTATAAAAACAGCGTTTACACTAATAGAAACGCCTGTGGCATCGACGGTTTCAGCTATGCAACGAGTAAAAGACTGATGAGTAAAAGCGCGCCAGTTTAGAATATATATATACAGATGATTTCAACTGCGCTTCGCTTTTTTTTCATCAGCTGATTATTTTTCATCTTCGATCTGTATCTGTAAAATTCCCAATGTTCATAGTGAATTTTCCTTCCACCCGTGGATGTAGGATTCTGATTTAGAATCTGAACCACGTTATTTCTTTGTGTTCATCCTTCGATTCAAGTTTGATAAATACCAAAGTTTTAATTATGTTAAGCACTAATTACAATTTTTTTCTATAAGACATGAATATAATCTTTTATTTCTAATTATTAAATAGATTTTTTTTCTAATCTAATCATTAAATAGAAAACTTGGTTAGTTATGTAATTACAAATAAGATATATAGTATAGTGAGGAATATTAAATATAGGAGGTAATTTTATCCGCATTAATTGGAAACATCACATTGGTAATGAAGATCAACCTAGGTTTTTTGGAGTGATTCAAATTTGGAAAATCATCTTGTTTTCATCACCTAAATCTGATCCGTTATCTCGGTAATGACTTATCACATATGATAAACAAACAATATGATGAGAACATGATAAGAGGATTCCTCCAAAAAAAACAAATGATGAGATGATCACGATGATGTTCTAAATACATATTTAGTAACCCTTCAACTAGAGTTGTTTCATAAGGTTGGAAAAATCGTAACCAAACCGTAATCGAACCATCTGTAAACGGTTTGGTTATCCGTGATCAACGGTTACAGTTCAAACGTAAACGAACGGTCAATTGTGAAGGTTTAGTTACACGGTTATTTATTTTCCACCGTAAACCGGCGATTATAACCGTCTTTCATACAACAATTTAAATACATAATTTTATTGCTCTTAATGTAGCCAATTATAGTGTATTCACCCTTTTTATTTTTATTTTTTTTCAACGATTATAAATGGACGTTAGAAGACTTAGACGAATATTGAGTGATAACATTGATCTTTAGAAGGAGATGCCTACGACGAATGTCCGTTGACAATTTTGTTTTTAATATTTAAGGTGATTTTTTTTCAACTATTTAATGTTATTTTTATATAAATCTCTATGTTGGAATGAACATAAAAAAATTCGAAGTTCTTTAATTTATTTCAATAAGGGACAAAAAATTACAAAAAAAAATGAATAGTGAATCGGCGGTTCCAAACCGTTAGCTAACCGGCTTGGCGGGTTCCAAACCGTAACCATAATGCGATTCCCACGGTTCGATTACGATCAGAGGTTTTAATTAACCGTAAGCCGGCGATTCATAACCGTGAACTGTAACCGTAATCGGATCAACATGTCAACCTTCATTTAAAGCCTATTTAAGATTTTTCCAACATTCTTAAACTTAAGATAAATAAATATCACGTGATTTGGTACTAGGCTTGTTGCTATAATATCCTGAAATCTCTACGGCAAACAATTAATTATATTTCCTAAGACCAAATATATTGCCAGCGATAGCCGAGCTATAAATATAGGTGATGCGGGTATGACCCCGATCAACGATATTTGGTCCGGGAAAAATGGTGATGGGTGAAACGGACTGGGACTTGAGTTCTTGGCGTGTTTTAGAGTGTACTTTAGTGTTGAGAAAGAAAGAAAATAGAAGAGACACAGATTTTACGTGGTTCGGACAGATGTCCTACGTCCACGGGCCGCCGGAAATAGTATTTACTAGTGACAGTCGGGATTTACACACTCAACCTTACTTCGCTCGTTACAGTGCTTTTCATGGTGAAGACGAAGAAGATGAATACAGGAAAATGTCTAAGTGTCTTGTGTGTTGTGTTGAATCTGTCTTCAATCTCGTCTCTCTCTCTGTTCCCATATACCCAAATTCCCTTTGTTTTCCTAGCTGGCACACTTCCGGGACCACTTGACAGCGACGTCTGGTACAACCTAGGAGAGACAACACCTGCGATCGTACTGTTGTCAGAATGCCACGTGTTTCCTGGTCGACCCTATCCAATGTTTTCCGCTCAAGTTGCTTTGTTGTCAGGACCCACCTCACTTTTTCCGTACAAGGTCGCAGGTCCCCAGATATCCTACCCATCTGGCCATATGTCCTAAAAGTCACTATCTTCAGGTGTTTGAGTAAAGAGGAATGCTGGGTTGAAGGTCACCCCTATCATCCAGTCCCCCTACTCTGAATTGTAATACGCCAAGTATTACAGTTCGGAGTACACTTGAAAGAGCATTCCTCCTTTTTAGTGCTCCTGGAATCTTTAGCCGGTCTGCATTGCATTTTCGTCGATTGGACATGTCCTGTGCTCTGTGCAGAGGAAGGCAACGTTCGCAGGGTGACACGTGTCCAGACCTGTCACTTCTGCTTTTTGAATTTCTCGAGGCAGTTTCTTTCGTTTTTCCCCCCTTTTCGAAATCACTTCCCATACTTAGCCAAAAAACGAAATCTCAATCGTCACTTTAGGGTTTTTATCGTTGCCTCGCCTCAAATCGTACAGCGCTCAGAATCACCGGTATCCCAATTTCCTCGCCATTCACGACTTTCCCAGGTATTATTTCGCTATCCTCTATCCCTATTTACCGTATCTTCGTCGATTCGTCCTTAGTTTTCCCCATTTCCTCCTTTGCGCATCGAAGACATGTCTGATAACGCTGCTTCCGAGAGTACTCGCTCGGCGTCGCCGGGCATCTCCGCGTCCTCCGCCGCGCCGGGTGTTGCCGCAAAAAGGGGGTCGAAGCGAAAGGCCCCATCATCAGACGCGGCAGCGCCCGATTTCCCCCAACCTTCTTCCTCTCACATTCCTGCTGACACATCCTCTGTCGCCCCAACACCAGCGCAACCAGCCCCTGATTCATCCACATCTCGTCGAACTCGTTCGCGAGGTGTTGTCGGAGATAGCGCCGGGGTGGATGACTGGAAAATGTTCGGCGCGTCCAAGTCGACCTATCAGCGCTTAGAGAAGCTTGTCCCAGAAGGCTTTCACAGCTCTGACTTTCACATCTCCTTACCAAATCCCAGCCAGCGTGCCAACTTTCCACCTTCTCCGGCCCTCACTTTCTGGGAAAGCCAAATAAAGGCTGGCCTACGCTTTCCAGTTCACCCGTTTCTGGCCTCAGTGTCCCAGGCTTATCGGGTACCTCTGAACCAATTCAGTCCTTCATCCATTCGCTAGCTAGTAGCTTTCTATGTCTTGGTCACTGCTGCAGGTGGGAGACCTTCTGTGGAGCTTGTTCTTTATCAGTTTCAGCTCAAATCCACCCCACCTTTCTTCTACTTATGCGCGAACCCGCGCGGCCTCCTGCATTTTCTCGACAAGGGCTCTCACAAAGATAAAGAATGGCATCCCTTTTACTTCTTCGTAGCCCCAACAGAAAGTAGTTGGGATTTTCCCCATCGTCACTAGGTCCATCAAGTGCCCCAACGGCTGCCAGGGGTCCAACCTGAATGCTCTGAGGAGAATGAAGCGGCTCTCAACCTTTTAAATCTTCAGGCTTCTAAAAACAAATTTAACATGGTTGAGCTGGTGACCTATCCCGGCCTTCTCCACCACTTCAGCCTTTCCTCACAGTTTCTACCCTTCAATCCTGAGGGTAAGCAGGTTTCCCTCCTGCCTCCTGACCTTCTTTTTAGGTTTCCCTCCTGACTTGATATATTTTTTGCAGCTATGCCGTTCTCCTGGAGAGATGCGTTCCGAGCCCTTCCTGTGAAGCAAGAAGATTCCGACGTTCCCGCTGAGCTTCACCCCTCAACAGGTCATGGCGAGCCTGACCCATCAGATTCAGGAGTAGGAGGGAAATCTCCTGTCAGGTCCTCATCTGCCCCTCCTATTCCTCCGAGGACGGATCTTCGAGATCCAGATGTGGTGATATCGGACTCTGAAGGTGACGCTGGCAAGAAGGACGCCTCGCCAGTGCCTCCCAGAAAGAAGAAGAAGAAGGCTGCTGCGGTGAAGGAGAAGAGGCCACGTGTAGAGGCGACCTCTCCTTCGCCTGATACTTCTGAGTTTACTCCTTTTGTCCATCGAGGTCATGAGTGGGGTGTCGATCAGCGGGCCGACGGGAGGATGGTGTTGGACATGCGTGATTGCTATGAATCATTGAGCCCTGAGGAGAAGATGAAGTTCATCCAGGCCATCGTGCCGCTCGAACAGCAAAAAGCGCTCCATCAACAGTCTGATGCCTCTGCTGCCGAGCTTGCTGCCCATCACTGGGCTAAGGTACTCCTCGCTCCCAACCTTCTCACGCTGGTTGTTTCCTATCCTTTGTTGATTTGTGTTTGGTTATGTCAGTTGTCCTTTCTGCTGCCCACTCTCTTGTCTGCAACTTCCTCTCGGGGCTTGGAGCCTGGTGGCCCTACTTCCCCTGAAATCCACATACTCGAGACACTTAAAGAGCAGGACTCCCAGATCGCCCATTTAGAACAAGAACTTGAGAAAGAAAAGAATGAGCGTGAGGCTCGTGTCATGGACTTAGCTTCGGAGAAATCTCACGACCCGTCTGTACCAGCTCATAGATGCGCAACAAGCCCAGATCGAACTAAGGGCTAAGGAACTGTTGGCTGAGAGGGAGAAAACCCTGAAGATTGAGCTGGAGCAAGCTTTCACCGCTAAGGTTGAGAGTAGTCATTCCGCGGGGAAGCTGGAAGCTTTCCAGCTCTGTCAGAAGTATCTCATGGGCTCTCCTCTTGGTATGAAGTTCCTGGCACAGCTGAGCCAGAGTTGGCATGAAGGCTATCTGCATGACACCCTTTCTCTGGTGGATTTCGCGCCCTTCATGCAGCATTACTTCTTGGGAGGTTTCGCTGCTGGACGTGAACCCACCACTACTCTGGATGTGGCGATGGAAGCTATGAGCGCCCCTCCGACATTTAAGGGGGATCCAGAGGCAGCCCCAAATCCGGACTTCTGGTCTGTCGGGGTGCCCCACTGCTCTCCTACTTTGCTGGAGGTTTCGCCTGAGGTCCTTCTAGGTCAACTCTCTGAGTTAGAGCAGCAGGAGCTATCTGCCGCTTCAGAGGTTCCCGACTCCGCGGTCGGTTCTAGCGCTCCACCCTCTTAGCTTGCTAGTCTGCTTTCTGTTCTCGAACAATTTTATGCTGTTTTTCCTTTTACGTACCTCTTTTGTTACTGCTTTGAACACTTGTTGCTGTTCCTTTTTTCTGGGACCTATATGTTGCTTTTTCTGGGCCCTATATGTTGCTTTTCTTCGTTGTTCAATACGCGTGATGTTGCGGCACGTTTTCCTTCTTTTTTGCCTGCCTCCCAACCTAATCGTATACGAACTTAAACATTTTGGGCCTCTTTCGCTATCGGCAATTGGTCCTGCGTTACTACCACTCTCTACTCCCCCTACTTCGAATGGTGCTGAGGTATGTCAGCACATTCGAAGTACACTAAGAGCGTTCCTTTTGACTCACCAGCCTCACTTTCCCCAATTACTATTCCGTTGGGCTGTGCTCGCCTCGAAACTCCTCTCCAAGGAAATGCTAACGAACAGAAACGCGTACCTGGGAAATTCAGTGGTGCATCAAGTTCGTTGCGCATTCTCGTTTTTCATCAGGTTTGTTGGACATCGGCGGACCTCTCCCCCTTCTACGAGGTCAGCCTTGGCTGACGTGGGGACCAGCGAGGCTCTCCAATGGTAGCCTCGTCCAAGCTCGCCGTGCGCTTATCCAGGGTGACCTGGGAGCGGGACACCTCTACATGGGAGTCACCTGCACAGCCACATCTGGGTTCATAAGTGCGCATCTGCGCGGCCACATCTGGGCCAGCCACGTCTGGGCTATAGTACTTTTTGAGTTTCGAGATGTTCCAGGGACGAGGTACTCCACGCCCACTTCATCCTCCAACTCATATGCGCCGCCTCCCAAAACGCGGGCCACTTTGTAAGGACCTTCCCACGTCGAGTCTATCTTCCTCAGTGGTTTGAGTACATCTGCTCTTCTCAAGACCAGGTCTCCCACTTGGAATTGTCGAGGCCTTACCTTTCGATCGTAAGCCGCTTTTACTCGACTCTTGTATTTTTCCATTCTTATCAAGGCCAACTCCCTGATTTCCCCTATCAAGTCCAGATCCTCTCTTCTGAGCCGTGCGTTCTGCTCTTCTTCATAGTGAATAACCCTATGGGTCTCCATCCCTACCTCAACAGGTATCAGGGCGGCGGATCCATAGACTAGCTGGAAAGGCGTCTCGTCCGTGGCTTCTCACGGAGTAACGCGGTATGCCAATAGCACGGGGTCCAGAGATTCCAACCATTTACCACCCTCCTGCTCCAATCTGGCTTTGATCCCGTGGAGGATGGTGCGATTGGTGACCTCCACTTGCCCATTAACCTGAGGGTGTCCCACCGAGACGAACCTCTGCTGTATTTTCATCCCCGCGCAGAACTCACGAACTCGGGCTCCACAAAACTGTGTGCCATTGTCAGAGATTAGGATCCGAGGGGCTCCAAACCCGCAACAAATATGATGCCACAAGAAATCTATTACTTTAGTTTCATCGATTTTGGATACTGCCTTAGCTTCAACCCATTTGCTGAAATAATCAACAGCCACTATAATGAACTTTTTCTGAGCCTTGGCGACAGGCATAGGCCCGACTATGTCTATCCCCCATTTGTCAAATGGGCAAGGGGAATGCATCAACCCAGCTCTTCTGCGGGTACGTGGATCTTCGGGCCGTGTTTCTGGCAGCTTTCACATCGCCTAACCAGCTCCTTAGCATCCCTCAATAAGGTCGGCCAGAAATACCCTGCCCTGACCACTCTCCGAGCTACCGCCGGTCGCCGGCACATCCCTCATGCACCTCTTCCAATACTGACATCCCTTCCTTCTTGGACAAGCAACGGGCGTAGGGATGAACAAAAGTCCTTTTGTATAACTCCCCTCCGATGAGGCAGAACTTTTGCCAAAATTTCCCTGCGTCTTTGTGCGCAGGATCGCGCAAGGCTTCCAGGATAGGAGCTCTCCAGTCTTCTTCCTCTCCTATACATCCCACCTGCTCCTTCTGATCCTCTAGGCTAGCCGTCAGCATTGTAACCTCCCGGGTCCCCTCAGGGACTGCAGCACTAGCCAACTTCGCTAAAGAATCTGCTCGACTGTTCTCCTCTCGAGGAATTTGCCGTATCTCAAAACTGTCGAAAGAGACTTTCAGTTTCCGCACTCGTTCAGTATACTTCACCATCTTATCATTCTTAGCCTCGTAGTTTCCTTGGACTTGCTGAGCTACCAACTGGGAGTCCGAGTATATAACCACCCCTGTAGCTCCTAGGCTGTTAAGGATCTCCATCCCTTTCCCCAGGGCCTCGTACTCGGCCTCGTTATTAGACGCTGGAAAGTCGAATGTCACAGCGAATTGCAGTTCGTCCCCTTCTGGCGTAATGATGAGGACTCCTGCCCCGGCTCCAGTCGCTGTGGATGAGCCATCGACATAAGCTTTCCAAGTTGGTAACACCTCTCCTCGGGTAGATTCTAACAGGAAATCCGACAGGGCCTGCCCCTTAATGGCAGGTCGCCTTTCGAACTCAACATCGTACTCACCCAACTCAACTGCCCACTTGACCATCCTTCCGGAAAGGTCTGGCCTACTCAAAGTCTGCTTCAAAAGTAAATTGGTGCGTACCCGTACTTTGTGAGATAAGAAGTAGGGGCGCAGCCTCCGAACCGACACCATCACTGCTAAGGCTGCATTCTCGATTTCGGAGTACCTGCTTTCGGCCCCCTGCATTGTCTTACTCACGAAGTATACCCGCTTCTGGGTGTCACCTTCCTCTTTCAGGAGAACCGAACTCACGGCATGCTCCCCTGTAGAAAAATACAAGATTAGCTCATCACCAGGTAAGGGCTTGGTCAATAACGGCATATTATGTAGGTAATTTCTTAGCCCTTCGAATGCCAACTGGCACTCTTCTGTCCACTCAAATCGGCATCCTTTCCGAAGTATTCTGAAGAAGGGTAGGCTTCTATCCGCAAACTTGGCGATGAATCTGCTAAGTGCTGCCAACCTGCCCGTCAAGCGTTGAACCTCCTTGATGCTCCGGGGCGGCTGCATTTCTAGTATGGCCTTCACTTTGTTGGGGTTCACCTCGATCCGTCTCTTCGTCACCATATACCCCAAGAATTTCTCTGATTGCACCCCGAAGGTGCACTTCGCAGGGTTCAGTTTCATAGCACATGTCCGGATGGTCTGGAAAGCTTCTTCTAGGTCAACAACGTGATCCTTAGCCCAAGTCGATTTGACCAGCATGTCATCCACGTACACCTCCATATTACGCCCCAGCTGGCTCTTAAACACGGTATCTACCATCCGTTGATAGGTAGCTCCTGCATTCTTGAGTCCGAAAGGCATCCGGATGTAACCATATGTGCCACCCGTCGTAACGAAGCAAACCTTACCCACATCCCCCGGGTTCAGCTTGATCTGGTGATATCCTTGATAAGCATCCATCATACTCAACATCTCACACCCAGATGTGGAGTCCACCAACTGATCTATCCTTGGTAAAGGATAGTGGTCCTTAGGACAAGATTTGTTGAGATCTCGGAAGTCCACGCACATCCTCCAGGAACCGTTTCCTTTTTTGACCATAACAACATTGGCCAACCAGGTGGGAAACTGTACCTCCCTAATATGTCCGGCTTTAAGCAGCTTCCCCACCTCCGTCTTGATATCCTAATCCGTCTCGGCTCCGAACTGTCGGAGTTTCTGTTTCACAGGGTGGCTACCCGGAATTATGTTCAGGTGGTGCATGGCTATCCTCGGATCTACCCCGGTCATATCTGCTGGGAGAAGGCAAAAAGATCAGCATTCCGCCTCAGACATTCAACCAGCTGCGATGCTGTCTCCTTATCCATCTTTGTTCCTACCTGGGCGGTGAAACCTTCCCTACCTGGGTAAAGTTCCACTGTCATTAGCTCTTCGTCAGGCTGGGGCTGCAGCCTCGTAGGCTCCCCGTCCTCCTCTTCTAGCTTCGTTCGTTTTGCTTGTTTGGCTTCAACTCCACTTTTTTCCTTTCCTCCCGTCACAACCTTAACCACATTAGTCTAACAACGGCGAGAGCTAACTTGGTCTCCCGAGACCTCCCCCACCTGGTCTCCTACCAGAAATTTGATCTTCAAGTGGTACGTCGAAGGCACTGCCCTGAACCCATTAATGACTGGGCGCTCCAGTATGATATTATATGAAGAAACCGCGTCAACACCCAGGAAGTTAACCATCCGTACCACCCGCCGGGGGTCCTCCCCTAGTCCCACGGGAAGTGTGACTTGGCCTAAAGGCTGTATGCCATCTCCGCCGAATCCGTATAAGGAGGTGGTCACCGGTTTCAGCTCCGTTCCTAATTTCATTTGCTTGAAACAGTCTAAGAACATGATATCTGCTGAACTACCCCCGTCTATAAACACTCGAGACACGTTATATCCTGCCACGTCCATGGTGATTACGAGAGCGTCGTTGTGGGGCCGCACGACGTCGACCTCATCCTGTGCTCCGAATTGTATGTTCCCTGTGGTCTCCATCTGACCTACTAGGCTGCCTTCTGTCAGGGCCTTTCCCTTCTCACTCATCCGAGCATATGACTTCCGTGCTCTGTGTGAGTCTCCACCATCTGGGCCTCCCACTATGATGAGTATATGAGCTCTTGGCTGGCTGGGCTCCGGCCTGTTAGGTTCCAGCATAGGTTGCTTTCCCTTGTCTGGTAACGGACCTTCCCTCTCCCGGGGCTGTGCTGGCGGGATCGGCCCTCGGTCTCGATATATAAATTCCTTAAGGTGCCCTGCTTTAATCAGCCTTTCTATTTCGTTCTTCAGGTGCGTGCAGTTGTCAGTATGATGTCCGTATTCATTATGGTAACGGCAGAAGGGCCCTGACGTAGGCTTTGGGTGTCTTCGAGGACTAGCTCGAGGGTACCGCATGTCTGGATGTCTTGATGCCACAGCCAGGACTTCCTCCAAGCTCGTTCGTAGAGGAGTGTATTTCTGATACCTAGGAAGGAATCTGTTCGCGCCACCTGGTAGGCCTTCTGATCACTGAGGGGTGAGCAGCCCGGACGTTTGCTTTGCTTCGATTATGGTTCTGTGTTTCTTTTTAGGTATTACTCTGGGCGTTCCCTCTCGAATCTTTGCCAGTCTGCTTTCCTCCAGATTTATGTACTTAACTGCCCTGCCCAACAGTTCCTCGAACGTTTGTGGGGGCTTCTTGGAGAGCGACGCGAAGAAATCGCCAACCTGCAAACCATGAACCAAAGCGTTAATTTTAACGGAAGTAGTGGCGGATGGTACCTCCAAGGCTGCCACATTGAATCTTCTGATGTAAGATCGAAGGCTCTCGTCTGATCGCTGCTTGACTTGAAACAAAGACATATCCGATTTAGGAGCCTTCCTAGCGCTAGCAAACTGGTTGATGAACATCTCCTGGAACTCCTTGAATGAGTGAATAACCTCTGGTTCTAGTTGGCTGAACCACTGTTGGGCGGCTCTCACCAAAGTTGTCAGGAAGACTCTACACTTCACTCCCTCCGAGAAGTTATGCAGCAGGATGGTGTTCTTGAAACGTAGCACATGTTCCTCCGGGTCAGTGGTACCATCATACTCGTACGGCAACTGTTTAAAGTTGAGCGCCACTTCTCCTTCCAACAACCCTTTGGCGAAAGGCGTGCCGGCCTGATACAGCCCTCGCAGATGGGGCCTGGTTGTTTTGTTTCGCATCTCGTCTATTACTTTCCTGAGGTTCGACACTTGCCTCCTAAGCTCCTGTCCCTGGGAACTGACAACTCCTTCTCGACCGCGCGTGCCATAGCTCCTCACCTCCACTTGCTGTTCCCTTGTCTTCCCATCTCCTTCTACCATGCATTCGCTGGCGATGGTCGCTAGAGGTGCGGCATTCCTTGGGTCCACTGGTCCTCCCTGAACTCCTCTAGGAGGTTCCCCACCTCGCCTAGGTGTTGGGGCCAGTGGCCCCACGTTCCTTTCTTCCTGGGTAACCTCTCTTCTTGGCGGGTCCATGTCCGGCAGATGACGTAAGGTTTCTTCTCCGGCCACCATGTTCTCTCCTGCAGTTTCTGCCCACTCTGAGACATGTCTCTCTGAGGTTCTACCCTGAACAGAAAAGGACTGTTTCCGTTTGCCTTTGCTCCTCGCCTTCTTAGTGGCTATGGCCGCATCCACTGCATTTTTTACCAACAAATCTAGCTGTTCTACCGTCATGGTCACGGGAGTTTGAGGCGGTACAGTTCCAGACAGTCCTGCGAAAGTGGGCGTCAGTGTAACCGCTAGGGCCTCGACCGGCGAAGCCAACGTCGGAGCCGGCGTAGGGCATTCTCCGCCTTCCCCGGCAACTTCCTCAAACCGTCCTTGCAGGTTTTGTGCCAATGACGGCTGTTCCTCCATCCCGACCAACGTCTATCCGTTTCTAAGATCTACTGCTCCTTTAACGACGGCAGTCCTCCACTATCTCTTCCACGTCTCACCTTCAAACAACACAAGCTTGGTTCGCCTTCCTTGACCTATCTTCAAACAGACCCAGAAACGGCCTGCCTTCCTTGCTATTACTACCCAGCGCACTCACGTCTCAAGCCATCTTTCCCACAGACGGCGCCATTTGATGCGGGTATGACCCCGATCAACGATATTTGGTCCGGGAAAAATGGTGATGGGTGAAACGGACTGGGACTTGTGTTCTTGGCGTGTTTTACAGTGTACTTTAGTGTTGAGAAAGAAAGAAAATAGAAGAGACACATATTTTACGTGGTTCGGACAGATGTCCTACGTCCACGGGCCGCCGGAAATAGTATTTACTAGTGACAGTCGGGATTTACACACTCAACCTTACTTCGCTCGTTACAGTGCTTTTCATGGTGAAGACGAAGAAGATGAATACATGAAAATGTCTAAGTGTCTTGTGTGTTGTGTTGAATCTGTCTTCAATCTCGTCTCTCTCTCTGTTCCCATATACCCAAATTCCCTTTGTTTTCCTAGCTGGCACACTTCAGGGACCACTTGACAGCGACGTCTGGTACAACCTAGGAGAGACAGCACCTGCGATCGTACTGTTGTCAGACTGGCGCGCCTCTTCTCTGTTCACAATGTCAACCACTCATAGAATGCCACGTGTTTCCTTGTCGACCCTATCCAATGTTTCCCGCTCAAGTTGCTTTGTTGTCAGGACCCACCTCACTTTTTCCGTACAAGGTCGCAGGTCCCCAGATATCCTACCCATCTGGCCATATTTCCTAAAAGTCACTATCTTCAGGTGTTCGAGTAAAGAGGAATGCTGGGCTGAAGGTCACCCCTATCAATAGGAATATTGCTTCGCCTAGCGAATTTATCAAATACTTTATTATTTAACAAGAGCATGATTAGAGACCATTCATAGTCCTAGACGGACCTAATGACGGCGATAGTCATAATTGCTGTTGGGTGTCAAACCGAAGTCCCACATCGAAGAAATCGAAGAAGTTGGATTAGTATATAAGCTTGTGGGCTAACTCCCTCTTTTGCCAATTGGTTATAGAGAGGAACCCCACAAGCTTATATGGGCTTGGGCTGGAATTGGGCCTGAAACATCCCTACATTGGTGTGGTGAGCGTGGAGCGAACACATGAGGGTGACCTTCAGATTAGGGAAATTCTAGCCCAGATACGATGTTGGTGATGTGTCCCCGGCCCTTGCAAGACGATTGGTGAATTGCGATGAAAAAGCGCTTGGTGCAGATGATTGCTGTAGAAGCGTTTGGTGCATATAATTGTCAGGACCCGTCGTCCCGCCCTCGTATTCCTTTCTGTTTCTAAGTGTTAATGTCTTGATATCGTGTAAACGCATAAAAATGCGAATAAAATTTTTCATTTTAAAATGTGCAAGCGGAAGACTTATATACATGTCAAAAGAATATTCGTGATTCGTTCTACAAACCATCGAAATCGTGTCTACACAAATACAAGTGTGTGTGTATGTGTGTGTGTGTATGTGTGTAGCCAAAAGCCTCCTATGCGCCCGGCCTTCACAGGTCGTCATCCATACACACACTCCCACCTCAAAAGCAGCCGGAAAGCTTCAAAAGGTCGGCCTCGCATAAAAGACGGATCACGTACCGTGATCGTCGGTACCTACAATACGTAACATAAAAATGAGCCACCGAGGCTCAATAAGCAGAAATTATGCATGAATGCACGTGTCCTAACGGTCGACAATCCACGTCGTCGTTTTCTAATGCTCATACTCTCTTTCTCATTTTCTCGTTCTTTTTCTGACTCGTACTCATTTCTCTCATACTCTTACTTCATATGGGCCCTCGGCTTTCTTTCCCACTATGCGCCATATCATAGAGATCTCATGTGTGGAGGTTCTCACACTAGAAGGTCACCCGAAGGAATCTTCCCTTACTCAGTGCGGCCTCCACGCGGACGCTTCTCACTGGTAGCCAACACCGAGGCCACTAACCGTGGAGGTCACCCGAAGGAATCTTCCCTCCCGGTTTAGTGCTTTACGCACTAGAAGGTCACCCGCAGGAATCTTCCCTTCTCAGTGCGTGCCCCGGGCCGCATCCTCCAGGTTGCATCTCCCGCATACGGGGTATTCCCCCAGCCTCTTATACAGGCCTTATGGCTTCTTTTGCCATGGCTGCATAGGGGAGCCGTGACTCTTCATTGAGTCGACACAAACGCCAATATCGGCGAGTATACATCGCACACAGGCGATCTTACGCACGCTCTTACCTCGTGTCATACGTACTACTTATGCGTGCAAGTGCTCATATCATGCTCATGTAAATATGCAGATCATGCTATCATGCATGTAAAATACTTTTGTCGTAACATGCACGTTCCACGTAAAATGCACGAGCACGTAAAGTCACATCATCGGACGCAGGCAAGTTACGTATCGTAGTTGAATTTCTACTTACCTGTCGTCCAAGCTTAACCTAGCGTATGGCCCCGTGAACCTCCTAATGGGCGACCTTTTAGAATAAAAGGGTTACGATGTTAGTACTTTTGCTTTCCTCGGCTAATTCGTCGAAACGATAATTTTCGTCATGCTTAGTTATTTAGACTTTGTATAAATTCCCTAGACCTCACATCTCTCGATTTGCCTTATTAAATTTCCCAAGTCAGTCGATTCCTATTCCGTATTATATTTAAATAGAGTTCTCGGCCCTTTGATAAATTTCTAAGTTAGAGAATTTAAATTTCTTTTGTGAAAGGCTCGGCGAAAGTCATTTGATTTTATTTGGTTTCGCCCGACTTTACATGTGAGGGATTTCAACTTGATTTTGGCAGAGATTTCGATATATTCTTCCAAGATAGATTTCGATTTGTGTTATTAGATGGACCTCGACATTAAATATCTAAAGATGTCGAGTTTTCATGCTTTCGACATTTATACTGTTATCGCTTAAAAGACATCGAGGTGGATTAAACATTAAATCTCGACATCATACTAAATCTCGACATTTTCATTGGTTCTCGATATTTCCTCTAGCTCGACATTTTTCATAGCTTCGACATTTTTCCTCGATCTATCAACGTTATATCTCGACATTTTGGTCTAAAATGTCGACATGAACTCCTCGTAAATCTCGACTTCTTACTCGACATTATCTCGACATTTCAACAAAAATGTCGATATGAATTTTAATGTATATCTCGACATTTCATAAATCTCGATACATATGTATTAAGTCGACATCTTATCTATCACTCGACATTATATTTCGACATTTGAATTAGAAAATGTCGACATGCATTTCATATGAACCTCGTCATTTCGTTTCGACATTTTTAGCTTTAACGTCTCGACATTTATACTTAATTCTACTCGATATTGAGCTCGACTTTAATGTCGACATTTAGCTCGACATTTCATCTATTTCATTCGACATTTATCATCATCTTCATTCTTCGTCGTTCATCATCCCATCGAAACCAGATTCTTAGCTCACAACTTCGATCATCTTTCTAGGGCCATTATACGTTAAGGTTCCAAACCGTAGAACACATTTAACTAATTAATTCCTAGCAAGTCTTCAAGAAAACATCTCGGCTATTACCTTCCACCCCGGTTTCTTTAATCTCCTCACCCCTAAACATGCTTTCTACCATAAATAAAATCGAAGTAGCTTGAGGTAGAAATTTCACTTACCAGCTTCGATGCTTGAACTATTTGGGGTGTTTTGTGCTCAATCTTCTCGGCTCCTCTCCTTTTCCTTCCCTTTTGTTTTTCGTTTCTTTTCTTAAGTGTGGCTATGGAGTTCGATTATTAGGTTTAGATATTTTAGATATTTTATTTGGGTATGATAGGTGAGTCATAGGGTTGGCGTGGGTTTTCCTCAATCTAGGGAATGTTGTCTCCAATTTGTGTTCTTGTGGGCTTGGCCTATTATTTATTCTCTAGTCCAATTCCCTTTCTTAGCCATGACCCATTAATAACTAGATTCCTAGCCCAACATAAATTCTAGCAATTTCCCATTTAACTATCATTAGTCGTTTCCTTTGATATTTCGAAAATTACCCTTCCTAAATTAGGGGTCATAATGAGCACGAAATCATTGACACGTAATTGCACGTAGTTTCACATGTAATTCACGGGCACAAAATTCGTAAAATCACGTAGACATATAACATATATACAATTAACATGAAATCACTTGGGTCATATACGAAATTTATTGGCCGACCTAGCTTGCGGGGACTCGGGTCCTATATCCTCCCACCCTTAAGGAGGATTTCGCCCCCGAAATCAGCCCGTGTGAAACAATTCGGGATAACGAATTCGCATTTCGTCCTCCCGTTCCCATGTGGCTTCTTCCGTGGACTGGTTCCGCCACAACACTTTTACTAAAGGGATGTCTTTGTTCCTAAGTCTTTTGGTCTCGTACATCAATATCTCCACCGGAGTCTCTTCGTAGCTTAGATTCGGTTTCAATTGTTGATGTAGGGACTCGTTTCCTAGAACGTGGTTCGGGTCAGCTATGTATTTCCGCAGTGTCGAGACGTGGAACACGTCATGCACTTGCGATAATGACGCAGGCAGCTCCAGTTGGTATGCTACCTCGCCTACTCTCTTCAGTATCCTAAATGGTCCTATATACCTAGGACTTAGCTTTCCTTTCTTCCCAAACCTTTTCACACCCTTCATCGGCGATACTTTCACGAATACCATATCTCCCTCTTCAAATTCAAATGGTCGACGTCTTCGATCCGCGTAGCTTTTCTGTCGGCTCTGCGCCGTTCGCATTCTTTCTCGTATGGTTGTGATAGCTTCCGTCATTTCCCGTACTATGTCAGGGCCTAACACTGCCCGTTCGCCAACCTCGTCCCAATGTACTGGGGATCTGCACCTACGCCCGTATAGCGCTTCGTACGGTGCCATCCCAATGGTGACGTGGTAGCTATTATTGTAGGAGAACTCGATCAGTGGGAGGTACTTACTCCAATTTCCTTTGAAATCGAGTACACACGCTCGGAGCATGTCCTCCAGGGTCTGAATGGTTCGCTCGGACTGACCGTCCGTCTGCGGATGATAAGCGGTACTAAAAGATAGTTTCGTTCCCATCGCCTTTTGCAAGCTCGTCCAGAATTTCGAAAGAAATCTGGAGTCGCGATCCGAGACTATTGAGGATGGAACGCCGTGCAGTCGCACTATTTCTTGAATATAGAGCTCCGCGTACCGTTCCATGGAAAATGTCGTGCTAATAGGTAAGAAGTGGGCGGACTTAGTGAGTCTGTCGACAATCACCCAAATCGCGTCGTGCCCCTTCGTGTTCCTCGGAAGTCCTACTACGAAATCCATGGTAATGTTATCCCATTTCCATTCCGGAATGGGTAACGGTTGCAGGGTTCCCGCCGGTCTTTGGTGTTCGGCTTTTATCTGCTGGCACGTCAGGCACTGACTCACGAAAGTCGCGATGTCCTTCTTCATGCCTGGCCACCAGTAGTTCTCCTTTAAGCCTCTGTACATCTTCGTTGCTCCTGGGTGTACCGAGTATGCCGTAGCATGTGCTTCGGTCATTATGAGCCGTCGTAGTTCGGCGTCGTCTGGCACGTACAACCGGTTCTTGAAGTATAGTCGTCCGTCTTCCCGTATCGTGAGGTCTCCAGTTGGTTGTTCCGGCTGTGCCTTCTTAATTTTCGCGTACAACTCGTCTGCTCCTAGCGCTGTCTTAATTTGCTCCAGCAACGTTGGTTGCAAAGTTAAGGCCGCTAGTTGCGCCTCAACTTCGCCTACCCTTACGACTTCTACTTCCAGCAGTTGCAGTTCTGCACTGACTGCTTTTCGGCTTAAGGCATCGGCTACTACGTTCGCCTTGCCTGGGTGGTAGTTGATTACGCAGTCGTAATCCTTGACTAACTCTAACCACCTCCTCTGCCTCATATTCAGCTCCTTTTGCGTAAAGAAGTACTTGAGGCTCTTGTGGTCCGTGTATATTTCACACCGCTCTCCATAGAGGTAATGCCTCCAGATCTTGAGAGCAAAGACCACTGCCGCCAGTTCTAGGTCGTGCGTCGGGTAATTCTTCTCGTACTCTTTCAGTTGGCGGGAAGCGTATGCTACTACGTTCCCGTTCTGCATTAGTACGCACCCTAATCCGTTCTTCGACGCATCACTATACACCGTAAACCCTCCGGTTCCCGAAGGTATTGTGAGAACTGGGGCTGTCGTAAGCCGTTCCTTCAGCTCTTGGAAACTCCTTTCACATTCTGCGGTCCACTGAAACGGCGTATTCTTCCTGGTCAACCACGTCAGTGTCGATGCTATCTTCGAGAAGTCCTTTATGAACTTCCTATAGTATCCTGCCAGACCGAGGAAACTGCGGATTTCTGTTACGTTCGTCGGCCTGGGCCAATTACTAATAGCTTCTATCTTCTTTGGATCTACAGAGATCCCCTCTCCTGATACTATATGTCCCAAGAAGGCGACTTGGTCAAGCCAGAATTCGCACTTCTTGAACTTGGCGTATAGTTGCTTCTCCCGTAGTATTCCTAGAACTGTTCTCAGGTGTTCTTCGTGCTCCTCCTTCGTTTTCGAGTAGATTAGGATGTCATCAATGAAGACGATGACAAACCTATCTAAGTATGGCTTGAACACCCGGTTCATTAGATCCATGAAAGCTGCGGGCGCATTAGTTAGCCCGAATGGCATCACCAGAAACTCGTAGTGGCCATAACGGGTACTAAAGGCCGTCTTCGGGACATCCTCCTTCCGGATCCTCAGTTGATGGTAGCCCGATCTTAAGTCGATCTTGGAGAAAACTGTTGCACCTTGCAGTTGATCGAATAGATCGTCTATCCTAGGGAGTGGGTACTTGTTCTTGATCGTCAACTTATTCAACTCCCTATAATCTATGCATAATCTCATGGATCCGTCTTTCTTCTTCACGAATAGCACCGGCGCTCCCCAAGGAGAGAAACTCGGCTGTATGAACTCCTTCTGCATTAGTTCGTCGAGTTGGTCCTTTAACTCCTTCATCTCCGTCGGTGCTAGCCGATAGGGGGTCTTAGATACTGGTGCCGCTCCAGGTACCAGATCTATAACGAACTCTATTTCCCGTTCGGGCGGTAGTCCCGGTAACTCTTCGGGAAATACGTCGGGGAAGTCCTTAACTATTGGTACTTCCTCGAGTTTCGGGGAGGCGTTCTCTTCCGAATTGATAGCGAATACCAGATAGGCCTCGCATCCTGATCTGATCAGTCGTTGGGCTTTCAACGCTGATATCCTAGAGATCATAACCCCCTTGCTAGTTCCTACGAACTTAAGGGGTTCACTTCCGTCCATGTTGAGCGTGACTATTTTACGGTGGCAGTCTATGACGGCTCCGTACTTCGATAGCCAATCCATTCCAAGGATCACCTCATAATCATTCATAGGGATAATTATAAGGTCTATGGGTAGTTCCCTATCCCCGATTACTATTGGGCAATCCCGTAAAACTTGATTAGTTTGGGTGGGATCCCCGTTCGGAACCGTGACCCTAAACTCGCATTCAGCTCGGCGAGGCGTGACTCCTATTCTTGTGACATACTTAACGGATGCAAATGAATGAGTCGCCCCCGAGTCGACTAGGATGCATGTGGGGGTTTGGTAGATGGGGAGGGTACCTGTTACTACAGCCGGGTTATTTTCCGCTTCCTCGGAGGTTATCGTGTAGACCCTGGCCGGTACCCTTGGTGGTTCTATCTGGTTCCTAACTTGGCTTCCGGATCCACCTTCCGGACATGCCCTTAAGTAATGGCCTGTCTTGCCACATTTGAAGCAGACGGCATTCTGGGAGTTGCAGGCTCCCGGGTGTCTCCGTGCGCACTTCGGGCAAACGGGTAGATCCAACTGGGGTCTACCCTGATTGGGCTTGAACTGTGGGGGTGGTCCGGGTCGACTCTGGAAGTTTGGCTTTCCACCTTTGGGAATGAACTGTCGCTTTGGGTTACTTCCGCTCCCTTGTGGCCCTTGCACGAACTTGCGCTTTGCTTCCTGGGCGCGAGCAATTCTTGCCTCAGCTTGCTCCGCCACAAGCGCTCTCTCAGCCACTTGCGCGTACGTGGCTTCCTGGATTCCAGCCATACTTACATCCCGATACAGCTCGGGCTTCAACCCTTCCATGAACCGCTCGATCTTGAGCGCGTCCGTGCTAACCATATGAGCAGCAAACCTTGAAAGCTGCTCGAACTTCCTGATATACTCCGCCACTGTCATTGCTCCTTGGCGGAGGTTGATGAACTCATTCATCCGCTGCGCTCTGACAGGGGCAGTGTAATACTTTCCCCTGAAGATCTCCTTAAACCTATCCCAGCTCATCGTTAGGGGGTTTTCGACGGCTGAGACGGTTTCCCACCAGTGTCCGGCGCTCCCCCTCAGGAGGTAGGCAGCGCACATGACCTTCTCCGCCTCTGGGGTGCGGCTGTGCTGGAACATGTTCTCCAGCGTCCTCAGCCAATCCTCGGCGGATGTGGGGTCTACAGCATCCTCGAACAGTGGGGGATTAAGTTTCCTGAACCTCTCCCCGATCATCTCAATTCGTTCAGGTGGGGGAGGTAGATTGGCTGATGGCCCACCAGCATTTTGCTGCTGGATCAGCTGCTGAATCTGGGCCGACTGTTGCCGGACCAGTTCAGTCAGCTGCAGGATGGTAGCATCCCGACTGTCAGGAGGGTTATTAGCATCCCTACCCTGATCAGATTCCCTGCTCCCTTCCCCTCTAATTCTTACCATATTCTCGACCTATCCTGATAATTCCTAAGGCCAATAAATTAGACTATACAAAGAATTCACATAACATGGTACTTACAAGCAAGGCCGCTTCCGCGCTTTTGAGTGTGTGTGTATGGACAGTCTACAGGACCTGTGACCAAAGCTCTGATACCACTCTGTTAGGACCCGTCGTCCCGCCCTCGTATTCCTTTCTGTTTCTAAGTGTTAATGTCTTGATATCGTGTAAACGCATAAAAATGCGAATAAAATTTTTCATTTTAAAATGTGCAAGCGGAAGACTTATATACATGTCAAAAGAATATTCGTGATTCGTTCTACAAACCATCGAAATCTTGTCTACACAAATACAAGTGTGTGTGTATGTGTGTGTGTGTATGTGTGTAGCCAAAAGCCTCCTATGCGCCCGGCCTTCACAGGTCGTCATCCATACACACACTCCCACCTCAAAAGCAGCCGGAAAGCTTCAAAAGGTCGGCCTCGCATAAAAGACGGATCACGTACCGTGATCGTCGGTACCTACAATACGTAACATAAAAATGAGCCACCGAGGCTCAGTAAGCAGAAATTATGCATGAATGCACGTGTCCTAACGGTCGACAATCCACGTCGTCGTTTTCTAATGCTCATACTCTCTTTCTCATTTTCTCGTTCTTTTTCTGACTCGTACTCATTTCTCTCATACTCTTACTTCATATGGGCCCTCGGCTTTCTTTCCCACTATGCGCCATATCATAGAGATCTCATGTGTGGAGGTTCTCACACTAGAAGGTCACCCGAAGGAATCTTCCCTTACTCAGTGCGGCCTCCACGCGGACGCTTCTCACTGGTAGCCAACACCGAGGCCACTAACCGTGGAGGTCACCCGAAGGAATCTTCCCTCCCGGTTTAGTGCTTTACGCACTAGAAGGTCACCCGCAGGAATCTTCCCTTCTCAGTGCGTGCCCCGGGCCGCATCCTCCAGGTTGCATCTCCCGCATACGGGGTATTCCCCCAGCCTCTTATACAGGCCTTATGGCTTCTTTTGCCATGGCTGCATAGGGGAGCCGTGACTCTTCATTGAGTCGACACAAACGCCAATATCGGCGAGTATACATCGCACACAGGCGATCTTACGCACGCTCTTACCTCGTGTCATACGTACTACTTATGCGTGCAAGTGCTCATATCATGCTCATGTAAATATGCAGATCATGCTATCATGCATGTAAAATACTTTTGTCGTAACATGCACGTTCCACGTAAAATGCACGAGCACGTAAAGTCACATCATCGGACGCAGGCAAGTTACGTATCGTAGTTGAATTTCTACTTACCTGTCGTCCAAGCTTAACCTAGCGTATGGCCCCGTGAACCTCCTAATGGGCGACCTTTTAGAATAAAAGGGTTACGATGTTAGTACTTTTGCTTTCCTCGGCTAATTCGTCGAAACGATAATTTTCGTCATGCTTAGTTATTTAGACTTTGTATAAATTCCCTAGACCTCACATCTCTCGATTTGCCTTATTAAATTTCCCAAGTCAGTCGATTCCTATTCCGTATTATATTTAAATAGAGTTCTCGGCCCTTTGATAAATTTCTAAGTTAGAGAATTTAAATTTCTTTTGTGAAAGGCTCGGCGAAAGTCGTTTGATTTTATTTGGTTTCGCCCGACTTTACATGTGAGGGATTTCAACTTGATTTTGGCAGAGATTTCGATATATTCTTCCAAGATAGATTTCGATTTGTGTTATTAGATGGACCTCGACATTAAATATCTAAAGATGTCGAGTTTTCATGCTTTCGACATTTATACTGTTATCGCTTAAAAGACATCGAGGTGGATTAAACATTAAATCTCGACATCATACTAAAAGGATTCGACATTTTCTTAGATATCGACATCATTAGATTTCGACATTGTTGGGAAAATCTCGAGTTGCATGGTTAATTGGGTCTCGACATTATAGAGAAAATCGCGAGCTATTACTTTCAATATAAATCTCGAATTCCAAATCGATGTCGGGTTCTTTCCTAAATGTCGAGATAATCTAATAGGGTTTCGATAACTTTCTTGAAGACCAATCTCGACATTTTTAACTATCTAACTTCGACATTGCCTTTCGACATTTGCAGAAAATGTCGACATGAATCAACCTAAATCTCGACATTTTCATTGGTTCTCGATATTTCCTCTAGCTCGACATTTTTCATAGCTTCGACATTTTTCCTCGATCTATCAACGTTATATCTCGACATTTTGGTCTAAAATGTCGACATGAACTCCTCGTAAATCTCGACTTCTTACTCGACATTATCTCGACATTTCAACAAAAATGTCGATATGAATTTTAATGTATATCTCGACATTTCATAAATCTCGATACATATGTATTAAGTCGACATCTTATCTATCACTCGACATTATATTTCGACATTTGAATTAGAAAATGTCGACGTGCATTTCATATGAACCTCGTCATTTCGTTTCGACATTTTTAGCTTTAACGTCTCGACATTTATACTTAATTCTACTCGATATTGAGCTCGACTTTAATGTCGACATTTAGCTCGACATTTCATCTATTTCATTCGACATTTATCATCATCTTCATTCTTCGTCGTTCATCATCCCATCGAAACCAGATTCTTAGCTCACAACTTCGATCATCTTTCTAGGGCCATTATACGTTAAGGTTCCAAACCGTAGAACACATTTAACTAATTAATTCCTAGCAAGTCTTCAAGAAAACATCTCGGCTATTACCTTCCACCCCGGTTTCTTTAATCTCCTCACCCCTAAACATGCTTTCTACCATAAATAAAATCGAAGTAGCTTGAGGTAGAAATTTCACTTACCAGCTTCGATGCTTGAACTATTTGGGGTGTTTTGTGCTCAATCTTCTCGGCTCCTCTCCTTTTCCTTCCCTTTTGTTTTTCGTTTCTTTTCTTAAGTGTGGCTATGGAGTTCGATTATTAGGTTTAGATATTTTAGATATTTTATTTGGGTATGATAGGTGAGTCATAGGGTTGGCGTGGGTTTTCCTCAATCTAGGGAATGTTGTCTCCAATTTGTGTTCTTGTGGGCTTGGCCTATTATTTATTCTCTAGTCCAATTCCCTTTCTTAGCCATGACCCATTAATAACTAGATTCCTAGCCCAACATAAATTCTAGCAATTTCCCATTTAACTATCATTAGTCGTTTCCTTTGATATTTCGAAAATTACCCTTCCTAAATTAGGGGTCATAATGAGCACGAAATCATTGACACGTAATTGCACGTAGTTTCACATGTAATTCACGGGCACAAAATTCGTAAAATCACGTAGACATATAACATATATACAATTAACATGAAATCACTTGGGTCATATACGAAATTTATTGGCCGACCTAGCTTGCGGGGACTCGGGTCCTACAATAATCGTCGAAAGGGAGGCCCGTTGGGTGATCTTGAGTTTGAGGGGAGGATTGTTGGGTGTCAAACCCAAGTCCCACATCGGATAAATGGAAGAAGTTGGACTAGTATATAAGCTTGTGGGCTAACTCCCTCTATTGCCAATAGGGGTGGGATCGGGTCGGGTTTTTTGGGTATCGGGTTTTTCGGGTCGGGTACCCGACATGTGCGGGTTTCAACTTCGATACCCGACCCGATTTTCGGGTTCGGGTCGGGTTCGGGTTTCGTCATTTTTTTTTTCAAATTGGTTGTATTATTTTTAAAAAAACCTTAATTAATTCAACACTAACACCCAAAAAATAATTTCAAACACCATAAAATGAATTCATTTCAACACTATCGTAATAAATAAATTCAACAACATTAATAAATAAATTAACACCACCAAAAATAAAATATTAACCAAAAATTCAACAACGGTATCATGCGTGTATATGTGTATCTCGTTTTTTATCTGTTCCTTCGTGTTGTGTGTGATGTGTGTATCTATGAATCTATTCTATTCTATCTGTGCCTGTATGTGTGTGGATTGATATTAGCATTGGGCTGATGGTTGTTGGGCTTGGGTTGATGGGCTGGACAGTTTTTTTTAAATATACTGCGGGTACCCGATCAGGTTTTTCGGATAGCATATTGCTACCCGAAACCCGACCCGAAATATAAGATCAGGTATCGGTGTTAAACCCGATACCCGATGAACCCGACTTTTCACACCCGATCGGGTGTGATCGGGTACCCGAAACCCGACCCCGATTGCCCACCCCTAGTTGCCAATTGGTTTTAGAGAGGAACTCCACAAGCTTATATGGGCTTGGGCTTGGGCTGGAATTGGGCCTGAAAAATCCCTACAACCCTCACGTGTTCGCTCCACATTCAGGGTGAATAGTAGTATGAATTTCACTAAACCATACCCTAGGAGTGATGATGTAGAATGAATCTCTCTCGCTGCTATGGATCTATTGATAGAGTGTGCGTACTCTGCTATAGACGGTTATTGTCAGTTTACTCTTAGTCCTCCATGAAGACTTCTTCAGGAGAAGTCACATTCACAACAGGCTTTGCTAGACCCTTGACTTATCCGGATGGAAAGGTCTTACCAGAGGATGAGGTCTATGCTCATATATATGAAGCTTGATCAGATAGCGGAAATCTACGATGCTGCTGAGATAACTAGCCTAACAATCCGACTCTATTTTGAATGCAAGAAGGACATGAAGGGGAGTATTGTTGGGGGTCAAATCCAAGTCCCACATCGGATAAATCGAAGAAGTTGGACTAGTATATAAGCTTGTGGGCTAACTCCCTTTATTACCAATTGGTTTAGAGAGGAAACCCACAAAGCTTATATGGGTTTGGTCTTAGGCTGGAATTGGGCCCGAAAAATCCCTACATTGGTGCAGTGAGCGTGGAGCGAACACGTGAGGGTGACCTCTAGATGAGAGAAATTCTAGCCCAGATACGATGTGGGTGATGTGTCCCCGACCCTTGTAAGACGATTGGTGAATTGCGATGAAAAAGCGCTTGGTGCAGATGATTGCGGTAGAAGCGCTTGGTGCAGATAATCGTCGAAAGGGAGGCCCGTTGGGTGGTCTTGAGTTTGAGGGGAGGATTGTTGGGTGTCAAACCCAAGTCCCACATCGGATAAAGCGAAGAAGTTGGACTAGTATATAAACTTGTGGGCTAACTCCCTCTATTGCCAATTGGTTTTAGAGAGGAACCTCACAAGCTTATATGGGCTTGGGCTTGGACTGGAATTGGGCCTGAAAAATCCCTACAATTGCATGCTTCTTGACATCTCTACATAACCACGTCATTCTCGACGAACCACATATAGCGTTATGAAAGATGACGTTTTTGAAATACCAACAAAATATTTGATCATATAAGATGTCCAATAGTTATAGCATGATTAGAGACCATTCATAGTCCTGGACGAACCTAATGACAGCGACAGTCATAATGCATGTTTCTTGACATCTCTACATAACCACTACATTCTCGACGAACCACATATAGCGTTAGGAAAGATGACGTTTTGGAAATACCAACCAATATTTGATCATTTTAAGAAGTCAAATAGTTATATAGATAAACGTCGATCTTTTAGGTGATCTCAGAAAAAGGAAACAACACAAGATAAGGCAACAACTACAAGCACAACTCATCAATGCCTTTCATCATCATCTTCAACAGAAACAAGGAAAGAGGAATCTGCTCAACATGAAAGGCGATCATAATTAGCCTAACGTCCAGAACTTATAACCAGTCGCCATCAGTGCAATATAAGGCACCACGATTTCCTGCAAAAGAGACATTGAGAAATACTATACAAAAACCTAATATACAATGTCCTATATTAGGGTCCGTCTTGAAATGTCTTCAACCTACAATGCATTTATGTGCTCAACACAAAAATAAACCAAATGTGGCATCCAACCCTGTTGGGTTATGAATTCTTGAAACTCGCATCCCCAAGGACGTGCGGAATTTGAAAGTTTTTTGGATTTCGCTCGTTTCCTAATTGCTCGAACACCATGAAATAATTGTTTGGAATTCGGCGGCCGCTCTAGATTCTTAACTTGATGATGTTTCGAGGGTATGTGGTTTGAGGATATAAAAATTCGTTCTTCACGATGAACAAATAAGAAAACCATCAATTAAACGAAAACAGAGAAGGGTTTACGTGGCTCGAAAGTTCGAGCCTATGTCCACGGCTGAAACGTGATCTTTTAATTCAAATTACGAATTGGGATTACAAGCCTTCAACTTCCTCTCCAACTCACCAGTTTTCCTCGACTCTAATTCTCGCTCGTTTTCAAGTTATAAACTCACTAACACACCTACTTGAGCACACCAAAGCTGTATTTATAGAGTGTGTTTTCTATCTCTTCTTGGAGCGTGTAGAACCTTCCAGAGCTCAAATCTTCGGTTGATCCTAACCATATGATGTGTGTAAATGTTTCCCAAGCCTTGATCTCGGCTGAGGATCCCATGGAGACCATGGGACACCTCCACGGCGGGGCTGGTTCACTGCCTCGCTGAGGGCAGCCCCAACGGCCTCAGCCAAGCACCTCCACTGCCGTGGATCTGCCGGGAAGTTCAGCTCGGCTACTGCCGAGCAGCCACCCGACCGTGGAGGTGGCGAGCTGTTCTGCTGTCCAGACAGGCCCACGGCCTGGGGCTTCATGCTCCAGGTCGTGGGCAGCTTCGCTGGCCTCGTTTCACCACGTTCTCGATTTCCCAACCTCATACTTTCGACTTTTGGATCACCCAACCTCAACAATAATCATACAAACCATTTAGTATACACGAAACATAAAAACTTGTAATCCACTTAACCTTAATAGCGTGGCTAGCTTTCACCGATTCTCAGCTGTGATAAACCGCGCCTAAGCCCTTCCTTGTCCTAGAGAATCACACAAATCTTGCAACAAAACAGATGATGAAAAAGAAAAATTGAAGAAAGAAAACTAATGAGAATAACTTCTCATTTTTTTAACTTCTGAAAACATCACTACATGACATATATAAAAGTTTATTGTAACTCCTACTAGTAAGTGACAACTTCTTAAAAAAAATGATAAAGATAAAACAGGAGTAACTAAAACATCATTCTACTTAAGATGCACTAAACATTTTAATTCCCCCTTAGTGCATTCTTAAGCTTAGTCCCACCAAGTGCAGCCCTAAACGCGTCGAACTAGGGATGGCAATGGACGGGTTCGGGTCTGGTAATTGACATACCGTCCCATACCAAATTTTCGTTCAACCTTGTGCAGCATATCTTTTATCAAAATCTTCAACCACATGCATTCTTCTACGGCCATAATTGCCGCTATATATTCTGCCTCTGTGCTAGATTGAGATACTACATTCTGCTTCTAACTACACCAAGATATAACAGCCGAACCAATATTACAGTAGTAACCTGATGTATGTCTATCATTTGCATCCCAGTCGGCATCAGTAAAGCCGTTGAGAACAAAACTGCCACATCTTTCTTAAACCAAACCATTATCGAGAGAACCTTTTATGTATCGTAAAATCTCTTTGCTGCATGTAAGTGGGTACTCCTTGGGGACTATATGAATTGAGAAATCACACTAACATAATAAGCAATTTCCGATTATGTCCTTGAAATGTCACACGAGGATTAGAATTAGCGTATGACATATATTTTTTATTGTTCCAACAATTTGTTACTATGTGAATGATTTTGTTTGTTTAAGGTTTTGATGTGTGTTTATAAATTTATAAGTTCATTGGGCATCCAATAATGCAATGACTTTAGGGGTTTAGGGTTTCAATTTTGTCATAAAATAAGGGTAAACTAGTATTTTAGTGAATTTTTTTCCTTAAGTGATAAAATAGCTTTTTAGGTGGTCCTTAACTGATAAAATTTATGAAATAGAGAGGTCGTTGAAAGATATTTTAACTGTGGAGATTTACGAATTGTCTCTTAAAAAGACTACAGAACTCCAAAAACCCGGAGCAATATGTTGGACATAATAATTAAAGTGAAATTTCTAATCAGTCCCATTCGAAGTTTAGACATCCTTTAAATACAGCTCGAATTATTTCTTCCTGTTCAGTACCCATCAGTAAAAAAGTTTTCTGTTAATACCCCAAACATTGAAATGAAGAAAATGACATTTCTTTACATATTCAAAAAACAATATCAAGCTTTTATTTGATATTTGATTTATTATTTTGCGCGCGAAAAATAATTTTAAGCATTTATTCGATATTGGGCTTAATATAATATTGTTGGGGTGGGCCCGACTAATCAACGCCGGCCCCCAAACAGCGCAACGTGGCGATAGCGGAAGTGCGTTTTGAACCGAGCGGCGTAGGGTAATGAATTTTCGATTTTCAACATCTAAATTCGACCAAGCGCCCTTCGGCTTCTCCTGAGGGCCCAAGATACTGCCCTGAGCCTCATGAGACCACGTCTAATTTGAATTTCACAAATTCGAATTTAATACAAATTTATTCGAATTGATAATTTTATTCCAAACTAGTTCGACAAAGCGGCAGTCGATAGCTTTTCGACTATTTGGCAACCGAAACGATTTCCGATCGATACCAAATTTTCCCGAATGATTCTACACTTCCCAACATTCGCAACAAGGGGTCTTTCGAATCATTCCGATGCTGTTTGGTATTTTTCGTAAAGTCAAATATGTGGTTCGAAATTATCAATTCGACTAAAGGCCATCTTTCGACATTTTGATAACCGAAACGATTTCCGATCGATACCAAATTTTCCAGATTGATTCTACACTTCCCAAAGATTGCAACTAGGGGTCTTTCGAATCATTCCGATGTCGTTTGGTATTTTTCGTAAGATCAAATCAGTAGAGTTCGAACATACCTTCGGCGTACGTGATTACACCTCGGATGAGCGTCGCAGCGCCTCGTCTGGTTCCCGGGGCCTCCGGACTAGATCGTCACCCCTGTATGTCCTTGATCAAACCTCCGAGACTGCTCCCGATGGCTAGATGCATTTCGGTTCGGGCGTCGGGTCTCGTCAAACGAACCCGAGGCTTGACGTACGTAGCTTAAGAAATTCTACTTTAGCTCACGTATGTTCTTTGTTCTATTTATTTATCTCATTTGCTGCGTAATGTGGCAAGTTGAAAGCAAAGTACCAAGTACAATAGCTTAGAACCTTATCACCTAGCTTGTTCTATTCTCATACTTGTAGTAGAAATCTACTACCACTATATTATTACTTTTTCTATTAACACTTGTAAGGAAATTAAAGAGTGAGTCACTTGCCACCTCAACATATGTGGCCAGCCATGGAATTCTCCACATGTCCAAGACCAAGTCAACATGCATACTTTCAATTTATTCTATTTTGGCCCATGAGGTTTCTAAATTCTCAAATTAGTCCCCCAATTTTAAGTAATAAAATAATTAAATCCAATCTATTTATTTTAATTATAATTGAGCCTCACTTAGTTAATTAACTAAGCACTTAAGACAATCTTAAGTCCTATTTATTTCCGTGACCCTCATCGGAACTTAACTAAATCGTCGACACCTCGTATCAACTATGCCACTACCTCAACGAATCCAATTCGTTAGGTTCCAGAGAAAAGTCCGCCGTTTTCATTCGAGGTCATTACCATTTTTAAGCGCGACTCCCTAGGTCCATCTCAACTGGCACGGGAGGAAACCGCGAGTCCCGATATTCGCCTAGCCAATCCCGTGGTACCGGACAGATCCCAGTTGAGAATGAATTTTGATCCAATCAAAATTCGGGCGAACCGATTATAGTGTATACATTTAAATACCTCTTACGCCTTTCATTTGCGTCCCGATTAGGTGAGAGCCATGTAAATGTCAAACTCACCAACCTAACACTATGTTACAATCGAGACCCAACCGATTATTCAAACTCCGCTCCGTATCTAATACGAGCGAGCTTTCCAAGCTTCGGCCGAAGGCTTTACAATCGTCGTTCTCCAATTACCTTATAGGACGTTAACCTATACGATTATAGGCAGTGAATCCCGATAGCAATCAAAGCCCGACAATCACCTCTGTAAAGTCGATTGCGTTTCGCCACTGGCCCGTGTCCCATTTCCGAACACTTGCGGACCTAGCCAACTAGCGACAAACCGAAATCGCGAAAGCAAATCCGTCAGTGACCCTATCGGTCTGAGGCTGCTATAGTCATTCGTTCAATCATTGATAACATCCTAGTCATGTGATCGAGATGAATACGAGCCGAAAATCCGAATACGCAATCTCTCCGATCACCGATATCTCCATCACGACCCACAACCTCTCAGGTAATTGGTGACACTACCGATACTATGTGGTCGTCAATGGATAAGTCATATTTGGATATCTAGTCACCCACCTAAAATCCTTAGACTTACGGACCTTTTATTTGCTGAGATTAAGGACCGCCCGTTGTCTCCTCTCTCGTCCCCACGACAATCAGACGTCCAACTCAAACATTTGGGTGTTATTTATTTATCACACCGCCGGATGCCAAGCAGACTTTATATTCGACAAATAAATAATAATGCCTTTATTATAATGAAAATAATATTCACTACTTTATTTTGACAGTTACACATCATCATGCGCCCTATATTATTCCTAGTCCTCGTATGGCATTCCGAGGGCACACTCCCTAACAGTCTCCCACTTGCACTCGAATGCCATGTGTTGCACCTAATGCCAGTCACAATGGTATCGTAGCCGCATCTCGTCCATATGCTGTTCCATAACTGTTTGGGACAAGGGCTTTGTGAGCGGGTCCGCCACATTTTCTGCGGTGGCAATTTTCTGCCCAGTGACCATCCCATTTTCAACAAACTCACGCAGTACGTGATATTTTCTCTCGATATGTTTGGACTTGCTATGAGATCATGGTACCCCAATAAGTTCCTCCAAGAACTTTTTCATCCAAACAGCTTCTTTAGTTGCCTCTGAGGTTGCTATGTATTCTTCCTCACACGTGGAATCGGTAGTCGTGCTTTGCTTGGAGCTTCTCCAAGACACTGCCCCACCATTGAGCACGAATACAAAACCTGAAGTAGATTTTCGGTCATCCAGGTCCGACTGGAAGTCCGAATTGGTGTAATCTTCTACTTCTAGTCCCGCTCCTCCATAGACCAGTGTTAAGTCTTTAGTCAGTCTAAGGTACTTAAAGATATTCTTAACGGCTGTCCAGTGTCCTTCCCCTGGGTTTGCCTGAAACCGACTAACCACGCTCACAGCGTAGGCAATGTCCGGCCGTGTACACAACATCGCGTACATCAGACTACCCACTGCAGACGCATAGGGTATCCCACTCATCCGTCGTCTGCCTTCCTCACTTTGAGGAGACATTGATTTCGACAAATAAACCCCATGTCGCATTGGTAAGTACCCTCTCTTAGAGTCATCCATTCTGAATTTCTTTAGGATTTTCTGTAAGTAAAGGGCCTGAGATAAGCCGATCGTTCTGTTCGCTCGATCCCTGAACAAGCGAATACCAAGTATATACGTCGCTTCTCCCAAGTCTTTCATGGAGAATTCGGTTGAAAGCCACGCTTTCACCGACGAGAGCATCACAATGTCGTTTCCTATCAAAAGGATATCATCCACGTACAATACAAGGAACGACACCATACTCCCACTGCTCTTTTTGTAGACACATGGCTCATCTACGTTTTTCTCGAATCCGAAGTTCCGAACTGCTTCATCGAAACATAGGTTCCAGCTGCGAGAGGCCTGTTTTAGTCCATAAATGGACCGATTCAGTTTGCACACTTTGTGAGCATCTGCATGCGACTCAAAACCTTTTGGCTGCTTCATATAGACCTCCTCCTTGAGGAATCCATTAAGGAACGTCGTTTTGACGTCCATCTGCCAAATCTCATAATCATAGTGCGCAGCTATCGCGAGCATTATTCGGATAGACTTGATCATGGCTACAAGCGAGAAAGTCTCCTCATAGTCGACTCCCTCTTTTTGGTTATAGCCCTTGGCAACCAACCTGGCCTTGTATGTCTCAACTTGTCCGTCAGATCCAATCTTTCTCTTGTAGATCCATTTATAACCGATTGATCTAAAACCACTCGGTAGCTCTACAAGAGTCCAGACTTTGTTATGGTACATTGAGTCCATCTCAGCCCACATAGCTTCAACCCATCTCGTTGAGTCAACATCGAATATAGGTTGATCGAAAGTAGCCGGATCTTCTCTTAGAAGTCCGCTAGTCGCAACCTAATCGTGTTCGACGTGTGACATGCCATACTGCTCTGGTTGGCGTGGCACCCTTTCAGATCGTCGCACGACTAGTTCGCTCGGACCATCCGATTCCAAATTCTATGTGGGCGTTTCGGTTGACTGCTCCTCGAAAGTGACCTCTCGGCCAACGCCACAATCTCGAATGAACTCTTCCTCGAGAAAATGTGCGTGTAGGCCCACAACGATCCTCTGATCATCGTGAAAGTAGAGTAGGTACCCCATAGAGTCTTCAGGGTAACATATGAAACGACCTTTCAGAGACCTAAACTCCAATTTGTCTGCCTTCAACTTTTTCACATAGGCCAGGCAACCCCAAATCCTAATATGTGATAAGCTGGGTAAACGACCAGTCCATATCTCATAGGGAATGGCGTTAACAGACTTCGAGGGACACCGATTTATGGTATAAGCCGCTGTCAAAAGCGCGTATCCCCACAATGACATCGGTAAATCTGTATAGCTTAACATAGAACGAACCATATCTAATAAAGTTCGGTTTCTATGTTCAGCCACGCCATTCAATTGTGGCGTGCCGGACAGAGTCATCTATGATAATATACCATTCTCCTTCAATAACTGGTCAAACTCGACACTCATGTACTCGCCTCCTCGATCCGATCGAATGGCTTTAATGAGTTTTGACGTTTGTTTTTCCACCAGCCTTATACTCCTTGAACCTTTCAAGTGCATCAGCTTTATACCTCATCAGATACACGAGTCCGAAACGACTGTGGTCATCCGTGAAGGTAATAAAATAGTGGAAGTCACCTCGAGCCTTCACATTGAATGGCCCGCAACGTCTGTGTGAATCAAACCGAGAAATTCCGTGGCTCTACTAAATGTCCCGGTGAAGGGTGATGGGGTCATTTTACCTTGGAGGCACGACTCACAAGTCGGATAGGGATCTGATCCCAACGGTTTCAAAATCTGGTTTTTCTCCAACTCATGGATCTTGCGTTCTCCCGTATGACCTAATCGAAGATGCCACAAGAACCTCGTATTTATTTCTAACTTTCGTTTGTTTGTGACAGTATTGTTAGGAATATTTTAAAAGTGTCCAATATATTTATTCTAAGTCTTGCTATTTCTTTATGATGTATTTTGTACGCTTTATTGTACGTAGATGGGTTGCAGTTGTAATGGGCTTGTTGGGGCCCAATGGGCTTAATACATTTCCAAGGTATTTAAGCATAAACCCTAACAGCATCTTAATTAAGTTTTCCATTCCAAATCTCACGTATTCAATACGCCTCCAAACGTACTGTTCACATCAATTGAAGGTTTAATCTATTGAAGTATTCTTGGATAATCTGGAATTACAGGTGGTATCAGAGAAAGCGTGTAGGTGGGGAAACTTCATTTCAAGCTTCAAAGAATCGATCAGTGTAAGCTTTTTTTTTTCACAAAACTCAAAATTTTGGACCTAAGCTCTATCGCGTGATTCTCTAAGTTCTCCAAGCTGCAAAGTTTAGCTTCTATCAAGTCTAAGAGCTTTCAGTTGATTCTGTCGAATTTGGAGCTAGTTTCTGAAATTTTCGTCAACAAAAATGAAGAACAGCTTCGTTTATGCTTTCTGTCTTTGAATACGCGAACGGCGGGTATCTAGGGTTAAGAATTCGCGAATTCACAGTCTGAGTTAAGTTTGACAAATTCTGATTTAAGGAGGATTTTCGCGAATTGAAAGCACCAATTTCACGAATTAGGTTCACGGAGTTCGCGAAAGCCCAGTTTCGCGAGTTGGAAATACAAGTGTCGTTGGATTCCTCAAGATCAACGTCTCAAATTCACGCTTTGTTGTTCACGATTCAGATTTTGCGAATCCTACTTTCCAGTCTGTTTACGAATCCAAAGTTTCGCGAATCCTTGTTCTCAGGTCAGTTCGCGAATCCTCATACCGGTTCGTAAATCTACCAATTTACGAATTCAGTCATCTTTTGCGAACCAAATCGTAAAGCCACTTCGCGATTCTTCATTTCGCAAACTCTAATTCTGCGAGTTGAATCTCGCGAATCATTTGAATAAGCGAGTTTCACGAATTAAGTCCACTTCGTGAACCCGATACTCAGACCAGTTCGCGAACTCACACACCAATTCGCAAACCTGTCAATTCGCGAATCCCGTCACCTTTCTGCGAACTTTAAGACTGATTCAAAATTCAAACATTTTGCGAATCCTACCAATTTTCACGAACCAACTCATCTTTATCATTTTGCGAACTACACATTTCACGAATCTAGTCACTTTGTGAATTGCTCAATTCGCGAATTCCAGCTTCAATGCACGAACCCGTATCATTCCACGAACTCGATTACACAAGTCAATTCGCGAATCAATTATTTTCTACCCAATTCGCGAATCAATTATTTTCTACTCAATTCGCAAACCAAGTAATAATCCCAATTCGCGAATGCACATACCTCTATCCAAGCTCGCGACCAAAAACCTACAGCCAAAGTCAAACCCCAAAATCAATTTTGACCAAATCTTTGGATTCAGATTTAATTTTCCTCACATTACACGTCAACGATCACATCCAAAACACAAGGAATGGATTCCTTCAGTATGGGAAATGATGTTAGACATCCTATCATCAGACACGGAGAATATGCAGTCTGGAAAAGAAGGTTCATCAATTTTATTGAAAGCAAGGACAACTCAGATAACTTGTTGGAATCCATTTATAATGGACCCAAAGAGTTCTGGACCATAATCCCAGCCACTACTGACACCACTCCTGCAAGAGAGGAACAGAGGATCTTGAAAACTGCTGACTAATGCAACGATGAAGAAAAACTAAGAATTAAAGCAGACAAAGTTGCAAAATCATACATGATGCAAGCCATTCCTAACGACATTCTAATACAACTCGAATGCGGTGAAAGTGCGAAAGAGATGTTGGACGCCCTACGGATTATGATGCAGGGGACAGAAGTGAATACAATAGCAAGAATGGCAAACACTCTCATCTCTTACGATCGTTTTCAGGCGAACAAAGGAGAAACTCTTCAAGACACCTTCCATCAATTTCCTGTTCTCATAAACGAGCTGAAAATGAATGGAGTCACAAAAAGTGTAATGGAAATTAACATCAAGTTCCTCGGATCACTTCATCCAAAATGAGAAGCAACAGCAATCATGATAAGACAAACGACCGATCTAACCAAGGTTAGCATCCACACACTATTCGACCTACTCAACCAACACTAAAATCATGTGGAGAAACGGAAGGAGGAAACCAAACCAGGGGGAAACGACACACTCGCACTCGTGTCTGAACGATCAACAAGAAAACAATCAAAGGAGAAGGAAATCATCCAGTCATCTCAAACCCTAGAAGGAGGAGATTCAGGCTCTGATGGAGAGCTCAAAGACTTAACAAAATACGGGGACAAGGAGATCACTGTCAAGGAGCTTGCGAAACAACTCGCACTAATCTCAAACTTCGTACAGAAGAAATTCTACAAGAAGCCTGGATCCTCATCCAACCGTCGACGAACTTCCTCTAACTCAAAGGGAAAGGCACAGGATGAAGAAAATACCTCTGAAAATGCATCTCAAGCAGGAAAATGCTTTATCTGCGGGAAGTCTGGACATTTTGCCAGAGAGTGCAGAATGCCCAAGAAAAAGGATATCAACTATTATCGAAGAAAGGTTCAATTGGCCGAGCAGAAGGAGAAGGGAATGGTCTTAATGGCTGAACAGGATTATTGGCTTGAGGACACCTCAGACAGTGAAGAAGAGAATATGGCACTGATGGCTAGACTGGATGATGAAGAAGATGGAACTGAAGCAGAAGGGAGTGAGTCAGAGAGGGAAACCGCCGACTACTCAGATATGGTTGAGGTGAGCGAAGCAGACTATGACTCCTTACTTAAGATGAAAAATGAATTTTTATCTTTATATAAATCTGACAAACAGGGAAAAATAAAAATCAAAGAACTAGAAGCGAACTTAGAAAAGAATTTAGGAGTGTTAGATAAATTTAGATATTATTATGCATGTGAGAAAAATCGTGTAATTGTAGCAAATGAGAGTTGCTAAGCTAGAAGCACAAGTTCTAAAATCCGAAGTTAAAGCCAAGGATTTAGAAAAAGAAATGAGATCTCGTAGAGATCACGCAATGGACGCGACAGCAAAATATGACTTACTCTGTAAAGAACGGGAAAGACTGTACTCCAAAATAAAAAATTTGGAGGACATCTTAACCCGACGAGATCAGTCAGAACAAACGATTTTCTTGAACAAACCAGCCAACATAGATTTCTACAATCCTCATAAGGGGCTTGGTTTTGAAAATCCATGTATGTTAAAGAAAGGCATAAACAAATTACCATATCTATATGATATAGAATACATGCGATTAGGTTGTGTGAATGAACTCATGCCCTTCATCGGTGAATCCGAGGAGGATGAGAAACATAAGAAGGCTGAAATGTCATTCGATGATACCGAATTGAATGACAGCTACAAAGAAAGAAAATGTTCTGCAATAACTGAATTTGAGTCTGACATTCCTCGTCCTAGTGAAGGAAACACCTCCGAAGATTCAACGAGTGAGGCACCGATGACTAAGTATGCATCAGGGTATATGCCTGACTGCATAAAGAAAATTAGTAATCTACACGAAAGAGGGAGAAAGTCCTTCGATGAAGAAAGGCAGAAACTTCTGGAGGAAATATCTTCACTAAAAGAAAAATTATGATTACACTCACTTTCTTATACCGTTATTTCGCATGACAAAATCTCTTGCACTAATGCCTTTTCAGGACCCACAAAAGAGCCATTGAAAAGTCAAGTCTGGGTTAGAAAGGAAGATATTTTGAAGGAGACCCGCGATTCTAACGCATCTTTTGTCATTGATTATTTTCCTTCAAAAACTTCTGTACCATCTTTATTTCGATATGTATCGCAAAACTCATCTCCTAAATCAAAAACCAAATTTTCCATGCATGATCATTTTCACAGACAAACTTACACAACAATTCCAAAAGACACAACTTTAAAGAAAAAGAAACGAGCAAAAACAAAAACTACCAAGGAACCTGCAATACTAGCTAAGACTCCAAACTCGTCTCTAAGACTAAGACCAAGAGACCTTCACTAGTACAAAATTGGGTTCCAAAGCTTAAGACTGAGGAAACCCAAATGCTAGCCTTAGAAACAATTAGTGGCTCTGTGTCGCCACTAACAAAGAAAAATCTAGGGTAGGTAGAGAGTCTAAATGGACTAACAAACACAACAGAGGTGGACCAATTTTTAAATGGGTATCTAAAACCCTCTAGTTTTAATTTTGCAGGCCCCTCATGTGTGGTAATTAGACTCCGGTTGCTCCACACACATGACTTGGAAAAAGGAACTGCTGAGCAACTACGTTGATAGACCGGGTGGACTGGTACGCTTTGGTAACAGCAATGGAGCCAGAATTCTTGGTTATGGCGATCTTATATGCAATCGACTCACAATCAAGGAAGTTTCGTATGTTGAAGGGCTGACACACAACCTCTTATCAATAGGACAGTTCAGTGACATAGGACTCCAAGTTGTGTTTCAAAAGAGAAACATGCAAAATTCTCAATACACATGGTGAAGAACTTCTCACTGGAACTCGTAAGACAAATCTATACACCATCGATATTAGGACCGTCAGACCAAAGACAAATATCTGCCTAATCTCCAAAGCAACATCAATACGAAATAACTTATGGCACCAGCGGCTATCTCATCTTAACTTCAAGACCCTTAACAAGTTGTCTACCAACAAATTGGCTATTGGACTTCCACCACTGAAGTACCAGAAGGAGCATATGTGTTCAGCTTGTGAGAAAGGAAATGAAAAAGGCCTCTCATCCTACAAAACACACAGCATCCACTCAACATCCACTAGAGTTGCTACATATCGATCTGTGCGGCCCAATGCAAACAGATAGCATCAGTGGAAAGCGATATATGCTGGTTATTGTAGACGACTATTCCCGATATACTTGGGTCCGCTTCTTATCAGGACAACACAGAACTTGCTACAATGCAATGTTAAAATAGTTCGATCTGACAATGGAACAGAATTCAAGAATCAACTGCTCAGCGAATTCTACGAATCCCTAGGAATTTCTCAACAATTCTCCGCTGTCCACACGCCGCAACAGAATGGGGTCGTAGAAAGGCGAAACCGAACACTAGTAGAAGCAGCTCGGACTATTCATCTAAGATTTGGAAAGACGCCTTATGAACTAATAAACGGAAGATTACCCAACATTGCTCACTGGAGGATTTTTGGATGCAAATGCTTTGTAGCCAATGACCGAGAAGACAAATCTAAGCTAGATCTAAAGGCTACTGAAGGAATTTTTGTGGGCTACTCTGCGCAATCTAAGGCGTACATTGTCTATCTTCGGGAAAGAAGAATGATCATTGAAAGTATAAATGTTACTTTCGATGAAGGTCTAGAAATTAATTCTGGACTCAATAGCTCGGGACTCGAACCAACAAAACTAGGTTCTACTCAATCTCATAAAGAATTTGGAGAGTCCTCGAGAGGCATTTCTGAACACAACCATTTAGAACCAGGATCAGACAAAGGAAAGTTGGAGCAAGACCAACAACATCCAACTGACGACTCTAGACACAGCAACCCCACATGTTTCAGTCAACAAGCTCAAGAGGAAATGGATCTGGATCAACTCTTTGAACATATCAGGACAACCAACGATCCCTTTCCCAATACCGAACCCAGCGCTAGTCCATCAACTTTTGAATCTGAACCTATTCCTGAACAAACAGTTCCACCCTCGGACGTCGATAACTCGATCCCTACAGCACAGACAGAAGATTCATCGGCTTCCGCTAGCAATACTACTAACTCTGAGATCGAGTACCCACTTAACGAGGGATCTAAATTGACGAAACTACACTACCTCACGAAATGAAGTGAGTTCGAAGTCATCCTACAGATCAAACAATAGGAGATCCCAGTACATGAGTAAGGACTAGAGGTTCGATATCAAACGAATGTAATTTTACTTGTTTCCTGAGCCAAACAGAACCTACCAGAGTAATCGATGCGCTACGTGATCCGAACTAGATAGTAGCCATGCAAGAGGAAATCAATCAGTTCGAACGTCTCAAAGTCTGGAAAGAAGAAGTGTTTGTCTCACATCCCGACGGATTTCTCAATACAGATCATCCAAACTTTGTATACGAACTCGATAAAGCACTATATGGGCTAAAACAAGCTCCAAGTGCCTGGTACGAGATTATATCTGAATTTCTTCTCAACTCGGGTTTCACTAAAGGGAAAATTGATACAACACTGTTCGTCAAGAAAGATGGTTCTGATATAATACTTGTGAAAATCTACGTGGATGACATCATCTTCGGCTCTACCAACCCTAAACTCTGTGACGAATTCAGCACTCTGATGAAGTCACAGTTTGAAATGAGTATGATGGAAGACATGTCTTTCTTCCTTGGATTGCAAATCAAGTAACTTCAAGATGGGATATTTATCAATCAGTCCAAGTACATCCACGACATTCTCAGAGAATATGGGATCGACAAGAGCAAATCCTCAAGCACTCCAATGTTGACCTCACGCACCCTCGACGCAGATCACTTGGGTGAACCAGTAGATGTTACCCATTACAGAGGAATTATTGGATCTTTACTCTACCTCACTGCCAGCCGACCAGATATTTTATTCTCCACATGCCTCTGCGCTCGATTCCAAGCTAATCCCAAGTAGTCGCATCTTCATGCTGTCAAGAGAATTTTGAAGCATCTGAAAGGCACTCCAGACCTCAGACTTTGGTATCCTAAGAACTCGAGTATGAAACTAATAGGGTATTCTGATGCAGACTTTGCAGGCTGCAGACTGGACAGGAAAAGCACATCAGGACACATCCAATTCCTTGACGACAAACTCGTATGTTGGGCCTCTAAGAAACAAAATTGTGTATCAACTTCCACGGCAGAAGCAGAATACGTCGCTGCCGCAAGTTGTTGCTCACAAATTTTGCGGATCATGACTCAACTACGAGACTACGGGTTTGATCTAAATAAAATTCCTATTTATTGTGATTCCAAAAGTGCCATAGCGATTACATGCAATCCTGTTCATTATTCACGCACTAAGCACATAGATCTTCGATATCACTTCATAAAGGACCAGGAAGAAAGAGGCATAATAGAAATGTACTTTGTCAATACAGAGATTCAACTAGCCGATTTGTTTACAAAAGCATTGGATGAAAAAAGTTTCCAATTCTTAGTTGCAAAGCTGGGAATGTTGAATCTCAATCTCTAATTTCGGTTATGCCTCCCTACGGTTCACTAATTGTCTATCTGCTCTGTTTTAATTTTCTCTTATTCTGTGCGTGTTTCTTAGTTAGTTAGAATTTTATTTTTGCTTTAGGTTTTACTTTCCTTTACAAATAAATTTTTCTTCGGTTCAAATCAGTAGATGTAGCGCCAATGCTGATGGCACTACATCGAGGGGAGACATGTTATATCCATGCATCGAGGGGGAGTAAGTGATTTATTTATCTTTTAAGATACTCGATAGGCATTTTATTTAGGGGGGTTTGGAAGAGTCTGGTCCAAACGTGCGAATATTAAAGGGAGTATTTATTTAAGAAATCCAAATATTGAGGGGGAGTTTTCAACGATTCATAAAATCTTCAACATGCGAACAACCCTCTCAAACACATAAGACTCTCAAAACACATAAAACACTCATAATATGCAAATTACTCTCAAAAGCTAGTATGCCCTGTTAAGACCCAAAACAGAATAGAGAGTAAAGCAACGAATAAGCACAAAAGAAGAAAAATCTCAAAGACCAGCATATCCAAATTATGCTCAAAATTACGCCTAAACTCTGCGTGTTCTTTGACCTTCTTCTCTTCTTCCTGCTTCTGCCAACTCATCTTATGTGCGAAAACGAGAAAATACGAGATGTGTAAGTTTTAGACTTAAGGTACTTAGGTGTGGTTTGAGCCATGTCTATTTATAAGCACGAAGTGAACTAACGTCATTTATTGTACCGACATAAAGACGAATTTTTGACCTGAAGAATCAACGCCGTAAAAGAAAACGATACTTTCTTCTTCGATTATCGGATCTTGCATCACGTAAATCGATTTTGAAAAACTCATAGATTTGATGTTATCTTTGTGATTGATCGTGTCAAATTGGTGGTATTAGGCTAATTATTAATTTGTGTCTTTGATCAGTTAAAAATTTTGCACATTAGATTAGTATTGATTTGCAAATCTACATTTACTCCTTTCAAAATTTAGATTGCGAATCAACACTTGTATTTCTCCAATTTCATCGCTTCGCGAATAAATTCTGCCCTACACCCAATTCGCGAATCCTCCAAATTGGATCCGTCAAATTTTGTTATTCAATTCGCAATCATCAATTTGTGAAGTCTCAATTCGCGAATCCTCTCAAACTTTGACTAGTCAAATAACTATTTTGCGAACTCACAGCTTCCAATTCGCAAACTATCCGATATGCGAACTACATTGATTTCGCGAATCCTCTGTGGGCCTTCATCTCTATTTCGCGGCCCAAATTCAATCTTCAGTCTCTCGGCCAGCGAAATTCACTTAACCTAATTCTAATTCGCTAAACACACATTTTTTTTTCTGCGAACTCCGAACTCGTAAAATTTCCCAAAATTCTCACCGTCTCCTTCCCAAATCGATTCGCAACACTCATCGATCTTCCCAGCTTTCACACTAAATGTGCTTCATCATCCCTAAAACACTCTCACACACTCAACGACTTCGTAGGGGTAAGAATAACAATCTCTAACCTTGATTTGCACTATTCGGATTTTACAGGTTCGATTATTCTGGCGAACAGGACTTCTCCGTGCTGATTTTGGAGAAATTAGTTCATCTTTCTGTTTAGGGCATTCAATTCTTCAGTTATTCTTGACTATTGGTCGTCATTGGTTACTTTAGATTTCGGTTCGTGGGTTTGTGTGCTTTAAGAGTGTGTTTCCGTGAAAAAGAAATTAGTTTCTTAAGAAATTTACTTGTTGATCTTTCAAATCCTATTTCGCGAATTGAAAATGTGTTTTGCGAATCCAATTAGTCACTGACTTGTCAATTTGCGAATTGTTATTTTTGCGAATTACAATTTTTGACTTCTTTGACTTAGTCAGTTTCCCGAATTCTAGTTCGCGAATCTCCGTCTTTGCAAGATGGTATTCGCGAACTAAGGTTTAATGCTGGACGATTCGCAAATTATCGAGTTCGCAATGTGTAATTCGTGAAACCTTTTAAAATCAAGTTTTGCGAACCGATTCGCGAAACATACTTAGTAAGATTTGCGAACCGAAAATTTCACGACGTCAAATTGACTAAGTCAGTTCGCGAACTAACTTAACTCAATTTTCAAAATAGATTCGCGAAACTCACTTAGTAAAATTTCTAAACTGATATTTCCACAGATTCGCGAACCACACTTAGAAAAATTCGACAAATTCTTCAAACCACATTTTGGGCCAAATAGTGATGGACCGAACTCTTTCTCATTTTTTCCCAAAATTAAATATTAGCCCACGCTATTTATAACACAATTTCGCATAGTCTAATTTCATTGTCTCTCGTGTTGCAGTTTAGGCAGGATTTCCCAGTATTAAAAAAAAAGAGAGAGAAAAATGACAACACCGGTGAATCATGTGTATGCAACCTCAAAGTGGATCGTGATCAGAGACAATAATTATCAACTTGTCCTGCGCACCTTCAAATGTCAAGAAGAGATCATCCCATCTATTTTGAGAAACCATCATCTTGGATATGCCTTCACGGCATCCGTCCAAGTCCCCACTGTTTATCTTCAACAATTTTGGGGAACAATGACGACCAAAATCGCACAGGACAACAGCATCTTCTACGAGGCCAAGATTGCAGATGAGACTGTCCAAATTACAAAAGAGTTCATCCGAAGCATCCTTCGACTGCCTAATCACCCTGAATATGAACCTGATGCATCCGAAGACGAGCTCATTGCAGATATGCTCAAAATGGGTTACTACGTTTCACTCGACTTTGTCTCCCGTTTTCAACAATCCATGATTCCACATCCATGGCGGACTCTCTTTGCAATTGTCAACAAGTGCTTCTCACCGAAGCACTCAGGCTCTGACAGATGCAACCTCACGATTCTTCTGATCTTCCACGGAATCGTCTTCAGAAAAAATTATGACTATGCAAAGCTGATCACACTAGACCTGGACGATCAGCTCCACCAGAGATCGAAGCCCAAATCGAAGAAGACACAGAACCTGCCCTATCCCCGGTGGTTCTCCCTACTTATCCACCATTTTATGTCAACAACACCGGGGATACCACCACGACCAGAAGAAGAAAACTACGGCCCGCCCAAACTAAAATTTCTTCAAAAGGGGAAGACAGACGAGTAGTACTCACGCACAACCATGCCAATTCCACAAGTCTTATTAACCCTAGCCAGGCCAAACAAAATCGAAGCCTACTGCTAGAAATACAACATCCCCAACCTCATGACTCAGGAAAACCCACCTGAGTCTGACCCAGGGGTTAGTGAGAGAGAGAGAGAGAGGAAAACAGTGAGAGCCTGAGAGAACCCTCATAACAACTGATAGCACCTCAACAATCCCAACAGACTTCCCAACAAACCATCCCAGAACAACCACTCGAACAACCACCACTGCCTGAACAGATTGAACAACATGAAACAGTTGTTCCTGAAATATCAACGTCTGAATCCCCTCAGTCAGAACAGGCCGGGTCAACCCATAGGATAGAAGACGTTGAACTCGACCCAACGGCGCACGAACAACCCCAACCCGACCATTCACTTGTCTCCCAATAGACAAGTGTCTCAATATACACAGAACCACCCCAAGCCCCAACAGCTTGGTTCATGTGTCCGAACCAGTCAAAGAGATAACTACCTCTCCGACACAGACCGAGCCTCAACCTGACAAACAGGCCTCAACGTCCATAGAAGCGCCCATAATTGAAGTACTTCAAGGATTGGACGGAAGTCTCGAGGATGATGACTTCAGAAACTCATCATCTAATGGGAAATGGCCCTGGTGAAAGCTCCACTCAAGCCCGTCTTTCTGACGAGGCCGTAACGACCCGAGCACCATCTGCTAAAGATGCGTCGCAAGGAGAGGTCGAAAGACCCAATGTTACTGAAGTCCACTCGACTTCAGTTGACGAGGGCCACCGTACAGAACCTAGTTCTGAACGTGTGATAACGGCTAACCCTAGTGGCGCCGGAGCACCCTCAGCAACTCCCCAAGCTGTGACGACTGCCTACCTAGAGAATCGCTTATTTGAGTTCTTTGAATCCGTCACCTTACCACGGGTTCAAAGACTCATTAGGGATGCCATGCAATCAGCCTCCACAGACAAAGGAAAGGCCCCCATGGTAGAACAACCACCGTCACAGCCTCGCATCATCTCACTACCACCACCACGAGCAACCCGTGAACCCAATCCATATCATATGCCTCTACTTCAACTCTTCAACATCGGAATCTCTCGCCTTCTTGAACTCGACAATCAGCGAACTCCAGCAGAAGAAGAATTGTACCGAAAGCTGATTGCGGGTGGAGTCATACCTCACCCGACTACCTGCCGTCAAGAAGGCTCAAGTCAGAAGCGTCGTCATGACGATCCTGACGACCAAGATCGTCCTGAGGGGGAGAAGAGACCGAGAACCAAGTCTCCGGTCGTACACGGCAGACGAGGATGCGGAGTTCAAACTCGTGGAGGCGGCTCTTCCAGACCATCCAATCCACCACCACCACCAAGGTCCTCTAGAGGCAGACAAGCTACGCCAGGGCCGAACCAGACAACTTCCCTTGGCGTAGTGAGTCTGGCTCTTTGAGGACCTCCACCCAGTCAGTCCAAACAACCACAACCCGACATCCCCAAGCCTCAGTCACTATCGATAATCCAACCATGCCAGCCGAAGAATTGTACAATCTACATGATGTAGTGGAGAAATACATCTTTGGCGAAGAATGGAGGACTCATCCGACAAATCCGACTATGGCCAGAAACTTAGTGGACAATGTTAGATACTTTCTTTCGTAGACAAACATTAGTCTAGTCCAAATTGAAGAAGATGAGCTCAATGAAGGTGAAGATTATGAAGCAGAGATACCTGAACTTCCCGAGCTTCTCCAACACACGGTCATAGACAAAGATTGCCCTCCAGATAACCACAAAGGAATAGACGAGATGAAACTTCCATGGAAAAACGTGAAGGTGAATGCTCCATATCAAGAAGAAATACGAAAGAAAATCTGGAGGAGGGAGGATAAGATCTTGAAGAAGGATGAGCTTGACCTCAGAGATCTAACGCATCTCCCACGACCAAAAGCTATTCAGTATCTGCTCTCTATCCGTCGAACACTAATGTTCAGAGGAAAAGGAACGAATGTGGATGATCTTCGAAGACTAGAGGCAAAACGACCCAGAATCAGAGAAATTCTAATAGTTCGAAAGGAGCGATTCGGAGACATAGAATTCCCTATCTACTTAGTACGACGAGAAGATCAGTCAGTCGAAGAACTGAATGAAGGCGATCTCTCTTATCTCAGAGGTGAAGATATTGATCAATTAGCAGGAGATTACAGGACGCTTGGGGTACTCAGAACTCCAGAATTAAGGATGGGTTATGCTTCGTTGAAAAGATTCATACTGCGCCAAGTCAAGTTTAACGCGACACATGACCTCCAAATGGCACTTGAGAGCAACATGAAAAAGGTGAATCTCACGAAGCCCTCCTTTGAAGCACCTGAGACAGACAGCTATGGAGAAAGGCCATATATTTGTAGGAGAAGACCCTTCAGTGATCTACATAAACTACAAGGGAGAGAAGAGACTGATGAGAACTTCAGAGATCCACAAGTTCAGCGATGGAACACTCCGTATTATTCGAGATAAGCTAAAAAGGATCGCTGAGGAAATGAGAGACGAAGAATATGAAGTCCAAGAGAAGTACCATAAAATGATCGAAACCATCTCTGCCAAAATTTCCTTTCGCAGAAGGTTGAGATCATATGAAATAAGACTTGGACTTAGAAGATCAGCCTACGAGCTTCTGGAACCTCGGCCTCCTCCTCGCTCAAAGAAAAAGAAGAAGAAGTGAAGACTTAGAAGATAGGCTTAAATTTGGACACTTAGAGGAGAATGTTAGGAATATTTTAGAAGTGTCCAATATATTTATTTTAAGTCTTGTTATTTCTTATGATGTATTTTTTACGCTTTATTGTACGTAGATGGGTTGCAGTTGTAATGGGCTTGTTAGGGGCCCAATGGGCTTAATACCTTTCCAAGGTATTTAAGCCTAAACCCTAACAGCATTCTAATTAAGTTTTCAATTCCACGTATTCAATACGCCTCCAAACGTACTGTTCACATCAATCGAAGGTTTAATCTATTTAAGTGTTCTTGGATAATCTGGAATTACAAGTATTCACAGATATGTCGTTCTGGGTATTTTAAATAGTACAAACCTTTAAACAGTGTCGCGTTGCCAACAATTTTATTCCGATACATAATGTGGCATGTATTATTATTGAAGTTAAATACATAACCATTCCTGCTCAGAACAGGAATAGAGACGATGTTCTTAAAACCCCTCGGGAGTACAAGACAATCGTACAAACGCAACACATGTCCAGATAACAAAACAAGAGATCGTGATCCGACGTGGCTTGCTGAGAGGCTATCCCCGCTTCCCACTCTGACCTCAATCTCCTGCTCCCCAAGCGCTCTACTCGGTCCCAGGCCCTGCGTAGACACACAAATTTGAGTAACTCCCGAATCCAATATCCAGGAAGTAGAGTATACAGATGATGAACAAACTATTTCTAAAACATTAAGTTCCTTACCTGACGCAGCCTGCTCGCCCTTGAGCTTCGGACAGTCCCGCTTCCAGTGGCCCAGCACACCCCAATGCAGACACCTATCCGTCGGCTTTACACCGGTCTGCTTCGATTTCCAAGAAGATTTTCTTAGAAACCTTCCCTGTTGGGTTTAGCTTGTTGCCCTTCTTCTTTTTGCCTTTCTGGGCTTGAAGAGGTGGTAACAAGTTCAGTCTGCCTTGCCCTCTTCATCTGACCTTGCACCGTTGCTAACTGATTCATCAGATCAGGAAGCATCAGCGACATTCCGTTCAAATGATAGTTCACTATGAACGCATTGAAGGACGGAGGCAGAGACTGCAGGATGAGATCGTTTTGTAATTCCCGATCAAATTGGAAATTAAGAGTCTCCAACCTCTCAATCATGGTGATCATGTTCATAACATGTTCGCCAACGTTCTCACCCTCAGACATCCTCGATCGGAAGAGCTGCGACGAAGCCGCATAGCGAGCTCTCCTAGACGTCTCACCATAAAGCTCTTTTAGATGCTGAACCATCGCTCGAGCGTCAGCCATACCCTTATGGCTACGCTGCAGCGTGTTACTCATCGATCCGAGGACATGAGCCTTTATGAGCTGCTCGTCGCGTAGTCGCTTGTCATAAGCGGCACGAGCCTGCTCAGTTGTCCGCGCCCCTGGGGCCGGCGGCAACTCGGAGTCAAGGATATAAACTATGTTCTCAATTTGGAGGAAAATCCTCAAGTTGCGAAGCCAGTCTGAATAGTTTGACCCAGTCAACCTATTTTCCTTGAGCAGTATGTTTAAAGCGGTAGACATAATTTACACTGAAAGAATACGCTGCAGAAAATAAAAGGCCTATTAAGTCGATTGTATAGATCATCAAACGCGAACAAGGACTTCTATTCCGTTTGACTCCCACTATTTTTTCATAAACTCCATTTTCTCCCTTTGGATGTTTTGGAAGTTTTGTTGATAACTTCGATAGTAGAGTTGATGTCCCTGCGGGCGGATGCAAGCCTCAATCTCTGTCGTTTTATTGGTTTGCAGCGGCCCACGAAGTCGTGCTCCGCACGAATCCGACCTCGTCGAATATCTCAACTATCTTTGTCTCAGTCAGGGACCTCCGCCGGCAAACCCAGAACAAGGCGGTGTGACTGTCTAAGTGCGACCTATCAACTTTGCTCAAAACCGCACACTTGAACCGTACGTTTTACCGCACAGTGTGTTCTTGGCGAGCAGCACTAACGCACACGAGCAAATCGAAACGAAAGCAAATGCAAGGCGCTGGCATACCCGGAACCAAACCTTGCATTTACGTTTCGTAACAACTAAACCCGAGCTTGATAGAAGACAGGGCATCCAATCCCTTTACTCACTTAGTATTTCGTCGGGAGATATTTTTGTGTTTTCATAGCAAATCAGAAATTAAGCACGAGCACATAAATGTGTTAATTAAATTCCTAACCCTAGGAAAGCAATTTAAATGGACAAATATGCGGGCTATTTCTAAACCGGTCCTATTACATGGGTCGTAAAATGACCGGGTCTTCTATCTTCAAAAGTCACTCATAGTCACGATGGTCGTCGAACCCTCCAATCTCGCCTTGCGTCGAACGGCCGTCGTTTTATCTAACTTATCTAATAAAGCGATAAAATACAACACGGGGGAAATTATTTCCCGAACATCCCGTAATCCATGTACATATCGGGGGCAGCAAATGGCCCTTAAACAAATAACCCGGTTAGAACCTAAGCCCGCATAAATGTCCCACATAAACATACAACACAGAATTTTGACGCCGGGTGCCCGACCGACGTCACGAGCGATGATAGTCTCCAAACTACATCGACCGCTCGTTCGCCACGTCGGCTTTCGAGGCATTCGGTCGAACCATTCATGAGCCGTATCTTTGATACCACTGTTGGGGTGGGCCCAATTAATCGACGCCATCCCCCGAACAGCGCAACGTGGCGATAGCGGAAGTGCGTTTTGAACCGAGCGGCGTAGGGTGGTGAATTTTCGATTTTCAACATCTAAATTCAACCAAGCACCCTTCGGCTTCTCCTGAGGGCCCAAGAAATATTTTCTCCCAAAACTAATATTGAGCGTTTATTAGATACTGGGCTTTTAATTTTTAGCCCAACTTATAACACAAGGATAAAAATGGTATTTACTTGTGTAATTTTTGAAAGTATAAAAAAAATAAAATAATATAAGATAATATAATGTCATTTCCTTGGTTATTCAACACTTTTGTGCCATGTCTTTATCTTAGACACATGGGACATTTGCTAATGTCATAAGGATGACTTTTAGAAATGAATCTTCTTTAATTTAAATATGTAGGTCATGTTATAATTAAAGAATGATAAAAATCATTTTCGAATGTTGAAAAATAAAATTTTATCATGGTGACTTGAATAATTTCATGGCTAATTCTTGAAAAATCTATTTCTCACTCTTGAGAAGAGTTTAGAGAGAGAGCAAAATACAAAGCTTTAATCCATGTATGTTTGATCTTGGAGTGAAAAACAAAATGTGAGATTGATTCTAGGAGATATCACACACATATACAACTCTCTACAACATCTTTCCCTCCTCTCTAACCATCCTTAGGAGGAGGTGGAATTTGGATACATCTCGAGGTCGGCGTGATGATCTTGTGACAAGGCGGTCGAGCTCGGAGAGGTCACGGTGGTACTGCTCGAAGAGGTTTACGACAACCGGGGGATCAACAAACGCTAGCAACGCCCTTTGCTTCAAGTAAGTTTCTTGATCTCTATTACATGTCATACATGTTTATTCTTAATCGAGCGATTCGAGGCTAACCTTACGGGGATTTCCAGAAAATTTTAAACTTTCGCTGCGCCGGGGACCAACCCGTAGTACCTGGGGTTCCCCAACAAGTATATACATACAATACAATATATTGTAGTGTAATAGTTTAACTGATATCTGTTAGGAATCGGCGCACATAATTTAAGTATTATACGCAGCGGAAATTAAAATTTTTACCAGGATCCCTGCGAATTAAGCGTAACTGGTTCATACCTAACTTTTCTTCGGGATGAGAGCTTCTTTATCATACCAAAATATGGTACGTCTACCGATATCCACCAAGAATTCGATCAAAGAATCGTCCTTTCTCCGGCTAGAAGATACTCGAACGATGTCACTTGATTCACTAATACGCAAAGAACCTAAAAATGCCTTTTTCCTTGTCACGTTAAACACTCAAAAGCTTGTAGATGTCGAAGAAAAGACACGTTCGTCTTAGGTCACGGCTGCCCTATTTATGCATTCATCTTATCATTGGATAAATACTCTAGTATCTTTATTATTGTAATATTATTATATTCCATATCTAGAGCAAATCACCCTAGCAAGGAATACGTGATACTACATCAATATATTGCCATGATTTAATCAAGGGAAGATTTCTGTTCAGGCCCTCCTAATATTTCTATTTACTTGGCAGACCCTTTCAGAAAATGAATAAGTTTAAAGGACCTGTTTTATATAAAATTCTAGTAAAGGACCCAAAAATAGAATTTGACGAAAATACCATTTGCTCCTTTTTTCCAGCGGAAGTCAGACGTGTTTTTTTGGTCTGATATGAAGCGGTACTTTTACTTCATTATATGTTACACAGATACAGCATATTGTTACTTTAGAAAACAGAAACGTTATTTTTTAATAATATTGTGTTACTTTGTTATTGCAAAACGTTATTAACAGAATTTTTTTTCGAACTCATTTTTCTTACACTGAATCGAGCACAAAAAAAATCGATTGACCATCCAACCAATTCGACATGGGATTCATTATGATATTGACGATGCACGAGGTAGAATTTGCTTGTCCAATTAGGGTGCAAATTCGAAAACATAATGGTAAATCGAATCTAGATTTCGACATAAATTGCAAGTAATCGGTATAAATTCGAGGTACCCATGAGAAATCGAGGTCTATTTTACCTTATTGAGTCAATAACGCCGAGATTTATGCAGTTTTCATCTGCTTTTAGTGTCGTTTGTGATTTTCGTTATATTCCTCGCGGTGCGTTGCTTGAATGCAGAATGTGTTATTTACGACACACAAAGCGTTATTAACTTTTAGTGGTATGTTACTTCTGAGTCAACCTTAGTTATTAACCATAAGACAATTGTTATTTGGTTCTATGTTATAAGTATTTCTTTTTTACACAATTTAGGGCAAATATAATATCCGGTTCTTGCAACTAATCGGTATAAATTCGAGGTACCCATGAGAAATTGAGGTCTATTTTACCTTATTGAGTCAATAACGACGTGATTTATGCAGTTTTCATCTGTTTTTTAGTGTAGTTTGTGATTTTCGTTCTCTTTCTCCCGATCGATTGGTTGTATACAGAATGTGTTATTTACGGCATACAAGGCGTTATTACCTTTCAGCGACGTGTTACTTCTAAGTCAACATTTGTTATTGACCATAAGACATTTGTTATTTTTTGCTATGTTATAAGTATTTCTTTTTTACACGATTTAGGAAAAATATAATATCCATTTCTTGCAACTAATCGGTATAAATTCGAGGTACCCATGAGAAATTAAGGTCTATTTTACCTTATTGAGTCAATAACGACGTGATTTATGCAGTTTTCATCTGTTTTTTAGTGTCGTTTGTGATTTTCGTTCTTTTTATCCCGATCCATTATTTGTATACAGAATGTGTTATTTACGACAAATAAGGCGTTATTACCTTTCAGTGTTATGTTATTTCTGAGTCAATATTTGTTATTATCCTTAATACATTTGTTATTTTTGTGAAACTTATCAACATTCATATGAAATCGACGATAATTTGAACATATCCGGTCATAGCAACTGCAATCTTAGCAATTTCTTTGATTTGGGTTTATCACATGTAATACTATCGATAGTTGCCTTGGTTAAACCCAGTTACAAATTAGTATTGATTTCTCTGTTGCCGATCTCACGAGCGCGACGGTGTCGGGACGGAATCTTAAAATTTTGTCGACGCAAACAATAAAAATATCTGTAGATTGAAGCATGTTTCTAGTTGAAATTGAAGGTAATACGCGTAGATTCGAGAGACCCATAGCCTTAAAGTTTCTCGCGCCACCGTAGAATTTCTGAACTATTCTGGCGGGATATTAAAAAAGTTTCTGGACAGTGTAATGTGGTACCCGTAAGGGTTTAATTGTTACCAATAGAGTGTTATTTGTTATAAAATTGCCGTCTATGCACTAGGGTTTCTGGATAATTTATTATAGTCTATGCGCTAGGGTTTTTGGGTAGTTTTTGGGGTTTAGGACTTACGGGTTCGAGGTTAAGATTAAGGGTTTACGACATGAAATTTTGGGAGAACGATCCACGACTTGTGCAGGTATTTCTACAACCTTAAAAAAATTTTGGGGTTTAGGGTTTAGGGTTTCGGGCCTCGGATTTAGGGTTTTGAGCTTAGTATTTTGTGTTTGTGGTCTATAAATGTTATTAGTACTTTAATTTTGACGTTTGAACATGTTCGTGGTGCAATTCATAATGTTATGTTCCATTGGAAGAGGTGATAATTGATGTTTTGCAATGGAGGACTATATGTTTATATATCTATTGGGATCAACATTCGTCTATTGACATCAAATTTCGCCTAATGTGTCTTTTAAAGGAACGTGGTGATTAAACTTCATCAAATTATATATTTACATGAACATCCATATTAAACATCCAAAATATAAGTGTATTTTTGTACGAATTAATCGAATTATTGACGTGGTACTGAACAACATTTATGAGGTATCAGTATTGATCAATGTGTTATTAATTGAGTTTGCGTTGTTTTTTTTACCTAACATGTGTTATTATTTCCAATTATTGTCGTACAATTTTGAGAAACTCCTGTAAATATTCTCTGACGGTCCAGAACCTTCTAGAATATTCTCAATGAAGTGTTTTTTTTTACATGTATATGTGTTATATTTGTTGGGTAAACTGTTACTCACTTAAAAAACGTTTTAGTCTTAGAGAAAGCTAAATTTTCTCAATTCGTCTTTATTAGTAAGACCCATCTGAAATTGAGGACGAAAAAACTTTATTCAGTCACAAACACTGAGATTTATGCAGTTTTCATCTTTTTTTAGTGTCGTTTGTGATTTTCATTTTATTCCGTTCGATCCATTACTTGTATATAGAATGTGTTATTGACGACAAACAAGGGTGATGTGTTACTTATGAGTCAACGTTTGTTGTTATCCATAAGACATTTGTTATTTTTGCTATGTTATAAGTATTTATTTTTTACACAATTTAGGGAAAATATAATATCGTTTTACTAATCGGTATAAATTCGAGGTACCCATGAGAAATTGAGGTCTATTTTACCTTATTGAGTCAATAACACGGAGATTTAAGCAGTTTTCATTTGTTTTTAGTATCGTTTGTGATTTTTGTTTTATTCCTTTCGATCCATTACTTGTATACAGAATGTGTTATTTACGACAAACAAGGCGTTATTACCTTTCAGCGATGTGTTACTTCTAAGTCAACATTTGTTATTATTCATAAGGCGTTTGTTATTTTTTGCTATGTTATAAGTATTTCTTTTTTACACGATTTAGGGAAAATATAATATCCGTTTCTTGCAACTAATCAGTATAAATTCGAGGTACCCATGAGAAATTGAGGTCTATTTTACCTTATTGAGTCAATAACGCGGAGATCTAAGCAGTTTTCATCTGTTTTTAGTAGCGTTTGTGATTTTCGTTTTATTCCTTTCGATCCATTACTTGTATACAGAATGTGTTATTTACGACAAACAAGGCGTTATTACCTTTCAGCGATGTGTTACTTTTAAGTCAATATTTGTTATTATCCATAAGGCATTTGTTATTTTTTGCTATGTTATAAGTATTTCTTTTTTACATGATTTGGGGAAAATATAATATCCGTTTCTTGCAACTAATCCGTATAAATTCGAGGTACCCATGAGAAATTGATGTCTATTTTACCTTATTGAGTCAATAACGCGGAGATTTATGCAGTTTTCATCTGTTTTTTAGTGTCGTTTGTGATTTTCATTTTATTGCTTTCGATCCATTACTTGTATACAGAATGTGTTATTTACGACAAACAAGGCGTTATTACCTTTCAGCAATGTGTTACTTCTATGTCAACATTTGTTATTATCCATAAGGCATTTGTTATTTTTTGCTATATTCGTTATTTCTGACGATTAAAGCTGCAAATTACATATACAAATCATACCCACGATCAAATTAACAATAATTTCAACATATTAGGTCATAAACTTTGATATTTTCGGCTACAGTCTCAACGATTTCTGTTATTTGTGTTTATCAGTTTTTTTCTGTAATTAGCTTCCATAGATTTTTTGAAGATTTTTTTTCAATCTCAACGATTTATGTTTATCATTTTCGGCTACAATTTCAACGATTTCTGACGATTAAAGCTGCAAATTAGAAATACAAATCGAGCTTGAAGATTTTTTTGAGAGGATTCGAGCTTGCATCGAAAATCACTCGTTGGAGAAGACGATGGCAAAGGTTTGTAAATTTCGCATCTGTTAGAGGGTATATATGTCATATCGCATAGTTTGGGTATTTTTCTCTATGAGTTTTGAAAAGTAGGTCCTTCATACTAAATGGAACTTTATTGGGGCCTGAACACTAGTTTAAAATATTATCAGGGCCTGACTGATAATAAACCCTGTAATCAATTATATATTCACTGATCAATATCTCATTCAAATAATGGGCAATATTCCTTACATGTACTATTGAATAATTATGAACGCCCGATTTCCTTCAGCTAAGTCCTTTCCATCTATAAATGAGCATTTAAATATTAAATATATATATAATATATTTATCATAAATTCGTATCATATATATTATATGAATCATTTTGATTTGTCTCATATGATGATCAAATAACTTATTTTATAATTATTTTGTCATCACATTTATATCTCCATGTAATATAGAAAACATAGTCTCTTTGATCTTTTTCTTTTCGGTGTGACCCAGCAGGATCCATGTCATGTTGGCAATAGAATTAGATCTCATTCTAATTCTATAAATAATAAGTGGTACCTAGCAAATACATTAACATTACCAAGTGATATAGATAATAAGTATCTCGAATACGTATCACCATCCTAAAGCATTAATTGCTTGTGTCAATTCCTTATCGCATAATATCCTAAATAAGTTCAAGGTGGGAACGTGTCATCCTTGCAAACTTATTTATTTCTTGATTCCAAAAGTTTAGTCGATACGATTGCTCTTAATCACATTGCATGCATTACGATAGCACTTTTATCAATGGGCCCATGGATATCATCACTCATAAAATATGAGGGACAAAATACTCTTGATGAACATTATCCACTGCACTAGTCACGCCTTTCGTAGCACAACCAATATAGTTACCTTTTACGGCTGACATTGGACAATACTAACAGACACGCATTTCTAGTGTTGAAAAATGAGCATCTCATATTATAGAATTCAAGATAGGGGTGAAACATTAATGACACAAACACAATCCATGATATGTTTCATTCGGGTCTAACCGATATCTTAATCTCCATTTTATATCTATGTGATTAAACTTTATAACTCTTTATCAAATAGTTTGTAGAATATAACTATCATTTAATCCACACATTAATCTTGAACACGACAATTAGTGTTCCATGCTAAATTCAAGATTAAGGATAATTTAGAGTAGATATTATTTTTTCAATATGGAATTCTACAATCTAAGTCATCGACTTAAATGACCAATTAATAACTAATTTGCTTAAGGAACAAAATGATATAAATCATTCATTCGCGAAAATAAAAAGCGCAAAAGTATAAATATGGGCTTCTTGGTCACAATACTAACAATACCAGACACACATATATCATTCTAACTAAGCAACTTTTTATTACACAACACAACACATAAAACATGAAAACACCCACCGCAAAAGATCAAAATGGACATTATTTCTTCTCGCCGTCGTCACCATTAGTCAACATATTGCTAGATTCTTGTTTCCCTATTAATCTCCCTTGAATATCTAATGGTTGTTCCCTTAAAGAGAAAAAAAAAAACAATGATGATAATTACATGAACAAACCATTGATGATCATTCGAGGAAGAAGAACTTATTACTATATACTCACCATCTGATGAAAGCGTTCCTCGAACATCTAAAGAAACCCAGCGACCCAATGATCTGTGTTTCCCATATGTTGCGGTTGATGCCAGCTGTTTTTCGCAACATTATGTTACCGAAAAAGACCAAATAGAAAATCCCATCAGTTGCTGCCATAAAGATGTATTAGAAGCTTACAGATCAAAGAAAAAACATGAACACATTGATTTGCTCTTTTAGATAGATTGTTAACATTCTCTGCCACTTTTTCGTGCTACTCCTTGAAGCTTCTGTAGACCCATATTAGCACTTAGTCGATTCGCCTAATCATCACAATGAGAGAAATACCACACAATATTCAGAAAATATGGAATTTGCAAGCAGGTCAAATAACGTCGAGACGTTTTAAATGAAAGGCATTATATTCATACCTTAATGAAGCTAAGATTAAGCGCGTCTCTTGAGTAGTCACGATTAGGCCTGTAAACGAGCCGAGCTCGGCTTTTCTGGGCTCGAGCTCGATCGAGATTTTCAGCTCACGGCTCGAGCTCGAGCTCATTACACCTAGATGAGCTCGAGCTCGAGCTTTTAATAAAAAAAATTAATAAACTAATAAAAATAATATAAAAATATAAAAAATTTAAAAAAATCGAGAATTTAAAAACAAATTAGAAAATTAAAAATATATAAATTAATATTAAAATATAAATTAATATAAAAATATAAAAAATTTAAAAAAAAAAAAAGAAAAGCTCGCGAGCCTGTTCGCGAACTTTCGAGCCACTATATCTGGGCTCAAGCTCGAGCTCGACATAAACGAGCTTGAGCTCGAGCTCATTTATATCGAGCTCGAGCCGAGCTTTTGCCGAGCCGTTCGTCGAGCTCACGAGCCGGCTCGGCTCATCTTTCACCCCTAGTCACGATCAAGAGTACGCATCACATATTGGTTATAGTGGTCCTCATAATGATACCGGACATTGATATTCTACTTGTTCTCTGAGTTTCTTTTAATTTCCAAGCAGCTTTGACCTAAATATAAACATTTAGCATATGGCGATTCTATCAGGAAATAGCTTTTATTTAAGAAAAAAATAGACGTGATTTATTTTTTAAGAAAACGGGTGGGCTAAGCCCTCCAGGCCCGCCAGTCGGCGGGCTTGCCCGCGCCCGCCCCGCCAGTGGCAGGCTTTGGTAGGCTACGGGCCGGCCCGCCCCGCCGGCCCATTTTGACAGCTCTAGTATTGTTATTCAACGCAAATGTTCTTGAAAATTAAATATTTGTGTGCGATGGGAAAAACATAACTATTATTTTTATGGAGGAGAAAGAGAAAATGAGTCTTTGTTGGTGGTGACTCGTGGGCAGAAAAAGGCTACACGGAAACACAAAAATATAGCCAATTTTAAGCAAAATACAGTTGTGCTTTTACTCAAATATTTTAATTATATTTTTATCCACTAACTTTTACTCCAATAACACTAAGTTTCTAAATAAAAATAATATTCACATTTATTACCATCAAAATTAATTCATAAATACAATATAATGTAATTTAAATTCAAAATAAACCTAAATATTCTTTATTATTTGTTAATTATATTTTATTAAATAATTAATAATTATGATTTATTTAAATTAAAAATGAGAAATTGAAGTAAATATAATTAGCGTTAGTTTTTCTTTTGTCGTGATGTGTCAATCCTTTCCATGATCGGAAATTTTTAGAATGATTTGATTATGAGCTACCTCGCAAAGGTTGAGAAATTATATTGGGAGAAGATTCATGGCGAATCTCTTAGGATCCCATAAGATGGCAAAAATAACATTATTTTCTACCCTAAAAATAATATTCATTTATTACCATCATAATTAATTTATATAAACATTGATAAAGTAACTTAAATTTTACACCAAAAATCCTTTATCATTATCATTATTATTATTTATGAAATAATTAATAATTATAACCTTATCAACTTAAAAATAAAAAATCAATAAATAAAGTGAGATTAACGTTGTTTTACTTTTGTCGTGTCAATACGTTTCAGGATCCGAAATTTGTTGATTCTTCGGTTTCGGTCTGGTCGGCGGCAGATAAAGCTTCGACAATAAATAGAACTTCAGCAGTAGATAGTCGGAAGATGGAGTGTTATCTTCTGCAGTGATTGACGTGCGATCCCTTGTAGCAGATCTGATTAAAGTTTCTAGAATGAAATTAACAATCTTCAAACCCAGATGCAGTGCGTGAGGGCCCAGTACATGAAGACTGCAAGGACGACTACGAGCAGGCACATGAGGATGAACAGCTCGTTCCGCAGTCTGTTGAAATTCTCCATCGGATCCATGACTTTGGACGATGTAGACACAGTCGAGGCGTGTGTTGGACACACTGTCCGTAAGACGAAATCGCCCCGATATCAGTGCTTTTGGTTAGCAGCGATCGTCCCCAAGATACAACGACTTCTAAACTCGAAATCGCAACACAACGATTCGAATTTTTCCGAGGAATCGTACTCAAAACACGAGTTTTTCTTGCTTCGGGATTTTAGGGAGTATAGGAGTGAGTTATGCAATTTTGTGGGTTGAAAGTGAATAAAATTTCCAACTCATTTGGGGTCTATTTATAGACTTTTCCCGCAGGGACTTAATCGCAAATTCAAGAACTTACTGGGCTGCTTCTGTAATTTTCCAGGGGTCGGAATGAGATATTTCGAAACTTCTGGACTGTCGGTCTATTTACTGGCCCGCGACAGGCCCGGTTCTCAGGCCGACAGCCCGAATCTTCAGCATGTCCCACCGGCGGCGGCCCGATTCTCCGACCTGCCCCACCGGCGGCTCAACCGACACCTCTTGTTCGGCCGACCGACAGCTCCTAGTGTTGTGCCGGATCAGCCCCACAGCCCAGCCCAACAGCCCACTGCAGCCCAGATCCAATGGATCGTGCCACCTCATCTTGACTGCCCAATCATCTTCACCTCGACTGCTGTCACCGCCACCGCCACATCACTGCCCGCCAGAGCATAAATTTAAGCTCCTAAATGCTCCTCGCTCCGATGAGAAGTGCAAAGTGCGCGCCTCAAAGCGCCCATTGTGCACTTTGGCACGACTCGGCCGCGGGCGTGGTGCGAGGCACCGACTCGCACCGGGCTATTACTTGGGCCAAAAGTCACACAAGTTTCTCAAGCCCACTTAAATCCACTTAAGCCCACAAGCCCATTTAAGCCCATACACATAGCAAGCCCTTTTGAATAAACCCACATGGGTTTCTATATATATGGTGAAGATTTTCTTAGTGTCTAACAATGTGGGACACTTAATTCCCCCACTTAAACACTATCAACCATTTTAATGGTTATTGGGCCAACTTCGGAAATTAATTTCTCATTCACCCGATATCGGTTTTGAGCGTATTAATATTCAATGAATCCCCGTGAAACATATATTCGTAATCTTTCAATGATTTCTTGTTTCGACATTCGATGGCTTCCCGATTTAATTAAAATCGGAACTGGATTTAGTAATGGGTTTATTACAAATAATTTGGCCCAATTGGCCCAAATACTCAAAAAACCCAACAATCCCCCACATGAATGGAAATTAATGCAAGTGCTAGCATGCTGACTCTTGCAAGAAAAACTCGACGATCCATCACTGCATCAAGATAGGTAGCTTGTGGCTTTCAACCTTCCCTATTGAAACGCAATCGAATTTACTCGCTGTTCAGCGAACATGATGTCTTGAACTGACAGCTTTTGTGTAAATTAAGACAACTACGTACACACAGTGACGTATCTAATTTCTTTTAATTCTCACGTTGTGTCCATTTCGGCCTTGGACCATATCTTGGATTCATAAGTGTTAATATTGAAGCGGCCCCACTTCTCACTTATATAGGTGATCAACTATTAGGACTTAATCCTAGAGTATCCCGAAATACTCCACCGTCAGGTATAGCCATCATTAAAAAACAACATTGCTTGCCCTATACCACACGTCATCGGGTAATTACTTGGACAGCTTATGAGAATGAGCTTCTTAGAAAATTCCAAGTAAACTACTGAACTTCACTCAGCTTAGTTGTCTCATTGAACCAAGTTTGTGGGATCTCCACTCATCATGGTTGAGTTACCACCGAGCTCGTTCTTGAGTGTGTGGTTTTTAAGCGCCATTCCCCTTACTGTGTTATAATGCTGATCTCTAGCAATGCCTTTCGTCAAAGGATCTGTTATGTTCTCTTTAGACTTCACATAGTCAATAGCGATTATTCTACTAGAGATCAGTTGTCGTACGGTATTATGTCTTCGACGTATATGTCGAGACTTACCACCATACATACTATTTTGTGCCCTACCAATTGCGGCCATACTGTCGCAATGTATCATAATGGCCGGCACAGGCTTATTCCAACAAGGAATGTCCTCCAAAAAATTACGAAGCCATTCTGCTTCTTCGCCAGCTTTATCTAGTGCAATAAACTCCGATTCCATCGTAGATCGAGCTATGCACGTTTGCTTGGAGGATTTCCAGGAGATTGCTTCACCACCAATGTTAAATACATAACCACTCGTGGACTTGGAGTCTTTGCTATCAGATATCTAGTTGGCATCGCAGTAACCTTCAAGAACTGTTGGATATCTCATGTAGAGTATGCCATGATTAATAGTGTGCTTCAGATATCTCAGCACCCTTCTCAAGGCTATCCAATGATTACTCCCAGGATTACTCGTAAACCTGCTGAGTTTACTGATTGAATATGCTATATCAGGTCGAGTGTAGTTCGATAAATACATTAGACTACCAATCACTCGAGCATATTCATGTTGTGATATGGGTTCTTTTCTGTTTTTGGCCAGATGTAGATTTAGATCTACAGAAGTCTTAGCCGGAGGATCATCAAAGGCATTACATTTCTTTAACACGTTCTCAACATAATGAGATTGTGTCAACACAATTCCTTCACACGTCTTAGAGACATTTATCCCTAGTATGACTTTAGCCAAACCCATATCCTTCATACTGAAATTATTTTTCAGCATAATCTTCGTGTTTACAATCATTTTCTGATTGCTTCCCGTGATTAACATGTCGTCTACATAAAGATAGGCAATCACGAATTCATCGTATGTGCCCTTAATGTAAACACATTTGTCACACTCATTGATTTTGAACCCATTCGATAGCATAGTCATATCGATTTTTTGGTGCCATTGCTTTGGTGCTTGTTTAAGCCCATAAAGCGACTTCACTAGTCGGCACACTTTGTTTTTCTGCCCAGGTATTACAAACCCTTCAGGCTGATCCATGTAGATTTCTTCTTCGAGGTCTCCATTTAGGACTGCTGTTTTTACATCCATTTGGTGTACCTCGAGATCATGCAATGCTGCAATAGCAAATAGAACCCGTATTGACGTAATTCTCGTTACAGGTGAATAGGTATCGAAGAAATCATACCCTTCCTTTTGGGAATATCCCTTGGCTACTAAACTAGCCTTATATTTCTCAATTGTCGTTTCATATTTCCTTTTAAGGACCCACTTGCATCCTAATGGTTTACACCCTTTTAGGAAATCAGGCCCAAATGATTTGGCCACTTTTTTACGTTTACTTTGCCGTGGTTCCTCAACTTCTGGAGACGAAACTTCAACGGCTTCATAAGTTCTTTTACAACTTACTCCATTTCTTTCCTTCATTGGAAAGATGTTCTCAAAGAAAACAGCATTTCTCGATTCAATAATCATCCCAGAATTCAAGTCGGGAATTTCTGACTTATACACCAGAAATCTATATGCATTACTATTTTCTGCATATCCAATGAAAATGCAGTCAACTTTCTCGGTCCTATCTTGACCTGTTTTGGTTTAGGTACTTCGACCTTTGCTAGGCACCCCCACACTTTAAGATATCCATAGGAATGTTGTCTACTTTTCCACAATTCGTACGGCGTTTTATCCCGTTTCTTGTGTGTCAACATATTTAGAATGCGATTTGATAACAGTATGACTTCCCCCCACAAATTTTGGGGTAGCCTTGAACTGATTAGCATCGCATTCATCATCTCCTTAAGAGTTCTATTTTTACGTTCAGCAACGCCATTTGATTGAGGTGAATATGGCGCCGTCGTCTGATGAATAATACCATGTTCTCGGCAAAATTCCACAAACGGTGCCACGCATTTTCCTCCTCTGTCTCTTCTAATTATTTTGATCTTAGAGTTAAGCTGATTTTCAACTTCACTCTTATATCTTTTGAAAGCATCAAGAGCTTCGTCTTTACCGCTTAAAAGATACACATGACAGTACTTCGTGCAATCGTCGATAAACTTAATAAAGTATTTCTTTCCACCTCTAGTTTGCACGAATTCCAGATCGCATATATCAGTATGGATCAGTTCTAGTGGTGAACTATTTCTCTCGACAGAGAAAAATGGTGCTTTTACCATCTTTGCTTCCGCGCAGATTTCACACTTCCGTTGTGAATCGATTTCCATTTGTGGAAGTAAGTTTAAACTTATCAACTTTTTCAGTTTGTTTAAACTCATGTGTCCTAATCTACCATGCCTTAAATTAGACAACTCAACCAAGTAAGAAGACCTGACTTTATTATTATCAGCGATCTTAATATCGCGTTTTACAGGCATTACAGATAATTTAAAAAAGGCCCTTCTCGAGGTAACCTTTGCCAATAAAATGACCATTATTGGTCAGTACATATTTGCCAGCCTCAAACACTTGTCTAAATCCGGCGTTACTGAACAGAGCGTCGGACACCAGATTCTTGCGGCTGCCTGGGACATGCAGCACGTCCACAAGCGTCACTTCCTTGCCTGGGGTCATCTTCGGTACCACACGTCCCAATCCTACGATGTTGGACGTCGTCGCGTTCCCCATATAGAGCGTCCTACCCGAAACAGGCGTGTAAGTGGAGAACATTTCTTTGTCGGAGCAGATGTGGTGCGTAGCTCCATTGTCAATTTACCAGTAGTTCGAATTTTCCACGGCGTTTGCCTCGTACACAACTGCAGTCAGGTCTAGCTCCAACGTGTCCGTCGTCGGCTGCTTCTCTTCAGTGAGATGCGCCCGAATCTTATTAACTCTCTTCTTTTTACAACAATCATTGGCCATATGCCCAGGTTTATCGCAGTGATAACAGTTTCCCTTAATTCTCCTGGAATTTGGGTCTGGCTTATTTTGGGGCGGACCTGGCCTTTTCCGCTTGTTGCCATAGCTCGGCTCGGCCAAGTTGGCTTCCGCCTCCATATTGCCCCTCTTGTTCTTGGCTTCGTTCTTTCGGTTATCTTCCTAGATCCGAAGCCGCACAATCAGATCCTCAAGCCCCATCGCCTTTCGTTTGTGCTTGAGGTAATTCTTGAAATCCTTCAACAGAGGCGGCAGCTTCTCGATAATCGCAGCTACCTGGAAGGTTTTGCTGATCTACATATTTTTGGCGTGAATATCATGGATAATCAGCTGCAGATCACGGACTTGGTCCAGCACCGGCTTAGAGTCGGTCATCTTATAATCATAAAATTTGCTGACGATGAACTTTTTCAGTCCGGCATCGTCGGTCTTATACTTTTTGTCCAACGAATCCCACAACTCTTTCGCAGTCGTAGCCACTGCATAGACGTTGTATAGGGAGTCGTTGAGGGCGTCGTTCATTATGATTTCATGCGTCTAACGCAGCCCTTTCTTGCCCAACCCAACTGCCCACTACAGCCCAGATCCAATGGATCGCGCCACCTCATCTGGACTGCCCAATCATCTTCACCTTGACTGCCATGTCACCGCCACCGCCACGTCACTGCCCGCCGGAGCATAAATTTAAGCTCTCCAATGCTCCCCGCTCCGATGCGAAGTCCAAAGTGCAAAGTGCGCCTCAAAGCGCCCATTGCGCACTTTGGCACGGCTCCGCCATGGGCGCGGGCTCGGTGAAAACTCATACAAGTTTCTCAAGCCCATTAAACCCACTTAAGCCCACAAGCCCATTTAAGCCCATACACATAGCAAACCCTTTTAAATAAACCCACATGGGTTTATATATATATGATCACGATTTTCTTAGTGTCTAACCAATGTGGGACACTTAATTCCCCCACTTAAACACTATCAACCATTTTAATGGTTATTGGGCCAACTTCAGAATTAATTTCTCATTCACCCGATATCGGTTTTGAGCGTATTAATATTCGTTAGAATCCCCGTGAAACATAGATTCGTAATCTTTCAACGATTTCTCGTTTCGACATTCGACGGCTTCCGGATTTAATTAAAATCGGAACTGAATTTATTAATGGATTTATTACAAATAATTTGGCCCAATTAGCCCAAATACTCAAAAAACCCAACAAAATTTATTGGGATGATTATAAGGCATCACTTAGGCCCATTTATAACAGCAAATTATAAGCGTAAAAACACCCTAACGAACTTTTAAATCGCTGAGAGAAGCCTTTAGACACCCATTTTAAGAAAATTACACGTCTAATGCTAGATAATAAATAAATCACCCTAGACGCGAGGTGCCATGTTGGAAATATTATATATAAGATATGTGATGATACCCTTTTTTCAAGTTTAACGTTTTTAGGAGGAGTGGTCATTCAACAAACACTCTAGGGTTGCAAACGAATCGAATCGAGTCGTATTCTATACTCGTATCTATTAACTATTAGAGTATTTATATTCCTATTTTGATTGCTTTTCGAATCTTAAAATCGATGAGTTCGTATTTGAAAATATTCATATCGGATGTTCGATTATATTTTATTTACTAATAAATATAAATAATATTATATTTAAAATATATATTGAATTATAATATAAGATATGTTTATTTTTTTATTTTTCTTTTATACTAAAAACAATATATTTATGACATATATTGAATTATAATATGCTACATTTAAAATATGCATCGAATTATAATATATTATATTCAAATATATATTGAATTTCGAATCGAATATTCGATAAATAATCGAATAATACATTAATATTTGTATTCATATTCGAAATATAGAAATATTTTCTTTCAGAATCATATTCAAAATATTCTAAATCAAACCTTAAATTCCGATTGAAATCTTGAATCGAACAAAAGAAATTCGACTCATTTGAAGCCTTAATCTAACACCCTCTAACTCGACACCTGTTTAAAGAGGAATATTACACACACCCGTAAGTCTCGTTATTACAGTAAACGGAAACGATGGTAAAAAAACAAACTTCCATTGCTGACATCAAAATACACATGTACGTACAGTCGAGTTGCACCATTAAATCAAAAGACATCGATTTTTCGAATCATTATACTTACGATTAATCAGCACATATTCATTACCTTTAATTTCAAGATATGCATCCACGTGACTTCGTTTCCTTTAAACGTTACGTGGATGTAAGAGCATCACTCAGATGTCCTCATATCTCACCTATAAATATCCCACGACTTCGTTTACTAAGCTCACATCATTCAAAAGGAATTCGGTCTTCACTGTTTATTGCCTATGAAAATTGAAATCTTCAACAACAATTAATCGTCGAAAAAGAGCAAATAATCCATCATGGCTTCTGCTACTTGCTACACAGTGATGGCGCCAGCAATGTCTTGCCGAGGAGAAAGCAGTATTACGAGGTTTGGCCCTCAGCCAAGTAGCTATGCCTTGCCACTGATGAAGAGGAATGCCAAGTTTACTGTCCGAAGCATGAGACAGGTATATATATTAAAGTGTTTTCTTTACATACATAGACGAACTTATGGTTTATAGGAAAATTTGGTTATCGCATCGAACTATTGTACATTAGTCTTCGAGGGTCGTATCGTTAAAATTTTCCTTCTTTTTTCCGCGGCGAAATCCTTATACCAACACACATTTATGCTGTGTTTGGATTAAGGAAACTGGTGAGGGAAAAAACTAAAGAGAACGTAATTTCCCTTTCCTTCCCCACAGTTTGTTGAAATAATTGATTTTTTATGATTTTAACTTTAAACTTAATTTAAGTATTCTTTTTTCTTTTCTTTTCCTAGTAATATTTCTCTAAACAATCAAACATAAAAATTATTAGTGTTACCCCCGGATTTCACCGGGTTCAGATGAAACGCTCAGAGACCGTTAAACGACCAAAACGGAATAAGGCGGGAAGCCCTACGAGAGATAGAGGAGTTCTCTAAGCATACCCCCTCGGCCGAGGGAGAAAAATATGCCACTCGGGCAGAGGCATGGAAAGAATACCCTAGGAGACAGGAGGCACGCGGCCCTGGGCCGAATGGAGACTGGGCATATCGCCCCTTCGGGAGATGCGAACCAGGCTCACTTGGGAATGGCATCTATGCGTCCCGACCTGGGGTAAGGTGAAGCCCCACGGTCCCCACTGGGATATGCACAGGGAAATCTCGGAACCCCACGAGGCAACCGTATGCCGAAGTCGCTCTAAACCCCCAGAAGGCAGCTGCATGCTGAAGTCGCCCTAAGCCCCAGAAGGCAGTCGCATGCCGAAGTCGCTCTAAGCCCCAAAGGGCAGCTGCATGCCGAAGTCACCCTAAGCCCCAGGAGACAATCTCATGCCACAAAACGCCCGAAGCCCAGGGGACGACCGCCTGAGGAAAACTCCCGAAGGCAGTTACCCCACTACCTTAGATCGTGTTTGAAGGCCACTGACACGTACGTGATCAACCCAACGTGGGGAAACCGCTCAGGGTCAAATCCGGATGCACCAAACGCGGAGGCAACTGCTAAGGGGCGCTGAACGTGGGGAATAACCGTCAAGGGCTGAGCTTGTCCCTCCAACACTATAAATACCATTAGAAATTCCCCTAACGAGGTACGTTTTTCCGATAATCATACCATTACTATACCATTTTCACTGCTCACTCAAGCACTTTACTACCACACCACATCACTTTACATTGTCCTCTTTCACTACTTTGCACCTGGAAAACAACCCTCACTCCTAACCCTGTTTCAACAGCTTATAAGTCCAAGTTCGCGGCGAAGTTCAGACGGAAAGAGGAAGAAGGCAGCTCGTCGCCCACAGCGGCAGATCGTTCATTTTCCGACCGCATCAAATTGGCGCCGTCTGTGGGAACGTTTAGTTCTTAAAAAATTCATTTGACGCTGGTCGGAACCGATCAAACACCGCCAAAGGGTGACGCGCTGAATACGAAGAACGTGTTAAGGAGGACAAAATACACTTCAAGGAAGTTTAAACGCCAGACACAGGTATGGGCGAACATGCCGTCGAGAGGCCATCGTCAACGTCTAGACGGATATTATTACCAAGGCAATCGGTGAAAAGTTAGCATCGGAACCATGGAAGAGAAGATAAACGCATTTTCAACAGTTACGATGGAAAATCGCGACGAGACAACACTGCCAAAATACATCAAAATCAAGGAGCACGTGGCGGTTCGCTTACACCAAGTCAAAATACTTAGTCCACGACGGGGTCAAATAGAAGTTCTAGCATAATAGAGAGACAAAAGAAAAACAACCGAGGCCGACTCAATTAGGGATGTCCGTCATCAGCACTCCCTGAACGTCCGCCCTTCGGGTCCTTAATCTCCAGGGCAGCATCTTCCAGTGAATCATCGAGGGGAAGGGAACCAAACGCCTAGGCTACATTTAGGAAGTCAAATGGATACTCGGACTCGGAAAAACCTTGTGCTCGAATCTGGGCCAAACACCCCTTGAAGCCATGGTCAAAGTAGGCACACGCCTTCTCAGCCACTTCGTCCGCCGGCACATACTTGCGAGCGATTTTCTCCTCAAGTTGAGCTATCACTGCCTCGCACTCTAGGATCTTTTCGCGGCTTATCTTGAGTTTTTCCCCCAGCTTGGCGGTTTTCACCTCTAAAGAGCTTTCTCGAGCCTTGTGTTCGTCAACCTCCAGAACATGCTTTTCGGCCTTAGCCTCTAAGTTCGAGTTGGCAAGTTGCAACTTCGTGTTGGAGTCTCGAAGCGTGAGGACGTGCTCCACAGTCTCCGTCCATCAAGGAGTAGGCCTGCAAAAAGAAAGTCATGAGGGGAAATTCTAAGATAGTTAAATCGAAAAACATTCCCGGCAAACCTGTCCCTGGATCACGGCTAGAGTCTCGAGGAGTTCCTTGACCTTAAGACGTTTGAGGTAGCCCTGATCATTGCGGTAGGAAAAATTTCGAAGGAAATTCAAGGAGCTCAGACCATCCGCCTCATGGAAAAAATCAGGTCGATCCATGTTCTCCAAAGAAGAAGAGATTTCCGGGCCTTCAGGAGAGGTCGGGGGAGTTGGTATCTCGACGGACACTTTTGGCTTCTTAGCCGAAGAACCTCCTCGGGAAGAAAGAGCCTCCCTCTTCATAGGAACCTTAGGCCGGGAGTAGGCGCAGTGGAAGGTGAAGGAGCTTCGACCTTCCCTTTGGCTTTCAGATGCTCCCGAGCAGCCATCAAGGTAGCCTGGTCCATCCTAGCGTCTGCGAGGGAAAAGCGGAAATGAGCAAGAGAAAAACAATCAGAGAAAATGGAGGAAAACCCATGGGACAATGCCCGAACCTAATTACACCAAGTGAAGCCCGGCCCGAACAAGCTATGAGGCAAGAGCAAGATATATTTGGTTGAGCTCCAGGGACATATGAGACATTTCTGAAGAAAAATTTATCACTCGGCTCCTCGGTATTTCTCCGGAAAAACAAACCTCGGGAAAGACAAGGAAACAGAATCATGGGATGCAATCAACAAAATTAATTCCTCGAGGGACGTCTTAAAAAGCGATTCGCGGATGAATCAAGAGAAGAAAAAGCTATCGGGCAGAAGAAGGCGGAAATACCTCATTAAGGGGCAGAAAGTCCCTCCGCATGAGGCCGAAGTCCCGGACCTAAGACGACCACCATCAAATTGGCACCTTCGACAAGGCCCGATACGCGCGAAGGTACCCGACATTATCTAGAATGACAAAGCTATTGACTTCGAGAACCAGATTTCGCCGGTGCCAAGAAACTCCACCTCAAAACTCGCCAAGTCAAAGTCGCCCCTGCAAAATGGGAGGTACCCCAGATTCCATCATGATATTTCGAAAACTGTTATTTGCCTTTGCAGATCATTTCCGAGGAAAAGGACGACACCCTGAGGTTCTCCTAATAGACTATATACACCGAGAACTCGCCCACTTGCAAAATGAAAGCGCCGATCAAAAACTTCGCCCAATAAACAAGATCGAAGACCTTGGCCAAGGAAGAGAAGACCCTCTCTAAGAGGCAGAAATCCCTCTCTAAGAGGCAGAAATCCCTCCCTGTGAGGCAGAAAAGTCCCTCTATAAGAGGCTGAAATCCCTCTCTAAGAGGCAGAAATCCCTCCCTGTGAGGCAGAAAAATCCCTCTCTAAGAGGCAGAAAATCCCTCCCTGTGAGGCAGAAAAATCCCTCTCTAAGAAGCAGATATGCCCCTCGGGCAGAGGCATGGAAAGAATACCCTAGGAGACAGGAGGCCGGCCCTGGGCCGAATGGAGACTGGGCATATCGCCCCTTCGGGAGATGCGAATCAGGCTCACTTGGGAATGGCATCTATGCGTCCCGACCTGGGGAAAGGTGAAGCCCCACGGTCCCCACTGGGATATGCACAGGGAAATCTCGGAACCCCACGAGGCAACCGTATGCCGAAGTCGCTCTAAACCCCCAGAAGGCAGCTGCATGCTGAAGTCGCCCTAAGCCCCAGAAGGCAGTCGCATGCCGAAGTCGCTCTAAGCCCCAAAGGGCAGCTGCATGCCGAAGTCACCCTAAGCCCCAGGAGACAATCTCATGCCACAAAACGCCCGAAGCCCAGGGGACGACCGCCTGAGGATAACTCCCGAAGGCAGTTACCCCACTACCTTAGATCGTGTTTGAAGGCCACTGACACGTACGTGATCACCCCAACGTGGGGAAACCGCTCAGGGTCAAATCCGGATGCACCAAACGCGGAGGCAACTGCTAAGGGGCGCTGAACGTGGGGAATAACCGTCAAGGGCTGAGCTTGTCCCTTCAACACTATAAATACCATTAGAAATTCCCCTAACGAGGTACGTTTTTCCGATAATCATACCATTACTATACCATTTTCACTACTCACTCAAGCACTTTACTACCACACCACATCACTTTACATTGTCCTCTTTCACTACTTTGCACCTGGAAAACGGAAACCGCCCTCTTGACCAAGGCAAGAGGGAAAACGACCCTCACCCCTAACCCTGTTTCAACAGCTTATAAGTCCAAGTTCGCGGCGAAGTTCAGACGGAAAGAGGAAGAAGGCAGCTCGTCGCCCACAGCGGCAGATCGTTCATTTTCCGACCGCATCAATTAGTTATCCTTTTCAATCTTAATTCAGGATGATCAGAAGGAGCAGCAGCAGCAAACGCATGACGGAGGAACCGACCTGACTCCTAACAGAAGTAAGGTGACGACAAAGAGAACCACCGATTTGTTCTCGAATTCGACGGACTGGCGCCAGAGAGGATCAACGGTCGGGCGGCAATGATCGGATTCGTGGCGGCTGTAGGTGTGGAGTTAGCGACCGGGCGGGACGTATTTTCTCAGGTGTTCAACGGAGGGGTTCAATGGTTCCTTCTTACGAGCGCAGTGTTGGCGCTCGCCACGCTGGTTCCTATCTACAGAGGGCTTTCCCCCGAAGTGAAGAACAACGGGTTTTGGAATTCAGACGCCGAGATATGGAATGGGAGGTTCGCCATGATTGGGCTTGTGGCTCTCGCCTTTACGGAGTACGTCAAAGGCGGTCCGCTAATCAATGTGTGAAGATACTATGCGCCCTGTGGGGATCCCCGCCCCGTTCCCATCCCCGTGGGGCACCAATACGTATAATCATAAAATTATCCTTTCAAACACTATCTTATTCTTTTGATTTGTTTCCCTTATCTCGCGTCAGTCACAATTTTTTGTGACTATATGTCATACTTTTCTTCACTCGCACGATAAATTTCTAACACTATTTTTCATCGGCGTAACAATAATGGATGACAAAAAATTACATTAAAAATGTTGTAGGATGGGAATCCCCGTGGGGAAAAAAACCCCGAAAATCACCGCGAGGATGGGGATGGGGGAAAAATTTCCCCGTTTGATAACGGGGATGTCGGGATTAGCGAGCCACCACCTAACCGGAGGTCGCCGGAATAGGCCTGAGAGGTTGGCCAGTTGAACTGAGGTTAGAGATGAAGGTTTAGCTGAAGAGAAGATGCGCCGAGCTACAGTCACCGTCCGATCAAGGTGCCCGCGAGATCTGATGGGTGAGATTAAAAGATGGTGTTTGAATGTGAATCGTTGGATGACGCGGGAACGAGATCTATGGCCCAGATTAGAAGATGCAAGCTTATGCGGATCATGGATACAGACCGCCGGATCGCAATCGGATGGCTAGGATTAAAGTTGCCATTCCACTTATAGAAGCGTCATGGAAGTTATGTGACTTCACGTGGAAAGCCTGTGGCGATGTGGCAGATTATAAGGCGTCAGATCAGAATAAACGGACGGACCTGATCGATCGCGAAGCATGCTTTGTATGTGATTTCAGCTGTATAAATATCAGTCCACTGAGTTCGACTTATCATCTTTGCGAGCTCGTAGATTACTGTAGAGTGAGTATCTCTGAGAGGTGTAAACACGAAATCTGTAGAGGGCCGTGAGAGCTGTATTTTTCGTGTTGATAGTAATACGAGGCGAAGCTCGGTTGATCCGTGGAGTAGGCTAGAACAGAGCCGAACCACGTTAAATCCTTTTGCAAGTGTGTGTGTGTTAATTGCTTGTTTTGAGCTTCGATTGAGCTTGCGATTGCTCAGATCGATCCAAGGCATTAGCATACATTAAAGGACCATTGAATTGCGGTCTCAACGGTAGCAATTCCACAACAAGTGGTGCGGTGAGCGTGGAGAACGAAGTATCTCCCGGGGAATGGCTGCCACGAAGTTTGAGATGGAGATTTTCAATGGTTCCAACGATTTTGGGCTATGGAAGCTCAAGATGAAGGCAGTGCTGGTAGAGAAGGGGCTTGAGGAGGCTTTGAAGGCTGATAATGAGATGGAGCCGAAGGATATGACAGCTGCTGCGAAGAAGAAGCTGAAAGAGAAAGCATATGCTGCTCTCATTCTCTGTCTGAGTGATAGCGTGCTTCGCAGAGTGTCTACGGAGGTCTCGGCGGAAGCTTTATGGAAGAAGCTCGATGCACTTTACCTAGCCAAGTCCCTGGCTCGAAGATTGTACCTCAAGCAGGCCTTGTACAAGTTCAGAATGGTGGATGGAGAGCTCCTTGAAAAGCAGATTGATCACTTTCAAAAGCTGGTTTCAGATTTGCTGAACGTTGGAGAGGTTTTGAAGGACGAAGATCAAGCGCTTTTGCTGCTGTGCTCTCTGCCTCCGAGCCATGAACACTTCGAGGAAGCTATACTGTATGGCAGGGAGAAGATAACCATGGAGGATGTGCTCTCAGCACTGAGTTCGAAACAGCTAAACTCACTATCCTCACCTAAAGCTGTCACTGAAAATTCTGCTGCCGATTTGTTGTATGTGCAGAGAAAACAGGGCACGTGGAAGAAAAGGGGCAAGGAGAAGGAGAAGGCTGAGACTAGGAGGTGTTTCCACTGTGATGAAGTAGGCCACATCATAAGATTCTGCCCAAAGGAAGCAAGAGAAAACTTGAAACAGGCAAATGTGAGCTCGAGTGTTGAGGATGGAACTTTCGAGTATGCTGAAGTTTTGACAATCTCTGAGGGCAAGAAGAGTGATGAGTGGATACTAGACTCAGGCTCAAGTGTGCACATAACCTTCAACAAAGCGTGGTTGCGAGATTACAGGGAGCTGAAAGGAAAATCAGTGCAACTAGGTGATGGAAAGAGCTGTAAGGTGTATGGCTGCGGTTCAGTCCAAATGAGGCTAGCAAATGGAGCTGTGGGACTTCTTAGAGAAGTAAGGTATGTCCCTGAGTTAAAGAGAAACTTAATTTCCATTGGAGCTTTGGACAGGAAAGGCTACGACACCAAACTAGCAGCTGGAAAAGCAGAGGTGCTGAAACAAGGTAGGCTGGTGTTGACAGGAAGTTTGACGCGTGGGATCTACGTACTCGATGGATGCTCTGTGGTGGGAAGCACACAATCCGAAACTAGGAAGTTTGGTAGTGAGAATGGTGTGCAAGCGCGACAACAGGAAGCTCGTGAGGTGGTAGAAAAAGACGCTGCAAAAGTGAAGCTCGAAACAGCAGTTTTGAAAACTGCTACTGCTAGGCTGTGCGAGATGGCGTCTTGCGAGGATGTTTCCGAGCCCGATACGGAGCTATTTGTGCCAAGGGATGAAGGTACCTCAAGTCCACATGGCAGGGATGGATTTGAGGTGGAGAACGGCTCAAGCGATGAGGAAGAAAACGAAGAAACATCGACTGCAAAATGGGAGGATAAAACAGTTTCAGAAAAAACTGATGTTAGCTGTTTTGCAGATTTTGATGCAGCCGAGGCATTGGATACGAGGAAGGGCAAGAAGAAGATGATTCCTAGCTGGGAAAGAGTCCATGAGGTGGCTCAAGAGGCTAGGGTGGAGGATTCTTCGAGCCGAACGACGGAATTGAGCTCAAGAGTTCGAACCGATTCCAAGTGGGAAATTTCAATCCTACTTGGGGTCGGCAAGTTCACTCTTGAGGCTCACAGCTCCTGAGGGAGCTGATTGATCAACCGAGCAAGAAGGTATTACTTGAGGTGGAGCTTTGATGGGAGATCGAAGCTCGAAACAGAGATTCACAGAAACAGAAACTGAAGAGAGGCTGGTTTCTGGTAAGACTTTGGGGCAGTTTTCCGGGCGAGTTTGGGCAGCGATGGCGATTCCAGGAGTTGGGTTCGCGAGGTTGCTGTCTCGAGGTGGAGTTTGTCGGGATTAGAGAGCCACCACCTCGCCGGAGGTCGCCGGAATAGGCCTGAGAGGTTGGCCAGTCGAACTGAGGTTAGAGATGAAGGTTTAGCTGAAGAGAAGATGCGCCGAGCTACAGTCACCGTCCGATCAAGGTGCCCGCGAGATCTGATGGGTGAGATTAAAAGATGGTGTTTGAATGTGAATCGTTGGATGACGCGGGAACGAGATCTATGTCCCAGATTAGAAGATGCAAGCTTATGCGGATCATGGATACGGACCGCCGGATCGCAATCGGATGGCTAGGATTAAAGTTGCTATTCCACTTATAGAAGCGTCATGGAAGTTATGTGACTTCACGCGGAAAGCCTGTGGCGACGTGGCAGATTATAAGGCGTCAGATCAGAATAAACGGACGGACCTGATCGATCGCGAAGCATGCTTTGTATGTGATTTCAGCTGTATAAATATCAGTCCACTGAGTTCGACTTATCATCTTTGCGAGCTCGTAGATTACTGTAGAGTGAGTATCTCTGAGAGGTGTAAACACGAAATCTGTAGAGGGCCGTGAGAGCTGTATTTTTCGTGTTGATAGTAATACGAGGCGAAGCTCGGTTGATCCGTGGAGTAGGCTAGAACAGAGCCGAACCACGTTAAATCCTTTTGCAAGTGTGTGTGTGTTAATTGCTTGTTTTGAGCTTCGATTGAGCTTGCGATTGCTCAGATCGATCCAAGGCATTAGCATACATTAAAGGACCATTGAATTGCGGTCTCAACGGTAGCAATTCCACAACAGGGGATGGGGATTTCCCGATAAGTGTTGGGGTGGGGATGGGAATTAGCCACCCTGCCCCATTGCCAAGCCTAGGTTGAAGTCTTTCTTCTTTGTTCTTTTGTGTTTGTCCCCTCAAAAGCCCAACACTTTGAATAAAAATCTAATTACAAACCAACTTAGCATAAACTAAACACCGGTGGTTATAGTAGTCATTGTAGTTGCTTCAAGAATATGTTTATAGAGTAAGCCCAAGCAAGCGAAATTCCAAAGAGTTATGGAAGTTTCTGGATAGCCCTATAAGGCCCTACCACCATCATATAGATGCTGTGAAAATATTATACGAGATAGATGTACTAACTTTTGTATTCATACACGAAATTGACACTTACATACTTCTTGAGCTGCCTCACAAAGGTTGAAAATTAGTTGTTCTTCAAGTATCTTCAAAGAAGATTTACGGCGAATCTTTGAGGATCCCATGCGGCGCACCTGTTCTCAAGAAAACGACGTCGTCTACATTAGAATCGTCTGCAAACTCGTATGATTTAAATGATGAGCTGTTTGCACCTAATATACACAGCACAAAAGATAGCAAATTTTACAAAGCTGTTAGAGTGCTTCAACTCATATCTATTAACTATCTTTTCTAGATTTTTACTCCAACCCAATAATACTATTTTCTAAACTAAAATAATATTCATATTTATGACCATCATAATATTAATTTATAAAATAACAATAATGTGATTTAAAATAAAACTACACGTAAATTCTTTAGTATGTATTTTTTTATTTTAATAAATTAAAAATAAAATATATCAATAGATGGAATACAATTAGCGTAGTTTCTCTTTTGTCGTGATTTGTCAATACTTCCCATGATCGGAAATTTATTAGGATGATACAAGAAAACAGTTAGGCCCATTTATAGCAGCCCAAATTATAAGTGTGAAAACGCTCAAATAGACTCTTAATATGATGCTCAGAGAAGCCTTAAGACTAGGGTTGAATGAATCGAATCTAAGTCGAATACCAAAATATTCTATTCGTATTCTATTAACATTCGAATATTCATATTTTTTAGATTACTTTTCGAATCATGAAAATATTATAATCAAATGTTCGAATATTCGAATATTATTTAGCAAATAATAAAAATCTATGTAAAATTATGTTTAAAAGACATACGTATTATATTCTGTTTTTGACATGACGGAATAAAAAACTTACAAATTCATAAACATCCTTTCGATCTCCACTTGTATCTGCATACCTACATAAAACAATCACATCCTTTTATCAACTTGGGTTTAGAAATTTGAGATAAGTGATGAAGAGTCACCGAGAGCATAACAATGTGTTAATACAATAAACTCATACGGCTTTATGGAAACTATTGATTGTTCATCCATTACCATACCTCTCGTGGGCATGAAATAGCACCACACCATGTCTATTTGGAGAATCGATACGTTATCAACCATCTGAAAAGCAGACAATAAAAAAGACCTCGAAATCTTAATATTCCGGGATGGTCAAACACAAAGAAAAAAGAAAGTGTTTGCACCTCAATCAACTTCGGTTCGCGAGAACAAGAAAGCCTTCCCTAATAAGCACATACACTAACAATCAATGGGGCATTCGAAATACGACAAACTTATAGTGCATCATAACTATTATTACATAATCAACTTTGAAAACTTACCTCGCCCATGGTCAGAACCTCCACAACATCTCTGCATTGCTGCCTAGCTTAAGGGCTTTTCCATTCGTGTGAAGCATTAGGCCCATCATTGCTCTGCGATTTGAAAATTCATACGAAAAAACCATAATGAAAACCTTTTCACAGAAAAAAGCTTCGATTTCTCTTGTTCACAAACGAATATAACTCAAATAAGTTCATCGATTAAATATATACTTTGATTCGTCTCAGAGCCCATCTGCATTTTTTCACCGCTCTGCTTACCTCTTATACGTATACCACCGCACCACCCCCCAAATATGCCCCAAGATTCAGCTCGGGGAAACGACCTTCCATATGTCAGGCCTATCCTTCCTCCTGGGCTCTGAGCATCACAACGCTAAGCTCTTCACACGAAGCTCATGGTAGAAATCAGTTTTTGAAGTAGAGCTACAAACATGAGTTATTCCTTGGTTACTTCATGATAAAAGAATGAAAATGAATACATTCTCTTTATGCTTGACTAATTATCAAAATGTCTTTTTGTTTTAAGTGACTTTTTCATTTTCCATGCAGTATATAATAGAGGTGTATTTTCATTTCTAAACCAAATGAATACAACGTATGTGTGAGTTTCTTAATCCACATCTGGTCAGACAAAAAAAATAAAAATCCAAGCTTTCCTGGAATGACACCTCAGCAAAACCATGACTTCTGACCGCACCAAAAATTAGTTTAAATTTCATTGCGAAATCTTATTGGTTGGGGGTTCCGTTGCTGACGTGTCAGCACAGGAAATGGTCCATCCAACTTTTATATATATAGTTATTTCGTGTATAATAGTGACAGTTAGTATAATACTATTAAATTAGACTCGATATAATAATGAGAATGGTATTAACTATGTTTGTTGGTAGAATAATATATTTATTTCTTGATATAATATCGTCTTTTGTCAATATAATACTAGCGACATGTGGTAAAATAATCTGAAAACTTTTCTGAATATGGGAGAAATGATATTTTCAGCTTTTCGTGCATTTGGGGTATTAAAACGAAACATTTTCAAAGATGGGTCGTGAACAAGAAGAAATAATTCGAGGAGTATTTAAGAGGAAGTTTAATTTTTAAATTGGATGGATAAGTAATTTTCCCTAAATGCTGTTGGTTGTGACAACAAATTGTTTACTAGGCAACCACTTGCACCCAAACTAAATTCTGCAATTGCACCTTTACCCAGCTTAAATCAGATTCGGATCTATATCTTAGTTGATCCATAAACCCACTCGGGTTCCACTCAAATCGAGGTTTGTAATGGTCGATTCGTCCATGTTTTTGTCGATTCAGATAATTGTAATTCTTATGCTCTACCGATCGATCGACACGGTACCGTAGTTCCCTGAACTTCCGTTATTTACCTAGGCTCGATCGGCCATACGTTAAGCTTGGTGGAGTATGACTTTTGCTTCATTGTTCCGTTATTTCGTGCTTTATTTGATTCTGTTCGTCGCCTTGAGGGATAAAAACTAGTGGTTTTGTTCTGAGTTACTTGTCAGTGAGAAACTGGATAGCTGACGACTCATACTATTCGTTTGTTAATCTCATTCCTTTTCTTTGTCTTTTTGTGTGCTTGTTTTGGCTTTCTTAAATTGTGTCATGTCAATTGTGCTTGCTGGCCGTGTGGCAATGTTCATTGCTCCCTCCCTTCCGCTCCCCTCTCGTTCCTATTGATCTTGATAATGCATCTTTTTGCCTTTCGTGACCTTGTAGAAGCTTGTCCTAAAAGGAAGCAATGATAGGCTTGCAGGGCGAGTCGTTTAATTGTATTTGATCTATACTGATTTGAGGATGAACATAGTAAAAGGTGTAGCAGACCTTATCTGGAAGAGCTCAAGTGGCGGTCAAATTAGTGAGTTTGCCTCTAGGTCTCAATCTGGGAGGTTTACCCTACCTACTCAGAATATCATCTTCAGGTGATGTTCTTTCTTTCACCGGGATTTGTGGTTTCAGCTGTCACTCGTTGTTGATTTTCTTAGAATGGTAAAATTGAATACCATATATCTGATTGTGCTTGAGCTTAAAGCAAACGTGTCGAAGGTGATGGAGGATGTTTTTTAAGATATAACTCGAAGGACATGTTTAGCATTTAGGAGTTGTGATTGTGAAAATGGCTTTTGCTTATTTGCTCATGATTTTTTTATCCAATTATGCATGCTTGCACATATGTTTCCAGATGGTGTTGTGTAAGAGTCTATGTTTATTTTCTTGGACTTGATAAAATGTTAAAAAACAGAAAATTAATCATAATTTATTTGTTACAACGTTAGAACATAATTTTTACACGCTTCTTGCTTAAAAACTTAGTCCGTTAAGACATTTTGTATGTGATCAATCAGTCACTTATAGCTTGTTTTGAGGCTTATTAGTCATTAATGTTTTGTGGCATAATACCTATGCTGGTCTTTTTACAGTGAAGAAGGCGATGAGGCTATCTTAAAAGCCCTTTTGGAAAGATTTGTTAATGCTGTTGGTGAGGTTAGTATGACATAGATATTTAAGTTGAGTTCATCTGTATTTGTTTGATTTAGTTTTTCGGGGAACTTCACATAAATATTTTTATAGAGCCTCACATACATCATAAATACCGTACAGTGGAGACATACTTTTTTGATGTATGTTACTGAAATGATGGTTAGTAATTTAGATATGTCGTCTGTATATGCATATCAATTTGTCCATAGTACATACAATCGTTATGTTGAGTGACCACTCACATTTAGGCTGATTTATTTATTATCTAGCCTTAGACGTGGAATTTCATATAATCGGTGGTCGTGAGGCTCGTACCTAGGACCTTTTTTGGTAGGTTTTGTAATAATTCTTCATCAGTTCTCAATTGTCTTGGTTGATAAAGCTATGTTTGGACTGCTATGCTTATCATGTTTGCAATTACATGAAGCTACAACAGTTGTTACTTCATTCACACTAACAACTGTCTCAACTAACCTGTTATTATGCCGCGTGATTAACTATGAATGTAATAGTATGCCCACAATTAAAAGCAATATATTTGTTTATAACAGATAGATCATCATCTAGTCTTTTTTTGAGACTGAATCTTATCAGAAATTATATTTACATTTTCTTCTCATATTTAGGTGGAAAAGAAGAAGTCACAACTTGTATTCCTTAAGCAGTTCTTGGCCACTAATAGGAATTGGACACCATCAAATTTTGGCCTATCTACTGAGGAAGTTGCTTCAGTTTCTCCTACAGAATATATAGATGTTAGAGATGTGATTGTTGGATGCGAGTTCAGCCATCCTTCTGATGTAATACTATTCTTAACTGAAGAAATTCCAGAAATAACAAGAAAGCTTAGTCTTACTGACGGTGAGTTTTCAAATGCTCCTCTTCATCTGTTCAAGCTCTGTTAGTGCTGTATGTCTTTAGCTTGATTTTCCTTTACAACTTCATAACCTCACAGATATTTACGCGTAACACGTAGCAAATAACTGACAAAACCCATACCTTTGAGAAAAGTAAGTTATGGAGGATATGTAAATGTAAGAAATCTTGCACTCCCGGTGTTTGTGCTCATTTTTGTCCAAAAGCTTTTCTCGTTTGCTTTCTGGTCACATTTTCAGGTTTATATTGTAAAAGGAAGTTCAGATTAACATAGTTGTTTAGCTGCAACTGCTGAAGTATGTATTTTATGCTTGTGATGTATTTTCTTTACAATTTTTCTGCTCTAGTTATTCTGCACAAGTCATGTAGTTGGATTTGAGAAGTTGATCTTCATTTATATTACTTTACCTTGTGTGAGTCTTACTCCATTTTCTTGATGTTGTGCTTTACTAATAACCAGCGTCACATAGTATTAACTAATTTCGTATCTGTGAAATTCATTTGTCAATTCTATGCAGCTCAAGTGGGCTCTCCAGCAACCATCTCCGTGGCAAGTGAATCATTGATGGCTTTGGATGCTTTGACAGTTGTGACACGCTCAATTCATAACTGCGAAGTGTTTGGTTACCATGGGGGGATCCATAAGCTTACAGCATTGATGAAAGGTATTATTATTCATATGTTTATATTAGTTAGGAAATTTGCTTTCATCTGCTATCAGTCGCCACCAAAATGCTTACTTTAACTGTTTATATGACTTCAAGGCTGGAATTTCTTATTAGGCTTTGTTTTGATTGCTGTTACTGGTTTGGATCTAATAGGATGTGAACCGCAACTTCACTTTGCTTGAATATTTTAGTAGAAAAATAGGCCCAGCTGGAGATGTATTGAGTATGGTGGCTGGAATTTGAAGGACGTAGGTCTGTAAATTATGAAAGCAGAACAGGCAACATAATGCTTTATCTCACAAACTAATTTGAATATAATTGATTCAGTACGCATAAATTCAATAATTCTTGTCATTGCTTAAGGAATTACCCAAAGGGCACTCGCTTTTTAAGCTTCTCTATATGAGTAATCAACATATTTACTTCTTAATCTTCCCAGTTTATTTTTTTTAACACTTCCATATTGGTCATAACTCCCTATTATCACAATTAAACTCGTCACTCCAAGATTTTCTTCAGCTTTCCCCACTTCTTTGTTTCGCCCAAAGTTGTTTGGTTTGGTCCATTTTTGAACACAGAACTCTTCAGATCTGCCTTGTTCTCAAGGCGATTATAAATATGCGTATCTGGTAATTGACTTTGCGTGGGCTGAATGATCTCTATCGCCTTTTTATCGGGAATGCTGTATAATACTTGATTCAGCTGGCTCTTCTTCGATTGGCTTGGTTGTTCTTGTTCCTATTACCAATTTACTTGAGCACATAACCTAAATACTGAAAACATTACATTTTTATTTCAAAGCTTTGCAGTCTTTGGCAATGTGTATTTTTTCTGTATTATCTTTTTATAGGAAACTATACTTTAACTTCTCCTATAACAGCAGCTTGAATTTAATGTTTATTGTCATCCAAAAGTATATGCTTAATTATTCGAATGTGGGATTTTCAATTCGCTGTAACTGCTGTGGAGAAATCTAATTCATGAAACATTCGGCTTACAATTGTCATAACTCGTGAATTTTTCAGTAGTATACTCCAACCATTCAACTGCAATTCGTCTAGTGCTTTTTTCCAATTCAAATTACTAAAGAGATTTAGTTTTTCTACTTCAACTTAGTTTGGAAATGTGTTACATGCATGTATTTGATCCTAACTATGATGCCATTTTTCCAGTTTCTGTTGTCCATCTTAAGACTATCCCAAGTGCTCTGTCAACTGGGGAGGCAGTGTCCAATTCCATGGTACAGAACGCTGGAGTCTTGCAAATGATCCTTGGGCTTGTAGCATCTGTCATCTGCAACTTCGTTGATCTCCATTGGGTTGTGGATGAACGTAGTGTATATCAAAGCAGCATCGTCCCCTCTGCAACAAAAAGTGATGAAGTATTGAGCAATACTTCAGCAGATTTAAATTCTCTACTTCCTAAAAAACTCTCATCTTGGCATCAAATAGCTGTAATGTCAGTTATGGAAGCCGGTTGTGTTAATTGGTTATTAGGTAAGGTATGTAGTTTCACCTTTTTTAGTCATTGGGCATTCAGTTGGAAGGGGTGAACTATTTTCTTCGTTTAGCTCTGTGGATGTCTTAGACCTTAGAACCATGTGTACCTTGCAAAATTAGATGAACAATATTTTGATTGCGAGCTGCTTTCTTAATACGATGATTTGATGAAACCTCTAGCTTTCCTTTTAAGTCTAGGTGAAGTTCAGATAAATCTTAACGTGGATAGCTAGCGCCAAAAACTCCCAGTGTAGCATGGTTGTTCTCACCATACATATGAAAATAGAGATCCGAAAGGCCTCTTATATTTAGTCACTGGAAATAGCATTTTTCTTAGGATCTACCATCTGGATTTCATTACTCAATAGGATTAACGCATATGACTTCTGTTAGGGTTTGGGCACTGAATGATAGATAACTAATTGAAAAGGGGAACTTGCCAGATGTGTAGGGGATTCACCTTTCTGTTTGTCAATAACCCACTTAATTTGAACCTGGAACTGGGAGGACCCATTGTTGGTGTTGGCATCTGATTGTAAATATTTGAATAAAGAACTGAAAAGTATTTAAGGGGGTATCCACTACAATCTTTTGAGAATATGGGTTGCTCTATGGTATTCTGCAGCAGTGATTGACTTAGTAAAGTAAGAATGACCTTATTTATTACGTGTATTGTTTACTAATGAAAAAAACTTATGGTTTCGTTTCGATGATCTCGATCTTAGATTAAGACTATATTGTGAGTAGCTTGCCAAAGTGAACATTTGTTTCCGTGCATTGTAGAATAGCAATCTTGAGATGTAATCATCCATGCGTTGAAAAATGTATCATCCAAGTCATTTTCGACGCACACAATGAATTATGTTTTCCATGTAGAGCATGTCTTTTTGTCCTTCAATTTCTTTGTACCACATATCATAAGCATCTATTGATATCTCATTTTGAAGCTTTTCTTTAAAATGGAATTACTGGAAAGTTCCATATGAAACTGTAATTGTGTGTAAGACGAAGTATAATGTAAGATGCTTTTACAATTTATATTATTTTTTGATTCAGAAATATTACGTCTCTTGAGGAGATTGACAATGAAAGGCCAGTTCGCGGATATGTCTCTTCAACATTTGACTCTTAAAGCACTTCGATCAGCTTTGGCTTATAACCTACGTGGTCAAAATCATTTCCGGAGCATTGGGGGCTTGGATGTTTTATTGGATGGATTGGGAATTTCATATCTTGATAGCTGGACCATGAATAATTCGCCCGAAAGTACAGAAATGTACAATATTTTACCTCAATCATGCATTGAATGGCAAAGTTCATATTGGCATTGCATCCATCTTAAACGTCTTTTTACCATCAGCAAAATAAAGCTTAATTTTGATCTATAGCAATTGGATTTGCAATAGTCAGAGTTCTACAATTTTCTTTCTCAAAATATCTGCTTTCAACTGACATTTAGTAAATCATCCATTTGAGATTTGCTAGTTTTTACTGTTGTACAACTGTTCCTTTTGCAGGCATTTTTGTGCTTTACCCCTGACTTTCTGTTCCCCTTCTGCAGGAGCAAAAATACTTTACTGAGCATTTTCGATCTTCACATTCTTGCATTAAAAGTTCTCAGGGAAGCTATGTATCCTTTGAAGAGCTAGTTATTAATTTGTTGAAGCAAAGCAACGAAAGGCTTCACTTTTTCTTTTAAAGATTGTTCCTTATGCTGTGCTGCTGGTCATATAACATTTGTTTTGCTTATATAGTCTGATTAGAGAGGATGGGAACTGGTATAAATATACCTTCCTTTTAATCTGACATACGCATACCATTAATATCATTGAATTTTCTGTTTCACATACTGTATATCTTGACTGCTCAATATTTGGTCATTTCCTTTGGTTTCATTCACAGACAATTATTCTTTCAAAAATAGGTACACTTAGTTAGTTGTTGAGAACATGGCCTTGGGAGGAGATTTAATTCGTTATTGCAATGCAGTCACAAGAAATTGTTATATCTGTTTCACTTAACTGGTGGCTGCAGCTTTGGCAATTTCAACAACTTGCAGTTTCTATGTGAGAATGGAAGAGTGCAAAAATTTGCAAATAGCTTTTGTTCAGTATCTTTTATGCTACAAGAGTGCAAACAACTGAGGGAATTGTTTGAAGAGGATAATATAAATCGGTTTGGACAAAATACTAATGCTTCAGAAACTTCTTTAATGGATGTCAGTAGTTCATCCCTATCAAGTTTGTCCTACTTGCAGCATTGGAAAAATTATGTTGCCAGATTGGGTTCAGTATTTTGTAGCTTCCTTCTTGAAGGAAATGGAACCGAATTCAGTTTCAGTCAGCTGAATTCTGGCATAAATACCATAACGATTTCTGCAAATTATGCTGAACTTTCTGTCAAATGGTTCTCGAGGGTGCTCTGTACGGTTTTCCCCTGCATCAAGGCATGCTCCGATAAAAATGAAATGCCTAAACATCTAAGGTGATTCAATTGTCTTTCTTAATTTTCTTGTCTTTCTCTAGTATAGAGTACATATAAAATTGTATTTTTTTTTTCTGTTTTTCTATGTACTCTTTTATTTTCTTAGCAATTAATTGCCTATTCAGGGTTTTTGCCTATACCATGCAACACTATGTTCTTTGTGCTTTCAAGAATGTTCTTTCCTCATCACCTGCGTTGGTTGATGTCTTCCGTGGAGAGGGCGTTTGGGACTTTCTGTTCTCTGAGAGCTTTTACTACTTTGGTCCAACTCTTACAGAGACTTTAGGACGTGACAATTGTATAAATGAGTTTCCACTGATTGGTGATCAAGAAAATGGTGGATCATCTTATGGTGAACGACAATTAAATCTTAATGATATCCAATTTATTCAAGTTGATATAATCTCATTCCTGGAATTTGTGGCGACATCGAATGAAATATCTCATAACCTGGTTAGTTTCTCGTTTTCCTCTCTTAGTAGCTCATAATTATAGATAATCTGACTTCTATCTCATGTTTTCCTCTTTGTTGCAATTATTATTAATTTTAAATCGTGTAATATTTTTTAAAGCATCCGGCTTGCGTTTTAAATTGTCCTAGTTGAGTGTGCATTATTTGCTTGAGTTGATACCTAATGTAGAGTGATGATGCTGTATATGTCGTAGCATATTGCAATTCTTCATATTCTTTTCCATGCTGAAAATTCAAATTATGTTAATTTTAATATTGCATTAGGGGATTTAGAGAATTGCTGAATTTGTTCATTTTTTCTTTGGTGAATAAGATGATAGGTGGTGATTGGCAACTACCATGTTCACATTTTCCTTAGTTAATCACTGCTTTTCCAAGCGTGGATGTTTGTCTCATTTCTTCTGATAAACAAACTCCCATTTCTCTATTGATAGTTTAATCCGTTTTTATTGCTCCGTTCTATGCTTTAATACTTAATTTCTGATGGCAAGCATCTTGGTGATTTCATATGGCAGCCCGAATGTACTGCTTTGCTGGATGCTCTTGAACAATCAGCCAGTAATCCTGTTCTTGCTGTTATTCTGGGAAAAGCACTACTTAAGATTTTTCTGCTTGAAGTTGAGAAAACGGTTTCCTCATTCAAGACAATTGCAGCTATTCCTCGAATTCTCAAAGTTGCTTCCATGCAAATCCACGAGTCAAAGATGACCAGCAATGTCACAACTTTTTCTCTTGAAGGGACCTTTGCATGGGATGATTCCATCAAGATAATTATGGAGCTATTTGAAAAATTCTTCTCAGTATCGGATGATGCAAAGCTTTCCATTTTACACAATTCTATGTGTATTACTAGAATGTTTGACTTGTTTTGGCAAGAGAGTCTAAGAAATCTTATGCTGAAGTCTTTTATCGAGCTTCTGAAGGTATGGTAGTCCCTTTTCAGTTCATTGAGTTGAGTTTTTGAAATTCGCGGTTTGATAAAATACTGTTCCTCCTTTTGGCAGTTAGTCCCAGCTACTGAGGAAGACCAGAAAGCATTAGTGTCTCTGTGTTCCAAATATGTGGAGACATTCACACATTTGAAAGAGCAAGAACAAAACTTTTCTGATTTGTCAATTGCGCTGTTGATGGGAATGAGAGAATTGCTAGAAATAGATAAAGTGGTACTTCATTACATCTTTCTCAATTATATCTTCAGAATCGAGACAACCCCTTCAATTTGACTTTGGTGTTACTCGTTTTGGCAGCGTTATCAAGCCTTGTTCTGTGATGGCGAGTGCTTTTTGCATGTTTTGTCGTTGTTGAATGGTATTCGTCTGGATGCTGAAAGTGGAGAAAAGTTGGCTTTGGAAGTTATTCGAACGCTTACTTACCTGCTTTCGCTGAATGATGCTTCAAAGGTCCTCTCACGTTACTGATTACGAAGGATATAAATCCTAAATTCTGATGACTGCAGATAATGTCATAATATATAGTAGATTTATCTAGCCATCCTTTTGGAACGACGTGTTATATGGTTTTTGGTCTGTTTTTAATGATGGTATCCTTTTTTTTTGTGTAATCGATGTGATTTCTGCGTTTGTGCATTTGATTTAAAAACGATTAGTATTTATGAGTGTGATGTTTGTATTCAACTGTACTAAATGTCTTCATTTCAATTCAAAGGCTGCTTTTAGAGCTCTAGTTGGGACGGGCTATCAAATGATGCAGAGTTTGCTGTTGAGTTTCTGTCAATGGCAGCCAACTGACGCACTTTTGAATGCACTTCTTGATATGCTGGTTGATGGCAATTTTGATCTCAATACAAATATCGTCATAAAAGTAAGTTTCTCGGACATGATTATTAGTCATCATTTTCTTTTCTGTTATGTCACATTCCTGATCTTTTTTTGCTCTTCCGTTCCCAGAATGAAGATGTGATCTTGCTTTATTTCAGTGTTCTCCGAAAGGTTTGTTGCTGTTCAAGTCATTGCTGGCGGGTTATGTTTTAAACATGATTTCACAATTTCTCTTGTCAGTAATAGTAAGATTAAGAACTGGTCAGTTTAAGTTGAACTAATAACCATGCAGGGTAGCAACCTGATGCAACGGCGTGGACTCAGTACATTCCTTTATCTGGTCAAGGATTCTCTATCTAATCGGGCGAAGTGTGTTAGAGCAGGAATGCTTGACATTCTTCTCGATTGGTTTTCACAAAGCAGTAGTGACGATATGGTTGAGATACTTTTCCAGTTAATTCAGGTGATTGGAGGACACAGCATATCTGGAAAGGATATTAGGAAAGTATTTGCTCTTCTTCGTGGTGAGACAGCTTGTTCTCCTTGGCGATTGTCCTTATTGTTGTCCTGCATGTTGTCCATGCTAAATGAGAAGGGACCAACAGCGTTCTTTGATCTTAACGGAGTTGATTCTGTAAGTTCAATTATGCATTGAGAACGTAAGAATGACCCAGTTGGCACTTTCTTTGACAAGTGAATCAATTTTACATCAGGTTTATAAAGTTTGAGTTAAGGTACTAATAGGACTTTCACCCCACTTGGGTAAATGTTAACTGACTAAAGTAAATGTTTTAGCTCAAACCGTTGAATCATGAATTGCAATAGAATTGCATGGCATCTCCAACATATCTCTGATTACATTATAAATATCCAGTAGGTTCTGATCTTTTGGTGGGTTGTTAATGCAGGGAATTGTTATCAAAACTCCATTTCAGCTGCCTCTGAACAAGGGATTTTCTTTTACATGCTGGCTCAGGGTAGAAAAGTTCCCTCCAACTGGAGGAATGTCACTCTTTAGTTTCCTTACAGACAATGGTCGAGGGTGCTGTGCCCTTCTCGCCAAGGGCAAGTTATTATATGAGGTAAGCTCATTATCTGAGATATTACTTTTAAAATTGTTTGTTTAATACTCTTGAAATGATCCCATGGTAATATGGCACCTCATTACCCTATTTTTGCCTTGCAGTCAATTAATCAGAAACGGCAGCATGTATCGTTAAATGTAAACCTTGTCGAAAACAAGTGGCACTTTATCAGTTTAGTCCATTCCATTGGTAGGCCATTTTCTGGAGGAAGTCAGCTGAAATGCTTTGTAGATGGAATTCTAATATCCTCGGTCAAGTGCAGGTAAGAGCATTGATGAAATATTGTTAAGTTTTCCTATATTAGGGGAATAAATTAGTATTTTAATGCTTTTCCGTCTTCCAGATATGCAAAAGTTAATGAACATGTGACTAATGGCACAATTGGTGCTAAAGTTACTTTACCTATTAATGAGGAAGATGATACTGCCAACTCTGCAAGAGATTATCATCCATTTATTGGTCAAATTGGCCCATCATACTTATTCAGTGATGCCATCACTTCTGAACTGGTTCAAGGCATCTGGTTGCTGGGACCAAGTTATATGTACTGCTTTCTTGATAATGAAATTGCCGGCAATGTGAATAACTCTGTCTCTGGTGTAGTTCTTGATGCCAAAGAAAGCCTTGCATCGAAAATCATCTTTGGTCTTAGTGCACAGGTTAATATCTTTTTTCTTTTACGTTGACGTGAGCAAATTTTGTCAACTTGAAACATGAAAAATACTTGCACTTTTCAGGCAAGCAATGGACGAACACTATTTAATGTTTCATCTCATCTGGATCATACACTTGATAAGAATCCTTTCGAAGCAACTTTACTAGTTGGATCTCAGCTGTGCTCTCGCCGCTTGCTGCAGCAGATAATTTATTGTGTTGGTGGTGTGTCTGTATTTTTCCCTCTCCTTTTACAATCTGAAATTTATGAAAATGACGCACGTGATGGGTTAAAGGAGACTTCTATAAGTTCAATCAGAAAGGGTTATTATACTGGCGAAATTATTAAGCTTATTGTATCAAATTTGGATGATAATGTTGCTAATCACCAACAAATGCTGCTTCTTTCTGGAATACCAATAATGGGATTTCTTCTTCTGTCTCTCCCAAAAAGTCAGCTAAATTTGGAAACACTTTCTGCACTGAAGGATCTATTTAAAGTCCTTGCTAACAACGGTAAGTACAAAGCTTAGTTTGTTTAAATTTTATATCTTTTTATAGTAGCAGCAGCAGTAGTAGTAGTAGAATATGTTTATTTAATTTGTTTGTTTTCACGATGGTGAGATGCTGTTCAATGTCTGATTACTTCTTCACCTTGGTTCCAGAGCTTCTGGTGAAAGATGCTATATCCCATATCTTTCTTAACCCTCGTATTTGGGTTACATCAGCGTATGAAGTGCAACGAGATCTCTATATGTTCATTATTCAGCAATTAGATGACAATCCAAGGTTGCTGAAGAGTCTGTGCAATCTTGCACATGTGCTTGATATTATCTGCGAGTTTTACAGTAATATTGTGGAAGATAATCCTACTAGGCGAAGCAATTTTACAGATGTTACCTTGAAAGACCCAACTGAGGAGGAGTGGAATATAGAAGAAGTACATAAACTTCGTCTCCTTCTATTAAGTCTTGGGGAAATGAGTCTCAGGTTCAATATTCTGCCAAAGTTTTTCTTCGTACAGTTTTAATGACTTCTATTCAATTCTTTGTGAGTAGCAGATATTTTATGAATCTCTTGATTTCCCAGGGAATACGTTGCAGCATCTGATGTCGAAGCACTTATTGCATTTTTTGAGACATGCGGGGATGTGGCTTGCATTGAAGATACTTTAAATATGATCCTACGTGCTTTTTCTCAGGAACAAGTGCTTGCTTCTTTTGTCGAACAAGTGGATGTATTTGGTGGCTGCCACATATTTCTCAATCTCCTGTTAAGGTACTTCTGCTAAATTAAGGGCAGCTCAAGTTATTGTTAATGTCCAACTCTTCTAGTTTGTTGAATATATATGTTGGGAGTAAAAATAGTATGTATTGTAAGAAAGAGAAAAAAATAGTATTATTTGATACTAGTGCCGGTAGATACAAACACACATCCAAAAACCCTATCTCAAGTCTTATAACCTCTGTTTGATAATAGCATTCACAAAATATTGTGATGACTAGTTGTGCTATCAATGATATAAGAAAGCCAGATATGTTAGGAACACTTCCTCTGGAAGTTACCTCAATTTCTGTTATTTAGCTATTATGCTATTATTTAGATATCGGGGATCTGGTAATTTTAGTGTACAAGATTTTTCAAGATTGGATTGAAAGGTCTTTTATCTTGTTTCATTGTATTGTTTTGTCATTAGTATCGAGTAGAAGTTATTTTTCTATTAGTAGAGTGAATGGATGTAAGAAGCAACCCATCTAATTTACCACATTAACATCTTCTAATTCGTCACATGAACAAGATCACCTAGACTTCTTATTTTTATACATTGTGTTAATGCAAAGCGTGCTTCAAGTTATTGAATTATTTAGGCTCAACAAGTTTCCGTACATATAATTACACTTTGAACCTCAAGTATGCGTAACGGTATTATTGCAGATTTTGGTACGAATATTATGATGTTCGCATATTTCTGTGCTTCGAACAAGTTGGAGCCAGTAAAATATTCATATAAATTCTATCCTGAATAGGGGGTGCAAAATTAGTTTATTGCTTCTGAATTGCTTTCATTTCTGATCATTCAGGTTTTATTAAAGCAGTTAGGGGTCTTTTACTCTCATATGTATTATTTTATCAATTGTAGGGATTTTGAACCAGTTCGATTGCTTGGTTTACAATTCATTGGAAGACTTCTTCTTGGCCTTCCATCTGGAAAGAAGATATCCAAATTTTTCAATATTTCAGTTGGAAAGTCGAAATCACTACCAGTTCATAAGAAAATTGGCGTGCACAGGCAACCAGTTTTCTCCTTGTTATCCGATAGGCTCTTCCAATTTCCGAGGACAGATCTTCTTTGTGCTACATTATTTGATGTTCTTCTTGGTGGTGCTAGTCCTAAACAGGTAATGGTGCATATTCCGTATATGCATTCTGAATTTCAAACTTTGTGCTGCAGATTCATAATCAGTATGTTACATATGCAGGCTTTGCGGAAAAATAACCAGTTCGATCGTTTAAAGAACAGCAAGTGTAACTCGCACTTTCTTCTTCCTCAATTTTACCTCTTATTTTCAGATTTCTATCAGGTTGCAGTGATAACATTTCAAGAATTAAAATTATGGGGGATCTTCTGGAACTTCTAGAATCAAATCCTTCCAACGTTGAGGCGTTTATGGTAATTGATCACTACGTCTCTACATGTGACTTTTTACGCTTTATCTTTATTTAGCTCTAAATGTAGGAAAGTGGATGGAATTCTTGGTTGCATTCCTCAGCAAACTTTGATGTGATAAAGAACCACCGAAAGAGTGCTGACACTGGTCAAATATCTGACGTGGATGAGCGACATCTTGTCAGAAATGTGTATAGTCTTGTTCTTTGTCACTATTTGCTTTCTGTAAAAGGTGGATGGCAATGCTTGGAAGAGACAGTAAATTTCCTTCTAATGCAAAGCGAACAAGTAAGCCCCAAACGTATAATTGTTGTATTTATGGATCATTATTGCCAGATCCCATTTCTGCTACTGTTACTAAACTAATTTGAAGTTTAACAATAAATTAATTTACCGAATGTTTGTCTGTAATGCTAATGTTATCCCTCTAAATGTCATATTAATTATGTCTTTCTTGACTAATGTTCTAAAGACCTGGAGGTCTCTTTATCTCTTTTGTGCATACCAAAAGTATTTTTTGACGTTTTAATGGATGGGATATATCCCTTGATAAAATATTTTGTTTGGGAGTGAATGGAAGGGGTATGTGTAATTGCTATAGTCGGTGGTGTCTGGATTTTTATTTAAGCACTAGAAAAAATACAACAGGTTATACCTCTGGTTTGCAGGGTGACTTATCATTTCCGAGTTTCCTTCGTGATTTGTATGGAGACTTGTTGCACAAGCTACTAAACATTACTTCGGAGGAAAACATATTCATCTTTCAGCCATGTCGGGACAACATATTTTACCTTGTTAAACTATTGGATGAAATGCTCATTTCTGAAATGAATTATATGCTTCTGGTACATAACTTATTTCTATCTTTGTTAAACTGTTTTAGTTTTTCGTTCACTGTTATCGTTGGTATTGTCTTCGTAAACACGTCAACTGTACTGCTTGCTTGTTGTCCTAATCTTTGATTTGTCAGTTTCCTGCGGGAAGCTTCAAAAGTCCTCGCCATGTGGACTCCAATGGCCTCCCAGACTTCAATTCTGTATTTGGCACTCTGGAGGAAGATTTATCTAAGCTATCTGGGTATTGACATTTAAATTTTCATTGTTATATATGAAGAATCGATTATTCTCATTGAACTACCTATGTTGCCTCATTATATTATCTCTTCCTCTATTGCTTTACAGGTTTTCTGGTGAACAAAACCAGAATGACATCAACATAGGTAGAACAATCCCTGATGAATGGTGGAATATATATGACAATGTTTGGACTGTCGTTGGAGAATTGAGTGGGAAGGGGCCAAGCAAGACACTTCCTCGATCTTCTTCTTTTACAGTTCCGTCTTTAAGCCAAAGAGCGCGTGGTTTGGTAGAATCTTTGAACATTCCTGCTGCAGAAATGGCGGCAGCTGTGTCTGGGGGGATTGGCAATGCCTTGGGTGGAAAGCCAAGTAAAACTGTTGATAAAGCTATGGTTTTGCGAGGGGAAAGATGTTCTAGATTTGTTTACCGAATCGTGATTCTCTATCTATCTAAATCTCCTCTTGAAAGAGCATCACGCTGCATTCAGCAGTTTATCTCAATTCTTCCTTTCTTGCTATCTGCCGATGATGAGCAAAGCAAGAGTAGGCTGCATCTATTCATATGGTAATGTTATTTGACATTCCTTGTTAATATTTGATAAATAGTTATGCATCGATATAAGACCATAGAATTGTTTTATTTGCTGTCCTATCTTACAAAGGAGATCTTTAGAAATAATGACCCGCAACTGCATATAGGACCTTGCTTGTGGTCAGATCGCATTATGGACCTCTTCATGGTGACGCTCGTTATCATGTCATCTCTCGCTTATTACGTGAAACAATCATCTGTGGGAAGTCAATGCTTGCTGCTACTATAAATGACGATGATATATCTGATATAAATAGTAGTTCAAAGGAGGGAAGCATTGTGTTCAATTTCATTCAGAAAGATAGAGTTCTTGGAGCGGTAGGTTTCTAAAGTTTCAGTCCCTTGTTAGTTAAATCGTTATGTGCATGATAGAAAGAAGGTCCTTGTTATGTGCATAAAATTAATTAACTAAGAACTTGGTAGATAAACATAATACATTGATTAATTGTTTGGAAAAGAGAAGCGTACTTTGTATCCACTTGCACTTTATTTGGACTTCCACCACCTTTTCATTTTTTAATTTTCTGTTTGCTGTTTGCTAAAACGCAATTAGAAAATTCTACTTCTATTTTGACAATTGAATGGCAACATTATTTATTTTTTAGAAGCTGCAACGATAATATTTTCCATTTTTCAGTATGCATTCATCTTATTAAGCATATCCATATGCATGCTACTTTTCTTGTATATTAGGGGCTTGCCTTTTTTTTCATAGTTTTTGCAGTTTCGTTAATAATTCTTCTATATATTAACAGACATCATTGAAATGCTGATTCAATATATATGTTACCTTCATAAAATTGTTGGATCTTCAGCTCCGTTCTAGCCGTCCTATGTGTTTAGGCTGAACGACCATTACCTCAATTCCTTTTCTCATTGCCGTCCTATGTGTTTAGGCTGAACGACCATTACCTCAATTCCTTTTCTCATTGCTGGAAAAATTAAATCATTCCTGTACTTCCATGACTTCTTTTTCCAATTCGTTTTCTCAATTAGCTTTGTGAGTGATAAACGTGATCAAGAACTTAAAATGTTGGAGGTCTATGTGGTGCAGCAATGGACGGACGGTTAATTTAACCTTTTCATCAGTATTTCATTTGATTGCTTTAGCTTTATGCATGGCGATAGAACTGATAATGTTTGGAGGTGTTTCTGTTCGTCATCTCAACCTCCTTTCCACAGGCAGATGACGAAGGGCAGTACATAAAACGGTTAAAAAATGATCGAGCTCTGCATTTAGTAGAACTGAAGAGCAGAATTGAAGAAAATAGAGTCACAGATTCTACAAAAATGCGTGAGCTGGAAGATCAAATACAAGCCAGTTTAAATACCATTCGGGCTTCAGATGACAGAAGAAGATTTTTGTTCCACCAATCTTCAGATGAGGGCCAGCAAATTATTGCTGTAATACATTTGATGGATTTTTTAAAGTTTATATTGCCTCATCTTTGTTTGCACTGTAGCAATAACTAAACTCAAACTACTTCTCCAACAGGACAAATGGATCCATACTCTTCGCTTGCTGATTGATGAAAGGGGTCCTTGGTCTGCTAATCCTTTCCCGAATGGCATAGTTGCACATTGGAAACTTGATAAGTCCGAGGATGCATGGCGCAGGAGACAAAAGTTGAGACAAAATTACCATTTTGATGAAAAGCTTTGTCAACCCTCCGTTCCATCTAGAGATACGGCACTTCCTTCTGGTAGTGACGGTAAAACAAGTGTGGGGGCTCGTAACATGGACAAATTGAAAAAAATATCCCTGAAAGGAATTAAGAGAATTATGGACGAATCAGATCCAAGCGAAAATGACAATGAGGCTGATTCGAGCCATGAAAGGGTCTCAGAGATTAAGGATCCATCACAGAGACAGTACCTAGAGGCAGCACAAGATAACCGTGACACAGCACTTAGAGAAGACTATCCCTCCACTAGTGAATCAGAGAACAAAGAGGTATGAAGCATGGAGCTTTGACCATGCTAAGGTGTGCTATTGATGATGTCTCGATACTTTGCAGGTGCTGATGACTATCCCTTGTGTTCTTGTGACGCCTAAAAGGAAAATAGCTGGGCGTTTGGCAATTACTAGAAATTTGTTGCATTTCTTTGGCGAGTTTTTGGTGGAAGGTACCGCAGGATCTGCAACTCTTAAAGCCTTATCTTCTTCTGGAAATTTTGACCCTCGAATACATGCATTATCTGGAGAACCATCGGGGGATACCGCACCAAAGTTGCCTTCACGATCCCATTTGGTTACAGAAAAATCCAGACTCATTGAGAATCCTTATCTAAATGAAGAAAATAATAATGGAAAATCTCCTAGAAGTGTGAAACGCCATCGTTGGTGGAACTCATGTAAGGTAAATATATCTTGCTCTAGTTTTTTTACCCAACTTCTGATTTACAGTAACCTTTTGATTTATAACTTACTGGCTACTTTTTGTTTCTTATCCTAGATTAAAGCTGTCCACTGGACCCGATATTTGTTGAGATATACTGCAATAGAGATCTTTTTTGTTAACTCAGTCGCTCCAATATTCTTGAATTTTGCATCGCAAAAGGTTGCAAAAGATGTTGGGAATTTGATAGTAGTTGCCCGGAATGAAACTATGTTTGCTAGGGGACATCGGGACAAAACAGGATTCATTTCATTTGTTGATAGACGTCTGGCTCAAGAGATGGCTGAAGCTGCCAGAGAACGTTGGAAGAGAAGAGAGATAACGAACTTTGAATATCTCATGATTCTTAATACTCTCTCTGGAAGGTCATACAATGATCTTACCCAGTATCCCGTGTTTCCATGGATATTGGCGGATTATTCTTCTGAGACGCTTGATTTAAACAAGTCATCCACTTACAGAGATTTGTCGAAGCCTGTTGGGGCACTTGATGCAAAACGGTTTGAGGTTAGTCGAGACTAATTATCTCACGGATGTATGTTTCCTTTGTCCTGAGTGTTTCCTTGTTATGCCCTGCTTGAATTATCAGGTGTTCGAGGATAGGTATCATAATTTTGTGGATCCAGATATTCCCAGGTAAACTTCATGATTGTAATATGTAATATCTAATTTGAGTTGGATGGTTATAAAATTACAGTATGGTTGCTCTGCTTTGTTGGACAGTTTCTATTACGGCTCTCATTACTCGAGCATGGGAATTGTACTCTTTTACTTGCTTAGATTAGAACCATTTACTGCACTGCATCGAAGCCTACAGGTTTGCCATTTACATTACTGTATTTCTTTTGGGAATACTTATTAAGCATGGGTAAGTCTCTGATATTAGTATCCGATAATGTTTCGCGTACTGTAGCCTCCCAGTTCTCCCTTTTGCAAAATGTATCTTAATCGTTTAAGTTGATGGATTTAAGGTGGTTTATTTTGTTTGTCAATTATCACTTATCTACTTTAAACAGGGAGGTAAATTTGACCATGCGGACCGACTTTTCCAAAGCATTGAAGGAACTTACCGAAACTGTCTTTCCAATACAAGCGATGTAAAAGAATTGATTCCTGAATTCTTTTACATGCCAGAGTTATTAATCAATTCAAATTCTTATCATTTTGGAGTGAAACAAGATGGAGAACCAATAGGCGATGTTTGTCTCCCTACTTGGGCCAAGGTACAATTGGCACATTACAGGATTAGTTCACCGTGACTAGATACATGAATATCGTTGGACTATCTCTTGGCCTTGTTTAGATTTGCAGTTAGGATAATTATTTGAAAATTTGCCTAAGTCCAAGAAAATGACAACTGGCAAAACACTTGAGATGATTGATATCTCACACCCGTGTCCGAAATTCTTCTTTTTATTCCCCATTACATAGCAAGGATGGGCCACTCAATCTATTTGAACGTTGAGCCGCACTTCTTTCGTTTTCTTAATTTTATCATGAAGCACAAATAATAATTCCATTATTTCTTAACCTCTTATGTATTGAGTAACGATCTGGCAATTCTTTTGCTCATCCATAGACCAAATTCTTTCAGGGTTCCCCAGAAGAATTTATTAGTAGAAACCGAGAGGCACTTGAAAGTGAGTATGTCAGCTCAAACCTTCACCACTGGATTGATTTGGTCTTTGGTTACAAACAACGCGGAAAACCAGCTTCTGAGGTTATACAATGCAATGGTTCACCATTTTTCGTCGCTTTAATTTGATAAGTTGCCTTAAAGTTTTGACATATTCTATGCAGGCTGCAAACATATTTTATTATCTGACTTATGAAGGTGCAGTTAGCTTGGACGATATGGAAGATGAACTGCAAAGGTCAGCCATAGAAGACCAAATCGCTAACTTTGGTCAGACCCCAATTCAACTGTTTAAAAAGAAACACCCTAGAAGAGGCCCACCTATCCCTATTGCTCATCTTCTGCAGTTTTCTCCCAACTCTATAAACTTAACGTCTGTTGCAAAAACAAGCAATTCTGACGTGGCGGTGATGTATATTACTGTGTTGGACTCGTATATTGTTACTGTGAACCAAAATTTTTCAATGTCTATAAAGATATGGTTGACCACACAACTGGAATCTGGTGGAAACCTCACGTTCTCTAGCTCCCAGGTACAATTTTTTTTGTATTTCATGTTTTATCCCAGTTGCACACTTTCCAATATTCATGAACCATAATATGTATTTCATTTCATATTGAACAAAGATATTAAAATATTTTTACTTCAAGTCACTAAATTAAGTTCTCCATTTTATGCTATGGTCAAGATTTAGGCCGAATGTGAAAAAGCTTTTTTTTTCTTTTTTTTTGTGTTCTCCCAGACTTTTTATTAAAAAACATACCAATGCAAAACAGTCATTTAGACTTAAAAGTTCAGTGACAATTGTTCTGACTTAATATTTTCTGTAGGATCTCTTTTTTGGGATTGGTTCAGATGTACTCCCCCCTTGTAGAATTGGAAGTCCTTTGGCTGATGGGTTCGAGCTTGGATCAGAATGCTTTGAAACACTGCAGACACCATCTGATAACTTTCTGATCTCATGTGGCAGTTGGGACAACAGTTTCCAGGTCACATCCCTCAGTAATGGAAAAATCGTCCAAAGTGTTAGACATCATAAAGACGTTGTCAGTTGTGTTGCAGGTATGGATCTCAAAATTAGCACATAATTTGATTCATGATACAAATTAGTGCATTCTAATATCTTGTTTTCCAAATTTCATTTTTGTGCAAGTCATGATTGATTGCCTTAATTTCTTTTGATGTTTTGAAGTATTTAGATACCACGGTAGTTGAGGTGCGCACTGGCATCTGTGTGTTGATTTTATTTTCATTTTATGACGTAACTGCTTTGTTACTTAACTATAATCATGCCTCTCCGAACGTACTGTTTAGTTAAAGGAATTTGTCATTCTTTAAGGTTTCCATTGATCTACGTATTTCATGTCAGACCATGAAAGCAAAGTAGTCACACAAAACAATGAAATGTTATGCTCTGTTTGATATCCCAAAACAGTGAAACGTTATGCTCTGTAGAAGGTCAAATGACTGGGTTTTAAATATTCTCTTCAGACACCTAAGAGTTCAGCTAATACCACTTTTGATGAACGTATAGTACAGTATATGAGTCGTGGCATCACATGCATGAAGTTCTCGTGAAGATTGAAGGGAAAAGGCCTTTACCTTCAATTTACGCTGGAAAGTGATTCATAGATCGTTTCTCCTTTATATAGAGTACATGCGGTCCATTTATAATATGATTAAATAGATTACCACTTTCAGACGATAGATATTATTAGGAAATCATCCATCACATCCTGAATCCAGCATGACTGCAGTCGTAAAATTGTTTGCTGACAATTGTTTCTTCATCACCCCCATTTTTATTATGCTGGAATGTTTGCAGTGACAGCTGACGGAAGCATCCTTGCTACTGGAAGCCACGACACAACCGTAATGATATGGGAGATCATTCATGCCCGAGGCACAGAGAAAAGGTCTCGTAGCACTCGCCCCGAATCTGCTTGGAAAGACTGCGTCGTCGCCGATACTCCATCTCACATTCTCTGTGGACACGATGACGTCATCACATGTCTTTACGCAAGCGCAGAACTCGACGTCATAATAAGCGGTTCGAAAGATGGCACTTGCATCATCCATTCCCTGCAAACGGGAAGATACGTAAGGTCCATTCAGCATCCAGGGAACAAACCATTGTCCAAGCTAGTTGCTTCACGCCATGGACGCATCGTCTTGTATGCATCAGATGATCTGAGATTGCACCTCTTTTCCATCAATGGGAGGCACATATCCTCTGCTGAGTCTAGCGGGCGACTGAGCTGCCTTGAGTTGAGTAGGTGCGGTGAGTTCTTGATTTGCGCGGGCGAGCAGGACGGAAACATTGTTGTCCGTTCGATGAACTCTCTTGAGATGATTACAAAGTATTCTGGGATTGGAAAGTCTGTTACCTCGTTAACTGTGACCCCCGAAGAGTGCTTCGTTGCTGGGACCAAAGACGGCAGCTTACTCGTCTATTCCATTGAAAATAAAACGGGGTTTCAGAGGAGTTCAAAATCAAGAACGTACTACAAGACATGATATTTTTGGGTATGTTTTGCTAGGAGTGTTGCATAAAATAGCTTGCTTGTTATATTTATTATTGTTCTTGGTCTGGCTATAGATGACGACATGATAGTTCACTTAGGATCTGGATGCAGATGGCGAGCTGCTGCGGCGCTGGATGATGAAGACACTCCTCCTTGATGATATCAATAACCAACATATACTGTAATATTTATTATAAAGAGTTTTCTATGAATAACTAGCAGGCAGTAGTAATAGCTGATGGTTTACACAACTTTAAGCCTCGATACAGAAAGTCGTGCGTGTAAAATCAATCAACCTAAGAAAACATGGTCGTCGTACATTCTATCGCAGTTGAAGTAGATACGTACAACCATCTCCATCTATATCGATCTCTGCATCATGACGAGACTGTTCCATCACCATTAGCAGCATCTAAACGCTTGTCCTATGTTCGTCTTGTGGTTGGTTTCAATTTGCAACTACCAAGGACTGCCCAGAATGAAGGGAAAAATATATTATCGTACCGCTGATGATTATGTGTCTAGCTAGCTTTGTGATTGGGTCATTTATCTTTTGTGCAAATTACGAGTAAGGCCCAATTAATATTTTCAATTAGAGATAAGCACCCATGTAAGTTTCATTTATAGATAAGGGTCCAATTTAAGTTTCATTTAGAGAAAAGGACCTATGTGTTACTACAGACCAATGAAGTGTTACCACATACCCATGAAGTGGTACCACAGACCCGTGAAGTGGTACCACAGACCCGTGAAGTGTTACCACAGACCCATGAAGTGTTACCACAGACCCATGAAGTGGTATTGGGGAACTATGAAGTGTTTCTGAAAAAACTGGATATTTAAACCTATGAATTTTCTGACAGGGGTCTGAACTCTAATTGAAACTTAAATGGGGGCCTGAAACGTAAATGTCCCTTATTTTTTTCCTTATGTTAACGAAATGGAATAGTAGTGACAGCATGCGAAAAATCAAAGGTGATTGTTTTAAGATTAAACTTGGGAGCGTTTAGTAAGATTCTTAGAAGATCTGTTGGGGTGGGCCCGATTTATTGACGCCGGCCTTGAAACACCACAACGTGGCATAGCGGATGCGTGTTTTGATCCGAGCGGTGTAGGGTGGCGACTTTTCGATTTTTAATCTCTAAATTCGACATAACGCCCTTCGGCTTCTCCCGAGGGCCCGAGATACTGCCCTCAGCCTCGGGTGACCACGATTTATTTGAATTACTAAAATTCGGATTGATAATTTAATCCAAACTAATTGAATAATGCGGCAGTCAGCTGTTTTTCGACTATTTGATGACCGAAACGATATCCGATCGATACCAAATTTTCAAAATAATTCTACACTTCCCGACGTTCGCAACGAGGGGTCTTTCGAATCATTCCGATGTCGTTTGGTATTTTTCGCAAAATCAAATCAGTGGTTCGAAATTATCAATTCGAGTAAAGCGGCAGTCTGCCGTCTTTTGACTGTTTGATGACCGAAGTGATTTCCGAGCGATATCAAATTTTCCAAAATGATTCTAAACATCCCGACGTTCTCAACGAGGGGTCTTTTGAATCATTCCGATGTTGTTTGGTATTTTCGTAAAATTAAATCAGTAGGGTTCGAAATATACCGTCGGTGAACGCGATTACTCCTGTCGTTTCTGCACAGCGACCGTCCCGTTTTCAATGAACTCACATAGTACGTAATATTTTCTCTCGATATGTTTGGATTTGCTATAAGATCGTAGTTCCTTTGCTTGCGCGACTGCACCGCTATTATCGCACCAAAGTGTAAGCGGTCTTTCCGCAAGTGGTACCACAGTAAGTTCCTCAAAGAACTTTCATCCAAACAGCTTCTTTAGCTGCCTCTGTGAGGCTGCTATGTATTTTGCCTCACACGTGGAATCGACAGTCGTGCTTTGCTTGGAGCTTCTCCAAGACACTGTCCCACCGTTAAGCACGAATACAAAAGATGAAGTAGATTTTCGATCATCTATGTCTGACTGAAAGTCTGAATCGGTGTGTTGCATTTAATAGAGCCGCAAAAATTCTCGGTTTGATTCACACGGACGTTCGCGGGCCATTCAATGTGAAGGCTCGAGGTGACTTCCACTATTTTATTACCTTCACGGATGATCACAGTCGTTACGGACTCGTGTATCTGATGAGGTATAAAGCCGATGCACTTGAAAGGTTCAAGGAGTATAAGGCGTTGGTGGAAAACCAAACGTCGAAACTCATTAAAGCCATTCGATCGGATCGAGGCGGCGAGTAAATGAGTGTCGAGTTTGACCAGTCTTGAAGGAGAATGGTATATTATCGCAGATGACTCCGCCCGTCATGCCACAGTTTAATGGCGTGGCTGAACATAGAAACCGAACTTTATTAGATATGGTTCATTTTATGTTAAGCTATACAGATTTACCGATGTCATTGTGGGGATACGCGCTTTCGACATCGGCGTATACCATAAACCAGTGTCCCTCAAAGTCCGTTAACGGCATTCCGTATGAGATATTGTCTGGTCATTTACCCAACTTATTACATATTAGGATTTGGGGTTGTCCCACTATGTGAAAAAGTTGAAAACAGACAAATTGGAGTCTAGGTCTATGAAAGGACATTTCATAGGTTACCCCGAAGTCTCTATGGGGTACCTATTCTATGTTCACGATGATCAGAGAATCGTTGTGGGCCTACATGCACATTTTCTTGAGGAAGAATTCATTCGAGATTGTGGCGTTGGCCGAGAGGTCACTCTCGAGGAGCAGTCGACTGAAATGTCCTCACAGGATTTGGAATCAGATGGTCCGACCGAACCAGTCTTGCGACGATCTGAAAGGGTGCCACGCTAACCACAGCGGTATAGCATGTCATACGGCGAACATAATTATGTTGCGACTAGGGGACTTCTAAGAGAAGATCCCGCTACTTTCGATCAAGCTATATCCGATGTGACTCAACGAGATGGGTTCAGGCTATGCGGGCTGAGATGGACTCAATGTACTCCAACAAAGTCTGGACTTTTATAGACCTACCGAGCGGTTTTAGACCAATCGGATGTAAATGGATCTACAAAAGAAAGATTGGATCTAACGGACAAGTTGAGAGGTAGAAGGCCAGGTTGGTTGCCAAGGGCTATAACCAAAAAGAGGGAGTCGACTATGAGCAGACTTTCTCGCCTGTAGCCATGATCAAGTCTATCCGAATAATGCTCGTGATAGCTGCGCTCTATAATTATGAGATTTGGTAGATGGACGTCAAAACGACGTTCCTTAATGGATTCCTCAAGGAGGAGATCTATATGGAGCAGCCAAAAGGTTTTGAGTCGCATGCAGATGCTCACAAAGTGTGCAACTGAATCGGTCCATTTACGGACTGAGATAGACCTCTCGCAGCTGGAACCTACATTTCGATAAAGCAGTTCAGAACTTTGGATTCGAGAAAAACGTAGATGAACCATGTGTCTACAAAAAGAGCAGTGGGAGTATGATGTCGTTCCTTGTATTGTATGTGGATGATATCCTTTTGATAGGAAACGACATCGGGATGCTCTCGTCGGTGAAAGCGTGGCTTTCAACCGAATTCTCCATGAAAGACCTGGGAGAAACGACATATATACTCGGTATTCTCTTGTTCAGGGATCGAGCGAACCAAACGATCGGCTTATCTCATGCCATTTATTTAAAAATCCTGAAGAAATTCAGAATGGATGACTGTAAAAGAGGGTTCTTATCTATGCGACATGGGATCCATTTGTCGAAATCAATGCCACCTCAAAGTGAGGAAGACAGACGATAGATGAGTGTAATACCCTATGCGTCTGCAGTGGGTAGTCTGATGTACGTGATGTTGTGTACACGTCCGGACATTGCCTACGCTACGAGCGTGGTTAGTCGGTTTCAGGCAAACCCATGGAAAGGACATTGGACAGCCGTTAAGAATATCTTTAAGTACTTAGACGGATTAAAGACTTAACGCTGGTCTATGGAGGAGCGGGACTAGAAGTAGATGGTTACACCGATTCGAACTTCAGGTCGGACGTGGATGACCGAAAATCTACTTCAGGTTTATATTCGTGCTCAACGATGGGGCATTATCTTGGAGAAGCTCCAAGCAAAGCACGACTGCCGATTCCATGTGTGAGGCAGAATATATAGCAGCTTCAGAGGCAGCTAAGGAAACTGTTTGGATGAAAAAGTTCTTGGAGGAACTTACTGTGGTACCAGTTACGGACAGACCACTTACAATTTGGTGCGATAATAGCGGTGCAAATCCAAACATATCGAGAGAAAATATCACGTACTACGTGAGTTCATTGAAAACGGGATGGTCACCGTGCAGAAAATCGCCACCGCAGAAAATGTGGTGGACCCGCTCACGAAACCCTTATCCCTGGCAGTTATGGAACAACATCAGGACAAGATGGGGCTACGATACCATGGTGACTGGGATTAGATGCAGCGCATGGCATGTGGGAGGCTGTTAGGGAGTGTGCCCTCGGAATGCCATACGAGGACTAGGAATAGTATATGGCGCACGATGATGTATAGGTCGCTAGACAGTTATAATTATATGAACTGCCAAATAAAGTAGTGACTATTATTTTCATTATTATAAAGGCATTATTATTTATTTATCGAATTTAAAGTCTGCGTGGTATCCGGCAGTCGATAAATAAATAACACCCAAATGTTTGAGTTGGACGTTTGATTCTCGTGGGGACGAGAGAGGAAATAGAGCCAGCAATATTACCCACGGCCCGCGGACCGGCCTTGGCAGGGCAGGCCGGGTCCAATTTTTCAGGCCCGCTAGTAGGCCCGCCTCACGCGGACGGCGCGCTTCGGCAGGACGGAAAGTACTTTACTAATTAGTATACTTACTAATGAGTAATGACGGAACAGAAATGAAAAAAGTTATAAGGCTTACAGTCTTTCACATAGTCAAAAAGCACAACACCGGTCGAAAAGAAACCAAATCAAAATCTAACGAATGGAACGAAGGCTTCAATTGGTTCAGATTCTTTGAGCATGGAAGCTGCTGAGCAGTCACCCAAGCACTCTCGTCTCCCAATCGCAAGCAAGCCGAATCCCTCGTCACCGTCTCTGCTGCACTGCTGCTTCGCCTAAGGCCTCATCATCGCTCGCTCAAGCAAGCAACCGCGACGATGCTTAGCAGCCCCCTATCATCCTCCCCATCCGGCGTCGTGTGTATCCTCTACTTCCTGTTAGCTAATCTTTGCTTTGAGTTTTGATTTGGAAACTAGTTTTATTCCCGTTAGGTAATCTTTCAGTTTTCTGATTTGGGAATCTTCTTTTAACCTGCGACCGGGCTTTACCAGGCCCTTGCCCGCCGGCGGGGCGGGGCGGCCTGCATTTCCAAGGCCCGCCAGATGGCCGGCTTGCCCGCCCAGCCCCGCCCCGCCCTGCCAGAAGGCGGGTATTGGCTACGGGCCGCCCCTCGCCGCCGGCCCGTTTTGACAGCTCTAAGAGGAAACACCGAACTACACTTAATCTCATCATTAAATAAAAAGTCCGTAAGTCTAAGGATTCTAGGTGGGTGACAACATATCCAAATATGACTTATTCATTGATGACCACATAATATCGGCGATGTCACCGATCACCTGAGAGGTTGTGGGTCGTGATGGAGATATCGGTGATCGGGGAAATCATGTATTCGGACATTCTGCTCGTATTCGTCTCGATCACATGGCTAGGATGTTGTCAATAATTGAACGAATGACTATAGTAGTCTCAGACCGATAGGGTCACTGACGGATTTGCTTTCGGTATTTCGGTTTGTCACTAGTTGGCTAGGCTCGCAAGTGTTCAGAATTGGGACACGGGCCAGCGGTGAGAAGCAACCGACTTTACGGAAGTGATTGCCGGGCTTTGACTTCTATCGGGATTCACTCCTATATTCGTATAGGTTAACGTCCTATGAGGTAATCGGAGAACGACGATTATAAAGCCTTCGACAGAAGCTTGGAAAACTCGCCGTATTAGATATACGGAGCGGAGTTTAAATAATAGGTTCGGTCTCGATTATAACAAAGTGTTAGGTTAGCAGTTTGACATTTATATGGCTCTCACCTAACCGGGACGCAAGGGAAAGGCGTAAGAGGTATTTAAAAGTATACACTATAGTCGGTTCGCTCGACGATTAGATCAAAATTTGTTCTCAATTGGGATCTGTCCGGTACCGCGGGATTGGCTAGGTGAATACCGGGACTATTCCTCCCATGCCAGTTGAGACCTAGAGAGTCGCGCATAAAATGGTAATGACCTCGAACGAAAACGGCGGACTTTTCTCTGGAACCTAACGAATGGGATAGTTGATACGAGGTGTCGACGATTTAGTTAAATCCCAGTGACGGTCACTGAAATAATTAGGACTTAAGATTGTTTAAGTGCTTAATTAATTAACTAATTGAGGCTCAATTGTAATTAAAATAATTAGATTGAATTTAATTATTTTATTACTTAAAATTGGGGGGACTAAATTGAGATTTTAGAAACCTCAAGGGCCGAAATAAAATTATCACAAGAAATTCTACAACCCATTCAGATAGAGAAATTTTTGTTTAATTTTTTTTGGAAGGGGAGGAACGGGGAGGGCAGCGGTGGTGGCGAGGAGAAGGGGAGGGGGTAGGTGGAAGGAAGATGGTGGAGGCGGAGGAAGACTGGGGTAGGTGGAAGGAAGATGGGAAAGGTGGGGAGAAGTTTGAGGATGGCGGTGGAGGGGAAGAGGAGGGGAGGGGGCTAGATGGAAGGAATATGGGGGAGGGGGGAGGGGAGATCGGCGGTGGAAGGGGGAGGGAGGGGAGGGTAGGTGGAAGGAAGATGGTAAAGAGAGAGAGGGGGAGGGGTAGGTGAGAGAGAGAGAGAGAGTACATTTTAGTATCTCTGGGAACCTGCATATCATTCATTCCACATAAAATAAAGTTAAAAATAACCCAACGAGCAATCGATATCGGCCTTGCCACCATCATCATCAGTCGTCACCAACCCAATGCGCTCATGTAAAAGCTTCGAGGTGTGGGTCCAGTAGTTTTCTCGATTAGGGTAATTATTCAACTGCTTTCTATTACCATGCACCAAGTGATCTTTGCACCGATCGTTGTTAATACCTAACCCATTTGTGGTGTTGGAAATGTGAATAAGTGTCCCAATCTACGGTCTTTCGGGTTCAGGTAACTCCAACTTATATGCACAATATACATGTTTAAAATTATTCTATTTAAAATATTTGACAAAAATTATACTTTAAATCTAATTATACATTTGTGAAGAAAAAAATTGATATGAAGGGGTTAGATATAAATATTTTGACAGAAGAAAGTGACAGTTTATAGACATCCTTCTCCCATAGAATATATACTATGAGATATGACCACATTACTTTTTTTTTTTTTTATCTTTTCGTCATCAATCACTAATTTGTTTTTCCATGTAAAAATAATAAATTTTGGCCTACTATACATACATAAAATATTGCACCCCCCTCCAAAGCTGGCCCGAGGCGACCGCCTCGTTGGCTTCACGTTAGCTACGAGCCTTATTATATAAATACCAATAATTAGGTTAATTAATTACAACACGCCCGAGGTATTCAATGGATTTGCAGGAAGATTATGACCTTCCTCAGCAATGGATATTCATAATACCAATTTTGTTCAAGTATTTGAGTATGAGTCCCTAAAGTCGGGGTATGCAATCTTTCTAGCTCTTTGTTACTGGAGACGTCAATCACCTGAATCTGTTGTCTGTCAATTGAAATATGCGGAGGTCGTTGATATACCTTCGGGTGTTGCTAGTCATTAGGTACTCGTGGTCGTGCGGTGCGGTAGAAGGAGCAAACAATTGATTGTCTACTCCACTTGGTCATTGTGATAAGGATATGCGACATATGCAACCTTCCCTTGACCCTGTGACAGAGGTGATACTGCTCATGTGGATCGGATAGGGTTAACTAACATTACTTGTGAGTTTAACGTCAACCATACTGTGAAAGTGTCAACAGAGCAAACTGATCCGATGATGGAATGCTTTGATCTACACCTATGACCGAGCAGCGAAGACAGGTGTTTAAATAATACTCAGCAACGAAAACCGCAACGGCCTTCCAGTACAACCATCCAAGGCAAATATTCGACATGGCGGCTCAACAAATACTCAAACATCTTAACGAAGTTGTAATGGTACCACAACCGCGGTAAGGTTACCAAACTGCGTGCCGTTCCATTTTCTCCTTTTCTTTCTTAGTGATAAATCTTTGAATGCACTCTGAAACCAGGGCATAATGAAACATCACTAATATTGTGGAAAAAATTGTGTGATGCGCTGCCTTGGTCGGGAAGTAAATCTGAAATTCACATAACTAGGAGAAAAACCATTGTTTTGCCAAGTTTATTCAAATATATTCAAATAGTTGTATTCGAATGTTCTTCAAATTTATTTGAATAAGTTATTCAACGAACAACATTATTCGAATTTATTGAATTTCATAATGAAATTGCGAACCATAACCAGAAAATTGTGGCGACCCTCATTTTCTAACTATGATTATTGGCGGATTTCAGCAACGGAAGCCACAGAAGACCCATCCATCTAACAAAAACGTTTTCGCAAAATAAAATATATTACAGCAAAATATCTGTTTACAGAGACGATCATGTACAAAGACTGTAGCCCCAAAATACCAAAACGTGAAAAACCCTAACGCTGCTCCACAGGTCTTCATCCATGTACAGCCTCGCCTTCAAAAGTCCGTGGAGTCACCGCCATCAGCCCACCTCAGTCGCGACGTACCTCGACGTCGGACTCGGTCGTACCTACAACACGTAAACACTGAACTATCCCCCAGGAGATGAAAATATGCGTGAATGCAACGTGCACTCGAAACCCATCCCCATTTATCTCACAGAAAATGCACGCTCGATTTTTCCCCTCATCTCAACCTATCGTATCTCAAACGTCACATCAGGGCCCTAGGCTAGACTAGGCAACACGCGCGCACAATAAAATACGTGGCCCGCGCTCGGGTAGCCTACTCTGAACTAAATTGTTGAAAATTGTCGACACGTGTCATTTTCCATCAAAATTATCGATCATAATAACGAAAGAACTATTGAAAATTGTTAACATCGGAGACATAATTGGTCAACGCCCAAACATCACTAGGACTAAATTGATGTATGAATAAAAAAACTCGCTTAATAAACTAACTCAAAATCCCAATCGATAGAGAAACTCCGAAAGAATAACTATGGAAGGGTTTTACGCGGGATTTTTAAGTAAATGGCCTTTGACGTGGTCAACGTTAAAAAAATAGCCTTCAAATAAAAAATGACTTAAATGCCCTTAGGGGGTGGGTCTCATGCGCCCATGTTGTGCAGCAATGGGCGGGACCTCTGCTTGCATGGGCGGGACCTCTGCTATATAGCACAGGTCCCATGCCCAATATGGGGGGTCTCATGTGCCCATGTGGGCGGGACCTCTGCTTGCATGGGCGGGACCTCTGCTATATAGCACAGGTCCAATGCCCAATATGGGGGGGTCTCATGTGCCCATGTGGGCGGGACCTCTGCTTTGCATGGGCGGGACCTCTGCTATATAGCACAGGTCCCATGCCCAATATGGGGGGGTCTCATGTGCCCATGTGGGCGGGACCTCTGCTTTGCATGGGCGGGACCTCTGTTATATAGCACAGGTCCCATGCCCAATGTGGGCGGGTCTCATGTGCCCATCATGTGCAGCATAGGGCGGGACCTCTGCTTTGCATGGGCGGGACCTCTGCTATATAGCACAGGTCCCATGCCCAATGTGGGCGGGTCTCATGTGCCCATCATGTGCCCATGTGGGCGGGACCTCTGCTTCCATGGGCGGGACCTCTGCTATATAGCACAGGTCCCATGCCCAATGTGGGGGGTCTCATGTGCCCATGTGGGCGGGACCTCTGCTTTGCATGGGCGGGACCTCTGCTATATAGCACATGTCCCATGCCCAATATGGGGGTCTTATATAAAAAAAAATATGTGTTGGGGATTTGAACCCACGACCTATTACTTGAATGTCAGACTACACAACCACTAGACTACATCCCACCCACCCGCCCTTGGGCGGCCTCGATTTAACATATTGGGTTTTACTATGGAAAAAAAAGACACCCTGTAAAAAGACAAAAATACCCTTGAATTGAAGGCTACTTTTTAAAAGTTAGAATCGACGGGGCTATTTTTTTAAAGCTGACCGAGTCAAAGGCTATTTTTTAAAAAGACCCTTACACAAATGCTCATACGTTGTCTGTAGTTGAAAAATCACTGTTCCAGTTTTCATCCCTAAAAATCCAGAAAACGCACCGCTCGGCCATGGCAGTAGCTAACGTCTCTCTAAGAAGCTTCTCTCTCCTTTCACTTCCTTCCCAAGTACCCTCAACCCATTCTTCTCAGATATCCACACACAACCTTCAAACCCACATGTATACAAAATCCAGAAAAACAAGGGGTAACCCGAAAATTCAACTATTTTGTCTTAGCGCAGTTCTAATCTTCTTTGCTTGTGTTTTGATTTCTTTTTCGACATTTTTGTAGGTGTGTTTGCTGGCAGTGTTAGTTCAACTGAAGCAGAGGTTGAAGTTGCTGATGGTTACACCGTAACCCAATTCTGCGATAAGATAATCGACGTCTTCTTAAACGAGAAGCCTAAGACAAAGGATTGGAAAAGGTACATGATTTTCAGAGAAGAGTGGAGGAAACACAGAGACAAGTTTTACAATCGTTGTAAAACAAGGGTCGAAGCAGAGACAGATCCGTCATTGAAGGATAAACTGAATGACTTGTACAGGAAAGTGAGGAAGGTAACGATAATACCCAATTGATTGTTTCTTCTAACGAATGCGTAGTTAATATAGTTGATTTGACCTTTTAAAGGATGTATGCAGTTAATAAGTTGTAGACTCTTCGCTTTCGCAGTTCAGTACTTGTACAATTTGGTGGTCGTTGTTCAAATATGTTGAAGATAGATAGGTTCTTGCTCTGTTTTCTTGATCGACATAAAGGATCGATATTCTTACAGATCGATGAAGATATGGAAAAGAACGGTGAACTGCTCAAAAAGATTCAAGACAGCCCACGGGACATAAATGCAATTGTGGCAAAGCAGCGTGGTGATTTTACGGGGGACTTCTTTCGTTATCTAACACTGCTTTCAGAAACTTACGACAGCTTAGAGGATCGGGACAGTATGTGATGTTCATCTTTCAGATACTTCAGTTCTTTCATAATCAATGTTTGCAAATAGACGGTTTTCCTAACAACCATTCATATCTGATGGGTGGAATTGGCATGTCTTTGAATTACTCAGCAAGAGATTTTTGGTTTTTTTTTTTTATGAACAGCAATATCTCGTCTGGGAGCAAGATGCCTATCAGCAGTCAGTGCCTTCGATAACACACTCGATATTGTGGGTAGCTTAGAAAATGCTCAGACTAACTTTGACGACATCCTTGACTCGCCTTCAATAGATGTAGCTTGTGAGAAGATCAAAAGTATGGCAAAGGCTAATGAACTCGATTCGTCTTTGATTTTATTGATCAATGGTGCTTGGGCATCTGCAAAGGAGTCTGCCACCATGAAAACTGAGGTTAATGGTTTCTTACTTAGGTGATAATTGTCATAATCTTCTCCTTTTTCGTATATGATCTTATATGGGGATTTGGTGATTGTGTTGTGTGTGTAATCTTCGACCAGGTAAAGGATATAATGTACAAACTATACAAGACAACACAGAGCAGTTTAAGGAGTATAATGCCGAAAGAAATCAAGCTACTGAAGCATTTGCTGAACATCACAGACCCCGAGGAACGCTTCTCAGCACTAGCCAGTTCGTTTTCCCCAGATGATGAATCCGAAATCAAAGAAGCCAATGCTACTACATACACGTAAGAGTAATTTCTAATGCCACCTAACATTACTTACATTTGAGAGATAAAGAGAGAGTTTGATATGCATTTCTATTCTATTTAATATTTTCCAGAACACCAAAGGAGCTGCACAAGTGGATCAAGATCATGCTAGACGCATACCATCTGAACAAAGAGGAGACAGATATTCGAGAAGCTAGAAAAATGGGTCATCCAATTGTTATACAGAGGCTCTTCATTCTTAAAGACACCATTGAGGATGAGTACTTGGAGAAGAATACAATGACACCACCACCACCAGCAGCAGAAACAGTAACAGATCAAACCGATATTGCGATCCACTCAGATGAGTAGTAGTAGTAGTAGTAGTAGCGGTAGTATATAACTTTCCTTACTCTATAAAATGTTGTTAGTTAGTTGTTGGCTAGTTAGTGGATGAGTGAAGAATGGCAAAAATCTGAACGAAATGAAAACACGTTGTCCTCATCGACGACTTACATATGGCAAGGTTACAACATATAATTACAGCTTCATACTTCTGTGTGATTGTATCTGTGTTGGTTAAAGATATTTTCATTACGAGGACTGATCAACTGGGCTAGCTGCCCTTTTATTTAATCAAAACTGGATCGGTGGAACTGTAACTGATTCGTTGCTCACATTGTTTTTAGTTTGCAGTTTCGAACCCCAATCGCCCTAACGTATTTTTTATCTCCTTCAAATCGTGATATGACGCATGAGGAACGGGTCGAGAAGTTGGACGAAGAGAATTACCAACCGTTTAGGGTTTATACGAGGCGACCGAAAGAGAGGCGTGAAGATCGGAACAATATTGAGGAGATTATTTAAGGGAGATATCTTAGGCAAGAATAAAGGTCTTTAGTTATTATATCTATTTAGAAATATTATATTTGATTTCCTTTCAGCCGCAGGTTATAAAAGGGGCATAAAGCTTCTTGTAATCATTAGGCATTATTTTATGAAATAAAGGCTCGTTAGAGTATTGGAAGTTCGATCTTTGATAAGGAACCAGCCTTGTCGAGATCCGTCGTCTCTTATCTTAGTTATCGTCTATCAATTTGGTCCGACCTGCCGGATCAGATCGTACGCAAAGAGAAAACCGGCGATTAGAAGCAACATCATCCGCTACAAACCGGCCGCACGATCTTTCCCTCGTCTTCAGTTCGTTTCATTTTTTTTCCTTCAGCGCAACCTCAAAAAAAAAAAAAAAGGATCAGATCATGGTGAAAACACGGGATTCCTCGACCAACACTAAACTGCAAATTCTCGAGGAGAATATGAGTGTGATGACCGAAGAACAAGCTCAGATGAACAAAAAAATCGATGCTATTAACGATCAGATAGCAGAAATTTTACGAGTCCTCTCAGAAAATTCAACCGGTCCGAATACGGGAGAAACAAGTGGATACTCCCACGCGACGCCTGGAATCAAGAACAGTTCGACCCCCAACCTAGTCCTACCGACGTTCGACGAAAGTGATCCTCACGGGTGGATCGCTAGGGTGGAACAGTTGTTCGACATCCACGCCATACCCGAAGTTCAAAGGATCCCCTTGGTATTAATAGCAATGGAGGGAGTGGCTCTTAACTGGTTTCGATGGCTCCAACGCCGCAAACCGGGATTCACATGGCAACAATTTACCCACGCTCTTATAGTTCGATTTGATGAAAGACACGAAGGAACTCCGTACGAGCGCTTGGCGGCGATTAGACAAACCAGCTCTATCGTCAAATACATCGATCTATTTATCAAATTGTCCAATCATGTGCCTAATCTCAGTGAAGAACACTATATGGGATACTTCATGAACGGGTTGAAAGAAGATGTCCGATGTGACCTTCGAATCTTGAATCCGGAAAACTTGGAGGTAGCAATGCAGATGGCGCAAAATATCGAAAGAAAGTACCAGCGACAGCAAGGAATGGCGGGAGAAAATCGACCGAATTTTTCCAGCAATCATGGCTCATCATCTTTCCGCGCGCCAACGGTGATTCGCCCACCAGCTGCCCCAAACCCTATCAACTCTCAACGGTCAGCTCCAAAACCAGCCATGTCGGGCCAGTCGTCCGCCCGTACCCCCTTTCGTCGACTACCACAAAAAGAGTACGAAGATCTGAGACAACGAGGCTTGTGTTTTCGATGTCGACAACCCTATCACCCACTGCACGATTGCCCCATGAAACAACTTCGGGTTATGCTAGTAGAGGAAGGAGACGCACAAGATGCAGAATTGGAAGAAATATTGATGGACACAGGCAACAACGAAATAATACCACACGAAGAGGACCCACCGAGCGGGGAGGCCGCATTATCCCTCTGTTCAATGGCGGGACTATCCGGACCGCATACTATGCGACTTCGGGGCAAGATCAGCAATAAAGAAGTTACAATATTGGTGGATAGTGGTGCGAGTCACAATTTCGTGTCGCAAAAATTGGTGGCTGATTTGGACCTGATGATCAACCGCACAGAAAGGTTCGGAGTGCAACTAGGCGACGGGCGGAGAGCAGAATCGTTCGGCGCATGTCGCAATTTAATCATTCAGTTGAATAAATACGAGGTAAAGGCAGATTTTTATGTGTTCCCGTTGGGGGGCGTCGATGTAATTCTCGGAATAGCTTGGTTATCATCACTAGGAGACGTCCGGGTCAACTGGGGCAAAATGACGATGTTATTTGAGAGCGTCGGCAAAGCGATTCAACTATGCGACGACCCTTCACTGTGCCGCGCTAGGGTGGGGCTTCGCTCTCTGGTGTACTCACAAGAAACAGAGTTTTGGGCGGTTATATTAGAGGAGCGGGATTGCATATCAATAGCAGGACCGGTTGTCACCGATCAAGAGAAGAAGTCCTTAGAAGAACTATTGGAGGATCACTCCAATGTGTTTGGGATTCCAGCAGGGCTGCCACCAAAGCGACCAAACGATCATCGAATTGAATTAACGACGGGAGCCGGACCGGTGTCTGTTCGACCCTATCGCTACGGTCACACCCAAAAAGACGAGATTGAAAGGCTAGTCCAGGACATGCTACTAGCGGGAATTATACAACCAAGCTCTAGCCCATTCTCAAGCCCGGTATTATTGGTCAAAAAGAAGGACGGTAGCTGGCAGTTCTGTGTAGCTAATCGGGAACTAAACAAAGTCAAGATTCCGGACAAGTATCCGATACCGGTGATACAAGAGATGCTCGATGAATTAGCGGGGTCGAAGGTGTTTTCAAAAATTGACCTACGTTCAGGCTATCATCAAATCCGGGTCATGCCATTCGATGTGCATAAGACTGCGTTTCGCACCCATAATGGTCATTATGAATTCTTGGTGATGCCATTCGGATTGACGAACGCCCCCACAACATTTCAGTCAACCATGAACGAATTGTTCCGCCCTTGGTTACGTAAGTTCGTTCTGGTATTCTTTGATGATATTTTAATATATAGCAAATCATGGACAGATCACTTGAGGCATTTAGCAACAGTTTTGGAGATTTTGCTGGATCATCAGTTTAAGGCAAATCGCAAGAAGTGCGCGTTCGCATGCGGACAAGTGGAGTATTTAGGTCATATAATTTCTCAGCGGGGTGTGGCGATGGACCCAACAAAGGTCGAGGCAGTTATCACTTGGCCGCAACCTAAGTCCGTGAAAGACGTACGAGGATTCTTAGGATTAACGGGGTATTACAGGCGGTTCGTACGAAATTGGGCGTCACTTCAGGGTTCGAACAGATCATCATAGCCTTAAATACTTGTTAAATCAAGGGATCGTAACACCCTCGCAACAAGTATGGGTAGCGAAGTTAATGGGGTACACATTCGATATTGAATATAAAGCGGGACGCACAAACTCAGCCGCGGATTCACTCTCGCGCCGAGCAGAAGGGGACGACGAGTTAACGGCCATTACGGGACCGCTATGGACATCGATGGCAGACGTAATTGAAGAGCAACAGCGGGATCCGTACCTCCAAGAAGTTGTGTTGGCGTTACAACAGGATAGCAAGAGTCGACCCGGGTATGCGGTTGTGGACGGGAAACTTTTCCACAAAGGCCGCGTGGTTCTGCCCACTTCGTCAGTATGGATTCCGAGATTAATGTACGAATTTCATGACACGCCAACTGGGGGTCACGCAGGAGTGTTACGTACTTATCGGCGAATAGCCTCGAGCATTTATTGGCGGGGAATGTATCGTTGCATCAAGGAGTATGTAAATAACTGCTTAGTCTGCCAAAAATCGAAGTACGAAACACAACATCCAGCCGGATTACTTCAACCGCTGCCAATTCCCGAATTGGTTTGGGAAGATATTTCGATGGATTTTATTACGGGTTTACCGAAATCGCAAGGATACACTAGTATTTTAGTTGTGGTTGACAGATTATCGAAATATGGGCATTTTGTGACGTTGAGCTCACCAATTACAGCAAGGACCTTAGCAGAAAGGTTCCTCAAAGAAATCATCACACTTCACGGGCTGTCGCGAACAATAGTTAGTGATCGAGACCCGATTTTCATGAGTGTGTTTTGGAGAGAGTTGTTTAAACTGCAGGGAACCGGACTGAAATTTAGTTCGGCATATCACCCCGAGTCGGATGGCCAGACAGAGGTTCTCAATCGAACACTCGAGACTTATTTGCGATGTTTTTCGTCGGAGCAGCCAAGAAAGTGGGCGGGATGGCTTCCATGGGCAGAGTACTGGTACAACACATCGTTTCAAACCGCGGCGAAACTCACTCCATTCGAAGTGGTCTACGGGAGAAAACCACCGACCTTGCAGCGATTCGTTACAGAAGGATGCAAAATTGATGCCGTTGCGGAAGTCTTAATGGGAAGGGATAAGGTACTCCAACAGCTAAGGTCGAACTTGGAAAGAGTTCAAGATCGCATGCGCTACTATGCAAATAAACACCGTCGAGAGTTAGAATTTATGGTCGGTGATAAAGTGTTTCTCAAAGTGCGGCCCCATAGACAAACATCAATGGCTTCCAACTCACACAACAAAATTGCAGCAAAGTATTATGGTCCATTCGAAGTACGAAAGCGGATTGGAGCGACAGCATATGAATTGCACCTTCCCGCATCAGCCCGGATTCACCCGGTGTTTCACGTTTCACAGCTGAAGAAGGTCGTTGGAAATCATCCGGTGGAGACGGAACTCCCGACGAGCCTAGAGATTACTGAAAGTAATATATTCGAGCCGGAGGAGGTTTTACAGTCCCGCATTCGACAAGAGGGTTCAGACGAGGTCCATGAAGTCTTAATGGTCTGGAAAGGAAAGCCACGAGATGAAGCGTCTTGGATTGATGTCGCTGAGCTGTCACAACAATTTCCACACTTCAGCCTTGAGGACAAGGCCGGTCTCGAGGGGGAACGAGTTGATATGACGCATGAGGAACGGGTCGAGAAGTTGGACGAAGAGAATTACCAACCGTTTAGGGTTTATACGAGGCGACCGAAAGAGAGGCGTGAAGATCGGAACAATATTGAGGAGATTATTTAAGGAGATATCTTAGGCAAGAATATAGGTCTTTAGTTATTATATCTATTTAGAAATATTATATTTGATTTCCTTTCAGCCGCAGGTTATAAAAGGGGCATAAAGCTTCTTGTAATCATTAGGCATTATTTTATGAAATAAAGGCTCATTAGAGTATTGGAAGTTCGATCTTTGATAAGGAACCAGCCTTGTCGAGATCCGTCGTCTCTTATCTTAGTTATCGTCTATCAAATCGTCTATCTATCTAGCTCTAATTTCACCCAAATCAGAAAATGGTCCTCCATAGTTGGTCTTGTGGCTCGGTGATGTGGATAAATGCGAAAACATGTTTGAGTAAGTATTTGACTGCTGAAGATGAAAATGGTCAAAATTCCTAGCACTACCAGGAGTTCGAAACAAGAGAAGAGACATATCCATATGGCTACCAACTCCCCACTAGTTCTAGACTTCAAACAATTGTGCATGGATTGCTCACTTATTGTGGTTACTGAGATTATATATGTAGTAGGTTATTGAACAAATTCAAACCATTTCATATTGGTGAGAACAAACTATTTTTCGAGAGAGACTTCAAACTATTTTTTGCCGTCAAAGGTGGCTTATGAACCACCACTCCGACGTAAAAACATATAACCCTAATGGGTTTTTCCGCACTGGATGAGAAAATTTCAAGTGATATGTTTTGTTCTGTTTCATTGAATATGTAGAGCTCTTATCGATATAAACCCGAGGGATTCTTACAACCTAGGATTGCCGAGAGGTTCCACCGTAGAGAATACGGTTAATCAAGAATCGAGGACGTGGAAGAGAAGTGATGCGGGTTACGACCCCGATCAACAAGATTTATGGTCCGGGAAATAAGGTGAGGGCCGGTTCGGATGAAATCGTGGATGGAATATTAAGAAAGAGGATGGAAAAGTAAAGAGACGATGATTTACGTGGTTCGGATTCGGGTGAATCCTACGTCCACGGGCCGCTGGAGAATATTCACTAATAACGGAGGAAGTTTACACACTCAATCTCACCTTCACTCATGTTTACAAGTGACTCTAAGCTCTAAACAGTAAAGAGAAGATAAAGAGAGGGAGAGAGAGCATGTGTGTGTGTTCTTGGTGTGTTAGTGTGTGTAGGGCGTGTAGAAGATGATGTAAAATGGATAAGAGCCACTTATTTATACTATTCACGCGTCTAGGATTTCATACTGTCCTTCTTCGTCAGATCTCCCGGACGCTCCCCCAGCTCTTCCGAGCTCTTCTTCTGGCCCTTCCATAAAGTTCCGTAGCTTCCTGGGATATCTCCCTCTTCAGGTCTACTGGACACTTCCTTAGCTCTCTCGATTACTTCCTTTGGTCCTTCTGGATAGCTCCGTAGCTTCCTGGGACATCTCCCTAGCTCCTCCCAATATCACCTTCGTTCATTGCCTCTAGTCGAGCTTCACACTTAGTCCTTCTCGGGCACCTCATTGGACTCTTCTGAATAGTTCCGTAGCTCGGGGGAGTATCTCCCGAGCTCCTCTGAACCTCACATTCGTACACTGTTCTGGTCGGACCTCGTACCTGGTCCTTACCTCCTTCAGACCCAATCTCCTACTCTGTTCTTTGTAGGTTGTCAGGTCAGGAGGAATGCTGGATAGGTCATCCCTATCATCCAGTCCCCCTACTCTGAGTTGCAATATGCTAGTATTGCAGCTCGGAGTATTATTAAGAAAGCATTCCTCTTTTCATGTCCTTAAATTTCTTCTGTCGTTTTCTCCCGTTGCCCAAGAAGTCCCAAACAGCTCAGGACTTTGCATGTTTGCTAGCCCGTAGTTGGGCTCTTGATCAGTAGACCAGGTCTGTATTTGTTGGTGGAAAGCTGATCTTTAAACTCCTGATCACATAGATCAGGTCCCCTTCACTAGTAGAAAGCTGTACTTGAAAATTCTGATGGAATAGATCAGGTCCTTATGAGTCGGACCAGACAACTCAAGTCTCCGTCTCTCAGTTAGATCTGGACTCAAAACGGCCGGATGGGGTGCATTGGATCTTTGCTTGCCAGCATGGAGCCAGACTTACGAACCTCGAATAAATGAATAGCCTCTTTACACGCCAGCCTGGCGCTGGCTTAGAAATCCCAGGTAGATGAGTGGGATCTTCTCAGGTCAACATAAAGCTGGACTCGTAAATTAGGATCGGGCAGATCCAGCTTGTGGGTGAGAACTAACCTGGAATCCGAAGAGCTGACCTGAAAACCTGGAGGACGTGAATCAGGTCTTCGTTCATCTGTTCGAAGCTGGACCTCTGATCGTGTAGGTTGGGCCTCCTACTAAAGGGCTGGCCTGTGAATCTTGATAAGATGGACAAGATCTCCATTCATCAGCTCGAAGATGGACCCCTGATTGCATAGATTAGGTCTCTTCATCGACGGAGAGCTGATGTATGACTCCTGTTCCAGGAACCATGTCTTCGTATGTTGGCGTGGGGGTTATGTTACAATGCTGTAGGCCCCCTCGATTTCCTTAGGTAAGTGGGATGTCCACTCTGCTGGCCAACTCCCCGATTGTGGCTCGTCTCAGGGGACCTAGCCGAGTTACTGAAGCATAGAGATGACACGATTGGGCGGTCGAAGGATGAGTTAGCGAGCTTGCTGCAGAACAGGAGCAGCTCACTAGAACACGGCTGCATATCTATCGGCAAGAGAGCAAAGAGCCAGGCTGGAGCATTCGAACTGATAGCCAGGTAGAGGAGCAGGGACTTTGTTACAGAGGATTCTGTCTTAGTTGCCCGTGTAGTCTCGCACTTGCGATTTGCTATCCTTCTATTAGAGGAGATAGTCTCTTCCAAACATATGGCTGAGCCTTTCCCCTTAACTGCTCCCCTACTCTGAACTATGCTTACCATAGTAGTACATCCAGAATACTCTGAATTAGACGGCATCTCCTTCTGCTCCTTTTGCACGCTGGACTACTGCTTTGCATCTCGAGGCTCGACTCAAAAAACCTCGTGGCAAGCTGTACTCAGATATCCTGGACACCTAATTCGAACCTCCACTCGCTTGCCAACTCGTGATTTGACTTGGATATCCTCTGTGAAATAGGCCAGCCTCGGCGTGCTGACGGAGAGCTGAGCTTAGATATCCCAATGTAGTAGGTCAGGTCCTAAACACCGTAGCAGAATTGAACTCAGATACCCAAACAGATAAGTCAGGCACTCGTGTACCAGCAAGGAGCTGGACTTAGATATCCCGACGGATAGGTTGGGTCTTCTGGTGCCAGCGTGTAGCTGGACTTAGATGGATATCCCAACAGTTAGGTTAGGTTTCCCGTGCCAGCACGAAGCTGGACTTAGATGTCCCACTCCAGATAGGTTGGGTCTTTGAATGCCAGCGCAGAGATGGGCTAAGATAACCCAAACAGATAGCTTGGGCCTTTCCATGCCAGCGCGGAGCTGGACTTTGACATCCCCATCCAGATGGATTAGGTTTCATATGCTAGCACGGAGCTAGACTTGTATTCACAACCACGTAGGTTGGGTACTCTGGTGCCAGTGCGGAGCTGGACTTAGATATCCCAACAGTTAGGTTGGGTGTTCCTGTGCCAGCATAGAGCTGGACTTAGGTATCCCAACAGATAGGTTGGGTCTTCTGGTGCCAGCGCGGAGCTGGACTTAGATATCCCAACAGTTAGGTTGGGTATTTGCGTGCCAGCATGGAGCTGGAGTTAGATTTCCCAACAGTTAGGTTGGGTGTTCTGGTGCCAGCCCTGAGCTGGACTTATATATCCCAACAGTTAGGTTGGGTCTTCACATGCCACTCCGGAACTGGACTTAGATAGATACCCCAACAGTTAGGTTGGGTCTTCTGTGCCAGCATAGAGCTGGGAATTCTGCGCAGGCTTCTGGCGACCTGTCATGGGTCTTCTGGACAGGCTATGCCAAAAAGCTGATCTAGAAACCTGCAACCAAAGGCTAGTCGAAATATCAATGCTAGGAAGTTAGCATCACCTGGACAGGCTATGGCTTACTGCCTTCTGTTTTATTGTCTCGAGACTTGTCATCGGCAGATCAGCAGATCTATAGTAGACACTAGAAAGTTTCTGCCTAGGCTAGGCTAGGGCTTATGATATTCTCCAACTTAGACTACATCCCCTTGTCATGCACCTTCCCTCTGACTATCTTGCTGCAATCATATCCAAACACTCACCTAACAGGTTATTGGCGGATTTAAACGTGTACCTGGGAGATGTCCGTCTAGGCTGGACTTGGAGCTCATCGCTTTCGCTTTCGCGATTCGGGGGCTCGTCCTCATCAGGTCCATAGATCAATCACGGAACTTCCCACCTGGAGATAGGCTGGGGCCTACGGGCCTCATTTTCAGCTTGGGGTTGAGCCTGAACTTAGAAGAGCCAAGTGCAGCCGAACTTGTTGTCCAGGAGAATGAGATTGCGTCCCATATGAACCAGCTCGTGGAGGAGCAACAAGCCTTCGATGCTGAGGTGGCGAAGGGAGTGCTAAATGACTCGAGTTAATGCGCCAGAAAAGGCGTTCTGCAGGCAAGCTAGGGGGAACACAGCTTTGCCAAAAATATCTCTCAACCTCTCATGCGACACTACTTCTTGGGAGGTTTTGCTGCTGGACGAGAGCCAGCTTCCACCTTGGATGTAGCGGTGGTGGCTATGAACGGTCCTCTGGCCTTTAAAGGTGATCCTCAGGTGCCTCCTAATCCCAACTTCTGACTCGGTGAAGTGCCTCACTGCTGCGCTCGCATCCGAACACACGTTCGAAGAGTTAGTGACGGATTAAAAAATGTACCTAAACGATATCCGCCTAAGTCGGGCATGATGCGTTTCGTTTTCATGGATTGGATGCTCGTCATCACAAGGTCCGCAGACTGACTAGGAAGGCTCCCACCTGGAGATAGGCTGGGGCCATCGGGCTTTGTTTCTAGCTTGGTAGCTGAGTCAAGGCCTGGAGGCTTCGTGGCATGTTTTCTTTGCATTTTGCTCATGTCCTTATCTCCTTTCGGAGGAATTTTCTTATTAAGTATCCTGACTGAGCTTTACTGTTAATGTCCGGACCTATACTACTACCATTCTCCACTCTCCCTACTTCGAATTATGCTAATGCTTGTCAGCGCATTCGAAGTACGTGAGTAGTATGCCTCCTTATCTGCCAACCTCAATCCTTCCCTTGCAAGCTGCACTTTGAGTACCCACGCTGATCCATCTCGACAGATTGCAGTACTCTGGATGTTTACTTAGGGACGGCATTTCCGTCCATTGACCTTTCATCGCAGCATTCTACTGCATTCACATCCAACACTTTCATCTGAAAGGTTATTGGTGTATCTAAACATGTACCTGAGAGATGTTAGTATAAGCTGCACCCAACGCCCCTTGCTTTCATTTTTATAGGTTGGGGGTTCGTCATCGCCAGGTTTGTAGGTCACCAGGTAAGCTTTCCACCTGGGGCCTATCTTCATCCTATGAACATTTTTCATTAAGTATTTGTAGCCAGCCTCTCTGTCAATGCGGGGACCTGTACTACTACCTCTCTCCACTCTCCCTACTTCGGATTGTGCTAATGTCTATTAGCACATTCGAAGTATACGAGGAATGTTCCTCCTGACTTACCAACCTCGCCTCTTACGTTGTTAAAACTTGGTGGTATGCCTAGGCTCTCCAATCAGTAATATCCCACGTGTTTGCTTGTAAGAAGCATCCGCCTCCCATGCGTTCTCTTTCCAACATCCCATCGCAATTTGCATTCGAAATCTTCATTTAAGAGGTTGTTGATAAATAAAAACGTGTACCTGGGGAGCTCAGTGGTACATCAAGTTTGTTGTCCATTTTCGTTTTTCACCAGCTCTGTTGGATATCAGCGGACCTCTCCCCCTTCTGCGAGGTCAGCCTTGGCTGACATGGGGACCAGCGAGGCTCGCCAATGATTGCCTCGTCCAAGCTCGCCGAGCGCTTGTCCAATGTGACCTGGAAGAGGGACACCTCTATATGGGAGCCACCTGCACAGCCACATCTGGGCTTATAAGTGCGCATCTGCGCGGCCACGTCTGGGCCAGGCACGTCTGGGCTTATAGGTGAGCATTTGCGCGGTCGCGTCTGGGCCAGCCACATCTGGGCTATAAGTGCGCATCTGCGCGGCCGCATCTGGGCCAGCCACGTCTGGGCTTATAAGTGCGCATCTGTGCGGCCACGTCTGGGCCAGCCACGTCTGGGCTATAAGTGCGCATCTGCGCGACCGCATCTGGGCCAGCCACGTCTGGGCTTATAAGTGCACATCTGCGCGGCCACGTCTGGGCTTATAAGTGCGCATCTGCGCGGCCACGTCTGGGCTTATAAATGCGCATCTGCGCGGCCACGTCTGGGCCAGCAACGTCTGGGCTATAAGTGCGCATCTGCGCGACCGCATCTGGGCCAGCCACGTCTGGGCTTATAAATGCGCATCTGCGCGGCCACGTCTGGGCCAGCCACGTCTGGGCTTATAAATGCGCATCTCCGCGGCCACGTCTGGGCCAGCCACGTCTGGGCTTAAAAGTGCGCATCTGCGCGGGGCGCACTTTGCGCAGCCCTCAAGTGTCAACCCGGAGTAATTCGGAACTTGGGCATATTTTCCAGCCTGGATATAAGCCAGGGCTTATAGGCTTCTTTTCCTGCCTAGGACCGAAGCTAGGGCTTATGGCTTCCTTTCCCATCTCGAGCTACATCGGAGCATAGAGGTTTCGTGTCCAATCTGGATCTATGCCAGGGGCTTATGGGGTTTTGCTCCCAGCCTGGGTTTAAGGCTAGGACTCATGGCCTCCTTTCTCCTCTGGAGCTACGTCGGAGCTTAGAGGCTTCGGGCCTAGCCTGGATCTAAGCCAGGGCTTATAGGCTTCACTCCCCGCCTGGGTCTAAGCCAGGGCTTACGGTCTTCCGTTTCCAGCATGGGTCGAAGCCAGGGCTTACGGTCTTCTTTTTTATAGTCCGGAGACTTACCATCGGCAGATCCGTAGATCTTATGCCGAAAAGTTTTCGGGTGAGCTAGGTCAGGGTTTATCGTTTCTTGTAGCTAGCTGGGAGCTGAATCGGCATACCTGCCAAATCTGCGAAGCCACAACCACAAGAAACTCCAACGCACGAGACACCACAAGTGTCGTGAGATAAAAATAATAATAAAATAATATTTAGGAATTGCATAGTGGAGACAATGCGTTATGGCAGGTTAGACGCGAGCCTAGACAAATACATTTCAGCGCCTAGCTCAGTATTCCTCCTAATCCGGTGATCTATAGAGGTCATATTTCAAGATATGAGGTGGCTGAACTGTAGGTCGGTAGCTAAGTAGGAAATCTAGAGATCAGTAGCTAACTAGGAAATCTGGAGATTAGTAGCTACGTAGGAAATCTGGAGATCAGTAGCTAAATAGGAAATCTGGAGATTAGTAACTACGTAGGAAATCTGGAGATCAGTAGCTAAATACGAAAGCTGGACGTCAGTGTACGGAGGAGACACATAATCCAGGCTAATCCTGACATCGAGGTGTTAAAAAGGACGAGACTGTTCATAGCCGATAAGGGGACACACGTAGGGTGTTGGTCGGGGAACATTATGGTCAGACAGAGGACCTGTCAGTCTGACAATAGTACGCCTGTGACTGTCTGTCCTGGGCTGTGCCTTCTGGCAGTCCTGATGGAGACCTACTGGGCCAGCAGCCCAATGGCAATGATTTCAGCAGCCCAAATATAATTCCTACATACTTAATAGGCCCAAGCCCGTTAGAAAACCCTAGGTACAATAACTCATAGTGCCTCGAATATTATGAAAAATTCTATTTTGCCCCTCGGACTTTAAACTTCACAGCATTTGGTTCCCAAGGAAAATAACAGAATTGACCCCATTATTTCTATAGTTCCATTTAGCACCCCAAAAAGTTAGAAAACTTACAACCCGGTCCCTAGGCGCGATCTCTAGCGAGGACGTCGCCGGCGACCGGAGCGGTGGCCGCGGCCGTTGTCCTCCAGGTGCGACAGCCATGGTTACGGCTGCTCGGCCTCAAGTGATCTGAGATTGGGACTTGACATGGTCATTCCCGTCGCGTCTTCTTCACCATCATCGTCGTCTTGAAGCCTTTTCTGCTCTCGTAATAGTGCGACCGACCGTGAGGAAGTGAAACGGAGGGTCAGCACCTTGGGCACCCTCGATTTTGAGGAATCGTCGTCGATTTTGCAATTTTGTTGGAATCGTGTGGTTGGAATTTTGTGAGCCCAACGCAGATTTGACAGTCGATTGTGCCCGCTATGGTGGGTCTTTGGCCACGGAAGGCATGCCTATGGATGGAGCGTTTCCCAGCGAGTCCGTTGGTGGGAGTGGCTTCGCCGGTGGTCGTCGTTAGGACGAGATATACCGCGGAAAAATCGGGCTTCGAAGCATTTTCTGCCCTTGTGACAGTAGATCTGAATGGGTGGTCGTCGTTGCCTCGCCGGTGATGTTCGGGTGGTGGATTGGTTGCTAACGGCGAGGCCAAGGTGGCCGACGGCCATGCTTATGGCTTTACACACTTTCGCTCGGCAGGTGTTCGACGAAATGTCATAGAAGAAACTCAAGAGCGGCAGCCCGGAAAACATCCAAAAACAGTAGTTTAATCCAACCACAACTCCATATCTCACGTTCCAAACCCTCGTTCCCACAGACGGCGCCATTTGATGCGGGTTACGACCCCGATCAACAAGATTTATGGTCCGGGAAATAAGGTGAGGGCCGGTTCGGATGAAATCGTGGATGGAATATTAAGAAAGAGGACGGAAAAGTAAAGAGACGATGATTTACGTGGTTCGGATTCGGGTGAATCCTACGTCCACGGGCCGCCGGAGAATATTCACTAATAACGGAGGAAGTTTACACACTCAATCTCACCTTCACTCATGTTTACAAGTGACTCTAAGCTCTAAACAGTAAAGAGAAGATAAAGAGAGGGAGAGAGAGCATGTGTGTGTGTTCTTGGTGTGTTAGTGTGTGTGGGACGTGTAGAAGATGATGTAAAATGGATAAGAGCCACTTATTTATACTATTCACGCGTCTAGGATTTCATACTGCCCTTCTTCGTCAGATCTCCCGGACGCTCCCCCAGCTCTTCCGAGCTCTTCTTCTGGCCCTTCCATATAGTTCCGTAGCTTCCTGGGATATCTCCCTCTTCAGGTCTACTGGACACTTTCTTAGCTCTCTCGATTACTTCCTTTGGTCCTTCTGGATAGCTCCGTAGCTTCCTGGGACATCTCCCTAGCTCCTCCCAATATCACCTTCGTTCATTGCCTCTAGTCGAGCTTCGCACTTAGTCCTTCTCGGGCACTTCATTGGACTCTTCTGAATAGTTCCGTAGCTCGGGGGAGTATCTCCCGAGCTCCTCTGAACCTCACCTTCGTACACCGTTCTGGTCAGACCTCGTACCTGGTCCTTACCTCCTTCAAACCCAATCTCCTACTCTGTTCTTTGTAGGTTGACAGGTCAGGAGGAATGCTGGACCCTATCAAGAAGGTATCTTGGAAATGGTAATGATAAATACATACTTACCGATTGATGTTGTCGGAATCTACCGCCGTTTACCGAACCACCTCTTTTCCTGCCGGAATAACGCCGCGTGTTGTAATTGAAACTGCCAAAAGGGTGGGGGTGAGGTGGCGTTTGCCCTCTTGCCAAAGTCAAGAGGGTGGTTTTCTTTCCGATAGGTAAGAAAGTGTAAAGTAGAAATGGTAGCTGGAAGTCAGAACAGTGTCGAGGAATCATGCACTCTAGGAGTGACTGACACATTTATAGTTCGTAGGAAGCGTACCTGGTCCTCGGTAGTAACCCCACGTTTTGTGTTCTCTGGCCTTCGGTTAGTCTCACGTTCCGCATTCTTCCCTGGACTCCACGTTCTCCCAACCGCTCGTGGGGTAGAGATCGTGTGTTGCTGCGACCCCCGCTCATCTCTTCCACCTTCGTTAGGTGCCTCGGACGGTTATAGCATGTCTCGTGGATCAGACCTCCCCAAAGTCTCGAGAAAGTTACATGAGGGCGGGACGCCCGCGCCCTTCCCCTCGGGATCGCTCGATCGCCTGCTGCTTACTTTCCCGAGGGACTATCCCTGTTAGCCCCTCGAGTTACTCACCCGATGAATCACCGTTACCCCTCCGGGACGGTTCTCCTGTGGAACAAAGGGGTATCCCTCGACAGAAGAGATCCTTCCCAGAGAGGATTAAGCATGCCTCCTAGTTAGTGATATCCCCGCTTTAGTTTGTTATTGAGTCCGTTATAACTAACTTCGAGTGTTTCGTGCTCGACCCGGTGAAGTTCGAGGGAAATACCAATCTAAATTATTTGTTGGGAAAAAACAAGTAAATAACGTAGAATCTGAACCGCTCTTACATTTTCTATTGGGCATTACAATAGGACGATGGGTATAACGAGTGCATTGAGATGTACAAAGCTCATGACGAGAAATGGACTAGTGTGGGGCCCATGAACCAACGTCGTTGTAAATCTATTTATCCAATAATGAATAAATATAGATCAAGAAAGTTTACCTCATGATGTTAGACTATTGGTGAAAAGTAAAATCGCCTATTCTTGCTTAATATTTAACTTGCCCTTCTAGTGGTTATTAGTTACATCATAAAATTTTACTAATTGTAAGTCAGGAGGTATGTAATATGCTTTTTTATTCTTCTCTTTTTATCAACTTTGACCTCCCGTTTCTCTTTAGATAACTTTTAACCCCCCACCCCCACCCCCAACTTTATGGTCTAGTTCCGACGCTGATCGTGAAGCTCAAGTGCTCAACAGTCTTACACTTGTAGTCTGTGTCATGATCAACATTTGCACATGCATATGAGAGACATCCATTGTATCTAATCTACTGGAAGTTCAACAACATTTGTTAGTCAATTTTAAATATTTGATTAATAATTGGGAGAGAGTATTGTCATGCCCATGATTGTCATTGATTGCCGTATGCAGTGGCAGAACTAGAGGGGGTCAAGGGGTCACCTGCCCAACTCACTTTAATAAAAACTAAAATAATAGTAATAATATGTGTTCATAGCCTAATGGTATTAGCTTGTTCCTTGAGGTTATCTAACAATCAACATGAGTTCGAGCCATTTTCAGTTTACTTCAAAAATTTTGACCCCCCAAAATATATTAGAATTATTTTTGACCCCCAAACAAACCAAGTATGGTTCCGCCACTGGACGTATGTAACATAAGACGTCTGAGTGGAATATTGGACGTTCATTGTATCTATTAAACGATCATCTCAACAATCGTGCATTTGTAATTCAATGGCAATTCCTATTAAGAAACATATAGTCAACAATTGCACCGAATCAGGATTAAGGCAATCATATCTGTATTTTGTTTGACACTAAATGGGATTGCTTTATCATAGGAACAATTATGGTCAGTTAAATATATATATATATATATATATATGTATGTATCTGTTATACGATGTCTTATTGTATCAATATACAGAAAAACTTCTTTCGCTTTCTTTTGTATGAGAGCCGACACGCTCATAATTCATTTCAGAAGCATACTGTCCACCTTCCTTTACCCAACATCTATGGCGGAAAAAGATGATCCTGAAAGCTCAGCTAAGCCTGAAGATAGAAAATTCAACAACCGAAATGATCCCCTGAACCTACACCATTCAGAACAATCTGGTATGATACCCATTACACAATTACTGAATGAAGGAAATCGCGGTACATGGAGTTGAGCCATGCTTATGGCTCTCATAAAAAACATTGTCAATAGTACCATCAAATAACCATTTGAGAGTTCTCACGAAGAATAACAGCGATGGAAACACTGGAATAATCTTGTAAGCATGGATAACTCAATATCACGTGATATTGGAGTAAATATTATATACGTCAATAGTACCCATAAGATTTGGTCCGATTAAGATCATTGTTCAAACACCAACATTGTTCATATTTTCCATGTTGAATAAGCCATTCATAAATTGCAAAGCGAATAATATGACCATTGGAGCTTATCACAAAGCTTAAAGGTTTTTGGGATGAACATGATGCTTTATGCAACATTCCAACATGCACCTACAATACTATGAAGGAAGTTTCACAATTCAACAAAATCAAGAGACCATGAAGTTTCTCTTGGGACTCAACGAAATTTACTCTCGGGGGAAATTTCTTGTAATGGATTCTTTACCGACAATCAACAAAGCCCATTATTTGATTCTGTTGATCTATGACCGACGATCGACTCGGAATTAACATGCGTTTACGTGTGTATGCTTCGATCTAACTCAATCGAGCAATCGCCAGCTCAATCGATCGAAAACAGCAGCTCGAAATCACAGAAAATGAAAACAGTAATTTTACGTTGTTCGGCGATCTTCGCCTACGTCCACGGACCAACAGAGCTTTCTTTTGTATTGATCACCAACAAGAGATTTACAGACCTCCGTGTCTACTACAAATCTCTAGTTAACAACTCTCTCTAATTCTAACCCTAGAGAAAGTTACAAGCTCTCGAAGATGCCCCGTCGAACTCTGTTTCTGGTATATATAGCAGATAACTTCAGCTTATTTCCTGCTGCCTGCTTCAAGGGACTGTACATACTGCAGCCCCGATTGTACCTCGCGCTTCACTTATAAAATCGCTAGCAGTAACAGCGATTATCATCTCAGCCCTTGGATCTTAACTCCCGCGTGATCCATCGGCTCTCATTTAATGCATGATATTCAAATATTGGCCCTTAGATGCAGCGCCAATGATTCGATGGCTGAGAATAAGTCTGGCAGCTAAACATAATTTCTGAAGTAATTCCAACTGCTCAGTTTGTGATCGAGCAACTTTCCGGCCACCTACCGGCCTATCTCCGACGTGTTTAGGCTCGAAATTCCCAACAAACTCCACCTCGAGCCTAGAACTCTCAATCCATGTCCCGAGCTTCTCTTCTTCAGCCCAAACGTGCAAGTTATTCTCAGCTCACAACTACTAGAAATCAGCTTTCATTCCTTGTTCAAGTTCAGGAATTTTCCAGAATTTTGATCTAATTCCTCTGCAGCCATCGATCGCAGCTCCACCTCGATCCTTAGCTCCGCTCTGTTGGTCATCAAGCTCCCTTAGGAGCTTCGAGCCTCGAAAGAGACCTTGTCGATCCCAAGCGAGATTGAAATCTCCCACTTGGAACCAACTCGGCTCTTCGAGTTTCCAATCTTCGTTTCTCCCGAAGATTCACCCCTCACAACTTCGAGAGCTTCCTTCCGAGCCCATCCACATCTGTCCTTTGCTTTTCCCTTGCCCTCTTTCACAGTAGAGGGTTCATCACTATGCAAAGCATCACCACAGTCAAGCAGATTTTCTGGTTTTTCAGCTTCTATCTATGATTTGGTCGAACTTTCTTGATCCATTTCGACCTCCATATCCGAGCTTTCATCCACCTCAAGGCTTGACCTCACATGTGGCTTGAACATGCTCTCATTCCTTGGTGAAATCGCCTCCACCTCGAGCCCAGAATCAACACAATTCAAGCTCACTTTCGCCATATTCACCACAACAGTTTCTGTCAAAACTGCTCCAACCAAGGGTATTGCACGTCCTCGCTTTACCTCAAGACATAAATTCCATGCCTCCGAAAATCGGAAATAATCAGCCTCCCCTGTTTTCTGACAGTGATTTTTTCGGCAGCTGTACTTGTGTTGTAACCCTTCGAATCCATGGCTCTGATGGATATCAAGTTCCTCCTTAACTCAGGGACATACCTAACATCCCTAAGAATGCATACAACACCTGACTTGAGCTGCAAATATATGGAACCACTGCCCCGAACATGACAACATCTGCCATCACCGAGCTTCACACTTTCTCTTTTCGACTCTTGAAAGTTTTGCAACCATTCTCTGTTGCAAGTCGCGTGAAAGCCACCTCCCGAGTCAAGGATCCATTCCTTACTCGCCTTATGCCCAGACACATTCAACGCCTCAGCAAAACTGAAGCCTACAACAGAATCTGCAGCACAAACAACATCAGAACTCGCTTCTAAAATTTCAGCAACGTCCAAGCCTTTTGTTGCTGCGTTCTCAACCTCAAGACGAAGGTCTCCCGCAGGTTCTCGATCTGCAACCAAACCTCCACATGTCCTTGAGATTTCAGCTCCACCCTTGGACCTAACCACAGCCGCAGCCACCTCTCCTGCATCACAAACAGCAGCCCCTCGAACTCCACTTTCGAGCTTCGTTGTTTGCCTTCAATGCGGACATAACCTCCGTATGTGGCCTTCCTCGTGGCGATGGTAACACCTCAGAGGCCTCATGAGCTTCCTTTCTACAGCCTTCTTCGAGTCATTCGCGTTCCTACTCAACCATTTCCTCCTCACAGACTTCAACTTATCCGACGAACTCGAAATCGACTCAGTTCTATCATCGAGCAGCTGTGAGATGATCTCCGTGGGAACGTTCTTCGACTTCTTAGGCTTCTTCACGTGCAACTCATTCAATCGCCTCCAAATTCCGTACGTCGTGGTCTGCTTCAACACATTTTTCAGAACATCATCACCTAGACTCAATATCATCATGCTTCGAGCCTTCGTTCGGACGATTTCCTTCTTCGCTGCACTTGAATTCGCAGGTAGCAACTCCTCCTCAAGGCCGTACTCAACCAGACGAGCCTTCATCTTCAACTTCCAGAGGCATCGAAATCCTTCGATCCATTGAAGATATCCAATTCCAGTCGCATTGCAGCCATACCGCGAAGATCGAGCTAGTCTTCCACGCTCACCGCACCAATTGTTGATCTATGACCATCGATCGACTCGGAATTAACCTGCGTTTACGTGTGTATGATTCGATCTAACTCAGTCGAGCAATCGCTAGCTCAAGCGATCGAAAACAGTAGCTCGAAATCACAGAAAACGAAAACAGCAATTTTACGTGGTTCGACGATCTTCGCCTACGTCCACGGACCAACAGAGCTTTGCTTTGTATTGATCACCAACAAGAGATTTACAGACCTCCGTGTCTACTACAAATCTCTAGTTAACAACTCTCTCTAATTCTAACCCTAGAGAAAGTTACAAGCTCTCGAAAATGCCCCGTCGAACTCTGTTTCTGGTATATATAGCAGATAACTTTAGCTTATTTCCTGCTGCCTGCTTCAAGGGACTGTACATACTGCAGCCCCGATTGTACCTCGCGCTTCACTTATAAAATCGCTAGCAGTAACAGCGATTATCATCTTAGCCCTTGGATCTTAACTCCCGCGTGATCCATCGGCTCTCATTTAATGCATGATATTCAAATATTGGCCCTTAGATGCAGCGCCAATGATCAGATGGCTGAGAATAAGTCTGGCAGCTAAACATAGTTTCTGAAGTAATTCCAATCTGCTCAGTTTGTGATCGCTCAGGCAACTTTCCGGCCACCTACCGGCCTATCTCTGACGAGTTTAGGCTCGAAATTCCCAACAGATTCCTCAAGATAAGAAACAGCGAGGAACATCAAAGGGAGGCACACCCGTGGTCGACGCTTCAGCTTTTGTCGTGAAGAACTATGCCATTTTTACCTTGCGTTATTTGGGCTAAGAAATATATTAAGCCCAATATCTATTAAAGACTTAATATTATTTTGGTAGAAAAATAAATTAAGCCAAATATCTAATAAAGGGTTAATATATATTTTTCTATAGAAAAATAAATTAAGCCCAATATCTAATAAGGCTTAATATTATCTTTCAGCTCAAAGTCCACGTTTTTCAAATACTCACGTACCATTATTATGAACGACTCAAAGCCCGTATATCCCTCTTTGCTAGATACTATCTCAGTGATCCTTTTTAAGCCCGATTCTCTTGGTTCGTCTCAACCCGGAACTGGGAGGAATTCGAGAGTTCGATATTTAACTAGCCAATCTCGTGGTACCGAACAGATCCCCTGTTGAGTACAAGTTTGATCTAATCAAAATCAACGAACCGACTATAGATTGTCGACGTACGTATAGACCCTTCACATATGTCCTGGTCGACTGAGAGTCATGATTACGTCAAACTCACTAACTCGACACTATGATTAATTCGTAATTGACGAAATTACAAACTGCACTACACGCCGACATGAGTCAGTTTATTGCTTTGGCTAATTTCTCGCCCCCGAATATACATAGGACATATATCATGATTACTAACGAGACTGTGGATTTCTCACTACTTTCAACGTCCGGCAGCTACCCTTCATTGGCTAGATCGCATGTCTCCGCTGACCAATGTTCGACCCCGAAATGTGGGCCTAGCAAACTAGTGACATTCAAGACTCCGAAGTCAACCCCGTCAAAAACCCTTTAGTCAAAGGTCCACTTACACTACCATAGTCAGTTGATCGATCATTGACGCCTCTTAGAGTAATAGGCCATGTGATCGTTCGACTACGAGTCAATGTCGAAATATAAGTTAATCATTGATTCTACTTATATCAATGTTACGACCTCCCACTTTCCAAGTGAATAATTGGCACAATCATTATCATCAATAAATGAGTCGTGATCGGTATTCAGCACCGGACTGGAGCCTGAGACTTATGGAAAATTAATATTTGATATTAATAGCTCACCGGTGCCCCTCTCATCCGATAAGAATCAGTGACTAAACTCGCAATATTTGGGTTTACCTTCTTTTGGATGTTGTAATACCCCAAAAATTTATACGAGATTATTTCAATAATATTCGAAATGTGAAGAGTCGATTTTCAAACATACACCGATTTCTTTCCGAGCCGAGCCAAAAAAAAATTTAATTGGACTCGAAAAATTTTAAATGAACCGAAAATAATTATGGGCCAAATAAAGGAAATAATGGCCCAAGTTAGGAGTTTGGTCCAATAACAACAACAACAACAATAATAATAATAATAATAATAATAATAATAAAAATTAATTAATTAACGGGGGCCGAAAATAATAAAAATAATAAGGTACCTCCATGTAAGTTTGGTACAATAAAACAAAATACTATTTCACCTCCATGTGAGTTTAATACAATATAATAAAATAAGAAAAATAAAAATAATAAAGCCAACTCTACAATTACATGGAGACAAAAATCTAAACCTAATGCCTTAAATAATTAAATCGAACACACCTCATAAGGACAAGATCTAATACACCTCATACACCTCACAAGGACAGGAATAAATAAGGCAAAGAAAATAGAGAAGGGAAGGAGAGAAAACGTGAAAGAGAGATGGAAGAGAGAAAAGAAGAAAAAAAAAGAAAAAGAGAGGAAGAAGAGAAGGAGAAGAGGGAGAAGCCCGCGAACGTGGAGGAGCTTGGGATCGAAATTTTAGGGTCGGGATCACACGGAAACAACCCGTAACGTAGCCCTCAACGGAATTAAGGTAGGTGAAGATCACCTACACGCGTAAACATTTTTTTTGAACTCGTGATTTCTACGTGTTGCATGGTAATTTACGTGATCGTATGAAATTTGTGATTTACATGCTAATATATGCTCGAACGTGATCTCATGCTCGCTATATGAATACTTGTGTGTCGTCACCATTCTATGCCGTTCAATTTCCATGCTACTTACGTTTAGGTCGTAAAATGTTCGGGGTTTAGGTATGAAGATTTGAAATTAGGAAATTTAGGAGCATAGTATAAATTAGGATTTTCTAGAGTTTCTTTTAAATTCAAAGGTCTAAAATAAATATTCTAAAACTCGGTTGGGGTGATTTATGTAATTTTCAGAGGTTTAGGGTGTTAAATAAATATTCTAAATCTCGGCTAGGGTCATTTTATAATTTTAAGAAGTTTTCGAGGTGTTAAATAAACAATTAAAATTCGGCTAGGGGCCTCTACGCAATTTTCAGAATTTTCGTATAGTTAAATAAATATTCAAAACTCGGCTAGGGGCTTTTACGCAATTTTCAGAATTTTCGGAGAGTTAAATAAATATTCAAAACTCGGCTAGGGGCCTTTGTGCAATTTTTGGAAATTTCAAGGGGCTAAATAAATATTAAATATTTCGGCTGGGGTTAATTGTAATTTTCAAAAGTTTCAGGGCAAAACTAAAATTTTAAAAATTCGGGCAGATTTGTAATTTCTGAAAATTTTCGGGACTTAAACTGAAATTTTAAAATCCGGGGCAGATTTGTAAACTTGAGAAAATTTTCGGGTCTGAAATAAATTTTGAGGATAATTTTCGGGTCATTTTATAATTTTCAAAGATTTTCGGATTTTAAGTTAAAATTTTCAAATTCGCATCCTTAAGAGAAACAGCTTATGGCATCAACGCATGTCTCATCTCAATATCAAAGCTCTTCAACGGCTATCAACGAAAAGGTTGGTTCACGGTCTACCAACTATTATCTTACAAAAAGAGCATCAGTGTTCGGCATGTCAACTAGGAAAAATGAAGCGAGCATCTCATCATGCGCTGGGCTTGCGCAGGTCGTACAAAGGGGGAGACATGTAGAATATCAGTTTTAGTTGTGCTTTGATTTTATTAGATGTCCTTGTAATTTGGGGCGTTTCATGTATTTGTCCTTAGTTTAGGACTAGTTTGATATCTATACCAAGTATGTTTGGTATAAATAGATGTACAAACATTGAGCTAATAGAGAAGATTTTAGAAATTGATCCGAAAGGCTTGCAATTCGATTTCTAGAGAGAGAAATAGCAAATATCTTCTCTCACTACTCGAAATTCTCTCTCGAGCTCTCCAAGAAGGTTTTCGATCGAAATCTCAATCTCCACAATTCTCATCGTTTTCTTTAGAATTCATGCCTAGGATCGTAGAGTTGATAAATTGGGACTTAACAAGCATCATCATCATCAGATTCATTCTTGGACTTAAATCTTCTAGCTGAAGAACTGCTCAACAATACTACCATTTTTGGGTCCGATTTAAGTTCTGAGGATTCATCAATGGTTAGAAGGTATGAGGATTCATCAAAGTCGTGGTTAGAAGATTTCGAATTACGTACGGGTCACCGAGTGGTGGTGTTGGAGCCTTTAGATTACGACGCCCTTGCTGAGAAGCTCTACGAAGAAGCATGCAAGTGCCAGAACAGCGTTCTTGGCTGCAGGTGTTCGATGGAGATCGAGAGGAAAGAGATGCAGCAGTTTCTTGCGTCTGCTTTTGTATGGGAACAAAGAAGTTGTAAATTGGATTTCAAAATGTTCTAAGGAGTTGGATTTGAGGAAACCATGGGGAAGTTCAGCCTTGATACCCGTTCGATCCGATCGTCAAACTCGTAGCATGCGATGGCGATAAGCCGTGGCCGTATGATGGCTTGCAGCTCCTTCCACCCATAATTGTTCTGAATTGATTAATCTGTCCAAGATTAATCGTGTAATCATATTCATCATATCTTATATATCTAAGGAAATGCAGGCTATATCTTATATATCTAAAAAAATGTAGGTTGCATAATAGATGCCACGGTCCACTCATCCTTTATTTTTTAATTAATAATAAAATAGATAAACCAAAAAAATACCACGATCGATTAGAGAAGACCCATGCTTTCAAGCGCTTAGAAGGCCTACGATTCTTCAAGTTCCACTTATGTTAATAAATAAAGAAAAAAAATCATAGTAAAAAATTTTTTTAAAAAAAAAAAAAGAAAAAACACTACCAGCCACTAAATGAAAGACGTTTTGCACGAAATAAAATCAACCTCCCCAAACTAGAATTTGCCGAACATAAAACTAATCCCATCCGTAAACATAAAGATCAGAGTAAAACATGCTATAGAATTCCATGTACATTCAATTAGACCCAGTTAAACTCAATACTAAGAAAAGGCGAAATCAACGAACCGTGATGAAAAAAAAATGCTGAAGATAATAATAAATGGACAAAACCACCTCTGAAACTCATATCTGACTCTACAAGCACCCAAGGAAGCAAATTACAGGCGTATGAATTTTGGGTGGATTTCATCGAGTCTGATCATCAGTTATTGATAAATTATTACCTTTTTCCTCCCAGGATTTGTTTGAACCAAGGGGAGACTGAATCTCCCACGTGGGAGACTAAAAGAGCCGAAAAATTTTCAGTGGCTTTTTTTTCTTTGTTTTTGTTTTTACTTTTCTTAGTTTTTAATAAAGTTGACATATTTTCTTTTTACATTTTATCTTTTGTTATTAGTTTATTTGTAACTTCTTCTCTCTTTTTGTATTTATTTTTTATTTACTTTATTTTATTTTTAAATGTAACTTTTTCTCTTTTGTGTTACTTTAATATTATTTTTAAAATATTTTATATTCTCTCTTTATTTTTATTTTCTTTTATTTCTTTTTTTTATTTTTTTCCTTTTTTAGTGCTAATTTATGATTTTCTACTCTAGTCAATCAGACGTGGACACGTGCTATTTTCCGTCAAAATTAACGGTAATACTAACGGTGGGACTAAATTAATTCAAAATTGACAACATCGAGGATTAAAATTGGTTTACGCGAAATATCAGGGACTAAATTGGACATTGGTCCATGTGGTGAACATTGGGGACTTTCTTCCATTTTCTTTTTATTAGAGTTTGAATACTACCTTGAGACGAAAATACCTTAATAAATTCTATTGACCGATTAAAATGTGATCGAATAAAACTAATGATTTTGCAAAGATTAGAAACCAAAACGGCACATTATAAAATATAAACACAGATAGTGAAATTTTGGAATAATTTAAACACCAAATTTACCATTTACTCGTAAATAATTGATACTCCTAAACTCCGAGAATGAACTGTATATTTGGTTAGAAGGTCTTGAAGCAACATATTTAGTTGTTTATAATTGATCGATCTCATTACATTTACTCGTGAATTACACTACAAGTAATGGAGTTGCTCTGTCCAAGTGATATAGCGAAAAACAAAAGAAAGTAATACAAAATCAATCCTAAATTTCTAATAATACTCTTAGACAAGCTCGAATATATCAGCAAGTCACAATCTTTAATACCAACTGAACCATCTTTTCCGAGTCTCATTCTTACGAATTAACGTGATTCGATCCGCATTGGAAACAGCCCATTTACTAAAATCGGGAGAAGAAACGAGTTCTTCAAGAGCTCTGCGTGTCGAACCCTTTGTGAAATTATCCCATTCCTCTTTCGTGAATTTCCTTCGATTGGGAGTTTCATGGTACGTGGAATAGAATGTCTCAGTGGGAACTTGCAAGAATATATACGCTAGTCAAGAATCGCATTTATCAAATTGAGGGGGAAAAACAAGTATATAGACAAACCTGGGACGACAGGTCTCGAAGCAGTTGATTTATTGGAAGGCAGAGATTCTCGTCCACGGATTTCTGCTCTGATAAGATATCTGCCATTATTTTTGCGTTATTGAGACACGTATAAAAGAAATGTTTCTTTTCGAACGAGAAATATGTCCAAAATTCAGATACAATTATGACACACAGCGGTAGGTGATGAAGACGTTTAGAATGCTTTTGACCAATGAGTATGCATACAGAAAAACTGCGTTACCTGTAAGCACGAGTAAGAGCGTTTGAATGGATGAATATGTTCATGGATGACGAAATAATGATTCCACCAATCAAAGCTTCTGCAGCCAATAAGGGGTCCACAGAGCTCTGTAGCATATTTATTTGCAGTTTGTCTCATCAGTTATAGCACCCAAATGAGACATTTGACTTGGTTATTAGTAAAAAACCTGAAGGATGAGCAGAGAAGCAATAATTCGAATAGACCAAGCCACGAAGTTAGATGTATAGGAATCAATGGATCCATCCTCTGTGAGCACAAGTTTGCGTACTGCCCAGAAACCGAGCCCAGCACCAGAGACCGCGAGGAATGCCAAAAGAAACAATGCCACCTGCAACAAACTGAAACGGTTTACTACGGATGTTCATTCATATATGCAGCAGACTACAAGTTGTACATTGATTTTGATCGTCCAATCATACAACAAACTGTTGTTATGTGGAGTATAACAAAACTGTGCAATGTAAATTTAGGTGTGTAATACATCTAAGTAGGAATGATTTGAAAAACAATATTGGGTACTAAAAACAGTCGCTGGTATATTTAGAAACATTAAGCGGTCACAATTCCAGTACAGGCGGTTCCAAGCTTTGAACCGGAACCCCAACCCGCTGAACACCACTAATTATGAGAGAAAGAACGAATATTAGTAAAAAGAAACTTACATACAGGATAGTAGATGTCCTCGGGAAGTCCGATTTCAATAAGAAGGGACTTGAATAAACTTGGTATGTAGCGAAGTAGAAAAGATCCACAGCCAACCTGAGTGATAACATAATTGAGAGGGGATAAAGAAAAAATGAAAATGCTGCTACAACATGTCAAGAAAACATACAAAACATGAGTATATGAATATCCCGAGCGAGCTCTTGCGACCTGGTGGAAGAACTTTCATCCCCTGTCAGAAGTGCGATAAAGTTCATCAATGGGCAATGACAAATGTAAATCCCAAGATAAAATTTTTAAAAGAGAATCTCATAAGCCAAGACTTACCTGGAATAGGACAATCAATATCAGCAGAAGTACACCTAAGGACATTGCACTGCTGTAGTAGAAGGCCAAAGACTCGCTGAGAAATGAAGCCAGACATAGAAACAAAATCCCCAAAACCAGGAACACAGCCCAATACCAAAAAAATTCTGCAATCACCCAATAAAAGTGGATTCAATTGAGGAATTTCAGGGTATCAGAGCATATGGAGAGACAAAAATGTGGTTTATAGTCACAGACCTTCATCCAGAAAAACTTGAAGTTCTTCCGAATAAGACATTCCCATCCGTATATCTAAAATTTCATTGTAGAATGGAGACACTGATTTGACCCATAACCCATCAGTAAGCTTCTCCCATTTGTCCGTCGGGCACATCCCTATTCCTAGAGAGGTATTCCTGTGCATTCCACCACACAAGCAACCCCTTCAAAACTAAACAAAGTAAAAGATATATCTCTATGATTATAAAAGAATAGAAAAGCGTCAGCCATGAAGTATGCAACTCAAGACAAAGCAGGCTCTTCAACCTTATATAGCATAAGATATACATAGTAGTAACAGCCTCACATTAAACCCCACTAAATCACTCACCTGTGAAGACAGACATGAACATTTGGTGGACGGCCCTTCGGGTTTTCATCGGAGATTTTCACTTTCACCGAATTGGCAAACCTTTTCCAGTGTTCGATTCTAGATAGCCCATGGATATGGACTCTCGCACACTTCACCTTAGTTCCTGGCTTCAAACCAGGAGATTCTCCAACTACAATGCTCGGGGTTATTTCCAATGTCTTGGGCTCCGACACTGCAGAATCAGATCAATAACAACAAATTATTAGTGACGGCGAATTTTGTGGTTACACTGCACACTTCTCCAAAGCTGCCTTGAGTCATGAACATTCCTCAGCATTTCTAAATCTTTAGCGCCAAAACTACTCACAATTATCATTGATTTCCTCAATTCGTACTCTGCAACGGCCAAGAACATCACACCACCGATTCAATTTTCATCGAAAAGAATTGACATAAAATAATTAACATAAACGCTAACCATCCGACCAGCAGAATGTTGAGTAGAAAAGAGAAGGCGAAGAAATCTATCTAACTTCTCTAGAACTAAATGAAACAAATCATCCAAATTCAACCACACCAAAACAACATTATGTTGGGTTGGTTCACCCAAAAGTGTATTCCAAACTTTGAGACTCAAACAACGAGAGATTCACCTAGTGATAACTCCGAAGCCGTGCCTGGAGAGGTTAAGACAGTAGATAATAGGAGAAAAAACCAAAGCGTGACTGTCCGTGGAAGACTTGATGGGCTCATCGCTTTCAAACTTCAGCTACGATGGACTTATTTTAGGTAAAGTGTTAGGGTTTATTAATTCTGAAGATTCAAATTTTGACATGGAGGATGATTCTCAATGAAGCATATTTGTGAAATTAGGCTACTGTGGATAATCTGATTTGGGTAAAAGGTATCAATCCGTTCACGACGTTGGTGTCCTTCGATTCAAAATTTTGGACACGAACCCGAAAGTGTTAGGCCATCTCCAACCGAAAATCCTATTCTCAAACCAAAAATACAGTAAATGTCACATTAAACAGTAATTTTTCTCCAACCATTAAACCCATTTTCAAACTCAAAAGAATATTCTCAGAATTTTTCAAACCAAATTTTAAAACTTTTTAATATTACCCATGCATTTTACAACTTTACAAATTAGACAACAACTACGCAAAAAAAATTAAACAAGGAAATTATTTTAAAATCAATAATTATTAGTACAATAATATTATATTTATTGTACAATAATATATTTTAAATTCAATAATGTTACAATAATGTTATTTTAAAGGAGTTTGGCCGTCATCATCTCTTCTTTTATTATTTCTTGTTTTGGAGTGAGGAACGAGGGTACACCTTGATTGTCCACAAATGGTCTAGTCGATTTAGGGTTTGTTTGATCAGTGCCCATATATATAATTGTGTATACATGAATAGTGGGATGGTTATTACGGGGGTTGTGTGTAATAAAAGACTGCATGTTCATGGTCTTGTTACGGCAAGGCAACGGCAAAATAAATAGTTGAATTACTGTTTAGTTAAATAAATATATTATAGATAGTAAAAGTTAATTTATAGCTTAAAGAGGTGTTGATCTGTAAGACTTCAAAAGTTGTAAGTCAATGAATAGTACGGACTCAAATATGGGTATGGAGGTGAGAGAAAATATGTTGAACTCATTTTGGGTTCAGTTTAAGCATCGATTGGACCACCTTTTCTATTTTTGGTTGTAAAATAAGCATTGGGTGGAGATGCTCTTAATCATCGAATCTTACGACACAAAAGCGTTGGAAATCACTGGGCAAAAACCTAAAATGATCCCCAACGTGTACCCATGGATCAATTTAGTTCACGATGTTTCGCGATGATCAATTTAGTCCCTTATGTTATCGAATTTAAACCAAATTGGTCCCCGCCGTTAAATAGCCGTTAATTTGGATGGAGATTGACACGTGTCGACATGCGATTGACCAGACCTAAAAAATCATAAATTAAACATTAAAACGGGGGAAATCCAAAAAAAAAAAAGGAAAAATTAAAAAAAATAGAGTAAAAAAGAGAAAACTACTAATAAATTAAATAATAAATAAATAATAATAATAAGTAAAATTATTTAACTAAAATCAAATACAAAAGAAAGAGAGAATGAGAATATATTAAAAATAATAAATTAAACAAAGAAAAAAATACAAGAGAAAAATAAAAATAAATAGGAAGAGCAGATTAAAATAAAATATGATAAATAAAAATTTAAGATTAAAAAATAGTAAAAATAAAAATATATTTATTAAAAAACTAAATAAAAACGAAAAACAAAATTAAGGATAAAAAATGCCTCTAAAAGTTTTACGAAGACTGTCCGTGCCAAGTTAATGAGGACATAATCATCCCAGTTCTCGAATTTTTTTTCAACAAATATACTGAGACGATTGCATCCCCATTAACTGGACAGAGACGAGATCGGGAATTCTCATCAACTTTCAGTGACATTTTTTATTTTATTTTTCACTTATTTTTAGTTTTTAATAAATTAATATTTTTTATTTTTTATTTTTCGTATTTATTATTGTTTTTAGTTTTAACAATTTCTCTCTCTATTTTTTGTTATTTTTTTACTTAAGTTATTTTAATTGTGTATTTTTTCTCTACTTTAATTTATTATTTTAGTAAATTTTTTAATATCATTTTATTTTTAATTGAATTTAATTTATATAATTTAATTTAATTCTCTCTTTAATTTTATTTTATTAATTTATTCATTCTTTTTCTTTTTGACTTTCCCTTTTTTTTGGGTTTTTAATATATTAGTTATTTCGTTTTTTTTTTGAATTTTCTTTTTCTGGATTTTTTGAATTTTTTAATGTTTTATTTATTATTTTTAATAAATTTTCATTCTCTATTTCTTATTTATTTGATTTTATTATTTTTAAATTTTACTTTTTAATATCTATTTATTTCTATTTAATTTATTAGTAATTTCTCTTCTTTTTTTTGAATTGGTCGAGAGACGAGAGGGTAAATATTGGGGACCATTTTAGGTTTTGCCGAATCACGTGTCCCATAATTTTTCATTTGTCCCACTTCGTAGAATTAAATTTTTAAATGACTTATATGATTATCGAAAGATATAATATATGGACATATGACTGTCTTTAAACAAGTAATAAATTGAATGTATTTATTTATCTTTATCATATAAATCACAAGAAATAACGATGACTTTATGATTTTGTACAATATAAGATTAAAAAAATTAAAATTATAGAAGAAAATTTGTGAACAACACGATTTAAAATTTAACGGATGTGATGTTTGCGAGGGACATATAGGGGGACATAATTCGTGCCACAGAAGATTTCATGAGTGGCACCGCCCAAACCCATCGCGCAACGAATTTTTGAAAAGTTTTAAATATGCTCTTTTGAACAATTTTTTATTGTTTCTTATTAATTAATAAGATATATTATTATTATACACAATAATAATATATTATTATAAACAATTTTATATCCATAAATACCAATCGGAATATTTTATAAAATTGAATTTTATCAACATCGTATATATAAAAAAAAGCAAAAAATAAAAAAAATACTGGCCCAATTTGGCCCTTGGCCTACCGGGCTATTTGGGGCTCTGTCTGGCCATAAAGCCTGTTCATATTTCGGGCTCCGAAAGTTTTGTTATTTACCCACGTGTATGTGGAAGAATAAACCAATTATTAGGTTCGAAAATGCCCCATTATTATATGGCATTGTTCCTGGAAATGTACTATTTGTTCCTGTCTCAAAGATTCTAAACTAGGTTCGAAAAGAAAATGTTGATAAGGAAACCAATTTTCTCCCTCACCTTTTGGGTCTAGGTCTCTAGATCTATCGGAAAAGTTTTTTCGAAGTAACTCGGGTTCATTTTTCAGCAAAGTGGAAACTTTGTCGTGATGAATGAGCTTTGTTGTCGTTAACTAATTAGGTCAATAAGAATCGTTGGAATTAATGGAATCTTATTTATTCACATGAACTAATGGTTGGCTATTGAGTAAACCAGGTTTGCCCCGTGCGATGGGTTATTTTTTGTCCAATATAAACACAATTTTAAGGTTAATATTTTATTGAGTAATATAAAATTATTACAGGATTATCCTTAACTTTTTATAAAACAATAATAAAAACATATTCTACAGTGTCACAGCCGTGCAGTCTTACAATCTTACAAAGTACAATCCGCTAGCTGTGCGTCGTACAGTCTTACAATGTTTAAGTAGTAATTGTGCAGTCTTACAATGGTTAAGTAGTGCAGTCTCGTAGCCTATTGCAGTCTCATAGTTGTACATAAGTCTTACAATGTTTAAGTAGTGCAGCCTCACAGTCTTACAATTATACAGACTTAAGCATGTGACGCTATGAGGATGAATTTTTTTTATAAATGAGTGCGTGAAAGATGTATAACGGAGGTTATGAGGAAGCTGATAGGTGAGGCGGATGTGATTAGTGGTAGAAAAAGAACTATAATTGCGAAAGTAGCTATGATCCTTACGGTGGTTGCTCACGATTAGGGGTGTGCGTTATTCGGTTAACCGAGCTGAATAACCGAAATACCGAAAATTCGGTACAAAATCGAACCGAACAAAAAAATTCGGTTCGGTATTCGGTACATAATTTTTAAAAGTTCGGTATTTCGGTTCGGTACAAGATTTTTGGTTCGGTATTTTCGGTATACCGAATTACCGAATTTCAAAAGATATTATTGTTATATGTTTCGTGGGCCGAAATGGGCCTAGATATACTTATAATATTTTTAATATACAGCCCTAAATATACAGCCCAAATAGCCCAATAAATATACAGACCCAAATAATTTTCAAATTAGGGTTCTTCTACTTCTTTACTCTTCTTCCACACCACACGACTTCTCAGAAAATGAAATTCTTTCACCTTCAATCAAACCCCAACCTCGTAGTCGTATCGCTCTTCCCAAAAAAACACTGAGTTTCGCTTTGATTAGGAAAAAGGATGAGCTGCAACGGCTGTAGGTTCTTCGACTGCAGCGACGACAAGTTCAACGCCCACTGCAGATTAGGTCGTGCTTGCATTGGATCGAAACCGCCGACGCCCAAGGTAGAGCCACCGTGTTCGTCGCCAAGATATTCGGCCGCGCCGCCCTCATGGGCTTCCTCTCCGTCGTCCCGCAGACGAATTCAATTTTTTTTTAACTTTCGGTATTTCGGTAAATAATCGAAAAAAACCAAAATTCGGTTTTACCGAACCGAACCGAACCGATTTCGGTTTGGTATTCGGTTCACCAAATCAGCGAACCGAAATTTCGGTACGGTTCGTACTGAACGCCCACCCCTACTCACGATAGATGGGCACCATAGCAAACCTCTACAAATATATTTCTATTGTACAAATATCTTTATATTATATATATATATATTACATATTTATATAATTTTACATATAAATATATTTCTACTTTTGGCCTGGTTGCCAAACCCGATACTCGCCTCATATCCGTCCCGTTGACTACGAAGTTGCAAAGATGGTTTGTAGCAGTTCAAGACTATTACAGTACGAGAAATATTATATTTTGTTATATTGTGTTATTCCCATATCAGTAGGAGAATTTTATAAAGAACTATGCTGAATCAAACACATTGAATTTACAAAGTTGGCTTAAACAATATATATGGCAGAAAAAAAATACAGTCCTAATCAACACGCGACCATAATCGGCGCAATGCTCAAACCGATATGGTCACGTGAAATTAGGGGTGAGCAAAACCGGATATCCGGAATTTCGGATATCCAAAATTCGGATATCCGGATTTTCGGATATCGAAAAATGATATCCGTATCCGGTCCGGTTTTTATCGGATATCCGAAAATTGGATATCCGCTTTATTCGGATATCTAACCCGATATCCGCATCCGGTTTTTAAATTTATTTTTCTTACATTTATTTTCTTTTCAAAATCATTATTTTTTATTGCTTATAAAAATGAAAAATATATTCTTTTCATATAAGAATTTCTACACATAATAATTCACACAATATGTGAATTTATTATTCAAAATTACATAATAAATAACAAACACAGTACCACAGATTCACATTAATTTTTTTACTTGAATCTCGATATTTTTATGTTTTTTTTTTCAATATTCATTAACAAAGTTTTTTGCAATATAAATAATATAAAATTAAATATTCTACTTTGAGGATTTTTTCCTTTTTGGACCTTCATTTTTCGTTTTGGGCTATTTTCTAATTTTGTATTTTACTTTTTAAATATAAACTTGGATACCGGATATTAGAGATGCCCAACCGACGGTTAACCATAACCGGCGGTTGACGGTTAGTCCCCGTAACCTAACCGGCCGGGGGCGGTTGACGGTTTCCCGTCCCCGGTTGCCGGTTAATTTTTTATTTTTTATTTTTTTATTTTTATTTTGCAATTTACGGCAAAGTTACATGAATTTTCGGTGTATTTCTGTTCGTATTTTACTATTTTGATGCAAATGTTTAAATATAATAAATTTTATGAATAATGAAATATATTACAAAATTTTAATACAATATAAAACATATTTTCAAAAATTTCTAATTAATTAGTATTAATATTATTAAAGTTACATAGAATTTCGAATTAATTAATATTAATATTAGTAAATTAAAATAGTATATTTTTTTATTTTTTTTATTTAACGGTTATAAGCGCCGGTTAACTGCCTACCCGACGGTTAATAACCGGCGGTTGGTGGTTTGGGGAAACCCCTAACCGCCCCGTAACCGGCTGATGATGGTTGCCGGTTACGGTTAACGGCCGGTCACGGTTATAACCGCAACCGGCGGTTAGGCGGTTTAACCGCCAGTTACGGTTAAAAGTGGGCATGTCTACCGGATATCCGGATTTTAGACAACCACTATCTGTATCCGATCTGGTTTATTTTAAAATAAATTGGATCGGATATCCGATCCGCCGGATATCTTTTTTCTTTTGGGTTTTGAAAATCGGATTCCGGATCGGAATCCGGTTTTCGGATTTTTTTGCTCACCCCTACGTAGAATTGGTAGATGTACCACTACATTTTATGTGCATATTGATGATAAGTGTCTCAATTTAAAGCATATATGACAGTCCTAAAACTTATATGGTGATAGCTATTTGACTTATTAGCAAACGGAAGTATATGCTTATACGAAAACCAGGGGTGAGCAAAAAAATCCGAAAACCGCATTTCAATCCGGTATCCGGTTTTCAAAACCCGAAAAAAAAAGGATATCCGGTTTTAAAAATCGGATCGGATATCCCATCCGATTTATTTTAAAATAAACCGGATCGGATACTAATAGTGATTTGTCTAAACTCCGGATATCCGGTATCCGATTTTATATTTAAAAATAAAATAAAAATTAAAAATAGCCCAAAACGAAAAATGAAGGTCCAAAAAGGAAACAATCCTCAAAGTAGAATATTTAAATTTATATTATTTATATTGCAAAAAACTGCGTTATAGAATTTTAAAAAAAACATAAAAACATCGAGATGCAAGTAAAAACATTAATGTGAATTTGTGGTCTATGTTTATTATTTTATTATGTAATTTTGAATAATAAATCACATATTGTGTGAATTACTATGTGTAGAAATTCTTATATGAAAAAATACTTTTTTTAATTTTGATAATCAATAAAAAAAATGATTTTGAAAAGAAAATAATAAAAATATAAGAATAATAAATTTAAAGACCGAATGCGGATATACGGTTTAAATATCCGAATAAAGCGGATCGGATATCCGGTTAAAACCGGACCGGATACGGATATCATTTTTCGATATCCGAAAATCCGGATATCTTGTTTTGCTCACCCCTAATTGAAAACAATATCCAATTCCGTAGCGGTCGACTATAATCCCATAGCATATATGGCAGCAATTTTTGGACCGACCATGAATACATGACTTGCTCGTCTGAATAAATGCAATCCTATGTGCATCTAATGAAGACTCAGTGGTTTGAACAGGTTCTCGAACGTTCTTTTCAGTGTCACAGTTGGCTTAGTACAACATAGAGTTTAATTCCAACCTTCCCTTCATGAGTAAACTTGATGTCATTGTTGTCAAAGAAAAACATCTTCATATGTATATACTCATTCGTGTGCTAGGAATATAGACCAGACACATGATATGTAATAAAAATATAGCTTAAAGGGTACTTGACAAAGTTCGTGAGTACTTGTCGAATCCTCAAATCTTCGATGACCCAAAAACATGAAGAATTTGTCATGTTTCGTGGGATTTGGTTACTATTCGTCTTTCTCAAAAATTCAAACTCTCCTCCCACGGGTGATCAAATTTGACTATATTCTTCGAGCAGTCAACGATGGCTCCGTATTTCGAGAGGCAATCCATTCTGAATATGATGTCGTAGTCATTCGTCGAGATCACTATTAAATCTACATTCAATTTCCTACCCTCGTTATTAACGGGACAATTCTCCACCACCAGATTTGTCCGAGTTGGGTCTCCGTGTGGTAGAGAGACTACGTAATTACATAAGGAACGGGTGGGATAGATTCCCGCCCTAGCCACAAAATTAGCCGATACAAACGAATGTGTGGCTCCAGAGTCGATAAGAATTGAAGACGGTACGTGAAAAATATTCAACATACCAGTAACTACCGCCGGATTCGCGTCCGCTTCCTCATTCGTTAATGTGAAAACACGTGCAGGCACCGGTGGGGGTCGGTCAGATTCTGTGCTGATTCTGCAGTAGAGGTTGACCTTCCGTGCAATTTCGTGCGAGGTGCCCGATCTTTCCACACCGGAAGCATTGAAGAACTTGGGCAGGTCGCGGTCCATAACAAAAGCCGAAATGATTTTGCCCGCATTGTTGGCACCGGGGTGTTAGCATCTGTGGTCTATTGGGGACATTGGTCGGTCCCTGGTTAATGTTTGGGCTCCAATTCTGTTGACCTGGTCTGTTGCCCTTATTATTCTGTCCCTTTTCCAAAAATTGGCACTTTTGACTCCCACCTCCTTGCTAACCTTCCCTCTTCCGACTTCTTCCTGGGCCTCCTTCACCACTCCTTCCGCCTGTTCGGCTATCAATGCACGCTCCGTCGCTTGGCGGAATTCCAATTGTCGTACACCCGCCACTCTCAGATCCCGATAAAACTCGGGTTTTAACCCCCGAAGGAATCTCGTCACTTTCAACGTATTAGTTTCCACGAGATGAGGGGCAAAGCGGGACAATTCCTCCAATCTGCGGATATACTCCGCAACTGGCATACGTCCTTGCTTCAGATTCATAAATTCATATCGCTGCTCCTGGTCGTGAGCAGTGAAGTGTTATCATAGAAGAGTTCTCTGAAGCGTTCCCACAATATAGTAGCGGGATGTTTCAACACCTTTATAGTGTTCCACCAAAAACGCGCGCTTCCCTGAAGTAGGCAAATGGCACACAACACCTTCTCATTATACGGCACACGGCTATAGATAAAGAGGTCTTCAATTGTGCTGATCCAATCCTCGGCCACCGCAGGGTTAGCGGCCTCGGCAAAGGTCGGGGGATTGAGTTTACGAAACCTCTCCCCAATGATCTCCACGCGATCGGGCTGCGGGGAGGTGCGGTGCTCAGATGAGCTCCGGTGATCGATTAGGTCATTTATCTGATCTGACTGTCGTTGAATAAGTTCAGTCAGACGATGTATGGCAGCGTGTTCACGAGTTGGGGACTCAGATTCGTCTCGCCGACTCGACTCACCTGCAAACTCACGTCTTGGCCTTCCTCTCGGCATTTCTGAATACTAAATAATACACATAAACGATGATGATGACTTTATTCGAGCCATGGTCGAGAAAATAAAGTTAAAGTTTGATAAATATTGGGGAGATTCTAATTTGCTAATGTCGATAGCTGCCATTTTGGAACCGAGGTTTAAGTGAGGGTACTAGAGTTCTGTTTCCCGAAGCTGTACTCGTCGGAAAATGCGGAGAGAAAGATCACTTTGTACGGAACATCATGTATGAAATTTATGCAGAATATTTGGCGATGGGCATTAACGAAGACGGCACAAATGAAAGAGCTACGATGGACAAAATAGTAAGTCAAGGTACAAGAAATTCTGAAAGTTCATCAACTTGGCTTGAGTACCTCGACTTTCTGAAGTCAGTAGAATCTGTACAACCTCAGAAAAATCTGAACTTGATGTGTATATTGAAGAAAATTGTTATATATTTGAACGAGATAAATGCAAAGTTGGTAGAGGTTTCGATGTATTAGAGTGGTGGAAGATTCACGCGGTGAAATACAAGACTTTATCGATCATGGCAAGAGATATTTTAGCGATTCCAATAACCAGCTTTCAGTGCCAGAAGTAGAGTGATTGACAACTACCGAGTATCATTGTCATCGGAAACAATTCAATGTTTGATGTGCGGAGGAGATTGGTTGAGAAAGCGTTTTGGAGTGAAGAGAAAGTCCATGGTAACATGTATTTTATATGAAATGATAGAAGGATAAAAAGGCTACAGAAGTTATTCTTCCCATGGATGATGAAACTTCAAAAGGACAACACTGACTAGGTAAGATAGATAACGTTTGATATCTTCTCTGATGTCTAACTTATCATTTTTTAAGTTTTTGATACTTCTGAAGGTTTTTTCGTTGCAGATGTTCATGGGTCTGCAAGCATTAATTTGGTTGGTGAGATATGCTGCTAGTATTGATAGTAGCTTTTGGTCTTTTGGTGAAATCTTCTGCTGGCAGTGATATTAGCTTTTAGTGGTGAAATTTGCTACTGGTCTTTTGATGATATCATATGGTTTTTTGGTGCAGTGTAATGGTGAAAATTTCAAGTTGTGAATGCAATGGTCTTTTGCTGAATGTTTATTATTATCAAGTTGCAAATATAAAATTTTTGTGCAAGAACTTTTGAGCTCACGAGCTCGATCACGGGCTCGATCCCGAACTTGAACACGAGCTCGAGCCTAATAGTTTGTGTTCGAGCTCGAGCTCGAGCTCAATATTTAAAGCTCGTCGAGCTCGAACTCGAGCTCGAGCCCAACTATAACAATTCGAGCTCGAGCTCGAGCCTGAAAAATGAGCCGAGCTCGGCATTTACACCCCTAAGATGGATAATGTAAGAGATTACTAACAGAGGCTATTTACGTACCCGATTTATTGGGTTCTCAATCCTTTTCTGCACGTCGATTTCGTACTCATAGGGACATGCCGAACATCGATGTTGAGATGAATCGAACTTCGTCACTTAAATAAGTCGAAACACCCCAGCATTTACAAAAAACTATACCTTTATTTATCACTCACGGACGGCTGAGACTTGAGAGGAGCTCGTGATTATGGGACATATTGGAACATCGATGCTGAGATGAATCAAACTTCATTACGTAAATAAGTCGAAACATATCAGCATTTACACAAAAGCGACCTTTATTAGGTCAGGGACGGGACATGGGAGCGAGGAGCTCATGATTTCGGGACATATTGGAACATCGAAGTTGAGATGATCGAACTTCATTACGTAACTAAGTAGAAACATCTCATCATTTACAAAAACTAGAGCTTCATTAGTCAGGGATGGGACTTTTGCTCACTCTCAGTGGCACGTAAAATCTTCAGAGCTCATGATCCGGGGAACAATCAAACAGCGTTACATGAATCGATCAAACTTCATAGATTAGATAAATAGAAACATCTCAATCCTTAAATGATATTTTGACATGGGACGGAACGTTTTGCTCAGGTTTGGTGGCATGTAAAGAGAGCTTCAGCATTCACAATTTCCATGACTTAGAAAAAAAATAGAGTGCAATCGTCGTCCTCCAAAACTCACTCTGATTTCATTAACTTTTGTATCTCTATATTTTCCAACACAGAAGAAACGCAACAATTCCCACACAAAGACGCTATAGGAGATATGTAAAAGTTAGTTTATTTTATTCGTTCGCATCTACTGAAGATCTGCATGAGAACAAAATTAACTGCACCCTTTGTAGTCAGGACTGGATTTTTTCTTACCATCCTTTGGTGAACGAGGCGTATGGGCCTTTCAATATTCGTTAGGTGGTTGAAGTTTCATCATGTAAAGCTGATTCAATCATCTCAGTCTAGCATATTTCGCTCGGGGCACAACCAATTTCAAAGAGCATATCCAGTTATTATCATTCATTTCTGATAATATGCACACATTAACACCCATTCCTGATTATGACTGTCAGGCTACTTACAACATATAATCCCTTCATTTTCGCTCATAGGATAGATGATGTAAGAGATTATAAACAGAGGCTAATACGTACCGACTCATTGGGAGCGAAGAGCTCATGATTTCGGGACCTATCGAACATCGTTGCTGAGATGAATCGAACTACATCACGTAAATAAGTCGAAACATCTCAGCGTTTACACAAACTCTGCCTTTGTTAGTCAGGGACGGGACTTAGTAGCGAAAAGCTCATGATTTCAGGATATATGGAACATCGTTGCTGAGATGAATCGAACTACATCACGTAAATAAGTCGAAACATCTCAGAATTTACACAAACTCCGCCTTCATTAGTCAGGAAAAGGACTTAGGAGTGAAGAGCTCATGATTTCGGGACATATCGAACATCGTTGCTGAGATGAATCGAACTACATCACGTAAATAAGTCAAAATATCTCAGTGTTTACACAAACTCTGCCTTTATTAGTCAGGGACGGGACTTAGGAGCGACGAGCTCATGATTTCGGGACATATCGAACATCGTTGCTAAGATGAATCGAACTACATCACGTAAATTAGTCGAAACATCTCAACATTTACCAAACTCAACCTTTATTAGTCAGGGACGGGACTTAGGAACGACGAACTCATGATTTCAGGACATATCGAACATCATTGCTGAGATGATCGAACTACATCACGTAAGTAAGTCGAAACATCTCAGCGTTTACACAAACTCTGCCTTTTGTAGTCAGAGACGGGACTTAGGAGCGAAGAGCTCATGATTTAGGGACATTTCGAACATCGTTGCTGAGATAATCGAACTAAATCACGTAAATAAGTCGAAACATCTCAGCGTTTACACAAAATATGCCTTTATTAGTTATGGACATGACTTAGTAGCGAAGAGCTCATGATTTCGGGACATATCGAACATCGTTGCTGAGAAGAATCGAACTACATCAAGTAAATAAGTCGAAACATCTCCTCGTTTACACAAACTGTTCATTCATTAGTCAGGGACGGGACTTAGGAGTGAAGAGCTCATGATTTAGGGACATTTCGAACATCGTTGCTGAATGAATCGAACTAAATCACGTAAATAAGTCGAAACATCTCAGCGTTTACACAAACTCTGCCTTTATTAGTCAGGGACGGGACTTGGGAGCGAAGAGCTCATGATTTCGGGACATATCGACATCGTTGCTGAGATGAATCGAACTACATCACGTAAATAATTCGAAACATCTCAGCGTTTACACAACCTCGGCCTTTATTAGTCAGGGACGGGACATAGGAGCGACGAGCTCATGATTTCGGGACATATAGAACATCGTTGCTAAGATGAATCGAACTACATCACGTAAATAAGTCGAAACATGTCACCACTTACCAAACTCAGCCTTTATAAGTCAGAGACGGGACATAGGAGCGAAGAACTCATGATTTCGGGACATATGGAACATCATTGATGAGATGCATCTAACTACATCACGTTAATAAGTAGAAACATCTCAGCGTTTGCACAAACTCTGCCTTTTTAGTCAGGGACGGGACTTAGGTGCGAAGAGCTCATGATTTCGGGACATAATGAACATCGCTGCTGAGATGAATCAAACTACATCAAGTAAATAAGTCGAAACATCTCATCGTTTACACAAACTCTGTCTTCATTAATCAGGGACGGGACTTAGGAGCGAAGAGCTCGTGATTTAGGGACATTTCGAACATCGTTGCTGAGATGAATCCAACTAAATAACGTAAATAAGTCGAAACATCTCTGTGTTTAAACAAACTTTGCCTTTATTAGTCAAGGACGGGACTTGGGAGCGAAGAGCTCATGAATTCGGGACATATCGAACATCGTTGCTGAGATGAGTCGAACTACATCACGTAAATAAGTCGATACGTCTCAGCGTTTACCCAAACTCTGCCTTTAGTAGTCAGGGGCGGGACTTAGGAGCGAAGACCTCATGATTTCGGGACATATCGTTGCTGAGATGGATTGAACTGCATCACGTAAATAAGTTGAAACATCTCAATATTTACGTAAAATTTCACGTTTATCGCCAGGGACGGGACCTACGAGCTGATGATTTGGGACATAGCGGACATCAACGTTGAGATGAAAAGAACCTTCATTTAGAATCTAAAGCAAAACATCTCGATGTTTACACAAAAAACATAACATGTATTAGAGTCGGGGACTGTTTGGACTTGAGAGGAGCTCATGATTTTGGGACATATCAATCATTGATGTTGAGATGAATCGGGCTAAGTATGTCAAAACATCTCAACATTAACGTAAAGACTTGACATTTGTACTCATGGGCGGGACTTTTGCTCACTCTTGGTGGCATGTAAAAGCTAATAGAGCCCATGATTCGGGACAAATTGAACACCGACATTTAGATGAATCACTTAAACTTCGAAGAAATAAAAGCATCTAAACATTTTACATAAAAATTTGACATGGAACAGAATGTACTCGCTCAGCTTTGATGGCATGGAAAGCTTCATTCACTAACTAAAGGGAAACATTAACGACAATCAGACAAAATCTGATTATACTGTTCGTTATTTCAACAAATAATCAGATTAACCAACTGCACGTAATGTTAGAGATTAATAGAGGCGAATTACGTACCGATAACAAACCTTGGCTAACTACGTTCCGATTCACGAAGCGAACAGAGGCTTAGCCAAGCATATCAATGGTACGATTAATGTTTCTGAAATTGGGAGAGGGATCGCGTAAGAAATCCTCTTTTTTCTTCTCGAAGGATTCGAAATGATGATCGCTATTGATGATTCATAGTATGAATCACAGCAGAGATGGCTGCCAATTCAAAATTTCTCTAGGGTTCTTTCATTCCCACGACGCTACCGTCACTTTTGATGTGTTTATGTTAATGCGCTAGATAATTGCCTTGTCGTATGATTAGAATTACTGTATCCCAGTTGGCTTTTTGACTGTTGGATTCCACATTAAAGATTCTTTTAAAACGGTATGGAATTAATATGCATGTAAATATTAAATCACATCGAAGACACGATTGTGCCAGTGAACTGGTCATCAAATCATACCCATACATTGCCTTACAAACCCCACACGGTCAACAGTGTCTAACGCACGATGACTATCCTGAATTATCAACAACTACTTATTAACTGGACCGTAAAATTCATTCGTATCCAACTTAAATCGAACGACATCGAGTTAAAATTCAAACTGACAACGGTGGGTAGCAACTTGAACAAATAATGATTAAATCATTAATTTTACGATTAATGAATAATTAATATACCTTCAACAACGTAAATCTAGGCAACGCCTTGATCGGCCAGCTTCGCGAACATCTAACCATGGGGAAGCAACTGTGGTAGAGCTTGAGCAACGAAATTAGACCATGAACGGCGAAATCGGGTAGCAATGGGGAGATCCAGGGGTGTGAGTGATGTTGGAGGGTCACAACATTGGTCTATCGCGGCAGAGTCGGCAGCGGAGCAAGGTGGCGGCAAGTGATAACGATGGGAAGAGGAAGAGATGAAAGAAAAAGAAGTGGGGAAGAAGGAGAGATACGGCACAAATCAAATCGGGATTTCGCGACCGTTAGACCATCTCTAACAGAAAAACTCATTTTCAAACTCAAAAACATTCCCAGACTCAAAACTCAAAAGGCCGACCGTAAACCAATTCTCAAACCGTAAACCAATTCTCAAAACTCAAAAGGCCAACCGTAAACTAATTCTCAAACTCAAAAGGCCATTATTTCAATATACTCTTCTATCAAATTTTTATAATATTACCCATAAAATTTACAACTTTACAAATTAGATCACACTATGATTTTAACTTCGATTAAAATTAATAGATTACCCATTAAAGGGTCTTTACACATAAACACCCATTTGCATAAAAACTTGTAATTCAATACCCTGTTAGTATTTTTTTATATGTATGTACCTAGTAGAATTAATTTTTTGCACATAGATACCTGATCCGCCGCAGGTACGCCATACAACAAATTTAGGTACCATGTAGCAACGTATTGTGGTACGTAATACAGTGAGAAAATGGTACGCCATATATAACACACTAAGGTACCATATATAAAGCGTATATGGTACCGTATAAACGCGTGACGTGGTACGCAATACACACATAGAAAGGTACGGCAAGACTGAGAAAACTGGTACAAACAGTAAATCGGGTACCAATATGTAAAAATTTCTGACATAGGTGATTTGTAAATTTGTTATTCAAATAGGTATTTTTCTATAGATTACAAAAATTAATAAGACACTCAATATTTCTTCATATAAAAAACATAAAAAATATTTATTAATAACACGAGTTCTTTTATATGGGTACTTTAATAATTAAAACAAATTAAAGGATATGTATTGTAATTTTTAAACATTAAAATCATTTTTTGGAAAATTCTATTTCAAAACGCGTATTTGCGTTTAAGACATGAAAAAGAAGATGAAAAATTTGTTTTGAGTTTGCGTTTGAGGTATGGTTGGAGTACTTACTCCACCAGATTTTTGGGTCCCAGTGGGATGCCCTTAAAAGCGTCCTCACTCAATTAAGCATGGAGATCTTTGCATGGGCTAAAAGCGTAGGCCCATAACCACGACGAGCTCAAATAAGAAAATCCCGACCATAAGGCTAAAGCATCGAAAATATTTATTAAAAATATTTTTACTATATATACAATAATATTTATGAATAATGAAACAATCCGAAAAATAAGAAGAAAAAGAAATAAAAAAATGGGGACTACAGCTCATAAACTATGTTCATCTAGTTATCGAAGGAAAATAAATAAATATTTCAGTCACGCCAAACAAGACCAAAACCGTTCATTTGTATCTACAATCATATTTTCTATTAATAATAATGATATTTTGCCTTTTGTCAACCTTTTTCTGACAGCTCAATTTGTCGCAGCCTTCATCTGTCATTCATCAATTTTTTTCTCTGACAAAGATAGAAAAATTCGGGACTTCAATGTAAATTAAAATTTTCGATCGCATTCTAACTGATCCAAACGCAAACATGCGGCTCCACTGTAGTTGCTCTTCGACGCCTCACGGTGAAACGCGAAGTCGCATATTTTAGCACGTTTTGTCAAATTTTGTTAACTGTTCCCACAACAGCCCTATTTTTATTTAGGATTAGTAAGACCATTTCAATTACGGAATCCTATATGAGATGTAAAATATGCAGCACTAGCCACGTGCATTTTGAAACAAAGTAGATTGTACTTCAAAAATTTTGAGATCCATTTAAAACGTAGATTTCCCTTTTCCCTAGCACAATTTTACGTGATTGAAAAAACGATCCCGAAAATGATTCGTATCCTTGAGATTTCTTATTTTTTTAGTATTTCTTTTTATAACACATTAAAGACAGATCACGAGTCAACTCCACCACGTTCGAGCCGCCGCCAATGCCACGCCATATATTACCATTCTTTCCGTTTTTATTTTCATGAATCCGAGCAAGCATATTCAATCAGAAGAGTATAAAATAAAAAATCTAAAACTCTTCTCGCTCGCCAAAATAAACCCGTTTTCTACGATCCTTGCAAGTAAGTCACATGCTTTCTTGAAATGTGCTTTTTTTTAAAAAAAAAAGAAAAATATGATGCATAGCTTTATATGAAAAAAGTTAGAAAATTCAAATGGATCTTTTGTTAATTGAAGAGATCTTATTCCAATCTTTTAGAAGATGTGTCGATAGAGTTTGTTTCTGCTAGCTGTCGGTTTCTTCAATCACGTAAAGTGCAAGAAAATATTGAAGCACACCGTTTCTCTGTCTCTCTCTCAAAAGTTCCACAAAAACACGTCTTTTTTTTTTTTTTTTTTTTTTTTGGGGATGCCTATATAAATCATCACACCCTCCCAATCATTAAGACATATATTTGCATAGGTGTCCTGAGATAAAAGTTTAAAGATGGATTTTACATACAGACCGTACAATGACCCAGAAATTGAAGTACTGATGGAAAGAATACATCCACCGAGGTTTGAGTTCATTCATTAATATCAATATTTTATTTCTTGTAATTAAGTATATGTTCTTGTGGTTTTTTCTATCATCGCAGGGTTTGTATTGACAACGATACCCATCCAGATTGTACTCTTGTAAAGGTACTGTTGCTTTCAAAGGAGGCGACAGACATTCAAGTTTTGTATAGGTTTTTATCCTTTTAAATATTCCAAATCATTGTCGTTATAATATTCTAATTACGATATTTACGTAGTTTGACTTTCTTAGTGGTGATGATATCAGGTTGACAGCGCGAACAAACAAGGGATGCTTCTGGAAATGGTCCAAGTTCTCACCGATCTTGACCTCCTAATTTCCAAATCATACATTTCTTCAGACGGTGGCTGGGTGATGGATGGTAATAACTAACAAATCGTCCTTCACGTACTAATTTTGATGTAAAATTTACCATTAATGAATTCATTATTGATTTTCTGATTATGTAAAATAAAAATGTTTTCGACAGTTTTCCACGTGACGGATCAGGGGCGGCACAAGGTGACCGATGAAAGCCTCATACATTACATTCAAGAAGTTGGTTCCTTATACCCTTTCTGTTATAAATAAACGTGTTAAAGGGTGATTTTGGAGTGCGGAAAAGAAAAAAAGAAAAGTGTCGCGGTTGGTTCGCATGCCAAACTCACCCTAAAGAAAGAAGAAATAAATAACTAATTTAACCTTGATTACAGGGAATCAGCGCGATTAGGAAAGTAGCGAAGGACGAGCCGACATGGCCGAGAACGCCTCCAGAAGCTCGGCCCGGGCACGTAGTGAGCGGACACCTGGCGATAGAGATGACGGGAATCGACCGCCCGGGGTTGATGTCGGAGATGACGGCCGTCCTAACAGAGCTTAGGTGCCGTGTCTCGGCAGCCGTTGCTTGGACACACAAGTCCCGAGTGGCTTGCATCATATACATAGAATCGTCGTCCATGGATCCGTGCAGGGCGGCTGAGGTCCAAGCCCATCTCGATAACGTGGCCGAGGCCCATCACTATGGGGACGAGAGATGGAGCGTTAGGCTGTCTGGCCGAACCACCCACGCCGAGAGGCGGCTCCACCAACTCATGGCAGCCGATTATTGTTGCGACTATGACCATAATAATAATAATAATAATTGTAAGGTCGACGATGGTTATTTTGATGATGATATGGTTGGCGTAGGGGGAGGAGGAGAAGGAGACTACTACTACCGTCATAATCATCTGGTGGGGGGTATTATTGTCAAAAAGCAACAGCAACAACAGCAACAACAACAACAGCAGCAGCAGATTGACGCAGGGACTCGTACTCATCCTCCACAAGTGAGGATAGGGTATTGTAGAGAGAAGGAGTACTCTGTGATTACTGTGAGGAGTAGGGATCGACCCAAGCTATTGTTCGACACGGTTTGCACAATGACCGATTTGGATTATGTCGTCTATCATGCCTCCATTACTTCCACTGGATCCACGGCTTACCAGGTACGTACAATACTATTTGTAATAGTTGTAGTGAAGTGCTATAAATTTTACATAAATGTAACATGTCGTCATTGTTAGGAGTATTACGTGAAGCATAAGGACGGGCACCCAATAGAGACGGAAGAGGAGAAGCATAAGGTGATCCAATGTTTGGTCGCGGCCATAGAAAGAAGAGCTTCACACGTACGAAAAACAACCATTTACTTATATATATATATATATATATATATATATATATGTTGTTGTGTAATTAATGAATTGATGTTTCGAATAGGGATTGAGAGTAGATATATGTGCCCGTGACAGAGATGGGCTGTTGTCGGAGATCACTCGGGTTTTTTGGGAGAATGGTTTGTCGATATCTAGGGTTGAGATTGGTACTCGTGGTGATAAAGCGGTAGGAACGTTCTATGTAAAGGACACGTCTGGGCAGAAAGTAAATGTGGATATGCTCGAAAAAGTACGGCATGAGATTGGAGGCGACACTATTAATGTTATCCAAGACGAGGAGCTTCTGCCTTCGATGAAGACCTTGAATACGTTTAAGAGCAGCAACAGCAGCAACAGTGGTGGTGGAGTCAAGGAGGAGGAGAGGCCAAGATTTTCGCTGGGGACATTGTTATGGTCACATATAGAAAGGCTTTCGGGAAACTTTAGACCTGTAAAATGGTGAAAAGATGCCCCTTAGATTGAGTGGCACCGCGCTTATTACATGAACATGTTCTTCAGCTGAATGTATAATAATAAATAGCTGCACTGGTAAATGATAGGAAGGATATATATAGGCTGATGATTGTTAAATATTTTACCTTATATCATTTGACTCGAGATCGTTTACAAAAAAATAAAGGGGAAATTCCTTATCAGTCCCCTTTGGGTTTAAATTCTTATTAAATACCCCACGAATTATTTCTTCCTTACTAGTACCGATTTGAGAATTTCTTCCGGTTCAGTACCTAAAATGGTCTTTTTAGCGTTAAAAAGACGAAAATACCCCATGTCTCACATGAATTATACCAACAAAACTCGTTATTATACCAACATAATTTAAATTTTAGCATCATCGGCGTTGGAGAACATTCGCTTAAATCTGAAAATTTTTGGCAGATAGCATAGAACCTTAGCAGGAGTCCCCCGACTTCATCTTTTCGCTTGTAACGCCAAGTGTCACACGTCGGACACTTATCAGCCGATTCATACTCGCTTCTATAAAGCACACAGTCGTTGGGACAAGCATGTATTCTTTTGTACTGCAAGTTCAAAGGGCACAACAGCTTCTTTGCCTTGTAAGTTGACACCGGAAGCTCATTCCCATCGGGAAGCATATCGGCGAGTGTTTCTAAGAGTGTTGAGAAACATTTATCCGAAATCCCAAATTTAGCCTTAATGTTCAACAATTTGAACACATCAGACAATTTTGTGTATTTAGAACATCCGTTGTACAAAGGATACTGTTGTCCCTAACTAGAATATCAAATATGGGAGGACGTTCATCGAAATCCTCTTGAACATCACGGAGCATGTCCTCAATACGATCATTATCAGGTGAATATCCGTCAGCTAAAACATCTCGTCTGCCTCGGCTTGCACTCTTGTACTTGATCCTTCACCCACACGAAGCTACAAACTCGCCGTGCCATATCCAATTTGTATAACCATGTTTAAAGCCGGAGACTATCAGATGTTCCCGAACAATCTCACTATTCCACCACTTTTGGTTAATACAATTATGACAGGGAAATGAAATCTTGGATTGCCTCTTTTTTCTATGATTTTGCTCCCCACAATTCATAAACTCTTCTACATCATTCAAATACTCGGCCGTTGTTCGCTTACTAGACATCCAACCCCGATCCATTCCAACCACCTAAGTCAGATAACAAATAAATTTACATCCTAAAGCGATATCAAACGTTTAAGAATGGTCCCAAACGGGGACCATTAAAAGTTTCCTCCTAATGAGCAAACCTTGAACGGGTATCTAAGCTTAATAAAAGCAATAAATTCACATAAACTTAGGCAACTTCAAACAAATACAGGGTTAAAAACTTACGTAATCGTCCGAAAATTGTCAAGAAGTACGAAAACAAAGATCATTTGCCCGAAATTCGCACACAATTCACACAAAATTCGCACGAAATTCGCACAAACTCATCAAAATTGCCCAAAAATTGACCAAAAGCCTAATTTTCACGAAAAATCACCAAAACACAATCATAACCTCAAATTGATGCTTATTACCACTGAAATCGACATGTATAACACGAAATTCATCGAATGAAAATGAAAAGCGGACGGAAAATCGATAATAAAAAATACCCAAATTCGAAATTAACCTAAATAGCGACGTCAAATGGCTTAACTCCGCCGTTCCTTTGATTTCCACGGACCATAGAACTCGTCGCCTTCGTATTCAAGCTCAAACGCCGATTTGTGGTGGTCGTCGGTCGGAAATTGAAGATGGAGGGTTTTGGGGTCGTCGCGCGCGAATGAACAAAACAGACAGAAGGGTTTTGGTTTATTAAACTCATCGGTGTCGGTTGTTTCGTGTAACGGTCGCCAAATGTCAAAAAGAATAAAAAAAATAAAAACGAAAACTCATCGGCGTCGGTTGTGTGTCCTAACAGTCGCCAAATGTCAAAAAGAATAAAAAAAACATAAAAAACGGAAACTCTCGGCTTCGGTTGTTTCGCGTAACAGTCGCCAAACGTCAAAAAGAATGAAAAAATAAAAACGGAAACTCATCGGCGCCGGTTGTGTCGCGTAACAGTCGCCAAATGTCAAAAAGAGTAAAAAAAATAAAAACGAAAACCTTTCAGCGTCCGTTAATGCTCCACAACCGACGCCAAAAGTGCCATTAAACTATCAGCGACTGTTTTGGCCCGTAACAGTCGCCGATACTACCAAAAATATAAAAAAAAATTAAAAATGGCTCGCGGGTACTACAGGCATGGATTTTTTTTACAACAGATGCCCATAGTGCCGTAGCCAATTACTGTTTCTGTACTAGTGTATAATAAGTTGTAAGTCAAATGATAGCGTAATCATAACATTTGTTAGTATAATAGTCAATGTTGTTGATACAATAAAGGGTTTTGTTGGTAATAAACAAGAATTGGTCGGAAAAATTAAAAAGTTATAATAGAGTGTTAGGACAATAATCAGAAGTGTTAGTTCAATTGTTTTACAAGTTGATATAATTTCTAATTTGTTGGTATATTAGATAACTTTCAACAAAAAATTTTTTAAAAGTATTTATTGGTAAGATAAATAGTTGTATTAGTATAATTAATTCATTTGTTGGTATAATAATCAAACATGTAGGTACATCACACCATTTTGCTGGCCTGAGAAATGCAAGCCCATGAGTTGGCCAAAGGGATCCTGGCGGCCCAGACACATATTTCTGTCGGGCCGGGCTGAGAAAGGCCCGATATCGTGGCGGCACAGACACATTTCTGGCAGGCCGGGCCGGGTGGTCCACGGTGTCGCGGGCCTATTTTACACCTCTTGGTACTAGTATAATAGATACTGTATAAAAATAGTTGTGTTTGATGGTATGATAAATAATAAATATAATTAGGTTCGTTGTGGTATAATAAATGTAAACCAATCATTCTTATTTGTTGGTATAATAACTGAAATTATTGGTATGAAATCAGCATTTGTTGGCAAATTTAATCATAATTTATTGGTATAATGAACATGTTTGTCGGTATAGTATTTTGTAGTGTACCTTTTTTGTACAATAGCTAATATATAGTTGGTATAATACTCGTCTTTTTTGGCATAATTGTCAGAAATTGGATGATAAAGTAAAAACATATACATACGTTTTTTGGTATAATAAATAGATTTACTGGTATTGCATATTTTGTTGGTACATGGCAGCTTTTGTTGGTATAATAATCGTCTTTCATGGTGCAATGTGCAAAAATCACTTCATCTAATAAAATTACAATCACATTATTTGTTAGTATAATAGTGATAACTGGTATAATACTCTTAAATTTGACTTTGTATAATATAAGGAACATTTGGTATAATATCTGTAGTTATTGGTAGAATTAAGTATTTATTTTTTGGTAGAATAACATATTTTATTGGTATATGCCACAAGTGGTATAATTATCTAAAAGCTGTTCTCAATATTTAAAGTAAGGTTATTTTCGTGTTTTCATGTATTTGGGTATTAAACAAGAAACTTTTCAAGATGAGTACTGAACAGGAAGATATAATTCAAGGGTATTTAAGAGAAAATTTAAACTTCAAATGGGACTGACAAGGAATTTCCCCAATAATTAAATACCGGATAAGTTATGTCTATCAAAAGAAGTGACAGTCAGACCAAATATAATGAAGGGTAAATTCCATATTACCTTTCGAAATTTGAAATTCCTGCTCAGTATCCCTAGCGAAAATTATTCCTTTTCAGCACCCATCTGCGAAAAAGTTGTGTGTTTAATACCCCAAACAGTGAACGGACGAAAATACCCTTTCCTGAAATTAAATTGGACATCATACCAACTGTTTTGATTATTATACCAACTGTTTTGATTATTATACCAACTGTTATTCTAATTATATCAACTATTATCGCTGATTATACAAACTGTTATCATTATTATTCCAACTGGTATAGTGTACAATTCTGTTGGTATAATTATCAAAACAGATGGCATAATTTCTACAATTTCTGGTATAATTTCAAAATCAGTTGGTATAAATGTCGCTGTATAAAATTATAAAAATGTTATTTACTGGTACGATAAACAAAACAGATGATATAATTTCTATAATTTCTGGTATAATTTCAAAATCAGTTGGTATAAATGTCCAATTTTTCCGCTGTATAAAATTATAATAACGTTATTTACTGGTACGATAACCAAAACAAATAGTATGTTTTCTACAATTTCTGGTATAATTTCAAAATCAGTTGGTATAAATGTCCAATTTCGCTGTATAAAATTATAATAACGTTATTTACGGGTACGATAACCAAAACAGATGGTATAATCTCTATAATTTCTTGTATAATTTCAAAATCAATTGGTATAATGTCCAATTTGAAGTGTGAGACAGGGGTATTTTCGACTTTTTAACCTTGAAAAGACCTTTTTAGGTACTGAACATGAAGAAATTTTCAAATAGGTACTTATAAGGAAGAAATAATTCGAGAGGTATTTAATAGGAATTTTAAAACTTGAAATGGACTGATAAGGAATTATCCCTATAATGAATGATATATGTACACTTATCTCCCATGCAAAAAAGAGTAACATATAAAAACCGCTGCTGCATCCATCAATTACTGAAGAGGAGCTGCTGCTGCTGCAACTACTAACTACTAGCATGACTCAATTAGAAGTGGAACGAGGTAGGATTTAAACAAACCTTATCAGCCTCCCTCACCTTGGCTCGCTGGCTGGTTAAGTATTTGCCGAACTCTTGTGCTCCTATAAGTAACTTTTACATATATATAATATATATATATATATATATATTATCAATACCAACCGAAAACTGGATCTTTGATTCTGTCTCCTCTTTTTGGATATTATCATATCATAAGCCTAACGTTTTCTGGGCATAACCATGCTTCAGTCGATCGATCAACTTCTCCTTGATTTTTCTCTTCTTGTCCATTTTATGCCTGTAACGGTATTCTCTTTCCCTTTCATATATGCCTTGCCAGTAGACCTCACCCGTTAAAGGCCAGAGCCAAGGTCTATAAGGATGGTCGTCGTCATCTGCTGCTTCTGCAAGGTCTTCGTCCATACTCTTCAATAAGGTCGAGTTGAAGAATTTCGCCCACATCAACTCCTTACGCTGTTCGATAGGGTGTTGTTCTTGTAACTGACCAGATTGAGGGCTCACGTAAACCATCTTCCTCCCACTGTGGTACGCCCACACGTTCACCACCACCTCCAAAATTCTACAGTAGCAATGCTGCTTCTGTTGGTCGAAGAAACCATACGTGAGAGAGGGAGGGAGGGAGAGAGAGAGAGAGAGAGAGAGAGAGAGAGAGAGAGAGAGAGAGAGAGAGAGAGAGAGAGAGAGAGATGTTTTTAAGTAAGCAATTGCTCACACCTCGTGGGACGAAAAGCCTAGCGAACAACTCAATGACAAGTTGGAGTGTATACAATGAAGAGAGTCCACAAACATCCTGGGAATTTCCGTTTTGTGGTCAAATCCAACAAATTAAAGTTATGGAAATTATTTATGCACGGTCGTAAAAGGAACAAAAAAATGTACTCGGCTAAGCAATTACCTGGCAAACATTGTGAACTCCAAAAAAGAAGGGGTAGGCATCACCCAACTGTGAAGCGCCGCCCAGTGTCCTCCATCTTCAGCCATAGGAGGTAGGGCTTCTATATTTGAAGGCAGACCGTACATTCTACGGAATGCATCTTCAAAGGCTGTTCTGAAAATTTGAGAGGAAAGTAATCTATTTTTTGAGTTACTCAACAAGGCCTATAGAAACAATTATAATGGTCATTTCAAACAAACCATATGAGCCTAATACGTAGGACATCCCCATGGAAAAACATCAGTTGTTTAGTACGTTTAAAAGGCTCCATAATAGACATTTCAAATATACTGATGAACTGAAAAACGACCATATGATCGGCGTGACTCACCTGCACATTCCAGCATTCATAATATCACAGGTCGACCAAAAAGTTACCCGATCATTGTTTCTAGCAATTCCACCATTCATATCCAAAGATGTCCAGAAGTACATAACATCTCCTTTAGGGTTCTCTTGTATCGTCTTCTCTAAAGCCTCTTCAGCCTTTTTGGATAAGGAAACCTGGGATGGACAAAATGAAACATCTTTAGATCATAGTTAAGAATCAAATGACAATCATGCATTTGAAATTCTACCTCCGAATACTATATTTAACAGTAAAGAATAGTTTTCCCGACAATTAGATACAAACCTTCCTCCCAGCAGCACGCCATGATTGAAATCCTATCCAAGGCCGCTTGTGAATATCGTCAATGCTGTTAGCAATTGCAAACATCCCTCCAGTCTCACACAGGATATTGCGATAATAGGTATTATTCAATATGGGAAGTCGGCTAATGGCATCCACATCATCTGACTTCAATCTTCTTGCCTTTGAAGACTGACGGAAAAATATTTTAGCATTCAAATTCCATATTTAAAGCATAAAAAGAGATGATCAATCGAGTACATCTAGAAGTGATCACGGTAAGTACACTTGGATCAACTAAAGAAGCTATTTGTGGAATCGATTAGAGAGAAAAGACGAAACAGATCCCACTAAATGAATAAAATGGTCCAGGAGAGACTTACAAGACTTAAACCACGGTACAATGAACCATGGTGTAGGAATGGCCAACCCCCAGCACCACTGTAAATCTCATAAATGCATATCGGCTGCCCAGTTCTTTCTAGTTCACCTTCATCCCTCTCATTAGTTTCGAACTTCAGTTTATCAGATTTCTTAGCATTTTTATAGATTTCATCCCATTCGCCCATGGGTTTCTCCATTCGCTCCTCAATCTACAGCGCAGAAAAGAAAAGAAAGATGATCCAGTTAAAGAATTAACAAAAAAGGTGGGGTAGGACGATGGAGGTGGTTAATATTTGCGTACCTCCTCTCTTTCTGATATCTCGCCTTCCTCTTCTCTTTCCACGTCCATCAAAATATCCCAGTCCAGCATAGTTGGGACATCCTCTTCTAGATAATTTCCATTACTATGGGACATGTTATTTAGTGAAATGAACTCTGCCATTTCAACCTCAAGGTCATGAACTACGCCAGAATTTGCGCCAAAAGAACCGTCTAGATCCAGATTTTCCAAGTTAATTGAAACCTGATCAGCTTCCCCTTCGAAGTGATTCCACTCCCAAATGCTATGGTTCAAATCAGCAGCCCTACCTGGTAACAATACATCTGATGGAAAATCAACAAGGTTCTCCACCAGTTTTGCATAACCAGAGATGCATTCTGAAGCAAACATGTTCTTGGCATGCAACCTTCCAGAGGATGCTATGGTATGTGCATATCTTGATAAGCGCCCCTCATCAATCAGAAGAGAGAAAGCATTTTTCAGAGCTTCAGGGTCATTTTTGGGGAAGATTAGCCCGTGAACTCCATCAACAACCTGTCATTTCAGGGGACGAAGATAAAAAAATTTCCGATGGTCTATATCTCTTTTGAGAAAATGTGGAGGGCTTACATAATTTTTTATGACATGATTATCCGAGGCAACAATAGGAATACCGAAAGACATGGCTCTTGTCAGTAACATAGGGAAATCCTGCTCGTCTTGGGAAGAGGCATACAGAGCTATGTCAGCCATCAATATCATGCCATCTACATCTCCACTTATCCCATAATGCTTTAAAGATCCTTCATTTAGTCTCAAGCGAATAGCAGCATCCTACACAGAGAAACAGTTTAATGTTTATGTAATAATCTCAATCATGGATTATACAACCTTCACGACATTAACAACTACTTGTCTCACATGAGTTTAGATCCATTTCCCTAGACTGTCATGAAAAACAATTTAGACACAGAATATTAACTAAAATTCACAATCAGAATTTGGCATTTGGCAAATTAAGCTATAGAATCAGCATTATGATAAGCAATAAACTACATAATCATAGTTCATATTACACGCAAGCCATCGGCACAGCATCTAAGAACCACACACGTATAGAATAAATGAAGCAGAGTAGCTTAAAATACCATTCAGAATTCCTATTTGCGGTTAAAAGAGGAATCATCAAATTTGAACTTCAAATTTGTTTGACAATCATTTGAAAGCAATTTGCTCCAGTTCATACCTGTAAAGCATCACTGTAATCTTTACTGGAATTTCCACTTAGAAAGATAAACTTGGATGAGAACCCAACAGCTCCATGTCCGGCATACTTGAGGAGTAAAGATTCTAGATCACGCATTGCCACAGCATAATCCCAAGCTAGCTCAGAGTAGAATAACGAGCTGCCAAAGACTACAATCAGCAGGTCATCATCGCCAAAATGATTTTCCTTTCTCAGCTGGGATCTGGAATGAGTCTTACTATAGCTTTCTGCAGCCCAAACATCTACTGGTGATCCAGGAATCACAAAGAAGTTTCCACTGTCAAGCAGACTATATAACATCTGATACAACAAATGGTACAATAAATAACTGAGAACATGCCTGTTTCCAGCACTTCAATCAGATCTATACGGATATAGAATTACAATAACGAGCAACTTACTGGAAAAGAAAAGTCTGGAAATATTACAACATCGGCCCTGCTAAAGGCACTTTTCCAATTGGAAATGAGGTGATCCCATGCCATGTCTTTATACAGCTGTAAGCGATTTCCAAGAGTATCCTCTTGGATAATCCATATGAGTTTCACAGAGCAGAATGGCTCTTGCATGAGGCTGCATCGGTATAAAACTCACAAATCATAGCAATAAAATAACAAATATTTTTCAGATGATACTATAGAAACCATATATGCTTAAAAGGCGGTGGACAAAAAGGAATGTTAATGGTGGTAGAGTTTTCATTAGTTTTGCTCTATCGAGGTTCAGAGAACCTCTCATCTTATGGGATCATGATAATGTATCGAAGATTGAGCAGCATAGGTTAAAACACTATTGAACGCTCTTCCAAAACAAATTCCTATGGTTAGGATACAAAGCGAGTATAAACTTGGTATTAAAATGAACTAAATAAAGTGGCACATTAAGTAAAATTCAAATTTCAAATTGAATCATTTCAAGTATTTAGGTCTTGTGGCAGTCACCAAACATGATAATCATGCAGAAGAAGGATCTGTGACACAAACAGAAAATTTATACAATGAAAAGCAACCGGAAATGACAGAAGCATAGCACCAGATACGATGGGAAGCAAAATAACCTAACAACAAAGCACTTTCAATGCATATACCGAAAAGTAATAGAACTCAAGAATGTTTGGGACGTCTGATGTACCTGGAAATGGCAATTTTTGATTCGAGAGAGTCAATAATGACACCTTCAAATCTGCAAATATGAGAGAGAATCACTCTTACTCACATCAAGCTCGCTATAATAGTAGTAAATTCGCCAATACAGAGTAGTAATCATAAGGATCCCGATTAAACATAAATAAGTAGACGAGTGGACGTACATTGACCAATCAATATATTTATATCTTTCAGGAGCTACAATTGAGACTTGACGTATGAGTTCTCTCCAGGTGGCTAGTGCACCACCGTCTGCAAGGGCATATATCTGTACCATATAAAGCAATAGGATTAAAAGTTTTAAACTGTTACGCATTATGAAAACATCATTCGGAAATCCATATCAGTAGCTTTCCCATAAGCAATAGGACACGAGCCTAATGTTCCTAGCACAAACTAGTTCTCTATCAACAACCAAATTATATTGGTTAAAATTTGTTTTGGGTGACAATAAAATTAATGTACAGGCGCAAACAACACGTATCTCGTCAGACGTCAACTTTCAGGCCTTGAGCAGTACCAACTGAAACTGATTGAAAATGAGGCTAGAAAATTGTGAGAAAGTTCCCGGACTTCCAATTTATATTCCAGCGTATGCATGAGTTACTAAAGCATAATGCAAGCACATGCGTGCCGAAGATTTGAGATTTTGGAAAATCACACCAGGATAAACAAACTTCAAAATCTTTGATTCAGGAGTCTAATTAAAAAAACGGGAAAAAGGTCCTACTGATTTCATTGACAAAAATCATTAACATGAATATAAAAAGTTCGAATCTTTCAGAGGTATTGATGGTGTCACTTGTCAGTAGAAAATTTCACTGAGCTACGGGGGGAAGCAAAATACGTATCATTTAAAAATTTAAGGTAGCAGACACAATCAATTCTGCACACGTAAAATCATTGTCAACAAAGATGTTAGGCATAATAGTTATCCACCAATATCCATTTATATTCAAAAGAATACCTTAACATCATAGCCGAGATCTTTGATATTCTTCATGACAGAATACAGCATCAATGTAGAAGCATCTTTCATCGTGTTACCTAAGATCTTACGTTTACAAAAATAAAGGGAAATTAAAGATTGAACAAATATTAACTTACACATGCTTGCATGTATCTGAAAAAGAAAAAGGAAATCATGTGAACAATTCCAACAAGATGCTGCGTTGGTGCAAACAAAAATAAAAGAAATGTGATTAACACTGCATTTATCAACAAATCTCCACATCCCAATTCAGATTCTGCTTTGGCAGACAAAAACAACAAGCAGCAGATTTCTTAATACTAGAAACCCCTTTGGTTAGCCTAACCAGAAGATCATGATATCTTTTAGAAGATTAAGTCACTATCTAAGAGACCCTAACCTTTTGGGCTTTTCATTGTCTGTAATCCTGGGCATTGGCCAACAGGACGTTCATGTTCAATAAAAAATATAAATAACCATTCATCTGTAACAGTTTGACAGACTATAACACCTATGATAGTCAGATCGCCAGCTTATAAAATTTGATAGAGTAAGCTAACCCATTTTCATATGTCTTAATAGAAATAAGTGAATGCAAAAGATGAATCTAATGCTACACATAAGTACATATAATTAATCAAGAAACCTTAGTTTTTATTTATTTAAAGCTTTGGCACCTCCAAGTTTCAACCAACAATGAAATTATACGGCAGGTTCCGTCACATTAACATTAAAACCCGGATTTAATCAAACATGAATACATATTCATTCATGACAGCACAATCATAGATACTGGAATTCCAACATATATAGATAAAGCAATTTGGAAGTGGTGAAACAAATACTTAAGACCTTTAATGTAATTTTGATCTAGTACGCAATTGATCTAGCTCTCCAACTGATCACATAATTAATTCAGTTCAAGACATAGCTTATGCAATTTATAATCTCTCAACGCCTAAGCTAGGTAAAAGATTAATAGGTTATATTGCATAGCACCGACGGAAGCATCAAAGAGAAGCGCAATACTATCTCACTTAAATATCAAGACTAATAATATAAACCAGCAGATCAATGAACAATATTTAGTTAAACGGTGCAGTGACAACGTACACATCAACATTTCCATGTTCCCACTTATTTATGGGTTCTTTAAATCCCACGATATGTTCTTTCCTCCTAGATTGTTTTACCCTGAAAACACTGAAACGAGCCTGCACTACGGCAACAGTAAGGCCCGAACTGCCAGATACAGGAATCAAAGAAAGGGAAGTTATGACTCACCAAAGCAATCCTGGGAGATTGGATGCCAATTCTCGGTTGTCTCCTTAACTTATCAAGCCGACTATCATTCGTCATAATACTTCTAAATCCCATAGGTGGCTCAAATCTCAATGAGCTTCCCAATTCTAACCCATCTTTCGCTGACGAAATCCTCCATCGCCATGTCACGTTCTCCCCGCTTCTAAAAACCGACGTGATCGAGCTCTGAAGCACGATAGACGCGAAAGCAAACACAGAGATCAGCAGCAATGCAAACAGGTAGAACCACGATTTGCTCGATCGGAACGTGGAGATCGATAGTCTCCGTCGGTGGTAGTGCGATCGAGAGGTTTTCTGTGGATACCACGCAGCTTTGCGGGATGGCGGAGTGTTCACACTTGCGGTGGTATTACTGGTGTTGCGCTTGAAGGGGAAACGGTCGCGGATCGATCGGAACGGGGACGTGACGTCGCCAGAGGCGGAATCAGGTAACATTGATCGACGGATTGGTTGAATGAAGGTATAATTTGCTCAATTTCCTAAGTGAGTACGAAGTTGGACGATGCTGAGCTTTTTTCAGTTGGCGTGGAGGAGTGTGACGAGACGGTGATTGGGACGCGGTGATTAATGTTGGTTTCAAGTATTACAGATAGAGCGGTCAAAATGCCGCGGGCGGGCCGCCCCGGCCCTGCCTATGGGGCGGGCTGGGCTGGGATTTTTAATGCCCGCTAGAAGGCGGGCCACGGGCCTGCCATATATTTTAATTTAATTTATTTTATAAGTTAAATATATATTTATTTAAATAGAAGAATTATTTAATGATTTTATTTATAATTAATGATGCATTTATTAATTAATACATTATTAATGTATTTAAATATTATAATTAAATAATTAATGATGCATTTATTAATTAATAAATAGTTAATGTATATTTAAAATTATAATTATATAAGTTATTCTTAAATAATTAAAAAGTTTAAATAAAAAATAAAAAAAATTCAGGGCGGGCTGGGCTTCAGTTTTGAAGGCTTGCCACATGGCGGGCCAGCCCGCTCCGCCCCGCCAAACAGCGGGCTTTAGCGGGTGGCGGGCCAGCCCGGCCCGGCCCGGTCCATTGACAGCTCTAATTACAGAGCTCGCTTGGTCTCAGCCCCCCATCTCCGCAGATTTGACTTTTCACGTTATAAATTGGACAAAAAGTTAGTATTACTAGGTGTTGCCCCGTGCGATGCACGGGTGGACTTATTCATCTGACTGTATGCTGCATGGTGGCTGGCAGATATAATTAATATCGTATTTCTTCATAAAAGTTATGTAACGATTGTGTTATGCTCGGTAACGTAATTCACATAACCGTAATGCTTTGTACTATAGGTGTGTGGAGAAAATGCATATTATTATGAAATTGTTAAAGTAAATTTCTCAGCAGTATTTAAAAGTAATGCATTTGAATACAGAGTTATACATCTTTCAGTGGGAAAGTAGTTTTCCCTCACTAATTATTTATACTGCACGCATTAATTAATTATTTATAAAGCAAACGCAGTGAAAATACGTTGAGACTTTTCACCAAAATGCAATGCACATTGTTTACATACAGCTTCGTTGCATTTTGGCTGGCAGAGTTAATTAATATTGCATTTCTTCATAAAAGTTATGTAACAATGGCGTCATGCTCGGTAACATAATTCAAATAAACATAAGGTTCTGTGCCTTAGGTGTATGGACAAAATGCATCTTATGCGCATCAATCAATTGCTGAAATTGGTAAAGTAAAATTGTCAGCAGTATTTAGAAATAAAGCATTTGAATACAGTATAATATATAGAGCATACTCCCATAAAATATTCTCAGCAGTATCTTCCCACACTAATTATTTGTACAGTTTTGCTGCTCACATTAAGTAATTATTTATAGAGCATACTCCCGTAAAATATGCTGTAAATTTTCACCCTAACTATTGCGATAAATTTTGGTCAACGTTGTTGAATACTTCCCAGTAAACTATGTTGGAAACCTCGTCGTCGTCTGCGCCGTCTTCATTCATGCATAATACCTTAATTCCCGTCGATGATGTCACGCGAGAAAGTGCTACATACAATTGCCCATGCGTGAAAATAGGTTTTGGAACATACACGCCTACTCTCTTTAGGATTTGTCCTTGACTTTTGTTTATAGTGGAAACTGACGATGACGGAGTTTGAAAGGCCATGTTGTATCCGATGGAGAAAGGATGATTCTTGGTATCAGAACCATTTTCCCTACATGAGTACCCATTAAAATTTCTGCCTCAACTACCCTTCTGCCCAAATGATATACCATCATTATTGTTCCGTTGCACAACCCATTCTTCTGGTTGATGTTCCTCAATAACATTACGTGAATTGCTGGCTTCAGTGTCAGCTTATGGTTTGGAATACCAGAAAATTCAAGAGTGGCTTCGACAGCATGTAATTGTTTAGTTTATCTACCGTTTGGTTTCGTGGTGTCAGTATCGCTATTTCCCTGATATACTCATGCTCTGTCATACGATCTTCAAAATCTAGGTTGACATATGTGGCTATGCCACTGACGGTGTCACCATTAGGATTAATATACATGTCCTCTGGCATTTTAACTATTTCCACTGATATATGAGGGTGTTGCCATCTCCAACTTGTAAAATCCACTTGGCAAACTCAACTTCAGAGTGATGTATTCTCATGTTCTGCGACAATGTGTAGACACGGCAGTCGTCCCATATTCTCATGTTCTGTGTAACGCCTCGAATGCGTATTTGTGAGTCATTGGTGCCTCATCTCAGATAATTAACTCTGAACATGTCAGTAATTCAGCCAGCAGCGTTCCATGCTTTATATCGCACATAGAGTTCTCTTGGAGAGTTATTGGAATCTTAAATCTCGAATGTGCTGTCCTTACACCTGGTAGTAGTAATGCCGCTATACCTGAAGATGCAACCGGGATGATAATTCGATTCTCTGATCTTAAACTTGTGATTAACGTCTTGTAAACATGTGTTTTCCCCGTCCCTCCAGGTCCGTATAAGAAGAATAAGCCTCATCTGTTGTTGTGAACTGAGTGAATAACGTCATCGAAAACTCTTTGCTGCTCTTCATTCAGCGTATCAATAAGACATTGGTGCTCAACTGTGTTCTCTTCAATGCTGTAATTAGTTTCTTCCATCAGCAACCTGTTGTTGAGTTCTTTTAGAATCGTCTTTGAGGGAGTAGGCATCGGTGGAAAATCTAAAAGAGTTTTCGAACTCCGCATCATGATTTTTTCCATCTGCAAGGGTGTCGTTTTTCAACTTGTCATCTGTAAGCTGGAGTTGACTTATGCCAAACAGTCGTCGTTGTCGTATTAGCACGTCTTCAGAAAGACTCTTCCAACAGCAGTTCCAGAGGTTCAAGGGTCCGCGACTTCGTAGAAAATCAATAGCGTAACAAATAGTTGTTGAAGCTGATTTGGCGAAGCCCATTGAGCAGCTTCGTCCATAGCCTGATGCCACTCTGAATCGCCATCTAACAATCCCATTTTATAGCACGTGTCCTTGAAAGTCTGCATAACTTGCTCGTTTACTGTACATATGTCCGCATACGATGTTGGCCCTTTCACCATAGTAAGCAACATTCTCATGTAATATATTTCGCCAGCTGTTGGATGTATGTTCACTATCCTGCCAATGATAAACCCTTTCTTTCGCGGTGTCCATGCCTTGTTAGATGCATTCCATACAAACTTCGATGGAAACTGTATGTAAGTAAGATTCCTTGCATCAGGATCGGACTTGTTTGTTTCCATCCATTCTATGAACATAGTCTTCTGAATGCTGCTTGCAGCCAATATGCTCTCCAGATTGGCAGATTCATCATACAACAAACTCTGTTTGCCTTCCAAATGAATTTGAGCCTCTTGTTAGGTCCTACTATTAACAACTCTACGATCCTAGGCTAGAATTCATAGTAATTCGATCGTTTAGATAATCAATTGAATTCGATCGAAAAACTCAAATGAAGAATAAGAGAGAGAATTCGAGTAGAGTGAGAAAGTTACTGTTGTTTCTCTCTCTAGAAATCGAATTGCAAGCCCTTCGGATCAATTCTCTAAACTTTCTCTATTCAGCTCAATTGATTTACATGTATTTATACCAAACAAACTTGGTATAAATATCAAACTAGTCCTAATCTAAGGACTACTACGCCCCAAATTACAAGGACAACTAATGAAATCAAGCACAATTACAAATGGTATTCTACAATCTCCCCCTTTGTGCTCGATTGCGTCTCTGCACCGTTTGTCCTCGTCGGACGTAATATGATCTGCGCAAGCCCAACGCAAGCTCGTAGTTCCTCAGCGTGATCCTTAGCTCCAGTCGCTCCTCGATATCTTCAAGCAATTTCATTGTAGAGGTTGTACACCTCATCAGCAGGGATGTACGGTAGGTCGCTCTCGCTCAGTTCCTCTCGGGTTCTATCCACTCTTTCAATGACGTAGTAAGGTGTTGGAAGTCCTCCTTTTGCACAGTAGACGCTGAGGAGTTGGCATATTGGGGAGAGACTCTTATAGTAGTTCTTGGCTTGTCCTTTAGTCATCCCCAGCCTTACGTTAGGTCCTAGTTGGGTCAGCATCCATAGATATGTCATCCTCTTCTGCAGATCCCAGTGAGAGATCCCTCTAAGCTCGAACTCGTTCGACTTCTTCACTCTGTCCGGAGACCTCCAAATATTCTCACGAACTTCTTCTAGGAAGGAAATTTCTATTTGGATGTGTTCCCATTGCGTGTCGATCCGAACGGTCCCTGACATTTGCCTTGTGGGGGAAGCCGCTCGTTGTGCGATCAACTCTGATAGCCTTGGGATGTCTCGTTGGTAGTCTTCACCTTCCTGAAGTTCGTCGTCTTCTATGATTACGAGGTCTATAGACGCTTGTTGTAGAAAGCGCCGAACGTCGTGAATCCGTCGCCTTTGATGCTCCTCGGGCATGGAATGGATCATCCACTGTCCTTCGAAGATGTACTTGTCTAGGGCCTCGTGTGGATTGACGCCATGTCCAGAGGGTCCCGGTTGGTCTGGAGCGACTGAGGGAGTGGCTTGGGTAGCTGCTAGAGCTACAAGCATCGCAGCACTTGCTTCTTCTTCCTGAAGCAAGGGGCTTGAGTAGATCGGTGGTGTGGACGGAGGCGTCCTGAGGTGAAAGGTTGGTGGTTCGATGTGGGCGGTGCGGTGCGTGGTGTAGGTAGTTTGGGTGGTTTGTGTTTGGGTTTAACCAGCTCCAGCGCTTGTCTGCGTGGCGCCCGAGCCTTGTCCTTGGCCACTTGTTGATGTCCTTGGCCTCTTCTCCCCCTCATGAGGGTCCTGATCGTCAGGATCGTCATGTCTGCGCCGTGAGTGGGAGCTTTGGCGTCGGCAGGTGTCAGTCGGTGGCTCAGGATGGTCCACCAATCGCCTATAGAGGGATTCTTCTTGCGGCGGTCGGATGGAAAGGCCTATCAGACGGGCGAGGAGAATGTCATGGAGCTCGGTGATGGGGATTGTGTATGGATTGATGAGGATGGAGGAAGTGGCTAGAGGGTCGGTGGGTGTGGGTTGTGGAGGTGTGGGATTGATTTGTGACGAAGGGCCTTCAGAGGCAGGTGCTTTCCCGGTATCTCTTTGGGATGCCTCGAGTGCTTGGAGTACTCTCTCCGTGATTTTGTCTTCCATAGACTGTACAGCGGCAGAGAGAGCGGCCTGGAACTGCTCGTTCGTCACGAAGGGTGCGGACGCCTCCTGAGATGGACCAGGACGACTGATGTCGCCTGTTATCAACCCTTGAGTAGACACCGACTCTGTGGGTTGGCTCACAGTCACTTGAGGTTGTGACTGTATGAGACTTCCACCCAATCCTCGAGTCGAATCTGGAGGATTCGTCTCTATGGGTGTTAAGGCAGGCTCAGGTTGCGCCTACGAACCAGACACCACGTTGGTTGGTTGCGGCTCAAGATTGAGCGAAGAAGTGCCGGCAACACTTGTCGTTATGGTCAGCGTAGTATCTGGTGCGTTGGTGACGGCTGGGAAGAGGAACTCCAGTTGAATGCTAAGTCTCCTGGGAGTCCTCCTTATCAGACTTATTTCCTCGTCAGACTCCATGTCAGACGAGGTGGCTGTGTGAGGAGTGAGGTCTCGATGGACGTCCTCCAGTACCTGACCCGTCACCGGTGGAAGTGAAGTGTGCCCCATTTCGACTTCGGGCTGTGCTACTGGTAGAAGAACCTCCTCAATGGTTTCTTCGAGCACGCCAACATGAACGGGCACTTCCACTTGGTATTCATGTTCAGGAGCCTCGAGCGCCATCTCGGTAGCCACGACGTCTATCAAGGTCTCATCTACGCCGGGCATCGGCTCTTCGATCAAGGGAGACTCCTGTTGAAGCTCCTGAGCGACAACATCTATCATCGCGTCGTCAGGGCTTGGTTGGTGTTCCGGTTGGGGAGGGCTCACATGGTAATCTGCCGGGGGCCCTCTGATCATTTACTCCGTTAAATGGTGTTCCCGGCAAAATCTTTGATACTCAGCTCCCGCGGGGTCGGCAAGCCTGAGTAGTTGGAGCAGAATCGGCATCGACGGTTGGTCCAAGTCCGTGAGCCGTGGATTGTGGAAGAACTTTAGCCTTGGCGGCTGATAGTTTCCACCAGGAGGTAGCTGGGGGATGTTCTCGGCGTGTAACTCCATGAACTCCCTGATGATCACATTGAACCATCGAGCATAGGGTACGTTCTTCGAGCGGCGGTTCTCCTTCTGCCGAATCTGGTCCGCGAGGTCGTTCCAGATTAGCTGAGCGTAGTCATAATTTCTTGAGAAGGCGATGCCGTGGAAGATCCTCAAAATATTGCTGTTGCCCTTACCGAATCCTGCGTGCTTGGGCGACAGACACTTATTCACTATTCCGAATAGTGTCTTCCACGGTGTGGGATTCCGCTGCTCTGGACCTGAGCTAATCTAGTGAGCGGTGGTTGGTATTCCATGTGCAAAAAGTCCTGAATCATCTCTGCGACCGTCGGGAGCGGGTCGTAGTTGTCGTTGTGCGGCAAGTCCAGCATCATCCCGAACTGGCTCTTGCTCATGTGAATATGCCGCGTCCCGAGTTGTGTAGTGAAGGAGAATGCCCCATTTGCTACAACTCCTTGTATGTATCCACAGAATTGCTGGAGATAGACCATCGGCACTGATGCAGTGACCGTTAACGCATGCCAGATGGGATGGCCTTGTAGGATTGAAACGATGATCTCGTCTGGACACCTAAACGTGGTCAGATCGAGCTGAAAGTTCGTATCCTGAACCTTCAAGTACAAATTGTGATCATATATATGGTTGTATCTTGGGTAGCGATCCATCTGAAAAATAAGAGATATAAAAGTATATTAGATCAATTTTATTTTCAGTCGAAATATGAATAAATTTCATCAAACTATAGTAATATTGTAAATAATAGCATGTTTGATGAATTTTGAATTGAAATCATATCAAATGCATAGTGTAAGTTCAATTTCAAAAATCGTGATGGCATGAATGTAATTTCGAATGAAATATATGTCGTGTGAAAAATAGTTCGAAATTTCGCTAAGTATTAAATCAGTAAGTCACTGTTCATGCCGAGAAAATTTTCGGTCGAGAAAATTGAATTTGCAATTTGATTTCCTATATCTTGATTTCAATTGAAAGAATTCTGTCTGAATTTTATCCGCTATTGTTAGCTACAGTGTAAAAGACTTAGAAAAATTTCCTAAGGGTTGAAGTTGAAAGCGTGACTGTAGTCGATCAATTTTACGATCGAGAAAAATTCCGTGTAAATTTACGATCGAGAAATTACGTCTCAGGTAAATTTACTATCGAGAAATTTTCTTTGATTGAATAAAATTCTCGATTTGAAATTTGTCGAGTGGTATGTGATTTTCGATTGAAGAATTAAGCGTTGAAAAATTAATTTTTTTCGCTGCTAAATTTTTTTCTTTTTTTCTTTTGTTTTTTACGACCAAAATACAATTAACACGAAAATTCTATTTTGCGATAGTAAGTTTTACGCTCGATAAAATTTGCATCTAAATTTTCTAATCAGTGCGTAAGTTTTTCGCTCACAAAAATCCTAATTAGATTTCTCGATGGTAAGTAATTTTTTTCGATCAAAATCTTCTATCTTAGCGACTAAATCAGAATTTTTCCGATCGAAAAACTAATTCAACACAATCAGTATCTCAATTAAATCGGAATTCAATTAAGTCTGTTTGCGATCGACAAAGTTCTTCGATGGCTTTAAACATTCAAATACCCAGTTTCATCAAAACTCAAATTACAGTCGAAGATGCAGATTTTCCGAAGATTCATTCTACCAGATTCATAGAGATATCGAAACTATCTTAAATGCAGGCATTAAACTCAGATAAAGTTCAAAATCAAGCCGTAAACACTATAAAATAGTTACGGTTTTTCTCAGTTTTGAAGAACAGTCAAGAATCTAATCTTAATAATGCGAAAAACTACAAAATGCAGATGCTAATAAAGTTCAATCACACGCAAATGTCAAAAGAATCTCATTTCTACCTACAGACAGTTTGGTGTTGAAAATCGAAAGATTTTGAGAATTTTAAGCTGTCTGTGAAAGTTTTTCGCTAGAGAGGTTTTTTGCGATTAGGGTTGCGTGAGAAAAAGTTTTTCGACTGACAAAAGTTAAACTTTTATTAACTAGCATTAAGTCAATGTTGGGTTTGCGATTGGACGTTTTGCGATTAAATGGATCAGGCCCATTGCTATTTGCGCTCGAGAAATTTTTGATTTGAAAATTTCCTCTCAATTCAAATTTTTCGATCGCAAATTATCGCAGCCAATCAAAATTGTTTCCAACACTGTTTACGATCGAGAAACTTATAATCGTGAATTAAGTCTTCTATCTAGTTTCTCGATAGTAAGTACTTCTAAAATTTTCAGATTGACCCCTATTTCAAAATAAAACCCTTTGTAAGGCTCCCCCTTAGTAATTAAAATAAATGCAAATATCTCCCTGTATTTTCTGTGTAGTAATGTCTAGCTCCCCTGGCAGAAATTTAAAAATCTGTACCACTTAGAGATAAGCGTTAGTAATAATGGAGTTAATCAACACTTATTTTTGGCAATTTTATCTTTGAAAGATTTGGTCTTGTGTCTAGCTCCTCTCTTTGTAGTGTCGACGTCTCACTCCTTAATTTTGAAAGATCTGAAATGCTCAGAAAAAAAAACGTCAAAAATATTTGGAGCTAATCTACAAGTCTTATACTTGCCCTCAAATGACGCACAAGAATTGACTAATTATGCAAGCATATGAAATCAATTCAAGTCACGACCACACAAATTTACCAAGTAAGCATGTATACATGGTCCCCGAAAATATGTACTTTAAAATATTATGTGAGGGTAGAAGCAATGAAAAATTTATCGCATTTAAACAATTCAGTACCAATGCAATCTAACATTGCATTTAGAATGTGCGATACACTAAAGAAATTCGCATTTATTCAATTCAATGCATATGAAACATAACATTTCATGTCAAAATGTGCGAATTTTATTATTTATTATTTATTTATTATTATATATATGTATATATATATTTTTTATTATTATTTTTTATTTATGTTTATTTATGGGGTCAGATTATTTTGCTTCGATCAATCGTCACGCCTAAAATTTTACGAGACATTTGAAAGAAGAAAATGCCGTCAAGTCATGTCGTCAAACTAAAGTCCTAAGTTCATACGCTGGTCCATTTCGACAACTCTCACTAGGTTCGCTCTTGCTCTCAATTAGCTATCTTGGGATTTTTATATTTTTATCACTCAAGTCAACACAAGCAATTTTTAGTCAATTTACCTGTGATCGAGGCATTTTTAATCATTTCACCTAAGCGAGAGACCGTCTATGTGGAATCAAAGGGTTGTAAGGGTTATAATTTGGCTAGGACTTAGAACGGAAGGAATTTAAAGGGAAGTGAGCTTATCTCTTCATCGTCTTCCAATTCTACGTCCGTCTCCCTTTTTTTTTCGGTGTCTTTCTTCTTTTCAATCTTTTCTCCCTCCTTTTCTTTTAAGAACTATCCCTTTTTATGTTATGCTCAAGCTGAAGCTCCGCTTCACCATGAGGCTCTAGGAGATTATCGTAGGCGAAGTTATTCTTGTTGGTTCTCGGGCCGATACCGTGCTCCTCTTCTCTTAATCCCTATTGAGGTTTCAGAGATTATCAATTTGGAGAAGTTCTCGGTTATGGAATTCGTACCCGAGGCTGCACTCCTCTTCTCGTTTCCCGATATAAGACCGGATTATCGTTGGAGAAGTTCACTTCGTGGTTCTCCTCTTCCAGCCGTTCTGATGAGCGTACGAGATTATCGTTGGAGAAGTTCACAGCAGGAACCATGCCACTTTCTACAAGGTAGTCGGAAGGCTGGTTCCTTTGGTCTGATTTTTGCGCGTTGAGCAATGCCTTCTTTTGTCATCATCTCACTTTTTCTTTTGTTATCTCCCCCTCATTTTGTCGTTTGAACAACCATTCGAAGAGTATAGAGTTCGGTTGAAGGCTGGGAATGGGTTTCAAATGAAGAATAAGGACATCGGAGAAGGCTCAAAGTGGATGACTAAGGGATAACGTGGGGGAATTTATATAAGGCCGTATGAGGAATATCCTAAACTCCCTTATCATTTTCCTGAAGATCTAATGCAAGATGAGTATGACACCAAGAATCACTAGGTAAGACAAGTAATTTATGTGTGACTCACTCGAGAAGTAGATCCAAAGAAAGGAAAAATGAACAGGGCTTGAATCCTCATGCATGTAGAGTGACTTTGTGTCTAGTGGAACAATCAAATGACCTTTTAGACACAAGAATGCGACTTAGACTGACAAATTTTAAGCAATTAAATCGATCGCATGTCGGGGGTAAAATTCTAAGTGACTTTAGATCAAAGCATCCTAAAGGATTTTGTCATACCCCTTTATATTATATATAGAAATGTATATTATATATATATATTTTATTTTTATATTATTTTTATCACGCAAGATAAGGACAAATAAGCATAGAAAACACATAGAATAGAGCATGTGATAGCATAGAAGATCAGGTAATGCACATATTACGGAAGATTCAACATGCCTAATTTTCCGACAAGGAATTGAAATCGTTTCTCATCCAAGGCCTTGATGAAAATGTCGGCTAGTTGAAACTCCGTGTTCACAAAGTACATCTCTATCGTGCCTTTTTCTACGTGATCTTTGATAAAATGATATCTAATGTCTATGTGTTTTGTGCGTGAATGATGAACAGGATTGCAAGTAATGGCGATTGCACTCTGACTATCACTATATATGGGTATATTATTTAGATTGTACCCATAGTCGCGAAGCTGTGTCCGCATCCACAGCATCTGTGAGCAACAGCTGGCGGCAGCTACGTATTCTGCTTCTGCCGTCGAAGTGGACACGCAGTTCTGCTTTTTGGATGACCAGCAAACCAGCTTTTCGCCTAGAAATTGAGCGCCACCGGACGTGCTTTTCCTGTCCATTCGGCAACCTGCATAGTCAGCGTCAGTGTAGCTGATAAGTTTAAAATTCGTACCCTTTGGATACCATAGGCCAAGGGTAGAAGTGCCCTTTAGGTAGCGTAAAATTCTTTTGACCGCGAGCATATGGGATTCTTTGGGATCGGCTTGAAAAGGGGCACACAAGCACGTGGCAAACATGATATCCGGCCGACTCGAAGTGAGGTAGAGAAGAGATCCAATGATGCTGCGATACAGTGTGATGTCGACCGATTTACCAGAGGGATCGGCATCCAACTTGCAGCTTGGTGACATAGGAGTGCTGAGAGGCTTGCTCTGGTCTTGATGGAATTTCTTCAGAATATCCTTGATGTATTTTGTCTGACTGATGAAAATTCCATCATTGAGCTGCCTGACTTGAAGGCCTAAGAAAAATTGCATCTCTCCCATGTGACTCATCTCGAATTTGCTCTTCATGAGATCTCCAAACTTCTTGCAGAGCCGAGGATTTGTTGAACCGAAGATGATGTCGTCGACGTATACTTGGAAGACCATCAGATCTTTGTCATGCCATTTAATGAAGAGAGTTGTGTCTATCGTTCCTCGTATGAATCCAGACTTCACGAGGAAATCACTCAGGACATCGTACCAAGCACGTGGGGCTTGTTTTAGTCCATAGAGAGCTTTGTCCAAGCGATAGACATGATCGGGATGTTCTTGATCAACGAAACCTTCTGGCTGGGCGAGGTAGACTTCTTCTTTTAACACGCCGTTGAGAAAGGCAGTTTTAACATCCATCTGATAGACTTTGAAGTCTTTATGAGCCGCATAAGCCAGCAGGAGGCGAATAGCTTCGATACGGGCAACTAGCCTTGCTTTGTTCCGGATCACTTCACCATCTTCATTCTTCTTATTCTTGAAAACCCATTTAGTTCCGACCACTGTTTTCCCATGTGGACGGGGTACCAATGTCCACACTTGAAGACGTTCGAATTGATTGATTTCCTCTTGCATTGCAATTGTCCAATCCGGATCTCGAAGTGCGTCTGCTACTTTGGTAGGCTCGTTTTGGCTCAGGAAGCAACTGAAAAGACTGTGTTGACGACGTGTCCTCACACCAACCGAAGGATTGCCAATTATCTAATCAACCGAGTGGCCTCTCGTCCACTTGCGCTCATGAGGCAAGGTTGAAATCGATGCGTCAGCCATCTGTGGATCTAGATTGCCTATAGTCTCCGATTGATCATTTGTCTGAGGAAGTTCCAATACTGCACTTGGATTGATCGTCTCTGATGATACTTCCTCGATGACCACTGTAGGTTCTTCGGTGTTCTGTGGCAATTCTGAATCGGGTGGGGTAGAGGTGTGAGATGAACTTGGTACGTCGGTCTCGTTCGGTAGATTATCCATTGTTGGTGTAGGTGTGTATGACCGATATACCGGTTCGAAGAGATAATCCAAGTCGTCTATTGCAAGTCTCGTTGCTTCGTTTGACACTGATCCTGAAGTTGTTGCCATCTTCTGTTGGTTTTGTGCCAACACACCAGTGATTACGAGTTCCGAAATGTTGTCGTCAGAAGCCAATGGGTTGAGAACGGGTCCTGAACTAATTTGAGCAGGAACCAACGGGTGAGGCACGGGTCCTGGACTGAATTGACCAGAAGCCATCTCTGCCACTTCGTGGAAAGTGACATTATAGCTTTCCTTAATAATTCGGTTAGACTTGATGTATACTCGGTACGCTTTTGATGTTGAAGAATACCCGACAAATGTAGTTTCGAATGCTTTAGGGTCGAACTTTGCACGTTGCTCTCGGTCGTTCGCCACAAAGCACTTGCACCCGAAGACTTTAAGGAAAGAGATGTTGGGCACTCTATTATTCACAGTCTCTACGGAGTCTTGTTGAACCGTTTGTGAACCACCGTCCTGTTTTGAGTAAAACAAGCGGTATTGACTGCTTCAGCCCATAGAAAGTGTGGAAGTCCCGATTGGGTCAGCATTGTACGAGCGGCTTCCACTAGTGTTCGATTTTTCCTTTCAACGACCCCATTTTGTTGAGGTGTTTTGGCGGCTGAAAATTGTTGACTTATTCCAAGTTTCTGATAAAACTCACTGAGGTGATTGTTCTTGAACTCAGTACCGTTGTCTGTTCGAACAACTTGAATAGTCTGTTGCAGCAGATTTTGAGTTGTGTTCACAAAATTGATAATCAAGTCACCAGTCTCATCTTTAGTTCGGAGGAACTTAGTCCACGTGTCGCGAGAATAGTCATCCACAATCACTAGGACATACTTTCTTCCATTGATACTCTGAGTCTGCATCGGACCACAGAGATCCATGTGAATTAGTTCCAATGGTCGAGAAGTAGACGCATTTGCTTGACGTGATGAGATGCTCGCTTCATTTTTCCTAGGTGACATGCCGAACAGTGTTGCTCCTTTTGTAGTAGTATAGTTGGAAGACCGTGAACCAACTTTTTCGTAGAAAGGCGTTGGAGAGCTTTCATATTCAGATGAGACAGTCGTTGATGCCATAAGCTGTTCCTCTGTAAATCAGTCTGAGAAATGAGGCATACAGCTGTCGCGGGCTGCACAGACGTCAGGTTGATCGTGTAAAGATTGGATCTCCAAAGTCCTTGAAGGAGTTCTGTGTCCTAACTATCCAAAATTCCGCACCGGTCAGCATGGAAGACCACCTGGAAGCCTTTGTCACAGAATTGGCCTATGCTGAACAAGTTATGGCGGAAGCCTTCGACGTATGAGACATCTTTGATGGTCAGATTCTTCAGAATGATATCCCCAAGTCCTAGAATCGGGGCTGAATCGTTGTTCCCAAATCTGACTTTGCCGTTAGGTCGGTCTTTGTAGTTGCTCAGCAGATCTTGATTACCAGTCATGTGCGTGGAGCAACCAGAGTCGAGGTACCACACATGATGGATCTGCAAAAACAATTTAGAGAGCTTTAGGTACCCACTTAAACATGGGTCCTCTCGGATTAGCAGATTTAGTTTTGGATTCAGATATGACTCCTAAATCTATTTTTGGAAGAGTCTTAATAACCCATTGCACTTTTGAAAAAGTGGGTTTGGGTTTTGCCTCTATAGGAGACTTGGCCCTTTTGGCTTTTGTCGTCCTAGGCGGAGATTTAGGAACCCATTTGGGTTGAACCTTACAGGGAAGGTTAATTTCAGCACATACAAATGCTTTGGAGGGTTTGACTGAGGAAAAGATCTTTTCTTGTGATAGTCTCCTAAGGTGCTTGGGGGATTTAATTTCTACGGGATACCTTAGGTGAGTACATTCATGTACGGCGCCATAAGCTTTCTTTATGACTGTATCTTGTTTCCTACGTGTCTTCCTAGAGGCATTTGTTTCAGAATGATTATTTTTTGACGTAGAGCCTATTTCGAAGTTGGTGCTTCTTAAGGTGATCGGCTGAAGTGAATAAGTAGAAGCAACTATCTTAAAAGTGGAAATAGCTCTTTTATTTCTACGAGTGTCTTTTATTGTAACAGAAGGAGTAGCATGCGCAGAAACATTTAAATCTAATGGCTCCTTCTTTATCTTAGTGATAGACACTCTCGCCTTTGTTTTTAGTGCTGACGCTACGCTCCCTGTAGACGTAGGTAAAGTGAAATTAGTCATAGCACTTTTAACAGAATTATTTTTACAACATTTATCTTTCAAAGGCGATTTTTCATTTTTCACGCTTTTTGTAATAGCGTGAGAGGTAGTTTGGAAGGACGAGGAAGCCTTGAGATTTTCCATCTCCTTAAAGAATTTTTTCTTTTCAGCTTCGAAATTCTCTCGTTCTTTTTCTAACTTTGCCTGCGACTCCTCTATCTGTTTTATGATAGGGGGTTTGTAGAGAGAATTTTTATAATTAATTGTTTTAACTTCGTCGTGGTGTGTTCGAGAGTCAGGAGGTAGAATTTGAACTAAATTGCAGACAGGTGTTAGAGTTTCTTTCCTATTTTTGTCCCTTTCATTTAGTTCTTTGTAGTCAAAGGGGATTTCTAGACCATGTGGACCTTGTCTAATGGATGAATCGAAAGTATTTTCATAAGACGATTCAGTAAAATTTCTAAGAGAGGTTATTCCTAAGCCCATGTGTTTAACATCGTATATTTCTTTCTTTTATAAAACACATGGGTTAGTGAAACCTATGCCTTCTATAGGATTATAGAACTCTATATCCTTGGGCTTGTTCAAAAATATCGTCTGTTCGGATTGTCCCCTACGCGTGACTATATCGTCTAATTTCTTTACTTTGGCATATAGTTTCTTGCATTCCTCACCTAGGAGAGCATAATTATTTTCCACGGTTAGTTTAGCGGCTTGACAGGCATCGAAATCCTTACTAAGCTCACTAATTTTAGCATTCGATGTTTCTAATTGAGCTTCTAAGTTAGTGATCTTAGAGGTAGCTTCGGTTATCCTACAATTTAAAATGGCTTTCTCGTTGAGATTTCTAACCAAGCAATTATAGTTATTTGCTAGCCTATCTTCTAATTCCTTAATCTTTTCGCTCTGTGGTCCTAGTTGAGGTTGACTAGTCTCTCTAGACTGTAGGCTCTTAGTAAGTTCATCTATTTTTGCACTAGAGCTCCTAAGTTCTTGTTTGAGACTATCTATCTTCTCCTGAGCTCTCTCAAGTTCGTTCTCTACTTCCTTTATACTTTTCTGCTCACGTTTCATGTTAGCATATTGCTTTTGATATGATTCTAACATGGTCAATAATGTGGAAGGAGTGACTACCTCATTTGAAGACGTGGATGCGTTGTCGTCGTCCGTACGAGTGGATGTTTCGGCGTCCAATTCGTTGTCGAGACGGGCCATGAGGGCTAAGTTCTCTTCTTCGGAGTTCGACGTGTCCTCGAGCCATTGGTCCTGTTCGGCCATGAGAGCTACTCCAGCTCCTTTCTGTTTTGTCAATTGAAGCTTCCTGGAGTAGTAGTTTGCATCTCTTTTCTTCGGAAGAGTGCACTCTCTGGCGAACTGACCTGCTTTGCCACAATTAAAGCATTTGTTAGTCTCTATGGGATTCTTGACCTCGGAACTCTCCGGAGAACGTTCTTTGTTCTTGGAGCTTGTAGTCCGAAGTCTATTGGCTGAGGTTGAAGACTTCTTCTTGAAGTACTTCCTGCTTATCATTTGTCCAATGAGAGCTAACTGTTTTCCAAGGGTTTTCATGTTCAGCTCGACGTCGGAGTCCAATTCATCTTCCGACTCTGATGATGAAGGTGGCCTAACGATCTTTTCCTTTCTTGATCTTGTGCTCCTCTTCTCCGAGACTAAGGCAACCGTGTCATCGGTTTGTTTGCCTTTTTGCTCTTTGGTAATCTCGCGGATGTCCTCCTCATGCTGAGCGAGATTATCGAACACGGCATGGACATCCAACTCTTCTAGATCTTTATTTTGTCGTATTTGAGTGGATATTTTCTTCCATTCCGTGGGCAGAGAAGATAGAAATCTTATGTTTGTCTCCATGTTTGTCTTCGTTATTTCTATCTTCCTCATTTCATTGAGAAGAGTGAGGTATCGTTGGTAGATCTCGTTTAGACTCTCCTCCGGCTTTGCTTTGAATGAGTCGTAAGCAGTGAGAATGTTCGCCTTCTTGGCCTTTATGCCAACTTCCGTCCTTTGCATCATCCTATGCAGCTCATCGCACATCCCTTTGGCCGATGTAAGGCTGTCGATTTGTCTGTATATATCGTTGGGGATGCCCTGCATAAGGGTATTCATGGCTACTAGATCAGCCTTAGCTCGAGCTCTTTCCTCCAGAGAGTATTCTCTAGGCTCCTTTAGTCGCCTAGAAGCTGGAATTGCTGGAGTAGCTGTTTTGTCCCCGGGTACATGAACCCAGAGCTGTGGCGGTCCCTCTTCAAGGGACTTCAGTAGATTTTCGACTTGATCCTTTAGAGAGATGAAATTCAGAAAGCGGCTTCTCCACACTGTGTATTCGCCTCTTTGCAAGATCGGCGGACGGTTGTCATTTCCGAGTGAGTATGCATCCATGTTTGTATTGTAGTCGAGTTATTGAAGGATCTTCGTTAATTGTTTTGAAGGTTGAAGATGATGTAATGTGCTTCACAAGTGACAAAATTCGTTAGTAGCGTTTGATTCGAAAATTAGATCGACAATTATTTTCGATTCAATCTTTAAAGTTTGATCGAAATTAATTCCGTCGAGATAGAATGTACTGAGTACTGTTCTCGTGCGAGAAATTTTGTCAGCGTGATATTTTACGAGCGAGATAAATTGCTCAAAATAATTCGGTCGAGAAAAATTTCTTGATCGTGAATTTATTTCGATCGTAAAGAAACAGTACGTTAGTAAGTTTCTCGACATGTCAAAATAAATCTGTTGACTAGAAAAATTTCTCGCGTGTAAATGATTTTTGCCTGGTCAAACGTTAAAAGGTTTGACTGAAAAAGTTTTTCGAGTGAAAGTTTTTACGCATGCAAAGTCAAAATAAGTCTCTCTCGAAAAGTTTTTCGTTGTATAATGCTCGAGAAATATTTCTAACTAAAATCGTTTCTGCTGATGACGATTCCAGCGCTGACTTCGTATTCTGACCGAGAAAAATTCTCGCGCTAAGTTTATCGATCGAGAAACTAATCCGATCGCAAAACTTAGCGAGAAAAATTTGAGCAATCGAAAAAAATTCACAGAATACGATTAACACAAATTCGAGCAAAAACAAAGAATCAGATAGTGAAGTTTGAGGTAATTGCTCGCAATCAAGTACTAATCACGCACGAACAAGCAATTAAACACGTTATGAAGCAAAATATATGGAATTTGATCAAAATCAGAACGTGTTCTTCATGTTCTTCGCAAACAGTAACACGCAGAAGCAATTCAATCCTAAAAATCGAAGTTCAAACTGCTACAGAACGGATTGCAATGATGATCTAACACTTAAACAAGCACAGAAACACCAAATTCAAGTCAATTAAGCATAGAATTAAGCTATTGGATCGAAAAAGGTTTTCGCGCCAAACCTGTTCTTCGATGAACAGTATCTAGAAAATGATTTTCGATCTAATTCTAACAATTTTCGTTTCAAAACAGAACGAATCTGCTCTGATACCAATTGTTAGGTCCTACGATTAACAACTCTACGATCCTAGGCTAGAAGTCATATCGATAGTTTAGATAATCAATTGAATTCGATCGAAAAACTCAAATGAAGAACAAGAGAGAGAATTCGAGTAGAGTGAGAAAGTTAATGTTGTTTCTCTCTCTAGAAATCGAATTGCAAGCCCTTCGGATCACTTCTCTAAACTTTCTCTATTCAGCTCAATTGATTTACATGTATTTATACCAAACAAACTTGGTATAAATATCAAACTAGTCCTAATCTAAGGACTACTATACAAACGCCCCAAATTACAAGGACAACTAATGAAATCAAGCACAATTACAAATGGTATTCTACACCTCTGTACAGCAGGTTTCGGTGGTGGATGTCGAACGCCAATATTCTCCACATTGCCTCGCAAGCCGATAAATATCTGCAATCTAGAAGTCTTGATATTTCGTCACCATGTCGGAGGGTATTCCCTGTGGATTGTGTGTTCGCGGATTCAATTATCATCGTTGCCTTGTCAACTCCCTTCGTGATATATTTGAACAAATACTTTATTGCCCTTGTTGTGTTGCACCATTTCACGTTAATATGTGCTTTATATTTTTTCAACATTCCCAGGTTATGCGGCACCACGTAACCGTTGTCGAGGACGACGTCTTTTTTAATGACAAACCTACCATCTTTCCTCTGTCTATAACGTACATATCCGGATTAATCAATCGTTGTCCTCGAATTATACTGTTTTGGGAAGTTCTTTGTGCATCTGTTTTTTTCCATGCATGGAGAATTTGATCCATTGAAATCACACGGTCCATGCATCATGAACTGTTCAACCAAAGCATATCCCTCTTCATCAATTTGGCGGTCCGGAATCTCTGCTGAAATAATTGCATCAACCTCTGCAGGAGTAGGCTCGGCTGCTCCTCGATTAAGCCATAGCAGTATATGTGCATGTGGCAAACCACGTTCTGGAATTTAATAGTATACAATGCTGCATTTCCGACAAATACACGAATTATTAGGAATGTTTCTGCGATTACTAAAACTATTGCATATGACATACCAGCCTTAATATTAGCGAAGAAGCATCCACTGCGAATGTCTGCCATCAGTCGATCTTGAACATTCGGCATTGCAGGTCAGGTCTTTCGTTGGGCACGTCATCACCATACGTTTGAAGATGAGCTACGATCTTTTCCCCAGTTTGGATTTGCTGTTATTGTTATGAATAGATGTGGGTTGCCATACCATCTGCATAAGGCGAGAGCGTCATGATAATTCTCTACCATATATCTTGGAGATCCCGTAAAAGATGAACGTAAAATTATTTTTTCCCAAGCGATCTTGCATCCATCTCTCCCCTTGATACTGCATCGCGTATGTTGCTATAAAGTTCTGCTCTCAACGTCTTCTGATTATTTCTAACCCAACGCAATCTTTCCTGTTCTATGGCTGTATATGCATCAACTACATATTGATGAAAAAGACGGCCCGCTCGAATGATACCATTTCATTGAGACAATATAGTTTGTATTTTGTAAGCATAAAACTCCCTCATTGTTATACATTTTCTCTTTAATGTTGCATGCAGCATTCCGTTGTAGGGAATCCGATTGTGGTAACCAATTTCACCAAAAGGAAAAAGCAACGGGTACTGTATTGCCATGAAAAAAGGATGTGACTCGCTAATTCTTTGGAGTCGGCCATTTTCATCTGGAAAATTATGTCCCGCTCCCCAGTTGTTACCGGCAGGTCGCCTACTATTAGTCCTGCAATTTTGTCTGTTGCCGGTAGGTCATACTGCCTTTGGTGGCGTCCGCGACCTATCAGCCTTATCGATAATTCAGTTGCCCCTTCGACTTCGTACATGTCTCTTGTCATCCTGGAAATTTTAGCCAGCTCATTGTTCGCATCTAGCGTTGTAATTAATTTGGCAATGACATCTGTATCCAAATTCTCAGAGCTTTCTCTAGAAAGGGTGTTCATTCGGTTGGAGACTTCATTTGCAGTGTCGTAAATGTATAGCTGAGCATATTTTGGCTTATCTCCTTCAGCTGGAAGCAAAGAACCGATGTTGTGATAGTTTTGTCCGTGGATCCTGTAAACATATGCGCCTGATTTTGGTTTGACTGATGTGTCAACCTTTGCTCCCATGGATGTAAATGCAAGAATTGAATTATAAACCCTGATGCACTGTCGCAATAATCTGTCAGAAATCTGAGCAAGTATTGAGGTGGTTGCCTAAATGGGGGTAGCGACACCCTACCTTGGTTGCAGCATATAGTGTAGAGCAAAGTTTTTCCGTTGTCTTTTTTTCTCGTGGACTCTGCTTTCCATACCAGCCCATCACAAAAATGGCAATGAAGAAGCTCTTCTTTTACGTATTGAACGGAGGGTAATATTCTTGTTCGTTGTCGATCACTTTCTGTAGTCAACGTTCGACAATGTTAACAACAGCTAGCATGAACGTTTTTATTTGGTGATATGTTGCCGAAACTTTATTTGCGTACCATCACGTGTTCCTAGGTTTTCTCTATCGCCCTCCGTAATCCTCAAATCGACGTTTAGATTTCAAGATCTCCAAATGCTTCTGTCTTACAGTTTTGGCTTGATGGTATCGTGAGTTTCCAGGAAATAATAAATGCATGTTGTCATCTCGCGTTCCTACAAATGCGTGGAATATTTTAATTTATTAATAAAACACTAAACAATGCATGAAAGTAATGGAAGGGTATGCATTAAAATACATTACCGATGGTCATGTCGATGTTGGACAATTGTTTGCCAATCTTCAGGTAATGTTCATTGACAACCCCGAAGGTGTTTTCAATGCTTCCTGTGAGAGTATCATACCTTGCTTGGAACACATTGTTCGTTCCTCAAATAGCCTGTAGCAATTTATCTTCGCATCGATCCTTTCATCTACTTGGTTCATTAAAGATCTCAGGTAGCCACACTGCCAGTCCATGAGTGTCTGTAGTTTACTATGCATAGTATGAGAACTGGTGTATTGTAGAACTTTAATGCAACACTTGGCCGTGTAGTATATAAGCACTTACACTGTTTAGCATTTTGGTTCCTCATTGGGTAATCAACCATTGAGTGCAACGATTTTATGGAATTTAATTTTGTTGACTGTTTATATTCACAATTTACTGTTCACGAACTTTACATACAATGATCATCATTGATTTGCATGCTGCTTGAAATTCACGCATGACTGTTCATATTCAAGTAATTAAGATAAATGTAGCAACCTAACAATAAGGTGCATCTGTCTGGATTTCAGTTACAACAAATACACATGGATGTCAGGCCGATCCCATGTTTACAGAGCAACATTTTTAGTAATGCAGACTGTAGGATTGATCATGAGCAATACACGTTTTGATGGTAAGAATAATGATACATTCATGCTAATGTAATGCCATAAAATCCACACACTTGCACATAACCATAGAAAATTTGTACCCATGAAGCATAAACATTCAGTAAAGCGTCAAGCCAATTTAGAGATCTAGTTATATATTAAGGCCATGCTCTTCATTATACCGCTACAAAACGAAGAATGAGGTGGGCATATTTATTAATTGGGCCGGTCCAGTATGAGAGAAAACTGATACAGTCAAGTACTGCCTAAATTCATACACCTGCGAGCTGGTTAATTCGAACAGATCGTCTTCCAGAAACATCATTGCAAAAGCATTCTGCAATATATATATATATATATATATATATATATGGCACAATCTCCACTGTAATGCATAACAATATATCCGTAAATTTCAATAGTGAAGAGCAATGTATAAATAATATAAAGGCGTGGAGATTACCCGCCAGGATGTTGCGAAACACTAAGATGTCTCTCTAACACCAGTGCCTTCTCTGAATTTGGGAGTCACAAATCCTGTTGCAGCAAGCTTATGGCAGTTGTCAGTTTTGTCAACACAACATTAGTGTAGGTGAGATCTGGATCACACAAAATGTATGAATCAAGGATAGTCATCCTCTAGGAGCTGGGTTTAAAGACGCACAAAACCCAGTGTGATCTTTTAACAGCCAATTGAAAAATTGTATCCGCACGTCTCCATGGACACGAAGGCCATCCTTCTCCTTTGCCAAGGGCAAACTGCCTCAAAGAGCTTAGACCAGCACTCATATTATTTGAATTGACTGACGTGGCATACCTTGCGAATGATGTACTCATGATTGCAACATCCTTTTTTGGAATCTTGCTCCGGAACTGCAGCTCAATGAATCCACGTAGGCATTGGTCAACATGCTGTCTAGACGTAAAGTAAAGTCGTGTAATATTCGCAACTTAAGATAGATATTGTTAGAAGACATGATAATGTAGCAAAGGTATTCTTACGTCATTACTGAGCCAGCTGCTTTTATCATCAATGCATGGAAGAACTCTCGTGTCAGTTCTGATTTGTAAAGCCCCGTCACACGATGATGTTCCTTCATGGATTCTATGCGATCCACCGCTTTTGGAAACATTTCAATCTTGTACAGTACATGTTTTTCAATCTTCTGGTTTTTGTATGGAACCCTCTTGGCTTTTTCTGATGTCGTTGGGGGGGGCTTTATATGGAAACTTCAGTCTTTTTGATCCTGGGTGCTGCATCTTATTGGACATTTGTGTATCTTCCATATCATGAACGTCCTTGCGAAGATGTGCTGTTTTTTCAGGATTCTTTTTTACGGGGATCATCGCAGGAACTGCCCCTGTTGATGCTTTACTGTAAGATGATGATCTTGATGTCTTACACTTATGAACTCCATCTCCCAAATAACATCCAGAAAAGCTTGAAGACGATATTCCTTCAGATGAACTGCATACACTGTTTGTTTTAGGCAGTACGGTAGGCAGATTAAGCGGTGGCAGTCTATTCCTGTGTCGACCCTCACTTTCTACTACTAATTAGTGGCGGATTTTCGCAACGTAAGTCGCGGAAGACCCGTTTAACTAAAAAACTTTTTCTTAAAATAAAATATATTACGATAATACTCGTCTACATCGTCACCACTATACGAGGGCCGTAGCCCCCAAAATGACAAAACGTCAAAACCAAACGTCGCTCCACAGGTCGCATCCATGTACAGCCCCGCCCTCAAAAGTCCGTGGAGCACCGCCGTCAGCCCACCTCAGCCGCGACGCGCATCAGCGTCGGGCTCGGTACCTACAACACGTAAAACCCTGAGCTATTTGCTCAGTAGGTGAAATATGCGTTAATGCAGCGTGCGCTCGATCCCATCCCATACACCTCACAACATGCACGCTCGACCTCATCATGACCCATCACATCTCACGACTCCCCGTGACTCAACACTATACATCCTCGGATATCCCACTCAGGTCGCTTTAGAATGGGAGGCTTCTCAGGTCTCTTTAGAGTCGCCCATTTCCCCGAGTTGAGGTTCATGCTCGGTCTGCCCATTCAGGTCTCTTTAGAGTGGTACGTACTAGAGTATGGGCAGCCCACTCAGGTCTCTTTAGAGCGGCATACACCCAAACCACTAACGTCCCAACGCTCGGGCGGCCAACTCAGGTCGCTTTAGAGTGGCACGCACCCAAGCACCATCCTATCGCTCGGTCAGCCCACTCAGGTCACTTTAGAGGGGTACATACTGGAGCACGGACAGCCTACTCAGGTCTCTTTAGAGCAGCATTCACCCACCCTCTATCCGACACAAGGACCAACACCACTCATCGACTTCCCAAACGTTACCGTTCCGCATGGTACTCAATTCCCTCGCAATGACCTGGTATGCTAGTGCAGTGCAAATAACATATGACGAGGGTACATATGACGTGCAACACATATAAAACATGTAAAACATGTGATCCATGAAATTCACATAATCACGTAATCATGTACGTATCATATTAACACATATATTCACATAGAAGAGTTACGTGTCGTAGATGAAAAATCACCTACCTGTCCTCCTGATATAGTCAGTCGTGGTATTTGATGGAATCACCTACCTGTCGTATCGGACCTCTGGACATATAAGTATTATTAGTATGCGTTCAAATTTTCGAACTAGCCTAAAATAACTAAGAATCGAAATTAAATTAGAAGTCAACAGTCAACTCGCGAAATAATCAATTCCCGAACTTCAAACAGCCCGCGAAAACGAGGAGTTCGCGAATCTCAAGACCCGCGAACTTCTACTTCGCGAACCCCCTCAAGGCCCGCGAACGACACACACTTCGCGAATCTCTTAGGACCCGTGAATTTCACTCGGCCCGCGAAAGGTTCATCATTCGCGAAACCCTTAGGATTCGCGAAACGCGTTAGGCCTGCGAAGCCCGCTCCTTCTTTCTCAACCATTCAGCCCGCGAAAATGATTTGGCCCGCGAGGACTTTACACATTCACAGCTCGCAAAATCCCGATGGCCCGCGAATTCATTCTATGACCCGAAAAATCTCACAGTTCGCGACACTTAATTAGCGAACTCATTTCGAAAATTATAAAAATATTTTCAGACGTACTTGTAAAAATCAAAATCCTAATCTTTCGTACATCATCCTGAAAATAAATAAACTTTCCGAAAATCTTCAAAATCCTTAAGAACGGTAAACTTTGGAAAATCATTAAAACTTATACATCATTAAAATTCCCTTAGAAAATCCTCCCACGCCCGGAAAGTCTTACTCTCAAAATATCAACCCTCATGAACAATCTTTATATTTCGAAAATCATTAACCCCTACACTATGTTCGATAATAATAATACTCACATGATACAAACTTGAACATTTAAAATCTAAATTCTTATATAACTAACATGAAACATATATATAAATACTCGTAAACCTAAACCGAAACTCAAAGCTTTAGGGTTTTCTAAACATTCGAACTCCTATGATTAGTATAAGAACATGTATTGACATATACTGATTTTATACATACTGAAAATTGTTAAGCATTTACTGAATTAACTAATCACGAAAACTTTTGCATACCTCACTTAAACTATAATTTTGACTTGCTAAACCTCCTATGTTTGTGGGGCTCTCGTTGTAACTCGAACACTCTCTGCTCGGAACTCTTCTTTTATCTTTCGTGAACGAGGGTTTTATTTTGCTTAATAGGATACATATATATATATATATATATATATATAGTAGTCATACCCATCAAATATTTACTTGGTTGCCACGTGTTGTATCCTTTTTGTGTACTTCCTTTCTAATAGATTAGCATTATTTTATGTGTATATACACATTTGCTTTAGTATATTTAATAAAAAGCTTTCTACTTATACGTTCACAACTTTCCAAGTCCTATTTTGTTTTGCACAAATTCCAGCCTCACTCAATTCGTGAAGTTCCACTTTGCTCACTCAAAACCGTTGTATGACCTTGCTACTTTATCATCCATTCGCAAAATTCATATTGATTCGCGAAGTTCTACTTCACGAATCCATGATTCGCCAAGTAATCCAATTCGTAAAGTATTCTTTTTATAATATTAATTGAATTCCCTCCCAGCAAAGCAATCGAATTATATGATAGCTCTCAGAGTTAATCTCCAAATAATGATTCTTATAATATTATTATGTATAGTATACTTCATCATACCAATAAATCGACTCATGTATTTAAGTTTTCTAAGTCTTAAAATCTATTCTATTATATAATTCAAATTTCAAATTTCTTTGCAACTAATTCTTACGGAAATTATATACCTTAATTAAAATCCCTTCTAAGTCTCCACTAATTGCTATAAGTTATAATCTCATAATAGCGAATAAATAAGCACATAATTAATTAGACACATAGTCAGAAAATCACGTAAACACATAATTTTCACATAAGTTCACAGATTAGCATGTTCATAAAAATCCGGGGTATTACAATTCCTTTCCTGCACAGGCGTCTTGTTAACTGACTGGTTGGTCTTTTGTGCAGTTTTTCTACGAACACGCCTTCTACGAACAACGCGTACGTACGTTGTCAACGTCGATGGCTCTCCACATACGGCACTGCACGAACTTGAAGCTTCATCCGTAGTATTAATTTCTTTCTCTCTCAAGTTGGTGGCTGTAGGATCGTAGAATTACCAATGGCTCCGAGATGGCACGTTCAAATGTATGCTCTTGCACTTTCTTCAACAGTAGGCAATAAGACACTTGATTCCACAGTTGCCTTGGACATTAGCTCAATGATATAATCCAATCTCGGGGAAGCTTTTCTTCTCCAGTTGACAGTTCTCCAACGGCACATGCGTGGAAGTGTTGTATTGTCAACGCCTACGCATCTTGCAAATGTAGCTGCCACGCTAGGTATGCATTCATAGCAAGTACCTAAGCCAAAGACATTACGAATTACGATGAATGCTTTGCATGACTGACAAACTAAATTGCAAATTGAAATAAGTACTCAAATTATACACACTAATATGAAGACAAACAAAACATTAGATGTAAATGAAGTTGATAACCTGAGGAGGATGCACAAATCCTCCTAAGCTCAGACCACAATCCTTTTTCCTACTGTCCGTTGCAATATCACAGTTAAACGAACTAATATCCCTCTTCAATGACTTCAGAACTTCATGATATGCAACAGTTCCCCATGGATATTGTTGAACTCGTCAAAATCGTCAACCAAATATAACCACTTTGTATCAATCAAGGTTGTGTTTTCCTGGGACTTCGTTTCAGCAGGACATTTGCAGCAAAGAGAATGCTTGCCATCTTTAGCTTTTCAATATCAACGCCAGAAGTTTTCTTCCTGCCCATCTCTTTCAATCGGAGTCTAATATCCTGTATTATAACCTTCTTATTTCCCTGAAAGTGCCTTGAAATAAATCCCTTATTTTCAACGACGACGGGCTGACTCGAAACCTTCATGCCTGTCAAGACGCAGAATTCAGTAGCTGGAAAGGGCAGTGGCATGTTGTTTATCATCATCCACACCTCATCTCCATCCACTTGCTTAGTCTGAGACTGCATCAAATACCATATAAGCTGACTTGATAAGGAGAATTTGTCTGCATGTTCAATCAAATTCCCAAATTGTGATTTTTGGACCATTTGTTCCATCTCTATGCTGTTGAGCATGCTCCTGATGATACTGCACGTTTCCTTGTAGTCTGAATAGAGTCTTAATTTACAATGTGTGACTCTATGCTGGGAAGGCTGATTCTCGAACATGACCTGAATATATGTTGTTTCAACGAAATAGCAACAGGTAAAGCCAACATTCAATGAGCACATGTATGAACATTCAATTGGCAAGAATGGGCAGTTGGCGTATTGTCAGACCAAATTAAACGTGTAAGCCTTGTTCACGTACATGGATTATAATACAGAACTAATCTCCTACGGATAAAACTTACATTTACGGTGCAAATTACAACGCTCAAAACTTACGACATGAATCTCCCAACATCATCTACAATGGATCCAACAATGCAACGAGGAAGTGAATATATATTGAAGTCACTACACAATGGGTTATAAGACAAAAACCAATAAATCTTCAAAACGACTGCGTAACACAAAGAACATTAACTACTGTAAAAATATCCGTTGCAAATTTGTTGTGCAACACCATTTTTCGTGAAACAATAAGTAACTTTCGCACTTCCGGGCTTCCTTACTTTCAGTCGATGTTCGGCAGGTAAAAAAATCCATGTAAGAAAACACTTATAGGAATAACCCAACGAATATGGAAAACAGGACATACCCTACGAATAATCTCCGGCACTTTGCCGAGCTCTGGAGGAGTTGCCAGCGGCGCAGGCATGCCGATAACTGATGATACTGACGAGGCCAGCGAAACACGTTAGATATTCGATGGTGCCACTAATTTGGGAGTTTCATGCAGGGAGTACTCATTTAGACGCATCAATGTAAGGTTCTTGCTTGAGTGTGTTTGGAAGGAAGCTCAAGCGAACTCATGCCAGATATTTCGATTTGGGAATTTGTATAGGCGCTATTATTTTCAAGATTTATTTTAGTATTAAATAAATTGTCCAAATTAAATGGTATGAATGAAATAAATGAAGGCGCGAAATTCAATTTGGTACCTTGCGTGGCAAAATGAATTAAATAACATGTTGACCTCCGATTTCAAATTAATTCACTTATATTCGCAAAACTCTACGTGGCAAAAATCGTGGACAAATAATGGTATGATTTGTTTTCCCCCTAGTCTGTGAAGAAAGCTCGTCACAATAACATAGCCTTAAGATGCCTGAATAATATTACTTGAAAACGGAGAATGATATGGTTTTGTATTTAAATGTTGTCCATAAAAAAACAGCAAATACTTTACCAAACATTACCCGTGACAAAAAGTAATCAGTCCCATACAACCATAACAACTGAAGCAATAAAGTTTGAACACGGCTCAATCAGTCTTCCTGCGCTTCTTCTTCGATACTCTTACATCGGTAGGAGTATCATCGACCCTGCATGCATCGCCGGCAACATTGATTGCCTTGGCCTCCAGCTCCATAGCTCCCGTGCATGCGTCCACATCAAATTGCGAATAGAAAATACGATCATGCTATTATGTTATGGCATAGGGTGTAGCAAACCTTAATGGAACATGAAAAAGGGTTAATACAACAAAATTACTGACCTAAGTCATAATGCTGCTTCGTGTAGGCTGAAATCTGGCTGACCTTCTCCTCCATCAACTCCATCCTGGCATCACTCAACTGAGCTTGCTTCCACGATCGCCAACCTTCCATCAAACTTGCCGAGAACCGTTCCCACCATCTCATTCGTGGAAAGTGATTGTTGTGAGTGGTACTGTAGAATCTCTCTCATTTTCTGCAATTCGGCGAGGATGTCTAGCGATTGTGGATCAGTTGCATTGGAGGCATCTACCGTAATTAGCGTGCAAGGCACTTTTTCGATTTTCAGTCCTCTCGAGGGTACCGCAGAGGCTGCTGCCTGGTGATATGGCTGCTGAAATGCCACAGTTGATGTTTTGTTGCATCCTTTAAATCTACCATGCTCGGTAATAAATTCGGCACTCAATGTTTTACATAATTGATGGATTACCTGAGTGGTTTTATCTCCCCGAATAGCGTGCGGAGAATTCATACCACTTAGTGGAGTAGACAGGTCCTCTGGACAGCTTTTTGAAAATGTTTTTTGGACGTCTCCACTTCAGTCACTGTTTGCAAAGATGATGGTTTTTGACCATTTTCGTAGGATTACTGTCATCCTCGCCTCGACCTGCCCGATTCGAATGCCTCGTAATTCTGACATATGGGGCAGACACCATCGACAGTTCCGTATGCTCATCAGGAACGTCCACGTGCAATGCTTCACCACCAACGATCTTTGAGTCAGACGATTGAGATGCAGTGGAGTGAGATTTGCCCTTGCGTTTATGTTTCTCGTCACGTACAAGAGACTCTAGTTTCGGTGTTGTAAGAAGGCCCTTCACTGGAGCTATTTTTTTCCTCTGAAGTATCATGATGGGAAGAATCTACAGCGCCAGACGTGTCACTAAATTCAGCCTGAGGCTGTTCACGTGCTTCAACGTTCTCAGACGGGACACATATGACTGTAACTCCACTCAATAGGAGCGAGGTTATTTCCCGGAGGGGCTCATTGTCATTAGTAGACACGAACTGACTGGGGTCATGAAAGAACGACGCACATTCTTCGACCGTAGGCTGTAACAGGCTTCTTCCGACGCCTGATGAAGAAGCTGCTTTCACAATGTCACCCATAGGAGATCCCCTCGTTTTCCAATCATTTGTGTACCAGTAACACATGCGGGGTTTTGGAGTACCTTTCAGCTGTTGTCGTTTTGCAAAGTTCTTAGTAATACCAGTTATACACTCATACGCAAGTACCTGAGCCAAACCAGATGATAATGCCGTTTGAAATTATTTGAATCACGATAAAACAATAATTAACATTCACATTAATTTTGCAAGAACAAACGATTACCTGGAGGGGGTGTACAAACCCACCAAGTCCAATACCACGATAATGTTTCTTCTGACAGCCTTCCAAATAAGTCAGGTCTCTTTTCAAAGCAGACAGAACTTCTTCAAATGCAAGAGAACCCCACAGAAATTTGTTGAATTCGTCGAAATCCTCAAATAAGTAAAGTAGAGTATTATCCATCATGGCATTCCGATAGCTTCTTCTTTGCAACACTCCGAAAACGAACATCAAGCTAGCAATCTTGAGTTTCTCAACACTGACATGTGTTGATGATTTGGCGGGGATTTTTGATAATGCTTCGGTCAGGTCATCCAGTGTAATCCGTGTATTCTTTCCAAAGTGCCTCTTAATGAAGGCTTCATTCGGCTGAAAGGAAGGATCTTCACCAAACTTCAGGCCAGTCAACAAACAATATTCTACAGCTGAGAAACGCAACGGTTTTCCATCTATCACCATCCATAGCTCATCAGAATCGTCATCTGCTACTTGAGATTGCATAAGGAACCATATCAACTGAATTGATAGTTGATAATGTCCTGCAGACTGAATAGTATTCCGAATGGACTTATTTTAACCATAGCCTCTACTTCTTTCGGATTCAGCATTTCTAAAATCTGCTCGCACGTCTTCTTGTATTCGCCCATTACCGTCAATTTACATGGAACAATTTTTTCACGCTGAAGTTGAGGTACAAGAACTACCTATTTCTGCAAAAGATATATATAGTTAGTTTCTGGAAATCTAACACGTGTAGTAATGTATTTGAAACGAACCGTTGCAGTAGAAACCAACGATACAAAACGGGAAATTATTCATAAAGACGGGAAACGATTACTTACAGCTCATAGAAGATTGAACACAATAAAACAACCAGAAGAATGCATTTGTTCTACCATGGTAATGTATTATTCCAGAACGTACCAAACCTTTCATAATCAGAAAAGGAAGTCAGATTTTCCAAACCCTTAAGATAATACTAGCCACAAAAAGTCCAAACACAGACATGTATATAGAGGTCCCAAAACAGTTGGACAGAGCTCCTTTTGCACAAGCTATCAGAAAATCCGTTTGCAGCATGTAAAAAATAGGTCAATAACATGAGATTTGTCTGCATTAATACTACACTAGCTACCAGAGACAACACTGCCTATAAAAGTTTGTGAACAAAATGTCTATAGCCATGGCATTACAGTGAGATAGAGTTTGTTTGCAGAGGATCCACGCAAAAAAATTGAATCTTTTAGACAGGAACATACTTACTTCAAATCCGAACTCACTTTCAAGTAAGAAACACAATTTCAGACCTGAGAATGTTTAGCTGCCATGGTCCCGAACATTCCTTGCACATGCGTCTAAGAGAACAACAGTTGGCTGACGGAGTGAGCAAAGCTGATGATGGGGTGAAAGAAACGAAATCGCCAAGAGGTAAAATTAGGTTTTGCCCCCAAAGGTAGAACTCGCACAGCACACAAATGTTTATTAAGTAAAGTAATGAATGGCCCAATTGTATGGTACGACTTTCTTTTAAGAAAAAAATTGGTATCATCAAATATTAAATTAAGTTCCAACAGGTTATTATTTTCGACCGCTATTCCCTTTTTTAAATTTATATTAAAGAGGCATCTTTAATGTGTAAGCAGTCTATCCTATAAAGTCACGTGGTATGATAGTATTTTTTTGCAGCTGTATTGTAATATTAATTCTGGAAAAATCAATGCTATAAAGGACAATGACGTGCAAAAACCTTTATGCAGCCACAATATAAACGATGCTATGAAATTAATATAGAAATTACTTAATGCTTCAAACACCAAATACATATTCGAATACAACAAGAATATGAGATATGGTCCAACATTCAGCTCCAAGTATTACAGAATACTGACACGGTAAGATACTGCCGGAATATGTGACGACCCTACTTCCTAATTAAGTTAATTGGCGGATTTACGAAACGGAAGCCTTGGAGGACCCGATTTTCCAAAAACTCATTTAAGAAAATAATATACATATAAAACAAAAATCGGGTTGACAAAAAACGTCATATAACTACATCGGGCCGAAGCCCCAAAAATCTAAACCCGTCCCATGTACTGTGCCGCCCTCAAAAGCTCGTGGAGTCACCGCCGCCAGCCAGCCTACAGCTCACCCTGACACTCATCGGTGACGGGCTCAATCTTACCTACAAAATAAAACCCTGAGCAATTGCCCAGTAGGTGGTAGTAAAATCATGTAATGCGTGCGTGCACTCAACCCAATCCCAAATCCTCACATCAAAATAAAATGCATGCTTGATACTACGTCACATCTCAACACATAGCAGGGCCCTCGGCTAGACACGGCACCCACGCGCGCAATGGCAAAGTACGCCATAAACCATGCGGTAGCCCACTCCTGGCCGTGTCAGGTCGCTCTTCCGCACACAATCTCAACCCGACGGTTTTCACCCCGAGTAGTGTACCACTAACCCGGGTAGACAGGTATCTCACATCTGTCTGCCGTCACTGAGCCAAATATATATCTGGTGGTATACACCTCGGGTGGCTCAATCCCGAGTAGACAGGTGTCTCAAACCCTATCTCCCACCAGGTGCCCAATCGAGTCTAACCCTGGCGACCAATAACGGTCACTCTACCCAACTCATCCGACACCGTAAGGCGTCACCGTACAAATACGGTACATCAACCTCTCCCGTGCATGTCGTGAAATGCACACAGAATCAAACGCATGTAACACATACACCGTAATTACATACTCGTACAACTTATTAAACTGCGCCAAAGGTTTTAAATTCCAAAAAGACCCTTTTTATTTTAAAATATGGGTTGACCCAAAAATCCTAGTCAAAGTATAAAAATATTCCAATTTAAAACTGATTTGGGCTTTAAATAATTTTATTTAAAACAATTGGGCTTGAAATAGGGCAAAAGCCCAAAATTTAAAACTATTGGTCAACTCACATCAAAATCGGTCAAAGCCCAAATCCAAATCGCCCATCCCACGTTGAAACGTGGTCAACCCGAAACACTTTCGGGTTAACGCCCGATTTCGCGAGACTTTCGCCGTGTTTCGCAGAATCGCCCGATTGGACGTGCGAAGCCCGATTGAATTCGCGAATCGCCCGATTTTTCACAGGAATCACCCCGCGAAAGTCAGTCGGCCTGCGAAACTCAAAATCGGCCCGCGACGCCTATCGCAGGAATCACCCTAGTCGGCCCGCGATAAGCCCACGAGATATCGAATTTTGGCCCGCGAAACCTGTTTTATACACACTGCGAAAAATCCTAAGGCCCGCGACTAAATTTCGTGACCCGGAACTCCATTCGACCGATTCTCAATTACCTGTTACACTTAATTCGCAAAATAATAACGGTCCGCGAACTAAAATCGATCGAAACTCAAAATCGCTCGATTCCTTCAAATCTTCATAATAAAAACCCGAACTTTTCCAGAATATCTACACGTAAACAAATTCCAGCTTTACGTAAACATGTAAGCACAACCCATAACTCATATATTGAGCTCAAATTCACATCATAACACAATAATAACATCACCGAAATTCCGATAAATTGCATAATAGACTATTTGCATTCGGATGACCTTTCAACCGAATTCTAAGCATTTCTAGACTGTAATACGGTTTAAAAGGGTTTGTTGGGGTTAAAAACCACCTACCTCTCCTCCTAAGCTGAGTTTGAGTTAAATCCTAGATCGGAAGTCTGCTCAAGCTTGCCGAAAACTGGTTTTTGGTTCGATCTTCCTCACTGTTCTTTTCGTCACCTAATATACCTTACACTCCTTAGTTATGTTTTGATAACCTCATAAGTCGAAAATCAGTTTGAGCTTACCCAAAGTTTTGCTCGTCAGTTTGATCTCTTCCCTTCCGTTACATTTCCTCTTCTTGGTTTCCTCTTCTTTGCTTTCACGTTAGGTGTTAAGTGGTTATTACTAATGTTTATCTTATAAAGTGTCAAGATGATAAGTTCCAACGTAGCTTACCCTTTCTATTAAGTAACCTCCTTTTAAAATTGGGCATCAATTACCCATATTGGGCCATTCCATTAAATAAGTTGAGCACTTTCAATATTTTGTCCTCCTATATTTGTAGTCTTTAATTATTGCTTGTTTATATTTTTTCGGCCCATATCATTTTTATTTAACTCTCCGCCCAATTAATATTTTCGACTTAATTTCCGAAAAATCCGTTTTGTCCGAAAATTATCTTCATTAATTTCGAAAATTGCAAAAATAATTCCGCACTAATACCGTGTTAATTTTACGGGTATTACAGAATAGCTCAGCTTGATTGGGAACAAATCATACATCGAGTCATCTGCAAACAGGAAAGAAAGCGCAGCACGGAGCACATACACGCCAAACTCACCCCTGGTTGAAAACATCAAAACAAACATCAAAATAATGTTGTTGAAACATTCTAGAAGAATTATTATATTTATTATATGCATTACCCCTCAATTTGTTGCGGAAACTTCGGGTCTCGATATATATTAAATTTTATTATCGAGTCTGTCATTCCATGATCACGAAGCAAATACGGTATAACAAGCTGAGTTTTTTTGAATGCTATGTCGAAGAATCTCATGTCGACATCAACAGAAGGGTCAGAGTCGAGGACAAAGATCAATTCCTTCCCGAAATCAACCACACACAGAATCCAGTGACACTTATTTATATTTACCGGCACAACAATGACATCAGATTGTTGCCATGGAATCGACAGACATCCATCATCGCTGCCCTCCGCATAGGGCCGTAGTGCGGCAAGATCTGTACCTCCCCCATCTCTATACTCCATTGCAACGATCTGAGTGAACATGACGCTCATGAACGAAACTCGCGAACCTCCTACATGTGAAGTCATCTGCCTCTCAATGAACCCTCGGAGACACTCATCAATGTGCTGATATGCAAAAAAAAATATTAGATAACTAAAGGGGGGAATTACATAACAAATCATAGGGTCTCAATACCTCGTCGTGCAGCCAATTTGCCTTTGTCATAAGGGTTCTAAAGTACTGAACATCACGCCGCCCCCCATTAGAGTCTTTATGCAAACATCGTCTCCCATTGTTTGTATAGTTTCAGATATATGTGTGAACATTCTCAACAACCTTTTAATATGACTATCAAGTACGGTATTATCAGAGAATTTGCATGAATCTATAATATTGGAATCTGGCGACTCTATATCGGTAGCCATGGATTGTTTTGGCAATTTCCCTGTGGCTATCTCATGCGAAATCTTTTGATACTTGCGCTTCAGCACACGGGATGTTCCGTCACTTCTCTTCTTCCTCGTATTTTCCTCTTGCAGGTCACATTGTGCGACATCAGTTATAGCAGCATCGCCTAACTCCTGACCTTGAATGTTTGCAGAGCCGTCCGGGCCTTTTTCTGAATTACATACAATGTAAAACAAAGTCATTAATAGTAATGTAAAGTACTTGGACAAAGATAAACTAACCCCTGACCTTGAATGTTTGCAGAGCCGTCCGGGCCTCTTTCTGAATTACATACAATGTAAAACAAAGTCACATTAATAGTAATGTAAAGTACTTGGACAAAGATAAACTACATACGAAGTGTTTGCTCGATCGCAGAAAGCCTGTCATGAAATTCAATGTATTGGCCTTCAACCTTCATGCCAAAACGATCTATGGCAGCCACCTGTGCATCGTACCTAGACTGCAATTCATTGAATTTCCTACTTGCACACTCATAAAAATCATCTAATTTATGCTCGATCCGCGCAATAAAACGATTGATCGAAGTGCGAAATTCGCAAGAGTTTGTGTGATGAATGTTCACATGTCATTCATGGTTTTATATATGAACCAAAACAAACTAAATTATCCAGAAATGAACAATAAGGAAGCTGCGATAATTTTATTTAAAACATGAAATGGAACCACAAATTAGATTGTATCTATAGTTACAGTTGAAGGAAAACAAAGAGTCATAACAGTTACCACGAAGAGGCATGTAATTTTGACAGGACCTTTGCAGTGTACTCGTTAATGTGCATAGAAACACATAATTCCGGAGTTACTTTTCGGCTACATTCGTTAGCGTGAATCGACGCATAGACACCTATAGTATGAGTTTGTATAGCCACGTCAGCAATGCAATCCTATCCAGCCAATCAGAATGCGGGGAAATTTATTATTTATTTTTGAGTTATTTTCGTGTGTCTATGATCAATGTACTTGACTGTTGAGCTTCTATGCGATGTTGTGGTTGAGTTTATTTCTATTTTGAGCAAAAAGGCAGCCCAACAGTCTTCAGTATTGCGTAGCACTCAATGGTGTTTTAGTATGTTTTGTTGGGGGTATTCCAAGGGTCGATCGATGAGACAGTTAAATTTAGTGATTTTTTACGTCGTTCAGGGTATCTCCCCAATACGTTATAATAAACGTTTGCCCTCTACATTTATTGCCGAAGATGACGTGCCACATAGTTGGAGCATAACAGTTTTACGCATGTTTAACATTCAACATTCTTTTAGTAAAGTTTTGTTAAAGGTATAGCAAGCGACATTCGAATGCAATCATTAATTGTATCAAATTCTCTGTCGTACACTGTATGTCTCCAACATTTAATGCATCAAATTATATGTATGTGTATATGTGTGTTGAGAATGGAAAAGGTCTGTTGCTTTATTACACCCCTGTTGTCTCGGAGGCTGTTCAGATTCCCTGTACGGGTAATGACACGAATGACTCTTGGAATACCTTCAATAAAAACATACTAAACGTCATTGAATGCTACACAAGACTGAATAATGTTGGGATGCCAATAACGTATTGTTTATTTAATACAACACCACACGTCCATCATTTATTCAATTTAATAGTGTACCAAACAATAGTAGTGCAACATCATTGTTTAAAAATTGTAATAAGTTATTCATGCACGCAATTGGAAAATGTATAGGGAGTGAAACCACACAAATACACACTCATTACGAATCATAAAATCCTCAGCCTTACACAGGTCGCCCCCAAAATATAGTGGCATACAAAACCCAGTTAGAAAAATACATGTATGAAAAATGATGCATTTTTAATACTGGCACTTACACTCGATAAGAATATTAACTGCTGATGGAAATTGTATGGAATAAACACGGTTGTACATAATAATAATGTAAGGACACGGGGACGATTGGACCTTATATTTGCACATAAAACAAAAACATCCATTACTTCCATTGAACAAAATTACATGTCATCCAAACCAGAATTGCATCAACACATAAGAACACAGACACACGGTAGCGTCACACCGATCGCTGACTCACAACTACTTGAGAAGGCGGCACCCAATCCTGTAGGAAACAAAAGCATCGATGCAAGCATACTCGATCTGAGCGAGGCTAAGAACTCTATTCTCCCAATTGCTCATTGTCATGCGCTTGGGCTTGCTCATCACCATCCCACAAAGCACTTGAGCAAGTTCCTTCAATCCTGGTCCTTGGAAATGCCCCGGCGGCGAATGTGCTTTTGCAACAGACTCCACGTCGACGAAATTTCCCGAGTTATACAGTGCGTTGTCACGGATTAGCGTGGCCATGTCTTCGCCAACCGCAACGCCGAAGAAGGTGAAGTTAGAGGTTAACATGAAATCCTTGAGGGACTTACTGATTTCCTCGGGATGAGCGAGTTGGATAATTATGCATTTACGGTCCACGCACGAGTGGCTGCTTTGATGACAACGCTGCGAGTCCAAACGGGCCGGCACTCGACGTCGAGGCCAACCAATGTCAGGCTTGAAACATCAATTTCTTCAATTCATTTGGTCACACTGCTCGAGTCGCTAGTCATGGTGGTTACAATGAGCGAATTGCAGAACTCTACATTATATATCCTCGTGGTTGGTGTAGATGGTAATCTCGATACCCTATTCATTTTTCTTATTTGGCACCTTCCACTATACGATTCTAAAGTTGTTGTTTTTATAGTCACAATTGTAGGAAAACAAATAGGCATGTTGCAGGCGACCTTTTCAATGCACCTGTTAATGCGTATGGAAGCACGAAATGGGGACATGACTCTTCGAATGCATTCGATAACGTGTATTAATACATGCATCCTCATAACATGATTTCAATGAGTAGGACTTCAAACAGTCATATCACTTAATGCAACATCAAACATCACCAAAAGAAATTTGTTTGCATTAAAAATTAACGCAGCTTGTATGCAATTTGTACGGAACACAATATTGATTACCTAAATAAAAGATTGCATCATCCAGTGTCTTAATGTAATAATATAATGTCCTAAATACATCCATTCAACTAATTCAACAAATCTATAAGGCACCCAAACGCATAACTACATCGGCACATATAAATATTCATACACAGTTAAAGGAAAACAAAGAGGCATTACTTAACGTGTATGGAATGACGAAATGGTGGTGTGACTCCCTGAATGCATTCGATAGCATATACAGAACAATGCACTGATTACCTCATATGATGCGACAATTACTTAGTATGCGACCTTTTCAATGCACTTGTTAATGTGTATGGAATGACAAAAGGGTGGCGTGAAACCCTAAATCTATTTGATAGCGTGTATGTGCACATACATAATCATACCAACACAGGAAACAACTTATGGCCTAACAGACGTAGCAAACTTATAGCCAAGTCCATACGCAAATCATATACAGCCAAGACATAACTCCAATATAATAATTGAAGCATCGTCCCAAATAAAAACATAATAAAACACATTCTACACTCGACTTTTGCCTCTTGTAAGTGCCTTGCCCACCAGGCGATAAATTAAAAATAGGATAATCCTGTCACTTAATATAACAATGTAGCGGAAATGCATGCAGCTCGCACTTAATTTATCTTGCATAGCACTGTGATGAAGGTGTCTCAAGATCACATAAATCCATAACGATATAATTGCACGCATATAGTGCAATCAGCATATTGAATTAGAATATTAAGGGAATTCACGCAGCACGTGAAACTTCACACAGTAGCGTTACACTGATTGTATTATGAAGCTTCGGACAGTTTAATACATCATCACACAATGAGATAGTTTCTTCCGATTATTATTGCACGCACATATCGCAGCCAGCATACTGTATTAGAATATTAAGCAAGGTTGTCCAACACAAGCGCAGGAAACTTATAGCCAAGTCCATACGGAAATCATATATAGCCAAAATATAACTCCAATATAATAATTGAAGCATCACATTCAAAATAACACACAACAAACTCATTCTACGCTCGACTTTCGCCTCTTGTAAGTGCCACGCCCAACGGCAGGAGCATGGTTTTTTTTGGGCATAACTTCACAGAACTATCCTGTTTCGTCAACCCACGAGAGGACCTATTGGAGCCCCCAACTGAATGCAATCGAGGCCATCCAGCGCACAAGTCATGTCACCGACAGCCGTCTCAACTGCATGCTTATCTTTGTCCTCACAGGCTTCAACTACATCTGACTCGATGCTGCCGTAAACACCATTGGCGGCAAGGGTGGTACTATTGAGAGCTGTCTCTTGTGCATCCTCACAATTTGTCAAGACACTATCTAGTGCATCATCCTAACAACACAAAATAAGAATTGATACCGAAACGTTGAATTATGTATGAATATACCAATAATTTACCTGACTTTCAGAAGCCACAACTTGGGTTTTCACCTGCTCTATCATACGCAACACAGCAAAGCTACGATACATGCTTCGGAAGTCAAAAGGTTTAATTCTTATGTAGAACAGATAGGTTCTTCCAACCAAATTGAGTATGCACTCTGGTAGGGGTGGGCATCGGGTCGGGTAGTCGGGTATCTGTAATTCGGGTTCGGGTAGTTCGGGTTCGGGTTAAGATTTTCACTACCCGAACCCGACCCGATTTACAGCGGGTACCCACTTGTCGGGTATATATCGGATTCGGGTACCCGACGTCGGGTAGTCGGGTACCCGATTTTTTAATCCATGTTATATATTAATATCACTTACAATATTTGGATATTTTGTTTTCAATAAATATAATACATACATATCTTTATATGTTTATTTATAAAATTTTGAGTATATATTTTAAATATTTACATATGCATTGATATAAAATATCACTTGTTAATTATACAATTAAAATAAGAACTCGAAATACTATTTAAAACTTTAACATCACTCAAGTTAGATATTGATATATGTAAGTATATATTTTTAATGTTATGTACAAAACTAATAATTTTTTTAAAAATAATATATCGGGTACCCGAATAACCCGATCGGGTAGTAAATTACTACCCGATACCCGACCCGATTAATAATTATCGGGTATCGGGTAACCCGATACCCGACAAATAACCCGAACTACTCGACCCGAACTACCCGAACCCGAACGCCCACCCCTACACTCTGGTATTGCATCGTCACCAAAGTTGCCCTCGAGGCTATCATTAGGCTAAAAAAGGCTTATGCAACGAATGAAGCGAGGATGAAATTCAGCACACTTGTAGTATTTAACCAACATTTACATAAACTGACCGATGAGCTGACTATTTCCTCAGCAGTGGTGTTTGTGTACTTCCTATCTGCTCCATCAAATATAACAAACGTCGCGGTATCACTTCCATCGTCAACGATTACTTCAATTCCAAACCTACAACAGAATACCATGTAAAAAAAGAACAGAAGAGAAATATTCAATCAAAATAAGAAATAGCAATGTAAGGCTGCATGTTCTGCATACTGTAGAATTCCAACAGCCTTCGAATCCACACATTTGTTGCAATTCAGCGCTGACTCTGATTTTTCTAACTTGCTCGAACACCGAGAACAGGATATAAAATGTCAACCGCTCCTAGACGATACCTCAGAAATCTTAGCAATGCATGCAAATTCCTTAACCTTAAAAAGAAATTGTGATTTTCAGCTCCAAAATCAACCAATGAAAGGCAAAACAATACCGTTGATGATCGTCAAGGAACTTGCACAGGATACCTGTTAAGCTTCACGGCGCAGGAAATCGTGTATGTCGAAAACGGCAAGGCGTCAAATCAGCATTCCTTTTTCCCAGCAAAACCGAAATTGGCATATCAAATGCATTCATCCTTCACAATAATGTAATAAAACAATTACTTTCATATAACGTTAGAAAAATGCACAAATTGAGTAAGGTACCTCTTCCTGAATTCGCATACAGGGTCCACTTCGTAGTTTACGTACAGCTTCTATGAAGATTTTAAGTAGAGATTTCCTGCACAATTATATATATATATATATATATAAGTAGAATATTAAACAACGATAATAATAAATACATTCAACGTAAAGAATAAATCAACATAAGAAACGTCCAATCCAGCCATGCTTATATGTATTTCTTTATGCAAAATGCATGAGTATTGCACTTTCTTGAAAGCATATTTTTTTCCGACATGGAACAGCCAGGGAAAAATGCAATACCGCCAAATATTTTCGGGTTAATACTTATGACCACCACAACTGTATTCTGGCCGACAGAAGAACGGACTGCATCGCAAAACTTCGATGCCTTATCGTCCCAAATGGTAATGGAGACGTCCACAAAACTACAAAAGGAAAAAAATTGTATGTGACACCGTATGAAAGGCAGTTTCGAAAACATGAAGTGATCCCCACGAAACCATGCATACCCATCCAGAACAACACGCATGATAGCTCGCCTACCACTGACTCGTTCCATGTTCCGGCTCAACCAAGCGAGACAGCAACCCGATTATATCTAAATTGGGAAAGAAAACACTCGCTCACAAATTTTAGATAGATATCATCCGCAACTACAATACGGAGGCATAAAACGCTAGACAACTAAAATATCAAGTCCTATAGAGCAAGACTCCTCACCAACGTCTTCCATGGTCGTATGATCGGTGAACCTTAGCATGTATCGATGGTCAGTCATGCGATACATCGTCGACGCATTGACAACTTCAAAATCATATATTGAAAAAACACATCCATCCTTAATAAAGCCGTCAAAACGATCAGCCCTCCGAATATTGATGGAAGCCTGCGTCAACGTATCCTGACAACGCAAAAGATAGGGAAACATTATGAATACACATTTCTGTAAGACAACCAGCAAAGATGGATGTAATTCACCTTTTCATCCAACAGCATAAGATCGATACTCATGGGCTCCCCATTTTTCTTCGAATTCCTCGCTGTCCATGAACGGAGCAACCGCACAACAACCGTTTTGCTGTCACATCTAGGCTTTAGCTCATAAAAAACTGAACGGTTTATTGAATGTCCCATGGCCGCCAAGCTGTGAGGCCGTAAAGCTTGCCTTGCAACATGTTATATAGAGAACTATTAAAGGATACATAGAGGTGTGGGACACCATTTGTTTCCGGGACCATTAATGCAGGAAGGGAACGTTTCTTATCCATTGATTATTTAAACTATGCACTATGCGAAGATACAGTGAATAATGGAAGAAAATTGCATTGAATGCACAAACGAACGCCTGTTGGAATGCCGTCTTCAGAGTAAACACTTGCAACAACATTGAATTCCGAACCCATAAATGCAGAGTCCAAAAGTTTCTTGTACATTGATACATTAAATGCAGGGACGTACGATGAAAGGCATAGAGAATCATTAAACTTGACTGTTGCAACGAACGACCCTTGGAATACTTTCAACAAAACATACTAACAAAACATTGAATGCTACGCGAAACTAAAGACTGTTGGGATGCTGTTCTACTGAAAAAAGGAATAAAATCAACCACAACATGTCACGTCAGCATTTTTGCATCGCAGAGCAGCTCAACAGTCAAATTCATTGCACCTAGACACACGAAAATAATTCGGAAATAAAATACTTTCCTGCACTCTGAGTGGCTGGGGAGGCTTGCATTGCTGACGTGGCTGCACCAGGAGAGACCCCATTATACTTATATATATATATATAATTAGGCAAAAAGCTATTTTAACCATTAATGTATAGAGTTAGGGGAGGAAGATGAACTGCCGGCTCGTGAGCTAGATGACTCGGCCCCTAAAGGTCGGCTCGACTCGACTAAAGCTCGGCTCCAGCTGGAGCTCAACCATAAGAACTCGAAAGCTCGCGAACGGGCTCACAGGTTTAATTTTCAATTTTTTTTATAAGTTTTAACTTTTTATTGATTTTTTATTTTTATTAATAAAAAAGCTCGGGCTCGAGTTCGAGCTCATCAAGGTGTAAATGAGCTCAAGATCGGAGCAGAAAAGTTCGAGCCCATAAAATGAGCCGAGTTCGGGTCATTTACAACCCTATTTGGCATGAGCATTTCTGGTCCTCATGTTTCGAGGTGCCAATTTTAGTCCCCAATATTTCTGACTTTGGACCGTTTTGGCCCCCTATTAACTTAATCGCTAATTTAGACCTAATGTAACAAGTGGGAGCATATGATCTCCCTACTCAACTTAAAACCTGATAACTCACCTTCTTCTTTGACTTAAACGAAAGTAAGCATCATTAAACATCATATTTTGGGGATGATTTACGACGTTGAAGCTGAGTTAAATGTGATACGTGTGTTTAAGTCGAAGAAGAAGATCGAGTCCACTTCATATATGTTCGAGTCCTTGCATATTTGTACATATACTTTGCATATATGCTCGGGTTCCATGCGCATATGCAGGGGACCTGTACATGTATCGCAAGAGACCCGTATCGCAGGGACTCGTGAACATATGTCTAGGATCCATGCACGTACTTAAATGGCGACAGACCCGTGCATGTATCGCAGGGGGCCCATGCACATATGCAAGGACCTGGAATTATTGAGATTTTAGTGCGCTTAGGTTCGGAGTGTGTAACGATCTAGTCGAAAGATTCGCTCTTGATATCAAACGAGTGTGAAAAAAAAGCCCATAAAAAAATAATACAAGAACATAGATATACGTAGTTCGACTCAGTTCGAGTTTACGTCCACGATCAATAGAAAACTCTTTATTGTTGAAAACTTATGGAGTTTACGAACTTATGAATTTCTTTCTAATCGTTCTCTTTACACCTTACGCTCAATCGAACTATATAGACGTTACGCTGTCTAGAAAGTACCTAGTCAGACACTAGGAAAATAGAAAACATATTCAGCTTAAGCCTGCTATGTTAACTGCATGCACCAACGAACTTGTACCTTGCGTTTGGAGAGTTTGTTGGTGCTAATCTATCCAACTAATTTAACAAAGAACGATTTACCAAGTGATGTGGATTTGAGGCTATGTGCGTGGGGTGTGCTTGGATAGAAAGTGTGAGCTCTCAAATGATATTTCTTATTTTTGCAACAGACACCCTAATGAATTAGGTTTGGGGGTATATATACCACATGAGTTGGTGTATTTATACCCCTAGTAACTAAGAACTAGAATATTACAAACTAGCCAAAAGTTAACTAAATATAAAACCATACAAAGATAAACAATGAAATTGAACACTATAAAATATTCCTAACAATCTCCCCCTTAGTGTTCAATATTCAATTCAGAGCAGGTTATCTTTGTTGGGCATATTGAGATTTTTCGAGTCCTAACATGCTCCCCTACAAGGGCTACCTCCTCTTCCTGCGGAGGATTTGAATGTTTTTTTAGCTAGGACTCTTTTGCCTTGACACTATACATGTATAATCGAATGTTGAGTGATCCACGCTCCAATATTCGGCTTTGATAATGTCGCGGATCTTTGGACTTTGTTCGCATCTTGTCCTGGTCTTTTTCGTGGTTTGAAGTCGTCAAGTCTTCTCCATTCTTCTTCTTCTCAGAGTCAGATTCGTCTTCTTCGAAGGAAGTTGTCTGGTTCAGCCTCGAGGAAGCTTGTCTGGGTCCGGAAGAAGGTATGCACGGGGTGTCTTTTAAGTTGTGCTGAGGCTTAAACTAGTAACAACACCTTACTTCATGGTCAAGATTTTTGATCTATTGGAAGTTAGTGTTTATGTTTTATGTTACCATGCGTTTAATTTTTGTTATGTACCATATTTTGGAAGTCCTAGGGCCGTATTTGCACCATAATCTACGTGTTTTCGGTAATTAAAACGTGGTACGGAAAGATACTACAAGTAACCTACGCATGATACTATAGTAGCATATGTTATGGTACTACGGACATCTATATATTGGTACTACAAATATCTATATACTGGTACGACAAGTCTAAAATCTTACAAACACGGATAATACCATTCAAACAAGTGGATCATACAACTAAGAGGATCTCTTAGTATTGTAGCAGCCATGGAGCCACGATATACTTCGACTTCAACATCGTCAAGATACATCCCACAAGCTGTAGGTTCGATGATGTATGTATCCATGGACGTTGTAGCATGTACCCCGCAATCCACGCCCATTGTATTCTGCTCCCTCGTGTACTCAAATAATGTATTTACAGTACCATTAATTATGTAATGCAGTACCGAAAAGATAGAGAAACAATATCAATTCAATTAATATACGGTATCAAGTCATCAAATAATCAAATCACGATTGCAGTACCATTAACCACACACAAATGGCACTAAGATACATAATATATTAAAAAACAGACACTAATGGCAACATTGAAACTTATAGTACCACAAACAAGTCCCGTACCAAGCTAGTCACAAATACATGACCTTTATGAGGTTTAATCGAAAGCATAATACAAGCCAAAAACCATAATCTGAAAGATATCAAAACCCCAAATCGAAAATCAAAAACTAAAATCATACTTTTAGCCCTAAACCCCAAATTGCACTAATAAAAGAAAGAAACATAGCCCATCATGGAATCTCTGAAGAAATGCACCTATCGAAGTACTAAGCTCTACATTAACCCAAAAGCCGGAAAAAATAACTTCAATACTTAGATGAATACTCCACGATCTTCAACGAAAACAAATGCCTCAATTTTACAAATTGCCAAAAAACTATTTCAAGATCATGATAATGCCCAGTGGTACTGTCCAAGGTATTTGAATCCAAGATAAGAATAGAAATCAAATTTTCCTCAAGAAATGTAGAAAACTTCCAGATTCGCTGCAGTCACTTCAAATATTCACAGAAAATCGTAGGATTATCCGATCAAGATGTTTTCGGTGGCTACGAATAGGATAGAAAATCAGATTTCAGTAGATACAAATTTTGGAATAAATCGGAGCAGTATGGATGGGTTAAAACTAAGAAATACAACAGCTGGACTAGCAGGTTTTTCCAAAAACAACAAATTGAAATTCCAGTTTGTAATATTAAATTAAAAAATTCATAGTAATCGCAGGTATCAATTAAGTCTATTCAAGAGATTATGAAAAGTTGACGACCTTAGCTTTCAAAAGAAACAAATTTCAAAACAATCGGAGCAATAACTTGGTAAAATTCGCTCGAACAGAAGTTGCGCAAACCTGAGGTAACTATTTCAAAGAAAAGAACTTGCTTAAAGAATTCGATCGAGATTTTACAACATACCTTGTACTGACACATCTTAAATTAAAGAAGAAGCCGTGCAATAGCAGCGTGAATGTTTTTCATCTGCTCACATTCTCATTTTCTATCAGAAGCATGGTTTTAATGACCTGACCAGACCGGCCGGTTCCGACCGGACCGGTCAAAAATCCAGTCCGATCACGCTCCGGTTAGTACTGTCAACGGGGCGGGGCGGGGCGGGGCGGGCCTGCCCGCCGCCCGCCAAAGCCCGCCACCTGGCGGGGCGGGGCGGGGCGGCTGGCCCGCCATCTGGTGGGCCTAAAAAAATGGGGATCGCCCCGCCCCGCCAAGTTTTTTTTTTATTTTTTTATTTTAATTAAAAATTTTATTTTAGTAATAATTTTTAATAAATTATGGTATTTATTAAAACTTATGAATAAATAGGATATTAATTATGCATAATTAATGACATTTATTATATTATCTAATTAATTTAGTTTTATTTTCTATATTTAATATTTATTTTCTATATAATATATACTTATATAATATATTATATATTTCAAATAATGGCGGGCCGGCCTGCGTGCTAGCCCGCCCCGCCAAAGCCCGCACCCGCGGGCGCTAGCCTAAGAAACTGAAGCCCGCCCCGCCAATATTCAAATAATGGCGGGCCGGCCTCCGGTTCATATTTAAATTTAAAAGAAAATAGAAAATTACAAAAAAAATAATAAATAGGAAATAAGTAAGTAAATGTAACTAAATATAGTATTGACCCAATGGTAACATTCATTTAAGTTATTTTTTACAGTGGACCGGGTTCGATTCCCGCAAAATTCATTTAAATCATATTTTATAATTACCTTTTTATCCTCAAATTTATAAATTTCATATTTGACACCCATTTAGTAATTGTTGATATCTCTAGACATTTTATTTTTAATTTATTGAACTATCTAGCTGTAAACAGTTTGATCTCGTTCGGTCCAAGGGTAGTCCAACCGATATACCATAAATCAAATTAAAAAAAAACTAAAAATTGTTTTTGTGATCGTTAGAATTAAATCGTCGAATACAAGGATTTTTACATAATAAAATTTTCATTCAATTAACTCAATCGGTAACAGCCAACGCCCCCAAACGCCTTCCTTTCGGCAACACGGGCAACACCAAGAGCCGATACAGAATTAATTAAAATCAAATTTTATTACAACCTTTATCCAAAATTTAATTCTCTCAATCATTTTTATAGAAATTTATAAAAGAAAATAATAAATACATCATATTAATATTAAACTACACCTCAATTTCTTAATACCCCCACCATGGCTCTGATACCATACGGAGAGGTTCTTTATTAAATAAGAAAAATACTGTACAAAAACGTGATGTATGGTACGTGGCGTTGTTAAACCTATCGGTCCATTTATCAAGTTGTAAACAGTTTGATCCCGTTTGGTCCAAAGATAGTCCAGCCGATATACCATAAATCAAAATAAAAATTGTTTTTGTGATAGTTAGAATTAAATCGTCGAATACAATGACTTTTACATAAAAAAATTTTCATTCAAGTAACTCAATCGGTAACAGCCAATGCCCTCAAATGCCTTCCTTTTGGCAACACGGGCAACGCCAAGAGCCGATACAGAATTAATTAAAATCAAATTTTATTACAACCTTTATCTAAAATTTAATTCTCTCAATCGATTTTTATAGAAATTTATAAAAGAAAATAATAAATACATCATATTAATTGTGTTTACTTAATATTTTTTTTATTGTCGTTAAAATATATTTTTTATTATTTTTTTAGAGACTGGTTTTACTCCGGTTCTAGTTTTATACTGATTAAACAACTAAACATTAAACCACTAAAATTTCCGATCCGGTTCGAATACTCGGTTTCTAAACCTTGATCATAAGCAATGAGTGGAGATTAAAAATGGGAAAAAATTAAAAATTAGTGAGAGAAAGAGGGATGTTGACCGTAGTCAATTGGTTTTTTGGTAATATTTATGTTTTACAAGGCTAAATTGTCGATTAGGTATGTATTTGATTTAAATGTTTGAAAGGGAGTTTGATGGTAAATTAATGGGGGTGGAGAGTTAGTTGACAGATAGTTTGAGGTGGGAGGATTTAGGTGTAGATTGCCTTTATACATTAAATGTACATAAAAATTATGCCTATTTTTGTACTCTGTAGTACTATTTTTCTTTAAAGTACTCTCAAAAGGAAGGATGCCTACAAATATAAATAGGGTAAATTACGTGTCAGACTCTTTTTTGGACTTTGAGTGATATTTCAGGCCCCATTTCAACCTTATGGAGAAAAGGACCCAATTTGAGTTTCTTTTACTGAAAAGAAAGACCTATTTGCCCAGGATGAAATAATTACGTCTTTTTGCCATCATCTTTCTCCATCCCCACAGTAACACAAACAAGTAAAAGAGTAACAAATACGCAACAACGAATAATGAAACATTTCTCTCTAATAAAAAATTCAGCGCAGCACCAAGGGGATGCAAATGGATCGACAACCGCGGACGAAATAGAAAACGAGCTGAAATCCGGGAAAATGTCAACGTTTGTCACCGAGTAAAGGTTTTTTGTCCTCAATTCGGATAGGCCTTACTAATCAACACAAGTTTTGATGTATCGAATGTCCGTGCTTTCAACCCCCAAATCAAAAATTTCGTTCAGAATTCGATGAAATATCGACATTAACGGCCGCGCAAGGTGAAAGCGGCTGAATGTGGTCATATTTCCTAATGCTAAATGAATTTTATTGATGTTAATCATGGAAACATGAAGTATTTTGCCGAGATCGAAGATTGAAACTTTTGCGAATTAACTAGTAAGCCATGTAACACAAATTAATAAATAAGTACAATTTAATAGAGTACCAATAATGCAAACATGTCAAAAGTAACAAATAAGCAGCAAAGGATATCGAGACATTTCTATCAAATAACAAATTCAGCGCAAGCAAGGGCTGCGAATGGATCGGCAACCGCCGACGACATAGAAAACCAGCTGAATGAAATCCAGGAAAATGTCGACGTAATATTGTTAGGATTATTTTATTGTGTTCAATTAAATTAGGTCATCTTAATCTTGTAATTAGATTAAGTGAACTGGGCTTTAATGTTTTAGAGCCCAGTGATTTTATTCTTGTAATGGGCTTACAAGGGCCCAAGTATTATATACCAACATGTGGTATAAATACTAAAACCCTAACACATAGTTTGGTGTGTCTTGTGTGTTAAAATTATAGAGAGAGAATTTTGTGAAGCCACCAACCTTCAAACACACACACGCACCCCACGTTGAAGCAATTCTTCCATCTTAAATCGTGGTAAATTCGTTCTAGATTAGTATTGTTGGATCAAATAGGGACCAACAAATATCCGTAAAATTTAATACGGAATTTTTTATGTGATTAGCCATGTAATTTGTGACTTAGGAATTTAATGAAGCAATTTGAAGCCTTGAACAAAAATATAACTTACAGAAGGTTAGAATCTAATTTTCGAAATTTAGTGAAGATACTATCCTAAAATAAGTAAGGATTCGATTTAAGTCGGGTAATAGAACTAGAACAAATTCTCGACTAATGCTTAGAAAATTTTCGGGAAACTATAGAAAGACAATTATCGGGTGACTTATGAGTTGTAAGTTTACTTAGGCTAAAGGGAAATTAACGTCACCTACTAGTCATTTCAATCACAAATGTCCAAGCTCTCATGTATATCTAATATTCATGAAGAGATGCTCTCAAGAGAATAACTACAACTAGCCACATGTGTAGAAACCTTAAGCTCATCAATAGTTGCAAACCTGTGAAAGGTTTTGTCCCTGTGCATCTGCCAGATGGGAGCATTAAGTGTGTCTCTCACATAGGGAATGTGATTCTTCCTGCCAAAGTGATACTCAGAGACTGTCTCTATATTCCAAGTTTTCGATATAACCTGCTTTCAGTCAGAAAACTCACAAGTGACTCGAGCACTTCCTTCAAATTTTATACTGAATTTTTCATGATAATTGAGTTGCAGAGTAACAAAGTTCTCGCAGCAGGCATGGTTCACAAAGACCTCTATATCCTTGACAGCTCATCCTTCTCAAGACAAGCTATTTCAAAGGCTCAAGACCTCTATGCATCAAGTCTTTTGCCTTCTGATAACAGATTCTCTGCTAATAATAATTCTGTTGCTGCCTTAGTGACTGATTGGCATTGTAGACTTGGTCACCCGTCGTTACATGTTATGAAGCATTTGCCTAGCTTCCTCATGAATGAAAATAACCTTGATAAGATTTCAGATTGTGCAGTTTGTCCTAAAGCCAAACAACACAGATCTTCATTTCCCATTAGTCACATTACCACTTCAAACTGCTTTGAACTGCTGCATATGGACATTTGGGGGCCTTATAGACAGTCGAGTCTGTCAGGTTGCCACTATTTTTTGACAATTGTTGATGATCACAGCGGATATACATGGGTCTTCCTGATGAAGTACAAATCACAGACATCAGATGTCTTCAAGACATATCTTAACTATGTTGAAAGGCACTATGAGGCTCGAGTTAAGACTGTGAGGTCTGACAACGGATCCGAGTTTATGAGTGTTTTCTTTCAAGAAATTCTGGCAAAGCAGGGCATGGTGCATCAACGAAGCTGCCCTTATACTCCACAACAAAATGGAGTTGTGGAAAGGAAACACAGACACATTCTTCAAGTGGCAAGATCATTTCTGTTTCAAGCCAAACTGCCCAAGACTTTCTGGGGTGAATCCGTGCTCACCTCAGTGCATCTTCTCAACAGACTGCCTTCTAGGACCATTCAGTGGAAAAGTCCATTTGAAGTGCTGCACAAAAGAAAGCCAGATTATGATTATCTAAGAACCTTTGGCTGATTTGTAGATGTTTTAAACACTGATCCTAGTAAGGACAAGTTTGATTCAAGATCTTTAAGTGGAATTTTTGTGGGCTATCCACCTGGGCAAAAGGGGTATAAGGTGTTTTGTCCTGACTTGAACAAGATCATTGTTTCAAGGGATGTGAAATTCCATGAGACCAAGTTCTCTTCTTTGAGTTCTGAAGAACCAGAAACTGTGTTGCCTAATATATCTGTAGGAGATTACTTTGATGATAATGAGAAATATCTTCCAAACACAGAATCCTCTACCTCAGGGAACATTAGCAGCCATCAGGATACATCACTTCATTACAGGGATAGTCAATCTTCAGTTCCTGCTGCTGAGGCTACCCTCATGGGCAGTGATCAAGCCGAGTTGCCATGCACACAACAGAATCTAAGACAAAATGCAAGAATCAGACAACCTCCAATTTGGATAAAAGATTTCATTGGTGCTAACTCTTGCTCAGATTCAGGTTCTGTCTTTGCCCTGAATAATGCTCACAGGACATTTATGGCCAACCTATCCACAGTCCATGAACCATCAACATATAACAGTGCCAGAACTGATCAGAGATGGATTGATGCGATGGAGGAGGAGCTTCGAGCTCTTGAAGCAAATGACACCTGGGAGCTCGTTGATCTGCCAAAAGACAAAAAGTTGATTGGTTGTAAGTGGGTCTATCGGGTAAATTGCAATGCAGATGGCTCAATCAACAAATATAAAGCAAGACTTGTGGCCAAAGGATTCACTCAGACTGAAGGAGAGGACGATTCAGAAGTGTTTTCACCTGTGGCAAAGGTGGTCACTGTTCGAGCCATTTTGGCACTTGCAGCTGTGAAGAGTTGGGATTTACACCAACTTGATGTGAATAATGCCTTTCTACATGGACATTTGGATGAAGATGTCTACATGAAGCTGCCTCCAGGGTATAAATCAGCAAATCCTGACAAGGTCTGTAAACTAAAGAAGTCCCTATATGGCTTGAAGCAAGCATCTCGCCAATGGAACCTTGAGTTCACCTCTAAGCTGCTTTCTTATGGCTTTGAGCAATCTGCACATGATCATTGCTTCTTCAAGCTTGTCACAACTCAATATCAGATTTTTCTGTTGGTCTATGTGGATGATGTCTTGCTCACAGGTACCTCTGCAGAAAAGATTAAGAAGTTAAGGTTTTTCTGGATGAAGCCTTCACTATCAAAGATCTGGGGGAAGCCAAGTTCTTTCTTGGCATGGAAATTACTAGGTCTAAAAAGGGAATCTACATCAGTCAGAAGAAGTACATTACGGACATACTTCGTGATACTCATATGCTGGACTGTCTTCCAGCTTCAACACCTCTGCCAGGTGGAATCATCTTCACTGCTGCAGACAAGGATTCCACTGATCTGCTGGAGGATCCACTGCAATGCAGGCGTTTAGTTGGGAGGTTGCTCTATCTCAATTTTACTCGGCCTGATATTACTTATGCTGTCCAACAGCTAAGTCAATTTGTACATGCTCCACACACATCTCATTGGAATGCAGTTCAGCATGCTCTCAGATACTTGAAGCAAACCAGTTCCACGGGGCTGTTTTACTCGAGCAGTTCACCTTTAATATTGGAAGCTTACAGTGATGCAGATTGGGGATCCTGCAAGTCTTCTCGGCACTCTCTCACAGGGTATTGTGTGTTCCTCGACACCAGCTTGATCTCTTGGAAGACAAAGAAGCAGTCTACCATTTCTTGTTCCACAGCAGAATCTGAGTATCGTGCCATGGCGTCGACTGTCCGAGAGCTTCAGTGGCTTTCCTACATTTTCTCTGATCTTCAGGTTGCTCTCTCCCTTCCTCTGTTCTTGCACTGTGACAATAAGGCCGCTGTCAGGAACCGAAACCGAAACTTCATATTAAAATTTCATGCATTTATATAAATTCATGCATGCATATAAGTCATTCTGAAACAGAAGTATATGTAGAATGAGGTATTTAAAGTATTATAGTCCTAGGTTCTTAAAGAAATACAATGGTAAGGAATTGAATGTTACGGAAATTAGAATTTTCTAAGTATGAAATTTCTAGGGTTTTCTCAGGTTTTGAAGAACTTTATATATTAATTAAAGTAATTAAATAAATTAGGAAGTTTGATGATATTCGTGAGATTCTTTAAAGTGGAAGAAATATTTAAATAATATGAAAGTGTGGTGAAAGAAAAAGTTCGAAACCCTTCAGTATAATATCGAAACTCTTTGAATTAGGGTTTCGAAATTGGTTCAAAAAGGATTTCGAGATTGGTTCAACAAGAACTTCGAAATTTTTCAACTAAGGACTTTCAGGATTCTTAATATAAGATTTCAAGAACTCGAAAATTTTTGGACAAGGATCTCAAAATTTATGCAATTAAGACTTCGAAATCCTTCAACCAAAGAATTCGAGATTTGGTTCAAAAAAGATTTCGAAACTCCTCAAACCAAGGCTTCGAAATCTATTCAATGAAGATTTCGAGATTCTTTAACTAAAGATCTCGAGATTTTGTACTATTGCGAGAACCTTAGTTCTCAACAAATATCGAAACCTTAGTCATAAAGAAAAGTTAATAAATAAAATAGTTCATGTTACATGTAATTAGGATAGATACTAACGAAACCATCGATGTCATTTATTTAGTGTAACACGCAACTTAGTTAAGATAAGAAGAAGAAATGAAAAACCGACTGAAAGAAAGAAAGCATAGTAAAAGGGAGCAAAAGAAAACTTCGGCAGAGAACAGTTTCGATTAAGGCTAAGAAAATCTTTTATAAGGTAATGAAATTAAATTATGCTTTCATAAATTAAAATACATGTTAGAATTAGCAATGATGTTAATTGTATGTTTGTAATTGTTAGAAGGGTTTCCGGTATTAGGACCTAACATGTTTAAGAAGATCTAAGTGTTTTCTATATAAATACGTTTAGATGGGTTTAAGTAATTCCTTTCTTTTGAATAGGCAGACAGCTTTCGACACATATAGATGATTTGGATATCTAAAGTTTCAATAGATCTATAGATTAGAATATGAAAATAGTATTACGTGATTAAATAGTTCAAGGAAGTCTTTGGTATTGATAATTGTGGGAGACTTCTTCGCAAAGATATATTAGGGTTTTCCTAGATTGTTGAAACGATTTAATGATGGCAGAATTCGAAGATAAAATAGATAGATTTCGAAATTTGCTAGGAAGATGTCGAAATGTGTTGTCCATTGAAACTCAAAAATCTCGATATCAAATTGAAGATCTCGACATAAGGTGTCAAAATTGATTGGATAATGTCGTGATGTGTCTCGAAACCTTCTAATAGTACATTTCGACATCCTTTATAATCCGAGATGTAATCTCGAGTTAAGTAAAAATCTCGAGATAGATTAGACAGACTTCGATATACAATCTTGAAATAAATTCGAAAGACTTCAAGCTATGGTTTCGAGATTTAGAAATCCAATTAAATAAAATTTCGAGATATGATTTCGAAACTAAATAATGTTATTAAGTAGATTTTCGAGATATACGGGAATTTTATAATAATAAGAATACCGAACTTAATGAAATTTCGAAATAACGTAAATTTGTAAATACAGATATAAGGAATATCAATATCACATAAAATGTTCGATATTTAGGGTTTTAATAAAATAAGTTAGGGTTTCTGATAAAGGCTGAGGAACGATCATGCATAATAAAGCATACATATCACGCATGCATATCATTATAGGAATTTTATATTTACCAGATAAATAATTGTATAGGTCAGGAGTCCGATAAAGGCAAGGACAAGGTCGATTAAACAAACGGAGAAAATAGGCTAAACTTGTGAGTATGATTTGCAACATGTACCTTATGCCTTACGTGCTTACATGCTTTATATGGATTAGTTGACTAATATGTGCTTTATATGTTATTTACGGATCGATGTGAATTATGTGACCGTAAAGTACTTTCATATGATTAACGTATTATATAAGGTGTTTTATATAGCATTGCATACATATAAAATAAGGGAGAAACCGTTATGACTGCCACGACTACAGATGGTATGATACGGATGTTACGGCATTTATCCCTACAAATCGGGGGATCTTATAGAGTCCTGTACAGGCCATACGTATCCCTACAAATCGGGGGATTACGACATGGTTATAGAGTCCCATGTATGGGCGCCGCCTGGGCGTACAATACAGTCTAGCTAGTCTATAACGGGAGTATCAAAATAAATGTACATATAGAATGGCATGTGATCTACGGATCCTATGAATTACCGTTATATGAACGATGATTATGTGATTTGAAATGGCATGTTTACGATATTGATGGAAAGGAATGGACTACTGTTTATTTTACTGTTACTGTATTAGTGAACATGTTGCGATCATACTCTGAATCGGTGTCTTCACAGTTGTTGTAGATAATTAGCAGGCTGCGTAGAAAGCATATCATAAAGCATGGATTCAAGGTTGGCCAACTACGCTCTCCTCCTGCTCCCCTCTGGTTCATCGTTAGCATATAGAATAGAAAAGAATTTAGACTATCGCCTTTTGTGACTCATATGATAGGTACATATATGTACATTATTGTGGAAGGAACTAGACCAGATGTACGCACCCGTTTTTGTTAAAGGAAATGGTTATGGGAATCGCAAAAAATTTTATACGAACATTTTATAGTTGCGTAAAAAGGTAATAGGAAACGGGGCGCTACATGTAGTGGTATCAGAGCCTAGGTTTTAGGTTATGTAGACATTTGCATAGTATGTGTATGTTATGAATTGCCCTTAAACTTTTCTTGCATATATAGGCAAAGGGCAATAGGTAATCCGATACCTATAGAACATGATGAACCTACTATAGAGGGAGGAGGAAGAACGGCCGTACCTGAATCCCATTCATCGCATACTCTTAGACAGCATGAATCCGAATACCCCCTGACAACTCCCCGAGAACGACGATATGATAAGTTAAGAAAGATGGGTGCTGTGGATTTCATGGGTACGACAGATCCTGCTGAGGCAGAAACATGGTTGAAAAGGACGGAAAGAGTATTTAATATGATGCAATGTACCCCAGAAGAGAGATTCAACTATGCTGTCTCACTCTTACAGGGACATGCATATGAATGGTGGGAAACAGTCCCAGATAGTATGGTACAGCCCCCAGTGTTGACTTGGGAAGACTTTCTGAGAGAATTTAACGATACCTATATGCCCGAGGTCTACAGAGATCAGAAAGAGAAGGAATTTTTAGAACTTAAACAGGGAAACAAGTCCGTGGGCGAATATGAAGTGATGTTTAATCAGCTGTCTCGATACGCTCCACACATGGTTGTGATTGAAAGGAATAAGTGCCGAAGGTTTGAAGCTGGACTTCGTTACACGATTAGAAATCGTATTACGCCATCAGACATGGAGTCCTATGGAAAATTGAGGGCGGCGGCTATTCGCGCCGAAAGATTAGAGACCGAATCCAGAAATTTTCAGAGTAATAAAAGAAGGCCGGGGGAAGAATCGTCGAGTGGAAAGACGAAAAAGACGTATAGTACACCTAGACCAATGAGTACGCAAAGTAGTTCCGCAAGGGGCAGTACGGGCGGAATGAGACCGGTCGGACGAGGAATTTCACAGACCATACCAGCATGTGAATATTGCGGGAAGAACCATCTGGGCGTCTGTAGATGGCTCACAGGCGAATGTTTCCAATGTGGGCAACGGGGACATTTAGCAAGGAATTGCCCAACGTTACAAACAGAACCCGCAGTAGATCAATCAAGAGTCAGTGGAACTTATGCAAATCGCGGAAGAGGAAGGGGCCGAGGACCGTTTAACACAAGTTCTGGAAGAGGAGGCTCGGGAGGCCAAGCTTACAGACCACCAGCACAGGCTCGGATCTTTACCATGACTCGTGAGGAGGCCAAAGAGGGAGCACACGTGATTACGGGTAAATTATCTATCTGTGATATTGATGCATATGTCTTATTCGATCCAGGTGCCACTTATTCATTCATTTCACGAACATTTACATCATTATTACCTGATAAACCCGAAACCCTAGAGGAGGAATTATATGTTCGACTTCCAACGGGCGAAATAGTTAGAGTGAACACAGTATACCCCGAATACAAAATTGTCAGCGAAAGGACAGAAATGCGAGCAACATTATTCGTTATTCCCTTAATAGATTTTGATAAAATATTAGGCATGGACTGGTTATCAAGGTGTCGGGCAAAGTTTGATTGTTTCAAAAAGGAAATTGAATTGACCCCTATAGATCAAACACATATAATACTTAAGGGAGAAAAGAGCGTCCGGACGGCATACCAGATATCAAGTTTAGAAGCTTCTAAGATGATTAGTAAAGGATGCGAAGGGTATATAGCCTATGTTATAGATGCGCAGTTAAGTGAATTAAAAATAGAAGATATTCCGGTAGTCAGTGAATATCCTGATGTTTTTCCTGAAGAGTTACCAGTACTACCACCCGATCGAGATACGGAGTTCACCATTGAACTTCAACCAGGCACGGCGCCAATATCTGTTCCACCATATCGAATGGCACCGATAGAATTGAATGATTTGAAGGTACAGTTGAAGGAATTACTCGATAAGGGCTATATACGACCGAGCGTATCACCTTGGGGAGCGCCTGTTCTCTTCGTCAAAAAGAAGGATGGAACTCTTAGATTATGTATTGGTTACAGACAATTGAATAAGGTAACGGTGAAAAATAAATATCCATTGCCTCGGATTGATGATCTATTTGATCAGTTGCAAGGTGCTAGGTTTTTTTAAAAATCGATCTGAGATCAGGATATCATCAATTGAAGATTTCTGGTGATGTTATTCCAAAGACGGCCTTTAGAACAAGATATGGGCATTATGAATTTCTAGTTATGCCCTTTGGGTTGACGAACGCTCCTGCAGTCTTTATGGCATTAATGAATGATGTCTTCCGACCCTATTTAGATCAGTTCGTGATCGTCTTTATTGATGATATTTTAATATATTCCAAGTCAAAATAGGAACACGAACAACACTTAATGGTTGTACTTCAGACTTTACGGGGAAAGAAGTTATATGCGAAGCTCTCGAAATGTGAATTTTGGTTAGATCAAGTGGTATTTCTGGGGCACGTAGTCTCTGGTAAAGGTATTCAAGTCGATCCCAGTAAAATCGAAGCGGTAATCAGGTGGGAAAGTCCTAAAAATGTAGCAGAAGTTCGTAGTTTTCTGGGATTGGCCGGATATTATCGACGGTTCGTCGAGAATTTCTCGTTGATAGCAACCCCAATGACGAAGTTACTACGTAAAGGAGTTATATTTAAGTGGACTGATGAAGGAGTTTTGAAGAATTGAAGGAGCGATTAACGATAGCTCCTATGCTGACTATTCCATTAGGTACCGAAGGTTTTGTGATTTATAGCGACGCGTCCTATCAAGGATTGGGGTGCGTGCTAATGCAACACAGAAAAGTAGTGGCGTATGCGTCTCGACAGCTGAAGCCATACGAAACACCCTACCCAACTCACGACTTAGAACTAGCGGCCGTGGTATTCGCACTAAAGATATGGCGACACTACTTATACGTTACAACATTTCAGATATTTACGGATCATAAAAGTCTAAAGTATCTATTAAGTCAGAAGGAATTGAATATGAGACAGAGGCGGTGGATCGAGCTGTTAAAGGATTATGACTGTACTATAGAGTATCATCCTGGAAAGGCTAACGTCGTTGCTGATGCTTTGAGTCGGAAATCGTATGGTTCCGTCTCTTATCTATCGATTTGCTCTTTCTCACGTTTGATTGATCTCAGGAAGATGAACATGGAGATGAAAGTAGACGATACTGGTGCTATCTGCGCCTCAATAGTGGTTCGACCTATTATGATAGATCGGATTAGACAAGTACAATTTAAAGACGAAAAGCTAGCTAAGATTACTGATAAAGTGAAACAAGGGTTAGGGAAGTCTTTTGTAATAGGCGATAATGGAACTTTGACAATAAATGGCCGCATATGTGTTCCTTATATCGATAATCTTCGACAAGAAATAATGGAAGAGGCACACACTGCTCCTTATTCTATGCATCCAGGCAGTACGAAGATGTATCGAACTCTTAAATCCCATTATTGGTGGCCGAGAATGAAAAAGGATGTGGCTGAATATGTACTGAAATGTTTAACGTGTCAGCAAATCAAAGCTGAACACCAAACGCCAGTGGGTAAATTACATCCTTTACCCATACCTGTTTGGAAATGGGAGCGAATAACGATTGATTTTCTTTATGGACTTCCTCCAACGGCTAAGAAAAATGATGCCGTGTGGGTAATTGTCGTCAGGCTCACGAAATCAGCCCATTTTCTACCATTTAGATGGGGTTCTACCTTAGAATACTAAAGATACGTCAACGAAATATTTCGGTTACACGGGATACCTATTTCTATCGTGTCTGATCGTGATCCCCAATTTACTTCCAAATTTTGGGGAAGTTTACAGGAAGCGCTCGAAACTAAATTATATTTTAGTACGGCGTTTCATCCACAGACAGACGGACAATCAGAACGAACGATACAGACACTAGAAGATATGCTTCGAGCATGTGTAATCGAATTCAAAGAATCATGGGATGACTATATAACACTAATAGAATTTGCGTATAATAATCAGTATCACTCAAGTATTGGAATGGCACCGTATGAAGCCTTATACGGTCGGAAATGTCGCAACCCAATTTGTTGGGACATGGAAGGAGAACATGTATTAGAAGGGCCAGATTTGGTTCAGGATACAATGGAGAAGATTAAAATAGTCAAAAGTCGACTAAAAGCAGCCTAAGATAGACAAAAAGAGCTATATAGACCAACACAGACAAGAAATGGAATATGAAGTTGGGGAGAAAGTATTTTTGCGAGTATCTCCTTGGAAAGGTGTGTTGCGATTTGGAGAGGGGAAAGTTAAGTCCGCGATATATCGGACCGTACGAGATACTTGAACGAATTGGACCGTTAGCATATCGATTAGCATTACCACCTGAACTTTCACAGATACACAACGTGTTTCACGTTAATATGTTACGGCGATATAGATCAGACCCCACTCATGTTCTGCGTGACGAATCGGTAAATATTTCTGAGGATCTCAATTATGTAGAAGAACCGGCAGAAGTCTTAGAATATGCTGACAAGCAGTTACGAAATAAAACGATTCCGATGGCAAAACTGAGATGGAAAAATCATTCAGCTCGGGAAGCTACATGGGAAACAGTAGAAAGTATAAAGACCCAGTACCCATGGTTGTTCACTAATACAGGTACGAAATTTCGAGGTCGAAATTTTTTTAAAGGGGGGGAGAATTGTCAGGAACCGAAACCGAAACTTCATATTATAATTTCATGCATTTATATAAATTCATGCATGCATATAAGTCATTCTGAAACAGAAGTATATGTAGAATGAGGTATTTAAAGTATTATAGTCCTAGGTTCTTAAAGAAATACAAATGGTAAGGAATTGAATGTTACGGAAATTAGAATTTTCTAAGTATGAAATTTCTAGGGTTTTCTCAGGTTTTGAAGAACTTTATATATTAATTAAAGTAATTAAATAAATTAGGAAGTTTGATGATATTCGTGAGATTCTTTAAAGTGGAAGAAATATTTAAATAATATGAAAGTGTGGTGAAAGAAAAAGTTTGAAACCCTTCAGTGTAATATCGAAACTCTTTGAATTAGGGTTTCGAAATTGGTTCAAAAAGGATTTCGAGATTGGTTCAACAAGAACTTCGAAATTTTTCAACTAAGGACTTTCAAGATTCTTAATATAAGATTTCAAGAACTCGAAAATTTTTGGACAAGGATCTCAAAATTTATGCAATTAAGACTTCGAAATCCTTCAACCAAAGAATTCGAGATTTGGTTCAAAAAAGATTTCGAAACTCCTCAAACCAAGGCTTCGAAATCTATTCAATGAAGATTTCGAGATTCTTTAACTAAAGATCTCGAGATTTTGTACTATTGCGAGAACCTTAGTTCTCAATATGATGCGACTATATAAACAATTCTTAACAAATATCGAAACCTTAGTCATAAAGAAAAGTTAATAAATAAAATAGTTCATGTTACATGTAATTAGGATAGATACTAACGAAACCATCGATCATTTATTTAGTGTAACACGCAACTTAGTTAAGATAAGAAGAAGAAATGAAAAACCGACTGAAAGAAAGAAAGCATAGTAAAAGGGAGCAAAAGAAAACTTCTGCAGAGAACAGTTTCGATTAAGGCTAAGAAAATCTTTTATAAGGTAATGAAATTAAATTATGCTTTCATAAATTAAAATACATGTTAGAATTAGCAATGATGTTAATTGTATGTTTGTAATTGTTAGAAGGGTTTCCGGTATTAGGACCTAACATGTTTAAGAAGATCTTAGTGTTTTCTATATAAATACGTTTAGATGGGTTCAAGTAATTCCTTTCTTTTGAATAGGCAGACAGCTTTCGACACATATAGATGATTTGGATATCTAAAGTTTCAATAGATCTATAGATTAGAATATGAAAATAGTATTACGTGATTAAATAGTTCAAGGAAGTCTTTGGTATTGATAATTGTGGGAGACTTCTTCGCAAAGATATATTAGGGTTTTCCTAGATTGTTGAAACGATTTAATGATGGCAGAATTCGAAGATAAAATAGATAGATTTCGAAATTTGCTAGGAAGATGTCGAAATGTGTTGTCCATTGAAACTCAAAAATCTCGATATCAAATTGAAGATCTCGACATAAGGTGTCAAAATTGATTGGATAATGTCGTGATGTGTCTCGAAACCTTCTAATAGTACATTTCGACATCCTTTATAATCTCGAGATGTAATCTCGAGTTAAGTAAAAATCTCGAGATAGATTAGACAGACTTCGATATACAATCTTGAAATAAATTCGAAAGACTTCAAGCTATGGTTTCGAGATTTAGAAATCCAATTAAATAAAATTTCGAGATATGATTTCGAAACTAAATATTGTTATTAAGTAGATTTCGAGATATACGGGAATTTTATCTTATAGAAACGGAACATAAAAAGGAATGTATTGAAGGAATGGCTTCTTTACATTTTTATACTGAATTTAGTATTCCATGGATATGGAGATGGACTCATGAAGTGGGTTATACCCAGCAAAAAATTCCATGTCTTAAAATAAACTTTTATATAAAGTTTTGGAAAAAAATGATAAGAAAAACAGCCACTGGTGAATATGAAAGCCAGCAGACGATCGATAAGTTCGAAGAGAAAATTTCTCTTTATAAAAATGCGATTAATAATCGTGAGCAAAGAGAAGCTCCTAGTCCTTTTGAGATGATTTCTCAAAGGATTAATTTACAGAAGGGTAAAATGAAGCCCGATGAAATTATTGATGTCTACTTCGAAGAAATGAAGAAAGACATTGCAAAAAATTTTGGTATGGATATTGGAGATATTTCGATGGGGACATCTTCAAAAAATGAAGATGATGAAGAATATTGCCTTGCTGGTGAAGGACAAGATCCGAAAAATCCGGATGACTTTATTATCGAAGAGATAATAGGAGATAATGCGATGGATCTCATGGGACAAGAAATCGCAACAATTAAAGAAAAAGTGGCGCAAATAGTTAAGACCCGTGAAGAAATAAAGGAGTCTAACGCCAAAGATGCTCTCAAAATCAGAGAAATTAAAGATGCCATGGATAAAGAAAAAGTGGTTCACTATTAGCTTTAATAAAGCTAAAGAAGACTCTAGCTGTCAAGACTTTTTGACAAGTGGGGCGGCTAAGAAGAAATTTTTTTTTTACTTTTTATTTTTGTACTTTACTTTTCCCTTCTATTTATAGAGTTGAAGCTAATAAGCTTCAGGTGTGCCTTAATTTACATTCTCTTGTACTCTCTCTTCCTTCTCTCTTGTAATTCCCCTCTACTGTAAAATATTTTAAGGAATAAACGTTGAAGTTTCCTGTATGACTACTCCTCATTTAAGTAAGTTTTTTAATTTTGTTATTTCTTTTATTTTATCTTTCTTAGCCTTAATGAAAGGCTAAATTTCATCGTTAAACTACACCAAGATGCCTTAATACTTTAATCATGGTTTTATATCATATTTCTATACATATATTAATATGATGTAATTAATATTTTCTTTTATAAAAAAATCTTTTAAAAATCGATTAAAAGAATTAAATTTTACATAAAGGTTGTGAAAAAATTGATTTTGATTAATTCTGTGTTGGCTCTTGGCAAAGCCCGTGTTTCTGAAAGTAAGGCGTTTGAGGGCATGGCTGTTACCGATTGAATTAGTCAAATGAAAATTTTATCATGTAAAAATCCTTGTATCCTATGATTTAATTCTAACAATCACAAAAATAAATTTTATCTTCGTTTTGGATTTTTGGTATATAGGCTGGAATACCTTGGGTCCGAACGGGATCAGACTGTTTACAGTTTGATAACTGACTAATAGGTTTAACAACATCACGTACCTTCTTTCCAATTTTCACTTTTTCACTTTTAGTTTTAATTTTTTGTAAAGATCCTCTCCGTATGGTATCAGAGCCATGGTGGGAGTATTAAGAAGTTAAGGTGTAGTTTAACGTCTTATTCAAATGAATTTGATGCGTAGAAAAGATACTGTTAAAAACAGTATTGAAGAGGAATATGATGTTCCTCAAGATTTAGATAAATTAAATCGTTGGACAATTCCTAAGATAGATTATAAAATAATCTATGAATTAGGAACTTTTGAAAAATTAGGCTTGAAACAGGTAGTCAAAACTACTGAAGAAACTATATCTCTTAATAATGAAGAGATGGTTATTAGACTTCTAAGTAACAGAGACTTAGAAAAATATAGAATAAACCATAAGTTTATTCATATTGGGTTAGTTCAAGTTGCCTTTAAGCCTTTAACCTTAGAAGGATTACCAGAAAGTTTTATAGCATCTCTTAGAGATGGTAGAAATCTCGACTGGAAACAATCCCTTATGGGAATAATTCAGTCTAGTCTGGCACATGGTCCAGTCTATTTTAATCTCCAATTATCATTGACTGATGTCAATATATTGGACGCTCTGACATTAAATGTCAAAACTCATGGATATAATTATGCTCCGGGTTCGGAAGTAATTTGTATCTGTTATAGAATTTATTATAAACCTTTATATACGCTTAATCCTCAATGCAAAATCGTTGATAAACCCATCAACGAAACTGTTTTAATAGAAAGTAATTTTAGTAAATCTAATATTACAACTCGTAGATCTATTAATGGGAAGAAATTCAATTCCCAGAAAATTGGGTTATTGAACGAGCTATGCCTCTGCAACCCAAAATTAAGAAAAATCCTACTCAAATAATACATACAACAGATGGAACTGTTAAAATACACTTTGAGCAGGATAGAAAATCTGTCGATGTAAAAACTCCGAGATCTAGAATTACTAGATCAAGCTCATCACACTATCATATATCACCATGTGATTATATGATAAGATCTCCTTCTAGAGCTTCGACTTCTCAGATTAGAGAATCAGCCTCTAGTGATTATCTTCAAAATAAGGTTGGAGAATTAAGAATTAATCCTGATAATATTGTTCATGGTGTTTTTAAAAATCAAGACGAGGAAATAACCGAGTCATAAATGGATTTTCGTGTTTAATTGATTTTAAACCAAGAATTGATTTTAGTCCGGGATCACCGATAAAGAAAGAAAATTCAACAAGAATTTAATCAACCCAAATGGAAACTTTTTAGAAAATGGTTTTTCGAAAACTTTAATAAAGGAGATAAAAATATTATTCAAGAAAAATTTTATAAAGATCTTGAAAGACGAAATGAAAAATTGCCTTTCGTTCCTTGGTTTTTATCAAGATATTTTAAAAATATGATTTCTGTTCTTGAAAGAACTTATAAGCTTTCGAATGGGAAAAATATTAATTCTATCTTTCCTCCTCAAACCAGTTTCCAAATGGAAAAAGAAAATGAAATTAGGTCTTTTAATGCTTTTCAAAAATTATTTGAAAAAGAAAATGATACGCTTTCTATTACTATTAATCATATTAATAGTCTTTTAAAACAACAAAATTATACAAATATGTATGTTATTGTTTTAGGAGAACAAATTTCTTTATTAAGAAAGAATATTGAAGAAATTTCGTCTTCAATAAAAGACATAAAAAATTATCTTTTAATAAACAAAGATAAAGTTGAAGAAAAAATAGCTAATAAAGCTTCTCCGAGTGTTCAGCCTCCTCCTAAAATTATCGATTTTAAATTAGAATCAATTTTTAATATTGAAAATTTACTTAATGAAAAGCTTAAAGATTTAAAACTTAATACTTTAAGCGGAGAATTTGAAGAAAAACTTGAACATTCTGATAGTATCTATAATACTTTTAATGAAGAATTAAATAAAATCAAACAACGAAACTATTCCAGTAAACCCATTCAAACAAAATTTTATTATCCAAGACCAACTCCTCAAGATGTCTTGTTCGAAGAACAAGAATTGACACTTAATAATTCTTATAGTGGCAGGAGTATTTATGAGTGGAACTTAGACGGTTATACTGAAAGACAAATTTTTAATATGATACATAGAATGCTTATGTATAGTACAATATGCAAAGCTAATCATAATAGCGACAGAGTTGTTGCTAAAATGATTGTTGCTGGCTTCACTGGTCAATTAAAAGGATGGTGGGATAATTATCTTACTCCTCGTGAGCAAGAAGAAATTTATCTTACCATGAAAGAAGAAAATGACGAATTAGTCGAAAATGCAGTTTATACACTGTGTATTAATATAATAGAACATTTTACAGGCCGATGGTCTGATAATTCTGAAAATATTAGAACTCTTCTCCAAAACTTAAGATGTAAAACTCTTACATCTTTTAGGTGGTATAAAGATACTTTCCTTAGCCGTGCTATGGAACTTCCAGAGTCTAATAGTACACATTGGAAATCCAAATTTATTGATGGTTTACCTTCACTCTTTGCAGAAAGAGTAAGAAATAATCTTAGAAAAGGAGAACCGAGTATAGATTATAATTCTTATACTTACGGTAAACTTATTGGTATTTGTACTCAAGAAGGTTTAGCTTTATGCAACGAAATAAAGCTGAACAAACAAATTAAGAGAAATTCTCTTAATGAAAAGAAACAATTAGGAGATTTCTGTGATCAATTTGGCATAGAAAATCCTTCTACGAGTAAACCTCGTAAAGAATATAAACCTAAAAAATATTCTCCTAAACAATATGAAAGGAAAAAATATAGAAAATCTAAAAGAAGAGAACAAAAACTTTTAAAAGATAATAAAGATTATCAATATAGAAAAAAATTTTCCTCCAATTGTTTGTAGAAAATGTGGAAAAATAGGTCACAAAGCAAAAACTTGCTGGACCAAAAAGAAAATTAATAATTTAAATATTGATAATGATTTAAAAGAAACATTATCAAAAATTCTGTTAGAATCAGACAGTGAAACTTCTTCGAGTGATGAAAACAATATCATCGAAGATATTTCATCGTCAGAATCTGAAGAATGTCAAAATTGTCAAATAGGACAATCTTGTTCTAAAAAAATTAGAAGCTCAGAATATGAATCAGAAGATAATAATTTATACCAAATTATTTCTCAATTCCAAGAATTAAATGTTCTTGATAATAATCTTCTCGAAATATTAAAACATACAGAAGACCCAGATCTAAAAAATCATATAATCAAAATATTAATTCAAAAAGAGGAAGAAACTTCAAAAGAAGTTATTCCTAAAAGTGAACCTTATAAAATGTCCGAAGTAATGAAATTACTTCAAAATAAAAATAAATATAAGAATGAATCTCCTGTTAATATTAAAGATTTGACAATTGAAATTTCAAATCTTAAAACTGAAATTAAAAATCTAAAATTAAGTCATATTGACTTAGAACGAAGATTTTCTAGATTAGAAAAAGGAAAAGAAAAAATTGAAGAATTAAAAAATTATGAAGAATTTACTAATATTTCCTTAAATGATAAAGATGATAATTTTCTTTCAACACTTGAAGTAATAACTTCGCAAAAATGGTTAGTGAAAATATCACTACTCATTGACGGAAATTTTCAAAAGAATCTGATTGCACTAATTGATAGTGGAGCAGATTTAAATTGTATTCAGGAAGGAATAATTCCTACACAATATTTCTATAAAACAACTCATTCTCTTAGCTCTGCAAGCGGAGAAAAATTGCAAATTAATTATAAAATTCCTAAGGCCTATATTTGTAAAAATAAGGTCTGTATTCCTACTTCATTCTTGTTAGTCAAGAATATCACGAACCAAGTAATTCGTGGTACTCCTTATCTTAGGAAGATATTTCCTATAAAAAATATTGATGATTATGGATTTAAAGGAAGCTTCGATAACAAAGAAGTATACTTTGAATTCATTACTGAACCATTTTCTAGGATTCTTAATGAAATCAAGGATTCTATTCTTATCAAAGCAAAAGAAAATCAGGTAAATTATCTGAAGCAAGAAATCAGTATACTTACGATTGAGGATAAACTCCAAAATCCTAAGTTACAAGAAAAAATAAAAATACTACATAATGAATTTACGTTACAAATATGTAACGATTTACCTAATACTTTTTGGAATAGGAAAAAGCATATTGTTACATTACCTTATGAGGAAGATTTTAGTGAGAAAAATATTCCCACTAAAGCTCGTCCTTGTCAGATGAATTCGGAATTATTAGAATTAAGTAAAAAAGAAATAACTTCTCTTTTACAGAAAGGTTTAATAAAACCTTCAAAATCTCATTGGTCGTGTACTGCCTTTTATGTTAATAATCATGCAGAAAAGGAAAGGGGAGCACCAAGGTTAGTTATTAATTATAAGCCTTTAAATAAAGTTTTAAAATGGATTAGGTATCCTATTCCTAATAAAATAGATCTTTTAGATCGTTTATTTAATGCCATTATATTTTCAAAATTTGATTTAAAATCAGGTTTTTGGCAAATTCAAATAGCCGAAGAAGATCGGTATAAAACTGCTTTTACTGTCCCAATTGGACAATTTGATTGGAATGTTATGCCCTTTGGTTTAAAAAGTGCTCCTTCTGAATTTCAAAATATAATGAATGATCTTTATTCCTTATAGTAATTTTATCATCGTATATATTGAAGATATTTTAATTTTTTCCAAAGATATTGAAACTCATTTTAAACATCTTGATATTTTCAAGAAATTTGTTATTCAAAATGGTTTAGTTATATCCAGCCCAAAAATGGTTTTATTTCAAACTAAAGTTCGATTTTTGGGTCATACTATTGAAAAGGGTAATGTTAACCCAATTAATAGAAGTATTGAGTTTGCGTCAAAATTTCCAGATCAAATTCTTGATAAAACTCAACTTCAAAGATTTTTAGGGAGTCTTAATTATATTTCTCCTTATTATGAAAATCTTGCAATTGATACATCTATTTTATATGATAGATTAAAAAAGATTCCATGTTAGTGGACAAATAGTCACACTGAAGCAATTAAGAAAAATAAGAATAAGGTTACGCATTTACCTTGTTTAATGCTTGCAAATCCTAATTGGCAAAAAATTATTGAAACTGATGCTTCTGATTTAGGCTTCGGAGGAATCTTAAAACAAGTTTCCCCAGAAGACAAAAATGATTATTTAGTTAGATTCCATTCGGGGAAATGGAATAATGCTCAGAAAAATTATGCTACTATAGCTAGAGAAGTCCTCGCTATAGTTAAATGTGATGCCCGGGGCCGAAGAGGGTGGGGAGTGATCGCCGGTGCCAGGGTGCACGGACAAGGAGCGGCTCCTGGCAAGGCTTCTAGGCGAAGGGGTACATGAACGAACCGATCCGACACCCGAATGAGAGGGGATCCTGAGACTGACAATGTATGGGCGTGTCAGGCTAAGAATCATATAATAGAATTGATAGTACTACTCATATCACCAAGGTCGACCTACCTTTTCGGGAGTCCATCCGAAAGAACTTCGAAGTTAAGCGTGCTTGACTTGAAGCAATCTTAGGATAGGTGACCCCCTGGGAAGTTTGCCCAGGGTGCGTGTGAGCGAGGACGAAGCACGCTGAAAGGTTAAATGGTGGTACAGTGGGGCCACACTATCAGTCGGAGTGTGGTGGGCCCAACCCCACTGGTCCTGGTAGGGATCGATGCTATAGTGACACCCGGTATGGGACGGATCGTTACAGGTGGTATCAGAGCACAACCTCTCGCAGTACGGTGCTGGTTCGGGGACGAACCAGGCGGAAGCTGGTGGGCATGTGACGCCCGTGGCCGAAGAGGGCGGGGAGTGATCGCCGGTGCCAGGGTGCACGGACAAGGAGCGGCTCCTGGCAAGGCTTCTAGGCGAAGGGGTACATGAACGAACCGATCCGACACCCGAATGAGAGGGGATCCTGAGACTGACAATGTATGGGCGTGTCAGGCTAAGAATCGTATAATAGAATTGATAGTACTACTCATATCACCAAGGTCGACCTACCTTTTCGGGAGTCCATCCGAAAGAACTTCGAAGTTAAGCGTGCTTGACTTGAAGCAATCTTAGTGTTAGGATATTTTAGTGATTGTGCCAATAGTTTAAGTCTTGGGATTTATTTTGTAATTATCCTTAGAATTTGGGCTTTGGACTAGAATGTAATTTCTTAATCTTTTGTGATTGGGCCTTAATATACCTAGGGTAAATGTGGTATATAAGGTGTTACCAACTCACTTTGAAAGGTAATCAAAGATTAAAAAGCTAAAACTCGTTTTCACACACTACACACACTACAAGGTGAGAAACTCTCCCTTTTCATTCCATCTAGCTTCTTTGATTCCTTGTTTGGTGCATTTCGGGACCAACAAGTGGTATCAGAGCGAACGTGGATCGATCTGCATTGATTTGAATCCAGTTTCGTTCGATTCCGAGAAAGATCAAAGGTGTTTTGAGCAAAATACTAGTTTCGGCATTTTGGTTTCGTTTTGGGGTTTTTATGTGTTGTTTTTGTGTTTAAAACCTTTCCCCAGATCGATCCTAGGCCTAAAATGTTTTTAGAACACTTTTGGATCAGTTTTAACGAGTTTTGAGCAAGATTTAAGCAAAAGTTTTCCAGAAAAAGTCATTTCGGCCATTCTCTGTTTTTGGTCGATTTGATCCTTTTTTTGTTGTTTTTAGCTCACAAATCGGTCGATTATGTGTTTAGGGAAGAATTTCTGAAGTTTAGGATCAAGTTTGAGCGATTTTGGTTGAGATTTGAGCGAGAACGAGGCGATTTTCTGGCAAAACGCATGAAGGCAATGGAACAGTACGATGATGTTCTTGGCCGCGAAAGTTTTTGCTGAATCGTTCAAAACCGCGAAAATTTCTTGTCTGCGAAATTTTATTCCGAGAAATTTGAACCGCGAAACTTTCATTTACACTGCATTTTTCGCAACTGCCTGCCTTTAAAATCCGAGAAATTTCATATCCAAGAAAGTTCATTCCGCGAATTTCTTTAAGCTGCGAAATTTCCTTTTTTTTCTCCAAACTTGCGAAATTCTTTAACTTGCGAAATTATTTCTTGCGAAGCCTGAAAATTTCTTGTCCGCGAAATTTTATCCCGAGAATTTTTAAAACCGCGAAACTTTCCCTTAAACTGCATTTTTCGCAACTGCCTAATATCAAGATCCGAGAATTTAAGCCGCGAAACTTTCACTTATACAATTTCTTTTTTCGCTATTGTTTACCTTCATAATCCGAGAAATTCCTTATCCAAGAAAGCTTATTCCAAGAATTTCTTTGGCCGCGAAAAATTTTTTTAACTTGCGAAATTTGGTAAACACGCGAAATTTTCTTGCGAAGTCTTTCTTGCTAAGCTCTAAAACCCTGTTATCTGCGAAAATGATTATACCCGAGAAAATTTTGTAAGGCCATACTGTTCATGTTTCGATGCGAAAGTTTCCTTAACACGCGAAATTTTCTTACTTACACTGTTCATCTCTTGATGCGAAAGTTTCTCATTGCGAAAATTTCCAAAAAATCACACTTCACCTCCCATTGCGAAATTTTGTAACTTGAGAAAATTCTCTCGCGAAGCTTTAATTTCTCAAACTTGCGAAAGCTTTATAACTTGCGAAAAATCTCATGCGAAACTTTAAAATTTTCCACTAGCGAAATATTTACAAGTTACGAAGTTTTCTAGCGAAGCTCAAAAATTCTCATCTTGCTAAACCTTTTAACGTGCGAAATTCTTCAACTTGCGAACTTCTCTAACGTATTAATTTCTTCTAGGGTTAAAATATTCTCGGGTTAAATCTTTCCAAACCGATTTAAGATTTGATCAGTACACCTTGATTTTTTTAAAATACTAGAACTTCTCCTAATTTCTAAATATATTTCCGTTCACACATTATCGACCGTCACACACGATCACTTAGTTCTAAGAAATTCTTTAAACGATTTTCTTCTCAAAACTCTACATATTAAACTCGTATTTATCATCTCGTTCGTTACTAACTTTCTTATCTCTAAAAGATCAAAACCACGGACGATTCGACTGCACCAACCATGTCCACCACGTATGACATCTCCATAGTGGGCTCCGACACCAGGCCTCCGATGCTGCGACAAGGCGACTACAGCATATGGACAAACCGGTTCCTCACGTTCATCAGGAACAAAGGCGCACCACTCTCTCAATACCTTCTGGACTCCATCTTCAACGGCCCAGCACAGTTCTGGACAATAGTCCCTGCACAGCCAAATGCAAATCCTCCCATGGATGAACGCCGCACTCCAAGAGGTCCCATCAATGAGGATGAATTGGCTCGCGAACAGGCCGACGAGACTGCCAAAGGATACCTCTTCCAAGCTTTGGGAAACGAGGTCTACGGTCACGTTGAGTGCTGCACAACTGCCAAGGAGATATGGGATGAACTTGCTGAAATTATGGCTGGCACAACTGAAAGTGCACAGGGGAGGAAATCAGCATGTCTCTCGCAGTATGAACACTTCCAGGCCTATGAAGGAGAGGAACTGCGCGACACATACCTCCGATACTTGAAGGTCATCAATGAACTCAAGAAAGCCAGGATCTCGAGGGACAAATTCGATATCAATAACCGCTTCCTTGGTAGCCTCAAACCCCATTGGGGCAATGCAATCGTGATGATGATTCAGAGTAAGGACCTCTCCAACACTTCCATCCATGCTCTTTATGACAGTCTGTCTGCCTATGCTCCATATGTGCAACCTCAGTCCACCAACACTCGAGTCGACCCACTGGCCCTCCTCTCGAACAAAACCAATGAACGATCTTCCACCACTAAGACCAAACAAAACAAAGGGAAGCTACCAGCTGTTGTTTCTGACACCTCTTCAGGATCCGAAGCTGATACAGAATCAGACGAAGATGTTCGTGATATACGCAAGCAACTGGCAATGCTCACTAAGTTGGTCTCAAAGAAGATCGGAAAAAAATCCTCATCCTCTTCCAATCGCCAAAGAACATATAGCGGCATCAAAAAGACCACTCCCACAGAGGAAGCCAAGCCAACAAAGAAAGAAGAGGACTCCGCACCTCAAAAGTCCGTGAAGTGCTTTAGGTGTGGAAAAATGGGGCACTTTGCCAAAGAATGCCACGCCCCACGCGTGAAGGACTCCAGCTACTACGACCGTAAGGCCAGATTGACCCGCAAGGTGGAAAGTGGGAAAGCTCTACTCACCGAAGAAGCAGAATGGGTGAATGACACTTCAGAAGACGAGGAGCCTAAGGATGAAGATTGCTGCATGGCAAGGCTGGTCGAACATGACAAGGACGAGGAGATGGATCACACCGGTGAAAACACAGCTAATACTCCTACCAACGCTGCGTCTGAGGTACGAATCTCACACCTAGATGATGTGTTTACTCACCGACACGCCATTAAGAAACCCACCGTAGACGCTAGGGATTATGATGAACTTAAGCTAAAATTTGAAAACAACTATGCCTTACTTAGTCTAAAAGTAGAAGAACTTGCCTGTGCAAACGAACGTCTAATAGCCTCTGAAGCTTTAGTCAAACGTCTGCAAAGCAAGAACAAACAAAGTGAGACTAAGGTTAAGGAAACTACACTAGCCATAAGTTCATGTGAAACCTCTCGCCTCCTGACGGCCTCCCAATATGAACTGCTTACAAAGGAAAGAGTTAGGCTATACCGCAAGGTGAAAGAACTTGAAGAGCAACTTCACCTTAGAAACGAAAACACACACATCTTAAGCCTTTTGAACCAACCAATGGAAACAGGATTCTACAACGCCAGGAGGGGGATCGGACTGTCTAGCAATTGTAATCCAACACCGCTTATAGTTAAAAGATATAACATGTGCAACACTACGTTCTTGCAAACAAGAAATGGTGCCCCCCCGCAGCTTAAACCATTTGTGAGATCATCATTCGCTACCATCTCAGAAGAAACAAGAGAACAGAACATTCATTGGGCAGAAATTGCGTATGACTACACAGAATTGAATATTAGAGATAAGACTAAGATATCCTCACTCCCGGAGAATGTCGAAACCTTACTCCCTAATAAAGAACAGGAAGTCGCTTCTCAAGATGTGATCTCTCGTACTTACATCCCAAAGAAACTGCTACTCATAGCAGAACTTGAACGACAACTAGAAGTAGAAAGGAAGGCCTTTGCAAAAGAGCGAGATGAGCTACTTAGCAAAATCTACACACTAGAAAAATTTCCCAATACGAACTATCCCTCCACATCAAGTCAAGTACCCGATTCTCTAACATGTAAATGTAAGAGGACGGCGAAAATGACTCCTGAAGCTGACATATGTTCTAACACTAACTCTAGTATTCTTATGGAAACAGGGAATGTGAGTTCGACGTTTCTGGAAGGCAGCTCGTATCAGACAAAGGCAAATCCGCTCTTCGATGACAAGAAGAAAAGATCATCCTATATTCGTCTTTCCTCTCTATGTACTGAATCCCAATGTCCTAAGGTCGTAGACAACTATGTTGCCAAAACTTATCTTTCTTTTACCAAGCTTATGTCTATGTGCTGCTGCAATGATTTTGTTCTCCCACGATTTCACGAATATGAAACACATGAACACGCAACACTCCGACCTCGCAAGCGAACCTTCTCTGCGACGTCTTCGAATTCTCCCATCTCACCAAAGCCTAAGGTCAAGCGAAAGCGTCTCTCGTCGACAAACGTAAACTCACCCACTTCTCGCAAGCCAAAGGTGACCAAAACCGAAGCACGAAAACGACGACCACATTCCCCGCGCCAATTCATGTATAAGACGCCATACATGCAAGCACAAATTAGGAAAATATGGGTTAGAAAAACAATAATCCCGCCTAATCAAACAAACGACAAAGGGAAAGCTAGATTAGAATCAACGCAATCTAATTTAGAATCCACATTTCCCATTAAGCGCATGAAAATTTTACCTGTTTCACAAGAATGCCCCGTCAGTAAACGGGGACCCAACATTTGCTAATGATTGCAGGTCTGTCATGTGTGGTATCTAGACTCGGGTTGCTCCACACACATGACGGGGAACAAGGAGCTGCTGAGCAACTTCTCCGAGCGCTATCTCGGAAGGGTCTCCTTCGGAAACAGTCAAATGGCGCCAATTCTCGGAACTGGTGATCTCGTCCATGACAAACTGACGATCAAGGGCATCTCCTACGTTGAGGGTTTGAGCTACAATCTCTTCAGCATTGGTCGTTTCTGCGACAAAGGATACAAGGTTCTCTTCGAATCTGATATCTGCAGCATCATAGATGCCTCGGGACTGCCACTTCTTTCTGGAACGCGCACGTCTCACCTCTACGTACTCAATCTCACGACCTCTCGACCAGTATGCCTTCTCTCTCGGGCTGCACCCAAGTTAAATGATCTATGGCACCGACGTCTCTCACATCTCAATTTCAAGACTATCAACAAACTGCGTCAAGATAAACTCGTCAACGGTCTACCCCAACTAACATATCATAAGGAACATCTCTGCTCTGCCTGTGAATTGGGGAAGATGAAGCGATCGTCTCACATATCCAAGGAAACACCGTCCTCTAAGCTAATCCTCGAGCTCTTACATATGGATCTATGTGGCCCAATGCCTACGGCCACTCTCGGAGGAAGACGGTATATTCTTGTGATTGTCGACGATTTTTCACGCTACACGTGGACGAAACTCATTCGTACAAAGGATGAAGTTCCTAATATAATCATCGAGTTTGTTGTTACGTCCCAAACTCTTCATCAACAGAAGGTTAGGATTATCAGAACTGACAACGGAACTGAGTTTAAGAACAAGAAGCTCAGTGATTTCTATGCCACTCAGGGCATCACTCAGCAGTTCTCAGCTGTGAAGACACCGGAACAGAATGGTGTCGTTGAGCGTAAAAACAGGACACTTGTTGAAGCAGCCAGGACTCTTCTCATCCAATCCGGCCTTCCTCACTCTCTTTGGGGCGAAGCCATTCAAACGGTCTGCTACACGCAAAACCGGGCTTCCATCCACAAGAGATTCAACCGCACTCCATACGAGATGTTGAACAACCGTCGTATACCAGATATATCTTATCTAAGGGTCTTCGGTTGCCGATGTTTTGTTGCCAATGATCGCCAACATCTTGGGAAGCTTGATCCAAAAGCTCTCGAAGGAATCTTTGTTGGATATTCGCTGAACTCGAAGGCATACAGAGTCTATCTTAAAGAGAAACGATCGGTCATTGAGAGCACAAATGTCACATTTGACGAAAGCGAAGGCGACCTCATGGCTTCTGCTCATATCAGACCAGAACCAGGTCTTCTACAGTCGTTGACAAAAGGTCAACCTTCAATGGCGGGAACTTCCTCATCTGAGGGCAATTGTGGCGAATTGGATCTCGATCTGCTCTTCGAGTACTTCTACCCAATTCCCAAGACTCCCGTCGCCACCACTCAACCTACCGCTGCACCCACTCCACCTACACCACCAGCTACCGGCAATAACGTCGTCCCTCCAAACATGGATGCACTCAATCTTAACGAAGACGACATTCTACCCAACCCTGGGAATATTGCTGATCCTGATGCTGAACCCTCTCAATTAAATACGATTGAGATCTCTTCTTCGGACACCGGGCCCCAATCTAATGAGTTTCAAGTAGACACTAATGCGGCCAGCTCCTCACAAACCAACGTACCACTTTGGGCTCGCTCTCACCCTACCGATCAGATTATTGGGGATCACACATCCGGTGTTTCGACACGTTCGGCTACGATGAATGAAAGTTTGTTTGCTTGCTATCTCAGTCAAGTCGAACCATCACGAGTAGCAGAAGCTCTCAATGATCCTGATTGGCTGATTGCAATGCAGGAGGAAATAAATCAGTTTGAACGCCTACAAGTTTGGGAACTCGTACCACGACCTCACAATAGGTCCATTATCGGCACAAAATGGATCTTTAAGAACAAAAAGGATGAAGATGGTGTTGTTATTCGCAACAAAGCAAGACTTGTGGCTAAGGGGTATAACCAACAAGAAGGCATCGACTACGATGAAACCTTTGCCCCAGTTGCCAGGATCGAAGCCATACGAATGTTTCTTGCCTTTGCTGCTCACAAGAACTTTAAAGTCTACCAAATGGACGTGAAGACGGCATTTCTGAATGGATTTCTCAAAGAAGAAGTGTACGTTGATCAACCTGAAGGGTTCTTGAGCGAAGAGTTTCCTCATCACGTATATCGACTCTACAAGGCCCTCTACGGACTAAAACAGGCTCCCCGAGCTTGGTATGACGTCCTGTCAGATTTCCTCGTTCAGTCTGGATTCAAGAAAGGATCTCTGGATACAACCCTCTTCACCAAGCGGAGTGGCCCGGACATCATGATTGTACAGATTTATGTCGATGATATCATTTTTGGATCAACTGAACCACAACTATGTGAAGAGTTCGCAGAATTGATGAAGGAAAAATTTGAAATGAGTATGATGGGCGAGCTGAATTTCTTTCTTGGCCTTCAAGTAAAGCAACTCCCCGATGGAATCTTCATCAGCCAGTCCAAATACATCCATGACATTCTCGAGAAATACGGAATGAAGGATGCTAAGACTGCTGCAACACCTATGTCTCCCTCTGGCCGACCCGATGCGGACCCATCGGGTGCTCCAGTTGACCAAACCATCTATCGAGGGATAATAGGATCTCTTCTGTACCTCACTGCTAGCCGACCAGATATCGTTCTCTCAACAGGCATCTGCGCGCGTTTCCAGGCAACACCAAAGGAATCCCACCTCACTGCTGTTAAAAGGATTCTCCGCTATCTTAAAGGGACACCCAATCTGGGTTTGTGGTACCCCACTCAATCGGACTTCAAGCTGGTTGGATTCTCTGACTCGGATTATGCAGGATGCAAGATGGACAGAAAAAGCACCTCTGGAGCTGCACACTTCTTGGGCGGTAAACTCGTAAGTTGGTCGTCTCGAAAACAAAACTGTGTCTCAACTTCGTCGACGGAGGCAGAATATGTCGCCGCTGCTAGTTGTTGTTCACAGCTTTTGTGGATGAGAACCCAACTACGAGATTTTAATATTCATGTTGATAAAATTCCTATTTATTGTGACTCAAAGAGTGCGATAGCGATGACGAGTAATCCAGTACATCACTCGCGAACGAAACACATAGACATTCGTCACCACTTTATCAAAGAACATGTCGAACAAGGGACGATTGAATTGCACTACGTCACAACCGAAGATCAACTGGCCGACATTTTTACAAAACCGTTGGATGTCAAACGATTCCAACACCTTGTGACTATGTTGGGCATGCTAAATCTTCCGTTGTGATCAATCGACCCTACCTAAATTTTTGATAAAGTGTACATATTTCCTCCTCACTTCACTCCATTTTCTATGTGTTTTCCAAATTATGTCTTTTAAGGGGGAGTTTTCGATTAAGGGGGAGCGTCTGATTTTTCTATTTATTTAAAATGGGAGTTTTTATGTTAAGGGGGAGTTTTTCTGATTTTGCCTTATTTTTTTAAAAAAAAAAAAAAAAAAAAAAAAAAAAGGTCAAACGGGGTCAAAATTGGACCAATTGAACTTCAATTGGACCCAATTTTGACCAAGCCCGCAACATATAAACCAGTTGAGGTTTGACCAAGCCCACGAATGTTCGGCCCACGAAACTCAAAATTCGCATGAACAGTACCCACGAATTTCGGCCCATATTCACAAAATTCGCATAAACAGTATCTAAAACCCCTAAAACCCCAAAACACTTAACATTATTCACTATCCTAAAAATTCCCAAGAAAAAATTCAAAAAATTCGTAACCCCTCTTTCAAAATTCGCAACTCCTCGCATCATCGTCGACCTCAAATCTGCATTCAAAACTTGTTTATCTGCGTTCTCCATCATCAAAATCAGCTTTTCGGTATGGATACACGTCAAATAAACGAAGTTCCGTTCAGTATTATCCTGTTTTGTCCCGATTTTGATTTAATCTGTTAGGTTAGGATTAACTTTTCTCGGATCTGAATCGAACGCATGTTAGATTATTGATTTTTAATACCCCCAAATATGCATTGCCCATTCAGTTTCGTGTCGATTGAGTCCAGATTATCGCATTTTGGTTAAGATTCGCGTAGGTCTAAGGCAAAAATTCAGTGCGTCATTTCGAATGTTTTAATACCATGTTCTTCACCGCGAAAATTTTTCTGAGAAATTGCTTTAAACGTTAAAATTCGCTGCTACAGTGAGCAGGGTTCCGCGAAATTTTATCCGAGAAATTTCGAGTGTTAAAATTTTTCGCTGCTACAGTGAGTTAAAATTCTGCGAAAGTTTTCCATGCTACAATATGCATAACCCTGCGAAAATTGTATCCGAGAAAATTTCCTGAAAATTACATTGAACATTGATTTTTTCGCGGCTACAGTGAGTAAAATCCCGAGAAGGTTTTCATATGTCATAATTTTCGCTGCTACAGTAAGCCATACCACGCGAAATTTTCGCACCCTTCACTCCATATCACATCTTTTCGCATGCGAAACTTCGATAACTTGCAAAATTTTTCACTTCACGCAAAACTACACTCTGACTGTGAGAGTTCCTTAAAGTGCGAAAAGTGTTCTTACATGCGAAATTTTACCCTCAATGCGTAATTTACAAAACCTGCGAAAATTTTCATTACATGCGAAAATATTTCTCGATGTGTCTATATAAGATGATTTGCGAATTTTCTCACTACATGCGAAAATTTTTCATACTTGCGAACTCAGTGCGAAAATCTCTCATAACATGTCTATGTGCTGTTCCTTGCAAAAATTGCCTAATACATGCGAAAATTTTCTCTATCTGCGAAGTTTCCCTGCTATGCGAAAAATTAACATTACATGCGAAATTTCTACGAATTACACTTTGCGAAAATTTTCCCTGCATGCGAAATTTTCCACAATATGCGAAATTTTATCTCAGCACGTCTATATGTTACAACTTGCAAAAACTTTTCATACTTGCGAAAGTCTTCTCTAACTGCGAAAATCTTCCAACACATGCGAAATCTCACTAAATGCGAAATTTCTGTGCTATATGCGAAAATTCAACTCTACATGCGAAAATTGTCTTCAATTCAAAATTTCTAAGTGCTGTAAATCTTTCTCGGTGCATGCGAAGATTTTGGATAATATGCGATTCCTAACTTGCGAAAATTTTTCCAAGCATAAGAAATTTTATTTCTACGTGTTATAATCTGCGAAAATTCTTTCATTACATGCGAAATTTCTTAACGTGCGAAATTTCTGTGGCTGAGTGCGAAATTTCTTGAAACATGAGAAAATCCCTTGAAACAAAGATAAGTTGCGAATTTTTTCTCATTGCATACGAAAATTTTGACAACGTGCGCGATTTCTTAACTTAAGAAAATTTTCCATACTTGCTAAATTTTACACAAAATGCGAAAATCTTCTTGACTTATCTATGTGTTACACTTAGTGTCGAAACTCTTAACGACTATGTCGAAGGGACCCTAAAATAGCTTAAATGTGAATTTTTCTTATATATAATCTTGGGCAATCCTATGTCTATTTTTATCATTTTTGTGACTTAGTCAGTACTAATCCTATTACGATTACTGTCAAACACAGATATGACTGAAAAGAATCAGAGCACTATTGAAGCTCTTGAGGCGGCTGCACTCCAACGGGACATCACTCGCATCGAACTCCACACGCGTACCTATGTCCCACCAGCCGAGGAGATCTTCCCACTAAGTCAATGGGCAGCCCTAATTCCCAACAACTACATGGTGGACCTGGAAAGTTTTCGGTGCGATGCCCCCGTCATCATAGAAATACTCAAAGGACACCCACTTCGCCACGCCCTAACTCATGGCGAACCAGAAGCACAGGTGTACCTCCAACAATTCTGGCATACGCTGCAGATAGCTGGACCACTACGCCTTGCCAAGACCTTATCCGCCCATATCGATCAAGAAACGGTGGTCCTCACACCCAAAATACTCCAAGATGTTCTTCAACTCCCGGTCTACTCACCCTACGATCCACCACCAACACACGACCAACTCATTGAAGACATCGACAGACTGGGCTATCAACCAGATACCAAGAAGAAGAAAGGCCCACTTGCCCTCAGTGAAGTCACCACCCGCAACCTACCACAACCCTGGCGGACACTGTACCTGCTAGTGAACAAGTGCATGTCAGGAAAGCATGCTGGTCAGGATCGTGGAAACATTCAAATCCTCACCATCCTGACCGGCATCTCTCACAACCGGAAGTACAACTACGCCGACATCATATGGATGGACCTTGTCTCCATGATCCAGCGCCGCGACCGGGAAGTAGCCAAGGGAGTCCCGAACCGCTTCGTCCCATACATGCGATGGCTCCCAGCTCTGATCAAGCACTTCCGCCTGCACTCAACCAACATCCGCATCCGTCCGGCAGCAGAGCACTTCCAAATCCCAACTGTCGAGAAGTTCGCCAAGAAGAACACACCGGCGAAGGATCGACACGCAATGGTGATTCCGGACGACGTACTCGCATACGCCGACCAGACCAACCCGCACGTACGAGAATACCGTGCCGCAACCGCCACATTCCGTGAAAGCCCTCACCCACATTCCACCGTCCCTACGGAGCAGATCAACCCAACTGCTCCTATCCCCGGGACTAGCCACACCCCCCCCACTACCTCCAAAAAGTCATCGAGTCACGCCGCATCCTCTTCCACCCGCGTTCCGAAAAAACGGGCGCGTAAGGATGACGTAAGCCGTCTCACGGAGCGTCGATCGAAACAAAAACACGATCGACCTCCTCAGCCACAAATAAGCCGAGCCGAACCAATAGGCACAGGAGGTGATGTGTTCACCTCCCGAGTAGAAGTCGTGGCATCTGGCTCAACCACGCAAACGTCCCCCCTAGTCCACTTATCTTCCTCTCTACAGGAAGATATTTCATTCCACGAGGAGCCACGTATACCATCGACACCCCACTTGGAGGTGATCGATGTTGAAACAAGCAGTCCCTCGCCTCAGACTGCATCCTCTTCATGCACATCGAGTCTAGTGCCCTCACTCCCCATAATTCCTTACGTTTCTAGGACACATACACCTCTTACCGCACCACAGAGTCTTCGTGACTCTGTCAGAACGCTCGGTGATGTCTCTGTGACTGAGAGCGGAAGACCTAGCACGGCCAACATCACAACAACCGTGAGCCTAGGCCATCATTCGATTGAGTCTGTCTCATCGATAATGCTAACGGGAAGTCTGAGTGACCCCGTCTTTTCCAGTCCCGTGCAAACGGGCGGCCGATCGGCGATATTCACCGAGTCGGTGTCAGTTGGAGCTCTTCGTGACTCCAACTTGTTAGATTTACCCCACTTCATCACCGAGACCGCGCTAGAGACACGTCTTCAAGAGTTTGCAAAGACTCTTGAGGCGTCGATTTTAGATAAAGTCTACGCGCGTCTCGAAGCGTCCACGATCGACAAAGGCAAAGGTGTGGCCACGGAGACGCCACCACCGAAGCAAAATGAAGACGCGGACGCTGTTCTCTCCTCCATTTCCGCCAAGGAGCTCTTCTACCTCCTCAGAGCACGATTCGAGACAATGACGGAACTCGACGAGGAGGAACAACAGATGAAGAAAATCATGTTGCAACCAATGTCTTGCCGCACCCAAGGCGAGACTAGCGGGTTCAGGCGCGACGATCAAGACGATGATCAAGATCGCCGCGAGGGGGAGATAAATAGGCAGCTTGGCGCACAATCCCAAGGATACGTACAATCGACGCCGCCCTCCTCCTCTGGACCTGAAACGGCACCCGCAACAGAAACCTCACAACCCACTAGCCAAACATCCCATTCCATAAACCCCGAGTCACTAACCAAATCACCCTCACCACCACACACCAACGTCTCCAAAACTCTAATCGTCACATCGGCGATAGAGACCACCCCTACACCGTCTCCACTCACAGTTTCCGAACCTCTAACTGTCACATCGACGTTAGAGGTCACCACCACATCTACACCACCCGTCACTCAAATAATCCTCGCCAAAACCATCACCTCAACCGAACCACCAGAATCTCCACCAATTCCATCCCCACAATCCACAAACTCCTCCGACGCAACACCCTCGCCACCACACAGCGACACTCCTCTCAACACCGATCCCAACATAGCTCCCGAGGACGTCTACTGCGCACAGAACGAGATCGAAGCCTACATCTTCAACGATGAATGGCTGTACACACCCGTCGATGCAGTAGCAGCCAGGAAGCTGGTGGAAAACGCTCGATGTCTGCTGATGGAAGCCTCACTAACGCTGATCAACACAGCAGACAACGAGGACGGAGAGGAGTACGACGCTGAACCGGCCGAGCTTGAGGACATCCTGCAATTCCAAGCGCAGCAAACTGAGGCCCCTGCTGCTCAAACGGATGTACCCACGGTGAATATACCGGAAGCACCGTGGGAAAACAAAAAGATAACCGCGCCGTTTCAAGAAGAGATCAGGAAGAGGATCTGGCGACGCAAGGAGCAGATCATCACCACCTTCGACGAGTATGAGCTGATGAACATCCAAAGTTGGAGCGAGAGAAAGAAGCAACTCTATCGATGGAGCCTTCTGTGCCATAAATGCACAAATAGGAAGCTATCCGATGAGGATAACATCGCTCAGGAAATGAGTCGGGCCCCCATCTGCAAAGTCACTGACCTCCGCCAAGAGTCCAAAGGACCTGTCCATTACCCAGTATTCACGGTAATGAGGCAGGATGAGAGCTACTGTGAAGTCAGTGAGGCGGACTTCAAGTTTCTGCGCCTGGGCGACCTGTACAGCATGCTGGAATCCTTGAAGCAGTTCAGACTCGTCCTCAGGAGTTCTGGACATCTTGTACGTGCTGAACCGGTCACCATGGGATATGTGGCTATCAAACGCCACATGCTCCGACAGGTCAGATTCTTTGCCACCCACGATCTGCAGATGGCGGTGGAGCACAATCTGAAGAAGGTGAATCTGACTCGGCCATCCTTCAAGAATGCAGACGATTACCGAGAAGGCGATGTGATCGACGGAGACGATCCGGCGGTCGCTTACTCGAACTATAAAGGAAAAATGAGGATGCTGCGCTGCTCTGAAGTGGCAAAGTTCTCGGATGGAACGCTCACCATCATCCAAGACAAACTAATGAAGATCTGCCGCATACTTTCAGAAGAAGATCCTCTATGCCGATCCAAATTCGCGAAGCTCATCGACGCTATAGCTAATCGATTGGTACTTCGAAGGAACCTCCGCGCCTTCGAGTTCAAGCTAGGGCTTCGCGACACACTCACACGCTAATCCACCATCCCAACGCCCAAGATTCAAGACTCCCAACAATTGACACAAAGGGGGAGATTGTTAGGATATTTTAGTGATTGTGCCAATAGTTTAAGTCTTGGGATTTATTTTGTAATTATCCTTAGAATTTGGGCTTTGGACTAGAATGTAATTTCTTAATCTTTTGTGATTGGGCCTTAATATACCTAGGGTAAATGTGGTATATAAGGTGTTACCAACTCACTTTGAAAGGTAATCAAAGATTAAAAAGCTAAAACTCGTTTTCACACACTACACACACTACAAGGTGAGAAACTCTCCCTTTTCATTCCATCTAGCTTCTTTGATTCCTTGTTTGGTGCATTTCGGGACCAACACTTAGGATGGGTGACCCCCTGGGAAGTTTGCCCAGGGTGCGTGTGAGCGAGGACGAAGCACGCTGAAAGGTTAAATGGTGGTACAGTGGGGCCAGACTATCAGTCGGAGTGTGGTGGGCCCAACCCCACTGGTCCTGGTAGGGATCGATGCTATAGTGACACCCGGTATGGGACGGGTGGTTACATTAAATGTGTCCTTAAATTTCAGGATGATTTATATAATCAAAAGTTCTTAATAAAAACTGATTGTCAAGCTGCGAAATTCATGTTTCAGAAAGATTTCAAACATGATGTCTCCAAACAAATATTTGCGAGATGGCAGGCTCATTTAGCCCCATTCGATTTTGAAATTATTTATAAAAAAGGAAGCGATAATAGTCTTCCTGATTATCTTACTCGTGAGTATCTTTCATGAATTTTGCAGATATGTCCCAATATGGAAGAAATTTCCCCTCTAATAGAGGTGGAAGAGGTGGCAAAAATATTATTGCTCAAATGGGCAATAAGAAGCTGGTTAAAGAAAACATATCCTCAAGTAATACCTTGAGCAGCGAAGAATTCAGAGAATTCCTTGAATATAAAAAGCAGAAAGCAAAGTCTGCTGAAGGAACGTCTTACGCAAAACTAATTGCGAAAGAAGAAGATGAGGTTGACTATGAGAAAATTTCTCATAATGAGGTAATTATATTAATCGAATTTAAAGACTTAAAATGGTCTGATGAACCTTGGACTTTAATGTCAAGGTATTTAGACAGAGCATCATATGCTGCTACTTTTTATAAAAACCGTGACACTTATGAAAATATTCTAAAGTCTACGGGAACATGTGACTTTGATCACTTTAATGCGGGAAATACCCCGTATGCTTTCAAAAAGGGTTATACCTTTAGTAAAATTATTTTCAAGCAAATTATTTCGCCTGAAAAATGGGCTATACACCCATTAAAAGATAGGGAATATTTCCATCCTGAGTTAAAAACTCTTATTAAATTTAATTATTACGATTATATCGATGCCTTTTATAAAGTATTTTTATACCAGAATGAAAGTAAAAAACATTCTTGGTGGATAAAAATTTGTGCGGATGTATATAAGTACGATATTCCAAATTGGTTTTATCAATGGTGGCTTTCTTATGGAGCTACAATTGAAATTCTTAAGGAACCCTTTTTTGGATTATATCAAGAATGGGTCAAAGTTTCTCCAATTCTTATAGAAACGGAACATAAAAAGGAATGTATTGAAGGAATGGCTTCTTTACATTTTTATACTGAATTTAGTATTCCATGGATATGGAGATGGACTCCTGAAGTGGGTTATACCCAGCAAAAAATTCCATGTCTTAAAAGAAACTTTTATATAAAGTTTTGGAAAAAAATGATAAGAAAAACAGCCACTGGTGAATATGAAAGCCAGCAGACGATCGATAAGATCGAAGAGAAAATTTCTCTTTATAAAAATGCGATTAATAATCGTGAGCAAAGAGAAGCTCCTAGTCCTTTTGAGATGATTTCTCAAAGGATTAATTTACAGAAGGGTAAAATGAAGCCCGATGAAATTATTGATGTCTACTTCGAAGAAATGAAGAAAGACATTGCAAAAAATTTTGGTTTGGATATTGGAGATATTTCGATGGGGACATCTTCAAAAAATGAAGATGATGAAGAATATTGCCTTGCTGGTGAAGGACAAGATCCGGAAAATCCGGATGACTTTATTATCGAAGAGATAATAGGAGATAATGCGATGGATCTCATTGGACAAGAAATCGCAACAATTAAAGAAAAAGTGGCGCAAATAGTTAAGACCCGTGAAGAAATAAAGGAGTCTAACGCCAAAGATGCTCTCAAAATCAGAGAAATTAAAGATGCCATGGATAAGATCAGAAAAAGTTGATGGCAACTTCAACGAAGGAAATTGGTTCACTATTAGCTTTAATAAAGCTAAAGAAGACTCTAGCTGTCAAGACTTTTTGACAAGTGGGGCGGCTAAGAAGAAAAGTTTTCTTTACTTTTATTTTTGTACTTTACTTTTCCCTTCTATTTATAGAGTTGAAGCTAATAAGCTTCAGGTGTGCCTTAATTTACATTCTCTTGTACTCTCTCTTCCTTCTCTCTTGTAATTCCCCTCTACTGTAAAATATTTTAAGGAATAATCTTTGAAGTTTCCTGTACGACTCCTCCTCATTTAAGTAAGTTTTTTAATTTTGTTATTTCTTTTATTTTATCTTTCTTAGCCTTAATGGAAGGCTAAATTTCATCGTTAAACTACACCAAGATGCCTTAATACTTTAATCATGGTTTTATATTATATTTCTATACATATATTAATATGATGTAATTAATATTTTCTTTTATAAAAAAATCTTTTAAAAATCGATTAAAAGAATTAAATTTTAGATAAAGGTTGTGAAAAAATTTGATTTTGATTAATTCTGTGTCGGCTCTTGGCAAAGCCCGTGTTGCAGAAAGTAAGGCATTTGAGGGCATGACTGTTACCGATTGAATTAGTCAAATGAAAATTTTATCATGTAAAAACCTTGTATCCTATGATTTAATTCTAACAATCACAAAAATAAATTTTATCTTCGTTTTGGATTTTTGGTATATAGGCTGGAATACCTTGGGTCCGAACGGGATCAGACTGTTTACAGTTTGATAACTGGACTAATAGGTTTAAAAACGCCACGTACTTTCTTTCCAATTTTCAGTTTTTCACTTTTAGTTTTAATTTTTTTGTAAAGATCCTCTCCGAACAAGAATTGTATATGCAAATGTAGGATTAACCTAACGCTGCCACGTGTACATTATGTAAATGACTATTATGACGTTGGTTCATTTATTTGGCTCACGTCGCAATAAAAAATTATGTTATAATTGAATGCACAATATTAAATTAAACCTGCCCCACCTTCACACGATCAATAATTTGAGATTTTAACTTCCTCAATATCCCCTAACCCACATCGAATTGAGAATGCTTCGAATTTCAATCTTCTGTCGGGTGTCCCGATCAATGAGCCCTCGACACAGAAATTTGGTGAGCTTTTTAGATTCGATTTTAGGTTAAATCAGGGGCTCTTGGATTGGGTTTCACGCAATGGTTGGATTGGGTTGGTAAGGACGACCTGTGTGTAGAGTAATAAATAGGAAGTACTAGGAGATTTGTTGCTGTTAGTACGGTGGCTTCCATATGTGTATTGTATAAGCTTTAACACTGTTATATTTACCTCTTCTTTTAATTTCATTTTTTACAAGTTTAAATTGACTAAAATTGTTCGAATTTGAAGATCGTGTGTTGTTTGTAGAATAAATTCCACTTGCACGACTGCGTTCGAAATAGTTGTTCTCATCGAGGTTGCTTGATTGTGCCTAGAAGCGCAAATAGGTCAGTTTGGTAATAAGTATTTCAAGTCTATCATTTTTCTCGAATCGGGGTTAGGATGAATGATAATCTTGTGAATGTGGTCGCAGAATTCACGAAGGTGGGATACCATCCAACACAACTATCGGATTCGTGGTGATGGTTCGTTAGTTTTTTTCGTTAAGTTGATATTCATTCCCATCAACAACATAATTGTTGCTGCTACTTGCGTTGTTTTTTTTTTACGTTCTTTTTCGTTTCTTGATATCTAATTTTCGCTGCAGCTTTTTTTACGTTAAACTTTGACCTTTCTTCCTGAATCCTGAATCTGATTCACGGGTAGTAAACTTATTGAGGTATATCGATTTTTCATTACGTTTACTGTTTCAATAATGGATTGTTTTGCAAATGTAATTTCTCGATTTATATGGGTTTTATCGCGCTGATCGCAGTTAGTGTTTTTGTGATGATCGACAGACCTTTTTTTCTTTGTTCTTGCTAAAATTTCATTCAGGTTTAATTCTGAAAAATGGGTCAAAAATAATTGGTTGTGTTCATTCGATCAGTCCACTATTGTTGTGACCCTATTCGCTCAGTCCACTGCCGTTTCCTCTCTTTCGAGTGATTCAACATTTCACAGGAATGGAGAGGAACAACGGAATGGTACTTGATACCCAGGCGAAAATAGCACCATATTTCCGCTTCTAATTGTTTTCAGTTGGTCGATATGTTCGATGAAGAGATCTAATGGCCCGCCCGTGATGTTCTACGAATTCAACATCGACAAAAGCCAATGGGTATTGGGTACAAACAGAATACAATTTATCAATTGCATGGGTAATGTCGTCAAGGCTGGTAGATCCGTCATGGTGGTGCTGTAGCATGTCCATTTATTTCTGAGTCGACTCAGCCTGGTAGTTTGAGACCTGTTGTTGCTGATGGCACATACTCAGGTTTCTTTCTCTTCTTTCATTTTTGCTCTTCGTTTTCTTATTTATTAGTTCAGAGAGCATTTGTCTTGATCGTCGTTGTTGATTTTCATCCTCTCTGTTGCATATGAATGTTTCTTTCGCTTTCATGTTCTGTAATTTTTTTCCACATGAGCTAATAATCAGCGGGCTGGCCATGTAAGTGTAGTTTTTCGATATTGGTGTTATTTGTGTTCATTTAGGCATTCATCATGTACATACAATTTTTTTTTATTTTTATTTGTAGGTAATATGTGGTTGTTACGTTGTTCTCCTTATATCTTCAATAAATTATGTTGTTAATCTGGGTTCTTTACTATAGATGTTTTATGGTATAATTGCTTCGTTGATTAAATTTTCTTATTCTCACGGGGTTCAATAGGCTAGGAAAATATCTCAAACTTCTCAACAACGGTACTCATGTAGCTGATGCGGATGGGGATTGACTATCAAAGGTCACGAGCGGCTGTTTAGGGTGGTACGAGGGACGCTGCGAGATATCTGTGAGGGTGTCTGTCCCCCAAAACAGGTATATGTTTGTCTGTTCTCTGTTACAAGATTTGGTAGCGATTTGTTTTTATGTATTTGAAGATGTTAGCTATGGAAAATTCTAAAACTTTATCATATCCGTTTCTTCATGGTTCTAAGCATGTCTACGCTGATATTAATTTATATATCTTTGCTTATGAATTTAGGGAAATGATGTTGACAACATATCAGTGAGGGGCAGTGTTGAGTCACCGATGTTGTCAAACTTTGCTTATTATGTCTAAGCATGATGTTCTCTCGAAAGTGCCCTTGGGCACTGCACTGCATGTTTACATATCAGCTCTTTTGGTCGCCGAGTCAGGCTTCACATGGGCGTGGCGGGTCTTTGCAACGGCGAAACGAACCTCAATTCTGATGCAGTGGTAGCACGTGCGTAATAAGACGAAGTGGAGTCCTGTCCTGCAATGGAAGCGTCGGCGCAGATGTGTGTGAGATGGAATTTTGCGTGACGCTCCTGCGGTGCGATGTTTGTGGTGGCGAATCTGCGAGTCCGCACTGGTAAGATATTTAGAGTGAGGCAGGTCAGCGCGGCTGCAAGAGGCCTTTGGGGCAGATCTTGCGAGTGGTGGTGCTGGGCCACGATGGGAGAGTGAAAACAGCCTTGACGACGACGCGCTTACTGCTCGGCTTTGAAAGATCGTAAGGGAAAGTAAGAGAAGCTGCTTGGTAGAACTGGGTGCAAGTGGTGGTGTGGGGCGATGGCGAGCGGATTCTAGAAGCATGGAAAGTATAATGAGCGGCTGCGAAAGGTTTGAAGCGCGAGCGATATCGAGGCCATATCTCACGCAAGGCTGCGTGCGGGTGTTTGGGATGGATGCGAGATTCCGGCGTCGGTATATTTTCTTTCTTTTATTTTTTAATATTTTTTTCACTATTTGCGAAGACTGTCCCGTCAGATGGCTTCATATGATCGATCATAGAATTCCATCCCAATGTTTTTTTATTTATTTATTGCATCGAATGTGTTAGCGATGTCGCTAAATAAACTGTTTACTGTTGTGGGAACCTAGGCAGGTGACGCGCAGCAGATTTATCCCCCGAATGGCGTGACCTCGGTTTGTGGGAGGAGACTGGATATGGAGAACGCTGGTAGGATTCAATCCATCGGAGTTCACGATTTACTTGGTCCGATGTATTGGAAAACACTATTATCAGATTTATATTTTCTTATCCTTTCGCACCTATTATCCGTAATAGAACTGGTTATGGTTAAAATAGACGCTGCATTTATAATATTTTAGCCATTTAATCGTTTAACATACAAAAGAGGATTTGGTATTTGTTTGAAGCCTCCAATGGTATGAATATATTAATTCGATCACGCCATGCGTGTAGTTAATGATTGATTTTACACTTAAAGCGAAAGAGGATTTGGCATTTCTATTTGCTTGCTAGCTGACCCATTAGAATTCCTTTATCAATGTAGGAAGTCCATCTTACGTTGACGCCTCAAAGGGCATAAAGAAGTGATGCTTCCATATTCATTTTGTAACTAAGATTGGTGTAATTAGCATATATGTTTGCTATAGAATCGGCATTGGACAAGTAGACAACTTCGAATCAATAACAGAAACAACCAAAGAAGCAGGGTGCAAGAGAAAAGCCCCGAACTTGGCCAAATACCTTTCTTAAAAGGGGAGAAACCTCCATGACATTGCTTAATTGTTTATGTTGTAGAATTTGTTAGAAATAATTTGTTGACATTTTTTATGCATACGTAAGACCCGTGCATTGCACGGGCAAAAAACTAGTATATATAAATATAAATGTATGACTTAAAAGAAAAGAGAGTCAACACACATTACGAAAGCAAGAACAGAATAAAAGGGGAAGCGAAAACTTTTAAGCAAGAACAAAACCTCAGTCTAGATAAGGAATTTAAACGTGAGGTTGGTATGATCTCAATTTCAATGCGTGACTATCATTATAAATTATTATATAGTATGTTTTGCATGATCTTTTTCACGATTAGTGTAAATGTCTTGAAACAGGAGATAGATGTTTTTTAAGAAAATTTTATGTTAAGATTAAAAGGTTGTATTTTCGCTGATAGGTGAATTAAATGATATTAATATGTGTTAACAGTGAAGGATGTGAAAGGGCGTTCGTGCTTATGAGATGAGTTTTTGACATTAAGGGTACAGTTGTTGAATTATTTAAGGATTTGAATTATTATTGGGTAATCTTATAACTTCGGCCATAGGTAGTAGTTTGGTTTGATGCTAACATAAAGGTTAGTATTGAACATTGAATGTAGGGTTGGCAACGGGGCGGGGCGGGGGTGGGGACCTAATCCCCGTCCCCGCCCCGCGAGGCTTTCGGGGACAAAATTGTCCCCGTCCCCGTCCCCGCCGGATCCCCGCGGGGATCGGATTCCCCGCGGGGATTCAATTTTTTCTAAAAAAAATTAATATTTTAAATAAAATATATAAATTTAATTATATTTCGTTATAAATATTATATAAATTATAGTTTTATATATTATTTGTATTAATTTAAATTATTTAATCTATATTTAATATTATTTTAATATTATTTAAATTATAATTTAATATTATATATATTATAATATATATATATAGAAGGCGGGGCGGGGAGGGGAACGGGGCGGGGATCCCCGCGGGGAAAAATCTTTCCCCATCCCCGCCCCGCGGGGATAAAAACTCGGGGATTCCCCGCCCCGTTCGGGGCGGATCCCCGCGGGGACGGGGAATCCCCGCCCCACTGCCATCCCTAATTGAATGGTTTAGGTTTCGTGATGTTATATTAGGGTTTTCAGGAGCTTTGTTTTCAATAATTTTAAAATAAAGTTCTCGGCATCATTATATCTTTTAAAGTTTTGAAGAAAACCAAATCAAATCAAAGCAAATCAAACCTGATTTGCGCGCGAAGAAAAGGAAAAGCCCGTTTTCTGTACTGATAATACAACGCACTGTACATTCTAGCGTTTATACTAATGAGCTATTTACATAAAATTACTGAAATGCCCTCTTATTCTAATTACTTATTCTAAGTAGAATAAGAACTCCTTATTCTAATTAGAATAACTTATTCTAACTGTTCTAACTATACTATCAAACAGAAGAAAACGAGCTAATGTATTTCAAACGGGATGTGTGAATTTCCTTCCACTTGTGTCTTCTGATTCTGCTTTCCTCGACTTCGATAAGTCTTCAGCCACCCCTCAAGATGAGCATGGGGTAACCATAAGCTCATCTTGGACAGAAGAGAGTAAAAACCAGCGGGATGTAGAGGCTTAGTGAAAAAATCAGCTAGATTTTGGGAAGAACTCACATGAGTGGGTAGAACAAATCCAGCTTTGTACTGATCATGAACCACATGACAGTCTATTTCAATGTGTTTGGTGAGCTCATGGAAGACCGGATTCGAGGTAATGTAGATAGCGGCTGTAGCGCCCGTTTCCTATTACCTTTTTACGCAACTATAAAATGTTCGTATAAAATTTTTCGCTATTCCCATAACCATTTCCTTTAACAAAAATGGGTGCGTACATCTGGTCTAGTTCCTTCCACAATAATGTACATATATGTACCTATCATATGAGTCACAAAATGCGATAGTCTAAATCCGTTTCTATTCTATATGCTAACGATGAACCAGAGGGGAGCAGGAGGAGAGCGTAGTTGGCCAACCTTGAATCCATGCTTTATGATATGCTTTCTACGCAGCCTGCTAATTATCTACAACAACTGTGAAGACACCGATTCAGAGTATGATCGCAACATGTTCACTAATACAGTAACAGTAAAATAAACAGTAGTCCATTCCTTTCCATCAATATCGTAAACATGCCATTTCAAATCACATAATCATCGTTCATATAACGGTAATTCATAGGATCCGTAGATCACATGCCATTCTATATGTACATTTATTTTGATACTCCCGTTATAGACTAGCTAGACTGTATTGTACGCCCAGTCGGCGCCCATGCATGGGACTCTATAACCATGTCGTAATCCCCCGATTTGTAGGGATACGTATGGCCTGTACATGACTCTATAAGATCCCCCGATTTGTAGGGATAAATGCCGTAGCATCCGTATCATACCATCTGTAGTCGTAGCAGTCATATCGGTTTCTCCCTTATTTTATATGTATGCAATGCTATATAAAACACCTTATATAATTACGTTAATCATATGAAAGTACTTTACGGTCACATAATTCACATCGATCCGTAAATAACATATAAAGCACATATTAGTCAATTAATCCATATAAAGCATGTAAGCACGTAAGGCACATAAGGTACATGTTGCAAATCATACTCACAAGTTTAGCCTATTTTCTCCGTTTGCTTAATCGACCTTGTCCTTGCCTTTATCGGACTCCTGACCTATACAATTATTTATCTGGTAAATATAAAATTCCTATAATGATATGCATGCGTGATATGTATGCTTTATTATGCATGATCGTTCCTCAGCCTTTATCAGAAACCCTAACTTATTTTATTAAAACCCTAGATATCGAACATTTTATGTGATATTGATATTCCTTATATCTGTATTTACAAATTTACGTTATTTCGAAATTTCATTAAGTTCGGTATTCTTATTATTAGAATTGGAGAAACTTTGACCCATTCTTGATATAGTCCAAAAAAGGGTTCCTTAAGAATTTCAATTGTAGCTCCATAAGAAAGCCACCATTGATAAAACCAATTTGGAATATCGGACTTATATACATCCGCACAAATTTTTATCCACCAAGAATGTTTTTTACTTTCATTCTGGTATAAAAATACCTTATAAAAGGCATCGATATAATCGTAATAATTAAATTTAATAAGAGTTTTTAACTCAGGATGGAAATATTCCTATCTTTTAATGGGTGTATAGCCCATTTTTCAGGCGAAATAATTTGCTTGAAAATAATTTTACTAAAGGTATAACCCTTTTTCAAAGCATACGGGGTATTTCCCGCATTAAAGTGATCAAAGTCACATGTTCCCGTAGACTTTAGAATATTTTCATAAGTGTCACGGTTTTTATAAAAAGTAGCAGCATATGATGTTCTGTCTACATACCTTGACATTAAAGTACAAGGTTCATCAGACCATTTTAAGTCTTTAAATTTCGATTAATATAATTACCTCATTATGAGAAATTTTCTCATAGTCAACCTCATCTTCTTCTTCCGCAATTATTTTTGCGTAAGACGTTCCTTCAGCAGACTTTGCTTTCTGCTTTTTATATTCAAGGAATTGTCTGAATTCTTCGCTGCTCAAGGTATTACTTGAGGATATGTTTTCTTTAACCAGCTTCTTATTGCCCATTTGAGCAATAACATTTTTGCCACCTCTTCCACCTCTATTAGAGGGGAAATTTCTCCCATATTGGGACATATCTGCAAAATTCATGAAAGATACTCACGAGTAAGATAATCAGGAAGACTATTATCGCTTCCTTTTTTATAAATAATTTCAAAATCGAATGGGGCTAAATGAGCCTGCCATCTCGTAAACATTTGTTTGGAGACATCATGTTTGAAATCTTTCTGAAACATGAATTTCGCAGCTTGACAATCAGTTTTTATTGAGAACTTTTGATTATATAAATCATCCTGAAATTTAAGGACACATTTAACTATAGCGAGGACTTCTCTAGCTATAGTAGCATAATTTTTCTGAGCATTATTCCATTTCCCCGAATGGAATCTAACTAAATAATCATTTTTGTCTTCTGGAGAAACTTGTTTTAAGATTCCTCCGAAGCCTAAATCAGAAGCATCAGTTTCAATAATTTTTTGCCAATTAGGATTTGCAAGCATTAAACAAGGTAAATGCGTAACTTTATTCTTAATTTTCTTAATTGCTTCAGTGTGACTATTTGTCCACTGACATGGAATCTTTTTTAATCTATCATATAAAATAGATGTATTAATTGCAAGATTTTCATAATAAGGAGAAATATAATTAAGACTCCCTAAAAATCTTTGAAGTTGAGTTTTATCAAGAATTTGATCTGGAAATTTTGACGCAAACTCAATACTTCTATTAATTGGGTTAACATTACCCTTTTCAATAGTATGACCCAAAAATCGAACTTTAGTTTGAAATAAAACCATTATTGGGCTGGATATAACTAAACCATTTTGAATAACAAATTTCTTGAAAATATCAAGATGTTTAAAATGAGTTTCAATATCTTTGGAAAAAATTAAAATATCATCAATATATACGATGATAAAATTACTATAAGGAATAAAGATCATTCATTATATTTTGAAATTCAGAAGGAGCATTTTTTAAACCAAAGGGCATAACATTCCAATCAAATTGTCCAATTGGGACAGTAAAAGCAGTTTTATACCGATCTTCTTCGGCTATTTGAATTTGCCAAAAACCTGATTTTAAATCAAATTTTGAAAATATAATGGCATTAAATAAACGATCTAAAAGATCTTTTTATTAGGAATAGGATACCTAATCCATTTTAAAACTTTTTAAAGGCTTATAATTAATAACTAACCTTGGTGCTCCCCTTTCCTTTTCTGCATGATTATTAACATAAAAGGCAGTACACGACCAATGAGAGTTTGAAGGTTTTATTAAACCTTTCTGTAAAAGAGAAGTTATTTCTTTTTTACATAATTCTAATAATTCAGAATTCATCTGACAAGGACGAGCTTTAGTGGGAATATTTTTCTCACTAAAATCTTCCTCATAAGGTAATGTAACAATATGCTTTTTCCTATTCCAAAAAGCATTAGGTAAATCGTTACATATTTGTAACGTAAATTCATTATGTAGTATTTTTATTTTTTCTTGTAACTTAGGATTTTGGAGTTTATCCTCAATCGTAAGTATACTGATTTCTTGCTTCAAATAATTTACCTGATTTTCTTTTGCTTTGATAAGAATAGAATCCTTGATTTCATTAAGAATCCTAGAAAAGGGTTCAGTAATGAATTCAAAGTATACTTCTTTGTTATCGAAGCTTCCTTTAAATCCATAATCATCAATATTTTTTATAGGAAATATCTTCCTAAGAAATGGAGTACCAAGAATTACTTGGTTCGTGATATTCTTGACTAACAAGAATGAAGTAGGAATACAGACCTTATTTTTACAAATATAGGCCTTAGGAATTTTATAATTAATTTGCAATTTTTCTCCGCTTGCAGAGCTAAGAGAATGAGTTGTTTTATAGAAATATTGTGTAGGAATTATTCCTTCCTGAATACAATTTAAATCTGCTCCACTATCAATTAGTGCAATCAGATTCTTTTGAAAATTTCCGTCAATGAGTAGTGATATTTTCACTAACCATTTTTGCGAAGTTATTACTTCAAGTGTTGAAAGAAAATTTTCATCTTTATCATTTAAGGAAATATTAGTAAATTCTTCATAATTTTTTAATTCTTCAATTTTTTCTTTTCCTTTTTCTAATCTAGAAAATCTTCGTTCTAAGTCAATATGACTTAATTTTAGATTTTTAATTTCAGTTTTTAAGATTTGAAATTTCAATTGTCAAATCTTTAATATTAACAGGAGATTCATTCTTATATTTATTTTTATTTTGAAGTAATTTCATTACTTCGGACATTTTGTAAGGTTCAGTTTTAGGAATAACTTCTTTTGAAGTTTCTTCCTCTTTTTGAATTAATCTTTTAATTATATGATTTTTTAGATCTGGGTCTTCTGTATGTTTTAATATTTCGAGAAGATTATTATCAAGAACATTTAATTCTTAGAATTGAGAAATAATTTGGTATAAATTATTATCTTCTGATTCATATTCTGAGCTTTTAATATTTTTAGAACAAGATTGTCCTATTTGACAATTTTGACATTCTTCAGATTCTGACGATGCAATATCTTCGATGATATTGTTTTCATCACTCGAAGAAGTTTCACTGTCTGATTCTAACAGAATTTTTGATAATGTTTCTTTTAAATCATTATCAATATTTAAATTATTAATGTTCTTTTTGGTCCAGCAAGCTTTTGCTTTGTGACCTATTTTTCCACATTTTCTACAAACAATTGGAGGGAAATTTTTTCTGTATTGATAATCTTTATTATCTTTTAAAAGTTTTTGTTCTCTTCTTTTAGATTTTCTATATTTTTTCCTTTCATATTGTTTAGGAGAATATTTTTTAGGTTTATATTCTTTACGAGGTTTACTCGTAGAAGGATTTTCTATGCCCAATTGATCACAGAAATCTCCTAATTGTTTCTTTTCATTAAGAGAATTTCTCTTATTGCATAAAGCTAAACCTTCTTGAATACAAATACCAATAAGTTTACCGTAAGTATAAGAATTATAATCTATACCCGGTTCTCCTTTTCTAAGATTATTCCTTACTCTTTCTGCAAAGAGTGAAGGTAAACCATCAATAAATTTGGATTTCCAATGAGTACTATTAGACTCTGGAAGTTCCATAACACGGCTAAGGAAAGTATCTTTATACCACCTAAAAGATGTAAGAGTTTTACATCTTAAGTTTTGGAGAAGAGTTCTAATATTTTCAGAATTATCAGACCATCGGCCTGTAAAATGTTCAATTATATTAATACACAGTGTATAAACTGCATTTTCGACTAATTCGTCATTTTCTTCTTTCATGGTAAGATAAATTTCTTTTTGCTCACGAGGAGTAAGATAATTATCCCACCATCCTTTTAATTGACCAGTGAAGCCAGCAACAATCATTTTAGCAACAACTCTGTCGCTATTGTGATTAGCTTTGCATATTGTACTATACATAAGCATTCTATGTATCATATTAAAAATTTGTCTTTCAGTATAACTGTCTAAGTTCCACTCATAAATACTCCTGCCACTATAAGAATTATTAAGTGTCAATTCTTGTTCTTCGAACAAGACATCTTGAGGAGTTGGTCTTGGATAATAAATTTTGTTTGAATGGGTTTACTGGAATATTTTCCTTGTTTGAATTTATTTAATTCTTCATTAAAAGTATTATAGATACTATCAGAATGTTCAAGTTTTTCTTCAAATTCTCCGCTTAAAGTATTAAGTTTTAAATCTTTAAGCTTTTCGTTAAGTAAATTTTCAATATTAGAAATTGATTCTAATTTAAAATCGATAATTTTAGGAGGAGGCTGAACACTCGGAGAAGCTTTATTAGCTATTTTTTCTTCAACTTTATCTTTGTTTATTAAAAGATAATTTTTTATGTCTTTTATTGAAGACGAAATTTCTTCAATATTCTTTTTTAATAAAGAAATTTGTTCTCCTAAAACAATAACATACATATTTGTATAATTTTGTTGTTTTAAAAGACTATTAATATGATTAATAGTAATAGAAAACGTATCATTTTCTTTTTCAAATAATTTTTGAAAAGCATTAAAAAACCTAATTTCATTTTCTTTTTCCATTTGGAAACTGGTTTGAGGAGGAAAGATAGAATTAATATTTTTCCCATCCGAAAGCTTATAATTTCTTTCAAGAACAGAAATCATATTTTTAAAATATCTTGATAAAAACCAAGGAACGAAATGCAAATTTTCATTTCGTCTTTCAAGATCTTTATAAAATTTTTCTTGAATAATATATTTATCTTCTTTATTAAAGTTTTCGAAAAACCATTTTCTAAAAAGTTCCCATTTGGGTTGATTAAATTCTTGTTGAATTTTCTTTCTTGCCGGTGATCCCGGACTAAAATCAATTCTTGGTTTAAAATCCATTAAACACGAAAATCCATTTCTGACTCGGTTATTTCCTCGTCTTGATTTTTAAAAACACCATGAACAATTGTTGGTCCCGAATGCACCAAACAAGGAATCAAAGAGGCTTTAATGGAATGAAAAGGGAGTAGTCTCACCTTTGAGTGTGTGTATTGTGTGAAAAATTTGGATAAGCCTTTGATCTTTGATTACTTTCAAAGTGAGTTGGTAAAACCTTATATACCACATTAACCCTAGGTATATTAAGGCCCAATCACTAAATATACGATAATTACATTCTAGTCCTAAGCCTAAGCTAAAGGATAATAACAAAATAAAGCCTAAGACTTAAACTATTGACACAATCTATTAAATATCCTAACATCTCCCCCTTTGTGTCAATTGTTGGGAGTCTTGGATCTTGAGCGTAGCGGTGGTGGATTAGCGTGTGGGTGTTTCGCGAAGCCCTAGCTTGAACTCGAAGGCGCGGAGATTCCTTCGAAGTACCATTCGATTAGCTATAGCGTCAATGAGCTTCGCGAACTTGGATCGGCAGAGAGGATCTTCTTCTGAAAGTATGCGGCAAATCTTCATGAGTTTGTCTTGGATGATGGTGAGCGTTCCATCCGAGAACTTTGCCACTTCGGAGCAGCGCAGCATCCTCATCTTTCCCTTATAGTTCGAGTAGGCGACCGCCGGATCGTCTCCGTCGATCACATCGCCTTCTCGGTAGTCGTCCGCGTTCTTGAAAGATGGGCGAGTCAGATTCACCTTCTTCAGATTGTGCTCCACCGCCATCTGCAGATCGTGGGTGGCGAAGAATCTGACCTGTCGGAGCATGTGGCGTTTGATAGCCACATATCCCATGGTGACCGGTTCAGCACGTACGAGATGTCTAGAACTTCTGAGGACGAGTCTGAACTGCTTCATGGATTCCAGCATGCTGTACAGGTCGCCCAGGCGCAGAAACTTGAAGTCCGCCTCACTGACTTCACAGTAGCTCTCATCCTGCCTCATTACTGTGAATACTGGGTAATGGACAGGTCCTTTAGACTCTTGGCGGAGGTCAGTGACTTTGTAGATGGGGGCCCGACTCATTTCCTGAGCGATGTTTTCCTCATCGGATAGCGTCCTGTTTGTGCATTTGTGGCACAGAAGGCTCCATCGATAGAGATGCTTCTTTCTCTCGCTCCAATTTTGGATGTTCATCAGCTCATATTCGTCGAAGGTTGTGATGATCTGCTCCTTGCGTCGCCAGATCCTCTTCCTGATCTCTTCTTGAAACGGCGCGGTGATCTTTTTGTTTTCCCACGGTGCTTCCGGTATATCCACCGTGGGTACATCCGTCTGAGCAGCAGGGGCCTCAGTTTGCTGCGCTTGGAATTGCAGGATATTCTCGAGCTCGGCTGGTTCAGCGTCGTACTCCTCTCCGTCCTCGTTGTCTGCAGTGTTGATCAGCGTTAGTGAGGCTTCCATTAGCAGACGTCGAGCGTTTTCCACCAGCTTCCTGGCTGCTATTGCATCGGCGGGTGTGTACAGCCATTCATCGTTGAAGATGTAGGCTTTGATCTCGTTCTGTGCGCAGTAGACATCCTCGGAAGCTACGTTGGGGTCGGTGTTGAGAGGAGTGTCGCTGTGTGGTGGCGAGGGTGTTGCGTCGGAAGAGTTTGTGGATTGTGGGGATGGTTGTGGTGGAGATTCTGGTGGTTCAGTTGTGGTGATGGTTTTGGCAAGGATGATTTGGGTGTCGGGTGGTGTAGGTGTGGTGGTGGCCTCTAACATCGATGTGATAGTTAGAGGTTCGGAGACTGTGGGTGGAGACGGTGTGGGGGTGGTCTCTAACGCCGATGTGACGATTAGAGTTTTGGAGACGGTAGTGGGTGGTGGTGAGGGTGATTTGGCTGGTGACTCAGGGTAAATAAGGTGGGATTTTTGGCTAGTGGGGTGTGAGGTTTCTGTTACGGGCGTTGTTTTAGGCCCAGAGGAGGAGGACGGCGTCGAGTGAATGAGTCCTTGGGATTGTTGGCCTAGCTGCCTATTCTCCCCCTCGCGGCGATCTGGATCATCGTCTTGATCGTCGCGCCTGATCCCGCTGGACTCGCCTTGAGCGCGGCAAGTCATGGGTTGAGTCATCATTCTCTTCATCTGTTGTTCCTCCTCGTCGAGTTCCGTCATCGACTCGAATCTTGCTCGTAGGAGGTAGAAGAGCTCCTTCGCGGAGATGACAGAGAGAATGGCTTCAGCGTCCACATTTTGAGTCGGTGGTGGCGTCTCCGGGGCCACACCTTTCCCTTTGTCGATGGTGGACGCATCGAGACGCGCGTAAACCTTATCGAGAATCGACACCTCAAGAGTCTTTGCAAACTCTTGAAGACGGGTCTCTAGCGCGGTCTCGGTGACAAAAGTGGGTAAGGTTAACAAGTTGGATTCACGGAGAATGCCAACTGACACCGAATCGGAGAAGATTGCCGATCGGCCGCCCATTTGCACAGGACTGGAAAAGACGGGGTCACTTAGACTTCCCGTTGGCATCATCGATGAGACGGACTCAATCGAATGATGGCCTAGGCTCACGGTTGTTGTGATGTTGGCCGTGCTAGGTCTTCCGCTCTCTGTCACAGAGACATCACCGAGCATTCTGACAGAGTCACGAAGACTCTGTGGTGCAGTAAAAGGTGTATGTGTCCTAGAAATGGATGAAACTATGGGGAGTGAGGGCACTATACTCGATGTGCATGAAGAGGATGCAGTCTGAGGCGAGGGACTGCTTGTTTCAACATCGACTATCTCCAAGTGGGATGTCGATGGTATACGTGGCTCCTCGTGGAATGAAATATCTTCCTGTAGAGAGGAAGATAAGTGGGTTGGTAGGGTCGTTTGCGTGGTTGAGCCAGATGCCACGACTTCTACTCGGGAGGTGAACACATCACCTCCTATACCTATTGGTTCGGCTTGGCTTATCTGTGGCTGAGGAGGGCGATCGTGCTTTTGTTTCGATCGACGCTCCGTGGGGCGGCTTACGTCATCCTCTCGCGACCGTTTTTTCGGAGCGCGGGTGGAAGAGGATGCAGCGCGACTCGATGACTTTTTGGAGGTGGTGGTGGGGGTTTGGCTAGTCCCGGGGTTGGGAGAAGTGGGGTTGATCTGCGCCGTAGGGACAGTAGATAGGGGTCTGGGGCTTTCTCGGAATGAGGCGGTTGAGATGCGATATTCTCGGACGTGTGGATTTGTCTGGTCTGCGTAGGCGAGAACATCGTCCGGAATTATCATGGCGTGTCGATCCTTCGCCGGGGTGTTTTTCTTGGCGAACTTCTCGACTGTGGGGATGAGGAAGTGTTCTGCTGCCGGCCGCATGCGAATGTTGGTGGAGTGCATGCGGAAGTGTTTGATGAAGGCTGGGAGCCACCGCATGTAAGGGATGAAGCGGTTAGTGACTCCCTTGGCGACTTCCCGGTCGTGACGTTGGATCATCGCGACGAGATCCATCCAGATGATGTCGGCGTAGTTGTACTTGCGGTTGTGGGCGATACTGGTTAGGATGGTGAGGATTTGAAGGTTTCCGCGGTCCTGACCGGCATGCTTTCCTGACATGCACTTGTTCACCAGCAGGTACAGTGTTCGCCAGGGTTGAGGTAGATTGCGGGTGGTGACTTCACTGAGGACAAATGGGCCCTTCTTCTTCTTGTCATCTGGTTGATAGCCCAGTCGGTCAATGTCTTCAATGAGTTGATCGTGCGTCGGTAGTGGGTCATAGGGTGAGTAGACGGGGAGTTGAAGCACTTCTTGCACTATTTTGCGAGTGAGGACCACTGTTTCTTGATCAATTCGGGCGGATAAGTTTTTGGCAAGATGGAGTGGTCCTGCTATCTGCAGTGTATGCCAGAATTGTTGAAGATACACCTGTGCTTCTGGCTCGCCATGTGTGAGGGCGTGGCAAAGTGGGTGCCCTTTGAGGATTTCTACAATCACGGGGGCATCGCACCGAAAGCTGTTCAGGTCCACCATATAGTTGTTGGGAATCAGGGCCGCCCATTGACTTAGTGGGAAGATCTGCTCGGGTGGTGGGACATAGAGACGTGTGTTGAGTTCGATGCGAGCAATGTCCCTTTGGATTGCAGCCGCCTCAATCGCTTCAATTGTGCTTTGATCTTTGTCAGTCATATCTGTGCTTGACAGTAATTGTGATATGATTAGTATGGATTAAATTGCGAGAATGGGAAAATTCGCTAAGTAAACATATAGACATGTTGAGAAAAAAAAAATTAGCATTTTGTGTCAAATTTCGCATGTAATGGAAATTTCGCAGATTATAACACGTAGACATGTCGAGAAGGTTTGCGCAAATTTTGTACAATTTCGTATGCATGGAAAATTTTAGCACGTTAAGAGGTCTCGCAAGCATTCCAAAATTTTCGCATGCAATGAGAAATTTCGCAGATTATCACACAAAGGCATGTCGAGAGAACATTTTCGCGGATATAGAGGAAATTTCGCACTCAGTCTTATTCATGAATTTGGCATATAACAAGGAAATTTTGCATTCAAAGTGAATTTTCGCATGTATTGGGAAATTTTCGCAAGTTATAACACAAAGACATGTCGTGAGAAATTTTCGCAGATTGAGTATATTTTCGCATGTTGTGTAAAGGTTCGCATGTAATGGAAAATTCGCTAAGTGTAACACATAGTAATTTTCGCATGCAAAGTTACTTTTTGCATATCAAGGAAATTTCGCAGGGTAGAGAAAATTTTCGCATGTATTAGGAAACTTTCGCAAGTTATAGCACATAGACATGTCGTGAGAAAGTTTCGCAGTCAGAGTAAAATTTTCGCAAGTGATAGCACATAGACATGTCGTGAGAATTTTTCGCAGATTGACTAAAATTTCGCAAGTATGGAAAATTTCGCAAGTTAGGAAATCTCACAAGTTGTTCAAATTTTCGCATATAATGAGAAATTTTCGCAAGTTTTATGAAAGTTTCGCGGAGGGACAAAGCTTTGTGGGCTGAGAAAATTTTGTTCACTGTAGTTGCGAAATGGTGAAGATGCGAAAAGATGTAAAGTGAAGTGAAATGTATTAGAATTTCGCGGGGCTAATCTCACTGTAGCAGAGAAAGTTTTGTCGTGAGGGAAAAAGATTTTCTCAGATAAACTTTCGCGGGACTTAACATGCTGTAGCAGCGAAAAAAAATTTTAACACATGTAAATTCTCGAGCGAAAGTTTCGCAGTTTCTTAGTCACTGTAGCAGCGAAAATTTTCAATATAAGAAATTTCTCGGAGAAATTTTCGCGGAACCTTGCTCACTGTAGCAGCGAAATTTAACGTTTAAAGCAATTTTTCTGAGAAATTTTCGCGGTGAAGAATACAGTGCGATATCGTGCGAAACGACGCAATGATTTAGCCTTAGACCTACGCAAATCTCAACCAAAATGCAATAATCGGAACTCAATCGACTCTTAATTAGGTGGGCAATGCATATTTGAGGGTATGAACCATCATAAATCTAACATGCGTTCGATTCAGAGCCGAGAAAAATTAATATTAATTTTAACAGAGTTAATCAAAAACGGGGCAAAACAGGATAAAATGAATCAAACTTGGTTTATTTGACGCGTATTCATACCGAAAAGCTTGATTTTAAAGACGGAGAATGCAGATATACGGATTTTGAATACAGGTTTGACGACGACGAAGATGCGAGGGGTTGCGAATTTTTGAAAGAGGGGATGCGAAATTTTTGAATTTTCTCGGGAATTTTTAGGAATGTGAAAATCGTTAAGGGTTTTGGGGTTTTAGGGGTTTTGTTACTGTACATGCGAAATTTTGAGTTATTGGGCCGAAATTTCGTGTGCTTGGTCAAAACCTCAACTGAGCTGAATTTTCGCGGGTTTGGTCAAAGTTGGGTCCAATTGACGTTCAATTGGTCCAATTTTGACCCTTTTTGACCAGAAAAATTAGAAATTCAACCCAAAATTTTTATTTATTTATTTATATATATATTTTTATTTTCGTTGAATTGGACCCAACTTTGACCCTTTTGACCAGAAAAATTAGAAATTCAACCCAAAATTTTTATTTATTTATTTATATATATATATATATATTTTTTTCTTTTTTTTAAATAAATAGAAAAATCAGAAGCTCCCCCTTAATCGAAAAACCTTCCCGTTTTAAATAATGGAAAAAAATAGACGCTCCCCCTTAATCGAAAAACTTCCCGTTTTAAATAATGAAAAATCAGACGCTCCCCCTTAATCGAAAACTCCCCCTCAAAAGACATAATTCAGAAGACACATAGAAAATGAAGTGAAGTGAAAAAGGAAATATGTACACTTTATCAAAGTTCATGTAGGGTCGATTGATCACAACTGAACATTCAACATGCCCAACATAGTCACTAGGTGTTGGAATCGTTTGACATCCAACGGTTTTGTGAAGATGTCGGCCAGTTGATCTTCGGTTGTGATGTAGTGCAATTCAATCGTGCCTTGTTCGACATGTTCTTTGATGAAGTGGTGACGAATGTCTATGTGTTTCGTTCTTGAGTGATGTACTGGATTACTCGTCATCGCAATAGCACTTTTTGAGTCACAGTAAATGGGAATTTTATCAACATGAAAATTAAAATCTCGTAGTTGGGTTCTCATCCACAAAAGTAGCAACTAGCGGCGGCGACATATTCTGCCTCCGTCGATGAAGTTGAGACACAGTTTTGTTTTCGAGACGACCAACTTACGAGTTTACCTCCCAAGAAGTGTGCAGCTCCAGGGTGCTTTTTCGGTCCATCTTGCATCCTGCATAATCCGAGTCAGAGAATCCAACTAGTTTGAAGTCCGATAGAGTGGGGTACCACAAACCCAGATTGGGTGTTCCTTTGAGATAGCGGAGGATCCTTTTGACAGCAGTGAGATGGGATTCCTTTGGTGTTGCCTGAAAACGAGCGCAGATTCCTGTCGAGAGAACGATGTCCGGTCGACTAGCAGTAAGGTACAAAAGAGAGCCTATTATCCCTCGATAGACGGTTTGGTCAACGGGAACACCAGATGAGTCCGCGTCGGGTCGGCCAGAGGGTGACATAGGTGTAGCAGCAGTCTTGGCATCCTTCATTCCATATTTCTCGAGGATGTCATGGATGTATTTGGACTGATTGATGAAGATTCTGTTGGGAAGTTGCTTTACTTGAAGACCAAGAAAGAAATTCAGCTCACCCATCATACTCATTTCGAATTTCTCTTTCATCGATTCTGCGAACTCTTCGCACAGTTGTGGTTTAGTCGATCCAAAAATGATGTCATCGACATAAATCTGTACAATCATTATGTCCGGGCCACTCCGCTTGGTGAAGAGAGTTGTATCCAGAGATCCTTTCTTGAACCCAGACTGAACAAGGAAGTCTGAGAGGACGTCATACCAAGCTCGGGGAGCCTGTTTTAGTCCGTAGAGGGCCTTGTAGAGTCGATATACGTGATGAGGAAACTCTTCGCTCAAGAACCCTTCAGGTTGATCAACGTACACTTCTTCTTTGAGAAATCCATTCAGAAATGCAGTCTTCACATCCATTTGGTAGACTTTAAAGTTCTTGTGAGCAGCAAAGGCAAGAAAAATTCGTATGGCTTCGATCCTGGCGACTGGGGCGAAAGTTTCATCGTAGTCGATGCCTTCTTGTTGGTTGTACCCCTTAGCCACAAGTCTTGCTTTATTGTGGATAACAGCACCGTCTTCATCCTTTTTGTTCTTGAATATCCATTTTGTGCCGATAATGGATCTATTGTGGGGTCGTGGTACGAGTTCCCAAACTTGTAAACGTTCAAACTGATTTATTTCCTCCCGCATAGCAATCAGCCAATCGGGATCGTTGAGAGCTTCAGCTACTCGTGATGGTTCGACTTGACTGAGATAGCAAGCAAACAGACTTTCATTCATCGTAGCTGAACGCCTCGAAACACCGGATGTGGGATCCCCAATAATCTGATCGGTAGGATGAGAGCGAGCCCAAAGTGGTACATTTGTTTGTGAGGTGCTGGCCGCATTTGTATCGATTTGAGACTCATTAGATTGAGGTCCGGTGTCCGAAGAAGAGATCTCAATCGTATTAGATTGAGAAGGTTCAGCATCAGGATCAACAATGTTCCCAGGGTTGGGTAAAATGTCGTCTTCATTGAGATTGAGTGCATCCAAGTTTGGAGGGACGACGTCATTGCCGATAGCTGGTGGTGTAGGTGGAGTGGGTGCAGCGGTAGGTTGAGTGGTGGCGGCGGGAGTCTTGGGAACTGGATAGAAGTACTCGAAAAGCAGATCGAGATTCAGTTCACCAGAGTTGCCCTCAGATGAGGAAGTCCCCGCCGTTGAAGGTTGACCTTTTGTCAACGACTGTAGAAGACCTGGTTCTGGACTAACATGAGCAGAAGCCATGAGGTCACCTTCGCTTTCGTCAAAGGTGACATTTGTGCTCTCCATGACAGATCGTTTCTCCTTAAGATAGACCCTGTATGCCTTCGAGTTTAGCGAATAACCAACAAAGATTCCTTCGAGTGCTTTTGGATCAAGCTTCCCAAGATGTTGGCGATCGTTGGCAACAAAACATCGGCATCCGAAAACCCTTAGATAAGATATATCGGGTATACGACGGTTGTTCAACATCTCGTATGGAGTGCGGTTGAATCTCTTGTGGATGGAAGCCCGGTTCTGCGTGTAACAGGCCGTTTGAATAGCTTCGCCCCAAAGAGAGTGAGGAAGGCCGGATTGGATGAGGAGAGTCCTAGCTGCTTCAACTAGTGTCCTATTCTTACGCTCAACGACACCATTCTGTTCCAGTGTCTTCACAGCTGAGAACTGCTGAGTGATGCCCTGAGTGGCATAGAAATCACTGAGCTTCTTGTTCTTAAACTCAGTTCCGTTGTCAGTTCTGATAACCCGAACCTTCTGTTGATGAAGAGTTTGGGACGTAACAACAAACTCGATAATTATATCAGGAACTTCATCTTTTGTACGAATGAGTTTCGTCCATGTGTAGCGTGAAAAATCGTCGACAATCACAAGAATATACCGTCTTCCTCCGAGTGTGGCCGTAGGCATTGGGACACATAGATCCATATGTAAGAGCTCGAGGATGAGCTTAGAGGACGGTGTTTCCTTGGACATGTGAGACGATCGCTTCATCTTCCCCAATTCACAGGCAGAGCAGATGTGTTCCTTATGATATGTTAGTTGGGGTAGACCGTTGACGAGTTTATTCTGACGCAGTTTGTTGATAGTCTTGAAATTGAGATGTGAAAGACGTCGGTGCCATAGATCATTCAACTTGGGTGCAGCCCGAGAGAGAAGGCATACTAGTCGAGAGGTCGTGACATTGAGTACGTAGAGGTGAGACGTGCGCGTTCCAGAAAGAAGTGGCAGTCCCGAGGCATCTATAATGCTGCAGATGTCAGATTCGAAGAGAACCTTGTATCCTTTGTCGCAGAAACGACCAATGCTGAAGAGATTGTAGCTCAAACCCTCAACGTAAGATATGCCCTTGATCGTCAGTTTGTCATGGACGAGATCACCAGTTCCGAGAATTGGCGCCATTTGACTGTTTCCGAAGGAGACCCTTCCGAGATAGCACTCGGAGAAGTTGCTCAGCAGCTCCTTGTTCCCCGTCATGTGTGTGGAGCAACCCGAGTCTAGATACCACACATGACAGACCTGCAATCATCAGCAAATGTTGGGTCCCCGTTTACTGACGGGGCATTCTTGTGATACAAGTAAAATTTTCATGCGCTTAATGGGAAATGTGGATTCTGAATTAGATTTTGTAGAATCTAATTTAGCTTTCCCTTTGTCGTTTGTTTGATTAGGCGGGATTATGGTTTTTCTAACCCATATTTTCCTAATTTGTGCTTGCATGTATGGCGCCTTATACATGAATTGGCGCGGGGAATGTGGTTGTCGTTTTCGTGCTTCGGTTTTGGTCGCCTTTGGTTTGCGAGTAGTAGGTGAGTTTGCGTTTGACGACGAGAGACGCTTTCGCTTGTCCTTAGGTTTAGGCGAGATGGGAGGATTCAGAGACGTCGTCGTAGAGAAGGTTCGCTTGCGAGGTCGGAGTATTGCGTGTTCATGTGTTTCATATTCATGAAATCGTGGGAGAACAAAATCATTGCAGCAGCACATAGACATAAGTTTGGTAAAAGAAAGATAAGTTTTGGCAACATAATTGTCTACGAACTTTGGACAGTGGGATTCAGTACATAGAGAGGAAGGACGAATATAGGATGGTTTTTTCTTCTTGTCGTCGAAGAGCGGGTTCTCCTTTATTTGATACAAACTGCCTTCCAGAGACGTCGAACTCACATTCCCTGTATCCATAAGAATACTAGAGTTAGTGTTAGAACATATGTCAGCTTCAGGAGTCATTTTCGCCGTCCTCTTACATTTACATGTTTGAGAATCGGGTACTTGACTCGATGTAGAGGGATAGTTCGTATTGGGAAATTTTTCTAGTGTGTAGATTTTGCTAAGTAGCTCATCTCGCTCTTTTGCAAAGGCCTTCCTCTCTACTTCTAGTTGTCGTTCTAGTTCTGCTATGAGTAGTAGTTTCTTTGGGATGTAAGTGCGAGAGAGCACATCTTGGAAAGCAACTTCCTGTTCTTTGTTTGGGAGTAAGGTTTCGACATCCTCCGAGAGTGAGGATACCTTAGTCTTATCTCTATTATTCAATTCTGTGTAGTCATACGCGATTTCTGCCCAATGAATGTTCTGTTCTCTTGTTTCTTCTGAGATGGCAGCGGAGGATGATCTCACAAATGGCTTAAGCTGCGGGGGAGCACCATTTCTTGTTTGCAAGAACGTAGTGTTGTACATGTTATATCTTTTAACTGTTAGCGGTGTTGGATTGCAGTTGCTAGACAGTCCGATCCCCCCCGGGCGTTGTAGAATTCTGTTTCCACTGGTTGGTTCAATAGGCATAAGATGCGTGAGTTTTCGTTTCTAATGTGAAGTTGCTCTTCAAGTTCTTTCACCTTGCGGTATAGCCTTACTCTTTCCTTCGTAAGCAGTTCATATTGGGAGGCCGTCAGGAGGCGAGAAGTTTCACATGAACTAATGGCTAGTGTAGTTTCAGAGGCCATTAGACGTTCATTTGCACAGGCAAGTTCTTCTACTTTTAGACTAAGTAAGGCATAGTTGTTTTCAAATTTTAGCTTAAGTTCATCATAATCCCTAGCGTCTACGGTGGGTTTCTTAATGGCGTGTCGGTGATTAAACACATCATCGAGGTGTGAGATTCGTACCTCAGACTCAGCGTTGGTAGGAGCATTAGCTGCGTTTTCACCGGTATGACCCATCTCCTCGTCCTCGTCATGTTCGACCAGCCTTGCCATGCAGCAATCTTCATCCTTAGGCTCCCCATCTTCTGAAGTGTCATTCACCCATTCAGCTTCTTCGATGAGTAGAACTTTCCCACTTTCCATCTTGCGGGTCATTCTGGCCTTACGGTCGTAGTAGCCGGAGTCCTTCATGCGTGGGGCGTGGCATTCTTTGGCAAAGTGGCCTATCTTTCCACACCGAAAGCACTTCACAGACTTTTGAGGTGCGGAGTCCTCTTCTTTCATTGTTGGCTTGGCTTCTTCTGTGGGAGTGGTCTTTTTGGTGCCGCTATAGGTTCTTTGGCGATTGGAAGAGGATGAGGATTTTTCCCGATCTTCTTTGAGACCAACTTAGTGAGCATTGCCAGTTGCTTGCGTATATCACGAACATCTTCGTCTGATTCTGTATCAGCTTCGGATCCTGAAGAGGTGTCAGATACAACAGCTGGTAGCTTTCCTTTGTTCTGTTTGGTCTTAGTGGTGGAAGATCGATCATTGGTTTTGTTCGAGAGGAGGGCCAGTGGGTCGACTCGAGTGTTGGTGGACTGAGGTTGCACGTATGGAGCATAGGCAGACAGACTGTCATAAAGAGCATGGATGGAAGTGTTGGAGAGGTCCTTACTCTGAATCATCGCCTTGTCGCAGCATCGGAGGCCTGGTGTCGGAGCCCACTGTGGAGATGTCATTCGTGGTAGACATGGTTGGTGCAGTCGAATCGTCCGTGGTTTTGATCTTGTATAGATAAGAGAGTTAGTAACGAACGATAAGAGAAATACGAGTTTAATGAGTAGAGTTTTGAGAATAAAATTGTTTAAAGAATTTCTTAGAACTAAGTGAGCGTGTGTGATGGTCGATAATGTATGGAAGAGAAATATATCTTGAAATTAGGAGAAGTTCTAGAAATTTAAATCGAGACTTGAGGAGCAAAAACAAATTTTAGGATTTTTTAAGTAAATAGCCCTTGAGCTGGTCATCTTTTAAAAAATAGCACCCAAAATCGGACTTTACCTTTGTACCCTTACTAACTCTGCTCTAAAGACTATTTTACCCTTATTTAATGTCAATGAACAACCTCAACAACACTTAACGATAAAATTAATTAAAGGGTTTACATGTTACACTGTAGCGAATATGAAACATCAGACCCGTTATAGAAGAGTGGGGTAAAAGTAAAAAAAAGCAACCACTTTCACTTCCAGTAAAAAAAGCAAGCGTGTCTCCCGCCCCTGCACTGCAAATCGTCTCCACTTTCACTTCCAGTAAAAGAACAAGAACAAGCGTGTGCTCTCCCGCCCCTGCACTGCAAATCGTCGTCTTCTCTGCAAATCGACTCATTCGACAATGGCATTCAACGCGAACGTGGAGGTATGTGTTCTACTCTTCGTCTTCTTCAATTTAACGCGAGAGGGGATCTGGGAACGACCCATCGAACCCTAATTTGGTGCGGACCCGTGCTTGCAAGCATAGGACAGAGCTTTGGTAGCATAGGACCTGTGCTTGCAAGCATAGGACCCGTGCTTGCAAGCATAGGACCCGTGCTTGCAAGCATAGGACATGGGTCACGCGCGCGCAAGTTCGGGGGACCCGCGCGTTATAAGCAGGGGACCCGCGCGCTATGCCCAGGGGACCCGCGCTTATACGCAGGGGACCCGCTCTTATACGCACGGTTCCCCTGCTTAAACGCTCGGGTCCTCTTACCTTAACGGGCGGGTCCTGTGCCACTGCGCGTGCGCAAGCGGGGGACCCGCGCGTTATAAGAAGGGGACCCGCGCTTATACGCACGGTTCCCCTGCTTAAACGCACGGGTCCTCTTACCTTAACGGGCGGGTCCTGTGCCACTGCGCGTGCGCAAGTTCGGGGGACCCGCGCGTTATAAGCAGGGGACCCGCGCGCTATGACCAGGGGACCCGCGCTTATACGCAGGGGACCCTTGCTGGGACCGCGCCGATGCGCAGGGGTCTCATGCGCGTCCGTGCTTGAATCTCAGCATATGCGATGCGGTCCCCTGCGCATCTATGCATAAGGGTTTTCTGTTTTAATTATTTCATACCACGTAATTTAGCTAAAATGTGTTTTACGCATAAATTAGGTTGTGATGCAGAAGCAGTTCAACACAGTGGACGAAGTTCCCCGTTTGAGTGTAAAAATGAGCTCGTTATACGCGGATGCCAGCGAGCTGATAAGACAGTGTCTGAACCACCACGAGTGGGAGATTTTTAGGAACGAGAGTCCGTTCGGCCGCCTTGTTATGGCTGAGCCTGATTTTAACCTCTCGGGACAGTTGGTGTGGTACCTCATGCAGAACCAGACGATGCTGCACAACCGGGAAGAGCTGTGGATGATTTTTGGCGGAAAACCACTCCGATTTTCAAAGTCGGATTATTGCCTAATCACCGGGCTGAAGTTCGCAGCCGAGCTACCGCCGGTAAACGACGGCTCACAATTCACCGCAAGACATTTTGGCAACAGCTCAAAAGTCCGCATGTCGGACGTCAAGCGTGTGTTGGAGGAGTTGTCTGGCGACGAGGACGATGTCGACTTCGAGAAGCTGAAGTTGGCGGACGTGTACTTCGCCACCGCCGTGTTGATGCCTCGACCGTTGAAGAAGGACACCGTCGTCAGTACGACGGTCCTTAGTCTCGTCGAAGATCGATTTGCATTCTCCCAGTACCCTTGGGGCACCGTGGCTTTCCGTGAGGTGATACGAAGTGTTAAGGTAAATCTACGGGAGAGGCCACGGGACTGGCTGATCAGTGGGTTCGTACAACCACTTCAGGTGAATTATAACTAAGCTTCTTGCATACCATGTTTTGAGGGACGTTTGTAAGATTTTTTGCGTTATTTGTATTCAGATACTAGCATACGAGTGCATGCCGGGGGTTGCAGACCAGTTTGCGGTTCGCAAGGAAGAAGATTTCCCGCCACGCATGCTCAGGTGGGCGACGAAGAATTGGGGTCGCAAAGCATGCCCGACTCTTAGGACGGTCGCAGATGCCGTCAACCGCGATTTTGTACGAGGGTTGTTAGTGCCGTCAGCGGCAGAGTTGGAGGCGACGTACTTTAGGGACAGCATTTTCGACGTTGGGGCGGCACACGACATATTCGACCGTGTGACGGGCCTACTCACGCGGGGAGTGGAGGTTAGGTGTTCCCCTGTCCACCTCGATCGTGGCGACGACGATCATTTAGCGATCGTACCTGTTGAAGATTTTCCCACACCTGTGGAGGTGGTTGAGGCGGGAGACGTTGGTGCTTCGTCGAGTGCCCGAGGAGTTCGAAGAAGAGGCAAAGCGCCTGTAGATGTTGTTGATCTAAGTGATGAGGATTCTGGCTCAGATAGAAATGAGAAGTGGAGCAAGAAGTACCTCGGGCGATGGGACTTCTCCGGGCGTGAGCTGATTCATGAGCACGATCGCGTGCTCATTGACATGTACCTTCAAGCGGCAAGATTTAGGTAAATGTTTACTTTCGATGTCAATCTCAGTTATCGTACCTAAACACGTAATAATTTTTCTTTTTATGCAGTGATAACGTTTGGTCGTCTGACATGTGCGACGTGGATGCCCAAGGCTTCTACATGCTGCTCTTCCATGATATGCTCAAGTCCAATTGTCTTGACGCATATCTAGATTGCTTGAGGCGAATCTATGCGGACAATGCCAATTATCCTCGCGTCTTCGTCTTTCCAAGTTACGTGCAAGACGAGCACTTTAGGAAGGCGCAGAAGTTGAATAGGAAGGCGAAAGTCGGGGTGGATGATATGGAGAGCTTCGTGAATGGATTGTCGAGAAGCAGTCGGAGCTGGTTGGAGCGTCTCACGGAGGATGAATTGCTACGATGCAAGTACATCATCTCTCCTGTTTGCGCACGGGCCCACTGGGCATTGCTTATTTTTGACGCGTCAACGCAAACCTTCGTCCTTCACGATTCATTGGGCGCGCATGGTGTGCAGTTCGCCGGGAGAGTGTTCGTAAGTAGCTGAAATCCGTTTGTCTATCATTTTTATTTATTTAGTGACATGTTCGGTGTTTGCTATATTTTGCAGGCGGAGTTTCTTTCCGCATATTGGCGTTTCAAGTCCGTAGCAAGAAAGAATTGAAGGACGAAATCACTAAAATCGCTGTCGCTGCATGCTTCGAACTCCAAGTGGATAGGTCAAACAAAACCCTGTACGTAGTGAAATGTGCGAAGGAGAACTGCGAATGGTGCATACGAGGTGCACAGGATAAGGACTCCCTCTTTTTCTCAATCCGAAAGTACGTCAACACGCACACGTGCGGCGTGTCTCATCGATGCCGTAGACATCGCCAGGGAAGTTCGTCGCTCGTATCGAGCACGTTGTTGGAAAATTTCAGGGCTCCTAAAGACATCCCCGCTCCCAGTTCCATACAGTCGATGATGCAGAGCAGGGGAGTAGAAGTTTCATACTACAAGGCTTGGAGAGGAAAACAAATTGCGACCGACGAACTAGTTGGTAACAGGGACGCTTGCTACGGTTTACTGCCGTCTTACTTAGATGCGGTGAGGCAAGCCAACGAGGGCAGTATCACTGATTGGGAGATGGACGAAGACAATCGGTTCAAGTACATGTTCTTGGCATACGGAGCATGCGTCAGCGGCTTTACGTTCATGAGGAAAGTCGTTTCTATCGACGCCACTTTTTTGAAGGGGAAGTATAAGGGACTCATGATGATTGCCACTGCGCAAGACGGCGATCTCCATCAATATCCTTTAGCATGGGGTATTGCCGACGGGTCGGAGGGAACCGACCCATGGACGTGGTTTCTCTCGAGATTAAGACGTTTTGTTGCGGATGGCGACGATCTCGTAATAATTTCCGATCGGAACCCTGGAATCAAGAATGCAGTTCCGGCCATTTTCCCAAACGCGTTTCATGGTTTCTGTGCGTGGCACCTTCAACAAAACGTGAAGACGAGAATGAAGAAGAAAGGTGCTTGTCCAATCTTTTGGCGTGCCGCTACTGCCTACACGAAGAGCGAGTCCGACCGTCATTTTAGGCAGCTTGACGGAAAATATGCGGACGTGCAGAGGTATCTTAACGAAGTCCCAAAGGAAACGTGGACGCGAGCATATTGCCCTAGATCAAGATACAACATAATGACGACCAACGGATCGGAGTCTATAAATGCAGCTCTACGTAAGGACAGAGAGCTTCCAATTATTGGACTGTTGGGCTCGATTCAGCGACTAACATCATCATGGTTCAGTAAGCATCGGTGCTCTGCGGAAGCTTCAATCGCCTCGAACATGACTAGGTTTACGCCGAAGGTAGAGTCGATCATACGAGAGAATTTCACCGAGTCGCAAAAATTTCATGTGTCGGAAGTCGGGCATCTAACATATAACGTATACGGGCAGCATGTGAACGAGGTGGTCGATTTGGGGCTGCGCACATGCACGTGCATGATGTTTGACATCGATCGTATCCCATGTCCACATGCGATTGCAGCTTGTGGTTCTGCCCAAGTGCCGGTATATTCATTAGTGCACGATTATTATACCTTGGAGTTCTGGAAACTGGCATACGAAGGTACTATACGCCCGGTAACGGACCGCATTGAAAGTAGTATGGACATGTTGCCGCCTCGTGTTGGTTCACAACGTGGACGACCCCAGAAAAATAGGTTTCCTTCGACGGGTGAATTTGGTAGGAGATAACGTTGTAATATGTAGTTTTCGTATTCAGAGTGGCTTATACGTCGCCATTTGTGTTATGTTATGTAAGGTTGTGTTAGGCGAGCTTTTGCGTGAATATGGAAGTAGAAAACCCTTATGCACAAATGCGCAGGGGACCGCATCGCATATGCAGAGAATCCCACACGGACGCGCATGAGACCCCTGCGCATGAATGTGGTTCCCGCCGGGTCCCCTGTCTTCAACGTTTGGGTCCCGTGAAAAAATCGCGCTGGTCCCATGTTCCTTGCGCGCAGGGAGGGGCGCGTTACTCCCATCGGACCCAAACGTTAAAGGGAGGGGACCTGCCGATTAGCACATGGTACCCCAAATCATTAGGGTTGGTCACGTTCGCTTACTAAGTTGGTCCAATAATTGTTCAATTATTGATGAAAAGTGACATGTAGCAGTGCTTCATTTATTGGTGAAGTGACATGTCAGAGCAGTGTCATTATACAGTTCATCAGAGACAGATGACTTGACATTTGATTCCCGATTCCACTTTTTTGTCCCCGGCGAAAATCTAATATTATTAAATTCGTTAATAAGATAATATTGTCCACTGCGAAAATCTAATATTATTAAATTCGTTAATAAGATAGTCATTAATAAAAAATTAAAAAATTCGTTAGTATGGGTTATATTTTTTTATATGAATTATATTTATTTATAAGATTAAAATCGTATTTTTTATTCAAGAGGGGGTGTGAATAGTAGCCCCCTTTAGAAAATTACGGTACGAATATGGAAATAGAAAACCCTTATGCACAGATGCGCAGGGGTCCGCATCGCATATGCAGCGAAGCGCGCACGGATTCGCATGAGACCCCGGCGCATCTTTGCGGTTCCCGCCGGGTCCCCTTCCCATAACGTGAAGGTCCCATGATATTAAGGTTTGGGTCCCGTGATAGTAATGCGGGGTCCCATGAGTCTTGCGCGCAGGGAGGGCGCGTTACGAGCATGGGACTCAAACCTTAAAGGCAGGGGACCTTCCGATTACCACACGGTACCCGCACATTAGGGTTAGTGATGTTCGCTTATTGAGTGGGACCAATAATTGCTCAATTATAGTCAAAACTGACATGTCAGAGCAGTGTCCCTATTTATTCATCAAAAGTGACATGTCAGAGCAGTGTTACTATACAGTATGTACAGGACAGATGACTTGACATTTTATTCCCGATTTGCTTGTAATGTTGTGAAAATCTAATATATTATTAAATTCGTTAGTAAGATAAAAATTAATAAAAAATTAAGTGTGCGTAAAAAAAATAAATTTAAATAACCACTCGATTAACAATATCTAACTCCAAGTTTAGAAAAAAGAAAATATATTTTACAACATGTATTTCGAGTCGTACGATCATTGACGTGAATCTAGTAAGAGAGCACACCGATAAAACATACTCATGTTTGTGATTTATGTAGGCTGTAACAATCTTATAAAGTGAACGTAATTCTTTTGATTACCTCCATTTTTTTTGTTCTGTGCTATTTTATGATGACTTTATATTGTACCCTACGATAAACAAAGTATAAATACGCTCAATTAATCGCTTACTTCCATGAATTAACATTGCAAAAATCGCACATGAACATAGGGGACCCACATTTTTTGAACAGCGGACCCACTCTTCAAAACAGGGGACCCGCGATGATTGCATAGTCCCCACACTGAGATGTCCGGGTCAGTCGTGGTCCCGTCAAAATTGTCGCATGTCATTGCCGGGGCCCGACTGGTCCCTTCGAAATGTCGCTTGATTTAAGCAGAAGACCCGCTCGTAAAGGTCACGGGACCTGTGCGTTATAAGCATGGGACCAGCGCTTGTATTCAGGGGACCCGCTAAGGGAGCGTTAATAGATAACACGGAAAACTTAATATGAAAAAAGTTAAGTTATGTCAAATCACTGCCATTCGCGTTATTTTTATGTCAACTCACACATCACTCTCACTGACAAAATCACCTCTCACAATTTCTAAACCCTAAATTGATATCAAACACACGTAAAGCAGATGACTTCTATCAAACAACTAAAATTAAAATTAAACAGAGATCACAAACAACACATAGAACATTTATTCAACAACAGAAGAAACTAGAAAGATTTCAAATCACTTAAAATTCAGTTCTTTTTATTTTTACGTCAAATCACACATCAGTCTCACTGACAAAAAGTTGGAAAACACAGAGAAACTCAATCGTTCACAATTCTAAACCCTAAATTCATATCCACCAAACGATATGCACAAATCAAACAAGTAAAATTAAAATTCAAGGGAGAAATTCAACAACACATGAAATAGTTCGTGAACATCGCAAATTTTAATTAAAAAAAAAGGGTATACTAAAAAGTGTCCCAATCATTATTGAAAATAGAAGATGCGAGGTATTTTCTAAACTCCTGCATATGAGTTTGATTGAGGCGGGAGACGTCGTCCTTCTTCATTATAAGCGACATTGCCGCCCGCAACATCGCCACGCCATCTTCTCCCCTGAAAATCATATCGAAAAGACACTTATTTTTAAACACGACGACAAAGTAATAAAACGCATCATTCATGAAAACTTACTGATTTTGTTTCATGAAGTCGCGACACCACCTAGCCGGCCAGCTCTTGCCCTTGTTAGGCATGCGTGTTATCAGTTTCAGTTCCTTGAAAATAGCCGGGATTACGATCCGAAGTTTGTTGATGTCGTCGGCGATAAAGCGCAGCTCGAAGCCAGGAGGCGCATCGGAGTCGTAAATCGTATACTCCTTTCCCCGCACATCAACAACGAACAACACCCATCGGCCTGACGTACGCATGGGGATGGCAACTTTGGTCGCTAGATCCCACGACCTGCATTTCCAATCTTCGTCCTCCCCCCTCGCGAACGGGAGCAATTTCTTGAAGCCTTTCCCACACGGCTTCCCGACAAAATTTAGCACCCCTCGCTCGTCGACGAGCGTCTTAAACTTATGGGGCATGTACGCGACTTTGCTCGCAACCGATTTGCTAAATTTCTGCATGCGTTCGATCCCAGCGAGGCATTCATCGACATGCTGCAATAAAAGCAAACCCGTTTTCAACACATTCAAGTAAGGTGACGAAAGGTATTTGGTAAATTTATATACGTACCATCTCATCGAGTTTAATACCCTCAGTCGCAAGGTTCAGGAGCCATGTAGGGTCGTGTTGTCCTAGGATCCCTTCGACTTTCATGCCGGTAATCTGCAAAGCCGTTTTTAGCTGACTTTCGACTTTTGGCCACAAGTGTTGGGCCTTGAACTGGATATGCCGCTCGAACGCCGAAAGCTTTGGAGGTTTGACTGTATTCGTCGAGGGGAAATCGGTGAACGGCGTCGTGGTGTACCAAGATGGCTTCTTCATCCGCTCAGGGGTCTGTTCTGTGACGACGCCTTTTCCTTTGTCGGTCGCTTGGACAGAAACCGAAGCCTCGGCGTGCGTCTCCAACTGAGGGACGTCCTGTAGCAGCTCGGCGTGCGTCTCGAACTGAGCGTGGTCCTCTGGATGCTCGTCCATGGTCTCCAACTGATCAGCGTGGTCCTCTTGAGCCTCTATGTCCGTCATTGCCTCGTGAACCCCGAGACCATAAGCGCCCCTCCACGACGATGGGTCGACCACCTCGGGCGGTCTCTCTTCATCGGACCGAGCCGGTGCGACATATCCAGCGTAACGATTTTGCGCCCATTCAGACGGACTGTGACCGTCCCATGCCTTCTGGCTCGGAATATAGCCATCCGGTCCCATGTACGATGTGTTCCTCCATCTCTCATCGTAATCTATACAAGAAATTCGAAAATAACTAAAAATTATTTTTCACGTCCTTAAGTATAAAAACTGACCAAGCTCGGGCGGTGTAGCGTGCAATCCACCACCAAACTCGGGCTGTGAAGCGTGCGATCCACTAGCAAACTCGTTTGGATCGACATCTACATCGTAAATAGTAACTGTTGAGTAATCTGCGCAACTAATTAAAAAATTAAGTATAAATAAATAACTTACTATAACGAGCTTCGGTAGGCGGAGTGCGAGACCCGTGATAAAATCTGCTCGCCAAACCCTGAACCGAGTTCCCCAACTCCCTGAGGCTGTCGGCCCACGATCGCATTTCCGTCCAATGTTCCTCGTACGCATCCCACCTTCTCTCGTTCGTCGACCACCGTCGACCCTCTTCTTCTTGAAACTGATGCAATTGCGTGCCAAGTTGGTCGAATCGCCCAAACAAGTTGGTGAAGTTTTGGTCCATACGACTTTGCCATTCATCGAAGCGTGGACCCGAGGCGAAACCCTGACCACTTGGTCGTGGGGTCTCCGGTGTTGCATGAAAGGCGTGCTCGTGCTGAGGTTCGGGGTTGCCGTGCGGATGTTCGGGTATTTGGCCGTGATGCAACATTATATCGGTGTCGCGTCGCTCACTGCTCTCGATCTGGGCAATGGTCTCAGGCACCAAATTCTGCCGGCTAGAACCCTCACCGCGACGGCGGTGGCCGCGGGAGCACCTAACCTCCACTCCATGCAGGAGTAGAAAGGTCACACGATCGAATAGGTCGTGTGCCGGCCCAACGTCGAAGACGCTGTCCCTATAGTACGCCGCCTCCAGCTCGTCCGCTGACGGCACTATTAACCCTGCTAGTACATGGAACTTGCCAGCGGCCTCTGCGATGCTCTTCTGTTTCGGGCAATTCTTGCGACCCCAATCCTTCGCCCGCCACCTGCACATGCGTGGCGTGAAATCTTCTTCTTTGCGCAACGCATAGGTGTCTCCAATGCCCGAGATGCACTCATAAGCTAGTATCTGAATACAAATAACACAATAAATATTAGCAATTACTTATATGTAAAAACAAGGTATGCAAAGAAGCTTAATAATAAATCACCTGAAGTGGCTGAACGAACCCACTTATCAGCCACTCCCGTGGGTTCTCCCGTAGATTTTTCCTCACAGCGCGCATGACCTCCTTGAAAGCCTCGCTGCCCCAAGGATACTCTGAGAAAGCAAACCGGTCTTCAGCGAGGTGAAGGACCCAGGAAGACACGACGGTGTCCTTCTTGGACCTTCGAGGCAGCAACACCGCGGTGGCGAAGTAGACATCTGCCAACTTGAGCTTCTCCTCGTCCGCACGTTCCTCGTCGCCAGACATCGCCTCCAACGCCTGCTTGACGTTCGACAGGTGAATTGTTGAACTAGCGCCAAAATGCCTCCTCGTGAATGCTTCGACGCGGTCCACCGCCGGTATCGCGGCTGCGAACTTGAGGCCGGTGATTAGGCAATACTCCGATTTTGAAAATCGAAGTGGTTTTTTGCCAACAACCATCCACAGCTCTTCGCGGGTGTGCAGCGCCGTCTGCCTTTGGATAAGGTACCACAGCAACTGAATCGAGAGGTTAAAGTCCGGCTCGGCCATGACAAGGCGGCCGAACGGACTGTGGGCATAATATAGGGCCAACTCCTCATCGTTAAGGCACTGTCTTATCAGCTGGCTGGCCTCGCCGTATAGCGAGGTCACTGTAGGACGACAATCAGGAACTTCTGTGCCCAACTGCGTCTTCATCACAACCTAATTTATACGTAAAACACTGTTTAGCCAATTACTTGGTATATGAATATTGAAAATCGAAAACCCTTATGCACATATGGCCAGGGGACCGCATCGTATATGCTGACAGTCAAGCACGGATGCGACTGAGACCCCTGCGCATGAGCAGGGGACCTGTGCGTATCTTCACGGGATCTGTGTCTACTTTCACGGGACCTTTGCGTATATTCACGGGCGCAAGGTCACGAGACCCACGCGCTGCGACCAGGGAATCCGCTCGTTATAACCAGGGTACCACGCTTATACGCAGTGGACCCGTGCTGGGGCCATCATTTTATGGGCGGGTCCCGTGAAAACGGGCCTGTTCAGTTCAATTCTAAGCACGGTCCTATGCTTATCAGCATGGGTCCGCACCGAATTAGGGTTTGCTGCGTTAAATTGAAGAAGACGCAGAGTAGAGAAAATACCTTCTCGGTGTTCGCGTTGATTGCCATTGTCGATTTACGCTCTAGGACTGGGTTTTACTTGCAGAGAATAGTTGGACTTGCAGAGAAACGATTTGCAGGGCGTTTTGTGTGCAGGAGAAAACGATTGAAGTGAATTGAAAGTTAAAGTGGTGGTTCTGAAATGCTTTTTAACTTTTACTGTTCCATCACGGGTCAGTTACTTGTAGTTAAACCTGAAAACCCTTTAATGTAATACCCCTTTATGTTGATTACATAACTAACCTAATTAAATTAAATTAAATACCATAGCACTATCTATATTTTTTAACGGAACTAAATATTACATTATAAAACATAGTTAATTTAAAATACAGTACTAATTATATTATCAAGGTCACGTACATCAATAATAATAGCATATCTTGATTGATAAAATTATTAAATAATTTATTCTACCCTTCTCGCCCTTCTCCACCAACCGGAGCTTGGTCGACATCCTTCTGCACAGCGTTGTTTCGGACAACCTCGATCCAACCTGGGCCTTGGATCACTTCGCTCTCAGCCTCGTCGTCGTCGTTTCGGACAGCCTCGGGTGCTTGTCCTTCGATAGCTTCGCTCATAACATCGTCGTCGTCGACCTCGAGAGCATCGTCGTCGCCGTTTAGGAATCTGTCGATCTCGGCCACGATCCACGCCCTCCTTTGGGAGAGGTCGACACCGAGGTCGGCCTCCAGACGGCGGCGGACGGCGGCGGCCGTGGTAGTCCAGGGGTCCGAGTGACGGACGATTTCGTGGAGGCGGGCGGCGATTTGGGCGTCCGTCACCATTCTTCCTGTTTTGTTTCTGGGATTATTTTTTAAAAATGTTAGATGCTGTGTGTTTGATAAATCCAAGCCTTATATAGCTTGCAAAACGCCGTAAGAGCTTCCCAAAACCATAACATATAACGCGGGACCAAGCTCTAGTACACGGGACCCAAGCTCTAGTGCGCGGGACCCAAGCTCTTGTGCACGGGACCCAAGCTCTACTGCATGAAGCATGCGCGGGTCCCCTGTGTTTATGCGCAGGTACCCTGCATTTATGCGCGGGTCCCATGATCTAATGGGCCTGCCCTAATGTGCGGGGACAATGCACTGATGCGCGGGGCCCGTGAATTTATGGGCGGGTCCCGTGAATTTATGTGCGGGTCCCGTGATTTACTCGCCGCACTAATGTGCGGGACTCCTGCTTTAATGTGGGGTCCCACGTTGTAACGCGCGGAACGCGCGGTGGCCTGCTCTGCTTTCAAGCAGGGTCCCCGGATCAACTGGAAGTAAAAACAATGAACATGTTCGGCCTTCCAAACCGGAATTTCCGAAGCTTTGAGAACCCATTGGAAGGGTTTAGGACTGAGAGTTACAGATTAAGATGGTTATATTCAAAATACGACCCGGAAAATACTTACACTGAAGCGTGAGGTTCGAATCTTTCGTTCGCCGAGGACTTTCCAGTTTCCTTCGACTGTGAAGAAGCGCGATATGAGGTCGGGGAATTTCTCTTAAGGACGAGGACGAAGAAGAAGAATAATTCGGTGAGGTGGAGTGGAATGAATGCTTTCTGCTGCAAAATGGACGTGCAGCTTTTAATTCATTTCAGGCGTTGTATTTTATTTTTGTTTTTCTTTTTTTTATTAATAATAAGGGATTACGAAAAGATGATTAAGTGTTAATTAAAAAGAGTGCTATTGACCAAAAAAAAAAGTCAAGAGTGCTATTTTTTTAAACTTGACCGCGTCAAAGGCCATTTTTGAAAAAGACCCCAAATTTTATGTCAAAAGTGGTCTAGGGTGTTAGGACTGAAGTGTTAGGATCAAATCTTAAATAAGTTTGAGAAAAGTTTAACCCAAGAAGATTTTGAAACGAGAAAAAGACTTAACACGTCAAGAGAAAAAAAAAATTCGCAGTTCGAATGGACGTGATTAAATGAAGAGTTATCCGAGAAAATGTGTTGAGAAATTTCGGTGTTTGTGAGTTTTAAAGAGAAATTCTCAAAAAAAATTCTCAGTTGAAAATTTCTCGGATTTAAAATTTCGCATGTGAGAACGATTCTCAGTTGAGAGTTTTAAAGCTTCACAAGAAAATTTCGCATGTTAAAAAAATTTTGCATCGAGAGTTGAAGTGTGGTCTTAGGAATTTTCTCGGATTTGAAAGAGATGTATTAAAAAAAACTTTCTCAGATGAGATAAACTTTCTCGGCTTTGAAAACTTTCTCGGATGTAAAAATTTTCGCGAAGTTCAAAACTTTCTCGGTCTTGAAAGAAAAATTTCGCGGCTCAGAAAAATCCTTGGAATAGACTTTTTCGCATATAAAGTTTCTCGGATTTTAAAGAGTACGAAGTTGAGAAAAATTGGGTCTAAGAGAAATCTTTCGCGGTTTAAAAATTCTCGGAATCAACTTCGCGGATATGAAATTTCACTGATTTGAACGATTCAGAAAGTTTCGCGGGCAAGAACATCAAAGTACTGTTCCATTGCTTGTCGAGAATCTTTCCCAGAAAACCGTCCGTTTTCACTCAAATCTCAACCAAAATCGCTCAAACTTGATCCTAAACTTCAGAAATTCTTCCCTAAACACATAATCGACCGATTTGTGAACTAAAAACACCAAAAAATAGGTCAGATCGACCAAAAACAGAGAATGGCCGAGATGTCCTTTTCCGAAAAGTTTTTGCTTCAATCTTGCTCAAAACTCGTTAAAACTGATCCAAAAGTGTTCTAAAAACATCTTAGGCATATACTTGATCTGGGGGAAGGTTTTAAACACAAAAACGAAGCATCAAAACCCCAAAACAAGCTCGAAATGCCCGAAAATAATTTTTTGCCCAAAACACCTTTGATCTTTCTTGGAATCGAACGAAACTGGATTCAAATCAATGCAGATCGATCCACGTTTGCTCTGATACCACTTGTTGGTCCCGAATGCACCAAACAAGGAATCAAAGAGGCTTTAATGGAATGAAAAGGGAGTAGTCTCACCTTTGAGTGTGTGTATTGTGTGAAAAATTTGGATAAGCCTTTGATCTTTGATTACTTTCAAAGTGAGTTGGTAAAACCTTATATACCACATTAACCCTAGGTATATTAAGGCCCAATCACTAAATATACGATAATTACATTCTAGTCCTAAGCCTAAGCTAAAAAGGATAATAACAAAATAAAGCCTAAGACTTAAACTATTGACACAATCTATTAAATATCCTAACAACAATATTATCAGGATTAATTCTTAATTCTTCAACCTTATTTTGAAGATAATCACTAGAGGCTGATTCTCTAATCTGAGAAGTCGAAGCTCTAGAAGGAGATCTTATCATATAATCACATGGTGATATATGATAGTGTGATGAGCTTGATCTAGTAATTCTAGATCTCGGAGTTTTTACATCGACAGATTTTCTATCATGCTCAAAGTGTATTTGAACAGTTCCATCTGTTGTCTGTATTATTTGAGTAGGATTTTTCTTAATTTTGGGTTGCAGAGGCATAGCTCGTTCAATAACACAATTTTCTGGGAATTGAATTTCTTCCCATTTAATAGATCTACGAGTTGTAATATTAGATTTACTAAAATTACTTTCTATTAAAACAGTTTCGTTGATGGGTTTATCAACGATTTTGCATTGAGGATTAAGCGTATATAAAGGTTTATAATAAATTCTATAACAGATACAAATTACTTCCGAACCCGGAGCATAATTATATCCATGAGTTTTGACATTTAATGTCAGAGCGTCCAATATATTGACATCAGTCAATGATAATTGGAGATTAAAATAGACTGGACCATGTGCCAGACTAGACTGAATTATTCCCATAAGGGATTGTTTCCAGTCGAGATTTCTACCATCTCTAAGAGATGCTATAAAACTTTCTTGTAATCCTTCTAAGGTTAAAGGCTTAAAGGCAACTTGAACTAACCCAATATGAATAAACTTATGGTTTAAATAATCAAAAGTTCTTAATAAAAACGATTGTCAAGCTGCGAAATTCATGTTTCAGAAAGATTTCAAACATGATGTCTCCAAACAAATGTTTTCGAGATGGCAGGCTCATTTAGCCCCATTCGATTTTGAAATTATTTATAAAAAAGGAAGCGATAATAGTCTTCCTGATTATCTTACTCGTGAGTATCTTTCATGAATTTTGCAGATATGTCCCAATATGGGAGAAATTTCCCCTCTAATAGAGGTGGAAGAGGTGGCAAAAATGTTATTGCTCAAATGGGCAATAAGAAGCTGCTTAAAGAAAGCCTATCCTCAAGTAATACCTTGAGCAGCGTAGAATTCAGAGAATTCCTTGAATATAAAAAGCAGAAAGCAAAGTCTGCTGAAGGAACGTCTTACGCAAAAATAATTGCGGAAGAAGAAGATGAGGTTGACTATGAGAAAATTTTTCATAATGAGGTAATTATATTAATCGAATTTAAAGACTTATAATGGTCTGATGAACCTTGGACTTTAATGTCAAGGTATTTAGACAGAGCATCATATGCTGCTACTTTTTATAAAAACCGTGACACTTATGAAAATATTCTAAAGTCTACGGGAACATGTGACTTTGATCACTTTAATGCGGGAAATACCCCGTATGCTTTGAAAAAGGGTTATACCTTTAGTAAAATTATTTTCAAGCAAATTATTTCGCCTGAAAAATGGGCTACACACCCATTAAAAGATAGGGAATATTTCCATCCTGAGTTAAAAACTCTATTTAAATTTAATTATTACGATTATATCGATGCCTTTTATAAAGCATTTTTATACCAGAATGAAAGTAAAAAACATTCTTGGTGGATAAAAATTTGTGCGGATGTATATAAGTCCGATATTCCAAATTGGTTTTATCAATGGTGGCTTTCTTATGGAGCTACAATTGAAATTCTTAAGGAACCCTTTTTTGGATTATATCAAGAATGGGTCAAAGTTTCTCCAATTCTTATAGAAACGGAACATAAAAAGGAATGTATTGAAGGAATGACTTCTTTACATTTTTATACTGAATTTAGTATTCCATGGATATGGAGATGGACTACTGAAGTGGGTTATACCCAGCAAAAAATTCCATGTCTTAAAAGAAACTTTTATATAAAGTTTTGGAAAAAAATGATAACAAAAACAGCCACTGGTGAATATGAAAGCCAGCAGACGATCGATAAGATCGAAGAGAAAATTTCTCTTTATAAAAATGCGATTAATAATCGTGAGCAAAGAGAAGCTCCTAGTCCTTTTGAGATGATTTCTCAAAGGATTAATTTACAGAAGGGTAAAATGAAGCCCGATGAAATTATTGATGTCTACTTCGAAGAAATGAAGAAAGACATTGCAAAAAATTTTGGTATGGATATTGGAGATATTTCGATGGGGACATCTTCAAAAAATGAAGATGATGAAGAATATTGCCTTGCTGGTGAAGGACAAGATCCGGAAAATCCGGATGACTTTATTATCGAAGAGATAATAGGAGATAATGCGATGGATCTCATGGGACAAGAAATCGCAACAAGAAACAGTGGCGCAAATAGTTAAGACCCGTGAAGAAATAAAGGAGTCTAACGCCAAAGATGCTCTCAAAATCAGAGAAATTAAAGATGCCATGGATAAGATCAGAAAAAGTTGATGGCAACTTCAACGAAGGAAATTGGTTCACTATTAGCTTTAATAAAGCTAAAGAAGACTCTAGCTGTCAAGACTTCTTGACAAGTGGGGCGGCTAAGAAGAAAAATTTTCTTTACTTTTATTTTTGTACTTTACTTTTCCCTTCTATTTATAGAGTAGAAGCTAATAAGCTTCAGGTGTGCCTTAATTTACATTCTCTTGTACTCTCTCTTCCTTCTCTCTTGTAATTCCCCTCTACTGTAAAATATTTTAAGGAATAAACGTTGAAGTTTCCTGTACGACTCCTCCTCATTTAAGTAAGTTTTTTAATTTTGTTATTTCTTTTATTTTATCTTTCTTAGCCTTAATGGAAGGCTAAATTTCATCGTTAAACTACACCAAGATGCCTTAATACTTTAATCATGGTTTTATATCATATTCCTATACATATATTAATATGATGTAATTAATATTTTCTTTTATAAAAAAATCTTTTAAAAATCGATTAAAAGAATTAAATTTTAGATAAAGGTTGTGAAGAAATTTGATTTTGATTAATTCTGTGTCGGCTCTTGGCAAAGCCCGTGTTGCCGAAAGTAAGGCGTTTGAGGGCATGACTGTTACCGATTGAATTAGTCAAATGAAAATTTTATCATGTAAAAATCCTTGTATCCTATGATTTAATTCTGACAATCACAAAAATAAATTTTATCTTCGTTTTGGATTTTTGGTATATAGGCTGGAATACCTTGGGTCCGAAAGGGATCAGACTGGTTACAGTTTGATAACTGGACTAATAGGTTTAACTACGGCACGTACTTAGGGGTTTCATAGATGGTGATGTGTATTACTTTAAAGTCAAGTAAAAATTATATTAGTCACACTCAATAATATCCATGGTCATCACGTGTACTACTGTGAATTCTTTGATGGTTATTATGATTATTATATAGGTGTGTGTATGTAGATAGAGATGTTAGTTTAATTATTAGAGATGTTAGTTTAATTATTACACAATATGATAAGGATGGTTTGTACGATAACTTCATGGAATGTTAATTAACGAAAGCTTTTTGGGTTATACCGAAAACTTTGATCACTAGCAAACCCTCATTTCTAGTTTTCGTTATTTCAGGTGTTCTATATTAATTTCCTCTCACACCTAAACATACATATATACGCATGTATACTTTGCATACTTAGTCATACCTATACTACCCTAGATGAATTCCACGTGTTCGTCTTAACCATTTGATTTGATGCGTAAACTTTCTTTAATATGATTTTACGGAAACTTTCTTGAACCATGAAAACCTTCCTTCTAATCTATCCTCATCCCACTCATTATATTTTATTATAGAACTTATCGCGAAAACTTTGGTCTACCTATAGTTTAGCTTTCCACCTCATAACTAAGTTTTCTCTATCAAGACTTCGAAAATTTGAAGTAGCGAAAACCTTAATGCCGAGAATTATTCGCATTATAATTCTCGCAACCCCTTATTGCGAAAACTTAATTTCCATCTAAGAAAATTTTCCACCTACAATCAATTACAAAAACTTTTCTTTGTTAAGCTTCATATCGAAACTTCCCTTACTTAAATTCCTATCGAAAACTTCTTTCAATTACTTTTGTACTAACAACTTATAATAGTATCATTTATATACATACCTTTAAAATTAGTATATAAATGCATGAAATTAGTGAATGTATGAAATGATATAAGTTTTTTTGATTTCGGTTCCTGACAATTCTCCCTCCAACTTTCGACCTCGAAATTTCATATCTGTGTCCATGATAACCATGGGTACGGTGTCTTCATATTTCCTATCATTTCCCAACTAACTTTACACGTCAGTTGATTTTCTTGTCGTACTTTTACCGTCGGAATTGTCTTATTCCGCAATTGTCCAGCAGCATATTCAAAAATTTCTGCCGATTCTTCTACCTGAAATCTTCAACAACACTTACTTTGAAATCTTCAACATACTTACTGTTTCATCACTCAAAACATGGGAAGGATCTGATCTGTACCGTCGTAATATACTGACGCAAAGACATTGCATATCTGTGATATTTTAGGTGGTAACGCCAGTCAGTATACCAACGGTCCAATACTTTCAAATATCTTGGGTAATTCAATACATCGTGGGCTTAATTTTCCTTTTCTATTTCCCTTGACCGCTTATTTCCATTTTCCGTCGAAATCGATCAATGTAACTCCCTTATCGTTATTAGGTTGCTTTAAGTTGATTCTTAACTGTTTCATCTCTTCCTTTGTACCCTGAATCAAATATGTATCGTCCTTTCTGATTATCCATCTATCTGTAAATAAAAGTATCGTACTAAAATATAACCTAATTCCGTTCGCTTCCTATAAACTCCCCCAAAATCTGTAAATGAATCTGAAATTACAATCAAACACAGTATAAGCAGATACTCTATGTAGTCAAACTATTCCATTGACGTTTGTTTCTTTTTGCTACATTTTTTCCATTGTAGAATCCTATCGAAATGGCAAATAGTGAGCAAACTTTGTAAACCTATCGATAATTACTCGAATGGTGCCATTTTTCTTGGTTGTTGGAGGCAGACATTGACGAAAATCCATCGTTAGATATTCCTATTTTCAAACTGATATGGGTAAAAGGATAGAATTTTACCCAAGAGCCCTTGATGTTCCGCTCTAACCTGTTGGCAAGTAAGACCTTTCAGCACATACTTGGCCACATCTCTTTTCATTCTTAGCCACTAATAATGAGATTTGAGGTTTCGATACATTCTAGTGCTACCCTGCATACGCTTCTTCCATTATTTTCCGTCATACATTGTCAACATCGGAAACACATATTCGGCTATTAAGCGCCAACGTATTATTTTCTCCCAGGGTAAATGACTTTCTTAATCTTTAACTCACTTTCTTAGCAATCTCGGCTAACTTTTCGTCCTTGAACTGTACTTGTTTAATCCGATCCATACGACTTTCAATTTAGGACGCCCGTAACAATATTCGTCTTTTTCATAATGAATCCTCTAGCAATCCAATCCAGCACCTTAGTCTCATGTTTAGTTCCTCTTTTTTTTTTTTCTTTTGGCTCAACAAATACATCAGACTCTTTTGATCCGTGAATATCTGGAATATTGCACTATATAGGTAGTGCCGCCATATCTTTAATGCGAATACTGCGGCAATTAATTCCAGATCATATATCAGGTAAGACATCTCATGTAGTTTTTAGTTGTTGAGACACATATATGCCAGTACATTTCCCTGTTGCGTTAGCACACATCCTAATCCTTGATACCATACACTACTATAAATTACGAAACCTTCATTATCCGATGAAATGGTTAACACAAGAGCCGTAGTTAATCATTCCTTTAATTTTGACATTATTCTAATGTCGTTCGTATTCTTCTTTTCACTTAGAGTATACCAGAATGTCGTCAATAAAGATGATCACGAACTGGTCTAAGTAAGGTCTAAAGACGTTACTCATCAACGTCATAAAGATTGCAGGGGTATTCTTTAATCCCATGGCATAATTAGATGCTCATGTCTTGTTCCAAAAATAGTGTTTGGAATGTCATCGTCTGCAATCTTTAGTTGATGGTGTCCCGACCTTAAGTCAATTTTGACAAAATACTTTAGAACCTTGCAGTTGATCGAACAAATTATCGATCCAAGGTAGCGGGTATTTATTTTTCACCGTTACCTTGTTTAACTGCCAGTAATCAATACGTAACCTAAGCGTACCATCATTCTTGTAATGAAGAGAACAAGCGTTCTCCCAGGCCCTTTACTTAGAGAAGATCCTAAAGCGATATAATATGGACAACTCTAAGAAAGGTTACTGCATATGCGACATGGAATTCACCTTTCCAAGGCTATGAGCCCTCAAAGTGAGTTGGAGGGGGAAAGAGATGAATGGAATCCCCTATGCATCCGCAGTGGGTAGCTTGATGTACACTATGCTTTGCACGCGAACTGACTTGGCGTACGCTGTGAGCGTTCAGTTGGTTTCAGGCTAACCCTGGTAAGGAACATTGGACAGCAGTCAAGACTATCCTCAAGTACCTCAGACGGACTAAGGATATGATGCTGGTCTATGATAATGGAGAATTGGAAGTGGAAAGGTATACGGATCCTCTCCGTACTGACAAAAAATTAAAACTAAAAAGTGAAAAAGTGAAAATTGGAGAGAAGGTACGTGGCGTTGTTAAACCTATTAGTCCAGTTATCAAACTGTAAACAGTCTGATCCCGTTCGGACCCAAGGTATTCCAGCCTATATACGAAAAATCCAAAACGAAGATAAAATTTATTTTTGTGATTGTTAGAATTAAATCATAGGATACAAGGATTTTTACATGATAAAATTTTCATTTGACTAATTCAATCGGTAACAGCCATGCCCTCAAACGCCTTACTTTCGGCAACACGGGCTTTGCCAAGAGCCGACACAGAATTAATCAAAATCAAATTTTTTCACAACCTTTATCTAAAATTTAATTCTTTTAATCGATTTTTAAAAGAATTTTTTATAAAAGAAAATATTAATTACATCATATTAATATATGTATAGAAATATGATATAAAACCATGATTAAAGTATTAAGGCATCTTGGTGTAGTTTAACGATGAAATTTAGCCTTCCATTAAGTCTAAGAAAGATAAAATAAAAGAAATAACAAAATTAAAAAACTTACTTAAATGAGGAGGAGTCGTACAGGAAACTTCAACGTTTATTCCTTAAAATATTTTACAGTAGAGGGGAATTACAAGAGAGAAGGAAGAGAGAGTACAAGAGAATGTAAATTAAGGCACACCTGAACCTTATTAGCTTCAACTCTATAAATAGAAGGGAAAAGTAAAGTACAAAAATAAAAAGTAAAAAAAAATTTTCTTCTTAGCCGCCCCACTTGTTAAAAAGTCTTGACAGCTAGAGTCTTCTTTAGCTTTATTAAAGCTAATAGTGAACCAATTTCCTTCGTTGAAGTTGCCATCAACTTTTTCTGATCTTATCCATGGCATCTTTAATTTCTCTGATTTTGAGAGCATCTTTGGCGTTAGACTCCTTTATTTCTTCACGGGTCTTAACTATTTGCGCCACTTTTTCTTTAATTGTTGCGATTTCTTGTCCCATGAGATCCATCGCATTATCTCCTATTATCTCTTCGATAATAAAGTCATCCGGATTTTCCGGATCTTGTCCTTCACCAGCAAGACAATATTCTTCATCATCTTCATTTTTTGAAGATGTCCCCATCGAAATATCTCCAATATCCATACCAAAATTTTTTGCAATGTCTTTCTTCATTTCTTCGAAGTAGACATCAATAATTTCATCGGGCTTCATTTTACCCTTCTGTAAATTAATCCTTTGAGAAATCATCTCAAAAGGACTAGTAGCTTCTCTTTGCTCACGATTATTAATCGCATTTTTATAAAGAGAAATTTTCTTCGAGCTTATCGATCGTCTGCTGGCTTTCATATTCACCAGTGGCTGTTTTTCTTATCATTTTTTTCCTAAACTTTATATAAAAGTTTCTTTTAAGACATGGAATTTTTTGCTGGGTATAACCCACTTCAGGAGTCCATCTCCATATCCATGGAATACTAAATTCAGTATAAAAATGTAAAGAAGCCATTCCTTCAATACATTCCTTTTTATGTTCCGTTTCTATAAGAATTGGAGAAACTTTGACCCATTCTTGATATAATCCAAAAAAGGGTTCCTTAAGAATTTCAATTGTAGCTCCATAAGAAAGCCACCATTGATAAAACCAATTTGGAATATCGGACTTATATACATCCGCACAAATTTTTATCCACCAAGAATGTTTTTTACTTTCATTCTTGTATAAAAATACTTTATAAAAGGCATCGATATAATCGTAATAATTAAATTTAATAAGAGTTTTTAACTCAGGATGGAAATATTCCCTATCTTTTAATGGGTGTATAGCCCATTTTCAGGCGAAATAATTTGCTTGAAAATAATTTTACTAAAGGTATAACCCTTTTTCAAAGCATACGGGGTATTTCCCGCATTAAAGTGATCAAAGTCACATGTTCCCGTAGACTTTAGAATATTTTCATAAGTGTCACGGTTTTTAATAAAAAGTAGCAGCATATGATGCTCTGTCTAAATACCTTGACATTAAAGTGCAAGGTTCATCAGACCATTTTAAGTCTTTAAATTCGATTAATATAATTACCTCATTATGAGTTATTTTCTCATAGTCAACCTCATCTTCTTCTTCCGCAATTATTTTTGCGTAAGACGTTCCTTCAGCAGACTTTGCTTTCTGCTTTTTATATTCAAGGAATTCTCTGAATTCTTCGCTGCTCAAGGTATTACTTGAGGATATGTTTTCTTTAACCAGCTTCTTATTGCCCATTTGAGCAATAACATTTTTGCCACCTCTTCCACCTCTATTAGAGGGGAAATTTCTCCCATATTGGGACATATCTGCAAAATTCATGAAAGATACTCACGAGTAAGATAATCAGGAAGACTATTATCGCTTCCTTTTTTACAAATAATTTTAAAATCGAATGGGGCTAAATGAGCCTGCCATCTCGCAAACATTTGTTTGGAGACATCATGTTTGAAATCTTTATGAAACATGAATTTCGCAGCTTGACAATCAGTTTTTATTAAGAACTTTTGATTATATAAATCATCCTGAAATTTAAGGACACATTTAACTATAGTGAGGACTTCTCTAGCTATAGTAGCATAATTTTTCTGAGCATTATTCCATTTCCCCGAATGGAATCTAACTAAATAATCTTTTTTGTCTTCTTGGGAAACTTGTTTTAAGATTCCTCCGAAGCCTAAATCAGAAGCATCAGCTTGAATAATTTTTTGCCAATTAGGATTTGCAAGCATTAAACAAGGTAAATGCGTAACCTTATTCTTAATTTTCTTAATTGCTTCAGTGTGACTATTTGTCCACTGGCATGGAATCTTTTTTAATCTATCATATAAAATAGATGTATCAATTGCAAGATTTTCATAATAAGGAGAAATATAATTAAGACTCCCTAAAAATCTTTGAAGTTGAGTTTTATCAAGAATTTGATCTGGAAATTTTGACGCAAACTCAATACTTCTATTAATTGGGTTAACATTACCCTTTTCAATAGTATGACCCAAAAATCGAACTTTAGTTTGAAATAAAACCATTTTTGGGCTGGATATAACTAAACCATTTTGAATAACAATTTTCTTGAAAATATCAAGATGTTTAAAATGAGTTCCAATATCTTTGGTAAAAATTAAAATATCATCAATATATACGATGATAAAATTACTATAAGGAATAAAGATATCATTCATTATATTTTGAAATTCAGAAGGAGCATTTTTTAAACCAAAGGGCATAACATTCCACTCAAATTGTCCAATTGGGACAGTAAAAGTAGTTTTATACCGATCTTCTTCGGCAATTTGAATTTGCCAAAAACCTGATTTTAAATCAAATTTTGAAAATATAATGGCATTAAATAAACGATCTAAAAGATCTTTTTTATTAGGAATAGGATACCTAATCCATTTTAAAACTTTATTTAAAGGCTTATAATTAATAACTAACCTTGGTGCTCCCCTTTCCTTTTCTGCATGATTATTAACATAAAAGGCAGTACACGACCAATGAGATTTTGAAGGTTTTATTAAACCTTTCTGTAAAAGAGAAGTTATTTCTTTTTTACATAATTCTAATAATTCAGAATTCATCTGACAAGGACGAGCTTTAGTGGGAATATTTTTCTCACTAAAATCTTCCTCATAAGGTAATGTAACAATATGCTTTTTCCTATTCCAAAAAGCATTAGGTAAATCATTACATATTTGTAACGTAAATTCATTATGTAGTATTTTTATTTTTTCTTGTAACTTAGGATTTTGAAGTTTATCCTCAATCGTATGTATACTGATTTCTTGCTTCAAATAATTTACCTGATTTTCTTTTGCTTTGATAAGAATAGAATCCTTGATTTCATTAAGAATCCTAGAAAAGGGTTCAGTAATGAATTCAAAGTATACTTCTTTGTTATCGAAGCTTCCTTTAAATCCATAATCATCAATATTTTTTATAGGAAATATCTTCCTAAGAAATGGAGTACCAAGAATTACTTGGTTCGTGATATTCTTGACTAACAAGAATGAAGTAGGAATACAGACCTTATTTTTACAAATATAGGCCTTAGGAATTTTATAATTAATTTGCAATTTTTCTCCGCTTGCAGAGCTAAGAGAATGAGTTGTTTTATAGAAATATTGTGTAGGAATTATTCCTTCCTAAATACAATTTATATCTGCTCCACTATCAATTAGTGCAATCAGATTCTTTTGAAAATTTCCGTCAATGAGTAGTGATATTTTCACTAACCATTTTTGCGAAGTTATTACTTCAAGTGTTGAAAGAAAATTATCATCTTTATCATTTAAGGAAATATTAGTAAATTCTTCATAATTTTTTAATTCTTCAATTTTTTCTTTTCCTTTTTCTAATCTAGAAAATCTTCGTTCTAAGTCAATATGACTTAATTTTAGATTTTTAATTTCAGTTTTAAGATTTGAAATTTCAATTGTCAAATCTTTAATATTAAAAGGAGATTCATTCTTATATTTATTTTTATTTTGAAGTAATTTCATTACTTCGGACATTTTATAAGGTTCAGTTTTAGGAATAACTTCTTTTGAAGTTTCTTCCTCTTTTTGAATTAATCTTTTGATTATATGATTTTTTAGATCTGGGTCTTCTGTATGTTTTAATATTTCGAGAAGATTATTATCAAGAACATTTAATTCTTGGAATTGAGAAATAATTTGGTATAAATTATTATCTTCTGATTTGAGCTTTTAATATTTTTAGAACAAGATTGTCCTATTTGACAATTTTGACATTCTTCAGATTCTGACGATGAAATATCTTCGATGATATTGTTTTCATCACTCGAAGAAGTTTCACTGTCTGATTCTAACAGAATTTTTGATAATGTTTCTTTTAAATCATTATCAATATTTAAATTATTAATTTTCTTTTTGGTCCAGCAAGTTTTTGCTTCGTGACCTATTTTCCACATTTTCTACAAACAATTGGAGGGAAATTTTTTCTATATTGATAATCTTTATTATCTTTTAAAAGTTTTTGTTCTCTTCTTTTAGATTTTCTATATTTTTTCCTTTCATATTGTTTAGGAGAATATTTTTTAGGTTTATATTCTTTACGAGGTTTACTCGTTGAAGGATTTTCTATGCCAAATTGATCACAGAAATCTCCTAATTGTTTCTTTTTATTAAGAGAATTTCTCTTAATTTGTTTGTTCAACTTTATTTTGTTGCATAAAGCTAAACCTTCTTGAGTATAAATACCAATAAGTTTACCGTAAGTATAAGAATTACAATCTATACTCGGTTCTCCTTTTCTAAGATTATTCCTTACTCTTTCTGCAAAGAGTGAAGGTAAACCATCAATAAATTTGGATTTCCAATGAGTACTATTAGACTCTGGAAGTTCCATAACACGGCTAAGGAAAGTATCTTTATACCACCTAAAAGATGTAAGAGTTTTACATCTTAAGTTTTGGAGAAGAGTTCTAATATTTTCAGAATTATCAGACCATCGGCCTGTAAAATGTTCTATTATATTAATACACAGTGTATAAACTGCATTTTCGACTAATTCGTCATTTTCTTCTTTCATGGTAAGATAAATTTCTTCTTGCTCACGAGGAGTAAGATAATTATCCCACCATCCTTTTAATTGACCAGTGAAGCCAGCAACAATCATTTTAGCAACAACTCTGTCGCTATTATGATTAGCTTTGCATATTGTACTACACATAAGCATTCTATGTATCATACTAAAAATTTGTCTTTCAGTATAACCGTCTAAGTTCCACTCATAAATACTCCTGCCACTATAAGAATTATTAAGTGTCAATTCTTGTTCTTCGAACAAGACATCTTGAGGAGTTGGTCTTGGATAATAAAATTTTGTTTGAATGGGTTTACTGGAATATTTTCCTTGTTTGATTTTATTTAATTCTTCATTAATAGTATTATAGATACTATCAGAATGTTCAAGTTTTTCTTCAAATTCTCCGCTTAAAGTATTAAGTTTTAAATCTTTAAGCTTTTCATTAAGTAAATTTCAATATTAGAAATTGATTCTAATTTAAAATCGATAAATTTTAGGAGGAGGCTGAACACTCGGAGAAGCTTTATTAGCTATTTTTTCTTCAACTTTATCTTTGTTTATTAAGAGATAATTTTTTATGTCTTTTATTGAAGACGAAATTTCTTCAATATTCTTTTTTAATAAAGAAATTTGTTCTCATAAAACAATAACATACATATTTGTATAATTTTGTTGTTTTAAAAGACTATTAATATGATTAATAGTAATAGAAAGCGTATCATTTTCTGTTTCAAATAATTTTTGAAAAGCATTAAAAAACCTAATTTCATTTTCTTTTTCCATTTGGAAACTGGTTTGAGGAGGAAAGATAGAATTAATATTTTTCCCATTCGAAAGCTTATAATTTCTTTCAAGAACAGAAATCATATTTTTAAAATATCTTGATAAAAACCAAGGAACGAAAGGCAATTTTTCATTTCGTCTTTCAAGATCTTTATAAAATTTTTCTTGAATAATATTTTTATCTTCTTTATTAAAGTTTTCGAAAAACCATTTTCTAAAAAGTTCCCATTTGGGTTGATTAAATTCTTGTTAAATTTTCTTTCTTGCCGGTGATCCCGGACTAAAATCAATTCTTGGTGATCCCGGACTAAAATCAATTCTTGGTTTAAAATCCATTAAACACGAAAATCCATTTCCGACTCGGTTATTTCCTCGTCTTGATTTTTAAAAACACCATGAACAATATTATCAGGATTAATTCTTAATTCTTCAACCTTATTTTGAAGATAATCACTAGAGGCTGATTCTCTAATCTGAGAAGTCGACGCTCTAGAAGGAGATCTTATCATATAATCACATGGTGATATATGATAGTGTGATGAGCTTGATCTAGTAATTCTAGATCTCGGAGTTTTTACATCGACAGATTTTCTATCCTGCTCAAAGTGTATTTGAACAGTTCCATCTGTTGTCTGTATTATTTGAGTAGGATTTTTCTTAATTTTGGGTTGCAGAGGCATAGCTCGTTCAATAACCCAATTTTCTGGGAATTGAATTTCTTCCCATTTAATAGATCTACGAGTTGTAATATTAGATTTACTAAAATTAGTTTCTATTAAAACAGTTTCGTTGATGGGTTTATCAACGATTTTGCATTGAGGATTAAGCGTATATAAAGGTTTATAATAAATTCTATAACAGATACAAATTACTTCCGAACCCGGAGCATAATTATATCCATGAGTTTTGACATTTAATGTCAGAGCGTCCAATATATTGACATTAGTCAATGATAGTTGGAGATTTGGATAAACATTAAAATAGACTGGACCATGTGCCAGACTAGACTGAATTATTCCCATAAGGGATTGTTTCCAGTCGAGATTTCTACCATCTCTAAGAGATGCTATAAAACTTTCTGGTAATCCTTCTAAGGTTAAAGGCTTAAAGGCAACTTGAGCTAACCCAATATGAATAAACTTATGGTTTATTCTATATTTTTCTAAGTCTCTATTACTTAGAAGTCTAATAACCATCTCTTCATTATTAAGAGATATAGTTTCTTCAGTAGTTTTGACTACCTGTTTCAAGCCTAATTTTTCAAAAGTTCCTAATTCATAGATTATTTTATAATCTATCTTAGGAATTGTCCAACGATTTAATTTATTTAAATCTTGAGGAACATCATATTCCTCTTCAATACTGTTTTTAACAGTATCTTTTCTACGCATCAAATTCATTTGAATAAGACGTTAAACTACACCTTAACTTCTTAATACTCCCACCATGGCTCTGATACCATACGGAGAGGATCTTTACAAAAAATTAAAACTAAAAGTGAAAAAGTGAAAATTGGTGTAAAGATCCTCTCCGTATGGTTAGCCATGGTGGGAGTATTAAGAAGTTAAGGTGTAGTTTAACGTCTTATTCAAATGAATTTGATGCGTAGAAAAGATACTGTTAAAAACAGTATTGAAGAGGAATATGATGTTCCTCAAGATTTAGATAAATTAAATCGTTGGACAATTCCTAAGATAGATTATAAAATAATCTATGAATTAGGAACTTTTGAAAAATTAGGCTTGAAACAGGTAGTCAAAACTACTGAAGAAACTATATCTCTTAATAATGAAGAGATGGTTATTAGACTTCTAAGTAATAGAGACTTAGAAAAATATAGAATAAACCATAAGTTTATTCATATTGGGTTAGTTCAAGTTGCCTTTAAGCCTTTAACATTAGAAGGATTACCAGAAAGTTTTATAGCATCTCTTAGAGATGGTAGAAATCTCGACTGGAAACAATCCCTTATGGGAATAATTCAGTCTAGTCTGGCACATGGTCCAGTCTATTTTAATGTTTATCCAAATCTCCAATTATCATTGACTGATGTCAATATATTGGACGCTCTGACATTAAATGTCAAAATTCATGGATATAATTATGCTCCGGGTTCGGAAGTAATTTGTATCTGTTATAGAATTTATTATAAACCTTTATATACGCTTAATCCTCAATGCAAAATTACTTCCGAACCCGGAGCATAATTATATCCATGAGTTTTGACATTTAATGTCAGAGCGTCCAATATATTGACATCAGTCAATGATAACTGGAGATTTGGATAAACATTAAAATAGACTGGACCATGTGCCAGACTAGACTGAATTATTCCCATAAGGGATTGTTTCCAGTCGAGATTTCTACCATCTCTAAGAGATGCTATAAAACTTTCTGGTAATCCTTCTAAGGTTAAAGGCTTAAAGGCAACTTGAACTAACCCAATATGAATAAACTTATGGTTTATTCTATATTTTTCTAAGTCTCTATTACTTAGAAGTCTAATAACCATCTCTTCATTATTAAGAGATATAGTTTCTTCAGTAGTTTTGACTACCTGTTTCAAGCCTAATTTTTCAAAAGTTCCTAATTCATAGATTATTTTATAATCTATCTTAGGAATTGTCCAACGATTTAATTTATCTAAATCTTGAGGAACATCATATTCCTCTTCAATACTGTTTTTAACAGTATCTTTTCTACGCATCAAATTCATTTGAATAAGACGTTAAACTACACCTTAACTTCTTAATACTCCCACCATGTCTCTGATACCATACACTTGTAAGCCCATTACACGAATAAAATCACTGGGCTCTAAAACATTAAAGCCCAGTTCACTTAATCTAATTACAAGATTAAGATGACCTAGTTTAATTGAACACAATAAAATAATCCTAACAATCTCCCCCTTTGTGTTCAATTTGCAATTTAGCGCTTGTCATCTTGGTCTTGTAATAATCCTGAGTCCTCAAAGAACACGTATCAAAGGATATGTGGCAAAGCGTGTGTGTGCGTGTTCTTCTTCAATCTACTCCTCCTTTATCTTGTCTTGTGACCTCTTCTTTAGGAGATCCAAGCTCACCATGTTCTTAACATCTCTTCTCGAAGCTGCTTGTCGGATCGTCTCTTTGTATTCGATCTCTCCCTTCAATAGTTACAACTCTCCCTACATTAGTTCAAACTTGTGTTGGGATTGGGGAGTTCTCTTTAAATGTGGAGAGGCGTAATGGAGGCGGATCTTCACTTCTTGTGTTCTGGCTCTCCCTTCGATAGTCGCGACTCCCCCTACATTTGTTCAACCTTGTGTTGGGATTGGGGAGTTCTTCTTTAAATGGGGAGAGCTGTACACGAGGCGGAAACTTTGATCTTTGAAGTCTGTGGTGTTTGCTTGATTATCTGACAGCGCTTGAGGATCGAGTTGGGGAGATCGTCATGCGATCGATCAAAATGGGGCATTGTCTTTGGCAAAAAGATTGTGTCGTCAGGACAAGAAGTCAAGTAGATTGGTACTCACGGGAACTCTTCTTCTCGGCGCCAGATTGGTCTTTTCGAAGGAAGTTGTCTGGTTCGGCCTCGAGGAAGCTTCTCTAGCTCCAGAAGAAGGTATGCGTGTGGTGTCTTTATACATGGGCCAAAGCTCCTTTGGAATGGGACATTGGTGGTTCCAGTGGAGTTCAGCTTCATCGTACGCGGCGAAATATTGATGGTGAGCGTGGGATGTGTTATAAAATGTGCCAAGGCTCCTTCTGAATTGACGTTTGAGTGCAGGAGAGCCCGGCTTCATAGTGGTACGCACGGCAGAAGTTGGTGGGTGGTCCGACCTGTTTGTTTATACGTATCCCCTTTTCCCCCTCATGGCGATTCGTGTTAGCGAGATCGGAATGCTTGTATAGGAGTCGAAGAAATACACAAACGACAGGTCGGTGTGGGTAATAACTAGACGGAGCCACTAAGGCAATCCATCAACACGAGTTCAGAGTTAAACTCTGAGACGCGGCCTGTGAGGACATGGCTTAGAACCGGAGCCACATAGGCGTTCCGTTAACATCAATCCAGGAGCGTAGCTCGCAGATGATGGCCTGAAACCGCTGTTGTTTTGATATTGCAACGGTAGGACTTCCTTCCAATCTTGGAATCACATCTACTACAGACGTGTCTATGGAAGTTCTGATCTGGTCACGAAGTCCAGATAAGAGGAAGTGTATGTGTCCTAAAAATTTTAAAACATTTAGGTAGTGAGGACACCTAGACTCGATGTGTTCAAGAAAGTTCAGTGGTGTGGGGCTAACTACCACTTAATTCAATATCTCCCGCTTCCAAGTGAAGCAGTGATAGCATACGTGGCTCCCCGTGATTTGATGAAACATCGATCGTTTGAGAGATCGATGAGTGGGTAAGGCTCGGTTGTGCATGCGCCATTGGACCAAATGAGGCGACTTCTACCCGGGAGCTGATCGAAATCAACTCCTGCACCTATATGGGATGGTCCGAGTAATTTGTGAGCTAAGGGAATTTTGTATCTTCCGCTCTTTGGTCTTGTCAAGAATTGCCAAATGGGAATGTGGCTAATGGACTTGAAATCTTCACTAACACTCGGCTAAGTTCCGGGGCAAGGTTCAGTTTGGTCTGACTGAACCATGGGAACTTATAATCCGTGCGTCCGTCAAGTTTGGTGAGTGCTGCTTCATCAGCAAGTCGGAGCAGGGCGGTTGAGATCATCTTCGTGTTTGTGTATGGATGTCACCCTTTTGTAATTCTCGAACTCTTGAGGGTCGAGTTTTCAAGTGAAGTCCATCATGAGAGGTGGAAGCGTCTGAGAGGGTTTTTCTTTCTTTTTTCTCTTTTCCTTTTTTTTTTTGCTTTTCTTTTCCCTTTTTTTTTTTGCTTTTCTTCCCCCCCCCCCCCCCTTTTTGTTTATGTATACATATATATATTATCGTAATAGTAGTAGATAAGTAGTATCGTAATAGTAATAGATATAGGTATATATATAGGTGTATGTATATGGGTTACTGTTAGGATATTTAGTAATTGTGCCAATAGTTTAAGTCTTGGGACTATTATTGTAATTCTTCTCTTAACTTGGGCTTTGGACTAGAATGTAATTATTTAATTTTTGGTGTTTGGGCCTTAATATACCTAGGGTTAATGTGGTATATAAGGTGTTACCAACACCATTTGAAAGCTAATCAAAGATCAAAGGCTTATCCAAATTTTTCACACACTACACACACTCAAAGGTGAGAACACTCCCTTTTCATTCCATTAAAGCCTCTTTGATTCCTTGTTTGGTGCATTCGGGACCAACAAGTGGTATCAGAGCAAACGTGGATCGATCTGCATTGATTTGAATTCAGTTTCGTTCGATTCCAAGAAAGATCAAAGGTGTTTTTGAGAAAAAAAATAGTTTCGGCATTTCGAGCTTGTTTTGGGGTTTTGATGCTTCGTTTTTGTGTTTAAAACCTTTCCCCAGATCGAGTATATGCCTAAAATGTTTTTAGAACACTTCTGAATCAGTTTTAACGAGTTTTGAGCAAGATTGAAGCAAAAACTTTTCAGAAAAGGACATCTCGGCCATTCTCTGTTTTCGGTCGATTTGACCTATTTCTTGTTGTTTTTAGCTCACAAATCGGTCGATTATGTGTTTAGGAAAGAATTTCTGAAGTTTAGGATCAAGTTTGAGCGATTTTGGTTGAGATTTGAGCAAGAACGGGACGTTTTTCTGGGAAATCGCGTGAAAAGCAATGGAACAGTACTAACATGTTCTTGACCGCGAAACTTTGAGCTTGATCGTTCAACTCCGCGAATTTTCCACGTCCGCGAAAGTCGATTCCAAGAATTTACAATCCGCGAAACTTTTACTTCCACTACATTTTTCGCAACATCCGAGAAATTTAAACCGCAAAAATTTTACGTTCACTGAATTTTTTTTCGCACCTGCCTACTTTAAACATCCGAGAAATTTGAAACCGCGAAATTTTACGTTCACTGAATTTTTTTTCGCAACTGCCTACTTTAAGAATCCGAGAAATTTTAAACCGCGAAACTTTTACTTATACAACATTTTTTTTCGCAACTGTTTACTTTCATAATCCGAGAAATTTCATATCCAAGAAAGCTTAATCCAAGAATTTCTTGTGGCCGCGAAAATTTTCTCAACGTGCGAAAGTTTTATAACTTGCGAAAATTCTCTTGCGAAGCTTTAAATTTTCTCAACGTGCGAAAGTTTTATAACTTGCGAAAATTCTCTTGCGAAGCTTTAAATTTTCTCAACGTGCGAAAGTTTTATAACTTGCAAAAATTCTCTTGCGAAGTTTTAAATTTCTCAACGTGCGAAAGTTTTATAACTTGCGAAAATTCTCTTGCGAAGCTTTAAATTTTTCTCAACGTGCGAAAGTTTTATAACTTGCGAAAATTCTCTTGCGAAGCTTTAATTTCTCAACTTGCGAAAGCTTTATAACTTGCGAAAAATCTCATGCGAAAATTCTCTTGCCAACTTAGTGAGCATTCAAATCTCGTTTTAAATTTCTAGAACTTCTCCTAATTTCTAGATACATTTCCGTTCATACATTATCGACCGTCACACACGATCACTTAGTTCAAAGAAATTCTTTAAAGAATTTTTCACAAACTCTACTCGTTAAACTCATCTTTCTTATCGTTCGTTACTAACTCTCTCATCTATACAAGATCAAAACCACGGACGATTCGACTGCACCGACCATGTCTACCACGAATGACATCTCCACAGTGGGCTCCGACACCAGGCCTCCGATGCTGCGACAAGGCGACTACAGCATATGGACAAACCGGTTCCTCACGTTCATCAGGAACAAAGGCGCACCACTCTCTCAGTATCTTCTGGACTCCATCTTCAACGGCCCAGCACAGTTCTGGACAATCATCCCTGCACAGCCAAACGCAAACCCCCCATGGATGAACGCCGCACTCCAAGAGGTCCCATCAATGAGGATGAACTGGCTCACGAACAGGCCGACGAGACTGCCAAAGGATACCTCTTCCAGGCAATGGGCAACGAAGTCTATGCTCACATCGAGTGCTGCACAACTGCTAAAGAAATATGGGATGAACTTGAAGAAATCATGGCAGGCACAACTGAAAGTGCTCAAGGGAGGAAATCAGCCTGTCTCTCACAATATGAACACTTCCAAGCCTACGAAGGAGAGGAGCTGCGTGACACGTACCTCAGATAACTGAAGGTCATCAATGAACTCAAGAAAGCCAGGATCTCGAGGGACAAATTCGATATCAACAACCGCTTTCTTGGAAGCCTCAAACCACAATGGGGCAATGCAATCGTGATGATGATTCAGAGTAAGGACCTCTCCAACACTTCCATCCATGCTCTTTATGACAGTCTGTCTGCCTATGCTCCATACGTGCAACCTCAGTCCACCAACACTCGAGTCGACCCACTGGCCCTCCTCTCAAACAAAACCAATGAACGATCTTCCACCACTAAGACCAAACAGAACAAAGGGAAGCTGCCAGCTGTTGTATCTGACACCTCTTCAGGATCCGAAGCTGATACAGAATCAGACGAAGATGTTCGTGATATACGCAAGCAACTGGCAATGCTCACTAAGTTGGTCTCAAAGAAGATCGGGAAAAAATCCTCATCCTCTTCCAATCGCCAAAGAACCTATAGCGGGATCAAAAAGACCACTCCCACAGAGGAAGCCAAGCCAACAAAGAAAGAAGAGGACTCCGCACCTCAAAAGTCCGTGAAGTGCTTTCGGTGTGGAAAGATGGGGCACTTTGCCAAAGAATGCCACGCCCCACGCGTGAAGGACTCCGGCTACTACGATCGTAAGGCCAGAATGACCCGCAAGGTGGAAAGTGGGAAAGTTCTACTCATCGAAGAAGCGGAATGGGTGAATGACACTTCAGAAGACGAGGAGCCTAAGGATGAAGATTGCTGCATGGCAAGGCTGGTCGAACATGACGAGGACGAGGAGATGGGTCACTCCGGTGAAAACACAGCTAATACTCCTACCAACGCTGCATCTGAGGTACGAATCTCACACCTAGATGATGTGTTTACTCACCGACACGCCATTAAGAAACCCACCATAGACGCTAGGGATTATGATGAACTTAAGCTAAAATTTGAAAACAACTATGCCTTACTTAGTCTAAAAGTAGAAGAACTTGCCTGTGCAAACGAACGTCTAAAAGCCTCTGAAGCTTTAGTCAAACGTCTGCAAAGCAAGAACAAACAAAGTGAGACTAAGGTTAAGGAAACAACACTGGCTATTAGTTCATGTGAAACTTCTCGCCTCCTGACGGCCTCCCAATATGAACTACTTACGAAGGAAAGAGTTAGGCTATACCGCAAGGTGAAAGAACTTGAAGAGCAACTTCACCTTAGAAACGAAAACTCACGCATCCTATGCCTATTGAACCAACCAGCGGAAACAGAATTCTACGACGCACGGGGGGGAATCGGACTGTCTAGCAATTGCAATCCAACACCGCTAGCAGTTAAAAGATATAACATGTGCAACACTGCATTCTTGCAAACAAGAAATGGTGCTCCCCCGCAGCTTAAGCCATTTGTGAGATCATCCTCCGCTGCCATCTCAGAAGAAACAAGAGAACAGAACATCCATTGGGCAGAAATCGCGTTTGACTACACAGAGTTGAACAATAGAGATAAGACTGAGGTATCCTCACTCTCGGAGGATGTCGAAACCTTACTCCCAAACAAAGAACAGGAAGATGCTTTTCAAGATGTGCTCTCTCGCACTTACATCCCAAAGAAACTACTACTCATAGCAGAACTAGAACGACAACTAGAAGTAGAAAGAAGGCCTTTGCAAAAGAGCGAGATGAGCTGCTTAGCAAAATCTACACACTAGAAAAATTTCCCAATACGAACTATCCCTCCACATCGAGTCAAGTACCTGATTCTCAAACATGTAAATGTAAGAGGACGGCGAAAATGACTCCTGAAGCTGACATATGTTCTAACACTAACTCTAGTATTCTTATGGATACAGGGAATGTGAGTTCGACGTCTCTGGAAGGCAGCTCGTATCAGACAAAGGCGAACCCACTCTTCGATGACAAGAAGAAAAAACCATCCTATATTCGTCCTTCCTCTCTATGTACTGAATCCCAATATCCTAAGGTCGTAGACAATTATGTTGCCAAAACTTATCTTTCTTTTACCAAACTTATGTCTATGTGCTGCTGCAATGATTTTGTTCTCCCACGATTTCATGAATATGAAACACATGAACACGCAACACTCCGACCTCGCAAGCGAACCTTCTCTACGACGTCTTTGAATTCTCCCATCTCGCCAAAACCCAAGGTCAAGAGAAAACGTCTCTCGTCGTCAAACGCAAATTCACCTACTACTCGCAAGCCAAAGGCGACCAAAACCGAAGCACGAAAACAACAACCACGTTACCCACGCCAATTCATGTATACGGCGCCATACATGCAAGCACGAATTAGGAAAATATGGGTTAGAAAAACTACAATCCCGCCTAATCAAGCAAACGAAAAAGGGAAAGCTAAATTAGAATCAACACAATCTGATTTAGAATCCACATTTCCCATTAAGCGCATAAAAACTTTACTTGTTTCACGAGAATGCCCCGTCAGTAAACGGGGACCCAACATTTGCTAATGATTGCAGGTCTGTCATGTGTGGTATCTAGACTCGGGTTGCTCCACACACATGACGGGGAACAAGGATCTGTTGAGCAACTTCTCCGAGCGCTATCTCGGAAGGGTCTCCTTCGGAAACAGTCAAATGGCGCCAATTCTCGGAACTGGTGATCTCGTCCATGACAAACTGACGATCAAGGGCATCTCTTACGTTGAGGGTTTGAGCTACAATCTCTTCAGCATTGGTCGTTTCTGCGACAAAGGATACAAGGTTCTCTTCGAATCTGATATCTGCAGCATCATAGATGCCTCGGGACTGCCACTTCTTTCTGGAACGCGCATGTCTCACCTCTACGTACTCAATCTCACGACCTCTCGACCAGTATGCCTTCTCTCTCGGGCTGCACCCAAGTTGAATGATCTATGGCACCGACGTCTCTCACATCTCAATTTCAAGACTATCAACAAACTGCGTCAAGATAAACTCGTCAACGGTCTACCCCAACTAACATATCATAAGGAACACCTCTGCTCTGCCTGTGAATTGGGGAAGATGAAGCGATCGTCTCACATATCCAAGGAAACACCGTCCTCTAAGCTAATCCTCGAGCTCTTACATATGGATCTATGTGGCCCAATGCCTACGGCCACTCTCGGAGGAAGACGGTATATTCTTGTGATTGTCGACGATTTTTCACGCTACACGTGGACGAAACTCATTCGTACAAAGGATGAAGTTCCTAATATAATCATCGAGTTTGTTGTTACGTCCCAAACTCTTCATCAACAGAAGGTTAGGATTATCAGAACTGACAATGGAACTGAGTTTAAGAACAAGAAGCTCAGTGATTTCTATGCCACTCAGGGCATCACTCAGCAGTTCTCAGCTGTGAAGACACCGGAACAGAATGGTGTCATTGAGCGTAAGAACAGGACACTTGTTGAAGCAGCCAGGACTCTTCTCATCCAATCCGGCCTTCCTCACTCTCTTTGGGGCGAAGCCATTCAAACGGTCTGCTACACGCAAAACCGGGCTTCCATCCACAAGAGATTCAACCGCACTCCATACGAGATGTTGAACAACCGTCGTATACCCGATATATCTTATCTAAGGGTCTTCAGTTGCCGATGTTTTGTTGCCAATGATCGCCAACATCTTGGGAAGCTTGATCCAAAAGCTCTCGAAGGAATCTTTGTTGGATATTCGCTGAACTCGAAGGCATACAGAGTCTATCTTAAAGAGAAACGAACTGTCATTGAGAGCACAAATGTCACATTTGACGAAAGCGAAGGCGACCTCATGGCTTCTGCTCATATCAAACCAGAACCAGGTCTTCTACAGTCGTTGACAAAAGGTCAACCTTCAACGGCGGGAACTTCCTCATCTGAGGGCAACTCTGGTGAACTGGATCTCGACCTGCTCTTCGAATACTTCTATCCAGTCCCCAAGTCTCCCGTCGCCACCACTCAAACTGCCGCTGCACACACTCCACCTCCACCACCAGCTATTGGCGATGATCTCGTCCCTCCAAACTTTGATGCGCTCAATCTCAACGAAGACGACATTTTACCCAACCCTGGGAACATTGCTGATCCTGATGCTGAACCTTCTCAGTCTACTACAATCGAGATCTCTTCTTCGGACACCGGACCCCAATCCAATGAACCTCCAACCGATACAAATGTGGCCAGCTCCTCTCAGACCAATGTACCTCTTTGGGCTCGCTCACATCCTACAGATCAGATTATTGGGGATCCCACATCTGGTGTTTCAACACGTTCGGCTACGATGAATGAAAGTCTGTTTGCCTGCTATCTCAGTCAAGTTGAACCATCACGAGTAGCTGAAGCTCTCAACGATCCCGATTGGCTGATTGCAATGCAGGAGGAAATAAATCAGTTTGAACGCTTACAAGTTTGGGAACTCGTACCACGACCACTCAATAGATCCATTATCGGCACAAAATGGATCTTCAAAAACAAAAAGGATGAAGACGGTGTTGTTATTCGCAATAAAGCAAGACTTGTGGCTAAGGGGTACAACCAACAAGAAGGCATCGACTACGATGAAACTTTTGCCCCCGTCGCCAGGATCGAAGCAATACGAATGTTTCTTGCATTTGCTGCTCACAAGAACTTCAAAGTCTACCAAATGGACGTGAAGACTGCATTTCTGAATGGATCTCTCAAAGAAGAAGTGTACGTCGATCAACCCGAAGGGTTCTTGAGCGAAGAGTTTCCTCATCACGTCTATCGACTCTACAAGGCTCTCTACGGACTAAAACAGGCTCCCCGAGCTTGGTATGACGTCCTTTTCCGATTTCCTTGTCCAGTCTGGATTCAAGAAGGGATCTCTGGATACAACCCTCTTCACCAAGCGGAGTGGCCCGGACATAATGATTGTACAGATTTATGTCGATGACATCATTTTCGGATCGACTAAACCACAACTGTGTGAAGAGTTCGCAGAATTAATGAAAGAGAAATTCGAAATGAGTATGATGGGTGAGCTGAACTTCTTTCTTGGTCTTCAAGTAAAGCAACTTCCCAACGGAATCTTCATCAATCAGTCCAAATACATCCATGACATCCTCGAGAAATATGGAATGAAGGATGCCAAGACTGCTGCTACACCTATGTCACCCTCTGGCCGACCCGACGCGGACCCATCTGGTGTTCCCGTTGACCAAACTGTCTATCGAGGGATAATAGGTTCTCTTTTGTATCTAACTGCTAGTCGACCGGATATCGTTCTCTCGACAGGAATCTGCGCTCGTTTCCAGGCTACACCTAAGGAATCCCACCTCACTGCTGTCAAAAGGATTCTCCGCTATCTCAAAGGAACACCCAATCTGGGTTTGTGGTACCCCACTCGATCGGACTTCAAGCTGGTTGGATTCTCTGACTCGGATTACGCTGGATGCAAGATGGATCGGAAAAGCACCTCTGGAGCTGCACACTTCTTGGGCGGTAAACTCGTAAGTTGGTCGTCTCGAAAACAAAACTGTGTCTCAACTTCGTCAACGGAGGCAGAGTATGTCGCCGCTGCTAGTTGTTGTTCACAGCTTTTGTGGATGAGAACCCAACTACGAGATTTTAATATTCATGTCGATAAAATTCCCATTTATTGTGACTCAAAGAGTGCGATAGCGATGACGAGTAATCCGGTACATCACTCGAGAACAAAACACATAGACATTCGTCACCACTTCATCAAAGAACATGTCGAACAAGGGACGATTGAATTGCACTACGTCACAACCGAAGATCAACTGGCCGACATTTTTACAAAACCGTTGGATGTCAAACGATTCCAACACCTTGTGACTATGTTGGGCATGTTGAATCTTCCGTTGTGATCAATCGACCCCTACATGAACTTTGATAAAGCGTACATAATTCCTTTTCACTTCACTCCATTTTCTATGTGTCTCCTTGATTATGTCTTTTGAGGGGGAGTTTTCGATTAAGGGGGAGCGTCTGATTTTTCCATTATGTAAAAAGGGATTTTTAGATTAAGGGGGAGTTTCTGATTTTACCTATATAAAAGTTTTTCTTTGGGTTAAAATTTTAAAGTTTGGTCAAATTGAGTCAAAATTGGACTGATTAAAATGTTTTGGGTTGAATTGTAAAATTTCTGGTCAAACAGGGTCAAAATTGGACCAATTGAGTCTCAATTGGACCCAATTTTGACCAAGCCCGCGAAAGTCATATCTGGACCCAGCTTTGACCAAGCCCATTAATTTCGGCCCAGTTTCACAAATTCGCATGAACAGTAACTAAAACCCCTAAAACCCCAAAACCTAACGTTTTTCACTATCCTAAAATCCCCGAGAAAAATTCAAAACTTTCGCAACCTCTCTCTCAAAATTTCGCAACTTCCCATATCGCATCGTCGTCATAATCTGCTTTCAAAATCCGTCTCTTGCTACCTCCATTGTCGCAAATCAGCTTCTCGGTATGAATACACCTCAGATAAATCAATTTCCAGTCATTTTAAGCTGTTTTGCCCCGTTTCTATTAAATCTGTTAGGTTAAAATGAGTTTTTCGCGGCCTCTGAATCGAACTCCTGATATGATTTTTATGTTAATACCCCCAAATCTGCGTTACCCATTCAATTACGAGTCGATTAAGCCCAGATTATAGCATTTTGGTTGAGATTTGCGTATGTCCAAGGCTAAAATTATTTCGTCGTTTCGCATGCTTTCGCAATGTGTTCTTCACCGCGAAAAATTCTCAGAAAAATTGCTTTAAAACATTAACTTTCGCTGCTACAGTGAGGACAATTCCGCGAAAATTTTCTCCGAGAAATTTCTTACGATTGAAAGTTTCGCGACTACAGTGAGTGATATTCCGCGAAAGTTTTATCCGAGAAATTTCCAAGCGCTAAAATTTTCGCTGCTACAGTGACCAAGGAAATGCGAAACTTTCAGTATGTTGTTCGCTGTTACAGTATGTGAAGTCCCGCGAAAGTTTATCTGAGAAATTTACTTTTATTCACGTCAAAACTTTCTCTGCTACAGTGAGTGTCACCCCGCGAAATTCTAAAAACACATCACTTCATATTACATATTTTCGCATCATCAATATTTCGCAACTATAGTGAATAAAAATTTTCGCAGTCCACAAAGTCCCTCCGCGAAACTTTCACATCACCTGCAAAAATTTCTCATGACGTGCCAATGTGATATAACTTGCGAAATTTTCCATCACTTGCGAAAATTTTACTCTGACTGCAAAACTTTCTCACGATTATGTCTATGTGTTATTACTTGCGAAAGTTTCCTAATACATGCGAAAATTTTCCATAACATGCGAAATATTCAACAACATGCGAAAATATACTCAATCTGCGAAACTTTCATATAACTTGCGAAATTTTCAATCATATGCGAATTTTTTCATTACATGCAAAAAATTTGGACAACTTGCACGATTTCTTAACTTGCGAAATTTTACTCACTGTGCGAAAATTTCCCATGACATGTCCATGTGCAATCACTTGCGAAATTTCTCCAATGCATGCGGAAACTGTCCTATCTGCGAAATTTACCTAATATGCGAAAATCTTCCACTACTTTGCATGCGAAATTTTACACAAAAATGCGAAAGTTTTCTTGACATATCTACGTTTTTATACTTCGCGAATTCGATACCTAGTCCGTTCTAATCGTATAACAATTACTGTCAAGTACAGATATGACTGAAAAAGATCAAAGCACGATTGAAGCTCTTGAGACGGCTGCACTCCAACGGGACATTGCTCGCATCGAACTCAACACACGACTCTATGTTCCACCACCCGAGCAGATCTTCCCACTGAGTCAATGGGCGGCCCTGATTCCCAACAACTTCATGGTGGACCTGCAGAGCTTTCGGTGCGATGCCCCCGTCATCGTAGAAATCCTCAAAGGGCACCCACTCGCGCCACGCCTTCACACATGGCGAGCCAGAAGCACAGGTGTACCTTCAACAATTCTGGCATACACTGCAGATTGCGGGACCACTTCATCTTGCCAAAAACATATCCGCCCAAATCGATCAAGAAACGGTGGTCCTCAATCGCAAAAATAGTGCAAGAAGTGCTTCAACTCCCCGTCTACTCACCCTATGACCAACTACCGACGCACGATCAACTCATTGAAGACATTGATCGACTGGGCTATCAAACAGATACCAAGAAGAAGAAGGGCCCACTTGTCCTCAGTGAAGTCACCACCCGCAACCTACCTCAACCTTGGCGAACTCTGTACCTGCTGGTGAACAAGTGCTTGTCAGGAAAGCATGCCGGTCAGGACCGCGGAAATCTTCAGATCCTCACCATCCTAACCGGCATCGCCCACAACCGGAAGTATAACTACGCGGACATCATCTGGATGGATCTCGTCGCGATGATCCAACGTCGCGACCGGGAAGTCGCAAAGGGAGTCACTAACCGCTTCATCCCTTACATGCGGTGGCTCCCAGCCTTCAGATACTTCCGCATGCACTCCACCAGCATTCGCATACGACCGACAGCCGAACATTTCGCCATCCCAACAGTCGAGAAGTTCGCCAAGAAAAACACCCCGGCGAAGGATCGAAACGCAATGATAATTCCGGACGAAGTTCTCGCCTACGCCGACCAGACAAATCAACACGTCCGCGAATATCGCATATCAACCGCCTCTTTCCGAGAAAGCCCCAGACCACTATCCACTGTCCCTACGGAGCAGATCAACCCCACTGCTCCCAACCCCGCGACTAGCCAAAACCCCACCACCACCTCCCAAAAGTCCTCGAGTCGCGCCGCATCCTCTTCCACACGCGCTCCGAAAAAACGATCGCGAGAGGATGACGTAAGCCGCCCCACGGAGCGCCGATCGAAACAAAAGCACGATCGACCTCCTCCGCCACAGATAAGCCGAGCCGAACCAATAGGTACAGGAGGTGATGTGTTCACCTCCCGAGTAGAAGTCGTGGCATCTGGCTCAACCACGCAAACTACCCCACCAACCCACTTATCTTCCTCTCTACAGGAAGATATTTCATTCCACGAGGAGCCACGTATACCATCGACATCCCACTTGGAGATAGTCGATGTTGAAACAAGCAGTCCCTCGCCTCAGACTGCATCCTCTTCATGCACCTCGAGTCTAGTGCCCTCACTCCCCATAATTTCATCCGTTTCAAAGACACATACACCTTCCACCGCACCACAGAGTCTTCGTGACTCTGTCAGAACGCTCGGTGATGTCTCTGTGACTGAGAGCGGAAGACCTAGCACGGCCAACATCGCAACAACCGTGAGCCTAGGCCGTCATATGATTGAGTCTGTCTCATCGGTGATGCCAACGGGAAGTCTGAGTGGCCCCGTCTTTTCCCGATCTGTGCAAACGGGCGGCCGATCGGCGATCTTCTCCGATTTGGTGACAGTTGGACATCTTCGTGATTCCAACTTGTTAGATTTACCCCGATTCATCACCGAGACCGCGCTAGAGTCACGTCTTCAAGAGTTTGCAAAGACTCTTGAGGCGTCGATTCTCGACAAAGTTTACGCGCGTCTCGATGCGTCCACCGCCGACAAAGGAAAAGGGGTGGCCCCGGAGACGCCACCACCGACTCAAGATGTAGACGCTGAAGCCATTCTCTCTGCCATTTTCGCGAAGGAGCTCTTCTACCTCCTACGAGCAAGATTCGAGTCGATGACGGAACTCGACGGCGAGGAACGGCAGATGAAGAGAATGATGACTCAGCCCTTGACTTGCCGCGCTCAGGGCGAGTCCAGCGGGATCAGGCGCGACGATCAAGGCGATGATCAAGATCGCCGCGAGGGGGAGAATAGGCCGCAAGCCTCACAAACTCAAGGGCCCATACAATCGACGCCGCCCTCCTCCTCTGCACCTGAAACAACTCCCGCCGTAACAGAAACCTCACACCCCACTAGCCATAAAACCCATCTCATTTACCCTGAGCCACTAGCCAAATCACCCTCACCACCATCCACCACCGTCTCCGAAACTCTAATTGTCACATCGACATTAGAGACCACCTCTATACCTTCTCCACCCACCATTTCAGAACCTCTGACTGTCACATCGACGTTAGAGGTCACCACCACATCTACACCACCCGACACACAAATCATCCTCGCCAAAACCATCACCTCAACCGAACCACCAGAATCTCCACCAATTCCATCCCCACAATCCACAAACTCCTCCGACGCTACACCCTCGCCACCACATAGCCATACCCCTCTCAACATCGATTCCAACCCAGCTTCCGAGGATGTCTACTGCGCACAGAACGAGATCGAAGCCTACATCTTCAACGATGAATGGCTATACACGCCCGCCGATGCAGTAGCAGCTAGGAAGTTGGTGGAAAATGCTCGACGTCTGCTCATGGAGGCCTCGCTAACGCTGATCAACACCGCAGACGACGAGAACGGAGAGGAATACGACGCTGAACCGGCTGAGCTCGAGGACATCCTGCAATTCCAAGCGCAGCAAACTGAGGCCCCTGCTGCTCAAACGGATGTACCCACGGTGGATATACCGGAAGCACCGTGGGAAAACAAAAAGATCACCGCACCGTTCCAAGAAGAGATCAGGAAGAGGATCTGGCGACGCAAGGAGCATATCATCACCACCTTCGACGAGTATGAGCTGATGAACATCCAAAGTTGGAGCGAGAGAAAGAAGCAACTCTATCGATGGAGCCTTCTGTGCCACAAAAGCTCAAATAGGACGCTATCCGATGAGGAAAACATCGCTCAGGAAATGAGTCGGACCCCCATCTGCAAAGTCACTGACCTTCGCCAAGAGTACAAAGGACCTGTTCATTACCCAGTATTCACAGTAATGAGGCAGGATGAGGCTACTGTGAAGTCAGTGAGGCGGACTTCAAGTTTCTGCGCCTGGGCGACCTGTACAGCATGCTGGAATCCATGAAGCAGTTCAGACTCGTCCTCAGAAGTTCTGGACATCTCGTACGTGCTGAACCGGTCACCATGGGATATGTGGCTATCAAACGCCACATGCTCCGACAGGTCAGATTCTTCGCCAACCACGATCTGCAGATGGCGGTGGAGCACAATTTTGAAGAAGGTGAATCTGACTCGCCCATCTTTCAGGAACGCGGACGACTACCGAGAAGGCGATGTGATCGACGGAGACGATCCGGCGGTCGCCTACTCGAACTATAAGGGGAAAGATGAGGATGCAGCGCTGCTCTGAAGTGGCAAAGTTCTCGGATTGAACGCTCACCATCATCCAAGACAAACTAATGAAGATCTGCCGCATACTTTCAGAAGAAGATCCTCTATGCCGATCCAAGTTCGCGAAGCTCATTGACGCTATAGCTAATCGATTGGTACTTCGAAGGAACCTCCGCGCCTTCGAGTTCAAGCTAGGGCTTCGCGACACACTCACACGCTAATCCACCACCAACGCCCAAGATCCAAGACTCCCAACAATTGACACAAAGGGGGAGATTGTTAGGATATTTAGTAATTGTGTCAATAGTTTAAGTCTTGGGACTATTATTGTAATTCTTCTCTTAACTTGGGCTTTGGACTAGAATGTAATTATTTAATTTTTGGTGTTTGGGCCTTAATATACCTAGGGTTAATGTGGTATATAAGGTGTTACCAACACCATTTGAAAGCTAATCAAAGATCAAAGGCTTATCCAAATTTTTCACACACTACACACACTCAAAGGTGAGAACACTCCCTTTTCATTCCATTAAAGCCTCTTTGATTCCTTGTTTGGTGCATTCGGGACCAACAGTTACAGTAAGTTTCTCCCCCTCAAATCGTGCACCTAAGATGTACTCCCCCTAAATGTACTCTTCCCTCATAAATATGGAGTGATACTCCCCCTCAATGCATGCACGTTTAAACATGTATGTTCTCTCCCAATTAGATAAGCATGAACGTATTTATCTATTTTCAGATCAGATGCAAACTAAAGAATTATTGTTCTTTAAAAATGCATTAGAATGTACGTTTTTCGCTATTAACACTTAAAATAGGTATTTTAAGGATTCAGCTTATATGCATACGTGAATGTTTAAGCTTGTAGCTCTTTAAGATATATGCATAGTTAAAATGTACCTATCATGGGGTATTAGACATTTCAGCTCATATGCATGCGAAAATTTAACATTTAAAGTACATTTGAGGCATGCATGTTTATAATGTACCCTATTGTTTTCAAAGTAGGTATATTGTCTTTTGAGCTCAAGATGCATGCCAAGTTTCTTATGGGATGCATATAGAATTTACCTACGTAGTTGCTCACATCGCTTACCAGTCGTGTATGTGGAGCAACCCAAGATACCATACACGCTGGGATGTTTGGCTGCTCTCATCGCATACCAGTCATGGGTGTGGAGCAGCTCTCTTGTACCTACCCATGCTGGGATTCTGCAAAAACTTTATCGGGACTTTGGTACCCATTTTTGGATGGGTCCTCCCTTGTTAGCAGAAAACAAGTTAAGCACATTTGGTTCAGATATTGATCCTAAATCATCCTTTAAAGTCCTATCCAATTTGATTTGTGATTTAGGAATCCAAGTTTGGTGAACCTGTTGGTCCCGAATGCACCAAACAAGGAATCAAAGAGGCTTTAATGGAATGAAAAAGGGAGTGTTCTCACCTTTGAGTGTGTGTAGTGTGTGAAAAATTTGGATAAGCCTTTGATCTTTGATTACTTTCAAAGTGAGTTGGTAATACCTTATATACCACATTAACCCTAGGTATATTAAGGCCCAATCACTAAAAATCAATTAATTACAATCTAGTCCATAAGCCCAAGCTAAGAGAAGAATTACAATAATAGTCCCAAGACTTAAACTATTGACACAATTACTAAATATCCTAACAATCTCCCCCTTTGTGTCAATTGTTGGGAGTCTTGGATCTTGGGCGTTGGTGGTGGATTAGCGTGTGAGTGTGTCGCGAAGCCCTAGCTTGAACTCGAAGGCGCGGAGGTTCCTTCGAAGTACCAATCGATTAGCTATAGCGTCAATGAGCTTCGCGAACTTGGATCGGCATAGAGGATCTTCTTCTGAAAGTATGCGGTAGATCTTCATTAATTTGTCTTGGATGATGGTGAGCGTTCCATCCGAGAACTTTGCCACTTCAGAGCAGCGCAGCATCCTCATCTTTCCCTTAAGTTCGAGTAGGCGACCGCCGGATCGTCTCCGTCGATCACATCGCCTTCTCGGTAGTCGTCCGCGTTCTTGAAAGATGGGCGAGTCAGATTCACCTTCTTCAGATTGTGCTCCACCGCCATCTGCAGATCGTGGGTGGCGAAGAATCTGACCTGTCGGAGCATGTGGCGTTTGATAGCCACATATCCCATGGTGACCGGTTCAGCACGTACGAGATGTCTAGAACTTCTGAGGACGAGTCTGAACTGCTTCATAGATTCCAGCATGCTGTACAGGTCGCCCAGGCGCAGAAACTTGAAGTCCGCCTCACTGACTTCACAGTAGCTCTCATCCTGCCTCATTACCGTGAATACTGGGTAATGAACAGGTCCTTTGGACTCTTGGCGAAGGTCAGTGACTTTGCAGATGGGGCCCCGACTCATTTCCTGAGCGATGTTTTCCTCATCGGATAGCGTCCTATTTGAGCTTTTGTGGCACAGAAGGCTCCATCGATAGAGTTGCTTCTTTCTCTCGCTCCAACTTTGGATGTTCATCAGCTCATACTCGTCGAAGGTGGTGATGATCTGCTCCTTGCGTCGCCATATCCTCTTCCTGATCTCTTCTTGGAACGGTGCGGTGATCTTTTTGTTTTCCCACGGTGCTTCCGGTATATCCACCATGGGTACATCCGTTTGAGCAGCAGGGGCCTCAGTTTGCTGCGCTTGGAAATGCAGGATGTCCTCGAGCTCGGCCAGTTCAGCATCGTATTCCTCTCCGTTCTCGTTGTCTGCGGTGTTGATCAGCGTTAGCGAGGCCTCCATGAGCAGACGTCGAGCATTTTCCACGAACTTCCTAGCTGCTACTGCATCGGCGGGCGTGTATAGCCATTCATCGTTGAAGATGTAGGCTTCGATCTCGTTCTGTGCGCAGTAGACATCCTCGGAAGCTGGGTTGGAATCGGTGTTGAGAGGGGTATGGCTATGTGGTGGCGAGGGTGTAGCGTCGGAGGAATTTGTGGATTGTGGGGATGGATTTGGTGGAGATTCTGGTGGTTCGGTTGAGGTGATGGTTTTGGCGAGGATGATTTGTGTGTCGGGTGGTGTAGATGTGGTGGTGACCTCTAACGTCGATGTGACAGTCAGAGGTTCTGAAATGGTGGGTGGAGAAGGTATAGAGGTGGTCTCTAATGTCGATGTGACAATTAGAGTTTCGGAGACGGTGGTGGATGGTGGTGAGGGTGATTTGGCTAGTGGCTCAGGGTAAATGAGATGGGTTTTATGGCTAGTGGGGTGTGAGGTTTCTGTTACGGCGGGAGTTGTTTCAGGTGCAGAGGAGGAGGGCGGCGTCGATTGTATGGGCCCTTGAGTTTGTGAGGCTTGCGGCCTATTCTCCCCCTCGCGGCGATCTTGATCATCGTCTTGATCGTCGCGCCTGATCCCGCTGGACTCGCCCTGAGCGCGGCAAGTCAAGGGCTGAGTCATTATTCTCTTCATCTGCCGTTCCTCGTCGTCGAGTTCCGTCATCGACTCGAATCTTGCTCGTAGGAGGTAGAAGAGCTCCTTCGCAGAAATGGCAGAGAGGATGGCTTCAGCGTCCACATCTTGAGTCGGTGGTGGCGTCTCCGGGGCCACCCCTTTTCCTTTGTCGGCGGTGGACGCATCGAGACGCGCGTAAACTTTGTCGAGAATCGACGCCTCAAGAGTCTTTGCAAACTCTTGAAGACGTGACTCTAGCGCGGTCTCGGTGATGAATCGGGGTAAATCTAACAAGTTGGAATCACGAAGATGTCCAGCTGTCACCGAATCGGAGAAGATCGCCGATCGGCCGCCCGTTTGCACAGGTCGGGAAAAGACGGGGCCACTCAGACTTCCCGTTGGCATCACCGATGAGACAGACTCAATCGTATGATGGCCTAGGCTCACGGTTGTTGTGATGTTGGCCGTGCTAGGTCTTCCGCTCTCAGTCACAGAGACATCACCGAGCGTTCTGACAGAGTCACGAAGACTGTGTGGTGCGGTGGAAGGTGTATGTGTCTTAGAAACGGATAAAATTATGGGGAGTGAGGGCACTAGACTCGAGGTGCATGAAGAGGATGCAGTCTGAGGCGAGGGACTGCTTGTTTCAACATCGACTATCTCCAAGTGGGATGTCGATGGTATACGTGGCTCCTCGTGGAATGAAATATCTTCCTGTAGAGAGGAAGATAAGTGGGTTGGTGGGGTAGTTTGCGTGGTTGAGCCAGATGCCACGACTTTTACTCGGGAGGTGAACACATCACCGCCTGTACCTATTGGTTCGGCTCGGCTTATCTGTGGCGGAGGAGGTCGATCGTGCTTTTGTTTCGATCGGCGCTCCGTGGGGCGGCTTACGTCATCCTCTCGCGACCGTTTTTTCGGAGCGCGTGTGGAAGAGGATGCGGTGCGACTCGAGGACCTTTTGGAGGTGGTGGTGGGGTTTTGGCTAGTCCCGGGGTTGGGAGCAGTGGGGTTGATCTGCTCCGCAGGGACAGTGGATAGTGGTCTGGGGCTTTCTCGGAAAGAGGCGGTTGATATGCGATATTCGCGGACGTGTTGATTTGCCTGATCTGCGTAGGCGAGCACTTCGTCCGGAATGATCATGGCGTGTCGATCTTTCGCCGGAGTGTTTTTCTTGGCGAACTTCTCGACAGTTGGGATGATGAAGTGTTCCGCTGCCGGCCGGATTCGAATGTCGGTTGAGTGCAGGCGGAAATGCTTGATGAGAGCAGGGATCCACCGCATGTAGGGTACGAATCTGTTTGTGACTCCCTTGGCGACTTCCCGGTCGCGACGTTGGATCATGGAGACGAGATCCATCCAAATTATATCGGTGTAGTTGTACTTGTGGTTGTGGGCGATGCCGGTCAGGATGGTGAGAATCTGAAAATTGCCGCGGTCCTGACCAGCATGCTTCCCTCACATGCACTTGTTGATGAGCAGGTACAGCGTTCGCCATGGTTGAGGTAGATTGCGGGTGGTGACTTCACTGAGGACAAGTGGGCCCTTCTTTTTCTTGTTATCTGATTGGTAGCCCAGTCTGTCAATGTCGTCAACTAGTTGCTCGTGTGTCGGTAGTGGGTCATAGGGTGAGTAGACGGGTAGTTGAAGTACTTCTTGTAGTATCTTGCGGGTGAGCACCACCGTGGCTTGATCAATCCTGGCTGACAAGGTTTTGGCAAGATGGAGTGGTCCAGCGATCTGCAGTGTATGCCAGAATTGTTGAAGATAGACTTGTGCTTCTGGCTCGCCATGCGTGAGGGCGTGACGAAGTGGATGTCCTTTGAGGATTTCAACAATGACGGGTGCATCGCATCGAAAGCTCTCCAAATCCACCATGTAGTTGTTGGGAATCAGGGCCGCCCATTGACTCAGTGGGAAGATCTGCTCGGGTGGTGGAACATAGAGTCGTGTGTTGAGTTCGATGCGAGCAATGTCCCGTTGGAGTGCAGCCGTCTCAAGAGCTTCAATCGTGCTTTGATCTTTTTCAGTCATATCTGTACTTGACAGTAATTGTTATACGATTAGAACGGACTAGGTATCGAATTCGCGAAGTATAAAAACGTAGATATGTCAAGAAAACTTTCGCATTTTTGTGTAAAATTTCGCATGCAAAGTAGTGGAAGATTTTCGCATATTAGGTAAATTTCGCAGATAGGACAATTTTCGCATGCATTGGAGAAATTTCGCAAGTGATTGCACATGGACATGTCATGGGAAATTTTCGCACAGTGAGTAAAATTTCGCAAGTTAAGAAATCGTGCAAGTTGTCCAAATTTTTTGCATGTAATGAAAAAATTCGCATATGATTGAAAATTTCGCAAGTTATATGGAAGTTTCGCAGATTGAGTATATTTTCGCATGTTGTTGAAAATTTCGCATGTTATGGAAAATTTTCGCATGTATTAGGAAACTTTCGCAAGTAATAACACATAGACATAATCGTGAGAAAGTTTTGCAGTCAGAGTAAAATTTTCGCAAGTGATGGAAAATTTCGCAAGTTATATCACATTGGCACGTCATGAGAAATTTTTGCAGGTGATGTGAAAGTTTCGCGGAGGGACTTTGTGGACTGCGAAAATTTTTGTTCACTATAGTTGCGAAATATTGATGATGCGAAAATATGTAATATGAAGTGATGTGTTATTAGAATTTCGCGGGGTGACACTCACTGTAGCAGAGAAAGTTTTGACGTGAATAAAAGTAAATTTCTCAGATAAACTTCGCGGGACTTCACATACTGTAACAGCGAACAACATACTGAAAGTTTCGCATTTCCTTGGTCACTGTAGCAGCGAAAATTTTAGCGCTTGGAAATTTCTCGGATAAAACTTTCGCGGAATATCACTCACTGTAGTCGCGAAACTTTCAATCGTAAGAAATTTCTCGGAGAAAATTTTCGCGGAATTGTCCTCACTGTAGCAGCGAAAGTTAATGTTTTAAAGCAATTTTCTGAGAATTTTTCGCGGTGAAGAACACATTGCGAAAGCATGCGAAACGACGAAATAATTTTAGCCTTGGACCTACGCAAATCTCAACCAAAATGCTATAATCTGGGCTTAATCGACTCGTAATTGAATGGGTAACGCAGATTTGGGGGTATTAACATAAAAATCATATCATGAGTTCGATTCAGAGGCCGCGAAAAACTCATTTTAACCTAACAAATTTAATAGAAACGGGGCAAAACAGCTTAAAATGACTGGAAATTGATTTATCTGAGGTGTATTCATACCGAGAAGCTGATTTGCGACAATGGAGGTAGCAAGAAACGGATTTTGAAAGCAGATTTTGACGACGACGCGATACAGGAAGTTGCGAAATTTTGAGATAGGGGTTGCGAAAGTTTTGAATTTTTCTCGGGGTTTTTAGGATAGTGAAAAACGTTAGGGTTTTGGGGTTTTAGGGGTTTTAGTTACTGTTCATGCGAATTTGTGAAACTGGGCCGAAATTAATGGGCTTGGTCAAAGCTGGGTCCAGATATGACTTTCGCGGGCATGGTCAAAACTGGGTCCAATTGAGACTCAATTGGTCCAATTTTGACCCTGTTTGACCAGAAATTTTAAAATTCAACCCAAAACATTTTAATCAGTCCAATTTTGACTCATTTTGACCAAACTTTAAAATTTTAACACAAAATTTTATTTTTAAAAGGCATAATCAGAAACTCCCCCTTAATCTAAAGCTCTCCTTTTTAAGTAATGGAAAAATCAGAAGCTCCCCCTTAATCGAAAACTCCCCCTCAAAAGACATAATTCAGAAGACACATAGACAATGAAGTGTAGTGGAAAGGAAATATGTACACTTTATCAAAGTTCATGTAGAGACGATTGATCACAACTGAATATTCAACATGCCCAACATAGTCACTAGGTGTTGGAATCGTTTGATATCCAATGGTTTTGTGAAAATGTCGGCCAGTTGATCTTCGGTTGTGACGTAGTGCAATTCAATTGTCCCTTGTTCTACATGTTCTTTGATGAAGTGGTGACGAATATCTATGTGTTTTGTTCTAGAGTGATGTTCCGGATTACTTGTCATCGCAATAGCACTTTTTGAGTCACAATAAATGGGAATTTTATCAACATGAATATTAAAATCTCGTAGTTGGGTTCTCATCCACAAAAGCTGTGAACAGCAACTAGCGGCGGCGACATATTCTGCCTCCGTCGACGAAGTTGAGACACAGTTTTGTTTTCGAGACGACCAACTTACGAGTTTACCGCCCAAGAAGTGTGCAGCTCCAGAGGTGCTTTTTCGGTCCATCTTGCATCCAGCGTAATCCGAGTCAGAGAATCCAACCAGCTTGAAGTCCGATTGAGTGGGGTACCACAAACCCAGATTGGGTGTTCCTTTGAGATAGCGGAGAATCCTTTTGACAGCAGTGAGGTGGGATTCCTTAGGTGTAGCCTGGAAACGAGCGTAGATTCCTGTCGAGAGAACGATATCCGGTCGACTAGCAGTGAGGTACAGAAGAGATCCTATTATCCCTCGATAGATGGTTTGGTCAACATGAGCACCAGATGGGTCCGCGTCGGGTCGACCAGAGGGAGATAGGTGTTGCAGCAGTCTTAGCATCCTTCATTCCATATTTCTCGAGGATGTCATGGATGTATTTGGACTGGTTGATGAAGATTACGTCGGGGAGTTGCTTTACTTGAAGACCAAGAAAGAAATTCAGCTCGCCCATCATACTCATTTCAAACTTCTCCTTCATTAGTTCTGCGAACTCTTCACATAGTTGTGGTTTAGTTGATCCGAAAATGATGTCATCGACATATATCTGTACGATCATGATGTCTGGGCCACTCCGCTTGGTGAAGAGGGTTGTATCCAGAGATCCTTTCTTGAATCCAGACTGAACGAGGAAATCGGAATGGACGTCATACCAAGCTCGGGGAGCCTGTTTTAGTCCGTAGAGAGCCTTGTAGAGTCGATAAACGTGATGAGGAAACTCTTCGCTCAAGAACCCTTCAGGTTGATCGACGTACACTTCTTCTTTGAGAAATCCATTCAGAAATGCAGTCTTCACGTCCATTTGGTAGACTTTGAAGTTCTTGTGAGCAGCAAATGCAAGAAACATTCGTATTGCTTCGATCCTGGCGACGGGGACAAAAGTTTCATCGTAGTCGATGCCTTCTTGTTGGTTGTACCCCTTAGCTACAAGTCTTTCTTTATTGCGAATAACAACACCGTCTTCATCCTTTTTGTTTTTGAAGATCCATTTTGTGCCGATAATGGATCTATTGCGTGGTCGTGGTACGAGTTCCCAAACTTGTAAGCGTTCAAACTGATTTATTTCTTCCTGCATTGCAATCAGCCAATCGGGATCGTTGAGAGCTTCAGCGACTCGTGATGGTTCATCTTGACTGAGATAGCAAGCGAACAGACTTTCATTCATCGTAGCCGAACGCGTTGAGACACCGGATGTGAGATCCCCAATAATCTGGTCTGTAGGATGAGAGCGAGCCCAAAGTGGTACATTTGTCTGTGAGGACCGCATTTGCATCTATTGGAGGCTCATTAGATTGGGGTCCGGTGTCCGAAGAAGAGATCTCAACCGTGGTAGATTGAGAGGGTTCAGCATCAGAATCAGCAATGTTCCCAGGGTTGGGTAAAATGTCGTCTTCGTTGAGGTTGAGATTATCCAAGTTTGGCGGGACGACATTATTGCCGATAGCTGGTGGTGTTGGTGGAGTGGGTGCAGCGGTAGGTTGAGTGGTGGCGACCGGAGTCTTGGGGACTGGATAGAAGTACTCGAAGAGCAGATCGAGATCCAGTTCACCAGAATTGCCCTCAGATGAGGAAGTTCCCGTCGTTGAAGGTTGACCTTTCGTCAACGACTGAAGAAGTCCTGGTTCTGGACTGATATGAGCAGAAGCCATGAGGTCGCCTTCGCTTTCGTTAAATGTGACATTTGTGCTCTCAATGACAGAACGTTTCTCTTTAAGATAGACTCTGTATGCCTTCGAGTTCAGCAAATATCCAACAAAGACTCCTTCGAGAGCTTTTGGATCAAGCTTCCCAAGATGTTGGCGATCATTGGCAACAAAACATCGACAACCGAAGACCCTTAGATAAGATATATCGGGTATACGACGGTTGTTCAACATCTCGTATGGAGTGCGGTTGAATCTCTTGTGGATGGAAGCCCGGTTTTGCGTGTAACAGACCGTTTGAATGGCTTCGCCCCAAAGAGAGTGAGGAAGGCCGGATTGGATGAGAAGAGTCCTGGCTGCTTCAACAAGTGTCCTGTTCTTACGCTCAACGACACCATTCTGTTCCGGTGTCTTCACAGCTGAGAACTGCTGAGTGATGCCCTGAGTGGCATAGAAATCACTGAGCTTCTTGTTCTTAAACTCAGTTCCGTTGTCAGTTCTGATAATCCTAACCTTCTGTTGATGAAGAGTTTGGGATGTAACAACAAACTCGATGATTATATTAGGAACTTCATCCTTTGTACGAATGAGTTTCGTCCACGTGTAGCGTGAAAAATCGTCGACAATCACAAGAATATACCGTCTTCCTCCGAGAGTGGCCGTAGGCATTGGGCCACATAGATCCATATGTAAGAGCTCGAGGATTAGCTTAGAGGACGGTGTTTCCTTGGATATGTGAGACGATCGCTTCATCTTCCCCAATTCACAGGCAGAGCAGAGGTGTTCCTTATGATATGTTAGTTGGGGTAGACCGTTGACGAGTTTATCTTGACGCAGTTTGTTGATAGTCTTGAAATTGAGATGTGAGAGACGTCGGTGCCATAGATAATTCAACTTGGGTGCAGCCCGAGAGAGAAGGCATACTGGTCGAGAGGTCGTGAGATTAAGTACGTAGAGGTGAGACGTGCGCGTTCCAGAAAGAAGTGGCAGTCCCGAGGCATCTATGATGCTGGAGATATCAGATTCGAAGAGAACCTTGTATCCTTTGTCGCAGAAACGACCAATACTGAAGGGATTGTAGCTCAAACCCTCAACGTAAGAGATGCCCTTGATCGTCAGTTTGTCATGGACGAGATCACCAGTTCCGAGAATTGGCGCCATTTGACTGTTTCCGAAGGAGACCCTTCCGAGATAGCGCTCGGAGAAGTTGCTCAGCAGCTCCTTGTTCCCCGTCATGTGTGTGGAGCAACCCGAGTCTAGATACCACACATGACAGACCTGCAATCATTAGCAAATGTTGGGTCCCCGTTTACTGACGGGGCATTCTCGTGAAACAAGTAAAGTTTTTATGCGCTTAATGGGAAATGTGGATTCTAAATCAGATTGTGTTGATTCTAATTTAGCTTTCCCTTTGTCGTTTGCTTGATTAGGCGGGATTGTAGTTTTTCTAACCCATATTTTCCTAATTCGTGCTTGCATGTATGGCGCCGTAAACATGAATTGGCGTGGGTAACGTGGTTGTTGTTTTCGTGCTTCGGTTTTGGTCGCCTTTGGCTTGCGAGTAGTAGGTGAATTTGTGTTTGACGACGAGAGACGTTTTCGCTTGACCTTGGGTTTTGGCGAGATGGGAGAATTCAAAGACGTCGTAGAGAAGGTTCGCTTGCGAGGTCGGAGTGTTGCGTGTTCATGTGTTTCATATTCATGAAATCGTGGGAGAACAAAATCATTGCAGCAGCACATAGACATAAGTTTGGTAAAAGAAAGATAAGTTTTGGCAACATAATTGTCTACGACCTTAGGATATTGGAATTCAGTACATAGAGAGGAAGGACGAATATAGGATGGTTTTTTCTTCTTGTCATCGAAGAGTGGGTTCGCCTTTGTCTGATACGAGCTGCCTTCCAGAGATGTCGAACTCACATTCCCTGTATCCATAAGAATATTAGAGTTAGTGTTAGAACATATGTCAGCTTCAGGAGTCATTTTCGCCGTCCTCTTACATTTACATGTTTGAGAATCAGGTACTTGACTCGATGTGGAGGGATAGTTCGTATTGGGAAATTTTTCTAGTGTGTAGATTTTGCTAAGCAGCTCATCTCGCTCTTTTGCAAAGGCCTTCCTTTCTACTTCTAGTTGTCGTTCTAGTTCTGCTATGAGTAGTAGTTTCTTTGGGATGTAAGTGCGAGAGAGCACATCTTGAAAAGCATCTTCCTGTTCTTTGTTTGGGAGTAAGGTTTCGACATCCTCCGAGAGTGAGGATACCTCAGTCTTATCTCTATTGTTCAACTCTGTGTAGTCAAACGCGATTTCTGCCCAATGGATGTCTGTTCTCTTGTTTCTTCTGAGATGGCAGCGGAGGATGATCTCACAAATGGCTTAAGCTGCGGGGGAGCACCATTTCTTGTTTGCAAGAATGCAGTGTTGCACATGTTATATCTTTTAACTGCTAGCGGTGTTGGATTGCAATTGCTAGACAGTCCGATTCCCCCCCGTGCGTCGTAGAATTCTGTTTCCGCTGGTTGGTTCAATAGGCATAGGATGCGTGAGTTTTCGTTTCTAAGGTGAAGTTGCTCTTCAAGTTCTTTCACCTTGCGGTATAGCCTAACTCTTTCCTTCGTAAGTAGTTCATATTGGGAGGCCGTCAGGAGGCGAGAAGTTTCACATGAACTAATAGCCAGTGTAGTTTCCTTAACCTTAGTCTCACTTTGTTTGTTCTTGCTTTGCAGACGTTTGACTAAAGCTTCAGAGGCTTTTAGACGTTCGTTTGCACAGGCAAGTTCTTCTACTTTTAGACTGAGTAAGGCATAGTTGTTTTCAAATTTTAGCTTAAGTTCATCATAATCCCTAGCGTCTATGGTGGGTTTCTTAATGGCGTGTCGGTGAGTAAACACATCATCTAGGTGTGAGATTCGTACCTCAGACTCAGCGTTGGTAGGAGTATTAGCTGTGTTTTCACCGGTGTGACCCATCTCCTCGTCCTCGTCATGTTCGACCAGTCTCGCCATGCAGCAATCTTCATCCTTAGGCTCCTCGTCTTCTGAAGTGTCATTCACCCATTCAGCTTCTTCGGTGAGTAGAACTTTCCCACTTTCCACCTTGCGGGTCAATCTGGCCTTACGGTCGTAGTAGCCGGAGTCCTTCACGCGTGGGGCGTGGCATTCTTTGGCAAAGTGCCCCATCTTTCCACACCGAAAGCACTTCACGGACTTTTGAGGTGCGGAGTCCTCTTCTTTCTTTGTTGGCTTGGCTTCCTCTGTGGGAGTGGTCTTTTTGATGCCGCTATAGGTTCTTTGGCGATTGGAAGAGGATGAGGATTTTTTCCCGATCTTCTTTGAGACCAACTTAGTGAGCATTGCCAGTTGCTTGCGTATATCACGAACATCTTCGTCTGATTCTGTATCAGCTTCGGATCCTGAAGAGGTGTCAGATACAACAGCTGGTAGCTTCCCTTTGTTCTGTTTGGTCTTAGTGGTGGAAGATCGTTCACTGGTTTTGTTCGAGAGTAGGGCCAGTGGGTCGACTCGAGTGTTGGTGGACTGAGGTTGCACATATGGAGCATAGGCAGACAGACTGTCATAAAGAGCATGGATGGAAGTGTTGGAGAGGTCCTTACTCTGAATCATCATCACAATTGCATTGCCCCATTGTGGTTTGAGGCTTCCAAGAAAGCGGTTGTTGATGTCGAATTTGTCCCTCGAGATCCTGGCTTTCTTGAGTTCATTGATGACCTTCAGGTATCTGAGGTACGTGTCACGCAACTCCTCTCCTTCGTAGGCTTGGAAGTGTTCATACTGTGAGAGACACGCTGATTTCCTCCCTTGAGCACTTTCAGTTGTGCCTGCCATGATTTCTACGAGTTCATCCCATATTTCTTTAGCAGTTGTGCAGCACTCGATGTGAGCATAGACTTCGTTGCCCATAGCCTGGAAGAGGTATCCTTTGGCAGTCTCGTCGGCCTGTTCGCGAGCCAGTTCATCCTCATTGATGGGACCTCTTGGAGTGCGGCGTTCATCCATGGGTGGGTTTGCGTTTGGCTGTGCAGGGATGATTGTCCAGAACTGTGCTGGACCGTTGAAGATGGAGTCCAGAAGGTATTGAGAGAGTGGTGCGCCTTTGTTCCTGATGAACGTGAGGAACCGGTTTGTCCATATGCTGTAGTCGCCTTGTCGCAGCATCGGAGGCCTGGTGTCGGAGCCCACTGTTGAGATGTCATTCGTGGTAGACATGATTGGTGCAGTCGAATCGTCCGTGGTTTTGATCTTGTAGAGATAAGAAAGTTAGTAACGAACGAGATGATAAATACGAGTTTAATATGTAGAGTTTTGAGAAGAAAATCGTTTAAAGAATTTCTTAGAACTAAGTGATCGTGTGTGACGGTCGATAATGTATGAACGGAAATGTCTCTAGAAATTAGGAGAAGTTCTAGAAATTTAAAGCCGAGATTTGAAATGAGAAAAAGATTTCTGTCAAAAGTGGTCTAGGGAGATAGGACTAAAGTGTACTGATCAAATCTTTAAATAGGTTTGGGAAGATTTAACCCGAGAAAATTTTAACCCTAGAAGAAATTAATAAGTTAGAGAAATTCGCAAGTTGAAGAATTTCGCACGTTAAAAGGTTTAGCAAGACGAGAATTTTTGAGCTTCGCTAGAAAACTTCGTAAATTGTAAAAATTTCGCTAGTGGAGAATATTAAAGTTTCGCATGAGATTTTTCGCAAGTTATAAAGCTTTCGCAAGTTGAGAAATTAAAGCTTCGCAAGAGAATTTTCGCAAGTTATAAAACTTTCGCACGTTGAGAAATTTAAAACTTCGCAAGAGAATTTTCGCAAGTTATAAAACTTTCGCACGTTGAGAAAGTTTAAAGCTTCGCAAGAGAATTTTCGCAAGTTATAAAACTTTCGCACGTTGAGAAAATTTTCGCGGCCACAAGAAATTCTTGGATTAAGCTTTCTTGGATATGGAATTTCTCGGATTATGAAAGTAAACAGTTGCGAAAAAAATGCTGTATAAGTAAAAGTTTCGCGGTTTAAAATTTCTCGGATTCTTAAAGTAGGCAGTTGCGAAAAAATTCAGTGAACGTAAAATTTTCGCGGTTTAAAATTTCTCGGATGTTTAAAGTAGGCAGTTGCGAAAAAATTCAGTGAACGTAAAATTTTCGCGGTTTAAAATTTCTCGGATGTTGCGAAAAATGTAGTGGAAGTAAAGGTTTCGCGGATTGTAAATTCTCGGAATCGACTTTCGCGGACGTGGAAAATTCGCGGATTTGAACGATCAAGCTCAAAGTTTCGCGGTCAAGAACATGTTAGTACTGTTCCATTGCTTTTCACGCGATTTCCCAGAAAAACATCCCGTTCTTGCTCAAATCTCAACCAAAATCGCTCAAACTTGATCCTAAACTTCAGAAATTCTTTCCTAAACACATAATCGACCGATTTGTGAGCTAAAAACAACAAGAAATAGGTCAAATCGACCGAAAACAGAGAATGGCCGAGATGTCCTTTTCTAAAAAGTTTTTGCTTCAATCTTGCTCAAAACTCGTTAAAACTGATTCAAAAGTGTTCTAAAAACATTTTAGGCATATACTCGATCTGGGGAAAGGTTTTCAACACAAAAACGAAGCATCAAAACCCCAAAACAAGCTTGAAATGCCGAAACTAATTTTTGCTCAAAAACACCTTTGATCTTTCTTGGAATCGAACGAAACTGGATTCAAATCAATGCAGATCGATCCACGTTTGCTCTGATACCACTTGTTGGTCCCGAATGCACCAAACAAGGAATCAAAGAGGCTTTAATGGAATGAAAAAGGGAGTGTTCTCACCTTTGAGTGTGTGTAGTGTGTGAAAAATTTGGATAAGCCTTTGATCTTTGATTACTTTCAAAGTGAGTTGGTAATACCTTATATACCACATTAACCCTAGGTATCTTAAGGCCCAATCACTAAAAATCAATTAATTACAATCTAGTCCATAAGCCCAAGCTAAGAGAAGAATTACAATAATAGTCCCAAGACTTAAACTATTGACACAATTACTAAATATCCTAACAGAACCTTAGAGGGAAATGACAATTCAGCGGCGGTGAATGTGTGCCTAGGTGTAGAAGACCTAAAGATTTTTTCCCTAGCCAATCGCATAAGATGCTTTCTAGAATGAATCTGGACTGGATATTTCAAGTAGGAATATGAGCTTATGGCGCTATATGCGTTATTGGATGATGAGTCGTATTGCCTACTAGAGTTCACATCATTCACTCTATAATGATGAATGTGCGGGATTTGAGAAGTTCGTTTGCTTAAGCTTGAAACTTCTTCTTTGCACGCTTCCCTTTTGATAGGAATGTGAGAGGAAAGATCTTGAACATTTTCGACTTTAACTTTCGAAGATAATATTGACTTTCCTTGCTCCTTCCTAATTTTAATTTGTTCCTTAGCTAATTTTAAAGCTCTACTTTTACTTAACGTTTCAGCTTCAGTCAAAATTGACTTAGAATGATTAGTAAAAGCCTTCTCAGTTTTAGGAACAAGGATGTTTCTTTTAGTTTTTGTTCTCTTTACCTGTTTTGAGCAAGATGTATTATTTGACAAATCATTTGAAACAGATAAAGACGGGGAATTTTTGAGATATAAAATCTCCTTTAAAAGCCTTTCCTTTTCAGCGCCAAAACCTATCCTTTCAGAGTCCAAAGTATCTTGTAAATCTTTCAATTTACGAAGAGTCTCTGGAGTATCACATAGAGTAGGTTTTTTATCATGTAAAATATTTTCCCCATTAGGAATTAAGTTAGAAGGAGAGTTTTGACCTGCTGGACCTATATTCGAAAAAACATTCTGTAATCGTATAATCTTAGAGTAATAAAGCATACGCTGTTCCTCTAAGACGGTCTCATATTTTGATGAGATTTCATTTCGCTCAGCTTCGCAAGAACGTAAATTTCTAGTCATCTCGCAGACCCTATTTTCACTATCTTCTAACTTAGTTTCTAAGCTAATTATATTTGACTTTGCGTTTGTCAAATCTTCATTAGCATAAGCTAGGCTTTCTTGTTGCTTAAGTAACACAGAGTAATTATTAGCAAGGCGTGCTTCTAATTCCTCAATCTTCCTAGCTTGAGCATCCATTTTAATTTGATTTTATATTTAATTAAAAAATAGAAATTGGCTTTTGAAATTTCAGAGACGAAAAGTTTGGTTTACTCGAGAAGTATCGTGAAGTATCGAAGAAAGTCTGCGTCGAAAATTTTTGGCGTGTACCGGAAAATTTTGTGATGATTTCGAAAACTTCGAGAAAATGACCCAAACTTTTTCTATAATTTGCCAATGATGTCCTAAGTTGATTGTTGGATATAAATGATCGTTGACACGTTTTGTGGATTTGCTTAAAAAAATTACGAAAACGTCGTCTACACCGAAAATTTTGGACCCGAAAATATTAATTTGAGTTTTTTTTTATTATTTTTTTTATTATTATTATTTTTTTTACCAATGATAAAATAAAATTCAGAAAATTTTGAAAGAAATTTTTTTTAAATCGGGTACTGTAGCGTTTCGGGCGTGCTACAGTGAAATTTGCTACAGTTTTTCGATCGAAAATGCTACAGTGAAATGCTACAGTGTTTTGATCGAAACTGCTACAGTGAAATGCTACAATGTTTCGATCGAAAACTGCTACAGTGTTTCGATCGAAACTGCTACAGTGAATTGCTACAGTGTTTCGATCGAAACTGCTACAGTGAATTGCTACAGTGTTTCGATCGAAACTGCTACAGTGATTTTTTTTTTTTGAAATCAGTCCACTTTCGGGTGTTGACCTGTCAAGTTTCGGGTTTGACCAAATTGGATTAACCAGTCAACTTTCGGGTGTTGACCAGTCCAGTTTCGAGTTGACCAGTCCAGTTTCGAGTTAACCAGTCCAGTTTCGGGTTTGACCAGTCAAAATTCGCCCGAAACTGAGTAAATTGGTACTGTAGCTATTTCAGGTACTGTAGCAATCGGGCAATTTGTTCATCTACCCGATTCTGGACTGAAAATGACGAAAAACAGACGCGATTTCTACCCAAAACTCACCCAAATCAACTGAAAAAAGTTGGGTAATCACTTAAAATCACTCGAAAACAACTTAATTACCTCTTGAGCTTGCAAAATCAGTAAAATCAGCTCAAAACTCAAGAAATGGCAGAAATTCGAACCCAAAAAAAATACCCAAAAATTTCGAAAATTGTTCAAATCCGAACGTGTTTTGCTCTGATACCACTTGTTGGTCCCTATTTGATCCAACAATACTAATCTAGAACGAATTTACCACGATTTAGATGGAAGAATTGCTTCATCGTGGGGTGCGTGTGTGTGTTTGAAGGTTGGTGGCTTCACAAAATTCTCTCTCTATAATTTTAACACACAAGACACACCTAACTATGTGTTAGGGTTTTAGTATTTATACCACATGTTGGTATATAATACTTGGGCCCTTGTAAGCCCATTACAAGAATAAAATCACTGGGCTCTAAAACATTAAAGCCCAGTTCACTTAATCTAATTACAAGATTAAGATGACCTAATTTAATTGAACACAATAAAATAATCCTAACAGTTTCTTCAGTAGTTTTGACTACCTGTTTCAATCCTAATTTTTCAAAAGTTCCTAATTCATAGATTATTTTATAATCTTTCTTAGGAATTGTCCAACGATTTAATTTATCTAAATCTTGAGGAACATCATATTCCTCTTCAATACTGTTTTTAACAGTATCTTTTCTACGCATCAAATTCATTTGAATAAGACGTTAAACTACACCTTAACTTCTTAATACTCCCACCATGTCTCTGATACCATACGGAGAAGGAAGAAGAAGATGAGGTTGACTATGAGAAATTTCTCATAGTCAACCTCATCTTCTTCTTCCGCAATTATTTTTGCGTAAGACGTTCCTTCAGCAGACTTTGCTTTCTGCTTTTTATATTCAAGGAATTCTCTGAATTCTTCGCTGCTCAAGGTATTACTTGAGGATAGGTTTTCTTTAACCAGCTTCTTATTGCCCATTTGAGCAATAACATTTTTGCCATGCCCTCAAACGCCTTACTTTCGGCAACACGGGTTTTGCCAAGAGCCGACACAGAATTAATCAAAATCAATTTTTTTCACAACCGTTATCTAAAATTTAATTCTTTTAATCGATTTTTAAAAGATTTTTTTATAAAAGAAAATATTAATTACATCATATTAATATATGTATAGAAATATGATATAAAACCATGATTAAAGTATTAAGGCATCTTGGTGTAGTTTAATGATGAAATTTAGCCTTCCATTAAGGCTAAGAAAGATAAAATAAAAGAAATAACAAAATTAAAAAACTTACTTAAATGAGGAGGAGTCGTACAGGAAACTTCAACGTTTATTCCTTAAAATATTTTACAGTAGAGGGGAATTACAAGAGAGAAGGAAGAGAGAGTACAAGAGAATGTAAATTAAGGCACACCTGAAGCTTATTAGCTTCAACTCTATAAATAGAAGGGAAAAGTAAAGTACAAAAATAAAAGTAAAGAAAATTTTTCTTCTTAGCCGCCCCACTTGTCAAAAAGTCTTGACAGCTAGAGTCTTCTTTAGCTTTATTAAAGCTAATAGTGAACCAATTTCCTTCGTTGAAGTTGCCATCAACTTTTTCTGATCTTATCCATGGCATCTTTAATTTCTCTGATTTTGAGAGCATCTTTGGCATTAGACTCCTTTATTTCTTCACGGGTCTTAACTATTTTATTTTTGTGATTGTTAGAATTAAATCATAGGATACAAGGATTTTTACATGATAAAATTTTCATTTGACTAATTCAATCGGTAACAGCCATGCCCTCAAACGCCTTACTTTCGGCAATACGGGCTTTGCCAAGAGCCGACACAGAATTAATCAAAATCAAATTTTTTCACAACCTTTATCTAAAATTTAATTCTTTTAATCGATTTTTAAAAGATTTTTTTATAAAAGAAAATATTAATTACATCATATTAATATATGTGTAGAATATGATATAAAACCATGATTAAAGTATTAAGGCATCTTGGTGTAGTTTAACGATGAAATTTAGCCTTCCATTAGCTTATTAGCCCATCAACGAAACTGTTTTAATAGAAACTAATTTTAGTAAATCTAATATTACAACTCGTAGATCTATTAAATGGGAAGAAATTCAATTCCCAGAAAATTGGGTTATTGAACGAGCTATGCCTCTGCAACCCAAAATTAAGAAAAATCCTACTCAAATAATACAGATAACAGATGGAACTGTTCAAATACACTTTGAGCAGGATAGAAAATCTGTCGATGTAAAAACTCCGAGATCTAGAATTACTAGATCAAGCTCATCACACTATCATATATCACCATGTGATTATATGATAAGATCTCCTTCTAGAGCTTCGACTTCTCAGATTAGAGAATCAGCCTCTAGTGATTATCTTCAAAATAAGGTTGAAGAATTAAGAATTAATCCTGATAATATTGTTCATGGTGTTTTTAAAAATCAAGACGAGGAAATAACCGAGTCGGAAATGGATTTTCGTGTTTAATGAATTTTAAACCAAGAATTGATTTTAGTCCGGGATCACCGGCAAGAAAGAAAATTTAACAAGAATTTAATCAACCCAAATGGGAACTTTTTAGAAAATGGTTTTTCGAAAACTTTAATAAAGAAGATAAAAATATTATTCAAGAAAAATTTTATAAAGATCTTGAAAGACGAAATGAAAAATTGCCTTTCGTTCCTTGGTTTTTATCAAGATATTTTAAAAATATGATTTCTGTTCTTGAAAGAAATTATAAGCTTTCGAATGGGAAAAATATTAATTCTATCTTTCCTCCTCAAACCAGTTTCCAAATGGAAAAAGAAAATGAAATTAGGTTTTTTAATGCTTTTCAAAAATTATTTGAAAAAGAAAATGATACGCTTTCTATTACTATTAATCATATTAATAGTCTTTTAAAACAACAAAATTATACAAATATGTATGTTATTGTTTTATGAGAACAAATTTCTTTATTAAAAAAGAATATTGAAGAAATTTTGTCTTCAATAAAAGACATAAAAAATTATCTCTTAATAAACAAAGATAAAGTTGAAGAAAAAATAGCTAATAAAGCTTCTCTGAGTGTTCAGCCTCCTCCTAAAATTTATCGATTTTAAATTAGAATCAATTTCTAATATTGAAAATTTACTTAATGAAAAGCTTAAAGATTTAAAACTTAATACTTTAAGCGGAGAATTTGAAGAAAAACTTGAACATTCTGATAGTATCTATAATACTTTTAATGAAGAATTAAATAAAATCAAACAAGGAAAATATTCCAGTAAACCCATTCAAACAAAATTTTATTATCCAAGACCAACTCCTCAAGATGTCTTGTTCGAAGAACAAGAATTGACACTTAATAATTCTTATAGTGGCAGGAGTATTTATGAGTGGAACTTAGACGGTTATACTGAAAGACAAATTTTTAATATGATACATAGAATGCTTATGTGTAGTACAATATGCAAAGCTAATCATAATAGCGACAGAGTTGTTGCTATTGTTGCTGGCTTCACTGGTCAATTAAAAGGATGGTGGGATAATTATCTTACTCCTCGTGAGCAAGAAGAAATTTATCTTACCATGAAAGAAGAAAATGACGAATTAGTCGAAAATGCAGTTTATACACTGTGTATTAATATAATAAGAACATTTTACAGGCCGATGGTCTGATAATTCTGAAAATATTAGAACTCTTCTCCAAAACTTAAGATGTAAAACTCTTACATCTTTTAGGTGGTATAAAGATACTTTCCTTAGCCGTGTTATGGAACTTCCAGAGTCTAATAGTACTCATTGGAAATCCAAATTTATTGATGGTTTACCTTCACTCTTTGCAGAAAGAGTAAGGAATAATCTTAGAAAAGGAGAACCGAGTATAGATTGTAATTCTTATACTTACGGTAAACTTATTGGTATTTATACTCAAGAAGGTTTAGCTTTATGCAACGAAATAAAGTTGAACAAACAAATTAAGAGAAATTCTCTTAATAAAAAGAAACAATTAGGAGATTTCTGTGATCAATTGGCATAGAAAATCCCTCTACGAGTAAACCTCGTAAAGAATATAAACCTAAAAAATATTCTCCTAAACAATATGAAAGGAAAAAATATAGAAAATCTAAAAGAAGAGAACAAAAACTTTTAAAAGATAATAAAGATTATCAATATAGAAAAAATTTCCCTCCAATTGTTTGTAGAAAATGTGGAAAATAGGTCACAAAGCAAAAACTTGCTGGAACAAAAAGAAAATTAATAATTTAAATATTGATAATGATTTAAAAGAAACATTATCAAAAATTCTGTTAGAATCAGACAGTGAAACTTCTTCGAGTGATGAAAACAATATCATCGAAGATATTTCATCGTCAGAATCTGAAGAATGTCAAAATTGTCAAATAGGACAATCTTGTTCTAAAAATATTAAAAGCTCAAATCAGAAGATAATAATTTATACCAAATTATTTCTCAATTCCAAGAATTAAATGTTCTTCATAATAATCTTCTCGAAATATTAAAACATACAGAAGACCCAGATCTAAAAATCATATAATCAAAAGATTAATTCAAAAAGAGGAAGAAACTTCAAAAGAAGTTATTCCTAAAACTGAACCTTATAAAATGTCCGAAGTAATGAAATTACTTCAAAATAAAAATAAATATAAGAATGAATCTCCTGTTAATATTAAAGATTTGACAATTGAAATTTCAAATCTTAAAACTGAAATTAAAAATCTAAAATTAAGTCATATTGACTTAGAACGAAGATTTTCTAGATTAGAAAAAGGAAAAGAAAAAATTGAAGAATTAAAAAATTATGAAGAATTTACTAATATTTCCTTAAATGATAAAGATGATAATTTTCTTTCAACACTTGAAGTAATAACTTCGCAAAAATGGTTAGTGAAAATATCACTACTCATTGACGGAAATTTTCAAAAGAATCTGATTGCACTAATTGATAGTGGAGCAGATATAAATTGTATTCAGGAAGGAATAACTCCTACACAATATTTCTATAAAACAACTCATTCTCTTAGCTCTGCAAGCGGAGAAAAATTGCAAATTAATTATAAAATTCCTAAGGCCTATATTTGTAAAAATAAGGTCTGTATTCCTACTTCATTCTTGTTAGTCAATAATATCACGAACCAAGTAATTCTTGGTACTCCATTTCTTAGGAAGATATTTCCTATAAAAAATATTGATGATTATGGATTTAAAGGAAGCTTCGATAACAAAGAAGTATACTTTGAATTCATTACTGAACCCTTTTCTAGGATTCTTAATGAAATCAAGTATTCTATTCTTATCAAAGCAAAAGAAAATCAGGTAAATTATCTGAAGCAAGAAATCAGTATACTTACGATTGAGGATAAACTCCAAAATCTTAAGTTACAAGAAAAAATAAAAATACTACATAATGAATTTACGTTACAAATATGTAACGATTTACCTAATGCTTTTTGGAATAGGAAAAAGCATATTGTTACATTACCTTATGAGGAAGATTTTAGTGAGAAAAATATTCCCACTAAAGCTCGTCCTTGTCAGATGAATTCTGAATTATTAGAATTATGTAAAAAATAAATAACTTCTCTTTTACAGAAAGGTTTAATAAAACCTTCAAAATCTCCTTGGTCGTGTACTGCCTTTTATGTTAATAATCATGCAGAAAAGGAAAGTGTATTTGAACAGTTCCATCTGTTGTCTGTATTATTTGAGTAGGATTTTTCTTAATTTTGGGTTGCAGAGGCATAGCTCGTTCAATAACCCAATTTTCTGGGAATTGAATTTCTTCCCATTTAATAGATCTACGAGTTGTAATATTAGATTTACTAAAATTACTTTCTATTAAAACAGTTTCGTTGATGGGTTTATCAACGATTTTGCATTGAGGATTAAGCGTATATAAAGGTTTATAATAAATTCTATAACAGATACAAATTACTTCCGAACCCGGAGCATAATTATATCCATGAGTTTTGACATTTAATGTCAGAGCGTCCAATATATTGACATCAGTCAATGATAATTGGAGATTAAAATAGACTGGACCATGTGCCAGACTAGACTGAATTATTCCCATAAGGGATTGTTTCCAGTCGAGATTTCTACCATCTCTAAGAGATGCTATAAAACTTTCTGGTAATCCTTCTAAGGTTAAAGGCTTAAAGGCAACTTGAACTAACCCAATATGAATAAACTTATGGTTTATATAATCAAAAGTTCTTAATAAAAACTGATTGTCAAGCTGCGAAATTCATGTTTCAGAAAGATTTCAAACATGATGTCTCCAAACAAATGTTTTCGAGATGGCAGGCTCATTTAGCCCCATTCGATTTTGAAATTATTTATAAAAAAGGAAGCGATAATAGTCTTCCTGATTATCTTACTCGTGAGTATCATTCATGAATTTTGCAGATATGTCCCAATATGGGAGAAATTTCCCCTCTAATAGAGGTGGAAGAGGTGGCAAAAATGTTATTGCTCAAATGGGCAATAAGAAGCTGCTTAAAGAAAACCTATCCTCAAGTAATACCTTGAGCAGCGAAGAATTCAGAGAATTCCTTGAATATAAAAAGCAGAAAGCAAAGTCTGCTGAAGGAACGTCTTACGCAAAAATAATTGCGGAAGAAGAAGATGAGGTTGACTATGAGAAAATTTCTCATAATGAGGTAATTATATTAATCGAATTTAAAGACTTAATGGTCTGATGAACCTTGGACTTTAATGTCAAGGTATTTAGACAGAGCATCATATGCTGCTACTTTTTATAAAAACCGTGACACTTATGAAAATATTCTAAAGTCTACGGGAACATGTGACTTTGATCACTTTAATGCGGGAAATACCCCGTATGCTTTGAGAAAGGGTTATACCTTTAGTAAAATTATTTTCAAGCAAATTATTTCGCCTGAAAAATGGGCTATACACCCATTAAAAGATAGGGAATATTTCCATCCTGAGTTAAAAACTCTTATTAAATTTAATTATTACGATTATATCGATGCCTTTTATAAAGTATTTTTATACCAGAATGAAAGTAAAAAACATTCTTGGTGGATAAAAATTTGTGCGGATGTATATAAGTACGATATTCCAAATTGGTTTTATCAATGGTGGCTTTCTTATGGAGCTACAATTGAAATTCTTAAGGAACCCTTTTTTGGATTATATCAAGAATGGGTCAAAGTTTCTCCAATTCTTATAGAAACGGAACATTAAAAGGAATGTATTGAAGGAATGGCTTCTTTACATTTTTATACTGAATTTAGTATTCCATGGATATGGAGATGGACTCCTGAAGTGGGTTATACCCAGCAAAAAATTCCATGTCTTAAAAGAAACTTTTATATAAAGTTTTGGAAAAAAATGATAAGAAAAACAGCCACTGGTGAATATGAAAGCCAGCAGACGATGGATAAGATCGAAGAGAAAATTTCTCTTTATAAAAATGCGATTAATAATCGTGAGCAAAGAGAAGCTCCTAGTCCTTTTGAGATGATTTCTCAAAGGATTAATTTACAGAAGGGTAAAATGAAGCCCGATGAAATTATTGATGTCTACTTCGAAGAAATGAAGAAAGACATTGCAAAAAATTTTGGTATGGATATTGGAGATATTTCGATGGAGACATCTTCAAAAAATGAAGATGATGAAGAATATTGCCTTGCTGGTGAAGGACAAGATCCGGAAAATCCGGATGACTTTATTATCGAAGAGATAATAGGAGATAATGCGATGGATCTCATGGGACAAGAAATCGCAACAATTAAAGAAAAAGTGGCGCAAATAGTTAAGACCCGTGAAGAAATAAAGGAGTCTAACACCAAAGATGCTCTCAAAATCAGAGAAATTAAAGATGCCATGGATAAGATCAGAAAAAGTTGATGGCAACTTCAACGAAGGAAATTGGTTCACTATTAACTTTAGTAAAGCTAAAGAAGACTCTAGCTGTCAAGACTTCTTGACAAGTGGGGCGGCTAAGAACAAAATTTTTCTTTACTTTTATTTTTGTACTTTACTTTTCCCTTCTATTTATAGAGTAGAAGCTAATAAGCTTCAGGTGTGCCTTAATTTACATTCTCTTGTACTCTCTCTTCCTTCTCTCTTGTAATTCCCCTCTACTGTAAAATATTTTAAGGAATAAACGTTGAAGTTTCCTGTACGACTCCTCCTCATTTAAGTAAGTTTTTTAATTTTGTTATTTCTTTTATTTTATCTTTCTTAGCCTTAATGGAATGCTAAATTTCATCGTTAAACTACACCAAGATGCCTTAATAATTTAATCATGGTTTTATATCATATTTCTATACATATATTAATATGATGTAATTAATATTTTCTTTTATAAAAAAATCTTTTAAAAATCGATTAAAAGAATTAAATTTTAGATAAAGGTTGTGAAAAAATTTGATTTTGATTAATTCTGTGTCGGCTCTTGGCAAAGCCCGTGTTGCCGAAAGTAAGGCGTTTGAGGGCATGGCTGTTACCGATTGAATTAGTCAAATGAAAATTTTATCATGTAAAAATCCTTAGTATCCTATGATTTAATTCTAACAATCACAAAAATAAATTTTATCTTCGTTTTGGATTTTTGGTATATAGGCTGGAATACCTTGGGTCCGAACGGGATCAGACTGTTTACAGTTTGATAACTGGACTAATAGGTTTAACAACGCCACATACTTAGGGGTTTCATAGATGGTGATGTGTATTACTTTAAAGTCAAGTAAATATTAGTCACACTCAATAATATCCATGGTCACCACGTGTACTACTGTGAATTCTTTGATGGTTATTATGATTATTATTATATAGGTGTGTGTATGTAGATAGAGATGTTAGTTTAATTATTACACAATATGATAAGGATGGTTTGTACGATAACTTCATGGAATGTTAATTAACGAAAGCTTTTTGGGTTATACTGAAAACTTTAATCACTAGCAAACCCTCATTTCTAGTTTTCGTTATTTCAGGTGTTCTATATTAATTTCCTCTCACACCTAAACATACATATATACGCATGTATACTTTGCATACTTAGTCATACCTATACTACCCTAGATGAATTCCACGTGTTCGTCTTAACCATTTGATTTGATGCGTAAACTTTCTTTAATATGATTTTACGGAAACTTTCTTGAACCATGAAAACCTTCCTTCTAATCTATCCTCATCCCACTCATTATATTTTATTATAGAACTTATCGCGAAAACTTTGGTCTACCTATAGTTTAGCTTTCCACCTCATAACTAAGTTTCTCTATCAAGACTTCGAAAATTTGAAGTAGCGAAAACCTTAATGCCGAGAATTATTCGCATTATAATTCTCGCAACCCCTTATTGCGAAAACTTAATTTCCATCTAAGAAATTTTCCACCTACAATCAATTACAAAAACTTTTCTTTGTTAAGCTTCATATCGAAACTTCCCTTACTTAAATTCCTATCGAAAACTTCTTTCAATTACTTTTGCTAACAACTTATAATAGTATCATTTATATACATACCTTTAAAATTAATTGTATATAAATGCATGAAATTAGTGAATGTATGAAATGATATAAGTTTTTTTTTATTTCGGTTCATGACAATTCTCCCTCCAACTTTCGACCTCGAAATTTCATATCCGTGTCCATGATAACCATGGGTACGGTATCTTCATATTTCCTATCATTTCCCAACTAACTTTACACGTCAGTTGATTTTCTTGTCGTACTTTTACCGTCGGAATTGTCTTATTCCGCAATTGTCCAGCAGCATATTCAAAAATTTCTGCCGATTCTTCTACCTGAAATCTTCAACAACACTTACTTTGAAATCTTCAACATACTTACTGTTTCATCACTCAAAACATGGGAAGGATCTGATCTGTACCGTCATAATATACTGACGCAAAGACATTGCATGTCTGTGATATTTTAGGTGGTAACGCCAGTCAGTATACCAACGGTCCAATACTTTCAAATATCTTGGGTAATTCAATACATCGTGGGCTTAATTTTCCTTTTCTATTTCCCTTGACCGCTTATTTCCATTTTCCGTCGAAATCGATCAATGTAACTCCCTTATCGTTATTAGGTTGCTTTAAGTTGATTCTTAACTGTTTCATCTCTTCCTTTGTACCCTGAATCAAATATGTATCGTCCTTTCTGATTATCCATCTATCTGTAAATAAAAGTATCGTACTAAAATATAACCTAATTCCGTTCGCTTCCTATAAACTCCCCCAAAATCTGTAAATGAATCTGAAATTACAATCAAACACAGTATACGCAGATACTCTATGTAGTCAAACTATTCCATTGACGTTTGTTTCTTTTTGCTACATTTTTCCATTGTAGAATCCTATCGAAATGGCAAATAGTGAGCAAACTTTGTAAACCTATCGATAATTACTCGAATGGTGCCATTTTTCTTGGTTGTTGGAGGCAGACATTGACGAAAATCCATCGTTAGATATTCCTATTTTCAAACTGATATGGGTAAAAGGATAGAATTTTACCCAAGAGCCCTTGATGTTCCGCTCTAACCTGTTGGCAAGTAAGACCTTTCAGCACATACTTGGCCAAATCTCTTTTCATTCTTAGCCACTAATAATGAGATTTGAGGTTTCGATACATTCTAGTGCTACCCTGCATACGCTTCTTCCATTATTTTCCGTCATACATTGTCAACATCGGAAACACATATTCGGCTATTAAGCGCCAACGTATTATTTTCTCCCAGGGTAAATGACTTTCTTAATCTTTAACTCACTTTCTTAGCAATCTCGGCTAACTTTTCGTCCTTGAACTGTACTTGTTTAATCCGATCCATACGACTTTCAATTTAGGACGCCCGTAACAATATTCGTCTTTTTCATAATGAATCCTCTAGCAATCCAATCCAGCACCTTAGTCTCATGTTTAGTTCCTCTTTTTTTTTTTCTTTTGGCTCAACAAATACATCAGACTCTTCTGATCCGTGAATCTGGAATATTGCACTATATAGGTAGTGCCGCCATATCTTTAATGCGAATACTGCGGCAATTAATTCCAGATCATAGATCAGGTAAGACATCTCATGTAGTTTTTAGTTGTTGAGACACATATATGCCAGTACATTTCCCTGCTGCGTTAGCACACATCCTAATCCTTGATACCATACACTACTATAAATTACGAAACCTTCATTATCCGATGAAATGGTTAACACAAGAGCCGTAGTTAATCATTCCTTTAATTCTGACATTATTCTAATGTCGTTCGTATTCTTCTTTTCACTTAGAGTATACCAGAATGTCGTCAATAAAGATGATCACGAACTGGTCTAAGTAAGGTCTAAAGACGTTACTCATCAACGTCATAAAGATTGCAGGGGTATTCTTTAATCCCATGGCATAATTAGATGCTCATGTCTTGTTCCAAAAATAGTGTTTGGAATGTCATCGTCTGCAATCTTTAGTTGATGGTGTCCCGACCTTAAGTCAATTTTGACAAAATACTTTAGAACCTTGCAGTTGATCGAACAAATTATCGATCCAAGGTAGCGGGTATTTATTTTTCACCGTTACCTTGTTTAACTACCAGTAATCAATACGTAACCTAAGCGTACCATCATTCTTGTAATGAAGAGAACAAGCGTTCTCCCAGGCCCTTTACTTAGAGAAGATCCTAAAGCAATATAATATGGACAACTCTAAGAAAGGTTCCTGCATATGCGACATGGAATTCACCTTTCCAAGGCTATGAGCCCTCAAAGTGAGTTGGAGGGGAAAGAGATGAATGGAATCCCCTATGCATCCGCAGTGGGTAGCTTGATGTACGCGATGCTTTGCACGCGAACTGACTTGGCGTACGCTGTGAGCGTTCAGTTGGTTTCAGGCTAACCCTGGTAAGGAACATTGGACAACAGTCAAGACTATCCTCAAGTACCTCAGACGGACTAAGGATATGATGCTGGTCTATGATAATGGAGAATTGGAAGTGGAAAGGTATACGGATTCGGATTTCCAATCTGACGTGGACGATCGAAAATCCAGGATTCGTCTTACGCTCAACGGTGGAGCTGTGTCTTGGAAAAGTTCCAAACAGAGCACTACTGCAGATTCCACCTGCGAAGTAGAGTACAAAGAGGCCTTCGAGGCAGCTAACGAAGGTGTTTGGATGAGAAAGTTATTCGAAGAACTTGGTGTCGTTTCTGTAGCAGATAGGCAATTGTCATTGTGGTGTGACAATACTGGCGCTATTGCTCAGGCAAAAGAACTGAGATCTCACAGCAGGTCCAAACGTATAGAAAGAAAGTACCACGTGCTACGTGGATTCGTTGAGAATGGCTACATAGCAGTGCAGAAGATTGCGACTGTGGAAAACGTGGCCGACCCGTTCACCAAGCCTCTATCACAGGCAGTGCTGGCTAGACATCTCGAAAAGATGGGTATTAGATACTGCAGCGCATGACATTGAGTGCAAGTGGGAGATTGTTAGGAATATGCCCTCGAATGCTATACGAGGATTAGATAGTATATGGCATTAGCTTATTTATCATTCGACTTATGTAATAAGATATTTCGTGTGTTTATTAATACGCATTGTTCGTTTATTGGATATATGAGTCTTTACTTAGCATCTAGTAAAGCAATAAATGAACAAATCCAAATGTATCGAGTTGAGTCACTGTTCTCGATGGGCACGAGAGAGGAAGGCACCGGTGGACTCTTAACATCGAACATTACAAGCCCGTAAGCCTAAGGCTCCAGTTGGATGCTGGATAACCGATCATGACTTATTTATCGATGACCTATCGTGTGCCGTTATCCCACTTGGAAGCGGAGGTCATGACTTGTGATACGAATCGAGTCAAACGATTGAGTCGTTTCATGGACACTGACTCACGGGTCGTACGGTCGAACATGGCTTATTACTCAAGGAGTGTCAATGACCGACGACAATACTATACTAGTCTACGTGAACCTTAGACCGAAAGGGGCTTTGACGGAGTTGACTTCGAAGTCTCGACTGTCACTGGTTCCCCTCGACCCGATTTGTTGTTGCATAGGTCAGCGGGCCAAATGCGATTAGACCCGTCAAAATGGCCCGCAACCCGTGGGTCGTCCCGCCCCGCCCTGCCTATGGGGCGGGCTGGGATGGGATTTTTAAGGCCCGCCTTGGGCTAGCCCGCGCGGGCTGCGGGGTAGGCGGGGCGGGGCAGGCTGGCCCATGGGCCGGCCCGCCATATATTTTAAGTAATTATATTATACATTAAATATATATTAATTTAATTAGAGGAATTAATTAATAATTTTATTTATAATTAATGATGCATTTATTAATTAATACATATTATTGTATATTTAAATATCATAAATGATGCATTTATTAATTAATACATACTCTGTATATTTAAATATCATAATTAAATAAATAATTCTTAATTAACTATAAAGTTCAAATTAAAAAATATCAAAAGAAAATCAAGGCGGGCGGGCCTAGCCCCCTGGCGGGGCGGGCTTGGCTTCAGTTTTGAAGGCCCGCCCCGCCCCGCCAAACAACGGGCTTTGGCGGGTTGCGGGCCGGCCCGTTTTGACAATACTAGATGCGGTCTTGATTACGATTTGTGATTGCCGGGCTTAGATCGCCGAGTATGGATTCACAGTCTCGCAAGTAATCGAGATAAGTGTCCTATGAGGACGCATGGGAAAATACGAAATCCTTGGACAAGGTATTGAACTAACTCATGTTAGACATGGAGGGTAGTTTGGTAATTTGCCTCGTCTCCGTTTTATCATAGAGTCGGATTTAGTAAGTTTGACATAGACCATGGCTCTCACTCGATTAGGACGCAGCTGAAGGGTTTATACATAGTACTATAATCTATAGTGAGGTTCTGGAATAAAGACTGGGTCGAAATGCACTCGAATCGGGTTACGGTCCGATACTGCGAGATTGACTAGGTAACTACCGGACTCTTGGATTCCTCCCTTGCCGATTGAGTCGAACCTAGAGAGTCGGGCTTAAAAAGGATCATGAACGTGTACTGATAAGGAGAAAAAGTGTTTGGGCCTTAACGGGCCTTGGGTCGTTGGCCCGCGCCTTAATGGGCCTCGGGCCATTTATGTAATACCCGTAAAATCTAATTACGGGATTCATAATATAATTAATGGCATGACGTCCTAAATTGCGGTGTTTTTAGACAAATTAAATAAGGAGTTCAGGACTATAAGAAAATAAATACATAAATTGTTCTCTATTTCGGGTACCATAGTTAAATTCAGTTAAGCTATGTGAAATCAAACTTTCACCAATAAATATGCATACATATTATATCGTTTACGTGACTGCATGAGACCCATTTTGTGACGTTTATATGCTTAAATGATTTCATATTATATGCTAACATGACATGAATAAATTAGGAAGTAGACTTTGAATTTAGGCTAGTTATTTATTTTAGGATTTCTAGTACATGGCATGCTAACCTAGAAGTATGTGGTTTGTAAGAAAATGTTGATAGCACGAATGTCGAAAGCAAAAATTGCGAAATAAAGAATCTCGAGATCAATAGATATAAGTAGCCTAAAGATCGAAATTAGAAGATCTCGAAATCCTTAAAAGTCCAAAATTATGAAAGCTCGAAATTAATAGATGTCGGAATCTTGAAAGCTCGAGATCCTTAGAGTTTGAAATCTTTAAATATCGAAATCATAGAATGCTGTGAAGAATGTCGAGATGATGACTTCGAAAGAAAATTCCAGAAACTAGGACCTAGAACTTTAATCTATATAACTCGGTAACTTAACCATGAGGTAAAGAATGTCAATAATAAAATAAGGGTTGTTAGGAGAGAATTCTCGAAGGCTTAGTTATAAGAGAAGATTGAAATAACAATAAAATAAGAATATTACTTGGTAAAGGATAAGCATTGATAAACCCTTGATGTCATTTATTTAGTCCTACACGCTAAACATAGGATAGAAAAGTAGAGAAAGACAATTCATTAGGAACACTATCGAACTGAAGCATGGAGATATGTTGTAACAATTATAATATCAAGCAAGAAAGGAACGGAGCAAAATCTGAGATAGCATCATTCGATCCCAGCTTAAGGAAGGTATATTTCCTACCCTAATAAATACGTTTTAGATATAAGTTTATAGGGTTAACACTTCAAAAACCTAAGAACCGAGGTCATGATAAGGAAACCTTGATTTAGAATGTGTTACCTTCCTGATTAAGAATAGTTTTCGAAAAGAATTATAATTATAATAATAGTTGTTAGCTTTAGGGTTTTGAACAGGAACTATACTAACATGATATGTTTAGATTAATAAAGGTTATAGTTGTAAGGATTCGTATGGTAGAGAAACAAATTATGAATCTTGAAGCTGTGTTAGTTTTAAAAGGAGGATTTCGAGATAAAAGAATGAAAATAGAAAATGTCGAGACCTAGTTTTAAGGTTGATTTCGGAATTGGTGTAGAGACTCGACATCTTGTTTACAATATCGAAACACATCTCGTCCTTGTATATGATATTTCGAAAATCTAGGATTATAATATTGGATTATAATTTCAATGATACACATCGAAATCTCTACATATCTCTCGAAATTTAGTTATGATGTCGACCTACATATCGAGATCCATCTTATAATTCATATCGAGATTTATGTTGATATCGACATCTTGGTATATAATCTCGAGGACATATAAACTCGAAATCCATGTTAAGACCTAGCTTTAAGATTAATCTCGAAATCTTGGTGTAATCTCGAGGTCCACATCGAAATCAAGTAGTGCATAATTAATCTCGACACTATGAATGCTACTTCGAAATTTCCTTTAACCGAGCCAAGATCCATGTTGAAATACATGTCGAAATTTTATTGCTAAATCTCGAGATTAAGCTGGAGATTCATTTTGAAGATACTATCGAGATTAATTTCTATTTCATGTCAAGATCCACTTTTAGTTTATCTCGAGATTTATATCCAAACCTATGTCGAGATCTATCTCTGAAATGGTACTTCTCAGGTTAAGTTAAAGTTCTAAATATTAGGGTTTCGAAATTTATAGAAGTCGAAACTAGGGTTTTCTAAAATAAGCCATTTCATGAAATTATAATTAGACTAACAAACCCTAATTTTATATGTTTCTATACATAGGGTTCGAAGGTTAGCTATTTAACCATACGATAAGTAAGGATACCAGGTAAGTGGAGATCCCAACTACAACACATAAATTATATGTGCATGAATTACATGGTTACGTGCTTGAATGACATGATTATATGCTTCTATGACTTTACGTGAATTCTTATGTGATTTATTTATTTACATGAATTAATTACTACATGAAGTGGCATGACAAGCACATCGGCATTATTCACGTACGCATTATCACGTGCATACACGAAGTTACAAGACACGAGCATAAGTCACGTATGATTGCTTAAACACGATAAACGTTTGTATTTAATGGCTCTTCTATGCTACCATGGTGATTTTATGTCACCGATTTCAAGACATGACATGTCTCAAGGCAAGGGCATGCATGTGGCGGAAAGTTGCGACCTGAAAGATACACCCTGAGGAAACAAACGGCACCAAGGGTATAATTGGTGTCAGCAACCTCAGAGTGAGTCTACCAGTGTGAGCGTCCGTGGGATCGATAAACTACATTGGGATTGGAAAGGCGCCTTAGGGTTAGCCTCTCAGTGGAAGTATCGTCCGTATTTATATATTTTTATCCCTAGTGGATTTGAGCTCCATGATGGTGCATAACAAGATAAGCCAAGGGCCCTACAAGACAAGACACGAACTACAAGATAAGACAAGACACGAATTTCATGACATGAATACAAGACATGAATTTCAAGACACGAATTATATGACACGATTAGGAAGCATTGGCGCGGATGCCTTTGCGTATTAAGACACGTGCATTGCATGGTTTTTACTTACTGAGCTTTATAAGCTCATTCCACGTTTTATGTGTTGTAGGTACGATAGAGTCGGACGTTGAGAAACGTCACGACTAAGGCGGGCTGACGGCAGTACTCCAGGGTCTTTTGAGGGCAAGGCTGTACATGGATGACGACCTGTGGAGCGATGTTAGGATATGTTTTGATAGGGACATATTTTGGGGTTTCGGCCTTTGTATAATTAAGAAGATGTAGGCTACGTCTCGTCTTAATATATTTACTTTAGGAAAAGTTTTTTGGTAAATCGGGCGACTTTCTGCGGCTTGCGTTGCGGAAATCCGCCGCTAATTAGTATTAGAAAGTCAGGGTCGCCACAAGTGGTATCAGAGCTTAGGATATAGGTTCTGTAGACTGTCCATGTACGGCCACTCAAAAGTCTGTAGGATCAGCCTTGCCTGTAAGTTTTTGCGTTTTATATGATTACATGCTTACAATAACGTGCCTATTTGTTTGAATGAATTGTAGAATGACTAGCGAACTTAGGGAATGCGTTGGTGAGTCAAGTCGTGGGGTTACACCTAAGTCCCCCATGAACGAACGAGACTCAGCACTCTCACATCTTACTGAACTGATCCAATGGCAATCGGGTCAGATCAGTGAACTTAAAGATCAAGTTGGTGAACTCAAGGACTTAGTCTATAAGCTTATCAATGAACAAAGATCATCCGAACCCCGCAGATTTTTACCTGCAAATATTGCTAACCCTATTAGGGAAGAAACCCGGATGTTCCAAAATCAGAAAGGAAAGCGAAAGATGGAGAATAAGCCAGAACCGAAAACTACTAAAAAGCCCTTATATTTTAAGAATCCCCACAATGTCCAGATAACTCATCAAGGGCCCCAACTTCGCCAATCAAGGCCAAACCCGATGGATGCTACTTTTCATGCTCATGTTCCGAACCCCATCCCTCGATGTCAACAGTGTGGACGACAACACAGAGGCATTTGCTACTCACAAGATGCCAACTGTTTTAAATGTGGAAGACGGGGACATTTCGCAAAAATCTGTCAGATGCAGATATCATTGGAACCAGACCAAACATCAACACAACCCTCCCCAGTTCCTCCACGAATGTCCAACCTAAACCTAGAAGAAACAGAATTTCCTCCTACGGAAATGATCGGTACATTCACGATTTACAATGTACCTATACTATGATGGTCTATTCTAGGAAAGTGAGCCACACATTTAAATGTGTCGCCAATATCGCGTACCGAAGGTGGAAATACCTTCTGACCATTCAAATATGATGTACTAACCTGCCACATGGAGGTCCGACACTAAATAGTTAAGTGTTGGAAAGATACTCCATTATTTCCATAGAATGGCAGCTTGGGTATCGATGAAAACTATGATCTTGACAGATAGGCTTTCAAAATATGAAGCCGTATCTGATTCCTCTTGGAAAGATCGTAAGCTTCAATTTCCTGAGAAGAGAAATACCCATCTTGCGGGCAGGATCAACTAAAATAGAATCTCTAAACATCTAAGTAAAAACCTCAGTAACTTCTTAGGATAAGTTGCGAATCTTTTCACATAAATGGTTAAGCAGAGAAATTTCCTTAGTCTTAACTGATATAATGCCAATAGCTCCCAAAGACGCCAATGCATGTTTCGACAATATTTCGAAAATATTTTCTGATCGATTCACGATCAAAGTTGTAATTCTTTTCTTTGAATACTCTTCATTCTCGAATATGACGATGAAGTTACATTTCATTTCTTTTGGCCTAATAAGTCTAAATCCTACCATGCCACAGTATAATCGTATATCTCGATCTTTCTATTCCTTCTGCAAATTATACATGCTTCGCATCAGAGTGGCGCAGCGAAAGTGTGGTGAATGTTCATGATTAATAATTCTTGTCTAAATTAGAATTGTAGCTATTCTCGTTAACTCAACCTCAAGGCGATACATGTCCGACCAACTTAGGTGAATGTTATACGTGTTCTACCAAGAATTCGTTGTCAAAATCCAAGACGACAAGAGAAACTCTACTCTAACTTTTATAAACTCGTGTCCCTTCATTTTCTTCAAGGGAATGTTCTTTTTCTTGAACCCTTTTTACCACAATCATTCCCAGACTTTTAGGAATGGAGGTTAGGCAGATCTTTTATAGAGGAAGAGAAGACTATGGACTAGTCATAAGATTTTCCTTCATGCGCTGTTAAGATTCAAGACAAGGACGTACCCTACAATTAGCACATTAGGAGTTTATAGAAATTGTCGATGAAATCTTGCATGACGGAAAAACGACAAGGATGAAATAAATCAAAACAGAGATATTGCTTCTCTGAAATCCCTTGATTTATGATGATCTTGTCGACTATAACTTTCCGTACTTATTATTCGATTGTAATCCTAGGACAATCGAAGTTTTTGAATGCAAGTAATACGAAGTCGAGAATTAGGATTATTTTACTACAATTAGTTCTTAGATAAGAAAAGGTCAGTATGAGAATCTTACATGTTTTGGAAATTATTCCAAAATTTCCTACTGGTCTTTTACCACCAAGAGAAAATAACGTTCAACCTAAGTTCATCGATTAAGACGAGAAAGGTTAACAGTAACCTCCACTCCTATTCTTCATATCGAAATCACGTTTAACTCTCAAGAAAATACCTTCCTATCATTTCCTCCGTAAGGATTTCCTTTAAGGGGAAGTAGGTGGTTATTTATCACCTAACCAAGCCAAGACAATTTCCTATCAATCGTTACCCCGAATTATTCCAACTGATGGAATTTCGGGGGCGAAATTCTTTTTAAGGGGGGAAGGATGTAATACCCGTAAAATCTAATTACGGGATTCATAATATAATTAATGGCATGACGTCCTAAATTGCGGTGTTTTCAGACAAATTAAATAAGGAGTTCATGACTTCAAGAAAATAAATACATAAATTGTTCACTATTTCGGGTACCATAGTTAAATTCAGTTAAGCTATGTGAAATCAAACTTTCACCAATAAATATGCATACATATTATATCGTTTACGTGACTGCATGAGACCCATTTTGTGACGTTTATATGCTTAAATGATTTCATATTATATGCTAACATGACATGAATAAATTAGGAAGTAGACTTTGAATTTAGGCTAGTTATTTATTTTAGGATTTCTAGTACATGGCATGCTAACCTAGAAGTATGTGGTTTGTAAGAAAATGTTGATAGCACGAATGTCGAAAGAAAACAATTGCGAAATAAAGAATCTCGAGATCAATAGATATAAGTAGCCTAAAGATCGAAATTAGAAGATCTCGAAATCCTTAAAAGTCCAAAATTATGAAAGCTCGAAATTAATAGATGTCGGAATCTTGAAAGCTCGAGATCCTTAGAGTTTGAAATCTTTAAATATCGAAATCATAGAATGCTGTGAAGAATGTCGAGATGATGACTTCGAAAGAAAATTCCAGAAACTAGGACCTAGAACTTTAATCTATATAACTCGGTAACTTAACCATGAGGTAAAGAATGTCAATAATAAAATAAGGGTTGTTAGGAGAGAATTCTCGAAGGCTTAGTTATAAGAGAAGATTGAAATAACAATAAAATAAGAATATTACTTGGTAAAGGATAAGCATTGATAAACCCTTGATGTCATTTATTTAGTCCTACACGCTAAACATAGGATAGAAAAGTAGAGAAAGACAATTCATTAGGAACACTATCGAACTGAAGCATGGAGATATGTTGTAACAATTATAATATCAAGCAAGAAAGGAACGGAGCAAAATCTGAGATAGCATCATTCGATCCCAGCTTAAGGAAGGTATATTTCCTACCCTAATAAATACGTTTTAGATATAAGTTTATAGGGTTAACACTTCAAAAACCTAAGAACCGAGGGCATGATAAGGAAACCTTGATTTAGAATGTTTTACCTTCCTGATTAAGAATAGTTTTCGAAAAGAATTATAATTATAATAATAGTTGTTAGCTTTAGGGTTTTGAACAGGAACTATACTAACATGATATGTTTAGATTAATAAAGGTTATAGTTGTAAGGATTCGTATGGTAGAGAAACAAATTATGAATCTTGAAGCTGTGTTAGTTTTAAAAGGAGGATTTCGAGATAAAAGAATGAAAATAGAAAATGTCGAGACCTAGTTTTAAGGTTGATTTCGGAATTGGTGTAGAGACTCGACATCTTGTTTACAATATCGAAACACATCTCGTCCTTGTATATGATATTTCGAAAATCTAGGATTATAATATTGGATTATAATTTCAATGATACACATCGAAATCTCTACATATCTCTCAAAATTTAGTTATGATGTCGACCTACATATCGAGATCCATCTTATAATTCATATCGAGATTTATGTTGATATCGGCATCTTGGTATATAATCTCGAGGACATATAAACTCGAAATCCATGTTAAGACCTAGCTTTAAGATTAATCTCGAAATCTTGGTGTAATCTCGTGGTCCACATCGAAATCAAGTAGTGCATAATTAATCTCGACACTGTGCATGCTACTTCGAAATTTCCTTTAACCGAGCCAAGATCCATGTTGAAATACATGTCGAAATTTTATTGCTAAATCTCGAGATTAAGCTGGAGATTCATTTTGAAGATACTATCGAGATTAATTTCTATTTCATGTCAAGATCTACTTTTAGTTTATCTCGAGATTTATATCCAAACCTATGTCGAGATCTATCTCTGAAATGGTACTTCTCAGGTTAAGTTAAAGTTCTAAATTTTAGGGTTTCGAAATTTATAGAAGTCGAAACTAGGGTTTTCTAAAATAAGCCATTTCATGAAATTATAACTAGATTAACAAACCCTAATTTTATATGTTTCTATACCTAGGGTTCGAAGGTTAGCTATTTAACCATACGATAAGCTAAGGATACCAGGTAAGTGGAGATCCCAACTACAACACATAAATTATATGTGCATGAATTACATGGTTACGTGCTTGAATGACATGATTATATGCTTCTATGACTTTACGTGAATTCTTATTTGATTTATTTATTTACATGAATTAATTATTACATGAAGTGGCATGACAAGCACTTCGGCATTATTCACGTACGCATTATCACGTGCATACACGAAGTTACAAGACACGAGCATAAGTCACGTATGATTGCTTAAACACGATAAACGTTTGTATTTAATGGCTCTTCTATGCTACTGATGCCGTCGAAAATTAACCTACTGCGGGAATGGACTGACGGGCTTTTCCCCACCTGAGCTCCGCCGTGCGCTTGGGCTGAGAACTGTTGAACAAAGGGAATTTTGGGGGGTCGTTAGCCCTCTTGCCTTAGTTAAAAATGTACCTCGTTCACATAACATCTAATGGTATTTATAAGATTGAGCAGAGTGGAACCGTCCTGGGGCAGTTACCATCCATGTTTAGCCTGTATTGGCGGTTTCCTCCACATATAGCGCATCTCAGATGACCACTTGCATGGTAGCAGTTGGGGCCGTGTTCTGGCGCGGTGAGGTATCTCTCCTCGGGCTCCTTCCTCGAGTGGCCTCCTTTTAGGCCTTTGGGCATTTTCTCGTTCAAGCGTGGTTCTGGCCCAAAGGTTTCCAAGCATCACTTCTGCCGGACGGAGACTCCCTTAGGTTGGGGCTTCGGGTCATTGTCTGTAACACCCGCGATTTTAATACAGGATTATGACGTAATTAATCTTGAGCAAGTTCGAAATTAATAAAATTAATTGCTCGAGCGGATCGGAAACCGAGTGAGAGATTCGGCCCAAAACAATAAATGAGCCAATATTTTGGGCACAATATAGTAGAATTCAATAAATAATATTCCCAAAATTTCATTAGAGCCCATGAAGGGGGTGCTAAATAATAAAAGGATGGTCCAAATAATTATACAAGGAATATAAAATATTCCAAGGCCCAAATGGAATTTCCTCACATTGGCCCAAGATAAACTTGAGGAATAATATCTTCCCTAAAACAAGGGAGACTAACGTGAGAGCCATACCCCTCAATTTAAAATTGGTCTAAAACAATTCCTATTGGTCAAAAAGAGAAACAAAGGGAGAGAGAGAGAGGATCGATAGAAAGAAACCAAGGAAGAAGGAGCAAGGAGCGACGACGAGAGACAAGAAATTTTTGGCAAAGGTTCATCACACCCAAATCGTTCCATCAAGCTTAAGGAAGTGAGGTAGGTGGATTTCTTCACCTACAACACATAAATAAGTTCAAAAATTTCGAAATTGGGTGGTTGGCTATCCAAAATGTGAAATCTATGAACTTTGGTCTACGTGATGTTATGTTGATTAATTATTTGATGATGGTATGTGTAAGCTTCGAACCCAATATATGGGTTTTTGGATGAATATTCAAGCTTATATGCTTAGGAGATAATTTTAGCTGCTTGAATTGTTTCGGGTAGACGAATTACGATCGGGTGATCGACTAACATTTTAAGGTTTGAGCGTGTTATTTGGGAAATCGGGTGATCGACTAGTATTTTAATTTAGAGTATGTTATGTGAGGACTCGGGCGATTTATTAACATGTTATTTCGAGTAGTATTTTGTGAGGAATCGGGCGATTTGCTAGCAATTTTAACGAGAGTGTGTTTGGTGAGAAAACGGACGAATTAGGACACATTGAATTTTAGAATACTTCGTACTAACAAAAGTCGGGCGATTCGGTGCCTAGTCAAGTTTCGGGCGAAATGAAATCGCCAAGCTCTTTCTTCACAAATCGGGAGAATTACAAATTGGGCGATTGTAGCCAATGTAACGTCGTCCTGCCTAAATCGGGCGATTTCAATCGAACACTCCACAAATCGGGCGAATTACGTGGAAACCAAATCGGGTGATTATTGCCATGACACGTGTCGAGTGGAAGTGAAATCGCCGTGCTTTTTCCAAATCGGGCTATTCTATCCAAAATCAAATCGAGGGCTTTAACCAAACAAGAATCGGGCGATTCCTCAAGTCGCCGAGCTTATTCTCCAAATCGGACGAGTTTCTATCTTTCCCAAATCGCGCGATTCCAATCAATTTTCGAAATCAGGGCGTGACCAATCCCTAAATCGGACGATTTCCTTACCATGCCACGTGTTGAGCGGAGGTGAAATCGCCGAGTGTTCTTAAATCGGACGATTTCAAATCACATTCCAAAAATCGGGCGAAACCTCTCCTTTTACAACTCGATCGATTTCAATTGAATCGAGTTTCGGGCGAAAGTGAAATCGCCGAACTCTTTCATTAAATCGGGCGATTCAAATCGAGCTCTGTTTCGGGCGATTCCAATTAAATTGGATTTTGGGCGAAAACAAATTCGCCGAACCTTTGTCAAATCGGGCGAAAGCTCATCCTTAAACATAACAAAAATCGGGCGATACCTTACCAATTTCCAATTTCGGGCGAAACAAGAATCGCCGAACTTTTTAAATTCCAAATCGGGCGAATGTGACTTTAGCTGAAATTAACCACAAATCGGGTGAATTTATTTTCCTCGATCCAAATTTGGCATGCTAACTTAGATTTAAAAACTTAGTTGGGCCTTAGTTTGAGTTTTGGCTCACTTCTACATTTAAGTCTATTCGAACAATAGGAGTTAGAATACTTTAGAAACTTAAAAGCAATATGATCTGTGGTTATTGTTATTGCTACGAGAACTGAAATATGAGATTTCTATGAGATGGTATGCCGTACGCTTATTATTATAATGTGATTTATATACATGTGCATTTCACGTCACGACATATCACGACATGTGAGAGATGATGACCGCGTGGGCGGTGACACCTTAAGGTGTCGAGTGAGTGGGGTAGGATGTGCCGATTTTGGCAGTCAGACTCGTAGTGGAGTTGAGGTTTAGACTCGTAGGGCACCTGGTGGGAGAGGGGGTTTGCGACACCCATCTACTCGGGATTGAGCCACCCGAGGTGCACACCACCGGATACATGATTTGGCTCAGGGGCGGCAGATAGGGTTTGCGACACCTGTCTACCCGGGTTAGTGGTACGCTACTCGGGGTGCAAAACCGCCAGTGATGTGATTGAGATTGTGATTGCGGAATCATAGCAACCTGACAGGGCAGTTGCGTGATCGTCAAAACGCTGTCGGTGTATGCTACCGCGGGATATGTGATTGAGGAATCATAGCGACCTGACAGGGCAGTTGCGTGATCGTCAAAACGCTGTCAAGGTATGCTACCCCTTGAGATGATTTGATGTCATTTGCGCGCGAGGTGCCGAGTCTAGCCTAGGGCCCTGATATTGAGATAGAGTAGAGTGGGAACGAGAGTGCATTGCATTTATCATGTGGTGTCGGGTTTCGGGGGATGAGCGCACGCTGCATTTGCATGAATTCACCTACTGAGCGTCTCGCTCAGGCCTTTATGTGTTGTAGGTCATGATGAGTCCGACGTCGGCGAACGTCGGGACTAGGTTAGCGGCTGGTGGCGGTGACTCCACGGACTTTTGAGGGCGAGGGCGGTACATGGATGCGACCTGTGGAGCGACTTTAGATATTTTGATTTTTGGGGCTCCGGCCCGTGTAAAGATACCTTTTGTAAAACAACGTTTTTATGATATGTATATATTTTATTTAAAAAGTTTTTATTAAATGGGTTTTCCGTAGCTTCCGTTGCGGAAATCCGCCAAATAAATTAATTAGGAAAGTAGGGTCGTTACAGGTGGTATCAGAGCTTCGGCTCTAGATTCTGAAGACTGTCCATGTACCGCCGCTCAAAAGCCGGGAGAACCAGCCTCGCCTGTATTTTCTAACACTCGGTAAGAAATAAGTAGTGACTAACACTTGCTTGTGGTATTATCTAGTTGAGAATGCCGAGACCACGTAGAGAATTTGCGGGTGAATCTAGTCGTGGGGCGATACCTGAGTCCCCATTAGATGACAACCGCTCCACTATTCAACAACTGACTGACCTTATCCGACGGCAATCGGATCAAATCAACGCCTTAATCCATCACCAAAGCTCGTCGGAGCATCGTTCCTCCCCGCAACCTGAACGAGTCGAAATAATCGGGGAACGATTCCGAAAACTAAACCCCCCAACGTTTAGTGAAGCCACCAATCCTGCGGTGGCTGAAGATTGGATTGGCACTATCGAAGACATGTTCATTTATAGTCGGGTGCCAGATAACGAGAAAGTTCTCTGCGCTGTTTCCCTCCTTCGGGACAATGCACGCTATTGGTGGAGCACATTGAAAGTTCTTGAGAGCCCGATAACAATGACGTGGGATAGGTTCAAAGAACTGTTCTTCAACAAGTACTTCACTGCTCATGACCAGGAGCAGAGGATGTACGAGTTCATGAACCTCAAGCAAGGCAACATGCCTGTCGCGGAGTACATTCGCAAGTTTGAAGAATTGTCCCGATTTGCTCCACATCTAATTTCAACCAACACGCTGAAGGTGACCCGATTCATTCAGGGACTTAAACCTGAAATTTATCGGGACCTGAGCATCGCGGGCGCACGACAAATGGAGTTCATGCAAGCGACTGAACGTGCCTTAATCGCCGAGCAAGCCGAGCGGGTAGTCGCGGAAGCTCAGGAAGCAAGGAAGAAGAGAGAGAACCAACAAAGTGAAATGGGAGGAGACAGAAAACGCCAGTTCTTTGGCAAAGGCTCAAACAATCGAGTGGAGCAACAAGGCCAGCAAAATTGGCGGCCGAGGCCTAACCAGGGGCCGGAGAATATCCCGAACCGACCCCCGAACATCGCGCCCCAATGTCAGCAATGCGGACGTTATCACCATGGAGCGTGCTTTGGAGCAAGACCAAATTTCGCGCCGCAATGCTTCCAGTGCGGGAAGGTGGGGCATTTGGCTAGGAACTGCCAGCAGGGCGTGCCCCAAGCTCCGAATCAACCCCTCATCCAACCTCCACTGGTCCCAGCTCGGGTGTTTACCCTGACGAACGAGGAGGTGGAAGCCAAACCTGGAGCGGTGGCAGGTACGTTGAAAATCCTTTCCGTGCCTCCTTCAAACATGATCGATTGCCCTAGGAAAACTAGTGAAACTTCTACTTCCCGATAATATTCCAAAATTACTCCCTGCTCTTAGTGCGATAAAAAGCATGTCCCTTCTTCATTAAGCATCCATTCTCCCTCGAAGATGATGATGGTGCTACACCTCAATTCTTCCAACAGAACCAGTCTAAAACCTACAGTGTCGGAGTACCACCCTATGCCCCGATCTTCGTTGTGCATCTGTAGTAGTAGTACACTCCGTATCAGAGTGGCGCAGCGGAAGCGTGGTGAATGCTCATGATCCCCAACCCTAGCTTGAATCAAGGTTCTAGCTATTCTTCTTAGCTCAACGTCAAGGCGATACAGGTTCGACCAACTTGGGCGATCGTCACACTATTAGGAATTCATCGTTTAAACCCGCTACAACAAGAAGAAGCTTACCTTGGCCTCAATAATCTTGTTCCCCTTTCTTTCACTTTCATGCGATGTCTGTTTCTTGAACTCCAGTTGTTGCGCGGACGTGCCTTTCCGATCTCTAGGGATAAAGATTCGACGATTCATCGATTCCCTTCCTCACGTTGAAATTTATCTAGGCGAGAGAACTATAACTCGACCGATGAAAGATTTCTCCTTTCTGGTAATCGTTAGACCTAGGAGCACTATACTATAAGAGAGAGAGAGAGAGAGAGAGATGTAGTGTTTGCAATACCTAACAGTGAGTCGTCATCATCAACCAATGGTCGGGAAAGGGTGCAAGCAGCCCAAAGATGTTAGAGAAGTTGCGCCGATCAAACGGCGAAGATCGATAGAATTTGCAGAAAATACTTTAAGGATATCACCATGAAGTGCGTGGAGAGAGTCAGACAGAAAGGAAAGTTGAGCCCGAGACGTATAGAACCTCTACAAAATTTTGAAACGAGTTGGCGAGGTTGTGAACCAACTAGAACGACCAGCATCCTTGGAACATGTCCACGATGTTTTCCCCGAGTCGTTCCCGATGACCTAAATTTCGGGGACGAAATTCCTATAAGGGGGGAGGATGTAACACCCGCGATTTTAATACAGGATTAGGACGTAATTAATCTTGAGCAAGTTCGAAATTAATAAAATTAATTGCTCGAGCGGATCGGAAACCGAGTGAGAGATTCGGCCCAAAACAATAAATGAGCCAATATTTTGGGCACAATATAGCAGAATTCAATAAATAATATTCCCAAAATTTCATTAGAGCCCATGAAGGGGGAGCTAAATAGTAAAAGGATGGTCCAAATAATTATACAAGGAATATAAAATATTCCAAGGCCCAAATGGAATTTCCTCACATTGGCCCAAGATAACTTGAGGAATAATATCTTCCCTAAAACAAGGGAGACTAACGTGAGAGCCATACCCCTCAATTTAAAATTGGTCTAAAACAATTCCTATTGGTCAAAAAGAGAAACAAGGGAGAGAGAGAGAGGATCGATAGAAAGAAACCAAGGAAGAAGGAGCAAGGAGCGACGACGAGAGACAAGAAATTTTTGGCAAAGGTTCATCACACCCAAATCGTTCCATCAAGCTTAAGGAAGTGAGGTAGGTGGATTTCTTCACCTACAACACATAAATAAGTTCAAAAATTTCGTAATTGGGTGGTTGGCTATCCAAAATGTGAAATCTATGAACTTTGGTCTACGTGATGTTATGTTGATTAATTATTTGATGATGGTATGTGTAAGCTTCGAACCCAATATATGGGTTTTTGGATGAATATTCAAGCTTATATGCTTAGGAGATAATTTTAGCTGCTTGAATTGTTTCGGGTAGACGAACTACGATCGGGTGATCGACTAACATTTTAAGGTTTGAGCGTGTTATTTGGGAAATCGGGTGATCGACTAGTATTTTAATTTAGAGTATGTTATGTGAGGACTCAGGCGATTTATTAACATGTTATTTCGAGTAGTATTTTGTGAGGAATCGGGCGATTTGCTAGCAATTTTAACGAGAGTGTGTTTGGTGAGAAAACGGACGAATTAGGACACATTGAATTTTAGAATACTTCGTACTAACAAAAGTCGGGCGATTCGGTGCCTAGTCAAGTTTCGGGCGAAATGAAATCGCCAAGCTCTTTCTTCACAAATCGGGAGAATTACAAATTGGGCGATTGTAGCCAATGTAACGTCGTCCTGCCTAAATCGGGCGATTTCAATCGAACACTCCACAAATCGGGCGAATTACGTGGAAACCAAATCGGGTGATTCTTGCCATGACACGTGTCGAGTGGAAGTGAAATCGCCGTGCTTTTTCCAAATCGGGCTATTCTATCCAAAATCAAATCGAGGGCTTTAACCAAACAAGAATCGGGCGATTCCTCAAGTCGCCGAGCTTATTCTCCAAATCGGACGAGTTTCTATCTTTCCCAAATCGCGCGATTCCAATCAATTTTCGAAATCAGGGCGTGACCAATCCCTAAATCGGACGATTTCCTTACCATGCCACGTGTTGAGCGGAGGTGAAATCGCCAAGTGTTCTTAAATCGGGACGATTTCAAATCACATTCCAAAAATCGGGCGAAACCTCTCCTTTTACAACTCGATCGATTTCAATTGAATCGAGTTTCGGGCGAAAGTGAAATCGCCGAACTCTTTCATTAAATCGGGCGATTCAAATCGAGCTCTGTTTCGGGCGATTCCAATTAAATTGGATTTCGGGCGAAAACAAATTCGCCGAACCTTTGTCAAATCGGGCGAAAGCTCATCCTTAAACATAACAAAAATCGGGCGATACCTTACCAATTTCCAATTTCGGGCGAAACAAGAATCGCCGAACTTTTTAAATTCCAAATCGGGCGAATGTGACTTTAGCTGAAACTATCCACAAATCGGGTGAATTTATTTTCCTCGATCCAAATTTGGCATGCTAACTTAGATTTAAAAACTTAGTTGGGCCTTAGTTTGAGTTTTGGCTCACTTCTACATTTAAGTCTATTCGAATAATAGGAGTTAGAATACTTTAGAAACTTAAAAGCAATATGATCTGTGGTTATTGTTATTGCTACGAGAACTGAAATATGAGATTTCTATGAGATGGTATGCCGTACGCTTATTATTATAATGTGATTTATATACATGTGCATTTCACGTCACGACATATCACGACATGTGAGAGATGATGACCGCGTGGGCGGTGACACCTTAAGGTGTCGAGTGAGTGGGGTAGAATGTGCCGATATTGGCAGTCAGACTCGTAGAGGAGTTGAGGTTTAGACTCGTAGGGCACCTGGTGGGAGAGGGGGTTTGCGACACCCATCTACTCGGGATTGAGCCACCCGAGGTGCACACCACCGGATACATGATTTGGCTCAGGGGCGGCAGATAGGGTTTGCGACACCTGTCTACCCGGGTTAGTGGTACGCTACTCGGGGTGCAAAACCGCCAGTGATGTGATTGAGATTGTGATTGCGGAATCATAGCAACCTGACAGGACAGTTGCGTGATCGTCAAAACGCTGTCGGTGTATGCTACCGCGGGATATGTGATTGAGGAATCATAGCGACCTGACAGGGCAGTTGCGTGATCGTCAAAACGCTGTCAGGGTATGCTACCCCTTGAGATGATTTGATGTCATTTGCGCGTGAGGTGCCGAGTCTAGCCTAGGGCCCTGATATTGAGATAGAGTAGAGTGGGAACGAGAGTGCATTGCATTTATCATGTGGTGTCGGGTTTCGGGGGATGAGCGCACGCTGCATTTGCATGAATTCACCTACTGAGCGTCTCGCTCAGGCCTTTATGTGTTGTAGGTCATGATGAGTCCGACGTCGGCGAACGTCGGGACTAGGTTAGCGGCTGGTGGCGGTGACTCCACGGACTTTTGAGGGCGAGGGCGGTACATGGATGCGACCTGTGGAGCGACTTTAGATATTTTGATTTTTGGGGCTCCGGCCCGTGTAAAGATACCTTTTGTAAAACAACGTTTTTATGATATGTATATATTTTATTTAAAAAGTTTTTATTAAATGGGTTTTCCGTAGCTTCCGTTGCGGAAATCCGCCAAATAAATTAATTAGGAAAGTAGGGTCGTTACATTGTCCCCTGCCGGACGAGGTCGTTTCCCCAGGTCGGGGTGTCGGGGCGTCATCCCCACTGGAAGGGGTCCTTCCTCAAGTCGGGGTGTCATGGTATTGGGGTGTCGGGGCGTCATCCCCACTGGAAAGGGGTCCTTCCCCAAGTCGGGGTATCATGGTATTATCCCCTGTTGGACTGAACCCCTCCTCAGGTCGGGACCTTTAGGATTTTTTATCCCTAACTGGACGTAGCCCGACCTGGATAATACCTTTCGATAGGCGGGGTATTGAGTTATGGCGGGAATGGACTGGGTATTTTGCCACGTTAGGGTGAAAATCCGAGGGTAACAATAGTCCCCCCTTCGATTAGTCCAAAAGAGTATGTGAATTTTGGACGTAGTCAGGTAGTGGCAAAATACTCGAGTTGGTGGTAAGCTAGTTCGGGCGTCCGTTGGAGGTCTTTTAAACTTGGCGAGAGTTTTCTTCGGCTAGTATACTGCTTCGTTATTACTGCCACGTGTCGGCGCGCTATTGGTGGATACTGATGGGACGTTTGGGCGGGAGTTCTGGCGCCTTTTCCCACGATCGACGCGGGCCGTCGCGGTCCGTTGATCCGCCCAGGATCCAAAGGCCCAGATCTTTCGTATGGGGCCTATATATATCCCCGCCTTTTGCTTTCATTTTCTTGTTTACATTTTCTCGCTCTCGAAATCTGCCCGAGTCTCCCGACCTCGCTTTGTTTCTCGCTCCAGCTTTTAGGACTTGTAAGTTTTCTTCTCCCTTCTCCTTCATTCAGTATGACTTCCCACAATAGCGTTAGCTCTTCAGGTAGTTTTTCTTCGGGTAGTTCCTCTTCGGATAGTTCCGAGAGCGGTAGTTCGGGTAGGACCATTAGCGAAGGTAATGCTGGGGGTGAGGGCACTTCGGGAAATAGGGAAATAGTGCTACAGCCCGAACCAGCGGCTCCCCTAGGTCGCCCCCTTCTAAATTTAGATCCCCCTCCCCTAGAAAAAGATTTCCCCGACGTGAGTTCTTACCGTGTCGCCGTAAGGGAATGGATCAAAAACACAGAGTCAATTCGGGAAAAGGCCGCAAAGCGGAAGGAGGTCAAAGGTGAGAAGGAGGATGAGGAGGAGGAGGAATTCCTTCGGTGGCACGAAATCAAAGTGTCTTCCTTCACTGAGGCCCAAATTCCCCAATTGCGGGAAAAATTGGGTATGTCTAGCCAGTTTGAGGTCAGGGTACCATCCCTGACTGACGTCGCTAGTGACCCCCCCGAGGGCTTTGGGACCTATTTCTTAGATCAGATAGACAGGGGGCTTCGGTTTCCCCTTCCTCAATTTCTTGTAGATGTCTTTAGGTATTACGGAATATCCCCCGGTCAATTAGCTCCTAATTCTTTTGGCCACCTTCTTTCCTTCCGTTCTTTTGAGTAACTTCGGCTATTCCCCCTCTGTTCCTCTAATTAATTTCTTCTTGAGGATCAGCAAAAGGGAAGAGGGGAAGTTCTTCTTTTCCCCCTCTCCTCGATATCCCGATCTAATTCAGGGTCATCCCTCATCCCATAAAGGGTGGATGAGCAAATACTTCTTCCTCCGCTCCCCCGAGGGCAGCCCTGAGAACCAGCTGCTTCCTTTTTCTTGGGGGGACGATCTGTCCATTGAAAAATCCCTTCCCCCAATTCCAATCGGGCTGAGTCCTTTCTGTTGAAGATTGGTGAGAGACGTTTTTGGGCCTCCGAACTTATAAAAGATGACCTCCTATTCTTGTTCGGGTTTAGTGCCAAGGCGACTGAGACGCCTGCTAATTTAGGTATATACCATCCCCGACCCTAGTAGGCCTAAAACCATCGTAAGATAATAATAATAAATATTCTTATCCTCTTTCTCCTTTGTTTTGCAGCCCGCCGAATGGATATCGCCACTGTTGCTGCCCTGGCCTCATCGGACGAGGAGAATGAGGTTCGTGTCGTCTCTCAGACTCCTCCTGTTTCTTCTTCCCGACAGCAGGGAAAAGGCAAGGCTCCAGCCACTTCTTCCCGCCCCAAGAAAACGGGGAGCAAGAGGCCCGCGGCTTCGATCGGGACCTCTTCCAAGAAATCTAAGTCGTCCCTTGCCCCCCCTCCTTCTCCCGCTTCGGGAGGTCTTGTTGCCTTAGGCCGAGCTCGGCAGCCTCGCTTCTTTGAGGAAACGCCGAGTGGGGAATGTTGGAGTTTCATGAAGGAATTCCCCAGCGAGGAAAACAAACGGTGCTCCTGCGACTTCTCTAATCCCGACATTCGGGACGCCATCTCTGCTGCCTTCGGGCAGGTAAGTTATGATAGCTTTAGTGTTTCCGTCGTTTTAGTCGTTAACAGTCTATCCTTCCATGCAGGGCCTCGTTCTGGTATCCGACGCTATGAAGCATTGGGTTCACCTCTCCGGGAGTTACGAGACCTTGGAGAAAAAGATGGAGGCGGAAAGAGCCCAAGGCCACAGTAGGGAAGAGTTTCTCAGGCAGCAGTTGGTGGAGGCGAGGCAACAACTTTCACTGGCTGAGGCCGAGAAAAAGCGAAGTGACGAAAGGAGGGCTGAGGCCGAGGCGATCCGCCGATCTCTTGAAGCTCAGCTTGCTGAGGGCCGCTACTCCCAGGAGGACTTCGCAAAGGGAATGCGCCAATACTTCCGATATGGTTTCTACGGATGTCTTTCCCAGCTTCGGGTGAACGGGTATGACCGCGACTCCCATCCCTTTGGCTTCCTTAATGCCAGCCGTGCCTTGCACCACGCTCCCCCTGGTGGTTATCAGCCCGAGCCGAGGGTCGAGGTGCCTCCTCCTAGGGCGTCGACTCCTCCTGTCCGCACCGACGAGGTGAATGAGGAGCCCGAGGCCAAGGAGGCGGGGATCGACGAGGATAAGGAGGACCTTGGCGATGCTGACAAGGATGCTGAGGTCGACGATACTCCCGAAGTTGGAGCTAGGGAAGAGCCTGTTGCGGAGGGTGGAGCTGGGGAAGCCTTCGAAGAGGAGAGACGCGTCGAGGAGAGAGAAGATCAAGCCAGATCGGCCGAGTGAAGACTTTTCTTTCCTTTTTATATTAAGCGATGTAATGACCTAAGACCTTATTATATATATATATATATATATATATATATGTATATTTTCATTCTAGTGCGTTGAACATAGCCCTTTGGGGCATAGTATTTGTATGTTTGACCTTCGGGCGCTTCCTTTATGCTTCTTGTTCTTATCCCAAGTGTCTGTGAATTCGGGCCTTACCCTGATCAAAATTACCCCGAGTCGAGTAAAATGCATTTTCCCCGAACTGGTGGAGGCTTGGTCAATCTAACTCCGAACTTATAGGTTTTTCGTTCTCTAGTCGCCCGGGAATTTAGGAACGGCCGATTTAAGCCTTGGTCTCTCTTAGGTCCGAAAATCTCGCAAACTGGGTAAAATATGAACGTTGTTTATAGTAACGTCTCTCTAGTTCGAATTATCTGACTTTCCGCTTACGCCAGGGAGCTTCTATATATATATATATGATTTCTTTTACTCTTTGCCATTCACTTGCTTCCATATTTTTCCTGTATTAGTATTTTCGCGTTCCTCTTCCCTTAGTATCCCCATGGCTTTCTCCGCTTCTTCCAAAGACAAAAACGTTGTTGGTCCTTCTATGGCTGGGAGAACCTTTTTCGACCTAGACGGCACTCCTGAACCATTTTCCGGCGCAGACGTCCAGCAAGATCCTGCTGTTGGGGTGAGGACGCCACTTCCCAGTGGAGATGGCGATGACAAGAATTATCGCCGAAACCTAGCTAAGTGGTCCGCTGAGGCAGAGGAAGTTCGCGCTAAAGCCAATTTTCCTTGGCATCGGGCCAAAGTGTCCACCCTGAGCCCTTTATCCCTCGGGGAGTATCTTGAAAAGGCTCGAATCCCCTCTGACTATGAAGTTTTATTGCCTGGTCTTTTGCAAGTGGCCTCCGCTCCCCCCTTTGGCTTCCTTACCTTTTATACTGATCAAGTTGATATGGGCCTTAGGTTCCCCATTCCCTCCTTTCTTTTAGACCTCTGTGAGACCCTAGATATTTCACCAGGCCAAATCTTTCCGAACTCGTGCAGTTTGCTTTTGGCTCTGGCCGTGGTTATAACGACCCTCATTTTCTAATAAATATTTTGGCGGATTTTTCGCAACGTAGTCGTGGAAGACCCGTCTAATTAAAAACTTTTTCTAAAATAACATATAATAAATTAAACATCGTCTACGTAGCCGTGTAATATACACGCCGTATCACTAAAATATCAAAATATTATAAATCCTAACGTCTCTCCACAGGTCGCATCCATGTACCGCCCCGTCCTCAAAAGTCCGTGTAGTCACCGCCATAAGCCCGCCTAGTCGCGACGCGTATCAGCCCCGGAATCGTATGTACCTACAACACGTAAACTGAGCTCCTTGCCCAGTAGATGAAACATGCATGTATGCAACGTGCTCTCAACCCCATTCCCAAACACCTCACAAAATGCAATGCACGCTTAACTTATTTCTCTCATCTCAACCTAACGTATTTCCAAACATCACACCATGTTCTCACATCTCGAAAACATACGCGTTGGACGCTAACCAGCCTGACACGCCAACCTATCACACATAGGACCTCAAGCCACGCGTACTGACGCTTCCCTACCTGACGCACCTGAACCGCGGCCCAAGCCTCACGCACCGGTCACTCACCGGCCTGACGCACTTGAGTCACACACGCTCCAGGCCTCACGCACCGGTCACGCCAGCCCGTCGCACTTGAGACCTCACACTGCCTCATCGCCCACTACCATCTAAGATCCCAATACTAACCTCAACTCTAACTCAAATCGATACCCCGCTCATCATTAAAGCAAGATGTCACCGTTTTATACGGTGCTCAACCTCGCACTAACGTGATATGCATGCGCAGTGCAAATAATGTACATAGGACATGCAATAAATGTACATATGATGTGCAACAAATATAATACACGTAAAACACGTAATTCGCCAAGACACATAATTCACATAATTCACATAATCAGATAATCACATAGGCACATAAATATCACATAAAATTCACACAACGTTTACGTGCCGTAGGTGAGTTTCACCTACCTGGCGTCCGAAGCTTTAGCAGTCAAATGGTTTCCCTAAAGAAATATCAAAGTTCTTGCAAGATTTTCGTAGGCGTAACTAGATGGTTTCCTTTACTGAAGTCAATAAATATAGGTCACTTAAGAAATTATTATAGCTCTTGATTAGAATGGTTTTATCTCATATTCTACAATTATTACCCATGATTAGTAACAAGACCAGAGAGTACCTATGACTAGAACGAAACATACATGTGAAATAGGAAAATCGTATGGCTCAAAACATTAAATTTTCATGAACACACATAATTATACATGTTTACGTAAATAAGTAAAACTCCTACATCACACAATTCGAATGAATAAGAGCAACATGATTATCCAATACTTAGCTATCGAGAATAAGATAAACACATTAAATATGAAATATTACTCATATACCTCTGTTCGAATTTTCAGTCTTTTAATTCACTAATTCTTCTAAGCTTGAGATCTTAATCTAGCTTCAACACCCTTTGTTCGACATCTTCCTTTACTTTTGAGGGTTTTCATGTTAAATTAGCATATATAAGATATATATCAATGAGTTAGGTTATGTAAGAAAAACAAGTGGAGTAGGTTTGGTTCTTTTTCCCTTATGATTAACTACATTCGTCCTTTTCCTCTTTTTACTTCATGATGGTTTTCTCATATTAGATATATATTAATATGTTGAGTAATGTGATGAAGACAAACAAAGTGGCGTAGTAGTTCACAACCCCTTTTTTCTTTTGATTAGGTAATATTTGTCCTTTGTGTTTAATATAAACTTTCTAAAGTTTAATTAATAATATTATAAATCCACATCTTGAGTTTTTTTTTTATGAATGATGATTAGGAAAATAACATGTTTGATTTACGTGTTGACATATGAATGAGTACAATGAATCCTAGCAATAGCATGGTCCATCTACTTTTATATTTTATGTTCAATAATTCTATGTTGAAAACTTTACTCTTTTTTGAATGTTTATTAAAGGACATCACTCATGAGAGATGACAAATAGGTGACGAGAGTTTTTTAAGTAAACTTTGTCCCTTGCACATTTTATTAAGTTCAAATTATCATTCTTGTCCTTTATTTAATTAACATGTATTATGTCATCATTCTTTTTAGTATCCTCTCCTGATAGTTTAGTTTGTGGATGACTAGTAAGTAACAAATTAGTAGATAAACTACTACGTATATTCCCTTAACCAAATTTCCCTTCATAACTACTTGTATTTTGGACCACATAAATTTGGGCTGAAGAACTTATTATGAATTTGGGCTTTTGGGCCATAATATCTAATTTACTTCCATTAATTAATTTAATTTACTTTATCATTTTAAGCTTCTATAATTTATATTTTCTACCTAAAATTGTAGATTAATATTTCGATATCTCTAAGTTAAAGACTTACTATGCTAAATTACATCAAAACCCCGTATTAAATTTTACGGGTATTACAATCTTCCCCCCTTAAAAGAATTTCGTCCCCGAAATTCGCAGAGGGGTAACGATTTCTACCATTCACTGATCTGCTCGTATCCTATTAAGGTATAATTCATTAACACCTTCATAACATAATTTATGTGACACATTTAAATGTGTGACCCAATTTCTACGATCATCCAATTCCCTAATTCCAGATTCGACAATATATATATATATTACGTCTTTTAAGCATTATTCCTATTCCCATCACACTTCTGCTGTGCACTCTAGCTAAATTAATAATTTAGCTAAGCATATTATTCCTACAAATAGCCACGTAGGCACATATATCATTTAAACACATAATCACATAATTGCGTCAATCATAAAACTTACAGCCAAGGCTGATCCTCCGGGCTTTTGAGCGGCAGTACATGGACAGTCTACAGAACCTCTAACCTAAGCTCTGATACCACCTATAACGACCCTCATTTTCTAATAAATATTTTGGCGGATTTTTCGCAACGTAAGTCGTGGAAGACCCGTCTAATTAAAAACTTTTTCTAAAATAACATATAATAAATTAAACATCGTCTACGTAGCCGTGTAATATACACGCCGTATCACTAAAATATCAAAATATTATAAATCCTAACGTCTCTCCACAGGTCGCATCCATGTACCGCCCCGTCCTCAAAAGTCCGTGGAGTCACCGCCATAAGCCCGCCTAGTCGCGACGCGTATCAGCCCCGGAATCGTATGTACCTACAACACGTAAACTGAGCTCCTTGCCCAGTAGATGAAACATGCATGTATGCAACGTGCTCTCAACCCCATTCCCAAACACCTCACAAAATGCAATGCACGCTTAACTTATTTCTCTCATCTCAACCTAACGTATTTCCAAACATCACACCATGTTCTCACATCTCGAAAACATACGCGTTGGACGCTTACCAGCCTGACACGCCAACCTATCACACATAGGACCTCAGGCCACGCGTACTGACGCTTCCCGGCCTGACGCACCTGAATCGCGGCCCAAGCCTCACGCACCGGTCACTCACCGGCCTGACGCACTTGAGTCACACACGCTCCAGGCCTCACGCACCGGTCACGCCAGCCCGTCGCACTTGAGACCTCACACTGCCTCATCGCCCACTACCATCTAAGATCCCAATACTAACCTCAACTCTAACTCAAATCGATACCCGGCTCATCATTAAAGCAAGATGTCACCGTTTTATACGGTGCTCAACCTCGCACTAACGTGATATGCATGCGCAGTGCAAATAATGTACATAGGACATGCAATAAATGTACATATGATGTGCAACAAATATAATACACGTAAAACACGTAATTCGCCAAGACACATAATTCACATAATTCACATAATCAGATAATCACATAGGCACATAAATATCACATAAAATTCACACAACGTTTACGTGCCGTAGGTGAGTTTCACCTACCTGGCATCCGAAGCTTTAGCAGTCAAATGGTTTCCCTAAAGAAATATCAAAGTTCTTGCAAGATTTTCGTAGGCGTAACTCGATGGTTTCCTTTACTGAAGTCAATAAATATAGGTCACTTACGAAATTATTATAGCTCTTGATTAGAATGGTTTTATCTCATATTCTACAATTATTACCCATGATTAGTAACAAGACCAGAGAGTACCTATGACTAGAACGAAACATACATGTGAAATAGGAAAATCGTATGGCTCAAAACATTAAATTTTCATGAACACACATAATTATACATGTTTACGTAAATAAGTAAAACTCCTACATCACACAATTCGAATGAATAAGAGCAACATGATTATCCAATACTTAGCTATCGAGAATAAGATAAACACATTAAATATGAAATATTACTCATATACCTCTGTTCGAATTTTCAGTCTTTTAATTCACTAATTCTTCCAAGCTTGAGATCTTAATCTAGCTTCAACACCCTTTGTTCGACATCTTCCTTTACTTTTGAGGGTTTTCATGTTAAATTAGCATATATAAGATATATATCAATGAGTTAGGTTATGTAAGAAAAACAAGTGGAGTAGGTTTGGTTCTTTTTCCCTTATGATTAACTACATTCGTCCTTTTCCTCTTTTTACTTCATGATGGTTTTCTCATATTAGATATATATTAATATGTTGAGTAATGTGATGAAGACAAACAAAGTGGCGTAGTAGTTCACAACCCCTTTTTTCTTTTGATTAGGTAATATTCGTCCTTTGTGTTTAATATAAACTTTCTAAAGTTTAATTAATAATATTATAAATCCACATCTTGAGTTTTTTTTTTATGAATGATGATTAGGAAAATAACATGTTTGATTTACGTGTTGACATATGAATGAGTACAATGAATCCTAGCAATAGCATGGTCCATCTACTTTTATATTTTATGTTCAACAATTCTATGTTGAAAACTTTACTCTTTTTGAATGTTTATTAAAGGACATCACTCATGAGAGATGACAAATAGGTGACGAGAGTTTTTTAAGTAAACTTTGTCCCTTGCACATTTTATTAAGTTCAAATTATCATTCTTGTCCTTTATTTAATTAACATGTATTATGTCATCATTCTTTTTAGTATCCTCTCCTGATAGTTTAGTTTGTGGATGACTAGAAGTAACAAATTAGTAGATAAACTACTACGTATATTCCCTTAACCAAATTTTCCTTCATAACTACTTGTATTTTGGACCACATAAATTTGGGCTGAAGAACTTATTATGAATTTGGGCTTTTGGGCCATAATATCTAATTTACTTCCATTAATTAATTTAATTTACTTTATCATTTTAAGCTTCTATAATTTATATTTTCTACCTAAAATTGTAGATTAATATTTCGATACCTCTAAGTTAAAGACTTACTCTGCTAAATTACATCAAAACCCCGTATTAAATTTTACGGGTATTACAATCTCCCCCCCTTAAAAGAATTTCGTCCCCGAAATTCGCAGAGGGGTAACGATTTCTACCATTCACTGATCTGCTCGTATCCTATTAAGGTACAATTCATTAACACCTTCATAACATAATTTATGTGACGCATTTAAATGTGTGACCCAATTTCTACGATCATCCAATTCCCTATTTCCAGATTCGACAATATATATATATATATATATACATATATATATTACGTCTTTTTAGCATTATTCCTATTCCCATCACACTTCTGCTGTGCACTCTAGCTAAATAAATAATTTAGCTAAGCATACTATTCCTACAAATAGCCACGTAAGCACATATATCATTTAAACACATAATCACATAATTGCGTCAATCATAAAACTTACAGCCAAGGCTGATCCTCCGGGCTTTTGAGCGGCAGTACATGGACAGTCTACAGAACCTCTAACCTAAGCTCTGATACCACCTATAACGACCCTCATTTTCTAATAAATATTTTGGCGGATTTTTCGCAACGTAGTCGTGGAAGACCCGTCTAATTAAAAACTTTTTCTAAAATAACATATAATAAATTAAACATCGTCTACGTAGCCGTGTAATATACACGCCGTATCACTAAAATATCAAAATATTATAAATCCTAACGTCTCTCCACAGGTCGCATCCATGTACCGCCCCGTCCTCAAAAGTCCGTGGAGTCACCGCCATAAGCCCGCCTAGTCGCGACGCGTATCAGCCCCGGAATCGTATGTACCTACAACACGTAATGAGCTCCCTGCCCAGTAGATGAAACATGCATGTATGCAACGTGCTCTCAACCCCATTCCCAAACACCTCACAAAATGCAATGCACGCTTAACTTATTTCTCTCATCTCAACCTAACGTATTTCCAAACATCACACCATGTTCTCACATCTCGAAAACATACGCGTTGGACGCTTACCAGCCTGACACGCCAACCTATCACACATAGGACCTCAAGCCACGCGTACTGACGCTTCCCGGCCTGACGCACCTGAACCGCGGCCCAAGCCTCACGCACCGGTCACTCACCGGCCTGACGCACTTGAGTCACACACGCTCCAGGCCTCACGCACCGGTCACGCCAGCCCGTCGCACTTGAGACCTCACACTGCCTCATCGCCCACTACCATCTAAGATCCCAATACTAACCTCAACTCTAACTCAAATCGATACCCGGCTCATCATTAAAGCAAGATGTCACCGTTTTATACGGTGCTCAACCTCGCACGAACCTGATATGCATGCGCAGTGCAAATAATGTACATAGGACATGCAATAAATGTACATATGATGTGCAACAAATATAATACACGTAAAACACGTAATTCGCCAAGACACATAATTCACATAATTCACATAATCAGATAATCACATAGGCACATAAATATCACATAAAATTCTCATAACGTGTACGTGCCGTAGGTGAGTTTCACCTACCTGGCGTCCGAAGCTTTAGCAGTCAAATGGTTTCCCTAAAGAAATATCAAAGTTCTTGCAAGATTTTCGTAGGCGTAACTCGATGGTTTCCTTTACTGAAGTCAATAAATATAGGTCACTTACGAAATTACTATAGCTCTTGATTAGAATGGTTTTATCTCATATTCTACAATTATTACCCATGATTAGTAACAAGACCAGAGAGTACCTATGACTAGAACGAAACATACATGTGAAATAGGAAAATCGTATGGCTCAAAACATTAAATTTTCATGAACACACATAATTATACATGTTTACGTAAATAAGTAAAACTCCTACATCACACAATTCGAATGAATAAGAGCAACATGATTATCCAATACTTAGCTATCGAGAATAAGATAAACACATTAAATATGAAATATTACTCATATACCTCGGTTCGAATTTTCAGTCTTTTAATTCACTAATTCTTCCAAGCTTGAGATCTTAATCTAGCTTCAACACCCTTTGTTCGACATCTTCCTTTACTTTTGAGGGTTTTCATGTTAAATTAGCATATATAAGATATATATCAATGAGTTAGGTTATGTAAGAAAAACAAGTGGAGTAGGTTTGGTTCTTTTTCCCTTATGATTAACAACATTCGTCCTTTTCCTCTTTTTACTTCATGATGATTTTCTCATATTAGATATATATTAATATGTTGAGTAATGTGATGAAGACAAACAAAGTGGCGTAGTAGTTCACAACCCCTTTTTTCTTTTGATTAGGTAATATTCGTCCTTTGTGTTTAATATAAACTTTCTAAAGTTTAATTAATAATATTATAAATCCACATCTTGAGTTTTTTTTTTTATGAATGATGATTAGGAAAATAATATGTTTGATTTACGGGTTGACATATGAATGAGTACAATGAATCCTAGCAATAGCATGGTCCATCTACTTTTATATTTTATGTTCAATAATTCTATGTTGAAAACTTTACTCTTTTTGAATGTTTATTAAAGGACATCACTCATGAGAGATGACAAATAGGTGACGAGAGTTTTTTAAGTAAACTTTGTCCCTTGCACATTTTATTAAGTTCAAATTATCATTCTTGTCCTTTATTTAATTAACATGTATTATGTCATCATTCTTTTTAGTATCCTCTCCTGATAGTTTAGTTTGTGGATGACTAGTAAGTAACAAATTAGTAGATAAACTACTACGTATATTCCCTTAACCAAATTTCCCTTCATAACTACTTGTATTTTGGACCACATAAATTTGGGCTGAAGAACTTATTATGAATTTGGGCTTTTGGGCCATAATATCTAATTTACTTCCATCAATTAATTTAATTTACTTTATCATTTTAAGCTTCTATAATTTATATTTTCTACCTAAAATTGTAGATTAATATTTCGATACCTCTAAGTTAAAAACTTACTCTGCTAAATTACATCAAAACCCCGTATTAAATTTTAGGGGACGCGTATGTGAAAGGGATGCGGGCAAACTGGCTTTTGTACCCTCCACTGACATCTTCTACGACAACTTCACCGCCACCAAGGGGTGGATGAACAAGTTCTTCTTCGAACGCCCTTCACTTCGGCATCGGGATCGTCGGTTCTCCCTGCTGCGTTGGAGGGAGCAGTGTCAGGTCCCTAGTGACTCTACCGACCTCTTACTGCGATTCTTGGCTCAGATTGGAGAGCGTCGGTTTTCGGTACAGGGGTTGGTATCAAGAGCCCCACTTGAGGCAGTTTTCCCTTCTTGGGTCATAGGTTCGGTGATTCCTCTGTTTTCTATACTCGCTCTTTGTTTTTGGCTTATTTCTCCCCTTCGGATAAGTGACAGAGGGGATTCACTCCCCGCCATGGGTTTCCTCGTTCCAGGTACTCGAAGCCGACATTTTGGCGAAGGTCCTTCTACCCAACGGTCGGTCAGTGAGGCTGTTCCGGACAACGCGCCAACTCCCCGATCTGAAATGGGACGATCCAAACGTGTGAAGCCATCCCCTCCAGCTCCTCTATCCGCGGAGTCATGCGAAGTTCTTCCCACATCTAGGTTTGTTCCTCGTCCTCACTTCCTGTTGGAAAGGGACGGGGAATCCGCCTTGTCCTATATGCTGAATTTCCTCACCCCCGAGGAGAAGGGCTTTGCTAAGGAGATGCCCGATGGCCAATTTTGGAAGAAGTGGGCTCTAGCCTTAAGTCAGGTACGTCAGTTATCTTCGGCCTCGGGTAGGTATGTTCGTAATTGTCTCACTTTGTCCTCAGGCGTATTCCCTGTCCTGCGAGGGAGCCCGACGATACCGCATCCAACAGCGGATGACCGACTCAGCTCGGGACTGCAACGTGGAGATGACCATGAAGGTTAGTGAGGAGGCTCAGGAGGTAGGCCGCTTGAAAAACTTGTTAACTAGGGCTCAGTTTGAGGTTGGCAAGCTCCGTCAAGAGCTTCACTCGGAGAGAGAGATCGCCGTAGTCGGGAAAACCATACGAGTCAGGAGCTTGTCCCTGTTGAGAAGGTATCTGAGGCGGCCAACCTATACTTCAACTTCGGATTCCAAGGGTGTTTGTCCCAAATTAGGGCTAATGGCTTCCCGGAGAGCATCCATCCCTTCGATTTCCTAGATTCGGAGGCGGCGTTCATGGCTTTGGCTCCTCGACGTTCACCCCCGAAGAGGGCAAAAACAAAGGATCTCTGGGACGAGTTTGAGCTAGGCGAAAGCAGCGACCCCTCGAAGAGAAGCGGCCCAGCTGGGGCGAGTTAGTTGCGTCGGAGTCTTTAGCTTCCCGTTTGCTTTCTAGAGTGTCTTGTTTAAGTCTTTATTACTTTCCCGTTTGTCGTTTTCCCGTCTTTCCGCTTTGTCTGCCTTGATGATATTTGGGGCGTATTTGTGAATAAAAGGGATTTATACCTTCCGGTCTCAACTTTGTTTCGGCCCCTGGTACTCGATGTTATTTTCAGTATCGTTCCCTTCAATCGCGTTCTTAAGAATTTGATTCATACCGATGGCGAGGTCCCTTGCCCTAGGTCAGGGGCGTCCCCTTGAACCCAAGGGAAGGCTTAAGGATCTTAAGGGAGGGACCTCTGGGGCGAATTGTGAGCTGCCTCTCGCAGAGGGATTCAGTGTGCGCAAGGTCTTCTCTTCCATTGTGGAAGATTTTAGCCTCTCACAGAGGGATACTGTGTGCGCGACGTTACCGAAGGGAACAGTGAGCTGCCTCTCGCAGAGGGATTCAGTGTGCGCAAGGTCTTCTCTTCCCTTGTGGAAGATTTTAGCCTCTCGCAGAGGGATACAGTGTGCGCGACGTTCCCGAAGGGAACAGTGAGCTGCCTCTCGTAGAGGGATACAGTGTGCGCAAGATCTTCTCTTCCCTTGGGGAAGGTTTCAGCCTCTCGCAGAGGGATACGATGTTCGCGTTTAGTTTTTACCCCGAGGGGAATAAGTGACCCCTGGGGATTATTTCTCTTAGGGAATAAATCTTCTACCCGGGTCTTCGTATCTTTTAATTGTTTTAAGTTTCCGTCCGAATGATCCTCGTATGAAAAAGAAGAAGGGGAATTGCATTAATAGTAGTGTCTTAATATCCAAGTAGTAAGAAAGCGACCTTGGACGAACGATACTAAAAACTTAATAAAGAAACATAAGCATGCATAATGAGGGTACTCCCCTCTAGGGGTAATATTTCCGAAGCTTGCGGGCGTTCCAGGGTCGATCGAGTTGCTTCCCTTTCGATGTATTCAAGATAATAGGAGGCTTCCCCCGCCTTCTTGGTAATGCGGTAAGGGCCTTCAAACTTCGGCTCCAGCTTCTTCCTTCCTTCCTGGTTGAGGATCTTTTTCATCACTAGGTCTCCGACTTCATATCTTTTGTTCCGAACTCGGCGGTTATAGGACTTAGTCATCCTTCTCTGATAAGCGATCATTCTCAGGGCGGCTCTTTCCCTTCCCTCCTCGACCAGGTCGAGGTCTTCAGCCCGAAGTCGAGAGTTGTCTTCGGGATATGTCAGGATTCTTGCGCTCTCCATTCCAATCTCGGCGGGCAGAACTGCTTCACTTCCGTAAACCAGGCTGAAGGGAGTTTCGCTTGTCCCCTCCCGTGGAGTTGTTCGATACGACCAAAGGACACTTTGGAGCTCGTTGAACCAGGATTTATCCAGGCCTTCCAGTCGGGTCTTCAGTCCTTGGACGATGGTGCAATTGGTGACTTCCACTTGGCCATTGCTCTGAGGGTATGCCACCGAGGTGAAGACTTGTTCTATTGCGAGCTGTTCGCACCATTCTCTTAGCTTCTTCCCACTGAACTGTCTTCCGTTATCTGAGATTAGCCTCCTAGGGATCCCATATCGGCAGATTATGTTTTTCCATATGAAAGCCATGATGGCCGCCTCGGTGATTTTTGTCATGGCTTCGGCTTCCACCCACTTCGAGAAGTAATCCACGGCTACCAGTAGGAATTTCTTTTGAGCTACATTCCCTGAGAAGGAACCGATAATGTCTAAACCCCACTGGTCGAAAGGGCATGGAGAAGTTATCGATTTCATAGCCTCCGCGGGAAGTCTCTGTAGACTAGCGTGTTTTTGGCAATTGATGCATCCCCGAACTACCTTTACCGCGTCTCCTTTCATCGTTGCTCAGAAGAAACCAGCGAGGAGCGCTTTCCTTGTCATTGCCCTACTCCCGATGTGGCTCCCACAAATACCTTCATGGATTTCTCGAAGGACATACTCGCCCTCCTCCTTCGATACACATCGTAGTAATGGCCCGGCATAGGATCTTTTAAACAAAATCTTATCCATCAGAGTGAAGCGTTGGACCCTCCTTAGGAGCTTTCGAGCTAAGGCTTTATCTTCGGGTAGGAATTGGCGACTTAGGTATTGGTATATCTCGTATCTCCAATCCCCTGGGGAAATGTCCGGGTCGGGCACGATTTGATCTTCGATTTGCCAAATGGATAAGGTCTTTCCTTTTTCCTCCGGCGCCCCTATGGCACTTGCCCATTTAGCTATCTGGTCCGCCTTCTCATTTTCTGCTCGAGTTACGTGGACGATCTTGAGTTCCTCGAAGCCACCCTTGATTTCCTCAAAGGTCCTAACATATCTCTCTAAGTTTTCTCCCTTGACTGCAAAGTTTCCTCCTAGCTGCTGGACGACAAGTTGAGAGTCTGAATGTACTGTTAGGCGGGTGATTCCCATCCGACGCGCTGCTCGAAGTCCCGCGAGTAATGCTTCGTGCTCTGTCTCGTTGTTTGATGCCTTAAAGTCTAACCTGAGGGCTAGGTTGGTTTCCTCCCCCCACGGGGATATAAGCAGTATCCCGACCCCGTTTCCTGTGCTAGACGAAGACCCGTCCACGAACATTTTCCACATCTCGTCTGGAAAATCCCCGACTAGCTCTACTATGAAATCCGCCAGTGCCTGAGCCTTGATCGCCGTCCTAGGTCTGTATTGGATGTCATATTCCCCTAGCTCCGTTACCCATTTTACAGCCCTTCCCGATATGTCCGGTCGGGTGGCTATCTTTCCGATTGGTTGGTTAGTCAACACTACTATGGGATGCGACAGGAAATATGGACGTAGTTTCCGGGCGGTGACGAGTAGGGCCAGTAGTAATTTCTCGCAGTTGGTGTACCTTGTCTCGGCGCCTTTTAGTATGTGACTTACAAAGTAAATCGGCTTCTGCACTTTTTCCTCTTCTCGGATCAATACCGAACTGACAGCTCGAGGTGTGGCCGCAAGGTAAATCGTCAATTCTTCTTCAGGTAGGGGCTTGTTGAGTGTCGGGAGTTCCCTCAGGTATTCTTTTAAGTCCTGAAATGCTTTCTCACATTCGGGCGTCCACTCGAAGTTTTGGACTTTGCGTAGAATTTTGAAGAAGGGCAAACTTCGGTCTGCAGATCGGGATATGAAACGAGAAAGGGCGGTTATGCGACCCGTCAATCTTTGTACTTCGTTCAAGTTCTTAGGGGAGGTCATCTCCATCAATGCTTTAACCTTTTCGGGATTGGCCTCGATTCCCCTTCTCGTCACCATGTATCCCAGGAACTTTCCCGACTTGACTCCAAAGGTGCACTTGTTGGGATTCGGGGAGTCTACTAGTATCAAGGAAACAAAGCAACTCATGTCCAGGGGAACATTCTGCTATAAGGAAACAAAGATGCACTTGTTGATCGAGGAAAGCATGGCCACAGGGATTGCTTTGTTTCCTTGATGCTTTCCCGACTTGACTCCAAAGGTGCACTTGTTGTACCCTTGGAAAGCATCAAGGAAACAAAGCAACTCATGTCCCGAAGTGGAGTCTACTAGTTGATCGATTCGGGGTAAGGGGTAACAATCCTTCGGGCATGCCTCGTTCAGATTCCTGAAATCCACGCACATGCGCCACTTGCCTGAAGACTTTGGGACGAGAACCACGTTCGAGAGCCAGGTGGGAAATTGGACCTCCCGAGTGTGCCCCGCCTCTAGCAACTCCTCTACCTGTCGTTTGGCCTCGACGTCCATTTCCGAACTGAGGTACCTTCTTTTTTGGAAGACAGGTCGGGCGGTTCGGGAGACGTTTAGCTTGTGCTCAATTATTCCCCTGTCTATCCCTACCATGTCCTTGGTCGCCCAGGCGAATACATCTGAGTTTTTCTTCAGCAACTTGACGAGGTCCTCCTTCAAATCCCGAGGTAAGTCCTTAGAAATCTTGACTGTCCCTTTTGGTGGCCTGATTATCACTTCTTCCGTTTCATCTTCTGCGGTTTTCCTTTGGATTGTCCCAATGTTGTATAAGGTTTCTCTTCCCTTCGGGTAATCTCCACTTCTTGCTTTCGACGATTTAATTTCTACTCGGACTTCTTCTACATAGCACTTTCGAGCCATCTTGCGGTCTCCCAGCACTTCTCCCACCTTGTCTCCTACCGGGAATTTGATCTTCTGGTGTAGAGACGAGGCGATGGCCATGAAAGAGGTCAGAGCGGGTCTCCCGAGGATGATGTTGTATGGGCTTGTTCCGTTGATGACCATGAATGGCGCAATCCGCGTTTTGCTGGTGTCACCCTCCCCGAGGGTGAGTGGGAGGTGCAGGATTCCTATCGCCTCGATGCAGTGTCCTGTGAAGCCAAAAAGGGCGGTCTCTACTTTGTCCATGGGGTAAGATCCTAAGTCCATTTGATCAAGTGCCCTTTTGTAGATTATGTTGACAGAACTTCCATTGTCGACAAAGACTCTCCCGACATCGTGGTTGGCGACCTCGGCCCTAGTTACTAGAGCGTCTTCATGGGAGTCCTCCCCTCCATGAAAATCCTCTGGTCCAAAACTGATTATCGGTCAGTACTTCTTGCTTCCCGACTTGATTTCATAATTCTCCAGACGTCTGACTCCGGCCTTCCTTGCTCTATTAGAATCCCCACAAGTGGGTCCTCCCGAGATTATGTTAATTTTCCGAGGTGGTAGCTTCCGTTCGGGGGATCTTCGCTGTTCCCTGTTGTCATGGCGCCCCCGGGCGTCATCCTCCTCTCTCCTCTGGCCTCTTCTTTCCTCCCTTTCTGGCGTCCTCCCTTGTCTTTCTCTGTGGTTAGGGGTTTGGTGGATTGGTCGGGGATTGAAGCGGTTCCCATCTCCTGGGTATCTAGGCTTGGTCCCGAACCCGCCGGATCCACCTTTCCCTCCTGTCAGCTTCGCCCTTGCTTTAGGGTTTGATGCGATCAACTTGTCCAACTCGCGACCTAGTTGGAAACGGCCTTCCGTCGTGTGTCCGTACTCGTGATGGTAGTTACAATAAGCGTCAGGTATTGGCCTTTTGGGGTTGTTGTCGATGTAAGGTGGTCTGCGAAGGAAGTCGTACTCATCACATATTTCCAATGCTCGGACTTCGTTGACCCGCATCCTAGGGTAATTCGCCCGCAGCATAGTTGGGACTGGAACGGGGCGATCATCCCTTCGGGAAGGAGGCCTATGACCCTGATCCCTGGGCGGGCTCCTTCTACGATCTTGAAATGGGCTCTTTCGTTTTTTATACTCAGGTTCCCTGGCTTAGGATTCTTCCACTCGGACATACTTCTCCACTCGAGTGACTAATTCTTCCACCGTCATCGGGTATTTCTTGACTAGGGACCTGAACAACTCCCCATCTCGAAGACCGTGATGGAATGCCCCGACGAGCAGTTCGGGTGCGGCATTGGGTACCTCCATTTTATCTGGTTGAACCGCCGAAGGTAATCTCGCAGGCTTTCTCCCTCGGCCTGCCTGATATTTAGCAGCTTTACGGCTGAGGATGGGCGCCTTCGGCTACTCGAGAAATGTTTCAGGAAAAGGCTAGTCAGGTCCTGGAAACTTTTAATCCCTCCTGGGGGCAATAGCGCAAACCATTGCTGGGCTCCTTTGATTAACGTAGTGACGAAGAGACGACACTTGATTGCATCATCTAGCTGATATAGGGCTGCGTTTCCCTCGAAGGCAGCGAGGTGGTCTTCGGGAGGTCCAGTTCTGTCGTATTTTCCCATCTTGAAGCAGCGAAAATGCCCTGGCAGTGGGGCTGTAAGTATGTCGGGCGAGAACGGCGACGCCCGAGGAACTAGTGGTGCTTCTGGTGGGTTTGCTAGGTCCTTGAGTTTGCAGATTTCCTCCTTCATGTCCTCCAACTCAGCTGCTCGGTGTGCGGCGCGTCTCCTTTTGTTTTCACGTACTTCCCTGAATTCTGAGGCTAGTGTTCGGTTTTCATCCACTTGTTCAACTGTGTTAGACTGGGCTTTGTGTTCTTCGTTGGATCCTGGCAGGTGATTCTCTTCTTCATTTTGTCAGGGCTGAGGATTCTCCCTTCCGTTAGGTCCAGGTTGGCGGTTTCTTTTTCCAATTCGACCAGGTCGGCGGTTTCCTTGATTCCTTTCCGCCATGAGTATCCCCACGTCAGCTACCATCCTCCTCATTTCTTGCATCGTTGCAGCCATCACGACAGCGATTTTGGACAGGGTCGGCCCACTACCATTGGGCGGTGCTTGGTCGTTTTCGACAGTCACCATATTAAATTTCTACTAGAGATAAACTATAGTTTTCCACAGACGGCGCCAAATTGATGCCGTCGAAAATTAACCTACCGCGGGAATGGACTGACGGGCTTTTCCCCACCTGAGCTTCGTCGTGCGCTTGGGCTGAGAACTGTTGAACAAAGGGAATTTTGGGGGGTCGTTAGCCCTCTTGCCTTAGTTAAAAGGGTAGTTTCGTTTTAAGGTGATGTGTGGAGAAAAAATGGCAGAGGAACGGTATGATTATCTGAAAAATGTACCTCGTTCACATAACATCTAATGGTATTTATAAGGTTGAGCAGAGTGGAACCGTCCTGGGGCAGTTACCATCCATGTTTAGCCTGTATTGGCGGTTTCCTCCACATATAGCGCATCTCAGATGACCACTTGCATGGTAGCAGTTGGGGCCGTGTTCTGGCGCGGTGAGGTATCTCTCCTCGGGCTCCTTCCTCGAGTGGCCTCCTTTGAGGCCTTTGGGCATTTTCTCGTTCAAGCGTGGTTCTGGCCCAAAGGTTTCCAAGCATCACTTCTGCCGGACGGAGACTCCCTTAGGTTGGGGCTTCGGGTCATTGTCCCCTGCCGGACGAGGTCGTTTCCCCAGGTCGGGGTGTCGGGGCGTCATTCCCACTGGAAGGGGTCCTTCCTCAAGTCGGGGTGTCATGGTATTGGGGTGTCGGGGCGTCATCCCCACTGGAAAGGGGTCCTTCCTCAAGTCGGGGTGTCATGGTATTATCCCCTGTTGGACTGAACCCCTCCTCAGGTCGGGACCGTTAGGATTTTTTATCCCTAACTAGACGTAGCCCGACCTGGATAACACCTTTCGATAGGCGGGGTGGGGTATTGAGTTATGGCGGGAATGGACTGGGTATTTTGCCACGTTAGGGTGAAAACCCGAGGGTAACAGCTACCATGGTGATTTTAAGTCACCGATTTCAAGACATGACATGTCTCAAGGCAAGGGCATGCATGTGGCGGAAAGTTGCGACCTGGAAGATACACCCTGAGGAAAGAAACGGCACCAAGGGTATAATTGGTGTCAGCAACCTCAGAGTGAGTCTACCAGTGTGAGCGTCCGTGGGATCGATAAACTACATTGGGATTGGAAAGGCGCCTTAGGGTTAGCCTCTCAGTGGAAGTATCGTCCGTATTTATATATTTTTATCCCTTGTGGATTTGAGCTCCATGATGGTGCATAGCAAGATAAGCCAAGGGCGCTACAAGACAAGACACGAACTACAAGATAAGACAAGACACGAATTTCATGACATGAATACAAGACATGAATTTCAAGACACGAATTATATGACACGATTAGGAAGCATTGGCGCGGATGCCTTTGCGTATTAAGACACGTGCATTGCATGGTTTTCACTTACTGAGCTTTATAAGCTCATTCCACGTTTTATGTGTTGTAGGTACGATAGAGTCGGACGTTGAGAAACGTCACGACTAAGGCGGGCTGACGGCGGTACTCCAGGGTCTTTTGAGGGCAAGGCTGTACATGGATGACGACCTGTGGAGCGATGTTAGGATATGTTTTGATAGGGACATATTTTGGGGTTTCGGCCTTTGTATAATTAAGACGATGTAGGCTACGTCTCGTCGTAATATATTTGCTTTAGGAAAAGTTTTTGGTAAATCGGGCTTTCCGCGGCTTGCCTTGCGGAAATCCGCCGCTAATTAGTATTAGAAAGTCAGGGTCGCCACAATTTATTAGACGGGAGTTGGACTTCGTTTGAAACTAACTTTAAGACTTGGGTTTGGCCAAGTGCTTAAAAGGCTTGAGGGTAAAATTGGAATTTAACCCTAGCTGATGTTCGAATTATACCTTGGGAAGTAATTTCAAAAATTAAATATAAATATGAAAATAATATATTTGGAATATTATTTATTTTAAGTTGGGAATTTTGAATTTAATCTAGTATTAAATTTCGAATTTTAATACCATATTTAAAGATACTTAGTTTAACTTGGTATTTAGGTTAGTTGCCAAATAAAAGCAAGTTTTCTTAAGTTTGAATTTGGAATTCAAAAAAGAGTAAGATATGACAAAAGAATCTCTCCAATCAAGGAGTAAAATTCGAAAATCATATCTTTGAGATATTCTTGGGATTTTCGATTCTAGCATAGTATAAATAGGGCAGCCCTATTTCATAATTGGGATGAGGATTTTCGTTCATCACAAGGCACAAAAACACACACCGGACGCACACACTTTTCTCCCACGCGACGGCTCGGTTCTCTCTAGCCATCTTTAGAGAACTGATTCCGTGGTACACTGCGAGGTCGGCGTGACGATCTAGTGTCATCCACCACCATCGACGAAGTCTTGAAGAATAGGACGAGGAGCTGCCACTCGCTTCAACTGGTAATTCTCTACGGGTTTGACCCGCCCTATTACGTGTCTATGTGTTACTATTCTGATCCGAGCAATGAGGGCAATCGGAAATCCGAAAATATTTTGTTTCGCACCGTACTCGGGGATTTGGCGTCTCCGGGAGACACTGGAGCCCAACACGAGAATTATTTTTGAAATAAGGTTTTTGAGATGTGTTAGATTTTCGAAACTAGGTGTTCGAAAATTATTTTCGAAGTAGGTTAATTTTCGCAATGTTAGATTTTCGAAATTTATGCTTTCGAAAATTATTTTCGTATCATAAGAAATGAGATATTGAATTTCGTGTAGAAAACGATTTTCGCGAGCCGAATTTATTTCGCGGGTCTAGCCTTGTGAGAAAGAAAGAAGATTTTTGTGGGCCGACTTTCTTTCCGGCTTAGTTTTGTGAGAGGAAAAATGATTTTCGTGGGCCTGAGATTTTCGATAGTAGCCGATTTTTTAAACAAAGTCTTTCGAGAATTGTTTTCGAATCACATCAATTTTCGAAACAAAATTTTCGAAATCAATTTGCGATACTTAACCAAATTTCGAACTTTGGCGATTTTCGCACTTCCTTTCGAATTTAATATTCTCGAAGCAAATAAAATTTTCGGGCGTTGACTACGTTTCAGGTCAAAAAAGTTTACGGTACTAATATAAGCTTTCAGCAAAAAGGGAATTTCCGGGCGTTGACTAAGGTTTTCAGGTCAAAAAACTTTTCGGTATTTTAAAAGGTTTTCGGTATTGACCAAGTTTTCGGGTCCTCACGAAAACTTTTCGTTACAGTATTTTAACTGCTTGTAATATTTAAAATAATTTCGGGTTTTTACTGTTTAATATTGTTCGGGCAGGTAAATAAATTACAGATAGATATGTTTATTCTTGGCCAGAATTATTATTTTCGGGGGAAACTATTTTAAGGGAATATTTCATATGTTGCACGAGCATTTCATACCAGTAAGGGAGATGTTGACCGAGTTGACAAGGGGACACTTTATAGTGTCGACTAGCAGGGTAGAACATGATTGATATTGGCCGTCGACTCCTAGTGGAGTTTTGAGGTTAGTACTAAGGCGCCAGACGGGAGACGAGCGTGAGTGACTCGTCTACTCAGATGCATGGGAGTGCAGTCTGAGGTGCAAAACCGTCGGACTGGAGATGGGGTGAGCTACTCGTCTACTCAGATGTATGGTAGTACAGTCTGAGGTCCAAACCGTCGGTTATTAGCGCGAGACGGGGGTGAGCTACTCGTCTACTCATATGTATGGTAGTACAGTCTGAGGTGCAAACCGATGACTACATATTTATTGTCCGCACGTGGTGTTTAGTCTAACTTAGGGCCCTGATGTGATATGTTGAGATACGATAGGTTGAGACGAGGGGAAAAAGTCGAGCGTGCATACATTGTGAAATGTTTTGGAAAGGACTCTGAGTGCACTGCATTCACGCATATTCTCACCTACTGGGCAAATTGATCAGTGTTTACGTGTTGTAGGTACGATAGAGTCCGACGTTGAGACACGTCGCGACTAAGGCGGGCTGTGGGCGGTGATACCACGGACTTTTGAGGGCGAGGCTGTACATGTATGAAGGCCTGTGGAGCAACATTAGGGTTTTGATATTTGATAATTTGGGGCTAAAGCCTTTGTATAGTTGTGACGTTGTAAACGATGTTTGTTGTATTATATCATCTTTTGTGAAAAAGTTTTTGTTAGACGGGCCTTCCGCGGCTTACGTTGCGGAACTCCGCCACTATAATAATTAGAAAATGAGGGGCGTCACACGACGTTTGTGGCTGAATAAAGTTTTTCCGTCCTCAATTGCGGATGGGTCTCACTAATGAAGACATATTTTTATGTATCGAATGAATTCGTGCTTCCACCCCCAAATCGAAAATTTTGTTAAGAAATCGATTCAATATTGACTTCAACGTCCTAATAAGGTGAAAGCGGCTGAATTTAAAACATGGGATGGCGAAGTACTTGACGGGATCGAAGATTGAAAAGTCTGCAAAATAACTAGCATGTCAATGAACACAAACTGATAACAAAAACACGTCATCCAGTAACACATAAGCAACAGAAGATAACAGAACATTTCTAATAAAAAATTCAGCCCATAAGTAGGGGACTGTGATATGAATCCTCAACCTTTAACGACATAGAAAATCAGCTCAAATCCGTGAACACGCTTGTGACTGAATAAAGTTTTCCTTCATCAATTTCGAATGGGTCTTAGTAATGAAGATAAATTTTTTATGTATAGAATGTATCGAATATTTCGTTCAGAAACCGATGAAATATCGACTTTAACTAGCTATTGTGTAACACAAACAAATATACTAGTACCCGTTATTTGACTATCCATGACAATAAATGATAAGTTTATACCAATTTATAGATATCTAATAAAGTCAGTTTCCATTAAAATAACATATGAATGCAATAAAGTATCAATTACCTTTATTCCAAAAATACTTACTTTACAGCCATGTTTTGCAGCGTAACGACTGAATTTGTTGAAAGAGGCTGGAATTTTTATAACAATCCATAATACTAATTTTATTTTATTGATTTTAGTCATGGGATGGCGAAGTATCTTGACGGGACCAAAAAAATCTGAAGTCGTACTTTTCGGAACGTAATATCATAAGAAACCTCCGATAATACATCGAATGTGGCTTGGTGCAAGGTTGGGTGGTGTGCGGACGAAAATAATATATACGGAAGAAATGTTCGTCCGAGGGTTCTCATCGTTTAGTCAATAACATTTAAGGCAATAACAAAACCATGCTAAAAGGTACCGCGTAAACCCTTTCTGTGCTTTTTCGTCGAAATATATACCGCTTAATTGCTGTAATATACCTTTACTGTTAGTTGACAACATTTTTGTAGCCTCTTATACCACTTTAAAGAACATTAATTTCCACTGAAATGTTCATTTGAGGGTTCTCCTTGTTCACTCATTAACATTTAACGATCATTCGATAACAAAATTTGTACCAACGGTACCGCCTAAACTCAACTTGATACCTCTTCGTCGAATCTGATAACACATATTTGCCAATATATTTCTTTCCACCATTAGATGAAGACAAATACGTGACCTCCTATACCATTGTAAGTAATAGTAATTTTCGCTGAAATTAACTCTCGATTGTATTGCAAGTTCGAGAAACCTTCATCGACGATCCATCGAGCAAAATAGGTGGTTGTCCAAATTCTAATGCTATGGGTCTCTCAAATTTATATATATTACCTTCAATTTCGACTGGAAACATGGTTCGGGCTACCAAGAATTTATATAATTTGCGTCGAAAGATTTCGGGAAAAACTAATCTGGAATCGTACTTTCCGGAACGTAATATCATAATAACCCTCGACAATACAATGAAGATGATTTGTGCATGGCTCGGTGGTGGTTTTGACGACTGTAATATATACGAAAAAACGTTCATTCGTGGAATCTCACGTTCAGTCAATAACATTTAAGGATCTTAGATTCGTCGAATGTGGTCTGCTGCAGGGTTGGATGGTGTGGCGGACAAAAATAATATATACGGAAAATCGTTCCGTTTTCTTAAAAAAATTGTTATCCTGATACCACATTAATAGTCATTCAGTCAAACCTATTAGTTTCGTAATAACAACTGACTGTAACAGAATAACATTCGATGCAACGTTCATAACAGAACAAGGGTTGTCGGTACTTCGTTTTATTGATATTTTGTAAGGGTATTTTGGTTATAGGTCTTATTCTGTAGATGAAAGTCAGAATGAGTTCTTAAATAACTTTTATACTGATAGGGCCTGAAACCTTCAGAAAACTTAAAATAGGGCCTGATAAGAAAAGGCCCCATATAAATAAGCGTTAATTATGATTCATGCCCCATTTTCATATTTTTATTGAGGTTGAGGCCCTATTCAAGTTTGACCTACATTTTGAAGACATTAGAGAAAAAGACCTATTCATGCGATAAGGCGTATTTACCCTTTATATCTATCGAAATTAGTCTATTATGCCGTCATCTTCTACAAGCAATGAAACCCAAATGCTGCAAGCTGTAGTTATTGATGTTCATGACCGAATATGTTGAAAATATCGTCAATTTGATCTTGGAAATTGATAAGTTTCAAAAATTTGTGATATTAACTTTCAGAAAAACGAATATCAGTGTCATATATAACAAAAAATAGATATTGAAGCAGAAGTAACACATGTCGTGTAATATAGAACAAATGTTACCACTGGAGTACCACATCATTGAAACCAAATAACGCTTCATTTCTTGTCAATACCATATTCTGTGCACAAGCAATGAATTGCGAGCAATTATCAAAAGTGGCCAACGATGCTCAAAAATAAGTGAAAACTACAGAAATATCGGCATTATTGACAGAATAAGGTTAAATTGATCTCAATTTCTCATGGGTATTAGTAATAGAGAAATATTATTGAAGTTGAAAACGAAATAATACCTCATACCCAACTTAAATATCTTGGGGCAAAATCTCTATTGTAATGATCTAATATTGTGAAATTGACTCAATTTGTTCATTGGTCCTAGTAATCAACGAAATTATTGACGTTTAAGCATGAAATAACGAAGAATTTTGATGCGACGCAAGATTGAAACTTTTGCTAATTAATGTTACATGTGTAACACTACATGCAATAAAAATAACACATGTGTCGTTGGAGATAACCTTAAACCCTAAAAGTAAAAAAATTGTAGGTAGCAGATAAGCCACTATAGGTAACAATTGGACACTTACTTGTAACACTTACAACCTTACTAGTACCACTATTTTAGAAAAAGAAATTTAAGAACCAACCACTATTCGACATAGCTCATATTTAACCCGTTTCGATTTGCTACACGGTTTTTAAACAAAAATTCGTTACAGATCTTAGATCTTACTTCGTCAGTATTTGAATAAATTGGTTAGTTGAAGGGATATTCGAAATTTTGATGCTCGTTTGAGTGAAAAAAAAAGGAGTTCGATCATCCAAAAAAGAAAATAAAATTATGTCGATAACATTTCACAACCGCGGAGTAACATAATAACACTGTAAATAACACTTGCGTTTTCTAAAATAACAATATATTATAACTGTGTAACAGAAAACTTGCGTAAAATACCTTTCATAAAACCCTTGATTAAGGGTATTTTCGTCAAAACATTGTTTTGATCCTTTTTTCCTAAATTTAAGAAAAACTAGATCATTTAAATTAATTATGACACTGATAGGGCTGAACAATTAATTTAAACTAAGTGGTTGAACAGAAATTGCCCCTATAAAATAACCCATTTAACGGTAAGTGTCAAAACATAAACGGGCGTATCAGATACCGGTTGAAATCATCTGTCCCACAATTCCTGTCTCATTTCCTGTCTCACTTTGTTAAAATGATTCTTATGATTATCGAAAAATATATGATATGCATATCAAATTGATCATAAAACAAGGAATAATTGGTTATGTTTATTTATTTTTATCTTATAAATCACATGAAATAACGATTATTTTATAATTTGGTGGAATACAGAATTAAAGGAATTAATAAATAAAAAAGAAAATTTTTGAACCACAAGAATTAAAATTCAATCGCTGTGATTATTTGGAACACATAGGGGACAGTGTGGGACAGATGCTTTCATGCTATATGATACACGTACAGAAGATGCCACCAGTCTTGACCAAATCCCAAGACCACTCTCACGTGGCCCGACGTGGACCATTTTTGTCTGACGTGGTGCATAATGACGTGGTTTCTGATACCGTATCGTACCATATAATTCGTCTAAATTTAAAATATTTCCAGAGCAACGAATATAATTTCTGAACAACCTAACTTAGAAAATATAATATATATATATATATATATATTATATTACAAAGAAAGTACCTTGAGCCCCAGGATGTCAACGGGGCGGGACGGGGCCGGGGATTAGGTCCCCATCCCCGTCCCCACGAACTTAGCGGGGAAAAATTCGTCCCCATCTCCGTCCCCGTCGGGTCCCCGCCCCCGCGGGGATTCCCCGTCCCCACGTTTTTTTTTAAAAAAATTATATTTTCATTATAATATAAATTAGAAATATTATTTATATTATATTTTAGATAATATTTATATCATAATAATAAAAAATGAGTTAAAAAAATATTATTTTAAACTATAATAATATAAACTATGTATAAAAAATATTATTTAGATATTAATTTAAGATATAAAATATAATTTTTAAATAATATTAATGGCGGGGACGGGGCGGAGATCCCCGCGGGGCGGGGACGACGGGTCCCCACCTACGGGGACAAAATTTTCCCCATCCCCGCCTCGCGGGGATTAAAATTCGGGGATTCTCCGCCTCGTTCGGGGCGGATCCCCGCGGGGACGGGGAATCCCCGCCCCATTGACAAGCCTACTTGAGCCTGACATATGTGAGATTCTCATTGCTTAATTAGCATAAAATGATTCGTTTCCCATTGATAATGACATATTGTGATACTAATAGAATATAATAACTGTTATATAATATTTACTTAATAAAGCTTTATTATTATTATATAGTATGAAATAGAGATATGATATTAAACGTACGTAGAATTTTTATTAAGTTTCTTCTTACCCTATTACACAAAGAAGCAATTGTATTTATAGAAGGAAATAGCATACGCATTCAATGCATTAAATTTACATCCACTCAACTACTAACTGTATTCATAATACTCCCCCTTGGATGTCTATTTAATGATAGGTCCTTCGAAGTTTGATGGTATAGCTGCCTCATTAAAAACCTTACTGGGAAAACCACATGGGAAAAAACCACAGTGAAGGGAAAAAGAGTGCAACACGTATTTCTCCCCCTGATGATAGCATTACTTCAGATCTCGAAGTCTTCGAACTCCAATTGAATGTACCAATTTTCTAAATATTATAGGAGGAAGCGCTTTAGTAAATAAATCTGCTAAATTCTCGCTAGAGCGCACTTGTTGTACATCAATATCACCATTTTTCTCTAAGTCGTGCGTAAAGAAAAATTTTGGTGAAATATGTTTTGTTCTATCTCCTTTGATATATCCGTCCTTTAATTGGGCGATGCATGCCGCATTATCTTCATATAATGTTGTCGGAGGTAGTTTCTCCGATAATAAACCGCAAGTTTGTTGTATATGCTGAATCACCGATCGCAACCAAACACATTCTCGGCTAGCTTCATGAATAGCTAGAATTTCAGCATGATTAGATGATGTAGCCGTTAAACTTTGCTTAACTGATCGCCATGAAATGGCAGTTCCACCGTGTGTAAATAAATAACCGGTTTGCGATCGAGCATTATGTGGATCGGATAGATATCCGGCATCTGCATAACCAATTAAGTCTTCTTTCATCTCATTAGAATAGAATAATCCCATATCAGTTGATCCCCGAAGGTATCGAAAAATCCGTTTAACTCCATTCCAATGTCTATGAGTCGGCAAAGAACTGTATCTTGCCAATAAATTTACAGCAAATGCTATATCTGGTCGAGTATGACCCGTAAGATACATCAGTGCTCCAATAGCACTGAGATATGGTACTTCAGGACCAAGTACTTCTTCATTATATTCACATGGTCTAAATGGGTCTTTATTCACGTCTAAAGATCGGACAATCATTGGAGTATCTAACGGATGAGCTTCATCCATATAAAATCTTTTCAGTATTCTTTTCGTATAAGTTTCCTGATGTACAAATATTCCATTCTTTAAATATTCTATTTGCAGTCCGAGACAAAATTTAGTTTTACCGAGATCCTTCATTTCGAATTCTCTTTTCAAACAAACAATGGCTTTTGATAACTCTTCAGGAGTTCCGATTATATTTATGTCATCAACATATACTGCAATGATAACAAAATCATTTTTAAATCTTCTCGTAAATATGCAGGGGCAAATTTGATCATTTTTATACCCCTCTTTCAATAAGTATTCAGTTAATCGATTATACCACATACGTCCGGATTGCTTTAATCCATAAAGCGATTTATTTAGTTTAATTGAGTACTCATCTCGCGGCCCTGAATTTTCAGGTAGTCTAAAACCCTCTGGAAGCTTCATATAAATATCACTGTCAAGCGAGCCATATAAATAAGCAGTGACAACATCCATTAGATGCATATCGAGTCCTTCACGTACTGCCAGACTAATTATGTAACGAAAAGTCGTTGCGTCCACCACGGGAGAATACGTCTCCTCATAATCAATACCAGGTCTCTGCGAGAAACCTTGTGCGACAAGCCGTGCTTTATATCTCATAATTTCACCGTTTTCATTTTCTTTCTGATGAAAACCCATTTATATCCAACCGGCTTTACATTTTCTGGGATGCGGACTACAGGTCCGAAAACTTTTCGCTTCTCAAGTGATTTTAATTCTGCCTCGATTGCATCTTTCCATTTTGGCCAATCATTTCTTTGTCTGCATTCGTTCACAGTCCCTGGTTCATGATCCTCATTCTCATTAATCTCATTCATTTCATGTAGCGCTACGTTAAATGAGAACTTATCGTCAACGTTGACTTCATCTCGGTTCCATCTAATTCCATTTTGGGCGTAATTGATCGAGATCTCTTCATTATCATTAATTTCAGTTTGTTCAGGTACCTGACTTTCATTCTTATCATCATTTATGCCCATCGACTCTTCTCTAGTCGATAAATCCTCGATTGGACCATTATTATTATCTGCTCCTTTTCTTTTCCGAGGATTTTTATTTTTGGAACCCGAGGGCCTACCACGCTTCAGCTGTGGTTTAGGCTCAATACTATTATTTGTTTGTTCTACAGGAACATCAATTCTAACAGGAGCATTAACAGCTGGAATATGTGACTTTGTCACTCTTTTTGGGTCAGCAAAACTGTCTGGCAATTGATTCGCTAAGCTTTGTAGATGAATTATTTTCTGAACTTCCAGTTCACATTCTTTAGTTCGAGGATCGTAATGATTTAGTGATAATTCATTCCAACTAATATTTGTTTCCAGCTGTTTCTTTTCTCCCCCTAATGTCGGAAAATTTGTTTCATCGAAGTGACAGTCGGCAAATCTGGCCGTAAATCGATCCCCAGTCAAGGGTTCTAAATATTTTATAATTGATGGAGATTCAAATCCGACATATATTCCCAACCTCCTTTGAGGTCCCATCTTTGTGCGTTGTGGTGGCGCAATTGGAACATATACCGCACATCCAAAAATTCTTAGATGGGAAATATCTGGTTCCTGACCATAAACCATTTGCAACGGGGAGATATCCTGATAACTTGTTGGCCTGATGCGAATTAGTGCCGCTGCATGTAATATAGCATGTCCCCAACAAGATGATGGAAGTTTCGACTTCATTAATAATGGCCTTGCAATTAATTGCAGGCGTTTAATCAACGATTCTGCAAGACCGTTTTGCGTATGAACATGTGGCACAGGGTGCTCGATATCGATACCAATAGACATACAATAATCATTAAATGCCTTGGAAGTAAATTCACCAGCATTATCAAGACGTATTTTCTTTATCGGATAATCTGGGAAGTGTGCTCTTAATCTAATCAACTGAGCAAGTAATCTCGCAAATGCCACGTTTCTCGTAGATAACAAACATACATGGGACCATTTACTTGATGCATCAATTAATACCATGAAATATTTAAATGGTCCACATGATGGATGTATTGGCCCACAAATATCACCATGTATACGCTCCAAAAATGCAATAGATTCAGTCTTTACTTTTATATGTGATGGTCGAATAATTAACTTCCCTTTAGAGCAAGCAATACATGCTAATTCATTCGATTGAAGAATCTTCTGGTTCCTCAATAAATGTCCGCGTGAATTTTCAATTATTTTTCGCATCATAATTGTACCGGGATGGCCCAACCGGTCATGCCAAATATTAAATGTACTATCATTGGTAAACTTTTGGATAGCATATGATTCAATTGTTCGAAGATATGTGTAGTATAGCCCAGAATCAAAAGACGGTAATATTTCCCGAATTATCCTTTTATTCAGAATCACTTTTGTAATGTGCAAATATTCAATATCTCCCTTTTGTGCAGTCTCAACATGATATCCGTTATTTCGAATCGCTTTAAAACTTAATAAATTCCTTTGAGACTTAGGGGAATATAAGGCATTTTCAATAATCAGCCTTGTTCCTTTGGGCAACAATATATTAGCTCTTCCGGAGCCTTCAATTATATTTGTGCTCCCCGATATAGTTATGACACTGGCTTCTTTCATATCGATATGCTCAAAATATTTCTTATTTTTCAGAATTGTATTAGTGGTTGCACAGTCTGCAAGACATAATTCTCCATTGCACATGCTCGTGTCCATCATATAAAATCCTTTATGAACAAACACGTAATTATTAATACATATTATTGAAAACAAATGGTACATAGTAAACACAGGAATAACATTCACACGATAATAATTTATAGCAAATACAACATTCAAATGATACACTCCAAAATACACAATAATTATGCATATAATTTATAAAATGATAGCAGATCAAACTTCTTCATTTGCGAGGTTCAGGAAATCGTCGACATCGAAATTAACACCTTCATCATTAACACCAGAAGCTGAAGGAATTTCTCCCTGAACGAAGTTCGTTTCAATTTTCTTTCCTTTGCCCTTTGATTCTTGATACAGCTCAACAAGGTGTTTAGGCGTACGGCAACTGCGGGACCAATGGCCCAAACCACCACATCGATAACATTGTTCGTCGTTCACTTTTTGTTCAGTTTGCCTCTTCTCATTTTTAATGTCTTTCTTCTTCTGGAGATTTTGATGACCACCACGATAATTATGATAACCACCACGGAAATATTGATAACCATGATAACTTCGGCCACGACCACGACCTTGACCACGGCCACGTCCACGGCCGCGATATCCACCACGACCACGTCCACGATCATTACCTCGACTATTATCATTATTAATATTGACTGCATTCGCTTCAGGGATTGCAGCAGCACCAGTCGGTCGGGACTCATGATTTTTCATCAGCAACTCATTGTTTTGCTCAGCCAACAGTAAACAAGAAATGAGATCTGAGTACTTTTCAAATTTTCTCTCTCGATATTGCTGTTGTAGAATAACATTTGACGGATGAAACGTGGTGAACGTTTTCTCCAACATAATTGCATCAGTAATAGTTTCTCCACATAATTTCAGTGTAGAAGTAATTCGATAAACAGCAGAATTGTATTCGCTTACCGATTTAAAATCTTGCAAACGTAAATTCACCCATTCATACCTTGCATTTGGGAGAATTACAGTTTTAAGGTGGTTATATCGATCTTCCAAATTTTTCCACAAGTCTTTCGGGTCTTTCACCGTTAAGTATTCAATTTTCAGACTTTCATGAATGTGGTGGCGAAGAAAAATCATTGCCTTCGCCTTGTCCTGCTCGGATGTCGTATTGGTCGGTTTGATGGTATCACCCAGACCTTTCGCTTTCAAATGAATCTCGGCATCTAGTGCCCAAGATAAATAATTTCGGCCAGTGATATCAAGTGCAACAAACTCAAGGCTCGCCAAATTCGTCATATTACTATAAAATACAAAAGCAAAATTTTAACAATGATAATATAACAAAATATTACACGCATATCTAATCTTCTTTAGTATCGTTGTCAGTATCTTCTTCAGTATCTTCCTTTGAAAAAATTCTTATGAAAAACATTGCCAACGTCAAAAGAAGTGCCCACGTAATAATAATACTCATAAGCAAATGTTCGATGATCAGATCGGACAACATCCTTCAAAATACAATATATTAGTAATATTAATAAAACATTAATAATAATATTTTGGAAAATTTCGTAAATATTATCCAAATAGTGATAACGATCACCGTAAATAAAACGACATTATTCTATAAAAATTAAAGTCATATAAATTAATATATAAATTTAACGAAATAAAAATAAGAAAATATGTTAATATATTTTCGTAAGTCATTAAAAATATCTTCACTTGCCATGACGGGGATTCGAAATCTGGACCTCTCACCACTTTTAGTGATGATATTCCGCGAAACCACTCGCGCTATGACACTTTGTTATACGATTAATATATATATATTTATATATATATAATATATATAAACACAACACACACATTTATGTAGATATATGTATATATAACTTATGTATGTAGTTATATGTATATGAACCCAAACACGTGTGCATATATAATATATATATATGTAACATATATATAATAAACAATTTTATATGTATATAAATAAATAATTTATACCTCCGGTTGTGTTCTTGGTAGTCTTCAGATAGGTAGAGTCTCGTGCTGATAACGTGTTATATAATATTTACTTAATAAAGCTTTATTATTATTATATAGTATGAAATAGAGATATGATATTAAACGTACGTAGAATTTTTATTAAGTTTCTTCTTACCCTATTACACAAAGAAGCAATTGTATTTATAGAAGGAAATAGCATACGCATTCAATGCATTAAATTTACATCCACTCAACTACTAACTGTATTCATAATAATAACAGATATACCGTAGTACGCCATTATATTTTTAAAAATTAAGAATTTACCAAGTATTGGAGATAAATTTCTAGGGAATATATAAAGAAAATAAATAATGGATAAAGGCTAAAATGGTCCCTCATGTTTACACTGCGAACCAAATTGGTCCCCGATGTTTCGTTTGGACCAATTTAGTCCCCGATGTTATAAAAAATGAACCAAATTTGGTCCACTCCGTCAGTCCGGCGTCAATTTAGACGGCGCAGGTGTTAGCGACGGAAATAGCGACGGATTATCCGTCGCTAAATAAAAAAATTAAAAAAATTGATAAATTAAGCAAAAAAAGGAAAAAAATTTAAAAAAAAGAGTAAAAATTCAAAAAAAAGAGAAAATTACTAATAAATTAAAATAAAATAAGAATAAAAAATTAAATTAAATTAAAATAAAAAATAAATAAGAATAAAAAATAATAGTAAAAATAAAATAAGAATAAAAAATTAAACAAAAATAACAAAAAATGAGGAAAAAATTCAAAAAAAAGAGAATATTACTAATAAATTAAATAAAAAATAATAATAATAAAATAAGAATAAAAAGTTAACAAAAAATAATAAATAACAAAAAATGAGGAAAAAATTCAAAACAATTGCTAACAAATTAAATAAAAAATTCAAACAATTGCTAACAAATTAAATAAAAAATTCAAAAAATTCAAAACAATTGCTAACAAATTAAATAAAAATATATAATAATAAAATAAATATAATAAAAATAAAAATATTTTACATATTTAAAATTAAAAAGAAGGAAAAACAAAATTAATGATAAAAAATGCCTCTAAAAGTTTTACGAAGACCGTCTGCAAAGTTAATGAGGATATAATCGTCCCAGTTCTCGAATTTTTGACAAATATACAGCGATGATTGCAGTATATTTTACGGGATGCAATCATCGCAGTGTATTTGTTAAAAAAAAATTACAGAACTGGGACGGTTATGTCCTCATTAACTTAGCAGTGACGGTCTCCGTAACTGCTAGTAATTGTTTAGTAATTTGTTAGTAATTTTTTTGAATTTTTTATTTAATTTGTTAGTAATTGTTTTGAATTTTTTCCTCATTTTTTGTTATTTTTGTTTAATTTTTTATTCTTATTTTATTTTTACTATTATTTTTTATTCTTATTTATTTTTTATTTTAATTTAATTTAATTTTTTATTCTTATTTTATTTTAATTTATTAGTAATTTTCTCTTTTTTTTTTGAATTTTTACTCTTTTTTTTAAATTTTTTTCCTTTTTTTGCTTAATCAATTTTTTTTAATTTTTTTATTTAGCGACGGATAATCCGTCGCTATTTCCGTCGCTAACACCTGCGCCGTCTAAATTGACGCCGGACTGACGGAGTGGACCAATTTGGTTCATTTTTTATAACATCGGGGACTAAATTGGTCCAAACGAAACATCGGGACCAATTTGGTTCGCAGTGTAAACATGAGGGACCATTTTAGGCTTTTCCCATAAATAATTAATACAATCAAACCAACCCGCTCCTCCATGTCTTTACCGAGTAACTTCATTTTACCTTTAACGCTATAAATTAAACTATCCGTTACAGCCGCACTAATTCAAATCGCATCTCTCATTCAACAACACAAACCTTTCTCTGTCTGACTACTTTTTTCTCGACTCTACAACGCTCTCTCTGTGCCCACGACAAAGGAACAATTCACGGAAGATATCGAAACAAGAAAATTGAAAAGAAGTTTCAATTATATCCCAAATCAATTAGCATTCACCAGCAATGGCCGAGTCTAATCAGAGCAGCAGCTGCAGCAGAAAACTCATCGTCCAAGTGTGCAACGCCAAGAACTTGATGCCCAAGGACGGCCAAGGCACGGCGAGCTCGTACGCAATCGTTGACTTCGACGGTCAACGTCGCCGGACGAAGACCATCTTTCGAGATCTGAACCCCCAATGGGACGAGATCCTCGAGTTCTCCCTCAATGGGACGAGATCCTCGAGTTCTCAATCCACGACGTCGTTTCCATGGTTGAGGAGACTTTAGAGCTCAACCTCTACAACGATAAGAAGAGCAATAAGCGGAGCACCTTTCTCGGAAAAGTCAAGATCTCTGGGTCAACGTTCTTCAAATTGGGCGATAACGGCGGTAATGATGTGCCGTTGGTGTATTATCCTCTTGAGAAGAGGAGCGTCTTCTCTCAGATCAAAGGTGAGATTGGATTGAAGGTTTGGTACGTAGACGAAGAGCCCAACAAATCGATTCCATCGCCCAAGAAGAAGAACGAAGCTCCTTCGACTACCGAGTCAGAGGAGAAGAAAGCGGTGGAAGAAAACCGTAGCACGGATGAGAAGAAAGAAGATGAAAAGAAAGAAGAGGAGAAGAAGAAGATGCTGCGGCAGCGAAGGATAACGATAATAAGATAGAGGAGCCAAAGACTAAAGTGAAAAATCATAAAAAGGCGCCGCCCACATCACAAGAGAAGACCAAGAAAGAACCCACCGCCACTAAGCAAAAAGAAGAACAAGAACAGGCTCCTCCCATAGCTCAACAAAAACTGTCCCAGGTACGAGACGCTGAGAATTTCGCTGTTAATGATGTTGAGACAAAGCTGTTTAAGAGGATCATTTCCTCTTCCGAGCGAAGATCGATTGCCTACGATCTGGTCGATCAAATGCCGTTCCTATACATTCATGTCGTAAGGGCTAAAACATCATGCGACGATGAATTGCAAGCAAAGCTTGTAATCGGTACTCAATGCGTCCACTCTAGGCTGGCCAAGGGCAAAGAATGGGACGAGGTTTTTGCATTCGATAGGGAGAGCCTTAACTCGACCTCACTCGAGGTCTCAACATGGGCTCATAAGAAAGACGGCTCGAAGGGTGATGACACTAGTACTACTGCTTGTCTAGGCACGGTGTCCTTCTATCTCCAAGAAGTCCCAAAGCGTGTGCCGCCCGACAGTCCCTTGGCTCCTCAATGGTACTGCCTCGAGAATAATAGTAGCGGTGGTGGTTTGACGGGGAACGATGTAATGGTATCCGTGTGGTTTGGGACCCAAGCAGACGAGGCTTTTCAAGAAGCTTGGCAGTCAGATTCCGGCGGGTTAATACCTGAGACTCGAGCGAAGGTTTACCTGTCTCCAAAACTGTGGTACTTGCGGCTAACAGTCATCCAAACCCAGGATCTGCAGCTTGGGCCCGAACCCGAACCCAAAGCTCGGCCCACCTCGGAGTTATACGTGAAGGCCCAGCTCGGAGCCCAGGCGTTCAAGACGAGCCGAACCTACGTTGGATCCTCAAACCCCACGTGGAACGAGGATCTCATCTTTGTTGCCGCCGAGCCTTTCGAGCCCTTTCTGACCATCACGGTGGAGAACGCCAACAACGGAATCTCCTCCGTGGGGTTCGTGAAGGTGCAGATGAATACGGTGGACAAGCGTGCGGACGATAAGTCAGAACTAAAGTCTCGGTTGTTCAACCTTATCGCTGACGAGGACAAGAAGGCTTACGCGGGCAGGACACACGTCCGCGTTTGCTTGGAAGGCAGCTACCACGTGTTGGACGAGGCGCCTCACCTGACCAGCGACGTTCAGGCCACGGCTAAGCAGCTGACCAAGCCTCCCATAGGGGTCCTCGAGGTTGGGATTCGCGGGGCTTGTAACTTGCTGCCGGTGAAGACCAGGGACGGAACCCGGAACCATGGATGCGTACGCCGTGGCTAAGTACGGTCCCAAGTGGGTCAGGACGAGGACCATCCTCGACCGATTCAACCCTAGGTGGAACGAGCAGTACACTTGGGACGTCTACTACCCTTGCACCGTACTCACCATAGGAGTTTTCGACAACGGAAGGCATGAGTCGTTCTCAGGCGTGAAGAAGGACGTTCGGCTGGGCAAAATTCGGGTCCGTCTCTCCACTCTGGACGCCAGCCGCGTGTACGTCGGGACGTACCCTTTGATCGTTTTGATTCCTGGAGGAGGAGGAGGAGCTAAGAAGATGGGCGAGATCGAAGTCGCGGTTAGGTTCTCATGCTCGTCGTGGATCGGCCTCATTCAAGCCTATGCAAACCCAATGCTGCCGAGGATGCACTACGCTAGGCCCCTCGGCCCGGCCCAGCAGGACATATTGAAGAACAACGCCATGAAGATCGTCACGGCCAAGCTGGCCCGTTCGGAGCCTGCCATGGGTCATGAGGTGGTTCAGTTCATGCTCGACACGGATGTGACCATGTGGAGCATGAGGAGGAGTAAGGCCAACTGGTTTCGAGTCGTTGGGTGCCTGTCAAGGGCTGCGGCCGTTGCCCGATGGCTCGAGGGGGTTCGGATGTGGGCCCACACCCCGACCACGATGCTCGTGCACTTGCTGCTGCTCGCCGTCGTGCTTTGCCCGCACCTGATACTGCCGACCGTGTTCATGTACACCTTCTTGACTTTGATCCTTAGGCTTCGGTACAGACGGGGCATGTCGGTCGCGATGGATCCGAGGCTGTCGTACGCGGAGGCGATGGGACCCGACGAGCTTGACGAGGAGTTCGACGGTTTCCCGAGCACGCGTCTGGCGGAGCAGTTGAGGGTGAGGTACGACAGGCTGAGGGATTTGGCAGGTCGGGCGCAGACGCTGTTAGGGGACGTTGCAGCTCAGGGAGAGAGGCTGGAGGCTCTGTTCAACTGGAAGGATCCGAGGGCCACTGGGATCTTCGCGGTCGTGTGTCTGTTTGCTTCCTTGCTTTTCTACGTCGTACCGTTTAAGGCGTTCGTGCTTTCCTCGGGTTTCTACTACCTTAGGCATCCGAGGTTCCGCGATGATATGCCGTCCGTGGCCGTCAACTTTTTCCGGCGACTGCCGCCTCAGACCGACCGTATACTTTTTTAGTAAATGGGAATTCTTACCCCCCAACCCACCATTTATTTTATCATCTGGTAATTTATTCAGAAAGACTTAATTTACTGAATGCACTCTCGCGGTGTGCACTTGGTCGGTCGAATACATTGGATGTGGTGGATTGTTTCGCTTGCTGTCTTTTTGGTGAGAATGTAAATAAATTTAATTTTATTTGGCTGTCTGTGTAGTAGTAGTAGTAGTACACATAACGGTGTTCAAAACCGGAACGCACCGGCCGATTCAAGCCGGAAAACTGCAAACCCGCCTCAAATCCGGTCCGATTCCGGTCCGGCATAGATTTTAATTTAAAAAAGTAAAAATAAAATCGAAAATGTATTAAATTGATAAATATATAGATTAAGAGTCGAATAATTGGTTGTGGCCTAATGGTTATCACATGGACTTTACATCCTTAAGGTTTTGCCACAAATTTTTCTTTAAGAATGGTACTTGATTTTTCTCTCTCAAAAATGAAAATACTGATGAAAACATAAGTTTTTCACTATGAAAAACTTAGGTACTTAAATGTGCCACGGGATTTGCTATCCAAAATAATATTTTCAACCTTTGAAAATGATTTGTACATACAAAATAATTATATCAAAAACATAATGGCCTATCTTTGAAAAAATTCACTAAAGGTTAATATTGTTTAAAAATGTTTTGGCATTTAATACAAAAATTTAAAGAAAAGATAACAGCACTTTGGCATTTTGCATTTCACATGAATCATGACATAAATATTTTTTAATTTCGGAAATTAAAAAATAAAATACCATTTTTACCCTTGTGTTATAAGTGGGCCAAAAAATAAATTAACCTCAATATCTAATAAAGGTTTAATATTATTATCGGTAGTAGAAAAATAAATAAAGCCCAATATTTAATAAAGGCTTAATATTATTTTTGGAAGAAAAATAAATTAAGTCCAATATCTAATAAAGGCTTAATATTATTTTTTGAAGAAAAATAAATTAAGTCCAATATCTAATAAAGGCTTAATATTATTTTTCAGTCCAAAGCTCACACTTAAATATTTTTTCAAATACTCACGTACCATTATTACGAACGACTCAAAGCCCGTTATATCTCTTTTGATAGATACTGTCTCATTGATCCTTTTTAAGCCCGACTCTCTTAATTCGTCCCAACCCCACACTGGGAGGAATCCAAGAGTTTGGTATTCACCTAGCCAATCACGTGGTACCGAACAGATCCCGTGTTGAGTATGGTCTTCGTCGTTTTTACGAACCGACTATAGATTATCGTCGTACGTATAGACCCTTCACTTATGTCCCGGTCGAGTGAGAGTCATGGTCACGTCAAACTGACTAACCCGACACTATGATTACTTCATGACAGGTGAAATTACTAAACTGCACTACACGTCCCACGTGAGTCAGTTTATTTCTTTGGCCAAAGACTTTATAATTTCCCATCACCGAATATACACAGGACACATATCTCGATTACTAAGGAGACTGTGAATCCCTCACGACTGGCTATGCCCGACAGCTACCCTTCGTTGTCAAGACCGCATGTCGTTGCTGACCCATGTTCTACCTCGAACAATGCGAGCCTAGCAAACTAGTGACAAATCAAGACTCCGAAGTCAGCTCCATCAAAGACCTTTTGGTTTAAGGTTCACGTACACTACTATAGTCAATAGATCGACCATTAACGCTTCCCAGGGTAGTAGACCATGTGATCGTCGATTACGAGTCTTGTCCAAATACAATTTAATCCCCGATTTAACTCATATCAATGTTACGATCTCCCACTTCCCAAGTTAATGGTTAGCACAACAATTTAGGAGTCGTCAACAGATAAGTCATGATCGACATTCAGCCACCCTACCGAAGTCTAAGACTTATGGAAAAATTTAATATCCGAGAATAATAACTCACTTGTGCCCTCTCTCATCCCATGAGAATCGGTGACTAAACTCGTGATATTTGGGTTTTATTTATTTACAGTCTTACCGGATGCCTAGTAAGAACCGATGGCAAATAAATAATATGCCTATAAGGAATAAATCGTAAATTCACATAAAACATTTATGCCATTAAAAAATATTCGAATACAATATTCTCATGTACGTAGCGAATAATACATCACATATATACGTGCCTTATTCATTTCATCCTCGAATGGCATTCTGAGGGCACATCCCTAACAGTTAACACGTGTGCGCTGATATTGATGATTTGGACCTTTTTCTCTATCATCCAACTAAGTGCCACTAAGTAAAGAAATTTATTAAATGATAGAACAGTTAAGGAATTACAATTAAATAATCCAAGTAATTAACAACAATTTTAAATAATTAAATTATAACAACTAAGTTATTAACATAGTGGAGGATCCTCCAATTCATATAAATCAAATCCCTTTTTCTGAACTAACATCATTGTCACATACCGAGAAAATGAAGAATAAATGAAGTAAAAATTTCTCACAATATAATCTCGACAAGAGTTGAATAGATGACCAGTTTCTTTTCGGACCATGAAGTTCTCAAACTCGCGGTTTGTTAAAATGACAATACAAGCCACTTTGGATGAGATATTTGGACCCTTTCCCACGTAAACTAATGGTACTGAAATGGAGTTGTGGGGAACAAGGATGCACGTTTTAGCGATGTGAATGACTCGATTTGTTTGGGTTACATGCTCAATTTTGACAGGGTTCTTGAAGAAAGAAATGAATTCATTGATTTGAGGAAATAATTTTGACTATCAAGATCATGTTGTTGCTCGTTGTTGAAGATATGTATTTTATTTTATAGTTATGTATGTTGTAATTTAATTATTATAGTTTAATTATTCTTATCGGTTAATATATTTTCTTCACCTACGTGGAGCTTACTTGGATGATAAAGAAAAAAGTTGGTCCAAACCGATTTTACTACGATTTGATTACGGTTTATACCGGTTAACCACTAAACTTTAAACAACTAAAATTTCTATCCGGTTCGAAAATCCAGTTTCAGAACCATGGTACACACCACAATATTAAGCCAAAGTATGCCATTGTTTATTGTGTTGCCTTAAATTAAATTGACTGTTACCTTTTTTGGGGGCGATTAGAATTCAGGCCTCACTATAGTTTGAAAACAGGCTTCAGGCCCTTGTTAGAAAAAATATAGTTTTAGGGACCCATTTTGATTAACTTAGAGTAAAGGACCTATAATTCGATCTGACGGAATACCCTTATAAAAATTAATTAAATTTTTAGTCCGGTATATTTGAGATGGTGACGATTTCTGGACGTCTTAATTAAGCGGAGCATTTTTAGTCTCGCAACTTTAATAAAAAGAGTAATTTAAGGACAATTTAGCCGTGGTCAGGTGTGTGCTGATATTGATGATTTAGACCTAATTTTCTCTCTATCATCAAATTAAGCGCCACGTAAGTAAAGAAATTTATTAAATGATAGAACAATTAAGGAATAACAATTAATTTAAGTAATTAACCATAATTATTAAATTATTAAATAATAACAACTAAGTTGTTAACATAGTGGATGATCCTCCCATTCATAAAAATCAGATCCATTTTTTCTGAACTAACATCATTGTCACATACCAAAACAATGAAGAATAAATGAACTAAAACTTTCTCACATTGCAATCTCGACAAGAGTTGAATGGATGACCAGTTTCTTTTCCGACCATGAAGTTCTCAAACTCGCGGGTCTGCTAAAATGACAATACAAACCACTTTGGATGAGATACTTAGGACCTTTCCCACGTAAACTAACGGTACTGAATGGAGTTGTGGGGAACAAGGATGCACGTTTTAGCGATGTGAATGACTCGATTTGTTTGGGTTACGTGCTCGATTCTGATAGGGTTCTTGAAGAAAGAAATGGATTCATTGATTTGAGGAAATAATTTTGACTATCAAGATCATGTTGTTGCTCGTTCTTGAAGATATGTATTTTATTTAATAGTTATGTATGTTGTAATTTAATTATTATCGTTTAATTATCTTATCGGTTAATTTATTTTCTTTACCTTCATGGTGCTTATTTGGATGATAAAGAAAAAAGTTGGGTCGAAACCATCAATTCCGGAGCACGCGTGTTAATTTTGATTAAATTGTCGTTAAATTTCTTTTTTTATTAAACGTATAGCACTAAAAATGTTCGCTTAATTAAGGTGTCCCATATCGCCACCACCCCAAATATACGGGATTAAAAAATTAATTAAGCATAAAATTTATTTTAAATTATCTTTTAATACCCAGTTTAAAATTTGTTTTTAATCTCATCCCAATGTATTTTGCTTTTCTTTCATTTTTTACCCCTAATTTATAATTATAATTTTGACACCTCACTTCACAATTACTTTTCATACATCCAACACATTTTATTTGAAAACCCGGTTTGATTGCAGTTTGATTCCGGTTTTATACCTGTTAACCACTAAACCTTAAACAACTAAAATTTTCGGTCCGGCTCGAAAACCCGGTTTGAGAACCATGGTACACACCACAATATTTCGCCAAGTATGCAATTGTTTATTGTGTTGTCTTAAATTAAAGTGACTGTTACCTTTTTTTGGGGGCGATTAGAATTCAGGTCTTACTATAGTTTGAAAACAGGTTTCAGGCCCATGTCAGAAAAATATAGTTTTAGGGATCCATTTTTAATTAACTTAGAGTAAAGGACATAAAATTCGATCTGACATAAAGACTTATTAAAAAGTAATAAGAAGTGGGATGGAGCGCCCATGTTATGTTATCAATTTGCAATATATTGTTATCACATAACAGGAAGTATTACTTTGCACAAATATTGTGTTACTGTATGGACAATAAGTGGTATCAATAGAATAAAATGTACTTTTTGACAATTGAAATATCTCATATATTCATACTCATGAGCATCCATTTCAACAAAGCATCGATGTGCAATGAAAGTTTATCTGATATTACGTCGTCGAATATAAGATTTGCGATGGGTATTCTATTCGAATTTTGTTGACGCAAATACGAAAAAAAATAGTAAATCAAGTTATATTTTCGGTTAAAATTGTACCTAATATGTATAAATTCAAGAGACCCATGGCTTGGATATTACGTCGTGCCACCGTGTCAGATCCATCGTTTGTCGTTCAAGGTTAATGGAGCTGAAAATGAAATCGACAGAAATTTTGACATAAATAAATGTTTCTTAAAGTGGTACGAATTTCAAATCATTTGTCATAACGAAACAAATAAAGAGGTATCTCATGTGGAACACGTACAACTATGTGTTTTTGAAGAAGGAATATCAAAAAAGGTTTACATGTTACCTGTTGTCCTCTATTTGGTATAGTTTTTGAATTTGAATATTTTGGCGTGATTTCTAAATTTGACTGAAATTTTAGGTGGAATGTTAGAAATATTTGGAAAAGGTTATGTGTTACTGTACGCTATTATTGTGTTACTGAAGGGTCAACAAAATTAAACCGTCGGAAATATAAAGCATAAATTAATGGAATATCCCGACATTAATGACCAAATAAGGCGGATTTCACACAACTTTATCATGGTCTTAGTAAGCGATGGGGATTAGTAATGTTAATAATGGAATATCGAATAATTTTGATGGCAAGCAAGTTTGACACATATGCAATTAACACGCTTGTTGGGTAACACTTCATGCTTTCTGGGTAACACTTATGTAACACTTTTGTTATAATTCATTTTTTCTAAGTAACGTATTCTGTCACATTCGAAAATCACCGACGACACCAAAAAATCGTTGAAACCGCTAACTTCTTAACGTTAGTGACTGAATAAGGTTAAAATGACCTCAATTTCTCATGGGTCATCATAATCAAATTCTTTTTTTTAAGTTTATATGGAATGAAGATTCATAAATCTCGTTGAAAACGGGTAAAAGCTCGACTCTAATTGGCGAATAAGGTAAATTCGACTCAATTAATCACGTGCCTTAGTAAAAATTATTGTCATTAATCATGAACAATGGGAATTTAATTTTTTTCCTCGAAATTGAAACGTATTCAAGGTGAATAAAACTTTCTGCAAATAAAATGACACATGTATATGTAAAAGAAAACACTTCATTAAGAATATTGAGAAGTTTCTATATTGTCAAGGAATATTATTTGCCAATAATATGAATGTCCGATATAAAATAACATTGCAAATCAAATCACTATTGTATATATTGGTACTGCATAATAGGTTCTTTGTACCACATTACTAATTTCATTAATTTCGCTTGCAAATCCACTTCTTTTCGAATGTATAAGATTGAAATTCATGGAAATATGTAAATTGATGAACGTTAAACGACCAAATGCGTACTACCAAATTTATATATCGTTAATCTTTAATCTTAACCCCGAAAATTAATTGGAATGATTTCTGAAACACATAATTTGGTACCATACTTTAAACATTACCAGTAAAGGTTTAAGTGTTACCAAAAGTGGTTATCTGTTAAGAATTGAGGTTTATGCGCCAGGGTTTCTAAATATAATATGTTTCGAGGTTAAGATGATGGCTTTGCGACAGTAATTTGGGAATATGATTTACAACTTTTGCTTAATAGAATGCAACCTTAAACTTTTTTGGGTTTGGGGTTTAGGGTTTGGGGTCTAGCGTTAGGGTTTGGGGTCGAGTTTGTGGACAATCAATTGTTCGTGTTTAATGTCAAACTTTGAATACGTTTGTGATGGAATTCATAACCTTATGTCTCATGGAAAGAGATACTACCATATGTTTTGAAAGAAGAGCTATATGTTTACATGGCTAATGACTTCAATATTCGTATAAAGTGTATTTTAAAGGTATCCGGTGGTTTAACTTCATCAAATAATATGTGTCCAACGTATCCATGAAAATCAATCTTATATACAACAAAAAAAGTGCATTTATGAAGGAAATAAATTGAATTAGTAGTGTGGTTTAAGCAACCTATTATATAGTATCAAGTATGAATCAATGTCTATGAATTTGGTTCATATTGTTTTTGTCTATTGGACATGTGGTATTATTTGCAGACAATGTGGTTATATCCCTGAAAATTCGGAACCTTCTAGAACATTCTTGATAAAGTGTTTCTTTTACATGTACATGTGTTATAATTACTACAAAAAGTATTATTAAGCTCAAAAGCATTTCAATTTCGCGAAAAGAAAATATGTCATTATTGAATGGTTAACGTGTTAGGGATGTGCCCTCGGAATGTCATTCGTGGATGAAAAGAATAGGATACGTATTTACCTGATGTATTATTCGCTGTGAATTTGGATGTTGTATTCGAATATTTTAAATGTGGAATAAATGTTTGACATTACATTCCATCTAGGCACATTATTTATTTACCATCAGTTCTTACTTGGCATCCACTTAGGCGGTAAATAAATAAAACTCATATATTGCGAGTTTAGTCACTAATTCTCATGAGATGAGAGGGGGGGCACAGGTGAGCTATTATTCTCGAATATTAAATACGTTCATAATTCAACTATACTAATGGATGCAATGATATGACTCATCATTCCGTGTTCTCTGATGAAATCGATTCAGAACACGATGTTGTAATAAAGCTTATCGTCGTAGATAATGGACGCGACGTGGACGTGTTTATTAAGCACGATGAAATCCGTTATTTGAACCTTCCATCATATTGTTATATTTCATAAGGTTGAAAAACTCGTAATACGATGTCCAGAAAAATTCAAGTAGTTTTCAATTTTGGCTGTGAAATTGTAACGAATCAAACACCATCACATCGTTTATCGACGAATTGTCGCGAAACCAATGTCGTCGCGAAACAGGGCTAGTTTTTTTTCTGGAATGCTATTCACCGCCCCCTTTTTCCTAGTCACCGCCCCCCTAAAGGGCTGAAAAAAGACGATTTTGCCCTTTTGAATAAAACTTTTTATTTAAAAAGTGGTTATCTGTTAAGAATTGAGGTTTATGCGCCAGGGTTTCTAAATATAATATGTTTCGAGGTTAAGATGATGGCTTTGCGACAGTAATTTGGGAATATGATTTACAACTTTTGCTTAATAGAATGCAACCTTAAACTTTTTTGGGTTTGGGGTTTAGGGTTTGGGGTCTAGCGTTAGGGTTTGGGGTCGAGTTTGTGGTCAATCAATTGTTCGTGTTTAATGTCAAACTTTGAATACGTTTGTGATGGAATTCATAACCTTATCATGGAAAGAGATACTACCATATGTTTTGAAAGAAGAGCTATATGTTTACATGGCTAATGACTTCAATATTCGTATAAAGTGTATTTTAAAGGTATCCGGTGGTTTAACTTCATCAAATAATATGTGTCCAACGTATCCATGAAAATCAATCTTATATACAACAAAAAAAGTGCATTTATGAAGGAAATAAATTGAATTAGTAATGTGGTTTAAGCAACCTATTATATAGTATCAAGTATGAATCAATGTCTATGAATTTGGTTCATATTGTTTTTGTCTATTGGACATGTGGTATTATTTGCAGACAATGTGGTTATATCCCTGAAAATTCGGAACCTTCTAGAACATTCTTGATAAAGTGTTTCTTTTACATGTACATGTGTTATAATTACTACAAAAAGTATTATTAAGCTCAAAAGCATTTCAATTTCGCGAAAAGAAAATATGTCATTATTGAATGATTAACGTGTTAGGGATGTGCCCTCGGAATGTCATTCGTGGATGAAAAGAATAGGATACGTATTTACCTGATGTATTATGCTGTGAATTTGGATGTTGTATTCGAATATTTTAAATGTGGAATAAATGTTTGACATTACATTCCATCTAGGCACATTATTTATTTACCATCAGTTCTTACTTGGCATCCACTTAGGCGGTAAATAAATAAAACTCATATATTGCGAGTTTAGTCACTAATTCTCATGAGATGAGAGGGGGGGCACAGGTGAGCTATTATTCTCGAATATTAAATACGTTCATAATTCAACTATACTAATGGATGCAATGATATGACTCATCATTCCGTGTTCTCTGATGAAATCGATTCAGAACACGATGTTGAAGCTTATCGTCGTAGATAATGGACGCGACGTGGACGTGTTTATTAAGCACGATGAAATCCGTTATTTGAACCTTCCATCATATTGTTATATTTCATAAGGTTGAAAAACTCGTAATACGATGTCCAGAAAAATTCAAGTAGTTTTCAATTTTGGCTGTGAAATTGTAACGAATCAAACACCATCACATCGTTTATCGTCGAATTTGTCGCGAAACCAATGTCGTCGCGAAACAGGGCTAGTTTTTTTTCTGGATTGCTATTCACCGCCCCCTTTTTCCTAGTCACCGCCCCCCTAAAGGGCTGAAAAAAGACGATTTTGCCCTTTTGAATAAAACTTTTTATTTAAAGTCCTTTTCCAGACAACAATTTTCATATCGCAATCAAAATTCAAATCAGACTCAAACAAAACAAAAAAAACGTTCAAATCGCAATGGATCGACGAAAGGGGAAAGGGTCTATTCGCACGACTGGTAAGCGAATTCTCGTAAAATTCGTTCGTATGTAGATGAATGATCGAACTAGATTCGGAATCGCTCCAAAAAAGTCCGGACCGAAACAGAAATTCGGCCACCTCAAGGCCGGACTGAAAAATAATTTCGGTCGTGCCTTGAGGTGGCTGAAAAAAATTTTCTGTCCGGACAGACACGACCGAAATTATTTTTCGGTCCGGACTGTTCCGGCCGAAACTGCGGCGGCCGAAATATGATTTCGGCCGCCACTTCTTGTGGCCGAAATTAGTCGGCTGTGTAATAATTTTTTTTTCAGACGATGAGAAGGAAATCCACATCCCGGAGGATTTGATCGGCGACGGGGTAAACTACAGTGAGCATTTTCGCGTATGAGGTCGATTTCAGACCGACGTGGAAGCCATTAACTGGGCGAAAGGCGTCGCCATTGCTCTGAGTTTCGAGGTGATTATTTCGTCGCATAAGAAATGCGGTACAAAAAAACTGATTAGATGTTCTCGCGGAGAACGTTATAGAGGCAACGAGGACGAATTGGAGAGGGTTTCGAAGTCGAACAAGTGCAGGTGTCCGTTTGTAGTCATAGCTCAGGAGGATCCAATGACTAGGGAATGGTACATTCATACGGGCCCACCTGATAAATCCACGCACAATCACCCTCTGATACAGTATCCCGAGGGACACCGCCAGACTAGTGGGTTAAGTCGCCAGGCAATGAAGGTCGTAGAGAAAATGACCGCTGCGCAAGCGAAACCAGCTCATATCCTCTTGGCGATGAGGGCTCGACACGCAGAAGATAACGCGACGATCAGGCACATATATAATTACAGAGATCGTTTAAAGAAAGGCTATTCTGAGGGCCGAGGCGTGGTGAGCCAGTTGATGCACCAGGCGAGTCACGCCGGATATTATGTTCAAGCCCTGGGAGACGACGAGACTAATGCGCTGACGCATGTTTTTCTCGCACACCCGAACTCACTTGCACTGGTGAGGACGTATGCGTACTTCATTGGCATCGATTCTACGTACAAGACCAACAGGTACAAGATGCCTGTAGTTGAGATTATAGGGATGACTCCCTGTAATCAGAACTTCCTTTGTGGATTTGCCATTATGAAGGACGAGACGGAGAGAAGTTATGAGTGGGTGTTGCAGTCCCTTCGGGATATTCTGGGGCCAGGTGTCTACCCTTCGGCGATTGTGACTGATCGTGAGTTGGGCCTTCTTCGACCCGTACAGGAAGTATTTCCGTATTCTCACCATATGTTGTGCACGTGGCATATCTATAAAGACGTGGAGAACAAAGTTTATTGGACGACGGGTCTGAACAAAAAGACAGCAGCTCACTTCACGTATAAGGCCTGGAAAGCAGTCATGGAAGCTCCGTCGATAGACGAATACGAGCAGGCCGTCAGTGACATGCGTCTGCGTTGGAAAGGTGACTCCGCTATCGTGCAGTACGTTGAGCAGACATGGTTGGTGCATAAGGAGAAGTTCGCCAAAGCTTGGACGAACCAGGTGCTTCATTTCGGGAACACCACTACATGCCGTGTGGAGAGTGCTCACAACGAGCTGAAGCAATAGCTGAACTCGGCCACTGGGTCTCTTGCCGGTTGGGAGATCAGATATCAGAGTCGATTCGCTCATTGGATTAACCTAATGAAGCATAATAATTTGTGAATGTCTACTGTATTATTTATTTGTATTATTTATTTATATTATTTATTTGTATTATTTATTTGGATTATTTATTTTTATTATTTATTTGTATTATGTAATTGGATTATTTATTTATATTATTTATTTGTATTATTTAATTGGATTATTTATTTATATTATTTATTTTTATTATTATTTACATTATTTATTTAGATTATTTATTTGTATTATTATTATATTATTTATTTGTATTATTTAACTGGATTATTTATTTATATTATTTATTTGTATTATTTAATTGGATTATTTATTTGTATTATTTAATTGGATTATTTGTTTATATTATTTATTTGGATTATTATTTATATTATTTATTTGGATTATTTATTTGTATTATTATTTATATTATTTAGTTGGATTATTTATTTTTATTATTATTTGTACTATTTATTTGTATTGTTTAATTGGATTATTTATTTATATTATTTATTTGTGTTATTATTTATATTATTTATTTGTATTATTTATTTGTATTATTTATTTATATTATTTATTTGTATTACTTAATTGGATTATTTATTTATATTATTTATTTGGATTATTTATTTATATTATTTATTTGTATTATTTAATTGGATTATTTATTTATATTATTTAATTATATTATTTATTTGTATCAGTAATTCAAAACGGAATAAATATGCAAACAAATATTCAAAACATATAGAAAATCCGTCCGCTATAATAAACGAAAAATAAAAAAAACAATAGCAACACGTCAAGGGGCCTGGCGCCACCGGTCGTTGATGTCGTCCAGCCTGTCTCGGAACTCGTCCGTATGCGTCGAGCCCTCAAGATGCATACAGGCTAGCATATCCGTACTCAAGCTATACATCGTGCTGTACCACTGTACATAGCAATAATACATACGATAAAACATATAAATATAAAAAATCGACATAAGATTAAATTACGTACGTAGTCGGCGTGGCTGCGCGGGGGTATGCTTGCCGATGAGGATCCCTGCTCCGTCGAAAGCAGGCGGGGATGAGAATGCCGCTCATACCAGTCCATGTACCCTGCAACGGTTTCACCAAGGTACTACGCGGTGACCCGATTGATGTACGAGAGGTTGAGGATGTAGGCGTACGGGAACTGACGCCAAGCATGTTCTGCTGCATCGGCAGAATGAAGCACCTTATACCTCGTCGGGTATGCTGGCATGACCGCCTTCCGTGGCGGACTCATCGGCGGCGGGATGACCTGCACGTACCCCAGCTGGCGCAACACTCTCGAGGGCGAGCAGGGCTCAACGACATCGCGATATATAACCCATCCCACGAAAATCGTCCTCAGCTGCTGCTACGCTGGATTGGGACCGTACGGAAGCCAAGCAACCTGAAAACATTTCAAAAATTTTAAATAATTATCGTCAATATAGACATAAATTGTTAAGATACCTCGCTTGCAGTCATGACATCTATCTGACGGCGGATATCAATCAAGCGGTGGACCGTCCTCTCGTGCTGAGCTACAGACCACATGCGTGATCGTGCCTGGTCAGGCTCCACATGATGGGGGAGAGGGTGTGGCGGAAGCATGGGAAGTACTCGTAGATCCACGTCTGTAGTAACGAGAGGCACCCAGCTAATCCCCTCGCATCTGCCCTGCTTGCCATGCCAAGCTGGCGATAAAGGTAAGCGAGAGCGGCCGAACCCCACGAGTACCCATTGGCAGAGGGCAACGAGCGGTAGAACTCGTGCATGATGTTCGGCTTCACCCGGTTCCCGTTCTTGTCGACGAACAGCGTCGACCCCAACAGAATCCACAACCAAGCGATGGCCTGGAACCCCGCCGGCCGACCCCCTCCGCATCCGCTGCATCACGTCTTTCGTTGCAACCCCACCGCCTCTCCAAGAATCCCTGAGCGCGTCCACGGAGATGTCCATAATCTCCCTCGCCGCGATCTGCCCATCGGCGACGTCTGGGGTGCCCGATACCGTCACTCTGTCGATCGGGATACCCAGGATGTGCTCGACGTCGTGGAGCATGATCGTCATCTCCCCAAATGGCATGTGGAAGGTGTTCGTGTCTGGATGCCAGCGCTCCACAAAAGCGCACAGTAGAGGCTGGTCCAAGTGACCCACCATGGCATCCGTGAGGTGCACAAGCCTCGTGCCATCGATCTGGCTCTGCGTCTCCGGCCGGAATTGGGAGTACCAATTCTTGAGCTTCCCAAGCACTAACGCCCGCTGCTTGCACTTCAGCAGGGGCCTCTCCTCCTCACCCATCCAGATGCGGGGCGCGATGTGTCCCATATAACTAGGGATCACCTCGTCATCATATGGACCACCGGGCTGTGGCCCCTGCACCCTCCAGGAATCGTCATCTACGACCCTGGAGCGCTTGCTCCCTATTTCATTTTTCACGAATAACGCAAAAATAAATTTAATTTCTTTTACGTATTTTAAGATACGACATCGCATGTCAGTTTATAGAGGAGATTGGAATTACCTGAGGAGGTCGGTGGCAGATCGTCGTCGGATGACTGAAACGATGCTCCATCATCCGCCACACCATCATCCGCATGCGGATCGTAATCCGCATATACGGACTGAGAAGCAGCTGCTCGCTGCCGCCTCTCCTCCTCCCGTTCTCTACGAACGGATGCGTCAACGCTTCGCGTCCTCGTGTGACGCTCTCTAGATCCCTCCAACGGGGGGGGGGGGGGTGATCTACTGCTTCCTCCGAGTAGGGTCTTTCCACCCTTGGTCCGCAATTAAAAGTTTTTTTTTAAAAAAAAAAATTCCGACCGAATGTTTCGGTCGGGTGCGTACCGACCGAAACATGATTTCGGTCATGTCTGTAACGACCGAAACATGATTTCGGTCGGAACAGTACGGACCGAAACATGATTTCGGTCGACACTGTACCGACCGAAACACAATTTCGGTCGGAATAGGCACGACCGAAACATGATTTCGGTCGGCATATGCACAACCGAAATTGTGTTTCGGTCGTGACTTTGCCGACCGAAATTATGTTTCGGTCGTGCCGAAATCCGACCCTAAATCTCGTCGATCGGCCGTTTTTTGAACTATTTCGATCCGTGTTCGGTAATCTATCTACGTACGAATGATTTTTACGTTAATTTGCTTACCAGTCGTGAAAATAGGCCATTTCCCTTTCCTTGTCCCTGTCGGCGATCCATTGCGATTTCAGTGTTTTTTGTGTTTTTGTCTGATTTGGATGTGTGATTTGGAAAGTGTTGTCTGGAACAGAGCTTTAAATAAAAATATTTATTGTTTATTATAGTTTTTTCTTTTTAAATTAATTTAAATATCATAACAGCAAAATCGTCTTTTCCAGCCCTTTAGGGGGCGGTAACAAGTAAAAAGGGGGGCGGTAAATAGTAACTCCCTTTTTTAATTTGAAATTGGATATTCTAATTTTAGACCGACTAGTGTCAGGATTCGGTCCAATTTATTAGAAAATAAATCGAATCGCAAACTGTCCGGTTTCTAAGACCGTATATCCGTTTATTCGGATTTTGAAAACCGAATAACGGATCGGAATCTGATTTCCGAATATTTTTGCTCATCCCATTGTATGTAGTACAGATATAAGATTTAGTGCTTGTTTGGTTTGGAGATTTAATGATTTTAAAGGTGGGTTTAAGACTTGTCAGACTGTTTGGTTCGTGGGTTAAATAAATACACCTCCTCACGTGCGTGTTTGGTTAGTGGGTTTAATTAAATAAATACATGTTAGGAGGTGTGTTTATTTAAACCGGCGGCGTGGAGTGCCATATTTTCCTTACAAATTGCTATTTTCTTTTCTAGTGTGATAAAATTGGTTTTTCATGTACGCACTCTTACAGCCACGAATCAACTCGTCATCTGCTACGCCTCTGCGATTTTCAGGTGACTGTTTGGTTCCATTTTCTTCGTTCGTAACTATTCAATTTTACTTTTCCATTTCGCGACCTGAAATATTACGTCAATGAATTTTTCTTTGGCGTCAATGGATTCATGCTTAATCCTGACCCTTAATTGATTTTAATTTTTCTAAGAATGTCGTGTGAAGCAGTTTTATGACTTCCTGACCTGTTGGGGCTAAACAACGAATGCTAGAACCTGATATGTTGTTTGGACGTAATTAAGAGGGCAAATTCTGATAATTGAAGCTCGTTGTCCCCTTGTAATAGAAATTTCGGTTCATGTCTTTGGTAATGCTGTTAATAGATGACGAGAAATAACACTGTTCTGCCGCAGCAATATTTCCTATGAAACTAAAAGATATTCGGCAGAAACTATGATGTCTCTTGCTTAAACCACTCATTATTGCTTTTTGTGTCAGATTCTTTTGAAAGTTTGGTGAAAGGTTTTTTTTTAATCCTCAAGCTACTATTTTTTTATGATATTACGGATGACTTAAGCTGCTGTTTATTTTTGGGTCCCATTCCAGCCCTGTTTCATTCCGAAACTACATTCAATGTTTGTTGGGGCATACAACTGACAGATGCAAGCTCGTTGCAAGAATTGGTACAAGTACGCCTGAGCAAAGAAGCACGTTAGGACGATGGCCTCAGTTTTGCCTACAACTGCAACCGTGTTGTGTGTATGTGGAAATACAGTCCCCAAGTTGTCTGTTTCAAAATCTTTGTCTGGAATCAGATACCCTAATGTTGGCCAGTGCATAATCTTGTCGCCCTATTATCACCTTGCGGATTTATATGTATATCAGAAGAACAGGCCTTTGGTTGTTTGCTTTTCTGGTGCTTCTGCTAGGTATTGCTTCTTTGACAAAGCAAAACCTTTAGATGAGTTGAGTGCGACTAGTAATCCCTGCTATACTTCTGACCTTCACTACCCATGTTTAGTTGGAACGTCTTTGTCCTCACTTGTTTAATATTTATCAACTGCAGAGATGATTCTGGAAATTTCCCAGATCCTTGTGGCAATGATGAGAACGATGGGGACAGTGACGAACAGAATGATTATGACTCTGCATTCCCCTCTGAAAGTTTTGGTGATGGAATCGAGATAGAAATAATAAAGACAGGCAAGAACAGTCGTACAATAGTCTCAAAAGTGCCAGTTCGTGCAAGTCTTCAAGCAGTTTGGGACATTCTGACTGATTATGAAAGACTCGCTGAGTTTATCCCGGGACTTGCTGTTAGCCAGTTGATAGAGAAGGGAGACAATTTCGCTCGTCTCTTTCAGGTTCTAAACATAATCGTTTTTTTCTACAGTTTTCTGAACCAACAGTCATCTTGAATTGGAAAATGATAACTTACAGAGTACGTGTCGCCCTAATTCTTTTTCATTATGAAAGGAAAATACTGTAGTGAAGATGTTATTCATCAAGAACAATATGAAACAGTATATCATACTATCTTAACAGGAAAAACTTGTCTCATCAATTCCTGACTTGCACTCAGTAGATGGTGCGTTCCATTTAACAGATCGGTGAGCAGGATTTGGCGCTTGGGCTGAAGTTCAATGCAAAAGGCACGATTGATTGTTTCGAGAGAGATCTTCAGACTCTTCCCTATGGCAAAAAACGCGACATTGATTTCAAAATGGTCGAGGGTGACTTTCAACTCTTTGAAGGAACGTGGTCTGTAGAACAGGTCAGCATTTTGCTGCATCCCCAATTATTTATTTAAATTGCGCCTCCTTTTCCCTACATTTTATCTGAAATTTGGGTTTTTCTTCAGCCGTGAGAACGAAAAATTTGGTTCTTTCTCAAGCGTGCCTTGTTTTAAACATGATAAAATTTCTATTACTAATAGGAGGAATAATATCCGTTGAAAATTCTGTTTAGGCAATGTTGGTGAACGGCGATGATCCAAGTTCTGGTGAAGATTTTTTGACAACTCTTACATACACTGTAAATGTGAAGCCTAAAATGTGGCTGCCAGTGCGACTTGTTGAGGGTAGACTTTGCAGGGAGATAACGAAGAATCTCTCTTGCATACGAGATGAAGCTGAGAAAGAAATACAGACCAATCCTCTCTTGTAGTTATTAACTTTTTTTTTTTTTTTTATTGTAGTTATAACTTCTTAGCAAGGTTTTTACCAACGGGTTCATGCAATAATCCAATCGTGCACTAGAAACCAACGTGCAAACAGTGACGGAACCAGGATTTTTCATTTGGGGGGTCGAGAATACTATACTAGTACGACATAAATTGAGAAATATTCAAGTTCTTAGTACAATAATCACGACTTATTATATACAATTTTCATAACATATAGATAATATTAAATTATAATATGTTATAGTGAGACCTACATATTTAGATAACTCCAAAATGCTTCACTTCCAACACATTCATATAATATTTTTTTGATAAACCATATCAATAAATTTGAGAGAAAGTTATCACAAATCTTGTATAGACTTATCTCGATCTTTTCACGGTAATGATTTATTGAAATTAGCCATGTCGATATTATTTTTAGATCTAAAAATCTTTTATAGAAGTTGCTTTGAATAATAATATATAATAGCAAGTTATTAAAAATTCAGAACAATTATAAAAAACAATAACAATGATATTTAAAACAACAAAACAATAATAAATATTAGTTTATCATGTAATTATACAATTTTATTGGAAAATATTTCTAAATAAGTAACATTTAAAACAAATATTTTATTGGACTATATTTTTTATCCTAATTAAATGTTCTAGAGTATAAACAACTCAACTGCAAAAAACAGATAATAATAGACATATTTTGCAATTTTGGTTAAGTGAATGGGTATAATTGTAATTGTATTAATTTTGCCACAATTCTCTGATCCTCCATCGTCGTCTTCGAGCTTCAGACACAATAACACTAAGTCTGCAACTTCATCAAAGAAGGCCACCATCTCTACACTACTACCCTCTAGCTCCAGCCGCCGGTCGGCCGACCCCTCTGACCCCCCTGTGGTTCCGTCGCTGTGTGCAAAGAAGATTCGTCAGCTCTTACTGGGTGGGAGTGATAATTGTTTCTGATTCATTTTTTAATGGGACTCTTTCGTATCATTACTTATTTTAAGTTTTAAATATAGTTTTAAGGACTTGTTTAAGTTTTAAATATATTTTTAAGGACTCTTATGACACACTAAAGTTCGATCAGACGAAAATACCCTTACTAAAGATTTATAATACGAGGTATCGCAATGCTTTCTTCTGTTATAAACGTACAATATATTGATATTCGTTTACAGCTAAGTGTTAGTTTGCACTATATTTTGGTAATAAATGGCTATTAAAATGGTAGCAAGTGGGCATAATTTTTTTCCACAATCACAGTTTCCCATATGTATTATTTTCACCCGCACGAGCACCCATTCTGCACTAAACCGATCGATCTGCCCACGGCGTCTTATTATGATATCACATTCAGAACCGCAATATTTGTGATGATTTTTTTCCAAAATTTTCGATGCAAATATTGAAAAATTGGTAATTGAAATATATTTTCAGTTAAAATTGAAGCTAACATGTATAAATTCGAGAGACTCATAGCCTAATCATTTTGTCGTTTAGATGTGTTGGCTCGATCGTTCGTTGTTCAAGGTTAACCGAACTGGAAATACAATTACGGATAATTTTAGCGTAAATAAGTATTCCTCAAAGTGGTATGAGACGTAAATCAATTGTTATCCAGAAACAGTCATTCCTCGTTAGTCAACGTTTCGCCCTAAAAGTAGCAAGAGTTTAAGAGGTACCATTTACCGTTTATTTGGTACAATTTTGATTTTGAGGATGTTGGCGGGATTTCTAAATTTGAGTGGAGTTTTGGGCGGATTTTGTATATATTATTTTCATTTACGCAGGTAATCCTTTACCAAGCTGATGTGTCCTCGAGTATGATATTACGTCATTGTGAATGGTATTTTTCAAAATTATGCAAAAAATTTGGTAAAAGAAATCATGTTTTCAGATGAATTGAAGCTAATATTTATAAATGCGAGATACTCATAGCCTGAGCATTTTGATGCGCCACCGTCTTGGAAAGATTATTTGTTGTTGAAGGTTAAACGAACTAAAATAAAATCGCCGATAGTTTTGGTACTTTTTTATTAAGTGGTCGCAGATATGGTTTAAGTGGTACAAGTTGTCATTTATTTGGTATGAATTTGAATTTGACTATTTTGGCAGGATTTCTGAAATTTGACCGCAGTTTTGGCGGAAATATTGATTCTAACTTGTTTTGGCGGGATCTTAAAAATTTTCGGGAGTGTATTAAGTTTATTATTTGTTGCAAATTGTTACTTACGCATTAGGATTTCTAGGTAATTTTTTGGGTTTTACGATTTAGGATTTCAGGGTTAAGATTAAGGGTTTACGACATGAAAATTTGGGAATATTATTCATGGCTTATGCTTTATACGATAACAAAAAGAATTTGAGGTTCGGGTTTAGGGATTAGGGTTTATGGTTCGGGCATATGATATAGGTGATGTGAAAGAGTCCAGTCAGAAGCAATAAGTTGAAGATTCAAATACCGATCGGGCCCGTAACAAGATTTCGAGCAAAGAAATTCAAAGAAAAAGTTTAGGGACTAAAGTGCAATTACCGAAGAATTAAAGAGGGTCAGAATATAGTTCTCAAGAACTTGATCGGGGTAGAAATGACAATTTCTGAAAGTTCAGGGACTAAAGTGCAATTACCGAAGAATTAAAGGACCAAAATGCAATTTTTGTCCTTGGACCAGATCTGAACCAGATTTGCAAATATTCAAAATAATTAGATATTTATTTAGTAAGATTCTCCTTGATTTTCGCTTAAATATCTATTAGTTTGTTATTTTATTTCTATATTTAGCCATAACCTACTAGTATAAATATGCCTTGTTTCTCATTAGAGAAAATTAACTTTGATATATATATATATATATATATATTTATATATATTCGAGTTTCATTATCGAATCTCTTCGAGTCTTTGTTACTCTTTTCGTTCGACGTTCGAACATCGTCTATCTCTTGCAAAAGCAGTGCGTTGTGAATATAGATCTGAGACTTACCGTACGGCTTTACACATCCGTTCGGCGTCTTTCAATCTATCAAGTGTTCCCCACGTGGCGATCGACTTTGGGATTTGGGGTCTCGGGTGAAATAGATCGGGGTTCTTTATCAAGTGGTATCAGAGCTAATCCACGTTTGGTTTATTACCTAAGTTCGTTCGAAGAATCAAGAATGCGCAACACATCAACCTTTTGCGTAAAAAAAGATCCGAGGTTTTCCTTCGTTCTTTATATTTTATTTTCCTTCTCATTCTTAAAAAAACTGCAAAAAAAAAAATTCATGCGGGAAAAAAGGAAAAGAAAATATATTGCGGTGAAAAAAAGGGAGTAACTGCAGCAAAAAAAGAAATGTTTTTGTGAAAAAATATTCGTATTATTATTCTTATTTGGATTTCTTAGGGGCTACAACGCATCTTAAAAGTCGTTTCGACTGTCGGGGTCTATTTTCTTCAACGAGTTGCCACGAGTGGACGAATTCGATCAAGAAGACAAGAAGAGAGAGAGAAGAAAAAAAATAAAAAGAGAGAGAGAGAAGAAAAAAAAAAGAAAAAAAAGAAGAGAAAAAAAGAAAAAAAAAAAGAAAAAGAAAGAAAGAAAAAAAATAATAAAAAAGTAAAAAAAATATTTTTTTTGCAGGTACCATGTCAGACGGTTCCAAATCTAACAATAACAACAACGGCGATATCGCCAATACAAGTAATCTATTATTCGTGGAAGCAATAACCGCCAATGTGCAGCGACTGATGCAACAACTTGAGGCAATAAACGAGAGGATAAATCAAGTCGAGGCAGCCGCACAACATAATCGCAAGGATCTCGTCGAGCACGCGACTACAAAGAGGAAACTCACTTATTCGCCAACAACGAATTTGACGAAGAAGACCACTTATGTGCCGAACAAGATAAACGACAAAGGAAGCAACCCCAACGTGATCGTGATGACAATGGAGGCATAAAACAGAAGACCCCAACGTTCCAGGGCAAGAGTGATCCAGAAGCGTATTTCTAGTGGGAGACAAAGACCCAATTCATCTTTAAGTGCCACAACTACACGGAGCGCAGAAAGGTAACATTAGCCACGACATAATTTACTGACTATGCGGTTGTTTGGTGGGACCAATTGTCAACGACGAGGAGGCGAGCTGCTGAGCGTGCGGTCGAGACATGGGAGGAAATGAAGACTATACTGCGTAAAAGGTATGTACCGCCTCACTACTATCGAGAGTTATACCAGAAACTCCAAAGGTTACGACAGGGCAGCCGCACGGTCGAAGAATACTACCGCAATAAGGAGATCGCCATGATCCGTGCCAACATTGTTGAGGTCGTGAGTCAACGATGGCCCGATTTCTCTCCGGGCTGAATTCAGATATTGCAGATTTAGTTGAGCTGCAACACTATGTGGAACTAGAAGAGGTGATACACTTAGCAGTAAAAATAGGAAGGCAGCTCAAGAGGAGGGGGAATTCGAGGAATTCACGACTTTTTGAACAACCCACGTGGAAGAGGAGCAATGGTGCGGGAGAGCGGAATCAATTCAGACCATTTGGAGAAATGTCAAAGCCAAATAGTTCGTCGAACGCAACGATGCCAATTGCAACTGCAAGTACCCCGAAGAAGTTTGACGCTCCAGTGACAAGAGACCGCGACATCAAGTGCTTCAGGTGTCAGGGGCTTGGGCATATCGCAAGCCAATGTCCGAACAAGAGAACTATGACAATGCTTGCTTCAGGGGAGGTAGTGACCGATGATGAAGAAGACGTCAAATCGAAGAAACGAACGACGATTTGGGGGAGAAGTTGAAATACCCGCTGAACTTGTATTGGTATCTCATCGTGCCCTGAACGCGCGGGCAATTCAAGACGGCCAAGAGCAGTGTGAGAACATCTTCCACACGCGATGCTACGTTGGAGATAAGGTATGTAGTATGATATTGATGGAGGAAGTTGCACGAATGCAGCGAGCGTGGCATTGGGGAATAGATTGGCGCTTCCAACGACGAAACACCCACATCCATATCGACTACAATGGTTTAACGACGGCGGAGATGTGAGAGCTACAAACAGGTGCTTATTTCATTCAGTATCGGCAACTATGAGGATTCAGTGCTTTGTGATGTTATTCCCATGAACGCTGGACATATTCTATTGAGACGACTGTGGTAGTTCGATTGGAAGGTAGCACATGACGGCTACGCAAACAAGTACACCCTACGGCACAACAACCGCACCTATACTCTCAGGCCTCTTACACCAAGCCAAGTATATGAAGATCAAATTAAGTTGCAAAAAGAAAAAGAGGGACTTGAGTAATTAAAGAGAGAAAAAGAAAGGAGAGATATTGATAGATCCACTGAGGTAAAATCAGAGCGTGAAAATAACGAGGGCAATGTTGAGAGGAGTGGAAAATACGTTTAAGGACAAGCGTACTACATCGGCGAGGATGAGCGATGTGAGGAAAGCTTAATATTCTTCACAGGCGATGATTTTACTCGTCTATAAAGAGGCCGGCAAGGGTATACCCTTGGCCGTTGATTCTTTATTGCATGAATTCAAGGATGTGCTCGTTGAAGACATGCCAATTGGATTGCCGATGATTAGGGGAATAGAGCATCAGATTAACTTTATGCCTGGAGCAGCACTACCGAGTCGTCCAGCCTACCGAACCAACCCCAAGGAGACAAAGGAGTTGCAGAGACAAATTTCAGAATTAATGTCAAAAGGGTACATCAGAGAAAGTATGAGTCCATGCGCTGTGCCGGTCCCCCTCGTGCCAAAGAAAGACGGCTCGCAAAGGATATGCGTCGATTGTCGAGCTATCAACAACATTACGGTTAAGAATCGATTTGCCATTCCTAGATTAGATTATATGCTCGATGAGTTGCATGGTGCATGTGTATTTTCAAAGATAGATATTAAGAGTGGGTATCACCAAATTCGCATGAAAGAGGGAGACGAATGGAAGAGGGCATTCAAAACGAAAGTAGGATTACATGAATGGCTAGTTATGCCTTTTGGGTTATCAAATGCACCTAGTACGTTTATGCGCTTAATGAGTCATGCTTTACGTTAATACATAGGAAAATTTGTGGTAGTCTACTTTGATGATATTCTTATTTGTAGTAAGACTTTAGATGACCATATAATGCATTTGCATGAAGTGTTTATCGTACTACGAAAAGAATGCCTTTAAGCTAACCTTGTAAGTGCATATTTTGCACCGATCATGTTGTTTTCTTGGATTTCGTCGTGAGTTCAACAGGAGTACATGCTGATGATGATAAGGTAAAAGCTAACCACAGTGGCCAACCCCAACGAATGTTGCGCAAGTTCGAAGCTTTCACGGGTTGGCGAGTTTTTACCGCCGCTTTGCAAAGGACTTCAGTACTATTGCTGCCCCTTTAACGGAGGTAATAAGGAAGAATCAGGCATTCATATGGGGATCGGCACAGGAGGAGGCGTTTGAAACACTGAAGCAGAAGTTATCCAACCCTCCTGGCCTAGCATTACCGAACTTTGATAGGCCATTTGAAGTGGAATGTGATGCATCCGGTGTAGGCATCGGGGCTGTTCTTATACAGGATCGACGGCCGATTGCATACTTCAGTGAGAAGTTAGGGAGCGCGGCACTTAATTACCCTAACTACGACAAAGAATTGTATGCATTAGTTCGAGCTCTCGAAACGTGACAGCATTACCTCCTACCGAATGAGTTCGTGGTTCACACTGATCACGAATCGCTTAAGTACTTGAAGGGCCAACATAAACTAAATAAAAGGCATGCACGCTAGATGGAATTTCTCAAGCCTTTTCCATACGTTGTCAAGTATAAACAAGGTAAAGAGAATGTGGTGGTCGATGCCCTTTCTCGCAGTTATATGTTTCTTTCAACATTAGATGCTAATTACTTGGTTTTGAGAACATCAAGGGTTTATTTGATAAAGTCCGTGATTTTAGTGGATATTTTCTGAGTGCACGGGGAGCATGTGGATTACTTTAAGCAGAATGGTTATCTATTTCGACTTAATAAATTGTGTTTACCTGATTGTTCTATTAGAGAGTTAATCATTAGGAAAGCCCATGCGGGAGGTTTAATGGGCCATTTTGGGATTGCGAAGACTATAGGAATTGTCCAAGAATATTTCTACTTGCCTCGTCTGAAGCGCGACATCGAGCAGATATGTAGTAATTGTACCACATGTCGCCAGGCAAAATCAAAAGTTCAACCACACGGTTTATATACACCATTACCTATTCCTATTCACCTTGTAGATATTGTATGGACTAGATTTGTCGAGGACAAGATAGGACGAGACTCCATCTTTGTAGTGGTCGACAGATTTTCAAAGATGGCACACTTTATTCCTTGCATTAAAACGGATGACGCTTCTCATATTGCTGATTTACTCTTTCAAGAGATTGTTCGCCTACATGGAGTACTTCGCACCATCGTTTCGGACATAGACGTGAAGTTCCTAAGCTACTTTTGGAAGACATTATGGGGTAAACTCGGTACTAAGCTCTTATTTTCGACTACTTGTCACCCCCAAACTGATGGGCAAACCGAGGTAGTAAATCGAACATTATCTACTTTACTACGAGTAATTATTCAGAATAATATTAAGTCTTCGAAAGACTGTTTGCCACACGTTGAGTTTGCTTATAATCGTGCTATTCATTCTTCAACTAGTTTTCGCCTTTTGAAATTGTGGATTTAATCCAACTCATTCCTTTGGATTTATCACCTAACCTATGGATGAGCTAACTTAGATGGGGCGCGAGGCTGAGATGGTTAAGCAACTACATGAGACTGCACGACTCAACATTGAACGACGAACAGAGCAATACACACGCCAAGCTAATAAAGGGTGCATAGAGGTCATATTTGAACCAGGCAATTGGGTTTGGTTACACCTTCGGAAAGAGCGATTTCCAGAGAAAAGAAAGTCAAAGCTGCTACCCCGAGGTGATGGACCCTTCCAAGTCGTCGAAAGGATCAATAACAATGCCTATAGAATTGATCTCCCGGGTGAGTATAATGCTAGTACCACTTTCAATATCTCTGAATTATCTCTTTTGATTTCAGTGATGATTTGAGGACAAATCTTTTTCAAGACAAGGGGGATGATGTGAACGAGTCCAATCAGAAGCAAGCTAAGTTGAAGATTCAAATACCGATCGGGCCCGTAACAAGATTTCGAGCAAAGAAATTAAAAGAAAAACTTAACACGCTCATATTAAAGGTTCTTGAAGAAGAGAAGTGTGATGACCCTCACTTTCTAATACTAAAGGTGGCGGATTTTCGCAACATAAGTCGCGGAAGACTCGTCTAATATAAACTTTTCAAAATTAAAATATATTACAAAATCGGTCTACATCGTCATCATTATACATGGGCCGTAGCTCCAAAATATCAAAAAATTAGAAACCCTAATGTCGCTCCACAGGTCGCATCCATGTACAGCCCCACCCTCAAAAGTCCGTGGAGCACCACCGTCAGCCCGCCTCAGCCACGACGCGTATCAGCGTCGGACTCAGTACCTACAACACGTAAACTCTGAGCGCTGTGCTCAGTAGGTGAAAACATGCATGGTATGCATCGTGCACTCAAATCCCAACTCCTATCATCTCACAAATGCACTGCACGCATCTCGGTTTTATCTCGCATGCTCACTTCCCATCTCTACCCTATCTTAGTATTAGGACCCTAGGTCGGAGTATGCTCCTCATAACTGAACCTACGGCACCTACCGTAGAGCACAAGCGGCACCTACCACTCATCTCGACGGCACCAACTGTCATCAGCAGCACCTACCACTGATCATACAGAACCTACCGGTCACATAAAGCCAGGCGGCACCAACCACCCATCTCAACGGCACCAACCATCAGGTGCACTAGTACCAACCTCAACTCGACTCCGAATCGACAACTGAAATCGGTCACATCTACCCCCACACGCGCCTCGCGCCGACATCTTAAGGTGTCACCGTGTCAAATACGGTCAACCTATCTCACATTGTCGTGTCGTGCACATGCTATGCATTGCAAACAAAAATACAACATTACAAATATAAATAAATATTATCCTCGAAAGTATTTCCGCTCTCCCCGTAATTCACTAACAGTAATTCCTCGAAATTCTCTAAGTAATTTTCTTAAATTCCCTAAAAATAATTCTTCCAAAGAATCCTAAGTCTATTCGCAAACAAACCTATATACCCGTAAGTTTATTTATCTGCTCGAAAATAATACCCAAGCCCGAAGATATTCTTTATCGAAAACTATTAGAACTCAAAAACGCTAGAATGTGGAAAACCCTAAATATAAAGTTGCCGAAAACTCAATAGACAATGTCAAAAACTAAATAACACTAAAAATATGTCTACTACACTAGTTACCAAATGGAATTGCGGAAAACTTCCTATAGCTGAAACAACTTAACCAACCGGTAATATTCAAGGCTCAATAAGAACTTTAGTAACCTAAGAACACCGAAATCATTTTAGTAATAGTGCGGAAAGTTCTTACCTAAGGATGAAACATCGAAAACATTGCAGTAGTGACTTGAGATATCACGAAAACTTCCCTATGTCCAAGAACTAAATTTGTAATTGCATTAATCATTTAATCACAGACACTAAGGATAATAATATATTGCCATCACGAAAGCTTTAACATGGAACCATCACGAAAACTTTGGGCATTCATATTACCACATAGGTCACGTAACTTCATATGATTCATCTTAAGCACACATTAAAAATCATGCCAATCACATAATCACTCCGAAAGTTTCACAGAAATACTTCATACTCACAGAAAGCATCAAAGTAACATCAGTATAATTAAACATGTAAGGTTTACGTATTGTAGGTGAGAATTTCACCTACCTCACACTACAAAAAAAGGTTGAATTAGTGACGTGCGATATAGTCGCTAAAAAGCTCTTTGCGACGGAATAGCGACGGAGAGGTGTCGTCGCAAAAACGCTCGTTGGAAATAAGTAGTCGTCGCAAACGCCGTCGCAAACATTTGCGACGGAAAAACCGCCGCAAAAGTGCAACGAACTATGCATCGCAGAAATTTGCGACGGACGTAAAACTCGTCACTGTGATTTGCAACGACAACGCGACGGAATATCCGTCGCAAAGAGAAGAAAATCAAAGAAAAAAAATAAACATTGCGACGGATTTCCATCGCTAAACGTGGGTAAAAAATTAATAAAATATATACGGCGCCGGCAGCTGCCGGCTGCCGAGCCACCCGCCACGTACCTCTACCCTCCCTCATCAGATTCCACCGCTGAGCAGCTCGCCACCATCAAGATCCTCACGCGCCAGACCCGCTGCCGAGCAGTTCGCCACCGCCGCGATCTTCCGTCTCCAAATCCGCCGCCGAGCAGCACCGCCACGCCCAGATGTGGCCGTCGCCGGCCAACACTGCGATGCCCAGATCTAGCCGTTGCCGATGCCTCGAAAAACACAAATGCCCAGATCCCGTCGGCGCCCAGATCTGCCAGTCGTTGTTGCTGCCGCCGTTGCTGTCACCGTCGCCGCCACGCCCCGATCTGCCGGTCGCCGCCCAACATCGACAAGCCCAGATCCGCCGCCGCGTGCCTGACCTGGCGGCGTTGTCCAGCGCCGAGGTGGTGCGCCTATTAGGGTACCACGCGCTCGCTACTCGCCGGTGGGCACTCTGAAGCATACCAAAGGGAGAAGCATCAGCGCGTTGGCTGCCAACGGAGTAGGAACAGGAAAAAAAAGATGACGATGAAAGAAGAAAGAACGAAGAAGATGAAGAAAAGAAAGAGAAGGAAGAAAGAAATAATTGAGGAGAGAGAGTGAGTGGGAGAGATAAGAGGTAGATAGAATAGAAAAAACATTTCAGAGGGATATTCCGTCGCATTTTTTGTCGCAACATTTCGATTCCCGCTCATCAGGTTTGCGACGGACTACGCGACGGCTTTCCGTCGGAAATAATTTCAGACGTATTTTCCGTCGCATTTTTGGCCGCAACATTTTTCGTCCGACTTTTCGTCGCAAAATTTGCGACGGACTGTTAATTTCCTACGGATTTTGCGACGGAAAGACCGTCGTAAAAACTTTACAATGGAATTTCCGTCGCAAAAGAGCGACGGTTTGTACCGACTGAATTTCCGTCTGAATTTTGCGACGAATTTCTGGTCGGAAGTTTTTTGCAACGGTGTTTCCGTCGCAAAACATTTTGCGACGACATTTCTGTCGCCGCTAAATTTGCGACGGAATTTTGGAATTTTTTTTGTAGTGTCACATCCCAAAAATATAAGTTGTAAGCTTACCAAAGCTAATCGAATTTTCCTCTGTTCTTGGTAAGTCCTTTCTCCCATTTTTATTCGAAAGTTCTCGGCTCCTCTTCTGTTATATGTTCGGTTCCTCGTTTTTTTTGTTTCTCCCATAGGAAAATGACATCACCAACTTGTCCCATCAATTGTGCTTTCGATAAGTGACACTCATTTAACATATAACGTATATATCAACAATCAATGGTGAACGAAACCTTATTTTAACTCATAAGAACTTTGAACCGAAAGTGTAAAGCTAGGATCAACAACTTAGGAGAATTTGGCAATCCGAGAGTCTGAAAACTCAAGGTCGAAATTTAGGAATTTGACCGGAACAGTAGCTAATAATCTACGGACGACAGGTAAGTGGAGATTTCAACTACAACATGTAAATTATATGTGCATGAATTACATGATTATGTGCTTCTATGTGAATTCCTACGTGATTATTTATTGATGTGAATTATTTGTTACATGAAATGGCATGACAAGCATTTCGGCATTATTCACTAAGCATTATCACGTACATATACGAGCCACAAGAGGGTTACAAGACACGAGCGTGTATCACACACGCTTGTACACGATAAATATTTGCATTTGATGTCGACTCACAGTGGAGTCATGGTTCTTCTATGCTACGATGGTGACTTTCTATGTCACCGATTTCAATACAAGACAAGACATGACATGTAACAAGGCAAGACATGTGATTGGGCAAGTACGCTCATGGCGGAAAGTTGCGACTTGGCGGATGCAACCTGAGGGAACAAGCGGCACCAATGGTATTTTTGGTGTTAGCAACCTCAGAGTGAGTCTACCACCGTGAGCATCCGCGTGGCCGATAAACTACATTGGGATTGAAAAGGCGCCTTAGGGTTGGCCTCCCAGTGGGAGTATCGTCACATAAATATATATATATATATATACACACAGACATATGTCCCTAGTGGATTTGAGCTCCATGATGGTGCATAGCAAGTTAAGCCAAGGGCCCTACATGACAAGACAAGAATTACACGACACGATTAGAATGCATTGGCGCGGATGCCTTTGCAAATTACGACACGATTAGAAAGCATTGGCGTGGATGCCTTTGCGTTTTAGGATACGTGCATTGCATGCATAGTTTCCACTTACTGAGCTTTATAAGCTCATTCAACGTTTTTATGAGTTGTAGGTACAATAGAGTCGGACGTTGAGAAACGTCACGGCTAAGGCAGGTTGACAGCAGTACTCCACGGTCTTTTGAGGGCGAGGCTGTACATGGATGACGACCTGTGGAGCAATTTTAGGATGTTGAAATGATATATATTTTGGGGCTTCGGCCTTTGTATAATTATGACGATGTAGGTTACGTTTTGTCGTAATATATCATATTTTTGGACAACGTTTTTGTTAGACGGGTCTCCTTGATTTATGTTACGAAAATCCGCCACTGTCTAGTATTAGAAAGTAGGGGTCTCCACATGAATCGTGACAGGCAAAATTACGAAACTCTCCACATCCAAGTGAGTCAGTTTCAATGCTTTGGCCAAACACTTTGTAATTTTCCGTCCCCGAAGCTCTCGTAGGACATGATAAACGTATTCTAATGCGTTTATTGTAGTAATTATGGGTGTTAAATAGAATTTCCGTAGTCATTTTATGCGTTTAATTGCCCTATTTACACCTATTTCGATGTTATTGAACTTTAGGACGGTCGTGACACAGTGCACTAGGCCGTGACACGAGGCAAAAGACTACACCTTCGACAGCCACAGTCGTAACTCCTATTGCACTAGGCCGTGACACCGGGCAGTGAGCGACGAAGGCCATTTAGAAGAACGTCATGGCCGTGAAGGATAATACACCAGGCCGTGACACTTGGCAGAGAGTCGAAGTACAGACAGTCACGGCCGTGAAGACCAGTGCACTTGGCCGTGACACTTGGCAGAGAGCGCGCGAAGTAAGACGATGATGCGTCACGGCCGTGAAGGCCCATGTCCCAGGCCGTGACACTAGCGAATTTCAGTATTAAAGCCCGATTTCAATTAAAAAAAAGGAGACCTTCTAGAACATAACCCCAATCAATTAGAGACGAAAAAGAACCATCAAGAACAAGAAATCCACCCCCGAAGTGCAAGAGATGGATCAACGCCGAATTCACGCCGAGCCGAACGAGGAACGAAGACTCTACAACGAAACCGTTCTATATCCATCCGTAGTGAAGATCATGAGTCATCTAGCCTTGTTCTCTATTTCCTTCGTTGATTTTTCGTCAATTATGAGTAGCTAAATCCCCTCTGTGTTTGGGATTAGATGAACGCTAGGTTAATTCGTATTGAAGACATATGTTTATCGTGACTCGTGTGTTTTGACTATTTATCTATCTATGAAATTTTTTCTTCGCTGTAACATGTGTATGTGTTAAAGTGATCGTCTGAGAAATCGTTTAGGGCGACAGCTAAACAACGATTAGACCGTTCATAGATGATAGGATTTGGGTATAGGACGTAAGCAAATACTTGATCCTCGCCTTTAGTAATTATTGAATTCTAGATCCTCGCGAGCGTTTAGGGCGACAACGAATTCGTGAGTGGGTAGGAAATTACTGCGATTTAGTCTTAATCACGTAGGAGCGATTTTATTGTCTTAGCCGGACCTAGCGGGATTCGGATCCCGAGCACATCTTTATTATATGAAAGCTCTCTTACCAGTTTTAACCGTGTTATTTAAATCTCTCGTTGCTTTAGGATTGATATGTTAGGTTAGTTAGTAATATAAACAACTTGATTTAGGCTAGATTGAGTCGATAGGTCACTACTAGTAATCAGTTTATTCCTCGTGTTCGATACTCGTTTACTCACTTTACTGTACTACAAACGATAGGTCCACAGCTTATCGCACGTCGGTGATAGTAGTTAAGTAGTCGTTTTATTATCACTTGTCGCACTTGCACATCATATTAGCACACCACGTGGATCAAGTTTTTGGCGCCGTTGTCGGGGAATAGATTGATATTAGGAACACCGTAGTTCGTTACTTTAGCCACTATATTTGACGTTTTTCTTAGTTTTTCGTTATTTGCGTTATTTGTGTTTTCTATAATATTACTACTTTCGTTGTTTCTTCGACGTGTATATCTGTTCCTTCGCTAATTTTTGTTTTTGCTTATTGAAGGTACAAGTCAACGGTGAATGACCCGAAGCCATCCATCGGGTCCCATTGTTAAAGCAGACCCAGATTTTGAGCGAATGTTACGAAGGCAACTCAAGTACGATACCGAAGGAGCGACCACTAGCTCTCAGGAACCGTTAGTCAACTACTCAGAGGATAGCTCTCAGGAATCGACCCCAAATTCTCGCGTAGAGGCATCCGTAGATAGCCCAGATACAGAAGTGAGAATGGCAGACCGAAGGAGCGGTCGCTACAAGATCTGCTCAAGAATGCCGCGCTAGGCGGTACGGAGTCGGCGATCGTTATCCCGCCGATCGAGAACAACAAGTTTGACCTGAAGCATTCCTGGCTTCAGATGATTTTCCAGACGGCCCAGTTTGAGGGAAATCCAGACGATGATCCCTACTCACACCTAAAGGCCTTTCTGACGGTGACTGACATCATCAAGATCAATGGTGTCACAGGCGATGCAATTAAATTGATGTTATTCCCATTCTCTCTCAAGTTCAGGGCGAAGGACTGGTTGCAGATGTTGCCGCCTAGATCAATCACTACGTGGGAAGAGATGCGAGCCGCCTTCATTGGCCACTACTTCCCACTGTCAATGGTTCTAAGGGAAGACAAAGATCTCCCTTTTCCACCAGAAAGATTCAGAAAACCTCTACGAGGTATGGGAACGATACAAGGCGCTACTGAAGAAGTGCCCCTAGTACGGAATGTCGAAGGCAGCCCAGGTCAACCAATTCCACGAGGGGCTCAATGATCAGACTGTTCATATGTTAGACGGAGCAGCAGGAGGAGGGCTCGTGAAGCTCAGTGCGACTGATGCTTGGAACCTGATTGAGGATTACTCAAGGAACAGTTTCATGAGGGGCAATACGAGGATGAAGATGCCAGGCGTGTTCGGAGTGAGCGAGGAGACGACCACTAATGCCAAATTCGAGGCGCTCCAACAACAAATCGCGGCGACGAACTCTCAGTTGTAGACAGTGATTGGCGCCCTACTCCCAAAATCCAGGCAGACTCAGCCCGTGAACGCCGTGACGACCACCGCACCGACGCAGCATACGCCATACATACCGCTGTGTGGAATTTGTGGCGCAGCCCACGAGACCTCAGACAGCCGCTGGAGCACGTAGATTACATGGGCAATTACCAAGGTGGCCAACGGAGTTACCAGCTGTAACGACCCTCACTTTTAATAAATACTTTGGCGGATTTTCGCAACGCAAGTCGCGGAATACCCGTCTACTTAATTTTTTTTTAAATAAAATATATTAAATCAGCACACATCTCGCGAAGTCATATTTTACAATATACGCACCACTCGCATACGTTTTATCATACAGAGACCGTAGCCTATTATTTTTATTATACAAAGACTATCGGCCCAAAACACAACAATACCCTAACGTCGCTCCACAGGTCGCATCCATGTACCGCCCTGCCCTCAAAAGTCAGTGGAGTCACCGCCAACAGCCCGCCTAGTCGCGACGCGTATCAACGCCGGACTCGTATATACCTACAACACGTAAACTGAGCTCCTTGCCCAGTAGGTGAAAATATGCATGTATGCAACGTGCGCTCACACCCATTCCCGAATACCTCACAATAAATGCACGCTCTACTTTTTCCGCTCTTCCGAATGCTATCATAATCAAACACGACAGGGCCCTAGGCTAGACTAGGCACCTCGCGCAACCCATTGAAGGAAGGAGTCAAGAGATCGGCTCTCGGACAGCCCCCGGCTCTCTCCTGAGACGTCTACCTGCCCCGGCGATGCCTACGCTGGTAGCATTCTCCCTGAGCTAACACTACCAGGTCGCCTCTTCCGCCAAAAAGACCCTCTTAAGAGAGGTCTCGACAGTATAACTGTCAGGTGCACTAGACCATCCTCAAACTCTACCACGAGTCAACTGCCAATATCGACACAACCTACCCCACTCACGAACACCGTAAGGTGCCACCATGTTACCACAGTCGATCTTCTCACTATGCGAACGTGATATGCAAATGACAATGTATGCACAACCCACATATAAAAATAATTAAATTTCACGTAAAGCACATAGTCATCAAAGCACACAACCACAAAAGCATCACATAATTCACACAACCGTTTACGTGCCGTAGGTGGATTTCACCTACCTGTCGTCCTTAATGTTGCAAGTTGTAAATCTTTAATATTCTGGACCTCTGAACCTTTTAGACGTAAAAATATTATCATATAAGTATATCCACTAAAATCAATATGAATGTTTTCGAACCCTAATTGTCGAAAACACTAAAAATACCGAAAACTTTTCTAATAAGCATATCGAAACCTTCAATATATTAACCACAAAACATTGTTTATATATGAAAGGCCGAAATCTTCGATTGTTGAACACCCACAAACCGAAACTATGGTTTGATAAATATCTAGTTGATGTAATCTACATACCTAACCGTTTAGGAATTCACGTTATGTATTTGTATGTAATAAACTATTATCTATATTAACTAAACACCAAAAAGTATCACATGCACACCACCAAAACTTTGACTTAAAAAAAAATTGACTTAGCAAAAGCTTAGTACACAAAAACTAAATAACATCGAAGATATATTACAGTAATCCCTTTACAGTACCGAAAACTATATTGTACTTAGCACAATAATTCAAAATTTGAATACAGTATTCTATTGCAGCTCCTTAACTATTTCAACCCTAAATCTAGTACCGAAAACTTATGCCCTCAAACAATAACATATTAAATTACTAACTTCGACATGCTTCAAAGTATAGTTCTATCACCGAATAATTACTCATCTACGCACAACACACACTTCAAGGATCTGTTTCAAATTCTGTAACCTAATCCCAACATGAAAGTCACGAAAACTTCCTATACAAGTCACTAGCCATGAAAATAAATTAGTAGTTATGCCAAAGACTAGGCATCACCTCATTTGTAAGATAACGAAAACGATACATATGAGCACGTAACCACACTAAAAAATATGAAAAATCCTAACACGAAACTTTATATGATTCATATTAAACACATATTAAAGTTACGAAAATCACATCTACAAATCGGAAATCTTATAGAAATTACACGAAATCACATAAGTCATTAAAACACATGTTTACGGTTGTAGATGAATTTCACCTACCTCACGTCCAAACTTTTGTGCTGTTTTAATGTCTTTAGCATGCACGAATTTTACTTTATCTCAGTTAGGATTTTCTTGCTCTTCTTCCTATTCAAACCGTTCTCCCTTTCTTTAGTTGATAATTTCCTTTGTAAAATGAGGGTTTTGTTATTTAAAGTGTGGATACGTATTAATGCATTGCACCATGTGAGTAAAAGACAATGAGGTGACATGGTTGCCTTCTTTAAAATGTCGTTTCCTTCTTAATATTTTACTTAATGGAATACTTTCTTGAGGTTTGGTATATGGTGACACATAGGTGACTAGACTTTTCAACATGAGTTAAGAAAAGTTCGTCCCTTATTACCATTTTATATTCATCCTTCCATATCATTCATATTAAATACAATATGTACACATCATCCTTATCACCAAATTAATATATTATTAATATAAATGTATTTGTATGTGTATTTGTTCAGCAAAACTTGCGTGTAAAAATAACCTATGGAAAACCTCAAACCCCTATGACGGAAACTTTAGTCCACTAAGAAATCTCTTTTCTAGTTTTCATTACTTCATACGAAGTTTTTCCTTAGTTATAGCTAACACTAATTTCTAGAGCCACATTAATTTTGGGCTAAACAGTTTATTATAAATTTGGGCTTTTGGGCCCATGATCCCTAATTTACTTTCATTAATTACTTTAATTTCTTTTCTGTTTTTTTTTTAAACTTCAGTATTTTATATTTTCCACCCAAAAGTTTAGATTAATATTGCGAAACTTATAAGTTAAAAAGATTTTACTCTACTATATTAAAAACCCCGTATTAAATTTTACAGATATTACACCAGCCTCGAGCGCATCCTAACTTGGCGTACGGGAATCAGAATCACCAGGGGCAAGGGCCACCAGGATTTCAGCCTAGACCATCCGGTTTCCAAAGCGGGGCGCCTCCAGTATCAGAATGCGCCCGTAGGGTCAAGATCTGATGATATGAGGGAGATGAAGGACATGATGAAGGCGCTCCTTACGAACTTCAACAATACCACTGAGACTCACGAGAGCCGAATGACGAAGATGGAGGAGTATATGGAAGCCAACAGCGTACGCGCCCAGAACACTAACGCCTCTATTAAGAAGCGGGGGCAACAAGTGACCCAGATGGCGAAGCAGTTGGCGGGGCGAACTCAAGGATCGCTTCCAAGCTACACCGAGCCAAATCCTAATGAGTATTGCAAGGTGGTGACCTTGAGAAACGGACGAGAATTACAAGAAGTGCCCGCCAAGAAGAAGGCGAAGGAGAACGCCAACTTCGAGAGCCATGACTAGTCTGAAGTGGAGGAAATCAGAGGCGACGATGTCGAGAACGTCGAAGCTGAGAAGGAGAAGGTCGAGCCCGAAAAAGAAAAGGCGAAGGAGATCCAGCGGCCATCGGTGAAGCCATACCAGCCGAAGATCCCTTACCCAGCCCGATTAAAGAAGCATAAGGACGAGGCACAGTTTGGTAAATTTATGAGTATGTGTAAGGAATTGCATATTAACTTACCATTTGTTGAAGCCATTACGCAGATGCCCAGCTTCGCGAAGTTCCTGAAGGACCTGCTGACGAACAGAAGGAAGCTTGAGCACATCTCCACTGTATGCATGCGAGGAAAGTGTTCGGCGATACTCCAAAGCAAGATCCCGAAGAAGCTTAAGGACCCAGGGAGTTTTACTATTCCCTGTCTGATAGGCGATTTAGTGATTGAGCGTGCTTTAGCTGATCTAGGTGCTAGCATTAATCTTATGCCATATGCCATGTTTAAGCGCTTAGGAGTAGGTGAACCACGACCCACTAGGATGAGCCTGCAGTTAGCTTATAGATCGTTAAAGTACCCTCGAGGTGTTATCGAGGATGTCCTAGTTGGGGTCGATAAATTTGTGATCCCTGAGGATTTCGTTATTTTAGATATGGAGGAAGATGAAAATGTTCCCTTGATTTTAGGTAGACCGTTCTTAGCCACGGGAGAAATTATGATAGAGGTTAGGAATGGGACACTAACTTTGACGGTAGATGGAGAAAAATTTACATTTAATATGGCCGACTCGATGAAAAAAGTAACGATTATTTCAAGACGTCTTTGAGCACGATTTCCTCTTTTCTGTAAAAGGTTTATCATAGGTCGGCGAGCAGGATATGTACACGATTATGGCGATCGATGAGTGTGGGGAGGAAATCGACGAGCCCATCATATCCATCGACGAGAGCAGCAAAGAGGACAAGGAAAAGAGCTCGGTCGAGGAGCCACCAGTCTAGAATTGAAGCCGCTGGCCGACCACCTTGAGAACGCATTTCTAGGCAGCAACGGAGGGCTATCAGTCATCATCTCATCAAGCCTCAACGATGGGCGCCAGCTCTTGGATGTCTTGAGAGCGCACAAGAAGGCCTTAGCGTGGAAGATATCCGACATCAGGGGCATCAACTCGAGCTACTGTATACACAAGATCCTCATGGAGGACGACTTCAAGCCAGTCGCTCAACATCAAAGGTGACTCAATCCCAACATTAAGGACGTCGTCAAAGAAGGAGGTTTTCAAGCTATTAGACGCAGTGATGATCTACCCCATTTCAGACAGCGCATGGGTCAGTTCGGTCCAAGTGGTCCCAAAGAAGGGAGGCATGACGGTCGTCGCCAACGAGAAGATCGAATTAATTCCGATGAGGACCGTGACTCGATGGCGCGTGTGCATCGACTACAGGAAGTTGAACGACGCCACGCGAAAGGATCATTTTCCTTTACCTTTTATGACCAAATGTTAGAAAAATTATCCGGACATGATAAACGTATTCTAATGCGTTCATTGTAGTAATTATGGGTATTATAATAGAATTTCCGTAGTCATTTTATGCGTTTAATTGCTCTATTTACACCTATTTCAATGTTATTGAACTTTAGGACGGCCGTGCACCCAGTGCACTAGGACGTGACACGAGGCAGAAGACTAGACCTTCGACAGCCACGGCCGTGACTCCTATTGCACTAGGCTGTGACACCAGGCAGTGAGCGACGAAGGCCATACAGAAGAACGTCACGGCCGTGAAGGATAATACACCAGGCCGTGACACTTGGCAGAGAATCGAAGTACAGACAGTCACGGCCGTGAAGACGAGTGCACTTGACCGTGACACTTGGCAGAGAGAGCACGAAGTAAAACGATGATGCGTCACGGCCGTGAAGGCCCATGTCCCAGGCCCTGACACTAGCGAATTTCAGTATTAAAGCCCGATTTCGATTCAAAAAAATGAGACCTTCCAGAACATAACCCTAATCAATTAGAGACGAAAAAGAACCACCAAGAACAAGAAATCCACCCCTAAAGCGCAAGAGACGGATCAACGCCGAATTCACGCCGAGCCGAACGAGGAACGAAGACTCTTCAACGAAACCGTTCTATATCCATCCGTAGTGAAGATCATGAGTCATCTACCCTTGTTCTCTATTTCCTTCGTTGATTTTCCGTCAATTATGAGTAGCTAAATCCCCTTTGTGTTTGGGATTAGATGAACGCTAGGTTGATTCGTATTTAAGACATATGTTTATCGTGACTGGTGTATTTTGATTATTTATCTATCTATGAAATTGTTTCTTCGCTGTAACATGTGTATGTGTTAAAGTGATCGTGTGTGAAATTGTTTAGGGCGACAGCTAAACAACGGTTAGACCGTTCATAGATGATAGGGTTCGGGTATAGGGCGAAAGCAAATACTTGATCCTCGTCGTTAGTAATTACTGAATTCTAGATCCCCGCGAGTGTTTAGGGCAACAGCAAATTTGTGAGTGGGTAGGAAATTACTGCGATTTAGTCTTAATCACGTAGGAGCGATTTTATTGACTTAGCCGATAGTACCTAGCGAGATTCGAATTCCGAGCACATCTTTATTATCTGAAAGCTCTCTTACCAGTTTTAACCGTGTTCTTTAAATCTCTCGTTGCTTTAGGATTGGTCTGTTATGTTAGTTAGTAATATAAACAACTTGCGTACTTTATTTAGGCTAGATCGAGTCGATAGGTCCCTACTAGTAATCAGTTTATTCCTCGTGTTCGATACTCGTTTACTCACTTTACTGCACTACAAACGATATGTCCACTGCCTATCGCACGTCGGTGACAGTAGTTAAGTAGTCGTTTTATTTATCACTTGTCGCACTTGCACATCATATTGGCATACCACGTGTCGATCAAGGCACGTATCTCTTTCAAGACCGTGAATCCGGCTCAGCGATCAAGTCGACAATCACGCCCCGTTGTCAAGACTGCACGTTGCCGCCGACTCTAACAAAAGCACGTTGAGCCTAGCAAAGCTAGTGGAAGGTCAGGACCCCGAGGCCAACTCCAACGTTGACCCTTTCGGTCTAAGGTTCACGTATGCTACTATAGTCAGTCGATTCGTTCTTTGACATTCCCAGCATGCGATCGATTCGACTATGAGTGAGTGTCCAAATACAGACAATCCCCGATCGTCTTGTATCAATGTCACGAGCTCCCATTCCCCTGAGTGAGCGACTGGCACAGTCACATCGGACTCGTCGACATATCAATTTTATGTGATCAATCCGGTCACCCTACCGGAAATATTAGCTTGTGGACTATTTTTAACCTCAGAGAGTAATAGTCTATCGGTGCCCCCTCTCTGCCAAGCAGATCGATAACTAAGCTCTGACGTTTGGGTTTTATTCAATTTATCTTCTTAAACAGAATGTCTTGTAAGAAAATATGATAAAAAGAATAACATGCCTTTATCAATCGAAATGTCATACCATCGAGATATAAAAATAATTGTGAATATTACATAGATTCAATAGCCCCTATTCATCTAATCCTCGAATATCGGCATTCCGAATGCATGTTTAGCTTCTCATATTTTGCACATTCTGAATGCATGTTTAGCTTGCATTGGAATTGAATAGATTAAATGTGAATATTATTTTTGCTCACTCCCTCATGCAATATTTTGAATACATGATTAGGGGGACCAAGTATTTAGGCTAAATTTGCTTAATTGCGTGTTATATGCTTGTTACTTGAAGTGATTTTATATGTTTGCATGTTAAATCAAGTTTGGTGCATTATTTGAGGGGGAGCATTTACAAATCATGCTATAAGCTCCAAATATTTTTGACGTTTTCTCTAAGTGTTTCAGAAAATTTTCTCGAGTACATCAATTAAGGAGTACGTCACGATTTTTCACTATATGGAGTTAACAACGTTGGCGTAAAAACTCAGGGGGAGCCTTTGATTAAAACACTTGTTGATTAACTCTAATAATTTTGATGTTTTGCTCTACGTGATACAGATTTTTTAAATCTCGTCAAAAGAGCTAGACGCTACTGTTCGGAATACAGGGAGTTAACCGCATTTATTTTTAATTCATAGGGGAGTAATTTTGTGGTTATTATTTGAAATAGGGTTAATCTGAAAATTTAGAAAACTTACGATCGAGAAACTGGAGAGAAAATGTAATTTTCGCTTCCAAGTTTCTCGAGCGAAAATATATTTGGGCATGATCCAACTTGGCACCGAAAATGTCCAATCAGCCCAATATGAAAAAGTTACTTTTTGCAGTCGAAAATCCCTATTACAAAAACTTTACAACGACGATAGAAATTCACTCGCGAAAAACCCTATTAGAAAAGCTGAACCAAAAAATCCACTAAAACTCTTAGTTTCAACTGATTATCGTCTTTCTAAAGTAGAATCGTCGACTATTTTGATGTTTGCATGTTATTAAATTCAGTTTGTGTCTACATTCTGTGATTTTTCGCTTGATTCTGTGTTAGACTTTCGTCTGTTTAAACTGTGAAAACCCGAAATTTTGCCGTGTTTAATACCTTTATATGTGTTTATCTGGTATAAAATCTGCGATTAAGATAATTGTGGTGTTTTCGATCAATCTGGTAGTATCGATTTTCAATAATCGGCGTCTTAGAGTTGCAATCTGAGTTTCGACTTATCTGGAATTTTGAACGTTTGAAGAAGTCGAAGAACTTTCTAGATCGAAAACAGTTTCAATTGAGTTTCGATCTGATTGAGATACTGTTTGCGTCGACAAAAGATTTTCAATCGCTAAGTTTATGATTAGTCGCTAAGATAGATGACGCTGAACGAAAATTACTTACCATCGAGAATTCTAATTAGGATTTTATGCGAACGAAAAATTAAAGAGAAATAGATACAATTTACAACTAGCGCGAAACTTACAATCGCAAATAGAATTTTGATTTCATTCTGTTTCGATTGTAAATTTTAGTGGCGAAAAATTATTTTTTCGACGCTAACTTTCTCGATTGTAAAATACGCATCGAAGGTTTTGCTCGATCCAAAATTTTCTCGGCGATTAACTAAGTTTTTCGTTGTCAGTTTTTCGATCGACAAAATTTGCAGCGAAAACCTTCTTTAGAATCGAAAATCTTTCTCGCTCAACAAATTTCACGACGAAAAATTTTATTCACTCGCGAAAAATTTCTCGATCGTAAATTACGCGGAAATCATTTTTCTCGATCGTAAATTTACACGCAAAATTTTTCTCGATCGTAAAATTGATCGTCTTCAGTACTTAGCGTAACATTCAACACTTAGAAAAATTATCTAAGTCCTTATCACTGTAGCGAACCTAGCGAATAAAATCCTTCGATCGAGAATTTAGACGGAGAGAATAATAGGTAAAATCAGCACTTAGGAAATTCAATTGTGAGTTCAATTCTCGAGCGATAAAAATCACAGAGTGACAGTGCTTGACATTTGCGATTCAACACTTAGAAAATTTTTCGACAGACCCTTATACGTTTCATATATAACTTTCGAAAAATTTATTAAATACCAACACATATGTTTGCTTCGTATGACCTATGTGCATAATTTCTCATCTATATGTCAATCAAAGATAAAATAAATTGTTCGATAACTCTAATTTAATAAACTCAGATTTCGACTCAAAATTTTAAAAAAATTTAACCAATGAATTTTCTGATTTCTCATTTTCAGATGGATCATTATCCCGCGTACAACCACAATTATAACAAAAAATGTACATCAGTGTTAAGGACACCAACTTTCATCTCGATCTGACGACATTTCGATGCCCAGACAAGATTATTGTGTGCGTTCTTCAATGCCATCCCCTCTGGCATGCACTTACAGTGACAGCTTCGGTGCCAATGGTCTCTCTACAACAGTTTTGGGGATGCATGACAGGACATGTAGATGATGGAGGTTACTACTACACCACCGTACTCGGGACAAGGCACGTGAGCGTGAACAAGAACGATCTTGGACTTATCCTCGACTTACCTTTCAGCCACGAATACGATCCAATGCCGACTGATGCTGAAATGGTACGAGATTTTCTCCAAATAGGGTACAGATCTCCGCTTCGAAAGCTGGCGCAGTTCCAGAGCAACGAAATTCCCCATCCCTGGAAGACTCTCTTCGGGATAGTCAACAAGTGCCTCTCACCAAAGCACGCTGGATGTGACAAGGGCAACGGCAATATTCTTCGGATCTTCCACGACATGTATTCACACGGAACAACGACGTGGCACAGCTGATCTGGAATGATCTTGCTGAACAGATCCGGCAGAAGCAGAATAAGAAGTCGAAGAATCTGTCGTATGCTAGGTGGTTTTCAATGCTTATAGCACATTTCATGGAGGTTCACACGGACATTCCACATCTGCCTCCTGGTGGAAACTACCAACCCCCAAGCTCAAGTTCTTCCATTACCCCAAGCTCACAGACCTCGATCGGCCATTGATGCCAATCTCTTTTGACCTTCTCCGTCTCGTCGACCCCACGGGAGACGTGTATAGACTCTACTGTCGGGAAAATCATCTCATCGAGGCGATGATCCGAGGGCCCCCGACAGACTTTAATGTGAGCCCTCCCCAACAATCAAGTCCTGAGGCTACGCTAATCGATAAAGTAGCCCGGGAACTAGAACTGGAGTCTCCAACTCAAGAAGATCCAATGCCAGATTCGGTCGCCACTCTGATTGATGAAGTGGCATGTGAGTTGGAAATAGAAGGTCCACATAAAGAACTCGAAGCAGAGGGCCCAATCATTGTAGAAGTGCTTCAGGAACCACTTGAGGAAGTCCTAGCAACGAAGCACCGCTCGAAGCTGAAACGGGGCCCAGCCCACTTCGAGAAGCGATTACGCCTGAAACCGAGGCCTTGATCTCCATGATCGCACCCAAAGAGCCTCAAGTGATAGCACAAGCCCGTGAGGAAGTTGAACGCATACCATCTCCTCACACGGCTTCCTCTTCAGAAGCTACGGCATCAGATGAGGATATTCAACTGGTCAGACCATGTGCTCTGATTCATTATTTTGAATTCTGATCCAGGAGCACTACCAAAGTGTTTCAAAGGTGCTTCACGGTCACGACTCCAATCAACTGCATCAATCGACATTGCTGTCACCACAACCACGTCAGATACGATGTTACTTCTCACTCCAAGTGCTGATGATCACTTCGCTCAATCTTGAGCCGCAGCACGAAGTTCCTGTGTCAACAGAGGTCGAGACTCAAACTCTCACCATCACCGGCCCTGTGCTTCAGGTGTCTGATATGCAAGTTCAATCAGAACTTGCAACAACATCCATAGATGCGAACCTTCTAGATTCAAATCGAGGATTGGATGGAAGTCTCGAAACGTCGCAACCTCAAGCGACGATGAGCCAACCTAATGAGCCGGTGTTCACTCAAGAGTTGTCAACAGGCGACATCAGTCGACCTGGTTCATCAAGACGTACTACGAGCGCTTCAGTGATCTCCGCTGATGTCGTGACGGTGGAACGCCAACCCGACCCCACCACGGAGGCGTTAGACATGTTTGTGACCGAAGCACGACTCAAAGCCGCTCTCTCCGAAGCATTAAAGTCCTTTGAAGACCAGTTGATGGAGAGAGTACACACAGCTATCGAGACGTCCCGCCATGATACCGGGAAAGCACCCATCTCAGAGGCTCCTTCGTCATAACTTAACCTCACACCCACACAACCCATACCCACTGACCCATCGTTCCAATCACCCATCCTTATAAACCCATACACTGTCCCCACCAGCGAGCTCCACTCAATTTTTGTTGCCCGGCTATTTGGACTTCCCAATCGAACGCCAAAAGAAGAAGATCTTTTCTGGCGTCTCGTGGATCGTCATGGACTCCTGGCCCAGCCACACAAACATGCCGTTGCCAGGCTCCCACTCCAAACGTCGGCATGACGATCCTGACGACCAGGATCGTCATGAGGGGGACAAGAGGACGATGATATCTACGAGTGGTCAAGGACAAGACCAAGGTCAAGGCTCGGGCATGGCACAGACAAGTACTGGAGCTGCTGAAACCTCACGACCCACAACACGCTCACAAACCCAAACCACCACCACCACCACCCACCGCATCCAAACTCTTAGCCCAAACGAACCACCCACCTTAAGGATGCCTCCGCCCACATCACCAACGACTTTCACAAGCCCGTTGCTTCCACAAAAGGAAGCAAGTGCAGAAATGCTCCTAGCAGTAGCTGACACTCAAGCACCTTCAAGCTTGATCGCTCCAGACTAGTCGAAAACATCAAGACGTGGAGTCGACCCATATGAAGTCCTCAACCAATACATTTTCGATTGAAAGTGGTTGACCTACAGCCTACCCACCGACATGGCACAGAGAAGGCTTAAGGACCCTCGACATTTTTTACGACTAGCTTCGGTCGACCTAGTTCTAATATAAGACGTAGAACTTCAGGAAGGCGAAGATCATGAGTTGGTTCCCCCAAGGCTACCAGAGTTGATTGCTCAACGAGCGGACACCCCTCGAAGACTAACTCCAGGGACCGTTCGAGTCGACACGCCATGGGAGAACATAAGAATAGAAATCCCCATCTTAGAAGATGTTCGTCAGCAAATACGGAGGTCATCGGACAAAATTCAGAAGTTGAACGAGTTGAAGCTCAGAGGCATCTCTTACTGGGATCAGCAGAAAAGGATGACCTATCTTTACATGCTAACCCAACTCGGACCTGATCGGAGATTGGGGATTGCTAAGAGTCAGCTGAAGAGCCACTTAAAGAATTTATCTCCAATATGTCAGCTGATAGGAGTCTACCATGCGAAAGGCGGTCTTCCAACTCCAATTTACGTCATAGAGCGGATAGACCCAACTCGAGAAGAGCTAAATGAGAGCGATTTACCATACATTCCTGCCGAAGAGATCTACCATCTCTACCCAATGTATGTAGAGAAGTACAAGGATCCTCAATGCTTTATCAAGAAGGAAGGGCTCGAGGGACTCTATAGATTCATGGTGCGCGAAGTCAAGTACTTTGCCGCACACGACCTTCAGATGGCTCTGAAGAGCAACATGAAGAAGGTCAACATGACAGCTCCGAGACATGAAGTGTCCTCAAATCGATGGGCTTCCCATCAATCGCATCTTCCTGAATCAAGTTAGAGCTATCACCTATATCAACACTACTGCTTAGAAGACTAGGCTGATGCTAATAGCTGATGTTAAGAAATTCTGTGATGGGACGCTCAAAGTAATCAGGAGGAATATCAAGAGAAGATTAGAAGAGATTGATGAAGAGACCAGGTTGCCCAATCACAAAAGAGTAAGAGAGCAACCACTTCTGACTGAACTACTTTAAGCCGTCGAGGAGTGACTAGAGCTGAGGGACACAATAAGGAACTACGAGCATGCGCTGGGCTTGTACAAGTCGTTCTATGCCCAACGAGGGCAGATAGTGCAGAAGGGAAATCAAGCACAATGGGGGAGAACGTAGAATACACTTTAGAATTGTGCTTTGATTTTATTAGCTGTCTTCGTAATTGAGGCGTTTCTTGTATTTGTCCTTAGTTTAGGACTAGTTTGTTATTTATACCAAGTTTGTTTGGTATAATACCATTGTAAACATTGACCCTAATAGAGAAAATTATTGAATTGATCCGAAAGGCTTGCATTCTAATTTATAGAAAGAGAAACACAGAAAACTTTCTCTCACTAGGATCATTCTCTCTCGAGTTCTTCAAAGAAGGTTTTCGATCGAACTTAGCTTTTCTATAGATCGGCATCGGATGGTGTTGTAGATCGGCAGGCTTGGGGTTGTGGAAGAAACGCAGTTTGGGTGGTCTGTACTCACCACCTGGAGGCAGACGTGGAGAATCGTCGTGAACATCCATGAGATGACTGATGAGCATGGAGAACCATCTAGTGTACGGTAGATTCTCCGACTTTCTTATTTCCTCTATCGGACTTGATTTGCCAGATCATTCCAGATTAGCTAGGCCACATCGAAGTTCCTCGAGAAGACAATTCCGTGAAAGAGCCTTAGAATATTCCCGTTTCCTTTGTCAAAGCCGACATGTTTGGGAGATAGACACTTGTTGATAATACTAAACAAGGTCTTCCAGTGCTGAGTAATACCGCTGCTCTGGAATTGAGCTAGTTTGGCCAGTGGAGGCTTGTACCCCATCTATAGGAAATCTCTCACCAATTCAGCATCCGTGGATAGAGGGTCATAGCTCTGACTGTAAGGAAGGTCCAACACCGTCCCGAGTTGTTCCTTGTCCAGCCTTAAGTGCTTCGTGTTGAGCCTTGTGGTGTACAGGTACGACCCATCAACTAGATGACCAGTGATGCAGTCCCAAATTTGCTGCAAATACACCATAGGTATCGATGCTGTGAGCGTAAGCGCGGGCCGTATTTGATGTCCTTCGAGAATTGACACTATAATCTGTCCGGGCACCGAAAGGTGGCAAGGTCGAGCTGATAATTGTGTTTTGGACAGGCAAATATTTAAGCGTGGGGTAGATGTGATTATATTCGGGATAAGCTGGCATCTGTAACAAAATAGGAAACTCAATTTAGTTCATTTCCAGACAAATAAGTCATTTAAGATATATGGCGTAGAAAACTAGATTGATATTACGATATGTTATCTATGTGTTTGCTATGTCTGAAATATGAGTTAAATGACTTTTGAAACTTTTAAGGAATGAAAATTGTATTTTGAAAATGACTTAGAAAGTTTTCTTTTGAAAATAGTTCGAATGTAGTGAAAAAGACTTAGAACAATTTCATAAGTGTTGAAAAGTGAAGTATAATAGGGCACTGTTCATTCCGTGTTATTTGTCGATCGAAAAACTTTTCTCGCTGAAATGTCCAGTAGTGAATGTAAAAATGACTTAGAAAATTTTGTCTAAGTATTCTAAGTTACTATAGTACTGCAGCTCCGTTCTTTTGCGATCGAAAAATAGTTAGACATGAAATTTTGCCATTGAGAAAAGTTTGCGAGACTAGAAAACTTTTCGATTTAAAAATTTACGAGCGAGAAATAATTTTCGATATTTGGAAAGTTTTCGCTGCGAAGTTTGTCTATCGTATAAATGATATCAAAACTAATGTTTTCCCCGCGAAATTTTGTGATCGAATATAACAATATCGAAAAATCAAGTTTTTTCCGCGCAAAGTTTTATGATGGAGAAAAGGTTTGTCGAAAACTTGATTTTTTCGCCACTAAGTTTTCGTCGAATAAAATGATATCGAAAATAAGAGTTTTTCGCAGATAAGTTTTTCACTCGAGAAAAATTGCATCAAAATAAAATTTTCGAATGTAAGTTTTTCGCTTGAAAAAATGATATTGAAAGTTGAAATTTTTTGTTGATAAGTTTTGCGGTCAACTAAATTTTTTATCAAAGAAAACATAATTTTACGACCGAAAACCTTTTTCGAGCAGAAATTGTTTTTCGACCGAATAGGTATTCGATAGACAATGTTTGTGACCGAAAAAGTTTTCGACACTTTAAACTTTGCAAACAACACAGTCGAAAATCGAATTTTTAACTCGGAAAAGACCGATTTTCGAAAACCAACACTGAATAATAGCTCGAAATAATGAAAACCCCGGTTCGAATCACATGTATTAATGTTAGAAATCGTGAATTTGAAGAATTCAGATTGAACAATTTTTGTGATTGGACTAAAACTCAACTAAGTATACGGTTAGACATAGGTGAAACCGGATACCAGAAAGCGGTTCAACAGGTGCAACCAGTAACCGGATGAAGACTGCAACCGGAAGACCAGTAAAGATCGGAAAGCAGATACCGGATGGGCCACGTGGTCAAAGATTCAAAATCATTCAAGGCGCGGCAAATTGAAGACTTCTGACATACCTTTAATGAAAGGCTGGAATGAGGAGCCAAGTTGAAGTCAAGCCAAGCTCAAAGAGGACTAAAGCAAATGGCACAACCTGAACTGCAACCAAGACCGGACAATATCCATTCCGGGTAAAGAACATTTAATGCACTATCCGGTACAAGGAGCTATCTCTCAACGGCTCTCAACATCAAGCCCAACTATAAAAAGGAGAGAGGCATGATGAAGGAAAAAACTTCACCAACATTAAGCGAAAAACAAGTGTATAAGTTCTAGCTCTCAAGCGATTAAGCATAAAGCATTTAGGTGTTGTCTTCACTGTACGTAGACCGAGTTTTGGTTAGTAAGTGAGTTTTTCTCAAGGGACTGTAACAAGCTCTTGAAAGTAAACGGACTGTAAAAAGCTGTCTAAGTGGTGTCTAGAAGTTTAGTTAGCCGAGTATAGCCGTGTGGGTTGTACTGTGTTAGTCTAGCTAAAATGGTTGAGCAACAGGGGTTGTAAACCAAGTCTTCTAGTGATACCTTCGTTGCGGGGAAGAAGGGGAGACGTAGTAGATTTTTGACTCCGAACTTCCAGAAACAAACTGGTGTTCCTTTGCAATCACACACACACAAATCACATCTTCCATCCGGTCTTGGTTCAAAACTGATCGGTCTGCTTCCTCACAAATCACACACGGTAAAATATCAAGCACCGATATCTACCTTAATTGGTTGAGTACCGAAAAAGAGACGAGTGTTTATTCACCCCCCTCTAAACACACAACCGATCCTAACAAGTGGTATCAGAGCGGGTTACTTGATATTTTATTTACTAACCATGACTTCATCAAACAAGCTTCCTATGTTTAGCAGGGAAAATTTCCTTGAATGGAAGATAAGGATAATGGCTCATCTCTGCGCACAAGATGATGAAATGATAGATGTGATAAATACAGGACCGTTCGTGTTCAATCAAGTAAACGTACGACATGCCGTACATCCTAATGAACCACAAGAAGTTCCAAAGGAAAGACACGAGCTGATAACCTTAGAGAGACGAAAGGCAAATCTCGACAACGTCGCTAAAGACACCCTGTTCAAAACACTGGACATGGGAATATTTAGGCAGGTTATGGCATGTAAGACCGCAAAGAAAGTGTGGACCAAGCTTTGTCAAATCTGCAAAGGAAATGACCACAAGGGAAAATAAACTCGTTGTCGCCATTCAATAATACGACACCATCAGAATGAAGCCAGGAGAAACCATGGCTGACTTTGAGGAGCGTTTTTGCTCCATTATCAACGATCTCTCAGCACTAGGGAGACAAATGGAAAATAGGGACATGGAGATCAAACTAATGCTGCATGATCTTTTTGCAGATTTAAAAGCCTACGAGTTCGAGCTCCAGACAAGACTGGAGGAGGTGATACCGGTTCAACCAGTGAAGGCACTGGCAGCAGCAGAATCCTCAAAAACTGCCGATGAAAAGAGCGAAGAAGCTATGGCTCTCTTCATCAGAAAATTCGAAAAGTTCATGAAAACAACTCCGAACAAAACACCACGAGGTAAGCAGGGTGGAAAATATGAAGATTCTAACACATGCTTTAACTGGGGCAGGACCGGACGTTACATAGCTGACTGTCCCAAAAAGAAGAAAAGATCAAAGGAGGCAAACCGATTCAAAAGCAAGAGAAAATCACGCGCCCTTGCAGCTGAAAAGAATACCCGCAGATGGGATGACACGGACTCAGAAGAATCCAGCTTTGAAGAAGAATTGAGCGAATGTGAAAGTGAGAAAGAACTCGCCTGTCTGATGGCAGATCAACCAAACCCAGAATCTGAATTCAGCTATGAGGAGGTATTAAATGCCCTCCAGAACATGGCTGATGAATACTGGAAGCTAAACGAAAAGCTGACGGATGCAGAAAAGGGAAAGACACCGGTACACGAAGATATCGGATCCCTGGTTGAGAGAATTACCTAGTTGAGAGAATTACTCAATTAGAGGAAGTAACAGGTTAAGAGAAACCGCCGAGCTGAAGAACTCGGAAAATCAGAAGTTGTCGATGATAGTCTAGACTTGGACAAGATCGTCTAAAACGCTCCACTGTCTTCAAGGAACAATGAAGGATACTGATGACTGGACAGGTCTTGGTACATAGAACAAATAAATACTAAAGAGGCGTGGACATCTTGTCAACCGACTGTCCCAAAGGTAATTAATTTTGTTCATCCCTCTGATTATAATCCTAGTCCAGCACCTCCGATAAACAGCCCTAAGAGGACTGGACTAGGATATGTAAATAACTCCAAATCCTCAGTCCCACACAGAAACACATTATCTCAGAAGGTAAGGGAGAATACTGCTAAAATAAATAACATCCCACGATGAAGGGAAGGACCTCAACAGTCAAGGGGGAATGTTCATAATACCAGACCGGAGCCCCAAGGATATATAAAGCCTAGATACCGGTCTCAAAATAGAAATAATAATAAATACAGACACCTAGTAGATCCGGCTACTGGTAGATACGTTAGGGTAATCCAAGTTTGGATACCTAAGAATCTAATTCCCAACTGGACCCAAGTCTATATGGGTACCATAGATTCTGTCTGTAGGAATACTTGCAGGAACTCAACCAGTCCAGCTGGCTTTTAGACAGCGGATGCTGTCGGCACATGACCGGAGAAAGAAGACTTCTCACGGACATTAAACCATGTGCGAAAATGACCATCACTTTTGGGGATAACGGCAAAGGTGAGACTATAGGCAATGGTAAGATTGTCTATGGTAACCTAACCCTTAGGAATGTATACGTTAGAAATCTACACTACAATCTAATAAGCGTTAGTCAACTAAGTGATACTAGGTATGAAGTTAATTTCAAGCATGATAAGTGTCTTGTTAAAAACAAGGGTGGGAAATCAATACTAACCGGACGAAGAACCGATGGCACCTACACGATAAACTGGAATGAGCAAACTGCTCATACCCCAACGCGTTTGGTCGCTGGTGAGTCCAAGGTTTGTCTATGGCACAAAAGATTAAACCATTTAAACTTCAAAACTATTTCAATCTTAAGTAGGAATAACCTAGTTAAAGGTCTACCTAAATTAACATATGTTAAAGATAAAATCTGTTCAGCATGCCAACTAGGTAAACAGATCAGGTCAACCTTTACAAGTAAAGGAAACGTACTGTCAGACCAATGTTTGGGTCTATTGCATATGGATTTATTTGAGCCAGTTTCGGTAACTAGCTTAGGGGGAACTACGTATACACTAGTAATAGTCGATGACTACTCTAGGTTTACTTGGGTTATATTCCTAAAGACTAAAAATCAAACCCCGAATGGACTAATTAAATTCTTTAACAGAGTAGAAAATGAAAAGAATGCTAAAATTAAAACAATTAGAAGTGATCGAGGGACTGAATTCCTCAATTTTACCCTAACATCGTACCTTGAGGACCATGGTATACGCCATGAGTTGTCTGCTGCCAGGACACCTCAGCAAAATGGAGTAGCTGAAAGAAGAAACCGAAAGCTTAAAGAAGCAGCCAGAACTATGCTAGCCGATGCAGATATCTCACAAAATTTTGGGTAGAAGCAATTAATACCGCTTGCTACACACATAACCGGTCAATGATTTGCAAGAGTCAAGGAAAAACACCCTACGAAATCTGGACTGGAAACATCCCCTTCATTAGTTACTTCAAAACGTTTGGAAGCAGGTGCTTCATTCACGACAATGGAAAGAATCATCTAGCCACCTTTGACAACCGGGCCGACAAAGGCTTCTTCTTGGGATACTCAGCCGTCAGCAGAGCAAACCGGGTGTTCAATTGCAAAAGTCTCTGTATAGAAGAGTATGCACATGTGGTGTTTGAGGAATCTCAGCATGAGAACAGCACTCCACGAAACTCCAATCGGCTAAGCAATCAACTGGAAATTCAAAATCTGGATGACTTTAGTGAAAATGAGGAAGCGGTATGCGAAGCTAATGAATCACTACAACCGGTGGTAGAAGAGACTGGAGTCCCAAATGAGCAGATACCGCAAGATGCTCCAGTTGAGCAAAATCCTCCCGTGAATGAAGAAGTTGTTCAGACTGAAATTGTATCAGGAAATCCAACAGAACCAGTCAACCCTCAGGAAGAAGATCAATCTGAGGGGGAATCCATCAAATGGAATCGGACCAAACTCAATCATCCTAAGAGGCTAATCATCAGAGATCCGGCCAATCAAATCCCAACATGTTCATTCATGCCTTCATATCTCAAATACAGCCTTCAAAAATAGAAGAAGCACTTCAGGATAGTGACTGGATTGCTGCCATGCAAGAAGAGCTGAATCAGTTCAAAAGAAGTGATGTGTGGACATTGGTTCCAAGACCCTCTCAAACAGTGATCGGAACCAGTTGGGTATTTAAAAACTAGTTAGATGAAAATGGACTGGTAGTGAGAAACAAGCAAGACTATGATGAAACATTTGCACCGGTAGCTAGACAAGAAGCGATCAGAATCTTTCTAGCCTATGCTGCATTTAAAGATTTTAAGGTGTGTCAGATGGATCTCAAAAGTGCATTTCTAAGTGGAAAATTCTCAGAAGAAGTCTATGTAGCTCAACCTCCAGGGTTCATAAGTCACGAGTTTCCAGATCATGTATACCGGTTGAAGAAAGCTCTATATGGACTCAAGCAGGCACCTCGAGCTTGGTACGAAACGTTAAAATCTAAATTTTTGATAGATAATGAATCCTCCATTGGCAGTGTGGACAAGACATTGTTCCGGTACACGAAGGGAGAAGACCTACTTATCGTACAAATCTATGTCGACGATATCATTTTCGGGTCAACCAACCCGAAGTTATGCAAGAGATTCTCCAAGCTAATGCAGGACCATTTTGAAATGAGCATGATGGGTGAACTGACGTTCTTTCTAGGATTGCAAGTCAAGCAGTTAGAAACTGGAACCTTCATCAATCGGGTGAAATACACCAAGGAGTTGCTTAAAAGTTTCGGTATGGAAAACTGCTCAGAAGCGTCTACTCCAATGAGTGCATCAATCAAACTGGAGAAGGATGAAGGGGGAATAACAGTAGATGTGACCAAATACCGGGGGCTTATAGGTTCGTTACTATACCTAACAGCCAGTAGACCGGATATTATGTATAGTGTCGGCCTATGTGCTCGGTTCCAATCAGATCCTAAGGAGAGTCACTACACTGCAGCCAAAAGGATACTGAAGTACGTAAAGGGAACAGTCAACATTGGACTACGGTACCCTAAGGATTCCAGTTTACCCTTACATGGCTTTACTGATGCAGACTATGCAGGTTGCAAGATAGACAGGAGAAGCACCACTGGAACATGCCAGTTCCTTGAAGACCGGCTAATCTCATGGTTTAGCAAGAAGCAAACTTCCATCGCAACCTCAACTGCCGAAGCTGAGTACTTAGTTGCTGGAAGTTGTTGCTCACAGTTCCTATGGATCCAGCACCAATTGGCGGATTAGTGAGTAAAGGAGTCGGACACGCCAATCTTCTATGACAATACAAGTGCCATTGTAATCACGCAGAATCCGGTATTTCACTCAAGGACGAAGCACATAGAGATCAGACATCACTTCATCCGAGACCATGTGCTCAAGAAGGAAGTTTGACTGGAACATATCTCAACGGACCGACAAGTGGCAGACATCTTCACGAAACCGCTCCCCGAAGCTAAGTTTACCTTCTTTCGAAATGCCTTAGGACTATTAGATTTATCTTAAAAGTCCTAGCATGAAGTTAGGGGGAACGATGTTACATCAAATTGATTGATATGACGCAGTTGCCTAGACATTACAGAAATATTGCATTTTGATGATTTCAGTGCATACCCTTCGTATTTCGGTCATTCTTTCATAAAAACCAGCTCATACACTTATCCCAGTCGGTTTCAGCCAAAATCGATCTTAGTCAACATCCACTAAAGAAACTTAAACATATAAAACATTATATCATTTTAAGCTGAGCTTTTACTATCTGTACCGAATTCCTTCTGAAATCGGGACTTGTTTTTACACAATGGATATACACACTACCCATACTAGCTGCTTAAAGACCGACCTTGCTTCAATAACTGCACTTCATCAATGCACACATTAGAAGTTATGTTTTGGTATAGCTGGCTTCGAGCTTGCAGGGTTATCTAAATACGTGAATAGTCTTGTCTTCCACGAATCTCTAAATCGGACAAGACATAAAGCTGCGGAGTATTATCAGAAGCGATAAGGATTGCGGAATTACTGTATCGGACAAGACCCATAATACATCGCGACATGATTTCTTAAGTATTTAAGGACCTCGTCCCTATCTTGAAGCTCATCAGCTCAAAATCAACTCCGTTCATTATTCCTAGACTTTCAAAATCTCCCAAACCTTTCGTCAGAAAGAAACTCACAACCAGAAAAAGCCTCGCAGTCACTAGCCAAAATCCGGTCACTCTCTTTTCAGATCACCTAAAAGTTGCACCGATGGCTCGACACAGGGTGGAAACCGACCCAATAGGGCATAAAAAGACCTTTTGGTTGTCAAATAAAGACATAAAGACGTTCTTTCGGACCAGCAATAACTTAAATGCCAAAGGCAAGGAAGGCTGTCTCCGAGATGACGCACTTGGACAGTGCGAGATGAAAGTGACAAACCCTGGGCCAGTCTCTCGCTTGGAGTATTAGCCGAAAAGAAGATGCCGCGGGCAGGGCAGACCATCCTGGAGCTACCGCTCAAGGACACAGAGAAGAAGATGGCGCCCAACCCAGTATCTTGGTGGACCTCGAAATACTGAGAACCCACCAAGAAACGAAACTAGAGTAGAAGAGCGGATGCCGGCAATTGAATGCCATGCCAGACGGTATCCCTCCGCTCCTATCGGTTTCGTTGTGCTTAACGATGAGAGAACAACCGTAATGTTGAATTTTTGTGCAAAGATATCTCCCTCCCCTGGACAATCTCAGTAAAGCTTCAAACGCGGGAATGTGAAGCTCTTCCAAGAGGGAGATGACTACCTTCTTAAAACTGGACAAATGATTGTCAAAAAGGGGGTAGGACGGTACTGCTAGTTGAGGAGAAAGAGCAGTACTGATGAAACAGAAGGTCAAAACCGGTCGTACCAGACAGACTGGAAAAAGCCATCAATCGGAAGATTGAAGAACTGGCCCAGTCTGAGTAATAGATAGGCTATAACGGTTGTAATAGATTGGTAGCTTATGTATCAAATCTTTTAGATATAATAAATACCTTTCTGCTTCGTTGAGTTTCGACAATCACCAAAAAGGGGGAAACTGTTAGAAATCGAGAATTTGAAGAATTCAGATTGAACAGTTTTGGTGATTGGACTAAAACTCAACTAAGTATACCGGTTAGACATAGGTGAAACCGGATACCAGGAAGCAGTTCAACAGCTGCAACCAGTAACCGGATGAAGACTGCAACCGGAAGACTAGTAAAGACCGGAAAGCAGATACCGGATGTGCCACGTGGTCAAAGATTGAAAATTATTCAAGACGCGACAAATTGAATACTTCTGACATACATTTAATTAGAGGCTGGAATGAGGAGCCAAGTTGAAGTCAAGCCAAGCTCAAAGAGGAATAAAGCAAATGGCACAACCTGAACTGCAACCAAGACCGGACATTACCCATTTCGGGTAAAGAGCCTTTAATGCACTGTCCGTTACAAGGAGCTATCTCTCAACGGCTCTCAACATCAAGCACAAGTATAAAAAGGAGAGAGGCATGATGAAGGAAAAAACTTCACCAACGTTAAGCGAAAAATAAGTGTATAAGTTCTAGCTCTCAAGCGATTAAGCATAATGCATTTTGGTGTTGTCCTCACTGTACGTAGACCGAGTTTTGGTTAGTAAGTGAGTTGTTCTCAAGGGACTGTAACAAGCTCTGAAAAGTAGACGGACTGTAAAAAGCTGTCTAAGTGGTGTCTAGTAGTTTAGTTAGCCGAGTATAGCCGTGTGGGTTGTACTGTGTTAGTCTAGCTAAGAAGGTTGAGCAACAGGGGTTGTAAAACCAAGTCTTCTAGTGATACCTTCCTTGCGGGGAAGAAGGGGAGACGTAGGAGATTTTTGACTCCGATCATCCAGAAACAAACTGGTGTGCTTTGCAAACACACACACACAAATCACATCTTCCATCCGGTCTTGGTCCAAAACTAACCGGTCTGCTTCCGCACAAATCACACACGGTAAAATATCAAGCACCAGTATCTACCTTAACCGGTTAAGTACCGAAAAGAGACGAGTGTTTATTCACCCCCCCCCCCCCCTAAACAAACAACCGATCCTAACAATTAAGCCAAATAATCATGTATATAATCCTTAATCAATGTGAAAGGACATTAAACTAAGATAACAAACGAAAAAAATATTCAAACATCAGACGAAAGACTCCAAAATACCGATGCATAACATGATTCACGAAAACACTAGTTGACTGCCATTTCTACCTTCAAAAGGCGATTTTGGGTCGAGAAATATGGATTGGAGTAGAAAAAGGAATCGCATTTGGAAAAGATTTTGAGGGAAAATGAAATAGCTCTGTAACTGTTTCGATAAGGTGTTTTGCGTGTAAACCTTCGACTGCGAAAAGTGTTTTAAAGTTTTGGGCTGACAAGACTTATGGGCTTTCAAATAAATCAGGCCCAATACATTTTTCGATGGTTAGTCCGAGCGTGAAAATTACATTTTTGGCCCACTTTATACGAAAATTGATTCATGAAATATCAGAATTATCCCGTTTTCTAGTAAACTCACATAAAAAAAATCCCCCTAAATTTTATAATAAATGTAATTAACTCTCTATTTTGAATAATTGTGACGTCTGACTCCTCCGTTGAGCTTCAATAATTTCTTTAGCACTTAGAGAAAAACGTCAAAAATATTTGGAGCTAAAAGCATGAATTTGTATATGCTCCCCCAAAATTTGTGCACATAAATTATTTTAACGCAAATCTAGCATAATATGCATATATTTCACAATAAGCATATTAGAATTTCAATTTATGTCACGAGCACATAACACGCGTTTTAACAATTTCGCCTAGATGCATGGTCCCCTAAACACGCATATGAAAATTTGCGTAATCACATAAATTTGGAAAAATATTCGCACATAATCAATTCCATACCAATGCATATGCTAATGCATTTAAAATGTGCAAATGCGAAGGAAAAATAATTTCGCTTTTAAATCAATTCCGTGCCAATGCAGATTAAAATTGCATTCAAAATTTGCGAAAACATATTGCAAAAATATGTAATAGAAAAGATTCAAGAAAGAGAAAAAATTAAAGGAAAATTATTTTATTAAAGAAAAAATCGAAAAAAAATGTTTTATTATTGTGGGGTCAGATTATGCTACTTTGATCAGTATCACGCATAAATTTCACATGACACGTAGAAAGATAACATGCCATCAAGTCAATTCGTCAAGCTAAAGTCCTAAGTGATAGCTTGAACCATTTTGAGAACTCTCACTAGGTTCGCTCATAGTGCCCTATTAGTTTTATCTTGGGATTTATATGATTGATATATCACTCAAGTCAACACAAGCAAAATTATATCAATTAACCTGTTGTCGAGGCGCTTTTAATAATTTCACCTAGTGAAAGGCCGTCGTTTTGGAATCAACGGTACTTTTGTGAGATTTTATCTTGGCGTTGACTTAGAAGGGAAGGAAAGTATTTGGGAATTAGTGATCTTTAATCTTCTTCGTCCTTTTCTTCTTCTTCCTTTCCACCAGCATTTTTGATTTGATTCTTCGTTTTCTTTCATCCTTTAATATTTTAATATCTTCCACACTTGCTCAAGCTAAAGCTCATCTTCTCTGCGAGACTGAGAGATTATCTAAGGACAAGTTCATCTTGTTGGTTCTCGGGCCGATACAGTGCTCCTCTTCTTTTCATCCCTAGGAAGGTTTCAAAGATTATCGTAGGAGAAGTTCACAGTTATGGAATTCGAACCCAAGGCCGTGCTCCTCTTCTCGTTGTCTCGATATAAGACCGGATTATCGTTGGAGAAGTTCACTTCGTGGTGCTTGTGACGACCCTCATTTTTTTTCTAATAACTATTAGTGGCGGATTCCGCAACGAAAGTCGCGGAAAACCCATTTTATATAAAAACAAACTTTTCTCCACATAAAATACCATACATCGAAATTCAGTTTACAGATTCAACATAACACAATTTTTCAGTCACAAAATATTAAAACAAAACACACAACACTATTCCACAATCAAATATATTACAATATCTAAACGTTACTCCACAGGTCTTCATTCATGTACAACCCCGCACTCAAAAGTCCGTTGAGTCATTGCCATCAACCGGCCTTAGTCGCGACGTATCTCGACGTTGGACTCAATCGTACGTACAACACGTAAACTCTGAGCTACTGCACAAAAGGTGAAAATATGCATGAATGCAGCGTGCTCTCACTCCACGTCCCTAGAGACATCACAATAAATGCACGCTCGACTTTTCCCTCCCATTTCAACCTAATACATCTCAACACGTCACAACAGGTCCCTAGGCTAGACTAGGCACCACGCGCGCACAATAAATATAATTGGTCGCTCACGCCAGTACTCAAGCTATAGCCTACGCTGGTAGTATACTTGGTCGCTCCGCTGATAACCGATGGTTTGCACCTCTGACTGCACTCCCATGCATCTGAGTAGATGAGTCGCTCATGCCCATCTCCCATCCGACGGTTTGCACCTCAGACTACACTCCCATGTGTCTGAGTAGACGTGTCCCTCATGCCCATCTCCCACCTGGTGCACTAGTACTAACCTCAAACTCTTCATCCCCAGCCAAGGCCCCACGACCTCTTACAGGAAGGCCCACGGCCGTGGGGATGTGACAGACATACTCCACGGCCACTGACCTGAGATCCCACGGCCGTGGGGCTAGGGCAGTGAGCTTGGGCAGCCACTGCCCCAAGCCCACGGCCTCTGACCCAGGGCCCCACGGCCGTGAGGCCCTGGCAGTAGCCCTTGCCAACCTCCCACGGGCATGGGCTTCCATTGTGGATTGCCAAGCATACGATCCTATCTACGCCAGATACCAGCAAGAGCTCGCTGCTGATTATACCAAGTGAACTCCTGACTCGTCGATGGAAGAGAGATAAGGTCGGCCCGTAAAAGACCCGCCCAAAAATCGGACATATCAGGCACTTGAGGAGTGCCCCCACGCCCCTCGCCCGCATAGGATTGTGTTGAAATCTCCAGTCACTACCCATGCATCGTCCACACGTAACGCAGAGTACACATTCGTCCCGTCTAGATTTCTCCTTACACGAAAGAGACAAACATATGTTCCCTCGTATCAAGCTGTTCCACATGACAGTGTACAGCTTGGCTAGATTTCGCGTTAACTGTCACGCAAAGCCACGAAGGGTCCCAACCCACCCAAATACGGGTACCAGGTCCCTCATCATAGTCAAAGAACCAGGTCCAACGCGCCCTGAGCCCATCCAAAATGCATGCTGTGTTGGACTCAGCCACTCGAGTCTCAAGAAGTCTAATAAGTCGTAACCCACCTCGAACAATCCATTCCCCCATCGCCCTTTTGTGGTCTTGCCAGTTAAGACCACGCACGTTCCACGAACCGATCGCAATCATGGAATAACCCCAGAAATGGTTGCATTCGCTTAGGGCCTGTAGTAAGTGGATTTGCCTCTAGAACATCCTCATCATGTTACCGCCATAGCAAAGCGAAGGAGTTGTGATCAGCTTGCTACCCCCCTCGATCATGGCTGGAGCGATCACGACGTGACCTCTCTTGGCGTGGCCTATCTCGAACCTCCACTCTACCGTCAGTAAGGATCGTCCGATTAGTAGCTTGCGGCTGCCCTTGTTGCTCTCGACCCGCCATAGTGGGCTGTCGCACTAGCGTCAGCTGTGGCTCGCTCTTGGGACATTGTGTGTCTCCATGAGCCCATGTCTCACATAATCTACATCTCTTCGGTCGCCATTCACATTCAACCTTAACTGGTATGGTCCTAGACATGCCCCCATCCTCGATCAGCAGCCCAAGGTGCACCATCTCCACAAAAGGCGTAGGAAGCGTTTTCATGATACATTAACACGCGTAATCAATCCGTTCACCTTTTTCCGTGATCCCATCAGCAAACAATGGCCGGCCAACAACGCTAGCAACAACGGTCAGCCCTGCTTTGGTCCATAACTCACTTGGGACATTCCATAGTTTCACCCAAAGGGGAACCTCAACAAGCTCCTTAGCCGACCCAGCCCCAACATCAGCAAAGGTCGTCGTGGGAGATGGCTGTAACGATTCCCCATTCAGAAGGATTGCGTTCTCCACCACCGCCGTCGTCACTACCATAGTCGGTGGGCTAGTCGTATGGGTAAGCGCCTCCTCGGCAGGTGAAACCCTAATCAGCGATTGATCATCATCATGAACAATGATCTCTTCGTCAACATCATCATCGAACACCACCGATCCCGTATCCATACAGCGCATAGCCCTAAGTCTGCCCTCGCCAACAGATGGCGGTGGGGTTTCTGCCCTACCCCGTGGGAATCGCCGGGAAAGTCGTGGAATCCCTTGGAGTTGTCCCTTGAAAACAACCGATCCACCCACGCGTCGCGGCGGCTCTATCTCCAACGAACCAGCCATCACGTTCGGGATCAGTGTAGACGTAGACCCACCCCACCACCATCTACTATCTGAGCCGCATCCCATCGAGCATTAGCGCTGTGTGCTGGCCTAGATCCCTGAACCCGACCGCCAGTTCAAGGAAATGCGCCCCGTCAAAACAGGCCGCAAATTCCTGATAGGTCGCACTCAAAGCGGCCAGATCTGGCATGGGTGGAATCCCGCTCTCCCCCACACAGAGTCCACAATCGTTGCAGGCGCTTGGCCCCCCGCCGCCGGCGAGGCTGGCGAAAAAGAATCCACCATCCGCAAACCCTAACCCATTCAAATCAACGAAACAACTCCCAAACTCAATCCCTCCCACACATGATCAGTGGAGAAGGGGTGTGTGATCACCGGTCAGCCTCTACCGTAGATGTTAGGCCGGAGACGACAGCGATCGAATATGAAACCTGCCAGTAAAGGTTTAAAAATTTCAAATTTGTCACTTTCTCTCTCTATACTTGCTTAAGTTTTTGCATAAATTCGTCACTTTTTTTACTGTATTTACTATAACCACTTCACCCGTAATTATGCAAATGTACATGATATGAATGAATGCGTTGCGCCTGGATCAAATAAAACATGTGCATCGATATCACATACAGATAGTTTACCCGTAATTATCGTGACCCCTCTTTAGCCTCTTCACGAGTCATTGTGAAGATTCGACCTTGCACTGGCGGTCTATAATCTTGACCTCCTGTATTTTCTCTTCGCGAACCTGAGCTATACTATCCTCGACCCCTTCCTCTTCCACGATTAGTGGAAGGTCCGCTAACTCTTGATTGGTCAACGATAGGTTCCGTTTGTGACATTGGGCAATTTATTTTTTGGAATAAGTCCCGTGTGTATATATATAAAAAATGGATGGAAGTACAAGATGAGTGAGAGCCAAACCCTCACAAGCAACCAGTGACAGACTATTGGAAATTAAAACCAAAACGCACACCAAATATACCAAGCTACACGCCAAAGTTGTCGTATGGCTGCCCCTTGGAGATAAAACTTAGCTGAAGTCCCACTAAGTCGCATGCAGACCATATCAAGGACGGCCGCCACAAGCCTGTCAGGAGTTGTGATTATCCCTTCTTCCAGCGCTTGTTACGTGCTTGCCAAATGTGGTAAACAAGTGAAGCCAAAACGTGACGATAAGCCACTGATATGATATGCTGGCTGCGCCAGCTCCTCAACGCCCACAAGACGGCCTCGCGCTAGTCCCTAAAAGGCCAAGGCCATCGGATATGTCGCCTTAGCAGCCGAAGGAAGTGGCGAGAAAACCCACAGTCGAAGAACAAGTGATGAGCTGTCTCATATCGTAGAACATCGCAAAGAACACATGCAGGGGTACCCGCTCTCTGCGCCACCCAAGGCTTGTCCCTCGTGGACAATCGATTGAGGATACTAAGCCAAAAGGATAAACTCATGCCTAGGAAACTTTAGAGGTCCCCCAAAAAGGGTCGCCCATGGCATAGGCTGACGACGAATACGCACGCCTCCCTGATCAAGCGAGCGGATGCTCGACCATCCGTCGCCCCATTCCAACATATCCTGTCACGGCTGCTCGGGTCAACTGAAGGAAGATGACGAGTAAATTTCTAGCCAAGTGTCCTGGCTGTCCACACCCGAAATATTCGCCCGTGAGCCATCTACAGACACCCATATGATTCTTCCGATAATGTCCAAATACCGATATCGAACGTCTCGCAGGTCTTGTCCCACCCATACTGCTCCTGGCGGGACCGCTTTGTGTTTTCATTGGTGTAGGTGCATTATAAGTCTTCTTCATTTTCTCACTTGATGATTATTCGCCTGCCTTTCTCTTACTAGTTTGAAAATTCCTCGATTCTATTTCCAACTTTTCAGCACGAATAAATATTGCCCTTAATCTTCCATATGATTCCATATCAGATGGTGTGATATGATTTTGCATCGTATAACGATGCCCTGCATCGAATCTTCGACATTTTCTTTCAGTGGCAACCATGTGCGGAGTATATCGAGACAGTTGATTAAACAATACTTCATATTCACCAACAGATTTATTCCCCTGTTTAAGTTCCAGAAACTCTTTTTCTTTCTGATCCCTATAAACCTCAGGCATGTAAGCATCATTGACTTCTCTTAAGAAATCCTCCCAAGTTAACACTAGAGGATGTACCATAATATCCGGGACTGTTTCCCACCACTCATACGCATGTCCTTGTAAGAGTGACACTGCATAATCAAATTTCTCCTCTGGCGTACTGCATCATATTAAAGATGCTTTCTATCCTTTTTAACCATGTCTCTGCCTCAGCAGGATCTGTTGTACCCACGAAATCCACAGCTCCCAATTTCCTTAACTTATCATATTGTCTTTCACGGGGAATTGTCAGGGGGTTTTCATGCTCATATTGCCTAAGCGTATGAGATGAATGTGATTCAGGTACGGCCAGTCTTACTCCTCTCCCGATCGTAGGTTCATCGTGTTCTACATGCATTGGTTCACTTACTGCGCAGAACCTAAAACCTAGGCTCTGATACCATACATGTAGCGCCCCATTTTCTTTTTCCTTATTTGCGCAGCTATTAAACTTTCACATAAAATTTTTTGCTTTTGTTTTCCTTTCATAACAAATCCTTTTAAACATAAACGAGAGTACATTTGGTCTAGTCGCTTTAACACATAATATACATATATTAAAGAATGATACAATGTAATTATTTTAACATCATACATTAGTTGCTAGTGATTCTTAAACTACCTTCACACAATGAATATAGGGGAGTAGATGAGAGCGTAGCCGGCCAACCTTGAATCCATGCTTTCGTATGAAGATGCACTCTAAGTTGCATGCTACATATCTACAGCAAATGTGGAAACAATTATTCAGAGTATGATCGCAACATGTTATTCCATAAACATATGACAACTTAAACTAATAGCAAATAAACAATTCCTTTTTTTTTGGAGGAAGTCCCGTGTACATACATACATATATATATATATATATATATTATATAGAGATTTCCTATGGTGCCCACCAACCATGAGCAACCACCGTGAGCACCGATAGCAGATATCTCGTTTTTATGTGTTTTTTCAATCTTTGACACGGTCATTACCTTTGTTGAAACTCCCAGATTAGTTGTCACCTAAATCCCCATCTTCGATAACGTTAATAGAAGAAAATTCGTCATTTACGTATGTCGTCCACACATGAATAATAATGATGAGTTTGTTTCTAAATCAACGTTATCGAAGATGAGGATTTAGGTGACAACTAATCTGGGAGTTTCAACGAAGGTAATGACAGTATCAGAGGTTGAAAAAACATAGAAAAACGAGAGATTTGCTGTCGGTGCTCACGGTGGTTGCTCACGGTTGGTGGGCACCATAGCAAATCTATATATATATATATATATAAATGGGTGAATGTACATGATGGGTGAGAGAGTTATCTCCCACAAGCAACCAGTAACAGACTACTGGAGTGAACAACCAATGAGATAATCGAAAAAGTAACTACCAAGCTACACGCCAAAGTCTCCGTATTGCGGCCCTCTGCAGATCAAACTTGGTAGATTTCCCACTATGGCACATGCAAACCGTGTCGAGCACGCATGCTACAAGCCTATCCGGAGTTGTGGTGGTTCCCTCCTTCCAGCACTTGTCGCGTGCCTGCCAAATATGATAAACCAGCGAAGCTAAGACGTGGCTATAAGAGGCCTGTAGAAAGTGTTGGCCACGCCATCTCAACGCAGCCCATAAGTTGCCCTCTCTCCAGTCCCTATATGGCCACGCCATCGAATCTGACGCCGCAATAGTCGCAGGCAGTGGCGTGAGAACCCACAGTCAAAGAATAGGTGCTCAACAGTCTCGTAGTGTAACGCACGTAGAGAACACAAGCAGCTGTCCCAGCGCGCTGTGCAACCCAAGGCTTATCCCTAGTCGAGAGACGATCACGAATACCAAGCCAGACGATAAAATCATGCCTGGGGACCTTCATGGGTCCCCCGAACAGGGTCGCCCAAGTGATAGGCTGTCGATGCATGCGTAGCGCCTCCTTGATCAAACGGGCCAAGACGCGGCCATCCGGCACCCCACTCCAACAAATGGTGGAACGCCTAGGATCAACCGGTGTGAGATGTCAGCTAAAGTTAGTGTACTCTTTCGTCGACCTTCCCGGCCAGTTCCACCCATGGGCGTCAATTACAGAACTCAGTCGGGTCCCCACTGGCAATCCCATCGCAAGCGGCTCTCTAGGGTATCGCTCCAGTAAAGGCGCAGCTTGCTTCCATGGATCCTCCCATAACCATACCGACGATCCATCTCCAATCCTAAGTGAGATGAGTGGTAGAACCATCGGTGATGTGAATGAGCTCAATCGTAAGCAAGCAAAGTTGAAGATTCAAATACCGAACGGGCCCGTAACAAGATTTCGAGCAAAGAAGTTCACGAAAATATTTAACACGCTCATATTGAAGGTTTTTGAAGAAGATAAGAACATGTTCATATCAACTCAGAATAAAGAGGGTCATAATATACTTTTCAAGAACTTGGTCGTGTAGAAACGACAATTTCAGAAAGTTCAGGGACTAAATTGCATTTACCAAAGAATTGAAGGACCAAAATGAAATTTTCGTCCTTGGGCCAGACCTGAACAAGATTTGCAAGATTTTATATTCAAACTAATTAGATACTTATTTAGTAAGATTCTCCTAGATTTTTGCTTAAATATCTATTAGTTTGTTATTTTTATTTCTGTATTTAGCCATAGCTTACTAGTATAAATATGTCTTGTTTCTCATTAGAGAAAACCAACTTTGATACATATATTTTCGAGTTTCATTATTGAATCTCTTCGAGTCTTTGTTACTCTTTCGTTCGACGTTCGAAAATCATCTATCTCTTGTAAAAGCAGTGCGTTATGAGAATAGATCTGAGTCGTACGGCTTTACACATCCGTTCGTGACACTTTCAATCCATCAAGTGTTCTCTATTTGGCGATCGACGCTGTGCGACTTTGGGACTCGGGGTCTCGGGTGAAATAGATAGGGGTTCCTTATCAAGTGGTATCAGAGCTATTCCACGTTTGTTTCGTTATCTAAGTTAGTTCGAAGAAATCAAGAAGGCGCAACACATCAAGCTTTTGCGTATCGGAGGTTTTCGTTCGTTCTTTTTATTTTATTTTATTTTTCTTCTCGTTCCTAAAAAGAATCTGAGAAAAAAAATCTGCAAAAAAAAAAATCTGCGAAAAAGTAAATCTGCAAAAAATCTGTGAGAATATGTAAATATATATATATATATATACGTATTATTATTATTTGGATTTCATAGGGGCTACGACGCATATTAAAGTCGTTTCGACTGTCGGGGTCTATTTTTCTTCAACGTGTTGCCAAGTACGAGTGGACGAATTCGATCAAGAGGACTAGAAGAGAGATTCTAGGGTTTACCGAGTGAGCATTTTTGCAAGTTCGAGTGAAAAAAAAGAAGGAAAAAAAAGAAAAAAATAGAAATAAAAGAAGAAAAAAAGCAAAAAAATAAAAAATAAAAAAAGTATACTAGAGAGAAAATAATAATAATAAATTTTTTTTTGTAGGCACTCTGTCAGACGGTTCCAAATCTGACAATAACGACATCGCCAATCCAAGTAATCGATTATTCGTGGAAGCAATAACCGCCCAGATGCAGCGAATGATGCAACAACAACATGAGGCAATAAAAGAGCGGGTAGATCAAGTCGAGGCAGCCGCACAACATAATCGCAATGGATCTCGTCAAGCACGCGACTACAGAGAGGAAACTCATCTATTCGCTAACGATGAATTTGAGAAGATGATCAACGACAAAGGAGGCAACCCGAACGTGATCGTGAAGACAGTGGAGGCATAAAACAGAAGATCCCAACGTTCCAGGACAAGAGTGATCCAGAAGCGTATTTCGAATGGAAGACAAAGACCCAATTCATCTTCAACTGCCACAACTATACGGAGCGCAGAAAGGTAACCTTAGCCGCGGCTAAATTTACTTAGTATGCGGTTGTTTGGTGGGACCAATTGTCGACGACGAGGAGGCAAGCTGGTGAGCGTGCGGTCGAGGCATCGGAGGAAATGAAGGCTATAATGCGTAAAATGTATGTGCCGCCTCACTACTATCGAGTGTTATCCCAGAAATTCCAAAGGTTACGACAGGGCAGCCGCACGGTCGAAGAATACTACCGCGATATGGAGATCGCCATGATCCGTGCCAATATTGTTGAGGATCGTGAGTCAACGATGGCCTGATTTCTCTCGGGGCTGGATTCAAATATTGCATATTTAGTTGAGTTGCAACACTATGTGGAACTAGAAGAGCTGATACACTTAGCAAATAGAGAGGCAGCTCAAGACGAGGGGCAATTCGAGGAATTCACGACTTTTTTAACTGCCCACGTGGAAGAGGAGCAATGATGCGGGAGAGCGGAATCAATTCAGACCACGTGGAGAAACGTCCAAGCCAAGTAGTTCAACAAGCGCAACGACGCCAATTGCAACTGCAAGCACCCCGAAGAAGTTTGACGCTCCAGTGACAAGAAACCGCGACATCAAGTGCTTTAGGTGTCAGGGGCTTGGGCATATCGCAAGCCAATATCCGAACAAGAGAACTATGACGATGATTGCTTCGGGGGAGGTAGTGATTGATGATGAAGAAAACTTCGAATTCGAAGAAACGAACGGAGATTTGGGGGAAGAAGTTGAAATATCCGCTGAACTTGTGTTGGTATCTCGTCGTGCCTTGAACGCGCGAGCAATTCAAGACGACCCGGAGCAGCGTGAGAACATCTTCCACACGCGATGCTACGTTGGAAATAAGGTATGTAGTCTGACAATTGATGGAGGAAGTTGCACGAATGTAGCGAGCGTGGCATTAGTGAGCAGATAGGCGCTTCCAACATCCATATCGACTCAATGGTTTAACTACGGCAGAGATGTGCGAGTCCAGAAGCAGGTGCTTATTTCATTCCCCATCGGCAACTACGAGGATTTAAGTGCTTTGTGATGTTGTTCCGATGGACGCTGGACATATTCTATTGGGACGACCATGGCAGTTCAATCGAAACCAAGCTGTCCGAAACTTGGGAATTTTGGAAATGGAGGATTTTCGAAACAAGGGTTTTCTAACTATATTGATTACGAAATTTAGTTCAAGTCCAAAGTAACTTTCGAAAAACCCTAATTACGTACTTAAGTTAATATATACTAACCTTATAACGTTTCTATATTTAAGGTTCGAGGGTTAGGAGACTTACAGTATGATAATTGTCGCATGATTCATGTAGCATAAAACATGTGCATGCACGAATTATTTGGGGTATTACGAGAGATGAGCGTGCATTGTATTATTCGCTTGAAAATGAATTATATTTGCCGATATTGGCATTTGATGTCGACTCACAATTGAGTCATAGCTAGTCCTACAAAGGCGCCATGACAGGATGTAAGCTGTCAAATATATGAATATAAATGATTTATATAGCGGGAGAGGGCGACCTGGACGAAACACATGTGTAAGCCAGAGTGCCAGGGAAGGCAGTCGCTAGATAGAGGGGCGACCTGGTGAATGGTGACACAGGGGAAAAACCCTAGTGGGACCTTAGCCGGAGTAGGCCAACTATCATATTTTTATCCATATTGGATTTGAGCTAATGATGGTGTGCTTAGCAAGTTAGGTGATGGCCCTGAGTGAAATAAGAGTGATATGAGAATATGAGTGATGGAAGCATTGGCGCGGATGCCTTTACGAGTTATGGGCACTTGCATTTCATGCATGATGTCCGCTTACTGAGCTTTATAACTCACCCCATATTTTATGTGTTGTAGGTACGTTTGAGTCAAACGTTGAGAAACGTCACGACTAAGGCAGGTTGACGACAATACTCCCACGGTCTTTTGAGGGCGAGGCTGTACATGGATGACGACCTGTGGAGAGGTCTTAGGGAGTCTTAAATTATTTTAATGTGTGAGACTAAGGTTCTTGTAAGATAAGACGTGTGCGAAATAAATGTGTGCGTAAAATATGATATTTGTATCGTGTGCTATTGTGATATATTTAATTTTAATAAATGGTTTTTGTAAAATGGGTTTTCTGTGACTTTCGTTGCGAAAATCCGCCACCAATTAGTAATAGAAAGTGAGGGTCGTTTCAGGTGGTATCAGAGCACAACCTCTCGCAGTACGGTGCTGGTTGAGGGACGAACCAGGCGGAAGCTGGTGGGCATGTGTCACCCGGGCCGTGGAGACGGGGGTGTGCCACTCGTCTACTCGGATGTATGGGAGTACAGTCCGTGGTGCTAACCATGGGGAGGGATACATGAAGGTCGACCTACCTTTTCGGGAGTCCATCTATAGAAACTCCGAAGTTAAGCGTGCTTGACTTGGGGCAATCTAGGGATGGGTGACCCCCTAGGAAGTTTCTCAGGGTGCGTGTGAGCGAGTGCACGAAGCACGCTCAAAGGTTAAATGGTGATATAGTGGGGACAGACTATCAGTCGGAGTGTGGTGGGCCCAACCCCACTAGTCCCGGTAGGAACCGATGCTACAGTGACACCAGGTATGTGACGGGTCGTTACAACGACCGAATAGAGTGTCACACACTGACCCACGACCCAAACCACTCATGCCTGCAGCTCGGCAGACTACAACTATCGGCGGGGTGGATGGGGCGATGGCCCAAGCGAGGCATCGGGCTAGGCGGACTAGACCACGGGGCCAGTGGGATAGAGCCATGACTGAATGGAGATAAGTGGGAGCTAAAGGCAAGGCAGTGATGGTTGCACCACAGGCGTCGCCTCCACACATTGGACGGGGTACGGGAGAGAAGCTAGGCGAGACCACGTCCTCACATGGGCCGCATCTAGCACGCCGTAGGGGAGATGCTGGTCACTCTGACCATAACTCATTTGCGTTGCTAAGGGGTCACGAGGAGGAGGATGCAGCGACGATACTTACTATGGGCCCTAAAGTGCATGCAATCCATCAAGGGGTTGATCCATGATACAGATGGGATCGTGGAATGTACGTGGTCTTAACAGTCTAGACCACAGAAAGGCGGTGGGGGAGTGGATTGCGAGGGCTGGTTTAAGGCTAGTTGGGCTTCTTGAGACTCGAGTGTCTGAGACCAACGCGGCCCGTATCACTGATGGTATAAGGTCACGTTGGACATGGTTTTTCGAATATGATGATGGCCCAGGTACCCGGATCTGGGTGGGTTGGGATCCATCGTGGCTTCGTGTGGCTGTCGTTGGGGAGTCATCGCAAGCTATACACTGCCAGGTCGAGGAGATTGCTGCGGGAGAGAGCATATTTGTCTCTTTTGCTTATGGAAAGTCTAGACGTGACGAACATCGTCCTCTTTGGGATGAGCTAATACAAGTTTCGATTTGAGAATTTCCTCATCAAGGAGGCAGACTTTTTGGCTATTGTACAGCGGGTGTAGGATATTATTATGGCGGTTTATCCTATGTATGCGATGGTACGTAGGCTGAAGCTCCTGAAGCCGATTTTCATGAAGATGAGGTGTACCAAAGGAGACCTTGCGACTATTGTTGTGGATGCACTATGCTTCTTGGGGACTGCACAATCCTTCGCAGCGAGGTTCCCACTTGAGGGACTTTTTCATGACCTTGAGCGGCAGTGTCGGCTCCTCTATGCTAGGACTGTGGAGGTCGAGCATACGACACTATCCAACGGGCCAAGCTGGCATGGCTCAAGGATGGAGATCAGTGTTCGTCATACTTCTTCAGGATGGTGGCGTTACGTCGAGCGATGAATCGTATTGTATGCTAGAAAACACGAGTGGCATCCTTCTTGATACACCCGATGCGGTAGAAGGGGAGTTACTTGGGTTTTATCAGGGGCTACTTGTCCAATCTGCGCGAACTTCAACCGCCACACTGGCCGAGGTGCAGGGTGCTATAAAGTGCACGTTTTCCCCAGCGGCGGCTTTAGATATTGTACAACCTGTTGACGGGATAGAAGTAACATGGGCTCTTCTCTCTGGGGGATGAGAAGGCGTCTGAGCAAGATGGCTATACGCCTGCTTTTTTCAAAGCGGCGAGGGAGATAGTGGGCCCGATATGATTGCAGCTGTCCAGGACTTCTTTTTGATTGGGCATCGACGGAAGGGGCTGAACAACACATTTATCACTTCGATACCGAAGTGTGCTTCACCACGACGTGCGACTGACTTCCGGCCGATTTGGTGCTGTAATGTCTCTACAAGGTGATCTTGAAAATTCTTGCAAATTGGTTGAAGTCATCACTGGCATACCTGGTGCATGGTCACAAACGTCATTTATTCCTGGGAGGCGCATCAGCGACAATATCCTTCTGGCTTATCAATTATGTCTTGGGTATATGAGCAAGGGGTGGCCACCTAGAGCTATGTTCAAGGCGGATCTGGCCAAGGCCTACGACAAGGTGGAATGGACTTTCTTATTGGCTATGCTTCGGGCCATGGGATTCCATCCAAGGTATATTGAGTGGATACGGATCTGCTTGTCGACGCCTACTTTGTCCCTCAACCTGAACGGCCGATCAGTGGGTTTTTTTTGCTGGCAAATGGGGCATCAGCCAGGGTGATCCCATTTCGCCTTACTTTTCACGCTTGTAATGAGGTTCCCCAAGGCCTAGTTGAGGATCGCATCCAGGGGGACCCACGCTTCCGTTATCACTGGCATTGTGAGTCCACTTCCCTCCCTATGCTTGTGTTTGCGGATGATCTACTTCTATTCTGTCACACAGACACCGTATTTCTGGGGGTCCTGAAGGAAGCCTTGTCGACTTTCTCGGCGCTGTCACGGTTACATCCCAACCCTGAAAAGACTGAGATGTACCTAGCACGGAGGGCGGAGGGCCTTAGGGTACAACTACAGCCTATCATGGGTTTTCGAAAAGGTTGCTTACGTGTGCGCTACCTGGGGGTGCCCCTGATTACTTCGCGACTGACGCTTGGTTATTGCGGCGCTCTACTACAGAAAGTTGATGCACGCTTGGGGTCCTGGCTGAACCAGTCCTTATCATATGCGGGTAGGGTCCAGCTGATTAAGTCGGTCCTTCATGTTGCATATTTACTTGTGTAGCGACCCTCGTTTTCTAATTAAGGTTAGTGGCGGCTTTTCGCAGCGTAAGCCGCGGAAGGCCCGTCTAATAAAAACTTTTTCCTAAATTATATTATCTTACGACAAAAGAACATTTACAGAGTCAACTATATACAACGGCCGTAGCCCCAAAATGTCAAAAGAACAAAAATCCTACTGTCGCTCCACAGGTCTTCATCCATGTACCGCCCCGCCCTCAAAAGTCCGTGGAGCACCGCCACCAGCCGCCTCAGTCTTGACGCGTATCAGCGTCAGACTCAATTCCTACAACACGTAAACACTGAGCAATTTGCCAGTAGGTGAATAAAATGCATGAATGCACGTGAACGCTCATTCCCAATCCCGATGTCTCATATGCAATGTTCTCTCTTTCTTTTCCCACATTTCTATCTCCAATCACACAACACAGGGCCCTAGGTCGTATTCGACACCTCGCGCGCCCATAATAAACATGCGGAAGCTTACACTAGCAGCGTTTTGACGATCACGCAACTACCCTGCTAGGTCGCTCTTCCGTAAGCGGTAGCCTACACCGACAGCGTTTTGACGATCACGCAACTGCCCTGTCAGGTCGCTCCCTCCGCTGAAAATATAATCACGGCGGTTTTGCACCTCGACGTTCACGCCCGAGTAGACAGATCGATCACGCCTGTCTGTCGTCAGGTGTCATACGAGTACCAACCTCGACTCCTCAACGGGTCAATAATCAAAAATCACAATCATCTCATTCTACCCCGCTCGTCAATGTCTCGAACCAACACAGTTTCAATACGGTGTAAATATCTCACCCCTGTGACATGATATGCATATGCCATGCATATAAACGTGATAACATACGAAAACGTGATTTCACATGAAATATACGTAAAACTCGTAAATCGCGTAAATCAAAAAAGCACATAACTCAGATAAGTGTTTACGCATTGTAGATGAATGATTCACCTACCTGTCCTCGGATAATCGGTCCAGAAATCTGGTAATTTCCCTAACATGTCGAACCTCTGAACATGTAGATATTATCACATCAGTATTTTTGGCTAAGTCCCGACATTCTAAAGTTTTCCGAACTTTAAATATCGAAAACCCTAAAAATACCAAAAACCCTAAATATCCCGAAGAATTACTAAGTACCCAAAACTTTATCCCATTTACGAAATACCGAATTTTAGCACATGATACCGAAAACTTTGTTACTAATACCAAATTCATACTACTGTCGAAAACATACATTTGCCGAAAACTAAATGCACTCAATATCGAGACCTGCAGTTACCTATACACTTAATCTTCGCAAACTTCAAAGGTTATTAATATATAAATACCTGAATCTATGTCTCTATAACATGCGACTCATTGAAAACTTTGTCGCTCACATCGCAAGCTTTGATGCAAAGGTGATATGTGAAAACTATAATGGACATAACATGCCAAAAATTGATAAAGAGAATACAACGAAAACTTTGGGGAAATTAATGTAGTTAATGTTAAGAAAACTTTTCACTGCTACTTTACACATCGAAATTTTAAGGTAATAATAATGATGTGATGTGCCGAAAACCTAGACTACTAATTTCTATCTTATGACCGAAGGCTAATCGTATATCTAATGCCCAAAAATCGTATTTACAACAAATCTTTAAGTATTCCCATAATTTTTCTAATATCGAAAACTCCCCAACAAACACCACTTAATGTCCGAGAACTCAAGAATTCAAGAAACTTAGATTTGTTACATTCTAGGGTTTTCAAAAACCCAAGTCATCGAAATCTACCTCTATATATCCTCATAACATCGTATACATATCATGGTTAAATCTTAAAGCAGAGATTTAATTCCAACGAGTATAGGCACAAAACATTATACGGATACAAATATCACATTAACAGCATAAACAACGAAAACCATTTACTCTAACAAACGAAACATGTTTATGTGTTATGGTAGGAATTTTACCTGACTAACCTCCGTACTTTAGTTACTTGGTTCTAAAAAAACATCCTGGTTCTTCGTTATAGACAGTGTTTCTTGGCCGTTCTTTTCAAGTCATAAACTTACACATACATATATATGCGTTGTGGTTTCCCAAATAGTAATGTGTATTACCTTAAGGTTAAGGAAAAAGTCATACTCAAGAATATTGTTGAAGGCCACCACGTGTACTACTTTAAGCCCTTTGATGGTTATTTTAATTGTTATATATGTGTGTGTAAATATGAGAATAGGCAAGTTAATCATTTGATATTGTTATCGAAAACTTTAGGCTTCCCTAATGTCTCTATCGAAAACTCTAGGCTTCCAAAACGCAAATTATTTTATTGATTTCTCCTAACCATCCTTATCACCTAGCTATTACTATCATTATAAATATATATGTTTCTATCATTATAGTCACGAAAACTTTTATATATATATATATATATGATATTAGAGCACGAAAACTTCTGTGTGCATTATATGTAATTACAAGAACTTCCCAACACAGATATCCATAGCCATGAAAAGTTTAGGTTTTCAAACTATTCCCACGAAAACTTTCCAAGGTCTATTATTATTATCAATTTCCCTATTTATCATTCAAGTCTTAAATTTATTTCTATCATTTTTCGAAACTTTCTAAGTTTAACATTCGTACTGCTGAATTATATTAAAATCCCGTATTAAATTTCACGGATATTACAACTTGTCTGGGGTTTTCTTGCCGCCGAAGGGTGTTGATCGATCCTTGGAGTCGAGATTTCGTCGGTTATTGTGGGGGAGTCCATCGGCTAAGGTTGCATGGGATGACGTATGCCTTCCAGTGTCTGAAGGGCGATTGGGCATTCGCTCGATCACTACTAATAACCGGTCCTTACTGGTATAGCTACTGTGGAGGGTGATCACTCGGGCTTCAGATTCCATTTGGGTGGAATGCCTGTACAGTATGCGGTTACATTCGCGATCGCTTTGGACAATCACAATTTCATCCAACATGGAATGGAGCTGGAGAAAGCTGTTGCAGATGAGGCCGATTGATAAGGAACACCGATCTATTTCACCCAAGACCCCGAAACCCAAAGTTACACAGCATCGATCGCCACGTAGAGAACACTTGATGGATTGAAAGACGCCACGAACGGATGTGTAAAGCCGTACGATAAGTCTCAGATCTATTCTCACAACGCACTGCTTTTGCAAGAGATAGACGATGTTCGAACGTCGAACGAAAGAGTAACAAAGACTCAAAGAGATTCAATAATGGAACTCGAATATATATATATATATATACACATATATACATATATATATATCAAAGTTGGTTTTCTCTAATGAGAAACAAGACCTATCTATACTACTAGGTTATGGCTAAATATAGAAATAAAAATAACAAACTAATAGATATTTAAGCGAAAATCTAGGAGAATCTTACTAAATAAGAATCTAATTAGTTTGAATATAAAATCTTGCAAATCCTGTTCAGATCTGGTCCAAGGACGAAAAATTTTGGTCCTTCAATTCTTTGGTAATTGCAATCTAGTCCCTGAACTTTCTAAAATTGTCGTTTCTGCCCGACTAAGTTCTTGAAAATTATATTATGAGCCTCTTTATTCTGAGTTGCTATGAACATGTTCTTATCTTCTTCAAAAACCTTCAATATGAGCGTCTTAATTTTTTTAGTGAACTTCTTTGCTCGAAATCTTGTTACGGGCCCTATCGATATTTCAATCTTCAACTTAGCGTGCTTACGATTGAGCTCATTCACATCATCCCCCACATCTTGAAAAGGATTTATCCTCAAATCATCACTGAAATCAAAAGGTGATATCATAGACATTGTAAGTGGTACTAACGTTATACTCACCTAGGAGATCACTCTTATAGGCATTATTATTAATCCTTTCGAAGACTTGGAAGGGTATATCGCCTCGAGGTAACAGCTTTGACTTTAATTCTGAAATTTGTCTCTGGAACTCCTTTGTCTCCTCGAAGTTGGTTCGGTAGGTTGAACGATTCAGTAGTGCTGCTCCTAGCATAATGTCAATCTGATGCTCTATTCCCCTAATAGGGGGTAACCCAATTGGCATGCTTGAACGAGCACGTCCTTGAATTCCTGTAATAAAGAATCAATGGTCAAGGGTAGACCCTTGCCTGACTGGTTAGCTAATAAAATGGCTTCTTTGTAGACGAGCAAAATCATCAGCTGTGAAGAATAGTAAGCTTTCTTCACATAACTCATCCTCATCAATATAATATGCTTGTCCTTAAGCTTATTTTTTCCACTCCCCTCGACATTTCCCTCGTTATTTTTACGCTCTGATTTTACCTCAGTGGATCTCTCAACATCTCTCGTTTCTTTTCTCGCGTTAGTTGCTCGACTCTCTCTTTTTCTTTTGCAACTGATCTTCATATAATTGGCTTGGTGTAAGAGGCCAAAGAGTGTAGGTGCAGTTGTTGTGCCGTAGGGTGTACTTGTTTGCGTGGCCGCCGTGTTTCGAAATTCACGAGTTTCGAAACCCTAATTTTGAAAGTTGGAATAGTTTCGAAAATCTTATCCTGTTATAAAATGTTTCGAAGTTCTTGTTTGAGCTTAGGTTCCGAAAATCATATGTGTCGAACTTTGACAAATTTGGAAAAATATTTCGAAATTCCATTTCGAAATTCCTAAGAATTTCAAAATTACTTCACATAACCCTTTCGAAATTCTTTTTCGAATTTCATGAGAATTTCATAATCCATTTTTATCCCATTTCGACTTTCTATTTCGGATTTCCTAAGAATTTCGAAACTCCTTTTAATGAGTTTCGAATTTCCTCAAAGCCTATTTCGAATTTCAATTTCGAAATTCTTGAGAATTTAGAAACTAAATTTCGAAATGAGTATAACTCATTTCGAAATTCTATTCAAATTTCATTTCGAACTTAATTTCGAAACCAGCAAAACTCATTTCGAAATTTCATTTCGAATTCCCCATCACGAAATTCCTATGTGCAAAAATAATTTTGAAGTTTCAAAATTATACGAACCCTAGTCTTTCGAAATCATAACCACTAATATACCAAACCCTAACTAAAAACGTAAAAGTCTTAGTAAAATCCATACCTTAGTTGTGAGCTTCGTTCTACGTTTTTGTCTCATCCCTCTCTACCTCAACCTTTGTAAAATGATAATGAGATATTCTTCTCTACGTTCTTATCTCAAGGCTTCAATTATTGTTATTACTTTAGTATTAAATTGCTTTCTGTTTTGACTTTATGTTTTGTGGACTCATCTCATAATCGGGTAAGAATTTCTAGATGACAAAGACACATACCTAATATTTATCTCTAAGCCATGTATTAGTTATTCTTTAATATTACTTTACGGTCATCAAGAATTTCGAAACTCCTCATTAGGAATATCGAAATCAATGCTTAAGAAGTTACGAAAGTCTCCTTTAGGGTGTTTCGAACTTGTGTTTCGAACTTCTATCACATAATTTCGAAATTCTATTACTTGAGTTTCGAATTTCCCTTATTTTAACATTTCTAACCCTTTATAAGAGAATTTCGAAATCAACTTGGAGAATTTCGAAATCCCTCATTGTTGAGGTATATGCCCTAGATGCCGTACGAGGACTGGGAGTACGAGGGCAATTTGCTAGTTTTGTAGTGTTTAGTGATGTAATTTGATTAGTTCTATTAATGGAATGACTTTATTCATCATTAATTAATTATTGGATGAATAAATTAAAAGGCAAATTATTAATTAGTCTAAGATTTCACCTTGGAGTTTGGGTGGATAAGACAAATTAATAAAATCCAAATATTGGCAGTTCAGTTACTGATTCTGTGGGGACCGAGAGGGGCACTAGTAAGCTGAGATACTGTAATATTAAAATAGTCCACAAGTCTAAGTCTTGAGTAGTGTGACTGGAATGACACGTACGACTTGTTTGTCGATGTGTCCAATATGGTTGTGCCAACCGTTCACTTGGGAAGTGGGAGCCCCTGACAATGATACAAGATGAATCAGGGGATTATCTGTATTTGGACACTGACTCGTAATCGAACAATCACACGCTTGGATTGTCCTTGATCGATCGATTGATTGTAGTAGTATGCGTGAACCTTAGACCGAAAGGGTTAACTTGGGGTTGATCTTGAGGTCTTGACTTGTCACTAGTTTGCTAGGCCCGTATTGCCGGTGGCATGGGTCAGCGGCGAAATGCGGTCTTGACTTTTTGATGTGATTGCCGGTTGAACCGCGGAGCGGGATTTACGGTCTCGATTAAATTCGAGGTTAACGTCCTATGGCAAGTTTAATGTGCGGGAAGTTATCCAAGTCTCTGGCCAGAGCATATAACTGACTCACGATAGTCGTGGAATGCAGTTTCAGAACTTTCACCGACATAAACGACATAGAGTCGAGTTCTGTAAGTTTGACTATGCGTGACTTTCACTCGACCGGGACAAACGTAAAGGGTTTATACGTATGACGAAAATCTACAGTCGGTTCATGGATTATGATTAGATCAAATTCGTACTCAACTTGGGATCTGTTCGGTACCACGGGGCTGGCTAGGTGAATACCGAACTCCTAGATACCTCCTGGGCCGATTGAGACGAACCAAGAGAGTCGGGCTTAAAAAGGGCAACCGATACAACGTCGTCATCAGAGAGAGAGACAAGGGTAGGTCCTAGATTGTGACATTAGGGTTTGGGGCTTGGCCAAAACCTTGATCGGTCGAAAATACTAAGTTTGACTAGTGAGGGGTAAAATGGTCTTTTCACCTCACGATATATTTTTGAAATAAAATATTTGATATTGAATATTTAGTATATGATTTAAATTAGATTTAGATATTTATTATTTTCTTAGAGAAATAATATTGTTTAATTTGGAATTAAATAATGTATATCGGATATATATATAAGTTTCGATTTTATTAGATAAAATTTCGAAAATTATTAAATATATTTATATTGGATATTATATATTTAAAATATACTAAATATTAATTAAGGTATTGGATATTTAATTAATTAAATATAAAGTTTAAATTTTGAATTCATTACTTGGTAAAACGAAGACTTGGTAAAAGGGGAGGTTTGAGGATTTTTCTCCACCCACCTTAACCTATTTTTGGCTAATACTAAGAGGTATAAAGAAGGATTTTCGAGATCCTAAAGTGGGTGGAAGCTAAATTTTCGAAATACAAGCCAAAGAGAAAAAAAAAAAAACTAAGAGTTTTCTCCTCTCACCATTTTCTCTCTCGCACTCTCTCTCTCTCGGGGGCAGCAAGCAGTTCGTTCTTGGCCTAGCCGCACATGCAAGAACAGCTGCGACGTTAGTAAGGTGCCGGCGTGATGATCTTGCGCAAAGAAGGCTTCCCGTTCGTGTGCTTTTGGCGTAGGAGAGGGGCACTACGCCTTGGGGATTCGAAGGATTCGAAGCTAGCCATCGTCAAGAGATTTCAACAAGGTATCATGGCTAATCCTTTCTCTTTATGTCAATAAGTTCTCGTGTTTGTAGCCGAGCGATCTTGGATAGGCAGGAAACCCCGTAAAATTTTAAAATTCCGTCGTTCTAGGAACGTGGGTCCAAGGACCCTCGGGGATTCTCAACAGTGGTATCAGAGCCATAGGCTCGGTCATGGGACTATGACAAAAGGCCACGAAAAACCCGAAAGCCTTAACCGTGCGCATGGCGCACACGGCGCCCGGGCAGCCCGCGCGCGGGGCGAGCGGGGCTGCGTCGAGTCGCATGCGAAGCGCGACTCAGGGCGGGCTGCACGCAGCATGAGGCCTGCTCCTAGCCGTGCGCATGGTGCGCACGACACACGGGCAGCCGGCGCACAAGGCGTGCGGGGTGCGCGACTCAAGACGGGCTGGCCGCGGGCGTACCGTGGCGCATAGGGCTAACCGCACGCGGGGCATGCGGCACAAGAGGCACGGGCTGCACACATGGGTGCACGCAGCGCTCGGGAAAGCCGCGCGTGGATGCGCGGAAAGTAGGTATGACCATGCGCGTGTATGCGAGCTGTGCTAGGCTAAGAGCGCCACGCGGATCGGGGCTTGACGCATGGTGCGCGCGGCACGAGGCTGGCCGCTCGCATGGCGCGAGCATCCTCGACACAGGCCCGATAGGCCTGGTTTTTGCCGGGTGATATGTTAAGGGTGACAAGATCCCCTCCGGGTTGTACTTTACAGTTTTTTTTTATTAGATAAGACGGACGGTTTTATTAGGGATAGATTCCCTGTCATAGGCTATTGTAGTTATGTTATGAAGACCGTACGAGTGTCGATCGAGAGGAACCCGAACGAACAAGCTGGTAGCCGAGGCGTCCGTTCGAGCAAAGCCCGAAGACGTAGAGTCTTATTGTTTTGTATAATTAGGATAGAACTAGAAATATCCCCGATCTTTCACATTTACTTTACTAGGTTGAAACTAGGTTTACTATTAAAGTCCATTATGTGCGTGTTGGTTTCGAACGTGATAATGTGCATAATGTGCTCGTGTTAAAACTGTGAGGATTCTCCCGAGGTTAGACTTTTAATATCAAGTGAGTAAAGGGGCTAGGCTCCTATCTTCTATCAAGTCCAAAATTGTTACGACTTAGGGGTACGGTTGCGGTTGACCGAGTTACGGCTCCAAAACCCTCGCCTTTGCATGAACGGGTTTGGATGCAATTATGAATTGCCGCTCACCGACCACTCTTCACCCTCTAATAAAGAGTTATCCTACGGGGGATGAAGTCAACGGAAAAGTGGAAGGTGAGCAGGACGTTGATAGGTTGCACTTGGACAGTCATTCCCAATATGATCCGAGTTACGGCTGAGGGACCCTGGCTGAGACGACGACGTTGAATCTTCTGTGTGACAGAAACGTGCGGGGCGCGACCTCGGCTAACCAAACGAGCCAATAAGTTGTTAAGTTGAGGCTAGTTTGTAGTAGCGCGGGGAACTCAACGCCACTATGAAACCACTCAACAAGGTTTCCGAAATGCCTAGCGGGAGAAAGGGTTTCGAGAAAAATAGTGGGAGTCAGACAAAAATTTGAAGTCCTAATTTAGTCTGATTAAACACTACAAATCCTAACTATCTGTTTATTTTCTGCGCTTTATTTTCTTCTCTATTAGTTATGATGACAAACCCATAAATACACTCTTGGAGAAACATTGTTTGGTGGGACCGAACTATGTAGACTGGCTCAGAAATTTGAGGACCGTCCTCAAATTAGCAAAACTGGATTATGTCTTGGACATAAAGGAGCCAAAATTGCCCACAACTGAATCCACTAATGAGGAGATTGTACTCCACGATAAGTGGGTTGAAGATTCAGCGAAGGTGCACGTCTACATGCTTGTTGCGACTTCTACGTCCAAGGGATCGAAGAAGAAGTCGAACAAGACAGGCGTGACCAAGGGTAGAGTCGACAAGAAGACGAAGACCACCAAGGTCGAAAGGTCGGGCGCAAAGCCCACGGATAAGTGCCTAGCAGTTGGGCCATTGGAAGCGTGAATGTCAGAAGCTGGAGGTGTCTGACGCCTCAGGAAAACAATTAGTTTTTGAAGCTAATTGTTCTGTGTATTCTACTTCATGGATACTTGACTCAGGGGCTAGTTCCCACATTTGTGTTTTGAACCAAGGTCTAGAACGACGTAGGAAGCTTCGAGCTGGCGAGGTCTTGATCAACGTGGGTAGTGGACATAGTGTACCAGCTACACACATGGGATCGAAGACCTTAGTCTTATCGTCATTACATTGTTTAGAACTTTCTGACGTTTTGGTTTTGCCCAAGGGGCTTAAAAACATTATTTCGATTCCCGTTTTGAGCAGTCTGGGTTATGAATTTCGATTCATTGATAATGTTTGCCATATTTATTTTAGAAATGAAAATGTTGGAAGTGCGATGTTAATAAATGGTTTATATTACGTCAACTTAAAAGACAATGTTAAAACTGTAAATGCAATCACCAAATCATCGACTGGGTCGAACGATCGATACATGTGGCACTTACGACTAGGTCACGCAGCAGAAGCGAATATTGAACAGATGGAAAATGACGGTCTGATTAGCATAGTGCGAACAGGCCCGACTTCTACCTGTCAGTCTTGCATCTTAGGGAAAATGACCAAGTCGCCCTTCATAGGGACTTTCACTAGGCCCACGGAAGTGTTGGGTTTGATCCACTCTGACGTATGCGGACCATTTAAAGTAACGGCCCGAGGTAATTGCCGCTACTTCATAACGTTCACGGACGATTTCTCCCGCTACGGGAATGTCTATTTGATGAGACAAAAGTCCGAAGCTCTTGAAATGTTCAAAGAGTATAAAGCATTAGTGGAGAAGCAAACTGGCAAGTTCATTAAAGCCGTTCGGTCAGATCGAGGCTGTGAATACATGAGCCTTGAGTTTGATGCATTTCTTAGAGAAAATGGCATCATCATACAGTTTTCCCCGCCAGGCAAGCCGCAATTGAATGGCGTGGCCGAACGGAGAAACCGAACGCTTTTAGATATGGTTCGGTCGATGATGAGTTACACAGATCTACCCATTTCTTTGTGGGGATATGCCTTAGAAACAGCGGCCTATACCCTTTACAGGATACCTACCCGCTCTGCCGAAAAGATTCCTTACGAGGCTTGGCATAATCGTAAGGCGAGTCTGAATCACATCAGGGTCTGGGGTTGCCCCGCCTTTGTGAAAAAGTTGATGGCAGATAAGCTTGAATCAAGATCATTAATAGCAAGATTCGTCGGATATCCCGAGGACTCAATGGGGTATTGCTTCTTCGTCCCAGACGAACACAGGGTGTTCGTCGCTTTACGCGCTACTTTCTTGGAGCAAGAATTCGTAGGCGAAGGCGGTAAAGGACGAGAAATAACTCTAAGAGAGTTAGAGGACGAATCGACTCCTATTCCAGAGTCGTTGGACGACGTTCCAGAAAACCCTGCTCAGCCGCAATTGCGTAAGTCCAGTAGGATATCTTATATGCCTGAGAGGTATGGTATGGTACACGTCGAGCATGGGGATGCTGCGACTGAGGGACGCGTCGGGGACGATACCGTCACCTATGACCAGGCAATTGCTGGTACAGACTCCCTCAAGTGGCTTGAGGCTATGCAGGCCGAAATGGACTCGATGCACACAAACGAGGTTTGGACTCTTGTAGACCTGCCTAATGGTTTTAGACCAATTGGCAATAAATGGATCTACAAGAAAAAGATTGGATCTGATGGACAGGTGGAGACGTACAAAGCTAGGCTTGTAGCGAAAGGGTATAGTCAGAAAGAGGGAATTGACTATGAGGAAACCTTCTCACCCGTCGCAATGATAAAGTCCATTCGAATCATGCTTGCGATAGCAGCACACTACGACTATGAGATCTGGCAGATGGACGTAAAGACCGCTTTCCTGAATGGATTCCTCCAGGAGGAAATCTATATGGAGCAGCCCAAGGGTTTTACGTCAGAAGCAGATGCTCGAAAAGTGTGCAAACTGAATCGGTCCATTTATGGGCTGAAACATGCTTCAAGGAGTTGGAATCTTCGGTTCGATGAAGTAGTTAAGAACTACGGATTCATAAAGAATGAAGATGAGCCATGTGTTTACAGAAAGGCCAGTGGGAGCAAGATGTCGTTTCTAGTATTGTACGTAGATGATATCCTTTTGATAGGAAACGACATTGGGATGCTCTCAGAGATTAAAGCTTGGCTTTCAAACGAATTCTCTATGAAAGACCTCGGAGAAGCGACCTATATTTTAGAAATTCGCCTATTTAGAGATAGGGCGAAAAGGTCAATAGGCTTGTCCCAGGCCCTTTACTTAGATAAAGTCATTAAAAGGTTTAAAATGGACGAGTCTAAGAAAGGGTTCCTACCTATGAGGCATGGGATTCATCTCTCAAAGGCTATGTCTCCTCAGGATGAGGTACAAAGGCAAGAGATGAGTGGAGTCCCCTATGCTTCAGCTGTGCGTAGCCTGATGTACGCGATGCTTTGCACACGACCAGACAAAACGTACGCTGTGGGCGTATTGAGTAGGTCTCAAGCTAACCCTGGTAAGGAACATTGGGCGGCAATAAAGACAGTTCTGAAGTACCTTAGACGAACTAAGGACTTGATACTGATTTATGGCCCAGGAGAATTGGAAGTAGAAGGATATACGGATTCGGACTTCCAATCAGATGTGGATGATCGAAAGTCTACTTAGGGTTTTGTCTTTACGCTCAATGGTGGGGCAGTGTCTTGGAAAAGTTCCAAGCAAAGCACGACTGCAGATTCCACCACTGAGGCAGAGTATATCGAAGCTTCAGAAGCTGCCAAAGAGGGTGTTTGGATACGCAAGTTTCTGGAGGAACTACAGGTGGTACCTAGCATCGTGGATTGCCCGCTGCCATTGTGGTGCGATAACAGCGGGGATATTGCACAAGCTAAGGAACCACGTGCTCATAGTAAATCCAAACACATAAAGAGAAAATACCACGTGCTGCGTGGGTTTGTTGAAAATGACTCAATAGCCATGCAGAAAATCGCCTCTGTAGAGAATGCAGCGGACCCGTTCACGAAGCCACTACCACAGGCAGTGCTAGATCGATACCTCGATAGAATGGGGTTAAGATATGATAACACGTGGCATTAGTGCAAGTGGGAGATTGTTGAGGTATATGCCCTAGATGCCGTACGAGGATTGGGAGTACGAGGGCAATTTGCTAGTTTTGTAGTGCTTAGTGATGTAATTTGATTACTTCTATTAATGGAATGACTTTATTCATCATTAATTAATTATTGGATGAATAAATTAAAAGGCAAATTATTAATTAGTCTAAAGATTTAACCTTGCAGTCTGGGTGGATAAGACAAATTAATAAAACCCAAATATTGGCAGTTCAGTTACTGATTCTGTGGGGACAGAGAGGGGCACCAGTAAGCTGAGATACTGCAATATTAAAATAGTCTACAAGTCTAAGTCTCCAGTAGGGTGACTGGAATGATACGTACGACTTGTTTGTCGATGGGTCCAATATGGTTGTGCCAACCGTTCACTTGGGAAGTGGGAGCCCATGACAATGATACAAGATGAATCAGGGGATTATCTGTATTTGGACACTGACTCGTAATCGAACGATCACACGCTTGGATTGTCCTTGATCGATCGATTGATTGTAGTAGTATGCGTGAACCTTAGACCGAAAGGGTTAACTTGGGGTTGATCTTGAGGTCTTGACTTGTCACTAGTTTGCTAGGCCTGTCTTGCCGGTGGCATGGGTCAGCGGCGAAATGCGGTCTTGACTTTTTGATGTGATTGCCGGTTGAACCGCAGAGCGAGATTTACGGTCTCGATTAAATTCGAGGTTAACGTCCTATGGCAAGTTTAATGTGCGGAAAGTTATCCAAGTCTCTGGCCAGAGCATATAAATGACTCACGATAGTCATGGAATGCAGTTTCAGAACTTTCACCGACATAAACGACATAGAGTCGAGTTCTGTAAGTTTGACTATGCGTGACTTTCACTCGACCGGGACAAACGTAAAGGGTTTATACGTATGACGAAAATCTACAGTCGGTTCATGGATTATGATTATATCAAATTCGTACTCAACTTGGGATCTGTTCGATACCACGGGGCTGGCTAGGTGAATACCGAACTCCTAGATACCTCCTGGGCCGGTTGAGACGAACCAAGAGAGTCGGGCTTAAAAAGGGCAACCGATACAACGTCGTCATCAGAGAGAGAGAGAGACAAGGCTAGGTCCTAGATTGTGACATTAGGGTTTGGGGCTTGGCCAAAACCTTGATCGGTCGAAAATACTAAGTTTGACTAGTGAGGGGTAAAATGGTCTTTTCACCTCACGATATATTTTTGAAATAAAATATTTGATATTGAATATTTAGTATATGATTTAAATTAGATTTAGATCTTTATTATTTTCTTAGAGATATAATATTTTTTAATTTGGAATTAAATAATGTATATCGGATATATATATAAGTTTCGAATTTTTATTAGATAAAATTTCGAAAATTATATTAAATATATTTATATTGGATATTATATATTTAAAATATACTAAATATGATATTTTATTTAATTAAGGTATTGGATATTTAATTAATTAAATATAAAGTATAAATTTTGAATTCATTACTTGGTAAAACGAAGACTTGGTAAAAGGAGAGGTTTGAGGATTTTTCTCCACCCACCTTAACCTATTTTTGGCTAATCCTAAGAGGTATAAAGAAGGATTTTCGAGATCCTAAAGTGGGTGGAAGCTAAATTTTCGAAATAAAGCCAAAGAGAAAAAAAAACTAAGAGTTTTCTCCTCTCACCACTTTCTCTCTCGCACTCTCTCTCTCTGGGGCAGCAAGCAGTTCGTTCTTGGCCTAGCCTCACATGCAAGAACAGCTGCGACGTTAGTAAGGTGCCGGCGTGATGATCTTGCACAAAGAAGGCTTCCCGTTCGTGTGCTTTTGGCGTAGGAGAGGGGCACTACGCCTCTGGGATTCGAAGGATTCAAAGCTAGCCATCGTCAAGAGATTCAACCAGGTATCATGGCTGATCCTTTATCTCTTTATGTCAATACATTCTCGTGTTTGTAGCCTAGCGATCTTGGATAGGTGGGAAACCCCGTAAAATTTTAAAATTGCGCCGTTCTAGGAACGTGGGTCCAGGGACCCTCGGGGATTCTCAACACTCATAAGGAATTTGGAACACTATTTCGACCTTCTACTAGGTTTCGAGCTTCTCCCATAAGAATTTCGAAATGCAACACCTAGGTTTCGAATTTCTCCTTAGTAAGCTAGTTTCGAACTTCTCTTGGCTACTTGTTTCGAATTTCTCCTCCTACACTAAAGAAATTTCGAAACTATGCTTGTATTTCGAAGTTCTACCCTAAATTTCCAAAACTACAGCTAAGTTTCGAAATTCCCCCATGGGTTTCCAAATTCTTCTCCTAAATTTCGAAATACACCAGTTTTCTAATGTTTCAAACTTATTTCTACTTATATTTCGAAATTCACTGCCTATTATACTACTAATTTTTCGAAATTATCAAGAAGAAATCCTAGATTCGAAATTATAGAGTTTCAAATTTCTCTTTCCCGAACAACCTGATTTCAAATCCTTACTCATTAGAAACTATCTCTCTCTCATTCTAACTTTACAAATTCGAAAGACTACACTTTCGAATTTCTTAGATCCTTTTCGAAATTCTCATCTCCTCACCGTTATTCCTATCGAGTTTCTCCTAAGTCATAATATTTTTCTAATAAAACAACTTATCACATAAACACATAATCATATAAGTCACATAACATGCAAATCATATTAACACTTATTGTTAAAAGTATCAATATAAGTGAATATAGATTTAATACATATGAAAAAGAAGCTAAGAACATTTACGAAGGCAAGTACGAGCTTGAGCACTCAAATATCGAAAACAAAGGAGGTATGAAAATTATATATAAAGTAGCTTTGTTTATATAATTTGTAACTTATGTATGTATATATATAGCAGTAATAACGATGGTTAAGTGTACTTTAAGATTATAGGAGATTTCGTAGCTTTATACATATTAGGGTTTTCCTAGATTATTGAAAGGATTTCATACATGCTTAGATGGATAACTTTCATGTTTAGCTGAATGATTTTTTATATTAAGACACACGTTAGAATCTGGAAAAGTTCGAATCTTTTCAAGAAATTATTCTTAGCAAAGTAGGAACTTCGATATTTAAGAGTCTGATTATATGAATGTTTTCGACAGCTTAGACTTGATACCATAAAGTTTTCAAGGGTAAATAAGTTTCGATATGATCACTAAGTTTTAATCAAAAAAGGTCTTCGGCACTTACTAGTTAGGTTCTCGACGTAGGAGTTCGAAGTATGGAATTTCAAATGGAGTGAGTACGAGAATTAGATTCTCAAAAGACAGAATGTAATTTTCGATAGAAATAATTGTAAGAATTATGAAAGAAAGAATTGCGAGAAATTATAGGATTTCGAGAAGTTAAGTTCTCGAAAGATGAGTGCTGCGAGAAGTTCAATTCTCTATATAAGAATTCGAAATGAATAGGTAGAATCTCGAGATGTGATTTCGAAATTAAGAAATACGATTGGATAGAATTTCGAGATATGATTTCGAAACTAAGAAATACAATTAGGTAGAATTTCAAGATATACGGGAATTGTAAAACAATATGAAGACCGAACTTAATAGAGTTTCGAAATAAAGAGAATTTTAATACAGATATAAGGAAATTTCGTTATCACATAAAGTGTTCGATATTTCAGGGTTTTTGATATAAAATAAGTTAGGGTTTCCAGTAAAGTTTTCGATACAGTATAATTAATATTAGTCTTTAATGCAAGTTTCAATACTAATTAAAAACGTAACCTTTTTAAGCCAAGAGTCTGATATATTATAACTGATAAACAGAAACGTAAAGACTACGGGTAGGAATGATTAGACATAGTACTGCATGCATATCACGCACGCATGTCATTATAAGATTTCATATTTACGGATAAAATAATTGTATAGGTCAGGAGTCCGATAAGGGCACGGGCAAGGTCGATTAAGCAAACGGAGAAAATAGGCCAAACTTGTGAGTATGATTTGCAACATGTACCTTATGTGCCTTATGTGTTTACATGCTTTATATGGATTAATTGATTTATACTTGATATATGAGTTATTTACGAATCGACGTGAACTATGTGACTGTAAAGTGTCTTCATATGATCTATGTGTCATCTAAGGTATTTTATATAACATTGCATACATTAAAATGAATGGAGAAACCGTTATGACGGCTACGACTACAGATGGTATGATACAGATGCTACGGCATATATCCCTACAAATCGGGGGGTTTTACAGAGTCCTGTACAGGCACATATGTATCCCTACAAAGCGGGGGATTACGAAATGGTTACAGAGTCCCATGCATGGGCGCCGACTGGGCGTACAATACAGTCTAGCTAGTCTATAACGGGAGTATCAAAATAAATGGACATATAGAATGACATGTGATCTACGGATCTTATGAATGACGATTATGTGAACGATGATTTCGTGATCGGAAATGGCTATGGTATTTACGAAAATGGATGGATTACTGTTTACTTTATTACCTGTATGTTATTAGTTAACATGTTGCGATCATACTGTGAATTGTTGTCTTCACAGCTGTGTAGATAATTAGCAGGCTGCGTAGAACGCATCTTCATAAGCATGGATTCAAGGTTGGCCGGCTAGGCTCTCCTCTGCTCCCCTCTGTTCATCGTTAACATTTAGAACAGAAATGATCTAGACTCATATTTTGTGACTCGTACGATAGGTACATATATGTACATTATTGTGAAATGAACTAGACCAGATGTACGCACCCGTTTTTGTTAAAGGAAATACTTATGAAAAGCTCGAAAATTTTATGTGAATATTTTATAGATGCGTAAAAAGGTAATAGGAAATGGGGCGCTACATTCCAGCTGAAGGAGATAAGCCAAGATTTGCTCAGCTATACATTTACGACACTGCAAACGAAGTCTCCAACAGAATGAACACACTTTCTAGAGAAAGCTCTGAGAATTTGGATACAGATGTCATTGCGAAACTAATAATAATGCTAGACGGGAACAATGAGCTGGCTAAAATCTTCAGGATGGCATGAGACAGGTATGAAGCCGATAGGGAAACTGATTTATCGATAAGGCTGATAGAAAGCATTCGCTAAGGGCATTCGCGCCAATGCTATCTACTTTCTCACATCCTTTTTTACCTTTCATAACATATTTGGGCCCATCGGCTTTCAACCTTACTATGCACCATATAGAGCTCAAACCCCTAAGGGTATAATAAGTGACAGTACACACACTGGGAGGCTAAACCCGAGTACATCATCTGTGCTTAACCCTATGGTGCCTTTCAATCCCAATGCGGTCCACACCGAGAGGCTAATAGTGCCTTTCAATCCCAGTGCAGTCCCATTGAGAGGCTAACCCGGGCACACAAATTTCGTTTAACCCTAAGGCGCCTTTCCATCCCAATGCAGTCTGACACGCGGGCGCTTCTCACTGGTAGCTTACTACGAGGTCGCCAACACTCGTTGTTCCCTCGGTGGCGCTCATTCCCTCGAGTCGCATCCTCGAGGTTGCATCTCCCGCTACGGGGTATCCACCTGCCTCTCGTGAATCAGGCAATATATATTTGGCCTCGTGAAGCGCCATGGTGTACTTCCCCTACCTCTCGTGAATCAGGTAATTCGGCCTCGTGAATCGCCGTGGTAGCATAGAAGAGCCGTGACTCATCATTGAGTCGACACAAATGCCTATATCGGCAAATATATATATCGCTTTCACGCGATCTTATACTCGTACACGCTCTCTTATACTAGCCGTGCATGCGTATGCTCATGTCATGAATATGCGTTCATGCCATCATATAATGCAAATTAATTACATAAGAAATCACATAATTCATGGAAGCCACATAAAATCATAAAAACACGTAATACATAATTTCATGCACATACAATTATGTGTTGTAGTTGCGATTTCCACTTACGTGGTATCCTTAGCTTATCGTACGGTTAGTCGCTAACCTTCAAACCCTAAGTATAGAAACATATAAAATTAGGGTTTGTTAGTCTAGTTATAATTTCCCGAAATTTGCTTAATTTGAAAATCCTAGTTTCGACTTCCATGAGTTTCGAAATCTTAAAATTTCGAACTTTGTCTTAAATCGGAGAAATATCATTTCGAAGTTCATAAAGATCTCGACATAGGATAAATGGATCTCGAGCTAGGGTTAAATGGTATATAATATTTTCAAAGTTAATCTCGGGGTGTATATCAGAATTATAGGCAAAATGTCGAGCTTTAATAATACACAATTTCGACAAGGATCTCGACATGGTTAATGAAATGGAATTTGAAATAGATCTCGGCATGATATGTACAAAATTTCGATATCACTATTAAAGATAAATTTCGTGCTCCTACACAAACTTCCAAAGTCGATACTAACTTGCATTTCGACATGATTTTGAGCATGAAATAAATCTCGAGTTACATGATGAATTAAATCTCGATATGGTATATACAAAGGCTCGACATTGATTAAACAATACACGATTTCGACCTTATACACAACGAAGTTAGTCTTAAAGCTAGAATATCTCGCATTGGATCTCGAGCTATGGTTTTTGAAATTATAATAAAGATTTCGAGATTTAAACATTACACCAATATTTCGATATTGAAATTATATAAGACTTCGAGACATGTTTCGGTACTTTAACAAAAATTCGAGATGTATGTCGCGATTATCATAAATATTTCGAGGTTTATCCCGAGATTATAAACACAATGTCGATATTAATTTTCAAGATAGATCTCGATATATATAATATAGGATAGATCTCGAGCTTTGTTAAGGAATTTTGATATGGATGGATCTCGACATGAACTCGAGATCTTACAATATTTCGACATGGATAGCTCGAGATCCTTATATGAAACGTCGAAATTAATTCCAGAATAGCTTTCGACATTTTATATCCTTATTCTTAGACCTCGAAATCGATCTACAAACTGATATGGCTTCGAGATTTATAATCTGAAGAAGCCATATCATACGAAAATTATACAAAATTATCTAAACCTTCGATTAAAACACCTATTTCTTAAGAACAGTATGAATATCATTTAAATTTCTAAGTATACTTAAAACTTCAAAGTCTATAACCTAAACAACATGAATTCCTAAGGCTTTGTTGCATATCAGTACTTAAAACATACTATAATTACGAATAAAACATGAGCTCAAGATAAGAAATTATACCCTTTCCTAGCTTTGGTTTGATTTGTCTTTGAAGTTCTTCTGCTTACTTTCTCTTTTTGAGTTTGCAAGGGTTTGTTTAGTGAGTTATGCTCTTCGAAAGTTTCTTTGGTTTTATAAGTTGCTTCGTTGTTCTTTTGTTCCATAGTTAGCGTGTCCTTGTAGATAAAGGACGTCAATGCTTATCCTAAGTTTACTAGTAGCCATTAGTTTAATATTACTTTAGTTTTCCATATACCTTAAGTCTTCGAAAGAACCTATGAAAGCCTCTAATGCTTCGAAATTCTCATTGTTCGAAGTTCTCAACTCGACATTCTTCTGCCATCCTTCGATATTAATGTTATTAATTAAGTGAACAACTCTTCGAAAATCATAGATTTCGAGATCCAAACATCTCGAGATTCCTAGTTTTGAAACCCTAATATACCAAAATCTCTATCTAGCCTTTTTCGGAATTTATTCCTACTAATTCGTGTTTCCCCAAACATGGTATCAATACTAAATCAAACCTTCTAAGTTAGCATGCCATGTACTAAAAACCCTAAAATCAATAACTAACCTGAATTCAATTAATTCTCCTACTTGGTTAGTAATCCTAATAGCATTTAATATGTAATCGCGTTGACACGTAAAATCATAGAATATATTTCATGCAATCACGTAAGTCCTAATTCGTAACACACATAAAATTTATAAATCATACAACATGAAATCATAGACACATAAGTCATTTAAAAACATAAAAGCATGAAAGCATCGTATCACTCAAAGTCCTAATTTCTTTCTTTATTTAACTCAACGAAATTTCTAATTTGCTGCTAATTATGTCGTAAATCCCGTAATTAGATTTTACGGGTATTACATCCTCCCTCCCTTTAAAAGAATTTCGCCCCCGAAATTCCGTCCGTTGGAACAATTCAGGGTAACGATTGGTAGAAGTTGATCTGGCTTGGTTAGGTAACAAAAACTCACCCTAGGAAGTTATCAAGGAACCTCAAATAATTTTCGAGGATCGAAAGGAATAGAATCTTGGTGAAGTAAACATGAAGGTTGGTCCAGTTAGTGGAACCCGTATTACCTCGAAAAGCTAAGAAGAATTCCTATAATTCTAACTTAGGTAGAGATCAAAGGTTATAAGCGTCCGCCACGTTTTTGCTGCGCCATTCTGATACTGAAATGGGATGTTTCTCGAATTGATCAGAAAAATTGGGGTGTAGGGTTATACCCCAGGTATTATGTGAAATTGGGATTTGCTCCCAGGTAATTCAGATACGACTTCGTATTTTGAGCACCTATCTGCTACGATTATGATTCAGGTCGACACTCGGACTGGTATCAACCAAGTCGGCTAAAAGAATTCCGAATCTTACCACATAAGCGGTGGATACGAGAGAAAATGTGGCTCATGAGTCAACTAGAATGCATGTTGAAGTTTAATCGGTTAGGAGGGTACCTTCCGTCTTGGATGGGTTGTTTTCAGCTTCTTCTGCCGTAAGCATATACACCCGAGCGGGTGCTGTCGGCGGCTTGGCCCGGTTTGTTCCCTGACTTCCAGATGCATTTTCTGGGCAGGACGGAGTAGTGGCCTGTCTTCCCACATCTAAAGCAGGTGGCGTTTTTGGGAGAAACAAACGCCTAGATGACGCCGTGCACATTTTGGACATGTGGGTACGTTTGGTTGGGGTCTCCCTCGATTCGTGTTAGTTCGTTGAGGTGGCTCATGACGGTTTTGGAAATTGGGCTTCACATTCTTAGGAACAAATGGTTTCTTCGGGTTATTTCCGTTCCATTTGGGTCCTTGTTCGAATTTCCTTTTAATCTCCTGGGCTTGTACAATTCGGGTTTCGGCTTGTTCAGCCATTAGAGCTCGTTCCGCCATTTGGGCATAAGTAACCCCTTGGAATCCAGCCATGCCAACGTCGCGATAGAGTTCTGGCTTCAAGCCCTCCATAAATCGCTCAATTTTAGCGAGTCGGTGCTCACCACGTGGGTTGCAAATCGAGCAGCTGTTCGAACTTTCGAATATACTCTGCTACCGTCATTGCTCCTTGGCGGAGATTGATGAACTCGTTCATCCTTTGAGCACGGACGGGCGCAGTGAAATACTTATTTCGGAAAAGCTCTTTGAAACGCTCCCAGGTCATTGTCAAGGGATCTTCGAGAGTCAGAATTGTGTCCCACCAATGACCTGCGTTTCCCTTTAATAGGTAGCTAGCGCACAAGACCTTTTCCGTTTCAGGGGTACGGCTATGTTGGAACATAGTTTCTAGGGTTCGGAGCCAATCCTCAGCCGAGGTTGGGTCAAGAGAATCTTCGAAGGTTGGGGGGTTAAGTTTACGAAATCTTTCCCCGACCATTTCGATTCTGTCGGCCTGAGGGGGTCCGTTGCTTGATTGCCCACCAGCGTTTTGTTGTTGGATCAGTTGCTGGATTTGGGCGGATTGTTGGCGGACTAGTTCCGCGAGTTGAAGGATAGTCGCATCCCGACTATCAGCAGTGGTTGCGGGTTCTTTACCTTTATCTACACCCCCATTATTCTCAACTCTTGTTCTACCCATCGTTCTTTTATCCTAACGTTTTTAAAATTAACCAATCATGTAATACAATAAATTCATAGAAACATAAAACTTACAAGCAAGGCCGCTTCCGTGCTTTTGAGCGTGTGTACATGGACAGTCTGCAGAACCTATATCATAAGCTCTGATACCACCTGTGGCAGCTCCACCTTCCTCCACTACTTTCTTAACTAGTCTACGCGACTAATGTCCTAATAATGAAATAGATCGTATGAAATTTCGTATAAAATTTTTCCTTTCATAAAAAGGAATCGTAACTGTTCCTACAAAATCATAGTGGGTCCTATTTACATAGAAAAGCGCGCATGCGGGTCAAAATAATTCTATCTACTGGGCCTCCACGAGGTCGCATCCATGCACACACTTCCATCTCAAAAGCCCTCGGAAGCTTCAAAAGTTGGCCTCGTCGTGAAAATGATCACTTACCGTGATCGCGGGGTCCTACAACACATAGAAACGTGGGATGAGCTTATAAAGCTCAGTAAGTGAAAATCATGCATGCAATGCACGTGACCTAAATAGCGAAGGTATTCGCGCCAATGCTATCTACTTTCTCACATCCTTTTTGACCTTTCATAACATATTTGGGCCCATCGGATTTCAATCTTACTATGCACCATATAGAGCTCAAACCCCTAAGGGTATAAATAAGTGACAGTACACACACTGGGAGGCTAAACCCGAGTACTCCATCTGTGCTTAACCCTATGGTGCCTTTCAATCCCAATGCGGTCCACACCGAGAGGCTAATAGTGCCTTTCAATCCCAGTGCAGTCCCATTGAGAGGCTAACCCGGGCATACAAATTTCGTTAAACCCTAAGGCGCCTTTCCATCCCAATGCAGTCTGACACGCGGGCGCTTCTCACTGGTAGCTTCCTACGAGGTCGCCAACACTCGAGGTTCCCTCGGTGCCGCTCATTCCCTCGAGTCGCATCTCCAGGTTGCATCTCCCGCTATGGGGTATCCACCTGCCTCTCGTGAATCAGGCAATATATATTTGGCCTCGTGAATCGCCATGGTGTACTTCCCCTACCTCTCGTGAATCAGGTAATTCGGCCTCGTGAATCGCCGTGGTAGCATAGAAGAGCCGTGACTCATCATTGATTCGACAAAAATGCCTATATCGGCAAATATATATATCGCTTTCACGCGATCTTATACTCGTACACGCTCTCTTATACTAGCCGTGCGTGCGTATGCTCATGTCATGAATATGTGTTCATGCCATCATATAATGCAAATTAATTACATAAGAAATCACATAATTCATGGAAGCCACATAAAATCATAAAAACACGTAATACATAATTTCATGCACATACAATTATGTGTTGTAGTTGCGATTTCCACTTACCTGGTATCCTTAGCTTATCGTACGGTTAGTCGCTAACCTTCAAACCCTAAGTATAGAAACATATAAAATTAGGGTTTGTTAGTCTAGTTATAATTTCCCGAAATTGGCTTAATTTGAAAACCCTAGTTTCGACTCCATGAGTTACGAAATCTTAAAATTTCGAACTTTGCCTTAAATCGGAGAAATATCATTTCGAAGTTCATAAAGATCTCGACATAGGTTAAGTGGATCTCGAGCTAGGGTTAAATGGTATATAATATTTTCAAAGTTAATCTCGGGGTGTATATCAGAATTATAGGCAAAATGTCGAGCTTTAATAATACACAATTTCGACAAGGATCTCGACATGGTTAATGAAATGAAAAATAACAGGCCAGAATCCTCACTCATTTAAAGTGGCTTTGTGTCTAGTGGAGCAAACGGAATGAGCTTTAGACACAAGAAAGCGACTTAGACTGACAAAATTAAGTTAGCAATCAGTCGCATGCCATGGAAATCTAATTGTGACGTAGATCGAGCATCCTAAAGAGTTCTTCATTCCCCTATATTTATAGGTTTATGTATAGTGTATTATTATATATATATTATTTATATTTTATTTATTATTATTATTTTTATTATTATTTAGGTAATTTTATTATCACGCAAGATAAGACAAATGAGCATGGAAAACACATAGAATAGAGCATGTGATAGCACAGAGATCAGGTAATGCACATATTACGGGAGATTCAACATACCTAATTTTCCGACAAGGAATTGGAATCGTTTTTGATCCAAAGCCTTGGTGAAAATGTCAGCAAGTTGATATTCCGTGTTCACAAAGTACATGTCAATGGTGCCTTTTTCTACGTGATCTTTGATAAACTGATATCTAATGTCTATGTGTTTCGTGCGTGAATGGTGTACAGGATTGCACGTAATCGCAATGACACTTTGGCTATCACTATATATGGGTATATTATTTAAATTGTACCCATAATCGCGAAGCTTAGTCCGCAACCATAGCATCTGGGAGCAACTGCTGGCGGCTGCGACGTATTCAGCTTCAGCCGTCGAAGTTGAGACGCAATTTTGCTTTTTGGATGACCAGCAGACTAGCTTTTTGCCTAGAAATTGAGCGCCACCGGAGGTGCTTTTCCTGTCCATTCGGCAACCTGCATAATCAGCGTCAGTATAGCCGATAAGTTTGAAGTTCGTACCTTTAGGATATTATAGTCCTAAGGTAGTTGTGCCCTTAAGGTAGCGAAGAATACGCTTTACCGCGAGCATGTGGGATTCTTTGGGATCGGCTTGGGAACGGGCACAAAGACAGGTGGCAAACATGATATCCGGCCGACTAGAAGTTAGGTAGAGAAGAGATCCAATCATGCTGCGACAGAGAGTGATGTCGACCGATTTTCCTGTGGGATCGGGATCCAACTTGCAGCTAGTTGACATGGGAGTGCTGAGAGGCTTGCTCTGATCTTGATGGAAGTTTTTCAGGATGTCCTTAATGTATTTGGTTTGACTGATAAATATCCCATCATCGAGCTGCCTGACTTGTAGTCCTAGGAAGAATTGCATCTCTCCCATGTGGCTCATTTCGAATTTACTCTTCATGAGATCTCCAATTTTTTTGCAAAGCCGTGGATTTGTTGAACCGAAAATGATGTCGTCGACGTAAACTTGAACGACCATCAGATCCTTGTCTTGCCATTTGATGAAGAGGGTCGTATTGATTGTTCCTCGAATAAATCCAGACATTACGAGGAAGTCACTCAAGACATCATACCAAGCACGTGGGGCTTGTTTTAGGCCGTATAGATCTTTATCCAATCGATAGACGTGATCGGGATGTTCTTGATCAACGAAGTCGTCTGGCTGAGCGACATAGACTTCTTCTTTAAGTACACCGTTGAGAAAGGCGGTTTTAACGTCCATTTGATAGACCTTGAAGGCTTTATGAGCCGCGTAAGCCAATAAGAGGCGAATGGCTTCAATCCGGGCAACAGGAGCATACGTTTCGTCGTAATCAATGCCTTCATGTTGGTTGTATCCCTTTGCAACTAATCCGATGGTTCATTTGTGTGAGGAAGTTCCAAATCTGCATTGGGAGGGAGTGACTCTCAACACCCATGGGAGGTTCTTCATTGTTCTGTGGCAAATCTGAGTTGGGTGAGTTAAGGACTGTTGAAGAACTTGGTACATCGGCTTCGTCGGGTGTAGGGTTGACGATGACTGGCGGATGTAAAGGCTCAAAGATGGAATCCAAGTCTTCTAACACAAGTCTTAGAGCTACGTCTGGCGGTGACTGCTGAGTTGTTGCCATCTTCTGTTGGTTTTGTGTTAACACACCAGCGAAAACGGGTTCTGAGATGTTGTCTTCAGAAGCCAACGGGTTGAGCACGGGTCCTGAACTGTTTTGTTCAGAAGCCATCTCGTTCACTTCGTGAAAAGTTACGTTATAGCTTTCCTTAATCGTGCGGTTGAACTTGATGTATACTCGGTACGCTTTTGATGTTGAAGAATACCCGACGAAAGTTGCTTCGAATGCTTTAGGGTCGAACTTTGCACGTTGTTCTCTGTCATTCGCCACAAAGCACTTGCACCCGAAGACACTCTTTTATTTACAATCTCGTACGGAGTCTTGTTGAACCGTTTGTGAACCACCATCCTGTTTTGGGTAAAACAGGCGGTATTTACTGCTTCAGCCCAAAGAAAGTGCGAAAGGCCGGAATAGATCAGCATTGTACGAGCGGCCTCCACTAGGGTTCTGTTTTTCCTTTCAACAACCCCATTTTGTTGAGGTGTTTTTGCGGCGGAAAATTGTTGACTAATTCCAAGTTTCTGATAAAACTCACTGAGATATTTATTCTTGAACTCAGTGCCGTTGTCTGTTCGAATAACTTGAATAGTCTGTTGCAGCAGCTGAATTGTGTTCACAAAGTTAATAATCAAGTCCCCTGTCTCATCTTTGGTTCGAAGGAACTTAGTCCAAGTGTAGCGAGAGAAGTCATCGACGATCACTAGTACGTACTTACGTCCCTGGATACTTTGTGTCTGCATTGGCCCACAGAGGTCCATGTGGATTAGTTCCAATGGACGAGAGGTAGACGTAATTTACTTGACATGATGAGTCGCTCGCTTCAGATTCCTAATTGACATGCCGAACATTGATGCTCCTTTTGTAGTAGTATAGTTGGAAGACCTTGAACCAACTTTTTCGTAGAGAGGCATTGGAGAGCTTTCATATTCAGATGAGACATTCGTTGATGCCATAAGCTGTTCCTCTGAATCACAGTCTGAGAGATGATGTAACGAACCTCACTTTCTAATAAATATTTTGGCGGATTTTCGCAACGTAAGTCGCGGAAGACCCGTCCAATTAAAACTTTTTCTAACATAATAATATTCATGTACAGGGCCGAAACCCCAAAGTCTAAACCCAAAAAATATAAAATGTTTAACAACACACACTTTTATTTATTGAGCCGAATACTCAAAGAGTAAAAACATGAAACATAATTTAAAACACTCCACAGGTCGCATCCATGTACCGCCCTGCCCTCAAAAGTCCGTGGAGTCACCGCCATCAGCCCGCCTAGTCGCGATGCGTATCAACGCCGGTCTCATATGCACCTACAACACGTAAACTGAGCTCCTTGCCCAGTAGATGAAACATGCAAGTATGCAATGTACGCTCAACCCCATTCCCAAACACCTCACAAATACACACACTCGACTCGTCTCTACTCATCTCAACAATAACACATCTCAACACCCCTCACTACTCGACACTAAGTACATTTCTAATATCCCACTCAGGTCTCGTTAGAATAGGTTCCCACTCAGGTCACGTTAGAATAGGTTCCCATTAAGGTCTCGTTAGAGTGGGTGGCTACTCAGGTCTCGTTAGAGTCGCATATCCAACTCAGGTCTCGTTAGAGCGGGTAAGCTACTCAGGTCTCGTTAGAGTCGCCCTATACTCGAAATGTCCTATAATGTCGCAACACATCCCGTCACTCTACACCTCATACGCTCGGGCGACCAACTCAGGTCACATTAGAGTTAGCACACCACCCGAGTTTCCGCTCTTCTCTACCCATAAACCCTCACATCAACATGTCGTACTCATGATATGCAAGTGCAGTGAAAATAATCAGATATATACAACATGCAAAATATTTAAAATAGATAAATCACGTAATTCATCAAATCACATAAATATCACGTAATTAATCACATAACGTTTACGTGCCGTAGGTGAGTTTCACATACCTGTCGTCCTTAATTTCACAATTGACAGATCCCTATTGTTTCAGACGTCTGTATACAAGACAATTATAAATATCAGTACATGCATGAGCTTTTTCTTTTTTTTTAGACTAATAACATTGAACGATTGTATTTCGAAGGTCATACATGTTTCTGAATTCTTTCAAGTGCCTAGACACATTCATACCGAAAACTTTTCAAGATTAATTCACGTTGCTCATATCGAAAACTCATAAGATACTATCGCATGGAAATACTAAAACACATCCAATTATGAAACCTACAAGCACATATTCCAAGTAAATGTTTAGACAGTATTCACATTCACACTTAATCTAACCGTATAATATCGATATCTTTCTCATAGTATTCACATGCCAAAACTTCTCATCCCAATCTAAACATACCATTATCGAATCTTTTAATGTCTAATATTATCATATAATAAAAGCTTGCAAAGGACCAAATAATAAGATGCTGAAACATATAAACCATGCCAATTAACAACGACACCAAAAATAATTATTGGGTAATGAAGTCACGAAACCCCATGTTCAACAACCAAACTAATACGTATTTTAATTTCAAAACCCCAAAAACTCCTTAGTGCTAAAAACGTCTATTGCTGAAAATTTCCAAGGTTAGCAAATATTTAAAAACCTAAAATAAATCTCATAAACACTTCGAACACCTTGCAATAAAAATAACACATAATCACTTGTCATTTTAGCACATTAGCATCGTATAAAACGTTTGAAACTCCTAATCAAGATAATTCCTAAACATGGAAATTAGTAAACCCTAAAACATTAAAATCTTAAGAACAACATATATATTTTGAAAATTGTTAGCTCATGAATATGAATTCCATTTTCAAAAACGCTAAAACTCCTAAGTATAAAGATTTTCAAACAGCTTCTATAATAGTTACTTAATCACTTAAAATCATCTAACTATCGAAAACAAGTTAAGTAAATCAAATATGAGAGATTTGTTTTCATATACCTCACTACGAAAATTACTTCCCCAAATCGCCAAGCTTCCAAAGTTGTGAAGTTCTCTTATTCTAACTTACAACACCTTCGACCTTAAAAATTGAGAAGCTTAACCAAGCACTTCTTCTGCTTTTCTAATCCTCTATTCCTTGTATTTTCCGTTCTTATGAGGTTAGGGTTTTCTCCATAATGATTATTATATATATTAGATGTATATGACTTCTTCGAAGCATGTGAAGGGTGGAACAACTAAGTGACTATTTAATCCCCTATCATGCGTTTGTTTCTTAGCCTTATGTGAAATTTTATATTCAATTTTGTGGTCCCTCTTCTTCCTAATGATGCTTGTAGATTTTATCATTAAAGTTGATCTCAATCATAAGGGAACAAGTAAAAGACACGTCACTTTCCTCTTTGCTTAGGCAATTTCATCCTTATGACTTTATTAAATCCAATAGTCATTCTTTAATGTTTATCAATGCTTTTTAGATGGTGTCAAATAGGTGACCAAGCACCAACTTGATTTTACTAAACAAATCCCAATCATTGATTTCTTTTTTCATTATTTTACTTAAAGTAACAAACCACTAATTTTGGCCTTACTACAAAATTAGGGAATCTTTTATTTTATAAACTTTCTTATTATAATAGTTTGATTCTTATTACAAATCGTTTGGCCATTAGTAGCTACATTGGGATTTATTTCATGTTAAGGTATGTAATATAGTCCGAAAACTTCATCCCTATTCACTTAATAAATTTTATTACTATCATTATTTTGGCACATAATATATAGCCACAAAAGCATTCAAAGTTATCCCTTACCATCAATATTTAATTGGTTTTTGTGTGGGACAATATCATTTATTGAAGAGAATAAATTCTTAGATTTCTTTTATGGTGACTACGCTACTTCAAAATACTTACAATAATATCGTTTTAAATTTTGCGGGTATTACAGATGAGGCATACAGCTGTCGAGAGACGCACAGACGTCAGGTTGATCGTGTAAAGATTTGATTTCCGAAGTCGGTAGAGGAGTTCTGTGTCCTGACTGTCCAAAATTCTGCACCGGTCAGCGTGAAAGACCACTTGAAATCCTTTATCGCAGAATTCGCCTATGCTGAACAAGTTATGGCGGAGTCCTTCGACGTAAGAGACATCTTTTATCGTCAGATTTTCCAAAATGATATCCCCACATCCAAGAATGGGAGTTGAGTCATTGTTTCCGAATCTGACTTTGCCGCTTGGTCGGTCTTTGTAGTTGCTCAGCAGCTCTTGTTTTCCAGTCATGTGTGTGGAGCAACTAGAGTCGAGGTACCACACATGATGGATCTGCAAAAACAAGTTAGAGAGCTTTAGGTACCCACTTAAGCATGGGTCCTCTCAAATTAGCAGATTTAGTTTTAGGTTCAGAAATGATTCCTAAATTATTACTTGAGGGAGTTTTAATAACCCATACCACTTTCGGAGAAGTGGGTTTGGGTGTTGCCTCTTTAGGTGACTTGGCCTTTTCGGCTTTTGTCGCCCTAGGCGGAGATTTAGGAACCCATTTGGGTTGAACCTTGCAGGGAAGGTTAATTTCAGCACGTACAAATGCTTTGGTAGACTTGTCTGAGGAAAAGATCTTTCCTTTTGATAATCTCCTAAGGTGCTTGGGAGACTCAATCTTTACGGGATACCTTAGGTGAGTACATGCATGTATAGAGCCATAAGCTTTCTTTATGGCTGGATCTTGTTTCCTAGTGGCATTTGTTTCAGAATGATTATCTTTAATTTGTGAGGTAGAGCCTATTTCGTAGTTGTTGCTCCTAAAGGTAATAGGCTGAAGAGTACATGTAGAAGCAATTATGCGAAGAGAAGAAATGGCTCTTTTATGTTTTCGAGTGTCATTTATTTGTACAGAAGGAGTAACATTCTTAGTCATACTCAAATCTACTAGCTCCTTCTTAATACTAGACACTCTCGCCTTCGGTACTAGTGCCTGCTCTACGCTCCCTGTAGACGTAGGTAAATTAGATTTAGTCTTAGCATTCATAACAGAATTATCAATGCACTTTTGATCTTTCGAAGGTGATTTTTTGATTTTCACGCTTTTCATAATAGCATGAGAGGTAGTTCGGGAGGATGAGGAAGCTTTGAGATTTTTCATCTCTTTTAAGAACTTCTTCTTTTCAGCTTCGAAATTCTCTCTTTCTTTATCTAATTTTGCTTGAGATTCCTCTATCTGTTTTACTATAGGAGGTTTATAGAGAGAATTTTTGTAATGAACGTCTTTGACTTCCTCGTAGTGTATTTGAGATTCAGGAGGTAGAACTTGAACTAAATCACAGATAGATGTTAAGGATGGTTCCATATTTCTGTCTCTTTCATTTAGTTCTGTGTAGTCGTAAGGGAATTCAGGCCCATGTGAGGCTCTTCTCTTGGATGAATCTAAGTACTTTGTTTTGTCGCTTCAGTAAAATCTCTAAGAGAGGTTACTCCTAAACCCATGGTCTTAATATCATATACTTCCTTTTTCCGTAGAACACGTGGGTTAGTGAAACCTATGCCTTCTATTGGATTATAGAACTCTATATCCTTGGGCTGGTTTAGAAATATCGTCTGTTCAGATTGTCCCCTACGCGTAAGAAGATCATCTAATTTCTTAATTTTTGCATATAACTTCTTACGTTCCTCGCCTAGGAGAGCATAATTATTTTCTACCGTCAGTTTGGCGGCTTGACAGGCTTCTAGATCTTTACTAAGCTCACTAACCTTAGTATTAGATATTTCTAACTGAGCTTCTAAGTTGGTGATCTTAGTGGTAGCTTCGGTTATCCTACAATTTAGGGTGGCTTTCTCATTGAGATTCCTAACCAAGCAATTGTAGTTATTTGCTAGCCTATCTTCTAACTCCTTAATCTTTTCACTATGCTGTCCTATTTGAGGTTGACTAGTCTCGCTAGAACGTAGGCTCTTAGTAAGTTCTTCTATTTTAGCACTAGAGCTTCTAAGTTCTGACTCGAGACTATTTATCTTCTCCTGAGACCTAGAAAGTTTATCCTCTACTTCCTTAATACTTTTCTGCTCACGTTTCATGTTAGCATATTGTTTTTGATATGATTCGAACATGGTCAATAATGTGGAAGAAGAGTCTACCTCTTGTGATGAGGTGGATGCACCATCTTCGTCAGTCTGATTGGATGTTTCGGCGTCACTGTCGTTATCAAGGCGTGCCATGAGGGCAAGATTCTCGTCTCCAGAACTAGACGTGTCTTCAAGCCGGTGGTCCTGCTCTTCCATGAGGGCTACACCTGCATCCTTCTGCTTCGTGAGTTGAAGCTTCTTGGAGTAGTAATTAGCATCTCTTTTCTTGGGAAGAGTGCATTCTCTGGCAAAATGACCAGGCTTGCCACAGTTGAAGCACTTGTTGGGCTCTTTAGTGTTCTTGACTTCGGGGCTCTCTGGTGCTTGTTCCTTGTTCTTGGAGCTTGAGGTCCGAAGTCTGTTGGCCGAGGATGAGGACTTCTTCTTGAAGTATTTCTTGCTCATCATCTTTCCGATTAACGCCAACTGTTTCCCTAGTGCCTTCATGCTTGGCTCGGCGTCTGATTCGGAATCTTCTTCTGACTCAGATGATGGGAGAGGCCTAACGATCTTCTCTTTGCGAGGCTTTGTTCCACGATTCTCTGAGACTAGAGCAACAGTGTCGTCAACCTGCTTGCCCTTCTGCTCTGTCTGAGTCTCGCAAACATCTTCCTCGTGTTGGGCGAGATTATTAAATACTGAATGGATATCCAACTGTTAGGAATATTTTGTAGCATCCTTTAATTTATGTAATCTTGGGTTAATATGTGTTTATTTAGTGGGTTGTAGTAGTTTGGGGTGACATGATATTTAGTAAGAGTTTTGTATTGGGCTTTAATATACCAAATACTTGTGGTATATAAAGCCCCACTTACCCTAATTAGGGTTTTATCGAAAGAACTCAAAAGGTAAGCCACCTTGTACTTTCTATAGAAAACACACACTAACATGCACTCAAGGTGTTCTTCACGTTTTACACATTAAATCCTTTCTTTTGATCCTTGTTTGGTAATAAAAGGGCCAACAAGTGGTATCAGAGCCTAACATGGATCAATATCTTCATTTTGAATCTAGTTTTGCTTGAAAACTCATTTTCAATTTTTTTCACTATTTTCGGGTCTTTTCAAATCGTTTTCAGTGTTTTCTTGTCCTTAAAACGTTATAAAACTGATAATGAGTATATTTATGTTCTTTCACTTCGATTTCAGTCAAGTTTGAGTAGGATTTGGGCAAAAATGAGTCTGAAAATCTAGTTTTTACTGAACTGTTCATCACTTTCGAGTATCGGATAGAACAGTACCATCGAGTTTGAAGGTTTCGACCGAAACCCACTGTGAGGAGTTTCGATCGATTTACAGTTTCGCCCGATACATTTCTCGGTGAAAGTCCAATCCATTTACTGTATCGCCCGAAACTCAATCGTCCAATTAGCCAAATTAAATCTTAGTCAATCGATACGAAATCAATTTGGACCAAATTCGCCCGAAACCTCCTCATTTCTATCGATCAAACGAATTATTCAAATCAAAATCCCTCTTTCGATCGAAACTAATCTTCTCTAAACTCTTTCGCCCGATTCACACTTTCGCCCGATTCTAGAACTCTAAATTCAATTTCAATTGCCCGATTCTCAACACTTAGGACCAATCGCCGAGCTTGCCTCATATAAAATTAGAATCGATCAAGCATTCAAATTGGGTAGACCAAAATTTTAATTTCACATAACTCAAATCGTCCGATCCTCAAGCATTACACAAAATTCATCAAATTTTTAAATTGCTACAGAATTCATTAAGGGAATTTACCCACTTTGACTCAATACTCGAAATTACTCACACTTGACTATATCTCATTCAAAACTAAAGCGTTTCATTTCGCAGATCTATCACGAGTTAACGATCATTACCAAACAAAAAACATGGACGGTCTTGCTATTGGATCTGACAACTGCACCACTACTAAGATGGGGAGAGTACGGCATATGGAAGCAACGATTTATCAAGTTCATAGAAATCAAGGATGCAGACCTCGCAAACGACATGCTTTCCTCCATTTTTGAAGGACCTGCTCAATTTTGGACCATCATCCCTGCTCAACCCGATGCTGTTCCTGTAATTCCAGAGAGGAGAACTCCTAAGGACCCTAGTCGATACAATGATGCTGAGAGAGCACGTGCCAGAGCGGACAAGCTTGCCCGACACTACGTACTTCAGGCCCTACCGAATGATGTCTACAAGCAAGTCGACACAATGGTCACTACAAAGGAAATTTGGGATGAGGTATGCAAAATGATGGTTGGGACAGAAGTTAGCAATCTGTCTAAGAAGTCCAGCATCCTCACTGCCTATGACTCCTTGAAAGCTAAGGAGGGGGAAGAACTTCGAGATGTTTACCTTCGCTTCCTGCCGTCATCAACGAGATGAGAAAGATCAACATCCAACGCTCCAATCTCGAACACAACATCAAGTTCCTTTCCACACTTCAACCTGAGTGGGGACGGATTGCAGTTCTGGTTAAGCAACAGAACAAAGATCTGGATGCTATGGATATTCACTCCCTACACGATAACCTCTCACAATACTCCCAGTATGCCAAAGAAATCAAGAACGAAGGAAAAACAAATGTCGACATGGAACCAATTGCACTCGTGACCTCTAAGACAAGCAACAGGAGCTCGAGAACTTCTAAAGGAAAGCAGGTCGTACATTCTGACACTTCTGACAACGCCGAATCTGACCAAGAATCTGAGGACGAACTCGAATCTATCAGAAAGAAACTGGCTATGATCTCAGAGACGGTCAATAAGATGAGCGCTAAGAAATCATCATCTTCCTTCAACAAACAACGAACCTCGAGCGGGAAATAGAAGTTCGTTGCCCCTGAAAAGGCTAAAACTAAGAAATCTGAAATAGTAAAGAAGTGCTTCAACTGTGGCAAGCTGGGTCACTTTGCTTCTGAATGCTTCAGACCTAAGAAGAAAAACACTGAATACTACAAGAAAAAATTTCAGCTCTCACAGCGCAAGGAGGCAGGAATTATCTTGGTTGCTGAAGAAGACGAGTGGCTGGAGGACACATCTGACGAGGAGAAAGAAGAAATGGCCTTCATGGTGAAAAGCATTGATGATGACTCCGACGAGGATGAGCCAGCCATCGGGTCAGACAGGACGGATGTCTCTTCATCCGACCTGGAGGTATATACTCCATCCCTAAATGATTTCGTTAAACTTGAACGTAGGATAGTCGAACTCTCCATGCATCGTAAAGATTACTCAGAACTCCAAAGCAATCTTGACAAAAATTATGCCTTATTAAACAAACAGCAGGAAGAGATAGCCATTCTTAATGAATCCTTGACCTTGTCTGAAACTAAAGTAAAGACTTTAGAAGATCATATAGAAAGCAAAGAAAGACAAATTAGCGATATGAGTAGAAGCTTGAAAGACAGCGAAGAAGAACGAACAAATGTATTGTCTCAATATGAACTAATCACCAACGAACGCGTTCGTCTATACAAGAAAGTCAAAGAGTTAGAGGACATTAACGCCAAAAGAGGTCAATATGAACGAACCATCTTTCTTAGCCAACCTAAAGATGTAGACTTCTATGATCCTCGCCAAGGATTGGGATTTGAACCCACCACTAACCCTGAAAAAGATAAGGTACATTCTCTATACAACATTAAGCGTTTTGGGTTGAGCCTTGAACAACTAAGGCCCTTCATAGAATCAAGTGAGGTGACTGAATCTGAAGAACGGAAACAGAGGAATAAAGAATGGGCCCAAATTGAGTATGACTACACAGAACTCAATAATTGCGATAAAACGAGAGAGATACCACTCTCTGATGACTACATGTTACCATTTGGACCTGAAATTCAGGAAAGCACTGACGAGGCGGCTAAACTCATTCATTCATCTATTTATATTCCAGAGATTATTCGCAAAATCAGTGAGTTGACAGCCTCCCTAGAATCAGAAAAGAAAGCCCACGAAGAAGAGAGAACTATTTTGTTAAGCAAAACTTATACTCTTGAAAACTTTCTTGACGCTTACAGACCCTCCACATCCCGTCCTGTCCCAGAGTCCTCTACATATAAATGAAAGCAAACTACGGAGAGAATTCCTTTATCTCACACTAACTTTGTATAACATGTACCCACAGACAAAGGCGTGAGATCTGAGGAAGTGAAGAAGGTTCGATCTGGCTCAGCAAAGAAGACAACAGTCCCTGATAAGAAGAAGAGACCAGTCTCAAACCTTTCTTCTCATGTTTCGAAATCTTTTGCATTTCCAAAAGTGACTTCTTGTAATGTCGCAGAACGTGTTTCGATATTTCATGCCCTAAAATCAAAATACTGTCATGTAAACAATGATGTATTTTCCCATCCTCGTGACAATCATTTCAGCAAAAATGCTTCCACGTCACATAGCACTCCTTCTAAGGACATATCTCCCACGCCGTCCAATCATACTATCAAATCTAAGATAGAGAAACACACCACATCCAAGACCAAGCCGAACAAGAAACGAAGTCAAAAACAGATTTGGATTCCGAAATCCCAATTGCATCCCGTAGGAAATCGTCATGCTTGGATTCTTAAACCAATCATCCAACAATCCAGCAAAGAATTAAAACTAGCAACGAACAAGTTAGCTTCTACACCTGCTATCAAAGAAGGGCCCATCTATAAATGGGTACCTAAATTTACTTGATTCTTTTTGCAGGTCCGTCATGTGTGGTACTTAGATTCAGGTTGCTCCTCACACATAACTGGAAACAAAGAGCTGTTGAGCAACTTCTCTGAAGGATTTCTAGGAAAGGTCTACTTCGGAAACGGCCAATCCGCATCCATGCTAGGAACATGCGATCTCATACATGACAGGCTGACCATCAAAGGGGTATCCTACGTCGAAGGACTGAACTACAATTTGTTCAGCATTGGACGTTTCTGTGACAAAGGCTACAAGGTGAACTTTGAGACCAGCAAATGTAGTGTCACAGATAACAATGAGAGAGAGAGCTACTCACTGGCCACAGGAAGACGAATCTCTACTCCATTGACCTCAAAACTGTCCGACCGACGTGCCTCATCTCCCGAGACACTCTACATCAGAACGATCTCTGGCATCAGCGACTTTCCCATCTCAACTTCAAAGACCTTAACAAACTGCGATCAGAAAACCTGGTCAAAGGACTTTCCTCGTTCAGATATCACAAAGAGCATCTTTGCTCGGCATGTGAAATGGGAAAGATAAGGAATGCATCTCACCGACATAGCCTCAACTTCCAAACCTCTCGAACTCATTCATATGGATCTGTGTGGACCCATGCGCACTCAGACCATCAATGAGCGAAAGTATGTGTTGGTTATTATGGATAATTTCTCGCGCTACACATTGACCAAATTCCTCAAAACTAAGGACGAAACTCCAAGTCTAATCATTGAGTTTATCAAAACCGTACAAAACCTCTACCAACTAAGTGTACAAATCATCAGAACTGACAATGGGACAGAATTCAAGAACAAAAAACTCAGTGACTTCTATGCATCACTTGGAATCACCCAACAGTTCGCAGCGGCGAAAACACCTCAACAAAACGGGGTAGTCGAGCGCAAGAACAGAACCTTAGTTGAAGCAACTCATACACTCCTCATTCACTCTGGACTACCTCACTTCTTGTGGGCCGAAGCAATGAACCCTGTTTCACTCAAAATCGTGGCTCCCTTCACAAGAGGTTCAATAGGACTCCCTACGAGTTGATAAATCGCAGAGTGCCAGACATCTCTTTCCTGAGAGTCTTTGGGTGCAAGTGCTACGTAGCAAATGATCGGGTAGATAGAGGCAAACTCGACCTAAAAGCATTTGAAAGGATACTGGTGGGATACTCGACAACATCTAAAGCCTATCGAGTATACCTCAAGGAGAAAAGATCTGTTATGGAAAGCATTAACGTAACGTTTGATGAAGTAGACCGAGTAGCTTCTGCACAAATCAGTCCCGAACCCAGACTTCTACGAGAATTGACAAAAGATCAACCAAGCACCTCCTCTGTGGGCGAACCTTCAAAATCTAATACCTTGAGCGACATGGAACTCGATCTCTTATTCGAGGATCACTTCTCACGGCCGTCGCCACCCACTGCTCCAACAACATATATAGCGCCAGGAAGTAATGATCCTGCAGAAACTAGCAATGACAATTCCCCTCCTACGATGGAAAATCTTCACATTGATGACGACAGTGAACCCCCAACTGATACTGAGATCATCTCCAGCTCAGCCACTGAAACTCCTCAGTCCTCGGATTCAACAATAGAAATCTCTTCAGAAGAGTCAGTAATACCTCAACCTGGAGAAGAATCGGAACATCAGGCTAATCAGAGTGAAGAAGCAATACACGATACAAATGCAGCTGGATCATCACAATCTGGTACACGAAAGTGGACCCGAGCACACCCAAACTCACAAATATTTGGGGACCCTTCCACTGGTGTAACAACTCGAGCATCAACGATAAATGAAAGCCTCTATTCTTGCTTTCTCAGTCAAAAGGAGCCAGCAAAGTAGCTGAAGCACTCGCAGACCCAGATTGGATAATCGCTATGCAGGAGGAAATCAATCAGTTTGAGAGGTTGAAAGTCTGGAACCTAGTACCTAGACCGGCTGGGAAAACTATTATAGGGACTAAATAGGTGTTTAAGAACAAAAAGGACGAGCAAGGAGTTGTTATCCGAAATAAAGCAAGACTGGTTGCAAAAGGAAATAATCAACAGGAAGGAATTGACTATGATGAGACATATGCTCCAGTCGCAAGAATTGAAGCCATCAGGATTTTCTTAGCTTTCGCTGCACACAAGAACTTCACAGTCTACCAGATGGATGTCAAAACTGCATTCCTCAACGGAATACTAAAAGAAGAAGTTTTTGTATATCAGCCTGAAGGTTTGTAAGCGAACAACTCCCAGACCACGTCTACAGACTCGATAAAGCTCTCTATGGACTTAAACAAGCTCCCAGAGCCTGGTACGAGGTCCTCTCGGATTTTCTCATCTCCTCCGGCTTCACAAAAGGGATGATTGATACGACTCTCTTCATCAAGAAGGACGGCTTAGACATTATGTTAGTACAGATTTACGTCGATGACATCATCTTCGGGTCGACGGACTCAAGAATGTGCAGGAACTTTGGAGACCTAATGAAGAAGAAATTTGAAATGAGCTTGATGGGCGAACTAAGCTTCTTCTTAGGCCTTTAGGTTAAGCAGCTTCACGATGGAATCTTCATCAGTCAATCCAAGTACATTCACGACATACTCAAGAAGTACAACTTGGACAACTCAAATGCAGCCATCACTCCCATGTCTACCTCATGCAAACTTGATGCAGATTCATCAGGAAAATCTGTTAAACAGACGATTTATCGAGGCATGATAGGATCCTTGCTCTATCTTACGTCCAGTTGGCCTGACATCATGTTCGCCACGTGTCTATGTGCTCGCTTTCAAGCTGATCCAAAGGAGCCTCACATGCTCGCTGTCAAGAGAAACTTCAAATATCTCAAGGGAACTCCAAATCTAGATCTACGGTACCCGATGGAGTCAAGTTTCGAACTCGTAGGATACACCGACGCCGATTACTCGGGATGCAAGTTGGACAGAAAGAGCACTTCTGGAGCCGCTCAATTTCTCGGGGGTAAACTCGTAAGCTGGTCGTCTCGAAAACAAAATTGTGTCTCGACCTCGACAGCAGAGGCAGAATATGTCGCTGCTGCGAGTTGTTGTTCACAAATTTTGTGGATGAGAACCCAGCTGCGAGATTTTGGCATAAAGTTAAATCGTATTCCAATTTTTAGTGACTCAAAGAGTGCTATAGCTATAACAAGTAATCCAGTGCATCACTCACGCACAAAACATATAGACATTAGATATCACTTTATCAAGGAACATGTAGAACAAGGTACAATCGAAATGCATTTTGTTCACACAGATCTTCAACTTGCTGACTTATTCACTAAGGCATTGGATGAAAAGCGATTCCAATTCTTGGTATCTAGGTTAGGCATGTTGAACCGTAAGACAAGATCGATTGTCCCTACATGTACCTGATATTGTGTAAATAGGTCACTTAATTTTCTCTATATGTTTTCATATGAATGTTAAAAAAAATCCTACTATCGTATCTAGGGGGAGTCTCAAAAAAATTTATGCACGGATCTAGGGGAGTCTTGGAAAAATTATGCACTAATCTAGGGGGTGTCATTGAACACTCTGCACAAATTAAGGGGGAGCTTTTATGATCTTTCATAAAATTTACCCTCAAATTGCATTTTAGGGTAAACTTCTGAGATAAACATTTCTATCACCTTAAGACAAAATTTTTCTCGGCGAAACTCAAAAATTTGGTCGAAACTAGAATAATACAAATATTTAAAATCTTTTCTCGGCGACACTAACTATCGCCCGAAACTCGGCCAATTTCGATCGAAACTGAATATTCATGTATTTCAAATCTTTTCTCGGCGAAACTAAGCATCGCCCGAAACACGTTTCGATCGAAACTGAAAATTTTCTTAAATCCTTTTAAAATTTTACACGGTGAAACAGCGCATCGCCCGAAACTAAATCGAATCGATCGAAACTAAAACTTAACTTCCAAATTGTAATTTTTCTCGGCAAAACTGAGATTCGCCCGAAACCAGTTTCGATCGAGACTCTGTCTATATAAATAGCATTTCGCCCAAAACTCAGTCTTTTCTTATCGAATCCCCCAAATTCACTTTCAAAATCTCACTGCATTCGCACACGAATCTCATCATCGTCACTAACGAACTCTGTTTTTCTGATTTCTGCAGCTCCAAATTCACTATTGGTGAGGACAAACATATAATCTGCAGATTTCTACTGATATTATTCTCGTTTTTGCAGGTTGCGCCGATTAGGGTTGAGTGGGTTCGCGCGAATCGTCCTTCAATCGTGTTTCAATTTAGTTTTAAATTCGCCCGAAACTAAACCCCAGATTCAATTCCACATTACAATTGACCGATACTGTCAATTTTACTTCTCCTGTGATTTTTAAATGGAGCGATTCGATCGATTCATTACTTTCGGCCAAAACTGGCCATTACAATTTCAATATGATTTCAATCGTTTGACTTTGACTTTCGGCCGAAACTATCTACCAATCATAAAATATTTTTAAATCAATCTATTCCATAGTTTCGATCGAAACCGAAGTCTAAATTGAATTGATCGATCGAACTCCACTTTCGGCCGAAACTGGATCTTCTAATTTTAATACGATTTGAATCGCACGATGCACAATCTTGCCCGAAACTCAATAACACTGAGATTTGAATTGGAACTTGAATTTTGACCGAAACTGATTAACACTGTGATTTACTATGAACCGTTTCGCCGATTGATTAACTCAATTTCAATATTTGTTCCTATCGACGAACTTTACTCACAATTTTTGCAAAATTTCTCTAAGTCCTAAAGTGTTAACAACATTTGACCTTAACCCGTCTTTACATTACCTTTCCAAGCGTTGTAATGGTTGGTTCCTACTAATCCCTTGATCTTATCTTACAGATATACTAAAATGGTGCGAGTGATAGATGAGGTTTTCGCTTCAAAGGACTGGGCACAGAGGCCACCAAACAACCTCCAACTTGATTTTGACAACACCTCGTGCCCAGATCCTATTATTGTCAAAATCCTAGCAAACCACCCTCTAAAAACCGCCCGAAATATCACCGAGGTTGTCCCTGAAGTCTACGTCCAAAAATTTTGGTCCACCCTTCAGAACCCAACAAATAACCCCAAAACAACCAGCCTTTCCGCTAAAATCACACACCATAGTTGTCTTTACCCCAACCATCCTTCGCTCCGTACTAAACCTTCCATACTCACTACTATATGATCACCATCCTTCTAACGATGACCTGATCAGGGACTTCCTATTCGTGGGCCACAAACCAAACGCCCAAAACACCATTCACCTCCCCGACTTCACAGCCAAAGACATCCCTGGACCTTGGAGGACCCTATTTCTGATCGTAAACAAATGCCTCTCGTCGAAGCACGCATGGTCCGACAAATGCAACCGCAACATTATGCTAATCTTCCATGGATCGTCTTCAACAGGAATTATGATGTCGCCGAACTAATCTGGACGGACATCATTGATCAATTGCGAAGGCGAGGTCTCGGATCCACGAAGCCGGTTCTTCCCTACCTACGGTGGCTCCCTGTCATCGTACAACACTTCGTGGATCTTCATCCCGACATAGAGCGCCGACCCAGGGCCGAAGGTTACCAAGCTCCAAAGCTCACTAAAATTCAATCAACAAAAAACAAGATTGATCAGGAGGCCATGATCATACCTGATTCACTACTTCAACTCCTTGATCCCACAGAACCGGAGCTCCTCAGATACCTTCGAGCCAACAACCTCGAAGATATTCCCATGGTTCAACACAACCCAGTTGGACCTAACCTAGGGACAAGCCAACCCTCACAGCCAAATATAGGTCTAGGAAGCTCTTCATCCCCAAAGCCAAAACAAAAGAGAAAATCCAAAGGGGATGACAGAAGTAGTCAACAGGAACGGCGTACTAAACAAAAACACGACCATCTTCCTAAGACCACTAGTCCACAAATAAGCCGGACCGAGCCCATAGGTACAGGGGATGACTTTGTCTTCCCCCGAGCAGAAGTCGCGACATCGGGTCCAATCGCGCAAACTACCCTCCCTACCCACTCAATCATCTCCCAACAGATGATTGTTTCACAAACACACGAGGTGCCACGTCATCCATCACCACCTCGCTCGGAGGGGGTTGGTGTATCAAGCAGTCCTCAGCCTCAGACTGCACCTTCCTTGATCACGACTAGTCTAGTGCTCTCACCATCCATAATTTTTCCATTTTCTAGGTCACTTAGTCTAGTTTCTGCACCTCTAGATCTTAGTGATCTAGACAGAACGCTCCATGATGTCTCCGTACTAGAATCTGGTACGGAAAAGAGCGAAAGACCCAACGTAGTGAACATCACTGCAGCTACGACCTTAGGCCATCAATCTGAGTCTGTCTCAGCTTTGATGTCAACGATGAGCCTACGTGGCCTTGGTCTTTCAAGTCCTGTGCAAACAGGCAGCACATCAGTACCCTCTACTGATGTTGTGACGACGGAACGTCTTTGTGACTCCGTCCGGTTATTTTCCCCGTTCGTGATGGAGGCGAGGCTGGATGATCGACTCGCTGAGCTCAGAAAAGATCTCAAAGACACCATCATGACCCAAGTATACAACGCCATTGGGACATCCTCTCGAGATAAAGGCAAAGCCCCCGTCACCGAAGAAGTACCTTCACAAGCTGATCCATCTCCTGACGCTGACGGCGGGCCGTGGAACGTTCCAATCACGGAACTCATCGACGTCCTACTGGCCAGACTCCGCACTGCACCAAAACTAACCGAGTATGAAGCGGAGGTCCTCAGACGGCTCGAGTTTCTTTTCAAACCAACTAACCCAGGCGAGCTTCAGTCATCACATCAACCACGTGAAGACCCAGGCGGTGGGGGTCGTCCTGAGGGGGAGAAGAGACGAGATACAGGGCCTCAACCTCAACAGCCACAGCCTAGAGCCACCCAAACACCCACTAGAACAAAATCACCTGCACCCACACAAACAAAAAAATCTACCCGAACTACCACCAAAACAACCCAACAGCCCTCCTCACCAGCTATGAGCCTCTCACCTCCTCTTCCCACAAGCCAAAATAGCCCTTCGATATCTCCATCCTCTCCCATCCTATTCCTACAGACTGATGATCCAATTCCTCAAACCGAAGAACTGTACAATCCACACGGCGCCGTGGAAAATTACATTTTCTAGGTCACGACTAGTCTAGTGCCCTCACCATCCATAATTTTTCCATTTTCTAGGTCACTTAGTCTAGTTTCTGCACCTCTAGATCTTAGTGATCTAGACAGAATGCTCCATGATGTCTCCGTACTAGAGTCTGGTACGGAACAGAGCGGAAGACCCAACGTAGTGAACATCACTGCAGCGACGACCTTAGGCCATCAATCTGAGTCTGTCTCAGCTTTGATGTCAACGATGAGCCTACGTGGCCTCGGTCTTTCAAGTCGTGTGCAAACAGGCAGCACATCAGTACCCTCTACTGATGTTGTGACGACGGAACGTCTTCGTGACTCCGTCCGGTTATTTTCCCCGTTCATGACAGAGGCGAGGCTGGATGATCGACTCGCTGAGCTCAGAAAAGATCTCAAAGACACCATCATGACCCAAGTATACAACGCCATTGGGACATCCTCTCGAGATAAAGGCAAAGCCCCCGTCACCGAAGAAGTACCTTCACAAGCCGATCCGTCTCCTGACGCTGACGGCTGGCCATGGAACGTTCCAATCACGGAACTCATCGACGTCCTACTGGCCAGACTCCGCACTGCACCAAAACCAACTGAGTATGAAGCGGAGGTCCTCAGACGGCTCGAGCTTCTTTTCAAACCAACTAACCCAGGCGAGGCCCAGTCATCACATCAACCACGTGAAGACCCAGGCGTTGGGGGTCGTCCTGAGGGGGAGAAGAGACGAGATATAGGGCCTCAACCTCAACATCCACAGCCTAGAGCCACCCAAACACCCACTAGAACAAAATCACCTGCATCCACACAAACAAAAAAATCTACCCGAACTACCACCAAAACAACCCAACAGCCCTCCTCACCAGCTATGAGCCTCTCACCTCCTCTTCCCACAAGCCAAAACAGCCCTTCGATATCTCCATCCTCTCCCATCCTATTCCTACAGACTGATGATCCAATTCCTCAAACCGAACTGTACAATCCACACGGCGCCGTGGAAAATTACATCTTCAACGAGGATTGGATAACCAAACCGATGGATCCAGACATGGCTAGAGGATTGATGGAAAATTCCAGATACTTCTTGATGAAGGCGAATGTTAGCTTGACCCTAATCGACGACGCTGAACTCGAGAAAGGTGAAGACTACGAAGCAGATATTCCAGAACTTTCCGAGCTACTCCGACACACCGTCATCGATGACGAATGCCCACCAATGAAGACGAAGACAAAGAAGTAGTGGAATTGCTGTGGGAACGTCAAAGTAAATACCCCTTATCAAGAAGAAATTCGACGGAGAATCTGGAGGAAGGAGGATAGAATTGCGAAGCTCGACGAGCTTGACCTTAGGGGACTGAGCCATCTCTCAAGACCTAAAGCAGTCCAATACTTGCTGTCACTTCGTCGAATATTGATGTTCAGAGGACAAGGGGGTGATGTAGACACTCTCAGAAGAGAAGAGGCGAAGAAACCCAGAATTAGAGAAATCCTGGGAGTTTGCAAAGTGAGATTTGCAGACGTGGAGATGCCCATTTACATGGTACGGCGAGAAAATGAAGAATACGTAGAATTGAATGAAGCCGACCTCGCCTACATCAAAGGTGAAGATGTTGAACAGATAGCGAGGGACTACAGAACACTTGGAGCACTCAAGACGCCAGAACTCAGACTTGGCTACTACGCACTGAAAAGATTCATTCTACGCCAAGTCAAGTTCAATGCGACACATGATCTCCAAATGGCAGTTGAGAGCAACATGAAGAAGGTGAATCTGACGAAGCCCTCCTTCGAGGTCCCAGATCCAAGTTATGGTGAAGGGCACATTATAAATGAAGACGACGATCCATCAATCGTCTACATCAACTTCAAAGGAGAGAAGAGGCTTATGAAGACGTCAGAGATTCACAAGTTCAGTGACGGAACCTTACTGATCATCAGGAACAAGCTCAGAAGAATACTCGAGCAGCTAAAAGAAGAAGAATACGAAGTTCAAGAGAAATACTCAAGGCTCATCGAGACCATCTCTGCGAAGATATCTTTTCGAAGAAGGTTACGTTCGTTCGAGCACTTCTTAGGGCTCAGGAAGTCTGCCTACCATGTGCAGAAACCCAAGAAGAAGAGAACTCAAAGGACGACAAAGCAATAAGGATGCTAAGGGGGAGATGGTTAGGAATATTTTGTAGCATCCTTTAATTTATGTAATCTTGGGTTAATATGTATTTATTTAGTGGGTTGTAGTAGTTTGGGGTGACATATGATATTTAGTAAGAGTTTTGTATTGGGCTTTAATATACCAAATACTTTTGGTATATAAAGCCCCACTTACCCTAATTAGGGTTTTATCAAAAGAATTCAAAAGGTAAGCCACCTTGTACTTTCTATAGAAAAATACACACTAACACGCACTCAATGTGTTCTTCACGTTTTACACGTTAATTCCTTTCTTTTGATCCTTGTTTGGTAATAAAAGGGCCAACACCAACTCCTCCAGATCTTTGTTTTGTCAAATTTGAGTGGATATCTTTTTCCAGTCCGAGGGCAGAGAGGATAGAAATCTGATATTTATTTCCATGTTTGTTTTCGAGATTTCTATCTTCCTCATCTCGTTGAGAAGAGTGATGTATCTTTGGTATGCATCATAGAGGCTCTCCTCTGGCTCAGCTTTGAAGGAGTCATAAGCAGTGAGAATATTCGCCTTTTTGGCTTTCATGCCTACTTTCGTCCTTTGCATCATCCTATGCAACTCATCCCACATTCCCTTACCCGTTGGGAGGCTGTCTATCTGTCTATAGATGTCGTTGGGGATGCCTTGCATGAGTGTGTTCATGGCTATCAGATCTGCCTTAGCACGGGCCCTTTCCTCAATGGTGTATTCTCTAGGTTCCTTTAGTCGCCTAGTAGCAGGAATTGAAGGAGTAACCGTGTCATCACCGGCTACGTTGACCCAGAACTTTGCAGGTCCCTTTTCAAGTGACTGCAATAAATTTTCGGCTTGATCTTTCAGAGCTATGAAGTTTAGGAAAAGGCTTCTCCATACTGTATATGCGCCGCGTTGCAAGATTGGCGGACGGTTGTTGTTTCCTAGTGAGTATGCATCCATCCTTCTCCTTTTCCCTTTTTTTTGTTGAAGGATCTTCGTTTGTTGTTTTGATGGATTTGAATGATTTAGTGTGCTTCACAAGTAGTAAATTCTTTAGTAGCGTTTGATTCAAAAATGATTCAGAATTAATTTCGATTCAATCTTTAAAGTTTGATCGAAAATAATTTCTTCGATTTGAAAAGATGGTACTGTTTTCGCGCGTCAGATACTGTTCAAAAATTTTCGAGCGTAAATTATTTCGACTTGAACGTAATTTTACGCTGAAAAGTTATGTAATCAGTGAAATCAATCGTAAAATTATTGAGAGAAGTTTTGCAATCGAAAAATTTTAAGCGTCAGAAAATATTGTTGACCAGAATCCACAAAGTAGATTTTATCAAAGGTTGACTCGAAAGATTGACTAGTGTTTTCGAGCGTAAATTTCTTTAATTGATTTTGGTCGTTGAAGAACAGTACCCTAAGGAGTTTCTCGCTGAGTCAAATCTAATTGGTTGACCGAAAAATTTTACGAACGAGAATCAAATACATCTGACCGACTAAATTTTCGAGAGAAAAAAAATTTTGCGCGGGGGTCAAAATAGTCAATTCTCGTCAAAATTTAACGCTCATAAATTTCTTTTAAACACGTTCTTGACAGCAGCGACTTCAGTAACTAATCAGTATTCTAATTGAGCAAAATTTCTCGCACAGAGGTTTTCGATCGAAGACTTAGCGAGAAAAATTGAAATTCACAGTTTAAGCACAGAATATGATTTTAACACAGATTCAAGCATATACGGGAAAATAATCGATGAAACTACAGGTATATGCTCGAAATAAGCTACTGAGTACTCACGAACAGAAGATTAGACATGTTTTGAAGCAAATGATAATCAATTTGACGAAAATCAAAACAAGTTCATACCATTTTCGCACGAACAGTAATCTCACGGAATCAAAAATTCGACTCAAATCATGATTCTGATTGCTACCGATCTAATCCTAATTGATTAATACTACTTATGTGAGCACAGAAACATTAAAATCAGATCAAATAAGCACAGAATTAAGACTGTTTGATCGAAATTCAACTTCGCGCCAAAACTATTCTTCGATGGAACAGTGACAGAATAAAATTTCGATCAAATTCTAACAATTTTCGTTTAAAAATAGAACGAATCTGCTCTGATACCAATTGTTAGGTCCCCGTTTGTCAACTCAATCAATCCTAGGAAATCGATTATAATTACTGAATTTGAAGTTCGATCGAAAACCTTCAATGAAGAACACGAGAGAGAATTCCTTTAGTGAGAGAATGATTTATGAGTTTCTCTCTCTAGAATTGAATTCGGCAGACTTTCGGGTTGATTTTCTAATTTTCTGTATTAAGCTCAATGTTTGTACAACTATTTATACCAAACAAACTTGGTATAAATATCAAACTAGTCCTAATCTAAGGACTAATACAAATAAGGCCCCTAAGTACGAAGACAGCTAATAAATCAAAGCACAATTAAAATTGATATCTACATAGAGCATATAATTTCTTTTTCAAGAAAATTCGGTTGTGGGGTGACCTGACTTGATACAACTTCTCAAGATGGTCCCAAATTGCTTTCGCACTAGTATTCTCTTCGACGCTTAATAATATGTCATCTACTAATGTCAGATGAATATTGGTGATGGCTCTCCCATCTATCTTATTCCATTTGGCATCACTTGTAATAGTTGTTGGTCTGTTAGTGATAGCCTCCAGGAAATTTTCTTTGAGTAAAATTGTCTTAATCCTTATTTTCCACAGTGAGTAATTTCTCCCGTTGAATTTCTCAATTTCATTTTTAGCTCCATTTTTTCCCACGTCGCTATCATCGGAGAAATTCAACAGTCCAGCCAAATAACATTGATTAGATAATTTGCAGAAAGGGTAGCGACCAGCTTTCTAGACAAAATTACCCTTCTAAGTAAATTCACAGATGAGATCTGGTTGGGTCACAATGTGTCCCGCTTGGCACCAGCCTCCTAGACAGAATTTACTTACACAGTCTATTGCCATGACTTGCCAAAAAACTCTTCCGTAACGATAAACCTTTTCGATATCTTTTCTGATGTGGAAGAGACAAAGCTGCAACCAGAGCATATGTTAGGAATATTTTAGAAGTGTCCAAAATATTTGTTCTAAGTCTTGTTAGTTCTTTACTATGTTTTTATACGTTACACTTCAGTTAGATGGGTTGTAGTGGTATTGGGTTTGTTAGGGGCCCAATGGGCTTAAATACCTTACAAGGTATTTAAGCTTAAACCCTAACCATCACTAATCAAGTTTCCATTTGCTAAAATCTCATGTATTCAACACTAAACCTCTAAAGCACACTATTCACATTCTACGAAGGTTTAATCTGTTGAAGTGTTCTTGGATAATCTGGAATTACAAGTGGTATCAGAGCAAGCGTGTAGGTGATGAAACTTCATTTCAAGCTTTAAAGAATCAAGCAGTGCTCCTTCAGTTTGACTTTTCAGCTCCCGTCACAAAACTCAAATTCGTGGGCTCAAACTGTTATTGGATGTTTTCTGCTTCGCGAAGGCTGCCATAAGTTCAGCTATCAGTTTTGAGAATTACCAAGTCAGTTTCAGTCGAGTTTGAGTCAGATTGGTTGGAATTTTTGTCTGAAAAATAGAAGAACGAGTCTTTTATTCCTTCTGTTCTTGAGTTCGCGAACGGCGCTTGGGTAGGGTTTAAAGTTCACTTATTTTCAGTTCGCGAATTAGTCACTATTTCCAAGTTCGCGAATTAGTTCACTTACTGGCTAGATTCACGAATTCTGAATCAAGGTGGAATTTCACGAATTGAAAGATCTTAATTTCACGAATCCAAGTTCTCAAGTCAGCTTCGCGAATCATCACCTTGCAAACCCGGATAATTTCGCGAATCATCAACTTCACGAACCATTCATCTTCTGCGAATAAGCTCATCTCGTCAATTCGCAAATCCATCTTCACTTTGCGAACCCGAACAACTTCCCGAGTCAGGACAATTTAACGAATTCAGTACTCAATTCACAATCATCTTTTGCGAATCAGCCTCTCAAGTCAATTCGCGATCTCTCACTTCGCGAACTTTAAGTCTGCGGATTGAACTTCGCGAACCAACTGGAGCAGCGAGTTTCACGAACCCGTGTCATTTCACGAACTTGATCAAGTTTTCGAGGACACCTATCTTCACCAATTCGCAAAAACAACCCTACCAAATTCGTGGACAAATTCCAATCCTCATTTTACGAACACCCGTGCTTTCCAATTTTACAAAGTCAACTCTCAGATTTGACTTCGACCTTAACCTATTTTCCTCACATTACACGTTAACGATCATATCCAAAACACAAGCAATGGACTCTTTCAGTATGGGAAATGATGTTAGACCTCCCATCGTCCGACATGGAGAATACGCAGTCTGGAAGAGAAGGTTCATCAACTTCATAGAAAGCAAGGACAATTCAGAGAACCTGCTGGAATCTATTTAAAATGGACCTACACAGTATTGGACCATAATTCCCGCCACTACTGACACCACTCCTGCAAGAGAGGAACAGAGGATCTTGAAAACTGCTGACCAATGCAGTGATGAAGAAAAATTGCGACTAAAGGCAGATAAAGTGGCGAAATCATACATGATGCAAGCCTTTCCCAATGACATTTTGATGCAACTCGAATGTGGTGATAGCGCAAAAGAAATGTGGGATGCTCTTCGAATTATGATGCAGGGGACAGAAGTCAATACAATGGCAAGAATGGCGAACACACTCATCTCTTATGACCGCTTTCATGCTAACAAAGGGGAAACTCTCCAAGAAACCTTCCATCGATTTCTTGTTCTTCTAAACGAGCTAAAGATGAATGGAGTCACAAAAAGTGTAATGGAGATCAATATCAAATTCTTAGGATCACTTCATCCAGAATGGGAGGCTACTGCAATTATGATAAGACAAATGAACGACCTAACCAAAGTTAGCATTCATACATTTTTCGACTACCTCAATCAACATTCCAATCACGTGGAGAAACAAAGGGAGGAAATCAAATCAATAGGAAGTGACTCACTGGCTCTTATTACTGAACGATCATCAAGAAAACAATCCAAGGACAAAGAAATTATCCAGTCATCACAAGTTAAGGAGGGAGGAGACACTGATTCTGATGACGAATCCAAGGATCTTACGAAACATGGAGACCAGGAGATCACCCTCAAAGATCTTGCTAAGCAACTCGCTCTGGTCTCGAATTTCGTGCAGAAGAAATATTATAAGAAGACTGGTTCCTCCTCCAATCGTCAAAGAACTTCCTCCAACCCTAAAGGAAAGACTCAGGATGAGGAAAACAACTCTGAAACTCCTTATCAAGGCAGCAAATGCTTCAACTACGGTAAGAATGGACATTTTGCCAGAGAGTGCAGAATGCCCAAGAAAAATGACGTTAACTATTACCGCCGAAAAGTTCAATTAGCTGAACAAAAAGAAAAAGGATTGGTCTTAATGGCAGAAGAGGATCATTGGCTTGAAGATACCTCAGACAGCGAGAATGAGAACGTGGCACTGATGGTCAAACTGGATGACGAAGAAGATGGAGCTGGAGCTGAAGGAAGCGAGTCAGACAGGGAAACCTCTAACAATTCAGACATAGTGGAGGTAAGTGAAGCAGATTATGATTCTTTACTTAAGATGAAAAATGAATTTTTATCCTTATATAAATCTAACAAATTGGGGAAAAGAAAAATCAAGGAACTAGAAGCTAACTTAGAGAAGAATTTAGTAGTATTAGATAAGTTTAGATATGATTATGCATGTGAGGAGAATCGTGTAATTGTATCAAATGAAAAGGTTGCTAAGCTAGAAATACAAGTGCAAAAATCCGAAGCTAAAGCCAAGGATTTAGAAAAGGAAATGAAATCTCATAGAGATCAGACAATGGACGCTACAACTAAATATGACTTACTATGTAAAGAACGGGAAAGACTGTACTCCAAAATAAAAAAATTGGAGGACATTTTAACCCGACGAGATCAGTCAGAACAAACGATCTTCTTGAACAACCAGCTAACGTTGATTTCTATAATCCCCATAAAGGACTAGGTTTTGAAAACCCATGTAAGTTAAAACAAGGCATATCAAGTTCACCTTATCTATATGATCTCAAATTCATGCAGACAGGTTGCCTGGCCAATCTTATGCCTTTTGTCAGTGAAAATGAGACATCAACACACAGTAAAACTCAAACATCATTTAATTACACAGAATTAAATGATAGTTATAAAGAAAGAAGTTGTCCAGCAATAACTGAATTTGAGTCAGATATTCCACGCCCAAATGAAGGAGAAACCTCAGGTGTTTTGGAAAGTAAGGCACCGATGTCTACAAATGCAACAGGATATATGCCTGATTGCATAAAGAAAATCAGTGATCTTCACTCCACTCTCGAAAGCGAGAGAAAGTCATTTGATGAAGAAAGGCAGAAACTTCTTCAGGAAATATCTTCACTTAAAGAAAAATTAAGATTACAGCACGCTGACATTCACAGGATGCTCAACCGTAAGTTCATGAGTCACTTCTTCAATTATCGCGTGATCTAGTCCTTGGGTTGAGTCGTCCACTTCGAGCTCCTGAGCTCCGTGGGGTCGGCGAGACGGAGAAGGTCAAAAGATATCGGCATCGATGGCTTGTCAAGGTCGGTCAGCTCGGGGTGATGGAAGAATTTGAGCTTGGGCGGTTGGTTGTTTCCACAAGGAGGTAGGCGAGGAATATCCGCGTGAACCTCCATGAAATTGGCAATCAGTACGGAAAGCCACCTGGCATACGGCAGATTCTTCAATCTCTTGTTCTGTTTCTACTTGATCTATTCTGCTATATCGTTCCAGATCAGCTGCGCCACATCGTAGTTCCTTGAGAACAGGATTCCGTGGAATATCCGAAGAATATTGTCGTTGCCCTTATCAAAGCCAGCGTGCTTCGGTGAGAGGTACTTGTTAACTATCCCGAAGAGAGTATTCCAGGGATGGGGAATTCCGTTGCTCTGGAACTGCGCCAGCTTTGCAAACGGAGGTCTGTACCCGATTTGGAGAAAATCACGTACCATTTCAGCATCCGTCGGCATTGGATCGTATTCGTGGCTGAAAGGTAAGTCTGGGATGAGTCCAAGGTCATTGTTGTTCACGCTTATGTGCCTCGTCTCTGTAGAAGATCAATTCTAATTGTACTTTGATTTTATTAGATGTCCTTGTATTTACGGGCTTATCTTTTATTTGTCCTTAGATTAGGACTAACTTGTATTTATACCTAGTTTATTTGGTATAAATACTTTGTAAACAATTGCAATCAATAGAGAAAGTTTTGAAAATTGATCCGAAAGGCTTGCAATTCAATTTCTAGAGAGAGAAACTGTAATACCCGTAAAAATTTAATACGGGATTATTTCAATTATGTTAGAAATTACAAAATTTATTTTCGAACAAGATCCAATTTCTTCTTGAATTGGGCCAAGAATTTACAATTTGGCCCAAATTTTTTTAAATGGGCCGAAAATAAGAAATTAAAGCCCAAATAAATATATATATAAAGACCTAACAAAACTAACCAAAACAAAAATAAAACAAACAAATACAAATACACCTAATATGCCTCCACTAAGAGAAAATAAGAATAGACAAGGCAAATAAAAATAAAGAGGAAGAAGAGGACGTGGGAGAGAAGAAGAAAATGGGAAAGAAAGAAAGAGGAGAAGACAAAATGGCCACCTCACCAAAATAATTAAACCTAATGCACCTTTACCTCTTGAGGACAGTTTATAAATAACCTAAAGAGAATAGAGAAGGGGGGAGAAAGAGCCGTGAGAAAGAGAGAGAGAGAGAGGGAAGAAAGAAAATAAGGAATAAAAAAAAAAAGAGAAAGAAAGGAAGAAGAAGAAGAGGGAGGAGAAGAAATATTTCCGGGAAGCTCGAAATCGAAGTTCTAAGGTCGGGATCACGCAAAACTAACCCGTAACGTAGCCTCTACGGACGTAAGGTAGGTGAAGATCACCTACATACGTAAACAATATTAGGATTTGTGAATTTTACGTGTTTTGCATGTTATTCATCGAATTCTTCGTGTTTATGTGATAATAATAATTTGCTTGCATGAATTTTTCGTTGGTTAGCTTAGGGAGCATGAGATTGAGAATTTTTAGAACTATGAATATTTGGAAATAGGGATAGAGGACTTTAGGTTAAGAGGATAGAGCAAAACTTGGGGAGAATTAGGGTTTTCTAGGGTTTTCTTTATCCATTTCGGCCAAGAGGTTCAAAAATTCATATCTCACAATCTAGAACTCGGATTAAAAATTCCTTTGGATAGAATTAAGATTTGCAAGTCCTTTATCTGTGGTTAAAATGTCAGCCGTATAAAATAGTTATTTTTAAAATTTTGGGACTTAATCGAATTTTTACAAAATCCAGGGAGTCTGTGTTGTAAACTTTCGAATAGGGGATATTTTTAAAGAAATATAAAGCTTTTAGGACAGATTTAAAATTCGAAATAAATAATTGGGGTTCATTGTGTAATTTTCAAAAATTCGAGTACTAAATTGAAAAGTTTCAAAAAACCGGGGGCTGTAAATGTAAAATCCGAAACAGGGGCTATTTTATTGAATATACTAAAATTTCAGCTAAGGTTAAATTGAAAATTTTCAGAAGTTTTGGGAACTATATAAATATATTAAATTTCGGCTAGGATCAAATTAGAATTTGTCGAAAGTTTTGGGTACTAAATAAACATGTTAGATTTCGACTGGGGTAAAAATGAAAATTTCAAAAACTTTTGGGTATTAAATAAATGGGTTAAAGCTTAGTAGGGGTTAAAAATACAATTTTCAGAATTTTTGGAGGATTAAATAAATACTTAAAACTCGGCTAAGGACTTAACTGCAATTTTCAGAAGTTTTGAGATACTTGGTAAATATTATTCAATCGACTAGGGACCTTTTTGTAAATTATCAGAACCTCCGGAAAAATTTAAATAAATATTAAAACTTAAATTGGGGTCTTTATGAAGTTTCTTTAAAATCTTTTCGGGATTAAGTAATTGTAAAATTTTAGAATGGAGCTAAATGCAAATCTTTAATAAATTCCGATCCTAAAGGAATATTTAAGAAACTCGGTTGGGGTCAAAGATTAAATTTAAAAAAAATAAAACGACTATTGAGTATAAATAAGTAATCATTAAATTTTGTTGGGGTCAAACTTAAATATTTAGAAATTTTTGGGGCTTAAATAAATAATTTATAAAAATCGGTCGGGGTTAAAAATTGAATTTTTGAAACTCGCGGATTAAAAATAAATATTATAAAAATTTGGTTGGGGTGAATTGTATAAAGATCGAAAGTTTATGAAATTTAATAAATAATAAAATTTTGGTTAGGGATCTATATGAAATTTTCAGAATTCCCGAGGAAACTAGATAAATATTATTAAAGTCAATTGGGGCCTTTGCGCAATTCTTCTGAAATTCCGAAGGATTAAATAAATAGTAAATATTTCGGTCGGGGTTAATTATAAAATTTCGGAAAAATTTCCAAGTACTAAATAAATTTTAAGTATCCCGGCTAGGGTTAAATGGAGAATTTTCAAAAGTCTTGGGGCTAAATAATTATTAAAAATATTCGGCTGGGATTAATTGTAAATTTTCAAAGGTTTCGGAGCAAAAATTGTAATTTCTGAAAATTTGATATAGTGTTGAAAATAATTTTTAAATGTTGGGAAAGATTGATAATTTCTAAAAAAAATTTTGGAACTTAAACTAAAGCTGGCGTTGGGGTGAAATCAGAGTCGTAAGGTAGAAAGAATTAAATTTAGAACTTTTAGTATAAGATCGAGAGGGAGTTCGGTGGTTACGATTTCGGGCCGATTAAAAATCGGAACGCGGGCTTTGGGCCCGAATTATTTGTTGAGTGTTGATTCTTGGAATCGGGCCGAGCTGATATCTCGGGCCGATATGTAATATAGAAATGTGGAAAGGATATGTTATATGTTGCATTTTTATTTGCACGGCATTTGCATACACGTGTTACGAGGGGAGTGCGGAGTGATGAGAGTATTGTACGGAGAAGTGAGTGAGATGGTTTATGAATGAGAAATGGTAGATGAGTTGTATGAGTGAGGTTAGGACTAAGGCGCACTTTATATGGAGGGAGTGGGGCCTCCCGAGCTAAGGACCCCTGCACGCGCGTGTTGCCTTTAGTACCTAAGCCTCGAGCCCTGATGTGATGTGATGAAATGAGATATGAGAAAAGAGTCGAGCGTGTATTTTGTGAGTTATGTCGGGATTGGGGTGTGAGAGCATTTGCATTGCATGTTTTCATCTACTGAGCAAAAGCTCAGGGTTTACGTATGTAGGTGAGGTGGCTGATGGCGGTGACTCCACGGTCTTTTGAGTGCGGGGCAGTACATGGAACGCGACCTGTGGAGTATTTTCATTCATGTTTCGTATTATTACTATTTCGGCTTTGGTCTAATACAATAATGTGTGTGTTGTAAAACATTTTTTTTATTTACGAGTTTAGACTTTTGGGCTTCGGCCAGTACTTGAATATGATTATGTAATAAAAAGTTTTTATTAAATGAGCTTTCCGCTGCTTACGCTGCGTAAAACCCACCAAAATACGTATTTAAGAAGTAGGGTCGTTATAGAAACAATAGTAACTTTCTCACTCTACTCGAATTCTCTCTCTTGTTCTTTATTTGAGTTTTTCGATCGAATCTTAATTTCAATCATTATCATCGAATTACTTAGAATTCATGCCTAGGATCATAGAGTTGTTAATCGTAGGACCTAACAATTGGTATCAGAGCAGATTCGTTCTGCTTTGAATCGAAAATTGTTAGAATTGGATTGAAAATCTTTTTCTGATTACTGTTCATCGAAGAACAGTTTGGCACGAAAATTTATTTTCGATCCAATAGCTTAATTTTGTGCTTAATTGACTTGAATTTGATGTTTCTGTGGTCGCTTAAGTGCTAAATGTTGATTGCGATCAGCTTTGTAGCTGTTTGAACTTCGTTTTAAGGATTAAATTGATTTTGTGATTTACTGTTTGCGAAGAACATGAAGAACACGTTCTGATTTTGATCAATTTCGACATATTTTGCTTCATAACGTGTTTAACTGCTTGTTCGTGCGTAGTTAGTAAATGATTGCGAGCAATTACCTGAAATTTCACTGTCTAATTCGTTGTTTTTGCTTGAATCTGTGTTAATCGTATTTTGTGATTTTTCTCGATCGTTCTAATTTTTCTTGCTAGGTTTACGATCAGATTAATTTCTCGATCGAAAAACTTGGCGCGAGAATTTTTCTCGGTCAGAATACGAAGTCAGCGCTAGAATCGTCAACACTAGAAACGATTTTAGTTAAAAATATTTCTCGAGCATTATTTAGCGAAAATCTTTTTCGAGGAAGACCAATTTTGACTTTGCACGCGTAAACACTTTCTCTCGAAAACATTTTCGGTCAGACATCTAAAGTTTGACCAAGCTAAAAATCATTTACACGCGAGAAACTTTTCTAGTCAACAGATTTATTTTGACTTGTCGAGAAACTCAGTAACGTACTGTTTCTTTACGAAACATGATGGATGCATACTCGCTTGGAAATGACAATCGTCCGCCGATCTTGCTATGTGGCGAATACACCGTTTGGAGAAGCCGCTTCCTCAATTTCATAGCTTTGAAAGATCAAGCTGAAAATTTACTGAGTTCACTAGAAGTGGGACCCGCACAGTTTTGGGTTAATATCCCCGGTGATGACACAGACTCCTCAAATTCCCGCATCTAGGCGACTGAAGGAGCCTAGGGAGTATTCTATTGAGGAGAGGGCCCGAGCCAAGGCTGATCTAGTAGCCATGAATACTCTTATGCAGGACATCCCCAACGACATATATAGACAGATTGATAGCCTTTCATCGGCTAAAGGAATGTGGGACGAACTGCATAGGATGATGCAGAGGACGGAAGTCGGCGTAAAGGCCAAAAAGGCAAATATCCTCACTGCTTACGACTCCTTCAAAGCAAAGCCAGAGGAAAGTCTATATGAGATCTAACAAAGATACCTCACTCTTCTCAACGAGATGAGGAAGATAGAAATCACGAAGACCAACATGGAGACAAACATCAGATTTCTCTCTTCCCTGCCCGCGGAATGGAAAAACTATCCACTCAAATTCGACAGAATAAAGATCTAGAGGAGCTGGATATCCATGCCGTGTTTGACAATCTCGCACAACATGAGGATGATATAAGCGAGATTCAAAAGGAGCAGAAGGGCAAACAGATCGAAGACACTGTTGCCTTAGTCTCGGAGAAGAGGAGCTCAAAGCTAAGAAAAGAAAAGATCGTTAGGCCTCCTTCACCTTCAGAGTCGGAAGAAGAATCGGACTCCGACGTTGAGCCAAATATAAAAGCCCTAGGGAAGTAGTTGGCCTTGATAGGAAAGATGATGAGCAAGAAGTACTTCAAGAAGAAGTCTTCAACCTCAGCCAACAGACTTCGGACTACAAGCTCTAAAAACAAAGAACGTGCACCAGAGAGCTACGAAGTCAAGAACCCAAAAGAGGCTAACAAATGCTTCAACTGTGGCAAGCCAGGTCACTTTGCCAGAGAGTGCACTCTTCCGAAGAAGAGAGATGCCACCTACTACTCCAGGAAGCTCCAATTGACTAAATAGAAGGAAGCTGGAGTAGCTCTCATGGCCGAACAAGACCAATGGCTCGAGGACACGTCAAGCTCTGAAGAAGAAAATTTAGCCCTCATGGCCCGTCTCGACAATGAATCAGACGCCGAAACCACCATTCAAATGGAAGACGAGAACGCATCCACCTCTTCACAAGAGGTAGACCTCCCTTCCACATTATTGACCATGTTAGAATCGTATAAAATAGAATACGCTAACATGAAACATGAGCAGAAATGTATAAAGGAAGTAGAAGACAAATTATCTAGGTCTAAAGAGAAGATCACTAGTCTCGAATCCGAACTTAGAAGCTCCCATACGAATATAGAAGAACTCACTAAGAGCTTACATTTTAGGGAGACTAGTTCATCTAAGACAGAGCAGTATAGTGTGAAGATTAAAGAATTGGAGGATAGGCTAGCAAATAACTACAATTGTTTGGTTAGGAATCTCAATGAGAAAGCAACCCTCAATTGTAGGATAACCGAAGCTACCACTACGATTACTAACTTAGAAGCCCAATTAGAAGAATCAAATGCAAAAGTTAGTAAACTTGGTGTAGAATTAGATGCTTGTCAAGTCTCCAAAATTACAATAGAAAATAACTATGCTCTATTAGGGGAAGAACGAAAGAAGTTATATACTAAGGTTAAAAAGTTAGAAGATCTTCTTGTTAGAAGGGGACAGACTGAACAGACAATATTTTTAAATCAACCCATGGTCTTAGAATTTTATGATTATAAATTTGGCTTAGGCTTTGAGAACCCACGGTGTGTTTGTCGAAAATTGATTGTAAGCAACTTTACGACATTCAATACATGGGTTTAGGATTAACAGATCTTATGGTTTTTACTAATGCTAAAGAAATAGATGCTTTAGAAGAAACCAAAAAAAAAAGCCAAGACTAGGGTTGAAATTCCATTCTCCTACACCGAATTGAATCGAAGCTACAACATTAGGGAACTTCCCAAAGGTTGGAATCTTGAGTCAATTAAACTACGTGAAGATTTTTCTATTAAAGAAGAAGCACAAAATCATCATTCTGAAAATTCTCTCTATATACCCCCTATTGTTAGGAAAATAGAGGAGTTAAGAGGCTCATTAGAAATAGAACGAGAGAATTTTGAAGCTGAAGAGAAAAAGTTCGTAAAAGAGATTGAGAATCTCAAAGCTTCTTCAACATCCAAGCTAATTCCCACGCTATCCCAAAAAGCGTGAAAATTGAAAAAGCGCCTTCAGTAGATCATAAACGTATTATTAGAAGTGCTAAGCCTAACACTATTTCACCTACGTCTACAGGGAGCGTAGAGCCAACACTAGATACGAAGGCGTGGGTGTTTAGAATAAAAATAGAGAAGGAGTCAATAGATTCGAATGTTTCCCAATATCGTTTCTCCTTCTGCAAAAATAAAAGACACTCGAAAAAATAAAAGAGCCATTTCCTCGTTTCAAATAATTGCTTCTACACACTCCCTCAAACCAATCACATTTAGAAATATCGTTTCTCCTTCTGCAAAAATAAAAAGACACTCGAAAAAATAAAAGAGCCATTTCCTCGTTTCAAATAATTGCTTCTACACACTCCCTCAAACCAATCACATTTAGAAGCACTAATTTCGAAATAGGCTCCACTTCGAAAACAAAAATTAATAATTCTAAGACAAATGCATCTAGGATGACACGTAGGAAACAAGATCCAGCCGTTAAAAGGCATAAAGCGCTATTCATTCTTGCTCTCACGTAAGGTATCCCGTAAAAATAGAATCTCCCAAACACCTTAGGCGACTATCCAAAGAAAAGATCTTTTCCTCACTCAAGCCTACTCATGCATTTGCTCGAGCTGAAATTAAACTTCCCTGCCAGGTTCAACCCACTTGGGTTCCTAAGACACCTCCTAAGAAGACAAAAGCCACAAAGGCTAAGTCTCCTAAAGCCAAACCCAAAGTTACTTGAAGGCAACTTGGGTCGCTAAAGTTCCTATCGAAAATAACTTAGGAACCATATCTGAACCAAAATCTAAATCTGCTAATCTGAGAGGACCCATTTTTAAGTGGGTACATAAAGCTCTCTAAATTGATTTTGCAGATCCATCATGTGTGGTACCTTGACTCTAGTTGCTCCACACACATGACGGGAAATCAAGAGCTGCTGAGCAACTATCAAGACCGACTGAATGGAAAAGTCAGGTTTGGAAACAATGATTCAGCCCCGATTCTAGGACTTGGGGATATCATTCTGGAGAATCTGACTATAAAAGATGTCTCCTACATCGAAGGCCTCCGCCATAACTTGTTAAGCATAGGCCAGTTCTGTGACAAAGGGTTCCAGATGGTCTTTCATGCTGACCGGTGCAGAATTTTGGATAGTCAGGACACAGAACTCCTTCAAGGACTTTGGAAATCAAATCTATACACGATAAACCTTACGTCCGTGCGGCCCTCGACAGCTGTTTGCCTCATTTCTCAAACTATAATTCAGAGGAACAGCTTACGGCATCAACGCATGTCTCATCTCAACATCAAAGCTCTTTAACATCTCTCAACGAAAAAGTTGGTTCACGGTCTTCCAACTATAACTTTACAAAAAGAGCATCAATGTTCGGCGTGCCAATTAGGAAAATTGAAGCGAGCATCTCATCATATCAAACAAGTGGCCTCTACTTCACGTCCTCTGGAACTGCTACATATGGACCTCTGTGGACCGATGAAGACACAGAGCATAAATGGACGCAAGTATCTGCTGGTCATAGTCGATGACTACTCTCGCTACACATGGACAAGGTACCTCCGAACAAAAGATGAGACAGGGGACTTGATCGTCAATTTCGTGAACTATATTCAAAATTTACTGCAACAGACTATCCAAGTCATTCGTACGGACAACGGCACTGAGTTCAAGAATAAATTTCTCAGCGATTTTTATCAAAAACTTGGAATAAGTCAACAATTCTCAGCCTCCAAGACTCCTCAACAGAATGGGGTAGTCGAACGAAAGAACAGAACTTTAGTGGAAGCAGCACATACGATGTTAATTCACTCAGGCCTTCCACATTTCCTATGGGCTGAAGCAGTAAATACCGCCTGTTTCACTCAAAACAGGACGATTGTTCACACACACTTCGACAAGACTCCGTAAGAAATTATCAACAAACGAGTACCCAACATCTCTTTCTTCAAAGTCTTCGGGTGCAAGTGCTTTGTGGCGAACGACAGAGAGCACCGTGCTAAGTTCGACCCTAAAGCACTCGAAGTCACTTTCGTTGGGTATTCTTCAACCTCAAAAGCGTACAGGGTATATATCAAGTCCAATCGCACGATCAAAGAAAGCTACAATGTCACTTTCCACGAAGTGGCAGAAATGGCTTCTGGTCACTTCAGTCCAGGACCCGTGCTCAACCCGATGGCTCCTGCACACCTCAGTTCAGGACCCGTACCTAACCAGATAGCTTCTGAATATAACAGTTCATAACCTGTTTTCACTGGTGTGTTGGCACAAAACCAACAGAAGATGGCAACAACTCCGAATTCAACGTCAGAAGAAGCAACGAGACTTGCATTAGACGATTTGGACTCTCTCTTCGAGCCAGTATATCGGTCACACACTGCTACACCTATAGTGGATTCTCCACCCGACGAGACCGACGTACCAAGTGCTTCTCACGTCCCTACCTCACCCGATTCAGAATTGCCACAGAATAACGAAGAACCTACAGTGGTTATTGAGGAAGAATCATCAGAGACTATCGTTCCAAGTGCAGAATTGGAACTTCCTCAAACGATTGATCAATCGGAGACTATAGGAAATCTAGACCCACAGATGGCTGATGCATCGACTTCAGCCTTGCCTCATGAGCGCAAGTGGACTAGAGGTCACCCGGTTGATCAGATAATTGGCGATCCTTCGGATGGAGTGAGGACACGTCGTCAACACAGTCTCTTCAGCTGCTTCTTAAGTAAAAATGAGCCTACCAAGGTAGCAGACGCACTTCAAGACCCGGATTGGGTAATAGCGATGCATGATGAAATTCATCAATGCGAACGTCTTCAAGTATAGACCTTAGTACCCCGTCCGCATGGGAAAACAATTGTCGGAACTAAATGTGTATTCAAAACAAGAAGAATGAAGATGGTGAAGTGATCCGGAACAAAGCAAGGCTAGTTGCGAAGGGATACAATCAACAGGAAGGCATCGACTACGACGAGACATATGCTCCTGTTGCCCGAATCGAAGCTACCCGCCTTCTTTTTTAGCTTATGCGGCTCACAAAGACTTCAAAGTCTATCAAATGGATGTTAAGACCGCCTTTCTCAACGGCGTTTTAAAAGAAGAAGTCTACGTCGCTCAGCCGAAAGGCTTCGTTGATCAAGAACATCCCGATCACGTGTATCGTTTGGACAAAGCTCTCTACGAACTAAAACAAGCCCCTCGTGCTTGGTACGATGTCCTGAGTGAATTCCTCGTGAAGTCTGGGTTCATACGGGGAACGATAGACACAACCCTCTTCATCAAATGGCAAGACAAAGATCTGATGGTCGTCCAAGTATACGTCAACGACATCATCTTCGGATCAACTAATCCACGGCTTTGCACGAAGTTTGGAGATCTAATGAAAAGCAAGTTTGAAATGAGTCACATGGGAGAGATGCAGTTCTTCTTAGGACTACAAGTCAGGCAACTCGAAGATGGGATTTTCATCAGTCAGACAAAATACATCAAGGATATTCTGAAGAGATTCCATCAAGACCAGAGCAAGCCTCTCAGCACTCCTATGTCACCAAGCTGCAAGTTGGATGCCGATCCCTCTGGAAAATCGGTCGACATCACGCTGTATCGCAGCATCATTGGATCTCTTCTCTACCTCACCTCAAGCCGGCCGGATATCATGTTTGCCACCTGTTTATGTGCTCGTTTTCAAGCCAATCCCAAATAATTCCATATGCTCGCGGTTAAAAGGATTCTGCGTTACCTTAAGGGCACATCTACCCTTGGACTATGGTATCCAAAGGGTACGAATTTCAAACTTATCGGCTATACTGCTGATTATGCAGGTTGCCGAATGGACAGGAAAAGCACGTCCGGTGGCGCTCAATTTCTAGGCGAAAAAGCTGGTCTGCTGGACCTCTAAAAAGCAGAACTGTGTGTCAACTTCGATGGCCGAAGCGGAATACGTGGCTGCCGCCAGTTGTTGCTCCCAGATGCTGTGGATGCGGACTCAGCTTCGCGACTATGGGTACAATTTAAATAATATACCCATATATAGTGATAGTCAAAGTGCCATAGCTATTACTTGCAATCCTGTTCATCACTCACGCACAAAATACATAGACATTAGATATCACTTTATCAAAGATCATGTAGAAAAATGCACCATAGATATGTATTTAGTGAACACGGAGTACCAACTAGCTGGCATTTTCACCAAGGCATTGGATGAAAAACGGTTTCAATTCCTTGTCGGAAAATTAGGCATGTTGAATCTTCCGTAATATGTGTTTTACCTGATCTTCTGTGCTACTAAATGTTCTATGCTATGTGTTTTCTTTGCTTATATGCTTTATCTTGCGTGAAATAAATAAAATTAAATAAATAAAATAAATAAAAACACTATAAATATATATAATATTAGGGGAATGACGAAATCCTTTAGGATGCTTTGATCTAAAGTCACTTAGAATTTTACCCCGACATGCGATCGATTTAGTTGCTTAATTTTGTTAGTCTAAGTCGCATTCTTGTGTCTAAAGGTCATTAGGTTGCTCCACTAGACACAAAGTCACTATACAATGTGAGGATTCAAGCCTTGTTATTTTTCTTTCTTTGGATCTATTTCTCGAGTGAGTCACACATCAATTACTTGTCTTAACTAGTGATACTTGGCTTCATACTCATCTTGCCTTAGATCGTTAGGAAAATGATAAGGGCGCTTAGGTTATTCCTCACGCGGCCTTTTAAAATTTTTCCCTCACATTAGCCCTTAGTCATCCACTTTGAGCCTTCTTCGATGTCCTTTTCTTCATTTGAATCCCATTCCCAGCCTTCAACTGTATTCTATACTCTTCGGATGGTTGTTCAAACGAGAAAAGGAGGGGGAGAAAATAAAAAAAAAATAGAGAAGAAGAAAAAAGAAAAGAGGATGATGACAAAAGATTGCTCAACGCGCAAAAAATCATACCAAAGGAACCTGCCTTCCGACTATTTCTTAGAAGGTGGCATGGATCCTGCTGTGAACTTCTCCAACGATAATCTCGTACGCTCCTCATAACGGCTGGAAAGATGAGCATCACGAAGTGAACTTCTCCAACGATAATCCGGTCTTATATCGGGAAACAAGAAGAGGAGCGCAGCCTTGGGTACGAATTCCACAACCGTGAACTTTTCCAAAAAGATAATCTCTGAAACCTCTCTAGGGATTAAGAGAAGAGGAGCACGGTATCGGCCCGAGAACCAATAAGAAGAACTTCGCCTACGATAATCTCCAATAGCCTCGTGGAGAAGCGGAGCTTCAGTTTGAGCAATAAAAAGGGATAGTTCTTAAAAGAAAAAGAGGGAGAAAAGATTGAAAAGAAGAAATACGCAAAAGGAGACGGACGTAGAAATGCAAGATGACGAAGAGATAAGCTCACTTTCCTCTAAATACCTTCCCTTCTAAGTCATAGCTAAACTAAAATCCTTACAACCCTTTGATTCCAATCGACGGTCTCTCGCTTAGGTGAAATGATTAAAAATGCCTCGATCACAGGTAAATTGACTTAAAATTGCTTGTGTTGACTTGAGTGATATAAATATAAAAATCCCAAGTTAAAAATTGCTAGAGCGAACCTAGTGAGAGTTGTCGAAATGGACCAGTCTATGAACTTAGGACTTTAGTTTGACGACATGACTTGACGGCATTTTCTTCTTTCTAATGTCTCGTAAAATTTTAGGTGTGACGATTGATCTAAGCAAAATAATCTGACCCCATACTATAATAATAGTAAAAAAAAATCGTGAAAGGAAAAATTTCGCACTGACATGAAATATTATGTTTCATATGCGTTGAGTTGAATAAATGCGAATTTATCTTGTTATCGCACATTCTAAATGCAATTTTAGATTGCATTGGTACTAAATTGTTTAAAATGCGATAAATTTTTCATTGCTCTTACCCTCACGCAATATCTTCAATACATGTTTTTGGGGACCATGTATATGTGCTTACTAGGTATATTGCGTATTTTATGCTCCTTACTTGAATTGATTTCATATGTTTGCATGTTAAGTCAATTCTTGCGCATTATTTGAGGGGGAGTAAATATAAAAATCGTGCATTAGCTTCAAATATTTTTGACGTTTTTCTCTAAGTATTTCAGATTTCTTCAAACAAAATAAAGGAGTGAGACGTCGACACTACAAGACAAGGAGCTATTGACAGATCAAATATTTCAAAGGAAAACATGCCAAAATTAATTGTTGATTAACTCTATTATTTCTAACGTTTTTTTTCTCTAAGTGGTATAGATTTTTTTCTGCCAAGGGAGCTCGACGTTACTACACAGAAAATCCAGGGAGTTAATTGCATTTATTTTAATTCTGAGGCGGAGCATTACAATGTGATTTTATTTGAAATAGGGATCAATCTGAAAATTTTTAGTACTTACAATCGAGAAATTGGATATAAGAATTAATTCGCAATCATATGTTTCTCGACCGTAAACAGTGTTGGGAACGATTTTGATTAGCCGCGATAATTTGCGATCGAAAAATTGAATTGAAGAGCAATTTTCGAATCAAAAATTTCTCGAGCGCAAATAGTAATGGGCCTGATCCATTTAATCGCAAAATGTCAAATCGCAAACCCAATATTGACTTACAGCGAGTTAATAAAAGTTCACATTTTGGTCAGTCGAAAAACTTTTTCTCACGCAACCCTAAATCGCAAAAATTTCTCTCTCGAAAAACTTTCACAGACATTTCAAAATTCTCAAAAATCTTTCGATTTTCAACACCAAATTGTCTGTTTAAGGTAGAAATGAGACTCAATTGACATTTGCGTGCGATTTAACTCCATTAGCATCTGCATTTTGTAGTTCTTCGCGTGATTAGGATTAGATTCTCGACTGTTCTTCAAACTGAGAAAACCGTATACTATTTTATAGTGATTTAGGCATGTTTACGAGTTTTACCTGGGTGAATGCCTGCACTTAAGAGAGTTTCGATGTTTTTTATGAATCTGGTAGTTTAAACTTTCGAAAAATCTGCATCTTAGACCACTAAGTTGAGTTTTGAAAGAAACTGGGTATTTGAATGTTTGAAGCCATCGAAGAACTTTGTCGATCGCAAAGAGTCTTAATTGAATTCCGATTCAATTGAGATACTGTTTGTATCGAATTAGTTTTCGATCGCAAAATTCTGACTTAGTCGCTAAGAAAGAAGATTTTGACCGACAAATCACTTACCATCGAGAAATCTAATTAGGATTTTCTGCGAGCGAAAAATTTAAGCGCTGAATAGATAATTTAGATGCAAATTAGATCGAGCGTAAAACTTACCATCGCAAAATAGAATTTTCGATTTCATTTTACTTCGGTCGCAAAAATTTAGCCGCGAAAAAATTAATTTTTCAACGCTTAATTTTTCGATCGTAAAATTCGCCGCTTAGGATTTAATTGATCGAAAAATTTCTCGACGATCAACTTAGTTTTCGTTGACTAATTTCTCGATAGAAAAATATCGCAGCGAAAATTTTACTTAGGATCGAAAATCATTTGCCGCTCGACAAATTTCAAATCGAAAAATTTTATTCAATCGAGGAAAATTTTTCGATAGTAAATTTACCTGAGAAATAATTTCTCGATCGTAAATTTACGCAGAATTTTTTTCGATCGTAAAATTGATCGGCTACAGTCTCATGATTCCAACTTCAACATTTAGAAGAATTTTTTCTAAGTCTTTTACACTATAGCGAACATTAAGCGAATAAAAATTTTTCGATCGCAAAATTAAACGGAGTTATTTCAATTGAAATCAATGCATAGGAAATCAATTTGAAAATCAAATTTTTCGAGCGTAAAATATCTTGGCATGAACAGTGACATTTTCCACGATCAAACACTTAGAAAATTTCGAACTCTTTTCACGCGATTATATATTTAATTCGAAATTTTAATCATGCCATTACATTTTTTCAAAATCAAGTATCCTATATGCGTGCTACACGATTTCAGTTCAATATTCATCAAACATGTCATGACTTGATACAATATTATAGTTTGATGAAATTAAATCAATTTTCGACTAAAATTAAATTTATGAACTAATGAACTTTTATATCTCTTATTTTTCAGATGGATCGCTATCCTCGTTATAATCACATATACGACCACAACCTGTACCTGAAGGTCCAGGATACAAATTTCAACTCGATCCGACCACCTTTCGGTGTCCAGATGATATCATCATATCAATTCTGCAAGGCCACCCCATCTGGCATGCATTGACGGTCACCGCCTCGGTGCCAATGGTATCTCCAGCAATTCTGGGGATGCATTCAAGGAGCAGTGGAAAATGGGGCCTTCTCCTTCTCAACTGTGATTGGAACGCGGCACATTAATATGAACAAGAACCAGTTCGGGATGATTCTGGACTTGCCATACAGCGCAAACTACGACCCGCTCCCATCAGACGCAGAAATGGTGCATGATTTCATGCAGATGGGATATCAACCGCAGCTCACCAAGCTAGCTCAGGTCCAGAGCAGCGGTATCCCTCATCCGTGGAAGACACTGTTCGGGATCGTGAACAAGTGTCTATCGCCCAAGCATACAGGCTTCGATAAGGGCAACGGCAACATTCTGCGGATTTTCCACGGAATCGCATTCTCCAGGAACTATGATTTCACGCAGCTGATCTGAAATGATCTTGCAGATCAGATCAGGCAAAAGGAAAATAAGAGATCCAAGAACGTGCCCTACGCTCGGTGGTTTAATGTGATCATCAGGGAACTCATGGAGTTGCACGAGTCCATGCCTCGTCTACCTCCTGGAGGAAATTATCAACCACCAAGGCTCAAATTCTTCCACAATCCACGGCTCACGGACCTGGACCTTCCGTCGATGCCGATTTCTTTTGAGCTTCTACGTCTCGCTGACCCCAGAGGAGACGTATACCGTACGTACTGTCGGGAGAATCACCTCACCGAGGAGATGATTCGAGGGCCCCCGATAGATTTTGGAGTTAGCCCTCCCCAACCGCAACAACAGCCTAGTCCTGACGACATGATGATTGATGAAGTCGCTCAGGAACTAGAGCTGGAGCCTCCAACTCACGAGGAGCCAATGCCGGACTTAGATGCCATGCTGATCGATGTTGTGGCTGCCGAGTTGGAACAAGAGGCTCCAACAGAAACGCTCCAAGTGGAAGTGCCTGTTTATGTTGGCGTGCTTGAAGAGCCTATCGAGGAGGCTCCTCTACAAGAAGTACAGCCCGAGACTGAAATGGGACACAGCTCACTTCCACTGGCGACGGACCAGGCTCGTGAGGACGTGGAGCACGAACCTTCCCCTCACACGGCCACCTCATCTGATACAGAGTCCGATGAGGAGCTCAGACTCATAAGACGGACTCCCAGACAATTGAGTATCGCGATGGAGTCCCTCTTCCCCGCCGTCACCACCGCACCAGATACCGTGCTAATTACTTCTTCAGGTGTTGCCGGCACTTCTTCGCTCAATCTTGAGCCGCAACCAAATCTACCGGTGTCTGGTACGCAGGCCCAACCCGAGCCTACCGTAACACCCATAGAGGAGAATCTTAAAGATTCGACTGGAGGATTGGGTGGAAGTCTCATACAGCCACAACCTCAAGTGACTGTGAGCCAACCTGAGGAGCCGGTGCCTGCTCATGGGTTGTCAACAGGCGACATCAGTCGACCTGGTACATCCTCGACGGAGGCTTCCACACCTTTTGTGACGAATGAGCATTTCCAGGCCGCTCTCTCTGCCGCTGTACAATCCATGGAAGACAAGATCATGGAGAGAGTACTCCACGCCATCGAGACATCCCGCAGAGATACCGGGAAAGCACCTGTCTCTGAAGGCCCTTCGTCACAAACCAACCTCACACCTCCACAACCCACACCCACCGACCCTTTAGCCACTTCATCCATCCTCATCAACCCATACACCATACCCCTAACCGAGCTCCACGACATCCTACTCGCTCGCCTGATCGGCCTCTCCATCCGGTCGCCTCAAGAAGGATCTCTTATAGGCGATTGGTGGATCATCCTGAGCCACCTACAGAAACTTGCCGAGGCCAAAGCTCCCACTCAAGACGCAGACATGACGATCCTGACGATCAGGACCCTCATGAGGGGGAGAAGAGGCCATGGACATCTACGAGTGGTCAAGAACAAGGCCAAGGCTCGGGCTCTGTGCAGACAAGAACTGGAGTCGGAGCAACCTCACAACCCACTACACAAACCACACCACCACGTACCGCACACAACCTCTAAGCCCATTCTACCAAGCCACCATCAGAACGCCTCTGTCGACCCCATCCACCCCACCGACCTTTACAAGCCCCTTGCTTCCGGAAGAAGAAGCAAGTGCCGCGATGCTCACAGCCCTAGTAGCTACTCAAGCTACTCCCTCGGTCGCTCCAGACAAACCGAGCCCCTCAGGACATGGCGTCAATCCACACTAGGCTCTGGACAAATACATCTTCGAAGGACAGTGGATGACCCATTCCATGCCCGAGGAGCATCAAAGACAACGGCTTCAGGACGTTCGGAATTTCCTACAACAAGCCTCCATAGACCTTGTGATCATAGAAGACAACGAGCTTCAGGAAGGTGAAGACTACCAACAAGAAATCCCAAGGCTACCAGAGTTGATCGCGCAACGAGCGGCTTCCCCCACAGGACAAATGCTAGGGACCGTTCGGATCGACACGCCGTGGGAGAACATCCAAATAGAAATCCCCTTTCTTGAAGAAGTTCGCGAACACATTTGGAGGTCACCGGAGAGAGTTAAGAAGCCGAACGAGTTCGAGCTGAGAGGGATCTCTCACTGGGATCAGCAGAAGAGGATGACCTACCTCTGGATGCTGACCAAACTTGGACCTGATGTAAGGCTGGGGATGACTAAAGAACAAGTCAAGAGCCACTATAAGAGTCTCTCCCTAATATGCCAACTACTCAGCGTATACTGTGCAAAAGGAGGACTTCCAACACCTCACTACACCATCGAGCGAGTGGATAGAACTCGAGAAGATCTAAGCGAGAGCGACCTATCGTACATCCCTGCTGATGAGGTATACCGTCTCTATCAGTTGTACGTGGAAAAGTACAAAGGTCCTCAAGGCTTCATCAAGAAAGAAGGACTCGAGGGACTCTACCGGTTCATGATGTGCCAAGTCAAGTACTTCGCCGCACACGACCTTCATGGCTCTGGAGAGCAACATGAAGAAGGTTAACATGACCGCTCCGCTCAACAAAGGACCTGAGATCGAAGGGCTTCCCAACAATCACGTGCACATCAGCTCAGTCCTAGGCGTCACCTACAACAATCCGATCGTGAAGAAGACTAGGATGATGCTGAATACTGAGATACACAAATTCTGCGATGGGACGCTCAAGATCATCAGGAGAAATATAGAGCAGAGGTTGGAAGAAATCAATCGAGGTACGATGCTGAGGATCCACAGGTTCGTGAAAGAACAGCCGCTCCTAATGGAACTACTTGAAGATACCGAGGAGCAACTGAAGCTGAGGAACACGCTCAGGAATTTTGAGTACGCGCTGGGCTTACGCAGGTCATTCTTCGCCCGACGAGGACGACTAGGGCAGACAAGCAATCAAGCATAAAGGGGGAGAATGTAGAAGATCAATTCTAATTGTGCTTTGAGTTCATTAGATGTCCGTCCTTGTATTTAGGGGGCTTTTCTTTTATTTGTCCTTAGATTAGGACTAGCTTGTATTTATACCTAGTTTGTTTGGTATAAATACTTTGTAAACAATTGCAATCAATAGAGAAAGTTTTGAAAATTGATCCGAAAGGCTTGCAATTCAATTTCTAGAGAGAGAAATAATAGTAACTTTCTCACTCTACTTGAATTCTCTCTCTTGTTCTTCATTTGAGTTTTTCGATCGAATCTTAATGTCAATCATTATCATCGAATTACTTAGAATTCATGCCTAGGATCATAGAGTTGTTAATCGTAGGACCTAACAGTCTCGAGCAACGTGGTGAAGTAGTAAGCTCCATCATCTACGTGGCTTGTAATGCACCCCCAAAACTGCTAGAGATAGACCATCGGCACAGAAGCGCATGCCACAGGGGATGGTGATAGACATTGATACATCGATAAATGATGATCTTTCATGCATTATTTTGAATCAATTACGGGTATTAATGTTATAATATACGAGAAAATTTACGCTATTGATGTTTTTAATTTATGGGGGATCTATTTGCTAACTATTTAAAGATTTGTATGAATTATGCAATTTCTTGATTTTTATTCTTGAAAGGCAGGATGGTCAGGAGCTAGTGGGAATTTATTTCCCTGAAACGAGGAAACACAAATGCTCAAGACAAGAAAAAGAAATGGAGGAAAAGACACGTTGCCAACATTGACCCATTTCTCCTGCCATAATTCCGTAAATCATCCAGCTCTCCAAGAAGAGAAATGGAAGAGCATACCATCTTTACTTATACGCTGCCATCGACCCACTACACCATAAAGGAGGCACCTCACAAACGATAATCCACCTCTCAATCATCTCGATAACCCACCTCAAGGAGGCACCTCACTCAAGGAGGATTGAACTGAACCATCAAGCAAGCACCTCTCAAGCATCCACCTCTCCACTCAAACTCACATCAACGCATGCCCCGACCATCAAGCATCAAGCTCTCAACCACAGCTCAAACATCAACACGTTATACACCTTTCCAAGCTCGTACACCATCACAGTTGAGAAGAAAGCAGGCAGCTCTGGGAATGAAGCGCACAGCCCAATCGGAAAGCTCACAGCCGAACTGAAAGGAAGCTGGCAGCCTAATTAAAAGGAGTGCGCAGCTGGAACAGTAACAGTCCAGACCTGATACAACGACGACCCAGACTTGATAGAGCGTGTCCTAAGCACTTTGAGGTTGAAAAGAGTCAAAGGGGGCAGCCATCTTCGGTCGCTCACCATCCGCTTGACGAAATCACTCAATGACGTGCGCACGTAGGGCAGCGGGCAACTGAAGCTCACGCAGCGCACACACGCGTTTTTTGAGGGCAGCTGTACGTACACGGGCTGAGAAGAAACATAAGGGCAAAATCCATTGGCGACAGAAGGCACTGACGGAGCGCGACGTTATCGGAGCTAAATATCAGGGAAGAAATTATGTTTTCGTCTATGATATTCTCGTCTTCTCTTGTTTCCGTCGTAATTATGAGTAGTTAATTTTTCTATGTGCTTGGGATGAAATGAACGCTAGGTAGAATCGTTGTTAGACGTAAATTATTCGTGAACATGCGATATTGACTATTTGTCATTTATGATTTTGATGTTCAAATTAATATGTCTATTGTTGATTTGAATATCACTTCGATATGTCTATGTGTTGATGTGATTTCATGGTAATATCGTTTTAGGGCGACAGCTACAAAAACGATTAGGCCTTTCATAAAATGATAAGAGTTCGATTGTAGGGCGACAGCAAATAATCGATCCTCGCTTAGGTAAATTAATATATATTCTCACAACCGTCTAGGGCGATAGCAAATTCGGGCGTGAGTAGGAATTACCGCGACTTAATCATTATTTTTGTGTTAACGATAATTTACGGCCTCGTCAATGATACCTAGCGGGATTCGAAATCCCAAGCACATTTGTTTTATATAAAAAGTTATTTTAAATATTTAAGTTGTATTCAAGCTTTTAGTTCTGAGAATTTATTTTATAAATCAAAATACAATTAAAAAATATTTATTTAGCTAAATATCAAATGATAGGTTATTACTAGTACTCAATTTATTCCTCGTGTTCGATACTCGGATATTCGCTATAGCTATATTACATACGATAGGTACACTGCATATCGCGCGTGGTGCTAGTTATTACATATTCGTTTTAATTATTACTTGACGTACTCGCATGAATTTTTATTTAATATTAAAGTACACGCTCGCGATCAAGTTTTTGGCGCCGTTGCCGGGTAATGATTGATATTAGGAACACCCTAATTCGGTAATTTAGCTATTTTAACCGTTATTAGTAGTTTTAGTTGTTTGCGTTCTATTTGAGTAATCATCTCTTTGGTTTATTTATTTTGCTTATTTGTCTACTGCTTTGCTACCTTTTCGTTCGCGTGTCGAAGGTACCCTCATCAGTGAATGACCCGAAGCAATCCATCTGATCCCATCGTTGAAGTAGATTCAGATTTCGAGCGAAAGTTACGAAAGCAACTTAGATTTAATCCCGAAGGCGCTAGCAATAGTTCTCAGGAAGCTCTAGTAAGCTACTCAGAGGACAACTCTCAGGAGTCGACAGAATATTACCGAGTAGAGACGTCCGTAGATAGTCCAAATACAGAAGTGGAGATGGCAGATCGCAGAGTACTTGTCGACCCTCCAGAAGAGGAGCAATCACGACAAGACTTGCTCAAGAACGCCACGCTAGGCGGTACAGAGTCGGCGATCGTTATCCCACCGATCGCGAACAACAACTTCGAGCTGAAGCACTCTTGGCATCAGATGATCTTTCAGACGGCCCAGTTTGAGGGAAACCCCGACGATGACCCATATTCACACTTGAAGGCCTTCTTGACAATGACGGACACCATAAAGATTAATGGAGTCACGGGCGATGCAATCAAGCTGATGTTGTTTCCCTTCTCGCTCAAGTTTAGGGCGAAGGACTGGCTGGATATGCTACCGCCCAGATCGATCACCACGTGGGAAGAACTGCGAGCTGCATTCATCGGTCATTACTTCCCGCTGTCAAAGGTGCTAAGGTTGAAAACGGAGATCTCCCTTTTCCATCAGAAGGACTCAGAGAACCTTTACGAGATGTGGGAGAGATACAAGTCACTGTTGAAGAAATGCCCACAACATGGAATGTCGAAGGCCGCCATGATCAATAGATTTCACGAGGGCCTCAACGATCAGACCGTCCATATGCTAGACGGAGCCGCATGAGGAGGGCTCGTGAAGCTTAATGCCACAGACGCCTGGAATCTAATCGATGACTACTCAAGGAACAATTTCATGATAGGAAATACGAGGATCAAGACTCCAGGAGTGTTTGGTGTGAGTGAGGAGACAGCCACAAATGCCAAGTTCGAGGCGCTCCAGCAACAAATCGCAGCAACCAACTCTCAACTTCAGACGTGATTAGCACACTACTGCCAAAGGTGGGGAAAACACAGCCTGTGAATGCCGTGATGACACCCATAGCCACCACGCCACCTCATTGTAAGCCATACATACCACAATGCGGGATTTGTGGCGTAACTCACGCGACCTCAGAGTGCCAAGTCGGACAATCAATGGAGCACGTGGACTACATGGGGAATTACCAAGGCCAGCGGAGTTACTAGCCTCGAGCGCATCCAAATTTGGCGTATGGAAATCAAAACCACCACGGGCAAGGGCCGCCGGGATTTCAGCCCAGACCGTCTGGTTTCCAAGGCGAAACCACCACGACAGTACCAGAACGCATCCGCGGGGTCGGGATCCAATGACATGTGGGAGATGAAGGATATGATGAAGGCACTCCTCACGAACTTGAACAACACCACCGAGGCTCACAAGAGGCGAATGAAGAAGATGGAGGAATATATGGAAACCAACAATATACGTGCTCAGAACACCGATGCCTCGATTAAGAAGTTGGAGCAACAAGTGGGCCAGATGGCGAAGCAATTGGCGGGGCGAAACGAAGGATCACTCCCAAGCTACACCGAGCAAAACCCTAAGGAGTATTGCAAGGCGGTGACCCTGAGGAACGGGAGAGAATTGCAGGAGGTTCCCGCCAAAAAGAAATCGAAGAATAATGCTGATTTTGAGGTCCATACGAGCCAGAAGTGGAAGAAAGCAAAGCCGACAATGTCGAGAAGGCCGAAGCTGAGAAGGAGAAGGATGAACCCAAAAAAGAAAAGGCGAAAGAGATCGAGCGACCACCGGTGAAGCCGTACCAGCCGAAGATCCCTACCCAGCTCGGTTGAAGAAGGACAGAGACGAGGTGCAGTTCGGTAAATTTATGAGTATGTGTAAAGAATTACATATTAACTTACCGTTTGTTGAAGCTATCACGCAGATGCCTTCTTTTGCTAAGTTCCTGAAGGATTTGCTTACGAATCGAAGAAAGCTCGAACACGTCTCTACAGTATGCCTACGAAGGGAGTGTTCGGCGATACTCCAGAGCAAGATGCCGAAGAAACTCAAGGACCCAGGGAGTTTTACCATTCCCTGTCTTATAGGCGATTTAGTAGTTGAACGTGCTTTAGCTGATCTAGGAGCTAGCATAAATTTAATGCCGTATTCCATGTTTAAGCGTTTAGTTTATTTCAGCCATAATTAGTTACTATTATTATTTTTAAATTATTTATTTATTTGGGCTTTCACTTCTTGTTTTCGGCCCAATTAAATTTTAATAAAGGATCCAACTCCCAACCTTTTATTTTGGGCCATTATCTTCTTCATTTGGCCCATAATTAAATTTTTGGTCCATTTAAATTTTTCGGACCCAATTGTAAATTTTGGGCTCGTTTCGAAAAGAAATCGTTTCTTGTTCGAAAGTCAATTTCGTACATTTCGAATATTATTGAAGTAATCCCGTACAAATTTTGCGGGTATTACACGGCGCGGCGGTTGGCGTTGGTAGGTGGTGGTCGGAGAGGGTTTTGGGTGGTGGGTGGCGTGAGGGAGACGACGAGAGGGAGAAAAGAGAGGGGGGAAAGAGAGAGAAAGAAGGAAGGAAGAAGGAAATTTTTTTTTGTTTTTGTTTTTTTTTTTTAAATCGTGACAGCCACGGCCGCGACTTATACGTCGTTGGCCGTGACACGATGCAGCGGACGCCTCTGTCGTCTCTCACGGCCGTGACGTATACGTCTCGGGCCGTGATACTAGCAGGTTTTTTTGTTTTTTTACCCACGGCCGTGACGTATACGTATGCGTCACGGCCGTGATGGCCTAAGCCGTTGGCCGTGACTTGAGGCAGTAAGTGACTCTGGGTTATGTCACGGCCGTGATGGCTTAAGCCGTTGGCCGTGACAACAGGCAGTGAGTGCCTCTGGACAATGTCACGGCCGTGAAGCTTAAGCTTCTAGTCTTGACCTTTTTTTTTCTAAACATAAACGAAAATACTTGGGTTGCCTAATAAGAAGCGCTTACTTTACCGTCTTTAGCCGGACGTCTTTTCGTTCGCTCAAGTCTGGAAGTCCAGGTATAGCACTTCTTTTTCGCTCACGTCTTCCTCGCCTGCATGATAGTGCTTCAACCTGTGGCCGTTCACCTTGAAGGGACCCTGTTCCATACCTGAAATCTCGACAGTACCATAAGGGAAAACACGGGTAACAGTGAACGGTCACGAACAACGTGATCTAAGTTTGCGAGAAAGAGCCTAAGTCGAGAGTTAAAGAGGAGGACTTGGTCCCCTTCCTGAAACTCTCGCTTTTGCCGAATTTTCTTGTCATGATATGCCTTCGAGCGTTCCTTATACATGCGAGCGTTATCGTAAGCGGATAAACGCCACTCGTCTAACTCGTTAATTTGGAGTTGCTGCTTTCCGCCGGCGTCCCCCAAATCAAGATTCAAGGACTTGATTGCCCAATAAGCCTTGTGCTCGATTTCTACGGGAAGGTGGCACGCCTTTCCATAGACTAGTCTATACGGTATAGTGCATATAGGTGTCTTATATGCAGTCCTATATCCTCAAAGTGTGTCATTCAACTTATTCGCTCACTCCCTACGGTTCCCTTCTATGGTCTTTTCTAGGATGCATTTCAACTCGCGGTTCACTACTTCGACCTGACCGCTGGCTTGGGGGTGGTAAGGGGTGGATAGGCTGTGTCTAACACTATAACGTTCTAACGTGCGTGCAAATTGGGTATTACAAAAATGAGTGCCTCTATCGCTAATGATGCATCTAGGTGCCCCAAAACATGAAAACAGTGCACGTAAAAATCTAACGACTACGCTAGCGTCGTTCGTGGGTAAGGCTTGCGCCTCGGCCCACTTGGACACATAATCGACAGCAACTAAAATGTACTTATTATTATACGAGCTAGGAAATGGACCCATAAAACCTATACCCCATACATCGAAAATCTCGCATACCAAAATAAAATTCTGGGGCATTTCGTCGCGTTTAGAAATATTACCTGCTCGCTGACACTGATCACAAGTGTCAACGTACCTTTGGGCGTCCTTGAAAATTGTGGGCCAGTAGAATCCGCTTTCCAACACCATCTGAGCAGTTATGTTGGCTGCATAATGCCCTCCGGTCGGTCCGCTATGGCAATGCATCAGAATTCATGAAGTCTCAGGAGCAGCAACGCATCGTCGTATCACTTGGTCCGCACATCGCCTGAAAAAGATACGGGTCTTCCCAAAAGTAATAACTCAAATCGGAAAAGAATTTATTCTTTTGCTGACTAGTGTACTCCTTTGGTAAGACCCTTGCAACAAGATAGTTAGCGAAATCTACAAACCTCGGGTTATCGTCAGTTACCACCTATATCGTGTATAAGTGCTCGTCTGGGAACCGATCATGTATTGGCCTTCCGTCCTTGTTGTAAATTTCGGACTCCTCTAGTCGAGAGAGGTGATCCGCCGCTTGATTCTCTGCACTTTTCTCGTCCCGGATCTCTATATCGAATTCTTGAAGGAGCAAAATCCACCTGATCGGCCGGGGCTTGGCATCAGGCTTTGCTAACAAATACTTAAGGGCAGAGTGGTCAGTAAAAACAATAACTTTAGATAGGATAAGGTATGACCTGAATTTATCAAAGGCGAACACGACGGCCAACAGCTCCTTTTCTCTGGTCGTGTAATTGGCCTGGGCTGCGTCCAACGTCTTACTGGCGTAGTAAATTGGCCTGAAATGGTTGTCCTTGCGCTGCCCTAACACGGTCCCAACTGCATAATCACTAGCATCGCACATTAGTTCAAAGGGCAGCCCCCAGTCGTTGGCAACCATAATAGGTGGTGCGATTAGTCGCTCCTTAAGCAGGTTAAAAGCATGCAAACATTCATCGTTAAAATCAAACGGAGCATCTTTCTCAATTAGTCTAGACATGGGTCGAGCAATCTTAGAAAAATCCTTAATGAACCTGCGGTTGAAACTAGCATGACCTAGAAAACTTCTAATCGACTTCACGTTCGAGGGAACGGGCAGTTTTTCTATCTTTTCCAACTTAGCTCGGTCCACTTCGGTTCCTATAGAGGAAATCGTATAGCCCAGAACTATGCCCTCTTGAACCATGAAGTGGCACTTTTCCCAATTAAGTGCCAAGTTCGTTTCCTCGCATCGTGCGAGTACGACCTTCAAATTAGATAAACATATATCAAACGACAAACCAAACGCAGAAAAATCATCCATAAATACCTCCATTACCTCACCTTCCAGTTCGTCGAATATGGCCATCATGCATCGCTGGAAGGTGGCTGGGACATTGCAAAGACCGAATGGCATCCTTCGGTACGCGAACGTCCCGAACGGGCAAGTGAAGGTGGTCTTCTCCTGGTCCTCTGGCGCTATAGGGATCTGCAGATATCCTGATAACCCATCAAGAAAATAGTAAAATGAGTGACTGGATAATTTTTCTAACATCTGATCAATAAACGGTAAAGGAAAATGGTCCTTTTGTGTGGCGTCGTTCAACTTCCTGTAATCGATGCAGACGCGCCACCCAGTCACGGTCCTCGTCAGAATCAACTCGTTCTTCTCGTTGGCGACGACCGTCATGCCTCCCTTCTTTGGGATGACTTGGACCGGACTGACCCATGCGTTGTCTGAAATGGGATAGATCATCCCTGCGTCTAGATCACCTCCTTTTTTACGACGTCCTTCATATTGTGATTGAGGCGTCTTTGACGTTGAGCGACCGGCTTGAAATCGTTCTCCATGAGGATCTTGTGCGTACAGTAGCTCGGGTTGATACCCCTTATGTCGGATATCTTCCACACCAAGGCCTTCTTGTGCTCTTTCAACACGTCCAAGAGTTGGCCCTTCTGTCCGTCGTCGAGGTTCGATGAGATGATGACTGGTAGCCCTCCGTTGCTGCCAAGAAACGCATACTCGAGGTGGTCGGGCAGCGGCTTCAACTCTAGGACCGGTGGCTCCTCGACCGAGCTCTTTTCCTTGTCATGTTCACTGCTCTCGTCGCTATTATGGGCTCATCGACCTCCTCCCCACACTCATCGATTGCCATAATCATGTGCATATCATGCTCACCGACCTGTGACAGACCTTGCACAAGAAAGAGGAAATCGTGCTCAAATACGTCTAAAATATAGCATTATCATCTTGCTCGTTACTCTTTTTCATCGAGTCGGCCATATTAAAGGTGACTTTTTCTCCATCGACCGTCAAAGTTAATGTCCCATTCCTAACATCTATCATGGTCTCTCCCGTAGCTAAGAACGGTCTACCTAAAATCAAGGGAACATTTTCATCTTCCTTCATATCTAACATAACGAACTCGACATGGATCACAAACTTATCGACCTTGACTAGGACATCCTCGATAACGCCTCGAGGATACTTTAATGATCTATCAGCTAATTGGAGACTCATCCTAGTGGGTCGTGGTTCACCTAGTCCTAAACGCTTAAACATAGAATATGGAATAAGATTAATACTAGCGCCTAGATCAGCTAACGCACGCTCAATCACTAAATCTCCTAAGGGAATAGTAAAACTCCCTGGGTCCTTAAGCTTCTTCGGGATCTTGCTTTGGAGTATCGCCAAACACTCTCCTCGCAGGCATACGTTGGAGACATGTTCAAGCTTCCTTCTGTTCGTCAGCAGGTCCTTTAGGAATTTCGCAAACCTGGGCATCTGCGTAATGGCTTCAACAAATGGTAAGTTAATATGTAATTCCTTACACATACTCATAAATTTACCAAACTGTACCTCGTCCTTGTCCTTTTTAGTCGAGCCGGGTAAGGAATCTTCGATGGTATGGCTTCACCGGTGGCCGCTCGATCTCCTTCGCCTTTTTCTTTTCGGGCTCGACCTTCTCCTTCTCAATGTTGGCCTTCTCGATATCGTCGCCTCTGACTTCCCCCACTTCGGGCTCATTGTGGCTCTCGAAGTTGGCGCTCTCCTTCGCATTCTTCTTGGGTTTGGCTCGGTGTAGCTTGGGAGTAGCTTGGGACTTCTTGCAACTCTCGTCCGTTCCTCAAAGTCACCGCCTTGCATTACTCCTTTGGGTTTGGCTCGGTGTAGCTTGGGAGCGATCCTTGAGTACGCCCCGCCAATTGCTTCGCCATCTGGCCAACTTGTTGCTCCAACTTCTTGATCGAAGCGTCATTGTTCTGGGCGCGTACGTTGTTGGCTTCAATGTACTCCTCCATCTTCGTCATTCGGTTCTCGTGAGCCTCAGTGGTATTGTTGAAGTTCGTGTGGAGCGCCTTCATCATATCCTTCATCTCCCTCATGTCATCGGATCCTCCTGCGGGTGCGTTCTGATACTAGCGTGGCGCCCCGTTTTGGAAACCGGACGGCCTGGGCTGAAATTCCGGCGGTCTTTGCCCCTAGTGGTTCTGATTCCCATACGCCAAGTTGGGATGTGCTCGAGGCTGGTAACTGCGCTGCCCACCTTGGTAATTCCCCATGTAATCTACGTGTTCCAGCGACTGCCCGAGTTGGCATTCCAAGGTCTCGTGGGCTGCGCCACAAATTCCACGCAACGGTATGTATGGTGTATGCTGCGTCGGAGCGGTGGTCGTCACGGCGTTCACGAGCTGTGTCTGCCCGGATTTTGGGAATAGTGCGCCAATGACAGTCTGCAGCTGGGAATTTGTCGCCGCGATTTGTTGCTGGAGCGCGTTAGTCGCATTGAGCTTAACAAGTCCTCCTCCTGCTGCTCCGTCTAACATATGAACAGTCTGATCATTGAGCCCCTCGTGGAATCGGTTGATCTGGGCTGCCTTCGACATCCCGTGCTGCGGGCACTTCTTCAGTAGCACCTTGTATCTCTCCCATACTTCGTAGAGGTTTTCTGAATCCTTCTGGTGGAAAAGGGAGATCTCCGTCTTCAATCGTAGCACCTTTGATAATGGGAAGTAGTGACCGATGAATGCAGCTCGCATCTCCTCCCATGTAGTGATCGATCTTGGTGGCAACATCTCAAGCCAATCATTGGCTCTGAACTTTAGGGAGAACGGGAATAGCATCAAATTAATTGCATCGCCCGAGACACCGTTGATCTTGATAGTGTCGGTAACGGTTAGAAAAACCTTCAGGTGCGAGTAGGGATCGTTATCTGGGTTGCCCTCGAACTGGGCCGTCTGGAAAATCATCTGAAGCCAAGAATGCTTCAGTTCGAAGTTGTTGTTCTCGATCGGCGGAATAACAATCGCCGACTCCGTACCGCCTACTGCGGCGTTCTTGAGCAGATCTTGTAGTGATGGCTCCTCCTCATGGACGGGCACTCTGTGGTCCTCCATTCTTACTTCTGTGTCTGGGCTATCTACGGATGCCTATACACGAGAGTTTTGGGTCGATTCCTGAGAACTGTCCTCTAAGTAGTTGACTAAGGGTTCCTGAGAGCTGGTGCTCGCTCCTTCGGTATCGTACTTGAGTTGCCTTCGTAACTTTCGGTCAAAATCTGGGTCTGCTTCAACAATGGGACCCGATGGATGGCTTCGGGTCATTCACTACTGAATTGTACCTTCAATAAACGAAGACAAAAATCAGCGAAGAACAGATAAACACGTCAAAGAAATAACGAAAGTAGTAATGTTATAAAAAAAACACAAATAACGCAAATAACGAAAAACTAAGGAAAAAAACGTCAAATAAAGTGGCTAAAGTACCGAACTACGGTGTTCCTAATATCAATCTATTCCCCAGCAACAGCGCCAAAAACTTGATCGACACGGCTAATATATTTTGCAAGTGCGACAAGTGATAATATAAAACGAATACCTAATTACTATCACCAACGTGCGATAGGCAGTGGACCTATCGTTTGTAGTGCAGTAAAGTGAGTAAACGAGTATCGAACACAAGGAATAAACTGATTACTAGTAGTGACCTATCGACTCGATATTTAGCTTAAATAAGGTATGCGATTTGTTTATACTACGAGCTAACCTAACAGACCAATCCTAATGCCACGAGAGATTTAAAGAACACGACTTAAACAGATATGAGTGGGTTCAGATGATAAATATGTGCTCGGGATTCGAATCCCGCTAGGTATTATCGACTAAGACAATGAAATATCGTTCCTACGTGGTTGAGACTAAATCGCAGTAATTTCCTACCCGCTCGCGAATTTGCTGTCGCCCTAGACGCTCGCGGGGATCTAAGATTCAACAATTACTAGCGGAGAGGATCGAGTATTTGCTTTCACCCTATACTCGAATTCTATCATCTACGAACGGCCTAATCGTTGTTTAGCTATTGCCCTAAACGATTTTCCATACATTCACTTTAACATAGACATATTAAAGCGAAGAAGTAATTTCATAGAACGATAAATAGTCAAAACACACGAGTCACGATAAACATATGTCTTAAATACGAATTAACCTAGCGTTCATAACACAAAGGGAATTTAGCTACTCATGATAGATGGGAAAACACCGAAAGAAATAGAAAACGGGGAAGGAAGACTCATGATCTTGATGTACTGATGATCGGGGATGCTAGCGTGGATGAATCTTCGTTCCTAGTTCAATTCGGCGTGAATTCGTCGTTGATCCGTATCTTGCGCTCGGATTTGGGCTTTTATACTAATTTTCGTAAGTGTCACGGCCTGGGACATGGGCTGTCACGGCCATGACCATCGTCGATTTGCTTCGCTTAGCTTTCTGCCAGGTGTCACGGCCAAGTGTCTCAGGGGTCACAGCCGTGACGAAATTCTCTTCGACTCTTTGTCATTGTCACGGCCTAGTGCATTGACATGTCACGGCCGTGACTATCTTCTATTCGGAACACCTCGCTCACTGCTCGACGTCACGGCCTAGTGTAACAAGTGTCACGGCCGTGAATTCGCTTGTTTTCGTCTTCTGTTCGCGGTCACGGCCTTGTGCACGATACGTCACGGCCGTGACATGTGCCAGTTTCCGTCCTTTTGCGCCGTTTTGCCTCGTTTTCGCTCCTTTTTTCACCCGAAGGTCGTTCTAAGCTCCTTCAATATTAAAATAAGTGTAAATAGAGCGAATAATTGCATAAGATGACTACGAAAACTCTATTATGACCCAAATAAATATTGCAATAAACGTATTAAAATACGTTTATCACATTATTTCATTACAAGATTCATTCTTGAAAGATAAGTTGCAGGATTTAAATTTTAGTTTTATGCCTTATTATTTATTTGCTTGAGGACAAGCAAATGCTCAAGTGTGGGGATGTTTGATAGACATTGATACATCGATAATTCGATGATCTTTCATGCATTATTTTTAATGTTATAATAAACGAGAAAAATTTACACTATTAATGGTTTTAATTTATCGGGGATCTATTTGCTAACTCTTTAAAGATTTGTATGAATTATGCAATTTCTTGATTTTTATTCTTGAAAGGCACGATGGTCAGGAGCTAGTGGAAATTTATTTCCTTGAAATTAGGAAACACAAATGTTCAAGACGAAAAAGAAATGGAGGAAAAGACACGTTGCCAACATTGACCCATTTCTCCTGCCATATTTCTGTAAATCATCCAGCTCTCCAAGAAGAGAAATGAAAGAGCAGCCCATCTTTACTTGTACGCTGCCATCGACCGACTACACCATGAAGGAGGCACCTCACAAACGATAATCCACCTCTCAATCATCTCGATAACCCACCTCAAGGAGGCACCTCACTCAAGGAGGATTGAACTGAACCATCAAGCAAGCACCTCTCAAGCATCCACCTCTCCACTCAAACTCACATCAACGCATGCCCCGACCATCAAGCATCAAGCTCTCAACCACAGCTCAAACATCAACACGTTATACACCTTTCCAAGCTCGTACACCATCACAGTTGAGAAGAAAGCAGGCAGCTCTGGGAATGAAGCGCACAGCCCAATCGGAAAGCTCACAGCCGAACTGAAAGGAAGCTGGCAGCCTAATTAAAAGGAGTGCGCAGCTGGAACAGTAACAGTCCAGACCTGATACAACGACGACCCAGACTTGATAGAGCGTGTCCTAAGCACTTTGAGGTTGAAAAGAGTCAAAGGGGGCAGCCATCTTCGGTCGCTCACCATCCGCTTGACGAAATCACTCAATGACGTGCGCACGTAGGGCAGCGGGCAACTGAAGCTCACGCAGCGCACACACGTGTTTTTTTGAGGGCAGCTGTACTTACACGGGCTGAGAAGAAACATAAGGGCAAAATCTATTGGCGACAGAAGGCATTGACGGAGCGCGACGTTATCGGAGCTAAATATCAGGGAAGAAATTATGTTTTCGTCTTTGATATTTGATAAACGAAATTTTTATCAATTTTATACCCCGTAAAAGCGTAGTGTCGGTTGTTATTTATATAAAATTTCTTCGAATATTATGCTTTTACTTTTATATTGCATATTCGACAGATATTGGAGAAAACAATTACAACCGACGGACTTGAAAAGAATCGAGGACTTCAAAACCGGCCCAAAGACGTCTGGGTCCAAGAATAATATTCAGCCCATAAGTTCCTACCCAATAAAAGCCCAACAGCCCAAACCCATTTTTCTTAGAGATTTCTTTAATGAAATCAAAGGAGATACGTATTACACACTCACCCATGTCACAAAAGAAGAAAAAAAGAACAAAACAAAAAACGTCACATACAAGAACGGCAGAGCACACAAATCTGATCGAAGATTATAAAGCGCAAGGCTCAAGGAAGAAATTGAAGATCACAAGCCGTTCTTGAGCTGCAAAGTGAAGATTTTTTGTTCCCCTCCATCATCTATAAATAAAGGCGTCTAAACTGAAAGGAGGGAGGAGAGGACAACGTGAAGAGCAGAGCTTGGGGGTGGAGGCTCAACGTGCAAGGATTGGAGGTGACGAAGCCATATACACGTACAACGCGGCAGGGCTGATCGGCGACGAAAGCACGGGGTTGATCCTTGGGCTGTGAGCGGGTGTGAGCAATAGCTACGAGCCGGGTGCACGGGACTGACGAAGGGCTGATCCGACCGGGCTCACGAGCAAGGTAACAAGCTAAGTTTCAGTTACGATTGGGCTGCGACGGGCTGCCGGCGTAGGAGGAGCAGTGAACGGGCAGTGCAAAGGACTCGTAAGGAAAGGAGAAGTTGAGACGCCCACCACCCGTTCGACGAAATTCCTCAACGAAGGATTAACCGCAGAGGCGAATTTCAGGGAAGAAATATATTTTCCTCTTTGTTAATTACGCTCCTCGTGGTGTTAATACTCCATATGAGTAGCTAAATCCCGTAGTATTTGAGATTAGATGAACCCTAGCGAGATCATACGTATGTTGAACGTATCATTAATATGCTTTTTATTATGACTCGGTTACGATTTATGCTATTATTTTGATTATGTCTATGTGGTCGAAATAATTGTTGGAAAATCGAACGCTACGCTCGAGAGAGGGGCGAACTATTAGACCACTCGTAAACGAGCGGAATAAACTCATCGCTAGAGATAGGTTGAACTACCCCGTCGGATTAGAGTCAAATCTAATAGTGGGATTCGTCGTGTTTTAATGCGATCTGTGGTCGACTAGTTATGGAAGCTTGCCCAGCTATTTAATTCATAGATTAGTTGTTTACGATTCTTATGTGATAAGGCGCAGTTTCGTCAGTCGTATAAATTCGTACGCATGCTCTAGGAATCCTCACGGTATAATAATTAGCTAAAATATATAACTTGTTTGTCGTTCGATTGAGCTAGAGGGATTCGAAGTCTCAAATACGTTTTCTTCACAAAGTCGTCGCGTTTATTATTATTATTAGCTTTTATTTAAGTGTTTACTGTGTTTTCTATTTTCCAAAACAAAAATATCGAATTTTCTACTAGGATATTTAAACGACGTTTTCTAGAGTATATAGTTCCTTTGGGTTCGATACTCGAATACCTGCCAATTCTATACTATTTTCGATAGGAACACTTGCCTGTTGAGCGTAGGATAGTTCGTCGATATTCGTTTTATTTTTATTACACGATCCGGCTCTACTTATTTCCGTTCTCCCTAAGAGGTAACGCCAAGGAGTGGTATAATCTACTACCCGAACGATCCATCACCACTTGGGACGAGATGCACGCCACCTTCATCACGCACTTCTTTCCACCGTCGAAGGTGCTGAAACTAAAAATGGACCTTACGGCATTCAAGCAAAAGGAGGGCGAGAATTTATACGACGTATGGACGCGTTTCAAGACGCTTCTGAATCGCTTCCCACAACATGGTATGACAAAGAGCGAATTGATTCAACGGTTGCATGAATCGTTGAATGATATCACCGTGCAACTACTTGACGGGGCATGCAATGGAGGCTTATGCAATTTAAGCGCGACGGAAGGGTGGAATCTAATCGAAGAATATAGCGCAAATAGCTTCAGGCGCGGGAGTTCTAGCAATAGAGGCAAACCACCGGGGATGTACGATGTCGATAATGCAACTGCGATAAATGCCAAGTTTGACACACTCCAACAACAAATCGCAGCTAACAACCTCCAAATGCAAACGTTGATGAATACGCTATTACCCACGCTAACAACAAAGCCGGTTGTTAATGCTATGCAGGTACAATCTGTCCCAAGGACTCCCGCAGCTGCTCCACCTCCTCATGCATACACAAATTATAATCCGCCATGCGCTACATGCGGCGAAAGTCACGACGCAACCCGTTGTCCATCCACTATTCCGATGGAGCACGTCGACTACATGGGTAACTACCAAGGCCAACGAAGCTACATTCTGAACCGAGTTCATCCGAACTTGGCCTACGGTAATCAACAACAAGCTCCACCAGGATTTCAAAACCAAAGAACGCAAGGATACCATAGTGCGAATGCTGAGCCCACCTCGTATAGTCGCGTTGATAAGCTCGAGGGAATGCTCGAGAAGCTAATGGGAATGCTCGACTCTCGCTTGGATAATCAAGAAGCACGGTTGCAAAACAACGAGTCTTCTCTACGGGCCTTTGAGAAGCAAGTTGGGCAGATTGCCGAATCAATCCAACAACGTCCTTCCGGTTCGTTGCCAAGTTACACCGAGACCAATCCAAAGGACCACCATGTAAAGGCGGTGACACTTCGTAACGGGAGAGAGCTCGAGGAAGTACAGAAAATGAGGAAGAACGTTGAACCCACGCAACCGAGCGGCGAGGCCGACAAACAAGAGGAGACTGTGTCTAAGCCACCTGTCAAAGCGTATCAACCAAAAATTCCATACCCAGCAAGGCTTAAACGGGAAATCGTTGATGATCAGTTTGGTAAATTTCTCGCTATTTTTAAACAATTACATATTAATTTACCACTTTTTGATGCCCTTGCGCAGATGCCCCGTTGGGCAAAGTTTTTGAAGGATCTTATCACGAACAAGCGCAAGCTTGAAGACGTTTCTACCGTTGAGTTGCGAGGAGAGTGCTCTGCCATTCTACAGAACAAGCTACCGAAAAAGCTTAAGGATCCAGAGAGTTTTACTATACCATGTTTAATAGGCGATTTAGTCGTAAGTAAGGCATTGGCCGATTTAGGAGCAAGTATTAATTTGATGCCTTATTCTATGTTTAAACGACTTGGTTTAGGAGAGCCAAACCCACTAGGATGAGTTTACAATTAGCGGATAGATCTGTTAAGTATCCTAGGGGTATCATAGAAGATGTCCTTGTTAAAGTTGATAAATTTATAATTCCTGCAGACTTTGTTATTCTCGATATGGAGGAGGATGAAAATATTCCTCTAATATTGGGTAGGCCATTTCTCGGTACTGGAGGAACCATGGTCGATGTTCGTAACGGAACATTGACGTTAACTATAGATGGCGAAAAAGTCACATTCGATATGACCGAATCCATGAAAAATTCCGAGAAATTAGACGATAAATGTTTTTACATTGATGCATGGAACGACTTTTTATCATTGCAGGGACTATCACAACCAAGAACTTTTGCTTCGATGTCAGGATTGGCAGAGATTGAAGAGCCAAGGCATGAAAGATCTTTTGAGGTTGGCCAAATAGGCGCAGACGAAGACGAGGCGGAACCTGTCATCGAGGTGCACCCGAGCAAAGAAGAGGAAAGAGAAAAATGTTCAATTCAAGATCCGCCAAAGCTCGAACTAAAACAATTGCCTGATCACTTGGAGTACGCGTTTCTGGAGGACGATTCAAAACTTCCAGTGATCATAGCATCAAATTTGGAGAAGGAACAGAAAATCTTGCTCCTAGACCTATTACGGGAGCATAAGAAGGCGCTCGCATGGAAGATATCAGATATTCGAGGAATCAGCCCGACCTTCTGCATGCATAGGATCCTGATGGAAAGCGAGTTCAAGCCTGTGGTGCAACATCAAAGGCGTCTAAACCCGAACATGAAGGAGGTAGTAAAAGCTGAGGTAATAAAGCTACTTGATGCGGGAGTCATATACCCGATCACAGACAGCGGATGGGTGAGCCCAGTTCAAGTGGTGTCGAAGAAGGGAGGAATGACGGTGGTAACCAACGAGAAAAAAGAACTCATTCCAACAAGGACCGTTACAGGGTGGCGAGTGTGCATTGACTATCGGAAATTAAACGACGCGACACGAAAAGATCACTTTCCTTTACCATTCATTGATCAAATGCTTGAGCGTTTATCCGGCCATGAATTTTATTGTTTTCTTGATGGTCTTTCTGGTTATTTACAGATTCCGATCGCACCAGAAGACCAAGAGAAAACGACTTTTACGTGCCCATTCGGAACCTTTGCATATCGGAGGATGCCTTTCGAACTGTGCAATACCCCGGCTACCTTCCAACGGTGCATGATGGCCATTTTCGACAAATTAATCGGAAAAGGAATGGAGGTATTCATGGATGACTTTTCAATTTTTGGTAACTCATTTGAAGTATGTCTTTCCAATCTTAAGGCGGTACTTAAACGATGCGAGGAAACGAACCTTGTGCTAAATTGGGAAAAATGTCATTTTATGGTTAGAGAAGGTATCGTTTTAGGTCATAAGATATCGGCTAGAGGAATTGAGGTAGATAGAGCAAAAATAGAAACTATTGAACGATTACCTCCACCCTCGTCAGTAAAAGCAATTAGAAGTTTCTTAGGAGTTGGTTATTATCGTAGATTTATTAAGGATAAAATTGCTAGACCTTTAACTCACTTGTTAGAAAAAGATGTACCTTATGAGTTTACGGCCGATTGTATGAATGCTTTTACTCTACTCAAGGATAAACTTATTAATGCCCCTGTCATGGTAGCCCCGGATTGGAGGCTACCCTTCGAACTAATGTGCGATGCCAGTGATTTTGCAGTAGGTGCAGTTTTGGGGCAGCGACGAGAAAAGTATTTCCAGCTGATACACTATGCGAGTAAGACTTTAAATGAGGCGCAATCGAATTATACTACCACCGAGGAGTTGCTTGCAGTCGTGTTTGCAATCGACAAGTTCCGTCAGTATCTTATCCTATCGAAGGTTATCATCTACACAGATCATTCAGCTATTAAGCATCTCTTTGCGAAGCCGGATGCAAAGCCGAGGCTGATCCGATGGATTCTACTACTCCAAGAGTTCGACGTGAGTTTCGCGAGCAAAAAGGAACGGAGAATCTTGCCGCAGACCACTTATCGAGACTAGAAGAGACACCCTGCGAGGTTACAAAAGAGGAGACGATCCAAGATTATTTTCCCGATGAACACCTTTACGCTATACATGAGGTACCTGATGAGCTTCCATGGTATGCCGATATTGCTATCTATCTTGTAGCTAGGATCTTACCAAGGGGATACACGAGTCACCAGAGGAAAAAATTCTTCTCGGACTTGAAGTATTACTTTTGGGATGATCCTTATCTATTTATGATTTGTGCGGATTAGGGATGGCAACGGGGCGGGTATGGGTCGGGTTTGGCCGGACCCGGGACCCGCCCCGGTTAATTTTAAGGAGACCCGGGACCCGCCCCGCCCCGCCTCGGGTCTGGACCCGCCCCGCCTCGGGGCGGACCCGAACGAACCGGGTCTGACCCGCTAGACCCGGAAAGTTATTTTTTTTTTTATTTTTTTTTAATTTGAATTTTTTAAAATAGAACAAAACTAGAATTCGATCCCATGACCTATGATACCTTAACTAAAGACTTATCCACTAGGCTACGAAGCTTTTTATTAATAATTGAACACTTTATATATATATATATATATATATATATATATCATATATATACAATAAAAATAAATTTAAATATAATATATATTCGGGGCGGGTCTCGGGTCGGGTCTCGGGGCGGGTTTGGCAAGACCCGAGACTCGCCCCGGACCCGGCCGGGTTGGAATGGTTCGGACCCGTTACCCGCCCCATTACCCGATTAGGAAAAAAATACCCGATTCATTAGGGGCGGGTCTAGGCGGGTCCGGGTCTAGACCCGCCCCATTGCCATCCCTAGTGCGGATAACATAATCAGGCGATGCGTAACCTTCCCCGAAACAATAAATATCTTGGGACATTGCCACACGGGACCGTGCGGAGGCCATTATGGAGGCAACCGAACCGCACAAAAGGTACTAGAATGTGGATTCTACTGGCCAACAATTTTCAAGGACGCGCAAAGGTATGTAGAAATGTGTGATAGGTGCCAACGGACAGTTAATATCTCTAAGCGCAATGAAATGCCTCAGAATTTTATACTCGTTTGTGAAATATTTGATGTATGGGGCATTGATTTTATGGGTCCGTTTCCGACATCTTTTAAAAATCGATATATCCTAGTTGCAGTCGATTATGTGTCAAAATGGGTGGAAACGCAAGCGCTGCCCACTAACGATGCTAGGGTAGTCGTTAAATTTTTAAAATCTTTATTTTCACGTTTTGGCTCACCTCGTTGCATTATCAGTGATAAAGGCACGCATTTTTGTAACATCCAATTTGCAAGGACGCTCGAAAAATATGGCGTTAAGCATAGTGTTACCACTGCGTACCATCCTCAAGCGAGCGGCCAAGTGGAGGTCGTAAACAGGGAACTGAAGCGCATACTAGAGAAAACCGTAGAACACCGTAGGCGGGATTGGCCGAACAAGCTGAATGATGCATTATGGACATACCGGACAGCATATAAGACGCCTATTGGATCTACGCCCTATAGACTTGTTTACGGAAAATCTTGTCATCTACCCGTCGAGCTAGAACACAAGGCGTATTGGGCTCTAAAAAAACTAAATTTTGATTTGAATCTTGCAGGTGAAAAGCGAAACTTACAGATCAACGAGCTCGACGAGTGGAGGCAGATGGCGTACGAAAATACTCGCCTCTACAAAGAGCGTACGAAGCTGTATCATGATCGTAAAATCATGAAACGGGAATTCAAAGAAGGCGACCAGGTCCTGCTTTACAACTCGCGCCTACGGTTGTTTCCTGGCAAACTGAAATCGAGATGGTCTGGACCATTCATAGTAACCCGAGTATTCCTGTACGGAACTGTCGAGATCACAAATCCGAAGAAGGGGACCTTCAAGGTTAACGGGCACCGACTCAAGCATTACTATGGCGGTAACATCGAGGCGCTCAAAAAAGAAACCATCCACCTCCTCGGTACCACTCGGAGCTAAAAACCAAACTATGTCTAGCTAAAAGACATTAAAGAAAGCGCTACTTGGGAGGCACCCCAAGCCTATCCTATGTTTTTACTTTATTTCTATGCGCATTTTTAGTTTTTATGATTTTGTCTTTCAACGATCGCAGGGAATTCAAGATCTCAAGTGTGGGGAGGAGCCGTACAAAGCATGCATATCGAACTATTCAGGGAAGTTCGCTTATCTTTCTATTTCCTTTTCCTTGTGTTACATGATTGTTACGTTGAGGACAACGTAAATCTTAAGTGTGGGGAGGGGAATTTCTGTGAAATTTAGGCGAACATGTTATATATATGCATGTCTTGATTTTTGGTACAAATTTTTTCGAAAATTTGGCATAACATGTTTTTCCCGAAAATTATGTTTCTTATCATGAAGGGATGACTTTATGTTTGGAAATTTGTGAGTAATTAGGATACATATGCGTAGTCTACTTCTTTCTTACATGATGAACTTGGCGATACTTGAGAGATTCGTACACATAACCCGATTTTTGTGAGATTTTTGAGCCTACGAGCTTTTTGCTCATTTCTTTGGTTGTGTCAATCATGCTTAGTTTATTTCTCTTCAGAACTTGCTTGTGTATTACGTGTTGAAACTACTTAAAGTGAGATTGCGTGAAAATGAGGAAGGCATTAGGAATCAGTCCATGGCCAAAGTATCCAACCACGACTGACCCCGTAGTTAGCCACTTTGAGCCTGAGCCTTTTATTTGAAAAAATCCGATTATAAATTGCCGACACTGATTAAGCCTTCAGACATAAACCCATTGGAGCGATAGTAGAAGTGGAGGTTGAATGCCGGACTCAAGAAGCGCAACCCGTGCTAAATTTCCGAGTTGAGCGCAGAAAAAAAAAAGAAAGAATAAAGAATGAAAAAAAAACAGAGAAAAAAAATAGCAAAAAAAGAGAGAAAGAGAATTATTTATCGACTAAGAACCCTTCCTCCGATAATCTTTCACTCTCAAAAACCATATTACCTATTTCCTAGATCGAGAAGTCGAAAGAAGAAGGGCTTGGTAAAAAAAAAAAGATGAATGCAAAAGAACGGAAGTGATGAACAAGAACAACGAATTTTGACGCATTCGAGATGATGGCATGATTCTGACACGACTACAGCTCATATCCTGTTTATGCTTATTCCTTGCATATCCTACATATCTAAGCCATTTTATAACCCGGTAAAGACCTTCCGATTCACGCTTGATCATTGAAAGTGGTAGATTTACGAATTGCTTGCAAGCTTATGGTAGAGACTAGATTAATGCATGACCCGAGAGACTTCACTGATAATTTACCCAAAACACTTAGTGATTTGAGTGAATCCTTGCGAGGTACGGATTTTGATAAGTGTTGCTAAATAAAATCGTGTAGTTCGTTGTTGATTTCAAATATGTTTTCCGACTTTACCCGCATTTTCTCCTACGTGATTTCGTTCTTGATTGATACGTTGCATGATTTCATCCTTTTCTATGCCTTTTTATTTTTATTTGCTTGAGGGCAAGCAAAGGCTTAAGTGTGGGGAGGTTTGATAAACGAAATTTTTATCAATTTTATACCCCGTAAAAGCGTAGTGTCGGTTGTTATTTATATAAAATTTCTTCGAATATTATGCTTTTACGTTTATATTGCATATTCGACAGATATTGGAGAAAACAATTACAACCGACGGACTTGAAAAGAATCGAGGACTTCAAAACCGGCCCAAAGACGTCTGGGTCCAAGAATAATATTCAGCCCATAAGTTCCTACCCAATAAAAGCCCAACAGCCCAAACCCATTCTTCTTAGAGATTTCTTTAATGAAATCAAAGGAGATACGTATTACACACTCACCCATGTCACAAAAGAAGAAAAAAAGAACAAAACAAAAAACGTCACATACAAGAACGGCAGAGCACACAAATCTGATCGAAGATTATAAAGCGCAAGGCTCAAGGAAGAAACTGAAGATCACAAGCCGTTCTTGAGCTGCAAAGTGAAGATTTTTTGTTCCCCTCCATCATCTATAAATAAAGGCATCTAAACTGAAAGGAGGGAGGAGAGGACAACGTGAAGAGCAGAGCTTGGGGTGGAGGCTCAACGTGCAAGGATTGGAGGTGACGAAGCCATATACACGTACAACGCGGCAGGGCTGATCGGCGACGGAAGCACGGGGTTGATCCTTGGGCTGTGAGCGGGTGTGAGCAATAGCTACGAGCCGGGTGCACGGGGATTGACGAAGGGCTGATCCGACCGGGCTCACGAGCAAGGTAACAAGCTAAGTTTCAGTTACGATTGGGCTGCGACGGGCTGCCGGCGTAGGAGGAGCAGTGAACGGGCAGTGCAAAGGACTCGTAAGGAAAGGAGAAGTTGAGACGCCCACCACCTGTAATACCCGTAAAATTTATACGGGATTATTTTAATAATATTCAGACGGTATGAAGTCGATTTTGAACATATACCGATTTTCTTCCCGAGTCAAGACAAGAATTTAGAATTCGACCCGATAATGAAAAATAATGGCCCAATTGTGAGAGATAGACTAGAAGTGAGAATCTTAGCCCAATAAAATGTAATAATAATTATTATTAAAAAATAGTAGAGGCCGAAATATTTTTAAGAGAGAGGGACCTCCCAACACATCATCACCTTAGACCATAAATGTTATAATATTAATGGAATCAAAACAAAGCAAATAAAACAAAACAAACCAACTCAAAACTAAAAAAAACAAAATAAAAATAAGATTAGTACCCTACTTTATTACCCTAAAAATAATTTAACAACTCAACTACAATAAAAGGGATGGGGTGACGAAAAAAAAAAAAAGTGGAATAAAAGAGAATAAAGTGATGTCCAAGTACTTGTATACAAAAATTCAAAGTCATACAATGCCACCTAATATACCATAATAGTAGAATAAATAGGACTAAGCATTCAATAGACAAACACATGCAATAAGAGAGGAGGGACCGAGAAAGATAAGTGGAGAAAGATAAAAGAAAAGAAAAAGGGAGAGAAAGGGGAGAGAGAGGCCGAGAGGGAGAGAGGGGGAGAGGGAGAGAAGGAAAGAAAAGAAAAGAGGAAAAAGAAAAGGAGCTCACGGGCGAGGAGGAGCTCGGGATCGAAGGGTCGGGATCACACTCGTAACACCACGTTCTACGGATTAAGGTAGGTGAAGATCACCTACATACGTAAACAATATTAGGATTTGTGAATTTTACGTGTTTTGCATGTTATTCATCGAATTCTTCGTGTTTATGTGATAATAATAATTTGCTTGCATGAATTTTTCGTTGGTTAGCTTAGGGAGCATGAGATTGAGCATCTTAGATCTATGAATATTTGAAAATAGGGATAGGGGACTTTAGATTAAGAGGATAGAGCAAAACTTGGGGAGAATTAGGGTTTCTTTATTCATTTCGGCCTGGAGGTTCGAAAATTCATATCTTAAAATCCTGACCTCGGATTATAAATCCCTTTGGACAGAATTTATATTTGCAAGTCTTTTATCCGTGGTTAAAATTTCAGGACCATCGGACATCGTTTACCCCGTGATCATTGAAAAATACGAAACTGTCGCAAAACAGCCTATAAAATAGTTATTTTTAAAAATTTAGGGACTTAATCGAAATTTTACAAAATCAGGGGAGTCTGTGTTGTAAAATCCCAAACAAAGAATATTTTTAAAGAAATATAAAGCTTTTAAAACATATTTAAAATTCGGAATAAATAATTGGGGTCCTTTGTGCAGTTTTCAAAAATTCGGGTACTAAATTGATAAGTTTCAAAAATATGGGGACTAAAAATGTAAAAATTCAAACATGGAATATTTTAATGAAAATACTGAATTTCTTTTGGAGAGAAATTTGAACTTTTCAAAAGTTTTGGGTGCTAAATAAATTTATATAATTTCGATTAGGATGAAATTAGAACTTTTCAAAAAAATTAGGGACGTTAGTTAAATTTATATTATCTCGGCTAGGATGAAATTAGAATTTTTCAAAAGTTGTGAATGCTAAATAAATATATATAAATTCGGATAGGATTAAATTGGAACTTTTCAAAAGTTATTGGGGACTAAATAATATTTGATAAGGACCAAATTGAAACTTTTCAAAAGTTTGAGTACTAAAAATTTATGTTGAGTTTCGGCTAGAGTATAAATGAAATTTTCAGAAACTTTTAGGTTTTTAAATAAATAGTTTAAAAACTTGGCCGGGGTTAAATTATAATTTTCAAAATTTTCGGAGGGTTAAATAAATTATTAAAAATGGCCGAGCAGTTATTTTGCAAAATTACAGGATATTAGAATAATTAAATTTTCATTAAATTTGATTGGAGTCAAATGTAAATTTTCGAAAAAAACACTCGGTATTAAAAATAAATAATTATTAAAACCGGTAGGGGTCGAAAATTAAATTTTCAGAAATTTATGGGGTTAAATAAATAGTCAATATATGCGGTTGAGGTCAATTTCAAATCTCTAGAAACTTTTGAGTTTAAATAAATGATTAATGAATTCGATTGGGGTCATTATGCAATTTTTGGAAATTCCGAGGGGTTAATGTAAAATTTCTAAAACATTTTTGAAACTTAATCGAAAACTGGGTTGGAGTGAATCGTAAGGTAGAAAGAACTAAACTTAGAACTTTTAGTTTAAGATCGAGAGGAAATTCTGTGGTTATGGTTTCGGGCCGATTAAAAATCGGAACGCGGGCTTTGGGCCCAAATTATTTGTCGTATGTTGATGTTGGGAATCGGGCCGAGCTAACACCTCGGGCCGATATGTAATGTGGAAAGGATATGTTGCATTTTATGTGTTGCATTTTTATTTGCACGGCATATGTACGTGCTATGAGGGGAGTACGGAGTCATAAAAGTGTTGTCTAGAGACACGAGTGAGATGGTTTATGAATGAGAAATGTTGATGAGTTGTATGAGTGAGGTTAGGACTAAGGCGCACTTTATATGGAGGGAGTGGGGCCTCCCGAGCTACTGACCCCTTGTGGGGAGTGGGGCCTCCCGAGCTACGGACCCCTGCGCGCGCGTGTTGCCTTTAGTACCTAAGCCTCGGGCCTTGATGTGATGTGATGTGATGTGATGAGATGAGACGAGATACAATAAAAGAGTCGAGCGTGCATTTTGTGAGATGTGTTGGTACGGGGATGTGAGAGCACGTGCATACATGCATATTTTCATCTACTGGGCAAAAGCTCAGGGTTTACGTATGTAGGTAAGAATGAGTCGGACGTTGAAATACGTCACGTCTAGGCGGCTGATGGCGGTGACTCCACGGACTTTTGAGGGCGGCGCAGTACATGGGACGAGACCTGTGGAGTGTTTTAATTTATGTGTTGTGTTTTTACTTTTTGGGCTTCGTCCCAATGGACAAAAGTGTGTTTCGTAAAAAAAAATCGACTTTAAATGCTAAAAAGTTTTTATTAAATGGGCTTTTCGCTGCTGACGCTGTGTAAATCCGCCAAAATACGTATATAGTAAGTCGGTTCATTACACGTTCGACGAAATTCCTCAAAGAAGGATTAACCGCAGAGGCGAATTTCAGGGAAGAAATATGTTTTTCTCTTTGTTAATTACGCTCCTCGTGGTGTTAATACTCCATATGAGTAGCTAAATCCCGTAGTATTTGAGATTAGATGAACCCTAGCGAGACCGTACGTATGTTGAACGTATCATTAATATGCTTTTTATTATGACTCGGTTACGATTTATGCTATTATTTTGATTATGTCTATGTGGACGAAATAATTGTTGGGAAATCGAACGCTACGCTCGAGAGAGGGGCGAACGATTAGACCACTCGTAAACGAGTGGAATAAACTCATCGCTAGAGATAGGTTGAACTACCCCGTCGGATTAGAGTCAAATCTAATAGTGGGATTCGTCGTGTTTTAATGCGATCTGTGGTCGACTAGTTAGGGAAGCTTGCCCAGCTATTTAATTCATAGATTAGTTGTTTACGATTCTTATGTGATAAGGCGCAGTTTCGTCAGTCGTATAAATTCGTACGCATGCTCTAGGAATCCTCACGGTATAATAATTAGCTAAAATATATAACTTGTTTGTCGTTCGATTGAACTAGGGGGATTCGAAGTCTCAAATACGTTTTCTTCACAAAGTCATCGTGTTTATTATTATTATTAGCTTTTATTTAAGTGTTCACTGTGTTTTCTATTTTCCAAAACAAAAACATTGAATTTTCTACTAGGATATTTAAACGACGTTTTCTAGAGTATATAGTTTCTTTGGGTTCGATACTTTGAATACCTGCCAATTCTATACTATTTTCGATAGGTACACTTGCCTGTTGAGCGTAGGATAGTTCGTCGATATTCGTTTTATTTTTATTACTCGATCCGCTCGATCAATATTCTCGTCTTCTCTTGTTTCCGTCGTAATTATGAGTAGTTAATTTTTATATGTGCTTGGGTTGAAATGAACGCTAGGTAGAATCGTTGTTGGACGTAAATTATTCGTGAACATGCGATATTGACTATTTATCATTTATGATATTGATGTTCAAATTAATATGTCTATGTGTTGATTTGAATATCACTTCGATATGTCTATGTGTTGATGTGATTTTGTGGTAATATCGTTTTAGGGCGACAGCTAGAAAAACGATTAGGCCTTTCATAAAATAATAGGAGTTCGATTATAGGGCGACAGCAAATTCGGACGTGAGTAGGAATTACCGCGACTTAGTCATTATTTTTGTGTTAACGATAATTTACGGCATCGTCAATGATACCTAGCGGGATTCGAAATCCCGAGAACATTTGTTTTATATAAAATGTAATTTTTAAATATTTAAGTTGTATTCAAGCTTTTAGTTCTGTTAGAATTTATTTTATAAATCAAAATACAATTAAAAAATATTTATTTAGCTAAATATCAAATCATAGGTTATTACTAATACTCAATTTATTCCTCGTGTTCGATACTCGGATATTCGCTATAGCTATATTACATACGATAGGTACATTGCCTACCGCGTGTGGTGCTAGTTATAACATATTCGTTTTAATTATTACTTGACGTACTCGCACGAACTTTTATTTAATATATTAAAGTACACGCTCGCGATCAGATGGCCTTGAAGGATGGACACAAAAATCCCGTCTGGGCATCGAAATGTCGTCAGATCGAGCTGAAAATTTGTGTCCTGAACACTGATATACGTGTTTTTGTCGTAAGTGGTTGTACGCGGGACAGTGATCCATTTGAAAATGAGAAATCAGAAAATTCATTACTTCAAATTTAAATTTGAGTCGAAAATTATCATAAAAACTGTAATATTTGAACAGTTTAAGTCATATTTGATAGACATATATCAGATGAGAAATTATGCACATAGTGTTAGGAATATGCCCTCGAATGCTATACGAGGATTAGATTGTATAGGGCATTAAATTATTTATCATTCGACCTTTTGTGTAATAAGATATTTTCGTGTGTTTAATGAAAGATATTGTTCGTTTATTGTATATAAGAGTTCTTTACTTAGCATCCGGTAAAACAATAAATGAACAAATCCAAATGTGTCGAGTTGAGTCACTGTTCTCGATGGGCACGAGAGATGAAGGCACCAGTGGACTCTTAACCTCGAACATTAAAAGTCCGTAAGCCTGAGGCTCCAGTTGGGTGCTGGATAACCGATCACGGCTTATCTGTCGATGACCTATCGTGTGGTCGATATCCCGCTTGGAAGCGGAGGTCATGAATTGTGATACGAATCGAATTAAGGGATTGAATCGTTTCATGGACATTGACTCATGGGTCATATGGTCGAACATGTCTTATTACTCAAGGAGTGTCAATGATCGACGACAACACTATAGTAGTCTACGTGAACCTTAGACCGAAAGGGGCTTTGACGGAGTTGACTTTGAAGTCTCGACTGTCACTGGTTTCCCTCGACCCGATTTGCTGTTGCATGGGTCAGCGAGCCAGCTGCGGTCTTGATAAAGATTTGTGATTGCCGGGCTCAGACCGCCAAGTACGGATTCACAGTCTCGTAAGTAATCGAGACAAGTGTCCTATGTGGACGGCGACGGGAAATTACAAAATTCTTGGCCAAGCTATTGAACTAACTCATGTTAGACATGAAGGGTAGTTTGGTAATTTGCCTCGTCTCCGAATTATCGTAGAATCGAGTTTAGTGAGTTTGACATAGACCATGGCTCTCACTCGATTGGGACACAGCTGAAGGATTTATACGTAGCACTATTATCTAAGTGAGGTTCTGGAATAAAGACTGGGTCGAAATTCGCACTCGAATCAGGTTACGGTCCGGTACTGCGGGGATTGGCTAGGTAACTATCGGACTCTTGGATCCTCCCTTGCCGATTGAGTCGAACTTAGAGAGTCGGGCTTAAAAAGGATCATCAGCGTGTACTGATAAGGAGTGAGAGTGTTTTGGGCCTTAACGGGCCTTGGGCCGTTGGGCCACGCCGTAATGGGCCTCTGACCATTTATTGGATCGAAGTTGGACTTCTCATGAAACTAACTTTAAGACTTGGGCTTGGCCAAGTGCTAAATAGGCTTGAGGATAAAATTGGATTTCACCTTAAGCTAATTTCGAAATATGCCTTTGATGGTATTTTCGGAATTTGCATATTTGATATAAATATGGAATAAAATATTTGGAATATTATTTATTGAAATTTCGAAATTATTCTAGGATTAAGTTTCGAATTATATACCATATTTAAATATACTTAGTTTGACTTGGTATTGGTTTTCTAATAATAGCAAGTTTCCTTATGTTTGGATTTGGAATTCAAAAGAGAGTAAGATTTGGCAAAAATCTCTCACACTTTAGGGACTTGGCAATCGAAATCTAAGCCTTTAAATAGGCTAAATTTCGTGCTCCATAGGTAGAGAAGAAGTGATTTTCAAAATCAACGAAAGGCACAAAACACACACCGAAAGCGCACACTTTTCTCCCATGCAACGGCTCGGTTCTCTCTAGCCATCTTTAGAGGACTGATTCCGTGGTACACTGCGAGATCGGCGTGACGATTTAGTGCCATCCACCACCATCGACGAAGTCTTGAAGAAAAGGACGAGGAGCTACCACTCGCGTCAACTGGTAAATCTCTATGGGTTTGACCCGTCCTATTACGTGTCTACGTGTTACTATTCTGATCCGAGCTACGATGGCAATCGGGGAACCCGGAAAATTTTTATTCCGCACAGTGTCCGGGGACGTGGCGTCTCCAGGAGACACCGGGTAACCCAACACATAGGTCATATGAAGCGGACATATGTGTTGGTATTTAATAAATTTTTCAAAAGTTGTATGAAATGTATAAGGGTCTGTCGAAAAATTTTCTAAGTGTTGAATCGCAACTGTCAAGCACTATTCACTACGTGATGTTTATCGCTCGAGAGTTGAAAAGATTTTCGATCCTAAGTGAGGTTTTCGCTGCAAATTTTGCCGATCGGGAAAATAGTCAACGAGAAACGAAGTCAATCGCCGAAAAAATTTTCGATCGAACAAAATCATTGCCGCGTATTTTACGATCAAGAAGTTTTGCGTCGAAAATTAATTTTATCGCCGCTTTACGACCGAAATACAATGAAATCAAAAATTTGCGATGATAAGTTTTGCGCTCGTTATAAATTGTATCTAGTTTACCTGTTCCGTTTTCTAAATTGTTCGCTCGCATAAAATCCTAATTACGATTCTCGATGGTAAGTAATTTTAGCAATCGAAAATTTTTGTCGGTGCAAACAGTATCTCAATCAAATTGAAATTCAATTGAAACTATTTCGAAACGAGAAAGTTCTTCGACTGCTTCAAACGTTCAAAAACCCAGTTAAGTCGAAACTCAGATTTTAACTTCTAATACGCAGATTTCCGAAAAAATTATACTACCAGAATGATTAAAAACACCGAAACTATCTTAAAACGCAGATTTTAACCCAAATATACACATAGAATGGTCTTAAACACTGCAAATAGCATTCGAGTTTTCATATTTTGATCAGTCGAGAATCTATCAAAGAAACATGCGAAAAAACACAGAATATAGATGCAAACGGTGGTTAAAGGCATGCAAACATCAAATAGTCGACGATTCTACCTTAAAAAGACGATAATCTACTGAAAAATAAGTGTTTTGAGTTGATTTTACTTTCGTCTTTTTGAGAGAGTTTTTTGCGAGAGAATTTAGATCGACTGTATGTTTTTCGATTGAGGGTTGCATGTAATAGGGATTTTCTACTGCAAAAAGTTACTTTTTCTATTTGGGCTGATTGGACATTTTCGGTGCTAAGTTGGATCAAGCCCAATCACAATTTTGCTCGAGAAACTTGGTAGCAAAAATTACCTTTTCGCTCCAGTTTCTTGATCGTAATTTTTCTAAATTTTCAGATTAACCCCTATTTCAGATAATAACCTCAAAATTACTCCCCCTATGTGTTAAAATAAATGCGATTAACTCCCTGTAATGCCGAATAGTGACATATGGCTCCATAGTTGATTGTTCGAGAAATCGGCAATACTTAGAGCAAAATGTCGAAAATGTTAGAGTTAATCAACAAATGATTTTAATAATAAAAATTACCCTGAGTTATTAATGAGTAAAATGAGCTCCTTGTCTTGACGAAGTGTGACGTCCCTCTCCTTAATAGCGTTCGAGAAAAGAAATTCTGAAACACTGAAAAACATCAAAAATGTTTGGAACTCATAGCATGAAATTCGTAAGTGCTCCCCCTCAAATAATGCGCCTAAAATCGATTTATCATGCAAACATATAAAATCGATTCAAGTAACAATCATGTAACATGCAATTAATCAAGTTTAACCTAGATACATGGTCCTCTAATCATGTATTCAAAATATTGCGTGAGGGTATGAGCACAGAAAAAAATATTCGCATTTAATCTATTCAGTATCAATTAAAGCTAAACATGCATTCAGAATATGCGAATTATGAGATGCAAAAATATCGCATTTATACAATTCAGTGCAGAGCAAAATAAACTTGCATAACATAATGTGCGAAATCATATTTTCTAACATAAGAAAAAATAAGAAAGAAAATTCAAGAAAAATATTATTGTTTATATGTATATATTTTTTTAACTTTCTTATATATGTATATATATTAATATTATTAATAGTAGATTATTTTGCTTCGATCAACGTCACTCATAGAATTTTCACAAGACACTTGAAATATCATATGCCGTCAAGTCATGTCGGCAAACTAAAGTCCTAAGTTCGTAGAATGATCCATTTCGACAACTCTCACTAGGTTCGCTCTAGCACCAACTATTTTTAACTTTGGATTTTTATATCACTCAAGTCACCACAAGCAATATTATGTCAATTTACGTGTGATCGAGGCGCTTTTAACCATTTCACCTAAATGAAATACTGTCGTTTTTGAATCTAAGAAACTTTGAAGGATTTTAATTTGGCTCTGACTTAGAAGGGATGAAACATTTTGGGTTTGTGGACTAACATCTTCATCTTCCTTTTCTTAGTCACTCCTTTTCATCAGCATATTTTTCTTTCTTCTTTTTGTCTTTTTCATCCCCTTTTTTTCGTATTGGTGGTTTATCTAAGGCGAAGTTCTTCTTGTTGGTTCTCGGTCCGATACCGTACTCCTCTTCTCTTAATCCCTGGAGAGGTTTCAGAGATTATCAATTTGGAGAAGTTCACATTTGTGGAATTCGTTCTCAAGGCCGTGCTCGTCTTCTCGTTTCCCGATATAAGACCGGATTATCGTTGGAGAAGTTCACTTCGTGGTGCTCCTCTTTCTAGCTGTTCTGACGAGTGTACGAGATTATCGAAGGAGAAGTCCACAGAAAGATCCATGCCCCTCTTCGTATGATTTCTGAAAGATCTAGATAATTTGGAGGGCAGGTTCTTTTGGATTGCTTTTTGTGCGTTGAGCATTCCTCGTGTGCGTTTCCACCTTCTTTTGTCATCTTTTCTTTTCTATTCTTCTTTTCTCCCCCTCCTTTTCTCGTTTGAATATCTCTCTGAAGATTGTGAACATCGGTTGAAGGCTTGAACGGGATTCAAATGAAGAAAGGGATCGGAGAAGGCTCAAGGTGGATGACTAAAGCCTATGTCAAAGGATAAAAATGTACATATGGCCGAGTAAGGAATTTCCTAAGTGCCCATATCATTTTGCTAACGATCTAACGTAAGGCGAGTATGACGCTAAGAATCACTAGTTAAGACAAGTAATTGACGTGTGACTAGCTCAAGGATCAATCCAGAGAAATAAAATAAAAGGCTAGAATCCTCACTTATGTAAAGTAGCTTTGTATCTAGTGGAGCAAACTAATGGCCTTTAGATACACGAATGCAACTTAGACTGACAAAATTAAGCAAATAATCAGCCGCATGTCTGGGAAAAATTATTTGTGACTGGATCAAAGCATTCTATAGATTATCATCATCCCCCGAATATTATAAGTATTTATAATATTTTTATTATTATTATTTATTTTTTTAATTTTCACACAAGATATAACAAATAAGTACAGAAAACACATAGAATAGAGCATATGAAAGCAGAGAAGATCAGGTAAAGCACATATCACGTGAGGTTCAACATGCCTAATTTTCCGACAAGGAATTGCAATCGTTTTTCATACAATGCCTTGGTGAAAGTGTCGGCTAGTTGATGCTCCGTGTTCATGAAATACATATCAATCGTGCCTTTTTCTACGTGATCTTTTATAAAGTGATATCATATGTCTATGTGTTTTGTGCGTGAGTGGTGAACAGGATTACACGTTATAGCAATGGCACTTTGACTATCACTGTATATGGGTATATTATTTAAATTTGCGAGCAACAGCTGGCTGCCGCAACGTATTCTTCCTCAGCCGTCGATGTTGAGACGCAGTTCTACTTCTTCGATGACCAGCAGACTAGCTTTTCGCCTAGAAATTGAGCTCCACCGAAAGTGCTTTTCCTGTCCATTCGGCAACCTGCATAATCAGCGTCAGTGTAGCCGATAAGTTTGAAATTAGTAACTTTAGGATACCAGAGTCCTAAGGTAGAGGTGCCCTTGAGGTAGCGCAGTATCCGCTTGACTGCGAGCGTGTGAGATTCCTTGGGATCGGCTTGGCATAGACAATTGGCAAACATAATGTCCGGCCAACTGGAGGTGAGATATAGAAGAGACCCGATGATGCTGCGATAGAGGGTGATGTCGACCGCTTTTCCAAAGTGAAGATATAAATGTGCCTAAGAGGGGGGTGAATTAGGCTTATGAAAATTTTTATGCTTCTTCTTTTCACGCATCGAGTGTGCACGGACTGCTAGTGCCTACTGATGCTCGTGACGAGTATGCCTGATATATCCTACGTCGGATGTGTGTCGGGTCTGTCTCACAGCGATAAGGAAATAACTGAAAAGTAAATGCGAGACAGGATTTTTATAGAGGTTATATCCCCAACTGGAGTTTACTCCTCTCCTTGGGATTTGCTTCCCAAGAGTTTAACCAATCACTATAATGCACCGTAACTGGATACAAAACTGATTGGTTAGCCCAATACACAACCGAAACAAGTCGAACACTAGCCACTACTAGGTTACCACACGCCGAGTTTCGTTCCTCGGAATCTCCTTGATCCCGACAGACACAGCTCGCTACCGAAGGGCCCCCGGAACTCGTTCTTCCCTTCACGTGTGCGTAAACGTCGACCTTGCCTCCTTGGTATTGCTCTCGTCCGAAGACAACACGTCCGAAGACAGAATATATGGTGGAAGGTAGGAATAACGGGATGAATCACTCGCTCAGTGATGGATACGCAAGTTAACGCTCAGTAAGGCAGAAAGCTATCGCAAGTGAACGGCTCAGGAATCTCTTAGTATCTTTCTGCTCAAATATCTCTCGTAGGCTGATGTTCGCAAAATCTTGTCCTTCGAAATTCTGAAGTGTGGCTTATATATAATCATATTCAATCAGCACTTCACATGGAAAGACATATTATATAAGAATCACCAAATCAAGCATAGTTTCCATGCAATTTTCGAGTCAATCATACTATATAAATCATGTCAACGGTCATATAGCACATTTAAGCATGATTATATTCCATATAAAAGCTCAATTTCGTTCTCAAGCATATTCAAGCATTTCGCATATAATTACCATATTAGAACTTTCCATAAGTGATTCCCTGCTATCAGTTTCTAGAAACAAGTCAATCCAGATTTACCTTCCAAGTATGGCACACAAGATAGCATCACATCAGCATGTTTTCCATGTATAACTTATAGCATTAAATCAATATATTTTGTCAGGAACCGAAATCAAATAGAAACCTTACATCATAATTTCATAATTAATTTTATGGACATGTATATAGATGATAACAATAGTATTTGGCTAAGTATTATAAGTTTTAGTAGTAGAATAAATGGCTGAAGTAATTAAACGTATGTCGAAGGTAGAAAAATGCGAAAACTAGATTCTCGAAGAATTTGATTTTTCATATTCATAAGAAAATTATGATTCTCGATAGGTAGTGTTACGAAAATTGGAATTGAAGTGAGAAAACTTTTGAAAGGAAAGGTTAAACGTGGAATTCATTTAGAACAACAATAGATATGACTAATATCTCACTTTGACTTTAAGACAAAACACGTGACTACCTATGAAACCCTTATATATATATATATATATATGAATTGTGATATGGACTAAACTAGACGGGCCGAAAAATAAAAAAGCCCAGCAAACCCATAACAAAGGAAGGCCCGCACGTTGCAAATGAAAAGATATTACGAAAAGGGAATCCAATGAGAAATGCCACGTGTCTGATGGAGAGAGGGCAGCACCCCTGCAAAAGCTGCGACCACTGTTCACTATAGAAAGCTATCTGCAAACTGTCAAAGGCTCTCTGACAGACGGCCTGTCATCCAGAGCATCACACGGTCCCAGAAGGTCTTATCACCAGGGACCTCGAGAGGGACCTCCAGGCAATATCCAGGAGCTAGGACGTACCTTCATGTAATACCCAAGAGCCTTTTCTCCTATAAAAGGAGGACTTCATCATTTCCGCATCCAACTCTCTCATTCCTCGCTTCTTAACATATAATATTCTCTCTCTACCTTATACACCATATCTTCAACGTCCCAGTAGCTATTTTATTAAGTGTTCTAGTAAGTGTTCTTGATATAAAGAAGAGAGGGTGAGTTGTTTGAGTGTGTAATTCATCAAAGTATAGTGAGAACAGTTTTAGAGCGCCCGTGGACGTAGGATCTGCAAAGATCCGAACCACGTAATTCTTTGTGTCATTTCGTTTATGTCCCAAGCAGGTCCCCCGCGTCTAAACATGTCCCAAAGATGTCCCAAGCAGGTCCCCCACGCTTCAAACACGTCCAAACAGATCCCCCAATGTCCCAAACATATCCCTTCCAGTTCCCCCACCAATAAGCACCTTACGCACGTCCCTAATCTTTATAATTATTGATTCTCCGGCTATATAAATTTCTTTACCCACACATATAAATTCTGTTGATTGGGTTTGCCCCATATCAAATGGCGCCGTCTGTGGGAAATTCCGAGTTGAAGGCGTGAGTATTTTTTACTACCACCGTGCGAAGTTGTGCTGATGATTCACTGTTTTTTCTTTCTTCTATTCTATTGGGACAATACGAAACGCGCGAGACGTCAGCGGAGGAAGATTTGTCCATATCGAAGAACCCAGACTCACAATTTGCGAAGGAGGACCTCCAGAAACTGCCCAACGTGGTGAGGAACGTCCAAGACCTGAAACCCGGGCCAGGAAGGATGAAGACCCGAAGCTCCCCCTTCGGGACCTAAGAGTCCAGCTCCGCGTTGGCAAGAAGACCCGAAGCTCCATCTTCGGGACCTCCCAGCTCCACGCTGGTAAGAAAATTTGAAGCCCCCCGTTCGGTACCTAAGAGCCCAGCTCCGCCCTGGCAAGAAGAGCCGAATCTCCCCAGCTCCTCGCTGGTGAGAAGATCCGTAGTTCCGCGCTCAGGACCTCCCAGCTCCGTGCTGGCACAAAGACCTGAGCTTCTATATTCCGGATCCAAGACTCCAGTTCCACGCTGGCGTCCGAAGGTCCCCGGGAGATACAAGCCAGCTCCGTCCTGGCACAAAGACCCGAAGTTCCACATTCGGGACCTCCCAGCTTCGCGCTGGCAGAAGGCTTAAAAGGCCCCGCTCCATGAAAACCCAGCTCTTATATTCGGGATCTAGGAGCCAATTCCCGCGCTGATGTACGAAGTGCCGCAGGAGATCAGAGTCCAGCTCCACGCGAGCATACGAAGGTCCGTGGGCCTAGAAGTCAGCCCAGCGCCGACACTCGAAGACCAGCGGGAGACAAAAGCCCAGCTCCATGAGGGCAGGATCCACAGAAGACATCCCATGCTGGACGAGATAAAGAGGCTCATCCAGGCAGTTGCCCTAAAGGAGTCTGTAGAAAATGTGCCTAATAAAGGCAGGCGCCGTCCACCTCCTCTAGATAGGGGTCAGCTTCACTCAGGACTCATGTCCCCGTCATAGTAGGAGCATGAGGCACTAGGGACTCCAATGGCCAACAGAGCCCGAATCATGCACCTGAACATTTGAAGGACTTAGAGGTCCACCTCCACGATGGTGTACCGAGGCCAGAGGGACCTCAAATCCCAGCTCCGCGCTGGCAAGAACGCCTGAAGCTCCGTATTCGGGACCTCCCAGCTCTGCGCTGGCAGGAAGCCCCCAAAGCTCCGCATCCCGGACTACCCAGCTCCGTGTTGGCACAAAGATCGGAAGCTCCGTATTCAGGACCTTCCAGCTCTGCGCTGGCAGGAAGCTCCGAAGCTCCGCATCCGGGACCTCCCAGCTCCGCGCTGGCACATGAAGCTCCACAGGAAGTCAAAGCCCAACTCAGTACTGGCATACGAGGACCTCCGTGCGTGCATTAGCAGGTCCCCTATCGTGTCCCTGGGAGCACCTACCACCATTTCCTCCATCAAATACGAGTGCGCCAACAAACGACCTTCGCAACAGGGAGCTGTCGAGATCTCTCCTTAGGGTGCTACGGAACTCCCACCGTTACGCAACCACATGGTGGAAATCCTGACATTATCCGGGAGACGTCCCACGATAAGAAGGCTCTTAGCCGAAACTCCGAGACCCTCTGAATCTCATTTTTATTTACTTCACCAATATTATTATAAGTATATACGTCACACTAACAACTTTTATTGTTGAAAGGACCCACCCTCGCATGACGTTTGGAGAGGTTCGTCGGGCGTAGCTTTGACCAAGGTCTGAAGGCAGCCAAGAAGGAGCTCGGGGGATCTATGCTGATTAAAGGCAGACAACCCCCGCGTCTTCCAGATAGAAGCCAGCTCCACTTAAGGATCCAAAGGGCCGCAACACCTGAAAGCCTGAGGGAGATAGAACCTGAGCTCCATGCTGGCACATAAAGCTCCGCTGCAGTACCTCAGAGCCCAGCTCCCCGTTGGTAATATCCAGGGGACCTAAGAAAACAGCTCCGTGCTAGCGCGCAGACCCGAATCTTCATATTTGGGACCTGCGAATTCAACTCGACGCTGGTCTGAGAAGCCTAGTTACCACAGTCGCCAATTCCGCGACAACGCTGATCCACGGGAGATATTCCGCCTTGATAAGGCTCTTAGCCAGAATTCCAGGGCCCTCTAAACCTTATTCTCATTTATATCATTGATATTATAATGAATAAATGCATCATACTAACAGCTGTTGTTATTTGAAGGATGAAATCAAAGTGCCCCCAATGGGACAATTGGGGAAGTTCCTTGACCGTGGCATCAACCAAGGTCGAGGTGTTTGGGGGATCTGTGCCGACAAAAGGCAGACAACCCCCGCTTCCTATGAAGGACCAGCTCCATGTAAGGCTCAGCCTCAAGCCAAGCTCCGCGCTGGCAAAGGTCTGCAAGACCTCGAAGCCCAGCTTTGTGCTGGCATCTGGAGATCCCCGGAAGGTCGAAGTCCTCCTCTGCACCGGCATATGAAAAGCCACAGGGATCTAGAAGTCCAGCTCCCTGCTGGTACAAAGACGTAATAGTCTAGCTCCATGCTGACGTGAAGGCCCTAACTCCCAGGGACCTAGAAACAAGCTCCTTGCTGAAAACGAGGACATAATCCGTGTGTTCGAGATCTCCATGCTGAGTTCCTCGCCAGCATGCGAAGTTAGTTATAAGGGATCTCCAAACCAGTTGAAACGCAGCTCCGTGCTGGGTGAAGGCGAAGAAGTCAAGCTCTGCGCTGACACTCGAAGGTCCAGGGGACCTAGGAGATAGCTCCATGCTAACACCCAAGCGTCCAGAAACCTGGGGCCAGGGACCTCATTGCTAACCAAGAAGAAAAGGCGCTCCATTTCGCCATCACTTTCAAATCACAAGGCCTCCAACAAGGAGCCCTGATACTAAGCGAGTGGGCGCTATAACCATGCACTAAGCGAGCTGGCGCTATATCCACGCATTAAGCGAGCGGGCGCTATACCCACGCATTTAAGCGAGCGGACGCTATAACCATGCACTAAGCGAGCTGGCGCTATATCCACGCATTAAGCGAGCGGGCGCTATACCCACGCATTTAAGCGAGCGGACGCTATAACCACGCACTAAGCGAGCTGGCGCTATATCCACGCATTAAGCGAGCGGGCGCTATATCCACGCATTTAAGCGAAGCTGGCGCTATAACCAGGGTAAACTAATGATGTCCCTAAGCAAATGCCGCCTTGCCGGAACATAGATATTCTATAAACGGTGCACCGTGTAATATAATCGATACCAAAGGTCGACGGACCTGCGGCGTACAAAGACATCAAAGGCTAATAGCCTGCGACGTGAAATGATACCAAGGGTCGACGGACCTGCGGCGTACAAAGACATCAAAGGCTGATAGCCTGCGACGTGAAAGATGCCCATGAGGGTGTACAAGATGCCGCCGCTGACGGGCTGCGGTGTACAGGACATCAAAGGTCATCAGTAAGGCCTGCGACGTGTATAGGTACCTCAGCGTAGCTGGCGCTATAACCAGGATAAAACGGTGGGATAGTCCCCCACTTTTTAAGACCTTCGGGCTTACATTACTGGATTCGCTAAGGACAAAGAGAGCCTAGCGCCTATGTGACACCTTTGGATAAGGACGACGGTCCTTACAACCAAAGGCCTGTATAATTCGTACTTAGCTTACGAATTGAATAAGCGAGCTGGCGCTATAACCATGCCACAGTAATGATGTTCCCAAAACATCCCTCAGGTCCCGCAAAGACGAAAGAAAAATAATAAAGGAGAAAGGGAACTCCGACGTAATATGCGAACAGGGGGAGTTAAGCTCCCACGCCATTATGCCTCGAAAGAAAAATATGACAAAGTATTTTTTACAGGCTATCACCATGATAGAAAAGAGGAGAGCTCTATATAAATAGGATGTCCCAGGGAGCTAGAAACAACGTGCGGCAGGACCTGGGATCTCCTTCGAAGTACAAGAGGAGCTCCATCATCAGACCCTGTCAGGTCCCTTCCAGATTCCAAGGACGATGGATGCAACGGCGACAATAAAGCCTAAGGAAAAGCGAGCTCCAACAGAGCCCCATAAACATAAGGGAGTTGAGCTCCCCTAAAACATCGCAGGTACTAGGATGCCCGAAAGGCCTTCCACTAAGTCCCCTGAGGAGCTGGAGATGACGTCTGAGATATCATAGCATGGGCCAAGGCCTCCACATGCTCCTTTGAGACGCCAACCCAGAAACGAGGACTCTCGGGAGCTTGGGACCTCATTCAAAGCAGTCAAAGATGGCAGCTCTTGAAGATAAGCCAAACGCAGCTCCACACGAAATCAACATCCCACTCCTCCTTCTCCTTAGCGAAGAAGCCCCAGAGATCCTCCTCGCACCGTTTCACAAGCGCAACATTTTTGTCTTTCTTTCTCCAGGGAGCTCACAGTTCCCTCTCATCTTAATACATTGACTCTATCTGATTAGCTATCTTCAGGTCCCGAATTAACGACTTGGCGGACGGTCCGACAGCTACATAGCCCACCACCTGGGAGATGACCTCTGGACATCTGGGAGCACCTAACGACCTACAAGCTCATCTTCTCACCTCTGTTCAGATGGTCCAAAGAAGTAGGGAGCTCAGCCACTGAGGTCCCCATAGGTCCCATAAGAGGCTCAGCATATTTACCCAAGGGAAAGAAGGACGTAACTTCCTTTGTGTTTTTCTTTCTGACCCTTTCGGTGAAGTTGTTTTCTTGTTGACACCAGAAACAGGGACTGTGATACTTGAGCTACCCTAATAGGAGAAGGAACCACAGGGACGTCTGTCGTCCCATGCAAAAGGAGGAATCTCCGTGCCACCAGGACCGAGGGAGCAAGGGAGCTAGGAGCAACGTACAACAGAACCTGGGGATCTCCTTCAGGAATGCAAGGTTCAAAGAGGAACTCTGCCATCGGGTCTCCACTAGACATGCATAGGGGAGTTAAGCTCCCCAAAACCTTCAAGAGGTAATCATGGTAGGGAGGTAAGGCCCATCTTAATATTTTACTCTAATTCACTTTTTGTCCCAAAAACTAAATTAGAGTAGGGGAGTGGTTGATATGGACTAAACTAGACGGGCCGAAAAATAAAAAAGCCCAGCAAACCCATAACAAAGGAAGGCCTGCACGTTGCAAATGAAAAGATATTACGAAAAGGGAATCCAATGAGAAATGCCACGTGTCTGATGGAGAGAGGGCAGCACCCCTGCAAAAGCTGCGACCACTGTTCACTATAGAAAGCTATCTGCAAACTGTCAAAGGCTCTCTGACAGACGGCCTGTCATCCAGAGCATCACACGGTCCCAGAAGGTCTTATCACCAGGGACCTCGAGAGGGACCTCCAGGCAATATCCAGGAGCTAGGACGTACCTTCATGTAATACCCAAGAGCCTTTTCTGCTATAAAAGGAGGACTTCATCATTTCCGCATCCAACTCTCTCATTCCTCGCTTCTTAACATATAATATTCTCTCTCTACCTTATACACCATATCTTCAACGTCCCAGTAGCTATTTTATTAAGTGTTCTAGTAAGTGTTCTTGATATAAAGAAGAGAGGGTGAGTTGTTTGAGTGTGTAATTCATCAAAGTATAGTGAGAACAGTTTTAGAGCGCCCGTGGACGTAGGATCTGCAAAGATCCGAACCACGTAATTCTTTGTGTCATTTCGTTTATGTCCCAAGCAGGTCCCCCGCGTCTAAACATGTCCCAAAGATGTCCCAAGCAGGTCCCCCACGCTTCAAACACGTCCAAACAGATCCCCCAATGTCCCAAACATATCCCTTCCAGTTCCCCCACCAATAAGCACCTTACGCACGTCCCTAATCTTTATAATTATTGATTCTCCGGCTATATAAATTTCTTTACCCACACATATAAATTCTGTTGATTGGGTTTGCCCCATATCAAATTGATAGAGACATATATAGGTATATATATACCTAGTAAAGAGAGAGGTGGAAAACGTAAGTATAATAACAATTGTCGTAGCCTATGAATCGAATGTAATTGGCGGAAAACTAAATGTTAAGTTTTCGATAAGAAGATAACTATCAAAGTATATCAAAGTATACTTAGCATGAGAGGTTTTCGATACAAAACATAAACAAGTCTGAAATAATTGTTCTCGATATGATAGGTAAAGTTTAAAGTTTTCAATATTAAAGGGATAACCACCAACATTTTTTTTGAAATAAGTGGTAACCTACGCCACCCTCACCCTTCCCAACAATTAGTATTTATCCAACTAACCTTTCATAAACATCTATACGGATAAAAGATAGGGAGTATTTAGAAGAAAAAGGGGCAGAGAATATGCTAAGGAAGAACCAAAACTTGGCTAAATTTGGGAAGTTTAAGAATCAAATTTGAGGTAAACCTTAATCCCACAACTCATAAATATAATTGTGTTTAACATCTGATAGGTTATGTAATTTACTTGATATATGTATTATGTACTATTAGGTGTCTATTATGGATTTCGAAAGCTGATATATATGCTTGGAAACCTAAATTTCAGGTTTAAATATGTGATTTTATTTAGGTGCCGAACGCTTGCATATGGATTAAGAAGTTTTCTAAATTAGAGTTCGTTAACATTGGAGGGTTTTCAGACTTTTTGTTAATAAGAATGATTCGATTAAATATTACAGTTTCGATGAATTAGGGTTTTGATTCCCTTAGAAGTTAATTTCAGTCATATCATGATCTTCGACATTTAAAGTCTGATTATTTGAAAGTTTTGGTAGTCTAGATTTAATACTATAAAGCTTTTGAGGTTTGATTTAGGTATCTAGAAGGTTTCAATTTTAGAAAATGCAAAGGAACATTTCGGATATTGTGATTTAATATAGTGTTAATGCCCAATTTATTTTCAAGTGTTGTATGAGTATTCAATGTAAACTGTTCCAAGCACATGAATACTCTTCGTATCATGCTAACAAACGTTTTGCTATTCAAGACAATTTGCTATAACGAGGTTTCGAATGTCTAAATTTCAAAATAAATATAATATCAACATTATATAAAGTTTTCGGCCTTAGGATGTAACGTTTAAAAGTTTTCAGCAAATACCCTCAAGTCCTCGGTATGTTGTCCAAAAGTTTTTGATATTGAATCTTTAAAACAAAGTTTTTGATATTTTAAATATTTTTCGACACTGCTAGTTTAAATAATATTCGGTATACTTTGGTTTGGAAAAGTTTTCGCTATAATATGAGATTTCGGTATTACACAGATTTTCAGAAGTTAATAAGTTTCGATATTTTAGGGTTTTTAACAAAAAAGGAATTAGGGTTTTCAGTACTAGTTTCGGTACAGTATAATTATCAGTTTTAATACAGGTTTGGATACTCATTAAAAATATACTTCTAAGCCAAGAGTTTAATATATTATAAATTATAAACAGAAAGGTAAAAGGTCACGGATGGAAATGATCATGCATAAGAAAGCATGCATATCACACACAGCATATCATGTTAGGGATCTCATATTTACCGAAAATAATATATCTATAGGTCAGGATCCCGATAAAGGCAAGGATACGATTGATTAGCAAACGAAAACGAAACCTGTGAGTATGATATGCAACATGCGTTCTGTTTCTATGTGATTTATATATGCTTATATGCTTATATGTTTTATACGAATTTATTGATTGAATTGCAATTATATGGCTATATGAACTGATTGATGACTAATGGGTTTTATGCGCCTACGTGCTCTATATGGATTTACTGATTTACGGTTTTATGATATACGTGTTAATTGTAAATTGACATGAATTGTGTGACCGTAACGTGCTCTCATATGAAATATCTATCATATAAGGATAGATGCGCGGCATTGCATATACGTAATAAATGAAAGGAGAAACCGTTATGACTGTTACGACTACGGATGTACGATATGGATGCTACGACATACTTCCCTTTCGGGGGATGATAGATACTTCCCTTCAAATCGGGGGATGACAGAGTCCTGTACAGGCACATACAGATATTTACAGTATTGACAGAGTCCCATGCATGGGCGCCGACGGGCCTACGGTACGAGTCTAGCCAGTCTATAACGGGAGTATCAACGAAAAATGATCATATAGAATTGCATTGATTTCTAGGACATATAAATGGTTATATGGACTATGGTTATGTGACAAAATTTATGTTTGGAATACGTTACGGTTATGCGAAAGAACATATGATTGAAAGGATTTCATGCCTTTGATCTACGAATCTGATATGGTTATATGAACGAGGGATATGAACGATGGTACGTGATTGATAGATAGTATAGCAATTTATCTACGGATCTAATGAATATTGGTTATGGGAACAAGGGTTACAGAATAGATATACAAAAGGAATATTATGATATTTATGGCTATGGAAGATGAATTGTTTTATTATTACAGTTTTATTTATTATATGCATATGGAATAACATGTTGCGATCATACTCTGAATAATTGTTTTACAGTGTTGTAGATATCTAACAGGCTACTTAGAACACACCACATACGAAAGCATGGATTCAAGGTTGGCCGACTACACTTTCATCCTACTCCCCATAGTTTATAGTTGCATATAGTTTAATGAGTGCTAGCAACTTTGGTATGCTACTAAAATGATTATGTTGCGTACATATATGTACATTATGTGTGAAAGTAATTAGATAGATGTACGCCCCCGTTTATGTTCAAAAGGAATGGTTATGGAAGAAAAAGAAAAGCGAAAAAAAAAACTTCTATAGAAAAAAAAATAGTAATGGCTGCGCAATGGAAAAAGGAAATGCGGCGCTACATGTAGTGGTATCAGAGCCTAGGCTTTAGGTTCTGTAGACAATTGTATGGTATGTGTATGTTATAGTTTGCCTTAGCCTCTTTTTGCATCTTAAGGCAAAAGGGTAGTAAAGTGAAACAATGCATATAGAGCATGATGAACATATGATAGGGGGAGAAGGAAGACCGGCCGTACCTGAATTACATTCATATCATATAAATAAGTAATAAAAGCATGGAAACCCTGACAATTCCCCGTAAACACTGTATGGGAAGCTGAGAAAGATGTGTAGTATGGATCTGATGTGTATAACAGGTTTTGCAGAAATAGAAACGTGATAGAAAAGAATAGAAAAGATGTTTATCCTGTTACAGTGTACTCCAGAGGATGGGTTGGTTGTAGTCTCACTATTATTGGGACTGGTATACAAATAATGGGGAAGGAGTTCCGGATAGTATAGTGTAACCTTCAGGTTGACTTGAGAGGATTTCTTGAGAGAATTTAACAATGATTACATGCTTAAAGTTTATAAAGATCAGAGAGAAAGTGTCGCGACCCGGCTTCCTAACCGCCTAATCTAGCGCATATCTACGTGCCTAGCGAGTTTGCAAGTAAAGGAGTGCACCAAAAACGCGTACAAATTTTTCATTTTTCATTCATGGAATGTAACATCGTTCTATACAAGGCAAAAGAATGCATGTCGGACATTAGGGTCCAGACATGGTCTAACTACAACGGCGAAGGTGTGTCGGCACAGCAAAAGCTCTTATGCGCCCGGCCTCACAGGTCGTCATCCACACACACACGTCCACCCCCAAAAGCAGCACGAAGCTTCAAAAGGTTAGCCTCGCCTTCAAAACGCGCTCACATACCGTGATCGCCAGTGCCTACAACACACAACGTAAGGAATGAGCCACCGTGGCTCAGTAAGCAGAAATCATGCATGTGTGCACGTGTCACTCCCCCGCAACGGCAATCCGCGCCGATGCATACAACACTCGCAAAGGCAATCCACGCCGATGCATATGACACTCGCAAAGGCAATCCTCGCCAATGCATCTACCACGCACAAAGGCGAACCGCGCCGATGCATAAAATAATCGTACAAACGTACTCAGACTGATGTCACTCAGGGCCCTCGGCTAATCTCGCTATGCACCACAAGAGCTCACGTCCCTCAAGGACAATACGACAGCGGTCCACGCCGGATGGCCGAACCCTAGGATGCACATCGTTCCCCTAGGTCGCCATATGATCCCGGTCGTCCCCGACTGTCCGGCGGTCGCTCACGCTGGTAGCCCACGCTGAGGTCGCCTACACCAGGGTTCCACCCTGTGTCGCTTACACCCTCAGGTCGCACCCTCCAGGTCGCACCTTACCGCCACGGGCCATGCCCAAATCCTATCCATAGGATATCAATATATATATATATATCTAAAATAATAATACGACGACGCTAAAACGCCGCCCTGGTAGCATAGTAGACAGCCCCTGACTCAACTATGAGTCGACACACTTGCCCATATCGGCAAGTCCTCGTCGCGTACATGCGACACATCATTACGCACACTCAATCCCACGACCCTTCCTCACGAGTTCGTGTGTGCACGTGAGTATGCATATGCAGATGCAAGTAAATGCAACATAGGCTTACCACATTTAAATACTTCAATCACTTTACAAATTCATGAAGCCACATAAGCACGTAATCATACAATTTAGGCACGTAAAACATGTTGTGTGTCGTAGTTGGACTTCCACTTACTTGGCGTCCGTAGACTAACAGCTACCTGCCCTGGCGATTTTCCTATGTCCCGACCTTAGGCACCAAAACATTCGTATCAGTAAGCTATTAATTAATTCAGCTAGCTAAGTACTCGAATTATTTTAGGTCATGAACCTAACTTTCGACTTTAAACTATTCGCTAGCCGGTCTAGTGAAATTTCTAAAATTTCGTCCTTTAAGCCTGCCAAGGCTATAAAGTCAGTCCATAAATTATTTTAAATCAACTATAAAATTTTCGTTCCAAAATTCTATCGAATGCGATGTCTACCTATACCGAAAATTGGCCCTAAGGATACCGATAGGCCAATTATGATCGGGCGTTGAAAGAGCCTATGCTCATTGGAATCGGAATATTTTTCTTATTAAATGGTGCGAAAATATTTTTCCTAAAAAGGCGATAGTTTTTTTTTTTTTTTTTTATAACTTAAATCGTTTTAATCCAAGGGTTCAATTCGTGAAGTTGATTCGCCAACTAGGACCCGCAAAATGCATGAGGCTCGACATTTCTTTCCAAATAAAATGACTCGACATTTAACTCAATTAGGGTCTCGACATTTATACTTCAGCAATTGAGTTAGAGAATATCGACATGCAACTCGCACAAATCTCGACATTTATAAGATGTCGATATGAAGAAGCTAAATGTCGAGATGCATGAGGGTTTCGACATCATCTTTCGACATTTGATAATCTCGGTTTGCTTGGTTAATTTGGTCTCGACATTTATGTGTAAGAACCCGACATCTTTTCCTAACATTTCGACATTTATAAAATGGGATTTCTCGACATTTTGGACTAAAGATGTCGACATGAACTCCTCGTGGAACTCGACTTCTTACTTGACATTATCTCGACTTTTCATCAAGATGTCGATATGAATTTAAATGTACACCTCGACATTTTTAATTCGACTTTTTATTCGGCTCGACATCTTCTTTAGTATAAGGACTCGACATTTTATCTATAACATGGTTTCGACTTTTTCTTTAGACATCTCGACATTTTGTCTATGTTCATGAACTCGACATTTAAGGCTTTAAAGATCTCGACATCTTGGATCATAAAATGTCGACATGAGATTTCACCTCGACATTTTATCGACATTTTTCCTAACATGGCTTCGACTTTGGGTTTCGACATTTTCATTAGGAAATGTCGACATGATATTTACATGATATCTCGACATTTATTAAAATGTCGATATATGTTTAGTCGACATTTCATGCGACAGTTCGACATTTCCTACGACATTTATCATCTTCTTCGTTTTTCCGTCGTTCTTCTTCCTCGAATTCACTTCGCAGCTTGTTCTACCTAGCATTCTAAGTTCTAAATCACATGCTATGCTACTTAACTTCATATTTGCTCAAACAACCATCCTTAGTACAAACCTAAGCTCGAAATTTAGCTAAGCAATTCTTAGTATAAAATCGAAATGGCTTAAGGGATTTTCGTCACTTACTACTTCCGAAATTCCAAGCTATTTTGAGAGTGAAACCTTGAGCTTCCTTCGATGTCTTCCTTGCCTCTTTTCTTTCTTCTTGCTTTCGTTAGTTATTAGGTGTGAATGTGTTAAATGAGATATTTTCTTTCATTTTAAGGGATGGTCATGATATAGGCGTGGGTTTTCCTTGATTTAGGGATCTTGTTTGCTAAATTTCATTTCTAAGGGTATTGGGCCCAAGTTTGAGGTCTTATTTGGGCCTAAGTTTGGATTTAATTATAGCCCATTAGTAACTATAGTCCAATCTTCTCTCATGATCCAATTTCCTTGTCCAACTTTCGAAAATTCCTAAATAAGTTAGGGGTCACTTGGTACGAATTAATTGCACTAAATTTAAGAAATCGCCTAAGCACGTAATTTTCCACACAATTTCAAGTAAGTCACATAAGCACTATTTAATCGCACCCAATTTCGTGAAACACGAAGCTGCACCTAAGTCATATTGAGCACATAAATCACGTTTATGCACCTAATTCACCTTAATGCACATAATTCACGAAGTCATATTTTGCTAATTTATTGGCCCTAAATACTTACGGGGAACCCGGGTGCTACATCCTCCCCCCCTTAAGGAGGATTTCGCCCCCGAAATCAGCCCGTTCGGAACAATTCAGGATAGCGAATTTTCATCTCATCCTCGCGTTCCCATGTGGCTTCCTCTACTGACTGATTCCGCCAAAGAACTTTTACTAGAGGAATCTCTTTGTTCCTAAGCCTCTTCGTCTCATGCATCAATATCTCTACGGGCGTTTCCTCATAACTCAGGTCTGGTTTCAAGTGTTGATGCAGTGAGTCGTTTATCAACACGTGGCTTGGGTCAGCAATATACTTCCGCAACGTGGAAACATGGAATACATCATGTACTTGCGACAACGATGCTGGTAGTTCTAGTTGGTAAGCCACTTCACCAACTCTCTTTATTATCTTGAAGGGACCGATGTATCTCGGGCTTAGTTTTCCCTTCTTTCCGAACCTTTTGACTCCTTTCATTGGTGATACTTTTACAAAGACCCAATCATTCACTTCAAATTCTAACGGTCTACGTCTTCGATCCGCATAACTCTTCTGTCTACTTTGCGCCGTGCGCATTCTCTCTCGGATCATCGTGACAATTTCCGTCATTTCCCGTATCATGTCTGGGCCTAACATCGCACGTTCACCGACTTCATCCCAATGTACTGGGGACCTGCACTTTCGTCCGTATAAGGCTTCGTAAGGTGCCATTCCAATCGTGGCTTGATAGCTATTATTGTACGAAAATTCCACGAGTGGAAGGTACTTGCTCCAGTTGCCTTTGAAATCAAGTACACAGGCTCGTAACATATCTTCCAGCGTTTGGATCGTCCGCTCGGATTGGCCGTCCGTTTGCGGATGATATGCTGTGCTAAATGCCAATTTCGTCCCCATGGCCTTTTGTAAACTCGTCCAGAATTTAGATAGGAACCGTGAATCGCGGTCTGAAACTATCGTTAAGGGTGTCCCATGGAGTCTGACTATCTCTTGGATGTACAATTCTGCATACCGCTCCAGGGTAAACGTTGTACTTATCGGCAGAAAATGGGCAGATTTCGTAAGTCGATCTACGATTACCCAAATTGCGTCGTGTCCTTTCGCGTTCCTCGGCAATCCGCTCACGAAATCCATCGTTATATTGTCCCACTTCCACTCTGGAATGGGTAAGGGTTGCAGCTTCCCAGCCGGCCGCTGATGTTCTGCCTTAATTTGCTGGCAGGTGAGGCATTGGCTCACGAACGTTGCTACGTCCTTCTTCATTCCCGGCCACCAGTAGTTAGTCCTTAGATCCCTATATAACTTCGTAGCTCCTGGGTGTACCGAATATGGTGTGGTATGTGCTTCCGTCAGTATAACTCGTCTAAGATCCGCGTCGTTCGGAACGTACCATCTACTCTTGTAGTATAAACTTCCGTCGTCCCGAAACACGAAGTCCGTCGTTGGTTGCTCGGTTTGCGCTTCCTTCGTCTTCAGGTAAAACTCGTCGTTTTCCTGTGCCTTTTTGATCTGCTCCAGTAGCGTTGGTTGCAGAGTTAGGGATGCTAATTTCACCTCGACTTCTCCCAATGGTACAATCTCCACATCGAGTCGTTGAAGTTCCGCGCTCACAGATTTCCGGCTTAGAGCATCAGCTACCACGTTCGCCTTTCCCGGGTGGTAGTTGATCACACAATCGTAGTCCTTCACCAATTCTAGCCACCGTCTTTGTCTCATATTGAGTTCCTTCTGGGTGAAGAAATACTTTAAACTCTTGTGGTCGGTGTAGATTTCGCATCTTTCTCCATACAAATAGTGTCTCCAAATCTTGAGAGCGAAAACTACAGCAGCAAGCTCCAAGTCATGTGTAGGGTAGTTCTTCTCGTACTCCTTCAATTGTCGTGAGGCGTAAGCCACCACGCTACCGTTCTGCATCAGTACGCATCCTAACCCGTTCTTAGAGGCGTCGCTATACACTGAGAACCCTCCTGTTCCCGTGGGTATCGTTAGTACTGGGGCTGTCGTAAGCCGCTTTTTCAGTTCTTGGAAGCTTTGTTCACACTCTTTGCTCCATTGAAAAGGTGTGTTCTTTCTGGTTAGCTTCGTGAGTGTAGAGGCAATTTTCGAGAAATCTTTTATAAACTTCCGGTAGTAGCCTGCTAAGCCTAGGAAGCTTCGTACTTCCGTTACGTTGGTCGGCTGTGGCCAATCGTTAATTGCTTCGATTTTGCTCGGGTCCACCGAGATTCCTGCTCCCGAGACAATGTGTCCCAAAAATGCCACTTGGTCCAGCCAGAATTCACACTTTTTAAACTTAGCGTACAACTGCTTTTCCCTCAGTACTCCAAGTATCACTCGTAGGTGTTGTTCGTGTTCCTCCTTCGCCTTCGAGTAGATGAGGATGTCGTCTATGAATACAATCACGAACTTGTCTAAATAGGCTTCGAACACCCGGTTCATTAGATCCATGAAGGCCGCCGGTGCGTTCGTCAGTCCAAAGGGCATGACTAGAAATTCAAAATGCCCGTATCTGGTACTGAATGCCGTTTTGGGTACATCTTCCTTGCGGATTTTCAGTTGATGGTAGCCCGACCTCAAATCGATCTTAGAAAATACTGTGGCGCCTTGTAACTGGTCGAAGAGGTCGTCTATTCGGGGTAGTGGATACTTATTCTTGATCGTCAGCTTGTTAAGCTCCCTGTAATCTATACACAGTCTCATCGAGCCATCCTTCTTTCGTACGAACAAGACTGGCGCACCCCAGGGAGAAAAGCTGGTCTGAATGAATCCTTTCTGTAGGAGTTCATCTATTTGTTCCTTCAACTCCTTTAATTCGGTTGGTGCTAATCGATATGGAGCCTTGGACACTGGTGCTGCTCCCGGCACCAGGTCAATCGTAAACTCAATTTCTCTGTCTGGGGGTAATCCTGGCAATTCTTCTGGAAATACATCTAGGAAGTCTTTAATCACTGGTACGTCTTCGGGTTTCGTGGGGGTATTCTCTTCTGCCTTCAGCGCGAACACCAGGTATGCCTCGCATCCGGAATTGATTAGTCGCTGAGCTTTTAAGGCTGATATCCTCGGAGTGCCTCTCCTCTTCATTGTTCCCTTGAAAGTGACAGGTTCTTCCCCTTCTAAGCTAAACGTAACTACCTTACGGTTACAGTCTATCACTGCTCCGTACTTTGAGAGCCAGTCCATCCCGAGGATCACTTCGTAGTCGTCCATCGGGATGACTATCAGGTCTACCGGCAATTCTCTATTACCGACTAAGATTGGGCAATTTCTTAACATTTGACTAGTCCTAGTTGGTGCCCCGCTTGGAATTGCTACGCTATACTCGTAATCGACTCGCTCAGGCGTTACCCCTAGTTTCGTCACATACTTCACAGACGCAAACGAGTGGGTCGCCCCGGAATCTACTAGAATGCAAGTGGGAGTTTGATGGACCGGTAGGGTACCTGTTACCACCTCCGGGTTGTTTTCTGCTTCCTCGGAAGTGATGGTGTACACCCGTGCTGGCACCATCTGAGGTCCTGCCTGACTCCCGGTCTGATTGCCCGAAGCACCTTCCGGGCACTGTCTTACGAAGTGGCCCGGCTTCCCACACCTAAAGCAGGTGTTGACTTGCATGTTGCAGTTCCCAAAGTGCCTTTTCCCACACCTCTGGCAATATGGACCCTGCGCTGCTCCTTGGTTCTGGTTTGGATTCGGGGGTCTGTTCATCGTCCCCTGAGGCTGTTGAGGAGGCCTGTTCTGGAATTTCTTCTTGCCCCCTTTAGGCACGAACTGCCGTTTCTGGTCTCCTCCGCTCCATTGCGCTCCTTGCATTTGCGCGAACTTGCGTTTGGCCTCTTGTGCCTTCAAGATTCTGGCTTCCGCCTGTTCAGCCACCATAGCTCTCTCTGCTACTTGAGAGTAAGTAGCTCCCTGAATTCCCGCCATGCTCACATCTCTGTAGAGCTCGGGCTTCAATCCTTCCAAAAAGCGTTCGATTTTCAGGGCTTCCGTGCTGACCATGTGTGCTGCAAATCTGGACAGCTGCTCAAACTTCTTTATGTACTCGGCCACCGTCATCGGCCCCTGCCTGAGATTGATGAATTCGTTCAGGCGCTGTGCTCGAATCGGGGCGGTGAGGTACTTGCCCCTGAACAACTCCTTGAATCTTTCCCAGCTCATCGTAGCGGGGTTCTCCAATACCATGATGGTGTCCCACCAGTGTCCTGCGCTCCCTCGTAGCAGGAACGCAGCACAGAGGGCCTTTTCCGCCTCCGGGACCCTGCTATAGACGAACATGCTTTCGAGAGTCCTTAACCAGTCTTCGGCTGCTGTTGAGTCAGCTGTGTCTTCGAAGGTCGGTGGGTTCAACCTTCGGAATCGTTCTCCCACCACCTCAGTCCTTTCCGCCTGAGTTGGCCCAGCATTAGCAGTATTCTGTTGGATAAGCTGTTGAATCTGCGCCGACTGCTGGCGGACTAGTTCCGTTAGTTGGAAAATCGTTGCATCCCGATTGTCGGGAGGGGCCGTGTTTCCCCTGTTCTGGTCGTCGCCACCACTAGACTCTCCTCTCGTTCTTACCATCTTTCTACCCTATCCTGATTGTCCTACGGCCAATAAATTATACAACATAGAAAGTCACATAGACTTAACACTTACTTGCAAGGCCGCTTCCGCTCTTTTGGGTGTGTGTGTGTGGACAGTCTACAGAACCTGTGACCGAAGCTCTGATACCACCCTGTCGCGACCCGGCTTCCTAACCGCCTAATCTAGCGCATATCTACGTGCCTAGCGAGTTTGCAAGTAAAGGAGTGCACCAAAAACGCGTACAAATTTTTCATTTTTCATTCATGGAATGTAACATCGTTCTATACAAGGCAAAAGAATGCATGTCGGACATTAGGGTCCAGACATGGTCTAACTACAACGGCGAAGGTGTGTCGGCACAGCAAAAGCTCTTATGCGCCCGGCCTCACAGGTCGTCATCCACACACACACGTCCACCCCCAAAAGCAGCACGAAGCTTCAAAAGGTTAGCCTCGCCTTCAAAACGCGCTCACATACCGTGATCGCCAGTGCCTACAACACACAACGTAAGGAATGAGCCACCGTGGCTCAGTAAGCAGAAATCATGCATGTGTGCACGTGTCACTCCCCCGCAACGGCAATCCGCGCCGATGCATACAACACTCGCAAAGGCAATCCACGCCGATGCATATGACACTCGCAAAGGCAATCCTCGCCAATGCATCTACCACGCACAAAGGCGAACCGCGCCGATGCATAAAATAATCGTACAAACGTACTCAGACTGATGTCACTCAGGGCCCTCGGCTAATCTCGCTATGCACCACAAGAGCTCACGTCCCTCAAGGACAATACGACAGCGGTCCACGCCGGATGGCCGAACCCTAGGATGCACATCGTTCCCCTAGGTCGCCATATGATCCCGGTCGTCCCCGACTGTCCGGCGGTCGCTCACGCTGGTAGCCCACGCTGAGGTCGCCTACACCAGGGTTCCACCCTGTGTCGCTTACACCCTCAGGTCGCACCCTCCAGGTCGCACCTTACCGCCACGGGCCATGCCCAAATCCTATCCATAGGATATCAATATATATATATATATCTAAAATAATAATACGACGACGCTAAAACGCCGCCCTGGTAGCATAGTAGACAGCCCCTGACTCAACTATGAGTCGACACACTTGCCCATATCGGCAAGTCCTCGTCGCGTACATGCGACACATCATTACGCACACTCAATCCCACGACCCTTCCTCACGAGTTCGTGTGTGCACGTGAGTATGCATATGCAGATGCAAGTAAATGCAACATAGGCTTACCACATTTAAATACTTCAATCACTTTACAAATTCATGAAGCCACATAAGCACGTAATCATACAATTTAGGCACGTAAAACATGTTGTGTGTCGTAGTTGGACTTCCACTTACTTGGCGTCCGTAGACTAACAGCTACCTGCCCTGGCGATTTTCCTATGTCCCGACCTTAGGCACCAAAACATTCGTATCAGTAAGCTATTAATTAATTCAGCTAGCTAAGTACTCGAATTATTTTAGGTCATGAACCTAACTTTCGACTTTAAACTATTCGCTAGCCGGTCTAGTGAAATTTCTAAAATTTCGTCCTTTAAGCCTGCCAAGGCTATAAAGTCAGTCCATAAATTATTTTAAATCAACTATAAAATTTCGTTCCAAAATTCTATCGAATGCGATGTCTACCTATACCGAAAATTGGCCCTAAGGATACCGATAGGCCAATTATGATCGGGCGTTGAAAGAGCCTATGCTCATTGGAATCGGAATATTTTTCTTATTAAATGGTGCGAAAATATTTTTCCTAAAAAGGCGATAGTTTTTTTTTTTTTTTTTATAACTTAAATCGTTTTAATCCAAGGGTTCAATTCGTGAAGTTGATTCGCCAACTAGGACCCGCAAAATGCATGAGGCTCGACATTTCTTTCCAAATAAAATGACTCGACATTTAACTCAATTAGGGTCTCGACATTTATACTTCAGCAATTGAGTTAGAGAATATCGACATGCAACTCGCACAAATCTCGACATTTATAAGATGTCGATATGAAGAAGCTAAATGTCGAGATGCATGAGGGTTTCGACATCATCTTTCGACATTTGATAATCTCGGTTTGCTTGGTTAATTTGGTCTCGACATTTATGTGTAAGAACCCGACATCTTTTCCTAACATTTCGACATTTATAAAATGGGATTTCTCGACATTTTGGACTAAAGATGTCGACATGAACTCCTCGTGGAACTCGACTTCTTACTTGACATTATCTCGACTTTTCATCAAGATGTCGATATGAATTTAAATGTACACCTCGACATTTTTAATTCGACTTTTTATTCGGCTCGACATCTTCTTTAGTATAAGGACTCGACATTTTATCTATAACATGGTTTCGACTTTTTCTTTAGACATCTCGACATTTTGTCTATGTTCATGAACTCGACATTTAAGGCTTTAAAGATCTCGACATCTTGGATCATAAAATGTCGACATGAGATTTCACCTCGACATTTTATCGACATTTTTCCTAACATGGCTTCGACTTTGGGTTTCGACATTTTCATTAGGAAATGTCGACATGATATTTACATGATATCTCGACATTTATTAAAATGTCGATATATGTTTAGTCGACATTTCATGCGACAGTTCGACATTTCCTACGACATTTATCATCTTCTTCGTTTTTCCGTCGTTCTTCTTCCTCGAATTCACTTCGCAGCTTGTTCTACCTAGCATTCTAAGTTCTAAATCACATGCTATGCTACTTAACTTCATATTTGCTCAAACAACCATCCTTAGTACAAACCTAAGCTCGAAATTTAGCTAAGCAATTCTTAGTATAAAATCGAAATGGCTTAAGGGATTTTCGTCACTTACTACTTCCGAAATTCCAAGCTATTTTGAGAGTGAAACCTTGAGCTTCCTTCGATGTCTTCCTTGCCTCTTTTCTTTCTTCTTGCTTTCGTTAGTTATTAGGTGTGAATGTGTTAAATGAGATATTTTCTTTCATTTTAAGGGATGGTCATGATATAGGCGTGGGTTTTCCTTGATTTAGGGATCTTGTTTGCTAAATTTCATTTCTAAGGGTATTGGGCCCAAGTTTGAGGTCTTATTTGGGCCTAAGTTTGGATTTAATTATAGCCCATTAGTAACTATAGTCCAATCTTCTCTCATGATCCAATTTCCTTGTCCAACTTTCGAAAATTCCTAAATAAGTTAGGGGTCACTTGGTACGAATTAATTGCACTAAATTTAAGAAATCGCCTAAGCACGTAATTTTCCACACAATTTCAAGTAAGTCACATAAGCACTATTTAATCGCACCCAATTTCGTGAAACACGAAGCTGCACCTAAGTCATATTGAGCACATAAATCACGTTTATGCACCTAATTCACCTTAATGCACATAATTCACGAAGTCATATTTTGCTAATTTATTGGCCCTAAATACTTACGGGGAACCCGGGTGCTACAGAAAGGGAAGTTTTGGAACTAAAATAAGGAAATAGATCGATAGGTTACGAAGTATTATTTAGTTAATTATTTTATTAAGGTCCCCGTTATGATTGCTGTGGACAGCAATAAATGCCGAATATATGAAACAAGATTGCAGTATATGATTACAATGGTATCATGCTATCAGATATGGAGTTGTATGGAAAATTAAGAGTGGCATCTGTGTCAAATGATTTGGAGATAGAATTTAGGAATTTTCAGAATGGTAAAAGGAAGCAGGGTAAAGTTTCGTCTGATGGAAAAGTGAAAAAGTGTATAATGCATCTGGACAACGAGTATACAAAGAAGTATCTTAAAGAATAGTATAGATAGAAAATGAGGATTATGTTCGACTACTAATGGTTGAAATCATCATAATAAGTACTGATATGGGGCTATCCCAATCAACAAGATTTATTTGTGGGGTTCAAGAAATTTGAATAACGGTAGATCAAATATTGTGGGGTGTTTAAGGGCGTAAGGTGCTGTCTTTACGATGAGGACCTGTTGAGGGGCATATTTGGTACGTCGGGGACCTGTTTGGACGTGTTTGGAACGTGGGGGACCTACTTGGGACGTCCTTGGGACATGTTTGGACGCGGGGGACCTGCTTGGGACGCGTGGGGGACGTAAATAAAATGACACATGATGTACGTGGTTCGGATCTTTGCAGATCCTACGTCCACGGGCGCTCTGAAACCTTTTCCACCATACTTTGAGGATATTTACACACTCAGACTACATATTCCTCACCATTTTCTCTCAAGAACACATAAGAAAGTACATAGGGACGTTTCTTGTAGTGAGAGAATATTCTAAGTATTTTTAAGTGCTGGAATGTGAATGAATGGTGCAAATGGCGAAGTGCTCCTTTTATAAGAGCTTCTGGTTATTGCCTGGAGGTCCATCCCGAGGTCCCCTGATGGCTGGTGATATGACCTTCTGGGACATCGTGTACTGGGCTGTCAGTTGCAGCTTTTGTTCCCTCAGTTGCGTCAGTCAGCTTTAGTCCTTTCTCTCTTTTGAAGGTCTTCTCACAGCTTTGCCCGGGTATTTGCCCTTTGTCCAGTGGTCCCTGCAAAGCCCTCCTAGATATTCTTTTGACTTCATCGTGGGCTTCCTTCTTCATGGGCCTAATGAGCCTTTTCTATTCTCTGTTTTTCGGCCCATCTATTCTAGTCCGTATCAACCACTCCCCTGCTCTAATTTGTTTTTTGGGACAAAAAGTAAATTAGAGTAAAATAGTAAGAGGGGCCTTACCTCCCTACCACCATTACCACCATTACCTCTTGAAGGGACATGTTTTGTTGGCGGATGTGGAGGAAAGGGCCACTTCGCTGGTTCCCCAGGTCGGATTACCTATCGCAGCTCCCATGCTTTGCGAGATTCCTGCAGCCAGGTACATTCGGGAAGAGATATCCCAGCTCCCCAAGGATGAGGGGATCTCAGGGGCTCAGGAAGTTGTTCCTATTTCGGGAGCTAAGAGAAAGGCTGGCGTGCCACCAAAACGAGTGGGGGAGCTAGCAGAAGTCGCCAATGTCAGGAAGCAACAGTTGGGGGATCTCAGTGAACGTTTCACAGGGGACATCTTCAAAAGAGGACCTCCCCTCTTTCGTAGATCAACTCGAGAAGGAAGAAGGATGGAAGTGCTGGGCCGTCTGGCTTTTTCTTCCTGGTGGTGTTTTCCTTACCGAAACTTCTTTTGCTGCGTTCTTAGGTGATAAATCAGGTGGTTGCGCGGTTATCTGTGGGCCGTCGGTATTGAAATTTGGAGTTGAAAAGGAAGAAATGGAGAATGAGAGGTCCACGTTGGTGTAGCGACATAGGGGGATCTGCGGAGCTTGGAGGAGCAGGTAGCGCTTTTGCAACGTTATGAAGTTCCTTTGCCAAAGAGAGAAAACTGAGTGGGATGAGGGTTCTGCGTGTATGGGGGAGTTGCAATCGGCAGCTGCTTTGGCAAATACGAAGGCCAAAGGTGCTAGGTCTTGTCAGCAGCACCTTCTTTCTACAGCTGCTGGGAAGAAGTTCTCAGAGGGCCTGGTGGATTTTGTCCCTCTTTTGAAGCAATACCTCATGGAGGTTGTGGTGCTGAGTCCTTGGGGCTGAGGCCAAGTCATTCATGCGGGACCTTCCTTATCCCGCGTGCTTCAAGGAGATCGGAAGGCTCCCAAGGGTCCTTTATTTTGGTTCCCTGCTGTAGAGAAGCATGCAGAGGTCCTGGCCCGCCGTCTCCAACTCCTCGGAGAACTTGGTGGAAGGCCTTTTGGACATTTTAGGACCTGCGATGTTTTAGGGGAGCTCAACTCCCCTAGCGGAGACCTGATGGGGGAGCTCCTCTTTGAGCCTTAGCACTAGTAAGGAGATCCCTAGGTCCTGCTGTACATATCTCCGAGCTCCCTGGGACATCCTCCTTTTTGCCTTTTTCAGGGTGGTGATGGCCTGTAAGAAACACTTCGTTATTTGTTTCGAGATATGATGGTAAGGACTTTTGGGGAGCTTAACTCTCCATGTTCGTAAGTCTCGTCGGAGTTCCCTTCCTCCTCATATTATATTTTTCTCACGGGACATGGCGGATGTTTCTGAGAATGTTATTATCATGGCATGGTTATAGCGCCAGCTCGCTTATCAATTCATAAGCCAAGTACGAATTCACGCCCTCGGTTGCAATGACCGTCTCATTGTCCTCGGGTGTCGCTTTGCGCTAGGCTCTCTTTGTCCTTAGCGAATCCAGTAATATAGGCCCGAAGGTCCTAAACATAAAGTGGGGCTCTCCCCCACCGTTTTACCCTGGTTATAGCGCCAGCTACGCTGAGGTACCTATACACGTCGCAGGCCTTACTGGGGACCTTTGATGTCCTGTACGCCATAGCCCGTCAGCGGTGGTATCTTGTACACCCTCATGGGCATCTTTCACGTCGCAGGCTATCAGCCTTTGATGTCTTTGTACGCCGCAGGTCCGTCGACCCTTGGTATCATTTCACGTCCCAGGCCATTAGCCTTTGATGTCTTTGTACGCCGCAGGTCCGTCGACCTTTGGTATCGATTATATTATACGGTGCACCGTTTATAAAATATCTTTATTCCGACAAGGCGGTATTTGCTTAGGGACATCATTAGTTTACCCTGGTTATAGCGCCAGCTTCGCTTAAATGCGTGGGTATAGCGCCCGCTCGCTTAAGTGCGTGGTTATAGCACCCGCTTTGCTTATTATTCGGGCTCCTTACTGGAGGCATGAACTTTGAAAGTAATGAAGAAGTGGAGCACCTTCGTCCTCGGTTAGTGATGAGGTCCCTGGCTCAGATCTCCGGAGGTTCAGACATTCGACTGCTCAAGTGTACTATTTCGGGCTCTGCTGGAAATTGGAATTCCACTGCCTTGGGTCTTCTATTATGATAGAGACGTGAGTCCTAAATGGGGCTGGCCCTTATCTAGAGGAGGTGGGGGTTGTCTGCCTCCGATTGGCACAGATCCCCCAGACTCCTTCTTGGCTACCTCCCAACCTTGCTTGATGACACGATCAATGAACTTCCTCAGTTGTTCCACTAGGGAGGGAACTTCGATTTTATCCTTCACATAACAGCTGTCGTTAGTATTACGCACGTAGTTATTATAGTATCGATGGTATAAATGAGAGTAAGGTTTAGAGGGCCCTGAAATTCCGGCTAAGAGCCTTATTGGTGTGGTATGTCTCTGCATGTCAGCATGGAGCTATCTCCTAGGTCCCCTGGACCTTCGCATGTCAGTGCAGAGCTTGACTTTTTTGCCTTCAATCAGCACGGAGCTAGATTTTAGCTGGTTTGGAGATTCCTTATAACGAACTTCGCACGCTGGCGAGGAGCTCAGCATGGAGATCTCGAACACACGGATCATGTTCTTGTTTTCAGCAAGGAGCTTGTCTTTAGGTCCCCAGGAATTAGGGCCTTCACGTCAGCGCGGAGCTGGACTGTAGATTTGGAACATATGAATCCGCTCTTCGTGTGTCTGTGCGGAGACGCTCACAGATCCCATGAGGCAGGATTGTAATGTGTCATATGGAACTGCCTTACACGCCCTGGAAAATCAGATCAAGTCGTTAGCCAACTTATACTTATTGAATCTTAGGACCTTTATAGGGGATCATGTCCAGGATGTCGGCGGAGCTCCTGCCGTCAGGTGGGGCTGTGACCCCTTCAATTTCTCCCGTGGTCCATCATTAGCTTTCTCCCAGAACCTCCCTTGGAGTTTGAATTCGAGGTCCGTGATTATGGCAGGACAGAGATAGTCCGCCCTTATCGTTGTTATCGTCAGGGACTATGCTATCCGGCACATCCCCTCTTGTCTTTCGATTACGTGCCCCTCAGGACCTTCGGGACAGAGTCCTCTGATTGTCGTCTCTTTCCATGCTTCCCACAACTTCTCTATCTCCTTCTCTTCTACTGTGAAATTGGCGATGCCATCTTCTCGGATGGTCAAAACCTGGCTCGTTATTTTGGCCAAGTAGTCAACTCTACTACTTCCTTTTCTCGGAACCGGTTATGAATCTAGCAATCAAACGACATCCCATGCTCCTGTCTCCTTCGCAATCCCCCGAAAGTTAAGGCTTTGTATCATTTTTGGGGGCAGGGGATTTGAAGGTAGTGACGAAACGGAGCTCCTCTCCTATTGGCTAATGATAAGGACCTCTGCTCCAGATCTATAGGAGGTCGTAGATCCATATGTGTGCACCTCCCATCGCTGCTTCTGTGGCCCTTTGGTGATTTCAAGCACAACGTTGAAAAGGATCTGAGCTTTTTCGCGGCCGTCCATTGTCTGAATTCCCAGTCGAAATCCCCTAGCTTGATGGTGCATTTCACCATTCTCCCGGATAGATCGGACTGACTTATCGCCTGGTTTCATCCTCCGATAGCACCTTGCTTCATAAAGTAGGTCGGTTTGGGGAGGGCCCTTCTTTAGTAAGACGGAGCTAATGCTTCCATGGAGAAATATGGCGCCCGCTTGTTCCCTATTAGATGTTTTGCTGGGAGAGGTATACTGTGGAGGTGTTCCTTTAATTCTTCAAAGGCCTTCCTACTGGCCTCTGGAGCTCCCAGATCCCTTGGTAGGCGTCTATGGCGTTGGGGACCTCACACCTAGAGGTGGAGTCCCCCAGTTGATTCACTCGGGGTGATGGAGAATAACCCCTAGGACACGCGTTGCTCAGGTCCCTACTTGGAGAAGCTCGTCTACTTCCTCCTTCAGGATCTGGGCTCTTTCAGCCCCGCACGGTCGGAGCTTCTATTTGATGGATCGTCTTCTTGGTATGACGATGTGTGGTGATATCCGGGCGAACTTCTGTCATATGCTTTGGAGAAAATGCGAACAGGTCCGCATTTTTTGTAGACATCCCCCCAGCTCCTTGTTGGGATCTTGTTGTGAGCTAGAGGGCCCCTTTCTTTTATCTCACTCCTCTGATCTCTCATTTTTTGTACTATGTCTTCTTTTTGTTGCTGCCTTAGCATCATTTGGATCGCATCGTCAGGAGCTTCGTCAACTTCTCCGTCATTGGATGGGCTCTTTTCTCCATGTCCTTTAAGTGTCGTGATTCCTTCCATTGATTGTATCTCCGAAGGTCGGACTTCCCATGTCCAAGGCATCGTTATGTGGTCCGGCCATATGTGTTCCATCTCCTGGGATAAATCGAACTTCGGCCGACGCATCCTTGTGCGTCTCATAAATCCCCTTGCATTTGGATCTCTTATAGCATGAGTTTAGAGCTCTTGAACTCTGGTCGTGGTCTTCTTTATTTGGTCTTCCCTTCATGATGAGAGTAAGGCTCTGGGGAGAACGGACGTGGCCTAATTTGGAGGAAGTGGGGGTTGTCTGCCCTTATTAGGCATAGATCCCCCTACTTCTTTTTTCGGCGAGTTTGGGGTTATGTTTGCCATCGCGGCCAACACTCCCACCGTGGGTCCTGCAGGATCTATGGAGCTTGAGACCTTTGCCTGCTTAGGTGTGCGATTTCGGGCTCTGTTGGAGGTTAGGATCCACCTTGCCTGGAGCTCCTATCGTGCTAGGGATGCGAGCCCTAATCAGCATTGGCCCTTAGAAGTGACAGGGGTTGTCTGCCCTTAGTCGGCACAGATCCCCAAGACTCCTTGTTGATCACCTTCAAATCATGCTTGCTATCGTGATTATCGCCACTTTAAGGTATTTCGTCATGACGAGCCACTTGATCATATCCTTCAAATAACAACAATTATTAGTGCAGCGCATATATTTATCATGATAAAATAATATATAATAGAGAATAAGATCTAGAGGGCCCTGAGGTCCAGGCTAAGAGCCTTAAGTGTGGGATGTCTCCCATGGATTTTCATGTGCCCACGTGGAAAGGGGCTTTTGTCTCTCGTGGATCTTCAGCTGTCAGCTTGGAGCTTGGCTTGTAACTCCCACGTATCGTTGGACCTCAGCATGGAGCACTACTCCTAGGTCCCCACGGACCTCCGTGTGCCAGGTGAGGAGCTTGGCTTGTATTTCCTGCGGCTCTTCAGATGTCGATGTAGAGTCGGACTTTTTTGCAAACACGGAGTTGGTTTTCGAAAACCTCAGTGGGTCTCCACCAAGGAGTTGAGTTTTACGGATCAACTTGGAGCTTGGCTCTTAGATTCCAAATATAGGAGCTCAGGCTTTCATGGAGCTAGGCTTTTTAAGACTTCTGCTGGCGGGAGCTAGACTTTTGGGTCTTCTGCCAGCGCGGAACTGGGAGGTCCTGCACGCGGAGCTTTGGGTCTTCTTGCCAGCATGGAACTGGGTTTTTAGGTCCCAAGGAGGTGCTTCAGGTCTTCTAGCCAGCGCGGAGCTGGAAGGTCCCGAATTCGGAGCTTCGGGTCTTCGTGCCAGCGCGGAGCTGGGCTTTTAGGTCCGAAACGGGGAGCTTCAGGTCTTCTAGCCAGCGCGGAGCTGGAAGGTCCCGAATTCGGAGATTCGGGTCTTCGTGCCAGCGCGGAGCTGGAAGGTCCCAAATTCGGAGCTTCGGGTCTTCGTGCCAGCGCGGAGCTGAGCTTTTAGGTCCTGAAGGGGGAGCTTCAGGTCTTCTAGCCAGCGCGGAGCTGGAAGGTCCCGAATTCGGAGCTTCGGGTCTTCGTGCCAGCGCGGAGCTGGGCTTGTAGGTCCTGAAGGGGGAGCTTCAGGTCTTTTTGCCAGTGCGGAGCTGGGATTTGAGGTCCTTCTGACCTTTGTACACCATTGTGGAGCTGGACCTCTAAGTCCTTGAGATGCTCAGGTGTATGATTCTGGCTCTGTTGGCCATTGAAGTTCCCAGTGCCTCGCGCTCCTACTATGACAGGGACATGAGTCCTGACTGGAACTGATCACTATCTGGAAGAGGTGGATGTCATCTGCCTTTAGTTTGCCCAGTTCCTACAGGCTCCTCCTCACCCACCTTCGGATCTCGCTCTGGGTCATGATCAGTGACCTCCCTCAGGTTTGCCGCCAGAATGAGTCATTCAACTTTATCCTTCAAAGGACAAGAAATGTTAGTATGGAGGTCATATTATCACATGGTATATAAATGTAAATGAAATTTAAAGGGTCCTAGAGTTCCGGCAAAGGGTTCCCTCGTCATGGGAGGTCCCCAGGCGGGTGTCAGTATGTCTTCTGGATCTGTATAGTGGCGTTAATCTTCATGAGATTCTTGGCGGAGACTCCCAGGGTTCCTGGTGGTGGGGCCGTGGCGTTGGAGCTCCAAGCTCCCTTCGCTTTTTCGGATGGCTCGCTAGTGGGACTCGAGGAGGTCCACCTGGGTCATCTGAGACTCCTTTAAGATTCATCTGTATGTTCTTGCTCGTCTCAGGCCTGTGTTTCAGGTTCTGGCCGCTCCTCAACATGTTTGGCAGTTTCTGGAGGTTCTCCTTCCCAAATGGTGGGTCTAGGTTCTTTAATATGGACAAATCATCCTCCATTGACGTCTCGCGTATTTCTTTTTGCCCCAACAAAACAGAAGAGGGGAAAAGGCAGCAAATCCTCAGCACAACTTCGCACAACATAGCAAAATTACTCACGCCTTCAACTCGGAAGTTCCCACAGACGGCGCCATTTGATATGGGGCTATCCCAATCAACAAGATTTATTTGTGGGGTTCAAGAAATTTAAATAACGGTAGATCAAATATTGTGGGGTGTTTAAGGGCGTAAGGTGCTGTCTTTACGATGGGGACCTGTTGAGGGGCATATTTGGTACGTCGGGGGACCTGTTTGGACGTGTTTGGAACGTGGGGGACCTACTTGGGACGTCCTTGGGACATGTTTGGACGCGGGGGACCTGCTTGGGATGCGTGGGGGACGTAAATAAAATGACACATGATGTACGTGGTTCGGATCTTTGCAGATCCTACGTCCACGGGCGCTCTGAAACCTTTTCCACCATACTTTGAGGATATTTACACACTCAGACTACATATTCCTCACCATTTTCTCTCAAGAACACATAAGAAAGTACATAGGGACGTTTCTTGTAGTGAGAGAATATTCTAAGTATTTTTAAGTGCTGGAATGTGAATGAATGGTGCAAATGGCGAAGTGCTCCTTTTATAAGAGCTTCTGGTTATTGCCTGGAGGTCCATCCCGAGGTCCCCTGATGGCTGGTGATATGACCTTCTGGGACATCGTGTACTGGGCTGTCAGTTGCAGCTTTTGTTCCCTCAGTTGCGTCAGTCAGCTTTAGTCCTTTCTCTCTTTTGAAGGTCTTCTCACAGCTTTGCCCGGGTATTTGCCCTTTGTCCAGTGGTCCCTGCAAAGCCCTCCTAGATATTCTTTTGACTTCATCGTGGGCTTCCTTCTTCATGGGCCTAATGAGCCTTTTCTATTCTCTGTTTTTCGGCCCATCTATTCTAGTCCGTATCAAGTACAATATATTGAAGTATAAAGTCGTTAATGATGGAGTAGAGGAACAAGTGGTCTTTTTAGTCATAGTCTTAATAGATTACGGCGCAATATTAGGTATGGAATGGTTATACTAATAATTAGCGAAATTTGACCGCCTTAATAAGGAGATTAAATTCTCCTTTGGATCAATCACGTATGATATTAAAAAGGAGAAAAGAAGGTACGGGAAGCACATTTGATAATGAGCTTAGAAGTGTCTAGGATGACAAATAGAGGATGTGAAAAGTATCTAAGTTACATTATAGGTACGCAATCATATGGACTAAAGGTAGAAGGCATTCGAATATTTCGATATTTTATAAAGGATTGTCGGGACTATTACTATATCGACATACAAAGTTTATCATTGGATTTCAATTAGGCATGGCACCGATCGTATTAGCTAAGCTAAAGGTACAACGCAGAGAATTATTGAACAGATGTTGTATGTGACCGAGTGTATCGCCTCGGAGAATGCTTGTTCCCTTCAATAAAAGAAGAACGGTACGCTTAGATTACGTATTGATTACTGACAGTTAAACAAGGTAACGGTGAAAAATAAGTACCCGCTACCTTGGATCGATAATTTGTTCGATCAACTGCAAGGTTCTAAAGTATTTTTCAAAATTGACTTAAGGTCGGGACACCATCAACTAAAGATTGCAGACGATGATATTCCAAACACCATTTTTGGAACAAGACATGAGCATTTAATTATGCCATGAGATTAAAGAATACCCCTGCAATCTTTATGACGTTGATGAGTAACGTGACCTTACTTAGACCAGTTTGTGATCGTCTTTATTGACGACATTCTGGTATAATTAAGTCAAGAGATGAATACGAACGACATTAGAAGAATGTCAAAGGAGTTCGGAAGAATTAAACGAATGATTAGCTACGGATCCTTTGTTAATTATTTCACTGGTATCGAAGGTTTTATAATTTATAGTGATGCATGATATCAAGGATTAGGATGTGTACTAATGCAACATGAAAAAGTATTGACATATGTGCCTCAACAACTAATAACTACATGAGACGTCTTACCTTATCTATGATCTGGAATTAATTGTCATAGTGTTCGCATTGAAGATATGGCGACACTACCTATATAGTGCAATATTCCAGATATTCACAGATCATAAGAGTCTGATGTATTTGTTGGGCCAAAAAGAACTAAATATGAGATAAAGAAGTTGGATTGGATTGTTAGAGGATTCAATATGGAAAAGCGATCATAATTATAGATGTTTAAGTCGAATGACGTATAGTATTATTTTCTGTTTATCTGCACATTCGTTGTCAAACTGGACTGATTTGAGGTAACTAACTATCGAAACGACTGTGAATGGTACGTGTACTATATGTGTTTCCATCGTAATTCGTCTTACTTCGAAGGATCGAATTAAAAAAAGTACAATTCAAGGATGAGAAGCTAACCAAGATTTGCTGAAAAAGTGAAACAAGAATTAGGGAAGTCTTTTTACCCGGGATGAAAGTGGTAATATTAACGATTAATAGTTGAATATGTGTTACCCGAGGTTGATACCTTATGATGGGAAATAATGGAAGGAGTACATACGGTTACTTACGCTACACATTCGGGTAGCACTGAGACATATTGAAACCTCAAATCTCACTATTAGTAGCTACAAATCAAAAGGGATATAGTTGAGTAAGTACTGAAATGTCTAACTTGTCAACAGATTAGAGTTGAACACCGAGAGCTCTTGGGTAAAATTCTATCCTTTGCCCATATCAGTTTGAAAATAGGAATATATAAAGATGGATTTTCGTTAATGTCTACCTCCAACAACCAAGAAAATGGCACCATTCGAGTAATTATCGATAGGTTTATGAAGTTTGCTCACTGTTTGCCATTTCGATAGGATTCTACAATGGAAAAATGTCGCAAAAAGAAACGTCAATGGAATAGTTTGAGTATATAAAGTATCTGCGTATACTGTGTTTGATTGTAATTTTCGATTCATTTACAGATTTTGGGGGAATTATAGGAAGCGTCGGAATTAAGTTATGTTAGAAAGACGTTTCATCCACAGATAAATGGATAATCAAAAAGAGCGATGCAGAATTTGGAAATTTCGATCATAAGATTAAGTTTAAAGGGATCACGGGATGATTATATAGTGCTAATGGAGCCTTTAATATTTGATATGAGGGGTATAGAAAGTGAACGGATATTAGAAGGGCCAGATTTGATTCAGGATACAATGGAAAAGATGAAATAGTTAGGAATCGACTTGAAACAGCCTAAGAACGATAAATGAGTTACATTCATCGATTTCGATGAGTAATGGAATAAGCAGTTAAGGGAAATAGAAAAAGAAAAATCAAGTCCATGATACTTTGAATTATCTGAGATACTTGGAAGTATTGGACCGTTAGCATACGAACGGGCGAACCATCGAAAATGTCACAGATATGCGAAATTGTGTTTTGTGGTTACGAAAAGATACAGATCAGGTCCTTTTCATATGTTAAGTGACGAAACAGTAAGGGTTGTTGAATATTTCAGGTAAAAGGATCAGCATAATTCTTGAATATGTTTCCGGACAATTGCGGAACAAGACAACACCGGTGACAAAAGTACGATAGAAAAGTCACGTGACGCACAAAACTAATTGGGGAAAGGATGGAAAATACGAAACATAGTACCCATGATTATTTAAGGATACAGTGTGAAATTTCGAGGCCGAAATTTTTTTTAAGGGGGGGAGAATTGTCAGGAACCGAAATCAAATAGAAACCTTACATCATAATTTCGTAATTAATTTTATGGACATGTATATAGATGATAACAATAGAATTTGGCTAAGTATTATAAGTTTTAGTAGTAGAATAAATGGCTGAAGTAATTAAACGTATGTCGAAGGTAGAAAAATGCGAAAACTAGATTCTCGAAGAATTTGATTTTTCATATTCATAAGAAAATTATGATTCTCGATAGGTAGTGTTACGAAAATTGGAATTGAAGTGAGAAAACTTTTGAAAGGAAAGGTTAAACGTGGAATTCATTTAGAACAACAATAGATATGACTAATATCTCACTTTGACTTTAAGACAAAACACGTGACTACCTATGAAACCCTTATATATATATATGAATTGATAGAGACATATATAGGTATATATATACCTAGTAAAGAGTGAGGTGGAAAACGTAAGTATAATAACAATTGTCGTAGCCTATGAATCGAATGTAATTGGCGGAAAACTACATGTTAAGTGTTCGATAAGAAGATAACTATCAAAGTATATCAAAGTGATATGGGGCTAACCCAATCAACAAGATTTATATGTGTGGGGAAAGGAATTTATATAGCCGGAGAATCGATAAAGTTACGTGCGTAAGGTGCTTATTGAAAGAGAGACTGAAGGGGATGTATTTAGAACATTGGGGACCTGTCTGGGACCTGATGGCGGAGCTCCTTTTGCACTTCGAAGGAGATCCCAGGTCCTGCCGCACGTTGTTTCTAGCTCCCTGGGACATCCTATTTATATAGAGCTCTCCTCTTTTCTATCATGGTGATAGCCTGTAAAAAATACTTTGTCATATTTTTCTTTCGAGGCATAATGGTGTGGGAGCTTAACTCCCCCTGTTCGCATATTACGTCGGAGTTCCCTTTCTCCTTTATTATTTTTCTTTCGTCTTTGCGGGACCTGAGGGATGTTTTGGGAACATCATTACTGTGGCATGGTTATAGCGCCAGCTCGCTTATTCAATTCGTAAGCTAAGTACGAATTATACACGCCTTTGGTTGTAAGGACCGTCGTCCTTATCCAAAGGTGTCACATAGGCGCTAGGCTCTCTTTGTCCTTAGCGAATCCAGTAATGTAAGCCCGAAGGTCTTAAAAAGTGGGGGACTATCCCACCGTTTTATCCTGGTTATAGCGCCAGCTACGCTGAGGTACCTATACACGTCGCAGGCCTTACTGGGGACCTTTGATGTCCTGTACGCCACAGCCCGTCAGCGGTGGTATCTTGTACACCCTCATGGGCATCTTTCACGTCGCAGGCTATCAGCCTTTGATGTCTTTGTACGCCGCATGTCCGTCGACCCTTGGTATCATTTCACGTCGCAGGCTATTAGCCTTTGATGTCTTTGTACGCCGCAGGTCCGTCGACCTTTGGTATCGATTATATTATACGGTGCACCGTTTATAGAATATCTATGTTCCGGCAAGGCGGCATTTGCTTAGGGACATCATTAGTTTACCCTGGTTATAGCGCCAGCTTCGCTTAAATGCGTGGTTATAGCGGCCGCTCGCTTAGATGCGTGGTTATAACGTCCGCTCGCTTAAATGCGTGGATATAGCGCCCGCTCGCTTAATGCGTGGATATAGCGCCAGCTCGCTTAAATGCGTGGATATAGCGCCCGCTCGCTTAATGCGTGGGTATAGCGCCAGCTCGCTTAGTGCGTGGTTATAGCGCCCGCTCGCTTAAGTGCGTGGTTATAGCGTCCGCTCGCTTAAGTGCGTGGATATAGCGCCAGCTCGCTTAAATGCGTGGATATAGCGCCCGCTCGCTTAATGCGTGGATATAGCGCCAGCTCGCTTAGTGCGTGGTTATAGCGCCCGCTCGCTTAAGTGCGTGGTTATAGCGTCCGCTCGCTTAAGTGCGTGGTTATAGCGCCCGCTCGCTTACATGCGTGGTTATAGCGCCAGCTCGCTTAGTATCCGGACTCCTTGTGGAGGCCTAGAATTTGAAAGTGATGGAGATATGGAGCTCCTTTCTTCTTGATTAATGACGAGGTCCCCGGCTCCAGATCTCTGGAGGTTTGGATGTCAGCATGGAGCTATCTCCTAGGTCCCCTGGACCTTCGAGTGTCAGCGCAGAGCTTGACTTCTTCGCCTTCACCCATCACGGAGCTGCGTTTCAACTGGTTTGGAGATCCCTTATAACTAACTTCGCATGCTGGCGAGGAGCTCAGCATGGAGATCTCGAACACACGGATTATGTCCTCGTTTTCAGCAAGGAGCTTGTTTCTAGGTCCCTGGGAGTTAGGGCCTTCACGTCAGCATGGAGCTGGACTATTACGTCTTTGTACCAGCAGGGAGCTGGACTTCTAGATCCCTGTGGCTTTTCATATGCCAGTGCAGAGGAGGATTTCGACCTTCCGGGGATCTCCGGATGCCAGCACAAAGCTGGGCTTCGAGGTCTTGCAGACCTTTGCCAGCGCGGAGCTTGGCTTGAGGCTGAGCCTTACATGGAGCTGGTCCTTCATAGGAAGCGGGGGTTGTCTGCCTTTTGTCGGCACAGATCCCCCAAACACCTCGACCTTGGTTGATGCCACGGTCAAGGAACTTCCCCAATTGTCCCATTGGGGGCACTTTGATTTCATCCTTCAAATAACAACAGCTGTTAGTATGATGCATTTATTCATTATAGTATCAATGATATAAATGAGAATAAGGTTTAGAGGGCCCTGGAATTCTGGCTAAGAGCCTTATCAAGGCGGAATGTCTCCCGTGGATCAGCGTTGTCGCGGAATTGGCGACTGTGGTAACTAGGCTTCTCAGATCAGCGTCGAGTTGAATTCGCAGGTCCCAAATATGAAGATTCGGGTCTGCGCGCTAGCACGGAGCTGTTTTCTTAGGTCCCCTGGATATTACCAACGGGGAGCTGGGCTCTGAGGTACTGCAGCGGATCTTTATGTGCCAGCATGGAGCTCAGGTTCTATCTCCCTCAGGCTTTCAGGTGTTGCGGCCCTTTGGATCCTTAAGTGGAGCTGGCTTCTATCTGGAAGACGCGGGGGTTGTCTGCCTTTAATCGGCATAGATCCCCCGAGCTCCTTCTTGGCTGCCTTCAGACCTTGGTCAAAGCTACGCCCGACGAACCTCTCCAAACGTCATGCGAGGGTGGGTCCTTTCAACAATAAAAGTTGTTAGTGTGACGTAGATACTTATAATAATATTGGTGAAGTAAATAAAAATGAGATTCAGAGGGTCTCGGAGTTTCGGCTAAGAGCCTTCTTATCGTGGGACGTCTCCCGGATAATGTCAGGATTTCCACCATGTGGTTGCGTAACGGTGGGAGTTCCGTAGCATCCTAAGGAGAGATCTCGACAGCTCCCTGTTGCGGAGGTCGTTTGTTGGCGCACTCGTATTTGACGGAAGAGATGGCGGTAGGTGCTCCCAGGGACACAATAGGGGACCTGCTAATGCACGCACGGAGGTCCTCGTATGCCAGTACTGAGTTGGGCTTTGACTTCCTGTGGAGCTTCATGTGCCAGCGCGGAGCTGGGAAGTCCCGGCTGCGGAGCTCCGGGGCTTCCTGCCAGCGCGGAGCTGGGAGGTCCCGGATGCGGAGCTTCGGAGCTTCCTGCCAGCGCAGAGCTGGGAGGTCCCGTATGCGGGGCTTCGGAGCCTCCTGCCAGCGCAGAGCTGGGAGGTCCTGAATACGGAGCTTCAGATCTTTGTGCCAACATGGAGCTAGGAAGTCCGGGATGCGGAGCTTTGGGGGCTTCCTGCCAGCGCAGAGCTGGGAGGTCCCGAATACGGAGCTCCGGGGCTTCCTGCCAGCGAGGAGCTGGGAGGTTCCGGATGCAGAGCTTCGGGTCTTTGTGTCGGCGCGGAGCTGCGCTTCTTTGCCTTTATTCCCGCGCGGAGCTCGGTTTAAGCCGATTTGGAGATCCCCTGTAACGGACTTCATGTGCTAGTCGATGAGCTCGGCATGGAGATCTAGATCATATCTTTATTTCCAACACGAAGCTGGTCTTCGTAACTCCCCAGTGGTTCTTCACAAAGGGTCAGGCATTGCGCGTGGAGCTTGGCTCTTAGATCCTGAATATAGGAGCTCAGGTTTTTGTGCCAGCACGGAGATCGGAGGTCCCGAAGCTGGGGCTTCGAGCCTTCTTACCAGTGGGGAACTGGGCTCTTAGTCCCGAAGGGGGAGCTTCGGGTCTTCATGCCAGCGCGGAGCTGGGCTCTTAGGTCCCGAAGGGGGAGCTTCGGGTCTTCATCATTTCAAGCCCATGTTTCAGGTCCTGGCCGTTCCTCACCACGTTGGGCAGTTTCTGGAGGTCCACCTCTGCAAACTGCGGGTCTAGGTTCTTCGATATGGACAAATCTTCCTCCGTTGACGTCTCACGCGTTTCGTTTTGTCCCAACAGAACAGAAGAAAGAAAAAACAGTGAATCATCAGCACAACTTCGCACGGTGGTAGTAAAAAATACTCACGCCTTCAACTCGGAACTTCCCACAGACGGCGCCATTTGATATGGGGCAAACCCAATCAACAGAATTTATATGTGTGGGTAAAGAAATTTATATAGCCGGGGAAAGGATATTATTTAAAACGTGTGGAAGGTGCTTATTGGTGAGAAACTGAAGGGGACGTGTTTGGAACATATTCGGGACTTTGGGGACCTGTTTGGGACGTTAGGGGATCTGTTTGGACGTGTTTGGAGCGTGGGGGACCTGCTTGGGACATCTTTGGGACATGTTTAGACGCGGGGGACCTGCTTGGGGCGTATTTGGGATGTGATGGGGACGTAAACGAAATAACACAAGGGTTACGTGGTTCGGATCTTTGTAGATCCTACGTCCACGGGCGCTCTAAAACTGTTCTCACTATACTTTGATGAATTACACACTCAAACAACTCACCCTCTCTTCTTTATATCAAGAACACCTACTAGAACACTTAATAACATAGCTACTGGGACGTTGAAGATATGGTGTATAAGGTAGAGAGAGAATATTATATGTTAAGAAGCGAGGAATGAGAGAGTTGGATGCGGAAATGATGAAGTCCTCCTTTTATAGGAGAAAAGGCTCTTGGGTATTACATGAAGGTACGTCCTAGCTCCTGGATATTGCCTGGAGGTCCCTCTCGAGGTCCCTGGTGATAAGACCTTCTGGGACCGTGTGAGGCTCTGGATGACAGGCCGTCTGTCAGAGAGCCTTTGACAGTTTGCAGATAGCTTTCTATAGTGAACAGTGGTCGCAGCTTTTGCAGGGGTGCTGCCCTCTCTCCATCAGACACGTGGCATTTCTCATTGGATTCCCTTTTCGTAATATCTTTTCATTTGTAACGTGCGGGCCTTCCTTTGTTATGGGTTTGCTGGGCTTTTTTATTTTTCGGCCCATCTAGTTTAGTCCATATCACAAAGTATACTTAGCATGAGAGGTTTTCGGTACAAAACATAAACAAGTCTGAAATAATTGTTCTCGATATGATAGGTAAAGTTTAAAGTTTTCAATATTAAAGGGATAACCACCAACATTTTTTTTAAAATAAGTGGTAACCTACGCCACCCTCACCCTTCCCAACAATTAGTATTTATCCAACTAACCTTTCATAAACATCTATACGGATAAAAGATAGGGAGTATTTAGAAGAAAAAGGGGCAGAGAATATGCTAAGGAAGAACCAAAACTTGGCTAAATTTGGGAAGTTTAAGAATCAAATTTGAGGTAAACCTTAATCCCACAACTCATAAATATAATTGTGTTTAACATTTCTGATAGGTTATGTAATTTACTTGATATATGTATTATGTACTATTAGGTGTCTATTATGGATTTCGAAAGCTGATATATATGCTTGGAAACCTAAAATTTCAGGTTTAAATATGTGATTTTATTTAGGTGCCGAACGTTTGCATATGGATTAAGAAGTTTTCTAAATTAGAGTTCGTTAACATTGGAGGGTTTTCAGACTTTTTGTTAATAAGAATGATTCGATTAAATATTACAGTTTCGATGAATTAGGGTTTTGATTCCCTTAGAAGTTAATTTCAGTCATATCATGATCTTCGACATTTAAAGTCTGATTATTTGAAAGTTTTGGTAGTCTAGATTTAATACTATAAAGCTTTTGAGGTTTGATTTAGGTATCTAGAAGGTTTCAATTTTAGAAAATGCAAAGGAACATTTCGGATATTGTGATTTAATATAGTGTTAATGCCCAATTTATTTTCAAGTGTTGTATGAGTATTCAATGTAAACTGTTCCAAGCACATGAATACTCTTCGTATCATGCTAACAAACGTTTTGCTATTCAAGACAATTTGCTATACCGAGGTTTCGAATGTCTAAATTTCAAAATAAATATAATATCAACAAATTATATAAAGTTTTCGGCCTTAGGATGTAACGTTTAAAAGTTTTCAGCAAATACCCTCAAGTCCTCGGTATGTTGTCCAAAAGTTTTTGATATTGAATCTTTAAAACAAAGTTTTTGATATTTTAAATATTTTTCGACGCTGCTAGTTTAAATAATATTCGGTATACTTTTTGGTTTGGAAAAGTTTTCGCTATAATATGAGATTTCGGTATTACACAGATTTTCAGAAGTTAATAAGTTTCGATATTTTAGGGTTTTTAACAAAAAAGGAATTAGGGATTTCAGTACTAGTTTCGGTACAGTATAATTATCAGTTTTAATACAGGTTTGGATACTCATTAAAAATATACTTCTAAGCCAAGAGTTTAATATATTATAAATTATAAACAGAAAGGTAAAGGTCACGGATAGAAATGATCATGCATAAGAAAGCATGCATATCACACACAACATATCATGTTAGGGATCTCATATTTACCGAAAATAATATATCTATAGGTCAGGATCCCGATAAAGGTAAGGATACGATTGATTAGCAAACGAAAACGAAACCTGTGAGTATGATATGCAACATGTGTTCTGTTTCTATGTGATTTATATATGCTTATATGCTTTTATGTTTTATATGAATTTATTGATTGAATTGCAATTATATGGCTATATGAACTGATTGATGACTAATGGGTTTTATGCGCCTACGTGCTCTATATGGATTTACTAATTTACGGTTTTATGATATACGTGTTAATTGTAAATTGACATGAATTGTGTGACCGTAACGTGCTCTCATATGAAATATCTATCATATAAGGATAGATGCGCGGCATTGCATATACGTAATAAATGAAAGGAGAAACTGTTATGACTGTTACGACTACGGATGTACGATATGGATGCTACGGCATACTTCCCTTTCGGGGGATGATAGATACTTCCCTTCAAATCGGGGGATGACAGAGTCCTGTACAGGCACATACAGATATTTACAGTATTGACAGAGTCCCATGCATGGGCGCCGACGGGCCTACGGTACGAGTCTAGCCAGTCTATAACGGGAGTATCAACGAAAAATGATCATATAGAATTGCATTGATTTCTAGGACATATAAATGGTTATATGGACTATGGTTATGTGACAAAATTTATGTTTGGAATACGTTACGGTTATGCGAAAGAACATATGATTGAAAGGATTTCATGCCTTTGATCTACGGATCTGATATGAATAATGGCTATATGAACGAGGGATATGAACGATGGTATGTGATTGATAGATAGTATAGCAATTGATCTACGGATCTAATGAATATTGGTTATGGGAACAAGGGTTACAGAATAGATATACAAAAGGAATATTATGATATTTATGGCTATGGAAGATGAATTGTTTTATTATTACAGTTTTATTTATTATATGCATATGGAATAACATGTTGCGATCATACTCTGAATAATTGTTTTACAGTGTTGTAGATATCTAACAGGCTACTTAGAACACATCACATACAAAAGCATGGATTCAAGGTTGGCCGACTACACTTTCATCCTACTCCTCATAGTTTATAGTTGCATATAGTTTAATGAATGCTAGCAACTTTGGTATGCTACTAAAATGATTATGTTGCGTACATATATGTACGTTATGTGTGAAAGTAAATAGATAGATGTACGCCCCCGTTTTGTTCAAAAGGAATGGTTATGGAAGAAAAAGAAAAGCGAAAAAAAAACTTTTATAGAAAAAAAATAGTAATTGCTGCGAATGGAAAAAGGAAAAGGGGCGCTACATGTAGTGGTATCAGAGCCTAGGCTTTAGGTACTGTAGACAATTGTATGGTATGTGTATGTTATAGTTTGCCTTAGCCTCTTTTTGCATCTTAAGGCAAAAGGGTAGTAAAGTGAAACAATGCATATAGAGCATGATGAACATATGATAGGGGGAGAAGGAAGACCGGCCGTACCTGAATTACATTCATATCATATAAATAAGTAATAAAAGCATGGAAACCCTGACAATTCCCCGTAAACACTGTATGGGAAGCTGAGAAAGATGTGTAGTATGGATCTGATGTGTATAACAGGTTTTGTAGAAATAGAAACGTGATAGAAAAGAATAGAAAAGATGTTTATCCTGTTACAGTGTACTCCAGAAGATGGGTTGGTTGTAGTCTCACTATTATTGGGACTGGTATACAAATATGGGGAAGGAGTTCCGGATAGTATAGTGTAACCTTCAGGTTGACTTGAGAGGATTTCTTGAGAGAATTTAACAATGATTACATGCTTAAGGTTTATAAAGATAGAGAGAAAGGGAAGTTTTGGAACTGAAATAGATCAATAGGTTACGAAGTATTATTTAGTTAATTATTTTATTAAGGTCCCCGATATGATTGCTGTGGACAGCAATAAATGCCGAATATATGAAACAGGATTGCAGTATATGATTACAATGGTATCATGCTATCAGATATGGAGTTGTATGGAAAATTAAGAGTGGCATCTGTGTCAAATGATTTGGAGATAGAATTTTTCAGAATGGTAAAAGGAAGCAGGGTAAAGTTTCGTCTGATGGAAAAGTGAAAAAGTGTATAATGCATCTGGACAACGAGTATACAAAGAAGTATCTTAAAGAATATTATAGATAGAAAATGAGGATTATGTTCGACTACTAATGGTTGAAATCATCATAATAAGTACAATATATTTAAGTATAAAGTCGTTAATGATGGAGTAGAGGAACAAGTGGTCTTATTAGTCATAGTCTTAATAGATTACGGCGTAATATTAGGTATGGAATGGTTATACTAATAATTAGCGAAATTTGACCGTCTTAATAAGGAGATTAAATTCTCCTTTGGATCAATCACGTATGATATTAAAAAGGAGAAAAGAAGGTATGGGAAGCACATTTGATAATGAGCTTAGAAGTGTCTAGGATGACAAATAGAGGATGTGAAAAGTATCTAAGTTACATTATAGGTACGCAATCATATGGACTAAGTTAGAAAGTGGGCACCACATATGCCATCGGAATGTCATTCGAGGATGTAATGAATGGGGCATAGACCTAAACGTGTTATTCACATTGTAATATTTGAATATTGTATTCCCATATTGATTTATGGAATAAATGTTTTATTTATTTTACAATTTATTCCTTTATAGGCATATTATTTATTTACCACTAGTTCTTGATTGGCATTCGGTAAGACGGTAAATAAATAAAACCCAAATATTGCGAGTTTTGTCACCGATTCTCATGGGACGAGGGAGGGGGCACCGATGAGCTATTATTCTCGGATATTAAATTTGTTCATAAGTCTTAGACTTAATGTCGATCATGACTTATTTGTTGGTCCCTATTCTATCCAAACAATCTACAAAGAACGAATTTACAACGCTTTGCATGTGGATTTGAAGCTTTGTGCGTGGGGTGTGGTTGTGAACGAAGGTGAATCTGTTAAAATGCTTTTCTTACTATTCAACACACACACTCACACATACAACACACAAAACACACACACCCTGATGAATTAGGATTTGGGGGTATATATACCACATGAGTTGGTATATTATACCCCTAGTAACTAAGAACTAAAATATTACAAACTGGCCCAAAGTTAATTAAAATACAAACCAACTAAGTTAAACACAATGAAATTGAACACTATAAAATATTCGTAACAATCTTCCCCTTAGTGTTCAATCTTCAATTCAGTGCGGGTTATATCTGTTGGGCACATGGAGAATCTCTCGAGTCCTAACAATCTCCCCCTTGCTCCCCCTACAAAGGCTATCTCTTCTTCTTGTGGAGGATTTAAATGCACTTTCAGCTAGAACCCTCTTGTCTTGACGCTATACGTTGTAAACCGGATGTATACTGTGATCCACGCCCCGATATTCGTTTCTTGATGATGTCGCAGATCTTTGAAATTTTGTTTGCATCTTGTCCTTGTCTTTTCCGTATTTTGAAGTCGTCAAGTCTTCTCCAATCTTTTTCTTCTCAGCGCCAGATTCGTCTTCGTCGAAGGAAGTTGTCTAGTTCGGCCTCGAGGAAGCTTCTCTGGCACCGGAAGAAGGTATGCGTGGGGTGTCTTTTAACATGTGCCAAAGCTCCTTTGGAATGTGACATTGTAGGTTCCAGTGGAGTACGGCTTCATATGGTAAGCGCGGCGGAATTTTGATGGTGAGCATGGGATGTGTTATAAAATGTGCCAAGGCTCCTTTGAATGTAACGTTTAAGTGCAGGTGAGCCCGGCTTCGTAGTGTTTCGCTGGAGGAAATGGTGGGTGGTCCGACCTGTTTGTTTATACGTATCCCCTTATCCCCCTCATGGCGATTCCTGTTAACGAGATCGGCATGCTAGTATAGGACGCGAAGAAGGACACAACGACAGGTCGGTGCAGGTAATAACCAGACGGAGCCACTAAGGCAATCCATCGACACGACTTTAGATACTAACTCCAAGGCGTGACCTGTGAGGACAGGGCTTGATAAACCGGAGCCAGTTCCGTTCACATCTATCTAGGAGCGTAGCTCGTAGACGATGGCCTGATTCCGTTGTTGTTTTGATGTTTCAACGGCAGGACTTCCTTCCAATCTTGGAATCACATCTACGAGAGACATGTCTATGGAAGTTCTGATCTGGTCACGAAGTCCAGATAAGTGTATGTGTCTTAAAAATGTAAAAAATTTAGGTAGTGAGGACACCTAGACTCGATGTGTTCAAGAAAGTTAAGTGGTGTGGGGCTGACTACCACTTAGTTCAATATCTCCCGCTTCCAAGTGAATCGGTGATAGATAACGTGGCTCCCGTGGTTTAATGAAACATCGGTCTATTGGGAGATCGATGAGTGGGTAAGGCTCGGTTGTGCATGCGCCATTGGGCCAAATGAGGCGACTTCTACCGGGAGCTGATAAAAATCAGCTCCTGCACCTATATGGGATGTCCCGAATCTTTTATGAGGTGAGGGACTTGCGTATCATTCGCACTGCGGTCTTGTCAAGATTTCTAAATTGGCGCGGGCATTAACACTGGGTTGCTATCCCGGGGTTAAATTCAGTTTGGTCTGACTGAATCATGGGAACCTAGAATCCATGCTTCCGTCAATTTGCTGAGTGCTGATTGTTCAGCAAGTCGGAGCAGGTCGGTTGAGATCATCTTCGTGTTTGTGTACTGATGACACGCCTATGGAAATTCGTGAACTCTTGAATGTTGAGTTTTCAGTTGAAGTCCGTCTTAGGAAGTGCTTACTGCTTGCGAGGGTTTTTCTTTCTTTTTCCCTTCTTTTCTTTCTTTATATATATATATATATATAGATATAAACATATATGTATTATCGTAATAATATTAGATATAGGTATATGTATTCGTATATGTATATGTGTTAAAGTAAGTTTCTCCCCCTCAAATCGTGCACCTAAGTTGTGCTCCCCCTAAAAATGTACTCTCCCCTCGTAAATATGGAGTGATACTCCCCCTCAATGCATGCACGTTTAAACATGTAAATTCTCTCCCAATTAAATATGCGTAAACGTATTTATTTATTTTCAGAGAAGATGCAAACTAAAGAATTATTGTTCTTTAAAAATGCATTAGAATGTACGTTCTTCGCTTTTTATCGCTCTAAGCTAAAATAGGTATTTTGCGCTTCAGCTCATATGCAAACAGAAAAATTTAAGCTCGAAAATTCTTTAATATGCATGCATAATGAAAATGTACCTATAGAAGGGTATTTAGTCATTTCAGCTCATTTGCATGCTAAAATTTAAAGTTTAATTTTGTTTATTTTATTTATTTTATTTTTTAAATCATGCATAGCTATAATGTACCCTCGTGTGGTTGCTCGCATCGCTAGCCAGCCGTGTATGTGGAGCAACCCGAGATACCATACATGCTGGGATGTTTGGCTGCCCTCGTTGCATTCCAGTCATGAGTGTGGAGCAGCTCTCTTAGTACCTACCCATGCTGGGAATCTGCAAAAACTTTATCGGCACTTTGGTACCCAGTTTTGGATGGGTCCTCCCTTGTTAGCAGAAAACAAGTTAAGCACATTTAGTTCAGATAGTGATCCTAAATCATCCTTTAAAGTCCTATTCAATTTAATTTGTGATTTAGGAATCCAGATTTGGTGAACCGTAGAGGGAAGTGACATATCAACGCCAGTGAATGTGTGCCTAGGTCTAGAAGATCTAAAGAATTTTCTCCCTAGCCAGTCGCAGAAGGTGTTTTTCAGACTTAATCTGAACTGGATATTGCATGTAAGAATACGAGCATAAAGCATCAGTAACAGGAGAACTAGTATTCCTACGACAATAACGCACGTCATGCACATTATAATGATAAAATGTGCGGGATTTGAGAAGTTCGTTTGGTTAAGCTTGGAACTTCTTCTTTGCACGCTTCCCTTTTGATAGGAATGGAAGAGGAAAAATCTTAAACATTTTCGACTTCAATTTTAGATAATATTGATTTTCCTTGCTTATTCCTAATTTTAATTTGTTCCTTAGCTAATTTTAAAGCTCTACTTTTACTTAGCGTTTCAGCTTCAGTCAATATTGACTTAGAATGATTAGTAAAAGCCTTTTCAGTTTTAGGAACAAGGATGCTTCTTTTAGTTTTTGTTTTATTTACCTGTTTCAAGGAAGATGTATTACTTGACAAATTATTGGAAACAGACAAAGACGGGGAATTTTTGAGATATAAAATCTCCTTTAAAAGCTTTTCCTTTTCAGCGCCAAAACCTATCCTTTCAGAGTTCAAAGTATCTTGTAAATCTTTCAATTTACGAAGAGTCTCTGGAGTATCACATAGGGTAGGGTTTTGATTATGTATGTTATTTTCCCCGTTAGATAGTCTCATATTTTGATGAGACTTCATTTCGCTCATCTTCGCAAGAACGTAAACTGTTAGTTATCTCGCAGACCATCTTTTCACTATCTTCTAACTTAGTTTCTACGGTAATGATCTTTGACTTTGCGTTGGTCAAGTCTTCATTAGCATAAGCTAGGCTTTCTTGTTGTTTAAGCAACACGGAGTAATTATTAGCATATCTTGCTTCTAATTCTTCAGTCTTCCTAGCTTGAGCATCCATTTTAATTTATTATTATTTTTTTATTTTTAAATAAAAATTTGGCGTTTTTTATGTTCTGTTCCAAAAAGTTTGGGTTCCTTGAGAAGTATCGTGAAGTATCGAAGAGAATGAGCGTCGAAAACTTTTTGGTGTGCACCTAAAAATTTTGAGATAATTTCGAAAACTTCGAGAAGATGACCAAGACTTTTTCTATAATTTGCCAAAACATCCTAATTAGATTATTGGGTAAGTGATCGTTGAAACGTTTGTGGATTTGCTTTCAAAAATTTGACAGAGAAGCAGTCTACACCGAAAATTTTTGGACCGGAAGGAAAATTATAAACGGGCGTTAGAATTGACTATGACCGTTGGACTCAGAATGTTCTTCTCATCAAATGATGAAAAAATAATTTTCCTCAAGGGGTCCAATAGTTTTGGTGATTGAAAACGTTTAAGTGTGATTTTTGAAGAGTGAGTTTGGATCGCTCGATTTAAGGTTTTGAAGGATAAAGATTCGACTGAAACTTCTAATTTTGAAATCGGGCAAATTGGGGTAGCAAGAATCGGGCGAACTTGCAAGTGAAAATTCACCGAATTTCAAAACGGACTAAAGTCAATCGGGCGATTTACTGCTCCAATTGGACTGAGGCAATCGGGCGACTGTAGCAAATCGGGCGGCGCTCATTTTCGCCGAGAAAAGTTTTGAATGAAAACATATTACAGCTTTTTGTGAGTGGGAAAACTTTTTTTGTATGTCAGAACTTTCTGTGAGCGTCATAATTTATTTGATATACCGTTAAAAAAAGTCAGAGACCAAAGTCTCCAAAAATAAGAAATATCCAACATATAAAATCACATTTATGATTACATCCACCTCATCATTTTCCTCAAACATACAAATAATTTCCTTACGACTACTCTCCCTTAGCAGCAACCTCATCACCTTCCTCACGCGCTCGCTCCTCGTCATCAATCTTTTCATCATCACCAATCTCTTTAAAATAACATCCGGACGATTATCTTTAATACACAATTAAATAAAATAAGAAAATACACCCGAACAAAAGTATCTACGTTAATGCATAAATGAAAAATGACCATCGCAACATAATCAAATTCAATTATCATTCTGTTCAAAGTTCAAACATACAATACCAATCCACAACGACATATCGTCCCAGTATAATGCATAATTGGACTAAATTTGTAAGCAAGATGTACCAAAAATAAACAGACAGCGTATCAAAATGGTAATCATAATTTCTAATTGAAAACCACAAGAACCCCAGAAAATGAAAAGAAAAGATCCAAATTAAACGTCAAAAAGCCATAATCGAGCAAAAACATAAAAATCCCCCAAAATAATCATAAATGCAATAATCAAGATCTAATAATTCAAATCTAATCGTAATAACCCTAATCAGGTTATAAATCGAACGCTAACACAAAGCAAAATGGTTAAGAATGGTTCGGCCATTTGGGTCAAAATTAGAAATAAAAACGTCATACCGGGATCGGAAGAGAGATGAGATTGTAAATCGTTCCTTGGAGGTGGAGATTTTCATAGGTGTTCGATTGAGTGTTCAATTTTGGAGTTCTTTCGCTGGATTTAATAGGATTTTCTTTTCTTTTTTTTATTATTTAAACTTAAAATCTTGGTAAATTGTAATTATAGATTTTCAAGGGTTATTTTGTCCAGTTTGTCTTTAAGTTATAGATAAGTTTCCCTTAACTGATAAATATTTCTACCATGACAGTTAGTTGCAAGAAATTTTATCTGATGGGAGTTAGCGAAATTGTCCAATAAATTAACTGGGTCAATGTTTAGAAAAACCCAAAAGCATATGTACCACCAACTGGAATTTTCTTATCTGCCTTTCGAGTTCTTAGAGCATCTCCAATAGTACTGCAAAACGCAAACGAAAAAATACGGTAAAATTGCTCCAACGTACTGCAAACGCAAACGCAAAATGCGTTTTTTGCTTTCTCTCTCCTGTTTCGAACGCAAAAATGCGTTTGCTGTTTTAAAATTGCAAATAAGCCATTTACTTGTTTAAAATATTAGATAAAAAATATAAAAAATAAAAAATAAAAGAATTTGAAAATTGTACAGTAATCATATGATTATAAATTGACATAATAAATAGTTATTTTAACATTCACACTTATCTTATTGTTTAATTTTTTATATTTTTTATATGTAACATAATTATATATTGTTTTGACGACAAATATATAATTAATATTGTTTTGACAATAATGGTTTGCTTATATATTTTCTAAATCAAAATTAAAAGAATATTGTGGTTAATTTGTAGAGTAATTAAATATAGGGATGATATTGAAGTTATAAAAGTGGGTATGAAAGAGAATACTAAAAGAATATTCTTTTTGTTTGCGTTTGCAGTTGACTGTTGGAGAACAATTACGACTAAGCTATGATTGTTACAATGGGATTTGCTGTTGACTATCGGGGATGGTCTTACAAATTAATTTCTTTTTCCTATTACTACCATACCATTTCCCCACTCGTTTGAAAACATAAATAACTTTTCTTTTTTCCGAATCTTGACCGCCTTAATTTGCGTTCGAGGTCTTCGCCTGGTATAGTTTACGCAATTCTCGCCATTCCTTCCTGATCTCGAAGCGAGATACGCTTGTCGGTGAGATTTATATTTGTTATCCTTTTCTTTTGCTAATTGTGAACTACTGCGTGCGTCCATTGAGTTGAGCTTTATTGACATACATTTTTCATTAATTGTTGCCGTTCAACCATGATGCTTTGATTGCAATTTTGCTGCTTTGTTTTTCTTGACATTATTTATTAGGGTTTTGTCAGTAGTGTTACATTCCGTAAGTTCTTTTTATGCGGTCGTGATAAATTCAGATGTAGTTTATTTCATTACATTTTAGGGTTCTTTTCTAATCTTTCTTTATACACGACGAATCTTCCTAAAAAATAAAAATCAATGTCGATGGCATCAACCACCCTTGTAGCGCCTGCCGCCACCCCCCTCTGATTCCGTTGCTGGGGCATGTGTGCTACTTCATTTCATTGGTGTTTATTTCAAGTAAAATCAGGTTTAAAGTTCAAACATTATGTTTGCTGTTGAATATTATCTCATGTCTTCATGTCCCTGACCCCCCTCTGATTCCTTCGCTGCTTCCTGATAAATTTAGATCTAGTTTATTTCATTACAGGGTATATGTTTGGTGTAGCTTGTATGTAATCTTAAACTATTCCTTGTTTGACATTTTCTTCTAAGATGTCTCGAGTGGAAGACCTATGGGAACGGTTGGTGCGTGCAGCATTACGCGGTCGAAGAGCAGGTGGTGATTTGTATGGGGGTTTAGCTGGAAATGTTCCATCCTCTCTCGCTAACAAGGACATAGATGACATTCTAAGGGCTGCTGATGAAATACAAGATGATGATCCTAATGTTTCCAGAATTTGTATGTCCTCCCCTAATTTTACTTATTTAGACACATTCGATTTTAGGTGTCACATTCGATTTTAGTTGTCACAATTTCTCTCCGTCTGCAAAAGTAACAGAAATTTCGTACCATTTTTTTAGCTAGAATTTTTTTTGGGTGCACTTAGAGAGGTATTGCCAGCATTTTCATAGATCCCAGCGGTACGATCGTTGACCTATTATTTATTGGTCATGGTAATTGAGTTGCTAGAGGGCTGATTTTGTTTGATGTGGTGAGTTCAGTGTAGTTGTAAGCAGTTTGGGTCAGCATGCATTGGACAATAACACTTTAGATTGATGATACACATGTCACAAGATTACTACATGTCATATGGTTAATCCTTTTCCCTGGGTAATTGGAAGCACAAATTTGGGGCATATACGCATTATCAATACTTTAAATTTGATATCTTATATATGAGAAATATAAAATCAATTATTGTTACATTTCCCCTTTAATTTTGTACTATCGATTGCAGTGTGCGAGCATGCTTATTCGCTCGCTCAAAATCTGGATCCAAATAGTGAGGGAAGGGGAGTGTTGCAGTTCAAGACGGGATTGATGTCTGTTATCAAGGTAGGTGCAAACTTGACTATCTTCGATAATCTATTCTAGTCAACTTATTCCACGCCATGGTTCACCTCATGATCAATGTATTTGCCATCATCCGAAGTTGATGTTTTTTATTTGATGCCTCTTCAAATACTTTTTTGCAGATAGTTAATTTTCGTAGTAGTTGTACAGTGTTCTGTTTTGAATATTTCTTTTGATGTCTGTTAGAGGTTGTAATCATTCAGTTCTTCTTTAACATTATACAGCCTTGCTAATATGTATTTTTGTTTCCCGGTGTATACTATCTCAGCAAAAGCTAGCTAAAAGAGAGGGTGGAGGAATTGACAGAAGTCAAGATATTGCACGTTTGCGGGAGTTCTATAAGCGTTATAGAGAGAAGAACAATGTTGATCAGCTGAGAGAAGACGAGATGAAGCTTAGGGAGTCAGGTGTCTTTAGTGGTAACCTTGGAGAGTAAGTTCATGGATTTGTCCATTAGTACCATTGTGTATTTATGCAACATTCAGTCATTCTATATCCTCTGTTATTATTCACTTGTCGATCAAATATTTATGACTTAACTTGGTGATTTTTCTTATCCATTTTGGACATTCACCTTTTTAATTAGACTGGAGCGCAAAACTGTCAAAAGAAAGAGAGTCTTGGCTACTCTTAAAGTACTTGGTAATGTTCTTGAGCAGCTGAGCAAGGACGTTTCCCCCGAAGAAGCTGAAAGACTTATTCCTGAGGAGGTCTGATATCCTTCGTTATAGTTTTGGTGTCTTAATGTGAATCTTTCACAATCTGGTGCTTTATCTGTTGATTATTATAATTGTTATCATGATTTGAAGTACTTGTCACTTAATAAGCCTTTCTGAGAATGGATATTGGTTGAAATTGGGATGCTACATGTCTCAATGGGAGGGGGTGTCCACAACCTTATAAAGGAATGCTTCGTTCCCCCCTCCAATCGGTGTGGGATATCACACTACACGCCGACTTGTTATATTTGCACCATCTTTCCCGTGATTTACATGCTAAATAATGAGGTTATATCATATATTTTTATTCATTCTGTAGTTGTGTAGATTTTTTGGAAAGAATGTATGGTATGTGGTGTTAAATTATTTCTGTTATATCTGATTTGCCACTTCATCACGTTTATCGCTTCTTATGTAGCTTAAACGCGTGATGGAGTCGGATGCAGCAATGGTAGAAGATTTGGTTCCGTATAATATAATTCCATTGGATGCTCCCACGATAACAAATGCCATTGTGTCCTTCCCTGAGGTGATCCCGTTCTGTTTCCGGTGTCCATATATGTCTTTTTCTTGTTATTTTTGCATGTTAATTCGAAGTTTCAACATTAGGTTCGTGCTGCAATTTCATCTCTGAAGTATTCGAGGGGGCTACCAAAATTGCCTGGAACTTTTCCGGTGCCAGATTCCAGGAGTTTAGACATGCTTGACCTTTTGCAGTATTCTTTTGGCTTCCAGGTATGTCAGCTGTAGATGTTGCCGTCGGTTGACTTACTGCTGTAGTGATGTATTCTTTTTTTTGTACATAATGATAAACAAGGTATATAGTTTTACGTAAAGAAAGAAATATCTAGAAATTTGGGTATTTGCGAGACAACAATGGTTTTTAGGGATCAACTCTTCAATAATTAATATAAAGATATTGTGCATCTGAATATAAAGGTATTTTGTGCATCTTGACTTATTTTTAGGCTTGAGCTTTCATGAGGAAAGGGGACGACGTCTTCTTAATTCTGGAACTATTCTGCATTTTTAGGATTAGGCATCAGAATATTTGTAGACTAGACAGGCATGGCAAGATTGATTATTGTGAATTTTACTTGCATCTTGAGCCTGGTTTTGAAAATATGTACATTTGGATCGACGTAAAAGGGAATTATGTCAAGTTCTCACAATTAAGGATTGCTGTAAAAAGCTGTTTATGCTTAACCAAAAATAGGGCATGAAACAAATGTGGACGACGTCTGGGTGTGTTTGCAGTGCGAAGGATGGTTTATCCAGCCTTTTTTTCCACCATGCAAATTTTTGCACTGTTATCAACAAAGATATTAAATTATGTTTTTGAATCTTGATCTCATCTTATTCTCAACGAAGACATAGATAAAATACAGTTTTGGTAGCGTAGCTGTAACATTGCACTAAAAGAGAAATTTCTTCTATTTAAAAATAGAATTTGTTAGCTGTAATTGTTGGATTGATTGTATTTTAGTAACAAATGTTGGGCTGATTTTCATTTATTTGATTGAAGTCTCTAGATTTTGCTTTTATTTTTGGCAGAAAGATAATGTTTCCAATCAGCGAGAACATGTTGTTCACCTCCTGGCAAATGAGCAAAGTCGCCTAGGTATTCCTGAAGAGATGGAAGCGGTAATCTGCTCACCAATTTTTCAGAGATTTTAGTTCTATTTGCATGTCTTGTGATTTATGTACGTTGATGCCAGTTTCTCAGTGCTTTATGCTAAATTTTGTGATTTGACAGTGAGGTTTGAACAGAAAAGTGAATTTGTTGCGAGAAGAACATGGTTTGTTTTGTTGTCCTGTTGTAATCTTACCTTTTCTTGCAGTTATGCATATTTCATTCTTGTGCTATGTGAATCTTTGTTATCCAGGTTTGCAAATACCGTGTTGGTAATGCTTTAACTATTGTTGGCGTTCATCTTCTCTTATCTTTTTATCTTATTTCGAATGAAATCAATTGTAGAAAGATATCTTGTCTGATGCCAATCTATACTTTCAGCCTTTTCATGTTTCCTTTGCTTTGTTGACTTCGTTTTTACGGCTGTATTTCTTAATAGATGAAACTTTTTCTTTGTTGAAATTGATCGCGGGCTATATCGTGATGTTGCTGCAGACATTGGATGAGGCAGCTGTGCAAAAGATATTTGTGAAGTCGCTTGATAACTACATGAAGTGGTGCAACTATTTGGGCATCTTACCTGTATGGAGCAAGTACGTATACTAGATTCTCGTGATCCTTGTATCTCTGATGGGAGTTATGTTTCTAAAGAATTTTTTTTAACAAAGAACTATATTTTGTTTTAATGGCATGTGTCTTTGTGCATGTTGCAGTATGGAGTCCATTAGCAAAGAGAAGAAGCTCTTGTTCATTTCTTTGTACTTTTTGATTTGGGGTGAAGCAGCAAATCTTCGGTTTCTACCAGAATGCTTATGCTACATATTTCATCATGTAGGTGGAATTTGAATTTGTCATTGTTAGTGTCATACTGTCATCTCACGAACCTATCGTATGAAGGTTTTGAATATTGTATTTTCTCGTCCCGATTCATTCTTTACTTGAAATCATGTTATTTGGAAGATCTTGTTTCAGACACTTCCTGTGATTGAAGATTTTGCAGTTGTCTTAATTTCCTTTGCAAATAACTTGACGCCTCCATCGTTTTATAATGTTATTCTTCTGATGCTATTCATGTCCATTAATGGGAAGGTTGGGTTCTCGTTATTGTGGTGTTGTTAGGTTAGAAATGTATGTGTAACATATGACTATGCTAGTTAGGAATGTATCTGTACCATAGAACATATGACTATGCATATGTCTTTAATGTAAGAGGAAGGCAGGCACTTCTTTCCATGCTTCTTTTTGCCATTTTTAGTTAAGTCTGCTGCCTGATATCCCCTGTGTTAACTCTTTTTAGATGGGACGAGAACTGGATGAAATATTGCCGCAGCAGCTTGCTCAACCTGCTAGTAGTTGTGTTTCTGAGGCTGGTGTGTCTTTCATGGACCAACTTGTGCGTCCTCTTTATGAAGTTATAGCTGCGGTATGTGTTTTTATGGGCTTCCTACTCTATTACTTGGAATAGAGATTAACGCTTTGTCATGGGGAAAAAAAGTTGCTTCAAGTGTAATCTCCTGGCCCTGATTACGGAATTTTCGAAGTGTTTCGATCTATTTCAAGTTGTAACTGACATTACCTCATAAGCTTAATTCGTTGATTTTCTCGTTCTAAGGAAGCTAATAACAACGATAATGGACGGGCACCTCATTCAGCATGGAGAAATTACGATGACTTCAACGAATACTTTTGGTAAGCTTTGTTACCTGAATTTCTCCTGTCATAGGAACGGAATGTGTATGTCATTTGTTTATTGCTGAACATCTGCAATTCTGCGTTGTCTTTTGCTTCTGATGGGTTTTACTTCTTTCTGTGCTAAACCTGTTTATTTCATAAGGTCATTGCAATGCTTTGAACTTGGGTGGCCATGGCGCAAGAGTTCGAGCTTCTTTTTAAAGCCATCACCAAGGTCAAAGGTTTGTGCGTTCTTTCCCTGGTCTTTCAGGATTAGGTTCATAACGCGTCTATCTTATTCTTGACATTGTCGTGCTGCTAAAAAGCTTTTTCTTTTTATTGGATACAATATTGTCATCTCTGGTTGATTGAAATTTATTAGTTGGCTCCTGAATTGTGACTTCCGCTGAACGGCCATCGTTTTCCGACTTCTGAGTTTTTTTTATTGCAAATAGTGTAGGCTTGATTATTTAGAATTTGGTCAACAGTACATTGTTACATAATGATGGAAGTGTAATTTGTTTATAGGATACCGTATCATATATTGTGCTTGTGTAAACTAGCTTGACACCAAAATTCCTGGATTGACTAGCCTTATGGTTTCTTCATTATTCTTATGGTACAAGTATTCTCGACCATTGTTGAATTGCATAATGCAAGTTCTGTAACCAGTTTTGTCTGCTTGCAGAATTTTCTTAAGTCTAGCGGAGGCAAACGTTGTGGGAAAACATCTTTTGTTGAGCACAGGAGTTATCTTCATCTATATCACAGTTTTCATCGACTATGGATATTCCTCCTGATGATGTTTCAGGTTTGTATAATATGTTCAAATCATAGTTAATATATATTACATCTCTATCTTCATATGTTTCTTCATTAAGAAACCTTTTTGGCACCGGTTATTTCTATCCTACATAGAGTTCTCAACTATAGTATATTTTCCCAGGGAAAGTAATTTCAAAATGAAGCTGATAGATATTGTTTAGCTTGACGATCGGAAAAAAACCCACGTAAAATTGTATGTAAATCTTTGTCTCTGGAAACATTGAGCGCGTGTGTGTTATGAATGTCCAAAATTACGTCATTCCTTTAGAAGTTGTATGAATTTTGGAGACGAATGTATTGGTAGATTGACTATTCAAAACTGCTTATGCTAATTATGTGGTTACCCAAGTCTTTATTGATTTGGAGATTTTGGTCTTTGTTGTCATGTAAAATCTATCCCAGAAGGAGAGCTGGGTTTGCTAGGCACACAAGGGGAAAAAATGCTGATGTTGAACAGAAATTCAAATATATTCTTTCTTCTGTGAAAGAGTTTACTGATAATGATGATAATAACTGAGATGTAGACCATTTTGTACTGGCTCTTGCTTTATTGACCATCACTACGGGGATATTTATCCTTTACTTCACCAATTTTGTAATTTACAATATTTACTTAGTTTATATATGCATATCACCTCTTCATATCATGCTAAAAGTTGGAGCTTAATTTGTAGTTTACAAGAGTGTTCTTCTCCTTCCAATTTCTTTGTCGGTCTGGTTTTTTTCTGCACTTGGTTATCCTTTCCTTAGCAAAATTTCTGCTGTCTGATTTTTTTATGTTGCATTTGTTGGTTGCGAAACAGCTTGCAACTCTTTCTTCTAAAAGGACTGCCTATTTTCATCAATTATTTTTCTTGTCATCCACCAAATGTTCTTGCATGATTATTGCTAGATACTCTTGTTAACCGTTTTTTCCTCAGGCTCTTGTCATACTTGCATTGAATGACAATGACCCATTCGGCTCCAAATCCATCCGGGAAATTCTAAGTGTTGGACCGACATACTTTGTGATGAAATTCTTTCAAAGTAAACTACTGTACTGATACCATTAATAGTAACGAGTAACTGAAATTGTTCCTAGTAGTGATGGAATTGCTTATACTTAACCATAAATAACTGAAATTGTTCCTAGTAGTGATGGAGTTGCTTATACTGAATCATAAATAGTCTCTGTTTTGGTCTTTCAGGTGTTTTGGACATTATGATGATGTATGGGGCATACTCTACCTCAAGGCGCCTAGCTGTTGCCAGAATTTTCCTTCGTTTCTTAAGCTATAGCTTGGCATCAGTGTTGATATCTTTCCTTTATGTGTAAGACATTGATGAAACTTCCTTGTTCCTTGTCTGTTTTCCTGACAATTCAGTCAAATCAAATGGGGCATTCGAAAATTTTATTTCTTATTACAGGAGAGCTCTTCAGGAGAAAAATAATACAGACTCTGCTATCTACAAAGTCTATATCATAATTCTTTGCATCTTTGCTGGTTCAAAATCTGGTTTGAGTTTCTTGATGCGCATACCAGCATGTCGTCGTCTGTCTGGAGGGTGTGATAATTGGTCCCTGATTCGACTTATAAAGTGGATGCACCAGGTTTTCATAGTTTACTATGGACTAATTTATCTTTTTTTGTATTTTCTTAAGTTTGATAATTAATTGGTTCTTTGCATAGGAACATTATTATGTTGGCCGGGGCATGTATGAAGCAGCTTCAGACTTCATGAAGTACTTTAGATATCTCGATTTCAATATTTGCTCGTTGACAATTGACGTTAATGTCGCATTAGTTTATCAATTTTATCACATCCAATATATTTTCGAGCTCTATAATTTCATATTAAATTTGCAGTATTTGTTTCCTGAAATGAAGTTATAGTGTTGGCAATATATTGTATTGAATTGATGAAAAATTGACATTTGCCGAAATGCAGATACATGGTTTTCTGGTTTGTCGTGCTTGGATGCAAATTTTCCTTTGCTTTTTTCCTGCTGGCAAGTATTTACTTCACTCACTTTGTTAGCTGCTTATCAGAGTTTTCTGAGCTATCCAAGGTTTATTGGGTTTATATTTCAGATTCGGCCTTTAGTCAAACCAACAAGGCAGATTGTAAAGATGGATATTAGACAGTATTCTTGGCATGATTTTGTGTCTCAACGTAAGATGCTTCTGCAGAAGTTATAACTGCTAATTCATTAGCCATCTACATCTATTAGATTAATCGATGCAAATGCATTTGTGTGTTATTTAACTACCGGGACCGCTCTGTGTTACTGAGTGACTACTTATTTTTGTATTTATATTTAAAAATTTTGGAAGGTTAAAGATACATGATATGTTTTGCCTGTCAACAGTATGTGGGTAGGTATTGTTTCTAGGAATCATCTCTGTTTTAGTTCCCTTTTTCTGTGGCCAATGGGAGTTTTAATTGCATATTTTGAGTTGCCCTTTTTAGGGTATATTTTGAGTTGCCTTTTTAGGGGGGCGTTAAATAGACATTTTTCTGTAATTCTGTAAGTGCTCTACTGGTGTAGTTAGCATGATGTGTAGCTTTGTTTATATAGATATTGTTTATGTGACAATTTATTTATTTTCTATAGATAATCATAATGCTATGACGGTTGTAAGCTTATGGGCACCTGTTTTAGCTGTAAGTATGCTTCCTTTTTCTTTGACTATTTAATTTGAATATTTTTACTGTTTCCTGACGTCTAATTCATTAGGTATTTGGATTGTGCAAAAACAAATATTTACTTCATTTCAAGATCTCTTAAAGTTGGGTTTTTTTGTCATGATCAAATGTGGCTTTTGCTGGTGTTCTGAAATTAATATTTTTGTTGAATCAAACTTTGATTGTTTGTCACTGCTTTATTTGTCTCTTCACTGCACATACTTGGTTAGATTAATTTCTGAGTTTATAGCTTATTGGCTTTGATCCGTAATGCTCACGCCTGTGATACCTGTGGGGCGAGCTTGCAGTCACACTCACGTATGATATGGATGTCAAAATGGCATTATGAAACATAATAGCCTACCAATTAGGTGCATCTCCTACACATAGATTGAGCCAAATACCCTAGCTACTTGCTGTTGGAACTCAGTATTCCATTGCATAGTTGTTTTGTGTTAATTATTTGTCAGACTAATGGCAGTCATAAAATTTGCATATGGTATCTGTATTATTGATAGGTTAATTTAGCTTGAACAGTAATAACTCTTAGGTAAGTTGCAGTCGTTTTGATTTTTCTCAAAATGGATGTCGTGCAACTTCTTAATGGCACTGTGTGAATGAAGGTTATATGAAGTTCTGTAAGTTTTGCATAGATAAAATGATTTTATACGAAGTAATTGTTGTTCACTGTTCAGGATTGTTAGCTGGATTTCCTAATTGAATTTTGTTTTTTGTACTTTTTGGTTATATTTGTCTCCCTCTACATCTGCCCCTGATTTTTTATTGCAGATTTATCTTCTAGACATCCATATATTTTACACTATCATTTCTGCAATATGGGGATTCCTGTTGGGTGCCAGAGATCGTCTCGGAGAGGTAAATAATTTACTGAAAAAATTCACTTGATTCAAGTCATAGAGGAGTTTGTCCAACCATTCTGTTCATTGTTGCACAGAACTGTTGGTATTATCTGTCTACGAGATGTAATAACTTGGATACTTCAGCTCTTATTTATCAATTACGTTTATTTGAATTTCAGATTAGGTCTCTTGACGCCGTTCATCAACTTTTTGAGAAGTTTCCTGCAGAATTTATGAAAACGCTGCATGCACCAAGTCCTAACAGGTTATTTTCTTCTTCCTTTGAATTCCAACGATCTAGTTGCACATCCATTTTTATATATAATAAATTTAGCAATTTTCTTTTCTAACTTTAAGTTGTGCATTTGTACTATATGTTTTGCAGGACTTCGATACAATCATCTGATCGGGTTAGTTATTTATCTCCCATAGGTTTTCCTGTATAAATTTATAGTATATGTTTATTGGTTCACATTTAACCTCATTACAAAAAGATCTCATATGCATTTCACCTCAATTGTTTTATAAATACCTCGTATTTATGTTACTAAATCCAGTTGTTTTTCTGTTGTATTAAAGGTTGCAGAAAACAAAATTGATGCTGCTCGGTTTGCTCCCTTCTGGAATGAAATTGTTAAGAACTTGAGGGAGGAAGATTATATCAATGATTTGTGAGTTTTACAATTTTGTCAGTTCGCATCAGTTATACGCCTTCTTTTTTAAATACTACACTGTTTACAATTCTATCCTGGTTATCCATAATTCCATGATGCAGGGAACTAGAGTTGCTTCACATGCCTAAAAACTGTGAACGGCTTCCCCTCGTCCAGTGGCCTCTATTTCTTTTAGCTAGCAAGGTCTTCCCTTATTTTGAAGTCTTTAAATAAATTTTTATTTTCTTTTGGTGTTTCCCTCATCATTCTCCACAAAGATATCTCGGTTGACATCGTATTAAAAGCTTATGTTGCATATGCTTAATATGTTGATCAATATTTCCCATTCTAGAAAATGATGCCATTTTAAAACTTGATAGACATTATAGAAATCCAAACTATAGTTTGATTATGTGGAAATTTGGCTGGTATTTCCCCGCTTTTAAAATTTCTGGGGGATTCTTGTTAAGTAGAGATGGAACATGTGTCAAAACGAATTGTGTTTTGGGATATCTACGAAACCTGAATGTCAAATAATGGTTTTAATGTGAGAAGTTGGAGCTTTTCTATAATATTTGCGCACGATATCTATGCGTAAGACATGTTTTGGGAGTGAACAAAGTATTGGGAGAGTTTAAGAGAAATGTCTTTTACAAGTCTATAAACTTTATTTAGATAGATTATTCTCCCAATTCGATCATATTTGTAAAAGCAACATTCAGATAAAATCTATCAGTTGCTTGAATTTCAGAATGGTACTTAACTGGTGTAATTTGTGACAGCTATTGTGTAGTGGAGTAGGGATATTTTGTAGCGTAGTAAATATATTTTGTGTGTTCTTTTTCTTTATGGGTGAAGATATTTCTTGCAAAAGACCTTGCCTTGGAGACCAGAGATTCTCAAGCCGAGCTATGGGATAGAATTTTGAAGGATGATTACATGAAATATGCCGTTGAGGAAGGCTTCTATTCTATTAGATATATCCTTTTGAGCATACTGGACGTTGAAGGAAATACTGAAGGGAAAAAATGGTAAATTTTATCAGATGCTTAATTTGAAATGTATTTATCTTCAGATGCCATGCTATCTTCATAGGATTTTGAAAAACACCTCAGGGTTGAAAGTGTGTATGAACACATCCATGGGAGCATAGAGAGGGGGCGTGTTACTGATGACATCAGCCTCTATTACCTGCCCCATTTAATTCAGAAAGTTACTGCCCTCCTTGGAATCTTGGTAAATGACAATCTATGACCTTTTTGGAATTGTTTTCCGCCCACATACTATTTAATTGTGTGTTGATTTTCCTTTTTACTTTCTAACGTATTCCACTTGAATTCTGGCTTCCTTTTTGAAAGTACCTGAGCTTTGCATTCCTGTTATTGGTTAATCGTCTTTTCTGATAGAATTGGACGGGGGTTTGATTGCGAGGTTCAAAATTTGTATGATCTCTTTAGTTATTGACAGTTACATTCGTGAAGTTTAATATTATTTATGATTGCCCAATGGTGGAATTTAAGATGACGCGATATAAAATATCATCATTTGGCGTTGACCATTGGCATTACATCTCATAAAACCGTGATGGTTGAGCTCAGAATTATAAATAATAGGACTAATTTCCGGAATTTTTGAGATTATTATTTGTCTGTTTGAACGATGTCGTGTCTCTGTCTGTTTATCTGCGTTCGGTTTCTGTGCAAACGGATGTCTCATAACTCCAATTCCTTTTTGCTCAATTTCTTTGTACTTACATGCAGAAAAAGGATCGCACGCCGGAACTTGAAGCAGGTGGTGTTAAAGCTTTGCTAGATCTGTATGAAACAATGCATCTTGATATCCTAATCATCAACAAGAGGTTTGTTTCAAATAGAAGCATTACTTTGCTGCGATTTTCTTTCTTTTCTTTTTCTCAATTATCTGCCAATGGAATGGTAAGTCACATGAATTTTTATTAAGGGCTTGGACTGAGGGAAGCCTTTTCCAAAAGCTGAAGTGGCCCGACGATCTGGAGTTGGTAAGTTTCTATGGCATCGATCTGTTTTGATCTCAAAGACTCAATGAGCTACTTAATGATTGGGGTTTGTGGCCAACTTCTAAACTTGTGTAGAAAGCGCAAGTGAGTAGATTATATTCACTTCTGACCATCAAAGAGTCTGCTGCAAGTATTCCAAAAAATCTAGAGGCTCGCCGACGACTGGAATTTTTCACTAACTCGCTCTTCATGGAGATGCCAGTTGCCAAGCCTGTTCGAGAGATGTTATCATTTAGGTGCTTTTCTTGCTTTTACATTAGTATTTTTAGTCATGCCTCTATGTCCGATTGAAGTAAACAAATTTGTCCTATCCTGTGCTTATGTATATTTATCTATCTGTGCAGTGTTTTCACTCCATACTATTCTGAGATTGTGCTTTACAGCATGCCCGAGTTACTTAAGAAAAATGAAGATGGAATTACTACTTTGTTTTATCTTCAAAAGATATACCCAGGTATCTATGGCCTTATACGGTGCAGCAGTTCAGCTTGTGATATGAAAGCTACAAAACATCTTTGCTTTTCTAGTTTCCTTCTCCAACTGAGTTTCGTTACGTCCATTTCAGCCTTAGAAATATGTCATCCCGCAACATCAGTCTTTGAAATGTTCCACTGGCCTATGTTTATTATGTTGATCATGATGACAAGATATCGACGTGCCTTACTTTTTAATCTATTTAGTATTGTTGGAAGAGCATCATTATTTGTTCTTCGGATTGTAGATCTATCAATGATTTTAATGCCATCTTTTAGCCCGTCCTTTTGTGTTAATTCAACTAGTATAATTTTATATAATATTTGTTTGTTTTGATCGTATTTATATGAAGTGCACATAGATAAATATCTTCGTGGATCTCATATTCTATCACCTTCTGTCGATCGCTGTATACAGTTATCTATGGCCTTTTACTTTCGTTTGATTTTAACCTTCTCAAGTATGTCACGCAATGTAATTTCTGTACTTTATTGTATTGATGTTATGTTAAGCCATCAGTAGTTTGTGTCCGTCTTATTTATTGTGGGCGTTATCCCATTTTCCTGAAGTTTTCCCAGCTTATTCTGCGCATGCTATTGACTGTCTTTGTAATACAGACGAATGGAAGAATTTCCTTCTCCGGATTGGACGTGATGAGAATTCATCAGAGTCAGAACTTAGTGATAATCCTGAGCACATTCTCGAATTACGGTTTTGGGCTTCGTATAGAGGGCAAACATTAGCCAGAACTGGTATCTTCTGCTTTTATCTTTGTGGTTTAGGATGTAATGCATTTTGTCTATGGAAAGCTTTTGCCTTGGTCTACTAGTTGATGCAATGTAATGCTCATCCCAGTACATTACTGCTTATTTGGATTGAATTTTTAAGAATCACTCACATTTCATGAGTTTGTAGCTTTTCAACCCACTTCCAAACTCCCAGGAAGTAGTAAGATCCTGTATATTGATAATATTAATTATCCTATTGATTGCACGTTTTTTAATGTATGGCCCAAATGGCATAGGATTGAGATATTTCAGTCATGTCCATCACTTGGCCCACTAATGTTGCATTAACATGCAAAACATAAATTTATAATCCGTTTTTATATGTGACCGTTTGATGCTTGCATGTCATTAACTGATTGCCAAGGGTTTATACCTTTATCTTAGATTTTCAATGTATCATACATGTTAGTTCCTTTGGGCTTCATGTTATCCGTTACTTTATCCATGAAAGCTGATAAAAGCTATCGGTCGATGGCTAAAGTTATTTATCTGGTCAAGTGATTTGTTATTGTCAATCAGAGGGAAGGTTTAGGCCCAAACATAATTACATTGTCATGTTGATGCAGTTCGCGGAATGATGTATTATAGGAAAGCTCTGATGCTCCAAGCATATTTCGAGCGAATGTCAGCTGGCGGTATGTGATGTGGACAATTATAGTCGCTCCTTTTTCTAATGCTCGACTCTAGGTTACTAAGTTTAATCAAATTCCAGACGTGGAAGCTGGTGTTGCTGGTAATGAACCAGCTGATGTTCAAGGTTTTGAACTGTCACCAGAAGCAAGAGCTCAAGCAGATCTTAAATTTACATACGTTGTAACCTGTCAGATCTATGGAAAGCAGAAAGAAGAGCACAAACCTGAGGCTGCTGATATTGCTTTGTTAATGCAGAGGTTCTACAATTGTTTGAAGTTATATTTGGATAAAACTCGACCTCTCCATCAATTGCTTTTATTAATAGTGTGGCCAACTTGATGTTGAAGTATACTCTAGCTGGGACGTATATATTTTTATTATTCAAAAAAGTTGCAGTGGAAAAGATTGGTAAATTCTGGGGCATGGTTAAGCGAATATGGAAAGCATTAAATGTGATTTGTCTTTGTGATGATAAATGCCTATGTTTCTAAAACTGATTTAGTTTAGTTCTTGATACATGTTACACGGTAATGAAGTTCTTTGTCTTGTTAAAAAGTGGGAGTGAATAAATTTGATAAAATATATTAAGTTAGCCGAAGTTAAGCTAATGGAAAGCCTGGAATATGATTTATTTTGTTGCCTAAGTTTCTGACCATTAATAATATTTTATTATGTCTTACACAGGAATGAAGCTCTTCGTGTTGCTTATATAGACGTGGTTGAAACTCTTAAAGAAGGAAAAGTCCACACAGAGTATTTCTCAAAACTTGTGAAGGCTGATATCAATGGAAAGGATAAGGTTGTTATTTCCCTTCTCTGTTTTAATGTCAGGTCCAATTTTTGTCTTGGTTGTGTTTGGGATCTGATAATTTTCTCATATCTAACTGCAAAATGAGGAAAAGGATGACTAATCTTATTAATTTTTCTCCGGTCTCCGACTCGTCAGCTAGACAACGAGTTTGAGAAATGCATTATTTGACAGCTGCCATGTACTACAAGAATAGAATTACCTTGGAAGTACATCATAGTAATTGATGCAATCTTTTATTAATTTTGATTTTTTGTTCCTGCTTCTTCTGCGATTGTAATCTGTTGCTTCTTTATTCCGTTCCGGTGACCCTTAATTGAAAAATTTTAAATCCTCTCTTTAAAATTTTCATTTTTCATAGCATCAGTTATTTGTCCACTGCAGTGAAACATTTCCCTGGTCAAATACTGAGTTAATTTTCAAAACATTGCAGGAAGTCTATTCGATAAAGTTACCGGGAAATCCCAAAATTGGTGAAGGGAAACCAGAAAATCAGAATCATGCTGTAATCTTTACTCGTGGAGATGCTGTTCAGACTATTGACATGAATCAGGTCTTTATTAGGGACTAGTTACTAACTTGTGATTATTGCACTGTATATCCTCCTTAGTCCCTGGTCTGGCAATGTTACTTGATATTTTTTGATATCCACATGGCACTTGCTCTGAAACTCGATGTTACATGGGTGTATGTGTTTCCGTTCCTTGAATATACTAGTTTGTATCTTATTGCTTAACGTTCGTATCATTATATTCTATCATCTTCTTTGCGATTTTGACTTCATTCACGACCTGAAGGCATAAATTTTTTCTGCATCTTTCATTGGTGCCTATATTTCGTTTGCACAGGACAATTATTTTGAGGAAGCATTGAAGATGAGAAATCTTCTTGAAGAGTTTCACCGTGATCATGGATTACGTCCCCCCACTATTCTTGGTGTCAGGGAACATGTCTTTACTGGAAGGTATTTCCAGTATATGTGCAATATATATATAATATATACATATAAGTGTATGTTTGTATGCATGTAAGCTGCCAGTGATGCTGTCTCTATATCCTTCACAGCAGCTATAACTTTACTATCTTGATGCAGTGTCTCTTCATTAGCATCCTTCATGTCCAATCAAGAATCAAGTTTTGTGACTATGGGTCAACGTGTTCTGGCAAATCCTCTGAAGTGAGTTTTGTTACGTGATCCTATAATGCGAAATAGTCCACACTTCGTGAGATATTGTTCTAGTTATGGATTCTTAAAAAACCCTCTGCCCTGGCCTCTTAAATTTAGAGGAATGAAATAAAACCCAGAGCAGCTAATAATTCAAAGAGCACATTAATTCCGAAAACATCTAGAAACTGCTCCTCTTGGTCTTGATAGCTTTGCAAGTGATCTCTTGTTCAAAGATAATTCAATATCAATTCAGGATATTCGTAGGCATACTTCGACTTTTTGTAATTACACGTATTCTTAAATCAAGCTAATAATTTTGAATCTTTCTCCCAAGTCGATATCCCAGTCTTCGACATGCACGAACCACGTGGTGCTTTTCAGTTTAATGAAGTCATTAGATGAGCAATATTTGTACTATTTGCAGAGTTCGTATGCACTATGGGCATCCAGATGTGTTCGATAGAGTTTTTCATATAACAAGGGGTGGGATCAGCAAAGCGTCTCGTGTAATAAACATCAGCGAAGATATTTATTCGGGTATCAATCTTGATAATATTCTTTTTTTCAAACAAGCATCATCTGATTTTAAGCAGTCATAAATATTAATCTACAAAATATTTTTTCTGGTGTTAGACATTGTAAGCCTATCTGCATGCAATGCAAATGTCCCTGTCCTTCTGTTATCGTATTTTTAATAACAGTTTGATGTGTTATCACTGGTTGCAAGGACTCGGAAATGTACTTTTTCCCCGGCATTCTGTTTTATAAGCTCCACGTGGCCATTGGTTTAACCCACTTTTATTTTAAGGCTCCATGGTACAACACACCTGAAGTTACAATCATTAGATATATAGATTCTGTTTCTGAAATGCAGGCTTTAACTCAACATTACGCCAAGGAAATGTTACTCACCATGAATATATCCAGGTAAATGCCATATTCACATAAAGCTTGGAGATAATGTGTGCAATTGACAATTGGTTCTTGCAAATTTGCAGGTTGGTAAGGGGAGAGATGTTGGACTTAATCAGATTGCAGTTTTTGAGGGAAAGGTTGCTGGAGGAAATGGTGAGCAAATTCTTAGTAGGGATGTTTATAGGCTGGGACAGCTCTTTGATTTCTTCCGGATGCTTTCATTCTATTTTACGACTGTTGGATTCTATTTTTGCACCATGGTTAGCAATTCAATTACTCGGAAATGGATTTTTTTTTGCTCTTTCTAATTTAACTTTTAACTATATCTGGATTTTTATGTGTGTGTATTTATCATATGTTAAACCGGTTATTACACAAGTTATGTTTTTGTTTTTGCAGTTGACAGTGCTCTGTGTATATGCTTTTCTTTACGGAAGGCTTTACCTGGTAAACATATCCTTCCTACAAATCCAGCTGGACATGAAAATTTCTTTAGTCCACTTCTCTTATAAACAGGTTTGTTACGCTTTGGCAATCCGCTAATACTGGCATGAACTTTCTTTAAGGCATTATCTGGAGTTGGTGAAACCATCCAAGACAGAGCACAGATATTGGAGAATACATCACTAGATGCGGCTTTGAATGCACAGTTCTTGTTTCAAATTGGTGTCTTTACTGCGGTGCCAATGATTTTATGCTTCATCTTGGAACAAGGATTTCTGAGGGTATGCCTACTTCATGTATTATTCTTTATGTGAATATTTTTACGGGACATATTTATCCTCCTGCTTGGTTGAAATCTGTAAGTAGATGACCAGTTTACTGTGTCCGTTTTGTAATAAATGGTCAAGCTAAGGCCTGATCATGATTTCCATTAATTGGAAGCTTCTCTATTTTCATGCTTCAGTTTTCCCCGGAAAACTTAATATACTTCTGCGACAATATCATATGAGTATTCCCTTTCCTAATGCAGGCTGTGGTTAGCTTCGTCACAATGCAATTCCAGCTTTGTACTGTTTTCTTTACCTTTTCATTGGGCACCAGGACACACTACTTTGGTCGAACTATACTGCACGGTGGTGCGAGGGTATGTGTTTTCTATGCCCCCTTGTCATGGAACTGTATGTGTTGAATAACAATTACTAAAGGAGTGGAAACCTTTTTGCAGTACCAAGCTACTGGTAGGGGATTTGTGGTCCGCCACATCAAGTTTACTGAAAATTACAGGCTCTATGCGCGAAGCCATTTTGTTAAGGGGTCTGGTCTCTTGTCTTTATGCCTTACTTTTATATATTCTCTCTCTGCTCAGTTATGCGTGTGTCTCACAGTTCTAAATTTATGCAGCATGGAAATCGCACTCCTATTGGTGGTATACCTTGCTTATGGATTTAATCAAGGCGCATTCTCTTATATTCTTCTCACCGTTAGCAGTTGGTTCTTAGCTTTTTCATGGCTGTTTGCTCCGTACTTGTTCAATCCATCTGGATTCGAGTGGCAGAAGTAAGTACTTGCATTCTAAGTTCTTATTTGCATGTTTTTTTTTTTCCTCTTTTTATCTATTCTCAAGAATCAGAATTTCCTCTACATCATCAGGACGGTTGAGGACTTTCGGGATTGGACCAACTGGCTTCTTTACAGAGGTGGAATAGGAGTTAAAGGAGAAGAAAGCTGGGAGGCTTGGTGGGATGAAGAATTGGTACGGACCATTTTGGTTTCTTTTGTGGTTTTCTTTGTTATGCTCATGATAGGATCCTTATCTAGATGTTCCTGTGGTAGCATGATTTTTTAATGCCTGAAGCATCCCGTTGGGAATTTGTATATCTTTGCCCAAGTGTTTTCTCATTTTGGCGATTCCTGTATTGTTTACCTTTATTCCCTGGTGCACATCATTGACGCAGCTGTCTTGTTTGACCCTGAAATAAGCGTTTTAAACACCTTTGTTCTCGTGAAATTTCTTTCCAGTTTGTTTTGCCTGTGCCAGATGTATATCCTGTTTGGTTTCTCAAGTGGTATTTTGATATTTACTTTGAATGCAGTCTCATATAAGGAACTTCAGTGGGAGATTGATGGAAACCATTCTGAGCCTACGATTTTTCATCTTCCAGTACGGAATTGTGTATAAGTTGGATGTGCAAGGAACAAATACATCACTTTCGGTAATGCTTCTGTCTTAAATGAGCATTCCTTCCCATTTTATAATATCTAGTTGTTTCCATTTATATATCTGAACCATATCGCCATCATCACAATGGGCCGTGATTGAAGGAAGAGCCTTCAAGATGATAGCATGGGAATGTTATGCTTTCCGTGAACAAATAGTAATGAGAATTAATCGACTGTAATTCATTCAGGATAGGAAGGCTAGTTATACTAATATCTATCTGATGAGTATGCAAAATTGTATTGTTTATGGAATATTGCTTTTTGTACACGTAAGAGTTCCATCACTTCATTTCTGGAGATCCGTTGATAGATTCAGTTTCAGCTAATGCCGGTAAATGACATCGGACCTTCTGCATGTGTGAACTTAAGAAGTTCTCTTCTCAATAGTATGTTCGAGAGAAAATAGTTTATGCTCAAATGAGTTAGATCTTCTACAAGGGATCTGGAAGCATCCCTTGAATGTTTGCAGCTAACTGTTTCATTATGTCCTTTTCAGTATTACGGATTTTCATGGGCGGTATTTGCTGGGCTCATTTTGCTTTTCAAGGTATGTTAACGTGCATTTAGTTGCATTCTTGTTTGGATCAATAAAGGCACACGTTTTTATCAATTTTTTTGGGATGTCCTCATCAGGTTTTCACTTTCAGTCAGAAGATGTCCGTTAATTTCCAATTGCTTCTGAGGTTTGTCCAAGGACTTGTTTTCTTGCTAGCTGTTGCTGGGTTGACTCTCGCCATTGTCCTCACAAACCTCTCAATCACCGATGTATTTGCTTGCATCTTGGCTTTCCTGCCTACTGGTTGGGGAATTCTGTCGGCAAGTTCATCTTCTTATTACACTAACTACTTTTTATCTGTCTATTCTAAAGTTGATAATATCCTCCATTCGGTTGTCTATTGTTACAAGAAGTGTTTTAATATTTCAGATTGCTTGTGCTTGGAAGCCAATTGTGAAGAAACTGAGACTGTGGAAGTCTATTAGGTCAATTGCACGGTTATACGATGCAGCGATGGGAATGATTATATTCATCCCGATTGCTTTGTTTTCGTGGTTCCCATTCGTTTCGACATTCCAAACGAGGCTTATGTTCAACCAAGCCTTCAGCAGAGGTCTCGAGATTTCTCTTATTCTTGCTGGAAACAACCCAAACACTGCCATCTGATGATCGATCGCCTCTCACAATTCACAAACCGTTTCGTCATTTCATTCATTATCTGCAGTTATGTCGGATTCTCTTTGGAATGTTGGTTTCTACTGCTTTTTCATGACAACCCAATTTTCAGTACCTTCCCATCTCTAACGTGGACGCGTATGTGTGATGACATTGTTTGTATCTTGAAGAGTCGAAGTGGATAATGGTGTGCTTTCTACGGTTTTTCAATTTGTGTGTTTATTATTAATACCTGCTTACCTTGTTTTTCCCATCCTGTATTAGTTATTATAACGATTTGAAGACATATTTATTTAGTGTATTTTCAACCCACAACGCAAAGTATACTTAATTTATCTAAAAATTCACTTACAATGCTTTTTTATTCCAACCCACTAATTCGATTTTCTAAATTAATTTTTACTTTAGGCTGCTTTAGTTTGTAAACATTATATAAGAGTAATTTAGAGAAAAATACCTAAATAGAGTTTAAATAGGGATCAGTCCCTACAGGATTTGTTTTAGGGTTAATTTGGATTCAGGCCCTATTATGCATGTTTCGACATAGTTCAGGCCTCATATAGTTTGTTTTTGGACAGAAGGACCTAAGTAACGAAAATATAAGTTTGAAGGACCCATGTGATAAGAAATGACAATTCTATCCTTCATAGGTGCTAAAAATTACAACAATTTGCCATCGTCTCCTCCGTTCGATTTAGGGCTGCTGTGAGGACTCTAGAACAGAACGAATATCGTTGTTTATGTGCAAATAAGATGGGATCGACTTCGATTCCTCATGGGTAGTTATAATAAACGAATAATTTAAAGTGTAAGAAGAAATAATGTCGAAATTCCACTTCGAAAAACCGAAAATATAAATGGACCAAGTATCGAATTTAATGGCCGATTAAGACGAAAATGAGTGAATTTGATAATGGGTCTTAATAATGAACTAGAATTTTTGAGTTTAACAAAGAAATGGTGAAGAATTTTGAATCAAAATCTTTTATGCGACGTATATTGAAGATTTTCTGAACACGATATCTGGGTAACAAGTCAGGCAATTTAAGTATGTAGGAAAGATAGTAACAGATATGACTACAACAGTAACAAATATAACAATCGTAGTAACACTTACCACTGAAAAAAAGTAAATTGTTGAATACCAATTCTTTGTTACAGAAATCAGCAATGACTCTAAAAAATGGTGAAAGTAGCAGAAACGTCGATGTTATTGACCGAATTAGGTTAATTAGGTTTATACCGAACTATTACTTCAAACCCAATTCGAAAATCTGGTGTTGGAATCTCAGCTTTAATTGTCGAAATTGAGAAATAGTTGACCCTAATCTCATATTATTGAACAGTCCCTGAGTAACAAATATTAAAAGGTGATAACAATTCTATATTTTCTAATACCAAATCACTGAAAGTTAGTAACTAAAGAGTAAATTAAAATAACAAAATTTTCAGTAAAAATAACATATCTGGAAAATGATTATTATAACAATAAAATCGATTTTTTTGACAAAATTTACAGTACATATTCAAAGTAACGAATAGGGGGCTATTAGTGACAAAACCACCCAAATCGCTAACCCTAATCGACGAGACGATTTCGCCATCCCACCAGCGGCGACGACGAGCGGCGACGACGAGCGGCGACGAGCAGCGACGACGAGCGGCGACGACCTCGAGCAGCGAGCAAACCCCCAATTACTTCCTTCCAAGCAAGCGACGACGACAATGGTGAAGAAATCGAAGAAAGCAGCGAGCCATCCCACGAGCAGCGACGAGGAGCAGCGACGAGCACGTTTAGCGAGCCATCCCACGACGAGCATGGCCAAAAGATCGAAGAAAGCAGCGACGAAGAAGGAGAAAATGTCGACACCGAAGCCGAAGGGTTCCAATGAAGCGAGACCCATCCCACGACCCCGATGTCAACCCAGATTTTTCGTTGAAAATGTCGGGCCGATTTATGCTGGAGCAAGCGACGAGCATAAGGAGGCGGTTCAAAGGACGCCATTCGCTTCTTTCCTTCGTATCGTCCCGTGCGAGATAGGAAGTGCGCGCCTCGTGGGTATGATGAAACGCTTTACCCCGGACGGTAAATTTTTTAGATTCGGGCACGATACTGTGATTCCATTTTCCGTTTTAGAGTTTTCTGTGTTTATGGGGTTAAGGGCAAATGGGATGTTTGTAGACTTAAATTACAAAACTGTGCTGAAGGATGTTGATTTTGTGAAGAGGTTGTTTCCCGGTACATCTCGACTGTTTCGAGATGACGTGCTGAAGAAGATGGGGGAATTATCGCGTTTGGGGGATAGAACTAGCTTAGAAGACTTTAGTCGAATGTATATATTGTTAGTCTTTATTTGTATTCTATTCCCCACGTCGAACTACTGTTTCCCGTCGTTCGTCTTTGAGTACATCGACCGGTTGGACGAGGTGAAGGACTACGCCTGAGGTAAGGCAGTCCATTCTTTCTTGATGAGGTCAATCTTGCAAAATCCACAATACGTGGAAGGGTGCACCCTCGGATTAATGGTAAGTCATTCCTTTCTAGTTTAATGCGTGTTATTCATTACTGAGTTCTTCACTTTTGCATGTGTTGTGATTGTATATTCAGGTTTGGGTTTATGAGCATGCTCCTCGACTCGGTAAAGCTCTATCGATTACTGGCATGCCTCGTTTCACGAGGTGGCGGCCAGCCGAACAAGAAATGGAGCAAGCTATTGAGCTGTTGAACGAAGATGATGTCGTAAACCCAATCTATGTGTGGCGGAATGAGTATGAGGCGTTCTGCACATTAACCGACAACATGAGGGTTCCTACTTTGGAGACGACAGACAAAAAGTCTACCAAGGAGAAAGCCGAGGAGACAGCCGAGGAGAAAGCCGAGGAAAAAGCTGTTGGTGACGAGGGTGGTCATACGGAGAACGCTGAGGAGAAATTGTATGGTGACGAGGGTGGTCGTACGGAGAACGCTGAGGAGAAAGCTTTTGGTGACGATACTGGTCGTCCTCACACGCCTACGGAGAAAGCTGTTGGCGATGATTGTGCTCGTATGGAGACTGCACCGATCGATGAGTTTGTGGAGCAGGCTGAGGTGGTGAAGGAAATGGAAAAGGAAGTACCTGCTACCGAGGAGGCAGAAGCTGATGCTGTCCGAGCTGAGAAGCAAGCTGATGCTGTGGCTGAGGAGCAAGTTGCTGTTGTGGAAGTGGCAAATGTTGGAGCTGTGTTGAAGCAAGCTGAGATGTAGCGGGAGCACACCAGTGTTGAGGTGGATGAGAGGATAAGATCTGTGGTGTCAGCTGTGTTGAGGTCGTTCACTATTGCGACGGTGGATCAAGAATACAAACAATTTGACGCTGTGAAGGAATCTCTTGAGTCCGGATCAATTGTTTGCACGGTCATGGGAAGGGATAACCGCAAGAAGAAGAAGCTGACCGACTTTGTAACGCCTCCAGGGAGCACGACGCCGGTGAAGAAGAAGCGCAAGGGTCAAAAAGGCGCTACAAAAGAGGGAGGGACCGATCGAGGTGTTCGATTGCTCGTCGGGTAAAAAGTTGGATCCTCCCAGGGAGATGTACAGCGGCACGCTCGATAGGGACTTTGACGGAAAGGCATCCCTATCCCCGAAAGAGAAAGAGATCGTGGACTGCTTCGTTGCAAACGCCAACTTCAAGTAAGTTGTTGGATTATGTTTTGGATGCGGCGTTATGATATTTATCTTTGAATTCCTTGCAAATGCAGTGCCGTTGTATGGGAGGACAACATCCACCGTTTGTGCGGGTTTCATTTGGTGGAAATGGTGAAGGGGAATGCTATTGTGTCTGATGTTATAGACGCATGGTTTAAATATTTGATGTCTGTGGCTCCCGACTCTGGCACGTACTTCCTTCCTTCCTATGTTTCGGTGAGTTGATTCTAGTCAAATATCATGTTTTTAATTTTGTGGGAGTTAACTAAAACTTTGATTAATTCTTAGCAAAATATTGAGGGGGTGATGTCGAGACTGGGGAGGCGTATCCAGGTAGGAACCAAAAACGGTATGGAGACATTTTTGGAAAAAATGGCCCCTGTTACCAAGACGCAGTTAGAGCATTTTCGGGCGATCGTACAGTCCGAATGGAAGTTTGTTGCGCTGCCATTGAACAATAACAATCATTGGCATCTGCTTGTACTCGACGTCGAAAATAGGTCTTGGCAGCATTATAATTCAATGAGGACGCCGACTGGAACAGCTGTTGCAAACCGTTGTGTAAGTTCGATTTGTAAGTAAATTTTCAAATTCATGTGTTTCTTCGTTGAACGTGATTCGCTGATTATTATGTTATAGGCGCTTGCACTTGGACATTATTTGAAGCATGTGGGGTTGGATCCGAAGTTTGCTTCACCGGCCCTGCCTAAGATTTGTCGCCAGCAAGCCATGGATAGCTTGGATTGTGGCCCGTGGGTGTGCATGTTTGGGTACGTATTATCGAGAGATGATGTTGGTACGTGGGATGAAATCAACAGGACCGGCGACATTCGATCATATCGGCCGCAGATTTTAGCCTGTTTGTTACAATTTGCTGCTAAGTATACCTGAGACTTCTTGTGTAGAATGTTGGTTTCGAAAAGATTTCGCTTATGTTGCTGACAATGTGTGTGCATGATTCTAGTTAACTCTGTTATTTATGGATTTCCTCCAGTAACAGTTTAGCGTGTTATTAGTAACAATTTAACGCTGGTAAAAACAGAAGTGAATACGCAGGTAACAGGTCCGTTCTTGACGAGTAACAGATAACACTGGTGCAATAACAATTTATAATGTAATTAGATTAGTTTATGATTTTCAAATTTTTTATTGTAAACACGCTACATTCAGTATAATATACAAATTCACGAAGTTTTAGATAAAAATATTTTAGTTAATGGCCACCTCTTTTCGTGGAGGGTATGTTGGAAATGAAGAAGTTGATATATAGAGTGAAAAATAAGTAGCTCTCTTGTTGAAATATGGTCATGCTTCTAAGGAGTGTTTCTACGTACACAAAACGAGAAGATACGATCTATTAGTTGTTATTTTACAGTCCAAATGGGCGACCTAACATAAGTGATTAACAAAGTTAATGACATCTTCGATTAATATTAACCGTAAACCTTGTGTTGTTTACTAATTTCGTGCGGTAACAGGTCCACGTATAAATTGTAACAAATTAACAATTTTAGTAACTACAAGCTGGTACTTGGGTAACCGATCAGTACGTGACAGGTAACAGATAGTGCTGTCCCAATAACAATTTAATGTGTAATTAATTTAGTTAATTATTTTCAAATTTTTATACTGCAAACACGCTACATTCAGTACACGAAGTTTTGGATAAAAATATTTTATGTTATGGTTAGATTTTCGTGGAGGTTATGTTGGAATTGAAGAAGTTGAAGTATAGTGTGCTAAATAAAAGCACTCTTCTTGAGAGGATGATCATGCTTCTATGGATTAATCTTCATATGGTAACATCTTCGATTATCATGTTCGTGCGGTAACATCTTATTCAGAGGATGATCATGTCTTGAGAGTATAGTGTTAATGGCATCTTCGATTAATCTTAACCGTAAACCTTGTGTTGTTTACTGATTTCGTGCGGTAACAGTTCAACGTATAAACAGTAACAAATTAACAATTGTAGTAACCAAAACCGTTTTTCGGGTAACAGAGAAATACGTGACAAGTAACAGATAACGCTGTGCAATAACAATTTAATATGTAATTCATTGAGTTTCTGATTTCAGACAGTAACAGTTCAACGTATAACTAGTAACAAACTTACCGTACAGGGTAACAGATAATCTACGCTTGATTTTTTTTTACTTTCCTGCCCAAACCATCATCTCAGGATGGTTTTCCCGCCAGAAGCTTCAATGCCAATTTAGTAACAGATGTAGGCATGAAAGTAACAGAAATGCACATACTAGTAACAGAACCTGAAAATTTTACACAACCCGCCAATGCGAAAAAAATACGCCACACTTTACTCTAAACCCCATTTCAACAAGAAAAATCATCTCTCTTCTTCATTTACTGACCTTGACAGTATCCATGGTCCCACTATGTCAAGAATACATGATTCGATTCTTGCACTTTGTGCATATAAAAGCGAATTTTTTTTGTTCGAGGTAAGAGAAACTTCATCTTTAACAGACCTCTTAGTACTAGTTGCCCAGCGTTTCTCAGATGTCGATAGTAGCTCCATCTCATTGAGATACAAATCACCTCTTAACAACACCAGTATGCAATTGCTTATGGATAGTGATGTGAAGTTCATGGTGAGGTTGCACCACGAGCTAAGAATGAAGGTCATTGACATGATTGTATCTGAACACGGGAATACAACTGAGGATATGCCATCTCAGGTCGGGCCATCACAGGATGAATGTCGAGTTCTCGCGAATGCAAACTCAGTCGACTTTTGGATTCGCGGCATTGAGGGTGAAGGGCAAGTCTTTGAGGGTGCTAATGAGTTTCGAAGCAAGCTTAAGAGGTATGCTGTTGCGAGTAGAAAGTCTTTCAAGTATATAAAAAATGACGTTAAGAAGATCATCGTAGTATGCAGCGTCGATGGATGTAGATGGAGGATATACGCAGCTCACCGGCAATGTGATGGTATGTTTAAGCATAAAAAACTGCAACCTCAACCACACTTGCGGTGAATCCAGTTTACTAATGAGAGACCACCCAAAAGCCGATGCAAAATTGGTTGCCGAGTTGGTTCAGCCGAAGCTGAGCACGGAGCCTCTCTACAAGCCACGCACTATGAAGAATGATATGTTGCGGGAATACGGGGTTGCAATACCATATCAACGAGCTTGGTCAGCGAAGGAAATAGCCTTAAAAAATATTCATGGGATTCAAAGAGGTTCGTATGATAAATTAAGGTGGTACTGCAATGTTGTGCTTCGAACAAATCCAGGTTCATTTGCAGATTGTGAACTTCATCCTGAAACAAACAAATTTAGGAGAATGTTTGTGAGTTTCAATGCGTGTATAATTGGGTTTATAAGGGGTTGTAGACCACTACTCTTCCTTGATGGTACACAAATCAAGAATAAGCACAAAGGGTCCTTACTTACTGCTGTGTCAAAGGATGGAAATGATGGATTGTTTACTGTTGCTTTCGCAGGTTTTGTTATTTCCTTACAATAATTTGTTATTTTTATAGCTTTTTTCGTTACTATCTGTTCATAAATTGTTATTGCACAGTGACTGATGCAGAAACATCCCCTAACTGGGAGTGGTTTCTTTTGAAATTGAGGCACCTCTTATGCTATTATGGAAGAGACAACTTCAGAGATTATACATTTTTTTCCGACCGGCATGAAGGATTTGTTCAAGGCGTGCCCTCAATATTTCCAGGGTCTCACCATGCATATTGTTTAAGACATGTCATTGACAATTTCAAGACTGAGGTACATTATCATGTATTGTTATTTTTAGACTCAATTCAGTTATTTGTTAGTGATGTATTGTTATTTCAGACGAGGGTTTGGTTTTCTTCCACTATCTGTTCAGGTCTTGCGAAAGTACCCATATAAGAACAAAAAAAGTTGGACAACAAAGTTCAAGAAGGCAGCTTACTCTCCTTACTTGGAGGATTTCAGACAATTTCTTAAGGAAGTTCAAACGACATTTCCCGCACACTCAAACTTCATAGGAAAGACGAATCCTAATTGTTGGGCTAACTCCTTATTTCGTGGCAACATATGGGGAATAATTGACAACAACATTACGGAAAGTTGGAATAGTTGGCTTCGTGAGGCTAGGGCTCTACCTATTGTTAGTTTGGTCGATGAGATAAGACGGAAGACAATGATCATGATGAACGACAAACGCACGGAAGCACACCAACAGCTCGGCCGTTTGTGTACGAAGCCGGAGAAGAAGCTGAAATTAAGCATCGATGAATCTCGAACATTGGAGGTCGATAGGTCTGGTGGGTGGCAGTTCGTGGTTTCAGAAAACGGGAGCAAATATGGCGTAGATTTAAACAATAAGAGATGTTCCTGCCGACACTTCGATTTACAGGGGCTTCCGTGTAAGCATGCATGCGCATGCATTCTTTCGATGGGACTTTCTCCATATGAGTTCTGTGACAGCTATTATAGTTTGGTGAAATATCGAGAGGCATACCAGGGTTCTATAAATCCAATTCCTTCTAATGTTGCCATTGAAGATCCTATACCCGAAGACGTCATGGAACCAGACGTTCAAAGACCCCCAGGCCGTCCACAATCGAAAAGAATTCCTTCACAAGTTCAAGACACTCGTCCACTCAAGTGTGGAAGATGTAAAAGGGTCGGGCACAATCGCCGAACATGCAAGGAAGCAATTTAACCGTTGTAGTATTCTTTTTTTCTTTTTTGTCTATTTGATATCAATCTGTCCTTTTTGTCTGATTGATATCAATTGGTAAGTTTTTGGCTTCTCGTTGTGTACGTATTGGATGTTTCTGCCTGTAATAACAAATTACGTGCACACAGTAACATTTCACATATAAATGGTAACAACTTATTGTAGATTAATAACGGTTTCGATACCCACAGTAACGTTTCCATACTCAGAGTAACAGATTTCATACCCCGAGTAACATTTTCGAAACAGTAGAAGTATACCCAAATTATTGAGGTTGACCGTATTGGTTTCGATACAACGAGTCCTTATTGGTTTCGATACCCCCAGTAATCGTTGCCAAAAACAGCTTGGATTTCATCTTATTTTCGCAAATTAGAACCCTACTCATGGTAACAATCATTTTCGGTTTTATAACGATTTTAGTAGATTCAGTAACGGTATTGGTCTATCGAGTAACGGTTCTGGTGGATATAGTAACAGTTTTGTTACTACGAGTAACAGTTTGGACACAGTACAATTATACCCAAATTATTGGGGTCGACCGTATTTTCTCGAAATTAAAAGATGAACAGAGGACGAACGAGCCCACATGTGCCGCACCGAGATGAATATACTATGGGTACTTCGAATTTATACATATTAGATGTAATCGTTGCCAAAAACGGCTTCGATTGGATCTTATTTTCGCAAATTACAACTCTGCACATGGTAACAATTAGTCATAATCTAATAACGGTTTTGGTAGACTTAGTAACGCATGTGGTTGCATTAGTAACGGATTGGATACTATGAGTAACAGTTTGGACACTATAAATATACCCAAAATATTGGGGTCGACCGTATTTTCGCGAAATTAAAAGATGAACATCGAACGAACGAGCAAATAATGTGCCGCACCGAGCTGACCATACTGTACTTTGAATTTATACATATTAGATGTAATCGGTGCTAAAAACGGCTTTGATTTCATCTCATTTTCGCATATTAGAACCCTAAATAGAAAGATAAAAACTCCTAAAAATCTTACATCTTGCTTCGTCAATACCACAATACATCATACCTTACACAGCGAAATTGGTTGGTTAATGGACATTCGAAATTTCGGAGCTCGATTCACTGTAAAAACGAACTTCGTAAAATAAATATTATATGTTGATAACAATTTTCTGCATCGTAGTAACAGATGAGGTATAGAAAATAACAGTTCGTCAGACTTTTATAACAATATAATCTAACTGCATAACAGAAATTCACCGGAAAATAACTGTTAGTTCAGTATGTTATGAAGGGTAATTTCGTCAATACAGATTTTTAAACCTTATCTATGCAATTTAACGCAAAGTTGGTCCTTTAAACTATTGGGAGTTCTGACAGGTACTGAACACTTTAGAAACTTACTGACTAGGGACTGATTAGAAAATTCCCCTTTGTTTTATGAATAATGTCACTAAGTTTAACTCCCTCAACTCGAAATTACGATAATACCCTTTGTCTTTCCCAAATAAAAAAAACAATTAATAAACTAAACTCACGATGGACAGAGGAAGATCCGTTCATTAACATCAATGGAAAAGCAAGAATTAGGAAAATCTCGAGGTTGTCGAACATGAGAAAAAGCAACTAGGCATAAAACAAACCCAAATTGCTCATCTTAATGGAAATCAATCATGTTTTTTTTCTCCCTTTGAAGAAACGGATTTCAGCTTATCCAAACACCGGTCCATCGCAGTTTCAAGGGATTCGAAAAGAGGTTTGGGAAGATTATCCAAATCGTATCATTCCCAGCCGTAGCACTTCTCAGGCTCGGCGTTGATCGGCTCTTGGGTCGGATCGTCGAGCTCGGCGCGCAGGAAAACAGCGATCAATTGAGTGCGCCGCGGGTCGGCCAAGACGTGGTTCGTCCTTTAAGTGAAATAACTTTGCGTATGGGAAGGAGGATGCTGTCCAGATAGGGAAATCACTCCAGAATCGTCCTTCCAATCCAAATGGAGTGGGGATTTCCTCCAAACCGCACCTCTCCATGGGACATCCCGCAGAACCTGCCACAGTTGGGTCTTGTTCTAACTTTTTTGCTTCTCTTGAACTACTTGATGATGCGGACGATTGTTCTCTCCAGGGCCCTTTAAGTGATCCAAACCGTACTGTGGTTATTAAATAGTTCGATTAACTTGGTTAATTTTGTTTCGCGTCTAGTTGATTGTAGCAATAGTGTTTGGAGAGAATGGCAAAAATAGTCACCTTTTTTAAATACAAGGGCAAATCTAGTTAACTTTCTAACAAAGGTGCAAAACTAGATAACTTATTAACTTTTAATTATTATCTTTTCTACTTTGACCACAAAACTATTTCAAATTACAATTTCTACTTTCTCATTACTACAAATAAGCAATATTTTATTGATAATTATATGTTTACCCCTAACTAAATTTAATTATTTTCAATTAAACATTTTAATTAAAACCAACTTTCCTAGGCTAGGCCTTTTGCAGACGTATCAAGCAGGTAACGTCAAGAATCTTTGCATTACATAGAATAAATCTTTTTATTAACATTATTTTATTAAACTCATTTATGTTGATGGTGAGTAATGTCCTTAATTTGTAAGATGTTGATTAAAACCCATCATTTTAGACTTAGATAGCTCGACCATAAACACAAGTATTTTATGCATAAAAATCAGTATTTGTGTCTATAAATTAGGTACTTTCAGTCTTGATTTAGGTATTTTATTGTTGAATTCAATTATTTGACCGTGAATGAATGTGAAGTTGCTAGAAAACTGATTTTATGTTGTTTATGATGAGTAATGTCCTTAATATGTAAGATGTTGATTAAAAACCATCATTTTAGACTTAGATAACTCGACCATATACACAAGTATTTTATGCATAAAAAACAGTATTTGTGTCCTTAAATTAGGTACCTTCAGTCTCGATTTAGGTATTTTATTGCTGAATTCAAGTATTTGACCGCGAATAATGTGAAGTTGCTAGAAAACTCATTTTATGTTGTTGATTATGAGTAATGTCCTTAATATGTAAGATGTTGATTAAACCACTAATTTTAGACTTAGATAACTCGACCATAAACAGAAGTATTTTATACATAAAAATCAGTATTTGTGTCCTTAAATTAGGTACCTTCAGTCTCGATTTAAGTATTTTATTGCTGAATTCAAGTATTTGACCGCGAATAATGTGAAGTTGCTAGAAAACTCATTCTATGTTGTTGATTATGCGTAATGTCCATAATATGTAAGATGTTGATTAAAACCCCTCATTTTAGACTTAGATAACTCGACCATAAACAGAAGTATTTTATGCATAAAAATCAGTATTTGTGTCTATAAATTAGGTACTTTCAATCTTGATTTAGGTATTTTATTGTTGAATACAATTATTTGACCGTGAATGAATGTGAAGTTGCTAGAAAATTGATTTTATGTTGTTTATGATGAGTAATGTCCTTAATATGTAAGATGTTGATTAAAAACCATCATTTTAGACTTAGATAACTCGGCCATATACACAAGTATTTTATGCATAAAAATCAGTATTTGTGTCCTTAAATTAGGTACATTCAGTCTCGATTTAGGTATTTCATTGCTGAATTCAAGTATTTGACCGCGAATAATGTGAAGTTGCTAGAAAACTCATTTTATGTTGTTGATTATGAGTAATGTCCTTAATATGTAAGATGTTGATTAAAACCCCTCATTTTAGACTTAAATAACTCGATCATAAACACAAGTATTTTATGCATAAAAATCAGTATTTGTGTCCTTAAATTAGGTACTTCAGTCTCGATTTAGGTACTTTATTGCTGAATTCAAGTATTTGACCGCGAATAATGTGAAATTGCTAGAAAACTCATTTTATGTTGTTGATTATGCGTAATGTCCTTAATATGTAAGTTGTTGATTAAAACCACTCATTTTAGACTTAGATAACTCGACCATAAACACAAGTATTTTATGCATAAAAATCTGTATTTGTGTCTTTAAATTAGGTACTTTCAGTCTCTATTTAGGTATTTTATTACTGAATTCAAGTATTTGACCGTGAATGAATGTGAAGTTGTTAGATAGCTCGACCAGAAACATGTATGCATAAAAATCAGTATTTGTGTCTATAAATTAGGTACTTTTAGTCTTGATTTAGGTATTTTATTGTTGAATTCACTTATTTGACCGTGAATGAATGTGAAGTTGCTAGAAAACTGATTTTATGTTGTTTATGATGTGTAATATCCTTAATATGTAAGATGTTGATTAAAAACCATCATTTTAGACTTAGATAACTCGACCATATACACAAATATTTTATGCATAAAAAACAGTATTTGTGTCCTTAAATTAGGTACGTTCAGTCTCGATTTAGGTATTTTATTGCTGAATTCAAGTATTTGACCGCGAATAATGTGAAGTTGCTAGAAAACTCATTTTATGTTGTTGATTATGAGTAATGTCCTTAATATGTAAGATTAAGGAATCTCACACGCCTTCAAGCTGATCCAAAGGAATCTCACATGCTCGCCGTCAAGCGAATTTTCAAATATCTCAAGGGAACTCCGAATCTAGGTTTATGGTACCCGATGGAATCAAGCTTTGAACTCGTAGGATACACAGATGCTGATTACGCAGGATGCAAGCTGGACAGAAAGAGCACTTCGACAGTAGAGGCAGAATATGTCGCTGCTGCGAGTTGCTGCTCACAAATTTTGTGGATGAGAACCCAGCTGCGAGATTTTGGCATAACGTTAAATCATATCCCAAATTTTAGTGACTTTAAAAGTGCTATAGCTATAACAAGTAATCCAGTACATCATTCACGCACCAAACATATAGACATTAGATATCACTTTATCAAGGAACATGTGGAACAAGGTACAATCGAAATGCATTTTGTTCACACAGATCTTCAACTTGCCGACCTATTCACTAAGGCATTGGATGAAAAACGATTCCAATTCTTAGTATCTAGGTTAGGCATGTTGAACCATAAGACATGATCGATTGTCCCTACATGAACCTGATATTGTGTAAATAGATCATTTAACTTTTCTCTATATGTTATGAATGTTAAAAATCATACTATTATATCTAGGGGGAGACTAATAAAAATTTATGCATGGATCTAGGGGGAGTCTTTCATTATTATGCACTAATTTAGGGGGAGTCATTGAACGGTCCACACAAATCTAGGGGGAGTCTCTCAAAATTATGCACAAAACAGTTCACACAAGGAGTTTTTATGATTTCTCATCAAATTTAAATTATATAGTATGGTGAAACTCCTTAAATTTCTATCGAAATTAAATTATTCAAATATTTCAAATATCACAAATATTTCTCGGCGAAACTACATATCGCTCGAAATCCTTTCAAATTGATTTGCCAATCGCACTAAACAAGTTTCGATCGACACTGAACTTTAACTCTTGATTTATTATTTTCTCGGCGAAACTGACTTTCGCTCGAAACACGTTTCGATTGAAACTTCAATTTGATTAAATACTTTTATAATTTTATCGGCGAAACTGACTTTCGCTCGAAACACATTTCAATTGAAATTGATTATTAAATCCTTTGAAATTTCTCTCGGCGAAACTGACTTTCGCCCGAAACTCAATTTAATCGATCGAAAATCAAAATTGACTCTTTGGAAGTATTCTCGGCGAAACTGAGACTCTGCTTATTTAAATAGAGTTTCGCCCGAAACACTGTTCTTCTTCATCGATTTTCAAATTCACTCTTAAACCCTCTCTGAAATCGCACACAAACTCATCACAGTCTCACTTTGTTTTACCGATTTTTGCAACTCCAAATCCCTCATTGGTAAGGAAAAACGCTTAATCTACAGCATTTAACTGATAATTTTGTCATTCTTGCAGGTTACGCAGATTAGGGTTGCGTGAGTTCGAGCGAATTACTGTTAAAACGTGTTTTCATCTCGCCTAGATTCGCTCGAAACTAAACTCTAGTTTCAATTTCACATCACAGTCGATCGATTGTTACTGAAAATCTTACTTATTCTATGTTTTCAAATCGACGGATTCTAGGGTTTTACTAGTTTCGATCGAAACAGGGCATTTCAATTTTCAACATAATTTTAATCGTTTTGATTTAACTCTTTCGGCCGAAACTATCTCACAGTTTCGATCGAAACTGAACTTTAACTCTTGATTTATTATTTTCTCGGCGAAACTGACTTTCGCTCGAAACACGTTTCGATTGAAACTTCAATTCGATTAAATACTTTTATAATTTTATCGGCGAAACTGACTTTCGCTCGAAACACATTAACAAAACTGTGAGATAGTGTCTATCGATTAAAATTAATTTTATCGTCAGTTTCGATCGAAACTGTAAGATGTTGATTAAAACCCCTCATTTTAGACTTAGATAACTCGACCATAAACAGAAGTATTTTATGCATAAAAGTCAGTATTTGTGTCCTTAAATTAGGTACGTTCAGCTCGATTTAGGTATTTTATTGCTGAATTTAAGTATTTGACCGCGAATAATGTGAAGTTGCTAGAAAACTCATTTATGTTGTTGATTATTAGTAATGTCCTTAATATGTAAGATGTTGATTAAAACCCCTCATTTTAGACTTAGATAACTCGACCAGAAACACAAGTATTTTATGCATAAAAATCAGTTTTTGTGTCTTTAAATTAGGTACTTTCAGTCTCGATTTAGGTATTTTATTACTGAATTCAAGTATTTGACCGTGAATGAATGTGAAGTTGTTAGAAAACTCATTTATGTTGATGGTGAGTAATGTCCTTAATTTGTAAGATGTTGATTAAAACCCATCATTTTAGACTTAGATAGCTCGACCATAAACATGTATGCATAAAAATCAGTATTTGTGTCTATAAATTAGGTACTTTCAGTCTTGACTTAGGTATTTTATTGTTGAATTCAATTATTTGACCGTGAATGAATGTGAAGTTGCTAGAAAACTGATTTTATGTTGTTTATGATGTGTAATGTCCTTAATATGTAAGATGTTGATTAAAAACCATCATTTTAGACTTAGATAACTAGACCATAAACACAAGTATTTTATGCATAAAAATCAGTATTTGTGTCCTTAAATTAGGTAAGTTCAGTCTCGATTTAGGTACTTCATTGCTGAATTCAATTATTTGACCGCGAATAATGTGAAGTTGCTAGAAAACTCATTTTATGTTGTTGATTATGAGTAATGTCTTTTATATGTAAGATGTTGATTAAAATCCCTCATTTTAGGCTTAGATAACTCGACCATAAACAGAAGTATTTTATGCATAAAAATCAGTATTTGTGTCCTTAAATTAGGTACGTTCAATCTCGATTTAGGTATTTTATTGCTGAATTCAAGTATTTGACCGCGAATAATGTGAAGTTGCTAGAAAACTCATTTTATGTTGTTGATTATGAGTAATGTCCTTAATATGTAAGATGTTGATTAAACCCCTCATTTTAGACTTAGATAACTCGACCATAAACTCAAGTATTTTATGCATAAAAATCAGTATTTGTGTCTTTAAATTAGGTACTTTCAGTCTCGACTTAGGTATTTTATTCCTGAATTCAAGTATTTGACCGTGAATGAATGTGAAGTTGGTAGAAAACTCATTTATGTTGATGGTGAGTAATGTCCTTAATTTGTAAGATGTTGATTAAAACCCATCATTTTAGACATAGATAGTTCGACCATAAACAGAAGTATTTTATGCATAAAAATTAGTATTTGTGTCCTTAAATTAGGTACGTTCAATCTCGATTTAGGTATTTTATTGCTGAATTCAAGTATTTGACCGCGAATAATGTGAAGTTGCTAGAAAACTCATTTTATGTTGTTGATTATGAGTAATGTCCTTAATATGTAAGATATTGATTAAAACCCCTCATTTTAGACTTAGATAACTCGACCATAAACTCAAGTATTTTATGCATAAAAATCAGTATTTGTGTCTTTAAATTAGGTACTTTCAGTCTCGACTTAGGTATTTTATTCCTGAATTCAAGTATTTGACCGTGAATGAATGTGAAGTTGGTAGAAAACTCATTCATGTTGATGGTGAGTAATGTCCTTAATTTGTAAGATGTTGATTAAAACCCATCATTTTAGACATAGATAGCTCGACCATAAACAGAAGTATTTTATGCATAAAAATTAGTATTTGTGTCCTTAAATTAGGTACGTTCAATCTCGATTTAGGTATTTTATTGCTGAATTCAAGTATTTGACCGCGAATAATGTGAAGTTGCTAGAAAACTCATTTTATGTTGTTGATTATGAGTAATGTCCTTAATATGTAAGATATTGATTAAAACCCCTCATTTTAGACTTAGATAACTCGACCATAAACTCAAGTATTTTATGCATAAAAATCAGTATTTGTGTCTTTAAATTAGGTACTTTCAGTCTCGATTTAGGTATTTTATTCCTGAATTCAAGTATTTGACCGTGAATGAATGTGAAGTTGGTAGAAAACTCATTTATGTTGATGGTGAGTAATGTCCTTAATTTGTATGATGTTGATTAAAACCCATCATTTTAGACATAGATAGCTCGACCATAAACACAAGTATTTTATGCATAAAAATCAGTATTTGTGTCTATAAATTAGGTACTTTCTGTTGATCTAGGTATTTTATTGTTGAATTCAATTATTTGACCGTGAATGAATATGAAGTTGCTAGAAAACTGATTTTATGTTGTTTATGATGAGTAATGTCCTTAATATGTAAGAAGTTGATTAAAAACCATCATTTTAGACTTAGATAACTCGACCATATACACAAGTATTTTATGCATAAAAATCAGTATTTGTGTCCTTAAATTAGGTACGTTCAGTCTCGATTTAGGTATTTTATTGCTGAATTCAAGTATTTTACCGCGAATAATGTGAAGTTGCTAGAAAACTCATTTTATGTTGTTGATTATGAGTAATGTCCTTAATATGTAAGATGTTGATTAAAACCCCTCATTTTAGACTTAGATAACTCGACCATAAACACAAGTATTTTATGCATGAAAATCAGTATTTTTGTCTTTAAATTAGGTACTTTCAGTCTCGATCTAGGTATTTTATTACTGAATTCAAGTATTTGACCGTGAATGAATGTGAAGTTGCTAGAAAACTCATTTATGTTGGTGGTGAGTAATGTCCTTAATTTGTAAGATGTTGATTAAAACCCATCATTTTAGACTTAGATAGCTTGACCATAAACACAAGTATTTTATGCATTAAAATCAGTATTTGTGTCTATAAATTAGGTACTTTCAGTTGATCTTGGTATTTTATTGTTGAATTCAATTATTTGACCGTGAATGAATATGAAGTTGCTAGAAAACTGATTTTTATATTGTTTATGATGTGTAATGTCCTTAATATGTAAGATGTTGATTGAAAACCATCATTTTAGACTTAGATAACTCGACCATATACACAAGTATTTTATGCATAAAAATCAGTATTTGTGTCCTTAAATTAGGTACGTTCAGTCTCTATTTAGGTATTTTATTGCTGAATTCAAGTATTTGACCGCGAATAATGTGAAGTTGCTAGAAAACTCATTTTATGTTGTTGATTATGAGTAATGTCCTTAATATGTAAGATGTTGATTAAAACCCCTCATTTTAGACTTAAATAACTCGATCATAAACACAAGTATTTTATGCATAAAAATCAGTATTTGTGTCCTTAAATTAGGTACTTTCAGTCTCGATTTAGGTATTTTATTACTGAATTCAAGTATTTGACCGTGAATGAATGTGAAGTTGCTAGAAAACTCATTTATGTTGATGGTGAGTAATGTCCTTAATTTGTAAGATGTTGATTAAAACCCATCATTTTGGACTTAGATAGCTTGACCATAAACACAAGTATTTTATGCATTAAAATCAGTATTTGTGTCTATAAATTAGGTACTTTCAGTTTATCTTGGTATTTTATTGTTGAATTCAATTATTTGACCGTGAATGAATATGAAGTTGCTAGAAAACTGATTTTATGTTGTTTATGATGAGTAATGTCCTTAATATGTAAGATGTTGATTAAAAACCATCATTTTAGACTTAGATAACTCGACCATATACACAAGTATTTTATGCATAAAAATCAGTATATGTGTCCTTAAATTAGGTACGTTCAGTCTCGATTTAGGTATTTTATTACTGAATTCAAGTATTTGACCGTGAATGAATGTGAAGTTGCTAGAAAACTCATTTATGTTGATGGTGAGTAATGTCCTTAATTTGTAAGATGTTGATTAAAACCCATCATTTTAGACTTAGATAGCTTGACCATAAACACAAGTATTTTATGCATTAAAATCAGTATTTGTGTCTATAAATTAGGTACTTTCAGTTGATCTTGGTATTTTATTGTTGAATTCAATTATTTGACCCTGAATGAATATGAAGTTGCTAGAAAACTGATTTTATGTTGTTTATGATGAGTAATGTCCTTAATATGTAAGATGTTGATTAAAAACCATCATTTTAGACTTAGATAACTCGACCATATACACAAGTATTTTATGCATAAAAATCAGTATTTGTGTCCTTAAATTAGGTACGTTCAGTATCGATTTAGGTATTTTATTGCTGAATTCAAGTATTTGACCGCGAATAATGTGAAGTTGCTAGAAAACTCATTTTATGTTGTTGATTATGAGTAATGTCCTTAATATGTAAGATGTTGATTAAAACCCCTCATTTTAGACTTAGATAACTCGACCATAAACACAAGTATTTTATGCATGAAAATCAGTATTTGTGTCTTTAAATTAGGTACTTTCAGTCTCGATTTATGTATTTTATTACTGAATTCAAGTATTTGACCGTGAATGAATGTGAAGTTGCTAGAAAACTCATTTATGTTGATGGTGAGTAATGTCCTTAATTTGTAAGATGTTGATTAAAACCCATCAAAATATAAATGAGAGAGGACACGTGTCAACACGACAGCAGACCTACATTTCCTTAGATATATAAGATAGCTCGACTATAAACACAAGTATTTTATGCATAAAAATAAGTATTTGTGTCTATAAATTAGGTACTTTCAGTCTTGATTTAGGTATTTTATTGTTGAATTCAGTTATTTGACCGTGAATGAATGTGAAGTTGCTAGAAAACTGATTTTATGTTGTTTATGATGAGTAATGTCTTTAATATGTAAGATGTTGATTAAAACCCCTCATTTTAGACTTAGATAACTCGACCATAAACACAAGTATTTTATGCATAAAAATCAGTATTTGTGTATTAAATTAGGTACTTTCAGTCTCGATTTAGGTATCCTATATATCTAAGGAAATGTGGGATTGCTGTGGTGTTGCCACGTGTCCTGCAACCTGAAATATTTAATTAAAAAATTTATTATTTTTAAAACCACTCTACTCTCAAAATACCTAGTCAAACCACGTTGAGAATCCTCATTCAAAAAACCGCACACCACTATCGATAAAAAACCGGTTTTACACTATTTACGTTTCCTTTCTTTGTGAAATAGTCAAATTTATTTTTAATATTTTAATCTTGCCATGTACCAACGCACTAGGATTATAATCAGTTATTAGTATACACTGCTCCCATCTACATCATCTGTTCGTCATATATCAGATTCCTCATTAGCAATCAAATCAAGGTATGTAATACTCATATCCAAGTCTCTATCAACTAATAGGTAACAAGTCTCTATCAACTAATAGGTACTTGGCTTACTATGTTTACTTCCATTGATTACATTTACCCACATTCTTACGTATTATCCTCTTCATTGATTGATCGTATTTTACTAATATTGATGCTCAACTAAACACACTTTCTCTCTTGCAGATTGATCGTCCGTCATGTTTCATAAATAAACATCCATAATTTGGGTTGGGGAATAATATTAGGACTATATGCCACAACATAAGATATTTAAAGGTTTGCAAGCTTATTTAATTACCATTAATTCATTCATATCTGATCATCAAAATAATGCTTTTATTTTCCATCTATGTGATTTTTAAGGTGTACCCAATTCTGTCGCATAAACAGACCAAGTGACGATGTTCTATTCCATGCATTCTATTCTCCTTAAACAGATGCTTAGATTTTTATAGTTTATTATACCATTTTTTGCCAACTTCAACTAACATGCGCCTTGCTTTTGTTTTACGTCATATAAATCTGATATATTTTTAAGAGCAATTTTATATTGTTCCTTTCCATGCATTCTAAGTCCTTCGCACAGCTGCTGATATTTTTTTTATAATATTGTCGCATTTTTGGGAACTTGAAATAATATGGGTCCTGGTTTTTTTTAGGTCATATAAATCTGATATGTTTTAAGAAAGAATTTATGACGTTCCTTTCCATGTCCACATTGGTTTACACAGATATTGAGATTTTTTAAGGTTATTGTACCATGATTGGACGGTCTACAATGGAGATTCATTACCTGTATTTTGGTTATTACTTTGTGTAATAAATTTTGTTCTCTGAATACTGCAACATTATTTGCTTTGATTGTATTCGGTATTTGTTTGTTCTTTTAATGATTCTCACATAAACGATTTAAAATTAGACTACGTATTTAGAATATGACTGAAACTTCGTCCACCCAATTGCCAATAAATTAAATAAGTTAATAATCCTATTTCATCTACTTATATCATAAAGTACATCTCAGGAACTATCTCAGCCTCTGGGCGTTATTCAAACTCTTTCCATCTAGCATTTTAGTATTTCAGAGGTAAGTTTCTTTTCTCTTTTTATTTTAATGATTTATATACATATCACGTGGTACTGTATTTGTATGTTCCTATCTTATATTAAAACTGTTGGCATGTCTATGATATCAAAGTTTCCACATGTGTTTCCTTGCTTTAATTTTTTTTAGTAAATCGATTATTTATAGAAGTGATAAATGTGACGTTTATGTCTTTCCTTCTTTTTCTCATAAACTAAATAATCGTATTTGATTAGTTAGATAGTTTAATCAATATTTAATTGCTTTCTTTTTAATTAATTTTGCTTGCTCAACGAGTAGATGTACCTCAACTCATATGTCATCTTATGGATGTCTGTTGCCTGCTAAAGTCCATATTAAATTTTAAAATTATAACTAACTGAAATTTTTTATAAAGTTTTAATAATAACCGTCTATTTTAGGTATCAATAGATATTCATTCAGTTTAAAAAACCTATGGATGAACAACATTTACCATCCAGTAGTCGCTCAAATTATAATATGCAAACAAGAAGAATGCGCCAATTGTCAATGCAACGGGAAGCCCGAGCTGTGCGGATGACAATTCACCGCAATAATCAGTTAAGGCATTCTGGAAGAAGTCAGCCAAACCAGAATCAAGCTGGTAAAAACTTCCGCTGTTCCTTAATTATAGTACTTATAACTAACATCAATATTTATCCATTAATTCAAAACTATAATTGTAGAAACATCTACTACTACTACTAGAAGATTTATTTCGTCGCAACGGTTGGATATTGGGGAGAGAAACACCAAATGCCCTAACTGCAATGCCCTAATGTGGGTTTCTGAAAAAGTTCGCGATAGTAGTTTGAGAAATCCAAGATTTCAGTTATGTTGCGAAAACGGTCAAGTTCAACTGCCAAATATTCCACTATCACCGTCGAACCTTCAGTGGCTGTTGTCGCAATCATTCTTCAAAGAAAAAATCCGAATGTACAATTCATTATTGGCATTCACTTCTATGGGAGGGCGGATCGACAACAGTGTCAATGATGTTAGGGGACCCTATGTTTTCCGCATTGGTGGTATCAATTACCACCGAATTGGGTCACTAATACCCGAACCGGGTAAAGGTCCTAAGTTTGCTCAACTATATATTTACGACACTGAAAATGAGATTCTTAATCGTATGAATGCAATGGGATCGTTGGGTGCCTTACATATAAATGGGGACGTACTTCGTGGCCTACAAGACATGCTTGATCAAGTAAACCCATATGTTTCCGTTTTTCGAAGTGCTCGAGATATACTTATCGAACAAGAACAGAGTTTAAATCTACGTATACGTATCATTCAAGCAAGAGAAGGTAGACAGTATACGCGTCCAACATCAAGTGAAGTAGCTGCTTTATTGGTGGGTGATTGTACAGAAGACTTGGGACATAGAGATGTGATTTTACATAAAACGAGCGGAAATTTACAAAGGATAAATGAAACCCATCCCGCTTATGTACCTCTTCAATATCCTTTATTATTTCCCTACGGTACAGATGGTTGGTCAATCAACATACCAATAGGCTCTTCCGGTACTTCAAGGGATAGAGTTTCAATGAGACAATTCTATGCATTTCGAATGCAAGATAGGAAAGATGATGGGGATAGTTTGCTTAGAGGTGGTCGTTTATACCAACAATTTATTGTTGACGTATATTGTGCTATTGAGCAACAACGCCTTCACTACGTAAAATGTAACCAAGGCCGCTTGCGTACCGAATTATATAGAGGGCTTCAAGATGCTGTCTTAAGCGGAGATGTTAATGCAAATTCAGTTGGAAGAAAATATATACTGCCTTCAACATTTACTGGTGGACCACGAAATATGATCCAACATTATCACGAAATATGAGCGAGTCGAAGATCGTCCGGACGTTGTGGCTCGAGTTTTTAGGCTAAAAATGAAAGAATTACTACGTGATTTGAAAGAGCGACGGATGTTTGGAACGGCCATTGCTGGTAAGTATACGATTTATAATTTGATTTTTATTATATATATATATATACATAACACAATTAAAATAATAATGCAGATTTATATGTTGTGGAATTCCAAAAGCGTGGACTTCCACATTCACATATTCTTCTTACAGTCGCTACAAATGATAAGCCTACATGTTCGGATGATGTTAACAAACTTATCAGTGCTGAGATTCCAGATAAGTACAATGATCCCCTTGCGTATGAAACAGTGACAAAGTTTATGATTCATGGACCATGCGGTCCTTGCTTAGTTGATGGTAAGTGCTCAAAGCGTTATCCGAAAAAATTTTGCGACGAGACGGTTGTTGATGATCGAAGCTTTGTGCAGTATATGCGAAGAAGAACAGACGAAACAACTTTAGCTAATGGTCGGGCAGTCGACAACAGATGGGTAGTACCTTTCAATAGGGATTTGTGTGTCAAATATGATGCTCACATAAATGTTGAACTCGTAGCGGTACGAAGCGTGGTGAAGTATCTATACAAGTACATCCACAAAGGTCATGATCGAGCAACATTTGTCATTGAAGATAGTGAACCCCGAAATAACGTTGACGAGGTACGACCGCAACGGGTTAATGAGATCAAGCAATATTTAGATTGTCGTTATGTGTCTGCCATAGAAGCATGCTGGAGGATTTTCGATTTTAACCTACAACATCAGTACCCGTCTGTCGAAAGACTGCAGTTTCATTTGCCAGGCGATCAGAACGTCGTCTTTCATGACAATGATGACCTACACGAAGTTATTAATCAGCCACAAAATACAATGTTGACAATGTGGTTTGAGGCAAACAGGCGATATCACGAAGCTCGATCGTTGACATACTCGGATTTCCCAACCGAATGGGTATGGAACCGTCGTACGAGAATATGGAGTAAACGCCAACAACGAGTTTCAATTGGTAGACTACCATTTACCCATCCAAATGCTGGAGAGCGATACTATCTTAGGATGCTACTTACGAAATTTGTGGTGCAATGTCGTATGAGGACATACGAACGGTTAGAGGAGTTGTTCAACCAACATTTCAGGCAGCTTGTCATGAATTAGGACTGCTCGACGACAACAATGAATGGCATGAAGCTTTAAGGGAAGCATCTACTTGGACTACAGGTTCACAACTTCGAAATATGTTTTGCTCAATATTGATGTTCACGGAAGTAGCCGATCCATTGAGACTGTGGGACACACATTGGGAGAGCATGACCGATGATATTGAGCATATGATTCAACGTCAGTCTAACAATTTTGAATTACGCATCACAGACGACGAACGACGAAATTTAGGAATTCTTGAAATTGAACATGTCCTCAACAAGAATGGCAAGTCACTCAAAGATTTTCCACAGATGCCACAACCATCTTTAGAGTATGCGAACCGTGCCATCAATCGATTGATAAGAGACGAACTCGATTATGATACATCAAAAGAGATGGAAAATTACGAACGTCTTGCACGGGGTCTAAATGAAGACCAATATAGGGTATTTTCTTCCATTATGCGAGCTCATAACCAAAATAGTGGTGGTTTGTTCTTTGTTTATGGCAGTGGCGGGACTGGAAAGACATACTTGTGGAATACCTTGATATCAAAATTAAGGTCAAACAGAGAAGTGGTTATTTCAGTGGCATCCTCGGGAATTGCTGCACTATTACTTCCTGGAGGTAAAACTGCTCATTCGACATTTACGATACCGCTAAATCCTGCAGAGAATTCTGTTTGTTCTTTCGATAAGTTGTCATCTCGAGCTGAACTTATTCGACTCGCATCGTTGATAATTTGGGATGAGGCTCCCATGACTAATCGACTAGCGTTTGAGGCCGCCGTCACTTCAAAGATATTTTGGATAATAGTTCGCCTTTTGGTGGAAAGTTGTTTGTGTTAGGCGGTGACTTCAGACAGATATTACCAGTTGTCGCAGCTGGCGGTCGAGAATCGATTGTTGCATCTACATTGCATCGTGCAAGTTTTTGGGATCAATGTCAGCTGATGAAGTTAGAAATTAACATGCGTCTTCGTGGTTGTCATTATTCAGCTGCAGATTTACAAAGAATGACGGAATTTGGAGAATGGATCTTACAAATAGGGGATGGTAAATTGCCTGGGAGGTCACTACCAAACATCAATGAGTCAAATTGGATTGACATTCCATTTGATTTTTTGATTAAAGATGATGCACGCGGTACTGAAATGTTAATTGCTGCAACGTATCAAGACTTAACAACAAGGTATTCTGATTTAACTATCTTAAGGAGCGAGCAATACTAGCACCCACGAATGTTGATGTGGACAATCTCAATGCAAAAATCTTATCGATGCTTCCCGGTACTTCCCGAAATTACTTGAGTTCGGATAGATTATGTTCGTCGGAGGATGGTGAATCAGTGGAACAAATGAACCCCATTGAGTTGCTCAATTCAACCAACTTTTCTGGGCTTCCAAACCATTGCCTAGAGTTAAAAGTAGGAGCACCAGTCATTCTATTGCGTAACATGAATCAGTCGATAGGTCTGTGCAATGGAACACGGTTGGTTATTTATAAGCTCGGGGAAAAGGTGATTGAAGCAACGGTATTATCGGGGCCAAAGGCTGGAGAAAATGTCTTCATACCTAGAATTGATTTATCGCCTTCTAACCAAGAGGCGGGTTTTGCCATAAGAATAAGACAATTTCCTCTCAAGTTGGCCTTTGCGATTACGATTAACAAAAGTCAAGGGCAGACATTAAAATCGGTTGGATTATATCTTCCAAATCCAGTATTTAGTCATGGACAACTTTATGTCGCAATGTCTCGCGTCACATCGCCAAATGGACTGAAGATTCTAATTCGTAACAAGAGTGATTTGCCAGAAAATGTTACGAAGAATGTTGTGTACAATGAAGTTTTATCCAACATGTGATTTTAATCTTTATGGACCATGTTTTTTGCTTATCATTGATTCTCATTGTTTTGAATTATTTGTTATCTTTGTATTGTTAGCTTTTATCTTATAATTATTAGCATTTTTATTATCTAATTACAATAAGTTTTAAATAACTGCAGATATGGAGCTTATAAGATATAAACCATTTAGTCGTATATGCCCCTATAATTATTTATGGAATCTACGAGGACGTTTATTGTGGCGCTACGTTCTTCATACTACTGTACGTAGCAACCGAGAGTATATGATACAAAATTTAGTCTTCATTGATGTCGAGGTTTGAAAATTATTATCATTACATATTACATATAACACCTTATTATTCAACTCTCATCGGCTAATGATTGCTATTAACGTATTTTTGCAGGCAACAGAGATACAAGTTACCATACAAAATGGAGATATTGATAAATATCGCGATATTTTGAAATTAGGAAATGTTTATTACATTGACAATTTAAGTGTCGAGCCTGCTTCAGAGCAGGATTGGTCGGTGCGTAACGATTTCAAGTTGAAGTTTAACAGGTCTACCAAAATTGTGGATAGTCAACAACAGTTCGATCATGATATTCCTCTGTACAACTTCCAGTTTGATCAATTAAATGCTATTACATGTTATGCTTCTGACCAGGATCACTTAGTCGGTGAGTAATCTTCGACAACTCTACATATTTCATATATTATTAAATTGCTAATCTTTATCTGTTTATATTTAATTGCTAATCTTTATTTGTTTATTGTAGATGCAATTGGCTTAGTAGTTTATGTCGGGGATTTGGAAAATGTTAGCTTCAAGAACAAAAATGGTGCCGATGTTGAGTCTCACGTTCGAAATGTCTTACTTTGTGATATGAATTACAACCCTACTCAAAACCAATTCTTTAGTTTTTTTGCTAACCTAACCATTAACATCGTTCTAACTATTTGTTTATATCTTTTCAGCATGAATGTAATAAAACTTTCCCTCTGGGGAAATCTCGCCACAGATGAATGTTATCAAATTTTTCGTGATGTGCGACAAGTTCTAATTCTAGCTGTATCACGAGCTGAACTGAAAAGATTCGATGGTGAGTTCGACAAGTATATCTATAATTTTCTATCTATTTTTTGATACGGTTTGATCCTAATTGTTTTCTCTTTCATCTGTTGTGGTTCTTCTAAGGTACATATATAAACACGACAAGATTTAGCAGGGTTTTTGTTGATCCAAACATCAAACAGGCACAAGAGATCCGCACATGGTATGCTTTTAAGCTATTATACTTTAATCATTCATATTTTTCTAACGCGTGGATTATTAAACTAAAGTATAATTATTTTCAGGTATAACAGGGATACAATTGCAGAAAAGCACATTTCATTGTGTCAAAGAAGAGGGAAAACTTTACATCAATTACAAAGCTTGCTTGCTGCTCATTCGATCAACGTAAAAGATATTGGTGCCATTGCACACGTATGATTTCCTGACATTTTCCGCAAAATATTTTACTTAATATATTATAAGAATAAATATTAACTTCTTATCCATTAGGGTCGGGTACAATATTTTCGTGTACGTGCATCCATATCCCATATTGACACGGCAACAATTTGGTATGAATCGTGCCCTTTCTGTACGGTCAACAAAGTCACGGATGGTTACTGCATAAATTGCAGTAGGTTGGTCCCATTCACTATACCGAGGTAAGGATAATATCCACTTTCTACATTTCTTTTAACTTGCTATACTGAAAATAAGAAATCAAATTATGTGTTCTCATATCATATTTTTATGAATCCTTCAGGTATCGCTTGAATATAACAATCAGTGACAGATCATGTTCCAAACAACTGACTTGCTGGAATGATCAAGCAAAAATCATAGTAGGCATATCAGCATCAGATATGAAGAAAATTTTTATAGAGGTATACTAAGCTTACGTACGATTATTTTTGTACTTACGTGTTAATCTTAGTAGTTTTATATTTTGTAGGGTGAAGATGATGGGCCATTCCTAATACAAGATTATCTAAATAGTCGTTCAATGTTAGAATTTAATTTTATTCTACGGGCGCCCACCGCATACGATGATGATATTAAGGTATCGTATGTTTTCAGAGTCGATTGGGAGGAAGAGTATAATTGTTTATACTTCAAACGGCGACAATTGTGATGAATGAATTTTAATCATCTTATATATCAGACCGTTTTACATATTAATTACTCATAGCTTCAAATATTTTGAATTTAAAAATTATATGGTTGGTAGTATAATAGAATGTCACCACACGTATGAACCTTGCTTCGCATATCTCACAATGTTAAAAACTATCAGCAATTGTTGTATATTATAAATCAAACTTATAAAATAATATCATCATTCCTTTTAAGTTATGATTTTTCAATATACAGATTCTTAAGACCCGTGCATCGCACGGGCAAAAAACTAGTTTTATTACTGAATTCAAGTATTTGACCGTGAATGAATGTGAAGTTGCTAGAAAACTCATTTATGTTGATGGTGAGTAATGTCCTTAATATGTAAGATGTTGATTAAAACCCATCATTTTAGACTTAGATAGCTCGGCCGTGAACACAAGTATTTTATGCATAAAAATTAGTATTTGTGTCTTTAAGTTAGGTACTATCAGGCTCGATTTATGTACTTTATTACTGAATTCAAGTATTTGACCGTGAATGAATGTGAAATTGCTAGAAAACTTATTTTATGTTGTTTATGGTGAGTAATGTCCTTAATATGTAAGATGTTGATTAAAAACCATCATTTTAGACTCAGATAACTCGACCATATACACAAGTATTTTATGCATAAAATCAGTATTTGCGTCTTTAAATTAGGTACTTTCAGTCTCGATTTTATGTATTTTATTACTGAATTCAAGTATTTGACCGTGAATGAATGTGAAGTTGCTAGAAAACTCATTTATGTTGATGGTGAGTAATGTCCTTAATTTGTAAGATGTTGATTAAAACCCATCATTTTAGACTTAGATAGCTCGACTATAAACACAAGTATTTTATGCATAAAAATCAGTATTTGTGTCTATAAATTAGGTACTTTCAGTCTTGATTTTGGTATTTTATTGCTGAATTCAATTATTTGACCGTGACTGAATGTGAAGTTGCTAGAAAACTGATTTTATGTTGTTTATGATGAGTAATGTCCTTAATATGTAAGATGTTGATTAAAAACCATCATTTTAGACTTAGATAACTCGACCGTATACACAAGTATTTTATGCATAAAAATCGGTATTTGTGTCTATAAATTAGGTACTTTCAGTCTTGATTTAGGTATTTTATTGTTGAATTCAATTATTTGACCGTGAATGAATGTGAAGTTGCTAGAAAACTAATTTTATGTTGTTTATGATGAGTAATGTCCTTAATATGTAAGATGTTGATTAAAACCCATCATTTTAGACTTAGATAGCTCAGCCACAAACACAAGTATTTTATGCATAAAAATAAGTATTTGTGTCTTTAATTAGGTACTTTCGGTCTCGATTTATGTATTTTATTACTGAATTCAAGTATTTGTCCGTGAATGAATGTGAAGTTGCTAGAAAACTCATTTATGTTGATGGTGAGTAATGTCCTTAATTTGTACGATGTTGATTAAACCCCATCATTTTAGACTTAGATAGCTCGACCATAAACACAAGTATTTTATGCATAAAAATCAGTATTTGTGTCTATAAATTAGGTACTTTCAGTCTTGATTTTGGTATGTTATTGTTGAATTCAATTATTTGACCGTGACTGAATGTGAAGTTGCTAGAAAACTGATTTTATGTTGTTTATGATGAGTAATGTCCTTAATATGTAAGATGTTGATAAAAAACCATCATTTTAGACTTAGATAACTCGACCATATGCACAAGTATTTTATGCATGAAAATCTGTTTTTGCGTCCTTAAATTAGGTACTTTCAGTCTCGATTGAGGTGTATTATTGGTGAATTCAAGTATTTGACCGTGAATGAATGTGAAGTTGCTAGAAAACTGATTTTATGTTGTTTATGATGAGTAATGTCCTTAATATGTAAGATGTTGATTAAAAACCATCATTTTAGACTTAGATAACTCGACCATAAACACAAGTATTTTATGCATAAAAATCAGTATTTGTGTCCTTAAATTAGATACGTTCAGTGTCGATTTAGGTATTTTATTGCTGAATTCAAGTATTTGACCGCGAATAATGTGAAGTTGCTAGAAAACTCATTTTATGTTGTTGATTGTGAGTAATGTCCTTAATATGTAAGATGTTGATTAAAACCCCTCATTTTAGACTTAGATAGCTCGACCATAAACACAAGTATTTTATGCTTAAAAATCAGTATTTGTGTCTATAAATTAGGTACTTTCAGTCTTGATTTTGGTATGTTATTGCTGAATTCAATTATTTGACCGTGACTGAATGTGAAATTGCTAGAAAACTGATTTTATGTTGTTTATGGTGAGTAATGTCCTTAATATGTAAGATGTTGATTAAACACCATCATTTTAGACTTAGATAACTCGACCATATACACAAGTATTTTATGCATAAAAATTAGTATTTGCGTCCTTAAATTAGGTACTTTCAGTCTCGATTTTATGTATTTTATTACTGAATTCAAGTATTTGACCGTGAATGAATGTGAAATTGCTAGAAAACTGATTTTATGTTGTTTATGATGAGTAATGTCCTTAATATCTAAGATGTTGATTAAAACACATCATTTTAGACTTAGATAGCTCGGCAACAAACACAAGTATTTTATGCATAAAAATCAGTATTTGTGTCTTTAAATTAGGTACTTTCAGTCTCGATTTATGTATTTCATTAGTGAATACAAGTATTTGACCGTGACTGAATGTGAAGTTGCTAGAAAACTGATTTTATGTTGTTTATGATGAGTAATGTCCTTAATATGTATGATGTTGATAAAAACCCATCATTTTAGACTTAGATAGTTCGACCATAAACACAAGTATTTTATGCATAAAAATTAGTATTTGTGTCTATAAATTAGGTACTTTCAGTCTTGATTTTGGTATTTTATTGCTGAATTCAAGTATTTGACCGTGAATGAATGTGAAGTTGCTAGAAAACTGATTTTATGTTGTTTATGATGAGTAATGTCCTTAATATGTAAGATGTTGATTAAAAATCATCATGTTAGACTTAGATAACTCGACCGTATACACAAGTATTTTATGCATAAAAATCAGTATTTGTGTCCTTAAATTAGATACGTTCAGTCTCGATTTAGGTATTTCATTGCTGAATTCAAGTATTTGACTGCGAATAATGTGAAGTTGCTAGAAAACTCATGTTATGTTGTTGATTATGAGTAATGTCCTTAATATGTAAGATGTTGATTAAAACCCCTCCTTTTAAACTTAGATAACTCGACCATAAACACAAGTATTTTATGCATAAAAATTGGTATTTCTGTCTTAAAATTAGGTACTTTCAGTCTCGATTTACGTATTTTTATTACTGAATTTAAGTATTAGACCGTAAATGAATGTGAAGTTGTTAGAAAACTCATTTATGTTGATGGTGAGTAATGTCCTTAATTTGTAAGATGATTAAAACCCATCATTTTAGATTTAGATAGCTCGACTATAAACACAAGTATTTTATGCATAAAAATAAGTATTTGTGTCTATAAATTAGGTACTTTCAGTCTTGATTTAGGTATTTTATTGTTGAATTCAATTATTTGACCGTGAATGAATGTGAAGTTGCTAGAAAACTGATTTTATGTTGTTTATGATGAGTAATGTCCTTAATATGTAAGATGTTGATTAAAACCCCTCATTTTAGACTTAGATAACTCGACCATAAACACAAGTATTTTATGCATAAAAATCAGTATTTGTGTATTTAAATTAGGTACTTTCAGTCTCGAGTTAGGTATTTTATTACTGAATTCAAGTATTTGACCGCGAATGAATGTGAAGTTGCTAGAAAACTCATTTATGTTGATGGTGAGTAATGTCCTTAATATGTAAGATGTTGATTAAAACCCATCATTTTAGACTTAGATAGGTCGGCCATGAACACAAGTATTTTATGCATAAAAATTAGTATTTGTGTCTTCAAATTAGGTACTATCAGGCTCGATTTATGTACTTTATTATTGAATTCAAGTATTTGACCGTGAATGAATGTGAAGTTGCTAGAAAACTCATTTATGTTGATGGTGAGTAATGTCCTTAATTTGTAAGATGTTGATTAAAACCCATCATTTTAGACTTAGATAGTTCGACCATAAACACAAGTATTTTATGCATAATAATTAGTATTTGTGTCTATAAATTAGGTACTTTCAGTCTTGATTTTGGTATTTTATTGCTGAATTCAATTATTTGACAGTGACTGAATGTGAAGTTGCTAGAAAACTGATTTTATGTTGTTTATGATGAGTAATGTCCTTAATATGTAAGATGTTGATTAAAAACCATCATGTTAGACTTAGATAACTCGACCGTATACACAAGTATTTTATGCATAAAAATCAGTATTTGCGTCCTTAAACTAGGTACTTTCAGTCTCGATTTTATGTATTTTATTACTGAATTCAAGTATTTGACAGTGAATGAATGTGAAATTGCTAGAAAACTGATTTTATGTTGTTTATGAAGAGTAATGTCCTTAATATGTAAGATGTTGATTAAAACCCAGCATTTTAGACTTAGATAGCTCACCCACAAACACAAGTATTTTATGCATAAAAATCAGTATTTGTGTCTTTAGTTAGGTACTTTCGGTCTCGATTTATGTATTTTATTACTGAATTCAAGTATTTGACCGTGAATGAATGTGAAGTTGCTAGAAAACTCATTTATGTTGATGGTGAGTAATGTTCTAAATTTGTAAGATGTTGATTAAAACCCATCATTTTATACTTAGATAGCTCGACCATAAACACAAGTATTTTATGCATAAAAATCAGTATTTGTGTCTATAAATTAGGTACTTTCAGTCTTGATTTTGGTATGTTATTGCTGAATTCAATTATTTGACCGTGACTGAATGTGAAGTTGCTAGAAAACTGATTTTATGTTGTTTATGATGAGTAATGTCCTTAATATGTATGATGTTGATAAAAACCCATCATTTTAGACTTAGATAGTTCGACCATAAACACAAGTATTTTATGCATAAAAATTAGTATTTGTGTCTATAAATTAGGTACTTTCAGTCTTGATTTTGGTATTTTATTGCTGAATTCAAGTATTTGACCGTGAATGAATGTGAAGTTGCTAGAAAACTGATTTTATGTTGTTTATGATGAGTAATGTCCTTAATATGTAAGATGTTGATTAAAAATCATCATGTTAGACTTAGATAACTCGACCGTATACACAAGTATTTTATGCATAAAAATCAGTATTTGTGTCCTTAAATTAGATACGTTCAGTCTCGATTTAGGTATTTCATTGCTGAATTCAAGTATTTGACCGCGAATAATGTGAAGTTGCTAGAAAACTCATGTTATGTTGTTGATTATGAGTAATGTCCTTAATATGTAAGATGTTGATTAAAACCCCTCCTTTTAAACTTAGATAACTCGACCATAAACACAAGTATTTTATGCATAAAAATTGGTATTTGTGTCTTTAAATTAGGTACTTTCAGTCTCGATTTAGATATTTTTATTACTGAATTTAAGTATTTGATCGTAAATGAATGTGAAGTTGTTAGAAAACTCATTTATGTTGATGGTGAGTAATGTCCTTAATTTGTAAGATGATTAAAACCCATCATTTTAGATTTAGATAGCTCGACTATAAACACAAGTATTTTATGCATAAAAATAAGTATTTGTGTCTATAAATTAGGTACTTTCAGTCTTGATTTAGGTATTTTATTGTTGAATTCAATTATTTGACCGTGAATGAATGTGAAGTTGCTAGAAAACTGATTTTATGTTGTTTATGATGAGTAATGTCCTTAATATGTAAGATGTTGATTAAAACCCCTCATTTTAGACTTAGATAACTCGACCATAAACACAAGTATTTTATGCATAAAAATCAGTATTTGTGTATTTAAATTAGGTACTTTCAGTCTCGATTTAGGTATTTTATTACTGAATTCAAGTATTTGACCGTGAATGAATGTGAAGTTGCTAGAAAACTCATTTATGTTGATGGTGAGTAATGTCCTTAATATGTAAGATGTTGATTAAAACCCATCATTTTAGACTTAGATAGCTCGGCCATGAACACAAGTATTTTATGCATAAAAATTAGTATTTGTGTCTTCAAATTAGGTACTATCAGGCTCGATTTATGTACTTTATTATTGAATTCAAGTATTTGACCGTGAATGAATGTGAAGTTGCTAGAAAACTCATTTATGTTGATGGTGAGTAATGTCCTTAATTTGTAAGATGTTGATTAAAACCCATCATTTTAGACTTAGATAGTTCGACCATAAACACAAGTATTTTATGCATAATAATTAGTATTTGTGTCTATAAATTAGGTACTTTCAGTCTTGATTTTGGTATTTTATTGCTGAATTCAATTATTTGACCGTGAATGAATGTGAAGTTGCTAGAAAACTGATTTTATGTTGTTTATGATGAGTAATGTCCTTAATATGTAAGATGTTGATTAAAACCCCTCATTTTAGACTTAGATAACTCGACCATAAACACAAGTATTTTATGCATAAAAATCAGTATTTGTGTATTTAAATTAGGTACTTTCAGTCTCGATTTAGGTATTTTATTACTGAATTCAAGTATTTGACCGTGAATGAATGTGAAGTTGCTAGAAAACTCATTTATGTTGATGGTGAGTAATGTCCTTAATTTGTAAGATGTTGATTAAAACCCATCATTTTAGATTTAGATAGCTCGACTATAAACACAAGTATTTTATGCATAAAAATAAGTATTTGTGTCTATAAATTAGGTACTTTCAGTCTTGATTTAGGTATTTTATTGTTGAATTCAATTATTTGACCGTGAATGAATGTGAAGTTGCTAGAAAACTGATTTTATGTTGTTTATGATGAGTAATGTCCTTAATATGTAAGATGTTGATTAAAACCCCTCATTTTAGACTTAGATAACTCGACCATAAACACAAGTATTTTATGCATAAAAATCAGTATTTGTGTATTTAAATTAGGTACTTTCAGTCTCGATTTAGGTATTTTATTACTGAATTCAAGTATTTGACCGTGAATGAATGTGAAGTTGCTAGAAAACTCATTTATGTTGATGGTGAGTAATGTCCTTAATATGTAAGATGTTGATTAAAACCCATCATTTTAGACTTAGATAGCTCGGCCATGAACACAAGTATTTTATGCATAAAAATTAGTATTTGTGTCTTCAAATTAGGTACTATCAGGCTCGATTTATGTACTTTATTATTGAATTCAAGTATTTGACCGTGAATGAATGTGAAGTTGCTAGAAAACTCATTTATGTTGATGGTGAGTAATGTCCTTAATTTGTAAGATGTTGATTAAAACCCATCATTTTAGACTTAGATAGTTCGACCATAAACACAAGTATTTTATGCATAATAATTAGTATTTGTGTCTATAAATTAGGTACTTTCAGTCTTGATTTTGGTATTTTATTGCTGAATTTAATTATTTGACAGTGGCTGAATGTGAAGTTGCTAGAAAACTGATTTTATGTTGTTTATGATGAGTAATGTCCTTAATATGTAAGATGTTGATTAAAAACCATCATGTTAGACTTAGATAACTCGACCGTATACACAAGTATTTTATGCATAAAAATCAGTATTTGCGTCCTTAAACTAGGTACTTTCAGTCTCGATTTTATGTATTTTATTACTGAATTCAAGTATTTGACAGTGAATGAATGTGAAATTGCTAGAAAACTGATTTTATGTTGTTTATGAAGAGTAATGTCCTTAATATGTAAGATGTTGATTAAAACCCAGCATTTTAGACTTAGATAGCTCACCCACAAACACAAGTATTTTATGCATAAAAATCAGTATTTGTGTCTTTAATTAGGTACTTTCGGTCTCGATTTATGTATTGTTAGGAATATTTTAGAAGTGTCCAAAATATTAATTCTAAGTCTTGTAATTTCTTTTCTATGTATTTTATAGATGTTCTATTTATGTATTTGGGTTATAGTTGTAATGGGCTTGTTAGGGGCCCAATGGGCTTAAATACCTCACAAGGTATTTAAGCTTAAACCCTAACTTCATTAATGCAAGTTTCCATTTTGCTAAATCTCACGTACTCAACACTAAACCTTAAAAGCAAACTATTCACATATTACGAAGGTTTAATCTGTTGAAGTGTTCTTGGATAATCTGGATTTACAAGTGGTATCAGAGCCAAGCGTGTAGGTGAGGAAACTTCATTTCAAGCTTTTAGGGATTAAGCAGTTTGAACTCTTGCGTGGTTGCTATTCTCTGTTTCAAAGCTTAAACTCTCGTTTATTAGCCATTCTCGGAGATACTCTGTTTGTTAAGGCAAGCTTGTATTGCTATCAATTCTGAGTCATCAAAGTGGTCTTCGTGGAGGTTATTTCAGTTTTTGTTGGATTTCTGTCCAAAAACATTGAAGAACAGCTCTGCTTCTCAGTCTATTCGTGAGTTTGCGCACGAAATTTCTTTTGGGAACTTTGTTTGCGAACTCAAGGATATCAGTTGTTGCACGGCTCATTCATCTCACAAGACTACTTTGCGAATCCAATCTTGGTTTGCTGTTTTTCAAGTTTGCGCATCGGCACTTCGCAAAGCTCTACTTTGCGAGTTCAAGGTCACCAAGCCGTCAGATTCTCGAAGATCAACGTCTCAGGATTTTCATCACATTGCGTTCTCCGGTCCACTTTGCGAATTGGAAACACTTTGCGACCTCTTGACTCTTTGCGAACTCACAACGGCTTTGCGAACCCAGGACAGTTTGCAATCTCATTTAATCACTGTGCGAACTTTGCTCACTTTGCGAACTCCAGTTTATTTTGCGAATTCGAAGCACTTTGCGAACTCAAGTTTACTTCGCGAATTCAACACACTTTGCGATATCTTGACTCTTTGCGAACTTCCAACTGCTTTGCGAACCGAGGACAGTTTGCGATCTCAGTTTATCATTGTGCGAACTTTGCTCACTTTGCGAACTCCAGCTTGTTTGCGAATTCATAGCACTTTGCGAACTCAAATAGCACTTTGCGAACTCTGCACACTTTACGAATAAAGCTAGTTTGCGAATCTTCTCATTAAACCGTGAAGCGATAACTTTGCGAACTCACGATAAATTCGCAAAGCGATAACTTTGCGAACTCACGATCAATTCGCAAAGCGATAACTTTGCGAACTCACTCTCTCAATTCGCAAACGAGCAAAATACCCTAATTCGCTAACACTTTGTCCTATCCACTCTTGCGATACACACCCATATACTTCAAAATCAATTCCAAATTTGATTTTGACCAAAATTCTCAATTCAATTTCAATTATTCCTCACATTACACGTTAACGATCATATCCAAAAACACTAACAATGGACTCTTTCAGCATGGGAAATGATGTTAGACCTCCCATCATCCGACATGGAGAATACGCAGTTTGGAAGAGAAGATTCATCAACTTCATAGAAAGTAAGGACAATTCCGAGAACCTGTTGGAATCTATTTACAATGGACCCACACAGTACTGGACTATAATCCCCGCCACTACTGACACCACTCCTGCAAGAGAGGAACAGAGGATCTTGAAAACTGCTGACCAATGCAGTGATGAAGAAAAACTGCGACTAAAGGCAGACAAAGTGGCAAAATCATACATGATGCAGGCCATTCCCAATGACATTTTGATGCAACTCGAATGTGGTGATAGCGCAAAAGAAATGTGGGATGCTCTTCGAATCATGATGCAGGGGACAGAAGTCAATACAATGGCAAGAATGGCGAACACACTCATCTCTTATGACCGCTTTCATGCTAACAAAGGAGAAACTCTTCAAGAAACCTTTCATCGATTTCTTGTCCTTCTAAACGAACTAAAGATGAATGGAGTCACAAAAAGCGTAATGGAGATCAATATCAAATTCTTAGGATCACTTCATCCAGAATGGGAGGCGACTGCAATTATGATAAGACAAATGAACGACCTAACCAAAGTTAGCATTCATACGTTATTCGACTACCTCAATCAACATTCCAATCATGTGGAGAAACGAAGGGAGGAAATCAAATCAATAGGAAGCGACTCACTTGCTCTTATAACTGAACGATCATCAAGAAAACAAACCAAGGACAAAGAAATTTTGCAGTCATCACAAGTTAAGGAAGGAGGAGACTCTGATTCTGATGACGAATTCAAGGATCTTTCTAAAAATGGAGACCAGGAGATTACTCTCAAGGATCTTGCTAAGCAACTCGCTCTGGTCTCAAATTTTGTGCAGAAGAAATTTTATAAGAAGACTGGATCCTCCTCCAATCGTCAAAGGACCTCCTCCAACTCTAGAGGAAAGTCTCAGGATGAGGAAAACAATTCTGAAATTTCTCATCAAGGCGGAAAATGCTTCAATTGCGGAAAGATTGGACACTTTGCTAGAGAGTGCAGAATGCCCAAGAAAAAGGATGTTAATTATTACCGTCGAAAAGTTCAATTAGCTGAACAAAAGGAAAAGGGGCTGGTCCTAATGGCAGAAGAGGACCATTGGCTTGAAGATACCTCAGATAGCGAGAATGAGAATGCGGCTCTGATGGCCAAGCTGGATGACGAAGAAGATGGAGCTGGAGCTGAAGGAGGCGACTCAGACAGGGAAACTTCTAACCATTCAGAAATGGTGGAGGTAAGTGAAACAGATTATGATTCTTTACTTAAAATGAAAAATGAATTTTTATCCCTATATAAATCTAACAAATTAAGTAAAAGAAAAATCAAGGAACTAGAAGCTAATTTAGAGAAGAATTTAGTAGTATTAGATAAGTTTAGATATGATTATGCATGTGAAAAGAATCGTGTAATTGTAGCAAATGAAAAAATTGCTAAGCTAGAAATACAAGTACAAAAAACCGAAGCTAAAGCCAAGGATTTAGAAAAGGAAATGAAATCTCATAGAGATCAGGCAATGGACGCTACAATTAAATATGACTTACTAAGTAAAGAACGGGAAAAATTATACTCCAAAATAAAAAAATTGGAGGATCTTTTAACCCGACGAGATCAATCGGAACAAACAATCTTTTTAAACAAACCAGCTAACATTGATTTTTACAATCCTTATAAGGGACTAGGTTTTGAAAACCCATGTAAGTTAAAAGAAGGAATATCAAGTTCACCCTATCTATACGATCTTAAATTTATGCAGACAGGCTGCCTTGCGAATCTAATGCCTTTTGTCAGTGAAAATGAGACAACAACACACAGTAAAACTCAAATATCTTTTGACTACACAGAATTAAATGATAGTGATAAAGAAAGAAATTGTCCAGCAATAACTGAATGTGAGACAGATATTTTTTACCCAAATGAAGGAGAAACCTCAGGTACTTCGGAAAATAAGACACCGATGATTACATATGCAACTGGATATATGCCTGATTGCATAAAGAAAATCAGTGATCTTCACTCCACTCTCGAAAGCGAGAGAAAGTCATTTGATGAAGAAAGACAAAAACTTCTTTATGAAATATCTTTACTTAAAGATAAATTGAGATTACACACGATTTCATACACCTTAATTTCAAATGACAAGATTTCCTGCACTAATTCATTAAAATTTTCAGGACCCACAAAAGAGCTATTGAAGGGTCAAGTATGGGTTAAAAAGGAAGATATCTTGAAGAAGAATCACGATCTTAATGTACCTTTTGTCATTGAGTATTTTCCTTCCAAAACGTTTGTACCATCTTTATTCTGTCATGTATCGAAAAAATTATCTTCTTCAACAAAAACAAAGCTTTCCATGCGTGATCATGTCATCAAACAAACTCACAAAACAATTCCTAAAAACAATACTACAATGTCAAAACAAGAATCAAAATCAAAAGCTATCAAAGAACCTGTCAAACTTACAAAAACCAAAAAACTCGAATCTAAACCTAAGACAAAAAGACCCTCTCTAGAGCACAAATGGATCCCAAAGCTTCAACCCGCAGGAACACAAATTCCTATCCTAGAAATAGGTAGTGACTCTGTGTCTTCCCTTAACAAAAGAAAATCTAGGGAGTCTAAACAGACTAACAAAATTGACAGAGGTGGACCCATATTTCAATGGGTACCTAAAACCCTCTAGTTCTCTTTTTGCAGGCCCTTCATGTGTGGTACCTAGATTCTGGTTGCTCCACACACATGACTGGGACAAAGGAACTGTTGAGCAACTACGTTGATAGACCTGGAGGACTGGTACGCTTTGGTAATAGCAATGGAGCCAGAATCCTTGGTCATGGCGATCTCATATGCAATCGACTCACAATTAAACAAGTCTCGTATGTTGAAGGACTGACACACAACCTCTTATCAATAGGACAGTTCAGTGATTTTGGACTCCAAGTTGTGTTTCTAAAGAAAACTTGCAAAATTCTCAATGCCAATGGTGAAGAACTCCTTACTGGAACTCGCAAGACAAATCTTTACACCATTGATATTAGAACTGTCAAACCAAAGACTGATATCTGCCTAATCTCCAAAGCAACTTCAACTCAGAATGACTTATGGCACCAACGGTTATCTCATCTTAACTTCAAGACCCTCAACAAGCTGTCAACCAACAAATTGGCGATTGGACTACCACCACTGAAGTATCAAAAAGAGCATATATGCTCTGCTTGTGAGAAAAATGAAGAAAGCCTCACATCCTACAAAACACACAGCTTCCACTCAACAACCTCTAGAGCTTTTACACATGGATCTGTGTGGCCCAATGCGAACTGAAAGCATAAGTGGAAAGCGATATATGCTGGTTATTGTTGATGACTATTCCCGATATACTTGGGTACGCTTTTTACGGACTAAATCAGAGACAGTCGATCATATTCCAAACCTAATCAGGACAACGCAGAACCTACTCCAGAGGAGTGTTAAAATAGTTAGATCAGACAATGGAACAGAATTCAAGAATCAACAGCTCAGCGACTTCTACGAATCCATAGGGATTACCCAACAGTTGTCTGCTGTCTACACACCTCAACAAAATGGGGTTGTTGAAAGGCGAAATCGAACACTCGTAGAGGCTGCACGAACAATGATCATTCAATCATCACTACCTCATTTTCTTTGGGCTGAAGCAATGAATACTGCTTGCTATACGCAGAATCGCACAAGCATTCATCTAAGATTTGGAAAGACGCCATATGAACTTATAAATGGCAGACTGCCCAACATTGCTCATTTTCGAATTTTTGGATGCAAATGCTTCGTCGCCAACGACCGGGAAGACAAGTCCAAACTTGATCCAAAAGCAACTGAAGGAATCTTCGTAGGCTACTCTGCTCAATCTAAGGCGTACAGGATATTTCTCAGAGACAGAAGGATAATCATTGAAAGTATAAATGTCACCTTTGACGAGGGACTCGAACTTTTGACTGGACGTAGCAGTTTGGAACAAGTCTCTAGAACACCACACCTTATTCATTCTCAAAATGAAGAAGGAGAATGTTCGAGAGATGCCTCTGAATGGAACTCTTCAGATCAACAAGCAACTGATTCCTCTAGACAAAGCAACCCCACATGCTTCACTCAACGAGCTCAAGAAGAACGGGATTTGGACCTACTTTTTGAGCATATTTATATCTCTCAAAATCAGACAAGACCATCTACTGATTCATTTCCAAATACTGAATCCAGTCCTAGTTCGTCAACTCATGATTCAGAACCTATTCCTAACCAGACCCTTCCTCCCTCAGATGCAGAAGCCTCGACCCCAACAACAACTTTGACCACAACGCAGACAGAGGCCTCCTCCTCAACTTCAGCTGGCAACATTATCGCGTCTGCAATCGACTATCCACTAAGTGATGAGTCGCAAATAGACGAAACGACACTACCCCACGAAAAGAAATGGGTTCGACATCATCCTACTGATCAAATAATAGGGGATCCAAATACAGGAGTAACGACTAGAAGATCACTTTCAAATGAATGTCAGTTCACCTGTTTCTTGAGTCAAACAGAACCTAAAAGAGTAGTTGACGCACTACGAGATCCTAACTGGATAGTGGCTATGCAAGAGGAGATTAATCAATTCGAACGCCTCTAAGTCTGGAACTTAGTTCCTCGCCCAAAAGGAAAAACGGTGATTGGAACAAAGTGGGTTTTTAAAAACAAAAAGGATGAAGATGGTGTTGTAATTCGGAACAAGGCTAGGCTTGTTGCTAAGGGATATAATCAACAGGAAGGAATTGATTACGATGAAACATTTGCCCCTGTAGCTAGAATCGAAGCTATTAGGTTATTCCTTGCATACGCAGCACACAAAGATTTCACTGTCTATCAAATGGATGTAAAAACAGCCTTCTTGAACGGAATTCTGAAAGAAGAAGTGTATGTGTCACAGCCAGACGGATTTCTCAATGCTGATCATCCCGACTTTGTTTACAAACTTGACAAATCACTGTACGGCCTTAAACAAGCTCCAAGAGCCTGGTATGAGGTGCTTTCCGACTTTCTTATCTCCTCAGGTTTCACTAAAGGGAAAATTGACACTACCTTGTTCGTAAAGAAAGATGGTTCTGATATCATGCTTGTGCAAATCTATGTGGATGATATCATTTTTGGCTCTACAAATCCTAAACTTTGTGAAGAATTTAGCATTCTGATGCAATCACAGTTTGAAATGAGTATGATGGGAGAAATGTCATTCTTCCTCGGATTACAAATCAAACAACTTCAAGATGGGATCTTTATTAATCAATCAAAGTATATTCACGATATTCTCAAAAAGTATGGGATTGACAAGAGCAAATCATCGAGTACACCCATGTCCACATCATGCTCACTCGATGCAGATCATTTAGGTGAACCTGTTGATGTTACTCATTACCGAGGGATCATTGGATCATTACTCTACCTCACAGCCAGTCGGCCAGACATCTTATTCTCTACATGTCTTTGCGCTCGATTTCAAGCTAACCCCAAGGAGTCGCATCTTCATGCTGTCAAAAGAATCTTGAAGTATCTGAAAGGAACACCAGACCTTGGACTGTGGTATCCTAAGAACTCAAATATGAAACTAATAGGGTATTCTGACGCAGACTTTGCAGGTTGCAGATTAGACAGAAAAAGCACTTCTGGACACATCCAATTCCTAGGCGACAAGCTTGTATGTTGGGCCTCGAAGAAACAAAATTGTGTGTCAACTTCCACGGCGGAAGCAGAATACGTGGCTGCAGCCAGTTGCTGTTCACAAATTTTATGGATCAGAACTCAACTACGGGACTACGGGTTCGATCTAAATAGAATTCCTATTTACTGTGACTCCAAGAGTGCAATTGCAATTACATGTAACCCTGTTCATCACTCACGCACTAAGCACATAGATCTTCGCTATCACTTCATAAAGGATCACGTAGAGAGAGGCATAATCGAAATGTACTTTGTCAACACAGAGATTCAACTAGCCGATTTGCTTACAAAAGCATTGGATGAAAAACGCTTCCAATTCTTAGTAGCAAAGTTGGGAATGTTGAACCTCAACTTTTAATTTTGCCTATGCCCTCCTACAAATCGCCATTTATCTATTTGCTATGCTACTAAACTCTTATTCTGTGCGTGTTTTCTATGTTAATTGGTTTATTAGGATTTATTTTTTTTCTTTCTTCTGGTTATTTTTCTCTCTATGGTTACTTTCTATTTTTCAATAAACTTTTTCTGTTTACAATAAGTCGATGTATCGCCAATGCTGATGGCCATACATCGAGGGGGAGAAAAGCTATATCCATGCATCGAGGGGGAGTGAGTTCAATCATTTTTCAGATACTCGATAGGCATTATATCTAGGGGGAGTGAGTTCAATCATTTTTCAGATACTAGGGGGAGTTTTTCAACGAATATTTATTCAAGAAACTCAAACATTTAGGGGGAGTTTTCGTACAACAACTCAAATACTTATTCAAAGAAATCCAAACATTTAGGGGGAGCTCTCAAAAACTCGTATTCCCTATAAAAATCCAAAGCAGAATAGCAAGTAAAACAACGAATAAGCTCAAAAGAAGGTAGATCTCAAAAACAAGCATATTCAAATTATGCTCAAAGTTGCGTCTTAACTCTGCCTGTTCCTTGAGCTTCTTTTCTTCTTCTTGCTTCTGCCAATCCATCTGTAAACGAGAAAATAAGAAATTTGTTAGTTCTTAGATGTAAGGTACTTCAATGAGATTTGAGACCTATCTATTTATAAACACGAAGGAAACTTACGTCATTTATTGTCCCGACATTAAGACGAATTTTTGACTAAGGCGAAGATTTTTTTTCAATAAGGATATCGTATCATGAAAATCGTTCTTGAAAAACCCATTGATTTGATGTTATCCTTGTAATTGATCGCGCTAAATTGGTAGTACTTGGGTCTTTTCTAGATTTTTGGTATCTTTCCCTAGTCAATTTCAAAAATTCCATTACAAATTAATTATTAGAATTTGGATTCGCAAAACTAAAATTAATTTGAACAATTGTTATTCGCAAACCATTTTCAATTTTGACCAGTCAATGAATCAAGTTGCGAACTCACGGCTCTCAATTCGCAAACTGATCGATTCGCAAACTACAACTTCGCGAATCTAAAGTGGGCCCTTATCTCAAAAGTTTACAGCCCAACTCAAAACTAGGGTTTACACTTTAGGCCCGCAAAGTTGCTTCTAAATACCAATTCGCAAACCTCTCTCAAATACACAACACTCTCAATTCGCAAACCTCTCTCAAACACGCAACACTCTCAAATCGCAAACCTCTGTCAGTTTAGATAAAATTTTGCGAACCTCAAATCGCAGTCTCAATAGCATATCCCAGTCCTCGCGTGTGTTCCTCTATCTCAATCACGTTCTCAGAAAACCTTTCGGTGGTAAGGAATCACTCGATATAATTCCTACAATGAAATGTCTTTCTTTTTCAGCTTTGCAGGTTTGAATCGTGAAGAACAGGGCCATACTCGGATTTTTTATTATCGATGAATTTCTGTTAATGTTTTTTAGTTTCTGATTGGGATATCTCTGGGTAAATGTCGATTTTTGAGTTTCTGGGTTTGCTTGTTAATTAGAACTTTTAATTTCATTTTAAATGTCTTCGTTTAATCGTTCGAAGTACAGCTTTGCGAACTCAAAAAACTGTTTTGCACAAATCGCAAACCTTGTGCTTTGCAAATCCTGTCAAAGTCGCAAACTTTGCGTTGCTTTGCGAATTCTACTTTGCGAATTCTAAGATTGCTCTACTTTGCGAATTCTAAGCTTATTCTGCGAATTCTAAGTTTACTTTGCATATTCTAAGTTTGCTTTGCGAATTCTACTTTGCGAATTCTAAGATTGCTCTACTTTGCGAATTCTAAACTTATTTTGCGAACTCTAAGTTTACTTTGCGAATTCTAAGTTTGCTTTGCAAATTCTACTTTGCGAATTATAAGACTGCTTTACTTTGCGAATTCTAAGCTTATTTTGCGAACTCTAAGTTTACTTTGCGAATTCTAAATTTGCTTTGCGAATTCTACTTTGCGAATTCTAAGGTTGCTTTACTTTGCGAATTCTAAGCTCATTCTGCGAACTCTAAGTTTGCACATTTAGATATGCGCACGATTCACTTCGCGAATTGTTACTTTGCGACTCATAGTTTACCCGATATTTCAAATGCTCAATTCGCAAAGTTCTTTTTCAACTCAACCCGCAATCCATACTTAGAAAATTTTTCGGCCAAAATATTTCGTCACATAAATGGGCCCAACAGGAATGGGCCAAATCTTTTCTAAACGGTTTTTTTTTTTTTGTTTTAAAGCCCATACTTTATCAATATTCTCTTGATATTCAATTGTTATAATATCATGACACTAATTCCATTATTCTTTCTTCTTGCAGTCTCAGCAGCACTTCCCGGTGTCAAAAATATATTAAAAAAAAAAAAAAAAAACAAAAACAAAAAAAAAATGACGACACCTACGGACATCGTTTACCCAACCTCACAATGGATAACGATCAAGGACAATAATTTCCAACTTGACCTTCATACATTCAAGTGCAAGGACGAAGTTATATTATCCATTCTGAGGAATCACCATCTTGGGTATGCCTTTTCGGCCTCGGTCCAAGTCCCTACAGTCTACCTTCAGCAATTCTGGGGGACGATGCAGACAAAAATCGCTCAGGATAACAGTATATACTACGAGGCCCAAATAGCAAATGAGACTGTCAGCATCACAAGCGATCTCATTCGGAGTATTCTCAGATTGCCAAGTCAACCTCACTACGAACCTGAGGCTTCTGAGAATGAGCTTGTGGATGATATGATGAAGATGGGATATTACACGCCTATCAAGTTTGTCTCCCATTTTCAGAACTCCATGATCCCGCATCCTTGGCGAACGCTCTTTACATTTGTCAATAAGTGCTTCTCACCCAAACACTCAGGATGGGATAGATGCAATATTACAATCCTTCGCATCTTCCATGGGATTGTGTTTCGAAGAAATTACGATTTTGTCAAGCTTATCATCACGGATCTCGACGACCAACTTCACCAACGTACAAAGTCCAAAAGGCCACAGAATTTGCCATATCCCCGGTGGTTCTCACTTATCATCAATCATTTCCTGACCACAACACCGGGAATACCCTCACGACCAGTAGAAGAAAATTTCACCCCACCCAAACTGCGCTACCTTCAGAAGGGAAAGCCTGATGACAAATATTCGCGCAAGGCAATGCCAATCCCTCACGAATTACTCGTTCTTGCAAACCCCGACCATATTGATGCCTATTGCAGCGTTTACAAAGTTCCTCACCCCACGACACAGGATAACCCACCTGAGTCTAACCCAGGGGTTAGTGAGACTGAGAGAGCAGAAATGAGCGAGAGAGAAAGAGAGAGTGAGACCTTGAGAGAAACCACAGAAACCAACCCTATCCCACACGCACCACAGTCTTCATCTCAAGAAACAATCCTCGACCAACCACTACCATCCTCTGAACACACAATACTTGAACCATCGCTCGACGAACAACCACACATAGATGTTCCCGAGACGATCACAACAGCAATAACTCAGTCAGAAAGAGCCGGGTCACTCCCTAGGATAGAAGACGTCGTAGTCGACCCAACGACGCATGAGCGAACCCCACCAGACCATTCACTTGTCTCCCAACAGACAAGTGTCTCAACACAACGTGAACCACCCCAAACCTCCAGCAGCTCGGTCCCTGTGTCTGAATCAACTCAAGAAATACCCATTCCCGTGACACAGACCGAGCCTCAGCCTGATCCTCAGGCAACAACGTTCATAGAAGAGCCCCAAATAGAGGCTCTTCAAGGATTGGACGGAAGTCTCTCGGATGTTGATGATTTCAGCAGCTCACCATCCGCGAGCCACCGTACAGAACCTAGTTCTGGACGCGTGCTAACGGGACGCCTTGACGATCCCGGAGATAGTTTCACCCAAGCCCGTCCCACTGACGTGGCAACAACGACCCGAGCACCATCTCCAATTGATGCGTCGCAAGGAGTGGTCGGAAGACCCAAGGATCCTGAAGTTCCACGAACTTCGGGTGACGAGGGCCACCGTCCAGAACCTAGTTCTGAACGTGTGCCAACGGCTCCCTCTAGTGGCGCCGGATCAATTCCAACACAGGTGACGACTGCCTACTTGGAGAACCGGCTGTTCGAATTCTTCGAGACCGTAACCCTACCAAGGGTCAAAGGTCTTATTAAGGAGGCGGTTCAAGCAACTTCCACCGACAAAGGGAAGGCTCCCATATCTGACCAACCTCCTCCTCAACAGCCGGTACTTCCCCGACTTCTCACCTTGCCACCACGCAACCCGCCGACACCCAACTTGTACACAGTGCCTCTGCTAGAGCTTTTTGATGTTGGCATTGCTCGCATAATTGAACTCGACAGCAACCGGAGCTTTGAAGAAGAAGACCTCTACAGGAAGCTGGTCGCAGGAGGCGTCATCCCATCTCAAGATGCGAGCATACCAACTGACACATGCCGCCAAGAAGGCCCCAGTCAGAAACGTCGTCACGACGATCCAGACGACCAGGATCGTCCTGAGGGGGAGAGCAGCAAGAGACCGAGAACCACGTCTTCTGTTGCTCGGGGCGGAAGAGGCAGAACACGCGGGGTTCAAACGCGTGGAGGCAGTTCGTCACGACCACCTAATCCACCACCAAGGTCCTCCAGGGGCAGACAAGCTACACCAGGGCCGAACCAGACAACTTCCCTTGGTGGAGTCGAGTCTGCTCCCTCGAGGATCTCCACCCAACCAGTCCAAGCAACTACAACTCCTCGTCAAAAGGATCCTCAAGACTACATCGGCAGATATATCTTAGACGAGGAATGGATGACGAGAACAGAGACAGCAGAAGAGTCCCGCCTAAGGATTGAAAGCGTTCGTAATTTATTAAAGGCGGCAGCAGCAGACTTCTGCTTCATCGAGCGAGAGGAAGAGGAGCAAGGAGAGAATCCTGAGGCAGAACTTCCAGAACTCCTTCAGCATCAGGTGCCCGAGGAACCAACGCCAGGCTACGAGTTCATAGAAACTCGTTGGAGAAACGCGAAGATCAAGGCACCCTTTCTTGAGGATCTTTATCCAAAGATCTGGAGGAAGGAAGAAGAAATAAAGGGAGTCAACGAGCTGAATCTTCGAGGCCTTGAGCACCTAAGAGGGACGTATAGGGGACTTAGCCATCAGATCATGCTCTGGGAAGTCACGGCCAAGAAAGGGATGAATAGAGATCAATACAGGAAGTACATGAGAGTTCAATCGGCCATCTGCGATATTGTGGACGTCGAATGGGCGGTAGGAAGATATGTAGGCCCTGTCTTTGTTATTGATCGATATGACAGGAAAATTGTAAGATATTCAGAAGCAGATCTTCCCTATCTTCCACTGGGCGAACTCAACAAGCTCTACAATATTTATCGCAATAAGTTTCCCCTGGACACTCACACAAGACGAGATGGTTATAGAGCTATCAAAGAGTGCATGCTGAGGCAGGTCAAGTACTTCGCTGCTCATGACTTCCAAATGGCCTTGGAAAGCAATATGAGCAAGGTCAACCTGACACGTCCAGACAACAGATATAAGGATCTCGAAAAGTTTGATGAGGGATTTATCTTCCTTGAACCACAACCAGGGGTCACCTATCTACAAGCTCAGAAGAAAGTAAAGCAGGTGCTACTTCTGTCAGAGATCTCCAAATTTTCAGATGGAACATTGAAGATTATCCTCAACCAACTTCGAACCAAGAAGAAGACAGTTTCCGAAGAGGACAAACTAGAAGGAACAGAACTGGAAGAGAAAGATGTCCTACGGAAACTCATCGAGAAGATAAGATATCGGATCGTTCTTCGGAACGACATCAGACAGTTCGAGACTGCCCTTGGATTCAGGAAGACCTACTTAGCTCATAGAGAACCTCCACCTCCACCTCGCTCGAAGAAAAAGAAATGAAGACTTAGTTTATTTGCTCGATTGTAATTTGGACACTTAGGGGGAGAATGGTAATGTTAGGAATATTTTAGAAGTGTCCAAAATATTAATTCTAAGTCTTGTAATTTCTTTTCTATGTATTTTATAGATGTTCTATTTATGTATTTGGGTTATAGTTGTAATGGGCTTGTTAGGGGCCCAATGGGCTTAAATACCTCACAAGGTATTTAAGCTTAAACCCTAACTTCATTAATGCAAGTTTCCATTTTGCTAAATCTCACGTACTCAACACTAAACCTTAAAAGCAAACTATTCACATATTACGAAGGTTTAATCTGTTGAAGTGTTCTTGGATAATCTGGATTTACATGTATTTTATTACTGAATTCAAGTATTTGACCGTAAATGAATGTGAAGTTGCTAGAAAACTCATTTATGTTGATGGTGAGTAATGTTCTTAATTTGTAAGATGTTGATTAAAACCCATCATTTTAGACTTAGATAGCTCGACCATAAACACAAGTATTTTATGCATAAAAATCAGTATTTGTGTCTATAAATTAGGTACTTTCAGTCTTGATTTTGGTATGTTATTGCTGAATTCAATTATTTGACCGTGACTGAATGTGAAGTTGCTAGAAAACTGATTTTATGTTGTTTATGATGAGTAATGTCCTTAATATGTAAGATGTTGATTAAAAACCATCATTTTAGACTTAGATAACTCGACCATATACACAAGTATTTTATGCATAAAAATCAGTATTTGTGTCCTTAAATTAGGTACGTTCAGTCTCGATATAGGTATTTTATTGCTGAATTCAAGTATTTGACCGCGAATAATGTGAAGTCGCTAGATAACTCATTTTATGTTGTTGATTATGAGTAATGTCCTTAATGTGTAAGATGTTGATTAAAACCCATCATTTTAGACTTAGATAGCTCGACTATAAACACAAGTATTTTATGCATAAAAATAAGTATTTGTGTCTATAAATTAGGTACTTTCAGTCTTGATTTAAGTATTTTATTGCTGAATTCAATTATTTGACCGTGAATGAATGTGAAGTTGCTAGAAAACTGATTTTATGTTGTTTATGATGAGTAATGTCCTTAATATGTAAGATGTTGATTAAAACCCATCATTTTAGACTTAGATAGCTCGGCCATAAACACAAGTATTTTATGCATAAAAATTAGTATTTGTGTCTTTAAATTAGGTACTTTCAGGCTCGATTTATGTACTTTATTAATGAATTCAAGTATTTGACCGTGAATGAATGTGAAGTTGCTAGAAAACTCATTTATGTTGATGGTGACTAATGTCCTTAATTTGTAAGATGTTGATTAAAACCCATCATTTTAGACTTAGATAGTTCGACCATAAACACAAGTATTTTATGCATAAAAATTAGTATTTGTGTCTATAAATTAGGTACTTTCAGTCTTGATTTTGGTATTTTATTGCTGAATTCAATTATTTGACCGTGACTGAATGTGAAGTTGCTAGAAAACTGATTTTATGTTGTTTATGGTGAGTAATGTCCTTAATATGTAAGATGTTGATTAAAAACCATCATTTTAGACTTAGATAACTCGACCATATACACAAGTATTTTATGCATAAAAATCAGTATTTGCGTCCTTAAATTAGGTACTTTCAGTCTCGATTTTATGTATTTTATTACTGAATTCAAGTATTTGACAGTGAATGAATGTGAAATTGCTAGAAAACTGATTTTATGTTGTTTATGAAGAGTAATGTCCTTAATATGTAAGATGTTGATTAAAACCCAGCATTTTAGACTTAGATAGCTCACCCACAAACACAAGTATTTTATGCATAAAAATCAGTATTTGTGTCTTTAATTAGGTACTTTCGGTCTCGATTTATGTATTTTATTACTGAATTCAAGTATTTGACCGTGAATGAATGTGAAGTTGCTAGAAAACTCATTTATGTTGATGGTGAGTAATGTTCTAAATTTGTAAGATGTTGATTAAAACCCATCATTTTATACTTAGATAGCTCGACCATAAACACAAGTATTTTATGCATAAAAATCAGTATTTGTGTCTATAAATTAGGTACTTTCAGTCTTGATTTTGGTATGTTATTGCTGAATTCAATTATTTGACCGTGACTGAATGTGAAGTTGCTAGAAAACTGATTTTATGTTTTTATGATGAGTAATGTCCTTAATATGTATGATGTTGATAAAAACCCATCATTTTAGACTTAGATAGTTCGACCATAAACACAAGTATTTTATGCATAAAAATTAGTATTTGTGTCTATAAATTAGGTACTTTCAGTCTTGATTTTGGTATTTTATTGCTGAATTCAAGTATTTGACCGTGAATGAATGTGAAGTTGCTAGAAAACTGATTTTATGTTGTTTATGATGAGTAATGTCCTTAATATGTAAGATGTTGATTAAAAATCATCATGTTAGACTTAGATAACTCGACCGTATACACAAGTATTTTATGCATAAAAATCAGTATTTGTGTCCTTAAATTAGATACGTTCAGTCTCGATTTAGGTATTTCATTGCTGAAGTCAAGTATTTGACCGCGAATAATGTGAAGTTGCTAGAAAACTCATTTTATGTTGTTGATTATGAGTAATGTCCTTAATATGTAAGATGTTGATTAAAACCCCTCATTTTAGACTTAGATAACTCGACCATAAACACAAGTATTTTATGCATAAAAATCAGTATTTGTGTCTTTAAATTAGGTACTTTCAGTCTCGATTTAGGTATTTTATTACTGAATTCAAGTATTTGACCGTGAATGAATGTGAAGTTGCTAGAAAACTCATTTATGTTGATGGTGAGTAATGTCCTTAATTTGTAAGATGTAGATTAAAACCCATCATTTTAGACTTAGATAGCTCGACTATAAACACAAGTATTTTATGCATAAAAATCGGTATTTGTGTCTATAAATTAGGTACTTTCAGTCTTGATTTAGGTATTTTATTGTTGAATTCAATTATTTGACCGTGAATGAATGTGAAGTTGCTAGAAAACTGATTTTATGTTGTTTATGATGAGTAATGTCCTTAATATGTAAGATGTTGATTAAAAACCATCATTTTAGACTTAGATAACTCGACCATATACACAAGTATTTTATGCATAAAAATCAGTATTTCTGTCCTTAAATTAGGTACGTTCAGTCTCGATATAGGTATTTTATTGCTGAATTCAAGTATTTGACCGCGAATAATGTGAAGTCGCTAGATAACTCATTTTATGTTGTTGATTATGAGTAATGTCCTTAATGTGTAAGATGTTGATTAAAACCCATCATTTTAGACTTAGATAGCTCGACTATAAACACAAGTATTTTATGCATAAAAATAAGTATTTGTGTCTATAAATTAGGTACTTTCAGTCTTGATTTAAGTATTTATTGCTGAATTCAATTATTTGACCGTGAATGAATGTGAAGTTGCTAGAAAACTGATTTTATGTTGTTTATGATGAGTAATGTCCTTAATATGTAAGATGTTGATTAAAACCCATCATTTTAGACTTAGATAGCTCGGCCATAAACACAAGTATTTTATGCATAAAAATTAGTATTTGTGTCTTTAAATTAGGTACTTCAGGCTCGATTTATGTACTTTATTAATGAATTCAAGTATTTGACCGTGAATGAATGTGAAGTTGCTAGAAAACTCATTTATGTTGATGGTGACTAATGTCCTTAATTTGTAAGATGTTGATTAAAACCCATCATTTTAGACTTAGATAGTTCGACCATAAACACAAGTATTTTATGCATAAAAATTAGTATTTGTGTCTATAAATTAGGTACTTTCAGTCTTGATTTTGGTATTTTATTGCTGAATTCAATTATTTGACCGTGACTGAATGTGAAGTTGCTAGAAAACTGATTTTATGTTGTTTATGGTGAGTAATGTCCTTAATATGTAAGATGTTGATTAAAAACCATCATTTTAGACTTAGATAACTCGACCATATACACAAGTATTTTATGCATAAAAATCAGTATTTGCGTCCTTAAATTAGGTACTTTCAGTCTCGATTTTATGTATTTTATTACTGAATTCAAGTATTTGACAGTGAATGAATGTGAAATTGCTAGAAAACTGATTTTATGTTGTTTATGAAGAGTAATGTCCTTAATATGTAAGATGTTGATTAAAACCCAGCATTTTAGACTTAGATAGCTCACCCACAAACACAAGTATTTTATGCATAAAAATCAGTATTTGTGTCTTTAATTAGGTACTTTCGGTCTCGATTTATGTATTTTATTACTGAATTCAAGTATTTGACCGTGAATGAATGTGAAGTTGCTAGAAAACTCATTTATGTTGATGGTGAGTAATGTTCTAAATTTGTAAGATGTTGATTAAAACCCATCATTTTATACTTAGATAGCTCGACCATAAACACAAGTATTTTATGCATAAAAATCAGTATTTGTGTCTATAAATTAGGTACTTTCAGTCTTGATTTTGGTATGTTATTGCGGAATTCAATTATTTGACCGTGACTGAATGTGAAGTTGCTAGAAAACTGATTTTATGTTGTTTATGATGAGTAATGTCCTTAATATGTATGATGTTGATAAAAACCCATCATTTTAGACTTAGATAGTTCGACCATAAACACAAGTATTTTATGCATAAAAATTAGTATTTGTGTCTATAAATTAGGTACTTTCAGTCTTGATTTTGGTATTTTATTGCTGAATTCAAGTATTTGACCGTGAATGAATGTGAAGTTGCTAGAAAACTGATTTTATGTTGTTTATGATGAGTAATGTCCTTAATATGTAAGATGTTGATTAAAAATCATCATGTTAGACTTAGATAACTCGACCGTATACACAAGTATTTTATGCATAAAAATCAGTATTTGTGTCCTTAAATTAGATACGTTCAGTCTCGATTTAGGTATTTCATTGCTGAATTCAAGTATTTGACCGCGAATAATGTGAAGTTGCTAGAAAACTCATGTTATGTTGTTGATTATGAGTAATGTCCTTAATATGTAAGATGTTGATTAAAACCCCTCCTTTTAAACTTAGATAACTCGACCATAAACACAAGTATTTTATGCATAAAAATTGGTATTTGTGTCTTTAAATTAGGTACTTTCAGTCTCGATTTAGGTATTTTTATTACTGAATTTAAGTATTTGACCGTAAATGAATGTGAAGTTGTTAGAAAACTCATTTATGTTGATGGTGAGTAATGTCCTTAATTTGTAAGACGATTAAAACCCATCATTTTAGATTTAGATAGCTCGACTATAAACACAAGTATTTTATGCATAAAAATAAGTATTTGTGTCTATAAATTAGGTACTTTCAGTCTTGATTTAGGTATTTTATTGTTGAATTCAATTATTTGACCGTGAATGAATGTGAAGCTGCTAGAAAACTGATTTTATGTTGTTTATGATGAGTAATGTCCTTAATATGTAAGATGTTGATTAAAACCCCTCATTTTAGACTTAGATAACTCGACCATAAACACAAGTATTTTATGCATAAAAATCAGTATTTGTGTATTTAAATTAGGTACTTTCAGTCTCGATTTAGGTATTTTATTACTGAATTCAAGTATTTGACCGTGAATGAATGTGAAGTTGCTAGAAAACTCATTTATGTTGATGGTGAGTAATGTCCTTAATATGTAAGATGTTGATTAAAACCCATCATTTTAGACTTAGATAGCTCGGCCATGAACACAAGTATTTTATGCATAAAAATTAGTATTTGTGTCTTCAAATTAGGTACTATCAGGCTCGATTTATGTACTTTATTATTGAATTCAAGTATTTGACCGTGAGTGAATGTGAAGTTGCTAGAAAACTCATTTATGTTGATGGTGAGTAATGTCCTTAATTTGTAAGATGTTGATTAAAACCCATCATTTTAGACTTAGATAGTTCGACCATAAACACAAGTATTTTATGCATAATAATTAGTATTTGTGTCTATAAATTAGGTACTTTCAGTCTTGATTTTGGTATTTTATTGCTGAATTCAATTATTTGACAGTGGCTGAATGTGAAGTTGCTAGAAAACTGATTTTATGTTGTTTATGATGAGTAATGTCCTTAATATGTAAGATGTTGATTAAAAACCATCATGTTAGACTTAGATAACTCGACCGTATACACAAGTATTTTATGCATAAAAATCAGTATTTGCGTCCTTAAACTAGGTACTTTCAGTCTCGATTTTATGTATTTTATTACTGAATTCAAGTATTTGACAGTGAATGAATGTGAAATTGCTAGAAAACTGATTTTATGTTGTTTATGAAGAGTAATGTCCTTAATATGTAAGATGTTGATTAAAACCCAGCATTTTAGACTTAGATAGCTCACCCACAAACACAAGTATTTTATGCATAAAAATCAGTATTTGTGTCTTTAATTAGGTACTTTCGGTCTCGATTTATGTATTTTATTACTGAATTCAAGTATTTGACCGTAAATGAATGTGAAGTTGCTAGAAAACTCATTTATGTTGATGGTGAGTAATGTTCTTAATTTGTAAGATGTTGATTAAAACCCATCATTTTAGACTTAGATAGCTCGACCATAAACACAAGTATTTTATGCATAAAAATAAGTATTTGTGTCTATAAATTAGGTACTTTCAGTCTTGATTTTGGTATGTTATTGCTGAATTCAATTATTTGACCGTGACTGAATGTGAAGTTGCTAGAAAACTGATTTTATGTTGTTTATGATGAGTAATGTCCTTAATATGTATGATGTTGATAAAAACCCATCATTTTAGACTTAGATAGTTCGACCATAAACACAAGTATTTTATGCATAAAAATTAGTATTTGTGTCTATAATTAGGTACTTTCAGTCTTGATTTTGGTATTTTATTGCTGAATTCAAGTATTTGACCGTGAAGAATGTGAAGTTGCTAGAAAACTGATTTTATGTTGTTTATGATGAGTAATGTCCTTAATATGTAAGATGTTGATTAAAAACCATCATTCTAGACTTAGATAACTCGACCATAAACACAAGTATTTTATGCATAAAAATCAGTATTTGCGTCGTTAAATTAGATACGTTCAGTCTCGATTTAGGTATTTTATTGTGAATTCAAGTATTTGACCGCGAATAATGTGAAGTTGCTAGAAAACTCATTTTATGTTGTTGATTATGAGTAATGTCCTTAATATGTAAGATGTTGATTAAAACCCCTCATTTTAGACTTAGATAACTCGACCATAAACACAAGTATTTTATGCATAAAAATCAGTATTTGTGTCTTTAAATTAGGTACTTTCAGTCTCGATTTAGGTATTTTATTACTGAATTCAAGTATTTGACCGTGAATGAATGTGAAGTTGCTAGAAAACTCATTTATGTTGATGGTGAGTAATGTCCTTAATTTGTAAGATGTAGATTAAAACCCATCATTTTAGACTTAGATAGCTCGACTATAAAACACAAGTATTTTATGCATAAAAAACGGTATTTGTGTCTATAAATTAGGTACTTTCAGTCTTGATTTAGGTATTTTATTGTTGAATTCAATTATTTGACCGTGAATGAATGTGAAGTTGCTAGAAAACTGATTTTATGTTGTTTATGATGAGTAATGTCCTTAATATGTAAGATGTTGATTAAAAACCATCATTTTAGACTTAGATAACTCGACCATATACACAAGTATTTTATGCATAAAAATCAGTATTTGTGTCCTTAAATTAGGTACGTTCAGTCTCGATATAGGTATTTTATTGCTGAATTCAAGTATTTGACCGCGAATAATGTGAAGTCGCTAGATAACTCATTTTATGTTGTTGATTATGAGTAATGTCCTTAATGTGTAAGATGTTGATTAAAACCCATCATTTTAGACTTAGATAGCTCGACTATAAACACAAGTATTTTATGCATAAAAATAAGTATTTGTGTCTATAAATTAGGTACTTTCAGTCTTGATTTAAGTATTTTATTGCTGAATTCAATTATTGACCGTGAATGAATGTGAAGTTGCTAGAAAACTGATTTTATGTTGTTTATGATGAGTAATGTCCTTAATATGTAAGATGTTGATTAAAACCCATCATTTTAGACTTAGATAGCTCGGCCATAAACACAAGTATTTTATGCATAAAAATTAGTATTTGTGTCTTTAAATTAGGTACTTTCAGGCTCGATTTATGTACTTTATTAATGAATTCAAGTATTTGACCGTGAATGAATGTGAAGTTGCTAGAAAACTCATTTATGTTGATGGTGACTAATGTCCTTAATTTGTAAGATGTTGATTAAAACCCATCATTTTAGACTTAGATAGTTCGACCATAAACACAAGTATTTTATGCATAAAAATTAGTATTTGTGTCTATAAATTAGGTACTTTCAGTCTTGATTTTGGTATTTTATTGCTGAATTCAATTATTTGACCGTGACTGAATGTGAAGTTGCTAGAAAACTGATTTTATGTTGTTTATGGTGAGTAATGTCCTTAATATGTAAGATGTTGATTAAAAACCATCATTTTAGACTTAGATAACTCGACCATATACACAAGTATTTTATGCATAAAAATCAGTATTTGCGTCCTTAAATTAGGTACTTTCAGTCTCGATTTTATGTATTTTATTACTGAATTCAAGTATTTGACAGTGAATGAATGTGAAATTGCTAGAAAACTGATTTTATGTTGTTTATGAAGAGTAATGTCCTTAATATGTAAGATGTTGATTAAAACCCAGCATTTTAGACTTAGATAGCTCACCCACAAACACAAGTATTTTATGCATAAAAATCAGTATTTGTGTCTTTAATTAGGTACTTTCGGTCTCGATTTATGTATTTTATTACTGAATTCAAGTATTTGACCGTGAATGAATGTGAAGTTGCTAGAAAACTCATTTATGTTGATGGTGAGTAATGTTCTAAATTGTAAGATGTTGATTAAAACCCATCATTTTATACTTAGATAGCTCGACCATAAACACAAGTATTTTATGCATAAAAATCAGTATTTGTGTCTATAAATTAGGTACTTTCAGTCTTGATTTTGGTATGTTATTGCTGAATTCAATTATTTGACCGTGACTGAATGTGAAGTTGCTAGAAAACTGATTTATGTTGTTTATGATGAGTAATGTCCTTAATATGTATGATGTTGATAAAAACCCATCATTTTAGACTTAGATAGTTCGACCATAAACACAAGTATTTTATGCATAAAAATTAGTATTTGTGTCTATAAATTAGGTACTTTCAGTCTTGATTTGGTATTTTATTGCTGAATTCAAGTATTTGACCGTGAATGAATGTGAAGTTGCTAGAAAACTGATTTTATGTTGTTTATGATGAGTAATGTCCTTAATATGTAAGATGTTGATTAAAAATCATCATGTTAGACTTAGATAACTCGACCGTATACACAAGTATTTTATGCATAAAAATCAGTATTTGTGTCCTTAAATTAGATACGTTCAGTCTCGATTTAGGTATTTCATTGCTGAATTCAAGTATTTGACCGCGAATAATGTGAAGTTGCTAGAAAACTCATGTTATGTTGTTGATTATGAGTAATGTCCTTAATATGTAAGATGTGATTAAAACCCCTCCTTTTAAACTTAGATAACTCGACCATAAACACAAGTATTTTATGCATAAAAATTGGTATTTGTGTCTTTAAATTAGGTACTTTCAGTCTCGATTTAGGTATTTTTATTACTGAATTTAAGTATTTGACCGTAAATGAATGTGAAGTTGTTAGAAAACTCATTTATGTTGATGGTGAGTAATGTCCTTAATTTGTAAGACGATTAAAACCCATCATTTTAGATTTAGATAGCTCGACTATAAACACAAGTATTTTATGCATAAAAATAAGTATTTGTGTCTATAAATTAGGTACTTTCAGTCTTGATTTAGGTATTTTATTGTTGAATTCAATTATTTGACCGTGAATGAATGTGAAGCTGCTAGAAAACTGATTTTATGTTGTTTATGATGAGTAATGTCCTTAATATGTAAGATGTTGATTAAACCCCTCATTTTAGACTTAGATAACTCGACCATAAACACAAGTATTTTATGCATAAAAATCAGTATTTGTGTCTTTAAATTAGGTACTTTCAGTCTCGATTTAGGTATTTTATTACTGAATTCAAGTATTTGACCGTGAATGAATGTGAAGTTGCTAGAAAACTCATTTATGTTGATGGTGAGTAATGTCCTTAATTTGTAAGATGTAGATTAAAACCCATCATTTTAGACTTAGATAGCTCGACTATAAACACAAGTATTTTATGCATAAAAAACGGTATTTGTGTCTATAAATTAGGTACTTTCAGTCTTGATTTAGGTATTTTATTGTTGAATTCAATTATTTGACCGTGAATGAATGTGAAGTTGCTAGAAAACTGATTTTATGTTGTTTATGATGAGTAATGTCCTTAATATGTAAGATGTTGATTAAAAACCATCATTTTAGACTTAGATAACTCGACCATATACACAAGTATTTTATGCATAAAAATCAGTATTTGTGTCTTTAAATTAGGTACTTTCAGTCTCGATTTAGGTATTTTATTACTGAATTCAAGTATTTGACCGTGAATGAATGTGAAGTTGCTAGAAAACTCATTTATGTTGATGGTGAGTAATGTCCTTAATTTGTAAGATGTAGATTAAAACCCATCATTTTAGACTTAGATAGCTCGACTATAAACACAAGTATTTTATGCATAAAAAACGGTATTTGTGTCTATAAATTAGGTACTTTCAGTCTTGATTTAGGTATTTTATTGTTGAATTCAATTATTTGACCGTGAATGAATGTGAAGTTGCTAGAAAACTGATTTTATGTTGTTTATGATGAGTAATGTCCTTAATATGTAAGATGTTGATTAAAAACCATCATTTTAGACTTAGATAACTCGACCATATACACAAGTATTTTATGCATAAAAATCAGTATTTGTGTCCTTAAATTAGGTACGTTCAGTCTCGATATAGGTATTTTATTGCTGAATTCAAGTATTTGACCGCGAATAATGTGAAGTCGCTAGATAACTCATTTTATGTTGTTGATTATGAGTAATGTCCTTAATGTGTAAGATGTTGATTAAAACCCATCATTTTAGACTTAGATAGCTCGACTATAAACACAAGTATTTTATGCATAAAAATAAGTATTTGTGTCTATAAATTAGGTACTTTCAGTCTTGATTTAAGTATTTTATTGCTGAATTCAATTATTTGACCGTGAATGAATGTGAAGTTGCTAGAAAACTGATTTTATGTTGTTTATGATGAGTAATGTCCTTAATATGTAAGATGTTGATTAAAACCCATCATTTTAGACTTAGATAGCTCGGCCATAAACACAAGTATTTTATGCATAAAAATTAGTATTTGTGTCTTTAAATTAGGTACTTTCAGGCTCGATTTATGTACTTTATTAATGAATTCAAGTATTTGACCGTGAATGAATGTGAAGTTGCTAGAAAACTCATTTATGTTGATGGTGACTGTTGGTCCCGATTAGCACCAACAATGCGACTTCGGACGGATTAAACACGCCAAATGATCAAGATTTTAGGATGGGGCGTGGGGCTTGGTGAAGATAAGATGGAGGCTCAAAAAGATTTTCTCTCTAGAATAAAAGCACACACAAGCACTCCTAACTATGTGTTAGGGTTTTCCTATTTATACCACAAGTTGGTATATAATAGGTGGGCCTCTTGTGAAGGCCCATTACATAAATAACTAAGAACTAACCCAATTAAGAGCTAGCCCAAAGTTTAATAAAGCAAATCAACAAAGATAATACAATGAAATTGAACACTACAAAATATTTCCTAACAATCTCCCCCTTAGTGTTCAATCTTCAGTTCAGCGCGGGATATCTTTGTTGGGCATATTGGAGATCTCGATTCCTAGCAAACTCCCCCTACATGGGATATCTCCTCTTCTTGCGGAGGCATTGATGGCTCGGCTAGGACTCACTTGTTAAGATTCTCCAATCTTCTTCTTCTTGGCGCCGGATTTGTCGTCTTCGAATGGAAGTTGTCTGGTTCGGCCTCGAAGATGACTCGTCTGGCTCCAGAAGAAGGTAGGCGTGGGGCGTAAAAAATGTGCCAAGGCTCCATTGAAATGTGACTTTCAAGAGCAGGGAGCCCGGTCTTCAGAGTGGTCAGCGCAGTAGTGGCGGAATGTGGTGGATGATGTGCCATGGCTCATTCGAGTGTTCCATTATGAACATAATAGCCTGACACATAAGAATGTGCGCGGAGGTAGTGGAAGCCTCCGGCGGGGCGTAGTTGGTAGAGGTGGCGTGGATGATGGTTGCTGCTGATGCTGCTGTACGATCTTCAACTCATTTCTTCTCCTTTACTCCCCCTTGAGATGATCTCCGTCTTCGGGATCGTCACGTCGTCCGTGGGACGAGTCTGCCTCTGGTGTTGATGGTGGTGATGATGGTGTGGTGTGGTGTTGAGTGAGGCAATCAAGTGGGATTCTCAGGAGTAGCAGCATTTGGCTTTCCTCCGGGTTCAGTTTGAACACTGGAGAGACGGAGCAGCATGTGGTGGCGTAAGCGTAGGCGTGGTGGAGTGGTGTCGGTGATGGGACCTTTCCTTCATAGATCCTTGTTGAGCGCGGCATGGAATGTGTAAGTTCCTCGCTGATTGCTATGAGTCGGGGCTCCATCACGAACGGGGTAACTAACCAGACGGGGGTCACAAAGACGCTCCGTCGTCACAACATCGAAACATGTGTCCGATGCGCCGCCTGTTTGCACAGGACAAAAAGAACCGGAGAGCCACAAAGGCTTTCCGTTCGCACGGACGATGAGACAAGCTCGTATCCGTGGCCCATCGACAGTTGTGGTGAGGGTGGCTGTCGTGGGTCTTCCGCTCTCGGTCACAAGGACGTCATCAAGCGTTCGGGCAAGTTCACGAAGAACCTGCGGTGCGTAAAGAGTGTCTGTGTCCTAGAAAGTGGAAAATTTCGGTGGGTGAGAACACTAGACTCAATGTGGGTGGAAGAGGTGCAGTGAGAGGCGGGGCACTGCATGTTCAACATCAACCGTCTCCAAGTGGGGCGGTGATGGCTAACGTGGTTCCTCTTGTGCGAAATGAAACAGCTATCTGCGAAAGGATAGCTGAGTGGTTGGGAGGGGTAAATTGCGCGGTTGGACCAGATGCCGCGACTTCTACTCGGGAAACGAGCGAGTCGTCTCCTGTACCTATGGGCGAAGTCCGGGTTGTGGTGAGATATGACAGAGGAGTGCGATCATGTCGTCGTTGGTTCGCAACTCCTGCAAGCGACTTACGTCATCCTCCCGAGATCGTTGATTGGATCTTTGCATGGAGGAGGATGTCGCGCGACCTAGACCTAGACTAGAGAGGCTAGGGTAGGCTCGTTCCTGGGTTAGGATCGGGGGGTTTCACTGATCCATGGGAACTATGGTGGCGTGGCGTGATCGCGTTGAAAGGCGACCACGAGTGATGTCGACGAGGGTTGCCCAAAACTGTTGATCAGACACTTCTGAGACTCGTCAGGTGGTGGTGGTGGTGAGGGCGTAAAGAGGATCACGGTGGCTTAGGACGTCTCCATGCAGCGCACCATGGTGGAATGGATGGCAGTGGGTGGACGGTGGAGTCTGGTACAAGAGATCCACATCGCCTAAGCATCAAGATTGGATGGCGCGCCCACTGATGGTTGGTTGAACTCTTGTCAACCCTTCTTTATGGGTCCGGGTTCTGCACGGATTTGTACAGAAGTCATGATGATTGCTCGCTTCTCTGACATCCCTTCATGCACGTGGAGCAACCCGTGTAACGTGCATGATGGGGTTGGTTGCTCGCAGTGCATACCGGTCATGAATGTGGAGCAACCCATGTACCATTCATGCCGGGGGGTGGTTGCTCACGTCGTGTACCAGTCATGTATGTGGAGCAACCCGGGTGCCATACATGCTGGGTGGTTTGGCTGCCCTCGTCGCATACCAGTCATGAGTGTGGAGCAGCTCTCTTAGTACCTACCCATGCTGGGAAATCTGCAAAAACTTTATCGGGACTTTGGTACCCATTTTTGGATGGGTCCTCCCTTGTTATCAGAAAACAAGTTAAGCACATTTGGTTCAGATATTGATCCTAAATCATCTTTTAAAGTCCTATCCAATTTGATTTGTGATTTAGGAATCCAAGTTTGGTGAACCTTGGAGGGAAATGACAATTCAGCGCAGGTGAATGTGTGCCTAGGTGTAGAAGACCTAAAGATTTTCTCCCTAGCCAGTCGCATAAGATGCTTTCTAGAATAAATCTGGACTGGGTATTTCAAGTAGGAATATGAGCTTATGGCGCTATATGCGTCATTGGATGATGAGTCGTATTGCCTACAAGAGTTCACATCATTCACTCTATAATGATGAAGGGGTGTAGTTTGAGAAGTTCGCTTGCTTGAGCTTTGAACTTCTTCGCATGCTCTCCTTTTAATAGGAGTCGAAGAGGGGCAATCATTAAAATTTTTGTTCAAGTTTTTCAAAAAGAAAGTCGATTTTCCTCTCTTTATTTTTTCTTTTAATTGTTCCTTTGAAAATTTAAGCGCTTTGCTTTTACTAAACATTTCAGTATCAGTCAAAGGTGACTCAGAATTTGTAGAAAAAGCAGTTTTAATTTTTGGAACAAAGATGCTTGACTTTCTTTTCTTTACCTGTTTCGAGGAAGATGTATCTTTTAAAAGATCATTGGAGACAGGTAAAGACGGGGAATTTTTAAGATTTGAAATCTCATTTAAAAATATTTCCTTTTCAGACTCAAACAAATTTTCGAGATTAGAAATCTTCTCTAAAAGCTTTTTCTTTTCCGCGCCAAAACTTATTCTTTCGAATTCCAGAGTTTCTTGCAAATCTTTCACTTTACGAAGAGTCTCCGGGATATCACATGGAATAGGTTTTTCAGAATGTAAAATATTTTCCCCGTTCGAATCTAAGTTTGAAGATGTATTGCGTTCCTCTAAGAGCATTTGATATTGCAAAGAGAAGTAATCTCGCTCACCTTTGCAAATATCTAAGCTTTTAGTTAGATCGCAGACTCTCTTTTCAGTAATTGCTACCTTAGATTCCAAGCTAGTCAAAATTGACTTGAAGGATACTAATGTTCCTTTAGTGGAAGCCAAAGCGTCATTAGCTACAGCTAGCTCCGTCAATTTTGTCTCTAACAACGCATAATTATTAGCATATTGTGCTTCTAATTTCGCGATTGTCCTAGCTTGAGCATCCATTTTTGTTTTCAAAAATATTTTAAATAATGAAGAAAAAAATGGTTTTGAAAATTTTTACTCCGAAAAGTTTGGTTCGTCGAGAAATATCGTGAAGTTTCGAAAAACGTGAGTGTCGAAAATTTTGGTGGATACCGAAAAATTTTATAAAATGATTTCGAAAACTTCGTGAGTATTACCAAAACTTTTTCTATAATGTGCCAATACCGTCCTAGGTCGATCGTTGGGTACGGTGATCGTTGCCGCGTTTTGGATTTGCCTTCAAAAATTTCACAAAAACGTCGTCTATACCGAAAATTTTGGCCCAGAAAAATTTATTTCGGAAAATTTTAAAAGTGTAAAATAGACAAAGTCCAATGGGCTTAGAAAATTTTTCTCTATCCAATGATATAAATTTTCCTTAGGCTTAGAAAAATATTTCAACCCTTTTTTTTTTTTTTTTTTTTTTTTTTTTTTTTTTTTTTGCTCCTTAACCTTATTTAATCCGAGGGGGGGCCAGAAATTTTGGTGGTCAAAAACGTTTAAGTGCAATTTTTAAAGAGTGATTTTTGCAAGATTTGAAGCTAAAAATTCGAGTTTGGATCAAGTTTAAAGGTTTGGTGCAAATTTCTCGGGGGGTGCGAAAAAATGGTGTGAAAATGTGCGAATGATGTTGTCCCGAGAAATTTCGTTATGAGAGTGAGTCGCGAGAATAAGGAAATTTCGCATTCAAAGGAGATTTTCGCATGTACTGTAAAAGTTTCGCATTCTGAGTATAGTTTCGCATGTACCTTAAAAACCTTATTTCGCATGTAGAATTTTCGCATGTACAGTAAAAGTTTCGCATATCAACGAAATTTCTCGGATTTCAGAAGTAATCAGTTGAGAAACAGCGAAGTGAGAAGTGAGAAAATTTCGCATGTATGAAAATTTTCGCATGTAAATAAAAATTTCGCATGTATAAAAATTTTCTCAGGTATGAAACTTTCTCGGTTTCGCAAAATTTCTCGGATTTGAACTCAGTTTTGCAAAATTTCTCGGATTTGAAATTTCCCAGCCTTAGAAAATTTCGCGGTTTCAAAGTTTCGCGGTTTCAAAAAAAATTTCGCGGTTTCAAAATTTCTCAACCTGAGAAAGAAAGTTTCTCGGTTTCGAAATTTCTCAGTCTTAGAAAAATTTCTCGGATTGCGAAAGTTTCTCGGCCAGCGAAATTTTCTCATGCAAAGTTTCTCGGGTATGAAACTTTCTCGGCCAAGAACAGTACTATTTCATTGCGCGACTTTTACCAGAAAAATGACTCGTTTTCGCTCAAATCTCACTCAAAATCGACGAAACTTGTTCCAAAACATCAGAAAAACATTCCTAAACACATAATCAACCTTTGGGATGTCTAAAAACAACAAATCGAGGTCGAAATCACCCAAAAACAGAGAATGGCCGAAAATAATTTTTCAAGCAATTTTTCACTCAAATCTTGCTCAAAACACGCAAATCCGGTCGCGTTGGGCTCTGATACCACTTGTTGGTCCCGATTAGCACCAACAATGCGACTTCGGACGGATTAAACACGCCAAATGATCAAGATTTTAGGATGGGGCGTGGGCTTGGTGAAGATAAGATGGAGGCTCAAAAAGATTTTCTCTCTAGAATAAAAGCACACACAAGCACTCCTAACTATGTGTTAGGGTTTTCCTATTTATACCACAAGTTGGTATATAATAGGTGGGCCTCTTGTGAAGGCCCATTACATAAATAACTAAGAACTAACCCAATTAAGAGCTAGCCCAAAGTTTAATAAAGCAAATCAACAAAGATAATACAATGAAATTGAACACTACAAAATATTTCCTAACAGTGACTAATGTCCTTAATTTGTAAGATGTTGATTAAAACCCATCATTTTAGACTTAGATAGTTCGACCATAAACACAAGTATTTTATGCATAAAAATTAGTATTTGTGTCTATAAATTAGGTACTTTCAGTCTTGATTTTGGTATTTTATTGCTGAATTCAATTATTTGACCGTGACTGAATGTGAAGTTGCTAGAAAACTGATTTTATGTTGTTTATGGTGAGTAATGTCCTTAATATGTAAGATGTTGATTAAAAACCATCATTTTAGACTTAGATAACTCGACCATATACACAAGTATTTTATGCATAAAAATCAGTATTTGCGTCCTTAAATTAGGTACTTTCAGTCTCGATTTTATGTATTTTATTACTGAATTCAAGTATTTGACCGTGAATGAATGTGAAATTGCTAGAAAACTGATTTTATGTTGTTTATGGTGAGTAATGTCCTTAATATGTAAGATGTTGATTAAAAACCATCATTTTAGACTCAGATAACTTGACCATATACACAAGTATTTTATGCATAAAAATCAGTATTTGCGTCCTTAAATTAGGTACTTTCAGTCTCGATTTTATGTATTTTATTACTGAATTCAAGTATTTGACCGTGAATGAATGTGAAATTGCTAGAAAACTGATTTTATGTTGTTTATGGTGAGTAATGTCCTTAATATGTAAGATGTTGATTAAAAACCATCATTTTAGACTCAGATAACTCGACCATAAACACAAGTATTTTATGCATGAAAATCAGTATTTGTGTCTTTAAATTAGGTACTTTCAGTCTCAATTTATGTATTTTATTACTGAATTCAAGTATTTGACCGTGAATGAATGTGAAGTTGCTAGAAAACTCATTTATGTTGATGGTGAGTAATGTCCTTAATTTGTAAGATGTTGATTAAAACCATCATTTTAGACTTAGATAGCTCGACTATAAACACAAGTATTTTATGCATAAAAATCAGTATTTGTGTCTATAAATTAGGTACTTTCAGTCTTGATTTTGGTATTTTATTGCTGAATTCAATTATTTGACCGTGACTGAATGTGAAGTTGCTAGAAAACTGATTTTATGTTGTTTGTGATGAGTAATGTCCTTAATATGTAAGATGTTGATTAAAAACCATCATTTAGACTTAGATAACTCGACCGTATACACAAGTATTTTATGCATAAAAATCGGTATTTGTGTCTATAAATTAGGTACTTTCAGTCTGATTTAGGTATTTTATTGTTGAATTCAATTATTTGACCGTGAATGAATGTGAAGTTGCTAGAAAACTAATTTTATGTGTTTATGATGAGTAATGTCCTTAATATGTAAGATGTTGATTAAAACCCATCATTTTAGACTTAGATAGCTCAGCCACAAACACAAGTATTTTATGCATAAAAATCAGTATTTGTGTCTTTAAATTAGGTACTTTCAGTCTCGATTTATGTATTTCATTAGTGAATACAAGTATTTGACCGTGACTGAATGTGAAGTTGCTAGAAAACTGATTTTATGTTGTTTATGATGAGTAATGTCCTTAATATGTATGATGTTGATAAAAACCCATCATTTTAGACTTAGATAGTTCGACCATAAACACAAGTATTTTATGCATAAAAATTAGTATTTGTGTCTATAAATTAGGTACTTTCAGTCTTGATTTTGGTATTTTATTGCTGAATTCAAGTATTTGACCGTGAATGAATGTGAAGTTGCTAGAAAACTGATTTTATGTTGTTTATGATGAGTAATGTCCTTAATATGTAAGATGTTGATTAAAATCATCATGTTAGACTTAGATAACTCGACCGTATACACAAGTATTTTATGCATAAAAATCAGTATTTGTGTCCTTAAATTAGATACGTTCAGTCTCGATTTAGGTATTTCATTGCTGAATTCAAGTATTTGACCGCGAATAATGTGAAGTTGCTAGAAAACTCATGTTATGTTGTTGATTATGAGTAATGTCCTTAATATGTAAGATGTTGATTAAAAACCATCATTTTAGACTTAGATAACTCGACCATATACACAAGTATTTTATGCATAAAAATCAGTATTTGTGTCTTTAAATTAGGTACTTTCAGTCTCGATTTAGGTATTTTATTACTGAATTCAAGTATTTGACCGTGAATGAATGTGAAGTTGCTAGAAAACTCATTTATGTTGATGGTGAGTAATGTCCTTAATTTGTAAGATGTAGATTAAAACCCATCATTTTAGACTTAGATAGCTCGACTATAAACACAAGTATTTTATGCATAAAAAACGGTATTTGTGTCTATAAATTAGGTACTTTCAGTCTTGATTTAGGTATTTTATTGTTGAATTCAATTATTTGACCGTGAATGAATGTGAAGTTGCTAGAAAACTGATTTTATGTTGTTTATGATGAGTAATGTCCTTAATATGTAAGATGTTGATTAAAAACCATCATTTTAGACTTAGATAACTCGACCATATACACAAGTATTTTATGCATAAAAATCAGTATTTGTGTCTTTAAATTAGGTACTTTCAGTCTCGATTTAGGTATTTTATTACTGAATTCAAGTATTTGACCGTGAATGAATGTGAAGTTGCTAGAAAACTCATTTATGTTGATGGTGAGTAATGTCCTTAATTTGTAAGATGTAGATTAAAACCCATCATTTTAGACTTAGATAGCTCGACTATAAACACAAGTATTTTATGCATAAAAAACGGTATTTGTGTCTATAAATTAGGTACTTTCAGTCTTGATTTAGGTATTTTATTGTTGAATTCAATTATTTGACCGTGAATGAATGTGAAGTTGCTAGAAAACTGATTTTATGTTGTTTATGATGAGTAATGTCCTTAATATGTAAGATGTTGATTAAAAACCATCATTTTAGACTTAGATAACTCGACCATATAGACAAGTATTTTATGCATAAAAATCAGTATTTGTGTCTTTAAATTAGGTACTTTCAGTCTCGATTTAGGTATTTTATTACTGAATTCAAGTATTTGACCGTGAATGAATGTGAAGTTGCTAGAAAACTCATTTATGTTGATGGTGAGTAATGTCCTTAATTTGTAAGATGTAGATTAAAACCCATCATTTTAGACTTAGATAGCTCGACTATAAACACAAGTATTTTATGCATAAAAAACGGTATTTGTGTCTATAAATTAGGTACTTTCAGTCTTGATTTAGGTATTTTATTGTTGAATTCAATTATTTGACCGTGAATGAATGTGAAGTTGCTAGAAAACTGATTTTATGTTGTTTATGATGAGTAATGTCCTTAATATGTAAGATGTTGATTAAAAACCATCATTTTAGACTTAGATAACTCGACCATATACACAAGTATTTTATGCATAAAAATCAGTATTTGTGTCCTTAAATTAGGTACGTTCAGTCTCGATATAGGTATTTTATTGCTGAATTCAAGTATTTGACCGCGAATAATGTGAAGTCGCTAGATAACTCATTTTATGTTGTTGATTATGAGTAATGTCCTTAATGTGTAAGATGTTGATTAAAACCCATCATTTTAGACTTAGATAGCTCGACTATAAACACAAGTATTTTATGCATAAAAATAAGTATTTGTGTCTATAAATTAGGTACTTTCAGTCTTGATTTAAGTATTTTATTGCTGAATTCAATTATTTGACCGTGAATGAATGTGAAGTTGCTAGAAAACTGATTTTATGTTGTTTATGATGAGTAATGTCCTTAATATGTAAGATGTTGATTAAAACCCATCATTTTAGACTTAGATAGCTCGGCCATAAACACAAGTATTTTATGCATAAAAATTAGTATTTGTGTCTTTAAATTAGGTACTTTCAGGCTCGATTTATGTACTTTATTAATGAATTCAAGTATTTGACCGTGAATGAATGTGAAGTTGCTAGAAAACTCATTTATGTTGATGGTGACTAATGTCCTTAATTTGTAAGATGTTGATTAAAACCCATCATTTTAGACTTAGATAGTTCGACCATAAACACAAGTATTTTATGCATAAAAATTAGTATTTGTGTCTATAAATTAGGTACTTTCAGTCTTGATTTTGGTATTTTATTGCTGAATTCAATTATTTGACCGTGACTGAATGTGAAGTTGCTAGAAAACTGATTTTATGTTGTTTATGGTGAGTAATGTCCTTAATATGTAAGATGTTGATTAAAAACCATCATTTTAGACTTAGATAACTCGACCATATACACAAGTATTTTATGCATAAAAATCAGTATTTGCGTCCTTAAATTAGGTACTTTCAGTCTCGATTTTATGTATTTTATTACTGAATTCAAGTATTTGACCGTGAATGAATGTGAAATTGCTAGAAAACTGATTTTATGTTGTTTATGGTGAGTAATGTCCTTAATATGTAAGATGTTGATTAAAAACCATCATTTTAGACTCAGATAACTTGACCATATACACAAGTATTTTATGCATAAAAATCAGTATTTGCGTCCTTAAATTAGGTACTTTCAGTCTCGATTTTATGTATTTTATTACTGAATTCAAGTATTTGACCGTGAATGAATGTGAAATTGCTAGAAAACTGATTTTATGTTGTTTATGGTGAGTAATGTCCTTAATATGTAAGATGTTGATTAAAAACCATCATTTTAGACTCAGATAACTCGACCATAAACACAAGTATTTTATGCATGAAAATCAGTATTTGTGTCTTTAAATTAGGTACTTTCAGTCTCAATTTATGTATTTTATTACTGAATTCAAGTATTTGACCGTGAATGAATGTGAAGTTGCTAGAAAACTCATTTATGTTGATGGTGAGTAATGTCCTTAATTTGTAAGATGTTGATTAAAACCCATCATTTTAGACTTAGATAGCTCGACTATAAACACAAGTATTTTATGCATAAAAATCAGTATTTGTGTCTATAAATTAGGTACTTTCAGTCTTGATTTTGGTATTTTATTGCTGAATTCAATTATTTGACCGTGACTGAATGTGAAGTTGCTAGAAAACTGATTTTATGTTGTTTATGATGAGTAATGTCCTTAATATGTAAGATGTTGATTAAAAACCATCATTTTAGACTTAGATAACTCGACCGTATACACAAGTATTTTATGCATAAAAATCGGTATTTGTGTCTATAAATTAGGTACTTTCAGTCTTGATTTAGGTATTTTATTGTTGAATTCAATTATTTGACCGTGAATGAATGTGAAGTTGCTAGAAAACTAATTTTATGTTGTTTATGATGAGTAATGTCCTTAATATGTAAGATGTTGATTAAAACCCATCATTTTAGACTTAGATAGCTCAGCCACAAACACAAGTATTTTATGCATAAAAATCAGTATTTGTGTCTTTAAATTAGGTACTTTCAGTCTCGATTTATGTATTTCATTAGTGAATACAAGTATTTGACCGTGACTGAATGTGAAGTTGCTAGAAAACTGATTTTATGTTGTTTATGATGAGTAATGTCCTTAATATGTATGATGTTGATAAAAACCCATCATTTTAGACTTAGATAGTTCGACCATAAACACAAGTATTTTATGCATAAAAATTAGTATTTGTGTCTATAAATTAGGTACTTTCAGTCTTGATTTTGGTATTTTATTGCTGAATTCAAGTATTTGACCGTGAATGAATGTGAAGTTGCTAGAAAACTGATTTTATGTTGTTTATGATGAGTAATGTCCTTAATATGTAAGATGTTGATTAAAAATCATCATGTTAGACTTAGATAACTCGACCGTATACACAAGTATTTTATGCATAAAAATCAGTATTTGTGTCCTTAAATTAGATACGTTCAGTCTCGATTTAGGTATTTCATTGCTGAATTCAAGTATTTGACTGCGAATAATGTGAAGTTGCTAGAAAACTCATGTTATGTTGTTGATTATGAGTAATGTCCTTAATATGTAAGATGTTGATTAAAAACCATCATTTTAGACTTAGATAACTCGACCATATACACAAGTATTTATGCATAAAAATCAGTATTTGTGTCTTTAAATTAGGTACTTTCAGTCTCGATTTAGGTATTTTATTACTGAATTCAAGTATTTGACCGTGAATGAATGTGAAGTTGCTAGAAAACTCATTTATGTTGATGGTGAGTAATGTCCTTAATTTGTAAGATGTAGATTAAAACCCATCATTTTAGACTTAGATAGCTCGACTATAAACACAAGTATTTTATGCATAAAAAACGGTATTTGCGTCTATAAATTAGGTACTTTCAGTCTTGATTTAGGTATTTTATTGTTGAATTCAATTATTTGACCGTGAATGAATGTGAAGTTGCTAGAAAACTGATTTTATGTTGTTTATGATGAGTAATGTCCTTAATATGTAAGATGTTGATTAAAAACCATCATTTTAGACTTAGATAACTCGACCATATACACAAGTATTTTATGCATAAAAATCAGTATTTGTGTCCTTAAATTAGGTACGTTCAGTCTCGATATAGGTATTTTATTGCTGAATTCAAGTATTTGACCGCGAATAATGTGAAGTTGCTAGAAAACTCATTTTATGTTGTTGATTATGAGTAATGTCCTTAATGTGTAAGATGTTGATTAAAACCCATCATTTTAGACTTAGATAGCTCGACTATAACACAAGTATTTTATGCATAAAAATAAGTATTTGTGTCTATAAATTAGGTACTTTCAGTCTTGATTTAAGTATTTTATTGCTGAATTCAATTATTTGACCGTGAATGAATGTGAAGTTGCTAGAAAACTGATTTTATGTTGTTTATGATGAGTAATGTCCTTAATATGTAAGATGTTGATTAAAACCCATCATTTTAGACTTAGATAGCTCGGCCATAAACACAAGTATTTTATGCATAAAAATTAGTATTTGTGTCTTTAAATTAGGTACTTTCAGGCTCGATTTATGTACTTTATTAATGAATTCAAGTATTTGACCGTGAATGAATGTGAAGTTGCTAGAAAACTCATTTATGTTGATGGTGACTAATGTCCTTAATTTGTAAGATGTTGATTAAAACCCATCATTTTAGACTTAGATAGTTCGACCATAAACACAAGTATTTTATGCATAAAAATTAGTATTTGTGTCTATAAATTAGGCACTTTCAGTCTTGATTTTGGTATTTTATTGCTGAATTCAATTATTTGACCGTGACTGAATGTGAAGTTGCTAGAAAACTGATTTTATGTTGTTTATGGTGAGTAATGTCCTTAATATGTAAGATGTTGATTAAAAACCATCATTTTAGACTTAGATAACTCGACCATATACACAAGTATTTTATGCATAAAAATCAGTATTTGCGTCCTTAAATTAGGTACTTTCAGTCTCGATTTTATGTATTTTATTACTGAATTCAAGTATTTGACCGTGAATGAATGTGAAATTGCTAGAAAACTGATTTTATGTTGTTTATGGTGAGTAATGTCCTTAATATGTAAGATGTTGATTAAAAACCATCATTTTAGACTCAGATAACTTGACCATATACACAAGTATTTTATGCATAAAAATCAGTATTTGCGTCTTTAAATTAGGTACTTTCAGTCTCGATTTTATGTATTTTATTACTGAATTCAAGTATTTGACCGTGAATGAATGTGAAATTGCTAGAAAACTGATTTTATGTTGTTTATGGTGAGTAATGTCCTTAATATGTAAGATGTTGATTAAAAACCATCATTTTAGACTCAGATAACTCGACCATAAACACAAGTATTTTATGCATGAAAATCAGTATTTGTGTCTTTAAATTAGGTACTTTCAGTCTCAATTTATGTATTTTATTACTGAATTCAAGTATTTGACCGTGAATGAATGTGAAGTTGCTAGAAAACTCATTTATGTTGATGGTGAGTAATGTCCTTAATTTGTAAGATGTTGATTAAAACCCATCATTTTAGACTTAGATAGCTCGACTATAAACACAAGTATTTTATGCATAAAAATCAGTATTTGTGTCTATAAATTAGGTACTTTCAGTCTTGATTTTGGTATTTTATTGCTGAATTCAATTATTTGACCGTGACTGAATGTGAAGTTGCTAGAAAACTGATTTTATGTTGTTTATGATGAGTAATGTCCTTAATATGTAAGATGTTGATTAAAAACCATCATTTTAGACTTAGATAACTCGACCGTATACACAAGTATTTTATGCATAAAAATCGGTATTGTCTATAAATTAGGTACTTTCAGTCTTGATTTAGGTATTTTATTGTTGAATTCAATTATTTGACCGTGAATGAATGTGAAGTTGCTAGAAAACTAATTTTATGTTGTTTATGATGAGTAATGTCCTTAATATGTAAGATGTTGATTAAAACCCATCATTTTAGACTTAGATAGCTCAGCCACAAACACAAGTATTTTATGCATAAAAATCAGTATTTGTGTCTTTAATTAGGTACTTTCGGTCTCGATTTATGTATTTTATTACTGAATTCAAGTATTTGTCCGTGAATGAATGTGAAGTTGCTAGAAAACTCATTTATGTTGATGGTGAGTAATGTCCTTAATTTGTACGATGTTGATTAAACCCCATCATTTTAGACTTAGATAGCTCGACCATAAACACAAGTATTTTATGCATAAAAATCAGTATTTGTGTCTATAAATTAGGTACTTTCAGTCTTGATTTTGGTATGTTATTGTTGAATTCAATTATTTGACCGTGACTGAATGTGAAGTTGCTAGAAAACTGATTTTATGTTGTTTATGATGAGTAATGTCCTTAATATGTAAGATGTTGATAAAAAACCATCATTTTAGACTTAGATAACTCGACCATATGCACAAGTATTTTATGCATGAAAATCTGTTTTTGCGTCCTTAAATTAGGTACTTTCAGTCTCGATTGAGGTGTATTATTGGTGAATTCAAGTATTTGACCGTGAATGAATGTGAAGTTGCTAGAAAACTGATTTTATGTTGTTTATGATGAGTAATGTCCTTAATATCTAAGATGTTGATTAAAAACCATCATTTTAGACTTAGATAACTCGACCATAAACACAAGTATTTTATGCATAAAAATCAGTATTTGTGTCCTTAAATTAGATACGTTCAGTGTCGATTTAGGTATTTCATTGCTGAATTCAAGTATTTGACCGCGAATAATGTGAAGTTGCTAGAAAACTCATTTTATGTTGTTGATTGTGAGTAATGTCCTTAATATGTAAGATGTTGATTAAAACCCCTCATTTTAGACTTAGATAGCTCGACCATAAACACAAGTATTTTATGCTTAAAAATCAGTATTTGTGTCTATAAATTAGGTACTTTCAGTCTTGATTTTGGTATGTTATTGCTGAATTCAATTATTTGACCGTGACTGAATGTGAAATTGCTAGAAAACTGATTTTATGTTGTTTATGGTGAGTAATGTCCTTAATATGTAAGATGTTGATTAAACACCATCATTTAGACTTAGATAACTCGACCATATACACAAGTATTTTATGCATAAAAATTAGTATTTGCGTCCTTAAATTAGGTACTTTCAGTCTCGATTTTATGTATTTTATTACTGAATTCAAGTATTTGACCGTGAATGAATGTGAAATTGCTAGAAAACTGATTTTATGTTGTTTATGATGAGTAATGTCCTTAATATCTAAGATGTTGATTAAAACACATCATTTTAGACTTAGATAGCTCGGCAACAAACACAAGTATTTTATGCATAAAAATCAGTATTTGTGTCTTTAAATTAGGTACTTTCAGTCTCGATTTATGTATTTCATTAGTGAATACAAGTATTTGACCGTGACTGAATGTGAAGTTGCTAGAAAACTGATTTTATGTTGTTTATGATGAGTAATGTCCTTAATATGTATGATGTTGATAAAAACCCATCATTTAGACTTAGATAGTTCGACCATAAACACAAGTATTTTATGCATAAAAATTAGTATTTGTGTCTATAAATTAGGTACTTTCAGTCTTGATTTTGGTATTTTATTGCTGAATTCAAGTATTTGACCGTGAATGAATGTGAAGTTGCTAGAAAACTGATTTTATGTTGTTTATGATGAGTAATGTCCTTAATATGTAAGATGTTGATTAAAAATCATCATGTTAGACTTAGATAACTCGACCGTATACACAAGTATTTTATGCATAAAAATCAGTATTTGTGTCCTTAAATTAGATACGTTCAGTCTCGATTTAGGTATTTCATTGCTGAATTCAAGTATTTGACTGCGAATAATGTGAAGTTGCTAGAAAACTCATGTTATGTTGTTGATTATGAGTAATGTCCTTAATATGTAAGATGTTGATTAAAACCCCTCCTTTTAAACTTAGATAACTCGACCATAAACACAAGTATTTTATGCATAAAAATTGGTATTTGTGTCTTAAAATTAGGTACTTTCAGTCTCGATTTACGTATTTTTATTACTGAATTTAAGTATTTGACCGTAAATGAATGTGAAGTTGTTAGAAAACTCATTTATGTTGATGGTGAGTAATGTCCTTAATTTGTAAGATGATTAAAACCCATCATTTTAGATTTAGATAGCTCGACTATAAACACAAGTATTTTATGCATAAAAATAAGTATTTGTGTCTATAAATTAGGTACTTTCAGTCTTGATTTAGGTATTTTATTGTTGAATTCAATTATTTGACCGTGAATGAATGTGAAGTTGCTAGAAAACTGATTTTATGTTGTTTATGATGAGTAATGTCCTTAATATGTAAGATGTTGATTAAAACCCCTCATTTTAGACTTAGATAACTCGACCATAAACACAAGTATTTTATGCATAAAAATCAGTATTTGTGTCTTCAAATTAGGTACTATCAGGCTCGATTTATGTACTTTATTATTGAATTCAAGTATTTGACCGTGAATGAATGTGAAGTTGCTAGAAAACTCATTTATGTTGATGGTGAGTAATGTCCTTAATTTGTAAGATGTTGATTAAAACCCATCATTTTAGACTTAGATAGTTCGACCATAAACACAAGTATTTTATGCATAATAATTAGTATTTGTGTCTATAAATTAGGTACTTTCAGTCTTGATTTTGGTATTTTATTGCTGAATTCAATTATTTGACAGTGACTGAATGTGAAGTTGCTAGAAAACTGATTTTATGTTGTTTATGATGAGTAATGTCCTTAATATGTAAGATGTTGATTAAAAACCATCATGTTAGACTTAGATAACTCGACCGTATACACAAGTATTTTATGCATAAAAATCAGTATTTGCGTCCTTAAACTAGGTACTTTCAGTCTCGATTTTATGTATTTTATTACTGAATTCAAGTATTTGACAGTGAATGAATGTGAAATTGCTAGAAAACTGATTTTATGTTGTTTATGAAGAGTAATGTCCTTAATATGTAAGATGTTGATTAAAACCCAGCATTTTAGACTTAGATAGCTCACCCACAAACACAAGTATTTTATGCATAAAAATCAGTATTTGTGTCTTTAATTAGGTACTTTCGGTCTCGATTTATGTATTTTATTACTGAATTCAAGTATTTGACCGTGAATGAATGTGAAGTTGCTAGAAAACTCATTTATGTTGATGGTGAGTAATGTTCTAAATTTGTAAGATGTTGATTAAAACCCATCATTTTATACTTAGATAGCTCGACCATAAACACAAGTATTTTATGCATAAAAATCAGTATTTGTGTCTATAAATTAGGTACTTTCAGTCTTGATTTGGTATGTTATTGCTGAATTCAATTATTTGACCGTGACTGAATGTGAAGTTGCTAGAAAACTGATTTTATGTTGTTTATGATGAGTAATGTCCTTAATATGTATGATGTTGATAAAAACCCATCATTTTAGACTTAGATAGTTCGACCATAAACACAAGTATTTTATGCATAAAAATTAGTATTTGTGTCTATAAATTAGGTACTTTCAGTCTTGATTTTGGTATTTTATTGCTGAATTCAAGTATTTGACCGTGAATGAATGTGAAGTTGCTAGAAAACTGATTTTATGTTGTTTATGATGAGTAATGTCCTTAATATGTAAGATGTTGATTAAAAATCATCATGTTAGACTTAGATAACTCGACCGTATACACAAGTATTTTATGCATAAAAATCAGTATTTGTGTCCTTAAATTAGATACGTTCAGTCTCGATTTAGGTATTTCATTGCTGAATTCAAGTATTTGACCGCGAATAATGTGAAGTTGCTAGAAAACTCATGTTATGTTGTTGATTATGAGTAATGTCCTTAATATGTAAGATGTTGATTAAAACCCCTCCTTTTAAACTTAGATAACTCGACCATAAACACAAGTATTTTATGCATAAAAATTGGTATTTGTGTCTTTAAATTAGGTACTTTCAGTCTCGATTTAGGTATTTTTATTACTGAATTTAAGTATTTGACCGTAAATGAATGTGAAGTTGTTAGAAAACTCATTTATGTTGATGGTGAGTAATGTCCTTAATTTGTAAGATGATTAAAACCCATCATTTTAGATTTAGATAGCTCGACTATAAACACAAGTATTTTATGCATAAAAATAAGTATTTGTGTCTATAAATTAGGTACTTTCAGTCTTGATTTAGGTATTTTATTGTTGAATTCAATTATTTGACCGTGAATGAATGTGAAGTTGCTAGAAAACTGATTTTATGTTGTTTATGATGAGTAATGTCCTTAATATGTAAGATGTTGATTAAAACCCCTCATTTTAGACTTAGATAACTCGACCATAAACACAAGTATTTTATGCATAAAAATCAGTATTTGTGTATTTAAATTAGGTACTTTCAGTCTCGATTTAGGTATTTTATTACTGAATTCAAGTATTTGACCGTGAATGAATGTGAAGTTGCTAGAAAACTCATTTATGTTGATGGTGAGTAATGTCCTTAATATGTAAGATGTTGATTAAAACCCATCATTTTAGACTTAGATAGCTCGGCCATGAACACAAGTATTTTATGCATAAAAATTAGTATTTGTGTCTTCAAATTAGGTACTATCAGGCTCGATTTATGTACTTTATTATTGAATTCAAGTATTTGACCGTGAATGAATGTGAAGTTGCTAGAAAACTCATTTATGTTGATGGTGAGTAATGTCCTTAATTTGTAAGATGTTGATTAAAACCCATCATTTTAGACTTAGATAGTTCGACCATAAACACAAGTATTTTATGCATAATAATTAGTATTTGTGTCTATAAATTAGGTACTTTCAGTCTTGATTTTGGTATTTTATTGCTGAATTCAATTATTTGACAGTGACTGAATGTGAAGTTGCTAGAAAACTGATTTTATGTTGTTTATGATGAGTAATGTCCTTAATATGTAAGATGTTGATTAAAAACCATCATGTTAGACTTAGATAACTCGACCGTATACACAAGTATTTTATGCATAAAAATCAGTATTTGCGTCCTTAAACTAGGTACTTTCAGTCTCGATTTTATGTATTTTATTACTGAATTCAAGTATTTGACAGTGAATGAATGTGAAATTGCTAGAAAACTGATTTTATGTTGTTTATGAAGAGTAATGTCCTTAATATGTAAGATGTTGATTAAAACCCAGCATTTTAGACTTAGATAGCTCACCCACAAACACAAGTATTTTATGCATAAAAATCAGTATTTGTGTCTTTAATTAGGTACTTTCGGTCTCGATTTATGTATTTTATTACTGAATTCAAGTATTTGACCGTGAATGAATGTGAAGTTGCTAGAAAACTCATTTATGTTGATGGTGAGTAATGTTCTAAATTTGTAAGATGTTGATTAAAACCCATCATTTTATACTTAGATAGCTCGACCATAAACACAAGTATTTTATGCATAAAAATCAGTATTTGTGTCTATAAATTAGGTACTTTCAGTCTTGATTTTGGTATGTTATTGCTGAATTCAATTATTTGACCGTGACTGAATGTGAAGTTGCTAGAAAACTGATTTTATGTTGTTTATGATGAGTAATGTCCTTAATATGTATGATGTTGATAAAAACCCATCATTTTAGACTTAGATAGTTCGACCATAAACACAAGTATTTTATGCATAAAAATTAGTATTTGTGTCTATAAATTAGGTACTTTCAGTCTTGATTTTGGTATTTTATTGCTGAATTCAAGTATTTGACCGTGAATGAATGTGAAGTTGCTAGAAAACTGATTTTATGTTGTTTATGATGAGTAATGTCCTTAATATGTAAGATGTTGATTAAAAATCATCATGTTAGACTTAGATAACTCGACCGTATACACAAGTATTTTATGCATAAAAATCAGTATTAGTGTCCTTAAATTAGATACGTTCAGTCTCGATTTAGGTATTTCATTGCTGAATTCAAGTATTTGACCGTGAATAATGTGAAGTTGCTAGAAAACTCATGTTATGTTGTTGATTATGAGTAATGTCCTTAATATGTAAGATGTTGATTAAAACCCCTCCTTTTAAACTTAGATAACTCGACCATAAACACAAGTATTTTATGCATAAAAATTGGTATTTGTGTCTTTAAATTAGGTACTTTCAGTCTCGATTTAGGTATTTTTATTACTGAATTTAAGTATTTGACCGTAAATGAATGTGAAGTTGTTAGAAAACTCATTTATGTTGATGGTGAGTAATGTCCTTAATTTGTAAGATGATTAAAACCCATCATTTTAGATTTAGATAGCTCGACTATAAACACAAGTATTTTATGCATAAAAATAAGTATTTGTGTCTATAAATTAGGTACTTTCAGTCTTGATTTAGGTATTTTATTGTTGAATTCAATTATTTGACCGTGAATGAATGTGAAGTTGCTAGAAAACTGATTTTATGTTGTTTATGATGAGTAATGTCCTTAATATGTAAGATGTTGATTAAAACCCCTCATTTTAGACTTAGATAACTCGACCATAAACACAAGTATTTTATGCATAAAAATCAGTATTTGTGTATTTAAATTAGGTACTTTCAGTCTCGATTTAGGTATTTTATTACTGAATTCAAGTATTTGACCGTGAATGAATGTGAAGTTGCTAGAAAACTCATTTATGTTGATGGTGAGTAATGTCCTTAATATGTAAGATGTTGATTAAAACCCATCATTTTAGACTTAGATAGCTCGGCCATGAACACAAGTATTTTATGCATAAAAATTAGTATTTGTGTCTTCAAATTAGGTACTATCAGGCTCGATTTATGTACTTTATTATTGAATTCAAGTATTTGACCGTGAATGAATGTGAAGTTGCTAGAAAACTCATTTATGTTGATGGTGAGTAATGTCCTTAATTTGTAAGATGTTGATTAAAACCCATCATTTTAGACTTAGATAGTTCGACCATAAACACAAGTATTTTATGCATAATAATTAGTATTTGTGTCTATAAATTAGGTACTTTCAGTCTTGATTTTGGTATTTTATTGCTGAATTCAATTATTTGACAGTGACTGAATGTGAAGTTGCTAGAAAACTGATTTTATGTTGTTTATGATGAGTAATGTCCTTAATATGTAAGATGTTGATTAAAAACCATCATGTTAGACTTAGATAACTCGACCGTATACACAAGTATTTTATGCATAAAAATCAGTATTTGCGTCCTTAAACTAGGTACTTTCAGTCTCGATTTTATGTATTTTATTACTGAATTCAAGTATTTGACAGTGAATGAATGTGAAATTGCTAGAAAACTGATTTTATGTTGTTTATGAAGAGTAATGTCCTTAATATGTAAGATGTTGATTAAAACCCAGCATTTTAGACTTAGATAGCTCACCCACAAACACAAGTATTTTATGCATAAAAATCAGTATTTGTGTCTTTAATTAGGTACTTTCGGTCTCGATTTATGTATTTTATTACTGAATTCAAGTATTTGACCGTGAATGAATGTGAAGTTGCTAGAAAACTCATTTATGTTGATGGTGAGTAATGTTCTAAATTTGTAAGATGTTGATTAAAACCCATCATTTTATACTTAGATAGCTCGACCATAAACACAAGTATTTTATGCATAAAAATCAGTATTTGTGTCTATAAATTAGGTACTTTCAGTCTTGATTTTGGTATGTTATTGCTGAATTCAATTATTTGACCGTGACTGAATGTGAAGTTGCTAGAAAACTGATTTTATGTTGTTTATGATGAGTAATGTCCTTAATATGTATGATGTTGATAAAAACCCATCATTTTAGACTTAGATAGTTCGACCATAAACACAAGTATTTTATGCATAAAAATTAGTATTTGTGTCTATAAATTATGTACTTTCAGTCTTGATTTTGGTATTTTATTGCTGAATTCAAGTATTTGACCGTGAATGAATGTGAAGTTGCTAGAAAACTGATTTTATGTTGTTTATGATGAGTAATGTCCTTAATATGTAAGATGTTGATTAAAAATCATCATGTTAGACTTAGATAACTCGACCGTATACACAAGTATTTTATGCATAAAAATCAGTATTTGTGTCCTTAAATTAGATACGTTCAGTCTCGATTTAGGTATTTCATTGCTGAATTCAAGTATTTGACCGCGAATAATGTGAAGTTGCTAGAAAACTCATGTTATGTTGTTGATTATGAGTAATGTCCTTAATATGTAAGATGTTGATTAAAACCCCTCCTTTTAAACTTAGATAACTCGACCATAAACACAAGTATTTTATGCATAAAAATTGGTATTTGTGTCTTTAAATTAGGTACTTTCAGTCTCGATTTAGGTATTTTTATTACTGAATTTAAGTATTTGACCGTAAATGAATGTGAAGTTGTTAGAAAACTCATTTATGTTGATGGTGAGTAATGTCCTTAATTTGTAAGATGATTAAAACCCATCATTTTAGATTTAGATAGCTCGACTATAAACACAAGTATTTTATGCATAAAAATAAGTATTTGTGTCTATAAATTAGGTACTTTCAGTCTTGATTTAGGTATTGTATTGTTGAATTCAATTATTTGACCGTGAATGAATGTGAAGTTGCTAGAAAACTGATTTTATGTTGTTTATGATGAGTAATGTCCTTAATATGTAAGATGTTGATTAAAACCCCTCATTTTAGACTTAGATAACTCGACCATAAACACAAGTATTTTATGCATAAAAATCAGTATTTGTGTATTTAAATTAGGTACTTTCAGTCTCGATTTAGGTATTTTATTACTGAATTCAAGTATTTGACCGTGAATGAATGTGAAGTTGCTAGAAAACTCATTTATGTTGATGGTGAGTAATGTCCTTAATATGTAAGATGTTGATTAAAACCCATCATTTTAGACTTAGATAGCTCGGCCATGAACACAAGTATTTTATGCATAAAAATTAGTATTTGTGTCTTCAAATTAGGTACTATCAGGCTCGATTTATGTACTTTATTATTGAATTCAAGTATTTGACCGTGAATGAATGTGAAGTTGCTAGAAAACTCATTTATGTTGATGGTGAGTAATGTCCTTAATTTGTAAGATGTTGATTAAAACCCATCATTTTAGACTTAGATAGTTCGACCATAAACACAAGTATTTTATGCATAATAATTAGTATTTGTGTCTATAAATTAGGTACTTTCAGTCTTGATTTTGGTATTTTATTGCTGAATTCAATTATTTGACAGTGACTGAATGTGAAGTTGCTAGAAAACTGATTTTATGTTGTTTATGATGAGTAATGTCCTTAATATGTAAGATGTTGATTAAAAACCATCATGTTAGACTTAGATAACTCGACCGTATACACAAGTATTTTATGCATAAAAATCAGTATTTGCGTCCTTAAACTAGGTACTTTCAGTCTCGATTTTATGTATTTTATTACTGAATTCAAGTATTTGACAGTGAATGAATGTGAAATTGCTAGAAAACTGATTTTATGTTGTTTCTGAAGAGTAATGTCCTTAATATGTAAGATGTTGATTAAAACCCAGCATTTTAGACTTAGATAGCTCACCCACAAACACAAGTATTTTATGCATAAAAATCAGTATTTGTGTCTTTAATTAGGTACTTTCGGTCTCGATTTATGTATTTTATTACTGAATTCAAGTATTTGACCGTGAATGAATGTGAAGTTGCTAGAAAACTCATTTATGTTGATGGTGAGTAATGTTCTAAATTTGTAAGATGTTGATTAAAACCCATCATTTTATACTTAGATAGCTCGACCATAAACACAAGTATTTTATGCATAAAAATCAGTATTTGTGTCTATAAATTAGGTACTTTCATTCTTGATTTTGGTATGTTATTGCTGAATTCAATTATTTGACCGTGACTGAATGTGAAGTTGCTAGAAAACTGATTTTATGTTGTTTATGATGAGTAATGTCCTTAATATGTATGATGTTGATAAAAACCCATCATTTTAGACTTAGATAGTTCGACCATAAACACAAGTATTTTATGCATAAAAATTAGTATTTGTGTCTATAAATTAGGTACTTTCAGTCTTGATTTTGGTATTTTATTGCTGAATTCAAGTATTTGCCGTGAATGAATGTGAAGTTGCTAGAAAACTGATTTTATGTTGTTTATGATGAGTAATGTCCTTAATATGTAAGATGTTGATTAAAAATCATCATGTTAGACTTAGATAACTCGACCGTATACACAAGTATTTTATGCATAAAAATCATAATTTGTGTCCTTAAATTAGATACGTTCAGTCTCGATTTAGGTATTTCATTGCTGAATTCAAGTATTTGACCGAAAATAATGTGAAGTTGCTAGAAAACTCATGTTATGTTGTTGATTATGAGTAATGTCCTTAATATGTAAGATGTTGATTAAAACCCCTCCTTTTAAACTTAGATAACTCGACCATAAACACAAGTATTTTATGCATAAAAATTGGTATTTGTGTCTTTAAATTAGGTACTTTCAGTCTCGATTTAGGTATTTTTATTACTGAATTTAAGTATTTGACCGTAAATGAATGTGAAGTTGTTAGAAAACTCATTTATGTTGATGGTGAGTAATGTCCTTAATTTGTAAGATGATTAAAACCCATCATTTTAGATTTAGATAGCTCGACTATAAACACAAGTATTTTATGCATAAAAATCAGTATTTGTGTCTATAAATTAGGTACTTTCAGTCTTGATTTAGGTATTTTATTGTTGAATTCAATTATTTGACCGTGAATGAATGTGAAGTTGCTAGAAAACTGATTTTATGTTGTTTATGATGAGTAATGTCCTTAATATGTAAGATGTTGATTAAAAATCATCATGTTAGACTTAGATAACTCGACCGTATACACAAGTATTTTATGCATAGAAATCAGTATTTGTGTATTTAAATTAGGTACTTTCAGTCTCGATTTAGGTATTTTATTACTGAATTCAAGTATTTGACCGTGAATGAATGTGAAGTTGCTAGAAAACTCATTTATGTTGATGGTGAGTAATGTCCTTAATATGTAAGATGTTGATTAAAACCCATCATTTTAGACTTAGATAGCTCGGCCATGAACACAAGTATTTTATGCATAAAATTTAGTATTTGTGTCTTCAAATTAGGTACTATCAGGCTCGATTTATGTACTTTATTATTGAATTCAAGTATTTGACCGTGAATGAATGTGAAGTTGCTAGAAAACTCATTTATGTTGATGGTGAGTAATGTCCTTAATTTGTAAGATGTTGATTAAAACCCTTCATTTTAGACTTAGATAGTTCGACCATAAACACAAGTATTTTATGCATAATAATTAGTATTTGTGTCTATAAATTAGGTACTTTCAGTCTTGATTTTGGTATTTTATTGCTGAATTCAATTATTTGACAGTGGCTGAATGTGAAGTTGCTAGAAAACTGATTTTATGTTGTTTATGATGAGTAATGTCCTTAATATGTAAGATGTTGATTAAAAACCATCATGTTAGACTTAGATAACTCGACCGTATACACAAGTATTTTATGCATAAAAATCAGTATTTGCGTCCTTAAACTAGGTACTTTCAGTCTCGATTTTATGTATTTTATTACTGAATTCAAGTATTTGACAGTGAATGAATGTGAAATTGCTAGAAAACTGATTTTATGTTGTTTATGAAGAGTAATGTCCTTAATATGTAAGATGTTGATTAAAACCCAGCATTTTAGACTTAGATAGCTCACCCACAAACACAAGTATTTTATGCATAAAAATCAGTATTTGTGTCTTTAATTAGGTACTTTCGGTCTCGATTTATGTATTTTATTACTGAATTCAAGTATTTGACCGTAAATGAATGTGAAGTTGCTAGAAAACTCATTTATGTTGATGGTGAGTAATGTTCTTAATTTGTAAGATGTTGATTAAAACCCATCATTTTAGACTTAGATAGCTCGACCATAAACACAAGTATTTTATGCATAAAAATCAGTATTTATGTCTATAAATTAGGTACTTTCAGTCTTGATTTTGGTATGTTATTGCTGAATTCAATTATTTGACCGTGACTGAATGTGAAGTTGCTAGAAAACTGATTTTATGTTGTTTATGATGAGTAATGTCCTTAATATGTATGATGTTGATAAAAACCCATCATTTTAGACTTAGATAGTTCGACCATAAACACAAGTATTTTATGCATAAAAATTAGTATTTGTGTCTATAAATTAGGTACTTTCAGTCTTGATTTTGGTATTTTATTGCTGAATTCAAGTATTTGACCGTGAATGAATGTGAAGTTGCTAGAAAACTGATTTTATGTTGTTTATGATGAGTAATGTCCTTAATATGTAAGATGTTGATTAAAAACCATCATTTTAGACTTAGATAACTCGACCATAAACACAAGTATTTTATGCATAAAAATCAGTATTTGCGTCCTTAAATTAGATACGTTCAGTCTCGATTTAGGTATTTTATTGTTGAATTCAAGTATTTGACCGCGAATAATGTGAAGTTGCTAGAAAACTCATTTTATGTTGTTGATTATGAGTAATGTCCTTAATATGTAAGATGTTGATTAAAACCCCTCATTTTAGACTTAGATAACTCGACCATAAACACAAGTATTTTATGCATAAAAATCAGTATTTGTGTCTTTAAATTAGGTACTTTCAGTCTCGATTTAGGTATTTTATTACTGAATTCAAGTATTTGACCGTGAATGAATGTGAAGTTGCTAGAAAACTCATTTGTGTTGATGGTGAGTAATGTCCTTAATTTGTAAGATGTAGATTAAAACCCATCATTTTAGACTTAGATAGCTCGACTATAAACACAAGTATTTTATGCATAAAAATCGGTATTTGTGTCTATAAATTAGGTACTTTCAGTCTTGATTTAGGTATTTTATTGTTGAATTCAATTATTTGACCGTGAATGAATGTGAAGTTGCTAGAAAACTGATTTTATGTTGTTTATGATGAGTAATGTCCTTAATATGTAAGATGTTGATTAAAAACCATCATTTTAGACTTAGATAACTCGACCATATACACAAGTATTTTATGCATAAAAATCAGTATTTGTGTCCTTAAATTAGGTACGTTCAGTCTCGATATAGGTATTTTATTGCTGAATTCAAGTATTTGACCGCGAATAATGTGAAGTCGCTAGATAACTCATTTTATGTTGTTGATTATGAGTAATGTCCTTAATGTGTAAGATGTTGATTAAAACCCATCATTTTAGACTTAGATAGCTCGACTATAAACACAAGTATTTTATGCATAAAAATAAGTATTTGTGTCTATAAATTAGGTACTTTCAGTCTTGATTTAAGTATTTTATTGCTGAATTCAATTATTTGACCGTGAATGAATGTGAAGTTGCTAGAAAACTGATTTTATATTGTTTATGATGAGTAATGTCCTTAATATGTAAGATGTTGATTAAAACCCATCATTTTAGACTTAGATAGCTCGGCCATAAACACAAGTATTTTATGCATAAAAATTAGTATTTGTGTCTTTAAATTAGGTACTTTCAGGCTCGATTTATGTACTTTATTAATGAATTCAAGTATTTGACCGTGAATGAATGTGAAGTTGCTAGAAAACTCATTTATGTTGATGGTGACTAATGTCCTTAATTTGTAAGATGTTGATTAAAACCCATCATTTTAGACTTAGATAGTTCGACCATAAACACAAGTAATTTATGCATAAAAATTAGTATTTGTGTCTATAAATTAGGTACTTTCAGTCTTGATTTTGGTATTTTATTGCTGAATTCAATTATTTGACCGTGACTGAATGTGAAGTTGCTAGAAAACTGATTTTATGTTGTTTATGGTGAGTAATGTCCTTAATATGTAAGATGTTGATTAAAAACCATCATTTTAGACTTAGATAACTCGACCATATACACAAGTATTTTATGCATAAAATTCAGTATTTGCGTCCTTAAATTAGGTACTTTCAGTCTCGATTTTATGTATTTTATTACTGAATTCAAGTATTTGACCGTGAATGAATGTGAAATTGCTAGAAAACTGATTTTATGTTGTTTATGGTGAGTAATGTCCTTAATATGTAAGATGTTGATTAAAAACCATCATTTTAGACTCAGATAACTTGACCATATACACAAGTATTTTATGCATAAAAATCAGTATTTGCGTCCTTAAATTAGGTACTTTCAGTCTCGATTTTATGTATTTTATTACTGAATTCAAGTATTTGACCGTGAATGAATGTGAAATTGCTAGAAAACTGATTTTATGTTGTTTATGGTGAGTAATGTCCTTAATATGTAAGATGTTGATTAAAAACCATCATTTTAGACTCAGATAACTCGACCATAAACACAAGTATTTTATGCATGAAAATCAGTATTTGTGTCTTTAAATTAGGTACTTTCAGTCTCAATTTATGTATTTTATTACTGAATTCAAGTATTTGACCGTGAATGAATGTGAAGTTGCTAGAAAACTCATTTATGTTGATGGTGAGTAATGTCCTTAATTTGTAAGATGTTGATTAAAACCCATCATTTTAGACTTAGATAGCTCGACTATAAACACAAGTATTTTATGCATAAAAATCAGTATTTGTGTCTATAAATTAGGTACTTTCAGTCTTGATTTTGGTATTTTATTGCTGAATTCAATTATTTGACCGTGACTGAATGTGAAGTTGCTAGAAAACCGATTTTATGTTGTTTATGATGAGTAATGTCCTTAATATGTAAGATGTTGATTAAAAACCATCATTTTAGACTTAGATAACTCGACCGTATATGTGGCGACCCTACTTCCTAATTAAATTAGTTGGCGGATTTCCGCAACAGAAGTCGCGGAGGACCCCATTTATTAAAAACTTTTAATAAAATAATTTACATTTCATATCAAAGGTCGGGATTTACAAAAACGTCATATTTACACACCGGGCCGAAGCCCCAAAATCTAACCCGACTAAACTAAACTACGCCCCTCCACAGGTCGCGTCCCATGTACCGCTCCGCCCTCAAAAGCTCGGGGAGTCACCGCCGCCAGCCCGCCTACGGCTAACCCTGACACCCATCGGTGTCGGGCGCAGTCTCACCTATAAAATAAAACCCTGAGCAAAAACGCCCAGTAGGTGGTAGTAAAAACATGCAATGCATATGCGTGCGTGCACTCAACCCAATCACATGTCCTTACACATGAAATATGCACGCTCGACCTATCTCACGTCTCGTCACATATCAGGGCCCTAGGCTAGACTCGGCACCCACGCGCGCATGGCAAGGTACGCCATAATCATGCGGTAGCCCACGCCGGCCTCGCCGGGTCGCTCCCTCCGCACACAATCTCAACCCGACGGTGTTACACCGTGGTGTAACTCCCCGAGTAGTCTACCACTACCCGGGTAGACAGGAATCTCACATCTGTCTGCCGTCCCTGAGCCAATAAAATATCGGTGGTGTACACCTCGGGTGGCTCAATCCCGAGTAGATGGGTGTCGCAAACCCCCTCTCCCACCAGGTGCCCTATCGAGTCTAGACCTGACTACCAACATCGGTAACTCTACCCCACTTATCCGACACCGTAAGATGTCGCCGTATGAATACGGTACATCATCATCACTCTCACCCGTGCATGTCGTGATATGTACATAAAATCAATCACATGAACACATCACACGTTTCATAAACTCGTAAGTAGTATAACTCGTAAAATATTATACTTTATTAAAACCCGATACTAGGCCGATGGTTTGAAATTCCAAAAATAATATTTTTATAATTTAAAAATATGGGTTGACCCGAAAATATATGTTATAGTACGAAAATATTTTATTTAAAAGTGATTTGGTAAAAGTCGGGCGATTTTAAATTATGTAGTAGAAAAAGGTCGAGATAGTTAATAGATGGATTTCGAGGTAAACTATAAAAGATGTCGCGTTACCTATTATAAAGATATCGAGCTGCATAATTGATAAAAGTCGATATGTATAGTGAAGGGACTCGACATTTCTAAGGTTTGTATATCGACATTTATAGCTGTTTTGAGAGTCTCGACATTGTGTAAGAATTTCGACATTTACTCTTTGTTCAATTATGTGCCACGACATTTTACAATGATGTCGACTTTTACAAGGAATGATGAGCTCGACATTTTCTATTTTACTAGAGCTCGACATTTTTAAGTAAGAGCTCGACATTTTCTATTTAACTAGAACTCGACATTTTTTTAGTATGTCTCGACATTTCTATTATATCGACATTCTATAAAAGTTTCGACATTTAGTATAAGATATCGACATTTTACAATGAGCTCGACATTTTTCAATGATTTCGACATTTTACAATGAACTCGACATTTTTCGATGATTTCGACATCTTACAATGAACTCGACATTTTTCAATGATTTCGACATTTTACGATGAGCTCGACATTTTTCAATGATTTCGTCAGTTTACAATGAACTCGACATTTTCCAAAGATTTTGACATTTTTCAGAAATCATGGTCTCGACATTTATGAGGCTTCGACATCTTTTACAGATTTCGACATTTTTCAGAAATTCAACCAAGTTCTTCGTCGCTCAACCCGTAATCTAAATCATCAACCAAGAACTCATATTTTGAGTTCGAAATCACATTGAAACACATACCAACATGCCACGAAAAATTATAAAGGTTATAAGACTTAAGAATATGAAATCGAATGGCCTTCCATTCGACTTCTAACCATTTTACGGAATTAATATACTTTAAAAGGGTTTGTAGGGGTATAAACCACCTACCTCACTTCCAAGCTAAGTTGAATGATTCTTTGTGAGGTTGAACTAGCCAAAACTCTTTGGTCCTTTGTTTGGTTCGACCCACTATAATTCGGCTTCATTTAAATCATCCAAGCATACAAATGATTAAAAGAAATCGTAAGCTTATGGAGGATTTAAATTCAATAAACTAGGTCCTTACCTCCTTAAGCTCGTGGGAATTTAATTCGAGGTTGAGATTTGGATAGAGCTTGCCCAAAATTCTTCTTAACTTCTTCGTCACTTTCTTTTATTTCTCTCGTGAATGTGATGAGTTGCAAGTGAGGGTTTTCTTTTTTTTTCTTTTTCCCTCACTATCACGTTTTTATCATTTGACCACAATAATGATTTTTAAGAAAATATCTAGTAGAAGTATGGCTTTCACGTGTGGTTTTCCCATATTTTAAGGAAACTTGTTCCTATGCTTATCCTCAATTTATTTGGGCCAAATTAATTCTCTTGGGCCCTTTACCCTTATAAGTTAATTGCCTCAAATTGGGTTTCCATGTGGTCTCTTATTATTATTTGGTCTATTTTATTACTTGGGCTTCCTAAGCATTTTCGGCTCATAGTATTTATTCGCTCTCGAGCCCGAATTAATACCTTTCGACACGCTCCCGAAAAATCGATTTTGTTCGAAAACCGTCTTTATTAATTTCGGACATTACAAAAATAATCCCGTATTAATTTTACGGGTATTACATCCTCCCCCCCTTACAGAAATTTCGTCCCCGAAATTTAAGTCGTCGTAAATAACTCGGGGTACTTTCCTCTCATCTCATCTTCTCGCTCCCAAGTGGCTTCCTCCATTGTCTGGTTCCGCCACAAGACCTTCACTAGGGGGATATTCTTGTTTCGTAGTCGCTTCACCTCGTGCATTAAAATCTCTACCGGCCTTTCTTCATAGCTTAGGTCCGGTCTCAATTGTTGATGAAGCGTCTCACTTCGTAGCACATGACTCGGATCCGGAACGTACTTTCGTAACGTAGATACGTGGAAGACGTCATGGACTTGTGCTAGTGATGTCGGTAGTTCTAACTGGTACGCTACTTTACCGACTCTTTTCAAAATATGAAAGGGTCCTATGTATCTCGGGCTCAACTTTCCTTTTCGTCCGAATCTCTTAACTCCTTTCATCGGTGAAATTTTCAAGAAGACTTGATCGCCTTCTTCAAATTCCAACGGCCTTCGTCTTTTATCCGCGTAATTCTTCTGACGACTTTGGGCCGTTTGCATCCTCTCCCGTATCTTACTAACAGCTTCGGTCATCTCACGAACCATTTCAGGACCTAATAGCGCCTTCTCGCCGATTTCATCCCAGTGTACTGGGGATCGGCATTTACGCCCATACAAGGCTTCGTAAGGTGCCATCCCGATCGTCGCTTGAAAGCTGTTGTTGTACGAAAATTCGATTAATGAAAGGTATTTACTCCAGCTTCCACGAAAATCTAGCACACACGCCCTTAACATATCTTCGAGCGTCTGGATCGTTCTTTCCGATTGTCCGTCCGTCTGGGGATGATAGGCTGAACTAAACGATAGTTTGGTCCCTAAAGCCTTCTGCAAGCTCCCCCAGAATTGAGATAGAAATCTTGAATCGCGATCGGAAACGATCGACATCGGAATCCCATGTAGTCTCACTATTTCTTGAATGTACAGTTCTGCAAACTTCTCCATGGGATATGTCTGGTTGATCGGTAGAAAATGGGCAGATTTCGTTAATCTATCAACGATTACCCAGATTGCATCATGCCCTTTCACCGTCTTGGGTAATCCGACGACAAAATCCATGGTTATGTGGTCCCACTTCCACTCGGGAACCGTCAACGGTTGTAGCATTCCTGCCGGCCTTTGGTGTTCTGCCTTGATCTGTTGACAAGTCAGACATCGGCTTACGAAAGTAGCGACATCTCTCTTCATTCCTGGCCACCAGTAATTCGTCCTCAAATCTCGATACATCTTCGTTGCTCCAGGATGTACTGAGTAGGTCGTCGTATGTGCCTCTGTCATCAACGTTCGACGGATTTCTTCATCTTTAGGCACGTACAACCGACTTCTGAATCGTAAACTCCCGTCTTCTCGGAATTCGAACTCCGATGGGGCGTCTCCATCTTGTTCATGTCGAATTTTCAAATACAGCTCGTCCCCTTTTTGCGCTTCGATAATTCGATCTAACAGTGTCGGTTTGAGAGTCAACGCTGCCAATCTCGTCTCAATCTCCCCGAAGTGAATTACTTCAACTCCGAGTTGGCACAATTCGGTATTCACAGCTTTTCGGCTCAACGCGTCTGCGACCACGTTAGCTTTTCCTGGGTGATAGTTAATCGCACAGTCGTAATCCTTCACCAGCTCGAGCCATCGTCGTTGCCTCATATTTAACTCCTTTTGTGTGAAGAAGTACTTCAGGCTCTTGTGATCTGTAAAGATCTCGCGCCTTTCTCCGTACAGATAGTGTCGCCAGATTTTAAGGGCAAACACTACTGCGGCGAGTTCAAGATCGTGGGTGGGGTAATTCTTCTCGTACAGCTTCAACTGTCGGGAGGCATAAGCGATTACCTTCCCGTTCTGCATTAACACGCACCCCAAGCCGTTCTTCGAGGCGTCACTATACACCGAAAATCCTTCAGTGCCCGACGGTATTGCTAAAACTGGAGCAGTCGTCAGTCTCCTCTTCAACTCCTGAAAACTCTGCTCGCACTGTTCAGTCCATTTGAACGAGACATTCTTCTTTGTCAGGTTTGTGAGCGTTGAGGCAATGCTGGAGAAGTCTTTGATAAACTTCCGATAATATCCAGCAAGCCCGAGAAAACTCCTTACTTCAGTGGGAGTGGTCGGTCGTGGCCAATTTTCTATTGCCTCAATCTTGTTAGGGTCCACCGAAATTCCGCTCCCCGAAATGATGTGCCCCAGAAATGCCACTTGTTCCAGCCAGAATTCGCATTTCTTAAACTTGGCGAACAGCTGTTTCTCCCGAAGGATTCCAAGGACCGTTCTCAGATGATCCTCGTGTTCCTCCTTCGTCTTCGAGTATACGAGGATATCGTCGATAAAAACTATAACGAAACGGTCTAGGAACTCCTTAAATACTCGGTTCATCAGATCCATGAAAGCGGCAGGAGCATTCGTTAGCCCGAAAGGCATGACCAAGAATTCGTAGTGGCCGTACCTCGTGCTGAACGCAGTCTTGGGAACATCTGCCTCACGGATCTTTAATTGATGATAGCCGGAACGTAGGTCGATCTTTGAGAATATCGTCGCCCCTTGGAGTTGGTCGAATAAATCGTCTATCCTCGGTAAGGGGTATTTGTTCTTTATCGTGATCTTATTGAGCTCACGATAATCTATACATAACCTCATCGACCCGTCTTTCTTCTTTACGAAAAGTACCGGGGCTCCCCAGGGCGAGAAACTGGGTTGAATGAAACCCTTCTGCAATAATTCCTCCAGTTGTTCTTTCAACTCCCGTAGTTCATTCGGTGCTAGCCGATACGGGGCTTTAGAAATAGGGGCAGCTCCGGGCACAAGATCGATTACGAATTCAATTTCCCGATTCGGCGGTAATCCCGGGAGATCCTCGGGAAACACATCGGGGTACTCCTTTACTATAGGAACTTCCTCTAGTTTTGGCTGAGGAGATTCTTCGGCTTTCACCGCAAAGATCAGAAATGCTTCGCAACCCGTGTTTACGAGTCGCTGAGCTTTCAGAGCAGAAATCCTAGGGATTGATTTATTGTTCGTCTTTCCCGAAAATTCAAACTCGCCTCCCTCGGTCGATTGAAACCTAACTACTTTCTTCGCACAGTCTATGATTGCTCCGTACTTCGAGAGCCAATCCATCCCGAATATGATGTCGTAGTCATTCATCGGGATCACTATCAAATCTACATTCAATTCCCGACCCTCAATTCTCACGGGACAGTTTTCTACTACCAGGTTCGTCCTAGTTGGGTCTCCGTGGGGCAAGGAAACTATATAGTTGCACAATGAAGGGGTAGGATATATTCCCGCCCGGGTCACAAAACTGGCCGACACAAACGAGTGTGTGGCTCCAGAGTCAATTAGAATGGAAGATGGTACGTGAAAGATATTCAACGTACCAGTCACTACGGCTGGATTCGCCTCCGCCTCCTCGTTTGTCATTGTGAAAACCCTCGCAGGTACGGGTGGGGGTCGGATCAATTTCTGTGGTTGATTCTGTAACTGAGGCTGGCCTTCCGTGCAGTTCCGTGCAGTGTGCCCCATCTTTCCGCACCGAAAGCACTGCAGATTCTGCGTCGGTCGGGATCCGTAGCAGATACCGAAGTGGTTTCGCCCACACTGCTGGCACTGTGGCGCTGGCATCGCTGGTCGGTAGGGAGCGTTGGTTGGTCCCTGGCTAAAGTTCGGGCGCCACATCTGTTGGCCCGGTCGATTGCCTTTGTTCTTCGGGCCATTGCCGAAGAATGAGCGCTTCTGACTGCTACCTCCTTGTTGAGCCTCCCTCTTTCTGTTCACTTTCTGAGCTTCTCTCACTACTCCTTCAGCTTGTTCGGCTATCAACGCACGCTCTGTCGCTTGCCGAAATTCCAACTGTCTCACGCCCGCCACACTAAGGTCTCGATAGAATTCCGGCTTTAGTCCCCGAAGGAATCTCGTAACTTTCAGAGCATTCGTTGCTACGAGATGAGGAGCGAAGCGAGATAACTCCTCGAATTTGCGAATGTATTCTGCAACCGGCATTCGCCCTTGTTTCAGGTTCATGAATTCGTACATTCGCTGCTCTTGGTCGTGAGCAGTGAAGTACTTCTCGTAAAAGAGTTCTCTAAAGCGCTCCCACGTCATGGCAGCGGGATCTTCCAACACCTTCACCGTGTTCCACCAGAATCGCGCGCTTCCCCGAAGTAGGGAAACGGCACACAGAACTTTCTCGTTATTCGGAACACGACTATAAATGAAGAGGTCTTCAATCGTTCCGATCCAATCCTCAGCCACCGCAGGGTTGGTGGCCTCGGCGAAATTTGGGGGATTCAGTTTGCGGAACCTCTCCCCGATAATTTCCACGCGATCGAGTTGCGGGGAGGAACGGTGCTCAGATGAGCTTTGATGATTTATGAGGTTGTTGATTTGGTCTGACTGTCGTTGGATTAATTCAGTCAACCGTCGGATAGTGTCGTGTTCAGGAGTCGGGGACTCAGGTTCGTCCCGTCGACTCGTTTCTCCTACGAACTCTCGTCTAGGTCTTCCTCTCGACATTCTCGAATGCTAGCTAGCGCACATAAACGAACACATATCGACTCACATAATCACATTAGCATATAACACTTACAGGCGAGGCTGGTTCTCCCGGCTTCTGAGCGGCGGTACATGGACAGTCTTCAGAACCTAGAACCTAACGCTCTGATACCACCTGTGGCGACCCTACTTCCTAATTAAATTAGTTGGCGGATTTCCGCAACAGAAGTCGCGGAGGACCCCATTTATTAAAAACTTTTAATAAAATAATTTACATTTCATATCAAAGGTCGGGTTTTACAAAAACGTCATATTTACACACCGGGCCGAAGCCCCAAAATCTAACCCGACTAAACTAAACTACGCCCCTCCACAGGTCGCGTCCCATGTACCGCTCCGCCCTCAAAAGCCCGGGAGTCACCGCCGCCAGCCCGCCTACGGCTAACCCTGACACCCATCGGTGTCGGGCGCAGTCTCACCTATAAAATAAAACCCTGAGCAAAAACGCCCAGTAGGTGGTAGTAAAAACATGCAATGCATATGCGTGCGTGCACTCAACCCAATCCCATGTCCTTACACATGAAATATGCACGCTCGACCTATCTCACGTCTCGTCACATATCAGGGCCCTAGGCTAGACTCGGCACCCACGCGCGCATGGCAAGGTACGCCATAATCATGCGGTAGCCCACGCCGGCCTCGCCGGGTCGCTCCCTCCGCACACAATCTCAACCCGACGGTGTTACACCGTGGTGTAACTCCCCGAGTAGTCTACCACTACCCGGGTAGACAGGAATCTCACATCTGTCTGCCGTCCCTGAGCCAATAAAATATCGGTGGTGTACACCTCGGGTGGCTCAATCCCGAGTAGATGGGTGTCGCAAACCCCCTCTCCCACCAGGTGCCCTATCGAGTCTAGACCTGACTACCAACATCGGTAACTCTACCCCACTTATCCGACACCGTAAGATGTCGCCGTATGAATACGGTACATCATCATCACTCTCACCCGTGCATGTCGTGATATGTACATAAAATCAATCACATGAACACATCACACGTTTCATAAACTCGTAAGTAGTATAACTCGTAAAATATTATACTTTATTAAAACCCGATACTAGGCCGATGGTTTGAAATTCCAAAAATAATATTTTTATAATTTAAAAATATGGGTTGACCCGAAAATATATGTTATAGTACGAAAATATTTTATTTAAAAGTGATTTGGTAAAAGTCGGGCGATTTTAAATTGTGTAGTAGAAAAAGGTCGAGATAGTTAATAGATGGATTTCGAGGTAAATTATAAAAGATGTCGCGTTACCTATTATAAAGATATCGAGCTGCATAATTGATAAAAGTCGATATGTATAGTGAAGGGACTCGACATTTCTAAGGTTTGTATATCGACATTTATAGCTGTTTTGAGAGTCTCGACATTGTGTAAGAATTTCGACATTTACTCTTTGTTCAATTATGTGCCACGACATTTTACAATGATGTCGACTTTTACAAGGAATGATGAGCTCGACATTTTCTATTTTACTAGAGCTCGACATTTTTAAGTAAGAGCTCGACATTTTCTATTTAACTAGAACTCGACATTTTTTAGTATGTCTCGACATTTCTATTATATCGACATTCTATAAAAGTTTCGACATTTAGTATAAGATATCGACATTTTACAATGAGCTCGACATTTTTCAATGATTTCGACATTTTACAATGAACTCGACATTTTTCGATGATTTCGACATCTTACAATGAACTCGACATTTTTCAATGATTTCGACATTTTACGATGAGCTCGACATTTTTCAATGATTTCGTCAGTTTACAATGAACTCGACATTTTCCAAAGATTTCGACATTTTTCAGAAATCATGGTCTCGACATTTATGAGGCTTCGACATCTTTTACAGATTTCGACATTTTTCAGAAATTCAACCAAGTTCTTCGTCGCTCAACCCGTAATCTAAATCATCAACCAAGAACTCATATTTTGAGTTCGAAATCACATTGAAACACATACCAACATGCCACGAAAAATTATAAAGGTTATAAGACTTAAGAATATGAAATCGAATGGCCTTCCATTCGACTTCTAACCATTTTACGGAATTAATATACTTTAAAAGGGTTTGTAGGGGTATAAACCACCTACCTCACTTCCAAGCTAAGTTGAATGATTCTTTGTGAGGTTGAACTAGCCAAAACTCTTTGGTCCTTTGTTTGGTTCGACCCACTATAATTCGGCTTCATTTAAATCATCCAAGCATACAAATGATTAAAAGAAATCGTAAGCTTATGGAGGATTTAAATTCAATAAACTAGGTCCTTACCTCCTTAAGCTCGTGGGAATTTAATTCGAGGTTGAGATTTGGATAGAGCTTGCCCAAAATTCTTCTTAACTTCTTCGTCACTTTCTTTTATTTCTCTCGTGAATGTGATGAGTTGCAAGTGAGGGTTTTCTTTTTTTTTCTTTTTCCCTCACTATCACGTTTTTATCATTTGACCACAATAATGATTTTTAAGAAAATATCTAGTAGAAGTATGGCTTTCACGTGTGGTTTTCCCATATTTTAAGGAAACTTGTTCCTATGCTTATCCTCAATTTATTTGGGCCAAATTAATTCTCTTGGGCCCTTTACCCTTATAAGTTAATTGCCTCAAATTGGGTTTCCATGTGGTCTCTTATTATTATTTGGTCTATTTTATTACTTGGGCTTCCTAAGCATTTTCGGCTCATAGTATTTATTCGCTCTCGAGCCCGAATTAATACCTTTCGACACGCTCCCGAAAATCGATTTTGTTCGAAAATCGTCTTTATTAATTTCGGACATTACAAAAATAATCCCGTATTAATTTTACGGGTATTACAGTATACACAAGTATTTTATGCATAAAAATCGGTATTTGTGCCTATAAATTAGGTACTTTCAGTCTTGATTTAGGTATTTTATTGTTGAATTCAATTATTTGACCGTGAATGAATGTGAAGTTGCTAGAAAACTGATTTTATGTTGTTTATGATGAGTAATGTCCTTAATATGTAAGATGTTGATTAAAACCCATCATTTTAGACTTAGATAGCTCAGCCACAAACACAAGTATTTTATGCATAAAAATCAGTATTTGTGTCTTTAATTAGGTACTTTCGGTCTCAATTTATGTATTTTATTACTGAATTCAAGTATTTGTCCGTGAATGAATGTGAAGTTGCTAGAAAACTCATTTATGTTGATGGTGAGTAATGTCCTTAATTTGTAAGATGTTGATTAAACACCATCATTTTAGACTTAGATAGCTCGACCATAAACACAAGTATTTTATGCATAAAAATCAGTATTTGTGTCTATAAATTAGGTACTTTCAGTCTTGATTTTGGTATGTTATTGCTGAATTCAATTATTTGACCGTGACTGAATGTGAAGTTGCTACAAAACTGATTTTATGTTGTTTATGATGAGTAATGTCCTTAATATGTAGATGTTGATAAAAAAACCATCATTTTAGACTTAGATAACTCGACCATATGCACAAGTATTTTATGCATGAAAATCTGTTTTTGCGTCCTTAAATTAGGTACTTCCAGTCTCGATTGAGGTATATTATTGGTGAATTCAAGTATTTGACCGTGAATGAATGTGAAGTTGCTAGAAAACCGATTTTATGTTGTTTATGATGAGTAATGTCCTTAATATGTAAGATGTTGATTAAAAACCATCATTTTAGACTTAGATAACTCGACCATAAACACAAGTATTTTATGCATAAAAATCAGTATTTGTGTCCTTAAATTAGATACGTTCAGTCTCGATTTAGGTATTTTATTACTGAATTCAAGTATTTGACCGTGAATGAATGTGAAGTTGCTAGAAAACTCATTTATGTTGATGGTGAGTAATGTCCTTAATTTGTAAGATGTTGATTAAAACCCATCATTTTAGACTTAGATAGCTCGACTATAAACACAAGTATTTTATGCATAAAAATAAGTATTTGTGTCTATAAATTAGGTACTTTCAGTCTTGATTTAGGTATTTTATTGTTGAATTCAATTATTTGACCGTGAATGAATGTGAAGTTGCTAGAAAACTGATTTTATGTTGTTTATGATGAGTAATGTCCTTAATATGTAAGATGTTGATTAAAAACCATCATTTTAGACTTAGATAACTCGACCATATACACAAGTATTTTATGCATAAAAATCAGTATTTGTGTCCTTAAATTAGGTACGTTCAGTCTCGATATAGGTATTTTATTGCTGAATTCAAGTATTTGACCGCGAATAATGTGAAGTTGCTAGAAAACTCATTTTATGTTGTTGATTATGAGTAATGTCCTTAATGTGTAAGATGTTGATTAAAACCCATCATTTTAGACTTAGATAGCTCGACTATAAACACAAGTATTTTATGCATGAAAATAAGTACTTGTGTCTATAAATTAGGTACTTTCAGTCTTGATTTAAGTATTTTATTGCTGAATTCAATTATTTGACCGTGAATGAATGTGAAGTTGCTAGAAAACTGATTTTATGTTGTTTATGATGAGTAATGTCCTTAATATGTAAGATGTTGATTAAAACCCATCATTTTAGACTTAGATAGCTCGGCCATAAACACAAGTATTTTATGCATAAAAATAAGTATTTGTGTCTTTAAATTAGGTACTTTCAGGCTCGATTTATGTACTTTATTACTGAATTCAAGTATTTGACCGTGAATGAATGTGAAGTTGCTAGAAAACTCATTTATGTTGATGGTGAGTAATGTCCTTAATTTGTAAGATGTTGATTAAAATCCATCATTTTAGACTTAGATAGTTCGCCCATAAACACAAGTATTTTATGCATAAAAATTAGTATTTGTGTCTATAAATTAGGTACTTTCAGTCTTGATTTTGGTATTTTATTGCTGAATTCAATTATTTGACCGTGACTGAATGTGAAGTTGCTAGAAAACTGATTTTATGTTGTTTATGGTGATTAATGTCCTTAATATGTAAGATGTTGATTAAAAACCATCATTTTAGACTTAGATAACTCGACCATATACACAAGTATTTTATGCATAAAAATCAGTATTTGCGTCCTTAAATTAGGTACTTTCAGTCTCGATTTTATGTATTTTATTACTGAATTCAAGTATTTGACCGTGAATGAATGTGAAATTGCTAGAAAACTGATTTTATGTTGTTTATGATGAGTAATGTCCTTAATATGTAAGATGTTGATTAAAACCCATCATTCTAGACTTAGATAGCTCGGCCATAAACACAGGTATTTTATGCATAAAAATCAGTATTTGTGTATTTAAATTAGGTACTTTCAGTCTCGATTTATGTATTTTATTACAGAATTCAAGTATTTGACCGTGAATGAATGTGAAGTTGCTAGAAAACTCATTTATGTTGATGGTGTGTAATGTCCTTAATTTGTAAGATGTTGATTAAAACCCATCATTTTAGACTTAGATAGCTCGACTATAAACACAAGTATTTTATGCATAAAAATCAGTATTTGTGTCTATAAATTAGGTACTTTCAGTCTTGATTTTTGTATTTTATTGCTGAATTCAATTATTTGACCGTGACTGAATGTGAAGTTGCTAGAAAACTGATTTTACGTTGTTTAGGATGAGTAATGTCCTTAATATGTAAGATGTTGATTAAAAACCATCATTTTAGACTTAGATAACTCGACCGTATACACAAGTATTTTATGCATAAAAATCGGTATTTGTGTCTATAAATTAGGTACTTTCAGTCTTGATTTAGGTATTTTATTGTTGAATTCAATTATTTGACCGTGAATGAATGTGAAGTTGCTAGAAAACTGATTTTATGTTGTTTATGATGAGTAATGTCGTTAATATGTAAGATGTTGATTAAAACCCATCATTTTAGACTTGGATAGCTCAGCCACAAACACAAGTATTTTATGCATAAAAATCAGTATTTGTGTCTTTAATCAGGTACTTTCGGTCGCGATTTATGTATTTTATTACTGAATTCAAGTATTTGTCCGTGAATGAATGTGAAGTTGCTAGAAAACTCCTTTATGTTGATGGTGAGTAATGTCCTTAATTTGTAAGATGTTGATTAAAACCCATCATTTTAGACTTAGATAGCTCGACCATAAACACAAGTATTTTATGCATAAAAATCAGTATTTGTGTCTAAAAATTAGGTACTTTCAGTCTTGATTTTGGTATGTTATTGCTGAATTCAATTATTTGACCGTGACTGAATGTGAAGTTGCTAGAAAACTGATTTTATGTTGTTGATGATGAGTAATGTCCTTAATATGTAAGATGTTGATAAAAAACCATCATTTTAGACTTAGATAACTCGACCATATGCACAAGTATTTTATGCATAAAAATCTGTTTTTGCGTCCTTAAATTAGGTACTTTCAGTCTCGATAGAGGTATATTATTGGTGAATTTAAGTATTTGACCGTGAATGAATGTGAAGTTGCTAGAAAACTGATTTTATGTTGTTTACGATGAGTAATGTCCTTAATATGTAAGATGTTGATTAGAAACCATCATTTTAGACTTAGATAACTCGACCATAAACACAAGTATTTTATGCATAAATATCAGTATTTGTGTCCTTAAATTAGATACGTTCAGTCTCGATTTAGGTATTTTATTGCTGAATTCAAGTATTTGACCGCGAATAATGTGAAGTTGCTAGAAAACTCATTCTATAAATTAGGTACTTTCAGTCTTGATTTTGGTATTTTATTGCTGAATTCAATTATTTGACCGTGACTGAATGTGAAGTTGCTAGAAAACTGATTTTATGTTGTTTATGATGAGTAATGTCCTTAATATGTAAGATGTTGATTAAAAACCATCATTTTAGACTTAGATAACTCGACCGTATACACAAGTATTTTATACATAAAAATCAGTATTTGTGTCTATAAATTAGGTACTTTCAGTCTTGATTTAGGTATTTTATTGTTGAATTCAATTATTTGACCGTGAATGAATGTGAAGTTGCTAGAAAACTGATTTTATGTTGTTTATGATGAGTAATGTCCTTAATATGTAAGATGTTGATTAAAAACCATCATTTTAGACTTAGATAACTCGACCATATACACAAGTATTTTATGCATAAAAATCAGTATTTGTGTCCTTAAATTAGGTACGTTCAGTCTCGATTTAGGTATTTTATTGCTCAATTCAAGTATTTGACCGCGAATAATGTGAAGTTGCTAGAAAACTCATTTTATGTTGTTGATTATGAGTAATGTCCTTAATATGTAAGATGTTGATTAAAACCCCTCATTTTAGACTTAGATAACTCGACCATAAACACAAGTATTTTATGCATAAAAATCAGTATTTGTGTCTTTAAATTAGGTACTTTCAGTCTCGATTTAGGTATTTTATTACTGAACTCAAGTATTTGACCGTGAATGAATGTGAAGTTGCTAGAAAACTCATTTATGTTGATGGTGAGTAATGTCCTTAATTTGTAAGATGTTGATTAAAACCCATCATTTTAGTCTTAGATAGCTCGACCATAAACACAAGTATTTTATGCATAAAAATCAGGATTTGTGTCTATAAATTAGGTACTTTCAGTCTTGATTTAAGTATTTTATTGCAGAATTCAATTATTTGACCGTGAATGAATGTGAAGTTGCTAGAAAACTGATTTTATGTTGTTTATGATGAGTAATGTCCTTAATATGTAAGATGTTGATTAAAACCCATCATTTTAGACTTAGATAGCGTAATGTCCTTAATTTGTAAGATGTTGATTAAAACCCATCATTTTAGACTTAGATAGTTCGACCGTAAACACAAGTATTTTATGCATAAAAATTAGTATTTGTGTCTATAAATTAGGTACTTTCAGTCTTGATTTTGGTATTTTATTGCTGAATTCAATTATTTGACCGTGACTGAATGTGAAGTTGCTAGAAAACTGATTTTATGTTGTTTATGATGAGTAATGTCCTTAATATGTAAGATGTTGATTAAAAACCATCATTTTAGACTTAGATAACTCGACCATATACACAAGTATTTTATGCATAAAAATCAGTATTTGTGTCCTTAAATTAGGTACTTTCAGTCTCGATTTTATGTATTTTATTACTGAATTCAAGTATTTGACCGTGAATGAATGTGAAATTGCTAGAAAACTGATTTTATGTTGTTTATGATGAGTAATGTCCTTAATATGTAAGATATTGATTAAAACCCATCATTTTAGACTTAGATAGCTCGGCCATAAACACAAGTATTTTATGCATAAAAATCAGTATTTGTGTTTTTAAATTAGGTACTTTTCAGTCTCGATTTATGTATTTTATTACTGAATTCAAGTATTTGACCGTGAATGAATGTGATGTTGCTAGAAAACTCATTTATGTTGATGGTGAGTAATGTCCTTAATTTGTAAGATGTTGATTAAAACCCATCATTTTAGACTTGGATAGCTCGACCATAAACACAAGTATTTTATGCATAAAAATCAGTATTTGTGTCTATAAATTAGGTACTTTCAGTCTTGATTTAGGTATTTTATTGTTGAATTCAATTATTTGACCGTGAATGAATGTGAAGTTGCTAGAAAACTGATTTCTATGTTGTTTTTGATGAGTAATGTCCTTAATATGTAAGATGTTGATTAAAAACCATCATTTTAGACTTAGATAACTCGACCATAAACACAAGTATTTTATGCATAAAAATCAGTATTTGTGTCCTTAAATTAGGTACGTTCAGTCTCGATTTAGGTATTTTATTGCTGAATTCAAGTATTTGACCGCGAATAATGTGAAGTTGCTAGAAAACTCATTTTATGTTGTTGATTATGAGTAATGTCCTTAATATGTAAGATGTTGATTAAAACCCCTCATTTTAGACTTAGATAACTCGACCATAAACACAAGTATTTTATGCATAAAAATCAGTATTTGGGTCTTTAAATTAGGTACTTTCAGTCTCGATTTAGGTATTTTATTACTGAATTCAAGTATTTGACAGTGATTGAATGTGAAGTTGCTCGAAAACTCATTTATGTTGATGGTGAGTAATGTCCTTAATTTGTAAGATGTTGATTAAAACCCATCATTTTAGACTTAGATAGCTTGACCATAAACACAAGTAGTTTATGCATAAAAATCAGTATTTGTGTCTATAAATTAGGTACGTTCAGTCTTGATTTTGGTATTTTATTGCTGAATTCAATTATTTGACCGTGACTGAATGTGAAGTTGCTAGAAAACTGATTTTATGTTGTTTATGATGAGTAATGTCCTTAATATGTAAGATGTTAATTAAAAACCATCATTTTAGACTTAGATAACTCGACCGTATACACAAGTATTTTATGCATAAAAATCAGTATTTGCGTCCTTAAATTAGGTACTTTCAGTCTCGATTGAGGTATATTATTGGTGAATTCAAGTATTTGACCGTGAATGAATGTGAAGTTTCTAGAAAACTGATTTTATGTTGTTTATGATGAGTAATGTCCTTAATATGTAAGATGTTGATTAAAAACCATCATTTTAGACTTAGATAACTCGACCATATACACAAGTATTTTATGCATAAAAATTAGTATTTGCGTCCTTAAATTAGGTACTTTCAGTTTCGATTTTATGTATTTTATTACTGAATTCAAGTATTTGACCGTGAATGAATGTGAAATTGCTAGAAAACTGATTTTATGTTGTTTATGATGAGTAATGTCCTTAATATGTAAGATGTTGATTAAAACCCATCATTTTAGACTTAGATAGCTCGGCCATAAACACAAGTATTTTATGCATAAAAATCAGTATTTGTGTATTTAAATTAGGTACTTTTCAGTCTCGATTTATGTATTTTATTACTGAATTCAAGTATTTGACCGTGAATGAATGTGATGTTGCTAGAAAACTCATTTATGTTGATGGTGAGTAATGTCCTTAATTTGTAAGATGTTGATTAAAACCCATCATTTTAGACTTGGATAGCTCGACCATAAACACAAGTATTTTATGCATAAAAATCAGTATTTGTGTCTATAAATTAGGTACTTTCAGTCTTGATTTAGGTATTTTATTGTTGAATTCAATTATTTGACCTTGAATGAATGTGAAGTTGCTAGAAAACTGATTTCTATGTTGTTTATGATGAGTAATGTCCTTAATATGTAAGATGTTGATTAAAAACCATCATTTTAGACTTAGATAACTCGACCATAAACACAAGTATTTTATGCATAAAAATCAGTATTTGTGTCCTTAAATTAGGTACGTTCAGTCTCGATTTAGGTATTTTATTGCTGAATTCAAGTATTTGACCGCGAATAATGTGAAGTTGCTAGAAAACTCATTTTATGTTGTTGATTATGAGTAATGTCCTTAATATGTAAGATGTTGATTAAAACCCCTCATTTTAGACTTAGATAACTCGACCATAAACACAAGTATTTTATGCATAAAAATCAGTATTTGGGTCTTTAAATTAGGTACTTTCAGTCTCGATTTAGGTAATTTATTACTGAATTCAAGTATTTGACAGTAATTGAATGTGAAGTTGCTAGAAAACTCATTTATGTTGATGGTGAGTAATGTCCTTAATTTGTAAGATGTTGATTAAAACCCATCATTTTAGACTTAGATAGCTCGACCATAAACACAAGTAGTTTACGCATAAAAATCAGTTTGTGTCTATAATTAGGTACGTTCAGTCTTGATTTTGGTATTTTATTGCTGAATTCAATTATTTGACCGTGACTGAATGTGAAGTTGCTAGAAAACTGATTTTATGTTGTTTATGATGAGTAATGTCCTTAATATGTAAGATGTTAATTAAAAACCATCATTTTAGACTTAGATAACTCGACCGTATACACAAGTATTTTATGCATAAAAATCAGTATTTGCGTCCTTAAATTAGGTACTTTCAGTCTCGATTGAGGTATATTATTGGTGAATTCAAGTATTTGACCGTGGATGAATGTGATGTTGCTAGAAAACTGATTTTATGTTGTTTATGATGAGTAATGTCTTTAATATGTAAGATGTTGATTAAAAACCATCATTTTAGACTTAGATAACTCGACCATATACACAAGTATTTTATGCATAAAAATCAGTATTTGTGTCCTTAAATTAGGTACGTTGAGTCTCGATTTAGGTATTTTATTGCTGAATTCAAGTATTTGACCGCGAATAATGTGAAGTTGCTAGAAAACTCATTTTATGTTGTTGATTATGAGTAATGTCCTTAATATGTAAGATGTTGATTAAAACCCATCATTTTCGACTTAGATAGCTCGACCATAAACACAAGTAGTTTATGCATAAAAATCAGTATTTGTGTCTATAAATTAGGTACGTTCAGTCTTGATTTTGGTATTTTATTGCTGAATTCAATTATTTGACCGTGACTGAATGTGAAGTTGCTAGAAAACTGATTTTATGTTGTTTATGATGAGTAATGTCCTTAATATGTAAGATGTTAATTAAAAACCATCATTTTAGACTTAGATAACTCGACCGTATACACAAGTATTTTATGCATAAAAATCAGTATTTGCGTCCTTAAATTAGGTACTTTCAGTCTCGATTGAGGTATATTATTGGTGAATTCAAGTATTTGACCGTGAATGAATGTGAAGTTGCTAGAAAACTGATTTTAGGTTGTTTATGATGAGTAATGTCCTTAATATGTAAGATGTTGATTAAAAACCATCATTTTAGACTTAGATAACTCGACCATAAACACAAGTATTTTATGCATAAAAATCAGTATTTGTGTCCTTAAATTAGATACGTCCAGTCTCGATTTAGGTATTTTATTGCTGAATTCAAGTATTTGACCGCGAATAATGTGAAGTTGCTAGAAAACTCATTTTATGTTGTTGATTATGAGTAATGTCCTTAATATGTAAGATGTTGATTAAAACCCCTCATTTTAGACTTAGATAACTCGACCATAAACACAAGTATTTTATGCATAAAAATTAGTATTTGTGTCTTTAAATTAGGTACTTTCAGTCTCGATTTAGGTATTTTATTACTGAACTCAAGTATTTGACCGTGAATGAATGTGAAGTTGCTAGAAAACTCATTTATGTTGATGGTGAGTAATGTCCTTAATTTGTAAGATGTTGATTAAAACCCATCATTTTAGTCTTAGATAGCTCGACCATAAACACAAGTATTTTATGCATAAAAATCAGGATTTGTGTCTATAAATTAGGTACTTTCAGTCTTGATTTAAGTATTTTATTGCAGAATTCAATTATTTGACCGTGAATGAATGTGAAGTTGCTAGAAAACTGATTTTATGTTGTTTATGATGAGTAATGTCCTTAATATGTAAGATGTTGATTAAAACCCATCATTTTAGACTTAGATAGCGTAATGTCCTTAATTTGTAAGATGTTGATTAAAACCCATCATTTTAGACATAGATAGTTCGACCGTAAACACAAGTATTTTATGCATAAAAATTAGTATTTGTGTCTACAAATTAGGTACTTTCAGTCTTGATTTTGGTATTTTATTGCTGAATTCAATTATTTGACCGTGACTGAATGTGAAGTTGCTAGAAAACTGATTTTATGTTGTTTATGATGAGTAATGTCCTTAATATGTAAGATGTTGATTAAAAACCATCATTTTCTCGACCGTATACACAAGTATTTTATGCATAAAAATCAGTATTTGCGTCCTTAAATTAGGTACTTTCAGTCTCGATTGAGGTATATTATTGGTGAATTCAAGTATTTGACCGTGGATGAATGTGAAGTTGTTAGAAAACTGATTTTATGTTGTTTATGATGAGTAATGTCTTTAATATGTAAGATGTTGATTAAAAACCATCATTTTAGACAGATAACTCGACCATATACACAAGTATTTTATGCATAAAAATCAGTATTTGTGTCCTTAAATTAGGTACGTTCAGTCTCGATTTAGGTATTTTATTGCTGAATTCAAGTATTTGACCGCGAATAATGTGAAGTTGCTAGAAAACTCATTTTATGTTGTTGATTATGAGTAATGTCCTTAATATGTAAGATGTTGATTAAATCCCCTCATTTTAGACTTAGATAACTCGACCATAAACACAAGTATTTTATGCATAAAAATCAGTATTTGTGTCTTTAAATTAGGTACTTTCAGTCTCGATTTAGGTATTTTGTGGCGACCCTACTTCCTAATTAGGTTAATTGGCGGATTTCCGCAACGAAAGTCACGGAGGACCCGATTTTTAAAAACTTTTTAATGAAAAATAATGTACATATATGTACTAAGTCGGGTCTACAAAAATACGTCGATATAATACATCGGGCCGAAGTCCCAAAAATCTAAACCCGACTATCCTACGCCTCTCCACAGGTCGCGTCCCATGTACCGCTCCGCCCTCAAAAGCCCGTGGAGTCACCGCCGCCAGCCAGCCTACAGCTCACCCGGACACGCATCGGTGTCGGGCTCAGTCTTACCTAACCCTGAGCAAAATTGCCCAGTAGGTGGTAGTAAAACATGCAATGCGTACGTGCACTCAACCCAATCCCAAACCTCACATCATAATAATGCACGCTCGAATCAATCTCACATCTCATCACATAACAGGGCCCTAGGCTAGACTCAGCACCCACGCGCGCAATGGCAAAGTACGCCATAAACCATGCGGTAGCCCACGCCGGCCGAGCCGGGTCGCTCCTTCCGCACTAAATCTCAACCCGACGGTTTTCCCCGAGTAGTATACCACTAACCCGGGTAGGCAGGAATCTCACATCTGTCAGCCGTCCCTGAGCCAAATAATATCCGGTGGTGTACACCTCGGGTGGCTCAATCCCGAGTAGATGGGTGTTGCAAACCCCCTCTCCCACCAGGTGCTACACGAGTCTAACCCTGACGACCAATACCGGTCACTCTACCCCACTCAACCGACACCATACGGTGTCACCATATAAATACGGTATCATCATCTCTCCCGTGCATGTCGTGAAATGCACACATAATCAATCAACACAGAAATACGTACATCACAATCACATAATCGTATAATTATAAAATTAGGCCGAATGTTTTAAAATTCAAAAATAATATTTCTAATTTAAAATATGGGTTGACCCTAAATATATATCAAAATACGAAAATAGTTTATTTTAAAAATGATTTGGGCTTAAAATAATTTTATTTAAAATATATGGGCCTAAACATAGGGCAAAAGCCCAAAATAAACTTGTCTGTCAACTCTGGTCAAAGCCCAAACCTTATTTCGCCCGATCCCACATTTTAAAAGCTTGGTCAGCCCGCGAAACGATCGGGTCAACGCACGATTCGCGAAATCACTCGCTACAATTCGCGAATCGCCCGATTCAAAATGGTCAACCCGTAAAACTTCAAGTCAACGTTCGAATTCGCGAATTACTTCGCTGAATTCGCGAATCGTTCAATTAAGCCCGCAAAACCCATTTAAGCCCGCGTGAAGCCCGACGACACTCACAGGAATCACCCCGCGAATTAATGTCGGCCCGCAAAACTCAAAGTCAGCCCGCGGCGTATCTCACAATTCGCAAAAACAGCTTCAACCCGCGAAATCCATATTTTGACCCGCGCAAACTTCACTCACTCACACATTGCAAAACTTCTAGGTCCGCGATAAAACTTCGCAACCTAAAATCAATTCGGCCAATTTGCTTTTTATTTTAAAATCCTATCTCACGATTCGCAAAATAAAATAGACCCGCGAACTTAAAATCAACCCGAAAACTATATACCTAATTCGCGAATTAATCTAACCCGCGGAACAAATTATCACCCAATTCGCCAACCTCCTAATTCGCGAAATCAACTCGCAAAACACAACATCTCCACTGCTCCTACAATTTACTTCGCGAATCATGAATGAACCCTAGTTTTCCAGAAATTTAATAAGTTCTTCATCCCATAAACACATCAGTTTAATCACCCAGCCCAAGAACTCATATATTGAGTTCAAAATCACATCATAACACATAGTAACATGCCACGAAATTTTATGAAAATTGTAGAACTTAAAACTTCGAATTCGAATGGCCTTCCAATCGAATTCTAACACTTTTACGGAAGATAATACGTTTTAAAAGGGTTTGTAGGGGTTATAAACCACCTAACTGTCCTCCTAATCTTGTTTGAGTTATTTCCTATATTAAAGGTCTGGTCGAGGTTGTCAAACTCCTTCACTGCTTTATTCGTCACCTAATATCGCAAACCCTTTAACCCACGCAAGGAGATAAATATATAAGCTTATGGAAGATTTATTAAGCTATAAATATCCCTTACCTCCTAACTATGTTTGGATTTAAATTCCTAGGTTGGAGTTCGATCAAGCTTGCCCAAAATACCCGTCTTTCCTTTGCTGTTCGACTTCCTCTTTCTTTCTTTCTTTCTTTTGCTTCACACGTTGGTTTTTGGTAAATGCAAGTGGGAGTCTTCACTTGTCAAATGTTAAGGTGGTGGGATGTTTCCAACGTGTTTTCCCTTCTTATTAAGCAACCTCAAAGCTTATCCAATATCATTGGGCCAATCTTTAATTTCTACTTGGGCCATTTAATATAAAGCTTTGAGCTATCTAAATAATTTGAGCCCATTTTACTCCTTGGCCTTTTCTAGATACTTCTAATTCTTATTTTCTTTCTTGGGCTTACAACACTTTTCGTCCCATTTTATTTATCTTGGCTCGATTATTATTTTCGGCTCGATTCCGAAAATTTGTTTTGTCCGAAAATTAACTCCATTAATTTCGAACATTACAAAAATAATCCCGTATTAATTTTACGGGTATTACATCCTCCCCCCCTTAAAAGAATTTCGTCGCCGAAATTTAGATCGTCGAGAACAACTCGGGGAATTTTTCTCTCATTTCGTCTTCTCGTTCCCATGTGGCTTCCTCTATTGTCTGATTTCGCCACAAGACTTTCACTAGGGGAATATTCTTGTTCCTAAGTCGCTTCACCTCGTACATTAAAATCTCTACCGGCCTTTCTTCGTAACTCAAGTCCGGTTTCAACTACTGATGAAGCGTCTCACTTCGTAGCACGTGATTCGGATCCGGAACGTACTTCCGTAACGTAGACACGTGGAAGACGTCATGAACTTGTGCTAGCGATGTCGGCAGTTCTAACCGGTACGCTACTTCGCCGACTCTTTTCAAAATCTGGAAGGGTCCTATATATCTTGGACTCAACTTTCCTTTTCGTCCGAATCGTTTAACACCTTTCATAGGTGATATCTTGAGGAAGACCTGATCACCTTCTTCGAACTCCAACGGCCTTCGTCTTTTGTCCGCGTAATTCTTCTGACGACTTTGGGCCGTTTGCATTCTCTCCCGAATTTTATTAACAGCTTCGGTCATTTCACGAACCATTTCGGGACCTAACAACGCTTTTTCGCCGATTTCGTCCCAATGTACTGGGATCGACATCTACGCCCATACAAGGCTTCGTAAGGTGCCATCCCGATCGTTGCTTGATAGCTGTTATTGTATGAAAATTCGATCAGTGGGAGATACTTACTCCAGCTTCCACGAAAATCCAGAACGCACGCCCTTAACATGTCTTCGAGCGTCTGGATTGTTCGTTCCGATTGCCCGTCTGTCTGGGGATGATAGGCTGAACTAAACGACATTTAGTTCCTAAAGCTTTCTGTAAACTTACCCAGAATTGGGACAGAAATCTCGAGTCTCGATCTGAAACGATCGACATCGGAATTCCATGGAGTCTCACTATTTCTTGGATGTACAACTCTGCGTACTTATCCATGGAATATGTCTGATTAATCGGTAGAAAGTGGGCAGATTTCGTCAATCTATCAACGATTACCCAAATTGCATCATGTCCTTTCACCGTCTTGGGTAATCCGATGACAAAATCCATTGTTATGTGGTCCCACTTCCATTCGGGAACCGTCAATGGTTGTAACATTCCTGCCGGCCTTTGATGTTCTGCTTTGATCTGTTGGCAGGTCAGGCATCGACTTACGAACGTAGCAACGTCTCTTTTCATTCCAGGCCACCAATAGTTCATCCGTAGATCCCGATACATCTTCGTGGCACCAGGATGCACCGAGTAGATTGTCGCATGTGCTTCTGTCATCAATGTTCGGCGGATGTCTTCGTCTTTTGGCACATACAGGCGACCTCTGAATCGTAAACTTCCGTCTCCTTGGAATTCGAATTCCGACGGAACATCTTCATCTCGTTCATCACGAACCTTCAAATACAGCTCGTCTACTTTTTGCACTTCCATGATCCGATCTAACAGCGTCGGTTTGAGGGTCAACGCTGCCAGTCTCATCTCAATCTCCCCTAAGTGAATTACTTCTACTCCGAGTTGGCATAATTCAGCACTTACAGTTTTCCGGCTCAACGCGTCTGCGACTACGTTAGCTTTTTCTGGGTGATAGTTTATCACACAGTCGTAGTCCTTCACTAGTTCGAGCCATCGTCTTTGCCTCATATTCAACTCCTTCTGTGTGAAGAAGTACTTTAGGCTCATGTGATCTGTGAAGATCTCGCACCTTTCTCCGTACAGATAGTGTCGCCAGATTTTTAGAGCAAACACTACTGCGGCGAGTTCAAGATCATGGGTGGGGTAATTCTTCTCATACTGCTTCAACTGTCGGGAGGCGTAAGCAATTACCTTCCCATTCTGCATTAATACGCACCCCAAGCCATTCTTCGAGGCGTCACTATATATCGAAAATCCTTCAGTACCCGAAGGTATTGCTAAGACTGGAGCAGTCGTCAGTCTTTTCTTCAGCTCATGAAAACTTTGCTCGCATTCTTCAGTCCACTTGTACGGAACGTTCTTCTTCGTCAGGTTTGTGAGCGTCGAGGCTATACTGGAAAAATCTTTGATGAACTTACGATAGTATCCAGCAAGACCAAGAAAACTTCTAACCTCCGTGGGAGTGGTTGGTCGCGGCCATTTGTCTATTGCTTCAATCTTGCTGGGGTCCACTGAAATTCCATCTCCCGAAATAATGTGCCCCAGAAAAGCCACTTGTTCCAACCAGAATTCGCACTTCTTGAATTTAGCGAATAATTGCTTCTCTCGGAGAATTCCAAGGACCGTTCTCAGGTGTTCCTCGTGTTCTTCTTTGGTCTTAGAATAAATGAGAATATCGTCAATGAAGACGATGACGAAGCGGTCCAGAAACTCTTTAAACACTCGGTTCATCAAATCCATGAAAGCAGCTGGGGCGTTCGTTAGCCCGAAAGGCATGACCAAAAATTCGTAGTGGCCGTACCTCGTGCTGAACGCAGTTTTAGGAACATCCGTCTCACGAATTTTCAATTGATGGTAACCGAAACGTAGGTCGATCTTCGAGAATACCGTGGCCCCTTGGAGTTGATCGAATAAATCGTCTATCCTTGGCAGCGGGTATTTATTCTTAATCATGATTTTATTGAGCTCACGATAATCGATGCACATCCTCATCGACCCATCTTTCTTTTTAACGAATAGTACTGGGGCTCCCCATGGCGAGAAACTGGGTTGAATAAAACCCTTCTGTATCAAGTCTTCCAATTGCTCCTTCAATTCTCGTAACTCGTTCGGTGCTAACCGATACGGAGATTTAGAGATCGGGGCAGCTTGTGGCGACCCTACTTCCTAATTAAATTAGTTGGCGGATTTCCGCAACAGAAGTCGCGGAGGACCCGATTTATTAAAAACTTTTAGTAAAATAATTTACATTTCATATCAAAGGTCGGGTTTTACAAAAAACGTCATATTTACACACCGGGCCGAAGCCCCAAAATCCAACCCGACTAACTAAACTACGCCTCTCCACAGGTCGCGTCCCATGTACCGCTCCGCCCTCAAAAGCCCGTGGAGTCACCGCCGCCAGCCCGCCTACGGCTAACCCTGACACCCATCGGTGTCGGGCGCAGTCTCACCTATAAAATAAAACCCTGAGCAAAAACGCCCAGTAGGTGGTAGTAAAAACATGCAATGCATATGCGTGCGTGCACTCAACCCAACCCCATGTCCTCACACATGAAATATGCACGCTCGACCTATCTCACGTCTCATCACATATCAGGGCCCTAGGCTAGACTCGGCACCCACGCGCGCATGGCAAGGTACGCCATAATCATGCGGTAGCCCACGCCGGCCTCGCCGGGTCGCTCCCTCCGCACACAATCTCATCCCGACGGTGTTACACCTCGGTGTAACGCCCCGAGTAGTCTACCACTACCCGGGTAGACAGGAATCTCACATCTGTCTGCCGTCCCTGAGCCAATATAATATCGGTGGTGTGCACCTCGGGTGGCTCAATTCCGAGTAGATGGGTGTCGCAAACCCCCTCTCCCACCAGGTGCCCTATCGAGTCTAAACCTGACTACCAACATCGGTAACTCTACCCCACTCATCCGACACCGTAAGGCGTCACCGTATAAATACGGTACATCATCGCTCTCACCCGTGCATGTCGTGATATGCACGTAAAAGTCAATCACATGATCACATCACATTTCGTAAAATCTTAAATAGTGTAACTCGTAAAATATTTTACTATATTAAAATCTGATACTAGGCCGATGGTTTGAAATTCCAAAAAAATAATATTTTTATAATTTAAAATATGGGTTGACCCGAAAATATATGTTATAGTACGAAAATATTTTATTTAAAAGTGATTTGGTAAAAGTCGGGCGATTTTAAATTGTGCAGTAGAAAAATGTCGAGATAGTTAATAGATGGATTTCGAATGAATTATAACAGATGTCGAGTTACCTATTACAAAGATGTCGAGCTGTATAATTGATAGAAGTCGAGATGTATAGTGAAGGGACTCGACATTTCTAAGGTTTGAATATCGACGTTTATAGTTGTTTTGAGAGTCTCGACATTTTCTATTTTTTGTCTAGAACTCGACATTTTTTTGAGTAAGAGCTCGACATTTTTAGTATGTCTCGACATTTCTATTATATCGACATTCTATAAAAGTTTCGACATTTTGTATAAGATATCGACATTTCGTTAGAGGCCTCGACATTCTTCGCTCGACATTATTGGTATGTCTCGACATTTCTCACGGATTTCGACATTTTACAATGAACTCGACATTTTTCAATGATTTCGACATTTTACAATGAACTCGACATTTTTCACGGATTTCGACATTTTTCAGAAATTTAACCAGTTCTTCGTCGCTCAACCCGTAATCTAAATCATCAACCAAGAACTCATATTTTGAGTTCGAAATCACCTTGAAACACATAACAACATGCCACGAAAAATTATAAAGATTATAAGACTTAAGAATATGAAATCGAATGGCCTTCCAATCGACTTCTAACCATTTTACGGAAACTAAAATACTTTAAAAGAGTTTGTAGGGGTATAAACCACCTACCTATCCTCCAAGCTAAGTTCGATCAATTTCCTAAGCTGAAAATCGGATTGAGCTAGTCGAACTCCACTCCTTTTTGCTTCGTCCGTCACCTCCTCTTTTTCCACGCTGGTTTGATGGCTCCCAATTGATGTTTATGGTTGCTTTTCTTCTAACGTTCTTCACGTCGATTCAAGATGGACAAATGAGGGTTTTGTTATTTCTTTTTGCTTCCCTATCTCATGTTTCCTCCTTTGACCAATAATGATGATTTTAAGGTAAATATCTACTTTTGGGGTATGGCTCTCACGTGGCTTTTCCCCAATTTAAGCTACCTCCATACTTATCCTATTATTTAATTCCTTTGGGTCAAATTATTCATCTCTTGGGCCTTCCTATTTATTTCTTTGGGCCAACTTTAAATGCCATGTGGTCTCTATTATTATTTGGTCTATTTCATTACTTGGGCTTCCTAAACATTTTGGCCCATTTGCTTTTGTTTAATTCCTTCGGTCCAATTTATATTCTTCGGCTCACACCCAAAAATTCGGTTTCGTTCGAAAATCATCTTCATTAATTTTGAACATTACAAAATAATCCCGTATTAATTTTACGGGTATTACACAGCTCCAGGTACTAGATCAATAACAAATTCAATTTCCCGATTTGGTGGTAATCCCGGAAGATCCTCGGGGAATACCTCGGGGTATCATTTACTATAGGAACCTCCTGAAGCTTCGGTTGAGAAGACTCCTCAGCTTTCACTGCGAAGATCAGGAATGATTCGCAACCCGTATTCACGAGTCGCTGAGCTTTCAAGGCAGAAATCCGAGGGATTGACTTGCTGTTCTTCTTTCCCGAAAATTCAAATTCCTCTCCCTCGGGTGATCGGAACCTAACTACCCTTTTTGAACAATCAATGTTGGCCCCGTATTTCGAGAGCCAATCCATTCCGAATATGATGTCATAATCATTCATCGGGATTACTATTAAGTCCACCTCTTACTCTCTCCCCTCTATACTAACAGGACAATTTTCTACCACTAAATTCGTTCGAGTTGGACCTCCATGTGGTAGGGACACTACGAAATTACATAAGGATCGGGTGGGATAGATTCCCGCCCTAGTCACAAAATTGGCCGACACAAACGAATGTGTGGCTCCAGAATCGATCAGAATTGAAGACGGTACGTGAAAGATATTCAACGTACCAGTCACCACGGTTGGGTTCGCCTCCGCCTCCTCGTTGGTCAACGTAAAAACACGTGCAGGCACAGGTGGGGGTCGAACCAGATTCTGCGGCTGATTCTGCAGTCGAGGTTGACCTTTCGTGCAATTCCGTGCAGTGTGCCCAGTCTTTCCGCATCGGAAGCACTGTAGATTCTGCGCAGGTCGAGGTCCATAGCAGATGCCGAAGTGATTTCTTCCGCACTGCTGACACTGTGGTGCTGGCATCACTGGTCGATAGGGAACGTTGGTTGGTCCCTGGCTAACATTCGGGCGCCACATCTGTTGGCCCGGTCGATTGCCTTTATTCTTCGGGCCCTTGCCGAAGAACTGGCGCTTCTGACTGCTTCCTCCTTGCTGACTCTCTCTCTTCCGGTTCGCTTCCTGGGCCTCCCTCACTACTCTTTCCGCCTGTTCGGCTATCAGCGCACGCTCCGTCGCTTGGCGGAATTCCAGCTGTCGTACACCCGCTATACTTAAGTCACGATAGAATTCAGGTTTCAGTCCCCGAAGGAATCTCGTAACATTCAACGTATTTGTTGCCACGAGATGAGGAGCAAAACGTGATAATTCCTCAAATCTGCGGATATATTCCGCAACGGGCATGCGTCCTTGTTTCAGGTTCATAAAATCGTACATTCGCTGCTCCTGGTCGTGAGCAGTGAAATACTTGTCGTAGAAAAGCTCTCTAAATCGCTCCCATGTCATGGTAGCAGGATCCTCTAATACCTTTACGGTGTTCCACCAAAAACGCGCGCTTCCCCGAAGTAGGGAAACGGCACACAAAACCTTCTCATTATTCGGCACTCGGCTATAGATGAAGAGATCCTCTATGGTGCCGATCCAATCCTCGGCCACTGCAGGGTTAGCGGCCTCGGCAAACGTAGGAGGATTTAGCTTACGGAATCTCTCCCCAATGATTTCCACTCGATCAGGTTGTGGGGAGGAACGGTGCTCAGATGAGCTCCGATGATTGATCAGATCATTGATTTGGTCTGACTGTCGTTGGATTAGTTCAGTCAGACGATGGATGGTGTCACGCTCTCGAGTCGGGGACTCAGGTTCGTCCCGCCGACTAGTTTCTCCTGCGAACTCTCGTCTAGGTCTACCCCTCGACATTCCCAGGTACTATATAACATATAAATACGTAATTAAACACATAATCACATCGAAACACGTAATACCTACAGGCAAGGCTGGTTCTCCCGGCTTCTGAGCGGCAGTACATGGACAGTCTTCAGAATCTAAAACCTAATGCTCTTATACCACCTGTGGCGACCCTACTTCCTAATTAGGTTAATTGGCGGATTTCCGCAACGAAAGTCATGGAGGACCCGATTTTTAAAAACTTTTTAATGAAAAATAATGTACATATATGTACTAAGTCGGGTCTACAAAAATACGTCGATATAATACATCGGGCCGTCCCAAAAATCTAAACCCGACTATCCTACGCCTCTCCACAGGTCGCGTCCCATGTACCGCTCCGCCCTCAAAAGCCCGTGGAGTCACCGCCGCCAGCCAGCCTACAGCTCACCCGGACACGCATCGGTGTCGGGCTCAGTCTTACCTACAAAAATAATACCCTGAGCAAAATTGCCCAGTAGGTGGTAGTAAAACATGCAATTCGTACGTGCACTCAACCCAATCCCAAACCTCACATCATAATAATGCACGCTCGAATCAATCTCACATCTCATCACATAACAGGGCCCTAGGCTAGACTCAGCACCCACGCGCGCAATGGCAAAGTACGCCATAAACCATGCGGTAGCCCACGCCGGCCGAGCCGGGTCGCTCCTTCCGCACTAAATCTCAACCCGACGGTTTTCCCCGAGTAATATACCACTAACCCGGGTAGGCAGGAATCTCACATCTGTCAGCCGTCCCTGAGCCAAATAATACCCGGTGGTGTACACCTCGGGTGGCTCAATCCCAAGTAGATGGTTGTCGCAAACCCCCTCTCCCACCAGGTGCTACACGAGTCTAACCCTGACGACCAATATCGGTCACTCTACCCCACTCAACCGACACCATACGGTGTCACCGTATAAATATGGTATCATCATCTCTCCCGTGCATGTCGTGAAATGCACACATAATCAATCAACACAGAAATACGTAAATCACAATCACATAATCGTATAATTATAAAATTAGGCCGAATGTTTTAAAATTTAAAAATAATATTTCTAATTTAAAATATGGGTTGACCCTAAATATATATCAAAATACGAAAATAGTTTATTTTAAAAATGATTTGGGCTTAAAATAATTTTATTTAAAATATATGGGCCTAAACATTGGGCAAAAGCCCAAAATAAACTTGTCGGTCAACTCTGGTCAAAGCCCAAACCTTATTTCGCCCGATCCCACATTTTAAAAGCTTGGTCATCCCGCGAAACGATCGGGTCAACGCCCGATTCGCGAAATCACTCGCTACAATTCGCGAATCGCCCGATTCAAAATGGTCAACCCGTAAAACTTCAAGTCAACGTTCGAATTCGCGAATTACTTCGCTGAATTCGCGAATCGTTCAATTAAGCCCGCAAAACCCAATTTAAGCCCGCGTGAAGCCCGACGACACTCACAGGAATCACCCCGCGAATTAATGTCGGCCCGCAAAACTCAAAGTCAGCCCGCGGCGTATCTCACAATTCGCAAAAACAGCTTCAACCCGCGAAATCCATATTTTGACCCGCGCAAACTTCACTCACTCACACATTGCAAAACTTCTAGGTCCGCGATAAAACTTCGCAACCTAAAATCAATTCGGCCAATTTGCTTTTTATTTTAAAATCCTATCTCACGATTCGCAAAATAAAATAGACCCGCGAACTTAAAATCAACCCGCAAACTATATACCTAATTCGCGAATTAATCTAACCCGCGGAACAAATTATCACCCAATTCGCCAACCTCCTAATTCGCGAAATCAACTCGCAAAACACAACATCTCCACTGCTCCTACAATTTACTTCGCGAATCATGAATGAACCCTAGTTTTCCAGAAATTTAATAAGTTCTTCATCCCATAAACACATCAGTTTAATCACCTAGCCCAAGAACTCATATATTGAGTTCAAAATCACATCATAACACATAGTAACATGCCACGAAATTTTATGAAAATTGTAGAACTTAAAACTTTGAATTCGAATGGCCTTCCAATCGAATTCTAACACTTTTACGGAAGATAATACGTTTTAAAAGGGTTTGTAGGGGTTATAAACCACCTACCTCTCCTCCTAATCTTGTTTGAGTTATTTCCTATATTAAAGGTCTGGTCGAGGTTGTCAAACTCCTTCACTGCTTTATTCGTCACCTAATATCGCAAACCCTTTAACCCACGCAAGGAGATAAATATATAAGCTTATGGAAGATTTATTAAGCTATAAATATCCCTTACCTCCTAACTATGTTTGGATTTAAATTCCTAGGTTGGAGTTCGATCAAGCTTGCCCAAAATACCCGTCTTTCCTTTGCTGTTCGACTTCCTCTTTCTTTCTTTCTCTTGCTTCACACGTTGGTTTTTGGTAAATGCAAGTGGGAGTCTTCACTTGTCAAATGTTAAGGTGGTGGGATGTTTCCAACGTGTTTTCCCTTCTTATTAAGCAACCTCAAAGCTTATCCAATATCATTGGGCCAATCTTTAATTTCTACTTGGGCCATTTAATATAAAGCTTTGAGCTATCTAAATAATTTGAGCCCATTTTACTCCTTGGCCTTTTCTAGATACTTCTAATTCTTATTTTCTTTCTTGGGCTTACAACACTTTTCGTCCCATTTTATTTATCTTGGCTCGATTATTATTTTCGGCTCGATTCCGAAAATTCGTTTTGTCCGAAAATTAACTCCATTAATTTCGAACATTACAAAAATAATCCCGTATTAATTTTACGGGTATTACATATTTTATTACTGAACTCAAGTATTTGACAGTGGATGAATGTGAAGTTGCTAAAAAACTAATTTATGTTGATGGTGAGTAATGTCCTTAATTTGTAAGATGTTGATTAAAACCCATCATTTTAGACTTGGATAGCTCGACCATAAACACAAGTATTTTATGCATAAATATCTGTATTTGTGTCTATAAATTAGGTACTTTCAGTCTTGATTTAGGTATTTTATTGTTGAATTCAATTATTTGACCGTGAATGAATGTGAAGTTGCTAGAAAACTGATTTCTATGTTGTTTATGATGAGTAATGTCCTTAATATGTAAGATGTTGATTAAAAACCATCATTTTAGACTTAGATAACTCGACCATAAACACAAGTATTTGTTGCATAAAAATCAGTATTTGTGTCCTTAAATTAGGTACGTTCAGTCTCGATTTAGGTATTTTATTGCTGAATTCAAGTATTTGACCGCGAATAATGTGAAGTTGCTAGAAAACTCATTTTATGTTGTTGATTATGAGTAATGTCCTTAATATGTAAGATGTTGATTAAAACCCCTCATTTTAGACTTAGATAACTCGACCATAAACACAAGTATTTTATGCATAAAAATCAGTATTTGTGTCTTTAAATTAGGTACTTTCAGTCTCGATTTATGTATTTTATTACTGATTTCAAGTATTTGACAGTGAATAAATGTGAAGTTGCTAGAAAACTCATTTATGTTGATGGTGAGTAATGTCCTTAATTTGTAAGATGTTGATTAAAACCCATCATTTTAGACTTGGATAGCTCGACCATAAACACAAGTATTTTATGCATAAAAAAATCAGTATTTGTGTCTATAAATTAGGTACTTTCAGTCTTGATTTAGGTATTTTATTGTTGAATTCAATTATTTGACCGTGAATGAATGTGAAGTTGCTAGAAAACTGATTTTATGTTGTTTATGATGAGTAATGTCCTTAATATGTAAGATGTTGATTAAAAACCATCATTTTAGACTTAGATAACTCGACCATTTACACAAGTATTTTATGCATAAAAATCAGTATTTATGTCCTTAAATTAGGTACGTTCAGTCTCGATTTAGGTATTTTATTGCTGAATTCAAGTATTTGACCGCGAATAATGTGAAGTTGCTAGAAAACTCATTTTATGTTGTTGATTATGAGTAATGTCCTTAATATGTAAGATGTTGATTAAAACCCCTCATTTTAGACTTAGATAACTCGACCATAAACACAAGTATTTTATGCATAAAAATCAGTATTTGGGTCTTTAATTTAGGTACTTTCAGTCTCGATTTAGGTATTTTATTACTGAATTCAAGTATTTGACAGTGATTGAATGTGAAGTTGCTAGAAAACTCATTTATGTTGATGGTGAGTAATGTCCTTAATTTGTAAGATGTTGATTAAAACCCATCATTTTAGACTTAGATAGCTCGACCATAAACACAAGTAGTTTATGCATAAAAATCAGTATTTGTGTCTATAAATTAGGTACGTTCAGTCTTGATTTTGGTATTTTATTGCTGAATTCAATTATTTGACCGTGACTGAATGTGAAGTTGCTAGAAAACTGATTTTATGTTGTTTATGATGAGTAATGTCCTTAATATGTAAGATGTTGATTAAAAACCATCATTTTAGACTTAGATAACTCGACCGTATACACAAGTATTTTATGCATAAAAATCAGTATTTGCGTCCTTAAATTAGGTACTTTCAGTCTCGATTGAGGTATATTATTGGTGAATTCAAGTATTTGACCGTGGATGAATGTGAAGTTGCTAGAAAACTGATTTTATGTTGTTTATGATGAGTAATGTCTTTAATATGTAAGATGTTGATTAAAAACCATCATTTTAGACTTAGATAACTCGACCATATACACAAGTATTTTATGCATAAAAATCAGTATTTGTGTCCTTAAATTAGATACGTTCAGTCTCGATTTAGGTATTTTATTGCTGAATTCAAGTATTTGACCGCGAATAATGTGAAGTTGCTAGAAAACTCATTTTATGTTGTTGATTATGAGTAATGTCCTTAATATGTAAGATGTTGATTAAATCCCCTCATTTTAGACTTAGATAACTCGACCATAAACACAAGTATTTTATGCATAAAAATCAGTATTTGCGTCTTTAAATTAGGTACTATCAGTCTCGATTTAGGTATTTTATTACTGAATTCAAGTATCTGACCGTGAATGAATGTGAAGTTGCTAGAAAACTCATTTATGTTGATGGTGAGTAATGTCCTTAATTTGTAAGATGTTGATTAAAACCCTTCATTTTATACTTAGATAGTTCGACCATAAACACAAGTATTTTATGCATAAACATCAGTATTTGTGTCTATAAATTAGGTACTTTCAGTCTTGATTTAAGTATTTTATTGCTGAATTCAATTATTTGACCGTGAATGAATGTGAAGTTGCTAGAAAACTCATTTTATGTTGTTGATTTATGAGTAATGTCCTTTCTATGTAAGATGATGATAAAAAACCATCATTTTGAACTTAGATAACTTGACCATATACAGAAGTATTAAAACAACAATTTTTGTGGAATGTATCTCGCCCCATTTCAAAAGTATTTTTATATGAGAACCTCGCCCCCGTAATTTAGAATAAATGTACCCAAATTTAGGTCTAAAATGAGCTTCCTAAAGTACTCAATTTTACGCGAGACATACCTATATTTATGCAGAAAATAATTGTGAATTGGAACGAATCATCTAATACTAAAATTGTGGATTTTAATAAAAAATCTTACATAAGAAGGTTATTGATCTTCATCAACACCACAAAATTCTCTAAAATGAGCTTCCTAACAAGTTCACCTTCGTACAAATTCAGCATGCAAATACCTAAAATGGAGACAAAAGTACTTAAATTCAGGCAAGATATACTTATATTTATGCAGAAAATACATGTGAATTGGAGCTAATCATCCAATACTAAAATTGTTGGTTCAAACATCTTACATCATTTATCTTCATCAACATCACAAAATTCTCTAAAATGAGCTTCTTAACAAGTTCACCTTCGTAAAAGTTTAAGTACTTGAATTCAAGACGCAAATACCTCAAATCGAGACAAAAATACTTAAATTCAGGCAAGAACTACTTATATTTGTGCGGAAAATACATGTGAATCAGATCGAATCATCTAATATTAAATTGTGGGTTTCAATCAGACATCTTATATAATAAGGTTATATATCTTCATCAACACCACAAAATGTACTAAAATGAGTTTTCTAACAATGCTATGATGGCTTAGATAAATCATTAAGCACTGAAAGGAGATGGCTTAGATAAATCTCTGGATCCATCACGGCTCGGCCTATTCTTTCACACCTTCTTTAAACCTCATGGCCAGAGAATGCCATCCACGCCCATCCAACTTCGTTGGGAACAAGCGAACGTCTCTCAACAACCCGTCCTCCGCCTTCATAAACCGCGGACTTCATCGCCTCCCAAGAGCAAGTCGAATTCCTTTTATTATGGTTCAACAATAAATAAATTAAGCTCGAAAATCTAATATAGTATAATGAACCTCAAAGGAACAATAAAAGCAAATCGGAAATAAGCACATCAGATCAAATGTGATTCCTTCAAAAAGCACTTGTAGGATCCAACAGTATTTTGTTTATGCCATACCAAAAACCTGATGCGATTAGCCAATAAGCTACCTAACAAGTCGACAAAAGAACGACAGCAATATAAAGGATCTATATCATACCCTAAATCTCAGAATTTCTGAATGAGTTTCAACATAAATAGGGATTTGACAGAACCCTAAATAAGGAAATAAAATACATACTCTTGATTGAAGCTAGAGAAGAACATGAGTTGGGCGCCTAAACGTGGTGGAGTAGCAGTGATGGCCATGTAAATGATCGAAAATGAAGCTCTCGTGTTTTTCCTCCGATTAAAGCTCACCGTGGACTGTGGTCTTTTTTTACCCTCTCTTATTCGCCACATCATTTGAGAGAAACAAGGGCAATAGAGTAATTTATCATTTGAGGGAGTTTTAAACAAAAATTCTGCCTAGTGTGAGTACTTGTTCACAAATTTACATAGAGGGACTGATTCACAACATTAAATTCTCATGAGGTATTTATCTCTAAAATCCCCATTATATAATTTTTATCTTGGTTTGTTACAATTAATACCGTCAGTTTCCATTACATAACCATATTGTAGTGGATTACTATATCATCTAGGGCTGCGTTCACTTTCAAGGATGGGATAAATTATCTTTGGATTATTAATCATGAGAGCTATCCAATTCATGTGTTCACTTTGCAGCATATGGATTTAGTTCATTTCAGCACTATTTGTAGAATTCCTAAAGTACCCTTTAATTCATCAATACCTAATTTACAAAAAAAAACTTATTTTTATGAATTTCAAAAATATAAGATATGCATATCAATTTGATCGTCATGAAATAACAAATAAATTAGTGTTGTTTATTTATTTTATCAAATAAATCACATGAAATAATGATGATTTTATGATTTGGTGGAATATGGGTATTTTTGTAATACCCGGGTCCCGTAAGTAAGCCGGCCAATAAATTTGCATGCATATTACGTGATTATATGACTGCATATTTTATATATTATGTGCTTATGTGAAATTTATGAAGTTGGCGAATTACGAAGATTCGTGAATCGTGAAATAAGAATTTTCACGGGCCAATTTAAGTGGCGAACTATGAATATGTGAGGTAGACTTCGCGAGTTAAAAGGTTCGCGAAGTGTTTGAGTATGTGAAGTATACTTTGCGAGTTATAAGGATGCGTGAAGTTGCAAAGTGCAAAGTGCAAACTTTGAACCTTTGAAGTTGGGAAGTGCAAAGTGTGGAAGTGCAAAGTGTGGAAGTGCAAAGTGTAGAAGTTGGGAAATATTATAATAATAAATTAATTATAATTAAGTAGGAAAGACAAGTGGGAGACAATGCTTTTCGGATTAGGTAAATATCAACGTTGGGTTTTGTCTTTTGTTGTCTAAAGCACTAATGGAGAAGTAAGATTAATCATTTATTCAATCATAAGAAAAATAATCTAGAGAGAAGACGGAGAACTCAAACTGTAGAGGTTGAACTTAAGCTTGGAGAGGGTATAAATTTCTACTCTAACTTTTACGTTTTTAATTACGATTTGATATGTTCTAAGTGTGAAAAGTTAGATTTGCTCAGGTTTTATACAGATTTTTAATTTAAATGGTCTAAATATATTTTGAAGTTTTTATGATGTTCATCGCGTTCTTGAAAGAAATGGATTTTAATCGAAGGTTTTAAGTTTTTGGGTATTAACAGTGTTTGTTGAGTTCGCGAATTTTTAATAGTTTGCGAATTAATTTGCGAATTGAGAGTTTTGCGGGTTGAATGAATTTTGCGAACTGTGTGTGTGTTATTAACTTTGCGAATTGTGAGAAGATTGGCGAATTGTAAGTGTGAAAATGAGGTTTGCGAATTGAGGGTGCGAAGTGAGTTTCGCGGGTGAACAGTGATTTCGCTTTGCGGGTGAACAGTGAATTCGCAAAGTGAACAATGACTTCGCAAAGTGAAGTGAACTTTGCGGGTGAACAGTGACTTCGCAAAGTGAACATTAACTTTGCGAATGAACAGTACTTTTCGAATGAATAGTAACTTTTCGAATGAACAGTAACGTTTGCGAATGAACAGTAACTTTTGCGAATGAACAGTAGTTTTTGCGAATTATAACAATTTTGCGAATTCCATTTCACGGGTTGTGTTTTGCGAATTGAAAGGTTTTGAGGAAAATTATTTTTACACTATTTAATCAGAAAAATATTCTGAGTCTAATGGGCATGGTCTTTCGTAACGCCCGATCATAATTTGTCTCTCGGTGTCTTCAGGGTCAATTTACGGTATAGGCAAACGTCCTTTTTGATGGAATTTTTGAACGAAAATTTACGTAGTCAACTAATATAATATATAAACTGATTTTATGGTCTTTTCGTGGTTAAAGGACGATATTTTAGGAAACTCAACAGACCGGTTAGCGATTAGCTTAAGGACATCAGGTAAGTGGGAATCTCACCTACAACACATAATTTGTGTTATATGTATTTGTTATACGTGACTATGTGCTTTGATGTGAATATGTGGTGATGACTGATGAAGCGAAATGTTTCGATATGCTTTTGCATAGTAAACATTTATTGCATTATTATGTGACATGAGCATGTGCATACACGAATGATGTGAGGATTAGAATTATGAGTATGCACAGTATATGATCGTCTTGAAAACAAAATATGTTTGACGATATTGGTAATTGATGTCAAGATGTAAAGGAATGATAGCTACTTCTACAAAGGCACCATGACGGGGGTAAAACCGTCGAATGTATGTACCTAAATTATTTAGGTAGCGGACGAGGGTCACCTGGACGAGACACATGGCGTATGCCAGAGTGCCAGGAAAGGCAACCGCAGTAGAAAAAGGATGATCATCAGATAGAGGGGCGACCTGGTGAATGGAAAACTGGAGATAAACCCTAGTTTTGTCCTAGCCAGAGTAGGCCAACTATCGTATTTTTATCCGTATAGGATTCGAGCTCATGTTATGGTGGTGCGCGTAGTAAGTTAGCTATGGGCCTGATAGAAAAGAAGGAAATGAAAAAAAATAATAATAAAAGAGATGAGTATGCGAGTATTAGAAAGCACTGGCGCGGATGCCTTTGCTAGTTGACACGTGCATACATGCATATTTCCACTTACTGAGCTTTATAGCTCATCCCATGTTTTTATGTGTTGTAGACGCAGTGAACACGGTACGTAAGCCTGTGAAAGGCGAGGCTGGTCCTTCTGGAACTTCCGGTGACTTTTGAGGGTGGTGTGTACATGGATGCGACCTGTGTGGCGGGTGATATGTTAATTGCGCTGTGTTTGTAAAATATGTTTGTATTATATGTAAAATATTCGAATAATGTTTGTATTGTAAAATAGCAGTGTATGGTTTGCTATGTAAAAAGAAAAATTATATCAGTATTTTGTATGTAATATATTTATATTTCTATTTAGTCACGTAAGTTATTGTAAGAAAATAGTAGTAGATGGCGGGGCGCCACAGGTTGGTATCAGAGCTTCGGTTTGCAGTTTCTGTAGACTGTCCATGTACACACACTCAAAAGCGCGGAAGACAGCCTTGCTCGTAAGTTATATGATATTATGAATTTCTTGTATAGCATGATTTATTGGCCTTAGGGACTGTTAGGGTAAGAGAGACAACATGGTTAGAACCAGAGGAGAAGGCAGTGGGGTAAACAATCATGATGGGGAAAATGTAACCCAGACTGATAATCGAGACTCGACTATTCTTCAGCTCACCGAGTTAGTTCGTCAGCAGTCTCAACAGATTCAAGAGTTGATTCAGCAGCGAAACTCTGAGGGGGCAAGAAACAATGGAGTCTCTCAGGCTAATCAAGTTGAAGTTGTGGGTGAAAGATTTCGCAGACTGAACCCTCCTATTTTTGAAGATGCCATTGACCCAACATCTGCTGAGGATTGGATTAGAACTTTAAAGAGCATGTTCCAATATAGCAGAATTCCTGAAAATGAGAAGGTTTTAAGTGCTGCATTTTTACTACGAGGAAGTGCAGGTCACTGGTGGGACACCATACAAGTTATTGAAGATCCTACCACAATGAACTGGGAACGTTTCAAGGAGCTGTTCAGAAACAAATATTTTACTGCACCTGTGCGAGCTCAGCGCATGAATGAGTTCATCAATCTCAAGCAAGGAATGATGACTGTGGCTGAGTATATCAGAAAGTTTGAACAACTGTCAAGGTTCGCGACTCATATGGTGAGCACTGATGCTTTGAAGGTCGAACGATTCCTTGAGGGTCTGAAGCCAGAGTTGTACCGCGACGTTAATATGGCTGGAATACAAGGAGCTTCATATGCTCAAGTGGCGGAGCGAGCAATGGTGGCAGAACAGGCTGAGACACGAATTATTCGTGCTCAGGAGGCAAAGCGAAAAGTCGTACAAGGAGCAAACTGGAGGGGTGGAAATCAGAAACGGCAATTCATTCCTAAAGGCGGGAAGCAAAATTTTCAGAACAGACCTGGACCACCACAACAACAAAATCTTAACCAGGGGAGACCCCCAGCACCAATACCAATTTGCGCGAGATGTGGACGACGTCATTTGGGAATATGTTTTTCACAGAATGCTACTTGTTACAAGTGTGGGAAGACGGGACATTTTGCGAGAGCATGTCCAGAGAATGCACCAGGAGGTCAAGTTATGAATCAAGTGAGACCACTAGCTGTACCGGCTAGAGTGTACACATTGACTTCAGAGGAAGCGGAGGCTAATCCATCCGTGGTTGCAGGTATTCTACTTATACACCAAGTACCAACATGCATATTAGTAGATTCAGGAGCTACGCATTCATTTGCATCCAATAAATATATGGCGAGACTCGGGATTACACCTACCCTATCTAATTGCGAGTATAATGTGACCGTTCCACACGGAGTTGCAATGCGAACCAATCTAGTATTACGGAATTGTCCTGTGTTAGTGGACGGAAGAGAATTGTTTGTTGATTTAATCGTCATCCCAATGCACGATTATAAGGTAATTCTTGGAATGGACTGGCTATCAAAATATGGAGCTGTCATTGATTGTAATCGCAAGACAGTTACGTTCAATATTGAAGAGAACGAGCCTTTCAGTTTCGTGGGAACAATCAAGGAAAGGAATATTTCTAGAATTTCAGCGACAAAGGCGCAACGTTTGATCAAGATGGGATGCGAAGCGTATCTGGTTTTTGCGATAAAATCAGAGGATCGTTCATTGCCAAAATTAGAAGAGGTGACTGTGGTACGAGATTTTCCTGATGTTTTTCCAGAAGATTTACCAGGATTACCACCAGATCGAGAGATTGAATTTACGATCGATTTAATACCAGGATCTGCTCCAATCTCAAAGACTCCATATCGGTTAGCGCCAGCTGAATTAAAGGAGTTAAAAGAGCAGTTGGATGATTTATTACAGAAGGGATTTATCCAACCCAGTTTTTCTCCTTGGGGAGCGCCAGTTTTGTTTGTGCGAAAGAAGGATGGGTCGATGCGACTATGTATCGACTACAGAGAGTTGAATAAGATAACAATAAAAAATAAATATCCCCTACCAAGAATAGATGATTTGTTTGATCAACTTCAAGGTGCCACGGTGTTTTCAAAATAGATTTACGATCGGGGTATCATCAATTGAAGGTTCGAAAAGAAGATATTTCAAGGACGGCGTTCAGGACCGGATATGGACACTATGAATTTTTAGTCATGCCTTTCGGGGTGACTAATGCGCCAGCGGCATTTATGGATCTAATGAATCGGGTGTTCAAACAATTTTTGGACAAGTTTGTCATTGTATTCATCGATGACATCCTTATATATTCGAAGACGAAGGAGGAACACGAAATGCATCTGAAGACAGTTCTTGAAATATTACGGGAAAATCAATTATATGCCAAGTTCAAGAAATGTGAATTTTGGTTGAGTCAAGTCGCATTTCTAGGTCATATCGTTTCTGGAGAGGGAATTTCTGTGGATCCTAGCAAAATTGAAGCTATCAACAATTGGCCACAACCAACCAATGTCACTGAAGTACGGAGTTTTCTTGGCTTAGCTGGATATTACAGAAAGTTCATTAAAGATTTCTCAAAGATTGCATCAACATTGACGAAGCTAACAAGAAAGAATGTTCCATTTTATTGGAGTGAGGAGTGTGAGCAAAGTTTTCAAGAATTGAAGAAACGACTCACATCAGCTCCAGTTCTTACCATACCATCTGGGACTGGAGGATTTTCGGTTTACAGCGATGCATCAAGGAATGGTCTGGGATGTGTACTAATGCAACATGGAAATGTGATAGCTTATGCCTCTCGGCAATTGAAGGAGTATGAAAAGAATTATCCGACTCATGACTTGGAGTTAGCCGCAGTGGTGTTCGCTCTAAAAATTTGGAGGCATTATTTATATGGGGAGCGGTGTGAAATTTACACGGATCACAAGAGTCTGAAATATTTCTTTACTCAGAAGGAATTAAATATGAGGCAAAGAAGGTGGCTAGAACTGGTCAAAGACTACGATTGTGTGATCAGTTATCACCCAGGCAAAGCAAATGTGGTGGCCGATGCGTTAAGTCGAAAAGCTGTAAGTGCGGAGTTACATCTACTGGAACTGGAGGTAGTACAATTGGGAGAAGTCGAAGCACGACTGGCTGCATTAACTTTACAACCGACAATACTGGAACAAATTAAAAAGGCACAAGAAGAAGATGAACTTTATTTAAAGATCAAAGACACTCAAATGGAACAACCTGCATCGGATTTCAAGATACAAGATGATGGAAGTTTATGTTACAGAGACCGTTTATATGTACCCGATAATGCGGAAATTCGAAGAACTATAATGAAGGAAGCACATACCACAATCTATTCGGTACATCCAGGGGCTACAAAAATGTATCGAGACTTACGAATAAATTATTGGTGGCAGGGAATGAAAAGAGACATTGCGAAATTTGTAAGTCAATGTCTGACTTGTCAACAAATAAAAGCGGAGCATCAACGACCGGCGGGGACATTACAACCTTTGCCGATACCTGAATGGAAATGGGATCATATTACGATGGATTTCATCGTTGGCTTACCAAAGACTGTAAAAGGTTATGATGCTATTTGGGTTGTAGTCGATCGATTAACCAAGTCAGCTCATTTTCTACCCATAAGTTCAATATTTTCCATGGAGCGCTATGCAGAACTGTATATTCAAGAAATAGTTCGACTCCACGGAATTCCGTTATCGATAATTTCAGATCGAGATTCGCGGTTCTTATCTAAATTTTGGATGAGTTTACAGAAGGCGATGGGGACTAAGTTGTCTTTCAGTACGGCTTATCATCCTCAGACTGACGGTCAATCTGAACGAACTATCCAAACATTGGAAGACATGTTACGAGCATGTGTTTTGGATTTCAAGGGGAATTGGAGTAAATATCTGCCATTGATTGAATTCTCCTACAACAATAGTTATCATGCAACTATTAGGATGGCACCATATGAAGCTTTATATGGACGCAAGTGTCGATCTCCTATACATTGGGATGAAGTTGGCGAACGTGCGATGTTAGGGCCTGATATGGTTCAAGAGATGACCGAGGCAATAGCAAAAATACGAGAGAGAATGCGAACGGCTCAAAGTCGACAGAAGAGTTACGCAGACCAAAGGCGAAGGTCATTGGAATTTGAAATTGATGACTGGGTATTTTTAAAAGTATCTCCAATGAAAGGTGTAAAACGGTTTGGGCGAAAGGGCAAGTTAAGCCCAAGATACATTGGACCTTTCAAGATAATCAAAAGAGTTGGCGAGGTAGCTTATCAACTGGAGTTACCAGCTTCGTTGGCACAAGTTCATGATGTTTTTCATGTGTCAATGCTGAGAAAATATGTTGCTGATCCGAACCATGTATTAAGTAACGAATTTGTGCATCAACAACTTCAGCCAGATTTGAGTTATGAAGAGAAGCCAGTGGAAATTTTGATGTATGAAGTAAAGAGATTACGAAATAAAGAGATTCCATTAGTGAAAGTATTATGGCAGAATCAGTTAGTGGAAGAAGCTACATGGGAACGTGAAGATGATATGAGAAGTCGCTACCCAGAATTGTTTCAACTAACCTGATTTCGGGGGCGAAATCCTCTTTAAGGGGGGGAGAATGTAATACCCGGGTCCCGTAAGTAAGCCGGCCAATAAATTTGCATGCATATTACGTGATTATATGACTGCATATTTTATATATTATGTGCTTATGTGAAATTTATGAAGTTGGCGAATTACGAAGATTCGTGAATCGTGAAATAAGAATTTTCACGGGCCAATTTAAGTGGCGAACTATGAATATGTGAGGTAGACTTCGCGAGTTAAAAGGTTCGCGAAGTGTTTGAGTATGTGAAGTATACTTTGCGAGTTATAAGGATGCGTGAAGTTGCAAAGTGCAAAGTGCAAACTTTGAACCTTTGAAGTTGGGAAGTGCAAAGTGTGGAAGTGCAAAGTGTGGAAGTGCAAAGTGTAGAAGTTGGGAAATATTATAATAATAAATTAATTATAATTAAGTAGGAAAGACAAGTGGGAGACAATGCTTTTCGGATTAGGTAAATATCAACGTTGGGTTTTGTCTTTTGTTGTCTAAAGCACTAATGGAGAAGTAAGATTAATCATTTATTCAATCATAAGAAAAATAATCTAGAGAGAAGACGGAGAACTCAAACTGTAGAGGTTGAACTTAAGCTTGGAGAGGGTATAAATTTCTACTCTAACTTTTACGTTTTTAATTACGATTTGATATGTTCTAAGTGTGAAAAGTTAGATTTGCTCAGGTTTTATACAGATTTTTAATTTAAATGGTCTAAATATATTTTGAAGTTTTTATGATGTTCATCGCGTTCTTGAAAGAAATGGATTTTAATCGAAGGTTTTAAGTTTTTGGGTATTAACAGTGTTTGTTGAGTTCGCGAATTTTTAATAGTTTGCGAATTAATTTGCGAATTGAGAGTTTTGCGGGTTGAATGAATTTTGCGAACTGTGTGTGTGTTATTAACTTTGCAAATTGTGAGAAGATTGGCGAATTGTAAGTGTGAAAATGAGGTTTGCGAATTGAGGGTGCGAAGTGAGTTTCGCGGGTGAACAGTGATTTCGCTTTGCGAGTGAACAGTGAATTCGCAAAGTGAACAGTGACTTCGCAAAGTGAAGTGAACTTTGCGGGTGAACAGTGACTTCGCAAAGTGAACATTAACTTTGCGAATGAACAGTACTTTTCGAATGAATAGTAACTTTTCGAATGAACAGTAACGTTTGCGAATGAACAGTAACTTTTGCGAATGAACAGTAGTTTTTGCGAATTATAACAATTTTGCGAATTCCATTTCACGGGTTGTGTTTTGCGAATTGAAAGGTTTTGAGGAAAATTATTTTTACACTATTTAATCAGAAAAATATTCTGAGTCTAATGGGCATGGTCTTTCGTAACGCCCGATCATAATTTGTCTCTCGGTGTCTTCAGGGTCAATTTACGGTATAGGCAAACGTCCTTTTTGATGGAATTTTTGAACGAAAATTTACGTAGTCAACTAATATAATATATAAACTGATTTTATGGTCTTTTCGTGGTTAAAGGACGATATTTTAGGAAACTCAACAGACCGGTTAGCGATTAGCTTAAGGACATCAGGTAAGTGGGAATCTCACCTACAACACATAATTTGTGTTATATGTATTTGTTATACGTGACTATGTGCTTTGATGTGAATATGTGGTGATGACTGATGAAGCGAAATGTTTCGATATGCTTTTGCATAGTAAACATTTATTGCATTATTATGTGACATGAGCATGTGCATACACGAATGATGTGAGGATTAGAATTATGAGTATGCACAGTATATGATCGTCTTGAAAACAAAATATGTTTGACGATATTGGTAATTGATGTCAAGATGTAAAGGAATGATAGCTACTTCTACAAAGGCACCATGACGGGGGTAAAACCGTCGAATGTATGTACCTAAATTATTTAGGTAGCGGACGAGGGTCACCTGGACGAGACACATGGCGTATGCCAGAGTGCCAGGAAAGGCAACCGCAGTAGAAAAAGGATGATCATCAGATAGAGGGGCGACCTGGTGAATGGAAAACTGGAGATAAACCCTAGTTTTGTCCTAGCCAGAGTAGGCCAACTATCGTATTTTTATCCGTATAGGATTCGAGCTCATGTTATGGTGGTGCGCGTAGTAAGTTAGCTATGGGCCTGATAGAAAAGAAGGAAATGAAAAAAAAATAATAATAAAAGAGATGAGTATGCGAGTATTAGAAAGCACTGGCGCGGATGCCTTTGCTAGTTGACACGTGCATACATGCATATTTCCACTTACTGAGCTTTATAGCTCATCCCATGTTTTTATGTGTTGTAGACGCAGTGAACACGGTACGTAAGCCTGTGAAAGGCGAGGCTGGTCCTTCTGGAACTTCCGGTGACTTTTGAGGGTGGTGTGTACATGGATGCGACCTGTGTGGCGGGTGATATGTTAATTGCGCTGTGTTTGTAAAATATGTTTGTATTATATGTAAAATATTCGAATAATGTTTGTATTGTAAAATAGCAGTGTATGGTTTGCTATGTAAAAAGAAAAATTATATCAGTATTTTGTATGTAATATATTTATATTTCTATTTAGTCACGTAAGTTATTGTAAGAAAATAGTAGTAGATGGCGGGGCGCCACAATTTTAGTCTTTTTAAATAATAAGATTTGGAGTATTTGTATTGGGTCAGCCCATGGGATCAATTAACGCGGGCTAGCTTGATTATAAGACCGGGCTGATGTTTTATTACGGGCTTTAATATCAAGTGTAAGTGCTCGAAATTCTCAGATTTACTATCCGATTCTTTGTGATTCGATCTGTATTGGATAAAAAAGGACCTAACAATTGGTATCAGAGCCAAATGTGTTAGGATTTGAATTAAATTTGGACTCATTTATGAATTTTTCGATATCTTTTTAATTCGCGCGGCACTGTTCAATCATAGAAATTCAATCTGATTCTTCTTAATTCGACTTGATTTGCTTTTGTTAAGGTTCGATCGTGTGTTTCTCTTTGGTCTGAGCTTATTCTGATCGATCTTAACCAATATTTCTCCGAATTTTGAAGATTGACTGAAATTAGGTCTCGAACAATTCTTTCGATTTTTCTAAAAATTCGATTGATTTTGCTTCGATTGCGCTAAATTGACTGTTTGTTTTTGCTAAATGCTTCATTTCGACCAATTACCCAGGCTGAATTCGAACAATTTTGTGTTTTGGATCGAGATTTTGTTGTTTTTCATTTGCGCATCGTATCTGCTCTGTTCGTCTTTTCAAGTCCGGTCTCTGTTCTTCCTTATTCAAATTGTTCTTCGCCGAGCTAGACAGAATCTTTGATCGAGAGACTCTCACCGCGATTAATCCTTAGTCGTTTCTGAAACTTCGAACTATCTTCGATCGAGAAACTCGTTGTCTCACTTCTTTTCGATCGAAATACTTTCTATCGATCAACATCGCAAAAATCGTCTGTTTCACGCTAAAAAATTGGTCAACGCGAGAAAATGGTTCAACGTGAGAAACGTTGGTCAATCTCGCAATTCGGTCGAGAAATTTTTCTATCGAAAAAAATTGTTTGGATTTTTTTCGATCGAGAATCTATAGCTTCGCCTTCTTCTTCGCGTGAAACTTATAGATACACATATACATTGTTGGTCCCTAATCTATCCAAACAATCTAACAAAGCACGAATTTACCACGATTTAAAGATGGGAAGAATTGAAATGCGTGGGGTGCGTGTGTGTTTTTGAAGGTTAGGGCTTCACAAAATTCTCTCTCTATAATTTTAACACACAAGACACTCCTAACTATGTGTTAGGGTTTTAGTATTTATACCACAAGTTGGTTTATAATACTTGGGCCCTTGTAGCCCATTACAAGAATAAAATCACTGGGCTCTAAAACATCAAAGCCCAGTTCACTTAAATTAATTACAAGATCAAGATGACCTAATTTAATTGAACACAATAAAATAATCCTAACAATCTCCCCCTTTGTGATCAATTTGCAATTTAGCGCTTGTCATCTTGGTCTTGTAATAATTCTGAGTCCTCAAAGAACACGTATCAAAGGATATGTGGCGAAAGCGTATGTGTGCGTGTTCTTCTTCAATCTCCTCCTCCTTTATCTTGTCCTGTGACCTCTTCTTTAGGAGATCCAAGCTCAACATGTTCTGAACTTCTCTTCTCGAAGCTGCTTGCCGGATCGTCTCTTTGTATTCAATCTCTCCCTTCAATAGTTACAACTTCCCCTACATTTGGTCAACATTTAGTTGGAATTGGGGAGTTCTCTTAAATTTGGAGAGGTGTAATGGAGGCGGATCTTCACTTCTTGTGTTCTGGCTCTCCCTTCGATAGTCGCGACTCCCCCTACATTTGTTCAACCATGTGTTGGGATTGGGGAGTTCTCTTTAAATGGGGAGAGCTGGACACGAGGCGCCAACTTTGATCTTTGAAGTCTGTGGTGTTTGCTTGATTATCTGACAGCGCTTGAGATTCAGCATTTTCTGACCTATCTTGCACTTTCGTCGTAGTATTGCTCCCATTTTGCTTTAGTGCTACTCCCCCTCATGATGATTGAGTTGGGGAGATCATCATGCGATGGATCAAAATGGGGCATTGTCTTTTGCAAGAAGATCGCGTCGTCAGGACAAGAAGTGTGGAGTTGATTGGTACTCACAGAAACTCTTCTTCTCGGCGTCAGATTGGTCTTCTTCGAAGGAGGTTGTCTGACTCGGCGTCGAGGAAATTTGTTCGGCTCCAGAAGAAGGTGCGGGGGGTGCGTTTTTCCAAAAATGTGCTTGGGCTCCTTCAGATTTTTCCATCAATTGCATGAGAGCCCGTCTTCAGAGTGGTACGCACGGTGGATGGTGGGTGCTCAGGTTGGGTAATAACCTGACGGAGCCACTAAGGCAAGCCGTCGACACGTGTTCAGAGTTAAACTCTGAGACACGGCCTGTGAGAACAGGGTTTAGAATCGGAGCCACATAGGCATTCCGTTAACATCAATCCAGGAGCGTAGCTCACAGATGATGGCCTGAAACCGCTGTTGTTTTGATATTGCAACGACAGGACTTCCTTCCGATCATCGAAGCATGTCTTAGAATGACATGTCTATAGAAGTTCAGATCTGGTCACAAAGTCCAGATGAAAAAAGGTGTATGTGTCCTAAAATATATATAAAACTTTTAGGTAGTGAGGACACCTAGACTCGATGTGTTCAAGAAAGTTCAGTGGTGTGGGGCTGACTACCACTAAGTTATATTGTTAGGAATATTTTATAGTGTTCAATTTCAATATGTTTATCTTAGTTGGTTTGTATTTAATTAACTTTGGGCTAGTTTGTAATATTCTAGTTCTTAGTTACTAGGGGTATAATATACCAACTCATGTGGTATATATACCCCCAAACCCTAATTCATTAGGGTGTGTGTTTTTGGTGTAGTATGTGCGATTGCGTGTGTTGAGAATAGTTGAAACCATTTTCAAAGCACCCATCATCTACACTAACCCACCCCACGTTCGATCTTTAAATCTTTCATCATTAGCGTGGTAAATTCGTTCTTTGTAGATTGTTTGGATAAGACAGGGACCAACAAGAATTGTTAGGAATATTTTATAGTGTTCAATTTCAATATGTTTATCTTAGTTGGTTTGTATTTAATTAACTTTGGGCTAGTTTGTAATATTCTAGTTCTTAGTTACTAGGGATATAATATACCAACTCATGTGGTATATATACCCCCAAACCCTAATTCATTAGGGTGTGTGTTTTTGGTGTAGTATGTGCGATTGCGTGTGTTGAGAATAGTTGAAACCATTTTCAAAGCACTCATCATCTACACTAATCCACCCCACGTTCGATCTTTAAATCTTTCATCATTAGCGTGGTAAATTCGTTCTTTGTAGATTGTTTGGATAAGACAGGGACCAACAAGTGGAATCAGAGCAAACACGTTTGGATTTGAGCAAGTTTCTGAATTTTTGGGTTTATTTTCAGTTTCGAATTCTACCTTGTTCTTGAATTTTTGAGTTGATTTTACTGATTTTGCAAGCTCAAGAGCTAATTAGGTTGTTTTCGAGTGATTTGAAGTGATTACCCAACATTTTTCAGTTGATTTGAGTGAGTTTTAGGTAGAAATCGAGTCTGAAGTTCGTCATTCTGCCCAGAAATTTTGTTTTGGATAGAAACACCCGATCGGGTGAATGTGCACTGTAGCAAACATTTAATTTTAGCTGATTTGAGTTTCGCCCGATTACTTTTTGCTTGAATTTGTATTTTCGCCACATTTGAGTATCGCCCGAAACTCATTTGCATTGATCGAAACTCATCTGCATTGATCGAAACTAACATTTTCTAAAGGCATTTATAATTTTACACGGCGAAACTGATTATCGCCCGAAACTGAATCGAATCGATCGAAATTGAAATTTAAACTCCTTTGTAATTTTTGCTCGGCGAAACTGGAATCGCACGAAACATGTTTCGATCGAAACTGAATTTTAGATCTTGTTATAATTTTCTCGGCGAAACTGACTTCCGCCCGAAACTCGTTTCGATCGGAATTGAAAATTTTCTTTAAATCCTTTTATAATTTTCTCGGCGAAACTGACTTTCGCCCGAAACACGCTTCAATTGAAATTGGAAATTTGCCAAAATCCTTTTATAATTTCATCGGCGAAACTGACCTTCCCCCGAAAACACGTTTCGATCGAAACTGAAATCCTTTTATAAGATAACACGGCGAAACTAAATCAAATCGATCGAAACTCAAAATTAACCCTTTGTAATTATTCTTGGCGAAACTGAGTATCGGCCGAAACTCATTTGCATCGATCGAAACCTTAAATCGGGCTATCCAAACTCACTCTTCAAAATCACACATAAACGTTTTCAATCACCAAAACAATTGGACCCTTTGATGAGAAGAACATTCTGAGTCCAACGGGCATAGTTAGTCCTAACGCCCGTTTATAATTTTCCTTCCGGTCCAAAAATTTTCGGTCTGTCAAATTTTTGAAAGCAAATCCACAAACGTGTCAACGATCAGTCATCCAATAATCTATTTAGGACGTATTGGCAAATTATAGAAAAAGTTTGGGTCATTTTCTCGAAGTTTTCGAAATCATCACAAAATTTTTCGGTACATGCCAAAAATTTTCGACGCCGACTTTCTTCGATACTTCACGATACTTCTCGAGTAAACCAAACTTTTCGTCTCTGAAATTTCAAAAGCCAATTTCTATTTTTTAATTAAATATAAAATCAAATTAAAATGGATGCTCAAGCTAGGAAGATTGAGGAATTAGAAGCACGCCTTGCTAATAATTACTCCGTGTTGCTTAAGCAACAAGAAAGCTTAGCTTATGCTAATGAAGATTTGACAAACGCAAAGTCAAATATAATTAGCTTAGAAACTAAGTTAGAAGATAGTGAAAATAGGGTCTGCGAGATGACTAAAAATTTACGTTCTTGCGAAGCTGAGCGAAATGAAATCTCATCAAAATATGAAACCGTCTTAGAGGAACAGCGTATGCTTTACTCTAAGATTAAACGATTAGAGAATGTTATTTCGAATATAGGTCCAGCAGGTCAAAACTCTCCTTCTAACTTGATTCCTAATGGGGAAAATATTTTACATGATAAAAAACCTACTCTATGTGATACTCCAGAGACTCTTCGTAAATTGAAAGATTTACAAGATACTTTGGACTCTGAAAGGATCGGTTTTGGCGCTGAAAAGGAAAGGCTTTTAAAGGAGATTTTATATCTCAAAAATTCCCCGTCTTTATCTGTTTCAAATGATTTATCAAATAATACATCTTGCTCAAAACAGGTAAAGAAAACAAAAACTAAAAGAAACATCCTTGTTCCTAAAACTGAGAAGGCTTTTATTAATCATTCTAAGTCAATTTTGACTGAAGCTGAAACGTTAAGTAAAAGTAGAGCTTTAAAATTAGCTAAGGAACAAATTAAAATTAGGAAGGAGCAAGGAAAGTCAATATTATCTTCGAAAATTAAAGTCGAAAATGTTCAAGATCTTTCCTCTCCCATTCCTATCAAAAGGGATGCGTGCAAAGAAGAAGTTCCAAGCTTCAGCAAACGAACTTCTCAAATCCTGCACATTCATCATTATAGAGTGAACGATGTGAACTCTTGTAGGCAATACGACTCATCATCCAATGACGCATATAGCGCCATAAGCTCATATTCCTGCTTGAAATACCCAGTCCATATTTATTCTAGAAAGCATCTTATGCGACTGGCTAGGGAGAAAATCTTTAGGTCTTCTACACCTAGGCACACATTCACAGGCGCTGAATTGTCATTTCCCTCTAAGGTTCACCAAACCTGGATATCAAATTGAATTGGACTTTAATGGATGATTTAGGATCAATATCTGAACCAAATGTGCTTAACTTGTTTTCTGCTGACAAGGGAGGACCCATTCAAAAATGGGTACCAAAGTCCCGATAAAGTTTTTGCAGATTCCCAGCATGGGTAGGTACTAAGAGAGCTGCTCCACACTCATGACTGGTATGCGACGAGGACAGCCAAACATCCAATCGTGTATGGTATCTTGGGTTGCTCCACATACACGACTGGTAAGCGATGTGAGAAACTACGTAGGTAAATTCTATATGCATCCCATAAGAAAAGTGGCATGCATCTTGAGCTGAAAAGACAATATACCTACTTTGAAAACAATAGGGTACATTATAAAACATGCATGACTCAAATGTACTTTAAGTGTTAAATTCGCATGCATATGAGCTAAAATGTCTAATACCCCATGATAGGTACATTTTAACTATGCATATATCTTAAAGAACTTCAAGCCTGAACTATCGTGTATGCATATAAGCTGAATTGTCAAAAATACCTATTTTTTTTAGAAGTGTTAATAAGCGAAAGACCTACATTCTAATGCATTTTAAAGAACAATAATTCTTTAGTTTGCATCTGATCTGAAAATAAATAAATACGTTCACGCTTAGTTTATTGGGAGAGAACTTATATGTTTTAACGTGCATGCATTGAGGGGGAGTATCACTCCATATTTGCGAGGGGAGAGTACATTTTTAGGGGGAGCACATCTTAGGTGCACGATTTGAGGGGGAGAAACTTCATTTAACCTATATACATATACGTATACATATACCTATATCTATTATTACTATGATACTACTTATCTACTACTATTACGATAATATATATATGTATACATAAAAAAAAAAGAGGAAAAGAAAAGCAAAAAGAAAAAGGGGAAAAGAAAGAAAAACCATCTCAGACGCTTCCACATCCCAAGACGGACTTCACTTGAAAACTCGACCCTCAAGAGTTCAAGAATTACAAAAGGCGTGACATCCATACACAAACACGAAGATGATCTCAACCACCCTGCTCCGACTTGCTGATGAAGCAGCACTCACCAAAATTGACGGACGCATGGATTCTATGTTCCCATGGTTCAGTCAGACCAAACTGAACCTAACCCCGGAACGTAGCCAATTGTTAGTGAAGATAGTCCATAAGCCACATTCTCATTTGGCAATTCTTGACAATACCGAAGAACGGAAGATACAAAAAATCCTCACCTCACAAAATTTTCGGGCCATCCCATATAGGTGCAGGAGCTGATTTTTATCAGCTCCCGGGTAGAAGTCGCCTCATTTGGTCCAATGGTGCATGCACAACCGAGCCTTACCCACTCATCGATCTCCCAAAAGACCGATGTTTCATCAAATCACGGGGGAGCCACGTATGCTATCACCGCTTCACTTGGAAGCGGGAGATATTGAATTAAGTGGTAGTTAGCCCCACACCACTGAACTTTCTTGAACACATCGAGTCTAGGTGTCCTCACTTCCTAAATATTTTATATTTTTTTAGGACACATACACCTTTTCTCATCTGAACTTTGTGACCAGATCTGAACTTCCGTAGACATGTCATTCTAAGACATGCTTCAATGATCGGAAGGAAGTCCTACCGTTGCAACATCAAAACAACAACGGCATCAGGCCATCGTCTGCGAGCTACGCTCCTAGATCGATGTTAACGGAACGCCTATGTGGCTCCGGTTCTAAGCCCTGTTCTCACAGGCCGCGTCTCAGAGTTTAACTCTGAACTCGTGTCGACGGATTGCCTTAGTGGCTCCGTCTAGTTATTACCCGCACCGACCTGTCGTTTGTGTATTTTCTCGACTCCTATACAAGCATGCCGATCTCGTTAACACGAATCGCCATGAGGGGGAGAAGGGGATACGTATAAACAAACAGGTCGGACCACCCATCATTTCCGCCGTGCGTACCACTATGAAGCCGGGCTCTCCTGCACCCAAACGTCAATTCAGAAGGAGCCTAGGCACATTCTATAACACATCCCACGCTCACCATCTATATTCCGCCGTGCTTACTACGATGAAGCCGAACTCCACTGGAACCAACAATGCCACATCCCAAAGGAGCTTTGGCACATGCTAAAATACACCCCCACGCATACCTTCTTATGGAGCCAGACAAGCTTCCTCGAGGCCGAACCAGACAACTTCCTTCCACGAAGACGAATCTGGCACTGAGAAGAAGAAGATTGGAGAAGACTTGACGACTTCAAAATACGAAAAAGTCTAGGACAAGATGCAAACAAAATTTCAAAGATCTGCGACATCATCAAGAAACGAATATCCGGGCGTGGATCACAGTATACATCCGGTCTACAACGTATAGCGTCAAGACAAGAGAGTTCTAGCTTAAAGTGTATTCAAATCCTCCACAAGAAGAGGAGACAGTCTTTGCAGGGGGAGCAAGGGGGAGATTGTTAGGACTCGAGAGATTCTCCATGTGCCCAACAAAGATAACTCGCGCTAAATTGAAGATTGAACACTAAGGGGGAGATTGTTAGGAATATTTTATAGTGTTCAATTTCAATATGTTTATCTTAGTTGGTTTGTATTTAATTAACTTTGGGCTAGTTTGTAATATTCTAGTTCTTAGTTACTAGGGGTATAATATACCAACTCATGTGGTATATATACCCCCAAACCCTAATTCATTAGGGTGTGTGTTTTTGGTGTAGTATGTGCGATTGCGTGTGTTGAGAATAGTTGAAACCATTTTCAAAGCACCCATCATCTACACTAACCCACCCCACGTTCGATCTTTAAATCTTTCATCATTAGCGTGGTAAATTCGTTCTTTGTAGATTGTTTGGATAAGACAGGGATCAACATATATATCTCCCGCTTCCAAGTGAAGCGGTGATAGATTACGCGGCTCCCCGTGATTTTATAAAACATCGGTCTATTGGGAGATCGATGAGTGGGTAAGGCTCGGTTGTGCATGCGCCGTTGGACCAAATGAGGCGACTTCTACCCGGGAGCTGATAAAAAATCAACTCCTGTCCCAATATGGGATGGCCCGAATGTTTTGTGAGGTGAGGGATATGTGTATCGTCTGCTCTTCGGTCTTGTCAAGAATTACCAAATGGAATGTGGCTGATGGACTTGAATCTTCACTAACACTCGGCTACGTTTCGGGGTTAGGCTCAGTTTGGTCTGACTGAACCATGGGAACCTAGAATCCATGCGTCCGTCAATTTTGGCGAGTGCTGCTTCATCAGCAAGTCGGAGCAGGGCAGTTGGATCATCTTCGTGTTTGTGTATGGATGTCACGCCTTTCGTAATTCTCGAACTCTTGAGGGCTGAGTTTTCAAGTGAAGTCCGTCTTGGTTGGTGGAAGCGCCTGAGAGGGTTTTTCTTTCTTTTTTTTTTCATTTTTTTTTTGCTTTTTTTTTCCTTTTTTATGTATATATATATATATATTATTGTAATAGTAGTAGATAAGTAGTATCGAAATAGTAATAGATATAGGTTTATGTATAGGTATATGTATATGAGTTAAAGTCCCCCTCAAATCGTGCACCTAAGGTGTACTCCCCATAAAAATGTACTCTCCCCTCGTAAATATGGAGTTATACTACCCCTCAAAGCATGCACTTTTAAACATGTAAGTTCTCTCCCAATTAAATAAGCGTGAGAGTATTTATTTATTTTCAGATCAGATGCAAACTAAAGAATTATTGTTTTTTAAAAATGCATTAGAGTGTACGTTTTTCGCTATTAACACTTAAAATAGGTATTTTAACAATTCAGCTTATATGCATACGTGAATGTTTAAGCTTGTAGTTCTTTAAGATATATGCGTAGTTAAAATGTACCTATCATGGAGTATTAGACATTTCAGCTCATATGCATGCGAAAATTTAACATTTAAAGCACATTTGAGTCATGCATGTTTAAAATGTACCCTATTGTTTTCAAAGTAGGTATATTGTCTTTTCAGCTCAAGATGCATGCCAAGTTTCTTATGGGATGCATATAGAATTTACCTACGTAGTTGCTCGCATCGCTTACCAGTCGTGTATGTTGAGCAACCCAAGATACCATACACGCTGGGATGTTTGGCTGCCCTCGTCGCTTACCAGTCATGAGTGTGGAATAGCTCTCTTAGTACCTACCCATGCTGGAAATCTGCAAAAACTTTATCGGGACTTTGGTACCCATTTTTAGATGAGTCCTCCATTGTTAGCAAAAAACAAGTTAATCACATTTGGTTCAGATATTGATCCTAAATCATCCTTTAAAGCCCCTATTCAATATGGTTTGTGATTTTGGAATCCAAGTTTGGTGAACCTTGGAGGGAAATGACAATTCAGCGCCGGTGAATGTGTGCCTAGCAATTCGCGCGATTCACTGTAGCAATTCGCACGATTCACTGTAGCAATTCGCCCGAAACTGCTACAGTGCCCAAAACGCTACAATACCTGAACTTAAAAAATAAAATATTCTTTCAAAATTTTCTCTTTTTTTTTTCATTGAAAAATATATAAATATAGATATATATATATATATATATATATATATATATAATTTCTGAATCCAACGGACACGACCTCTTTTAATACTTTTTCGAAAAATTCAAAATAAATTTTTCGGATCCAAAATTTTCGGTGTAGACGTTTTCGTAAATTTTTTTTTCTTTAAAGCAAATCCACAAAACGTGTCAACGATCATTTACATCCAACAATCAACTTAGGACATCGTTGGCATATTATAGAAGAAGTTTTGGTAATTTTCACGAAGGTTTCGAAATTATCTCAAAATTTTTAGGTGCACACCAAAAATTTTCGACACTGACTTTCTTCGATTCTTCACGATACTTCTCAAGTAAACCAAACTTTTTGAAACAGAACTTCCAAAAGCCAATTTTCTTTTTTAAACAAAAAAAATTAATTAATTAATAATATTATATTAATTAAAATGGATTCTCAAGCTAAGAAAATTGAGGAATTAGAAGCAAGACTTGCTAATAATTACTCCGTGTTGCTTAAGCAACAAGAGAGCCTGGCTTATGCTAATGAAGATTTGACCAACGCAAAGTCAAAGTTCATTAGCTTAGAAACCAAGTTAGAAGATAGTGAAAATAGGGTCTGCGATATGACTAAGAATTTACGTTCTTGCGAAGCTGAGCGAAATGAAGTCTCATCAAAATATGAGACCGTCTTAGAGGAACAGCGTATGCTTTACTCTAAGATTAAACGACTAGAGAATGTTATTTCGAATATAGGTCTAGCAGATCAAAACTCTCCTTCTAACTTAATTCCTAACGGGGAAAATACTTTACATGATCAAAAGCCTACTCTATGTGATACTCCAGATACTCTTCGTAAATTGAAAGATTTACAAGATACTTTGGACTCTGAAAGGATAGGTTTTGGCGTTGATAAGGAAAAGCTTTTAAAGGAGATTTTATATCTCAAAAATTCCCCGTCTTTATCTGTTTCCAATAATTTGTCATGTAATACATCTTCCTCGAAACAGGTAAATAAAACAAAAACTAAAAGAAGCATCCTTGTTCCTAAAACTGAGAAAACTTTTACTAATCATTCTAAGTCAATTTTGATTGAAGCTGAAACATTAAGTAAAAGCAAAGCGCTAAAAATAGATAAGGAACAAATAAAGATTAGGAAGGAGAACGAAAATCGACATTAAACTGTAAAATTAAGCTCGAAAATGATCAAGAATTTTCCACTCCTATTCCTATTAAAGAGAAAGGGAAGTGTACAAAGAACAAGTTCCAAGCTTAAACAAGCCAACTTCTCAGATTCCGCACAATCATCATTATAGAGTGAATGATGTGAACTCTCGTAGGCAATACGACTCATCATCCAATGACGTATATAGCGCCATAAGCTCATATTCCTACTTGAAATACCCAGTCCAGATTCATTCCAGAAAGCATCTTATGCGACTGGCTAGGGAGAAAATCTTTAGGTCTTCTACACCTAGGCACACATTCACCGGCGCTGAATTGTCATATCCCTCCAAGGTTCACCAAACTTGGATTCCTAAATCACAAACCATATTGAATAGCGCTTTAAAGGATGACTTAGGATCAATATCTGAACCAAATGTGCTTAACTTGTTTTCAGCTAACGAGGGAGGACCCATCCAAAAATGGGTACCAAAGTCCCGATGAAGTTTTTTGCAGATTCCCAGCATGGATAGGTACAAGAGAGCTGCTCCACACCCATGACTGGTATGCGATGAGAGCAGCCAAACGTCCCAGCTTGTATGGTACCTTCGGTTGCTCCACATACACGACTGGATAGCGATGCGAGCAATCACACGAGGGTACATTATATACATGCATGATACAGAAGAACTTTAAATGTTAAATTTTAGCATGCATATGAACTGAAATGTCTAATACCCTCTCATAGGTACATTTTCATTATGCATACTTATTTAAAAAAAAAGTCAAGCTTAAACATTCACGTATGCGTATAAGCTGAAACGTTAAAATACCTATTTTAAGTGTTAAATAGCGAAAAACGTACATTCTAATGCATTTTTAAAGAACAGTAATTCTTTAGTTTGCATATGATCTGAAAATAGATAAATACGTTCACGCTTATTTAATTGGGAGAGAACTTACATGTTTAAACGTGCATCTTAGGTGCACGATTTGAGGGAGAAACTTACTTTAACCCATATACATATATCTATACATATACCTATATCTATTACTATTACGATACTACTTATCTACTACTATTACGATAATATATATATATAATATATACATAAAAAAAAGGAAAAGAAAAGCAAAAAAAATGAAACATGAAAAAAAAAGAAAGAAAAATCCTCTCAGGCGCTTCTACCTCCCAAGACGGACTTCACTTGAAAAATCAACCCTCAAGAGTTCGAGAATTACAAAAGGCGTCACATCCATACACAAACACGAAGATGATCTCAACTGCCCTGCTCTGACTTGCTGACGAAGCAGCACTCACCAACATTGACGAACGCATGGATTCTAGGTTTCCATGGTTCAGTCAGACCAAACTGAGCCTAACCCCGGAACATAGCCGAGTGTTAGTGAAGATTTCAAGTCCATCAGCACATTCCATTTGGCAATTCTTGACAAGACCAAAGAGTAGACGATACACATATTCCTTACCTCACAAAACATTCGGGCCATCCCATATAGGTACAGGAGTTGGTTTTTTTATCAGCTCCCGGGTAGAAGTCGCCTCACTTGGTCCAACGGCGCATGCACAACCGAGCCTTACCTACTCATCGATCTCCCAATAGACCGATGTTTCGTAAAATCACGGGGAGCCGCGTAATCTATCACCACTTCACTTGGAAGCGGGAGATATATAACTAAGTGGTAGTCAGCCCCACATCACTGAACTTTCTTGAACACATCGAGTCTAGGTGTCCTCACTACCTAAAAGTTTTATATTTTTTTTAGGATACATACACCTTTTCTCACCTGGACTTTGTGACCAGATCTGAACTTCTGTAGACATGTCAACTAAGACATGCTTCGATGATCGGAAGGAAGTCCTTTGTGCTCCCTCGAATAGTGCAACGAGAACAACTTACAGGTTAGATTAGAAATTTTAGAGGACTAAAAACTTTGAGAGATCCAAGTTTAAGGTTTGTTTTTCCACTATTTCAGCATTTTCATTTGAAGCATTTGACTTATAAAGAATTTAAAATATTTCTTAATGTTTGTTATGGATGCTATCATACAATGATTTTAATATGTAAACTTGAAAAAAAAAACAACATATCGTAACATATATTGTATTATTGTTTCATCTTAGTTTTGTTTTAGATTTTTTGCCCACCCTGAAATAATTGTCTAGCTCCGCCCTTGCTTATCGTAATCCCGCTTGAAATTTTGCGGGTGTTACACTCAGCTTTGGGCGATTGACAGTTTCGGGCGATTGGAACGAAATCAAGTGAGTTTGTCTTACAAAATTGGACGGGCGATTTTGTAAATTCCAAGAGCAGTTTCGGGCGATTGACAGTTTCGCTGAGAAAAATTCTGTGGAAATTGAACAATTGGACGACTATTCAAATGCGGGCGAAAAACAAAATGATGCGAAATCAAATCGGGCGAAACTCGAATCAGACGAAATTAAGAGTTTGCTACAGTGCACATTCGCTCGATCGGGTGTTTCTGTCCGAAAAATTTCTGGGCAGAATGACGAACTTCAGACTCAAGTTCTACTTAAAACTCACTCAAATCTACTGAAAAAATGTTGGGTAAACACTTCAGATCACTCGAAATCAACCTATTTAGCTCTAGAGTTTGCAAAATCATTAAAATCAACACAAGAACTCAAGAACTAGTTGAAATTCGAACTCAACAAAAATAGCCCCAAATTTCAGAAATCTCACTCAAATCTGAACGTGTTTGCTCTGATACTACTTCTTAGTCCTATTTCGATCCAACAATACTGACCTAAGACAATTTACCACGCAAATGATGTGGATTTGAAGGCTTAGGCGTGGGGTGTGATAGTGTAGACGATGAATGCTTTCAAATACTTTTATTACTATTCAACACACACGCGCTCACACATATAACACACAAAACATTCACCCTAATGAATTAGGGTTTGGGGGTATATATATACCACATGAGTTGGTGTATTATACCCCTAGTAACTAAGAACTAGAATATTACAAACTGGCCCAAAGTTAATTAAATACAAACCAACTAAGACAAACACAATGAAATCGAACACGATAAAATATTCCTAACAGGGGCAAAGTGAATTAGAGTAAAACGTTTAGGGCAGGCATTACCTCCTGCGACCAGGAGCTGATTCTTACCATCTTTTGAAGTGCCATCCTTTTATTTGTAACAGCTCTTCGCTGTTCACTTCCTTCTTTATTACGTTTCAATTCGTGAACTTATCCTTCCATCGCTTCATCAATAGCTCATTAGATGGTTTGTTGGATTTTCACGGTGCTGGTTGGGCGAGTAAGGTTCCTTGTTAGTGAGTTGTTTCCAAATGAGGTTCATGCATGCACAATCATTCGAATTGACACATTACGAGTAAGGCAAGTAATCAAACGAGTGCAATCAGCGTTCAAATACACTGATCCCCAGTCTTGATGTATCTCTGTCGTGGCCTCCAACTCCACAAGTGAGTGGTTGGCACCACCACTTTGAATTCGCCGACGGATAAGTCGTACTTAGACTTCTAGCGCCATAGTAGCATTCTACGACTCACGAACATTTTCTACGTACGAGATTTAGACCTTTTCGCATCGTTCAACTCTCGTCCAATGATAATCAAAAGCTTAGGTCAATACATTGTATGGCATGTGCACCTTCACTGTCTGGCCTTGCACCCGCATTGTATGGCCTGTGTATTCGCCGCATGACTAGTGCGCGCACGCTGCCTTCCTTGAGGGGGAACATGCTTACATGGAGGCTGCGATCCTCAACGCACACTTCGCTGCCTTGATCGTGTCGTGTGTCTCATACTGCACTTGCATGGCTTGTATCTCCACTGCCTCATTTGGTTGCTAAGCTTTTGGCCGACCTCTTATCTCGTATGCACCTTCTTCAGTTCATTGCCATGCCCCTTGTTCGTTGGCATACACACTCAATTTGTAGGCTATTGTGCCTTACTGCCCAGCAAGCTTATAAAGGTGAAGAATTTTAGCATCTTTTATATTTGCTTACTTCACGAATCTCCACCTTAAGCTACATTCACAAATCGCATGCCTTGCAATTGTTTCGTACTGCCAAGTTGCCAGACTTGGCACTCCACGCTGGGCGATCCTGCCTCGACTGAATATCAATGCGACCCGACCTTGCGTGCCACGCTGCCTACCTCAAGCCGCGGCCTTGGCGCACTACTTTATCTGCTTTGTGCCTCGTCCAATGTACCTTGTCCGAGTATCTTGTTGGTTTCATGCAAGGCATGCTCCTTACTCGGCTTGCTGCCCTGACGATCACGCATGCCTTTGCTGCATGGCCTTGCATGTCTTTGCTTAGGCCTTTCACGCAAGCTGCCTGGCCCGCACGTCCTTACTGCCCGGCCTGTCTGCCTTCGATGCCAGGCTCGTCTCGCACATCGATGGTCTGTGCGCCTACCTTGGTGGTGCTATCGGACCTTGCTACCTAGCCATCGATCGACTGCTTTCGGGTTCAGCCGATCAACCCTCCCCGACGATTCTTGCTCGCCGGCATCGGCCAGTACCTCTCCAGCCACCGTTGACTCTATGTCAACAGTTAACTTCGGTTAACCCTGTAAAAATTGTCCCCCACATTAAATGTCAACGATCTCGCCAACAAACTCGGGGCTTGAGACTTACGGCATTCCCTTGCCTTGTCTCTCAACTGTCTCATGTTGACGCTTCGTCCCAACTTCGACTCGACCTCCTCATCGAGAGGTCTAGCGTATTTGGAACGCATGTTCCTCTCCATCCTATGCTTCCTCCACAGAACGATCGCATCTATGAATTTCTCAACTTCAAATCTTGTCGAACCGTCATTTTTTTTCACATGATGATCCACGCTCACCGCCCCTGGAATTATGAACAATCCAGAATTCGACAATGTCGATAAAGTATAATTCAAAGCAGAGAACACGACGAATTTTACGTGGTTCGGACTCGATATGAATCCTACGTCGACGGAAGAACTCTTTTCTTGTATTGATTGCTACAGAGATTACACACTCACTCTCTTGATTATGAGATCAAAACCTATGGAGTATTCTCTCTATTTTATTCTCTCAATACAAGCTCGAAGAACAAAACTGAAAATGGAGCCTAATGTAGTCACGTTGAGATGGTGGTTTTCCTCAGTAACATGGCGCATCAGTTTTTCACTTCTCGCTCTGATTTTCAAGTTGCACTTAACATAAAGAGATGCAATCAAATAAAAGTCATCCAATCTATGAAGATTCCCATGACCTCTGCATTAGTTTGGGAATGACATTTTTGCAGTCAATTTCCACTATGGTACGCCTCCATCCTTGATGATATGCCAACATCAGGCCTTTACGAATGGCAACGGCTTCAATAGCTTCAGGTAAAAACTGTCCAACAAACTCCTTCGTACGCCATCCATCCTCCATATGAGTCCCTTGCAATGAGGCGATTGTAATGTTCCTCTAGATTTATGAACGCCCCGTCCGTATTGATTTTAATAACATTTGTTTACAGTTGGATCCACACAGAATCAGAGTGCGTACGTACTTCATGTCCCAACATAATATCCGGCTGTGGTGAAGGTAGCATGGCAGTTACCTCAGCAATAGCACAATCATCAGACAAAATTGTGTTGTTCCCCACCTATTTATCCCGCACTCTCCCGATGACCCAACAAAAAAATCATGAAATCGAAGTCATCGTCATGTAATTTTTGCCGCATCTCTCGAAGCCAAGACATAAATCCCCCTTGGAATGCACCTCGAATTCCATATCCCCACGAAGTGGGACACATGGGATGCCTCATGACGATACTTCTGTTTTTCGTTAAGTGGTAAGCACTTAATAGAAAATTTCCCATCTTATGATGGTGCCAGATGAGCCGCTCAGGCTGAGTACGGCCCAGTGAGATTGATAATGCTCGTTTGGCATCAAATGAAACTAAGATGGAACACACCAGTTGTGTACTCCATTGGCCGGACGTAGGGTTCCAAAGATCGGAGACCTTCAATACAATATTATCTCTAAGTGATGTCATGATATTCTGAATCCCTCCACTCTCTGGATACATGGTTCTCTCCATGTATTGATGCAATTGCCTGAGCAATAATATCTCGAGTCATGATACTCCGCCATGTCAAAGATAGGTGGTGTCCAAGAGGAGTTGTCAAAAAGTTGTCGTTAGGGAAATAACGAGCTTAAAAAATGCGGCTTACTAGGGCGTCCGATTTGCGTATGAATTTCCATGCTTGTTTGGCTAGCATCGCAAGGCTGAAGGATTCAAGGTCTAACAATTCTAGTCCCCCTTTTTTCAATCAGCAAAGACGTTTACACGCTATCTAGTGCACCCACTTCCCCTTTGCGCCCGACCACTAGAATTAGCTACCTCCATTACACATAATGTATGACTGAATTTGGTAAGCAAGCATTCACTGACAAGTTGCCATATTCAATGCTTGTAGTACTGATTTGATCATCACCTCCCGACCGGCTTGTGATAGAAACTTCTCAAACCATTCACTGACACGTTGCCCAATTCGATCCTTGATAAAGGAGAAAAATCTCCCTTTTTTTCGAACCATCATGGATGGTAGGCCTAATACATGTCTAAACATACAAATTAAGAATGTTCCTTATTCGTCGCGCTGCATTTGCTGAAGCCTGGCAGAATATGATAATATCATCGGCAAAGAGTATATGTGAGATAGTCGGTGCTCCCCTTCGTACTGAGGTGCGTTGAATTGCCTTTGCATGCTCTCCGCCTCTTGATGTAGCGGTGTAAATGCTTCTGCGCAAAAAAGGAAAAGATACGGAAAAAGAGGGTCTCCTTGGCGAAGTCCTCGTGTAGGTGTTAGACGCCCAAAACCATTGTCGGTTAATAAAATTGAGTACATAACTGAGGATAGACACATCATTATTAGATTAATAAAATCCTCGTGAAAGCCTAACTTCTCAAAATCCTTCTTACGAAGGACCTCTCGAATTGATTGTAAGCTTTACTCATGGCCAGCAATAGAGCTTTCATTTCTTGTTCGCCGGATCTTAAGGGCAAGGTTTTAGAATGCTATAAGACATTATCAGTAATGAGTAGACTCAAAATAAAAGGTGACTTAGTAGGCGAGGTGAGCGAGTCCATGTAGGATTTTAAGCGCTTAGAATGCATTTAGATGTTATACGATAAGTTAATGCTATAAGACATTATCAGTAATGAGTAGACTCAAAATAAAAGGTGACTTAGTAGGCGAGGTGAGCGAGTCCATGTAGGATTTTAAGCGCTTAGAATGCATTTAGATGTTATACGATAAGTTACATTATACAAACTAATCGTTCGAAAATGTGTTAGCGGGGTTAAATCAGTTTGGTATAAGAACGGCGTTGGATGCATGTAAACATGATAATGACATACCATTATTAACAAAAAAAAGCGAGAATCATTTGGAAAGTTTCGGAGCCTAATACCTTGGAAAGAAAAAAGGGCGGTAAGCCGTCAGGGCTTGGGGATTTGAAAGGGGACATCGAACCCAGTGTGGCTTTGACCTCCTTAGTAGTGTACGGGTGAATTACCAAATCATTCATCGTTTGACTCACTCGAGGTGTGATAAAAACTAGACGCTTCCTCGATCTTTGTCTTGGACGGTTTGACGGATGTGAAAATCAATCAACGACAATCCTTTCAAGTGATTGGGGTCTAATCGCCATACTCACGTTTGATCAGTTAACTTCAGAACATGGTTCGCTCTATATCTTTTTGGGCTTGCTGGTGAAAAAATTTTATATACGATCACCATAAAGTAGTCACTCATTATTACTTTGTTGCCTCCAATAATCTCTTGTCTCGCTTGTGGATATCTTCAAATGTTTTCCGAAGCAAGACATCCATGGCTCTAGTCTATGCAGTAATTTTCATTGTCGACATGCAGCGTAGCTGTCCTCAATTTCCAATCGTGTTTGTTCGACCTTTGGAATAAGTTGGAGCTCTAGCCTTTTCGTCTCTACTCCTTATCCTGAACCTCGTCAGATCTTTAGTAGGGTCTTCATGAGTAATACCATCCATACACCGCCGCAGTATTATCTCACATTATTCTAATCTGCCCACTTTGCTCGATGAGTATCGCATGATTGTCAGAGTCAACGATGGAAATATTAGTGATTGTGTCGTTATGAAATAATGTGTCACGGATGATTTGCACGAGCTCTATATAGCCTTTCATAGATAGTATGTGGGTAGTAGGTACGATCACTCAAAGTAAAGTCATCACCTACAAATCCCATGTCTATGAGTTTACAGGACTTAAGAGCATTGCGAAAGGGCTGCACTTGGAAGAGCGTACGAACATCGTAACACGACATCCCTGCTTCTCACTTTGATGTAATATCTCACTAAAATCACCCATGCACAACCACGCCATATCACTATTCTCGTAGTGTCGCCGTAAAATTCCCAGTTTCCTCTCAGTCGTTTTGGGGTCACTATAGAACTCCGTGCATCACCAACGAAAGTCATCCTCCTCTCTTCAAACGTGAACGTCTATGTGAAATGTAGCAAAGATTGTAGCTCAACCATACACTCATTATTCCATAATAAAGCCAATCCACCACATTTCCCACTAGCTTCGACGCACAAGCCATGCATATCTAATTTACGTCGCACCACCTCAAATGTGTTAGTCTTTCATTTTGTCTCGATTAAAAAGATCAGGCCTGGTTTCGTTCTTGGACTAGCTGTCCAAGTTACTTGACTGCCGGGGCACCACCCAATCCCCGACAGTTCCATCTTATGGGACTCATGGCGATCGGCAGGACTGCATCACAGCTGCCACCGGGGATCTCGAACATGGCATCAACAAAATCAACATGAGGTTTCTTTGTGTGTGAACGATGAATGTCCGAGTCATCTTCTGTCATCTTATGCCTCTTGCTAGAGGTTCTGTTTTGGGGGACGGAGGTCATGATTTCGGTGTAGTCGAATGGCTTTGGCTAAGGATCGTAACCTGGGTTGTCGGCCGCCATGTACAGATTCCCGGGACATGGAAGAGCAATGGGTAAGTAGTAATAAGCTGGTCAATGTAGAAAAAGAATAAGGAGCAACAATCCAAGTTGTTGGCCGCCGCGGCTGCTTTGGCAGCCAACAACATATCATCAATCATCATCATCATCATCATCATCATCATCATCCCAAGCGCAATGGCGTTAGCTGACGAGAGATTGAGCATAGAAGAAATGAACTGGGATGCCATTTGGGCTCAGCAACAACCTATTTTGATGGATTCTAATTTCCATTGGGTGTCTTCACTTCGATTTGGGCACTCTACAACTGTCTACTACACCTCCATGCTGGACAACGATGAAGAGTCTGACCTCTCTCTCTCAATCCATTATGTAGACAATAAATCTCTTAATAGTTCCATGTAATGCACCTTTTATGTATTAATCTGATGTGTATTCTTTGATCGATTGATTACCCATCACCCGTGTCTCAGACATGTACGGTAGTTTTGTTGCTGCTTTATTTTTGTCTGATGATAACAAATCAAGTTGGTATGTTGCTATTTTTTTTTCTTTTTTTTTTTGATGTAGGTATGTTGCTATTTGAACAGCGAAGAAAGTGCCGACTTATTTCTGTAAGAAGCCACTTACGAAGCTGCACTAAGCAAAGTAGTTTTACCCTCTTCTTCATTGTTGCCGGAAAGATCACTCAACAAAGAATTAACTTCTCACCAAGGTTTCGAAATCGGGTTTCGAATCAAAACAAAAATTTTAGTGGTTTAAAAGTTTATTGTTTAAATGGTATATAATCGGGTAAAACCGATTCCAAAAAAATAATAAAACTATATCTTCACATAGCAATTAATCAAATAAAATACGAATATGTTACATAAATTGGGAGTCAATAAAATAGAAGTGAAATGTCTTAAGATATCAATAATTAATTGTAAAAAGAGTGTCAAAATAGGCCCGATAGGATTTTACTATTTTTATATATTTTTCTAATATTTTCTATATATAATATGTTACAAAATACTAATTTTATAAACAAAATTATTACATACTTTTTTTTATATATTTTTCAAATGGGATAATTGCCATTTTGGTCCCCCAGTTATACCAAAAAATCACTTTTGGTCCCCCGAAAACACACTTCATCACTGTTAGTCCCTCAGTTATCATCCGTTAATCAGTAATCGTCTTTTCCGTCAGTTGACCGTCAAACACTAACGGATTGACCAATTCACACCGTTAAACGGTTTAGCGACGAACTTTATTCCGTCGCTAACTCAGAAAAAATAAAAAAGAAATAAATACAGCTCCCTCACCAAAAAAGAAAAAAAATAAAATAAATAAATAAATACAGATTAGCGACGGAAATTCCGTCGCCAAAGGGGAAAAACAAAAAAATAAATAAATACAGTTTAGCGACGGAAATTCCGTTTCTAAAGGAGCAAAAACTAAATAAATAAATAAATACAGATTAGCGACGGAAATTCCGTCGCTAAAGAGGAAAATTAAAAAAAATAAAAAAATAAATACAGTTTCTCTTTCTCGCACTGGTTTTTTCTTGAGATCTGAGTATTTTGTTGGGCAAATACGTTTCTTACGAAAAATCTAGTATGTGATGAGATGATCAGATCTCTCTCTCTCTCTCTCTCTCTCTCTCTCTCTCTCTCGCACTGCTTCAAGTACTACAGCGATGAATTTTTTTTAATTTTTGAGCGAGAGAGAGATCTGATCATCTCGTCACATACTGGATTTTTCGTAAGAAACGTATTTGCCCAACAAAATACTCAGATCTCAAGAAAAAATCAGTGCGAGAGAGAGAAACTGTATTTATTTATTTTTTTATTTTTTATAATTTTTCCTCCGTGGCTAATCTGTATTTATTTACTTATTTTATTTTTTTCTTTTTTTTTTGTGACGAAGCTGTATTTATTTATTTATTTTAATTTTTTTTGAGTTAGCGACAGGATTCCGTCGCTAAACCGTTTAACGGTGTGAATTGGTCAATCCGTTAGTTTTTGATGCTCAAGTGACGGAGAGGACTATTACTGATTAACGGATGATAACTGAGGGACTAACAGTGATGAAGTGTGTTTTCGGGGGACCAAAATGGCAATTATCCCTTTTTCAAATATTTGTTATATATTAATATGTTCAAACATTTAATTTTTATGAACACAAACTACTATACTTTACATATTTATGTATATATATTTTAGAATAATTTTTCTAGAATAATAATGTATAATTTATAATTAAAAATTAACTAATAAAGTTTTCTAAAAAATAAGAATTAAAAAAAAAATAGGGCCGATGGGCTCGACCGGGTAGGCCCGGCCCATGGCTTTGCGAGCACGGGCCTTGGATCATTTGGCCCGTTCAATTTCGGGCTGGGCCGACCCCACCCGTAAGAGATCGGGCGGCCCGCTAAATCCTAGCCTGGCCTGCCCGCCCATTTTTTCAGCTATAGTTACCACAAAGTCAATACTAAATTTCGCTAGATTTATATATATTTTCCTTTTATTATTATTTTTTCTAATTTTAATAATTTAAATATGAGTCGGGTCGGATTTTTGACCGGCCGGTCCAGTTCCAGAAACCATGCTTCTCACATGTGAAACTGAAACGGAGAACATCTGAAAGTTGAAAACACAGTGAGAAGACTTTGACTGGGTGATCTGTAATTTTTATACTTGGATTAATATAATTTGTGTAATTTTTTTTTTTGGTGTAAGGTCCCGTGTATATATGTAAGGAGTACAAATGAGTGGGGGCATTAGCCTCGCACAATCAACCAGTAACACGCAATCGGACTCACGTCAAAAATAAAAACAACTAAAGTCTACCAGGCCGCATGCCACAATCTACGAATACCAGCACGCTGAAGCTCATACTTAGCAGACGTACCACTAAGCCGCATGGTCACCAATGCTAAGATATGTCCCACGAGCCTATCAGGAGTCGTGATGATCCCTTCCCTCCAACGCTTGTTCCGTGCCTGCCATATATGGTAGACGAGAGATGCTAACACGTGGCGAGCTGCAGCCTGGATAAGGTGCTGCCCACGCCAACGAATCGACGCCCACCGAATTCCCTCCCTCTAGTCCCGATATGGCCAACCCCACCGAATACGCCTCTTCAACCGGCGTAGACACTGTGGTGAAACGCACAATCAAAGAAGAGATGCTGGGCCGTCTCATAATGGATCTCATCACAAAGGACGCAAGCCGGTGTACCCGCCCTCCAAAGGCTTGTCTCTAGTCGCCAAGCGGTCCCACAACCCAAGCCAGAGAATAAACTCGTGACGAGGGATCTTCAAAGGCCCCTCAAAAAGCACAGCCCAATGAACAGCAGGCCCTCTATAGCGAATCGCGTCTCTAGCTGAACGCACGTCGTGGTCCCATCCATCGCTGCTATCCAAAGAACAGCATCCTGGCCGCCCAGCACAAGTGGTGGTAAGATCCGGCTAATCTCGAGATACTCAACAGACCCTTGCCATGGGCAGTGCCATCCGTGATCTTCAATAACAACACTCAATCGAGAATCGGAGGGTAGCCCCATTGCAATAGGACCCCGGGGAAAGTGATCCAGAAGCGGTGTGGTCAAAAGCCACGGATCCTTCCACAGCCAAAACTTCGAGCCATCTCCAACTCTAAACGTAATCAGAGAACGTACCAGAGGTCTAGTTGTAGGAGCTTCCCCCAACTCCATGCATCGTTCGCTGAGATAGGCAGGTCCCAAATTATACAAGGTTATCTCTAAGATTTTGGCCAACAGGCTAAAGGTGCATCTCCCTAAGTTGGTGCATGGGTCACAGACTGCGTTCATTCCTGGACGTCGTATCAGCGATAATTTTTTGTTAGTGCAGGAGCTTTGTCAAGGGTATACGGCACAGGGGCGTCCGCCTCGAGCGATGTTTAAGATCGATTTGGCCAACATTGCGGAATGTTAGATCTATCTGTAATATGTTCTTTAGTTCTATTGTACGATTCTTTTGTCTTGTTTTCTTTCGAGTTTATTTGTGTTTTTTATCTTTTATTTATGTTCGTTTTTCTCTACATGAGAGTTTCCTTCCCTCCGGAATAAACTCGTGACCCTTGCCATGGGCAGTGCCATCCGTGATCTTCAATAACAGCACTCAATCGAGAATCGGAGGGTAGCCCCATTGCAATAGGACCCCGGGGAAAGTGATCCAGAAGCGGTGTGGTCAAAAGCCACGGATCCTTCCACAGCCAAAACTTCGAGCCATCTCCAACTCTAAACGTAATCAGAGAACGTACCAGAGGTCTAGTTGTAGGAGCTTCCCCCAACTCCATGCATCGTTCGCTGAGATAGGCAGGTCCCAAATTATACAAGGGGTTATCTCTAAGATTTTGGCCAACAGGCTAAAGGTGCATCTCCCTAAGTTGGTGCATGGGTCACAGACTGCGTTCATTCCTGGACGTCGTATCAGCGATAATTTTTTGTTAGTGCAGGAGCTTTGTCAAGGGTATACGGCACAGGGGCGTCCGCCTCGAGCGATGTTTAAGATCGATTTGGCCAACATTGCGGAATGTTAGATCTATCTGTAATATGTTCTTTAGTTCTATTGTACGATTCTTTTGTCTTGTTTTCTTTCGAGTTTATTTGTGTTTTTTATCTTTTATTTATGTTCGTTTTTCTCTACATGAGAGTTTCCTTCCCTCTGGATGGTTGAATGTATTCGGAGGGTATATTTGGGCTCTTTAGCTTATGTAAATTTGCTAGTTATTAGTAAACTTTTGTTTGGAGAAAAAAAAATACACACTTATGTTCCTCTTCTCACATTTCATTTCAAATCTTGATTAAAACCAACAATTTGACAGGTCTTTTTATCACGCTTCTAGCAACAGCTTGAAGGAAGTGCAAGAGTAAACAACCATGAGAGATTCATCGTCGGTAAACTTGTAATAGAAAACGCAGCATCTTACTAGCAAAGAACACAAAACTCGAGCACAGAAGCAAACCATCTCCGCAATACAATAAACGCAAACTCTTAACAATAATATAGCTTACTACTAAGCCTGATGATAGTGATGCAACTTGTACAGCAAAACCCTCCCAGCAGCATTCCCAACAGCCATAAATCCTCCACGCGGGCTGAAATCCAAGCACCTCGGATACTCCATGGAATTCCTCGGCGGCCAGTTTGAGAAGACGGTCATCGAAGGAACATGGATCAGCTTCGAAGCGTTCTTCTTCATGCAAGAGATAATGGCCAAGATCCTTGCATCGTGGTTGAACTTCATGAAGCTGACGCTTGTGGTAAGATTCTCAACTACTTTGAGTGGCTTCTTCTTACCGCCCAGAAACTCATCTCCGTCGTATATGTTAACTACCCCACTCCCAGACCCAGCAGCAAAAAGATTCCCCAAGGGTGAGGTACAAATCGACATGCCATTGGTACAACCTTCGTCAACCCCCACGTGGAAGCACTTCCTTGTCCTCAAATCCCAGTGATAGATCTTTCCATCGCCTCCAGTGCTTAGCATCTTTTGTGCATCGTTGGTGAAGGCAACTGATCTTACGGTTCCATTCATCTTTAGGGTACCGATTAGGTCCTTTGTCTTGGAAGAGATGAGCAAGATCGAGCCTTCGTTTCCTAGGAAAGCGATCATGTTAGAATCAGGGCTGACCTCGAAAGATTCTAAGCTCTTCTCTTCCCTGCCCGTCAACGGGCCTATCCGATCCAACCTTGTATTGACTAAGTCGCAGCAGTAACAAAACTTCCTTCGCCCCGAGATGATGACTTGTGACCCGTCGGGCAAGAAAGAGGCCTTTCGAATGGGGCAATGGCTCAAGAATATCTTCTGTATCAGCACGTTCTTCTTGCCGTCGATCTGAAAGAATCTCAAGGTTTTGTCCAAGCCACCAACGAGGAGGAGCTGAGAATTCTTATGAAACTCGACTGAGTTTACCACCCCATGAGAACGATCGTTCATGTTGACATCGGCGAGCCTTGAGTATTCGAGGTTGCCCGATTGAAGTTTGACGCTGCTCTTTGAGACAAGGTTCTCATTCGTCCTAAGGATGTGAATTCCATTTTCGGGATCTTCATAGCTGCTCTCTTTGTCTGAATCGTCGGTGTCAGAAGTGGCTTTGAAGTCGAGCCGAGCCCAATCTGTCCCAGGATTCATCTTCATGTGCTGAGCTCTCAGCCTCGCTTGGTACTCTGTGCCCGAAATTATGGTTTCGTCCTCTGACTTCCTCAGCTTCCTTAATCTTGGAACGTTTGCTATGTTGAAGAGTATTTTCTCGTCTTCCTCATCGACCCATGCGGGTTTTCTTTGCTTTTCCTCGCTCTCTTCCACGAAATCAATGTCCTCTTCATAAATAGGTCCCAAATTATTGCCAGACCTATCGGTGAAAAACAAGGCAGTACCGTCATCCTTGACTTCTTCGTCTTCTCCTTTGTTGACATTGTTAAACTCCACAGGGTTGTAAACGGAATCAAACAGAGAGTTTTCGAGCTCCTTCATTTCCTTCGCTTCTTCGTCATTCTCCGCTCGCACCCTTTTCTTCTTCTTCCTACGATCACTTTTCGCAACCATATCGCTATCTAGGGCGATTTCGTGACTCGCTTGTTTTCCCTTAGGATTCTGAGAAATTGAACTCATCTTCTTCCCCGAGATGTCAAACTGTTCCAAGGATCGACCAAATAATAAAAAATTCCGTTGACAATCAAGAAATTTCATCAACACAAAATCCCAAACATGGAGACATGAGATAATATTCAACAGCAAACATAATATTTGAACTTAAAACCTGATATCGACCCAAGTACCACTTGAAATAATCTCCAATTAAATGAAGAACACATGCTCAGCGACGGAATCAGAGGGGGTGGCGGCGGGCGCTACAAGACTGTTGGTAGCGTCGACATTGATTTTTATGAAAAGATTCGGGTGGAGGAAGAATATTAAAGATAACCCTAAGTTGACCTCTTAGTGGGCTGAATATTTATTGGGCTTTATTTTGAAAATATTATAATTATTACCTAGTCCAATTCAAATTAAACTACTAAAATCTATTAATATTCGAAATTACAATTATTATTAGAATCAGCTTCAAATTGCCGAAATTAATTATAATTTAATAATAATATTAAGCAAAATCTACAAATAAATTCATCCACCTCAAACTATCTATCAAATAAACTCCCCACTACCCAGTGACGGACCTAGGATAAAAAGCCTGGGGCAGCTGAAGCCCAATTCCGAGACTGAAGGGGCAGCCCAACCCAGCCTAACCTAATGGCCGCGAAGCTCATTCAAATTAACCCTAATTCGCGAATTCCCAAATTCAACTTTCACGAACTCTCAACTCGCCAAGCTCTCTCAATTTATTACTCTCTTTTCCAGAATCACTTCAATCGTCCCAAATTTTACTATCTTCTCGATTAACTGTGCTTCATCGTCGCAGCGATCTTTTCTCCCTTCATTATTATTAGCGCTCCTTGAAAGATTTCCATGACCTTGTTCTCCAGTTTAATTTTGAGACCAAGATCATCTAGCTGCCCCACAGACAATAGATTTTTCTTCAGACTCTCAACATGTCGCACAGCTTGAATGGTACAGATGGTGCCATCGTACATCTTTAATTTGATCGTACCAGTCCCGACGATCTTCAGAGGTTGATCATTACAGCTGTACACGAACCCTCCAGATGTAGGTTTGTACTGATGAAACCATTCCCTTCTTGAGGTCATGTGGAAAGTAGCTGCGGAGTCGAGAAGCCACATATCGTCAAATCTTCCATTTTCTCCGATGGTGGATGCAGCTTAACATACTAGAACAAATCCGTTGTCTGGAGCGTTGGCCACGTTTCCTTGAGCATTGGGGTTGTCTCACAGTGTATTTCTTTCTTTTTGCAGGTAAATTTTTCGAAGAACAGGTTTTTCCATTGTTGATTTCTGAAGAAATCTATCTGTTTTCGTTAAAATGAGTCTTTAATATTGAGGATTTTACTGAAAAAATTCAAATCTGGACATTAAAATCGTCCATTTCTATTTAAAGATGAATTAGGGTTCGCGACTTGCTTTAAAGAAAAGTGCTTTTTGATTTTTCAAACTTGAACTTTACGGGTTCAAAAGTGTTTTGGCGAGTCCACTTTTGTTTTGACTTCATCAAATTCACAAATCACACGGTTCGTGAACTCTATTTGTTCAAATTTTTTTTACTTCGCGAGTTTGACTTTGACTTCCCTGCTTCGCGAACCTCAGAATTCGCAAGTTGCAATTCGCGAACTGATGTTTCGCGCTTTATGTTTGACCTGGTCAATTCGCGAACCTCCGGATTCGCGATATGAAATTCGCAAAGTTCATTAAACCAATCCGCGAACCACACTTAGCAAAATTTTGAATGTTTTAAGTCAACCCGCGAACTCCTACTCTCACAGACCCCCGAACCTCAGAGCACGCTATATATACTTCGCGAAATCATTTTAAAACAGACCCGCGAACCTCAGAGCTCGCAATACACAATTCGCGAATTCATTTTAAAACAGACCCGCGAACCTCAGAGCTCGCGATATACAATTCGCGAAGTCCTTTTCCTTTTAAAAACTAACCCGCAATCCTCACTTAGCAAAATTTCAACGTTTTCTTCAAAAAGTACTTGGGCCAAACAGGAATGGGCTGAATCAGTTTTTAGAGAAACGAATTTTTAACTAGCCCATACTATTCATAACACAAAGGCTTTACTTATCATGATATAATTCTAATCATGTTTATTTTATATGTTGCAGTTTTAACAGGAATTTCTGGTGTCCGACAACAAAAAAAAGGGCAAACAAAAAAAAAAAGAAAAAGTCCCAGAACAACAAAAAAAAGAAGGAACAATAGCTAAAATGACGACACCAATGGATCTAGTTTATGCAACCTCAAAATGGATACCGACAAAGGACAACAACTTCCAACTTGACCTGAATACCTTCAAGTGTCATGACGAGATCCTTCTGTCCATTTTGAAGAACCATCATCTTGGATATGCTTTCTCAGCTTCCGTCCAAGTCCCTATAGTATACCTTCAACAATTCTGGGGGACAATGAAGACCAAAATCGCTGAGGACAACAGCATCTATTACGAGGCACAGATTGAAAATGAGACTGTACAAATCACCAGAGAACTCATTCGAAGCATTCTCAGGCTACCACTTCAAACACAATACGACCCCGAGGCATCTGAGGAAGAGCTCATCGAGGATGTGCAATAAATGGGTTACTACTCGTCTCTCGAGTTTGTCTCCCGTTTTCAATAATCAATGATTCCGCATCCTTGGCGGACGCTCTTTGCATTTGTCAACAAAGTGCTTCTCACCGAAGCACTCAGGCTGGGACAGATGCAACATCACAATCCTTTGCATCTTCCACGAAATCGCGTTCAGGGAAAATTACGACTATGCAAGGCTAGTCAAATTGGACCTAGATGATCAACTTCACCAGCGATCGAAGAAGCTGAAGGCTCAGAACTTGCCGGATCCCCGGTGGTTTTCACTGATGATTCACCACTTCATGTCTACAACATCGGGGATATCACCAAGACTAATAGAGGAAAACTTCACCCCACCTAAGCTAAGATATCTTCAAAAAGGAAAGACAGACGAGAAGTACGCGCGCAAAGCTACGCTAATCCCCCGCAACTTATTAGCCCTGACCAGCCCAGACGAAGTCGAAGATTATTGCCAGAAATACAATTTCCCAAACCCCATGACTCAGGAAAACCCACCTGAGTCTAACCCATGGGTTAGTGAGAGTGAGAGAGCGAGACAGAGTGAGGACCCGAGAGAACCCTCAGAATCACAGATAGCACCTCAACAACCCCAATCGACCCCTCAACAAACCATCCCTAAACAACCACAAATAACCATCCCCGAGGCAACAACGATCGAAGCCTCTCAGTCACAAATAGCTAGGTCACCCCCTAGGATAGAAGACGCCGAACCTGACCCAACGGCGCACGAACAACCCGAACCCGACCACTTGTCTCCCAATAGACAAGTGCCTCAAAATCTACAGAACACCCCCAAGCCTCAGAAAATATCTCTACTCCCACGACACAGCCCTAGTCTTTGCTTGTCGAACAGGCCTCAACGCCCATAGAAGAGCAAATTGAAGCTCTTCGAGGATTGGACGAAAGTCTCACGGATTCGGATTATCTCAGCAGCTCCCTATCCGAGAGCCACCATACAGAACCCAGTTCTGGACGTGTGCTAATGGGAAGTGACCCCGGTGAAAGCTCCACACTAGCCCGTCTCCCTAACGCGTAACGACCCGAGCACCATCTCTGGAAGATGTGTCGCAAGGAGCGTTCGGAAGACCCTCGGATATAGAAGTCACACGAACTTCTGTTGATGAGGGCCACCGTACAAAACCTAGTTCTGAACGTGTGATAACGGCTACTGCCAGCGGCGTCGGAACTACTCCAGCAATTGTAACAATGGCCTACCTGGAAAACCGTTTATATGAGTTCTTCAAACCGTCACCCTACCACGTGTAGAAGGACTCATTAAGGCTGCCGTCCAATCCACCTCAACGGACAAAGGCAAGGCCCCCATGGTGGAACAACCGTCGTTACAAACTCACATCCTCACATTGCCGCCACGAATAACAAGTCAACCTGATCCGTACACCATGCCATTAACCGAGCTCTTCGACGGTATTGCTCGTCTTCTAAAACTCGACACTAAGCGTAACCACGAAGAAGTAGAACTCTATCGGAAGCTGCTCGCAGATGGAGTCATTCCTCAACCGGATACCTGCCGCCAAGAAAGCTCCATTCAAAAACCTCGTCATGACGATCCCGACAACCAGGATCGTCCTGTGGGGGAGAACAAGAGGTCGAGAACCAAGTCTCCGGTCATTCGGGTGGACGAGGACGAGGACGTAGTGTTCAATTTCGTGGAGGCGGTTCTTCCGGATCATCGAATCCACGACCACCACCAAGGTCCTCCAGAGGCAGACAGGCTACGCCAGGGCCGAACCAGACAACTTCCCTTGACAAAGCCGAGTCTGTCCCTCGAGGATCTCCACTCAATCAATCCAACAACTACAAACCCTCGTCCGAAAGATCCTCAAGTATATTGACAAATACATCTTAGAAGAGGAGTGGCTGACGAGAACAGAGACAGAAGAAGAGTCCTGCCCGAGGATTGAAAGCGTCATAAGTTTCTTGAAAGTGGCGGTGTCAGACTTCTATTTCATCGAGCGAGAAGAAGAGGAGCAAGGAAAAAACCCTGGAGCGGATCTCCCAGAACTTTTAGATCTCCTTCGACATCAAGTGCCTGAGAGACCGACGTCGGGTTATGATTTCTTAGAGACTCCTTGGAGAAATGCGAAGATCAAAGCACATTTTCTTGAAGACTGTTATCCAAGGATCTGGCGGAAGGAGGAAGAGATAAAAGGAATCAATTAGCTAAATCTTTCTGGTCTTGAGCATCTAAAAGGAACGCCCAAGGGTCTTCTCGATCAGATCATGCTTTGGGAGAGCTCAGGAAGAGGTGGAATGTCTACAGAGCAATACAAAAAGCATCTTAGAGCTCAACAGGCAATCTGTGATATCCAAAACGTAGAGTGCAGGATGACAAGATATGTAGGCCCTGTCTATGTGATTGAGAGATACGACAGGTCTATGGAGAGATTTACAGAAGCCGACCTTCCTTTCTTTCCATTTGGCGAACTTAACAAGCTGTGCAACTTGTATCGCAACAAGTTTATCCTCGACACTTGCGAGAAACGAGAAGGATACAGAGCTATCAAAGAATGTATGCTGAGGCAGATCAAGTACTACGCTTCACATGACTTTCAAATGGCCTTGGAAAGTAATATGAGCAAGTCAACTTGACACAGCCGGATAATAGGTACAAAGATCTTGAGAAATATGGCAAAGGGTACATCTTCCTAGAACCACAACCTGCGGTCACTTACCTACAACAAACGAAAAATCAGATGCAGGCATTCTTAATATCAGAAGCGACCAAGTTCTCAGATGGAACAATGAAGATTATCCTAAACCAACTCAAGCTAAGACAAGAGACGGCTCCTGACGATACAACACTTGAAGGGACTGATCTCCCAGAACAATATGTTCTGGATAAAATCATCCAAGCTATCCTAGATCGAATCGTACTTAGAAATGACATCAGACAGTTCGAGCACCCTCTAGGATTCAGGAAGTCGTACCTAGCTCACAGGGAACCTCCACCTCCTCCTCGCTCGAAGAAGAAAAACAAATGAAGACTTAGTGTAGGCTTTATTGTAATTTGGACACTTAGGGGGAGAATGTTAGGAATATTTTAGAAGTGTCCAAAATATTTATTCTAAGTCTTTTTATTTCTTTATGATGTATTTTATATGTTTTATTTATTGTAATACCTGTAAAATCTATTTACGGGATTTACAATATAATCAGTATGAAAGTATTTAAGTTAAAATTTTATTGGATTAATTAAATAAAAAGGTTAAGATTATATGAGACTTAGTTGTAACACACAGATTAATTGTGAAGCAAAAGTATTAATATTTTTAGTGCTTTACGTGACTTATGTATCTATATGATTTCATGTTGGGTAATTTATAAATTTTATGTGTTACGAATTAGGACTTACGTGATTGCATGGAACATATTCTATGATTTTATGTGTCAACGTGATTATATATTAAATGCATGATTATATATTAAATGCTATTAGGATTTCTAACCAAGTAGAAGAATTAATTGAACTTGGAAAGGGTTTTATATAAGATAGGAAGATATGAGTATTGATATACTAGAAGCTCGAAATCTTAGAGTCTCGAGAATTATAGTCTTCAAGAGAGAGTCGATTTCGACAATAAAATAACAAGAATGTCGAGTTGGGGAAGTTACGAAATCAACAATCTCGAAAACAGGTAAATGTCGAGATCCATAAAATCGAAATTATGGGGCTCGATATTTTTGAAGTCCAAAACACTTAGAACTCGAGATCCCTGATCTCGAAACCTTTGAAAATGTTGGAGGATGTCGAGACTTTAGGAATTCGAAGTAAGAATATTGCTAAATGAAGATCTCGACACATTAGAATGTCGAAAGAAGGGAGAGCATCGAGTAAAACCTAATGTCAAATAGGATTTCCTTAAATGAGAAGAAAAGGCTTAGTCATCAACTTGTCACATCGCTTGCAAATCCCTAAGTTCTAATCTTTATCATATAACGGTTGATCATCAAAAGGGAAAAATAAGGAGAAAGAGAATTCTATTAAACAGAAAAGAGAGAAAACCCTCAAGAACGAGAATTAAAAAGAACAAAGGGAGACTTCATCAACCAAAATATAAGATTCCAGCCCCAGCTTGGATTTTGGTAAGGAAAATATACCTTGCAACCTTGGTAACTTTCGTAAATTAGGATATTTAATTTCTATGCTAACATAGACTAAGAAAAAAAAACTCAAGAATTATGGTGTACTACAGACGGCCAAACCCTTGTTTAAAGAAGGGAATTATGTTTAAATATTTTCTGGGCTTAGTTATGATTCGAGTAATAGGATATAGGAATAATAATTTTGATTTTGGGTAAAATTAACAACATTTAGATGGAAGAGATTATGGGACTTATAAATGTTGGAGTGGGACTAACATAAGAATTAGGTTTTGACGGAATGAATGTTTGAAGCTTCCTGTTTAATTAAGTTAGAAGATATAAAGTTTTTGTTATGTTCAAAATGTTCTTGGGTAAATGACTTTTCGATCGAAGGTTTTTCACGAATTGGGGTTAGGATTGATAGGAAAGATTTCGAGATTTTCATGAGAAAGAATGTCGAAATCCATTTTAATGTTAATCTCGAAATCTTGTATATTATATCGAAATTTTGTTTGAAAGGTCGAAATATATCTCGATATCTTGTTGGAATTTAGACACGACATCTCGACATTTGTTCTAATAGCGACTTATCTCTCAATGTAGTTTATAATATCGAAACATGCTCAATGGAGTTTCGAAGCTGATATCGAGATTTATTTAGAAACATATCGAAATATAATATGCTGTATCGAGAACATATCAAGATTCATTTCAGAAATTACTTCGAAATTTTAGGTTATAAGGTGACATCTCGACATCTATTTTGTTTTAATATCGACACATTTCTTGAAATGTTGTGTGAAATCTCGAGATAAGGCTCGAGATTGATGTCAAGAATTTACTTGAAAACCTTTATTTATTTACTTCGAAATCATACTTATATAGAAATCTTTGTGCAAAGTCGAAGTTTATCGAGATCCTTGTGTACTAATGTGTCGAACTATAGTATATATTATTTCGAGATTATAAGATAACATCTCGAAATCCTTGTGGATTGCTTAATCAATAGCGAACTCATATACACACTCTATCAATTTATTTTACAAGGCAATTTGAAGTTCATATCGAGATCTTTATGAACTTCGAAATGATATTCGACTTAAGACAAAGTTCGAAATTTTAGGGTTTGGAAACCCACAAAAGTCAAAACTAGGGTTTTCTAAATTAAGCCATTTTAGTGAAATCGAAAATAGACTAACAAACCCTAATTTTGTATGTTTCTATACTTAGGGTTTGAAGGTTACCAATTTACAAGTACGATAAGCTAAGTAGCTAAGGATACCAGGTAAGTGGAAATCGCAACTACAACACATAATTATATGTGTATGAATTATGTGTCTATATGCCTTTCATGATTTTATCTGACTTCTATGATTTCTATGTGACGTAAATTTACGTGATTTTTATGTGATGTAAATTATTCTATGAATATTGCATGCATGTTTACATGATTCATGGCATGAGCATATGCACGCACGACTAGTATGAAAGTTAGGGAGATAGCGTGCATGAGTATAAGATCGCTTGAATGCGATATGTATATTTGCCGATATGGGCATTTGTGTCGACTCAATGACGAGTCACGGCTCTTCTATGCTACCACGGTGATTCACGAAGCCGAATTACCTGATTCACGAAAGGTAGGGGGAATACCCCGTAGCGGGAGATGCAACCTGGAGGATGCGACTCGAAGGTATGAGCGGCACCGAGGGAACCTCGAGTGTTGGCGACCTCGTAGTAAGCTACCAGTGAGAAGCGCCCGCGTGTCAGACCGCATTGGGATGGAAAGGCGCCTTAGGGTTAAACGAAATTTGTGTGCTCGATTTAGCCTCTCAATGGGACTGCATTGGGATTGAAAGGCACTAGTAGCCTCTCAGTGTGGATCACACTGGGATTGAAAGGCACTGGTAGCCTCTCAGTGTGTACCACATTGGGATTGAAAGGCACCATAGGGTTACGCACAGATGGAGTACTCGGGTTTAGCCTCCCAGTGTGTGTACTGCACTTATACACTTAGGGGTTTGAGCTCTATATGGTGCATAGTAAGATTGAAAGCCGAGGGCCCAATAAGAAATGAAAAGAACGAGAAGGATATGAGAGGTCAATAGCATTGGCGCGGATGCCTTCGCTATTTAGGTCACGTGCATTGCATGCATGATTTTCACTTACTGAGCTTTATAAGCTCATTCCACGTTTTATGTGTTGTAGGACCCCGCGATCACGGAACGTGATCATTTTCACGGCGAGGCCAACTTTTGAAGCTTTTGTGGGTTTTTGAGATGGAAGTGTGTGCATGGATGCGACCTCGTGGAGGCCCAGTAGATAAATTTATTTTGACCCGCATGCACGCTTTCCTATGTAAATAGGACCCATGATAATTTTGTAGGAACAGTTACGATTCCTTTTTATAAAATGAAAAATTTTATTCGAAATTTCGTACTATTTATTTCTTTTCTACGACACTAGTTACGTAAACTAGTTAAGAAAGTAGTGGTGGAAGGCGGGGCTGCCACATTTATTTAGATGTGTTGTAGTTGTAATGGCTTGTTAGGGGCCCAATGGGCTTAATGCCTTTCCAAGGTATTTAAGCCTAAACCCTAACAACGTTCTAATAAAAGTTTCCATTTCTAAATCTCACGTATTCAACATCTAAATCTCTAAAGCATACTATTCATATTCAACTAAGATTTAATTTGTTGAAGTGTTCTTGGATTATCTGGACTTACAGTGTCCTGAGTTCGCCCAGTGTTTTGATGGGGATCGCTTCCGTGAATTGGTCGGTTGGGTTCATGGACCTGATGTAGAACCCGAGTCTCCGTAAGCTAGTTTGGCCAATAAATTTGCACAAATGTATGAACTTACGTGACTAAGTGAATTTCGTGACTATGTGACCTTACGAAATTTAGTGCGTCAATTTAAGTGCTTATGTGATGGTATGAAATTTTGCGCATTTAATTTATGTACTTTTGGTAACATCGAACTTATTAGGAATTTTAGAAAATGTAGGATAAGGAGAACTGAGGTAGTTAATATTAATTGGGCTAAATTGGGCTAGATGAAACCCAAATTTAGGTCCAATTAAGTTAAGGCCAAATTTTGAAAACAAAGCTCCTTAAAATGGGATGCCCACGTCAATTTAGGTTCCATCACTCATGCCTTTGCTAGATATTTATCTAAAAGCCTGTTCAAAGTTGTAAACTCCGTTTAGTAAGAGAACTATCGCAAGTTTAAGCGAAAGAGAAGAAAAAGAAATGAAGTGAAGAAGCTTGGAGATAGGTATAATTTTCTTACCACAGTCTCTTGTATTTCGACGAAATAATAGTATACTCTAAGGATTAGAGGCACGAAAACATCATATATAGGGCTTGTGCTATTTTCTTCACCTTGATTTGGTGTTTTTAGGTTTATACCAACATGTTTTAAGAGTTATACAGCACGAAAAAGATATATAATTAGGGTTACATGAATTAGTTCTTGAAGAGTTGAGAAAATATTTAAAGCTCGAATCTTAGGGTTTTGGGATTCATACGACCTTCATAGTGTTCTTAAGAAAAGATGCCGTTTGATCGAAGTTCCCAAGGATTTTAAGTGTTAAAGTTGTTTAAAGGCCGTGAAGTGTGAGATTCACGAATTGGTAGGGTTTCACGAATTGAGAATAATACGGGTTACGAGATATTCGCGAACTTGAGCTTGGCGAATTGGATGAACTTCACAAACCTTAAAGTTCGCAAACCAAGGAGCTTCACGAATTCACAACTTGGCGAGTCCATGCAAAACTTCACGACCTAGGTTGGCGAATCCACGAGTCGCGAGCTTGATGAGCTGCGAACCATACTTCGCGAACTGAGCATGAACTTGGCGGATCATGACTTGGCGGGCCGCTTCGCGAAGTCAAAACTTGGCGAACTCTCGAGCTTGGTGGATCGTTATTTCGCGAATTGGTGTAACACCAAGCACTTCGCGAATTCAGGAAGCTTCGCGAATTAAAGGAAGTTCGCGAAGTGAGCTACAGTTTCGCGGGTTGTGTAAGAACTTGGCGAACTAAGAAGAACAATTCACGAATTAGGTATATGATGCTTTAGACTTCGCGAACTAGGATAAGCAAGTCGCGAGTTGTAAGACCTCAAGAGCTAGGGTTCGCGAAAGATAGAGTTCGCGAACTATATAGGTTCGCGAACTAGAAATGAGGCGTTAGAGCTGAGGCATTAGAGCTGAACGAACTAGGAGTGGTTCGCGAATCCTTGAGGTTCACGAACCCTAACGTTTCAAACCCAACCCCTAACATTTCAAACCCATGGTTCGCGAAGTAGGATTGATTCGCGAAATAGGGTACTTTGCGAACTAAGTGAGGATTTGGCGAAGGGAGTGACTAAGGTATTTCACGAATAAAATTTCACGAGCTAAGTTAGTTCACAAGTTTAGGGCTTTCACAAGTTAAGTAACAAAATAGTTCACGAACCTTAAGTCTAAAAATTAGTTCACCAACTTGGTATATTTCACGAGTCTTGAAATTTCACGAATTAGCGTTAACAAACTCTTTCCTAATAATTACCTTTTTAAATACAACGTTAGAAAATAATATTTCAACACTTAGGATTTTTGAGTACTTAGCTGATCAAATAAATTAAAATAGCGTACTGACATTTAATATTTTGTGCCTAAGGTCGAGACTTAGGAAATTCGACGGGTCAGTAGCTAAAACCTACGGACGATAGGTAAGTGGAAATTCAACTACGACACATAACATGTTTTGTTTGTGCCTAACTTATGTGACTATGTGATTTAGTGCTTACGTGCTTATGTGAATTATGTGACGTAGTTATGATTACAGTAAGCATTATGGCATTAATGCACTATGCATATGCACGAGCATGCTCGAAACACATCGGGGTTATACGATGTTGAGCATGCATGCTTTATGTCGCAAATAGCGAAAGATAATTGCCGAGGTGGGCAATTGGTATCAAGTTATAAGTTAAGTGAGGGGTGGCTCCTAGGGCACCGTGACGGCATTGATGCGCCGTCGGCGGCGTTGATGCGTCGCCAGTATACGAACGACATTGATGCATCGGGGGATTACAATGGTTGGGTTGATGCCCTCATGGTTGGGTTGATGCCTTTATATCCCTGTTAGCGTGGTTGGGTTGATGCCCTCATGCTTTGGGCTAATGCCCGTGGTCGGACTAGAGCTCTAGCGGTGTACGCCTAGTAAAGTCTGCCGGGCCGTGAGTGAAGGTAGTATGAACTTTAAGTGCACTGGTGAGGATGCCTTTACGGGGAATTTATCACGAGCACATCATGCATAATTTCTACTTACTGAGCATATCGCTCACCCCTTACGTTATGTGTTGTAGGTGCGAGCGACGACAGTACGTGATCGCTTAGGAAGCAAGGCATCTTTTTGACGCTTCCAGCAACTTTTGGGAGGTGGTGTGTGCATGGATGACGACCTGTGAGGCCGGGCACATAGGTTTCTTTTGCAGTGCATATATACACTTCCACATAATTGTAATTAGGAAGTAAATGTAATTCCTTTGTCACGTACCGGTACGACTTCCGTTATGAAAATGGAAAATTTTCATACGTGTTTCCGCGCATCTTTTTAAGTTAATACATCATTAGGCACATAAAACAACATTAGAATAGATAGCGAGGGTTGGGTCCTGACACCTGATGTGACGGAGTCTGCTGATGAGGGCCAAATCGATGGGGCGGCGATTACAGACATTACCACGATTGAATCTGCCATGGGCGGGGGTCGGGCTGTACCTAGGGTTTCCAAAGATACACCTTTACAATGAGGGGGAGGGGCTGTGCCAATTAAGGGTATTCTCCGGCATAATCTGCAATCATTACAACGTGCACAGTGGGGCAGACCTGTTACGCCGTCGCCGACGAGTGGGTTGATAGCGAGGCGGAGTATCGACGTGGAAACGGATGAGGACGATGAAATCATAATGGAGGATCATCGAGCAGTGGATGAGAAGGGCATCGATGCGACGAAGTCTAGGGTTTCCATCTCAAATCCGCTGATCTCTGGCCAATTGGGGCAGCCCGCACTCGATGAGCATATGGCAATTACGGGGAAGACGGTGGGCAATGCAACGCTGGTGGCAGTTCAATCACAGGCAGCAATGATGATGGGCCTGGTAATGTCGGTGACGGGTTTGATGGGCCCTAATGGGCCGGTTGGGGCTGGGTCTGGGCAGCCTATGGTTTCTTAACAAACTGGGCCAAATATAGATCGGATGGGCCACGATGGGCCTGAGAATGAAGAAGGCCGTCGTGGACGGGTATTCTCACGTGGGCCGATGCCATCTATGGCGACGGGCATGACCTGCGCGTCGACTTATTTGGCGGTGGTTGCTGGGTCGGTTAGGGGGTCACAAAGGATTGGGCCAGAAACTAGATGCATGAAGTTGGGATACACGCCGCCTTCTATCGTCGAAGGGGTGGGTGAGGCGCAGCCCACACGAGAGGTGGCGCGATGTGGGGTCAATCGGTGGATGCATACGCTGGTGGGTATTTCTTGGGTAAAAAGCCATACTTCCCATTTGTGGAGAGCTACCTACGTTCGACTTGGCGGGGTTTGGCCGAAGTTTGCTCTACCTTAAACGGATTCTTTATGTTCCGTTTTGAATCTGAAATGGATATGATGGAGGTCTTGGAAGGGGGTCCTTCGCTTATGCAAGGACAGCCCTTAGTTTTGGAGCGATGGAAACCTAGGATGCCCTTCGAAAGGAAGGAGGTTGTTGAGATACAATTATGGGTGAAGCTCTAGAACGTCCTATGTGAGCTTTGGACGTAGGAAGGCTTGGGATAGTTACGAGTGCGGTTGGTCGTCCTTTGTATGCGGATGGCGTAACCACGAGAGGAGATAGGATTGATTACGCACGCATTTGTATTATGATGACACTGGATGACCCCTTTGTGGAAAAGTTCAATGTTCGCCTGCCATCAGATGACGGGGGGATGACGAGCTTATTCCTATTCGTGTAGAATATGACAGTAGAGGAACAGATGGTGGTCATGGAACATCGATCGGTGGAGGAGCGATCACGGTCGAATAGGCCGCGAAATCATCCGGCTAATATGGGGCATCAGCTTCGCATCAACCATGGGGAACATAGAAATGGCGCGGGGCATGGGCGCACGAATATGGGTGGCCGATCTCATGAGGAGTGGCGACAGGTGGTGGCGAAAGGGAAGGCCATCATGGTGACCAAGCCGGTTACTGAGTCTCATTTTGTGGCTCCTCGTGGGGAGCGCTGCCGGGGGGAGGCGAGTTCGTTGAGGCGCAGCCCAGAGGTCCCACGGCTGGCGAGTCAAGCGGTCGTTCGATCGCCTACCAATGAGGGGTGTAATCGTTTTGAACCACTATCTGAATTAACTGATGTTACTGGCAATATCCTCCTCAATTGGGCCCTAAAGATAATGCAGCCCGTGATAGGGTGCATTTATGATACCATTGGGAGCATGGAATGTACGTGGTCTCAATAAACAAAACCACGGAAGAGCGGTGGGGGATTTGATAGCGCATTAGCAGTTGAGTATGATTGGGCTTCTGGAAACCCGTGTTGCTGTGTCTAATGAGGGGATTGTTTCGAGTGGCATTAGATCACATTGGAGATGGTTTATCGACTATGATGAGGGCCTGGCTACGCGGATTTGGGTTTGGTGGGACTGTTCGATGTGTGGATGTTCTTGAGTTCTCGTCTCAGACGGTTCATTGTCGTCTGCTCTCGACAATGACGTGGGGGACGCTATTTGTCTCTTTTGTGTATGGGAAGTCCACGAGGGAGGAAAGGCTTCCTTTGTGGGAGAATTGATTACTCTGTCCCAAACACGTGTGGCGGATGCCTGGATGGTCCTGGGGGACTTTAATGCGATATTGCACATGGCTGAGGGACGAGGGGGAGCACCAGCTAGGCAAGATATGGCGGAGTTTCAAGCTTGCCTAGTGGGTGCGGATCTTACGACAATACCCGCGACGGGTCAGGTTTTCACGTGGTACAACCAGCAAAGGAATGGCGCGGGGGTTTGGAGGAGGCTTGATCGTATAGTAGGAGACCCTAGTGGTTTGCCCATACCCTGACTCTTTCTGCTGATGTGCTCTTCCTTCTTCGTTGTCATGCAACGCTTAAAGCTGTTGTAACCGATTTTTCAAAAGATGAGAAGAGCAAAAGGGGATTTAGATGCGAATATAATTAAAGCGAAGTGATTTCTTGATCTTGCCCAGGAATACTCGTCATGCCATCCACATGAGGGCCTTTTTTATGATCTTGAGCTGTTGTGTCATTCACTTTATGCTAAGGCGGTGGAGGTGGAGCATACGGCGCTATCGCAACGGGCCAAGCTAGCTTGGCTGAAAGATGGTGACCAGTGTTCATCTTGTTTCTTTCGTAGGGTGGCCATGCGTCGGGCTACTAATCGCATTATCTCTCTATAAGATGCGACGGGGGCCTTGTTGGAAGAACCTCATCAGCTGGAGGGCGAGTTGATTGGGTTTTACCAGGATCTGTTGGGATAATCGGTCCACTTGACTCTGATAGTAGTAGCTGATGTACAGAGGCCAGAGGGCTGTAACGAGTACGCTTTCCCCAGCGGATGCGCAATCCATGATCGACTCGGTGGCTGAGAGGGAAGTACGTGAGGCACTTTTCTCTATGGGGGATGAGAAAACACCTGGACCGGATGGGTATACCGTCGCCTTTTTGAAGGCAGTGTGGGGTACGGTGGGAGATGACGTGGTGCGGGTTGTACAAGATTTTTTTGCGACGAGCAAGTTACTTAAAGGGCTCAACAGTACTCTTATCACGTTGATCCCTAAGATAGAATCGACGCGTCGTGCAATTGAGTTTCGTCCTATTTTGTGTTGTAATGTGATATACAAGGTGATCTCCAAGATTTTGGCGAACAGACTCAAGTCGTGTCGGCCTCGGTTGGTGCATGGGACGCAGACGACGTTTATCTCTGGTCGTCGCATTATCGACAATGTGTTACTGGCCCAGGTGCGGAGTCTTGGTTATAAGTCGAAGGGGAGGCCGTTGAGGGCAATGGTCAAGATCGACCTGGCTAAGGCTTATGACAAAGTGGAGTGGAGTTTCTTGCTGTCCGTCCTTGAGGCTATGGGCTTTCACCCATTTTCATATAATGGATCAGGTCATGTGTGACGACGACTGCTTTCTCGCTGAACCTGAACGGCCAGTTGGTTAGATTCTTGGCGAGGAAGAGGGGACTTCGGCAGCGAGACCCCCGCCGTATCCTTTTACATTGGTTATGGAGGTGCTTCATGGGATGGTATCCCTGTGCATATCTGAGGAGCCGAAATTTACTTACCACTGGCGATGGTATTGATGAGATTGGCTTCGCTGGCTTTCGCAGATGATCTGCTTCTCATGCAGATGCTGTGTTGATTGGTGTGCTGAAGGACACTCTTGGGCTATTTGCGGTGCTGTCATGGTTACACCCCAACCAGGACAAGAGCGAGATGTACCTGTCACGACGGGTGGAAGGGCTGACGTCGCAGATTCAGTCGCTTATGGGATATCGGGTGGGACATCTTTCGATTCGCTACTTGGGTGTACCGTTTATTACCTCGCGCCTGTCCATTGTGGACTACGCACCGTTATTACATCGAGTGGACCAGCGCATCTGGTCATGGCTTAATCGGTCGTTGTCGTATTCTGGACGACTTCAGCTGGTTAAGTCGGTTCTTCAGGCCCTACATGAGTATTGGTCGGGGTTTTCTTGCTGCCTAAAGGCGTTGTCCGAGCTTCGAAGACGCGCCTAGGAAATTCGTTTGGGTGGGATCGACGGCAAAGGTGGCCTGGGAGGTCCTCTGTCTGCCTGTGTCTGAGGGGGGAATTGGCCTCAGATCCGTGGAGGTTGACAACAAGGCACTTCTCCTGAAGTAGTTATGAAGTGTACTCACACGAGCTCCTGACTCGATTTGGGTGGAGTGGCTTTATAGGACACGACTCCACTCTCGATCTGTGTGGGATCTCTCGATCTCGGCGAATGATGCATGGAGTTATGCAGATGTGACCATTGGTACGTTCGCTTATACATTTAGGGTAGCTGATGGCTCGAGTATATGGCTGTGGAAGGACACCTGAATTTTGCATACACCTGAGTGTGGTTATTGATGCACAGGGATGGAACTAGCCAGGGCAAGGGTCGGTCAAGTATCTTGAGATTAGTCGCCTTATTCCTCAGGTGGGGCAGCGAAGCCAGGACGGGGTGCTTTGGACAGGATCGTCGGTAGGCATCATGACTTCCACTTCGGCGAGGAAGCGATCCGATATAGACGGGATCCAGTTTGTTGGTCAACTCTATTTGGAGGGCCTTTGAGGATTCCTCGTCATGAATTCATCCTCTGGCTAGGGATACAGGATCGCTTGGCGACTAGAGATAAGCCATGGGTTGCTTAGAGGGCGGGACCGCCGGCGTGTATGTGAATAGCTGCACTATGAGACGGCCCAACATCTCTCCTTCGATTGTACGTTTTCACGCCACTGCCTTCGGCTGCTGAGGAGACGTATTAGGTGGTTATGGCCATATCGAGAGTGGAGAGCAGGTATTCGGTGGGCGGCGACTAGATGGCGAGGGTAATACCTTATACAGGCAGCTTATCGACATGTGCTTGCTTCTCTTGTCTATCACATTTGGCAGGCTATGAACAAGCGCTGGAAGGAGGGGACCGTCACGACTCCTGATCGTCTTGTTGGGTGTGTGCTTGCGTTGGTCATCATGCACATTAGTGGTACGTCCACTAAGTACGACCTCCAGCATCTGGCTATACGTAGACTTTGGAGGGTGGCTTGGTAATTGGTAGGGGTGCTTACTTTTTAAGTTGTTCCCAGTAGCATGTTACTGGTTGTTTATGCGGCGTTATGCTCACACTCATCTTGTACACTCTCTCTCTCTCTCTCTATATATATATATAGACGGGACCTTACACCAAAAAAATGTTTTGATAAGCCGGTAGATTGTGATTTTGTGATTGTTGACTCGTGGATGAGTTGAGGTTAGTACTCAATATGATGCATGACGGCAGATATGCGTGAACGTTCTATCTACCCGACGTGAATGGCCGGGGTACAAAACCGTGTGTTATTTTATTTTGTTTTCGCGGAAGGAGCGACCTGATAAGTCAGTAGCGTGAACGTCTAAACGCTATCAGTGTAGGCTACCGTTTTCCTTATGGGTGCACGAGGTGTCGAGTCTAACCTAGGGAAAAGAAAGAGTGTGCATTAAAAGTGAGAATTGGAAATGGGATTGAGTATACACTTGCATCACGCATAATTTCATCTACTGAGCAAGGAACTCAGTGTTTACGTGTTGTAGGTACGATCGAGCCCGACGTCGAGACACATCAGGACTAAGGCGGCTTGTGGCTGTACTCCACGGACTTCTGAGGGCAAGGCGGTACATGGATGAAGACCTGTGGAGAGACTTTAGAACATTGTGTGATCTAATAATCTGAAGGTATGACCTTTGTAAGATATGACGTGTGTAAAACGTGTTTGCTGTGATATAAAACGTGTGCAAACGTGTGCGCTTGTAAAATATTTTATTTTTAATAAAGTTTTTGTAAATTGGTCTTCCGCGGCCTTCGTTGCGGAAATCCGCCACTAAAATTAATTAGAAAACTAGGGTCGTCACAGCTGATCCCCCCGTCTTGTATTTCTATTAATATTTAGAAAATTTGTTTAAGTATGGTGGTCGTACGAGTACGAGACGAAAATACAAGAAGTCGTTCGAGGACTTGGAGGTTGCTCGAAGACATGGCATTACCCTGAAGATGAAAGACGTATTTTTGTAAAATAAAAGTAGTAGTGTATGAATAGTTCGCGCTGATTTAGGCAAACTAGGTTTACCACATTTTCGTGCATATTTGTTTGACATTACGTGCATAATTATGTGCTTGCATGTGAGACGTATTATCCCATTGGACAAAATACAAAGTGAGATAAGGGAATGGGTTCCTATTTCTATCAAGCTCGAAACTGTTGCGGCTTGAGTGTGTGTGCGGTTTGTTCCGAGTTATCGGCACCAAACATTGCGCTCTTGTGGTAGGTAGTTCGGGTGTGTTAAAACATATAATGTCAAGCTCGTTATTGATACGGTTTGAGTGTGTGTGCGGTTTGTTCCTAGTTATCGGCGCCAAATATTTCGCTCTTGTCGTGGATATTTCGGGAGACTTCGTCTAAATGCCGCTCTCCCAAACATATTCACGTCTTTGCATGAAAGTTATGAGACAAGAACATGCATGTAAGATCGCCTGAGAGCGATAAATATTTGCATATATAGGCATCCGATGTCGACTCACAGTTGAGTCAAGGCTACTTCTATAGAACCATGACGACCCGGTACGTTGTCGGATGTATGTATGTATTATTTGGGCCAATGCCCTATTTGCGGTAGGTGCGACTTGGAGGGTGCGACCTGAGGGAAGAAGCGTGTGGCGACCCTACTTTTCTAAGTAAGATTAGTGGCGGATTTCCGCAACGTAAGCCGCGGAAGGCCCGACTAATTAAAACTTTTTCCTAAAAGATATTATAATACAACAAAATATTATTTTACATAATAGTATCTGTACAATGGGCCGAAGCCCCCAAAATGTCAAAAGGTCAAAAACCCTATCGTCGCTCCACAGGTCTTCAGCCATGTACCGCCCCGCCCTCAAAAGTCCGTGGAGCACCGCCACCAGCCGGCTCAGTCTTGACGCGTGTCAGCGTCAGACTCGGTACCTACAACACGTAAACACTGAGCGAATTGCCCAGTAGGTGAATAAAATGTAATGCAGCGTGCACTCATTCCCAATCCCAATTCTCACAACATGATATAATGCACGCTCGTTCCCACATTTCTATCGTATCTCAATATCAGGGCCCTAGGCTGGGCTCGGCACCTCGCGCGCAATAAAAATAAAATATATCGTCTGGTCGCTAACGACAGACTAGCGGTGCCCACGCCGATAGTGCGCTGATCGATCACGTCAACGTCCTCCTATCATGTCGCCCCTTCCGCTACACAACTCATCCGACGGTTTGCACCTCGGGTCGCTCACGCCCGAGTAGACAGATCGCTCACGTCTGTCTCCCGTCAGGTGCCCCGCGAGTCCAACCTCAACTCCGCTACGAGTCTGACTGCCAAAATCGGCACACTCTACCCCGCTCAATCGACACCTTAAGCCTTAAGGCGTCACCACTAATGTGGTCATTATCCCTCACAATGTCGTGCGATGCCATGCATATACGTGATACACATAAAACGTGATGCCACATAAAACATACGTAAAACACGTAAATCATCAAATCACATAATCACATAGTAGCAGGTAAGCATTTACGTGTCGTAGATGAATGATTCACCTACCTGTCCTCCCAATAAAGTCAGTCACGAAATCTGGTAAATTTCCTACGCTTCGATCCTCTGAGTATTGAAAATATTTTCATATCAATATATTTACTAAGTCATATAAGTTTCGAAAATGCTAAAATTATTAAAACCCTAAAATTCATAAAAGCCTTAAAAATAATAAGATCCCTAAAATAAATAAACCCTAAAATATCAAAAACCCTAGAAATAGCAAAACCCTAAAATACCAAAAATTTATTAAGTGTAGAAAACTTTTAAAATGCTGAAATCTTTATACAATGTCGAAGATTATATGATGTCGAATTCTTATTGATGTCGAAATCTTTGCTATTATACTTATCGACTTTTTATGATACATCTCGACATCTTCCTACAATTATCATGTATCGATATATATATACATCTCGACATCTTTCTACAATTATCATGTATCGACATATATATACATCTCGACATCTCGACATCTTTATATTATACAATTCGAAATCTTACTTGTTGGATGCCACAAACATTGATGCATCATATATGGCCGACAATCTTGCACCTTAACCACTTAAGTTTCTAAAGAACATAATAAACCCTCTAAAACGTTACGTGCCTCGAATCTATTAAATTCACACTCATAAGCATATCTCGAATTCTAAGGAACTAGGGTTTTCATAAATTCTCTAATTCAAAAGCTTTATCCTTAGTTCATGAAAGAATATGTATGACTATTCCTACCATGTAATTTCCTATTACCAATTTAAATTACTTATAACAGTCACGTACATCTCCTATACCTTACATAAGCCTCAATTGATTAACACCAAATCACGCAAGTTAGGGAACCATACAAATGTATATAAAGTAGATATACAAAAATTGTAAAATAAAGATGAGGTCTTTACCTTCTTCCTTTGTATTCTTTAAACTGATTAAGGCTTTTTAAGTTTGCTGTATTGTTCCTCCTTCCTAGTTTGTTCTCTGTTCTTTCCAAACTAGCGTTTCTTTCTAAATGATCTTCATATTTGAAGGTTTGGTAGATAAGTATTAATATTTCGAAATTAGAGCTTGATGGGACATGTTATGACATTAATTTCCCTCAACCTTAAGCAACTTCCCTTTCAATATTTATCCTTGTTACCTGGGCTTACGTTCATGTAATAAATATAGCCCATATTATAACTTGGGGCTTTTAGGTCTTCGGATTTTTCTTGCTGTGCCTAAATAATATTACTACTAATATAATATTTATTTCTAATACGTGGGCCAAAGAGAACTCAACGTAGTCCAATTGTATTATAGCCCAAACTTTATTCTCATTAGTATATTATTATATAATTCGAACTTTGAATTTTCGTTGTAACTAATTCCTACCAAATAAGAATTCATCATAGCATATAATTAGATAAACACATAATAAATCATAACATAATCACATAATTTACACAGGCTCACGGATTAGCATGTTCATAAAAGTTCGGGGTATTACATCCTCCCCCCCTTAAAAGAATTTCGTCCCCGAAATTATGCCGACTGGAATAACTCGGGATAACGAACTCTCATTTCATCCTCACGCTCCCAAGTGGCTTCCTCAATTGATTGGTTCCGCCACAACACCTTAACTAATGGAATAGTTTTATTCCGGAGCTGTTTCATCTCGTACATAAGAATTTCTACAGGCTTCTCTTCGTAACTCAAGTCAGGCTTGAGCTGTCGATAGAGAAGTTCGTTCTGGATCACATGGTTTGGGTCCGCGACGTATTTTCGTAATGTCGATACGTGAAATACGTCGTGAACTTGTGATAACGAAGCCGGCAACTCTAGTTGGTATGCAACTTCGCCGACTCGTTTAAGGATTTTAAATGGACCTATGTATCTTGGACTCAGCTTGCCCTTTCTTCCGAAGCGCTTTACGCCTTTCATTGGGGAGATTTTTAGAAACACTTGGTCACCTTCGGTGAACTCCAAAGGTGGTCGTCGATGATCAGCGTAACTCTTCTGTCGACTCTGAGCAGTTCGCATTCTTTCCCGGATCTTGGTCACTGCTTCTGTTGTTTCTCGGATCATATCGGGTCCTAATAAAGCTCGTTCGCCGATTTCGTCCCAATGAACAGGGGATCGGCACTTACGCCCGTATAACGCCTCATACGGCGCCATTCCGATTGTAGCATGGAAACTATTGTTGTAAGAGAATTCGATCAACGGCAAATATTTGCTCCAATTTCCCTTGAAGTCTAGCACGCAGGCTCGTAACATATCCTCAAGAGTTTGGATAGTCCGTTCAGACTGCCCGTCGGTCTGGGGATGATATGCAGTACTGAACGAGAGTTTAGTACCCATCGCTTTCTGTAAGCTCTGCCAGAAGTTGGATAGAAATCTCGAATCTCGATCCGAGACAATAGAGATTGGAATTCCATGGAGTCGAACAATTTCCTGAATATACAATTCAGCATACCGTTCCATGGAAAAAGTAGAGATGATAGAAATGAAATGGGCTGATTTGGTTAGGCGATCGACAATCACACAAATGGCATCGTGGCCTTTCGTCGTTTTAGGTAAGCCAACGACGAAATCCATAGTAATGTGATCCCACTTCCATTCGGGTATCGGTAAGGGCTGTAGAGTTCCAGCTGGTCGCTGGTGTTCAGCTTTGATCAACTGGCACGTCATACATCGATTTACGAACTCCGCTATGTCCTTTTTCATTCCTGGCCACCAATACGCGATTCGCAAGTCTTGGTACATTTTGGTCGAGCCCGGATGTATGGAGTAGGTAGTTGTGTGCGCTTCTGCCATTATCGTTCGTCGTAACTCCTCGTCGCTAGGCACGTACAGTCGATTCTTGTAAAGTAAAGTTCCGTCTTCTCGGATTGCAAAGTCGTCGGGGAGTGCATCTTTCACCTTTAGATAAAATTCGTCATCTTCTTGGGCCTTTCTGATTCGTTCTAGCAACGTAGGTTGAAGAGTTAGTGTTGCTAGTTTCGTCTCGACTTCACCTAAATTGACTATTTCCACTCCAAGTCTGTGCAACTCCGTACTCATCGCCTTTTGACTAAGCGCGTCCGCGACTACATTTGCTTTGCTCGGATGATAATTGATAACGCAGTCATAGTCTTTTACAAGCTCAGCCATCGTCGTTGTCTCATGTTTAACTCCTTCTGAGTGAAGTACTTCAAGCTCTTGTGGTCTGTGAAGATCTCACACCTTTCTCCGTAAAGGTAGTGTCTCCAGATTTTTAGCGCAAAAACCACAGCTGCTAATTCTAGATCGTGGGTCGGGTAGTTCTTCTCGTACTCTTTAAGTTGTCGTGAGGCGTAAGCAATCACTTTACTGTTCTGCATCAACACGCATCCTAGTCCATTCTTCGAAGCATCGCTATAGACTGAGAATCCTCCAGTTCCCGAGGGTATAGTTAGAACATGAGCTGTAGTAAGTCATTTCTTTAGCTCCTGAAAACTCTGCTCACATGCATCTGTCCATTTGAAGGGTACATTCTTTCTGGTCAAGTTTGTCAGAGTCGAGGCAATGCTAGAGAAGTCAGCTATGAACTTACGGTAATACCCCGCAAGTCCTAGGAAACTTCGGATTTCGGTCGGAGTAGTCGGTCGTGGCCAATTGTTCACGGCCTCAATCTTACTCGGGTCCACAGAGATTCCATTCCCAGAAATCACGTGTCCCAAGAAGGCTACTCGCTCAAGCCAGAATTCACATTTCTTGAATTTGGCGTAGAGCTGTTTCTCTCGCAGGATACCTAAGACGGTTCGCAGATGGCTTTCGTGTTCGTCTCTTGTTTTAGAATAGATTAGAATATCGTCGATAAAGGCGATAACGAACCGATCAAGGTAGTTTTTAAAGACCCGATTCATCAAGTCCATAAAAGCAGCTGGGGCATTTGTCAATCCGAAGGGCATGACCAAAAATTCATAATGGCCGTACCTCGTACTGAAAGCCGTTTTAGGAACATCTGTCTCCCTGATCTTTAATTGATGGTATCCCGAACGGAGATCTATTTTCGAGAATACCGTGACACCCTGTAACTGATCGAATAGATCGTCGATCCTAGGCAAGGGATATTTATTCTTGATAGTAATCTTGTTCAGTTCTCTATAGTCGATACATAGTCGCATCGACCCATCCTTCTTTCGTACAAATAGGACTGGTGCTCCCCATGGTGAAAAACTGGGTTGGATAAACCCTTTCTGCAGTAAATCCTCAAGTTGTTCCTTCAACTCCTTCAGTTCATTGGGCGCTAGGCGATATGGAGCTTTAGAGATTGGGGCAGACCCCAGCATCAGATCTATTGTAAATTGTATTTCCCGATCAGGGGGTAACCCCGGGAGATCATCGGGAAATACATCGGCATATTCGAACTATCGGTACGTCTTTCAGTTCTGGCTGAGGTAACTCCTCTGCCTTCACCGCATACACGAGATAAGACTCACAACCTGACCTCAAGAGTCGTTGAGCCTTTAGAGCTGATATTCTTGGAATACTATTCTTATCTGCTTTACCCGAAAAAGTGAATGATTCTTCTTCGGGCAGTTGGAATTTAACGACCTTCTTGTTGCAATCTATGATGGCTCCATATCTTGAAAGCCAATCTATTCCGAAGATGACATCATAGTCGTTCATCGGGATTACAATCAGGTCGACGCTCAAGTTCCTACCCTCGATAATTACGACGCACCCTCTCAATACTTGGTTGGTGCGCGTCAGATCACCATGTGGTAAAGTAACTATGTAGTTGCATTCAGATGAGGTAGGAGATTTTCCCACCTTTGCCACGTATTTGGCCGACACAAATGAATGTGTGGCTCCAGAGTCTATCAATACAGATGTGGGCATGTTATAGATAGTTAACATACCCGTCACAACAGAAGGGTTCGCCTCGGCCTCCTCATTGGTCAAAGTAAAAACTCGCGCGGGAACGGGTGGAGGTCGAATCGGCGGTTGAGCCGGGTTCCGTACTAGTGGTAAATTCTCCGTACAAGCTCTCGCAAAATGACCGATTTTTCCGCACCTGAAGCACTGCGGAATCTGTCTTGCTCCAAAGCAGGCCCCGAAATGGTAACGCCCACATTGTCGACAATGGGGCGCAACATTTTGAGGTCGATTGAGAATATTGATCGGTCCCTGAGTTGGTCTCGGGCGCCAGTTTTGTTGGCCCTGACGATTCCATTGGGTATTAGGACCTTTGCCGAAGAATTGGCGTTTCTTATCTCCTCCGCTTCCTTGTTGGGCCTCTCTCCTCTTTTTCGCTTCCTGGGCTTCCACTACCACCGACTCTGCTTGTTCCGCAATTAAGGCACGTTCTGTCACTTGCATAAACTCTAGTTGGCGTGCACCCGCAATACTTAAATCCCGATAGATTTCGGGTTTAGTCCCTTGATGAACCTGGTCACTTTCAACGAATTAAGCGCCACTAACTGCGGAGCAAATCGCGATAATTCTCCAAATCAACGGATATACTCCGCCACCGGCATGCTCCCTTGCTTCAAGCTCATGAACTCGTACATTCTTTGTTCTTGATCGTGTGCTGGGAAGTATTTGTTGAAGAAGAGCTCCCTAAACCTTTCCCAAGTCATAGTGATTGGGCTCTCTAACACCTTTACGGTGTTCCACCAATAGCGCGCATTTTCTCGGAAAAGGGAAATGGCACAAAGGACTTTTTCGTTGTCAGGCACTCGACTATAGATAAACATGTCCTCTATGGTACTTATCCAATCTTTAGCCACCGCAGGATTGGTGGCTTCGGTAAATATTGGGGGGTTTAACTTTCGAAATCGTTCCCCGATTAGTTCTACTCGATCAGGCTGCGGGGAATGTTCCGACGAGCTCCGGTGATGGATCAAGTCGTTAATTTGATCCGACGATCGGTCAATTGGTGGATAGTAGAGCGGTCGTCATTCGATGGGGATTCAGACCCCGCCCTACGACTAGAGCTACCTACCTCTCGACGTCCCTTCGGCATTTTTATCTATTTCTACAATTATTCACAGAAAGCACATATATCAAATAACACATAGTCACATGATCAAGTATTAAACTTACAGGCCAGGCTGGTTCTCCAGGCTTTTGAGCGGCAGTACATGGACAGTCTTCAGAATCTGAAGCCTAAGCTCTGATACCACCTGTGGCGACCCTACTTTTCTAAGTAAGATTAGTGGCGGATTTCCGCAACGTAAGCCGCGGAAGGCCCGACTAATTAAAACTTTTTCCTAAAAGATATTATAATACAACAAAATATTATTTTACATAATAGTATCTGTACAATGGGCCGAAGCCCCCAAAATGTCAAAAGGCCAAAAACCCTATCGTCGCTCCACAGGTCTTCATCCATGTACCGCCCCGCCCTCAAAAGTCCGTAGAGCACCGCCACCAGCCGCCTCAGTCTTGACGCGTGTCAGCGTCAGACTCGGTACCTACAACACGTAAACACTGAGCGAATTGCCCAGTAGGTGAATAAAATGTAATGCAGCGTGCACTCATTCCCAATCCCAATTCTCACAACATGATATAATGCACGCTCGTTCCCACATTTCTATCGTATCTCAATATCAGGGCCCTAGGCTGGGCTCGGCACCTCGCGCGCAATAAAAATAAAATATATCGTCTGGTCGCTAACGACAGACTAGCGGTGCCCACGCCGATAGTGCGCTGATCGATCACGTCAACGTCCTCCTATCAGGTCGCCCCTTCCGCTACACAACTCATCCGACGGTTTGCACCTCGGGTCGCTCACGCCCGAGTAGACAGATCGCTCACGTCTGTCTCCCGTCAGGTGCCCCGCGAGTCCAACCTCAACTCCGCTACGAGTCTGACTGCCAAAATCGGCACACTCTACCCCGCTCAATCGACACCTTAAGCCTTAAGGTGTCACCACTAATGTGGTCATTATCCCTCACAATGTCGTGCGATGCCATGCATATACGTGATACACATAAAACGTGATGCCACATAAAACATACGTAAAACACGTAAATCATCAAATCACATAATCACATAGTAGCAGGTAAGCATTTACGTGTCGTAGATGAATGATTCACCTACCTGTCCTCCCAATAAAGTCAGTCACGAAATCTGGTAAATTTCCTACGCTTCGATCCTCTGAGTATTGAAAATATTTTCATATCAATATATTTACTAAGTCATATAAGTTTCGAAAATGCTAAAATTATTAAAACCCTAAAATTCATAAAAGCCTTAAAAATAATAAGATCCCTAAAATAAATAAACCCTAAAATATCAAAAACCCTAGAAATAGCAAAACCCTAAAATACCGAAAATTTATTAAGTGTAGAAAACTTTTAAAATGCTGAAATCTTTATACAATGTCGAAGATTATATGATGTCGAATTCTTATTGATGTCGAAATCTTTGCTATTATACTTATCGACTTTTTATGATACATCTCGACATCTTCCTACAATTATCATGTATCGATATATATATACATCTCGACATCTTTCTACAATTATCATGTATCGACATATATATACATCTCGACATCTTTATATTATACAATTCGAAATCTTACTTGTTGGATGCCACAAACATTGATGCATCATATATGGCCGACAATCTTGCACCTTAACCACTTAAGTTTCTAAAGAACATAATAAACCCTCTAAAATGTTACGTGCCTCGAATCTATTAAATTCACACTCATAAGCATATCTCGAATTCTAAGGAACTAGGGTTTTCATGAATTCTCTAATTCAAAAGCTTTATCCTTAGTTCATGAAAGAATATGTATGACTATCCTACCATGTAATTTCCTATTACCAATTTAAATTACTTATAACAGTCACGTACATCTCCTATAAAAGTAGATATACAAAAATTGTATATAAAAGTAGATATACAAAAATTGTAAAATAAAGATGAGGTCTTTACCTTCTTCCTTTGTATTCTTTAAACTGATTAAGGCTTTTTAAGTTTGTTGTATTGTTCCTCCTTCCTAGTTTGTTCTCTGTTCTTTCCAAACTAGCGTTTCTTTCCTAAATGATCTTCATATTTGAAGGTTTGGTAGATAAGTATTAATATTTCGAAATTAGAGCTTGATGGGACATGTTATGACGTTAATTTCCCTCAACCTTAAGCAACTTCCCTTTCAATATTTATCCTTGTTACCTGGGCTTACGTTCATGTAATAAATATAACCCATATTATAACTTGGGGCTTTTAGGTCTTCGGATTTTTCTTGCTGTGCCTAAATAATATTACTACTAATATAATATTTATTTCTAATACGTGGGCCAAAGAGAACTCAACGTAGTCCAATTGTATTATAGCCCAAACTTTATTCTCATTAGTATATTATTATATAATTCGAACTTTGAATTTTCGTTGTAACTAATTCCTACCAAATAAGAATTCATCATAGCATATAATTAGATAAACACATAATAAATCATAACATAATCACATAATTTACACAGGCTCACGGGTTAGCATGTTCATAAAAGTTCGGGGTATTACAAAGCGAAACCGAGGTATCTCTAGTGTTGGCAACCTCGGAGTGGGCTACCAGCGTGAGCGTCCGCGTGGCAGAAAGACAACATTGGGAATGGCAACCTAGGGAAAAACGTATATTGCGTGCTAGTGTTAGCCACTCAATGTGGGGTTCATGTGATCATGGTACGTGATCTTTCTGATGGCGAGGCCAAACTTTTGAAGCTTCCGGGGACTTTGAGGGTGGTAGTGTGTACATGGATGCGACCTGTGTGGCGGGCTGATAGATTGATTTTAATGCGCATACACACATCCCTATGTATTTAGTATCCAAAATATTTTTGTATTGTACTGTACGATTTCCTTTATATAAAAGGAAAAATTTTATACGCATTTTTGAGTACTTTCTATTTTATATTTTCAAGTCACACAAATTAGTATATTAAATTAGTTGATGGCGTAGCGGCCCAATATCCCCAACAATGCGTACTTAGCTTTTGTGATTGAATTAGCATAAGAGCATTTTTTGGAGCTCTTTCAAGGCACTGCTCCACCACTAAGCATATAGACGAAACCTTAAGTATATTTTCCATCATCCGACTTAAGTCCTATTTGATATAATCGTCCATTTTTCTGTTCTCCATTTCCACATACCAATATCATACCCTTAGTTTGGCTAAGGTATTTCAACATTTACTGTCGTCCAATGATTCTTATCGGAGTTAAACTGATATCCACTGCTACGCTCACAGTGTATGCAATGTCTAATCGCTTGCAAATCATGCATACACTAGGTTACCCGTTGGAGACGCATAACAGACTCCATTTATCTCTTTTATGCCATCCTCACTTTGAGGACTTACAGCCCTCGAGTGATATGACTCCCATGCCACATTGGTAGGAATCTTATTTCGAATTGTTTATCTTATATCTCGTGAGAAGTAAAGGCCTCTCATAAACCTTCACATATGTCCCGATCGAGTAAGAATCATCGATGTCCAAACTCACTAACTAAATCACTGACTAAAAATCATGGATATCTCAAACTCACTAACTCGAATCTACGATAAATTTGAGACTCAAAAAATTACCAAAATGTCCTCTGTATCCTGCATCAGTTAGTTTAATACTTCGGCCGAAGACTTATTAATTTTCTGTCCATAGATATACCTATGGCATATATCTCGATTACTTGTGACATTGTAAATCCCCTTGTCAAAAACCTTGCAGTCACCCTTCGTTGTTAAGACGGCATTTCACGGTTGACCCATGATCTCGGCAATGCAGACCTTGCATGTTTAAGTAATAAGTCATGACCCAGAAGTCAACTCCACCAGTCCTTCGGTTTAAGGTTCACGTTCACTATTTACACTCATTTGATCAATCACTGGCCGAGAAATAATCATGTGCTCGTTCGATTAGGAGTTAGTGTCCGAATACAACCAATTTTTTCTTATTCGACTTGTATCTATGTCACAACTTCACACTTCCGAATTGAATGATTGATACTATGACTTAAGTCATTGATAATAAGCCATAATAGGTTTATTAGTGTTATGAATATCCCTTAACACACAAAAATTGTAAATAATGAAGGTATATAACATTGCACCATTCAAACTATGTATTTTACAATATGAATGACACGTTTATTTCTTCATGAAGTGATCTAATTTTGTTTATCAATTTGATTAAAATCTGTTTGGCATACGATAATGAAATAAATACATGAAATCCTTATGTGTGTAATTCTGTATTTGATTCTCATTCGACGAGAGAGGACGACGCCAAATACTTTTATTGTTGCACATAGAAAATGTTTGTAAGTCTAATGAATCTTGTAGGTGATGTCAACCACTCATTTGGGATAGTGCGAGATCGTGACAGGAACATATTCCATATGCGATAGATGTATTTCAATCGGCTCATGGTCGAGCGATTACAAGGCTTGTTATTGTTTGAGCGTCAATGATCGGGTGACTGACAATAGAATTGGCGTGAACCTTAGATTGAAGAGGTCATTAATGATGTCGGCTTTGTGATAAGTTACGATTTTACGCTATTTTTGTACCCGTAAGAACATTTTATCGATCATTATTTATCCAAATATCCATGAATATTCTACGAGTATATTTTCTCTTAGGCATTAAATCAATAATAACCACAATAAAATTGATGTTTTTTTTATATTTTTGTCACTTACCACTAATGCACTAATGCATATGATTTTTATTGTGGACCAACAATTAAGAGTAGCTTGGCTAATGAAGATTCGTGAAACCACCATTGTGAAGTATAAGCCCTAGCTAACACACGCACGTGCTTCAATGTTGGAAATTCAAACTTCATATATACATAGGATGGGATCTGAAAGAAGACAATGGTGATATTATAGCTAAGAGATTGCATACTTCGTATATTCGGCCCATTAACCTATGTCGGTCATTAGGATTCTTAATCCTTTTTGCCTCGACAAACAGAGAGAAGGGTAACGAAGAATACCAAGGACTTGACGTTTGCAAAAGGAAAGGACTTGCGACTGAAAATAAAAAAACGGACAGGAACGCACTAAAGGCACGGAGGAAACCCGTCGTGATCCAAACACCATGAATGGGAGAATTCATTATCTTTTAATTTTTTTTCGTTTTCGATGACGTTTTTCTTTGATTCATTGTTGTTTTTTGTATATTAATATGCTAGCTTCGTTCCTTTTGTGATTGAAGCCATGTTAGGGCGGATTACGACTATGTATTAATGCTATTCATATTGTGTGAGTGTGATCAGCCACCACCCACACAATCCTTGACCTAGTACATGAGGCCAAAAAGGTACGTGGACCGGTTAGAACAAGACACCAAACACCACTACGTAAAACTGACCATAGATGAAATTCAGTTTCGTATGCACGTGTAGGAACTACAGTAATATAGGGGATATAGTTGATTGGTTCAACTAGACGCGTGTATACAGGGCAGCACCTATAACGTATGTTAGGAAATTCCACCTTGACTTGCTTCACGTTCATTAGATATATTAGATTGCATGATACATAGGACTAGTTTGTGCCGAGCATGTGTTTTGATCATGTTCGTCGTCAATTATTCTATCATCATTAATTTTGCGCTTATATTTGCATTTCTCTCTTATCATCAAAACTATAAAAAAATATTTTAATTTCCTTATTCTAAATTAGAATTAGGATAAATATCTTAGAATTAATCGAGCTATCTCCGTAGATCGATATTCGAACTTCATCCGTAATACAAATTGCACGACATGTACACTTTCTAGTATTCGAGCTCGTTGTTGGTCACTGGGTTGTAGTCTGGTCGGCGGCAAGACTTCAGTGTCCTCGTAGGCAGGTGGGACGTCTGAAAGTCTGTCTGGAAAGGTAAGTTGAGACGTGTGTTAGACACACTGTCCGTAAGACGAAATCACCTCGATATTCAGTGCTCTCGGGTTACCGGCGATCGTCCCCAAGATACAGCGACCTATCTTAGCTCGTAATCGCAGCACAACGAGTAGAATTCAGGCGAATTTACTCGAAATTGAGTTTTTCTTGCTTCGGGAAAATAGGGAATTTGGAGTGAATTATGCAGATTTCTTGGATTGTATTGAATAATTTTTTCAACTCATATAGGGGCCTATTTATAGCCTTCACGACTCGCAGAGGCTTAATTGCAAATTCAAAAAACTTGCTGGACTGCTTCTGTCATTTTGACTTTTCACTCCAGGGGTCTGAATGTGAGAGGTCGCAACTTCTGGACTACTCTGTCAATTAGAAGATTCAACCACCGACAGGCCCGACTCGTCCTACCGACAGGCTCGATTTTGACCCCCCCCCCCAACGGGCCTGATTCGACCACCTACTGGCCCGACTCGTCCCACTTGTTGAGGTATATACCCTAGATGCCGTACGAGGACTGAGAGTACGTGTGCAATTTGTTAATTGTATAGTGTTTAGTGATGTAATATGATTACTTCTATTAATGGAATGATTTTATTCAAAATTAATTTATTATTCGATAAATTAAAAGGCAAATTATATTAATTAGTCTACAGATTTCGCGTTGCAGTTTGGGTGAATAAGACAAATTAATAAAACCCAAATATTGACAGTTCAGTTACTTATTCTGTGGGACAAAGATGGGCAACAGTAAGCTGAGATACTGCAATATTAAAATTAGTCCACAAGTCTAAGTCTCCAGTAGGGTGACTGGATCGACAAGTATGACTTATTTGCCGATGAGTCCAATACGGTTGTGCCAATCGTTCACTTGGGCAGTGGGAGCCCATGGCCGTGACAATGATACAAGATGAATCAGGGGATTATCTGTATTTGGACACTGACTCGTAATCAATCGATCACATGCTTGGATTTTCCTTGATCGATTGATTGATTGTAGTAGTCTGCGTGAACCTTAGACCGAAAGGGTCAACTTGGGTTTGGTCCTTGTAACGACCCTCACTTCCTGGTCCTTCATTACCTATTCTAACGTAACCCTGTGTGCCTATCCATATTCTAAATGGGGAAAGTATACTGAAATTGCATATGAAATTTTTTATTTCCTTTTATATAAAGGCGATTGTTCAAAAACTACATTTCCAAATCCTAATTACATGGAAGTGTATATAATTGCACAGCAAAAGAACCCTATGCGCCCGGCCTCACAGGTCGTCACCCATGCACACACTTCCATCTCAAAAGATGCTGGAAGCTTCAAAAGGTAGGCCTCGCAATCAAAAGCGATCACGTACCGTGGTCGCGTGTACCTACAACACATAATGTAAGGGGTGAGCCGCCAGGCTCAGTAAGTTAAAATTATGCATGAATGCACGTGTCCTAACTCGCAACGACAATCCGCGCCGATGCTTTCTAACCCTCATATTCTTTTTGTTCTCTCATTTCATATGGGCCCTCGGCTTTCTATCTTACTATGCGCCATTTCATAGAGCTCAAATCCTCAAGGGATACATACATATGTGAAGGTTCACACACTGAGAGGTTACCCCAAAGGCACCTTTTCTGCCCCAGTGTGGCCTATCACGCGGGCGCTTCTGACCGGTAGCCAACTCTGAGGTCGCCAACACCATAGGTTCCCTCTGTGTCGTGTTTCCCTCGTGTCGCATCCTCCAGATTGCATCTTCCGCTACGGGGTAATTTTCCCCCTACCTGTCATGTCAGGTAATTCGGCATCGTGAATCACCATGGCAGCATAGAAGAGCCATGACTCGACATTGAGTCGACAACAGACGCCTATATCGGCGAATATCTATCGCTTTCAGGCGATCTTTAGCATGCACGCTCACATCTCCTTCTTTCCATACCATTTATACGTGCATATGCTCATGTCGTGGTTCATGTGCATATGCATATCATGGCATCATGCATAATTAGTAGGTCACGTCATATAAGGTTCACATATGGTCACATAAACACGAAATCATGCAGGTTAGGCACATATAAGTTATGTGTTGTAGTTGAATTTCCACTTACTTGGCGTCCGAGTTACGTGTACTTACGCCTTCGGGATATTCCTACGGTTCGACCCTTAAATACAAATATTCACATATTAGTGCCATATCTTAATTAACAGACTAGACTCAACTCCTCACATTCAATTAAACTAGTTGGCTAAATTTCTAAGTCATTCGACTTCTACTCTAAGTTATGTTAGTATTTAATTACAATCTAGGTATATACATCTCGGCGAAAGTTGATTATTATTAAGGTTACATTCGCCCGATTGCATGATTTCCTAAATTGCCCGATCTTTCATGCATTAGGGTCATTTTCGATCGATTGCACGTCATTAGGTTCCTCAAATCGCCCGATTTGTCGAGTTTATCACTTGGTTTCGCCGAGAATTCCTCAAGTCACCAAATCGACCGATTTATGCATGCTTCGATCACGGTTTCGCCCGATTCATGAAGCTTGCATGGCAAACTTTTCGATTTGTGCATGCATGGAATCGCCCGATTCCAGCATGCATTAAGTTCATTTCTGAATTCACATGCAAGTCGCCCAATTTAAGAATCGCCGCGTGCTTACGTCATCATACGATCGCCCGATTCACAAATCTAATACCTAGTTTCGATCGATTGTTCTTAAATCACTAAATCGCCCGATGCAGAGTATCAAGGCCTTCCAATCGCCTGATTGCCCATTTAAAAATCCAGTTTCGCCGAATGTTTTTAACTCTTTGGAATCACCGATTAAAAATAACACATGTAACTTCCATTCGGTCGATTTTGTCATGTCCCTAGCCTAGTTTCGATTGAAAGCTCTACATGTCTTTAGAATCGATCGAAACTTCAAATCTTCAAACATTCATATCTTCTAACCTAATCCTTACAACGATTTTTCCAGAATTCATAAACCTAGGATTTTCCTTCTATTCTAAAATCCTTAATTCAACCCAATGATCGATTCAGACCCAAGTTCCAAGCCTTAAAGCATGCTAATACTAACCAAAATTTCGTCCATCCTAAGATATTACCCAATCGTGAATCCACACCCTAAACTAGGGTTTTGGTGTCTTTCTTACATTTTAGTTCTTATGTTTTCTAGGGTTAGGATACTTGAAAAATTCCTAAGTTACGAAAATTACAAAGCTTAGGGAAGATATTTCACTTACCAAACTCAAGATCTAAACTTCGCTTGGTGTGTTCCTTGGCTAAAGTTTCTCTCGGCCCCTTCTTCTTCTTTTGGTTGAGTTTTGATATTTTTGAGGGTTTTCTTTTATTATTATTCCTTATATTGGATCCTATCTTAACGTTCATTTGATCCTACTAGATAATTAACTTAGGAAAATGGGGCTGATGTGACACTTGGTGACTAATCTTTACCCATACGCTAAGAAATCTCTATGTATTCTTTAGTCAATCGAATGTTGACCTAATTTCCTATCTCAATTCGTCCGATTCCAATTGGCACAAGAATTTCCCGATTCTTTTTTATTTTTTTCTCGGCGATTTACGGTTTCTATATGCATGGGAATCAGCCGAATTCATAACCATTGTTAGGAATATTTTAGAAGTGTCCAAAATAATTATTCTAAGTCTTGTTATTTCTTTACGATGTATTTTATATGTTATACTTTGCTTAGATGGGTTGTAGTTGTAATGGGCTTGTTAGGGGCCCAATGGGCTTAAATACCTTTAAACCCTAACTATCACTAATTGAGTTTTCCATTGTTCAAAACTCTAATACACACATACGCCTCCAAAACACTGTTCACAGGAACTTTCAAAGCTTTAATTCATTGAAGTTAATCTGTGTTTTTTGGATTATCTGGACTTTACAAGTGGTATCAGAGCAAGCGTGTAGGTGAGGAAACTTCACTAGGGAACCCAAAATCAAGATTTCAAGTTTTTTTTTGCAGGCCATTCAGATTTCGTCACATATAAGAAATCGAACTCTATAGCTGTTTATGAAGCATCTGCTAAGTGACTCAAGCAGCTACATTGCATAACTGTCATTCCTGAGAATTTTCAGATTTATTCCCGTCGAGTTTGAGATTATCTGTCCGAGATTTTGGTCCGAAAGTGAAGAACAGCTACAGCTCATCATTGGTTCTTGATTTGCAATCGGCGCCTGCGTCGGGTTTAAGGAATTCGCGAATTTACAAGAAATTTCACGAATTCTGACTTTGAAAAGAATTTCGCGAATCGGAAGTTCTAAACTTAACTTAGTGGAAATATACGGGCCGTCGGATCTTTCATAATTAATGTCTCAGATTTAGAATTTTATTTTCCACAAACTCAGATTTCACGAGTCCAACATTTTGCGAATCCTTGTCCGCAGATCAATTTGCGAACTCGTATTCCAATTCGCGAACCAGTCAGCATCGCGAATCACACATCGTCTACGAATCAGTTCATTTGATCACTTCTGCGAATCCATCTTTGACGAATCCAGTTTTCACTTCACGGACTATCAATTTGCGAACTTTCGTTTTGCGAACTCGGTTTATGTCATGAATTCGGTCACTTCGAGATTTGTTCAATTTGCGAATTCCAGATTCAATTCGCAAATCCATTTCCTTTTGCGAACTTGGTTTTTACCAACCCGCAAACCCTGATTCGTGAAACCCGATCAATCCGCAAATCCAGATCTAAACCTATTCGCAAAACAAACTACCCAATTCGTGAACAAAATCTGATCCTCATTTTACGAACTCTCATATTTATCCAATTTCACAAATTATACAAAGCTTCAAGTCAACTCTCAGTTTTGACTTTGACCAAAATTTTCGACCTAAACCTAATTTTCCTCACATTACACGTTAACGATCATATCCAAAACACAAGCAATGGACTCTTTCAGCATGGGAATGATGTTAGACCTCCCATCATCCGACATGGAGAGTACGCAGTCTGGAAGAGAAGGTCCATTAACTTCATAGAAAGCAAGGACAATTCAGAGAACTTGCTGAAATCTATTTACAATGGACCTAGGCAGTATTGGACCATAATACCAGCCACTACCGACACTACTCCTGCAAGAGAAGAACAGAGGATTTTGCGAACAGCCGACCAATGCAATGACGAAGAAAAACTACGACTAAAAGCGAATAAAATAGCCAAATCATACATGATGCAAGCCATTCCCAATGACATTTTGATGCAACTCTAATGTGGTGAAAGCGCAAAAGAAATATGGGATGCTCTTCGAATTATGATGCAGGGGACAGATGTCAACACAATGGCAAGAATGGCGAACACACTCATCTCTTATGACCGCTTTCACGCTAACAAAGGGGAAACTCTCCAAGACACTTTCCATCGATTTCTTGTCCTTCTTAACGAACTAAAGATGAATGGAGTCACAAAAAATGTAATGGAGATCAATATCAAATTCTTAGGATCACTTCATCCAGAATGGGAGGCCACTGCAATAATGATAAGACAAATGAACGACCTAACCAAAGTTAGCATCCATACCCTATTCGATTACCTCAACCAACATTCTAATCACGTAGAGAAACGACGGGAGGAGATCAAATCAGTAGGAAGCGACTCACTCGCTCTTGTGACTGAACGATCATCAAGAAAGCAATCCGAATATAAAGAAATTATCCAGTCATCACAAGTTAAAGAGGGAGGAGACTCTGATTCTGATTGTGAACTCAAGGATCTTATGAAACATGGAGACAAGGAGATCACACTCAAAGATCTTGCTAAGCAGCTCGCTTTGGTCTCGAACTTTGTGCAGAAGAAATACTATAAGAAGACTGGATCCTCTTCCAATCGTCAAAGAACATCCTCCAACTCAAAAGGAAAGACTCAAGATGAGGAAAACAACTCTGAAACTCCTCATCAAGGCGGCAAATGCTTCAATTGCGGTAAGACTGGAGACTTTGCCAGAGAATGCAGAATGCCCAAGAAAAAGGATGTCAACTATTATCGCCGGAAAGTTCAATTAGCTGAACAGAAGGAAAAAGGACTGGTCTTAATGGCAGAAGAGGATCATTGGCTTGAAGATACCTCAGACAGCGAGGATGAGAACGTGGCACTGATGGCCAAACTGGATGACGAGGATGATGGAACTGGAGCTGAAGGAAGCGAATCAGACTGGGAAACCTCCAACAACTCGGACATGGTGGAGGTAAGCGAAGCAGATTATGACTCTTTACTTAAGATGAAAAACGAATTTTTATCTTTATATAAATCCAACAAATTAGGTAAAAGAAAAATCAAAGAACTAGAAGCTAACTTAGAAAAGAATTTAGTAGTACTTGATAAATTTAGATATGATTATGCATGTGAGAAGAATCGTGTAAATGTAGCAAATGAAAGGGTTGCTAAGCTAGAAATACAAGTGGAAAAATCTGAAGCTAAAGCCAAGGATTTAGAAAAGGAAATGAAATCTCATCGAGATCAGGCAATTGACGCTACAACAAAATATGACTTACTCTGTAAAGAACGGGAAAGACTATATTCCAAACTTGGAGGAAATTTTAACCCGACGAGATCAGTCAGAACAAACGATCTTCTTGAACAAACAAGCTAACGTAGATTTCTACAATCCTTATAAGGGACTAGGTTTTGAAAACCCATGTAAGCTAAAACAAGGCATATCAAGTGCACCTTATCTTTATGATCTCAAATTCATGCAGACAGGTTGCCTGGCAAATCTCATGTCTTTTGTCAGTGAAAATGAGACATCAATACATAGTAAAACTCAAACATCATTTGACTACACAGAGTTAAATGATAGTTATAAAGAAAGAAGTTGTCCAGCAATAACTGAATTTGAGTCTGATATTCCATGTCCAAATGAAAGAGAGACCTCAGGAGTTTCGGCAAGTAAAGCACAGATAACTACATATGCAACAGGATATATGCCTGACTGCATAAAGAAAATCAGTGATCTACACTCCACTCTCGAAAGAGTGAGAAAGTCCTTTGATGAAGAAAGGCAGAAACTTCTTGAGGAAATCTCCTCACTTAAAGAAAAATTAAGATTACACACAACTCCATATACCTTAGTTTCGCATGACAAAGTTTCCTGCACTAATGCCTTGAAATTTTCAGGACCCACAAAAGAGCCATTGAAAGGTCAAGTATGGGTTAGAAATGAAGATATCTTGAAGGAGAACCGCGATCTCAATACACCTTTTGTTATTGATTATTTTCCTTTAAAAACTTCCGTACCCTCTTTATTTCGGCATGTATCGCAAAAATTATCTTTTCAATCAAAAACAAAGTTCTCCATGCATGATTAGGTCAACAAACTAACTCTCAAAACAATTCCTAAAAACAAAAATATAAAGACAAGGAAAGAATCAAAAGCAAAAGCTACCAAGGAACCTGTCAAACTTGCCAAACCTCAAAAACTCATCTCTAAGCTTAAGACAAAGAGACCTTCACTAGCGCAAAAATGGGTTCCAAAGCTTAAGACTGAAGAAACCCAAATCCCAACCCTAGAAACAATCAGTGAATCTGTGTCATCCACTAACAAAAGAAAATCTAGAGCGTCTAAACGGACTAACAAACACAACAGAGGTGGACCCATATTTAAATGGGTACCTAAAACCCTCTAGTTTTTATTTTGCAGGCCCTTCATGTGTGGTACTTAGATTCTGGTTGCTCCACACACATGACTGGGATAAAGGAACTGTTGAGCAACTACGTTGATAGGACAGGTGGGCTGGTATGCTTTTGTAATAGCAATGGAGATAGAATTCTTGGTTATGGCGATCTCATATGCAATCGACTCACAATCAAGGAAGTTTCGTACGTTAAAGGGCTGACACACAACCTCCTCTCTATAGGCAGTTCTGTGACATAGGACTCCAAGTTACGTTTCAGAAGAGAACATGCAAAATTCTCAATGCCAATGGTAACGAACTTCTCACTGGAACTCGCCGAACAAATCTATACACCATTGACATTAGAACAGTCAGACCAAAGACTAATATATGTCTGATCTCCCGCGCAACATCAGTTCAGAATAACTTATGGCACCAACGGCTATCCCATCTAAATTTCAAAACTCTCAACAAGCTGGCGACTAACAAATTGGCTATTGGACTTCCACCACTGAAATATCAAAAGGAACATTTGTGCCCGGCTTGTGAGAAAGGAAAAATGAAAAAGGCAACTCATCCTACAAACACACAGCATCGACTCAACATCCACTAGAGCTATTACATATCGACCTTTGTGGCCCAATGCGAACAGACAGTATCAGTGGAAAGCGTTATATTCTGGTTGTTGTAGATGACTATTCACGCTATACTTGGGTCCGATTCCTCCGGACAAAATCAGAGACAGTTGACCACATTCCAAATCTCATTAGGACAACGCAGAACTTGCTACAGCGCAATGTTAAAGTAATTCGATCTGACAATGGCACAGAATTCAAAAATCAACAACTCAGTGAATTTTAAGACTCTCTAGGGATTACCCAACAATTCTCTGCTGTCCACACGCCTCAACAAAATGGAGTCGTAGAAAGGCGCAATCTAACTCTTGTAGAAGCTGCCCGGACGATGCTTATACAATCTTCACTACCTCATTTTCTTTGGGCAGAAGCCATGAACACCGCCTGCTATACTCAGAATCGAACCAACATTCATCTAAGATTTGGAAAGACTCCTTATGAATTAATAAACGAAAGATTACCCAACATTGCTCACTTGAGGATTTTTGGATGCAAATGCTTTGTCGCAAATGACCGAGAAGACAAATCTAAGCTTGATCCAAAGGCTATTGAAGGAATTTTTGTGGGCTACTCTGCGCAATCCAAGGCTTATAGGGTATATCTTCGTGAAAGGTGAATGATCATTGAAAGTGTAAACGTCACTTTTGATGAGGGTGTAGAAACTCAATCTGGACTAAACAGCTCAGGACCCGAATCCACACAGCTAGGTTTTACTCAATCACGAATGGAATTAGGAGAGTCCTCGAGTGGTGCTTCTGAAAGCATTAGTTCAGAACCAGAATTAAAGAAAGCAAGGCAAGATCAACAACATGCAGCTGATGAATCTCGTCACAGCCACCCAACATGCTTCAGTCAACAAGCTCAAGAAGAGATGGATCTGGATCAACTATTTGAACACATGTACATCTCTCTAAATCAAAACAAGCCAATCATTGATTCCTCTCCACATACAGAACCCAGTGCTAGTCCATCACCTCCTGAATCCGAAACTATTCCTGAACAAACATTTCCACCCTCAAACACATAAACCTCAATCCCAGCAACACATACAGAGGACTCACTAACTTCCGCTTGCAACACTTATGCTTCTGAGATTGAGTATCCACTAAATGAGGGACTGGAAATAGATAATACAACGCTACCTCATGAGAAGAAATGGATTCGCAGTCATCCAGCAGATCAAATAATTGGAGATCCCACTACTGGAGTAAAGACTAGAGTTTCGCTGATAAATGAGTGTAACTTTACCTGCTTCTTGAGCCAAACAGAACCTACTAGAGTAATAGATGCACTACGTGACCCGAACTAGATAGTAGCTATCCAAGAGGAAATCAATCAGTTCGAGCGTCTCAAGGTCTGGAACTTAGTTCCTCGTCCAAAAGGCAAAACAATAATCGGAACAAAATGGGTGTTTAAAAACAAGAAAGATGAGGATGGTGTTGTAATCCGTAACAAGGCTCGACTTGTAGCTAAGGGTACAATCAGCAAGAAGGAATTGACTATGATGAAATTTTTGCCCCTGTAGCCAGAATTGAAGCCATCAGACTGTTTCTAGCATATGCAGCACATAAAGACTTTACTGTCTATCAAATGGATGTAAAGACTGCCTTCTTGAATGGGATTTTGAAGGAAGAAGTATATGTCTAACAGCCAGACGGATTTCTCAATCATGAAAATCCGGATTTCGTCTACAAACTCGACAAGGCTCTATATGGGCTAAAGCAAACACCAAGAGCTTGGTACGAGGTCTTGTCTGACTTCCTTCTCAACTCAGGCTTCACAAAAGGAAAAATTGACACCACACTGTTCGTTAAAAAGGCTGGTCCCAATATCATGCTTGTGCAAATTTACGTGGATGACATCATCTTCGGATCTACAAATCCAGAACTCTGTGTCGAATTCAGCACGTTGATGAAATCACAGTTTGAGATGAGTATGATGGGGGAAATGTCATTTCTCCTTGGATTGCAAATCAAGCAACTTCAGGATGGGATTTTATTAAACAGTCAAAGTACATTCACGACATCCTCAGAAAATATGGGATTGACAAGAGCAAATCTTCCAGTACTCCAATGTCAACCTCATGCACCCTTGATGCAGATCACTTGGGCGAGCCTGTAGATCCAACGCATTATAGAGGAATTATTGGGTCTCTGCTTTATCTCACTGCCAGCCGACCAGATATTCTCTTTTCCACATGTTTATGTGCTCGATTTCAAGCCAATCCAAAGGAGTCACATCTCCATGCTGTCAAGAGAATATTGAAGTATCTGAAAGGAACACCAAACCTTGGACTTTGGTATCCTAAAAACTCAGGTATAAAACTAATAGGATACTCTGATGCAAATTTCGCAAGATGCAGACTGGACAAGAAAAGCACATCAGGCAACATCCAATTTCTTGGACATAAGCTTGTCTGTTGGGCTTCAAAGAAACAAAATTGTGTGTCAACTTCCACGGCAGAAGCAGAATATGTGGCTGTCGCCAGTTGTTGCTCCCAAATTTTGTGGATTAGAACCCAACTACGAGACTACGAGTTTGATTTCAATAAAATTCCTATTTATTGTGATTCTAAAAGTGCCATAGCAATTACTTGCAATCCTGTTCACCACTCACGCACTAAGCACATAGACCTACGTTATCATTTCATAAAAGACCAAGTAGAAAGAGGCATAATAGAAATGTATTTTGTTAATACGGAGATTCAACTAGCCGATTTGTTTACAAAAGCATTGGATGAGAAACGATTCCAATTCTTAGTGGCAAAACTGGGGATGTTGAATCTCAATCTTTAATTTCGATTATGCTTCCCTACGTTTCATTATGTGTCTATCTGCTCTGTTTTAAGTTCTACAGCTCTGTGCGTGTTTCTTTGTTAATTATTTTTCTCTCTCTCTAGTTTTTAGTTTATTTCCACTAATTATTTTTTTCTTCTTGCTTTCCAATAAGTCGATGTAAAGCCAATGCTGATGGCATTACATCGAGGGGGAGAAATGCGATATCCATGCATCGAGGGGGAGTAAGTAATTTATTAATTAAATGCTTTAAGATTCTCGATAGGCATATTATTTAGGGGGAGTTTGGGGTAACTATTCCAAAGTTCCAAAACATTGAGGGGGAGTAATTATTTTCGCTTAATTTATATTCCAGAGTTACACGAGTCTCTCAGAAATGCGAAAAACAATCTCCAAATACATAATACAAATAGGATAAGCTTACAAAACATTCTTAAACAACTCTCAAAACAATTCTCAACGAGCTTTCATGAACTCTCAAAATACTCAAAACAATCTCAAAAACTAGCACGTCCAATGAGCGCCCAGAACAGAACAGCTAGTAAGACGACGATTAAACACAACAGAAGAAAAATAAGAAACGCCAGTTTATCTATGTTACGCTCAAAGTTACGCCTTAACACCACATGTTCCTCAGATTCATATACTTGCTGCTGCATCCAGTCCATTTATCCCTGCGAGAATGATGAAAATGTGAGAGTTAGTTTGCGACAACTTATGAAATTATGAATTTGGTTCGAGTTCTGTCTATTTATAGGCACAATATGAACGATAACATCATTAATGCTCCAACCAACATAATCAACGGGCAAGACGATTTTTTGACTTGAGGATGCCGCAAAAGAAAGCGATGTTTTCTTTGTCGATTTTCGAAATTTGGCTCAGATAAATCATTCTTGAGAAACTCGTAGATTTGAAATTTTATGATTTTATAGTCAAATTAACGTCTTAAGGCTAAGTTTTTTTTTTTCTTAAATTTTTGATTAAAAATTTCGTATTTTCAGTTTTGGGAAATTTATGAACTTTATTATATTTTTTTGCGAAGTGCTAATTCGTGAATCCTCTCAAACTCGAATCCTCTCTAATTCGCAAATTTACTTTCCCGAAGTCACTGATGGTACACTTCGCAAATCGGTTCAAATGCTGACCAGTCAAAATTGTCAACGCAAATTCGCGAATCAAAAGTGGGCCTTCACCTTAAAATTTCGCGGCCCAAATCTAAATTTTCTCAGCCCGCAAAACTTACTTAAACCTAATTCGCAAAATCGCCAAATCAGATTTCACGAACTCAAAAGAAAAGTCTACGAACTCTCCTCAAATTTCCTTTCTGTACTCACCAGATCCTACTTCCCTCACTGTCTTCTCTTACACACTCACCAACTTCGTCGTGGTAAGAAACCCAACCTCTAACTCTTTTTCAGTGATTTTTGCTTTTGCAGGTATCGATTTCATCCGGGAGAAAAGTAACGATTTTTTTTTAAAATCAGTTCGGATTTTTGCAAATCAGTTCGAATCTTTGCATTAGGACGCTCTAAGTTTACAGTTTTGTTGGAAAAATCATCATCCTTTAATTTCTTTTTTTTTTTAAAGTCTGGGTTCTGTCGGAGAATCGTCGAATTTTAAATATAGGGTTCAAATAGTTTTAAAGAAAACCAACTTTTTGATCCTTCAAAGTTTTTTTGCGAATCAGAAATGTGTTTTGCGAATTCCTTTATCTTTTGACCAAGTCAAATCTGCGAAGAGCCTTTCACTTCTTCAATAGGACTGCGAATTCCAGTTTTAAGTTTCGCGAATCTGACTGATTTGACCAATTCGCGAAATACCATTTTCCAAGTCAATTCGCAAAATTGTCGAGTTCGCCATGTGACCAAACCAATTCGCAAATTTTCAAGTTCGCCAAACTTCTTTAGCTTTTGCCAAAGTCTTTTTGCGAAGTGCGTTTTGCGAATCCGTTTATTTACCCGCAAAATTTCATACGTATTCGCAAAACCTTTTAATCAAATTCTTTCGAATTCCAAATTTCGCGATGTCCAAATTTGACCAAGTCAATCCTTTCAAACTGATTCGCGAAACTCTACAAAACTTTGACAGCAGTTCGCAAACCACACTTAGCAAACTTTTAAACTAATTTTTCCACTGATTCGCGAAAAACACTTGGAAAAATTTCGACAACTTTCTCAAATCACAATTTGGCCAAATAGTGATGGGCCGAACTCAATCTCATTTCCGTACAAATTAACAAGTCCACACTATTCATGAGACATACACATGTTTATCTATTATCCTAATCCGTTTTCTCTCGTGATGCAGTTTACGCAGGATTTTCCGGTGTAAAAAAAACAAAAAATAAATAAATAAATAAATAACTATATATATATGATGACAACACCGGTCGATCTTGTGTTTGCAACTTCAAAATGGATCGTGATCAAGGACAATAATTATCAACTTGACCCGAGTACCTTCAAATGTCAGGACAAGATCATCCCATCCATTTTGAGGAATCATCACCTTGGATACATTTTCTCAGCTTCTGTCCAAGTCCCCACAGTCTACCTTCAACAATTCTGGGGAACCATGACGACTAAGATTGCCCAGGATAACAGCATCTCCTATGAAGCTCAGATTGCAAATGAAACCGTCAGGATCACAAAAGAGTTCATACAGCAAATCCTTCGCCTACCCAGTCAACCTGAGTACGAACATGAGGCATCCGAGGACGAGCTCATAACTGATATGCTCCGAGTGGGTTACTACTCATCACTTGAGTTTGTTTCCCGTTTTCAGCAATCAATGATTCTACACCCATGGCGAACCCTTTTTGCAATTGTCAACAAACGCTTCTCACCCAAGCACTCCGGCTGGGACAGATGCAATCTCACGATTCTTCGGATCTTCCATGGGATCGCCTTCCATAAGAATTACGACTATGCCAAACTGATCATCTCGGACCTGGATGATCAGCTTCACCAAAGATCAAAGTCAAAAGCAAAGAAGCCACAGAACCTGCCCTATCCCCGGTGGTTCTCACTAATGATCCACCATTTTCTGACCACAATACCTGGGTACCTCCAAGACCAGCAAAAGAGAACTACAGTCCACCCAAACTCAAATTTCTGCAAAAAGGGAAGACTGATGTGAATACTCAAGAACAGCCATGCCAATCCCACTAGAATTACTAGCCCTAGCAAACCCAGACAAAATCGAAGCCTACAGACAAAAATACAATGTGTATATCCCCACGACTCTGGAAAACCCCCCCAGAGTCTGTCCCAGGGGATAGTGAGAGAGCGAGGGAGGCAGCGAGGGAGGACCTGAGAGCACCCTTAGAACAACCGATAGTACCTCCACAATCCCAACCGACCCAACAACCAATCATTCCTGATCAACCTCACGAGGAACGACCATCAACAGAGCAACCAGAACAACCACGAATTGTCGTTCCCATGTTAGAAACAATCGAAATTTCCCAGTCAGATACAGCCGGGTCACCCCCTAGGATAGGAGACGCCGCAGTCGACCCAACGGCGCAAATGCAACCTGCACCAGACCATTCACCTGCCTCCCAACAGGCACGTGTCTCAAAATCCCTAGAACCTCCCCAAATACCTGTCAGCTCGGCTCTTGTGTCCACTCCACAACAAATAATCACCATCCCTACGACACAGCCCGAGTCTCAGCCTGTCCCTCAGGCATCAACGCCCATAGAAGAGCCTCAGATTGAGGCCCTTCGAGGATTGGACGGAAGCCTCTCGGATGATGATGATCTCAGCAGCACAGCATCCGAGAGCCACCGACCAGAACCTAGTTCTGAACGAGTGCTAACGGGAATTGGCCCCGGCGAAAGCTCCACGCAGCCCATCTAATTGATGTGCCCGTAACAACCCGAGCACCATCTTTTATAGATGTGTCGCAAGGAGAGGTTGGAAGACCCGTGGAAACTGAAGTCCATCAGACTTTGTTGACGAGGGCCGCCGTACAGAACCTAGTTCTGAACGTGTGACAACGGCTAACCCTAGTGGCGCCGAAACAACTTCTGCTACCCCTACCGACGTGACGACAGCCTACCTGGAGAATCGCCTCTTTGAGTTCTTAGAAACCGTCACCTCCCAAGGGTTCGAGGATTCATTAGCGATGCCATGAAATCAGCCTCCACTGACAAAGGAAAGACCCCCATGGTAGAACACCAACCGTCGCAGCCTCGCATCATTTCACTACCACCACCACGAGTAACCAACGAACCCAATCCATATAATATGCCTCTCCTTGAGCTCTTTGACATTGGAATCTCTCGCCTCATGCAACTCGACAATCAGCGGACTCCTCAAAAAGAAGATCTGTACAGAAAACTGATTGCAGGTGGTGTCATACCTAACCCAGCTACCTGCCATGAAGAAGGTTCAAGGCCGAAACGACGTCATGACGATCCTGACGATCAGGATCACCCTGAGGGGGAGAAGAGGCAAAGAATCAAGTCTCCGGTCACTCGCGGCGGACGAGGACGCGGGGTTCTAACTCGTGGAGGCGGCTCTTCCCGACAATCCAACCCACCACCAAGGTCCTCTAGGGGCAGACAAGCTACGCCAGGGCCGAACCAGACAACTTCCCTTGGCGAAGTAGGGTCTGGCTCTTTGAGGATTTCCACCCAATCAGTCCAAACAACCACAACCCCACATCTCACAAGCCAGATAACTCCCCAATCTTCCATCCCATCCCTTCAATCGACAATCCAGACACTTCAGTCGAAGAACTTTGCAATCCACATGATGTTGTGGAGAGGTACATCTTTGGCGAGGAATGGAGAACTCACCCTGTTAACCCGACTATGGCCAGAAACCTTATGGACAATGCTAGATACTTTCTCTCGAAAGCTAACATTAGTCTAATTCGCCTTGAAGATGAGGAGCTCGAGGAAGGTGAAGACTATGAAGCAGAGATACCAGAACTTCCCGAACTTCTCCGACACACGGTCATAGACGAGGATTGCCCTCCAGATACACACAAAGGAATAGACGAGCTACAACTTCCATGGAAAAACGTGAAGGTTAATGCTCCTTATCAAGAAGAAATACGAAGGAAAATCTGGAGGAGGGAAGATAAGATCTTGAAGGTGGATGAGCTTGACCTCAGAGGTTTAACGCACTTCTCACGACCAAAAGCCGTTCAGTACCTGCTTTCTATCCGTCGAACACTGATGTTCAGAGGAATAGGAATGAACGTTGATGATCTCCGAAGACTTGAGGCAAAACGACCCAGAATCAAACAAATTCTGACTGTTCGAAAGGAGCGATTTGGAGACATTGATTTCCCTATTTACATTGTACGACGTGAAGATGATTCAGCTGAAGAACTGAATGAAGGGGATCTCTCCTACCTCAGAGGTGAAGACATTGATCAGTTAGTAGGAGATTATAGGAGGCTTGGAGTACTCAGGACACCAGAATTAAGGATGGGTTATGCCTCATTAAAAAGATTCATGCTGCGTCAAGTCAAGTTCAACTCTACACATGACCTCCAAATGGCACTTGAAAGTAACATAAAAAGAGTGAATCTCTCGAAGCCCTCCTTTGAAGCACCTGAGTCAGAGAGTTATGGAGAAGGCCATATTTTTTACGGAGAAGACCCCTCAGTAATCTACATCAATTACAAGGGAGAAAAGAGACTGATGAGAACTTCAGAAATCCACAAGTTCTGTGATGGAACTCTCCGTATTATTCTTGCTAAGCTCAAGAGGATCGTAGAGGAAATGAGAGAAGTAGAATCCGAAGTACAAGAGAAGTATCATAAGATGATCGAAATCATCTCCGACAAAATCTCCTTTCGTAGAAGATTGAGATCATATGAATTAAGACTTGGACTCAGAAGATCAGCCTACGAACTTCTGGAACCTCCGCCTCCTCCTCGCTCGAAGAAAAAGAAGACTTGAAGACTTAGATAGGCTTATTTGGAATTTGGACACTTAGGGGGAGAATGTTAGGAATATTTTAGAAGTGTCCAAAGTAATTATTCTAAGTCTTGTTATTTACGATGTATTTTATATGTTATACTTTGCTTAGATGGGTTGTAGTTGTAATGGGCTTGTTAGGGGCCCAATGGGCTTAAATACCTTACAAGGTATTTAAGCTTAAACCCTAACTATCACTAATTAAGTTTTCCATTGTTCAAAACTCTAATAGACACATACGCCTCCAAAACACTGTTCACAGGAACTTTCCATTGTTCAAAGCTTTACAACCCTTATGGTATCGGTCGATCCTATCTCGTGTTGGGTACAAATCGCCCGATTTTATGTCTTCTAGAACTCGGCGATTCCTTCTCAATGTACACGAGAATCGGCTCGGCAATTTGATACTTATTGGCATCATAATCGGCCGATTTAAGCTCATGTTGTTTCATCATACATGAATCGCCCGATTCCATCCCTACTTGCTCAAACTCGACTATTTGTCCTCCTCATGCCACGTGTAATTGCTATCTAAAATTTCTTAAGTCCTCATGCCATCACTTAAATCATATAACACATAATCATGGGATCATATAAGCACATACAATACCGTAAACATATTTCATGAAATCACGTAGGTCATATAATTCACATAATCTGTACGCAAAATTTATTGGCCATCCTACCTAAGGGACTCGGGTATTACAGTCTTGAGGTCTTGACTTATCACTAGTTTGCTAGGCCCGTCTTGCTGGTGGCATGGGTCAGCTGCAAAATGCAGTCTTGACTTTTCGATGCGATTGCCGGTTGAACCGCGGAGCGGGATTTACGTTCTCGATTGAATTCGAGGTTAACGACCTATGGCAAGTTTAATGTGCGGGAATTCATCCAAGTCTCTGGCCAGAGTATATAACTAACTCGCGATAGTCGTAGAGGGCAGTTTAGGTATTTTCACAGACTTAAACGACATAGAGTCGAGTTCTGTAAGTTTGACTATGCGTGACTTTCACTCGACTGGGACAAACGTAAAGGGTTTATACGTATGAAGAAAATCTACGGTCGCTTCGTGGATTATGATTTGATCAAATTCGTACTCAACTTCGGATCTGTTCGGTACCACGGGGCTGGCTAGGTGAATACCGAACTCCTAGATACTACCTAGGCCGGTTGAGACGAACCAAGAGAGTCGGGCTTAAAAGGGTAACCGACACAACGTCATCACCAGAGAGAGAGAAAAGGCTAGGTACTAGATTGAGACATTAGGGTTTGAGGCTTGGCCAAAATCCTGATCGGCCAAAAACACTAAGTTTGACTAGTGAGGGGTAAAATGGTCTCTTCACCTCACGAGATATTTTTGAAATAAAATATTGGATATTTAATATTTAATATATATCCGATATATGTATATATATATATATTTTATTTGATTCCAAATTAATAATGCTATTTCTCTAAGACAATAATAAAGTTTTAAATCTAATTTAAATCATATACTGGTCGCGCATACATAGGGCTTGGCTTGGCCCATTTAAAAGTCCAAATTCGATTTCGGCTCGGAAATGTGTTAAATTTGTCGTGATGCATGTTATTTGAATAACGTAGTGATTGATTGGGGATTAGGTTCTGTTTTTTCCGGGTGATATGTTAAGGGTGACAAGGTCCCCTCATGTTGTACTTTACAGTTTTATTAGATAAGACGGGCATTTTTATCTGGGATAGATTCCCCGTCATAGACTATTGTAGTTTTGTTATGACAGCCGTACGAGTGTCGATCGAGAGGAACCCGAACGAACGAGCTGGTAAACGAGTCGTCCGTTCGAGCAAAGCCCAAAGACGTAGAGTCTTATTGTTTTGTACAATTAGGATAGAACTAGAAATATCCACGATCTTTCATATTTACATTAATAGGTTGAAACTATGTTTATTATTAATGTCCATTATGTGCGTGTTGGTTTGGAACGTGATAATGTGCATAATGTGCTCGTGCTAAAACTGTGAGGATTCTCCCGAGGATAGACCTTTAAATATCAAGTGAGTAAAGGGGCTAGGCTCCTGTCTTCTATCAACTCCGAAAACATTACGACTTAGGGTACGGTTTCGGTTGACCGACTTACGGAGCCAAAACCCTCGCCTTTGCATGAACGGGTATGGATGCAATTATGAATTGCCGTTCACCAACCACTCTTCACCCTCTAACAAAGAGTTATCCTACGGGGGGATGAAGTTCACGGAAACGTGGAAGGTGTGCAGGACGTTGATAGGTTGCACCTTGGACAGTCATTCCCAATATGTTTCGAGTTACGGCTGAGGGACCCTGGCTGAGACGAAGACGTTAAATCTTCTGTGGGACATAAACGTGTGGGACACGACCTCGGCTAACCAAATGAGCCAATAAGCTGTTAAGTTGAGGTTAGTTTGTTGTAGCGTGGGGAACTCAACGCCACTATGAAACCACTCAACAACGTTTCCGAAATACATAACGGAAGAAAGGATTTCGAGAAAAATAGTGGGAGTCAGACGACAAGTTAAAGTCCTAATTTAGTCTGATTAAACACTACAAACCCCAACTATCTTGTTGGTCCCGATTACACCAAACAAGGAATCAAAGAGGCTTTGATGGAATGAAAAAGGGAGAGGTTCTCACCTTCAAGTGTGTGTATTGTGTGAAAAATAGGATAAGCCTTTTGATCTTTGATTACTTTGAAATTAGTGTTTGTAAAACCTTATATACCACATTAACCCTAGGTATATTAAGGCCCAAACACTGAAAATTTAATAATTACATTCTTGTCCAAAGCCCAAGCTACAAGGATAATTACAATATTAAACCCAAGACTTAAACTATTGACACAATTTATAAATATCCTAATAATCTCCCCCTTTGTGTCAATTGTTGGGAGTCTTGGATCTTGGGCGTTGTGATGGTGGATTAGCGAGTGTGTGTTTCGCGAAGTCCTAGCTTGAACTTGAAGGCGCGGAGATTCCTTCGAAGCACGATTCGATCAGCTATAGCGTCAATGAACTTCGCGAACTTGGATCGGCAGTGTGGGTCTTCTTCCGAAAGGATGCGGCAAATCCTCATGAGTTTGTCTTGGATGATGGTGAGCGTCCCATCCGAGAACTTTGCCACTTCGGAGCAGCGCAGCAGCCTCATCTTTCCCTTGTAGTTCGAGTAGGCGACCGCCGGATCATCTCCGTCGATCACATCGCCTTCTCGGTAGTCGTCCGCGTTTTTGAAAGATGGGCGAGTCAGGTTCACCTTCTTCAGGTTGTGCTCCACCGCCATCTGCAGATCGTGGGTGGCGAAGAATCTGACCTGTCGGAGCATGGGGCGCTTGAGAGCTACGTAGCCCATGGTGACCGGTTCGGCCCGTACGAGATGTCCAGAACTTCTGAGGACGAGTCTGAACTGCTTCATGGATTCCAGCATGTTGTACAGATCACCCAAGCGCAGAAATTTGAAGTCCGCCTCGCTGACTTCACTGTAGCTCTCATCCTGCCTCATTACCGTGAACACTGGATAGTGGACACGTCCTTTCGACTCTTGGCGAAGGTCAGTGACTTTGCAGATGGGGGCCCGATTCAATTCCAGAGCGATGTTTTCCTCATTGGACAGCGTCCTCTTTGTGCACTTGTGGCAAAGAAGGCTCCATCGATAGAGCTTCTTCTTTTCCTCGCTCCAATTTTGGATGTTCATCAGCTCGTATTCATCGGAGGCCGTGATGATTTGCTCCTTGCGCCGCCAGATCCTCTTCCTGATCTCTTCTTGGAAAGGCGCAGTGATCTTTTTGTTTTCCACGGTGCCTCAGGTATATCCGCAGTGGGTACATCCGGTTGAGCAGCAGGAGCCTCAGCTTGCTGTGCTTGAAATTCTAGGATGTTCTCGAGCTCGGCAGGTTCAGCGTCGTACTCCTCCCCGTTCTCGTTGTCTGCAGTATTGATCAGCGTGAGTGAAGCTTCCTTTAGCAGACGTCGAGCATTTTCCACCAACTTCCTGGCTGCTACTGCATCGGCGGGTGTGTACAGCCATTCATCGTTAAAGATGTAGGCCTCAATCTCGTTCTGTGCACAGTAGACGTCCTCGGAAGCCACGTTGGAATCAGTATTGAGAGGGGTATGGCTGTGTGGTGGCGAGGGTGTTGCGTCGGAGGAGTTTGTGGATTGTGGGGATGGTTGTGGTGGAGATTCTGGTGGCTCGGTTGTGGTGATGGTTTTGGCGAGGATGATTTGGGTGTCGGGTGGTGGAGATGTGGTGGTGGCCTCTAACGTCGATGTGACAGTTAGAGGTTCTGAGATGGTAGGTGGAGAAGGTGTGGTGGTGGTCTCTAACGCCGATGTGACAGTTAGAGGTTCGGAGACGGTAGTAGGTGGTGGTGAGGGTGATTTGGCTAGTGACTCGGGGTTAATAGGGTGGGCTTTTTGGCTAGTGGGGTGTGAGGTTTCTGTTGCGGGCGTCGTTTCAGGTGCAGAGGAGGAAGGCGGCGTCGATTGTACGGGTCCTTGAGTTTGTGAGGCTTGCTGCCTATTCTCCCCCTCGCGGCGATCTTGATCATCGTCTTGATCGTCGCGCCTGATCCCGCTAGACTCGCCTTGAGTGCGGCAAGTCATGGGTTGAGTCATTATTTTCTTCATTTGCTGTTCCTCCTCGTCGAGTTCAACCATTGACTCGAATCTTGCTCGTAGGATGTAGAAGAGCTCCTTTGCGGAAATGGAGGAGAGAACAGCTTCTGCGTCCACATTTTGCGTTGGTGGTGGCGTCTCCGGAGCCACACCTTTGCCTTTGTCGATGGTGGACGCATCAAGACGCGCATAGACTTTGTCGAGGATGGACGTCTCAAGAGTCTTTGCAAACTCTTGAAGACGAGTCTGTAGCGCGGTCTCGGTGACGAACTGGGGTAAGTTTAACAAGTTGGAATCACGAAGAAATCCAACTGTCACCGAATCGGAGAAGATGGCCGATCGGCCACCCGTTTGCACAGGACGGGAAAAGACGGGGTCACTAAGACTTCCCGTTGGCATCATCGATGAGACAAACTCAAACGAATGATGGCCTAGGCTCACGGTTGTTGTTATGTTGGCCGTGCTAGGTCTTTCGCTCTCAGTCACATAGACATTATCGAGCGTTCTGACAGAATCACGAAGACTCTGTAGTGCGGTAAAAGGTGTATGTGTCCTAGAAACGTATGAAATTATGGGGAGTGAGGGCACTAGACTCGAAGTGATTGAAGAGGATGCAGTCTGAGGCGAATGACTGCTTGTTTCAACATCGACTATCTCCAAGTGGGATGTCGATGGCATACGTGGCTCCTCGTGGAATGAAATATCTTCCTGTAGAGAGGAAGATAAGTGGATTGGTGGGGTCGTTTGCGTGGTTGAGCCAAACGCCACGTCTTCTACTTGGGAGGTGAACACATCACCTCCTGTACCTATGGGTTGGTCTCGGCTTGTCTGTGACTGAGGAGGTCGATCATGTTTTGTTTCGATCGATGCTCCGTGGGGCGGCTTACGTCATCCTCACGCGACCGTTTTTTCGGTTCGTGGGTGGAAGAGGATGCGGCGCGACTCGATGACTTTTTAGAAGTGGTGGTGGGGTTTTGGCTAGTCCCGGGGTTAGGAGCAGTGGGGTTGATCTCCTCCATAGGGACAATGGATAGTGGACGGGGGCTTTCGCGAAATGAGGCGGTGGAGGCACGATATTCTCGGTCGTGCGGATTGGTCGGGTCTGCATAGGCGAGAACGTCGTCCGGGATTATCATTGCGTGTTGATCTTTCGCCGTAGTGCTTTTCTTAGCGAACTTCTCGACAGTGGGGATTATGAAGTGTTCGGTTGCCGGGCGGGTGTGGATGTCGGTGGAGAACAGGCGGAAGTGTTTGATGAGGGCTGGAAGCCACCACATGTAGGGTACGAAGCGGTTCGTGACACCCTTGGCGATTTCCCGATCGCGACGTTGAATCATGGAGACGAGATCCATCCATATGACATCGGCGTAGTTATACTTGCGGTTGTGGGTGATGCCGGTTAGGATGGTGAGGATTTGGTGGTTCCCACTGTCCTGGCCGGCATGCTTCCCTGACATGCACTTGTTCAGTAGGAGATATAATGTTCGCCAGGGTTGAGGAAGGTTGCGTGTAGTGACTTCACTGAGAACGAGTGGGCCTTTCTTTTTCTTAGTTTCAGGTTGATAGCCCAATCTGTCGATGTCCTCGATGAGTTGTTCATGAGTTGGTAGTGGGTCATATGGTGAGTAGACAGGGAGTTGAAGCACTTCTTGGACAATCTTGCGAGTGAGGACCACTGTTTCTTGATCGATTTTGGCGGACATTGTTTTAGCAAGGTGGTGTGGTCCAGCTATCTACAAGGTGTGCCAGAACTGTTGGAGATAGACTTGAGCTTCGGGCTCGCCATGAGAGAGGGCGTGTCGGAGGGGATGTCCTTTGAGGATCTCTATGATAATGGGGGCATCGCACCGAAAGTTGTCTAAGTCCACCATGTGGTTGTTTGGTATCAGGGCAGCCCATTGACTTGTTGGGAAGACCTGCTCGATCGGTGGAACATAGGTTAGCGTATTGAGTTCGATGCGAGCGATGTCCATTTGGATTGCTGCCGCCTCAAGTGCTTCAATTGTATCTTGATTTTTGTTGGTCATATCTGTGCTTGACAGTAATTATAACATGATTAGTACGGTTTAAATTGCGAGAACATGGATATAAGTGAGTCCTGGGTAAAACAATAAAAGGAGACATAAAAGTGCCCAAAATAGTAAAGATAAAAATAAAAATTAAAATTAAAGCTAACTTAGAGTCCTATTGAAATAAAGTTGTTAAGATTGAATGATGGTCATTTTTCTTCTCTATTCGTTACGATGACAAACCCGTTAATTACACTCTTGGAGAAACATGTTTGGTGGGACCGAACTATGTAGATTGGCTCAGAAATTTGAGGATCATCCTCAAATTTGAGGAAAAGGTTTATTTCTTGGACATTCAGGAGCCAGAGTCACCCACAGCTGAATCCACTGATGAGGGGATTGTAGTCCACGATAAGTTGGTTGAAGATTCAGCGAAGGTGCACGCTTACATGTTTGTTGCGAATTCTAGGTCCAAGGGAATGAAGAAGAAGTCGAACAAGATAGGCGTGGCTAAGGGTAGAGTCGCCTAGAAGGCGAAGACCAAGAAGGTCGAGAGGTCGGGCGAAGCCCACGGATAAGTGCCTCCATTGCCAGCAGCTGGGCCATTGGAAGCGTGACTGTCCCAAGCTAGAGGCATCCGACGCCTCATGTAAACAATTAGTTTTTGAAGCTAATTTTTTTTGTGTATTCTACTTCGTGGATACTTGACTCAGGGGCTAGTTCCCAAATTTGTGTTTTGAACCAAGGTCAAGAACGAAGTAGGAAGCTTCGAGCTGGCGAGGTCTCGATCAACGTAGGTAGTGGACATAGTGTACCAGCTACACACGTGGGATCGAAGACCTTAGTCTTATCGTCATTACATTGTTTAGAATTTTCCGACGTTTTGGTTTTGCCAAGGGGCTTAAAAAACATTATTTCGATTCCTATTTTGAGCAGGCTGGGTTATGAGTTTCGATTTATTGGTAATGTTTGCCATATTTATTTTAGAAATAAAAATGTCGGAAGTGCGACATTAATAAATGGTTTATATTACGTCAACTTAAAAGACAATATAAAAATTGTAAATGCAATCACCAAATCATCGACTGGGTCGAACAATCGATACATCTGCCACCTATGACAAGGTCACACAGCAGAAGCGAAGATTGAACAGATGGAAAAGGGCGATCTAAAAGCACGTATAATATTCAAAGGAGAACAATAAATGAATCAAAGACGAGGCGATTTTTGAACATTACCTACGCGCGCCTCCTTTAATCTCTTCGGCCACCACTGTTTCCGGCCCAAACCCTAGTGTGGAGGCCGGCCGGTGGTTGTTTTGCACCTAGGCGACGTGAGGAGCGATGAATTTTGGGGATTGGATCGAGTCTTATCGCAATCGAGGGTTAGGATTTACTTTTTCATTGGATGTCATCTACATCGGATGGATCAGCGGCGGCTGATCGGCAATCTTGCACCATGGTCATGGTGAAAATGGACAGGGCGGGCCAGGGATCACCATCGGCGGCCCATGCTACGGCGGCGACTGACGTTCCCAATTGCGCTGTTGCTGATCGAGGATTTGGACTGCAACCTACCAATCTGATTCCGCCGGGTCTGATCGTGGGTTCTGATCTGACGGCATCTGCACGGGGATTGCCAGATCTGATGGCGCTGAAGGCGGCATATCTCGTCTTCGCTGAATGTTTTGGCGAGGCACGGTTCTATGACCTGATGGACCATGTGCATGGACCGAACCAATTACGAGCACCTGTTGTTTCTGATGCTCCGTCGGCGCCGGTGGTGGAACCCTCGGAACCGCTATATCAGCGCGGGTCACCTCCACGGCTTGAGGGAGGGGCTGTCCTGCTCAAGGGTATTCCGAAGAACCCGTCGTGGCTAACCCGACTAGTTTCCTGGGGACGACCGGCGATGCCGCCGCCACGAGGGCTGACAGGGAGGCGGTGCATGGACATGGGGTCGACTAATGATGATGAGCAGATGGATGCACACATCCTCGCTGAAGAGCCTAGAGGGACAGACCTGAGTGATTCACCGCCACCTAGGGTTTCTGATTTGAGGGTGGCAAACACGCCTGAGAAGGACGGCACCGCCACGACGATGGACCAACCTGCTGTGGCGATAGACTCTCAGGTACCTCAAGCTTTTGTCACGACGACTTCAGTGCCGAAACACGTGCCGTCGTTTGTCTCGTTTGACGGGTGGGCCAAACCGCCTTATGCTATCATATAACCCTTCAACACTTGTGGCTGATTCAGTCCCAGTGGTGGCCCCATCGTGGGAGGTTGCTAAGAAAGGGTTACCACGTTGGGCGAACACCTTGGTTGGATACTTTATCGGGAAGAAGCCGTACTTCCCGTTTGTCGAGCGTTTCTTACGCTCTTCGTGGAGGGGATTACTAGAAGTCCGGGCAACTACAAATGGTTTTTTCAAGTTTCGGTTTGAGTCAGAAACGGCAATGAAGGCAGCTCTCGAGGGAGGTCCGTGGTTGATGCAAGGTCAACCGCTACTGTTGGAAGTTTTGCACCCGGGCATGTCTCTAGAGAGGCGGGAAATCAGCGGGATTCCACTTTGGTTAAAACTGTGGAACGTTCCGGGCGAGTTTTGGACTCAAGAAGGATCGAGTGAGGTAGCTAGCATCGTGGGTCGACTGGTCTTTGCAGACAAGGTAACAGCACAGGGAGACCGTATGGATTATGCACGCGTCTGCGTGATGAGATCTCTTGATGCCCCCTTTGTCGAGCTTTTTTATCTTCAGATGCTGAGTCCTTATGGTGGGACGGCTGGTGATGTCTCAGTGCGGGTGGAGTATGAGTTGCGCCCATCGAAGTGTGATGACTGCTTGGCTTAGGCGCACTCGGCAGTACAATGTCCAAAGCGCGAGCAGCGGGTCCCTACCCAAAAGGGCCAGCCGCGTCCATCCAAGCCAACCACTCCACATGTGACTACAAACTCAGGTACGATGCATCCTACTAAGGCCATCTCCAACAGATTCGCATATGCAAACTCAATATAAGTTTTCGAGTCCAATCGACACGCATATCAATACCTATAATGAGTTTTGACCAATTTATGCAACATATAAACGGAAATTTGAGTCTATACTGTTCATGTACCTATAAATTTTAGTTCCTACAAAATGGCCCCAACTAAATTTTAATTCAGTTTTATCCCTAAATATTTTACTGTCGCTTTTGTATTGGATCTGTTTCTTTCATTATATATATATATATAATACATAAATAATGTTAATAATTTCAAATAGTAATGAGTCGTATTATTTATGAACAATAATATTTCAATAATATATAGCCCGTGGTCTAATTTTAATAATATATATATATACACCAATAATATATAGCCCGTGATTGAAATAATAATAATTCAATCATATATAATACATAATATTTATGAACAATAATATTTTATTCTTAATTTTTATTAATATATTTCTTAATTGACTTAAAAATAATCCCGTGGTCTAATTTGAGAAAATATAAAATATGTGGGTCGTATTAAAAGTTAGTGTGAAAGAGAATATTACAATATAGCCTTTTGAGTTTGAGAATGAGTATAATGGTTGGAGAAGAATTACTGCATTTTGAGTTTGAGAATGAGTTTGAGTATGAGAATAGGTTTTTCGGCTGGAGATGGCCTAAAGGTGGGGAGGATGTTGACAGGGCCACAACGCGACGCCGTACAAGACGAAGCCGATCAAGGGGACATGGAACTATGACGGAATGGGCCAAGTGGGCGCTAAAGGCAATGGGATCATGGTTGCGCCACAGTCGACATTGCCAATCTTTCCTACGAATACACGAGGGGGACCACGAAAGCGAGCTCCTCGCATGGGCCGCACCTACCCCGACGCACGGCAGACGATGGTCAATCTGATCACAATTCGTTCGCAATACTTTGAGAATTGGAGGATGATAATATCGTGATGACTCTTACTATGGGCCCTAAAGCAGATGAAGCCCATCAGCCGCCCCATTCATAATACAGGTGGGATCGTGGAACGTCCGTGGTCTTAACAGGCAAGACCACAGAACGGCGGTGGGGGAGTGGATTGGTCGGGCTGGTTTGCGACTTGTAAGCCTTCTCGAGACGCGCGTTGCTATTGCAAATGCGGCTCGAATTACGGAGGGCATTAGGCCCCATTGGACATAGTTTTTCGACTATGAAGATGGCCCAGGGACCCGTATATGGGTGGGTTGGAACCCGCCTTGGCTTCGGGTCACCATTGTAACCAAGTCCAGCCAGGCGGTGCACTGTCAGGTTGAGCTGCTTGGTACGGGTGAGACGGTCTTTGTCTCCTTTGTTTATGGGAATTCTAGACGTGAGGATTCTCTTTGGGATGAGCTGATACAACTTTCAGCTTTACGTGTGGATGATGCATGGCTGATGGCCTGAGATTTCAACACCATCTTGCATGCGAGTGAGGGCCGAGGAGGGGCCCCAGATGCCTCAACATGGCGGACTTCCACAATTGTTTGGTACAGGCGGATCTCTTATCTCTTCCATCTAAGGGCCAGGAATTTACGTGGTATTATCAGCAGCAGGCGCAGGCGGGTATTTGGCGCAGATTGGATCGAATGACGGGCAATCCCCAATGGTTCGTCAGATGTCCAGACGTGTACTATCGATGCGAGCTCCCAGCCATGTCTGATCATTCGCCACTTACTTTAGGGGCTGTGAGACTCGGCCAAGAGGCCCGAGTTTTCGATTCGAGAACTTTCTCATTAAGGAGCCGGCGTTCTTGGAGCATGTCCGTCGAGTGTGGGAGTCTGCCGTGAGGGGTTCCCTATGTACGTGATGATGAGTCGGCTAAAGCAGCTTAAGCCTCTTTTCAAGCAAATGCGTCGTGCAAAAGGGGATCTGGCGTCTAATGTCGTGGAGTCTATGCGATTCTTAGGGATAGTTCAAGACTTTGCAGCGAGATATCCATTGGAGGGCTTATTTCACGACCTTGAGCGCCATTGTCGTCTATTATATGCACGCGCCGTGGAAGTTGAGCACACGGCATTGTCCCAACGTGCTAAATTGGCTTGGCTTAAGGTGGGGATCAGTGCTCGGCTTACTTCTTCAGGAAAGTAGCCCTACACCGTGCAACCAATCGTATTTTATCTCTAGAGAGTACGAGTGGGGTTCTATTGGATACACCGGATGCGGTGGATGGGGAGCTACTGGATTTCTACCATGGGCTACTAGGCCAGTCCGCAAGGGCCTCTCCCGTCACAAGGGCCGAGGTGTAGGGATACATAAAGCGCACGCTTTCCCCAGCGGTGGCTTTTGATATGGTCCGGCCGGTTGATGCACATGAGGTAAGTCAGCTGTACTCTATGGGGATGAGAAGGCGCCTGGTTCAGATGGATACACTGCTGTTTTCTTCAAGGCCGCATGGGATGTGGTGGGGACTGACCTTACTACGGCAGTTCATGACTTCTTCGTGACTGGACGACTCTTGAAGGGCCTGAACACTACCGTTATCACGTTGATACCAAAGTGTCAGTCATCGAGGCGATCAACGGATTTCCGACCGATCTCTTGCTGCAATGTCCTCTACAAAGTCATTTCGAAGATTTTAGCAAATAGGCTGAAGACATCATTGGGCGATCTGGTCCATAACTCGCAGACGGCGTCATTCCCGGGAGGCGGATCAGCGATAATATACTTATGGCGCAGGAAATGTGCTTGTGATATACGAACAAGGGCCGGCCACCTAGAGCTATGCTCAAGGTGGACCTCGCCAAGGCCTATGACAAGGTCGAATGGAGCTTTGTACTTGCCACGCTTCAGGCCATGGGTTTTCACCCAACTTATATCAATTGGATCCGATGCTGCTTGACTACCCCGACTTTTTCCATTAACATTAACGGCCGATCGGTGGGTTCTTTGCTGGCAAGCGGGGATTACGACAGGGTGACCCCATTTTGCCCTACTTATTCACGCTGGTAATGGAGGTTTTTCATGGCCTAGTTGAGGATCAGATACTGATGGAGCCGCAGTTCCGCTACCACTGGAGATGTGAGGCTAACTTGTTGTCTATGCTGGTTTTCGCGGATGATCTTCTCCTTTTAAGTGCCCCTCCTTACTACTCGCTTGATGATTAGCGATTGTGCCCCCAATTTTATAGAAAGTGGATCAGCGGTTGGGGTCCTAGCTCAATCGCTCTCTATCTTATGCAGGCCGACTGCAGCTGGTCAAGTCGATCTTGCAGGCGCTCCATGCATATTGGTCGGGTATATTCTTGTTGCCTAAAGGCGTTGTCAGATCCTTGGAAATGCGCTTTAGGAAGTTCTTGTGGGGAGGGACAGCGCCTAAGGTGGCATGGGAGGTTTTATGTCTACCTGTAGCTGAAGGGGGATTGGGACTACGGTCTATAGCTGTCGACAACAAGTCCTTGTTGCTGAAGCACTTGTGGAGTGTACTTACCAGGACACCGGGATCGATTTGGGTCGAATGGCTCTATCGGATGCGGTTGCATTCTCAATCACTTTGGGACCTACCGGTCTCGGCGAATGATGCTTGGAGCTGGAGGAAGCTGCTGCAGTTGCGTCCCTTGATCAGATCTATGATTACGTTCCGTATTGGTGACGGCTCCACGATATGGCTGTGGAAGGAACCCTGGCTGTTGCCTACGCCGTTATTAGAGAGTTTCCCTAGGGGCCCTATTGCGATGGGTCTGCCTCTTGATTCACGGCTGAGCATGGTCCTTACTGCGCAGGGGTGGAATTGGCCAGGGCAGGGGCGGTAGAGTATCTTGAGATTAGCCGTCTACTACCTTCTGTTCGTGGGGATGAGGACGCCGTGCGATGGACGGGATCGCCGGATGGATCTATGACGGCGGCCTTGGCCAGAGATGCGCTGCGATACAGGAGACCTCCTGTGGGCTGGGCGGCGCTATTTGGAGGGCCGTTGAAGGTCCCACGGCATGAGTTTATTTTATATTTAGGATTGCGGGATCGTCTCTCGACTAGGGACAAGCCTTGGATTGCTCAGAGGGCGGGAACTCCAGCTTGTGTCCTCTGCGAGGAGCAGCACTACGAGACATCCAGCATCTCTTCTTTGATTGCCCCTTCTCAAGGCATTGTCTTCGGCTCCTGCGGCATCGGACTCGATGGATCTGGCCTTATTGGGATTGGAAGCTAGGCATTCGATGGGCGGCTGCCCGTTGGCGTGGGAAGCACCTTATTCATGCTGTTAATCGTCACATTCTTGCTTCCCTTGTCTACCACATCTGGCAGGCAAGGAATAGGCTCTGGAAGGCTCGTGGGGTGCGTTCTTGCCTTGGTTATCATGCGTATTAGTGGTACATCCACTAAGTACGACATGCATCGGGCGGCCATACGCAGACTTTGGCGTGTGGCTTGGTATGATTAGTCTTTCATTGGTTGATTGGTTGATTGGTTGATTCTTTTCTTGTTTGCCCAATAGTCTGTTACAGGTTGTTTGCGGAGTACCCGAGAGGCCCGCTAGCAATGGGGCATTTGGTGGGGACCCGATTGAGTTCCGTCATAGATGCTCATGGATGGAACTGGCCGGGAAGGAGGACGACCGAATACATTGACTTTAGTCGCCACCTTCCCTCTGTTGACCCGACCATGCGAGATAGGATATTATGGAAGGGGCCGACGGATGGCCGAGCATCCGCTCGTCTAATTAGGGAGGCTCTGCGCATTCGCCATCAGCTTGTACCTTGGTCGACCTTATTTTGGGGACCTCTAAAGGTTCCTAGGCATGAGATTATCTTTTGGCTGAGTATACGTGATCGCTTGTCTACGAGGGATAAGCCTTAAGTGGCTCAGCGAGCGGGCACCCCCGCCTGTGTTCTATGTGATGTGCTACGCTATGAGACGGTTCAGTACCTGTTCTTCGATTGTCAGTTCTCTCGTCAATGTCTTCGGATGCTTAGGTGACGTATCTGCTGGTCTTGGCCTTATAGGGATTGGGGCGAGGGCATTTTATTGGCTTCGAAGAAATGGCGAGGCGACCATCTTATTTCGGCGGCTTATCGTCACGTTTTGGCTTCTTTGGTTTACCATATTTGGCAGGCACGCAACAAGCGCTGGAAGGAAGGCATCACCACGACTCCTGACAGGATTGTGGCTGCTGTGCTTGATATGGTTTGCATGTGACTTAGTTGGGCTTCAGCGAAGTTTGATCTTCAAAGGGCAGCCATACGCTGGCTTTGGTGTGTAGCGTGGTAGTTTATGCTGTGCTTGGGTTTTATTCTTTTGTTCATCCAGTAGTCTGTTACTGATTGCTTGTGAGAGGTTGACTCTCACCCATCTTGTACATTCACCCATTTATATATATACACACGGGAGTTTTTTTTGGAGAGCATTCACTAAAAAAAAAGAAACAGGAGTACAGGTACAGCGTGCATGATATCGCTCATGACGCAATAAAACGGTAAGGTTACATCAACCAGATAGCACACCGTAAAACCAAACAGCCCAGACATCCTACAGGTTCCAACAAGACCATAGCCAACATGAGAAAATAAAGACGATACAAGGCTACAGCAGGAGTCGAAAAACCACAACCATCAACAGGTTCCTGGCACCAGATGTAGTGTCAGCAGGGCAGCCGGCCGATGTGCAGGGAACAAGCACAGGGCTCAAAGCAGATGAAGATATCACAAGGGATACTCATCGAGCGGAAAGAGGGTTACAGTAACTGCATCTGCAAACTGGTCGGAAGAAGGAAAAAGAACGTCGTCGAAATGCAAGCACAAAATCCAGCCGCCAGCAAGGACCAACCCAGCCCGCGAATCCGACTCCAATCCAAGGCAAAGTAACCTCGATCAACATACGGAGGCGGGAAAGCAAGGAGGGAGGCGGGATAGAAACAGAGAAGGGATCAGAGGTTTGACGTAAAAGAAAAGAGAAAGGAGAAAGAGAGAAAGAGAAAGATAAGTTTAGAGAAAGAGTAAAAAAGACTCCCTAGCTTGTCCAGGCTATACGCCAGAGTCGGCGCATGGCGCAAGCTTGTAGATGGTATTTTTGGGGAAGAGTGGATAATCGGACACTTAAGAGAGCCTCAATCTCAGTAACAATTCGCTCAGGTTGCCTGCGGATCCCCTCGTGCCATCTTCTGTTTTGTTCAGCCCAAAGGTGGTAGACAACCGAAGCGAGGACATGGCGAGGCCCCATTGAAGCAAGATGCTTCCCGCGCCATCGACGAGCTGCCCAATGTATTCCTTCAACCCAGTCCCTGTAGGGCCAACCAAAGTGCAAATGATTACGGAGTAAGTTAAGACAACGCCTAGAATAACTACACTCAAAGAATAAATGTCGCGTCGTTTCCCCAATGGCTGAGTCGCAAAGGAGGCAGATTGATGTCCCCGCCACCGACGCAATCCACGGGTTGTCTCTAGTCGCTAGTAAGTCCCTAATCGCAAGCCATAGCATGAAGTCGTGTCGAGAGATGACTAACGGGCCGCCAAACAAGGTGGACCAAGTGACAATGGGTTGCTTTCGACGAAGGCTCTCCCTGGCAGAGTAAGTAGAAAACCGACCATTCATAGAGGCAATCCATTTATAAGTGTCCCGCTCTCCCGGTTGGATGGGGGGAGAAGTGGTGCGATTTCAAGGTATTCCGCCGAAGTTTGGGTTGGCCAGCACCATCCCCTCTCGTTGATCACCTCACTGAGCTTCGAGTCAATTGGTAGGCCCATGATCATAGGGCCACGAGGGTAACATTCCACCAGGGGTCCTTCAATCAGCCATGGATCAGTCCAGAGTAGCGTGTTGGCCACGTCACCAATGCAGAACTGTATAAGGCCTCGAAATTCGGTGCGAAGTTTTAGAATCTTCCTCCAGCTCCACGAAGTCCGTCACCAATCCGTAAGAATCGTCTACAGTAGTCGCATGAGGAGCGCCTTGTTGTCGGTCTCGAGAGAGCGTAACCCGAGCCCTCCTTCTTCTCTATGTAAGCAGACATCAACCCAAGTAACCTTAGCACTTGTACCCCTCCACAGAAAAGTTTCAGCCGCGTTTCTATGCTCCGGATGACGCCCTTGGGTAGAAGAAACACGCCAGCCCAGTAGGTATGCAATCCTAGGAGGACAGACTTGATTAGCTGTACTCGTCCAGCGTAAGACAGAGATAAGTTAGTCCATGAGCCCAGCCGTTTGTCCACACTAGTAAGGAGGGGAGTACAATAAGCGATAGTTAGTCTTGATGTAATAAGGGGTACACCAAGATAGCGTACGGGAAGGGATCCCTAGCGGAATATTTCACTTTTGTTAGAAACGAATATTTCACTTTTGTTATTATTGGCCCTAAGGCCCGATAGGGAGGCAAAGAGATCCAAGCTACTCTTAAAGACACCAACGGACTCGAAATCCGCATGCGAGAAAAGTAGGAGGTCATCCGCAAACGTGAGCATGAATAGCGATGTCGTCTCACAATGCCAATGGTATCGGAAATTAGCATTGCGTCTGATCCCGTCCTCTATGATGCCATGTAGGACCTCCATTACCAATGTGAACAGATAAGGCGAGACCGAATCGCCTTGCCGCAGACCCCTTCGTCCTTTGAAATACCCCGCTCGTGTGCCATTGATGTTGATCGAGAAGAACGGGGTGGTCAGACAAGCACGTATCCATCCCATGAAAACCCTATGGAAATTGAGTGCGTTGAGTGTAGCCAAGATGAAGTCCCATTCCACCATGTCGTAGGCTTTCGCGAGGTCGACCTTGATAGCCACCCGTTCGGGCAGCCCGATGCTATTGTACCCATGACATATTTCTTGCGCTAATAAGATGTTATCCGTGATTTGGCGGCCAGGGATGAAGCAATCAGCCATCTCACTACAGCCTCCCCCTGGTGAGCCGCCTCTCGCCTCCGAATTGTCAAGGATCGCGTTAAATCTCCCATTACCACCTATGGGCTGTTTTCTCGCGCGCATGAGACTGCCGAAATATTAGACCAGAGGCCTCGTCTTTCGCTATGTTGGTTGTGTCCGTACACGAAGGTGATAAAGATGTCCAGCCTTCCCTCTATGATGTGAACCTTACAGTGGACAGCCTGCGATGTGGCTTCCTCAATAGTGACTGTCACGAAGCTAGCATCCCATCCAATCCAAATGCGGGCCGCCGGTCCATCTTCATAATCATAAAACCAGTCCCAAGATCTAATAGAGTTAGCAATGGTAGTTGCATTTTGTTCGGAAACCCTAGTCTCAACCAACCCAATCATTTTCAGCCTATATTTCGTGATTAACTCCCCCACCGCCCATCTGTGGTCTAACCTGTTTAGACCACGTGTATACAAATGGCGACAGGTATCATGGAACATCGTGATTCAGGGCTGCTGTAGGACCCTCTGATACAACGTTATCCCATTCCAATTCAGCAAGAACCGTAAAAGGGTTGTGGTTCTTGGGTGTCGGCAATCTAGCGGGTGTCATGCTTGTCGAGCATGCATCATTAGGTCTCCGTGTTCTCCTTATGTAATGTTCAGTGGCTTGGCTGCCCCGAGCGTTGTTCGCCTCGTCGTTAGGCGTATTGGTGGCCTCCTCAAGCACAGATTTGCCCTTTTCCATGTTCGTCACGCGACGCCATTCATGTCGTGCCTGCCTGCCGTTAGTAGGTGTCTTTGGCTTTGTTGAATCTTGTGTATTCTCGCTTGAAACTTGTGGCCTTGACTGCCCATGCGACCTTGTTATATTTTGCAGGCCAACATTCGAAGTTGTCGGCCTAGATGGTTTGGGCTGGTTCTTAGGGCACGCCCGATCTCCATGATTCCAAGAGTTACATATCGAGCATTTCTTGGGCCGCCATTCATATTCTACATGTATAGGCACAATGATAGGTTCTCCTCCATCCTTGTTGGGGATTCGGACCTTGAATTGTTCGGCGAACGATTCCTCCATGGTTTTCTCAATGCATACCCTTGTATATTCGAGGCGTTCGGCAGTGGCTGTCATGGCATCCGCAAATAGTGGCTTGCCTAGAATGCTTGCTACTATTCCCAGCCCCTCTTGGGTCCACAATTCCGTAGGAATCTTGCGTAGTCTGATCCATAGCGGGGTAGTCAAGTGTTATTTTTTTACGAATGACATACCACTCCGCCACGTTTCGAGGGACAGGGGCTGCCCCTGCACGAGCCATGGGCCGCCTTCCAAGGCTGCGGCAGCGGCTTCGGCCGTCGCGAATCGGAACTTGAAGAAACCATTTATCGCAGCTCGAACCTCGACAAGGTCAGTCCACATAGATCGAGCGAAGCATTTGACGTGGGGAAAATACGGTTTTTTCGCAGGAAATACCCAACAAGAGTGTGGTTCCATCGGGCCATCCCTTTCTGAATCACTTCCAAAGGCGGACAAGCTGCAGCCTCACCGTTGGTCACCGTGGGAGCCGTGTAGGATAAGTCAAGGCGCTTCAGAGGGTTTTGTCATGGTTGGTTACGGAAGGTGCTGCCACCCCGAATGACGGCAGCAAATGATGGATTGTTAGGCTTCGCCGCAGCCTCAATGGGTGAACGGGGCCCTTCTGTTGAGTTCCTAGGCCAGGAAGCGGTAGGGACGTACGTAGAAACCATAGAAACCCTAAGTGGGCTATCCATAGTCAGTGACATCTCAGCCACAGCCGTAGTTGGTTGCTCTCTGCTATGCATTCTCCATGATCGGCCCTGAGCCTAAGTCCGGTGTTGGTACGGCCCGGCTTGTAAGGAAACGGCGATCCGAGGTTTGAAACAGCGGCTGTTCATTTTCCGAGGCATCTTCAACGATTGGGTACAGTTCAAGCCTAAGTTTAGGCACAACAACATCAGCCAAATGTTGAGTCACTAAAGGGAGGGCCACCTGCCCGATTGCGTGGAGTGAAGGTTGGGGCGTGACCGACGAAACCCTAGGGTCGTGTGTAGCTCCCATGGAGTCCAAAGCAAGCGGTAGAGATAGTTCCTCAGTATCATCAACCTCCGAGTTCGGATTTGGGGTTCGGTGGTGGCGGAGGTGTTCCTTTATGCATCGGCCCTCGTTGTTCAAACGCGGGTCGCGAAGTGGCTTCGGGTGTAGAGGTGAAGCGTCGTTTGAATCGTTGCGGTATCCACATCTGAGCAGCATTGAATCTCGGCGCCTGCTGATTGTCAATAAGGGCAGCCCCACTGGTAGGGGATTTCGGCCGATTAGGAGCAGAAGGAGGTTGAACCGGATGTGGCTGGTTTCTAGCTTGAACGTCGTTAACTCGGACCAAAGATCCTCGAAGGTATCAACGTCGAATCGGTCTCCAAACTCAGCAATTTTATTGCTCAACTGCTCGTAGTCCGGCCAAGGTCCAAATACGTCCGAGTTATCCATCACAACAGGTTCCATGGCTAATGGACGAAGAAGAAGCAAAGAGAATATGACAGGTCACTTTGAGAATAGGGGGACGGCGTCGAGGCTTAGGCTCTTTCCATCGCCGTCTGATCCCGGCGATGGAGGGCGGCGTTGGATGCCTGACGATGGGCAAGGCAGTGGGAGGTGCCGACGGCAGGGATGGGTGGTCGTTGATGGGGGGAAGGTGAAGAGGCGTGGTGATTGTAGGGTTTTGGGAGAGAAAATTCCTAGAGAGAGAAGCTAGAGAGAGAAACGTTTTTCACACAATTATTCCAAAAAAAAAAGGACGGTCTACTTAGCACAGTGCGAACAAGCCCGATTCCTACCTGTCAGTCTTGCATCTTAGGGAAAAGACCAAGTAGTCTTTCACAAGGACTTTCACTAGGGCAACAGAAGTGTTGGGTTTAGTCCACACTGATGTTACGGACCATTTAAAGTACCGGCCCGAGGTAATTGCCGGTACTTCATACACGAACGATTTCTCCCACTACGGGAATGTCTATTTGATGAAACAAAAGTCCGAAGCTCTTGAAATGTTCAAAGAGTATAAAGCGTTAGTGGAGAAACGAACTGCAAGTTCATTAAAACCGTTCGATCATATCTAGGCGGCGAATACATATCTTGAGTTTGATACATATCTTAGAGAAAATGGCAGCATCATATAGTTTTTCCCGCCAGGCACGCTGCAGTTGAATTGCGTGGCCGAATGGAGAAACTGAACTCTTCTAGATATGGTTCGGTCGATGATAAGTTACACAGATCTCCCCATTTCGATGTGGGGATATGCCTTAGAAACAGCGGCCCATATCCTCAACAGGTACCTACCCGCTCTACCGACTGAATTCCTTACGAGGCTTCGCATAATTGTAAGGCGAGTCTGAATCACATCAGGGTATGGGGTTGCCCCGCCTTTGTGAAAAACTTGATGGCAGATAAGCTTGAATCAAGTTCATAAATGGAGAGATTCATCGGATACCCTGAGGACTCAATGGGGTATTACTTCTATGTCCCAGACGAACACAGGGTATTTGTCGCTTTACGCGCTACTTTCTTGGAGGAAGAATTCGTAGGCGAAGGCGGTAAAGGACGAGAAATAACTCTAAGAGAGTTAGAGGACGAAACGACTCCTATTCCAGAGTCAGACGACGTTCCAGGAAACTCGGCTCAGCCGCAATTTTCCAGGTCCAGTAGGATATCTCATATGACTGAGAGATATGTTATGGTACGCGTTGAGCATGGGGGTGCTACGACTAAGGGATGCGTCGGGGACGATCCCGTCACCTACGACCAGGCAATTGCTGGTACAGACTCTCTCAAGTGGCTTGAGGCTATGCAGGCCGAAATGACTCGATGCACACAAACCAGGTTTGGACTCTTGTATACCTGCCCAATGGTTTTAGACCAATTGGCAATAAATGATCTAAAAAGATTGGATCTGATGGACAGGTGGAGATGTACAAAGCTAGGCTTGTAGCGAAAGGGTATAGTTAGAAAGAGGGAATTGACTATGAGGAAACCTTCTCACCTGTCGCAATGATAAAGTCCATTCAAATATGCTTGCGATAGCAGCACACTATGACTATGAGATCTGGTAGATGGACGTAAAGACCACTTTTCTGAATGGATACCTCCAGGAGGAAATCTATATGGAGCAGCACAAAGGTTTTACGTCAGAAGCAGATGCTCGAAACGTGTGCAAACTAAATCGGTCCATTTATGGACTGAAACAGGCTTCAAGGAGTTGGAATCTTCGGTTCGATGAAGTAGTTAAGAACTAAAGATTCATAAAGAATGAAGATGAGCCATGTGTTTATAGAAAGGCCAGTGGGAGTAAGCTGTTGTTTCTAGTATTGTACACGTAGATGATATCCTTTTGATAGGAAACGACATTGGGATGCTCTTAAAGATTAAAGCTTGGCTTTCGATCAAATTCTCTATGAAAGACCTGGGAGAAGCGACCTATATTCTAGGAATTTGCCTATTTAGAGATAGGGCGAAAAGGTCAATAGGCTTGTCCCAGGCCCTCTACTTAGACAAAGTCCTTAAAAGGTTTAAGATGGACGACTCTAAGAAAGGGTTCCCACCGTTGAGGCATGGGATTCATCTCTCAAAGGCCATGTCCCCTCAGAATGAGGTACAAAGACAAGAGATGAGTGGAGTCCCCTATGCTTCAGTTGTGTGGTAGCCTAATGTACGCGATGCTTTGCACGCGACCGGACATAATGTACGATGTGAGCGTGTGAGTAGGTTTCAGGCTAACCCTAGTAAGGAACATTGGACGGCAGTAAAGACAGTTCTGAAGTACCTTAGACGGACTAAGGACTTGTTGATGATTTACGGCCCAGGAGAATTACAAGTAGGTGGACATACGGATTCAGACTTCCAATCAGATGTGGACGATCGAAAGTCTACTTCGGATTCTGTCTTCACGCTCAGTGGTGGCGCAATGTCTTTGAAAAGTTCCAAAGCAAGCACGACTGCTGATTCCACCACAGAGGCGGAGTACATCGCAGCTTCCGAAGCAGCCAACGAGGGTGTTTGGATACGCAAGTTCCCGGAGGAACTACAGGTGGTACCTGGCATCGTGGATCGCCCGCTGCCATTTTGGTGTGACAACAACGGGGCTATTGTATAAGCTAAGGAACCACATTCTCACAGTAAATCCAAACACATAGAGAGAAGGTACCACGTGTTACGTGAGTTTGTTGAAAATGGCTCCATAGCCATGCAGAAAATCGCCTCTATAAGGAATGTTGCGGACCCGTTCACAAAGCCACTACCACAAGCAGTGCTAGATCAACACCTCGATAGAATGGGGTTAAGATATGATAACGCGTGTCATTAGTGCAAGTGGGAGATTTTTGAGGTATATACCCTAGATGTCGCACGAGGACTGAGAGTATGAGGGCAATTTGGTAATTGTGTAGTGTTTAGTGATGTAATATGATTACTTCTATTAATGAAATGATTTTATTCAAAATAAATTTATTGTTCGATTAATAAATTAAACAACAAATTATTAATTAGTCTAAAGGTTTCACCAGTGGCGGAGCTAGGCTGTTAAATTAGTGGGGTCAATTTGGTAATTGTACTAGGAAATTGGAAATTGGACCCATACCCACAATTTTTATAGATTTTCACTGGGGTCGTTTCAGTATAATATTTTTGAATTTTAGTCCTAATATTAATTTTTTCACCCTAATTATTAATAATTGTTTTCCCCAGTGGGGTCCATGCACCCCACTGGCCCAACGGTGGCTCCGCCACTGGGTTTCACCTTGCAGTTTGGGTGAATAAGACAAATTAATAAAACTCAAATATTGGCAGTTGTTAGGAATATGCCCTCGAATGCTATACGAGGATTAGATTATATAGGGCATTAGCTTATTTTACCATTCGATTTCTTATGTAATAAGAAATTTTCGCGTGTTTATTGAAAGGCATTTTTCGTTTATTGGATATATGAGTTCTTTACTTAGCATCCGGTAAAGCAATAAATGAACAAACACATATGTGTGGAGTTGAGTCACTGTTCTCGATGGCACGAGAGAGGAAGGCACCAGTGGACTCTTAACCTCGAACATTAAAAGTCCGTAAGCCTAAGGCTCCAGTTGGGTGCTGGATAACCGATCACGGCTTATTTGTCGATGACCTATCTTGTGCCGATATCCCGCTTGGAAGCGGAGGTCATGACTTGTGATACGAATCGAATCAAGGGATTGAGTCGTTTCATGGACACTGACTCGCAGGTCGTACGATCGAACATGGCTTATTACTCAAGGAGTGTTAATGACCGACAACAACACTATAGTAGTCTGCGTGAACCTTGGACCGAAAGGGGCTTTGACAGAGTCGACTTCGAAGTCTCGATACTGGTTCCCCTCGACCCGATTTGCAGGCCAGATGCGGTCTTGATAACTATTTGTGATTGTCGGGCTTAGAACGCCGAGTATGGATTCACAGTCTCGTTAGTAATCGAGACAAGTGTCCTATGTGTACGGCTACCGGAAATTACAAAATCCTTGGCCTATGTATTGAACTAACTCATGTTGGACATGGAGGGTAGTTTAGTAATTTGCCTCGTCTCCGTCATATCATAGAATCGATTTCAGTGAGTTTGACATAGAGCCAATGCTCTCACTCGATTGGGACACAGCTGAAGTGTTTATACGCAGTATTAGAATCTATAGTAAGGTTCTGGAATAACGTCTGGGTCGAAATTCGCGCTCGAATTTGGGTTACCGTTCGGTACTGCGGGATTGGCTAGGTAACTACCGGACTCTTGGATTCCTCCCTTGCCGATTGAGTCGAACCTGGAGAGTCGGGCTTAAAAAGGATCATCAACGTGTACCAATGAGGAGAAAAAGTGTTTTGGGCCTTAACGGACCTTGGGCCGTTGGGCCGCGCCTTGATGGGTCTCGGGCCATTTAGACCGAAGTCGGACTTCATAAGAAACTAACTTTAAGACTTGGGCTTGGTTAATTGCTTGAAAGGCTTGAGGGTAAAATTGGAATTTCACCCTAAGCTTAATTTTGAAATATACCTAGGAGGGTACTTTCAAAATTTACATATTTGATATGCATAAATATGGGAATAAAAATATTCGGAATAATATTTATTTTAAACTGAAAATTCAAAATATATATGGTATAATTTTCGATATTTAATCCATATTAAGATATTTTATTTAGAGTAAATATCCAAAGTTAGTTGCAGCACCCGAGTCCTCGTAAGCTATTAGGGCCAATAAATTTGCACTCACATTCTATGTGGCTATATGAATTTTGTGGGTTAACTATATGCTTAAGTGACTATGTGGAATTTTATGCATTTAATTGTGTGATTTCATGACATCTAACTCGATAGGATTTTCGAAAAATAGGCCAAAGAGAAAATTGAGGTAATAATCCTAGTAAGAAAAGGATAGAATTGGGCTAAAGTTATTAATTGGGCCAAACGGAATTTAAACTTATGTTCAAACTTTTGGAGATAATTTCTAGAAGCAAGATCCTTAAAATAGGGGATATTTTCGTCACTTAAGTCCCATCACCCCACCATTGATAATAATAACAATATATATCAATCTAAAGCCATTTCAAAGCTGCAAATCCATTTAGAAAGGGACCAGCTTGAGTAAAAAAAAAAAGAGAAGAAGAAAACAAAGTAACCTCACGAAAGCTTGGGAATAGGTATGACTTTCTTACCAATAATGTATATCCTTGTCCAAGGAATGATGTATTTTAGGGGTTATAAGCACGAAAATCTCATATTCTCGGATTTGTACAATTCTAAATCTCGGAACTAGGACCCTTACCCCGATTTAGTATTCTCAGTTCTATATCAACATGTTTTAGGAAGTATTAGACACGAAAAATATGCTCAAAAATTGTATTCTAGACCGACTTCGATTTTTAGGGTTTTGAAGTTCAAATGACCTTCAAGGTGTTCTTGAAGAAGAAGTAACTTTTTGATCTTTATAGTTAGTGTTTCGCGAATTAGAAAGTGTTTTAGTATGGTTGAGTTCGCGAAGTGTAAACTCCACGAACTCGGGATCGCGAACCATAGGTGGCACAAGGTTCGCGAACTCGAACAATTTCACTTGCATGGATTCGCAAAACGAGGGTTCACGGGTCCTATAAATCGCGAATCGTCAAGAGTAAAAGCTACTTCGCGAACTTAGACGAGACATGAAAGAGTTCGTGAAGTGAGTTAGGGTTTCGCGGGTTGTGTCCATTTGGCGAATCCAACGAGTTTTACAAATCGTGGTTCACAAACCCTTAGAAAACTAAAGATCGCGAATTCCCTATGTAGAGTTCGCGAAGTAAAGAGTTTCGCGAACTAGGGGAATTCATGGCTTTCGCGAAATCGAAGCCAAGGGGTGTATTTCGCTAACTAATAGATGAATGATAGACTTCGCGAGCTGCAGAAAAATTGGGGAATCATGAGGGGATGAAGGCTAGTTCGCGAATTGGTAGTAAAATGAGAATCTTTGCGAAATAAGGCCGTTCGCGAATTGAGGTCGCGAACCAGGAGACAATTCGCGAATTAATAGAAGTCGAGAACTCCGCTTAAGTCAAATGGGAATTCGCGAATGTAGTGGTTTACGAATTGAGAGCACGGGTGCATTTCACGATCTTAAGAAATTTTGAAAATAGGGTTCGCGAAACATATATAAGATGGTGATGACTTCGCGAAACTATAAGATAGAGAATGCATGATGCGAATTGAACTAGGGTAGTTCACGAATCAATTCCACGAACTAAGGAGTATTTTGCGAATTGGAAGATTAAGCTAGGCACTTCACGAACTTAGGAAATGTTTCACGAATTATGAAAGCTTAGACCATTTCGCGAAATAGAATTAGTTCGCGAACTAAATTTCACGGATTATTATAATTTCACGAATTATTAGTCCAACTTGGTTCACGAATCCTTTAGGGCCTAACTTTGCGATGTAAGGTTTGCCAATTATGAGTGTACGTAGAGTAGAATATTTCACGAACTGAGAGGATAGAGTATTATGCGAACTGTATGAATTGAATACGAGAATTCGCGAAAGAGAAATAGAAAGTAGAACAATTCGCGAGCAATGGGAAGCAAGTCACGAATGGGATAAGTCACGAACTAGGATTCGCGAATTTGCGAGCCGTTGGTATTTCACAAATTAGGGTATTTCACAAATAACACTTAGCGAATTATGAGCTTTCACGAATCATAGGAGTGTGGAATTAGTTCGCGAATCATAAGCTAGCAAAGACATTTCACGAATTAAAAAGGGTTCACGAGTCACTCAAGTTTTACGATTTCTAAGTCTAAAAGCAGTTCACGACTTAAGTACAATTCACGAGTCTTGGTCTTTCACGAAATTAACACTTACGAATTCTTTGCAAATAATTTTCCTTTAAAGGTAATAATAAATGTAATATACGTATATATATATATATATATAAATATATCGACACTTAGAAAATTCAAGACTTTAGCTATTCAAGTAATTTCAATAGTATACTGACATTAATATTTTATGCTTAAGGTCGAAACTTAGGAAATTCGCCGGGTCAGTAGCTAGTAGTCGACGGTGACATGTAAGTAGAAATTCAACTACAACACATAACATGTTTGTACGTGCCTGATTTACCTGACTACGTACCTCGATGTTACGTGATTATATAAATACGTTTATGTGATTTGGCATGAGTTTACATTGCATATTCACGAGCATGCACTATCACATGTGTGAGCTGAGTATGCATATTATATGTCGCTTGTACGCGATTGATACTTGCCGATATGGGCATTTGATGTCGACTCGCATATTAGTCAGGGCTACTCTTCTATGCCACCAGGGCGCGCGTTGAGCGTCGTCGTAATATATATATATATATATATATATATATATATATGGATAATGGTTTATGATTGGGCAATGCCCGTGGCGGTGTGGTGGGCCCAATCCCACAGGTCCCGGTAGGACCGATGCTACAGGTAACACCCGGTATGGGACGAGATGTTACAGGGTATCAGAGCACAACCTCTCGCAGTACAGTGCTCGCTATTCCCTAACGGAGCAACTATTTCATTGCAAAATGGCTGAGGGTAGTGACGTCGGAGAGCATGTAGCCAAGAGGATCGATTGGATTGAAAGACTCGAGGCACTGGACTTTATCATGGATAATGAGCTCCAGAACAATCTCATACTTCAGTCGCTCCCACCTTCCTTCAATTCGTTCATTGTGAGTTTTAATCTGAACAAGGCCGAAATGACATTGATTGGGTTGATGAACCAGTTGTCGGCGTCGCAGAGTCAGATGAAGAAAGTGAAAAGAAATGAAGTTGTTCTTGTCGCAAATGCTAAGACTCGAGGGTCGAGTAGAAAGAAAAAGTCGGACAAGCCCACTAAGTCCAAAGGACGAATTTCGAAAGGCAATGCCAAGAAGAACGTGTTTGAGGCGCCAAATCGACGGGCAAGTGCCTTCACTGCAATGACCTTGGCCATTGGAAGCGCGATTGCCCGAAGCTAGCCGCCTCAAGTAAAGAACTTTATGTTTTAGAAACTAATTGTTTTATGACGATATATTCCGCTTCGTAGATCATAGACTCATGAGCTAGTGCTCACATCTTGTTAGGAATATATTGTAGCATCCTTTAATTTATGTAATCTTGGGTTAACATGTATTAATTTAGTGGGTTGTAGTAGTTTGAGGTGACTTATGATATTTAGAAAGAGTTTTGTATTGGGCTTTAATATACCAAATACTTGTGGTATATAAAGCCCCACTAACCCTAATTAGGGTTTTATCAACAGAATTCAAAAGGTAAGCCACCTTGTACTTTTCCTTAGAAAACACACACTAACACGCACTCAAGGTGTTCTTCACGTTTTTCACATTCAAACCTTTCTTTTGATCCTTGTTTGGTAATAAAAGGGCCAACAAGTGGTATCAGAGCCTAACGTGGATCAATATCTTCGATTTGAATCCAGTTTTGCTCGATTTCGACGTGATTTGAAGAAACTTATTGCTTGGAAACTCATTTTCGATTTCTACACTATTTTTAGGTGTTTTCAAGTCCTTTTTCTGTGATTTCTTTCCCTTAAGACGTTAGAAAACTGATAATGAGCACATTTATGGTCTTTCACGTCGATTTCAGTCAAGTTTGAGTAGGATTTGAGCTAGAATGAGTCTGAAAAACTGGTTTTTACTGAACTGTTCATCACTTTTGAGTAACGGATAGAACAGTACCATCGAACTTGAAGGTTTCGACCGAAACCCACTGTGAGAAGTTTCGATCGATTTGAGTTTCGGCGAATTAATTTGCTAATTTCACAGTTTCGCCCGATACATTGCTCAGCGAAAGTCCAATCCATATCGCCCGAAAGTCTACAGTACCAAATTGCTAAGTTTCGCCCGATACATTCCTCGGCGAAAGTCCAATTCATTTACTGCATCGCCCGAAACTCAATCGTCCAATTAGCCAAATTCAATTTTAGTCAATCGAAACTAAATTAATTTGGACCAAATTCGCCCGAAACCTCCTCATTTCTATCGATCGAAACGAATTATTCAAATCGAAATCCCTCTTTCGATCGAAACTAATCTTTTCTAAACTCTTTCGCACGATTCACACTTTCGCCCGATTCTAGAACTCTAATTCAATTTCAGATGCCCGATTCTCAACACTTAGGACCAATCGCCGAGCTTGTGTCATATAAAATCAGAATGATCAAGCATTCAAATTGGGTAGACCAAAATTCTAATTTCACATAACTCAAATCGTCCGATCCTGGAGCATTACACAAAATTCATCAAATTTTTAAATTGCGACCAAATGTTTTAAGTGAATTTACCTACTTAGACTCAACACTCGAAATTACTCACACTTGACTATATCTCACTCAAACCTAAAGCGTTTCATTTCGCAGATCTATTACACGTTAACGATTATTACCAAACAAAAAACATGGACGGTCTTGCCATTGGATCTGACAACCGTGCACAACTACTAAGATGGGGAGAGTACGGCATATGGAAGCAACGATTCATCAACTTCATAGAAATCAAGGATGCAGACCTCGCAAACGACATGCTTTTCTCCATTTTTGAAGGCCCTGCTCAATTTTGGACCATCATCCCTGCTCAACCCGATGCTGTTCCTGCAATTCCAGAGAGGAGAACTCCTAAGGACCCTAGTCGATACAATGATGCTGAGAGAGCACGTGCCAGAGCGGACAAGCTTGCCCGACACTACGTACTTCAAGCCCTACCAAATGATGTCTACAAGCAAGTCGATGCAATGGTCACTGCAAAGGAAATTTGCGATGAAGTATGCAAAATGATGGTTGGGACAGAAGTTAGCAATTTGTCTAAGAAGTCCAGCATCCTCACTGCCTATGACTCCTTCAAAGCTAAGGAGGGAGAAGAACTTCGAGATGTTTACCTTCGCTTCCTGACCATCATCAACGAGATGAGAAAGATCAACATCCAACGCTCCAATCTCGAACACAACATCAAGTTCCTTTCCACACTTCAACCTGAGTGGGGACGGATTGCAGTTCTGGTTAAGCAACAGAACAAAGATCTGGATGCTATGGATATTCACTCCCTACACGATTACCTCTCACAATACTCCCAGTATGCCAAAGAAATCAAGAACGAAGGAAAAACAAATGTCGACATGGAACCAATTGCACTTGTGACGTAGGATAGCTGAACTCTCCGTGCATCGTAAAGATTACTCAGAACTCCAAAGCAATTTTGAACTAGCAAATGTATTGTCCCAATATGAACTAATCACCAACGAACGTGTTCGTCTATACAAGAAAGTCAAAGAGTTAGAGGACATTAACACCAAAAGAGGTCAATCTGAACAAACCATCTTTCTTAGCCAACCTAAAGATGTAGAATTCTATGATTCTCGCCAAGGATTGGGATTTGAACCCACCACTAACCCTGAAAAAGATAAGATACATTCTCTGTACAACATTAAGCGTTTTGGGTTGAGCCTTGAACAACTAAGGCCCTTCATAGAATCAAGTGAGGTGACTGGATCTGAAGAACGGAAACGGAGGAATAAAGAATGAGCCCAAATTGAGTATGACTACACAGAACTCAATAATAGCGATAAAACGAGAGAGATACCACTCTCTGATGACTATATATTACCATTTGGACCTGAAACTCAGGAAAGCACTGACGAGGCGGCTAAACTCATTCATTCATCTATTTCTATTCCAGAGATAATTCGCAAAATCAGTGAGTTGACAGCCTCCCTAGAATCAGAAAAGAAAGCCCGCGAAGAAGAGAGAACTATTTTGTTAAGCAAAATTTATACTCTTGAAAACTTTCCTGACGCTTACAGACCCTCCACATCCCGTCCTGTTCCAGAGTCCTCTACATATAAATGCAAGCAAACTACGAAGAAAATTCCTTTATCTCACACTAACTTTGTCTCACATGTACCCACAGACAAAGGCGTGAGATCTGAGGAAGCGAAGAAGGTTCGATCTGGCTCAGCAAAGAAGACAACAGTTCCTGATAAGAAGAAGAGACCAGTCTCTAACCTTTGTCCTCATGTTTCGAAATCTTCTGTATTTCCAAAAGTGACTTCTTGTAATGTCGCAGAACGTGTTTCGTTATTTCATGTTCTAAAATCAAAACACTGTCGTGTAAATAATGATGTATTTTCCCATCCTCGTGACAGTCATTTCAGCAAAAACGCTTCCACGTCACATAGCACTCATTCTAAGGACATATCTCCCACGCCGTCCAATCATACCATCAAATCTAAAATAAAGAAACACACCACATCCAAAACCAAGCCGAACAAGAAACGAAGTCAAAAACAGATTTGGATTCCGAAATCCCAATTGCATCCCGTAAGAAATCGTCATGCTTGGATTCTTAAACCAATCATCCAACAATCCAACAAAGAATTAAAACTAGCAACGAACAAGTTAGCTTCTACACCTGCTATCAAAGAAGGGCCCATCTATAAATGGGTACCTAAACTTACTTGATTCTTTTTGCAGGTCCGTCATGTGTGGTACTTAGATTCAGGTTGCTCCTCACACATGACTGGAAATAAAGAGCTGTTGAGCAACTTCTCTGAAGGATTTCTCGGAAAGGTCTACTTCGGAAACGGTCAATCTGCATTCATGCTAGGAACAGGCGATCTCATTCATGACAGGCTGACCATCAAAGGGGTATCCTACGTCGAAGGACTGAGCTACAATTTGTTCAGCATCGGACGTTTTTGTGACAAAGGCTACAAGGTGAACTTCGAGACCAGCAAATGTAGTGTCACAGATAACAATGGAAGAGAGCTACTCACTGGCCACAGAAAGACGAATCCCTACTCCATTGACCTCAAAACTGTCCGACCGTCGTGCCTCATCTCCCGAGCCTCTCTACATCAGAACGATCTCTGGCATCAGCGACTTTCCCATCTCAACTTCAAAGACCTTAACAAACTGCGATTAGAAAACTTGGTCAAAGGACTTCCCTCGTTCAGATATCACAAAGAGCATCTTTGCTTGGCATGTGAAATGGGAAAGATAAGGAAGGCATCTCACCGACCAAACACATAGCCTCAACTTCCAAACCTCTCGAACTCATTCATATGGATCTGTGTAGACCCATGCGGACTCAGACCATCAATGGGCGAAAGTATGTGTTGGTTATTGTGGATGATTTCTCGCGCTACACATGGACCAAATTCCTCAGAACTAAGGACGAAACTCCAGGTCAAATCATTGAGTTTATCAAAACCGCACAAAACCTCTACCAACTAAGTGTACAAATCATCAGAACTGACAATAGGACAGAATTCAAGAACAAAAAACTCAGTGACTTCTATGCATCACTTGGAATCACCCAGCAGTTCGCAGCGACGAAAACACCTCAATAAAACGGGGTAGTCGAGCGCAAGAACAGAACCTTAGTTGAAGCAACTCGTACACTCCTCATTCACTCTGGAATACCTCACTTCTTGTGGGCCGAAGCAATGAACACAGCCTGTTTCACTCAAAATCGTGGCTCCCTTCACAAGAGGTTCAATAGGACTCCCTACGAGTTGATAAATCGCAGAGTGCCAGACGTCTCTTTCCTGAGAGTCTTTGGATGCAAGTGCTACATAGCAAATGATCATGTAGATAGAGGCAACTCGACCCAAAAGCATTTGAAGGGATACTGGTGCGATACTCGACAACATCAAAAGCCTATCGAGTATACCTCAAGGAGAAAAGATCTGTTATGGAAAGCCTTAACGTAACGTTTGATGAAATAGACCGAGTAGTTTCTGCACAAATAAGTCCAGAACCAGGACTTCTACGAGAGTTGACAAAGGATCAACCAAGCACATCCTCCGTGGGCGAAACTTCAAAATCAAATACATTGAGCGACATGGAACTCGATCTCTTATTCGAGGATCTCTTCTCTAAGTCGTCGCCACCCACTGCTCCAACAACTTCTGCAGCACCAGAAAATAATGATCCTGCTGAGACTAGCAATGACAATTCCCCTCCTACGATGGAAAATCTTCACCTTGATGACGACAGTGAACTCCCAACTGATACAGAGATCATCTCTAGCTCAGCCGCTGAAACACCTCAGCCCTCTGATTCAACAATAGAAATTTCTTCAGGAGAGTCAGTAATACCTCAACCTGGAGAAGGAACGGAACATCAGGCTGATCAAAGTGAAGAAGCAATACACGATGCAAATGCAGCTGGATCATCACAACCTAATACAAGAAAGTTGACCCGTGCATACCCAAACTCACAAATAATTGGGGACCCTTCCACTGGTGTCACAACTCGAGCATCAACGATAAACGAAAGCCTCTATTCCTGTTTTCTCAGTCAAAAGGAGCCCAGCAAAGTAGCTGAAGCACTCAACGAACCAGATTGGATAATTGCAATGCAGGAGGAAATCAATCAATTCGAGAGGTTGAAAGTCTGGAACCTAGTACCTAGACCGGCCTGACATCATGTTCGCCACGTGTCTCTGTGCTCGCTTTCAAGCTGATCCAAAGGAGTCTCACATGCTCGTTGTCAAGAGAATATTCAAATACCTCAAGGGAACTCAAAATCTAGGCCTATGGTACCCGATGGAGTCAAGTCTCGAACTCGTAGGATACACCGACGCCGACTACGTGGGATGCAAGCTGGACAGAAAGAGCACTTCTGGAGCCGCTCAATTTCTCGGGGGTAAGCTCGTAAGCTGGTCGTCTCGAAAACAAAATTGTGTCTCAACCTCGACAACAGAGGTAGAATACGTAGCTGCTGCCAGTTGTTGTTCACAAATCTTGTGGATGAGAACCCAGCTGCGAGATTTTGGCATAACGTTAAATCGTATTCCAATTTTTAGTGACTCAAAAAGTGCTATAGCTATAACAAGTAATCCAGTACATCACTCACGCACAAAACATATAGACATTAGATATCACTTCATCAAGGAACATGTAGAACAAGGTACAATCGAAATGCATTTTGTTCACACAGACCTTCAATTTGCCGACTTATTCACTAAGGCATTGGATGAAAAGCGATTCCAATTCTGGGTATCTAGGTTAAGCATGTTGAACCGTAAGACATAATCGATTGTCCCTACATGAGCCTGCTATTGTGTAGATAGGTCACTTATTCTTTTTACTTTTATATGTTTTCATATGTATATTGAAAATCCTATCATCGTATCTAGGGAGAGTCTCATAAAAAATTTATGCACGGAACTAGGGGGAGTCATTGAACACTTTGCACAAATTAAGGGGGAGTTTTTATGATCTTTCATCAAACTTATTTTCAAATCGAATTATGGGGTAAACTTATAAGATAATCATTTCTATAACCTTAAGACAAAATATTTTCTCGGCGAAACTAACTATCGCCCGAAACTCAGCTCAAATTCGATCAAAACTGAACATTCAAGTATTTCAAATCTTTTCTCGGCGAAACTACGTATCGCCCGAAACTCCTTTCAATTGAATTGACTATCGCCCGAAACACGTTTCTATCGAAACTGAAAATTTTCTTAAATCTTTTTATCGTTTTCTCGGCGAAACTGACTATCGCTCGTGTAGACCTTTTTGGTCCAAATGACTATGAGAGTTTTGATTATTCCAAGTAATTATGTAAATTGGGGGGTACAAATTAGAAAACTCGATATGCATGGTGTGTGATGTTTAAGTATGTGAAAATGTTCGATTAAGCGCTTAAATATGATTGAACTAATAAGAAAATCGAATTTGTGTGATCTTAAGCTTAACTGGAATATCTATGTGATCACCTGGTTATGAACGTTTTCGTATGAAAGGAATCTCGTTGCGTGCTATATATGGAAAAGATATCATGTTAAGTGAAATGCAAACTGTCTGCGAGATTGAGTTATTTTAGGAAATAATATCGATGTGATCACCCGGATACGAATGACTATGCTGTATATATGGAAAAGATATTCTGATTGAGCTGAAACGTGATTGATCTATTTTAGGAAAGAATATCAATGATATATCCGTTGAGTGCGATATTATGTGACTCTTAAATCAGTGAATCATGATCTTGCTCTCCTTGTGCGACTTAGGATTTATATTATGGAAAGTGATTAATTGATTGGGCTTATATGTGGTATGATGCTGATTGAGTCTATTTATGGAATGTGCTGAAATCAGATGAGATCACCATACATGGAAAGTATGCTTTGCATTATACTCAGTAGATCAAATCTTTCTCTGTGCGAATTGGCTATCATATTTTGGGAAAGAAATCAGTGGATTGAGCTTACCGTTGAAAATATGCTGAGTGGAATATATATAGAATATGCTGACGAATGGATGAGATTACTGTGATATGAATGTTAATCTGTGGTATTTATGGTAAGTGATCATGCATGACCGTTGAGCTTTATTGGTTTATTCTTGGCATGATTGTTTGAGTTAATGCACGTGATTATTGAGCTTTATCTTGCATATTCTGTGCTTAACTTTCCTTGTGAAGTATAGAAGCGATTATTGGGTCTATATAGAAGGAAACACTTCACGATTGAAGTACACAACGAACACACAAGCTGTCGAATTCCTTAGAGTGATTGAGCGTTAATTTGCGATTCATTCGTAGTTTGTGTTGAGCTTTCATTTGCGAATCTGTACTCTTTGAGCGATCCTTAGAAACTTCCAATCCCAAACCCTTGTCTTCGGACGTGTGAGCGCACAAAGAAGCACGAGTGGAGTCTTACGCACTTGGAGGGACGAATTTTGTGGATTCGGTGGCCCTTCGGTAGCAAGCTGCATCCAGTCGGGGAATAGGTTTCCTGGGTAAACGACGTGGATCGAAACTTGGCGTGCGTCAGCCTAGAACGAGGTCTAGTGTCCATTGCGCTTCGGTTGTGTACGGGTCAATCATAGTGTAACCGGTAACACTTAGTGATTGATTGGAACTCTTGGGGAGATCACACCCCAAGGACAGGATTAAACCCCAGTTGGGGATATAACCTGTATAAAAATCGCGTCTCACTTTACTTTCTGCTATTTACTCTTCTGTGAGACAAACCCGGGACGCGTGCAAATAACTAGGTGATATCTTTGAAACGACTTCTGAAAATAACGTGGTATTTTTGAAACAGGGTTAGGGAGATAACTTTGATACTCGTACTGCTTTCTGGGAAATAACATACTCTGCAAATATCTTCTTAAAGAAAAGTATTTTTCAAAGAAGAACAAGCCAAAATTTTTACAGCCTAATTCACCCCCCCCCCCCCCTCTTAGGCATATTTTACACTTCAGCTCGAAACACGTTTCGATCGAAGCTGAAAATTTTTCTTAAATCCTTTTAAAATTTTACACGGCGAAACAGAGCATCGCCCGAAACTAAATCAAATCGATCGAAACTAAAAATTAACCCCTTTGCAATTTTTCTCGGCGAAACTGAGATTCGCCCGAATCAGTTTCGATCGAAACTCTACTTATATATATAGCGTTTCGCCCGAAACACAGTCTTTCTTCATCGATTCCCAAATTCACTTTCAAATTCTTTCTGCAATCGCACACGAATCTCATCACCATCACTCACGAACTCAGTTTTTCCGATTATTGCAGCTCCAAATCCATTATTGGTAAGGAAAAACATACAATCTGCAGTTTTTAACTGATATCGTTCTCGTTTTTGCAGGATTCGCAGAATTAGGGTTTAAGTGATTTCGCTCGAATCGCTCTTCAATTGGGTTTCAATTCAGTTTTTCATTTGCCCGAAACTCATCCCAGATTCAATTTCATATTTCAATCGGCAGATACTGTCAATTTTAAATTATTCTGTGATTTCAATCGTGCAGTTCACTACTTTCGACCGAAACTGATTATTGCAATTTTACTATGATTTAATCGTTCGATTTAGGACTTTCGGCCGAAACTCTCTTATAATCATAACGTATTATAATCACTCTATTCTGTAGTTTCGATCGAAACCACAGTTAAATTTGAATCGATCGATTGAAGTTCACTTTCGGCCGAAACTTAATTTGAATTGCAACTTGAATTTTGGTCGATTGACTGATTAAATTCACTGTGTCGCCGATTGACTGATTAAATTTCAATATTTCTTCCTATCGACGAATTTTACTCACATTTGTTTTTGTTGCAAAATTTCTCTAAGTCCTACAGCGTTAACAACATTTGACTTTGCTTCATATTATACATTACCTTTCCAAGCGTTGTAATGGTTGGTTCCTACTAACCTCTTGATCTTATCTTACAGATATATTAAAATGGTGCGACAGATTGATGAGGTTTTTTCTTCAAAGGACTGGGCACAGAGGTCACCCAACAATCTCCAACTTGACTTTGACAACACCTCGTGCCCAGATCATATTATTGTCAAAATCCTAGCAAACCACCCTCTCAAAACAGCCCTAAATATCACCGAGGTTGTCCCGGAAGTCTATGTCCAACAATTTTGGTCCACCCTTCAAAACCTAACAAATAACCCAAAAACAACCCGACTTTCCGCCAAAATTGACAACACCATAGTTGTCTTTACCCCAACCATTCTACGCTCCGTACAAAACCTACCATACTCACTACTATATGATCCCCATCCCTCTAACGATGACCTAATTCGGGACTTCCTATTCATGGGCCACAAACCAAACGCCCAAAACACCATTCACCTCCCCGACTTCACAGCCAAAGACATCCTTGGACCTTGGAGGACCCTATTTCTGATCGTAACCAAATGCCTCTCGCCGAAGCACGCAGGGTCCGACAAATGCAACCGCAACATTATGCTAATCTTCCATGGGATCGTCTTCAACAGGAATTATGATGTCGCCCAACTAATCTGGACAGACATCCTTGATCAATTGCGAAGGCGAGGTCTCGGATCCACAAAGCCGGTTCTTCCTTACCTACGGTGGCTCCCTCTCATCGTCCAACACTTCGTGGATCTTCATCCCGACATAGAGCGCCAAGCCAGGGCCGAAGGTTATCAAGCTCCAAAGCTCACCAAAATTCAATCAACAAAAAAACAAGATTGATCAGGAGGCCATGATCATACCTGATTCACTACTTCAACTCCTTGATCCCACAGAACCAGAGCTCCTCAGATACCTTCGAGCCAACAACCTCGATGATATTCCCATGGTCCAACACAACCCAGTTGGACCTAACCCAGGGACAAGCCAACCCTCACAGCCAAATATAGGTCTAGGAAGCTCTTCATCCCCAAAGCCAAAGCAAAAGAGAAAATCCAAAGGGGATGACAGAAGCAGTCAACAGGAACGGCGTACAAAACAAAAACACGACCGTCTTCCTAAGACCACTAGTCCACAAATAAGCCGGACCGAGCCAATAGGTACAGGGGATGACTTTGTCTTCCCCGAGTAGAAGTCGCGACATCGGGTCCAATCGCGCAAACTACCCTCCCTAGCCACTCAATCATCTCCCAACAGATGATTGTTTCACATACTCACGAGGTGCCACGTCATCCATCGCCACCTCGCTCGGAGGAGGTTGATGTATCAAGCAGTCCTCAGCCTCAGACTGCACCTTCTTTGATCACGACTAGTCTAGTGCCCTCACCATCCATAAATCTTCCATTTTCTAGGACACTTACTCTAGTTTCGGCACCTCTAGATCTTAGTGATCTAGACCGAATGCTCCACAACGTCTCCGTACTAGAGTCTAGTACGGAACAGAGCGGAAGACCCGACGTAGTCAACATTGCTGCAGCTACGAACTTGGGCCATCCATCTGAGTCTGTCTCAGCATTGATGTCAACGATGAGCCTAAGTGGCCTCGGTTCTTCAAGTCCTGTGCGAACAGGCGGCACATCAGTACCTTCTACTGATGTTGTGACGACCGAACGTCTTCGTGACTTCGTCCGGTTATTTTCCCCGTTCGTGACAGAGGCCAGGCTGAATGATCGACTCGCGGAATTCCCAAAAGGTCTCGAGGATACCATCATGACCCAAGTATACAGCGTACTTGGCACCTCCTCTCGAGACAAAGGCAAAGCCCCCGTCACCGAAGAAGTATCCCCTCCAACCGACCCATCTCCAGACTCTGACGGCGGCCCGTGGAACGTCCCAATCACGGAACTCATCGATGTTCTGCTGGCCAGACTCCGCACCGTACCCAAGTTAACTGAGTATGAAGCGGAGGTCCTCAGACGTCTGGAGCTTCCTTTCAACCCACCTAACCCCGGCGAGGCCCAGTCATCCCGACAACCACGTGACGACCCTGACGGTGGGGATCATCCCGAGTGGGAGAAGACACGAGAGACAGGGCCTCAGACTCCTCCGCATTCACAGCCTAGAGCCACCGAAACACCCACCAGAACAAAAACACCTACACCCACACAAACAAGAAAATCTACCCGAACTACCACCGAAACAACCCAACAGCCCTCCTCACCAGCTATGAGCCTATCACCACCTCTTCCCACAAGCCAAGACACCCCTTTGATATCTCCATCCTCTCCCATCCTATCCCTTCAGTCAAATGAACCGATCGTATGTCTCGAAACACTTTACAACCCACACACAGCGGTAGAGAAATACATCTTCAACGACGACTGGTTAACAAAGCCGATGAATCCAGCCTTGGCCAAGGGCTTACTGGACAATGCCAGATACTTCTTGATGAAGGCAAACGTTAGCCTAGCCCTTATCGATGATGATGAACTCGAGGAAGGTGAAGACTACGAAGCAGACATTCCAGAACTTCCCAAGCTTCTCAAACACGCCGTCGTCAATGAGGAGTGCCCCCCCTCGAAGTCGAAGATAGGAGAAGAACAGAAGCCACCGTGGGAAAATGTCAAAATGATCGCTCCATATCAAGAAGAGATACGGAGAAGAATCTGGAGGAAGGAAGATAGGATCAAAAAGTTAGACGAGCTTGATCTAAGAGGCCTAACTCATCTTCCAAGACCAACCGCTGTACGATACCTGCTCTCTCTTCGTAGAGGGCTTGTGTGGAGAGGAAAAGATACTAACATTGACACTCTTAGAAGAGAAGAGAAGAGAAGGAAAAAGCCAGAATCAACAAAATCCTGGGAGTACGGCGAGGTCGTCTCGACTTCTATGAATATCCTATCTACAAAGTGAAGCGAGAAGATGGAACGGTCGAGGAACTGACTGAAGGCGATCTCTCCTACATCAGAGGTGAAGACGTTGATCAGATACTGGGAAGCTTCAGATTTCTTGGAACACTCCAGAATCCAGTTCAATTCGACTCACGATCTTCAGATGGCGGTAGAAAGCAACATGAAAAGGGTGAATCTCACAAAGCCATCCTTCGAAGTCCCCGACCCAAGTCTTGGTGAAGGCCACATAATCAATGAAGACAACGATCCATCAGTGGTCTACATCAAGTACAAGGGAGAAAAGAGACTGATGAAAACATCCGAGATTGCCAAATTCAGCGATGGAACGCTGTTAATTATTCGGAGCAAACTCGGAAGGATTCTGGAGCAGCTAAGGTTCGAAGAAGCAGAAGTACAGGAGAAGTACGAGAAGCTGATCGACATCATCTCAGACCGAATATCATTACGATGGACGATACGATCATACGAGTTCAGACTTGGACTCAGGAAATCGGTCTATGCTGTGGAGAAACCCAAGAAGAAGAAGACTCCAAGGACACCAAAGCAAAAAGGATGCTAAGGGGGAGATTGTTAGGAATATATTGTAGCATCCTTTAATTTATGTAATCTTCGGTTAACATGTATTAATTTAGTGGGTTGTAGTAGTTTGGGGTGACTTATGATATTTAGTAAGAGTTTTGTATTGGGCTTTAATATACCAAATACTTGTGGTATATAAAGCCCCACTTACCCTAATTAGGGTTTTATCAAAAGATATCAAAAGGTAAGCCACCTTGTACTTTTCCTTAGAAAAACACACACTAACACGCACTCAAGGTGTTCTTCACGTTTTTCACATTCAAACCTTTCTTTTGATCCTTGTTTGGTAATAAAAGGACGAAGTAGGAAGCTGGCGGACCGAGAGATCATGATCAACGTAGGACGAGGACATAGTGTACCAGCGACCCACATTGGATCAAGAACTCTCGTTTTATGTACTTAGACATAGTTTACTTTTTTCCGATTGTTTAGTTTTGCCAAAGGGGCTTAAAAGTATTGTTTCTATTCCCGTTTTGAGCGGAAACGGTTACGAGTTCTGTTTTAGTAATAATATATGCAATATTTATTTTGGAAATAATTGCGTCGGAAGTGCAAGTTTACTAAATGGATTGTATTATCTATATGTCGAAGATAAAACAAAAACTGTGAATGCAATCACCAACAAACGAAATTGGAGTCGAACTCGAGACTGTTGTGGCAACTTCGACTCGGACACGCTGGAGAATAGAAGATTCTTGAGTTGGAGAAAACCGGAAATGGAAATGGAAGTGGGCGCCATTTTGCTTTATTTGAAGTAGCTTCTAGAGTGCTCGCTTGTGGCAGCCCCGCCTTCCACCACTACTTTCTTAACTAGTCTAAGCGACTAATATCGTAACAATGAAATAGACCGTACGAAATTTCGGATAAAATCTTTCCTTTCATAAAAAGGAATCGTAACAGTTCCTACAAAATCATCGTGGGTCCTATTTACATAGGAAAGCGCGCATGCGGGTCAAAACAAATCTATCTATTGGGCCTCCACCAGGTCGCATCCATGCACACACTTCCATCTCAAAAGCCCTCGGAAGCTTCAAAAGTTGGCCTCGCCGTGAAAATGATCACGTACCGTGATCGCGGGGTCCTACAACACATAAAAACGTGGAATGAGCTTATAAAGCTCAGTAAGCGAAAACCATGCATGCAATGCACGTGACCTAAATAGCGAAGGCATCCGCGCCAACGCTATTTACTTCTCACATTCTTCCTGACCTTTCTCACATTCTTCTTGACCTTTTATAACATATTTGGCCCCCTTCGGCTTTCAATCTTACTATGCACCATATAGAATTTAAACCCCTAAGGGTACAAGTGGCAGTACACACACTGGGAGGCTTAACCCAGTACTCAATCTGTGCGTAACCCTATGGTGCCTTTCAATCCCAATGTGATCCACACTGAAAGGCTACTAGTGCCTTTCAATCCCAATGCAGTGCCATTGAGAGGCTAATCCGGGCACACAAATTTCGTTTAACCCTAAGGCGCCTTTCCATCCCAATGCAGTCTGACACGCGGGCGCTTCCCACTGGTAGCTTACTACGAGGTCGCCACCACTCGAGGTTCCCTCGGTGCCGCTCATACCCTCGAGTCGCATCCTCCAGGTTGCATCTCCCGCTACTGGGTATTTACTTGCCTCTCGTGAATCAGGCAGTCGGCCTCGTGAATCGCCGTAATATTTATATTCCTGCCTCTCGTGAATCAGGCAGTCGGCCTCGTGAATCGCCGTAATATCTATATTCCTGCCTCTCGTGAATCAGGCAGTCGGCCTCGTGAATCGCCGTAATATTTATATTCCTGCCTCTCGTAAATCAGGGAGTCGGCCTCATGAATCGCCGTAATATATTTAGGTAGCATAGAAGAGCCGTGATTCATCATTGAGTCGACACAAATGCCTATATTGGCAAATATACATCGCTCACAAGCGATCTTATACTCATGCACGCTATCTTCCTGACTCTCATACTAGTCATGCGTGCATATGCTCATGCCATGGATCATGTAAACATGCGTGCAATATTCATAAAATAATCTACGTCACATAAAAATCATAGAAGTCACATAAAATTATAGAAGCACATAACACATAATTTCACGCACATAAAAATTATGTGTTGTAGTTGCGATTTCCACTTACCTGGTATCCTTAGCTTATTGTACGGTTAGTCGCTAACCTTCAAATCCTAAGTATAGAAACATATAAAATTAGGGTTTGTTAATCTAGTTACAGTTTCACTAAAATGGCTTAATTTAGAAAACCGTAGTTTCGACTTTTATGGGTTCCGAATTTCCTTCAGACATGGTTCTCGACACTTAATAGATCTCGACATGATTCGAGATGTATACCTAGTCTATGATCAAATATGTCGAGGTGTTTGTTAGATTTATAAGCAAGGATATCGAGACTAATATTATCGGATTTCGAGATGTTTCAACGTTACACATCAAGATTTCGATATGTTAATATCAAATATAAATTTCGATATCATATACAAGATTTCGAGATTAACATTAAAATGGATTTCGACATTCTTTCTCATGAAGATCTCGAAATCTTTTCTTTCAACCTAAATCTCGTTTTTCTAATATTTCGTGTATTGTAGCTACCCAAAAATTACCTCCACTATCAAAACAGACAAAACTATGTAGACACCCAAAAATGTTAATTCACCCGAAATCAAATGTCATACTGTATCCGAGGGTTAAGTTAAGCACATGAATATAGTTGTCATCCCCCAAAATTATGTTTGGAAGTTTGGTCATCTACCCGACAATTAACAACTCAAACACTTATCACAGGCTCGAAAATTAGTTCAGGAAGGCACAAAAGTTCAATTGCCGAATTTACTACATTCACTCCAAATTTTCTTCTCTACTCTACCTAAATTATATCATAGATTCCAAAAGCAAATCTTATCTGGCTGAAGATTGTTCATATTCTCGAATTTACATGCAAACACATATAGCCAACGCAGCAAGTATGTACATAAGCACTTGCTTTCATAACCTAAAATATAGGGTTTTTAAACACGTAATACACCCAAAGTTCCATATCCTTAACACATAAATCACGATCCATTGAAAATAATAAACATATCACAAAATAAATTACGTGTTGTAGGTGATAATTTCCACCTACCTCACTTCCGGAATTATTTGCTAATGATTTCTTAATAACCGAATTTATTCTTGTCAAGCTTTCATTCCTTCGGTTGGTTCCTCCTCTCCTTCTTTCTGTTTTTGTCCTCCTTTCTTCGTAGGTTTTCTTTTGGATATTTATTAAAGGACATTGAGAGGTGACACATAGGTGGCATGTCATTTTCCTCTTAGATTAAGCAAAGGAAAACCGTCCCTTACACCAAATATTTTATTAGTTTTTCACTAATGATCCTTATCCCTTAGCAAAATCATTAGCCATAATTAATAATAAAATACTCATGTTAGTGTCTAGCCACGAAAGTTTCTAAACATTAATATATTGTACGAAACTTCCTAGCCAACGGAATAGCCTCTCACGAACTTAGATGTGTTAAATACGTATTTCCCCCAATCATTATACTTATGTGTATGTATATATAATACAATACTAACACTAGGAAAACTTTGATAAGTCTTAATATTCGTTTTTATTAACTTTAATTTCGATTCTAACTCTCGGCATTTTTAAATTCCTAATTTAGATTCCTAAATTAAATATTCATTCTATTTAATTACACCTAAAACCAGTATTAAAATTTACGGGTACTACATCGCTATTCCCGGATGGAGCAACTATGTCATTGCAAAATGACTCAGGGTAGTGATGTCGGAGAGCATGTCCTCAAGATGATCGATTTGATTGAAAGACTCGAGGTACTGGACTTTATCATGGATAATGAGCTCCAGAACGATCTCATTTAAGCAATTCGGGTAGAATTTTGGGTAGTTCGGGTGCTGTAGAAATGCGCCAAAAATCACCCGAAATTAAGTGAATCGCCGAAAGTCACAAATTTCGGGTAGAGTTAGCCTAAATCAGGGCAATGTTGCATTCATCTAACCGAAAATTTTTCGGGGCAAAAAAATGACAAGTTTCCAACGCGATCTCTACGTAAAACTCTGGGAAACACTTAAAATCACTAGAAAACAACCTATATTGGCCACGAGCAACCAAAATCAGAAAAATCGACTCAAAATCCTAACGCTCAAATCCAAACTCCGCTAATCGCTCAAACATAGGATTGATTTAGCACGCTAAAGATAGATATTTAGTGCTTTGTGCGTGGGGTGTTCTTAGAGAGAAGGTGGAAACTCTCAAAATTATTTTCTTATTAATGCAATACACCCCTAATGAATTAGGATTTGGGCTTATATATATACCACATGAGTTGGATATTATACCCCAAGTAACTAAGAAGTAGAATATTACAAACTAGCCAGTTAACTAAATATAAAAGTAGCAAAGATAAACAAATTAACCTGGGTTTTAGGTTCTAATTTATCAACTCTATGATCCTAGACATGAATTCTAAGGTTATCGGTTAGAATTAATGAGAAACGAGTTTCGATCGAAAAACCTTCGTTGAGAGCTCGAGAGAGAATTTCGCTTAGAGTGAGAAGATTTCTTGTGTTTCTCTCTCTAGAAATCGAATTGCAAGCCTTTCGGATAAATTTCTAAAATCTTCTCTTTAAGCACAATGTTTGTACATCTATTATACCAAACATACTTGGTATAAATAACAAGTAAGTCCTAAACCAAGGACAAATACAATAAAAGCCCCAATCTACGAAGACAGCTAATAAATCAAAGCACAATTAAAAATGATATTCTACATTCTCCCCCTTTGTGCTTGATTTCTCTTCCATGCTGTCTGTCCTCGTCGGGCATAGTACGATCTGCGCAAGCCCAGCGCATGCTCGAAATTCCTGAGCATATTCCTCAGCTCCAGTCGCTCCTCTATGTCTTCAAGCAATTCCATTAGGAGCGGCTGTTCTCTCACGAACCGGTGAATCCTCAGCATCGTCTCTCGGTTGATTTCTTCCAACCTCTGCTCTATATTCTTCCTAATGACCTTGAGTGTCCCATCACAGAACTTGTGGATTTCAGTCTTTAGCATCAACCTGGTCTTCTTAGCGATTGGATTGTGGTAGGAGATGCCTAAGACTGAGCTGATGTGCACATGATTGTTGGAAAGCCCTTCGATCTCAGGTCATTTGTTGAGCGGTGCGGTCATGTTGACCTTCTTCATGTTGCTCTCCAGAGCCATCTGAAGGTCGTGTGGAGTGAAGTACTTGACTTGTCGCATCATGAACCGGTAGAGTCCATCGAGTCCTTCTTTCTTGATGAAGCCTTGAGGACCTTTGTACTTCTCTACATACATCTTGTAGAGGTTGTATACCTCCTCGGCGGGAAGATACGACAGGTCGCTCTCACTTAGTTCTTCTCAATTTCTGTCTACTCGCTCGATGGTGTAGTAAGGTGTTGGAAGTCCTCCTTTAGCACAGAAGACACTGAGTAATTGACAGATTGGGGAGAGACTCTTATAATGACTCTTGGCTTGTCCCTTAGTCATCCCCATTCTCACGTCCGGTCCGAGGTGGGACAGCATCCAGAGGTACGTCATTCTCTTCTGCTGATCCCAGTGAGAGATCCCTCTAAGCTCGAACTCATTCGGCTTCTTGACTTTATCCGGTGATATCCAAATGTGTTCACGAACTTCTTCACGGAAAGGGATTTCAATACGAATATTTTCCCACGGCGTGTCTATAACGACCCGACTTCCTAGATACGTATTTTGGCGGATTTTCGCAGCGTAAGCAGCGGAAAGCCCATTTAATTAAAACTTTTAAAATATAATAATACAAATACGTTCGATGTCTAAATCCATAAGTTCAAACCCAAACACATTTGATTCATTTGGCCGAAGCCCAATAAGTCCAAGCCCAAATTTAAAAAAAAAACACGAAACATAAACTCGTTCCACAGGTCGCGTCCCATGTACTGCGCCGCCCTCAAAAGTCCGTGGAGTCACCGCCATCAGCCGTCTTACCTACACACGTAAACGCTGAGCTTTTGCCCAGTAGATGAAAATATGCATGAATGCAAATGCTCTCACATCCCAAACTCGACACATCTCACAAAATGCACGCTCGACTCTTTTATAATATCTCATCATCAACTCAACTCATCTCATCACAATCAGGGCCCGAGGCTTAGGAACTAAAGGCAACACGCGCGCGCAGGGGTCCGTAGCTCGGGAGGCCCATTCCCCACAAGGGGTCAGTAGCTCGAGAGGCCCCACTCCCTCCATATAAAGTGCGCCTTAGTCCTAACCTCACTCATACAACTCATCAACATTTCTCATTCATAAACCATCTCACTCGTGTCTCTAGACAACACTTTTATGACTCCGTACTCCCCTCATAACACGTGCATATGCCGTGCAAATAAAAATGCAACACATAAAATGCAACATATCCTTTCCACATTACATATCGGCCCGAGGTGTTAGCTCGGCCCGATTCCCAACATCAATATTCGACAAATAATTTGGGCCCAAAGCCCGCGTTCCGATTTTTAATCGGCCCGAAACCATAACCACAGAATTTCCTCTCGATCTTAAACTAAAAGTTCTAAGTTTAGTTCTTTCTACTTTACGATTCACTCCAACCCAAATTAAGTTTCAAAAATATTTTAGAAATTTTACATTAACCCCTCGAAATTTCCGAAAATTGCATAATGACCCCAATCGAATTCATTAATCATTTATTTAAACCCAAAAGTTTCTAGAGATTTGAAATTGACCTCAACCGCATTTATTGATTATTTATTTAACCCATAAATTTCTGAAAATTTAATTTTCGACCCCTACCGGTTTTAATAATTATTTATTTTTAATACCGAGTGTTTTTCCGAAAATTTACATTTGACTCCAATCAAATTTAATGAAAATTTAATTATTCCAATATCCTGTAATTTTGCAAAATAACTCCTCGGCCATTTTAATAATTTATTTAACCCTCCGAAAATTTTGAAAATTATAATTTAACCCCGGCCAAGTTTTTAAACTATTTATTTAAAAACCCTAAAGTTTCTGAAAATTTCATTTATACTCTAGCCGAAACTCAACATAAAATCTTTAGTACTCAAACTTTTGAAAAGTTTCAATTTGGTCCTTATCAAATATTATTTTAGTCCCCAATAACTTTTGAAAAGTTCCAATTTAATCCTATCCGAATTTATATATATTTATTTAGCATTCACAACTTTTGAAAAATTCTAATTTCATCCTAGCCGAGATTATATAAATTTAACTAACGTCTCTAATTTTTTTGAGAAGTTCTAATTTCATCCTAATCGAAATTATATAAATTTATTTAGCACCCAAAACTTTTGAAAAGTTCTAATTTCTCTCCAAAAGAAATTCAGTATTTTCATTAAAATATTCCATGTTTGAATTTTACATTTTTAGTCCCCATATTTTTGAAAGTTATCAATTTAGTACCCGAATTTTTTAAAATTGCACAAAGGACCCCAATTATTTATTCCGAATTTTAAATATGTTTTAAAAGCTTTATATTTCTTTAAAAATATTCTTGTTTGGGATTTTACAACACAGACTCCCCTGATTTTGTAAAATTTTGATTAAGTCGCTAAATTTTTAAAAATAACTATTTTATAGGCTGTTTTGCGACAGTTTCGTATTTTCCAATGATCACGGGGTAAACGATGTCCGATGGTCCTGAAATTTTAACCACGGATAAAAGACTTGCAAATATAAATTTTGTCCAAAGGGATTTTTAATCCGAGGTCTAGATTTTAAGATATAATCCAGGCCGATATGAATAAAGAAACCCTAATTCTCCCCAAGTTTTGCTCTATCCTCTTAATCTAAAGTCCTCTATCCCTATTTTCAAATATTCATAGATCTGAGATGCTCAATCTCATGCTCCCTAAGCTAACCAACGAAAAATTCATGCAAGCAAATTATTATTATCACATAAACACGAAGAATTCGATGAATAACATGCAAAACACGTAAAATTCACAAATCCTAATATTGTTTATGTATGTAGGTGATCTCCACCTACCTTAATCCGTAGAACGTGGTGTTACGAGTGTGATCCCGACCCTTCGATCCCGAGCTCCTCCTCGTCCGTGAGCTTTTCCTTTTCTTTTTCCTCTTTTCTTTTATTTCCTTCTCTCCCTCTCCCCCTCTCTCCCTCTCGGCCTCTCTCTCCCCTTTCTCTTCCTTTTTCTTTTCTTTTATCTTTCTCCACTTATCTCTCTCGGTCCCTCCTCTCTTATTGCATGTGTTTGTCTATTGAATGCTTAGTCCTATTTATTCTATTATTATGGTATATTAGGTGGCATTGTATGACTTTGAATTTTTGTATACAAGTACTTGGATATCACTTTATTCTCTTTTATTCCACTTTTTTTTTTCGTCACCCCATCCCTTTTATTGTAGTTGAGTTGTTAAATTATTTTTAGGGTAATAAAGTAGGGTACTAATTTTATTTTTATTTTGTTTATTTTAGTTTTGAGTTGGTTTGTTTTGTTTTATTTGCTTTGTTTTGATTCCATTAATATTATAACATTTATGGTCTAAGGTGATGATGTGTTGGGAGGTCCCTCTCTCTTAAAAATATTTCGGCCTCTACTATTTTTTTAATAATAATTATTATTATTATATTTTATTGGGCTAAGATTCTCAATTCTAGTCTATCTCTCACAATTGGGCCATTATTTTTCATTATCGGGTCGAATTCTAAATTCTTGTCTTGACTCGGGAAGATAATCGGTGTATGTTCGAAATCGACTTCATACCGTCCGAATATTATTAAAATAATCCCGTATTAATTTTACGGGTATTACATCCTCCCCCCTTACAAGAATTTCGTCCCTGAAATTACTTCAAAAGAAATAAATTGGGGTAACGAGTCTTCATGTCATCCTCTCGTTCCCACGTGGCTTCCTCAACCATCTGGTTTCGCCACAGTACCTTGACTAACGGAATGTTCTTGTTCCGAAGTCGTTTTACCTCGTGCATCAGAATTTCTACCGGTTCTTCTTCATAGCTCAGATCCGGTTTGAGTTGTTGGTGGAGTGAATCACTTCTCAGCACGTGATTCGGGTTCGCAGCGTATTTGCGTAGGGTTGATACGTGAAATACGTCATGTAGTTGGGCTAACGAGGCGGGTAATTCCAGTTGGTACGCAACTTCCCCTACTCTCTTGAGTACTTTGAACGGGCCAATATATCTCGGACTCAATTTGCCCTTCTTCCCGAATCGCTTGACGCCTCTCATCGGAGATATTTTCAAGAGTACCAAATCTTCTTCCGCAAATTCCAATGGCCTTCGTCGCTGATCGGCGTAGCTCTTTTGACGACTTTGGGCAGTTTGCATTCTCTCCCGAATCTTCGTTGTTGCCTCTGTCATCTCTCGTATCTTATCGGGGCCCAGAAGCGCTCGTTCGCCGAGTTCGTCCCAGTGTACTGGGGATCGGCATTTTCGCCCGTATAAAGCTTCGTATGGCGCCATCCCGATAGTAGCGTGATAGCTGTTGTTGTACGAGAATTCGATCAACGGAAGATATTTGCTCCAGGTTCCCTTGAAGTATAGGACACAGGCTCGGAGCATATCCTCGAGAGTTTGAATCGTTCGTTCTGATTGCCCGTCGGTCTGAGGATGATAAGCTGTGCTGAACGAAAGCTTCGTCCCCATTGATTTTTGTAAGCTCACCCAGAATTTAGACAGGAATCTCGAGTCACGATCCGAGACTATGGACAAAGGAATCCCGTGAAGTCGAACAATTTCTTGAATATACAATTCAGCATATTGCTCCAGAGAAAAAGTCAAACTAATAGGTAGAAAATGGGCAGATTTGGTTAATCGATCTACAATTACCCAAATGGTGTGTGGCCTTTCACAGTTTTTGGCAAACCAACGACAAAGTCCATGGTAATATGTTCCCATTTCCACTCGGGAATAGCCAAGGGTTGCAGCATCCCTCCCGGACTCTGATGTTCCGCCTTGACTTGTTGGCATGTGAGACACTGGCTTACAAACGTTGCAACGTCTCCCTTCATTCCCGGCCACCAGTATGTCTCCCGTAAATCTCGGTACATCTTTTTGGCTCCAGGGTGTACTGAGTAGGTAGTGGCGTGTGCCTCCGTCATTATGGTGTTACGAAGTCCTGCACTGTCAGGTACGTACAAGCGATTGTTATAGAATAAGATTCCGTCTTCTCGTAACTTGAATTCGGTTGAAGTCTCGGCTCTTTGCTCGCTTGTCAATTTCAGGTAAAGCTCATCTTGCTCCAGAGCTTTCTTGATCTGTTCCGGCAACGTATGGTGAAGAGTTAACGCCGCCATTCTAGCCTCGATTTCGCCAAAATTGATTATTTCCACATTGAGTTGGTGGAGTTCGGTGTTGATTGCTTTCCGACTCAAAGCATCAGCGACTATGTTTGCCTTGCCTAGGTGATAATTGATCACACAGTCGTAGTCTTTAACGAGCTCTAGCCAACGTCGTTGCCTCATATTTAACTCCTTCTGGGTGAAGAAGTATTTCAGACTCTTATGGTCGGTGTAGATCTTACACCGTTCCCCGTAGAGATAATGACGCCAAATTTTTAGGGCAAACACAACTGCTGCGAGTTCCAGATCATGCGTGGGGTAATTCTTCTCATAAGGTTTCAACTGTCGGGAGGCATACGCAATTACCTTCCCGTTCTGCATCAGCACGCACCCCAAGCCATTCTTGGAGGCATCACTGTACACCGAAAAGCCTTCGGTACCGGAGGGAATCGTAAGAACAGGAGCCGTTGTCAATCGTTTCTTCAACTCCTTGAAGCTTTGCTCGCATGCTTCCGTCCATTTGAATGGGACGTTTTTCTTCGTCAGGTTTGTGAGCGTCGAGGCAATGCTGGAAAAGTCCTTAATGAACTTTCGATAGTATCCAGCAAGCCCGAGAAAGCTCCTGACCTCCGTGGGATTAGTTGGTCGTGGCCAATTGCTTACGGCTTCAATCTTGCTGGGGTCCACAGAAATCCCATTTCCAGAGACAATGTGTCCCAGAAAGGCCACTTGCGGGAGCCAAAATTCACATTTCTTGAATTTGGCGTAGAGTTGCTTTTCCCGAAGGATTCCGAGAACCGTTCGTAGATGAACCTCGTGTTCCTCCTTCGTTTTAGAATAAATGAGGATATCATCTATAAAGATGATTACTAAGTGGTCAAGGAAATCTTTGAAAACCCGGTGCATCAGGTCCATAAATGCAGCTGGAGCGTTCGTCAACCCGAAGGGCATAACCAGAAACTCGTAGTGGCCATACCTCGTGTTGAACGCCGTTTTCGGGACGTCGGCTTCCCGAATCTTCAGCTGATGATAACCCGATCGTAGATCAATTTTGGAAAATATAGATGCTTCCTGTAATTGATCGAACAGATCGTCAATCCTAGGCAACGGATATTTGTTTTTGATCGTTAGTTTATTCAGCTCTCGGTAGTCGATGCAGAGTCTCATCGATCCGTCCTTCTTATGAACGAACAGGACCGGCGCTCCCCAAGGCGAAAAGCTGGGCTGAATGAATCCCTTCTGCAGCAGCTCGTCAAGTTGCTCTTTTAACTCTCGTAGTTCGCTTGGTGCTAAACGATACGGAGTCTTGGAGAACGGCGCTGCTCCTGGAGTTAAGTCGATCACGAATTGGAGTTCTCGATCAGGGGGTAGTCCCGGGAGATCGTCGGGAAATACATCAAGGAATTCATTTGCAACGGGTATTCTAATTTCGGTTGAGGCGGTTCGTCGACCTTTATTGCAAATAATAGAAAGGACTCGCATCCCGAATTCAGGAGTCGTTGGGCTTTTAAGGCAGAGATTTGGTGAATTTTGCGCTTCTCCTTCGCTCCCACGAACGTGAACATTTCGTCTTCAGGTATTTGGAATGCCACCACCTTCTTCTGGCAATCGATTATGGCCCCATGTTTCGAGAGCCAATCCATTCCGAAGATGACGTCGTAGTCGTTCATCGGGATCACGATCATGTCCACGCTCAAACTCCTCCCTTCGATCGTCACGGGACAGTTCTCCAACACTAAATTAGTTCGAGTGGGGTCCCCGTGTGGTAGAGTTACTACGTAATTGGAGTCAGATACAGTGGGAGATATGCCTACCTTGATCACATATTTGGCCGACACAAACGAATGCGTGGCTCCAGAATCAAACAACACGGAAGTAGACACGTCGTAAATTTGTAACGTACCAGTCACCATTGTAGGATTTGCCTCTGCCTCTTCGTTGGTTAAGGTGAACACCCGTGCTGGGACCGGTGGTGGTAGTGCTTCTGCCCCTTCATTAGTCAATGCGAATACTCGAGCCGGAGCCGGTGGTGGTAACGTCTCCACCTCTTCATTGGTCATCGCGAATTCTTGAGCTGGAACCGGTGGTGGTCGAGCGAGCGTCTGAGTCGGGTTCCTGGGTTGGTCGCAGACTCGTGCATCCTGTTTCCCGCAAAGAAAACAAACGACATTGGGGTTATATCCGGCTCCAAAGCAAACACCGACGTGGTTGCGCCCACATTGTTGACACTGTGGCGTGTTGTACTGAGGTCGGTTAGGCGCGCCGGATGGTCCCTGGTTCGGCCTCGGTCGCCAGTTGGATGGTCCCGAGCGACCTCCTTGGTTAGGGCCTTTCCCAAAGAATGGTCTCTTTCGGTCACCTCCACCCTCTTGCTGATTCTCCGTTCTCTTCCTTGCTTCTTGCGCCGCCACGATCTGGGCCTCTGCTTGCTCCGCGATGATGGCTCGTTCGGCCACTTGTGTGAAGCGCACACCCGGGATACCCGTGTCGCGACCCTACTTCCTAATTAGAATAATTGGCGGATTTCCGCAACAGAAGTCGCGGAGGACCCGATTTATTAAAAATTTTTAATAAAATAATTTACATTATATATATCAAGGGTCGGGTTTTACAAAAAAGCGTCATATCTACACACCGGGCCGAAGCCCCAAAATCTAACCCGACTAAACTAAACTACGCCTCTCCACAGGTCGCGTCCCATGTACCGCTCCGCCCTCAAAAGCCCGTGGAGTCACCGCCGCCAACCCGCCTACAGCTAACCCTGACACTCATCGGTGTCGGGCGCAGTCTCACCTATAAAATAAAACCCTGAGCAAAAACGCCCAGTAGGTGGCAGTAAAAACATGCAATGCATATGCGTGCTTGCACTCAACCCAATCCCATGTTCTCACACATGAAATATGCACGCTCGACCTATCTCACGTCTCATCGCATATCAGGGCCCTAGGCTAGACTCGGCACCCACGCGCGCATGGCAAGGTACGCCATAATCATGCGGTAGCCCACGCCGGCCGTGCCGGGTCGCTCCTTCCGCACACAATCTCAACCCGACGGTGTTACACCTTGGCGTAACTCCCCGAGTAGTCTACCACTACCCGGGTAGACAGGAATCTCACATCTGTCTGCCGTCCCTGAGCCAATAAAATATCGGTGGTGTACACCTCGGGTGGCTCAATCCCGAGTAGATGGGTGTCGCAAACCCCCTCTCCCACCAGGTGCCCTATCGAGTCTAAACCTGACTACCAACATCGGTAACTCTTCCCCACTCATCCGACACCGTAAGGCGTCACCGTATAAATACGGTACATCATTACTCTCACCCGTGCATGTCGTGATATGCATATAAAATCAATCACATGAGCACATCACATTTCATAAAATCGTAAATAATAAAACACAGAAAATATTATATTTTTATTAAAATCCGATACTAGGCCGAAGGTTTGAAATTCCAAAAATAGTATTTTTATAATTTAAAATATGGGTTAGGGATGAAAGTTGAAGACGATATTGATTGATACGGTTTTAGGGTTTTTTGGTAAAAGTCGGGCGATTTAAGTTGTGCAGCAGAAAAATGTCGAGATAGTTAATAGATGGATTTCGAAATGAATTATAAAAGATGTCGAGTTACCTATTACAAAAGATGTCGAGCTGCATAATTGATAGATGTCGACATTTCTAAGGTTTGTATATCGACATTTATAGTTGTTTTGAGAGTCTCGACATTGTGTAAGAATTTCGACATTTATTCTTTGTTCAATTATGTGCCACGACATTTTACAATGGTATCGACTTTAACAAGGAATGATGAGCTCGACATTTTCTATTTTACTAGAGCTCGACATTTTTAAGTAAGAGCTCGACATTTTCTATTTTACTAGAACTCGACATTTTTAGTATGTCTCGACATTTATATTATATCGACATTCTATAAAAGTTTCGACATTTAGTATAAGATATCGACATTTTTGTTAGAGGCCTCGACATTCTTCGCTCGACATTTTTGGTATGTCTCGACATTTCTATTATTTCAACATTCTATAAAAGTTTCGACATTTTGTATAAGATATCGACATTTTTGTTAGAGGCCTCGACATTCTTCGCTCGACATTTTTGGTATGTCTCGACATTTCTATTATTTCAACATTCTATAAAAGTTTCGACATTTTGTATAAGATATCGACATTTTTCAGAAATTTAACAAGTTCTTCGTCGCTCAACCCATAATCTAAATCATCAACCAAGAACTCATATTTTGAGTTCGAAATCACATTGAAACACATAGCAACATGCCACGAAAAATTATAAAGATTATAAGACTTAAGAATATGAAATCGAATGGCCTTCCAATCGACTTCTAACCATTTTACGGAAATTAATATACTTTAAAAGGGTTTGTAGGGGTATAAACCACCTACCTATCCTCCAAGCTTATATTTGGTTAATTTTCCTAAGCTAATGTCGAGTTGAGCTCGTTCCCTTCACAGCTCCTTTCTTCTTTCGTCACCTACACTTAGGCTAACTACTTAAACCGTATAAAATAGCAATTATCTAAGCTTGTAAATGGGATCCTCACCTCTTTAATTCGGTTCTTCTCTCTTTGGTCCCTTGTTTTTATTTCTTTATTTTTCTCCTTGATCTTCACGTCGATTGGAGGTTGCAAATGAGGTTTTCTTTTTCTTTGGTTTCGTTGGTTTCATCAAGTCTCAAATGAGGGTTTTAATTTCTTTTGGGTCTATATCACGTTTTCCTCTTGGACCAACACAATGATTATTTTCAAGATTTTTACAAACTAGGGGGATGGCTTTCACGTGGGTTTTCCATGATTTAAGGAACCCCATGCTTATCTTTTATCCTTAATTCACTTGGGCCAACCTTAGCACCTAATTGGCCTATTTAAGCATTTACTTGGGCTTTGATAATTTAATATGGTCCATTTCTTATTTTATTTTGGTCTTTCTTAAATTACATTGGACCTTTCTATTTTTATTTTGATCCTCCTTTATCTATTGGGCTTCCCACTTCCTTCGGCTCTATTTATTTTATTCACTATCGGCCCAATTAAATTTTCGCACTTCCGAAAATCGGTTTCGTTCGAAAATCATCTTCATTAATTTCGAACATTACATAAATAATCCCGTATTAATTTTACGGGTATTACATCATCCCCCCCTTACAGAAATTTCGTCCCCGAAATTTAAGTTGTCGAAAACAACTCGGGGTACTTCTCGCGCATTTCATCTTCTCGTTCCCATGTGGCTTCCTCTATTGTTTGATTCCGCCACAAGACCTTCACTAGGGGGATGTTCTTATTTCGAAGTCGCTTCACCTCATACATTAAAATCTCTACCGGCCTTTCTTCATAGCTTAGGTCCGGTCTCAATTGTTGATGAAGCGTCTCACTTCGTAGCACATGACTTGGATCCGAAACGTACTTCCGTAACGTAGATACATGGAAGACGTCATGGACTTGTGCTAGTGAAGTAGGCAGTTCTAGCTGGTACGCTACTTCACCGACCCTTTTCAAAATTTGGAAGGGTCCTATAAACCTCGGACTTAGCTTTCCTTTCCGTCCGAATCTCTTAACTCCTTTCATCGGTGATATTTTCAAGAAGACTTGATCGCCTTCTTCAAATTTCAACGGCCTTCGTCTCTTATCAGCGTAACTCTTCTGACGACTTTGGGCCGTTTGCATCCTCTCCCGAATTTTACTGACAGCTTCAGTCATCTCACGAACCATCTCGGGACCTAATAGCGCCTTCTCGCCGATTTCGTCCCAATGTACTGGGGATCGACATTTACGTCCATACAAGGCTTCGTAAGGTGCCATTCCGATCGTCGCTTGAAAGCTGTTGTTGTACGAAAATTCAATCAATGGGAGGTACTTACTCCAGCTTCCTCGGAAATCCAGAACACAAGCCCTTAACATATCTTCAAGCGTCTGGATCGTCCTTTCCGATTGTCCGTCCGTCTGGGGATGATAGGCTGAACTAAATGATAGTTTGGTCCCTAAAGCCTTCTGTAAGCTCCCCCAGAATTGAGACAGAAATCTCGAATCGCGATCGGAAACGATCGACATTGGAATACCATGTAGTCTCACTATTTCCTGAATGTACAATTCTGCAAACTTTTCCATGGGATATGTCTGGTTGATCGGTAGAAAGTGGGCAGATTTCGTTAATCTATCAACGATTACCCAGATTGCATCATGCCCTTTCACCGTTTTGGGAAGTCCGACGACAAAATCCATGGTTATGTGGTCCCACTTCCACTCGGGAACCGTCAACGGTTGTAGCATTCCTGCCGGCCTTTGGTGTTCGGCTTTGATCTGCTGACAAGTCAGACATCGGCTTACGAAAGTAGCGACATCTCTCTTCATTCCTGGCCACCAGTAATTCATTCGTAAATCCCGATACATCTTCGTGGCACCAGGATGTACCGAGTAGGTTGTCGTATGTGCCTCTGTCATCAACGTTCGACGGATTTCTTCATCTTTAGGCACGTACAACCGACTTCTGAACCGTAAGCTCCCGTCTTCTCGGAATTCGAACTCCGACGGAACATCTTCATCTCGTCCACCCCGCATTTTCAGGTATAATTCATCTTTCCCTTGTGCGTTGATGATTCGATCTAACAGCGTCGGTTTGAGAGTCAACGCTGCCAATCTCGTCTCAATCTCCCCGAAGTGAATTACTTCAACTCCGAGTTGGCACAATTCGGTATTCACAGCTTTCCGGCTCAACGCGTCTGCGACCACGTTTGCTTTTCCTGGGTGATAGTTAATCACACAGTCGTAATCCTTCACCAGTTCGAGCCATCGTCGTTGCCTCATATTTAACTCCTTTTGTGTGAAGAAGTACTTCAGGCTCTTGTGATCTGTAAAGATCTCGCACCTTTCTCCATACAGATAGTGTCGCCAGATTTTGAGAGCAAACACTACCGCGGCGAGTTCAAGATCATGGGTGGGGTAATTCTTCTCATACGGCTTCAACTGTCGGGAGGCGTATGCAATTACCTTCCCGTTTTGCATTAATACACACCCCAAGCCATTCTTCGAGGCATCACTGTATACCGAAAATCCTTCAGTACCCGAAGGAATTGCTAAGACTGGAGCAGTTGTCAGTCTCTTCTTCAACTCCTGAAAACTTTGCTCGCACTGTTCATTCCATTTGAACGAGACATTCTTCTTTGTCAGGTTTGTGAGCGTTGAGGCAATGCTGGAGAAGTCTCTGATAAACTTCCGGTAATATCCAGCAAGCCCGAGAAAACTCCTTACTTCAGTGGGAGTGGTCGGTCGTGGCCAATTTTCTATCGCTTCAATCTTGCTGGGGTCCACCGCAATCCCGCTCCCCGAAATGATGTGCCCCAGAAATGCCACTTGTTCCAACCAGAATTCACATTTTTTAAATTTAGCGAACAACTGTTTCTCCCGAAGGATTCCAAGGACCGTCCTCAGATGTTCCTCGTGTTCCTCCTTCGTCTTCGAGTATACGAGGATATCGTCGATAAATACGATAACGAAACGGTCTAGGAATTCCTTAAACACTCGGTTCATCAGATCCATGAAAGCAGCAGGAGCATTCGTTAGCCCGAATGGCATGACCAAGAATTCGTAGTGGCCGTACCTCGTGCTGAACGCAGTCTTGGGAACATCTGCCTCACGGATCTTTAATTGATGATAGCCGGAACGTAGGTCGATCTTTGAGAATATCGTCGCCCCTTGGAGTTGGTCGAATAAATCGTCTATCCTCGGTAAGGGGTATTTGTTCTTTATCGTGATCTTATTGAGTTCACGATAATCTATACATAACCTCATCGACCCGTCTTTCTTCTTTACGAAAAGTACCGGGGCTCCCCAAGGCGAAAAACTGGGTTGAATGAAACCCTTCTGCAATAATTCCTCCAGTTGTTCTTTCAACTCCCGTAGTTCATTCGGTGCTAGCCGATACGGGGCTTTAGAAATAGGGGCAGCTCCGGGCACAAGATCGATTATGAATTCAATTTCCTGATTCGGCGGTAATCCCGGGAGATCCTCGGGAAACACATCGGGGTACTCCTTTACTATAGGAACTTCCTCTAGTTTTGGCTGAGGAGATTCTTCGGCTTTCACCGCAAAGATCAGAAATGCTTCGCAACCCGTGTTTACGAGTCGCTGAGCTTTCAGAGCAGAAATCCTAGGGATTGATTTATTGTTCGTCTTTCCCGAAAATTTAAACTCGCCTCCCTCGGTCGATTGAAACCTAACTACTTTCTTCGCACAGTCTATGATTGCTCCGTACTTCGAGAGCCAATCCATCCCGAATATGATGTCGTAGTCATTCATCGGGATCACTATCAAATCTACATTCAATTCCCGACCCTCAATTCTCACGGGACAGTTTTCTACTACCAGGTTCGTCCTAGTTGGGTCTCCGTGGGGCAAGGAAACTATATAGTTGCACAATGAAGGGGTAGGATATATTCCCGCCCGGGTCACAAAACTGGCCGACACAAACGAGTGTGTGGCTCCAGAGTCAATTAGAATGGAAGATGGTACGTGAAAGATATTCAACGTACCAGTCACTACGGCTGGATTCGCCTCCGCCTCCTTGTTTGTCATTGTGAAAACCCTCGCAGGTACGGGTGGAGGTCGGATCAATTTCTGTGGTTGATTCTGTAACTGAGGCTGGCCTTCCGTGCAGTTCCGTGCAGTGTGCCCCATCTTTCCGCACCGAAAGCACTGCAGATTCTGCGTCGGTCGGGATCCGTAGCAGATACCGAAGTGGTTTCGCCCACACTGCTGGCACTGTGGCGCTGGCATCGCTGGTCGATAGGGAACGTTGGTTGGTCCCTGGCTAAAGTTCGGGCGCCACATCTGTTGGCCCGGTCGATTGCCTTTGTTCTTCGGGCCATTGCCGAAGAATGAGCGCTTCTGACTGCTACCTCCTTGTTGAGCCTCCCTCTTTTTGTTCACTTCCTGAGCTTCTCTCACTACTCCTTCAGCTTGTTCGGCTATCAACGCACGCTCTGTCGCTTGCCGAAATTCCAACTGTCTCACGCCCGCCACACTAAGGTCTCGATAGAATTCCGGCTTTAGTCCCCGAAGGAATCTCGTAACTTTCAGAGCATTCGTTGCTACGAGATGAGGAGCGAAGCGGGATAACTCCTCGAACTTGCGAATGTATTCTGCAACTGGCATTCGCCCTTGTTTCAGGTTCATGAACTCGTACATTCGCTGCTCTTGGTCATGAGCAGTGAAGTACTTTTCATAAAAGAGTTCTCTAAAACGCTCCCACGTCATAGTCGCGGGATTTTCCAACACCTTCACCGTGTTCCACCAGAATCGCGCGCTTCCCCGAAGTAGGGAAACGGCGCACAGCACTTTCTCGTTGTTCGGCACGCGGCTATAAACAAATAGGTCTTCAATAGTGCCGATCCAGTCCTCAGCCACCGCAGGGTTAGTGGCCTCGGCGAAATTTGGGGGATTCAGTTTGCGGAACCTCTCCCCGATAATTTCCACGCGATCGAGTTGCGGGGAGGAACGGTGCTCAGATGAGCTTTGATGATTTATGAGGTTGTTGATTTGGTCTGACTGTCATTGGATTAATTCAGTCAACCGTCGGATAGTGTCGTGTTCAGGAGTCGGGGACTCAGGTTCGTCCCGTCGACTCGTTTCTCCTACGAACTCTCGTCTAGGTCTTCCTCTCGACATTCTCGAATGCTAGCTAGCGCACATAAACGAACACATATCAACTCACATAATCACATTAGCATATAACACTTACAGGCGAGGCTGGTTCTCCCGGCTTCTGAGCGGCGGTACATGGACAGTCTTCAGAACCTAGAACCTAACGCTCTGATACCACCTGTCGCGACCCTACTTCCTAATTAGAATAATTGGCGGATTTCCGCAACAGAAGTCGCGGAGGACCCGATTTATTAAAAATTTTTAATAAAATAATTTACATTATATATATCAAGGGTCGGGTTTTACAAAAAAGCGTCATATCTACACACCGGGCCGAAGCCCCAAAATCTAACCCGACTAAACTAAACTACGCCTCTCCACAGGTCGCGTCCCATGTACCGCTCCGCCCTCAAAAGCCCGTGGAGTCACCGCCGCCAGCCCGCCTACAGCTAACCCCGACACTCATCGGTGTCGGGCGCAGTCTCACCTATAAAATAAAACCCTGAGCAAAAACGCCCAGTAGGTGGCAGTAAAAACATGCAATGCATATGCGTGCGTGCACTCAACCCAATCCCATGTTCTCACACATGAAATATGCACGCTCGACCTATCTCACGTCTCATCGCATATCAGGGCCCTAGGCTAGACTCGGCACCCACGCGCGCATGGCAAGGTACGCCATAATCATGCGGTAGCCCACGCCGGCCGTGCCGGGTTGCTCCTTCCGCACACAATCTCAACCCGACGGTGTTACACCTTGGTGTAACTCCCCGAGTAGTCTACCACTACCCGGGTAGACAGGAATCTCACATCTGTCTGCCGTCCCTGAGCCAATAAAATATCGGTGGTGTACACCTCGGGTGGCTCAATCCCGAGTAGATGGGTGTCGCAAACCCCCTCTCCCACCAGGTGCCCTATCGAGTCTAAACCTGACTACCAACATCGGTAACTCTTCCCCACTCATCCGACACCGTAAGGCGTCACCGTATAAATACGGTACATCATTACTCTCACCCGTGCATGTCGTGATATGCATATAAAATCAATCACATGAGCACATCACATTTCATAAAATCGTAAATAATAAAACACAGAAAATATTATATTTTTATTAAAATCCGATACTAGGCCGAAGGTTTGAAATTCCAAAAATAGTATTTTTATAATTTAAAATATGGGTTAGGGATGAAAGTTGAAGACGATATTGATTGATACGGTTTTAGGGTTTTTTGGTAAAAGTCGGGCGATTTAAGTTGTGCAGCAGAAAAATGTCGAGATAGTTAATAGATGGATTTCGAAATGAATTATAAAAGATGTCGAGTTACCTATTACAAAAGATGTCGAGCTGCATAATTGATAGATGTCGAAACGTATAGTGAAGGGACTCGACATTTCTAAGGTTTGTATATCGACATTTATAGTTGTTTTGAGAGTCTCGACATTGTGTAAGAATTTCGACATTTATTCTTTGTTCAATTATGTGCCACGACATTTTACAATGGTGTCGACTTTTACAAGGAATGATGAGCTCGACATTTTCTATTTTACTAGAGCTCGACATTTTTAAGTAAGAGCTCGACATTTTCTATTTTACTAGAACTCGACATTTTTAGTATGTCTCGACATTTATATTATATCGACATTCTATAAAAGTTTCGACATTTAGTATAAGATATCGACATTTTTGTTAGAGGCCTCGACATTCTTCGCTCGACATTTTTGGTATGTCTCGACATTTCTATTATTTCAACATTCTATAAAAGTTTCGACATTTTGTATAAGATATCGACATTTTTGTTAGAGGCCACGACATTCTTCGCTCGACATTTTTGGTATGTCTCGACATTTCTATTATTTCAACATTCTATAAAAGTTTCGACATTTTGTATAAGATATCGACATTTTTCAGAAATTTAACAAGTTCTTCGTCGCTCAACCCATAATCTAAATCATCAACCAAGAACTCATATTTTGAGTTCGAAATCACATTGAAACACATAGCAACATGCCACGAAAAATTATAAAGATTATAAGACTTAAGAATATGAAATCGAATGGCCTTCCAATCGACTTCTAACCATTTTACGGAAATTAATATACTTTAAAAGGGTTTGTAGGGGTATAAACCACCTACCTATCCTCCAAGCTTATATTTGGTTAATTTTCCTAAGCTAATGTCGAGTTGAGCTCGTTCCCTTCACAGCTCCTTTCTTCTTTCGTCACCTACACTTAGGCTAACTACTTAAACCGTATAAAATAGCAATTATCTAAGCTTGTAAATGGGATCCTCACCTCTTTAATTCGGTTCTTCTCTCTTTGGTCCCTTGTTTTTATTTCTTTATTTTTCTCCTTGATCTTCACGTCGATTGGAGGTTGCAAATGAGGTTTTCTTTTTCTTTGGTTTCGTTGGTTTCATCAAGTCTCAAATGAGGGTTTTAATTTCTTTTGGGTCTATATCACGTTTTCCTCTTGGACCAACACAATGATTATTTTCAAGATTTTTACTAACTAGGGGGATGGCTTTCACGTGGGTTTTCCATGATTTAAGGAACCCCATGCTTATCTTTTATCCTTAATTCACTTGGGCCAACCTTAGCACCTAATTGGCCTATTTAAGCATTTACTTGGGCTTTGATAATTTAATATGGTCCATTTCTTATTTTATTTTGGTCTTTCTTAAATTACATTGGACCTTTCTATTTTTATTTTTGATCCTCCTTTATCTATTGGGCTTCCCACTTCCTTCGGCCCTATTTATTTTATTCACTATCGGCCCAATTAATATTTTCGCACTTCCGAAAATCGGTTTCGTTCGAAAATCATCTTCATTAATTTCGAACATTACATAAATAATCCCGTATTAATTTTACGGGTATTACAACCCGACATGCTTACGTCACGGTAAATCTCGGGTCTGAGGCCCACCATGAAACGAGCCACCTTTAATGCATCAGTAGCTACCATGTGTGGGGCGAAGCGAGATATCTCTTCGAATTTACGAACGTATTCCGGCACCGTCATCCTTCCTTGTCGGAGGTTGATGAATTCGTTCATTCGTTGTGCTTGCTCGTGGGCTGAGAAGTATTTTTCAAAGAACAACTCTTTGAATCTATCCCATGGAATCGTAGCGGGGTCATTAAGGATTTTGATGGTATCCCACCAAAATCGTGCACTTCCTCGTAACATCGAAACGGCACAGAGAACTTGTTCGTTCTCTGGCACCCGACCGTATACGAACATATCTTCAATGGTTCGGATCCAGTCTTCTGCCATCGAAGGATCGGTAGCTTGCTCGAAAGTCGGGGGATTCAGTTTACGAAACCTTTCCCCGATGATTTCCACACGGTCAGGATGTGGAGAGGATCGGTGCTCAGATGAGCTCCGGAAATTGATTAGATCGTGGATTTGAGCAGCCTGTTGCTGGATCATCTCAGTCAAACAGCGGATGGTTTCGTTCTCACGTGTGATGCTCTCACGAGTAGGGGATTCAGATTCATCCCGACGACTCGGCTCTCCATCATTCCCATTCCCCGATCGTGTCCTCATTTTCTAAAAGTCTACAAGTTCACATAACATAGAAAAGCACAAAAAGCACATAAGCATTTACATATATTCACGTAATAATATAAAACTTACAGACGTAGGCTGAACCTCCCGGCTTTTGAGCGGCAGTACATGGACGGTCTACAGAATCTAAAACCTAGCGCTCTGATACCACCTATAACGACCCGACTTCCTAGATACGTATTTTGGCGGATTTTCGCAGCGTAAGCAGCGGAAAGCCCATTTAATTAAAACTTTTAAAATATAATAATACAAATACGTTCGATGTCTAAATCCATAAGTTCAAACCCAAACACATTTCGATTCATTTGGCCGAAGCCCAATAAGTCCAAGCCCAAATTTAAAAAAAAAAAACACGAAACATAAACTCGTTCCACAGGTCGCGTCCCATGTACTGCGCCGCCCTCAAAAGTCCGTGGAGTCACCGCCATCAGCCGTCTTACCTACACACGTAAACCCTGAGCTTTTGCCCAGTAGATGAAAATATGCATGAATGCAAATGCTCTCACATCCCAAACTCGACACATCTCACAAAATGCACGCTCGACTCTTTTATAATATCTCATCATCAACTCAACTCATCTCATCACAATCAGGGCCCGATGCTTAGGAACTAAAGGCAACACGCGCGCGCAGGGGTCCGTAGCTCGGGAGGCCCCACTCCCCACAAGGGTCAGTAGCTCGGGAGGCCCCACTCCCTCCATATAAAGTGTTCCTTAGTCCTAACCTCACTCATACAACTCATCAACATTTCTCATTCATAAACCATCTCACTCGTGTCTCTAGACAACACTTTTATGACTCCGTTCTCCCCTCATAACACGTGCATATGCCGTGCAAATAAAAATGCAACACATAAAATGCAACATATCCTTTCCACATTACATATCGCCCGAGGTGTTAGCTCGGCCCGATTCCCAACATCAATATTCGACAAATAATTTGGGCCCAAAGCCCGCGTTCTGATTTTTAATCGGCCCGAAACCATAACCACAGAATTTCCTCTCGATCTTAAACTAAAAGTTCTAAGTTTAGTTCTTTCTACCTTACGATTCACTCCAACCCAGTTTTTTATTAAGTTTCAAAAATATTTTAGAAATTTTACATTAACCCCTCGGAATTTCCGAAAATTGCATAATGACCCCAATTGAATTGACCTCAACCGCATTTATTGATTATTTATTTAACCCCATAAATTTCTGAAAATTTAATTTTCGACCCCTACCGGTTTTAATAATTATTTATTTTTAATACCGAGTGTTTTTCCGAAAATTTACATTTGACTCCAATCAAATTTAATGAAAATTTAATTATTCTAATATCCTGTAATTTTGCAAAATAACTCCTCGGCCATTTTTAATAATTTATTTAACCCTCCGAAAATTTTGAAAATTATAATTTAACCCCGGCCAAGTTTTTAAACTATTTATTTAAAAACCCTAAAGTTTCTGAAAATTTCATTTATACTCTAGCCGAAACTCAACATAAATTTTTAGTACTCAAACTTTTGAAAAGTTTCAATTTGGTCCTTATCAAATATTATTTTAGTCCCCAATAACTTTGGAAAGTTCCAATTTAATCCTATCCGAATTTATATATATTTATTTAGCATTCACAACTTTTAAAAAATTCTAATTTCATCCTAGCCGAGATTATATAAATTTAACTAACGTCCTAATTTTTTTGAAAAGTTCTAATTTCATCCTAATCGAAATTATATAAATTTATTTAGCACCCAAAACTTTTGAAAAGTTCTAATTTCTCTCCAAAAGAAATTCAGTATTTTCATTAAATATTCCATGTTTGAATTTTTACATTTTTAGTCCCCATATTTTTGAAAGTTATCAATTTAGTACCCGAATTTTTGAAAATTGCACAAAGGACCCCAATTATTTATCCCGAATTTTAAATATGTTTTAAAAGCTTTATATTTCTTTAAAAATATTCTTTTTTTGGGATTTTACAACACAGACTCCCCTGATTTGGTAAAATTTCGATTAAGTCCCTAAATTTTTAAAAATAACTATTTTATAGGCTGTTTTGCGACAGTTTCGTATTTTTCAATGATCACGGGGTAAACGATGTCCTATGGTCCTGAAATTTTAACCACGGATAAAAGACTTGCAAATATAAATTATGTCCAAAGGGATTTTTAATCCGAGGTCTATATTTTAGGATATGAATTTTCGAACCTCCAGGCCGAAATGAATAAAGAAACCCTAGTTCTGCCCAAGTTTTGCTATATCCTCTTAATCTAAAGTCCTCTATCCCTATTTTCAAATATTCATAGATCTAAGATGCTCAATCTCATGCTTCCTAAGCTAACCAACAAAAAATTCATACAAGCAAATTATTATTATCACATAAACACGAAGAATTCGATGAATAACATGCAAAACACGTAAAATTCACAAATCCTAATATTGTTTACGTATGTAGGTGATCTCCACCTACCTTAATCCGTAGAACGTGGTGTTACGAGTGTGATCCCGACCCTTCGATCCCGAGCTCCTCCTCGTCCGTGAGCTTTTCCTTTTCTTTTTCCTCTTTTCTTTTCTTTCCTTCTCTCCCTCTCCCCCTCTCTCCCTCTCGGCCTCTCTCTCCCCTTTCTCTCCCTTTTTCTTTTCTTTTATCTTTCTCCACTTATCTCTCTCGGTCCCTCCTATTGCATGTGTTTGTCTATTGAATGCTTAGTCCTATTTATTCTATTATTATGGTATATTAGGTGGCATTGTATGACTTTGAATTTTTGTATACAAGTACTTGGACATCACTTTATTCTCTTTTATTCCACTTTTTTTTTTTCCGTGACCCCATCCCTTTTATTGTAGTTGAGTTGTTAAATTATTTTTAGGGTAATAAAGTAGGGTACTAATTTTATTTTTATTTTGTTTATTTTAGTTTTGAGTTGGTTTGTTTTGTTTTTTTTGCTTTGTTTTGATTCCAATAATATTATAACATTTATGGTCTAAGGTGATGATGTGTTGGGAGGTCCCTCTCTCTTAAAAATATTTCGGCCTCTACTATTTTTTTAATAATAATTATTATTATTATATTTTATTGGGCTAAGATTCTCAATTCTAGTCTATCTCTCACAATTGGGCCATTATTTTTCATAATCGGGTCGAATTCTAAATTCTTGTCTTGACTCGGGAAGAAAATCGGTGTATGTTCGAAATCGACTTCATACCGTCCGAATATTATTAAAATAATCCCGTATAAATTTTACGGGTATTACAGTGTTGATCCGAACGAATACTGGCATTTGTCTCGTTGGAGAATTCGCTCGTTGCGCAATCAACTCTGGAAACCTTGGGGGATCTTGTTCATGATTTTCACCTTCCTGAAGTTCTTCATCTTCTATCAGCACGAGGTCCACCGAAGCTTGGTTTAAGAAGTGTCGAACGTCCTTGAGCCGTTGTCTCTGATGCTCATCAGGCATGGAATGGGTCATCCACTATCCTTCGAAGATGTACTTGTCGAGGAACTCGTGTGGGTTTACACCATGTCCCGGTCCCGGTTGGTCTTGAGCAACTGAGGGAGTAACTTGGGTTTGAGCCAGGGCCACGATCATGGCGGTACTTGCTTCTTCTTCTGGAAGCAAGAGGCTTGTCAGAGTCATTGGTGTGGGCGGAGGCATCTTTATATGGAAGGTTGGTGAGTCGATTTGGGTTGTATGAGTGGTGCGGTGCGTGGTGGTGGTTGTTTGGATGGTAGGCTGTGAGGTTTCCGCGGCTGCAGCGCTTTGTCTGTGTCGCGTCCGAGCTTCGTCCTTGACTTCTGGTCATTATCCTAGGTCTCCTCTCCCCCTCATGACGGCCTTGATCATCGGGGTTGTCATGTCTGCATTTGGAGCGGGAGCCTTGAGCTCGACAAGTGTCTGTCGGGCCAGGACGATCGACGAGACGGCGGAAGAGGTCTTCTTCTTCCGGCGTTCGAGTAGTCAGCTCTAGTAGGCGGGCGACTAGGATGGAGTGGAGGTCGCTGATAGGTATGGTGGTTGGGTTTATGAGGTTGTGCGTGAGGATCGGCGTGGCGGTTGGGAAGTGTTGTTTGAGTTGAGTGGGTGTGAGGATAATTCGTGAGGAAGACGACTCTGAGACGGGTGCTTTCCCACGATCTTGGCGAGACGTCTCGATTGCTGTACGCACGCTCTCCATAAGTTTCTCTTCAGATGACTGTAAAGCTTCTGAGAGAGCTGCCTGAAGTCTGTCTTCGGTCACGAACTGGACGGACGCCTCCGTCGTTGAAGGACCAGGACGACATATGTCGCCTGTTGACAACCCTTGAGCTAACACCGGCTCCTCAGGTTGGCTCATAGTCACTTGAGTTGTGACTGTTCGAGACTTCCACCCAATCCTTGAGGCGAATCACGAGGATTCTCCTCTATGGGTGTTGTGGCAGGTTCTGATTGAACCTGCGAACCAGACACGGGAAGATCATGTTGCGGCTCAAGATTGAGCGATGAAGGGTCCTCAGCACTTTGAATGATAACTGACATCGTGTCTGTTGTGGTAGTGACGGTAATGAAGAGGGACTGTAGTTGTATGCTTAGTCTTCGTGGAGTGCGTCTTATCAGTTGAATCTCCTCATCGGACTCTGTGTCGGATGAGATGGTTGTGTGTGGAGAAGGTTCACGTTCAACGTCCTCACGAGCCTGTTCCGTCATCGATGGAAGTGAGCTTTGCCCTGTTTCTGCCTCGGGCTGTGCTTCTTGTTGAAGAACCTCCTCAAAGGGCTCTTCGAGCACGCCTATATGGATGGCCACTTCCACTTGGAGCTCCTGATTTTGTTCTTCAGCTTCCATTTCTAGAGCCACCTCGTCGATCATCATGATATTGAGGTCTGGCAGCTGAGTTTCTTGGACTGGAGGCTCCTGTTCAAGCTCCTGGGCCACTGCATCGATCATCGTGTCCTCAGGCTCCGTTGTTGTTGAGGGCTGACTGCGAAATCTGTCGGGGGACCTCTGATTATCTGTTCCGTCAGATGATTCTCCCGGCAGTATTTTTGGTATTCGGCTCCCGAGGGATCGGCGAGCCTCAGCAACTCGAACAGAATGGCCATAGATGGCTGATCCAAAATCAATAGTTTCGGATTGTGGAAGAACTTGAGCCGCGGTGGTTGGTAATTCCCTCCCGGAGGTAGTCGAGGGATGTTCTGCTCGTACATCTCCATATTTTGTCTAATGACGACGGAGAACCACCGAGCATACGGCACATTCTTTGAGCGTTTGTTTTCCTTCTGTCTGATCTGCTCTGCTAGATCATTCCAGATTAGTTGAGCGAAATCGTAATTCCGCGAGAAGGCGATTCCGTGGAAGATATGGAGAATGTTGTAATACCCGTAAGTTTTAATACGGGATTTTGATAATATAATTTTGCTAAGTAGGAAATGGATAATGAATTTGAATATTTCTAGAAATAATTCGAATTATCACCAAAGAAATTAATAAAATAATAACCTTAATTAAAATATATGTTGGACGGTGATTGTAATGCTTAAGTTTAGAAACTGGACTGTACATTGCTTAGCTAAATTATATGAATTGGGCCACATTTAAGATCAGATTTAAGCCCAAAGTCATAAAAGTATAATAGATAATAAGATTTCTTAGGGATGAAGTACATCGTCTAACATCTTGTCCCATCATTGCTAAAATCAAAGTTTTAATACCTATCCATGACATATATATCTTCTATAAGAACGATTTGTAACTCTCAACAATAAAAGAAACGAAAGCAAGTAGGAAAGGAAAAGATTTCGAGCACAAACCCTTTAATAATTCAAGAAGTCGAAAGGAGGAGGTGAGAAACTTCGTTATACCTTTGTTGTTCCTTTATATATAGGATAAGATTAATCAGTTTTCTGTTACTCACGAAATTCACAGCTAAACCATGGGAGACTTTTGAAATAATCCTGTGAACTTTTATAGTGACTGTTCGAAAGTTAGGGTGTTATTATGTTTGCGTGAACTTGAATGATAGGAGGAAATTTTAGAAATTGTCATGTTAAGTGCAAGCTAAGAAGCCTAATGGTTATTCCTGATCGATGCTTCATGCTTTAGGGTGTAAGATATTCTGGATTAGAAATCATTTTGAGAGCTAATCTGGATAATGTAAGAATTTCAGTTTAGGGTTTTCTGTGGAGATCAGGATTTTAGAAAGAATTCGTAATGTGTAATGTATGAATGTCGAGATGTGTATAGAAATGTCGATAGATACTTATATAGAAAGATGTCGAGCTATGTAATAAGAGAGAACTCGACATTTGCAACATATTCAATATTTCCTTTCTAATAAAAGGTTTCGACATTTATATTTGTTTTTAGAAGGTCTCGACATTTTATCCTACCATATAATAAGAGGTCGACATTTTTAAGACTTAATAGACCTCGACATTTGTTAGATGCCAAGGGGTGATAGATATCGATATTCTACAAGATATCGACATTTTCATAATTCGACATTTTCTGATAGGTCTCGACATTTTGACATCAAAGATATCGAGATGTATCTTGTGAGAAATTCGACATTTTGTTAGTTTAACATCTCGACATTTGCATGATAAAATCTCGACATTGTTCTATCTAGTAATAGGTCTCGATATTTTATGAGGCTTTCGACATTTTAAGGAATAGACTTCGACATTTTTATAAGCTCGACATTTATTGGATATCGATCTCGCCAATTGGTAAAGAATGAGCTCGACATTTTATATGTAATTTCGACATTTAAAACTGATACAAACACTTCGACATTTACAAAGTATCGACATTACTATTAAGGCTAGGACTCGACATTTTACAATGGTTTTATCGAGATGTTTTCAATAGTAATTGATCTCGACTTCTTTAGGGTCTCGATATTTTAGGGTATCAATGTGATTTGGATATCTCGACATTTTAACCAAGGACGTCTCGACATTTTTCAAGGGGTTCGATTTTTTTTCAAATGATGGTCTCGACATTTATATAATTCGACATCTTTATATGTCTCGGCAATTTCCAAGATTTCGACACTGTATTTCAATTTAATAAATCTTCGGTATTTTAGAATTTTATTATTTCTAGGGTTTTTTAATATTTTAGGGTTTATATTAATTTAGGGTTTTCGTTACTTAGGGTTCGAGAATTAGCAAATATACTAATAATATTATTATATTCAGAGGATCGACCGTTAGAGACTCCACCCGAGTTCTTGACTTACTATAGCAGGAGGACAGGTAGGTGGATCATCCATCTACAATGCGTAAACACATACGTGAATTATGTGATTTTATGTGATTAAGTGATTTATGTGAAATACGTGTTTTATGTGTTTTTTACGTATTTTTCATACGGATCATGTTTTATATGTTATTACACTTATATGCATAGCATGTGCATATCACGTGAGGGCAAGAGATGGTTTCCACCGTAGCGATACGGTGATGATTTGATATACGAACGATTGGGGGTAGACTGAGATGATTTTGATTGCTATTTGAGGTTGGGTTCGCACGCCACTTAGCGGAGACAGACGTGATCGATCTGTCTACTCGGATGTGGTCGATTCGAGGTGCATACCGCTGATATGGATACGGGTATATTGATATATTACCCATGGTACTGATACGGGTCTGACCGCCCATGACTATGGGTTATTACCCATGATATTGGATACGGGTGTTATCACCCATGATATTGGATACGGGTGGAATCACGTGACCACCCATGATATTTATTGCGCGCGTGGGTGCCGAGCCTAACCTAGGGCCCTGTGATGTAAGAAATGAGATAGGATGTGGGAAAAGAAAGAGTGTGCATTATATCATGTTGTGAGATATGGGATTGGGATTGAGTGCACACTTGCATACATGCATTTTATTCACCTACTGGGCAAATTGCTCAGTGTTTACGTGTTGTAGGTACTGAGTCTGACGCCGATACGCGTCGAGACTGAAACGGCTGGTGGCGGTGCTCCACGGACTTTTGAGGGCAGGGCGGTACATGGATGCGACCTGTGGAGCGGCGTTAGGGTTTTTGCTATTTTATTATTTTGGGGCTACGGCCTTTGTATAGACTAACTATGTAGACGACATTTTGTCGTAATGTATATTATTCTAGGAAAAAGTTTTAATTAGACGGGCCTTCCGCGGCTTACGTTGCGGAAATCCGCCACTAATCGTAATTAGAAAAGTAGGGTCGCCACAGGTGGTATCAGAGCTTAGGATATAGGTTCTGTAGACTGTCCATGTACTGCCGCTCAAAAGCCTGGAGAACCAGCCTGGCCTGTAAGTTCAATAATTGATTATGTGATTACGTGTTATTTGATATGTGTGCTTTCTATGACTGACTGTAGAATTAGTTAAAAATGCCGAAGGGACGTAGAGAGGTAGGCAGTTCTAGTCGTAGGGCGGGATCTGAATCCCCACCTAATTCTACCATCCATCAGTTGACTGATCTGATCCGGCGACAGTCAGATCAGATCAATGATCTCATTCACCGTCAGAACTCTTCTGAACGTCATGCATCCCTGGGACTAGAACGTATAGAAGCGGCCGGGGAGAGGTTCCGCAGACTAAATCCCCCTACCTTCGAGGAGGCTGCCGATCCTACTGACGCAGAGGATTGGCTCAGAACTATCGAAAGTATGTTTCGCGTTAGCCATCTACCTGATACTGAGAAGGTGATGTGCGCCGCATTCGTGCTACGTGGAGATGCGGGATATTGGTGGGACATAGTGCAAGTGCTTGAAGACCCAGGCACCATGACCTGGGAGAGGTTTAAGACGATCTTCAGGGGAAAGTATTTTACAGCGCCAGATCGAACACAGAAGATGAACGAGTTTATTAACCTTAAGCAAGGAGGGATGTCGGTGGCGGAATACATCCGCAAGTTCGAACAGCTATCAAGATTCGCGCCACATATGGTGGCAACCGACGAGCTGAAGATTGAGCGTTTCTTGGAGGGTCTCAAACCCGAGCTCTTCCGAAACGTGAGTATGTATGATACGGAAGGAAAGACATACGCCCGTATTGCTGAGCGAGCTATCGTGGCAGAACAGGCAGAGACCAGGATTGCGAAGGCACATGAAGCAAAGAGAAGAGTTGAGGGACAACAGGGAGGAGGGAACCAGAAGCGCCAGTTATTCGGTAAGGGGCCAGACTATCACGGGAATCCACAAGGCCAACAAAACTGGCAACCGAGGCCGAACCAAGGACCGGGTAATGTTCCAAACCGACCCACGAACACCGTACCGCAGTGTAAACAGTGCGGACGCTACCACTATGGGGTATGTCGTAGGACAGGACCGAACCTAACTCCACAGTGTTTTCGATGTGGAAAAATTGGGCACTATGCCAGAACTTGCCATGTGAATATTCCTCAAGTTCCGAATCAACCCCTAGTCCGACCTCCTCCAGTGCCAGCACGAGTTTTTACTTTGACAAATGAGGAGTCCGAAGCGAATCCTCATGTAGTAACGGGTACGTTGATTATCTATTACGTTCCCACTTCCGTGCTAATTGACTCTGGGGCCACACATTCGTTCGTGTCGGCCAAATGCGTGGAAAAGGTGGGATCTCTCCTACCTTATCTAAATGCACTTATGTAGTTTCTCTGCCATATAGAAATCCGACGGGCATTAACCAAGTGCCAAAAGGATGCTCCGTGAACGTTGAGGGTAGGAATTGAGCGTCGACCTAATTGTGATCCCAATGAATGACTATGATGTCATCTTTGGGATGGATTGGCTTTCGAAATACGGAGCCATTATAGATAATAACAACAAGGTCGTAAAATTTCAATTGCCCGAAGAAGAGGTGTTCACTTTTTCGGGTAAAGCCAATTCGACTCGTGGTCCATGAATTTCTGCTCTAAAGGCTCAGCGACTTTTGAGGTCCGGTCGTGAGTCTTATCTCGTATATGCGATGAAGGCGGAGGAATTACCTCAGCCAGAACTGAAAAGCGTAACGATAGTTAATTAGCATGCTGAGGTATTTCCCAAAGACCTCCCGGAGTTACCTCTTAATCGAGAAATACGGTTCAGGATAGATCTGATTCCAGGGTTTGCCCCTATTTCTGAAAACTCCTTATCCCTAGAGTGCGCAGCGAAAGCGTGATGAGAATAGAAATAAGTACACCTAGAGGGTATGGGGAATACACGAATAAAGGCTAGTTGTAGAACCGAACGTCAGTCCTCCACCACTGAATTTCGGGGACGAAATTCTTTTAAGGAGGGGAGGATGTAATACCCGTAAGTTTTAATACGGGATTTTGATAATATAATTTTGCTAAGTAGGAAATGGATAATGAATTTGAATATTTCTAGAAATAATTCGAATTATCACCAAAGAAATTAATAAAATAATAACCTTAATTAAAATATATGTTGGACGGTGATTGTAATGCTTAAGTTTAGAAACTGGACTGTACATTGCTTAGCTAAATTATATGAATTGGGCCACATTTAAGATCAGATTTAAGCCCAAAGTCATAAAAGTATAATAGATAATAAGATTTCTTAGGGATGAAGTACATCGTCTAACATCTTGTCCCATCATTGCTAAAATCAAAGTTTTAATACCTATCCATGACATATATATCTTCTATAAGAACGATTTGTAACTCTCAACAATAAAGAAACGAAAGCAAGTAGGAAAGGAAAAGATTTCGAGCACAAACCCTTTAATAATTCAAGAAGTCGAAAGGAGGAGGTGAGAAACTTCGTTATACCTTTGTTGTTCCTTTATATATAGGATAAGATTAATCAGTTTTCTGTTACTCACTAAATTCAGAGCTAAACCATGGGAGACTTTTGAAATAATCCTGTGAACTTTTATAGTGACTGTTCGAAAGTTAGGGTGTTATTATGTTTGCGTGAACTTGAATGATAGGAGGAAATTTTAGAAATTGTCATGTTAAGTGCAAGCTAAGAAGCCTAATGGTTATTCCTGATCGATGCTTCATGCTTTAGGGTGTAAGATATTCTGGATTAGAAATCATTTTGAGAGCTAATCTGGATAATGTAAGAATTTCAGTTTAGGGTTTTCTGTGGAGATCAGGATTTTAGAAAGAATTCGTAATGTGTAATGTATGAATGTCGAGATGTGTATAGAAATGTCGATAGATACTTATATAGAAAGATGTCGAGCTATGTAATAAGAGAGAACTCGACATTTGCAACATATTCAATATTTCCTTTCTAATAAAAGGTTTCGACATTTATATTTGTTTTTAGAAGGTCTCGACATTTTATCCTACCATATAATAAGAGGTCGACATTTTTAAGACTTAATAGACCTCGACATTTGTTAGATGCCAAGGGGTGATAGATATCGATATTCTACAAGATATCGACATTTTCATAATTCGACATTTTCTGATAGGTCTCGACATTTTGACATCAAAGATATCGAGATGTATCTTGTGAGAAATTCGACATTTTGTTAGTTTAACATCTCGACATTTGCATGATAAAATCTCGACATTGTTCTATCTAGTAATAGGTCTCGATATTTTATGAGGCTTTCGACATTTTAAGGAATAGACTTCGACATTTTTATAAGCTCGACATTTATTGGATATCGATCTCGCCAATTGGTAAAGAATGAGCTCGACATTTTATATGTAATTTCGACATTTAAAACTGATACAAACACTTCGACATTTACAAAGTATCGACATTACTATTAAGGCTAGGACTCGACATTTTACAATGGTTTTATCGAGATGTTTTCAATAGTAATTGATCTCGACTTCTTTAGGGTCTCGATATTTTAGGGTATCAATGTGATTTGGATATCTCGACATTTTAACCAAGGACGTCTCGACATTTTTCAAGGGGTTCGATTTTTTTTCAAATGATGGTCTCGACATTTATATAATTCGACATCTTTATATGTCTCGGCAATTTCCAAGATTTCGACACTGTATTTCAATTTAATAAATCTTCGGTATTTTAGAATTTTATTATTTCTAGGGTTTTTTAATATTTTAGGGTTTATATTAATTTAGGGTTTTCGTTACTTAGGGTTCGAGAATTAGCAAATATACTAATAATATTATTATATTCAGAGGATCGACCGTTAGAGACTCCACCCGAGTTCTTGACTTACTATAGCAGGAGGACAGGTAGGTGGATCATCCATCTACAATGCGTAAACACATACGTGAATTATGTGATTTTATGTGATTAAGTGATTTATGTGAAATACGTGTTTTATGTGTTTTTACGTATTTTTCATACGGATCATGTTTTATATGTTATTACACTTATATGCATAGCATGTGCATATCACGTGAGGGCAAGAGATGGTTTCCACCGTAGCGATACGGTGATGATTTGATATACGAACGATTGGGGGTAGACTGAGATGATTTTGATTGCTATTTGAGGTTGGGTTCGCACGCCACTTAGCGGAGACAGACGTGATCGATCTGTCTACTCGGATGTGGTCGATTCGAGGTGCATACCGCTGATATGGATACGGGTATATTGATATATTACCCATGGTACTGATACGGGTCTGACCGCCCATGACTATGGGTTATTACCCATGATATTGGATACGGGTGTTATCACCCATGATATTGGATACGGGTGGAATCACGTGACCACCCATGATATTTATTGCGCGCGTGGGTGCCGAGCCTAACCTAGGGCCCTGTGATGTAAGAAATGAGATAGGATGTGGGAAAAGAAAGAGTGTGCATTATATCATGTTGTGAGATATGGGATTGGGATTGAGTGCACACTTGCATACATGCATTTTATTCACCTACTGGGCAAATTGCTCAGTGTTTACGTGTTGTAGGTACTGAGTCTGACGCCGATACGCGTCGAGACTGAAACGGCTGGTGGCGGTGCTCCACGGACTTTTGAGGGCAGGGCGGTACATGGATGCGACCTGTGGAGCGGCGTTAGGGTTTTTGCTATTTTATTATTTTGGGGCTACGGCCTTTGTATAGACTAACTATGTAGACGACATTTTGTCGTAATGTATATTATTCTAGGAAAAAGTTTTAATTAGACGGGCCTTCCGCGGCTTACGTTGCGGAAATCCGCCACTAATCGTAATTAGAAAAGTAGGGTCGCCACAAATGTTGCCGTTGCCTTTGTCGAAGCCGGCGTGCTTTGGTGATAGGCACTTGTTGATGATGCCAAAAAGTGTCTTCCAAGGATGTGGGATCCCGTTGCCCTGAACTTGAGCTAGTTTGGTCAGTGGAGGACGACATCCCATGCATTGATTGAATATCTTTATAATTCCATGGGATCCCTCTTCTCTACATTTAATTTCTAATCCCCGAGAGATACAAATTGTCCAGCGACGTTGACAAATAAAAAAAATGAAAAGACGTAATTATTTAAGGTCTTTTTAAAAAATAGCCTTGGACTCGGTCAACGTTAAAAAAATGGCCATGTTGATTTTACCTTTTGGAAAATAGCCTTCAATTTAAGGGCATTTTCGTCTTTTACAGGAGTTATTTTTAAAAAAATAAAGGGGCCCCTACTTTATAGCACGGGTCCCCTGCTCATGGGACCAGGGGACCCGCTTACAACCCTGAAGAAAGTCTTGCACCAGCTCCGCATCAGTGGGAACGGGGTCGTAATTTTGGCTGAAAGAAAGGTCGAGGAGAAGCCTGAAGTCATTCTTGTTAATGCAGATGTGCCTCGTCCCTACAACCATCGTGAAATTGTACGTCCTGTCCATGATGAGGCTCTTGATCATCCTCCAAAACTGTTGGAGGCAAACCATCGGCATTGAGGCCGTCACCGTTAGAGCATGCCATAGGGGATGGCCTTGTAGTATTGACACCATGATCTCGTCCGGACACCTGAAGGTGGTCAGGTCGAGTTGGAAATTGGTGTCGTGGACATTGAGGTACATGGCCTTCTCATATATGTGGTTGTAGTATGTTGGATAATGATCCATCTGAAATACAATTAGAAAGAGCAAATTATTAGTTCAGAATTTAAATTGAGTCGAAATTTTAATTTCATCAAACCATAATAATCTATCATGTCATGGCACGTTTGATGATTTTGAAAAATGTAATATGCACATAGGTCATACGAAGTGAATATTCAAGACATTAAAATATTTCGACACTTATGTATAAGACACATGTAAGTTCAACCGAAAATATGCTAAGTGTTTGATATCACTGTTCACTCCATGTTTTTTATCGTGTGAGAATGGAATTCTCAATTTTAATCTTCTAAGTGCAAAGTTCAAATTAAAATCTCCGTTTAATTTTGCGATCGAAAATTTTATTCGCTAAGTTTCGCTACGGTGGAAAAGACTTAGAGAAAAATTTCTAAGTGTTAAAACGTAAGGTGTAGTACTGTAGCCGAGAAATTTTGCAATCGAGAAAAATATCGTGTAAATTTAGGATCGAGAAATTAGATTTCCGCGTAAATTTACGATCGAGAAATTTTTCGCGCATGAATAAAAATTTTCGCTGTGAAAGTTATCAAGTGAGAAAGTATTTCGATTTTAAAAAGAAATTTTTCGCTGCGAAATTTCATGATCGAGAACAAAATTGAAATCGAAATTACTATTTGCGATTGTAAGTTTTGCGCTCGAAACATATATTGCACCTTATTAGATCTATTCCATTCAGTAACCTTTTCGCTCGCATAAAATCCAAATTCAATTTCTCGATTGTAATTATTTTTCGCTCTACGTTATCTATCTTAACGACTAAGTCAAAAGTTTAGCAATCGAAAAACTTTTCCAATACAAACAATAGATCAATTGAAATTCAATTGACACTATTTGTGAGCGAGAAAGTTCTTCGACGCCTTTAAATGTTAAAACTCAGTTTCAGTCGAACTTTAAAAACGCAGATAGTCGAAGTAATACACTCCTAGAATAATCAGAAAACACCGAAACTATCTTTAGTGCAGAATTTAACCCAGATTATTCACAGAAATCGGTCGTAAACACTGCAAACTAGCATTCGAGTTTTCCTATTTTGAATAGACGAGAATATAACACTAAATTATGCGAAAGATCACATAATACAGATGCACACGGAGTTCAAACACACAATAATCCCTAAAGAATGTCGAATCTACCTCTCAAAGATGAAGATTAGTGAAAGTATGTAAGATTTTGTAAGATTTTGACTTTCGTCTTTGCGGAAAAAGTTTTTCGCGAGAGAAAAATTATCGACTATTGAGTTTTGCGATTAAGGGTTTTGCGTGTATTTGGGGATTTTCGACTGCAAGCATTAATTTCGTTAAATGGGCTGATTAGACATTTTCGATCCGTAACAATTTCTAGGCCCACTACTGTTTACGATCGAGAAACTTACTATCGAGAAATTCCCTTTGGTTACCATTGAATTTTCGCTCGACAAATTTCGATCGAGAATTTTCATTTGGTTCTTGTTTAATTTTCGCTCATCAATATGAAAGCGAAAATTACCACTTGGTCCCAAATTAATTTTCGCTCGAGAAGCTGTGAATGAAAATTACGAAATTCGCCCAAATTTCTCGATAGAAGTTTTTCTAAGTTTCCAGATTGACCGTGAGTAAACAAATAAACCACATAGTTGCTCCCCCTATATATGGAAATAAAAGCAATTAACTCCCTGTAATTCAGATTAGTGACATCTGGCTCCCTCTTCAAATTTTATAAATCTGCAATACTTAGAGCAAAAGATGTCGAGATGATTAGAGTTAATTTTTGGAAGCAATTTTCTATTTAGCCTCCCCTTGACATATTATACCAATGTCGTGAGCTCCAAAACGCGAAGATTCGTGAAGTCCTTCTCTGAAGTGCGTTGTTCAAGAAAAATCAAATTGGAATTTACTGCAACACTTAGAGAAAGATCATCAAAATTATTTGGAGGTCAAGGCATAAATGTAGTAAATGCTCCCCCTCAAATAGTGCACTTCAATTGATTTAACAAGTAAGTACATAAATCAATCTAAGTAACAATTATTAAGAACATGCGATTTATCAAGATTAGCCTAGATACATGGTCCCATATACATGTAATTGTAATTTCGCACGAGGGTATGAGCATGAACAATATATCGCATTTAATCAATTCCATGTAGATGCAAAGTAACATTGCATATCAAAATGTGCGAGTTTCTTTCACCTTTTTTTTTTTATTAAGAAAGAAAAAAAATCAATAAAATATTATTACATATCTATTTTCTTATGAATATTAATACTACTAATAATATGCGGTCAGATCATTTTGCTTTGATAAATCGTCACGCCTAAAATTTCACAAGACATTAGAAAGATCATATGCCGTCAAGTCACGTCAACAATCTAAAGTCCTAAGTCCATAGAGTAGTCCATTTCGACAACTCTCACCAGGTTCACTCTAGCACTCTATTATTTTAACTTGGGATTTTATATTTATATCACTCAAGTCAACATAAGTAATATTACGTCAATTTACCTATGATCAAGGCGCTTTTAATCAATTCACCTAAGCGAAAGATCGTCGATGTGGAATCAAAGGGACTTAAAAAGGTTTCAATTTGGCTATGACTAAGATGGGAAGGAACATTTTGGAAAATGTTGGCTTTTTGTCGTCTTCCATTTCTTCATCGTTCTTTTCCACCGGCATTTTTATTTTCTATTTTTCATCCTTTTTATGTTTTCTATTCCCTTTTATGCTCAAGCTGAAGCTCCGCTTCTCCACGAGGCAATAGGAGTGTAGAATACGATTTTAATTGTACATTGATTTAATTACATGTCCTTGTAATTAGGGGCTTGATGTATAGTTGTCCTTAATTTAGAACTTAGTTTGTAATTTATACCAAGCTTGTTTGGTATAAATAGATGTACAAACATTGAGCTTATATAGAAGATTTTAGAAATTGATCCGAAAGGCTTACAATTCGATTTCTAGATAGAGAAACAACAAATATCTTCTCTCACTACTCGAAATTCTCTCTTGAGCTCTACAAGAAGGTTTTCGATCGAAATCTCAATCTCCACAATTCTTATCGATTCCTTTAGAATTCATGCCTAGGATCTTAGAGTTGATAAATTAGGACCTAACAATTGGTATCAAAGCAGATTCGTTCTGTTTGAATGAAAAATTGTTAGAATTCAGATCGAAAATTTTATTCTGAAACTGTTCCGTGCGAAGAACAGTTTCGGCGCAAAAATTGATTTTCGATCTGATTTGCTTAATTCCGTGCTGAATTGGCTTGAATTTGATGTTTATGTGCTTATTGTAGTGATATAAATTGAGTGCCATTAGATTCGTAGCTATTTGAACTTCATTTTAGCAGTTTGGATTATGTAAGATCCTTGCTTACTTAGAACTATGTTGGAGATGTTTTGTTACTGATTTTTGATCTTCACTCTCAGGAACAAGAAGATAAGAGGATTAAGGAAGAAGACGAAGGAGGTAGACGAGATAGAGAAAATGAGAGAGACGAGAAAGCAAGAGAAGAGAGAAAGGTTGTTGAAGATTTTCTATATTCTCCATAATGGTATCATACACTGCTATGTAACCAAAACGTTTAGGAAAAGACAAAACATAACTAACCAAATAACAATCTAATTACTGCCTTTGTCTCCCCTGAACACGTCACCACTCACCAACGTCTCTGGATCGAAATGGACAGCTTCTGGGAAATAAAATAGTTGGGCCTTAGCTTGTTAATCCGGCCTGCTAGCATAGTCATGAGCTGAACCCATCAGCTAACCATTCTCGGGCTCAACTCCTTCAGACATCTCTTCCTCGTACCCATCGACATTCACCACATCTTCAGACAACTTCCTATCAGACATACAAGATCTTGCATCACTCCTTCGTTTTAAGACTCCTTGCCCTCGAGGATCGAATTTAGGGAAAACCGACTTGATGAAGGCAAGATCTTCGCACGAGGCCTCTTCAGGAGTTGAGTACGCCCATTGCACCAGTACTTGTCGCACCGGTATCTTCCTCCTGACAATGGTTCTCTTTCCCAAGATCTGAACCGGGGCTATCTTGATCTCTCCTTGGTCATTTACCGGCGGTAACACTGGTGTGGGGCGGTGCTCGGGCTTGACCCTCCTTTTCAGCAAGGACACATGGAAGATCGGGTGTATCTGACTCTCGGCCGGTAACTGCAGTAGGGTTGTAATACTTCTGAGAAAGCTTCATCTTCCTCCTTAAAGCTAAGGAATTCTATCGATAGGGTTGTAGTTTAAGGAAGACTTCATCCCCAACCTCGAATTCTCTTTCCACTCTTTTCATATCTGCATAGAATTTTGTTCGAGCTTGTGCTTGAGCCAAATTATCCTTTAAAATCTGTATGACCCTCTATTTTTCTTGCAGGAACTCCTTCAATGACGCGTTGGGGACCTCGGCCAAGTCACCCATGGGAAATTGAGAAGGGTTATACCCATAAAGCGCAAGAAAAGGGGTCATCTTTATGCTCCGGTGGTAGTTGGTATTGTACCAGAATTCGGCCAAAGGTAGAAATTTGCCCCATGTTTTTGGTTTGAGATGGCACATGGCTCTGAGATAATTCTCCAAACACTGATTTACCTTCTCTGTTTGACCATCAGTCTGCGGATGGTAAGCAGTAGAGAGGGATAACTCAGTTCCAATGGCCTTGAATAATAGCTGCCAAAAATTGACTAGTGAAGATTTTGTCCCGATCTGAGACAATGTTGCTAGGTAGGCCATGCAACTTGTAGATGTTGTTGACGAAGACCTTAACCACAGTCTCTGTTGTGTAGGGATGTGAGAGAGCAAAGAAGTGGCCATACTTGGTCAACCTATCCACAATGACAAAAATGGAGTCCTTCCCTTCGGACTTGGGGAGCCCTTCTATGAAATCCATGGATATGTTTGACCAAGCTTGCGTGGGAATTGGTAGAGGTTGCAGCAATCCCGGGTACGGAACTGTCTCTGACTTAACCTTTTGACAAACCTCACATTCCTTAACCCAATTCGTAATGTCTGATTTCAGGCCAGGCCATGTAAAGAGCGATTTCACACGGTTGTATGTACCAATAATACCAGAATGTCCTCCCAAAGGTGAAGTATGTAGGATATCAAAGATTTTATGCCTCAGCTCCGCTTTATTCCCCACTCATATTCTGGCAGAACTTCTGAGAATCCCATGTTTGTAAATGTAGTCCTAGGCTGCAGTAGGATCTAAAATCTTTTCTTGGATGATTTTGCTATAATGCTCATCCCCTTCATAGCTTTGTTGCACCTCATTTACCCACTGTGGTATTAGAGTAGAAATTGCTTTGCACTCGGGCTGCTCCTGTTCCATCCTAGACAATGCATCCGCAGCAAGATTTTCCTTTCCCTTTTTGTAATTAATTTCGTAGTCGAGGCCCATAAGTTTAGTAACCCATTCCCTTGTAGGTAGTGCCTCCACCTGCTTACAGCCATGAGCAGGGCCAAGAGTTCCTTCTCATACATGGACAACCCCTGATTCTTCGTACTTATCGCCTTACTGAGGTATGCTATGGGATTCCCACACTGCTTGAGAACAGCCCCAATACCCTTCCCTGATGCGTCCGTCTCCACTACGAAAGGCATGGAGAAATTTGGTAGGGCCAGAACAGGAGCTGTGGACATCGCTACCTTAAGGTTCTCAAAAGCTCTAGTGGCTTCCTCCCCCCAAACGAAAGAATCCTTTTTCAGCAAACAGGTGAGCGGTTTACTGATCTGACCGTAGTTTTTGATGAACCTTCTGTAATATTCTGTGAGGCCTAAGAATCCCCTCAAAGACTTAAGATTTTTAGGTATAGGCCAATTAACCATGCAATCAATCTTAGAGGGATCAGTAGATACCCCTTCAGCTGATATTATATGGCCCAAGTAATCCACTTTAGATTTCCCAAAACTGCACTTGCTCCCTTTAGCAAACAGACTGTGTTTCCTTATGATTTTCAGCACAATGTTCAGGTGCTGAATATGATCTTCTAGGCTCAAGCTATACACCAAAATATCATCAAAAAATACCAACACGAACTTCCTGAGATGTTCTCCAAATACATGATTCATGAGAGCTTGAAATGTAGAGGGCGCATTGCATAAGCCAAAAGGAATTACCAAGAATTCATAGTGACCTTGATGTGTAGTAAAACTAGTGAGAGGTATGTGTGTTCATGCTTCATTCTGATCTGGAAATATCCTGATCTCAAATCAATCTTGGAGAAATATTTAGCCCCATGTAGCTCATCTAATAATTCATCAATGATTGGTATAGGAAAGTTATGTTTGATCGTCAGACTATTGAGGTACCTGTAATCTATGCATAACCTCCAACTCCCATCTTTCTTTTTGACCAGGATCACAGGAGAAGCAAAAGGGCTGTTGCTTGTTCGGATCACCCCTGTAGATAGCATTTCTCTCACTTGCTTTTCAATCTCCCCCTTCTGAGAATGGCTGTACCTGTATGGTGGATGCTTCTTGGGAATGGCATCAGGTATCAAGTGTATTTGGTGTTCAATTTCCCTGTTGGGAGGCAGGGATTTTGGTTCCTGAAATACATCTGAGAATTGGGCCAGCAATTTGTTTATCTCAGGTTCTGTAACTCCTTCCTTTAGGGAACAAGTAGTGATAGAATATATTCTGCCCAAAGGTCCTCCCAAATCTTGTTTCAAGACATGTTTAAGCCCTTTTACAGCTATCCTCATGAGCTCATCTCGATCTTTGATGGCATTTATGACAGCTCTGCCCTGCCCATGCTCCACAGATAAGCTCATCTCGCTGTAGTTGATTATCCCCTTGTAATGTTTGAGCCGATCTCCTCCTAGAACCATTTCACAGCCCCCCAGCCTGATGATTCTAATGGGGTGGCAGAATACTTGTTTTTGTATTTCCCAAGAAAACTTTGGGCAGATTGTCTGGCTTATTATCTTCCCACCGTCAGCCACACTCACTAACATGGGTGTAGTCAACTATAACTCACATCCCAACCTCATGGCTGTCTGCTCATCCAAAAAATAGTGAGTACTACCACTGTCAACTAGAATATGAATAGCCAGATCTCCCACAGTTCCCTTGACCGTGAATATGTTAGAGCTAGTACTCCCAGATATTGCATTCAGGGACACTGTCATGTCCTCTTCCTCCGGCTCTTCTTCTGTTTGATATAATGCATCTAAGTCTTGCCCAAAGGGGTTCCCTTCTTCCTCAGCAGTCATCATGAGATAGAGCTGCTTCTCCAACCTACACCCGTGCCCAGCCGTGTACGTCTCATCACAGTTGTAACATAACTTTTTGTCCCTCCTTGCCTTCATTTCAGCAGCTGTTAGGAGCTTTCTAGGTGGGTAACTGCCGTTCGTAGGTGGTTTTGGGGGTGGTCTGTTGGTAAACTCTTGGTTTGGGGGCTTGTAGGGAACCTTAGGATGAATGTTTCCTCCTGCCTCTTGGCTAAGGCTAGGGCCTGAGTAAGGGTTTTGGGTTTCATGGCCAACACATACCCTTTTAACTCTTCCTTTAAGCCGCTGATGAAGCTGGAAACAAAGTAGGATTCAGAGGGCTCTTTGTTGAACAACATCATGTATGCCTTGAGCTCCTCAATCTTCTCAACGTATTGGTCCATATTATTAGCTTGACGTAGCTGGTGAAACTCTCCTATTATAAGTTCTGGCTCAATGAAATCGAACCTCTCAGAGATGGCCTCCTCAAATTTTTCCCAAGTCAGCGAATCTCTTCCCTCTGCATAATTCTGAAACCACAATTCAGCTTTCCCTTCCAAATACAATGATGCAATCTGAACCTTCTGAGAGTCAGTCACTGTGTTCACAATCTGAAAATATCGATCGCACCTTCTCAGCCATTCTCTAGGATTAGTCCCATCAAAATGAGGAAACTCCAATTTAGGTAGAGAGTATTGGATAGGAGGTGATGAACTAGACCCCCGGTCCGCGTGAAACTCGCCTAAAATGGATTTTTGTGTGTTGCTTGAAGAGGGCTTACTCATAGCTTGGAACTGTTATAGGATCACCTGTAGTGTGTTCCGCATAGCATTCATTGAGGTTTGCATTACGTCTTGTCTCTGGTTAGAAGCTTCAATCTGGACTTGGAATTTAGTGATAGTCTCAGCAACACCATTAAATTTTTGTTGGACCATCCTCTCATTGGTCTCCCTTTTTGTCATTTCATCAGCGAGCATTGCGTCATGCCTTTTTTGAACGTCTTGTAATTCTTTCATGTCTTTCGATCGTGTGTTCTCTGCCATGGCTATCCAAGAATCGTGGGCTCTGATACCACTTGTAAGATCCTTGCTTACTTAGAACTATGTTGGAGATGTTTTGTTACTGATTTTTGATCTTCACTCTCAGGGTCAAGAAGATAAGAGGATTAAGAAAGAAGAAGAAGGAGGTAGACGAGATAGAGAAAATGAGAGAGATGAGAAAGCAAGAGGGAGAGAGAAAGGTTGTTGAAGATTTTCTATATTCTCCATAATGGTATCATACACTGCTATGTAACCAAAACGTTTAGGAAAAGACAAAACATAACTAACCAAATAACAATCTAATTGCTGCCTTTGTCTCCCTGAACACGTCACCACTCACCAACGTCTCTGGATCGAAATGGACAGCTTCTGGGAATTAAAATAGTTGTGTCTTAGCTTGTTAATCCGGCCTGCTAACATAGTCATGAGCTGAACCCATCAGCTAACCATTCTCGGGCTCAACTCCTTCAGACATCTCTTCCTCGTACCCATCGACATTCACCACGTCTTCAGACAACTTCCCATCAGACATACAAGATCTTGCAGATTAATCTGAGAAGTTACTGTTCATGCGAAGAACAGTTTGAACACGTTCTGGTTTTGATTAAATTCGATATGTTTTGGTTCGCAACGTGTTTAATTGTGTGTTCGTGCGTATTCATCATCTGATTACGAGCAATTACCTGCAATTTCATCGTCTAATTCATCATTTTTGCTTAAAATTGTGTTAACTGTATTCTGTGAATTTTTGCGATAATTTCAATTTGTCTCGCAAGGTTCTTCGATCAGATTAATATCTCGATCGAAAAACTCTGCGAGAAAATTTTTCTCGATCAGAATACTAAGTCAGACCTAAAGTCGCCTCTATCAAGAACGACTTTAGTAGAAAAATATCTCGAGCATTACTTAGCGAAAATCTTTTTCGACAAAGACCAATCTTGACTTTGCGCGCGTAAAACTTACTATCGAAAAACTTTTTCGGTCAGACTTCTCAGTTTGACTAAGCGAAAATCATTTGCATCCGAGAAACTTTTCCAATCAACGAATTTATTTTGACCCAGCGAGAAACTTATTAAACAATACTGTTTCTCCGCGCTCGAAATAAATTCGCGATCCAAATTTTTTCTCGACCAAAAGATTTTGAGTAATCTCGCTCGCAAAATTTTTCGATGACGTACTTTCTCGCACGAGAATAGTAACAGCGACAATTTTTCTCGACGAATTAATTTTTCATCAAACTTTAAAGATTGAGTCAAAAAATATTCTCGAAACTAATCTAGAATCAAACGCTATTAACTAATCTGCTACTTCAGAAGGAGCAGAACGGCAAACTTATCGACGACTCAGTTACCCTAGTCTCGGACAAGAGGAGCTCAAAATTACGAAAGCCTCCTACCCCCTCGGAATCTGAAGTCGAATCAGATTCAGACTTGGAGCCTAACATGAAAGTGCTGGGAAAGCAGTTGGCGTTAATTGGGAAACTGATGAGCAAACAATACTTCAAGAAGAAGTCCTCATCATCAGCCAATCTACTTCGGACCTCAAGCTCAAAGAACAAAGAACGTGTACCTGAGACCACCGAAGTCAAGAACATCAAAGAACCAACTAAGTGCTTTAACTGCGGGAAACATGGTCACTATGCCAGAGAATGTACTCTCCCAAAGAAGAGAGACGCCAAGTACTACTCCAGGAAGCTTCAACTCACAAAACAGAAGGAAGCTGGAGTAGCTTTAATGGCAGATCAAGACCACTGGCTCGATGACACGTCCAGCTCAGAGGAAGAGAATCTAGCCCTAATGACCTCAAACACTATGGACGAGGACCAAGCATCCGAATCTTCACATGAGGTAGTCTCTCCTTCCATATTATTGACCATGTTAGAATCGTATCAATTAGCATACACTAACATGCAACGTGAGCAGAAAAGCGTAAAGGAAGTAGAGAAGAAACTAGCTAAGACTCAGGAGAAAATAACTAGTCTTGAATCAGAACTTAGAAGCTCTAATGACAAAATAGAAGAACTAACTGAGAGCTTAAGACTTAGTGAGACTAGCAACCTTCAAATTAAGGATCCTCCAACGGAGACACATGATTTAAAAGTTAAGGAATTAGAAGACAGGCTATAAAATAACTATAATTGCTTGATTAGAAATCTCAATGAGAAAGCTAATCTCAATTGTAGATTAACAGAGATCACTCATCTAGAAGCCGAATTAGATAAATCTAATACTAAGGTTTGTGAACTTGTGAAGGACCTAGATGCCTGTAAAGCCGCCAAATTAACGGTGGAAAACAACTTTGCTCTCTTAGGAGATGAGCGTAACAAGCTATATAATAAAATTAAGAAATTAGAAGATCTTTTGGTGAAAAGGGCACATTGATCAAGCGGATCGAGTAATAAAATAAAACGAATATCGACCAACTATCCTACGCTCAACAGGCAAGTGTACCTATCGAAAATAGTATAGAATTGGCAAGTATTCGAGTATCGAACCCAAAGGAACTATATACTTTAGGAAACCATCGTTTAAATATCCTAGTGAATATTTTTGGTTTGATACAAATATAAATAAGGATAAACTAAATAAGCGATAAACACGAAAAGAAAAATCTGATAAAATAGCGATAACGGAGTTGGGACGACTTTATGAAAGCGAACGTATTTGAGACTTCGAATCCCCCTAGCTCGATCGTACGACTAACAAGCTATAAATTTTAGCTAATTATTAGACCGTGAGGATTCCTATGGTATGTATACGGATTTCTACGATTGGGCGAAACTGCGCTTACTCGCTTCGACTTGTAACAACTAATCTACGTCTTAAATAGCTGGGCAAGCTTCCCTAACTTACTTAATCGCAGACCGCAATAAATAACGATGAATCCCGCTATTAGATTTGACTACAATCTGGCGGGGTAGTGATCGAGCGGATCGAGTAATAAAAATAAAACGAATATCGACGAACTATCCTACGCTCAACAGGCAAGTGTACCTATCGAAAATAGCATAGAAATGGCAAGTATTCGAGTATCGAACCCAAAGGAACTATATACTTCAGAAAACCGTTGTTTAAATATTCTAGTAAATATTTTTGGTTTGATAAAAATATAAATAACGATAAACTAAATAACCGATAAAAACAAAAATAAAAATATTATAAAATAACGACTACGGGGTTGGAACGACTTTATGAAAGCGAACGTATTTGAGACTTGAATCCCCCTAGCTCGACCGAAGCGAATATCTATTATACATGAACATTACTATTATTAGACCGTGGAGATTTCTATAACATGCGTACGAATTTATACGACTGACGAAACTGTGCCTTATCACATAAGAATCGTAAACAACTAATCTATGAATTAAATAGCTGGGCAAGCTTCCCTAACTAGTCAATCACAGATCGCATTAAAACATGACGAATCCCACTATTAGATTTGACTCTAATCCGGCGGGGTAGTTCAACCTATCTCTAGCGATGAGTTTATTCCGCTCGTTTACGAGTGGTCTAATCGTTAGCGCCTCTCTCGAGCGCAACTTACGATTTCCCAAAAACTATTTCGACCACATAGACATAATCAAAACAATATCGTAATTCGTAACCGAGTCATAATAATAAGCATATCAATAATACGTTCAACATTCATACGATCTCGCTAGGGTTCATCTCGTCTCAAATACATAATATTTAGCTACTCATAGGATGCATTAACACAACGGATAATAAAAGTAACAAATACGAAAACATAATTGCTTCCCTGAAATTCGGCTCCGTTATTTAATTCTTCCTTGAGGACTTTTGTCGAACACGTGGTGTGCGAGGTGTGCTTCAGCTCCTTATTGAGTTGTGTGCTGCCCGTCAATGGTTCTCCCCACGGCTGCGTGCTACAAGGCAGCTGCCTGCTTCGGATTTCTTCCTCGTGTGGGTGATGACGTGATATGGGGAGGTGATGACGTGATATGGGGAGGTGGTTGCTTGAGAACTTAATTATGCGTGGGTAAAGGCTAATAGAGGTGCTTGGTTCAGCTATGTATGATTTATGTAGCGTGGTGGTTGTGAGACGTGAGCTACCTGATATGATTGTGCGTGGCCTTAGCTCACCAAAGCTACCCTCACTCTATTTTCTCGTTCGTTTCACCCCCTCCGGGCTCTTGGCGAGTGGCTTCTTCTTATATACGTTTGAACTGCCAAACTCCCTTCAATCAAGGTAGACATCTTCCTCTAAAGCATGTATATTGTCTTCAAAAAGGCTAGCTATCAACTCGGAAAACACGGAACCTTGTTCTCCTTATGTCTGCTGAGCCGCAAAAGTTGAAGTAATTGTTCAAAGTCTCTTAACCTATAAAAATGATGCCACGATCAAATGAGGAAGTAGCCAACGTATGTGATCCCACCACTTGTTTGCAATAATTGTCTTCAATAAGAGGTTTTAGATGGGCTGATGTTTGGGCTTATATTCGGGCTGAGATTGAATTAGAAGGCCCAGTTTTAATAAGATGCGTGCTTGATTCGATTTTCAGCTGTCCGAGACTTGGTTCCAATTTCAGCTCGAGTCACTCCAATGTCTTCCTAAAATAAAATAAGATCATACACATGTGTAACTACTCGATTAATAATGTGAAATGACTCAAATACGCCCAAGTTCAAAGTAATTATAATAGAGATAAACGTACAAAAAATACGTTTATCAAATATCCCCACACTTAAATGTTTGCTTGCCCTCAAGCAAAGAAATAATAATGGCATATAAAAAGGATAAAATCATGCAACATATCAATCAAGAACGAAATCACGTAGGAGAAAATGCAAGAAGTCGGAAAGCATATTTGGAATCAACGACTAACTACACGATTTTCTTTAGCGATACCTATCAAAATCCGCACCTCACAAAGATTCACTCAAATCACTCAGTGTATAGGTTAAAATGTCTGTGAACTCTCTCGGGTCATACACTAATCTAATCTCTACCATAAGCTTGCAAATGATTCGTAAATCTACCACTTTTAATGATCAAGCGTGAATCGGAAGGTCTTTACCGGGATATAATATGGCTGAGATAAGATATGAAAGGAATAAGCGTAAAAAGGATATGAGCTGTAGTCGTGTTGGAATCAAGCCATCATCTCGAATGCGCCAAGGCTCGTTTTTTTTTCTTTTTTTTTTCAACTTCTTTCATCTTTTTTTTTCTTTTTTCACCAAGCCCTTCTTCTCTCAACTTCTCGATTTAGGAATAGATAGTACGCTTTTGAGAGTGAAAGATTATCGGAGGAAGGGTTCTTAGTCAAGATATATATATTTTTTTCTTTTTTTTTCTCTTTTTTTTCTTTTTTTTTCGACGCTCAGCTCGGAAATTTAGCACAGATTGTGCTTTGAATCAGGCACTCAACCTCCACTTCTACTATCATGGGTTTATGTCTGAAGGCTTAATCAAGTCGGTAATTATAATCCGGTTTTCACAAATAAAAGGCTCAGGCTCAAAGTGGATAACTACGGTGGCCAGTCGTGGTTGGATACTTTGGCTATGGACTAATTTCCTAATGCCTTCCTCATTTTCACGCAAACACACTTTAAGTAGTTTCAAAACGTAACACACAAGCAAGTTCTGAAGAGAAATAAATTAAGCATGATTCACACAACCAAATAAATGAGCAAAAATCTCTCAGGCTCAAAAATCTCACAAAATAGGGTTATGTGTACGAATCTATCAGATATCGCCAAGTTCATCATGTAAGAAAGAAGTCGACACGCATATGTATCCTAATTACTCACACCATTTCTAACATGAAATCATCCTTTGATCAATAAGAAACATGATTTTCGAAAAAAGTTCATGCCAATTTTCGAAAAAATTGAGACATGCACATAGTTAACATGTTCGCATAAATTTTGCGGAAATTCCCCTCCCCACGCGTAAGATTTACGTTGTCCTCAACGTAACACATATGTAACATAAGGAAGAGAAAAAGATAGATAAGCGAACTTCCCTGAATAGTCCGATGTGCATGCTTGTACGGCTCCTCCCCACACTTGAGATTTTGAATTCCCTGCGATCATTGAAAAATAAAATCATAAAAACTATAAATGCGCATAGAAATAAAAGAAAAACATAGGATAGGCTTGGGGTGCCTCCCAAGTAGCGCTTTCTTTAATGTCTTTTAGCTAGACATCGTTCAGTGGTTTCAAGGTGGTTCAAACAATATAACGATTGAAGATACGACCACCGAGTTGCTTAAGCTCCAAACATGGTGGTCCCTCGAAGGAGCGCCTCTCTTTATCATCCTCCTTACTTCCCTTAATAATTTTCATGTTTTTCCCAGTGACCTGCGATGTAACTTGCAAAGGGAATAGAGTAGTTTGATCAATGACATCTAAAAAGTAACACTCATAATCATGCTTGCAAGTATTATCCGGAGTGCTAAATGTTACTTTCTCTCCATCCATCCTAGACTTCAAACTACCATTCATAACATCTACCATGTTTGCTGCTAAAAATGATCCCTCAAAGATCAAGGGTAAATGCTCAACCTCTTCCAAATAAATAATAATGAAACCTGCGGGAAATCTATCACTTGTTGCTAGCACATCCCTTCGAGGACAAAAAGTAGAAACAACATTGAGCTTGCCTTTGTTCTCGAGTAAGTCCTTGTGGTATATCACATATTGGGGTACCTGTGCAAGACCTTTGACAAGCGGTAAGTTAATATGTATTTGCTTGAGACTAGAAAGAAATTTACCATACTCATCGATAACCATATCCGTGTTTAGCATAGTTGGGTATTGGATCTCCGGTTGATACGCCTCGACAGGGGGCTTAGCCGTGACCTCTTTTTCTTTGTCAACTTGTTCTTCCTTGCCATGAGCTTCTTCTGTCACGCTATTTGTCACCACTTTCGTCACTTGCTCTTCTACTTTCTCTTCAGGGATCTCGACCTTCGCAGCTTCTTTCTTGGCGCTCTTCTCGGCAAGATATTCTCCAAATGGATCTTTTGGTATTCCCTGTGTTAGGGCTGCCGGAAATGGAATTTTTGGTTGATAAATGTTGACTGGTGATCTTGGAACAACCTCCTCCCTGCTCCTTGATGTAACGTCATGGCAATACTCCTTTGATTTTGTCTCCATATTGATAGGTAATGCACTTAGCTTGCGTTGTTGGATAGTTTCAGCTATTTCTCCGGCTTGCTTCTCTAATGCTCTCAAGGAAGATTCGGCATTTTGCAGCCGAACTTCTTGACTATCCAAGCGATCGAGCTTCTCCATCAACTTGGAGAACTTGTCTTCAAGCTTATCCATCCGACAATCGGGAGCATTCTCATAATTTCCGCCTTGGAACCCATGTGCTCTTTGATTATGAAATTCTAGAGGAGCTTGTCGATGATTTTCGAAGGCCATGTTCGGATGAACTTGGGGTACAGAATTTCTCGGACCTTGGTAGTATCCTAAATAGTCCGCCTGCTCCACCGATATAATGGATGGACATTGAGTTGCGTCATGACTTCCACCGCAAGTACTGCATAGAGGGATATATCTAGGGTATGGATGAGGAGGCACAAAAGCTGTAGGTATCATCGGGGCATGCTGCAACTGTGTGACGGCTGACTTCGTTGTAAGATGCAGTAAGGCTGCATTCATTAAGGTCTGCATCTGAAGGCCGTTTGCTGTAATTTGTTGTTGTAGGACGTCGAACTTAGCATTGAGCGCGGTTGTGTCGGTGACGTCATACATTTCCGGCGATTACTTTGCCTCCGATTTACCTAGAACAAGAGAGAAAAAAAAATACTCGTAAATATACTATTAATAATGATGTGACACACAATAATAATACAATAATAATAACAAGATAAGAATAAAATAATAGTAATAATAAACTACTCGTAATAATAATAACAATAATAATAATAATACTAATAATAATAACTGACACACAATAATAACAATAATAATACTAATAAAAATAATAATAATAATAATAATAATAGCTAGAATAATAAACTAAAGTTTCCAAATATCAATAGTTCCCCGGCAACGGCGCCAAAAACTTGATCGAGCGGATCGAGTAATAAAAATAAAACGAATATCGACGAACGATCCTACGCTCAACAGGCAAGTGTACCTATCGAAAATAGCATAGAAATGGCAAGTATTCGAGTATCGAACCCAAAGGAACTATATACTTCAGAAAACCGTTGTTTAAATATTCTAGTAAATATTTTTGGTTTGATAAAAATATAAATAACGATAAACTAAATAACCGATAAAAACAAAAATAAAAATATTATAAAATAACGACTACGGGGTTGGAACGACTTTATGAAAGCGAAGGTATTTGCGACTTGAATCCCACTATTAGATTTGACTCTAATCCGGCGGGGTAGTTCAACCTATCTCTAGCGATGAGTTTATTCCGCTCGTTTACGAGTGGTCTAATCGTTAGCGCCTCTCTCGAGCGCAACTTACGATTTCCCAAAAACTATTTCGACCACATAGACATAATCAAAACAATATTGTAATTCGTAACCGAGTCATAATAATAAACATATCAATAATACGTTCAACATTCATACGATCTCGCTAGGGTTCATCTCGTCTCAAATACATAATATTTAGCTACTCATAGGATGCATTAACACAACGGATAATAAAAGTAACAAATACGAAAACATAATTGCTTCCCTGAAATTCGGCTCCGTTATTTAATTCTTCCTTGAGGACTTTTGTCGAACACGTGGTGTGCGAGGTGTGCTTCAGCTCCATATTGAGTTGTGTGCTGCCCGTCAATGGTTCTCCCCACGGCTGCGTGCTACAAGGCAGCTGCCTGCTTCGGATTTCTTCCTCGTGTGGGTGATGACGTGATATGGGGAGGTGATGACGTGATATGGGGAGGTGGTTGCTTGAGAACTTAATTATGCGTGGGTAAAGGCTAATAGAGGTGCTTGGTTCAGCTATGTATGATTTATGTAGCGTGGTGGTTGTGAGACGTGAGCTACCTGATATGATTGTGCGTGGCCTTAGCTCACCAAAGCTACCCTCACTCTATTTTCTCGTTCGTTTCACCCCCTCCGGGCTCTTGGCGAGTGGCTTCTTCTTATATACGTTTGAACTGCCAAACTCCCTTCAATCAAGGTAGACATCTTCCTCTAAAGCATGTATATTGTCTTCAAAAAGGCTAGCTATCAACTCGGAAAACACGGGACCTTGTTCTCCTTATGTCTGCTGAGCCGCAAAAGTTGAAGTAATTGTTCAAAGTCTCTTAACCTATAAAATGATGCCACGATCAAATGAGGAAGTAGCCAACGTATGTGATCCCACCACTTGTTTGCAATAATTGTCTTCAATAAGAGGTTTTAGATGGGCTGATGTTTGGGCTTATATTCGGGCTGAGATTGAATTAGAAGGCCCAGTTTTAATATGATGCGTGCTTGATTCGATTTTCAGCTGTCCGAGACTTGGTTCCAATTTCAGCTCGAGTCACTCCAATGTCTTCCTAAAATAAAATAAAATCATAGACATGTGTAACTACTCGATTAATAATGTGAAATGACTCAAATACGCCCAAGTTCAAAGTAATTATAATAGAGATAAACGTACAAAAAATACGTTTATCAGGTAGTTCAACCTATCTCTAGCGATGAGTTTATTCCGCTCGTTTACGAGTGGTCTAATCGTCGCCCCTCTCTCGAGCGTAGCATTCGATTTCCCAACAATTATTTCGACCACATAGACATAATCAAAATAATAGCATAAATCATAACCGAGTCATAATAAAAAGCATATTAATGATACGTTCAACATACGTACGATCTCGCTAGGGTTCATCTAATCTCAAATACTACGGGATTCAGCCACTCATATGAAATACTAACACAACGACGAGCGTAAATAACAATGAGAAAAATATGTTTCTTCCCGGAATTTCGGCTCCGCGTTTAATCCTTCGTTGATGCGTTTTGTCGAACAGGTGGTGGCCGTCTCAGCTTCTCCTTTTCTTACGAGTCCTTTGCACTTCCCGCTCGCTTCTCCTCCTACGCCCGCAGCCCAGTCGTAATCGAAACTTAGCTTGTTACCTCGCTCGTGAACCCGGCTCGGATCAGCCCTCCGTCAGTCCCCGTGCTTCCGGCTCGTAGCTATTGCTCACACGCACCCGCTCACAGCCAAAGGATCAGCCCCGTGCTTCCGTCGCCGATCAGCCCTGCCGCGTTGTACGTGTATATGGTTTCGTCCCCCGGCTTTGCTCTTTACGTTGATTCCCCTCTCGTTTCTTCTCTGTCCTCTCTACTCTCCTGCTTCCTCTATTTATAGATGATATGAGAGTTGAAATCTTCATAGCTGCTCCAACATGCGTAAGATATGGTTGTGATTTTCCTTCTTGAGCCGTGTGAGGCGATTCTTTTTTTCTTGCAAGTCTCGATCGTAGATCTCCTCGTGTCTTTTTCCTTATTTTTCTTCTCTCGTGTACTTTGATCGATCATGTGGGTGTATGCTTTTCTTTTTATTTATTTATTTATTTTTTAAATCATCACTTGGGCTTGGGCCTTTCTTGGGCCGGAACAGAAGGGCTGACTTTTACTTTTCGGCCCAATTATTTTTGGGCCGATATTTGATTCGACGGTTCCTCAAATTCAAGCCCGAATATTCCCGATAGTTCTTTTTCCCAATATCTGTCGAAAATGAAATATAAACGTAATTTTATGATATTCAAGGAAGTTTAGATAAATACCAACCGTTAATACGCTTTTGCGGGGTATAAAATACATTTGTTTTATCAAATCTCCCCACACTTAAGCGTTTGCTTGCCCTCAAGCAAATAAAAATAAAAAGGCATAGAAAAGGATAAAATCATGCAACGTACCAATCAAGAATGAAATCACGTAGGCGATTATGCAAGTAAAGTCGGAAAACATATTTGAAATCAACGACTAACTACACGATTTTCTTTAGCGATACCTATCAAAATCCGCACCTCACAGAGATTCACTCAGATCGCTAAGTGTATAGGTTAAGATGTCAGTGATATCGCTCGGGTCATGCACTAATCTAATCTCTACCATAAGCTTGCAAGCAATTCATAAATCTACCACTTTCAATGATCAGGCGTGAATCGGAAGGTCTTTACAGGGTTATAATATGGCTGAGATAAGATATGAAAGAAATAAGCGTAAAAAGGATAGGAACTGTAGTCGTGTTGGAATCATGCCATCGTCTCGAACGCGCCAAATTCTCGATCTAGGAAATAGATAATACGCTTTTGAGAGTGAAAGATTATCGGAGGAAGGGTTCTTAGTCAAGATATATTTTTTCTCTTTTTTTTTTTCTTTTTTTCTAATATTTTTTTTTCTTTTTTTTTCGACGCTCAGCTCAGAAAGTTAGCACGGGTTGCGCTTCTTAAGTCCGGCATTCAACCTCGACTTCTACTATCGCTCCAATGGGTTTATGTCTGAAGGCTTAATCAGGGTCGGCAATTTATAATCCGGTTTTCACAAATAAAGGGCTCAGGCTCAAAGTGGCTAACTACGGGGGCCAGTCGTGGTTGGATACTTTGGCTATGGACTAATTCCTAATGCCTTCCTCATTTTCACGCAATCACAATTTAAGTAGTTTCAAAACGTAACACACAAGCAAGTTCTGAAGAGATAAACTAAGCATGATTCACACAACCAAAGAAATGAGCAAAAAGCTCGTAGGCTCAAAATCTCACAAAAATAGGGTTACGTGTACGAATCTCTCAAGTATCGCCAAGTTCATCATGAAAGGAAGAAGTAGACTACGCATATGTATCCTAATTACTCACAAAATTCCTAACATAAAGTCATCCCTGATCAATAAGAAACATGATTTCTGAAAAAAAATTCGTGCGTAATTTTCGAAATTTTTTTTACCAAAATCAAGTCATGCACCTATATAAAATGTTCGCATTAATTTCGCAGAAATTCCCCTCCCCACACTTGAGATTTACGTTGTCTTCAACGTAACAGTTATGTAACACAAGGACGAGGAAATAAAAAGATAAGCGAACTTCCCTGAATAGAGTCAGATGTGCATGCTTTGTACGGCTCCTCCCCACACTTGAGATTTTGAATTCCCTGCGATCGTTGAAAAACAAAATCATAAAAACTAAAAATGCGCATAGAAATAAAAGAAAAACATAGGATAGGCTTGGGGTGCCTCCCAAGTAGCGCTTTCTTTAATGTCTTTTAGTTAGACATAGTTTGGTGATTTTTAGCTCCGGGTAGTATCGAGGAGGTGGATGGTTTCTTTCTCCAGCGCCTCGATGGTACCGCCATAGTAATGCTTGAGTCGGTGCCCGTTCACCTTGAAGGTCCCCTTCTCCGGATGTGTGATCTCAATAGTTCCGTACGGGAATACTCGGGTCACCGTGAATGGTCCTGACCATCTCGATTTCAGTTTGCCGAGAAACAACCGTAGGCGCGAGTTGTAAAGCAAGACCTGGTCGCCTTCTTGGAATTCCCGTTTCATGATTTTACGATCATGATACAGCTTCGTACGCTCCTTGTATATGCGAGTATTTTCGTATGCCATCTGACACCACTCATCGAGCTCGTTGATCTGCAAATTTCGTTTTTCACCTGCAAGATTTAAATCAAAATTTAGCTTTTTTAAAGCCCAATACGCCTTGTGTTCTAGCTCGACGGGTAAATGATAAGATTTCCCGTAAACAAGTCTATAGGGTGTAGATCCGATAGGCGTCTTATATGCTGTACGGTATGCCCATAAAGCATCGTTCAGCTTGTTCGGCCAATCCCGCCTATGGTGTTCCACGATCTTTTCGAGTATCCGCTTCCGCTCCCTGTTCACGACCTCCACTTGGCCGCTCGCTTGAGGATGGTATGCAGTGGTAACACTATGTTTAGCGCCATATTTTTCGAGCGTCTTTGCAAATTGGGTGTTACAGAAGTGCGTACCTTTGTCACTGATAATGCAACGAGGTGAGCCAAAACGTGAAAATAAAGCTTTTAAAAATTTAACGACTACCCTAGCATCATTAGTGGGCAGCGCTTGCGCTTCCACCCATTTTGACACATAATCGACTGCTACTAGGATATATCGATTTTTAAAAGATGTCGGAAACGGACCCATAAAATCAATGCCCCATACATCAAATATTTCACAAACGAGTATAAAATTCTGAGGCATTTCATTGCGCTTAGAGATATTACCTGTCCGTTGGCACCTATAGCATGTGTCTACATACCTTTGAGAGTCTTTGAAAATTTTGGGCCAGTAGAATCCACATTCTAGTAACTTTTGTGCGGTTCTGTTGCCTCCGTAATGGCCTCCGCACGGTCCCGTGTGGCAATGCCCCAAGATATCGATTGTTTCAGGGAAGGTTACGCATCGCCTGATTATATTATCCGCACAAATCCTAAATAGATAAGGATCATCCCAAAAGTAATACTTCAAGTCCGAGAAGAATTTCTTCCTCTGGTGACTCGTGTATCCCCTTGGTAAGATCCTAGCCACAAGATAGTTAGCAATATCGGCATACCATGGAAGTTCATCAGGTACCTCATGTATAGCGTAAAGGTGTTCGTCGGGAAAGTAGTCTCGGATAGTCTCATCTTTTGTAACCTCGCATGGTGTCTCTTCTAGTCTCGACAAGTGGTCTGCGGCAAGATTCTCCGTTCCCTTTTGGTCGCGAAACTCCACGTCGAACTCTTGGAGTAGTAGAATCCATCGGATCAGCCTCGGCTTTGCATCCGGCTTCGCAAAAGATGCTTAATGGCTGAATGATCCGTGTAGATGATGACCTTCGATAGGATAAGATACTGATGGAACTTGTCGATTGCAAACACGACTGCAAGCAATTCCTTTTCGGTGGTAGTATAATTCGATTGTGCCTCATTTAAAGTCTTGCTTGCGTAGTGTATCGGCTGGAAATACTTTTCCCGTCGCTGCCCCAAAACTGCACCTACTGCAAAATCACTGGCATCGCACATTAGTTTGAAGGGTAGCCTCCAATCCGGGGCTACCATGACAGGAGCATTAATAAGCTTATCCTTGAGTACAGTAAAAGCATTCATACAATCGGTCGTAAACTCATAAGGTACATCTTTTTCTAGCAAGCGAGTCAAAGGTCTAGCAATTTTAGAAAAATCTTTAATAAATCTACGATAAAAACCAACATATCCTAAGAAACTTCTAATTGCTTTTACTGACGAGGGTGGAGGTAATCGTTCAATAGTTTCTATTTTTGCTCTATCTACCTCGATTCCTCTAGCCGATATCTTATGACCTAAAACGATACCTTCTCTAACCATAAAATGACATTGTTCCCAGTTTAGCACAAGGTTCGTTTCTTCGCATCGTTTAAGTACCGCCTTAAGATTGGAAAGACATACCTCAAATGAGTTACCAAAAATCGAAAAGTCATCCATGAAAACCTCCATTCCTTTACCGATTAATTTGTCGAAAATGGCCATCATGCACCGTTGGAAGGTAGCCGGGGCATTGCACAATCCGAAAGGCATCCACCGATATGCAAGGTTCCGAATGGGCACGTAAAAGTTGTTTTCTCTTGATCTTCTGGTGCGATTGGGATCTGCAAATAACCTGAAAGACCATCAAGAAAACAATAAAATTTATGACCGGATAAACGCTCAAGCATTTGATCAATGAACGGTAAAGGAAAGTGATCTTTTCGTGTCGCGTCGTTTAATTTCGGATAGTCAATGCACACTCGCCACCCTGTAACGGTCCTTGTTGGAATGAGTTCTTTTTTCTCGTTGGTTACCATCGTCATTCCTCCCTTCTTCGGCACCACTTGAACTGGGCTCACCCATGCGCTGTCTGAGATCGGGTATATGACTCCCGCATCAAGTAGCTTTATTACCTCAGCTTTTACTACCTCCTTCATGTTCGGGTTTAGACGCCTTTGATGTTGCACCACAGGCTTGAACTCGCTTTCCATCAGGATCCTATGCATGCAGAAGGTCGGGCTGATTCCTCGAATATCTGATATTCCATGCGAGCGCCTTCTTATGCTCCCGTAACAGGTCTAGGAGCAAGATTTTCTGTTCCTTCTCCAAATTTGATGCTATGATCACTGGAAGTTTTGAATCGTCCTCCAGAAACGCGTACTCCAAGTGATCAGGCAATTGTTTTAGTTCGAGCTTTGGTGGATCTTCAATTGAACATTTTTCTTTTTCTCTTCTTTGTTCGGGTGCACTTCGATGGTAGGTTCCGCCCCGTCTTCGTCTACGTCTATTTTGTCAACCTCAAAGATCGTTCATGCATTGACTCTTCAGTCTCTCCTAATCCTGACATCGAAGCAAACGTTTCTGGTTGTGATAGTCCCTGCAATGATAAAAAGTCGTTCCATGCATCAATGTAAAAGCACTTATCGTCTAATTTCTCGGAATTTTTCATGGATTCGGTCATATCGAATGTGACTTTTTCGCCATCTATAGTTAACGTCAATGTTCCGTTACGAACATCGACCATGGTTCCTCCAGTAGCGAGAAATGGCCTACCCAATATTAGAGGAATATTTTCATCCTCCTCCATATCGAGAATAACAAAGTCTGCAGGAATTATAAATTTATCAACTTTAACCAGGACATCTTCTATGATACCCCTAGGATACTTAACAGATCTATCCGCTAATTGTAAACTCATCCTAGTGGATTTGGGCTCTTCTAAACCAAGTCGTTTAAACATAGAATAAGGCATCAAATTAATACTTGCTCCTAAATCGGCCAATGCCTTACTTACGACTAAATCGCCTATTAAACATGGTATAGTAAAACTCCCTGGATAGCTTTTTCAGTAGCTTGTTCTGTAGAATGGCAGAGCACTCTCCTCGCAACTCAACGTTAGAAACGTCTTCAAGCTTGCGCTTGTTCGTGATAAGATCCTTCAAAAACTTTGCCCAACGGGGCATCTGCGCAAGGGCATCAACAAGTAGTAAATTAATATGTAATTGTTTAAAAATAGCGAGAAATTTACGAAACTGATCATCAACGATTTCCCGTTTAAGCCTTGCTGGGTATGGAATTTTTGGTTGATACGCTTTGACAGGTGGCTTAGACACAGTCTCCTCTTGTTTGTCGGCCTCGCCGCTCGGTTGCGTGTGTTCAACGTTCTTCTTCGTTTTCTGTACTTCCTCGAGCTCTCTCCCGTTACGAAGTGTCACCGCCTTTACATGGTGGTCCTTTGGATTGGTCTCGGTGTAACTTGGCAACGAACCGGAAGGACGTTGTTGGATTGATTCGGCAATCTGCCCAACTTGCTTCTCTAAGGCCCGTAGAGAAGACTCGGTGTTTTGCAACCGTGCTTCTTGATTATCCAAGCGAGAGTCGAGCTTTCCCATTAGCTTCTCGAGCATTCCCTCGAGCTTATCAACGCGACTATACGAGGTGGGCTCAACATTCGCACTACGGTATCCTTGCGTTCTTTGGTTTTGAAATCCTGGTGGAGCTTGTTGTTGATTACCGTAGGCCAAGTTCGGATGAACTCGGTTCGGAACGTAGCTTCGTTGGCCTTGGTAGTTACCCATGTAGTCGACGTGCTCCATCGGAATAGTGGATGGACAACGGGTTGCGTCGTGACTTTCGCCGCATGTAGCGCATGGCGGATTATAATTTGTGTATGCATGAGGAGGTGGAGCAGCTGCGGGAGTCCTTGGGACAGATTGTACCTGCATAGCATTAACAACCGGCTTTGTTGTTAGCGTGGGTAATAGCGTATTCATCAACGTTTGCATTTGGAGGTTGTTAGCTGCGATTTGTTGTTGGAGTGTGTCAAACTTGGCATTTATCGCAGTTGCATTATCGACATCGTACATCCCCGGTGGTTTGCCTCTATTGCTAGAACTCCCGCGCCTGAAGCTATTTGCGCTATATTCTTCGATTAGATTCCACCCTTCCGTCGCGCTTAAATTGCATAAGCCTCCATTGCATGCCCCGTCAAGTAGTTGCACGGTGATATCATTCAACGATTCATGAAACCGTTGAATCAATTCGCTCTTTGTCATACCATGTTGTGGGAAGCGATTCAGAAGCGTCTTGAAACGCGTCCATACGTCGTATAAATTCTCGCCCTCCTTTTGCTTGAATGCCGTAAGGTCCATTTTTAGTTTCAGCACCTTCGATGGTGGAAAGAAGTGCGTGATGAAGGTGGCGTGCATCTCGTCCCAAGTGGTGATGGATCGTTCGGGTAGTAGATTATACCACTCCTTGTCGTTACCTCTTAGGGAGAACGGAAATAAGTAGAGCCGGATCGTTTCAGGGTTTACTCCTTGTACTCGTATTGTGTCCGTGATGGATAGGAAGTCACGTATGTGTCGGTAAGCGTCTTCTTCGGAGAGTCCATCGTATTGAGCTGTCGTCTGAAGCATTTGAAGCCAATGATGTTTCAGCTCAAAGTTGTTCGGGACTTGAGGAAGGACTATCGCTGAGCCGACCGACCCTACGGCGTTGTTTCTCCACAGCTCTCTCATTGGAGGCTCTCTAGCTACAAGCGGCATATCGTCACGATCTTGAGTCGCCATTTTGACTCGCCTTGCGTTTTCTCGTAGGTTATGTCGGAACGTTCTTTCGATCTCCGGGTCTCCTTCAACGATTGGTCGCGAGGGATTCCTTCGGGTCATGCACGAGCGTTCACGTACCTAGACAACAAAATAAATATAACAATAGCAATAAGAGATTTAGAAATAAAAACCAATAAAACAAAATATATTTCTAGAAAAATAAAAATAAACAATAAGCGAGTGCTAATAATAATAAGGATATAATAATAACTATAATAATATTTTTTTAATAGTGATGATAAAAATAAAATAGATAGTTTGAAGAAATAATAATAATAATAATATTAGCAAACGTACCTAGACCAAAAGAAATCCGGTAAAGCAAATATATATATATATATATATAATAATAAAAAAAGCAAATAATACTAATTAAAATAACGAGAATAACGAAGAAAAAAAATAAGTAAAAATAATAAACGTAGATTAATAACAATAATAAAAATAATAATAATTTTAGTAATAATAACAATAATAGAGCTAGAATAATAAACTAAAGTTTCCAAATATCAATAGTTCCCCGGCAACGGCGCCAAAAACTTGATCGAGCGGATCGAGTAATAAAATAAAACGAATATCGACCAACTATCCTACGCTCAACAGGCAAGTGTACCTATCGAAAATATTATAGAAATGGCAAGTATTCGAGTATCGAACCCAAAGGAACTATATACTTTAGGAAACCGTCGTTTAAATATCATAGTGAATATTTTTGGTTTGATACAAATATAAATAAGGATAAACTAAATAAGCGATAAACACGAAAATAAAAATCTGATAAAATAGCGATAACGGAGTTGGGACGACTTTATGAAAGCGAACGTATTTGAGACTTCGAATCCCCCTAGCTCGATCGTACGACTAACAAGCTATAAATTTTAGCTAATTATTAGACCGTGAGGATTCCTATGGTATGTATACGGATTTCTACGATTGGGCGAAACTGCGCTTACTCGCTTCGACTCGTAACAACTAATCTACGTCTTAAATAGCTGGGCAAGCTTCCCTAACTTACTTAATCGCAGACCGCAATAAATAACGATGAATCCCGCTATTAGATTTGACTGTAAACTGGCGGGGTAGTTCAACCTATCTCTAGCGATGAGTTTATTCCGCTCGTTTACGAGTGGTCTAATCGTCGCCCCTCTCTCGAGCGTAGCGTTCGATTTCCCAACAATTATTTCGACCACATAGACATAATCAAAATAATAGCATAAATCATAACCGAGTCATAATAAAAAGCATATTAATGATACGTTCAACATACGTACGATCTCGCTAGGGTTCATCTAATCTCAAATACTATGGGATTCAGCCACTCATATGAAATACTAACACAACGACGAGCGTAAATAACAATGAGAAAAATATGTTTCTTCCCTGAATTTCGGCTCCGCGTTTAATCCTTCGTTGATGCGTTTTGTCGAACAGGTGGTGGCCGTCTCAGCTTCTCCTTTTCTTACGAGTCCTTTGCACTGCCCGCTCGCTTCTCCTCCTACGCCTGCAGCCCGTCGCAGCCCAGTCGTAATCGAAACTTAGCTTGTTACCTCGCTCGTGAACCCGGCTCGGATCAGCCCTCCGTCAGTCCCCGTGCTTCCGGCTCGTAGCTATTGCTCACACGCACCCGCTCACAGCTAAAGGATCAGCCCCGTACTTCCGTCGCCGATCAGCCCTGCCGCGTTGTACGTGTATATGGCTTCGTCCCCCGGCTTTCTCTTTACGTTGATTCCCCTCTCGTTTCTTCTCTGTCCTCTCTACTCTCCTGCTTCCTCTATTTATAGATGATATGAGAGTTGAAATCTTCATAGCTGCTCCAACATGCGTAAGATATGGTTGTGATTTTCCTTCTTGAGCCGTGTGAGGCGATTCTTTTTTTCTTGCAAGTCTCGATCGTAGATCTCCTCGTGTCTTTTTCCTTATTTTTCTTCTCTCGTGTGCTTTGATCGATCATGTGGGCGTATGCTTCTCTTTTTATTTATTTATTTATTTTTTAAATCATCACTTGGGCTTGGGCCTTTCTTGGGCCGGAACAGATGGGCTGACTTTTACTTTTCGGCCCAATTATTTTTGGGCCGATCTTTGATTCGACGGTTCCTCAAATTCAAGCCCGATATTCCCGATAGTTCTTTTTCCCAATATCTGTCGAAAATGAAATATAAACGTAATTTTATGATATTCAAGGAAGTTTAGATAAATACCAACCGTTAATACGCTTTTGCGGGGTATGAAATACGATATAAATTTGTTTTATCACACATACTGATCAAACTATATTTTTGAATCAGCCCAAGGACTTAGAATTCTATGACTATAAGTGAGGATTGGGCTATGAGAACCCATGTAACTTGAAGAAGGTTAACTGCAAACAACTTTATGATATCTCGTACATGGGTCTCGGACTAACTTCTCTCATGACCTTTACTAACGCAAAAGCAACGTTTGAGGAAGAAGAAGCCAAGAGACAAGCCAACACTAGGACTGAACTACCCTTTTCTTACATCGAACTGAATCAACGCGATAAAACTTGGGTACCTCCCAAGGGCTGGAGCCTTGAAACAGATAATTTTCTTGGAAATAGAATATGTACGACTAGAAGACGTATAAAATTGGTGGGCGAGTCTAGTTGCAGAGCCAAACTTGAGTCTCCTACCACTGAATTTCGGGGACGAAATTCTTTTAAGGGGGGAGAATGTAATACCCGTAAATTTCAATACGGGATTTAAATTTAGTTGGTGTTGTAATTATTGAAAGTTTGAAATTTATATTTAGAGTTTAGGGCCAGAATTATGAATTCCAAAATAATTAATAGAATACAAGCCTGGTCCAACTAATTATAAATAGATGGAAAAATATTAAAGCCCAAGGTTGGGCCCAAGTACCTCACTTCATGGCAAGGGAAGCACGAAAAACACTTATCACAAGTCAACCCTATATTTGTTTCTACATACACACGTAATATACATACATATAAGCTATTAACCATCAAAACATTCAAAGGACACGTGGTGATTAGATAGTTTGTTGATAAGTATGACTAATACTAGGTTTCTTAATCTTAAGGCAATCGATATCATCAACTATATAAAGCACAATATATGATATATAGATACAACTATGTATTATGATACGAGAGATATAGGTATATATATATATATATATATATATATATATATATATATATATATATATATATAGATTTAGTATGTGGTCAAATAAGCGAGAACATTTATGAGCAACGAAGTCTTAAGAACAGAGAACGAAATTAGAGAAAAGAGGAACTTTAAAAACAAAGACGAAGATTAACTTGGGCAAGCTAGATAAATCAGAATTTGGGAGGTTAGGTAGGTGAAAGTCCTCACCTACAACACGTAACTTTCCATGTGCTTCCTATGTTAATGATGTTTTAATGTTTTGTGTGATTTAAGTACTATTTATATGAAGTATTTGAAGTTCTTATGTGGGTTGAGTGATTTAATTCATGTGTTAGGTGAATTATATGAGAACTTAACATGACTTTACTAGGGTTTCTTTCACAATTTTTGAGATGATTGAGTTGGTGATTATAGGAATCAGTTTCGACATAATCATTATGGGATATTTAAAGAATAGTCATAAATTATGGGAGATTAAATGACTAATATTAGTACAAGTTAGTTTTGGATATAAGAAAGTGTCGTGTAGTTCTTTAAAGTAAGTAGGGCAAGTTTTCAGTGTTTCATTCTTAGGTAAGAATCTTCTGCAATATCACTTATTTCTCGGTACCACTATTTAGAAGATTTCGGCATATTATAATATTAGCTTCCAGAAGACTTCGGTATGAGCTGTGAACTTTTAGATATTCTATTTTAGATATTTGGGAATTCCTAAAGTGTGATATTAATATTAGGTAACTTTTATAAACTTCACGTTTTATCAACGAGGGGTAACTAAGTGTTCAGCGTGAATATATGATTTTAATCATATATCATGTGTGGCATGTGAATTGAAAGGTTTTCGATGAAGGAACAATTGTTGGAATAATAAAGGGTCATTGGTAGTATAGTTTTTGGGGTTAGGCTGATTATTAGATAGATAATTGTGTTGGGGTGTAGATAGAGACTTATTTATAAATCATAAACGTTGGACATAGGTGCTGTTATGTTTGCATAAGTGTTGAATATAAAATAGTTACATGCTTGAGTTATGTATAACTTTCGTGATTTTATGTAGAAGTTGAAGAACAAGCGTTGGAATTATGATTATGCAAATGATTTCGGCATGATTAGTACGAAAGTTTTCCACATTATTTCTTTGAAGTTTCTCTATGTGTATTATGAGAAGTTTTCGGCATGAATTATTTAGGGTTTGTTGAGTAGTTTTCGATATTGTGAATAAGAGGGTTTCGGCACTTCAAATAAGTTCGGCTTTTTAAAAGTTTTCTACAGCTAATATATTTTTGGTATTTTAGGGTTTTCGACATTTCTAGGGTTTTCGGGATTTTAGCGTTTTGATAATTTGAGTTCGGGAATTTGTAGGCTTATGTGACTTAGCGATTTTATTGATAAGATTATATTTTAATATTCAGAGGTTCGAAATGTTAAGGATTCTTCGGAGTTCTTGATTGACCCAATCAGGAGGACAGGTAGGTGCATCATCCTTATACGATACGTAAACACAAACGTGAATTCATGTGTTTCATGTGATTCGATGATTTTCGTGACTTACGTGACTTACGTGATTTACGTGTTTTACCTGTTTTACGTACGTTTCATATAAATCATGTTCCTATGTAATTTCATATATATGAATGGCACGTGCATATCACGTCAGGGTAAGAGATGGTTGTACCGTAGTGATGACGGTGATGATTTGAGATAGTGATGTACGGGGTAGAATGCGATGTTTGTGACTAGTGACTATTAGAGGAGTCGAGGTTGGGCTCACTGGGCACCTGGCGGAGACAGGCGTGATCGATCTGTCTACTCAGGCGTGATCGTTCTGAGGTGCATACCGCCGGATGAGATATTGATGTGACCTGATAGGAGGCCATTGGCGTGATCGTCCAGTGCACTACCAGGGTAAGCTGCCGCGAGACTTGGGGATGGCCTCCCAGTAGTCTTTTGCGCGCGAAGGTGTCGAGCCTAACCTAGGGCCCTGTGTTGTGTGAAATAGGAATGTGGGAAAAGAAGAGTGTGCATTATATCATGTTGTGAGGTATTGGGTTTGGGGTTGAGTGCACACTTGCATACATGCATTTTATTCACCTACTGGGCAAATTGCTCAGTGTTTACGTGTTGTAGGTACTGAGTCTGACGCTGATATGCATCGAGACGAGGAGGCTGGTGGCGGTGCTCCACGGACTTTTGAGGGCGAAGCGGTACATGGATGAAGACCTGTGGAGCGGCGTTGGGGCTTTTGTTCTTTTGATATTTTGGGGCTTTGGCCCATGTACAGATATGACGTTGTAGACAGAGTTTTATAGTAATGTATATTATTTTAGGAAAAAGTTTTAATTAGACGGGCCTTCCGCGGCTTACGTTGCGGAAATCCGCCACTAATCCGAATTAGAAAAGTAGGGTCGCCACATAATTACAGCTCATACTTGTGCGACAGGGTGGACAGCCGCACGTCAAGGAGTGCCTCAACCTCAGACACGATCTGATCGGGAGAACGCCGTCTTCCCTCATGCCATCGTCTATTGCGTTCAGACCAGAGATGGTAAATAAGTGAAGCAAGGACGTGTCGCGGCCCTAACGAGGCTAAGTGATGTCCCCGCCATCTCCGAGCAGCCCAATGAACAGCCTCGAACCAGTCCCTGTACGGCCAACCGAAGCGCAACTGGTTGCATAAAACGCTAATGCAACGTCTAGAAAAAGGGCAGTCGAAAAACAGGTGGCAAGTCGTCTCCGTGAGATGTTTGTCACAAAGTAGGCAGGTAGAGTTTCCCGCCCTAGCCGCCACCCACGCCTTGTCCTTAGTCGCCAACCTATCTCGTATCGCAAGCCAGAGGATAAATTCATGCCCAGGGATAGATATAGGCCCACCAAAGAGCGCGTACCAGTTGACCAAAGGATTATGCAGCCTCAGACTCCCTCCAGCCGAGTGGGTGGTGATGCGTCCATTCCCCGTGGCCATCCACCGTATCATATCCGTGTCATCAGGCCGAACAACAGGTAAAGAGGGGCCATGTCCATATATTCAGTCGTCGTCCGAACCGGCCAGTTCCAGCCATGCGCGTTGATGATGGAGCTGAGCCTTGAGTCGAGGGGTAACCCCATGACCATAGGCCCGCGAGGAAGCTGCTCCACCAACGGTCTAGTGATAAGCCACGGATCAGTCCAGAGTCGCGTGTTGGCGCTATTCCCTATACGAAACTCAATGAGAGGCCGAATGTGTTGCCGAAGCTCCAGAATCTTCCTCCAACTCCAAGAGGTCCTAGGGTTAGGATTGATGGACCACAGCGAAGTGTCGTGAAGCCTCGTTCGTCGGATCCAAGTAGCCCAGATAGAGGTTTCACCTTCACTCAATAAGCACCACAGTAGTCACATCAACAAGGCCTTATTATAAGTCTCGATCAATCTCAGTCCAAGACCGCCTTCCTCCCTAGGCATACAGATGTCGGCCCAAGCCACCTTAGCGCTCGAGCCCCTCCACAAAAATCCTCTGAGTTGCGTCTCAATAGAACGTATGATGCCTTTGGGAAGAAGAAATACGCCCGCCAATAGGTATGAATACTAAGGAGGACTGATCGAATCAGTTGGGCTCTACCAGCGTAAGAGAGGGAGAGGTTAGTCCATGAGCCCAAACCTCGGTCAATGGCATGTACAAGTGGGGCACAATCCGCAATAGTCAGCCTCGAAGTGATCAAAGGAACTCCCATGTAACGCACCGGCAGAGCGCCCGGCGGGAATTCCATAATAGCCATAATTGCCACTTTCAGCCGCTCGGCTTTCTTCGAAATGAACATCTTGCTTTTGGCAATGTTGGCCCGAAGACTAGATAAGGCAGCAAAGAGATCCAGGCTTTCCTTGAAGACGTTAACGGACGCGACATCCGCATGTGAGAATAAGAGAAGGTCATCGGCAAACGTGAGCATGAACATTTCAGTTGGCTTGCATCTCCAATGATAATGAAAATTTCCGCTCAGTCGAATCCGTTGCTCAATAACCCCATGTAGGACCTCCATCACCTATGTAAAGAGATAGGGAGAAATGGGATCACCTTGGCGAAGGCCCCGTCGCCCTCTAATGTAAGCTTCGGGCTGACCGTTGATGATAATAGAGAAGTTCGGTGTAGTAAGGCAAGCCCGGATCCATCGCACGAAGATGGGGTGAAAATGAAGCACTTCAAGAGTAGTGAGGATAAAATCCCATTCAACCCTGTCATAGGCCTTCACGATGTCCACTTTAAAAGCCACCCGTTCGGGCAGCCCCATATTATTATATCCATGACAGATTTCTTGAGCTAAGTGAATGTTATCCGATATTCTTCGCCCCGGGATAAACGCCGTTTGGGTAGGATGAACGAGCGTCGATAGGCAGCCCCTAATCCGGTTTGTAAGGACCTTCGAAATAATCTTATATAAGTCGCTACAGCAAGAAATCGGTCGGAAGTCCTTAGCCATTCTCGGGTAGTCACACATGGGAATAAGTGTGATGAATGTAGAATTGAGCTCTCTCAGTAGGTGGCCAGTACGGAAGAACTCCTTAATTGCATGCGTAATATCCGTTCCAATGACGCCCCACGCGCTTTTTTAGAAAGCAGCAGAAAACCCATCCGGCCTAGGCGATTTATTATCACCAATAGAGAAGAGGGCTGTTTTAATTTCCCCGTCCGTGACCTGCCGAATCATCTCCTCAGCGGTACCCGTAGTCAGTTTCCGTGAAAGGGAAGGCGTGACATCTGATGAGGCTATAGTAGTCGTGCGGCTAGATTGCCCAAGCAGATCTGTGTAATATCTAAGTAGTTCAGCCCGCACTTGACTATCCCCATCGACTCCCCATTTCCAAAGAAAAGATGCGATTGATCGTCCGCCGAGTAGCCACCTTCTTAAAGAAGAACGCGGTACATTGATCGCCGTCTTTCAACCACGCCACCTTTGCTCGCTGGGCAAGGGCCGAATGCTCCATTTCAACTGCACGGGCGTAAATAAGTCGACATCGCTTTTCAAGTGTATGCAGCTGGGGTTTCATAGGGTGGGATAGAGATAATTCCTGGATCGTCTCGAGGAATCGTCGCGCTTCGAGAACATTGCGGTTCAGGTCTCCCTTGTCCCGTCGAAGACCTTTTAGTGCCTGTTTGGTCATCTTCAGCCGCCGTATGATGGAAAACATCGGGTATCTACATGCCCGTTGACTCCAAGCCTCCTCCACTAAGGGAATAAAACAAGGATCCCGGGTAAGAAAGTTGTCGAATCGGAAGCTGTCTCCCTTACTCCGCAATTGGGATTCAGCCTCCAAGATGAGCGGAGAGTGATCTGAAGTGGCTGGGATAGCACATCTATATGTCAGATCTCCAAAGCAGGCGAACCACGGCGGATTGCCAAGCATCCTATCTAGACGACGCCAAACCCCCGAAGAGCCGCTTTGTTGGTTATACCACGTGTAGAAGGCGCCAACTCGTGGCAAATGAACATGGTCCGAGGAGGTAAGACACGTAGCCATATCTCGATAGCCCACCGTGGGTGCTCCCCCCGGGCTTTAGAACTGTCGATTATAGCGTTGAAGTCCCCCATAACTACCCAAGGTAAATTAGCTCACGTACGAGAAGTCGTAACCAGATCGGTCCAAAGAGCACGCCGTTCCACACGGCTATTTAGGCCATACACGAAAGTAATAAAGAAATTCAGCCATTTCTCTAGAACACGTACTTTGCAATGTACTGCTTGGTTTGTATAAGCTTCAATTGTTATGGCCACATAGCTAGAATCCCATCCCACCAAAATATGGGACGCAGGACCGTCCACATAATCATAAAACCAGTTCCACTGGCAAATCGAAGTCGAAAGTGTGGCTGCATTTTGATCAAAAACCCTCGTCTCTATCAGTCCAATGATCCGTAAGTTATTTCTCGTAATCAGCTCCCTCGCCGCCCATCGGTGGTCTAACCTATTAAGACCCCGCACATTCCATGTGGCAACCGGTATCATGGAGTAACCGCTAAGAGGGCTGCTGTAGGACCCTGATAAATGATGTTTTCCCACTCCAGATCAGCAAGAATTGCGAATGGATTGTGGTTCTCCACTATAGGTGAGTTAGCGGTAGCCGTGCTGGTCGAGCTTCCATAGTTTGGCAGCCATGTTGTGTGGCTGCCATGAGCCATATCTTCCAAAAGTACATCTTTGCCCTTGTCTTTATTTGCTATTTGTCGCCATGCATGTCGTGTTTGCGGGCCAATAGTAGGATGGATGCTTGGCCGTGTAAATCGTGGGGCTGAGGCCGCTGCCTGCGGCCGGGCCTGCACGTTCGGCCGTGTAGCTTGCCGCGGGGCCAATGTTGGCGCTTGCAGCTGTGGTTGTTTAAGCTGGTTCTCAGGGCACTTCCCAGCTTCGTGAGTCCACGAATTACAGATCGTACACGAAAATATTCCTCACATTAAAAAATTATTTATTATTAGGAAATTTATTAACTATATGTGAGGATTTTATCTATCACATTAATGTTTAGCTTTTGTGAGGAAATATATTACTATTATGTGATGAAAAAAAATTTCCTCACATATTATATATTCACTTATGAGGAAAAAAATTTCATCACATTATATAATAGTTATTGTGAGAAAATATTATTTCCTCATATAACCTAATTTTATGTGATGATTTTTAATGTTATCACAAAAACATGGTCACGTAAAATAACATTTTTTGTAGTGCCTGTAGTTCCTCCACGCCTCCAATCCTTCCTGACTGAGGTGCTTGTACTCGTTAGCCAATTCAGGCCCTTTCTTCTTCTCTTTGACGGCATATTTGTGCTTCCAATTTTTGCGAAGCTCACCGGCTTTCTTGAGGACCTTCTTCTTTATAGCAGGATTGTCGGGCAGGTTCCAGGTACGCTGATAATATATTTTAATATAATTATATTAATCACATGCAATAGAAAACGAACACAAGTGAAATATTCACTTAATTACCTGAATGTCTGTCCAAAGTACCTCCTTGAGTCCGACGTCGATCTGGCCAATTGGTCACGTAGTCGGTAACTTGTGATCTTGTGACATGGCCGATGTAGTTGCTAAGTTTCACCCTAGTATCATTATCAGGGCCGATACACGTACCGGCGTCATTGAAACTGCAAGATGCACTCATCCGACTCAGCACTCAAATTCTTACGTAGGTTCTTCATGTTGTATGGGCCTCTCTTGCGCCTATTCTTCCCGCTTGATTCGGTACCAGGCAAAGAAGAAGCGGAGGGTCCGAAGACATTATACCTGAAAAAATAACAAAAAATGGGAAGACATCAATTTTTCTAAAATTCAAATTATAATACTTACAAATTTTGAATTTGTCAACAATACATTCCCTTGTCGTGATTTGAAACTATATATCTACGAAAAGTTGTATCATCTTTCGTAATAGGGACGTGTTCCACACCGGTAGGAAATGAAAATGTCTCATCGCTTCTGTCATAGTCCTCTTCATCATCCACATCACCGATGCCAACAACACTTCTCTTTCCTTGAAGAACAATATACCATCCACTATTAGCAGGATCTTCAAAGTAGAATACTTGTTTTGCTTGCACTGCGAGGATGAAAGGGTCGTCTACATAACCACTTTCTGTAAGTCCACTATTGTTAATCCTAACTCTGGATCTATCTGAACGCTTGCCTGTTATCAGCCCACTAACAATGTAGTAAAACAAATTTACGTTGTTCTTGTAAACGAGTTCCCAAATTTCTTCGATAAACCCATAGTATGAACTAACTTGCTCGTAACTTGAGCATCCTTTCCACGAGATACTTCCCTCGACAAAGCAACTAATGTGATGTCAGGACCTGCACCTCGCTACCTATTCTAACGTTTACCTATGTTCCTAACGATGTAACAAGTTAACAAACGTGCGGAAATGCGAATGAAATTTTTCCATTTATATATGGAAGTCGTTTCTTTACATAACAAAAGAATACAGGTTTTCCTAATTACATGGAAGTGTATACGTGAAATACAAAAGGTTCCTATGCGCCCGGCCTCACAGGTCGTCATCCATGCACACACCACCTCCCAAAAGCCGTTGGAAGCGTCAAAAGATTGCCTTGCCACCTAAGCGATCACGTACCGTGGTCTCTCGCACCTACAACACATAACGTTTCGAACAAGGTGTGCTAGCGACGATCCATGGATGAACGATATGCTCAGTAAGTAGAAATCATGCATGACGTGCACGTGATAAAACCCCCGCACAGGCAATCCACGCCAACGCATCTTACGTCTCATAGATTAAACTCAATCTCATATCTTTTATCTTAGGGCCTTTGGCAGACTTTTACCGAGGCGAACACCATAAAGAGATCTAATCCAACCACGGGCATCAGCCCAGGGCATCAACCCAACTATACTAAAGCGTGAGGGCACCAGCCTAACCACGCTAACAGGGATATAAGGGCATCAACCATCCATGAGGGCATCAACCCAACCATGGTAATCCCCCGACGCATCAACGTCGTTTGTATACCGGAGACGTATCAACGCCGACGGCGCATCTACGCCGTCTCGGTGCCCCGGAAGCCGCCCCACACTTAACTTATAACTTGATTGCCCACCTCGGCAATTATTTTTCGCTATTTGCGACATAATCATGCACGCTCATAATCTTATTACCCCAAAGTGTTTCGTGCATGCTCGTGCATATGCATAATGCATTAATGCCATAATGCTTACCATAATCATGAAACCACATCTTACAATTTCACATAAGCACGTAAGCACCTCATCACGTAACCACATAACTTACGCACATACAAACGTGTTATGTGTTGTAGTTGGATTCCCATTTACCTGTCGTCCGTCGAATAAGTGCTACTGATCCAACGAATTTCCTACGCCACGACCTTTAGCATAAAATATTAAGGTTAGTATATTACTTAATTAAATTAATCACCTAAGTGTTCGAAATTCCTAAGTATTGGAATATTAAATATTGACTTGTATTTCATCAATTGACTACTTAAATGATTTGCTAGGTTAAGTCGACCCGTGAACTAATTTAGGCTCAAGACTCGTGATCTATACCTAGTTCGTGACATTTGGATAACTCGTGAACTAATTTCTAATTCGTGAAATGCCCAGTGTTACCTATCATTCGCAAGGTGAAATCACACACAATTCGCAAACTTGCCCTAGTTCACAAAATGCTCGGCACACTGAGTTCGCGAAAGGTTGTTCCTAGAGACTCTAATTCAAAAAAGGTCTTTACCATCTTACGGTTTGCCAATCAACGCAACTCGCGAAACCCTAGTTCAATTCGCGAACTTCCTTTAATTCGCGAACCTAGTCTTAGTTCGTGAAATAGCATCCTAAAGACCCGTGAAATTCTTATCTTCATAGTTCGCGGAATACCCAGTCTTACTCATGGTTCGCAATTTACTCCACATACGCACGAGTTCGTTAACTAGGGTTCGCGACCCATCAAGTTCGTAAAACTATCTCATGCTTCGCGAGGTCATTTCATTCTAGTTCGCGAATTGCTACTTTAATAATTATGGGATTCGCGACTTCACATGATCCCTAATTCGCCAATTGGCTCGGTTCACGAAGTTGCCGAGTTCGCCAACCATGAATTCGCCAAGTAGGGTTTCGCGGGCCTCTCTTAGTTCGTGAAGCTCTAGGTTCGTGATTTAGAGGGTTTGCTAAACTTGCTCGATTCGCCAAATACGTTGAGTTCGCCGAGTTTGTTTCGCGAAGTGGCCCGCCAAGTAATGATTCGCCAACTGAGTTCGCGAAGCTTTGCATGGATTTGCCAAACTCTCCATTGTCCCTCAATTCGCCAAGCTCTTGAATTCGCCAAATGGGACTCGCCAAGTTGAGCCCGCGAAGTGTATGGGTTCGCGAATTAGGGTTCGTGACTCATTTAGTTCGCAAAGTCCTTCATGCCTCTACTTCGCGAACTCACGCATAAAGGTCCCTCAAAGTTCGCGATCCCCTTGCGACTTGGGTTCGCGAACCGAGTTCGTGAAGTATAAACTTTGCGAATTCATGCACGCGGAGCCTATTGAATTCGCGAAACTCGAGCTGCCTATGGTTTGCCAAATCCTAACTCCTCGTGCTCATTTCACGAACCCATTCTTATACACCTTTTAATTCGCAAAACACTAACTATAAAGATCAAAAGTTGCTTTTTCTCAAGAATACACATTGGAGGCGGATATGAACTCCTAAAACCCTAAAGTCAAGATTAATTTAAATCACAAGCTTTTGGCAGATTTTCGAGTGTGTTAACATCTTAAGCATGTTAAATTCAAAGCTCAGACCTGAGAATACCGAATCAAAGTGAGAGAATCTACCTTCGAGAATTTAAAACTTGCACAAACTTCGCAATTGATGATCTCGTGCTCAAAATCCCTAGGGTATTCTTTTACTTGACTAAGAATGAAAATAAAATATAGAATCGGGGTAAGAAACTTATACCTATTCCCACTTTGCGAGAGTTCCTTTCGAATTCTTCTTCTTCTTTCACTTAAAGTTTCGTTGGTTTCTTTCTCAAATGAGTTATGGAGATTAAAGACTTTGGGTAGATATTTTTATGATGAGGGGACATGTAGACGTGAGTTCTCCTTATTTTGAGGAATTTTTTTTTGTTTCCAAGTTTGACTTAAATACTTTTGGGCCTAAGTTTTCGTCAAGCCCAACTCTAGCCCAATTATCATCACTGTCCAATTTCTATTTCCACTAATACTATTACCTCAACTTCCTTTATTCCATATTTTCGAAAATTCCCCATTAGGTTAGATGTCACCATAAACACATAATTAAATGCACCAAGTCCGTAAAATTACTTAAGCACATAATTCATATAATCACATAGGCATGAAATGTGCACGCAAATTTATTGGCCCTATTAGCTTACGAGGACCCGGGTGCTACATGTGACCCCACTGTTCTGCGATGTGCTCCTATCATCTTGCCTTTTCGTATAAAATGTGTACCCGTTAATGTCGTAACCTTCAAATGTCACAACAGTCCATTCAGGTCCACATGCAAGCCATTTTATCATATCACCACTATTTGATCTGGTATCTGCATACCGTGCCCTCGTTCTGAACCAGCCTAAAAATAGTCTGTTATGCTGATTTATGCACCATAGCTCCGATTTTTAAGGATTTTCGCGCCGTAAGCTAGCCATGTGATCCTCCATAAACGGGTGTACTTCAGGAATATGACGCAAGACGAAGAAATGTGCTCTTTCCCATATTTCTCTCGATACTGTCTTGTACTGTAGTTTCGTCAATGGTTTTCCTCCTAGTCGTCCATCGTGCCGAGACGTAGGTATCCCAACCGCTTTAACATTTGCCAAGTACGTAGAGCAAAACTCAACGCATCCATCTGTAGTGTATCCTTCAACTATGCTACCTTCTGGACGATATCGATTTCTAACGTATCCCTTAAGGATCTTCATATATCGTTCAAATGGATACATATATCTCATGTAAACAGGGCCACATATCTTGATTTTTCGAACTAGATGTACGACTAGATGTACAGTTTGGAACAACTCAGGATAGCGAACTCTCATCTCATCCTCACGTTCCCAAGTGGCTTCATCTGTTGTCTGATTACGCCACAACACTTTCACTAAAGGGATTTCTTTGTTCCTAAGTCGTTTGGTTTCATACATTGATATTTCTACAGGTTCCTCCTCATAACTTAGGTCTGATTTCAGCTGTTGGTGTAGAAACTCGTTTCTCAACACGTGATTCGGATCGGCGATATCCTTTCGTAGTGTCGAGGTGTGGAAGACATCTTGTACTTGTGACAAAGATGCTGGCAATTCCAGTTGGTACGCTACCTTGCCCACTCTTTTAATTATCCTGAAAGGACCAATGTACGTTGGGCTCAGTTTGCCCTTCTTCCCGAACCTCTTAACGCCCTTCATCGGATATACTTTTGCGAAGACCCAATCATCAACTTCGAATTCCAATGGTCTGCGTCTCTGATCTGCATAACTCTGTTGTCTGCTTTGAGCTGTTTGCATCCTTTCTCGTATCGTCGCGATCATTCCTGTCATTTCTCGCACCATATCCGGGCCTAATATGGCCCGTTCGCCAATCTCATCCCAATGTACTGGAGATCTGCATTTTAGCCCATATAGAGCTTCGTATGGTGCCATTCCAATTGTACCGTGATGGCTATTTTTGTACGAGAATTCAACGAGTGAAAGATACTTACTCCAACTTCCTTTGAAGTCGAGTACACAAGCTCGTAGCATATCTTCCAATGTCTGGATCGTCCGCTCGGATTGACCGTCCGTTTGTGGATGGTATGCGATACTAAAGGAAAGTTTCGTCCCCGTCGCCTTTTGTAAACTCGTCCAAAACTTCGACAAGAATCTTGAGTCGTGATCCGAAACTATCGACAATGGAATTCCATGGAGTCGTACTATTTCCTGGATATAAAGCTCCACGTATCGCTCCATGGAAATTGTCGTGCTTATCGGTAGAAAGTGAGCAGACTTGGTAAGTCGGTCGACGATCACCCAAATCGCGTCGTGCCCTTTCACATTCTTCGGCAATCCGACAACGAAGTCCACAGTGATATTGTCCCACTTCCATTCCGGTATAGGTAATGGCTGCAGAGTTTCTGCCGGTCGTTGATATTCCGCCTTTATTTGATGACATGTCATACACTGACTCACGAATACTGCTATATCCTTCTTTATTCCTGGCCACCAGTAGTTTAGCCGTAAGTCTCTGTACATTTTCGTGGCACCTGGGTGTACTGAATACATCGTAGCATGCGCTTCCGCCATTATGGCTCGTCGAAGCTCCCCATCATCGGGTACGTATAGTTGGTTCTTGAGTACAAGCTCTCGTTGTCTCGAAACGTGAAGTCCGTCACTGACTGATATGTTCGTGCTTCTCTAGTTTTTGTATAGAATCGTCCTTTTCTTGTGCCTTTCTGATCCGCTCCAGTAGCGTAGGCTGAAGTGTCAATGCTGCCAATCTAGTCTCGACTTCGCCCAGTTGTACAATCTCCACCTCCAGTGACTGTAATTCCGTGCTTATTGCTTTTCGACTTAGTGCATCCGCTACCACGTTCGCTTTGCCTGGGTGGTAGTTGATTACGCAATCATAATCCTTCACCTGTTCCAGCCACCGCCTCTGTCTCATGTTCAATTCTTTCTGCGTGATGAAATATTTAAGACTCTTGTGGTCCGTGTATATCTCACATCGATCTCCGTAGAGATAATGTCTCCAAATCTTCAGGGCAAAGACCACTGCAGCCAACTCTAGACCATGCGTCGGGTCGTTCTTCTCGTATTCTTTAAGCTGACGAGAGGCATAAGCCACTACGTTGCGTTCTGCATTAACACGCATCCTAATCCATTCTTCGAAGCGTCACTGTAAACTGAGAATCCTCCGGTTCCTGCAGGTATTGTGAGCATTGGGGCTGTCGTAAGCCGTCTTTTTAGTTCTTGGAAACTCTGTTCGAATTCCTCACTCTAATTAAACGGAGTATTCTTCCTCGTCAATTTCGTCAATGTAGAGGCAATTTTCAAAAAGTCCTTAATGAACTTCCGTTGCTGGGGTCCACTGATATTCCCGCTCCTGAAACAATATGCCCCAAAAATGCTACTTGTTCTAGCCAAAATTTGCAGTTTTTGAACTTGGCGTACAACTGCTTTTCCCGTAATATCTCGAGCACTATCCTCAGGTGCTCCTCGTGTTCCTCTTTCGTCTTTGAATAGATGAGGATGCCGTCTATGAACACTATGACGAACTTGTCTAGGAACGGCTGAAATACCCGGTTCATCAGATCCATAAACGCCGCTGGTGCATTGGTCAGCCCGAAAGGCATGACTAGGAATTCAAAATATCTGTATCTTGTGCTGAAGGCCGTCTTAGGAATATCGTCTTTGCGAATCTTCAACTGATGATACCCCGACCGCAAATTGATTTTAGAAAACACCGTGGCACCTTGTAATTGATCGAACAGATCGTCAATTCTGTTGGGTTACCTGGTGTCTCCCGGAGACGCCACGTCCCCGGGTACGTTGCGGAACAAAAATTTTCCGGGTTCCCTTATTGCCCTCGTTGCTCAGATCAGAATAGTAACACATAGACATGTAATAGGTCGGGTCAAACCCGTAGAGAATTACCAGTTGAAGCGAGTGGCAGCTCCTCGTCCTTTTCTTCAAGACTTCGTCGATGGTGGTGGATGGCACTAGATCGTCACGCCGACCTCGCAGTGTACCACGGAATCAGTTCTCTAAAGATGGCTAGAGAGAACCGAGCCGTCGGTGTGTGTTTTGTGCCTTTGTTATGGACGAAATTTTCACTCCAAATTATGAAATAGGGTTGCCCTATTATACTATGATATATTTGGAAATCCCTAGGATATCTCAAAGATATGGTTTTCGATTTTGCTCCTTAAGTGGAGAGATTTTGCCATATCTTTCTCTCCCTTATTTAATTCAAAATTCATATAAGGATACTTACCATAATTAGACAACTAACTTAAATACTAAGTCAAACTAAGTATATGTAAATATGGTATAAAATTCGAAACTTAATCCAAGATTAATTTCAAAATTTTCACCTTAAAATAAATAATATTCCAAATACATTATTTCTATATTTATATTTAATTTTCGAAATTAATTCCCAAGGCATAATTCGAAAATTAGCTTAGGGTCCAATTCCAATTTTACCCTCAAGCCTTTTAAGCACTTGGCCAAGGCCAAGTCTCAAAGTTAGTTTCATACGAAGTCCGACTTCGGTCCATTAAACGGCCGGAGGCCCACTAAGGTGCTGCCCAACGGCCCAAGGCCCGTTAAGGACCAAAATACATTCTCTCCTTATCCGTACACCTTGATCCTTTTTAAGCCCGACTCTCTAGGTTCGACTCAATCGGCAAGGGAGGAATCCAAGAGTCCGGCAGTTACCTAGCCAATCCCACAGTACCGGACCGTAACCCGATTCGAGTGCGAATTTCGACCCAGTCTTTATTCGAGAACCTTACTATAGATTATAGTACTACGTATAAACCCTTCAGCTGTGTCCCAATCGAGTGAGAGCCATGGTCTATGTCAAACTCACTATAGTCAATTCTATGATAAAACGGGGACGAGGCAAATTACCAAACTACCCTCCATGTCTAACATGAGTTAGTTCAATACCTTGGCCAAGGATTTCTTAATTTCCCATCGCCTTCCTCATAGGACACTTATCTCGATTACTTGCGAGACTGTGAATCCGCACTCGGCGGTCTAAGCCCGGCAATCACAAATCGTCATCAAGACCGCATTGGCCCGTTGACCCATGCAACAGCAAATCGGGTCGAGGGAAACCAGTGACAGTCGAGACTTCGAAGTCAACTCCGCCAAAGCCCCTCAGCCGAACTTAAAAAACAATTCCTTGAAAAATTTTCCCTGCATCTCGTGCCGCGAACATTGGGAGAGATTCAAGCGGTTGTGCGCAAGCTGTCCATCTCATCAAATTTCCGATTCAGCACTTATCCAATATTTCTACGAAGGATTGCTACCCATGGAGAGAAACATGATTGACGCAGCAAGTGGAGGAGCGCTTGTCGATAAAACGGCGGACGAAGCACGTCGGCTGATCTCAAGCATGGCTACAAATGCGCAACAATTTGGAACACGTCAAGACGTAGGCCAACAAAGGATGAGCGAGGTAAGTACCACTTCGTTTGAGCACAAATTAGATTCACTAACGTCTCTAGTGGTAAAATTTGTGATTTAAAGGCTTGTGGTATATGTCCATTTGCTGGACATGCAACAGCAAATTGTCCTTCACTTCAGTTTGAGCCTAGCGAGCAAGCCAATACAATTGGAGGGTACACAAGACCATCTCAAAAATGCTATGAGATATACTCGAGTCAATACAATCCCGAATGGCGTGTGTTAGGAATATGCCCTCGAATGCTATACGAGGATTAGATTGTATAGGGCATTAGCTTATTTATCATTCGACCTTTTATGTAATAAGATATTTTTTGTGTGTTTATTGAAAGGCGTTGTTCGTTTATTGGATATAAGAGTACTTTACTAAGCATTCGGTAAAGTAATAAATGAACAAATCCAAATGTGTCGAGTTGAGTCACTGTTCTCGATGAGTACGAGAGAGGAAGGCACCAGTGGACTCTTAACCTCGAGCATTAAAAGTTCGTAAGCCTTAGGCTCCAGTTGGGTGCTAGATAACCGATTACGGCTTATTTGTCGATGACCTATCGAGTGCCGATACCCCCTTGGAAGCGGAGGTCATGACTTGTGATGCGAGTCGAATCAAGGGATTGAATCGTTTCATGGACACTGACTCACGGGTTGTACGGTCGAACATGGCTTATTACTCAAGGAGTGTCAATGACCGACGACAACACTATAGTAGTCTACGTGATCCTTAGACCGAAAGGGGCTTTGGCGGAGTTGACTTCGAAGTCTCGACTGTCGCTGGTTTCCCTCGACCCGATTTGCTGTTGCATGGGTCAGCGGGCCAGATGCGGTCTTGATGATGATTTGTGATTGCCGGGCTTAGACCGCCGAGTACGGATTCATAGTCTCGCAAGTAATCGAGATAAGTGTCCTATGAGGACGGCGACGGGAAATTACGAAATCCTTGGTCAAGGTATTGAACTAACTCATGTTAGACATGGAGGGTAGTTTGGTAATTTGCCTCATCCCCGTTTTATCATAGAATTGAGTATAGTAAGTTTGACATAGACCATGGCTCTCACTCGATTGGGACACAACTGAAGGGTTTATACGTAGTACTATAATCTATAGTAAGGTTCTCGAATAAAGACTGGGTCGAAATTCGCACTCGAATCGGGTTACGGTCCGGTACTGCGGGATTGGCTAGGTAACTGCCGGACTCTTGGATTCCTCCCTTGCCGATTGAGTCGAACCTAGAGAGTCGGGCTTAAAAAGGATCAAGGTGTACGGATAAGGAGAGAAAGTATTTTGGTCCTTAACGGGCCTTGGGCCGTTGGACCGCGCCTTAGTGGGCCTCGGGCCGTTTAATGGACCGAAGTCGGACTTCGTATGAAACTAACTTTGAGACTTGGGCTTGGCCAAGTGCTTAAAAGGCTTGAGGGTAAAATTGAAATTGGACCCTAAGCTAATTTTCGAATTATGCCTTGGGAATTAATTTCGAAAATTAAATATAAATATAGAAATAATATATTCGGAATATTATTTATTTTAAGGTGAAAATTTCGAAACTAATCTTGGATTAAGTTTCGAATATTATACCATATTTACATATACTTAGTTTGACTTAGTATTTAAGTTAGTTGTCTAATTATGGTAAGTATCCTTATATGAATTTTGAATTAAATAAGGGAGATAAAGATATGGCAAAATCTCTCCACTTAAGGAGCAAAATCGGAAACCATATCTTTGACTAGGGATTTCCAAATATATCATAGTATAAATAGGGCAGCCCTATTTCATAAGTGGAGTGAAATTTTCGTCCATAACAAAGGCACAAAACACACACCGAAAAAAAAACACTTTTCTCCCACGCGACGGCTCGGTTCTCTCTAGCCATCTTTAGAGAACTGATTCCGTGGTACACTGCGAGGTCGGTGTGACGATCTAGTGCCATCCACCACCATCGACAAAGTCTTGAAGAAAAGGACGAGGAGCTGCCACTCGCTTCAACTGGTAATTCTCTACGGGTTTGACCCGCCCTAATGTCTATGTGTTACTATTCTGATCCAAGCAACGAGGGCAACAAGGGAACCCGGAAAATTTTTGTTCCGCACCGTACCCGGGGACGTCGCGTCTCCGGGAGACACCGGGAAACCCAACAGTGGTATCAGAGCGGGCGCTCGTGATCAGAATCATAACGTGTTTAAATTGAAACGAGGCGCGTGGGAGACGATCAAAAAGCCGACACGGTTCGACAGTCGTTGGGCTGCCAACTCGTGCGGTACAGACCGATGATGAACCACGAACCGGACAAGGACCCGCGCGACGGCGGGACCCGGGCAGCCGCGCGTTGCGCGCGGGCTGCGTGCGCCGTAACGGCGGTACAGCCGCGGCATCGGGCTGCTTTGAGCAGGCCCGATCAGCCTCGAACCTTGGGTCCGACGCCAGCCATGGTGGCTTAGGCGCCATCCCTAGGCAGCGCCGCCGCAAGGTGCGGCGGCCCGGCTGAGATTGTCCACGGCTTTGGCCGCGGACTACGATGGCGCGCATGGTGCGCACTGCGCAAGACAGCCGCAGCGATTTCGGCTCAGCCGGAACGCTGCGGCGGCGATCTCTCCCGACGAGGCAGTGACTCGCCACGAAGGGGCTGAGGCGACGAGGGAGTCGCGACAGTATTATGCTGCGAACTGAACACGCGCGCGTTGCACGGCGTGGCGTCGCCGGCGGTGGCGGCACCGGCTCCAGTCGGGACTCCACGCTGGCGGCCTTCTCCGCCATGGCTCCCCGGCATGTTTTGACGGCTGAGCGATTTGAGTCGCGGCAGCTATGTTAGGGCTTCATGCTCAAAGCCTTAACGGGCCTTTTAATGGGCTTGGCCCGTTTAAGGCCCAATTTTCATTTCTTTTTAAAATCATGTAATTGTCAACGTGCTCGTTATGAATGTGATTTAAGGCGCACTTGCGGGTTTAGGAATTTGGTTTCCGGGTCATTTGTTAAGGGTTACGTCCCCCCGGGTTGTATTTGTTTCATTCGGGTTGTTCGGGACTTATGATCCCCCCGTGTTGTAATTTACCGTTTTATTAGATTAGACTTAAATACGAAGACGAGGTCCCATTTGATGGAAGGAAACCCCCCGGCGGTGACAAGGTGGTGGACGTTCGGTGACTTTGAGGCCGTTCGAGTGACGAAGGACGTTTGACGACTTCATGACCCGTGCGACGACCCGAGGTCTTTTGAAGACGCATGTAATAGATAGGCTAGAAATAACCCGCTAGTGTTGTCTTGTAGTTTATTTTCCTAGGGTCAATTTACTACCTACGTGCGTGTTGGTTTTTGAAATGATATGCATGTTTTATGTGCTCTTATGTGAGATGGTTTATTCTCCCGTTTGATAAAAACTAAGTGGGTAAAGGAATTGGATTCCTGTCTTCTATCATGCTTGAGATGTCTAGTATTGGGGAGTTTTGCGATTTGTTCCGAGTAAGTTGGCGTCGTATATCCCGCCCCAGTGTTAGCGTCTCGGGTGCGTCTTGGACGCCGCTCGTCATACCAGTCCGCCCCCCACGAAGCGTATGGCAGCAAGGGGCGGTACATTCTGTGCGATTTGAGCATAAGTTGATAGGTCACACTTAGGCAGTTAAACCCAATAAGCAGGGTTAGCCGTGAGGGTCAATGACTGAGACTAAGATAGTTGAAACTCTTATTGGATAAGTTCGCGTTCGACGTGACTTCGATAAGATTAGATGAGCCAAATATTTCGTTAAAGGCTGAGGCGAGTCTAGTCGAGTCGGGGACATCAACTCCACTATGAAACTTTCAACGAGGTTTCCGAAACTCTTCTCGGGAGGATAGTTTTTCGAGAAAAATAGTGGGAGTCAAGCGAAACGAAAAGTCCTTGTTTGCGCTTGATGAATGATAAGATAAACCTAATTAGATCTTTATTTTCTGCATCTTTACGTTTCTTTCTATTTACTGCGATGACGAACATAATTACTATGCTGCTTGAGAGAAACTGTTTGGTGGGACCAAACTATGTGGACTGGCTCCGTAACCTGAGGATAGTCCTAGGTATGGAGTCGCTGACTTATGTCATCGATTCCCCCGTACCGCAAGTCCCAGGGACTGATGCGAGTGACGAAGATCGGGCTGCGTACGCCAAATGGCAGATAAACGAGCCAAAGGTCAAGGGCTATATACTTCTTTCCATGAGCAATGAGTTGCAGCGCACTCACTCGGAAATGGAAGTGGGCTCCATTTTGCTTCATTTGAAGGAGCTTTTTGGCGAACATTCCAGGAGTGCTCGCTATTCCCTGACGGAGCAACTATTTCATTGCAAAATGGCTGAGAGTAGTGACGTCGGAGCGCATGTGCTCAAGATGATCGATTGGATCGAAAGACTCGAGGCACTGGACTTTATCATGGATAACGAACTTCAGAACGATCTTATACTTCAGTCGCTCCCACCTTCCTTCAATTCGTTCATCGCGAACTTTAATCTGAACAAGGCCGAGATGACATTGACTGGGTTAATAAACCAGTTGTCGGTAGCGCAGACTCAGATGAAGAAGGTGAAAGGAAAGGAAGTTGTTCTTGTCGAGAATGCTAAGACTCGAGGGTCGAGTACAAAGAAAAAGTCGGACAAGCCCACTAAGCCTAAAGGACGAATTTCGAAAGGCAAGGCCAAGAAGAACGTGTTCAAAGGCGCCAAGCCGACGGACAAGTGCCTTCACTGCAATGAGCTTGGCCATTGGAAGTGCGATTGCCCGAAGCTAGCCGCCTCAAGTAAAGAACTTTACGTTTTGGAAACAAATTGTTCTATGACAGTATATTCCGCTTCATGGATCTTAGACTCGGGAGCTAGTGCTCACATCTGTGTTTCGAACCAGGGTCTGGAACGAAGTAGGAAGCTGGTGGATCGAGAGATCATGATCAACATAGGAAGCGGACATAGTATACCAGCAACCCACATTGGATCAAGAACTCTCGTTTTATCTACTAGACATAGTTTACTGCTTTCCGATTGTTTGGTTTTAACCAAGGGGCTTAAGAATATTGTTTCTATTCCCGTTTTGAGCGGAAACGGTTATGAGTTCCGTTTTAGTAATAATATATGCAATATTTATTTTGGAAATAATTGCGTCAGAAGTGCAAGTTTACTGAATGGGTTGTATTAACTAAATATCGAAGATAAAATAAAAACTGTGAATACAGTCACCAACAAATGAAAATTGGAGTCGAACTCAAGACTGTTGTGGCATGTTCGACTCGGTCACGCTGGAGGACAAAAGATTCTTGAGTTGGAGAAAACCGGCGTTATAAAGCCGCTTGGGTCAATTTTCCGTAACCGTCGCCCATGATGCACGGCTTCTTCTAACTGTTGGCGACGGTTGCTAAGCCAAACAACTGTCGCCCATAGTGAAAAAATAAATTTTTCACAAAAATAAAAATGATAGGCGACGGATGTTTGATTCGACAAACAACGGTTGCCCATGATGAAAAAAAAAGAATTTTTTTTAAACTTTAAAGAGTTGGGCGACGGGTTTTTAGTTCAAAATCATCGCCCAAACGCTACTAATATCATAGGCGACGGGTTTTACAGGAGAACCGTCGCCCATACTCTCTAAAACTGAAAAAAATTACCATAATGCCACCACGTCTATTATGGGCGACGCATTTTACACAACCGTCGCCCATAGCGTTGTCGCCTATACATCATTTTCTACTAGTGCACACATTCACGTACTCAAGATTGCATCCGACTACAGTATACTCCATTGATTCCTCCAAGAATGGCGGGCTGAGATGACGCTCGCTAAGCAGGAGCATGAGGAGGTTCCGTTATGGGTGGATTCCGCGAGTTGCCATCCGAATTTTGGACACCAGAGGGGCTTGGAATAATTGCGAGTGCTGTTGGCAAACCTTTGTTCCCCTACGCTATGACTCTAAGTATAGCGCGCATCGAATACGGTAGGGTTTGCGTTATGAAGAAACTAGGCGACCCATACCTTGATGAGTTTACACTTTGATTACCCACGTCGGATGGAAATTTCTCGGGTGAGATATTGGTGCGTGTTGAATATGAATGGCGACCAAATCCGTGTAAGGTGTACGCCTCCTACAACATGGTGAATCTAATTGCCCTAAGCGTCCTACTCCACCGGCGTCGGCGAATCCGAGAGTGAGCCAGCCACCTAGACCCAAGTGGCGGGTGGTCGTCAAGAAGAACCATGGCCTCAACCGTGAGGCAGATCACACAAGGAATGTGGAGCCCAAATGTCCACGATCGCCGCCTCGGCTGAAATCACCAGTCCAACTTCGCCAATCGCTAATCGCTTTGAAATTTTGACATCGACCTTGGAGGATGACCACGTTGATAGTGGTGATGGGGCGCGGCCTGTCTTGGACGACAAGGGGTATGCGCCACAGACCGACGAGCATAACACTAGCAAGGGCCTGAGCACCCTTAAAACAGTGTCTTTATGATTATGACGGCTGTGTGGATCGAGGTCTGAAGGTAGACCACAGGTGGGTGGTAAGGGATTTGATTCAGTGATGGGACTTGAAAATCATTGGACTCTTGGAGACGAGGGGTTCGCCTCAAAACGCCGATCCATCGCTAATTCTATTAAGGCTTGGAGCTGGTTCTTTGACTACGAAGAAGGACTTGGAACACGTATTTGGCCTGGCTGGGACTCTAGATATGCGGCGATTACTGTCGAATCATTCTCTTCCCAGGCGATCCATTGCAAGATTGAATCTCTCGCGAACCGGGTGGCGCACCAACTTTGACCGACTTTGACGACCTGACGAATTGTTTTATTGCGGCTGACCTAACACCTGTACCACGAGTGGGGCCGTTGTTCACATGGCACAATCATCAGCATGGATCGGCTGGGAGGCAGTTAGAACGAATGGTGACCAACCCGACGTGGTTCTCAATGTTTGCTGATGTTCAATATAGGTGCGACATGCCTGCGACGTCGGACCACAATCCGTTGGTCCTTCAACCAGCGCAAAGGGAGAGACGACGAGGATCCTGGTTTCGCTTCGCTAATTTTCTTGTTAGGGGTGATCGCTTTCTTCCACTAGTGGAGCAAGCGTGGCATACACCTTCTTCATGTTACCCCATGTATTATGTACTACAGCGATTGAAGATTCTCAAGCCACGCCTGAAATTACTTCTGCTAGCCAAGGGAGATCTCACGAGGAACGTCGATATGGCAAAGTCTTACCTTCACTTGGCCCAGGAGTTTACCACTATGTATCCTCGTGAGAAGCGCTTCCATGATTTTGAGCGGCTGTGCCGTAACATTTATGCGTATGCTGTGAAAATAGAACAATCACTACTATGTGTAGCGACCCTCACTTTCTAATACTAATTAATGGTGGATTTTCGCAACGTAAGTCGTGGAAGACCTGTCCACATAAAAACTTTTTCTAAAATAAAATATATTATACCTAACGTCATCTACATCGTCATGAATTTACATGGGCCGTAGCCCCAAAGTAACAAAACGCTCAAAACCCTAATGTCGCTCCACAGGTCGCATCCGTGTACAGCCCCGCCCTCAAAAGTCCGCGGAGCACCGCCGTCAGCCCGCCTCAGTCGCGACGCGTATCAGCGCCGGACTCAGTACCTACAACACGTAAAACCCTGAGCTATTGCTCAGTAGGTGAAATAATGTGTGATATGCGACGTGCAGTCAACCCTAACTCAACCCCGATGTCAACACTTTCATATTTCTTACGAAGGTGTTCCAACCTCACCATGCAATGCATGCTCGTCTTACCCTTAGACCTCGTCTCAACCTAGATCTCATCTCAATTACAGGTCTCACCTCAACCACTTGGTCCACAGGCATAGAACTAGGCACCTCGCGCAACCCCCCGGCTCTCTCCTGAGACGTCTACCTGCCCCGGCGATGCCTACGCTGACAGCGTTCTCCCTGAGCTAACACTATCAGGTCGTCTCCTCCGCTAAAAAGACCCTCTTAAGAGAGGTCTCGACAGTACAACTGTTAGGTGCGTTAGTACTATCCTCAAACTCTACCACGAGTCAACTGCCAATATCGGCACAATCTACCCCACTCACTGACACCGTAGGGTGCCACCGTGTTACCACGGTCAATTATCTCGCTATGCAAACGTGAAATGCAAATGACAATGTGAAGTGTAAAATATGCCCGGGGGGGGTGAATTAGGCTATAAAAAATTTGGCTTGTTCTTCTTTGAAAATACTTTTCTTCAAGAAGATATTGCAGAGTACGTTATTTCCCAGAAAGCAGTAAGAGTATCAACGTTATCTCCCTAACCCTGTTTCAAAAAAATTACGTTAATTCCAGAAATCGTTTCAATGATATTGCCTAGTTACTTGCATGCGTTCCGGGTTTGTCTCACAGAAAAGTAAATAACTGAAAGTAAAGTGAGACGAGGTTTTTATACAGGTTATATCCCCAATTGGGGTTTAATCCTGTCCTTGGGGTTGATCTCCCCAAGAGTTCCAATCAATCACTGAGTATTACCGGTTATGGTTACAAAATGATCGAACGTCACATAACCGAAGCACTATGGATACTAGACCTCGTTCTACGCTGTCGCATGCCAAGTTTTGTTCCCCGTCGTTTTCCCAGGAACCTATTCCCCGACTGGACACAGCTTGGTACCGAAGGGCCACCGAATCCACCAAATTTGTCCCTCCACGTGCGAAAAGCTCTACTCGTGCTTCCTTGTGCGCTCAACACGTCCGGAGACAACACACGTCCGTAGACAAGGGTTTGGATAGGGTGTTACTAACGCTCGCTCAAAAGGGTACTTTTTTCGCAAATCTAAACTCATCACAAACTACAGATTTCGCAAATCAAAGCTCAATCACTCAAAGGAATTCGTTTGCTTGTGTGTTCGTTTCATACCCTTCAACGTGAAGTGTTTATCTTCTATATAGACCACGAATAGCTTCTACACTTTGCAAGGAAAGTTAAGCGTAGAATACAAGAGAAAGCTCAATAATCACGTGCATTAACTCAAAGAATCATGCCAAGAATAAACCAATTAAGCACAACGGGTCATGCATGATCACTTATCATAAATACCACAGACTTATTTTCCTTTCGTGGTGATCTGTCAGGACCCGCTGTCCCGACTACCTATTCTATCGTTATCCTAGGTGCTTAGTGATGATTTGTTTGAAAGACATGCGGAAATGCGTACGAAATTTTTCCATTTATGTAATGGAACATTGTTCTTTACATGTCAAAAGAATGCTTCCAATTCCTAACTACATGTAAAACTTAATTACACGGGAAGTGTCTACATGTGTAGAAAAAGAATTTCTATGCGCCCGGCCTCACAGGTCGTCATCCATGCACACACTCCCACCCCAAAAGCTGCTGGAAGCGTCAAAAGAGTTTCCTTGCCATCTAAAGCGATCACGTACCGTGGTCGCATGTACCTACAACGCATAACGTAAGGGGTGAGCGATATGCTCAGTAAGTAGAAATCATGCATGACGTGCACGTGAAAAGAAAACCCCGCAAAGGCAATCCACGCCAGTGCATCTTACGTCTTGTAGATCGAACTCAATCTCATATCTTTTATCTTAGGGCCCTTGCAGACTTTTACCCAGGAGTACACCGTAAAGAGCTCTATCCAACCACGGGCATCAGCCCAAAGTATGAGGGCATCAACCCAACCATACTAAAACGTGAGGGCATCAACCCAACCACGCTAACAGGGATATAAGAGCATCAACCCAACCATGAGGGCATCAACCCAACCATGATAATCCCCCGACGCATCAACGTCGTTCATATACTGGCGACGCATCAACGTCGCCTCGGTGCCCCGGAAGCCGCCACTTAACTTAACTAATAATATCCTCGCCCACCTCGGCATTTAATTTTCGCTATTTGCGACATAATCATGCACGCTCATCATTTCATTACCCCCAAATGTGTCGTGCATGCTCGTGCAAAGAAAGAAATTCAGCTCGCCCATCATACTCATTTCGAATTTCTCCTTCATCAATTCTGCGAATTCTTCACACAGTTGTGGTTTAGTCGATCCAAAAATGATGTCATCGACATAAATCTGTACAATCATGATGTTCGGGCCACTCCGCTTGGTGAAGAGAGTTGTATCCAGAGATCCTTTCTTGAATCCAGACTGAACGAGGAGGTCTGAAAGGACGTCATACGAAGCTCGGGGAGCCTGTTTTAGTCCGTAGAGAGCCTTGTAGAGTCGATATACGTGATGAGGAAACTCTTCGCTCAAGAACCCTTCAGGTTGATCAACGTACACTTCTTCTTTGAGAAGTCCATTCAGAAATGCAGTCTTCACGTCCATTTGGTAGACTTTGAAGTTCTTGTGAGCAGCAAAGGCAAGAAAGATTCGTATAGCTTCGATCCTGGCAACGGGGGCGAAAGTTTCATCGTAGTCGATGCCTTCTTGTTGATTGTACCCCTTAGCCACAAGTCTTGCTTTATTGCGGATGACAACACCGTCTTCATCCTTTTTGTTCTTGAAGATCCAGTTCGTGCCGATAATGGATCTGTTGTGAGGGCGTGGTAAGAATTCCCAAACTTGTAAACGTTGGAACTGATTTATTTCCTCCTGCATTGCAATCAGCCAATCAGGATCATTGAGAGCTTCAGCTACTCGTGATGGTTCGGCTTGACTGAGATAGCAAGCGAACAGGATTTCATTCATCATAGCCGAACGCGTCGAAACACCGGATGTGGAATCCCCAATAATCTGATCCGTAGGATGAGAGTGAGCCCAAATTGGTACATTAGTCTGTGAGGAGCTGGCCGTATTTGTGTCGAGTGGAGGCTCATTAGATTGGGGTCCGGTGTCCGAAGAGGAGATCTCAACCGTAGTAGATTGAGAGGGTTCGGTATCAGGATCAGCAATATTCCCATGGTTGGATAAAATGTCGTCTTCGTTGAGATTGAGATCATCCAAGTTTGGAGGGACGACATCATCACCGATAGCCGGTTGTGTAAGTGGAGTGGGTGCAGCGGTAGGTTGAGTGGTGGCGACGGGAGTCTTGGGGACTGGATAGAAGTACTCGAAGAGCAGATCGAGATCCAGTTCGCCAGAATTGCCTTCAGATGAGGAAGGTCCCGTCGATGAAAGTTGACCTTTTGTCAACGACTGTAGAAGACCTGGTTCTGGTCTGATATGAGCAGAAGCCATGTGGTCGCCTTCGCTTTCGTCAAAGGTGACATTTGTGCTCTCTATGACTGATCGTTTCTCCTTAAGATAGACTCTGTATGCCTTCAAGTTCAGCGAATATCCAACAAAGATGCCTTCAAGTGCTTTTGGATCGAGCTTCCCAAGATGTTGGCGATCATTGGCAACAAAACATCGGCAACCGAAGACCTTTAGATAAGATATATCTGGGATACGACGGTTATTCAGCATCTCGTATGGGGTGCGGTTGAATCTCTTGTGGATGGAAGCCCGATTTTGCGTGTAGCAAGCCGTTTGAATAGCTTCGCCCCAAAGAGAGTGAAGAAGGCCGGATTGGATGAGGAGAGTCCTAGCTGCTTCAACTAGTGTCCTATTCTTACGCTCAACGACACCATTCTGTTCCGGTGTCTTCACAGCTAAGAACTGCTGGGTGATGCCCTGAGTGGCATAGAAATCACTGAGCTTCTTGTTTTTAAACTCAGTTCCGTTGTCAGTTCTGATAATCCGAACCTTCTGTTAATGAAGAGTTTGGGATGTAACAACAAATTCAATGATTAAGTCAGGAACTTCATCCTTTGTGCGAACAAGTTTCGTCCACGTGTAGCGCGAGAAGTCGTCGACAATCACAAGAATATACCGTCTTCCTCCGAGTGTAGCCGTAGGCATCGGGCCACAAAGATCCATGCGCAAGAGCTCGAGAATGAGCTCAGAGGACGGCGTTTCCTTGGAGATGTGAGACGAGCGCTTCATCTTCCCTAATTCACAGGCAGAGCAGAGATGCTCCTTATGATAGGACAGCTGAGGTAGATCGTTGACGAGCTTATTCTGGCGCAGTTTGTTGAGATTCTTGAAATTGAGATGTGAGAGACGTCGGTGCCATAGATCGTTCAACTTGGGTGCAGCACGAGAGAGAAGGCATATTGGTCGAGAGGTCGTAAGATTGAGTACGTAGAGGTGAGACGTGCGCGTTCCAGAAAGAAGAGGCAGTCCCGAGGCATCGATAATGCTGCAGATGTCAGATTCGAAGAGAACCTTGTATCCTTTGTCGCAGAAACGACCGATGCTGAAGAGATTGTAGCTCAAACCCTCGACGTAAGAGATGCCTTTGATCGTCAGTTTGTCATGGACGAGATCGCCAGTTCCGAAAATTGGCGCATTTGACTATTTCCGAAGGAGACCCTTCCAAGATAGCGCTCGGAGAAGTTGCTCAACAGCTCCTTGTTCCCCGTCATGTGTGTGGAGCCACCTGAATCTAGATACCACACATGACAGACCTGCAATCATCAACAAACGTTGGGTCCCCGTTTACGGACGGGACCTTCTTGTGATACAAGTAAAATTTTCATGCGCTTAACGGGAAATGTGGGGTCTAAATCAGGTTGCGCTAGATCTAATTTAGATTTCCCGTCGTGATTTGTTTGATGAGGCGGGATTATGGTTTTTCTAACCCATATTTGCCTAACTTGTGCTTGCATGTATGGTGCCTTATGCATGTATGGTGCCATATTTGCTTGTGAGCAGTAGGTGACTTTGCTTTTGACGACGAAAGGCGTTTTCGCTTAACCGTAGGTTTAAGCAAAATGGGAGAATGCAAAGGCGTCGCAGAGGAGATTCGCTTGCGTGGTCGAAGTGTTGCATGTTCATGTGTTTCATATTCATGAAAGCGTTGTAGAAGAAAGTCATTGCAGCAACACATAGACATAAGCTTGGTAAAAGGAAGATAAGTTCTGGTAACATAATTATCTACGTCCTTAAGATATTGAGATTCATTACATAAAGAGGAAAGACGAGTATAGGATGGTCTTTCTTCTTGTCATCGAAGAGCGGGTTCTCCTCTATTTCAAATGAACTCCCTTCCAGAGACGTCGAACTCACATTCCTTGTATCCATAAGAATACGAGAGTTAGTGTTTGAACAAGTTTCAGCTTCAGGAGTCATCTTCGCCGTCCTCTTACATTTACATGTTTGAGAATCGGGTACTTGACTCGACGTAGAGGGATTGTTCGTATTGTGAAATTACTCTAGTCTAAAGATTTTGCTAAGTAGATCATCTCGCTCCTTCGCGAAGGCCTTCCGCTCTAATTCTAGTGTTCGTTCTAGTTCTGCTATGACCAGAAGTTTCTCTGGATATAGATGCGAGAAAGCACTTCTCGGAAAGCAATTTCCTGTTCTTTGGTTGGAAGTGGAGTCTCGACGTCCTCAGAGAGTGAAGGTTTCTTAGTCTTATCACTAGCATTCAATTCTGTGTAGTCATACGCGATTTTCGCCCAATGAATGTTTTGTTCCCTCTTTTGTTCCGAAAGGACAACGGAGGATGATCTCACAAATGGCATAAGCTGTGAGGGAGCACCCTTTCTTATTTGCAGGAACGTAGTGTTACACATGTTATACCTTTTAACCATTATCGGCGTTGGTTCGCAATTGCTGGCCAGGCCGATTCCCTCCCGGGCGTCGTAGAATTCTGTTTCCGCCGGTTGGTTCAACTGGCATAAGAGACGTGCGTTTTTGTTTCTAAGGTGAAGCTGCACTTCAAGTTCTTTCACCTTTCGGTACAGCCTAACTCTCTCCTTAGTAAGCAGTTCATACTGTGCGGCCGTCAAGAGACGAGATGTTTCACATGAACTGATGGCCAATGTTGTTTCCTTAACCTTAGTCTCACTTTGTTTATTCTTGTTTTACAGACGTTTGACTAACGCTTCAGAGGCAATTAGTCGTTCGTTTGCGCAAGCGAGCTCTTCTACTTTTAAACTAAGTAAGGCATAGTTGTTTTCAAATTTTAGTATAAGTTCATCATAATCCCTAGCGTCTACGGTGGGTTTCTTAATAGTGTGACGGTGATTAAACACATCATCGAGTTGTGAAATTCGTACCTCAGACTCTGCGTTGGTAGGGGTCTTAGCAGAGTTCTCACCGGTGTTAACCATCTCCTCGTCCTCGTCATGTTCGACTAGCCTTGCCATGCAGCAATCCTCATTCTTAGGCTCCTCGTCTTCGGAAGTGTCGTTCACCCACTCAGCTTCTTCGGTGAGAAGAACTTTCCCACATTCCATTTTGCGGGTCATTTGGCCTTACGGTCGTAGTAGCCAGAGTCCTTCACGCGTGGGGCGTGGCATTCCTTGGCAAAGTGGCCTAACTTTCCACACCTAAAGCACTTCACAGACTTTTGAGGTTTGAATTCCTCCTCTTTCTTTATCGGCTTAGCTTCCTCCGTAGGAGTGGTCTTTTTGGTGCCGCTAAAGGTTCTTTGACGATTGGAGGAAGATGAGGATTTTTTCCCGCTCTTCTTTGAGACCATCTTTGTGAGCATTGCCAGCAGTTTTGTGTGAACATCTTTATCAGATTCCGTATCAGCTTCGGATCCTGAAGAGGTGTCAGATACAACAGCTGGTTGCTTTCCTTTGTTCTGTTTGGCCTTAGAGGTGGAAGATCGTTCAGCAGTCTTGTTCGAGAGGAGAGCCAGCGGGTCAACTCGAGTGTTGGTAGACTGCGGTTGCACGTAAGGAGCATAGGCAGACAGGCTGTTGTAGAGGGCGTGGATGGAGGTGTTGGAGAGGTCCTTACTCTGAATCATCATACCGTCGCATTGCCCCAATGTGGTTTGAGGCTACCAAGGAAGCGGTTGTTGATATCGAATTTGTCCCTCGAGATCTTGGCTTTCTTGAGTTCATTGATGACCTTCAAGTATCGGAGGTACGTGTCACGCAGCTCCTCTCCTTCATAGGCCTGGAAGTGTTCATACTGTGAGAGACAGGCTGATTTCCTCCCCTGAGCACTCTCTGTTGTGCCTGCCATAATTTCCACGAGTTCATCCCATATTTCCTTGGCAGTTGTGCAGCACTCGATGTGTGCGTAGACTTCGTTGCCCATAGCTTGGAAGAGGTATCCTTTGGCAGTCTCATCGGCCTGTAGGCGGGCCTCTTCGTCCTCATTAATGGGGCCTCTTGGAGTGCGGCGTTCATCCATAGCAGGATTCGCATTTGGTTGAGCAGGGATGATCGTCCAGAACTGTGCTGGTCCGTTGAAGATGGAGTCCAGTAAGTACTGAGGGAGTGGTGCGCCTTTGTTCCTGATGAACGTGAGGAACCTGTTTGTCCATATGTTGTAATCGCCTTGTCGCAGCATCGGAGGCCTAGTGTCAGAACCCACTGTTGAGATGTCATTTGTGGTAGACATGGTTGGTGCAGTCGAATCGTCCGTGGTTTTGATCTTGCAGATAAGAAGGTTAGTGACGAATGAGATGAGAAATATGAGTTTAACGAGTAGAGTTTGAGAAAATCGTTTAAAGATTTCTTAGAACTAAGTGAACGTGTGTGATGGTCGAAAATGTATGAAGGGAAAATATATCTTGAAATTCAGAGTAGTTCTAGAGATTTAAAAACGAGATTGGAAGAGTAAATTTTTGTCAAAAGTGGTCTAGGGGGATAGGACTAAAGTGTAAAGGATCAAGACTTGAATAAGTTCGAAAAAAATTAACACGAGAAAAATTTAACACGAGAAAAAATTTGCGGTTTGAAGAGATGTTTCAAAATGGTTCGTGATTACAAGATAAATTATCCGAGAAATTATTGGTTGAGAAATTTCAGTGTTTGCGTGAGTTTAAAGAGAAATTCTCGGACAGAAAAAAATTCTCAGTTGAAATTGTTTTCTCAGATTTTAAAATTTCGCATGTGAGAAAGTTTCTCAGTTTTGAGAATTTTCAGGTTAAAAGAAATTTCAGTTTGGAAGAAGTATCGCGGGTTGAAGTGTGGTTTTAGAAAGTTTCTCGGATTTGAAAAAGTCGTGGTTTTGAAAAATTTTCTCGGAAGAAAGAATCTTTCTCGGCTGAAAATTTCTTGGATTTGACAAACTTTCTCAGTTTCAAAGAATTTTCGCGGATTTGAAAACTTTCTCGGTTTTAAGAAATTTCTCGACTTAGGAATATTTCTCAGCTTTTGAAAATTTCCGCGGCTCAGATAAATTTTTCGGAATAAACTTTCTAGGTTTTAAAAAGTTTCTCGGCTTAGAAATATTTCTCAGTTTTGTAATTTTCGCGGCTCAGATAAATTCTCGGAATAAAATTTCTCGCATATAAAGTGAGGTGACAGTGAAGTGAAAATCCGCGAAAATTTCTCAGTTTTTTAAAAAGTTCGCTTGATGGATAAGCAGTTGAGAAGAAGTGAGGTGACAGTGAAGTGAAACAGTGAAATTTTCGCGGTTTTAGAAAGATTCTCGGAATGTAATTTCTCGGATATAAAAATTTCGCGGACTTGAACTACGCAACAGGAAATTTCGCGGCCAAGAACATTAAGTCACTGTTCCATTGCTTGTCGCGAGTTTTACCAGAAAATCGTCCGGTTTTCACTCAAATCTCCACCAAAATCACTCAAACTTGATCCAAAACTTCAGAAATTCTTCCCTAAACACATAATCGACCGATTTGTGGGCTAAAAACAACAAAAAATGGATCAAATCGACCAAAAACAGAAAAAGGCCGAGATGACTTTTTTCTGAAGATTTTTGCTTCAATCTTGCTCAAAACTCGTTAAGACTGATCCAAAAACGAATCCAAAATACCCGAAAGTGATTTTTTTTTTTGCCCAAAACACCTTTGATCTTTCTCGGAATCGAACGAAACGGGATTCAAATCACTGTAGATCGATCCACGTTTGCTCTGGTACCACTTGTTGGTCCCGATTGCACCAAACAAGGAATCAAAGAGGCTTAGATGGGATGAAAACGGAGAGGTTCTCACCTTCAAGTGTGTGTATTGTGTGAAAAGTAGGGTTAGCCTTTTGATCTTTGATTACTTTGAAAATAGTGCTGGAAAAACCTTATATACCACATTAACCCTAGGTATATTAAGGCCCAAACACTAAAGATTAACTAATTACAATCTAGTCCAAAGCCCAAGCTAAAAGGATAATTACAAAAGATAACTCAAGACTTAAACTATTCACACAATCTATTTAATATCCTAACACAAGCCGTACTAACAGCTTCGGCCCAAAAATGTTTTGGAGTATTATATTCGCTCAGCATAGTCCTAGCCATTTCTTGCAATACTCTATTTTTCTTCTCGACCACTCCGTTCTGTTGAGGCGTAATAGGGGCTAAAAAATTATGACTATAACCATTTTCATCCCAAAAAGATGCAAAGGGATTTACTATCAAATTCTAGACCGTTATCACTCCAAATCTTACGGACCTTCATCTCTTTCTCATTTTCTAGATTTTTAATCAGTGGCGCAAGGTTATCTAAAGCCTCACTTTTGTGCACAAGAAATAAGACCCATGTGTACCTAGTATAGTCATCTACGATAACAAAGGCATATGGTTTACCTCTCAATGACATAACCTGTACCGGACCAAAAAGGTCAAGATGCAGCAGTTCCAGTGGTCTGGACGTGGATATCACATTCTTAGGTTTGAAGGACGTCTTGGTCTGTTTCCCCATTTGGCACGCCTTGCAAATTCTGTCCTTGGTGGCTTTCATATCTGGAATACCTCTCACCAATTCATTGCATGATATGTGAGACATCAGTTCCATGTTGGCATGTCCCAAATGTCTATGCCATAACCATGTGATATCCTGCGTAACTGCTAAACATTTGACGTTCTGGTTAGCAATATCATCAAGAGTGATGCAGTAAATGTTACCATGCCTAGACGCACTAAACACAATCTCATCATCCTTTTTGACAAAGCACTTGTCTTGGGCGAAAGCTACGGTATGTCCATCATCACATAATTGGCTACTGCTAATTAAATTATGCTCTAAGTTCCTAACAAACCATACGTTATCTATAGTGATATTTAAATTGTTACTAACAGTACCAACTCCAATGATTTTGGCTTTTGCGTCGTTAGCGTACGAAACGTATCCTCCATTAACCGCCTTTAACGACACAAATTACCTATATCACCTGTCATGTGGCGGGAGCACCCGCTGTCGAGATACCACCGGCTTTTCTTGCTGGAATTCTTCCTTCGTACCTGTAGAAAGAAGTACTCTTCTGAGGTACCCAATTTCTGTTGGGTCCTAACATGTTAGCGGGGAAATAACTTCTGTTAACATATGAGATATCATTCTGCATGGACAGTGGTCTCCTGTCACTATCAGATACAACAGTGGCATTTACAGGTGACTTCTTAGGTCTCCAAACATATTTAGCTTTATCAACTTTCTTTAAAGGACGTTGTATGCATAATGACCATTTAAACCACAACTGAAACACTTAAGCTTAGGCATAGAATGTTTAGCATGCTTTTCTTCAGTGGAATAACCTATCCCTGACCTACCAATGTTCCTAGGAGTACTTAACAGCATATCTAGGTTCTGCTTACCCTCAAGGAGTCTATCAAGTTTCTGCTTTTCTCTATCTAAGGAATTCCTAATTTCTACGATATCTCTAGATAAGTCACTGTTTTTTTATCTAATTTCTCACAGTCACATGGAATTTCCTCTTTCTTAGCAGTAACTAACTCTCCTTTCAAACGTGAAATCTCTAAATCAGCCTCATGTTTTTCCTTAGCTAGGTCATTTCGCTGCTTTATCAGTTCCTTATTCAAGGAATTTAGTGACTTAATCTTTCTCTCTGCTTTTTGAAGTAACCCACACAATTCTTCCTTACTTTCTTCTATATCAGAAAAAGATGAGTCACTTTCATAACCATTGTTATATAAACTGTTTAGGATATGAATTTTCTCAATGGAGGAGGAACGAGATACCTGATCCTCGTCAGCCATATAAGCGTGATCCTCGTCCTTGCTTTGTTCCATTTCAGAGTCGTTAGATTCTGTCACCATGGCCTTCTGCTTCCTTGGTTTCTCATCGTTGATTGTTGGGCATTCATGTGCATAGGGGCCTGGTTTGTTGCATCGGAAGCATTTCTGAATTTTCTTCCCAGACGTGGAGATTCCCTTATCTTTGTTCTGGAATTTGTTGGAGTTCCCTTTGAATCTCTTTTTCTGTTCGAATCTCTTTGTAAGCATGGCTAGGTCGTTCATCAAGCTCTCTTTTTTGTCGTCAGAATCAGATTCTTCTTGGTTGGATCTTAACGCAATAGACTTCTGATTTTTGTTCTGCGACTTCTCGTCCATTGATGTTTGATTCGTTTCGTAAGAGATGAGAGAGCCAATCAATTTAGTGATGCTCAGTGCTTCCAGATCTTTTGCTTCGTATATTCTAATACCCGAGTCCCGTAAGTAAGCCGGCCAATAAATATGCATGCATGCTACATGATTATGTGACTGCATGATACCTGTTTTTGCGACATTATATATGCTTTAATGACTACATGATATATGTGTATCGTGTGTTATATGATATATGACTTAGGATGTAGTGTTGGGACTTAGGAAAATAATTAATACTCATATGGGTAAGGACCGAATTTAAACAAATGAATAATGGAATTAGAATCAAGTGATGCAATTTTAGTAATTAGCACTAATAAGATTAAAAATAGATTGCTCTTATCACAAATGGGCCGAATTAACTATCTCATTAGGCCCAAGTGTAGAGTAAACATTAGTGAGTTACTTAAGCAAAAGGGAAGCTCGTTACTTTATGTCCCATCCAACAAGTTTAGTGTTTATCAAAAAGACTCGTTAATAGTACAAGGAGGTTAGGAGAAAACCCTCGTCATTTAACCATAAGAAAGAAGACTACGAAAGGAACTTGCCAATTAAGGAATCATAGCAGCTTAGGTTTGGACTTGTGGGTAAGGAAAATACGTCTTTTAACAGCTTTTGTAATTTCCATAGTACAAATTAGTTAGTACTTCCATGAATTAATGATGCTAATAGAGATTTTATGTACCCTAGACGGCAGGTTTACTAGTTTGGGGTATGAAGCATACTAACATGTTTATTTAGATCAAGGTATACTTCGGGTGACGTAGTATATATTTTAGGTATGCCTAACTGTAATATGGAAGAAATCTTAGTTGAAACTAACAAATTTTAGAATTTAGAGCGTAAACCATACGAACATAGGTGCTTAGAATTATGTATATCAAGTCTGGGAATTAATAAGATAGATATCAAATTTAGTTTGACGAAGGAGGCAGCTACAAATAGCTTTCGAACGAATGAACTTAAGTGACTGAATTAGTAAATTTAAGTGTCGAATATAACTAATCGGCCGATTTGAAGATTAGTAGGACTCGGCAACTTGGGACTTAAAAGACTTCTTAATCGGGCGATTTAGTATTATGACCAATGCACGGCGATTTGTAAGTCTTATGAATACAGAATCGGGCTTTTAATCTATGAGAAGTTCTCGGCGATTTCTGTGTTTAAAGGCTCTAAAATACATTTAATCGGGCGATTTGTAAGCTTGCATGGATGGTGAATCGGGAGAAACCACCCAAGCTCAAGAAGTCGGGCGATTAAATAAAGAACTCGGCGATTTGACTTATGAATACAACAAATCGGGCGACCTTGAGCACTAGAGGAATCGGGCGAAAACCAATAATCAACTCCAACATCGAATCGGGCGATCTTTCATAAAGCCATGCTAGGGTATGATCTAAATTTAGAACATAACTCATAAATGACCGAATGAAGATTAGATATTCCTAACCCCTACTTAACCTAGATTGGAATTGGAACTTAGGGTTTTAGTAATTTATTTAAGTCATTAATTCGATGTAGGTACCTAATTTAGATATGATACTAACACAATGATATCTTTGTTTAAGGATCAAAAGTTAAGGACGTTCCAAGGCAGTAAATTACGTAAGCTTGGATGACAGGTAAGTGGAAGTCCCAACTACAACACATAATTGTATGTGCATGAATTATGTGTTATATGCTTATATGATATTACGTGACTTCCTACATGAATTACTTATGTTACATGACATGCATATTCATGACATGATCATATGCATCCACGCTTAGTACTAAGGACAGGATACGAGAGCGTGAATGTACACGATCGCTGAGAGCGATAAATATTCGCCGATATGGGCGCCTGATGTCGACTCACAGTTGAGTCACGACTCTTCTGTGCTACCATTGTTACGTAATATGTCGTTACCGTCAAGACATGACATGGACAAGGCAAGACATGATTTTAGGGCATATGCCTTCATGGCGGAACGTGGAACCTGGAGGATGCGAGCTGAGGGAATAAGCGACACCGAGGGTACCTCTGGTGTTGGCAACCTCATAATAGGCTACCAGTGTGAAGCGTCTGTAGCGACCCTAGCCATCGCCACCATTTCTAACGTAATCCTAAGTTTCTAACGGCGTATTTAAATGAAGGAACTGCGGAAATGCGTATGGAATTTTTCGTTTTTCATTTACATGATGGAACTCTGTCCAATACATGCCAAAAGAATGCTTCGGCGACAAAAGCAATTCTTCGCGTTCTAATTACAATACTATTCCTATTTCGTAATTACTCGGAACGGTTGTGATGGCACAACAAAAGCTCCTATGCGCCCGGCCTCACAGGTCGTCATCCATACACACACGTCCACCCCCCAAAAGCATTCGGAAGCTTCAAAAGATCGGCCTTGCCAGCTAGGCGATCACATACAGTGATCGTATGTACCTACAACACATAACATAAAGAAATGAGCCACCGAGGCTCAGTAAGCAGAAATCATGCATGTATGCACGTGTCCCTTCCCCGCAAAGGCAATCCAAGCCAATGCATATACTACTACGCAAAGGCAATCCACGCCAATGCATATACTACTACGCAAAGGCAATCCAATCCACCCTGTGTCGCTTATACCCTTAGGTCGCACCCTCCAGGTCGCTCCCTACCGCCACGGGCATTGCCCAATTATAACATAAACATATATATGGCCCTTTCGCCAATCGGGCATCGCCCTAGTATATTTCATTACGTACATAATAATAATATATATATACGGCCCTTTCGCCAACGGGCATCGCCCTAGTATATTTCGTTACGTACATAATAATAATAATAATATATGTATACGGTCCTTTCGCCAACGGGCATCGCCCTAGTATATTTCATTACGTACATAATAATAATAATATATATACATATACGCGGTCTCTTCGCCAACGGGCATTGCCCTGATATATTTCATTATATACATAATAGTAATATATGTATACGGCCCCTTTTCAGCCCAATGCGGTCCACATTTGGGAGGTCCATATTGCCTTTACGGCCCAATGGGACTCACCGTTGAGAGGCAACCTTTTTCCTTCTCTGTAGCTCCTTTTCAGCCCAACGCGGTTCACAATCAGGAGGCCCATATTGCCTTTACGGCCCAATGGAACTCACTGTTGAGAGGCAACCGTATTCATCTCCGTGGCACCTTTTTAGCCCAATGCGATCCACATTGGGAGGCTAACGATCCCTTTTTGGCCCGACGTGATCGTCATTGAGAGGCCTATTCATCTCCGTGGCACCTTTTTAGCCCAATGCGATCCACACTGGGAGGCTAACGATGCCTTTTTGGCCCAACGTGATCGTCATTGAGAGGCAACCCCTATTCATCTCTGTGGCACCTTTTTAGCCCAATGCAGTCCACGTTGGGAGGCTAAAGACGCCTTTTTGGCCCAACGGTGGACATTGGGAGGCAACCCCAGTGCGCAAATTTCCGTCCATATTGGAAGGCCGATAACGCCTTTTCAGCCCAATGCGGTCCCGAAGGTGTCCTTTTTGTAACCCATATACATATACATATTTACATAATAGTACGACGACGCTAAACGCCGCCATGGTAGCATAGTGGACAGCCCTTGACTCAACTGCGAGTCGACAACACATGCCCATATCGGCAATGTATCAATCGCTTTCAAGCAATACATCGTAAATATGCATACTCGACTCATACAACCTTCCCGCATATGATCGTGTATGCACGTGAGTATGGAAAAATGCAACAAATGCCATACGCACTTACCAAGAGATAGCACATCAATTAATCCACGTAAATCATATAATCATCGAGGCACATAGTCATGTCATATCAATCATACACAATTCAGGTAATCATCGGAGCACCCAGTCATACAATTTAAGCACGTACAGACGAGTTATGTGTTGTAGTTGGATTTCTACTTACCTGTCGTCCGTCGACAATAGCTACTGTCCGGTAGATTTCCTAATTCAAAACATTAAGCATAAAATATCCATATCAGTAAGCTACTTAATTAATTAAATTGGCTAAGTACTCAAATAATTACTTAGGATGAGTTCGTTACTCGTGAATTCGTGAAATCCCAAAGTTCGTGAAGTTGTTATAGTGCGGGGAATTTAATTCGTGAAGTTCGTCTCGTGAAGTTCTCCTAATTCCCCAAGTCTATACTTCGCGAAGTTCATTCTACAGTTCATAGGATTCGCCAAGTACTTAATCTAGTTCGCGACGTGTAATTTTAATCCTAGTTTGAAATCGCATCCTACTTCGCGACCTCATAGTTTGCGAATTACTATTTTATTAATTGTCGAATTGGTAAGGTTGCTGAGTTCGCAAAAACTCGAGTTCGCAAACTTCATCGGATTCACCAAACGTGGAATGGTCGAGTTCGCAAAGTTCGGCCGTGAAATGTTTGGGCCCGCGAACTACACTGGGCCGGCAAACTGCGATTCGCCAAGTTGGCTCGTGAACCTCAAGTCGCAAAGTAGTTTAGCGGCTTCTTCACTTTGCGGCTTCGTGGATTCGCGGCTTGTGTGGACTCGCTGAAGGGATTCGCAAAGTGCATGAGTTCGCCGATTGCATGAATTCGCAGAATCGCCGAGCCCGCAAACGGAGTCGCCTCAATTCGCAAAACGACCCGCCAAGCTTTGAGCCCGCAAAACTCCAGTTCGCAATCCTCTCTCTCGCTGAGTTCGCGAATTAGGGTTCGCCAAAGGTGTCCGATTCGCGAAACCCTCAATTTGCCAAATGGGCTAGTTCGCGAAACCGTCTTGATTCGCCAAATTCAACTTCTTATCCTGATCGAGCGGATCGAGTAATAAAATAAAACGAACACTAACGAACTATCCTACGCTCAACAGGCAAGTGTACCTATCGAAATAGCATAGACGTAGCAAGTATTCGAGTGTCGAATCCCTAGGGAACTATGTACTTTTAGAAAACCATCGTCTAAATATCCTAGTAAATATTTTTGGGTTGTTGAAACGATAAATGATAGTAACAACTGAGTAAAATGGTACGAAGAGAAAAAAAACCCTGATGGAAACAAACGTATTTGAGACTTCGAATCCCCCTAGCTCGACCAAAACATATATCAAGTACACGTAAGCAACGCTGTCATTAGACCGTGGAGATTCCTACAACATGTGTACGAATTCATACGACTGACGAAACTGCGCCTTATCATACGAGACTCGCAAACAACTAATCAACGCTTTAAGTAGCCGGGCAAGCTTCCCTAACTACTTAACCGATGATCGCATTAAAATCACAGTGAATCCCGCTATTAGATTTGACTCTAATCCAGCGGGGTAGTTCAACCTATCTCTAGCGATGAGTTTATTCCGCTCGTTTACGAGTGATCTAATCGTTCGCCCCTCTCTCGAGCGTAGCGTACGATTTCCCAACTTTGTTATCTTAAACACATAGACATGGCCAAGCTAACTAGACATTTTCAATCACATAGACATAATTAAAATCATATGCTTCATAAACGAGTCATAACGACAACATAACATCAAATACACGTAAACATACGATCGATCGCACTAGGGTTCATCTCATCTCAAATACACAATTTTTAGCTGCTCATAATGATCACAACAAAACACGTAATTAACACCGAAGATATCATAAATGCTTCCCTGAATTCGGCTTCGAAGTTAATCTCGTCCTTCACTGAGTACTTCTATCGAGCACGTTGTGAGCAAACTAAATATGTGTATGGGAGGTGTTCTTGGGTTTTATTGAGGCAACGTGTTTGTAAGTATGTGAACTTAATGGCGTACCTTTTTGCCTCGCGTTTCTCTTCTCCTTTTCTCATCACTTTCGCTCTTTATATAGAGATTTTTCATCATCTCCTTTTGCTCTTTCTTTTCAACGTAAGTTCCAAGGAGAGGAAGTTTTGGAACATCTTTAGCCTCCAAGCCACATATTCAGCCCCAAAAACACGATCCCTTGTTTCTTGCATTAAAGTATGAAATGTGCTTTGTCTATTGTGTCTCAAGCGTGATCTTTTTCTTCTAAGTTGGTTCCAATGAGCTAAGGTCGTCTTTTGTTGCGTGCTTGACTTTTAACACTGACACATCAACGTTCACAGCCTCATTAATAAGCCTTCACGGCCGTGAAATCATAGGATCTGAAAAGAAGAGGTCTCTGCCCGCGTTCACGGCTTCGTAGCTTCCGTTCACGGCCGTGACCAAAGTTTGGGCTTAAAAATAGGCTTTCTGCCGGCATTCACGGCCTCTAGCACCTCCTTTCACGGCCATGAAGTGTCCTTCACGGCCTGGTTGGTTCATGTTCACGGCCGTGACACAATCGGGCAAGAAAATGGCTCTCTGGTGCGCTTCACGGCCTCCTACAAGGGCTTCACGGCCGTGACTAATTTTCTGCAAAACAGCAGCACATTCAAAAATTCATATCTCCCATTCTAGACCTCGGATTGAAAATCCGTTCGGTCAGATTCAAGATTAACGAGTCCTCTATCTATGGTTAAAATTTCAGGTCCATCGGACATCGTTTACCCCGTGATCATTGAGAAATACGAAACTGTCGCAAAACTGCCGTAAAACGTTTGATTTTGTTGTGAAACCATGTTATAGCACAAAAAATAATCCAAACGGCTTCACTTATCATGCAAACGACTTAAATGTAACATATATAAACGTAAGAAAATACGTTTATCAAATTTCCCCACACTTAAACGTTTGCTTGTCCTCAAGCAAATAAATGCAAATGGCATATAAAAGTATAAAATCATGCAACGTATCAATTAAGAATGAAATCACGTAGGAGATAATGCAAGTAAAGTCGGAAAGCATATTCAAAATCAACAACTAACCACACGACTTCCTTAGAAATACCTATCAAGATCCGTACCTCACAAAGATTCACTCAAATCACTAAGTGTATAGGTTAAGATGTCGGTGATATCTCTCGGGTCATGCACTAATCTAATCCCTACCATAAGCTTGCAAATGATTCATAAATCTACCACTTTCAATGTTCAAGCGTGAATCGGAAGGTCTTTACCGGGTCATAATATGGTTAAGATATGTAAGATATGCAAGGAATAGGCGTAAAAAGGATATGAGCTGTAGTCGTGTCGGAATCATGCCATCATCTCGAATGCGCCAAATCCGTCGTTCTTGTTTTTTTTTTTTTTTTTTTTTTTTTTTCACCAAGCCCTTCTTCTTTCGACTCTCGATCTAGGAAATAGGTAAAATGGTTTCGAGAGTGAAAGATTATCGGAGGAAGGGTTCTTAGTCATATAACATTTTTTTTCTCTTTTTTTTTTTTTTTTTTTTTCTCTTTTTTTTTTCAGGCAAAAGCTCGGAAATTAAGTACGGGTTGCGCTTTTTAAGTACGGCATTCAACCTCCACTTCTATTATCGCTCCAATGGGTTTATGTCTGAAGGCTTAATCAGGGTCGGCAATTTATAATCCGGTTTTTTACACATAAAAGGCTCAGGCTCAAAGTGGCTAACTACGGGGGTCAGGCGTGGTTGGATACTTTGGCTATGGACTGAATTCCTAATGCCTTCCTCATTTTCACGCAATCACACGTCAAGTAGTTCAAAACGCAATACACAAGCAAGTTCTGAAGAGAAATAAATTAAGCATGATTCACACAACCAAAGAAATGAGCGAAAAGCTCGTAGGCTCAAAAATCTCACAAACATAAGGTTATGCGTACGAATCTATCAGGTATCGCCAAGTTCATCTGTAAGAAAGAAGTCAACTCGCATATGTATCCTAATTACTCACAAGATTTCTAACATGAAATCACCCTTTGATTGAAAGAAACATGATTTTTGAAAAAGTTTATGCCAATTTTCGAAAAAAATATATACCAAAAATCAAGTCATGCACATATAAGATGTTTGCATCAATTTCGCAGAAATTCCCCTCCCCACACTTAAGATTTACGTTGTCCTCAACGTAACAATTATGTAACGCAAGGAAGAGGAAAAAATAAATAAATAGATAAGCAAACTTCCCTGAATAGTCCGGTGTGCATGCTTTGTACGACTCCTCCCCACACTTGAGATTTTGAGTTCCCTGCGATCATCGAAAACCAGAATCATAAAAACTAATATGCATAGGAAAGTAAAGGAAAAACATAGGATAGGCTTGGGGTGCCTCCCAAGTAGCGCTTTCTTTAATGTCTTTTAGCTAGACATAGTTCGGAGGATTTTAGCGTTGTATGGTGTTGAGGAGGTGAATCGTTTCCTTTCCAAGCGCTTCGATGTCACCGCCAAAGTAATGCTTGAGACGCTGCCCGTTCACCTTGAAGGTCCCTTTTTCTGGGTGTGTGATCTCGACCGTCCCGTAGGAAAACACTCGGGTCACCGTGAATGGACCCGACCACCTCGACTTTAGCTTGCCCGGGAATAATCGCAGCCGCGAATTATACAGCAAGACCTAGTCGCCTTCTTGGAATTCCCGCTTCATGATCTTCCGATCATGATATTGCTTCGTACGCTCCTTGTAGATGCGTGTATTCTCGTAAGCCATTTGTCTCCACTCGTCGAGCTCGTTGACCTGCAACATTCGCTTTCACCTGCAAGATTCAAATCAAAGTTAAGTTTCTTTAGAGCCCAATATGCTTTGTGTTCTAGCTCGACGGGTAAATGACAAGATTTCCCGTAAACAAGTCTATATGGCGTGGATCCGATAGGCGTTTTGTAGGCTGTCCGGTACGCCCATAAAGCATCGTTCAGTTTGTTTGGCCAATCTCGCCTATGGTGCTCCACGGTTTTTTCGAGTATACGCTTTAGCTCCCTGTTTACGACTTCTGCTTGGCCGCTCGCTTGAGGATGGTACGCTGTGGTAACACTGTGTTTCACGCCGTATTTTTCGAGCGTCCTTGCAAAATGAGTGTTACAGAAATGCGTACCTTTATCGCTAATAATGCAGCGAGGTGAGCCAAATCGCGAAAATAAAGTTTTCAAAAATTTAACGACTACCCTAGCATCATTCGTAGGTAGAGCTTGTGCTTCTACCCATTTTGAAACATAATCAACCGCAACTAGGATATATCGATTCTTGAAAGACGTAGGAAACGGACCCATAAAATCAATGCCCCATACGTCAAATATTTCACACACAAGAATAAAATTCTGAGGCATTTCATTTCGCTTAGAAATATTACCTGTCCGTTGGCACCTGTCACATTCCTCTACGTATTTTTTAGCATCTTTAAAAATCGTAGGCCAATAAAAACCACATTCGAGTACCTTTTGTGCAGTTCGATTACCTCCGTAATGTCCTCCACATGGCCCCGAATGACAATGGCTCAAGATTTTAACCGTCTCGGGAAAAGACACGCATCGCCGGATTATCTTGTCCGCGCAAACCCTAAACAAATACGGATCATCCCAAAAATAATACTTCAAGTCTGAGAAGAATTTCCTCCTCTGATGACTTGTGTATCCCTTTGGCATGATCCTAGCGACAAGATAATTAGCAAAATCAGCGTACCACGGGGTTTCATCGAATACCTCACGTATAGCATATAGATGCTCATCGGGAAATTGGTCTCGGATGACTTCGTCATTGGTAACCTCGTGGGCTGCGCCTTCAAGTCTTGACAAGTGATCGGCTGCACAATTCTCGGTACCTTTTTGGTCACGAAATTCCACGTCGAACTCTTGGAGTAACAGAATCCATCGGATAAGCCTCGGTTTTGCATCTGGTTTCGCGAAGAGGTGTTTGAGGGCCGAATGGTCCGTGTAGATGATGACTTTTGAGAGAACGAGATATGGACGGAATTTGTCGACGGCGAACACGACTGCGAGCAACTCCTTCTCTGTGGTAGTGTAATTCGCCTGGGCCTGGTTTAGAGTTTTGCTCGCATAGTGTATCGGCTGAAAATGTTTTTCCCGTCGCTGCCCTAAAACTGCACCTACTGCAAAATCACTCGCATCGCACATTAGTTCGAACGGTAGGCTCCAATCGGGAGCTACCATAACAGGGGCATTAATTAGCTTATCCTTAAGTATAGTAAAAGCATTCATGCATTCGGGTGTAAATTCATAAGGCACGTCTTTCTCAAACAAACGAGTTAAAGGCCTAGCAATTTTAGAAAAATCCTTGATAAATCTACGATAAAAACCCGCATGTCCTAGAAAACTTCTAATTGCCTTTACAGACGAAGGTGGAGGTAATCGTTCTATGGTTTCTATTTTAGCTCTATCTACCTCGATACCTCTCGACGATATCTTATGACCTAAAACAATACCCTCTCTTACCATAAAATGACATTTCTCCCAATTTAGCACAAGGTTTGTTTCCTCGCATCGCTGAAGTACTTTCTTTAAATTAAATAAGCATACCTCGAACGAGTCACCAAAAATCGAAAAATCATCCATGAATACCTCCATTCCGTCACCTATTAGTTTATCGAAGATAGCCATCATGCAACGTTGGAAGGTGGCCGGAGCATTGCAAAGTCCAAAAGGCATCCGTCGGTAGGCGAATGTACCAAACGGGCACGTGAACGTCGTCTTCTCTTGATCCTCGGGTGCAATGGGAATCTGCAAGTAACCTGAAAGTCCATCGAGAAAACAATAAAATTCATGACCAGACAACCGTTCAAGCATTTGATCAATAAAAGGAAGAGGAAAATGGTCTTTTCGCGTCGCGTCATTTAATTTGCGGTAGTCAATGCAAACGCGCCATCCCGTGACAGTCCTCGTCGGAATGAGTTCATTTTTCTCGTTGGGCACAACTGTCATTCCTCCTTTTTTCGGTACTACCTGAACTGGGCTCACCCATGCACTGTCCGAAATTGGGTAAATCACTCCCGCGTCGAGCAGTTTAATTACCTCGCCCTTAACTACCTCCTTCATGTTGGGGTTCAGACGCCTCTGGTGTTGTATCACCGGTTTGAAGTCGTCCTCATTTAGAATTTTATGCATGCAGAAGGTCGGACTAATTCCTCGGATGTCTGATATCTTCCATGCAAGTGCCCTCTTGTGCTCCCGTAGTGTATCTAAGAGCATGAGTTTCTGTTTCTTCTCCAGATTTGACGCGATGATTACGGGAAGCTTTGCACCTTCCTCGAGGAAAGCGTATTCCAAGTGATCGGGCAATTGCTTGAGCTCGAGCGTTGGTGGTTCCTCGACCGAGATCTTCTCACGATTTTCTTCGCTGCTCTTTTGCACCTCGATCGTTGGTTCCTCATTGACATTCTCATCTACATCTGCTTGGGCAACGACGAGGGGTAGGTCATCGTTTGGCTCTTCCTTATGGAGTTCCTCGTTTTCCTCTATTTCTTGCTTTGAGCTGAATAAATCGGGCTGCGAAAGTCCCTGCAATGACAAAAATTCATTCCATGCATCGATATAAAAGCACTTATCATCTAACTTCTCGGCGTTATTCATGGACTCGGCCATATCAAATGTTACTTTCTCACTATCTATAGTTAATGTCAATGTTCCATTACGAACATCGACCATAGTTCCTCCTGTAGCGAGGAAGGGTCTTCCTAAGATTAGAGGAATATTTTCATCTTCCTCCATGTCGAGAATTACGAAATCTGCAGGAATGATAAATTTATCGACTTTAACAAGAACATCCTCGATAATACCCCTAGGATATTTAACAGATCTATCCGCTAATTGTATACTCATCCTAGTAGGTTTGGGTTCTCCTAAGCCGAGTTTCTTGAACATCGAATAAGGCATTAAATTTATACTAGCACCTAAGTCAGCCAATGCCTTATGTACAACAAGATTCCCTATTAAACAAGGTATAGTGAAACTCCCTGGGTCTTTTAATTTTTTCGGGATTTTGCTTTGTAGGATCGCGGAGCACTCCCCTCGTAGTTCGACTGTGGACACGTCTTCGAGCTTGCGTTTGTTTGTGATAAGATCCTTTAAAAACTTTGCCCAGCGGGGCATCTGTGCAAGAGCTTCGACAAGAGGTAAATTAATATGTAATTGTTTAAAAATTGCGAGAAATTTACCAAACTGGTCGTCAACAATGTCCCTTTTTAGTCTCGCTGGGTATGGAATTTTTGGTTGATACGCCTTGACAGGTGGCTTAGGTACGGTCTCCTCTTCTTTGTCGGCCTCGATGTTTGCTTTCACGGGCTCAACATTCTTCTTCTTTAATTTCTGCACCTCCTCAAGCTCTCTTCCATTACGAAGCGTTACCGCCTTTACGTGGTGGTCCTTTGGATTGGTCTCGGTGTAGCTTGGCAACGAACCGAGAGGACGTTGTTGGATTGATTCTGCAATCTGCCCAACTTGTTTCTCCAAGGCCCGTAGGGAAGATTCGGTGTTTTGCAACCGTGCCTCTTGATTGTCCAAGCGAGAGTCGAGCTTTCCCATTAGCTTCTCGAGCATCCCCTCTAGCTTATTACCGCGACCTTCAGGGGCAACTTCGGAATTTCCACCGTGGTATCCATGTGACCTTTGATTTTGAAATCCCGGTGGAGCTTGTTGTTGATTCCCATAGGTCAGGTTCGGATGAACTCGATTTGGAATGAAGTTTCGCTGACCTTGGTAATTTCCCATGTAATCGACTTGCTCAGTTGTAAAAGCAGCGGGACAGTGAGTTGTGTCGTGGCTTCCTCCGCATGTAGCGCATGGCGGAATATACGTCGGATATGAATGAGAAGGCGCATCAGCTACGGGGGTCATCGGGGCAGGTTGTAATTGGACAGCATTAACGGACGGCTTCGTTGCTAGCTTAGGCATGAGCGCGTTCATCAAGGTCTGCATTTGAAGATTAGTCGCTGACATTTGTTGTTGTAGGGCGTCGAACTTGGCATTTATTGCAGTGGTGTTGTCGACGTCGTACATCCCCGGAGGTTTACCTCGATTGCTTGAACTCCCTCGTCGAAAACTATTTGCACTATAGTCCTCAATAAGATTCCAGCCCTCCGTAGCGCTGAGATTACATAGGCCTCCGTTGCATGCTCCATCCAATAATTGTACGGTATGGTCGTTCAACGATTCGTGGAACCGCTGAATTTGCTCACTTTTCGTCATCCCGTGTTGAGGGAATCGGTTCAAGAGCGCTTTGAATCTGGTCCATACGTCGTACAAGTTCTCGCCCTCTTTTTGCTTGAACGCCGTGAGGTCCATTTTTAGTTTGAGCGCCTTCGAAGGTGGAAAGAAATGATTGATGAAGGTGGCATGCATCTGGTCCCACGTAGTAATAGATCGTTCGGGAAGTAGGTTGAACCACTCCTTGGCAGTGCCGCGTAGAGAAAATGGGAATAGGTAGAGTCGAATGGCTTCCGGGCTTACGCCTTGTACCCGTATTGCGTCGGCGACGGATAAGAAGTCTCGGATATGGCGATAAGCGTCTTCCTCGGAGAGTCCGTCGTATTGAGCTGTCGCCTGCAGCATTTGGAGCCAATGATGTTTGAGCTCAAAATTATTCGGTACCTGAGGAAGTACTATCGCCGAACTAATCGTTCCTACGGCATTGTTTCTCCAAAGTTCTCTCATTGGTGGTTCTTGCACTGCTAATGGCATTTCATTGTTATTTTGAGTCGCCATTTCGGCTTGCCTTGCGTTTTCTCGCACGTTGCGTCGAAAAGTCCTTTCGATCTCCGGATCTCCTTCCACTATTGGTAGTGTAGGGTTCCTTCGGGTCATGCACCAACGTACACGAACCTAGACCAAAAGAAATATGATTAACGAAGATTTTGATACTAAATAATAAATAGCTAGAATAATAAACTACGGTTTCTCTAATATCAATAGTTCCCCGGCAACGGCGCCAAAAACTTGATCGAGCGGATCGAGTAATAAAATAAAACGAACACTAACGAACTATCCTACGCTCAACAGGCAAGTGTACCTATCGAAATAGCATAGACGTAGCAAGTATTCGAGTGTCGAATCCCTAGGGAACTATGTACTTTTAGAAAACCATCGTCTAAATATCCTAGTAAATATTTTTGGGTTGTTGAAACGATAAATGATAGTAACAACTGAGTAAAATGGTACGAAGAGAAAAAAAACCCTGATGGAAACAAACGTATTTGAGACTTCGAATCCCCCTAGCTCGACCAAAACATATATCAAGTACACGTAAGCAACGCTGTCATTAGACCGTGGAGATTCCTACAACATGTGTACGAATTCATACGACTGACGAAACTGCGCCTTATCATACGAGACTCGCAAACAACTAATCAACGCTTTAAGTAGCCGGGCAAGCTTCCCTAACTACTTAACCGATGATCGCATTAAAATCACAGTGAATCCCGCTATTAGATTTGACTCTAATCCAGCGGGGTAGTTCAACCTATCTCTAGCGATGAGTTTATTCCGCTCGTTTACGAGTGGTCTAATCGTTCGCCCCTCTCTCGAGCGTAGCGTACGATTTCCCAACTTTGTTATCTTAAACACATAGACATGGCCAAGCTAACTAGACATTTTCAATCACATAGACATAATTAAAATCATATGCTTCATAAACGAGTCATAACGACAACATAACATCAAATACACGTAAACATACGATCGATCGCACTAGGGTTCATCTCATCTCAAATACACAATTTTTAGCTGCTCATAATGATCACAACAAAACACGTAATTAACACCGAAGATATCATAAATGCTTCCCTGAATTCGGCTTCGAAGTTAATCTCGTCCTTCACTGAGTACTTCTATCGAGCACGTTGTGAGCAAACTAAATATGTGTATGGGAGGTGTTCTTGGGTTTTATTGAGGCAACGTGTTTGTAAGTATGTGAACTTAATGGCGTACCTTTTTGCCTCGCGTTTCTCTTCTCCTTTTCTCATCACTTTCGCTCTTTATATAGAGATTTTTCATCATCTCCTTTTGCTCTTTCTTTTCAACGTAAGTTCCAAGGAGAGGAAGTTTTGGAACATCTTTAGCCTCCAAGCCACATATTCAGCCCCAAAAACACGATCCCTTGTTTCTTGCATTAAAGTATGAAATGTGCTTTGTCTATTGTGTCTCAAGCGTGATCTTTTTCTTCTAAGTTGGTTCCAATGAGCTAAGGTCGTCTTTTGTTGCGTGCTTGACTTTTAACACTGACACATCAACGTTCACAGCCTCATTAATAAGCCTTCACGGCCGTGAAATCATAGGATCTGAAAAGAAGAGGTCTCTGCCCGCGTTCACGGCTTCGTAGCTTCCGTTCACGGCCGTGACCAAAGTTTGGGCTTAAAAATAGGCTTTCTGCCGGCATTCACGGCCTCTAGCACCTCCTTTCACGGCCATGAAGTGTCCTTCACGGCCTGGTTGGTTCATGTTCACGGCCGTGACACAATCGGGCAAGAAAATGGCTCTCTGGTGCGCTTCACGGCCTCCTACAAGGGCTTCACGGCCGTGACTAATTTTCTGCAAAACAGCAGCACATTCAAAATTCATATCTCCCATTCTAGACCTCGGATTGAAAATCCGTTCGGTCAGATTCAAGATTAACGAGTCCTCTATCTATGGTTAAAATTTCAGGTCCATCGGACATCGTTTACCCCGTGATCATTGAGAAATACGAAACTGTCGCAAAACTGCCGTAAAACGTTTGATTTTGTTGTGAAACCATGTTATAGCACAAAAAATAATCCAAACGGCTTCACTTATCATGCAAACGACTTAAATGTAACATATATAAACGTAAGAAAATACGTTTATCATATCCTCAATTCGCGAACTTCACAATTCACGGATTCTTAAAAAAATTTCTCTACTTCAAATGCTTGGGAACTTAGATCAAAAAGGTATCTTTCCTAAAAACCGCATGAATATCATATAATTTTCAAATGTTTCCCAGAACCCTCGAGACTTAAAACAAAATTTCCGCAAGTATGAAACTTCTCTAACAGCTCCCAAAGATATCATCCAATAAATATACCCTAAGGATTGAACTCGTATCTCAATTTATTTTTATAAGGGTTCTAGGGCCGATAGCTTTATACGGTTAAATACCCAACCATGAAACTTTCGAACACTAAACCCGTGAAAATCCTACTCTCATGAAATTCTTTTGAGCATATTAATTTCCTTAATCATGATTATGAGTGCTAAGTACTCTCGAACCCATAGAGATTAAATCTGAACTAGTCCTAAACATATAGGTAGTCTTTAGTGTCTATGGTATGTAAATATACGTGAATTATAGTAAGAGTTTGTGTCATACCTCCTCAAATCTTGAAGTTCGACTTCTTCTTTCCCTTCTCCTCTAAGTTGTTTCTCATAAAATCTCTCGGCTCTAAGTTCTTCTTTCTCTTCTTCTTTCTATCTTTCGTTCTCGTGTGTGAGAAGAAAAATATCTTTGCTAACCTTTTTAGACCTTTTTAGATTATCATAGGTAGTGGGTGATGTGACTTATTGTTGACGTGAATTTCCTAAATTTAAGGAAGTGTTTCTAAGGTTTATATTTTAAGGATTTGGGCCTAAGCTTAAAATTTTAATCCAATTGAAATGATAACCCAACTTCTATCCTTACCTCTAAGTACTTGGGTCAACTTAAAGTCTTACTTGGGCCTTGTTATTTTACTTAGTATTTATTGGATCCCTTGATTTGGACCACTTTACTTATGGGATATATTATTTTGGGCCAAACTCATAAATTAACTTGGGCTTTTTAAATTTATTCACTTGGGTCTTAGTTTAAATTTTACCCCTAGCACCATTCCATTTTTATTAGTATATTCGTTCCCAATTTCCCTTGGCCTAGTGTTAGGAAATATTTTGTAGTGTTCAATTTCATTGCATTATCTTTGTTGGTTTGCTTTATTAAACTTTGGGCTAGCTCTTAATTGGGTTAGTTCTCAGTTATTCATGTAATGGGCCTTCACAAGAGGCCCACCTATTATATACCAACTTGTGGTATAAATAGGAAAACCCTAACACATAGTTATGTGTGCTTGTGTGTGAAGATCAAATAAACAATTTTAGAGTGAGAGAGCCTCCTCAAGAACACCACCAAGCCCCACACGCCCCGAACCTAAATCTCGATCTTTAGGCGTGTTTAATCCGTCCGAAGTCGTATTGTTGGTGAGATCTCGGAACCAACACCTAGTTCTTTCGAAAATCCCTACATAAGTTAGGTATTTGCAAAAGCAAGCAAATAATTAAATGCATCTAGTTCGTAAGGTCACTTAAGCACATAATTTAACACCCAAGTTTCGTATAAATCACATAAGCACATAAATAACACATAGAATACACATAATTGCACTCAATATTCATGCAAATTTATTGGCCCTATTTGCTTACGAGGACCCGGGTGCTACATCCTCCCCCCTTAAGGAGGATTTCGCCCCCGAAATCAGCCCGTTTGGAATAACTCGATATACCGAACTCTCTTCTAGACGATAGAAGGCCAATGAAAAGTTCAGAAAATTCTCGAAATGATAGAAAGTGGAGTGGAAAATGCTGAATCACGCGCGAAAATTCTGGAACATTAGTCTTGCGGAAATCGCTTGGGAATTAAAAATCCTAAAGATGGTCCGGAAGCAACTGAGATTCTGGTATTGATCTTTTATTGTCTAGGACTTCGTTGTAGAAATATATCGTGGCAGTATGACTCTAATTCCTAATTCGCGCTTCTCGCGTTTGCAACCATGTTTGTTCTCAGATGAGAACCGGATGGCAACTCTAGAAGGTCGTAAGTGGCTAGCCTATCGAAATTCTATGCTCCTTGGTGAGATGGTATCCCCGTGTTGAGTTATCCTATTTTCGTCGAGTTCCCGAGAATCAAGAATCTTACCTAGGATATATGCAGGCTCCAAACGTGCTAATTGTAAGGTATATTCTGAGTTTTAACAGTCGTCATATTCTTTAGTGTGGAAAGGAACGTCCTATGACTAGTCTATAACTCACTCTCCCTTTAAAATGATCTATCTATTCTTCATTTTTAGAGGTTCGAGGAAGAACGTTCATGTTGCGATAGGAGAGAAAAATTATTCTATCTGGAATAGAAAGAAGCAAGATCATACAGAAAGACATACGGTCTCCCTTGTCGTCTCGGATCCTATTGGTGAATCCTCGATTGAGGAGACGCGAGTATCGTCCAACCTAGTCAAACCCGTATTCGCTTTGACGAGGTAATGGAAATAGATACTGCTCTGTTTCAGGCAGAAATTGAAAATTCCGAGCGCCATCACGCTTCCGTTGTGCCACTCGGCTACTGAGCATGCATGATTCATAGGAGGACGAAAAGATTGGGTCAGGGTCACATTCCGACATCACTGGGTTTAAATCTTGTCGTGCTGAAGAGAGAAGATTGTAGCCTCGTAATTACACTCCAGAAAGAAAGAATATTCAAGAAGGGAGATTATGGTCTTGATCAGTTCGGGTCGAAGTCTCGTGAGAAATGGTGACTTTCATACTTGTACTCAAATTAACCAGGAGAGATCTCGAGTCTCACCACGTAAGTAAAGAGTACACAAGGGTGTGTGGCTCCTAAGTTACTAAGATGCATGGTGATGGTTTGATGTGCGGGTAAGTTACCTGTCTCCACTGGCGGGTTCTCCCCTGTTTCCTCCGATATGGTTGCGTATGCTCTAGCTGGCCCTGTTGATGGTTCTGCTTGACCATCGGCTTGGCTTCCTGGTCCCTTTCCCGGGCACGCCCTAGAATAGTGACCCGCCTTGCCACACTTGAAGTAGTTCGCATTCTGTGAGTAGCAGACTCCCTGGTGTCGCCGTGTACATCTTCGGCACATTGGTATGGTGGGTTGAAACGGTTGGAGCTTCTTGTTACTTCCTTGTCCCGGACCGCCTTCTGCTTTTCTCTTTCCTTTATGGGTCTGGGAAATTTGGATCTCATTCCTAGTAGGGTTAGCAGCATTCGTAGGGGTTGGAGTGTTTCGTTCTGGGAATTCCTTTCCTATTATCCCCGCGTGCGAGGATCTTCGAGATTTAAAGGAACTCTGCTTGTTGATAAGATCATAGAGCAGGCCCTTGAGTTCACTAACTTGGTCTTTGAGTTCACCGATTTGATCTGACTGTTGTTGGACCAATTCGGTGAGGTGTAGGAGCATTGAGCTCTGTTGGTTCGTAGGTGATCCAGATCTCACCCCGCTGCTTGATTCGCCAATCAATTCTCTAGGCTCGCTAGTCATTCTTCAATTAGTGAAACCAAGAGGCACGTATTAAAAGCACATAAGCATATTAATCGTATTACTTACAGGCAAGGCTGCTTCCGCGCTTTTGGGTGTGTGTGTATGGACAGTCTACAGAACCTGTGACCGAAGCTCTGATATCAACTGTAGCGACCCTAGCCATCGCCACCATTTCTAACGTCATCCTAAGTGTCTAACGGCGTATTTAAATGAAGGAACTGCGGAAATGTGTATGGAATTTTTCGTTTTTCATTTACATGATGGAACTCTGTCCAATACATGCCAAAAGAATGCTTCGGCGACAAAAGCAATTCTTCACGTTCTAATTACAATACTATTCCTATTTCGTAATTACTCGGAACGGTTGTGATGGCACAGCAAAAGCTCCTATGCGCCCGGCCTCACAGGTCGTCATCCATACACACACGTCCACCCCCCAAAAGCATTCGGAAGCTTCAAAAGATCGGCCTTGCCAGCTAGGCGATCACATACAGTGATCGTATGTACCTACAACACATAACATAAAGAAATGAGCCACCGAGGCTCAGTAAGCAGAAATCATGCATGTATGCACGTGTCCCTTCCCCGCAAAGGCAATCCACGCCAATGCATATACTACTACGCAAAGGCAATCCACGCCAATGCATATACTACTACGCAAAGGCAATCCACGCCGATGCTCATCATGTTCGTACTGACATTACTCAGGGCCCTCGGCTAATCTCACTATGCACCATAAAGATCTCACGTCCATCAAGGACAAATACGACAGCGGTCCACGCCGGATGGCCATACCCTAGGATGCACATCGTTCCCCCAGGTCGCCATATGTACCCGGTCGTCTCCGACTGCCGGCGGTCGCTCACGCTGGTAGCCCACGCTGAGGTTGCCTACACCAGGGTTCCACCCTGTGTCGCTTATACCCTCAGGTCGCACCCTCCAGGTCGCTCCCTACCGCCACGGGCATTGCCCAATTATAACATAAACATATATATGGCCCTTTCGCCAATCGGGCATCGCCCTAGTATATTTCATTACGTACATAATAATATATATATACGGCCCTTTCGCCAACGGGCATCGCCCTAGTATATTTCATTACGTACATAATAATAATAATAATATATGTATACGGTCCTTTCGCCAACGGGCATCGCCCTAGTATATTTCATTACGTACATAATAATAATAATATATATACATATATATACGCGGTCTCTTCGCCAACGGGCATTGCCTTGATATATTTCATTATATACATAATAGTAATATATGTATACGGCCCCTTTCAGCCCAATGCGGTCCACATTTGGGAGGTCCATATTGCCTTTACGGCCCAATGGGACTAGAGGCAACCTTTTTCCTTCTCTGTAGCTCCTTTTCAGCCCAACGCGGTTCACAATCAGGAGGCCCATATTGCCTTTACAGCCCAATGGAACTCACTGTTGAGAGGCAACCGTATTCATCTCCGTGGCACCTTTTTAGCCCAATGCGATCCACATTGGGAGGCTAACGATGCCTTTTTTGCCCAACGTGATCGTCATTGAGAGGCAACCTCTATTCATCTCCGTGGCACCTTTTTAGCCCAATGCGATCCACACTGGGAGGCTAACGATGCCTTTTTGGCCCAACGTGATCGTCATTGAGAGGCAACCCCTATTCATCTCTGTGGCACCTTTTTAGCCCAATGCAGTCCACGTTGGGAGGCTAAAGACGCCTTTTTGGCCCAACGGTGGACATTGGGAGGCAACCCCAGTGCGCAAATTTCCGTCCACATTGGGAGGCCGATAACGCCTTTTCAGCCCAATGCGGTCCCGAAGGTGTCCTTTTTGTAACCCATATACATATACATATTTACATAATAGTACGACTACGCTAAACGCCGCCATGGTAGCATAGTGGACAGCCCTTGACTCAACTGCGAGTCGACAACACATGCCCATATCGGCAATGTATCAATCGCTTTCAAGCGATACATCGTAAATATGCATACTCGACTCATACAACCTTCCCGCATATGATCGTGTATGCACGTGAGTATGGAAAAATGCAACAAATGCCATACGCACTTACCAAGAGATAGCACATCAATTAATCCACGTAAATCATATAATCATCGAGGCACATAGTCATGTCATATCAATCATACACAATTCAGGTAAGCATCGGAGCACCCAGTCATACAATTTAAGCACGTACAGACGAGTTATGTGTTGTAGTTGGATTTCTACTTACCTGTCGTCCGTCGACAATAGCTACTGTCCGGTAGATTTCCTAATTCAAAACATTAAGCATAAAATATCCATATCAGTAAGCTACTTAATTAATTAAATTGGCTAAGTACTCAAATAATTACTTAGGAAGAGTTCGTTACTCGTGAATTCGTGAAATCCCAAAGTTCGTGAAGTTGTTATAGTGCGGGGAATTTAATTCGTGAAGTTCGTCTCGTGAAGTTCTCCTAATTCCCCAAGTCTATACTTCGCGAAGTTCATTCTACAGTTCATAGGATTCGCCAAGTACTTAATCAAGTTCGCGACGTGTAATTTTAATCCTAGTTTGAAATCGCATCCTACTTCGCGACCTCATAGTTTGCGAATTACTATTTTATTAATTCTCGAATTGGTAAGGTTGCTGAGTTCGCAAAAACTCGAGTTCGCAAACTTCATCGGATTCACCAAACGTGGAATGGTCGAGTTCGCAAAGTTCGGCCGTGAAATGTTTGGGCCCGCGAACTACACTGGGCCGGCAAACTGCGATTCGCCAAGTTGGCTCGTGAACCTCAAGTCGCAAAGTAGTTTAGCGGCTTCTTCACTTTGCGGCTTCGTGGATTCGCGGCTTGTGTGGACTCGCTGAAGGGATTCGCAAAGTGCATGAGTTCGCCGATTGCATGAATTCGCAGAATCGCCGAGCCCGCAAACGGAGTCGCCTCAATTCGCAAAACGACCCGCCAAGCTTTGAGCCCGCAAAACTCCAGTTCGCAATCCTCTCTCTCGCTGAGTTCGCGAATTAGGGTTCGCCAAAGGTGTCCGATTCGCGAAACCCTCAATTCGCCAAATGGGCTAGTTCGCGAAACCGTCTTGATTCGCCAAATTCAACTTCTTATCCTCAATTCGCGAACTTCACAATTCACGGATTCTTAAAAAAATTTCTCTACTTCAATGCTTGGGAACTTAGATCAAAAAGGTATCTTTCCTAAAAACCGCATGAATATCATATAATTTTCAAATGTTTCCCAGAACCCTCGAGACTTAAAACAAAATTTCCGCAAGTATGAAACTTCTCTAACAGCTCCCAAAGATATCATCCAATAAATATACCCTAAGGATTGAACTCGTATCTCAATTTATTTTTATAAGGGTTCTAGGGCCGATAGCTTTATACGGTTAAATACCCAACCATGAAACTTTCGAACACTAAACCCGTGAAAATCCTACTCTCATGAAATTCTTTTGAGCATATTAATTTCCTTAATCATGATTATGAGTGCTAAGTACTCTCGAAACCCATAGAGATTAAATCTGAACTAGTCCTAAACATATAGGTAGTCTTTAGTGTCTATGGTATGTAAATATACGTGAATTATAGTAAGAGTTTGTGTCATACCTCCTCAAATCTTGAAGTTCGACTTCTTCTTTCCCTTCTCCTCTAAGTTGTTTCTCATAAAATCTCTCGGCTCTAAGTTCTTCTTTCTCTTCTTCTTTCTATCTTTCGTTCTCGTGTGTGAGAAGAAAAATATCTTTGCTAACCTTTTTAGACCTTTTTAGATTATCATAGGTAGTGGGTGATGTGACTTATTGTTGACGTGAATTTCCTAAATTTAAGGAAGTGTTTCTAAGGTTTATATTTTAAGGATTTGGGCCTAAGCTTAAAATTTTAATCCAATTGAAATGATAACCCAACTTCTATCCTTACCTCTAAGTACTTGGGTCAACTTAAAGTCTTACTTGGGCCTTGTTATTTTACTTAGTATTTATCGGATCCCTTGATTTGGACCACTTTACTTATGGGATATATTATTTTGGGCCAAACTCATAAATTAACTTGGGCTTTTTAAATTTATTCACTTGGGTCTTAGTTTAAATTTTACCCCTAGCACCATTCCATTTTTATTAGTATATTCGTTCCCAATTTCCCTTGGCCTAGTTCTTTCGAAAATCCCTACATAAGTTAGGTATTTGCAAAAGCAAGCAAATAATTAAATGCATCTAGTTCGTAAGGTCACTTAAGCACATAATTTAACACCCAAGTTTCGTATAAATCACATAAGCACATAAATAACACATAGAATACACATAATTGCACTCAATATTCATGCAAATTTATTGGCCCTATTTGCTTACGAGGACCCGGGTGCTACAGCGTCCGCGTGGCGTATGAAACCACCTTGGGACAGAAAAGGTGCCCTAGGGTTAGCCTCCCATGAGTGGGTATTGCAACTTATATATTTATTTATCCCTTGTGGATTCGAGCTCCATGATGGTACATAGAAAGATAGCCGAGGGCTCTACATGAAAAGATAAGACAAGAAAAAAATACGAGGTCTAGGGAGCATTGGCGCGGATGCCTTGGCGAATTAGGGCACGTGCATGGCATGCATGTCTTTCACTTACTGAGCTTTATAAGCTCACTCCACGTTTTATGTGTTGTAGGTTCACGGGATCACGGTACGCGATCTTTTGATGGCATGGCCAATTTTGAAGCTTTCGGAGGACTTTTGAGGTGGCAGTGTGTACATGGATGCGACTTGAGTGGCGGGGCGATAAGATTATTTTTTTACACGCATGCACACTCACCTATGTATTTATGTCCTAGAAATATTTTGTAATGTACAGAAGAGTTTCCTTTATATAAAAGGAAAAACTTTGTACGTATTTCCGTAGTTACTATTTTCTTAAATCACATGCAATCACTTAAACTAGTAATAAGAATGAGTGGTAGAAGTCAGGGGCACCACAGGTGGTATCAGAGCTTTCGGTTACAAGTTCTCTAGACTGTCCCTGTACACACACTCAAAATCACGGAAGCGGCCTTGCTAGTAAGTTACATGTTTCTATGAATTTTGTATGTGCATGATTTGTTGGCCTTAGGGAGAGGTTCCGCAAACTTAATCCCTCAACGTTTGAAGATGCAATTGATCCCACGGCAGCCGAAGATTGGCTAAGGACACTGGAAAGTATGTTTCAGTATAGTAGAATCCCAGAGGATGAGAAGGTGTTGTGTGCTGCCTTCCTGCTGAGGGGAAGCGCAGGTCATTGGTGGGACACAATTTTGGCTTTTGAAGACCCTATTACGATGACATGGGACCGATTCAAGGAGCTCTTTAGGAGCAAATACTTTACTGCCCCGGTACGAGCCCAACGAATGAACGAATTTATCAATCTACGCCAGGGCCCGATGACTGCGGCAGAGTATATCAGAAAATTCGAGCAATTGTCTCAGTTTGCAGCTCACATGGTGAGCACAGATGCGTTGAAGGTGGAACGTTTTCTGGAGGGCTTGAAGCCCGAATTATATAGAGATGTGAATATGGCCGGATCTCAAGGAGCTACCTATGCTCAAGTAGCAGAACGTCCATTAATGGTGGAACAAGCTAAGCTCCGAATTATGCGAGCCCAGGAAGCGAAAAGAAAGTTTGTCTAAGGACCGAAGTGGAGCGGAGGTAACCTAAAAAAGCCATTTAATCCCAAGAATGCCAGGCCTAGTTTCCAGAATCGACCTGGACCCCCACAACAATTTAGTCCTAATGAGGGAAGACTTCCAATGACCATACCCCCATGTCCCAGGTGCACACGACGACATCTGAGCGTCTACTACTCTCAGAATGCAGCCTGCTATAAGTGTGGCAAGACAGGCCACTTTTCCAAGGCCTGTACAGAAATTGTATCTGGGAGCCAAGCTCCAGTACAAACTAGACCACCTACAGTACCTGCTAGAGTGTACACGCTAACTTCTGAGGAAGCGGAGAACAATCCGTCCGTGGTGGCAGGTACCCTTCTAATCCATTCAATCCCAACATGCATATTAGTTGACTCAGGAGCCACGCATTCATTTGCATCTACTAACTACGTGGTGAGACTCGGGGTTACACCTAACCTAGTTAGCTACGAATACAATGTTACTATCCCTCATGGAGCTTCTCCACGAACCAATCAACTCTTACGAAATAGCCCAGTATTAGTTGACGATTGAGTCCTACCTGTTGATCTGATAGTCATTTCCATGAATGATTATGAAGTAATCCTTGGAATGGACTGGCTATCAAAGTATGGAACAGTCATTGACTATAACCGTAAGAAAGTGACCTTCACCTAGAAGTCACCGAACCATTCACATTCACGGGAACTAGCAAGAGTAGTAGGATTCCCAGGATTTTAGCAATGAAGGCACATCGTTTGATTTGCAATATCATCCGAAGAATGTTCACCCCCGAAGTTAGAAGAAGTCCCAGTAGTACGAGAATTTTCTGATGTATTTCCCGAAGATTTGCCAGGACTTCCGCCAGATTGCGAGATTCAATTCACGATCGATTTAGTCCCAGGAGCTACACCAATTTCTAAGGCACCATATCGCCTAGCTCCGGCAGAACTGAATGAATTGAAGGAACAACTGGATGAACTGCTACAAAAAGGGTTCGTTCAGCCGAGCTTCTCACCATGGGGAGCACCAGTTCTGTTTGTCAAGAAGAAAGATGGATCGATGCGACTCTGCATCGATTATAGGGAGCTGAATAAGATCAGTGACCTTTCAGATCAGTGCACTTAGGCGAGTATGGCATATTGCTTGGTAGTTATCATTCTTGAGCAGTTTTACTGATTTGGTTGTTCACTGGTAGCCTATACCAGTTAGTGTTTAGCCGGCCATGGCTTTTGTACTCTTTTCCATTTTATTTAGTGACCTTTTCCCAAAAAAAATAAGATCACGATTAAAACAAATATCCCCTCCCTCGAATTGACGACCTATTTGACCAACTGCAAGGCGCAACGGTCTTTCCGAAAATAGACTTAAGATCAGGGTATCATCAGTTGAAGATGCGAGAAGAAGATATCCCGAAGACGGACTTTAGTACCCACTATGGGCATTACGAATTCTTAGTCATGCCTTTCGGGCTGACTAATGCGCCAGCAGCGTTCATGGACTTAATGAACCGAGTGTTCAAGCCATTCCTGGACAAATATGTCATCGTATTCATCGATGACATCCTGATTTACTCAAAGACACGAGAGGAGCACGAGCGACACCTGGGGATTGTCCTGGGGATATTACGAGAGAAGCAGTTGTACGCGAAATTCAAGAAATGCGAGTTCTGGCTCGATCAAGTCGCATTTCTTGGGCACGTGATTTCAGGAGCTGGGATTTCTGTTGATCCTAGCAAGATTGAAGCTATTAATAGCTGGCCTCAACCAACGAACATAACTGAAATAGTTTCCTTGGTTTAGCTGGATACTACAGGAAGTTTATCAAGGATTTCTCCAAGATCGCATCAACTTTGACGAAGCTGACAAAGTAGAACACTCCATTCCAATGGAACGAAGCTTGTGAGCAGAGCTTTCAGGAACTTAAGCGACGGCTCACTACGGCCCCAGTATTGACAATTCCCACAGGAACTGGAGGATTTTCTGTTTACAGTGGTGCGTCAAAGAATGGCCTAGGATGCGTTTTAATGCAAAACGGGAACGTAGTCGCATATGCTTCCCGACAACTAAAGGATTATGAGAAGAACTATCCAACGCACGACTTAGAACTTGCAGCCGTAGTTTTCGCTCTCAAGATCTGGAGTCATTACCTATACGGCGAGAAATAATACTAATGGGTGAGATCGAAACAAGGCTGGCAGCATTAACACTTCGACCCACCTTGATGGAATAGATCACAAAGGCGCAGGAGAACGATGAACTATATTTGAAAATCAAAGAGATGCCAATAGATCAAAGATCAGCAGACTTCACAATACAAGACGATGGGAGTTTATACTACAGAAGTCGTTTATACGTTCCTAACGACGCCGAACTCCGAAAGACTGTCATGACGGAAGCCCATACCACAGTTTACTCCATCCAACCTAGAGCGACGAAAATGTACAGAGACCTATGAAGCAATTATTGGTGGCCAGGAATGAAAAGAGAAATAGCAACGTTTATAAGTCAATGCCTGACGTGTCAACAAATTAAGGCAAAGCATCAACGACCGGCAGGAACGTTGTAATCCCTGCCAGTACCTGAATGGAAGTGGGACCATATCACGATGGACGTCGTCATCGGCTTGCCAAAGACAGTGAGAGGTCATGACGCTATATGGGTCATCGTTGATCGATTGACCAAGTCCGCCCACTTTCTGCCAATCAGTTCAACATTTTCTATGGAAAGATACGCAGAATTGTACATCCAGGAGATAGTACGACTCCATGGAGTACCCATATCAATCATTTCCGACCGAGACTCCAGATTTCTATCTAAATTCTGGATGAGCCTGCCGAAGGCCATGGAAACCAAACTATCATTCAATACTGCCTATCATCCTCAAACTGACGGGCAGTCCGAACGAACTATTCAGACGCTGGAAGACATGCTAAGAGCCCGTGTGCTCGATTTCAAAAGAAATTGGAGCTGATACCTCCCACTGATAGAGTTCTCCTACAACAATAGTTATCACGCGACAATTGCCATGGCTCCATAGGAAGCGTTGTACGGGCGAAAATGCTGATCTCAGATTCATTGGGATGAAGTTGGAGAACGATCGATACTAGGCCCTGACTTAGTACAAGAAATGACGGAAGTTGTTGCTCAGATACGGGAACGAATGAAAACGGCTCAAAGCAGACAGAAAAGTTACGCGGACCAAAAATGTAGACCGTTGGAGCTTGAAATAGATGACTATGTATTTCTGAAAGTATCCCCGATGAAAGGCGTAAAGCGATTCGAGAAGAAGGGCAAACTGAACCCGAGATATATAGGGCCGTTTCGAATCCTTAGAAAAGTTGGCAAAGTAGCGTATCAGCTTGAATTACCAGCTTTGCTAGCTCAAGTACATGATGTCTTTCATATATCGACGCTACGAAAGTACGTCGCAGATCGAAGCCATGTATTAAACAATGAGGTTCTACACCAACATCTCAAACGAGATCTGAGTTATGAGGAACGACCAGTTGAAATTCTAATGTATGATGTAAAACGGTTGCGAAACAAGGAGATTCCGTTAGTAAAAGTTCTATGGCATAACCAGTCCACAGAGGAAGCTACATGGGAACAAGAAGATAATATGATAAACCGCTACCCTGAGCTATTTCTTCCCACCTGATTTCGGGGGCGAAATCCCTTTTAAGCGGGGATGATGTAATACCTGAGTCCCGTAAGTAAGCCGGCCAATAAATATGCATGCATGCTACATGATTATGTGACTGCATGATACCTGTTTTTGCGACATTATATATGCTTAAATGACAACATGCTATATGTGTATTGTGTGTTATATGATATATGACTTGGGATGTAGTGTTGGGACTTAGGAAAATAATTAATACTCATATGGGTAAGGACCGAATTTAAACAAATGAATAATGGAATTAGAATCAAGTGATGCAATTTTAGTATAGCACTAATAAGATTAAAACCAGATAGCTCTTATCACAAATGGGCCGAACTATCTCTTTAGGCCCAAGTGTAGAGATAAACATTAGTGAGTTACTTAAGCAAAAGGGAAGCTCGTTACTTTATGTCCCATCCAACAAGTTTAGTGTTTATCAAAAAGACTCGTTAATAGTACAAGGAGGTTAGGAGAAAACCCTCGTCATTTAACCATAAGAAAGAAGACTACGAAAGGAACTTGCCAATTAAGGAATCATAGCAGCTTAGGTTTGGACTTGTGTGCAAGGAAAATATGTCTTTAACAGCTTTTGTAATTTCCATAGTCAAAAATTAGTGAGTATTGCCATAAATTAAGGATGCTAATAGAGATTTTATGTACCCTAGACGGCAGGTTTACTAGTTTGGGGTATAAAGCATACGATCAAGGTATACTTCGGGTGGCGTAGTATATATTTTAGGTATCCATAACTGTAATATGGAACAAATCTTAGTTGAAACTAACAAATTTTAGGGTTTGGAGTGTAACCAACATAGGTGCTTAGAATTATGTATATTAAGTCTGGGAATTAATAAGATAGATATCAAATTTAGTTTGACGAAGGAGGCAGCTACAAATAGTTTTCGATCGAATGAACTTAAGTGACTGAATTAGTAAATTTAAGTGTCGAATATAACTAATCGGCCGATTTGAAGATTAGTAGAACTCAGCAACTTGGGACTTAAAAGACTTCTTAATCGGGCGATTTAGTATTATGACCAATGCTCCGTGATTTGTAAGTCTTATGAATACAGAATCCGGCGATTAATCTATGAGAAGATCTCGGCGATTCCTGTGTTTAAAGGCTCTAAATCGGCCGAATGAGCATGCCATGAATTAGACCTTAACAATCGGACGATTGGCTAAACATAAGACCACTCGGCGATTTTAACCCTTAAAATACATTTAATAGGGCGATTTGTAAGCTTGTATGGATGGTGAATCGGGCGAAACCACCCAAGCTCAAGAAGTCGGGCGATTAAATAAAGAACTCGGCGATTTGACTTATGAATACAACAAATCGGGCGACCTTGAGCACTAGAGGAATCGGGCGAGAACCAATAATCAACTCCAACATCGAATCGGGCGATCCTTCATAAAGCCATGCTAGGGTATGATCTAAATTTAGAACATAACTCATAAATGATCGAATGAAGATTAGATATTCCTAACCCCTACTTAACCTAGATTGGGAATTGGAACTTAGGGTTTTAATAATTTATTTAAGTCATTAATTCGATGTGTACCTAATTTAGATATGATACTAACACAATGATATCTTTGTTTAAGGATCGAAAATTAAGGACGTTCCAAGGCAGTAAATTACGTAAGCTTGGATGACAGGTAAGTGGAAGTCCAAACTACAACACAAAATTGTATGTGCATGAATTATGTGTTATATGCTTATATGATATTACGTGACTTCCTACATGAATTACTTACGTTACATGACATGCATATTCATGACATGATCATCTGCACGCACGCTTAGTACTAAGGACAGGATACGAGAGCGTGCATGATACACGATCGCTGAGAGCGATAAATATTCGCCGATATGGGCGCCTGATGTCGACTCACAGTTGAGTCACGACTCTTCTATGCCACCATGGTGATGTCATATGTCGTTACCGTCAAGACATGACATGTACAAGGCAAGACATGATTTTAGGGCATATGCCCTCATGGCGGAACGTGGAACCTGGAGGATGCGAGCTGAGGGAATAAGCGACACCGAGGGTACCTCTGGTGTTGGCAACCTCATAATAGGCTACCAGTGTGAAGCGTCCGCGTGGCGTATGAAACCACCTTGGGACAGAAAAGGTGCCCTAGGGTTATAGCCTCCCATGAGTGGGTATTGCCACTTATATATTTATTTATCCCTTGTGGATTCGAGCTCCATGATGGTACATAGCAAGATAGCCGAGGGCCCTACATGAAAAGACAAGACAAGAAAAAAAATACGAGGTCTAGGGAGCATTGGCGCGGATGCCTTGGCGAATTAGGGCACGTGCATGGCATGCATGTCTTTCACTTACTGAGCTTTATAAGCTCACTCCACGTTTTATGTGTTGTAGGTTCACGGGATCACGGTACGTGATCTTTCGATGGCATGGCCAATTTTGAAGCTTCCGGAGGACTTTTGAGGTTGCAGTGTGTACATGGATGCGACTTGAGTGGTGGGGCAATAGATTATTTTTTTACACGCATGCACACTCACCTATGTATTTATGTCCTAGAAATATTTTGTAATGTACAGAAGAGTTTTTATATAAAAGGAAAAATTTTGTACGTATTTCCGTAGTTATTATTTCCTTAAATCACATGCAGTCACTTAAACTAGTAATAAGAATGAGAGGTAGAAGTCAGGGGCGCCACATGTGGTATCAGAGCTTTCGGTTACAAGTTCCCTAGACTGTCCCTGTACACACACTCAAAAGCACGGAAGCGGCCTTGCTAGTAAGTTACATGTTTCTATGAATTTTGTATGTGCATGATTTGTTGGCCTTAGGGACTATTAGGGTATAAAGAAAATGGGTAGAACTAGAGGAGAAGGTAGTGGGGGTGCGGATAAGGGCAAGCAACCCGCAACTCCTGCTGATAGTCGAGACACTGCAATTCTTCAATTGACCGAACTCGTTCGCCAACAATCCGCCCAAATTCAGGAGATGATGCAGCAATGTAATACAGGCGGACAGTCTAGTAGCGGACTTTCTCAAGCTGAGAGAGTAGAGATCGTTGGGGAGAGGTTCCGCAAACTAATCCCTCAACGTTTGAAGATGCAATTGATCCCACGGCAGCCGAAGATTGGCTAAGGACACTGGAAAGTATGTTCCAGTATAGTAGAATCCCAGAGGATGAAAAGGTGTTGTGTGCTGCCTTCCTACTGAGGGGAAACGCAGGTCATTGGTGGGACACAATTTTGGCTTTTGAAGACCCTATTACGATGACATGGGACCGATTCAAGGAGCTCTATAGGAGCAAATACTTTACTGACCCGGTACGAGCCCAACGAATGAACGAATTTATCAATCTACGCAGGGCCCGATGACTGCGGCAGAGTATATCAGAAAATTCGAGCAATTGTCTCAATTTGCAGCTCACATGGTGAGCACAGATGCGTTAAAGGTGGAACGTTTTCTAGAGGGCTTGAAGCCCGAATTATATAGAGTTGTGAATATGGCCGGATCTCAAGGAGCTACCTATGCTCAAGTAGCAGAACGTGCATTAATGGTGGAACAAGCTAAGCTCCGAATTATGCGAGCCCAGGAAGCGAAAAGAAAGTTTGTCTAAGGACCGAAGTGGAGCGAAGGTAACCAAATAATCGGGCAACCTTGAGCACTAGAGGAATCGGGCGAAAACCAATAATCAACTCCAACATCGAATCGGGCGATCCTTCATAAAGCCATGCTAGGGTATGATCTAAATTTAGAACATAACTCACAAATGATCGAATGAAGATTATATGTTCCTAACCCCTGCTTAACCTAGATTGGAAATTGGAACTTAGGGTTTTAGTAATTTATTTAGGTCAAAATAAATTAGTTCGATGTAGGTACCTAATTTAGATATGATACTAACACAGTGACATCTTTGTTTAAGGATAAAAAATTAAGGACGTTCCAAGGCAGTAAATTACGTAAGCTTGGACGCAGGTAAGTGGAAGTCTCAACTACAACACATAATTGTATGTGCATGAATTATGGGTTATATGCTTATATGATATTACGTGACTTCCTACATGAATTACTTACGTTACATGACATGCATATTCATGACATGATCATATGCACGCACGCTTAGTACTAAGGACAGGATACGAGAGCGTGCATGATACACGATCGCTGAGAGCGATAAATATTCGCCGATATGGGCGTCTAATGTCGACTCACAGTTGAGTCACGACTCTTCTATGCTACCATAGTGACGTCATATGTCGTTACCGTCAAGACATGACATGTACAAGGCAAGACATGATTTTAGGGCATATGCCCTCATGGCGAAACGTGGAACCTGGAGGATGCGAGCTGAGGGAATAAGCGACACCGAGGGTACCTCTGGTGTTGGCAACCTCATAACAGGCTACCAGTGTGAAGCGTCCGCGTGGCGTATGAAACCACCTTGGGACAGAAAAGGCGCCATAGGGTTAGCCTCCCATGAGTGGGTATTGCCACTAATATATTTATTTATCCTTTGTGGATTCGAGCTCCATGATGCTACATAGCAAGATAGCCGAGGGCCCTACATGCCAAGACAAGACAAGAAAAAAATACGAGGTCTAGGGAGCATTGGCGCGGATGCCTTGGCGAATTAGGGCACGTGCATGGCATGCATGGCTTTCACTTACTGAGATTTATAAGCTCACTCCACGTTTTATGTGTTGCAGGTTCACTGGATCACGATACGTGATCTTTTGATGGCATGGCCAAATTTTGAAGCTTCCGGAGGACTTTTGAGGTGGCAGTGTGTACATGGATGCGACCTGAGTGGCGGGGCGATACATTATTTTTTTACACGTATGCGCACTCACCTATGTATTTATGTCCTAGTTGTGCAGAAGAGTTTCCTTTGTATAAAAGAAAAATTTTGTACGCATTTCCATAGTTATTATTTCCTTAAATCACATGCAGTCACTTAAACTAGTAATAAGAATGAGTGGTAGAAGTCAGGGGCGTGTTAGGTCTTTCGTTGAGTAACCCGCTCTGCAAATACATCAACACTAGGAAAAGCCATTAGATCTTAACTCAGGCGTGTTAGGCCTTTCGTTGAGTAACCCGCTCTGATACCAAATGAAGTGTAAAATATGCCTAAGAGGGAGGGGGTGAATTAGGCTATAAAAAATTTGGCTTGTTCTTATTTGAAAAATACTTTTCTTTAAGAAGATATTGCAGAGTACGTTATTTCCCAGAAAGCAGTAAGAGTATCAACGTTATCTCCCTAACCCTGTTTCACAAAATATTACGTTAATTCCAGAAATCGTTTCAACGATATTGCCCAGTTACTTGCATGCATTTCGGGTTTGTCTCACAGAAAAAAAGTAAAGTGGGACGAGATTTTTATACAGGTTATATCCCCAACTGGGGTTTAATCCTGTCTTTGGGGTGTGATCTCCCCAAGAGTTCCAATCAATCACTGAGTATTACCGGTTATGGTTACAAAATGATCGACCCTTACACAACCGAAGCACTATGGATACTAGACCTCGTTCTAGGCTGACGCCAAGTTTCGTTCCACGTCGTTTTCCCAGGAAACCTATTCCCCGACTGGACACGGCTTGCTACCGAAGAGCCACCGAATCCACCAAATTCGTCCCTCCATGTGCGAAAGACTCCACTCGTGCTCCTTTTTGCGCTCAACACGTCCGAAGACAACACACGTCCGTAGACAAGGGTTTGGATAGGGTGTTACTAACGCTCGCTCAAAAGGGTACTATTTTCGCAAATCTAAGCTTAACACAAACTACGAATTTTTCGCAAATCAAAGCTCAATCACTCAAAGGAATTCATTTGCTTGTGTGTTCGTTTCGTACCCTTCAACGTGAAGTGTTTAGCTTCTACACTTCGCAAGGAAAGTTAAGCACAGAATATACAAGAGAAAGCTCAATAATCACATGCATTAACTCAAAGAATCATGCCAAGAATAAATCAATTAAGCACAACGGTCATGCATGATCACTTACCATAAATACCACAGACTTACTTTCCTTTCGTGGTGATCTCATCCGTTGTCAGCATATTCCATATATAGTTCCACTCAGCATATTATCAATAGTAAGCTCAATCAACTGATTTCTTTCCCAAAATATGATAGCCAATTCGCACAAGGAAAGATTTGATCTACTAAGTATAAGGTAAAGACAGGCTTTCCATGTATGGTGATCTCATCCAATTTCAGCACATTTCATAAATAGACTCAATCAGAATCTTACCACATATAAGCCTAATCAATTAATAACTTTCCAAAATATAAATTCCAAGCCGCACAAGGAAAGATAGATCATTGATTCACTGATTTAAGAGTCAAATAAGATAGCACTCAAACGAATATATCATTGATATTCTTTCCTAAAATTGATCAATCACATGTAAGCACTTAATTAGAATATCTTTTCCATATATAGCATACTCATTCATGTCCGGGTGATCACAGCGATATTCTTTCCTAAAATAACTCATTCACGTTTTCAGTTCACATATCACTCAACATAATATATTTTCCATATATAGCACACAGTGAGATTCCATCCATACGAAAACGTTCATAACCAGGTGATCACATCAATATTCCAGTTAAGCACAAGATCACACAAATTCGATTATCTTAACAATTTAAATCATATTGAAACACTTAATCGAATATTTTCACATACTTAAACATCATAAATCATACATATCGAGTTTTCTAAATTGTACCCCCGATAATACATAATTAATTGGAATAATCAAAACTCTCATAATCATTTGAATCAAAAAGGTCTACACAATGTATGCACAACCCCCATATAAAAATAATTAACATTCACGTAAAGCACATAGTCATCAAAGTACATAATCACGTAAGTATCACATAATTCAGATAACGTTTACGTGTTGTAGGTGGATTTCACCTACTATTCATACCCAAAACTTCACGTAAATCAGGTAAGTCACTTTAAGCACATAATATTCCCGTTACTCACATAAAACATGTATTCGAAATAAGCACAACTAGGTCTACGTGTTGTAGATGAATATTTCACCTTCCTGTCCTCTTGATATAGTCAAATACGAAATCCGGTGGAGTCCCTAACTGTCGATCCTCTGTCCTCCTTATATAGTCAAATACGAAATCCGGTGGTGTCCCTAACAGTCGATCCTCAACTTGTGACTTAAGCTTGTTTGAGGTGTTCTTTAGTTTGAGCTTCTCTCGGTTTCTCCTTTGCTTTTGTTTTGAGATTATCAGGGTTTCCTCTTACTCTCGTTCCCTATATCAGTTCTTATCTCATGTCCTTTTGATCTAATTGATAAGTATTAAACTTAGAAGATTGTGCTTTGAAATGACTAGTAGGTGACTAAGCTAACAATTTACCTCTTAGAGTAAGAAATCCTTACGTGCCTTTTAATTATTCATCCCTATATAAGTTGTGATTGGTCGATTTTAATTTTATGTGCCGTCCGATTTTTGTATATTACAAGCACTAGTCGCTCGATTCTTAATCAGCACATACCATCGCCCGATTCAACCCTTTCTTACATTTCATTTCATCGGCGAAAGTCATGACTCATGTGCATCGGCCGATTGTACTAGCTAAGGTTTGTCTAAGTTTCTAGGTCAAAATCGCCCGTGTCTAGTCCTAATTTAATCACTCTAACTCACACTGTACTATGAATGGTCGATTGTTGCTTTTCTCGGCGAAAGTTAGGTACATTTATGTATATCTATACATTGTATCGGCCGATTGAACCTTTTCCAAAATCATCTATGTTTCTATTTACATTCGGTCGATTCTAAGTTGACCTATATATCATCGCCCGATTCTATCTCTACTCACTCAAGCTCGGTGATTCTAGTACATATTGGCAATGAAATCGGTCGATTGTCATCATTACCATGGTCGATCGATTTTTAGTCCCTAACCTCAATTGATCGAAACTAGTTCCTACTATATATAAATGTTAGCCAAATTCTTCTAAGTTCTAATGTCCATACATAATGCCTATATCACGTAAAGCACATATAACCTGTAGCACATACATAGGACTGTAAAACATATATTATGCAGTCACGCAAACACATAATTTGCACATAAGTTGACAGATTAGCATGTTCATAAAAAGTCGGGGTACTACACTACGGCAGCCGATTTAAGGTTTCTTGGCTGAAGGACGGTGATGAATTAACAAGATTCCAACTCATCATGTGGATAATCGGATATTCTCTCTTGAGGATGAGAATGGGAGGCTCGCTGAGGGAGAGGCGCAAGTGACTCATGAGCTGATCAGATACTATCAGGCGATACTTGGCGAGTCTACACATGTCACGCCCATCTCTGCCACGGCGATTGTGGACTTTTTGCCGCTGCGACTCTCAGCGGAGGATGCAACCCATATGATTCAGCCTGTTACCCCAAGCGAAGTGAAATCTGTGCTTCACTCCATTGGAGTAGATAAACCACCGGGCCCAGATGGATTTACCTCGGCATTTTTTCGCGCCGTTTGGAACATTGTAGGAGGGGATATTACGCATGCGATACTTGAGTTCTTCCGCACTGGCCATCTTCTGAAGGAATAATAGTACTCTCATTACTCTTATCCCAAAGGCGACTCACCATGTAGGGCGTCTGACTATCGGCCCATTTCTTGCTTCAAAGTCCTTTATAAGATCATTTTTCGAAGATTTTGGCTCAGCGACTGAAGAACAACTTGGCGATCTAGTACACCCTACACAGACAGCCTTCATACCGGGTCGGCACATCTCTGATAATATGCTTTTGGCGCAGGAAATCTGCCATGGGTATAGGAGCAAACACCACCCTACGATCGCAACGAGTGGAATTTCATAATTGTCATATTCGAGGCGCTAAATTTCCATCCGACTTATATTGGGTGGATAAGAACCTGCCTCACGACCACGGGGTTTTTCATCAACATTAATGGGCGAACGGAAGGGTTCTTTGCATAGCGGCAAGGTGATCATATTTCCCCATATATTTTCACTATGGTCATGGATGTTCTGGATGGTATTCTACAGAAGCAAAATCAGGCCAACAGCGGTTTCCAATATCGTTGGCGCTGTGAATCCTCGACATTGTATATGCTTACCTCTGCTGATGACCTCCTACTTTTCTCACATACCGATGCCAACTCGGTGGGAGTTCTTAAGGAGGGTCTTGAACCGCGCGTTGCTATCGGGTCTGCGGGCGAACGTTACCAAAAGCGAGATGTTCATCTCTCGTCGAGCGCAACGCCTTACTCCTGCCCTTCAGACGATTATGGGGTTCTCTGAAGGTGTCTTACCTGAGTGCTATTTGGGGGTACCCCTTATTACCTCACGGCTCACTAGACAGGACTGTGCGCCGTTTATTCAACGAATAGATCGTTGACTAGGTTCTTGCCTGAACCTGTCCCTCTCTTATGCTGGACTAGTTCAGCTTATTAAGTCTGTACTGCTGGTGTTCCATGTTTATTGGGCTGGGTTATTTCTTTTACCTAAAGGAATTATTCGCGACATTGAGATGCGTATTCGGCGGTTTCTTTGGGCGGGTCCCACCGCCAAGGTGGCTTGGGCGGATATTTGTCTCCCAGTCACTGAAGGCGGTTTGGGTATTCGCTCAAAAGGGATAATCGGGTTCTTCGACTGGGAAGCTATGGCGCATACGAAGGCATGATGAATCATCGATTTGGGGGCAATGCATTCTCCATACTAGACTTGCGAATAGGTCGATTTGGACGATATGGCCTTCAGCTACAGCGGCATGGAGCTGGAACAAACTTCTCAAGCTGTGCCAAACAATACGACCTCTGATCCGGTGCCATATAGGTAATGGAGCTTCTTTTCTACTTTGGCAGGATATGTGGCTCTCAATGGGCCCGCTCATTGAGCGCTTTCCACGCGGCCTAGTGGCCATGGGCCTTCCACTTGATTCTCTCCTCAGTTGTGTCACCGATGATGGGGGATGGAGGTGGCCACACAGCCGAGTATTTGGAGATCAGCCAGGCGCTGCCAATGGTTTAACCCTCTTGATGCGGACTCCTACTCACGGGTGGGGGATTCTAGTGGTCTCTTTTGCACCTCCTCAGCGCGGAATTCTCTCCGTTACGACGTGACCCAGTGCACGGGTTGTGCTCTTTGGGGGCCCGCTTCGTGTGCGCAGGCATGAATTCTTGCTTTGGATGTCAATACACGACAAACTTGCGACACGGCTACGGGCGACGCGACATGCATCCTCTGTCCGATGAGTGCCACAGAGACCGTTCAACACCTCTTTTCGATTGTTCTTTTTCCCGACGTTGCATGATGATTCTTCGCCGTGGGATAAAGATTACATGGCCTATCGAGACTGGTCTTTGGGTATTCTTTGGGCTGCCCAAAAATGGTGCGGAGACACTTGATTAATAGTGCCTACCGCCATGCTTTGGTGTCAGTCGTATACCATATTCGGCATGAACGAAATCGATGTTGGCGAGAAGGTGGTGAGCGTGAGGCTACTCTAATTTGTGATGCTATTATTAGTACTCTTTTTATGCGCTTAGGTATAGTTTGCAGTGTATTGCATTACGCCATGTGTGGCAAATTGCTCGGTAGTTAGTGCTAGCGATCTCTTCTTTGTTAGCCAGTAGCCTGTTAGTGGTGGGTGCATCATCACGCTGATGTATTCCTCTTTCATTTATTTTAGTGAACATTTTCCCACAAAAATAAATAAATAAATAATCTTATTGTAGTTTTCTAACAAAAAAACTGGACATTATACCAATTGTCATCGTTATTATATCAACTGTTATCATAATTATTACAACAAATAATATTATTATAATTTTTTACTAACAAAACTGGACATTACCAATTGTTGTTGCTATGGACCAACATAATTTAAAATTATACCAACTGTTATTGTTATTATACCAAGAGTAGGTATCGCGTTAATCGTTGGTATAATAGCGTGTGACGCCCGGGGCCGAAGAGGGCGGGGAGTGATCGCCGGTGCCAGGGTGCACGGACAAGGAGCGGCTCCTGGCAAGGCTTCTAGGCGAAGGGGTACATGAACGAACCGATCCGACACCCGAATGAGAGGGGATCCTGAGACTGACAATGTATGGGCGTGTCAGGCTAAGAATCGTATAATAGAATTGATAGTACTACTCATATCACCAAGGTCGACCTACCTTTTCGAGAGTCCATCCGAAAGAACTTCGAAGTTAAGCGTGCTTGACTTGAAGCAATCTTAGGATGGGTGACCCCCTGGGAAGTTTGCCCAAGGTGCGTGTGAGCTAGGACGAAGCACGCTGAAAGGTTAAATGGTGGTACAGTGGGGCCAGACTATCAGCCGGAGTGTGGTGGGCCCAACCCCGCAGGTCCCGGTAGGGACGGATGCTACAGTGACACCCGGTATGGGACGGGTCGTTACATAGCGCTAACAGTTGGTATAATCTTCATTTCTTTTGGTATAATAGCGACAACAGTTGGTATAACGTCGAATTTTATTTGTATAAAGTTATAATAACGTTACTTTGTTGGTATAATTAGCGATAACAGTAGGCAAAACAATCACGGCAGTCAGTATAATGTCCAGTTATGTGAATATAAGAAAGGTTATTTTCGTTCTCGTCCTTTCACAGTTTTAGGGTATTAAACACATGATTTTTCATAGTTAGGTACTGAACATGAATAAATAATCCAAAGGGTACTGAACATGAGTTTTAAATTTTAAAAGCTAATGAATGGGAATTTTCCGAAAATAATCAACTGATAATTAATTAATGGGGAAATTCCTTATCAGTCCCCTTTGAGATTTAAAATTCCTCTTAAATACCCCTCGAATTATGTATTCCTTATCAGTATCGATTAGAGAATTTCTTCCTTTTCAATAACTAAAATGGTATTTTCAGCATTAAAATGACTAAAATACCCCTGTGTCACACATAAAAAAAAAAGCTAAATAAATTATTTTCACGTGAATTATACAAACAAAACTCTTTATTATACCAACAAACTTGAAATTATACCAGAAATTGATAGAAATTATACCAACTGTTTTCGATATAATACCAATAAACAACATTATTATAATTTATATAGCAAAATTGAACATATTACCAACTGAATGCTGCTGTTATACGAGAAATTACAAAACTTATAGCATCTATTCTCGTTATTATACCAATAAATAACGTTATTTTATTTTATACAGCAAAATTGGATTTATACCAACTAATTTTTGCCATTACACCAAAATTTTGGAAATTATACCATCTATTTTCGATATTATACCAATAAATAAAGTTATTTTAATATTATACAACAAAATTGATCATTATACCAACTAATTTTTGCAATTATACCATAAATTGTGAAAATTATACCACACTATTTTCGTTATTGTACCAATAAATAACGTTATTTCAATTTTATACAGGAAAATTGGACATTATACCAACTAATTTTACTATTATAGCAGAAATTGTAGAAATTATATCATCTATTTCGTTATTATACCAATAAATAACGTTATTTTAATTTTATACAGCAGAATTGAACATCAACTATTTTTGCAATTATACCATCTTTTTCGTTATTATACCAATAAATAACGTTATTTAATTTTATACAGCACAATTGGGCATTATACAAATCAATTTTGCTATTATACGATAAATTGTGGATATTATAACATCTGTTATTAATGTTCAATTATGTTGGTATAATAACGATAACAATTGGTATAATTTTCAATTTTATTTATATAAAATTAAAATAACGTTATTATGTTGGTATAAAAGAGATAACAGTTGGTATAATAATCAAACAGTTGGTACAATTTAATTTCAGGAAATGGTCATCAGTTCACTGCTTGGGGTATTAAATACACTACTTTTTGCACATGAGTACTGCAGAGAAAGAATGTTTGCTGGGATACTGAATAGGATGTTTTAATTTACAGAAGGACTGATAAGGAAATTTCCCCTTAATTAATGCAGATGAAAGTGGGAAATAGACAAGTCACCAACAGCTTTTAAGTTGTTGCTAGTAATTAATGGTGCAGTCAACTTCACATTTGGCCTCATAAGTGTCCGTTACAAACTTTATTTTCATTTTTATTTCCGTGGCAAGAAATTAACTAAAAGGTCCACTTGAGAATAAATTTAATATTTTCGTGCACCACAGTCTCTCTTTCTTTCTTCGGGAATCTACACATAAATCCCCAATAGAAAACTTTTCAGCCACTTAGGTACCTTGTCAGACATCTTTTACAGCTAGGTACCTAGTTGAATAAAAATTTTACACTTAGGTACCTAATTACCTAAGATTACCAAAATACCCTTATTAAATAGAATTTCATTTCAGCTCTTTTTTTCTCTGCAAAAATCGAGCTTCAGCTCGCCGTCGACGACGATATTCTTGCCGACCAACTTCTTCTGCTCGTGCCGGCGCCGGACAAGGATCGAAGAGCCTCTTGAACGTTGGGTTCTCGATTTTGGGGGTTGATTTTGTAAGGTAAGCTTTTCTTTTGATTAGTGTTTGGTTAATCGATTTTGGGCGTTTGTTCAAGGTTTATCCCAAATCCGGGAGCTCAATGCGATCCAAGAACTCCATATAAGAGTGGAATGTTAGGATTTGATAGTTATTGAGGCTAATCCATCGAGATTTCGGTTTTCTTTTATATAACTTTTACGACGTACCATTTCCTATGAATATTACGTACCATTGTATGTTGTTTTACCGTACCTAAATACATTATGCGACACAGTCCGATTGGACATTTATATTATGTAGTATCTTTGTGTATTTGTATTATGTACCAAGTAATCTGTCTATACGTTACCAAAATGTCCATTTATGCAGTACCAATCTAAACTATACACCGTACCATTTTAACAGGTTGCCATATTATCTGAAAATATGGCGTCTGCAAATTCGTTTGATGGCAGGACGTTATTTGCAATGTGTGAGTATAAAAGGGAGTCTTCGTTACTATTAATCAATGAAGCAACGACGCTTATCGATATATACGTATCCCTCCAAAGAAGGTGGTCTGATATCGATTCCCGGCATGACTCAATAAAGTATCAAGTTCCGTTCCAAAGTTTGTACTCGACATTGAAAGAAAATACGGATGTTTTCAATATGTATCAGCTGTTTATGCGATACAAATTTTCAATGATACCGATGAAAGTGGAACGTGCCGATGAATGTGGTACGAGTGGCCCGACGAACAGGTTTGTTTTTATTTTAAGTTGTTAAACTTTAAATTTTGGGTTTTCATATTGATGATTGATAAAATTACTTGTAGTACGGAAGAGAACGGAGAATCCGTGGAGTTTGATTTTGAAAGAAACACAGTAGATGCATGGAGTCATTGCATTCGGGGAGATGGACAAATCTTTAGGGATGCAGATGAATTTAGACGGAATTTGAAGAACTACTCCATTGCGATCCGAAGAAACTTTGTATATGCAAAGAACGAGCGTAAGAAAATCATTGCCGTTTGCAAGGATGAGACGTGCAAGTGGCGGACATTTCGCGTTCTCCCCGGTCGCCGAAAGACACGGAGGATTCCATCTCAGGTAGATAGAAGATCCAACAAGTGTAAAATATGTGGGAAATACGGACATAATCGCCGTACTTGTACAGAAGCCGTAACGACGTAGCGTCCGTATTTTCCATGTATTTTGTCATTGCTTTTGTCCCATGACCTTTTTCGGTGTTGTTTTGTATGGTCTTGGCTCACTCTTTTTCTCTAAATGATGCCTATGATGCCAGTAAGTAGAAGTTTGTTCAAATGTGTCCATAGGATATGGCTCATTGTTTTTGTCCAAATTTGATACTGTAAAGACTGCCAGTTTGGTATTGTAATTGATGCACGTTTGGTACAGTATTATATGTAAATTTGGTACTGTAATTAAGGCCAGTTTGGTACCCTACGACATGCAAGTTTGGTACGGTTATATATTACTCTTTGGTACTGTTATTAATGGCATTTTGGTACCCTAAGTCTTCATCATTTTGGTACCCTAGAAGACGTCGCTTTGCTACTGTATGCACATTTGGCATCGTAATATATGTTAATTTGGTACTGTGATGAATGCCAGTTTGGTACCCTACGACATGCCATTTTGGTACCCTACGAATATATGTTAATTTGGTACTGTGATGAATGCCAGTTTGGTACCCTACGACATGCCATTTTGGTACCCTACGACATGCACGTTTGGTACGGTTATATACTACTCTTTGGTACTGTTATTAACGCCATTTTGGTACGATAAGAAATGCAATTTTGGTACTCTAAGACATGCAATTTTGGTACCCTAAAAGAAACCATTTTGCTACTGATTAATTTGGTACGGTTATATACAACTACTTTGGTACTGTTATTAATGCCATTTTGGTACTCTAAGACATGCAATTTTGGTACCCTAAACGAAACCATTTTGCTACTGTATGCACATTTGGCACCGTAACATGTTAATTTGGTACTGTGATGAATGCCAGTTTGGTACCCTACGACATTCAATTATGGTACTGTAAGACATGCAATTTTGGTACTCTGAGACATGCCATTTTGGTACTCTAAGACATGCAATTTTGGTACCCTAAAATTAAAGTAACAACTGGTATTTAAGCCTTGACTATATTCCGTCACAAATGAAGCATTTCAGCAAGTGTTCACGTGGAAGACAAGGATTAGACATTTTTTTGATTTTTTCAGTAATGATTGCACACTTTTCTGACATTTTTCAGTGATGATTTGAGAGATTTCTGACATTTTCAGTCATGAGTTGGTCAGATTCTGACATACGAGGTATTAAATAATAAAAGTCAGCTCGTCTGACATGTCAGTGGCTTTCCTAAAATATTTCATGTCATCAGTAATTTTGGGTACTGCAACCGTTGCTGATTTGGTACGCTTTAAACCAAAAGATAGGTAACCCTACAAAGACCTTTAAGGTACGGCGTCCCTTATATATATGATACGTCGTACTAGGGTTAGTATTTTTCGAGGTCGATCGAAGAACTTTTTCATCTCGAACCACCGTAGAACAATAATATATAGTATGCAATACGTTTCAGATCAAATTCGGTGCATTAAACCCCGCACAGATGAATTAAATCTTAAAATACCAAGATTCATTGTAGTATAAGGATAAAAGCTAGAACATCTACAACATGTTTTGAATAATTTGGTGAGTGCTAGATCTGTGAACTCGGTGCGTTAGGCTTTCCTTTTTTTTCTCGTTTCGTTATTGTTCGGCATTGTGAAAATAACGCAGGACAACGCGATTCGATTAGGAATGTATTCATTTTTCGATCGTATAACAAATGATACCGTATACTTTCATATCTGGGTACCGTATATGTATAATTCTGGATACCGTCAACATGCAGGTTATGGTACTATATATGTAAATGATAAGGTACCTTACTGTACAAGATAAGCTATCTTACTGTACACGGATAAGGTACTTCATATATTCTATTTATGGTACGGGACATATACACATAATGATACGGTTAACCCGCATATTATGGTACTCCGTTAGTAAAAGATATGGTACGGCAATATGAACGACAAAGTACTTCATATCTTCTATTTATGGTACACCATATATAAACATAAGGTTACGGTTAAACTGCATATTATGGTACTGTGTATGTAAACGATATGATACGTTAATATAAAAGACAATGTACTTCATATCTTCTATTTATGGTGCGCTATATGTTTACATAATGGTACGGTTAAAGTGCATATTATGATACTCTTTATGTAAAATATAAGGTACGATCATATAAAAACATATGGTAATGCATAAAATACGGACAATCAAATAGAACTACACAACACAACACAACACCTGGCAGTAACCGTCCACACACAAAAAAAACATGCATATTATGGTACTCTTTATGTAAATGACAAGGTGCGCTAATGTAAAAGACAAGGTACTTCATGTCTTCTGTTTATGGTACGTTATATATTTATATAATGGTACGGTAAACCTGCATATTATAGTACTCTGTATGTAAAAGATAAGGTACGCTAATATAAAAAGATATGGTACTTCATAAAATACGAACAAGTCTCCAAACATAAGATAACTTAAAAGAAATAGATCAACTGGGGCCGGTTAACGAAATAGTATCACAACCGCAAAGTCTCCAAACAATATCAAAACCGCAAAGTCTCCAAAGTCTTCAGGTGCGAATATAGATAACGTAATGGTACGGTTAACCTGCATATTACGGTACTCTATATGTAAGCGATACGGTACGGTACACTTGCATAGTGATACGATGAAGCTGCAGATTATGGTATGGTATATGTAAATGAGGTACCTTAAAGTACAAGATAAGGTACATGCTGTACCACATGTACTTCATATATTATATTTATGGTACGATATATATATACCCAGTGGTACTGTTAACATGCATATTAAGGTACTCTGTATGTAAAAGTTCTTGTACGGGAATATCAAAGACAAGGTACTTCATTTCTTTTGTGTATGGTACGCCATACATTTACATAATGGTACGATTAAGCTGCATATTTTGTACTCCGTATGTAAAAGATGTGATACGGTAATATACAAACAATACAAGGTTCTTCATATCTTCTGTTTTGGTACGGTATATTAGTACATAATGGTACGATTGGGCTGCATATTATGGTACTCTGTATGTAAAGAAAAGGTACGGCAATATAAAAACCTATGGTACTGCATAATATACAGACAGATTTACAGAACTACACAACAAATGAACATCACTGAGTCATGAACAAACTCCAAACAGTCTCAAAACGGTCTCATCCCCAACTCAAAGGAAGTTAACCTACATAAACAAAGTCTCCAAACAGTCTCACAGCATACTCAAGTAACTTAACCAAACAGATCAAAAATACGGATAGTCTCATAGAACTACACAACAAAAGGCATCACTGAGTCTCCAAACAGTCTCATCCCCAAGTCTAAGAACAACTTAATGAACATAAACAACAAAGTTTCCAAACAGTCTCATCCCCATGTTGACTTCATTAGCCTCAACCTCTTCCTCTTCCATCGCATCCTCCTTGGACACATCATCCTTCCACGTCGGAACATTTGACCTTAGATCTCTTATAACCTCGTCCTTCAATCTCAACTCGGCTTCCAACCTCTTCACACGAGCACTCCACTCTAAATGAGATCCGCCAACTCCTCCATCAACCTTAACCACACATATTCATGCAACAGTTAGAAACAAAGCAAATTCTACCAATGAAACGGAGACCTTTTTATAGCTTCTTTTTTATCAGAGTTCATGCTACCCTACAAATTGCTTATGGTAGATCGAAGGCGCAGGATGACACCTGGAAGACAGCTCAGATCTGTTCCATGGAGTCATTTCTGCAAAAAAATCAAATGCTAACAAGCAGTACCATTTTTTCACACACGGGATACCGATTTGCCCAAACAAATGGTACCAAATACAGTGATAATGTAGTACCAAAACAAATTGACCCCATTCGAAAAACCCCAAATCGACCCATTCCAAAACCCCCAAATCGACAACAATCAATCAACCCATTCAAAAACACATGCACAAAGCTACCACAGTATATTGAATCATTCCAAAACAACTCTAATCGAACAACAAATCGATGTCATACGAAAAACACGCAGCTATGTTACGAATGCCACGATGCGAATGACGTACCTATTGATTTCAGAAGAGGAATACCACGAGGAAGCGAGAACCCACGACGATGAATCTGAAGCAAAACAACCACAGGTCGATTTCGGGAAGAAGGTCACGTGATTTAGGTTTGGGATGATGTATGAGTTTTTTTTTTTCATGAACGAACCATCGCTGAAATGAACCCCAGGTAAGGTAGTAATAAACCAAGTTTAGCAGGGGTAAATCCGTCAGTTAGGTACCTATCAGTAAAATAAAATTCAAGTGGGTACCTAGGTTATAAAAATGTCTGACAAGGGACTGATCTGTTTTATATTTATCAATGTAGGGATTTAAGTGTAGAAGCCCCTTCTTTCTTTCCCTTTCTTTTTTAATCTTTACGCTTCGTTCCTTCCTTCTCCACTATCCACTTCACAGACACAAACGCAAACGCAGATCCAAAGCCACTGAAGCCAATTATGAGATCAAATCGGCAAAAGCTCACCCTCAGTCAGCTCCCAACAAGAAGGTCGCCAAGATTCTCATCAGCAACACCCAACGCAGCCAATGCGAGGGATGAAGACGCCGCCGCATTGGCTCTTCCAATTCACGCGGTTGAGAACAAGTTGCCGGCCGACGACAGCGCCGGCGTTCAGTCTCTGCGCAGATCTTCACGATTTACGACCAACGTTTATAAGAAGCCCACTCCCAAGACTTGCAGCAGCGGCAAGAGCCGCCGGAAGAAACTGGTGGATTCTACTCCCATACGAAGGTCTCCAAGATTCTCGTCGGCGCCGGCATTGAGTAGTAGTACACAAGTTGTTGGGTCGAGGAAACGAGGTCGTTTCGATGGTGGTGTTGGCGATAGAATTGATCTTGAAGATTGGAAGAAGGGTCTGAGGTCGAGAGGTGAAATTAAGACACCTCAGCTTCTTGCATTGCCTGAACCTATTTCAGGTTCTGACAAATTGACAGCGACCCATGCCAGCAAAAGGGTGGATTCTTCAGTTGAAGAAAGTGGTGTTTTTAGCCTTAGGTGTTTGAGATCATGCACTGTGAAAATGCTTCTTGGAGAGAAGGACATCGACTCAGCTGTGACCAAGAAGAAGAAGAAGAAGCTTTTTGGTGAACTGAGCGTAGCTGTTAGTGGGAAGAGGTCTCAGAAGTCAACAGATTTGGCAGTAATGGAATATCCTGAAGTTTCAGAAAAGGGGATAATTAGAACGTCTCAGACGCTGATTGAGGACAACACGCCTGAGTCTATAACTGCTGAGACACCGCAAGAAAAATCAGCGAAGAAAAGTTTAACGGAAAGCTCTGCAATTGATTGCTTGACCAATAAAGATCCTTCTTTGGATGAATTTTTCGAGTCCCAAGCCAAAAGACGTGTGGAATTTGGTGATGGTGATGTTTCAAAGAATAGGATGAATGAGCTCAAGGTAAACGATGTCAAGAATGACACTGTTAGAGGTATACCTAATTCGAATCGCAAAATGAGTGGTAAGAAGACATTAAGATCGTGTCAGGAGATAAAAGAGGAGATTGTTGAATGTCGTTTCAAAGGGGTGCCTATTGCACAAGAAGTGGCTGAGCAAAGATGGAATTGGCGATACGAATTGAAGGTATATTCTCATCTGTTCTATTATAATCAATTGTATTGCTTTAGTTTGTTGCTACATTGTTTGTGTGTATCTTACATTTGATATCGAAAAGTCTCTAATGGATTGTTTTAGCTTTCTGTTTTCTTTCTTGTTAATATTGGTCAAGTGAATTAAGAAAATATGTCAGTAATAGATTTCTGACTTGAGTTGACATTTTGAATTCGACAGAGACAACGAAAGGGTGACAAGGGCTGGAAACTGAAGTGAGTCGTTATGAGGTTTGTTGTCAACGTGGTAACATATCACGTCCTATCTTGTGTTTCATATTTACTATGCTTGATAACTGTACAGTGCTGACGAAGAAGATGAGATCATACTTAATGTGAGTTGCCATTATGCTCAAGCCATAGTTGGTAAGACAGTTCTTAATATCGGCGATTACGTACACGTGAAGGTGATTTGCTTTTTTTTTTTTTTATCCATCTCCTTTATTGTCTGAACTGCATTATATATATCTGGCCAAGAACAAAAGTGATTTGGCTTATTACTTATAAATGTTGCAAGATTGATGTGTCCTAAGCAATTACTTTAGGGCGATGGAGATAGGAAACATATTGGGAAAATCTTGGAATTTTTTAAGACGACTGAGGGAGAAGACTATTGCAGGCTTCAATGGTTCTTCAGGGCTGAAGATACAGTCAGTTTTTTTTGTCTTCTTAGTTATTACCAGTTTGGTTCTTGTGATTTTGTTTCCTATGGACGGACTGTTTTTCATCAGGTTTTGAAAGACGTTGCTGCTTCATTGCATGACAAGCGGCGCATTTTCATCTCCGACTTAATGAATGACAACTTGTTAGATTGCATCATCTCAAAAGTCAATGTTGTAAGAGTACATCCTAAGGTATACTCCATCACTTTCAAATGTCCTAATGGTATATTTCCTCTATTGTCTTTCTTAAATTTCATCTTCTTTGTTTTCTCTGCAGCAATCCCTTAAATCAATCTCCCTAAAGTCCCCATCTTCATATTACTACGATATGGAGTACTGTGTGGATTATTCCACATTCCGTACTCTCAGTCCTGGTAATTTCATTGTTTCTTTATTCCAAGGATTTTGTTGTTACCTATCTACTATGTTAGTATTGACAAATCATTCCAGAATATATACATATATATATATATATATATATATAATCTTCATTCAGAAGAATCTATGGAGAGGCAGAGATCATGGTTATCCTCAGAGCTACCATTTAAACGTGATTTAGCATTATTAGATCTGTTCTGTGGATGCGGCGGAATGTCCACTGGCTTATGCCTCGGCGCCCAAATCTCTGGTTTCAATCTTGAGACAGTAAGTATTAGTAATAATTATTCAACTTTTTACCATCCATAATAAATATTACTATGTTAATGAGATTTTTATCCAGGTTATGAGCATTGTAAATTATAATATATATTTGTGTTTCAGAAATGGGCAGTGGATTACAATAGCCCTGCGTGTGAAAGCCTGAGACTTAACCATCCAAAAACGCACGTAATCTAATATAAAACTAGTCTCTTACACTGCCGATAGCTTTGTGTTGTAATTATCAAACATAATAAAATAATTCAGGTTAGGAACGAATCGGCGGAGGATTTTCTGCAACTTTTGAAGGAATGGCAAAATCTCTGCGAGGTCCATCGGCGTGATATAGAAAAAGGCGATATCCATACAGTTGAAGAGGAATATCAATGTGGTGGTGATTCATCTTCTGAAGAGTACGAAGTGTCGTCTTTAGTCGATATTTGCTATGGAGATCCCAACGAAAACGGCAATCGAGGAATACATTTTAAGGTGAATGATAAGATAGATTAATCAACCAGCTGTTTGACAGAATTTAATTATTTACGTTTCATTACTCATCTGAAAAGAAGTTCGATTTCATTTCATCCTCCTACTATTAATTATAATATATATATATATATATATATATATATATTATATATATATATATAGGTCCGTTGGAAGGGATATGCAACCGATGAGGATACATGGGAACCAATTAAGGGGTTGAGGTTAGCACCAGTTCTCTCTCTCTATATATTATATATATATATATATATATGTATACTAGTTTTATGTCGGTGTATTGCACGGGTGTAAAATATGTATAACTAATATAACATTCTTGTATAATAATAATAATTATATAAGTGAAATGGTTTGAAGTGAAAATAAAGTGTTTCCCACTTTGATGGTGGGCGATTTTTCCATTATTTTTTATTTGTTTAATATAATGAAATGGATACATTTTTCAAGCAGAAACAAACTACATTTCATTTTAGCACCTTATATGGGCACATGTTCATGTGGCACCGATTCGTGCCATTTTAACATCCCACATTGACATCTAAGGTTATGTCGTCTTTATTATCACTTATAGGTGACATTAATCGACATTTCGCATGCTGATGTGATAAATTAACGCGATATATTTCATTGACACGTAAAATGTTATGTAAGACGTCAATTTGCCACATCAGCATCTATATGTCAATTAATGGCACCTAATAGGTGTTAATTAAGACGACATAACATTAAATGTCGATGTGGGATGTTGAAATGGCACGAATCAGTGTCACATCAACAGGTGCCCACATAAGGTGCTCATATAAGGTGAACACCATAAAATTTCTCATTAAAGTAAATATATATATATATATATATAAATATAATTGAAAAAAAAAACTTTTTGCAAATATATCTATCTCCTCCTGCCAGTAATTGCAAAGGGAAGATAGAGGACTTTGTCGTGAAGGGGTTTCAATCAAGAATCTTACCACTACCAGTAAGCAAGCATTTTTCACTACCATCTTCCTTTCTTATCTTACATGTTGTAAATTAATTCTCAAAAAACAGGGTGACGCCGACGTCATCTGCGGCGGCCCCCCATGCCAAGGCATAAGCGGCTTCAACCGGTACAGAAACTTCGATTCCCCTCTGAGTGACCATAGGAACCGCCAGATCATCGTCTTCATGGATATCGTCGAATTCCTACAGCCCAAATACGTCCTAATGGAGAACGTCGTCGACATCATCAAATTCGACGGCGGCTCATTAGGACGGTACGCACTCAGCCGACTCGTGGGAATGAGTTACCAGTCGAGGATGGGGACGATGGCCTCGGGCTGCTACGGGCTACCCCAATTCCGCCTCCGCATCTTCATATGGGGGGCCCACCCGACCGCCTCCCTCCCTCGATTCCCACTCCCGTCCCACGACGTGATCCTCCGCTACGGCCCACCCCTCGAGTTCGGCCGAAACCTCGTCGGCTACGAGGAAGGACAACCTCGTAGCTTGGAAAAGGCGATGGTACTCAAAGATTCAATCTCTGACCTCCCGAGGGTCGGGAATGACGAGTCGCGAGAGGAGATGCCCTACGACAGGCCGCCCGAGACCGACTTCCAGCGCCACATAAGGGAAGGTTGTCGGGTTCTGACAGATCACAGGCCGTTGCAGTTATCGGAGCACGAGCATTTGCGTGTTTCCCATATCCCGAGGAGGAAGGGGGCCAACTTCCGGGACCTTCCTGGGGTGGTGGTGGGCCCGGACAACGTGGCCCGGCGGGCTCCGGGAGTGGAGCCCGTTCTGCTGCCATCGGGGAAGCCGCTGGTGCCCAACTGTGCACTTTCGTTCGAGCAGGGGAAGTCGAAGAGGCCATACGGGAGGCTGTGGTGGGACGAGACGGTGTCGACGCTTGTGACGTTTCCGCACGTGAGGTCGATGGCGATGCTGCATCCGGAGCAGGATAGGACTCTCACCGTGCGGGAGTACGCGAGGTTGCAGGGGTTTCCGGATCTTTACGGGTTCTGCGGCACGATCAAGGAGAGGTATTGTCAGATCGGGAACGCGGTTTCGGTCCCCGTTGCTCGGGCTTTGGGGTATGCGCTTGGGACGGCGTGGAAGAAGGCAGGCGGGGATCCGCACGAAGAGCCCTTGATGGTTCTGCCGGCCAAGTTTTCGTCATGAGCCCTTCTTTTTCCAATGGCGATACAAGCGACGTGGTGTTTAATTCGACTCTTTAACAGTATTTGCTTAGTTTGGAAACATGTATTTTAACTGCCGATTCACTTTTTAGGATCATTCACTTTCAGAGGATTGCGGCTTATGCAAAATTGGGTGGGACGACAATAATGTTTTTTTTATCCATAGCTCGGGATTATGATTCTTGGTTTATGCGATTGATTATAAGTTTTTTCAATAATTATACAACTGAGCGGAAGCGAGTAGTTGTTGTCAAGTTAAAGAACTCGTCCTTGAGATTCACAAAGACGTAACAGAAACTCGAACTTTTATGAATAAATCTAAATGAATCGAAACTAATTATGGACATAGGTATTTATAGAAGAAAATATATTAAATCTAGATAATATCCTACCCAATATTATTCAAATCTCATTAAATATAGCAAATAATATCTAACCATATCTTATTCAAATATCCTTAATTATCTCAACCAAATCTTGCTATTTGTCTCCTTGTCCTGCATCAGTCTCCCCCACTTGAAAAGAACTCGACCTCAGAGTTATACTATGGATAAAGCACAAGCACTTCATCAGACGGATGATACTCAAATAGATCAGACACGTTGAGTGTCAAAGAAATGTTCAGATCATCTGGTAAATCCACCGCATATGCATTATTTCCCACCTTCTTTACGACTCGGCATGCCCGTACTTTTAGTTTTTCATGTTATTAGAGCACCAGCTGGAAATCTAATCTCGCACAAGTGAACCATCACCAACTCACCTACCTCGGACTCTTTTGACCTACGATGTTTATCAGCGTCACACTTATATTTATTACTGCAATTTCTAAATTTTGTCTGAACTTCATCTCGCACAACCTGCACACGCTTTCTCGTATTATCCGTAAGAACACTATATCCTAGGAGCTTTGGTTACGATACAATATCAGGGAGAGAATTGCATAGTTAACTTTTAAAATTTCAATTGCAAAACTAGTTAATTTTTTAACACTACTGCAAAACTATTCAATTTTTCAAATTTAATTATTGTTATTTTCTCTTTTCATTGCAAATTGAATTCAAAATTTTCACCATTATTATGTTACATTATCATATAAATTGATAATAATTATATTTCAACCCCAATATTTTTTCAAAACTTGAAGCCCTATAATATGTAAACTTAGGGAAGCATATTCAATCGGTTTTCGGTTCCCGGTGAATTGTTGGTTCCTGTTGAACCAAACCCTCGGACGTTAACTGGGCGGTGGTATCCACAATTTAACGATTTTGGATCGGCTAAGCCGTTTTCGGTTTCGTTCCCAAACCGTTAATTTTGATTTTTCTTTTCTTATGAATTTTATTTATTATTCCATTACCAATCGAAAAATAATATTTTTTAATGTAAGAGAATCAAATCGAATTTAGAAATTTAGGGACATACGAGAGAAAAAGTGCTGCGGAAAAGAAAAACAAAATAAGTCCCCGATATTTACTAGCAAAAACAAGTTAAATAAGTAATAGAACCGTTGAATAAAATACAACGAAGGATAAAAAGTATTAAAACATATATTAGAGAGATTTTACCACGATTTGGATTGAAAGAGTTGAATCGGCGTGGGGTGCGTGTGTTACTGACGGAGGTTTGGGGGCTCCCTCTTTATCCCAAAATCATCTCTCTATTATTTCTCATACACAAGCACACCTTACTATGTGTTAGGATTTTAGTATTTATACCACAAGTTGTTATAATACTTGGGCCCTTGTAAGCCCATTACAACTAAAAGATCACTAGGCTCTACAAAATTAAATCCTAGTTCAATTAAATAAATTACAAGACGAAGATAAACTAATCTAATTGAACATAATAAATTAATCCTATCAATCTTCCCTTTGTGCTCAATTTGTAATTGAGCGCTTGTTATCTTGATATTGTAAAAATGGCGTCCTATGTTCTCGAAGAACACTTATCAAGGTTGCGTCGGTGGAAGCGTATATGTGCGTGCTCTTCTTCAATTATCTCCTCCTTTGCCTTGTCTTTTGACCTCTTCTTTATGAGATCTTCATGTTCACCATCTCTTGAACTTCTCTTCTCGGAAGGTATTCGAAGTTGCTTGCCGGATCTTCTCTTTTCGTGTTCTATCTCTCACTTCGATAGTCACAACTCCCCCTACATTTATTCAACCTTGTGTTGGGATTGGTGAGTTCTCTTTAAATTTGGAGAGCGTACACAAGGCGGATCTTCTCTTTTTGTGTTGGAGCTCTCCCTCCACTAGTCGCAACTCCCCTACATTTGTTCAACCTTATGTTGGATTGGAAGTTCTCTTTAAATTCTTAGAGGCGTACACAAGGCAACAACTTTGATCTTTGAAGTCCGTGGTGTTCGCTTGATGCTTTGATGATGCTTTGAGGATTTAGCGTTTCTAATTTATCTTGCATTTTCGTCGGGGTATTGCTCCCATTTTGTACACCTCACGAAGATCAAGTTTGGGGAGATCGTCACGCGATAGGTCAAAATGGAGCATCGTCTTTGGCAAGAGATCACGTCCTCGTGACATAGAGATGGAGTTTATTGGTACCCAGTGTAGAATATCATTTCTAATTGTGCTTTGATTTATTAGCTGTCTTCGTCGATTGGGGCTTTTATTGTATTTGTCCTTAGTTTAAGACTTACTTGTTATTTATACCAAGTATGTTTGGTATATAAATAGATGTACAAGCATTGTGCTTAAAGAGAAGATTTTAGAAAGTGATCCGAAAGGCTTGCAATTCGATTTCTAGAGAGAGAAACACATGAAATCTTCTCACTCTAAGCAAAATTCTCTCTCGAGCTCTCAACGAAGGTTTTTCGATCGAAACTCGTTTCTCATTAATTCTAATCGATAACCTTAGAATTCATGTCTAGGATCATAGAGTTGATAAATTAGGACCTAACAATTGGTATCAGAGCAGATTCGTTCTCTTTTGAATCAAAATTGTTAGAATTCGGATCGAAATTTAATTCTGAAACTGTTCCGTGCGAAGAACAGTTTTGGCCCGAAAACGAATTTCGATCTGATTTGCTTAATTCTGTGCTTAATTGGTTTGAATTTGATGTTTATGTGCTTGTTTAAGTGATATACATTGATTGGGATTAGATTCGTAGCTGTTTGAACTTCATTTTAGCAGATTTGATTTGATCTGAGAAGTTACTGTTCACGCGAAAAACAGTTTGAAAACGTACTGATTTTGCTCAAATTCGATATAACGCGTTCAGTGTTAATTGTATTCTGTGATTTTTTGCGATAATCTCAATTTTTCTCGCTAGGTTCTTCGATCAGATTAATTTCTCGATCGAAAAACTCGGCGCGAAATTTTTTCTCGATCAGAATACAAAAAGTCAGACTTAAAGTCGTCTTTACCAAGAACGACTTTAGTAGAAAAATTTCTCGAGCATTACTAAGCGAAAATCTTTTTCGACGAAGATCAATTTTGACCTTTGCGCGCACAAAACTTTCCGTCGAAAAACATTTTCGGTCAGACTTTCTAAGTTTAAGTAAGGGAAAATCATTTGCGTACGAGAAACGTTTCCAGTCAACGAATTTATTTTGACTTAGCGAGAAATAAATTCACGATTAAGAAATTTTTCTCGACCAAAAGATTTCGAACATTTTTCTCGCTCGTAAAATTTTTTCGCTGAAAAAAAAAACTTTCTCGCACGAGAACAGTAACCAATACGTTTTATCTCGACGCAATTATTCTCGATCAAACTCTAAAGATTGAATCGAAAATAATTCTCGACTGCTTTAATATCAACGCTACTAACTGGTTACTACTTGTGAAGCACGCAACATCAGTCCAAATTATCAAAACAACAAAAGAAGATCCTTCATCAAGTCTAGAAGATAAAATGGATGCCTACTCAATTGGAAACGACAATCGCCCCCCGATACTCGAGAGGCGAATATACAGTTTGGAGAAGTCGATTTCTAAATTTTATCGAGCTAAAAGAACAAGCAGAAGACCTTTTCTCATCACTTGAGCAAGGTCCAGCTCAGTTCTTGGTAAATGTGCCCGGTGACAACACTGCTAACCCTCCAATTCCTGCCTCTAGGCGACTGAAAGAGCTAGGGAATATACTGCAGAGGAAAGAGTGAGAACTAAAGCTGACCTGATAGCCAAAATCACTCTTATGCAAGGGATCCCAAATGATATCTATCGGCAGATCGATAGTATCCCAACAGCTAAGGGAATGTGGGACGAGCTGTATAAGATGATGCAACGAACGGAAGTCGGTATCAAGGCTAAGAAGGCAAATATTCTCACAGCTTACGACTCCTTTAGAGCCAAACCGAGGAGTGCTTACATGATCTCTACCAAAGATATCTCACACTCTTGAATGAGATGAGGAAAATTGAAATCACTAAGACAAACATGGAAATTAACATTCGATTTCTTTCCTCTCTGCCCTCAGAATGGAAGAGATATGCACTCTAATCCAGCAGAATAAAGATCTTGAGGAGTTGGATATCCACGTCATGTTTGACAATCTCTCCCAGCACGAGGAAGACATTAGCGAGATTCAGAAAGAGCAGAAGGGCAAGCTTATCGACGACTCTGTTGCCCTAGTCTCGGAGAAGAGAACCTCAAAACCACGAAAAGAGAAAATCATCAAGCCTCTGTTAGGATCCAGATATTGGGCTTCGCCATTATATCACAAATATTTAGTATATTAAGCCCAATATGCATTATGGCCCATTTAATATTGCATTTATATTGTATTCATCAGCTATCAGACGGAAGCAAATACAATCATGTTAATTCTATCCTCTTCTTCGATCAATCTTCCTCCTCTACTCTGCTTCTCAACTCCAGATCGTTCGATCTTCTCTTCTATATCTCATCTTGTTATCTTCTCGTTTCTCATCCCAACTTCTCTATTCTCATTCCCCTCTATCTAAATTCATTCAAATATAACACATATTAGCACGCTCAAAACATGTTCGATAAAATTACTGAGTAAGAAACGGCTTGATAACGGACGGGATCTTACAACGTGGTATCAGAGCAGTCGAACCTCGGCCAGAGATTTCAGCGATGGTGATTAATTGGATCGAGCCGCCTCACATCTTCGATGGAACGAATGTGATAGATTGGGTAGAGAAATGCAATCAATTCTACGCATTAACGACCCTCACTGATGTTGAGCGAATCAAGGTCGTCTACCTCTACGTCGAAGGCAAGGCTCTCGAATGGTACGGCGAGTACGTTGAAGGTAAGGACTCTTTAACTTGGAATGAGTTCGTAGAAGCTATAATTGACAGATTTGAATCTATTGAGCTGTCGAGTGACGTTTCATTGCTTGAGGCTGATTCGTTGATGATTGATGATGAGTGTAGTGAAAATTCTATCATGGTTGAGGCTAACTTGTTGCTAGCCGAGGTTGATCCGATTGTGATTGAGGATGGACAGATGATGCTTGTTATGGAATCAATATTGACGGTGGAAAAACTAGTGTTGGTTGGCGAAGATTCATCAATGTTTGTTGATAAGGAGCCTATGTCATCGATATTGATTCATGAGTCGGTGTTCGTTAATAATGAGTTGGTGTTGACTACTAATGACTTGTCAACGATTGAGGTTGAACAAAAAACAAATATTATTGAACCGGTCGTGATTGAGGTGGAACTGGTGATGCTTGAGGATGAAACGATGCTTGCTGATGATGATACGCGCGGGATGGCTGCAAAGCTGTGTGGCATGGCAGCAGCTATAACAGACCGAAGGCATGTGAATATCGAGCAGTTGCACGTTAAGAAGGGCCCTAACTTGCCGTTCGACCGGGGACGGAGGTATGTTGCGCTGCTGCCAAATGGGTATGCTGTTTTTGAAGAACATTTTCCCTACTATGCTGATAGTATTGGAGCAATGTTGGCTTACATATCAGACAGGGACCTTAAGAGAAGAACTGTTGTGCAAAATTTTCCATTTGACCGAGGACGTCGGTGCGCTTTTGAAAGAGCCAAGTACCATTTACATCAATGCGTTGTTGAAAGAGCCAAAGTATGTCCATCAACTGAAGGAAATCTGCAGCGACGCAGCACACTAATTGCTCAAGGTCCATCATGGAAGTATTGGCCTTTCGATCGTGGAAAAAAGATGCACATGCAATGGAGATGCTCGTGCTATCGTGTTGGACATTATCCCACTAAGTCGGCTCGCACATCCTCGAAGACGAGGATGTCTTCAACGGGAGGGAAATGTTAGGATCCAGTTATTGGGCTTCGCCATTATATCACAAATATTTAGTATATTAAGCCCAATATGCATTATGGCCCATTTAATATTGCATTTATATTGTAATTCATCAGCTATCAGACGGAAGCAAATACAATCAAGTTAATTCTATCATCTTCTTCGATCAATCTTCCTCCTCTACTCTGCTTCTCAACTCCAGATCGTTCGATCTTCTCTTCTTCTATATCTCTTCTTGTTATCTTCTCAGTTCTCATCCCAACTTCTCTATTCTCATTCCCCTCTATCTAAATTCATTCAAATATAACACATATTAGCACGCACACAACATGTTCGATAAAATTACTGAGTAATACACCGCTTGATAACGGACGGGATCTTACAGCCTCTTACCCCTCAGAGTCTGAAGATGAAACAGATTCAGACTTGGAGCCTAACATGAAAGCGCTGTGAAAGCAGTTGGCATTAATTGGAAAAATAATGAGCAAACAATACTTCAAAAAGAAGTCCTCATCATCGGCCAATCGACGTAGGACCTCAAGCACAAAGAACAAAGAACGTGCGCCTGAGACTGCCGAAGTCAAGACCATTAAAGAACCAACCAAGTGCTTTAACTGCGGGAAACCTGGTCACTATGCCAGAGAATGTACTCTCCCAAAGAAGAGAGACGCTAAGTACTACTCCAAAAAGCTTCAACTCACAAAGCAGAAGGAAGCTGGAGTAGCTCTAATGGCAGAGCAAGACCACTGGCTCGAGGATACATCTAGCTCAGAGGAAGAGAATCTTGCCCTCATGGCCCGTCTGGACAAGGATTCTGACGCCAAAACCACCAACCAGACGGACGAAGACCAAGCATCCGAATCTTCTCGGGAGGTAGTTTCTCCTTCCACATTATTACCATGTTAGAATCGTATCAATTAGCATACACTAACATGAAACATGAGCAGAAAAGCACAGAGGAAGTAGAGAAGAAACTAGCTAAGTCTCAGGAGAAAATTACTAGTCTCAAATCAGAACTTAGGAGCTCTAGTTCAAAAATAGAAGAACTACCTGAGAGCTTAAGACTTAGTGAGACTAGGAACCTTCAAATAAAGAAACCTCCAATAGAGACACATGATTTAAAGATTGAGGAACTAGAAGACATGCTAGAAAATAACTATAATTGCTTGATTAGAAATCTCAATGAGAAAGCTAATCTCAATTGTAGGATAACAGAAGCTACTTCTAAGATCACTAACCTAGAAGACCAATTAGATAGATCCAATGCTAAGGTTTGTGAACTTACGAAAGAACTTGACACCTGTCAAGCCGCCAAATTAACGGTGGAAAATAATTTTGCTCTATTGGGGGAAGAACGTATGAAGCTATACGCAAAAGTGAAGAATTAGACGATCTTCTTACACGAAGGGGACAAACTGAACAAACCATTTTCTTAAATTAACACAAGGATATAGATTTCTATAATCCCATTGAAGGCTTAGGATTCACTAACCCCTGTGTTTTAAAGAAGAAAGAAACTTACGATATAAAATACATGGGTTTAGGCGTAAACACTCTTATGAACTTTACTATAGTAGAAGATCTAGGTGCTTTAGAGTTAGCTTCCTCCATCTCAAAAGCCATCATTCACGCATCTTCTTCAAATAAAAATATCATTCTGAAAAGCGTGAAGAAAGAAAGAGCGACTTCAAAAGATTAGAAAATTGAAAATAATCTGATAAATTCTAACTCTAATCCTGCTTTGCTTACGTCTACAAGGAGCGTAGGGCCGGCACTAGAGTCGAAGGCGAGAGTGTCTAGAATAAAAATAGAGAAGGAGTCCATAGATTTGAATGCCTCTAAAAATATGTCTTCTTCTGTTAAAATAAAAGACACTCGTAGAAATAAAAGAGTTGTTTCCTCTCTCAAAATAATTGCTTCTACTTGCTCCTTAAAGCCTACCACATTTAGAAGCACTAATTTCGAAGTAGGCTCTACTGCAACCATAAAAATTGATCATTCTAAGACAAATGCCTCAAGGATGACCCGTAGGAAACAAGATCCAGCCATAAAGAAAGCGTAAGTTGCTATTCATGCTTGTTCTCACCTAAGGTATCCCGTTAAGATCGAATCCCCCAAGCACCTTAGGAGATTATCCAACGAAAAGATCTTTTCCATGCTGAAGCCTACTAAAGCATTTGTCCGCGCTGAAATTAATCTTCCATGTAAGCTTCAACCTAAAAGGGTTCCTAAATCCCCGCCTAACAGGACGAAAGCCGTAAAGGCCAAGTCTTCTCCAAAGGGCACACCAAATCAACTTCGAAGAAGATGACTTGGCTGTTAAAACTTCTACTAACACTAATTTAGGAATCATATCTGAACCTATATATAAATCTGCTAATCTGAGAGGACCCATTTATAAATGGGTACCTAAAGCTCTCTAATTGTTTTTGCAGATCCATCATGTGTGGTACCTCGACTCGGGTTGCTCCATACACATGATGGGAAATCAAGAACTGCTGAGCAACTACCAAGACCGACCGAATGGCAAAGTCAGATTTGGGAATAACGACTCCGCCCCCCTTCTAGGATTTGGGGACATCATTCTGAAAAATCTGGCGATAAAGGATGTCTCTTACGTCGAAGCTCTCCGCCATAACTTGTTCAGCATAGGCCAATTCTGCGACAATGGATTCCAGGTGGTCTTTCTTGCTGATCGGTGCAGAATATTGGACAGTCAAAACAACGAACTCCTCCAACGACTTTGAGAATCCAATCTTTACACGATTAATCTGACGTCCGTGCGGACCACAACAACTGTTTGCCTCATCTCCCAGATTACAATACAGAGGAACAGCCTATGGCATCAACGTATGTCTCATCTAAACATCAAAGCTCTTCAACGACTTACAACGAAAAAGTTGGTTCACGGTCTTCCAACCATAATTCTACAAAAAGAGCATCAATGTTCGGCATGTCAACTAGGAAAAATGAAGTGGGCATCTCATCACATCAAACTAGTTGCCGCTACTTCACGTCCTTTGGAATTGCTACACATGGATCTCTGGACCTATGCAGACTTAGTTATCGTTGATGATTATTCTCGCTACACATGGACGAAGTTCCTCCGAACTAAGGATGAGAACGGGGACTTGATAATCAATTTTGTGAACGCTACTCAGAATTTGCTGCAACAAACCATGCAAGTGATCATAACGGACAACAGCACTGAGTTCAAGAACAAGCATCTCAGTGATTTTTATCAAAAGCTTGGGATTAGTCAGCAATTCTCAGCCGCCAAGACATCTCAACAAAATGGGGTTGTCGAAAGGAAGAACCGAACTCTAGTGGAAGCCGCACGCATGATGCTGATTCATTCCGGCCTCCCACACTTCCTTTGGGCTGAAGCAGTAAATACCGCCTGTTTCACTCAAAACAGGATGGTGGTTCACAAGCTCTTCGACAAGACTCCGTACGAGATCATTAACAAGCGAGTACCCAACATCTCCTCTTAAAGGTCTACGGGTGTAAGTGCTTTGTGGCGAACGACAGAGAGCAACGTGCTAAGTTCGACCCTAAAGCATTCGAAGCCACATTCGTCAGGTATTCATCAACTTCAAAGGTGTACCGACTATACATCAAGTCCAATCATACAATCAAAGAAAGCTACAATGTCACTTTCCACGAAGTGGCAGATATGGCTCCTGCACACCTCAGTTAAGGACCCGTGCCAAACCAATGGCTTCTGAATACGACAGTTCAGAACCCATAATCACTGGTGTGTTGGCACAAAACCAACAGAGGATGGCAACAACTCAGGACTCAATGTCAGAGCTCTTAGACTTGCGTTGGAGGAATTGGACTCTCTCTTTGAGCCCGTATATCGGCCAAACACCATTACTGTTACACCGTTAGTGGATCCCCCACTCGACGAGGCCAATGTACCAAGCTCTTCAAATGTCCCTACCTCACCCGATTCAGAATCACCACAGAACACTGAAGAACCTACCATAGTCAATGAGGAAGTCTCATCAGAATCGCTCAATTCAAGTGCAGAATCAGACTTACCTCAACCTAATGAACAACTTGAGATAACTGAAAATTTCAATCTACAAATGGCCGATGAAACTACTTCAGCTCTGCCACATGAGTGAAAGTGGACTCGAGCACATCTGGTTGATAAGATCATTGGTGATCCTTTGAGTAGAGTACGAACACGTCATCAACCTAGTCTCTTCAGTTGCTTCTTAAGCCAAAGTGAGCCAACCAAGGTAGCAGACGCACTAAAGGACCCGGATTGGGTAATAGCAATGCAAGATGAGATAAAACAATTCGAGCGTCTTCAGGTGTGGACCTTAGTACCCTGTCCGCATGGGTATTTAAGAACAAGAAGAATGAAGATGGGGAAGTGATCCGGAACAAAGCAAGGCTGGTTGCGAAGGGATACAATCAACAGGAAGGCATTGACTACGACGAGACCTATGCTCCTGTTGCCCGAATCGAAGTCATCCGCTTTTTCTTGGCTTATGCAGCTCACAAAGAATTCAAAGTCTACCAAATGGATGTTATGACCGCCTTTCTCAATGGCGTGTTAAAAGAGGAAGTCTATGTAGCTCAGCCAGAAGGCTTTGTTGATCAAGATCATCCAGAACATGTCTATCGATTGGATAAAGCTCTCTACGGACTAAAACAAGCTCCTCGCGCTTGGTATGATGTCCTGAGCGATTTCCTCGTAAAATCTGGATTCATCCGAGGAACAATCGATACGACCCTCTTCATAAAATGGCAAGACACAGACTTGATGGTCGTCCAAGTTTATGTAGACGACAATATCTTCGGATCAACGAATCCACGGCTATGCAAGAGATTTGGAGATTTGATGAAGAGCAAATTCGAAATGAGTCACATGGAAGAGATGCAATTCTTCTTGGGACTTCACGTAAGGCAGCTCGAAGATGGCATCTTCATAAGTCAGACCAAATACATCAAGGACATCCTGAAGGAGTTTCATCAAGATCAGAGCAAGCCACTCAGCACTCCTATATCAACAAGCTGCAGATTGGACGCCGATACCACTGGAAAAGCGGTTGACATCATCCTTAGCATCATCGGCTCTCTTCTTTATCTCACCTCGAGCCGGTCGGACATCATGTTTGCCACATGTCTATGTGCCCGTTTCCAAGCCGACCTCAAAGAATCTCACATGCTCGCGATTAAGCGGATTCTTCGCTACCTAAAGGGCACCTCGACCTTAGGTTTATGGTATCCTAAGGGCGCAAATTTCAAATTAATTGGCTATACTGACGCTGATTATGCAGGTTGCCGAATGGACAGGAAAAGCACGTCCGGTGGCGCATAATTTCTAGGCGAAAAGCTCGTCTGCTGGTCATCAAAGAAGCAGAACTGCGTTTCAACATCGACGGCCGAGGCCGAATACGTCGCAACTGCCAGTTGTTGCTCGCAAATGCTATGGATGCGGACTCAGCTTCGCGATTATGGGTACAATTTAAATAATATACCCATTTATAGTGATAGCCAAAGTGCCATTGTGATTACGTGTAATCCTGTTCATCATTCACACACAAAACACATAGACATTAGATATCACTTTATAAAAGATCACGTAGAAAAGGGCACGATTGACATGTATTTCGTGAACACGGAGTATCAACTAGCTGACATTTTCACCAAGGCATTGGATGAAAAACGATTCCTATTTCTTGTCGCAAAATTAGGCATGTTGAACCTCCCGTGATATGTGCTCTACTTGATTTTCTGTGCATTCATATGCTCTATGCTATGTGTTTTCTATACGTCAATGACATATCTTGCGTGCAAATTAAATAATAATAATAAAATATAATAGAATAAAGAAAATCCAAAAATATTATATATATACTTATCATATTAGGGGAATGAAGATATTCTTTAGGATGCTTTGATCTAAGTCACAAATATGTTTCCCCGACAAACGACTGATTAATTGCTTAATTTTGTCAGTCTAAGTCACTTTCTTGTGTCTCAAAAGTCTTTAGTTTGCTCCACTAGACACAAAGTCAGTTTACATATGTGAGGATTCTAGCCTTTTTCCATTTTTTTCTTTGGATCTATTCTCGAGCGAGTCGCACATCAATTGCTTGTCTTAACTAGTGATTCTTGGACTCATACTCGCCTAGCTTTAGATTGTTAGGAAGATGATAAGGGCATCTAGAAAATTCCTCACTCGGCCCTATAAATCTTTTATCCTTTACCTTAACTCCTAGTCATCCAATTTGAGCTTTCTCCAACTTCCTTTCCTTCATTTGAAAACCCTTTGAGCCTTCAACCGACTATCTAAACTTTCGATGGGTTGTTTAATCGAGAAAAGGAGGGGGAGAAAAACGAGACGAAAAAGAAAAAGATGACAAAAGAAGGCATTGCTTAACGCACAAAAAGTAGACCAAAGGAACCTGCCTTCCGACTATCTACATCACAAATTCTTAGAAGGTGGCATGGATCCTGCTGTGAACTTCTCCGTCGATAATCTCGTACGCTCGTCAGAACGGCTGGAAAGAGGAGCACCTCGAACTGAACTTCTCCAACGATAACCGTGAATTTCTCCAAATCGATAATCTCTGAAACCTCTCTAGGGAATAAGAGAAGAGGAGCACGGTATCGGCCCGAGAACCAACAAGAAGAACTTCGCCTACGGTAATCTCCTTGTTAGGTCCTAATTTATCAACTCTAAGATCCTAGGCATGAATTCTAAAGGAATCGATAAGAATTGTGGAGATTGAGATTTCGGTCGAATTCTTGGAGAGCTCGAGAGAGAATTTCGAGTAGTGAGAGAAGATATTTGCTGTTTTTCTCTCTAGAAATGGAATTGCAAGCTTTTCGGATCAATTTCTAAAATCTTCTCTATAAGCTCAATGTTTGTACATCTATTTATACCAAACAAGCTTGGTATAAATTACAAACTAAGTCCTAAACTAATGACAATTATACATCAAGCCCCTAATGTAATACCCGGGTCCCGTGCGTAAGTTGGCCAATAAATTTGCATGCATATTATGTGACTATATGATTTCATATTCAGTATTTATTAATTTTGTGCTTACATGATATCTAACATTATTTGGAAATTAGGTATGGAGTTTTAGAAATTTTGAAAAGAGAATTTCGAAATATTATAATTTCGGAAACTTAGGGTTTCGTTTTGGATAATTTCAAAATTTTAGGGTGTTGAAATGTTGGTGTGAGGTGGTTTCGATATTTATAAAAATGTTTATATGGGATCTTGAGACTTGTTTTGTGGGATTTCGAAACAAATGTCGATATGTGTCTTGTGAGGTTGAGCATCTTGAATAGGATATCGAAAATAATGATGAGATAGTTGTGTGTGAGGGGATTTCGAAATCTCTTAGTAATAAGTTTGAACTTATCTAATGATAGCATTGAAATGACGTTGAACCATGGCTAATACTTGTTAAGTGAGTAAGTAAATATCCTAATCATTGAAATTATTATATGATTAAGAAAGGAATGAGTCCAAACTCTCAAACCTAAAAGTGAAACTAGCAAATAATATAAACTAAAGTAATAATAATAATTAAAAGCTTTAAGATAATAACACAGAAGAAAGAAATCCGTTAGATGAATTTTTTTTTGTGGAACAAGTTTAGAAAGGAGACGAAGAACTCAAATAGTATCTCTGACGAAACTTGGAATTTGGTAAGAGTTTTTACTATAATCTTTATATTTTTAATTAGGTGTTGGCTTATTTAAGTGTTATTAAGCATGAAATTCACGTAAGTTTATGTTCTTTAGGGATTTTGATTTTTGAAAAGGGAAGAACATCATTAAGAGTTGGGTATGTTTTTAAGTGTTCTTATGATTTTTAAAGTGTTTTAATTTATAAGGTTTTGATCGAAAGTTTATTTAGGGTTTTGAAGTAAATAGTGTTTAGAATTTGGGAAGATTAGGGTTTGTTTAATGTCGACATGTTAATGTGAGGAGGATGTCGAATTAAATAAAGATGTCGAGATAGATCACTAAGAAATGTCGAGATGTGATGAGAATTTTGAGTTTGTCTTAGGTGAAGTGGGGTCGAGATTATCATTGAATGCCAAGATTAATTGTATAATATGATAAATGTCGAAACCTTGAATAATAAAGAATGATGTCGACATGAGTATTATGTATCTTGTGTAGTTAAAGATGTCGAATGAAATAAGATTGTAAGATGTTGATATGGTTTCGAGTTTTTTTAAAAAAATGTCGAGACTTAGTTTGATGTTGATATTGAGAGGTACCCCATGAGTTACATCATATTGAAATCTTTGTCTATAAGTCCAAGGTATGATTCGACATCCTAATTAAAATATTAATAGACATCTCGATATTGTTGTGATTCGAGTTTTATGAATGTCGAGAGGTTTGTGAATAGTGATTTCGAAATCTTATATGAAATGTCGAGTGTTATTTGGAAAATGTCGAAATCTATCCAACAATGAATATCGAGAACTATATATATATATATATATTACAACATGAGATATCGAGGAGATCTCGAGATTATTTATATTGGATATCGAATGCGTGATGTTGAAGTTTTGAATGAAAATGTCGAGACCTTATATACAATGACGAGAGTTATACTGAAAATGTCGAAATCTATCTATACAATGAATATCGGGATTCTTGTTTATAAATATCGAGGAAGATGTCGAAATGCTTAGGTGTTGAGATCTATACCAAATTTTATTTCGAGATTTCGTTTTTATTCAAATCTTGAAACTTTATAATATAATATGTCGAGATTTAGATTATTATGTAACTTGAGATTTTTGTAAATATCAAAGTGGTATTTTTAACTTAAGTAAAATTTGGAATTTTAGGGTTTAAAAATTTAGAAGTCGAAAAATAAGGTTTTCAAATTAAACTAATTTCATGAAATTATAATTAAATTAACGAACTCTAATTTTATATGTTTCTATAATTAGGGTTTGAAGGTTAGCGATTTAACCGTACGATAAGCTAAGGATATCAGGTAAGTGGGAATTTCAACTACAACACATAAATTGATTGATATGTGCATTTCTACGTGACTAATTGCTTCAATGAATACGTGGTATGTGAATTATCTGTTATACGCGATTGTTTGGAATATTTATTGTTGCATTATTTATGCATCATGATCATGTGCACGCACGAATCATATAGAGTATTTTGAGGAATGAGCGTGCATTGTATTACTCGAGTGGAAAGCGAGTTATATGTAATGTAGATAGATGAGAATATAGCTACTTCTACAAAGGCACCATGACGGGGGTAAAACCGTCGAATATATTTACCTAAATTATTTAGGTAATGGGAAGGCACGTAGTATAAATATAGTGCCAGGAAAGTAATTTGATAGAGGGGCGACCTGGTGAATGATAAGATTGGAGATAAACCCTAATTTTATCCTAGCCAGTGTGGGCCACTATCGTATTTTTATCCGTATAGGATTTGAGCTCATGATGTGATGGTGCGGTTAGTAAGTAGCTATGGGCCCTGATAAAAATGAGAAATGAATAAGTATGATGTGAGAATAAGAGTATTAGAAAGCATTGGCGCGGATGCCTTTGCTATTTTGGCACGTGCATACATGCATATTTCTACTTACTGAGCTTTATAGCTCATCCCATGTTTTTATGTGTTGTAGACGTAGCGAATCCGGTACGTAAATATCTAGATGAAGAGGCTGGTCCTTCTAGAACTTCCGGTGACTTTTGAGGCTGATGTGTACATGGATGCGACCTGTGTGGCGGGCGTTATGTTTAATTATGTGTGTTTTTGTAAAATACGTTTGTATTGTATGTAAAATCTGAACAATGTTTGTATTGTAAAATAGTTGGGTGTGGTGAGCTTTGTAAAATCGAAAAATTCTATCGATGTTTCATATGTAATATATTTTATACTTTATTTAGTCACGTAAGTTAGCGTAAGAAAATAGTAGTAGATGGCGGGGCATCACAGGTTGGTATTAGAGCTTCGGTTGCAGTTTCTGTAGACTGTCCATGTACACACACTCAAAAGCGCGGAAGACGGCCTTGCTTGTAAGTTATGTGATATTATGAATTTCTTGCATTGCATAATTTATTGGCTTAAGGGACTGTTAGGGTACAAGAGATAACATGGTTAGAACCAGAGGTGAAGGCAGCGGAGGAAACAATCATGAAGGCGAAAATGTAAACCCGACTGACAATCGTGATTCGGCTATCCTTCAGCTCACCGAATTAGTACGTCAGCAGTCTCAACAGATTCGAGAATTGATTCAGCAGCAAAACTCTGAGGGGACAAGGAACAACGAAATCTCTCAGGCTGATAGAGTTGAAGCAGTGGGTGAAAGATTTCGCAAACTAAACCCATCGACTTTTGAGGATGCTATTGATCCAACATCTGCTGAAGATTGGCTCAGAACATTAGAGAGTATGTTCCAATATAGCAGAATTCCTGAGAATGAGAAAGTTTTGTGTGCTGCATTTCTACTGCGAGGAAGTGCAGGGCATTGGTGGGACACTATTTTGGCGATCGAGGATCCAATCAACATGAGTTGGGAACGTTTCAAGGAACTGTTCCGAAATAAATACTTTACTGCACCTGTGCGAGCCCAACGCATGAATGAGTTTATCAATCTCAAACAAGGGGTGATGACTGTGGCGGAATATATCAGAAAATTTGAACAACTGTCAAGGTTCGCGACACATATGGTGAGTACTGATGCTCTGAAGGTCGAACGATTCTTTGAAGGTCTAAAGCCGGAGTTGTATGGTGACGTTAATATGGCCGGACTACAAGGAGCTTCATATGCTCAAGTAGCTGAGCGGGCGATGGTGGCAGAACAAGCTGAGACACGAATTATTCGTGCTCAGGAGGCAAAGCGAAAGTTTGTGCAAGGAGCAAAGTGGAGGGGGAGTAATCAGAAACGACAGTTCTTTCCAAAAGGTGGGAAGCCAAATTTTCAGAATAGGCCTGGACCACCTCAGCAACAAAATCTTAATCAATGGAGACCCCCAGTTCAATGCCAGCTTGCCCAAGATGTGGACGACATCATTCGGGTATCTGCTTTTCACAGAATGCTATCTGTTACAAATGCGGGAAGACGGGGCATTACGCAAGATCATGTTCAGAAAAGACACCAGGAAATCAAGCTATGGCTCAAGCGAAACCACCAACTGTGCCAGCACGCGTGTATACTTTGACTACAGAGGAAGCAAAAGCTAATCCGTCCGTGGTGGCAGGTATTCTACTTATTCACAAACTTCCGACATGCATTTTAGTAGATTCAGGAGCTACGCATTCATTTGCATCCACTAAATATGTGACGAGACTCGGGATTACACCTACACTATCTGATTATGAATATAATGTGACCGTTCCACACGGAGTTGCGATGCGAACCAATCTGGTTTTACGGAATTCTCCGGTGTTAATTAACGGAAGAGAATTGTACGTTGACTTAATAGTCATTCCGATGAACGACTACGAAGTGATCCTTGGAATGGACTGGCTCTCAAAATACGGAGCTGTCATTGACTGTAATCGCAAGACAGTTACTTTTAATATTGAAGAGAAGGAGCCTTTCATTTTTGCGGGAACAAACAAAGAAAGAAATGTTTCTAGAATTTCAGCGACAAAAGCACAACGTTTAATTAAGGCGGGATGCGAAGTTTATCTAGTCTTCGCAGTGAAATCAGAGGAACGTTCATCTCCGAAATTAGAGGATGTGCCAGTGGTGCGTGATTTTCTTGACGTGTTTCCTGAAGATTTACCAGGATTACCACCAGATCGAGAAATTGAATTTACAATTGACTTAATACCGGGATCTGCTCCAATCTCTAAGACTCCATATCGATTAGCGCCGACTGAATTGAAAGAGTTAAGAGAACAGTTGGACGATCTGTTACAGAAGGGATTTATCCAACCTAGTTTTTCTCCTCGGGGAGCGCCAGTTTTGTTCGTGCGAAAGAAGGATGGGTCGATGCGATTATGTATCGACTACAGGGAGCTGAACAAGATAACCATCAAGAACAAATATCCATTACCAAGAATTGATGATTTATTTGATCAACTTCATGGCGCAAAGGTGTTTTCAAAAATAGATTTACGATCGGGATATCATCAATTGAAGGTTCGAAAAGAAGACATTCCGAAGACGGCGTTCAGGACCAGATATGGACATTACGAATTTTTAGTTATGCCTTTCGGGGTGACTAATGCGCCAGCGGCATTTATGGATCTAATGAATCGAGTGTTCAAACAATTTTTGGACAATTTTGTCATTGTGTTCATTGATGACATTCTTATTTACTCGAAGACGAAGGAGGAACATGAGCAACATTTGAGGATAGTTCTCGAGATATTACGAGAAAATAAATTATATGCCAAGTTTAAGAAATGTGAGTTCTGGTTGAATCAAGTCGCATTTTTGGGCCACATTATTTCTGGAGAAGGAATTTCTGTGGATCCTAGCAAAATTGAAGCTATCAATAATTGGCCTCAACCAACCAATGTTACAGAAGTACGGAGTTTTCTTGGCTTAGCTGGATACTACAGGAAGTTTATTAAGGACTTCTCAAAGATTGCGTCAACATTGACGATGTTAACAAGGAAGAATATTTCATTCCATTGGAGTGAGGAGTGCGAGCAAAGTTTTCAAGAATTAAAGAAGAGACTCACTTCAGCTCCAGTTCTTACAATACCATCAAGGACTGGAGGATTTTCAGTTTATAGTGATGCGTCAAGAAATGGTCTGGGATGTGTATTGATGCAACATGGAAATGTGATAGCTTATGCCTCCCGGCAATTGAAGGAGTATGAAAAGAATTATCCGACTCATGACTTGGAGCTCGCTGCTGTGGTTTTTGCTCTAAAAATTTGGAGGCATTACTTATATGGGGAACGATGCGAAATTTTCACGGACCACAAGAGTCTGAAATATTTCTTCACTCAGAAGGAATTAAATATGTGGCAAAGACTGTGGTTAAAACTTGTAAAAGATTACGATTGTGTAATTAGTTACCACCCAGGTAAAGCAAATGTGGTAGCTGATGCATTAAGTCAAAAAGCGGTAAGCGCAGAGTTACAATTATTGGAGGTGGAAGTAGTACAACTGGGAGAAGTCGAAGCAAAGTTAGCAGCATTAACTCTACAACCTACGATATTAGAACAAATCAAACGGGTGCAAGAAAATGATGAGTTATATCTAAAAATCAAAGATGCACAGACGGAGCAAACTTCAACTGATTTCAAAACGCAAGAAGACGGAAGTCTATATTACAAGGACCGTCTATATGTACCTGATGATGCGGAGATTCGAAGAATAGTAATGACAGAAGCACATGCGACGGCATATTCAGTACATCCAGGAGCTACAAAAATGTATCGAGACCTTCGAATAAATTATTGGTGGCCGGGAATGAAAAGAGACATTGCGGCATTTGTAAGTCAATGTCTAACATGTCAACAAATAAAGGCGGAACATCAAAGACCGGCAGGGACATTACAGCCTTTGCCAATACCGGAGTGGAAATGGGATCATGTTACAATGGATTTCGTTGTTGGACTACCAAAGACTATAAAAGGTTATGATGCTATATGGGTTATAGTTGATCGATTGACTAAGTCTGCTCATTTTCTACCCATAAGTTCGATGTTTTCCCTGGAGCGATATGCAGAAATATATATCCAAGAAATTGTTCGACTCCACGGGATTCCATTATCAATTATTTCAGATCGAGACTCACGGTTCTTATCAAATTTTTGGAAGAGTCTGCAGAAAGCAATGGGAACTAAGTTGTCTTTCAGTACGGCTTATCATCCTCAGACGGATGGTCAATCAGAAAGAACTATTCAGACTTTGGAAGATATGTTACGAGCATGTGTTTTGGATTTTAAAGGAAACTGGAGCAAATACTTGCCGTTGATCGAATTCTCTTACAACAATAGTTATCATGCAACTATTGGAATGGCACCCTATGAAGCCTTGTATGGGCGCAAATGTCGATCTCCCATACATTGGGATGAAGTTGGTGAACGTGCGATGTTAGGACCTGACATGGTTCAAGAGATGACTGAGGCAATAGCAAAGATACGAGAAAGAATGCAAACAGCTCAAAGTCGACAAAAGAATTATTCAGACCAAAGACGCAGACCGTTGGAATTTGAAATAAATGACTGGGTGTTTATTAAAGTACCTCCGATGAAAGGTGTGAAACGGTTTGGACGAAAGGGTAAATTGAGCCCAAGATATATTGGACCTTTTAGAATAATTAAAAGAGTCGGTGAAGTAGCTTATCGACTGGAATTACCAGCCTCATTGGCACAAGTTCATGATGTTTTTCATGTGTCGACATTGCGGAAATATGTCACTGACCCGATAATGTTTTGAGAAATGAATTTCTATACCAACAGCTCAAGCCAGATTTAAGTTATGAAGAGAAGCCGGTGGAGATTTTGATGTATGAAGTGAAGAGACTTCGAAATAAAGAGATTCCGTTGGTAAAAGTGTTATGGCAGAATCAGTCAACTGAAGAAGCTACGTGGGAACGTGAAGATGATATGAGAAGTCGATATCCAGAATTGTTTCAACCAATCTGATTTCGGGGGCGAAATCCTCTTTAAGGGGGGGAGAATGTAATACCCGGGTTCCGTGCGTAAGTTGGCCAATAAATTTGCATGCATATTATGTGACTATATGATTTCATATTCAGTATTTATTAAGTTTGTGCTTACATGATATCTAACATTATTTGGAAATTAGGTATGGAGTTTTAGAAATTTTGAAAAGAGAATTTCGAAATATTATAATTTCGGAAACTTAGGGTTTCGTTTTGGATAATTTCAAAATTTTAGGGTGTTGAAATGTTGGTGTGAGGTGGTTTCGATATTTATAAAAATGTTTATATGGGATCTTGAGACTTGTTTTGTGGGATTTCGAAACAAATGTCGATATGTGTCTTGTGAGGTTGAGCATCTTGAATAGGATATCGAAAATAATGATGAGATAGTTGTGTGTGAGGGGATTTCGAAATCTCTTAGCAATAAGTTTGAACTTATCTAATGATAGCATTGAAATGACGTTGAACCATGGCTAATACTTGTTAAGTGAGTAAGTAAATGTCCTAATCATTGAAATTATTATATGATTAAGAAAGGAATGAGTCCAAACTCTCAAACCTAAAAGTGAAACTAGCAAATAATATAAACTAAAGTAATAATAATAATTAAAAGCTTTAAGATAATAACACAGAAGAAAGAAATCCGTTAGATGAATTTTTTTTGTGGAACAAGTTTAGAAAGGAGACGAAGAACTCAAATAGTATCTCTGACGAAACTTGGAATTTGGTAAGAGTTTTTACTATAATCTTTATATTTTTAATTAGGTGTTGGCTTATTTAAGTGTTATTAAGCATGAAATTCACGTAAGTTTATGTTCTTTAGGGTTTTTGATTTTTGAAAAGGGAAGAACATCATTAATAGTTGGGTATGTTTTAAAGTGTTCTTATGATTTTTAAAGTATTTTAATTTATAAGGTTTTGATCGAAAGTTTATTTAGGGTTTTGAAGTAAATAGTGTTTAGAATTTGGGAAGATTAGGGTTTGTTTAATGTCGACATGTTAATGTGAGGAGGATGTCGAATTAAATAAAGATGTCGAGATAGATCACTAAGAAATGTCGAGATGTGATGAGAATTTTGAGTTTGTCTTAGGTGAAGTGGGGTCGAGATTATCATTGAATGCCAAGATTAATTGTATAATATGATAAATGTCGAAACCTTGAATAATAAAGAATGATGTCGACATGAGTATTATGTATCTTGTGTAGTTAAAGGTGTCGAATGAAATAAGATTGTAAGATGTTGATATGGTTTCGAGTTTTTTTAAAAAAATGTCGAGACTTAGTTTGATGTTGATATTGAGAGGTACCCCATGAGTTACATCATATTGAAATCTTTGTCTATAAGTCCAAGGTATGATTCGACATCCTAATTAAAATATTAATAGACATCTCGATATTGTTGTGATTCGAGTTTTATGAATGTCGAGAGGTTTGTGAATAGTGATTTCGAAATCTTATATGAAATGTCGAGTGTTATTTGGAAAATGTCGAAATCTATCCAACAATGAATATCGAGAACTATATATATATATTACAACATGAGATATCGAGGAGATCTCGAGATTATTTATATTGGATATCGAATGCGTGATGTTGAAGTTTTGAATGAAAATGTCGAGACCTTATATACAATGACGAGAGTTATACTGAAAATGTCGAAATCTATCTATACAATGAATATCGGGATTCTTGTTTATAAATATCGAGGAAGATGTCGAAATGCTTAGGTGTTGAGATCTATACCAAATTTTATTTCGAGATTTCGTTTTTATTCAAACCTTGAAACTTTATAATATAATATGTCGAGATTTAGATTATTATGTAACTTGAGATTTTTGTAAATATCAAAGTGGTATTTTTAACTTAAGTAAAATTTGGAATTTTAGGGTTTAAAAATTTAGAAGTCGAAAAATAAGGTTTTCAAATTAAACTAATTTCATGAAATTATAATTAAATTAACGAACTCTAATTTTATATGTTTCTATAATTAGGGTTTGAAGGTTAGCGATTTAACCGTACGATAAGCTAAGGATATCAGGTAAGTGGGAATTTCAACTACAACACATAAATTGATTGATATGTGCATTTCTACGTGACTAATTGCTTCGATGAATACGTGGTATGTGAATTATCTGTTATACGCGATTGTTTGGAATATTTATTGTTGCATTATTTATGCATCATGATCATGTGCACGCACGAATCATATAGAGTATTTTGAGGAATGAGCGTGCATTGTATTACTCGAGTGGAAAGCGAGTTATATGTAATGTAGATAGATGAGAATATAGCTACTTCTACAAAGGCACCATGACGGGGGTAAAACCGTCGAATATATTTACCTAAATTATTTAGGTAATGGGAAGGCACGTAGTATAAATATAGTGCCAGGAAAGTAATTTGATAGAGGGGCGACCTGGTGAATGATAAGATTGGAGATAAACCCTAATTTTATCCTAGCCAGTGTGGGCCACTATCGTATTTTTATCCGTATAGGATTTGAGCTCATGATGTGATGGTGCGGTTAGTAAGTATCTATTGGCCCTGATAAAAATGAGAAATGAATAAGTATGATGTGAGAATAAGAGTATTAGAAAGCATCGGCGCGGATGCCTTTGCTATTTTGGCACGTGCATACATGCATATTTCTACTTACTGAGCTTTATAGCTCATCCCATGTTTTTATGTGTTGTAGACATAGCGAATCCGGTACGTAAATATCTAGATGAAGAGGCTGGTCCTTCTAGAACTTCCGGTGACTTTTGAGGCTGATGTGTACATGGATGCGACCTGTGTGGCGGGCGTTATGTTTAATTATGTGTGTTTTTGTAAAATACGTTTGTATTGTATGTAAAATCTGAACAATGTTTGTATTGTAAAATAGTTGGGTGTGGTGAGCTTTGTAAAATCGAAAAATTCTATCGATGTTTCATATGTAATATATTTTATACTTTATTTAGTCACGTAAGTTAGCGTAAGAAAATAGTAGTAGATGGCGGGGCGTCACACCTAATTACAAGGACAGGTAATTAAATCAATGCACAATTAAAATCGTATTCTACAATCTCCCCCTTTGTGCTTGATTTCTTTTCCGCGCTGTATGTCCTCGTCAGGAGTAGTACGACCTGCGCAAGCCCAGCGCATGCTCATTCTGAGCGTATTCCTCAGTTCCAGTCGCTCCTCGATGTCCTCAAGTAATTCCATTAGGAGCGACTGTTCTCTCACGAACCGGTGGATCCTCAGCATCGTCTTTCTATTGATTTCTTCCAACCTCTGCTCTATATTTCTCCTGATGACCTTGAGCGTCCCATCACAGAATTTGTGTATTTCAGTCTTCAGCATAGTCCTAGTCTTCTTCGCGATCGTGGTAGGAGATGCCTAAGACTGAGCTGATGTGCACGTGATTGTTGGGAAGTCCTTCGATCTCAGGTCCTTTGTTGAGCGGGGCGGGCATGTTGACCTCTTCATGTTGCTCTCCAGAGCCATCTGAAGGTCGTGTGCGGCGAAGTACTTGACTTGTCGCATCATGAACCAGTAGAGTCCCTCGAGTCCTTCTTTCTTGATGAAGCCTTGAGAGACTCTTGTAATGACTTTTGGCTTGGCTTTTAGTCATCCCCAATCCCACATTCGGTCCGAGGTGGGTCAGCATCCAGAGGTACGTCATTCTCTTCTGCTGTTCCCAGTGAGAGATCCCTCTAAGCTCGAACTCATTCGGCTTCTTGACTTTGTTCGATGACCTCCAAATGTGTTCACGAACTTCTTCAAGGAAAGGGATTTCAATACGAATATTTTCCCACGGCGTGTCGATCCGAACGAATCCTGGCATTTGTCTCGTTGGAGAATTCGTTCGTTGCGCAATCAACTCTATAAGCCTTGGGGGATCTTGTTCATGATTTTCACCTTCTTGAAGTTCTTCGTCTTCTATCAGCACAAGGTCCACCGAAGCTTGTTGTAAGAAGTGTCGAACGTCCTCGAGCCATTGTCTCTGATGCTCGTCGGGCATGGAAGGGGTCATCCACTGTCCTTCAAAGATGTACTTGATGAGGAACTCGTGTGGGTTGACACCATGTCCTGACGGTCCCGGTTGGTCTTGAGCAACTGAGGGAGTAGCTTGGGTTTGAGCCACGGCCACGAGCATGGCGACACTTGCTTCTTCTTTCGTAAGCAAGGGGCTTGTCAGAGTCGTTGGTGTGGGCGGAGGCGTCCTTATGTGGAAGGTTGGTGAGTCGATTTGGGTTGTATGAGTGGTGCAGTGCGTGGTGGTTGTTTGGGTAGTAGGTTGTGAGGTTTCAGCGGCTCCAGCGCTTTTCTGTGTCGCGCCCGAGCTTCGTCCTTGACTTCTAGTAATTATCTTAGGTCTCCTCTCCCCCTCATGACGGCCTTGATCATCGGGGTCATCATGTCTGCATTTGGAGCGGGAGCCTTGACCACGACAAGTATCGGTCGGGCCAGGACGATCGACGAGACGGCGGAAGAGGTCTTCTTCTTCTGGCGTTCGAGTAGTCAGCTCAAGTAGGCGGGCGACTAGGATGGAGTGGTGGTCACTGATAGGTATGGTGGCTGGATTTATGAGGTTGGGTGTGAGGATCGGTGTGGCGAATGGTGTGGGTTGTGTGGGTTGAGGTGGAGTGAGAATTAGTCGTGAAGAAGACGGCTCTGAGGCGGGTGCTTTCCCACGATCTTGGTGGGACGTTTCAATAGCTGTACGCACGCTCTCCATAAGTTTTTCTTCAAAGACTGTAAAGCTTCTGAGAGAGCTTCTGATGTCGCCTGTTAGCAACCCTTGAGCAGACTCCGGCTCCTCAGGTTGGCTCGCAGTCACTTGAGGTTGTGACTGTTGGAGACTTCCACCCAATCCTTGAGTCGAATCTTGAAGATTCTCCTCTATGGGTGTTTCGGCAGGCTCGGTTGGAACCTGCGAACCAGACACCGGTAGGTTGTGTTGCGGCTCAAGATTGAGCGATGAAGTGGCCGCAGCACTTGAAGAGATGATCTGCGCAGTATCTGATGCAGTGATGACGGTGGGAAAGAGGGACTCTAGTTGTATGCTTAGTCTTTTGGGAGTCCGTCTTATTAATTTGATCTCCTCATCGGACTCCGTGGCGGATGAGGTGGCTGTGTGAGGGGATGGTTCACGTTCAACGTCCTCACGAGCCTGTTCCATCACCAGTGGAAGTGAGCTTTACCCCATTTCTGCCTCGGGCTGTGCTACTTGTTGAAGAACCTCCTCAATGGGCTCTTCGAGCACGCCTACATGGACGGGCACTTCCATTTGGAGCTCCTGATTCTGTTCTTCGGCTTCCATTCAAGGGCCACTTCATCAATCATCGTGACCTCAAGATCTGGTTGCTGAGTTTCTTGCACTGGGGGCTCCTGCTCAAGCTCCTGGGCCACTGCATCAATCATCGTGTCCTTAGGGCTTTGTTGTTGGTGAGGGCTGACCGCGAAATCTATCGGGGGCCCTCTGATCATCTGTTCCGTCAAGTGATTCTCCCGGCGGAACCGTTCGTATACGGCTCCATGGGGTTGGCAAGCCTCAACAACTCGAACGGTATGGCCATTGACGGCTGGTCCAAGTCCGTTAGTTTCGGGTTGTGGAAAAATTTCAGCCGCGGTGGTTGGTAATTCCCTCCAGGAGGTAGACGAGGGATGTTCTGCTTGTGCAACTCCATGTATTTTCGGATGATGTACGGCACATTCTTCGAGCGTTTATTTTCCTTCTGCCTGATCTGCTCGGCTAGATCATTCCAGATCAGTTGAGCGAAATCGTAATTTCGCGAGAAGGCAATTCCATGGAAAATCCTCGGAATATTGCCGTTGACTTTGTCGAAGCCGGCGTGCTTCGGGGATAGACATTTGTTGATGATTCCAAACAATGTCTTCCACGAATGTGGATCCCGTTGCTCTGAACTTGAGCTAATTTGGCCAGTGGAGGTCGGTATCCCATTTGAAGGAAGTCTTGCACCAGCTCCGCATCAGTTGGAAGGGGGTCATAACTATGGCTGAAAGGGAGGTCGAGAAGAAGTCTGAACTCATTCTTGCTTATGCAGACGTGCCTCGTCCCTACAATCATTGTAAAGTGGTACGCCCTGTCCATGATGAGGCTCTTAATCATCCCCCAAAACTGCTGGAGGTAGACCATCGGCACAGAGGCTGTCACCGTGAGAGCATGCCACAGGGGGTGGCCTTGTAGTATAGACACCATGATATCGTCCGGACACCTAAAGGTGGTCAGGTCGAGCTGGAAATTGGTGTCGTGTACGTTGAGGTACAGGGCCTTCTCATAGATGTGATTGTATGTAGGATAGTGATCCATCTGAAATACAAATGTAAGTCATTAGCTAAATTTAAATTGAGTCGAAATTCAGATTTATCAAACCATAATGATGAGGCATTTTATAGCATGTTTGATAAAATTGTAATGGAAATATAAAGTCACATATAGGTCATATAGAGTGAACTTTGAAGAAATCATTTCATTTCGACATAAGCGTGTAAGTCTTATAAAATTTTTCGAAAATTTTTCTAAGTGTTCAAGCACTGTTCACCACGTGTTTTTTGTCGCGCGAGAATTGAAATTCTCAATGAAATCGCCTAAGTGTGATTTCGAATTTAAATCTGCGTGTTAATTTGCGATCAAAAAATTTTATTCGCTATTGATAGGAACAGTGAAAGAGACTTAGAAAATTTTTCTAAGTGTTTGGACTTAAGATACGGTACTGTAGCCGAGAAATTTTACGATCGAGAAAAAATTCTGTGTAAATTTACGATCGAAAAATTTGATTCGCGCGTGAATAAAATTTTTTGCAGTGAAAATTATCGAGCAAGAAAGTAATTCGATTTTAAAATAGTTTTTCGCTATGGAATTTTACGATCGAGAAAATTTTCGATCGCTAAAATTTTCGATCGAAATTACTATTTGCGATTGTAAGTTTTGCGCTAGAAACTTATTTTGCACCTATTAGATCTATTTCGTTTAGTAATCTTTTCGCTCGCATAAAATCCAAATTCAAATTCTCGATTGCAATTATTTTTCAATCTACGTTATCTTTCTTAACAACTAAGTCAAAGAGTTTATCGATCGAAAAACTTTTACAGTGCAAACAGTAGAACAATTGAAATTCAATTGACACTGTTTGCGAGCGAAAAAGTTCTTCGACGCCTTCAAATGGTAAAATCCCAGTTTTAGTCGTTCTTTCAATCGAACTCAAATAACGCAGAGAATCAACACAATCTACCATAAAACGATCAAGAGACTTCGAAACTATCTTAATATGCAGTTTTTAACCTAGATTATACTTAGATATTGGCCTAAAACACTGCAAACAAGCATTCGAGTTCTCAGAATATGAACAGTCGAGAAATGAACACAGTATCAAGCGAAATATTTCAAAGTACAGATGCACATGAAGTTTAAACACACGATAATTCCTAAAAGAAATCAAATCTACCTTCTAAAGACGAAAATCAGAGGAAAAATCGAAAGATTTGAAGGGTTTTGAAGTTCGTCTTTTGAGAGAAAAAGTTTTTCGCACGAAAATTTGACTGTTGAATTTTGCGATCGAGGGTTTTAGCGTGTATTTAGGGATTTTTGACTGCAAGTAATGATTTCGTTTAATTGGGCTGATTAGACGTTTTTCGTGACTTAGTGGATTTAAGCCCATTACTATTTACGATCGAGAAACTTGCTTCGGTTACTACTTAATTTTCGCTCGACGATTCCGATCGAGAATCATTTGGTTCCTGTTTAATTTTCGCTCGTCAGTATGAAGGAGAAAATTACACCTTGGTCCAAAATCAATTTTCGCTCGAGAATCTACGAATGGAAATTGCAAAATTCGCCTGAATTTCTTGATTGTAAGTTTTCCAATTGTTTTTCAGATTGATCCTAGGTTTACGAGTAAATCACATAATTGCTCTCCCTAAGTATGAAAATAAATGCAATTAACTCCCTGTAATTCTGGTTGATGACATATGGCTCCGTCTTCACATTTTATAAATCTGCAAGGCTTAAAGCAACAGATGTCGAAAATATTAGAGTTAATTTTGGAAGCAATTTTTCTATTTGATTCCCCTTGAAAAATATTTTTGAGATAAATTTGTTAAATTCAAATTCATAAAACACGTTGACGATCCAAATATTTAACCAACCAACATGTCAACCACTGCCGTGTACTCCAAATCGAGATAACCTCGTGAAGTCTTCCTCATTGTCTCTGCAAAACTTAGAAAAAGATCATCAAAATAATTTGGAGTTCAAGGCATAACTTTTGTGAATGCTCCCCCTCAAATAGTGCACCTCGGTTGATTTATCCAACAAGTACATAAATCAATCTAAGTAACAATTATTAAAATCATGCGATTTTTCATGATTAGCCTAGATACATGGTCCCCTAAACATGTAATCTATATTTTCGCACGAGGGTATGAGCACAAACAGTATATCGCATTTAATCAATTCCGTATAAATGCAAATTAATATTGCATAGCAAAATGTACGATTTAAAAGTATTTTTATATAAGATTTTTATTATTATGATTATTATTATATTATATATGTATATACTAATTTTATTAATAATATGGGGTCAGATTATTTTGCTTCGACCATTGTCACGCGTAACAATTCACAGGACAGTTGAAAGATTTTTATGCCGTCTAGTCATGTCAGCATACTGAAGTCCTAAGTTCACAGTATTTCGACAACTCTCACTAGGTTCACTCTAGCACTAATTTATTTTTAACTAGGGATTTTTTATATTTATATCACTCAAGTCAACACAAGTCATATTAAGTCAACTTACCTGTGATCGAGGTACTTTTAATCATTTCACCCAGCGAGAGACCGTCGTTTTGGAATTAAAGGGACTTTGAAGGCTTTAATTTGGTTATGACTAAGAAGGGAAGGGAACTTATTGGGAAAAGTGAGCTTTATGTCTTCTTCCATTCTTTCGTCGTTCTCCTTTTCTCCGGCATTTTTCTCTTTCGTCTTTCTGTCTTTTTCATCCTTTTTATCTCTTGTAAATTTCTGCACTTGCTCAAGCTGAAGCTCCGCTTCTCTACGAGGCTGAGAGATTATCTATGGCGAAGTTCTTCTTGTTCGTTCTCGGGCCGATACCATGCTCCTTTTCTCTTATTCCCTAGAGAGGTTTCAGAGATTATCGATTTGAAGAAGTACATGATTATGGAATTCGAACCCAAGGCCGTGCTCCTCTTCTCGTTTTCTCGATATAAGACCGGATTGTTGTTGCAGAAATTCACTTCTAGGCGCTCCTCTTTCCAGCCGTTCTGACGAGTGTACGAGATTATCGATGAAGAAGTTCACAGCAAGATCCATGCCTCCTAAATTGAGATAAGCGATAGGCAGGTTCTTTTGGTCTGCTTTTTATGCGTTGAACATTCCTCATATGCGTTTTCCACCTTCTTTTGTCATCTTTTTCTTTTTCGTCTTCGGTTTTCTCCCCCTCCTTTTCTTGATTGAACATCCCGCCGAAAGTTTAGATAGTCGGTTGAAGGCTCAAAGGGTTTTTAAACGAAGAAAAGGAATTCGGAGAAGGCCCAAAATGGATGACTAAAGGCAATGTTAAAGGAATGAAAAATATTTATATTTGGCCGAGTGAGGAATTTCCTAAGTGCCCTAATCATTTTCCTAACGTTCTAACACACGGCGAGTATAAGACCAAGAATCACTAGTTAAGACAAGCAATGATTGTGTGACTCGCTCAAGGATAGATCCGGTGGAAAAAAAATAAAAGGTTAGAAATCTCGCTCATATAAAGTGGCTTTGTGTCTAGTGGAGTCTACGAAAGAACTGTTAGACACAAGAATGCGACTTAGACTGACAAAATTAAGCAAATACTCAGTCGCATGTCAGGGAAATTTATACGTGACTTAGATCGAGCATTCTAAAGATATCGTCATGCCCCTAATATTATACTTATATGTATAATATTTATTATTTTTTATTATTATTTTATATATTTTTTTTTATTAAAATGAAATATTTCACGCAAGATATAGCATTTTTACGTATAGAAAACACATAGCATAGAACATGTGAAAGCTCATAGGATCACATAATGCACAAATCACGGAAGGTTCAACATGCCTAATTTTTCGTCAAGGAATTGGAACCGTTTTTCATCCAATGCCTTGGTGAAAATGTCAGCTAGTTGATATTCCTGTTCACAAAATACATCTGATAAGTTAGGATTTCAAGTAATTTTAATCCCGTAAAAGCGTCTTATTAGTTATTATTTATCGAATTATCTTCATATATCCTATAATTACTTCTCATTACTTATTTGGCATATATGAGAACAAAAGATAGGAAAAATAGGGGAATACCTGGGGGCTCTCACAAGTTTGTAGACCAATGAGATTATTTGAAGCCGCCATAGTTGACATATCAATCACGTGGGAAGCTTTGAGTATTGGTATCATCAATCATTGCATAAGACAACGGAGAGAAACTAACGAGATGGCTAAATCAAGCACATGGCTCAAGGCAGCTTATAGACAAACAATGCTACAGTGGAAAGTTTCCAAGCCGCCCAGGGAGAATTATTGCAACAAAAGACTGCTAAGACGACTATTTGGGACAGAATTTCTATTCTAAATATCATGAAAATCCAAAGTTGATAAGGCTGAGGATTCTTACGAGATACATGCCACAGATAAAGCCAAGGATATTACTTCATGGAAGAGAGCACGAGGATCAAGGATGGAAAATACACAAAAATACAATCACAAAGACTGCGCATATGATTGACCAACTTTGCATATTATCACCTATAAAAGATGTGCTTCACGTACATGAAAGGAGGGAGGAGGTGCACATAAAATAAAAAAGGAGCTTGGGCCATTAAAAGAAAAAAAGAGGCAACTCATTCTCCACTCACGAACATCACACAGCAAAAGTTTCACTAAGCAGACACCTCTCAAAGAGAAAAGAAAAAAATAAGCCAGATACTCTCACCCAGTCATCCAATCCACGGTTTAGAACGGAGCAGAGAGCACGACGCCGTCATCGTTATACGGGAAGTTTTACGTTGTTTTAATTGTATAAATGTCTACGTTGAATATTTTGTGTTTTTCGTTTATTAATATTTGTGCTTAAATTTCTATGTGATTAAGGTCATGTTAGGCCGGATTATGATTTCGTCTTAATGTTGCTATTATCCTATTTAATCGTATGAGTCAAGTTATGTGCTCTTTGTTGAGTTTAATGCGTACATGTGATTGGCCACCATAAGTATGATTCTAGATTGGGCTATGAGACAGACTAAGTGATTAGACCGATTGGAGCAGAAACATTGAACATCACTACGTAAAACCGACCAGAAATGGAATTCGGTTTCGTACGTGTGGTTTCCGAAAGCGTTTAAACTCGGGGAATTTCATAAATATTAAATGCGTGCGTAGAAACTACAGTCATATAGACATATATGGATTGGTTCTCTATCGCATAGGATCGTTATTGCGGGACAAACGAGTAACGATTATTTTAGGAAATTCTACCTTGACTAAGACTTGTTTTGATTATTTATGATTGGTTGCGTGAAGACGTAGGAATAATTCGTGCCGAGCATACTCCTTGATCACATTATCGTTAATTGATTTTAAATCGTCAATCGTCTATTTGCTTTAATTGTTTATTTGCGTTTTTATCTGGTTTGATTATTTTTAATATAAAAAAAAATTATAAAAACACCTTATTTAAAATTCGCTTTAAGTCTAAATTAAATTTTAGAATAATATCTTAAAATTAATCGAGCTGTCCTCGTGGATCGATACTTGGACTCACGTCCATTTTATACTACTTGCACGACCTAGTACACTTGCTAGTATTCGATCGTGTCAAGTTTTTGGCGCCGTTGCCGGGGACAGCAGTATCATTAATTTTAAGTTTAATTCCGAGTTTAATTTAGATATTCTATTTTTATAAATTTTAATTAGTATTACTATAATATATATATATATATATATATATATTTTCTTCTAGTTGAAGCGTTATTTTTACATATTAATATTATTATATCATCATCATTTTATTATTATTATTATTATATTATTATTATTATTATTCTTTTGTAGTGGGAGTATTAATTTTTTTTATAAATATTATTATTATTATAATAGCATTACTATTATTATAATCATCATTTGTATTTTTCCTTATATCTATTATTGTTATTATTTTTCTAAGTCATCACTACGTTACTACTATTATTATTGTTATTATTATTATTATTATTATTATTATTATTATTATTATTATTATTATTATATTTATACCGAACTTATTTACGTTGGTTTTAAATCCTTCGCAGAAATATTATTAGGTGTATGACACGAAGCCCAACTAAGGGACCATTACTATTCGACGCTGAAATCGAAGCTACGTGCCGACGCAACAACCGAAATCGTAGAGAGAAGATGGAGGATCAAGAACAAGGCAATCGCGAGGAACAAAATAATCAGGAGTTGGATATTCGACGACCCAGTCTATTGAGCCGAGCACTTCCGGGGCAGCTTGATGATAATGACCCAATCGTCATCCCCGATAGACCGGAGAACCAGTTCGAAATCAAGCCAGTTACTATACACATGGTTAGTGGTTGGGTACAATTTCACGGGTTGACCAACGAGGACGCGAATGCACATATCACCAAATTCACCCAGATTTGCAGAACGATTAAGTACCCAGGTGTGTCGAAGGAAGTCATAAGACTAACATTTTTCCCATTCTCTTTGACAGGAAAAGCATCAGATGGTTCTCTTCACTTCCACACGCATCCATCAACAGCTGGGAGGAATTGGTGGAAGTCTTTCTAGGTAAATACTATCCGCTATCAAGAACTAGTGAGATCAGGGCCGAACTCGTAAACTTCAAACAAGAAAGCGGAGAATCACTGAGCGATGCATGGAACAGATATAAGAGCCTCTTTCGACAATGCCCAAACCATAGTATCCCACTAATCGTACAGATGCAGCCGTTCTTTTTGGGCCTAAGCACACACAATAAGCGGATTGTTGACGGAGGATGTGTGCGGAGTTTTATGGAGTTAGGAGATCAGGATGCGCTCGCAGCTATTGAATGGATCGCAGCTTATCCGGCGAGATACACCGTGCAGGATTTGGACCGAAGGGCAGCTGGCGTACATGAGATAAATAGCTCGATGGAAGCACAATTCGAGGCCATACACAGGAGGTTGGACGAGCTAAAAGTTAAAGATGCTGAGATGATTAATCATATCCAGAATCGACCCAAGAACATGTACTCAAACACATACGATCCAAGCTGGAGAAATCATCCGAACCTATCTTATGGAAATTCACACTACGAGTAGCCTCCAGGATTTTCCAGCCAACGAGAGCGACCACCTTTTCAGAAGCATCAAGAACAGCAAAACACACAACCACAACAACCAAAAGCAAGTTGGGAGGAAGCACTCGAAAAATTGGTAGCGATACAAGGCAATGAGAATCGCAAGGCAGAGGAGCGTTTCCAAAGTCTAGAGACGAGGGTCAACACAAATTTTCAAGATCTACATGCCACGATACACAACCTAGCAACAACTGTGGGGCAGCTTGCGAGCACGGTATCCGAGCGCAAACAAGGTGCACTCCCGAGCGACACCGAGAAAAATCCTAGAGAGTACGCGAAGGCCATTCAACTACGTAATGGAAAGACACTTGAGCCGGCTCCAGAAACCGAAAAGGCAGTGGAAGAGATCGAAACAGAAGATGCCGGCCAGAGTACTTCCACGATCACGAAGACGTTGGACTCTCCACCGCCCGAAAAGAAGGCCGAGCCACTACCACCGATAAAGATTCGACCTCCATTTCCAGCTGCACTACGAAGAGGAAAACCTGATAAGCAATTTGAACGCATTATTAATATTTTTAAGAAGCTTGAAATTAATATTCCTTTTGTTGAAGCGCTTTTGCAGATACCAAAGTATGCAAAATTCTTGAAGGAGCTATTGTCGAACCGGAACAAGTTGGAGGAACATGGTACGATAGCGCTAAATGAAGAATGTTCAGCTGTGCTACAAAGGAAGCTACCACCGAAGATGAAAGACAGAGGGAGTTTCTCTATTCCTTGTTCTATAGGCTCGCTTTCATTTACTAATGTATTGTGTGATTTAGGTGCAAGCATCAATTTATTACCTTTTTCGCTTCTTAAGAAATTAGGAGTCGGTGAGCCAAAACCCACATCTACGATTCTCCAACTAGCGGATAGGTCGATCACATACCCACGAGGAATCGTCGAGGATGTACTGGTGAAGGTTGGAGAACACTACTTCCCAGCGGATTTTGTGGTATTAGACATGGAGGAAGATACCGATATGCCTTTAATACTTGGGCGACCATTTACGGCAAGAGCGCTCATTGACGTCGGTAATGGTAAACTCATCTTACAAATAGGGGACGAAAAAGTAGTATTTGATGTATATAAATCAATGAAACATCCCACTGATGATGATTCATGTTCCTTTATCGATACTATTGACTCATGCGCTTTTGAGTATTTTAAGGCTTTCCGGAACAAAGATGAGTTGGAAGCATGCTTAACTAGAGAAGATATAGATAACAAAACTGAGTTGGAGTATACCGTGGCAAGTCTAGAGGCGAATACACCTCACCGAAAGTCACTAAAATCAAATTTTGAGTAACTCGATCGGACATTGGGACCACAACCACGACCATCGATCGAGGATCCTCCGACTCTGGATTTAAAGCCTTTACCTAGCCATCTTAAATATGTTTATCTTGGTGCATCTGACACTTTACCTGTGATTATTTCTTCTTCATTGACAGGTCTCATGGAAGAAAAGCTATTAAGAGTGCTAAGGGAACACAAGCGAGCATTCGCATGGAAAGTTGCCGATATAAAAGAAGTAAGTCCGACCATTTGCATGCACAAGATTTTGATGGAGGACTCATACAAGCCGGTCGTACAACCACAAAGGCATTTGAACACAACTATGCAAGAAGTCGTAAAGAAGGAGGTAATCAAGCTTTTGGATGCAGGTATTATATATCCTATCTCCGATAGCGCATGGGTTAGTCCGACGCAGGTTGCCTAAAAAGGGAGGTATAACTGTGATTAAAAATAATTCGAATGAATTAATTCCTACTAGGACAGTTACAGGATGGCGTGTATGCATAGATTATAGAAAATTAAATGATGCAACAGATCACTTTCCACTTCCTTTTATTTATCAAATGTTAGAGAGATTAGCTGGACATGAGTTTTGTTGTTTTATAGATGGCTATTCTGGGTATAATCAGATTTCTATAGCACCTGAGGATCAAGAAAAAACTATTTTTACTTGCCCTTACGGTACCCTTGCGTATAGACGTATGCCATTTGGACTATGTAATGCCCCAGCTACATTTCAAAGATGCATGCTTGCTATTTTCCATGATGTAGTTGAGAAATTTATGGAGATCTTCATGGATGATTTTTCTGTGTTTGGATCTACGTTCGATACATGCCTCGACAATTTAGATTTTGTTCTTAAACGTTGCGAAGAAACTAACCTTGTTTTAAATTGGGAGAAGTGCCATTTTATAGTACAGGAAGGCATAGTTCTTGGCCACAAGGTATCACACAAGGGAATTGAGGTGGACCGAGCGAAGGTCGACGTAATTGAGCAGATGCCGCCACCGACGTCGGTGAAGGCGGTTAGGAGCTTTTTGGGACACGCGGGATTTTACCGATGCTTCATAAAAGATTTTTCAAAAATAGCTAAGCCGTTATCAAACTTACTCGTTAAAGATGTTGTTTTTGACTTTACAGATGAGTGCCTACAAGCCTTTCGCACTTTAAAGGAGAAACTCACCACAACGCCAGTGATGGTTGCACCGGATTGGACTTTGCCATTTATATTGATGTGTGACGCTAGTGATGGTGCGGTAGGTGCTGTTTTGGGACAACGCAAGGATAAAGTATTTCAGGCCATTTACTACGCTAGCAAGACTTTGGACGATGCACAGAGAAATTATGCTACCACCGAAAAAGAGCTACTAGCTGTGGTATTTGCGGTAGATAAATTTCATTCGTATCTTGTGATGAATAAGGTAATAGTATACACTGATCATGCTGCACTTAGATACCTATTCGCTAAAAAAGATGCTACGCCTAGGTTGATTCATTGGATTTTATTGCTTCAAGAATTCGACTTAGAGATACGTGATAAGAAAGGTGTCGAAAATGTGATAGCTGATCATTTATCCAGGCTAGAAAATTCACATGAGCAGGATAAGGAATTACCTATTGATGAGCGCTTTCCAGATGAACAATTATATGCATTACTAGATACATCTTTACCTTGGTATGCGGATTTTGCAAATTATGCTGCTACAGGTGATATTCCCACAGGGTTAACTTTTCATCAAAAGAAGAAATTTATTTCTGATGCAAAGCATTATCTGTGGGACGATCCATTCTTGTACAAAATCTGCTCCGATCAGGTAATCCGGCAATGTATTCCCGCCGAAGAGGTAAAATCTGTTCTATCTCATTGCCATTCTGGTTTGACGGGTGGACATCATGGGTCTACAAAGACAGCATTTAAAGTGCTTCAATCGGGTTTATTCTGGCCTACTTTATTTAAGGATGCTCATGCTTATGTGGTTTCTTGTGATCGCTGTCAGCGTACTGGCGGTATTTCTAGAAAACATGAGATGCCCTTAAATATTATGCTAGAAGTTGAGCTATTTGATATTTGGGGTATTGACTTTATGGGACCATTTCCTACTTCATGCTCTAACAAATATATTCTCGTTGCAGTAGATTATGTGTCTAAGTGGGTTGAGGCTGAAGCATGTAGAACAAATGATGCACGCGTAGTTATTCGCTTTCTTAAGAAAAATATCTTTACTCGCTTTGGTACACCACGTGCAATAATTAGTGATGGGGGTACTCATTTTTGTAATAAGTTATTTGCTAATTTATTGTCAAAATATGGTGTTAAGCATAAAGTGTCTACCCCGTGAAAATACCAGCAAGCTGAAGTACTTCCAGCACACCGAAGCAAGTCCAAATACCGATCTACCTTGATCGATTCAAGAGTCGAGCTAACGACTATAAAAGCAGCGCTTCTTGGGAGGCAACCCAAGTACTATCTATGCATTACTATTTTGTATTCGAGTCTTATGTTTATCATATCGTGTCTTATTAAGTGTGTTTAAAATTCGTATCACGGTGCCGTCTAGTTATGCTTTCTCGCAGGCTCATATTCAGTTTGGGGGTGGTTTGTTCGCAGAGCTAGCTCGATCTATGAAGGAACCAAAAGCTTCTCACGACTCGCTTCGCATCGATCAACGCATTATTCAGGGAAGTGTCACTTAAACTCCCTCTTTGCTTTAAATTTTAACACATTGAGGATAATGCGCAAATTAGTTTGGGGGTGGGGTGACACATGCTAGATTAAATGATATCGATCTCTTCGATTTGTTAGTTGGTTTAACTGATCAATGTTAGGATTTGAACGTCACTTGTGAAAACTCGTGTCGATGATGAAAATTTTTATAATTTTTCTGTTGTCGAGATAAGATTCACTAATTGTGTGTGAAAGTTTTGCATGTTACGTGTTTTGTTATTAGCATGACTATCTGATCACATTGATTGCTTCAGAAAAATAGCACGTATCATGAGACACAAAGCCATAAAATATTGTGAGTTTTGAGCCGAAAAAAAATTAGAGCAAGGCAATACTTGCTCGATGTGTTTTTCATGAGGGTCACGCATAGTCTGATTATTTTCGAACTTGCTCTATTATGCATGTCAATATCACCGTGTGAAATTTTGTGTACGAAAATGATAAAGGCAATTAGGATAAGTCATTGGCCTAAATATCTGCGTACCCGGCATATCTCTTCATTAGTGAGCCCCTTTGAGCCTTATTAGCCTTATTTGTTGATTTGGAGCCACGATATTTAGCCATTACCCCATTATTTTATCCTTCATCCCCGAACCATTGTCAGCATGTTAGCTTACTAGTCGCTTCATAGTATTGAGTCTATTAATTTAGAGGAAAGACTATTAGGGCATGTTATTTCTGGTTGCAGTATTCTATTTTACTTATTTGAAAAAAAAAGAGAAAAAAAAAGAGATAGAGAAAAAGAGAAAAAGAAGTAGAAAAAAAAAGAAGAAAAAAAGAGAAAAAAAAATATATTAGAAAATATTTATATATTGTTATTTGAAAACAGAAAAAAGAAAAAAAAAAAGGGTTATAGTAGATTTCCATAATTATTTTCTCGAGTTCTTATTAATATTTTTTTTTGAGTAGTATGAGTCTCCATTGTTTGAGTCGTATTTTGTGCTATAAAGTCGGGGAAAGCGATTTAGCAACTAACATGCTTGACTTTATTACCTCACTCATCTCATATATCACACCCTTATTACCCTGAGCCCCACTACAACCATGTTTAAAGACCTTTTGATTCGTGCATGAGACCACTGTGTGATTATGATATGATATATTTGCAAGCTTAGAGTAATATCATTCTATGTTATGAATTGAGCGCTTTTATACAGATCCCATTAAACACTTCGAGCGAATTGCGCGATCCATGTGAGAGTTGTCACTTGTACGTGTTAGGATCTGGAAATATTGTCGTGCTATGATATGATTGCGAATTATCATCTCATGTCTCGTGTTAGCTGGATCATTCATTAGTTGATGACGATTTCGACCGATTGTGCTTTGGCGTTTTTGAGAATAAACATGAGAATTCGTTTAGTGACGACGTAAAATCCTAACTTGCTTTAGTTTATTCCGCTTTTATGATCGAGGACGATCGAAGCTAGTTTAAGGGTTGTTGATAAGTTAGGATTTCAAGTAATTTTAATCCCCGTAAAAGCGTCTTATTAGTTATTATTTATCGAATTATCTTCATATATCCTATAATTACTTCTTATTACTTATTTGGCATATATGAGAACAAAAGATAGGAAAAATAGGGGAATACCTGGGGGCTCTCACAAGTTTGTAGACCAATGAGATTATTTGAAGCCACCATAGTTGACATATCAATCACGTGGGAAGCTTTGAGTATTGGTATCATCAATCATTGCATAAGACAAAGGAGAGAAACTAACGAGATGGCTAAATCAAGCACATGGCTCAAGGCAGCTTATAGACAAACAATGCTACAGTGGAAAGTTACCAAGCCGCCCAGGGAGAATTATTGCAACAAAAGACTGCTAAGACGACTATTTGGGACAGAATTTCTATTCTAAATATCATGAAAATCCAAAGTTGATAAGGCTGAGGATTCTTACGAGATACATGCACAGATAAAGCCAGGGATATTACTTCATGGAAGAGAGCACGAGGATCAAGGATGAAAAATACACAAAAATACAATCACAAAGACTGCGCATATGATTGACCAACTTTGCATATTATCACCTATAAAAGATGTGCTTCACGTACATGAAAGGAGGGAGGAGGTGCACATAAAATAAAAAAGGAGCTTGGGCCATTAAAAGAAAAAAAGAGGCAACTCATTCTCCACTCACGAACATCACACATCAAAAGTTTCACTAAGCAGACACCTCTCAAAGAGAAAAGAAAAAAATAAGCCAGATACTCTCACCCAGTCATCCAATCCACGGTTTAGAACGGAGCAGAGAGCACGACGCCGTCATCGTTATACGGGAAGCTTTACGTTGTTTTAATTATATAAATGTCTACGTTGAATATTTTGTGTTTTTCGTTTATTAATATGTGTGCTTAAATTTCTATGTGATTAAGGTCATGTTAGGCCGGATTATGATTTCGTCTTAATGTTGCTATTATCCTATTTAATCGTATGAGTCAAGTTATGTGCTCTTTGTTGAGTTTAATGCGTACATGTGATTGGCCACCATACGTATGATTCTAGATTGGGCTATGAGACAGACTAAGTGATTAGACCGATTGGAACAGAAACATTGAGCATAACTACGTAAAACCGACCAGAAATGGAATTCGGTTTCGTACGTGTGGTTTCCGAGGTCTTAGGCTCCGAAAGCGTTTAAACTCGGGGAATTTCATAAATATTAAATGCGTGCGTAGAAACTACAGTCATATAGACATATATGGATTGGTTCTCTATCGCATAGGATCGTTATTGCGGGACAAACGAGTAACGATTATTTTAGGAAATTCTACCTTGACTAAGACTTGTTTTGATTATTTATGATTGGTTGCGTGAAGACGTAGGAATAATTCGTGCCGAGCATACTCCTTGATCACATTATCGTTAATTGATTTTAAATCGTCAATCGTCTATTTGCTTTAATTGTTTATTTGCGTTTTTATCTGGTTTGATTATTTTTAATATAAAAAAAAATTATAAAAACACCTTATTTAAAATTCGCTTTAAGTCTAAATTAAATTTTAGAATAATATCTTAAAATTAATCGAGCTGTCCTCGTGGATCGATACTTGGACTCACGTCCATTTTATACTACTTGCACGACCTAGTACACTTGCTAGTATTCGATCGTGTCAACATGTCAATGGTGCCTTTTTCTACGTGATCTTTGATAAAGTGATATCGTATGTCTATGTGTTTTGTGCGTGAGTGGTGAACAGGATTACACGTAATCGCAATGGCACTTTGGCTATCGCTATAAATGGGTATATTATTTAGATTGTACCCATAGTCGCGAAGCTGAGTCCGCATCCACAACATTTGCGAGCAACAGCTGGCAGCCGCGTCGTATTCTGCCTCGCCGTCGAATTCGAAACGCAGTTCTGCTTCTTTGATGACTGGCAGACTAGCTTTTCGCCTAGAAATTGAGCGCCACCGGATGTGTTTTCCCTGTCCATTCGGCAACCTGCATAATCAGCGTCAGTATAGCCAATCAATTTAAAGTTTGTGCCTTTAGGGTACCATAAACTTAAGGTCGAGGTGCCCTTTAGGTAGCGAAGAATCCGCTTGACCGCGAGCATGTGAGATTCTTTGGGGTCGGCTTGGAAACGGGCACATACACATGTGGCAAACATGATGTCCGGCCGGCTCGAGGTGAGATAAAGAAGAGAGCCGATGATGCTGCGATATAATGTAATGTCGACCGCTTTTCCTGTGGGATCGGCATCCAACTTGCAACTTGTGGACATGGGAGTGCTTATAGGCTTGCTCTGATCTTGATGGAATTTCTTCAAAATGTCCTTGATGTATTTAGTCTGACTGATGAATATCCCATCATCGAGCTGCCTGACTTGAAGTCCTAAGAAGAACTGCATCTCTCCCATGTGGCTCATTTCAAATTTGCTCTTCATCAATTCTCCAAATCTCTTGCATAGCTGTGGATTTGTTGATCCGAAGATGATGTCGTCTACATAAACTTGGACGACCATCAAATCTTTGTCTTGCCATTTTATGAAGAGGGTCGTATCGATCGTTCCTCGGATAAATTCAGATTTTACGAGGAAATCGCTCAAGACGTCATACCAAGCACGTGGAGCTTGTTTCAGTCCGTAGAGAGCTTTGTCCAATCGATAGACGTGATCGGGATGTTCTTGATCAATGAAGCCTTCTGGCTGAGCGACGTAGACTTCCTCTTTTAACACGCCATTAAGAAATGAGGTCTTAACATCCATTTGGTAGACTTTGAAGTCTTTATGAGCCGCATAAGCTAGGAAGAGACGAATGGCTTCGATTCGGGCAACAGGAGCATATGTCTCGTCGTAGTCAATTCCTTCATGTTGGTTATAACCCTCCGCAACCAATCTAGCTTTATTCCGAATCATCGCCATCTTCATTCTTTTTGTTCTTAAATACCAATTTAGTTCCGATGATTGTTTTCCCATGTGGACGGGATACTAGGGTCCACACTTGAAGACGCTCAAATTGGTTGATTTCATCTTGCATTGCTATTACCCAATCCTGGTCTTTTAGTGCGTCTGCTACCTTAGTTGGCTCATTTTGGCTTAAGAAGCAGCTGAATAGATTATGTTGATGATGTGTCCGTACTCCACGCGAAGGATCACCAATAATCTGATCAACCGGATGTGCTCGAGTCCACTTTCGCTCATGAGGTAGTGCAGAGCTAGATGCATCAGTCATTTGTGGACTAAGACTTCCAATGATTTCAGATTGTTCATTCGATTGAGGTAAGTCAGATTCTGCACTTGGATTGAGTGATTCTGATGAGACTTCCTCATTGACTGTTGTAGGTTCTTCATTGATCTGTGGCAATTCTGAATCGGGTGAGGTAGGGACAGTTGAAGAGCTCGGTACATTGGCCTCGTCGAGTGGGGGCTCCACTAAAGGTGTTGCAATAATGGTTTCTGGCCGATATACGGGCTCAAAGAGAGAGTCCAAATCTTCCAACACAAGTTCAGTGCTTCTTCAGACGTTGAATCTGGAGTTGTTGCCATCTTCTGTTGGTTTTGTGCCAACACACCAGTGTTTACGGGTTCTGAACTATTGTATTCAGAAGCCATCGGGTTTGGCACGGGTCCTGAACTGAGGTGTGCAGGAGCCATTTCTGCCACTTCGTGGAGAGTGACGTTTTAGCTTTCTTTGATTGATCGGTTGGACTTGATGTAAACTCGGTACGCCTTTGACGTGATGAATACCCAATGAATGTGGCTTCGAATGCTTTAGGGTCGAACTTAGCACGTTGCTTTCTGTCGTTCGCCACAAAGCACTTGCACCCGAAGACCTTGAATAATGAGATATTGGGGACTCGCTTGTTTATTATTTCGTACGGAGTCTTATCAAAGCGCTTGTGAACCACCGTCCTGTTCTGAGTGAAACAGGCGGTATTTACTGCTTCAGCCCAAAGGAAGTGTGGGAGGCTGGAATGGATCAGCATTGTACGGGCGGCCTCCACTAGAGTCCTGTTCTTCCTTTCAACGACCCCGTTCTGTTGAGGGGTCTTAGCGGCTGAGAATTGCTGATTAATGCCAAGTTTCTAATAAAATTCACTGAGATACTTGTTCTTGAACTCAGTGCCGTTGTCCGTTCGGATGACTTGGATGGATTGTTGGAGCAAATTCTGAGTAGTGTTCACGAAATTAACTATCAAGTCCCCTGTCTCATCTTTATTTCGGAGGAATTTCGTCCATGTGTAGCGGGAGTAATCATCAACGATAACTAGTACGTACTTCTGCCCACTAATACTCTGTGTCTGCATAGGTCCACAGAGATCCATATGTAGCAATTCCAAAGGACGTGAAGTGGAGGCAACTAGTTTTGCATGATGAGATGCTTGCTTCATTTTTCCTAGTGGACATGCCGAACACTGATGCTCTTTTTGTAAGATAATAGTTGGTAGATCATGAACCAACCTTTTCCTTGATAGTCGTTGAAGAGCTGTGATATTGAGATGAGACATACGTTGATGCCATAAGCTGTTCCTCTGAATTACAGTCTGAGAAATGAGACAAACAGCTGTCAAAGCCGCACGGACGTCAGGTTCATCGTGTAATGATTTTATTTCCGAATGCCTTGGAGGAGTTCTTTGTCATGACTGTCCAATATTCTACACCGGTCAGCAAGAAAGACCACCCGGTATCCTTTGTCGCAGAATTGGCCTATGCTGAACAAGTTATGGCGGAGACCTTCGACGTAAGAGACATCCTTTATCGTCAGATTTTCCAGAATGATGTCCCCAACTCCTAGTATGGGGGCTTAGTCGTTGTTTCCGAATCTGACTTTTCCATTCGGCCGGTCTTTGTAGTTGCTCAGCAGCTCTTGTATTCCCGTCATGTGTGTGGAGCAACCAGAGTCGAGGTACCACACATGATGAATCTGCAAAAACAATTAGAGCGCTTTAGGTACCCACTTATAAATGGGTCCTCGCAGATTAGCAGATTTAGGTGTTGGTTCAGATTTGGTTCCTAATTTATTGTTAGTTGTAGCTTTGGGTACCCAAGTCATCTTCAAAGAAGTTGATTTGGGTTTGCCTTTTTCAAAAGACTTGGCCTTTACGATTTTCGTCCTTTTAGGCGGAGATTTAGGAACCCATTTGGGTTGAACCTGACAAGAAAGATTAATTTCAGCACAGACAAATGCTTTGGTAGGCTTGAGCGTGGAAAAGATCTTTTCATTGGATAGTCTCCTAAGGTGCTTGGGGGATTCAATCTTAACGGGATACCTTAGGTGAGAACAAGCATGTATAGTGCCATATGCTTTCTTTATGGCTGTATCTTGTTTCCTATGGGTCATCCTAAAAGCGTTTGTCTTAGAATAAATGTCCTTTATTGCTGAAGTAGAGCCTGTTTCAAAATTAGAGCTTCTAAATATGGTAGGCTTTAACGAGCAAGTAGAAGCAATTATTTTGAGAGTGGAAATGGCTCTTTTATTTCTACGAGTGTCTTTTATTTTTACAGAAGGAGATAAATTCTTATTAGCAGTCAAATCTACGGGATGCTTCCGCTGCGCACTCTAGCTAGTCATACTTATTCCTATTATCTACAATTAGTCACATAGACAAGCACAAATCACATAAGTACGTAACATAAAACGTACAAACAAGGCTGATTCTCCAGGCTTTTGAGCGGCAGTACATGGACAGTCTTCAGAATCTAAAGCCTACGCTCTGATACCACCTGTGGCGACCCTACTTTTCTAATTCGGATTAGTGGCGGATTTCCGCAACGTAAGCCGCGGAAGGCCCGTCTAATTAAAACTTTTCCCTAAAATAATATACATTACTATAAAACTCTGTCTACAACGTCATCTCTGTAACTGGGCCAAAGCCCCAAAATATCAAAAGAACAAAAGCCCTAACGCCACTCCACAGGTCTTCATCCATGTACAGCTCCGCCCTCAAAAGTCCGTGGAGCACCGCCACCAGGCGCCTCAGTCTCGACGCATATCAGCGTCAGACTCAGTACCTACAACACGTAAACACTGAGCAATTTGCCCAGTAGGTGAATAAAATGCATGTATGCAAGTGTGCACTCAACCCCAAACCCAATACCTCACAACATGATATAATGCACACTCTTCTTTTCCCACATTCCTATTTCACACAACACAGGGCCCTAGGTTAGGCTCGACACCTTCGCGCGCAAAAGACTACTGGGAGGCCACCCCCAAGTCTCGCGGCAGCTTACCCTGGTAGTGCACTGGACGATCACGCCAATGGCCTCCTACCGGGTCGCTCCGCACCAAAAGCGTACATTGATAGTGCACTGGACGATCACGCCAATGGCCTCCTATCAGGTCACATCAATATCTCATCCGGTGGTATGCACCTCGGAACGATCACGCCCGAGTAGACAGATCGATCACGCCTGTCTCCGCCAGGTGCCCAGTGAGCCCAACCTCGACTCCTCTAAGAGTCACTAGTCACAAACATCTCATTCTACCCCGTACGTCACTATCTCAAATCATCACCGTCATCACTACGGTACAACCATCTCTTACCCTGACGTGATATGCACGTGCCATGCATATATATGAAATTACATAGGAACATGATTTATATGAAACGTACGTAAAACAGGTAAAACACGTAAATCGCGTAAGTCACGTAAGTCACGAAAATCATCGAATCACATGAAAACACATGAACTCACGTTTGTGTTTACGTATCGTATATGGATGATCCACCTACCTGTCCTCCTGATTGGGTCAATCAAGAACTCCGAAGAATCCTTAACATTTCGAACCTCTGAATATTAAAATATAATCTTATCAATAAAATCGCTAAGTCACATAAGCCTACAAATTCCCGAACTCAAATTATCAAAACGCTAAAATCCCGAAAACCCTAGAAATGTCGAAAACCCTAAAATACCAAAAATATATTAACTGTAGAAAACTTTTAAAAAGCCGAAATTATTTGAAGTGCCGAAACCCTCTTCTTCACAATATCGAAAACTACTCAACAAACCCTAAATAATTCATGCCGAAAACTTCTCATAATACACATAGAGAAACTTCAAAGCAATAATGTGGAAAACTTACGTACTAATCATGCCGAAATCATTTGCATAATCATAATTCCAACGCTTGTTCTTCAACTTCTACATAAAATCACGAAAGTTATACATAACTCAAGCATGTAACTATTTTATATTCAACACTTATGCAAAGATAACAGCACCTATGTCCAACGTTTATGATTTATAAATAAGTCTCTATCTACACCCCAACACAATTATCTATCTAATAATCAGCCTAACTCCAAAAACTATACTACCAATGACCCTTTATTATTCCAACAATTGTTCCTTCATCGAAAACTTTTCAATTCACATGCCACACATGATATATGATTAAAATCATATATTCACGCTGAACACTTAGTTACCCCTCGTTGATAAAACCTGAAGTTTATAAAAGTTACCTAATATTAATATCACACTCTAGGAATTCCCAAATATCTAAAATAGAATATCTAAAAGTTCACAGCTCATACCGAAGTCTTCTGAAACTAATATTATAATATGCCGAAATCTTCTAAATAGTAGTACCGAGAAATAAGTGATATTGCAGAAGGTTCTTACCTAAGAATGAAACACTGAAAACTTGCCCTACTTACTTTAAAGAACTACACGACACTTTCTTATATCCAAAACTCTTGTACTAATATTAGTCATTTAATCTCCCATAATTGATGATTATTCTTTAAATTTCCCATAATGATTATGTCGAAACTGATTCCTATAATCACCTACTCAATCATCTCAAAAATTGTGAAAGAAACCCTAGTAAAGTCACGTTAAGTTCTCATATAATTCACCTAACACATGAATTAAATCACTCAACCCACATAAGAGCTTCAAATACTTCATATAAATAGTACTTAAATCACACAAAACATTAAAACATCATTAACATAGGAAGCACATGGAAAGTTACGTGTTGTAGGTGAGGACTTTCACCTACCTAACCTCCCAAATTCTGATTTATCTAGCTTGCCCAAGTTAATCTTCGTCTTTGTTATTAAAGTTCCTCTTTTCTCTAATTTCGTTCTCTGTTCTTAAGACTTCGTTGCTCATAAATGTTCTCGCTTATTTGACCACATACTAAATCTATATATATATATATATATAATATATATATATATATACCTATATCTCTCGTATCATAATACATAGTTGTATCTATATATCATATATTGTGCTTTATATAGTTGATGATATCGATTGACTTAAGATTAAGAAACCTAGTATTAGTCATACTTATCAACAAACTATCTAATCACCACGTGTCCTTTGGATGTTTTGATGGTTAATAGCTTATATGTATGTATATTACGTGTGTATGTAGAAACAAATATAGGGTTGACTTGTGATAAGTGTTTTTCGTGGCTTCCCTTGCCATGAAGTGAGGTACTTGGGCCCAACCTTGGGCTTTAATATTTTTCCATCTATTTATAATTAGTTGGACCAGGCTTGTATTCTATTAATTATTTTGGAATTCATAATTCTGGCCCTAAACTCTAAATATAAATTTCAAACTTTCAATAATTACAACACCAACTAAATTTAAATCCCGTATTGAAATTTACGGGTATTACATTCTCCCCCCTTAAAAGAATTTCGTCCCCGAAATTCAGTGGTAGGAGACTCAAGTTTGGCTCTGCAACTAGACTCGCCCACCAATTTTATACGTCTTCTAGTCGTACATATTCTATTTCCACTACGCTTCCGCTGCGCACTCTAGCTAGTCATACTTATTCCTATTTTCTACAATTAGTCACATAGACAAGCACAAATCACATAAGTACGTAACATAAAACGTACAAACAAGGCTGATTCTCCAGGCTTTTGAGCGGCAGTACATGGACAGTCTTCAGAATCTAAAGCCTACGCTCTGATACCACCTGTGGCGACCCTACTTTTCTAATTCGGATTAGTGGCGGATTTCCGCAACGTAAGCCGCGGAAGGCCCGTCTAATTAAAACTTTTCCCTAAAATAATATACATTACTATAAAACTCTGTCTACAACGTCATATCTGTACATGGGCCAAAGCCCCAAAATATCAAAAGAACAAGCCCTAACGCCGCTCCACAGGTCTTCATCCATGTACCGCTCCGCCCTCAAAAGTCCGTGGAGCACCGCCACCAGCCGCCTCAGTCTCGATGCATATCAGCGTCAGACTCAGTACCTACAACACGTAAACACTGAGCAATTTGCCCAGTAGGTGAATAAAATGCATGTGTGCAAGTGTGCACTCAACCCCAAACCCAATACCTCACAACATGATATAATGCACACTCTTCTTTTCCCACATTCCTATTTCACACAACACAAGGCCCTAGGTTAGGCTCGACACCTTCGCGCGCAAAAGACTACTGGGCGGCCACCCCCAAGTCTCGCGGCAGCTTACCCTGGTAGTGCACTGGACGATCACGCCAATGGCCTCCTACCGGGTCGCTCCGCACCAAAAGCATACATTGATAGTGCACTGGACGATCACGCCAATGGCCTCCTATCAGGTCACATCAATATCTCATCCGGCGGTATGCACCTCGGAACGATCACGCCCGAGTAGACAGATCGATCACGCCTGTCTCCGCCAGGTGCCCAGTGAGCCCAACCTCGACTCCTCTAAGAGTCACTAGTCACAAACATCTCATTCTACCCCGTACGTCACTATCTCAAATCATCACCGTCATCACTACGGTACAACCATCTCTTACCCTGACGTGATATGCACGTGCCATGCATATATATGAAATTACATAGGAACATGATTTATATGAAACGTACGTAAAACAAGTAAAACACGTAAATCACGTAAGTCACGTAAGTCACGAAAATCATCGAATCACATGAAAACACATGAATTCACGTTTGTGTTTACGTATCGTATATGGATGATCCACCTACCTGTCCTCCTGATTGGGTCAATCAAGAACTCCGAAGAATCCTTAACATTTCGAACCTCTGAATATTAAAATATAATCTTATCAATAAAATCGCTAAGTCACATAAGCCTACAAATTCCCGAACTCAAATTATCAAAACGCTAAAATCCCGAAAACCCTAGAAATGTCGAAAACCCTAAAATACCAAAAATATATTAACTGTAGAAAACTTTTAAAAAGCCGAAATTATTTGAAGTGCCGAAACCTTCTTATTCACAATATCGAAAATTACTCAACAAACCCTAAATAATTCATGCCGAAAACTTCTCATAATACACATAGAGAAACTTCAAAGCAATAATGTGGAAAACTTTCGTACTAATCATGCCGAAATCATTTGCATAATCATAATTCCAACGCTTGTTCTTCAACTTCTACATAAAATCACGAAAGTTATACATAACTCAAGCATGTAACTATTTTATATTCAACACTTATGCAAACATAACAGCACCTATGTCCAACGTTTATGATTTATAAATAAGTCTCTATCTACACCCCAACACAATTATCTATCTAATAATCAGCCTAACCCCAAAAACTATACTACCAATGACCCTTTATTATTCCAACAATTGTTCCTTCATCGAAAACTTTTCAATTCACATGCCACACATGATATATGATTAAAATCATATATTCACGCTGAACACTTAGTTACCCCTCGTTGATAAAACCTGAAGTTTATAAAAGTTACCTAATATTAATATCACACTCTAGGAATTCCCAAATATCTAAAATAGAATATCTAAAAGTTCACAGCTCATACCGAAGTCTTCTGAAAGCTAATATTATAATATGCCGAAATCTTCTAAATAGTAGTACCGAGAAATAAGTGGTATTGCAGAAGGTTCTTACCTAAGAATGAAACACTGAAAACTTGCCCTACTTACTTTAAAGAACTACACGACACTTTATTATATCCAAAACTAACTTGTACTAATATTAGTCATTTAATCTCCCATAATTGATGACTATTCTTTAAATATCCCATAATGATTATGTCGAAACTGATTCCTATAATCACCTACTCAATCATCTCAAAAATTGTGAAAGAAACCCTAGTAAAGTCACGTTAAGTTCTCATATAATTCACCTAACACATGAATTAAATCACTCAACCCACATAAGAGCTTCAAATACTTCATATAAATAGTACTTAAATCACACAAAACATTAAAACATCATTAACATAGGAAGCACATGGAAAGTTACGTGTTGTAGGTGAGGACTTTCACCTACCTAACCTCCCAAATTCTGATTTATCTAGCTTGCCCAAGTTAATCTTCGTCTTTGTTATTAAAGTTCCTCTTTTCTCTAATTTCGTTCTCTGTTCTTAAGACTTCGTTGCTCATAAATGTTCTCGCTTATTTGACCACATACTAAATCTATATATATATATATATATATATATATATATACCTATATCTCTCGTATCATAATACATAGTTGTATCTATATATCATATATTGTGCTTTATATAGTTGATGATATCGATTGACTTAAGATTAAGAAACCTAGTATTAGTCATACTTATCAACAAACTATCTAATCACCACGTGTCCTTTGGATGTTTTGATGGTTAATAGCTTATATGTATGTATATTACGTGTGTATGTAGAAACAAATATAGGGTTGACTTGTGATAAGTGTTTTTCGTGGCTTCCCTTGCCATGAAGTGAGGTACTTGGGCCCAACCTTGGGCTTTAATATTTTTCCATCTATTTATAATTAGTTGGACCAAGCTTGTATTCTATTAATTATTTTGGAATTCATAATTCTGGCCCTAAACTCAATATAAATTTCAAACTTTCAATAATTACAACACCAACTAAATTTAAATCCTGTATTGAAATTTACGGGTATTACATTCTCCCCCCTTAAAAGAATTCCGTCCCCGAAATTCAGTGGTAGGAGACTCAAGTTTGGCTCTGCAACTAGACTCGCCCACCAATTTTATACGTCTTCTAGTCGTACATATTCTATTTCCACTACGCTTCCGCTGCGCACTCTAGCTAGTCATACTTATTCATATTTTCTACAATTAGTCACATAGACAAGCACAAATTGTTAGGGAGTTCGTTGAAAACGGGATGGTCGCCGTGCAGAAAATCGCCACCGCAGAAAACGTGGCGGACCCGCTCACGAAGCCCTTGTCCCAAGCAGTTATGGAACAACATCTGGACAAGATGGGGCTATGATACCATTGCGACTGGCATTAGGTGCATCGCATGGCATTCGAGTGTAAGTGGAGGCTGTTAGGGAGTGTGCCCTCGGAATGCCATACGAGGACTAGGAATAGTATAGGGCGCACGATGATGTATAGGTTGATAGACAGGTTTATTGTATATACCGTCAAATAAATTAATGAATATTTATTTTCAACTAGCGACACCCAAATGTTTGAGTTGGATGTCTGATTCTCGTGGGACGAGAGAGGAGACACCGGACAGTCCTTAATCTCAGCATTAAATAAAAAGTCCGTAAGTCTAAGGATTCTAGGAGGGTGACTAGATATCTGAACCATTGACGACCACATAGTATTGGTAGTGTCACCGATTACCTGAGAGGTTGTGGGTCGTGATGGAGATATCGGTGATCGGAGGGATCGCGTATCCGGACATTCGGCTCGTATTCGTCTTAATCACATGGCTAGGATGTTGTCAATGATTGAACGAATGACTATAGCAGCCTCGGACCGATAGGGTCATTGACGGATTTGCTTTCGCGATTTCGGTTTGTCGCTAGTTGGCTAGGCTCGTAAGTGTTCATAAATGAGACACGGGTCAGCGACGAAACGCAACCGACTTTACGGAGGTGATTGCCGGGCTTTGACGGCTATTGGGATTCACTGCCTATATTCATATAGGTTAATGTCCTATGAGGTAATTGGAGAGCGACGATTATAAAGCCTTCGGCCGAAGCTTGGAAAACTTGCTTGTATTAGATACGGAGCGGAGTTTAAATCATCGGTTCAGTCTCGATTATAACATAGTGTTAGGTTAGTGAGTTTGACATTTGCATGGCTCCACCTAACCGGGACGCAAGTGAAAGGCGTAAGAAGTATTTAAATGTATACACTATAGTCGGTTCGCCCGAATTTCGATTAGATCAAAATTCGTTCTCAACTGGAATCTGTCCGGTACCGTGGGATTGGCTAGGCGAATACCGGGACTCGTGGATTCCTCCCATGCCAGTTGAGACGGACCTAGAGAGTCGCGCTTAAAAATGGTAATGAACTTGAACGAAAACGGCGGGTTTTTCTCTCGAACCTAACGAACGAGATTCGTTGAGGTAGTGGCATAGTTGATACGAGGTGTCGACGACTTAGTTAAATTCCAGTGACAGTCACGGAAATAATTAGGACTTGAGATTGTCTTAAGTGCTTAATTAATTAACTAAGTGGACTCAATTATAATTAAAATAATTAGATTGGATTTAATTATTTTATTATTTAAAATTGAGGGACTAAATTGAGAATTTAGAAACCTCAAGGGCCAAAATGAAATTGTCATAATAAATAAAAAAAATAGAAAACTCTACACATCCCAACGTGGGATGTGTAGAATAAATGACTCATGGTGTGAGTCATTAACAAGTGTCTAATTTGACACTTGTTTGTCACAATTAAAAAAAAAAAAAAAAATTCCATAAAAGAGCACAAAACGTGAGATGCAAGAGGAGGTAGATGGGAATTTTTGCTTCATTGCACAAATAAGAAATAATAGAGAAAAAGAAGTAGAATTTGTAGAACTTCTCAAGCCACGTAAAACCGAAGGGTTCGTTTGACGAGTCCTGATGCCCGAACCGAACTGCGCTAGCCATCGGGAGCAGTTTCAGAGATTCGCTCAAGGTCATACCGGCGTGACAATCTAGCCCGGAGCCCCCGGGATCCAGACGAGGTGTAGCCACGTCCATCCGAGGCGACGACAGAAGAAATCTCGTTCATCGAAGGTATACCTCGAACCTTAACGATTTGATTTACGAAAAATAACAAACGATATCGGAATAATTCGCAAGACCCCTCGTTGGAAACGCCGGGAAGTGTAGAATTATTCTGGAAAATTTGGTATCGATCGGAAATCGTTTCAGTCGTCAAATAGTTAAAAGACGGCAGACTGCCGTTTTACTCGAATTAATAATTTTGAACAACAGATTTGATTTTGAGAAAAATACCAAACGATGTCGGAATAGTTCGAAAGACCTATCGTTGCGAACGTTAGGAAGTGTAGAATTATTCTGGAAAGTTTGGTATTGATCAAAAATCATTTCGGTCTCCAAATAATCAAAAAATGTCTGGTTGCCGCTTTATTCGACTAATTTGGATCTAAATTATTAATTTGAATAAATTGGAAATAAATTCGAATTTTGATAATTCGAATTAATCGCGATCTCCCGAGGCTTAGGGCAGCATCTCAGACTCTCGGGAGAAGCTGAATGGCGTAAGGTTGAATTTAGATATTAAAAATCGAAAATTCGCCACCCTACGCCGCTCGGTACAAATCGCGCTTCCGCTATAGCCACGTTGCGCTGTTCGGGGGCCGGCGTCGATTAATCGAGCCCACCCCAACAGTGGTATCAGAGCCAAGGCCCATGAATGTTTCGACCGAAGGCCTTGAAAGCCGATGTGGCGAACGAACGGTCGACGTAGTTTGGAGACTATCGTCGCTCGTGACGTCGGTTGGGCACCCGACGTCAAAATTCTGTGTTGCATGTTTATGTGGGACATTTACGCGGGCTTAGGTTCAACCGGGTTATTTGTTTAAGGGTCGTTTGCCGCCCCCCGGTATGTACATGGATTACCGGTTGTTTGGGAAATAATTCCCCCCGTGTTGTATTAGATAGGTTAGATAAAATGACGGCCGTTCGACGCAAGGCGAGATTGGAGGATTCGACAACCATCGCAACGATGACTCGATGTTGGAAGATCGAAGACCCCGGTCGTTTTACGACCCATGTAATAGGACCAGTCTAGAAGTAGCCCGCATATTTGTCCATTTAAATTGCTTTCCTAGGGTTAGGAATTTATTTATCGCATTTACGTGCTCGTGCTTAATTTTAATATGCTATGAGTTACAAAAATCTCCCGTACGAATACTAAGTGACTAAAGGGATTGGATGCCCTGTCTTCTATCAAGCTCGGGCCTAGTTGTTACAAAATCTAAATGCAAGGTTGGTTTCGGGTATGCCGGCGCCTTGCATTTGCTTTTGTTTCGGCTTGCTCGGGTGCATTTGTGCCGCTCGCCAAGACCACACTGTGCGGTAAAACGTACGGTTCAAGTGTGCGGTTTTGAGCAACGTTGATAGGTCGCACTTAGACAGTCATACCGCCTTGTTCCGGGTTTGCCGGCGGGGGTCCCTGACTGAGACAAAGATAGTTGAGACATTCGACAAGGTCGGATTCGTGCGGAGCACGACTTCGTGGGCCACTGCAAACCAATAAAACGACAGAGGTTGAGGTTTGCACCCGTCCACGGGGACATCAACTCCACTATCGGAGTTATCAACGGAACTTCCAAAACATCCGTAGGGAGAATGGAGTTTATGAAAAGATAGTGGGAGTCAAACGGAATAAAAAGTCCTTTTTCGCGTTTGATAACCTATACAATCGACTTAATATGCCTTTTATTTTTCTGCAGCATTTTCTCTCTTTGTGAATTATGTCGACCGCATTAAATGTACTGCTCAAGGAGAATAGGTTGACTGGGCCAAACTATTCAGACTGGCTTCGCAACTTGAGGATTTTCCTTGAGATTGAGAACCTAGTTTATATCCTTGACTCTGAAATGCCACCGGCCCCAGGGGCGCGGGCATCCGAGCAGGCTCGTGCCGCTTATGACAAGCGACTGCGCGACGAGAAGCTCGTAAAGGCTCATGTCCTCGGATCAATGAGTAACGCACTGCAGCGTAGCTATGAAAGTATGGCTGATGCTCAAGTGATGGTTCAACATTTAAAAGAGCTTTACGGTGAGACGTCTAGGACGGCTCGTTATGCGACTTCGTCGCAGCTCTTCCGATCGAGGATGTCTGAGGGTGAGAACGTTGGCGAGCATGTTATGAACATGATCACCATGATCGAGAGGTTGGAGACTCTCAATTTTCAATTTGATCGTGAATTACAAATTGATCTCATCTTGCAGTCTCTGCCTCCGTCCTTCAACGCGTTCATTGTGAACTACCATCTGAACGGCATGACGCTATTGCTTCCTGATCTGATGAATCAGTTAGCAACGGCGCAAGGTCAGGTGAAGAGGGCAAAGCAGACTGCACTTGTCGCCACTTCTTCAAAGCCCCAGAAAGGCAAAAAGAAGAAGGGCAACAAGCTCAAGCCAACAGGGAAGGTTTCCAAGAAGAAACTATCTTCTGGGAAATCGAAACAAACTGGTGTAAAGCCGACGGATAGGTGTCTGCATTGCGGTGCGCTGGGCCACTGGAAGCGTGACTGTCCGAAGCTCAAGGGTGAGCAGGCTGCGTCAGGTATGGAACTAAATGTTTTAGAAACAGTTTGTTCTTCATCTGTATACTCTACTTCCTGGATATTGGATTCGGGGTCTAGTACTCACATTTGTGTTTCCACGCAGGGTCTGGGACCAAGTAGAGCGCTTGGGGAGCGTGAGATCGAGGTCAGAGTGGGAAGCGGGGATAGTATCTCGGCAAGCCACGTCGGATCAAGATCTCTTGTATTATCTTCTGGGCATGTGTTGCGTTTGTACGATTGTCTTGTACTCCCGAGGGGATTTAAGAACATCGTCTCCATTCCTGTTTTGAGCAGGAATGGTTATGTATTTAGTTTTAATAATAATACATGCCACATTATGTATAGAAATAAAAATGTTGGCAGCGCGACACTATTTAATGGTTTGTACTATTTAAATACCCTGAACGATATATCTGTGAATATTGTCACAAATAAACGAAAGACGGGAATAAATGCGAGATACTTATGGCATCTTCGATTAGGTCATGCTGGAGAACGCAAGATTCACGAGTTGGAGAAAAATGGGATATTGACACCGTTGGGATCAGATCCCTATCCGACTTGTGAGTCATGCCTCAAAGGTAAGATGACCCGATCACCCTTCACCGGGACATTTAACAGAGCCACGGAAATTCTCGGTTTAATTCACACGGACGTTTGCGGGCCATTCAATGTGAAGGCTCATGGTGACTTCCACTATTTTATTACCTTTACGGATGATCACAGTCGTTACGGACTAGTGTATCTGATGAGGTATAAAGCTGATGCTCTTGAAAGGTTCAAGGAGTATAAGGCGTTGGTGGAAAATCAAACTTCGAAGCTCATTAAAGCCATTCGATCGGATCGAGGTGGCGAGTACATGAGTGTCGAGTTTGACCAGTTCTTAAAAGAGAACGGTATTTTATCACAGATGACTCCGCCCGGCACGCCACAGTTGAATGGCGTGGCCGAACGTAGAAATCGAACTTTATTAGATATGGTTCGTTCTATGTTGAGCTATACAGATTTACCGATGTCATTGTGGGGATACGCGCTTTTGACAGCGGCGTATACCATTAACCGGTGTCCCTCAAAGTCTGTTAACGGCATTCCGTATGAGATATTGACTGGTCGTTTACCCAGCTTATCACATATTAGGATTTGGGGTTGCCCCGCCTATGTGAAAAAGCTGAAAACAGACAAATTGGAGTCTAGATCTATAAAAGGACGTTTCATAGGTTATCCCGAAGACTCTATGGGGTACCTATTCTATTTTCACGATGATCAGAGGATCGTTGTAGGCCTACATGCACATTTTCTCGAGGAAGAGTTCATTCGAGATTGTGGCGTTGCCGAGAGGTCACTCTCAAGGAGCAGTCGACCGAAACGCCCACACAGGATTCGGACGGTCCGAGCGAACCAGTCATGCGACGATCTGAAAGGGTGCCTCGCCAACCACAGTGGTATGGCATGTCACATGTCGAACAAGGTTATGTTGCGACTAGGGGACTTCTAAGAGAAGATGCCGCTACTTTCGATCAAGCTATATCCGATGTTGACTCAGCGAGATGGATTGAGGCTATGCGAGCTAAGATGGACTCAATGTACTCCAACAAAGTCTGGACTCTTGTAGACCTACCGAGTGGTTTTAGACCAATCGGTTGTAAATGGATTTACAAGAGGAAGATTGGATCTGACGGACAAGTTGAGACGTACAAGGCCAGGTTGGTTGCCAAGGGCTATAACCAAAAGGAGGGAGTTGACTATGAGGAGACTTTCTCACCTGTAGCCATGATCAAGTCCATCCGGATAATGCTCGCGATAGCTGCGCACTATGATTATGAGATTTGGCAAATGGACGTTAAAACGGCGTTCCTTAATGGATTCCTCAAGGAGGAGATCTATATGGAGCAGCCAAAAGGTTTTGAGTCGCATACAGATGCTCACAAAGTATGCAAACTGAATCGATCAATTTACGGACTGAAACAGGCCTCTCGCAGCTGGAATCTACGTTTTGATGAAGCAGTTCAGAACTTTGGATTCGTAAAAAACGTAGATGAGCCATGTGTCTACAGAAAGAGCAGTGGGAGTATGGTGTCGTTCCTTGTATTGTACGTGGATGATATTCTTTTGATAGGAAACGACATTGGGATGCTCTCATCGGTGAAAGCATGGCTTTCAACCGAATTCTCCATGAAAGACCTGGGAGAAGCGACGTATATACTAGGTATTCACTTGTTCAGGGATCGAGCGAACCATACGATCGGCTTATCTCAGGCCCTTTACTTAGAGAAAATCCTGAAGAAATTCAGAATGGATGACTCTAAGAGAGGGTTCTTACCAATGCGACATGGGATTCATTTGTCAAAGTCAATGTCACCTCAAAGTGAGGAAGACAGAAGACGGATGAGTGGAATACCCTATGCATCTGCAGTGGGTAGTCTGATGTACGCAATGTTGTGTACACGCCCGGACATTGCTTACGCTGTGAGCGTAGTCAGTCGGTTTCAGGCAAACCCAGGGGAAGAACATTGGACAGCTGTTAAGAATATCTTTAAATACCTTAGACGGACTAAAGACTTAACGCTGGTTTATGGAGGAGCGGGACTAGAAGTAGTTGGTTATACAGATTCGGACTTCCAGTCGGACGTGGATGACCGAAAATCTACTTCAGGTTTTGTATTCGTGCTCAACGGTGGGGCAGTGTCTTGGAGAAGCTCCAAGCAAAGCACAACTGCCGATTCCACGTGCGAGGCAGAATACATAGCAGCCTCAGAGGCAGCTAAAGAAGCTGTTTGGATGAAAAAGTTCTTGGAGGAACTTATTGTGGTACCAGTTGCTGACAGACCGCTTACACTTTACTGCGATAATAGCGGTGCAGTCGTGCAAGCAAAGGAACCACGATCTCATAGCAAGTCCAAACATATCGAGAGAAAGTATCACGTATTACGTGAGTTCGTTGAAAACGGGATGGTCGCCGTGCAGAAAATCGCCACCGCAGAAAACGTGGCGGACCCGCTCACGAAGCCCTTGTCCCAAGCAGTTATGGAACAACATCTGGACAAGATGGGGCTATGATACCATTGCGACTGGCATTAGGTGCATCGCATGGCATTCGAGTGCAAGTGGGAGGCTGTTAGGGAGTGTGCCATCGGAATGCCATACGAGGACTAGGAATAGTATAGGGCGCACGATGATGTATAGGTTGATAGACAGGTTTATTGTATATACCGTCAAATAAATTAATGAATATTTATTTTCAACTAGCGACACCCAAATGTTTGAGTTGGATGTCTGATTCTCGTGGGACGAGAGAGGAGACACCGGACAGTCCTTAATCTCAGCATTAAATAAAAAGTCCGTAAGTCTAAGGATTCTAGGAGGGTGACTAGATATCCGAATATGACTTATCCATTGACGACCACATAGTATCGGTAGTGTCACCTATTACCTGAGAGGTTGTGGGTCGTGATGGAGATATCGGTGATCGGAGGGATCGCGTATCCGGACATTCGGCTCGTATTCGTCTCAATCACATGGCTAGGATGTTGTCAATGATTGAACGAATGACTATAGCAGCCTCAGACCGATAGGGTCATTGACGGATTTGCTTTCGCGATTTCGGTTTGTCGCTAGTTGGCTAGGCTCGTAAGTGTTCATAAATGAGACACGGGTCAGCGACGAAACGCAACCGACTTTACGGAGGTGATTGCCGGGCTTTGACGGCTATTTGGATTCACTGCCTATATTCATATAGGTTAATGTCCTATGAGGTAATTGGAGAGCGACGATTATAAAGCCTTCGGCCGAAGCTTGGAAAACTTGCTTGTATTAGATACGGAGCGGAGTTTAAATAATCGGTTCGGTCTCGATTATAACATAGTGTTAGGTTAGTGAGTTTGACATTTGCATGGCTCTCACCTAACCGGGACGCAAGTGAAAGGCGTAAGAAGTATTTAAATGTATACACTATAGTCGGTTCGCCCGAATTTCGATTAGATCAAAATTCGTTCTCAACTGGGATCTGTCCGGTACCGTGGGATTGGCTAGGCGAATACCGGGACTCGTGGATTCCTCCCATGCCAGTTGAGACGGACCTAGAGAGTCGCGCTTAAAAATGGTAATGAACTTGAACGAAAACGGCGGGTTTTTCTCTCGAACCTAACGAACGAGATTCGTTGAGGTAGTGGCATAGTTGATACGAGGTGTCGACGACTTAGTTAAATTCCAGTGACAGTCACGGAAATAATTAGGACTTGAGATTGTCTTAAGTGCTTAATTAATTAACTAAGTGGACTCAATTATAATTAAAATAATTAGATTGGATTTAATTATTTTATTATTTAAAATTGAGGGACTAAATTGAGAATTTTGAAACCTCAAGGGCCAAAATGAAATTGTCATAATAAATAAAAAAAAATAAAAAAAATAGAAAACTCTACACATCCCAACGTGGGATGTGTAGAATAAATGACTCATGGTGTGAGTCATTAACAAGTGTCTAATTTGACACTTGTTTGTCACAATTAAAAAAAAAAAAAAATCCATAAAAGAGCACAAAACGTGAGATGCAAGAGGAGGTAGATGGGAATTTTTGCTTCATTGCACAAATAAGAAATAATAGAGAAAAAGAAGTAGAATTTGTAGAACTTCTCAAGCCACGTAAAACCGAAGGGTTCGTTTGACGAATCCTGACGCCCGAACCGAACTGCGCTAGCCATCGGGAGCAGTTTCAGAGATTCGCTCAAGGTCATACCGGCGTGACAATCTAGCCGTAGGCCCCGGGATCCAGACGAGGTGTAGCCACGTCCATCCGAGGCGACGACAGAAGAAATCTCGTTCATCGAAGGTATACCTCGAACCTTAACGATTTGATTTACGAAAAATAACAAACGATATCGGAATAATTCGCAAGACCCCTCGTTGGAAACGCCGGGAAGTGTAGAATTATTCTGGAAAATTTGGTATCGATCGGAAATCGTTTCGGTCGTCAAATAGTTAAAAGACGGAAGACTGCCGTTTTACTCGAATTAATAATTTCGAACCACAGATTTGATTTTGAGAAAAATACCAAACGATATCGGAATAATTCGAAAGACCTATCGTTGTGAACGTTAGGAAGTGTAGAATTATTCTAGAAAGTTTGGTATTGATCAAAAATCATTTCGGTCTCCAAATAATCGAAAAATATCTGGTTGCCGCTTTATTCGATTAATTTGGATCTAAATTATTAATTTGAATAAATTGGAAATAAATTCGAATTTTGATAATTCGAATTAATCGCGATCTCCCGAGGCTTAGGGCAGCATCTCAGACTCTCGGGAGAAGCTGAATGGCGTAAGGTTGAATTTAGATATTAAAAATCGAAAATTCGCCACCCTACGTCGCTCGGTACAAATCGCGCTTCCGCTATAGCCACGTTGCGTTGTTCGGGGGCCGGCGTCGATTAATCGGGCCCACCCCAACACAAATCACATAAGTACGTAACATAAAACGTACAAACAAGGCTGATTCTCCAGGCTTTTGAGCGGCAGTACATGGACAGTCTTCAGAATCTAAAGCCTACGCTCTGATACCACCTGTGGCGACCCTACTTTTCTAATTCGGATTAGTGGCGGATTTCCGCAACGTAAGCCGCGGAAGGCCCGTCTAATTAAAACTTTTCCCTAAAATAATATACATTACTATAAAACTCTGTCTACAACGTCATCTCTGTACATGGGCCAAAGCCCCAAAATATCAAAAGAACAAAAGCCCTAACGCCGCTCCACAGGTCTTCATCCATGTACCGCTCCGCCCTCAAAAGTCCGTGGAGCACCGCCACCAGCCGCCTCAGTCTCGACGCATATCAGCGTCAGACTCAGTACCTACAACACGTAAACAATGAGCAATTTGCCCAGTAGGTGAATAAAATGCATGTATGCAAGTGTGCACTCAACCCCAAACTCAATACCTCACAACATGATATAATGCACACTCTTCTTTTCCCACATTCCTATTTCACACCAGGGCCCTAGGTTAGGCTTGATACCTTCGCGCGCAAAAGACTACTGGGAGGCCACCCCCAAGTCTCGCGGCAGCTTACCCTGGTAGTGCACTGGACGATCACGCCAATGGCCTCCTACCGGGTCGCTCCGCACCAAAAGCATACATTGATAGTGCACTGGACGATCACGCCAATGGCCTCCTATCAGGTCACATAAATATCTCATGCGGCGGTATGCACCTCGGAACGATCACGCCCGAGTAGACAGATCGATCACGCCTGTCTCCGCCAGGTGCCCAGTGAGCCCAACCTCGACTCCTCTAAGAGTCACTAGTCACAAACATCTCATTCTACCCCGTAATTCACTATCTCAAATCATCACCGTCATCACTACGGTACAACCATCTCTTACCCTGACGTGATATGCACGTGCCATGCATAAATATGAAATTACATAGGAACATGATTTATATGAAACGTACGTAAAACAGGTAAAACACGTAAATCACGTAAGTCACGTAAGTCACGAAAATCATCGAATCACATGAAAACATATGAATTCACGTTTGTGTTTACGTATCGTATATGGATGATCCACCTACCTGTCCTCCTGATTGGGTCAATCAAGAACTCCGAAGAATCCTCAACATTTCGAACCTCTGAATGTTAAAATATAATCTTATCAATAAAATCGCTAAGTCACATAAGCCTACAAATTCCCGAACTCAAATTATCAAAACGCTAAAATCCCGAAAACCCTAGAAATGTCGAACCCTAAAATACCAAAAATATATTAACTGTAGAAAACTTTTAAAAAGCCGAAATTATTTGAAGTGCCGAAACCCTCTTATTCACAATATCGAAAACTACTCAACAAACCCTAAATAATTCATGCCGAAAACTTCTCATAATACACATAGAGAAACTTCAAAGCAATAATGTGGAAAACTTTCGTACTAATCATGCCGAAATCATTTGCATAATCATAATTCCAACGCTTGTTCTTCAACTTCTACATAAAATCACGAAAGTTATACATAACTCAAGCATGTAACTATTTTATATTCAACACTTATGCAAACATAACAGCACCTATGTCCAACGTTTATGATTTATAAATAAGTCTCTATCTACACCCCAACACAATTATCTATCTAATAATCAGCCTATCCCCAAAAACTATACTACCAATGACCCTTTATTATTCCAACAATTGTTCCTTCATCGAAAACTTTTCAATTCACATGCCACACATGATAAATGATTAAAATCATATATTCACGCTGAACACTTAGTTACCCCTCGTTGATAAAACCTGAAGTTTATAAAAGTTACCTAATATTAATATTACACTCTAGGAATTCCCAAATATCTAAAATAGAATATCTAAAAGTTCACAGCTCATACCGAAGTCTTCTGAAAGCTAATATTATAATATGCCGAAATCTTCTAAATAGTGGTACCGAGAAATAAGTGATATTGCAGAAGGTTCTTACCTAAGAATGAAACACTGAAAACTTGCCCTACTTACTTTAAAGAACTACACGACACTTTCTTATATCCAAAACTAACTTGTACTAATATTAGTCATTTAATCTCCCATAATTGATGACTATTCTTTAAATATCCCATAATGATTATGTCGAAACTGATTCCAATAATCACCTACTCAATCATCTCAAAAATTGTGAAAGAAACCCTAGTAAAGTCACGTTAAGTTCTCATATAATTCACCTAACACATGAATTAAATCACTCAACCCACATAAGAGCTTCAAATACTTCATATAAATAGTACTTAAATCACACAAAACATTAAAACATAATTAACATAGGAAGCACATGGAAAGTTACGTGTTGTAGGTGAGGACTTTCACCTACCTAACCTCCCAAATTCTGATTTATCTAGCTTGCCCAAGTTAATCTTCGTCTTTGTTATTAAAGTTCCTCTTTTCTCTAATTTCGTTATCTGTTCTTAAGACTTCGTTGCTCATAAATGTTCTCGCTTATTTGACCACATACTAAATCTATATATATATATGTATATATAATATATATATATACCTATATCTCTCGTATCATAATACATAGTTGTATCTATATATCATATATTGTGCTTTATATAGTTGATGATATCGATTGCCTTAAGATTAAGAAACCTAGTATTAGTCATATTTATCAACAAACTATCTAATCACCACGTGTCCTTTGGATGTTTTGATGGTTAATAGCTTATATGTATGTATATTACGTGTGTATGTAGAAACAATTATACTGTTGACTTGTGATAAGTGTTTTTCGTGGCTTCCCTTGCCATGAAGTGAGGTACTTGGGCCCTACCTTGGGCTTTAATATTTTTCCATCTATTTATAATTAGTTGGACCAGGCTTGTATTCTATTATTTATTTTGGAATTCATAATTCTGGCCTAAACTCTAAATATAAATTTCAAACTTTCAATAATTACAACACCAACTAAATTTAATTCCGTATTGAAATTTATGGGTATTACAAAATGCATGCTATGCATCGGGTATGGCGTATTGCCTGGTCGGTTTAGGGCTGCTTTTGTTTTTCTACTTCTCCTTTGTGGTTCTGTTGTGATCTTGTTTGGGTCTTGAACTCGGTTGTGTGCTGGTAGCATGTTACAAGTTGGTTTTGTTCTTTTTGCAAGAACTCTTTGTACAGACTCATTCTTTCGTTTTTTTTAGTGACCGTTTTACGAAAAAAGCCGTTGGCGCGTTATTCAACCCAAAGGGCATGACTAGGAACTCATAATGTCCATAACGCGTACTAAAAGCAGTCTTCGTGACATCTTCTTCCGGATCTTTAGTTGGTGATACCCTGATCTTAAGTCTATCTTTGAGAACACTATTTTGCCTTGCAGCTGATCAAACAGATCATCAATCCGAGGAAGGGGGTACTTGTTCTTGATAGTGAACTTATTTAGTTCTCTGTAGTCGATGCATAGTCGCATCGACCCGTCCTTCTTTTTGACAAATAGCAAGGGTGCTCCCCAGGGTGAGAAACTCGGTTGGATGAACCCATTCTCTAGTAATTCATCCAGCTGCTCCTTCAGTTCCTTCAGTTCGGTTGGAGCTAATCGATACAGGGCTTTTGATATGGATGTAGCTCCTGGAATTAAATCGATCGTGAATTGGATTTCACGGTCGGGAGGAAGTCCGTGTAGATCTTCCGGAAATACATCTAGAAACTCTCGCACTATTGAGGAGTGTGTACATAGACGGTCTGCAGGACCTGTGATCGAATCTCTGATACCAACCTGGGGCGCCCTGCCATCCACTAACCTATTCTACGTTATCTTACGTGCCTATGTGAGTTATAAATTGAAATACATGCGAAAATACATAATAAATTTTTCCATTGATGTAATGGAGAGTGTACTTTACATAACAAAAGAATACTTCCAATTCTTTATACATGGGGAGTGTGTCTATACGCAGCAAAAGAAATCTAAGTCGCCCGGCCACACAGGTGGTCATCCATGTACACTCCTCCTTCAAAAGTCGCTGGAAGCTTTCAAAAGATGCCTTGCCATCAACGATCACGTACCGTGGTCGTGCGAACCTACAACACATAACGTGTCAACCCCCACAATGGCAATCCGCGCCGATGCATCTATCACTCATGCTATCTTTACTCAGGGCCCTCGGCTAGCTAACTATGCATCGTAAAAGAGCTCTATCGTAAATACGTGATAGTGACCTACGCTGGGTAGCCTACACTAGGTTTCCCTAGGTCGCACCCTCCCAGGTCGTCCCCCTTGCCATGCGGTAGCCTACGCTAGGATTCCCCCTAGGTCGCCCTTCCCGCCAATATCCTCGGTGCATCAACACCGTTAGGGCATCAACCCTATCATACATTGGAAACGTATCAACGTTGTCCGTAAAACCATCGGCGCATCAACGCCATCTCGGTGCCATAGAAGCCGTCCTTGACTCAACTATGAGTCGACAACAAATGCCCACATCGGCAAGTATCGATCGCTTTCAAGTGATATACAACATGCATACTCAACCCGCACAACCCCCACATAAGATCGTGCATGCTCGTGAATATGCAACATGTAATAATGATAAACTACTTACCGTGCGTAGGCATATAAATCACTTCACACAATTCAGGTAATCACAGAGGCACATAAGTTGCATAAATTAGGCACATTACACATGTTATGTGTTGTAGTTGAAGTGGTGTTTCCACTTACCTGTTGTCCGAGTTACGCTAAATTGCTGCTTCGGAAATTGCCTACCGTTCGACCTTTCTATATAATATTTGTGCTTTAGTGCCATCTTTTGACTACCGGACTAGACTGAAATATTTAAATTTGGTTATGCTATTTCCTAGGTTTCTAAATCATTCGATTTCCACTCTAAGTCGGGTTAGCATTTAACATATGCGTATCTACGTAACTCGGCGAAAACATCTAAGTATTGAGTCAATTCGCCCAATTTGTGGTGTCCCTAACTAGTTTTGCAAGAGTTCATCATGGCCTAGTTTCGCCCGATTTGCAAAGCTTGAAGTCGCCCGATAGAAGCTTGTATGGTCACTTGTTTCGCCCGATTCCATGGAGTCATAAAATCGCCCGATTCATTGAGCTCCTCACTAGGTTTCGCCGAACGTTCCTTAAGCCGTCAAATCGCCCGATTCATGGTATGAAGTCCTTCAAACCGCCCGATCACATTGTGTAAGGTTCTTCAAATCGCCGAGGGTTTTCCCCTCGTCAAATCGTCCGATTCGTCGTTCATGGGGCTTGCAAATCCCCCGATTCTTCATCGCGTGGTTTATCTCACTCATTACCACAAATCGCCCGATTGCCTAGGGTTTCTATTCGCTCGATTTACTAGGTTAATTTCCTAGTTTTCGCCGTGCTATTTTTCTATTCCTTCCAATCGTCCGATTTAGCATACATGGCTCTCAATTTTAAAAAGTACCGATTTATCTAAGTCTCTAATCGCCCGACAGCTTCAAACCTTCAAACAATTTTTCAGAACTAATCAATCCTAGGATTTTCCTTCCATTCTAAATCCCTTGTTTCAACTTAAGGATCGATTTATATCCAAGCTCTAAGCCTTAAAGCACTCTAAATACTAACAAAAATTTCATTTATCCTAAGGTAATGCCCAAACGTTCATCTACACCCCAAATTAGGGTTCTTGGTGTCTCTCTTACACCTTAGTTCTTACGTCTTCTAAGCTCCTAGGGTTAGAATGTTCGCATAATCCCTAAGTTACGAATTTACAAGAGCTCATGGAAGATAATTTTACTTACCAAACTCAAAATCCCTACTTGCTTGGTGTGTTCTTGGTTGAAGCTCTTCTCGGCCTCTTCTTTCTTTTCTTTGAATTGTGTTTGGTGTTATGAGGGTTTTTCCTCTTTATTTCATTTCTAATGCTAATCCTTAACCAGCGTGGTTCTGTTTTGTTTGGTAATTATTAAACCTAAGTAGGGAATGGGGTTTATGTGACACTAGGTGGCCAATAATTGTCCCCTATGTTAAGAAACCTTTAGTAAAATCTTTGGCCAATCGAATGTGGACCTAAGTTTCTATTTCAATTCGTCCGATTCTAGGTGGCATAAGGATTGCCCGATTAGTTGCTTTGGGACATTCAAAATCGCCGAAAGTTAGTCACAACATAAAGTCGCCCGATTTGTGTGTGTGCATGGAATCGCCCGATTCCACTCATTCGATTGGCTATTATGTACACACATGGAAATCGGTCGATTCCCACTTAGTTGAGCTCGGCGATTTCTATACTTATGGGTATCATAATTGACCGATCTATATCACTTAAATCATGTAACACATAATTATGGAATACACAAAAACATATAATACTGCAATCATATACTATGCAGTCACGTAGGTCATATAATTTACGTAATATGTACGTAAAATTTATCGGCCATCCTACCTAAGGACTCGGGTATTACAGTATTGGACAAATTTAGGTATGATTATGCAAGTGAGAAAAATCGAGTGGTAGTAGCCAATGAGAAAGTTGCAAAGTTAGAAGCTCAATTGCTAACTCCGAGGCTAAAGCCAAGGAATTAGCAAAAGAAATGAGGTCTCAAAGAGATACATCGATAGATGCCACAGCAAAATTTGACTTACTTTCTAAGGAACGGGAAAGACTGTACTCCAAGATAAAAAAATTGGAGGACCTTTTAACCCGACGAGAACAAACAGATCATACCATTTTCTTGAATAAACCTGCAGATATCGATTTCTATAATCCTCATAAAGGACTTGGTTTTGAAATTCCATGTATCTTAAAGCAAGGCATTACAAATGCACTGTAGAACCCGGGCCCCCGTAAGTTATTAGGGCAAATAAATTAGCATGCATATTTTGTGTTTATGTGACTAATTTAATTTCGTGCCTACATGATCTTATGAATTTCGCGCCAATGTGACTATATGAATTTTGTGCACTAATTTTGTGACACGTGACCCCTAACTTATAGCAAATTTCGAAAATTAGGCTAAGGGAAAATTGGGCTAAGAGCTAAGATGGGTTATATTTATATTGGGCTAGACTTGGACATAACTAGGCCCAAATCCTTAGAGATGATTTTTAGCAACAAGTTCCTTAATTCATGGGATATTTTCGTCACCCAAGTCCCACATGCTTAGATGAATTTTAAATTAAAAATCCATTCTTTAATAATTAATATGATGTGGTAAAAAGGGCAAAGAAAACCATATCTCCATTCTCACACTAAAAATCGTGAACTTAGAGAGAAGGGAGAGCAACCGAGCCAAAGTTTGGGAAGAAGGTATTAATATTGTTACTATTTTAAGTTTTTAAGCTTGGATATAGCGTGCTTAGGAAGTTAGGGTACGAAATCTGCCAAAAACTCCTGTTTTAAACTATGTTAGGTTATTAGAGTTTTAAGCTCATTCGATATTCAAAGTGTTCTTGATAAAAAAAAAAAAGTAACGGCTGATCTTAGAATATGAAGATCCACGAATTGGGAAGTGTTTATAACATTTACTAAGGTCGCAAAGTTTCGTTTCACGAACCATAAAAGGGTCACAAACTCTATGAAGATGGCGGACTAAGTAGGTTCACGAATTAATCAAATTTAGCGAATTATTAAAGGTAAAGACGACTTTGCGAATTAGGTATGAAATGTTGGAATTCGCGAACTCCATGCAAGTTCGCGAATTAAGTAATTTGCGAACCCTAGATTCGCGAGGTGGTGATTTCGCGAGTTGAAAATTGAGCGAATCAAAAGAAGAGTTCGCGAACCAAGGGATAAAGGTTTACGAATTGAGAGGAGCCTTAAATCGATTCGACTATAGTTAGACTTAGGCACTTCGCGAAATAAGAAGGTTAAGGTTTCACGGGATTCAGATTTCGCGAACCATAGGTTAAGAAGTACATTTCGCGAACTAAGGTAGAATATTTGGCGAAATGAGGGTTTTGCGAATTGGAGCATTCACAAGTTGGGAGGAGTTCGCGAACTCCATGCATGTCGCGAATTAAGGTGGCGTTTGCAAAACACGCAAACATTACGCGAATTGGGAACAGTTTGGCGAATTAAGAGGTTCGCGAACTCAATACCTTTTGTTAGGTCCCCCTTTGTCAACTCAATCAATCCTAGGCATGAATTCTAAGGAAATCGATTAGAATTATTGAATTTGAAATTCGATCGAAAACCTTCAATGAAGAACACGAGAGAGAATTCCTTTAGTGAGAGGATGATTTCGGAGTTTCTCTCTCTAGAATTTAATTCGACAGCCTTTCGGATTGATTCTCTAATTTTCTGTATTAAGCTCAATGTTTGTACAACTATTTATACCAAACAAACTTGGTATAAATATCAAACTAGTCCTGAACTATGGACTAATACAATAAACACCCCTAATTACGAGAACAGCTAATAAAATCAAAGCACAACTAAAGTGTATTCTACATTCTCCCCCTTTGTGCTTGATTGCCCTTCCGTGCTGTCTGTCCTCGTCGGGCGTAGTACGATCTGCGCAAGCCCAGCGCATGCTCAAAGTTCCTGAGCGTGTTCCTTAGCTCCAGACGCTCCTCGATATCATCTAGTAGTTCCATTAGGAGCGGCTGTTCTCTCACGAACCGATGGATCCTCAGCATTGTATCTCTATTGATTTATTCCAACCTCTGCTCTATGTTCTTCCTGATGACCTTGAGCGTCCCATCACAGAACTTATGAATCTCAGTCTTCAGCATAATCCTAGTCTTCTTTGCGATAGGATTGTGGTAGGTGACGCCTAGGACTGAGCTGATGTGCACGTGATTGTTGGGAAGCCCTTCGATCTCAGGTCCTTTGTTGAGTGGAGCGGTCATGATGACCTTCTTCATGTTGCTCTCCAGAGCCATCTGAAGGTCGTGTGCGGCGAAGTACTTGACTTGGCGCATCATGAACCGGTAGAGTCCCTCGAGACCTTCTTTCTTGACGAAGCCTTGAGGACCTTTGTACTTCTCCACGTACAGCTGATAGAGATTGTTTACCTCATCAGTAGGGATATACGGTAGGTCGCTCTCGGTTAGATCGATCCTCTCGGGTCCTATCCACTCGCTCGATAGCGTAGGTTGGGGTTGGAAGACCTCCTTTAGCACAGTAGACGCTGAGAAGCTGGCAAATCGGGGAGAGACTCTTATAGTCGCCCTTGACTTGTCCTTTAGTCATCCCCAGCCTTACATCAGGTCCAAGTTTGGTCAGCATCTAGAGGTAGGTCATCCTCTTCTGCTGATCCTAGTGAGAGATGCCTCTCAGCTCAAACTCGTTCGGCTACTTGACTTTGTCCGGCGACCTCCAAATATTTTCACGGACTTCTTCAAGGAAAGGTATCTCTATTCGAATATTCTCCCACGGCGTGTCGATCCGAACGGTCCCTGGCATTTGTCTTGTGGGGAAACCGCTTGTTGCGTGATCAGCTCTGAAAGCCCTGTGGGTCTTATTCATGGTCTACACCTTCCTCGATCAATACGAGGTCCACCGAAGCTTGTTGCAAAATTTGTCGAACATCCTTGAGCCGTTGTAGTTGATGCTCCTCGGGCATGTAATGGGTCACCCACTGTCCTTCGAATATGAATTTGTCGAGGACTTCATGTGGGTTGACGCCATGTCCGGATGGTCCCGGTTGGTCTGGAGCAATTGAGGGAGTCGTCTGAGTCTGCGCTAGGGCGACGAGCATGGCAGCGCTTGCTTCTTCTTCCGGAAGAGGGGCTTGTGAAGGTCGGTGGTGTGGGCGGAGGTGTCCTTATTTGAAAGGTTGGTGGGTCGATTTGGGTTAGAGTGGTGCGGCGCGTGGTGGTGGTTGTTTGGGTAGTGGGTTGTGAGGTTCTAGCGACTCCTTTACTTGTCTGAGTCGCGCCAGGGTTCTGTCTCTGACCCCTTGTGATTATCCTTGGCCTCTTCTCCCCCTCAGGACGGCCCTGATCGTATGGGTCGTCATGTCGGTGTTTGGATTGGGAGCCTTGGCCGCGGCACGTTTCTGATGGGTCACGACGATCCACGAGACGGCGGAAGAGATCTTCTTCTTTCGGCATTCGTGTGGTCAATTCCAACAGCCTGGCGACCAGAATTGAGTGGAGTTCGCTGATGGGTACGGTGGCAGGATTTATTAGGTTGTGGGTGAGGATGGGTGTTGGTGTTTGTGTGGATATTATGGGTTGAGTGGGTGGGAGGATGGGTTGTGACGAAGACGGCTCCGAGACAGGTGCTTTCCCACGATCTTGGCGGGACGTCTCGATGGCATTGCGCACGCTCTCCATAATTTTGTCTTTAAAATCCTTCAGCGCGTTAGCGAGAGCGGCCTGAAGTCGATCTTCTGTCACATACGGAGCGGACACCTCCGTTGTGGATGGTCCAGGACGACTGATGTCGCCTGTTATCAACCCTTGAGCTAACACCGGCTCCTCAGGTTGGCTCAGAGTCACTTGAGGTTGTGACTCTTCGAGACTTCCACCCAATCCTTGAGTCGAATCTTGGAGATTCTCCTCTATGGGCGTTAGGGCAGGTTCTGATTGTTCCTGCGTATCAGACACCGGAGCTTCTGGTCCCGCTGTGACGTGCTGCGGCTCAAGATTGAGCGAAGAAGGGTCCGCAACACTTGGAGTGATGGTCGGCGCTGTGTCTGATGGTTCGGTGACGATTTCGAAGAGGGATTCGAATGATACGCTCAATCGTCTCGGAGTCCTTCTAATCAACCGAATCTCCTCATCTGACTCAGTGTCTGATGGGGTAGCTGTGTGAGGCGAGAGTCCTCGTGCCACATCCTCACTGGCTGGTTCCGTCACCGGAGGCTCGATAGGTTGTATTGTTGATATTAGAGCCTCTGTTTCTGGCGTAGTAGCCAGCGGTGGTGAGATGTGCCCCGTTCCTGCCTCGGGCTGTGCTACTTGAAGACCTTCCTCAATAGGTTCTTCGAGCACGCCGACAATGATGGGCACTTCCACTTGGAGTGTTTCTGCTGGAGCCTCTTGTTCCAACTCTGCCGCCACAGCATCGATAAGGATGGCCTCAATATCTGGTACTGTTTCCTCGTGAGTTGGAGACTCCAGCGTCGATTAGTAGCTCGAGCGAAATGGCCATCGATGGCTGAGCTAGGTCCGCGAGCTTGGGGTTGTGGAAGAACTTGAGCCTGGGTGGCTGATAGTTTCCTCCCGGAGGCAAGCGAGGAATACTCTGCTCGTACATCTCCATTTGTTGACGGATGATGACGGAGAACCATCTCGCATATGGCACATTTTTGGACCGTTTGTTCTCTTTCTGTCTGATCTGTTCTGCGAGGTCATTCCAGATCAGTTGAGCGAAATCGTAATTTCGCGAGAACATGACTCCGTGAAATATCCGGAGGATGTGGCCGTTGCCTTTGTCGAAGCCTGCGTGCTTCGGGGACAAACACTTGTTGATGATTCCAAAAAGTGTCTTCCACGGATGGGGAACCCCGTTGCTCTGCATCTGAGCTAGCTTGGTGAGCGGCGAGCGGTACCCCATCTGGAGGAATCATGCACCAGTTCTGCATCTGATGGGAGGGGGTCATAATTTTGGCTGTGAGGGAGGTCGAGGAGAAGTCTGAAGTCGTTCTTCCTCATACAGACGTGCCTCGTCCCTACAACTGTAGTAAAGTGATACGCCCCGTCCACGATGAGGCTCTTGATCATCCCCCAAAACTGCTGAAGGTAGACCATCGGCACTGAGGCCGTCACTGTAAGAGCATGCCAAAGTGGATGGCCTTGTAGTATGGACACGATGATGTCGTCTGGACACCGAAAGGTGGTCAGGTCTAGTTGGAAGTTCGTGTCGTGTACGTTAAGGTACATAGCCTTCTCGTAGATGTGGTTGTAGGTAGGATAGTGATCCATCTGAAATATTCATGAGAAATGTAAATCATTAGTTCAAAAATTTTGAGTCGAAGTTCAGTATCTATCAAACCATAATGATGTATCATGTCATAACATGGTTTTATATAAGCGGAATATGAAAGTTTGCATATAAGATCATACGAAGTGAGTTTTGATTAGATAAATTTATTTCGTCATAAGTATGTTGGTCTCATAGAGGTTCTGTCGAAATTTTCCTAAGTGTGGTAAGCACTTGTTCACTTCGTGCTATTTATCGCGCGAGAATTGAAGTTCTCAATTGAATTGCCTTAGTGCAAATTATAGATACAATTCTCCGATTTAATTTGCGAAAAAAAATTTATTCGCTAGTGAAAGGTACAGTGAAAAGGACTTAGAAAATTTTCTAAGTTTTGAGCTCAAGAAACGATACTGTAGCCGAGAAAATTTACGATCGAGAAAAATTTCCGTGTAAATTTACGATCGAGAAATTAGATTTCCAAGTAAATTTTCGATCGAAAAATTTTTCGCGCGTGAATAAAATTTTTCGCTATGAAAGTAACGAGCGAGAAAGTATTTCGATTTTAAAGAGATTTTTCCCTGCAGAATTTTACGAGCGAGAAAATTTTATCGTCGAAAAATTAATTTTATCGCCGCTAACATTTTTCGACCGAGATCAAAATTGAAATCGAAATTTTCGACTGTGCGTTTTGCGCTCGAAAATTTAAAGGGATTGCATCTATTTTATCTATTCCTCTCATTAATATTTCGCTCGCATAAAATCAAAATTGTGTTTCTCAATTGTAAGTAATTTTCGATCTACGTTATTAATCTTAATGACTAAATCAAAAGGTTAGCGATCGAAAATCTTTTACGATGCAAACAGTGACTTAATCAAATTGAGATTCAATTTTCACTGTTTGCGAGCGAGAAAGTTCTTCGACGCGTTTAAAAGTTTAAACCCCAGTTTAGTCTTATCTTTAAATCGAACTCTAATAACGCAGAAAATCGAAGTTATATTCACTCAAAATGATCAAGAAACATCGAAACTAGCCTATTATGCAGTTTTTAACCCAGATTATACTTAGAGACGATCTAAAATACTGCAAACAAGTGTTCGAGTTCTCAGAATATGAACAGTCGTGAAATAGTCACAGAATCATGCGAAATATTCCAAAATACAGATGCGAATGTAGTTTAAATACACGATAATGCCTAAAAGAAGTCAAATCTACCTTCTAAAGACGAAAATCATATGAAAAATCGAAAGATTTTGAAGATTTTGACGTTCGTCTTTTGAGAGAAGAAGTTTTTCGCACGAGAATTTTGACTGTTGATTTTTGCGATCGAGGGTTTTAGCGTGTATTTATGGATTTTCGACTGCAAGTAATGATTTCGTTTAATTTGGGCTGATCAGACTTTTTGTGAGACTCAGTGAATTTAAGCCCATTACTATTTACGATCGAGAAACTTACGATCGAGAAACATTCTTCGTTTACTGTTTAAATTTTTGCTCGACAACATCCGATCGAAAATTTACCTTTGGTTCCTGTTTAATTTTCGCTCGTCAATTTTGAGAGCGTAAATTACCACTTGGTCCCAAAACAATTTTTGCTCGAGAAACTGTGAATAAAAATTGCAAAATTCGCCCGAATTTCTCGATAGTAAGTTTTCTTTAATATTTCAAATTGATCCTAAATTTTAAGAATAAACCACAAAATTACTCCTTCTAAGTGTAAACGAAAGTGCAATTAACTCCCTGTATTTTCGAAGAAATGACATCTGGCTCTAGAATTGATCTTCGAACATCTGCAATAGAGCAAAATGTCGAGAATATTAGAGTTAATTAAGAAGTAATTGTTCTAATAAGGCTCCCCTTGAATTGTTTTACCAATGTCTTGAGTTGACATTCCTGAAAATTTCTGAAGTCCTCCTTATTTAAGCATTGTCCAAAGCGAATCAAAACGAGAATTTCTGCAACACTTAAAGAAAGAACATCAAAAGTATTTGGAGCTCAAAACATGGAATCATTTTAGATGCTCCCCTCAAATAGTGCACCTGTATCGATTTATCACGTAATCATGCAAATCATACAAGTAACAATCATTATAACACGCAATTTAATCACTTTAGACTAGATACATGTTTCCCTAAACATGTAATAAAGATTTGCGCGAGGGTATGAGCAAAATCAAATATTCGCATTTTGATCAATTCAATACCAATGCAAGTTAAATTTGCATTCAAAATGTGCGAAGTTTTTTTTTTAAAGATTTTCGAGAAGAGAAAAAATTATCATATATCTATATATATATATATATAATTTTCATATGCATATTAATATTATTAATTAGTATGGGGTCAGATTATTTTGCTACGATCATTGTCACGCCTAAAATTTCACAAGACACTTGAAAAGATCACATACTGTCAAGTCATGTCGTCAAACTAAAGAGTCCTAAGTTCATTGAATGACCCATTTCGACAACACTCACTGGGTTCACTCTAGCACTCGATTATTTTTGCCTTGAGATGATTATATTTATATCACTCAAGTCAGCACGAGCAATCTTAAGTCAATTTACCTGATTGAGGCGTTTTTAATCATTTCACCTTTGCGAGAGATCGTCGATGTGGAATCATAGACACTGTGAAAGGTTTCAATTTGGTTCTGACAAAGAAGGGAAGGATAGTTTTGGAATTGTGGACTAGGGATCTTCTTCCTTTTCTTCGTCGTTCTCCTCCTTCTTGCCGTTTTTCTCTTTGTTGTTTATCATTTCACCTTTAATGATTTTTCTTTGATTCAGTCTGCACTTGCTCAAGCGTGAAGCTCCGCTTCTCAACGAGGCTGAGAGATTATCTAAGGCGAAGATCTTCTTGTTCGTTCTCGGGCCGATACCACGCTCCTTTTCTCTTAATCCCTAGTGAGGTTTCATAGATTATCGATTTGAAGAAGTTCGCAGTGGTGGAATTCGAACCCAAGGCTACGCTCCTATTCTCGTTGTCTCGATATAAGATCGGATTATTGTTGGAGAAGTTCACTTCGTGGTGCTCCTCTTTCCAGCCGTTCTGACGAGTGTACGAGATTATCGATGGAGAAGTTCACAGCAAGATCCATACCCCCTTCTAATGATATGAGATTGTGATAGTCGAGAGGCAGGTTCTTTTGGACTACTTTTTGTGCGTTGAGCATTCCTCGTGTGCGTTTTCCACCTTGTCATCTTTTCTTTGTCGTCTCGTTTTCTCCCCTCCTTTTCTCGATTGAATATCCCATCGAAGACTTAGGTGTACGGTTGAAGACTCAAAGAATTTTCAAGTGAAGAAAAGGATATTGGAGAAAGCTCAAAATGGATGACTAAAGGCTGTATTAAAGGATTGAGATTTTATATATGTAAGGCCAAGTGAGGAATTTCCTAAGTGCTCTAATCATTTTCCTAAGGATCTATCGAAAGGCGAGTATGAAGCCAAGAATCACTAGTTAAGACAAGCAATTGATGTGTGATTCGCTCAAGAATAAATCAATAGAAAGGAAAAATAACAGGCCAGAATCCTCACTTATGTAAAGTGGATTTGTGTCTAGTGGAGCAAACTAAAAGAGCTTTAGACACAAGAATGCGACTTAGACTGACAAAATTAAGTAAGCAATCAGTCGCATGCCAGGGAAATCTAATTGTGACGTAGATCGAACATCCTAAAGATTTCTTCATTCCTCTATATTATAGGTATATTGTATAGTTTATTATTATATATATATATTTATTTATTTATTTTTAGGTAATTTTATTATCACGCAAGATGTAACAACCCGACTTCCTAGATATGTATTTTGGCGGATTTTCGCAGCGTAAGCAGCAGAAAACCCATTTAGTTAAGATTTTTAAAATATAATAATACAAATAAGTTCAAGGTTTAAATTCATAAGTCCAAACTCAAAACATATTTTTATTCATTGGGCCGAAACCCAAGAGGTCCAAGCCCAAACTTAAAAACACAAAACATAAATTCATTCTACAGGTCGCGTCCCATGTACTGCGCCGCCCTCAAAAGTTCGTGGAGTCACCGCCATCAGCCGCCTTACCTACACACGTAAACCCTGAGCTTTTGCCCAGTAGATAAAATTATGCATGAATGCAAATGCTCTCACATTCCAAACCCGACACCTCACAAATGCACGCTCGACATTTCTCGAGCATAAGCTCGTTCCTACTTCAACTCTCAACTCATAAACAGGGACCTAGGCTAGACTCGGAATCCACACATAAATGTCATATAATGCCATGATATTACGGCCCCATCTCGGTCTCAACCATAACTATAACAATGGCAAGTGGTAACGGCCCCATCTCGGTCTCAACCGCACCTGAAATAATGACATGCGGTCCCATCTCGGTCTCAACCGCGAGCGCTTCATCGAATCATAGCCTAACAATCAACATCGATCACTTTACCTCACTCACCGACACTATAAAATGTTACCGTGACCCCACACGGTTATAACTCCCCTCATACTACATGTATGCAAATGACATGCAAGTAAAATGTAACATATGAAATACCACATATTAAATAACAACATATCGGTTCGAGATATAATCTCGGCCCGATCAAAAACTATCATACACCAAATAATTTTGGGCCCGAAGCCCACGTTCCGATTTAATCGGCCCGAAATCTTAATCACCTAACTCTCCCCGAATTTCACTAAGATTTCCTGAAATTTAACTTTTCACCTTAAAACCCAAATTTCACAATTGATCCCTAATTTAATATATTTTAAAATTCTAACATCCAATTTTCCAAATAAAACTAAAGTTTTTTTTTTTTTTTAAAACCACAAAATCTCATAATTTACTTTATAGAACCCGAAAATTTTCCTAAATATCAGATATGTCCCAAATCTTTACAAATTTCAGATCTGCCCCGAAATCTTTATCTTTCTTTAAACATCTCCCATGTTTGGATTTTACATTCTCAGCCCCAGATTTTAAAACTTTCTATCTAGTCCCCAAATTTTGAAAATTACACAAAGGGCCCCAATTATTTATTCCGAATTTCAAATCTGCCCCAAAAGCTTTATATTTCTTTAAAACATTCCCTGTTCGGATTTTACATTCTCAGCCCTCAGTTTTTTTTTAAAAATATTCAGTCTAGTCCTCGAAAAAAAAAACTATTTTTACGGCTGTTTTGCGACAGTTTAGTATTTCTCAACGATCACGGGGTAAACGATGTCCGATGGACCTGAAATTTTAACCATAGATAAAGAACTTGCACATTCTGCCTCTGGCCAAAGGGATTTTTAATCTGAATTCTAGATTATGAGATATGAATTTTTGAACCTCTTGGACGAAATGGATAAAGAAAACCCTAGAAAACACTAATCTTCCACAAATGTTGTTCTACTCTTAATCACAACTCTTCTAAAACTCTTTCTATGTTTCATGGACCTAATCTTCATAAAGATTAAGGTATTAAGATGGTCGAATTTTAGCATGTAAGCATTATCACAAAAGTCATGCAAGAATTTCACGTTTAGCACATAAATACGTATAAATTCGAAAGAGAACATGCAAAACGTAAGATCTCGACCCTAATTTGGTTTACGCATGTAGGTGATCTTCACCTACCTTACTTCCAAGCTATATTAACTAGTTGTTAATGGTGTTGAAGTAGCCGAACTCTACTACTCCTTAGTTTCGTGCACCCCTCACTGTGCTCTACTTCGGCTATAACAATAAACCATGTAATATGTTAGATATATAAGTTAATAGGAAAATTACACATCAAATGAAGTCCTTACCACCTTATCTTAGTTCGAACAACTTCCTAAATTGAGAGATCGAATAGAATTTGCCCAAATCCTTCTTTGTTCATTTCGTTGTTTTCTTGAAGTTCGAACATGAGTTTTGTTTTCCTTTGCATCTATATATCGTTTTTCCTCTTTGACCACAAAGATATTATTTTAAGCTAATCATTATGTAGATATATGGCTTCAACGTCATTTTCCATACCATGAAGTAAAATATTTATTTTCTTTGTTGCCTTCTCACATGTTACTTTCATCCCATCCACCAATGAGGGCTTTAATTTGTCAAGTGGTTAGGTGATGACAACATTCCAACGTGTATTACCATCTCCACGACCTCCTTTTAAACTTTTGTTCATTCAATTATTGATGTTGATTCCATTAAAAATTAAATATGTGTATTTTACTTAATAAGTACAAGGTGTGATGTGTCTTTCCTTTGTCCTTAATCAATCTCATCCTTATATTTTATTTGGGCATTTTTTTAAATAATTAACTTGGACCCCTTTTTACTTCTCATCTATTTATAAATTTTGGGCCTTAATTCCCTTTTTAGCCCATAATATTTTTAGTTCCTATTACCTATTGGGCTCTTCTAATATTTACGACCCATATTATTTTATTTAACTCTCGGCCTAAATATTATTTCCGGCTCACTTTCGAAGAGTTCATTTTATCCGTAATTTAACTTCATAAATTTCGAACATAAAAGTAATCCATTATTTCACGGATATTACATTCTTCCCCCCTTACAAGAATTTCGTCCCCGAAATTACAGTACGGAAAATAACTCGGGGTATCTTTCTCTCATCTCGTCTTCTCTTTCCCAAGTGGCTTCTTCCAATACTTGGTTCCGCCACAAGACCTTCACGAGAGGAATGTTTTTATTCCGAAGGCGTTTCACCTCATACATCAAGATTTCCACCGGCTTTTCTTCGTAGCTCAAGTCCGGCTTCAAATGTTGATATAGCAACTTGCCCTGCACCACATGGCTCGGATCCGGAATGTACTTCCGTAACATGGATACATGAAAGACATCATGGACCTGAGCGAGCGATGTAGGAAGTTCGAGTTGATACGCCACCTCTCCAACTCTTTTCAAGATTGGGAATGGTCCGATATATCTCGGACTAAGTTTCCCTTTCTTCCCAAAACGCTTCACACCTTTCATTGGCGATATCTTTAAAAAGACCTGGTCGCCTTCTTCGAACTCCAACGGCCTCCGTCTCTTATCAGCATAACTTTTCTGACGAGTCTGGGCTGTTTGCATCCTCTCCCGAATCTTTTCAACAGCTTCGGTCATTTCGCGCACCATCTCGGGACCTAACAACGCCTTCTCGCCTATTTCATCCCAGTGAACTGGGGACCGATATTTGCGTCCGTACAAGGCTTCGTACAGCGCCATCCCGATTGTGGCTTGATAGCTGTTGTTGTATGAAAATTCAATCAGCGGAAGGTACTTGCTCCAACTCCCTCGGAAATCTAGAACGCATGCTCGCAACATATCTTCGAGCGTCTGAATTGTTCTCTCCGATTGCCCGTCCGTCTGCGGATGATAAGCCGTGCTGAAGGACAACTTGGTTCCCATGGCTTTTTGTAAACTCACCCAGAATTGAGACAGAAATCTCGAATCCCGATCCGAGACAATCGAAATTGGAATCCCATGGAGCCTAACAATTTCCTGTATGTACAGCTCGGCAAACTTCTCCATGGAGTATGTTTGATTAATTGGCAGGAAATGGGCCGATTTCGTCAATCTGTCCACGATCACCCAGATTGCATCGTGGCCCTTCATCATCTTCGGTAATCCCACAACGAAATCCATCGTGATGTGGTCCCACTTCCACTCAGGAATCATCAAGGGCTGCAACATTCCCGCCGGTCTCTGATGTTCTGCCTTGATTTGCTGGCATGTCAAGCATCGTTGCACGAAAGCGGCCACATCTTCCTTCATTCCCGGCCACCAGTAATTTCTTCGCAAGTCTCGATACATTTTTGTTGCACCGGGATGCATCGAATAGATCGTCGTATGCGAATTCGTCATTATGGTTCGTCGGATTTCTTCATTGGGTGGCACATATAAACGACCCCGGAACCGTAAGCTTCCATCGTCTCGAAATTCGACCTCCGATTGAACACCTTCGTATTGTTCCGTTCGGATCTTCAAATATAATTCGTCCTCTTTCTGTGCCTCGAGAATTTGGTCCAACAACGTCGGCTTCAAGGTTAACGCTGCCAGTCTCGTCTTGATCTCCCCGAAGTTGATCACTTCAATTTCGTGTTGGCACAATTCCGTATTCACCGATTTACGGCTCAGAGCATCTGCCACTACGTTCGCCTTTCCTGGGTGATAGTTAATCACGCAGTCGTAATCTTTCACCAACTCGAGCCATCGTCTTTGCCTCATGTTTAACTCCTTCTGCGTGAATAAGTACTTTAGGCTCTTATGATCGGTAAAGATTTCGCATCGTTCTCCGTATAAATAGTGTCGCCAGATTTTCAGGGCAAACACCACGGCTGCAAGTTCCAAATCATGCGTGGGGTAATTCTTCTCGTATGGTTTCAGCTGTCGGGAGGCATAAGCGATTACTTTCCCGTTCTGCATCAACACGTATCCCAAGCCATTCTTCGAGGCATCACTGTACACCGAATATCCTTCAGTACCAGAGGGAATCGTAAGAACAGGAGCCGTTGTCAATCGTTTCTTCAACTCCTGGAAGCTTTGTTCGCACGCTTCCGTCCACTTGAATGGAACATTCTTCTTCGTCAGATTTGTGAGTGTCGAGGCAATGCTAGAGAAGTCCTTAATAAACTTTCGATAGTATCCAGCAAGCCCGAGAAAGCTCCTGATCTCCGTGGGAGTGGTTGGTCGTGGCCAATTATTTACTGCTTATATCTTGATGGGACCACCGAAAGTCCGTTTCCGGAAATGATGTGCCCCAAGAAAACCACTTGTTCCAACCAGAATTCGCACTTTTTAAACTTGGCGAATAACTGCTTTTCTCGAAGAATTTGAAGGACCATCCTCAGATGTTTCTCATGTTCTTCTCTCGTCTTTGAGTAGATTAGGATATCATCAATAAAGACGATTACGAATTGGTCCAGAAATTCCTTGAAGACCCGGTTCATCAGATCCATGAAGGCTGCTGGAGCATTCGTTAGCCCAAAAGGCATGACTAAATATTCGTAATGACCGTATCTCGTGCTGAACGCCGTTTTAGGAATATCAGCCTCACGAACCTTTAACTGATGATAGCCAGAACGCAAATCAATCTTCGAGAATACTGTAGCCCCTTGTATCTGATCGAATAGATCATCGATCATCGGTAACGGGTATTTGTTCTTTATCGTGATTTTGTTAAGTTCACGATAATCGATACAAAGTCACATTGATCCGTCTTTCTTTCGCACGAACAATACCGGGGCTCCCCATGGTGAGAAGCTAGGTTGAATGGAGCCCTTCTGTAATAGTTCATCAAGTTGCTCCTTAAGCTCTCGTAATTCATTCGGTGCTAGTCGATACGGAGCTTTAGAGATCGGAGCAGCTCCAGGCATGAGATCGATGGAGAATTCGATTTCTCGATTAGGAGGTAGTCCTGGAAGGTCGTCGGGGAACACGTCGGGATATTCATTTACTACCGGGACATCTTCAAGCTTCGGTTGAGAGGATTCTTCGGCTTTCACCGCAAAGAGGAAGAAAGCTTCGCAGTCGGAATTTACGAGTCGCTGAGCCTTCAGAGCAGATATACGAGGAATTAGATTACCATTCGCCTTTTTCGAAAATTCAAATTCCTCTCCCTCGAGCAAGCAAAATTTGACTACTTTCTTCGAGCAGTCGATAATAGCTCCATATTTGGAAAGCCAATCCATCCCGAAAATGACATCATAATCATTCATCGGAATTACGATCAGATCTACGTTCAAATCTCTTCCCTCAATTCTAACAGGACAATCTTCTACAACTAGATTCGTCCGTGTCGGATCTCCATGGGGTAAAGACACCACGAAGTTACACATAGAACGAGTGGGATGTATTCCCGCTCTAGCCACGAAATTAGCCGACACAAACGAGTGTGTGGCCCCAGAGTCAAATAAAATTGTTGAAGGTACGTGAAAGATATTCAGCATACCCGTGACCACGTTCGGGTTGGCCTCCGCCTCCTCGTTCGTCAATGTGAAGACACGAGCTGGCACCGGCGGTAAGGCCTCTGCTTCCTCGTTCGTAAGTGCGAAGACACGAGCTGGCACTGGCGGTGGTCGGACTGGATTCTGTGGCTGGTTCTGTGGCGGGTGCGGATGTAGCTGCTGAGTTCTGGGACAGTCTCGAGCGTAATGTCCGGGCTGCCCGCATTGGTAGCAATGCACCGGTCGTTGTCCGAAACAGACTCCGACATGATTTCTTCCACACTCTGGGCATCGTGGTGCTGGATTTGGTGGCCTCGTATTAGCTCCTTGGTTGAACGTCGGACGCCAGTTCTGTTGGTTGGTTCGGTTGCCCCTGTTGTTTGGACCCCTTCCAAAGAATGGCCGTTTGGAACTTCCGCCTCCTTGTGATGCTTCCCTCTTCCTACTAGACTCCTGGGCCTCCCTCACAACTCCCTCCGCCTGCTCCGCAATCAATGCCCGTTCCGTCGCATGTCGAAACTCTAACTGGCGTACTCCCGCCACGCTTAGGTCCCGACAAAACTTTGGTTTCAGCCCCCGAAGAAAACGCGTCACCTTCAGAGCATTGGTGGCTACGAGGTGAGGAGCAAAGCGAGATAACTCATCGAATTTGCGGATGTACTCGGGCACCGACATACTCCCCTGCTTCAGGTTCATGAACTCATACATTCTCTGCTCCTGATCGTGAGCAGTGAAGTACTTGTCGTAGAAGAGCTCCCTGAAGCGTTCCCAAGTCATAGTAACTGGGTCCTCCAACACCTTGACGGTGTTCCACCAGACACGTGCATTCCCCCGAAGTAGGGAAACGGCACATAACGTCTTCTCCTCGTTCGGTACACGGCTGTATATGAAGAGGTCTTCAATAGTGCCGATCCAATCCTCGGCTTCAGCGGGGTTCGTGACCTCGGAAAAGATCGGAGGATTAAGTTTGCGGAAACGATCCCCAATAATCTCCACACGGTCGGGCTGTGGAGACGGACGGTGCTCAGATGAGCTCCGGTGATTGATCAGATCATGGATTTGATTCGATTGTTGCTGAATAAGTTCAGTCAATCGATGGATGGTAGAGCGATCCTCCTCTGGTGGAGATTTAGATCTTGCCCTACGACTCGACTCGCCCACTTCTCTACGTGTTCTCACCATTTTCAACTTACTTCTACAATAAATAAATAAACACATAAATCAAATCAATAACAATCACATAAAAGCGTAAAAACTTACAAGCGCGGCTGGTTCTCCCGGCTTTTGAGCGGCAGTACATGGACAGTCTACAGAATCTATAACCTAATGCTCTGATACCAACTGTAACAACCCGACTTCCTAGATATGTATTTTGGCGGATTTTCGCAGCGTAAGCAGCAGAAAACCCATTTAGTTAAGATTTTTAAAATATAATAATACAAATAAGTTCAAGGTTTAAATTCATAAGTCCAAACTCAAAACATATTTTTATTCATTTGGCAAAAACCCAAGAGGTCCAAGCCCAAACTTAAAAACACAAAACATAAATTCATTCTACAGGTCGCGTCCCATGTACTGCGCCGCCCTCAAAAGTTCGTGGAGTCACCGCCATCAGCCGCCTTACCTACACACGTAAACCCTGAGCTTTTGCCCAGTAGATGAAATTATGCATGAATGCAAATGCTCTCACATTCCAAACCCGACACCTCACAAATGCACGCTCGACATTTCTCGAGCATAAGCTCGTTCCTACTTCAACTCTCAACTCATAAACAGGGACCTAGGCTAGACTCGGAATCCACACATAAATGTCATATAATGCCATGATATTACGGCCCCATCTCGGTCTCAACCATAACTATAACAATGGCAAGTGGTAACGGCCCCATCTCGGTCTCAACCGCACCTGAAATAATGACATGCGGTCCCATCTCGGTCTCAACCGCGAGCGCTTCATCGAATCATAGCCTAACAATCAACATCGATCACTTTACCTCACTCACCGACACTATAAAATGTTACCGTGACCCCACACGGTTATAACTCCCCTCGTACTACATGTATGCAAATGACATGCAAGTAAAACGTAACATATGAAATACCACATATTAAATAACAACATATCGGTTCGAGATATAATCTCGGCCCGATCAAAAACTATCATACACCAAATAATTTTGGGCCCGAAGCCCACGTTCCGATTTAATCGGCCCGAAATCTTAATCACCTAACTCTCCCCGAAATTTCACTAAGATTTCCTGAAATTTAACTTTTCACCTTAAAACCCAAATTTCACAATTGATCCCTAATTTAATATATTTTAAAATTCTAACATCCAATTTTCCAAATAAAACTTAAGTTTTTTTTTTTTTTTTTAAAACCACAAAATCTCATAATTTACTTTATAGAACCCGAAAATTTTCCTAAATATCAGATCTGTCCCAAATCTTTAAAAATTTCAGATCTGCCCCGAAATCTTTATCTTTCTTTAAAAATCTCCCATGTTTGGATTTTACATTCTCAGCCCCAGAATTTTAAAACTTTCTATCTAGTCCCCAAATTTTGAAAATTACACAAAGGGCCCCAATTATTTATTCCGAATTTCAAATCTGCCCCAAAAGCTTTATATTTCTTTAAAACATTCCCTGTTCGGATTTTACATTCTCAGCCCTCAGTTTTTTTTAAAAATATTCAGTCTAGTCCTCGAAAAAAAAACTATTTTTACGGCTGTTTTGCGACAGTTTAGTATTTCTCAACGATCACGGGGTAAACGATGTCCGATGGACCTGAAATTTTAACCATAGATAAAGAACTTGCACATTCTGCCTCTGGCCAAAGGGATTTTTAATCTGAATTATAGATTATGAGATATGAATTTTTGAACCTCTTGGACGAAATGGATAAAGAAAACCCTAGAAAACACTAATCTTCCACAAATGTTGTTCTACTCTTAATCACAACTCTTCTAAAACTCTTTCTATGTTTCATGGACCTAATCTTCATAAAGATTAAGGTATTAAGATGGTCGAATTTTAGCATGTAAGCATTATCACAAAAGTCATGCAAGAATTTCACGTTTAGCACATAAATACGTATAAATTCGAAAGAGAACATGCAAAACGTAAGATCTCGACCCTAATTTGGTTTACGCATGTAGGTGATCTTCACCTACCTTACTTCCAAGCTATATTAACTAGTTGTTAATGGTGTTGAAGTAGCCGAACTCTACTACTCCTTAGTTTCGTGCACCCCTCACTGTGCTCTACTTCGGCTATAACAATAAACCATGTAATATGTTAGATACATAAGTTAATAGGAAAATTACACATCAAATGAAGTCCTTACCACCTTATCTTAGTTCGAACAACTTCCTAAATTGAGAGATCGAATAGAATTTGCCCAAATCCTTCTTTGTTCATTTCGTTGTTTTCTTGAAGTTCGAACATGAGTTTTGTTTTCCTTTGCATCTATATATCGTTTTTCCTCTTTGACCACAAAGATATTATTTTAAGCTAATCATTATGTAGATGTATGGCTTCAACGTCACTTTCCATACCATGAAGTAAAATATTTATTTTCTTTGTTGCCTTCTCACATGTTACTTTCATCCCATCCACCAATGAGGGTTGTAATTTGTCAAGTGGTTAGGTGATGACAACATTCCAACGTGTATTACCATCTCCACAACCTCCTTTTAAACTTTTGTTCATTCAATTATTGATGTTGATTCCATTAAAAATTAAATATGTGTATTTTACTTAATAAGTACAAGGTGTGATGTGTCTTTCCTTTGTCCTTAATCAATCTCATCCTTATATTTTATTTGGGCATTTTTTTAAATAATTAACTTGGACCCCTTTTTACTTCTCATCTATTTATAAATTTTGGGCCTTAATTCCCTTTTTAGCCCATAATATTTTTAGTTCCTATTACCTATTGGGCTCTTCTAATATTTACGACCCATATTATTTTATTTAACTCTCGGCCTAAATATTATTTCCGGCTCACTTTCGAAGAGTTCATTTTATCCGTAATTTAACTTCATAAATTTCGAACATAAAAGTAATCCATTATTTCACGGATATTACACAAGATAAGACAAAAGAGCATGGAAAATACATAGAATAGAGCATGTGATAGCACAGAAGATCAGGTAATGCACACATCACGGGAGATTCAACATGCCTAATTTTTCGACAAGGAACTGGAATCGTTTTTCATCCAATGCTTTGCTGAAAATGTCAGCTAGTTGATATTCTGTGTTCACAAAGTACATGTCAATGGTGCCTTTTTCTACGTGATCTTTGATAAAGTGATATCTAATGTCTATGTGTTTCGTGCGTGAATGGTGAATAGGATTGCACGTAATCGCAATGGCACTTTGGCTATCACTATATATGGGTATATTAGTTAAATTGTACCCATAATCGCGAAGCTGGGTCCGCATCTATAACATCTGGGAGCAACAGCTGGCGGCTGCGACGTATTCAGCTTCAGCCGTCGAAGTTGAGACGCAATTTTGCTTTTTTGATGACCACCAGACTAGCTTTTTGCCTAGAAATTGAGCGCCACCAGAGGTGCTTTTCCTGTCCATTCGGCAACCTGCATAATTAGCGTCAGTATAGCCGATAAGTTTGAAGTTCGTACCTTTAGGATACCATAGTCCTAAGGTAGTTGTGCCCTTAAGGTAGCGAAGAATACGCTTCACCTCGAGCATGTGGGATTCTTTGGGATTGGCTTGGAAACGGGCACCAAGACAAGTGGCAAATTCCGGCCGACTAGAAGTGAGGTAGAGAAGAGATCCAATCATGCTACGATAGAGTGTGATGTCGATCGATTTTCCTGTGGCATCGGCATCCAACTTGCAGCTTGTTGACATGGGAGTGGTGAGAGGCTTGCTCTGATCTTGATGGTGTTGGGGTGGGCCCGATTAATCGACGCCGACCCCCGAACAGCGCAACGTGGCTATAGCGGAAGCACGGTTTGTACCGAGCGGCGTAGGGTGGCGAATTTTCGATTTTTAATATCTAAATTCAACCTTACGCCATTCGACTTCTCCCGAGGGTCTAAGATACTGCCCTAAACCTCGGGAGATCGCGGTTAATTCGAATTATCAAAATTCAAATTTATTTCCAATTTATTCGAATTAATAATTAAGATCCAAATTAATCGAACAAAGCGGCAACCAGCCGTTTTTCGATTATTTGGAGACCGAAATGATTTTTGATCAATACCAAATTTTCCAGAATAATTCTACACTTCCCAACGTTCGCAGCGATAGGTCTTTCGAATTATTCCGATGTCCTTTGGTATTTTTCACAAAATCAAATCTGTGGTTCGAAATTATTAATTCGAGTAAAGCGGCAGTTTGCCGTCTTTTGACTATTTGACGACCTAAACGATTTCCGATCGATACCAAATTTTACAAAATAATTCTACACTTCCCGATGTTTCCAACAAGGGGTCTTGCGAATTATTCCGATATCGTTTGGTATTTTTCGTAAATCAAATCGTTAAGGTTCGAGGTATACCTTCGGTGAACGGGATTTCTTCTGTCGTCGCCTCGGATGGACGTGGCTACACCTCGTCTGGATACCGGGGCTCCGGGCTAGATCGTCACGCCGGTATGACTTTGAGCGAACCTCCGAGACTGCTCCCGATGGCTAGCGCAGTTTGGTCCGGGCGTCGGGTTCGTCGAACGATCCCGTCGGTTCAAAGTGGCTTGAGAAGTTGTAGAATGTTTCTACCTTTTCTCTCTTTTGTTATGCTTAGGAAAAATAAAACAAGTCCTACTCCATATAAGCAACCAACGTTGCTTTTAAATAAATTTTTTTTTTTTTATAAATGAAACAAGTGTCAAACTTGTTAATGACTCAACTAATGAGTCATTAGTTCTACACATCCCAACTTATCGCCACATCCGAGACTTCTTGTCTGTTACGGACACAATACGAGTACAAGGCGTAAGCCCGGAAGCCATTCGACTCTACCTATTTCCATTCTCTCTACGAGGCAATGCGAAGGAGTGGTTCAACCTACTTCCCGAACGATCTATCACCACTTGGGACCAGATGCATGCCACCTTCATCAATTACTTCTTTCCACCTTCCAAGGCTCTCAAACTAAAGATGGACCTCACCGCATTCAAGCAAAAGGAGGGCGAAATCTATATGACGTGTGGACTAGATTCAAGGCGCTCTTGAACCGATTCCCTCAACACGGGATGACGAAAGCGAACAAATCCAGCGGTTCCATGAGTCACTGAATGACCACACCGTGCAACTTTTAGACGGAGCATGCAATGGAGGTCTGTGTAATCTTAGCGCGACGGAAGGCTGGAATTTGATCGAGGATTATAGCGCTAATAGCTTTCGACGCGGGAGCTCGAGCAATAGAGGCAAACCACCGGGAATGTACGACGTCGCTGAAACTACCGCAATCAACGCCAAGTTCGACGCCCTCCAACAACAAATGCAGACTTTGATGAATGCGCTCTTGCCTATGAAGCCCGCGGTAAATGCTGTCCAATTACAACCCACACCGAGGACTTCCACAACTACTGCACCTTCTCATTCATATCCGACGTATATTCCACCATGCACTATATGCGGAGGAAGCCACGACACAACTCAGTGCCCAACCACTATTCCAACAGAGCAAGTCGATTACATGGGGAATTATCAAGGTCAGCGAAACTTTGTTCCAAATCGAGTTCATCCCAACCTGGCCTACGGGAATCAACAACAAGCTCCACCGGGATTTCAAAATCAAAGGTCGCATAGATACCATGGTGGAAATTCCGAAGTTGCCCCTCAAGGTCGCAGTGATAAGTTGGAGGGAATGCTCGAGAAGCTAATGGGAAAGCTCGACTCTCGCTTAGACAATCAAGAGGCACGGTTGCAAAACACCGAATCTTCCCTACGAGCCTTGGAGAAACAAGTTGGGCAGATTGCCGAATCAATCCAACAACATCCTCCCGGTTCATTGCCGAGCTACACCGAGACCAACCCAAAGGACCACCACGTAAAGGCAGTAACGCTTCGAAACGGGAGAGAGCTCGAAGAAGTGCAGGAATTGAAGAAGAAGAAGAATGTTGAGCCCGTGAAAGTGAACATCGAGGCCGACAAAGAAGAGGAGACCGTATCTAAGCCACCTGTCAAGGCGTATCAACCGAAAATTCCATACCCAGCGAGACTTAAAAGGGACATCGTGGACGATCAATTTGGTAAATTCCTTGCAATTTTTAAACAATTACATATTAATTTACCTCTTGTCGAAGCTCTTGCGCAGATGCCACGTTGGGCAAAGTTTTTAAAGGATCTTATCACAAACAAACGCAAGCTCGAAGACGTGTCCACAGTCGAACTAGGAGGGGAGTGCTCCGCCATCTTACAAAGCAAAATCCCGAAAAATTAAAAGACCCAGGGAGTTTCACTATACCTTGTTTAATAGGCGATCTTGTTGTACATAAGGCATTGGCTGACTTAGGTGCTAGTATAAATTTAATGCCTTATTCGATGTTCAAGAAACTCGGCTTAGGAGAACCCAAACCTACTAGGATGAGTATACAATTAGCGGATAGATCTGTTAAATATCCTAGGGGTATTATCGAAGACGTTCTTGTTAAAGTCGATAAATTTATCATTCCTGCAGATTTCGTAATTCGCGACATGGAGGAAGATGAAAATATTCCTCTAATATTAGGAAGACCATTCCTCGCTACCGGAGGGACTATGGTCGATGTTCGTAATGGAACATTGACATTAACTATAGATAGTGAGAAAGTGACATTTGATATGACCGAGTCCATGAATAATGCCAAGAAGTTAGACGATAATTGTTTTTATATCAATGCGTGGAATGAATTCTTATCGTTGCAGGGACTTTCGCAGCCTGATTCCTTCATCTCGAAGCAAGAAATAGAGGAAAACGAGGAACTCCATGACGAAGAGCTGAACGATGACCTAGCCCTTGATGTTGCACGAGCAGATGTAAGTGAGAATGTCAATGAGGAACAAACGATCGAGGTGCAAAAGAGTAGCGAAGAAAATCGTGAGAAGAGCTCGGTCGAGGAACCACCAACACTCGAGCTCAAGCAATTGCCCGATCACTTGGAATACGCTTTCCTCGAGGGAAGTAAAAAGCTTCCCGTAATCATCGCGTCAAATCTGGAGAAGGAGCAGAAACTCATGCTCTTAGATACACTACGGGAGCACAAGAGGGCACTTGCATGGAAGATATCAGACATCCGAGGAATTAGCCCGACCTTCTGCATGCATAAAATTCTAATGGAGGACGACTTCAAACCGGTGATACAACACCAGAGGCGTCTGAACCCCAACATGAAGGAGGTGGTTAAGGCCGAGGTAATTAAACTGCTCGATGCGGGAGTGATTTACCCAATCTCGGACAGTGCATGGGTGAGCCCAGTTCAGGTAGTGCCGAAAAAAGGAGGAATGACAGTTTTGCCCAATGAGAAAAATGAACTCATTCCAACAAGGACTGTCACGGGATGGCGCGTATGCATCGACCATCGTAAACTCAACGAAGCAACTCGAAAAGACCATTTTCCTCTTCCTTTTATAGATCAAATGCTTGAACGTTTATCTGGTCATGAATACTATTGTTTTCTCGATGGACTTTCAGGTTATTTGCAGATTCCCATCGCACCCGAGGATCAAGAGAAGACGACGTTCACGTGTCCATTCGGGACATTCGCCTACCGACGGATGCCTTTTGGACTTTGCAATACTCCGGCCACCTTCCAACGTTGCATGATGGCTATCTTCGATTAACTAATAGGTGACGGAATGGAGGTATTCATGGATGATTTTCGATTTTTGGTGACTCGTTCGAGGTATGCTTATTTAATTTAAAGAAAGTACTTCAGCGATGCGAGGAAACAAACCTTGTGTTAAATTGGGAAAAATGTCATTTTATGGTAAGAGAGGGTATTGTTTTAGGTCATAAGATATTGTCGAGAGGTATCGAGGTAGATAGAGCTAAAATAGAAACCATAGAACGATTACCTCCACATTTGTCAGTAAGGGCAATTAGAAGTTTCCTAGGACATGCAGGTTTTTATCGTAGATTTATCAAGGATTTTTCTAAAATTGCTAGACCTTTAACGCGATTGCTTGAGAAAGACGTACCTTACGAATTTACACCCGAATGCCTGAATGCATTTTCTGTACTTAAGGATAAGCTAATTAATGCTCCTTTTATGGTAGCTCCCGATTGGAGCCTACCTTTCGAACTAATGTGCGATGCAAGTGATTTTGCAGTAGGTGCAGTTTTGGGCCAGCGACGGGAAAAGCATTTTCAGCCGATACACAATGCGAGCAAAACTCTAAACCAGGCGCAGGCGAATTACACTACCACAGAGAAGGAGTTGCTCGCAGTCGTGTTCGCCGTCGACAAATTCCGTCCATATCTTGTTCTCTCAAAAGTCATCATCTACACGGATCATTCGGCCCTCAAACACCTCTTCGCGAAACCAGATGCAAAACCGAGGCTTATTCGATGGATTCTGTTACTCCAAGAGTTCAACGTGGAATTTCGTGACCAAAAAGGTACCGAGAATTGTGCAGCCGATCACTTGTCAAGACTTGAAGGCGCAGCCCACGAGGTTACCAACGACGAAGTCATCCGAGACCAATTTCCCGATGAGCATCTATATGCTATACGTGAGGTATTCGATGAAACCCCGTGATACGCTGATTTTGCTAATTACCTTGTCGCTAGGATCATGCCAAAGGGATACACAAGTCATCAGAGGAAGAAATTCTTCTCGGACTTGAAGTATTTTTTTTTGGGATGATCCGTATTTATTTAGGGTTTGCGCGGACAAGATAATTCGGCGATGCGTGTCCTTTCCCGAGACGGTTAAAATCTTGAGCCATTGTCATTCCGGGCCATGTGGAGGACATTACGGAGGTAATCGAACTGCACAGAAGGTACTCGAATGTGGTTTTTATTGGCCTACAGTTTTCAAAGACGCTCAAAAATATGTAGAGGAATGTGATAGGTGTCAACGGACATTTCTAAGCGAAATGAAATGCCTCAGAATTTTATTTTTGTGTGTGAAATATTTGACGTCTGGCATTGATTTTATGGGTCCGTTTCCTACCTCTTTCAAGAATCGATATATTCTAGTTGCGGTTGATTATGTTTCAAAATGGGTAGAAGCACAAGCTCTACCTACGAATGATGCTAGGGTAGTCGTTAAATTTTTGAAAACTTTATTTTCACGATTTGGCTCACCTCGTTGCATTATTAGCGATAAAGGTACGCATTTCTGTAACACTCATTTTGCAAGGACGCTCGAAAAATCGACGCTCGAAAAATACGACGTGAAACATAGTGTTACCACGGCGTACCATCCTCAAGCGAGCGGCCAAGCAGAAGTCGTAAATAGGGAGCTTAAGCGTATACTCGAAAAGACCGTGGAGCACCATAGGCGAGATTGGCCTAACAAACTGAACGATGCTTTATGGGCATACCGGACAGCCTACAAAACGCCTATCGGATCCACGCCATATAGACTTGTTTATGGGAAATCTTGTCATTTACCCGTCGAGCTAGAACACAAAGCATATTGGGCTCTAAAGAAACTTAACTTTGATTTGAATCTTGCAGGTGAAAAGCGAATGTTGCAGGTCAACGAGCTCGACGAGTGGAGACAAATGGCTTATGAGAATACCCGCATCTACAAGGAGCGTACGAAGCAATATCATGATCGGAAGATCATGAAGCGGGAATTCCAAGAAGGCGATCAGGTCATGCTGTATAATTCGCGGCTGCGATTATTCCCGGGCAAGCTAAAGTCGAGGTGGTCTGGTCCATTCACGGTGACCCGAGTGTTTCCCTACGGGACGGTCGAGATCACACACCCAGAAAAAGGGACCTTCAAGGTGAACGGACAACGTCTCAAGCATTACTATGGCGGTGACACCGAGGCACTCGGGAATGAAACGATTCACCTTCTCAACACCAACCAGAGCTAAAATCCTCCGAACTATGTCTAGCTAAAAGACATTAAAGAAAGCACTACTTGGGAGGCACCCCAAACCTATCCTATGTTTTTCCTTTATTTTTCTATGCGCATTTTTTTAGTTTTTATGTTTCTGTTTTTCGATGATCGCAGGGAATTCAAAATCTCAAGTGTGGGTAGAAGCCGTACAAAGCATGCACATCGGACTATTCAGGGAAGTTTGCTTATCTATTTATTTCCTCTTCCTTGTGTTACATAATTGTTACGTTGAGGACAACGTAAATCTCAAGTGTGGGGAAGGGAATTTCTGCGAAATTAATGCGAACATCTTATACGTGCATGACTTGATTTTTGGTTAAATATTTTTTTTATTTTTGAAAATTGGCACGAATTTTTTTTTTTAAAAAATTGTGTTTCTTATCGATCGAAGGGTGATTTCATGTTAGAAATCTCGTGAGTAATTAGGATACATATGCGTGGTTACCTCTTTCTTACATAGATTAACTTGGCGATACTTGAGAGATTCGTACACATAACCTTATTTTTGTGAGATTTTTTTGGGCCTACGAGCTTTTCGCTCATTTCTTGGGTTGTGTGAATCATGCTTAGTTTATATCTCTTCAGAACTTGCTTTTGTGTTACGTTTTGAAACTACTTAAATTGTGATTGCGTGAAAATGAGGAAGGCATTAGGAATTTAGTCCATAGCCAAAGTATCCAACCACGACTGGCCCCCGTAGTTAGCCACTTTGAGCCTGAGCCCTTTATTTGTGAAAACCGGATTATAAATTGCCGAACCTGATTAAGCCTTCAGACATAAACCCATTTGAGCAATAGTAGAAGTGGAGGTTGAATGCCGGACTTAAGAAGCGCAACCCGTACTTAATTTCCGAGCTTATGTCCAAAAAAAAAAAAAGAAAGAAAAAAAGAGAGAGAGAAAAAAAAGATATATGACTAAGAACCCTTCCTCCGATAATCTTTCACTCTCGAAACCATTTTACCTATTTCCTAGATCGAGAAGTCGAAAGAAGAAGGGATTGGTGGAAATGAAAAAAAAAAACGACGAATGCAAAAAGAATGGAGGTGATGGACAAGAACCACGGATTTGGCTCATATTTTTTTTTACGCTTATTCCTTGCATATATTACATATCTTAGCCATATTATAACCCGGTAAAGACCTTCCGATTCACGCTTGAACATTGAAAGTGGTAGATTTACGAATCATTTGCAAGCTTATGGTAGGGATTAGATTAGTGCATGACCCGAGAGATATCACCGACATCTTAACCTATACACTTAGTGATTTGAGTGAATCTTTGTGAGGTACGGATCTTGATAGGTATTTCTAAGGAATTCGTGTGGTTAGTTGTTGATTTCGAATATGCTTTCCGACTTTACTTGTATTATCTCCTACGTGATTTCGTTCTTAATTGATACATTGCATAATTTTATACTTTTATATGCCATTTGCATTTATTTGCATTTAAGTGTGGGAAAATTTGATAAACGTATTTTCTTACATTTATATATGTTAAATTTAAGTCGTTTGCATGATAAGTGAAGCCGTTTGGATTATTTTTTGTGCTATAATATGGTTTCACAACAAAATCGAACGTTTTACGGCAGTTTTGCGACAGTTTCTTATTTCTCAATGATCACAGGGTAAATGACGTCCGATGGACTTGAAATTTTAACCATATATAGAGGACTTGTTAATCTTGATTCTGTCCAAAGGGATTTTCAATCCGAGGTCTAGAATGGGAGATATGAATTTTTGAATGTGCTGCTGTTTTGCAGAAAATTAGTCACGGCCGTGAATGGTTTGTACGAGGCCGTGAAGAGCACCAGAGAGCTGTTTTCTTACCCGATTGTGTCACGGCCATGAACACTGATCAACTAGGCCGCGAAGGGTGCTTCATGGCCGTGAAAGGAGGTGCTAGAGGCCGTGAAGGCGGGCAGAAACCCATTTTCTAACCCCCGAACGCTTCACGGCCGTGAATAATAGTATACGAAGCCGTGAACGTGGGCAGAGACGTGTTTTTCTTCAGATTTTAAGTTGTCACGGCCGTGAGGATGCATATAAGAGGCCGTGAACCTCTTTGTGGCAGCATTAAAAGTCAAGAACAAGATAAGAAACGAAGTTAACTTATTCGGAATGAAACTTGTATCAAAGTCAGAGCAAATATCACGCTTGAAACAATATTTCTGCATAGGACAAGGCAATTAAACGCAAGGGCTGCTCAAGAGAGATTTTTGGCTGCACAAGTCTATGAAGATGATTTTGCTCATCTTTGTGGGGCTGAAGAGAGTTGATAAAGGTGATGATGAAAACTCTATATAAAGAGCCAACATGAGAAAGAATGAAAAAAGAGGAACGTGAGGGAAAAAGGTACACAATTAAGCTCATATATGTACAAACACGTTGCCTCATTAAAACCCAAGAACACCTCCCATACACATATTTAGTTCGCTCACCACGTGCTCGATAAAACTACTCAGTGAAGGACAGGATTAACTTCGAAGCCGAATTCAGGGAAGCATTTATGATATCTTCGGTGTTAATTACGTGTTTTGTTGTGATCATTATGAGTAGCTAAATATTGTGTATTTGAAATGAGATGAACCCTAGTGCGATCGATCGTATGTTTACGTGTATTTGATGTTTGCTATTGTTATGACTCGTTTAAGAAGCATATGATTTTGATTATGTCTATGTGATTGAAATTTTCTAGTTAGCTCGATCATGTCTATGTGATTTAGTTAATATAGTTGGGAAATCGTACGCTACGCTCGAGAGAGGGGCGAACGATTAGACCACTCGTAAACGAGCGGAATAAACTCATCGCTAGAGATAGGTTGAACTACCCCGCCGGATTAGAGTCAAATCTAATAGCGGGATTCACCGTGATTTTAATGCGATCATCGGTTAAGTAGTTAGGGAAGCTTGCCCGGCTACTTAATGCGTTGATTAGTTGTTTGCGAGTCTCGTATGATAAGGCGCAGTTTCGTCAGTCGTATGAATTCGTATGCATGTTGTAGGAATCTCCACGGTCTAATGATAGCGTTGCTTACGTGTACTAGATATATGTTTTGGTCGAGCTAGGGGGATTCGAAATCTCAAATACGTCTGTTTCCATAAGGTTTTCCTCTCCTTACCATTTTACTCAGTTGTATTTTCAATTATTGTTATTTACCGTCTCAACAACCCAAAAATATTTACTAGGATATTTAAACGACGGTTTTCTGAAGTATATAGTTCCTTTGGGTTCGATACTCGAATACTTGCCATTTCTATGCTATTTTCGATAGGTACACTTGCCTGTTGAGCATAGGATAGTTGTCGATATTCGTTTTATTTTATTACTCGATCCGCTCGATCATCCATGGAATACCGCCACCAGCCACCTCAGTCTTGAGGCGTATCAGCGTCAGACCCGGTACCTACAACACGTAAACACTGAGCGATTTGCCCAGTATGTGAATAAATATGCATGTATGCAAGTGTGCACTCAACCCCAATTCCCAATATCTCACATATGAATGCACACTTTTTCTATACCCACATTCCTATTTCACACAACGTAGGGACCTAGGTTAGGCTCGACACCTTCACGCGCAATAGACAACTGGGAAGCCACCCCAAGTCTCGCGACAGCCTACCCTGGTAGTGCACTGGACGATCACGCCAATGGCCTCCTACCGGGTCGCTTCGCACCAAAACAAAAGCATACACTGATAGTGCACTGGACGATCACGCCAATGTCCCCCTATCAGGTCGCACCAAAAATCTCATCCGGCGGTATGCATCTAGGAACGATCACGCCCGAGTAGACAGATCGATCACGCCTGTCTCCGCCAGGTGCCCAGTGAGCCCAACCTCGACTCCTCTAAGAGTCACCAGTCACAAATATCTCATTCTACCCCGTACGTCAGTATCTCAAGTCGTCACCGTCTCACTACGGTACAACCATCTCTCGCCCTGATCTGATATGCATGTGCTATGCATATACATAAAATCTCATAAAGCATGATTCACATAAAACGTACGTGAAACGAGTAAAACATGTAAATCACCTAAGTCACAAAATCATCGAATCACATGAAGACACATAGATCACATAAGTGTTTACGTATTGTAGATGGATGATCCACCTACCTGTCCTCCCGCTATCGCCGAATAAGAGGTCCGACGTAGTCCCTAATATCGATTCTATGAATATAATAATATTATTAGTATCCGTGTTAATTCTAAAACTATATTGGTATAAACTGGTTATATTTAAATATTAGACTCGGCAGTCAACCGTCAATCCGTTAGACTGATTCGCTTAATTTATGGTCTGAGTCAAGTCAACGCTCGATTTTTAAAATACTCTGAATCGCCCGAACGGTGCAAAGAATTAAAATTATATTAAAATATTTGGGAATCCAGAAATCGCCCGATTGTAGAACTCGGCGATTTTCCAAAATCGATCGAATGACAAATCGCTCGATTTGGTGTCAAAATTGAGTTAACGCTCGATTTTCTGTAAAACCCTCGGTTTCGACCGAATGACAAATCGCCCGATTTTAAACTCGGCGAAAGTGTAATTCTGTTCGAAACTCAGATTCGATCGAAACTTTAATAAAAATCACGAGTTTCGATCGAAAGTGAAATCGCACCGCGCGCTCAAATCGTTCGATTCTCTAAATCCAATCGCCCGATTTCCTAAAATCGATCGATACTTATACAAAGGTAAATCGCCCGAATGTGATATTATAATATTCTAAGACTCGTAACACGTAAAATCGCTCGATCTTCCCATGAAATGGAATCGCCCGATTCCGTTAAAATAATGACTCTTTCGAAAACCCTAAAACAGTACTTATTAAGATCATCTTCATAAACTATGCTATTTTTATATTTCGGTTTTTACTAAGGTAACCCGCGAAACTTCACATAATTTATTTCTAAGTGCATTGAAGTCACGTACATCTTCTATTCATGTAAATACTCACCCATGAACTGAACTAAGTGTTTGAAACTTTCTAATCATGATAATTTCGAAACCCTTTTTGCTTAACATATGATTTCGTAGAAACATACACCTTGGAAATATATTAAACATGTCAAATACGAAAATATCCCAGATTCATTCTGACCTTGAATTAAAACAACGTTGGGACGCTAACTATTAAAATATAATATTAAATATAACCGAATTAACATGTGGTAAATTTCCATACCTCACTTTAAGCTTTGGCTTTCGATATGTAGATTGCTCAGAGTTTTCCTTTCGTTCTCTTTTGGTATTTCTCTCTTATTATCTTTTGCTTTGTTAAGTACTTCATTACTTATTGAGCTTAGGGATAGATATCAATATTTTCGATAGTAGCATTTGACATGACTAGTTTGATGACGTGATTTTCCCATGTCTTAAGTAACACTTTTATCCAAGCTTTATCTCTAATAAATAACTTGGGCCTTTATTCGAAATCTCATGTGGCCCGACCCATTCCTATTTATCCCAACCTTTTGATTTCTTTATAAAACCCTAATCCACCCAAAATTACATAATTAATTACATAAAACCCCGTATTAAATTTACGGTATTACATCTCTTGCTTGTTATATGTAGCGACCCTCACTTTCTAATCGCTAATTAGCGATAAATCGTGTCGGGTTTAGCAGCAAAAGCCGCGGAGAACCCATTTTACAAAAAAAACATTTGTTTATACAAAATGTTTCTACCAACGGGCCGCTGGCCCAAAACACCCTATCACTCGCCCCACAGGTCGTCATCCATGTACAGTCCCGCCCTCAAAAGCCCATGGAAGCTCTGATAGCCAGCCTCGATCGTTGATTACCTACAACACGCAAACACTGAGCTATTACCCAGTAGGTGAAATAATGCATGCACGTGTGACTCACTCACATTCACTCACCCCCAATTTTACCAATGCAATGCCACTCACTATCACTCATCACAACCGGGATACACTCACCACCTCACAACGGGCCCCGAGCTTCATACTGTGCACCATCACGCGAAATCACTGCCACGATCACAACCACAACACGATCACAACACTACGGCAGTGGCCTACACTGAGCAGCCTCCCTGAGCCGTATCAGGTCACTCTCTCAGGTCGCCTCTTCTGCCTAATGCGGTGCCTACGCTGGTAGCCTACACCAGGTCCCGTAAGGGTACCCAGGTCGCACCCTCCAGGTCGCCTCCTCCCGCATGCGACAGCGTGGCCTACACTAGCTAGCCTACTTGGGGATGTCCCAAGTCGCTCCTTTCCAGGTCGCCCGCAGTCTGCCGCATAATGTCAAACGGGCGAAGGCTCACCGTCACAGGCGCTGGCGCACAGCAGATGCCCACACACACATGACTCCTCTACGGGTCGACAGCCAATATCGGCTACTCGCTCACTAGGTACAATACAGTACCACCGTTCCACCACGGTACACTCCGTGAAATGACGTGTAATGCACATGCAAGCATTTGCGTGATAATACATGGAACGTGATACCACATGAAAACACACGTAACCACATAAAACACATAATTTGTTTTAGCGCTTAAAAGAACATAAATGTCACATTGGTGTTTACGCGTTGTAGATGAAAATTCACCTACCTGTCCTCCTGATAAAATCAATCAATAAATCTGGTGAATTCCTTACGTTTCGAACCTCTGAGCACGAAAATATTATCGTATAAGTATATCTGTTAACTTAAATAAATATCAAAATTTCGAATGCTAAACATACCAAAAACCCTAGAAATCCCGAAACCCTAAAATAACGAAAACCCTAATATTTCTACAAACCCTAATATAACAAAACGCTCGCTTGCCGAACCTTAAGTTCTCACATCCTAAGGTCCTGAAAGATCTAAATCATAGAGAAGTTTATATATTTATATCGTGCTCTTCCTAAGTCCACAATGTTAATCGTACATTTAAATAAATTCTAATCCTCAAAGCAGTACACCCTATAACCCGTTAGAGATTTTAATTCATGTTGTAGTCTCGAAAACTACTACTTCTACATAGCAAAGTGCTCCTAATATTGCTACAATCAAATCTGTAATTTCACTATCAACGTACAAGTTACGAAATCTTCCCAAAATATATGCAAACTACATATTAAAATCATGTTAGACCTTGGAATATTAAGAATAACCAAAGCACTTTACAAATAAATTTCCTTACCTTGCTTTGAAGTTTAGTTCTCGTTCAGTATCCTTCCTCTCAAGTTCATAAATGTTTTTACTCTTTAACATGCTAAGTATAGGTCTATATATATTACACATACGTATGTTGCGTTGCCTTACAGTTAAGGAAACATTATACTAGTCATACTTCTAATAATACGAAAGGCCCACACGTGTTACCCTAGTCCCTTTTAACGTTCTTCTCCCTTATTTTTCTTTTGTTTTCCTAAGAGTTTCGTTACCCGTTTAAAAAGTTCGAGATATATATTAATGCTTTGATTTTTGCAACTTGATATGACTAGGGAAGACGTGTTTTTCCCTAAGCCTTAAGTATCCCCAAAGTTTATCTTTATTATTTGGACCCAAATGCAACGCTTTAAGTACAACCCATTTTACCTTATCCCAACATGATTGATTATAGCCCATCTATAAATTCTATTTAATTCTTTGGTGAATCGAAATATTCTCAGGACTATTTTATTATTTTAGTTTCGTCCAAATTTTCATTCATAAATATTTATTAGTAATTTTATTCCTAATATTTTCTTCGCTAATTATGTTGAAACTTCCTATCGTAATCTCGCTTTAAAATTTGCGGGTATTACATCATCCCCCCTTAAAAGAATTTCGTCCCCGAAAATACGCCAAAGCGATTAACTCGGGTAACGATTCCTCCAATTCTCTGATCATTTTATCGGTTGTCTATATCCTTTTTAATATAGGATTTATATCTACCTTCATCACTAAATTTAAGCGACACATTTAAATGTGTGGCTCATGCTCAATTCCCTAAGGTCTACAAATTCTCTACGTCTACAGTCGCCCATCTATTTTCTACTTCCTCTCGGCATAATAATTCCTATTCCCACCACACTACCGCTGCGCACTCTCGGCATACTTATTCCTACAGTCTACAATTAATCACATAGAACAATTAATCACATAGACAGGCACATTATTATAATCATATAATTCCCGTTCCTCATTGTATCGGCTTTGTTCGCCATTAAACTCACTCCTAGTTCGTACCATTTTATCCTACTAACTAAGGCAAATATTATATCACATTAACACATAGTAGTCAATGCAGAAGCATAGATACTTACAGACGAGGCAACTAGGCTGGACTTCCATGCTTTTGAGCGGCCGTACACGGACAGTCTACAGAATCCATATCCTAAGCTCTGATACCACCTGTAGCGACCCTCACTTTCTAATCGCTAATTAGCGATAAATCGTGTCGGGTTTAGCAGCAAAAGCCGCGGAGAACCCATTTTACAAAAAAAACATTTGTTTATACAAAATGTTTCTACCAACGGGCCGCTGGCCCAAAACACCCTATCACTCGCCCCACAGGTCGTCATCCATGTACAGCCCCGCCCTCAAAAGCCCATGGAAGCTCTGATAGCCAGCCTCGATCGTTGATTACCTACAACACGCAAACACTGAGCTATTGCCCAGTAGGTGATGCATGCACGTGTGACTCACTCACATTCACTCACCCCCAAGTTTACCAATGCAATGCCACTCACTATCACTCATCACAACCGGGATACACTCACCACCTCACAACGGGCCCCGAGCTTCATACTGTGCACCATCACGCGAAATCACTGCCACGATCACAACCACAACACGATCACAACACTACGGCAGTGGCCTACACTGAGCAGCCTCCCTGAGCCGTATCAGGTCACTCTCTCAGGTCGCCTCTTCTGCCTAATGCGGTGCCTACGCTGGTAGCCTACACCAGGTCCCGTAAGGGTACCCAGGTCGCACCCTCCAGGTCGCCTCCTCCCGCATGCGACAGCGTGGCCTACACTAGCTAGCCTACTTGGGGATGTCCCAAGACGCTCCTTTCCAGGTCGCCCGCAGTCTGCCGCATAATGTCAAACGGGCGAAGGCTCACCGTCACAGGCGCTGGCGCACAGCAGATGCCCACACTCACATGACTCCTCTACGGGTCGACAGCCAATATCGGCTACTCGCTCACTAGGTACAATACAGTACCACCGTTCCACCACGGTACACTCCGTGAAATGACGTGTAATGCACATGTAAGCATTTGCGTGATAATACATGGAATGTGATACCACATGAAAACACACGTAACCACATAAAACACATAATTTGTTTTAGCGCTTAAAAGAACATAAATGTCACATTGGTGTTTACGCGTTGTAGATGAAAATTCACCTACCTGTCCTCCTGATAAAATCAATCAATAAATCTGGTGAATTCCTTACGTTTCGAACCTCTGAGCACGAAAATATTATCGTATAAGTATATCTGTTAACTTAAATAAATATCAAAATTTTGAATGCTAAACATACCAAAAACCCTAGAAATCCCGAAACCCTAAAATAACGAAAACCCTAATATTTCTACAAACCCTAATATAACAAAACGCTCGCTTGCCGAACCTTAAGTTCTCACATCCTAAGGTCCTGAAAGATCTAAATCATAGAGAAGTTTATATATTTATATCGTGCTCTTCCTAAGTCCACAATGTTAATCGTACATTTAAATAAATTCTAATCCTCAAAGCAGTACACCCTATAACCCGTTAGAGATTTTAATTCATGTTGTAGTCTCGAAAACTACTACTTCTACATAGCAAAGTGCTCCTAATATTGCTACAATCAAATCTGTAATTTCACTATCAACGTACAAGTTACGAAATCTTCCCAAAATATATGCAAACTACATATTAAAATCATGTTAGACCTTGGAATATTAAGAATAACCAAAGCACTTTACAAATAAATTTCCTTACCTTGCTTTGAAGTTTAGTTCTCGTTCAGTATCCTTCCTCTCAAGTTCATAAATGTTTTTACTCTTTAACATGCTAAGTATAGGTCTATATATATTACACATACGTATGTTGCGTTGCCTTACAGTTAAGGAAACATTATACTAGTCATACTTCTAATAATACGAAAGGCCCACACGTGTTACCCTAGTCCCTTTTAACGTTCTTCTCCCTTATTTTTCTTTTGTTTTCCTAAGAGTTTCGTTACCCGTTTAAAAAGTTCGAGATATATATTAATGCTTTGATTTTTGCAACTTGATATGACTAGGGAAGACGTGTTTTTCCCTAAGCCTTAAGTATCCCCAAAGTTTATCTTTATTATTTGGACCCAAATGCAACGCTTTAAGTACAACCCATTTTACCTTATCCCAACATGATTGATTATAGCCCATCTATAAATTCTATTTAATTCTTTGGTGAATCGAAATATTCTCAGGACTATTTTATTATTTTAGTTTCGTCCAAATTTTCATTCATAAATATTTATTAGTAATTTTATTCCTAATATTTTCTTCGCTAATTATGTTGAAACTTCCTATCGTAATCTCGCTTTAAAATTTGCGGGTATTACATCATCCCCCCTTAAAAGAATTTCGTCCCCGAAAATACGCCAAAGCGATTAACTCGGGTAACGATTCCTCCAATTCTCTGATCATTTTATCGGTTGTCTATATCCTTTTTAATATAGGATTTATATCTACCTTCATCACTAAATTTAAGCGACACATTTAAATGTGTGGCTCATGCTCAATTCCCTAAGGTCTACAAATTCTCTACGTCTACAGTCGCCCATCTATTTTCTACTTCCTCTCGGCATAATAATTCCTATTCCCACCACACTACCGCTGCGCACTCTCGGCATACTTATTCCTACAGTCTACAATTAATCACATAGAACAATTAATCACATAGACAGGCACATTATTATAATCATATAATTCCCGTTCCTCATTGTATCGGCTTTGTTCGCCATTAAACTCACTCCTAGTTCGTACCATTTTATCCTACTAACTAAGGCAAATATTATATCACATTAACACATAGTAGTCAATGCAGAAGCATAGATACTTACAGACGAGGCAACTAGGCTGGACTTCCATGCTTTTGAGCGGCCGTACACGGACAGTCTACAGAATCCATATCCTAAGCTCTGATACCACCTGTAGCGACCCTCACTTTCTAATCGCTAATTAGCGATAAATCGTGTCGGGTTTAGCAGCAAAAGCCGCGGAGAACCCATTTTACAAAAAAAACATTTGTTTATACAAAATGTTTCTACCAACGGGCCGCTGGCCCAAAACACCCTATCACTCGCCCCACAGGTCGTCATCCATGTACAGCCCCACCCTCAAAAGCCCATGGAAGCTCTGATAGCCAGCCTCGATCGTTGATTACCTACAACACGCAAACACTGAGCTATTGCCCAGTAGGTGATGCATGCACGTGTGACTCACTCACATTCACTCACCCCCAAGTTTACCAATGCAATGCCACTCACTATCACTCATCATAACCGGGATACACTCACCACCTCACAACGGGCCCCGAGCTTCATACTGTGCACCATCACGCGAAATCACTGCCACGATCACAACCACAACACGATCACAACACTACGGCAGTGGCCTACACTGAGCAGCCTCCCTGAGCCGTATCAGGTCACTCTCTCAGGTCGCCTCTTCTGCCTAATGCGGTGCCTACGCTGGTAGCCTACACCAGGTCCCGTAAGGGTACCCAGGTCGCACCCTCCAGGTCGCCTCCTCCCGCATGCGACAGCGTGGCCTACACTAGCTAGCCTACTTGGGGATGTCCCAAGTCGCTCCTTTCCAGGTCGCCCGCAGTCTGCCGCATAATGTCAAACGGGCGAAGGCTCACCGTCACAGGCGCTGGCGCACAGCAGATGCCCACACTCACATGACTCCTCTACGGGTCGACAGCCAATATCGGCTACTCGCTCACTAGGTACAATACAGAACCACCGTTCCACCACGGTACACTCCGTGAAATGACGTGTAATGCACATGTAAGCATTTGCGTGATAATACATGGAATGTGATACCACATGAAAACACACGTAACCACATAAAACACATAATTTGTTTTAGCGCTTAAAAGAACATAAATGTCACATTGGTGTTTACGCGTTGTAGATGAAAATTCACCTACCTGTCCTCCTGATAAAATCAATCAATAAATCTGGTGAATTCCTTACGTTTCGAACCTCTGAGCACGAAAATATTATCGTATAAGTATATCTGTTAACTTAAATAAATATCAAAATTTTGAATGCTAAACATACCAAAAACCCTAGAAATCCCGAAACCCTAAAATAACGAAAACCCTAATATTTCTACAAACCCTAATATAACAAAACGCTCGCTTGCCGAACCTTAAGTTCTCACATCCTAAGGTCCTGAAAGATCTAAATCATAGAGAAGTTTATATATTTATATCGTGCTCTTCCTAAGTCCACAATGTTAATCGTACATTTAAATAAATTCTAATCCTCAAAGCAGTACACCCTATAACCCGTTAGAGATTTTAATTCATGTTGTAGTCTCGAAAACTACTACTTCTACATAGCAAAGTGCTCCTAATATTGCTACAATCAAATCTGTAATTTCACTATCAACGTACAAGTTACGAAATCTTCCCAAAATATATGCAAACTACATATTAAAATCATGTTAGACCTCGGAATATTAAGAATAACCAAAGCACTTTACAAATAAATTTCCTTACCTTGCTTTGAAGTTTAGTTCTCGTTCAGTATCCTTCCTCTCAAGTTCATAAATGTTTTTACTCTTTAACATGCTAAGTATAGGTCTATATATATTACACATACGTATGTTGCGTTGCCTTACAGTTAAGGAAACATTATACTAGTCATACTTCTAATAATACGAAAGGCCCACACGTGTTACCCTAGTCCCTTTTAACGTTCTTCTCCCTTATTTTTCTTTTGTTTTCCTAAGAGTTTCGTTACCCGTTTAAAAAGTTCGAGATATATATTAATGCTTTGATTTTTGCAACTTGATATGACTAGGGAAGACGTGTTTTTCCCTAAGCCTTAAGTATCCCCAAAGTTTATCTTTATTATTTGGACCCAAATGCAACGCTTTAAGTACAACCCATTTTACCTTATCCCAACATGATTGATTATAGCCCATCTATAAATTCTATTTAATTCTTTGGTGAATCGAAATATTCTCAGGACTATTTTATTATTTTAGTTTCGTCCAAATTTTCATTCATAAATATTTATTAGGAATTTTATTCCTAATATTTTCTTCGCTAATTATGTTGAAATTTCCTATCGTAATCTCGCTTTAAAATTTGCGGGTATTACATTATACTAGCCAAATGATATCATGTCTTACTTTAATAATTCTTATCCTAACTTCATGTAATAACTATTATAATAATATCATATATAATCTTTCCCTCGCAACTAAGTCATCGACGCTTCATATAAATAATTATAAGTCTCTATAGCCCTATTATTATTTTTATTTCCTAACCAATCGAATCCACATATAAATCTCTAAGTCTACAAATCTGTTCCTACTTCCTATTTTATATACAATTCTCTTTAAGTCCCAAGCCATTCTCCTATTAGCACATAATTCCACAAACACGTAATATGCAGTCACGTAATCACATAATTCAAATAATATGTATGCAAATTTATTGGCCGGCTACTTACGGGATTCGGGTATTACATCCTCTCCCCCCCCAAAAGGGATTTTGCCCCCGAAATCAGGTAGGGAGAAATAATTCAGGGTAGTGATTTCTCATATCGTCTTCCCGTTCCCACATGGTTTCCTCTGTGGACTGATTCTGCCATAAAACCTTGACTAACGGGTTTTCTTTATTCCGTAATCTTTTCACCTCATACATTAGAATTTCTACTGGTCTCTCCTCGTAACTTAGATCTGGCTTGAGGTTTTGATGCAGATTTTCATTATTTAACACATGGCTTGGGTCTGCAACGTATTTTCGTAACGTCGATACGTGAAAGACGTTGTGCACTTGAGTTAGAGAAGCTGATAATTCAGCTGATATGCTACTTTGCCGACTTTTCCGAGGATTCAAAACGGTCCTATATACCTCGGGCTCAGCTTGCCCTTTTTCCCCAACCGATTTATGCCTTTCATCGGGGATACCTTCAAGAATACATAGTCATCTACTTCGAACTCCAATGGCCTACGTTTTTTGTCTGCATAGCTTTTCTGTCTGTTTTGAGCCGTTTTCATTCGTTCTCGTATCTGAGCAATAGCTTCCGTCATTTCTTGCACTAGGTCAGGGCCTAGTATCGCTCGTCCTCCAACCTCATCCCAGTGGATTAGAGATCTGCACTTGCGTTCGTATAATGCCTCGTATGGAGCCATTCCAATCGTGGCGTGGTAAAGGTTATTGTATGAGAATTCGATCAGTGGAAGATACCGGCTCCAATTCCCTTTGAAATCGAGCACGCATGTTCTCAGCATATATTCCAGCGTTTGAATAGTTCGCTCTGACTACCCGTCTGTTCGGGAATGATAGGCAGTACTAAATGATAATTTGGTTCCCATGGCCTTCTGCAAACTTATCGAGAATTTGGATAAGAATTTCAAATCACAATCGAAAATGATCGAGATTGGAACTCCGTGAAGTCGTACTATTCTTGGATGTACAATTCTGCGTATCGTTCCATGGAAAATGTTGAGCTGATCGGTAGGAAGTGGGCAGACATGGTCAATCGATCTACAATGACCCATATAGCGTCGTGGCCCTTTATTGTCTTTGGCAAGCCAACGATGAAATCCATCGTAATATGGTCCCACTACCATTCTGGTACTGGTAGGGATTGCAAAGTGTCTGCCGGTCGTTGGTGTTCTGCCTTAATTTGCTGGCACGTTAGACATTGGCTTACAAAGGTCGCTACGTCTCTCTTCATTCCTTGCCACCAATAGTGACACCGTAAATCTCTATACATCTTCGTTGTTCCGATGTGAATGGAGTATACCGTGGCATGCGCTTCCGTCATAATTGTTTTCCAAAGCTCTGAGTCATTAGGGACGTATAATCGGCTTCTGTAGTACAGCTTCCGTCTTCTCGTACCTTGTAGTGTGATGGCTTTGCTCCGCTTACATTTCCTTAATCTTTAAGTATAACTCATCGCTCTCTTGCGCCTTCGTGATTCGCTCCATTAGTGTAGGTCGAAGTACTAATGCGGCTAGCCTTGTTTCGATCTCACCCAGGTATTAGTTCTACTTCGAGCCTTTGTAATTTTGTGCTTACGGTCTTGCGGCTTAGTGCATCCGCAACTACGTTTGCCTTCCCCGGGTGGTAACTGATTACACAGTCATAGTCTTTGACAGATTCGAGCCATCGCCGTTGTCGCATGTTCAACTCCTTCTGAGTGAAGAAGTATTTCAGGCTCTTGTGGTCTGTGAAGATTTCGCATCTCTCACCGTATAGGTAGTGTCTCCTGATCTTAAGAGCGAAAACTACAGCTGAAGTGTAAAATATGCCTAAGAGGGGGGGGGGGGGTGTGAATTAGGCTATAAAACTTTTGGCTTGTTCTTCTTTGAAAAATAGTTTTCTTTAAGAAGATATTTGCAAAGTATGTTATTTCCCAGAAAGCAGTACGAGTATCAAAGTTATCTCCCTAACCCTGTTCAAAAATATCACGTTATTTTCAGAAGTCGTTTCAACGATATCACCTAGTTATTTGCACGCGTCCCGGGTTTGTCTCACAAAAAGTAAATAGCAGAAAGTAAAGTGAGACGCGATTTTTATACAGGTTATATCCCCAACTGGGGTTTAATCCTGTCCTTGGGTGTGTGATCTCCCAAGAGTTCCAATCAATCACTAGGTATTACCGGTTATGGTTACAAAATGATTGACCCGTACACAACCGAAGCACTATGGATACTAGAGCTGACGTACGCCAAGTTTCGATCCACGTCGTTTACCCAGGAAACCAATTCCTCGACTGGATGCAGATTGCTACCGAAGGGCCACCGAATCCACAAAATTCGTCCCTGCACGTGCGAAAGACTCCACTCGTGCTCCTTTGTGCACTCACACGTCCGAAGACTAAGGTTTAGGATTAGGTGTTGCTAAGGATCGCTCAAAGGTACATATTTGCAAATTTAGGCTCAACACAAACTACGAACTTTTCGCAAAGTAAAGCTCAAAACTTCTAAGAAATTCGATGGCTTGGGTGTTCGTTTCGTACCCTTCAACTTGAAGTGATTTTCTTCTATATAGACCAAGAATCGTTTCTACACTTCACAAGGAAAGTTAAGCACAGAATATGCAAGAGAAGGCTCATTAATCACGTGCATTAACTCAAAGAATCATGCCAACAATAAACCAATTAAGCTCAACGGTCAACATGAATTCTTACCATAAATACCACAGATTTACTTTCATTCCAGGGTAATCTCATCCGTTTGTCAGCACATTCCATATATAGAATCAATCAGCATATTACCACATAATCAGAATATCTTTTCCATATATAGCTTAATCATATCCGGGTGATCACAGTGATATTCTTTCCTAAAATAACTCAATCACGTGTACAGGTCACATATCACTTAACACAATATATCTTCCATATACAGTCGTTCATATCCGCGTGATCTCAACGATATTCTTTCATAATATAACTCAATCATGTGTACAACTCACATATCACTTATCAGAATATATTTTCCATATATGGCACACAGTGATATTCCATCTAAACGAAAGCGTTCATAACCAGGTGATCACATCAATATTCCAGTTAAGCATAAGACCACACAAATTCGATTATCTTAGCAATTTAATCACAATTAAGCACTTAATCGAACATTTTCACATACTTAAACATCATACAACATGCATATCGAGTTTTCTAATTTGTACCCTCCAATTTACTTAATTACTTGGAATAATCAAAACTCTCATAATCATTTGGACCAAAAAGGTCTACAACAGCGGCAAGTTCTAAGGCGTGCGTTAGGTAATTCTTCTCGTATTCCTTGAGCTACCGTGAGGCATATGCAACTACATTCCCATTTTGCATCAAGATGCATCCTAAGCCGTTCTTCGATGTGTCGCTATATACGTAAACTTCTCCGGTCCCCGTGGGTATCGTTAGAACTGGGGCCGAAGTGAGTCGTTTCTTCAGTTCCTAGAAGCTCTGTTAAGGTTGAGGCGATCTTTGAGAAATCCTTGATAAACTTCGCGTATATTTGCTTTTCGAGTAATATTTCCAGGACAATCCTCATGTGTTGTTCATGCTCCTCTCGTGTCTTTGAATAAATGAGGATGTCAACGATAAATACGATGACGCATTTGTCCAGGAACAGCTTGAACACACGATTCATTAAGTCCATGAATGTCGCTGGTGCATTACTCAGCCCGAAAGGCATGACTAGAAATTCAAAATTCTCGTAGCGGGTGATAAAGGCTGTCTTCTTCTCGTATCTTCAGCAAGTGATACCCCGATCTTAGATCTATCTTTGACCGTAACGGGTGCTAAAGACCGTTGCTCCTTGTAGCTGATCAAATAGATCGTCAATTCTTGGGAGGGGATATTTGTTCTTGATCGTGATCTTGTTTATATGTCAATGCAAAGTCGCATCGATCCATCCTTCTTTTTAACAAATAGGACCGCTGCTCCCCATGGTGAAAAGCTCAGCTGAATGAACCATTTCTGCAATAGTTCTTCCAGTTGCTCCTTCAATTCCTTCAGTTCAGCTGGAGCGAGTCGGTACGGTGCCTTAGAAATTGGTGCAGCTCCTGGTACTAAGTCGATCGTGAACTGCATCTCACGATCTGACGGAAGTCCTGCTAAATCTTCGTTAAATACATCAGAATACTCTCGTATTACCGGGACTTCTTCTAAATTTGGGGGTGAACGTTCCTCTGAAGTCATTGCAAATACCAGGTATGCTTCACATCCCGTCTTGATCAGGCGATGTGCCTTCATCGCAGAAATCTTGGAAATTTGCTACTCTTACTAGTTCCCGTGAAGGTAAAGGGTTCGGTATCTACTAGGTTGAAGGTCACTTTCTTACGGTTACGGTCAATAACTGCTCCGTACTTTGATAGTCAGTCCATTCCCAAAATTACTTCATAATCGTTCATGGGAATGACTATTAGGTCAACTGGTAGTATCCTATCATTCACTATTACTTGGCTATTTTGTAAGATTGGGTTGGTTCGTGTTGAAGCTCCGTGAGGGATGGTAATGAATGCATGGCTCCGGAGCCTACTAGTATACATGTCGGGGTTGAATGGATAAGAAGAGTATCTGCAACTATAGACGGATTGTTCTCTGCCTCCTTAGACGTCAGTGTATATACCCGAGCGGGTACCGTAGGTGGTAGGGCTTGACCTGGTGCTAGGCTTCCGGATGCATTCTCCGGGCATGCTTTTGAAAAGTAGCCTGTCTTGCCATACTTGTAGCAGGTTGCATTCTGAGAATAGCAGATGCCCAAGTGTCGTCGTGTACATTGTGGGCATATAGGTAAAGTCAGTTGTGGTCTCCCCTGATTAATATTGGGCCGTTGGGCTGTCGCATGCTTATTCTGAAAGTTGGGCTTGGCATCCTTGGGGATGAATTGTTTCTTCGGGTTGCCTCCACCCCATTTTGGTTTTCGTTTTGCTTCTTCGGCAATTCGGAGCTCAGCTTGCTCCGCCATTAATGCGCGTTCTGCTACCTGAGCATAAGTGGCTCCTCGAGATCCAGCCATGTTCACATCTCGGCAACTGTCATTGGGCCCTGGCGTAGATTGATGAACTGATTCATCCTTTGAGCTTGAACAGGAGCGGTGAAATATTTGCTTCGAAAAAGTTCCTTGAACCGGTCCCATGTCATTGTGATAGGATCTTCAAAGGCGAGAATTGTATCCCACCAATGGCCCGCACTTCCCCTCAGCAGGAAGGCAGCACACAGGACCTTCTCCTCTTTAGGAATTCTGCTGTACTCGAACATGCTTTCTAATGTTCTCAGCCAGTCTTCAGCAGAAGTTGAGTCTATTGCATCTTCAAAAGTAGGGGGATTAAGCTTACGAAATCTCTCCGCTTGAGAAAGTCCTCCACTTGATTGTCCACCCGTATTACGTTGCTGCATCATTTCTTGAATTTGAGCGGATTGTTGGTGCACTAACTCCGTGAGTTGAAGAATTGCAGTATCTCGATTATCAGCAGGAGTTGCAGGTTGCTTGCCCTTATCCGCACCCCCGCTGATTTTGCCTCTTGTTATACCCTAATAGTCCCTAAGGCCAATAAATCATGCACATAAGAAATTCATATAAACATGAAACTTATTAGCAAGGCCGCTTCGGTGCTTTTGAGTGTGTGTACATGGACAGTGTACAGAACTTGTAACTGAAAGCTCTGATACCACCTGTGGCGCCCCTGACTTCTACCACTCATTTACTTACCAATTCATGTGACTGCATGTGATGTAAATGAAATTATATATGAAAATGCGTACAAAATTTTTCCTTTTATATAAAGGAAATCGTTCAGTACAATCCAAAACATGTTCTAGGATCCTATATACAAGGTGAGTGTGCATGCAATTCAAAAATAAATCTATAGGCCCGCCATTTCGGTCGCATTAATGTATACACTGCCACCCCAAAAGTCCTCCGAAAGCTTCAAAACTTAGGCCTCGCCGTCGTAAAGATCACGTATCGTGATCCTGTGAACCTACAACACATAAATACGTGGAATAAGCTTATAAAGCTCAGTAAGTGAAAGTCAGTCATGCCATGGACGTGCCCTAAATCGAAGAGGCATCCATGCCAATGCTTCCTAGACCTCATGCCATTTCGTATTCTCATTCGTGTAGGGCCCTCGGCTATCTTGCTATGCACCATCATGGAGCTCGAATCCACTAGGGATATATATATAAGTGACAATACCCACTTTTGAGAGGCTAACCCTAAGGCACCTTTTCAATCCCAAGGTGGTTTCATACGTCACGCGGCACTTCACGCTGGTAACCCATCTCGAGGTTGCCAACACCAGAGATACCCTTTGGGTCGCTTCTCCCTCAATTCGTATCCTCCAGGTTTCACTATCCGCCATGAGGGCATTAGCCCGAATATCATGTCTTGTCTTGAACATGTCATGTCTTGAAGGCGGCGACATAAAAGTCACCATGGTAGCATAGAAGAGCCGTGACTCAACTTTGAGTCGACATCATACGCCCATATCGACGAATATTTATCACTCTCCGGCGATCTTATATCATGCACGCTCTCATGTCCTGTCCTTTAATACTAAATATGCGTGCATATGATCATATCATGAATATGTGTGTCATGCCATCATATAACGTAAATAAATCACGTAGAAAGTCACATAGAAATCGTATAAGAAAATAAACACATAATTCATGCACAAATAATTATATGTGTTGTAGTTGGGGCTTCCACTTACCTGTCGTTCCTGCTAAATAAGCTTACTGCCTTGTAAATTTCTTGACCCTTAGACAAAATATTGTAATGTCAGTCCCACGTCTAAGTGAAATTACTTAGACTAAAACAATTTGGTTCAACTAGGTTATTTTGCTAAAACCCTAAGTTCTAATTCATCATCTAAGTCAAATTAGTGTTCAACTATAACATATAGAACTCGATTGGTCTTTATTCAACTTAGGTTCCGATTGATTGGTCATGCCTTATATCACATTCGTTTGATTTGCCTTCGAGTCCTCCAGTCGATCGATTGCATCATACATAAAAATGGTTCGCTCGATTTGTGCATAGAACAAGCTTCGTCCGATTTGATCATGCCTTGGAATTTTCTACTTTCGATCTATTGTGTGTAGCGTAGGGTTGTGTTTCGATCGATTCTTTATGCCTAAGTCCTTGTTTTGCCGATCATGTCTTTACTCACCATTGGATCGCCCGGTTCCTCTCATGCACGTACTAGTTTCGCCCGATTCATCTTCAAATTCCAAGCATTCGCCGCGCCTTACACCTCTCAAAGTCGTCTGATTTGTTTCTCATTTTACTTTGGTTTCGATCGAAAGCTAGAACGCCGAGTTTTTCCATGATGGAGTCATTTGATTGGTTGGTTCTCAAATTGCTCGATTGCATGGTATTGTGGCCTTCCAATCGCCGAACTTCAATTTTCTTTAGAATTGCCCGATTCCTTTGCTTAAAATCTTGTTTCGGTCGATTTGTCATAAACTTTGCCTAGTTTCTATCGAATCTCCCAGGCTTCCAAATCGGCCGATCATATCAAACATTGAGTTGCTGCCGAAACTTATCACCCCTCATGGAATCGCCCGATTCCAACTTGCAAATACATCTTCCACTCGGTCGAAACCCTGAGTACATTTCCATTCATCTGACTGCCCAAGCTTATTCCTTCATTCGACCGTAAGCTCTTCATGCTACCTTCTTTTTCAAAACTGGTTTCTAACTTACTAAACTTTCCAATCGTGACATACACAGTTCTAAATTTCCATGTTAGCATGGTTTATATTTGAAACCCTAAAATTAATGATTAACGTAATTCTCCTTAGAAACTATTCTAATACATGAAAATAGTACACCTTAATTCTCCTTTTTTTTTTTGGAAAAGGCCACTAAATAAAAATGGAAAAGAGTACAAAAGTCGTGGCCGGCATAACACTAACTGGTCACGGGCTACCAGTGTACAACCAATCAAAAATCAGCAAAACTGCTCAACAATGATAACTACCAAGCAATACGCCATACACGCCTAAGTGCACTAATCTGAAATACGGCAATAGGCATAAAAAATCACCCATTAAAAGGGCTGCTTTAGGACCCTTGGTGAGAATGTCCGCTTCCTCAATATCAGCGAGAACACCAAATGTATTATGTAACTCTGTGTCTGCACTTTGATGATTGCCGTTGCTAGTTGAACAGCCATCATTAGATGATCGACTTATCCTCCCAGAGTGGGTAATACTCTCGTGTGTCCCCCCTGCCGATGCACCACATCAGGTGTAGTAGTATTAGGCTCGTCATGCATCTTCGCCTTCCCTTTTTCCTGCGCACGTCACCGTGTATGTCGCGGGACCGTCGCACTAGTGTGTTTTGGTGCTGGGGCGGTAGCTTGCTTCATGTTGCTACTAGGCGGTTTGTGCAAGTCCTTTCCAGGCTGATTGGCCGTGTTTTTAGGACAGCCCCCCTCGCCATGGTTCCAAGAGTTACACATAGCGCATTTCTTGGGTCGCGATTCATATACAACCCTTATAGGCACTACAGCCGAAAGTCCTCCATCTTTAGCTGGAATTCTAACATTGAATCGTTCGACGAAAGGCTCCTTCAGTGATTTCTCGACGCATATCCTCGCATATTCAAGTCTTTCGAGCTTAGCCGTCCTGGCGTCTGCAAATAATGGCTTGCCTAGAACGCTCGCAACAATTCCAAGCCCCTCTTGGGTCCATAATTCCGATGGCACATTACGCAACTTGACCCAAAGTGGGATAGCCAAGTGCTGTTTTTTCTCGAACGACATGCCAATCTTCCAAGCTTCAAGAAAAATGGGCTGCCCTTGCATGAGCCAAGGCCCACCTTCCAAAACCGCAGCAGCAACATCGACCGTCGCAAAGCAAAATTTGAAAACACCATTTATCGTCGTTCGAACTTCGATGATATCCCTCCACATAGCCCTAGCAAACCGTTCAACATGAGGGAAGTACGGTTTCTTCCCAAGAAAATACCCAAACAGGGTATGATCCCATCTCGCCGTCCCTTTTTGGATCACATCCCATGAAGGGCAGGCCTCGGCCACACCATCAATCATTGTCGGCACCGTATAGGATAAATCAAGGCGCATCGGGGAGGTGTGTTGCTTCTGCTCACGGTTAGTGATGGCGCCCTGAATAACAGCAGCGAAAGAAGGATTGGCCTCCTTATCAAACATTCGCTGAGGTTTCGACCCAAATGGGTTAGCGTTTGCTGTAGCCTCAGGTAATGGTCGAGGCCCATCAGTAGGAGCCCTAGGCCCAGCAGAGAAAACCCTAGGGGGCTGTTCTAAATTCATCAACACCGTCGACGGAGTAGGTTGTTTCTCGATAACAGCGTTGGCTGTGATGGGCGCTGAGTTCGATGCCGGTTGATGTGAGGCCCGGGAAACAGGGGAACAGCGATCTGGGACCCGTGGCGGCTGGTGATCGTCAGTGGACACGTCCTCTTCAGTCATAACCGAATTAGTAAGAGGATATACCTTCTTTTAGTTGAAGCTTTAATTTTGACCTAGACTTCTCTCTTTTTGGTTTCTTCGTTCAATTGCTTTGTGTTGTTAGGGTGAGGGTTTTCCTTCTATAAGTTCATTAGAGGTTACATATTATTTATCTCCTTCCTTCCTTATCTCGTCTCTTGCTTGTTATACTAGCCAAATGATGTCATGTCTTACTTTAATAATTCTTATCCTAACTTCATGTAATAACTATTATAAATAATATCATTTATAAACTTTCCCTCGCAACTTAGTCATCGATGCTTCATATAAATAATTCTAAGTCTCTATAGCCCTATTATTATGTTATTCCTAACCAATCGAATTCACATATAAATCTCTAAGTCTAAAAATTTGTTCCTACTTCCTATTTTATCTACAATTCTCTTTAAGTCCCAAGCCATTCTCCTATTAGCACATAATTTGACAAACCATAATATGCAGTCACGTAATTACATAATTCATATAGTATGTATGTAAGTTTATTGGCCGGCTACTTACGGGATTCGGGTATTACAATCGGTGGTGATTAGAACATCGAATTTACAGAATCGGTGAATTTGAAAAGTTACTGTTCGCACGTAGAACACCTAGAACACGTACTGATTTTGATCAAATTTGGTATATTTTGCTTCATGACGTGTTTAATTGCCCGTTAGTGCGTAGTCAGTAGTTCGAGCAAATACCTACAATTTCACTGCCTAATTCGTTGTTTTTGCTTGAATCAGTGTTAATCCGTATTCTGTGATTTTTTTCGAGTTCAATTTTCTCGCTGAAGTCTTCGATCGAATAAATTTCTTGATCGAAAACTCCGCGTGAGAATTTTTCTCGGTCAGAATACGAAGTCAGTGCTAAAGTCGCTGTCACTAAGAGCGATTTTAGTAAGAAAAATTTCTCGAGCATTACTTGGAGAAAATCTTTTTTCGACGAGACTCATTTTGACTTTGCGCGCGTAAAGTTTTCTCTCGAAAACATTTTCGGTCAGACATTTCAGTTTGACCTAGCGAAAATCATTTGCGCTCGAAAAACTTTTCTGGTCAACAGATTTATTTTGGCTCAGCGAGAAACTTACTTAAAGTACTGCTTCTTTTCGATCGAAATAAATTCACAATCCGAAAATCTTTCTCGACCGAACGATTTTAAGCAATTTATTTCGCTCGAAAAATATTTTGCTGACATACTTTCTCGCAAAAGAACAGTAACGGTTACATTTTATTTCGACAAAATTATTTTTGATCAAACTTTAAAGATTTAATAAAAAATAATTCTCGAACTGCTTTCGAATCAAACGCCACTAACAAATTTGTCACTTGTGAAGCTCATTACATTAAATCAAATCATCAAAACATTCAACCAAGATCCATAATCAACTCTTGGTTTGATTTGATGTAATGAAGAGCAACAAATCGTCCGCGAAAGCGAGAGAGGCCAAGCACATTGATTCACATCGCCAATGGTAAGTAAACCTTGGTTCCTCAGAAATACATAAGGATATCATCCCATGCAACACCTCCATAACCAGACTAAAAAGATAGGGCGAGATGGGGTCTCCCTGTCGAATTCCCCTCTTCCCCTCAAAGAATCCAACTACCTGGCCATTCAGGTTTAGCGAAAACGCCGTCATCGTCACACAAGCCCGAATCCACCCTATGAAAGTTGGGGAAATCTCATAGCCTCAAGCACGGCCAGTAAGAACGTCCACTCCACCTTGTCGTAAGCCTTAGCCAGGTCAACCTTGAACATGGCTCGCAACGGCCTTCCCTTCGACTTATAACCAAGACACAACTCCTGAGCCAAAAGGATATTCTCACTGATTCGTCTACCAGGTATAAACGCCATCTGCGTCCCGTGCACCAACCCAGGCAGAAACGGCTTGAATCGGTTCACCAAAATCTTGGAGATAACCTTATACAGCACATTACAGCATGAAATGGGCCTAAACTCGGTAGCACGGCGAGGCGTCTTGATCTTCGGATCAACGTGATAAGGGTACTATTAAGCCCCTTAAGAAGCCAGCAATCAGCCCAGAGTCAGCAGTTAATTCAGCATAACAACACAAATGCTGGGCAGACCCAAGCGGAAGGAACGGAGGTAGTGCGGGAAAGATTCCGTAGGCTGAACCTGCCAACTTTCGAGGATGCAGCTGACCCAACTGCAGCCGAAGACTGGCTAAGAACGCTCGAGAGTATGTTTGTGTACACCAAAGCCCCCGAAGTGGAGAAAGCCCTCTGTGCCGCGTTCTTACTAAGGGGAAGCGTAGGGCACTGGTGGGATACCATCATGGTGATCAAGAATTCCTCAACCATGAGCTGGGACCAGTGAGAGCTCAGCGCATGAACGAGTTTATCATCCTCAAACAGGGGTCAATGACCGTGGCCGAATACATTAGGAAGTTCGAACAGCTGTCGAGGTTCGATGCCCACATGGTTAGTACGGAGGCTCTAAAAATCGAACGTTTTCTTGAGGGCTTGAAGCCGGAGCTATACCGCGACGTAAGTATGGCTGGACTGCAAAGAGCCACGTATGCTCAGGCGGCAGAAATGGCGATGGTAGCGGAACATGCCGAGGCCCGAATCGTCCGTGCGCAAGAACTGAAAAGGAAGTTTGCACAAGTACAAGGACAACAGTGGAGCGGAGATAGCCAGAAGTGCCAGTTTATTCCCAAGGGCGCGAAGCAGAACTTTCAGAATAAGCCACCCCAACGCTCGCAGGGGATACCAAATCGACCGCCAAACCCGAATCAAGGGGGATTTCCAGCACCGATCTCGAATTGCCCGAGGTGCGTGAAACGACACACTTGTGATTGCTACGTACACACCAACAACTGCTTCAGATGCGAGAAAGCGGGACACTTTTCCAGGGCGTGTCCGGAGAACGCATCTGGAAGTCAATCCGGGAATTGGTAAAACCACTGGCCATGCCAGCTCTCGAGTCTACACGCTCACTACGGAGGAAGCGGAAGAGAACCCATCAGTGGTGACAGGTACCCTATCTATAAACCAAACCCCAACATGCATACTAGTAGACGCAAGAGCCACACACTCATTTGCATCCACTAAGTACTTGACGAGACTCGCGGTTAAGCCTAGTCAGTCTGAGGGTGAATATAGTGTAGCTATGCCACATGGGGGTCCGACTAGAACAAATCAAGTACTGCGAGATTGTTCAGTGTTAGTCGGTGACATGGAATTGCCAATAGATTTGATAGTAATCTGGATGAATGATTATGAGGTCATCCTGGGAATGGACTGGTTGTCGAAATACGGAGTAGATTGTAATCGTAAGGTAGTCACGTTCAACCTAGAAGGAAACGAGCCTTTTAGTTTTGCAGAGACGGTCAAAGGAAAAAGCGTTTCAAGAATATCGGCACTAAAGGCTCAGTGATTGATCAAAGCCGGATGCGAAGCGTACTTCGTCTTTGCAATGAAAAAAGAGAGTTCATCCCCGAAGTTGAAAGAAGTACCCGTAGTTCGAGCGGACATTTCGAGTTCCTAGTCATGCCTTTCGGGCTGACTAACGCGCCGACAGCTTTTATGGATTTAATGAACCGAGTGTTGAAGTCATTTTTGGATAAATTCGTCATTGTGTTCATATACGACATCCTCACTTACTCAAAGACGAAGGAGGAACACGAACAACGTTGGCGAATAGTCCTTGGAATATTACGAGAGAAGCAGCTGTATGCCAAGTTTAAGAAGTGTGAGTTTTGGCTGGACCAAGTAGCGTTTTTGGGGCATATCATCTCCGCAGCGGGAATTTCAGTTGATACCGACAAGGTCGAAGCCATCAGCAATTGGCCACAACCAACGAATGTGACCAAGGTACGGAGTTTCCTCAGCTTGGCAGGCTATTATAAGAAATTTATCAAGGATTTCTCGAAGATCGCCTCAACACTGACAAAGTTAACGAGCACGAACGCTCCAGAAGACGAAGAACTTCAGGAAGGCAAAGATCATGAGTTGGTTCCCCAAGGCTACCAGAGTTGATTGCTCAACGAGCGGACACCCCTCCAAGACTAACTCTAGGGACCGTTCGAGTCAACACGCCATGGGAGAACATAAAAATAGAAATCCCCTTCTTAGAAGATATTCGTCACCAAATATGGAGGTCACCGTACAAAATTAAGAAGTTGAACGAGTTCAAGCTCAGAGGTATCTCTCACTGGAATCAGCAGAAAAGGATGACCTGTTGTTAGGTCCTACGATTAACAACTCTATGATCCTAGGCATGAATTCTAAGTAATTCGATGATAATGATTGACATTAAGATTCGATCGAAAAACTCAAATGAAGAACAAGAGAGAGAATTCGAGTAGAGTGAGAAAATTACTATTGTTTCTCTCTCTAGAAATTGAATTGCAAGCCTTTCGGATCAATTTCCAAAACTTTCTCTGTTGATTGCGTTTGATTACAAAGTATTTATACCAAACACACTTGGTATAAATATCTAACTAGTCCTAATCTAAGGACAAATATAAGAAAAGCCCCTAAATACAAGGACATCTAATAAAATCAAAGCACAATTAGAATTGATCTTCTACATTCTCCCCCTTTGTGCTTGATTGCTTGTCTGCCCTAGTTGTCCTCGTCGGGCGAAGAATGACCTGCGCAAGCCCAGCGCGTACTCAAAGTTCCTGAGCGTGTTCCTCAGCTCCAGTCGCTCCTCGATATCTTTTAGTAGTTCCATTAGGAGCGGCTGTTCTCTCACGAACCTGTGGATCCTCAGCATCGTATCTCGATTGATTTCTTCCAACCTCTGCTCGATGTTTTTCCTGACGACCTTGAGCGTCCCATCGCAAAACTTATGAACCTCAGTCTTCAGCATCAACCTATTCTCCTTGGCTATTGGATTGTGGTAGGTGATGCCTAGGACTGAGCTGATGTGCACGTGATTGTTGGGAAGCCCTTCGATCTCAGGTCCTTTGTTGAGCGGAGTGGTCATGTTAACCTTCTTCATGTTGCTCTCCAGAGCCATCTGAAGGTCGTGTGCGGCGAAGTATTTGACTTGGCGCATCATGAACCGGTAGAGTCCCTCGAGTCCTTCCTTCTTGATGAAGCCTTGAGGACCCTTGTACTTCTCTACATATAGCTTGTAGAGATTGTACACCTCCTCAGCAGGAAGGTATGGTAGGTCGCTCTCGCTTAGTTCTTCTCGAGTTCTATCTACTCGCTCGATGGCGTAGTATGGTGTTGGAAGTCCTCCTTTTGCACAGTATACGCTGAGTAGTTGGCATATTGGGGAGAGACTCTTATAGTGGCTCTTGAATTGTTCTTTAGTCATCCCCAGCCTTACATCAGGTCCAAGTTTGGTCAGCATCCAGAGGTAGGTCATCCTCTTCTGCTGATCCCAGTGAGAGATCCCTCTCAGCTCGAACTCGCTCGGCTTCTTAACTCTCTCCGATGACCTCCAAATGTTTTCACGAACTTCTTCAAGGAAAGGGATTTCTATATTCGGATGTTCTCCCACGGCGTGTCGATACGAACGGTCCCTGGCGTTAGTCTTGTGGGGGAAGCCGCTCGTTGCGCGATCAATTCTGCTAGCCTTGGGATTTCTTGTTGGTAGTCTTCACCTTCCTGAAGCTCGTTGTCTTCTATAATCACGAGGTCTATGGAGGCTTGTTGTAGAAAACTCCGAACGTCCTGAAGCCGTTGTCTTTGATGCTCCTCGGGCATGGAATGGGTCATCCACTGTCCTTCAAAGATGTATTTGTCCAGAGCCTCGTGTGGATTGACGCCATGTCCTGAGGGGCCCGGTTGGTCTGAAGCGACCGGGGGAGTAGCTTGAGTAGCTGCTAGGGCTATGAGCATCGCGACACTGGCTTCTTCTTCCGGAAGCAAGGGGCTTGTAAAGGTCGGTGGGGTGGATGGGGTCTACAGAGGCGTTCTGATGTTGGGTTTGTAGAATGGGCTTAGAGGTCGTGTGCGGTGCGTGGTGGGGGTGGTTTGTGTAGTGGGTTGTGAGGTTTCTCCGGCTCCAGTTCCTGTCTGCGCAGAGCCCGAGCCTTGGCCTTGTTCTTGACCACTCGTAGATGTCCGTGGCCTCTTCTCCCCCTCATGAGGGTCCTGATTGTCAGGATCGTCATGTCTGCGTCTTGAGTGGGAGCTTTGGCCTCGGCAAGTTTCAGTAGGTGGCTCAGGATGATCCACCAATCGCCTATAAAGAGACTCTTCTTGAGGCGACCGGATGGAGAGGCCGATCAGGCGGGCGAGTAGGATGTCGTGGAGCTCGGTTATGGGTATGGTGTATGGGTTTATGAGGATGGATGAAGTGGCTAAAGGGTCCGGTGGGTGTGGGTTGTGGAGGTGTGAGGTTGGGTTGTGACGAGGTGCCTTCGAAGACAGGTGCTTTCCCGGTGTCTCTACGGGATGTCTCTATGGCAGTAGCGGAGAGAGTGGCTTGGAATTGCTCGTTCGTCACAAACGGTGTGGAAGCCTCCGTCGAAGATGTACCAGGTCGACTGATGTCGCCAGTTGACAACCCTTGAGCAGGCACCGGCTCCGTAGGTTGGCTCGCAGTCACTTGAGGTTGTGACTGTTCGAGACTTCCATCCAATCCTCGACTTGAATCTAGACGATTCGCGTCTATGGATGTTGTGACAGGCTCAGATTGAACCTGTACGTCAAACATTTCGACGTCGAGGCCGGTAGTGATAGTCTGATACTCGGCCCCGACCGCCGCTGCGATAGTGGGCTGCGGCTCTAGATTGAGCGATGAAGGGTCCTCAGCCCTAGAAGGAATGACAAGCGGCGTGTCTGACGTGGTGAAGATGACGGTAAAGAGGGACTCGATCTGAAAGCTCAGTCGACGTGGAGTCCGTCTTATAAGTTGGATCTCCTCATCACACTCAGTGTCTGACGAGGAAGCCGTGTGAGGTGTCGGTTCTCGTGCTTCTTCCTCACCGGCATGTTCCGTCGTCTCAGGTGGTGAGCTGTGCCCCGTTTCTGCCTCGGGCTGTGCCTCCTGAAGTAGAACCTTCTCAATAGGCTCTTGGAGCACGCCAACATGTACGGGCACCTCCACCTGATATTCGTGTTCAGGAGCCTCGAGCGCCATCTCAGTAGCCACGACGTCTATTAGTGTATCATCTACGTCGGGCATTTGCTCTTCGACCAAAGGAGACTCCTGCTGAAGCTCCTGAGCGACAACATCTATCATCGTGTCCTCAGGGCTTGGTTGGTGTTGCGGTTGGGGAGGGCTAACTCCAAAAACTGTCGGGGGCCCTCGAATCAGCTCCTCGGTGAGGTGATTCTCCCGGCAGTAAGTTCGATACACGTCTCCCTAGGGGTCGGCGAGACGTAGCAGCTCAAAAGAAATCGGCATCGACGGTTGGTCCAAGTCCGTGAGCCGTGGATTGTGGAAGAATTTGAGCCTTGGTGGTTGATAATTTCCTCCAGGAGGTAGACGAGGGATGGACTCGTGCAACTCCATGAGTTCCCTGATGATCACATTAAACCACCGAACGTAGGGCACGTTCTTGGATCTCTTATTCTCCTTTTGCCTGATCTGGTCTGCAAGATCATTCCAGATCAGCTGCGTGAAATCATATATCCTAGAGAATGCGATTCCGTGGAAAATTCGCAGAATGTTGCCGTTACCCTTATCGAAGCCTGTATGCTTGGGCGATTGACACTTGTTCACGATCCCGAACAGTGTCTTCCACGGATGAGGGATACCGCTGCTCTGGACCTAATCTAGCTTGATGAGCTACGGTTGATATCCCATCTGCATGAAATCATGCACCATTTCTGCGTCTGATGGGAGCGGGTCGTAGTTTGCGCTGTATGGCAAGTCCAGAATCATCCCGAACTGGTTTTTGTTCATATTAATGTGCCGCGTCCCAATTACGGTTGAGAAGGAGAAGGCCCATTTTCCACTGCTCCTTGAATGCATCCGCAGAATTGCTGGAGATAGACCATTGGCACCGAGGCGGTGACCGTCAATGCATGCCAGATGGGGTGGCCTTGCAGAATATATATAATGATATCATCTGGACACTGAAAGGTGGTCAGATCGAGTTGAAAATTTGTATCCTGGACCTTCAAGTACAAATTATGGTTGTAGATGTGATTGTATCGTGGGTAGCGATCCATCTGAAGCATAAAAGATATAAAAAGTTCATTAGTTCAAAATTTAATTTTAGTCGAAAATTGATTTAATTTCATCAAACTATAATATTGTAACAAGTCATGACATGTTCGATGAATTTTGAATTGAAATCGCGTAGTTTGCATAAAGTATAATTGATTTTGAAAAATGTAATGGCATGTTCGTAATTTCGAATGAAACATATAAAGCGTGGAAGAAACTTCGAAATTTTCTAAGTGTTTGATCGTGGAAAATGTCACTGTTCATGCCGAGATATTTTACGCTCGAAAACTTTGATTTTCAAATTGATTTCCTATGCATTGATTTCAATTGAAATAACTCCGTTTAATTTTGCGATCGAAAAATTTTTATTCGCTTAATGTTCGCTACAGTGTAAAAGACTTAGAAAAAAACTAAGTGTTGAAGTCGTAATCATGGACTGTAGCCGACCAATTTTACGATCGAGAAAAATTTCGTATAAATTTACGATCGAGAAATTATTTCTCAGGTAAACTTACTGTCGAAAAATTTCCTCGATTGAATAAAATTTTTCGATTTGAAATTTGTCGAGCGATACGTGATTCCCGTTCCTAAGTAAAATTTTCGTTGCGATATTTTTCTATCGAGAAATTAGTCAAAGAAAGAAAAATAAACCATCTCACATAAGAGCACATAAAACATGCATATCATTTCAAAAACCAACACGCACATAGGTAGTAAATTAACTCTAGGAAAATAAACTACAAGACAGAACAAACGGGTTATTTCTAGTCTATCCCTATTACATGCATCTTCAAAAGACTTCGGGTCATCCCACGGGTCTTGAAGTCGTCAAACGTCCTTTGTCATTTGAACGGTCAAAGTCACCGAACGTCCACCACCTTGCCATCGCCGGGGGTCGCCATCCATCAAATGGGTCCTCGTGTTCGTATTTAATTCTAATCTAATAAAACGGTAAATTACAACACGGGGGGATCATAAGTCCCGAACAACCCGCAAAAAATAAATACAACCCGAGGGGACGTAACGCTTAACTAATGACCCGAAAACCAAATTCATAAACCCGCAAATGTGCCTTAAATCACATTCATAGTGTGCACGTTAACAATGACATGATTTCACAAAGAAACGAAAATTGGACCAACGGGCCAAGCCCATTAAAAGGCCCGTTAAGGCTTTGAGTGCAAAGCCCTAACGCAGCTGTCACGACTCAAATCGCTCAACCGTCAAAACACGCCGGAGAGCCACGACGGAGAAGGCCGCCGGTGGGGAGCCCCGAACGAAGCCGGAATAGTCGTGCCGCCGACGACGACACGCCGCGCGCAACGCGCTCGTGTCCAGCTCGTGGCATAAAACTGTCGCGACTCCTTCGTCGCCTCAGCCCCTCCGTGCCGGAGTCGTAGCCTCACCGGGAGAGATCGCCACCATAGCGTTCCGGCCGAGTCGGAGACGCTGCAGCTGACTTGCGCAGTGTGGCCCGTGCGCACCATCCGGAGCCACCATGGCTGGCGTCGGTCCCGGAGTTCGAGGCGGATCGGGCATGCTCGAAGTAGACTGATCCCGCGGCTGCATCGTTGCCGCAGCATTCGCAGCCCCCGTGCAACGGGCGGCTGCCCGGGTCCCGCCGCCTCGCGGATCCCACTCCAGTCCGTGGTTCCTCGTCTATCCATACCGTACGAGTTGGTAGCCGTGGGTTGGCAAACGACTCATCGGGCAGCCCAACAACGGTCAAACCGCGTCGGCGTTTCGATAATCTCCCACGCGCCTCGTTTCAATTCAAGCTCGTTATCATTCCGACGACAAACGCCCGCTCTGATACCACTGTTGGGTTACCCGGTGTCACTCGGAGACGCCACGTTGCCGGGTACGGTGCGGAACAAATTTTTTCGGATTCTCGGATTGCACTCGTTGCTAAATCAGAATACTTTGACACGTAATAGGACGGGTCAAACCCGTAGAGAATTACCAGTTGAAGCGAGTGGCAACTCCTCGTCCTTTTCTTCAACACTTCGTCGATGGTGGTGGATGGCACTAGATCGTCACGCCGACCTCGCAATGTACCACAGAATGAGTTCTCTAAAGATGGCTAGAGAGAATCGAGCCGTCGCGTGGGAGAAAAGCGTGTGCGTTCGGTGTGTGATTTGTGCCTTTAGTAATCAACTTAGGTTTAAATTCCAATTTACCAAGCCTTTTAAGCACTTGGCCAAGCCCAAGTCTTAAAGTTAGTTTCATACGAATTCCAAGTTCGGTCTAATAAATTGCCCGATGCTCATTAAGGCGCGGCCCAACGACCCAAGGCCCGTTAACGCCAAAACACTTTTTCTCCTTATCAGTACACGTTGATGATCTTTTTTAAGCCCAACTCTATAGGTTCGACGCAATCGGCAAGGGAGGAATCCAAGAGTTCGGTAGTTACCTAGCCAATCCCGCAGTACCGGATCGTAACCCGATTCGAGTGCGCATTTCGACGCAGTCTTTATTCCAGAACCTCACTATAGATTATAGTACTACGTATAAACCCTTCAGCTGCGTCCCAATCGAGTGAGAGCCATGGTCTATGTCAAACACACTGAACCCGATTCAATGATAAAACGGAGACGAGGCAAATTACCAAACTATCTTCCATGTCTACATGAGTTAGTTCAATACCTTAGTTCAACGCTAGACATCTCGGTGGTCTAAGCCGACAATCACAAATCGTCATCAAGACCGCATCTGGCCCGCTGACCCATGCAACAACAAATCTGGTCGAGGGGAACCAGTGAAAGTCGAGACTTCGAAGTCAACTCCATCAAAGCCCCTTTCGGTCTAAGGTTCACGTGACTACTATAGTGTTGTCGTCGGGCATTGACACTCCTTGAGTAATTAGCCATGTTCGACCGTACGACCAGTGAGTCAGTGTCCATGAAACAACTCAATCCTTTGATTCGATACTATCACAAGTCATGACCTCGCTTCCAAGCGGGATATCGGCACATGATAGGTCATCGACAAATAAGCTGTTATCGGTTATCCAGCACCCAACTGGAGCCTCAGGCTTACGGACTTTTAATGTTCGAGGTTAAAGAGTCCACTGGTGCCTTCCTCTCTCGTGCCCATCAAGAACAGCGACTCAACTCGACACATTGGATTTGTTCATTTATTGCTTTACCGGCTGCTAAGTAAAGAACTCATATATCAATAAACGAACAATGCCTTTCAATTAACACAAGAAAATATCTTATTACATAAGTCGAATGATAAATAAACTAATGCCCTATACAATCTAATCCTCGTATAGCATTCGAGGGCATATTTCTAACAACTAATAAATGCAACCTCAGCAGCAACTTGTTCACCTATATTCCTTAACAGCAAACTAAGAAACCACTCCCAAGTTTCCCCCTTCTCTATCGCAACAAATGCCCAAGCAAGTGGGTAGATATTGTTGTTCCCATCCAATGCCACAGCACTCAATAACTGACCTTTGTATACACCCTTTAAGAAGCATCCATCTAACCCAATCATCTTTCTGCAACCATCGTTAAACCCCTTCATCAATGGCCTTAAACAATAATAGAATCTTTGGAGAACAGGTGGATTGTCCTCCCTATTCACATGAAGAATCCAAGGACTACCAATATTGTACTTAACAACAGTAGGACAATAGTCGTAGAGTCTTGTGTACTGCTCCTTCAGATCCCCCCTAATCAATTCCATAGCATACTTTTTTGCCCTATACACCTTATATGTGCTAACATCTACCTTCACATCCCTCCAGATCTTTTTGTTCATTGACTCTAACTCCTCAATAGGGTTGTCCCACACATACTCCATGATCCTTTTCCCAAGATACTTGTAATCTGCTTGAGAGTTAGTGGTATGATGGGCACATGTATGAGCTCATGTATGTGACTTAATCATCCATTCAGTGCCTCTCATAACCTGTGAAGCATGCAACCTGTACTCACATCCATATTTGCAAAGCACTGTCACCTTTCTCCTCTCATTTCTTACAAACTTTAAGTCATACCCTCTCTTCACTGCCCAATCCTTTAAAGCTGACTTAAAGGATTCTCTGTTGGGAAATCGAAGCCCCACGTTCAAGTCACTTTCAGCCATATTATTGGTTTCATCCCATTCAGAATGAGTTGGAGCAGAATCCTCATCTGAGTTCAACTTCTCCTTCTCCAAATCTTCATAAGCATCTTCACATAGATCTTCCTCTTCAGAGTCAGTTGCAGTGGACAATCTACCCTCTTCCTCAGACGCATCTTCATCATCTATATCAGGCTCACATTCATCTAGATCATCTTCAGTTGCACAATCTGGCTCGGGCTTATTATCACCTACTGCATCATCTAATTCAGCATCTATCAGTTTCGTTTTCACCCTCTCCACCCTTATCTTCATCCTCTCCATGAACCTCGTTTGCATCAGTTCCCCCATCTTCTGATCTAACAACTTCACCACCAGTATCCTCTGGAAGGGGATAAGTTAGCACAGGCACCAAATTGAGGCTAGGCGATGAAGGTAAGTCGAGTTAGATATGGGATGATGATGATGAACTCATCAATTAGGGTTCGAGACACTGTAAGGGATTGGAATTTCACTGAACTACGAATGATACGCGCTACTTAGCATAATTTAGGTTGACATTAAGGGGTAAGATGGGAATTAAATTTATTATCTGACCATTAGACTATAATTAACCTGAGAGGGAGCATGTACAGACTTAAATAAACTACGATGGTTTTATTTGCTATTTCAATACTATAAACTACATGTGGTTTATACGCTATTTACCCTAAATTTTATCCCCATAATCAAGGAATACTGATTCCAGATAAGAATCGAAATTTTCAAAAAGGGTAGTGATCATTCGCTTTTCCCGAATAAGAGAATTGGAACAACGAATATATCCAAACCACTGTGAGAGTAAAAGAAATCAACGCCCCGAGTTATTTCCAATCGGCGTAATTTCGGGGACGAAATTCTTTTAAGGGGGAGGATGTAATACCCGTAAATTTTAAGTACGGGATTTTGATGTATTTAATAAGTAATTTTGTGAATTAGGAAGTCTGATAATAAATTTAGTTGAGATGCAAAAATATAAATTTTAATTATCTCGAAAATAGTTCTAAATTTAAACAAAGATATCCAAAAATAATAAAGGGACTTATAATATTGGGCCATATTTGAATTAATTAATTGGGTATTAATACCCAAACTCTCGAAATAAAAGGGGGCCTATTAATGATAAGTTGCTAAAGGCTTAGGTAAAAATGAGGATTATTATCTAGTCATATCACACGAGTTCCCAAGCATTTTTATGTATCAAATACGTTCAAACAACAAGGAAGAGAATAATACTTATCTAATCCACATCATATGTTAAGATCGTCAAGAGAAAAAGAAACCCTTTAATAGCAAGTGAAACACACGACTTGAACATTCTGATATCGAAAATCAAGCTCCAAGTAAGGTATGCAAATGTATATGTGAAGTGGCTTAAATTTGTTTAATATACTTTTGATGTCTCAAGGTTTGACGTGTCTTTAATTTCTGGGAATAGAGTTTGAACTTTGAAATAGGTTTTTGCGAGTCTTAGAGTTTCACGAATCTTAAATGTTTCGCGATCTATGAGTGAATAAAAGGTTTCCCAAATTGAACTTCGCGAATTATGAGGGTGTGAAGTTTTACGGGCCGAAATCCGACTTCACGAACTGGAAGGGTTCGCGAATGTGGGACAGATCCGGGCCAAAAGTTTGATTTCGCAGGCCATAGAGGTTTGCGAATTGGGATAGGAGGTGAGGTTCGCCGGCCAGTTCATTTCATGGGCCGAATCGATTCGCGAACCCTAAGACCTTCGCGAACTGTGAATTCAAACGAACTTCACTAATCAAACGAGGTTCTCAAACCAACAAGGGTTTTTGCGGGTTGACCGTCGACCTCCAGACTAGTGTTTAAACATAGTTATTTTAAACAAGTATAGTTCGGGAATTAGTACACATACTAATAATGTTTATATTACCAGAGGTAGGACACATGGTAAGGGTGCCGAACGAGCTTGGTGGCTGAAGAAGCCGAGTTGTGACTTTATAAAGACTGAGAAATGAAGAGAAAAATAGAGCAGGGACAACCCGGCCGTGAAGGCAACGAAAAGAAACAATTGGTCGGCCATGCTCTTAATCAGCCAAACCGCAGGAGGCCAAATGCGAGACCCAACAATGCTCCAACCAAACAACCGATGCCGACTTGCCAACAGTGTGGAAGTCAACATGTCGGTGTCTGCTTTGGTCCTAATCCCAATATCAAATGTTTCAATTGTGGGAAGGCGGGCCAGCCATATCTCATGATTTTGTCGCATCTGCCGATTAATCCAACCCCTGCACAGAATCAACAACCTGTGCATAACCAACCTCCGAGGGTGCCTGCTAGGGTATTCACCCCACTGCTGAAAAAGATGAAGTACAACCTAGGATAGAACCAAATATGTAAGATGCCATCATTTTGTGAACTCGTGAACCTAAAAGCGGTAATCTTTTGTACTGTACGATAATATAAATATTTTTGTCTAATAGTTCAATCCAATTAAATTAAGTAACGGGAGAAAGCTGAAAAATCAAATAAAATGAAAGATGAAGGATAATAAAGTTTAAGGTATTCGTCATCCCTCCTCATGCTTTAGTTTATATGCATAAAAATACCCCGTGGTTTATTTATTCCGTGGTAGCCTCTTATGGTCATGAAAACTTAGCACGAAACCCCCCCTCCCACCACCCCTCCGTCAGCGGTTCCTGGTTCCTGCCCGAGAGTGCAGTATACTCGTCGATACTGCGTATGGGGCTTGCTCAAACCTGTACTATATGAAATGATCAAAATGTCCATAAACAGCCATCATCTTCCTTGCCCTACGACGACCCCTTTACTCTAACATCATTTGGGGAAAGATTTGGGTTGTGAGAACGTGGTCGATGTTGAGACGAAAGTTAAAGGTTTCAAGCAAAAGAAGACCATTTAACTGCATATCGCGAGTTGGGTGGTGGGCGTCATCTCACAATTTCTGCATCAGAGCAAGTAAGGAGCTCGAATCTGCATAATGTTCGAATCAGCAAATTCAAAGCTTGACTTTGTAATTGAAGCTGCATATTTGTATAATTTGTAATTCCAACCAATTGCTAGCTGCATATTAGACCTCTTACTTGGGTACTGTTATGATTCCTTTAACAGACATCATGTCCTCGGCTTCAAAGAACTATGCGAAAACAGTTGCGATACAGAAAGCAAATTTGCAAATATGGTAGAGTGGCTGTGAGTTGTTGGTCCTACGAAAGCCAACAAGGGAAAATTATTCTGTAATTGCAGGAATGGAGATTGCGACTTTTTCATGTGGTCGATGCCGGTAAATATCATAACCGATGGTGATTTGTCCAACACCGAATACGTACAATCAAGGAGTTGTGGCATGAATACAGAACATATTGGCGACTTGATTGATCAATGTGACAAATTTGAGACGCGTATTGGGGTGCTTGAAAAGAATATGAAAAGCGTTGAAGTTCAGCTTTGTCGTGATTGTGGTGCTGTTAGTTGCGATAATTTTCAAGTCGCTTTGGTGTGTGGATGTGTTGTACCTTTTGAACATCAAGTCCTGTTGAACATCACCTTATGTATGTTGGATCTTTATGTTAGATGCTTTTATTTATCAGCTTTGTCCACCGAAAAACAATACCAAACATGCATTAATCATAGATTATGCAGATCCAACGAAACACAGCGGAAACTTCATCATCCACAAACTTGTCTTAGACACAAACATTAAGACATAAAAAGAAAACTTAAACTTCACCATCCACAAACCTGTCTCAGACACAACAGAAAACATAAACTTCATCACACACCATACCAAAAACCATTCACTTCAACTAATTCCCCTTACTTTTTGGTGGTCTCAGAGCTTTACCTTTTGGCTTAGTTGCAAACTGAACACCCCTTGACAAGCTTGATGTTGTGGGTTTGCACAACCTCTTTAGGGCTGTTACTTGTGATTTGTCTGATTTTCTTTTGGACACATTCGAAGAAGTTGATGCCGATGATTGATGTATGCTCGATGCCCTTGGAAATACATTGACATTGCTGCATTTTAGGATTTCATATGGTAGCAGCCATTGGAGCAATTTCTAAAAACAGAAAAGCTGAGTTGGAATTGCATTTTCGGTGCCAGCCATTTGAGCAGATCCTGATTCATTTTCAGGGCCAGGCATTGGAGCAGATCTTGATGCATTTTCTGGACCAGGCATTGAAGCACATCCTGATTCATTTTCTGGACCAGGCATTGAAGCAGATACTTGTGCATTTTCACTTGAAGCCTACAAGAAGAAACATAAAGTATATTATATCATGATTGTTGAATATGACTAATGATATAAAAAAAATATGGCAAGATCAGACTTTATAGAATTTGGAGTTTGGATGTGGCTGGCTTCTATACCTCCTCATGTTGTGTCCTCGTTGCAAACAAATAGCACAAGTCATTGTGAGACCTCTTCTTGTTGATGTTGGCTGTGGATTTTGGTCATTTCCCTCAGGTCTTCTTTTCTTCTTTGGCCTTCCTGCTCTTGTCCTAATATGAGCTGGGGCCACAGCACCAAGTGGGGACAGTTCAAAGTCATGCATCCCGAGAACTGGTGAGATACGATTCTCATAAGCCTTCATGTTTACCTCCTTGCTGAAAACATGATCAATGTAAGGATTATATTCGAGCGATGAAGGTCTAATGCTACAATAGCATGGCAACACGGGTATCCAACTTTTTGCCACTTTCCACAAGTATAGTTCCTCACATCTAACCTAACCACATGAGTTTGTTTCCCATGTATAACTTCAAACTCTGACCCTCCTCCCCAAGTAGGAAAACAATTTCCACTCTTTATTCTTTCAACTTCAACTTTCTTGAGAATATTGCAACTTACTTGTCGAAATTCAGCATCAATTCTCACATTTTCTGAATTCTGGACATGCACTTCTTTTTGATCCAGTCCATCATCTCTATTATTGGTAAGTCCCTTGCAGGCAAGATGTAATTGTTGAAGCACTCGCTTAGGTTGTTAACCAACAGATCAGACTTAGATGTTAAAAGGAAAGTGACTTCTTGCCCACTGATGTGCAGGAATGTCACATAACCATTCATAAGGTGTCTTATCATCACCAAACTTGGGGTACCCCATCCGATTGTCATGCATAATTTTCTGGTGCTCCCTCAAACTGTATGTTGATGCTGCCTTCCAGAACAATTTCTTCAATTCCAAACCTTTATACTTGGCTTTGAAGTTGTTGTACATATGTCGAACACAAAATCTATTCTCAGAAGTTGGAGCTAGCCGAGATAGTGCCTCAATAAGACCTTCCTGCCTGTCACTAATAAATGCAACTTCAGCAGCAACTTGTTCAACTATATCCCTTAACAGCAAACTAAGAAACCACTCCCAAGTTTCCCCCTTCTCTATCTCAACAAATGTCCAAGGAAGTGGGTAGATATTGTTGTTCCCATCCAATGCCACAGCACTCAATAACTGACCTTTGTATACACCCTTTAAGAAGCAGCCATCTAACTCAATCATCTTTCTGCAACCATCGTTAAACCCCTTCATCAATAGCCTTAAACAATAATGAAGAACATGTGGATTCTCCTCCCTATTCACATGAAGAATGCAAGAACTACCAGTTACTGGATCTAATCCTCCACGAAAAGTCAAAAATTCAGCATCTTTTGATCAATTCAAGGTGAAAAATGGGGTTGCACCCTCAGCAAAAATGGGATAAAGTTGAGCCAAAAGATCCTTATTTAAAATAAATTCATGAGAAATTGGAATCTCTTTAGGATCTACTCCAGCATTTAGAAAGAGATTAATCGGTAAAGATATATGTACTTGATGCCCCGCCCAAGAAAGAGACCCAAGTCCTAGTAGCCCTGCTGAATGGGGCATACGTCTTCCAAATAGGAAAGTGAACGATGCCTCGATTGTTGAGAATCCCCGAGGGTCCCTGGATCCACGTTCCTAGAACGGCGGAATTTTAAAATTTTACGGGGTTTCCCGCCTATCCAAGATCGCTCGGCTACAAACACGAGAACATATTGACATAAAGAGATAAAGGATCAGCCATGATACCTTGTTGAAATCTCTTGACGATGGCTAGCTTCGAATCCTTCGAATCCTTGAGGCGTACTGCCCCTCTCCTACGCCAAACCACACGAACGGGAAGCCTTCTTTGCGCAAGATCATCACGCCGGCACCTTATTAACGTCGCAGCTGTTCTTGCATGTGCGGCTAGGCCAAGAACTGCTTGCTGCCCCCGAGAGAGAGAGTGCGAGAGAGAAAGTGGTGAGAGGAGAAAACTCTTAGTATTTTTTTTCTCTTTGGCTTGTATTTTGAAAATTTAGCTTTTTCTCACTTTAGGATCTCGAAAATCCTTCTTTATACCTCTTAGGATTAACCAAAAATAGGTTAAGGTGGGTGGAGAAAAATCCTCAAACCTTCCCTTTTACCAAGTCTTCGTTTTACCAAGTAATGAATTCAAAATTTAAACTTTATATTTAATAATTAAATATCCAATACCTTATTTAATTAAAATATCATATTTAGTATATTTTAAATATATAATAACCAATATAAATATATTTAATAATTTTCGAAATTTTATCTAATAAAAATTCGAAACTTATATATATATCCGATATACATTATTTAATTCCAAATTAAACAATATTATTCCTCTAAGAAAATAATAAAGATCTAAATCTAATTCATATCATTTACTAAATATTCAATATCAAATATTTTATTTCAAAAATATATCGTGAGGTGAAAAGACCATTTTACCCCTCACTAGTCAAACTTAATATTTTCGGCCAATCAAGGTTTTGGCCGAGCCCCAAACCCTAATGTCACAATCTAAGACCTAGCCTTGTCTCTCTCTCTGATGACGACGTTGTATCGGTTGTGCTTTTTAAGCCCGACTCTCTTGGTTCGTCTCAACCGGCCCAGGAGGTATCTAGGAGTTCGGTATTCACCTAGCCAGCCCCGTGGTACCAAACAGATCCCAAGTTGAGTACGAATTTGATCTAATCATAATCCATGAACCGACTGTAGATTTTCGTCATACGTATAAACCCTTTACGTTTGTCCCGGTCGAGTGAAAGTCACGCATGACTCTATGTCGTTTATGTCGGTGAAAGTTCTGAAACTGCACTTCACGACTATCGTGAGTCAGTTATATGCTCTGGCCAGAGACTTGGATAACTTCCCGCACATTAAACTTGCCATAGGACGTTAACCTCTAATTTAATCGAGACCGTAAATCCCGCTCCGCGGTTCAATCGGCAATCACATCAAAAAGTCAAGACCGCATTTCGCCGCTGACCCATGCCACCGGCAAGACGGGCCTAGCAAACTAGTGACAAGTCAAGACCTCAAGATCAACCCCAAGTTAACCCTTTCGATCTAAGGTTCACGCATACTACTACAATCAATCGATCGATCAAGGACAATCCAAGCGTGTGATCGTTCGATTACGAGTCAGTGTCCAAATACAGATAATCCTATGATTCATCTTGTATCATTGTCATGGGCTCCCACTTCCTAAGTGAACGGTTGGCACAACCATATTGGACCCATCGACAAACAAGTTGTACGTGTCATTCCAGTCACCCTACTGGAGACTTAGACTTGTGGACTATTTTAATATTGCAGTATCCCAGCTTACTGGTACCCCTCTCTGTCCCCACTGAATCAGTAACTGAACTGCCAATATTTTGGTTTTATTAATTTGTCTTATCCACCCAGACTGCAAGGTGAAATCTTTAGACTAATTAATAATTTGCCTTTTAATTTATTCATCCAATAATTAATTAATGATGAATAAAGTCATTCTATTAACTGAAGTAATCAAATTACATCACTGAACACTACAAAACTAGCAAATTGCACTCGTACTCCCAGTCCTCGTACGGCATCTAGGGCATATACCTCAACAATCTCCCACTTGCACTAATGCCACGTGTTATCATATCTTAACCCCGCGTGCGGTCAGCCCTATGCGCCGCGGTACGCCCGTGGCCAGCCCGTCTTGAGTCGCGCACCCCGCGCGCCTTGCGCGCCGGCTACCCGTGTGCGCACGGCTAGGAGCAGGCCTCATGCTGCGTGCAGCCCGCCCTGAGTCGCGCTTCGCATGCGACTCGACGCAGCCCCGCTCGCCCCGGGCGCCGTGTGCGTCATGCGCACGGCTAAGGCTTTCGGGTTTTTCGTGGCTTTTTGTCATAGTCCCGTGACTTTAACCGAGCCTATGGCTCTATTACCACTGTTGAGAAGCCCCGAGGGTCCCTGGACCCACGTTCCTAGAACGGCGGAATTTTAAAATTTTACGGGGTTTCCCGCCAATTCAAGATCGCTCGGCTACAAACACGAGAACGTATTGACATAAAGAGATAAAGGATCAGCCATGATACCTTGTTGAAATCTCTTGACGATGGCTAGCTTCGAATCCTTCGAATCCCCGAGGCGTAGTGCCCCTCTCCTACGCCAAAAGCACACGAACGGAAAGCCTTCTTTGCGCAAGATCATCACGCCGGCACCTTACTAACGTCGCAGCTGTTCTTTCATGTGCGGTTAGGCCAAGAACAAACTGCTTGCTGCCCCCGAGAGAGAGAGTGCGAGAGAGAAAGTGGTGAGAGGAGAAAACTCTTAGTTTTTTTTCTCTTTGGCTTGTATTTCGAAAATTTAGCTTTTTCTCACTTTAGGATCTCGAAAATCCTTCTTTATACCTCTTAGGATTAGCCAAAAAGAGGTTAAGGTGGGTGGAGAAAAATCCTCAAACCTTCCCTTTTACCAAGTCTTCGTTTTACCAAGTAATGAATTCAAAATTTAAACTTTATATTTAATTAATTAAATATCCAATACCTTAATTAATTAAAATATCATATTTAGTATATATTAAATATATAATATCCAATATAAATATATTTAATAATTTTCGAAATTTTATCTAATAAAAATTCGAAACTTATATATATATCCAATATACATTAATTAATTCCAAATTAAACAATATTATTCCTCTAAGAAAATAATAAAGATCTAAATCTAATTCAAATCATATACTAAATATTCAATATCAAATATTTTATTTCAAAAATATATCGTGAGGTGAAAAGACCATTTTACCCCTCACTAGTCAAACTTAGTATTTTCGACCAATCAAGGTTTTGGCCAAGTCCCAAATCCTAATGTCACAATCTAGGACCTAGCCTTGTCTCTCTCTCTGATGACGACGTTGTACCGGTTGCCCTTTTTAAGCCCGACTCTCTTGGTTCGTCTCAACCGGCCCAGGAGGTATCTAGGAGTTCGGTATTCACCTAGCCAGCCCCGTGGTACCGAACAGATCCCAAGTTTAGTACGAATTTGATCTAATCATAATCCATGAACTGACTGTAGATTTTCGTCATACGTATAAACCCTTTACGTTTGTCCCGGTCGAGTGAAAGTCACGCATAGTCAAACTTACAGAACTCGACTCTATGTCGTTTATGTCGGTGAAAGTTCTGAAACTGCGCTTCACGACTATCGTGAGTCAGTTATATGCTCTGGCCAGAGACTTGGATAACTTCCCGCACATTAAACTTGCCATAGGACGTTAACCTCTAATTTAATCGAGACCGTAAATCCCGCTCCGCGGTTCAACCGACAATCACATCAAAAAGTAAAGACCGCATTTCGCCGCTGACCCATGCCACCGGCAAGACCGGCCTAGCAAACTAGTGACAAGTCAAGACCTCAAGATCAACCCCAAGTTAACCCTTTCGGTCTAAGGTTCACGCTACTACTACAATCAATCGATCGATCAAGGACAATCCAAGCGTGTGATCGTTCGATTACGAGTCAATGTCCAAATACAGATAATCCCCTGATTCATCTTGTATCATTGTCATGGGCTCCCACTTCCCAAGTGAACGGTTGGCACAACCATATTGGACCCATCGACAAACAAGTCGTACGTGTCATTCCAGTCACCCTACTGGAGACTTAGACTTGTGGACTATTTTAATATTGTAGTATCTCAGCTTACTGGTGCCCCTCTCTGTCCCCACAGAATCAGTAACTGAACTGCCAATATTTGGGTTTTATTAATTTGTCTTATCCACCCAGACTGCAAGGTGAAATCTTTAGACTAATTAATAATTTGCCTTTTAATTTATTCATCCAATAATTAATTAATGATGAATAAAGTCATTCTATTAATTGAAGTAATCAAATTACATCACTGAACACTACAAAACTAGCAAATTGCACTCGTACTTCCAGTCCTCGTACGGCATCTAGGGCATATACCTCAACAATCTCCCACTTGCACTAATGCCACGTGTTATCATATCTTAACCCCATTCTATCGAGGTGTCGATCGAGCACTGCCTGTGGTAGTGGCTTCGTGAACGGGTCCGCTGCATTCTCTTTAGAGGCGATTTTCTGCATGGCTATTGAGCCATTTTCAACAAACCCACGCAGCACGTGGTATTTTCTCTCTATGTGTTTGGATTTACTGTGAGCACGTGGATCCTTAGCTTGTGCAATAGCCCCGCTGTTGTCGCACCACAATGGCAGCGGGCGATCCACGATGCTAGGTACCACCTGTAGTTCCTCCAGAAACTTGCGTATCCAAACACCCTCTTTGGCAGCTTCTGAAGCTGCGATATACTCTGCCTCAGTGGTGGAATATGCAGTCGTGCTTTGCTTGGAACTTGTCCAAGACACTGCCCCATAATTGAGCGTAAAGACAAAACCCGAAGTAGACTTTCGGTCATCCACATCTGTTTGGAAGTCCGAATCTGTATATCCATCTACTTCCAATTCTCCTGGGCCATAAATCAGTATCAAGTCCTTAGTCCGTCTAAGGTACTTCAGAACTGTCTTTACTGCCGCCCAATGTTCCTTACTAGGGTTAGCCTGAAACCTACTCAATACGCCCACAGCATACGCTATGTCTGGTCGTGTGCAAAGCAACGCGTACATCAGGCTACCCACAGCTGAAGCATAGGGGACTCCATTCATCTCTTGTCTTTGTACCTCATTCTGAGGAGACATAGCCTTTGAGAGATGAATCCCATGCCTCATAGGTAGGAACCCTTTCTTAGACTCGTCCATTTTAAACATTTTAAGGACTTTATCTAAGTAAAGGGCCTAGGACAAGCCTATTGACCTTTTCGCCCTATCTCTAAATAGGCGAATTCCAAGAATATAGGTCGCTTCTTCGAGGTCTTTCATATAGAATTCGTTTGAAAGCCAAGCTTTAATCTCTGAGAGCATCCCAATGTCGTTTCCTATCAAAAGGATCATCTACGTACAATACTAGAAACGACACCTTGCTCCCACTAGCCTTTCTGTAAACACAGGGCTCATCTTCATTCTTTATGAATCCGTAGTTCTATACTACTTCATCGAACCGAAGATTCCAACTCCTTGAAGCCTGTTTCAGCCCATAAATGGACTGATTCAGTTTGCACACTTTTCGAGCATCTGCTTCTGACGTAAAACCCTTGGGCTGCTCCATGTAGATTTCCTCCTAGAGGAATCCATTCAGGAAAGCGGTCTTTACGTCCATCTGTCAGATCTCATAGTCGTAGTGTGCTGCTATCGCAAGCATGATTCGAATGGACTTTATCATTGCGACAGGTGAGAAGGTTTCCTCATAGTCAATTCCCTCTTTCTGACTATACCCTTTCGCTACAAGCCTAGCTTTGTACGTCTCCACCTGTCCATCAGATCCAATCTTTTTCTTGTAGATCCATTTATTGCCAATTGGTCTAAAACCATTAGGCAGGTCTACAAGAGTCCAAACCTCATTTATGTGCATCGAGTCCATTTCGGCCTGCATAGCCTCAAGCCACTTGAGGGAGTCTGTACCAGCAATTGCCTGGTCGTAGGTGACGGGATCGTCCCCGACGCGTCCCTCAGTCGCAGCATCCCCATGATCGACGTGTACCATACCATATCTCTCAGGCATATAAGATATCCTACTGGACCTACGCAATTGCGGCTGAGCCGGGTTTTCTGGAACGTCGTCCAACGACTCTGGAATAGGAGTCGATTCGTCCTCTAACTCTCTTAAAGTTATTTCTCGTCCTTTACCGCCTTTGCCTACGAATTCTTGCTCCAAGAAAGTAGCGCGTAAAGCGACGAACACCCTGTGTTCGTCTGGGACGAAGAAGCAATACCCCATTGAGTCATCGGGATATCCGACGAATCTTGCCATTAATGATCTTGATTCAAGCTTATCTGCCATCAACTTTTTCACAAAGGCGGGGGCAACCCCAGACCCTGATGTGATTCAGACTCGCCTTACGATTATGCCAAGCCTCGTAAGGAATCTTGTCAGCAGATCGGGTAGGTATCCTGTTAAGGATATAGGCCGCTGTTTCTAAGGCATATCCCCACAAAGAAATGGGGAGATCTGTGTAACTCATCATCGACCGAACCATATCTAAAAGCGTTCGGTTTCTCCGTTCGGCCACGCCATTCAATTGCGGCGTGCCTGGCGGGGAAAACTGTATGATGATGCCATTTTCTCTAAGAAATGCATCAAACTCAAGGCTCATGTATTCACCGCCTCGATCTGACCGAACGGCTTGAATGAACTTGCCAGTTTGCTTCTCCACTAATGCTTTATACTCTTTGAACATTTCAAGAGCTTCGGACTTTTGCCTCATCAAATAGACATTCCCGTAGCGGGAGAAATCGTCCGTGAACGTTATGAAGTAGCGGCAATTACCTCGGGCCGTTACTTTAAATGGTCCACATACGTCAGTGTGGATCAGACCCAACACTTCCGTGGCCCTAGTGAAAGTCCCTGTGAAGGGCGACTTGGTCATTTTCAGTAAGATGCAAGACTGACAGGTAGAAATCGGGCCTGTTCGCATTATGCAATCAGACCGTCCTTTTCCCATCTGTTCAATCTTCGCTTCTGCTGCGTGACCTAGTCGTAAGTGCCACATGTATCGATCCTTCGACCCAGTCGATAATTTGGTGATTGCATTTACAGTTTTAACATTGTCTTTTAAGTTGACGTAATATAAACCATTTATTAACGTCGCACTTCCAACATTTTCATTTCTAAAATAAATATGGCAAACATTATCAATGAATCGAAATTCATAACCCAGTCTGCTCAAAACAGGAATCGAAATAATGTTTTTAAGCCCCTTGGGCAAAAACCAAAACGTCAGAAAGTTCTAAACAATGTAATAACGATAAGACTAAGGTCTTTGCTCCCATGTGTGTAGCTGGTACACTATGTCCACTACCTACGTTGATCAAGACCTCGCCAACTCGAAGCTTCCTACTTTGTTCTAGACCTTGGTTCAAAACACAACTGTGGAAACTAGCCCCTGAGTCAAGTATCCATGAAGTAGAATACACAGAACAATTAGCTTCAAAAACTAATTGTTTTCCTGAGCCGTCAGACGCCTCCAGCTTCGGACATTCACGCTTCCAATGGCCCAGCTGCTGGCAAAGGAGGCACTTATCCGTGGGCTTTGCACCCGCTTTCGACCTTGGTGGTTTTCGTCTTCTTGTTGACTCTACCCTTGGTCACGCCTGTCTTGTTCGACTTCTTCTTCGATCCCTTGGACGTAGAAGTCGCAACAAGCATGTAGACGTGCACCTTCGCTGAATCTTCAACCCACTTATCGTGGAGTACAATCTCCTCATTAGTGGATTCAGTTGTGGGCAATTTTGGCTCCTTAATGTCCAAGACATAATCCAGTTTTTCTAATTTGAGGACAATCCTCAAATTTCTGAGCCAGTCTACATAGTTCGGTCCCACCAAACAATGTTTCCCCAAGAGCGTAATTAATGGGTTTGTCATCGTAACTAATAGAGAAGAAAATAAAGCGCAGAAAAATAAACAGATAGTTAGGATTTGTAGTGTTTAATCAGGCTAAATTAGGACTTTAAATTTTTGTCTGACTCCCACTATTTTTCTCGAAACCCTTTCTCCCGCTAGGCATTTCGGAAACCTTGTTGAGTGGTTTCATAGTGGCGTTGAGTTCCCTGTGCTACTACAAACTAGCCTCAACTTAACAGCGTATTGGCTCGTTTGGTTAGCCGAGGTCGTGCCCCGCACGTTTCTGTCACACAGAAGATTCAACGTCTTCGTCTCAGCCAGGGTCCCTCAGCCGTAACTCGGATCATATTGGGAATGACTGTCCAAGTGCAACCTATCAACGTCCTTCTCACCTTCCACTTTTCCGTGAACTTCATCCCCCGTAGGATTACTCTTTATTAGAGGGTGAAGAGTGGTCGGTAAGCGGCAATTCATAATTGCATCCAAACCCGTTCACGCAAAGGCGAGGGTTTTGGCGCCGTAACTCGATCAACCGCAACCGTACCCCTAAGTCGCAACATTTTTGGACTTGATAGAAGACAGGAGCCTAGCCCCTTTACTCACTTGATATTAAAGGTCTAACCTCGGGAGAATCCTCACAATTTTAACACGAGCACATTATGCACATTATCACGTTCGAAACCAACACGCACATAATGGACTTTAATAGTAAACCTAGTTTCAACCTATTAAAGTAAATGTGAAAGATCGGGGATATTTCTAGTTCTATCCTAATTGTACAAAACAATAAGACTCTACGTCTTCGGGCTTTGCTCGAACGGACGCCTCGGTCACCAGCTCGTTCGTTCAGGTTCCTCTCGATCGACACTCGTACGGTCGTCAAACATAATAGCCTATGACGGGGAATCTATCCCTAATAGAACCGTCCGTCTTATCTAATAAAACTGTAAAGTACAACCCGGGGGGATCTTGTCACCCTTAACATATCACCAGGCAAAAACCAGAACTTAATCACCAATCAATCACCACATTTATTCAAATAACATGCATCACGACAAATTTAACACATTTCCGAGCCAAAATCGAATTTTGGCTTTTAAATGGTTCGGGCCTAGCCCAATGTATATCGGGTCGTAGGATGGGCTAGACCATGCCTATCGGGCCTGTGTCGAGGATGCTCGCACCATGCGAGCTGCCAGCCTCGTGCCGCGCGCACCATGCGGCATGCCCCGATCCGCATGCGCTCTTAGCCTAGCACAGCTCGCACACATGCGCACGGTCATACCTACTTTCCGCGCATTCACGCGCGGCTTTCTCGAGCGCTACGTGCACCCATGTGTGCAGCCCGTGCCTCTTGTGCCGCATGCCCCGCGTGCGGTCAGCCCTATGCGCCGCGGTACGCCCGTGGCCAGCCCGTCTTGAGTCGCGCACCCCGCGCGCCTTGCGCGCCGGCTACCCGTGTGCGCACGGCTAGGAGCAGGCCTCATGCTGCGTGCAGCCCGCCCTGAGTCGCGCTTCGCATGCGACTCGACGCAGCCCCGCTCGCCCCGGGCGCCGTGTGCGTCATGCGCACGGCTAAGGCTTTCGGGTTTTTCGTGGCTTTTTGTCATAGTCCCGTGACTTTAACCGAGCCTATGGCTCTATTACCACTGTTGAGAAGCCCCGAGGGTCCCTGGACCCACGTTCCTAGAACGGCGGAATTTTAAAATTTTACGGGGTTTCCCGCCAATTCAAGATCGCTCGGCTACAAACACGAGAACGTATTGACATAAAGAGATAAAGGATCAGCCATGATACCTTGTTGAAATCTCTTGACGATGGCTAGTTTCGAATCCTTCGAATCCCCGAGGCGTAGTGCCCCTCTCCTACGCCAAAAGCACACGAACGGAAAGCCTTCTTCGCGCAAGATCATCACGCCGGCACCTTACTAACGTCGCAGCTGTTCTTTCATGTGCGGTTAGGCCAAGAACAAACTGCTTGCTGCCCCCGAGAGAGAGAGTGCGAGAGAGAAAGTGGTGAGAGGAGAAAACTCTTAGTTTTTTTTCTCTTTGGCTTGTATTTCGAAAATTTAGCTTTTTCTCACTTTAGGATCTCGAAAATCCTTCTTTATACCTCTTAGGATTAGCCAAAAAGAGGTTAAGGTGGGTGGAGAAAAATCCTCAAACCTTCCCTTTTACCAAGTCTTCGTTTTACCAAGTAATGAATTCAAAATTTAAACTTTATATTTAATTAATTAAATATCCAATACCTTAATTAATTAAAATATCATATTTAGTATATATTAAATATATAATATCCAATATAAATATATTTAATAGTTTTCGAAATTTTATCTAATAAAATTCGAAACTTATATATATATCCGATATACATTAATTAATTCCAAATTAAACAATATTATTCCTCTAAGAAAATAATAAAGATCTAAATCTAATTCAAATCATATACTAAATATTCAATATCAAATATTTTATTTCAAAAATATATCGTGAGGTGAAAAGACCATTTTACCCCTCACTAGTCAAACTTAGTATTTTCGACCAATCAAGGTTTTGGCCAAGTCCCAAATCCTAATGTCACAATCTAGGACCTAGCCTTGTCTCTCTCTCTGATGACGACGTTGTATCGGTTGCCCTTTTTAAGCCCGACTCTCTTGGTTCGTCTCAACCGGCCCAGGAGGTATCTAGGAGTTCGGTATTCACCTAGCCAGCCCCGTGGTACCGAACAGATCCAAGTTTAGTACGAATTTGATCTAATCATAATCCATGAACTGACTGTAGATTTTCGTCATACGTATAAACCCTTTACGTTTGTCCCGGTCGAGTGAAAGTCACGCATAGTCAAACTTACAGAACTCGACTCTATGTCGTTTATGTCGGTGAAAGTTCTGAAACTGCGCTTCACGACTATCGTGAGTCAGTTATATGCTCTGGCCAGAGACTTGGATAACTTCCCGCACATTAAACTTGCCATAGGACGTTAACCTCTAATTTAATCGAGACCGTAAATCCCGCTCCGCGGTTCAACCGACAATCACATCAAAAAGTAAAGACCGCATTTCGCCGCTGACCCATGCCACCGGCAAGACCGGCCTAGCAAACTAGTGACAAGTCAAGACCTCAAGATCAACCCCAAGTTAACCCTTTCGGTCTAAGGTTCACGCTACTACTACAATCAATCGATCGATCAAGGACAATCCAAGCGTGTGATCGTTCGATTACGAGTCAATGTCCAAATACAGATAATCCCCTGATTCATCTTGTATCATTGTCATGGGCTCCCACTTCCAAGTGAACGGTTGGCACAACCATATTGGACCCATCGACAAACAAGTCGTACGTGTCATTCCAGTCACCCTACTGGAGACTTAGACTTGTGGACTATTTTAATATTGTAGTATCTCAGCTTACTGGTGCCCCTCTCTGTCCCCACAGAATCAGTAACTGAACTGCCAATATTTGGGTTTTATTAATTTGTCTTATCCACCCAGACTGCAAGGTGAAATCTTTAGACTAATTAATAATTTGCCTTTTAATTTATTCATCCAATAATTAATTAATGATGAATAAAGTCATTCTATTAATTGAAGTAATCAAATTACATCACTGAACACTACAAAACTAGCAAATTGCACTCGTACTTCCAGTCCTCGTACGGCATCTAGGGCATATACCTCAACAATCTCCCACTTGCACTAATGCCACGTGTTATCATATCTTAACCCCATTCTATCGAGGTGTCGATCGAGCACTGCCTGTGGTAGTGGCTTCGTGAACGGGTCCGCTGCATTCTCTTTAGAGGCGATTTTCTGCATGGCTATTGAGCCATTTTCAACAAACCCACGCAGCACGTGGTATTTTCTCTCTATGTGTTTGGATTTACTGTGAGCACGTGGATCCTTAGCTTGTGCAATAGCCCGCTGTTGTCGCACCACAATGGCAGCGGGCGATCCACGATGCTAGGTACCACCTGTAGTTCCTCCAGAAACTTGCGTATCCAAACACCCTCTTTGGCAGCTTCTGAAGCTGCGATATACTCTGCCTCAGTGGTGGAATATGCAGTCGTGCTTTGCTTGGAACTTGTCCAAGACACTGCCCCATAATTGAGCGTAAAGACAAAACCCGAAGTAGACTTTCGGTCATCCACATCTGTTTGGAAGTCCGAATCTGTATATCCATCTACTTCCAATTCTCCTGGGCCATAAATCAGTATCAAGTCCTTAGTCCGTCTAAGGTACTTCAGAACTGTCTTTACTGCCGCCCAATGTTCCTTACTAGGGTTAGCCTGAAACCTACTCAATACGCCCACAGCATACGCTATGTCTGCTCGTGTGCAAAGCAACGCGTACATCAGGCTACCCACAGCTGAAGCATAGGGGACTCCATTCATCTCTTGTCTTTGTACCTCATTCTGAGGAGACATAGCCTTTGAGAGATGAATCCCATGCCTCATAGGTAGGAACCCTTTCTTAGACTCGTCCATTTTAAACCTTTTAAGGACTTTATCTAAGTAAAGGGCCTAGGACAAGCCTATTGACCTTTTCGCCCTATCTCTAAATAGGCGAATTCCAAGAATATAGGTCGCTTCTTCGAGGTCTTTCATATAGAATTCGTTTGAAAGCCAAGCTTTAATCTCTGAGAGCATCCCAATGTCGTTTCCTATCAAAAGGATCATCTACGTACAATACTAGAAACGACACCTTGCTCCCACTAGCCTTTCTGTAAACACAGGGCTCATCTTCATTCTTTATGAATCCGTAGTTCTTAACTACTTCATCGAACCGAAGATTCCAACTCCTTGAAGCCTGTTTCAGCCCATAAATGGACTGATTCAGTTTGCACACTTTTCGAGCATCTGCTTCTGACGTAAAACCCTTGGGCTGCTCCATGTAGATTTCCTCCTAGAGGAATCCATTCAGGAAAGCGGTCTTTACGTCCATCTGTCAGATCTCATAGTCGTAGTGTGCTGCTATCGCAAGCATGATTCGAATGGACTTTATCATTGCGACAGGTGAGAAGGTTTCCTCATAGTCAATTCCCTCTTTCTGACTATACCCTTTCGCTACAAGCCTAGCTTTGTACGTCTCCACCTGTCCATCAGATCCAATCTTTTTCTTGTATATCCATTTATTGCCAATTGGTCTAAAACCATTAGGCAGGTCTACAAGAGTCCAAACCTCATTTATGTGCATCGAGTCCATTTCGGCCTGCATAGCCTCAAGCCACTTGAGGGAGTCTGTACCAGCAATTGCCTGGTCGTAGGTGACGGGATCGTCCCCGACGCGTCCCTCAGTCGCAGCATCCCCATGATCGACGTGTACCATACCATATCTCTCAGGCATATAAGATATCCTACTGGACCTACGCAATTGCGGCTGAGCCGGGTTTTCTGGAACGTCGTCCAACGACTCTGGAATAGGAGTCGATTCGTCCTCTAACTCTCTTAAAGTTATTTCTCGTCCTTTACCGCCTTTGCCTACGAATTCTTGCTCCAAGAAAGTAGCGCGTAAAGCGACGAACACCCTGTGTTCGTCTGGGACGAAGAAGCAATACCCCATTGAGTCATCGGGATATCCGACGAATCTTGCCATTAATGATCTTGATTCAAGCTTATCTGCCATCAACTTTTTCACAAAGGCGGGGGCAACCCCAGACCCTGATGTGATTCAGACTCGCCTTACGATTATGCCAAGCCTCGTAAGGAATCTTGTCAGCAGATCGGGTAGGTATCCTGTTAAGGATATAGGCCGCTGTTTCTAAGGCATATCCCCACAAAGAAATGGGGAGATCTGTGTAACTCATCATCGACCGAACCATATCTAAAAGCGTTCGGTTTCTCCGTTCGGCCACGCCATTCAATTGCGGCGTGCCTGGCGGGGAAAACTGTATGATGATGCCATTTTCTCTAAGAAATGCATCAAACTCAAGGCTCATGTATTCACCGCCTCGATCTGACCGAACGGCTTGAATGAACTTGCCAGTTTGCTTCTCCACTAATGCTTTATACTCTTTGAACATTTCAAGAGCTTCGGACTTTTGCCTCATCAAATAGACATTCCCGTAGCGGGAGAAATCGTCCGTGAACGTTATGAAGTAGCGGCAATTACCTCGGGCCGTTACTTTAAATGGTCCGCATACGTCAGTGTGGATCAGACCCAACACTTCCGTGGCCCTAGTGAAAGTCCCTGTGAAGGGCGACTTGGTCATTTTCAGTAAGATGCAAGACTGACAGGTAGAAATCGGGCCTGTTCGCATTATGCAATCAGACCGTCCTTTTCCATCTGTTCAATCTTCGCTTCTGCTGCGTGACCTAGTCGTAAGTGCCACATGTATCGATCCTTCGACCCAGTCGATGATTTGGTGATTGCATTTACAGTTTTAACATTGTCTTTTAAGTTGACGTAATATAAACCATTTATTAACGTCGCACTTCCAACATTTTCATTTCTAAAATAAATATGGCAAACATTATCAATGAATCGAAATTCATAACCCAGTCTGCTCAAAACAGGAATCGAAATAATGTTTTTAAGCCCCTTGGGCAAAACCAAAACGTCAGAAAGTTCTAAACAATGTAATAACGATAAGACTAAGGTCTTTGCTCCCATGTGTGTAGCTGGTACACTATGTCCACTACCTACGTTGATCAAGACCTCGCCAACTCGAAGCTTCCTACTTTGTTCTAGACCTTGGTTCAAAACACAACTGTGGAAACTAGCCCCTGAGTCAAGTATCCATGAAGTAGAATACACAGAACAATTAGCTTCAAAAACTAATTGTTTTCCTGAGCCGTCAGACGCCTCCAGCTTCGGACATTCACGCTTCCAATGGCCCAGCTGCTGGCAAAGGAGGCACTTATCCGTGGGCTTTGCACCCGCTTTCGACCTTGGTGGTTTTCGTCTTCTTGTTGACTCTACCCTTGGTCACGCCTATCTTGTTCGACTTCTTCTTCGATCCCTTGGACGTAGAAGTCGCAACAAGCATGTAGACGTGCACCTTCGCTGAATCTTCAACCCACTTATCGTGGAGTACAATCTCCTCATTAGTGGATTCAGTTGTGGGCAATTTTGGCTCCTTAATGTCCAAGACATAATCCAGTTTTTCTAATTTGAGGACAATCCTCAAATTTCTGAGCCAGTCTACATAGTTCGGTCCCACCAAACAATGTTTCCCCAAGAGCGTAATTAATGGGTTTGTCATCGTAACTAATAGAGAAGAAAATAAAGCGCAGAAAATAAACAGATAGTTAGGATTTGTAGTGTTTAATCAGGCTAAATTAGGACTTTAAATTTTTGTCTGACTCCCACTATTTTTCTCGAAACCCTTTCTCCCGCTAGGCATTTCGGAAACCTTGTTGAGTGGTTTCATAGTGGCGTTGAGTTCCCTGTGCTACTACAAACTAGCCTCAACTTAACAGCGTATTGGCTCGTTTGGTTAGCCGAGGTCGTGCCCCGCACGTTTCTGTCACACAGAAGATTCAACGTCTTCGTCTCAGCCAGGGTCCCTCAGCCGTAACTCGGATCATATTGGGAATGACTGTCCAAGTGCAACCTATCAACGTCCTTCTCACCTTCCACTTTTCCGTGAACTTCATCCCCCGTAGGATTACTCTTTATTAGAGGGTGAAGAGTGGTCGGTAAGCGGCAATTCATAATTGCATCCAAACCCGTTCACGCAAAGGCGAGGGTTTTGGCGCCGTAACTCGATCAACCGCAACCGTACCCCTAAGTCGCAACATTTTTGGACTTGATAGAAGACAGGAGCCTAGCCCCTTTACTCACTTGATATTAAAGGTCTAACCTCGGGAGAATCCTCACAATTTTAACACGAGCACATTATGCACATTATCACGTTCGAAACCAACACGCACATAATGGACTTTAATAGTAAACCTAGTTTCAACCTATTAAAGTAAATGTGAAAGATCGGGGATATTTCTAGTTCTATCCTAATTGTACAAAACAATAAGACTCTACGTCTTCGGGCTTTGCTCGAACGGACGCCTCGGTCACCAGCTCGTTCGTTCAGGTTCCTCTCGATCGACACTCGTACGGTCGTCAAACATAATAGCCTATGACGGGGAATCTATCCCTAATAGAATCGTCCGTCTTATCTAATAAAAACTGTAAAGTACAACCCGGGGGGGATCTTGTCACCCTTAACATATCACCAGGCAAAAACCAGAACTTAATCACCAATCAATCACCACATTTATTCAAATAACATGCATCACGACAAATTTAACACATTTCCGAGCCAAAATCGAATTTTGGCTTTTAAATGGTTCGGGCCTAGCCCAATGTATATCGGGTCGTAGGATGGGCTAGACCATGCCTATCGGGCCTGTGTCGAGGATGCTCGCACCATGCGAGCTGCCAGCCTCGTGCCGCGCGCACCATGCGGCATGCCCCGATCCGCATGCGCTCTTAGCCTAGCACAGCTCGCACACATGCGCACGGTCATACCTACTTTCCGCGCATTCACGCGCGGCTTTCTCGAGCGCTACGTGCACCCATGTGTGCAGCCCGTGCCTCTTGTGCCGCATGCCCCGCGTGCGGTCAGCCCTATGCGCCGCGGTACGCCCGTGGCCAGCCCGTCTTGAGTCGCGCACCCCGCGCGCCTTGCGCGCCGGCTACCCGTGTGCGCACGGCTAGGAGCAGGCCTCATGCTGCGTGCAGCCCGCCCTGAGTCGCGCTTCGCATGCGACTCGACGCAGCCCCGCTCGCCCCGGGCGCCGTGTGCGTCATGCGCACGGCTAAGGCTTTCGGGTTTTTCGTGGCTTTTGTCATAGTCCCGTGACTTTAACCGAGCCTATGGCTCTATTACCACTGTTGAGAAGCCCCGAGGGTCCCTGGACCCACGTTCCTAGAACGGCGGAATTTTAAAATTTTACGGGTTTCCCGCCAATTCAAGATCGCTCGGCTACAAACACGAGAACGTATTGACATAAAGAGATAAAGGATCAGCCATGATACCTTGTTGAAATCTCTTGACGATGGCTAGCTTCGAATCCTTCGAATCCCCGAGGCGTAGTGCCCCTCTCCTACGCCAAAAGCACACGAACGGAAAGCCTTCTTCGCGCAAGATCATCACGCCGGCACCTTACTAACGTCGCAGCTGTTCTTTCATGTGCGGTTAGGCCAAGAACAAACTGCTTGCTGCCCCCGAGAGAGAGAGTGCGAGAGAGAAAGTGGTGAGAGGAGAAAACTCTTAGTTTTTTTTCTCTTTGGCTTGTATTTCGAAAATTTAGCTTTTTCTCACTTTAGGATCTCGAAAATCCTTCTTTATACCTCTTAGGATTAGCCAAAAAGAGGTTAAGGTGGGTGGAGAAAAATCCTCAAACCTTCCCTTTTACCAAGTCTTCGTTTTACCAAGTAATGAATTCAAAATTTAAACTTTATATTTAATTAATTAAATATCCAATACCTTAATTAATTAAAATATCATATTTAGTATATATTAAATATATAATATCCAATATAAATATATTTAATAATTTTCGAAATTTTATCTAATAAAAATTCGAAACTTATATATATATCCGATATACATTAATTAATTCCAAATTAAACAATATTATTCCTCTAAGAAAATAATAAAGATCTAAATCTAATTCAAATCATATACTAAATATTCAATATCAAATATTTTATTTCAAAAATATATCGTGAGGTGAAAAGACCATTTTACCCCTCACTAGTCAAACTTAGTATTTTCGACCAATCAAGGTTTTGGCCAAGTCCCAAATCCTAATGTCACAATCTAGGACCTAGCCTTGTCTCTCTCTCTGATGACGACGTTGTATCGGTTGCCCTTTTTAAGCCCGACTCTCTTGGTTCGTCTCAACCGGCCCAGGAGGTATCTAGGAGTTCGGTATTCACCTAGCCAGCCCCGTGGTACCGAACAGATCCCAAGTTTAGTACGAATTTGATCTAATCATAATCCATGAACTGACTGTAGATTTTCGTCATACGTATAAACCCTTTACGTTTGTCCCGGTCGAGTGAAAGTCACGCATAGTCAAACTTACAGAACTCGACTCTATGTCGTTTATGTCGGTGAAAGTTCTGAAACTGCGCTTCACGACTATCGTGAGTCAGTTATATGCTCTGGCCAGAGACTTGGATAACTTCCCGCACATTAAACTTGCCATAGGACGTTAACCTCTAATTTAATCGAGACCGTAAATCCCGCTCCGCGGTTCAACCGACAATCACATCAAAAAGTAAAGACCGCATTTCGCCGCTGACCCATGCCACCGGCAAGACCGGCCTAGCAAACTAGTGACAAGTCAAGACCTCAAGATCAACCTAAAGTTAACCCTTTCGGTCTAAGGTTCACGCTACTACTACAATCAATCGATCGATCAAGGACAATCCAAGCGTGTGATCGTTCGATTACGAGTCAATGTCCAAATACAGATAATCCCCTGATTCATCTTGTATCATTGTCATGGGCTCCCACTTCCCAAGTGAACGGTTGGCACAACCATATTGGACCCATCGACAAACAAGTCGTACGTGTCATTCCAGTCACCCTACTGGAGACTTAGACTTGTGGACTATTTTAATATTGTAGTATCTCAGCTTACTGGTGCCCCTCTCTGTCCCCACAGAATCAGTAACTGAACTGCCAATATTTGGGTTTTATTAATTTGTCTTATCCACCCAGACTGCAAGGTGAAATCTTTAGACTAATTAATAATTTGCCTTTTAATTTATTCATCCAATAATTAATTAATGATGAATAAAGTCATTCCATTAATATAAGTAATCAAATTACATCACTAAACACTACAAAACTAGCAAATTGCCCTCGTACTCCCAGTCCTCGTACGGCATCTAGGGCATATACCTCAACATCGATATCTACCACATTTAAATGGATCGGATCTTGTGGCCCGATCACAAGGTCAAGAAAAAGGACTCCACTCAACCCTCTATGTTAATGGATGGATTATCTATGTAATGTATAGTTAGCTTTAATGCTAGCTTCACGAGTTGATGTAAGTAGAGAAAGGCTAATTCGCAATAGGGCTTTAAGCTAATAAATGTCTTTGGAAAACCAGACATGATTCCAAGTCTTAATGTGAAGACTAGTGTTCCCACTTTATCCGCCTTGTAGCTTGTCAAGGGAGTCAAGAAGGACGAAGAAACCTTTGTGGCCCACCACTTGTTAAACTTCCTTTTCTCGGGCGATAGGGGTTCCCCTTGAGTTTGATCGTAGTTCTTCTAGGACAGGGGGTCCCCTCGTGTAGTACGGTAGGAAAGTGTAAGTGATGGTACTCATAATTTGAGAGCCGAATTTCACATATCGGCTATGATACTTTCCGGCCTAAGCCATTGAAGATGCCCTGCTTTATCTATATAGAGCTTACCATTCCACGGTTGAATGACTTTCCCTCCCTTGGAACCAGACCGCACCTTTGCAGTTAACCCCCACGCTTGAAGATGTATAGACTTACGAACCAACTATTGGTGGCCAGGCATGAAGAGAGAAATAGCAACGTTCGTAAGTCAATGTCTGACTTGTCAACAAATTAAGGCAGAGCATCAATGACTGGCAGGAACCTTACAGTCCATGCCAGTACCTGAATGGAAGTGGGATCACATTACGATAGACTTCGTCGTCGGCTTGCCGAAAACTGTGAAAGGCCACGACGCTATTTGGGTTATCGTTGATCGATTGACCAAGTCCGCCCACTTTCTACCAATTAGCTCAACATTTTCATTGGAACGTTATGTGGAACTATACGTTCAGGAAATTGTACGACTTCACGGGGTTCCAGGTGCCATTATTTTCGATAGAGATTCAAAATTTCTGTCTAAATTCTGGATGAGCCTACAGAAGGCCATGGGAAACAAGCTATCGTTTAGCACTGCTTATCATCCTCAAACAGACGGGCAGTCAGAACAAATTATTCAGATGCTGTAAGACATGTAAGAGCATGCGTGCTCGATTTCAAGTGGAATTGGAGTCGATACCTTCCATTAGTTGAATTCTCCTACAACAACAGCTACCATGCAACAATCGGAATGGCTCCATACGAGGCTTTATATGGACGTAAATGCAGATCTCCGATCCATTGGGATGAATATTAGGCCCAGATCTAGTACAAGAAATGACGGAAGCTATTGCAAGGACACGAGAAAGAATGAAAATAACCCAAAGTAGACAGAAAAATTATGCGGACCAGAAAAGAAGACCATTTGAATTCAAGGTAGATGACTGGGTACTTTTGAAAGTGTCACCAATGAAAGGCGTTAAGCGATTCAGGAAGAAGGGCAAGTTGAGCCCGAGGTACATAGGACCGTTCCGGATCCTTAGGAGATTTGACAAAGTAGCATATCAGCTCGAATTACCAGCTTCGCTAGCTCAAGTGCACGACGTCTTTCATATTTCAACATTACGAAAATACGTCGCAGATCCTAGCTACTTGCTAAATGATAAAGTTCTACACCAACACCTCAAATCAGATTTGAGTTATGAAGAGAGGCCCGTAGAAATATTGATGTATGAAGTAAAACGACTGCGAAATAAAGAAATTCCGTTAGTCAAGGTATTATGGCAGAATCAGTCCACGGAGGAAGCTACGTGGGAACGGGAAGACGATATGAGAAATCGCTACCCTGAGCTATTTCTCCCTGCCTGATTTCGGGGGCGAAATCCTTTTAAGGGGGGGATGTAATACCCGAGTCCCGTAAGTAAGCCGGCCAATAAATATGCATGCATATATTATATGATCGTGTGACAGCATATTTTGTGCTTATATGATTTCATGCTTTATGTAATACAATCCTATATGGGTTTATGTGCTACTAGAGCAACTGACTAGGTAGGAAATTGAAGTTGAGACTTAGGAATAATTTTATATATATATTTTCGGTAGGAGGAACTTGTAGATACAAGAAATATAAGATTTAGCACTATGCGATTTTTAATTATTAAGATTAATAAGAATAAAAATTTAATTATTATGACAAATGAGCTAAATTGAATCTTTACTTAGGGCCCAATTATGAGGATAAACATTAGTTACTTAAGCATGAGGGAAATGGCGATATTTGCATGTCCCATCAAGTACACAATTTGATAAACTTTTAGAGCTTATCAAGAACCATTCGATAGCCTGAACTTAAGTAAGTAAGAAAACCCTTGATAGTATAGTTTCGCTAAGCAAGAAACCCTAAGAAAGGAAAAAGCTAGTCGAACAAGAGAACAAAAAAGAGGACAAATTAGACCATACACGAGAACTTCAATTAAGGAGCGTAAGAATCCTATTCATCACTCATAAATCGGTTATGAGCTTTTAGGTTTAATACTTTACGAAGCTTAAGAATTTAACAGGACAGAAATGGGATTTAGGGTGTAACGTTTCCCTAGTTTGGGATAATTTTTAAGGAGAATTATAATCCCTATGTTAATTATTAATTTTAGGGTCCAAGTAGGAATCGTGCTAACATGGGGGTCTAGATTGGTATGTAATTGTGCTAACATGGGGATCTAGTGAGTTAGGAACTAGATTTTTTAAAGAAGAAGGCAGCTTCAAAGTAGCTTTTGATCGAATGAAGTAGATTACATAAGCAATCGAGCAAAATGAAATTAACTTGGGATTCGGCCGAAACTAGGATTTCCTTCATCCTAACCCGATTGTTGATCACTTAAGTGCGATTCTCGGCCAATGTAAGTTATGATATTTAATAAATCGGCTGAATCTAGGAATTTAATTAAGGTATCGAGCGAAAGAACTTAAGTAATCGACTTAGCAAGTTAAGTTTCGAGTGTAACCAATCGGCCGATTTGAGGATTGGTAGAACTCGGCGATTTTAGGCTTAAAGACTTCTCAAGTCGGGCGATTTGGTGACTGAATAAGGGCTCGGCAAAACTAGGTTAAATGGAGTCTAATCGGGCGATTGATGTCATAAAGTAAAACTCGGCGAAACCCATAATGAATCAGGCGATTCCACCATGCTTCGATCGGACGAATCTGAGATATGATGACACTCGACGAAAGGGAGCTTAAAGCATGCTGATTCGGACAATTTGAGAACTAGAAGGAATCGGGCGAAACCAGTCCTAAGCATGACACAATCGGACGATTGAAAGCTTAGACCACATGCGGCGAAAGTGAGTTCGATGTTTAACAAATCGGGCGAAGCTTGTTTCCATTCCACAACCAATCGGATGAATTCAAAGCCAAGCCATCGGCCAATTTAGGGCCGTGATGATCGAATGAAAGTAAGTAATACCACATGCCAAATTGGCGAACCCTAGCACACAAGGAAAGCTTAGATAGACTTTAGCCTAACTTAGACTTAGACTAAGAAATCGGAACTTAGGGTCTTTAATAAATTACTGTAGGCAAATCAAATTATTTTAGTCGAACTATCTAATTTAGGTATGGCATTGATATTTTACGCTCGGACGACAAGTAAGTGGAAATCCCGACTACAACACATGAATTTTATGTGCAAGAATTATGTGCTTATGTGCCTATATGACATTTCGTGAACTTTTATGTTACGTGATTTATTTACGACACATGACGACACGACATGCATATTTATGACATGATCATATGCACGCACCGTTAGTATGAAAGGCAGGACATGAGAGCGTGCATGGTACAAGATCGCCTGAGAGCGATGGATAGTTGCTGATATAGGCAGCTGATGTGGACTCGTTGTTGGGTCACGGATCTTCTATGCTACCATGGTGATTTTATCTCACTGATTTCAAGACAATACATTTTCAAGGCAAGACATGATATTGGGCAAATGCCCTCATGGTGGACAGTGAAACCTGGAGGATGCGACTTGAGAGAAAGGCGACACCGAGAGCATCTCTGGTGTTGGCAACCTCGAAAACAAGCGTGAAGCATCCGCGTGACGTATGAAACCACATTGGGATGGAAAAAGGCGCCCTAAGGTTAGCCTCTCAATTGTGCGTATTGTCACTTATACATTCCTAGTGGATTTGAGCTCCATGATGGTGCATAGCAAGATAGCCGAGGGCCCTACATGAAAAGAAAATACAAGAAAAACAGGAGGTCTAGGAAGCATTGGCGCGGATGCATTTGCGTTTTAGGACACGTGCATTGCATGCATGGTTTCCACTTACTGAGCTTTATAAATCATTCCACGTATTTATGTGTTGTAGGTTCACGGGATCACTGATCCTTTTGAGGGCGAGGCCTAGTTTTGAATCTTCCGGGGGACTTTTGAGGTGGAAGTGTGTACATGGATGCGACCTGCGTGGCAGGCCTATAGAATGAGTTTTGTTTAGCATGCGCACTCTACCTTGTATTTAGGATCCGAAGCATTTTTTTATGTACAACATGATTCCTTTATATAAAAGGAAAAATTTTATACGCATTTTCGTATATTCTATTTCAATAGCAGTCACATAAAATAGAAATAAGAATGAGTAGGAAATGGCGGGACACCACAAAAATATTGTTTTAATTTTTTTTGTCTTACAAAGAATTCCACACGCCACCAAGAGGAATCGGAATCTGGACCTCTCACGACAAAGAACGATATTCCGCGATACCACTCGGCTAGAGGCTTTTTGTTGTATATTTTACTTTTTTTAAAATATCCACAATAGTGTACGATTAATATAAATAAAATTATTGTACATAAAAAAAATAAAATTACCATACCTCACTCGTGAAAGTATCTCGACGGAGGTTGATCGTTGCCGGAGAGCGCTCGTGATGATAACGTTATAAAAATATTACTGTGATTAATTTTTATATTATGATTATTATGATAATATAATTATAGAGAGATATATTTAGAGAGAGGAAGTATGAATCAATTTCAATGCTTTGGTGTGGTGCCTATTTATAGGTAAATTTCTCAAATTACAACGACAAAATAAAAATATTACATTCTCGTAAAATAATCACATCTAATTTATATTCTCATCTTATACATCCTTATTTAACTACCACTATAAATAACATACATCTACTATTTATTCAATCCTTATTTAACCATATCTACTATTTATTCCATCCTTATTTAACCACCAATATAAATAATATACATCTACTATTTATTTCATCCTTACTTTATCAACAACTCCATGTAATATACATCCACATATAATATTTCATAATACCATCATAATGTTTTTTATAGTAGGATATGTTATCTCAGTCATTGCAACTTAGTTATTTATTGCCGGCATGTAATTGTTATCTAATAGAGGATGGATATTAAACTCGGGCTGGAATATAAAGACCTAATATAATATTAGCTAATATTGTTTATATTATCTCGGCTTATAGGGGACACCAAGCCGGGCCTCAGAGTTGAAGCATACAAAAGGCTTTTTAATTAAAATAAAGCTATTTAAAGCAAAATTCGATAAAATAAGGTTATTTTGGTCTAAAGTAATAAAATTGAGCGAAACGCGGGTATTAGCCGCGTCGTCGCGTCTATTAGACACGGCGATGACATGGCACGGGCTGATCTCGCGGAAAACCAGCTGGGCCCGCGTCTCGGCTAATGGGCGCAGCGTCGCGTTTAATAAACGCAACGCGTTAACGCAGCCCACTAACCCACTAAAATTTCCCGATAGGACGGCCCAATACGCGATGTTTGCGTAATGGGTCACGTCGCGTCCATTGGGCGTGTCGCCGCGGCCATTGCACGCTACGTCGCGTTTAATAGACGCGGCGGTATTCCCTATTTAAGGATTACGATTTTTCGTTGATAATTCATAACATTCATACATATCCAATATGGTGTTCAGAAAATTCAAATAGTTGTCTATTACGGCGGCAAAATCATACACGAATCAAACACCGTTCGATATAGTATTCAACCCATCGGTTATCGACGAATTCGTCGCGAACCAATTTCGAGCAATTTCTTAGTATGTTGTACGACATGACTTCCGTCGACAGCAGTGCTTTCTTTTTTAATCGTTCGGGTGAAGAACGAATACTATCAACACTCACGACTGTATCATAATCTCCTACTAATGTCTAGTGATGCCGACCTCGCATACTTCTTGGGTCCCGACGCCGAACTCGATTACATTGAGGTCTTTGTCGAGGCAACTGAGATCGTTCAGTTCGATCGCAACGTAGATGCTCCCGACGAGTACACGAATCCCGCGCCGATGGATTCGTTTCCTGACATAACATCAGTTACTGAAGGATTGACGAATATTTCGTTTGCCCCTCACGAAGATATACCTTCGAGTAGCCGTTGCGTTCCTATTAGTTCGACGGTGGCGCAGCCTGAGATCGTTCATGACGCCGTCCAAGATAGTGACGTTAGTGACTCTGAAGCTGATGACGAGGGTGGGGCACTCCCAGATCCCGCAGATGACGATGATGATAATAACGATGACCAATGCCCAAGTGAACCAGAAGAGAACCAAGCATTATACCAGTCGGTGCCCTTTAATACCACTTATCAAATGGCTCCCCCAGAAGTTGACGAAACTGGTGGTGATTTTTACGATACGGACGACCCCGCATTTTTCATAGGTATGATGTTTAATAGCAAAGAACATTTGAAAAGTGCTGTTAACGATTACCATCTGAAGGTTGTTAGACGTGAGTACCACGTGACTGAAAGTAATAGAACCGCTGGAGCGTGAGATGCAATCACAGCGACGACTGTAATTGGAAACTGCGAGCAGTCTTCAAACCGAAAATTTTTTTTGGAAGGTGACGAGCTACGGAGGACCTCACACATGCTTCACGCACGAGTTGGCCAACACGCATCGCAATGTTTCGCGTAATGAAATTGCGAAAATATTAATCCAAACGGTGAAGAACGACCCTCAATATTTGCCCAAAAACATGCAGCAGCTCGTAAAGGATACTTTTGGGTACGACATCCCGTACATTCAAGCATGGCATGTACTCAAGAGAGCAAATGAGATTGTTTGTGATACTTGGGAAACGTCAATCCAACAGCTTCCTATATTCATGAAAGCGTTGCAACGTTACAACCCTGGAACGGTGGTGGAGTGGTGGCATCTTCAAGATATCTGGAGTAAAAAATTCGGGTATGTATTTTGGGCGTTCAAACCTTGCATTGACGACTTCAAGCATTGTCGTAGAGTGGTCTGTGTCGACGGTACGCACTTGTATTCGAAGTACAAGCATAAAATGTTGATTGCATTTGCGCTCGATGTAAATTAGAAACTTTTTCCACTTGTGTTTGCCATCGTTACAATCGAAAGCTTACATTGTTGGAGATGGTTCTTGAACTTGCTTAATGTTCATGTATTGGAGGGACAAACGGTATGCCTAATTTTTTGATCGCCAAACAGGTATTTGTAATTAAAAACAGATTAAGTTGTTGGTTTTTTTTCTTCTTACTAAAATTAGTTCATGTTACCTACGAACTGTAATGCAGGTTTACTGTCCGCAGTAGAACAGCTCGACGCTTATAGATCTCCAAATGGAGTGCATCGTTACTGTTTACGTCATGTCGTATCAAATTTTAACAAGGAGTTTAAAGACAGTGACCTCAAGAAAATTGTGCCACGAGCAGGGATGGCGCATATGGTGGAAAAATTTGAACGGATCATGGAGCATCAGAGTCTACGCAAAGAAGCCTACAATTGGTTGCGCGCTATTGATCGAGAAAAGTGGACATTTGCTTACGATGGTGGGCTGAGGTGTGTTTCAATGACGAAGAACATCTCAGAAGCACTTAACGGTGTGTTCAAAGGGGCTCGCTTACTGCCTCCAAAAGCGATAGTCGACTTCAGCTTCCATCGACCGCATACTTTCGTGATAGGTATCAACAGGCAGCTGCAGCGATGGAGAACTCTGAAACCGAATGGTCTCCTTATGCGTGGAGGATGTTCAGTGACTGGTCAAATGCCTCGTTCGGCCATTTCATAACTGCATTTGACCCGCGAATGCAAACAGCAGAGGTGTACACTTCTTCATCGGTGACTCAAAGAAAACATGTGGTGAACATTCAAGGAAGAACGTGCACTTGTGGAAAATGGGACCAACATATCATTCCATGTTCACATGTGCAGGCAGCGTGCCGCCAGTGGAATGTTACTAGCACACAGTTCATTGCTCCTTTCTACAGTAAATTAGCCTACTTTCAGTCATATCAGGGAACATTTCATCCGCTGCGGGACGAGCGATATTGGGAGCCTGCTGATTTTTTGCTTGTACATAATGAAGACCAACGTGAAAGACGAGGACCGGGTAGGCCAAAGACAACTCGTATTCGCAACGAAATGGATCAGGGTAGCTCAAGTCGGAGACAGAGTCGGAGAGGCCGTGGGCGTTGATTGTCGGTTTCGCTGTTGGTTGATGTAGTATGTCGTCGTATCTGTTGGTTGATGTAGTATGTCGTTGTATCTGTTGGTTGATGTAGTATGTTGTGTTATATGTGTTTAAGTATTTGGAAGTAATATCATCGATTTACGACTAAAAAAGTTGCTAGAAATATAAAAACAGTTCGCAAACAGAACAACAAGAAACACAAATAAAAATCAACCGAATTCCTAATTAGATAATACAGAAAATAAAAACTAAGGTATATAATGCCCTCCTATGCCACATCTACGTGGTCGTCTATTCCTGTGCAGATGGCCACGGTCAACAGGAGCTTCGGGCTGCTCAGGGCAACGACGTCGCTGCTGGGGTCGCGGCGGTGACTCTTGCACAAATGGCTGATACGGAGGCATCGCTTCGTCGTCATCATCATCGCCGTGGTCGACACCGTAACCTGTTGGTGTAAAGTAACTGCATCACCGTATAATCCCGTGCGACCCCGTGAAGACGACGGGCCAGGAACAGACCCTGCATCTGATGTATGATATCCAATCCTCCTTGCAGATCTCCACCTGTAAATATCACCTCGGCCCTATCGACGTGCTGGGCCTAATGGGTAACAAGTCACTTCTTAAATGACACGTCCAAAATAAATAAAAAAAACAAAAAAGGAAAAATAACTAACCATAACGTCGATAAATGCACTATCTCCCATCTGGAATCCTCGGTCCATATGGATCGTTGATGGAGAAATGTAACGACGGGTGACCCTCCGGTACCATGGAAAATAATTTGGAGTGCACTGCGCACCGCCAGCTATCTCCATCGCATCGACCATCATCTCGTACCGAGACACCCATAAGGCTTCGTACTGCTCGTGGTAGGCCCTCCAATCCCTTCCCGCAACGTTACGTGTACTGTGTCGATGAAGATCAACATCAAGACCTCTCGAACGTTGCGGGACGGACTGAACCATCCCGAACTGTCGCAGCACGCGATCGGGATAGTGCCACTCAACGATGTTGTAGAATATGAGTGGACACGACGACCGAACGCATGCTGGCGAGAGTCGGCTCTTAATGCCATAATCTCTGGTGCCCCATCGTCGTAGGGTGCCCAAACGAACTGCTCCATCGACATGCTATCGATCGACTCCCGAATCGCACGCAAATTCGAATGCGTCAATGTGGCGGCATGGGCAACTGAATTCCATCTTCGACAGTGGGCATCATCCGCACTCGAGGACGGATAATAACGGGATGCACAGGTAATATACGAATCTCTGCCCATACCTACACAAAATTTAAATTAGTATGTATACACCTCAAGCAAATTCAATTACACAAAAGAACGCACCTGAAGCAACCGCAAAGCTCCACCGATGTTCATCTTCTGACGCTGGCACGAAGTACATAGCTCTCTGTACAAGAATGCCAGAACGGCACTGCCCCAACTGTAAGTGTGTACGGCCTTTATGTCTTCGAGCAGCGGGAGAAAAGTCATGGACGTCGAGCTTCCGCTGGAGTCGGGGAACATCACCGAGCCCATGAGCAACAGCGCATATGCACATGCGCGCTGATCGACCTCAAAATCTGGGCTGTCATCATCGATCTCGATGGCTTCTAGCCAGTCTGCAAACTTCCTCAACGATATCTTCGTCCTGCTGTGGATCACACCACTGACTGGATGACCATCGATAGGGAGTCCCCACAGCACACCAACGTCAAGTGCGACGGTCGCCTCACCCACAGGTAAGTGGAACGTGTGCGTCTCCTTCCTCCACCTCTCTGCGAAAGCCGTGATCAAGTGTGGATCTAACTTCTGAGATCCACAACTATAGACGCTGTAGACATTGTTGCAAAACTCGGCCTAGGCGGCCATGTAGGCGCCGCCTAGGCGCTCGGCGGGCCTGACCGAGGCGAGTACCACCTAATCGGCCAGTCTAGGCGGCCGGTTAGTCGGCCTAGGCGGCTGAGTTATTTTTTTTTATTTTTTATTTTTTTCTGAAATTTTTTTATACCAAAAATATTATTAAGGATTTTCTGTAGATGAATAAATCAAATATATATTTACTTTGGTAATTAGCATATAAAATAAAATAAAAAATAAAAAATGAGTATACCGCCTAATTTCCGCCTAGAAACCGCCTACTCCACGCCTAGGCCGCCTAGGCGCTAGGCCCCTGCCGGGCGCCCTAGCGCCTAGCGAGTTTCGCAACATTGGCTGTAGAAGGACATTGTATCGAACTTCTCCAAAATACGACCGTGCAACCGCGCCGATCGTGAAAGCTTACCCCACACGACACTTTCCAAACCCCTAACGGTCAAAGGCATGTCAAGGGCACCATCAGAATTGGATAGTACATCGTTACAACGATGACTATCCTGGAATATCAACAGGGAGCGATCTATCGGACCGTAATACTCATACGTATCCATCCTAAATCGAACGTTTACAAGTCAATATCGCCACAACAACCAACAAGCACACACATAAATTGAATCACGTAGTAACAATCGAATCAATCAACCTAAAAATCCTAATTTCAAAATTAGGGTTTGAAATTAGGGAAAATTCGTAAATCGAATCAATTATGTAAAATTAACGTATTATATCAATCTACTAAGCAACCCACAATATATAAAGCACATATTATACCAAAAATACAAACTTAAACGCAAGAATTCGACGAAATTTAACGAAACATCAAAATCAAGATTTAAACAAATTAGTAGTTTCATAGCCAAACGAAGCTTAATCGACGATGACGAGGAAGAATAGATCTATCAAGTGGTGTTCGCCGCTGTAATTCGCCGGAATCGATGGGGAGGAAAAGAGGAGAAGTGAGGAAGAAGAAGGAGGAGGAGCGGCTTTATTAGCCACGTCGTCGCGGCTAAGCCGCGACGATGGGTTTACTGGGCCAACGGTCGGCCCAGATAATTTTTTTAAATTTCGGGCCCGATTTTTAAATATTGAGCCCGATCAGACCCGCGTTAAGCCCTAGCGCCCGTACAAAAATCAGAATTGAGAAGCTTTTTGTCTATTGAGAAAATATCACTATTTTATTTAAAAAGCTTTTTGTCTGGTAAAATAGGGGTGGGCATCGGATCGGGTAGTCGGGTATCGGGTAGTTCGGGTTCGGGTAGTTCGGGTTCGGGTTAAGATTTTCACTACCCGAACCCGACCCGATTTACGGCGGGTACCCGCTTGTCGGGTATATATCGGGTTCGGGTACCCGACATCGGGTAGTCGGGTACCCGATTTTTTAATTGGGATGACTAAAAATATTATAATTCAATAATATTAAAATATCAATGTTATATATTAATATCGCTTACAATATTTGGATATTTTGTTTTCAATAAATGTAATATATACATATTTTATATGTTTATTTATAAAATTTTGAGAATATATTTTAAATTTTTATGATGATCTATGCATTTATATAAAATATCAGTTGTTAATTATACACTTAAAATAAGAAATTAGTCGAAATATTGTTTAAACTTTAACATCACTCAAGTTATATATTGATATCTAAATATGTAATTATATATATTTTTAATGTATGTACAAAATTAATAATTTTTTTTAAAAAAAAAATGTCGGGTACCCGATCGGGTTATTCGGGTAATAAATTACTACCCGATACCCGACCCGATTAATAAATTCGGGTATCGGGTAACCCGATACCCGACAAATAACCCGAATTACCCGACCCGAACTACCCGAACCCGATCGGGTTCGGGTAAAACCCGAATACCCGAACCCGAACGCCCACCCCTAGGTAAAAATAGCACTATTTTATTTAAAAAGCCCATACAAAAATGAGAATTGAGAAGCTTTTTGTCTATTGGTCCTAGTTGGCCCAGTAACTGCTTTGAGCGATCTGAACGAGAGATGCCCCGAGAAAATATTAAAAAAAAAAAGTCAAAACTTACTCCAAGATTTCCATGAATACCTTTTTTCCCCTTTTACCTTTTTCTATTCAGTTATTTCCCATGGAGGATAGGTGAAGGCAATATTTCATTTTCCATGACTTTCCTTCCTTATTTGATTTTCTTGAAATTGTTGCTATTTATGTCGAAAACAAGGCTGTTTAATTGCGAGGGGTGTTTGGCCCCAAATTTTAATCTGCTTTAAATAAAATTCAGAAAAAAAAAGGAAACTTGTGATTGTGACCCAGGAGTTACGACAAACTTTTAAAGGAAAAAAAACAATGCTGCTTTATATATATATATATATATATATATATATATATATATATAGGAATGATATGGTGTGAGCACCATATGGGCACCTGCTGATTTGACACCGATTCGTGACAAATCAACATGCCACTTCAATATCCAATTTGATGTGGCATTAATCAACACATCTTAGGTGTCATAGATCGATACATCTTATATAATTATAGAATTTAGGTGTCCTAATACGCTGACACGTGTTCCTTAATTTGAAAAATAAATTAAATAATAAAAATTCGAAAAAAAATCCCACTAACACATGTTAAGTACACAAACCGACTACACGATCAAACATAATTTAATAACTTTATTCAAACATATAATATTTACAAATAGGTAATACCCTCCATTGAATGGGTATAATCTAGTATATATATATATGGGGGAATGTGTCCAGAAAAGCTAATAAGAAATACCTAAAGCAGGGACTAATGAACACAAGCTGTTACAGAATCTACCTTTAATGAATCGAAACAATCAATAACAGACAAAATCCAACGAAGCAGGAAATATACAAACATTAATTTTCTAACGAAGCAGGAAATATACAAACAATAATTTATCTTAATTTCTGAAGATAGATGCTTTGCTGCCACTTTATTCTAAATGTGACATATTTTTACAATTGCTAGATTTTAAGACACCAATGTAATGTAAACACGTTCACTTGCTTATTACAAAAAGAGAAGCAACCTAAATCCAGCAGAAAAAAAAAATAGTTTATTGAACTATAATTTGTACTCGTAACATATATAATTCATTCACCATCTATAGTATTAGTGTCCTTGTGAATACATAATTTAGTAGCAGTACTATTTCATATGCTAGCTCGGCGATATGTATGGCGATAATTACTATTATAATGAAAAAAGTAAAGAAATGCACGGACTGGTCTCTAGGAGCAACTTATAAGTAATGGCCATCTCACAAATTAAATACTACTAAATTTTTAGCTAACGCCCCATTATTATACTGAGCATGTAGCATATGCAATGTCTTTTGGCCAATTAAACCCTGAATAATTAACAATATTGGAGCAGGTAAAAAATGTGAAAGAAGAATTTGATATTGCTCGAGATTAAAGTCGAGGACATAAAGTTCAAAAAAATCAGTAGGGTCAAATAGACTTGGCACAGAGCGGAGCGACTTCGCAAAGAGCGGAACGACCCTCATAGTGTAATCATACTTAGTGGCGGATTTTCGCAACGTAAGTCGCGGAAGACCCGTCTTACAGAAACTTTTTCTAAAATAAAATATATCACAATAAATGTCGTCTACATTAGAGCTCGCAATACAGCCCGCGGCCCGCGGGCCGGCCCGCCGAAATGGCGGGGCGGGCTGAGATTTTTCAGGCCGCCTGAGGGCGGGCTCTGGCGGGCCGGGCGGGGGCCAATAATATAAAAATATGTAAATTAATTAATAAATATAATTTTTTTCATATAAGATATATAATTTTTTATATTTTTTTGGTAAGATTTATAATTAATAGAATTAATTATAAATTAAATAATATTTTCTGAAGTTGAAATATATTAAAAATATATTTTTTATTAATTTTTTATTTTTTAGGTTTTATTTTTATTTTTTTATTTGTGCGGGCTAAGCCCGCCGGGCCCGTGGCCCGCCAGTGGGCGGGCGCGGGCCTAACTTTCTTAAGCCCACCAGTTGGCGGGCTAGCCCGCCCCGCCCCGCCAGTGGGCGGGCTCTTGCGGGCTACGCCGGCCCGTTTTGACAGGTCTAGTCTACATCATCACAACTATACAAGGCCGTAGCCCCAAAATGTCAAAATATCAAAACCCTAACGTCGCTCCACATGTCTTCATTCATGTACAGCCTCGCCCACAAAAGTCCGTGGAGCACCGCCGTCAGCCGCCTTGTTCGCGACGCGTATCAGCGTCGGACTCACTACAACTAGTACTGTCAAAACGGGCCGGCGGGGCGGGCCGGCCCGTAGCCCGCCAAAAGCCCGTCACTGGCGGGGCGGGGCGGGTAAGCCCGCCTGCTGGCGGGCCTGGGAAATGAAGGCCCGCCCCGCCTGCAGGAGGGTAGCGGGCCTGGCGGGCTTGCCCGCCAATTATTAAAAAAAATAAAATAAGAAAAAATTATTAAAAATAGAAAAAAATAAAAAGAAAATAATTAAAAATAGAAAAAAAAAATAATATAAAAATTGGAAAAAATAAGAAAATGAAGGAAAATATATCTAATTTAATAAACTTTTTTAATATTAATCTATTTATGTTATTAATTACCTATTATTATCATATATTTGTAATATTATATAATAAATAATATATATATTTTTTTAAAATATTCTGGCGGGCTACCCGCGGGTAAGCCCGGCCCGCCCCGCCAAAGCCCGCACCCGTCGCGGGCTTACCCGCCCAGGCCCGCCTCCAGGCGGGCCTAAAATTTCAGAGCCCGCCCCGCCACTTTGGCGGGGCGGGGCGGGCCGGCCTGCGGGCCCAAGCCCGTTTTGACAGCTCTAACTACAACACGTAAAATCTTGAGCTCTGCTCAGTAGGCGAAATAATGCATGACATGCAACGTGCTCTCAACCGTGACTCAACCCCAATACCAACACTTTCATATCTCATATGAAAGTGTTCTCACCTCACCATGCAATGCACGCTCTTTCTACCATTAGACCTCGACTCAACCTAGATCCCATCTCTACCGCAGGTCTCACCTCAATCACAGGGCCCACAGGCTAGAACTAGTCACCTCGCGCAACTTATTTAAGGAAGGGGTCAGTAAATTGGCTCTCGAGTAGAAACGTACACTGTCTCACAAGTAGCTCTTTCCCGAGACGTTCTTCTTGCCCCGGCGATGCCCACGCTGGTAGCGATCTCCCTTAGCTAACTCTGCCAGGTCGCTACTTTCGCCAAACAGACCCTCTCATATCTCATACGAAAGTGGTCTCCACAATCATACAACTGTTAGGTGCACTAGTACTACCCTCAGACTCCACTTCTAGTCGACGACCGAAATCGATCACATCTACCCACACGTGCCTCGCGCCGACACCTTAAGGTGTCACCGTATCCGTACGGTCAACCCTTCCTCACACTAATATATAGTGCACATATTATGTAATACAAATAAAAATGCAACAGAAATAAATATTTTCTTCAAAATATTCCAAATCTACCCAGAATTCACTAAAATACTTCTTCGCAATTTCCTAAAAATAATTTCCCCAAAATTCTCTAAAACTGATTCCTTAACATCACCAAAATAATTCATCGAAAATTCTAACTCTGCTCGAAGTCAACTCAGCCTAACACTTGGTCAACCCGTGAAATCACTTAGTCAACTCGCGAAACTCATTCCGCCCGCAAAAATCTTACAATTCACCAAACCCTTAGAACCCGCGAAATAGCCCGCAAAACTTTCTCTCCCACCCACATAGGCTTGTCCATGGGGCGGGGATTCCCCGTCCCCGCGGGATCCGCTTCGAATGGAGAGGGAAATCCACGAATTTTAATCCCCGCGAGGCGAGTATGGAGAATTTTTAGTCCTCGCCCCGTCCGCGCCATTAATATTATTTAAATAAAATATTTTATATCTTAAATTAATATCTAAATAATATTTTCTATACATGGTTATATTATTATAGTTTAAAATAATATTTTTTACTCTTATTTATTATTGTAATATAAATATATTTAAAATAAAATATAAATAATATTTCCAATTTATATTATAATAAAAATATAATTTTTTTAAAAAATAATAATGGGGATGGGGAATCCCCGCGGGGGCGGGGATCCGGCGATGACGGGGATGGGGGCGAATTTTCCATGTTAAGTTCACAGGGACGGGGGTGGGATTCCCCGTCGACGCGAGGACGGGGTTGGGGACCTAATCCCCGGCCCCGCCCCGCCCCATTGACATCCCTACTCTCACATGACCCGGCCTGTCAAACTTACGGCCCGCGAGAATTATTTTTTGCCCGAAATTCATCTCTTATTCGAAAATTACTTCAGCCCGCGAAGAACTGAATTTCGGCTCGTGAAAATCGATTCCGTCTCACATGCCGAAAACTTTCCAACCTGTGATAACTCATTTGCGCCCCGCAATTGCGAAAACTATTTAAAATACCAAAACCATTCTTACCCTAAAATTAAATTGCCCGAAAACCTAAAATTAGCCGAAAGCTTTCTGCATTCAAAATACCCGAAAATGCTAACCGCCCTAATTTATACGAAGTCACGAAAACCTTAAAGACCCCGAAAACTTAATCCACCCGAAAATCATACAAATTTCTAAGTACTGTGAAATACCCGAAAACTAATTCAAACCCTATTAGTTATCTATCCCAATTTTAGTCCCGAAAATAGTCATCTGGCCAGAAATCATATCTATTACCCGAAAAGTTCCAATACCGAAAATCTTTACTAACCCGAAAATTTGCTAAGTCCCGAAAATAAATAAAACATCCGAAAAAGATTTATGTACCAAAATCACAAAATATAAACATGTTCATAATCACATATTTCAACCCTAAAATTTGGGTTTTCAAACCTATAAACCCCCAAAAATTCATAGAACTTCACTTCCATCCACCCAAACAAAATATTATACCAAACCCCAAAAATAGTTTACATGTTGTAGATGAAATTTCACCTACCTAACCTCTGTAGCTTTATCAGATATAATTTCCTAACTGTAAATGCTTAGTTGGTTTTGGAGCAATTTTCTTATTCTTCGCGTTGTGTTCGTTGCTGCTCTTTTCTTATTTCAGTCCTCATGATCGATTTATGTATGGTGTGTTATAGATCCGTAGGTGCTTTTTATAAATGATGAAGTATATTACCTTGAGACTAGGTAATCTTTCTATTAGTCATATTTAGAAATAACTTACTTTGCCACCACATGTACATGGGTTAATAATATTATTAAATATGTGTGTGTATATAGACATATCCTAATATATTATTATGTATATACGTGTGTGTATGTAGACATTATCTAAGTTTCTTCTTGAAATAAAATTCACTTCTTGCCCAGTAGGTGGTTACAAAAATATGCAATGCATGTGTGTACTCATCTCAATCCCAAATCCTCACAACATGGTAAAATGCACGCTCGATCCTACGTCACATCCCAACACATAATCCGGCCCTAGGCTAGACTTGGCACACACGCGCGCCATGACGTATAACGCCATAATCATGCGGTAGCCCACGCCGGCAATGCCAGGTCGCTCCTTCCGCAATCACAATCTCCTCCTGACGGTTTTACACCCGAGTCGTGTCTACAACACTATACCCCGGTAGACAGGTCACTCCACGCCTGTCTGCCGTCACTGGGCCAAATCACAAATCCGGTGGTGTACACCTCGGGTGGCTTAATCCTGAGTAGACAGGTCTCGCCAAACCTATCTCCCACCAGGTGCCCCCATCGAGTCTAAACCTGATTGCCAATATCGGCCACTCTACCCCACTCGTCCGACACCGTAAGGCATCACCGTACAATTACGGTACAACAAACTCTCACGTGGCATGTCGTGAAATGTACATCATATCTATCACATGTAGCACATAACATGTCTCATACATTCGCAACCACATAACTTGTAAAAATATCAAACTAGGCCTAATGATTTAAATTCCAGAAATACCCTTTATATTTTAAAATATGGATTAACCGAGAAATCCTAGTAAAAGTATGAAAATATTCTAATTTAAAACTGATTTGGTCTTAAAATAATTTTATTTAAAACAATTGGGCCTGAAATAGGGCAAAAGCCCAAAAATAAATCTGCTGGTCAACTCACACAAATTTTGGTCAAAGCCCAAACCAAAATCGTCCGATCCCACATTTCAAATGCTGGTCAACCCACAAAACGTTCAAGTCAACGCCCGAGTTTGCGAAGGCCTTCGCCGAGTTCGCGAAGTCGCCCGATCTGCGAATCCCGATTTAAGCACGCCACAACTCGCGAAACGTTTCAGCCCACGAGAACCTGAATTCTGACACGCGAAACCTATTTTACTCACACTGCAAAGAATTTCTGGGCCGCGAACAATTTCACGACCCGAAATCAATTCAGCCGATTCTCCTAATCAGTTACAAACCCTTTTCACCCAATTCGCGAAGTAAAATGCGGGCCCGCGAAATTCTATTCGTGGACTCTATTTCCAAGTTTTCAGCACGAATTGTTGCCCTTAATCTTCCATATGATTCCATATCAAATGGTGTGAGTTCGAATCGTATAACGAAGTCCTGCTTCAAATCTTCGACATTTGTTCCTTTCAGTAGTAACCATATAGGGAGCATAACGAGACAACTGTTTAAACAATACTTCATATTCACCAACGGATTTATTCCCATATTTAAGTTCCAGGAACTCTTTTTCTTTCTAATCCTTATAAACCCTCAGGCATGTAAGCATCATTGAATTCCCTTAAGAATTCCTCCCAAGTCAACACTGGGGGCTGTACCATACTATCCGCTGTACCCATGAAATCCACAACATCCATTTTCCTTAACTTTTCATATCGTCTTTCATGGGGAATTGTCGGGGGGTTTTCACGCTCATGTCGCATAAGCGTATGAGATTAATATGATTCAAGTACGGCCAGTCTTCCTCCTCCCCCTATCGTAGGTTCATCGTGTTCTATGTATTGGTTCACTTACTGCTGCCTAAATATGCACAAGGAGGTTAAGGGCAGACCATAATACACATACCATGCAAATGTCTACAGAACCTAAAACGTAGGGTATGATACCACTACATGTAAATCCCCTTTTTCTATCTTCGTATTTGCGCAACTATTAAACTTTTCACATAAAATTTTTCGCCTTTTCATAACTATTCCTTTGTACATAAACGGGAGCGTACATCTGGTCTAGTCATTTTCACGCATATTATACATATATGCACATAGCATAGTTATTTTACGTCACACAAGAGTTGCTATTGTTCATAAACTACATGAACAGATGAACATAGGGGAGTAGGTGAGAGCGTACCCGGCCAACTCGAATCCATGCTTTCATATGAAGATGCACTCTAAGTTTACTGCAGAATGTGTTGGCTGAGTTTGCGAGATTGTTATGGAAAAAAAAAGAGTTTGCGAGATTGTCAGGGCTGCACCCTAACCGGGACAAGAGCTAGATGTACCTGTCAAGGCGAGCTGAAGGGTTGATAGGGCAGATTCAGGTGCTCACGGGATGTCGAGTGGGGCAGCTTCCGGTTCGCTACTTAGGAGTGCCACTCGTTACATCTCGTTTGACGATTGGAGACTGTGCCCCAATTCTAGAGATAGGTGATCAGCGGTTGGGGTGATGGCTCAATCGCTCGTTATCTTATGCAGGCCGACTACAGCTGGTTAAGTCGGTATTGCAGGCGCTTCACACATATTGGTCGGGGATGTTCTTGTTGCCTAAAGGAGTTGTCAGATCTCCGGATGCGCACTTCAGGAAATTCTTGTGGGGAGGAACAGCAGCCAAGGGGGCATGGGATGTTCTATGTCTTCCTGTTTCAGAAGGGGGATTGGGGCTGCGGTCTATAGCTGTCGACAACAAGGCTCTACTGTTGAAGCACTTGTGGAGCGTTCTTACTAGGACGGCAGGCTCGATATGGGTCGAATGGCTATATGTGACGCGACTGCAGTCTCGATCGCTATGGGACCTACCTGTCTCGTCGAGTGACGGGTGGAGCTGGAGGAAGCTGTTGCAGTTGTGACCCGTGATCAGATCCATGCTTACATTTCATGTTGGTGACGGCTCGACGATATGGCTGTGGAAAGATCCCTGGCTACTGCCTACGCTGTTGTTAGAGAGATTTCCTAGGGGCCCTATTGCGATGGGGTTGCCTCCTGATTCACGACTGAGTATGGTTCTCGATGCAGGGGTGGAAGTGGCCAGGGCAGGGGACGGTTGAGTATCTTGAGATCAGCCGCGTCCTCCCATCTGTGGTACGAGGGGATCAGGATGGGGTACTATGGACGGGTTCGCCAGATGGCACTATGACGATGGGTTTGGCTAGAGAAGCGCTGCGCTACAGCAGGCCTCCAGTTGGTTGGGCTGGTTTATTTGGAGGGCCGTTGAAGATCCCTAGGCATGAGTTTATCTTATATCTTGGATTGCAGGACCGTCTTTCGACTAGGGACAAGCAGTGGATAGCTCAGCGGGCGGGATCTCCAGCTTGTGTCCTCTGTGAAGAGCTGCACTATGAGACAGCACATCATCTCTTCTTTGACTGCCCGTTCTCCCGACAATGTCTCGGATCCTACGGCGACGGATTCGATGGATGGCCTTATCGGGACTGGAATACGGGTATTCGATGGGCGGCGGCCCGGTGGCGAGGGAAGCACATTCTTCATGCAGCTTATCGTCATGTTCTTACCTCTCTTTTTTACCACATCTGGCAGGTAAGGAATAAGCGGTGGAAGGAGGGGACCATCACACCGCCTCACAGGCTCGTGGGGTGTGTCCTCGCCTTAGTTATCATGCGCATTAGTGGTACCTCCACGAAGTACGGCCTGCATCTCGTGGCCATACGCAGACTATGGTGGGTTGCTCGGTAGGAGCTCGGTTTCAGTCATTTTTTATTGGTTGATTCTTTAGTTTTTTGTTCTTGTGTCCAGTAGCCTGTGATTGTATGGTCGCGGAGTTGTTCTCCTGCTCATTTGTACAGACATTTCCGTGATATATACATGGGACCTTACACAAAAAAAAAAGAAGTTGCCTACTAGATCTACAGCAACTGTGGAAACAATTATTCAGAGTATGATTGCAACATGTTATTCCATAACATAAAATAAACTGTAACGTAACCATTTTCCTTTCAATCCATAAATATATATTGTGATAAACAATCAGTTCATTTCCATAACGACTGTAACATTTCAATCATATACTTTGTCATGTAACCATAGTCCATATAACAATTCAATCACATAACCGTAGTTCACATAATCATGTCCGTATGATCCGTAGATCGAATGCAATTCTATATGATCATTTTCTTTCGATACTCCCATTATAGACCAGCTAGACTCGTACTTTTAGCCCAGTGGGCCCCCATGCACGGGACTCTATAGCCTTAGATATCTTTTTGTGTGCCTGTACAGAACTCTGTAATCCCCCAATTTGTAGGGATGTAACTGTAGTTTTCATATCAGGTCGTCTGATGTCTTAACAGTCATAACGGTTTCTCCTTTTATTATTATGTATATGCAAATGCTATACCTTAACCCTTGCATGACCTGTATTTCAAATATAATCCATTCGCACATATCACATATCAGCACCTTATAGCCCCATAATCACGTAAATTTCATATAAATTCATATAAGTAAGTCATGATATATTCAATCAATTAATTCATATAAAGCACATAATAAAAAAAATAGAACACATGTTGCATATCATACTCACAGTATGGCTTTAAACCTCACTCGACTTTGTCTTTGCCTTTTTCAGACTCCTGGCCATAGAAATATTATTTTCGATAAACAGGAGAACCCCAAAAATAATGTGTATGTCGTGATATGCATGCTCTATTATGCATGATCTAATTTCTATCTGTAGTCTTTTAACTTCCTGTCTATTAATTATAATATACTAGACTCTTTGCCTGAAAAGTTATATTTAAATCAGTATCAGCTGTATACATTTCTAATTTTCCCTAAGTGCTGAATACTCCATATTTCGGAAGTCTGCTAAGTTGTCGAAATCCTGTTAAATATCGAAAAGCTTTTTTAAAAATTAATTTTTTTCACACTTGCGTAAGTCCAAACCTTTCAAAACTTTTCAACCTTCCACCTCAACATTCCACTTCAACCTTCCCACTTCAACCATCCACTTCAACCTTCCAACATTCAACCTTCCACTTCAACCATCCACTTCAACCTTCCAACCTATCAACATTCCACTTCAACCTTCCAACCTTTCAACCTTCCACTTCACTCAAACGTTTCAAACCCCTTTAAAGAAAACACTATTTCTTCCAAAACTCCTTACAACGTGCGATCAAATCCTAAATTCTCCAGAATATTAAGAACTTCATAAAAAAACACTCCAAATCATGTTCGAACTTTCAAAATTCAGAGACTATCTAAAACACAAATTTAAGCAACTTTGGTGCTTGATGAACATCCTAACATGCTTAATTATGAATTTTAAAAACATGAAAATCATAGTAAAATCCGTACCTTCCTAAGCTTGGTTCTCTTGTTGTAAAATGGACAATATAAAAATAAAAGAGACATCGGGGAATTTACGTGGAAAACCCCAAACTCGGGGTGAAAAACCACGGGCAAGGTAAGGATATTTTACTGTGGGTAATTTTTCCCGTTGAATTTCTCAATCTCATGCTTAGCTGCCATTTTTTTCCCCCTCCCCCAGAAACTTTAATGGATGAATAATAATAATCTAACAAACTTTCTGATGTGGATGATCCAATATTATTGGCAACCACAGAGCATACGGTAAGACCCAGTCAAAGCTCTGATACCACTTAAAGATTTGATTGAGACTCGACAATCTGCAGTTATGTTCGGACAAACCACAGGAGGAATGACACCACATGAATTTGCCCATGTTTCCTTGAGCATTGGGGTTTTTGTTTAGACCCCAACAATCTTTCTTCATATGACCTTTCTTGCCGCAGTGATAACATTTGATAGCTTTCTTATTTTTCGGAACCGATTTTTGGCTCCCACTAGGACCACGTTCTTCATATCTGATCCGCTTTCGGCTCCCACTTGAACCACGTTCTCCAGGTCCTGCCTTCGTCGCAGTCAGCGCCTCCTCTTGATGAGGTGCAATCACCTTTTTCTCCGTGTTATTGCGCCGACTTTCTTCTTCCAGAACAGCAGCTGCAACATCATCATAGACAAGTTGCTATGCAGTTTGGTTGTTGGTTAGACTGATGACGAGATGAGCATAAGAATCTGGCAGACTTGCGAGTAGAAGCTCAGCACGGTCGCTTGACTCTATGTTGCAGTCTAAGTCTTTTTGTTGGCCAAACAGAGTAACCATTTGTTGATGTGCTCTGTTGCTGAAAAAAATTCATCCATCTTTAGAGCATATAACTTCATCTTCAAGAAAATCCGCTATGAACAGAGTTGGCTTGATACAGCTTATCAAGATGATCCCAGATTTCCTTTGCACTAGTTTACTCCACGACACTTGACAATATATCATCTGCTAATGCGAGATGAATATTGGCAGTAGCCTTTCCGTCAATCTTCTTCCATTTGGCATCACTTGTAATTCTTTCAGGCCTGCCAGTGATAGCTTCCAGACAATTTAAAATACCGAAATCTTTTGATATTACTAAAACTTCTAAAGTATAATGCCGAAAACTATAATGCTACGAAAACTTTATAATATATCGAAACCTTTCTAGTTCAATAACAATGCCTAAAACCTTGCATGTGAACTATCGAAACCCTCATCATTTGTCTAAATCGAAAACTTCATTAAAGTATAAATGCCAAGAAGTCCTACCCCACGAAAAGTTTGTGGAAAACATACCGAAAACTTTGTAATCTTAACAACTTTATAAGCTTTATCGAAAACCTTTGGTATATATTACAAACTTTAAAAACATGCCGACATTATGTATTGTCGAAAACCTTTCAATTAAATTATTAAAACCCTTAAACACTTAATCATCAAATCATCAAAATGTTCATCTACCAAACTTTCCCGATCACTTATAAAACTTAAAGACCTTGAAACTTTAGATCAAATATCATAATTCTCAGGAACAAAATAAATCTCATAAGAACTTCAAAGACGCTCAAACCCTAAAATTTAAAATCGATATACAATATGATTATGCAACTTTTCGTGCTTACAAATACCTCAAAACATATTAAACCATAACTAAAAACATAAATTTAAAGTAAGGAGTCATACCCCTTCCCAAAGCTAATTTGTGATCACTATTTGTGTTCTCCTTTTCTTTCTTTTTTCTCTTAAAGTTTCGAAATGATTCACAATGAATAATTCTCTCGACTCTTTTGTTCTTATCCAATAAGTACATGCAATGACATTGATGTTTTGCTAAAGTCTTAACTTTATTAATAATTCATTATTTTATTATTAAAGTGGGTTCCCTTATTATTAAGTTTTCATTGTTTAACTTATAAAATCTTCTCAAGCTACGAAAATTTTATACTACCTAATACCTTGTCTTCATTAAGAGTTGCTTACATACACATGTATGCCGAAAATTTCCTATATTATATCACTTTAACACATATTGCCAAAAGCTTTGGCAAATAACGAAAACTTTTCCCCAGTCCAAGTATGCCAAAAACCTAATGAATGCCGAAGACTTCGTAATCATCACTCAAGTGCCGAAAACCTTTTTTTTATATTCAACTCCTATCGAAATATTTCTGAGCTTAGGTTAAGTGCCGAAACTTTTCCACAACTTTGAATCCTTCAGATACTAACACCGAAAACCTTGTAAACAAAATAAGTAAAGCCGAAAACTTTATTATGGACACCTAATATCGAAAACATTAGAGGCCTTAACGAAAACTTAAATCCCTATATCAAAAACTAATTCTTATTATTTCAACAATTTTACTTTTCTACTAAAACTCACGATATCTTAGCCCATATATTCTTATCAAATTATGCAAATGCATAATTTCGTGTAAATGCGTGAAATGTGACGCACGGGGCCGATGAGAGCGAGCAGTGATCGCCGGTGCCAGAGAGGTGCACGAACAGAAGCGCTCCTGGCAAGCTTCTAGGCGAAGGGGTACATGAATGAACCGATCCCACACCCGAATGAGAGGGGATCCTAAGACTGACAAAGTATGGGCATGTCAGGCTAAGAATAGTATAAGAGAATTGATAGTACTACTCATATCACCAAGGTCGACCTATCTTTTCGGGAGTCCATCCATAAGAACTTCAAAGTTAATCGTGCTTGACTTGGGGCAATCTTGGGATGGGTGAACTCCTGGGAAGTTTGCCCAGGGTGCGTGTGAGTGAGGACAAAGCACGCTGGAAGGTTAAGTGGTGATAAAGTGGGGCCAGAGTATCAGTCGAAGTGTGGTGGGCCCAACCCCACAGGTCCCGGTAAGGACGAATATTACAAGTAACACCCGGTATGGGACGGGATGTTACATGTGGTATCAGAGCACAACCTCTCGCTGTACGGTGTGCTTGGGGACAAACCAGGCAGAAGCTGGTGGACATGTGACGCCCGGGATCGATGAGGGCGGGGAGTGATCGCCGGTGCCAGAGAGGTGCACGGACAAAGAACGGCTCCTGGCAGGCTTCTAGGCAAAGGGGTACATGAATGAACCGATCCCACACACAAACGAGAGGGGATCCTGAGACTGACAATGTATGGGCATGTCAGGCTAAGAATCGTGTAAGAGAATTGGTAGTACTACTCACCAAGGTCGACCTACCTTTTTGGGAGTCCATCCATAAGAATTTGGGGCAATCTTGGAATGAGTGACCTCCTGGGAAGTTTGCCCAGGGTGCGTGTGAGTGGGGACAAAGCACGCTGGAAGGTCTTGGTGATACAGTGGGGCCAGACTCTCAGTCGGAGTGTGGTGGGCCCAACCCCACAGGTCCCGGTAGGGACGAATATTACAAGTAACACCCGGTATGGGAGGGGATGTTACAGTTACGGATCCTCACGACCAACCATTTAATAGAATTACACGTCTAAGGGTATATAATAAATAAATAAGCCTAGACGTGAGGGGTGTGTTGGAAATAAATTATATGAGATTTAAAAGCGATACACTCACTACCTTCAAGGTTAACCTTTTAGAAAAAGTGGTCACCCAACACTTAGTTTTTGTGTTGTGGCGACACCCTATCCCTAATTAACACGTGGCGGGTTGCTTGATTCTACCTTTATAGTATCTTTTTAGTTGAGACGTCTCACTGAAGCTCTCTTTTGCTCACGGAGGTGCCAGGTGGCCCAGGAGATCCCTAGAAACTCTTCTTACCTGTGGCTATCTCCATGTTTCCTCATAACTCTAATGTTCACTTCCACGTCAACCACTCCCCTAATCTAATTTGCATTTGGAACAAAGTGTATTAGATTAAAAGGCCTCTAAAGGCAGGCTTTACCTCCTATAATAGGGAGGTGATCGGTCCTTACCGTTCCTGGGGAGTTGCGTGTGTTTGGGTGGCCAGGAGCCATTTGCCATTACCCTCCTGAAAGCTGCTACTTATCACACAACGGTAAACCTGTTGTCGCTTCGTTTACTTTTCGAGAATTCAAATAGGGGCTTTTTTGCATTAGCTTGCATTTCTTCTCTTCCTTCTTATCTTTAAGTTTAGCATTTTCTCATGGCATCCTCCTCCTTCGATTATGTGAATCGCTCCCTGTCGTCCATGTGTGCTTGTGTGCTTGTGTCAGTGTCATTTTAGGCTTAAGAGAAATTTAAACTTGTGTATGTGCCATAATTATGAGTCTAGGCACAATCCGCGTGGCACCCCTTGAGATCTATAAATATGTGGTGTCACTCCCATTTATATAAGGGATGGAGCTAGAAGCCATTAGTCTACTCCACATAAGATTTGACCGAAAAGCCCTAGTCGTCAAAATGTGCTTTTTCGATTCGATACACTCAAGATCGGCATTACAACCTAGCCACACGCAACCTAAGAAAATCCAGATCGTAATATCTCAATTGGTAGGAAAGCGTCTAAATTTTACGTTCTGGGATCGGCGAAGCTAACCACACGGTTCAAAGGTAAGTGACTAAACACTACCATCTAACTTGTAGTTTTGAGTCGTATACCGATGATACATCGAGTTCGATTTTTGCTAAAGGCCCGGCTTCGGTTGTTTTGCATTCAGATTCCTGCGACCCTGAGGGCAATCTAACACTTCACACTTTGGAGACTACTTTTAAAATTGTTTTTTTTTTTACGCTTTATTTCATTACTTAATCCAATTTTAGCTAATGATGGAATTTAACAAGAATATTTGTCAGCATATTCAAATTTTCACGTTAGAATAGATATATTGGTATATGTAACTTAAGTCGGATTATAATATTTTATTCTACATGTGGCGAAGACATTATGTCAATGAAGCGTGAATTAAAAATTAAAGATGCAAACACAACAAACTGAAGAAATTGATTTAAATATCGTAAACAAAGCACTCACGGTTTTACAGCATATTTACAAATTTGAGTTATTAGGTTACTTTGTTCGAGCAATTTAATCTAATTCTACATAATTGGTTATTAACTTCACATGACAAAATAATTGAGTCTTAATCTTATTTCTGAGAAATGGCGTGGAAATTATATTTGAGAGTGATATATTTCATACCAACCAAGTTTCTGAAATGCAGTAGTGTCAATTTTCCATCAGGAAAAATCATCAAAGAACTATATTTATTTTTATATTGAGAAACAAAACCGAAAGACCATTTATTGTCGACCCGAATTTTCCAAGTTTACAACAATTTGTAGTTCACTTTTGTAGTTCACTAGACAAATAAATTCAAGCCAGAAGTCTCCCCTCATTCAGATAAGTTAGATTAAACTATCTATCACCCTGGGAGATTCCCATTGTAAAATATTCGGCGGGACTCGTCGGAGGTCACCCGAAACCCAACGTCCTTGGTTCTTCAACCTTCTAAGCTCAAAGCAAGGCAAGCAAGGAATGAACAAGACTTGGTCGTGGTGGCCGAAGTGACTGAGGTGGTCAAGAAGGACGGGGAGGCTGAGGTAGCCGGTACGGCCGAGGTGTTCGAGGTGGCACAGCGGTCGAAGTGGCATAGGAAGTCGAGTCGGCCTTGCCTTGCCATACTAAGGCAAATGACCTCCAAATGTAAGTACGTCCAAGTTAAGTGACCTACAAAGGCTAAGTAAGTACGTCCAAGGTAAGTAACCTTTAAAGATAAGGACATACATGGGAAGTGACCTCCAAAGGCAATGACCTCCAATAAGGACGTCCAATGTAAGTGACCTCCAAAGGAAACCTCCATGGTAAGTGACTCCCAAGGCAGTGACCTCCAAAGGTAAAACGTCCCAGGTAAGTGACCTCCAAAGGTAAGGACGTCCAAGGTAAGTGACCTCCAAGACAGTTGACCTCCAAGGTAAGTGACCTCAAGGACAAGAGATCCCGAGGCCGACCTGGCAAAGCAGCTGAGGCCATCTCGCTAAGGCCGAGGTCGAAGCTGATCCATTTGAAGCAAAACCGACTGAGCCGAGCCAAACTTTGTCGAGGCCGATGCCGAAGCAGCCATGGCCGTGGCCGATGCAATCATGGTTGAGTCTGAGGAGACCCTAGCCGAGGCTACCTTGATAGAAGACAAGCCATCCCAGACACTCCTGAAGAGATATTTCAGAGACGGATTCAAATCTCAACTGAGGGGTATATTCTCGAAGTCGAACTTCAGAGGAAGGGCCCCAATCCCAAAGGCGAAACTGGGTTGGTCGGCTCATCCTATAAATACCCCTACTCCGTAAGCATTCAAGGTAAGTCATTCGATACTCTAAACACCTACTCCACACACATACACGCCTTCTATATTCTCTACCCTCAACTCACCCATCGTAAAAGAAAAGACCCTCCTGACCTTGACAAGAGGGAAAACGCAGTCACCCCCTCAATCTAGGTATTTCATGGAACAATCCCAAAGGGTCAAGCAAGGCCGGGTTTATTCAGGCATCATCATTGGCGCCGTATGTGGGAAACGATAGACAAAAAAATATGGTGAGCACCCGTTTAAATTCGAATTCGCCTAGGGTAGAGAAACTCGATTAAGAAAACGCTAGTCACTATATGACTACAACATTGGATAATACACAATTGGGACGACCTGAATTTGCAGAACTAAAGCAGATAAGAGACGAATTATACACCCTGTAGGAAGAGCGAGAGAGACGAAGAAAACCGATGAAAGAGGTAAAACCCGTATGGAGGCGGTAGAAGCGTCAAGGACCGGAGAACGAGGGAATTCAAACCTTGGACCAAGTGCGGCTTGACCTAGAAGGACGACTTCGAGCAATGAGGGAAGAGCTAGAGGCTTTTAGAGCGAACCAAGGAGATTCCTCAAGACTGAAAACTAGGCTGCAGGCTTGGAAAGAGGGAATAAGAAGATCAAAACCTTAAAGATTTATCTGATCCTCTGAACTTGTGGTAGCCCCTCGGGAGAGTCCTTTCACACTAGATGTGTTGAACGCCCCGTTACCCCCACACTTTCGGATCTCGAATATGAACAAGTACGACAGTAGTGGGTACCTGGAGGAACATCTTGATAGCATTGAGGGAAACACTATCTTATATCAATTGAGTGACGCCATTAAGTATAGAGTGTTCTTTACGACGCTGACACGCTCAGAAATGGCTTACTCTTCTACCCGTAGGATATAAGCAACATCGGAGTAAGCAACTTCTCCTGAGGTAGTTCTCAAGCAGCAGTAGCCATCCTCAGCAGTAAGCTTGTTTAACTTGAAGCAAGGCAAACAAGAGAGGCTACGGGAATACCTCAAGAAACCATGGTGCGATAGAAGTCCCTGCAGTCACCCCTGAATTGGCGGTGGGAGCCTTTTATAATGGATTAAAACAAGGGGATTTATTCAGATCGCTGGTGAAGAGATACCCTATGACGGTGGAAGAGCTGATTTCATGCATAGATAGATATGTGAGGATGGAGGAAGCAGAGAGTTGTAGAGAAGACAAGAAGCGGAATATGGAAGGTCCTTCAGAAGTTGAGAAGCATTCGGCCGGTGGGATAGTATCGCCAGCTTGAGAAATTCTTCATGGTACGAAAATATATCGTGTTTTGGAGATATGTGGGGAAAGACCACATGGAAGACCGAGGAATGCTAGATCGAACCACTATAGTGACTTTAAGAGGGAATACAATCATACTGCAGAAGGAGCGAACTCACCGTGAAATAGGAGAGAGAGGAATACGTGAGTACCTGGACCTCCTTGGACAAATGGCTAGAGGGAGCAGTCATAATCCCTACGTCACTTCGGTGACGGTCGGCCAATAAGTCATCATCGTTGGGGGAACTCCCGAGGACGCCTTTTATGAAGGGAAGGCAATACCCAAATGCATCAGATTGACTAGCATTAAGAGGAAACACGAAGGGAGATTCCTTATTTATTACATTACTTCTTCTACTTCTCAAATATTTTCTTATATCTCTTATGATGTAAGTATTGCGATATTAATAAAAAATGTTAGACCATCGATCTAAGGCAAACAAAAAACAAACGTCCAAAGAATTGGAGAAAAATTTTCGTCCTTTGCCTCAAACGACAGGAAGTGGTCGATGTCTATCCAGCACGATGGGAGATTTCGGGTGGATATGCCGGAAAAGTTAGATTCGAAGGTAGGAGGCGAACATGATCGGTGAAACGTAAGAAGTAGGAACATGACTGGTAGGATTACGAAGGAAGGTAGGAGCAATAGGGAAGGTAGGATGCGAGAGCATGATTGGTAGGAGGCAAGAGGTAGAAACACGATAAAGGAGGTAGGATGACGAAGGAAGGTAGGAGCAAGATGGAAGGTAGGAGGCAGGAGGTATGAACAGGAAGGAAGAAGGTAAGAGATAACAAGCAAGAACATGAGGTAGGAGAGAGGAGCCAAAGCATGACAGGTCGAAGGAAGGAGGTAGAAAGCAAGAACATGAGTGATAGAGGTAGGAGAGAGGATTAGGAAGCAGGAACATGACTCGTAGGAGGTAGGAGTACGAAGAAAGGTAGGAGCATGAGGGGAGGTAGGTGGCAGGAGCATGATTGGTAAGAGATAAGAGGTAGGAACATAAAGGAAGGGGGTAGAAAGCAAGAACATTGCTGATATGAGGTAGGACGAAAAAGGCAAAAGCCCTCAAAGGAACCATGAGATCCCCTAGAAGAAGTTGAAGATATTGGAAGGAGACAAAAGTCCTCGAAAGAGGGGAAACCCTTATTAACCTATGCAAAATCCCTCTAGAGAGGCGAAAGCCCTTAAGTAAGGAAAAAGCCCTCGCAAGAGGCGAAAGTCATCGAAAAAGGCAAAAGCCCTCAAAAGAACATGAAGATCCCCTGAAGGAAGCTGGAGACATTGGAATGAGGCAAAAGCCTTCAAAAGAGTAAAAGCCCTTAACTTAGGCAAAAATGCTCTAGAGAGGCAAAATCCCTTAACTTAGGCGAAAGCCCTCGCAAGAGGCAAAAACCTTCGAAAGAGGCAAAAACCCTTAAAGAAACAAGAAGATCCCCACGAGGAAACCAAAGGCATGGAAGGAGGCCAAAACTCTCGCGAGAAGCAAAAGCTCCCAAATAAAAAAGAGGATAACACCGAGGACCCAAGAGCCAAAATTTACCAAATACTTACGCCCGAAACTTCACTAACACTCTTTTGGGACTATCTAATAAGGGGAGTATTGTTACCTTGGGCATTTTCCCACGGTAAAAAATTCGGCGAAAAAAACGCAAACTCGTCGGAGGTCACCCGAAACCATCAACGTCCTCGGTCCTTCAACATTCTAACCTCAAAGCAAGGCAAGTTAGGAATGAACAAGACTCAGACGAGGTTGCCGAAGCGTCCGAGGTGGTCAAGACTGCCGAGGAGGTCAAGGTGGCCTGTGGGGCCGAGGTGTTCGAGGCGGCATAGAAGCCGAAGTGGCATACGAAGTCGAGTAGGCCTTGTCGTGCCATGCTAAGGTAAATGACCTCCAAATGTAAGGGCATCCAAGGTAAGTGACCTCCAAAGGCAATAACCTCAAGGGTAAGGACGTCCATAAATGTCCTTCGAAGGTTAGGACTGTAATTCCCGTAAATTAATACGGGATTTTAATGTAATTAGATATGTAATCCTAAGACACGAGAAATTTTTACCAACTTATAAGGCTGATTTTGAGTAGGCTTGGAAATTTTCAGGTGATGTGTAATTGTCGGGTAGGAAACTTGAAAATCGCGGTGAAAAATAGTTGAGCTATGAAATAAATTTTTCGGCCAATAACAATTGAAGTGGAACACAAATTTGGGTGTGGAAGTTTAATTTTCGGATAGTCTTTATTATCGGGTGACAGTCGACACACCATAGGAGGTAAGCACCTCGTCACCTTCTTGTCTTGTCAACCTACGAATTTCCAGTCAATCATTCATGTATATGAAATAACTCATTAAGAGAAAACCCATAGAAAGCAACAAGAAAAGAGAGAAAACAGAAAGGTGAGAACGAGATTTTATCCAGATATATATTCGGCCAGCTTAGGAAAATTTTATAACCAATCGGACATGGGGTAGGTGAAATATTCATCTACAACATGTAAATATGCTTATGCTTCTTTCGTAAATGTGTCCACGTGATTATTGTGTGATTAAGGTGATGCGTGATTTATATAAGTTTTCGGGCATGAAGCTTAGGTGTTTAAGTAAAACTCTGAGCTTAGGAAATTGTATGTACATGTTTTAGGAAATTTTAAGGTGTTAGGAAAAGTTTTCGATATTAGGACAGAACTTAAATACATGAATTTTCGGTAGAACAGAATTTTCGAGTATGGAATAGTTTCGAGTAGTTACTGTTCCTTAGAATTTGATGAATTTCGGGTAGAGATAAGTTTTATGTGTGTTTAGAAATTTTCGGGCTCAAGGAGATTTTTGAAAGGTTGTAGAATGATTTTCGAAAGAAATGTTTGTTAGTAGTTTAACATTTTTGCAATTGAGTATCGAGAATTATTTTCGAAGTGTAAGCTTCGAGAATTATCTTCGAATTAGCTTTCGCAATGTTAATTTTTCGAAACTTATGTTTCGAAAATTATTTTCGAACTAGAGAAAGTTTTCGCAATAGGTTGAATTTCAAAAATAGGTTAAGTTAAAGAGTTTTCGCAATCGTGGGCCGTAAAATTAGTTTTCGCGGGATGGAATGTTTTCGGCATGTGAGAGGGGAGTGATTTTCGCGGGCCGAAATGGTTATCGCGGGCTTAGTAGAGAGAGAGAGAGAGAGAGAGAGAGAGAGTAGAAGATTTTCGCGAGCCGGAATTCGATTTTTGTGGGCTGGAAGGGTTTCGTGAATCAGACGATTTTCGGGCTGAATTTAATTCTCGCGGGCCGATCGATTTCGGGCTTTTTCGCAGGCCTTTATATGAAATTTGCAAGCTGGTTTTCGAAACTTGAAATTTTCGAAATCAAATTCTTGAAATGGTCTTCAAATTTTCGAAACTTACGAAAATTATTTTCGAAACATTGCAATTTTCGCATTAGGTGAGATTTTCGAGCGAGACCTCTCGAAAATTATTTTTGAAACACAATTTTCGCAGCATACCAATATTCGAAACAGTTCATTTTCGAAATCGAACTTCAACACATAAACAATTTTCAAACATTGCTGATTTCCGAACCCAAAATTTCCAAAGCATAATATTTTTTGGTTTGACAAAATACTTGACTTGTTTGACTTAGTTTTTGAGCTTTTATAAAATTTTCAGCACAGTGAATTTTCGGGCTTTTAGAATTTAAAATATTTTCGGGCTCAAAGTCTAAATTTTAGACAGATAAACAGATCTTCGGGGAAATAGATTTATTTTCGAGCAGAATTAAGATTTTTCGGAGAAATTATTTTAGTGAATTTTGGGTAGAGCTGGAGATGTTTTGAGGAAAATATTTATTTTCAGTATATCACTGCCTGTCATAATCACTGCACATGCATACCATATTATTGCGAGAGTTGGGTGACGTATGGAATGGTGACACCTTAAGATGTCGATGCGGGTGGGGGGGGTAGATGTGACTGGTTTCATTTGTCGACTCGTAGTGGAGTCTGAGGGTAGTACTAGTGCACCTGTGTAACGACCCGTCCCATACCGGGTGTCACTGTAGCATCCGTCCCTACCGGGACCTGTGGGGTTGGGCCCACCACACTCCGACTGATAGTCTGGCCCCACTGTACCACCATTTAACCTTTCAGCGTGCTTCGTCCTCGCTCACACGCACCCTGGGCAAACTTCCCAGGGGGTCACCCATCCTAAGATTGCTTCAAGTCAAGCACGCTTAACTTCGAAGTTCTTTCGGATGGACTCCCGAAAAGGTAGGTCAACCTTGGTGATATGAGTAGTACTATCAATTCTATTATACGATTATTAGCCTGACACGCCCATACATTGTCAGTCTCAGGATCTCCTCTCATTCGGGTGTCGGATCGGTTCGTTCATGTACCCCTTCGCCTAGAAGCCTGCCAGGAGCCGCTCCTTGTCCGTGCACCTCTTTAGCACCGACGATCACTCCCCGCCCTCATCGGCCCCGGGCGTCACATGCCCACCAGCTTCCGCCTGGTTCGTCCTCGAACCAGCACCGTACTGCGAGAGGTTGTGCTCTGATTCCACCTGTAACGTCCCGTCCCATACCGGGTGTCACTGTAGCATCCGTCCCTACCGGGACCTGTGGGGTTGGGCCCACCACACTCCGGCTGATAGTCTGGCCCCACTGTACCACCATTTAACCTTTCAGCGTGCTTCGTCCTCGCTCACACGCACCCTGGGCAAACTTCCCAGGGGGTCACCCATCCTAAGATTGCTTCAAGTCAAGCACGCTTAACTTCGAAGTTCTTTCGGATGGACTCCCGAAAAGGTAGGTCGACCTTGGTGATATGAGTAGTACTATCAATTCTATTATACGATTCTTAGCCTGACACGCCCATACATTGTCAGTCTCAGGATCTCCTCTCATTCGGGTGTCGGATTAGTTCGTTCATGTACCCCTTCGCCTAGAAGCCTGCCAGGAGCCGCTCCTTGTCCGTGCACCTCTTTAGCACCGGCGATCACTCCCCGCCCTCATCGGCCCCGGGCGTCACAACCTGGTAGTTATATAGCGAGACCACTTTCATATGAGATATGAGAGGGTCTGTTTGGCGGGAGGGGCGACTTGGTAGAGTTAGCTCATGGAGATCGCTACCAGCGTGGGCACCGCCGGGGTAGGAAGACGTCTCATGAAGGAGCTACCTGTGAGACAGTGTATGCTGCTAGGGTGAGATTCGATTTGCTGCTAGGCCATGATCAATGAACTTTCTCAGATTTGCTGCTAGGGTGAGATTCGATTTTATCCTTCAAGAGACAACAGTTGTTAGTATGGTGGTCATATATCATGGTATATAAATGAGAATGAAATTTAGAGGGTCCTGGAGCCCGACGAAGAGCTTTCTCATCACGAGATGTCTCCCGTGTATCTTCATGTTTATCTTCTGCAAATCCTTAGGCGCGGAGCTGGACTTGTCTCTCTCGCGGATCTTCGGACGTCAACAAGGAGCTAGCTTCTAGGCGCCACGGACCTTTGCGTGCCTTCATGCCAGCACGGAGCTGGGATGTCCCAAATGCATAACTTCGGGTCTTCTTGCCAGTGCGGAGCTGGGCTATTAGATCCCGAAGGTGGAGCTTCGGGTCTTCGTGCCAGCGCGGAGCTGGGGAGAACCCGGATGCGGAGCTCTGTGTTTTCTTGCCAGCGCGGAGCTGGGAGGTCCAGAAGTGGGAGCTTCGGGTCTTCTCGCCAGTGGAGAACTGGGGAGACTCCGAACGCGTAATTTCGAGTCTTTCTAGCTCTCTTGGAATCTTCTCCACGAAGTCCTCCCACTATAATGAGCATAGGGGCCCTAAGTGGTGGCGGAGCTCTTTTGTTTGGAGGTGGTGGAGTTTATCTTCCCATGTTTGGGGGAGCTGCGAATTTTGCTCTGGAATCTAGAACGGGACCTCGGACAGACTCCTTTAATGCAAATGCTGGGATGGGCCTCTCCATTTTGCCCTTCAAATGATAGTAATCGTTAGTATGGTACCCATATTTATTATGATAACAACAATATAAGTTAGAATGAGGTTTAGAAGGTCCTGGAGTTCAGATCGTAGGCTTCCCATCATCGGATGCCTCCGTGCTAAGGTCGGGATCTCATCTGGAATATCGTGTAGTGGCATTGATTTTTTACGGGGCCCTTGAAAGAGACCCCTAAGGCTTCTAAAGGGAGCTTAACTCCCCATGTATGTTCTATCGGAGTTCCTGCCACAACGTGTTTGAGGTCCGTGAGTTGGTCTTGAAGCTCCCTTCCTTTTTATGTCCAGATGTTTCCCTTTTTTCCGAGCGTGGCTCAGCTCGCGTTTTCCTTCTGGAGCTCCCAGCTCCCTTCACGTTCTCAGGTGGCTCGCTAGCGGGACTCGCGGAGGTCCGCCTGGGTGTTCTGACATCCCTTTAAGGCTTGTTTGTACCATCTTGCTCGTCTTCATCGTCTCAGGCCTGTGTTTCAGGTCATGGCCGTTCCTCACCACGTTTGGCAGTTTCTGGAGGTCCTCCTTCGTGAATTGTGGGTCTAGGTTCTTCGATATAGACAAATATTCCTCCGTTGACGTCTCGCGTGTTTCGTTTTGTCCCAACAGAACAGAAAAAGGAAAAAAACAGTAAATCCTCAGCACAACTTCGCACAGTAGCAGTAAATATTACTCACGCCTTCAACTCGGAATTTCCCACAAACAGCGCCATTTGATATGGGGCTATCCCAATCAACGAGATTTATATATGTGGGGAAATTTATATAGTCGAAGAATCGATTATCTCAAAGTTTGAGGACGTGCGTAAGGTGCTTATTTATAAGGGAACTGAAAGGGACATGTTTGGGGACGTGATGGGGACGTATTTGGGATGTTGGGACGTGTTGGGGAAGTCGAGACGTGTTTGGGGACGTGCTCGAGACGTTTGGGATCTGCTTGGGACGTGAATGAAATAACATGGGATGTACGTGGTTCGTATCTTCGTAGATCCTACGTCCACGGGCGCTCTGAACTCTATTTTCACTATACTTTGAAGATTACACACTCAAACAGCCCACTTTCTCTTCTTTATATCAAGAACACCTATTAAAACACTTAAGGACCTTATTTGTAGAGATAGAGAGAATATTTTATAAGCGTTTAGAAGTGTTAGAATGAGAATCGTCTCGTGAAAATGGTGAAGTCCCCTTTATATAGGCGGCTCTTGGATATTGCCTGAAGGTACGTCCCTGGCTCATGGATATTGCCCAGATTCCTGCTGATATGACCTCCTGGGACAATGTGATGCTACAGAATTGCAGGCCGTCTGTCAGAGGTCACTGTAGCGTATTGAAAAAGCTTCGTTCCTCCCCATGAGCTCTTAGCGTATCGAAGAAGCTTTGTTTCTCCCGGGGCACTACCAACTGGCGTCTGAGGTCCTTGTAGTTCCTATTATGTTAGTTCCCTAAAGTCTCTTGGAGGTCCCTAAAGCCCTTATTTCCAATTGTTAGCTCCCTAGAGTGTGTTGGAGGTCCCTAAAACCTGTCGGAGGTCCCTAAAAGCCTCCCTTCACAATCTAACCTTATATTTGTCAAGGAAACTCTAAGTTCTCTTAATAATTATCATAAGCTAATTATTTCCTTAATTCTCATTATTATGCCTGCCGAATTTATGTCCGCATCAATTATGTAGAAGAATATATAAATAAATTTTAAATCCTCTTATGGTTTTACAGATTTTAATATGCTATTAACCATAAGTATCATTTTCTTTTAAACGGAATATCCATTATATTAACATAAATCTGCAGAAGGGGAAATGGTGTTAAGATAACCATAGGTATCCAGTCAACTATACGGCTTCCAAATACAATGTAAATTTATTTTATTATATGGTCCCCACTTAATACTTACACATATGTTGACCTTCGAAAAGGTCCCTTTTAAGACAAGAAATTGAAAATACGTAAAGGAATACTACTTTTCTGTCCCAAGCGGCATACACCACTGCACTATGAGTATGAGATGGACCAAGGTTTTACCATAATTCATTTCTATTTATTAAATATTTGAAGTTTTAATGCTGATAATTTCTACGTATCCATCCAATTGCTTCTTCATCCTTTTCATTATCTTCTTTATGTAAGTAAACAAACATGATATGTTAATAGTAATCTCACACCATTAGGTAAAGCAGACATAGGATAATGGAGCTAGCTAGCAGGCTAGGAATCATTAATGGAAAGAAAAACCCATGGTATAAAATCACTTCTGAAAACCGAAAATCAACACTAAGACTATGTTTATCAACAACCTAGACAACCGTTCTTGCACTAAAAAAAACAAATAAAAATTTCAAAAAATAAAATAAATTGTCACAACTGGTTTGTAGACCAACCTTGAACTTGACATGTGTAAAATCTCGTCTTATACCGGGTGTCACTGTAGCATCGGTTCCTACCGGGACTTGTGGGGTTGGGCCCACCATACTCCGACTGATAGTCTGACCCCACTGTATTACCATTTAAGCTTTCAGCGTGCTTCGTGCACCCGCTCATACGCACCCTAGGAAACTTCCTAGGGGGTCACCCATCCCTAGATTGCCCAAGTCAAGCACGCTTAACTTCGGAGTTTCTATAGATGGACTCCCGAAAAGGTAGCTTCTCAGGATCCCCTATCATTCTGGTGTGGGATCGATTCGTTCATTTACCCCTTCGCCTAGAAGCCTGCCAGGAGCCGCTCCTTCTGCGTGCACCTCTCTGGTACCGGTGATCACTCCCCACCCTCTTCGGCCCCGGGCGTCACATGCCCACCAGCTTCCGCCTGGTTCGTCCCCGAACCAACATCGTAATGCGAGAGGTTGTACTCTGATACCACCTGTAACAACCCGCTCTTGGTACCTGTGGGGTTGGGTAAACCACACTTCGACTGATAGTCTGGCCCCACTGTATCACCACTTAACCTTCCAGCGTGCTTTGCACTGCACACACCCTGAGCTACTTCCCAGGGGATCACCCATCCCAAGATTGCCTCAAGTCAAGCACGCTTAACTTTGAAGTTCTTATGGATGGACTCCCGAAAAGTAGGTCGAGCTTGGTGATATGAGAAGTACTATCAATTCTCTTATACGATTCTTAGCCTGTACGTCCATACATTGTCAGTCTCAGGATCCTCTGTCATTTTGGTGTGGGATTGGTTCGTTCATGTACCCATTCGCCTAGAAGCATGCCAGGAGTCGCTCCTTGTCCGTGCACCTCTCTGGCACCGCCGATCACTCGCCGCCCTCTTTGGCCCCGGGCGCCACATGGTATCAGAGCACAACCTCTTGCAGTATGGTGCTGATTCGGGGACGAACCAGGTGGAAGCTGGTGGGCATGTGATGCCTGGGGCCGACGAGGGCGGGGAGTGATCGTCAGTGCCAGAGAGGTGCACGGACAAGGAGCGACTCCTGGCAGGCTTCTAAGCGAAGGGGTACATGAACGAACCGTTCCCACACCAGAATGAGAGGGGATCCTGAGACTGACAATGTATGGGCGTGTCAGGCTAAGAATCATATAAGAAAATTGATAGTACTACTCATATCACCAAGGTCGACCTACCTTTCGGGAGTCCCCATAAGAACTTCAAAATTAAGCGTGCTTGACTTGGAGCAATCTTGGGATGGGTGACTCCCTGGGAAGTAGCTCAGGGTGCGTGGAGTCCAAAGCACGCTAGAAGGTTAATTGGTGAAGGTTAATTGGTGGTACAGTGGGTCCAGACTACCAGTCGTAGTGTGGTGAGCCCAACTCCACAGGTACCGAGAGCGGGTTGTTACATGATTGTGCACGAACCCCAATGTCTAACATTATCCAATATTATCATTTGTCAAAATGTGATTGGTTTGCAAGATCTTTTGACCTTTTCATGATATTTTCAATTATTTCTTGAAGTTTTTTAACTTTTTATCTTCACCAAAATACATGATTTTTTTCTCTACAAATAGAGACCAATATTGATACATTTGTGAGTGTATCATATTTCTTTTAATAAATAAGAGCTTTTAATTTAATATATTTTGCACACATTTTCAATAATAATAAAAATAATTATAAACTACAAAATATATTTATTAAATAAATAAATATTAGGGGTTGTGGTGGATTGTTGATAATGTATGAAAATTATTAAGGTTGGGTTGGGTGTATGTAGAGGTGTCAATGGGCCGGGCTGGGGCGGGCTGGCCCGCCGCCCGCCAAAGCCCGTTGTTTAAACAAATATATATTTAATTATGTATTAATTAATAAATGCATCATTAATTATAAATAAAATCATTAAGTAATTACTCTATTTAAATAAATATATATTTAATTTATAAAATAAATTAACTAAAATATATGGCGGGCAGGCCCGCGGGCCAGCCCGCCCCGCGCGGGTTAGCCCGTTATGCGGGCCTTAAAAATCCCAGCCCTGCCCGCCCTGCCATTTTGACAGCTGTAGGTGTATGTTGTGTATGTAGAGGAAAGAGAAATTAATATTTTATTCTCATGACTAGTTAGGGGTGTTCATTCGGTAATAACCGAACTGAACTGAACCGAACTACCGAAAGTTCGGTTCGAGGATTTTATAATCCGAAAATCGAACCGAAATATTATTAAAAAACCGAACTTTAATAAAAAAAATAAAAGATAAAAAAATATTAATATTATTTATATTATAAATATATATTATCATATATATCTGTATAAAATTTTAATTTACCTCATATATTTCATATTTTATTAGATATTTTTTACATTATAAATATATATTATCATAACATATATATATATATATATTTGCATAAATTTTCGATTTTACCTAATATTATTGATATTTTATTAAATATGGTGGATATATTATTAATAAAAGACATATAAAAATATACCATATCTGCAGTAACAAGAGCTTGAATGCCCAGTTTGTTCCTAACTAATACCATATTTAGTTTTTCGTTTTGGTTCGGTTTACCGAGGTAATAAACTGAACCGAACCGAATTTTATGGTTATCAAAATGATAACCGAATACCAACCGAAATTTTTCGGTTCGGTAGTCGATACTCGGTTCGGTTCGGTCAGTTAACCGACATTTGAACATTCCTATGACCGGTTGTGGATGGTGTTATACTTGATCATCATAGTCTAGGGGCTTATGGTAAATTATCATTACACATCGATACATTTCATGTTTATTATTATTTAAGGAAAAAAAAAAGTAAAAGCAAAAAGAGACAGAATAGAGTGTAATCTACGACCACTACGCGTCTCTTTCTTCCTCACATGCTCATTGTTCCATTATATACAGCACCAAGAACAAAGACAAAAACACATAATTCCATCTTCTCACTCCCAAAAAACAAAAAGCAAGCTTCTCTCACATAAAAATTTACTTGGTCCTCCTCAATCTGCTACTCGATCATCAAATCGTATCCAATCCTTTAGATTATATTCCTTTAAAGCAAACAAAATACCTTGCCAAAAATCTACATAATAACGCAGTAAGGCTAGCCAAGATTCTTGCTTCGTTCTACATTTGGGCCGTTTTCCTTATTTCCATGGAAGAAGATAATAGAGTCATCAACGATAAAAACAATGCTGAGACTAATAGGGAAAGCATTCAAGCAGCAATAGCCAAAGCAAAGGAGCTCAGAGCACTCCACGCAGCTCTAATGCTGCAGAGCAGTAATAACAACAGCCCTGCGAAGATGCGAAGTCACAACAATAATAATACTAATAATAGTTCTAATGGCGTTATTGCTTCACCTCTTTCTTCTAGCAACCATGGCCTTCCCTACTTTTCGGCACAAGACTATCCTGTTTTTACCCCTGTAAGTAACCCTTTTTTTTGCTTGTTTTAGTTTTCATTTTATCATCTGCTGAATTAAATTAAAACATCTCCTCAGCACATACACATTGAATTGAGAACGTGTTTAAATCTGTTCACCACAGAGTTACGGCGACGATCCATTACCATGGAAAGACATGGCGGAGGGTTGGGGCGAGCACAGCTTTCTTAGTTCCAACTTGTTCGAAGGTTCATTCTGCTCGGATTACAGAGCAAACACAACATCGGCGAGAAAAGGCTTCGACGGTCACATCTGTCCTTCAGAAGATCGAAATTCCGCGGTCACCGGCGGCGGCATTCTTAGGTCGTCCTCACCGATTCCCAATGGCTATTACTCAAAGTCGAGGAGAAACAGCTTAGGCGATGCAAACTCCTCCGTCTCCTCATCTTGTAATAAGTGCAAGCCCGCCGTAATAATAAGCAGCGAATCCGAAGCCACCAACAACAACCGTAAAACCGCCGTCGTGCCTTTGGGAGATTCTTCGCAACCTTCTCTCAATCGGAGAGGCAGAGGGCTCGGGTTTTCCAAGCTCTTTCCCATTTTGAAGAAAAAGAAAAACAGCAACAACAACAACAGCAGCAGTAAGAACGAGGACGTTCTTTCTGTTGTGAACGATCATGACGACAAGTTGGTGGTATCCATCGACGCGTTGAGGAACGAACTAATGATGGCAAATGAGAGTAGGGATTTGGCCCAAACTGAAGCCGCCGAGATGAAGTCCTCCCTTGGAGAGTTGAGTCGAAAGCTTGAGAGTTTAGAAAGGTACTGCGAGGAGCTAAAGAATGCCTTGAGACAAGCTTTGCCTGACGAGAACCTTTCCAGCATCCCAAGACGAGGGAAATCCATAGATTCGAACGCCGAAGAGTATCCGATTCCCGTGAGCGAAGAGGTAATGGTGGAGGGTTTCTTACAGATCGTATCTGAAGCGAGGTTATCCATGAAGCAACTATGCAAGGCTTTATTGGGTCAGATTATCGACGAGGGAGATCATACTAACAATCACCTCAACTCATTGCTTCAAACCCATAAACTGTCACTCAACTCCAAGCACTCTAATAATAAGCCACTTCAGTACCACTTGGAAGCCATAGTCAACCAATCCCTCTACCAAGATTTCGAAAACTGCGTGTTCCGAAGGAACGGCTGTTCGAAGGTGTTGAACCCAAGCCAAGAACGCCTTAACCGATTTCAATCCTTTGTTGCCTTGAGAAATCTGAGTTGGAACGAGGTTCTGAGAAAAGGGACTAAGTATTACAGCGAAGAGTTCAGCAAATTTTGCGATCAGAAGATGAGCGGAGTTATTACGACTCTCGGATGGACAAAGCCATGGGCCGAGCACATGCTTCAGGCGTTCTTCGTGGCGGCGAAATGCGTATGGCTTCTGCACTTGCTTGCGTTTTCGTTCAATCCTCCTCTGGCCATATTACGGGTCGAAGAGAACGCTGTGTTCGAATCGAATTATATGGAGGATATATTCGGCGATAGGCAGAGATCACACGGGCCGAGTCGGGTCAAGGTTATGGTCATGCCCGGTTTCTATGTGATGGACAGAGTGCTCAAGTGTAAGGTTCTTTGCAGGTACAAACCTGTGTCCTAAGGGGGATGTGGTTGCTTTTCTATTTCTTTTGTGTATGTTTGGCTCTACTTTTAGATTAGCTCTTTGTTGTAACGTTGACTATGATTTAACCTTCAATAAGTTGTTTAATAGGAACTCGATTAATGGTGCAACTCTTTTGCCGACTTTTATGATTTTTTTTTCAGCCTAAACAAAATTGTTTCTATGCTACGTCGGTGGTTTGTTGAACTCAGGGATCGATCAATCAAGGCACGTATTGGACACTCTCTTGAAAGACGAAATTTCCTCGCGTTTATGTAGTTCTAGTTATGATATCGTCCTCAACATGCAACAATTTCGTTACTCAATATCATAGCACAGCGGTAAGAATTTCCAGGTGAATTTACTAGAAATTAACCTAAAAGTTAATTAAAGTTAATTTCTAATGAGCTGGGATGTGATTGATGTGGGATGTGATTGATGGATGTGTTGATGCTCTGAATGTTGGTGCGCTAAAAATCAATCACATCCCTCTTGGACTTATGAGCTGGGATGTGATTGATGCTCTAAATGTTGGTGGGCTAAAAGTTACTAAATGCTTGTGGGATCTATTTATAATTTTTAAAGTGGTATTAAGGTGAACCCAAGAAAACCTTTTTCTACTTTGACTGTTTGATCGGTGGGGTTATTGTGTAGAATGTTGTAACTTTTGGTCCATTTCGCTAAGACAGCCCTTCAGTCCATCGATTCGAATTAACCATCGGGAAGTCTCTTGGATCGAACCGGATCGTCATATACTGCTCTCTCATAGCGAGTTGCCCCTTCCAACGCTAACATGTAGTGAGACTTCAGTGTGACTACCTACCTAATCATTGTCTTGTCAGCTTTTCTTGCCCATGTCACCACGTACGGCACATCATCCATCGTGCGCTGCACATAGATGACACCATGTCGTAGGCGCAATGTCATTAGAGCATACTTTTAGACTGCTCAATACAATGTGAAGTGCAAAGTGTGCCCTCAACACGTCCATTGCACATGTGGTGCATCACGGTCCCGAGCTCGGCTTCAGCCACGGGGGTTTGGCGCTGGCTCGCCCTTGCTTGGGTCCATTTAATCATATACTTATTAAAAGTAAAATAGTTGACCTCTCATTGACCCCCTAAGCCAATCGCTGTGTGACACGTCAGCGCTCAAAAGTACAATGACCATTTTAGGTCTACTGTTGAATGGAATAACCAAATGCCATCTTACGAAAAACTAAACGTCATAAATCAAAGTTTTATCTGTTGGCTTTCCTATTCACCTTTTGGCTTTTCCTATTCACCTTTTGGCTTTTTCCTATTCACGTTGCAAAGTAATGAACGAATCAGAAAAAGGAACCCAACAGGAAGAAAGTTGAACAGTCGTTGCGAATGTCTGTTCAGTTTGTGACTTTCTCTTCTTTTCTATTCACTACGATGCAAAGGATGGGTGCGATCATGGCGAACAGTTGGTCGCCGGAGCTTCACTGCTCGGAAAATCACGACAGCCAAACTCGCCGAGGACTCTATTTTCTCAGCTAACCCACTGCTCAGCTTCAGAGAGAGATGATATGAAGGCTGTCGAGCCTAAGCATCCGAGCCTTGGCCCCACTAAGGCGTGAGAAGTCGAGGGTGGTGGTGCTGGGTTCGGGCTGGGCCGGGTGAAGGCTGATCAAGGACATCGATACGAAGCAGTACGATGTCGTTTGCGTCTCCTCGAGGAACCGCATGGTCTTCACCCCTTTGCTGGCGTCGACGTGCGTGGGGACGCTGGAGTTTAGGTCCGTGGCCGAGCCGATCGGCAGGATTCAGCCAGCCATCTCCCGCAAACCTGGGTCGTACTTCTTCTTGGCGAATTGCGTCGGCGTGGATTTTGATAAGCGCCAGGTGTGTATGCCGATTAGGGTTTTGTTTATGGGATTTAAGTAAGTTTATGGGTATGTAGCTGAAGGCCATTTTCATGTTGATTGATATCGTAGGATGATATTCTTGAAATTCTCTGCACATTTGAGTGTTTTTGAAGGGGGAGTATGGAAATTGAAGTGTAGCTTCATGCTATTGGTCGCAAAAGGTAAACATAATTTGATCAAATAATCCTTCACTTTGTATATTGTCATAAAAATAGGATGCCATGAAATCGACAGCTTTTCTTGGGTCAAAATACAGTTCGAGATATCGAGGGAAACGAGCTGGATTTGAGCATCATAAGAAGGTTGGTGCTATGAATGATTTGGTAATATTTCGATTTGACGTCCTTTTCGATCTTGGATCAATTTATTTACTCGACATTTAGGTTTTTGTTTCCCCCGATTTCAGATTCGAGTCTCAGCTGTAATCTCAAACGCTTCGTGTTTGCTCAACGTGGACTGCGATCATTACATAGACAACAGTGGGGAATTATAGTGAATGCTGCGAGTTAGTGATTGATTGCCAGTCTCTTGCAGATACTCGCACATTTTTCTCATCGTTGATGTACATGTATCTCTCTTTGCAAGGCGAGATTATTGAATTACGGGTAATTTTCAAGAAGACGGAGCCCTTTAATTGGATGAGCCTAATATTTTTCCTTTGTGATTAACAATTTTTTCCCGCTGTTTTTGTAGGGCTCAAATTTCTGAGCTCGAAGCACGACTGATAGTTTGCAATTTGTTGGACTCTGTAAACATAAGCTACTCATCAACGCCTGAGAATGTTTATACCGATTACCTATTTCGTAAACGTCTGAAATTTACAGCTCTAGCTGCTTCGGTAATGTTATTATCCCTCCCGTTCCTTTTGTTCAAGCATGTTGGCTATGTTTCAAGCTCAAGAAGATCGTTGGAGAATAACACGGAGGAATTATCTTTCAACAACCAGCTAGCATACCGAGTTGACTTATTTTTATCCGTCAACCCGTATGTTAAGCCGTGACACTCTTACTTGCTACATTATTGTTGATAGGTCTTGGTGGATTGGCTCTTTTTCGAGTAACAGATGATAGTTTTGCCATCTATTTTTTATCGAGCATAATCACACTCTCATCCTGAGGTGGAACGATAAGTTGGTAAGGACACTGCCTTCTTTCTTGCTAGATAAAAGGAATTGATTATCTAGGTTTAAATTTTCGTTGATGAACTGTTTGATTATGCCTTCTTTACGTAGCCATTTATATTAATGAGTAGTACCACATTCTCAGGGATCGCTATTGAATCAACTTGCCATAGCCAATGAGAGTTTGGGTGGAGGAATAGTGGTTGTCATGGCTGAGAGAGACAAAGAGGAATGGAGCTTGACATTGGCAAGATGGAGTTTGACTTTCGAGGAGGGATGGACGATGCAAGATGGAACTCTTTGGCCTGGAATGATTCGGATAAACATAATTTGATAAAATAATCCTTCACTTTTGTATATTGTTATAAAAATAGGATGCGATGAAATCGACAACTTTTCTTGGGTCAAAATGCAATTAGAGATATCGAGGGAAACGAGCTTGATTTGAGCATCATAAGAAGGCTGGTGCTATGGATGATTTGCTAATATTTTAATTTTGACGTCCTTTTCTATCTTGGATCAATTTATTTACTCGACGTTCTGGTTTTTGTTACCCCCGAATTCAGATTCAAGTCTCGGCTGTAATCTCAATTGCTTCGTATTTGCTCAACGTGGACTGCCATAATCAGAGCATAGGAAAGACCGAGATTGGATGAATTTGAAGAGGATGAGGGAAAGGTCAAATGAGAAGTACAAGGAGAACGAGAGTATAGAAACGACTGACGACGAGTACAAAGAAGTGAGTTAGGCGGGAGGACAGGTGTTCGTCGGACGAACCAAGGTGGAATCAGTACTCTCCGATCGTCGGTGGCGGTTATTGGCTCCCCCGCCGATGAAGTGATAGGCGATGTTGTTCCTAGGAGGAATCGCTCCGGTGAGCGCTCTGATTCTATTTCTTACTTGCACTGTATTGATTATATTCGTTTCTTTCACAGCTTTGGTGGACCGTCGCCAGCAGTCGCTATTGCTTCCAATGTCGGTGGTGATTTCCAGCGTCTTCAGCTGAGAATATTATGTAGAATTAATTTTGATGATAAGTGCAAATTTCTTTCTTTTTTCTGTTTTTTTATACTATTTAGGCATCCCCCTTCATCATTTTTGCTTCCCTTCGTTTCGTTTCATGGCGTTTTCGTGGTATAGATGGATGTAAGCGATAATCATGGGTTGTTTTACCTCGATTTTTCAGTCCTGAAGATGTGGTGTTTGAATTTTTTGCAGCCTAAATTTCTCATTACATTCTTATTCGATTTATTTTTCAGGAGCTTCGAGTGGCATTGGAACTGAACCGCACGAGTCCTCGCACTGTGCAGTTTTCATGTAACAATAGCAGTATGTAATGTCAAAGGCGGGAAAAAGGTCAGGAAACGATATGAAAGAGATCCCCGAAGCTAAAATCGACGTCATGGAGCTCGACCTCAGTTCTTCGGCATCTGTAAGAAAATTCGCATAAGAGTATAACTCCTTAGGGCTACCTCTTCACGTTCTCATGTGAGTAATAAAGATGATTGAGCTTAAAAAAATGAGGTTTCTATACCTTATTAATCTTGCATTATATGCTTTTGTTTATTTGTTTGAAAAAAGTAGTAACGCGGGTGTTATGGCTCCTCCATTCACGCTCTCTCGAGAGAACGTCGAACTGTAGTTTGCAACTAATCATCTCGGTAAGTTTGTCATATTATTCAGCCTCATATAAGCTCACGTAATAAAATATCTCTGCTCTGCTGTTCTATTCTATGTTTTTTCAGGTCATTGTCTTCTGATCAAACTTCTGCTCGGAAACATGAAGGCCACCGCTCAGGAGAACGGAGTGGAGGGTAAGGTCGTGTACGCCGGATCGGGCTTCGTGATCTCGCGTCCATGTGATCCCTTCCGTTTGATAAGATGCAGGTTCGAAAGGGACGACGGGCGATGATGCCATTCCGCTATATCTAACTCGATCATTTCGATCTTTTTTCACCGACTAAAAGGGTAATGCCATCTAATTCCAATTCACCTTTAAATGTGATCGCTTTTGTGATCGATCGCATCATTAATTCATGATTTGCCTTTGCTATATTTGTCGAAGACTAAATCGTAATGGAACAATTAAATTCTGATTGTCCATTATTCTCTTTTTGCATGAAATCTGAATTTGTGGATGACTAAATCGTATCATTGTGCTGATGTTCGTTAAATGTTATCATTGAGAATCCTGCAAGAGATGTTATTTTCTTGATGTTGCATGTCTTTACCTCCCTGCGTATCACTTCTTGGTGTTTGAATCATAACACTATTTAACGTGAAGTTTGATCAATATATGGGACAATAATGGTGTGTTTCTGCGAGCAGTCATACGTCGATGAAGCTGCAGTAGTGCAACTTACAGCGATAATTTCAGCAATTCAGTTGTGCAAAACAGCCTTCGTGCGAATTGGACGCTTACGGTCTCACTCTTGCAGTTTCAAGCCTTACGAGTTACTTATCCATAATGCACTACCGAATTGCACACTACTGACCATTTTCTTAGAAATTAAAACAGTTATTAATTATTATACCGATCGAACAAATTACCGTTCTCATTTTTCAAATGTTATTGTTCAAATCGGGAAAACATTGTAAATATTGTTAACTGAATAAATGTTAGCCGTAATGCACTACTGAATTATACACTACCGAATTGTACACACTACTGAATAGGATGAACTTTTGCATATTGCACTACCGAATTACACACTACTGACCATTTTATTGTGGTTGTCCCTTTTATCTTACGTGAAAACAACCCACCACTCTTTCAATCAATAGTTTTCCATTTTATCTTATGAGTATTATGTAAATATTGTTAACTGAATAAATGTTAGCCGCAATGCACTACTGAACTATACACTACCGAATTATACACTATTGAATAGGTTGATGTTTTGCATACTGTACTACCGAATTACACACTACTAACCATTTTATTGTGGGTGTCCCTTTTATCTTACGTGAAAACAACCTACCACTCATTTAATCAATAGTTTTCCATTTATCTTATGAGTATATGATTATTCTTAAACATTTTTTTGCGGATTATGAACTTATTCATGGATCAGATTTCCAGCGCTTTATTTGGATAACGTATATCTCATTATTAGAAAATGAATCATTGTATTTGTATGAGTTCATCCAGCCGTTAAAATTCCTTGAATAACTACCTAATTAATTATTGTAGAAATGAATTTGTTCTCAGGGGGATGGTGGCAGAGAAACCGTTAGGCTTCCAGTTCTTCATTAATTGATGCACTAATTTTTTCATTTGGAAACTTTTCAGCATCGGATTGATCGTATTAGCTTCTCTTCATTAAAAATTGTTGGGTTTAAATTAATTAAAGTTTGGACTTTAATTAATTGGGCTTGTGAATGTGAATTTTTGGAGGGAAATTAATGTGAGTTTTGTAGTAATTGGGCCGACGGACAGAATCCTTCTAGAATGATTCCATATGGTGGATGGAAAAGAACAAAGCAGTTCAACTGCTCTCTTTTCCATCGTCACTCATTTTGTAATTATTTTAATTAAATATAAGGATGAACAGTTGCTTCAATAGTAACTGGTCGGGAGCCATGTGGGTAGAATTTCTTATTTAATAAGATTTCTTCCCAGCAACAAGAAGGGAGAAGAGACGAAAGAAAAATAATAATAATAAACCAACTCATTTCACGAGTTTAGTCATTCATTCACATAACCCATTCAAAGTCGTTCATCATCACTTCTAATGTTCAATGTTCGTCGTGTGATTAAGGTTTCAGTGCAGCCTATAATCATGTTTTCGTTGTATCCTGGGAAATAGACGCTCACGCAAATCTCTTACACTTACATAGAGAGAGCGAATCTGTTTTAAGGAAATTGTGTTGAACACAAGCCTCGAAAAATCCTTATATACAATTCTGGTCGGTAGTGTAATTTTCTTCGGTAGTACAAATTTGTTCAGTAGTGCAAATCTGTTCGGTAGTGCAATTCTCCTCAGTGGTGCAGTTCTTTAGTAGTGCAATCCTGTGTTCGGTAGTGCAAATCTGTTCGGTAGTGCAATTCTCCTCAGTGGTGCAGTTCTTCAGTAGTGCAATCATGTGGTCAAACCAGCAGTAGTGCAATCCTGTGGTCAAACCAGCAGTAGTGCAAGTTTTTTCCTACAATAATTTCATATGGACGTGTTTATAGAGGTAACATTTATTGTTGTCCAATCTATGTAGGTTACCTTTGAATCTCCTTCCTCTCGGCCAAGAATACAAACTTTACGAAGTTGTAAGTCAGTGATTTGCGTAAGAATGAAGTCTTGCGTTTGTGTTTGGTGTTTAATGTGGTTTGTTTGATGGATTGCGTTTGCTGTGTGGGTTGGTTTGATGGAACTCTAATTAAGTGCTAAATAATGGCTTTGCTGATCAGAATTGGTATGTTCCACATACGAAAAACCACCGCTGCTCTGATTTCTTACAGTCGTTCAGTTTCTTGCGGGTGTAAAGAGTATGTATTGGAACATTTCTCTCTGGATTTTTTGTTTGAAGTTCTACATAATTATGTTTCTAATTTCGTAATCTATGATTAACATTTATTTAGGGTTTGTCCTGTTTTTGCACGACTGTTATTGACGCAGTCGTGTAATTTGGCGGGTCTTGGGTCCACTACAAAATAAATGGGCGGGTTTCGGATCTACTATAAAATAGATGGCCCGATCACGGATGTCAGGTCTTTCCGATAACAATATATCTAATAAACTAAAAAATCTCTTAAAAATAACCCGTGCAACGCACGGGGTTAAGCTAGTTTACTAAAAGCCACATAAGGTCACATATGGCAATCCAAAGTGGGACATGTATCTTTATTTATCTACTATATGGGTAGCCGAGTCAGGTTCCCTAGATCAGTCAGGTTCCCTAGATCATCCCTTTTCTAGACCGTCTGTTCTACCTCAACATATGACAACGACCCACAATGATAGCATATCTAGAATTCCTAGGTCGCCTCATCTCATGTACCTCCTCCATCAATAGTGCAATAGAAATAATCACTCATTGTGATTCAACAACAACGGCAATAAGCGGAACATTCTCGGTCTCAAGACTGTGCAATTGTGCATGTGACGACCCTCACTTTCTAATCCTAATTGTGGCGGATTTTTGCAACGTAAGTCGCGGAAGACCCGTCTAACAAAAACTTTTCCTTAAATAAAATATATTACGACTAACGTCATCTACATCGTCATCACTATACACGGGCCGTAGCCTCAAAAATATCAAAATACCAAGAACCCTAACGTCGCTCCACAGGTCGCATCCATGTACAGCCCCACCCTCAAAAGTCTGTGGAGCACCGCCTGCAGCCCGCCTTAGCCTCGACGCGCACCAGCGTCAGGCTCGGTACCTACAACACGTAAACACTGAGCTATTTGCCCAGTAGGTGAAATATGCGTGAATGCAATGTGCGCTTGATCCCATCCCATACACCTCAGAAATGCACACTCGACTCGTCTCACGACCTATCACGTCCCACGACTCCCCGTGTCTCGACAATACATGTATTCGGGTATCCCACTCAGGTCTCTCGCGTTAGAGTGGGTAGGCTCCCCAGGTCGCTCGCGTTAGAGTCGCCCATTCCCGAATATACCCAAAATATAGAACTAGAGGTTCGCGCTCGGTCGGCCCACTCAGGTCTCTCGCGTTAGAGTGGTACGTACTAGATCTTCCCCTCTCTGCCCAACGTAACAGTCTATCGCTCGAGCGGCCAACTCAGGTCACGTTAGAGTGGCGCTCACCCACTATTTATTTTTAATTCTACACCACTCAATGACACCTCATACGTTACCGTTCCGCACGGTACTCAACCCCCTCGCACTGACGTGGTATGCAAGTGCAGTGCAAATAACAGGCATGCAATGCAAAAATATTTAATATATGTGAAACACATAATTAACGAAATCATATAATCCATCAAATTCACATAAGCACATAGTTATGTTGAAAATAATTATAATATTCTAAAATTTAAGATATCCTAAATCGCCTGAAATTTATCTTGGTAAATTTCTTAGTCGATCGAAACTCACTATGCTGATATTAATAAAATATTCTAAGACTAGAAAAATCTAAATCGACCGAAAGTCATGCTCTGAGTTAATCGCTCGAATTCAAAGGTATAAGTCTGTAATGAAATTATTAAAATATTCTAAGCCAAAAATAACCTAAATCGATCGAAAGGTCATTATTTAGAATATTAAAATATGTTCAAGGCCTGATATAATACCAATCGGCCGAAAGTACTAAGTAACTTAAGCTTGGCGGTTCTAGCTATAATCGATCGAAACCCACGTTGTTGAATTCATTAAATTAATATAAGGTCTGCAAGTACTCTATTGTCTCATTTACTCGATTCCCGTTATTTCTGACATCATTGGTCGAAACTCATCATACAAAAATATTAAAATAATCTAAAGATTTGAAGCACTCTCTGAATCGGCCGAAACATCATCATACCAAATGTATTAAAATAATCTAAGATTTGAAACACCCTCTAATCGGTCGAAACATCATCATACCAAAATATTAAAATAATCTAACATTTGAAATACTTGGAATCAGTCGAAAGCGAGAAAAAGCCCTTAGGTGGATTAACTATCGATCGAAACTTCTACTGCGTTGAATTTATTAAAATCCTCTAAGGCTGAAATAATCCCAATCGTTGAATGCTCCCTCTCATCTACCCATTTTTGTCTCTATCCATCGACTTTACTATGCTGAGACTATTTAAATATTACAAGGCTTGAAATACTATAAATCGATCGAAAGTTTGTACTGATCGAAAGTCCTTAACCCGATGAATGTCACCATCTATCAAAACTTTCTCTGTTAAATATAGTAAAATTGAAATGATCTAAATCGTCCGAGCACTTTTATCTACCTCTTATTATAATCTCCCTTGAAAGTAGTATTCCTACCCCATGATAAACTCAACAACCCATAATTAATTAAATCCCTAGGCGTCTCATACTACTCGAAAGTTAATTACTCTAATTTAGCATGCGAAATTTTCATCATAAAATTTAAGACCTCGAACATCTATTCAAAGCAGCGGCTTACGTGAATACTTGAAAACAATAACTTTGGCATATTTTCAACTCAGAATTTTAGGGTTTTCCTAGCACATAAGTCAAAACGAATTCTCACATGGATCATGGAATATATTAACAAATAAACAATAGAAAGTTACGTGTATTAGGTGAGGTTTTCACCTACCTAACCTCCAAGGTTTTGCGATTTTAAATGATTTTGGTTAATTCAACTTTCGTCCTGTTGGAATTCCCTTCCTTCTCTCGTTCTGTTTTTTACACTTCTTATTTACCACTGTTTGTGCTTAGTCACCATATAGTAGGTCTATCTCTATATATGTCGTATTATATATATAAACCTAGGTGAGAAAGTTTTGAAAATCGATCCGAAAGAGCTTCCTAGAGAGAGAAATAAGTAAACACTTTCTCACACTAGAAAAACTCTCTCACGAGCGAAAAGGAGTTTTTCGACCGAAGGTATTATTTCTACAATTTACGTCATCTAAGATTTCTAGCCTAGGATTGAAGAGTTGATTAATTAGGACCTGACAATTGGTATCAGAGCAGATTCCTTCTGTTTTGAATCGAAAATTGTTAGAAATTTGGATCGAATTACTATTCTTCCTAGCCTTGGCAACTGTTGCTCGAAGAGTTGGCTTCCCTCTGACTACGGGGTTGATTATTAGCTTCTGCAAGTGAAAGGGATGCAGGCAAATTTGTCTTTGTGCCTTCAAACTGATGTCTTTCATGACAATTTTGGTGCTACAAAAGGGTGGATGAACAAATTCTTTTATGTGCGTCCTTCAGCGCAGCATCAGGAACGTCGTTTTTCTCTGTTACGTTGGAGGGACCACTGTCAAGCGGTGGTCGAGTCTCCGGACCTTCTGCTGTAGTTTCTGGCCCGGGTCGGGAGCTGGAGTTTCTCAGTACGGGAGTTGGTGTCTGACGTTCCTCCCGAGGCGACTATCTCTCCTCGAGTTCTGGGTATGTTTTTCCATTTATCCTCAACTTTAGCTTTTCTTCCTTTGATTGTCTTTCTTTTTCCATAGGTGAGAGTTTGAGCGCTGCACCAGTTATGGCTATCCACACTCAAGGTGCTTCAGGATGTTCCCGGGGAGAACGTGGTGGGCCATCGGCTGATGTTCTCGAGGATGAGGTGTCAACTCCACACCAGGAAGCGGGACGACCTAAGCGGGTAAGGCCGTCGCCTCCCACACATCCCACAGCCTCTCTGCGAGGGGGTCCTTCTTTGCATCGACTCGTCTCCCATCCACACTTTTTACTGGAGAAAGATGGGGATTCTGCTTTGTCTTATATGTTGAACTTCCTTACTCCCGAGGAGAAGGATTTTGCTAGGGAGTTATCCGACGGTCATTTTTGGAAGGAGTGGGTGCTAGCTCTGAGTCAGGTATATTTGTTGCCTTATAGCCTCGAGTAAACACTCGTCTTGACTACCTTCTTTCGTCTCCAGGCTTATTCTCTATCTTGTGAGGGGGCCCGGCGATATCGTCTTCAGCAGAAAATGGCGGACTCAGCGCGGTCTTGCAATATGAAGTCATGTGGGTCAGCGAGGAGGCTCAGGAGGTGGGTCGTCTGAAGAATCAGTTGACAAAGGCCCAGTTTGAGATCGGCAAACTTTGTGAGGATCTCCACTCGAAAAGGGCGATTCGTCGTAGTCGAGAGTGGCAGTCCAACCCGAAGATTGTCCATGAGGAAAAGGTGTCCTAGGCGACTAACTTGTATTTCAACTTCGGGTTCCAAGGGTGCTTGTCGCAAATCAGGGCTAACGGATTTCCGTAGAGCACACATCCTTTTAACTTCCTAAATCCTGAGGCAGCTTTTCTGGCTCTGGCGCCTCGACGCTCTCCTCCGAGGAAGTCAAAGGGTATAAGCCTCTAGGATGAATTCGACTTAGGCGATGGCAGCGATACTTTCGGAGGGAATGGGCCGGCCGGGAAGGATTAGTTCGGCGATTTCCTCTGAGTCCTGTTTTTAGTCCTTTGCTACTTCTAGTTCTTCCGTAGATGTCTTTGTTTCCCGCTTTTTATTTACCTGCTATAACCTTTGAGGTATCAATGTTACGAATAAGGGATTTTTAATTACCTTGGCCTTGTCTTCAATTTGTTTGCTCGAAGTCCATTGTTCTTGTTCTTGTTAAATGCTTCGAGCGTCGTGCAATAAACGTGAGGTCTCTTGCCTCGAGTCGGGAGTGTCGAGAATATTTTTTCTTTGCCCCTAGCTTTTATAGAGGTGGCGCTGCCTCGCGTAGAGGGATAACAATGTGCACAAAATCTCCTCTCACCCTCAGGGGGGAATGTCTCAGCCTCTCATAGAGGGAATTCAATGTGCGCAAAATATAAGTTCTCAAGGGAAATGGTCAAGTGGGGCTTTGTGTAATTCTTCTTTGCCTCTAGCTTTTATAGAGGTGGCGGTACCTCGCGTAGAGGGGTAACAATGTGCACAAAATCTCATCTCCCCAACCGGGGGGGGGGGGGGGGGGGAGAATGTCTCAGCCTTTCGTAGAGGGAATTCAATATGCACAAAATATAAGTTCCCGAGGGGCTTGGTGTAATTCTTCTTTCCCTCTAGATTTCATAGAGGTGGCGCTACCTCGCATAGAGGGATAACAATGTTCGCAAAATCTCCTCTACCCCACAGGGGGGAATGTCTCAGCCTCTCGTAGAGGAAATTCAATGTGCGCAAAATATAAGTTCCCGATGGGGAATGGTCCCGAGGGGCTTGGTGTGCTTTTGTCTCTTTGGGAGGTGGAGTGTCTTCTACCCGGGTCTTCGTGTCTTTTAGGGTTTTACGTTATTGCCCGAACATTCCTCGTAAAAAAAGAAAGCAAACTTCATTAATATCTTAGTATAACCCAAAGCGGTAGAAGAAAGCTTAGAAAGGTAGTGTATGAAAAACAAAGCAAAAGGAAACATATGCATAATGAGGGTACCCCCTATAGGGATAATATTTTCGGAGCTTGCGGGCGTTTCAGGATCGGTCAAGCTGCTTTCCATCGGCGTCCTCGAGGTAGTAAGAGGCTTCTCTCACTTTCTTGACAACGCGGTAGAGTCCTTCGAATTTGGCTCCAACTTCTTTCTTCCTTCTTGGTTAAGGATTTCCTTCGTAACCAAGTCTCCCTCTTCATACTTCTTGCCTCGGACACGGCGATTATAGAATTTAGTCATTGTTAGGTCCTACGATTAACAACTCTATGATCCTAGGCATGAATTCTAAGTAATTCGATGATAACGATTGACATTAAGATTCGATCGAAAAACTCTAATGAAGAACGAGAGAGAGAATTCGAGTAGAGTGAGAAAGTTACTGTTGTTTCTCTCTCTAAAAATTGAATTGCAAGCCTTTCGGATCAATTTTCAAAACTTTCTCTATTAAGCTCAATGTGTACAATCCTATTTATACCAAACAAACTTGGTATAAATAACAAACAAGTCCTAAACTAAGGACAACTATACAAAACGCCCCTAATTACAAGGACAACTAATGAAATCAAGCACAATTCTAAAAGTATACTCTACAATTTCCCCCTTTGTGCTTGATTGCGTCTCCGCGCTATTTGTCCTCGTCGGGCATAATATGATCTGCGCAAGCCCAGCGCATGCTCATAATCCCTTATCGTCTCCCTAAGCTTCAGACGCTCCTCGATGTCTTCTAGCAATTCCATTAGGAGCGGCCGTTCTCTCACGAACTTGTGGATCCTCAGCATAGTGTCTCGGTTGATTTCTTCCAACCTCTGCTCGATATTCCGTCTGATGACCTTGAGCGTTCCATCGCAAAACTTATGAATCTCTGTCTTCAGCATCAACCTGGTCTTCTGGGCAATTTGATTGTTGTAGGTGATGCCGGTGACCGAGCTGATGTGTACATGATTGCTTGGAAGCCCTTCGATCTCAGGTCCTTTGTTGAGTGGTTCGGTCATGTTAACCTTCTTTATGTTGCTCTCCAGAGCCATCTGAAGGTTGTGTGCGGCGAAGTACTTGACTTGGCGCATCATGAACCGGTAGAGCCCTTCGAGGCCTTCTTTCTTGATGAAGCCTTGAGGACCTTTGTACTTCTCCACGTACAGCTTGTAGAGGTTGTACACCTCATCAGCAGGGATGTACGTTAGGTCGCTCTCGCTCAGTTCCTCTCGGATTCTGTCCACTCTTTCAATGATGTAGTAAGGTGTTGGAAGTCATCCTTTTGCACCATAACGCTGAGGAGTTGGCATATGGAGAGACTCTAATAATGGTTCTTGGCTTGTCCTTTAGTCATCCACAGCCTTACGTTAGGTCCTAGTTGGGTCAGCATCCATAGATATGTCATCCTCTTCTGCTGATCCCAGTGAGAGATCCCTCTTAGCTCGAATTGATTCGACTTCTTGACCCTGTCCGTTGACCTCCAGATTTGTTCACGAACTTCTTCAAGGAAGGGGATTTCGATTTGAATATTTTCCCACGGCGTGTCGACCCGAACGGTCCCTTGCATTTGCCTTGTGGGGGAAGCCGCTCGTTGTGCGATCAAATCTGATAGCCTTGGGATGTCTCGTTGGTAGTCTCCACCTTCCTGAAGTTCGTCGTCTTCTATGATTACGAGGTCCACGGATGCCTGTTGTAGAAAATGCCGAACGTCATGAAGCCGTTGTCTTTGATGCTCCTCGGGCATGGAATGGGTCATCCATTGTCCTTCGAAGATGTATCTGTCTAGAACTTCGTGTGGATTGACGCCATGTCCTGATGGTCCCGATTGGCCTGGAGCGACTAAGGGAGTAGCTTGGGTAGCTACTAGGGCTACAAGCATCGCAGCACTTGCTTCTTCTTCCGGAAGCAAGGGGCTTGAGTAGATCGGTGGTGTGGGCGGAGGCGTCATAAGGTGAAAGGTTGGTGGGTCGATGTGGGCGGTGCGGTGCGTGGTGTGGGTGGTTTGTGTTTGGGTTTGGGTTTCACCAGCTCCAGCGCTTGTTTGTGTAGCGCCCGGGCCTTGTCCTTGGCCACTTGTGGATGTCCTTAGCCTCTTCTCCCCCTCATGAGGATCCTGATCGTCAGGGTCGTCATGTCGGCGTCTTGAGCGGGAGTCTTGGCCTCGGCAAGTGTCAGTAGGTGGCTCAGGATGATCCACCAATCGCCTGTACAGAGACTCTTCTTGAGGCGACCGGTTGGAGAGGCCGATCAGTCGGGCGAGTAGAATGTCGTGGAGCTCGGTTATGGGTATGGTGTATGGGCTGATGAGGATGGATGAATTGGCTAAAGGGTCGGTGGGTGTGGGTTGTGGAGGTGTGAGGGTGGGTTGTGACGAGGTGCGTTCGGAGACAGATGCTTTCCCGTGTCTCTGCGGGATGTCTCTATGGCAGTATACACTCTCTCCATTATTTTGTCTTCAATAGATTGAACAGCAGCGAGAGAGCGGCTTGGAATTGCTGGTTCGTCACAAACGGTGCGGACGCCTCCTTGGATGGACCAGGACGACTGATATCGCATGTTATCAATCCTTGAGTAGACACCGACTCTTCAGGTTGGCTCACAGTCACTTGAGGTTGTGACTGTATGAGACTTCCACCCAATCCTTGAGTCGAATCTTGAAGATTCGGCTCTATGGGCGTTGAGGCAGGCTCGGGTTGCGCCTGCAAACCAGACACCGGTGGATTCGGTTGCGGCTCAAGATTGAGCGAAGAGGTGCCCGCAACACTTGTAGATGTGGTCAGCGTAGTTTCTGGTGCGTTGGTGACGGCCGAGAAGAGGGACTCCATTTGTATACTAAGTCGTCTGGGAGTCCGTCTTATCAGGCTAATCTTCTCATCTGACTCCGTGTCGGATGGTGTAGCTGTGTGAGGAGTGGGGTCACGTTCAACATCCCCTAGAGCCTAATCCGTCACCAGTGGAAGCGAGCTCTGCCCCATTTCTGTCTCGGGCTGTGCTTCTTGTTGAAGAACCTCCTCAATGGTTTCTTCGAGCACGCCTACATGTACGGGCACTTCCACTTGAAACATTTCTGTTGGAGCCTCTTGTTCCAACTCAGCGGCCACAACATCTATCAAGGTGGCATCTTCATCAGGAATCTGTTCGTCCTGAGTTGGAGGCTCCTGCTGAGCTCCAGGGCCACTTCATCAATCAACATGGCCTCTAGGCTTTGGTGTTGTTGCGGTTGGGGAGGGCTCATGTGTACATCTGCCGGGGGCCCTCTACTCATTTCCTCGGTGAGGTGATGTTCCCGGCAGTATCTCTGATATTCAGCTCCTGCGGGGTCAACGAACCGAAGAAGGTTGAGAGATATGGCCATTGAAGGCTGTGTAAGGTCCACCAGCCTTGGGTTGTGGAAAAATTTGAGCCGGGGCGGCTGATAGTTTCCTCCCGATGGCAGGCGAGGAATGTTCTGCGCGTACATCTCCATGTGTTGGCGGATGATGACGGAGAACCATCTCGCGTACGGCACGTTCTTGGACCGCTTGTTCTCCTTTTGTCTGATCTGTTCTGCAAGATCGTTCCAGATCAGCTGGGAGAAATCGTAATTTCGCGAGAACACGACTCCGTGAAAAATCCGGAGGATGTTGCCGTTGCCCTTGTCGAAGCCAGCGTGCTTCGGAGATAGACACTTGTTCACGATCCCGAACAGTGTCTTCCATGGGTGAGGGATACCGTTGCTCTGGACCTGAGCGAGCTTGGTGAGCGGCGGACGGTAACCCATTTGAAGGAAATCAGCTACCAGTTCTTCATCTGATGGGAGGGGGTCGTAGTTTTGGCTGTGAGGGAGGTCAAGTAGAGCTCTGAACTCGTTCTTGCCCATGCAGATGTGCCTCGTCCCTACAACCGTCGTGAAATGGTATCCCCCGTCCAAGATGATACTTTTGATCATCCCCCAAAACTGCTGGAGGTAGACCATCGGCACTGATGCCGTCATGGTAAGTCCATGCCATAGTGGATGGCCTTGAAGGATAGACATGATAATATCGTCTGGACACCGGAAGGTGGCCAGGTCCAATTGGAAGTTCGTGTCGTGGACATTGAGGTATAAGGATTTCTCGTATATGTGATTATATGTTGGATATCGATCCATCTGAAAAAGGAGAGATATAAAAAATCATTAGTTCATAATTTTTGATATTAGTCGAAAATGAATTTAAGTTCATGAAACTATAATATTGTATCAAGTCATGACATGTTTTGATGAATTTTGAAGTGAAATCGTAAGATATGAATATAGGATTCTTGTTAAAAAAACGTAATGGTATGATTGTAATTTCGAATTAAACATGTAATGCGTGAAAAGGAATTCGAAATTTTTCTAAGTGTTGAATCGTGAAAAAGTCACTGTTCATGCCGAGAAATTTTTCGCTCGAAAATTTTGGTGTCAAATTGATTTTCTTATGCATTGATTTCAATTGCAATAACTCCGTTTAATTTTGCGATCGAGAAAATTCTATTCGCTAATGTTCGCTACAGTGTAAAGGACTTAGAAAAAAAACTTCTAAGTGATGAAATTGAAATCGTGAGACTGTAGTCGATCAATTTTACGATCGAGACCGCGTAAATTTACGATCGAGAAATTATATCTCAGGTAAATTTACTATCGAGAAATTTTCCTCAATTGAATAAAATTTTTCGATTTGAAATTTGTCGAGTGATATGTGATTTTCGATCCTAAGTAAAAATTTTCGCTGCAATATTTTTTGTAATACCCGTAAAATTTAATTACGAGATTTACGACTTGATTAGCAATAAATTAAAAATTTCATGGGATTAATTAGTATTTTTAGTGCTTTACGTGACTTGTGTGTTATGTGAATAAGTACTACGTGATATATGTGTTAGTCTTATATGGGTGTTACGAATTATGACTTACATGACTGCATGTTATATATGCCTATATGATTATATATTATGTGTTAGATAATTTAGGTGATAACATGAGGCTTAGAGAAATAAGGCTAACATTTATATGATAAGGGAAAGAAATTCGATCGATATAAATAAGTGGAACCAAAATTTCAAGTGGGCCAAATTAAGTTATAAGCTAGGCCAAAGGTTAAGGATAAGGATTTGTAAGGAGGTTACTTAGGCCCAAGTAAAAGCTAGTTATTTAGGATTGAGAAAACATATAATATTGTAAAGTTAGGATAAAATATTATCCTATAACTCGACAACTTAGCAAGGAGGCAATGATTGAATTAATATTATAAATCCGATAAGCTTAAGAAAAGTAGAAAAGTAACGTCATTTATAGACTATTACACGCAAACATCTAGATAAGAAGCTAGAAAAGAGTAAAATATTTTCATTGGTAAAACTCTCGAGAACCTAGCAGTACAGAAGAAACGAAGAACTCGAACAAGCATCCATCCTCAAAGTTACAAGAGGGTATAATTCGTTACTTAAATTCGTGTTTTTATTTATGATCAAGCGTATTAAGACCTGTAGCAAGCTAACAGTTTGCATAAAGTAGGGTATTAACTACTGACTTTAGGGTTTCGATAAGATTCATGCGACCTTTAAACTATTTTGAAAATTATGAAGGTTCGATCGATGTTTAGATAACTTTCATGCCAAAAAGATGTTTTTGGGTAGTATGATCTTGATCTCCAGTTTGAAAGATTTCGAAATCTTATTAAATTCGGTGGAAGCAAGCTCGAGATGTATATCGAGATTTGTCTCTAACATATCGACATATATATATCGTGATCTTATTATGAGCCACTTTGAGATTTTAGGATTTAATTTTGAAGTCATATCGAAATTTCGTTTGAAATGTCGACACATATCTCGACATGTTTTTATAATTTAGACACATCTCTCGACATTTGTTCTAATATCGACATCTTGTTATAAATACATATAGACATATATATCGAGATCTTTTTTTTATGATTTTAACGTACATTTCGAGATCCAATGTAACTAATTTCATTGTGTGTGTCGAAACATGCTTCGAAATGTGTATAAGATCACGAGTTGATGTCGAGCTTTATTTTGGAAACATATCGAAATCTTATATGCTGTATCGAGATCTATCTTGAATATGCAATGTCGAGATTCAATTATCATGCAACTCGAGATCTTTCAATCAATAGTAGTATGAATGTCGAAGTCATAGCCTATGTCGAAATCCTAGTTTATGTCGAGATCAAGCTCAAAACCCATTTCGTTAACCATGTTGAGGTCCTTAGAAATTTCAAAGTGATATTTTTCAATTTAAATCAAAGTTCGAAACTTTAGGGCTTCGAAATTCATAAAAGTCAAAACTAGGGTTTTCAAATTAAGCCATTCTAGTGAGATTGTAAATAGACTAACAAACCCTAATTTTGTATGTTTTATACTTAGGGTTCGAAGATTAGCGATTTACCGTACGATATAGCTAAGGATACCAGGTAAGTGGAAATCGCAACTACAACACAAAATTATATGTGTATTAATTATGTGTCTATGTGCTTCCATGATTTTATGTGAGTTCTTACGTGATTCATTTACGTTATACAAGCATGACATGCATGTTCATGACATGAGCACATGCACGCACGACTAGTATAAGAGTCAGGGAAAGAGAGCGTGCATGAGTATAAGATCGCTTGAGAGCGATGTATATTTGCCGATATAGGCATTTGTGTCGACTCAATGATGAGTCACGGCTCTTCTATGCTACCACGGCGATTCACGAGGTCGAATTACCTGATTCACGAGAGGTAGGGGAAATATATTACGGCAATTCACGAGGCCGACTGCCTGATTCACGAGAGGCAGGTAAATACCCCGTAGCGGGAAATGCAACCTGGAGGATGCGACTCGAGGGTATGAGCGGCACCGAGGGAACCTCGAGTGTTGGCGACCTCGCAGTAAGCTACCAGTGAGAAGCGCCCGCGTGTCAGACCGCATTGGGATGGAAAGGCGCCTTAGGGTTAAACGAAATTTGTGTGCCCGGGTTAGCCTCTCAATGGGAACGCATTGGGATTGAAAGGCACTATTAGCCTCTCAATGTGGACCGCATTGGGATTGAAAGGCACCATAGGGTTAAGCACAGATGTAGTACTCGGGTTTAGCCTCCCAGTGTGTGTACTGTCACTTATTTATACCCTTAGGGGTTGGAGCTCTATATGGTGCATAGTAAGATTGAAAGCCGAAAGGGCCCAAATATGAAATGAAAAGAACGAAAAGGATGAGAGAAGTCAATAGCATTGGCGCGAATGCCTTCGCTATTTAGGTCACGTGCATTGCATGCATGGTTTTCACTTACTGAGCTTTATAAGCTCATTCCACGTTTTTATGTGTTGTAGGACCCCGCGATCACGGTACCTGATCATTTTCACGGCGAGGCCAACTTTTGAAGCTTCCGAGGGCTTTTGAGATGGAAGTGTGTGCATGGATGCGACCTGGTGGAGGCCCATAGATAGTTTTATTTTGACACGCTTGCGCGCTTTCCTATGTTATTAGGACCCAGGATGATTTTGTAGGAACCGTTACGATTCCTTTTTATAAAAGGAAAAATTTTATCCGAAATTTCATACGATGTATTTCGTTATTACGACATTAGTCGCGTAGACTAGTTAAGAAATAGTGGTGGAAGGTGGGGCTGCCACAGGTGGTATCAGAGCTTAGGATATAGGTTCTGCAGACTGTCCATGTACACACACTCAAAAGCACGGAAGCGGCCTTGCCTGTAAGTTTTATGTTTTTATGAATTTCTGGTATTACATGATTTATTGGTCTTAGGAACGTTAGGATAGAAGAACGATGGGTAGAACAAGAAATGAAAATAGTGCAGGTGCAGATAAAGGTAAAAAACCCGCAGCCTCTACTGATAGTCGGGATGAGACTATCCTTCAGCTCGCGGAACTAGTCCGCCACTGCCCAAATTCAGTAACTGATCCAGCAAAAAAACGCTGGCGGGTAATCGAGCAATGAACCCCCTCAAGCCGACAGAATCGAAATGGTCGGGGAAAGATTTTGTAAACTTTTTAGTCCATAGAGGGCTTTGTCCAATCGATAGACGTGATCGAGAAATTCTTGATCAAAGAAGCCTTCCGGCTGAGCTACATAGACTTCTTCTTTTAACACGCCGTTGAGAAAGGCGGTCTTAACATCCATCTGATAGACTTTGAAATCTTTGTGAGCCGCATAAGCTAGGAGAAGGCGGATAGCTTCGATTCGGGCAACAGGTGCATAAGTCTCGTCGTAGTCGATGCCTTCCTGTTGATTGTATTAGCCTTGCTTTGTTCTGGATCACTTCACCATCTTCATTTTTCTTGTTTGAATACCCATTTAGTTCCGACAATTGTTTTCCCATGCGGACGTGGTACTAAGGTCCACACTTTAAGACGTTGGAATTGATGAATTTCATCATGCATTGCTATTACCCAATCCGGGTCTTGAAGTGCGTCTGTTACCTTGGTAGGTTCGTTTTGGCTTAAGAAGCAGCTGAAGAGACTGTGTTGACGACGTGTCCTTACTCCGCTTGAGGGCTCACCAATTATCTGATCAACCGGGTGAGCTCTAGTCCACTTGCGCTCATTTGGGAATGCTGAAGGCAAAGCGTCAGCCGTTTGTGGGTCTAGATTTTCAAAGTTCTCCGGTTGTTCATTTGTGTGAGGAAGTTCCAAATCAGCACTTGGAGAGAGCGACTCTGATGATTCTTCCTCAACACACACGGTAGTTTCTTCATTATTCTGAGGCAAGTCTGAATCGGTTGAAGTAGGAACTGTTGAAGAGCTTGGTACATCGGCCTCTTCAGGTGGAAAATCCACTATAGGTGTAGCATTTTGTGACCGATATACTGGCTCGAGAAGAGAGTCCAAATCGTCTAATGCAGGTCTCATAGCTTCTTCTGACGTTGAGTTCGGAGTTGTTGCCTTCTTCTGTTGGTTTTGTGCCAACACACCAGTGAAGACAGGTTCTGAACTGTTAAATTCGGAAGCTATCGGGTTGAGTATGGGTCCTGAACTGAGGTGTGCAGGAGCCATCGGGTTAAGCACGGGTCCTGGACTGACTTGACCAGAAGCCATCTCCGCCACTTCGTGGAAAGTGACGTTGTAGCTTTCTTTGATTGTGTGGTTGGACTTGATGTATACTCGGTACGCTTTCGAGGTTGAAGAATACCCGATGAAAGTGGCTTCGAATGCTTTAGGGTCGAACTTAGCACGTTGCTCTCGGTCGTTCGCCACAAAGCACTTACACCCGAAGACTTTAAAGAATAAAATGTTGGGTACTCGTTTGTTGATAATTTCGTACAGAGTCTTGTCGAAGCGCTTGTGAATCACCGTCCTGTTTTGAGTGAAACAGGTAGTATTTACTGCTTCCGCCCAAAGAAAATGTGGAAGTCCAGAATGTATGAGCACCGTACGTGCGGCTTCCACTAGTGTTCTGTTCTTTCGTTCGACTACCCCATTTTGTTGAGGAGTCTTGGCGGCTGAAAATTGTCGACTTATCCCAAGTTTCTGATAAAAATCACTGAGATATCTGTTCTTGAACTCAGTGCCATTGTCTGTTCGAATGACTTGGATAGTCTGCTGCAGCAAATTTTGAGTAGTGTTCACGAAATTGATGATCAAGTCCACTGTCTCATCTTTTGTTCGGAGAAACCTTGTCCAAGTGTAGCGAGAGTAGTCATCGACTATGACCAGTAGATACTTACGTCCATTAATGCTCTGTGTCTTCATCGGGCCACAGAGGTCCATATGTAGCAGTTCCAGAGGACGTGAAGTAGAGGCCACTTGTTTGATATGATGAGATGCTCGCTTCATTTTTCCAAATTGGCACGCCGAACATTGATGCTCTTTTTGTAAAGGTATAGTTGGAAGACCATGAACCAACTTTTTCTTTGAGAGATGTTGAAGAGCTTTGAGGTTGAGATGAGACATGCGTTGATGTCATAAGCTGTTCCTCTGAATTACAGTCTGAGAGATGAGGCAGACAGCTGTCGAGGGCCGCACAGATGTCAGGTTGATCGTGTAAAGATTGGATTTGCAAAGTCCGTAGAGGAGTTCTGTGTCCTGACTATCCAAAATTCTGCACTGGTCAGCATGAAAGACCACCAGGAACCCTTTGTCACAGAACTGGCCTATGCTGAACAAGTTATGGCGGAGGCCTTCGACATATGAGATATCTTTTATAGAATGATATCCCCAAGTCCTAGAATCGGGCCTGAATCGTTGTTTCCAAACCTGACTTTTCCGTTAGGATGGTCTTTATAGTTGCTCAACAGTTCTTGATTTCCCGTCATGTGTGTGGAGCAACCAGAATCGAGGTACCACACATGATGGATCTGCAAAAACAATTTAGAGAGCTTTAGGTACCCATTTAAACATGGGTCCTCTCAGATTAGCAGATATGATTTCAAGTTCAGATATAGTTCCTAAATTATTACTTGAGGGAGTCTTGACAACCCATTTCACTTTTGGAGAAGTGAGTTTGGGTGCTGCCTCTTTAGGTGACTTGGTCGTTTCGGCTTTCGTCGTCCTAGGCGGAGATTTAGGAACCCATTTTGGTTGAACCTTGCAGGGAAGATTAATTTCAGCTCGTACAAATGCTTTGGTAGGTTTGATCGAGGAAAAGATCTTTTCTTGTTAGTCTCCTAAGGTGCTTGGGGGATTTAATCTCTACGGGATACCTTAGGTGAGGACAGTCATGTATGGCGCCATAAGCTTTCTTTATGGCGGGATCTTGTTTCCTACGAGTTTTCCTAGTGGCATTTGTTTCAGAATGATTAATTTTTGTTTTTGATGTGGAGCCTATTTCGAAATTAGTGCTTCTAAATGTGATTGGTTTGAGGGAGTGTGTAGAAGCAATTATTTGAAGAAATGGCTCTTTATTTTTCCGAGTGTCTTTATTTTTGCAGAAGGAGAAACGATATTGAAAACATTCGAATCTATTGACTCCTTCTCTATTTTTATTCTAGACACCCACGCCTTCGTATCTAGTGCTGGCCCTACGCTCCCTGTAGACGTAGGTGAAATAGTGTTAGGCTTAGCACTTCTAATAATACGTTTATGATCTACTGAAGGCACTTTTTCAATTTTTACGCTTTTTGGAATAGCGTGTGATTTAGCTTGGGATGTTGAAGAAGCTTTGAGATTCTCAATCTCTTTTAGGAACTTTTTCTTTTCAGCTTCAAAATTCTCTCGTTCTAATTCTAATGAGCATCTTAACTCCTCTATTTTCCTAACAATAGGGGGTATATAGAGAGAATTTTCAGAATGATGAGTTTGTGCTTCTTTAATAGAAAGATCTTCAGATAGTTTAATTGACTCAAGACTCCAACCTTTGGAAAGTTCCCTAATGTTGTAGCTTTGATTCAATTATGTGTAGGAGAAGGGAATTTCAACCCTACTCTTGACTTTTCTTTTGGTTTCTTCTAAAGCATCTATTTCTTTAGCATTAGTAAAAACCATAAGATCTGTTAATCCTAGACCCATGTATTGAATGTCGTAGAGTTGCTTACAATCAACTTTTGACAAACACCGTGGGTTCTCAAAGCCTAAGCCAAATTTATAATCATAAAATTCTAAGTCCATGGGTTGATTTAAAAATATTGTCTGTTCAGTCTGTCCCCTTCTAACAAGAAGATCTTCTAACTTTTTAACTTTAGTATATAACTTCTTTCGTTCTTCCCCTAACAAAGCATAGTTATTTTCTATTGTAATTTTGGAGACTTGACAAGCATCTAATTCTACACCAAGTTTACTAACTTTTGCATTTGATGCTTCTAATTGGGCTTCTAAGTTAGTAATCATAGTGGTAGGTTCGGTTATCCTACAATTGAGGGTGGCTTTCTCATTGAGATTCCTAACCAAACAATTGTAGTTATTTGCTAGCCTATCCTCCAATTCTTTAATCTTCATACTATGCTGATCTGTCTGAGAGGAACTAGTCTCCCTAGAATGTAAGCTCTTAGTGAGTTCTTCTATCTTCGTATGTGAGCTTCTAAGTTCGGATTCGAGACTAGTGATTTTCTCTTTAGACCTAGACAATTTGTCTTCTACTTCCTTTATACATTTCTACTCATGTTTCATGTTAGCGTATTCTATTTTATACGATTCTAACATGGTCAACAATGTGGAAGGGAGGTCTACCTCTTGTGAAGAGGTGGATGCGTTCTCGTCGTCCGTTTGATTTGCTGTTTCAGCGTCTGATTCATTGTCGAGACGGGCCATGAGGGCTAAATTCTCTTCTTCAGAACTCGATGTTTCCTCAAGCCATTGGTCTTGTTCGGCCATGAGAGCTACTCCAGCTTCCTTCTGTTTCGAAAATTGGAGCTTCCTGGAGTAGTAGTTGGCATCTCTCTTATTCGGAAGAGTGCACTCTCTGGCGAAGTGACCTGGCTTGCCACAGTTGAAGCACTTATTAGCCTCCTTAGGATTCTTGACATCGGAGCTCTCTGATACACGTTCTTTGTTTTTAGAGCTTGTAGTCCGAAGTCGGTTGGCTGAGGTTGACGACTTCTTCTTGAAGTACTTCTTGCTCATCATTTGTCCTATGAGAGCTAACTGCTTTCCTAGTGCTTTCAGATTTGGCTCAACATCGGAGTCGGACTCTTCTTCCGACTCTGAAGGTGAAGGAGGTCTAATGGTCTTTTCCTTTTTTGATCTTGAGCTCCTTTTCTCCGAGACTAAGGCAATAGTGTCTTCGTTCTGTTTGCCTTTCTGCTCCTTGAAAATCTCGCTTATATCATCCTCATGCTGTGCGAGATTGTCAAACATGGCATGGACATCCAACTCCTCTAGATCTTTATTTTGTCGAATCTGAGTGGATATTTTCTTCCATTCCGCGGGCAGAGAAGATAGAAATCTGATATTTGTCTCCATGTTGGTCTTCATGATCTCTATCTTCCTCATCTCGTTGAGAAGAGTGAGGTATCTTTGCTAGATCTCGTATAGACTCTCCTCAGGTTTTGCTTTGAATGAGTCGTAAGCGGTGAGAATGTTCGCCTTTTTGGTCTTTATGCCAACTTCCGTCCTCTGCATCATCCTGTGCAGTTCATCCCACATTCCTTTAGCCGATGAAAGGCTATCAACTTGTCGGTATATGTCGTTGGGGATGCCCTGCATGAGGTTGTTCATGGCTACTAGATCAGCCTTAGCTCGAGCCCTCTCCTCGATTGTGTACTCCCTAGGCTCCTTAAGTCGCCTAGTAGGAGGAATTGCAGGAGTGGCCGTTTCATCACCAGGTACATGAACCCAGAATTGTGCTGGTCCCTGTTCGAGTGACTGCAGTAGATTCTCGGCCTGTTCTTTTAAAGCGATGAAATTTAGGAAGCGGCTTCTCCAAACGGTGTATTCGCCTAGTTGCAATATAGGTGGACGGTTGTCATTTCCGAGTGAGTATGCATCCATTTTGTTGAGTTGTTGAAGGATCTTCGTTAAGTGTTTTGAACTTTTGAAGATGATGTAATGTGCTTCACAAGTGACAAAGTTTGTTAGTAGCGTTTGATTCGAAAAATAGTTCGAGAATTAATTTCGATTCAATCTTTAAAGTTTGATCGAAAATAATTTCGTCGAAATAGAATGTACTGTGTACTGTTCGCGTGCGAGAAAGTCTGTCAGCGAAATATTTTTCGAGCGAAATAAATTGCCCAAAATCGTTCGGTCGAGAAAAATTTCAGAACGTGAATTTATTTCGATCGTAAAGAAACAGTACGTTAGTAAGTTTCTCGACAAGTCAAAATAAATCTGTTGACTAGAAAAGTTTCTCGCGTGTAAATGATTTTTAGCTTGGTCAAACTTTAAATGTCTGACCGAAAATGTTTCTCGAGAGAGAGTTTTTACGCGTGCAAAGTCAAAATTGGTCTCCCTCGAAAAAGATTTTTGCTGAATAATGCTCGAGAAATATTTCTAACTAAAATCGTTTCTAGTGTTGACGATTTTAGCACCGACTTCGTATTCTGACCGAGAAAAATTATCGCGCCAAGTTTTTCGATCGAGAAATTAATCCTATCGCAAAACCTACGAGAAAAATTAGAACGAACGAGAAAAATCACAGAATACGATTAATACAGATTCAAGCAAAAACAAGGAATTAGACATTGAAATTTCAGGTAATTGCTCGCAATCATTAACTAACAACGCACGAACAAGCTATTAAACACGTTATGAAGCAAAATATGTCAAATTTGATCAAAATCAGAACGTGTTCTTCATGTTCATCGTGAACAGTAAATCACAGAATCGATTTAATCCTCAAATCGAAGTTCAAACAGCTATAAAAGTGATCGCAATCATCATCTAACACTTAAACGAGCACAGAAACATCAAATTCAAGTCAATTAGGCACAAAATTATGCTATTGGATCGAAAACTCGCGCCAAACTGTTCTTCGATGAACAGTGAACAGAATTAAATTTTCGATCCGAATCTAACAATTTTTGATTCAAAACAGAACGAATTTGCTCTGATACCAATTGTTAGGTCCTACGATTAACAACTCTATGATCCTAGGCATGAATTCTAAGTAATTCGATGATAACGATTGACATTAAGATTCGATCGAAAAACTCTAATGAAGAACGAGAGAGAGAATTCGAGTAGAGTGAGAAAGTTACTGTTGTTTCTCTCTCTATAAATTGAATTGCAAGCCTTTCGGATCAATTTTCAAAACTTTCTCTATTAAGCTCAATGTGTACAATCCTATTTATACCAAACAAACTTTGTATAAATAACAAACAAGTCCTAAACTAAGGACAACTGTACAAAACGCCCCTAATTACAAGGACAACTAATGAAATCAAGCACAATTCTAAAAGTATACTCTACAGTCATCCTTCTCTGATGGGCGGCCATCCTGATGGCGGTTCTCTCCCTTCCTTCCTCGATTATATGAAGATCTTCAGCACGGAGTTGGTTGTTGTCCTCGGGACAAGTCAAGATTCGGGCACTTTCCATGCCAATCTCCGCGGGCAGAACCGCTTCACTCCCATAGACCAGGCTGAAAGGAGTCTCATTAGTCCCTTCCCAAGGCGTGGTTTTGTACGACAAGAGGACCCCTCCAATCGGGCCTTCAGTCCTTGCACGATGGTGCGATTGGTTACCTCCACCTGGCCATTGCGTTGAGGATACGCCACTAAGGTGAAAACTTGCTCTATCCCGAGCTGGTCACACTGCTCCGTTAGCTTCCTTCCACTGAACTATCTTCCGCTGTCGGAGATTAGCCTCCTCGAGATTCCATAGCGGCTGATGATATTTTTCCCTATAAAGGTTGTGATGGCTGCTTCGGTGATTTTTGCCATAGCTTCGGCCTCAACCCACTTCAAGAAGTAGTCAATGGCCACTAGTAAGAATTGCTTTTGGGCAATGTTTCCGGAGAAAGGGCCGACGATGTCGAGTCCCCACTGATCGAAAGGACAGGTGAGGTCACGGACTACATAGCCTCTGCGGGCATTCTTTGCTGGATGGCGTGCTTCTGGCAGTTAATACATCCTCGAACTAGTTTCACGGCGTCTCCTTTCATTGTTGACTAGAAGAAGCCCGCGAGGAGTGCTTTCCTTGTTAGTGCCCGACTGTCGATGTGACTCCCACCGGTCCCTTCATGAATTTCTCGAAGGACATATTCTTTTTCTTCCATGGAAAGGCACGTAAAAGTGGTCCTGTGAAAGACCTTTTGAACAGGATCCCGTCCATCAGGATAAATCGATGAGCCCTCCGTAGAAGTTTTCGAGCCGAAACTTTATCTCCGGGCAGAAGCCGGCGGTGCAGGTATTGGTATATCTCGTACCTCCAACTTAGGGAATGTCTGGCCCAGGAATGCTCCGATCCTCAACCTGCCAGACGGTCAGAACCTTCCTCTTTTCCTCGAGTGACCCGATAGCACTTGCCTACTTAGCCATTTGATCTATTTTTTCGTTTTTGGCTCGGGTGATTAGGACGATCTTGAGTTCCTCGAAGCTTCCTTTGATTTCCTCGAAGGCCTTGACATAGTTTTCCAAGTTTTCCCCATTGAGTGCGAAGTTCCCTTCCAACTATTGGACGACTAGCTGAGAGTCCGAGTGTATTGTTGAATGGGTGATTCCCATCCTTTGGGCCGCTCGAAGCCCTGCTAGCAGCGCCTCGTACTCTGTTTCATTGTTAGATGCATTGTAGTCTACGAATACTATTCTGACTCCGTTTCATGATTTGCAAGAAGAGCCGTCTACAATAATTTTCCACGGGAAAATCCCCGACCATTTCCACCATGAAATCCGGCAATGCCTGGGCTTTAATGGCTGCACGAGGCCTGTACTGGATGTCGTATTCCCCTAATTCTGTGTCGCCCACTTGAATGCTCTCCCCGAGATATCAGGCCGAGTGGCAATCTTCCCGATTGGGTGATTGGTCAACACCACGATGGGGTGTGATATAGGGCTGTAGTTTCCTGGCTGTGATAAGCAGGGCTAATAACAACTTTTCACAATTTGAGTACCTTGTTTCCGCACCCTTCAGAATGTGAATTACGAAATAGATCGTCTTCTGTACTCTTTCTTCCTCCCGGACTAGCACGAAACTTATTGCCCGAGGGGATGCCGCCAAATAGACTATCAGCTCTTCCCCCGGCAGAGGCTTGTTGAGCACGGGCAGCTCCTTCAGGTACTCCTTTAGACCTTGAAACGTCTTCTTGCATTCGACTGTCCACTCGAAATTCTGGAGTTTGCGTAATGTTTTGAAGAAAAGCAGGATCCGATCTGCAGATCGGGAAAACGTGAAAGAGCTATTATCCGACCCGTCAGCCTTTGTACCTCATTCAGGCTTCGGGGGGATGTCATGTCCATCAAGGCTTTAACCTTTTCAGGGTTGGCCTCGATCCCCCTTCTTGTCACCATGTATCCCAGGAATTTTCTCGAGCAGACCCTGAAGGTACATTAACTCGGGTTCATCTTAAGGTTGTATCATTGAGCGGTCGAGAGTGTTTCCTGTACATCGGCTAAGAAGAAGCAGCTTTGCTCTCGAGACTTGATTAAGATGTCGTCCTCTTAAACTTCCACATTCCTTTCTATTTGGTCCTTGAAGACTTTGTCCATCAACCTCTGGTACGTGGCACCGGCGTTTTTCAGTCCGAAGGGCATGACAGTGTAGCAAAAGGTCTCTCCAGCAATTATGAAACATGTCTTCTCTTGGTCTTCTTTAGCTAGTATAATCTGATTATATTCCTGAAATGCGTCGAGAAAGTAGAGCAGTTCATGTCCCGAGGTGGAGTCAACCAATTGATGTATTCAGGATAATGGGTAGCAGTCCGTCGGGCAGGCTTCATTCATGTTCCGGTAGTCCATGCACATTCGCCATTTCCCCGAAGACTTCGGGACCAGCACCACGTTGGAGAGCCGTGTGGGGAATTGAACTTCTCTGATATGTCCTGCATCCAATAATTCCTCCACCTGGCGTCGAGCTTCTGCATCTTTCTCCAGACTAGGATGCCTTCTCTTTGAAAAATAGGTCGGGTGGTTCGGGACACATTCAGTTTGTCTTCACTGCTCTTCTTCTTGGCATCCTCTTTCTGGCCTTGGAGGATTTGATCTCCACCCCAAACCTCTTCCATGTAGCATTTTCGAGCCATTTTGCGGTCCCCTAGGACCTCTCCTACTTTATCTTCCACGGGGAACTTGATTTTCTGATGTAGTGCCGAGACAATAGCCATGATAGAGGTCAAGGCTGTGGCGACCCTCACTTTCTAATACTAATTGTGGCGGATTTTCGCAACGTGAGTCGCGGAAGACCCGTCTAACAAAAATTTTTTTCGAAAATAAAATATATTACTGCAAAATCAGTCTACATTGCCATCACTATACACGGGCCGTAGCCCCAAAATGACAAAACGACAAAATCATTTTTACAAATATACTTAGGCTCAAGAAAATTTCTTAAGCCTCATTACACAAATTAATTTCAAGCTTTACCATGTTATTGTTATCTGAGAATAACTTTGCTATCCTAAACTCCTTTTTACTATTTAATTTCCTTTTCCGAAACTTCTAATTCGATTTGAAAATCATTGCAAAATTTCCGAATTAATAATCCGAAACTTTCTAATTTAAATATTCACACTACCAGATTATATTGGTAATCCCGTACTAAATTTTACGGTTATTACATCCTCCCCCTTAAAGAATTTCGCTCCGAAATTCGTCGGTCGGTATGACTCGTGGTTCAATTCTCCCTAACGCATTGATCTATTGATACCACCGTTGGTATCTTCATACGGTAGGAGTTATTCCCACCACGTTTCCACTGCGCAATTCTAATATCCCAACACTTAAGATAAATTTCTATCCCTCAGTGATAGGATTTATTTTTACCTATGTCAGGCAACTAGCCGACACATCCAAATGTGTTGCTCAAACTTTGAAGATCAAATTGATGGGAAAAGGGCAGTACAAATAACGTACCCATGTGCCTGCGCTAAAGGCGTGGGCCATGGCCATCCCTAAGTGCACCTGTTGACCTCGCTGCATCTTGACTAAGTAGAACAAATCGCGAAGGCCAATCGCGCCGTGCGAGTCGCCCCTTGGTGTGGGCGAGGTCGGCAGCAGACGGTGGATGTAGCAGCGCATGCCTGGGCTCCTGAGCGAAGACGCCTTTGAGGTCTTTACGCTAAAGTTGGGTTCGCCGGGCCTTGCGAGTTCAGCCCAACAGGCCTGGCGCTCCGTCGGATTATCAAGATAGTCCTTGTAGTGCACATCTGGAAACGGCCCGACGCGCCCGAAAAATGGTATCGGCACTCCAAGAGCACGGCAAAAATCTTCGACATCCATTGTTCTCCCCTCATTAATGCCCGGAACGTGACTCCGTTATGCCCGTATTCCTCGAGGGAGAAGGTGGAGAGGAACTCCAGGGTCAACTCCTTGTACGATGGCTCGTCAATGTGGAAGAATTCGAGCCATCCACTGAGTGATACATACTCGGCCACTTGCTGGTCGATGTGATGCTTCGCCAGCGTGTCGTGGTCAATCTTATCCGTTGGAATGAACTGCATGTCCTTTAGCCGATTATATCTGGCCTGCTGCATCTCATCGTCAAACTGCTTCATAGAGGCTAGCAGTGACGTTGCGCCCGGGCATCGCCGTTGACGTACCGGCGACCCCGAAGCTTGATTACGTAATGTAGCTGAGCGGCTTCGACCCATAGTACCTAGAAATCCATATGTGAGTTGCGAGAAGAAGATAATCAACACATCTTGACTCGACCAACGTAGCAACAAAACAGACATTTCTTAAACAAGAATCATATGAAAAGTTCAATGTGGCATTTTGTCAAACACATAATAGACAAGCTAAAATACTCTCTTTAATCTCAAAATCGGTCAACCAATCACACTCTTCGACTTCAAACGATTAATCAACGCTAAATAAACAACTAAAGGCTACCAATTTCGTCAATATTTCCCAAAATCCCTAAATTTCGACATTAGAGTTTATCATCCCAAATTGAAAATATATGGACGAAAAAGAGCAAATCCACTGTGTTCACAGCATAAATCTAACCACGAAAGAGCAATAACAACAGCAAATTCGAACTAGTCTCGGAAATCGCCCCTAATTCGAAAGTTAGGGTGAAAGAAAATTCATACCTATTGATTTTACTGAATTTAAAGATGGGTACGATTTCGTTCGTGTGTTTCGCCGGGTTAGGCGACGTGCAGAGGTGCGGCGATCGGTGGTGGTCGAAGAGGTGGTGGGTTCGTGAGGGAGAGAGAGAAGAAAAGAAATAGGGAAAAGAAGAGAAAGAGGGAAAAAGAAAGAGGGAGAGAAGGTATAAGTTGCAAGAGTCACGGTCGTGAATGTCGATTCACAGGCTGTGAATCAGTGGGCTCCTTACGCACATGTCACGGCCGTGACAATTTTTTTTTTTGTATTTTTTTATTATTATTATTTTTATGTATTTTTTATTTTTTTATTTTTATTTTTATTTTTATTAATTTATTCATATATTTTTATTTTTTTTAAGCAGCCCGTGAGTGTCATTGCCGTGAATACTTGTTCACCAAGCCGTGACGCGGGGCAGTGTGCATATAGATTGCCAAGTTCACGGCCGTGAGTGGTAAGGTCTCAGGCCGTGAACGTGCGGAGTGTACTGTCCATCCCAAGTCACGGCCGTGACTTATGAGTCATGGGCCGTGACTCCTCTTTTCTCTCTTTTTTTTTTGTTTCTTGTTTATATATATAATTTATAAATATGAAAACCGTAAGAGTCACGGCCGTGAGGTGTTTGTCTCTGGTCGTGACATGCGGCAGTAAGAACCTCTTGGCTAAGTCACGGCCGTGACGTCCTAAGTCGTAGGCCGTGATGTTCGGCAGTGCACGAAAAGAACTAGTCACGGCCGTGAGTTCTTTAAGAACGTGGCCGTGACCCTTTTTTTTGTATGAATTAATATTATTATTAATAATATCATTATATATATATTTTTATTTTTTTATTTTTTTTACTAAGATTAACACGTAATCGACGAGTTTTTCGAGAACGATTGGCACGAGGAAAATTTTGATAATCGACAAAGAAAATATCACTTTCTCTCGCGGTGCCGAATCCTCAAGTTAAGAATTCGTCTGTATCATTTAATGGATTTGCCGGGTATGATAATGATGTTTTTGTTCCCTTCATGCCTATAAATAGACATTGCTCGAACAACACAACAACACCATTTATCATAATCACACATCTTCAGAAATTTCATTTCGACATTCTGAGCTTATCTAACCACTATGAATTGGGGACATCAGCAAGGCCATGAGAATGAGAGTGAAGAATATGCGAGGATTCGACGTAATTTAGATATGCTATCATTCTACCTTTCTCTTCTTCTGGGTTTGTTCGCAGTTTTACTAGCTTTCGTGTGTTGGGTTCTCACAAGGTGTACTTGTGAGTAACTGCCCTTATGAAGCAAGAAAAACTATTGTTCCGTCTTTTGTGTTATTCGCAGTTTTAATTGCTTTTTGCGTTGGACCCTCACACGTTGTAATGGTATGTAACCATCCTTTATGAAGTAAAACTATCGTTCCTATCTCGTCTCTTGATTCTGCATTGTGAATTTCGCACTTTGATAGATTATCGACGAAAACTTGTGAAAATCGTAAGCAAACACCGCGATATAAGATCAGGTTGTGAAAGCAAAGACCCTCCCTCAATATTCGCAGTTTTTTTAATTATTATTAGTATTATTATTATTATTATTATTATTATTATTATTTTTTATCTAATGCCTAAAACATAAACGAAAATACCTGGGTTGCCTCCCAAGAAGCGCTTCTTTTAACGTCTTAGCCGGACGTACATCTTGTGCTCTTATGATGGCTGAAAGTCGAGGTATAATACCTCCTTGTCGCTCAAGTCTTCCTCGCCTCCATGGTAATGCTTCAAGCCATGTCCGTTCACCTTGAAAGTACCCTGCTCCATACCTGAAATCTCAACAGTACCGTATGGGAAAACACGAATGACAGTGAACGGTCCCGACCAACGTGATCTAAGTTTGCCGGGAAAAAGCCTAAGTCGAGAATTAAAGAGGAGGAATTGGTCCCCTTCCTGAAATTCTCGTTTATGCCTAATTTTGCTGTCATGGTAGGCTTTCGAGCGCTCCTTATACATCCTAGCGTTATCATAAGCTGATAAACGCCACTCGTCTAGCTCATTAATTTGGAGTGCCGCTTTTTGCCGGCTTCCCCCAAATCCATGTTCAATGACTTGATTGCCCAATAGGCTTTATGCTCGATTTCTACGGGGAGGTGGCATGCCTTCCCGTAGACCAATCTATACGGTGTAGTGCCTATTGGTGTCTTATAAGCAGTCCTATATGCCCACAGTGCATCATTAAGCTTATTCGCCCACTCCTTATGGTTCCCGTCTATAGTTTTCTCTAGGATACGTTTTAACTCGCTCTTCACTGCTTCTACCTGACCGCTAGCCTGAGGGTGATACGGTGTAGATAAGCTGTGTCTAACACCATAACACTCTAATGTACGTGCAAATTGGGTGTTGCAGAAATGTGTACCCCTGTCGCTAATTATGCATCTAGGTGCCCCAAATCGTGAAAATAATGTTCGCAAAAATCTAATGACCACCCTAGCATCATTTGTGGGCAAAGCTTGCGCCTCGGCCCACTTGGATACATAGTCTACCGCAACCAGAATGTACTTATTGTTATACGAGCTACGAAACGGACCCATGAAGTCTATACCCCAAACATAAAAAATCTCACAAACTAAAGTTTTGAGGCATTTCATCGTGTCTCGAGATATTACTTGCGTGTTAACATTGATCACAAATGTCAACGTACCTTTGGGCGTCTTTGAAAATCGTAGGCCAGTAGAAACCGCTTTCCAGTACCTTTTGAGCGGTTCGGTTGGCTGCATAATGCCCTCCAGTTGGTCCGCTATGGCAGTGACCGAGAATCTTTGTCGTCTCGGGAGAAGCAACGTGTAATACCCGATTCCCGTGAGTAAGCCAGCCAATAAATCTGCATGCACAACTTATGTGTTAATATTATTTGCAAGTTATGTGGTTATGGGAATATGTGCTTATGCGTTAGAAAATATCTTGACTTAGGAGAAACTCGATATGTATAAAGGTGAGGAGTTGAGAATTTCGAAAGAGACATAAGAATTTTGAAAGAGTAGTCCTTCGAAATTAGTGATATTTGAATGAGAGGAAGATAGTTTTGAGTAAGTAGGTTTCGGAATTAGGATGTGGCGAAAAGAGAATTTCGAAACACTAATATCGAAACTTAGGGTTTCTTTTTGGATAATTTCGAAATCTTAGGATATTGATGGGTAAGGAAGTTCGAATTATTTGTGGATAAAAGTTCGAGACTTTGTTGTTAGAGAGAATTTCGAAACGTGATATATATTTCGAATTCTTAAGGAAGTTGGAATTTAGAAGTTCGAAATCCTTGGGAGAGATTTCGAAATCCTCTAAGATAAATTTTGAAATTCTATTATAAAAGATTAACAAAAGGACAATATTTAATTAAGAGCTACCACTTGGTTTAATGGATTAGGTAAATGTCTTTATCATTGAACTTATTACACGATTAAGAGTGGGATGAGTCCAAACTTTCAAAACTAAAAGTAAAGTTAGAAAGCAACCTAAAACTAAAGTAATAACAATAATTGAAAGCTTTATGATAACAACATAGAAAGAAAGAATTCATTAGACGAAATTGTCAAGGAGCAAGTTTAGAAAGGAGGCGAAGAACTCAAATAGTATCCATAACGCAGCTTGGATTTGGTAAGGGTTCTTGCTATAATTTTTATATTTCTAATTAGGTTTCGGCTTGTTTAAGAGTTATTAAGCATGGAAATCACATAAGCTTATGTTCTTTAGGATTTTTAATTTTTGAAAAGGATGAACATCATTTAGTGTTCATATGATATTCATCTTGTTCTTGGTAAATCATGTTTTGATCGAAAGATTTAACAAGTTCGAAACTCAAATAGTGTTTTTATAAGGTTTTAAAAGTTAGGTTCTTGTAAGAAAGAACTTCGAAATAATTGTGTAAATTAGGAGAATTTCGAAATTGGAGTAGGGTTAGTACTTAAGAATTTCGAAATGAAGTTCGAAATAGAATTTCGAAATGGATTCTATGGAGTTCGAAATTCATTTCGAAACTAAGTTTCGAAATTATTGAGAAATTCGAAATGAGAAATCCGAAATAGGGATGGAGGATTTCGAAGTTTATTTCGAAATTTTATTTCAAAATTCTTAGGAATTTCGAGATAGAATTTCGAAATGGGTGAGAAATGTGTTTCGAAATTCTTGAGAATTTCGAAATGGGATTTCGAAATAGGTCTTGTTAAGTTCGAAACTCATTTCGAAAATGAGTTTCGAAATTCTACCTTGGGGCAAATCTGAGTTAGGACTTTTTGAGGGCTTAAAATTAATTTGGAGCCAAGGAGAATCTCGAAACTAGAATTTCGAAACCTACCAAGGTTTCGAAATTAAGTTTCGAAAAAAACATCACTTTCGAATCGAAATTAGGTGTGGATTTCAAATAGTAATTTCCAAATTGTCAAAGTTCGAAACTTATATCATTTTAAAGGTAATGATTTCGAACCTAGTTCAAATAAGAAGTTCGAAACATTTTTATAACTTGGTATGATATTAGAAACTTTGGAATTTTGAAATTCATGAAAATCGAAACTAGGGTTTTCAAATTATGATAATTTCGAAACTAGTCCAAGTTCAAAACAACTTTCAAAAAAACCCTAATTATATAATTAGACCAACATATACTAACCTTATAACGTTTTTATATTTAAGGTTCGAGGGTTAGGCGACTTACGCTAAGCTAAGTAACTAAGGATACCAGGTAAGTGGGAATTTCACCTACGACACATAAATTGATTGATATGTGTTATGTTACGTGACTAATTGCTTCGATGAATACGTGCAATGTGAATTATTTGTTACATGCGACTGCTTGGAAATTATTATTATTTGTCCCATTATTCATGCAGCATGATCATGTGCACGCACGAATTATATTGAGTATTTTGAGGGATGAGCGTGCATTGTATTACTCGAGTTGAAAGCGAGTTATATTTGATGTAGATAAATGAGAATATAGCTACTTCTACAAAGGCACCATGGAGGGATATAAACCGTCGAATATATTTACCTAAATTATTTAGGTAATGGGAAGGCACATGGTATAAACCAGAGTGCCAGGAAGTAACGTGATAGAGGGGCGACCTGGTGAATGATAAAACTTGAGATAAACCCTAGTTTTATCCTAGCCAGAGTGGGCCGACTATCGTATTTTTATCCGTATAGGATTGAGCTCATGATATGATGGTGCGGTTAGTAAGTAGCTAAGGGCCCTGATAGATGAGAAAAGAATGAGAATGACGTGAGAATACGAGTATTAGAAAGCATTGGCGCGAATGCCTTTGCTATTTTGGCACGTGCATACATGCATATTTCCACTTACTGAGCTTTATAGCTCATCCCATGTTTTTATGTGTTGTAGACGCAGTGAACACGGTATGTGAACGTTTAGATGGCGAGGCTGGTCCTTCTGGAACTTCTGGTGACTTTTGAGGGTGGTGTGTACATGGATGCGACCTGTGCGGCGGGTGTTATGTTTAACTGTTGTGTGTTTTTGTAAAATACGAATGTATTGTATGTAAGGTTTGAACAATATTTGTATTGTAAAATAGCAGTGTGTGGTTAGTTATGTAAAATGAAAAAATTTTATCAGCATTTTTATATGTAATATATTGTATATGTTCTTTAGTCACGAGAAAATAGTAGTAGATGGTGGGGCGTCACAGGTTGGTATCATTGCTTCGGAGGTAGTTTCTGTAGACTGTCCATGTACACACACTCAAAAGCGCGAAGACAGCCTTGCTCGTAAGTTATGTGATATTATGAATTTCTTGCATTGAATAATTTATTGGCCTTAGGGACTGTTAGGGTAAGAGATACAACATGGTTAGAACCAGAGGAGAAGGCAGCGTAGTAAACCACCATGATGGCGAAAATGTAAACCCGACTGACAATGGATTAAGGAATTGATCCTTCAGCAGTCTCAACAGATTCAGGAATTGATCCAACAGCGAAACTCTGAGGGGTCAAGGAACAATGAAATCTCTCAGGCTGATCGGGTTGAAGCAGTGGGTGAAAGATTTCGCAAACTGAACCCACCGACATTTGAGGATGCTATTGATCCAACATTTGCTGAGGATTGGCTCAGAACATTAGAGAGTATGTTCCAATACAGCAGAGTTCCTGAGAATGAGAAAGTTTTGTGTGCTGCATTTCTACTGCGAGGAAGTGCGGGGCACTGGTGGGATACCATTTTGGCGATCGAGGATCCAATCAATATGAGTTGGGAACGTTTTAAGGAGTTGTTCAGGAACAAATACTTTACTGCACCTGCTCGAGCTCAGCGCATGAACGAGTTCATTAATCTCAAGCAAGGGGCGATGACTGTGGCTGAGTATATCAGAAAATTTGAGCAGCTGTCAAGGTTCGCGACACATATGGTGAGCACTGATGCTCTGAAGGTCGAACGATTCCTCGAGGGTCTAAAGCCGGAGTTGTATCGCGACGTTAATATGGCTGGATTACAAGGGATTTTATATGCTCAAGTGGCTGAGCGTGCAATGGTGGCAGAACAAGCTGAAACACGAATTATTCGTGCTCAGGAGGCACCATGTAGATAAATGAGAATATAGCTACTTCTACAAAGGCACCATGGAGGGATATAAACCGTCAAATATATTTACCTAAATTATTTAGGTAATGGGAAGGCACATGGTATAAACCAGAGTGCCAGGAAAGTAACGTGATAGAGGGGCGACCTGGTGAATGATAAAACTTGAGATAAACCCTAGTTTTATCCTAGCCAGAGTGGACCGACTATCGTATTTTTATCCGTATAGGATTGAGCTCATGATATGATGGTGCGGTTAGTAAGTAGCTAAGGGCCCTAATAGATGAGAAAAGAATGAGAATGACGTGAGAATACGAGTATTAGAAAGCATTGGCGCAGATGCCTTTGCTATTTTGGCGTCGTGCAATCTTAGAGAAGTCCTTAATGAACCTACGATAAAACCAAACATGTCCTAGAAAACTCCTAATTGACCTCACGTTCGTTGGTACAGGTAATTTTTCTATACCTCTCGAACCATGAAGTGGCACTTTTCCCAATTAAGTGCGAAGTTCGTATCCTCGCAACGTGCGAGTACGAGCTTCAAATTAGCAAGACGAACATCGAATGACGACCCAAACACAGAAAAATCATCCATAAACACCTCCATTACCTCGCCTACCAACTCGTAGAATATAGCCATCATACAGCGTTGAAATGTGGCTGGAGCATTGCACAGACCAAATGGCATCCTTCTGTACGCAAATGTACCGAAGGGGCAGGTGAATGTGGTCTTCTCCTGGTCCTCGGGTGCAATAAGGATCTATAGGTATCCTGATAAACCATCAAGAAAGCAATAAAATGAGTGACCAGATAATTTTTCTAACATTTGGTCGATAAATGGTAAGGGAAAATGGTCCTTTCTCGTGGCATCGTTCTTGTTGTTGGTGACGACCGTCATGCCTCCCTTCTTCGGAACCACTTGGACCGGACTTACCCAAGCACTATCTGAAATGGGGTAAATCATCCCTGCGTCAAGCAACTTAATCACCTCCTTCTTCAGGACATCCTTCATATTGGGGTTAAGTCGCCTATGACGTTGCACGACCGGCTTGAACTCGTCCTCCATCAAAATCTAGTGCGTACAGTAGCTCAGACTGATTCCCCTGATGTCGGATATCTTCCACGCTATTGCCCTCTTGTGGGCTCTCAACACGTCCAAGAGCTGGTCCTTCTGTCCGTCGTCGGGGCTCGATGAGATGATGACTAGTAGCCCCCCGTTGCTGCCAAGGAACGCGTACTCGAGGTGATCAGGCAGCGGCTTCAACTCTAGGACCGGTGGCTCCTCGACCGAGCTCTTTTCCTTGTCCTCTTCGCTGCTCTCGTCGATGGCTATGATAGGCTCGTCTACTTCCTCCCCACACTCATCGATCGCCATAATCATTCTAGTGTCCTCCTCGCTCGAAACCTGTGATAGACCTTGCACAGAAAAGAGAAAATCGTGCTCAAAGGCATCTAAGTAATAACACTTATCATCATGCTAATTACTTTTCTTCATCGATTCAGCCATATTGAACATAACTTTCTCGCCATCTACCGTCAGAGTCAACGTCCCATTCCTAACATCTATCATAGTCTCGCCTGTAGCTAAGAATGGTCTACCTAGGATCAATGGAACATTATCATCCTCCTCCATATCTAAGATACAAAATCGGCGGGAATCACGAATTTACCTACCTTAACTAGGACATCCTCGATAACTCGAGGGTATTTTAACGATCTATCCGCTAATTGATGGTTCATCCTAGTGGGTCGTGGTTCACCTAATCCTAAGCACTTAGACATGGAATATGGCATTAAATTTATACTAGCTCCTAAATCGGCTAAAGCACGATCAACTACTAAATCGCCTATAAGACAGGGAATAGTAAAACTCCTTGTGTCTTTTAGCTTCTTCGGCATCTTGTTCTGGAGTATCGCCCAGTATTCTCCTCGTAGGCATACTGTAGACATGTGCTCGAGCTTCCGTCGAATAGTGAACAAGTCCTTCAGGAACTTAGCAAAACTAGGCGTCTGCGAAATAGCTTCAACAAACGGTAAGTTAATATGTAATTCCTTACACATGTTCATAAATTTACCGAACTGCACCTCATCTTTGTCTTTCTTCAACCGAGCTGGGTAAGGGATCTTCGGCTGGTACGGCTTCACCGGTGGTCGCACAATCTCCTTTGCCTTTTCTCTTTGAGACTCGACCTTTTCCTTTTCAGCTTCGGCCTTCTCAACATCGTCGCCTTTGCTTACTGTCAGGACCCGTCGTCCCGTCCTTGTAATTACGTTCTAATCCTAAGTGCCTAACGTTTTGTTATCGTGCGAAAGCGTAAAGTGCGAATATAAATTTTCATTTTTGAAACGCGTGCGGAAGTCTTATACACAAGTCAAAAGAATGCTCTAAATCGTTTGACATTTCATCATGCTCCTATCTATACAAAACACAAGTGCGTGTGTGTAAATATATGCAGCAAAAGCTCCCTATGCGCCCGGCCTTCACAGGTCGTCATCCATACACACACCTCCACCTCAAAAGCAGCCGGATAGCTTCAAAAGATTGGCCTTGCGTAAAAAATCAGATCACGTACCGTGATCGTCAGTACCTACAACACGTAACATAAACAATGAGCCACCGAGGCTCAGTAAGCAGAAATTATGCATGTATGCACGTGTCCTAACGAACGACAATCCACGCCGTCGTTTTCTAACGCTCATACTCTTTTTCTTATACTCGTACTCTTTTTCTCATACTCTTACTTCATACGGGCCCTCGGCTTTCAATCCCACTATGCGCCATCTTATAGAGATCTCAAGTGTGGAGGTTCACACACTAGAAGGTCACCCGAAGGAATCTTCCCTTACCCAGTGTGGCCTCCACGCGAGCGCTTCTCACTGGTAGCCAACACCGAGGCCACCAACCACGAAGGTCACCCGAAGGAATCTTTCCTTACTCAGCGTGTGCCCCGGGCCGCATCCTCCAGGTTGCATCTCCCGCATACGGGGTATTTCCCCCAGCCTCTTATACAGGCCTTATAGCTTCATTCGCCTTACTGACTGCATAGGGGAAGCCGTGACTCTTCATTCGAGTCGACACAGACGCCAATATCGGCGAGTATACATCGCACACAGGCGAACTTACGCACGCTCATACCTCGCGTCTTATACACTACGCATGCGTGCAAATGCTCATGATATGCTATGTACATATTCAAATCATGCCATCATGCACATAATTTAATCGTATCATACGTACACATTTCATACAAAATTCACGAGCACGTAATTCACATAGTTGGACGCAGGCAAGTTATGTGTCGTAGTTGAATTTCTACTTACTTGTAGTCCAAGCTAATCTAGCGTACTGCCCCGTGAACCTCCTAAGGTGCGACCTTCTAAAATGAAAGGGTTATGATGTTAGTACCTTTGCTTTCCTCAGCTAATTTGTCGAAGTAATAATTTTCGCCATACTTTGTTATTTAAGCTTTGTATAAATTCCCTGGATCTCACATCTCCCGATTTGCCTTGTTAATTTTTTCCCAAGTCAATCGATTTCTATACCGTATTATATTAAAGTAAAGTTCTCGGCCCTTTAATAAATTTCTAAGTTAGAGAATTTAAATTTCTTTTGTGAAAGGCTCGGCATTAAATATATATATATATATATATATATATATATATATATATGAAAACTCGATATGGAATAAATCTCGGCCTGGGTGGAAAATCTCGGTATGTTACTCGACATTGTATTTCGACATTTGAAACAGAAAATGTCGATATGAATTTTAACATAAATCTCGTTATCATTGTCGAGGTAGATCTCGACATGTAAGCTCGACATCTTCTCTAATATTTCAATATTCGCTTTATCATTTCGACATTTAATAAATCTCGATATATATACACAATGGTAAATCTCGATGTATTAAGTCGACATCTTATCTATCACTCGACATTTTTCATTAGCTCTCGACTTTGTCCTCTATCTCGACATTTTATCCAGTTCGACATTCGTTTCGACATTTATACCGGTTTCTTTGAACTCGACATTTTATCCAGTTCGACATTCGTTTCGACATTTATACCGGTTTCTTTGAACTCGACATTTTATCCAGTTCGACATTCGTTTCGACACTTATACCGTTTCTTTGAACTCGACATTTTATCCAAATAAAAGGACTCGACATTGATCTCGACTTTAATATCGACATTTACCTCGACATTTTTGTTCCTTTTTATCTCGATATTCTATTCATTCGAATAATAAATCTCGGCACTTACTACATCTCGATATTTAACTCGACTTCTATCCTTATCATTTCGACATTGTACCTCGACATATATTATAAGTGAATCTCGACATTTATACAATGGAAATCTCGATATGATAATTCGACATCTTAGCTAACATTCGACATTGTGCCTCGACATTTACCATAAACTCTCATCTTCATCCCGTCGAAATCAGATTCATAGCTTATTCTACCCAGAAATTATAAGTTCTAAATCTCTCTTCTACCTTTAGAACATTCAACACGAATTTATGGTCCCCTCGTCTCAGAAATCTTCTAGTCCTAAACATGTTTAACTAAATAATCTTGGTAAAAGATGTCGAACTAGTTTAGGGAGTTAGCTTTACTTACTAGCTTCGATCTTCAATCTTCTTAGGATGTTCTTTGAGTGAAATTCCTCTCGGCTCCTTCCTTTTCTTTCTTTCTTTTTCGTTAGTTTTTAGATGTAGTAAAGAGTTTTAGATGTGAGTTAAGTAGTTTTAAGTCAAAAAGGGTCATGTTGATAGGACTCCAAAGCGTGGGATTTCCTTATATTAAGGAGGACTTGTCTCCCATGTTGATATTTTACAATTTGGGCCTATTATTGAGTTCTAGCCCATAAATTTTGAATATTCATAGTCCAATACTAATTCAATTCCAAGCCCAACTTAGGGGCCATAATGAGCACGAAATCTTGGGTACGTAATTGCACATAATTCTCGTAGCATTCACGGGCATAAAATTCATAACATCACAAGAGCATATAACATATACGTAATTAACACAAAATCACGCAAGTCATATACATAATTTATTGGCCGACCTAATTTGCGGGGACTGGGGTCCTACATCCTCCCCCCCTTAAGGAGGATTTCGCCCTCGAAATCAGCCCGTATGGAACAGTTCGGGGTAACGAGTTCTCATCTCGTCCTCCCGTTCCCATGTGGCTTCTTCGTGGATTGGTTCCGCCACAGTACTTTCACTAAGGGAATATCCTTATTCCTAAGTCTCTTGGTCTCGTACATCAATATCTCCACCGGAATCTCTTCGTAACTCAGATCCGGCTTCAATTGTTGATGTAGGGACTCGTTTCCTAGAACGTTATTCGGGTCGGCTATGTACTTGCGTAGTGTCGAGACGTGGAACACGTCATGCACTTGCGATAATGACGCTGGTAGCTCTAATTGGTATGCTACCTCACCAACCCTTTTTACTATTCTGAATGGTCCTATGTACCTAGGACTCAGCTTCCCTTTCTTCCCGAATCTTTTCACGCCCTTCACCGGCGATACTTTTACGAACACCATATCGCCTTCCTCAAATTCCAATGGTCGACGTCTTCGGTCAGCGTAGCTTTTCTGTCGACTCTGTGCCGTTCGCATTCTTTCTCGTATGGTAGTGATAGCTTCCGTCATTTCTCGTACGATATCCGGACCTAACATTGCTCGTTCACCAACCTCGTCCCAATGTACTGGGGATCTGCACCTACGCCCATATAGCGCTTCGTACGGGGCCATCCCAATGGTGACGTGGTAGCTATTGTTGTACGAGAACTCGATCAGTGGGAGGTACCTACTCCAATTCCCCTTGAAATTAAGTACACACGCTCGGAGCATGTCCTCCAGTGTCTGAATTGTTCGCTCGGATTGACCGTCCGTCTGCGGATGGTAGGCGGTACTAAAAGATAGCTTCGTTCCCATCGCCTTTTGCAAGCTCGTCCAGAATTTCGACAGAAATCTGGAGTGGCGATCCGAGACTATAGATGATGGAACGCCGTGCAGTCGTACTATCTCTTGAATGTACAGCTCTGCGTATCGTTCCATGGAAAAGGTCGTGCTAATGGGTAGGAAATGGGCAGATTTGGTTAATCGATCGACGATCACCCAAATTGCGTCGTGCCTTTTGGCGTTCTTCGGTAGCCCTACTACGAAATCCATGGTAATGTTATCCCATTTCCATTCCGGAATGAGTAACGGTTGTAGAGTTCTCGCCGGCCTTTGATGCTCGGCTTTTATCTGCTGACACGTCAGACATTGACTTACGAAAGTTGCAATGTCCTTCTTCATGCCTGGCCACCAGTAATTTTCCTTTAAGTCTCTGTACATCTTCGTTGCTCCGGGATGTACTGAGTATGCAGTGGCATGTGCTTCCACCATTATCGTTCTTCGTAGTTCAGCATCTTCTGGCACGTATAGTCAATCCTTGAAGTACAGCCTTCCATCTTCCCGTATTATGAAATCTCCTGTTGGTTGTTCCGGTTGCGCTCCTTTGATTTTCGTGTAGAGCTCGTCTACTCCTTGCGCTGTCTTAATTTGCTCTAGTAATGTCGGTTGAAAAATTAAGGCTGCTAGCTGCACCTCAACTTCGCCTAACCGTACGACTTCTACTTCTAGCAGTTGCAGTTCAGCACTCACTGCTTTTCGGCTTAAGGCATCGGCTACTACATTTGCCTTGCCTGGGTGGTAGTTGATTACGCAGTCGTAATCCTTAACTAATTCTAACCACCTCCTCTGCCTCATATTCAGCTCCTTTTGGGTAAAGAAGTACTTGAGGCTCTTGTGGTCCGTGTATATCTCACACCGCTCTCCATAGAGGTAATGCCTCCAAATCTTGAGAGCAAAGACCACTGCAGCCAATTCTAAGTCGTGCGTCGGGTAATTCTGCTCGTACTCTTTCAGTTGACGAGAAGCGTACGCTACTACATTCCCGTGCTGCATTAGTACGCATCCTAACCCGTTCTTCGACGCATCACTATACACCGTAAATCCTCCAGTTCCCGAAGGTATTGTGAGAACTGGGGCCGTCGTCAGCCGTTCTTTCAGCTCTTGGAAGCTTCGTTCGCATTCTGCGGTCCACTGGAACGGGGTATTCTTCCTAGTCAGCTTCGTCAGTGTAGACGCTATCCTTGAGAAGTCCTTGATGAACTTCCTATAGTATCCTGCCAGACCGAGGAAACTTCGTACTTCCGTCACGTTCGTCGGTCTGGGCCAATTGCTAATAGCATTTATCTTGTTCGGGTCTACGGAGATTCCTGCGCCGGATACTATATGCCCCAAGAAGGCGACTTGGTCAAGCCAGAATTCACACTTCTTGAACTTGGCGTATAGTTGCTTCTCCCGTAGTATACCCAGAACTACTCCCAGGTGTTCTTCATGTTCTTCCTTCGTCCTTGAATAGATTAGGATGTCATCAATGAAGAAGATGACGAACCTATCTAGGTACGGCTTGAACACCCGGTTCATTAAATCCATGAAAGCTGCTGGCGCGTTAGTCAGCTCGAATGGCATCACCAGAAACTCGTAGTGGCCATATCGGGTGCTAAAGGCCGTCTTCGGAACATCTTCCTTCCGAATCCTCAATTGATGATAGCCCGACCTTAAATCGATCTTGGAGAAAACCGTTGCGCCTTGTAGTTGGTCGAACAGATCGTCTATCCTAAGGAGTGGGTACTTGTTCTTGATCGTTAACTTGTTCAACTCCCTGTAATCGATGCATAGTCGCATGGACCCGTCTTTCTTCTTTACGAATAACACCGGCGCTCCCCAAGGGGAGAAACTCGGCTGTATGAACCCCTTCTGCAGGAGTTCATCGAGTTGATCCTTTAACTCCTTCATTTCTGTCGGTGCTAGCCGATATGGGGTTTTAGATACTGGTGCCGCTCCAGGTACCAGATCTATGGCGAATTCTATTTCTCGCTCGGGTGGTAGCCCCGGTAATTCCTCGGGAAATATGTCAGGGAAGTCCTTAACTACCGGCACTTCCTCGAATTTCGGAGAGAAGTCCTCTTCTGTTTTGATAGCGAACACCAGATAGGCTTCGCACCCTGATTTGATCAGTCGTTGGGCTTTTAACGCTGATATCTTAGAGGCGCTCGTCCCTTTGCTAGTTCCTACGAACCTAAGGGATTCATCTCCGTCCACATTGAACGTGACTATCTTGCGGTGGCAGTCTATGACAGCTCCGTACTTCGATAGCCAATCCATTCCAAGAATCACCTCATAATCATTCATAGGAATTATAATGAGGTCTATGGGCAGTTCCTTGTCTCCGACTACTATTGGGCAATCCCGTAAGACGTGGTTAGTTTGGGTGGGATTCCCGTTCGGAACTGTTACGCTGTACTCGCACTCAGCTCTATGAGGCGTGACTCCTATCCTCGTGACATACTTAGTGGATGCGAATGAGTGCGTCGCCCCCGAGTCGACTAAGATGCATGTGGGGGTTTGGTGAACGAGGAGGGTACCTGTCACTACGGCCGGGTTCTTTTCCGCTTCCTCGGAGGTTATAGTGTAGACCCGGGCCGGTACCCTTGGTGGTGCTGCTTGGTTTCCCACTTGGCTCCCGGATCCACCTTCCGGACATGCCCTCAGGTAATGGCCTGTCTTGCCACATTTGAAGCAGACAGCATTCTGGGAGTTGCAGACTCCCGGATGTCTCCGTGCGCACTTCGGGCATACGGGTAGATCCAGCTGGGGTCTACCCTGGTTGGGGTTGAACTGTGAGGGTGGTCCAGGTTGATTCTGGAGTCCCTGCTTCCCTTCCTTGGCAATGAATTGCCGCTTCGGACTGCCCCCGCTCCCTTGCGGCCCTTGTGCAAATTTGCGCTTTGCTTCTTGGGCGCGAGCAATCCTGGCCTCTGCCTGCTCCGCCACAAGCGCTCTCTCAGCCACTTGTGCATACGTGGCCCCTTGTACTCCTGCCATGCTTACATCCCGATACAGCTCGGGCTTCAACCCTTCCATGAACCGCTCGACCTTGAGCGCGCCCGTGCTAACCATATGAGCAGCAAACCTTGAAAGCTGCTCGAACTTCCTGATATACTCCGCCACTGTCATTGTCCCTTGGCGGAGGTTGATGAACTCATTCATCCGCTGGGCTCTGACCGGGGCGGTGTAATACTTTCCTCGAAAAATCTCCTTAAACCGATCCCAGCTCATCGTTAGTGGGTTTTCGATGGCTGAGACGGTGTCCCACCAGTGTCCGGCGCTCCCTCTCAGCAGGTAGGCAGCGCACATGACCTTCTCCGCCTCAGGGGTGCGGCTGTGCTGGAACATGTTCTCCAGCATCCTCAGCCAATCCTCGGCGGATGTGGGGTCTACAGCATCCTCAAACAGTGGGGGATTAAGCTTCCTGAACCTCTCCCCGATCATCTCAATTCGTTCGGGCGGGGGAGGTAAGTTGGCTGATTGCCCACCAGCGTTTTGCTGTTGGATCAGCTGTTGGATCTGGGCCGATTGCTGACGGACTAACTCCGTCAGCTGGAGGATGGTCGCGTCTCTATTATCTGTAGGGGTTGCCGTTTCCCTATTTGGTTCGGCATCCCTACTTCCCTCGCCTCTAATTCTAACCATTTTTCTTGATCTACCCTGTCAATTTCCTAAGGCCAATAAATCAAACCATACAAGCAATTCACATAACATAGTACTTACGAGCAAGGCCGCTTCAATGCTTTTGAGTGTGTGTGTATGGACAGTCTGCAGGACCTGTGACCGAAGCTCTGATACCACTCTGTCAGGACCCGTCGTCCCGTCCTTGTAATTACGTTCTAATCCTAAGTGCCTAACGTTTTGTTATCGTGCGAAAGCGTAAAGTGCGAATATATATATTTTCATTTTTGAAACGCGTGCGGAAGTCTTATACACAAGTCAAAAGAATGCTCTAAATCGTTTGACATTTCATCATGCTCCTATCTATACAAAACACAAGTGCGTGTGTGTAAATATATGCAGCAAAAGCTCCCTATGCGCCCGGCCTTCACAGGTCGTCATCCATACACACACCTCCACCTCAAAAGCAGCCGGATAGCTTCAAAAGATTGGCCTTGCGTAAAAAATCAGATCACGTACCGTGATCGTCAGTACCTACAACACGTAACATAAACAATGAGCCACCGAGGCTCAGTAAGCAGAAATTATGCATGTATCACGTGTCCAAACGAACGACAATCCACGCCGTCGTTTTCTAACGCTCATACTCTTTTTCTTATACTCGTACTCTTTTTCTCATACTCTTACTTCATACGGGCCCTCGGCTTTCAATCCCACTATGCGCCATCTTATAGAGATCTCAAGTGTGGAGGTTCACACACTAGAAGGTCACCCGAAGGAATCTTCCCTTACCCAGTGTGGCCTCCACGCGAGCGCTTCTCACTGGTAGCCAACACCGAGGCCACCAACCACGAAGGTCACCCGAAGGAATCTTTCCTTACTCAGCGTGTGCCCCGGGCCGCATCCTCCAGGTTGCATCTCCCGCATACGGGGTATTTCCCCCAGCCTCTTATACAGGCCTTATAGCTTCATTCGCCTTACTGACTGCATAGGGGAAGCCGTGACTCTTCATTCGAGTCGACACAGACGCCAATATCGGCGAGTATACATCGCAACAGGCGAACTTACGCACGCTCATACCTCGCGTCTTATACACTACGCATGCATGCAAATGCTCATGATATGCTATGTACATATTCAAATCATGCCATCATGCACATAATTTAATCGTATCATACGTACACATTTCATACAAAATTCACGAGCACGTAATTCACATAGTTGGACGCAGGCAAGTTACGTGTCGTAGTTGAATTTCTACTTACTTGTAGTCCAAGCTAATCTAGCGTACTGCCCCGTGAACCTCCTAAGGTGCGACCTTTTAAAATGAAAGGGTTATGATGTTAGTACCTTTGCTTTCCTCAGCTAATTTGTCGAAGTAATAATTTTCGTCATACTTTGTTATTTAAGCTTTGTATAAATTCCCTGGATCTCACATCTCTCGATTTGCCTTGTTAATTTTTTCCCAAGTCAGTCGATTTCTATACCGTATTATATTAAAGTAAAGTTCTCGGCCCTTTAATAAATTTCTAAGTTAGAGAATTTAAATTTCTTTTGTGAAAGGCTCGGCATTAAATATATATATATACATATATATATATATATATATGAAAACTCGATATGGAATAAATCTCGGCCTGGGTGGAAAATCTCGGTATGTTACTCGACATTGTATTTCGACATTTGAAACAGAAAATGTCGATATGAATTTTAACATAAATCTCGTCATCATTGTCGAGGTAGATCTCGACATGTAAGCTCGACATCTTCTCTAATATTTCAATATTCGCTTTATCATTTCGACATTTAATAAATCTCGATATATATACACAATGGTAAATCTCGATGTATTAAGTCGACATCTTATCTATCACTCGACATTTTTCATTAGCTCTCGACTTTGTCCTCTATCTCGACATTTTATCCAGTTCGACATTCGTTTCGACATTTATACCGGTTTCTTTGAACTCGACATTTTATCCAGTTCGACATTCGTTTCGACATTTATACCGGTTTCTTTGAACTCGACATTTTATCCAGTTCGACATTCGTTTCGACACTTATACCGGTTTCTTTGAACTCGACATTTTATCCAAATAAAAGGACTCGACATTGATCTCGACTTTAATATCGACATTTACCTCGACATTTTTGTTCCTTTTTATCTCGATATTCTATTCATTCGAATAATAAATCTCGGCACTTACTACATCTCGATATTTAACTCGACTTCTATCCTTATCATTTCGACATTGTACCTCGACATATATTATAAGTGAATCTCGACATTTATACAATGGAAATCTCGATATGATAATTCGACATCTTAGCTAACATTCGACATTGTGCCTCGACATTTACCATAAACTCTCATCTTCATCCCGTCGAAATCAGATTCATAGCTTATTCTACCCAGAAATTATAAGTTCTAAATCTCTCTTCTACCTTTAGAACATTCAACACGAATTTATGGTCCCCTCGTCTCAGAAATCTTCTAGTCCTAAACATGTTTAACTAAATAATCTTGGTAAAAGATGTCGAACTAGTTTAGGGAGTTAGCTTTACTTACTAGCTTCGATCTTCAATCTTCTTAGGATGTTCTTTGAGTGAAATTCCTCTCGGCTCCTTCCTTTTCTTTCTTTCTTTTTCGTTAGTTTTTAGATGTAGTAAAGAGTTTTAGATGTGAGTTAAGTAGTTTTAAGTCAAAAAGGGTCATGTTGATAGGACTCCAAAGCGTGGGATTTCCTTATATTAAGGAGGACTTGTCTCCCATGTTGATATTTTACAATTTGGGCCTATTATTGAGTTCTAGCCCATAAATTTTGAATATTCATAGTCCAATACTAATTCAATTCCAAGCCCAACTTAGGGGCCATAATGAGCACGAAATCTTGGGTACGTAATTGCACATAATTCTCGTAGCATTCACGGGCATAAAATTCATAACATCACAAGAGCATATAACATATACGTAATTAACACAAAATCACGCAAGTCATATACATAATTTATTGGCCGACCTAATTTGCGGGGACTGGGGTCCTACACTTACCTCCACTTCTGGCTCGTCGTGGACCTCGAAATTAGCCTTCTCAGTTGTTTTCTTTTTGGGAGGCACTTCTTGCAATTCTCTCCCGTTCCTCAGGGTTACCGCCTTGCAATACTCCTTCAGGTTTGGCTCGGTGTAACTTGGGAGTGATCCTTGATTTCGTCCCGCCAATTGCTTCACCATCTGGCCTACTTGTTGCTCCAACTTCTTGATAGAGGCGTCAGTATTCTGAGCGCGTACGTTGTTGGCTTCCATGTACTCCTCCATCTTCTAGTACTCCTCAATCTATTCCTTGGCAACGGCGCCAAAAACTTGATCGACACGCGGTGTATTGATATTAAGTGCGGGTGTGATAAGTGATAATTAAAACGAATACGTGTTACTATCACCGACGTGCGATAGGCAGTGGACCTATCGTTTGTAGTGTAGTAAAGTGAGTAAACGAGTATCGAACACGAGGAATAAACTTGATTACTAGTATTAACCTATCGACTCGATATTTAACCTATCGACATGTTGATGATCCTTTTTAAGCCCGACTCTCTACGTTCGACTCAATCGGCAAGGGAGGAATCCAAGAGTCCGGTAGTTACCTAGCCAATCCTGCAGTACCGGACCGTAACCCGATTCAAGTGCGAATTTCGACCCAGTCTTTATTCAAGAACCTTACTATAGATTATAGTACTAAGTACAAACCCTTCAGCTGTGTCCCAATCGAGTGAGAGCCATGGTCTTTGTCAAACTCACTGAACTTGATTCTATGATAAAACGGAGACGAGGCAAATTATCAAACTACCCTCCATGCTAACATGAGTTAGTTCAATACCTTGGTCAAGGATTTCGTAATCTCCTATCGCCGTCCTCATAGGACACTTATCTCGATTACTTACGAGACTGTGAATCCGTACTCGGTGGTCTAAGCCCGTCAATCACAAATCGTCATCAAGACCGCATCTGGCCCGCTGACCCATGCAATAGCAAATCGGATCGAGGGAAACTAGTGACAGTCGAGACTTCAAAGTTCCGTCAAAGCCCCTTTCGGTCTAAGGTTCACGTCGACTACTATAGTGTTGTCGTCGCTCATTGACATTCCTTGAGTAATAAGCCATGTTCGCCGTACGACCCGTGTGTCAGTGTCCATGAAACGATTCAATCCCTTGATTCGACTCGTATCACAAGTCATGACCTCCGTTTCCAAGCGGGATATTGGCACAAGAAAGGTCATCGACAAATAAGCCGTGATTGGTTATCCAGCACCCAACTGGAGCCTCAGGCTTACGGACTTTTAATGTTCGAGGTTAAGAGTCCATTGTGCCTTCCTCTCTCGTGCCCATCGAGAACAGTGACTCAAATCGACACGTTTGGATTTGTTCATTTATTGCTTTACAGGATGCTAAGTGAAGAACTCATATATATGCCCAAAAATTGTAGAAAATACGTAGGCAGTTCGAGTCACAGGGACGAACCTGAGTACCCGGTACTTGAACGCGACTCGACGATTATGACGCTTACGGAACTGATCCAGCGACAGTCGGATCAAATTGATGCTCTTATCCAACATCAAACGCCCTCCGCACACCAACCATCTCCTCAGCCTGAACACATAGAGAGAATAGGGGAACGGTTCCAGAAATTAAACCCTCCTACCTTTGAGGACGCCATTGATCCTACTATGGCCGACGACAGGTTGCGCACAGTCGAAGATATATTTCTGTACGGTCGGGTCCCAAAGAATGAACAAGTGTTGTGCGCAATCTCCATGCTCCGAGGGAACTCAAGGTTTTGGTGGGACACCATCAAAATCTTAGAGGACCCAATGATTATGTCATGGGAAAGAGTCAAGGAACTGTTCCGCGACAAATATTTCACGACCTATGACCGAACTCGGAAGATGAACGAGTTCATAAACCTCAAATAGGGTGAAAGACCTATTGCGGCATATATCCGCAAATTTGAGGAGTTATCCCGATTCGCCCCGCACATGGTGGCAACTAATACTTTAAAGATAGAACGATTCCAGGTAGGTCTGAAACCTGAGATCTACCGAGATGTTAGCATGGCGGGAATACGAGACGTTGCTTTTGCACAAGTGGCCGGACGAGCACTCATCACATAATAAGCAGTGGCTCAGATCGTATAAGCGCGAGAAGCGAATAGAAGAAATGAGAACCAGCAAGGAAATGAGGGTAATAGGAAACATCAAAATTTCGAAACGGGCCCCAATGGCAATCAAAACCACCGTCCATGGCAACAGTACGGACACCCTAAGCCTAATCAAGTACCAATCAATGCCCCTGTCCGTCCATTGAACCCCGCGCCACGATGTCAACAGTGTGGACACTATCACGTGGACGTTTGTTATGGCCCAGGACCGAAGACAGTGATACAATGCTTTTGATGTGGCAAAATGTGCCATTTCGCTCGTGTCTGTCGGGCGAATCCATACCTTGCACCAGTACAACTTCCACCGGCTACTCGGAGAGTATTCACCTTAACTGCCGAGGAAGCAAATCCTGTAATGAACACGGGTACATAAATCTCGAAGTACTCGCAACCTTATTTTCATTTTAGGAGAGTCGGGCCACACATACGGATGTGTCGGCTTGTTAATTACGTGACAAAGGTAGGATAGGAATAAATCCTACCCCGTTAGGAAATTTGAAAGGAATTATGGACAAACGTAAATATTAATATATGAGCTGTCAGAGTAGCGCAGCGGAAGCGTGGTGGAATTGAAATAAGGACATAGAGAATGTTCAGTGAGGCTAGATATGAGGAATTAATTGGGAAATTGGGTCACACATTTAAATGTGTCACCTAAATTGTGTAACGAAGGTAGAAATGAATTGTACCTTAATAGGATACATACAGATCAGGGAATAGGAGAAATCGTTACCCCGAGTTACACCAGTCGGGGGCGAAATTCTTTTAAGGGGGGAGGATGTAATACCTCGACTTTTCATGAATATGCTAATATGCGAACTTATGAGCAAATTATGTGTATAATATATGTTTTATAGTCTTATGTATGTGCTATATGTTATATGTGCTTTACGGAATATAGTCATTACGTATGGACATTAGAACTTATGAGAATTTGGTTAACATTTATTGAGGAGTAAAGACCAAGAATCGATCAATTATGGTCGTAATAATAATCGGCCGAATTCAATTGCCAATAAGAACTAGAATCACCGAGTAAATGGAATTGGAATCGGGCGAAGGCATAAGCGAAACTAGAATCGGCCGATGATAGCATAGAGATTTAGATAAACCTTGAGAAGAATGTTTCGGCCGATCACAATTTATTAAGCTAGCTTTCGCCGAGAAAGGAAATACAAGAAGTAGAATCGGCCGATTCCAATCAAGATGCTTGGATCAATCCTAGGAAAAGCAAATCGGCCGATTGGTGACCAATCATAATTAGATAAATTTGAATATTCAAAAGACACGTAAGGGTTTCTTAGCATAAGAGGAAATTACTAGCTTAGTCAACAAGTTGTCACATCAATGCCCATTCTCCTAAACCTAGGTCTAATACTTATCAATTAAATCAAGGAATGATCAGTACAAACTCATATAGAAAAATAAAAAATTAAGCGAGTCGGAAACCCTCATAAACTCAAAACAAAAGCAAAGGAGAAACCAATAGAAACTCAAACTAAAGAACACCTCAAACAAGCTTAAGTCTCAAGTTGGTAAGTAAAAGCATTTCTTGTGGCCTTTATAAATTCTATAACTTGAGATTATGTGAGTATTCTAACCCTAAAAGTTAAGAAAAACCCCAGGAATCTAAGTGTAAGAAAGACACGGAAACCCTAGATTTTAACATGAATTCTTATTAAGACTCACTCCTTAGACTAAGTTAGATGTCGAGGGATATATAGTATGCTTTAAGGTTCATTTTCGATGTAGAATGGTTTTTGGGGTAGAACTAACGATTTCGAAGGTAGAAAGGATTTTAGAGCTCATGAATTCTGGGAAGTTTCGAATGGACGAATGTTTTAAGGTTTCGATCGAAGAAGTAGTAGTATGAGTAAAGTCGGGCGATTACTAAGACTTTTGCCGTGCCATGCATATAAAATGTAATCATTAAGCAATCGGGCGATTGGATGGTTAAATAAGAACTCGGTGAAATTAAAAACCAACCCATGATCAATCGGGCGAAAGTGAGGACCAAAACCTGATGAATCGGGCGACTCCAGGAATCAGCGAAACTAAGTTTTGATGCTTCATGAATCGAGCGAAACCATGATCAAGGCATGGACAAATCGGGCGATTTAGTGGCTTGATTAATTCTCGGCGTACCCTAAACAGTAGACAAATAGGGTGACATGGAGTTCAAGCAATCGGGCGATTCTTGAAGCAGCAAAACTAGGCTTTAAGTAAGGAATCGAGCGATTTCAAGATGTGACGAATTGGGCGATTGGGAACCAAAGGGATCGGGCGAATTTGATATCATATAGGAACAACTTTCGCCGAGCTTTATAAGTTACAATCGGGCGATACTAGAATTTTAAGAATTAGTGTTGACCCGATTTGAATAGTATTCTAATAATACTTCGGACGAAACTTAAGTTATTACGTCAGATATTGGTTTAACTTAGACTAGAAGTCGTACAACTTAGAATTTGAACAGATTAGTATAGTCGAAATTTATTTCACTATAATTATTTAGTTTTGACACTATACTAATAATATTTATTTATTCAGAGGATTGACCGTTAGGGACTCCAGCGGATTTCGTAATTGACTGTAGCAGGAGGACAGGTAGGTGAAATCCACCTACGACACCTAAACGGTTATGTGAAGTATTATGTGATACTTATGTGCTTACATGATTATGTGGTTTAGTAATTTACGTGAATTTGATGAATCACGCCTCACATGAATTACACTTGCATACCATGTCAGTGCGATTGAGTACCGTACGGAACGGTAATATATGGGGTGTCGTCGAGGTGAGAGGGTTGATCGTGGCAACACGGTGGCACCTTACGGTGTCAGTGAGCGGGATAGGTTGTGCCGATATTGGCAGTCGACTCGTGGTAGAGTTGAGGATAGTACTAGCGCACCTGATAGTTATACTGTCGAGACTCCTCTTAAGAGGGTCTTTTGGCGGAAGAGGCGACCTGGTAGAGTTTGCTCGGGGAGGACACTACCAGCGTAGGCACCGCCGGGGCAGGTAGACGTCTCAGGAGAGAGCCGGGGGCTGCCCGAGAGCTGATCTCTTGACTCCTTTCTTAAATGGGTTGCACGAGGTGCCTAGTTCTAGCATGTGGGCCCAGTGGTTGAGGTGAGACCTGTGGTCGAGATGAGATCTAGGTTAAGACGAGGTCTAATGGTAAGACGGAGCGTGCATTGCATGGTGAGGTTAGGCCACTTTCGTATGAGATATGAAAGTGTTGGTATTGGGGATTAAGTAAGGGTTGAGTGCACGTTGCATGTCATGCATTATTTCACTTACTGAGCGTGGGCTCAGAGTTTTATCTGTTGTAGGTACCTAGTCTGGCACTGATAAGCGTCGCGACTGAGGCGGGCTGACGGCGGTGCTCCACGGACTTTTGAGAGCGAGGCTGGACATGGATGACGACTTGTGAAGCGACCTTAGGGTTTTTACGTTTTGTTATTTTGGGGCTACGGCCCGTGTATAGTGATGACAATGTAGACGAGATTAGCTGTAATATATGTTATTTTAGAAAAAGTTTTTGTTAGACGGGTCTTCCGCGACTTACGTTGCGAAATTCGCCACTAATTAGTATTAGAAAGTGAGGGTCGCCACAGGTGGTATCAGTGCTTAGGATATAGTTTCTGTAGACTGTCCATGTACGGCTGCTCAAAAGCATGGAGGATCAGCCTTGCCTATAGATTTTACAGTACGATGTGATTATTTGCCTACAATGATATATTTGCTTACATGGCTACTTATAGATTATAGGGATAAAATGCCGAAAACTCGTAGAGAATACGTAGGCAGTTCGAGAGGGACGAACCTGAGTCCCCGATACTTGAACGCGACGCGATGATTATGAGGCTTACTGAACCGATCCAGCGATAGTCGGATCAGAATAATGCTCTTATCCAACATCAAACGCCCTCCGGACACCAACCGTCTCCCCAGCCTGAACACATGGAGATAATAGGGGAACGGTTCTGGAAATTAAACCCTCCTACCTTTGAGGACGCCATTGATCCTACTATGGCCGGAGATATGTTTCTGTACGGTCGGGTCCCATAGAATGAACAAGTGTTGTGCGCAATATCCATGCTCCGAGGGAACTCAAGGTTTTGGTGGGACACCATCATAATCTTAGAGGAAATGACTCTGTCGTGGGAAAGATTCAAGGAACTGTTCCGCGACAAATATGTCACGACCTATGACCGCACTCGGAAGATGAACGAGTTCATAAACCTCAAACATGGTGAAAGACCTATTGCGGAATAAGATTGGTTAATTTGAGGGAAATGACAGTTCCGCACCAGTGAACTTGTGCCTAGGTTTAGAAGACCTAAAGATTTTCTCCCTAGCCAGTCGCAGAAGGTGTCTTTTAGACTTAATCACGACTAGGTATTTCAAGTAGGAATACGAACTTATGGCACTATATGCATCAACATATGATGAGTCGTATTGCCTATAGCAGTTCACATCATTCACTCTGTAATGATGACTGTGCGGGATTTGAGAAGTTCGGTTGCTTAAGCTTGGAACTTCTTCTTTGCACGCTTCACTTTTGATAGGGATGGGATAGGGAAAATCTTTAACATTTTCGACTTTAATTTTGGAAGATAATATTGACTTCCTTTCTCCTTCCTAATCCTGATTTGTTCCTTAGCTATTTTAAGCGCTTTGCATTTACTTAACATTTCAGCTTCAGTCAATATTGACTTCAAATTATTAGTAAAAGCTTTCTCAGTTTTAGGAAAAAGGATGCTTGTTTTTGTTTTCTTTACCATTTTCGTGAAAGACGTGCCTTTTGAGAGATCACTCGAAATAGGTAAAGATGGGGAAGTTTTTAGATTTAAAATCTCGTTTAAAATGCCTTTCCTTTTTCTTTTTTTTTTTTTTTTTTTTTTTTTTTTTTTTGTAACCGGGGAAAGCCGATGGTGAAACCCCGGGGCCGACCCACTACCTGCTAAACGGGTCGACCAGGTCAATCGCACATGTCTGGGCCCATGTGGGCAGGCCTGGAGAAATGTCACAGGGTGGAGGTTCGAACCCAGGACCTCTCCCAACATGACTCCAGGCACCTCCCCCTCAACCAGTAGAGCTAAGGAAAATGCCTTTCCTTTTCAGCTCCAAAACCTATTCTTTCGGAATCCAGAGTATCTTGTAGATCTTTTAATTTACGAAGAGTCTCCTGAGTATCACATAGAGTATGTTTTCATTATGTAAAAAGTTTTCCCTGATAGAAATTAAGTTAGAAGGGAAGTTTTGGTCCGTTTGGCCTCTTCTAGCAATAACATCCTCTAAATGTTTAATCTTATGGTAAAGCATAAGTCGTTCCTCTAAGACCATCTCATATTGTGTTGAGATTTCACATCGCTCATTTTCGCAAGAACGTAATTTGTCAATCGTATCGCAGACCTTCTTTCACTATTTTCTAACTTATTTTCTAAGCTAATGATCTTTAACTTTGCGTTGGTCAAATCATTAGCTTAAGCGAGTCTTTCTTGTTGCTTAAACACGGAGTAATTATTAGCACATCTTGCTTCTAATTCCTTAATCTTCCAGTTTGAGCATCCATTTTAGTTTGATTTTCAATTTAATTATTTTTTTAAATTTAAAATAAATAGGCTTTTGGAAATTCAGTGACAAGTTTCCAAAAAAAAAAAAAAATTCAGTGACAAAAAGTTTGGTTTGTCGAAAGATAGCCCGAGTTGCGAAAATTATGAGCGTCGAAAATTTTTTGGTGTGCACTAAAATTTTTGAGATGATTTCGAAAAGTTCGTGAAAATTACCAAAACATTTTCTGTAATATGCCAAATACGTCCTAAGTTGGTTCTGGATATGTGATTGTTGACACGTTTTGTGGATTTGCCTTAAAAAGTTTGACGAAAACGTTGTCTACACCGAAAATATTGGGCCCGAAGAATTTATTTCGAAACTTTTTAATCGGGCATTAGAATAGACTATGCCTGTTGCACTCGTAATATTTTTCTCATTAAATGATCGAAAACTTTTCTTTTGCTCCTTTAAACCTTATTATTTTGAGGGAAGGCCGAAAAAAGATTTTGGTGATCGAAAAGCGTTCAAGTGTTGATTTTGAAAGAATAGTGTATTCTCGGATGAAGACTTTGACCGAAATTTCTATGGTGTATTAAATTTTCGGGTATGAAATTCGGGTGCAAAGATTTTCGGGTAAGTTGATTTTAGGGTAGCAAAATTCAGGTGATTTAGCTATAGTGAAAATCCGTCGAGCTGAATTCGTGTGTCCTAATTTTCTTTTTTCTTGTTTTTGGTGTAGTGTCCCTTATATATATAAAGCAGAAAAGGTATGTACATAGTGAGCAGGAGACGAGCTCCGCAATCAACCAGTAACAGACTACTGGACACAAGCAAAATTCTGACTACATGAGTCAACGTAGCGCCTACGAAGCCACACGCCACAGTCTGCGTATGGCCGTTCGCTGCAGATCGTACTTGGCAGACGTACCACCAATACGCATGGTAGCCAATGCAAGAACACACCCGACAAGCCTGTGAGGCGGAGTGATGATCCCCTCCTTCCAGCGCCTGTTCCTTGCCTGCCAAATATGGTAAACAAGAGAGGCAAGGACATGTCGATAAGCAGCCTGTAGAAGATGCTTCCCACGCCAACGGGCGGCCGCCGAGCGAATACCTGTGCTCCAGGCCTGATAGGGCCAGATCCATCGAATCCGCCGTCGCAAGATCCGCAGGGACTGCCGTGAGAACGGATAGTCAAAAAAGAGATGCTGTGCCGTCTCGTAGTGCAGCTCATCACATAGGCAACAAGCAAGAGTTCCCGCCCTCTGAGCAATCCAAGGTTTATCCCTAGTTGAGAGCCGGTCCTGCAATCCCAAATACAAAATGAACTCATGCCTAGGAACCTTCAATGGCCCCCCAAACAGTGCAGCCCAGCAAACTAGTGACCTCCTATGCCGCATCGCATCCCTAGCCATCCAAGTCGTCATAGTCCCATCTGGCGATCCCGTCCACAAAACCCCATCGCGAGCCCCGCGCATAACGGTAGGGAGTAGGCGACTGATCTCGATGTACTCTACCGCTCCCTTCCCTGGGCAGCTCCACCCCTGCGCATCAATGACCATACTAAGACGTGCATCCGAAGGTAGACCCATCGCGACAGGACCCCGAGGAAATCTCTCTAACAATGGAGTAGGAAGTAGACAGGGATCCTTCCACAACCAAATCGTGGACCCATCCCCAACAGGAAATGTAAGCATGGATCTGATCAATGGTCGTAATTGCAGCAGCTTCCTCCAGCTCCAAGCATCATTCGCCGACACCAGTAGGTCCCAAATCGAGCGAGACTGCAGTCGCGTCCCATAAAGCCATTCAACCCATATCGACCCCGGTGTTCTGGTAAGTACACTCCACAAGTGCTTCAGCATTAGAGCTTTGTTGTCAACAGTGATAGACCTGAGTCCCAGTCCCCCTCTGACACGGGAAGACATAAAACATCTCATGCCACCTTAGCTGATCTCCCTCCCCACAAGAACTTCCTAAAGCGCGATTCCAAGGAGCTGACAACGCCTTTAGGCAGCAAGAACACTCCCGACCAATACGCATGAAGTGCCTGCAACACCGACTTCACCAGTTGCAGTCGGCCTGCTTAGGATAACGAGCGGTTGAGCCATGACCCCAATCACTGATTCACTTTTTGTAGAAGTGGGGCACAATCGTCAATCGTCAAGCGCGAAGTAATGAGGGGCACCCCCAAGTAGCGAACCGGCAGGTGTCCCACTCGATATCCCATCAGAGCCTGAATCGGTACCGTCAAACCCTCGGCTCGTCGTGATAGATACATCTCGCTCTTGTCAGGATTAGGATGTAACCCTGATAACCTCCCAAACTCACCGAACGCCCGTTTCAGCACCCCAATCGACACCTCATCCGCCTGGATGAAGAGAAGGAGATCGTCCGCAAACGCTAACGAGACCAATCCAATTGCCTCGCATCTCCAATGGTATCTGAAGCGTGGTTCCTCAGAAACGTACACCGTGATAAGCCCATGAAGAGCCTCCATAACCAACGTAAAAAGATAGGGCGAAATGGGATCCCCCTGTCGTAGACCCCTATTTCCCTGAAAAAATCCTACCACCTGGCCATTCAAGTTTAACGAGAAGGTTGTAGTCGTTAGGCATGCCCGAATCCAACCAATGTACGTTGGATGAAAACCCATGGCACGTAGCACCGAAATCAGAAAGCCCCACTCGACCTTGTCGTATGCCTTTGCCAAGTCAATCTTGAACATCGCCCGCGGCGGACGGCCCTTGGACTTATACCCGAGGCACAGCTCCTGCGCCAGCAACGCATTATCGCTTATACGTCGGCCTGGTATAAATGCTGTCTGAGAGCCGTGCACCAACGAAGGTAGATGTACCTTCAGCCGATTGGCCAGGATCTTGGAGATCACCTTGTAAAGGACATTAGAGCAGGAGATGGGTCTGAAGTCTGTTGCCCGCCTAGGTGTATCCCTCTTGGGGATCAACGTGATCAGTGTGCTGTTGAGGCCCTTAAGAAGCCGTCCGTTACGAAGAAGTCCTGCACCGCCTTGACCACCTCATCTCCCACAATCCCCCATGCCGCTCGAAAGAAGGCGACCGTATACCCGTCTGGCCTAGGCGCTTTCTCATCCCCCATAGAGAAAAGCGCCGCCCGAACCTCCGTGTTAGTAACTGTGGCGACCCTACTTCCTAATTGGAATAATTGGCGGATTTCTGCAACGGGTCGCGGAGGACTCGATTTATTAAAAACTTTTTAAATAAAATAATATACATATATAAACTAAGTCGGGTCTACAAAAGTGCGTCGATATAATACAACGGGCCGAAGCCCCAAAAATCAAAACCCGACTACACTATGCTACGCCTCTCCACTGCTCCGCCCTCAAAAGCCCGTGGAGTCACCGCCGCCAGCCAGCCTATATCTCAACCCTGACACCCATCGGTGTCGGGCTCGGTCCCACCTGAAAAATATAACCCTGAGCAAAAACGCCCAGTAGGTGGCAGTAAAAACATGCAATGTACGCGTGCGTGCACTCAACCCAATCCCAAATCCTCACACATAAAATATGCACGCTCAACCTATCACGTCTCATCACATAACAGGGCCCTCGGTTAGACTCAGCACCCACGCGCGCAATGGCAAGGTACGCCATAAACATGCGGTAGCCCACGCCGGCCGTACCGGGTCGCTCCTTCCGCACACAATCTCAACCCGACGACTTTTCCCCGAGTGGCCTACCACCAACCCGGGTAGACAGGAATCTCACATCTGTCAGCCGTCCCTGAGCCAAATAATATCCGGTGGTGTGCACCTCGGGTGGCTCAATCCCGAGTAGATGGGTGTCGCAAACCCCCTCTCCCACCAGGTGCTACACGAGTCTAACCTCGACGACCAATAAAGGTCACTCTACCCCACTCAACCGACACCGTAAGGTGTCACCGTACAAATACGGTACCATCATCTCTCCCGTGTATGTCGTGAAACGCACATATAATAAATCACATAAAATACGTATATTGAAATCATGTAATCGTATAGTATTTAAACTAGGCCGATGGTTTAAAAAATCCAAAAGTAATATTTATAATTTAAAATATGGGTTGACCCGAAAATATACGTTATAGTACGAAAATTATTTTATTTAAAAGTGATTTGGGCTTAAAACCATTTTATTTAAAATGTTTGGGCCTGAAATAGGGCAAAAGCCCAAAAATTAAATTCGTTGGTCAACTCACACAAAAATCGGTCAAAGCCCAATTAAAATCGCCCGAAACCCACTTGGTCAACCCGCGAAAGTCGAGTCAACGCCCGATTTCACGAATCGCCCGATTCTGCATTAAAACTCTGGTCAACCCGCGAAAGTAAGGTCAACGCCCGATTTCACAAAGCTTTCGGCGATTTCGCAAATCGCCCGATTTGACGCTGAAGCTCGATTTGATTTCACGAATCGCCCGATTCCTCTCACAGGAATCACCCCGCAATTTGAAATCGGCCCGCGAAACCCAAAATCGGCCCGGCGCTATCTCACAGCTCGCGAAATGCTTCAGCCCGCGAAACCCGAACTCTGGCCCGCGAAACCTGTTTTTACTCACACATTAAAATCAATTGAGCCCGCGAAACGCTCTCGCGACCCGAAACTCCAATCGGTCAATCCCTGTTCAATTAAAAATCATATTTCGCCCGATTTACACTCAACTCAGGCCCGCGATTTTAGAATCGCCCGATTTCTATAAATCGTCCGATTTCTTTGAAACCTTCGCATAAAACCCTAATTTCTTACAGAATTTCATAGCTCGATCATCAAATTAAATCACGCAACACAACATCGAATTCCAGAACTCATATTTTGAGCTCTAAGGTCACATAATAACACATAACGAACATCACACAAATTCTAAAAATCGTAAAGTAAATTCTTTTGAACTCGGATGGCCTTTCATCCGATTTCTAAACTGTTTGATAAAACGGGTTGTAGGGGTTAATAACCACCTACCTAGCCTCCAAGATAACTGAGACGGTTGTTTGCGATGTAGAGCTAGCCGAAAATCTACTGCTCTTTATTTCGTTCGCCACCAATTATGCTTAACTTCCACTAATCCATCAAACCACTTAAATATTTAATACATAAGCTTGTAGAAGGGTTATAGGTTATAAATAGGGTTCGTTCTTACCTCCTAGCTGAGTTTTGATAATCTCCCTAGTCTGAAAATCAGTTTGAGCTTGTCGAACCCTTCTATTCGTTTTAACTTTCTCTCTTCTCACGTTTTTGCCCTCTAATTATTCTCTTCAGCTCTAATAACAAGGAGATATCTAAGTAAATTTCCCTTAAGATGAAGTAAAGTTCTCATTCATGCTTACTCTCACCTATGATTGGTTGCTTAAGGTGGTGGAGTTATAATTTCAAAGTAGGTGATCTCATACCATCGTGACCTTCCTTGCTTGTTTAACAAATAGCCAAGTATTATTCCCACTTCATTTGGGCTATTTTTAATAACTTCAGCCATCCTTAATTAAAAAGGCTTTTATTTATCTTTGGGCCTTAATATTTGACTTGGGCCATTTTCTCTATAAATTACTTGGACTTCCTAAACAATTTCGGCCCAACTAAAAATTTTCGGTTTGCTCCCGAAAATTTGATTTCGTTCGAAAATCATCTTCATTAATTTCGAACATTACAAAAATAATCCCGTACTTATTTTACGGGTATTACATCCTCCCCCCCTTACAGAAATTTCGTCCCTGAAATTTAAGTCGTCGAAAACAACTCGGGGTATTTCTCGCGCATTTCATCTTCTCGTTCCCAAGTGGCTTCTTCGACCGTTTGGTTTCGCCACAGCACCTTCACTAGGGGGATGTTCTTGTTCCTAAGTCGCTTCATTTCGTACATCAAAATCTCTACCGGCCTTTCTTCGTAACTCAGGTCCGGTTTCAATTGTTGATGAAGCGTCTCACTTCGTAGCACATGACTCGGATCCGGAACGTACTTCCGTAACGTAGATACGTGGAAGACGTCATGGACTTGTGCTAGCGATGTCGGTAGTTCTAACTGATATGCTACTTCACCGACTCTTTTCGAAATATTGAAGGGCCCTATATATCTCGGACCCAGTTTCCCTTTCCTTCCGAATCTCTTAACTCCTTTCATCGGTGATATCTTCAAGAAGACTTGTTCGCCTTCTTTAAATTCCAACGGCCTTCGTCTCTTATCCGCGTAGCTCTTCTGACGACTTTGAGCCGTTTGCATTCTCTCCCGAATTTTACTAACAGCTTCGGTCATCTCACGGATCATTTCGGGACCTAATAACGCCTTCTCGCCGATTTCATCCCAATGTACTGGGGATCGCATTTACGCCCATACAAGGCTTCGTAAGGTGCCATCCCGATCGTCGCTTGAAAGCTGTTGTTATACGAAAATTCAATCAATGGGAGGTACTTACTCCAACTTCCTCGGAAATCCAGAACACACGCCCTTAACATATCTTCGAGCGTCTGGATCGTTCTTTCCGATTGCCCGTTCGTCTGGGGATGATAGGCTGAACTAAATGATAGTTTGGTCCCTAAAGCCTTCTGCAAGCTCCCCCAGAATTGAGACAGAAATCTTGAATCGCGGTCGGAAACAATCGACATTGGAATCCCATGTAATCTCACTATTTCTTGAATGTACAGTTCTGCGAACTTCTCCATGGGATAAGTCTGGTTGATCGGTAGAAAGTGGGCACACTTCGTCAGTCTATCAACGACTACCCAAATTGCATCATGTCCTTTTACCGTCTTGGGTAATCCGACGACAAAATCCATGGTTATGTGGTCCCACTTCCACTCAGGAACCGTCAAAGGTTGCAACCTTCCTGCTGGCCTTTGATGTTCTGCCTTAATCTGTTGGCAAATCAGGCATCGACTTACGAATGCAGCAACATCTCTTTTCATTCCAGGCCACCAGTAATTCAATCTCAAGTCTCGATACATCTTCGTTGCACCAGGATGTACTGAGTAGGTCGTCGTGTGTGCCTCATTCATTAAAGTTCGACGGATTTCTTCATCCTTAGGCACGTACAACCGACTTCTGAATCGTAAGCTCCCGTCCTCTCGAAATTCGAACTCCGATGGGGCATCTCCATCTTGTTCATCTCGAATTTTCAAATACAGCTCGTCTGCTTTTTGCGCCTCACTGATCCGATCTAGCAGCGTCGGTTTGAGAGTCAACGCTGTCAATCTCGTCTCAATCTCCCCGAAGTGAATTACTTCGACTCCAAGTTGGCACAATTCAGTATTCACGGTTTTCCGGCTCAATGCATCTGCGACTACGTTAGCTTTTCCTGGGTGATAATTTATCACACAGTCATAGTCCTTCACTAGTTCGAGCCATCGTCTTTGCCTCATATTCAACTCCTTCTGTGTGAAGAAGTACTTTAGGCTCTTATGATCTGTGAAGATCTCGCACCTTTCTCCGTACAGGTAGTGTCGCCAGATTTTGAGAGCAAACACTACTGCGGCGAGTTCAAGATCATGTGTGGGATAATTCTTCTCGTATGGTTTCAACTGTCGGGAGGCATATGCAATTACCCTCCCGTTTTGCATTAATACACACCCCAAGCCATTCTTCGAGGCGTCGCTGTATATCGAAAATCCTTCAGTACCCGAAGGTATCGCCAAGACTGGAGCAGTCGTCAGTCTCTTCTTCAACTCCTGGAGACTTTGCTCACATTCTTCAGTCCATTTGTACGGAACGTTCTTCTTCGTCAGGTTTGTGAGCGTCGAGGCTATACTGGAAAAATCTTTGATAAACTTCCGATAGTATCCAGCAAGCCCGAGAAAACTTCTAACCTCTGTGGGAGTGGTCGGTCGTGGCCAATTTTCTATCGCCTCAATCTTGCTGGGGTCCACCGAAATTCCGCTCCCCGAAATGATGTGCCCCAGAAATGCCACTTGTTCCAACCAGAATTCACATTTCTTAAACTTAGCGAACAGCTGTTTCTCCCAAAGAATTCCAAGGACCGTTCTCAGATGTTCTTCGTGTTCCTCCTTCGTCTTCGAGTATACGAGGATATCATCGATAAACACTATAACGAAACGGTCTAGGAATTCCTTAAATACTCGGTTCATCAGATCCATGAAAGCGGCAGGAGCATTCGTTAGCCCAAAAGGCATGACCAAGAATTCGTAGTGGCCGTACCTCGTGCTGAACGCAGTTTTGGGAACATCCTTTTCACGGATTTTCAACTGATGATAACCGGAACGCAGGTCGATCTTTGAGAACACCGTTGCCCCTTGTAATTGATCGAATAAATCATCTATCCTTGGCTTGTTCTTTATCGTGATCTTATTGAGTTCACGATAATCTATACATAACCTCATCGACCCGTCTTTCTTCTTTACAAAAAGTACCGGGGCTCCCCAGGGCGAGAAACTGGGTTGAATGAAACCCTTCTGCAATAATTCCTCCAGTTGCTCTTTCAACTCCCGCAGTTCATTCGGTGCTAGCCGATACGGGGCTTTAGAAATAGGGGCAGCTCCGGGCACAAGATCGATTACGAATTCAATTTCCCGATTCGGCGGTAATCCCGGGAGATCCTCGGGAAACACATCGGGATACTCCTTTACTATAGGAACTTCCTCTAGTTTTGGCTGAGGAGATTCTTCGGCTTTCACCGCAAAGATCAGAAATGCTTCGCAACCCGTGTTTACGAGTCGCTGAGCTTTCAGAGCAGAAATCCTAGGGATTGATTTATTGTTCGTCTTTCCCGAAAATTCAAACTCGCCTCTCTCGGTCGATTGAAACCTAACTACTTTCTTCGCACAGTCTATGATTGCTCCGTACTTCGAGAGCCAATCCATCCCGAATATGATGTCGTAGTCATTCATCAGGATCACTATCAAATCTACATTCAATTCCCGACCCTCAATTCTCACGGGACAGTTTTCTACTACCAGGTTCGTCCTAGTTGGGTCTCCGTGGGGCAAGGAAACTATATAGTTGCACAATGAAGGGGTAGGATAGATTCCCGCCCGGGTCACAAAACTGGCCGACACAAACGAGTGTGTGGCTCCAGAGTCAATCAGAATGGAAGATGGTACGTGAAAGATATTCAACGTACCCGTCACTACGGCTGGGTTCGCCTCTGCCTCCTCGTTGGTCAGTGTGAAAACTCGTGCAGGCACAGGTGGAGGTCGAATTAGATTCTGTGGCTGATTCTGCAGTCGAGGCTGACCTTCCGTGCAGTTCCGTGCAGTGTGTCCCATCTTTCCGCACCGGAAACACTGTAGATTCAGGCCCGGTCGTGGTCCGTAGCAGATGCCAAAGTGATTTCGTCCGCACTGCTGGCACTGTGGCGCTGGCGTCACTGGTCGGTAGGGAACGTTAGTCGGTCCCTGACTAAAATTCGGACGCCACATTTGCTGGCCTGATCGACTACCTTTATTCTTCGAACCCTTGCCGAAGAATTGCCGCTTCTGACTGCTTCCTCCCTGTTGGCTCTCCCTCTTCCGATTTGCCTCCTGGGACTCTCTCACAACTCCTTTCGCCTGCTCAGCTATTAAGGCACGCTCTGTCGCCTGGCGGAATTCCAACTGGCGTACACCCGCTATACTCAAGTCCCGATAGAACTCGGGTTTCAGTCCTCTGAGGAATCTCGTCACCTTCAGCGTGTTGGTCGCAACGAGATGCGGGGCAAAACGCGACAATTCCTCAAATCGGCGGATATATTCCGCCACTGGCATACGACCTTGCTTCAAATTCATAAATTTGTACATCCGCTGTTCCTGGTCGTGAGCAGTGAAGTACTTGTCGTAGAAAAGTTCTCTGAAGCGCTCCCACGACATAGTAGCGGGATCCTCTAACACCTTTACGGTGTTCCACCAGAATCGCGCGTTTCCCCGAAGCAGAGAAACGGCACACAAAACCTTCTCGTTGTTCGGCACACGACTATAGATGAAAAGATCTTCAATTGTGCCAATCCAGTCTTCGGCCACCGCAGGGTTGGCGGCCTCGGCGAAGTTAGGAGGATTCAGTTTACGGAACCTCTCCCCAATGATCTCCACTCGATCAGGCTGCGGGGAGGTGCGACGCTCAGATGAGCTTCGGTGATTGATCAAGTCATTGATCTGGTCTGACTGTCGTTGGATCAGTTCAGTCAGACGATTGATAGTATTGCGTTCGTGAGTCGAGGATTCAGGTTCATCCCGTCGACTCTGTTCCCCTACGAACTCGCGCCTAGGTCTTCCTCTCGACATTTCCAGATACTATATAACACATAAATACGCAAATAAAACACGTAATCACGCCAAAACACGTAATACCTACAGGCGAGGCTGGTTCTCCCGGCTTCTGAGCGGCAGTACATGGACAGTCTTCAGAACCTAAAACCTAACGCTCTAATACCACCTGTGGCGACCCTACTTCCTAATTGGAATAATTGGCGGATTTCCGCAACGAAAGTCGCGGAGGACTCGATTTATTAAAAACTTTTTAAATAAAATAATATACATATATAAACTAAGTCGGGTCTACAAAAGCGCGTCGATATAATACAACGGGCCGAAGCCCCAAAAATCAAAACCCGACTACACTATCCTACGCCTCTCCACAGGTCGCGTCCCATGTACCGCTCCGCCCTCAAAAGCCCGTGGAGTCACCGCCGCCAGCCAGCCTATATCTCAACCCTGACACCCATCGGTGTCGGGCTCGGTCCCACCTGAAAAATATAACCCTGAGCAAAAACGCCCAGTAGGTGGCAGTAAAAACATGCAATGTACGCGTGCGTGCACTCAACCCAATCCCAAATCCTCACACATAAAATATGCACGCTCAACCTATCACGTCTCATCACATAACAGGGCCCTCGGTTAGACTCAGCACCCACGCGCGCAATGGCAAGGTACGCCATAAACATGCGGTAGCCCACACCGGCCGTACCGGGTCGCTCCTTCCGCACACAATCTCAACCCGACGACTTTTCCCCGAGTGGCCTACCACCAACCCGGGTAGACAGGAATCTCACATCTGTCAGCCGTCCCTGAGCCAAATAATATCCGGTGGTGTGCACCTCGGGTGGCTCAATCCCGAGTAGATGGGTGTCGCAAACCCCCTCTCCCACCAGGTGCTACACGAGTCTAACCTCGACGACCAATAAAGGTCACTCTACCCCACTCAACCGACACCGTAAGGTGTCACCGTACAAATACGGTACCATCATCTCTCCCGTGTATGTCGTGAAACGCACATATAATAAATCACATAAAATACGTATATTGAAATCATGTAATCGTATAGTATTTAAACTAGGCCGATGGTTTAAAAAATCCAAAAGTAATATTTATAATTTAAAATATGGGTTGACCCGAAAATATACGTTATAGTACGAAAATTATTTTTTTTAAAAGTGATTTGGGCTTAAAACCATTTTATTTAAAATGTTTGGGCCTGAAATAGGGCAAAAGCCCAAAAATTAAATTCGTTGGTCAACTCACACAAAAATCGGTCAAAGCCCAATTAAAATCGCCCGAAACCCACTTGGTCAACCCGCGAAAGTCGAGTCAACGCCCGATTTCACGAATCGCCCGATTCTGCATTAAAACTCTGGTCAACCCGCGAAAGTAAGGTCAACGCCCGATTTCACAAAGCTTTCGGCAATTTCGCAAATCGCCCGATTTGACGCTGAAGCTCGATTTGATTTCACGAATCGCCCGATTCCTCTCACAGGAATCACCCCGCGATTTGAAATCGGCCCGCGAAACCCAAAATCGGCCCGGCGCTATCTCACAGCTCGCGAAATGCTTCAGCCCGCGAAACCCGAACTCTGGCCCGCGAAACCTGTTTTTACTCACACATTAAAATCAATTGAGCCCGCGAAACGCTCTCGCGACCCGAAACTCCAATCGGCCAATCCCTGTTCAATTAAAAATCATATTTCGCCCGATTTACACTCAACTCAGGCCCGCGATTTTAGAATCGCCCGATTTCTATAAATCGTCCGATTTCTTTGAAACCTTCGCATAAAACCCTAATTTCTTACAGAATTTCATAGCTCGATCATCAAATTAAATCACGCAACACAACATCGAATTCCAGAACTCATATTTTGAGCTCTAAGGTCACATAATAACACATAACGAACATCACACAAATTCTAAAAATCGTAAAGTAAATTCTTTTGAACTCGGATGGCCTTTCATCCGATTTCTAAACTGTTTGAGGAAATAAAACGGGTTGTAGGGGTTAATAACCACCTACCTAGCCTCCAAGATAACTGAGACGGTTGTTTGCGATGTAGAGCTAGCCGAAAATCTACTGCTCTTTATTTCGTTCGCCACCAATTATGCTTAACTTCCACTAATCCATCAAACCACTTAAATATTTAATACATAAGCTTGTAGAAGGGTTATAGGTTATAAATAGGGTTCGTTCTTACCTCCTAGCTGAGTTTTGATAATCTCCCTAGTCTGAAAATCAGTTTGAGCTTGTCGAACCCTTCTATTCGTTTTAACTTTCTCTCTTCTCACGTTTTTGCCCTCTAATTATTCTCTTCAGCTCTAATAACAAGGAGATATCTAAGTAAATTTCCCTTAAGATGAAGTAACGTTCTCATTCATGCTTACTCTCACCTATGATTGGTTGCTTAAGGTGGTGGAGTTATAATTTCAAAGTAGGTGATCTCATACCATCGTGACCTTCCTTGCTTGTTTAACAAATAGCCAAGTATTATTCCCACTTCATTTGGGCTATTTTTAATAACTTCAGCCATCCTTAATTAAAAAGGCTTTTATTTATCTTTGGGCCTTAATATTTGACTTGGGCCATTTTCTCTATAAATTACTTGGACTTCCTAAACAATTTCGGCCCAACTAAAAATTTTCGGTTTGCTCCCGAAAATTTGATTTCGTTCGAAAATCATCTTCATTAATTTCGAACATTACAAAAATAATCCCGTACTTATTTTACGGGTATTACAGTAACCACGCCAATCATGGAAGTAGCGTCCGCTGGGGAAAGCGTTCGCATCACAGCAATCTGCACATCAGACTCAGCAATCGGTGCCGAATGCGTAGACTGACCCAATAAGTCCTGGTAGAATCCAATCAACTCGCCTTCCACCTCATCCGGCCCCTCAAGCAGGTTACCCGTAGCAGTCTCCAAAGACCAGATCCGGTTAGCAGCCCGATGCATGGCGACCCTACGAAAGAAGTAGGACGAGCACTGATCACCATCCTTCAGCCATGCAAGCTTGGCCCTCTGCCATAATGCTGACAGTTCAACCATCACCGATTTCGCATATAACGCCCGGCATATCCGTTCTAGCTCATAAAAGGCATCCTCGCTTGGATACCGTGTAGCGTAGTCCTGTGCTATATCCACAAAATGTTACGCCTTTGTGACATTCGCCGTCAGATCACCCTTCGATCGTCTCAATCCAAGGAGAGAAGACTTCAACATCTTCAGCCTCCTCACCAACACGAACATAGGATACCCAGTAATAGGAACATTCCAGACATTCTTGACCAAATCCAAGAAACTCGGATCCTTCGTCAAGAAGTTATCAAACCGGAAAGTCACCGTATGCTGCCTCGGCCCAGTGGCCCCTACAAGCACTAGCGAGTGATCTGAGGTCGCAGGCAGGCCACACCGACAGAGGGAGTCCGTAAATCTGGCAAACCACTGACGATTACCCAAAATCTGATCCAACCGCCGCCAGATCCCCGAGTCAGCACGCTGTTGATTGTACCAAGTGAAGACCTGGCCCATCGTCAGCAGCGTCAATAAATCCGCACTCACTAAGCAAGCACGAAAGTCCTCCATATCGTGCCTAGAGGGCGTTCCTCCACGTCCCTTGGCCGTGTGCAATATAGCATTGAAGTCCCCAATGACTATCCATGCATCCGCCACACGAATTGCAGACATAGCGATCAACGCCTCCCATAAGGGAAGTCTCTCCTCCCTCCTTGACTTCCCATAAGCGAAGGATATAAAAACAGTCTCCCTTGTGACCAGCGACTCTCCAACCCAGATGCGCGACGCTGGGCCGTCATCATACTCGAAGAACCATCTCCAATGAGCCCTAGTGCCACTCGATATAAAGTGCGCATTAGACTCCGAAACTCTCGTCTCAATCAGCCCAATCATACACAGCCCCTCTCGCGAAATCAACTCCCCCACCGCCCTCATGTGGTCTTGCTTATTAAGACCACGCACATTCCATGTTCCAACGGCTAACATAAAGACACCCCGTTGCGGGTTGCATCTGCTTTAGGGCCCGTATAAATAGTGTAGTCTGTCACTTCAGGCAAGGACTGAAGTAACTCAAATCGATTCTGCTCGCCCGAGGTCGTGGGCACATCGGCATCTGGTGGCCTCGTCATGCTTCCCTCCCCCTGTCCAACCACGGCAGTCGGGCTGTCACCTTTTCCCTCCGTGGACGTGACCAAGACCGCCTTGCCCTTGGTCCGTACGTGTCGCCACGCATCATGCGGCTTTGGTAATGTCCGACGTGGCCTCTCCACCCGACTCGGGCGCCGTGGCCCCGAATCCGGTAGGCCCGGCCGACTACGATTCCGGCCCACCCGTTGTTCCATCCCACTAATCGCACGTGATTTCCCACGAGACGTAGTTGCCCCTCGCCCCGGCGCATCGCTCCTCGGGAATGATGCCCCGGCCGGCTTGGCCAGTTGTTGTGGACAGTGGGCTGCCCCATGTGCCCATGAGGAACAGTGCGAGCACGGAGATGGTTTCCAATCATACTCCACCTGTATCGGAACAATAGCATCTTCCTCCCCACATTTGCCTTGGATCGATACCTCAAATGTTTCGATAAACGCCTCAGAGAGCGGCTTCATGACGCAGAAGCGTGCGTAGTCCAACAGTTCCCCATTCGCCGTGATTCCATCCGCAAACAACGGATGACCTACAGCACTCGCTACCAGTCCAAGGCCTTCTTGCGTCCACAACTCGCATGGTACATTCCGTAGTTTAACCCACAGTGGCACCTCCACCAGCTCTCTTCGTGCAAATGACATGCGAGGGCGCCACGGGTTCAGCAACAGTGTCGTCATCCAACTCCTCATCCTCCATCACCCTCGCCATCATCTACTGCGTAGGTGGCGGTGTCCCCTGACGCCCCCACGGTGAGCGTCCAACAGCACTTGGGTTCCCCAGTAGTAGACCCACTTCGTTGATTGTGGCAATTTTAGGTGTGTTCTCAGACATCGTCTTCCCCGTCACTACTGCAGCAAAGGACGCCGATGGAGCTTATGCGGCCGATGCAGACAGCTGAATAACATGGGTGGTGGTGTTTGCAGACGAGTCTTTAATCAGCCTAGCAGTTTGGTCCGTAACCCTAGCAGTTTGGTCCGTAACCTTCCCGGTCCTGGCAGCCTCACTCCTATCGTCGACGACAATTTCCTCATCGACCGGCTCATCAGCTACTGCAGATCCTATATCCACAAACCGCCGCGCCGTCATACGCACCGGTGGAGAAGTTCCTGGCCGCCCCCTCTATTGTCGCCGATTAGGGTTACGAAGTATCCCATGAAGTGGAACAGCCACGCTAGCAACGCCAGTACGCGCTGGCGGCGATTCAACCGAAACCCTAGGCCTAATCCCAATCTGTCCCTTCGCTGTGTTAGGCCCAGGATTTGCCCCAGCCATCGTCGTCACTCTATCAGCAGCGGCAGCTACCACGTCAGAGCCCTGAATCAGCGAATCAGATTGGTCAACCAGCATAGCAGATCCGCCGTCTTCCATGGACGCAGAAATAGCCCTAGTAGGTCGTCCTCCCTCGCCGGAATTCCCTGCATCAGCCCCTTGAACCTTGGCTTGCAAGGCACGAAATCTTTCGCCATCAAAGCATGATGCGAAATCAGGGTATGCCGCACGTAGGGCATCCAAATCAGGCAACACTGGCCCAGGCCTTGCCCCCGTCGTGTCCTCGCCGATCACAGGTTGATCATACTCCCTCTCCACCACCGCCGACCCGTTGGTGAAACATCCTCCGCCATCGGATCAAACGCCAACAACCGCACAAAGCTAATCACTCAGATAGCGTAAAAACAATATCCCTCCCACACCAGATTGGTGAGGAAGGATAACAGAATCACCGGCCGGCCAAGATTGACCGGAGACGACGGCGATCGGACGTCAAACACGCAATGAAAAGCTCGAAATTGGAAAACTCGCCTACTGTGTGAAAATCGCACCTAGTGACGGTGTTTTTCAAAAAACTTCACAATCTATGTCCTAATTTTCGCTGAGACAAAATTCGGATAGAATTCTCGGGTACAATATTCGCGTAAAAATTTTCGGGCGAAGAAAGCGTTGAGCTACAGTAAATTTGCATTGAGAATGCTTATTCTGCCCGAAAATCTGAAATTCGGGTAGCTGTCCGAAAATCATAAATTTCGGGTGAAAACACAATCTACAGTGAAAATTCGCCGTGATTGGGAAATTCAGGTGATTCTGTACCAAACTCTGGCCGAAAATGTGAAATTCGGGTCATTCTGCTCGAAAATTTGGCCGAAATAAAATTTGTGAAAATTCTGGCCGAAAATCAGGGTACTTTACATTCATCTACCCGAATATTTTCTGGGCAGAAAAATGACGAGTTTCCAACTCGATTTCTACCTGGAACTCACTCAAATTTGCTGAAACGGTTGGGTAAACACTTAAAATAACTCGAAAACAACCTAATTTGCTCTTGTGCTTGCAAAATCAGTAAAATCGACTCAAAAATTCAAGAACAAGGCGGAATTCAAACAAAAAAAAACCCAAATTTTCAGAAACTCACGCAAATCCGAATGCGTTTGCTCTGATACCACTTGTTGGTCCTAAATATATCCAACTAATCTAACAAAGAACGATTTACCACGCCTAATGATGTGGATTTATGCTTTGTGCGTGGGGTGTGCTTGTGGAGAAGGTGAGGCTCTCAAATGGGTTTCTTTATTGTTGCAACACACATAATACTCATGCAAAACACACACACCCTAATGAATTAGGTTTGGGGGTATATATACCACATGAGTTGGTATATTATACTTCTAGTAACTAAGAACTAGAATATTACAAACTAGCCCAAAGGTAATTAAATATAAAACCAAATTAGATAAAACAATGAAATTGAACACTAGAAGATATTCCTAACAACATAAATGGAAGAAGAATTTTCAGAATGATAAGTGTTTGCTTGTTCAGACTGACATGATGGTCATAATGAATAAATTGAATCACAGTCACATTCCTGGGGTATCTCTCGAGTTCTGTAACTAACATTTAATTCGGGTAGTTAAAGGGGATCTCAGCCCTAGATTTAGCTTTCCGATTTGCTTCTTCTAACACATTTGTCTCTGATGCGTTAGTAAAGATCATGAGAGAGGTTAGGCCTAAACCCTCGTATCTAATATCATAAAGTTATAGGCAATCAGCTTTCTTTAAGTTGCATGTGTTGGAAAAGCCTAAACGTTCCTTAGCATTGTAAATATTAGTATCTAATGGCTGATTTAAATGGATAGTCTGCAGTTTGTCCCCTAGTCGGTCATCTAATAGCTTGATCCCAGAATAACGTTTCTTACGTTCGTCAGCGAGTGCCGTATAGTTGGTTCTAGAGGTTGCTAACTCTCTGTTGCTATCGCTCAGTTCTTTATCTGGGTCGCTAATTTTGGTTTCTAACGAGGCTATCTTAGATTCTAGACTAGCTATTATTTAATTTGCATTTGATAGGAGAATTCTAAATGAATCTTCTCATCAAATTGCAATTGAAAATTACGCTCACTTATTGATAGTCACTCCTCTAATTCCTTTATGCTTTTCTGCTCACGTTTTATGTTAGCGTAGCCTAATTGGTACATTCTAACATGGTCAATAATGTGGAATTAGGAGAATCTACCTCCCGAGACGATGTGGATGCTATCATCCGTTCGTTGTGAAGGTTCGGCGTCTGAGCTATCGCCCTGGCGAGCCATTAGAGTAAGAGTCTCTTCTTCTGAATCGGAAGTGTCCTCTAGCCAGTGATCTTGCTCCGCCATTAGGGCTACTCCTGCTTCTTTCTGTTTAGTGAGCTGAAGTTTCTTGGAGTAGTGGTTAGCATCTCTTTTCTTTGGGAGAGTGCATTCCCTGGCGAAGTGGCCAGCATTGCCGCAGGTGAAGCACTTTTGGGGCTCTTTTCCCTTGTTGACTTCGGAGGGCTCGGGTACTCTTTCCTTATTCTTGTTGCTAGAAGTCCGAAGTCTGTTTGCGGATGAGGTGGACTTCTTTTTGTAGTTCTGCTTGCTCATCATCTTTGCAATTAAAGCCAACTGTTTTCCCAGCTCTTTCATGTTGGGCTCTACTCGGAGTCTGACTCTTCTTCTGATTCGGAGGAGCTAGGATGTTTACTGTACTTTTTCTTTCTAGTGCGAGTGATCCTCTTCTCCGAGGTTAGGGCTACAGAATCCTAGATTTGTTTACCATTCTGCTCTTTTTGAGTCTCGCTAATGTCGCCTTCATGTTGGGCGAGATTGTCAAAAAATGGCATGGATATCCGTCTCATTCGAGTCCTTATTTTGTCGAATCTCATCTCGTTGAGAAGAGTGAGGTATCGCTGCTATTAGTCGTGTAAGCTCTCCTTTGCCTTAGCGTAAGCCGTTAGAATATTCGCTTTCTTAGCCTTCACCCCTCCCTCCGTTCGCTGCATCATGCGATATAATTCTTCCCACATTCCCCTAGTGTTAGGTTCTCGATTAATCAACTCTAAGATCCTAGGCATGAATTCTAAGTAATTGATTTAGAACGATTAAGATTTATAACACGATCGAAAAACTTCTCTTAAGAACACGAGAGAGAAATGTTTCTCTCTCTATAATCTGAATTGCAAGCCTTTCGTATCGACTTCCAAAACTTTCACTATTCAACTCAATGTTTACAAACGTATTTACACCAAATAAACTTGGTATAAATAACAATCTACTCCTAAACTATTGACTAATACATAAAACGTCCCAAATTACAAAGATAGCTAATAAAATCAAAGCACAATTACAAAGTGTATTCTTCAATCTCTCCCTTTGTGCTTGATTGCCCTTCTGGTCTGTTTATCTTTGTCGGGCATAGAACGAATTGCGCAGGCCCATCGCATGCTCATAATGCCTAATGGTATTCATCAGCTCTATTCGCTTCTCAATGACCTTTAAGCAGTTTGCTCAGAAGTAGTTTCTTTCTCAGTCTTCTATCGGGTAGCATGGTTATCTCGTCGATCTCTTCCAATCTTCGTTTGATGTTCTTTCTGATCAACTTGAGTGTCCCATCACCGAATTTATTGACCTCGGTCCTTAGCATCAACCGTATTTCCAGCAACTGGATTGAAGTAGGTGATGGCAAGGATCGGGTCTAAGAAGATGTGACTAGTGGGAAGCCCTTCGATCTCATGACCTTTCATGTGCGGAGGTGTCATGTTGCTTTCTAAAGCCATCTGAAAGTCGTGTGCGGCAAAGTACTTGACTTGGTGCACCATGAACCTATTGATTCCCTCGAGCCCTTCCTTCTTGATGTAGCCTTGAGGGTCCTTGTACTTTTCCACGTACATTTGGAAAAGGCGGTAGACCTCGTCGGCTGGAAGGTATGGAAAGTCGCTCTCGTTCAGCTCGTCTCGAGTTCTGTTCGTCCGCTCGATTGGTAGATTGGAGTTGGAAACCGACCGATTGTATGTGAGACTCCTATCAGCTGGAAGATTGGTGAAAAACTCTTGAAGTGTTTCCTCAGCTGATCCTTAGGAATACCTTGTCTCTGATCTATACCTAAGTGGGTGAGCATATACAGATGTTCCATTCACCTCTTTTGATCCCTATGAGAGATTCCTCTGAGCTTGAAATCATTCGCCTTCTTGATTTTGTCCGGTGACCTCCAAATATGCATTTGAGCTTCTTCAAGGAACGGGACTTCTATTCTTACGTTCGGTGAGCTATTAACTCAGATAGTCGTGGGTGGGTCTAAGTTGTAGTCCTCGCCTTCCTGAAGTTCTTCGTCTTCAATTAGTACTAGGTCGACCGAAGCTCTGTGTAGAAAGTGACTAACGTCTTGAAGCCTTTCCTTTGCCAACGCGTCGGGCATACTGTGAGTCAACCACTGTCCATCGTTAATGTACTTGTCAAGGACTTCGTGTGGGTTGACTTCATGTCCTGATGTTCCCGACTGGTCCGGAGCATTAGAGCTGGAGGTTGCTACTATTGCCGCTAAGGCTAAGAGCATATCAGCGCATGCTTCTTCTTCTGGAAGCAGTGAGCCTGTGTTAGTCGTTTTTGGTGGTGTGGGCGGAGGTGTCCTTAAGTTGGGTGGTTCGGTGTGGGTTAGAGTTTGGGTGCGGTGTGTGGTGGTTTCGATTTGTGAGCGGGTTATGGGTCATGAGGTTATAGTAGCTCCACTGCTTGTCTGCGCTTAGCCCGAGCCTTGTCCTTGACCACTCGTGGATGTCCTTGGCCTCTTCTCCCCCTCATGGCGGTCCTGATCATCAGGGTCGTCATTTCGTCGTTTGGAGCAGGAGTCTTAGCCGCGACATGTTTGTGGGGTTGGGGGACGATCAACGAGACGCCGGAGAAGATCTTCTTCTTGTGGCGTTCGGTTGGGAAGTCCAAATAGCCGGGCGACTTGAATGGAATGGAGCTCGCTGATAGGTCTGGTATATTGGTTTATGGGGATTCAATGAGAGGGTCGGTGAGGATGGGTTGTGTGGGTGTGAGGTTTAGTTGTGACGAAGTGGCCTCTGAGATGGGTGCTTTCCCTGTGTCACTGCGGGACGTCTCAATTGCGACGTGCACTCTCGCCATGAAGCGGTCTTTGAAAGATGTAAGAGCGGCGGAGAGAGCGGCTTGTAGACTCGCTTCGATTACAAACGGTGAGAACACGTCCGAAGTGGAGCCTGGTTGGCATTCCACTATCACGACATTAGTGAAGGTCACTGACGTACCGCCTATAGTAGGGATTGAAGGACCAAGACGACTGATGTCGCCTGTTAACAACCTCTGAGTGAACACCGGCTAATCGTCACTTAAGGTTGTGACGGTTAGAGACTTCCATCCAATCCTCAATTTGAATCTAAAAGATTAGCATTTATGGATGTTGTTGCAAGTTTTGATTGAACTTGCGTGTCGAACTTGTTCTGGGCCGGTAGGAGTAAGAATCTGAGTCTCGGCCTCAATTGACGCAATTATTTCGTGCTGTGGCTCAAGATTGAGCGGAGAAGGGTGGGTCCTCAGCACTTGGAGTGATAATCAGCATCGTGTGATGTTGTTGTAGTGGCAGCCGTGTCAACCGGTTCAATTAGTAGGAGTCGTTGTTGGAGAACTCGTCTGATCAATTGAATTTCCTCATCTGATGCCATAGCTTCTGAAGAGGTAGCCGTGTGAGGGGACGGTTCACATTCAGTATCCTCACGGGCTTGTGCTGTCACCTGAGTCTCAGAAGGTGTAGGAGATCAGAGTCTCTGTTTCAGGCGTAGTTGCCTGTTGAAGTGGACTGTGCCCCATTTCAGCTCCTAGTGATGCCTCCTGAAGTAGAACCTCCTCAATTGGCTCTTGAAGCACACTGACATTCACAGGCTGTTCAACATCAAGACCTTGAGTGACTTCTTCAATCATAGCATGGTCAAGACCTTGACTTGAGTCATCCACTTCGAGTTCCTCGGCTACTTCATCAATTAACGCAGCCTCGGGACTTTAATGTACATTAAAGTTTATCGCGGGCCCTCGAATCATCGCTTCTGTGAGATGATTCTCCCAACAGTATAGTCTGTACACGTCTTCCGTGGGGTCGGCAAGACGTAGATGTTGGGAAACGCCGGATTCCCCGGGATTTTAAAATTTTCCGGCTATTCCCGTTTTCTCGGAATTGCTCGGTTGACCACAAACAGTAATAACATCGAGGTGGTTCGTCGAAACATACCTTATAGTTTGAAGAACCAAAACGGAAATAGGACGATCGGTCGAGGATTGCGTAAAGATTCGTCACGCCGATCCTTTTCGGTGGTCACGTTCAATCGTCTCCCATGGATAGCAAGAGAAGTCGATCGAGAATTCGCCCGGCGAGGGAGAGAGCTCCAAGCTTTTCTTTTTGATGTGTGTGTGTCTTGTTCTCTTTGTTTCTTGTGAGTAAATTTTGTCCTACCGCTTCTATATAAGGTGGGTGGTTGAGCTTTTCACTCCCATATCTTAAAAGATCTTATCTTTCAAATATTCAACTTACAAAATCTTTTCAAAAAGGAATGTTTAGCATATTTCGAAAATAATGTTATTTAATTCCAAATTTCAAAAAAACCTACCATATCTAATATGTTATTTTCGAAAATCTCATGAGGTGAAATTCCCAATTTGCCCCTCTTAGTAAGTTACGGTATAACACCATTTATACACGCGAAAATAAATATTTATTTTAGTTATCAAATAAAAACATAAACATTCTCACACACAAATATTAATTTTGGGCCAAGCCTAAATTAAATATATTAAATTCGGTGAAGCCCAAAGTTAATTTGGGCGGAGCCCGTTTGCGACTCTAAGTCCAATCTCTCTTTAATTTGACCCGTGCTTAGTGATCCTTTTTAACCCCGACTCCTCTGGTTCGTCTCAACTCGGCATTGGGAGGAATCCAAGAGCTCGGTAAGCGCCTAGCCAATCTTCCGGTACCGAGCCGACCCCGAGATGAGTCCGAATTCGAAATTCACGAACGATTATACTATCGCCATATGTATAAACCCTTCACAGGTGTCCCGATCGAGTGATAGTCATGTAATGTCAAACCAACATTACTTGACTCTATGATGAATCGTGACAGGAAAAATTACGAAACTGCCCTCCACATCTAAGTGAGTCGGTTTCAATGCTTTGGCCAAAGACTTTGTAATTTTCCGTCCCCGAAGCTCTCATAGGACACGTATCTGTTTCGAGACCGTGAATCCCGCCCAGCGATCAAGTTGACAATCACGCCGCATTGTCAAGACCGCACGTCGCCGCCGACTCTAGCAAAAGCACGTTGAGCCTAGCAAAGTAGTGGAAGGTCTGGACCCCGAGGCCAACTCCAATGTTGACCCTTTCGGTCTAAGGTTCACGTATGCTACTATAGTCGGTCAATTCGACTATGAGTCAGTGTCCAAATACAGACAATCCTCGATTCGTCTTGTATCAATGTCACAAGCTCCCACTCCCCTGAGTGAGCGATTGGCATAGTCACATCGGACTCGTCGACATATCAAGTTTATGTGATCAATCCGGTCACCCTACCGGAGAAATAAACTTGTCGACTATTTTTAACCTCAGAGAGTAATAGTCTATTGGTGCCCCCTCTCTGCCAAGCAGAATCGATAACTAAACTCTGACATTTGGGTTTTATTCAATTTATCTTTTAAAATGAATGCCTTGTAAGAAAATATGATAAAAAGAATAACATGCCTTTATCAATCGAAATGTCATACAACCGAGATATGTAAATAATTGTGAATATTACATAGATTCAATAACCCTTATTCATCTAATCCACGAATATCGGCATTCGGAGGGCATATTCCCAACAGTAGAAGTTCGAAGGGAATGGCCATTGGTTGTTGTAGCTGCAGGTCGATGACCTTCGGATGATGGAAGAATTTGAGCTTAGGCGGTTGATAGTTTCCACCAGGAGGCAATCTTGGAATATCCTCGTGTACGTCCATGAATTGAGCAATGAGCACAGAAAACCACCTAGTGTATGGCAGATTCTTCGATTTCTTGTTCTGCTTCTGCCTGATCTGTTCGGCTAGATCATTCCAGATCAGCTGGGCTACATCGTAGTTCCGTGAGAACACGATGCCGTGGAATATCCAAAGAATATTGTCGTTGCATTTGTCAAATCCTGCGTGCTTTGGCGAGAGACACTTGTTGACGATCCCAAAAAGTGTCATCCATCGATGAGGGATGTCGTTGCTCTGAACTTGTTCAAGTTTGACGAGCGGCGGTCAATATTCCATATGCAGAAAATCATGCACCATCTCAGCAGCCGTAGGCATCGGGTCGTACTCGTGACTAAACGATAAGTCCAAGCAAAATGGTTCTTGTTCACACTGATATTGTCTTGTCCCGAGCATCGTGGTGAAATAGTAAGCACTACTCTCCACGTGACCTTGAATGTACCCCCAAAACTGCTGGAGATACAGCATCGGCACCGACGCTTTCACTGTAAGTGCATGCCATAGGGGATGACCTTGAAGTATGGACACTATGATCTCGTCTGGACATCGAAATGTTGTCAGATCGAGTTGATAGTTTGTGTCATGTACATCTATATATTGAGTGCGTTCATAGATATGATATAAGTGGATAATGAGCCATCTGAAAAAAGATAAGAAATAAGAAACCTCATTAGTTCAATTTTAAATTTGAGTCGAAAATCATCATATCAACCATTATATTAGAACGATCTATATCATGTTTGATAGAAATGTAAGATGAAATTGTGCACATAGGGCATGCAAACTGAACTAATGTGATTGTATTTATTTAAAAATTTCGAAAATCGCATATGAGAATATAAGAAGTCTATCGAAAATTTTCGAAGTGTTTGACGCGCAAATCGCAGTGTTCACTCTGTGATTTTTATCGATCGAGAATTGAACTCGCTATTAAATTTCCTAAGTTCCGAATTTTCTAATTATTCTCTCGGTTGAATTTGACGATCGAAAATTTTATTCGATAAGTTTGCCTACAGTTATAAAGACTTCGATAAATTTTCTAAGTGTTGAAAGGTATATGCAGTACTGTAGCAGATCAGTTTTTCGGTCCTCCGTGTAAATTTACGATCGAGAAAAATGTTTCCCGTGTAAATTTACTATCGAAAAATTTTTTTGCGAGTGAATAAAATTTTTGTTCTGAGATTTGTCGAGCGAGTCTATCCTAAAGACGGTTTTCGTTGCGAAGTTTGTCGATCGAGAAAATTGTCAACGAAAAACTAAGTCAATCGCCAAGAAAATTTTCAATCGAGCAAAATCTTTGCCGCGTATTTCTACGATCGAGAAAGTTAGCATCGAAAATTTAATTTTATCGCAGCTAATATTTACGATCGAAATAAAATGAAATCGAAAATTCAATTTGCGATGGTAATTAAGATTCTCAATGGTAAGTAATTTTCGGTCAAAGTCATCGATCTTAGCGACTAACTCAATTTAGTGATTGAAAATCTTTTACGACACAAACAGTATTTCAATCGAATCGGAATTCAATTGAAAATGTTTGCGATCGAGAAAGTTTATCAAATCGGTCATTCTTGGGTTTCACACATATTGGGGGAGTGTTTTTCTCCTTCCCAAAGGTATCATCAGGAGCATCGAGGCAAAACTCAGGGGCTTCTTATGGAATGGCTCTTCCGCTAAAGTGGCTTGGGTCGATATTTGCCTGCCTAAGGAAGAAGGTAGTTTAGGGATTAGATCTATTGAAAACAGACAACAAGGCTCTCTTATTGCGACTTCTTTGGAACCTAATGAGTAGAGAGAACTCTTCCATTTGGGCCTCTTGGATCCGGCAGACGCGTCTTCATAATACTTAACTTGGGCCTGTTCGACCACTTATCACTTTCAGCATCGGGAATGGTACTTCGATTAGGCTGTGGACCGACCCTTGGCTCCTCACAAGCCCCATGATTGATCACTTTCCACGTGGCCCTATCATGGGCCTTCTTCTCAACTCCAAGCTTAGTGAAGTGATTCGTGAGGATGGTTGGTGCTATCCCGCTCATACTTCAACGGAATATCTGGATTAGAGCCTTTACTTCGACAGGTTAGACCTAATGAGGAGGATACGATTATTTGGACTGCTTCTTTGAACGGTATTTTCTCTACCCGCTCGGCTAGGGAGAGTATCCGTCTGCGGCGCCCTAATGTCCCATGGCACACGCTCTTTGGCGGCCCTATTGCCTTTCTTAGACTACTGTGGCTTGCTATCAGAGACAGATTGGCGACGAGGGATAAACCATGGGTCCCGGCCAAGGCTAGATGTTCTACCTGCCTTCTTTGCGACACTCATGCGGTTGAGACTACTAGGCACCTTTCCTTCGACTGTCCCTATTCCAGACACTGCCTCCGGCTTCTTTGTGGGAAACTGCACTTTGGCTGGCCGGTTGGGGACTGGTTCGCCGGTATCAGGTGGGCAGCTCGGCGCTGGGGGGATAAACACTTAGCTAAATTGGGCCCCCGACATGCGCTGACTTCTTTGGTGTATCACCTGTGGGTGGAGCGAAACAAAAGATATCACCTGTGGTTAGTAGATGTTTTGATGCTATATAGTTTTCAGTAAGTATAGTGAATTATAAATAGGGGTTCTAGCAAATTAAGTGAAGTTTCGTGATGCAATATTGGGGGAATTTTACGTGATTATTGTATGGGAAAGTTAGGTGGATTTTTTTTATGATATCTTAAGTGATTAGTTCAGTATATATTTTATGCTAACTAATATCAAGATTTCCTTTATGTATATTAAACATTCGACAAGTGCATTAGGTTTTAGACATTTTAAAGTTTTCAACATTTAGGAATTGAGAAATTTTGTATCTACGTGACTTAGCATGTATATTTATGTGATGATATTTTCCTCAGATATTCGACACGTTAGGGAACTTACCAGACATTAGACTGATTTTATCGGGAGGACAGGTAGGTGAAATCCACCTACGGCACGTAAACGGTTGTGTGAATTATGTGATGCTTTTGTGGTTGTGTGCTTTGATGACTGTGCTTTACGTGAAATTTAATTATTTTTATATGTGGGTTGTGCATACATTGTCATTTGCATTTCACGTTCGCATAGTGAGAGGATCGACTGTGGTAACATGGTGGCACCTTACGTGTTCGTGAGTGGGGTAGGTTGTGTCCCTCTGGTGGTCCCTTTTGTTGAGACCCCGCACGTTCCATATGGCCGTAGGGATCATGGATCACCCGGGGGGGGGGGGGCATCACTTTTAGAGCCCTTAGATATAGTGTCCCCATCAAATAGGGTGGCATGAATTGCAAATGGGTTTGACGTGTTCGTTTCGCTAGCCTCCTCTGTGTCAGTGCTTAGCTCTTCGACTCTTGCGGCCTCGTTGTTCGGCTCGTGGCAAGCTGTAGAGGTAGATGTTCAGCTCTTGTGGTTGTCTCGTTAGCTCTGACCTCCGGTTGGGGTTCCATGCTCACGGCCTTACCCTTAGCACCCACGTGCCGCCATCCAGTCCGTGTTGATTTACCGCTCGGGTCAGCTACATGCATTATGTCCGGCCGGTCTGAATTAGTTGGTGGTGTTTAACTCTTTTTGGGCATGTCGCTTCCTTATGAGAATAGGAGTCACAGACCGAGCATTTAGTGGGTCGCCACTCATATTCGACGTAGACCCGGGCTATCCCCGCCGAGCCTCCGACCTCTTGGGGCAGTCGTATATCAAAGTGCTCCATAAACGGGGCAGCAAGGGGTTTCAAGATAGACACCCTAGCATAATCAAGTCGGGCCACATTCTTAGTAACAGAATCAGTAGACAACGACCACCCCACGGCACTAGCCAGAATTCCTAACGCATCCGATGTCCAGAATTCGCTAGGAACATTCCTCAGCTTTATCCAAAGCGGCACTTCGCTATGCTCCTTGCGTTCAAAAGTCATTCCCGGGCGCCACACCTCCAAGAAGAGAGGCTGCCCTTGAAACAGCCACGGCCCTCCCTCAAGCGCGTGGTTCATAGACTCGTCCGAGGCGAAGCGAAACTTGAAGAAGCCTTTCGTCGCTGTTCGAACCTCCACTAACCCCTTCCATTCTGATCGGAAGTATCGTTCCACCATTGGGAAATATGGTTTGTTGCCCAAGAAGTAACCTACCAGCGTGTATGCCCAACGTTTGATTCCTTTCTTAACAACTTCCCAAGACGGGGAGACCACTGCGACCCCATCAACAATTTCTGGCGGTGTGTAAGACAGCATGACACACTTGGTAGCGGGCGCAGCAGCCCCTTGTCGTGCATCCTTGGTAACAGCCGCGAAGGTACGCTGTGGAGGCCTCGGAGGTCCTATCGTACGGTGCTCCTCATGTAGTGGACTCGAGGGTTTTTTTCCCTGCTCATTGGGTAGAGATTTGTCCAGACCCTCATTTCCACTATTAGACGTAGTACTCAGCGTGATAGCATCTCTTTGCTGTCGTTCCACCCTCTGCTCCACCGCTTGCCTAACCCCTCGGCTCAATCTGTTCAGCCCACGTCATCCCGGATACGGTGGGATCCCCGGACGCTTCAACGGGACCCAGCCCGGCTCACGCTCATGATTCCTAACCCATTCCATGGTTATTGATCTGTTGCTAGGTACCTTAGGCCCCACCCCGCCAGTAAGGACACCGCCTTGAACCCTAGTGTTAGGTCCCCGGTTGTCAACTCAATCAATCCTAGGCATGAACTCTAAGGAAATCGATTATAATTAATGAATTTGAAGTTCGGTCGAAAACCTTCAATGAAGAACACAAGAGAGAATTCCTTTAGTGAGAGAACGACTTCTGAGTTTCTCTCTCTAGAATTGAATTCGGCAGCCTTTCGGATTGATTATCTCATTTTCTATATTAAGCTCAATGTTTGTATAACTATTTATACCAAACAAACTTGGTATAAATATCAAACTAGTCATAATCTAAGGACTAATACAAATAAAGCCCCTAAGTACGAAGACAGCTAATAAATCAAAGCACAATTAAAATTGATATTCTACATTCTCCCCCTTTGTTCTTGATTGCCCTTCCGTGCTGTCTGTCCTCGTCGGGCGTAGTACGATCTGCGCAAGCCCAGCGCATGCTCAAAGTCCCTGAACGTGTTCCTTAGCTCCAGACGCTCCTCGATATCTTCTAATAATTCCATTAGGAGCGGCTGTTCTCTCACGAACCGGTGGATTTTCAGCATCGTCTCTCGGTTGATTTCTTCCAACCTCTGCTCTATATTTCTCCTGATGACCTTGAGCGTCCCATCACAGAATTTGTGTATCTCAGTCTTCAGCATCATCCTAGTCTTCTTCGCGATCGGATTGTGGTAGGAGATGCCTAAGACCGAGCTGATGTGCACGTGATTGTTGGGAAGCCCTTCGATCTCAGATCCTTTGTTGAGCGGAGCGGTCATGTTGACCTTCTTCATGTTGCTCTCCAGAGCCATCTAAAGGTCGTGTGCGGCGAAGTACTTGACTTGGCACATCATGAACCGATAGAGTCCCTCGAGACCTTCTTTCTTGATGAAGCCTTGAGGACCTTTGTACTTCTCCACGTACAGCTTACAGAGGTTGTACACCTCATCAGCAGGGACGTACGGTGGGTCACTCTCGCTTAGATCTTCTCGAGTTCTATCTACTCGCTTGATGACATAGTACGGTGTTGGAAGTCCTCCTTTAGCACAGTAGACGCTGAGTAGCTGACAGATTGGAGAGAGACTCTTGTAATGACTCTTGGCTTGGCTTTTAGTCATCCCCAATCTCACATTCGGTCCAAGATGGGTGAGCATCCAGAGATACGTCATTCTCTTCTGCTGTTCTCAGTGAGAGATCCCTCTGAGCTCGAACTCGTTCGGCTTCTTGACTTTGTCCGGTGACCTCCAAATATTTTCACGGACTTCTTCAAGAAAAGGTATCTCTATTCGAATATTCTCCCACGGCGTGTCGATCCGAACGGTCCCTGGCATTTGTCTTGTGGTGGAAACCGCTCGTTGCGTGATCAGCTCTGAAAGCCAAGTGGGATCTTGTTCATGGTCTACACCTTCCTGAAGTTCTTCGTCTTCTATGAGTACGAGGTCTACCGCAGCTTGTTGTAAGAAGTGTCGAATGTCCTGAAGCCGTTGTCTTTGATGCTCCTCGGGCATGGAATGGGTCATCCACTGTCCTTTGAATATGTATTTGTCTAGGACCTCGTGTGGGTTGACGCCATGTCTGGATGGTCCCGGTTGGTCTGGAGCAATTGAGGGAGTCGCCTGAGTCTGCGCTAGGGCGACGAGCATCGCAGCGCTTGCTTCTTCTTCCGAAAGCAAGGGGCTTGTGAAGGTCGGTGGTGTGGCGGAGGCGTCCTTATTTGAAAGGTTAGTGGGTCGATTTGGGTTAGAGTGGTGCGGCGGGTGGTGGTGGTTGTTTGGATAGTGGGTCGTGGGGTTCCAGCGACTCCTTGACTTGTTTGAGTCGCGCCAGGGTTCTGTCTCTGACCCCTTGTGATTATCCTTAGCCTCTTCTCCCCCTCAGGATGGCCCTGATCGTCTGGGTCGTCATGACGGCGTTTGGAGTGGGAGCCTTGGCCGCGGCACGTTTCTGATGGTTCAGGACGATTCACGAGACGGTGGAAGAGATCTTTTTCTTTCGGCGTTCGTGTGGTCAATTCCAATTGCCTGGCGACCAGAATTGAGTGGAGTTTGCTGATGGGTACTGTGGCAGGATCTATTAGGTTGTGGGTGGGGATGGGTGTTGGTGTTTGTGTGGATATTATGGGTTGAGTGGGTGTGAGGATGGGTTGTGACGAAGACGGCTCCGAGACGGGTGCTTTCCCACGATCTTGGCAGGATGTCTCGATCTCATTTTGCACGTTCTCCATGATTTTGTCTTCAAAATCCTTCAGCGCGTTAGCGAGAGCGGCCTGAAGTCGATCTTCTGTCACATACGGAGCGGACGCCTCCGTTGTGGATGGTCCAGGACGACTGATGTCGCCTGTTATCAACCCTAGAGCTAACACCGACTCCTCAGGTTGGCTCAGAGTCACTTGAGGTTGTGACTCTTCGAGACTTCCACCCAATCCTTGAGTCGTATCTTGGAGATTCTCCTCTATGGGTGTTAGGGCAGGTTCTAATTGTCCCTGCGTATTAGACACTGGAGCTTCTGGTCCCGTCGTGACGTGCTGCGGCTCAAGATTAAGCAAGGAAGGGTCCGCAACATTTGGAGTGATGGTCGGTGCTGTGTCTGATGGTTCGGTGACGATTTCGAAGAGGGACTCGAATGATACGCTCAATCGTCTTGAAGTCCTTCTAATCAACCGAATCTCCTCATCTGACTCGGTGTCTGATGGGGTAGCCGTGTGAGGTGAGGGTCCTCGTGCTACATCCTCACTGGTTGGTTCCGTCACCGGAGGCTTGATAGGTTGTATTGTTGATATTAGAGCCTCTGTTTCTGGCGTAGTAGCCGGCGGTGGTAAGATGTGCCCCGTTCCTGCCTCGGGCTGTGCTACTTGAAGACCTTCCTCAATAGGCTCTTCGAGCACGCCAACAATGATGGGCACTTCCACTTGGAGTGTGTCTGCTGGAGCCTCTTGTTCCAACTCTGCCGCCACAGCATCGATTAGGATGGAGTCAATATCTGGTACTGTTTCCTCGTGAGTTGGAGGCTCCAGCTCTAGTTCCTGAGCCACTTCATCAATCATCATGTCTTCAGGACTAGGCTGTTGTTGTTGTTGAGGGCTAACTGCGAAGTCTGTCGGGGGCCCTCTAATCATCTGTTCTGTCAGATGATTCTCCCGACAGTGCCGTTGGTATTCGGCTCCCTTGGGGTCGGCGAGACTCAACAACTCAAACGGTATGGCCATTGATGGTTGGTCCAATTCCGTTAGTTTCAGTTTGTGGAAGAACTTGAGCCTGGGTGGCTGATAGCTTCCTCCCGGAGGCAAGCGAGGAACATTCTGCACGTACATCTCCATTTGTTGATGGATAATGACGGAGAACCATCTCGCATATGGCATATTTTTGGATCGTTTGTTGTCTTTCTATCTGATCTGTTCTGCGAGGTCGTTCCAGATCAGTTGAGCAAAATCGTAATTTCGCGAGAACATGACTCCGTGAAATATTCGGAGGATGTGGCCGTTGCCTTTGTCGAAGCCTGCGTGCTTCGGGGACAAACACTTGTTGATGATTCCAAAAAGTGTCTTCCACGGATGGGGAATCCCGTTGCTCTGCATCTGAGCTAGCTTGGTGAACGGCGAGCGGTACCCCATCTGGAGGAAATCATGCACCAGTTCTGCATCTGATTGGAGGGGGTCGTAATTTTGGCTGTGAGGGAGGTCGAGGAGTAGTCTGAAGTCGTTCTTGCTCATACAGATGTGCCTCGTCCCTACAACTGAAGTAAAGTGATAACGTCTCATCCACGATGAGGCTCTTGATCATCCCCCAAAACTGCTGGAGGTAGACCATCGGCACTGAGGCCGTCACTGTAAGAGCATGCCAAAGTGGATGGCCTTGTAGTATGGACACGATTATGTCGTCTGGACACCGGAAGGTGGTCAGGTCTAGTTGGAAGTTCGTGTCGTGTACGTTAAGGTACATAGCCTTCTCGTAGATGTGGTTATAAGTAGGATAATGATCCATCTGAAATACACATAAGAAATGTAAATTATTAGTTCAGAAATTTTGAGTTGAGTCGAATTTTGAATCTATTAAACCATAATAATGGATCATATTACAGCATGTTTGAATAAAATCGTAATTTGAAATCATGATATTCGCACAAACGACCATATAAAGTGATGTGGAATAGATAATATTATTTCGACATAAGTATGTTTGGCATATAGTGGTGCAGTTGAAATTTTTCTAAGTGTTTTAAGCACTGTTCACTCCGAGCTATTTATCACGCGAGAAATGAGATTCTCAATTGAATTGTCTAACATCGTGTCTTTCAAAACAGCGCGTTGACTTTCGTTGACTTTCTCTCTAACACCGTCAGTAGGTGCGATTTTCACACAGTAGGCGATTTCTTCAGATTTCTTCTTTTCCGACCACTGCCCACGTCATCTCCGGCCGTTTTGGACTCACCTCGGAGGTACTCGGCGACCCCCCGCCGCCGGGATCAGACGGCGGTGGTCTAGGGGTGGATTTCAATCGTTTGTAGCTGTGACTGTTCGTATCCCTCACCACAAATCTGCCCACCTTCACCTTCCATCCCCGTCCGCCCAGATCCACACGGCTGCCGACGTTCTGCACCACCTACTGCCACTCACCAAGACCCCCGCACCACCCTCCATCGCAAGGAAGAGAAAAAGACGCGCGTTGACTTTTGTTGACTTCTCTCTCTAGCGAATTCCCTCTCCAAACCCTAAGACTTTTCAGCTTCCTTCACCTTCCCCACCACCATCCACCACCAGCCGCCACCAGAGTCACCCCACCACCTTGAGGACCGTCGGCACCACCCTCTCCACCCTCCATCGCCGGGCCCAGACGGCGATGGGAGGGTTCTAACCCCAAACTCGTCTCATCACCCCCTTCTACCTTGTGACCTTTCAACTTCCTTCCTTCTTCTTCAATCCCCCTTGCTGTTCTCATGGAGATCTCTGAAAATATGGATTATCTTGGGCCCTCGCCGGACTATGGGCTGCTAAAAAGCACTATTCCGTTGGAACAACCATTGATGGAGGCTATGGATTCCCCTACCTCCTTGCCGGATTACGAGATGCTAAGGAAAAACATTCCCACATTTGATGACCGATTTGATGTTGCTGCGTTTGAAGCTTTCGTGGTGCGCCTTAACGGCGCTGAGTCTGGCCCGCGACCACCGCCGAAACAACCACTTGCCACAACGAGTCGGACGGAGCCACCTCCTAACGGTTCGGCCCTCCTTCGTCACCGGACTGCTATGACCCACTCGCCCCATGACAACGATGGAACACCCAACTTGCAACCACAGCCGGTTCAACCGGTCCCCCCCACTAATGGGCCTGCCTTTACTCGCCACCACACCGCTGCGAGGCCTAACCCTACCCAGCCCATGATTCCGCCTCGCCGTAAACGAAGGGAAACCACCACCATTGTGCCGCTGCGTGACCCACGAATTAACCCCCGTGGTCCGATGCGCAAAGGCACACCACCACCACCTAATACACCGCGGCTGAATAAGGAAGGGAGTCCCGACAAGGAGGCGCCCCCTATCATCGAACGTTCCCTATTGGGGGAGAGCAACGACCCCACGAGCTCGAGGTTGGAATCTCAACAGGTCCCTCATGTTGATAGGCCGAGGGTATCTCCGAGGGGGCCCCAGCCTAACGCTAGCCATGCTTGTCAACAACCTATGATGGAATTAGGGTTTTCTTTGGAAGATGCTTCGGATGATGATATGACAAGGGATCACCTCTTTGATCGCCGTTTCTCTAACCACCGATCCGCATCCCCACGGGCCATAAGGGCTATGCCAAGTGGTAATGGTGAGTCTCACAATGGATATGGAGACCCCACTGACGAACCTCGCCCCCCTTCGGAGGCTGCTGAGAACACCACTAAGAGATCGTTTGCTGCCGTCGTCCAAGGAGCCATAACAAACCGAGACCAATCACGACGCCCCACCATGAAGCGCCTCGCATTATCCTACACGGCTCCATCTATCGTTGATGGCAAAGCCGAGGCTTGCTTGCCCTGGGAAGTGGTCCAGAAAGGGACGGCTAGATGGGACAACACTCTTGTTGGATATTTCCTGGGCAAAAGACCGTACTTTCCTCATGTTGAACGCTTTGCTCGTTCTATGTGGCCTGAGCTTATTGAGGTCCGAGCATCGATTAACGGGTTTTTCAAGTTCAGGTTCGCCTCGGCCGAGGCCATGGGTGTGGTCCTGGAGGAAGGCCCGTGGATCATGCAGGGGCAGCCCCTATTCCTTGAGGAGTGGCGAATTGGCATGTCCTTTGCGAAAAGAGAACACTCGAATGTCCCGCTCTGGGTAAAGCTGCGTAATATTCCATCAGAATTATGGACCCAAGAGGGATTGGGTATTGTCGCGAGCGTGATAGGGAAGCCACTATTTGCGGATGCCATGACAGCTAAGGCGGAGCGGCTCGAATACGCTAGGGTATGCGTGGAGATACCACTCGGGGAACCATTCGTTGAACAATTCAATATTAGAATACCAACTAAGGAGGGAGGACGAGTTAGTATAGTACCTATCCAGGTTGAGTACGAGTGGAGGCCCAAGAAATGCGCAACATGCAACTCTTGGAATCATGGTGAAAGGAGCTGCCCGAAAAATCAGCCCAAACCGACCCGGCCACAACTCTCCACATCGGTCATACAAAAGTCAACACGGAACATTGAGCAGCCCAAAATGCAAGGACAAGACGAGCCAAACCCGACACGGCCAAGTCATCAGCTCACCGAGGGTATGCCTGCTAGACCTAGAGCTAATTGGCGCCGATTGACCAATAAGGATAAAGGCAAATCGGTGATCGTGGAGGAAGCCACAACCAACAACAAGGATATTGGAAGCTCTACATCGCAAGAGCATTACCGGGCCACTCACCAGACCACACCATTGGATAATTCGGCCATGGATAGCACCCATGTAAGGGAGGGGCATAACAGGCAGCCGGGGCAACAAAATGGAGGCAGCCCGACTAGCACAACTAATACCACCTTACCTATAGTTGAATACCGCAACCCGTTTGCCGTGTTAGCTGACTTAGAAGGGGAAAACGTCGCATTACAGGGTCCTCAAGCAGCCCTGGAATCGAGTGTTCCATGATCCCGGTCGCCTCTTGGAATGTACGTGGTCTAAATAGGTTAGATCACAGATGGGCGGTCGGGGAGATGATTACGAAATATGGGTTGAAGCTGATTGGCCTGGTTGAGACTAGGGTTTCCGAACAAAATGCTTCTTCACTCGCTAACTCTATCAGATCGTGGGATTGGTTCTACGAGTACGAGGACGGACCGGCATCACGTATTTGGGTTGGATGGGATGCTCGCTTCGTGACTGTGACGATTGAGGCCGCCACATCACAGGCTGTTCACTGCAAGGTTCATATCTTAGAAGAGCGGAAAGAAATCTATATCACCTTTGTTTATGGTCGTAACCAGCGGGGGGAAAGACGTGCCCTCTGGAATGATATTCTGGCCACTTCTAACGCGCGGGTTAACAGCCCTTGGATTGTTATGGGAGATTTTAATGCCATTCTGGATAATTATGAGGCGAGGGGAGGATCACCTGGAGGAGGCTGTACTGACATGGCAGAATGCTTTACCGCCTCTGATCTTATTGGTCTACCCCGACTTGGCCCTTTGTTCACGTGGTATAACCAACAGAGTGGCACGGCAGGAGTTTGGCGCTGCCTTGACAGAATTGTTGGCAACCCCTCGTGGTTCGCTCATTTTGGGGACCTAGCTTACCGATGTGGGCTCCCCTCCACCTCTGACCACTCACCTCTGATTTTGGAAGACACGGCTCAGCCAAGGAACATAAATAAAGCATTCCGGTTTGACAACTTCCTGATTAAAGACCCCCGATTTCTACCGATAGTCAAAGCCGCTTGGAGGCGAGAGGTTGCTGGCTACCCCATGTACGCCGTCACGAAGAAACTCAAGGACATCAAAATACAGCTGAAGCGTCTCCGGCGTGACAAAGGTGATCTCAACCGCAATGTTCTCGAGGCTCGGGGGTTTCTGGATATCGCACAGGAGCTTGCTATTCAGCACCCTATGGAGCCGCAGTTGTTGGTCCTTGAGAGGCGATGTCGCTTAGCATATGCTAAAGCGGTTGATATGGAGCATTCGGCGTTAGTACAACGCGCCAAAGTGGCTTGGCTTAAGGATGGGGACCAATGTACATCCTTCTTTTTTAAGAAGGTTGCCATGCGTCGCGCCAATAACCGGATATACACCCTTGAAGATGAAGTAGGGACTACCTTCGAAGGACATAATCAAGTGTGCGCTGAACTCATTCGATACTATACTGAGCTGCTTGGACTATCTAGCCGGACGGTGGCCTTGCATGCTGCCACTCTCTCACCTTACATGGCCCGAAAACTGGGACCCACGGAGGCCGAGGCCATGATTCTTCCGATCACGGATCTGGAGATCAAGCAAGCTTTGTTCTCCATTGGCGACAACAAATCTCCTGGGCCGGATGGTTTCTCTGCGGCATTCTTTAAAGACGCGTGGGACACCATTGGACGGGACATAACCCACGCCATCAAGGAATTCTTTCGGACGGGACATCTCTTGGGGGAACTGAACTCTACGCTCATAACACTTATTCCAAAGAACACTAGCCCCCGGATGGCTAAGGACTTCAGGCCAATATCCTGCTGCAACGTACTCTACAAGATCATCTCCAAGATTATTGCCAATCGACTACGGGGCAGCCTTGGGCAACTCGTCCATCAAACCCAAACGGCCTTCATTCCTGGCCGCCGGATCACGGATAACATCTTACTAGCACAGGAAATTTGTCAGGGATATAATAATATGGGGCTGCCTGACCGTGTGGCCTTCAAGGTGGACATCGCGAAAGCGTATGACACGGTGGAATGGGACTTTCTCTTGGCCGCGCTCGAGGCTATTGGGTTTCATCGGGTTTTCGTTGGATGGATCCGGGCCTGCCTGACCACGCCCTCTTTCTCGATTAACATCAACGGTACTCCGACGGGATACTTTAAAGGGAGGAGGGGCCTTCGGCAAGGCGACCCGATCTCACCCTACCTTTTCACACTGGTTATGGAAGTACTTCACGGCATCATTGAAGACGAGATCAGGCAAAGCCCGAATTTCAGATACCACTGGAACTGTGAGGCAACTGCGATTTTCATGCTTACGTTTGCAGATGATCTCCTCCTCTTCTCTCATGCGGATGTCGATTCTGTAGGGGTCTTCAAACGCAGCCTCGATCTCTTTGCTAACTTATCAGGCCTAAAAGCAAACATCAATAAGAGTGCAATGTTTGTATCTAAGCGCGCCGACCGATTGAAGAACGCCCTCCAAGATATTATGGGTTTCTCGCTGGGATCACTTCCCGTACGCTATCTCGGTGTTCCCCTTATTACATCAAGACTTACGATTGCTGACTGTACCCCTCTTCTGACCAGCGTGGACAAGCGGCTAGGCTCATGGACCAATCTCTCTCTATCGTACGCCGGTCGCACCCAATTGATCAAATCGGTCCTCCTTGGACTGCATACCTACTGGGCTGGTGTGTTCCTCCTTCCGAAGGGCGTTATCCGGAGCATTGAAGCGAGGCTTAGAGCCTTTCTATGGAAAGGTACGAGTGCCAAGGTGGCTTGGACTGATATTTGCTTGCCTAAAGCTGAAGGTGGACTTGGCCTTCGCTCGATTGAGACTGATAATAAGGCTCTACTCATGCGTCTGCTTTGGAACATTCTGACGGACGACGACACCTCGATTTGGGCCACCTGGATTAGACGAACGAGGCTGCACAATAGTTCCTTATGGTCCATCCGACCGGGGACTAGGACTTCATGGAGCTGGAGAAAGATATTGAAGCTGCGAGCCGAATTTAGGACTCTCATTCAATTCCGCATTGGCAATGGGGCCAACACACTCCTCTGGACCGACCCTTGGCTGCTCGAAGAACCCCTAGTGGAACGCTACCCTCGAGGACCTATGATAATGGGCTTACCCAGGGACTCGAAACTCAGCGAGGTAATCAACGAGGGAGGATGGTGCTGGCCAGCTCAAACTTCAGTGGAATACCTCGACTTCGGCCCTCTTTTACCACTCACCCACCCGACCGAACGTGACACGATTAGATGGGCTGCCAACGCAAATGGTCGCTTCACTACCGCTTCCGCAAGGGAGAGCATCCGCCAAAGGCAACCGATTGTACCCTGGCATACCCTCTTCGGCGGCCCATTAGCCATCCCTCGACATGACTTCATGCTCTGGCTTGCGATTAGGGATAAGCTAGCGACTAGAGACAAGCCTTGGATCGCTTCTGCGGCGGGAACCTCAGTTTGCCTTCTCTGCGACGCAGATATTATGGAGACTACGCGACATTTATTCTTTGAGTGTACCTTCTCTATTCGCTGCCTTAACCTAATACGTAATCATCTGCACTTTGGATGGCCTTACAGGGATTGGCCGGAGAGCGTGCTTTGGGCGGCCAGAAGGTGGCGGGGCAAGCACCTTGCCGTGTTGGGGCCTCGGCATGCCCTTGCTTCACTTGTCTACCATCTTTGGTCGGAGCGCAATAGAAGATGGCACGATGGGATTCGTCGATCACCGGAACGGATAGTTGCTGAAATGGAGGCCCTCTTTAGTATTCGAATCTCGACTCTTCCGCCCAAGTACAATCTGCAATTGAACGCCATGCGCCGGACCTGGTGTTTGGACTGGACTACCTAGGGTGCTTGGGACTGGTCTTGCTTCGGTTCAGGGTTTGGTGGGCTGATGGATGAGTTGGAAGGAGCCCATAAGAGACACCACCTCCCCCCTTCTCCCCCTTTCCCCACATCTTGCCCTCTTCCCTCCCCCCATCCCCTTCGTTTTGTTTTCTCTTTTCGTTCTTGTACTGTGCTCCGCTTTGCTTGTCTGCAGGTTGGCCTGGCTGCTGCTTCATCTGGGGTGTCCTACCGGCTCGCCCGTGCCGCATGCAGGCCTCACTTGCTGGTTGCGCTCCCTGGCGGAAAGAAACAGGAGTTGGCATCTAAGCCTTTCCCCGACCAGACCTGCGGAAGCACTCGCTGCACTTCACCCCCTCCGTTAGGAATTTCCGCATGGAAGTTTCCTCCGCTGTGCTCTGGCACTTTGTTCGCACAACAACCGACTGCCCTGCTGGCACTACAACTGGTGCCAGACTCCTGTAGATTGATTTTGGGGTGTGACACCTCCTTTGCCTTTGTTACCATGTGCTGGTAGTCTCTGTATTTGGCTTGGTCTTGTAGGGACCTGGTTGGTGTCTGGGCTGTTTTGGTCTTGTTGTGTTGTCTGGTCGGTAGATGTTACCGCTTGTTGCGTCGTGAGCGTTATCATGTACGCTGTCCATGTACTCCTGTTTCTTTCGTTTAGTGAACACTTCCCAAAAAAAAAATTGAATTGTCTAAGTGCAATTTTGAAATTCAAATCCCCGTTTAATTTTGCGATTGAAAAAAAAAATTATTCGCTACTGAAAGCTACAGTGAAAAAGAACTTAGAAAATTTTCCAAGTGCTACACGTTATACGCGTGGTACTGTAGCCGAGAAATTTTACGATCGAGAAAAATTTTCATGTAAATTTACGATCGAGGAAATCAATTTCCGCGTAAATTTACGATCGAGAAATTTTTCGCGTGTGAATAAAATTTTTCGCAGAGAAAATTATCGAACGAGAAAGTATTTCGATTTTAAAATAGTTTTTCGCTATGGAATTTTACGATCGAGAAATTTTATCATCGAAAAATTAATTTTATCGCCGCTAAAATTTTTCCGACCGAGATCAAAATTGAAATCGAAATTTTCGACTGTAAGTTTTGCGCTCGAAAATTTAAAGGGATTGCATCTATTTTATCTATTCCTCTCATTAATATTTCGCTTGCATAAAATCAAAATTGTGTTTCTCAATTGTAAGTAATTTTTTATCTACGTTATTAATCTTAATGACTAAATCAAAAGGTTAGCGATCGAAAATCTTTTTCGATGCAAACAGTGACTTAATCAATTTGAGATCCAATTTTCACTGTTTGCGAGCGAGAAAGTTCTTCGACGCGTTTAAAAGTTTAAATCCCAGTTTAGTCTTATCTTTAAATCGAACGCTAATAAAGCAGAATATCGAAGTTATATTCACTCAAAATGATCAAGAAACATCGAAACTAGCCTATTATGCAGTTTCTAACCCAGATTATACTTAGAGATGATCTAAAATACTGCAAACAAGAGTTCAAGTTCTCAGAATATGAACAGTCGTGAAATAGTCACAGAATCATGCGAAATATTCCAAAATACAGATGCAAATGTAGTTTGAAGATTTTGACGTTCGTCTTTTGAGAGAGGAAGTTTTTCGCACGAGAATTTTTACTGTTGATTTTTGCGATCGAGGGTTTTAGCGTGTATTTAGGGATTTTCGACTGCGAGTAATGATTTCATCTAATTGGGCTGATTTGACGTTTTATGAGACTTAGTGAATTTAAGCCCATTACTGTTTGCGATCGAGACACTTACGATCGAGAAATTTCCTATGGTTACTGTTTAATTTTCCTCGTGAAAAATTTCGATCGAGAAATGTTATTTGGTTCCTGTTTAATTTTCGCTCGTTAGTATGCAAACGAAAATTACAACTTGCTCCCAAATCAATTTTCGCTCGAGAATCTGTAAGAGAAAATTACGAAATTCGCCCGAATTTCTCGATAGTAAGTTTCCTTCATATTTCAGATTGATCCTAAATTTTAAGAATAAACCATAAAATTACTCCTTCTAAGTGTAAACGAAAGTGCAATTAACTCCCTGTATTTTCGAAGAAATGACATCTGGCTCCAAAATTGATCTTCAAACATCTGCAATACTTAGAGCAAAATGTCGAGAATGTTAGAGTTAATTAAGAAGTAATTGTTCTAATAATGCTTCCCCTGAATTGTTTTACCAATGTCTTGAGCTGACATTCATGAGAATTTGTGAAGTGCTCCTTATTTAAGCATTGTCCAAAGTGAATCAAAACGAGAATTCCTGCAACACTTAAAGAAAGGCCATCAAAAGTATTTGGAGCTCAAAACATGGAATCATTGTAGATGCTCCCCCTCAAATAGTGCACTTTGTATCGATTTATCACGTAATCATGCAAATCAATACGAGTAACAATCATTATAACACGCAATTAATCATGTTAGACTAGATACATGTTCCCCTAAACATGTAATAAAGATTTGCGAGAGGGTATGAGCAAAGTCAAATATTCGCTTTTTAATCAATTCTATGCCAATGCAAGTTAGATATGCATTCAAAATGTGCGAAGTTTTTTTTTTTTTTTAAGAATATCGAGAAGAAAAATTATCATATATCTGTATATATATAGAACTTTCATATGCATATTAATGTTATTAATAGTATGGGGTCAGATTATTTTGCTACGATCATTGTCACGCCTAAAATTTCACAAGACACTTGAAAAGATCACATACTGTCAAGTCATGTCGTCAAACTAAAGAGTCCTACGTTCATTGAATGATCCATTTCGACAACTCTCACTGGGTTCACTCTAGCACTCAATTATTTTTGCCTTGGGATGATTATATTTATATCATTCAAGTCACCACAAGCAATCTTAAGTCAATTTACCTGTGATCGAGGCATTTTTAATCATTTCACCTTTGCGAGAGATCATCGATGTGGAATCATAGAGACTGTGAAAGGTTTTTGGTTTGGCTCTGACTTTAGAAGGGAAGGATAGTTTTGGTATTGTGGACTAGGGATCTTCTTCCTTTTCTTCGTCATTCTCCTCCTTTTTGCCGTTTTTATTTTTGTTGTTTATCATTTTCATCCTTTAATGACTTTTTCTTTGATTCAGTCTGCACTTGCTCAAGCTGAAGTTCCGCTTCTCTACGAGGCTGAGAGATTATCTAAGGCGAAGTTCTTCTTGTTCGTTCTCGGGCCGATACCGCGCTCCTTTTCTCTTAATCCCTAGTGAGGTTTCAGAAATTATCGATTTGAAGAAGTTCGCAGTTGTGGAATTTGAACCCAAGGCCGCGCTCCTCTTCTCGTTGTCTCGATATAAGACCGGATTATCGTTGGAGAAGTTCACTTCGTGGTGCTCCTCTTTCCAGCCGTTCTGACGAGTGTACGAGATTTTCGATGGAGAAGTTCACAGCAAGATCCATACCCCCTTCTAATGATATGAGATTGTGATAGTTGAGAGGCAGGTTCTTTTGGACTACTTTTTGTGCGTTGAGCATTCCTCGTGTGCGTTTTCCACCTTCTTTGTCATCCTTTTTCTTTGTCGTCTCGTTTTCTCCCCCTCCTTTTCTCGATTGAACATCCCATCGAAGACTTGGATGTACGGTTGAAGGCTCAACGGATTTTCAAGTAAAGAAAAGGAAGTCGGAGAAAGCTCAAAATGGATGACTAAAGGTGTGTTAAAGGATTGAAATTTTATATATGTAAGGCCAAGTGAGGAATTTCCTAAGTGCTCTAATCATTTTCCTAAGGATCTAACGAAAGGCGAGTATGAAGCCAAGAATCACTAGGTAAGACAAGCAATTGATGTGTGACTCGCTCAAGAATAAATCAATAGAAAGGAAAAATAACAGCCAGAATCCTCACTCATTTAAAGTGGCATTGTGTCTAGTGGAGCAAATGAAATGAGCTTTAGACACAAGAAAGCGACCTAGACTGACAAAATTAAGTAAGCAATCAGTCGCATGCCAGGGAAATCTAATTGTGACGTAGATCGAGCATCCTAAAGAGTTCTTCATTCCCCTATATTTATAGGTTTATGTATAGTGTATTATTATATATATATTATTTATATTTTATTTATTATTTTATTTTATTATTATTTAGGTAATTTTATTATCACGCAAGATAAGACAAATGAGCATGGAAAACACATAGAATAGAGCATATGATAGCACAGAGATCAGGTAATGCACATATTACGGGAGATTCAACATGCCTAATTTTCCGACAAGGAATTGGAATCGTTTTTCATCCAAAGCCTTGGTGAAAATGTCAGCAAGTTGATATTCCGTGTTCACAAAGTACATGTCAATGGTGCCTTTTTCTACGTGATCTTTGATAAAGTGATATCTAATGTATGTGTTTCGTGCGTGAATGGTGAACAGGATTGCACGTAATCGCAATGGCACTTTGGCTAGCACTATATATGGGTATATTATTTAAATTTTACCCATAATCACGAAGCTGAGTCCGCAACCATGGCATCTAGGAGCAACAGCTGGCGGCTGCGACGTATCCAGCTTCAGCCGTCGAAGTTGAGACGCAATTTTGCTTTTTGGATGACCAGCAGACTAGCTTTTCGCCTAGAAATTGAGCGCCACCGGAGGTGCTTTTCCTGTCCATTCGGCAACCTGCATAATCAGCGTCAGTATAGCCGATAAGTTTGAAGTTTGTACCTTTAGGATACCATAGTCTTAATAAGGTAGTTATGCCCTTAAGGTAGCGAAGAATACGCTTCACCGCGAGCATGTGGGATTCTTTGGGATTGGCTTGGAAACAGGCACAAAGACAGGTGGCAAACATGATATCCGGCCGACTAGAAGTGAGGTAGAGAAGAGATCCAATCATGCTGCGATAGAGAGTGATGTCGACCGATTTTCCTGTGGGATCGGCATCCAACTTGCAGCTAGTTGACATGGGAGTGCTGGGAGGCTTGCTCTGATCTTGATGGAACTTTTTCAGGATGTCCTTAATGTATTTGGTTTGACTGATAAATATCCCATCATCGAGCTGCCTGACTTGTAGTCCTAGGAAGAATTGCATCTCTCCCATGTGGCTCATTTCGAATTTACTCTTCATGAGATCTCCAAACTTTTTGCAAGGCCGTGGAGTTGTTGATCGAAAATGATGTCGTCGACATAAACTTGAACGACCATCAGATCCTTGTCTTGCCATTTGATGAAGAGGGTCGTATCGATTGTTACTCGAATAAATCCAGACATTACGAGGAAGTTACTCAAGACATCATACCAAGCACGTGGGGCTTGTTTTAGTCCGTATAGAGCTTTATCCAATCGATAGACGTGATCGGGATGTTCTTGATCAACGAAGCCGTCTGGCTGAGCGATGGGGGACTCAATCTTTACAGGATACCTTAGGTGAGTACATGCATGTATAGCGCCATAAGCTTTCTTTATGGCTGGATCTTGTTTCCTACGGGCTTTCCTAGTGGCATTTGTTTCAAAATGATTATCTTTAATTTGTGAGGTAGAACCTATTTCGTAGTTGTTGCTCCTAAAGGTAATGGGCTGAAGAGTACATGTAGAAGCAATTATGCGAAGAGAAGAAATGACTCTTTTATGTTTTCGAGTGTCATTTATTTGTACAGAAGGAGTAACATTCTAGTCATACTCAAATCTACTAGCTCCTTCTTAATACTAGACACTCTCGCCTTTGGTTCTAGTGCTTGCTCTACGCTCCTGTAGACGTAGGTAAACTAGGTTCAGTCTTAGCACTCTTAACAGAATTATCAATGCACTTTTGATCTTTCGAAGGTGATTTTTCGATTTTCACGCTTTTCATAATAGCATGAGAGGTAGTTCGGGAGGATGAGTAAGCTATGAGATTTTCCATCTCTTTTAAGAACTTCTTTTCAGCTTCGAAATTCTCTCTTTCTTTATCTAATTTTCCTTGAGATTCCTCTGTCTGTTTTACTATAGGACGTTTATAGAGAGAATTTTTATAATGAACGTCTTTGACTTCCTCGTAGTGTGTTTGAGATTCAGGAGATAGAACTGGAACTAAATCACAGACAGGTGTTAAAGATGGTTTCATATTTCTGTCTCTTTCATTTAGTTCTGTGTAGTCGAAGGGGATTTTAGGCCCATGTGAGGCTCTTCTATTGGATGAGTCTAAAGTACTTTGTTTTGTCGCTTCAGTAAAATCTCTAAGAGAGGTTACTCCTAAACCTATGGTCTTAATATCATATACTTCCTTTTTCCGTAGAACACGTGGGTTAGTGAAACCTATGCCTTCTATTGGATTATAGAATTCTATATCCTTGGGCTGGTTTAGAAATATTGTCTGTTCAGATTGTCCCCTACGCGTAAGAAGATCATCTAATTTCTTAATTGTCGCACATAACTTCTTACGTTCCTCGCCTAGGAGAGCATAATTATTTTCTACCGTCAGTTTGGCAGCTTGACAGGCATCTAGATCTTTACTAAGCTCACTAACCTTAGTATTAGATATTTCTAATTGAACTTCTAAGTTGGTGATCTTAGTGGTAGCTTCGGTTATCCTACAATTTAGGGTGGTTTTCTCATTGAGATTCCTAACTAAACAATTGTAGTTATTTGCTAGCTTATCTTATAACTCCTTAATCTTTTCGCTATGCTGTCCTATTTGAGGTTGACTAGTCTCGCTAGAATGTAGGCTCTTGGTAAGTTCTTCTATTTTAGCACTAGAGCTTCTAAGTTCTGACTCGAGACTATTTATCTTCTCATGAGACCTAGAAAGTTTATCATCTACTTCCTTAATACTTTTCTGCTCACGTTTCATGTTAGCATATTGTTTTTTATATGATTCTAACATGGTCAATAATGTGGAAGAAGAGTCTACCTCTTGTGACAAGGTGGATGCGCCATATTCGTCAGTCTAATTGGATGTTTCGGCGTCACTGTCATTATCAAGGCGTGCCATGAGGGCAAGATGTCTCCAGAACTAGACGTGTCTTCAAGCCAGTGGTCCTGCTCTGTCATGAAGGCTACACCTGCTTCCTTCTGCTTCGTGAGTTGAAGCTTCTTGGAATAGTAATTAGCATCTCTTTTCTTGGGAAGGGTGCATTCTCTGGCAAAATGACCAGGCTTGCCACAGTTGAAACACTTGTTGGGCTCTTTAGTGTTCTTGACTTCGGAGCTCTCTGGTGCATTTTCCTTGTTCTTAGAGCTTGAGGTCCGAAGTCTGTTGGCCGAGGATGAGGACTTCTTCTTGAAGTATTTCTTGCTCATCATTTTTCCGATTAAAGCCAACTGCTTCCCCAGTGCTTTCATGGTTGGGTCGGCGTCTGATTCTGAATCTTCTTCTGACTCGGATGATGAGAGAGGCCTAACGATCTTCTCTTTGCGAGGCTTTGTTCCACGCTTCTCTGAGATTAGAGCAACGGTGTTTTCAACCTGCTTGCCCTTCTGCTCTCTCTGAGTCTCGCAAACATCTTCCTCGTGTTGGGCGAGATTATCAAATACTACATGGATATCCAACTCCTCCAGATCTTTGTTTTGTCTAATTTGAGTGGATATCTTTTTCCAGTCCGAGGGCGGAGAGGATAGAAATCTGATATTTGTTTCCATGTTTGTTTTCGAGATTTCTATCTTCCTCATCTCGTTGAGAAGAGTGAGGTATCTTTGGTATGCATCATAGAGGCTCTCCTCCGGCTTAGCTTTGAAGGAGTCATAAGCAGTGAGAATATTCGCCTTTTTGGCCTTGATGCCTACTTCCGTCCTTTGCATCATCCTATGCAACTCATCCCACATTCCCTTAGCCGTTGGGAGGCTGTCTATCTGTCTATAGATGTCATTGGTGATGCCTTGCATGAGTGTGTTCATGGCTATCAGATCTGCCTTAACACGGGCCCTTTCCTCAGTGGTGTATTCTCTAGGTTCCTTTAGTCGCCTAGTAGCGGGAATTGAAGGAGTAACCGTGTCATCCCCGGCTACGTTGACCCAGAACTTTGCAGGTCCCTCTTCAAGTGACTGCAATAAATTTTCGGCTTGATCTTTCAGAGCTATGAAGTTTAGGAAGCGGCTTCTTCATACTGTAGATTCGCCGCGTTGCAAGATTGGCGGACGGTTGTCGTTTCCTAGTGAGTATGCATCCATCCTTCTTCTTTTCCCTTTTTTTTGTTGACGAAGGATCTTCGTTTGTTGTTTTGATGGATTTGAATGATTTTTGTGCTTCACAAGTAGTAAATTCGTTAGTAGCATTTGATTCAAAAATGATTGAGAATTAATTTCGATTCAATCTTTAAAGTTTGATCGAAAATAATTTCTTCGATTTGAAAAGATGGTACTGTTTTCGCGCGTCAGATACTGTTCAAAAATTTTCGAGCGTAAATTATTTCGACTTGAACGTAATTTTACGCTGAAAAGTTATGTAAACAGTGAAATCAATCGTAAAATTATTGAGAGAAGTTTTGCGATCGAAAAATTTTAAGCGTCGAAAAATTTTGTGACCAGAATCCACAAAGTAGATTTTATCAAAGGTTGACTCGAAAGATTGACTAGTGTTTTCGAGCGTAAATTTCTTTAATTGATTTTGGTCGTTGAAGAACAGTACCCTAAGGAGTTTCTCGCTGAGTCAAATCTAATTGGTTGACCGAAAAATTTTACGAACGAGAATCAAATACATCTGACCGACTAAATTTTCGAGAGAAAAAAATTTTGCACGGGGTCAAAATAGTCAATTCTCGTCAAAATTTTAACGCTCGTAAATTTCTTTTAAACACGTTCTTGACAGCAGCGACTTCAGTAACTAATCAGTTCTAATTGAGCAAAATTTCTCGCACAGAGGTTTTCGATCGAGAAATTAATTTTGATCGAAGACTTAGCGAGAAAAATTGAAATTCACAGTTTAAGCACAGAATATGATTTTAACACAGATTCAAGCAAATACGGGAAATTAATCGATGAAACTACAGGTATATGCTCGAAATAAGCTACTGAGTACTCACGAACAGAAGATTAAACATGTTTTGAAGCAAATGATAATCAATTTGACGAAAATCAAAACACGTTCATACCATTTTCGCACGAACAGTAATCTCACAGAATCAAAAATTCGACTCAAATCATGATTCTGATTGCTGCCGATCTAATCCTAATTACTACTTATGCGAGCACAGAAACATTAAAATCAGATCAAATAAGCACAGAATTAAGACTGTTTGATCGAAATTCAACTTCGCGCCAAAACTGTTCATCGATGGAACAGTGAGAATAAAATTCCAATCAAATTCTAACAATTTTCGTTTCAAAACAGAACGAATCTGCTATGATACCAATTGTTAGGTCCTCGTTTGTCAACTCAATCAATCCTAGGCATGAACTCTAAGGCAATCGAAGAGAGAATTCCTTTAGTGAGAACACGAGAGAGAACACGAGAGAGAATTCCTTTAGTGAGAGAACGATTTCTGAGTTTCTCTCTCTAGAATTGAATTCGGCAGCCTTTCGGATTGATTCTCTAATTTTCTGTATTAAGTTCAATGTTTGTACAACTATTGATACCAAACAAACTTGGTATAAATATCAAACTAGTCCTAATCTAAGGACTAATACAAATAAAACCCCTAAGTACGAACACAGCTAATAAACCAAAGCACAATTAAAATTGATATTCTAAACCTAGTCTTCTGGCTGTTAGAATGAGGGTTCTTCTCAGGCTGATGGACTGCTCCAGCCATGTTAGCATCAGCCATTGCCGCGTTAGACACCCGCCCTTGAACCCTATTGCCATTATTCATAGCCGCCGACCCAACCACCGCAGTTCCGCTAGAAGCATTAGACGCCATAGTTGGCACCGCACCCTGCCCCCCAGCCGTAAACCCCGACGCGGCGGACGGCAACTCCACTCGGGACTCATTCAAGGCTTTTTCCGCCGTAGCAGTCGACGCACCATGGACCCTAGCCATCAGCCCTTGAAAGGTGGACGTGTCAAATGCCTCGCCAAAATCTGGGAACTTGCGGCGAAGATTCTCAAGCCCACTCAGGGGCAGCACGTTGAGATTGGACACCGGGGGGGATATGAACGGCCCGCACATAGACGAGGAGGACGCCATATCCAAAAGAGGGTATAGAAAAGAAGCCCAAAGGGCTACGTACAAAGAGGCCAAAAACCGCGCCCACGAAAGGCCTCAGCCACCGACCGAATTGACCGAGTTCGGTCGCACCAGAGACGGCGGTGGGTCGGCGACCTGTGTCGGGCAGTACGAAGAGGAAGGAGACGTTCTGAAGATCAAGAAGACGAAGAGGCACCTTGCGTGGACATGAGAGGAAGCCGAAAGGACAGCCGAGAATCCACCCCCAGACCACCGCCGTCTGATCCCGGCGGAGGGGGGTCGCCGTTTACCTCCGAGGTAGGTCCAAAATAGCCGGGTGTGACGTGGGGCTTGGACGGAAAATCGAAGAAGGAGATGAACCGTTGGGTCGTGTAGGTTGCTTAGGGTTTGAGAGAAAATGTTAGAGAGAGAAAGCTATAAAAAAAAGCTACTTCAAATAAAGCAAAATGGCGCCCACTTCCATTTCCATTTCCGGTTTTCTCCAACTCAAGAATCTTCTATTCTCCAGCGTGACCGAGTCGAAGTTGCCACAGCAGTCTCGAGTTCGACTCCAATTTCGTTTGTTGGTGATTGCATTCACAGTTTTTGTTTTATCTTCGACATATAGATAATACAATCCATTTAGTAAACTTGCACTTCCGACGAAATTATTTCCAAAATAAATATTGCATATAATTATTATTAAAACGGAACTCGTAACAGTTTCCGCGCAAAACGGGAATAGAAACAATATTTTTAAGCCCCTTGGGCAAAACTAAACAATCGGAAAGAAGTAAACTATGTCTAGTACATAAAATGAGAGTTCTTGATCAAATGTGGGTCGCCGGTACACTATGTCCACTTCATACGTTGATCATGATCTCTCTGTCCATCAGCTTCCTACTTCGTTCCAGACCCTAGTTCGAAAAACAGATGTGAGCACTAGCTCATGAGTCTAAGATCCACGAAGCGGAATATACCATCATAGAACAATTAGTTTCTAAAACATAAAGTTCTTTACCTGAGGCGGCTAGCTCGGGCAATCGCGCTTCCAATGGCCAAGCTCATTGCAGTGAAGGCACTTGTTCGTCGGTTTGGCGCCTCAAACACGATCTTCTTGGCATTGCCTTTCGAAATTCGTAAAAAGTTTTAGAACCGTGCAATTTAGAGACATTATATCTGATCTTTCCCCAAAATACATCACATGCCACGCACGTGACCGATTTTTATACCGAAAAACTGTTGTGGCGTCGGACCGATGACATGCCCGTTTTATAGAAATGCCACGTCATTAAAATAATCTGACTTGGCACAATGTCAGAAATTAATTTAAAGAAACAAAAATTCTCTATAAAAATGACATGCCATCGATCCGGCGCCACGTCGTACCTTCCGGTATAAAAATCGGTCAAGTGCGTGGCACCATTATTATAATTGAACACCATTTTTTATTTCCTAGGTTTAATGTCCATTTTTTATTACTGAACACCATTTCAAATTGGTTATGATTATATAATATACTTTTTGGCACTAAAATGTTATAAGTTACGCTTTTACGCTACGCAATATCGGTACTAAAGCGCGACTCATCGTGCAATGCGCCTTTGAAAACATTGAATATACCCCACATTATAATGAAATGTCCTTTTCTAACTTGTGGTTCGATTATTTCACTAAAACCATAGTAAAACATAACATCTACCTCTGAGCTTCTATCGACGAATGCAAGCGTAATGTGCGTTGGTCTTTGCTTTTTTATACATGAAATGATCAAAGTTGATGCGGGTATGACCCCGATCAACAAGATTTTAGGTCCGGAAAAAACAGTTGACGAGTGAAACGGGCTAGGTCTAATGTTTCTGTGTGTGTTAAGATCTGTATTTTAATGTTAGAAAAAGAAAAGAACGAAATAGACACCGATTTTACGTGGTTCGGACAGATGTCCTACGTCCACGGGCCGTCAGGAACAGTTTCCACTATTCACGGTTAATAAATACACCCTCAAGCTCACCTCTCTCTTTACAGTGTATCAATGGTGAATAATCAGATGAAGGAGACGACTACAGAAGGAAAAATATCTAAGTGTTGAAGTGTTTTGTGTTGAGTCTCTTTGTCATCTGCTCTCTCTCTTTCCTCATATATTCGTTTTGTTCCTCTATTTCCAGCTGGACGTCCTTTTGGGGACCATTCGTCGCAGGTGTACTATTGTCAGACTGGCGCGCCCCCTTCCTGATTTCAATGTCAGCCACTCATCGCCTTCCACGTGTCCCCTGGTCGGCTATACCTTATATTTCCCGCTCAAACTCTTTTACGAGGCGCGCCATTCGTACTTCTTCCGTACGGGGCCTTTGGTCCCCAGATCTCCCTCTTACCTGGTCCTTTACCGAAAAAGTACCCCCTGCCAGATAGCCAAGTTAGGAGGGATGCTGATCCGATAGTCACCCCTATCAAAAGTATATTTCAAAATTTTTTTTTGGATACCCGACCGGTTCTGGGTTGCCCCGACTAATGCGGTTCCCCTGCGTCGTCAAAATTTATTTTGTTCTCAACAGTTCTCAACAACATACCACGCAACACCTTAAATGCTGCTCTCTTCAGAGAGCGAATAAATTATTTTTTGTCTCTATTAGGTGAGAAGGTGAACAGTGATGCTTGAGCTAAAGATAATTTTTTAACACGGTGCAAAACTTTAGGAACCAAAAGGTATTTCCGCACAGGAACCAAACAAACATGGTAGTATACATCCCTTCATCTTACTTTGGGTCGAGTTTTTTTCCTCCACCACTTAATGCGCCAATAAATTACAATAAATAAATACATTAATTTTCAATTCAACCGTTGATTTTCAATTCAATCTATAATAATGAAATATTAAAAAAAATAATAATAATCTTACGCGTGACGTTTCCATTCAACCGTTGATTTTCAACCCAAAAGCAAAAGTCTTGAACGTTGAACGAACTATTTTCTTGATTTTTGTTTTGACTTTACCACCACCCACTCAATTCTCAGGTTCTTATTATTCTAAATATTCTTATTCCAATTTCGTTACCTTTATAAATGAAGCGTAGAGTTTGCCCACAACTAGTCTAGTCCATATTACTCTTCTCTCCAAAATCAATAATTCTGTAGTTAAGGGAACACGAAAATGGGCGATGCATTAACGGAAGACCAGATTTCTGAGTTCAGAGAAGCTTTTTTCCTCATAGATAAAGACTCCGATGGTGAGTGAGTAATCTCCGGATATCCCTCGAGCAATAAGCAAATGGTTAATCATCAAAGTCTTCTAAAAAAAAATACCGTGCCAAATCATAGATATATTGTTTTCTTGTTATTTTCTTAATGTGAAGGTTTGATAACCATGGAAGAACTGGCATCAGCTATACAATCGTTGAATGAGCATCCAACTAAGGAAGAAATCCAAGAAATGATGAACGAAGTAGATGCAGATGGAGATGGTACGGTAGATTTCCATGAGTTTTTGAGCATCATGACAAAGAAGATGAGGGTGAGATATGCATTTCGTAAAGTCAACTCTATCGACGTTGACCTGATATCATCTCATTTTTTCGAGTTCATATAGTTGATGAGACCAAGGAAATTGAATTTGTTTATAAATTGTGTATATGGACAGGATAATGTATCCGACGAGCTAAAGGAAGCTTTTAAAGTCTTTGATAGGGACCAAGATGGATTCATATCTGCTGTTGAGGTAATCGGTAGCATCGGTATAAAGCCAAATATAAGCCACAAAATTTCAATTTTGATCACTATATTAGATATAGTAATAATAGTGCGGTAACTTATATATCTAAATAAATTTGGGCCTCCAATTAGTTTGGACAATATAAAGGCGAGAATTTCATTTGACATTAGCAACCAAGTGAGTAGAGAAACCGCCTTAGGATTCGGGTTTGTATTTTCAATTATCTTGTCGGTGACAAACGTCCGCCGTATATAAAGTTAGTTATCTATACTCGTCTATATAGAACTTGTTTAAAACTGTCAGTTGGCCTGTCCAATTTATCCTCAAATTTTGTGTTAGAATTTTATCCTTGCTTTTTAAAATAACTTAATTATTAATAGAAACTTTATGTATTTATACATAAATTGGATGTGCTAAACATACGAATGCTGTGATAAATTTATTGGCTGTGGAGTTTGAATCACTATATGTATGAGTAACATATATTTCCAAGTATTTTTGGGCTTGTTGTACAGAATAAGGCGAAAATCCTATTTGGCAGTTAGCAACTGAGTAGAGAACATTTTGCGTTAGGAGTCGGCTGATATATTCTATTTTAATAAGCGTGAGGGGTCAGTATAAACTCCCATTTGGCCTGTCAATTTAACAAAAAAATTAAATAAAAATAAATAAACACTCACTACTTTTATTGACTATTTATAGTTAATTACTATATTTAGCTAATTATTAAATTTAAATTATCATTTCCATTAAGTACTTAAATTAAATAAATTACTATTATATATTTATAGATTATTGCACATGAATGTGCAAATAGTACTGGTATTTATAATTATCTTGTAGGAAAAAACAATTGAAGACAGAATGTCCCCAGTGTGAAGTTAGTTATCCGATGTAGTGATTTAAAATAATAACCAACATAGTTTATTGATCCAATTTTATGATTTAATTTCAAGTTAAATAGTTTTGAGTATTCTTTTCATTATCTATGCCCAGTTGCGGAATGTTATGATAAATTTAGGAGAGAGATTGAGTGACGAAGAAGCGGCTCAGATGATCGTTGAGGCAGATTCGGATGGAGATGGTTTAGTTAATTATGATGAGTTTGTAAGAATGATGATTGCTTCTTCTGCTGCTTCTTGATCATCGCAACAGCATTTAAGTATTTTTATTATTTGTTAATTAAGCTGTACCGTATTTGTGTGTTCTAATCAAAGGTGGATAAGGTTAGAAGATTGAACTATTTAACTTAATGTCAGCATCATTCAAGCTAATGAACTCTTGGTTAGGGTAAGATTATTGGAGGAACAGAATGACTAGATTGTATGTATACATATATATGTTATATACTAGTGTAGATGGTTGCACAACCCGTCTATACTTGGAGATTTGTTGGTAGTAACTTTACCATTCACATTAAACGAAGAAATTTATTATGGAATAACCATAGTCAGAGAGCGTGTTAAAGCACATAGTCTATCGAGGTCAAAGAGCATGTACAAGCACACATTTTACGAAACCTATTTACTTACCTATGATGTCAAAGAATACATTAAAAGCTTAGCCACCATAGATGGCATTCAAGCTTATAAGGCAAAAGAGTGCTAGTTATGTGCTACAAACACCACAGCAAAATGTAATAATTGTTAACTCTTAACTTTTACTTTGACTTGATGTATCATGATATGGGGAATCGATCGCTTTCCTTTTCTTTTTATTTATGAAGAATATGCTTGTTCGCTTAAGGAAGGCTCTGGACATGTAGGAAGCCGAGCGATAAAAGTAGACGACCCAACTCTTGATGGGTATTGATATACTTTGATATGGTATAACGATTGTGTGCCTTGTAATGTAGTGCTGATCGCTTGAATGTCAGATTTGTCTTCCTAAACATATATGCATAGATAATGAACAGTTGTGTATTGGAGAAGATGTAGTTAGTAAACTATTCTATGCCAAATGTACCTTTCATGGATTCGATTATGTCTTCAACCATAAAACCTGTGGCGACCCTACTTCCTAATTAAATTAGTTGGCGGATTTCCGCAACAGAAGTCGCGGAGGACCCGATTTATTAAAAACTTTTAGTAAAATAATTTACATTTCATATCAAAGGTCGGGTTTTACAAAAAGCGTAATATTTACACACCGGGCCGAAGCCCCAAAATCCAACCCGACTAAACTAAACTACGCCTCTCCACAGGTCGCGTCCCATGTACCGCTCCGCCCTCAAAAGCCCGTGGAGTCACCGCCGCCAGCCTGCCTACAGCTAACCCTGACACCCGTCGGTGTCGGGCGCAGTCTCACCTATAAAATAAAACCCTGAGCAAAAACGCCCAGTAGGTGGCAGTAAAAACATGCAATGCATATGCGTGCGTGCACTCAACCCAACCCCATGTCCTCACACATGAAATATGCACGCTCGACCTATCTCACGTCTCATCACATATCAGGGCCCTAGGCTAGACTCGGCACCCACGCGCGCATGGCAAGGTACGCCATAATCATGCGGTAGCCCACGCCGGCCTCGCCGGGTCGCTCCCTCCGCACACAATCTCATCCCGACGGTGTTACACCTCGGTGTAACGCCCCGAGTAGTCTACCACTACCCGGGTAGACAGGAATCTCACATCTGTCTGCCGTCCCTGAGCCAATATAATATCGGTGGTGTGCACCTCGGGTGGCTCAATTCCGAGTAGATGGGTGTCGCAAACCCCCTCTCCCACCAGGTGCCCTATCGAGTCTAAACCTGACTACCAACATCGGTAACTCTACCCCACTCATCCGACACCGTAAGGCGTCACCGTATAAATACGGTACATCATCGCTCTCACCCGTGCATGTCGTGATATGCACGTAAAAGTCAATCACATGATCACATCACATTTCGTAAAATCTTAAATAGTGTAACTCGTAAAATATTTTACTATATTAAAATCTGATACTAGGCCGATGGTTTGAAATTCCAAAAAAAATAATATTTTTATAATTTAAAATATGGGTTGACCCGAAAATATATGTTATAGTACGAAAATATTTTATTTAAAAGTGATTTGGTAAAAGTCGGGCGATTTTAAATTGTGCAGTAGAAAAATGTCGAGATAGTTAATAGATGGATTTCGAATGAATTATAACAGATGTCGAGTTACCTATTACAAAGATGTCGAGCTGTATAATTGATAGAAGTCGAGATGTATAGTGAAGGGACTCGACATTTCTAAGGTTTGAATATCGACGTTTATAGTTGTTTTGAGAGTCTCGACATTTTCTATTTTTTTGTCTAGAACTCGACATTTTTTTGAGTAAGAGCTCGACATTTTTAGTATGTCTCGACATTTCTATTATATCGACATTCTATAAAAGTTTCGACATTTTGTATAAGATATCGACATTTCGTTAGAGGCCTCGACATTCTTCGCTCGACATTATTGGTATGTCTCGACATTTCTCACGGATTTCGACATTTTACAATGAACTCGACATTTTTCAATGATTTCGACATTTTACAATGAACTCGACATTTTTCACGGATTTCGACATTTTACAATGAACTCGACATTTTTCACGGATTTCGACATTTTACAATGAACTCGACATTTTTCACGGATTTCGACATTTTACAATGAACTCGACATTTTCTATTTTATCGACATTTTTCAGAAATTTAACCAGTTCTTCGTCGCTCAACCCGTAATCTAAATCATCAACCAAGAACTCATATTTTGAGTTCGAAATCACCTTGAAACACATAACAACATGCCACGAGAAATTATAAAGATTATAAGACTTAAGAATATGAAATCGAATGGCCTTCCAATCGACTTCTAACCATTTTACGGAAACTAAAATACTTTAAAAGAGTTTGTAGGGGTATAAACCACCTACCTATCCTCCAAGCTTAATTTAGACTAATTCCCTAGCTTGATGCTCGGCTTGATCCCACCAAAAATCAGCTCCTCTCGTCACCCTCTATGCTTCAATTTCGACCCATCACCAAGCCGTGTAAAAATATAAAAATCCGTAAACTTATGAAGGATTGGTAAGTTATATGTATAATCCTTACCTCCTAAGCTCGTTTAGACAATTCCCAAGGTTGAGAAAATTGATCAAGCTTGCCAAGAAAATTCCCTTTTTCTTCTTTCTTCTTCACGTTGGTTTGAAGATATGAAAGTGAGGTTTTTATTTTCCCTTTGCCTCTATCTCACGATTTTTCCTTTGACCATAATGATTATTTTAAGCTAAATATCTACTTGGGGTATGGCTCCCATCGTTGCTTTCCCATAAATCAAGGAGCTTTGTTCTTATCTCATATTTTAATTCATTTGGGCCAAGCTTAACACTTATTTGGGCTTTATTTAATTTAATTTGGGCTCTACTATTATTTGCCCTATTTTATTACTTGGACTTCCTAAAAATCTCGGCCCATCATTCCCTCGGCCCATAATATTTTCGGCTCGCTCCCGAAAAATTGGTTTCGTTCGGAATTTACATTCATTAATTTTGAACATTACAAAAATAATCCCGTATTAAATTTACGGGTATTACAAAACCTAACAGCATTTCAACTTCTTTTCCTCAATCATCGCCAATATGTTGTCCGTTTCATCAAATAAAGTAATCTGAAACCGCAACCTGCATAGAAGAATAGTGTATTCTAGAGATACTTGTCAACTTGATATATAATTATACTCTTACTTTGGCAATGTCTATTGGAATTCTTCATTGCAATATAAGCATGAGAAATCACATTTGTTGAAGACTCCACAGGTTCTTCGACATTCTGGGCAAACCATGACATAGAGTGGTTGCTCTAGATCTATAATTTGTGCTACAACTGTTGTCCATAAATATTTAACCTGCAAATGATATGAGAAGTAATCAATTTATAGTAATAAGAATGGCTGAAAGGGTCACATATATCTTAGTAATGTGATGTAATTAATTGTTACCGGATATTCTGGTTTGTTATGTGGCTCAAGTTTTTAACATGTGTTGTTATTGGAAGGGATATTATGCATTTGTTATGTGGCTCAACTTTTTAACATGTGTTGTTACTGGACGTTGAGTTACTTGCTTCGCTTTTTCGTGTAGTCATTGCGAGATAGATTCCTTAAAGTAGTTCTTGTTATCGACCAGCCTTCATGAACATTTAAATAAATTCATATGGCGTGGAAGATAATTCTTTATGGGTAAAAATTGAGAGATAAGAAAATGTATTAATTTACAGGGATAGTAGAAAACCCACCATTGTTCCAATTCAGTAGTTTGCAATATTGGAGGATTACATAGTATTGTAGTGCTACATGTGGTGCCGACTGAAATTCCTGCACGAAATGATAAACATAGTGAGTATATTTTATTATAGAGCTCATGTGGGAATTTAATGGTGTTTACACCTTTAAAGGTATTGACCGAAAGTCTCATAGCCAATATTATTGGTAATTGATGAACATGCTCGACGAGGTAGGTGCTTCAAACTCCAAATGTTCTTCCCACAAGGTTAGTCACATAGGCCTCCGTCAACGTCAAGTTATTACATTATGATGTAATCGGTATAAATTTGTATTGGTAGAAATTTGTAAAGTGTTGCTTACTCCTGATTGACAATAGTGAATTCCGGCAATCTTCGGCCTTCGGATGTTGTGTGAGTTTCCAAAACATCAATCGCTGAACCCAATATATCGGCAAATTTATATTTACATATAAATGAATAATGATATAAAGTTTGTACGATGATCATTAATCAATAGTATAAGAACATGAATAATATTTGGATAATGATAACTTACCAACTCGATTAGCGACAACATCTGTGAATTCATAGCACCTTCTGAAAGCTTGATTGAGATCGCGAATTTGGCTATGGCCAATATATACGTGGATAGAGCTGCAATAGATCGTTCATTCGTTCAATCTCCTGCTCGTAGATGATATACTGCATTTTTGTGTGCTTCAAACAAATATTAATGTGCCAACTCATAATCAAACAAATATAGGAAAAGATTATGCCCAAAGATAAGCTTGACAAATCTCGTATTTCATTTCGTTGTGCGATGTATTGCCGTCTTTTCAATAAATGCTATTTTCACGTTCCAAAATGGGTCTTTCACCGGTAATGCAGCGAGTCTTCTGCATTTTCCAGAAAATTAAAATATGGGAACGATAAAAAATTGTTTGTTGAATTTAATTACTTATGAAGTATATAACAAAAAGAAAACAGGACATCACAGGCAAGAAAATGTAACTCTGGATCTTCTATTTACCCTTTAGATGCATACCATGCTTGTGAAATATTTTATGTGCATAAGTTTATTACATATGTGATGCAAGTTGCAACACTTCATGGTACACGATATTTTTGTTCGATTTGTGGGAGGGTCTCCTGATAATAATGGCAGATTAAAATCTTCAACTATTGGATGGTTCTAGCTCTTGATCATGCTACGTCTAATTGTCCATGTGAAAAAACGGGTTCATTTTAATAGACCCACACGTAATCTAACGTTGTCCCTGAGATTTGTTAATTATCATTGCAAAACACAAACGTATTGGATATTGTTTCATTTAAAAGGAATTGAAGATACATTATTTATTGGAGTTTCTAGTGTTATTCTTGGAATGAAAACTACTTTTCCAGCAAATGCGCCTTCCGAAATTTGAGCATAAATAACGTTATTTCAAACCCTTTGCAAATAAGGCGGTACCATTACATAGACCTTCATTGGGGTTAATGTTTCGAAGCAACATAATGGGAACATTTTTTTCTAGTGTTAAGTTGTGGGGTGGGAGTCCTGATGGAGTTAAAGAATGGAAAGTTCCTCATGATCTGGGATGAATGAACTATTACTTGTATCTTTGCTTAAATATATGAATTGTTCACCCAAAAATCTATTGATCATAATATCAGTTATTTCATTCACAACTTCATTGCTTGAGGTTAATATTGCTTTATTGTAAGAATTTCTTCAATTATAATGTTACCGTGTTGGTGGGAACACGGCATCAATGTTACCGCTGTCTGTGATGGGACGCTCAAGGTTGGAAGAAATCAACCGAGAGACGATGCTGAGGATTCACCGGTTCGTGAGAGAACAGCCGCTCCTGATGGAATTGCTTGAAGACATCGAGGAGCGACTGGAGCTGAGGAATACGTTAGGAATTTCTAGCATGCACTGGGCTTGCGCAGATCGTACTATGCCCGATGAGGACAGACAGCGGAAGAGAAATAAGCACAAAGGGGGAGAATGTAGAATATCATTTATAATTGTGCTTTGATTTATTAGCTGTCTTCGTAGGTTGGGGCTTTTATTGTATTTGTTCTTAGTTTAGGACTTACTTGTTATTTATACCAAGTATGTTTGGTATAAATAGATGTACAAACATTGTGCTTAATAAGAAGATTTTAGAAATTGATCCGAAAGGCTTGCAATTCGATTTCTAGAGAGAGAAACACAAGAAATCTTCTACTAAGCGAAATTCTCTCTCGAGCTCTCAACGAACGTTTTTCGATCGAAATTCATCTCTCAATAATTATAATCGATAACCTTAGGATTCATGTCTAGGATCATAGAGTTGATAAATTAGGACATAACAATTGGTATCAGAGCATTCGTTCTGTTTTGAGTCAAAATTGTTAGAATTCGGATCGAAATTTAATTCTGAAACTGTTCCGTACGAAGAACAGTTTTGGCGCGAAAATGAATTTCGATTTGATTTGCTTAATTCTGTGCTAATTGGTTTGAATTTGATGTTTATGTGCTTGTTTAAATGATATACATTGATTGCGATTAGATTCGTAGCTGTTTGAACTTTATTTTAGCAGGTTTGAATTGATCTGAGAAGTTACTGTTCACGCGAAAAATAGTTTGAACACGTACTGATTTTGCTCAAATTCGATATATTTTGCTTCATGACGTGTTTAATTGTCTGTTCGTGCGTATTCATCATCTGACTACGAGCAATTACCTGTAATTTTATGGTTTAATTCATCGTTTTTGCTTGAATCGGTGTTAATTGTATTCTGTAATTTTTTGCGATAATCTCAATTTTTCTCGCTAGATTCTTCGATCAGATTAATTTCTCGATCGAAAATCTCGGGCCGAAAATTTTTCTCGATCAAAATACAAAGTCAGACTTACAGTCGTCTTTACCAAGAACGACTTTAGTAGAAAAATTTCTCGAGCATTACTAAGCAAAAATCTTTTTCAACGAAGATTAGTTTTGACCTTTGCGCTCCGCAAAACTTTCCGTCGAAAAACATTTTCGGTCAGACTTTCTAAGTTTGACTAAGGGAAAATCATTTACGTCCGATAAACTTTTCCAATCAACGAATTTATTTTGACTTAGCGAGAAACTTACTAAACGTATTGTTTCTTTGCGATCGAAATAAATTCACAATTAAGAAATTTTTCTCGACCAAAAGATTTCGAACATTTTTCTCGCTCGTAAAATTTTTTGCTGACAAAAACTTTCTCGCACGAGAACAGTAACCAATACGTTTTATCTCGATGCAATTATTCTCGATCAAACTCTAAAGATTGAATCAAAAATAATTCTCGACTGCTTTAATATCAAACGCTACTAACTGATTTACTACTTGTGAAGCACGCAACATCAGTCCAAATTATCAAAACAATAAACGAATATCCTTCATCAACTCCAGAAGATAAAATGGATGCCTACTCAATTGGAAACGACAATCGTCCCCCGATACTCAAGAGAGGCGAATATACAGTTTGGAGAAGCCGATTTCTGAATTTTATCGAGCTAAAGGAACAAACAGAAGACCTTTTCTCATCACTTGAGCAAGGTCCAGCTCAGTTCTGGGTAAATGTGCCCGGTGACAACACCGCTAACCCTCCAATTTCTGCCTCTAGGCGACTGAAAGAGCCTAGGGAATACACTGCGGAGGAAAGAGTGAGAGATAAAGCTGACCTGATAGCCAAAAACACTCTTATGCAAGGGATCCCAAATGATATCTATCGGTAGATCAATAGTATCCCAACAGCTAAGGGAATGTAGGACGAGCTGTATAAGATGATGCAACGAATGGAAGTCGGTATCAATTCTAATAAGGCAAACATTCTCACAGCTTACGACTCCTTTAGAGCCAAACCCGAGGAGTGCTTACATGATCTCTACGAAAGATATCTCACACTCTTGAATGAGATGAGGAAAATTGAAATCACTAAGACAAACATGGAAACTAACATTCGATTTCTTTCCTCTCTGCCCTCAGAATGGAAGAAGATATCCCCCGGGTTGGAGTTACAGAGGGCCGCTATTCGACGCCTTTGGCGTGTAGCTTGGTAGGATTGGAGTTATTTTCGTTTCTTGACGTTTTCTTGCTGGTGTTAACCAGTTGCCTGTTACTGGTATTCTCGTGAGGCATACCTCACTCATCTGTATATGTCCCACTTATATATATACACGGAACCTATTCCAAAAAAAAGATATCCACTCAAATTTGGCAGAATAAAGATCTTGAGGAGTTGGATATCCACGCCATGTTTGACAATCTCTCCCAGCACGAGGAAGACATTAGCGAGATTCAGAAGGAGCAGAAGGGCAAGCTTATCGACGACTCTGTTGCCCTAGTCTCGGAGAAGAGAACCTCAAAACCACGAAAAGAGAAGATCATCACGCCTCCTACCCCCTCAGAGTCTGAAGATGAAACAGATTCAAACTTGGAGCCTAACATGAAAGCGCTGGGAAAGCAGTTGGCATTAATTGGGAAAATGATGAGCAAACAATACTTCAAAAAAAAGTCCTTATCATCGGCCAATCGACTTAGGACCTCAAGCACAAAGAATAAAGAACGTGCGCCTGAGACTGCCGAAGTCAAGACCATTAAAGAACCAACCAAGTGCTTTAACTGCGGAAAACCTGGTCACTATGCCAGAGAATGTACTCTCCCAAAGAAGAGAGACCCTAACTACTACTCTAGAAAGCTTCAACTCACGAAGCAGAAGGAAGCTGGCGTAGCTCTAATGGCAAAGCACGACCACTGGCTCGAGGATACATCTAGCTCAGAGGAAGAGAATCTTGCCCTCATGGCCCATCTGGACATGGATTCTGACGCCGAAACCACCAATCAGACGGACGAAGATCAAGCATCCGAATCTTTTGGGGAGGTAGTTTCTCCTTCCACTTTGTTGACCATGTTAGATTCGTATCAATTAGCATACACTAACATGAAACATGAGCAGAAAAGCGTAAAGGAAGTAGAGAAGAAACTAGCTAAGTCTCAGGAGAAAATTACTAGTCTTGAATCAGAACTTAGGAGCTCTAGTTCAAAAATAGAAGAACTAACTGAGAGCTTAAGACTTAGTGAGACTAGGAACCTTCAAATAAAAAAACCTCCAATTGAGACACATGATTTAAAGATTAAAGAATTAGAAGACATGCTAGAAAATAACTATAATTGCTTGATTAGAAATCTCAATGAGAAAGCTAATCTCAATTGTAGGATAACAGAATCTACTTCTAAGATCACTAACCTACAAGACCAATTAGATAGATCCAATGCTAAGGTTTGTGAACTTACGAAAGAACTTGACACCTTCATGCCGCGAAATTAACGGTGGAAAATAATTTCGCTCTATTAGGGGAAGAACGTAAGAAGCTATACGCAAAAGTGAAGAAATTAGACGATCTTCTTACGCGAAGGGGACAAACTGAACAAACCATTTTCTTAAATCAACCCAAGGATAGAGATTTCTATAATCCCATTGAAGGCTTAGATTCACTAACCCATGTGTTTTAAAGAAGAAAGAAACTTACGATATAAAATACATGGGTTTAGGCGTAAACACTCTTATGAATTTTACTACAGCAGACGATCTAGGTGCCTTAGAGTTAGCTAAGAGAAGAGCCACACATAGGGCCCAAATTCCCTTTGACTACAAAGAATTAAATAACCAACAAAACGAGGGAAATATCCTTGACGCCTGTCTGTGACTTAGTTCTACCTCCTGAGCCTCAACCTGAAATCGAGGAAGCCAAAATCACACATTCTAAAAATTCTCTCTATAAACCTCCTATCGTGAAGCAGATAGAGGAATTACAAGCTGCATTAGATAAAGAAAGAAAGAATTTTGAAGCTGAAAAGAAAAAATTCCTAAAAGAGATGGAATATCTCAAAGCTTCCTCCATCTCAAAAGCCATCAATCACGCATCTTCTTCAAATAAAAATATCATTTCTGAAAAGCGTGAAGAAAGAAAGAGCAACTTCAAAAGATCATAAAATTGAAAATAATCTGATAAATTCTAACTCTAATCCTGCTTTGCTTACGTCTACAGGGAGCGTAGGGCCGGCACTAGAGTCGAAGACGAGAGTGTCTAGAATAAAAATAGAGAAGGAGCCCATAGATTTGATGCCTCTAAAAATATGTCTTCTTCTGTTAAAATAAAAAACACTCGTAGAAATAGGTTGTTTCCTCTCTCAAAATAATCGCTTCTACTTGCTCCTTAAAGCCTACCACATTTAGAAGCACTAATTTCGAAATAGGCTCTACTTCAACCATCAAAATTGATCATTCTAAGACAAATGCTTCAAGGATGACCTGTAGGAATCAAGATCCAGCCATAAAGAAAGCGTATGGCGCTATTTATGCTTGTTCTCACCTAAGGTATCCCGTTAAGATCGAATCCCCCAAGCACCTTAGGAGATTATCCAACGAAAAGATCTTTTCCACGCTCAAGCATTTGTCCGTGCTGAAATTAATCTTCCCTGTAAGGTTCAACCTAAATGGGTTCCTAAATCCCCGCCTAAAAGGACGCAGCGATCTCCACTCCATCCTAGTCGCCCGCCTCCTAGAGCTGACTACTCGAACGCCGGAAGAAGAAGACCTCTTCCGCCGTCTCGTCGATCGTCCTGGCCCGACCGACACTTGTTGAGGTCAAGGCTCCCGCTCCAAACGCAGACATGACGACCCCGATGATCAAGGCAGTCATGAAGGGGAGAGGAGACCTAGCATAATGACTAGAAGTCAAGGACGGAGCTCGGGCGCGACACAGACAAGCGCTGGAGCCGCTGAAACCTCACAACCTACTACCCAAACAACCACCACCACGCACCGAACCACTCATACAACCCTAATCGACTCACCAACATTCCATATAAGGACGCCTCCACCCACACCAACGACTCTGACAAGCCCCTTGCTTCCGAAAGAAGAAGCAAGTGCCGCCATGCTCGTGGCCCTGGCTCAAACCCAAGCTACTCCCTCAGTTGCTCAAGACCAACCGGGACCGTCACGACATGGTGTCAACCCACACGAGTTCCTCGACAAGTACATCTTCGAAGGACAGTGGATGACCCATTCCATGCCTGACGAGCATCAGAGACAACGGCCCATGGACTTTCGACACTTGTTACAACAAGCTACGGTGGACCTCGTGCTGATAGAAGACGAAGAACTTCAGGAAGGTGAAAATCATGAACAAGATCCCCCAAGGCTTCCAGAGTTGATCGCGTAAAGAGCGAATTCTCCAATGAGACAAATGCTGGGATTCGTTCGGATCGACACGCCATGGGAAATATACGTATTGAAATCCCTTTCCTTGAAGAAGTTCGTGAACACATTTGGAGGTCACCGGACAAAGTCAAGAAGCCGAATGAGTTCGAGCTCAGAGGGATCTCTCACTGGGATCAGCAGAAGAGAATGACATACCTCTGGATGCTGACCCACCTTGGACCGGACGTGGGAATGGGGATGACTAAGGGACAAGCCAAGAGTCGTTATAAGAGTCTCTCCCCACTCTGTCAGTTACTCAGTGTCTTCTGTGCTAAAGGAGGACTTCCAACACCTTACCATGCCATCGAGCAAGTAGACAGAACTCGAGAAGAACTAAGCTATAGCGACCTGCCGTATCTCCCCGCCGAGGAGGTGTACAACCTCTACAAGCTGTATGTAGAGAAGTACAAAGGTCCTCAAGGCTTCATCAAGAAAGAAGGCTCGAGGGACTCTACCGGTTCATGATGCGACAAGTCAAGTACTTCGCCGCACACGACCTTAAGATGGCTCTGGATAGCAACATGACCGCCCCGCTCAACAAAGGACCTGAGATCGAAGGGCTTCCCAACAATCACGTGCACATCAACTTTGTCTTAGGCATCTCCTACCACAATCCAGTCGCTAAGAAGACCAGGTTGATGCTAAAGACTGAAATCCACAAGTTCTGTGATGGGACGCTCAAGGTCATCAGGAAGAATATAAAGCAGAGATTGGAAGAAACCAACCGAGAGACGATGCTGAGGATTCACCGGTTCGTGAGAGAACAGCCGCTCCTGATGGAATTGCTTGAAGACATCGAGGAGCGACTGGAGCTGAGGAATACGCTCAGGAATTTCGAGCATGCGCTGGGATTGCGCAGATCGTACTATGCCCGACGAGGACAGACAGCGCGGAAGAGAAATCAAGCACAAAGGGGGAGAATGTAGAATATCATTTATAATTGTGCTTTGATTTATTAGCTGTCTTCGTAGATTGGGGCTTTTATTGTATTTGTCCTTAGTTTAGGACTTACTTATTATTTATACCAAGTATGTTTGGTATAAATAGATGTACAAACATTGTGCTTAATAAGAAGATTTTAGAAATTGATCCGAAAGGCTTGCAATTCGATTTCTAGAGAGAGAAACACAATAAATCTTCTCACTAAGCGAAATTCTCTCTCGAGCTCTCAACGAAGGTTTTTCGATCGAAATTCATCTCTCAATAATTCTAATTGATAACCTTAGGATTCATGTATAGGATCATAGAGTTGATAAATTAGGACCTAACACAAGTAGACCAACAACTGGTATTAGAGCCAAACGTGGATCGATCTCAACGATTTGAATCCAGTTTCGCTCGATTCCGACATGATTTGAAAGAACATTTGCTCAAAATCCTTTTTCGATTTTCATGTGTTTTTGGATGTGTTAAATCGTTTTTAACTGCCTTTTGGTGAGAAAATAGCCAATGAGTGTATTTCTGTTCTTTTGCACCCATTCCAGTCAAGTTTGAGTTGGATTTGAGCCAAAGAAAAAAACGAATCGAGTCTGAAATTTTTTTCTGGGTCTGTTCTTCACTTTTGGGTAGAATTATCACACAGCTCTCTGTAATTTGAAGGATTCGACTAAAACGTTTTGATTTTGCAGGGAATCGCCCATTAAAGCCTCGACGAATTTCAGTCTCTAAGACTAAATCGCCCGACTTCCAATACTATAAGAGGAAATCGTTCGATTTCACAAAATCGCCCGATTTGCTACAGTTGTCTAAATTTATTCAATCGCCCGATTGATTCAATCTTATTTAAACAGTAAATCGCCCGACTTAAGTTTCAAAGATCAAATCGCCCCAAAGCTTCAGTCGCCCGATTTTAATTTTTGACACTATCAATCCATTTTAAATTTCAAGGACCGAATCGCACGAAACCCTCTGTCGCCCGATTTCAGTCTCGATTCACCCGATCCGATTTGAAAGCTCCTATCGCTCGATTTTAAGACTTTGAGTCGGCCAATTAAGTTAAAACTTCAGTCGCCCGATTTCAGCATTAGATTCATCCAATCAAATTAAAACTTAAATCGTCCGATTGTCAGTCTATTTTACTAAAGTCGCGCGAAGCTGAAATTATTTAATTTAAGTCAACCGATCTTGATCATTTTTGTCTTGCGACACCTGAACCTTATAAAATAATATAATAAAATATTTTCTCTCTTTTCAAACTTGACTATAGTTGTTAGAAACTAACATCTCATTTCGCAGATCACATCCACGTAACGATCACTACCAAACAACAAACGGACTCCTTAGCTATGGGAAGCGATGTTCGTGTACCAGTTTTGAGACGTGGCGATTTCGCAGTTTGGAGAAGCAGATTCCTCAACTTTCTTGAGATAAAAGACAATGGCGAGGATATCATCGAGTCTCTCAAGAGAGGACCACAACAAGTCTGGGTCACAGTCCGTGGTGATGACACAGTCAACCCAGCAGTCAAGGAGGGCACAATGCTCAAATCTCTTGAGCAATACAATGATGCAGAAAAGAAACGAGCTAAAGCAGACCTTCTAGCAAGAAACTATTTGATGCAAGCTTTGCCTAATGACATACTGATCCAAGTCGATAGCTTTCCAACTGGTAAAGCAATGTGGGATGAAGTCACAAAATTAATGCAAGGAACAGAGAGTGGACTAAGAGCTAAGAAAGCTAATACCCTCTACTCCTTCAAGGCTAAGCCCGATGAGCGAATTGGTGAGATCTACAACAGGTTCATGGTTCTCGTGAACGAACAAAGGAAGATAAGCATCATAGAAACGACCATGGAACTCAATGTCAAATTCCTCACCTCACTACATCCAGAGTGCAAGAGACCACACAATTAGACTTAACAAGGACCTCGATTTAATTGACATTCACAGCGTTTACAAAAGTATGGAGCAGCACAGTGACGATGTTCGTGAAGCAATCGGAGATCAGAAGGGTAAGGCAGTCATGGACCCCATCGCCATAGTAACAGATGTCACTCTCAAGAAAAGCGCAAAAGACTAGAATAAGTCTGCTAAGTTGTCCAATCCATTAGACAGTGAAAACTCTGGATCAGAATCAGATCCCGAATTCAAAGACTTCGAGAAGCATGTTGCCTACGTAACGAAAAGAATGGCAAAATAGTACTTCAAGAAATCATCATCATCCGCCAATCGACAAAGGGTCTCGTCAAGTTCCAAACAGCCACCAAAACCATTCCTATAGACCGACACTAGGAACGACTCTGAGCCTAGCAAATGCTTCAATTGTGGAAAGTCTGGGCACTTTGCTAGAGACTGCTACCTTCCCAAAAAGAAGGATGGGGAGTACTACACTAGAAAACTTCAGTTGCTCAAGCAAAAGAAATCTGGAGTCGCATTGATGGCTGAACAGGACTACTGGTTGGACGACACTTCTGGAAGTGAGTCAGACAATGTAGCCCTGATGGCTCTGGTGGAAGAAGGTGATTCTTAACAGAAGGATCTGGAAGCTAATGCTGGTAGTGAGGACAAGGAACTGTCTTCACGAAAGGAGGTAGAATCTTTTAACCAAAGACTGCACTCTGAACTTCAAGAAAAATATGTAATACTTCAAGATGAGCATAAATACTTCAGGTCAACAGAAGTGAAATTAGCCAATACATTAGAGGTTCTAGAAACAACACGTGAAGAAGTAAGTAGATTAGAAACTAGCTTAGCTGACTCGAGAGCCAACTTAGCTGAATCTGTATCACAAGTCAATGACTTACAATCTCGTTTTGACTATAATTATGCATGTCTACTTAAGCAAGATAATAGTAATTTAGATTGTCTGCTAGAAGTAGCGCAGTCAAAAATCGATAGTCGTGACTTAGAAATAGAAGGTTTGAAAACACATGTTAGTGAGAGAAAGGACAAATGGACAATGAGCGAAGACGAACAAATTACTAAAACATGCGAATTCGAAATTTTAAGCAAAGAGCGTGTAAAATTATATGCTAGGATTAAGAAGCAAGAGGACCTACTTACTAAGAGAGGACAAACAGATAGAACGATCTTTTTGAATAAGCCTAGAGATGTAGAATTTTATGATCCACGTGAAGGATTAGGATTCATTCCAGACTCTATCCCAATCATGAAAAAACCCATACCTCTTTATGACATTAGTTTTCTAGGATTAAATATGCCTAGAGCAGAATAAGAGAAATCGAGAGGACTGGGCCGAAATCTCTCTTGACTATGAAAAACTGAATAATAGTTACAAGACAAGGGAGACACCTTTGTCTGATGACTATTTACCTATTTATACGCCCTCTTCTGGAGAAATAGGTGTAGAAAAACCAAATACCTCTAATGCATACATAACAGCTATAATCAGAGAAATATCTGATTTGCGATCAAATCTAGAGTCAGAAAAGATAACTTTCCAGATAGAGAATGAAATATTGCTTAGTATAATTTCCTCACTAGAAGAACAAATCGACACTAGCAGAACTATAGCTTCAACTCTAGAGTCAGAAAGGATAACTTTCCAAGTAGAGAATGAAGTATTATTAAGTAAAATTTCCTCACTTGAAAACCAAATCGACACCAGTTTAGCTTCAGCATCTCTGCAAAATTCTTTTGTCGACTCCCAAATAGACATCCCTACCAAAACTAGAACGAAAAGAAAGCAGATTGCATATAACAAATCCAAGCTTACTAACTCAACGTTGCATGTACTCACAGGCAATTCTCTAAATAAGAAAGGGAAGAAGAAAGCCACAGGAGACAACCTACCAAAGAACGATGTTGCTTACTCTCTTAGAAAGGAGCAGCCCGTTAATTTTGAAGCGTCTAGTTCTAATTTTTGTAATAGGTGTCAAGTGTGTATTAAGAATTATCTTGTTGAACCTCCATCTATTATTCTTAAGCCTGTAACGACTACTAAGTATCGTAACTTCTATTCCAGCCATAATGATGCTTTTATCTTAAATGCTCAATACCAATCAGCAAGTGCTAGCATGACTAAGAAAACATCACCACCTTCTCTTAAGTCAGGATACAAACCTGACAAAAGAAAAGCACATGTTAACAAAACAAAGTCTAATAAAACTGAAGCAAAAGCCAAAACTATAGGAATGCGTAGCATATGTGTTACAAAACAACAACTCAGAGCATGGACAAATCTCTGTCATCTTCTAGGAATTAGAAAGATCTGGGTTCCTAAGCAATCATCTGGAACCACAGATAAATCTAACACTGACCTTAGAAATAGACCCCTAAGAAAGCCATACGTAGACTATAAAACTAATAAGGGAGGACTCGTCCTTCAATGGGTACCTAATCCCATTAATTCGTTTTGCAGATCCGTCATGTGTGGATACTTGACTCTGGTTGCTCCACACACATGACTGGAAGAAAAGAGCCATTGAGCAACTACACCGAACGCTTCGGCGGAAATGTGCGCTTTGGGAACAATCACACGGCTCCTATCTTAGGACATGACGACCTAATTGATGACAACCTAACGATCAAGGAGGTTTCATACGTCGAGGGTCTCAGTCACAATCTCTTCAGCATCGGTCAATTCTGCGACAGACGACTAAAGGTTCAATTCCATGCTGAAGGTTGCAGCAATACTGATGAATGTGGTATGGAGCTTCTAACTGGAAGAAGGAAGACAAATCTCTATACCATCAATTTGAAGACTACTCAACTCTCGTCCTAACTGTGTCTCATGACAAAGAACTCAATTTAACAAAGTGACCTTTGGCATCAAAGACTGTCCCACCTCAACTTCAAAACGCTGAACAAACTTCACACCGACAAACTAGTTAGCGAATTACCAGCCTTGAAGTATCGCAAGGAACACCTCTGCAGTGCTTGTGAAATGGGGAAAATGAAAAGAGCATCACACAAGACAAAGCTCGTAGCTTCAACTTCTCGACCACTAGAACTACTACACATGGATCTGTGTGGACCCATAAGAGTACAAAGCATAAACGGACGAAAATGCATTCTGGTGATCGTGGATGGTTTCTCTCGATATACATGGACAAGATACCTTAGGACGAAAGATGAAACCCCCCGACTTGATCATAGACTTTGTGAAGAAAACTCAGAACTCGCTGGAAAGCAACGTTCGAGTGATTCGAACTGACAACGGTACTGAGTTCAAGAACCAACTGCTTGACAACTTTTACTCATCACTTATAATCTCTCAGCAATTCTCAGCAGCTAGGATACCCCAACAGAATGGAGTCGTCGAAAGAAGGAATCGTAGCCTGGTTGAAGCGGCTCGTACAATGCTAATACATCCGGAACTGCCTCATTTTCTCTGGGCCGAACAGTCAACACAGTTTTTTTCACCCAGAACAGAACTAGCATTCACAAACGATTCGGGAAGACTCCATACGCGCTCGTCAACAAAAGAATACCCAATATCGAATTTCTTCGAGTTTTTGGCTACAAATGCTTCGTTCTAAATGACAAAGAAGATCGAGGAAAATTTGATCCTAAAGCAGTCGAAGGGGTATACATTGGATATTCTGCTGAGTCCAAGGCATACAGAGTTTACCTATCACAAAAGAGAAACGTCATTGAAAGTGCAAACGTGACGTTCGATGAAGCGCCATCTATCGCTTCTGGACAGATAAGTCCAGAACCTGGATTCATAAGAGTGTTGACAGAAGATCAACACAACTCTCCACACGATTAAAGACCATCTACTTCTCAGACAGTCGATGAAGATGAGCTGGATCTTCTGTTTGATCAAATATGTCTATGCCCTCGTCCACGATTGGACCTTCCTCAAAATGACGAGAGTAGAGACACATCAGATCCATCTGTTCACAGTTCAACTGGGACTGACGAAATGTCTTCAAATAGCCAACCTCAATTGATCACGACTCCTCAACAAGTTCACAATGAATATGTAGAAAATTCTCCTTCGGATAACGTAGGAAACGAAGCTCAAACCCCTATTGAGGTCTCTAGCACCAACGAGACTGAAGCAAGTGAGGAACTTAACGACGAGGAATTGATTCAACCACTTCCCACACAAGGAAATGAACGAGAGCTCACCCAATATCTCAAATTATCGGAGATCCAAATCAAGGAATCAGCACCGCTCCTCAACAATGAATGAGAATCTATATGCCTGTTTTCTGAGTCAAAACGAACCAAGTAAAATTGAAGAAGCATAACAGATCCCGACTGGATACAAGCCATGCAAGAAGAAATCAATTAATTTGAGAGACTCAAAGTGTGGAGATTAGTCCCAAGACCACTGGGCAAAACCATTATAGGAACAAAGTGGGTATTCAAGAACAAAAGAGGAAGATGGGATTGTCATAAGGAACAAGGCTAGATTGGTGGCAAATGGTTACAATCAACAAGAAGGACTAGACTATGATGAAACCTTTGCCCCAGTCGCTCGAATCGAGGCCATCTGACTCTTTCTCGCTTATGCTGCCCACAAGAACTTCATTGTTTACCAAATGGACGTCAAGACAACCTTCCTAAACGTGTCTTCAAAGAAGAAGTCTATGTGGCACAACCTGCAGGCTTTGTAACCAAAAAACATCTTGACTATGTGTACTTTCTAGAGAAGGCTTTTTATGGACTTAAACAAGCGCCACGTGCTTGGTACGAGGCACTTTCAGAGTTTTCAATTAAGTCAGGATTCACGAAAGGGAAGATTGACACAACCCTCTTCATCAAAAGACATAAATCAGGAATTCTCCTCGTTCAGATATATGTCGATGACATAATTTTTTGGTCCCCAAATCCTAAGTTGTGCAAAGAATTTTGTGATCTAATGAAGACGAAGTTCAAAATAAGCATGATGGGAGAACTCAACTTTTTTCTTGGACTTCAAGTTAAACAACTTCCAGAAGGCATCTTAATTAGTCAATCAAAATACATCCACGACATACTCAAGAAATACAACTTGGATAATTCTACTACGAAAAACACCACAATGTGTCCTTCCTGCAAGCTTGACTCGGACACATATGGAAAGTCGGTCAATCCAACCACATATCTAGGAATCATCGGATCGCTAATGTATTTGACAGCTAGCAGACCTGACATCGTGTTCTCCACATGCCTATGTGCTCGCTTCCAAGCCAATCCAAAGGAGTCACACATGCTAGCTGTGAAAAGAATAATGAGGTATCTCAAAGGAACCTCGACATTTGGACTATGGTATCCTAAGAACTCAAATTTTCAGTTACTTGGTTATACTGACGCAGATTTTGCAGGATGTAAAATGGATAGGAAAAGTACATATGGAGGCCTACAATTCTTAGGTGACAAACTAGTAAGTTGGTCATCTAAGAAGCAAAACTGTGTTTCCACCTCCACTGCCGAGGCGGAGTACGTTGCTGCGGCCAGTTGCTGCTCTCAAATCCTGCGGTTGCGAACTCAACTACAGGATTACGGGTTTGATTTTAATAATATTCCTATATATAGCGACTCAAAGAGCGCCATCGCTATCACTTGTAACCCTGTTCACCATTCTCGCACAAACCACATAGATCTTAGGTATTACTTTATAAAAGACCACGTGGAGAATGTCACAATTGCCATGTACTTCGTAAATACTGAGGTTGAGTTGGCTGATGCATTTACCAAGGCCTTGGATGAAACACGATTCCATTTCCTTGTATCTAAGTTGGGCATGCTGTATCGCGAACCTTAGGCAATCTAACTCCACAGCGTCTTTTGTAAAGTGTACATATTTGGTGTCTGCCTTAGCAATTTTTTGTAACATAGGGGAAGTTTCTTTGCCTAAATTAAGGGGGAGCTAGATAATATATATGCTTAAGTTGAGGGGGAGTTTTGCAAGTCTTACTCTAATCTAGGGTGAGGTTTTGAACGATATCCACAAATGGAGGGGTAGTTGTTGTTTCTCACGGCTGATCTTTAAACGCTTTGCGACTTTCCAAATACGAAAAACACTTATACAGCGGGAATACGTAAAACACTCTCAAAATGCGAAAAACACTTCCACAACGCAAACTATGAAAACTACATTATCAAAATACGTAGAATATCCTCAAAAGCTAGTACGCCTTGTAAGGATCCAACACAGATAGCCATTAAAACAACGAACTAACACAAAAGAAGCGAAAGCTCAAACGCGAGCCTTTCCAAGTTGCGCTCAAAATTACGCCTTAACTTTGCATGTTCCTGGTTCTCTTTTTCCTGACCATGCTACTGCATCCAGTTCATCCGTGTGAGTGAGAAATGCTGCGTATCAGATGATCCAAGACGAGTAAAGTGTTGTTAATGGTATTGCCGTGTTGTTTGAGTCATGCCAATGTATAGGCATGAGTTGAACTACCAAATCATTAAAGTCCTGAAAACATAATCAATGATACCGCCAATTTATTGACTTGAGGGTGCCGCGAACGAAAGTGATGCTTTCTTCGTCGATTATCGGATTTTGTCTCACACAAATCGTTTTTGAAAACTCATTGATTTGATATTAATTTTGGGGCCTAATTTCTGAATTCCATGTCATAATTTAGTTGAAAATTTCGCATATGACAGTTCTGCGTGATTCTCTTCAACTTTTCTTTAATCGATTTCTTTTGAGTCTAAATCTTAGGTTAGAATTTTTTTTAAGTATTAAAATATTTCAAAGCTAAATCGCCAGATTTCAATTTAATCTCTCGGTGATTTCAACGTCTTTATCGCCCGATCCCCCAAATTGCCCGATTCATCAAATCTATCGAACAGCTAAGTATACTTCTCGCCGATTTTGCAATTCGCCCGATTCCTCAATCGATTGATTAGCTACAGTACATCTCCATTATATATATAGAAAATCGCCCGATTTCTTATCACTTTCCCCAACCTCACGCGATTTCCAGATTAAAAGCTCTCTAAGATTCGACAAACTTTCGTCAGTTTTCTCTTTAAATCCGTCTCCTCACCTGTTTTTCTGTAACTCACCACTCATTTTCGGTAAGCAAATCCCAAAATCTCCAAGTATAATAGATTTAATGCTCGTTTTTGCAGGATTTTGCTGGTTAGGGTTCAAGAGCTCGTTCAATCGCATATTGTTTTCTGTTTTGCTTTAAATTGGAGAAAACTCCCTTCGCAGATTAGGGCTCATGAGTTTATTTCAATCGTCGAAAATTCCACTTGCAGATTTTTACTGATTCGCCTTAAAGCTCTAATCTCATTTGCACGATTTGATTTTTGAAGTTGAGTTTTGAACTTCTATCGCCCGTTTCTTTTTACTGTTTCAATCGCCCGATTCCACACTCTATCTCAATCGCCCGATTCAATCGATTTTAAATTGAATGTTCAATTCCAATCGCCGGATTCTACACTCTGTGTTAATCGTCCGATTCAATCGACTGTAGCTAAATTTTAGCTTTCAATCGCCCGATTATGCCTTCTGATTAAATCGACCGATTTCATCAATTTTATAAAGTCGTGTTACAATCGTCCGATTCTGCCTTGCTTGATATTTTTTGCGATTGAATTTGTCCGATTGAATGCTTCGCCCGATTTCACATCCTTAGCACCTCTCACTGAATTACTTCATCGCCCGATTATAATCAAACTTAATTTGCTAAAATTCTCTAAGTCCCGTAACATATGTACAATACAATAGTGCGACAACTACTCACTTCCCAAACAAATTAACTATAACTTTGCCGCGACTTAGAATTTCTTTCTAAGTATTGTAACAGTTGGGTCTACAAGTAACTCGTACTAATGATTCGATCTTATATTACAGATTTTTCAAAATGGTGCGACAAATTGACGATGTATTCCCATCGACCGACTGGGCACAAAGACTGCCCAATAATGTGCAGTTGGACTTTGAAAACACATCATGCCCAGACCCTATCATCGTCAAAGTCCTACAACACCATCCCTTAAAAACTGCCCTAAATATAACCGAGTGCGTCCCTGAAGTCTACGTACAACAATTCTGGGCCACTCTTCAAAACCCAACTGATAACCCAAAATCCACTCGCCTCTCAGCCAAATTTGACAGTACCATTGTGGTTCTGACCCCAACAATCATTCGCTCCCAACTAAATCTCCCGTACTCAATAATCTACGACCCACATCCCACTGACGATGTCCTAATCGCTGACTTCGTTTTCATGGGATAGAAACCAAACGCACAACAGACTATTCATCTCCCTAACATCTCAGCCAAAGACATACCCCAACCATGGCAGACCATGTTCCTCATCGTCAACAAGTGCTTATCATTGAAGCACACTGGGTCGGATCGGTGCAACCGTCAGATTATGTTGATTTTCCACGGCATCGTCTTCAACAAAAACTACGATGTTGCCCAACTAATCTGGTCTGATCTTCTTGACCAGTTAAGAAGACGACGACTCGGATTGTCAAAGAAGGTGCTTCCATACCTAAGATGGTTTCCCGTCTTTGTTTAGCATTTCTTGGATCTCCACCCCGAGATCAAGCGACGTCCCCAAACCGAAGGCTACAAATCCCAAAGCTCGGCAAAATACAATCAACAAAGACCAAGTCCAAATTTGACCAAGAGGCCATGCATACTTTTGAATGAACATTATCAACTCCTCGAGAAAACCGATCCCATGCTTCAAGTCTTGTGCAAACAGGCGACACATCAGCATTATCTTCTTCTGATGTTGTGACGGCTGTTCGTCTTCGTGACACCGCCCCGTTATTTTCCCCGTTCGTGACGGAGGCCACGCTCAACGCTCGACTTGACGAGTTCGCGAAAAGTCTCCAAGACTCCATAATGACCAAAGCGTACGATGCCCTTGGTACTTCGACTCGCGACAAAGGCAAAGCCCCTGTCATCGAAAAAGGAACAGCTGCACCTGATCCCTCTGCTCACACAGCTGCACCCGACTTCGCTCAGCACCGAGTCTCAGCGCACGGGAACAGGAGGTTCTTAGACGGCTCGAGGTCCCTTTCTCCTGCCGCAACGAGGCTCAGGCATCTGGTCTACAACGTGACGACCCAGAAGATGAGGGCCGTCCCGATGGGGAGAAGACACAAGGCAAGGAGCCTCATCCTCAGAAGCAGCTGGCAACCACTACTAAAACACCTACACAAACCAAAAGATCCACCCGAACACCAAAACGACCCAACAGACGTCCTCATCAGCCCACACTACGTCTTCCACCTCCTACGACATAGCCACTATAAGCCTTTCCCTTCCTTGTTCCACAAGCAAAAGATGTCCTTTAATTACTTCATCATCCCCAACCCTATCCCTTCAGACAGATGAACCAACCCTATCTCTCGAAGAGCTTTATAATCCTCACACTACCGTTGAAAATTACATCTTCAACGATGACTGGATAACAGAGCCGATGGATCCAACCATAGCAAAGGCCTAATGGAGAATGCCAGATTCTTTCTGATGAAGGCAAACATTAGACTATGTTTATCCATGACCTTCACAACCGGTCATGAGAATAAAATATTAATTTCTCTCTCCTCCACATTCACAACCTACACCTCAACAATTTTCATACTTTATCAACAACCCAACACAACCTATCATATTTATATTTTATAATTATTTTTAGTAGTATTTTGAATGTTTAAAATAGATTATATTATATGATATAAAATTTTGATACTTTGGTCATTGGAGATAGAAAAATAATATGAATTATGATAGATGATAGAATGTAATAGAAAAATAGATAATTTGAAATTGTGACTCAAAATGTAGCAATATTAGTCTCTATTTGTAGAGAAAAAAAAAATCATACATTTTGGTAAAAAAATTAAAATAAAATTTTAATAGATAATTTAATGTATCATAAAAATCAATAAAAATCACAAAAACAGTTTTGAAAACTGCGCACAACCGATTGGTGAACCAGCAAAAATGATGTCATCCACGTAGATCTGCACAAGCATGATATCGGAACCATCTTTCTTGACGAACAGCGTGGTATCAATTTTCCCTTTAGTGAAGCCTGAGTTGATAAGGAATTCAGATAAAACCTCGTACCAGGCTCTTGGAGCTTGCTTTAGCCCGTATAGTGCTTTGTCGAATTTGTATACGAAGTCCGGATGTTCTGTATTGAGAAATCCATCGGGCTGAGAGACATATACTTCTTACTTCAAAATCCCTTTCAAGAAGGCAGTCTTCACGTCCATTTGATAGACTGTAAAGTCTTTGTGTGCTGCGTATGCTAGGAACAATCTGATCGCTTAAATTCTTGCTACAGGGGCAAAAGTCTCATCGTAGTCGATTCCTTCTTGATGATTGTACCCTTTAGCTACAGCCCTAGCCTTGTTACGTATTACCACACCATCCTCGTCTTTCTTGTTTTTAAATACCCATTTTGTTTCGATCACTATCTTGCCTTTTGGACGAGGAACTAAGTTCCAGACCTTTAGACGCTCGAACTGATTGATTTCCTCTTGCATAGCTACTATCTAGTCAGGGTCATGTAGTGCGTTTATTACTCTGGTAGGTTCTGTTTGCCTCAAGAAACAAGTAAAATTACACTCGTTTGATATCGAACCTCTAGTCTTTACTCCAGTGGTGGGATCTCCTATGATTTGATCTGTAGGATGACTTCGAGTCCATTTCTTTTCGTGAGGTAGTGTAGTTTCATCTATTTCTGATCCCTCATTAAGTGGGTAGTTGATCTCAGGGACAGTAGAGTTGCTAGCGGAAGCCGGTGAGTTCTCTGTTGTTGTTGCAGGGATCGAGTTATCTATGTCTGAGGGTGGAATTGTTTGTTCAGGAATGGGTTCGTATTTAGAAGTTGATGGACTAGGACTTGGTTCTGTGTCCGAAAAGGGATCGATGGTTGGCTTGTCTCTGTTGATAGAGAAGTACATATGTTCAAAAAGTTGATCCCATTGATCCCTAAATGCCACTGGTATTTTACTAAAGTTGATCCCATTGATCCCGAGGGTTTCCAAATCCGTAGCATCAAAGTCCATAGAAGCAAACGAGCAAGATAAAGCCTAAGGGAGTCGAAGGGTCACAGCTGGTGTGTCGTGCGTCAGTTGGGTGTAGGTCGCGGCTTGGGGGCCACACGTCGTCTGTTCCCGGCGGTGGAGTCGGCCGCCGGCGACAATCGCCACCCACGGCAGCGCCGGGTAGGGGACCAGGTGGTTATGGCGCGCGAAGGCTGTTGCGGATTGATAGGGGAGGTGAAGGGTCACGGCTTGAGAAAACGATGAGAACCACCCCCGGACCACCGCCGTCTGATCCCGACAGTGGGGGGACGTCGCTTACCACCGAGGCACGTCCAAACCGGCCGGTGATGACGTGGGTTATGGCCGGAAACGGCTAGGAGGTGAACGGCTTTTTGAACGTTGGGTGGCTAAGGGTTTAGTGTGTGGAGAGAAATCTTAGAAAGAGAAATAAAATACTCGCGGACTGATTGAGACTCCCCAAGAATGGCGAAGGATTTCAGACCGATTTCGTGTTGCAATGTTCTATACAAAATCATATCGAAGGTCCTCGCTAACCGTTTACGAGGCTGCTTAAGAACTCTTGTACACCCGACACAAACGGCCTTTATCCCCGGGCGTCGCATCTCAGATAACATCCTCCTAGCACAGGAATTTGCCATGGGTACAACAGCATGGGGCAACCGGAAGGCGTGGCTTTCAAAGTGGACCTGGCGAATGCCTACGACAGGGTTGAATGGGACATTCTCTTGGCGACTCTGGAGGCACTTAATTTCCACCACAGCTTCGTCGGATGGATCAGAGCTTGCCTGACCAAACCTCACTTCTCCATCAACATTAATGGCCGACCGGAGGGCTACTTCAAAGGTAACGAGGACTACTCCAAGGTGACCTCATCTCACCCTATCTCTTTACTTTGGTTATGGATGTCCTACATGGCATTATTAGCAGCAAGATTAGGATGAGTGGCTGCTTCCGCTACCACTGGCGTTGTGAGTCCACGGCTATGTTCATGCTCACCTTCGCTGATGATTTACTTCTCTTCTCTCACGCGGATGTCGCGTCAGTTAGCATCTTTAAGGAGAGCCCTGACATCTTCGCCAACCTCTCGGGTCTAAGGGCCAATATCCAGAAGAGTGAGATGTTAATTTCTAGACGCGCTGAACAGGTGAAAGGGCCGCTACTTAACCTCATGGGATTCCCGCTTGGTTCCCTTCCTGTACGCTACTTGGGGGTACCCCTCATCACGTCACGGTTGACTATTGCGGACTGTGACCCTCACGCAACATTGATCGACGACTTGGCGCGTGGACTAATCTATCGCTTTCTTACGCGGGAAGAACTCAACTAATCAAATCTGTTCTTCTTAGCACTCATACCTACTGGCGGGCGTGTTCCTTCTCCCCAAGAACGTCATTCATCATATTGAGGCTCGTCTTCGATCGTTCCTTTGGAAGGGCTCTAGGGCCAAAGTCGCGTGGGCCGACATTTGTACTCCAAAGGAAGAAGGGGGCCTTGGGATTCGCTCGATTGAAGCTGACAACAAAGCATTGTTGATGCGCCTCCTCTGGAATATTTTGAGTGGGGACGAGACGTCGGTTTGGGCTACTTGGATTCGTCAAACGAGGCTCCACAATACCTCTCTTTGGTGCACCAGGCCATCCTCAAGGACCTCCTGGAGTTGGAAGAAGCTCCTGAAGCTCCGCCCTCTCATTCGACCTCTGATTGAGTTCCGTATTGGCAATGGGAACAACATACGTCTCTGGACCGACCCTTTTTTTTTGGAATATCCCTGGTCGTTCGCTTCCCTCGTGGGCCCATGGTAATGGGCCTTCCTCTTGACAGTAGGCTTAGCACTGTCATCACCACTAAAGGATGGAACTGGCCCGCACGAACGACAACTGAATATTTGGAGCTGGCCCCACTTTTGCCCACTGTTAGACCGGAAGATGAGGACAAAATTCACTGGACCAGCTCGGGGGATGGTCGCTTCTCAACCCACTCGGCCAGGGAGAATCTGAGGATAAGACGGCCTATTACACCTTGGCACACGCTGGTAGGAGGCGCATTATCCATCCTTCGGCATGACTTCATCCTTTGGTTCGCAATTAGGGACATATTGGCTACACGAGACAAAATCTGGGTGGCGGAAGCGGCGGGAACCTCTAGTTGCCTCTTTTGCGATGTCGGGCCTATTGAAAATACACGACGTCTATTTTTTTATTGCCCTTTTTCTAAACATTGCATGCGGTTACTTTGTAATCATCTTCATTTTGGGTGGCCTTACAGGGATTGGTTTGAGGGAATTCGGTGGGCTGCCCGTAGATGTCGTTCGAAGCACCTTGCTTCGATGGGCCCTCGTCATGCCTCGCTAGTTTACCATCTCTGGTGGGAGCGTAATAGAAGATGGCGTGGGGGAGACGGAGATCACCTGAGAGACTCATTGAGGATACTGAGACAATGCTGAGCATCCGCCTCTCTACCTTGTCGCACAAATACCAATTGCAATTGCGTGCCATGCATAGGGTCTCGCGTATTGATTGGTTGACCTAGGGAAGTCTTTTTTCTTCCTTATCTATTTCCTGTCACCCTCTCGTGCTCCTGTACTACCTTGCACCTCCTGTGTCCCTGCTTGGTTTGTCTGGTTTGATTTGCTTGCAGGCCCACTGTTTCTCAGCTGCCACGCCCTGCCGACCTGAGCTTGGTTGCGTGCTTGTTCCCGCGAAGTTGATGCCCTTACTTGGACTGATGACACCCCGCACTCTGCCCCTTCGCTACTTCTTCCCTCTTCGTTTCTGTTGGAAAGTTAAGGAGCGGGCTTCTACGCCCTTCCCCGACCAGCTCTGCGGATGCATCGTTTGCTACTTATCTCCGCTTGAAGATTACCCACGGGTTTTCTTCCTCCTTGCGCCGTGCGCTGTTTGCCTCCTGCCTCTCAGCCTTGCTGGTTCCTCACCTGGTTCCAGGGACCCGTTGATGGATGCGGTCGTGACTCCTACCTGTGCCTTTGTCCTTTTCGTTTAATTTTTCTCTGTTGACTAGACCCTGGTCTTGTAGGGACCTTGTAGGATGTCCTGGCTGTTTGGTTTTGTGGTGTGTTGTCTGGTCGGTAGAACGCTACCACTTGTTGCGTCATGAGTGATATCATGTACGTTGTCTTGTACTCCTTTTCTTTCCTTTTGTTTTAGTTAACTTTCCAAAAAAAAAGTTGATTCAGATCCATTTCCTCTAGAGTTTGTTGGCTGAAACAGGTTGGATTGCGGTGTCTTGAGTCGTCAGCTGCATGTTGTTTTGCCCCAACTTTTCTTTGTGTGACCCTGGTTCTGAACGGTCGTACTCAGAAGCAACTCAAGGACTCTCCTAATTCCATACGTGATTGAGTAGAACCTACAGACGTTAGTTCGAGTCCTGAGCTGCTTTGTCCGGAATTAATTTTTAGACCCTCATCGAAAGTGACTTTTACACTTTCAATGATCATTCTCCTTTCACTAAGATATACCCTATACGCCTTAGATTGCGCAGAATAGCCTACAAAAATTCCTTCAGTAGCCTTTGGATCTAGCTTGGATTTATCTTCTCGATCATTGGCTACGAAGCATTTGTATCCAAAAATCCTCAGGTGGGCAATGTTAGGTAATCTTTCGTTCATTTGTTCATAGGGTGTCTTTCAAAATCTGAGATGTATGTTCGTTCGGTTTTGAGTGTAGATGCAGTGTTCATCGCTTCTGACAGAAAATGAGGTAGTGATGGACATTATACCAAAAAAAAAATCGAGGTAGTGATGATTGTATGAGCATTGTTCGGGCGGATTGTACGAGCGTCCAATTTTGTCTTTCGACAACCCCATTCTGTTGAGGAGTGTGGACAGCGAAGAATTGTTGAGTAATCCCTAGAGATTCGTAGAAGTCACTGAGCTGTTTATTCTTGAATTCTGTACCATTGTCAGATCGAATTACTTTAACACTGCGATGTAGCAAGTTTTACGTTGTCCTGATGAAATTTGGAATGTATTCAACTGTCTCTAATTTTGTCCGTAAGAAGCGGACCCAAGTGTAGCGTGAGTAGTCGTCTACAATAACCATCATATATCGCTTTCCACTGATGCTATCGTTCATTTTTAGTTCATTTAGGAGGACAAGGAATAGATGGAATGTTTCTTGAAGAGTTTCTCCTTTGTTTGCCTGAAAGCGATCATAAGAGATGAGGGTATTTGCCATCCTTGCCCTTGTGTTCACCTCTGTTCCCTGCATCATAATCCGTAGTTGCATCCCACATTTCTTTTGCGCTTTCACCGCATTCGAGTTGCATCAGGATGTCGTTAGGAATGGCTTGCATCATGTATGGTTTTGCGACTTTATCGGCCTTAAGTCGCAGTTTCTCTTCGTCATTGCATTGATCGCCACTCCTCAAGATCCTCTATTCTTCTCTTGCAGGAGTGGTTGTGATAGTGGCTGGGAATACGGTCCAGTACTGCTTAGGTCCATTGTAAATAGATTCCAGCAAGTTATCTGAATTGTCCTTGCTCTCGATGAAGTTAATGAATATTCTCTTCCAGACTGCATACTCTCCATGTCTGATGATGGGAGGTCTAACATCATTTCCCATGCTTAAGGAGTCCATCTCTTGTGTTCTGGATATGATCATTAACGTGTAATGTGAGGAAAATACCCGCGAAGCTGTCTTGTGAGAGTAAATACCCACGAAGCACATAGAAGTCCTTGAATTCGCGAAGTTGAGCCCTAATACAGCGAAGTTCGCGAACTAAAAATAGAATGAAGAACGGAGGTTTCTTCTCTTCGCAGACTGTAAAATTTCCAGAAAAAAACACTTGAGCTAGGCAGCAACTGGTTGGAAAATTTCTCAGAACTGATAAAAGTCCAAATAACAGCTTGAAGAACCCAGAAAACAAACGAAAAGCAGCTTGGTTACTGCTTGACGAAATCTGAAATTTCTGCAAAATGTTTCGAAACTCGATTTTGTTGCCTGTTGTATTAAAGTTTCCTCACCTACACGCTTGCTCTGATACCACTTGTGAATCCTGATAATCCAAGAACACTTCAACGATTAAACCTTCGTTGGATGTGAATAGTACTTAGAAGATGATACCACTTGTAAACCTTCGTTGCTCTGCTTATGCGTATAACTACCTAAGTGTGACCTATCAACTTACGCTCAAATCGCACAGAATGTACCACCCATTGCTGACATACGCTTCGTGGGGGGGGGGGGGGGGCGGACAGGTATGACGAGCGCCGTCCAAGACGCACCTGAAACGCCAACACTGGGCGGGATATACGATGTCAACTTACTCAGGACAAATCGCAAAACTCCCCAATGCTAGACATCTTGTTAGGAATATTTTAGAAGTGTCCAAACTATTTATTCTAAGTCAGCTATTTCTTTATATTGTATTTAATGTGTTTCATTCTTACGTATTTGGGTTATAGTTGTAATGGGTTGTTAGGGCCCAATGGGCTTTCCAAGGTATTAAACCCTAAACCCTAATCTTATTCTAATCTAAGTTTCCATTTTCTAAAATCTCACGTATTCAACGAAATCGGATTATCTGTTGAATGTTTAATCTTCTAAGTACTATTCACATCCAACGAAGGTTTAATCTGTTGAAGTGTTCTTGGATTATCTGGATTCACAAGTGGTATCAGAGCAAGCGTGTAGGTGAGGAAACTTTAATACAACAGGCAACAAAATCGAGTTTCGAAACATTTTGCAGAAATTTCAGATTTCGTCAAGCAGTAAAAATCACACCTCCAAGCTGCTTTTCGTTTGTTTTCTGGGTTCTTCAAGCTGTTATTTGGACTTCTATCAATTCTGAGAATTTTTCCAACCAGTTGCTGCCCAGCTCAAGTGTTTTTTTTCTGGAAATTTTACAGTCTGCGAAGAGAAGAAACCTCTGTTCTTCATTCTATTTTTAGATTCGCGAACTTCGCTGTATTAAGGCTTAACTTCGCGAATTCAAGGACTTCTATCTACTTCGTGGGTATTTACTCTCACAAGACAGCTTCGCGGGTATTTTCCTCACATTACACGTTAATGATCATATCCAGAACACAAGAGATGGACTCCTTAAGCATGGGAAATGATGTTAGACCTCCCATCATCAGACATGGAGAGTATGCAGTCTGGAAGAGAAGATCCATTAACTTCATCGAGAGCAAGGACAATCAGATAACTTGCTGGAATCTATTTTACAATGGACCTAAGCAGTACTGGACTTTATTCCCAGCCACTACCACAACCACTCCTGCAAGAGAAGAACATAGGATCTTGAGGAGTGTCGATCAATGCAATGACAAAGAGAAACTGCGACTTAAGGCCGATAAAGTCGCAAAATCATACATGATGCAAGCCATTCCTAACGACATCCTGATGCAACTCGAGTGCGGTGAAAGCGCAAAAGAAATGTGGGATGCCCTACGGATTATGATGTAGGGAACAGAGGTGAACAGAATGGCAAGGATGGCAAATACCCTCATCTCTTACGATCGCTTCAGGCAAACAAAGGAGAAACTCTTCAAGAAACGTTCCATCGATTCCTTGTCCTCCTAAATGAACTAAAAATGAACGGAGTTACGAAAAATGTAAGGGAGATCAACATCAACTTCCTTGGATCACTTCATCCAGAATGGGAAGCAACAGCAATCACGATGAGACAAATGAACGATCTGAATAAGGTCAGCATCCACACCTTATTCGACCATCTCAATCAACACTCCAACTACACGGAGTAAAGAAGGGAGGAAGCTAGGCCAATGGGAAGCGACACAATCGCACTCATGTCTGAACGATCACCAAGAAAGCAATCAAAGGACAAGAAGATCATCCAGTCATCTCAAGCTCAGGAGGGAGGAGATTCAGACTCTGATGGAGAACTCAAGGACCTCACAAAACATGGGGATAAGGAAATCACACTCAAGGAACTTGCAAAACAACTCGCATTGGTCTCAAACTTCGTACAAAACAACTTGCAAAACAACTCGCATTCCTCATCCAACCGTCAAAGAACTTCCTGTAATTCAAAGGGAAAGGCTTATGATGAAGAACAGAACCCTGAAACCGCCTCTCAAGCTTGAAAATGCTTCAATTGTGAGAAAACTGGACACTTTTCGAGGGAATGCAGATTACCAAAGAAAAATGATGTCAACTATTATCGAAGAAAAGTTCAATTGGCCGAGCAGAAGGAGAAGGGAATGGTGTTAATAGCTGAACAGAATCATTGGCTTGAGGACACCTCAGACAGCGAGGAAGAAAACATGGCACTGATGGCCAGACTGGATGACGAAGAGAATGAAGCTGAAGCTAAAGGAAATGACTCAGAAAAGAAAACCACCAACAACTTAGATATGGTTGAGGTAAGCGAAGCAGACTACGACTCATTCGTTAAAATGAAAAATGAATTTTTAACTCTATATAAATCGAACAAACAGGGTAAGAACAAAATTAGAGAATTAGAATCGAATCTACAAAATAATATAGAAGTTCTAGATAAGTTTAGGTATGAGTATGCTTGTGAGAAAAATCGTGTACTTGTAGCTAATGAGAAAGTCACAAAGCTAGAAGCTCAAGTGCTAAAATTCTAGGCTTGCCAAGGAATTAGCCGTAGAAATGAGGTCCCATAGAGATAAAGCAATGGAAACCTCAGCGAAATATGACTTACTCTGTAAGGAACGGGAAAGACTGTACTCCAAAATTAAAAAATTGGAGGACCTCTTAACCCGACGAGAACAGACAGAACAAAAAATTTTCATTAACAAACCTGCCGACATCGACTTCTACAATCCCCATAAGGGAATTGGCTTTGAAAACCTATGTTTGTTAAAGAAAGCTATAACCAATGCGCCCTATCTATATTATGTCAAATACATGCAGTTAGGTTGTATGACAGAACTCATGCCTTTTGTCAGTGAATCCGTAACTTTACAAGGAAAGGATGAGACACACAAGAAAGCTGAGATATCATTTGACTATACATAATTAAATGATAGTTATAAAGAAAGAAAATGTCCAGCAATAACTGAATTTGAGTCTGAAATCCGTCCTAGTGAGAAAGATACCTCAGAAGAATTATCGAGTGAGACACTAATGACTACATGTGCAACAGGGTATATGCCTAAATGTTTAAAGAAAATCAGTCATCTAGACCCCACTCTCGAAAGAGAGAGAAAGTCCTTTGAAGATGAAAGCCAGAAACTTGTCGAGGAAATATCCACACATAAAGAAAAATTTAGACTACACTCACTTTCATATACCTTAATTTCGCATGATAAAATTTCGTGTACTAAATGCTTTGAAGTTTTCGGGACACATAAAAGAGCCATTGAAATGTCAGGACCCGTTCCATGCTACCTAATCTAGCGCTAACTTATGTGCCTAAAGATGTATTAACTTGAAAAGACATGCGGAAATGCGTATGAAACTTTTGTTTTCCATTTCTATAATGAAGGTCGTTCTTTACATGACAAAAGAATACATGTTTTCTTAAATACATGGATGTGTATACATGAACTACAAAAGGTTCCTATGCGCCCGGCCTCACAGGTCGTCATCCATGCACACATCACCTCCCAAAAGTCGCTAGTAGCGTCAAAAGATTGCCTTGCCACCTAAGCGATCGCGTACCGTGGTCGCTCGCACCTACAACACATAACGTACGGGATGAGCGATATGCTTAGTAAGTAGAAATCATGCATGACGTGCACATAATAAAACCCTGCAAAGGCAATCCATGCCAATGCATTTTAGTTCTCATAGGTTAAACTCAATCTATACCTAATTCGTGACATTTGGTTAGCTCGTGAACTAATTCCTAACTCGTGAAATATCTTTTAAGTATACTTTTTTTTGAAGGCAATGGGTCACTAATATTAAAAACAAACCGAGAGAGTACATCACAAGAGAGCGCTACCAAGCTATTCGCCAAATCCTACGTAATGCATATATCTGTAGCTGATATGTAGACTCAAGTGTACATAGACGTAAACGAATAATATGAAGCACAGAATCCATCAAGTGCTCGGCTGATCTCGCGTGGCCTTCCTTCCATCGCCGGTTTCGCTCCATCCAAATATGATATACGAGAGACGCCAAGAGATGCCGATAGGCAGCCCGGTGAAGATGCTTGCCCCTCCATCGGCTGGCTGCCCATGCCAGGCCAAGGGGCCAAGACCTGTGCGGCCAACGGAGCTGGACCAGGCGCTGAAGAATCTCCAGGCAGCGTCGAGAGAATGGGCAGTCAAATAGGAGATGTTGCGTGGTTTCACATACCGGCTCCTCGCAGAGAAGGCACGACGTTGTGCCAGCCATAGCCGCGATCCAGGCCTTATCCCGCGTCGCCCACCGATCCTGTATCGCCAGCCATAGGATAAAGTCGTGGCGCGGGACGCGTAGACAGCCCCCAAGTAATCCGGCCCAGCTAACTCGCGATCGGGACAGCCGAAGTGCACCTCGGGCCGAGCTTGTTGTGAATGTGCCATCCGCCGTACCTAGCCAACGGAAGGAGTCCCCAGAATTGGGCCGGATCTGTGGGAGCATCGTTTCCAGCTCCAAATACTCCGTCGTAGTCTGGGCGGGCCAATGCCAGCCGTCCCGGTTGATGACTGCGCTGAGTCGAGAGTCAGCAGGCAGCCCCATAACCATCGGCCCACGCGGGAACCTCTCAATAAGCGGAGTTGGGAGCAGCCAAGGGTCGCGCCATAGGAGGATCATCTCCCCATTGCCCACGCAGAATTGTATCTGGCTGCGAAAACTGGCCCGTAGCTTGAGCAATTTGTTCCAAATCCAAGAATAGTGGGAAGAGGGGCGTACACTCCACAGGGATTTAGATTGCAGCCGAGTGTGGAGCAGCCATTGCACCCAAATGGAGTCCGGGTCCCGAGTGAGTAGCCGCCACAGGTGATTGAGCAGCATGGCGCGATTATCCACTTCAATCGATCGAAGGCCCAGGCCGCCCTCGGCCGACGGAAGGCAGACATCGGCCCATGCTACCTTAGCAGTTCCCGCCCATAGGAACTTCCGCATTCGCTTCTCGATGACTCGGATAACGCCTTTGGGGGTGAGGAATACCCCCGACCAATAGACGAAAATGGCAAGAAGGACCGATTTCGTCAATTGTAAGCGCCCGGCATACGATAGGGATCGGTTCAGCCATGCGCCCAGCCGACGGTCAACGCTTTTAAGTATACTTCGCGAATTGCATCTTGCCTTACTCCCAATTCGCGATCTCATTAATTCACAAAGCCCTTCAACCTTTTATAATTCGTGAAATGTTACACACGCGCAACTTCGCGAACCCTAACTCAGTTTGCGAAGTTTCATTTCCTAACTTATAGTTTGCGAACTCTACTTCTATTCTTTCTTAATTCGTAAATTAGGGCTCGCCAAACCTTTCCTAGTTCGCGAAGTGTACTTCTTAATTTGGGATTTGCGAACTTGCATTTCCCGAACCCTAATTCGCAAAGTTTCCTAGTTTCGCGAATCTTCATGGCCTAAGCTAAGTTTTTTACTTCTCTTAATTCGCCAAAGTTATCTCAATTCGCGAAACGTCTTGAATGGTTCGCGAATTCTATTTTAACTTAATCAAATTTCCTAATTCGTGAACTAGTTAAGACCTCTCAATTCGCCAAATCTACTCTAGTTCGTGAAATGTATTTCTCAACCCATGGTATCGCGAATTAATCTAAGGTTCTTCTCAATTCGCAAAGCGTTTCTAAGCTAAGGGTTCGCCAAAGTCATGTAATTCGTGAAACTATCTAACCCTCATTTAATTCGCGAATCCTATCATTTCACCCCTAGTTCGCGAAGTGACCTTAGACTACTAATTCCTTATCATCTAACTAAGGGTTCGTGACTTAAGATTCGCCAAACGAGAGTTCGCCAATTTCGATGGATTCGTGACGTGCTTTGTTGTCTCGCCAAGTTTTTAGGTTCCCAAATTAGGGTTCGCCGAGCTCGAGAGTTTGCCACTTTTTGATTCGCGAAGTGGCCCGCCATGTCGTTATTTGCCAAGTTGCCTAGTTCGCCAAATGTGGGTTCGCCAAGTTGAGCCCGCTGAACTACCCTCAATTCGCGAAGTAGAGACCCGCCAGGTTATGGTTCGCGACATTCCTTGGGTTCGCCAACTTTATCAATTCGCCAACCTTTTTCTCTCTTGATTCGTGAAATTAGCTCTTCTCTTCTTGGTTCGCGAATCCACTATGTCGCGAAGCCGTATGATTCGCGAATCGTGCATGGCCCATGAATTTTTCTATACTGCGAAGTCTCGCATCACCGCCAAGTTTGCAAACTTCTTGGTTCGCGAAGTACGTCCCGGGTTTTGGTTCGCGACTTATCTCATCCGCAAAACCTTCATTTCGCGAGGCCTTGTAGACGAAGCCCCATGAGTACGCAATACTAATGGTTTACAAATTCAGAGTTCGCGAAGTTCGTATTCCGCGAGCTCTTTGTGCTAGAACACGTTTTTGATTCGCAAACCCCACCTTAATCGATCAAACTACCCTCTTTTTCAAGAACACGATGACGATTATCATGGACTTTTAAACACTAAAATCAGAGTTAGTAAAAATACAAGTTTGGGCAGATTTTAAGTGTGCTAGCTTCCTAAGCATCCTAAATTCATGTAGCGACCCTAGCCATCGCTACCAGTTCTAGCGTCATCCTATGTGCCTAACGATGTATTTAAGTTTCAGAAGTGCGGAAATGTGCATAAAATTTTTCCTTTTTCATAGAGGAAGTTTCGTTTCTGTACATGTCAAAAGAATACATTTATACGTCAAAAGAATTTCTTCGAATTCTCATTCCATGCTAGTCTTAAATACACGGGTAGCGTATATATTTGCAGCAAAAGTAACCTATGCGCCCCGCCTCACAGGTCGTCATCCACGTAACCCCCAAAAGTTGCTCGGAAGCTTCAAAAGACTGCCTTGCCGGCTAAGCGATCACGTACCGTGTTCGCTCGCACCTACAACACATAACGTAAGGGTGAGCTAAAGAGCTCAGTAAGTGGATACTATATGCATGCAAGTGCACGTGTCCTAAATCGCAATGGCATCCGCGTCAATGCATTCTAGACTTCACTTTCCTTCTCGTAAGATAGGTTATTAGTGCGAATTAAGCATGCTTGGGGGTCTTAACACACGAAAAGCCTACCCAAAATCACACACTTTAGCTCACTCGGTTTTTAGGGTTATGAAGTTCTTAGAGTCTTTATCATGTTCTTGAGAAAAGTATAACATTTAGATCGAAAGTTTAGAAGTTTGCGGATTAGAAAGTGTTTCTGGCACGTTAAAGGTCGTGAAATGGGGACTTCGCGAACTCAAGTTCGCGAACCCAAAACATGATGAGGTTCGCGAACCCGTAAAAGTCGTGAACCATACTTCGCGAATTGTGGGTAAGGAGTTTCACGAATTAGGAGGTTGGCGAATTCATGATTTCCGTGAATTAGAAGCTAAGTAATGCAATTCGCGAATTGAGAGTGAATAAGGATAGAGTTCGCGAAATTGGGAAGGAAGAAAGTTGGCAAACTCATGAGTCGCGAACTAAGAATTTAGATATAGGCTTCGCGAACCGTTAGTATAGAGCACTTCGCGAATTTAGTGTGAAGGTTTCATGCATGGGTTCGTGAAAGTGCGACTTTGCGAAATGGGAGAGGACTTAGAGTTCGCGAAACGAACTTCACCATATAGGATGGAGTTCGCGAAGTGAGATTAGTTCACGAAGTAAAATATTTCGCGAAGTGAGTTAGTTCGCGAACTAAGAGCCGAAAAATATTAATCGCGAACTGTGAGGGCAAATTGGCGAATTGTATGTACTGTAGAGAATTTCACGGGTCCGGGAAATGATGTGGAACGAAACATGGAGTGCGACAGCCTAAAACAAAGTTAGGGAGATAATGTTGAAACGATTTCTGAAAATGACGTAATACTTTTCTGTGAGACAAACCCGGAATAACGTTGAAACGATTTCTGAAAATGACGTAATATTTTGTGAAACAGGGTTAGGGAGATACGTTGATACTCTTACTGTTTTCTGGGGAATAACGTACTCTGCACTATCTTCTTAAAGAAAAATATTTTTCAAAGAAGAACAAGCCAAATTTTTTTATAGCCTAATTCACCCCCCCCCCCCCCTCTTAGGCGTATTTTACACTTAATGAAATTATTTAATTTTACCTACTTTCGAGTTTCGGGGCAATTTGACGGCGTCGCTGTTGGGTGCAGTTTGAAATCAGAATAGGAAATCGAAGGTTACTTGGAAGAGATGCAAGGTTTGCATTTGACATGCGTTTTTCAAGGTTATTTGGGTTAAATTATTACTATTTGATATTGAATTAAATGAAAATCTTTCTAAATTAGTGCCCACGACAATAGCGTGAGTGAGTTATGTGGCTTTTACGTCATGAGGTACTTGTACGATAGTGTCTGCAATCGTATCAGCATAGATGATACAATCAACTTGCCAACGGTATTGCTTTAAACCATTACCTTCTTTAAGTTTCAAGTTTAATATATGTTTATAAGTATGTTTTAATATTATCCTCTTGTTTAATGTTTTATAGATACTAGAACGCTCCGCTTACGGCGCCGAAGAGATCAACGAAGTACGGGAATTGTGGGCGGATCATTTTATGCACTCTTTGACGTAGGTTAGACTTTGGCATTAAATATATGTTTGTGTTTATGTTATGAGGATAGATATTTAATGTTGGATGATTATTAGTTATTGTTGCAATTATTAGTTAATGTTGATAATGAATGTTGGATAATGTTTTGGTTGATTTGGATTTGATTGTTGGTGGATGACTAAATTAAAAAAAATATTTAAATAAAATTGACAATGGGCGACGGTTGCTACATAAGAAACCGTCGCCTATATGTATATAAAAAAAATAAAAAAATTGATCATGGGCTATGGTTTCTTAGAAGAAATCGTCGCCCATGAGTACATATAAAACAATTAAAAATTATGGGCGACGGTTTCTACTAGAAACCGTATGTAAATAAAAAAATTTGATCATGGGCGACGGTTTCTAATTTAAAAAATCATGGGCCACGGTTTCTTTCGTAAAAACTGTCGCCGATGCGCTGAAAACAAATAACTTACGAGGCGTTATGGGCGACGATTTCTTAAGTAACCGTCGCCTATATGTACTGTTGGGTGACAGTTGAATGCTGCAGATGGGCGACAGAGCTCTGGGCAACGCGTAGAAACCGTCGCCCATGACCTATAACAACAGTCGCCCATGTGCTTTTCTACACTAGTGTGTGCTTGATTTGGTGATTAATATCATGATTTGAGTTTCCATGTGAGTGTTGAATAAAAAGGTCTATATGTATGAGCAACACTCCATATTTCGAGTGTCTAGAATTTGAGAATGCACTTCACGAGAGTTTTAAGCAGAAACTTACCATCGAGATCTCTGAGCGTTCACTTGCGATAGCTTTCTGCCTACCGGAGCGATCACTTGCGAAGTACTGACTGTACTGAGATATTCCAACCTCCCACCATATATTCTGTCTTCGTGAGCAATATCAAGGAGCCAAGGTCGACGTTTACGCACACGTGAAGGGAAGGACGAGTTTTGGGGAACCTTCGGTAGCGAGCTGTGTCCTGTCAGGAATTAGAGATTCCCAAGAACGAAACTCGGCGTGTGGTAACCTAGTGCGTCTAGTGTTCGACTTGTTTCGGTTGTGTATTGGGCAAATCAATCAGTTTTGTAACGAGCTACGGTGCATTATAGTGATTGATTAAACTTTGAGGAGCAAACCTCAAGGAGAGGAGTAAACCCCAGTTGCGGATATAACCTCTATAAAGATCATGTCTCGCATTTACTTTTCAGTTATTTCATTCTTCCTGTGAGATAGAACCAATACACATGTGACGTAACTAGGATATATCAGGCATATCAATCACATGCATAAATAGACATCTCTAGGTCACTACATCTTAGGATTCTTGGAAAGGACAAGCATAATTTTTATAAGCCTAATTCACCGCCTTCTTAGGCACATTTTTATCTTCATTTGGTATTATAGCGGGTTAATCAAACGACGGGCCTAACAAGCCTGAGTTAAAGATCTAACCGCGCATTGGAGAATGGTGAGAAATAGATAAAGAAACAGAAGTCCATGGTCACAAACTGAGAAGAGGCCGGAAGTGAAGAGGAGGAAGATCTCACCTACATGGCCGATGATGATGATCAGGTAGCCTCTTCATCCACAATTAAGAAAATAGTCATTCTAAATGAATTATATGCTAGTAAGGATGAGTCACATGATAGCGCCTCCTCACTCTTTGAAGTTGATGAAAAGGAAGGGATGTTTGAAATAATTCGAAACGCAGAAATAAGGAAAATTAAGTCGCTCAACTCTCAAGTAAAGAGATTGGTTAGACAACGAGATGACATAGCAAGAGAGAAGCACCAAATGGATCTAGGTATTGCATGTTTAAGGGCTGTAGAATATCAATTTTAATTGTGCTTTGATTTATTAGTTGTCTTCGTACTTAGGGGCTTTATTTGTATTAGTCCTTAGGTTAGGACTAGTTTGATATTTATACCAAGTTTGTTTGGTATAAATAGTCGTACAAACATTGAGCTTAATACAGAAAATTAGAGAATCAATCCGAAAGGCTGCCGAATTCAATTCTAGAGAGAGAAACTCAAAAATCGTTCTCTCACTAAAGGAATTCTCTCTCGTGTTCTTCATATAAGGTTTTCGATCGAACTTCAAATTTATTAATTATAATCGATTTCCTTAGAGTTCATGCCTAGGATTGATTGAGTTGACAAACGGGGACCTAACAATTGGTATCAGAGTAGATTCGTTCTGTTTTGAAACGAAAATTGTTAGAATTTGATCGAAATTTTATTCTGTCACTGTTCCATCGAAGAACAGTTTTGGCGCGAAGTTGAATTTCGTTCAAACAGTCTTAATTCTGTGCTTATTTGATCTGATTTTAATGTTTCTGTGCTCGCATAAGTAGTATTAATCAATTAGGATTAGATCAGTAGCAATCAGAATCATGATTTGAGTCGAATTTTTTATTCTGTGAGATTACTGTTCGTGCGAAAATGGTATGAACGTGTTTTGATTTTCGTCAAATTGATTATCATTTGCTTCAAAACATGTTTAATCTTCTGGTCGTGAGTAAGTAGCTTATTTCGAGCATATACCTGTAGTTTCATCGATTAATTTCCCGTATTTGCTTGAATCTGTGTTAAAATCATATTCTGTGCTTAAACTGTGAATTTCAATTTTTCTCGCTAAGTCTTCGATGAAATTAATTTCTCGATCGAAAACCTCTGTGCGAAATTTTGCTCAATTAGAATACTGATTAGTTACTGAAGTCGCTGCTGTCAAGAACGTGTTTAAAAGAAATTTACGAGCGTTAAAATTTTGACGAGAATTGACTATTTTGACCCCCGCGCAAAATTTTTTTGTCTCGAAAATTTAGTCGGTCAGATATAATTGATTCTCGTTCGTAAAATTTTTCGGTCAACCAATTAGATTTGACTCAGCGAGAAACTCCTTAGGGTACTGTTCTTCAACGACCAAAATCAATCAAAGAAATTTACGCTCGAAAACACTAGTCAATCTTTCAAGTCAACCTTTGATAAAATCTACTTTCTGGATTCTGGTCAACAATATTTTTCGACGCTTAAAAATTTTCGATCGCAAAACTTCTCTCAATAATTTTACGATTGATTTCACTTTTACATAACTTTTCAGCGTAAAATTACATTCAAGTCGAAATAATTTAAGCTCGAAAATTTTTGAACAGTATCTGATGCGCGAAAACAGTACCATCTTTTCAAATCGAAGAAATTATTTTCGATCAAACTTTAAAGATTGAATCGAAATTAATTCTCAATCATTTTTGAATCAAACGCTACTGACGAATTTACTACCTGTGAAGCACACAAAATCATTCAAATCCATCAAAACAACAAACGAAGATCCTTTGTCAAAAAAAAAAAGGGAAAAGAAGAAGGATGGATGCATACTCACTAGGAAACGACAACCGTCCGCCAATCTTGCAACGCGGCGAATATACAGTATGGAGAAGCCGCTTCCTAAACTTCATAGCTTTGAAAGATCAAGCCGAAAATTTATTGCAGTCACTTGAAGAGGGACCTCCAAAGTTCTGGGTCAACGTAGCCGGTGATGACACGGTTACTCCTTCAATTCCCGCTACTAGGCGACTAAAGGAACCTAGACAATACACCACTGAGGAAAGGGCCCGTGCTAAGGCAGATCTGATAGCCATGAACACGCTCATGCAAGGCATCCCCAACGACATCTATAGACAGATAGACAGCCTCCCAACGGCTAACGGAAGAGAGCCTCTATGATGCATACCAAAGATACCTCACTCTTCTCAACGAGATGAGGAAGATAGAAATCTCGAAAACAAACATGGAAACAAATATCAGTTTTCTATCCTCTCTGCCCTCGGACTGGAAAAGGATATCCACTCAAATTAGACAAAACAAAGATCTGGAGGAGTTGGATATCCATGCAGTATTTGATAATCTCGCCCAACACGTGGAAGATGTTTGCGAGACTCAGAGAGAGCAGAAGGGCAAGCAGGTTGAAAACACCGTTGCTCTAGTCTCAGAGAAGCGTGGAACAAAGCCTCGCAAAGAGAAGATCGTTAGGCCTCTCTCATCATCCAGTTAGAAGAAGATTCAGAATCAGACGCCGAGCCAACCATGAAAGCACTGGGGAAGCAGTTGGCTTTAATTGGAAAAATGATGAGCAAGAAATACTTCAAGAAGAAGTCCTCATCCTCGGCCAACAGACTTCGGACCTCAAGCTCTAAGAACAAGGAAAATGCACCAGAGAGCTCTGAAGTCAAGAACACTAAAGAGCCCAACAAGTGTTTCAACTGTGGCAAGCCTGGTCATTTTGCCAGAGAATGCACTCTTCCCAAGAAAAGTGATGCTGATTACTATTCCAAGAAGCTTCAGCTCACGAAGCAGAAGGAAGCAGGTGTAGCCACATGGCAGAGCAGGACCACTGGCTTGAAGACACGTCTAGTTCTGGAGACGAGAATCTTGCCCTCATGGCACGCCTTGATAATGACAGTGACGCCGAAATATCCAATCAGACTGACGAATATGGCGCATCCACCTTATCACAAGAGATCCATCATGCTTGGTACCTCGACTCTGGTTGCTCCACACACATGACTGGAAAACAAGAGCTGCTGAGCAACTACAAAGACCGACCAAGCGGCAAAGTCAGATTCGGAAACAATGACTCAGCTCCCATTCTTGGATGTGGGGATATCAATTTGGAAAATCTGATGATAAAAGATGTCTCTTACGTCGAAGGACTCCGCCATAACTTGTTCAGCATAGGCCAATTCTGCGATAAAGGATTTCAAGTGGTCTTTCACGCTGACCGGTGCAGAATTTTGGACAGTCAGGACACAGAACTCCTCTACGGACTTCGGAAATCAAATCTTTACACGATCAACCTGACGTCCGTGCGTCCCTCGATAGCTGTATGCCTCATCTCTCAGACTGTGATTCAGAGGAACAGCTTATGGCATCAACGAATGTCTCATCTGAATATGAAAGCTCTCCAACGCCTCTCTACGAAAAAGTTGGTTCACGGTCTTCCAACTATACTACTACAAAAGGAGCATCAATGTTCGGCATGTCAATTAGGAAAGATGAAGCGAGTGACTCATCATGTCAAGCAAATTGCGTCTACCTCTCGTCCATTGGAACTAATCCACATGGACCTCTGTGGGCCAATGCAGACACAGAGTATTCAGGGACGTAAGTACGTGCTAGTGATCGTCGATGACTTCTCTCGCTACATTTGGACTAAGTTCCTCCGAACCAAAGATGAGACAGGGGACTTGATTATCAACTTTGTGAACACAATTCAGAATCTGCTACAACAGACTATTCAAGTTATTCGAACAGACAACGGCACTGAGTTCAAGAATAAATATCTCAGCGAGTTTTATCAGAAACTTGGAATTAGTCAACAATTTTCAGCAGCAAAAACACCTCAACAAATGGGGTTATTGAAAGGAAAAACAGAACCCTAGTGGAGGCCACTCGTACAATGCTGATCCATTCCGGCCTTCCGCACTTTCTTTGGGCTGAAGCAGTAAATATCGCCTGTTTTACCCAAAACAGGACGGTGGTTCACAAACGGTTCAACAAGACTCCGTACGAGATTGTAAATAAGAGAGTACCGAACATCTCATTCTTTAAGGTCTTCGGGTGCAAGTGCTTTGTGGCGAACGACAGAGAGCAACGTGCAAAGTTCGACCCTAAAGCATTCGAAGCAACTTTCGTCGGGTATTCTTCAACATCAAAAGCGTATCGAGTATACATCAAGTCCAACCGCACGATTAAGGAAAGCTATAACGTCACTTTTCACGAAGTGAACGAGATGGCTTCTGAACAAAACAGTTCAGGCCCCGTGCTCAACCCGTTGGCTTCTAAAGACTCTCAGAACCCGTTTTCACTGGTGTATTGGCACAAAACAAACAGAAGATGGCAACAACTCAGCAATCACTGCCAGACGTAGCTCTAAGACTTGTGTTAGAAGACTTGGATTCCCTCTTTGAGCCTTTACATCCGCCAGTCATCGTCAACCCTACACCCGACGAAGCCGATGTACCAAGTTCTTCAACAGTCCTTAACTCACCCGACTCAGATTTGCCACAGAACAATGAAGAACCTCTCATGGGTGTTGAGGAGGAATCATCAGAGTCGCTCCCTCCCAATGCAGATTTGGAACTTTCTCACACAAATGAACCATCGGAGATCGTTGGAAATCTAGCCCACAACTGACTGATTCATCATCTACAGCTTTGCCACATGAGCGCAGGTGGACAAGAGCTCACCCAGTTGATCAGATAATTGGCGATCCTTCGAGCGGAATAAGGACACGACATCAACACAGTCTTTTCAGCTGCTTTTCAGCTCCTTAAAGAAGAAGTCTATGTCGCTCAGCCAGACGGCTTCGTTGATCAAGAACATCCCGATCACGTCTATCGATTGGATAAAGCTCTATACGGACTAAAACAAGCCCCACGTGCTTGGTATGATGTCTTGAGTGACTTCATCGTAATGTCTGGATTTATTCGAGGAACAATCAATACGACCCTCTTCATCAAATGGCAAGACAAGTATCTGATGGTCGTTCAAGTTTACGTCGATGACATCATTTTCGGTTCAACAAATCCACGGCTTTGCAAAAAGTTTGGAGATCTCATGAAGAGTAAAATTTGAAATGAGCCACATGGGAGTGATGCAATTCTTCCTAGGACTACAAGTCAGGCAGCTCGATGATGGGATATTTATCAGTCAAACCAAATACATTAAGGACATCCTGAAAAAGTTCCATCAAGATCACAGCAAGCCTCTCAGCACTCCCATGTCAACTAGCTGCAAGTTGGATGCCGATTCCACAGGAAAATCGGTCGACATCACTCTCTATCGCAGCATGATTGGATCTCTTCTCTACCTCACTTCTAGTCGGCCGGATATCATGTTTGCCACCTGTCTTTGTGCCCGTTTCCAATCCGATCCCAAAGAATCCCACATGCTCGCGGTGAAGCGTATTCTTCGCTACCTTAAGGGCACAACTACCTTAGGACTATGGTATCCTAAAGGTACGAACTTCAAACTTATCAGCTATACTGACGCTGATTATGCAGGTTGCCGAATGGACAGGAAAAGCACCTCCGGTGGCGCTCAATTTCTAGGCGGAAAGCTAGTCTGCTGGTCATCCAAAAAGCAAAATTGCGTCTCAACTTTGACGGCTGAAGCTGAATACGTCGCAGCCGCCAGCTGTTGCTCCCAGATGCTATGGTTGCGGACTCAGCTTCGGATTATGGGTACATTTTTAAATAATATACCCATATTGATAGCCAAAGTGCCATTGCGATTACGTGCAATCCTGTTCACCATTCACGCACGAAACACGTAGACATTAGATATCAGTTTATCAAAGATCACGTAGAAAAATGCACCATTGACATGTACTTTGTGAACACGGAATATCAACTTGCTGACATTTTCACCAAGGCTTTGGATGAAAAACGATTCCAATTCCTTGTCGGAAAATTAGGCATGTTGAATCTCCCGTAATATGTGCATTACCTGATCTCTGTGCTATCACATGCTCTATTCTATGTGTTTTCCATGCTCTTTTGTCTTATCTTGCGTGATAATAAAATTACCTAAATAATAATAATAAATAAAATATAAATAATATATATATATATTATAATACACTATACATATAGGGGAATGAAGAACTCTTTAGGATGCTCGATCTACGTCACAATTAGATTTCCCTGGCATGTGACTGATTGCTTACTTAATTTTGTCAGTCTAAGTCGCTTTCTTGTGTCTAAAGCTCATTTCGTTTGCTCCACTAGACACAAAGCCACTTTAAATGAGTGAGGATTCTGGCCTGTTATTTTTACTTTCTATTGATTTTTTCTTGAGCGAGTCACACATCAATTGCTTGTCTTACCTAGTGATTCTTGGCTTCATACTCGCCTTTCGTTAGGTCCTTAGGAAAATGATTAGAGCACTTAGGAAATTCCTCACTTGGCCTTACATATATAAAATTTCAATCCTTTAACACAGCCTTTAGTCATCTGTTGGGATATTTAATAGATTGTGTCATTAGTTTACGTCTTGGGTTATCTATTGTAATTATCCTTTTAGCTTGGGCTTTGGACTAGATTGTAATTAGTTTAATCTTTAGTGTTTGGGCCTTAATATACCTAGGTTTAATGTGGTATATAAGGTTTTTCAAGCACTATTTTGAAGGTAATCAAAGATCAAAAGGCAAACCCTACTTTTCACACAGTACACACACTTTAAGGTGAGATCCTCTCCCTTTTCATCCCATCCATGCCTCTTTGATTCCTTGTTTGGTGCAATACGGACCAACAAGTGCTCTGATACCAATTGTTGGTCCGAATTTCACCCAAACGAACAACTTCGGACGTATTAAACACGCCTAATAGATCGGAATCGAGAATGAGCGTGGGGCTTGGTGGTGTTCTTGAGGAGGCTCTCTCACTCTAACATATGTTTATTTTTTCTACACACACAAGCACACCTAACTATGTGTTAGGGTTTTAGTATTTATACCACAAGTTGGTATATAATACTTGGGCCCTTGTGTAAGCCCATTACAAAATAGCTACGGGCTAGCCCATTATGACCTAGCCCAAATTAACTAAAAGCTAACCAACAAAGATAATATAATGAAATTGAACACTACAAAATATTTCCTAACAATCTCCCCCTTAGTGTTCAATCTTCAATTCAGCGCGGGATATCTTTGTTGGGCGTATTGGAGAAATCTCGAGTCCTAACAAACTCCCCCTACAAGGGATATTTCCTCTTCTTGCGGAGGCATTAATGGCTCGGCTGGGACTCACTTGTGAAGATTCTCCAATCTTCTTCTTCTCGATGCCGGATTCGTCGTCTTCGAATGGAAGTTGTCTGGTTCGGCCACGAAGTTGACTCGTCTGGCTCTAGAAGAAGGTAGGCGTGGGGTGTAAAAAATGTGCCAAGGCTCTATTGAAATGTGACTTTCAAGAGTTGGGAGCCCGGTCTCCAGAGTGGTCAGCGCAGTGGTGACGGAATGTGTTGGGTGAGATGTGCCATGGCTCCTTCGAGTGTTCCATTATGAACAAATAGCCTGACAAATCAGAATGTGTGCGGAGGTAGTGGAAGCCTCCGGCGATGCGTAAGCGCAGAGGTAGTGGAAGCCCCTGGCGTGGCGTAGTTTGCGTAGGTGGTGGAGTAGGTGTTGTGAGAGGTGGCATAGGTGGTGTGAGCGGAGGTGGATGATGGTTGCTGCTGATGCTGCTGTACGATCTTCAACTCAGTTCTTCTCCTTTACTCCCCCTTGAGATGATCTCCGTCTTTGGGATCGTCACGTCGTCCGTGGGACGAGTCTGCCTCTGGCGTTGATGATGGTGATGGTGATGTGGTGTGGCGTTGAGTGAGGCAATCATGTGGGATTCTCAGGAGTAGCAGCATTTGGCTTCCTCCAAGTTCATTTCGAAACTTGGAAGAGGCGGAGCAGCATGTGGTGGCGTAGGCGTAGGTAGGGTTGCAAATGAACCGAATATTTTCGATTCGGTTCGAGATTCGATTCGAAATTTAAGATTCGAATTCGAAATAAATGAATACGAATACGAATACAAATACTTTTTATGATTCGAATAATTTCGAATACGAATAAGAATATGTTTGTATTCGATTCGAAAAATTAACGAATATTCGATTCGTTTAATGTAATATATATTTAAATAATATATATTATATATATACTTGTAAGCCGAAATAAAATATTAGACCCAAATTATTTATTTGTTTTGACCCATAAAAGGAAATAAAGCAAACCCTTCATCTATTTAACTCACGCTCCAAGTGTAAAAATAAAAAGCAAATACGAACATTGAGTTGTTTCTTAGATTTGTAATTTTTCGGAATTATTTTTTAATTCTAACAGGTTTTATGGGGAAAAAATTGAAATTTTCTTTCGAATATTCAAATATTCGAATATTCGCGAATATATTCGAATATCTTATCGAATCGAATCGAATCGATTTTTAGGATTCGAATACGAATCGAATCGAATACGAATACTTGGAAAAATTAACGAATACAAATCGAATATTATGATATTCGATTCGATTCGGTTCGTTTGCAACCCTCCGCGTAGGCGTAGGAGTGGTGTCGGTGATGGGACCTTGTCCTTCATAGATCCTCGTGAACTCGAGTGCGGCATGGAATGTGTAAGTTCCTCACTGATTGCTACGAGTCGGGTCTCCATCACGAACGGGGTAACTAACCAGACGGGGGTCACAAAGATGCTCCGTCGTCACGACATCGAAACGCGTGTTCGATGTGCCGCCTGTGAACCTGTTTTCACAGGACAAGAACCTTTAGCGGCACCAAAAAGACCACTCTTACGGAGGAAGCTAAGCCGATAAAGAAAGAGGAGGAATTCACACCTCAAAAGTCTGTGAAGTGCTTTAGGTGTGGAAAGTCAGGCCACTTTGCCAAGGAATGCCATGCCCCATGCGTGAAGGACTCTGGCTACTACGACCGTAAGGCCAAAATGACCCGCAAAATGGAAAGTGGGAAAGTTCTTCTCACCGAAGAAGTTGAGTGGGTGAACGACACTTCCGAAGACGAGGAGCCTAAGGATGAGGATTGCTGCATGGCAAGGCTGGTCGAAGATGACGAGGATGAGGAGATGGTTAACACCGGTGAGAACACTGCTAAGACCCCTACCAACGCAGAGTCTGAGGTACGAATCTCACAACTCGATGATGTGTTTAATCACCGTCACACCATTAAGATATCCACCGTAGACGCTAGGGATTATGATAAACTTAAACTGAAATTTGAAAACAACTATGCCTTACTTAGTTTAAAAGTAGAAGAGCTCGCTTGCGCAAACGAACGACTAATTGCCTCTGAAGCGTTAGTCAAACGTCTGCAAAACAAGAATCAACAAAGTGAGACTAAGGTTAAGGAAACCACACTGGCCATCAGCTCATGTGAAACATCTCGTCTCTTGATGGCCTCACAATACGAACTGCTTACTGAGGAAAGAGTTAGGCTGTACCAAAAGGTGAAAGAGCTTGAAGAGCAACTTCACCTTAGAAACAAACAAGCACACCTCTTATGCCACTTAAACCAACCGGCTGAAGTAGAATTCTACGACGCCCGGGTGGGAATCGGACTGACTAGCAATTGCAAACCAACGCCGACAATAGTAAAAAGATATAACATGTGTAGCACTACGTTCCTGCAAACGAGGAAGGGTGCTCCCTCACAGCTTATGCCATTTGTGAGATCCTCCTCCGTTGTCCTTTCGGAAGAAAAGAGGGAACAGAACATTCGTTGGGCGGAAATCGCGTATGACTACACAGAATTGAATGCTAATGATAAGACTAAAAAACCTTCACTCTCTGAGACATCAAGACTCTACTTCCAACCAAACAACAGGAAATTGCTTTCCGAGAAGCGCTTGCTCGCATCTATATCCCAGAGAAACGTCTGGTCATAGCAGAACTAGAACGAACCCTAGAATTAGAGCGGAAAGCCTTCGCGAAGGAGCGAGATGAGCTACTTAGCAAAATCTTTATCCTAGAGCAATTTCACAATACGAACAAACCCTCTACGTCGAGTCAAGTACCAGATTCTCAAACATGTAAATGTAAGAGGACGGCGAAGATGACTCCTGAAGCTGAAACATGTTCAAACACTAACTCTCGTATTCCTATGGATACAGGGAATGTGAGTTCGACGTCTCTGGAAGGGAGTTCATTTGAAATAAAGGAGAACCCGCTCTTCGATGACAAGAAGAAAAGACCATCCTATATTCGTCTTTCCTCTTTATGTAATGAATCCCAATTTCTTAAGAACGTAGATAATTATGTTGCCAGAACTTATCTTCCTTTTACCAAACTTATGTCTATGTGTTGCTGCAATGACTTTGTTCTCCCACGCTTTCATGAATATGAAACACACGAACACGCAACACTCCGACCAAGCAAGCGAACCTCCTCTACGACATCTTTGCATTCTCCCATTTCGTCTAAACCTACGGTTAAGCGAAAATGCCTTTCGATGCTAAATACAAAGTCACCTACTGCTCGCAAGCAAAAGACGACTAAAACCGAAGGACGACAACAACAACCAAAACCCCCACGCCAACTCATATATAAGGCACCGTACATGCAAGCACAAGTTAGGCAAATATGGGTTAGAAAAACCATAATCCCGCCACATCAAATAAATCACAACGGGAAATCCAAATTAGATCCAACACAACCTGATCTAAACCCCACATTTCCCGTTAAGCGCACGAAAATTTTACCTGTATCACAAGAAGGTCCCGTCCGTAAACGGGGACCCAACATTTGTTAATGATTCCAGGTCTGTCATGTGTGGTATCTAGATTCAGGTTGCTCCACACACATGACGGGGAACAAAGAGCTGTTGAGCAACTTCTCCGAACGCTATCTCGGAAGGGTCTCCTTCGGAAACAGTCAAATGGCGCCAATTCTCGGAACTGGCGATCTCATCCATGACAAACTGACGATCAAGGGCATCTCTTACATCGAGGGTTTGAGCTACAATCTCTTCAGCATTGGTCGTTTCTGCGACAAAGGATACAAGGCTCTCTTCGAATCTGACATCTGCAGCATTATCGATGCATCGGGACTGCCTCTTCTTTCTGGAACTCGCACATCTCACCTCTACGTACTCAATCTTACAACCTCTCGACCAATATGTCTTCTCTCTCGTGCTACACTCAAGTTGAACGATCTATGACACCGACGTCTTTCACATCTCAATTTCAAGACTATCAACAAACTGCGTCACAATAAACTCGTCAACGGCCTACCCCAGTTGTCCTATCATAAGGAGCATCTCTGCTCTGCTTGTGAATTGGGGAAGATGAAGCGCTCGTCTCATCCTCGAGCTCTTGCACATGGATCTTTGTGGCCCGATGCCTACGGCTACAATCGGAGGAAGACGGTATATTCTTGTGATTGTCGATGATTTCTCACGCTACACGTGGACGAAACTCGTTCGTACAAAGGATGAAGTTCCTGATGTAATCATCGAGTTTGTTGTTACGTCCCAAAATCTTCATCAACAGAAGGCTCGAATTATCAGAACTGACAACGGAACTGAGTTTAAGAATCATAAGCTCAGTGTTTTCTATGCCACTCAGGGCATCACCCAATAGTTCTCAGCTGTGAAGTCACCGGAACAGAATGGTGTCGTTGAGCGTAAGAATAGGACACTAGTCGAAGCAGCTAGGACTCTCCTCATCCAATCCGGCCTTCCCCACTCTCTTTGGGGAGAAGCTATCCAAACGGCTTGCTACACGCAGAACCGGGCCTCTATCCACAAGAGATTCAACCTTACACCATATGAGATACTGAATAACCATCGTATCCTGGATATATCTTATTTAAGGGTCTTCGGTTGCCGATGTTTTGTTGCCAATGATCGCCAACATCTTGGAAAGCTCGATCCGAAAGCACTTGAAGGCATCTTTGTTGGATATTCTCTGAACTCGAAGGCATACCGAGTCTATCTTAAGGAGAAACGATCAGTCATAGAGAGCACAAACGTTACCTTTGACGAAAACGAAGGCGACCACATGACTTCTGCTCATATCAGACCAGAACCCGTACTTCTACAGTCGTTGACAAAAGGTCAACTTTTATCGACGAGAACTTCCTCATCTGAGAGAAACAATGGAGAACTGGATCTCGATCTGCTTTTCGAGTACTTCTATCCAGTCCCCAAGACTCCCCTCGCCACCACTCAACCTACCGCTGCACCCACCCCAACTACACCACAGGCTATCGGCAATGATGTCGTCACTCCAAACTTGGATAATCTCAATCTCAACGAAGATGACATTTTACCCAACCATGGGAACATTGCTGATCCTGATGCCGAACCCTCTCAATCTACTACGTTTGAGATCTCTTCTTCGGACATCGGACCCCAATCTAATGAGCCTCCACTCGACACAAATGCGGCTAGCTCTTCACAGACTAATGTAACACTTTGGGCTCGCTCTCATCCTGCGGATCAGATTATTGGGGATCCCACATCCAGTGTTTCGACGCGTTCGGCTACAATGAATGAAAGTTTGTTCGCTTGCTATCTCAGTCAAGCCGAACCATCACGAGTAGCTGAAGCTCTCAATGACCCTGATTGGCTGATTGCAATACAGGAGGAAATAAATCAGTTCGAACGTCTACAAGTTTGGGAACTCGTGTCACGCCCTCGCAACAGATCCATTATCGGCACGAAGTGGATCTTCAAGAACAAAAAGGATGAAGAGGGTGTTGTCATCCGCAAAAGGGTACAATCAACAAGAAGGCATCGACTACGATGAAACCTTCGCCCCCGTTGCCAGGATCGAAGCTATACGGATCTTTCTTGCCTTTGCTGCTCACAAGAACTTCAAAGTCTACCAAATGGACGTGAAGACTGCATTTCTGAATGGATTCTCAAAGAAGAAGTGTACGTTGATCAACCTGAAGGGTTCTTGAGCGAAGAGTTTCCTCATCACGTATATCGACTCTACAAGGCTCTCTACGGACTGAAACAGGCTCCCCGAGCTTGGTATGACGTCCTTTCAGACTTCCTCGTTCAGTCTGGATTCAAGAAAGGATCTCTGGATACAACTCTCATCACCAAGCGGAATGGCCCGGACATCATGCTTGTACAGATTTATGTTGATGACATCATTTTTGGATCGACTGAACCGCAACTATGTGAAGAATTCGCAAAATTGATGAAGGAGAAATTCGAAATGAGTATGATGGGCGAGCTGAACTTCTTTCTTGGTCTTCAAGTAAAGCAACTCCCCGACGGAATCTTCATCAACCAGTCCAAATACATCCATGACATCCTCGAGAAATATGGAATGAAAGATGCTAAGACTGCCGCTACACCTATGTCTCTCTCTGGTCGACCCGACGCGGACCCATCTGGTGCTCCCGTCGACCAAACCGTCTATCGTGGGATAATAGGCTCTCTTCTGTACCTCACTGCTAGTCGACCGGATATCGTTCTCTCGACAGGAATCTGCGCTCGTTTTCAGGCTACACCTAAGGAATCCCATTTCACTACTGTCAAAAGGATTCTCCGCTATCTCAAAGGAACACCCAATCTGGGTTTGTGGTACCCCACTCAATCTGACTTCAAACTGGTTGGATTTTTTGACTCGGATTACGCAGGATGCAAGATGGATCGGAAAAGCACCTCTGGAGCTGCACACTTCTTGGGCGGTAAACTCGTGAGTTGGTCTTCTCGAAAACAAAACTGCGTCTCAACTTCGTCGACGGAGGCAGAATATGTCGCCGCCGCTAGTTGTTGTTCACAGCTTTTGTGGATGAGAACCCAACTACGAGATTTTAATTTTCATGTTGATAAAATTCCCATTTATTGTGACTCGAAGACTGCGATTGCGATGACGAGTAATCCAGTGCATCACTCGCGAACGAAACACATCGATATTCGTCACTTCATCAAAGAACATGTCGAACAAGGGACGATTGAATTGCACTACGTCACTACCGAAGATCAACTGGCCGACATTTTCACAAAGCCGTTGGATGTCAAACGATTCCAACACCTTGTGACTATGTTGGGCATGTTGAATCTTCAGTTGTGATCAATCAACCCTACATAAACTTTGATAAAGTGTACATATTTTTCTTCATTTTACTCCATTTTCTATGTGTCGTGTGTAAATTTCGCGAAGTAGCCTGAATTATGTCTCTTGAGGGGGAGGTTTCGATTAAGGGGGGAGTTTCTGATTTTTCCTATCAAAAAAAATTAAATTTGGGTCAAACGGAGTCAAAACTGGGTAGTCAAAATTTTAAATTTTGGGTCAAACGGAGTCAAAATTGGACCAACTGGACCCAATTTTGACCAAGCCCGCGAAATTTGGCCCATTTACTCAATATCTCGCGTGAACAGTCACAAAACCCTCAAAATACTTAACTCTTTTCACAAACCCTTTCAACTTCCCGAAAAAATTCAAAAATTTTGCATCCTCCCATCGAAAATTTCTCAACCTCTCGCATCGTCGTCTTCTTCAATCTGCCTTGATAATCCATTTTCCTGCATACTCCGTCGTTGCAAATCAGCTTTTCGGTATGAATACACCCCAACTAAACCAATCTCCGTTCGTTTTATCATGATTTTGCCCCGTTTTTGTTAAAAATTTTAGGTTTATGACTATTTTCTCGGCTTCGATTCGGCCGCGTGATACGATTTTGGTGTATAAAACCCCAAATATGTATTTCCAGTCCAATTTCGAGTCGATTGAGTCCAATTTATCGCATTTTGGTTAAGATTTGAGTGGTTCCAAGGCAAAAATCATAGCGTCGTTTAGTACGCTTTCGCACTGTGTTCTTCACCGAGAAATTTTTTTTTCTTCCGAGAAAATATTTTAACGATAGATTTTCACTGCTACAGTGAGTGAGGTCCCGCGGAAATTTCATCCGAGAAATTTCTCACGTTAAATTTCACTGCTACAGTAAGTGAAGTTCCGCGAAAGTTTTTATCCGAGAAATTTTTTTTCCTTCCGTTAAAATTTCGCTGCTACAGTGAGTCATGCCCCGCGAAATTTTCATACCCTTCACTTCATATCACTTCATATCACATCTTTTCGCAGCTTCACTATTTCGCGACTACAGTACTAAATAATTTCTCAAACCATGAACTTCAATTTTTCTCGGATCCGTGCTGATCAAATTCTTTCACAGCTACAGTGGTTCAGTAATTTCTCAACCCATGCATCATTTTTTTGGATCACGCAACTTTCTCAACCTGAGAAAATTGTCGATCCGAGAAATTTTATCACTTGTCACTGAGAAATTTCAAACCGAGAAATTTTATCACCTGAGCAAATTTTCTTCAAAGTTTTCTCACCCCGCGAAACCTTCATACCACTTGAGAAAATTCAAAACCTGCGAAATTTTTACCAACTTGGAAATTTCTCTACTTGCGAAACTTTAATACCATTTGAGAAAATGTTTTAACTGCGAAATGTTTGGACAACTTAGGAAATTGTCGTAATTCGCCATCACGTGATCGTCATTCAATCTTAACAATTTTTATTTCAAAAGGACTCTCTAAGCTACCTTTAATTTTAATTTTATCTTTATCTTTACGATTTTGGGCTCTTTTATGTTTCGTTTTATTGTTTCACCCACAACTTACTTATATCCATCTTCTCACGATTTAGTCCGTACTAATCATGCTACAATTACTGTCGAGCACAGATATGACCAACACAAATCAAGAAGCACTTGAAGCACTTGAGGCTGCAGCAATCCAAAGGGACGTCGCTCGCATCGAGCTCAATACACTGACATTTGTTCCACCGATCGAGCAGGTCTTTCCAACAAGTCGATGGGCTGCCTTGATACCAAACAATCACATGGTGGACTTGGACAACTTTCGGTGCGATGCACCCATCATCATAGAGATCCTCAAAGGGCATCCCCTCCGACACGCCCTCACTCATGGCGAGCCAGAAGCCCAATTCTATCTCCAACAGTTCTGGCACACATTGCAGATTGCTGGACCACACTACCTCACTTCAGCAATGTCCGCCGAAATCGATCAAGAAACCGTAGTCCTCACTCGCAAGATTGTCCAAGAAGAACTTCAACTCCCTGTCTACTCACCTTACGAACCACTTCCGACGCACGAACAACTCATCGACGACATCGACAGATTGGGCTATCAACCTGAAAACAAGAAGAAGAAAGGCCTACTCGTTCTCAGTGAAGTCACCACACGCAACCTACCTCAACCCTGGCGGACTCTGTACCTCCTACTGAACAAATGCATGTCAGGTAAACATGCTGGCCAGGGCCGCGGGAACCACCAAATCCTTACCATCCTAACCGGCATCGCACACAACCACAAGTACAACTACACTGAGATCATCTGGATGGATCTTGTCTCTATAATTCAACGTCGCGATCGGGAAATCGCCAAGGACTTCAAGAACCGCTTCGTTCCTTACATGCGATGGCTCCCAGCACTCAGCAAACACTTCCGCATATTCTCCACCCGCATCCTCATCCGCCCGGCGAGTGAACATTTCGTGATCCCCGTTGTCGAGAAGTTCGCCAAGAAAAACACTACGGTAAAAGATCGACACGCTATGATCATCCCGGACGAAGTACTTGCCTATGCCGACCCGACAAATCCGCACGTTCGAGAATATCTCGCCTCCACCGCTTCATTTCGCGAGAATCCCCTACCCATTGTCCCTACGGAGCAGACCAACCCCGCTGCTCCTAACCCCGGGACTAGCCAAAACCCCACTTCCACTACTAAAAAGTCATCGAGTCGCGCCGCATCCTCTTCCACCCGCGTACCGAAAAACGGTCGCGCGAGGATGACGTAAGCCGCACCACGGAGCGTCGATCAAAGCGGAAAAACGATCGACCTCCTCAGTCACAAACAAGCCGAGCCCAACCCATAGGTACAGGAGGTGATGTGTTCACCTCCCGAGTAGAAGACGTGGCACATGGCTCAACCACGCAAACAACCCCACCAATCCACTTATCTTCCTCTCTACAGGAAGATACTTCATTCCACGAGGAGCTACGTATGCCATCGACATCCCACTTGGAGATAGTCGATGTTGAAACAAGCAGTCCTCCGCCACAGACTGCATCCTCTTCAATCACATCGAGTATAGTGCCCTCACTCCCCATAATTTCATATGTTTCTAGGACACATATACTTTTTACTGCACAACAGAGTCTTCGTGATTCTGTCAGAACGCTCGGTGATGTCTCTGTGACTGAGAGCGGAAGACCTAGCACGGCAAACATCAACACAACTGTGAGCCTAGGCCATCAATCGTTTGAGTCTGTCTCATCGATGATGCCAACGGGAAGTCTTAGTGACCCCGTCTTTTCCCGTCCTGTGCAAACGGGCGGCCGATCGGCTCTCTTTTCCGATTCGGTGTCAGTTGGAATTCTTCGTGACTCCAACTTGTTAGACTTACCCTGTTTCGTCACCGAGACCGCGCTAGAGGCTCGCCTTCAAGAGTTTGCAAAGACTCTTGAGGCATCCATCCCAGATAAAGTCTATGCGGGTCTCGATGCGTCCACCCGCGACAAAGGCAAAGGTGTGGCCCCGGAGACGCCACCACCAACGCAACATGTGGACGTCGAAGCTGTTCTTGCCTCCATTTCCGCAAAGGAGCTCTTCTACATCCTCCGAGCCCGACTCGAATCAATGACGGTACTAGACGAGGAGGAACAGCGAATGAAGGATATCATGACTCAGCCGATGACTTGCCGCGCTCAAGGCGAGTCTAGCGGGATCAGACGCGACGATCAAGACGATGATCATGATCGATGTGAGGGGGAGAATAGGCAGCAAGGCCAATCTCAAGGACTTGTGCAATCGACGCCGCCTCCCTCCTCTGCACCTGAAACGATGCCCGCGACAGAAACCTCATACCCCACCAGCAAAAAATCCCATCCTATTTTTTTTTTTTTTCCAAAAAAAAAAAATCCCATCCTATTAACCCCGAGTCACTAGCCAAGTCACCCTCACCACCACCTACTGTAACCGTCTCCGAAACTCTAATCGTCACATCGACGTTAGAAACCACCACCACACCTTCTCCACCCACCTTTTCGGAACCTCTAACTGTCACATCGACATTAGAGGCCACCACCACATCTACGCCACCCGACACCCAAATCATCCTCGCCAAAACCATCACCTCAACCGAGCCCTCAGAATCTCCACCACAACCATCCCCACAATCCACAACCTCCTCCGACGCAAACCCTCGCCATTTCACAGCCATACCCCTCTCAATACCGACCCCAACATGGCTCCCGAGGACTTCTACTGCGTGCAGAACGAGATCGAGGCCTACATCTTCAACGATGAATGGATTTACACACTCGCCGACGCAGTAGCAGCCAGGAAATTGGTGGAGAATGCTCGACGTCTGCTAAAGGAAGCATCGCTTACGCTGATCAACACTGCAGACAACGAGAACGGGGAGGAGTACGACGCTGAACCCGCGGAACTCGAGAACATCCTACGGTTTCAAGCGCAGCAAGCTGAGGCTCCTGCTGCTCAACCGGATGTGCCCACTGCGGATAAGCCGGAAGCACTGTGGGAAAACAAGAAGATCACCGCACCATTCCAAGAAGAGATTAAGAAGAGGATCTGGCGGCGCAAGGAGCAGATCATCACGGTCTTCGATGAATACGAGCTGATGAATATCCAAAACTGGAGCGAGGAGAAGAAGAAGCTCTACCGATGGAGTCTCCTTTGCCGCAAGTGCACAAAGCGGACGCTGTCCGATGAGGAGAATATCGTGCTTGAGATGAATCGGGCTCCCATCTGCAAAGCCACTACCATTCGCCGCGAGTCGAAAGGACGTGTCCACTATCCAGTGTTCACGGTAATGAGGCAGGATGAGAGCTGCAGTGAAGTAAGCGAGGCAGACTTCAAGTTTCTGCGCCTGGGTGATCTGTACAGCATGCTGGAATCCATGAAGCAGTTCAGACTCATCACCAAAGGTTCTGGACATCTCGTACAGGCTGAACCGGTCACTATGGGCTACATAGCTCTCAAGCGGCACATGCTCCGATAGGTGAGATTCTTCGCCTCCCACGATCTGCAGATGGCGGTGGAGCACAACCTAAAGAAGATGAACCTGACTCGCCCATCTTTCAAGAACGCGGACGACTATCGAGAGGGCGATGTGATCGACGGAGATGATCCGGCGGTCGCCTACTCAAACTACAAGGGAAAGATGAGGCTACTACGCTGCTCCGAAGTGGCAAAGTTCTCGGATGGGACACTCACCATCATTCAAGACAAGCTCATGAGGATTTGCCGCATCCTTTCGGAAGAAGACCCACACTGCCGATCCAAATTCGCGAAGTTCATTGACACTATAGCTGATCGAATCGTTCTTCGAAGGAATCTCCGCGCCTTCGAGTTCAAGCTAGGCTTTCGCGAAACACACACTCGCTGATCCACCATCACTACGCCCAAGATCCAAGACTCCCAACAATTGACACAAAGGGGGAGATTGTTAGGATATTTAATAGATTGTGTCATTAGTTTACGTCTTGGGTTATCTATTGTAATTATCCTTTTAGCTTGGGCTTTGGACTAGATTGTAATTAGTTTAAGCTTTAGTGTTTGGGCCTTAATATACCTAGGTTTAATGTGGTATATAAGGTTTTTCAAGCACTATTTTGAAGGTAATCAAAGATCAAAAGGCAAACCCTACTTTTCACACAAAACACACACTTTAAGGTGAGATCCTCTCCCTTATCATCCCATCCATGCCTCTTTGATTCCTTGTTTGGTGCAATACGGACCAACATCATCCATTTTGAGCTTTCTCCGATTTCCTTTTCTTTACTTGAAAATCCTTTGAGCCTTCAACCGTACACCAGTGTCTTCGATGGGATGTTAAATCGAGAAAAGGAGGAGGAGAAAACGAGACGACAAAGAAAAAAAGATGACAAAAGAAGGTGGAAAACGCACACGAGGAATGCTCAACGCACAAAAAGTAGTCCAAAAGAACCTGCCTCTCGACTATCACAATCTCATATCATTAGAAGGGGGTATGGATCTTGCTATGAACTTCTCCATCGATAATCTCGTACACTCGTCAGAACGGCTGGAAAGAGGAGCACCACGAAGTGAACTTCTCCAACGATAATCCGGTCTTATATCGAGACAACGAGAAGAGTAGCGCGGCCTTGGGTTCGAATTCCACAACTGCGAACTTCTTCAAATCGATAATTTCTGAAACCTCACTAGGGATTAAGAGAAAAGGAGCGCGGTATCGGCCCGAGAACGAACAAGAAGATCTTCGCCTTAGATAATCTCTCAGCCTCGTAGAGAAGCGAAGCTTCAGCTTGAGCAAGTGCAGACTGAATCAAAGAAAAATCATTAAAGGATGAGAATGATAAACAATAAAGAGAAAAACAGCAAAAAGGAGGAGAACGATGATGAAAAGGAAGAAGATCCCTAGTCCACAATTCCAAAACTATCCTTCCCTTCTTAGTCAGAGCCAAATTAAAACCTTTCACAGTCTCTATGATTCCACATCGATGATCTCTCGGAAAGTTGAAATGATTAAAAACGCCTCGATCACAGGTAAATTGACTTAAGATTGCTTGTGTTGACTTGAGTGATATAAATATAATCATCCCAAGGCAAAAATAATTGAGTGCTAGAGTGAACCTAGTGAGAGTTGTCAAAATGGATCATTCAATGAACTTAGGACTCTTTAGTTTGACGACATGACTTGACAGTATGTGATCTCTTCAAGTGTCTTGTGAAATTTTAGGCGTGACAATGATCGTAGCAAATAATCTGACCCCATACTATTAATAACATTAATATGCATATGGAAGTTCTATATATTTACAGATATATGATAATTTTTCTTCTCGATATTCTTTAAAAAAAAAATCTTCACACATTTTGAATGCATATCTAACTTGCATTGGCATAGAATTGATTAAAAAGCGAATATTTGACTTTGCTCACACCCTCTCGCAAATCTTTATTACATGTTTAGGGGAACATGTATCTAGTCCAACATGATTAATTGCGTGTTATAATTATTGTTACTCGTATTGATTTGCATGATTACGTGATAAATCGATACAAAGTGCACTGTTTGAGGGGAAACATCTACAATGATGCCATGTTTTGAGCTCCAAATACTTTTGATGGTCTTTCCTTGTGTTGCAGAAATTCTCGTTTTGATTCACTTTGGACAATGCTTAAATAAGGAGGACTTCACAAATTCTCATGAATGTCAGCTCAAGACATTGGTAAAACAATTCAGGGGAAGCATTATTAGAACAATTACTTCTTAATTAACTCTAATATTCTCGACATTTTGCTCTAAGTATTGCAGATGTTTGAAGATCAATTTTGGAGCTAGATGTCATTTCTTCGAAAATACAGGGAGTTAATTGCACTTTCGTTTACACTTAGAAGGAGTAATTTTGTGGTTTATTCTTAAAATTTAGGATCAATCTGAAATATGAAGGAAAACTTACTATCGAGAAATTCGGGCGAATTTCGTAATTTTCTCTTACAGATTCTCGAGGAAAATTGATTTGGGACCAAGTTGTAATTTTCGTTTGCATACTAACGAGCAAAAATTAAACAGGAACCAAATAAAATTTCTCGATCGTAATTTGTCGCGAGGAAAATTAAACAGTAACATAGGAAATTTCTCGATCGTAAGTGTCTCGATCGCAAACAGTAATGGGCTTAAGTTCACTAAGTCTCATAAAACGTCAAATGCCCAATTAAATGAAACCATTACTCGCAGTCGAAAATCCCTAAATACACGCTAAAACCCTCAATCGCAGAAATCAACAGTAAAAATTCTCATGCGAAAAACTTCCTCTCTTTTTTTTTTGGGAAACGTTCACTAAAAATAAAAAGAAACAGGAGTACAGGGGGGAGCGTACATGATGACGCTCATGACGCAACAAGCGGTAATGAAAACCGACCTGACAGCACGTCGACAGGACCGACGCAGCCCAGACACCTACCAAGTCCCAACAAGACCCAAGCCAAACAGACAACGAAACTCAATGACAATAAGAAACAATCAACTGCAACACGAGCAGAGGTAACGTAGGTGTACAAATCCATAAACAATCAACAGGATCCTGGCACCAGATGTGGTGCCAGCAGGGCGCCCGGGAGACGTGCAAGCGAGGCGCAAGCGCACAGTCGAGAAAACTCAAAAGAGAGACAAACAAGCGAATGGGGGGGGGGGGGGGATCCGCAAGTCAGGTCGGGCGAGGGCAGCGACTAAGCGGCAACTCCTGTTTCTTTACCAGAGCCGAGCACAGGACCGCCACGTGAGGCACCACCACCAAGGCAGGAGGGACCCATCGCCGGTCCCCACACCACGTCAGCCCAAGCCTGCGGGAGACTGAAGACAGAAAAGAGAAAGAAAGACCAACACATAGGGAAAGCGGGATGGAAAAGGAAAGGTAAAGAGAGAGAGGTCTGCCCTAAGATCCAGTAATTACAGCCCAGAACAGCCCATCAGCACCACCAAGAAAGCTAACAGATGCAATCGTAAATCGGGACCTGTGAATCAAGAAACAAAACAGCCAAGCAAAGCAACCATGCAAACCAAGCAAAAAAAAAAAACCCCAACCTAACAAGCTATACGCCACACCTGCTTAAGAGCACAGCATTGTAACGCATATTTAGAAGGGAGGGTAGAAAGGCGTAAGCAAAATAACGATTGAACATCAGCAATAATGTGACCTGGCTGGCGTTGCCTTCCATCGTGCCATCTTCTGTTCCGCTCCAGCCACATGTGATACACCAACGAGATTATCACATGTCGTGGGCCCAGCTGAGCTAAGTGTTTGCCCCTCCATCGTCAAGCCGCCCACCTGATGCCACTGATCCATTCCCCGACCGGCCATCCCATGCGTAGTTTACGACAAAGAAGTCGGAGGCAGCGTCTGGAAAATGGACAGTCGAAGAACAAGTGTCTAGTCGTCTCCACCTCCTGAGTGTCGCAAAGGAGGCAAGTAGAGCAGCTCGCCTTAGCCGCAATCCAAGGTTTGTCCCTAGTTGCCAATCTATCTCTAATAGCAAGCCACATGATGATTTCATGTCTAGGAATGGCAAGAGGGCCGCCAAAGAGAGTGTGCCAGGGAACCTTAGGCCGCCTCATACGAATATTCTCCCGGGCTGAGCGGGTAGAGGAGATACCATTCAAAGACGCAGTCCAAATAATCTAATCTTCCTCATTAGGTCGAACTTGTGGTAGCAAAGATTCGAAATCAAGATATTCTGTCGAGGTACGTGTGGGCCAACACCAGCCATCCTCACGAATCACTTCACTAAGCATGGAGTCAAGAGGCAGGCCCATTATCATAGGGCCACGAGGGTAACGGTCAATCAAGGGACCCGGTTGGAGCCAGGGGTCGGTCCATAGTCTGATAGAGGTACCATTCCCAATGCTGAAGCGGAGAAGAGGTCGGATCTGGTCCCGTAGCTTCAAGATCTTCCGCCAAGTCCACGATGTGCGAGCCGAAGGTCTAATAGTCCAGAGTGAAGTATTATGGAGATGTGTCTGCCGGATCCAAGATGCCCAAAGCGAAGAGTCCTCGCTGTTGAGAAGGTTCCAAAGTAATCGCAGTAGAAGGGCCTTGTTATCTGTTTCTATAGACCGAATCCCCAAGCCGCCTTCTTCCTTAGGTAGGCAGACATCGACCCAGGCCACTTTAGCAGAGGAGCCATTCCAAAGGAAGTCCCTCATTTTAGCCTCGATGCTCTTGAGGACGCCTTTGGGAAGGAGAAAGACACTCGCCCAGTAAGTGTGAAACCCAAGGAGGACGGACTTAATAAGTTGTACCCGACCCGCGTAAGATAAGGAGAGATTAGTCCAAAACCCCACGCGTCGATCAATGTTGCTGAGGAGGGGGGCACAATCAGCGATACTGAGTCTTGAGGTGATGAGAGGGACCCCAAGATAACGCACAGGGAGGGAGCCGAGAGGGATCCCCATCACCGTGTGGAGCTGGTCCTTGAGACGCTCGGCTCTTCTAGAAATGAACATTTCGCTTTTATGAAGATTGGTCTGCAAGCCTGATAACGTAGCGAAATGGTCCAGACAACCTTTGAAGGTAGACACCGATTCAGAATCCGCATGGGAGAAGAGAAGGATATCGTCCGCAAAGGAGAGCATAAATAACTTTGTGGTCTCGCATTTCTAGTGGTATCGGAAGTTGATGTTGCACCGAATTCCGTCTGTGATAATGCCATGTAAAACCTCCATCACGAGCGTGAAAAGGTACGGTGAGATAGGATCACCCTGACAGAGGCCACGACGGCCCTGGAAGAAGCCTTCAGGTCTGCCATTAATGTTAATCGAGTAATAAGGAGACGTGAGACAAGCTCGAATCCATCCCATAAAAGTACGATGAAAGTTGAAAGCCTCCAACGTTCCAAGAATAAAGTCCCATTCAACCCGGTCGTAGGCCTTTGCAATGTCAACCTTGAGGACCACCCGTTCAGGTAAGCCCATGCTATTATACCCGTGGCAATTCTCTTGTGCAAGGAGGATATTATCCGATATGCGCCGGCCGGGGATAAACGCCGTTTTCGTCGGGTGGACAAGAAGGCCAAGGTAGCCCTTCAATCGATTAGCGATAACCTTGGCCGTCTTGTATATCACATTGCAACACGACATAGGTCTGAAATCCTTGGCGAATCGCGGGTTGTCACTCTTTGGGATAAGCGTAATAAGCGTCGAATTAAGCTCCCTGAGGAGGAGTCCCGTTCTGAAAAACTCCTTGATGGCATAAGTAATATCAGTCCCAATCGTGGCCCAAGCGTGTTTGAAAAAAGCAGCTGAGAATCCGTCCGGGCCAGGGGATGTGTTGTCCCCCATGGCAAAAAGTGCATGCTTGACCTCGTGATCGCTCACCGGTTGAATCATCATTGAAGCCTCCTCAATATTCAGTTTTCTCTCCAGAAACGCGCAATCGTGGCGGCTGAAATAGGGGTCGTACGATTAGATTGGCCGAGGAGGTCCGTGTAGTAGCGTAATAGTTCAGCTCGAACCCGCGTGTCGCCCTCGAAGGTTTCCCCCGTCTCGTTTTCCATGTAGAAGATCCGGTTGATGGCACGTCGCGTGGTCACTTTCTTGATGAAGAAAGAGGTACACTGGTCCCCATCCTTAAGCCACGCCACTTTGGCACGTTGAGTGAGCGCTTGATGCTCCATTTCCACGGCTTTGGCATAAGCAAAACGGCAACGTTTATCAAGGAGAGGAAGATTCGGCTCCAGAGGTTGTTGAATGGCCATGTCTTGGACGATATCAAGAAATCTTTTAGCCTCGAGGGTGTTGTGGTTCAGATTTCCTTTTTCCTTACGAAGTCTCTTCATGACTAGTTTGACACCTTTAAGCTTCTTCACGACAGTGAACATGGGGCAGCCATCCACAGGAGTGCTCCATGAGTCTTCCACCAATTTCGTGAAGCGAGGATCTTTGGTCAGGAAGTTATCAAATCTGAACACGGTCCCCATTGCCCTCGGCAGATTATTAGCCTCCAATATGAGTGGAGAGTGATCAGACGTAAAGGGGAGTGCACAACGATAAGTAAGGTCGCAAAAGCGGGCAAACCAAGCAGGGTTTCCCATCACTCTATCCAATTTACGCCAGATGGCCGCCGTGCCGCTTTGTTGGTTATACCACGTAAAAGTTGGCCCCACACGTGGGAGATTTATGAGGTCAGACGAAGTAAAGCAAGCTGCCATATCAGGGCAGCCGGCAAAACTTCCTCTCTCAAAAGACGAACGTTAAAATCTTCAAAATCTTTCGATTTTTCATCTGATTTTCGTCTTTAGAAGGTATATTTGACCTCTTCTAGGGATTATCGTGTATTTAAACTACATTTGCATCTGTATTTTGGAATATTTCGCATGATTCTGTGACTATTTCACGACTGTTCATATTCTGGGAACTCGAACTCTTGTTTGCAGTATTTTAGATCATCTCTAAGTATAATCTGGGTTAGAAACTGCATAATAGGCTAGTTTCGATGTTTCTTGATCATTTTGAGTGAATATAACTTCGCTCTTCTGTGTTATTAGCGTTCGATTTAAAGATAAGACTAAACTGGGATTTAAACTTTTAAACGCGTCGAAGAACTTTCTCGCTCGCAAACAGTGAAAATTGGATCTCAAATTGATTAAGTCACTGTTTGCATCGAAAAAGATTTTCGATCGCTAACCTTTTGATTTAGTCATTAAGATTAATAACGTAGATCAAAAATTACTTACAATCGAGAAACACAATTTTGATTTTATGCGAGCGAAATATTAATGAGAGGAATAGATAAAATAGATGCAATCCCTTTAAATTTTTGAGCGCAAAACTTACAGCCGAAAATTTCGATTTCAATCGTAAAATTCCATAGCGAAAAACTATTTGAAAATAGAAATACTTTCTCGTTCCTGCGAAAAATTTTATTCACACGCGAAAATTTCTCGATCGTAAATTTACATGAAAATTTTTCTCGATCGTAAAATTTCTCGACTACAGTACCATCGTATAATGTTCAGCACTTGGAAAATTTTCTAAGTTCTTTTTCACTGTAGCTTTCACTAGCGACTAAAATTTTTTTTCGATCGCAAAACGGGGATTTGAATTCCAAAATTGCACTGAGACAATTCAATTGAGAATCTCATTTCTCGCGTGATAAATAGCTCGGAGTGAACAGTGCTTAAAACACTTAGAAAAATTTCGACTGCACCACTATATGCCCAACATACTTATGTCGAAATAATATTATCTATTCCACATTCACTTTGTATGGTCGTTTGTGCGAATTTTATGATTTCAAATTACGATTTTATTCAAACATGCTATGATATGATCCATTATTATGGTTTGATAGATTCAAAATTCGACTCAACTCAAAATTTCTGAACTAATAATTTACATTTCTTATGTGTATTTCAGATGGATCATTATCCTACTTATAACCACATCTACAAGAAGGCTATGTAACTTAACGTACACGACACGAACTTCCAACTAGACCTGACCACCTTCCGGTGTCCAGACGACATAATCGTGTCCATACTGCAAGGCCATCCACTTTGGCATGCTCTTACAGTGACGGCCTCAGTGCCGATGGTCTACCTCCAGCAGTTTTGGGGGATGATCAAGAGCCTCATCATGGACGGGACGTATCACTTTACTACAGTTGTAGGGACGAGGTACATCTGTATGAGCAAGAACGACTTCAGACTACTCCTCGACCTTCCTCACAGCCAAAATTACGACCCCCTCCCATCAGATGCAGAACTGGTGCATGATTTCCTCCAGATGGGGTACCGCTCGCCGTTCACCAAGCTAGCTCAGATGCAGAGCAACGGGATTCCCCATCCGTGGAAGACACTTTTTGGAATCATCAACAAGTGTTTGTCCCCGAAGCACGCAGGCTTCGACCAAGGCAACGGCCACATCCTCCGGATATTTCACGGAGTCATGTTCTCGCGAAATTACGATTTCGCTCAACTGATCTGGAACGACCTCGCAGAACAGATCAGACAGAAAGAGAACAAACGATCCAAAAATGTGCCATATGCGAGATGGTTCTCCGTCATCATCCGTCAACAAATGGAGATGTACGTGCAGAATGTTCCTCGCTTACCTCCGGGAGGAAACTATCAGCCATCCAGGCTCAAGTTCTTCCACAACCCGAAACTAACGGAATTGGACCAGCCATCAATGGCCATACCGTTCGAGTTGCTACGTCTCGCCGACCCCACGGGAGACATTTATAGAGCATACTGCCGGGAGAATCATCTGACAGAACAGATGATTAGTGGGCCCACGACAGACTTCGCAGTTAGCCCTCAACAACAACAACAGCCTAGTCCTGAAGACACGATGATTGATGAAGTGGCTCACGAACTAGAGCTGGAGCCTCCAACTCACGAGGAAACAGTACCAGATATTGACGCCATTCTAATCGATGCTGTGGCGACAGAGTTGGAACAAGAGGCTCCAGCAGACACACTCCAAGTGGAAGAGCCCATCATTGTTGGCGTGCTCGAAGAGGCTATTGAGGAAGGTCTTCAAGTAGCACAGCCCGAGGCAGGAACGGGCACATCTCACCACCGCCGGCTACTACGCCAGAAATAGAGGCTCTAATATCAACAATACAACCTATCGAGCCTCCGGTGACGGAACCAGCCAGTGAGGATGTAGCACGAGGACTCTCGCCTCACACGGCTACCCCATCAGACACCGAGTCAGATGAGGAGATTCGGTTGATTAGAAGGACTCCAAGACGATTGAGCGTATCATTCGAGTCCCTCTTCGAAACCGTCACCGAACCATCAGACACAGCGCCGACCATCACTCCAAATGTTGCGGACCCTTCCTTGCTTAATCTTGAGCCACAGCACGTCACGGCGGGACCAGAAGCTCCAGTATCTGATACGCAGGGACAATCAGAACCTGCCCTAACACCCATAGAGGAGAATCTTCGAGATTCGACACAAGGATTGGGTGGAAGTCTCGAAGAGTCACAACCTCAAGTGACTCTGAGCTAACCTGAGGAGCCGGTGTTAGCTCTAGGGTGATAACAGGCGACATCAGTCGTCCTGGACCATCCACAATGGAGGCGTCCGCTCCATATGTGACAGAAGATCGACTTCAGGCCGCTCACGCTAACGCGCTGAAGGATTTTGAAGACAAAATCATGGAGAGCGTGCGAAATGCCATCGAGACGACCCACCAAGATCGTGGGAAAGCACCCGTCTCGGAGCCGTCTTCGTCACAACCCATCCTCACACCCACTCAACCCATAATATCCACACAAACACCAACACCCATCCTCACCCACAACCTAATAAATCCTGCCACAGTACCCCTCAGCGAACTCCACTCAATTCTGGTCGCCAGGCTGTTGGAATTGACCACACGAACGCCGGAAGAAGAAGATCTCTTCCACCGTCTCGTGAATCGTCCATGGAAAATGATGTTAGACATCCCATCATCAGACATGGAGAGTATACAGTATGGAAGAGAAGGTTCATCAACTTCATTGAGAGCAATGACAATTCAGAAAACTTGCTGGAATCTATTTACAGTGGACCTAACCAGTACTGGACCTTAATCCCAGCCACAACCACCATCCCTCCTGCAAGAGAAGAACAGAGGATCTTTAAGACCGTCGACTAATGCAATGACGAAGAAAAACTGCGACTTAAGGCCAATAAAGTCGCAAAATCATACATGATGCAAGCCATTCCCAACGACATTCTGATGCAACTCGAATGTGGTGAAAGTGCAAAATAAATGTGGGATGCCCTACGAATTATGATGTAGGGAACAAAGGTGAACACAATGGCAGGGATGGCAAATACCCTCATCTCTTATGATCGCTTTCAGGCAAACAAAGGAGAAACTCTTCAAGAAACATTCCATCGATTCTTTGTCCTCCTAAATGAACTAAAAATTAATGGAGTTACGAAAAATGTAATGGAGATCAACATCGAGTTCCTTGGATCACTTCATCCAGAATGGGAAGCAACAGCAATCATGATGAGACAAATGAACAATCTGACCAAGGTAAGCATCCACACCTTATTCGACCATCTCAATCAACACTCCAATTACGTGGTGAAAAGAAGGGAGGAAGGTAGGAAAATGGGAAGCGACACACTCGCACTCATGTCTGAACGATCATCAAGAAAGCAATCAAAGGACAAGGAGATGATCATCCATTCATCTCAAGCTCAGGAAGGAAGAGATTGTGGCGACCCTACTTTTCTAATTCGGATTAGTGGCGGATTTCCGCAACGTAAGCTGCGGAAGGCCCGTCTAATTAAAACTTTTCCCTAAAATAATATACATTACTATAAAACTCTGTCTACAACGTCATCTCTGTACATGGGCCAAAGCCCCAAAATATCAAAAGAACAAGCCCTAACGCCGCTCCACAGGTCTTCATCCATGTACCGCTCCGCCCTCAAAAGTCCGTGGAGCACCGCCACCAGCCGCCTCAGTCTCGACGCATATCAGCGTCAGACTCAGTACCTACAACACGTAAACACTGAGCAATTTGCCCAATAGGTGAATAAAATGCATGTATGCAAGTGTGCACTCAACCCCAAACCCAATACCTCACAACATGATATAATGCACACTCTTCTTTTCCCACATCCCTATTTCACACAACACAGGGCCCTAGGTTAGGCTCGACACCTTCGCGCGCAAAAGACTACTGGGAGGCCACCCCCAAGTCTCGCGGCAGCTTGCCCTGGTAGTGCACTGGACGATCACGCCAATGGCCACCTACTGGGTCGCTCCGCACCAAAAGCATACATTGATAGTGCACTGGACGATCACGCCAATGGCCTCCTATCAGGTCACATCAATATCTCATCCGGCGGTATGCACCTCGGAACGATCACGCCCGAGTAGACAGATCGATCACGCCTGTCTCCGCCAGGTGCCCAGTGAGCCCAACCTCGACTCCTCTAAGAGTCACTAGTCACAAACATCTCATTCTACCCCGTACGTCACTATCTCAAATCATCACCGTCATCACTACGGTACAACCATCTCTTACCCTGACGTGATATGCACGTGCCATGCATATATATGAAATTACATAGGAACATGATTTATATGAAACGTACGTAAAACAGGTAAAACACGTAAATCACGTAAGTCACGTAAGTCACGAAAATCATCGAATCACATGAAAACACATGAATTCACGTTTGTGTTTACGTATCGTATATGGATGATCCACCTACCTGTCCTCCTGATTGGGTCAATCAAGAACTCCGAAGAATCCTTAACATTTCGAACATCTGAATATTAAAATATAATCTTATCAATAAAATCGCTAAGTCACATAACCCGACAAATTCCCGAACTCAAATTATCAAAACGCTAAAATCCCGAAAACCCTAGAAATGTCGAAAACCCTAAAATACCAAAAATATATTAACTATAGAAAACTTTTAAAAAGCCGAAATTATTTGAAGTGCCGAAACCCTCTTTTTCACAATATCGAAAACTACTCAACAAACCCTAAATAATTCATGCCGAAAACTTCTCATTATACACATAGAGAAACTTCAAAGCAATAATATGGAAAACTTTCGTACTAATCATGCCGAAATCATTTGCATAATCATAATTCCAACGCTTGTTCTTCAACTTCTACATAAAATCACGAAAGTTATACATAACTCAAGCATGTAACTATTTTATATTCAACACTTATGCAAACATAACAGCACCTATGTCCAACGTTTATGATTTATAAATAAGTCTCTATCTACACCCCAACACAATTATCTATCTAATAATCAGCCTAACCCAAAAACTATACTACCAATGACCCTTTATTATTCCAACAATTGTTCCTTCATCGAAAACTTTTCAATCACATGCCACACATGATATATGATTAAAATCATATATTCACGCTGAACACTTAGTTACCCCTCGTTGATAAAACCTGAAGTTTATAAAAGTTACCTAATATTAATATCACACTCTAGGAATTCCCAAATATCTAAAATAGAATATCTAAAAGTTCACAGCTCATACCGAAGTCTTCTGAAAGCTAATATTATAATATGCCGAAATCTTCTAAATAGTGGTACCGAGAAATAAGTGATATTGCATAAGGTTCTTACCTAAGAATGAAACACTGAAAACTTGCCCTACTTACTTTAAAGAACTACACGACACTTTCTTATATCCAAAACTAACTTGTACTAATATTAGTCATTTAATCTCCCATAATTGATGACTATTCTTTAAATATCCCATAATGATTATGTCGAAACTGATTCCTATAATCACCTACTCAATCATCTCAAAAATTGTGAAAGAAACCCTAGTAAAGTCACGTTAAGTTCTCATATAATTCACCTAACACATGAATTAAATCACTCAACCCACATAAGAGCTTCAAATACTTCATATAAATAGTACTTAAATCACACAAAACATTAAAACATCATTAACATAGGAAGCACATGGAAATTTACGTGTTGTAGGTGAGGACTTTCACCTACCTAACCTCCCAAATTCTGATTTATCTAGCACGCCCAAGTTAATCTTCGTCTTTGTTATTAAAGTTCCTCTTTTCTCTAATTTCGTTCTCTGCTCTTAAGACTTCGTTGCTCATAAATGTTCTCGCTTATTTGACCACATACTAAATCTATATATATATATATAATATATATATATATACCTATATCTCTCGTATCATAATACATAGTTGTATCTATATATCATATTTTGTGCTTTATATAGTTGATGATATCGATTGACTTAAGATTAAGAAACCTAGTATTAGTCATACTTATCAACAAACTATCTAATCACCACGTGTCCTTTGGATGTTTTGATGGTTAATAGCTTATATGTATGTATATTACGTGTGTATGTAGAAACAAATATAGGGTTGACTTGTGATAAGTGTTTTTCGTGGCTTCCCTTGCCATTGAGGTACTTGGGCCCAACCTTGGGCTTTAATATTTTTCCATCTATTTATAATTAGTTGGACCAGGCTTGTATTCTATTAATTATTTTGGAATTCATAATTCTGGCCCTAAACTCTAAATATAAATTTCAAACTTTCAATAATTACAACACCAACTAAATTTAAATCCCGTATTGAAATTTACGGGTATTACATTCTCCCCCTTAAAAGAATTTTCGTCCCCGAAATTCTGTGGTAGGAGACTCAAGTTTGGCTCTGCAACTAGACTCGTCCACCAATTTTATACGTCTTCTAGTCGTACATATTCTATTTCCACTACGCTTCCGCTGCGCACTCTAGCTAGTCATACTTATTCCTATTATCTACAATTAGTCACATAGACAAGCACAAATCACATAAGTACGTAACATAAAACGTACAAACAAGGCTGATTCTCCAGGCTTTTGAGCGGCAGTACATGGACAGTCTTCAGAATCTAAAGCCTACGCTCTGATACCACCTGTGGCGACCCTACTTTTCTAATTCGGATTAGTGGCGGATTTCCGCAACGTAAGCCGCGGAAGGCCCGTCTAATTAAAACTTTTCCCTAAAATAATATACATTACTATAAAACTCTGTCTACAACGTCATCTCTGTACATGGGCCAAAGCCCCAAAATATCAAAAGAACAAGCCCTAACGCCGCTCCACAGGTCTTCATCCATGTACCGCTCCGCCCTCAAAAGTTCGTGGAGCACCGCCACCAGCCGCCTCAGTCTCGACGCATATCAGCGTCAGACTCAGTACCTACAACACGTAAACACTGAGCAATTTGCCCAGTAGGTGAATAAAATGCATGTATGCAAGTGTGCACTCAACCCCAAACCCAATACCTCACAACATGATATAATGCACACTCTTCTTTTCCCACATTCCTATTTCACACAACACAGGGCCCTAGGTTAGGCTCGACACCTTCGCGCGCAAAAGACTACTGGGAGGCCACCCCCAAGTCTCGCGGCAGCTTACCCTGGTAGTGCACTGGACGATCACGCCAATGGCCACCTACCGGGTCGCTCCGCACCAAAAGCATACATTGATAGTGCACTGGACGATCACGCCAATGGCCTCCTATCAGGTCACATCAATATCTCATCCGGCGGTATGCACCTCGGAACGATCACGCCCGAGTAGACAGATCGATCACGCCTGTCTCCGCCAGGTGCCCAGTGAGCCCAACCTCGACTCATCTAAGAGTCACTAGTCACAAACATCTCATTCTACCCCGTACGTCACTATCTCAAATCATCACCGTCATCACTACGGTACAACCATCTCTTACCCTGGCGTGATATGCACGTGCCATGCATATATATGAAATTACATAGGAACATATGAAACGTACGTAAAACAGGTAAAACACGTAAATCACGTAAGTCACGAAAATCATCGAATCACATGAAAACACATGAATTCACGTTTGTGTTTACGTATCGTATATGGATGATCCACCTACCTGTCCTCCTGATTGGGTCAATCAAGAACTCCGAAGAATCCTTAACATTTCGAACCTCTGAATATTAAAATATAATCTTATCAATAAAATCGCTAAGTCACATAAGCCTACAAATTCCCGAACTCAAATTATCAAAACGCTAAAATCCCGAAAACCCTAGAAATGTCGAAAACCCTAAAATACCAAAAATATATTAACTATAGAAAACTTTTAAAAGCCGAAATTATTTGAAGTGCCGAAACCCTCTTTTTCACAATATCGAAAACTACTCAACAAACCCTAAATAATTCATGCCGAAAACTTCTCATTATACACATAGAGAAACTTCAAAGCAATAATGTGGAAAACTTTCGTAATAATCATGCCGAAATCATTTGCATAATCATAATTCCAACGCTTGTTCTTCAACTTCTACATAAAATCACGAAAGTTATACATAACTCAAGCATGTAACTATTTTATATTCAACACTTATGCAAACATAACAGCACCTATGTCCAACGTTTATGATTTATAAATAAGTCTCTATCTACACCCCAACACAATTATCTATCTAATAATCAGCCTAACCCCAAAAACTATACTACCAATGACCCTTTATTATTCCAACAATTGTTCCTTCATCGAAAACTTTTCAATTACATGCCACACATGATATATGATTAAAATCATATATTCACGCTGAACACTTAGTTACCCCTCGTTGATAAAACCTGAAGTTTATAAAAGTTACCTAATATTAATATCACACTCTAGGAATTCCCAAATATCTAAAATAGAATATCTAAAAGTTCACAGCTCATACCGAAGTCTTCTGAAAGCTAATATTATAATATGCCGAAATCTTCTAAATAGTGGTACCGAGAAATAAGTGATATTGCAGAAGGTTCTTACCTAAGAATGAAACACTGAAAACTTGCCCTACTTACTTTAAAGAACTACACGACACTTTCTTATATCCAAAACTAACTTGTACTAATATTAGTCATTTAATCTCCCATAATTGATGACTATTCTTTAAATATCCCATAATGATTATGTCGAAACTGATTCCTATAATCACCTACTCAATCATCTCAAAAATTGTGAAAGAAACCCTAGTAAAGTCACATTAAGTTCTCATATAATTCACCTAACACATGAATTAAATCACTCAACCCACATAAGAGCTTCAAATACTTCATATAAATAGTACTTAAATCACACAAAACATTAAAAAATCATTAACATAGGAAGCACATGGAAAGTTACGTGTTGTAGGTGAGGACTTTCACCTACCTAACCTCCCAAATTCTGATTTATCTAGCTTGCCCAAGTTAATCTTCGTCTTTGTTATTAAAGTTCCTCTTTTCTCAAATTTCGTTCTCTGCTCTTAAGACTTCGTTGCTCATAAATGTTCTCGCTTATTTGACCACATACTAAATCTATATATATATATATAATATATATATACCTATATCTCTCGTATCATAATACATAGTTGTATCTATATATCATATATTGTGCTTTATATAGTTGATGATATCGATTGACTTAAGATTAAGAAACCTAGTATTAGTCATACTTATCAACAAACTATCTAATCACCACGTGTCCTTTGGATGTTTTGATGGTTAATAGCTTATATGTATGTATATTACGTGTGTATGTAGAAACAAATATAGGGTTGACTTGTGATAAGTGTTTTTCGTGGCTTCCCTTGCCATTGAGGTACTTGGGCCCAACCTTGGGCTTTAATATTTTTCCATCTATTTATAATTAGTTGGACCAGGCTTGTATTCTATTAATTATTTTGGAATTCATAATTAGTCGCGCGCGTTGACTTTCGTTGACTTTCTCTCTAACACCGTCAGTAGGTGCGATTTTCACACAGTAGGCGATTTCTTCAGATTTCTTCTTTTCCGACCACTACCCACGTCATCTCCGGCCGTTTTGGACTCACCTCGGAGGTACTCGGCGACCCCCCGCCGCCGGGATCAGACGGCGGTGGTCTAGGGGTGGATTTCAATCGTTTGTAGCTGTGACTGTTCGTATCCCTCACCACAAATCTGCCCACCTTCATCTTCCATCCCCGTCCGCCCAGATCCACACGGTCGCCGGCGTTCTGCACCACCTACTACCACTCACCAAGACCCCCCCGCACCACCCTCCATCGCCGGGATCAGACGGCGGTCGGAGGGCCTCTTTTTCTTGCCGTGACTTTTCATATTCCACCACAAAACCCTTTCTTTTTTTCCCTGGCTGTTGCCGTCTGTCCCCTTGGACTGATTGGACTGAGTGGATATGGCTTCTCCTTCATCATCGGAACCTGTTCGTGCGTCTAGGAAGTTGCCGGACCTCGATGCTTTGGCCGCTAAATACCCGGAATTTGCGGCTGCTCTTAATCGTTCGGAATTTAACTCCCTCATGACTCGGTTATTGGGTGTTAATCTCGGCTCAGCATCTGGGGAAACTGCCCCTTCGACTCCCTTGGTCTCTGACGAGCATCTCGGAGGGTTGGGTGGTCGTTCTCGCTCGTATGATACGAATGCGTCGAACCCGGTGCATGGGGTTTTGTCTGGGGGTCTCGGTGCTGCAGGGGTTTCTCAGCCCCTACGTAATGCGCCTATTCGGAGTATTCTGAAGCGTACCAATAGGCCGGGTGAGCTGACTCCACCTAGGTCTTCGTCGACGGATACCTTTCCAGGTTCAGGTCGGGGTGCCCAAGTCGCTGTTGGTGCTTTGGCTCATGGGGCGATTGGGTTGAACTCGGCAGCGAGACACACCGGTGAGGGCTTCTCTTCTTCGGTGACCGGTACTGATATCTCGGCTGCGGGATCGGGGAAAGATCGTGCATCTAGTGAGAGTGAGGTTCCAACTAGGGTTTCTTCCTCGCCTGTTCATGCTGGCGGGACGGCTGTTTCTGGGCGTAACTCTCAGCCCCGGTTTGTTTCTGGGCGCAAGGCTGGGCATTTATCTTCAGCGGTTGGGCCTGGGGGTACTCAAAGAATGGCCCCGAGGACTGGTTCGGATACTTCTTTACCCCCTAAGAATGGTGATGGAGGAGCTGGGGGTTCCTCTTTTGCGCAAGTCCTAACGGGGAGACGTATTCGACCACAACAGCGAACGGCGCTTAGTTTCACTCCTCCCACTGTTGTTGATGGGGTGGCAGTTGTTTGTCCTACGTGGGAGGTTGCTAAGCAAGGGCTGGATAGATGGAACCACACTTTGGTGGGTTATTTTCTTGGACGGCGGCCTTATTTCCCCTTCGTGGAGAAGTTCGTTCGATCATCTTGGGCGGGTGTGGAAGAGGTTCAGGCCACGATCAACGGCTTTTTTATTTTCAGGTTTGACTCGGATAAGTCGATGACGGCGGCTCTCGAGGGAGGTCCTTGGTTATGGCAGGGGCAGCCCCTCTTCTTGGAAGCTTGGAGGCCCGGCATGTCGTTCGAGCGAAAGGAACATACGGAGGTTCCGTTGTGGGTCAAGCTTAGGAATATCCCCAATGAATTTTGGACCCCCGCGGGCTTGGGCATCGTAGCTAGTGCCGTTGGGCAGCCGCTTTTCGCCGACGGCATTACTATGAGTGCTACTCGTATCGACTATGCTCGGGTCTGTATCATTAAGGACCTAAAGACGGAGTTTATTGAGAAGTTTAATATTAGGCTGCCCTCTGAGGATGGGAGTCCACGTGGGATGGTTCCGGTTACTGTGGAGTACGAATGGAAGCCTTCTAAGTGTACGAGGTGTGATACGTGGACCCATTCGGATGGTTCTTGCCCGATGGCCAAGAAGATTACTGCGGTTAAGGCCACTCATCCTAATGAGAAGCGGGAGAGGCAGCCCACCTTGGGTAACGCGATTCGGGTTCCTAGGCCTAGAGATGATGATTGGCGACAGGTTGGGCCGAGGGGCAAGATTTCCGTTGGTTCTCACCAGGCGGCTACGGTTCATCCGGTGGCTTCTACACAGGAGGCGACTACGAGTTCTCGTGGGACTGACCCTCTGTGCCCCTCGGCTGAGACTAGTGATGAGACTAGTGATGATGAGCTCCGGGCTGAGGCGGAGCGTAATGCATTTTTCTGGGGTAACGCAAGTAACCCCTTCCATGCTTTGTCTGATGTTGATGATGAGTGCGCTTCTGAGGGTCCTAAAGCAGCCCTTCCGGACGGTTTATCATGATCGCGCTCGCCTCGTGGAATGTGAGGGGTCTCAATAAGAGAGACCATGGGAGGGCGGTGATGGATCTTATCTCTAAGTTTGATTTAAAACTTTTCGGGCTTTTGGAAACTCGTGTCTCTTCTATTAACGCTAGTGCTGTCTCCGGAGGCATTAGGGACTCTTGGCAATGGTTTTTTGATTATGGTGATGGGCCGGGAACGAGGATTTGGGTTGGTTGGGACCCCAGTTTTGTTCATGTCACCATTGTGGGCTGCTCTATACAAGCAGTTCATTGTAGGGTTCATTCTCTTGCATCGCAGGAACTCTGCTATATTTCCTTTGTGTATGGGAAGAATCGGCGAGAGGAGAGGGCTGATCTTTGGGATGAGATTATCCGGATTTCGGAGAATAGGGCCAACGATCCGTGGCTGATCCTCGGGGATTTCAATGCCGTTACTGATATTTCCGAGGCGAAGGGTGGTAATCCGTCTGTTGTGGAGGCGACGGAGCTCAGGGATTGCTTGATCAATGCCGACCTGACTACCTTACCTTCGACGGGGAGGTTCTTCACTTGGTTCAACCAGCAGCGTGCGGAGGCTGGTATCTGGCGGCGGCTTGATCGCATGGCTGGCAATCCCTCGTGGTTTGCTACCCACCCCGATTTGGCTTACTACTGCGATTTTCCCGCTACTTCCGATCACTCTCCTCTTATCCTTGCGGCTGCCCGGGGAAGTGGGAGGCGTCCTTGCTTCAAGTTTGATAACTTTCTGGTTTCTGATCCTAGGTTCATTGACGTGGTGAGAAGAGGTTGGCTGGATCATTCGGATGGCTTCCCGATGTTCTCTTTTGTTCGCCGACTTAAGATGCTCAAGCCACACATTCGCGATCTTAGACGCATGAAGGGGGACTTGGCTAGGAATGTTCTTGAGGCCAAACACTTCCTTGAGCTGAGTCAATCTTTTGTTGAGAAATACCCCTCGGAACCCCTTTTCCTTGACTTCGAGTCTACGTGCAGGTGTTTATACTCCAAGGCTGTGGAGATTGAACAGTCTGCCCTCTCTCAGCGGGCCAAACTTGCTTGGCTTAAGGACGGGGACCAATGTACCTCTTTCTTCTTCAAGAAGGTGACTCTGAGACGTGCACGTAATCGTATTCTCTCGTTGGAGGACGATAATGGGCTGGTATTGAGGGTGATCAGCAGGTGGCGGCTGAACTGATCCGATTCTATAAGGAGCTACTTGGGAAGTCGGGTAGGGACACTCCGGTTCGTGTGGATGATCTCCGTAACTTTGTTACTACTTCCATTCATCCGGACGTGGGGGCTGATATGATTCGTCCGGTTACGGGGGCTGAGATCAAGGCGGTGATTTTCGCGATGGGCAGCGAGAAGGCCCCGGGGCCTGATGGTTACACTGCAGCTTTCTTCAAAGCTGCTTGGGAGATTGTTGGCGATGATCTTACCTTTGCTGTCCAGGACTTCTTCAGCACTGGCATCTTACTGAAAGGCCTTAACAGCACCCTTATTACTCTTATTCCGAAAGGTGAGGCTGCTAGGAATGCGTCGGACTTCCGCCCTATCTCTTGTTGTAATGTCATTTTCAAGGTTATCTCGAAGATCCTCGCTAACCGGCTGCGTCCCTGCCTTGCTGATCTCGTGCATCCCTCACAGACTGCCTTTGTCCCTGGAAGGCGCATCTCTGACAACATTCTGATGGCCCAGGAAATCTGCCTTGCTTATCAGAATCGGAGCAAGCCGGCGCGCGTGGCTTTCAAGGTCGATTTGGCGAAGGCCTACGACAAGGTTGAGTGGAGCTTCTTGTTGGCGGTCCTGTCGGCCATGAAGTTTCCCCCTCTATTTATCAGATGGGTGGCTGCTTGTGTGACCTCGACTTCTTTCTCCATTAATCTCAATGGAGCTCCTGTGGGTTTCTTCGAGGGGAAGAGAGGCTTGCGACAGGGAGATCCGCTGTCCCCCTACCTCTTTACTCTTGTCATGGAGGTCCTCCATGGTATTATTGACTCGAGCATCCGTGCTGATAGCAGATTTCAGTTCCACTGGCGGTGTGAGTCGATGCGATTGGCAATGCTCACGTTTGCGGACGATCTTATGCTGTTTTGCCATGCTGATACTTGCTCGGTCAAGGTGTTTAAGGATGCTCTGGATACCTTTGCTTCTTTGTCCGGTCTCTGCCCCAACCCCGGAAGAGCGAGATGTTTGTTTCTAAGAGGGCTGAGAATATCTCGAACTCCCTCCTGACCATCATGGGATTTCAGCTGGGTAAGCTTCCGGTCCGTTATCTGGGCGTTCCTCTTCTTCACTCGAGGCTCCGGCTGGTGGATTGTGCCCCTCTTCTTCACGCGGTGGATAAGCGGGTTGGGTCTTGGTTGAACCGGTCCCTCTCCTACGCGGGAAGGGTCCAACTTATCCGGTCCGTCCTTGGGTCGATTCATTTGTACTGGTCCAGCGTGTTCCTGCTGCCTAAGGGTGTGGTCAGGGCTTTGGAGACGAGATTTAGGCGTTTTCTGTGGGCTGGGTCTTCCCCCAAAGTCGCGTGGGAGGAGGTGTGCCTGCCGGTTAATGAAGGAGGCCTTGGTATTCGATCGATCACGGCTGATAATAAGGCCATGATGCTGCGCCTTCTGTGGCTTATTGGGAATAGAGATCTCTCTTCGATTTGGGTTAAGTGGCTCCTCCATACGAGACTTCGCCAGCGATCCTTCTGGGCTGTCCTTCCGTCGTCTAACGATGCGTGGAGCTGGAAGAAGGTCCTTCAGCTTAGAGATGTCTTTCGACCTCTTGTTGACTTTACGGTGGGTAATGGTGACTCGATTTGGCTTTGGAAAGACCCGTGGCTGCTCCCTTCCCCTCTCGTGGACCACTTCCCTCGGGGTCCGGTGGCGATGGGTCTTCCTATTGACACTAGACTGTCCGCGGTCATTAATGCGGACGGGTGGAACTGGCCTGCCAGGTACTCGGTTGAATACTTGGATATTGAACCTTTGCTCCCTGTGATTTTCCCTTTGGAGAGGGACTCTTTACGATGGAAAGGCGCTGCTGATGGACGATTCTCTACGGCGAGGGCCCGCGATGCCATTAGGTACCGTCGCCCGGATGTGCCTTGGGCTGATCTGTTTGGGGGAGCTGCGCGGGTCCCAAGGTTCGAGTTCATCCTTTGGCTCGCTATTCGTGAGCGGCTTTCCACGCGGGATAAACCTTGGATTGCGTTACGGGCGGGTTCTAATCTGTGTGCTTTGTGCGGCCTTTTCCCGGAGACTACTAATCATCTCTTCTTCGAATGTGAATTCTCATTGAGATGTGTTCAGTTGCTTGAAGATAGAACAAAGTGGAGCTGGCCGGTTCGTGTTTGGAGTTTGGGCGTGCGTTCGGCAGCTAGGAGATGGCGAGGTCACCATCTTCTTCACGTGATGTTCCGTCACTTGGTTGCCTCATTGGTTTATCACATCTGGAAGGAGCGGAATAGGCGTTGGAAAGAGAACATCTCCTCATCTCCTCAGCAGGTGATTTCGTTGGTTCTCGGTTTGGCGTGTTCGCGACTTGACACGGTTCACACGCGGTTTGCCTTCCAGGTGGCGGCTATCAAGCGACTGTGGCATGTTGGTTGAGGGTTGGGCTGTTCTTCTTGTTTGGTGTTTGTGTGGGTTTTGGCTTGCTGTGTTGTTTGTGCTTGTTTGACCAGTAGCCTGTTACTGGTTTGTGGGTGGGTTGGTCCACCTTTTCACTGTACTTCTTTCGTTTTTTTATTTTCGGAAAATTTACCAAAAAAAGAATTCATAATTCTGGCCCTAAACTCTAAATATAAATTTCAAACTTTCAATAATTACAACACCAACTAAATTTAAATCCCGTATTGAAATTTACGGGTATTACATTCTCCCCCCTAAAAGAATTTCGTCCCCGAAATTCAGTGGTAGGAGACTCAAGTTTGGCTCTGCAACTAGACTCGCCCACCAATTTTATACGTCTTCTAGTCGTACATATTCTATTTCCACTACGCTTCCGCTGCGCACTCTAGCTAGTCATACTTATTCCTATTATCTACAATTAGTCACATAGACAAGCACAAATCACATAAGTACGTAACATAAAACGTACAAACAAGGCTGATTCTCCAGGCTTTTGAGCGGCAGTACATGGACAGTCTTCAGAATCTAAAGCCTACGCTCTGATACCACCTGTGGCGACCCTACTTTTCTAATTCGGATTAGTGGCGGATTTCCGCAACGTAAGCCGCGGAAGGCCCGTCTAATTAAAACTTTTCCCTAAAATAATATACATTACTATAAAACTCTGTCTACAACGTCATCTCTGTACATGGGCCAAAGCCCCAAAATATCAAAAGAACAAGCCCTAACGCCGCTCCACAGGTCTTCATCCATGTACCGCTCCGCCCTCAAAAGTCCGTGGAGCACCGCCACCAGCCGCCTCAGTCTCGACGCATATCAGCGTCAGACTCAGTACCTACAACACGTAAACACTGAGCAATTTGCCCAGTAGGTGAATAAAATGCATGTATGCAAGTGTGCACTCAACCCCAAACCCAATACCTCACAACATGATATAATGCACACTCTTCTTTTCCCACATTCCTATTTCACACAACACAGGGCCCTAGGTTAGGCTCGACACCTTCGCGCGCAAAAGACTACTGGGAGGCCACCCCCAAGTCTCGCGGCAGCTTACCCTGGTAGTGCACTGGACGATCACGCCAATGGCCACCTACCGGGTCGCTCCGCACCAAAAGCATACATTGATAGTGCACTGGACGATCACGCCAATGGCCTCCTATCAGGTCACATCAATATCTCATCCGGCGGTATGCACCTCGGAACGATCACGCCCGAGTAGACAGATCGATCACGCCTGTCTCCGCCAGGTGCCCAGTGAGCCCAACCTCGACTCATCTAAGAGTCACTAGTCACAAACATCTCATTCTACCCCGTACGTCACTATCTCAAATCATCACCGTCATCACTACGGTACAACCATCTCTTACCCTGGCGTGATATGCACGTGCCATGCATATATATGAAATTACATAGGAACATATGAAACGTACGTAAAACAGGTAAAACACGTAAATCACGTAAGTCACGAAATCATCGAATCACATGAAAACACATGAATTCACGTTTGTGTTTACGTATCGTATATGGATGATCCACCTACCTGTCCTCCTGATTGGGTCAATCAAGAACTCCGAAGAATCCTTAACATTTCGAACCTCTGAATATTAAAATATAATCTTATCAATAAAATCGCTAAGTCACATAAGCCTACAAATTCCCGAACTCAAATTATCAAAACGCTAAAATCCCGAAAACCCTAGAAATGTCGAAAACCCTAAAATACCAAAAATATATTAACTATAGAAAACTTTTAAAAAGCCGAAATTATTTGAAGTGCCGAAACCCTCTTTTTCACAATATCGAAAACTACTCAACAAACCCTAAATAATTCATGCCGAAAACTTCTCATTATACACATAGAGAAACTTCAAAGCAATAATGTGGAAAACTTCCGTACTAATCATGCCGAAATCATTTGCATAATCATAATTCCAACGCTCTACAGCAGGCTGCTATTCGGCGGCTATGGAGAGTGGCATGGTAGTTAGTTATGTTTAACATATGGTTTGTTCACCAGTAGCCTGTTACTGGTTGCATGTGTTGAGTTATACTCGCACCCATTCTGTATACATTCACTCATATATATATAAAACTGGGACCTATTACAAAAAAAATTCCAACGCTTGTTCTTCAACTTCTACATAAAATCACGAAAGTTATACATAACTCAAGCATGTAACTATTTTATATTCAACACTTATGCAAACATAACAGCACCTATGTCCAACGTTTATGATTTATAAATAAGTCTCTATCTACACCCCAACACAATTATCTATCTAATAATCAGCCCAACCCCAAAAACTATACTACCAATGACCCTTTATTATTCCAACAATTGTTCCTTCATCGAAAACTTTTCAATTCACATGCCACACATGATATATGATTAAAATCATATATTCACGCTGAACACTTAGTTACCCCTCGTTGATAAAACCTGAAGTTTATAAAAGTTACCTAATATTAATATCACACTCTAGGAATTCCCAAATATCTAAAATAGAATATCTAAAAGTTCACAGCTCATACCGAAGTCTTCTGAAAGCTAATATTATAATATGCCGAAATCTTCTAAATAGTGGTACCGAGAAATAAGTGATATTGCAGAAGGTTCTTACCTAAGAATGAAACACTGAAAACTTGCCCTACTTACTTTAAAGAACTACACGACACTTTCTTATATCCAAAACTAACTTGTACTAATATTAGTCATTTAATCTCCCATAATTGATGACTATTCTTTAAATATCCCATAATGATTATGTCGAAACTGATTCCTATAATCACCTACTCAATCATCTCAAAAATTGTGAAAGAAACCCTAGTAAAGTCACGTTAAGTTCTCATATAATTCACCTAACACATGAATTAAATCACTCAACCCACATAAGAGCTTCAAATACTTCATATAAATAGTACTTAAATCACACAAAACATTAAAACATCATTAACATAGGAAGCACATGGAAATTTACGTGTTGTAGGTGAGGACTTTCACCTACCTAACCTCCCAAATTCTGATTTATCTAGCACGCCCAAGTTAATCTTCGTCTTTGTTATTAAAGTTCCTCTTTTCTCTAATTTCGTTCTCTGCTCTTAAGACTTCGTTGCTCATAAATGTTCTCGCTTATTTGACCACATACTAAATCTATATATATATAATATATATATATACCTATATCTCTCGTATCATAATACATAGTTGTGTCTATATATCATATTTTGTGCTTTATATAGTTGATGATATCGATTGACTTAAGATTAAGAAACCTAGTATTAGTCATACTTATCAACAAACTATCTAATCACCACGTGTCCTTTGGATGTTTTGATGGTTAATAGCTTATATGTATGTATATTACGTGTGTATGTAGAAACAAATATAGGGTTGACTTGTGATAAGTGTTTTTCGTGGCTTCCCTTGCCATGAAGTGAGGTACTTGGGCCCAACCTTGGGCTTTAATATTTTTCCATCTATTTATAATTAGTTGGACCAGGCTTGTATTCTATTAATTATTTTGGAATTCATAATTCTGGCCCTAAACTCTAAATATAAATTTCAAACTTTCAATAATTACAACACCAACTAAATTTAAATCCCGTATTGAAATTTACGGGTATTACATTCTCCCCCCTAAAAGAATTTCGTCCCCGAAATTCAGTGGTAGGAGACTCAAGTTTGGCTCTGCAACTAGACTCGCCCACCAATTTTATACGTCTTCTAGTCGTACATATTCTATTTCCACTACGCTTCCGCTGCGCACTCTAGCTAGTCATACTTATTCCTATTATCTACAATTAGTCACATAGACAAGCACAAATCACATAAGTACGTAACATAAAACGTACAAACAAGGCTGATTCTCCAGGCTTTTGAGCGGCAGTACATGGACAGTCTTCAGAATCTAAAGCCTACGCTCTGATACCACCTGTGGCGACCCTACTTTTCTAATTCGGATTAGTGGCGGATTTCCGCAACGTAAGCCGCGGAAGGCCCGTCTAATTAAAACTTTTCCCTAAAATAATATACATTACTATAAAACTCTGTCTACAACGTCATCTCTGTACATGGGCCAAAGCACCAAAATATCAAAAGAATAAGCCCTAACGCCGCTCCACAGGTCTTCATCCATGTACCGCTCCGCCCTCAAAAGTCCGTGGAGCACCGCCACCAGCCGCCTCAGTCTCGACGCATATCAGCGTCAGACTCAGTACCTACAACACGTAAACACTGAGCAATTTGCCCAGTAGGTGAATAAAATGCATGTATGCAAGTGTGCACTCAACCCCAAACCCAATACCTCACAACATGATATAATGCACACTCTTCTTTTCCCACATTCCTATTTCACACAACACAGGGCCCTAGGTTAGGCTCGACACCTTCGCGCGCAAAAGACTACTGGGAGGCCAACCCCAAGTCTGGCGGCAGCTTACCCTGGTAGTGCACTGGACGATCATGCCAATGGCCACCTACCGGGTCGCTCCGCACCAAAAGCATACATTGATAGTGCACTGGACGATCACGCCAATGGCCTCCTATCAGGTCACATCAATATCTCATCCGGCGGTATGCACCTCGGAACGATCACGCCCGAGTAGACAGATCGATCACGCCTGTCTCCGCCAGGTGCCCAGTGAGCCCAACCTCGACTCCTCTAAGAGTCACTAGTCACAAACATCTCATTCTACCCCGTACATCACTATCTCAAATCATCACCGTCATCACTACGGTACAACCATCTCTTACCCTGGCGTGATATGCACGTGCCATGCATATATATGAAATTACATAGGAACATGATTTATATGAAACGTACGTAAAACAGGTAAAACACGTAAATCACGTAAGTCACGTAAGTCACGAAAATCATCGAATCACATGAAAACACATGAATTCACGTTTGTGTTTACGTATCGTATATGGATGATCCACCTACCTGTCCTCCTGATTGGGTCAATCAAGAACTCCGAAGAATCCTTAACATTTCGAACCTCTGAATATTAAAATATAATCTTATCAATAAAATCGCTAAGTCACATAAGCCTACAAATTCCCGAACTCAAATTATCGAAACGCTAAAATCCCGAAAACCCTAGAAATGTCGAAAACCCTAAAATACCAAAAATATATTAACTGTAGAAAACTTTTAAAAAGCCGAAATTATTTGAAGTGCCGAAACCCTCTTATTCACAATATCGAAAACTACTCAACATACCCTAAATAATTCATGCCGAAAACTTCTCATAATACACATAGAGAAACTTCAAAGCAATAATGTGGAAAACTTTCGTACTAATCATGCCGAAATCATTTGCATAATCATAATTCCAACGCTTGTTCTTCAACTTCTACATAAAATCACGAAAGTTATACATAACTCAAGCATGTAACTATTTTATATTCAACACTTATGCAAACATAACAGCACCTATGTCCAACGTTTATGACTTATAAATAAGTCTCTATCTACACCCCAACACAATTATCTATCTAATAATCAGCCTAACCCCAAAAACTATACTACCAATGACCCTTTATTATTCCAACAATTGTTCCTTCATCGAAAACTTTTCAATTCACATGCCACACATGATATATGATTAAAATCATATATTCACGCTGAACACTTAGTTACCCCTCGTTGATAAAACCTGAAGTTTATAAAAGTTACCTAATATTAATATCACACTCTAGGAATTCCCAAATATCTAAAATAGAATATCTAAGAGTTCACAGCTCATACCGAAGTCTTCTGAAAGCTAATATTATAATATGCCAAAATCTTCTAAATAGTGGTACCGAGAAATAAGTGATATTGCAGAAGGTTCTTACCTAAGAATGAAACACTGAAAACTTGCCCTACTTACTTTAAAGAACTACACGACACTTTCTTATATCAAAAACTAACTTGTACAAATATTAGTCATTTAGTCTCCCATAATTGATGACTATTCTTTAAATATCCCATAATGATTATGTCGAAACTGATTCCTATAATCACCTACTCAATCATCTCAAAAGTTGCGAAAGAAACCCTAGTAAAGTCACGTTAAGTTCTCATATAATTCACCTAACACATGAATTAAATCACTCAACCCACATAAGAGCTTCAAATACTTCATATAAATAGTACTTAAATCACACAAAACATTAAAACATCATTAACATAGGAAGCACATGGAAATTTACGTGTTGTAGGTAAGGACTTTCACCTACCTAACCTCCCAAATTCTGATTTATCTAGCACGCCCAAGTTAATCTTCGTCTTTGTTATTAAAGTTCCTCTTTTCTCTAATTTCGTTCTCTGCTCTTAAGACTTCGTTGCTCATAAATGTTCTCGCTTATTTGACCACATACTAAATCTATATATATATAATATATATATATACCTATATCTCTCGTATCATAATACATAGTTGTATCTATATATCATATATTGTGCTTTATATAGTTGATGATATCGATTGACTTAAGATTAAGAAACCTAGTATTAGTCATACTTATCAACAAACTATCTAATCACCACGTGTCCTTTGGATGTTTTGATGGTTAATAGCTTATATGTATGTATATTACGTGTGTATGTAGAAACAAATATAGGGTTGACTTGTGATAAGTGTTTTTCGTGGCTTCCCTTGCCATGAAGTGAGGTACTTGGGCCCAACCTTGGGCTTTAATATTTTTCCATCTATTTATAATTAGTTGGACCAGGCTTGTATTCTATTAATTATTTTGGAATTCATAATTCTGGTCCTAAACTCTAAATATAAATTTCAAACTTTCAATAATTACAACACCAACTAAATTTAAATCCAGTATTGAAATTTACGGGTATTACATTCTCCCCCCTTAAAAGAATTTCGTCCCCGAAATTCAGTGGTAGGAGACTCAAGTTTGGCTCTACAACTAGACTCGCCCACCAATTTTATACGTCTTCTAGTCGTACATATTCTATTTCCACTACGCTTCCGCTGCGCACTCTAGCTAGTCATACTTATTCCTATTATCTACAATTAGTCACATAGACAAGCACAAATCACATAAGTACGTAACATAAAACGTACAAACAAGGCTGATTCTCCAGGCTTTTGAGCGGCAGTACATGGACAGTCTACAGAATCTAAAGCCTACGCTCTGATACCACCTGTGGCGACCCTACTTTTCTAATTCGGATTAGTGGCGGATTTCCGCAACGTAAGCCGCGGAAGGCCCGTCTAATTAAAACTTTTCCCTAAAATAATATACATTACTATAAAACTCTGTCTACAATGTCATCTCTGTACATGGGCCAAAGCCCCAAAATCTCAAAAGAACAAGCCCTAACGCCGCTCCACAGGTCTTCATCCATGTACCGCTCCGCCCTCAAAAGTCCGTGGAGCACCGCCACCAGCCGCCTCAGTCTCGACGCATATCAGCGTCAGACTCAGTACCTACAACACGTAAACACTGAGCAATCTGCCCAGTAGGTGAATAAAATGCATGTATGCAAGTGTGCACTCAACTCCAAACCCAATACCTCACAACATGATATAATGCACACTCTTCTTTTCCCACATTTCTATTTCACACAACACAGGGCCCTAGGTTAGGCTCGACACCTTCGCGCGCAAAAGACTACTGGGAGGCCACCCCCAAGTCTCGCGGCAGCTTACCCTGGTAGTGCACTGGACGATCACGCCAATGGCCACCTACCGGGTCGCTCCGCACCAAAAGCATACATTGATAGTGCACTGGACGATCACGCCAATGGCCTCCTATCAGGTCACATCAATATCTCATCCGGCGGTATGCACCACGGAACGATCACGCCCGAGTAGACAGATCGATCACGCCTGTCTCCGCCAGGTGCCCAGTGAGCCCAACCTCGACTCCTCTAAGAGTCACTAGTCACAAACATCTCATTCTACCCCGTACGTCACTATCTCAAATCATCACCGTCATCACTACGGTACAACCTGGCGTGATATGCACGTGCCATGCATATATATGAAATTACATAGGAACATGATTTATATGAAACGTACATAAAACAGGTAAAACACGTAAATCACGTAAGTCACGTAAGTCACGAAAATCATCGAATCACATGAAAACACATGAATTCACGTTTGTGTTTACGTATCGTATATGGATGATCCACCTACCTGTCCTCCTGATTGGGTCAATCAAGAACTCCGAAGAATCCTTAACATTTCGAACCTCTGAATATTAAAATATAATCTTATCAATAAAATCGCTAAGTCACATAAGCCTACAAATTCCCGAACTCAAATTATCAAAACGCTAAAATCCCGAAAACCCTAGAAATGTCGAAAACCCTAAAATACCAAAAATATATTAACTGTAGAAAACTTTTAAAAAGCCGAAATTATTTGAAGTGCCGAAACCCTCTTATTCACAATATCGAAAACTACTCAACAAACCCTAAATAATTCATGCCGAAAACTTCTCATTATACACATAGAGAAACTTCAAAGAAATAATGTGGAAAACTTTCGTACTAATCATGCTGAAATCATTTGCATAATCTTAATTCCAACGCTTGTTCTTCAACTTCTACATAAAATCACGAAAGTTATAGCAAACATAACAGCACAAATTATGTTATAGCAAACATAACAGCACACAAAACATTAAAACATCATTAACATAGGAAGCACATGGAAATTTACGTGTTGTAGGTGAGGACTTTCACCTACCTAACCTCCCAAATTCTGATTTATCTAGCTTGCCCAAGTTAATCTTCGTCTTTGTTATTAAAGTTCCTCTTTTCTCTAATTTCGTTCTCTGCTCTTAAGACTTCGTTGCTCATAAATGTTCTCGCTTATTTGACCACATACTAAATCTATATATATATATATAATATATATATATACCTATATCTCTCGTATCATAATACATAGTTGTATCTATATATCATATATTGTGCTTTATATAGTTGATGATATCGATTGACTTAAGATTAAGAAACCTAGTATTAGTCATACTTATCAACAAACTATCTAATCACCACGTGTCCTTTGGATGTTTTGATGGTTAATAGCTTATATGTATGTATATTACGTGTGTATGTAGAAACAAATATAGGGTTGACTTGTGATAAGTGTTTTTCGTGGCTTCCCTTGCCATGAAGTGAGGTACTTGGGCCCAACCTTGGGCTTTAATATTTTTCCATCTATTTATAATTAGTTGGACCAGGCTTGTATTCTATTAATTATTTTGGAATTCATAATTCTGGCCCTAAACTCTAAATATAAATTTCAAACTTTCAATAATTACAACACCAACTAAATTTAAATCCCGTACTGAAATTTACGGGTATTACATTCTCCCCCCTTAAAAGAATTTCGTCCCCAAGATTCAGTGGTAGGAGGCTCAAGTTTGGCTCTGCAACTAGACTCGCCCACCAATTTTATACGTCTTCTAGTCGTACATATTCTATTTCCACTACGCTTCCGCTGCGCACTCTAGCTAGTCATACTTATTCCTATTATCTACAATTAGTCACATAGACAAGCACAAATCACATAAGTACATAACGTAAAACGTACAAACAAGGCTGATTTTCCAGGCTTTTGAGCGGCAGTACATGGATATAGTCTTCAGAATCTAAAGCCTACGCTCTGATACCACCTGTGGCGACCCTACTTTTCTAATTCGGATTAGTGGCGAATTTCCGCAACGTAAGCCGCGGAAGGCCCGTCTAATTAAAACTTTTCCCTAAAATAATATACATTACTATAAAACTCTGTCTACAACGTCATCTCTGTACATGGGCCAAAGCCCCAAAATATCAAAAGAACAAGCCCTAACGCCGCTCCACAGGTCTTCATCCATGTACCGCTCCGCCCTCCAAAGTCCGTGGAGCACCGCCACCAGCCGCCTCAGTCACGACGCATATCAGCGTCAGACTCAGTACCTACAACACGTAAACACTGAGCAATTTGCCCAGTAGGTGAATAAAATGCATGTATGCAAGTGTGCACTCAACCCCAAACCCAATACCTCACAACATGATATAATGCACACTCTTCTTTTCCCACATTCCTATTTCACACAACACAGGGCCCTAGATTAGGCTCGACACCTTCGCGCGCAAAAGACTACTGGGAGGCCACCCCCAAGTCTCGCGGCAGCTTACCATGGTAGTGCACTGGACGATCACGCCAATGGCCACCTACTGGGTCGCTCCGCACCAAAAGCATACATTGATAGTGCACTGGACGATCACGCCAATGGCCTCCTATCAGGTCACATCAATATCTCATCCGGCGGTATGCACCTCGGAACGATCACGCCCGAGTAGGCAGATCGATCACGCCTGTCTCCGCCAGGTGCCCAGTAAGCCCAACCTCGACTCCTCTAAGAGTCACTAGTCACAAACATCTCATTCTACCCCGTACGTCACTATCTCAAATCATCACCGTCATCACTACGGTACAACCATCTCTTACCCTGACGTGATATGCACGTGCCATGCATATATATGAAATTACATAGGAACATGATTTATATGAAACGTACGTAAAACAGGTAAAACACGTAAATCACATAAGTCACGTAAGTCACGAAAATCATCGAATCACATGAAAACACATGAATTCACGTTTGTGTTTACGTATCGTATATGGATGATCCACCTACCTGTCCTCCTGATTGGGTCAATCAAGAACTCCGAAGAATCCTTAACATTTCGAACCTCTGAATATTAAAATATAATCTTATCAATAAAATCGCTAAGTCACATAAGCCTACAAATTCCCGAACTCAAATTATCAAAACGCTAAAATCCCGAAAACCCTAGAAATGTCGAAAACCCTAAAATACCAAAAATATATTAACTGTAGAAAACTTTTAAAAAGCCGAAATTATTTGAAGTGCCGAAACCCTCTTATTCACAATATCGAAAACTACTCAACAAACCCTAAATAATTCATGCCGAAAACTTCTCATAATACACATAGAGAAACTTCAAAGCAATAATGTGGAAAACTTTCGTACTAATCATGCCGAAATCATTTGCATAATCATAATTCCAACGCTTGTTCTTCAACTTCTACATAAAATCACGAAAGTTATACATAACTCAAGCATGTAACTATTTTATATTCAACACTTATGCAAACATAACAGCACCTATGTCCAACGTTTATGATTTATAAATAAGTCTCTATCTACACCCCAACACAATTATCTATCTAATAATCAGCCTAACCCCAAAAACTACACTACCAATGACCCTTTATTATTCCAACAATTGTTCCTTCATCGAAAACTTTTCAATTCACATGCCACACATGATATATGATTAAAATCATATATTCACGCTGAACACTTAGTTACCCCTCGTTGATAAAACCTGAAGTTTATAAAAGTTACCTAATATTAATATGACACTCTAGGAATTCCCAAATATCTAAAATAGAATATCTAAAAGTTCACAGCTCATACCGAAGTCTTCTGAAAGCTAATATTATAATATGCCGAAATCTTCTAAATAGTGGTACCGAGAAATAAGTGATATTGCAGAAGGTTCTTACCTAAGAATGAAACACTGAAAACTTCCCCTACTTACTTTAAAGAACTACACGACACTTTCTTATATCCAAAACTAACTTGTACTAATATTAGTCATTTAATCTCCCATAATTGATGACTATTCTTTAAATATCCCATAATGATTATGCCGAAACTGATTCCTATAATCACCTACTCAATCATCTCAAAAATTGTGAAAGAAACCCTAGTAAAGTCACATTAAGTTCTCATATAATTCACCTAACACATGAATTAAATCACTCAACCCACATAAGAGCTTCAAATACTTCATATAAATAGTACTTAAATCACACAAAACATTAAAAAATCATTAACATAGGAAGCACATGGAAAGTTACGTGTTGTAGGTGAGGACTTTCACCTACCTAACCTCCCAAATTCTGATTTATCTAGCTTGCCCAAGTTAATCTTCGTCTTTGTTATTAAAGTTCCTCTTTTCTCAAATTTCGTTCTCTGCTCTTAAGACTTCGTTGCTCATAAATGTTCTCGCTTATTTGACCACATACTAAATCTATATATATATATATATATATAATATATATATACCTATATCTCTCGTATCATAATACATAGTTGTATCTATATATCATATATTGTGCTTTATATAGTTGATGATATCGATTGACTTAAGATTAAGAAACCTAGTATTAGTCATACTTATCAACAAACTATCTAATCACCACGTGTCCTTTGGATGTTTTGATGGTTAATAGCTTATATGTATGTATATTACGTGTGTATGTAGAAACAAATATAGGGTTGACTTGTGATAAGTGTTTTTCGTGGCTTCCCTTGCCATGAAGTGAGGTACTTGGGCCCAACCTTGGGCTTTAATATTTTTCCATCTATTTATAATTAGTTGGACCAGGCTTGTATTCTATTAATTATTTTGGAATTCATAATTCTGGCCCTAAACTCTAAATATAAATTTCAAACTTTCAATAATCACAACACCAACTAAATTTAAATCCCGTATTGAAATTTACGGGTATTACAGAGATTCAAACGTCGTACAGACTAAATACTACAAGAAGCCTGGACCCTCATCCTACCGTCAAAGAACTTCCTCTAATTCAAATGGAAAGGCTCATGATGAAGAACAGAACCCTGAAACTGCCTCTCAAGCTGGAAAATGCTTCAATTGCGGGTGTTAGGTCCTAATTTATCAACTCTATGATCCTAGGCATGAATTCTAAAGGAATCGATAAGAATTGTGGAGATTGAGATTTCGATCGAAAACCTTCTTGGAGAGCTCGAGAGAGAATTTCGAGTAGTGAGAGAAGATATTTGTTGTTTCTCTCTCTAGAAATCGAATTGTAAGCCTTTCGGATCAATTTCTAAAATCTTCTCTATTAGCTCAATGTTTGTACATCTATTTATACCAAACAAGCTTGGTATAAATTACAAACTAAGGACAACTATACATCAAGCCCCTAATTACAAGGACAGGTAATTAAATCAATGCACAATTAAAATCGTACTCTACAATCTCCCCCTTTGTGCTTGATTTCTTTTCCGCGCCGTCTGTCCTCGTCGGGTGTAGTACGACCTGCGCAAGCCCAGCGCATGCTCGAAGTTCCTGAGCGTATTCCTTAGCTCTAGTCGCTCCTCGATGTCCTCAAGTAATTCCATTAGGAGCGGCTGTTCTCTCACGAACCGGTGGATCCTTAGCATCGTCTCTCTATTGATTTCTTCCAACCTCTGCTCTATATTTCTCCTGATGACCTTGAGCGTCCCATCACATAATTTGTGCATCTCAGTCTTCAGCATCATCCTAGTCTTCTTCGCGATCGGATTGTGGTAGGAGATGCCTAAGACTGAGCTAATGTGCACGTGATTGTTGGGAAGTCCTTCGCTTCCAGGTCCTTTGTTGAGCGGGGCGGTCATGTTGACCTTCTACATGTTGCTCTCCAGAGCCATCTGAATGTCGTGTGCGGCGAAGTACTTGACTTGTCGCATCATGAACCGGTAGAGTCCCTCGAGTCCTTTCTTGATGAAGCCTTGAGGACCTTTGTACTTCTCTACATACAGCTTGTAGAGGTTGTACACCTCCTCGGCGGGGAGATACGGTAGGTCACTCTCACTAAGATCTTCTCGAGTCCTATCTACTAGCTCAATGGCGTAGTGAGGTGTTGGAAGTCCTCCTTTAGCACAGTAGACGCTGAGTAACTGACAGTCCGAGGTGGGTCAGCATCCAGAGGTACGTCATTCTCTTCTGCTGTTCCTAGTGAGAGATCCCTCTAAGCTCGAACTCATTCGGCTTCTTGACTTTGTCCGGTAACCTCCAAATGTGTTCACGAACTTCTTCAAGGAAAGGGATTTCAATACGAATATTTTCCCACGGCGTGTCGATCGAACGAATCCTGGCATTTGTCTCGTTGGAGAATTCGCTCGTTGCGCAATCAACTCTGGAAGCCTTGCGGGATCTTGTTCATGATTTTTACCTTTCTGAAGTTCTTCGTCTTCTATCAGCACGGTCCACCGAAGCTTGTTGTAAGAAGTGTCGAACGTCCTTGAGCCGTTGTCTCTGATGCTCGTCGGGCATGGAATGGGTCATCCACTGTCCTTCGTTGATGTACTTGTCGAGGAACTCGTGTGGGTTGACACCATGTCCTGACGGTCCCGGTTGGTCTTGAGCAACTGAGGGAGTAGCTTGGGTTTGAGCCAGGGCCACGAGCATGGCGGCACTTGCTTCTTCTTCTGGAAGCAAGGGGCTTGTCAGAGTCGTTGGTGTGGGCGGAGGCGTCCTTATGTGGAAGGTTGGTGAGTCGATTTGGGTTGTATGAGTGGTGCGGTGCGTGGTGGTTGTTTGGGTAGTAGGTTGTGAGGTTTCAGGGGCTCCAGCGCTTGTCTGTGTCAAGCCCGAGCTTCGTCCTTGACTTCTAGTCATTATCCTAGGTCTCCTCTCCCCCTCATGACGGCCTTGATCATTGGGGTCGTCATGTCTGTGTTTGGAGCGGGAGCCTTGACCACGACAAGTGTCGGTTGGGCCAGAACGGTCGACGAGACGTCGGAAGAGGTGTTCTTCTTCCGGCGTTCGAGTAGTCAGCTCAAGTAGGCGGGCGACTAGGATGGAGTGGAGGTCGCTGATAGGTATGGTGGCTGGGTTTATGAGGTTGTGTGTGAGGATCGGTGTGGCGAATGGTGTGGGTTGTGTGGGTTGAGGTGGAGTGAGAATCAGTCGTGAAGAAGACGGCTCTGAGGTGGGTGCTTTGCCACGATCTTGGCGGGACGTCTCAATAGCTGTACGCACGCTCTTCATATGTTTTTCTTCAAATGACTGTAAAGCTTCTGAGAGAGCTACCTGAAGTCGGTCTTCGGTCACGAACTGGACGGACGCCTCCGTCGTTGAAGGACCAGGACGACAGATGTCGCCTGTTGACAACCCTTGAGCAGACACCGGCTCCTCAGGCTGGCTCGCAATCACTTGAGGTTGTGACTGTTGGAGACTTCCACCCAATCCTTGAGTCGAATCTTGAAGATTCTCCTCTATGTGTGTTTCGGCAGGCTCGGTTGGAACCTGCGAACCAGACACCGGTAGGTTGTGTTGCGGCTCAAGATTGAGTGAAGAGGTGGCCGCAGCACTTGAAGAGATGATCTGCGCGGTATCGATGCGGTGATGACGGTGGGAAAGAGGGACTCGAGTTGTATGCTTAAGTCTTCTGGGAGTCCGTCTTATTAATCTGATCTCCTCACCGGACTCTGTGTCGGATGAGGTGGCTGTGTGAGGGGATGGTTCACGTTCAACGTCCTCACGAGCCTGTTCCGTCACCAGTGGAAGTGAGCTTTGCCCCTTTTCTGCCTCGGGCTGTTCTACTTGTTGAAGAACCTCCTCAATGGGATCTTCGAGCACACCTACATGGACGGACACTTCCATTTGGTGCTCCTGATTCTGTTCTTCGGCTTCCATTTCAAGGGCCACTTCATCAATCATCGTGACATCGGGATCTGTTGCTGAGTTTCTTGCACTGAGGGCTCCTGCTCAAGCTCCTGGGCCACTGCATCAATCATCCTGTCCTCAGGCTTTGTTGTTGTTGAGGACTGACTGCGAAATCTGTCGGGGGCCCTCTGATCATCTGTTCCGTCAGATGATTCTCCCGGCAGAACCGTTGGTATTCGGCTCCCGTGGGGTCGGCGAGCCTCAACAACTCGAACGGTATGGCCATTGACGGCTGGTCCAAGTCCGTTAATTTCGGGTTGTGGAAAAATTTCAGCCCCGGTGGTTGGTAATTCCCTCCAGGAGGTAGACGAGGGATGTTCTGCTCGTGCAACTCCATGTATTGTCGGATGATGACGGAGAACCACCGGGCGTACAGCGCATTCTTCGAGCGTTTATTTTCCTTCTACCTGATCTGCTCGGCTAGATCATTCCAGATCAGTTGAGCGAAATCGTAATTTCGCGAGAAGGCGATTCCATGAAAAATCCTCAGAATGTTGCCGTTGCCTTTGTCGAAGCCGGCGTACTTCGGGGATAGACATTTGTTGATGATTCCAAACAATGTCTTCCATGGATGAGGAATCCCGTTGCTCTGCATTTGTGCGAGTTTGGTGAGCGGCGGACGGTATCCCATCTGAAGGAAGTCACGCACGAGCTCTGCGTCAGTTGGAAGGGGTCGTAGTTCGGGTTGTAGGGGAGGTCAAGGATAAGACCGAAGTCATTCTTGTTCATATTCATGTGCCTCGTCCCTATCACTGTTGTGAAGCTGTACGCCCCTTCAATGACGTGGATCTTGATCATCCCCCAGAATTGTTGTAGGTAAACCATTGGTATTGAGGCCGTCACCGTGAGAGCATGCCACAGGGGATGACCTTGTAGTATAGACACCATGATATCGTCCGGACACCTAAAGGTGGTCAGATCGAGCTGGAAATTGGTGTCGTGTACGTTGAGGTACAAGGCCTTCTCATAGATGTGATTGTATGTAGGATAGTGATCCATCTGAAATACAAATCAGTAATGTAAACCAATTAGTTCAAGATTTTAAATTGAGTCGAAATTAGAATCATCAAACCAGAATTATGTATCATGTCATAACATGTTTGAATGTATGCGTAATTGATAATATGAAATTTGCACAAAGACCATACAAAGTGAATTTGAATAGATATTTTTATTTCGACACAAGTATGTTGGTCTTATCGAGCTTCAGTCGAAATTTTTATAAGTGTTTAAGCACTATTCACTCCGTGCTATTTGTCACGCGAGAATTAAAGTTCTCAATTGAATTTCCTTAGTGCAAATTTTAAATGCAATTCTCCGTTTCAATTTGCGATCGAAAAATTTTATGCGCTATTGAAAGCTACAGTGAAAAGGACTTGGAAACTTTTCTAAGTTTTTGAACTTAAGATACGGTACTGTAGCCGAGAAATTTTACGATCGAGAAAAATTTTCGTGTAAATTTACGATCGAAAAAAATGAAATTTCTGAGTAAATTTACTGTCGAGAAATTTTTCGTGCGTGAAATAAAATTTTTCGCAGTGAAAATTATCGAGCGATAAAGTATTTCGATTTTAAAAGTTTTTCGCTATGGAATTTTACGATCGAGAAAATTGACAGCGAGAAACTTGGTGACTCGCCGAGAAAATTTTTGATCGATAAAAATCATTACTATGCATGTTTGCGATCGAGAAATTTTATCGTCGAAAAATTAATTTTATCGCCGCTAAAATTTTCGATCGAAAATGAAATTTTTTGGTATAATGTCCCGTATATATAGATAGAAGGAGAAAAATACAAGATGGGTGGGAGCATAACTCCGCACACTCAACCAGTAACATGCTACTGGGTACAACTCAAAATGAACACATCCCTACTACCTACCATGCCACTCTCCAAAGTCTACGTATAGCCAAACGCTGGAGGTCATACTTAGTGGATAGTCCACTAATTCGCATGGTGGCCAACGAAAGAACACAACCAACAAGTCGTTCAGCAGATGTAGTACTTCCTTCCTTCCAGCGCCTGTTTCTCGCCTGCCAAATATGGTAGACCAGTGATGCCAGCACATGTCTATAAGCCGCGAGAATAAGATAACGCCCTCGCCATCTAGCCGCAGCCCACCGAATACCCTCTCTCCACTCCCTATACGGCCACGACCATCGAATACGTCTCCTCAGCAACCTAAGACAATGGCGCGAATACGCACAATCGAAAAAAAGATGCTGGACCGTCTCATAATGCAGCTCTTCATAGAGGACACACCGCGGCGTACCCGCCCTCTGAGCGACCCACGACTTATCCCTAGTCGCCAACCGATCCTGTATCCCGAGCCAGAGGATGAACTCATGACGTGGCAGCTTCAGCGGCCCGCCAAAAAAGGTACCCCAACATACTGGTTCCCGTCTGAATCGAATCGCTTCCCTCGCCGACTTGGCAGTCATAATCCCCGTCGATGATCCCGTCCAAATTACCCCATCGTGATCACCCCGCACCACCTGAGGAAGAAGGCGACTAATCTCGATATACTCGACAGACCCTTGCCCCGGCCAATTCCATCCCTGGGCATCAATCACCTCACTCAGGCGTGGGTAAGCAGGTAGACCCATCGCAATAGGCCCTCGTGGAAACCTCTCAAGTAACGGGGTATGCAGAAGCCACGGGTCCTTCCACAGCCATATGGCCGAGCCATCCGCTACCCTAAAGGTAATAAGGGTACGTACCAAAGGTCGCAACTGCAGCATCTTCCTCCAGCTCCGTGCATCATTCGGCGAGATTGACAGATCCCACACCGATCGAGAGTGTAGTCGTGTCCTATAAAGCCACTTGACCCAAATCGAATCAGGGGCTCGTGTGAGGACACTCCATAGATGCTTCATGAGAAGTGCCTTGTTGTCCGTCTCGATGGATCTGATGCCCATACCTCCCTCAGAAATTGGCAGACACAGGACTTCCCAGGCCACCTTAGCCGTTGATCCCCCGCATAGGAATTTCCTAAACCGCATCTCCAGCGCTCGGACGACGCCTTTAAGAAGCAAGAAGACCCCAGACCAATACGCATGCAGGGCATGAAGAACCGACTTAACCAGCTGAAGTCGTTTGGCATACGACAACGACTGATTGATCCATGACCCGATGCGCTGGTCCACTCGCTGTAACAAAGGTGCACAATCCGCTATCGAAAGGCGCGTGGTAATAAGGGGTACTCCTAGGTAGCGAATAGGAAGATGTCCTACCCGATATCCCATAAGTGACTGAATCTGCGACGTTAGCCCTTCCGCCCATCGTGACAGGTACATCTTGCTCTTGTCCGGGTTGGGGTGTAACCCTGACAAAGACGCGAAGTTGCCCAAGAGCATTCTTCAGTACACTAGTCGATACATCATCAGCATGACTGAAGAGAAGCAGGTCATCGGCGAAAGCTAATGATGCCAATCTCAATGATTCGCAGTGCCAATGGTAAGTAAACCTCGGCTCCTCAGATATGCACATCGATCCATCCCATGAAGCACCTCCATCACCAATGTAAATAGATACGGCGATATGGGGTCTCCCAGTCGAAGTCCTCTCTTCCCCGCAAAGAACCCAACCACTTGGCCATTCAGATTAAGGGAGAAAGCTGTCGTCGTCACGCATGCCCTAATCCATCCAATGAAAGTCGGATAAAAACTCATAGCCTCAAGGACGGCCAATAAAAAACTCCACTCCACCTTATCATATGCTTTAGCCAGATCGATCTCATTGCGCATGGCGGCCTCCCCTTCGACTTATAACCAAGACAAAGTTCCTGGGCTCAGCAATATATTGTCACTGATGCGACGACCAGGTATAAACTCCGTCTGCGTCCCATGCACCAACCCAAGAAGAAAAGGCTTAAGTCTGTTCGCCAAAATCTTGGAGATGAACATTACAGCATGAAATAGGCCGAAACTCCGTCGCACGGCATGGCGTCTCTACCTTCGGGATCAGCGTAATGAGATTACTATTGATCCCCTTAAGTAGCTTACCCGTCACAAAGAAGTCCTGAACAACCCTCACAACGTCCTCTCCCACTGTATCCCATGCCGCCTTGAAAAAGGCGACTGTATACCCATCAGGGCCCGGCGCTTTCTCATCCCCCATAGAGAAAAGCGCCTCTCGTACTTCCCTCCCATCCACAGGATCGATCATGGAGTGTGCATCCGCTGGGGAAAGCGTGCACGTCACAGCCCTCTGTACATCCTCCACTGCTATCGGCGCCGAGTGTACCGACTTGCCTAACAGATCCTGGTAAAACCCTATCAGTTCAGCCTCAACCTGATGAGGCTCTTCCAACAACACCCCCGTCGCATCTTCAAGAGAGATAATACGATTGTGAGCCCTCCGCATGGCCACCCTACGAAAGAAATAAGACGAGCATTGATCTCCATCCTTCAAGCCAAGCAAGCTTAGCCCGTTGCGACAACGTCGTATGTTCCACCTCTACTGCCTTAGTATAGAGCGTTCGGCAAAGCCGCTCAATGTCGAAAAATAGCCCCTCATGTGGATAGCGTGACGAGAAATCCTATGCAAGATCAAGGAATCGCTTCGCCTCAATAACATTCGCCGCTAAATCCCTTTAGCTCTCTTCATCTGTTGAAAGATTGGCTTTAAAAGCTTCAGGCGATGTACTACGACGAACATGGAAAACCAACGAAGGGGTATACCCCAAATGCGCTGCACCTGCTCCAAGAAAGCCTCGTCCTTCATCAAGAAACTCTCAAATCTAAACGTCCCCCATCGCGGTCGAGGCGTGTCTGCGCCCAAATGAATCGGCGAGTGAATGGACTTCATCCTAGCAACAGGCGAAAAGGTCTCCTCATAGTTAATGCCCTCTTTTTGACTGTACCCTTTCGCCACAAGCGTAGCTTTGTATGTATCAACCAATCCGTCAGATCCTATCTTTCTCTTGTAGATCCATTTACACCCAATGGGTCTAAAACCATCTGGGAGGGCTACTAGAGTCCAGACTTGGTTTTCGTGCATAGAATCCATTTCGGCTTGCATAGCTATAAGCTATTTCTCCGAATCTTTATCCCTGATGGCCTGGTCATAGGTAGTGGGATCGTCACCGACGTGCCATTCCATCGCAACAACCTCGTGCTCGATGTGGACCATTCCGTATCTCTCAGGCTGGCGAGATACTCTACCCGACCTGCGCAAGTCAGGTTGCGTCTCGGACTGCTCTAGGGTGTCATTCGACACTGGAGTTTGTGAAAGCGCTTCTGAATACTCTCTAAGAGTTACTTCGCGACCCGCTCCACCTTCTCGAACGAAATCTTCTTCGAGAAAGTGAGCCTGAAGGGCTACAACGATTCTCTGATCGTCGTGGAAGTAAAAATGGTATCCCATGGAATCCTCAGGATACCCGACAAAACGTCCTTTCACAGCCTTTGATTCCAGTTTATCTGTTTTGAGCTTTTTCACAAATGCGGGGCAACCCCAAATTCTAATGTGATTCAAGCTCGGTTTTTTTTCTGTCCATATCTGATACAGAATACGATTGACAGACTTTGTAGGACATCTATTCAGAATGTGTGCCGCTGTCAACAGGGCATGACCCCACAACGATATGGGCAGGTCCGTATAGCTTAGCATAGATCGAACCTTATCCAACAGAGTTCAATTTCTGCGTTCGGACACACCGTTCAACTGCGGTGTTCCGGGCGGTGTCATCTGTGAAATTATCCCGTTCTCTTTCAAGAACTCGTCAAACTCGAGGTTCATGTACTCGCCGCCTCAATCTGATCGAACGGCTTTAATGCTCTTTCCAGTCTGATTTTCCACCAAAGCCTTGTACTCTTTGAACCATTCAAAAGTATCAACTTATTCTTCATGAGATACACCTTGCCAAAGCGAGAGTGATCATCAGTGAAGGTAACGAAATAATGGAAGTTACCGCGAGCCGCTACCCCGAACGGTCCGCAAACATCCGTTTGGATCAAACCGAGAAGTTTTGCGGCTCTCGTGAAAGTCCCTGTCAAGGGCGACTTGGTCATCTTTCCAAGGATACAAGATTCACAAGTTGATTAGGGATCAGACCCAAGCGGCTTTATAGTGCCGGTTTTCTCCAACTCAAGAATCTTCTGTTCCATAGCGTGACCGAGTCGAAGATGCCACAGCAGTCTTGAGTTCGACTATAATTTTCGTTTGTTGGTGACTGTATTCACAGTTTTTATTTTATCTTCGATATTTAGGTAATACAACCCATTCAGTAAACTTGCACTTCCGACGCAATTATATCCAAAATAAATATTGCATATATTATTACTAAAACGGAACTCATAATCGTTTCCGCTCAAAACGGGAATAGAAACAATATTCTTAAGCCCCTTGGGCAAAACCAAACAATCGGAAAGCAGTAAACTATGTCTAGTAGATAAAACGAGAGTTCTTGATCCAATGTGGGTCGCCGGTATACTATGTCCGCTTCCTACGTTGATCATGATCTCTCGATCCGCCAGCTTCCTACTTCGTTCTAGACCCTGGTTCGAAACACAGATGTGAGCACTAGCTCCCGAGTCTAAGATCCATGAAGCGGAATATACTGTCATAGAACAATTTGTTTCCAAAATGTAATGTTCTTTACCTGAGGTGGCAAGCTTCGGGCAATCGCGCTTCCAATGGCCAAGCTCATTGCAGTGAAGGCACTTGTCCGTCGGCTTGGCGCCTTTGAACACGTTCTTCTTGGCCTTGCCTTTCGAAATTCGTCCTTTGGGCTTAGTGGGCTTGTCCAACTTTTTCTTTGTACTCGACCCTCGAGTCTTAGCATTCGCGACAAGAACAACTTCCTTTCCTTTTACCTTCTTCATCTGAGTCTGTGCTGCCTCAACTGGTTCATTAACCCAGTCAATGTCATCTTGGCCTTGTTCAGATTAAAGTTCACGATGAACGAATTGAAGGAAAGTGGGAGCGACTGAAGTATAAGATCGTTCTGGAGTTCGTTATCCATGATAAAGTCCAGTGCCTCGAGTCTTTCGATCCAATCGATCATCTTGAGCACATGCGCTCCGGTCACTACCCTCAGCCAATTTGCAATGAATAGTTGCTCCGTCAGAGAATAGCGAGCACTCCTGGAATGTCCGCCAAAATCTCCTTCAAATGAAGCAAAATGGCGCCCACTTCCATTTCCGAGTGAGTGCGCTGCAACTCATTGCTCATGGAAAGAAGTATATAGCCCTTGACCTTTGGCTCGTCTATCTGCCATTTGGCATAAGCAGCCCGGTCTTCGTCACTCGCATCAGTCCCTGGGACTTGCGGTACGGGGGAATCGAGGACATAAGTCAGCGACTCCATACCTAGGACTATCCTCAGGTTACGGAGCCAGTCCACGTAGTTTGGTCCCACCAAACAGTTTCTCTCAAGCAGCATAGTAATTATGTTCGTTATCGCAGTAAATAGAAAGAAACGTAAAGCTGCAGAAAATAAAGATCTAATTAGGTTTATCTTATCATTCATCAAGCGCAAACAAGGACTTTTCGTTTCGCTTGACTCCTACTATTTTTCTCGAAAAACTATCCTCCCGAGAAGAGTTTCGGAAACCTCGTTGAAAGTTTCATAGTGGAGTTAATGTCCCCGACTCGACTAGACTCGCCTCAGCCTTTAACGCAATATTTGGCTCATCTAATCTTATCAAAGTCACGTCGAATGAGAACTTATCCAATAAGAGTTTCAACTATCTTAGTCTCAGTTATTGACCCTCACGGCTAACCCTGCTTATTGGGTTTAACTGCCTAAGTGTGACCTATAAACTTATGCTCAAATCGCACAGAATATACCGCTCCTTGCTGCCATATGCTTCGTGGGGGGCGGACTGGTATGACGAGCGGCGTCCAAGACACACCCGAGATGCTAACACTGGGGCGGGATATACGACGCCAACTTACTCGGAACAAATCGCAAAACTCCCCAATGCTAGACATCTCAAGCATGATAGAAGACAGGAATCCAATTCCTTTACCCACTTAGTATTTATCAAACGGGAGAATAAACCATCTCACATAAGAGCACATAAAACATGCATATCATTTCAAAAACCAACACGCACGTAGGTAGTAAATTGACCCTAGGAAAATAAACTACCAGACAACACAAGCGGGTTATTTCTAGCCTATCTCTATTACATGCGTCTTCAAAAGACCTCAAGTCGTCGCACGGGTCTTGAAGTCGTCAAACGTCCTTCGTCACTCGAACGGCCTCAAAGTCACCGGACGCCCACCACCTTGTCACCGCTGGGGGGTTGCCTTCCATCAAATGGGACCTCGTCTTCGTATTTAAGTCTAATCTAATAAAACGGTAAATTACAACACGGGCGGATCATAAGTCCCGAACAACCCGTATGAAACAAATACAACCCGGGGGGGACGTAACCCTTAACAAATGACCCGGAAACCAAATTCCTAAACCCGCAAGTGCGCCTTAAATCACATTCGTAACGAGCACGTTGACAATTACATGATTTTAAAAAGAAACGAAAATTGGGCCTTAAACGGGCCAAGCCCATTAAAAGGCCCGTTAAGGCTTTGAGCATGAAGTCCTAACATAGCTGCCGCGACTCAAATCGCTCAGCTGTCAAAACACGTCGGGGAGCCATGGTGGAGAAGGCCGCCGGTGTGGAGTCCCGGCTGGAGCCGGTGCCGCCACCGCCGGCGACGCCACGCCGCGCAACGCGCGCGTGTTCATCTCGCGGCATAATACTGCCGCGACTACCTCGTCGCCTCAGCCCCTTCGTGCTGAGTCACTGCCTCACCGGGAGAGATCGCCGCCCCAGCGTTCTGGCCGAGCCGGAGTCGCTGTGGCTGTCTTGCACAGCGCGCACCATGCGCGCCATCGCAGTCCGCGGCCAAAGCCGCGGACGATCTCAGCCGGGCCGCCGCACCATGCGGCGGGGCGCTGCCCGGGGATGGCGCCTAATCCACCATGGCTGGCTTCGGACCCAAGGTTCGAGGCTGATTTGGCCTCCTCAAAGCAGCCCGATCCCGCGGCTGTACCGCCGTTACGGCGCACGCAGCCCGCACGCAACGCACGGCTGCACGGATTCCGCCGTCGCGCGGGTCCCTGTCCGGTTTGTGGTTCATCGTCGGTCTGTACCGCACGAGTTGGTGGCCGTGGGTTGGCAAACGACGCATCGGCAGCCCAACGACGGTCGAACCGTGTCGGCTTTTCGATCGTCTCCCACGCGCCTCGTTTCAATTTAAACACGTTATGATTCTGATCACGAGCGCTCGCTCTGATACCACTGTTGGGTTACCCGGTGTCTCCCGGAGACGCCACGTCCCTGGGTACGGTGCGGAACAAAAATTTTCCGGGTTCCCTTATTGCCCTCGTTGCTCGGATCAGAATAGTAACATATAGACATGTAATAGGGCGGGTCAAACCCGTAGAGAATTACCAGTTGAAGCGAGTGGCAGCTCCTCGTCCTTTTCTTCAAGACTTCGTCGATGGTGGTGGATGGCACTAGATCGTCAGGCCGACCTCGCAGTGTACCACAGAATCAGTTCTCTAAAGATGGCTTGAGAGAACCGAGCCGTCGCGTGGGAGAAAAGTGTTTTTTTTTTCGGTGTGTGTTTTGTGCCTTTGTTATGGACAAAATTTTCACTCCAAATTATGAAATAGGGCTGCCCTATTTATACTATGATATTTGGAAATCCCTAGGATATCTCAAAGATATGGTTTTCGATTTTGCTCCTTAAGTGGAGAGATTTTGCCATATCTTTCTCTCCCTTATTTAATTCAAAATTCATATAAGGATACTTACCATAATTAGACAACTAACTTAAATACGAAGTCAAACTAAGTATATGTGAATATGGTATAAAATTCGAAACTTAATCCAAGATTAATTTCGAAATTTTCACCTTAAATAAATAATATTCCAAATACATTATTTCTATATTTATATTTAATTTTCGAAATTAATTCCCAAGGCATAATTCGAAAATTAGCTTAGGGTCCAATTCCAATTTTACCCTCAAGCCTTTTAAGCACCTCGCCAAGCCCAAGTCTCAAAGTTAGTTTCATACGAAGTCCGACTTCGGTCCATTAAACGGCCCGAGGCCCACTAAGGCGCGGCCCAACGGCCCAAGGCCCGTTAAGGCCCAAAACACTTTCTCTCCTTATCAGTACACCTTGATGATCCTTTTTAAGCCCGACTCTCTAGGTTCGACTCAATCGGCAAGGGAGGAATCCAAGAGTCCGGCAGTTACCTAGCCAATCCCGCAGTATCGGACCGTAACCCGATTTGAGTGCGAATTTCGACCCAGTCTTTATTCGAGAACCTTACTATAGATTATAGTACTACGTATAAACCCTTCAGCTGTGTCCCAATCGAGTGAGAGCCATGGTCTATGTCAAACTCACTATACGCGATTCTATGATAAAACGGGGACGAGGCAAATTACCAAACTACCCTCCATGTCTAACATGAGTTAGTTCAATACCTTGGCCAAGGATTTCGTAATTTCCCGTCGCCGTCCTCATAGGACACTTATCTCGATTACTTGCGAGACTGTGAATCCGTACTCGGCCGTCTAATCCCGGCAATCACAAATCGTCATCAAGACCGCATCTGGCCCGCTGACCCATGCAACAGCAAATCGGGTCGAAGGGAACCAGTGACAGTCGAGACATCGAAGTCAACTCCGCCAAAGCCCCTTTCGGTCTAAGGTTCACGTAGACTACTATAGTGTTATCATCGATCATTGACACTCCTTGAGTAATAAGCCATGTTCGACCGTACGACCCGTGAATCAGTGTCCATGAAACGATTCAATCCCTTGATTCGACTCGCATCACAAGTCATGACCTCCGCTTTCAAGGGGGTATCGGCACTCGATAGGTCATCGACAAATAAGCCGTAATCGGTTATCCAGCACCCAACTGGAGCCTATGGCTTACGGACTTTTAATGCTCGAGGTTAAGAGTCCACTTGTGCCTTCCTCTCTCGTACTCATCGAGAACAGTGACTCCACTCGACACATTTGGATTTGTTCATTTATTGCTTTACCGGATGCTTAGTAAAGTACTCTTATATCCAATAAACGAACAACGCCTTTCAATAAACACACAAAAAATATCTTATTACATAAAAGGTCGAATGATAAATAAGCTAATGCCCTATACAATCTAATCCTCGTATAGCATTCGAGGGCATATTCCTAACAGGATAAAGACGGAGAACCACTGAGCATACGGCACATTCTTCGAACATTTATTCTCCTTCTGTCTGATCTGCTCTGCTAGATCATTCCAGATCAGTTGAGCAAAATCGTAGTTCCGCGAGAAGGCGATTCCATGGAAGATTCGAAGAAATTTGCCGTTGCCTTTATCGAAGCCTGCGTGCTATGGCGACAGCACTTGATGATGCCAAGCAGTGTCTTCCGGGGGTGAAGGATGTCGTTGCTCTGAACTTGAGCAAGCTTTGTGAGCGGTGGACGGTATCCCATGTGAAGAAAGTCGCGCACTAGCTCCGCATCAGTTGGAAGGGGGTCGTAATAATGGACACAATATGTCGTCCGGACACCGGAAAGTAGTCAGGTCGAGCTGAAAATTTGTGTCGTGAACGTTGAGGTACATAGCTTTCTCGTAGATGTGGTTGTAGGCTAGATAATGATCCATATGAAAATCAATTAAGAAAAACGAATCATTAGTTCAAGAATTTAAATTGAGTCGAAATTAATTTGAAGAATATATGAATCGACACATAGGTATACGAAAATGAACATTGAAGAGATAATGACATTTCGACAATTGTATGTACGTCATATGGAAGGTTAGTCAAAAGTTCACTAAGTGTTTAATACCACTGTTCACTCCGTCCTTTTTATCATGCGAGAAATGAAATTCTCAATTTAATCTCCTAAGTGCGAATTTCTAATTAAAATCTCCGTTTAATTTTGCGATCGAAAATTTTATTCGCTAAGTTTCGCTACAGTTGAAAGGACTTAGAGAATTTTTCTAAGTGTTTGAACTTAAAACGTGGTACTGTAGGCGAGAAATTTTACGATCGGGAAAAATTTTACGTGTAAATTTACGATCGAGAAAATTGATTTCCGTGTAAATTTACGATCGAGAATTTTTTTCGCGCATTAATAAAGTTTTCGTCGTGAAAGTTATCGAGCGAAAGTATTTCGACTTTAAAATAGTTTTTCGCTGTGAAATTTTACGATCGAGAAAATTGACAGCGAGAAACTTGGTGACTCGCCGTGAAAATTTTCGATCGATAAAAATCATTACTGTGCATATTTGCGATCATAAGTTTTGTGCTCGAAACTTATATTGCACCTATTTGATCTATTTCGTTCAGTAATCTTTTCGCTCGCATAAAAACAAAATTCAATTTCTCGATTGTAATTATTTTTCGATCTATGTTATCTATCTTAACGACTAAGTAAAAAAAATTTTAGCCATCGAAAAACATTCACAATGCAAACAGTAGATCAATTGAAATTCAATTGACATTGTTTGCGAGCGAGAAAGTTCTTCGACGCCTTTAAACGTTTGAAAATCCAGAACTTCAAGAAGCAGATGATCTAAGAAATATACTCCTAGAATGATTGAAAACTCCGAAACTATAGTCGATGCCGAACTTTAACCCAGATTTATACCAAACCAAAGGTCATAAACACTGCAAAATAGCACTCGAGGTTTTTTTTTGGTTTTAATGTCCCATATATATATAAGCGAAAAGGTATGTACATAGTGAGCAGGAGATAAGCTCCGCAATCCAACCAGTAACAGGCTACTGGGTACAAGCACAAACACTACCTACACAAGTCAAACGCACTACCAAGCCACACGCCATAGTCTGCGGATGGCCACCCGATGCAGCTCGTACTTGGCTGGCGTACCACCAATACGCAAGATAACCAATGCAAGAACACTCCCTACCAACCTGTGAGGCGTCGTGATGATCCCCTCCTTCCAACGTCTGTTCCTCGCCTGCCAAATATGATAAACAAGCGAGGCAAGGACATGTCGATAAGCAGCCTGTAAAAGGTGCTTCCCTCGCCACCGGGAGGCCGCCCACTGAATACCAGTGCTCCATTCCTGATAGGGCCAGATCCACCTAATCCGCCGCCGTAAAAGTCGAAGGCACTGCCGTGAGAATGGGCAGTCAAAAAGAGATGTTGGGCCGTCTCAAAGTGCAGCTCATCACAAAGGCAACAAGCCGGAGTTCCCGCCCGCTGAGCAATCCACGGCTTGTCCCTAGTCGAGAGGCGATCCTGCAAACCCAAATAAAGAATGAACTCGTGCCTAGGAACCTTCAAAGGGCCCCCAAACAGTGCAGCCCAGCAAACAGGTGGCCTCCTATGTCTCATCGCGTCCCTAGCCATCGAAGTCATCATATTCCCGTCCGGCGATCCCTTCCACAGCACCCCATCGCGAGGCCCGCGCACAACGTTCGGGAGTAGCACTCGAGTTTTTATATTCTGATCAGACGAGAGTTTATCACTGAATCATGCGACAGTGCAAATGAAGTTAAAAAAAGCATGCAATCGCCTAAAGAATGTCGATTCTACCTTAAAAAGACGAAAATCTGTGAAAGGTTTAAGGTTTTGATAGATTTTGATTTCGTCTTTTTGACAGGAATTTTGCGCGAGAGGAAAATTTTCGACTGTTGAATTTTGCGATTAAGGGTTTATGCGTGTATTTAGGGATTTTCGACTGCAAAACTTACTTTTTCTAATTGGATTGATTGGACGTTTTCAATACTTAGCAAATTCTAAGCCCATTACTGTTTGCGATCGAGAAACTTACGATCGGAAATTTTCATCTGGTATCTATTTAATTTTCGCTCGACAATTTGGAAGCGAAAACTACCATTTGGTCCCAAATCAATTTTCGCTCGAGAAACTGCGATCGAAAACTACAAAATTCGAATGCCGTGCACTCCAAGTAGTGATTAATTCATGAAGTATTTCTCATTGATTCTGCAACACTTAGAGAAAGATCATCAAAATAGTTTGGAGCTCAAGGCATAAATTTTGTAAATGCTCCCCATCAATTGATGCACCTTAATAGATTTATCAAGCAAGTAGATGAATCAATGTAAGTACCAATTATTAAAATTACGCGATTCATCAAAAAATGGCTCAGATACATGATCCCCTATACATGTAACTATAGAGTAGTCCATTTCGATAACTCTCACTAGGTTCACTCTAGCACTCTATTATTTTTAACTTGGGATTTTATATTTATATCACTCAAGTCAACACAAGTAATATTAAGTCAATTTATCTGTGATCGAGGCGCGTTTAATCATTTCACCTAAGCGAAAGATCGTCGATGTGGAATCAAACGGACTTTAAAAGGTTTCAATTTGGCTATGACTAAGAAAGGAAGGAACATTTTGGAAAATGTGGGCTTTTTGTCGTCTTCCATTTCTTCGTCGTTCTTCTCCACCGGCATTTTTATTGTCTATTTTTCATCCTTTTTTATGTTTTCTATTCCCTTTTATGCTCAAGCTGAAGCTCCGCTTCTCCACGAGGCAATAGGAGATTATCGTAGGCGAAGTTCTTCTTGTTGGTTCTCGGGCCGATACCGTGCTCCCCTTCTCTTATTCCCTAGAAAGGTTTCAGAGATTACCGATTTGGAGAAGTCCACAGTTATGGAATTCGAACCCGAGGCTGTGCTCCTCTTCTCGTTTCCCGATATAAGACCGGATTATCGTTGGAGAAGTTCACTTCGAGGTGCTCCTCTTTGCAGTCGTTCTGACGAGCGTACGAGATTATCGACGGAGAAGTTCACAGCAGGATCCATGCCACCTTCTAAGAGTTTGTGATGTATATAGTTGGAAGGTAGGTTCCTTTTGTGGCGACCCTACTTTTCTAATTAGGATTAGTGGCAGATTTTCGCAACGTAAGCCGCAGAAGGCCCGTCTAATAAAAACTTTTTCCTATACGATAATATAATACAACAAAATGTAATTCAACACAGTAGCCTCTATACAAAGGGCATAACCCCAAAATATCAAAAGACCAAACCCTAACGCCGCTCCACAGGTCTTCATCCATGTACCACCGCGCTCTCAAAAGTCCGTGGAGCACCGCCACCAGCCGCCTCAGTCCGGCGCGTATCAGCGCCGGACTCAGTACCTACAACACGTAAACACTGAGCGAATTGCCCAGTAGGTGAATACAATGCATGTATGCAAGTGTGCACTTAATCCCGACCCCAGTATCTCACAACATGATATAATGCACACTCTTTCTTTTCCCCTCATTCCTATTTCACATCACACGACACAGAGCCCTAGTTAGGCTCACACGCGCAATAAATATCCTGGGGTGATCACGTGATCACACCCGAATCCAATGTCATGGGTGGTTAAACCCGTATCCGTAAGTCATGGGCGATAACGCCCGTATCCATATATGCATGGGTGATAACACCCGTATCCCTTCTGGCGGTGTGCACCTCGAACCGACCACGTCCGAGTAGACAGATCGATCACGTCTGTCTTCGCCAGGAATCTTGTGAGCCTAACAGGTCATAAATATCATCAATCTACCCCACTTAACAATACGTCAAGTCATCACCGTTTCAATACGGTGGAAACCATCTCTCAATCTGATGTGAAATGCACATGCTAGGTATATACGTGGTAAAAACACATAAAAACATGATTCGCATGAAATATTCGTAAAACACGTAAATCATATAAATCACGTAAATCATTGAATCACATAAGAGCACATAACCACATATTTGTTTACGCATTGTAGATGGATGATCCACCTACCTGTCCTCCTGCTAAAATTCGTCACGAAATCTGGTGGAATCTCTAAAGATCGATCCTCTGGATAAATATTATTATCAGTATATTTATATATTCTCGAATCTGCTTAAAATAGCTAAGTTTCGAAATTAAATTCGAAGTCTACGGTCAATTCTCGAAAATTCTTAATGACCCGCGAAATTCGTTCGGCCCGCGAAGAGCTTATGGTTCGCGAACCTCGTTTGATTCGCACACCTCATCGGATTCGCGAAGGGTTCACGGTTCGCGAAAGCTTTAGAGCTCGCAAAATTCATTTGGCCCTTGAAACGCGTATGATTCGCATTTTCAGACCCGCGAAATCCCTTTCAGATTCGCGAACTTCGCCTGATTTACGAAGTGCTCCCAGTTCGCGAAAGCCATAAGGCTCGCGAAGTTCGTTGACCCGCGAACCGTACCTTTTGTCCTAATTCGCCAACTCCCATGGCCCGCGTAATACATTACCCGTAAAATAAGTTAATTCGCGGAATGGCCCGTAAAACATTACATTCTAATAATTCGCGAAGCTCAATTCACAAAACTTTTTAAATTCATCCGAATCCCAAAAACAGTAATTCTTCAAAAACTTTAAAAATAAAATCCATATACTATCAATATCATCTTAAAAAATTATACTAGTTCCAGAAAACAGTACACCTTAAATCACCAAGTCCCCGTAGAATCTGCCAAAACTCTAGGGCTCACTATATGTCTCGAAATTAATAGGACTGTTATCCTTAATTACTTGTGAACCTAAAATGAAATTTAGGGTTTTCTATGGCTAAAACCGTCTAAGTTAAGTATTAAGATGTATATGATTATTTCTTTCGGTTTTCGCTTAAGCATAAGTCATGTTCACGTAATTTATTTCTGAGTCAATATCGAAGTTACGTACATCATTTATTCATGTAATACGCACCCACAAGCTGAACTAAGTGTTTCAGGTGTTCTAATCATGATGAATTCGAAACATCCTTATGCTTAACCTATGATTTTATACAAACATACACTTGGAAACGTATTGAGCATGTTAAGCACGAAAACCCTTACATACCTTATGACTACTTGTGGTCTTGATGTTGTTTGAAGGTCTCGATATTCCTTGAGTTCTAGTGGAATGCTTAGTGTAGGTGTTTATCTTTAGATATACATGGTAATTCTTGGGACTTGGAATTGATTAGACAATGTGAGCTTTACCTTAATCCTAAGAAATCCAATCGTACTTGGGCCTAAGAATACTCAAATTTGGGCCTAAGCTTTCGAATATTAAATGTAGCCCAACAAAATTTTCCTAATTGCGTTAATTATATTTAATTCTTTGATAAGTTTCGGAATAATTTCGAAGTTATCAAAATTCATATTGCGAAATTTTAAAATTCGTGATCCTATTTTCTATTCTGAAAATAGTTATACAAATGATTATTGCAAAATCCGTATTAAAATTCACGGGTATTACATCCTCCCCCCTTAAAAGAATTTCGTCCCCGAAATTATGCCGGCTGGAATAACTCGGGAAACGAATTCTCATATCGTCCTCATGCTCCCAAGTGGCTTCCTCAATTGATTGATTCCGCCACAATGCCTTAACTAACGGAATAGTTTTATTCCGTAATCTGGAGTCATGTTGGGAGAGGTCCTGGGTTCGAACCTCCACCCTGTGACATTTCTCCAGGCCTGCCCACATGGGCCCAGACATGTGCTATTGACCTGGTCGGCCCGTTTAGCAGGTAGTGGGCCGGCCCCGGGGTTTCACCATCGGCTTTCCCCGGTTACCTAAAAAAAAGTTTTATTCTGTAATCGTTTCATCTCATACATCAAAATCTCTACAGGCTTCTCTTCGTAACTAAAGTCAGGCTTGAGCTGCTGATAAAGAAGCTCGTTCTAGATCACATGACTCGGGTCCGCGACGTACTTTCGTAATGTTGATACGTGAAATACGTCGTGAACTTGCGATAGAGAAGTCGGCAGTTTCAATTGATACGCGACCTCGCCGACTCGTTTAAAAATCCTAAAAGGGCCTATATATCTGGGAATCAGCTTGCCCTTCTTTCCAAAGCGTTTCACTCCTTTCATCGGGGAAATCTTTAGAAATACTTGGTCGTCCACTACAAACTCTAAAGGTCGACGTCTGTGATCTGCGTAGCTTTTCTGTCGACTTTGAGCAGTTTGCATCCTTTCCCGAATTTTCGTCACAGCTTCGGTCATTTCTCGAATCATATCTGGTCCTAATAGAGCTCGTTCACCGATTTCGTCCCAATGGACTGGGGACTGGCACTTGCGCCCGTATAATGCCTCGTATGGCGCCATTCCGATGGTAGTGTGGAAACTGTTATTGTAGGAAAACTCGATCAGCGGTAGATACTTGCTCCAGTTTCCCTTGAAATCTAACACGCAGGCTCGTAACATATGCTCAAGGGTTTGGATTGTTCGTTCAGACTATCCGTCGGTCTGGGGATGATATGCAGTACTGAACGAGAGCTTAGTTCCCATTGCTTTCTGTAAACTTTGCCAAAAGTTCGATAGAAATCTCGAATCTCGATCCGAATGATATGAATTTCGATCGAAAACCTTCGTTGAGAGCTCGAGAGAGAATTTCATCTAGTGTGAGAAGATTTCTTGTGTTTCTCTCTCTAAAAATTGAATTGCAAGCCTTTCGGATCAATTTTCTAAAATCTTCTTATTAAGCATAATGTTTGTACAACTATTTATACCAAACATACTTGGTATAAATAACATGTAAGTCCTAAACTAAGGACAAATACAATAAACGCCCCTAATTACAAGAACGGCTAATTAAATCAAAGCACAATTAAAATAGTATTCTAGACCTCTTTTGAGTATCGGGGGACGGTTGTCGTTTCCAATTGAGTAGGCCGAATGAGGAGGATACAGTTAGTTGGATTGCATCCCCTAATGGAAAATTCTATACCTCCTCGGCTAGGGACAGTCTCCGGATTCGGCGTCCTAAGGTTCCTTGGTATACGCTTTTTGGTGGTCCGTTCGCCATTCCCAGACATGAAATCATGCTCTGGATGGCGATTCGAGACAGACTTGCGACGAGGGATAAATCGTGGGTCGCGGAGAAAGCGGGAACCTCTACTTGCTTACTTTGCGACTTGCAAGAGGTGGAGACCACAAGGCACCTGTTCTTCGAATGCCCTTACTCCAGACGTTGCCTACGCTTACTTCGAAGAAGCTGCACTTTGATTGGCCGGTTCGGGACTGGTGCGCTGGCCTTCGATGGGCGGCTCGACGATGGCGGGGCAGACACTTAGCTAGATTGGGTCCCCGGCATGCGCTGGCCTCGTTGGTGTATCACTTATGGATGGTCCCCAACAGGAGATGGGAGGCAGCACCAGCCACACCTGCTTATTGCAGATATCGAGACGTTGCTATGCCTGCGACTTTCCACTATTCCCACCAAATATGCGCTTCTTGCGCTCTTTGACGGATGTGGCACATCGCTTGTAGTGTACCTCTTGCCCTTACAATTCTTTGTTCCCTTTGATTTCTTTTGTCAGGGTTGAGGCTGGAATGGACCTTGTGGCGGCATGATGGACAACATGGCAACAAGGCACTCCCAACCAGCAACTTGCGGAGAACTGGGGGGGGGGGATGCCAGTAGGGGCCCGGGGGTCGACAAGTACAACGACGCTGCATTCCTTTCTGGCTTCTACGGATGACTGAGTCACTCCTTACCCTCGCTCCTTCTCTTCTTCTCTTTTCTTGCTCTCTCTTTGCTCTTTTTGCTTGGGTGCAGGGTGCATTTCCGTGTGTTTTGGCGGACTTTGCGTGGAAGTGCTGAGCTGACTTTTGCTAGACGTGTTGCGCACCATGGCGTGGGTTTGGTCAGGTTGACTTCAACTGGTTGTGCCAGCCTGCCTCTACTTCTTGCCCCCCCCCCATGGAAAACAGGGGTCGGCGCAAGTGCGCATCCCTCTCCGACCAGCCTGGCGGATGCAAAGTTTTGCATTTCCTTTTTTCTTGTTGCCAATCCTGCGCGATTTTTGGCTTCTTGAGTGCTTTGGTGCTCGTGGCACCTGGCTTGGCTTCCCTGCTGGCACTGCATCTGGTGTCAGGAACTGTCGATGGAAGTGGTTTTGGACTCCTACTTTGCCTTTGTCTTGAATGTAATTTCGTTTTGTTGGCTTGGGTCTTGTTGGGACCTGTAGGTTGTCTGGGTTACCTAGTGTAGGTGCTGTCTGGTCGGTTGTTTCATTACCGCTTGGTGCGTCATGAGCGATATCATGTACGCTGTATTGTACCCCTGTTTTTCCTTTATTTTAGTGACACTTTCCAAAAAAAAGTTAGTAGCGTTTTATATTAAAGCAGTCGAGAATTATTTTCGATTCAATCTTTAGAGTTTGATCGAGAATAATTGCGTCGAGATAAAATGTATTGATTATTGTTCTCGCGCGAGAAAGTCTATGTCAGCGAAAAATTTTACGAGCGAAAAAAATGTTCGAAATCTTTCGGTCGAGAAAAATCTCATTATCGTGAATTTATTTCGATCGCAAAGAAATAATACGTTTAGTAAGTTTCTCGCTATGTCAAAATAAATTCATTGACTGGAAAAGTTTCTCGGACGCAAATGATTCTCGCTTAGTCAAACTTTGAAAGTCTGACCGAAAATGTTTTTCGACGGAAAGTATTGCGCGCGCAAAGGTTAAATTGTTCTTCGTTGAAAAAGATTTTCGCCTAGTAATGCTCGAGAAATTTTTCTACTAAAGTGGTTCTTGGTAAAGACGACTTTAAGTCTGACTTTGTATTCTGATCGAGAAAAATTCTCGCACAGAGTTTTTCAATAGAGAAATTAACCTGATCGAAGAACCTAGCGAGAAAAATTAAGATGATCGCAAAAAATCACATAATACAATTAACACTGATTCAAGCAAAAATGATGATTAGACCGTGAAATTACAAGTATCTGCTCGAAATCAACTACTGACTACGCACGAACAGGCAATTAAGCAATTAAACACGTCATGCAGCAAAATATATTCGAATTTGAGCAAAATCAGTATGTGTTCAAACGGTTCTTTTGGAAGTTCAATCAGCTACCAATCAATGTACGTGTTCAAACTGTTCTTCGATCAAATCAAATCTGCTAAATTGAAGTTCAAACAACTACCAATCTAATCCAATCAATGTATATCACAAAAATGAGCACAAAAACATCAAATTCAAACTAATTAAGCACAGAATTCAGCTATTAGATCGAAATTGAAATTCGCGCCAAACTGTTCTTCGATGGAACAGTACCAGAATTCAAATTTCGATCCAATTCTAACAATTTTCGATTCAAAACAGAACGAATCTGCTCTGATACCAATTGTTAGGTCCTAATTTATCAACTCTACGATCCTAGGCATGAATCCTAATGTTATCGATTAGAATTATTGAAAATTGAATTTCGATCGAAACCTTCTTTGAGAGCTCGAGAGAGAATTTTGCTTAGAGTGAGAAGATTTCTTGTGTTTCTCTCTCTAGAAATCGAATTGCAAGCTTTAGGATCAATTTCTAAAATCTTCTCATTAAGCACAATGTTTGTACATCTATTTATACCAAACATACTTGGTATAAATAACATGCTAAGTCCTAAACTAAGGACAAATACAATAAAAGCCCCTAATTACAAGGACAGCTAATTAAATCAAAGCACAACTAAAACTGATATTCTACAACTATTAATAGCGTTTTGCACAATTCGATCGTCAGCTGGACATATCTCGCTATTACCAGATCTGGCTGAGGATACATCTTTAGCTCACCTCAGAGATTTATTAGGTGGTGGCAATGGAATCAGAACTCGAAGCGAAGGTCAGTGACAGCCTCTTTTAGTTCATCTTGTTATCGAACAACGGTCGCCCATTTTTTTAATTTTTTTTTTCACTGGCGTCGGTGCTCCCGGCATCCGCGACCAACGGTCGCCCATTGTCAATTACAACAGTCGCCAAAAGCGGCAACTGTACTAGTGGCTAGAAAAACCACCATCCGATTTGAGTGTGTGAAGCTCACAAGGAAACAAGAGTGAAGCGTGCCTTTCGCGAAGGGAGGATTGAGATCCAGCTGACATTCGGGAGCGAGCTGTTTCCAGTCGGAGAATAGGAATTCTCAGGGAACGACGTGGAACGAAACTCGGCGTTAGGCACCCTAGCTGTGGAGTTCATCTTGGTCTTGGTTGTGTAAGGGCGATCGGTCACTTCTGTAACCAACTACGGTAATATATGATTGATCAAACTCTTGAGGAGCAAACCTCAAGGAGAGGACTAAACCCCACTTAGGGATATAACCTCTATAAATCCAGGTGTCATTTACTTTTCTGTCCACTTGCACTCACACGGATCCACTCGACCAACAGTTAAGGGAATAACCATCAGAACATCTTAATTCCGCTGTTCTCATTTTAAAATATACTTTTCATCAAAGCAGCAAAAAGTTTTTAGTAGCCTAATTCAACCCCCCCTTAGGTACATATTTTACTTCAACTATGCTATCAGATAGCATGAAAAGATGAACACGGGCTTAAATCGCAGATATTACACCAGATAAACCCTTAGAAAGGTCTAAATCTCTGCGAAATAGCGTTTGGTTTTCAGACAGTAAACACAGACGAAAATTCTAACACAGAATCGTGCAAAAAATTTCATAATGTGGATGCAAGTTAAGGCAAACTAAGATTAATCACACTCAAATACCAAGTAGTTGTCGAATCTTAAAAAGAGGATTTTGTGTGGAAAACTAAAGATTTTGTCGACACTGTTTCCTTTTCGATCGAGGGTTTTGCGTGGGATATAGTTTTTTGATTGCAAAAAGCGAATTATTTTAATGGGCTGACAAGACGTATTGGGTTCTAAGATTGGACAGGCCCATTTAAATTTTTCGCTCGAGAAACTGAGTGTGAAATAACATTTTGCACCTAGTTTTCGATGATAAGTTTTCTATTGTTATCAGATTAGCCCCTAAATCAATGAAATCACATTATAATGCTCCCCTTCTGATTCAAAATAAACGCAATTAACTCCCTGAAAGTCTGAATAGTGACATTTGGCTCCATGGACGATTTTTGAAAAATCTGTATTACTAAGAGCAAAATGTCAAAGATATTAGAGTTAATCAATAATTATTTTAATCAAGCTCCCCCTGAATTATTTGGCGTGTGAAACTAGCTCCATGTCTTAACGATTCGTGACGTTCCACTCTTTTGTTGTGTTCGAAAAGTTCTGAAACACCTAGAGATAACGTCAAAAAATATTTGGAGCTAATGCAAGAATTTTTTATCTGCTCCCTCTCATGCGCTTAAATTGATTTATCATGCAAACATATAAAACCAATTCAAGTCATGAACATATAAAACGCAATTTATTCAATTTAGCATGGATACATGGTCCCCAAAACATGTATGCAGAATTTTGCGTGAGGGCATGAGCAACAAAAATATTCGCATTTAAACAATTCAATACCAGTGCAAACTAATTATGCCTATTATCATATTATCTAAATATGAAAAATAAGAAAAATAATAAAGAAGGTCAAGAATAAGATTAAAAAATATCCTATTATTCTTATTATCATATTTATTATTATATATTTGTTTATTATTAATTTTTTATTTTTTATTTTCTTATATATATATATACTAATATTATTAATAGCATGGGGTCTGATTATTTTGCTTCGATTGATATCACGCATAAAAATTTCACGGACACATGGAAAGATAATATGCCGTCAAGTCAAGTCGTCAAACTAAAGTCATAAGTTCATAGTATGATCTATTTCGACAATTCTCACTGGGTTCGCTCTAACGCTCAATTTTTTTATCTTGAGATTTTTATATTTATATCACTCAAGTGAACACAAGCAGTCAATTTACCTGTGATCGAGTCGCTTTTAATCATTTCACCGAGCGAGAGACCGTCGTTTTTGGAATCAAAGGGACTTTAAAGGATTTTAATTTGGGCTCTGACTTAGAAGGGAAGGAGTATTTGGGGAAATGTGAACATAAATTCTTCATCTTCCTTTTTCGTAGTCATTCTTCTCACCGGCATTTTGTTTTTGATTACGCGTTTCATCCTTTATTGTTATTTCTTCTACACTTGCTCAAGCTGAAGCTCCGCTTCTCTTCGAGGCTGAGAGATTATCAAAGGCGAAGTTCTTCTTGTTGGTTCTCGGGTCGATACCGTGCTCCTCTTCTCTTAATCCCTAAGGAGGTTTCAGAGATTATCTACTTTGGAGAAGTTCATAGTTGTGAAATTCGTACCCAATGCCGTGCTCCTCTTCTCGTTCCCGATATAAGGTCGGATTATTGTTGGAGAAGTTCACTTCATGGTGCTCCTCTTTCCAGCCGTTCTGACGAGTGTACGAGATTATCGAAGGAGAAGTTCACAGCAAGATCCATTCCCTCTTCTTATACTTTCGGAAAGATTACAATAATTGGGAGGGCACGTTCTTTTGGACCGTGTTTTGTGCGTTGAGCATTCCTCGTGTGCGTTTTCCACCTTCTTTCTTCATTTTCTTTTTCTTTTCAGCTTTTTCTCCCCATCCTTTTCTTGTTTGAACATCCCTCCAATAATTATGGAATACGACTGCAGGCTTAAATGGGTTTCAAATGAAGAAAATAGATTCGGAGAAGGCTCAGAGCGATGACTAGAGGCAATTATGAAGGATTGAAACTTTCTATTTGGCCGAGTGAGGAATTCCCTTAGTGCCCTAATCATTTTCAAAAATGATCTAACACAAGGCGAGTATGAGGACAAGAATTACAAGTTAAGACAAGCAATCGATGTGTGACTCGCTCAAGGATAAATCCTTTTGAAAAAATAAGAGGCTCAAATTCTCACTTATATAAAGTGGCTTTGTGTCTAGTGAATCAAACTAGTGATCTTTAGACACAAGAATGCGAGTAGACAGACAAAATTAAGCAATTAGCTAGTCACATGTCGGGGAAAGTTATTGGTGATTAGATCAAAGCAACCTCTAGGTATCTTCATCCCCCTAATATTGTATATGTATAATATTTTTGTATTTTTATTTTGATATAGGTATTATATATACAAAGAATATTCATGCAAGATATAGAAAATTCAGAAAGCACATAGACTAGAGCATCGGAGAGCACATAAGATAAGATAAGGCATATGTCACAGGAGATTCAACATGCCTAATTTACCAACAAAGAATTGGGATTGTTTTTCATCCAATGCCTTGGTGAAAATGTCGGCTAGTTGATACCCCGTGTTTACGAAATACATGTCTATCGTGCATTTTTCTACGTGATCTTTAATAAAATGATATCTTATGTCTATGTGTTTTGTGCGTGAATGGTGGACAGGATTGCATGTTATGACTGTGGCACTTTGACTATCAATATATATGGGTATATTATATAAATTGTACCCATAATTGCGAAGTTGAGTTCTCATCCACAGCATTTGCAAATAGCAGCTGGCAGCCGCGACGTATTCTGCCTCATCCGTCGATGTTGATACACAATTCTACTTCTTGAATGACCAGCAGACCAGCTTTTCGCCTAGAAATTGAGCGCCGCCGATGTGCTTTTTCTGTCCATTCGGCAACCTGCATAATCAGCGTTGGTATAGCCAATTAATTTGAAATTCGTAGTTGAGGGTACCACAGTCCTAAGGTAGAAGTGCCCTTGAGGTACCGCAAAATCCGCTTGACCGCGATCATATGAGATTCCTTGGGATCTGCTTGGAAACGGGGGCAGAGACAAGTGGCAAAATGATATCCGGCCGACTGGAAATGAGGTAGAGGAGAGATCCGATGATGCTACAGTAGAGTGTGATATCGACTGCCTTTCCTAATGGATAAGCATCCAACTTACAACTCGTTGCCATGGGAGTGCTGAGAGGCTTACTTTGATCTAGATGGAATTTCTTCAAGATGTCCTTGATGTACATTGTCTGACTGATGAAAATTCCATCTTCGAGCTTCCTGGCCTGATGTCCTAAGAAAAATTGCATCTCTCCCATGTGGCTCATTTCATGTTAGCGTAGTCTAATTGGTACGAATCTAACATGGTCAATAATGTGGAATTTAGGGAAGTTACCTCCTGAGATGATGTGGATGCTTATCGTCTGTCCTGTTTGAAGGATCGGCATCGGAATCTTCGTCTAGGCGAGCCATTAGCGCAAGATTCTCCTCTTCAGAAGTCGATGTGTCCTCGAGCCAGTGGTCTTGTTCTACCATGAGAGCTACTCCAGCTTCTTTCTACTTAGGGAGTTGAAGTTTCTTGGAGTAGCAGTTGGCATCTCTCTTCCTCGAGAAGTGCATTCACGGGCGAAGTGGCCAGGCTTGCCGCAGTTAAAGCATTTGTTTGGCACTTTGACGATTTTAACTTCGGATGTCGCGGGAACGCGTTCCTTACTCTTTGAGCTAGAAGTCCGAAGTCTGTTGGCTGATGATGGTGACTTCTTTTTGAAGTACTGATTTCTCATCACTTTTCCAATCAAAGCCAGTTGCTTTCCCAGCGCTTTGATATTTGGTTCGACGTCGGAGTCTGACCCATCTTCCTACTCTGAAGGGGTGAGAGGCCTAACGGTCTTTTCTTTGCAGGATCTTAAGCTCCGCTTCTCTGAAACTAAGGCAACTGAGTTTTCAATTTGTTTACCCTTCTGCTCCTTCTTCATCTCCCTGACATCTTCCTCGTGCTGTGCGAGATTATAAAAAATGGCATGAATATCCAATTCCTCTATTGTTTTGTCTGATTTGAGTGATATCTTTTTTCTTTAAGAAGGCTGAGAAGATAGAAATCGAATGTTTGTTTCCATATTCATCTCGGTGATTTTTATCTTTCTCATCTCGTTGAGAAGAGTGAGATATCTCTGGTAAAGATCATGTAGGCACTCCTCTGGTTTAGCCTTGAAAGTGTCATATGCTGTGAGAATGTTGGCTTTCTTCTCTTTGACTCCAACTTCAGTTCTTTGCATTATGCGATAGAGCTCATCCCACATTCCTATAGGGATACTGTCTATATGCATGTAGATGTCGTTGGGGATGCCTTGCATGAGCCAAGATTTGCACCCAAGATCAGCTTTTGCTCTTAACCTTTCTGCATCATTGTACTCACTAGGAGTTTTAAGTCTTCGAACCGCAGGTAGAGGTGGATTATTCGTAGTATTGGCTAGTTATTCAACCCAAAATGTAGTTGGGCCTTTTTCGAGAGAAGCAAGAAGGTTCTCGGCTTGGTCTTTGAGTTCTAAGAAGTTGATTGAGGAAACAACTGCGCCATACGGCGTATTCGCCGCGTTTCAAGATTGGTGGACGGTTGTCATTTCGAAGTGTATAAGCATCCATTGTTGTTGAGTTGAAATTTCTTGGATCTTCATAGATTGTTTTGAAGATATGAGATGATATGGTGTGCTTCACAAGTGACAAATCAGTTAGTAGCGTTTGATTTGAAAGCAATGGAGAATTACTTTTTATTCAACCTTTAAAGTTTGATAAAAAAAATAATTTCTTCGAAATCGGGTAGTTACTATTTTCGTGCGTAATGTGGTAGCGAAAAAATTTTCGAGCAAAAAAAATTTTCGACAAGAATGTAATTTTGCGATGAGCAACTGTTTAAACAGTCAACTCCATCGAAAATTATTTTCCGTGAAGTTTTGCGATCGAAAATTTTTGTTGTCGAATAATTTTGTTGACCAAAATTCAGAATGTATACTTTTTCAAGATCTTGACTCGAAAAGTTGACTAAGTTTTTCGAGTGTTCATTTCAATTTAAGGAAGAAGTTCTCGCTAGAATTTCGATCGAAATAATTTTGAATGAAGGAGGCACGTGGCGTTGTTACAGCATATCGGACAAGTACCCAGATCGTAAACAACCTGCAATACTAACTGCCACGCAAGGTGTGGCGACCCTGACTTTCTAATACTAATTAGCGGCGGATTTCCGCAACGCAAGCCGCGGAAAGCCCGATTTACCAAAAACTTTTCCTAAAGTAAATATATTACGACGAGACGTAGCCTACATCGTCTTAATTATACAAAGGCCGAAACCCCAAAATATGTCCCTATCAAAACATATCCTAACATCGCTCCATAGGTCGTCATCCATGTACAGCCTTGCCGTCAAAAGACCCTGGAGTACCGCCGTCAGCCCGCCTTAGTCGTGACGTTTCTCAACGTCCGACTCTATCGTACCTACAACACATAAAACGTGGAATGAGCTTATAAAGCTCAACGTCCGCGCCAATGCTTCCTAATCGTGTCATATAATTCGTGTCTTGAAATTCAGGTCGTGTATTCATGTCATGAAATTCGTGTCTTGTCTTATCTTGTAGTTCATGTCTTGTCTTATCTTGTAGTTCGTGTCTTGTCTTGTAGGGCCCTTGGCTTATCTTGCTATGCACCATCATGGAGCTCAAATCCACTAGGGATAAATAAATATATAAAACCGGCAATACCCACTCATGGGAGGCTAACCCTAAAGCGCCTTTTCTGTTCCAAGGTGGTTTCATACGCCATGCGGACGCTTCACATTGGAAGATCTACTACGAGGATGCTAACACCAATTATACCCTTGGTGTTGCATGTCTCCTCAAATTGCATCTTCCAGGTCGCAATTTTCCGCTACATGCATGCCCTTGTCTTGAGACATGTCATGTCACATGCATGCCCTTGTCTTGAGACATGTCATGTCGTGAAATTGGTGACATAAAATCACCATGGTAGCATAGAAGAGCCATTAATGCAAACATTTATCGTGTACCAGAAATCATGCGTTACATATACTCGAGTCTTGTAGCTTTCGTGGGACTCATGTATGCTCGTGAAAATGCGTATGTGAATAATGCCGAAGTGCTTATCATGCCACTTCATATAACAATTAATTCAAATAAATAAATCACATAGGATTCACGTAAAGTCATAGAAGCATATAATCATGTCATTCAAGCACGTAACCATGTAATTCATGCACATATAAATTTATGTGTTGTAGATGGGATCTCCACTTACCTGGTATCCTTAGCTATATTGTATGGTTAAATCGCTAACCTTCGACCCTAATTATAGAAACATATAAAATTAGGGTTTGTTAATCTAATTACAGTTTTACTAAAGTGTCTTAATTTGAAAACCCTAGTTTCGACTTTTATGGGTTAGACATGAATCTCGAGCTTTAACTCGAGTTTGATTGTGGTATTTCATTGAACATAAATCTTAAAGTAGTAAGTATAATAGGATTTCGAGATTAGGCAACACAAAATTTTGAAGTAAATGTCGACTTAAATCTCGACATGATAATATAGTATACAACCTTTACAAGTTAATCTCGAGGGAAATCTCGACATGATTATTGTGGGATTTCGATACGAATGTTGAGTTTGATCTCGAGATTCTCTGTCAAATCTTGATATTAATGCTAACCTTGATTTCGACATAAATCCTGAAATGGATCTCCTCGTAGTATTTATACGAGTTCGGTATTAGACAATGCATAAGGGAGTTCGAGACATGTGTCGATATTATTAACAAAATGTCGAGATGTATTTAATAGTAAGATTTCGACATTGTAAACAAAGATCTCGAGATGTATTTCGAGATCCTATATAAATTTCGAAGTCAGTTCTAAAGAATGATTTCGAGCTTCACTTTGAATTTTGTCTCGAATTTTTGTTTCGAAAATCTCGTCACACTTGATTTCGAAATTCCTCCTACACACTTATACAGTTTCGATAAACATTAATTGGAATATCATATCTCATAAAACATCTTTTTGTACAAAATTCATCTAACCCTCGATTAAAAGGCATTTTCTCAAGAACACTATAAATATTAGATGAACTTAAAATCTTTAAGGCACGTTAAATTTTCGAAAATCAAAATCTTGTTCACAGCATAAGTTTATGCAGATTTTGATGTTGTTAAATACCCTAACATGCTAAAATTGAACGAAATATAAAGTCAGGGTAAGAAGTTATACCTTCTCCTAAGCCTTCCAGTTGCTTACTATCTTGTTACCTCCCCGTTCTTAATTAAGTTTGTCAAAGGTGTGTAGAATGAATTTTGTTTCCTTCGTTGCTCAGTTCTTATCTATGCTTTGCGTGCGATAATGAATAAATGACGTCGACATCTTTGTTTCATTCTTATCTCATCCTAAGTTTCGAATTGCTAAGTTTCGAATTGCTAAGAATACCCTAGAATTCAAGATCCCAATGTTTCGACATTTTATTGCTCGACATTTAGTTATTTCGAGATTCTCTAATATCGACCTTCATACTATTTAAATTTCGAAGCTGATTCATAGTTGAATCTCGAGACTTAAAGGATTTCGAGATCCATTGTTTCGTTATCCTAATGCATAGAAAACTTTCTCTTAGTTCTTTCGAAATTGTTGGTCTCTCTTTCGATATTCCTAATCTCGGCATCTTTATTTCTAATATATCGAGGTTCTCATATTGAGAGACACCTTCATCTCGGCATCCCCATTTTCTAAAATTGTTCTTTCGATATTTGAATATATCGAGATTTAAAGGTCCCGCTATTCTAATGTTTCTAGATTCACTTTGAGATTTATACTGAATTTCGAAATCAATATCAAAGCTAGATTTCGACATTCTTCTATTCTCAACTCACCATTCTTTAGCTTTGACATCTTAATTTCGAAAGCATGCCTAGAACCCTAATATCAATAACTAACCTAATTTCAATTAATTTCTCTACTTGGTTAGTAACCCTAATAGCACCCAATTTGAAATCATGTTGACACATAAAATCGTAAAAGACGTCTCATACAGTCACGTAAGTCATATAATATGTATGCATATTTATTGGTGAAAGTTTAATTTCACATAGCTTAACTGAATTTAACTATGGTACCCGAAATAGAGAACAATTTTTGTATTTATTTTCTTGTAGTCCAGAACTCCTTATTTAATTTGTCTGGAAACACCGCAATTAGGACGTCATGCCATTAATTATATTATGAATCCAGTAATTAGATTTTACGGGTATTACATCCTTCCCCCCTTAAAAAGAATTTCGCCCCCGAAATTCCATCAGTTGGAATAATTTAGTGTAACGATCGGTGGGGAATTTGAAATAATCTTCGAAGACAGTAGAAAATATGACGGAGAATTCTGAACCAAGCGTGAATATTTGGAATCAATAGTTTTGTAAAACTTGTTCGGGTATGGAAAATCTTACGTATTATTCCGAAACAAGTAAGATCCTTGTATTGATCTTTTCTTGTCTATGAACTTATCGTAGAAAATAATTATAATTTTGACTTCGTATTACTTGCATTCAAAAATTTCGATTGTCCTAGGATCACAATCGAATAATAAGTACGGAAGGTCATAAACAACAAGATTATCATAAATCAAGAAATTCAACGAAACTGTATTCCCTGTCTTGTTTTATCTTACCCTTGTCGTTTTTCCGTCATGCAAGGTTTCATCGGCAATTTCTATAAACTCCTAATGTGCTAATTGTAGGGTACGTCCTTGTCTTGAATCTTAACAGCTTATGATGGAAAATCTTATGACTAGTCATAGTCTTCTCTTCCTCTATAAAAGATCTGCCTAACCTCCATTCCTAAAAGTCTGGGAATGATTGTGGTAACAAGGGTTCAAGAAAAAGAACATTCCCTTGAAGAAAATGAAGGGACACGAGTTTATAAAAGTTAGAGTAGAGTTTCTCTTGTCGTCTTGGATTTTGACAACGAATTCTTGGTAGAACACGTATAACATTCACCTAAGTTGGTCGGACATGTATCGCCTGGAGGTTGAGTTAACGAGAATAGCTACAATTCTAATTCAGACAAGAATTATTAATCATGAACATTCACCACACTTTCGCTGCGCCACTCTGATGCGAAGCATGTATAATTTGCAGAAGGAATAGAAAGATCGAGATATACGATTATACTGTGGCATGGTAGGATTTAGACTTATTAGGCCAAAAGAAATGAAATGTAACTTCATCGTCATATTCGAGAACGAAGAGTATTCAAAGAAAAGAATTACAACTTTGATCGTGAATCGATCAGAAAATATTTTTGAAATATTGTCGAAACATACATTGGCGTCTTTGGGAGCTATTGGCATTATTTCAGCTAAGACTAAGGAAATTTCTCTGCTTAACCATTTATGCGAAAAGATTCGCAACTTGTCCTAAGAAGTTACTGAGGTTTTTACTTAGATGTTTAGAGATTCTATTTAGCTGATCCTGCCCGCAAGACGGGTATTTCTCTTCTCAGGAAATTGAAGCTTACGATCTTTCCTAGAGAAATCAGATATGTCTTCATATTTTGAAAGTCTATCTGTCAAGATCATAGTTTTCATCGATACCCAAGCCGCCATTCTATGGAAATAGTGGAGTATCTTTCCAACACTTAACTATTTCGTGTTGGACCTCCATGTGGCAGGTTAGTACATCATATTTGAATGGTCAGAAGGTATTTCCACCTTCGGTACGCGATATTGGCGACACATTTAAATGTGTGGCTCAGTTTCCTAGAATTAACCATCATAGTATAGGTACATTATAAATCGTGAACTTACCGATCATTTCCGTAGGAGGAAATTCTGTTTCTTCTAGATTTAGGTTGGACATTCGTGGAGGAACTCGGGAGGGTTGTGTCGATGTTTGGTCTGGTTCCAATGATATCTGCATCTGACAGATTTTGCGAAATGTCCCCGCCTTCCACATTTAAAACAGTTGGCATCTTGTGAGTAGCAAATGCCTCTGTGTTGTCGTCCACACTGTTGACATCGAGGGATGGGGTTCGGAACATGAGCATGAAAAGTAGCATCCATCGGGTTTGGCCTTGATTGGCGAAGTTGGGGCCCTTGATGAGTTATCTGGACATTGTGGGGATTCTTAAAATATAAGGGCTTTCTAGTAGTTTCCGGTTCTGGCCTATTCTCCATCTTTCGCTTTCCTTTCTGATTTTAGAACATCCGGGTTTCTTCACTAATAGGGTTAGCAATATTTGCAGGTAAAAATCTACGGGGTTCGGATGATCTTTGTTAATTGATAAGCTTATAGACCAAGTTCTTGAGTTCACCAACTTGATCTTTAAAAGTTCACTGATCTGACCCGATTGCCATTGGATCAGTTCAGGATGTGAGAGTGCTGAGTCTCGTTCGTTCATAGGGGACTTAGGTGTAACCCCACGACTTGACTCACCAACGCATTCCCTAAGTTCGCTAGTCATTCTACAATTCATTCAAAAAAATAGGCACGTTATTGTAAGCATGTAATCATATAAAACGCAAAAACTTACAGGCAAGGCTGATCCTCCAGACTTTTGAGTGGCCGTACATGGACAGTCTACAGAACCTATATCCTAAGCTCTGATACCACCTGTGGCGACCCTGACTTTCTAATACTAATTAGCAGCGGATTTCCGCAACGCAAGCCGCGGAAAGCCCGATTTACCAAAAACTTTTCCTAAAGTAAATATATTACGACGAGACGTAGCCTACATCGTCTTAATTATACAAAGGCCGAAATCCCAAAATATGTCCCTATCAAAACATATCCTAACATCGCTCCACAGGTCGTCATCCATGTACAGCCTTGCCCTCAAAAGACCCTAGAGTACCGCCGTCAGCCCGCCTTAGTCGTGACGTTTCTCAACGTCCGACTCTATCGTACCTACAACACATAAAACGTAGAATGAGCTTATAAAGCTCAGTAAGTGGAAACCATGCAATGCACGTGTCTTAATACGCAAAGGCATCCGCGCCAATGCTTCCTAATCGTGTCATATAATTCGTGTCTTGAAATTCATGTCGTGTATTCATGTCATGAAATTCGTGTCTTGTCTTATCTTGTAGTTCATGTCTTGTCTTATCTTGTAGTTCGTGTCTTGTCTTGTAGGGCCCTTGGCTTATCTTGCTATGCACCATCATGGAGCTCAAATCCACTAGGGATAAATAAATATATAAAACTGGCAATACCCACTCATGGGAGGCTAACCCTAAAGCGCCTTTTCTGTCCCAAGGTGGTTTCATACGCCATGCGGACGCTTCACATTGGAAGATCTACTACGAGGATGCTAACACCAATTATACCTTGGTGTTGCATGTCTCCTCAAATTGCATCTTCCAGGTCGCAACTTTCCGCTACATGCATGCCCTTGTCTTGAGACATGTCATGTCACATGCATGCCCTTGTCTTGATACATGTCATGTCGTGAAATTGGTGACATAAAATCACCATGGTAGCATAGAAGAGCCATTAATTGCAAACATTTATCGTGTACCAGAAATCATGCGTTACATATACTCGAGTCTTGTAGCTTTCATGGGACTCATGTATGCTCGTGAAAATGCGTATGTGAATAATGCCGAAGCATGCCACTTCATATAACAATTAATTCAAATAAATAAATCACATAGGATTCACGTAAAGTCATAGAAGCATATAATCATGTCATTCAAGCACGTAACCATGTAATTCATGCACATATAAATTTATGTGTTGTAGTTGGGATCTCCACTTACCTGGTATCCTTAACTATATTGTATGGTTAAATCGCTAACCTTCGAACCCTAATTATAGAAACATATAAAATTAGGGTTTGTTAATCTAATTACAGTTTTACTAAAGTGTCTTAATTTGAAAACCCTAGTTTCGACTTTTATGGGTTAGACATGAATCTCGAGCTTTAACTCGAGTTTGATTGTGGTATTTCATTGAACATAAATCTCAAAGTAGTAAGTATAATAGGATTTCGAGATTAGGCAACACAAAATTTTGAAGTAAATGTCGACTTAAATCTCGACATGATAATATAGTATACAACCTTTACAAGTTAATCTCGAGGGAATCTCGACATGATTATTGTGGGATTTCGATATGAATGTTGAGTTTGATCTCGAGATTCTCTGTCAAATCTTGATATTAATGCTAACCTTGATTTCGACATAAATCCTGAAATGGATCTCCTCGTAGTATTTATACGAGTTCGGTATTAGACAATGCATAAGGGATTTCGAGACATGTGTCGATATTATTAACAAAATGTCGAGATGTATTTAATAGTAAGATTTCGACATTGTAAACAAAGATCTCGAGATGTATTTCGAGATCCTATATAAATTTCGAAGTCAGTTCTAAAGAAGGATTTCGAGCTTCACTTTGAATTTTGTCTCGAATTTTTGTTTCGAAAATCTCGTCTCACTTGATTTCGAAATTCCTCCTACACACTTATACAGTCTCGATAAACATTAATTGGAATATCATATCTCATAAAACATCTTTTTGTACAAAATTCATCTAACCCTCGGTTAAAAGGCATTTTCTCAAGAACACTATAAATATTAGATGAACTTAAAATCTTTAAGGCACGTTAAATTTTCGAAAATCAAAATCTTGTTCACAGCATAAATTTATGCAGATTTTGATGTTGTTAAATACCCTAACATGCTAAAATTGAACGAAATATAAAGTCAGGGTAAGAAGTTATACCTTCTCCTAAGCCTTCCAGTTGCTTACTATCTTGTTACCTCCCCGTTCTTAATTAAGTTTGTCTAAGGTGTGTAGAATGAATTTTGTTTCCTTCGTTGCTCAGTTCTTATCTATGCTTTGCGTGCGATAATGAATAAATGACGTCGACATCTTTGTTTCATTCTTATCTCATCCTAAATTTCGAATTGCTAAGAATACCCTAGAATTCAAGATCCCAATGTTTCGACATTTTATTGCTCGACATTGAGTCATTTCGAGATTCTCTAATTTTGACCTTCATACTACTTAAATTTCGAAGCTGATTTCAAAGTTGAATCTCGAGACTTAAAGGATTTCGAGATCCATTGTTTCGTTATCCTAATGCATAGAAAACTTTCTCTTAGTTCTTTCGAAATTGTTGGTCTCTCTTTCGATATTCCTAATCTCGGCATCTTTATTTCTAATATATCGAGGTTCTCCTATTGAGAGACACCTTCATCTCGGCATCCCCATTTTCTAAAATTGTTCTTTCGATATTTGAATATATCGAGATTTAAAGGTCTCGCTATTCTACTGTTTCTAGATTCACTTTGAGATTTATACTGAATTTCGAAATCAATATCAAAGCTAGATTTCGACACTTCTATTCTCAACTCAACATTCTTTAGCTTTGACATCTTAATTTCGAAAGCATGCCTAGAACCCTAATATCAATAACTAACCTAATTTCAATTAATTTCTCTACTTGGTTAGTAACCTAATAGCACCCAATTTGAAATCATGTTGACACATAAAATCGTAAAACACGTCTCATGCAGTCACGTAAGTCATATAATATGTATGCATATTTATTGGTGAAAGTTTAATTTCACATAGCTTAACTGAATTTAACTATGGTACCCGAAATAGAGAACAATTTATGTATTTATTTTCTTGTAGTCCTGAACTCCTTATTTAATTTGTCTGGAAACACCGCAAATTAGGACGTCATGCCATTAATTATATTATGAATCCAGTAATTAGATTTTACGGGTATTACACAAGGTAGTCCAGCCTATATACCTTCAGTCAAATCGAATTTTGAAAATTGATAGAAATTTGGTGGTCGAAAAAGTTTTTCAATACGTAAATTGATTTGGCCGTTGAGGAACAACACAAAGGTAGGGTTTCTCGCTGAGTCAAAATTAATCGGTTGACCGAAAAAGTTTTTCGAGCGAAAGTGATTTTATCTCAAAGTCAAACAGAAATGTCGAAATCTAGCTTTGATATTGAGGGGGAGGTGCCTGGAGTCATGTTGGGGGAGGTCCTGGGTTCGAACCTCCACCCTGTGACATTTCTCCAGGCCTGCCCACATGGGCCCAGACATGTGCGATTGAACTGGTCGGCCCGTTTAGCAGGTAGTGGGTCGGCCCCGGGGTTTCACCATCGGCTTTCCCCGGTTACCAAAAAAAAAAAAAAAAAAAAAAAAAAAAAAAAAAAAAAAAAAAAAACAGAAATGTTTGACCGAAAATGTCTTTCGAGGGTAAATTTTTCGCGCTGTCAAAATCGTCAATTCTCGTCGAAAAAGGTTTTCGCTAGATATGCTCGAAAAAAGTTTCCTACTTAAACTGTTCCTAACAACAGCGACTTCAGTAACAACCTCGTATTCTAATTGAGAAAATTTCTCGCACGGTGTTTTTGATCGAGAAATTTAATGCGATCGAAAACATAGCGAGAAAAATTAAGCTGGAGCAAATAATCACAGAATCCAAAATTAACACTGATTCAAGCAAACACAGCAAGTTGATCAATGAATTTACGGGTAATTGCTCGAAATTATCTACCGATTACGCACAAATAAACAATTAAACACGTTATGAAGCAAAATTACGTTGAATTTATGCGAAATCAGAACGTGTTCTTCAAGTTCATCGCACGAACAGTAACTTTTCCATATTCAAAAGTTCATCAAATTCGATGTTCTTAATCGCTACCGATCGAATGTAATTGATTTCTAACACTTAAGCGAACACAGAAACATCAAAATCAGTTCAATTAAGCATAAAATTCAAGCTATTGAATCGAATTTACGATTTCGTGCGAAAACCGTTCTTCGAATGAAACAGTTTTCAGAATTGAAACCTCGATCCAAATTTCTAACAAATTTTGATTCAAAATAGAACGAATTGCTCTGATACCAATTGTTAGGTCATCGAGTATCAACTCAATGATCCTATGCAAGCAATTAGGTTTTCGATTAGAATTGTTCGACTTCACCTCATGATCGAAAACTTACTGTTCAGCTTCGAGAGAGAATTTTGCTTAGAGTGTTAAAGTTTCTGATGTTTCTCTCTCTAGAATTCAAACTGCAAACCTTTCGGATCAATTCTCTAACTTTCTCTATTGAATTCGATAGTTGCATTATCTATTTATTCCAAACAGACTTGGTATAAGCACAATTGAAATTGGTATTCTACATTAATTCTCGATAAATTTCATGTTTGAGGCATGTGATGAACCTCATTACCTTCAACTGATTAGTTGCCACCATATGAGGGGCAAAACGAGACAACTCCTCAAACTTGCGAATGTATTCCGTGGCCGTCATCCCTCCTTGCTTCAAGTTCATAAACTCCAACATCCTCTTTTCTTGATCATGAGCTTTGAAATATTTATTGTGGAACAATTCTTTATGTCGCTTCCCATAACATCGTCGTTGGGTTTTCTAACACCTTGAAAGTGTCCCACCAAAACCTAGCATTTCCACCTTAACATGGAAACAGCACATAGAACTTTTTCCTCTTCTGGTACACGACTATAAATGACCATATCACGGAGTTTTTGATCGAGAAATTTAATGCGATCGAAAACATAGCGAGAAAAATTAAGCTGGAGCAAATAATCACAGAATCCAAAATTAACACTGATTCAAGCAAACACAGCAAGTTGATCAATGAATTTACGGGTAATTGCTCGAAATTATCTACCGATTACGCACAAATAAACAATTAAACACGTTATGAAGCAAAATTACGTTGAATTTATGCGAAATCAGAAAGTGACTTATACTGACAAAATTAAGCAATTAATCAGTCGCTTGTCGGGGAAACTTATTTGTGACTTAGATCAAAGCATCCTAAGGATATCTTCATTCCCCTAATATTATAAGTATATGTATAATATTATTGGATTTTCTTTATTCTAGTATATTTTATTATTGTTAAATTTGCACGCAAGATATGTCATTTAAGTATAGAAAACACATAGCATAGAGCATATGAAAGCACAGAAAATCAAGTAGAGCACATATCACGGGAGGTTCAACATGCCTAATTTTCCGACAAGAAATTGAAATAGTTTTTCATCCAATGCCTTGGTGAAAATGTCAGCTAGTTGATACTCCGTGTTCACGAAATACATGTCAATCGTGCCTTTTTCTACGTGATCTTTTATAAAGTGATATCTAATGTCTATGTGTTTTGTGCGTGAGTGGTGAACAGGATTACACGTAATCGCAATGGCACTTTGGCTATCACTATAAATGTGTATATTGTTTAGATTGTACCCATAATCGCGAAGCTGAGTCCTCATCCACAGCATTTGAGAGCAACAGATGACGGCCGTGACGTATTCTGCCTCGGCTACCGATGTTGATACGCAATTCTGCTTCTTTGATGACCAACAAACCAGCTTTTCGCCTAGATATTGAGTGCCATCGGATGTACTCTTCCTGTACATTCGGCAACCTGCATAATCAGCGTCAGTGTAGTCAATTAATTTGAAATTTGTTCCTTTAGGATACCATAGTCCTAAAGTGGAGGTGCCCTTGAGGTAGCGCATAATTCGCTTCACCGCAAGCATGTGAGATTCTTTGGGATCTGCTTTGTGTCATTTTCGATCGAAAAATTTCTGCAACACTTTAGAGAAAAGATATTAAAAATATTTGGAGCTCAAGGCATATTATTTTGTAAATGCTCCCCCTCAAATAATGCATGTCAATTGATTCATCAAGTAAGTATATAAATCAATCAAAGAGACACTTACCTAAAACACGCGATTTATCAAGATTAGCCTAGATACATGTTCCCCTATACATGTAATTGTAATTTCGCGCAAGGGTATGAGCAAGAACAAATATTCGCATTTTATCAATTCAGTTCAAATGCAAATTCATATTGCATGTCAGAATGTGCGATTTTCTTTCTTTTTCTTTTTTCTTTTTATTTTCAATTAAAGAATTAAGAAAGAAAAATCAAGAAAATATTATTACATATCTATATTTTTTTAATTTTCTTATGAATATTAATACTACTAATAGTATGGGGTCAGATTATTTTGCTTTGATCAATCGTCACGCCTAAAATTTCGCAAGACATTAGAAAGATCATATGCCGTCAAGTTAAGTCTACAATCTAAAGTCCTAAGTCCATAGAGTAGTCCATTTCGATAACTCTCACTAGGTTTACTCTAGCACTCTATTATTTTTAACTTGGGATTTTATATTTATATCACTCAAGTCAACACAAGTAATATTAAGTCAATTTACCTGTGATCGAGGCGCGTTTAATCATTTCACCTAAGCAAAAGATCGTCGATGTGGAATCAAAGGGACTTTAAAAGGTTTCAATTTGGCTATGACTAAGAAAGGAAGGAACATTTTGGAAAATGTGAGCTTTTTGTCGTCTTCCATTTCTTCGTCGTTCTTCTCCACCGGCATTTTTATTGTCTATTTTTCATCCTTTTTATGTTTTCTATTCCCTTTTATGCTCAAGCTGAAGCTCCGCTTCTCCACGAGGCAATAGAAGATTATATCGTAGGCGAAGTTCTTCTTGTTGGTTCTCGGGCCGATACCGTGCTCCCCTTCTCTTATTCCCTAGAAAGGTTTCAGAGATTATCGATTTGGAGAAGTCCACAGTTATGGAATTCGAACCCGAGGCTGTGCTCCTCTTCTCGTTTCCCGATATAAGACCGGATTATCGTTGGAGAAGTTCACTTCGAGGTGCTCCTCTTTCCAGCCGTTCTTACGAGCGTACGAGATTATCGACGGAGAAGTTCACAGCAGGATCCATGCCACCTTCTAAGAGTTTGTGATGTAGATAGTTGGAAGGCAGGTTCTTTTGGTCTACTTTTTGTTCGTTGATCAATGCCTTCTTTTGTCATCTTTTTCTTTGTCGTATCGTTTCCTCCCCCTTCTTTTCTCGATTGAACAACCCGCCGAAAACTTAGATAGTTGGTTGAAGGCTCAAAGGGTTTCTAAAGAAGAAAAGGAAATTGGAGAAGGCTCAAAGAGGATGACTAGGGGTTAATGTAAGGCATAAAAGATTTACAAGGCCGAGTGAGAAATGACCTAGATGCCCTTATCATCTTCCTAACAATCTAAAGCTAGGCGAGTGAGTATGAGGCTAAGAATCACTAGTTAAGACAAGCAATTGATGTGCGACTCGCTCGAGAATCGATCCAAAGAAAAAAAATGAAAAGGCTAGAATCCTCATATATGTAACGTGACATTGTGTCTAGTGGAGCAAACTAAAGACTTTTAGACACAAGAAAATGACTTAGACTGACAAAATTAAGCAATTAATCAGTCGCCTGTCGGGGAAACTTATTTGTGACTTAGATCAAAGCATCCTAAGGATATCTTCATTCCCCTAATATTATAAGTATATATATAATATTATTGGATTTTTTTTATACTACTATATTTTATTATTGTTAAATTTGCACGCAAGATATGTCATTTAAGTATAGAAAACACATAGCATAGAGCATATGAAAGCACAGAAAATCAAGTAGAGCACATATCACGGGAGGTTCAACATGCCTAATTTTCCGACATGAAATTGAAATCGTTTTTCATCCAATGCCTTGGTGAAAATGTCAGCTACTTGATACTCCGGGTTTACGAAATACATGTCAATCGTGCCTTTTTCTACGTGATCTTTTATAAAGTGATATCTAATGTCTATGTGTTTTGTGCGTGAGTGGTGAACAGTATTACACGTAATCGCAATGGCACTTTGGCTATCACTATAAATGGGTATATTGTTTAGATTGTACCCATAATCGCGAAGCTGAGTCCTCATCCACAGCATTTGAGAGCAACAGATGGCGGCCGTGACGTATTCTGCCTCGGCTACCGATGTTGATTCGCAATTATGCTTCTTGGATGACCAACAAACCAGCTTTTCGCCTAGATATTGAGCGCCACCGGATGTGCTCTTCCTGTACATTCGGCAACCTGCATAATCAGCATCGGTGTAGTCAATTAATTTGAAATTTGTTCCTTTAGGATACCATAGTCCTAAAGTGGAGGTGCCCTTGAGGTAGCGCAGAATTCGCTTCACAGCAAGCATGTGAGATTTTTTGGTATCGGCTTGGAAACGGGCGCACAAACAAGTTGCAAACATGATGTCCGGGCGGCTTGAGGTGAGATAGAGAAGAGACCCTATGATGCTGCGATATAGTGTGATGTCGACCGCGTTTCCAGTGGGATCGACATCCAACTTGCAGCTTGGTGACATAGGAGTGCTGAGAGACTTGCACTGATCTTGATGGAATTTCTTCAGAATATCCCTGATATATTTTGTTTGACTTATGAAAATTCCACCGTCGAGTTGTCTGACCTGAAGTCCTAAGAAGAACTGCATCTCTCCCATGTGACTCATTTCAAACTTGCTCTTCATTAAATCTCCAAACTTCTTGCACAGCCGTGGATTAGTTGACCCAAAGATGATGTCGTTTACGTAAACTTGGACGGCCATCAAGTCTTTTTCTTGCCATTTGATGAAGAGTGTCGTATCGATCGTTCCTCGGATGAATCCATATTTTACGAGGAATTCGCCCAAGATATCATACCAAGCACGTGGGGCTTGTTTTAGTCCATAGAGAGCTTTGTCCAAACGATAGACGTGAGTGGGATGTTCTTGATCAACGAAGCCTTATGGCTGAGCTACGTAGACTGCCTCCTTTAATACGCCATTGAGAAAGGCGGTCTTAACGTCCATTTGAGACTTTGAAGTCTTTGTGAGCCGCATAAGCCAAGAAAGGCGGATGGCTTCGGTTCGGGCAATAGGAGCATAGGTCTCGTCGTAGTCAATGCCTTCCTGTTGATTGTATCCCTTCGCAACCAGCCTAGCTTTGTTCCGGATCACTTTTCCATCTTTATTATTTTTGTTCTTAAACACCCATTTCGTCCCGATAATTGTTTTCCCATGCGGACGGGGTACTAAGGTCCACACTTGAAGACGTTCGAATTGGTTGATCTCATCTTGCATAGCTATTACCCAATCCGGATCTTTGAGTGCGTCTGCTACCTTGGTTGGCTCACTTTGGCTTAAGAAGCAACTGAAGAGACTGTGTTGATGACGTGCCCGTACTCCACTCGAAAACTCACCAATAATCTGCGCTCGAGTCCACTTTCGCTCACGTGGCAGGGCTGAAGTAGTTGCATCAGCCATATGTGGACCGAGATTTTTCTGTAATCTCAGGTTGTTAAAAACAAATCTGAAATCTGTTTGGCAGAGATATTCATGCTAAAAAAAACACCATTACTGTGTGCGATTTTCACACACACGAAAAACCCTAGCCATCTTTTCAAAATTTGATTCCCGCCTACTTCCATCACCTCACCGGCGCCGATCTTCAACACCTTGCAGATCGTCGTCGATCCTTCCTGCCCCTCCATCGCCGGATTCTCACGGCGGTGGAAGGATTTTTATCCTTCTTGTCTTATTGTGTTTGAATTTCTCGTTCAAACTCGTCAAGGGCTGTTACGATCGCCCTTGAATCTGATTTCATGGCGTCCTCTTCGACCATGATTGGTTCTCTGATGTCATCCGTGCCTTCGTCTAATCGGGTGATTAGGATACTAACGCCGGAATTGGAGAATTTCCCGGGATCTGGTTTACGTGATAATGGGGCCGCGTTCGATATCTTGGTGACCAAGAAACGTGGCGGCTCTTCTTCTTTGGCAGATTGCGACAATGGTCTGAATCGATCTGAGAGGATTTCATTTGGATCGCTTGATATTACGGAATCGAATACCGGTTTAGATCGTTCAACGCGGGATTTAGCTCAAGATCTAGAATTTATACGGTTGAAATATCCCGAGTTCGCAGCTTCCTTTGATTTTGAAGCGTGTAAAGCATTAGCTGATCGTGTTATGGGGAGGAAGGTGACCGTGGATATGGCTGCGACCACGACAGGCCAGAATTCATCGATCGGCCATCGTTCTGAGCCGTCAACGGATTTGGCAACGGAATCTCAGCGAAACCCTAAATTTCTAGGGTTTTCTACTGCTACACCTAAAACTGCCGATCCTATCCCGGCGAGTTCCGCGTCGGCTGTGACCGTCTCTAGGGAGGCTGCGCAGGGTTCGAAGGTCCATGATAGGTCTGATCGGAGATGGGATCAAAATCGACGTCCGGTTGTATCCATTTTGAAACGGGCTGCCGATCGGAAGGGTACACCACCGCCGCCGAAAATTGCTATTTCTGATGGTGCTAACGACGACGTGCTGCCACATGAACATATTCAAGCCAACCGTGATGTCGACGACACGATAGTTCCATCGCCGAAACCTAGGGTTCCCGTTCATGGGCCTAGGGTTTCTGATTCGTATGCGGCTAGACTCATTGGTTCTTCTACGATGGGGCGGGAGAACATGACGCGAATCAAGTTGGACTATACGCCACCTACGCTCATTGACGGCGTGCTTGAAGTACGACCCACGTGGGATGTTGCGAAGAAGGGTTTCGCGCGTTGGGAACATACACTTGTTGGATATTTCCTTGGGAAGAAACCGTTCTTTCCTTTCGTTGAGAGATTTTTCCGTAATCTGTGGGCGGGTGTTGTCGAGGTCAAGGCGACACAAAACGGGTTCTTTAAGTTCCGGTTTGAGTCCGAGGAGGCGATGAACCGTGTGTTGGAAGGAGGCCCGTGGCTTATGCATGGGCAGCCTCTATTTCTTGAGGCATGGCGGCCGGGCATGGCCCTTGATAAGCGGGACCAATCTGAGATTCCTCTTTGGATTCGATTATGGCACGTGCCCGGGGAATTCTGGACTCCGGAGGGCCTCGGTGTTGTGGCTAGTGCGGTAGGGCGTCCATTGTTTACGGATGGTGGGACGACCAACATGACTCGTATTGACTTTGCGCGAGTTTGTGTCATGAAGAAGTTAGATGAGCCGTTTATCGACAAGTTTCAGATTCGCCTACCGAATGCCGATGGTGGATGGGATGGGAGCGTTCTTGTACGGGTCGAGTATGAATGGAAGCCAACAAAATGCGGGGAGTGTGAATCATGGATGCATTCAACGGCCGCATGTCCACGAAATAAGGGGAATAATCCAGCCCGGGTCCAACCCCGGCGTCGCGCAAACGAACCGGTTGGAGCCCAACCCGATCGTGAATGGAAACGTGTGGGCCGCAAGGGAAAAGCGAAAGTTACGGACCACGACAATGTGGCAACGTCCAGCCGGCCTTCTCACGACGAGCCACGGATTAATCCTAATCCATCGCCTAGACATAGCTCGCCGAGACTTACTTCCCCAAGAAGAAGCCCTCCTCGGCTGAATGGAGTGGCGGCTCTCTCGAAGACGGCCGGAGCTGATAGGAACTTCTTCTCGGTACTTCAGGGTCTCTCCGAATCTGGTGATATACCTTCTACATCCTCGGGTCCTAATTATGCAGCCCGCTCGAGGGGTGATCCATGATCAGTGTCGGGGTGTGGAATGTGCGTGGTCTCAATAAGCGGGACCACGGGAGGGGAGTGGAGGAGTTGGTGGCACGTAACGGTTTGCATTTGATTGCTCTCTTGGAGACTAGGGTTTCAACAGTTAATGCAGCTTCCATCTCGGGCAGAATTAACTCTGCATGGACGTGGTTTTTTGATTATGATGGAGGCCCCGGATCACGCATTTGGGTTGGATGGGACCCATCTTGGATTCAGGTCTCGGTGGAGGCCTTTACTGCGCAATCTATCCATTGTAAGGTGTTCTCTATTGCTGCTAATGAGACAACCTACTTATCTTTCATTTATGGAAAGAACCGAAGGGAGGAGAGGTGCGAGCTTTGGGAGGATATTGTTGGTACGTCCGCGCTACGCCACAATGACCCATGGATTGTCTTAGGTGACTTTAATGCTATTGTTGAAGCTGCGGAGGGAAGGGGAGGAGTCATTACTGATCGAGATACCCGTGATTTACGCGACTGCTTGCTTCGAGCGGATTTGATGACGTTGCCGCATACCGGACAATTTTTTACGTGGTATAAACAGCAAAGGGCCGAGGCGGGAATCTGGCGAAGACTCGACCGTGTGATTGGTAATCCGGTGTGGTTCGCCAAGTACCCCGATTGCTCCTATAGGGCTGATTTGCCCGGGCCTTCTGATCATAGCCCGTTGCTTCTCGGCGAAGTCCGTGGTGCCCCGAGGTTATCGACGTTTCGCTTCGATAACTATTTGATACACGATGCATCCTTTTTGGTTCAGCGGGTTTGGGAGGTTGCGCGACCCGGTTACCCTATGTATGTTCTCACAAGGCGCCTTAAGGACCTCAAGCATATATTTCGACAGATGCGTAGGTCGAAGGGGGACCTAGCGATGAATGTTGCTGAGGCCAAGCGATTCCTCGACATTTGTCAAGATTTCACAAGCAGATACCCGGATGAGACTTTCTTCCATGACTTGGAGCGATTCTGCCGGGACTTATACACGAGGGCGGTTGATATGGAGCACTCTGCGTTGTCACAACGGGCCAAGCTATCCTGGCTTAAGGAGGGTGATCAGTGTACGTCATTCTTTTTCCGAAGGGTAGCTATGCGACGCGCAAGGAATCGGATTCTTGCATTGGATTCTGAGAGCGGGGAGCTGATCCATGGTGAGGGGGCCGTTCGGGATGAGTTGGTGCGATTCTATCGAGACCTGTTGGGCGTCTCGGCGAGGCCTAATCAGGTTACCCAAGCGGATCTTGCGCCTTATATCACTCGATCTCTTTCGGGGGATACGGCTACTCATATGATTAGACCCATTGAGCCGACTGAGATCAAGGAGGCTCTCTTCTCCATGGGGGACGAGAAAGCTCCGGGACCGGACGGATTTACGGCCGCTTTCTTTAAAGCGGCGTGGAGTATTATTGGGGAGGATCTCATTCTCGCGGTTCAGGACTTCTTTTTGACGGGCCGGTTGCTTAAGGGTCTTAATAGCACGTCCATCACGCTCATTCCAAAGGGGGACTCACCGAGGACAGCGGCTGACTATAGACCTATCTCGTGCTGCAACGTCCTGTTTAAGGTAATCTCTAAGGTTATTGCCAACAGGTTGAAGCTTGTTCTTGGGGAGCTTGTTCATCCGACTCAGACGGCTTTCATTCCGGGACGGAAGATCAGTGATAACATTCTGTTAGCCCAGGAGATATGTTTGGGGTATAACAGCATGAGCCGTCCCCCTCGCGTTGCGCTCAAGGTGGATTTGGCTAAGGCCTACGATAAGGTCGAGTGGAGTTTTTTGCTGGCTGCTATGGAAGCAATGGGTTTCCACCCGACATTTGTGGATTGGATTCGCTGTTGTGTCACTACGACGACCTTTTCTATTAACCTACACGGAGCGCAGGCGGGGTACTTCCAAGGGAAGAGAGGTCTTCGACAAGGAGACCCTTTGTCCCCGTACCTTTTCACGTTGGTTATGGAGATTTTACGGGGGATGGTCACACACCGCATCTGCCATGAACCGCGATTTCTTTATCACTGGCGTTGTGAGACGTCGAAGCTGGCCATGCTTGCGTTTGCGGATGATCTATTACTCTTTTGTCATGCTGATGAGGTTTCGATTGGGATTCTTAAGGCAACGCTGGATGACTTTGCGGCGGCTTCGGGGTTAGAGCCGAGCCCGGCCAAGAGCGAGATGTTTGTGAGCAAGCGCGCTGAGAGCTCATCGGCGCAGTTTCAGACGATTCTAGGCATTCCTCAGGGGCATCTGCCTGTGCGCTACCTGGGAGTTCCATTGATTCCAGGTAGACTATCTATTTCTGATTGTGCGCCTTTAGTGCAGAAGGTCGATAGGAGGTTGGGTTCATGGCTGAACAAGTCGCTCTCTTACGCTGGGAGAGTGCAACTTATTAAGTCCGTTCTCTCTGCACTTCATATCTATTGGGCGGGTATATTCCTTCTCCCGAAGGGGGTTATTCGGGCTATTGAGGCGCGCTTGAGGACATTCTTATGGGCTGACTCACCGGCGCGAGTTGCATGGGCTGATATTTGTCTACCGATCGCCGAGGGAGGACTTGGGATACGCCCCATTGAGACCGAAAATCGAGCACTGCTTCTTCGACATTTATGGAGTGTGGCCTCGCATGCTCCAGACTCGATTTGGGTTGACTGGCTGTACTGCACTAGACTGCATAACAGATCGCTTTGGGAGATCTCGCCGGGGAGCAACACCTCTTGGAGTTGGAAGAAGTTGCTCAAGCTTCGGCACGTCCTCCGTTCCTTCATATCTTATCAGGTGGGAGACGGGCGTTCCATATGGCTATGGAAGGACCCTTGGCTGCTGATGACCTCGATGATGGAGAGATATCCTCGGGGGCCGATGGTGATGGGACTGCCGCATGACTCACGCCTCAGTGAGGTCATTACGTCGGATGGTTGGTCTTGGCCAGCCATGACGTCATCCGAGTTTCTGGAGTTTGGCCCTCTTTTACCACAGGTGGATCCGTCGCAGTCTGATCGTGTTCGCTGGATAGGGACTCCCGATGGACGTTACTCTTCGAGGGCGGTTCGTGAGGCCACTCGACCGCGGCGGGACAGAGTCATTTGGGCTTCTCTCTTCGGGGGCTGTTTACGTATACCACGCCATGAGTTCATTCTCTGGCTTGCTATACGAGGCCGTCTATCCGTTCGTAGCTTACCATGGGTGGCTCAGCGTGCAGGAACGGATGCCTGCCTCCTCTGTGATACCGGGAGTCGGGAGACGATCTCTCACCTCTTCTTTTCTTGCCCCTTTTCGTTGCGTTGCCGACGAATACTTAGGGACAGGATACGGTGGCGGATACCATATATTGAATGGGACAGGAGCATTCACTGGGCTGCTCTGAAGTGGCGAAGCCGACATTTAGTTCATATTGCCTATCGACATGTCCTTGCATCGATTGTCTATCACATTTGGCAGGAGCGGAACAGGCGATGGAGGGAGCACATCCGTTCTACCCCAACCCATGTCGTGGCCACGGCCCTCGGTATTCTTGGTGCACGGCTTGGGACTATAGGCGAGAAGTATGCTCTACAGCAGGCTGCTATTCGGCGGCTATGGAGAGTGGCATGGTAGTTAGTTATGTTTAACATATGGTTTGTTCACCAGTAGCATGTTACTGGTTGCATGTGTTGAGTTATACTCGCACCCATTCTGTATACATTCACTCATATATATATAAAACTGGGACCTATTCCAAAAAAAAAAAAATCTCAGGTTGTTCATTAAGTTGAGGTAAGTCTGATCACTTGATTGAGCGAATCTGATGAGACTTTCTCATTGACTATGGTAAGTTCTTCAGTGGTATGTGGTAAGTCTGAGTCGGGTGAGGTGGGGACATTTGAAGAGCTTCGTTCATCGGCCTCGTCAAGTGGGGGTTCCACTAAAGGTGTAGCGGTAGTAGTGCCTGGCCGATATACGGGCTCAAATAAAGAGTCTAAATCCTCCAACGCAAGTCTCAGAGCTTCTTCTGACGTTGAATCCTGAGTTGTTGCCATTTTCTGTTGGTTTGGTGCCAACATGCCAGTGGCAAGGGATTCTAAATTGTTGTATTCAGAAGCCATCTAGTTAGGTACGGGTTCTGGACTGATGTGCCCAGAAGCCATCGAGTTTGGTACGGGTCCTGAACTGAGGTATGCAGGAGCCATCTCTGCCACTTCGTGGAAAGTGACATTGTAGCTTTCTTTGATTGTATGGTTGGACTTGATGTATACTCGGTACGCCTTTGTATGTGGCTTCGAATGCTTTAAGGTCGAACTTAGCGCGTTACTCTTTGTCGTTCGCCACAAAGCACTTGCACCCGAAGACCTTGAAGAAGGAGATGTTGGCTACTCGCTTGTTAACGATCTCGTACGGAGTCTTATCGAAACGCTGGTGAACGACCGTCCTGTTCTGAGTGAAACAGGCGGTATTTACTACTTCAGCCCAAAGGAAGTGTGGGAGGCCGGAATGAATCAGCATCGTGCGTGCGGCTTCCACTAGAGTTCGGTTCTTCCTTTCGACAACCCCATTTTGTTGAGGTGTCTTGGCGGCTGAGAATTGCTGACTAATCCCAAGTTTTTGATAAAAATCACTGAGATGCTTGTTCTTGAACAAAGTGCCGTTGTCCGTTCTGATGACTTGGATGGTTTGTTGCAGCAAATTCTAAGTAGTGTTCACAAAATTGATTATCAAGTCCCCGGTCTCATCCTTAGTTCGGAGGAACTTCGTCCATGTGTAGCGAGAGTAATCATCGACGATAACTAAAATGTACTTGCGTCCATTAATACTCTGTGTCTGCATAGGTCCACAGAGGCCCATGTGTAGCAATTCCAAAGGACGTGAAGTAGAGGCAATCTGTTTTATGTGATGAGATGCTCGCTTCATTTTTCCTAGTTGACACGCCGAAGATTTATGCTCTTTTTGTAGAATAATGGGTGGCAGACCGTGAACCAACTTTTTCGTTGAAAGTCGTTGAAGAGCATTGATGTTTAGATGAGACACGCGTTGATGCCATAAGTTGTTCCTCTGTATTGTAATCTGGGAGATGAGGCAAACAGCTGTCGTGGTCCGTACGGATGTTAGATTAATCGTGTATAGATTTGATTTTCGAAGTCCGTGGAGGAGTTCTTTGTTCTGACTATCCAATATTCTGCATCGGTCAGCATGAAAGACCACCTAGAATCCTTTGTCACAGAACTGGCCTATGCTGAACAAGTTATGGCGGAGACCTTCGACGTAAAAGACATCCTTGATTGTCAGATTTTCCAGAATAATATCCCCAAATCCTAGAATGAGGGCTGAGTCGTTGTTCCCGAATCTTTCTTTTCCATTCTGTCGGTCTTTGTAGTTGCTCAGCAGCTCTTGTATTCCCGTCATGTGTGTGGAGCAACCAGAGTCAAGTTACCACACATGATGGATCTGCACAACATTTTTAAAGAGCATTAGGTACCCACTTATAAATGGGTCCTCTCAGATTAGCAGAGTTCTTCTTAGGTTCAGATATGATACCTAAAATAGTGTAGGTAGGAGCTTTAACAACCCAAGTCAATTGCGAAGAAGGTGAGTTGGGTTTGCCCTTTGTAGATGGCTTGGCCTTTTTGGCTTTCATCTTTTTAGGCGGCGATTTAGGAACCCATTTAGGATGAACCTTGCAGGGAAGATTAATTTCAGCGCGGACAAATACTTTAGTAGGCGTGAGCGTGGAAAAGATCTTTTCATTGGATAGTCTCCTAAGGTGCTTGGGGGATTCGATTTTAACAGGATACCTTAGGTGAGAACAAGCATGAATAGCGCCATAAGCTTTCTTTATGCCTGAATCTTGTTTCCTACTGGTCTTCGTAGATGCATTTGTCTTAGAATGATTATTTTGAAGTTTCGAAGATAGAGCCTATTTCGAAATTAGTACTTCTAAAAGTTGTCGGCTGAAGAGAACACGTAGAAGCAATTATTTGTAAAGAAGAAATGGCTCTTTTATTTCTACGAGTGTCATTTATTTTTATAGACGAAGAATGAAGATCAAAAGAATTTAAATCTAAACGCTCCTTTTCCATTTTTATCCTAGACACTCTTGCCTTCAACTCCTTAGGCTCTGTCACTACGCTCCCTGTAGACGTAGTAGAGACAAGATTAGAAATAATATATTTGGAAATATTATTCTTTGGTTTTGTATTAGGAGAGGGCATGTTTTCTTTCTTCACGCTTTTCAGAATGATGTTATCGTTTGAGGGAGACACGTGAGAAATGGCTTTTAAGATGGAGGAAGCTTTGAGATTTTCCATCTCTTTTAAGAACAATGTCTTTTCAGCTTCAAAATTCTCTCTTTCCTTTTCCAAAGAAGCTCTTAATCCCTCTATTTTCTTAACGATAGGAGGTATATAGAGAGAATTTTCATAATAATGAAGAGCGTGTACTGCCTCTGATTTAGAACGATCTTCGGGAAGATAAATTGACTCAAAGCTCCAACCCTTAGGAAGTTCCCTAGTTTTGTCACTTTGATTGAATTTAGTATAGGAAAAGGGAATTTCAGCCCTAGTCTTGGCTTTTCGCTTGGCTTCTTCTACTGCATCTGCTTCTTTAGCATTAGTAAAACCATGAGTTTCGTTAATCCTAAATTCATGTACATGACATCATAAAGTTGTTTGCAGTCAACTTTCTTCAAGTGTCGTGGGTACCTTAGACTTAAGAAGCTTTTTCTCTACGTTTATACGTCGTTTCTGCTCACATACCATGTTAGCAAATTTCGAAATTAACTCAGCTAACAGGTCAGAATGTGTATAGTCAGAGGTTTCTACCTCCTATGATGTCGTGGATGCGTTTTGTCTTCGTCCTTTTCCGTGGAAGTTCCATCTTCCTTATCATCCTCGAGGCGTGCCATAAGAGCAAGATTTTTCGGCGTCAGAATCTGAGCTGTCCTCTAGCCAGTGGTCCTATTCCGCCATGAGAGCTACTCCAGCTTCCTTCTGTTTTATACGTTGAAGCTTCCTGGAGTAGTAGTTAGCATCCTTCTTCTTTGGAAGAGTGCACTCTCTGGCAAAGTGACCAGTTTTCCCACAGTTAAAACATTTAAGTGGGTCTTTAGAGGTTGTGGCTTCAGAGGACTCAGTTTGTTTTTCTTTGTTCTTCGAGCTTGTAGTTCGAAGACGATTAGCAGAAGATGACGACTTCTTCTTAAAGTATTGCTTCGACATCATCTTGGCAATTAAGGCCAACTATTTCCCAAATTCTCTGACTTCGGGAGGAAGCTCTGAATCCGATGGTTCCTCATCCTCTGAAGAGCTAGGAAGCTTGACATGCTTTTCTTTGCGTGAGCGGGAGCTCTTCTTTTCTGAAACTAAGGCTATGGAGTCTTCGGCCTGTTTGCCCTTTTGCTCTTTTTGTATCTCGCAGATGTCTTCTTCATGTTGAGCGAGGTTGTCAAAAACAGCATGAATATCCAACTCATCCAAGTCTTTGTTCTGTCGGAGTTGAATGGATATCTTTTTTCATTCGGTGGGCAGCGAGGACAGAAACCTAATATTCATCTCTATGTTGTCTTCTTGATATCAGTTTTTCTCATTTCATTGAGAAGGGTGAGGTACCGCTGATAAAGATCATGTAAGCTCTCCTCATTTTTAGCCTAGGAATCATACGCCGTGAGTATATTCGCCTTCTTAGCCTTGACGCCTACTGCGGTTCTTTGCATCATCCTCTCCACTTCATCCCACATTCCTTTAGCCATTGGGAGGCTATCTATCTGTCTGTAGATATCGTTGGGGATGCCCTGCATAAGTGTGTTCTTGGCTATCAGATCTGCCTTTGCTCTTCTTTTCTCAGCATCGTCGTACTCGCTAGGTAGTTTCACTCGCCTAGTGGGTTCGACTGGAGGATTATTCGAGTTATCACCTTCTTTATTGATATAAAAGACTTCTGGTCCCTCAAAGAGTGATTTAAGTAAGTCTTCAGCCTGATCTTTAAGCTCAATGAAATTCAAGAACCGACTACTCCATACGGTGTATTCGCCTCTTTTGAGAATTGGAGAACGATTGTCGTTTCCAAGAGAGTAAGCATCCATTTTCGTTTGTTGAGTTGCTGAAGGATCTTCGTTTGTTGTTTTGGTGATTTGGACTTATGTGACGTGCTTTACAAGTAGCAAATTAGTTAGTAGCGTTTGATAGTAAAGCAGTCAGAATTATTTTCGATTCAATCTTTAGAGTTTGATCAAGAATAATTGTGTCGAGATAAAATGTATTGATTACTGTTCTCGTGCGAGAAAGTCTTTTTGTTAGCGAAAATTTTGCGAGCGAAGAAAATTGCTCAAAATCTTCCGATCGAAAAAAAATTGGATCGTGAATTTATTTCGAGCGTAAGAAACAGTACATCAAGTAAGTTTCTGGCTGGGTCAAAATAAATATGTTGACTGGAAAAGTTTTTCGACCGTAAATGATTTTTGCTAGGTCAAACTTTAATGATTTGACCGAAAATGTTTTTCGATGGAAAGTTTTGCGATATGGTCAAAATGGTCTCGTCGAAAAAGATTTTCACTAAGTAATGCTCGAGAAATTTTTCTACTAAAGTTGTTCTTGGTAAAGGCGACTTTAGGTCTGACGTTGTATTCTAATCGAGAAAAATTTTCGCACAGAGTTTTTTGATCGAGAAATTAACCTGATCTGAAACCTAGCGAGAAAAATTGAACTAATCAACAAAAATCACAGAATACACTTAACACTGATTCAATCAAAGACGATGAATTAGACGATGAAATTCCAGGTATTTGCTCGTAATCGATGATGAACACGCACGAACAAACAATTAAACACATTATGAAGTTACATGTCAATTTTAACCAATATCAGAATGTGTTCTAAAAAATTTACGCACGAACAGTAGGTTCTCATATCCGATTGAATCCGCTAAATCAATGTTCAAATAGCTACGAATCTAATCGCAATCAACTTATATCACTAAAACGAGCACAGAAACATCAAATTCAAACCAAATAAGCACATAATTGAGCTATTAGATCGAAATTGAATTTAGCGCCAAACTGTTCTTCGATGGAACAGTGTCAGAATTAAAATTTTGATCCAATTCTAACAATTTTCGATTCAAAACAGAAGGAATCTGCTCGATACCAATTGGTAGGTCCTAATTTATCAACTCTATGATCCTAGAGATGAATCCTAAGGTTATCGATTAGAATTATTGAGAAATGAATTTCGATCGAAAACCTTCGTTGAGAGCTCGAGAGAGAATTTCATCTAGTGTGAGAAGATTTCTTGTGTTTCTCTCTCTAAAAATTGAATTGCAAGCCTTTCGGATCAATTTTCTAAAATCTTCTTATTAAGCATAATGTTTGTACAACTATTTATACCAAACATACTTGGTATAAATAACATGTAAGTCCTAAACTAAGGACAAATACAATAAACGCCCCTAATTACAAGAACGGCTAATTAAATCAAAGCACAATTAAAATAGTATTCTACACCTCTTTTGAGTATCGGGGGATGGTTGTCGTTTCCAATTGAGTAGGCCGAATGAGGAGGATACAGTTAGTTGGATTGCATCCCCTAATGGAAAATTCTATACCTCCTCGGCTAGGGACAGTCTCCGGATTCGGCGTCCTAAGGTTCCTTGGTATACGCTTTTTGGTGGTCCGTTCGCCATTCCCAGACATGAAATCATGCTCTGGATGGCGATTCGAGACAGACTTGCGACGAGGGATAAATCGTGGGTCACGGAGAAAGCGGGAACCTCTACTTGCTTACTTTGCGACTTGCAAGAGGTGGAGACCACAAGGCACCTGTTCTTCGAATGCCCTTACTCCAGACGTTGCCTACGCTTACTCCGACAGAAGCTGCACTTTGATTGGCCGGTTCGGGACTGGTGCGCTGGCCTTCGATGGGCGGCTCGGCGATGGCGAGGCAGACACTTAGCTAGATTGGGTCCCCGGCATGCGCTGGCCTCGTTGGTGTATCACTTATGGATGGTCCCCAACAGGAGATGGGAGGCAGCACCAGCCACACCTGCTTATTGCAGATATCGAGACGTTGCTATGCCTGCGACTTTCCACTATTCCCACCAAATATGCGCTTCTTGCGCTCTTCGACGGATGTGGCACATCGCTTGTAGTGTACCTCTTGCCCTTACAATTCTTTGTTCCCTTTGATTTCTTTTGTCAGGGTTGAGGCTGGAATGGACCTTGTGGCGGCATGATGGACAACATGGCAACAAGGCACTCCCAACCAGCAACTTGCGGAGAACTGGCGGGGGGGGGGATGCCAGTAGGGGCTCGGGGGTCGACAAGTACAACGACGCTGCATTCCTTTCTGGCTTCTACGGATGACTGAGTCACTCCTTACCCTCGCTCCTTCTCTTCTTCTCTTTTCTTGCTCTCTCTTTGCCTCTTTTTGCTTGGGTGCACGGTGCTGTTCCGTGTGTTTTGGCGGACTTTGCGTGGAAGTGCTGAGCTGACTTTTGCTAGACGTGTTGCGCACCATGGCGTGGGTTTGGTCAGGTTGACTTCAACTGGTTGTGCCAGCCTGCCTCTACTTCTTGCCCCCCCGATGGAAAACAGGGGTCGGCGCAAGTGCGCATCCCTCTCCGACTAGCCTGGCGGATGCAAAGTTTGCATTTCCTTTTTCGTCGTTGCCAATCCTGCGCGATTTTTGGCTTTTGAGTGCTTTGGCGCTCGTGGCACCTGGCTTGGCTTCCCTGCTGGCACTGCATCTGGTGTCAGGAACTGTCGATGGAAGTGGTTTCGGACTCCTACTTTGCCTTTGTCTTGAATGTAATTTCGTTTTGTTGGCTTGGGTCTTGTTGGGACCTGTAGGTTGTCTGGGTTACCTAGTTTAGGTGCTGTCTGGTCGGTTGTTTCATTACCGCTTGGTGCGTCATGAGCGATATCATGTACGCTGTATTGTATCCCTGTTTTTCCTTTATTTTAGTGACACTTTCCAAAAAAAAGTTAGTAGCGTTTTATATTAAAGCAGTCGAGAATTATTTTCGATTCAATCTTTAGAGTTTGATCGAGAATAATTGCGTCGAGATAAAATGTATTGATTATTGTTCTCGCGCGAGAAAGTCTATGTCAGCGAAAAATTTTACGAGCGAAAAAAATGTTCGAAATCTTTCGGTCGAGAAAAATCTCATTATCGTGAATTTATTTCGATCGCAAAGAAACGTTTCTCGCCATGTCAAAATAAATTCATTGACTGGAAAAGTTTCTCGGACGCAAATGATTTTCGCTTAGTCAAACTTTGAAAGTCTGACCGAAAATGTTTTTCGACGGAAAGTTTTGCGCGCGCAAAGGTGATGGTCTTCGTCGAAAAAGATTTTCGCCTAGTAATGCTCGAGAAATTTTTCTACTAAAGTGGTTCTTGGTAAAGACGACTTTAAGTCTGACTTTGTATTCTGATCGAGAAAAATTCTCGCACAGAGTTTTTCAATCGAGAAATTAACCTGATCGAAGAACCTAGCGAGAAAAATTAAGATGATCGCAAAAAATCACATAATACAATTAACACTGATTCAAGCAAAAATGATGATTAGACCGTGAAATTACAAGTATCTGCTCGAAATCAACTACTAACTACGCACGAACAGGCAATTAAGCAATTAAACACGTCATGCAGCAAAATATATTCGAATTTGAGCAAAATTAGTATGTGTTCAAACGGTTCTTTTGGAAGTTCAATCAGCTACCAATCAATGTACGTGTTCAAACTGTTCTTCGATCAAGTCAAATCTGCTAAATTGAAGTTCAAACAACTACCAATCTAATCCAATCAATGTATATCACTAAAATGAGCACAAAAACATCAAATTCAAACTAATTAAGCACAGAATTCAGCTAAACTGTTCTTCGATGGAACAGTACCAGAATTCAAATTTCGATCCAATTCTAACAATTTTCGATTCAAAACAGAACGAATCTGCTCTGATACCAATTGTTCGGTCCTAATTTATCAACTCTACGATCCTAGGCATGAATCCTAATGTTATCGATTAGAATTATTGAAAATTGAATTTCGATCGAAACCTTCTTTGAGAGCTCGAGAGAGAATTTTGCTTAGAGTGAGAAGATTTCTTGTGTTTCTCTCTCAAGAAATCGAATTGCAAGCTTTCGGATCAATTTCTAAAATCTTCTCATTAAGCACAATGTTTGTACATCTATTTATACCAAACATACTTGGTATAAATAACATGCTAAGTCCTAAACTAAGGACAAATACATTTAAAGCCCCTAATTACAAGGACAGCTAATTAAATCAAAGCACAACTAAAACTGATATTCTACAACTATTAATAGCGTTTTGCACAATTCGATCGTCAGCTGGACATATCTCGCTATTACCAGATCTGGCTGAGGATACATCTTTGGCTCACCTCGGAGATTTATTAGGTGGTGGCAATGGAATCAGAACTCGAAGCAGTGACAGCCTCTTTTAGTTCATCTTGTTATCGAACAACGGTCGCCCATTTTTTTAATTTTTTTTATTTCACTTTTGGCGTCGGTGCTCCCGGCATTCGCGACCAACGGTCGCCCATTGTCAATTACAACAGTCGCCAAAAGTGGCAACTGTACTAGTGGCTAGGAAAACCACCATCCCGATTTGAGTGTGTGAAGCTCACAAGGAAACAAGAGTGAAGCGTGCCTTTCGCGAAGGGAGGATTGAGATCCAGCTGACATTCGGGAGCGAGCTGTTTTCAGTCGGAGAATAGGAATTCTCAGGGAACGACGTGGAACGAAACTCGGCGTTAGGCACCCTAGCTGTGGAGTTCATCTTGGTCTTGGTTGTGTAAGGGCGATCGGTCACTTCTGTAACCAACTACAGTAATATATGATTGATCAAACTCTTGAGGAGCAAACCTCAAGGAGAGGACTAAACCCCACTTAGGGATATAACCTCTATAAATCCAGGTGTCATTTACTTTTCTGTCCACTTGCACTCACACGGATCCACTCGACCAACAGTTAAGGGAATAACCATCATAACATCTTAATTCCGCTGTTCTCATTTTAAAATATACTTTTCATCAAAGAAGCAAAAAGTTTTCAGTAGCCTAATTCAACCCCCCCCTTAGGTACATATTTTACTTCAACTATGCTATCAGATAGCATGAAAAGATGAACACGGGCTTAAATCGCAGATATTACACCAGATAAACCCTTAGAAAGGTCTAAATCTCTGCGAAATAGCGTTTGGTTTTCAGACAGTAAACACAGACGAAAATTCTAACACAGAATCGTGCAAAAAATTTCATAATGTGGATGCAAGTTAAGGCAAACTAAGATTAATCACACTCAAATACCAAGTAGTTGTCGAATCTTAAAAAGACGATTTTGTGTGGAAAACTAAAGATTTTGTCGACACTGTTTCCTTTTCGATCGAGGGTTTTGCGTGGGATATAGTTTTTCGATTGCAAAAAGCGAATTATTTTAATGGGCTGACAAGACGTATTGGGTTCTAAGATTGGACAGGCCCATTTAAATTTTTCGCTCGAGAAACTGAGTGTGAAAATAACATTTTGCACCTAGTTTTCGATGATAAGTTTTCTATTGTTATCAGATTAGCCCCTAAATCAATGAAATCACATTATAATGCTACCCTTATGATTCAAAATAAACGCAATTAACTCCCTGAAAGTCTGAATAGTGACATCTGGCTCCATGGACGATTTTTGAAAAATCTGTATTACTAAGAGCAAAATGTCAAAGATATTAGAGGTAATCAATAATTATTTTAATCAAGCTCCCCCTGAATTATTTGGCGTGTGAAACTAGCTCCATGTCTTAACGATTCGTGACGTTCCACTCTTTTGTTGTGTTCGAAAAGTTCTGAAACACCTAGAGATAACGTCAAAAAATATTTGGAGCTAATGCAAGAATTTTTTATCTGGTCCCTCTCATGCGCTTAAATTGATTTATCATGCAAACATATAAAACCAATTCAAGTCATGAACATATGAAACGCAATTTATTCAATTTAGCATGGATACATGGTCCCCAAAAACATGTATGCAGAATTTTGCGTGAGGGCATGAGCAACAAAAATATTCGCATTTAAACAATTCAATACCTGTGCAAACTAATTATGCCTATTATCATATTATCTAAATATGAAAAATAAGAAAAATAATAAAGAATGTCAAGAATAAGATTAAAAAAATATCCTATTATTCTTATTATCATATTTATTATTATATATTTGTTTATTATTAATTTTCTATTTTTTTATTTTCTTATATATATACTAATATTATTAATAGCATGGGGTCTGATTATTTTGCTTCGAAACGCATAAAAATTTCACGAGACACATGGAAAGATAATATGCCGTCAAGTCAAGTCGTCAAACTAAAGTCATAAGTTCATAGTATGATCCATTCGACAATTCTCACTGGGTTCGCTCTAACGCTCAATTTTTTTATCTTGAGATTTTTATATTTATATCACTCAAGTGAACACAAGCAGTCAATTTACCTGTGATCGAGTCGCTTTTAATCATTTCACCGAGCGAGAGACCGTCGTTTTTGGAATCAAAGGGACTTTAAAGGATTCTAATTTGGGCTCTGACTTAGAAGGGAAGGAGTATTTGGGGAAATGTGAACATAAATTCTTCATCTTCCTTTTTCGTAGTCATTCTTCTCACCGGCATTTTGTTTTTGATTACGCGTTTCATCCTTTTCTTCTACACTTGCTCAAGCTGAAGCTCCGCTTCTCTTCGAGGCTGAGAGATTATCAAAGGCGAAGTTCTTCTTGTTGGTTCTCGGGTCGATACCGTGCTCCTCTTCTCTTAATCCCTAAGGAGGTATCAGAGATTATCTACTTTGGAGAAGTTCATAGTTGTGAAATTCGTACAAATGCCGTGCTCCTCTTCTCGTTCCCGATATAAGGTCGGATTATTGTTGGAGAAGTTCACTTCATGGTGCTCCTCTTTCCAGCCGTTCTGACGAGTGCACGAGATTATCGGGGAGAAGTTCACAGCAAGATCCATGCCCTCTTCTTATACTTTCGGAAAGATTACAATAATTGGGAGGGCACATTCTTTTGGACCGTGTTTTGTGCGTTGAGCATTCCTCGTGTGCGTTTTCCACCTTCTTTCTTCATTTTCTTTTTCTTTTCAGCTTTTTCTCCCCATCCTTTTCTTGTTTGAACATCCCTCCAATAATTATGGAATACGATTGCAGGCTTAAATGGGTTTCAAATGAAGAAAATAGATTCGGAGAAGGCTCAGAGCGATGACTAGAGGCAATTATGAAGGATTGAAACTTTCTATTTGGCCGAGTGAGGAATTCCCTTAGTGCCCTAACCATTTTCAAAAATGATCTAACACAAGGCGAGTATGAGGACAAGAATTACAAGTTAAGACAAGCAATCGATGTGTGACTCGCTCAAGGATAAATCCATTTGAAAAAATAAGAGGCTCAAATTCTAACTTATATAAAGTGGCTTTGTGTCTAGTGAATCAAACTAGTGATCTTTAGACACAATAATGCGAGTAGACAGACAAAATTAAGCAATTAGTTAGTCACATGTCGGGGAAAGTTATTGGTGATTAGATCAAAGCAACCTCAAGGTATCTTCATCCCCCTAATATTGTATATGTATAATATTTTTGTATTTTTATTTTGATATAGGTATTATATATACAAAGAATATTCACGCAAGATATAGAAAATTCAGAAAGCACATAGACTAGAGCATCGGAGAGCACATAAGATAAGATAAGGCATATGTCACAGGAGATTCAACATGCCTAATTTACCAACAAAGAATTGGGATTGTTTTTCATCCAATGCCTTGGTGAAAATGTCGGCTAGTTGATACCCCGTGTTTACGAAATACATGTCTATCGTGCATTTTTCTACGTGATCTTTAATAAAATGATATCTTATGTCTATGTGTTTTGTGCGTGAATGGTGGACATGATTGCATGTTATTACTGTGGTGTTGGGGTGCGCCCGATTAATCGACGCCGGCCCCCGAACAGCGCAACGTGGCTATAGCGGAAGCGCGATTTGTACCGAGCGGCGTAGGGTGGCGAATTTTCGATTTTTAATATCTAAATTCAACCTTACGCCATTCAGCTTCTCCCGAGAGTCTAAGATGCTGCCCTAAGCCTCGGGAGATCGCGGTTAATTTGAATTATCAAAATTCGAATTTATTTCCAATTTATTTAAATTAATAATTTAGATCAAAATTAATCGAATAAAGCGGCAACCAGACGTTTTTCGATTATTTGGAGACCGAAATGATTTTTGATCAATACCAAACTTTCCAGAATAATTCTACACTTCCTAACGTTCGCAACATAGGTCTTTCGAATTATTCCGACATCGTTTGGTATTTTTCTCAAAATCAAATCTGTGGTTCGAAATTATTAATTCGAGTAAAATGGCAGTCTGCCGTCTTTTAACTATTTGACGACCGAAACTATTTCCGATCGATACCAAATTTTCCAGATTAATTCTACACTTCCCGACATTTCCAACGAGGGGTCTTGAGAATTATTCCGATGTCGTTTGGTATTTTTCGTAAATCAAATTGTTAGGGTTCGAGGTATACCTTCGATGAACGAGATTTCTTCTGTCGTCGCCTCGGATGGACGTGGCTACACCTCGTCTGGATCCCGGGGCCTTCGGGCTAGATTGTCACGCCTGTATGACCTTAACCAAACCTCCGAGACTGCTCCCGATGGCTAGCGCAGTTCGGTTCGGGCGTCGGGTTCGTCGAACGATCCCGTCGGTTCAACGTGGCTTGAGAAGTTCTACACTTCAACTCTATTTTTTTCTTTAGTTTCTTATTTGTGAAATGAAGCAAAAATTTCCATCATTTTTCTTGCATCTCACGTTTTATATATATGCGTGGTTATAATATTTTTTTTTTTTAATTGAGACACTTGTTAAAACAAGTGTCATATTAAATAATAAAAACATATGACTCATTTATTCTACACATCCCAACGTGGATGTGTAGAGTTTTCTATTTTTTTTTATTTTATGGTATTTCTTTTTGGCCCTTGAGGTTTCTAAATTCTCAATTTAGTCCCTCAATTTTAAATAATAAAATAATTAAATCCAATCTAATTATTTTAATTATAATTGAGCCCACTTAGTTAATTAATTAAGCACTTAAGACAATCTTAAGTCCTAATTATTTCCGTGACTGTCACTAGAATTTAACTAAGTCGTCGACACCTCGTATCAACTTTGCCACTACCTCAACGAATCTCATTCGTTAGGTTCCACAGAAAAGCCCGCCGTTTTTGTTCAAGTTCATTACCATTTTTAAGCGCGACTCTCTAGGTCCGTCTCAACTGGCATGGGAGGAATCCACGAGTCCCGGTATTCGCCTAGCCAATCCCACGGTACCGGACAGATCCCAGTGAGAACGAATTTTGATAAATCGAAATTCGGGCGAACCGACTATAGTGTATACATTTAAATAGTTCTTACGCCTTTCACTTGCGTCCCGGTTAGGTGAGAGCCATGCAAATGTCAAACTCACTAACCTAACACTATGTTATAATCGAGACCGAACCGATTATTTAAACTCCACTCCGTATCTAATACATGCAAGTTTTCCAAGCTTCGCCCGAAGACTTTATAATCGTTGCTCTCCGATTACCTCATAGGACATTAACGTATTCGAATATAGGCAGTGAATCCCGATAGCAGTCAAAGCCCGGCAATCACCTCCGTAAAGTCGGTTGCATTTCGTCGCTGACCCGTGTCTCATTTATGAACACTTACGAGCCTAGCCAACTAGCGACAAACCGAAATCGCGAAAGCAAATCCGTCAATGACCCTATCGGTCTGAGGCTGCTATAGTCATTCGTTCAATCATTGACAACATCCTAGCCATGTGATTGAGACGAATACGAGCCGAACGTCCGGATACGCGATCCCTCCGATCACCTATATCTCCATCACGACCCACAACCTCTCAGGTAATCGGTGACACTACCGATACTATGTGGTCGTCAATGATAAGTCATATTCGGATATCTAGTCACCCACCTAGAATCCTTAGACTTATGAACTTTTTATTTAATGCTGAGATTAAGGACTGTCCGGTGTCTCCTCTCTCGTCCCACGAGAATCAGACGTCCAACTCAAACATTTGGGTGTTATTTATTTATCGCACTACCGGATGCCAAGTAGACTTTAAATTCGATAAATAAATAATAATGCCTTTATTATAATGAAAATATATATTCATTAATTTATTTGACGGTATATATAATAAACCTGTCTTACAACCTATACATCATCGTGCGCCCTATACTATTCCTAGTCCCCGTATGGCATTCCGAGGGCATACTCCCTAACAGCCTCCCACTTGCACTCGAATGCCATGCGATGCACCTAATGCCAGTCGCAATGGTATCGTAGCCCCATCTTGTCCAGATGCTGTTCCATAACTGCTTGGGACAAGGGCTTCGTGACCGGGTCCGCCACGTTTTCTGCGGTGGCGATTTTCTGCACGGCGACCATCCCGTTTTCAACGAACTCACGCAATACGTGATATTTTCTCTCAATATGTTTGGACTTGCTATGAGATCGTGGTTCCTTTGCTTGTGCGACTGCACCGCTATTATCGCACCAAAGTGTAAGCGGTCTGTCAGCAACTGGTACCACAATAAGTTCCTTCAAGAACTTTTTCATCCAAATAGCTTCTTTAGCTGCCTCTGAGGCTGCTATGTATTCTGCCTCGCACGTGGAATCGGCAGTTGTAACGACCCTACTTTTCTAATGTAGATATTTGGCGGATTTCCGCAACGAAAGCCGCGGAAAGCCCATTTAATAAAAACATTTTAAATAAAAACATATACATATCATAAAATGTGGTTTTACAAAAGATATCTTACACAGACCGGAGCCCCAAAAATCCAAAATATCTAAAATCCTAAAGACGCTCCATAGGTCGCATCCATGTACCGTCCCGCCCTCAAAAGCCCGTGGAGTCACCGCCGCCAGCCCGCCTTAGTCGCGACGTCTATCGACGCCGGACTCATCCATACCTACAACACACAAAGGCCTGAGCGATACGCTCAGTAGGTGAATTCATGCAAATGCAGCGTGCACTCAATCCCGATCCCGACACCTCACCACATGATAAGATGCAATGCACGCTCGTTCCCACAGTCTACCCTATCTCAATATCAGGGCCCTAGGTCGGACTATGCACCTCAAAAATGAACCTACGGCACCAACCGTAGAGTCCGAGCGGCACCAACCACTCATCTCGACGGCACCAACCGTCATCAGCGGCACCAACCACTGATCATACCGGCACCAACCGGTCACATAAAGCCGGGCGGCACCAACCACCCGTCTCGACGGCACCAACCGTCAGGTGCACTAGTACCAACCTCAACTCGACTCCGAGTCGACGACCAAAATCGGTCACATCTACCCACATGCACCTCGCACCGACACCTTAAGGTGTCACCGTGCCAACACGATCATCATCTCCCATATCGACATGTCATGCACATGCTATGTAGTGCAACTAAGGATGCAACATTTCATAAATGAATGAATATTTTCATCGAAGATAATTACGTTCACATCGTAATTTACTAACCATAATTCCTCAAGATTCCCTAATAAGTATTTCCCTAATTTTCCTCGAAATAATCCTCCCGTATAATTCTAACTCAGCCCACACAATTCGAAATTCTTTAATCTATTTTAAAATCCCAAATTAACTCTTACGACCCAAGGCTAAATTGGCCGACACTTGAACTAAGGCCCAAAATCACTTAACTAGTCAACATGCGAGGAAAAAGTCCACATTGGAAATTGGATTCGCCAACCTAAGTCGAAGGGTTGTTCAATTCGCCAAGTCGCTAGTCAATTCGTGAATTAATTGACCCGTGAGAGTACAAACTCCGCGAAACTCCTACGCCTAACTCTTATGGCTCAAAATAGACTAAGTGTGGGAGTGGGCCTAAATTTGAACTAAAGCCCAATTAAATTTATTCTAAGTCAGCACTCTAAACTTGGTCAACGTTCACCATTTGACTTAGCCGCACTAAGTTTCACAGTGGGTCAACTCGTGAAACTACCTAGTCAACGCTCGAAGTTATTCTGCCCGCGATGTATTACTTCGCGAACCCCAAAGCATCGCAAAACTCTCTCTCTCTCTCATTCGCAAATCTAACCGGCCCGCGAGAGGTTTATTTCGGCCCGGGTTGTCTCTCGCTCACAAAAATCTCTAGCCCGCGCAAGACCCGATCTTGGCCCGCGAAGACGTTTGCTCTCTCACACGCCGTGACTCCAAGCCCGCAAGAACGTTTTGCGACCCGACATCGTTTCCCCAAATTCATGAATTTCTCAACCAGTGAGAAACATTCGCTCTCTCTCAACTCGTGAACCTGGAGCCCGTAAACCCCTTTTTCGACCCGAAATCATCTCCCAATTCGCAAGCAACCCCAAACCGCGAAATAATAGTCTATATTTTAAAGAGTTCTAATTTCACTCGTTAGACACCTATAGTCCAATAATCAAGCTTAAACCCTAATTCCTTGAAATTCTCTACATTAGTTCATTACCACCCGAATAATCTCATAACAAGTAGAACATGTAAAAATCAAATATAAATCCATATATTGGCTCCCAAACATAACACACAATATTAAAAGCATAATTCCACAACAAGGTCGAACACCTACCATTTTCGAAACATCCCGCCCTATCTCACAATTCGCAAATTCTCTAGCCCACGAAGCTAGTTTTCGACCCGAAATTTATCCCCAATTAGCGAAATCCCTCAGCCCGCTAGTCTAACTTCACCTAAAATTTCTATTTCCACCTCGTCAACTCATACGAACGAACTAAATCGCAAAACCTTATTTTTCTACCAATTATCTTCGTCTCCTAACACTTATGCGTATAACCACATATGTTCACCAAAACCCATATATTGGATATGAAACTTCACGCATAACCTTGAACAAGTTCACCAAAACCCATAATCATCATATCCAAGTATTAAATATATCACGTGAGCTCATTTCGCGGCACGTACAAATCAAATAATCACATAGAGCATGGAACATGTTTAGCATATTTATATACATGGGATTTACGTATTGTAGGTGAGAGTTTTGACCTACGAATTTCTTCAACCCTATTTGTTTATGTACTCAAAGTATCTAAGGGATCTAATATTAAACACTTATTTAGACTTATTTGGAATTCTCTAAACATGCTCATACGGCCCATTTTAGTATTTAAGCCACCCGAATTCGGACCGAACTACATAAAAACATATAAGCTACCCACAAGAATATGAAGTTCTAATACCAAATTCTCTTAAGAACGTTCGCAACTCCCTTAAACCTATTTACGCTTCATAATTTTCAAGAATCAACTCCAACATAAAATACACACACCCGAGAATTATAACTAAATCACATATGTCACATTAAGCATCCACATAGTTCACGTAGCTCCACGTGATTTGTCTAAGCACACATTTAAAAATCATACAAATATAATAATCACCTCGAGAGTCTCATAAAAACATTTTATACTCACATAACTAAATCACATGTCACTTTGAGAATTTATATCACCACATAGTTCACGTGACTTCTTGGAATTCACCTCAAGCACACATTAAAAATCATAAGCTCATAATCCTATTCCTAGCATGTAAACGTGCTTATCCACATAAAGCCCATATATTGGATTTAAAATTAAACACATAATATAAGCAACTGCTAGGTATCAAAACCAAATAAACAAAGAATCATCACTTTCGAACATGGAGAGCATATCAACTAAGTTTCATTCACCTAACAAAATAATCTCCTAAGCTCTTAAACACGCAGACTCATATATATACCCACATATTGAACTGAAACGTAGCACATTAAATCAATAAACAGCCACGGGTTAAAACTTCTATATTTTCGAACTTGGAAGGCCATTCATCCGAGTTCAATTATCACAAAAATGCTTTATGTGTTGTAGGTGAAAGAATCCACCTACCTATCCTCCAAGGCTGAAAATCGAACTGAGCAGGTCGAAACTCTACGTCTTTTGCTTCGTCCGACACTTATTTTGCTCTAACCTCAACTCCTTTGCTCGGTTCTTCTTTCTTTGGTTTTGGCTTTCTTCCCTTTTCTTCCTTTGCTATTCACGTTGTTTTGAAGCTTTGCAAATGACGGTTGTTTCTTTTTCTCTTTTGTAATTTTCGTTGTCTTAAGTGTGCTTTTGGGTATTGGTTTTCACATGGGATTTAAGTGTTGATGTGAAGTGAAACCCACGTGACTTGCCTTGCTCCAAAGTAAAATCCCACAATTCTTGGAATGGTAAATGATTATTTTGTATAGGATTTAGCTTAGGGAAATGGGAGCCATGTTTCATGCGTTGGATCTCCTTAAAATAAGGAAAATATCTCCTCTTGAACCAAAGTTTGGGCTTTTACTAATTTCCTTTGGGCCATCTCTTTTATTAGTTAGTCATTTCAAGTTGGACTTTTATTAATTTTATTTGGGCTCTACTATTATTTCGACCTTTTATTTCTTGGGCTTTCTGAGCAATTTCGGCCCATATTATTTAACTCCTCTCGGCCCAATTGTAATTTTCGGTTCTCTCCCGAAAATCCAATTTTGTTCGGAGATCGACTTCATTAATTCGCACATGTAGAGGAGTAATCTAATCCGTGTTAAAGCTTACGAGTTATTCCGTTTGTTTATTTGTGTCCTAAATATTATTTGGTTATGTTACTACCTTATCGTCACAAGATGACTTCTATGTCTTTTATCCGAATATTTGTTAATTTCACCTTGCTTAAATTTCACACTGTGTTTTCCTGAATATTATACCCACCAGTTTCTCAGTATATTTGTTCAGAAATATTTTTAGTTCAAAAGTCAGAATAAAATTCTCGAAATTTCTTAAGACTATTTTTCGAGAATTTCATTCTTAGTATTTTCCTTATCATTTATCAGTAGTAATCCCGCTTAAAATTTGCGGGTATTACATCCTCCCCCCCTTAAAAGAATTTCGTCCCCGAAATTATGCCGAAGCAGATAACTCGGGCAACGATTTCTCCTATCCCTGATCTACTGTACCCTATTAAGGCAGGATTTATTCCTATCTTCAGCACAAAATTTAGGTGACACATTTAAACGTGTGACCCAGCTTTCTACGATCAGCTATTCTCTATTTCTAGACTCACCCATATTTTTTCTACGTGCTCAAGACATACCTATTTCTATTCCACCACGCTTCCATTGCGCACTCTAATATCTTAATACTATTTCTACCCCTCAGTGATAGGATTTATTCCTATCTATGTCACGCAACGAGCCAACACATTCGAATGTGTTGCTCAACCATGAAGATCGAAACTAACGGGAAAGGGGCACATTATAAACAACGTACCCGTGGAAAAAGTAGGATTGGCCTCCGCCTCTTCGTTAGTTAGTGTAAAAACACGGGCGGGAACCAATGGTGGTCGTTCTTGTGGTGGTGCTAAGTCTTGGGACAAGTTTGCCCGACAATTCTTGGCATAGTGGCCCGACCGTCCACATCGGAAACATTGCATTTTGCGGTTTGGATTCGGATTCGTCCCGAAGCATATCCCAAAATGATAACGCCCACACTGCTGACACTGTGGGGCGGGTCCCCTAATTTGAGCAGAAGCATGGGTCAATTCCCCACTTGGCTTTTCTTGCCCAATCGATCGCCTCGGGCGATTACCCTTGTTATTGGGGCCCATTCCGATGTTTTGGCGCTTCCGTTCGCCCCCGTTGCCATGTGGACCCTCCTTTCTCTTCCTTGCCTCCTGTGCCTCGACGATCTTAGCCTCCGCTTGCTCTGCTATCAATGCTCGCTCCGCCGCTTGGGGAAATGCTAGCTCTCGACCTCCGCCTATACAAACGTCACGGTAAATTTCGGGTTTGAGGCCTACTTGAAAGCGTTCTACCTTTAGCTCGTTGGTCGCCACCATATGCGGGGCAAAACGCGACAGTTCCTCAAACTTACGGATATATTCCGCAACTGTCCTCTCGCCTTGCTTAAGATTGATGAACTCGTTCATTTTCCGAGTTCGGTCATGGGTGGTAAAATATTTTCCCCGAAATAGCTCCCTGAATCTTTCCCACGTCATGGTTATTGGGTCCTCCAAGATTTTGACGGTGTCCCACCAAAATCTGGCGTTCCCTCGGAGCATTGAGACAGCACAGAGTACTCGTTCATTTTCTGGGACTCGACTGTATAGGAACATGTCCTCTACGGTACATAACCAGTCCTCTGCCACCGTAGGATCGATGGCATCCTCAAAAGTGGGAGGGTTCAACTTCCGAAACCGTTCCCCGATGATCTCTACGCGCTCGGGCTGGGGAGGTGGGTGGCGTTCGGATGAACCCTGATGTCGGATAAGATCAGCAATCTGATCCGATTGCCGTTGGATCAGCTTGGTGAGTCTCATAACTAAGGCATCCCGTTCATTGGTCGGGGACTCAGGTTCGTCCCTGCGACTCGACTCCCCTACGTATTCTCTACGCGTTCTCGGCATGTTCTCACTTATTCTCTACAGTCACCAGAATATAGAACGCATGTTAAAAGCATATAATCACATCATACCGTAAAACTTACAGGCAGGCTGGTTCTCCAGGCTTTTGAGCGACAGTACATGGACAGTCTTCAGAATCTAGAGCCGAAGCTCTGATACCACCTGTAACGACCCTACTTTTCTAATGTAGATATTTGGCGGATTTCCGCAACGAAAGCCGCGGAAAGCCCATTTAATAAAAACATTTTAAATAAAAACATATACATATCATAAAATGTGGTTTTACAAAAGATATCTTACACAGACCGGAGCCCCAAAAATCCAAAATATCTAAAATCCTAAAGACGCTCCATAGGTCGCATCCATGTACCGTCCCGCCCTCAAAAGCCCGTGGAGTCACCGCCGCCAGCCCGCCTTAGTCGCGACGTCTATCGACGCCGGACTCATCCATACCTACAACACACAAAGGCCTGAGCGATACGCTCAGTAGGTGAATTCATGCAAATGCAGCGTGCACTCAATCCCGATCCCGACACCTCACCACATGATAAGATGCAATGCACGCTCGTTCCCACAGTCTACCCTATCTCAATATCAGGGCCCTAGGTCGGACTATGCACCTCAAAAATGAACCTACGGCACCAACCGTAGAGTCCGAGCGGCACCAACCACTCATCTCGACGGCACCAACCGTCATCAGCGGCACCAACCACTGATCATACCGGCACCAACCGGTCACATAAAGCCGGGCGGCACCAACCACCCGTCTCGACGGCACCAACCGTCAGGTGCACTAGTACCAACCTCAACTCGACTCCGAGTCGACGACCAAAATCGGTCACATCTACCCACATGCACCTCGCACCGACACCTTAAGGTGTCACCGTGCCAACACGGTCATCATCTCCCATATCGACATGTCATGCACATGCTATGTAGTGCAACTAAGGATGCAACATTTCATAAATGAATGAATATTTTCATCGAAGATAATTACGTTCACATCGTAATTTACTAACCATAATTCCTCAAGATTCCCTAATAAGTATTTCCCTAATTTTCCTCGAAATAATCCTCCCGTATAATTCTAACTCAGCCCACACAATTCGAAATTCTTTAATCTATTTTAAAATCCCAAATTAACTCTTACGACCCAAGGCTAAATTGGCCGACACTTGAACTAAGGCCCAAAATCACTTAACTAGTCAACATGCGAGGAAAAAGTCCACATTGGAAATTGGATTCGCCAACCTAAGTCGAAGGGTTGTTCAATTCGCCAAGTCGCTAGTCAATTCGTGAATTAATTGACCCGTGAGAGTACAAACTCCGCGAAACTCCTACGCCTAACTCTTATGGCTCAAAATAGACTAAGTGTGGGAGTGGGCCTAAATTTGAACTAAAGCCCAATTAAATTTATTCTAAGTCAGCACTCTAAACTTGGTCAACGTTCACCATTTGACTTAGCCGCACTAAGTTTCACAGTGGGTCAACTCGTGAAACTACCTAGTCAACGCTCGAAGTTATTCTGCCCGCGATGTATTACTTCGCGAACCCCAAAGCATCGCAAAACTCTCTCTCTCTCTCATTCGCAAATCTAACCGGCCCGCGAGAGGTTTATTTCGGCCCGGGTTGTCTCTCGCTCACAAAAATCTCTAGCCCGCGCAAGACCCGATCTTGGCCCGCGAAGACGTTTGCTCTCTCACACGCCGTGACTCCAAGCCCGCAAGAACGTTTTGCGACCCGACATCGTTTCCCCAAATTCATGAATTTCTCAACCAGTGAGAAACATTCGCTCTCTCTCAACTCGTGAACCTGGAGCCCGTAAACCCCTTTTTCGACCCGAAATCATCTCCCAATTCGCAAACAACCCCAAACCGCGAAATAATAGTCTATATTTTAAAGAGGTCTAATTTCACTCGTTAGACACCTATAGTCCAATAATCAAGCTTAAACCCTAATTCCTTGAAATTCTCTACATTAGTTCATTACCACCCGAATAATCTCATAACAAGTAGAACATGTAAAAATCAAATATAAATCCATATATTGGCTTCCAAACATAACACACAATATTAAAAGCATAATTCCACAACAAGGTCGAACACCTACCATTTTCGAAACATCCCGCCCTATCTCACAATTCGCAAATTCTCTAGCCCACGAAGCTAGTTTTCGACCCGAAATTTATCCCCAATTAGCGAAATCCCTCAGCCCGCTAGTCTAACTTCACCTAAAATTTCTATTTCCACCTCGTCAACTCATACGAACGAACTAAATCGCAAAACCTTATTTTTCTACCAATTATCTTCGTCTCCTAACACTTATGCGTATAACCACATATGTTCACCAAAACCCATATATTGGATATGAAACTTCACGCATAACCTTGAACAAGTTCACCAAAACCCATAATCATCATATCCAAGTATTAAATATATCACGTGAGCTCATTTCGCGGCACGTACAAATCAAATAATCACATAGAGCATGGAACATGTTTAGCATATTTATATACATGGGATTTACGTATTGTAGGTGAGAGTTTTGACCTACGAATTTCTTCAACCCTATTTGTTTATGTACTCAAAGTATCTAAGGGATCTAATATTAAACACTTATTTAGACTTATTTGGAATTCTCTAAACATGCTCATACGGCCCATTTTAGTATTTAAGCCACCCGAATTCGGACCGAACTACATAAAAACATATAAGCTACCCACAAGAATATGAAGTTCTAATACCAAATTCTCTTAAGAACGTTCGCAACTCCCTTAAACCTATTTACGCTTCATAATTTTCAAGAATCAACTCCAACATAAAATACACACACCCGAGAATTATAACTAAATCACATATGTCACATTAAGCATCCACATAGTTCACGTAGCTCCACGTGATTTGTCTAAGCACACATTTAAAAATCATACAAATATAATAATCACCTCGAGAGTCTCATAAAAACATTTTATACTCACATAACTAAATCACATGTCACTTTGAGAATTTATATCACCACATAGTTCACGTGACTTCTTGGAATTCACCTCAAGCACACATTAAAAATCATAAGCTCATAATCCTATTCCTAGCATGTAAACGTGCTTATCCACATAAAGCCCATATATTGGATTTAAAATTAAACACATAATATAAGCAATTGCTAGGTATCAAAACCAAATAAACAAATAATCATCACTTTCGAACATGGAGAGCATATCAACTAAGTTTCATTCACCTAACAAAATAATCTCCTAAGCTCTTAAACACGCAGACTCATATATATACCCACATATTGAACTGAAACGTAGCACATTAAATCAATAAACAGCCACGGGTTAAAACTTCTATATTTTCGAACTTGGAAGGCCATTCATCCGAGTTCAATTATCACAAAAATGCTTTATGTGTTGTAGGTGAAAGAATCCACCTACCTATCCTCCAAGGCTGAAAATCGAACTGAGCAGGTCGAAACTCTACGTCTTTTGCTTCGTCCGACACTTATTTTGCTCTAACCTCAACTCCTTTGCTCGGTTCTTCTTTCTTTGGTTTTGGCTTTCTTCCCTTTTCTTCCTTTGCTATTCACGTTGTTTTGAAGCTTTGCAAATGACGGTTGTTTCTTTTTCTCTTTTGTAATTTTCGTTGTCTTAAGTGTGCTTTTGGGTATTGGTTTTCACATGGGATTTAAGTGTTGATGTGAAGTGAAACCCACGTGACTTGCCTTGCTCCAAAGTAAAATCCCACAATTCTTGGAATGGTAAATGATTATTTTGTATAGGATTTAGCTTAGGGAAATGGGAGCCATGTTTCATGCGTTGGATCTCCTTAAAATAAGGAAAATATCTCCTCTTGAACCAAAGTTTGGGCTTTTACTAATTTCCTTTGGGCCATCTCTTTTATTAGTTAGTCATTTCAAGTTGGACTTTTATTAATTTTATTTGGGCTCTACTATTATTTCGACCTTTTATTTCTTGGGCTTTCTGAGCAATTTCGGCCCATATTATTTAACTCCTCTCGGCCCAATTGTAATTTTCGGTTCTCTCCCGAAAATCCAATTTTGTTCGGAGATCGACTTCATTAATTCGCACATGTAGAGGAGTAATCTAATCCGTGTTAAAGCTTACGAGTTATTCCGTTTGTTTATTTGTGTCCTAAATATTATTTGGTTATGTTACTACCTTATCGTCACAAGATGACTTCTATGTCTTTTATCCGAATATTTGTTAATTTCACCTTGCTTAAATTTCACACTGTGTTTTCCTGAATATTATACCCACCAGTTTCTCAGTATATTTGTTCAGAAATATTTTTAGTTCAAAAGTCAGAATAAAATTCTCGAAATTTCTTAAGACTATTTTTCGAGAATTTCATTCTTAGTATTTTCCTTATCATTTATCAGTAGTAATCCCGCTTAAAATTTGCGGGTATTACAGCAGTTGTGCTTTGCTTGGAGCTTCTCCAAGACACTGCCCCACCGTTGAGCACGAATACAAAACCTGAAGTAGATTTTCGGTCATCCACGTCCGACTGGAAGTCCGAATCTGTATAACCAACTACTTCTAGTCCCGCTCCTCCATAAACCAGCGTTAAGTCTTTAGTCCGTCTAAGGTATTTAAAGATATTCTTAACAGCTGTCCAATGTTCTTCCTCTGGGTTTGCCTGAAACCGACTGACTACGCTCACAGAGTAAGCAATGTCCGGGCGTGTACACAACATTGCGTACATCAGACTACCCACTGCAGATGCATAGGGAATACCACTCATCCGTCGTCTGTCTTCCTCACTTTGAGGTGACATTGACTTTGATAAATGAATCCCATGTCGCATTGGTAAGAACCCTCTCTAATAGTCATCCATTCTGAATTTCTTCAGGTTTTTCTCTAAGTAAAGGGCCTGAGATAAGCCGATCGTATGGTTCGCTCGATCCCTAAACAAGCGAATACCTAGTATATACGTCGCTTCTCCCAGGTCTTTCATGGAGAATTCGGTTGAAAGCCATGCTTTCACCGATGAGAGCATCCCAATGTCGTTTCCTATCAAAAGGATATCATCCACGTACAATACAAGGAACGACACCATACTCCCACTGCTCTTTCTGTAGACACATGGCTCATCTACGTTTTTTACGAATCCAAAGTTCCGAACTGCTTCATCAAAACGTAGATTCCAGCTGCGAGAGGCCTGTTTCAGTCCGTAAATTGACCGATTCAGTTTGCACACTTTGTGAGCATCTGTATGCGACTCAAAACCTTTTGGCTGCTCCATATAGATCTCCTCCTAGAGGAATCCATTAAGGAACGCCGTTTTAACGTCCATTTGCCAAATCTCATGATCATAGTGCGCAGCTATCGCGAGCATTATCCGGATGGACTTGATCATGGCTACAGGTGAGAAAGTCTCCTCATAGTCAACTCCCTCTTTTTGGTTATAGCCCTTGGCAACCAACCTGGCCTTGTACGTCTCAACTTGTCCGTCAGATCCAATCTTCCACTTGTAAATCCATTTACAACCGATTGGTCTAAAACCACTCGGTAGGTCTACAAGAGTCCAGACTTTGTTGGAGTACATTGAGTCCATCTCAGCTCGCATAGCCTCAATCCATCTCGCTGAGTCAACATCGGATATATCTTGATCGAAAGTAGCGGGATCTTCTCTTAGAAGTCCCCTAGTCGCAACATAACCTTGTTCGACATGTGACATGCCATACCGCTGTGGTTGGCGAGGCACCCTTTCAGATCGTCGCAAGACTGGTTCGCTCGGACCGTCCGAATCCTGTGTGGGCGTTTCGGTCGACTGCAACTCGAGAGTGACCTCTCGGCCAACGCCACAATCTCGAATGAACTCTTCCTCGAGAAAATGTGCATGTAGGCCTACAACGATCCTCTGATCATCGTGAAAATAGAATAGGTACCCCATAGAGTCTTCGGGATAACCTATGAAACATCCTTTTATAGATCTAGACTCCAATTTGTCTGTTTTCAGCTTTTTCACATAGGCGGGGCAACCCCAAATCCTAATATGTGATAAGATGGGTAAACGACCAGTCCATATCTCATACGGAATGTCGTTAACAGACTTTGAGGGACACCGGTTAATGGTATACGCCGCTGTCAAAAGCGCGTATCCCCACAATGACATCGGTAAATCTGTATAGCTCAACATAGAACGAACCATATCTAATAAAGTGCGATTTCTACGTTCGGCCACGCCATTCAACTGTGGCGTGCCGGGCGGAGTCATCTGTGATAAAATACCATTCTCTTTTAAGAACTGGTCAAACTCGACACTCATGTACTCGCCACCTCGATCCGATCGAATGGCTTTAATGAGCTTCGAAGTTTGATTTTCCACCAACGCCTTATACTCCCTGAACCTTTCAAGAGCATCAGCTTTATACCTCATCAGATACACTAGTCCGTAACGACTGTGATCATCCGTAAAGGTAATAAAATAGTGGAAGTCACCACGAGCCTTCACATTGAATGGCCCGCAAACGTCCGTGTGAATTAAACCGAGATTTTCCGTGGCTCTGTTAAATGTCCCGGTGAAGGGTGATCGGGTCATTTTACCTTTGAGGCATGACTCACAAGTCGGATAGGGATCTGATCCCAACGGTGTCAATATCCCATTTTTCTCCAACTCGTGAATCTTGCGTTCTCCAGCATGACCTAATCGAAGATGCCATAAGTATCTCGCATTTATTACCGTCTTTCGTTTATTTGTGACAATATTCACAGATATATCGTTCTGGGTATTTAAATAGTACAAACCATTAAATAGTGTCGCGCTGCCAACATTTTTATTTCTATACATAATGTGGCATGTATTATTATTAAAACTAAATACATAACCATTCCTGCTCAAAACAGGAATGGAGACGATGTTCTTAAATCCCCTCGGGAGTACAAGACAATCGTACAAACGCAACACATGCCCAGAAGATAATACAAGAGATCTTGATCCGACGTGGCTTGCCGAGATACTATCCCCGCTTCCCACTCTGACCTCGATCTCATGCTCCCCAAGCGCTCTACTTGGTCCCAGACCCTGCGTGGAAACACAAATGTGAGTACTAGCCCCCGAATCCAATATCCAGGAAGTAGAGTATACAGATGAAGAACAAACTGTTTCTAAAATATTTAGTTCCATACCTGACGCAGCCTGCTCACCCTTGAGCTTCGGACAGTCACGCTTCCAGTGGCCCAGCGCACCGCAATGCAGACACTTATCCGTCGGCTTTACACCAGTTTGTTTCGATTTCCCAGAAGATAGTTTCTTCTTGGAAACCTTCCCTGTTGGCTTGAGCTTGTTGCCCTTCTTCTTTTTGCCTTTCTGGGGCTTTGAAGAAGTGGCGACAAGTGCAGTCTGCTTTGCCCTCTTCATCTGACCTTGCGCCGTTGCTAACTGATTCATCAGATCAGGAAGCAATAGCGTCATGCCGTTCAGATGATAGTTCACAATGAACGCGTTGAAGGACGGAGGCAGAGACTGCAAGATGAGATCATTTTGTAATTCACGATCAAATCGAAAATTGAGAGTCTCCAACCTCTCGATCATGGTGATCATGTTCATAACATGCTCGCCAACGTTCTCACCCTCAGACATCCTCGATCGGAAGAGCTGCGACGAAGTCGCATAACGAGCCGTCCTAGACGTCTCACCGTAAAGCTCTTTTAAATGTTGAACCATCACTCGAGCATCAGCCATACTTTCGTGGCTACGCTGCAGTGCGTTACTCATTGATCCGAGGACATGAGCCTTTACGAGCTTCTCGTCGCGCAGTCGCTTGTCATAAGCGGCACGAGCCTGCTCGGATGCCCGCGCCCATGGGGCCGGTGGCATTTCGGAGTCAAGGATATAAACTAGGTTCTCAATCTCAAGGAAAATCCTCAAGTTGCGAAGCCAGTCTGAATAGTTTGGCCCAGTCAACCTATTCTCCTTGAGCAGTACATTTAATGCGGTCGACATAATTTCACAAAGAGAGAAAATGCTGCAGAAAATAAAAGGCATATTAAGTCGATTGTATAGGTTATCAAACGCGAACAAGGACTTTTTATTCCGTTTGACTCCCACTATCTTTTCATAAACTCCATTCTCCCTACGGATGTTTTGGAAGTTTCGTTGATAACTCCGATAGTGGAGTTGATGTCCCCGTGGACGGGTGCAAACCTCAACCTCTGTCGTTTTATTGGTTTGCAGTGGCCCACGAAGTCGTGCTCCGCACGAATCCGACCTTGTCGAATGTCTCAACTATCTTTGTCTCAGTCAGGGACCCCCGCCGGCAAACCCGGAACAAGGCGGTATGACTGTCTAAGTGCGACCTATCAACGTTGCTCAAAATCGCACACTTGAACCGTACGTTTACCGCACAGTGTGGTCTTGGCGAGCGACACAAATGCACCCGAGCAAGCCGAAACAAAAGCAAATGCAAGGCGCCGGCATACCCGAAACCAAACCTTGCATTTAGGTTTTGTAACAACTAGGCCCGAGCTTGATAGAAGACAGGGCATCCAATCCCTTTACTCACTTAGTATTCGTACGGGAGATTTTTGTAACTCATAGCATATTAAAATTAAGCACGAGCACGTAAATGCGATAAATAAATTCCTAACCCTAGGAAAGCAATTTAAATGGACAAATATGCGGGCTACTTCTAGACTGGTCCTATTACATGGGTCGTAAAACGACCGGGGTCTTCGATCTTCCAACGTCGAGTCATCGTTACGATGGTTGTCGAATCCTCCAATCTCGCCTTGCGTCGAACGGCTGTCATTTTATCTAACCTATCTTATAAAGCAATAAAATACAACACCGGGGGAATTATTTCCCAAACAACCCGTAATCCATGTACATACCGGGGGGCGGCAAACGACCCTTAAACAAATAATCCGGTTGAACCTAAGCCCGCGTAAATGTCCCACATAAACATGCAACACAGAATTTTGACGTCGGGTGCCCAACCGACGTCACGAGCGACGATAGTCTCCAAACTACGTCGACCGTTCGTTCGCCACATCGGCTTTCGAGGCCTTCGGTCGAAACATTCATGAGCCTTGGCTCTGATACCACTGCTGGGGTGGGCCCAATTAATCGACGCCGGCCCCCGAACAGCGCAACGTGGCTATAGCGGAAGCGCGATTTGTACCGAGCAGCGTAGGGTGGCGAATTTTCGATTTTTAATATCTAAATTCAACCTTACGCCATTCAGCTTCTCCCGAGAGTCTGAGATGCTGCACTAAGCCTCGGGAGATCGCGGTTAATTCGAATTATCAAAATTCGAATTTATTTCCAATTTATTTAAATTAATAATTTAGATCAAAATTAATCGAATAAAGCGGCAACCAGACGTTTTTAATTTATTGGAGACCGAAATGATTTTTGATCAATACCAAACTTTCCAGAATAATTCTACACTTCCTAACGTTCGCAACGATAGGTCTTTCGAATTATTCCGACATCGTTTGGTATTTTTCTCAAAATCAAATCTGTGGTTCGAAATTATTAATTCGAGTAAAACGGCAGTCTGCCGTCTTTTAACTATTTGACGACGGAAACGATTTCCGATCGATACCAAATTTTCCAGAATAATTCTACACTTCCCGACGTTTCCAACGAGGGGTCTTGAGAATTATTCCGATGTCGTTTGGTATTTTTCGTAAATCAAATAGTTAGGGTTCGAGGTATACCTTCGATGAACAAGATTTCTTCTGTCGTCGCCTCGGATGGACGTGGATACACCTCGTCTGGATCCCGGGGCCTCCTGGCTAGATTGTCACGCCGGTATGACCTTAACCAAACCTCCGAGACTGCTCCCGATGGCTAGCGCAGTTCGGTTAGGGCGTCGGGTTCGTCGAACGATCCCGTCGGTTCAACGTGGCTTGAGAAGTTCTACACTTCAACTCTATTTTTTTCTTTAGTTTCTTATTTGTGAAATGAAGCAAAAATTTCCATCATTTTTCTTGCATCTCACGTTTTATATATATGCATGGTTATAATATTTTTTTTTTAATTGAGACACTTGTTTACACTTGTTAAAACAAGTGTCATATTAAATAATGAAAACATATGACTCATTTATTCTACACATCCCAACGTGGATGTGTAGAGTTTTCTATTTTTTTATTTTATTTTATGGTATTTCATTTTGGCCCTTGAGGTTTCTAAATTCTCAATTTAGTCCCTCAATTTTAAATAATAAAATAATTAAATCCAATCTAATTATTTTAATTATAATTGAGCCCACTTAGTTAATTAATTAAGCACTTAAGACAATCTTAAGTCCTAATTATTTCCGTGACTGTAACTAGAATTTAACTAAGTCGTCGACACCTCGTATCAACTTTGCCACTACCTCAACGAATCTCATTCGTTAGGTTCCACAGAAAAGCCCGCCGTTTTCGTTCAAGTTCATTACCATTTTTAAGCGCGACTCTCTAGGTCCGTCTCAACTGGCATGGGAGGAATCCACGAGTCCCGGTATTCGCCTAGCCAATCCCACGGTACCGGACAGATCCCAGTTGAGAACGAATTTTGATCTAATCGAAATTCGGGCGAACCGACTATAGTGTATACATTTAAATACTTCTTACGCCTTTCACTCGCGTCCCGGTTAGGTGAGAGCCATGCAAATGTCAAACTCACTAACCTAACACTATGTTATAATCGAGACCGAATCGATTATTTAAACTCCGCTCCGTATCTAATACAAGCAAGTTTTCCAAGCTTCGGCCGAAGACTTTATAATCGTTGCTCTCCGATTACCTCATAGGACATTAACCTATACGAATATAGGCAGTGAATCCCGATAGCAGTCAAAGCCCGGCAATCACCTCCGTAAAGTCAGTTGCGTTTCGTCGCTGACCCGTGTCTCATTTATGAACACTTACGAGCCTAGCCAACTAGCAACAAACCGAAATCGCGAAAGTAAATCCGTCAATGACCCTATCGGTCTGAGGCTGCTATAGTCATTCGTTCAATCATTGACAACATCCTAGCCATGTGATTGAGACGAATACGAGCCGAACGTCCGGATACGCGATCCCTCCGATCACCTATATCTCCATCACGACCCACAACCTCTCAGGTAATCGGTGACACTACCGATACTATGTGGTCGTCAATGGATAAGTCATATTCGGATATCTAGTCACCCACCTAGAATCCTTAGACTTATGAACTTTTTATTTAATGCTGAGATTAAGGACTGTCCGGTGTCTCCTCTCTCGTCCCACGAGAATCAGACGTCCAACTCAAACATTTGGGTGTTATTTATTTATCGCACTACCGGATGCCAAGTAGACTTTAAATTCGATAAATAAATAATAATGCCTTTATTATAATGAAAATATATATTCATTAGTTTATTTGACGGTATATATAATAAACCTGTCTTACAACCTATACATCGTCGTGCGCCCTATACTATTCCTAGTCCCCGTATGGCATTCCGAGGGCATACTCCCTAACATGTGGCACTTTGACTATGGGTTGAATAACTAGCCAATACTACGAATAATCCACCTCTACCTGCGGTTCGAAGACTTAAAACTCCTAGTGAGTACAATGATGCAGAAAGGTTAAGAGCAAAAGCTGATCTTGGGTGCAAATCTTGGCTCATGCAAGGCATCCCCAACGACATCTACATGCATATAGACAGTATCCCTATAGGAATGTGGGATGAGCTCTATCGCATAATGCAAAGAACTGAAGTTGGAGTCAAAGAGAAGAAAGCCAACATTCTCACAGCATATGACACTTTCAAGGCTAAACCAGAGGACTGCCTACATGATCTTTACCAGAGATATCTCACTCTTCTCAACGAGATGAGAAAGATAAAAATCACCGAGATGAATATGGAAACAAACATTCGATTTCTATCTTCTCAGCCTTCTTAAAGAAAAAAGATATCACTCAAATCAGACAAAACAATAGAGGAATTGGATATTCATGCCATTTTTTATAATCTCGCACAGCACGAGGAAGATGTCAGGGAGATGAAGAAGGAGCAGAAGGGTAAACAAATTGAAGACTCAGTTGCCTTAGTTTCAGAGAAGCGGAGCTTAAGATCCTGCAAAGAAAAGACCGTTAGGCCTCTCACCCCTTCAGAGTAGGAAGATGGGTCAGACTCCGACGTCGAGCCAAATATCAAAGCGCTGGGAAAGCAACTGGCTTTGATTGGAAATACGATGAGAAATCAGTACTTCAAAAAGAAGTCACCATCATCAGCCAACAGACTTCGGACTTCTAGCTCAAAGAATAAGGAACGCATTCCCGCGACATCCGAAGTTAAAATCGTCAAAGTGCCAAACAAATGCTTTAACTGCGGCAAGCCTGGCCACTTCGCCCGTGAATGCACTTCCCGAGGAAGAGAGATGCCAACTGCTACTCCAAGAAACTTCAACTCCCTAAGCAGAAAGAAGCTGGAGTAGCTCTCATGGTAGAACAAGACCACTGGCTCGAGGACACATCGACTTCTGAAGAGGAGAATCTTGCGCTAATGGCTCGCCTAGACGAAGATTCTGATGCCGATCCTTCAAACAGGACAGACGATAAGCATCCACATCATCTCAGGAGGTAACTTCCCTAAATTCCACATTATTGACCATGTTAGATTCGTACCAATTAGACTACGCTAACATGAAATGAGCCACATGGGAGAGATGCAATTTTTCTTAGGACATCAGGCCAGGAAGCTCGAAGATGGAATTTTCATCAGTCAGACAATGTACATCAAGGACATCTTGAAGAAATTCCATCTAGATCAAAGTAAGCCTCTCAGCACTCCCATGGCAACGAGTTGTAAGTTGGATGCTTATCCATTAGGAAAGGCAGTCGATATCACACTCTACCGTAGCATCATCGGATCTCTCCTTTACCTCATTTCCAGTCGGCCGGATATCATTTTGCCACTTGTCTCTGCCCCCGTTTCCAAGCAGATCCCAAGGAATCTCATATGATCGCGGTCAAGCGGATTTTGCGATACCTCAAGGGCACTTCTACCTTAGGACTGTGGTACCCTCAACTACGAATTTCAAATTAATTGCCGCGACGTATTCTGCCTCAGCCGTCGATGTTGATACACAATTCTACTTCTTGAATGACCAGCAGACCAGCTTTTCGCCTAGAAATTGAGCGCCGCCGTTGTGCTTTTTCTGTCCATTCGGCAACCTGCATAATCAGCGTCGGTATAGCCAATTAATTTGAAATTCGTAGTTGAGGGTACCACAGTCCTAAGGTAGAAGTGCCCTTGAGGTATCGCAAAATCCGCTTGACCGCGATCATATGAGATTCCTTGGGATCTGCTTGGAAACGGGGGCAGAGACAAGTGGCAAAATGATATCCGGCCGACTGGAAATGAGGTAAAGGAGAGATCCGATGATGCTACGGTAGAGTGTGATATCGACTGCCTTTCCTAATGGATAAGCATCCAACTTACAACTCGTTGCCATGGGAGTGCTGAGAGGCTTACTCTGATCTAGATGGAATTTCTTCAAGATGTCGTTGATGTACATTGTCTGACTGATGAAAATTCCATCTTCGAGCTTCCTGGCCTGATGTCCTAAGAAAAACTGCATCTCTCCCATGTGGCTCATTTCATGTTAGCGTAGTCTAATTGGTACGAATCTAACATGGTCAATAATGTGGAATTTAGGGAAGTTACCTCCTGAGATGATGTGGATGCTTATCGTCTGTCCTGTTTGAAGGATCGGCATCAGAATCTTCGTCTAGGCGAGCCATTAGCGCAAGATTCTCCTCTTCAGAAGTCGATGTGTCCTCGAGCCAGTGGTCTTGTTCTACCATGAGAGCTACTCCAGCTTCTTTCTGCTTAGGGAGTTGAAGTTTCTTGGAGTAGCAGTTGGCATCTCTCTTCCTCGGGAAGTGCATTCACGGGCGAAGTGGCCAGGCTTGCCGCAGTTAAAGCATTTGTTTGGCACTTTGACGATTTTAACTTCGGATGTCGCGGGAACGCGTTCCTTATTCTTTGAGCTAGAAGTCCGAAGTCTGTTGGCTGATGATGGTGACTTCTTTTTGAAGTACTGATTTCTCATCGTATTTCCAATCAAAGCCAGTTGCTTTCCCAGCGCTTTGATATTTGGCTCGACGTCGGAGTCTGACCCATCTTCCTACTCTGAAGGGGTGAGAGGCCTAACGGTCTTTTCTTTGCAGGATCTTAAGCTCCGCTTCTCTGAAACTAAGGCAACTGAGTCTTCAATTTGTTTACCCTTCTGCTCCTTCTTCATCTCCCTGACATCTTCCTCGTGCTGTGCGAGATTATAAAAAATGGCATGAATATCCAATTCCTCTATTGTTTTGTCTGATTTGAGTGATATCTTTTTTCTTTAAGAAGGCTGAGAAGATAGAAATCGAATGTTTGTTTCCATATTCATCTCGGTGATTTTTATCTTTCTCATCTCGTTGAGAAGAGTGAGATATCTCTGGTAAAGATCATGTAGGCAGTCCTCTGGTTTAGCCTTGAAAGTGTCATATGCTGTGAGAATGTTGGCTTTCTTCTCTTTGACTCCAACTTCAGTTCTTTGCATTATGCGATAGAGCTCATCCCACATTCCTATAGGGATACTGTCTATATGCATGTAGATGTCGTTGGGGATGCCTTGCATGAGCCAAGATTTGCACCCAAGATCAGCTTTTGCTCTTAACCTTTCTGCATCATTGTACTCACTAGGAGTTTTAAGTCTTCGAACCGCAGGTCGAGGTGGATTATTCGTAGTATTGGCTAGTTATTCAACCCAAAATGTAGTTGGGCCTTTTTCGAGAGAAGCAAGAAGGTTCTCGGCTTGGTCTTTGAGTTCTAAGAAGTTGAGGAAACAACTGCGTCATACGGCGTATTCGCCGCGTTTCAAGATTGGTGGACGGTTGTCATTTCGAAGTGTATAAGCATCCATTGTTGTTGAGTTGAAATTTCTTGGATATTCATAGGTTGTTTTGAAGATATGAGATGATATGGTGTGCTTCACAAGTGACAAATCAGTTAGTAGCGTTTGATTTGAAAGCAATCGAGAATTATTTTTTATTCAATCTTTAAAGTTTGATAAAAAAATAATTTCTTCGAAATCGGGTAGTTACTATTTTCGTGCGTAATGTGGTAGCGAAAAAATTTTCGAGCGAAAAATTTTTTCGACAAGAATGTAACTTTGCGATGAGCAACTGTTTAAACAGTCAACTCCATCGAAAATTATTTTCCGTGAAGTTTTGCGATCGAAAATTTTTGTTGTCGAATAATTTTGTTGACCAAAATTCAGAATGTATACTTTTTCAAGATCTTGACTCGAAAAGTTGACTAAGTTTTTCGAGTGTTCATTTCAATTTAAGGAAGAAGTTCTCGCTAGAATTTCGATCGAAATAATTTTGAATGAAGGAGGCACGTGGCGTTGTTACAGCATAACGGACAAGTACCCAGATCGTAAACAACCTGGAATACTAACTGCCACGCAAGGTGTGGCGACCCTGACTTTTTTTTTTTTTTTTTTTTTTTTTTTTTTTTTGGTAACCGGGTAAAGCCGATGGTAAACCCCGGGGCCGACCCACTACCTGCTAAACAGGTCGACCAGGTCAATCGCACATGTCTGGGCTCATGTGGGCAGGCTTAGGGAAATGTCACAGGGATGAGATTCGAACCCAGGACCTCTCCCAACATGACCCTGACTTTCTAATACTAATTAGCGGCGGATTTCCGCAACGCAAGCCGCGGAAAGCCCGATTTACCAAAAACTTTTCCTAAAGTAAATATATTACGACGAGAAGTAGCCTACATCGTCTTAATTATACAAAGGCCGAAACCCCAAAATATGTCCCTATCAAAACATATCCTAACATCGCTCCACAGGTCGTCATCCATGTACAGCCTTGCCGTCAAAAGACCCTGGAGTACCGCCGTCAGCCCGCCTTAGTCGTGACCTTTCTCAACGTCCAACTCTATCGTACCTACAACACATAAAACGTGGAATGAGCTTATAAAGCTCAACGTCCGCGCCAATGCTTCCTAATCGTGTCATATAATTCGTGTCTTGAAATTCATGTCGTGTATTCATGTCATGAAATTCGTGTCTTGTCTTATCTTGTAGTTCATGTCTTGTCTTATCTTGTAGTTCGTGTCTTGTCTTGTAGGGCCCTTGGCTTATCTTGCTATGCACCATCATGGAGCTCAAATCCACTAGGGATAAATAAATATATAAAACCGGCAATACCCACTCATGGGAGGCTAACCCTAAAGCGCCTTTTCTGTCCCAAGGTGGTTTCATACGCCATGCGGACGCTTCACATTGGAAGATCCTACGAGGATGCTAACACCAATTATACCCTTGGTGTTGCATGTCTCCTCATATTGCATCTTTCAGGTCGCAACTTTCCGCTACATGCATGCCCTTGTCTTGAGACATGTCATGTCACATGCATGCCCTTGTCTTGAGACATGTCATGTCGTGAAATTGGTGACATAAAATCACCATGGTAGCATAGAAGAGCCATTAATTGCAAACATTTATCGTGTACCAGAAATCATGCGTATGTGAAAATGAAGAGCCATTAGTCTTGTAGCTTTCGTGGGACTCATGTATGCTCGTGAAAATGCGTATGTGAATAATGCCGAAGTGCTTATCATGCCACTTCATATAACAATTAATTCAAATAAATAAATCACATAGGATTCACGTAAAGTCATAGAAGCATATAATCATGTCATTCAAGCACGTAACCATGTAATTCATGCACATATAAATTTATGTGTTGTAGTTGGGATCTCCACTTACCTGGTATCCTTAGCTATATTGTATGGTTAAATCGCTAACCTTCGAACCCTAATTATAGAAACATATAAATTAGGGTTTGTTAATCTAATTACAGTTTTACTAAAGTGTCTTAATTTGAAACCCTAGTTTCGACTTTTATGGGTTAGACATGAATCTCGAGCTTTAACTCGAGTTTGATTGTGGTATTTCATTGAACATAAATCTCAAAGTAGTAAGTATAATAGGATTTCGAGATTAGGCAACACAAAATTTTGAAGTAAATGTCGACTTAAATCTCGACATATAATATAGTATACAACCTTTACAAGTTAATCTCGAGGGAAATCTCGACATGATTATTGTGGGATTTCGATATGAATGTTGAGTTTGATCTCGAGATTCTCTGTCAAATCTTGATATTAATGCTAACCTTGATTTCGACATAAATCCTGAAATGGATCTCCTCGTAGTATTTATACGAGTTCGGTATTAGACAATGCATAAGGGATTTCGAGACATGTGTCGATATTATTAACAAAATGTCGAGATGTATTTAATAGTAAGATTTCGACATTGTAAACAAAGATCTCGAGGGGATTGGAGTTCTGGCGTCAGGTGGGCTGCTCGTAGATGGAGGGGCAAACACCTCGCTCAGCTGGGCCCGCGACATGTACTAATCTCATTGGTTTATCACCTGTGGCTGGAGCGGAACAGAAGATGGCACGATGGTAGGCAACGTCAGCCAGGTCATATCATTACTGATGTTGAATCATTACTATGCCTACGCCTTTCTACCCTCCCTTCTAAATTTGCTTTACAAAAATGTGCCCTTAAGAGGGTGTGGCGGATAGATTGGTAGGTAGGTTGGTTTGGTTGCCCGGACTGCATGGTTGCTTTGTTTGGCTGCTTTGCTTCTTATGTCACAGGTGTTTATGCTCTTTGCTTCCATTCGGCTTTCTTGGTGGTGTTGCTGGGCCATACGGTTGTAATCGCTGAAACTTTGGGAAGTCTTCTTTCCCATCTTCTTCACCCTTACTTCCCGCTCCCCCTCTGTTTTGGTCTTTCGCTCTTCTGTTTGTCTGTTCTCTCTTCCTTGTGCAGGCTAGGATTGGCTGGTGTGGGGAGCGGCTGGGGAGTCTCCTGCCCTGGTGGTGGTGCCTCCTGGTGCCTCGTGTAGCGGTCTTGTGCTCGGCTCTGGTAAAGAAACAGGAGTTGGCGCTTGTCGCTGCCCTCGCCCGACCTGACCTGCGGAAACTCTACGCTCACTTGCATGGCTGTATATCCACTTCGTTTCCTTGGCTGTGCGCTTGCGCCTCGCCTGCACGTCCCCCGCGCGCCCTGCTGGTACCACATCTGGTGCCAGGATCCTGTTGCTGTTGTTGGATTTGTACACCTACGTTTGCCTCTGCTCCTGTCGCAACTGTTTGTGTTGCGATTGCTTGCTTTTTCACTAGTGTTCGTAGTCTGTTTTACTTGGGTCTTGTAGGGACCTGGTTGGTGTCTGGGCTGCGTCGGTCCTGTCGACGTGCTGTTGGGTCGGTTCCTTTACCGCTTGTTGCGTCATGAGCGTCATCATGTACGCTACCACTGTACTCCTGTTTCATTATTTTAGTGAACGTTCCCCAAAAAAAAAACAAAGATCTCGAGATATATTTCGAGATCCTATATAAATTTCGAAGTCAGTTCTAAAGAAGGATTTCGAGCTTCACTTTGAATTTTGTCTCGAATTTATCTCGTCACACTTGATTTCGAAATTCCTCCTACACACTTATACAGTCTCGATAAACATTAATTGGAATATCATATCTCATAAAACATCCTTTTGTACAAAATTCATCTAACCCTCGATTAAAAGGCATTTTCTCAAGAACACTATAAATATTAGATGAACTTAAAATCTTTAAGGCACGTTAAATTTTCGAAAATCAAAATCTTGTTCACAGCATAAATTTATGCAGATTTTGATGTTGTTAAATACCCTAACATGCTAAAATTGAACGAAGTATAAAGTCAGGGTAAGAAGTTATACCTTCTCCTAAGCCTTCCAGTTGCTTACTATCTTGTTACCTCCCCGTTCTTAATTAAGTTTGTCAAAGGTGTGTAGAATGAATTTTGTTTCCTTCGTTGCTCAGTTCTTATCTATGCTTTGCGTGTGATAATGAATAAATGACGTCGACATCTTTGTTTCATTCTTATCTCATCCTAAGTTTCAAATTGCTAAGTTTCGAATTGCTAAGAATACCCTAGAATTCAAGATCCCAATGTTTCGACATTTTATTGCTCGACAATTAGTCATTTCGAGATTCTCTAATATCGACCTTCATACTACTTAAATTTCGAAGCTGATTTCAAAGTTGAATCTCGAGACTTAAAGGATTTCGAGATCCATTGTTTCATTATCCTAATGCATAGAAAACTTTCTCTTAGTTCTTTCGAAATTGTTGGTCTCTCTTTCGATATTCCTAATCTCGGCATCTTTATTTCTAATATATCGAGGTTCTCCTATTGAGAGACACCTTCATCTCGGCATCCCCATTTTCTAAAATTGTTCTTTCGATATTTGAATATATCGAGATTTAATGGTCCCGCTATTCTAATGTTTCTAGATTCACTTTGAGATTTATACTGAATTTCGAAATCAATATCAAAGCTAGATTTCGACATTCTTCTATTCTCAACTCACCATTCTTTAGCTTTGACATCTTAATTTCGAAAGCATGCCTAGAATCCTAATATCAATAACTAACCTAATTTCAATTAATTTCTCTACTTGGTTAGTAACCCTAATAGCACCCAATTTGAAATCATGTTGACACATAAAATCGTAAAACACGTCTCATACAGTCACGTAAGTCATATAATATGTATGCATATTTATTGGTGAAAGTTTAATTTCACATAGCTTAACTGAATTTAACTATGGTACCCGAAATAGAGAACAATTTATGTATTTATTTTCTTGTAGTCCTGAACTCCTTATTTAATATGTCTGGAAACACCGCAAATTAGGACGTCATGCCATTAATTATATTATGAATCCAGTAATTAGATTTTACTGGTATTACATCCTTCCCCCCTTAAAAAGAATTTCGCCCCCGAAATTCCATCAGTTGGAATAATTTAGTGTAACGATCGGTGGGGAATTCGAAATAATCTTCGAAGACAGTAGAAAATAGGACGGAGAATTCTGAACCAAGCGTGAATATTTGGAATCAATAGTTTTGTAAAACTTGTTCGGGTATGGAAAATCTTACGTATTATTCCGAAACAAGTAAGATCCTTGTATTGATCTTTTCTTGTCTATGAACTTATCGTAGAAAATAATTATAATTTTTGACTTCGTATTACTTGCATTCAAAAATTTCGATTGTCCTAGGATCACAATCGAATAATAAGTACGGAAGGTCATAAACAACAAGATTATCATAAATCAAGAAATTCAACGAAACGGTATTCCCTGTCTTGATTTATCTTACCCTTGTCGTTTTTCCGTCATGCAAGGTTTCATCGACAATTTCTATAAACTCCTAATGTGCTAATTGTAGGGTACGTCCTTGTCTTGAATCTTAACAGCTTATGATGGAAAATCTTATGACTAGTCCATAGTCTTCTCTTCCTCTATAAAAGATCTGCCTAACCTCCATTCCTAAAAGTCTGGGAATGATTGTGGTAACAAGGGTTCAAGAAAAAGAACATTCCCTTGAAGAAAATGAAGGGACACGAGTTTATAAAAGTTAGAGTAGAGTTTCTCTTGTCGTCTTGGATTTTGACAACGAATTCTTGGTAGAACACGTATAACATTCACCTAAGTTGGTCGGACATGTATCGCCTGGAGGTTGAGTTAACGAGAATAGCTACAATTCTAATTCAGACAAGAATTATTAGTCATGAACATTCACCACACTTTCGCTGCGCCACTCTGATGCGAAGCATGTATAATTTGCAGAAGGAATAGAAAGATCGAGATATACGATTATACTGTGGCATGGTAGGATTTAGACTTATTAGGCCAAAAGAAATGAAATGTAACTTCATCGTCATATTCGAGAACGAAGAGTATTCAAAGAAAAGAATTACAACTTTGATCGTGAATCGATCAGAAAATATTTTTGAAATATTGTCGAAACATACATTGGCGTCTTTGGGAGCTATTGGCATTATTTCAGCTAAGACTAAGGAAATTTCTCTGCTTAACCATTTATGCGAAAAGATTCGCAACTTGTCCTAAGAAGTTACTGAGGTTTTTACTTAGATGTTTAGAGATTCTATTTAGCTGATCCTGCCCGCAAGACGGGTATTTCTCTTCTCAGGAAATTGAAGCTTACGATCTTTCCTAGAGAAATCAGATATGGCTTCATATTTTGAAAGCCTATCTGTCAAGATCATAGTTTTCATCGATACCCAAGCTGCCATTCTATGGAAATAGTGGAGTATCTTTCCAACACTTAACTATTTCGTGTTGGACCTCCATGTGGCAGGTTAGTACATCATATTTGAATGGTCAGAAGGTATTTCCACCTTCGGTACGCGATATTGGCGACACATTTAAATGTGTGGCTCAGTTTCCTAGAATTAACCATCATAGTATAGGTACATTATAAATCGTGAACTTACCGATCATTTCCGTAGGAGGAAATTCTGTTTCTTCTAGATTTAGGTTGGACATTCGTGGAGGAACTCGGGAGGGTTGTGTCGATGTTTGGTCTGGTTCCAATGATATCTGCATCTGACAGATTTTTGCGAAATGTCCCCGCCTTCCACATTTAAAACAGTTGGCATCTTGTGAGTAGCAAATGCCTCTGTGTTGTCATCCACACTGTTGACATCGAGGGATGGGGTTCGGAACATGAGCATGAAAAGTAGCATCCATCGGGTTTGGCCTTGATTGGCGAAGTTGGGGCCCTTGATGAGTTATCTGGACATTGTGGGGATTCTTAAAATATAGGGGCTTTCTAGTAGTTTCCGGTTCTGGCCTATTCTCCATCTTTCGCTTTCCTTTCTGATTTTGGAACATCCGGGTTTCTTCCCTAATAGGGTTAGCAATATTTGCAGGTAAAAATCTACGGGGTTCGGATGATCTTTGTTCATTGATAAGCTTATAGACCAAGTCCTTGAGTTCACCAACTTGATCTTTAAGTTCACTGATCTGACCCGATTGCCATTGGATCAGTTCAGGATGTGAGAGTGCTGAGTCTCGTTCGTTCATAGGGGACTTAGGTGTAACCCCACGACTTGACTCACCAACGCATTCCCTAAGTTCGCTAGTCATTCTACAATTCATTCAAACAAATAGGCACGTTATTGTAAGCATGTAATCATATAAAACGCAAAAACTTACAGGCAAGGCTGATCCTCCAGACTTTTGAGTGGCCGTACATGGACAGTCTACAGAACCTATATCCTAAGCTCTTATACCACCTGTGGCGACCCTGACTTTCTAATACTAATTAGCGGCGGATTTCCGCAACGCAAGCCGCGGAAAGCCCGATTTACCAAAAACTTTTCCTAAAGTAAATATATTACGACGAGACGTAGCCTACATCGTCTTAATTATACAAAGGCCGAAACCCCAAAATATGTCCCTATCAAAACATATCCTAACATCGCTCCACAGGTCGTCATCCATGTACAGCCTTGCCCTCAAAAGACCCTAGAGTACCGCCGTCAGCCCGCCTTAGTCGTGACGTTTCTCAACGTCCGACTCTATCATACCTACAACACATAAAACGTAGAATGAGCTTATAAAGCTCAGTAAGTGGAAATCATGCAATGCACGTGTCTTAATACGCAAAGGCATCCGCGCCAATGCTTCCTAATCGTGTCATATAATTCGTGTCTTGAAATTCATGTCGTGTATTCATGTCATGAAATTCGTGTCTTGTCTTATCTTGTAGTTCATGTCTTGTCTTATCTTGTAGTTCGTGTCTTGTCTTGTAGGGCCCTTGGCTTATCTTGCTATGCACCATCATGGAGCTCAAATCCAATAGGGATAAATAAATATATAAAACTGGCAATACCCACTCATGGGAGGCTAACCCTAAAGCGCCTTTTCTGTCCCAAGGTGGTTTCATACGCCATGCGGACGCTTCACATTGGAAGATCTACTACGAGGATGCTAACACCAATTATACCCTTGGTGTTGCATGTCTCCTCAAATTGCATCTTCCAGGTCGCAACTTTCCGCTACATGCATGCCCTTGTCTTGAGACATGTCATGTCACATGCATGTCCTTGTCTTGAGGCATGTCATGTCGTGAAATTGGTGACATAAAATCACCATGGTAGCACAGAAGAGCCATTAATTGCAAACATTTATCGTGTACCAGAAATCATGCGTTACATATACTCGAGTCTTGTAGCTTTCGTGGGACTCATGTATGCTCGTGAAAATGCGTCTGTGAATAATGCCGAAGTGCTTATCATGCCAAATTAATTCAAATAAATAAATCACATAGGATTCACGTAAAGTCATAGAAGCATATAATCATGTCATTCAAGCACGTAACCATGTAATTCATGCACATATAAATTTATGTGTTGTAGTTGGGATCTCCACTTACCTGGTATCCTTAGCTATATTGTATGGTTAAATCGCTAACCTTCGAACCCTAATTATAGAAACATATAAATTAGGGTTTGTTAATCTAATTACAGTTTTACTAAAGTGTCTTAATTTGAAACCCTAGTTTCGACTTTTATGGGTTAGACATGAATCTCGAGCTTTAACTCGAGTTTGATTGTGGTATTTCATTGAACATAAATCTCAAAGTAGTAAGTATAATAGGATTTCGAGATTAGGCAACACAAAATTTTGAAGTAAATGTCGACTTAAATCTCGACATATAATATAGTATACAACCTTTACAAGTTAATCTCGAGGGAAATCTCGACATGATTATTGTGGGATTTCGATATGAATGTTGAGTTTGATCTCGAGATTCTCTGTCAAATCTTGATATTAATGCTAACCTTGATTTCGACATAAATCCTGAAATGGATCTCCTCGTAGTATTTATACGAGTTCGGTATTAGACAATGCATAAGGGATTTCGAGACATGTGTCGATATTATTAACAAAATGTCGAGATGTATTTAATAGTAAGATTTCGACATTGTAAACAAAGATCTCGAGATGTATTTCGAGATCCTATATAAATTTCGAAGTCAGTTCTAAAGAAGGATTTCGAGCTTCACTTTGAATTTTGTCTCGAATTTTTGTTTCGAAAATCTCGTCACACTTGATTTTGAAATTCCTCCTACACACTTATACAGTCTCGATAAACATTAATTGGAATATCATATCTCATAAAACATCTTTTTGTACAAAATTCATCTAACCCTCGATTAAAAGGCATTTTCTCAAGAACACTATAAATATTAGATGAACTTAAAATCTTTAAGGCACGTTAAATTTTCGAAAATCAAAATCTTGTTCACAGCATAAATTTATGCAGATTTTGATGTTGTTAAATACCCTAGCATGCTAAAATTGAACGAAATATAAAGTCAGGGTAAGAAGTTATACCTTCTCCTAAGCCTTCCAGTTGCTTACTATCTTGTTACCTCCCCGTTCTTAATTAAGTTTGTCAAAGGTGTGTAGAATGAATTTTGTTTCCTTCGTTGCTCAGTTCTTATCTATGCTTTGCGTGCGATAATGAATAAATGACGTCGACATCTTTGTTTCATTCTTATCTCATCCTAAGTTTCGAATTGCTAAGTTTCGAATTGCTAAGAATACCCTAGAATTCAAGATCCCAATGTTTCGACATTTTATTGCTCGACATTTAGTCATTTCGAGATTCTCTAATTTCGACCTTCATACTACTTAAATTTCGAAGCTGATTTCAAAGTTGAATCTCGAGGCTTAAAGGATTTCGAGATCCATTGTTTCGTTATCCTAATGCATAGAAAACTTTCTCTTAGTTCTTTCGAAATTGTTGGTCTCTCTTTCGATATTCCTAATCTCGGCATCTTTATTTCTAATATATCGAGGTTCTCCTATTGAGAGACACCTTCATCTCGGCATCCCCATTTTCTAAAATTGTTCTTTCGATATTTGAATATATCGATATTTAAAGGTCCCGCTATTCTACTGTTTCTAGATTCACTTTGAGATTTATACTGAATTTCGAAATCAATATCAAAGCTAGATTTCGACACTTCTATTCTCAACTCAACATTCTTTAGCTTTGACATCTTAATTTCGAAAGCATGCCTAGAACCCTAATATCAATAACTAACCTAATTTCAATTAATTTCTCTACTTGGTTAGTAACCCTAATAGCACCCAATTTGAAATCATGTTGACACATAAAATCGTAAAACACGTCTCATGCAGTCACGTAAGTCATATAATATGTATGCATATTTATTGGTGAAAGTTTAATTTCACATAGCTTAACTGAATTTAACTATGGTACCCGAAATAGAGAACAATTTATGTATTTATTTTCTTGTAGTCCTGAACTCCTTATTTAATTGTCTGGAAACACCGCAAATTAGGACGTCATGCCATTAATTATATTATGAATCCAGTAATTAGATTTTACGGGTATTACACAAGGTAGTCCAGCCTATATACCTTCAGTCAAATCGAATTTTGAAAATTGATAGAAGTTTGGTGGTCGAAAAAGTTTTTCAATACGTAAATTGATTTGGCCGTTGAGGAACAACACAAAGGTAGGGTTTCTCGCTGAGTCAAAATTAATCGGTTGACCGAAAAAGTTTTTCGAGCGAAAGTGATTTTATCTCAAAGTCAAACAGAAATGTTTGACCGAAATGTCTTTCGAGGGTAAATTTTTCGCGCTGTCAAAATCGTCAATTCTCGTCGAAAAAGGTTTTCCCTAGATATGCTCGAAAAAAGTTTCCTACTTAAACTGTTCCTAACAACAGCGACTTCAGTAACAACCTCGTATTCTAATTGAGAAAATTTCTCGCACGGTGTTTTTGATCGAGAAATTTAATGCGATCGAAAACATAGCGAGAAAAATTAAGCTGGAGCAAATAATCACAGAATCCAAAATTAACACTGATTCAAGCAAACACAGCAAGTTATCAATGAATTTACGGGTAATTGCTCGAAATTATCTACCGATTACGCACAAATAAACAATTAAACACGTTATGAAGCAAAATTACGTTGAATTTATGCGAAATCAGAACGTGTTCTTCAAGTTCATCGCACGAACAGTAACTTTTCCATATTCAAAAGTTCATCAAATTCGATGTTCTTAATCGCTACCGATCGAATGTAATTGATTTCTAACACTTAAGCGAACACAGAAACATCAAAATCAGTTCAATTAAGCATAAAATTCAAGCTATTGGATCGAATTTACGATTTCGTGCGAAAACCGTTCTTCGAACGAAACAGTTTTCAGAATTGAAACCTCGATCCAAATTTCTAACAAATTTTGATTCAAAATAGAACGAATTGCTCTGATACCAATTGTTAGGTCATCGAGTATCAACTCTATGATCCTATGCAAACAATTAGGTTTTCGATTAGAATTGTTCGACTTCACCTCATGATCGAAAACTTACTGTTCAGCTTCGAGAGAGAATTTTGCTTAGAGTGTTAAAGTTTCTGATGTTTCTCTCTCTAGAATTCAAACTGCAAACCTTTCGGATCAATTCTCTAACTTTCTCTATTGAATTCGATAGTTGCATTATCTATTTATTCCAAACAGACTTGGTATAAATATCTAATCTACTCCTAACCTATCGAAAATACAATTACACGCCCCATTACAAAGATAGCTAATAAATATAAGCACAATTCAAATTGGTATTCTACATTAATTCTCGATAAATTTCATGTTTGAGGCATGTGATGAACCTCGTTACCTGCAAAACGAGAAAACTCCTCAAACTTGCGAATGTATTCCGTCGCCGTCATCCCTCCTTGCTTCAAGTTCATAAACTCCAACATCCTCTTTTCTTGATCATGAGCTGTGAAATATTTATTGTGGAACAATTCTTTATGTCGCTCCCATAACATCGTCGTTAGGTTTTCTAACACCTTGAAAGTGTCCCACCAAAACCTAGCATTTCCCCTTAACATGGAAACAGCACATAGAACTTTTTCCTCTTCTGGTACACGACTATAAATGACCATATCCTCGATCGTGTGCAACCAGTCTTCTGCCACCACAAGATTAGTGGCATCAGCGAATGTTGGGGGTTAAGCTTTCTCAAACGTTACCCAATAATTTCCACACGTTCGGGTTGCGGGGAGGAGCAGTGTTCAGATGAGCTGCGGTGTTGTATCAGCTCGTTTATCTGATTCGATTGACGTTGGATCAATTCAGTTAACCGCATGTGGAATCTCGTTCACTCGTAGGGGATTCAGGTTCCCCCCTACGACTCGTCTCTCCTACATTCTCTCTACGTCCTCTCCTCATTTTCAACTATTGTCTACAATCATTCATACAAAAGCACATTTTAATACCACATAATCACATAAATTTTTCAAAAACTTACAGGCGAGGCTGGTTCTCCAGGCTTTTGGGGGGCCGTATATGGACAGTCTTTAGAACCTATAAACCTAACGCTCTGATACCAACTGTGACGATAGTTTTCTAATTATTTAGTGGCGGATTTTCGCAACGAAAGCCGCGGAAAACCCATTTTACAAAAAGTTTTTATTAAAAATTAAATATATTACAAACCACACAAAGTTCTCAGACGTCGCATCTTACAAAGGCCATAGCCCCACATTATTATAACACACGATATTCTAAATAAATATAAGCACAGATCGAAATCAATAACTCTGAACATTCAAAACACTTATAACATATTCATACGCATGAAGATCACGTAACTCACCTAGAACTCAGCTTAGAAATAATCATAGGCCTACTCATTTGTAAAACCATTTGAAAACTATTCTGTATTTTTAAAACTAATCATGTACTTAACAAGGTAATCACCCTCGATAATAGTAACAGATTGCAACTTTGAGATGTTTCAAACTATCGCTCTTATCGAACACTAAATCATATAAGCACAATCCACTCCTCACATAACCATTTTCTAAATCTGAAATCTATCCCCAACCTAAATCCCGAAACTTCACATAACTAGTCCATATCACATGAAATATTATCACATCAGCATATGTGAAACTTACCTAAGTCACGAGAACTTCAATTAAACATCACATATTTTATATAGATTAAATGACATATCGAAAACATATAAAGTACTTTGAGAACTTCCCAGAACTAACACGTAAGCATATAAGACATGATAACAACTGCGACATATTGAATACACAAGATTCTAGTGTGATAAGTAAAATAATTTACCTAGCTCACGTTTGAATAGATTTGCTAATGACCTAAGTTGTCGAACTCTCCTTTCTTCCTTGATGAAATTCTCCCTTCTTCTTTGTTATTTTAATTCTTCGTTTTTTACCCATATAAGGGTTTCCGTGGGTTTATGAGTAGATATAGGCTATATAAGTTGTACTATTGAAGGCATTTTGTATATTTCGTGGGTGCTTAAGTCAAAAGGTATATATTACCCTAAGGCTAAGAAACATTTCTACTAGTCATACTTATTAATAATATGAGAGACTTCCACGTGTTACACTAGTCTTCTTAGGGTTATAATTATAATAATATATGTGTGTATGAAAACATTTCTACTAGTCAAACTATTCCCATGAGAATTTTCCAAGGTCTATTATTATCAAGTTCCCTGTTGTTATCAATAAGCCTTAAATTTATTTCTATCATTTTTCGAAACTTCTTAAGTTAAACATTCATGCTGCTAAATTGCCTTAAACCCCCGTATTAAATTACACGGATATTACATTTCCCCCTTAAAAGAATTTCGTCCCCAAAATTATGCCGAAGCGGATAACTCGAGTAACAATTTCTCCTCTCCTTTGATTTATCAGTATCCTATTAAGGCACTTTTCCTACTAAATTTAGGCGACACATTTAAATGTGTGGCCCCGCTTTCTAGGATCAATCATTTCTCTATGTCTAGATTCGCCCACATATTTTCTACATTCTCTAGGCATACTTATTCCTATTACTACTACGCTTCCGCTGCGCACTCTAGGTGATAAGGAGGTTTAGAAATAGGGGCGGACCCCGGCATCAGATCTATCTTGAATTGTATTTCTCGATCTGGGGGTAACCCCGGGAGATCATCGGGAAATACGTCGCGTATTTGTTGACTACAGGTACATCCTTTAGTTCGGCCTGAGGTAAGTCCTTCGCCTTTATCGCGTATACGAGGTAAGACTCACAACCTGACCTCAAGAGTCGTTGAGCCTTCAGAGCTGATATTCGTGGAATTATGTTCTTATTTGCTTTACCCGAAAAAGTGAATACTTATTCTTCAGGTAGCTGGAACTTAACGACCTTCTTGTTGCAATCTATGCTGGCTCCATATCTTGAAAGCCAATCCATCCCGAAGATGACATCGTAGTCGTTCATCGGGATTACAATCAGGTCGGCACTCAATTTCCTACCCTCAATAACTACGACGCATCCTCTCAATACTTGGTTGGTGCGCGTCGGATCACCATGTGGTAGGGTAACTATATAGTTGCATTCAGATGAGGTAGGAGATATTCCCACCTTTGCCAAGTATTTGGCCGGCACAAATGAATGTGTGGCCCCAGAGTCTATCAATACGGAAGTGGGCCCGTTATAGATAGTTAACGTACCCGTCACTACAGAGGGATTTGCTTCGGCTTCTTCATTGGTCAGCGTAAAAACTCGAGCCGGTACAGGTGGGGTTCGAACCGGCGGTTGGGTTGGGTTCCGGGGTAGGGGTGTATCATAGTTCCTAGCATAATGACCCATTTTTACGCACCTGAAGCATTGAGGGTTTAGATTAATTTCGGACCTATAGCATACTCCAAAATAGTAGTAGCCGCACTTCTGCACTAGGGCGTGGAATTTAGGGGTCTGTTGTGAATATGTACGGGTCCCGATTCAGCATCAGGCGCCAGTTTTGTTGACCCTGACGAATTCCTTGATATCCTTGGCCTTTGCCAAAGAATTGACGCTTACGATCATTCCATGTTCCTTGCTGGTTTTCGTTTCTTCTCTTTGACTCTTGAGCCACCACGATCTGGGCTTCTGCTTGTTCGGCAATCATCGCTCGTTCTGCCACCTGTGTAAACTCTATCTGTCGAGCTCCAGAGATACTTAAATCACGGTAGATCTAAGGTTTGAGGCCCGTAATGAACCTCGTCACCTTCAATAGGTTTGTTGCCACCGTGTGAGGAGCGAAACGGGACAGCTCCTCGAATCTACGTATATATATATTGAGCCACATGCATTCCTCTCTGCCTGAGGTTCATAAACTCCAGCATCCGTCGTTCTTGTTCATAGGCAGTAAAGTATTTGCCGTGGAACAATTCTCTTAATCGTTCCCACGACATGAGTGTTGGGTCTTCCAGGACTTTCACAGTTTCCCACCAGAATTGAGCACTTCCTCTGAGCATGAAAATGGCGCAAATGACTTTCTCGTTTTCGGGTACACGGCTGTAGATAAACATATCTTCTATCGTTCGTAGCCAATCTTCCACCAGCGCGGGATCAGTGGCATCTGCGAACGTTGGGGGATCCATTTTTCGAAAGTGCTCTCCGATCTACACGTGCAGGCTGAGCGGAGGGACGATGTTCAGACGAGCTATGATGATGAAGTAGCTCGTCGATTTGATCTGATTGGCGATTGATATGATCAGAGTGACGCTGAAGTAATAGTCAGTCGTAGTATAGTGGAGCCCCTTTCAGGGGGAGGGGAATCTGGTTCAGCCCTACGACTGGATTCACCCACATGCTCACTATGTGTCCTTGGCATTTTTAACTATTATCTACGATAATTTACGTAAAACACATGTTAAATAACACGAAGTCACATAATCAAGTATTGAACTTACAGGCCGGGCTGGTTCTTCAGGTTTTTGAGCGGCAGTACATGGACAGTCTGCAGAATCTAGAGCCTACGCTCTGATACCACCTGTAGCAACCCTCGTTTTCTAAGTAAGGTTAGTGGCGGATTTCCGCAACGTAAGCCGCAGAAGGCCCGTCTAATAAAAACCTTTTTCCTAAAATAATATACATTACTTCAAAATATTGTTTACTTCGCCAGTCTATACAAAGGCCGTAGCCCCAAAATGCCAAAATAACAAAAACCATATCGTCGCTCCACAGGTTTTCATCCATGTACCGCCCCGCCCTCAAAAGTCTGTGGAGCACCGCCACCAGCCGGCTCAGTCTTGGCGCACGTCGGCGTCAGACTCGGTACCTACAACACGTAAACACTGAGCGATTCGCCCAGTAGGTGAATAAAAATGCATGTATGGACGTGAACGCTCCTTCCCAAATCCCAATGTCTCGCATGCAATGTTCACTCTTTCTTTTCCCGAAATCCTATCTTAAATCACACAACACAGAGCCCTAGGTCAGACTCGACACCTCGCGCACCTATAACATAACGGAAGCTTACACTAGCAGCATTTTGACGTTCACGCAACTGCCCTTCTAGGTCGCTCTTCCGTAAGCGGTAGCCTACGTCGACAGCGTTTTGACGTTCACGCAACTGCCCTGTCAGGTCGCTCCCTCCGCTAAAATAAAATCATGACGGTTTTGCACCTCGGGACGTTCACGCCCGAGTAGACAGATCGATCACGCCTGCATGCCGTCAGGTGTCATATGAGTACCAACCTCGACTCCTTAACGAGTCAATCAATCTCAATAATCTCGAACTACCCCGCTCAGCGGTACGTCAAAATATTACCGTCTCCACACGGCATAAGTATCCCACTCCTGTGATATGATATGCATATGCTATGCATATAAACGTGATAACACATGAAATCGTGATGATACATGAAAACATGCTTCCACTTGAGACGTACGTAAAACACATAAAGCACGTAAATCATTTAATTATATAGAAACACATAAGTATCAGATACGTGTTTACGCATTGTAGATGAATGTTTCACCTACCTGTCCTCCTGCTACGGTCAAATAGGAAATCCGATGGAGTCTCTATAGGTCGGTCCTCTGGATATAATAATATCATTAGTATCTGTGCTAACTCTCGAACTATACTGGTATAAATAATAATATTTAAATATTGGACTTTGCAGTCAACGATCAACCTGTTAAACTCTTAATAATTCGCCCGAATGTTACAAAAAATTAAACTAAACTATGCTGAAGTTAATAAGTCCCACGATAGCCTAAATTGTCCGATTGTCACCAATTGTATTATTTCGAAATAAAGCTCGGCGATTTTCACTATCGGCCGAATCTTAATTGAGCGAATTCCTTAATTGATCGAAAGTGATACACTTTCATCTAGTCGTCCGAAATTCCAAAGGAAGTAACTACCCAAATCGCCCGACTTTGTATTCGCCCGATTTATCATTCCCGAAGTTCAATTTCGCCGATCATCCCTTGCTTTAATGCAAAATCGCCCGAGTTTGGTCTTCAACTAATCGCCTGATTCTGCACTTGGATTTTCTAAATTCAGTCGAAACTTCACTTCAGCAATTTTCATCATCGATTGATACCTATACAAAATCAAATCGCCCAAAATTCCAAAGAATTTGACTACCTAAACTGCAGATACTCGTACGAAGTTAATTCGCCCGAATGTGATATTATAATATTCTAAGACTTGAAACAAGTAAAATCGATCAACCCTCATATGAAGTTGAATCGTCCGATTCCTTAAAAAAATGTTAAAAAGAAAATTCATATACTATCGAAATCAGTTTCGAAAATAATTCCTAACCCAGAATACGGTACACTTAAAACGTCGAACTCTCAAGAACACCCATGTTTCGAAAATCATTATAAGTTCAGAAACAAAATATGTGTACGAAGCATATAAATAAATATAAGCACAGATCGAAATCAATAACTCTGAACTTTCAAAACACTTATAACATATTCATACGCATGAAGATCATGTAACTCACCTAGGACTCAGCTTAGAAATAATCATAGGCCTACTCATTTGTAAAACCATTGAAAACTATTCTATATTTTTAAAACTAATCATGTACTTAATAAGGTAATCACCCTCGATACTAGTAACAGATTGCAACTTCGAGATGTTTCAAACTATCGCTCTTATCGAACACTAAATCACATAAGCACAATCCACCCCTCACATAGCTATTTTCTAAATCTGAAATCTATCCCCAACCTAAATCCCGAAACTTCACATAACTAATCCATATCACATGAAATATTATCACATCAGCGTATGTGAAACTTACCTAAGTCACGAGAACTTCAATTAAACATCACATATTTTATATAGATTAAATGACATATCGAAAACATATAAAGTACTTTGAGAACTTCCCAGAACTAACACGTAAGCATATAAGACATGATAACAACTGCGACATATTGAATACACAAGATTCTAGTGTGATAAATAAAATAATTTACCTAGCTCACGTTTGAATAGATTTGCTAATGACCTAAGTTGTCGAACTCTCCTTTCTTCCTTGATGAAATTCTCCCTTCTTCTTTGTTATTTTAATTCTTCGTTTTTTACCCATATAAGGGTTTTCGTGGGTTTATGAGTAGATATAGGCTATATAAGTATTGTACTATTGAAGGCATTTTGTATATTTCGTGGGTGCTTAAGTTAAAAGGTATATATTACCCTAAGGCTAAGAAACATTTCTACTAGTCATACTTATTAATAATATGAGAGACTTCCACATGTTACACTAGTCTTCTTAGGGTTATAATTATAATAGTATATATGTATGTATCATAATAGTCATGAAAACTTCTATATATATATGACATTAGAGCACGAAAACTCTATGCATTATATGTGTAGAGTATACTTTTAGAATTGTGCTTGATTCATTAGTTGTCCTTGTAATTAGGGGCATTTCTTATATTTGTCCTTAGATTAGGACTAGTTAAATATTTATACCAAGTGTGTTTGGTATAAATACTTTGTAAACAATCGCAATCAATAGAGAAAGTTTTGAAAATTGATCCGAAAGGCTTGCAATTCAATTTCTAGAGAGAGAAACAACAGTAACTTTCTCACTCTACTCGAATTCTCTCTCTCGTTCTTCATTAGAGTTTTTCGATCGAATCTTAATGTCAATCGTTATCATCTAATTACTTAGAATTCATGCCTAGGATCATAGAGTTGTTAATCGTAGGACCTAACAATTGGTATTAGAGCCAATTCGTTCTGTTTTGAATAAAAAGTTGTTAGATTCGGATCGAAAATTTAATTCTGTTCACTGTTCATCGAAGAACAGTTTGGCGCGAAATCTGTTTTCGATCCAATAGCATAATTATGTACCTAATTGACCTGAATTTGATGTTTATGTGCTCGTTTAAGTGCTAGATCATGATTGCGATAAGTTCTGTAGCAGTTTGAACTTCGCTTTTTAGGATTAAAACGATTCTGTGAAGTTACTGTTTGCGATGAACATGAAGAACACGTTCTGATTTTGATCAAATTTGACATATTTTGCTTCATAACGTGTTTAATTGCTTGTTCGTGCGTTGTTAGTTAATGATTGCGAGCAATTACCTGAAATTTCAATGTCTAATTCCTTGTTTTTGCTTGAATCTGTGTTAATCATATTCTGTGATTTTTCTCATTCGTTCTAATTTTTCTCGCTAGGTTTTGCGATCGGATTAATTTCTCGGTCGAAAAACTTGGCGCGATAATTTTTCTTGGTCAGAATACGAAGTCGGTGCTAAAATCGTCAACACTAGAAACGATTTTAGTTAGAAATATTTCTCGAGCATTATTCAGCGAAAATCTTTTTCGAGGGAGACCAATTTTGACTTTGCACGCGTAAAAACTCTCTCTCAAGAAACATTTTCGGTCAGACATTTAAAGTTTGACCAAGCTAAAAATCATTCACACGCGAGAAACTTTTCTAGTCAACAGATTTATTTTGACTTGTCGAGAAACTTACTAACGTACTGTTTCTTTACGATCGAAATAAATTCACGATCTGAAATTTTTCTCGACCGAATGATTTTGGGCAATTTATTTCGCTCGAAAAATATTTCGCTGACAGACTTTCTCGCACGCGAACAGTACACAGTACATTCTATTTCTACGAAATTATTTTCGATCAAACTTTAAAGATTGAATCGAAATTAATTATCGAACTATTTTTCGAATCAAACGCTACTAACAAACTTTGTCACTTGTGAAGCACATTACATCATCTTCAAAAGTTCAAAACACTTAACGAAGATCCTTCAACAACTCAACAAAATGGATGCATACTCACTCGGAAATGACAACCGTCCAGCGATTTTGCAACGAGGCTAATACACCGTTTGGAGAAGCCGCTTCCTAAATTTCATCGCTTTAAAAGAACAGGCCGAGAATCTACTGCAGCCACTCGAACAGGGACCAGCACAATTCTGGGTTCATGTACCCGGTGATGAAACGGCCACTCCTGCAATTCCTCCTACTAGGCGACTTAAGGAGCCTAGGGAGTACACAATCGAGGAGAGGGCTCGAGCTAAGGCTGATCTAGTAGCCATGAACACCCTCATGCAGGGCATCCCCAACGACATATACCGACAAATTGATAGCCTTTCATCGGCTAAAGGAATGTGGGATGAACTGCACAGGATGATGCAGAGGACGGAAGTTGGCATAAAGGCCAAAAAGGCGAACATTCTCACCGCTTACGACTCATTCAAAGCAAAGCCTGAGGAGAGTCTATACGAGATCTACCAAAGATACCTCACTCTTCTCAACGAGATGAGGAAGATAGAGATCACGAAGACCAACATGGAGACAAATATCAGATTTCTATCTTCTCTGCCCGCGGAATGGAAGAAAGTATCCACTCAGATTCGACAAAATAAAGATCTAGAGAAGTTGGATGTCCATGCCGTGTTTGACAATCTCGCATAGCATGAGGATGATATAAGCGAAATTCTCAAGGAGCAGAAAGGCAAACAGAACGAGCCTTAGTCTCGGAGAAAAGGAGCTAAAGATCAAGAAAGAAAAAGACCATTAGACCTCCTTCACCTTCAGAGTCGAAAGAAGAGTCGGACTCCGATGTTGAGCCAAATCTGAAAGCACTAGGAAAGCAGTTAGCTCTCATAGGACAAATGATGACCAAGAAGTACTTCAAGAAGAAGTCGTCAACCTCAGGCAACCGACTTCGGACTACAAGCTCTAAAAACAAAGAACGTGCCCCAGATAGCTCCGATGTCAAGAATCCTAAGGAGGCTAACAAGTGCTTCAACTGTGGCAAGCCAGGTCACTTCGCCAGAGAGTGCACTCTTCCGAAGAAGAGAGATGCCAACTACTACTCCAGGAAGCTCCAATTGACGAAATAGAAGGAAGCTGGAGTAGCTCTCATGGCCGAACAAGACCAATGGCTTCAGGAAACATCGAGTTCTGAAGAAGAGAATTTAGCCCTCATGGCCCGTCTCGACAATGAATCAGATGCCGAAACCGCAAATCAAACGGACGACGAGAACGCATCCACCTCTTCACAAGAGGTAGACCTCCCTTCCACATTATTGACCATGTTAGAATCGTATAAAATAGAATACGCTAACATGAAACATGAGCAGAAATGTATAAAGGAAGTAGAAGACAAATTGTCAAGGTCTAAAGAGAAAATCACTAGTCTTGGAATCCGAACTTAGAAGCTCCCATACGAAGATAGAAGAACTCACTAAGAGCTTACATTCTAGTGAGACTAGTTCCTCTAAGACAGCTCAGCATAGTGTGAAGATTAAAGAATTGGAGGATAGGCTAGCAAATAACTACAATTGTTTGGTTAGGAATCTCAATGAGAAAGCCACCTCAATTGTAGGATAACCGAAGCTACCACTATGATTACTAACTTAGAAGCCCAATTAGAAGAATCAAATGCAAAAGTTAGTAAACTTGGTGTAGAATTAGATGCTTGTCAAGTCTCCAAAATTACAATAGAAAATAACTATGCTTTGTTAGGGGAAGAACGAAAGAAGTTATATACTAAAGTTAAAAAGTTAGAAGATCTTCTTGTTAGAAGGGGACAGACTGAACAGACAATATTTTTAAATCAACCCATGGACTTAGAATTTTATGATTATAAATTTGGCTTAGGCTTTGAGAACCCACGGTGTTTGTCAAAAGTTGATCGTAAGCAACTCTACGACATTCAATACATGGGTCTAGGATTAACAGATCTTATGGTTTTTACTAATGCTAAAGAAATAGATGCTTTAGAAGAACCAAAAGAAAAGCCAAGACTAGGGTTGAAATTCCCTTCTCCTACACCGAATTGAATCAAAGCTACAACATTAGGGAACTTCCCAAATGTTGGAGTCTTGAGTCAATTAAACTACCTGAAGATCTTTCTATTAAAGAAGAAGCACAAACTCATCATTCTGAAAATTCTCTCTATATACCCCCTATTGTTAGGAAAATAGAGGAGTTAAGATGCTCATTAGAATTAGAACGAGAGAATTTTGAAGCTGAAAAGAAAAAGTTCCTAAAAGAGATTGAGAATCTCAAAGCTTCTTCAACATCCCAAGCTAAATCACACGCTATTCCAAAAAGCGTGAAAATTGAAAAAGCGCCTTTAGTAGACCATAAACGTATTATTAGAAGTGCTAAGCCTAACACTATTTCACCTACGTCTACAGGGAGCGTAGGGCCAGCACTAGATACGAAGGCGTGGGTGTCTAGAATAAAAATAGAGAAGGAGTCAATAGATTCGAATGTTTCCAATATCGTTTCTCCTTCTGCAAAAAGAAAAGACACTCGGAAAAATAAAAGAGCCATTTCCTCGTTTCAAATAATTGCTTCTACACACTCCCTCAAACCAATCACATTTAGAAGCACTAATTTCGAAATAGGCTCCACATCGAAAACAAAAATTAATCATTCTGAAACAAATGCCACCAGGAAAACTCGTAGCAAACAAGATCCAGCCATAAAGAAAGCTTATGGTGCCATACATGACTGTCCTCACCTAAGGTATCCCGTAGAGATTAAATCCCCTAAGCACCTTAGGAGACTATCACAAGAAAGATCTTTTTCTCGATCAAACCTATCAAAGCATTTGTACGAGCTGAAATTAATCTTCCCTGCAATGTTCAACCCAAATGGGTTCCTAAATCTCCGCCTAGGACGACGAAAGCCTAAACGGCCAAGTCACCTAAAGAGGCAGCACCCAAACTCACTTCTCCAAAAGTGAAATGGGTTGTCAAGACTCCCTCAAGTAATAATTTAGGAACTATATCTGAACTTGAAATCATATCTGCTAATCTGAGAGGACCCATGTTTAAATGGGTACCTAAAGCTCTCTAAATTGTTTTTGCAGATCAATCGTGTGTGGTACCTCGATTCTGGTACACACATGACGGGAAATCAAGAACTGTTGAGCAACTACAAAGACCATCCTAATGGAAAAGTCAGGTTTGGAAACAACGATTCAGCCCCAATTCTAGGACTTGGGGATATCATTCTGAAGAATCTGACTATAAAAGATGTCTCATACGTCGAAGGCCTCCGCCGTAACTTGTTCAGCATAGGCCAGTTCTGTGACAAAGGTTCCTGGTGGTCTTCCATGCTGACCGGTGCAGAAATTTGGATAGTCAGGACACAGAACTTCTCTACGGACTTCGCAAATCCAATCTTTACACGATCAACCTGACATCCGTGCGGCCCTCGACAGCTGTCTGCCTCATCTCTCAGACTGTAATTCAGAGGAACAACTTATGGCATCAACGCATGTCTCATCTCAACCTCAAAGCTCTTCAACATCTCTCAAAGAAAAAGTTGGTTCATGGTCTTCCAACTGTACCTTTACAAAAAGAGCATCAATGTTCGGCGTGCCAATTACGAAAAATGAAGCAAGCATCTCATCATATCAAACAAGTGGCCTCTACTTCACGTCCTCTGGAACTGCTACATATGGACCTCTGTGGCCCGATGAAGACACAGAGTATTAATGGACGCAAGTATCTACTCGTCATAGTCGATGACTACTCTCGCTACACTTGGACAAGGTTTCTCCGAACAAAAGATGAGACAGTGGACTTGATCATCAATTTCGTGAACACTACTCAAAATTTGCTGCAGCGGACTATCCAAGTCATTCGAACAGACAATGGCACTGAGTTCAAAAACAGATGTCTCAGTAATTTTTATCAGAAACTTGGGATAAGTCAACAATTTTCAGCCGCCAAGACTCCTCAACAAAATGGGATAGTCGAACGAAAGAACAGAACACTAGTGGAAGCCGCGCGTACGATGCTCATACATTCTGGACTTCCACATTTTCTTTGGGCGGAAGCAGTAAATACTGCCTGTTTCACTCAAAATAGGACGGTGATTCACAAGCGCTTCGACAAGACTCCGTACGAAATTATCAACAAACGAGTACCCAACATTTCATTCTTTAAAGTCTTCGGGTGCAAGTGCTTTGTGGCGAACGACCGAGAGCAACGTGCTAAGTTCGACCCTAAAGCATTCGAAGCCACTTTCGTCGGGTATTCTTCAACCTCGAAAGCATACCGAGTATACATCAAGTCCAACCACACAATCAAAGAAAGCTACAACGTCACTTTCCACGAAGTAGCGGAGATGGCTTCTGGTCAAGTCAGTCCAGGACCCGTGCTTAACCCGATGGCTCCTGCACACCTCAGTTCAGGACCCATACTCAACCCGATAGCTTCCGAATTTAATAGTTCAGAACCTGTTTTCACTGGTGTGTTGGCACAAAACCAACAGAAGATGGCAACAACTCCGAATTCAACGTCAGAAGAAGCTATGAGACTTGCATTAGACGATTTGGACTCTCTCTTCGAGCCAGTACATCGGTCACAAAATGCTACACCTATAGTGGATTTTCCACCTGAAGAGGCCGATGTTCCAAGCTCTTCAACAGTTCCTACTTCAATCGATTCAGACTTGCCTCAGAATGAAGAAACTACCGTGGGTGTTGAGGAAGAATCATCAGAGTTGCTCTCTCCAAGTGCTGATTTGGAACTTCCTCACACAAATGAACAACCAGAGAACTTTGAAAATCTAGACCCACAAACGGCTGACGCTTCGTCTTCAGCATTCCCAATGAGCGCAAGTGGACTAGAGCTCACCCGGTTGATCAGATAATTGGCGAACCCTCAAGCGGAGTAAGGACACGTCGTCAACACAGTCTCTTCAGTTGCTTCTTAAGCCAAAACGAACCTACCAAGGTAGCAGACGCACTTCAAGACCCGGATTGGGTAATAGCAATGCATGATGAAATTCATCAATTCCAATGTCTTAAAGTGTGGACCTTAGTACCACGTCCGCATGGGAAAACAATTGTCGGAACTAAATGGGTATTCAAAAACAAGAAAAATGAAGATGGTGAAGTGATCCGGAACAAAGCAAGGCTAGTTGCAAAGGGATACAATCAACAGGAAGGCATCGACTACGACGAGACTTATGCTCCTGTTGCCCGAATCGAAGCTATCAGCCTTCTCCTGGCTTATGCGGCTCACAAAGATTTCAAAGTCTATCAGATGAATGTTAAGACCGCCTTTCTCAACGGCGTGTTAAAAGAAGAAGTCTATGTAGCTCAGCCGGAAGGCTTCGTTGATCAAGAATTTCCCGATCACGTCTATCAATTGGACAAAGCCCTCTATGGACTAAAACAAGCCCCTCGTGCTTGGTACGATGTCCTGAGTGAATTCCTCGTAAAGTCTAGATTCATTCGAGGAACAATAGAGACAACTCTCTTCATCAAATGGCAAGACAAAGATCTGATGGTCGTCCAAGTTTACGTCGACGATATCATCTTCGGATCAACAAATCCTCGGCTCTGCACGAAGTTTGGAGATCTCATGAAAACCAAATTCGAGATGAGTCACATGGGAGAGATGCAGTTCTTCTTAGGACTTCAAGTCAGGCAGCTCGATGATGGGATTTTCATCAGTCAGACAAAATACATCAAGGATATTCTGAAGAAATTTCATCAAGATCAGAGCAAGCCTCCCAGCACTCCTATGTCACCAAGCTGCAAGTTGGATGCCGATCCCTCTGGTAAATCGGTCGACATCACACTGTACCACAGCATCATTGGATCTCTTCTATACCTCACTTCGAGCCGGCCGGATATCATGTTTGTCACCTGCTTATGTGTCCGTTTTCAAGCCGATCCCAAAGAATTCCATATGCTCGCGGTTAAAAGGATTCTGCGCTACCTTAAGGGCACCTCTACCCTTGGATTATGGTATCCAATGGGTACGAACTTCAAACTTATCGGCTATACTGACGCTAATTATGCAGGTTGCGAATGGACAGGAAAAGCACGTCCGGTGGCGCTCATTTTCTAGGCGAAAAGCTGGTCTGCTGGCCATCCAAAAAGCAGAACTGTGTGTCAACTTCGACGGCCGAAACGGAATACGTGGCAGCCGCCAGTTGTTGCTCCCAGATGCTGTGGATGCGGACTCAACTTCGCGATTATGGGTACAATTTAAATAATATACCCATTTATAGTGATAGTCAAAGTGCCATCGCCATTACTTGCAATCCTGTTCATCACTCACGCACAAAACACATAGACATTAGATATCACTTTATTAAAGATCATGTAGAAAAAGGCACCATAGATATCTATTTCGTGAACACGGAGTACCAACTAGCTGACATTTTCACCAAGGCATTGGATGAAAAACGATTCCAATTTCTTGTCGGAAAATTAGGCATGTTGAATCTCCCGTGATATGTGCATCACCTGATCTTCTGTGCTATCACATGCTCTATTCTATGTGTTTCTATGCAAATTTGCCATATCCTGCGTGATAATAATAAAAAAAAATATAAATAATAATAATAATAAATTTTATATATATATATACCTATAATATTAGGGGAATGACGAAATCCTTTAGGATGCTTTGATCTAAAGTCACTTAGAATTTCACCCCGACATGCGATCGATTTAATTGCTTAATTTTATCAGTCTAAGTCGCATTCTTGTGTCTAAAGGTCATTAGGTTGCTCTACTAGACACAAACCCACTATACATATGTGAGGATTCAAGCCTTGTTCTTTTCTTTGATCTACTTCAAGAGCGAGTCACACATCAATTACTTATCTTAACTAGTGCTTCTTGGCTTCATACTCACCTTGCCGTAGATCATTAGGAAAATGATAAGGGCGCTTAGGTTATTCCTCACTCGGCCTTATAAAATTTTTTCCTCAAGATTAGCCCTTAGTCATCCACTTTGTGCCTTCTCCGATGTCCTTTTCTTCATTTGAATCCCATTCCCAGCCTTCAACCGTATTCTATACTCTTCGGATGGTTGTCCAAACAAGAAAAGGAGGGGGAGGAGCCGATGAGCCCTTAGCTCTACTGGTTGAGGGGGAGGTGCCTGGAGTCATGTTGGGGGAGGTCCTGGGTTCGAACCTCCACCCTGTGACATTTCTCCAGGCCTGCCCACATGGGCCCAGACATGTGCGATTGAACTGGTCGGCCCGTTTAGCAGGTAGTGGGTCGGCCCCGGGGTTTCACCATCGGCTTTCCCCGGTTACCAAAAAAAAAAAAATAAATAAAAGGGAGAAAATAAAGAGGAAGATGACAAAAGAAGGCATTGCTCAACGCGCAAAAATCAGACCAAAGGAACCTGCCTTCCGACTATCTCTTAGATGGTGGCATGGATCCTGCTGTAAACTTCTCCGTCGATAATCTCGTACGCTCGTCAGAATGACTGGAAAGAGGAGCACCACGAAGTGAACTTCTCCAACGATAATCCGGTCTTATATCGGGAAACGAGAAGAGGAGCGCAGCCTTGGGTACGAATTCCATAACCGTGAACTTTTCCAAAAAGATAATCTCTGAAACCTCTCTAGGGATTAAGAGAAGAGGAGCACGGTATCGGCCCGAGAACCAACAAGAAGAACTTCGCCTACGATAATCTCCTATAGCTTCGTGGAGAAGCGGAGCTTCAGCTTGAGCATAGCATAAAAAGAGATAGTTCTTAAAAGAAAAAGAGGGGGAAAAGATTGAAAAGAAGAAAGACGCAAAAGGAGACGGACGTAGAAATAGAAGATGACGAAGAGATAAGCTCACTTTCCTCTAAATTCCTTCCCTCTAAGTCCTAGCCAAACTCAAACCCTTAAACCCCTTTGATTCCAATCGACGGTCTCTCGCTTAGGTGAAATGATTAAAAATGCCTTGATCACAGGTAAATTGACTTATAATTGCTTGTGTTGACTTGAGTGATATAAATATAATAAAAAAAAATCCCAAGATAGAAAATTTGAGTGCAAGAGCGAACCTAGTGAGAGTTGTCGAAATGGACCAGTCTATGAACTTAGGACTATAGTTTGACGACATGACTTGACGGCATTTTCATCTTTCAAATGTCTCGTAAAATTTTAGGTGTGACGATTAATCGAAGCAAAATAATCTGACCCCATATTATAATGTTAGTAATATACATTAAAAAAAAAACTTCGCACATTCTGACATGAAATATTATGTTTCATATGCGTTGAATGGAATAAATGCGATTTTTTTTATGTTATCGCACATTCTAAATGTAATTTTAAATTGCATTGGTACTGAATTGTTTAAATGCGATAAATTTGTGATTGCTCTTACCCTCACCCAATATCTTAAGTACATGTTTTGGGGACCATGTATATGAGCTTACTATATAAATTTGTGTGTTATATGCTCGTGGCTTGAATTGATTTCATATGCTTGCATGTCTAGTCAATTCTTGCGCATTATTTGTGGGGGAGCAAATATAAAAATCTTGCATTAGCTCCCAATATTCTTGACGTTTTTCTCTAAGTATTTCAGATTTCTTCAAACAAAATAAAGGAGTGAGACGTCGACAATACACGACAAGGAGCTATGTCACAGACTAAATATTTCAAAGGAAAACATGCCAAAAATAATTGTTGATTAACTCTATTATTTCTAACATTTTTCTCTAAGTGGTACAGATTTTTTATTCTGCCAGGGGAGCTAGACGTTACTACACAGAAAACCCAGGGAGTTAATTGCATTTATTTTAATTCTGAGGTGGAGCTTTACAAATGTGATCTTATTTGAATAGGGATCAATCTGAAAATTTTAGAAACACTTACTATCGAGAAACTGGATATAAGAATTAATTCGGGATCATAAGTTTCTCGATCATAAACAATGTTGGGAACGATTTTGATTAGCCGCGATAATTTGCGATCGAGAAAATTGAATTGAAGAGCAATTTTCGAATCGAAAATTTCTCGAGCGCAAATAGCAATGGGCCTGTTCCACTGAATCGCAAAATGTCAAATCGTAAACCCATCATCGACTTACAGCGAGTAAATAAAAGTTCACTTTTATGTCAGTCGAAAAACTTTTTCTCACGCAACCCTAAATCGCAAAAATTTCTCTCGCGAAAAACTTTCACAGACAGTTCAATTTTCTCAAAAAATCTTTCGATTTTCAACACGAAATTGTCTGTTTAAGTAGAAATGAGATTCTTTTGCCATTTGCGTGTGATTTAACTTCGTTAGCATCTGCATTTTGTAGTTTTTCGCATGATTTATATTAGTTTCTCGACTGTTCTTCAAAACTGAGAAAATCGTATACTATTTTATAGTGTTTCTGGCATGATTTTGAGTCTTTATCTGAAGTTAATGCCCGCACTTAAGATAGTTTCGATGTTCTTTATGAATCTGGTAGTATAAATCTTCGGAAAATCTGCATCTTCGACTCTGATTTGAGTTTAGATAAAACTGGGCACTTGAATGTTTAAAGCCATCGAAGAACTTTGTCGATCGCAAACAGACTTAATTGAATTCTGATTTAATTGAGATACTGTTTGTGTCGAATTAGTTCTCGATCGATAAAATTTTGATTTAGTCGCTAAGATAGAAGATTTTGACCGAAAAATTATTTACCATCGAGAAATCTAATTAGGATTTTTTTGCGAAAAACTTTAGTACTGATTAGACAATTTAGATGCAAATTTTATCGAGCGCAAAACATACTATCGCAAAATAGAATTTTCGATTTCATTTTATTTCGGTCGCAAAAATCTAGCAGCGAAAAATTAATTTTTCAACGCTTAATTTTTCGATCGTAAAATTCGCCGCTAAGGATTAATTGATTGAAAAATTTCTCGACGGTTGACTTAGTCTTTCGTTGACTAATTTCTCGATTGAAAAATATTGCAGCGAAAATTTTTACTTAGGATCGAAAATCACATATCGCTCGACAAATTTCAAATCGAAAAATTTTATTCAATTGAGGAAAATTCCTCGATAGTAAATTTACCTGAGATATAATTTCTCGATCGTAAATTTACGCGGAATTATTCTCGATCGTAAAATTGATCGACTACAGTCTCACGATTTCAATTTCATCACTTAGAAGTTTTTTTTCTAAGTCCTTTACACTGTAGCGAACATTAGCGAATAGAATTTTCTCGATCGCAAAATTAAACGGAGTTATTGCAATTGAAATCAATGCATAAGGAAATCAATTTGACACCAAAATTTTCGAGCGAAAAATTTCTCGGCATGAACAGTGACTTTTTCACGATTCAACACTTAGAAAAATTTCGAACTCCTTTTCACGCATTACATGTTTAATTCGAAATTATAATCATGCCATTACGTTATTTTTAAAAACAAGAATCCTATATGCATATCATACGATTTCAATCAAAACATATCATGACTTGAAACAATATTATAGTTTGATGAACTTAAATTCATTTTCGACTAATATCAAAAATTATGAACTAATGATTTTTTATATCTCTTCTTTTCAGATGGATCGATATCCAACATATAATCACATATACGAGAAATCCTTATACCTCAATGTCCACGACACGAACTTCCAATTGGACCTGGCCACCTTCCGGTGTCCAGACGACATTATCGTGTCAATCCTTCAAGGCCATCCACTATGGCATGGACTTACCGTGACGGCATCAGTGCCGATGGTCTACCTCCAGCAGTTTTGGGAGATGATCAAAAGTAGACGGGGGATACCATTTCACGACGGTTGTAGGGACGAGGCACATCTGCATGGGCAAGAACGAGTTCAGAGCTCTACTTGACCTCCCTCACAGCCAAAACTACGACCCCCTCCATCAGATGAAGAACTGATGGCTGATTTCCTTCAAATGGGTTACCGTCCGCCGCTCACCAAGCTCGCTCAGGTTCAGAGCAACGGTATCCCTCACCCATGGAAGACACTGTTCGGGATCGTGAACAAGTGTCTATCTCCGAAGCACGCCGGTTTCGACAAGGGCAACGGCCACATCCTCCGGATTTTTCACGGAGTCGTGTTCTCGCGAAATTACAATTTCGCCCAGCTGATCTGGAACGACCTTGCAGAACAGATCAAACAAAAGGAGAACAAGCGGTCCAAGAACGTGCCGTACGCGAGATGGTTCTCTGTCATCATCCGCCAACACATGGAGATGTACGCGCAGAACATTCCTCGCCTGCCACCGGGAGGAAACTATCAGCTGCCCCGGCTCAAATTCTTCCACAACCCAAGGCTGGTGGACCTTACACAGCCTTCAATAGCCATATCTCTCAACCTTCTTCGGCTCGCTGACCCCGCAGGAGCTGAATATCAGAGATACTGCCGCGAACATCACCTCACCGAGGAAATGATTAGAGGGCCCCCGGCAGATGTACACATGAGCCCTCCCCAACCGCAACAACACCAAAGCCCAGACATGTTGATTGATGAAGTGGCCCTGGAGCTCGAGCAGGAGCCTCCAACTCAGGACGAACAGATTCCTGATGAAGATGCCACCTTGATAGATGTTGTGGCCGCTGAGTTGGAACAAGAGGCTCCAACAGAAATGCTTCAAATGGAAGTGCCCGTACATGTAGGCGTGCTCGAAGAAACCATTGAGGAGGTTCTTCAACAAGAAGCACAGCCCGAGACAGAAATGGGGCAGAGCTCGCTTCCACTGGTGACGGATCAGGCTCTAGGGGATGTTGAACGTGACCCCACTCCTCACACAGCTACACCATCCGACACGGAGTCAGATGAGGAGATTAGCCTGATAAGACGGACTCCCAGACGACTTGTATACAAATGGAGTCCCTCTTCCCGGCCGTCACCAACGCACCAGATACTACGCTGACCATATCTACAAGTGTTGCGGGCACCTCTTCGCTCAATCTTGAGCCGCAACCGAATCCACCGGTGTCTTGTTCGCAGGCGCAACCCGAGCCTGCCTCAACGCCCATAGAGCCGAATCTTCAAGATTCGACTCAAGGATTGGGTGGAAGTCTCATACAATCACAACCTCAAGTGACTGTGAGCCAACCTGAAGAGTCGGTGTCTACTCAAGGGTTGATAACAGGCGACATCAGTTGTCCTGGTCCATCCAAGGAGGCGTCCACACCGTTTGTGACGAACGAGCAATTCCAAGCCGCTCTCTCCGCTGCTGTTCAATCTATTGAAGATAAAATAATGGAGAGGGTGTATACTGTCATAGAGACATCCCGCAGAGACACCGGGAAAGCATCTGTCTCCGAAGGCACCTCGTCACAACCCACCCTCACACCTCCACAACCCACACCCATCGACCCTTTAGCCAATTCATCCATCCTCATCAACCCATACACCATACCCATAACCGAGCTCCACAACATTCTACTCGCCCGACTGATCGGCCTCTCCAACCGGTCGCCTCAAGAAGAGTCTCTGTACAGGCGATTGGTGGATCATCTTGATCCACCTACTGACACTTGCCGAGGTCAAGACTCCCGCTCAAGACGCCGACATGACGACCCTGACGATCAGGATCCTCATGAGGAGGAGAAGAGGCTAAGGACATCCACAAGTGGCCAAGGACAAGGCCCGGGCGCTACACAAACAAGCGCTGGAGCTGGTGAAACCCAAACCCAAACCCAAACACAAACCACCCATACCACGCACCGCACCGCCCACATCGACCCACCAACCTTTCACCTCAGGACGCCTCCGCCCACACCGATCTACTCAAGCCCCTTGCTTCCGGAAGAAGAAGCAAGTGCTGCGATGCTTGTAGCCCTAGCAGCTACCCAAGCTACTCCCTTAGTCGCTCCAGACCAACCGGGACCATCAGGTCATGGCGTCAATCTAGACGAAGTTCTAGACAGATACATCTTCGAAGGACAATGGATGACCCATTCCATGCCCGAGGAGCATCAAAGACAACGGCTTCAGGACGTTCGGCATTTTCTACAACAGGCATCCGTGGACCTCGTAATCATAGAAGACGACGAACTTCAGGAAGGTGAAGACTACCAACGAGACATCCCAAGGCTATCAGAGTTGATCGCACAACGAGCGGCTACCCCCACAAGGCAAATGCCAGGTCCCGCTCGGGTCGACACGCCGTGGGAAAATATTCAAAGAACCATTATAAGAGTCTCTCCCCACTAGGACCTAACGTAAGGCTGGGGATGACTAAAGGACAAGCCAAGAACCATTATAAGAGTCTCTCCCCAATATGCCAACTCCTCATCGTCTACTGTGCAAAAGGAGGACTTCCAACACCTTACTACGTCATTGAAAGAGTGGACAGAACCCGAGAGGAACTGAGCGAGAGCGACCTACCGTACATCCCTGCTGATGAGGTGTACAACCTCTACAACCTGTACATGGAGAAGTACAAATGTTCTCAAGGCTTCATCAAGAAAGAAGGCCTCGAAGGGCTCTACCGGTTCATGATGCGCCAAGTCAAGTACTTCGCCGCACACGACCTTCAGATGGCTCTGGAGAGCAACATGAAGAAGGTTAACATGACCGAACCACTCAACAAAGGACCTGAGATCGAAGGGCTTCCGAGCGATCATGTACACATCAGCTCAGTCATAGGCATCACCTACAACAATCCAATTGCCCAGAAGACCAGGTTGATGCTGAAGACAGAGATTCATAAGTTTTGCGATGGAACGCTCAAGGTCATCAGACAGAATATCGAGCAGAGCTTGGAAGAAATAACCGAGACACTATGCTGAGGATCCACAGGTTCGTGAGAGAACAGTCGCTCCTGATGGAATTGCTAGAAGACATCGAGGAGCGTCTGAAGCTTAGGGAGACGATAAGGGATTATGAGCATGCGCTGGGCTTGCGCAGATCATATTATGCCCGACGAGAACAAATAGCGCGGAGACGCAATCAAGCACAAAGGGGGAGATTGTAGAGTATACTTTTAGGATTGTGCTTGATTTCATTAGTTGTCCTTGTAATTAGGGGATTTTCTTATATTTGTCCTTAGATTAGGACTAGTTAGATATTTATACCAAGTGTGTTTGGTATAAATACTTTGTAAACAATCGCAATCAATAGAGAAAGTTTTGAAAATTGATCCGAAAGGCTTGCAATTCAATTTCTAGAGAGTAAAACAATAGTAACTTTCTCACTCTACTCGAATTCTCTCTCTCGTTCTTCATTAGAGTTTTTCGATCGAATCTTAATGTCAATCGTTATCATCGAATTACTTAGAATTCATGCCTAGGATCATAGAGTTGTTAATCGTAGGACCTAACAATATGTAATTACGAAACTTCCTAATACAGATATCCGTACGAAAAGTTTAGGTTTTCAAACTATTCCCACGAGAATTTTCCAAGGTCTATTATTATCAACTTCCCTGTTGTTACATTAAGCCTTAAATTTATTTCTATCATTTTTCGAAACTTCTTAAGTTAAACATTCATGCTGCTAAATTGCCTTAAACCCCCGTATTAAATTCCACGGATATTACAAACACTTTCGGCCATGCTACTTAAATTGGGCCCATTCTATTCCCTTGGGCTTTTCTTATTCTTAATTGCTCTTTATTTCTTGGGCTTTCAACACTTTTCGGCCCATTTTATTTAACTCTCGGGCCCAATTATTATTTTCGGCTTGACTCCGAAAATTCGGTTTTAGCCGAAATTTACTTCATTAATTTCGAACATTACAAAAATAATCCCGTATTAATTTTACGGGTATTACACCAAGGTTCAGTCAGACGAAACTGAACCTAACCTCGAAACGTAGCCGAGTGTTAGTGACGATTTCAAGTTCATAAAGCCACCCATTGGCAACTTGACAAGACCGAAGAGCGGAAGATACAAAAATCCCTCACCTCACAAAACATTCGGGCCATCCCATATAGGTGCAGGAGTTGGTCTTTTGTCAGCTCCCGGGTAGAAGTCGCCTAATTTGGTCCAATGGCTCATGCACAACTGAGCCTTACCCATTCATCGATCTCCCAATAGACCGATGTTTCATTAAATCATAGGGAGCCACGTTATCTATCATCGCTTCACTTGGAAGCGGGAGATATTGAACTAAGTGGTATTCAGCCCCATACCGCTGAACGTTCCTGAACACATCGAGTCTAGGTGTCCTCACTACCTAAATGTTTTACAATTTTAGGACACATACAATTTTTCTTATCTTGACTTCGTGGCCAGATCAGAACTTCCATAGACACGACCCTCATAGATGTGATTCGAAGATTGGAAGGAAGTCCTGCCATAGCAAGATCCAAACAACAATGGAATCAGGCCATCGTCTACGAGCTACGCTTAAGTGGCCCCGGTTTATCAAGCACTATCCTCACAGGCCACTTATTGGAGTAAGTTTCTAAGTCGTGTCGAGGGATTGCCTTAGTGGCTCCGTCTGGTTATTACCCGCACCGACCTGTCGTTGTGTCCTTCTTCGCGTCCTATACTAGCATGCCGATCTCGTTAACACGAATCGCCATGAGGGGGAGAAGGAGATACGTATAAACAAACAGGTCGGACCACCCACCATTTCCGTCGAGCGAACCACTACGAAGCCAGGCCCACCTGTACTTAAACGTTACATTCGAAGGAGCCTTGGCACATTTTATAACATATCCCACGCTCACCATCAAAATTCCGCCGCGTTACCACGATGAAGCCGAACTTCACTGGAACCTACAATGTCACATTCCAAAGGAGCTTTGGCACATGTTAAAAGACACCCCACGCATACCTTCTTCTGGAGCCAGAGAAGCTTCCTCGAGGCCGAACCAAACAACTTCCTTCGACGAAGACGAATCTGGCGCTGAGAAGAAGAAGATTGGAGAAGATTTGACGACTTCAAAATACGGAAAAAGACAAGGACAAGATGCAAACAAAATTTCAAAGATCTGCGACATCATCAAGAACCGAATATCGGGGCGTGGATCACAGTATACATCCGGTCTACAACGTATAGCGTCAAGACAAGAGGGTTCTAGCTGAAAGTGCATTTAAATCCTCCACAAGAAGAGGAGATAGCCTTTGCAGGGGGAGCAAGGGGGAGATTGTTAGGACTCGAGAGATTGTCCATGTGCCCAACAAAGATAACCCGCGCTGAATTGAAGATTGAACACAAAGGGGGAGATTGTTAGGAATATTTTGTAGTGTTCAAGTTCATTGTGCTCATCTTAGTTGGTTTGTATTTAATTAACTTTGGGCTAGTTTTGTAATATTTCAGTTCTTAGTAACGGGGTATAATATACCAACTCATGTGGTATATATACCGCCAAACCCTAATTCATCAGGGTGTGTGTTTTGTGTGTTGTATGTGTGAGTGCGTGTGTGTTGAATAGTAAGAAAAGCATTTTGACAGATTCACCTTCGTTCACAAACACACCCCACGCACTAAGCTTCAAATCCACATCCAAAGCATGGTAAATTCGTGCTTTGTAGATTGTTTGGATAGAATTAGGACCAACACGGACTGTAATACCCCAAATTTAGTAAGTAAGTTAAATTCGTAAATTATAGTTGTAATGAATGTTTATGTGCCTAAATATGTAATTTATAACTAGAATTAATTTATGGGATAATAATAAGGTAAATCTACATAAAATACCCAATTGTATAAAAAATTAGCAAGTCAGTACCCATGTCAGAAATGTTTTTATATAAGTACCCGTTCGACTGTGCGTACCATTTTCTCGGTCTTGACGTACCTTTTTATATGTGTATTGCGTACCACGTCACGCATTTATATGGTACCCATATATAGTATCATATACGTTACTACGGTACCTTGCGGCTGACTATATGATGGTACCATTTTCTAGTTGTATTACGTACTACAATACATTTGTCTATGGTACCTAAATGTGTGATATGATGTACCTTGCGGCGGGCAGGTACCAATGTGCAAAAAATTTATTCTGACAGGTACCTACATATAAAAAATAAAAATACTGACAGGGTACTGACTTGCTAATTTTTTATATTAACGGGTATTTTTATGTAAAATCCCCTAATAATAATTATAAATTAATATGTCAAGTGGGATGACCCTTAATTAATTAAATTCAAAACTTAAGATAGGAATGGACTACTACTTTCATCACGATACACAAAATTATTTGAGAGAGAAGAAAAAAATTAGAGAGAGAGGAGAGCAGATCGAAAACTTGATAACTTTGACCTTCGAAAGGTATGAATCTAAGTCGATTTTAAGTATGATGATTTAGTTAACATCGAATTTTATACATGTAGTTATTTTCGAAATTAAGTTTAGTTTTTCGAAAGATAGATTTTTGAAACATATACTGAATTTTCGGATGTTTGAAGATTTGAAGTTCATGTTGTTCTTCAAAAAGAAGTATTTTGATCGAAAGTTTGGAATTTTTGAGTGAAAAGTTTGTTTTTCGAAACAATGATTTTCGAATGAATAGTGTTTATGAGATTTTCGAATGAAAATTTCGAAACTATTTTCGGGTGTGATGTTTCGCAAAAAGTTTCGAAAATAATTCTCGTATGAACAGGTATTTCGAAAAATTTGCGAATGAATAGCAAAATTTTCAAAAGAGATTTCGAAAATTTTTCTCGAATGAACAGTGATTTCGAAAATTATTTTCGAAATGAACAGTAAAATTTTCGAAGTGAACAGTAACATTATCGCGACACAGTACATTTTTTTTTTAGACAACGCACATGTGTGGGGCCATGTCGGACTGAGGAAATGTTGATGGGAGGGTTCGAACCCACGACCTCTCCCTTATTACCCCAATCACCTCAATGTTGGCTGCCGTACCACCAGACCAACACCTCATTGGCAACACAGTACAATTTTTGCAACTGCTACATTAAATTTTCGCAACTGCTACAATACTGCTACAGTAACTTTCGAAAAAACATTCTCGAAACTTAATCTTTCGAAAATATAATCGAAACCTTTAGATTTTCGCAACAATGTCTTTCAAAAATAATTTTCGAAACAAGGATATTGATACGGACTAAAACTAGATGGGCCTGAAAATGTTAGAAAAGGCCCGTTAGTCCCATGGGAGAATATTTAATATTTAAATATTGATAAATAATAGAGATAGGACCTTCAGGGACCTCCGATAGGTAGTTCACAACTACAAGAAGAAGAAAGCTTCCTCAGTACGCTCCCAGGTGAAAAGAGAGGTAAGAGGTGAGAAAAAGCTGCTTTTCTGACAGGACTGCAAAAAGCTACATGAAAGCTGTCAAAGGCTGTCCCTGACAGACGGCCTGTCGCACTGTGTTCCCAGGGGGTCGTATCACCAGGAATCCAGGGACGTACCTCCAGGCAATAATCAGAAGCACCTATAAAAGCCAACACTTCGTCATTTTCACAAACAATTCTCATTCTAACACTCTCACCACGAAAAACACTTAGAATATTTACAGTTCTTCCACCTTCATGTATTCAAGAGAGAGAAAAGAGAGGATTGAGTGTGTATATTCAAAAGTGATAATGAAAAGTGTTGAGTGCGGTCCGTGGACGTAGGATTCAAATGAATCCGAACCAGTTACGTCTTTATTACGTCTCATTTTGCACCAGATCACACGCACAACTAGGTCCGCACCGTCCGCGGACCTAAACGGACCTTAAAACATCCATGCCTACTACTTTCTGTCACGTCCCGACACATCCCCGAGGTCCCAACACGTCCCTAGACGTCCCGACATGTCCCTACACGTCCCAACACATCCCAAACACGTTCCAACGTCCCAAACACATCCCAACAAATCCCAAACACGTCCCGACAAGTTCCAACACGTCCCTAATACGTCCCTTTCACTTCCTTTATAAATAAGCACCTTACGCACGCCCTACAACTTTGTAATAATCAATTCTCCGGCTATATAAATTTCCCCGAACCATATAAATTTCTTTGATTGGGATAGCCCCACATCAAATGGCGCCGTCTGTGGGAAAATTCGGAGTTGAAGGTGTGAGTGATTTTGCCTATATTGTGCGAAGCTGTGCTCAACATTCCTTATTCCTTTTATTTTTCTTTTCTTTATTTCCGCTGGGATGAGACGAAAGACGCAAAGAACTGATGGAAGACCCTCTCTGACGAAGAATTTGGACCCATAACCCGTGGGAGCTGCCAAAGCACAACTGAAGCTCCTGAGACATAATACCATGAGCACCACCTTGGCCAAAAGGAGGAAAAGATGAAGACCCGGATCTCCACACTCGGGACCTTAAAGCCCAGCTCCACGCTGGCAAGAAGACCCGAAGCTCCACCTTCATGACCTAAAAGCCCAGCCCCGCGCTGGTATGAAGACCTGAAGCTCCGCCTTCAGGACCTCCCAGCCCCGTGCTGGCACATGAAGGTCCGTGGGATCTAGAAGACAATTCCAACTACCGTCCGAAGGTCTGCGGAAGATACAAGCCAAGCTCCGTGCTGGCACATGAAGGTCCGTGGGACCTAGAAGACAGTTCCCCGCTACCTTCCGAAGGTCCACGGAAGATACAAGCCAAGCTTCGTGCTGGCACATGAAGGTCCGCGGGACCTAGAAGACAGTTCGCTGCTGCCGTCCGAAGGTCCACGGAAGATACAAGCCAAGCACCGCGCTGACACATGAAGATCTTTGGGACCCAGAGGCCAGCTCTAAGCTGGCGTATGAAGATCTTGGGGACCCAGGAGCCAGCTCCGCGCGGGCACACGAAGATCCTGGGACCTAGAAGTCAGCCCCGCGCCGGTAGTTAGTGGGAGATAAAAGCCCAGTCCCATGCGGACACATGAAGATCCACGGAAGGCATCCCACGTTGATAAGGCCCTTAGCCGGAACTCCAGGACCCTTTAAATTTCATTCTCATTTATATTATCGATACCATGATAATATGACCACCATACTAACAACTCTTGTCATTTGAAGGATAAAATCGAAGGACTCATCCTAGCGGCGAATCTGGGGGAGTTCATTGATCAGGACCTCGAGCAAGGTCCGAAGGTAGCTGAAAAGGAGTCCGTAAGAACTGTGCCAACTAAAGGCAGACAACGTCCGCCTCCTCCAGATAGGGGCCAGTTCCATCTAGGACTCATGTCCTTGTCATAGTAGGAGCGCTCTGATGTCCAACAGAGCCCAAATCATGCGCCTAAGCATTTGAAGGACTCAGAGGCCCAGCTCCGCAATGGTGTACAAAGGTCAGAGGGACCTCAAAGCCCAGCTCCGCGCTGGCACATGAAGGACCGCATAACCTAAAAATCCAGCTCCCTGCTGGCATGAAGGTACGCGAAGGTCCGTCGAACCTAGAAGCTAGCTCCTCGCCGACGTCCGAAGATCCGCGGGAGAAAAAAGCCCAACTCCGAGCCTGAGGATCTGTGGAAGATAAACATGAAGATCCACGGGAGACATCTCATAATGAGGAGGCTCTTAGCCGGAATTCCGGGGCCCTCTAAAGGTCACTCTTATTTATATTATCGATACCATATTAAATACATACATCGTACTAACAATTACTATCATTCGAAGGATGAAACCGAAGGGCCCATCCTACTGAGAAAGTTCGTTGAACATGGCCCTGACTGAGGTCTGAAGGTAGCCGAGAAGGAGCTCGGGGGATCTGTGCCCACTAAAGGCAGACAACCCCTGCCTCCTCTAAGGGCCAGCTCCATTTAAGGCTCGCGTCCCTATCGTAATAGGAGCTCTAGGCTAGGGGAAATCCTATTTCCAATCCAGAGCCCGAAATTGCACACAGGAGCGGTCGAAGGTCCGAACTTCCGGAGATCTGGAGCCATGGACCTCATCGTTAACCGAGAAGAAAGGAGCTCCATTTCGCCATTACTTCAAATTCCAAGCCTCCGACAAGGAGCTCGGATACTAAGCGAGCTGGCGCTATAACCATGCACTTAAGCGAGCTGGCGCTATAACCAAGCACTTAAGCGAGCTGGCGCTATAACCAAGCACTTAAGCGAGCTGGCGCTATAACCAAGCATAAGCGAGCGGGCGCTATAACCACGCATGTGAGTGAGCGGGCGCTATAACTACGCATTTAAGCGAGCGGGCGCTATATCCACGCATGTAAGCGAGCGGGCGCTATAACCACGCATGTAAGCGAGCGGGCGCTATAACCACGCATTTAAGCGAGCGGGCGCTATACCCACGCATTTAAGCGAAGCTGGCGCTATAACCAGGGTAAACCAGTGATGTCCCTAAGAAAATACCGCCTTGTCGGAATATAAATATTTTATTATAAACGGTGCACCGTATAATATAATCGATGCCAAAGGTCGACGGACCTGCGGTGTACAGGACGCCAAAGATGATATATCTGCGGTGTGATGATGCCAAAGGTCGACGGACCTGCGGTGTACAGGACGTCAAAGATAATCCATCTGCGATGTGAATAATGCCCATAAGGGTGTACAAGATGCCGCCGCTGACGGGCTGCGGTGTACAGGACATCAAAGGCTCTCAGTAAGCCTGCGACGTGAATGGTACCAAAGCGAAGCTGGCGGTATAACCAGGGTAAATCAATGAGGGGATCCCTATATTTTATAGACCTAAGTGTCTACACAAATACTGAAATCGCTAAGGACATAGAGAGCCTAGCGCAAATGACACCTGAGGACAATGACGACGGTCATTGCAACCCAGGCGTGCTTGACTTACGAATTACTAAGCGAGCTGGCGCTATAACCATGCATCTAAGCGAGCTGGCGCTATAACCATGCCACGATGTTCCCAGGAACATCCATCAGGTCCCGAAAGAATACAAAGCACAAAAAACATGAAATACAGGAGATCGAAGATTCATGCGAACATGGGGAATTAAGCCCCCCACACCATTATGTCTCGAAAGGAATGACGAAGTATTTTTTACAGGCTATCACCATGATGAAAAATGAGAGGTCTATACAAGTAGGATGTCCCAGGAGCCAGGAGGAACGTGCAGTAGGACTTGGGGATCTCCTTCAAAGTGCAAGGTTCGAAGAGGAGCTCCGCCATCATGTCCCTGCCAGGTCCTTTCCAGATCCCAAAGCGGCAGATACAACATACGAAACGTACACAGAGAAAAAGCCCCCGATAGTGACAAGTGAACATAGGGGAGTTAGGCTCCCCTAAAACATTGCAGATGGTCCACAGAGTCAGGGAGCTCGTCCACTGAGGTCCCTATGGGTCCCGGAAGAGGCTCAGCACTTTACCTCCTGGGAAGAATGAAGGAATTTCTTTTTTGGTTTTCCTTCTAACCTTTTTGGATGAAGTTATTTTCCTTCTGACACCAGAAGGAGGGGCTGTGACGGGAACTTCTTGAGCTCCCCGAAACATTGCAGGAATTTCTGGGAACATAGGAGCTGCGGTAGACGATCCAACCGGGAGAACCAACGAAGTAATTCCTCCACATCAACAAAGCACGCCAGGAAACTCGTCATACCTGCCTCAAAGGGACCAAGGCACTAACCAAACCTTTAAAGATACGTCCCTAAAAGAAGTAATTACGGTAGGTCCCTAATAGGGAGGTAAGGCCCCATCTTACTATTTTACTCTAATTTATTTTTGTTCCCAAAAAACAAATTAGAGTAGGGGAATGGTTGATACGGACTAAAACTAGATGGGCCTGAAAATGTTAGAAAAGGCCCGTTAGGCCCATGGGAGAATATTTAATATTTAAATATGATAAATAATAGAGATAGGGACCTTCAGGGACCTCCGATAGGTAGTTGACGACTCCAAGAAGAAGAAAGCTTCCTCAGTACGCTCCCAGGTGAAAAGACAGGTAAGAGGTGAGAAAAAGCTGCTTCTGACAGGACTGCAAAAAGCTGCATGAAAGCTGTCAAAGGCTGTCCCTGACAGACGGCCTGTCGCACTGTGTTCCCAGGGGGTCGTATCACCAGGAATCCAGGGACGTACCTCCAGGCAATAATCAGAAGCACCTATAAAAGCCAACACTTCGTCATTTTCACAGACAATTCTCATTCTAACACTCTCACCACGAAAAACACTTAGAATTTACAGTTCTTCCACCTTCATGTATTCAAGAGAGAGAAAAGAGAGGATTGAGTGTGTATGTTCAAAAGTGATAATGAAAAGTGTTGAGTGCGGTCCGTGGACGTAGGATTCAAATGAATCCGAACCACGTAATCTCTTGTTCTCTCTTTTTACGTCTTTATTACGTCTCATTTTGCACCAGATCACACGCACAACTAGGTCAGCACCGTCCGCGGACCTATACGGACCTAAAACATCCATGCCTACTACTTTCTGTCACGTCCCGACACATCCCCGAGGTCCCAACACGTAGACATGCCCAAAATCAACCGTAACCGGCGGTTGAACCGTCGAACCGCCGGTTACGGAACCGCCGGCGGCAACAACCGTAATCGGCAACCGCAAATGGCCGGTTACGGGGAGGTTGGTCGATTTGACCAACCGCAAACCGCCGGTTAGGCGGTTAACCGGCGGTTAGGCGGTTAACCGGCGGTTAACAAATTTAAAAAAAAAATTTAAAATTCAAATTTTGAATATGCCGCCGTTAGCTTTACAAAAAAAATGAATTAGCCGTTGTAACCGTCGGTTGACCGGGCTAACCGGCGGTTAAACGGACAAACCGCCGGTTACAACGGGAAAAAAAAATTCTGTTTAAAATGTTCTCTTCTCAGTCTCTCTCTCTCTCACTCTCATTCTCAGTCTCTCTCGCTCTCTCTCTCTCTCTCTCGCTCTCTCTCAGTCTCTCTCGCTCTCTCTCTTGCTCTCTCTGTCGATCTCTCTCTCTCGCTCGCTGCCTCTCTTCCACGCCACCACCTCCCGCCGCCGCCGACCACCTCCGCTCCGCCAGCCCCCACCACGCCGACCACCTCCGCTCCGCCAGCCCCCACCACGCCACCCCCACCGCCCGCCCGCCAGCACCTCCCATCCGGTCCCGCCGCCCACCACCTCCCGCCACCGCCGACTACACCGCCGCCGCAGCCCGCAGCCGCAGTCCGCACGTCTGCCACGCGCCGCCACGCGCCGCCGCTCACCACCACCTCCGCACCACCGCGCCAGCCGCCGCACCACCGCGCCGCCGCTCACCACCACCGCGCCAGCCGCCGCTCACCACCACCGCCGCACCATCGCGCCAGTCGCCACCACTGCGCCAGCCGTCGGCCGCCGCTCCACGCCACCGCACCACCGCACCGCCACGTTTCGCCTCGGCCGGGCCCCCGACCCTTGGTATCCTTTCTTTGCCGTTTTTAGTTTTGTATCTAACCATATTTTTCGTACCCGTGTGTAGATTATTTTTAGATGGATCGTGGTGGTGGCCGACGTGGTTCTCGTGCATCGAGGGCCAGCAAAGGAAAGCAAGTCGTTGGTAGTTCATCGCAAGATGACTACCAACAATACGACCCGAACGAGTTCTTGGATATCGCCGACGTGCTCGGCGGCGACTTGAACGAGGACGCGGCCGGGTTCGAACCGTCGCCGGGAGCAAGCTCGCATGCCGCGCAACATACGGAGGTGGAGGAGGCGGATCCGGAGATCGAAGCGCCTACGCAAACCGCCGCCGCCCGGCGGCCACAGTCGGACATCTTTGTGGTACACTTCAAGAAGGTACCTACTAGCATAGTCAACCAATTTAGAGCTATTTGTAACTGTTGTCCCAAGGAATATAATTTTAGAAAGGGAGGCGGATATGGGTCAATGATTTCCCATCTCCGTTCGAAACACCCGACTAAGTTAGGTATAGCACAAAACCAACAGCAAATGTTCGGAGGCACGGATTCATCCGCGTCGGGACCCGCCGGCGGGAGCAGAAGCGCAACGTCGTTGTTTCATTACAACGAGGACGTTGCGCGATGGGAGCTTGCAAAGTTCGTAGCCGCGAAGCATCTACCATTTCAATTTGCCGATGATCCGATGTACGAGCATTGGGATCAAAACCACATACAACCCTCAGGCGAAGAAGATTTCGAGGAGCACCTTGATGCGGGATACTAGGAAGACAGTAATCGCGCTTAAGCGCGACTTAGTAGCGATATTAGGTAGTTTAGGAACAAACGTGTCGATTTGCTCCGATATATGGAGCGATCACTGGCAACGTTCATCTTACATGGGCGTGACATGCCATTGGGTCGATGATTCGTGGACGATACAAAAGTGCTTGATCGCATATAGAGAGTTCGATGAAGCACACACGGCGCAAAACATTGCGATCAAGCTTAGGACGATCTTATCAGAGTATAGGATAGTCAACAAAGTCTTTTCAGTATCGTTCGACAATGCGAGCGCAAGTGGCTCAAATATTTTTTTGAGTTACCGGATATCTTCATTATAGTATTGGATCCGAGATGGCGTTTAGATGGTACGGGTAGACTACTAGAATGCTACTATACGAAGGTATCGTCGGGCAGGGTAGTCGATAGCATTTATTGGCAGAGCGTACTCGATCGAGCGCATGGCTCTTTAAAGGATCTCTTTAAAGAGTATAAGCCCGATTTTGGCCACGACTCGTCTCGATCGGGACCGGGTCGCGGTCAATCTAGTTCTACTAGTAGTCGATCTTCACGATTAGCTGACTACTACGACATCCTCAACGCAAACAAGCGTCCAAGGTCCTCCCAAAACCCCTACATAGAACTCGATAACTTTATGTCGACGACTTTCGAGTTCGAGGACGAAGATGAGTTCAACGTCCTTAGATGGTGGTCGAGGGTGTCGCCAACGTATCCAACGTTGGCGAGGATCGCTCGGGAGATCCTTGCCGTCCCGGTCTCGACCGTCGCGGTGGAGCATGCTTTTAGCATGGGCGGTTTGACCTTGAGCGAGAAGCGTTCGAACTTGAGTGTCGACAACCTCGAGTACCAATATCTTCTCGACGATTGGACTCGAGCCGAGTATCGCACCCAAGATTCGCGTGCCAGCAACTCGCCCGACGACCTTTTCGAGGACACCACCGGCACGGAGACAAGCGGCGGCAACGGCGGCGACGGCGAGGATTATTAGAGGCATTCGGCGAGGCGTGGACTCCACATCAACAAACAAGTCCGAAAAAAGATAAGTAGTCAACTCTTATATTTTTTTGCATACAAATATTTTTTATGTTTATATTGCTAACGACGAAGCCCGAAAAAGATAAGTATCCAACTCTTATATTTTTTTGCGTACAAATATTTGTTATGTTTATTGACTAACTAATGAATTGTTATTTTCAGGTACTAATTTATTTGAACAAGCCTATTACGACGAGTCACGATGAAGCCCGAAAAAAGATAAGTAAATATTTGTATAATTACTTTTTGTTCTTTTTTTAAAATTAAACTTATAATGTAAATCATGTTTATGCATTTTTTTATAGGGAACAAGATTACGAAGAAGAGGGGTTTTGGTAAGTGCAAGTAAGTTAGCAACGTGTGATCTCCGGATGCTTTGACGGATCATAATTGATAGTTGATTCGTTAAGGCTCCTGAGATCATACGCTGCTTTCTCGCCTACACTTGCGGAAGCCCGACCGAAAAGTCGAAGAATCGTGGCTTCGCCCGTGATGGGCTTCAACAGGTGCAGGCGTCGGGCCGGGCGCGTTAGGTAACTTTCGCTTAGGACTTGGGAGTTCGGCGCCTGCACCTGTTGAAGCCTTTCTCGGACGAAGTCCCGAAAGAAGACTGATTTAATTTACATTTATGTATTGTATTGTAATTGATTAATTAAAATTTTGTAATACAATACAAGTTCTTTGCAAATTATATAGTAGATTTCGATACATAATTCGATTTGACCAAATAATATATCAAACTTTACACAAACACTAAGAATTTAAATATCTTAAAAAAAAAGGCAGTTCTAACCGCCGGTTAACCGTAACCGGCGGTTAGTCAACCAGCGGTTGGTCTAACCGTCAACCGGGGGCGGCTAACCGGCAACCGCCCCCGGCCGGTTAGACGGCGGTTAGTCCGATGGACTAACCGCCAACCACCAGTTACCAACCGCTGGTTACGGTTAACCGGCGGTTGGGCAAGTCTACCAACACGTCACTAGACGTCCCGACATGTCCCTACACGTCCCAACACATCCCAAACACGTCCCAACGTCCCAAACACGTCCCAACAAATCCCAAACACGTCCCGACACGTCCCTAATACGTCCCTTTCACTTCCTTTATAAATAAGCACCTTAAGCACGCCCTACAACTTTGTAATAATCAATTCTCCGGCTATATAAATTTCCCCGAACCATATAAATTTCTTTGATTGGGATAGCCCCACATCAGATATATTTCGCAACATCTAATTTTCGAAACCTTGAGATTATCAATTTTCAAAACAAGTTGTCGAAACCTTTCTAAGTTTCGAAACTAACTCAAATTTTTTATATACACTGATTTTCGAAACAAATTTCTAAAATTATCAATTTGAAAGCAGATTTTCGAATCGGAATTTCGAAAAAAATCTATTTTTGAACGAGATTTTCAATACTTAGACTAAATTTCGAAAACACTGATTTTAAAATTTAGATTTTCGCAACTTAGTGATTTTTTATATTTTTAGTTCGACAATTTTTACACATGGTAATTACACTGGCATAATATTATTTTCATATCTAAAGGTCAGAACGGTAGGGAATTTATAAGGTGCTATTCAAATAGGAACAAGTAGGTGAAATTCTCATCTACGACACGTAAACGTTTATGTGAATTTTATGTGAACATCGTTGTGTGCTTCTGAGGGTGGAAATATCACCTTCAATACCGTTAACGTTTACGTGCATTATGTGATCAACGTGACTAAATTTTGGGTTAATGTGCTTTCAATAAAGAACGTATTTACATACACCATGCATATTCCTGTCACGTGCATTTCATGTCATGTGAGGAATGTTCAAACCGTGCAGAACAGTTAAGACCTGTTGGGAATATGTATACCGTATTGGAGACCGTAGCGCATTGATTAGCAGGGTAGATTGTGATGTTGTGATTGTTGACTCGTGGATGAGTCGAGGTTAGTACTCAATATGGCACCTGACAGCAGATAGGCGTGAACGATCTATCTACCTGCGTGAACGTCCGGGGTGCAAAACCGTCTATTATATTATTATCGTGGACGGGGCGACCTGATAGGGCAGTAGCGTGAACGTCGAAACGCTATCAGTGTAGGCTACCGTGACTGTTATGCGTGCACGAGGTGTCGAGGCTAACCTAGGGCCCTGATTTATGAAATGAGAATTAAGTGTGGGAAAAGAAAGAGTGTGCATTAAAAGTGAGAATTGGAAATGGGATTGAGTGTACACTTGCATCACACATAATTTCATCTACTGAGCAAGGAGCTCAGTGTTTATGTGTTGTTTGTACGATCGAGTTCGACGTTGAGACACGTCAGGACTAAGGCGCTGGTGGCGGTGCTCCATGGACTTCTGAGGGCGAGGCGGTACATGAATGAAGACCTGTGGAGAGACTTATGCTTCGTACACATATTTTGTTTCTGAACTTATAATGATTTTCGAAACATGGGTGTTCTTGAGAGTTCGACGTTTTAAGTGTACTGTATTCTGGGTTAGGAGTTATTTTCGAAACTGATTTCGATAGTATATGAATTTTATTTTTAAGATTTTTTTAAGGAATCGGACGATTCAACTTCATATGAGGGTTGATCGATTTTACTTGTTTCAAGTATTAGAATATTATAATATCACATTCGGGCGAATTAACTTCGTACGAGTATCTGCGATTTAGGTAGTCAAATTCTTTGGAATTTTGGGCGATTTGATTTTGTATAGGTATCAATCGATGATGAAAATCGCTGAAGTGAAGTTTCGACTGAATTTAGAAAATCCAAGTGAGAATCAGGCGATTAGTTGAAGACCCAACTCGGGCGATTTTTGCATTAAGCAAGGGATGATCGGCGAAATTGAACTTCGGGAATGATAAATCGGGCGAATACAAAGTTGGGCGATTTGGGTAGTTACTTCCTTTGGAATTTCGGACGACTAGATGAAAGTGTATCACTTTCGATCGATTAAGGAATTCGCTCAATTAAGATTCGACCGATAGTGAAAATCGCCGAGCTTTCTTTCGAAATAATACAATTGGTGACAATCGGACGATTTAGGCTATCGGGCGACTTATTAACTTCAGCATAGTTTAGTTTGATTCTTTGTATCATTCGGGCGAATTATTAAGAGTTTAACAGGTTGATCGTTGACTGCCAAGTCCAATATTTAAATATAATTATTTATACCAGTATAGTTCGAGAGTTAGCACAGATACTAATAATATTATTATATCCAGAGGACCGACCATAGAGACTCCATCGGATTTCTTATTTGACCGTAGCGGGAGGACATATAGGTGAAACATTCATCTACAATTCGTAAACACGTATCTGATACTTATGTGTTTCTATATAATTAATTGATTTACGTGCTTTATGTGTTTTACGTACGTCTCAAGTGGAAGCATGTTTTCATGTATCATCACGATTTCATGTGTTATCACGTTTATATGCATAGCATATGCATATCATATCACAGGGGTGGGATACTTATGCCGTGTGGAGACGGTAATATTTTGACGTACCGCTGAGCGGGGTAGTTCGAGATTATTGAGATTGATTGACTCGTTAAGGAGTCAAGGTTGGTACTCATATGACACCTGACGGCATGCAGGCGTGATCGATCTGTCTACTCGGGCGTGAACGTCCCGAGGTGCAAAACCGTCGTGATTTTATTTTAGCGGAGGGAGTGACCTGACAGGGCAGTTGCGTGAACGTCAAGACGCTGTCGGCGTGGGCTACCGCTTACGGAAGAGCGACCTAGCAGGGCAGTTGCGTGAACGTCAAAATGCTGCTAGTGTAAGCTTCCGTTATGTTATAGGCGCGCGAGGTGTCGAGTCTGACCTAGGGCCCTGTGTTGTATGATTTGAGATAGGATTTCGGGAAAAGAAAGATGGAACATTGCATGCGAGACATTGGGATTTGGGAAGGAGCGTTCACGTGCACATGCATTTTTATTCACCTACTGGGTGAATCGCTCAGTGTTTACGTGTTGTAGGTACCGAGTCTGACGCCGACGTGCGCCAAGACTGAGGCGGCTGGTGGCGGTGCTCCACGGACTTTTGAGGGCGGGGCGGTACATGGATGAAAACCTGTGGAGCGACGATAGGGTTTTTGTTATTTTGGCATTTTGGGGCTACGGCCTTTGTATAGACTGACGAAGTAAACAATATTTTGAAGTAATGTATATTATTTTAGGAAAAAGGTTTTTATTAGACGGGCCTTCCGCGGCTTACGTTGCGGAAATCCGCTACTAACCTTACTTAGAAAACGAGGGTCGCTACAGTGTTGAATGACCCAAATGGTTTAAGATAGAAGTAAAAATCCTTCCACGTGAGAGCCACGTTGAGATAATGTATTTGCTTTGAATAAAGAACTTCACCACCTTAAACAACCAATCATGCGTAAGGATGATGACTTTGTGGCAAGGGAAAGCCACGTGGGAATCTATTATTAACTAGCCACTTACTGTCCTTGGTTATGGCAGGGGCAGCCCCTCTTCTTGGAAGCTTGGAGGCCCGGCATGTCGTTCGAGCGAAAGGAACATACGAAGGTTCCGTTGTGGGTCAAGCTTAGGAATATCCCCAATGAATTTTGGACCCCCGCGGGCTTGGGCATCGTAGCTAGTGCCGTTGGGCAGCCGCTTTTCGCCGACGGCATTACTATGAGTGCTACTCGTATCGACTATGCTCGGGTCTGTATCATTAAGGACCTAAAGACGGAGTTTGTTGAGAAGTTTAATATTAGGCTGCCCTCTGAGGATGGGAGTCCGCGTGGGATGGTTCCGGTTACTGTGGAGTACGAATGGAAGCCTTCTAAGTGTACGAGGTGTGATACGTGGACCCATTCGGATGGTTCTTGCCCGATGGCCAAGAAGACTACTGCGGTTAAGGCCACTCATCCTAATGAGAAGCGGGAGAGGCAGCCCACCTTGGGTAACGCGATTCGGGTTCCTAGGCCTAGAGATGATGATTGGCGACAGGTTGGGCCGAGGGGCAAGATTTCCGTTGGTTCTCACCAGGCGGCTACGGTTCATCCGGTGGCTTCTACACAGGAGGCGACTACGAGTTCTCGTGGGACTGACCCTCTGTGCCCCTCGGCTGAGACTAGTGATGAGACTAGTGATGATGAGCTCCGGGCTGAGGCGGAGCGTAATGCATTTTTCTGGGGTAACGCAAGTAACCCCTTCCATGCTTTGTCTGATGTTGATGATGAGTGCGCTTCTGAGGGTCCTAAAGCAGCCCTTCCGGACGGTTTATCATGATCGCGCTCGCCTCGTGGAATGTGAGGGGTCTCAATAAGAGAGACCATGGGAGGGCGGTGATGGATCTTATCTCTAAGTTTGATTTAAAACTTTTCGGGCTTTTGGAAACTCGTGTCTCTTCTATTAACGCTAGTGCTGTCTCCGGAGGCATTAGGGACTCTTGGCAATGGTTTTTGATTATGGTGATGGGCCGGGAACGAGGATTTGGGTTGGTTGGGACCCCAGTTTTGTTCATGTCACCATTGTGGGCTGCTCTATACAAGCAGTTCATTGTAGGGTTCATTCTCTTGCATCGCAGGAACTCTGCTATATTTCCTTTGTGTATGGGAAGAATCGGCGAGAGGAGAGGGCTGATCTTTGGGATGAGATTATCCGGATTTCGGAGAATAGGGCCAACGATCCGTGGCTGATCCTCGGGGATTTCAATGCCGTTACTGATATTTCCGAGGTGAAGGGTGGTAATCCGTCTGTTGTGGAGGCGACGGAGCTCAGGGATTGCTTGATCAATGCCGACCTGACTACCTTACCTTCGGCGGGGAGGTTCTTCACTTGGTTCAACCAGCAGCGTGCGGAGGCTGGTATCTGGCGGCGGCTTGATCGCATGGCTGGCAATCCCTCGTGGTTTGCTACCCACCCCGATTTGGCTTACTACTGCGATTTTCCCGCTACTTCCGATCACTCTCCTCTTATCCTTGCGGCTGCCCGGGGAAGTGGGAGGCGTCCTTGCTTCAAGTTTGATAACTTTCTGGTTTCTGATCCTAGGTTCATTGACGTGGTGAGAAGAGGTTGGCTGGATCATTCGGATGGCTTCCCGATGTTCTCTTTTGTTCGCCGACTTAAGATGCTCAAGCCACACATTCGCGATCTTAGACGCATGAAGGGGGACTTGGCTAGGAATGTTCTTGAGGCCAAACACTTCTTTTTTGGTAAATTTTCCGAAAATAAAAAACGAAAGAAGTACAGTGAGAAGGTGGACCAACCCACCCACAAACCAGTAACAGGCTACTGGTCAAACAAGCACAAACAACACAGCAAGCCAAAACCCACACAAACACCAAACAAGAAGAACAGCCCAACCCTCAACCAACATGCCACAGTCGCTTGATAGCCGCCACCTGGAAGGCAAACCGCGTGTGAACCATGTCAAGTCGCGAACACGCCAAACCGAGAACCAATGAAATCACCTGCTGAGGAGATGAGGAGATGTTCTCTTTCCAACGCCTATTCCGCTCCTTCCAGATGTGATAAACCAATGAGGCAACCAAGTGACGGAACATCACGTGAAGAAGATGGTGACCTCGCCATCTCCTAGCTGCCGAACGCACGCCCAAACTCCAAACACGAACCGGCCAGCTCCACTTTGTCCTATCTTCAAGCAACTGAACACATCTCAATGAGAATTCACATTCGAAGAAGAGATGATTAGTAGTCTCCGGGAAAAGGCCGCACAAAGCACACAGATTAGAACCCGCCCGTAACGCAATCCAAGGTTTATCCCGCGTGGAAAGCCGCTCACGAATAGCGAGCCAAAGGATGAACTCGAACCTTGGGACCCACGCAGGTCCCCCAAACAGATCAGCCCAAGGCACATCCGGGCGACGGTACCTAATGGCATCGCGGGCCCTCGCCGTAGAGAATCGTCCATCAGCAGCGCCTTTCCATCGTAAAGAGTCCCTCTCCAAAGGGAAAATCACAGGGAGCAAAGGTTCAATATCCAAGTATTCAACCGAGTACCTAGCAGGCCAGTTCCACCCGTCCGCATTAATGACCGCGGACAGTCTAGTGTCAATAGGAAGACCCATCGCCACCGGACCCCGAGGGAAGTGGTCCACGAGAGGGGAAGGGAGCAGCCACGGGTCTTTCCAAAGCCAAATCGAGTCACCATTACCCACCGTAAAGTCAACAAGAGGTCGAAAGACATCTCTAAGCTGAAGGACCTTCTTCCAGCTCCACGCATCGTTAGACGACGGAAGGACAGCCCAGAAGGATCGCTGGCGAAGTCTCGTATGGAGGAGCCACTTAACCCAAATCGAAGAGAGATCTCTATTCCCAATAAGCCACAGAAGGCGCAGCATCATGGCCTTATTATCAGCCGTGATCGATCGAATACCAAGGCCTCCTTCATTAACCGGCAGGCACACCTCCTCCCACGCGACTTTGGGGGAAGACCCAGCCCACAGAAAACGCCTAAATCTCGTCTCCAAAGCCCTGACCACACCCTTAGGCAGCAGGAACACGCTGGACCAGTACAAATGAATCGACCCAAGGACGGACCGGATAAGTTGGACCCTTCCCGCGTAGGAGAGGGACCGGTTCAACCAAGACCCAACCCGCTTATCCACCGCGTGAAGAAGAGGGGCACAATCCACCAGCCGGAGCCTCGAGTGAAGAAGAGGAACGCCCAGATAACGGACCGGAAGCTTACCCAGCTGAAATCCCATGATGGTCAGGAGGGAGTTCGAGATATTCTCAGCCCCCTTAGAAACAAACATCTCGCTCTTCCGGGGGTTGGGGCAGAGACCGGACAAAGAAGCAAAGGTATCCAGAGCATCCTTAAACACCTTGACCGAGCAAGGATCAGCATGGCAAAACAGCATAAGATCGTCCGCAAACGTGAGCATTGCCAATCGCATCGACTCACACCGCCAGTGGAACTGAAATCTGCTATCAGCACGGATGCTCGAGTCAATAATACCATGGAGGACCTCCATGACAAGAGTAAAGAGGTAGGGGGACAGCGGATCTCCCTGTCGCAAGCCTCTCTTCCCCTCGAAGAAACCCACAGGAGCTCCATTGAGATTAATGGAGAAAGAAGTCGAGGTCACACAAGCAGCCACCCATCTGATAAAGAGAGGGGGAAACTTCATGGCCGACAGGACCGCCAACAAGAAGCTCCACTCAACCTTGTCGTAGGCCTTCGCCAAATCGACCTTGAAAGCCACGCGCGCCGGCTTGCTCCGATTCTGATAAGCAAGGCAGATTTCCTGGGCCATCAGAATGTTGTCAGAGATGCGCCTTCCGGGGACAAAGGCAGTCTGTGAGGGATGCACGAGATCAGCAAGGCAGGGACGCAGCCGGTTAGCGAGGATCTTCGAGATAACCTTGAAAATGACATTACAACAAGAGATAGGGCGGAAGTCCGACGCATTCCTAGCAGCCTCACCTTTCGGAATAAGAGTAATAAGGGTGCTGTTAAGGCCTTTCAGTAAGATGCCAGTGCTGAAGAAGTCCTGGACAGCAAAGGTAAGATCATCGCCAACAACCTCCCAAGCAGCTTTGAAGAAAGCTGCAGTGTAACCATCAGGCCCCGGGGCCTTCTCGCTGCCCATCGCGAAAATCACCGCCTTGATCTCAGACCCGTAACCGGACGAATCATATCAGCCCCCACGTCCGGATGAATGGAAGTAGTAACAAAGTTACGGAGATCATCCACACGAACCGGAGTGTCCCTACCCGACTTCCCAAGTAGCTCCTTATAGAATCGGATCAGTTCAGCCGCCACCAGCTGATCACCCTCAATAACCAGCCCATTATCGTCCTCCAACGAGAGAATACGATTACGTGTACGTCTCAGAGTCACCTTCTTGAAGAAGAAAGAGGTACATTGGTCCCCGTCCTTAAGCCAAGCAAGTTTGGCCCGCTGAGAGAGGGCAGACTGTTCAATCTCCACAGCCTTGGAGTATAAACACCTGCACGTAGACTCGAAGTCAAGGAAAAGGGGTTCCGAGGGGTATTTCTCAACGAAAGATTGACTCAGCTCAAGGAAGTGTTTGGCCTCAAGAACATTCCTAGCCAAGTCCCCCTTCATGCGTCTAAGATCGCGAATGTGTGGCTTGAGCATCTTAAGTCGGCGAACAAAAGAGAACATCGGGAAGCCATCCGAATGATCCAGCCAACCTCTTCTCACCACGTCAATGAACCTAGGATCAGAAACCAGAAAGTTATCAAACTTGAAGCAAGGACGCCTCCCACTTCCCCGGGCAGCCGCAAGGATAAGAGGAGAGTGATCGGAAGTAGCGGGAAAATCGCAGTAGTAAGCCAAATCGGGGTGGGTAGCAAACCACGAGGGATTGCCAGCCATGCGATCAAGCCGCCGCCAGATACCAGCCTCCGCACGCTGCTGGTTGAACCAAGTGAAGAACCTCCCCGTCGAAGGTAAGGTAGTCAGGTCGGCATTGATCAAGCAATCCCTGAGCTCCGTCGCCTCCACAACAGACGGATTACCACCCTTCGCCTCGGAAATATCAGTAACGGCATTGAAATCCCCGAGGATCAGCCACGGATCGTTGGCCCTATTCTCCGAAATCCGGATAATCTCATCCCAAAGATCAGCCCTCTCCTCTCGCCGATTCTTCCCATACACAAAGGAAATATAGCAGAGTTCCTGCGATGCAAGAGAATGAACCCTACAATGAACTGCTTGTATAGAGCAGCCCACAATGGTGACATGAACAAAACTGGGGTCCCAACCAACCCAAATCCTCGTTCCCGGCCCATCACCATAATCAAAAAACCATTGCCAGGAGTCCCTAATGCCTCCGGAGACAGCACTAGCGTTAATAGAAGAGACACGAGTTTCCAAAAGCCCGAAAAGTTTTAAATCAAACTTAGAGATAAGATCCATCACCGCCCTCCCATGGTCTCTCTTATTGAGACCCCTCACATTCCACGAGGCGAGCGCGATCATGATAAACCGTCCGGAAGGGCTGCTTTAGGACCCTCAGAAGCGCACTCATCATCAACATCAGACAAAGCATGGAAGGGGTTACTTGCGTTACCCCAGAAAAGTGCATTACGCTCCGCCTCAGCCCGGAGCTCATCATCACTAGTCTCATCACTAGTCTCAGCCGAGGGGCACAGAGGGTCAGTCCCACGAGAACTCGTAGTCGCCTCCTGTGTAGAAGCCACCGGATGAACCGTAGCCGCCTGGTGAGAACCAACGGAAATCTTGCCCCTCGGCCCAACCTGTCGCCAATCATCATCTCTAGGCCTAGGAACCCGAATCGCATTACCCAAGGTGGGCTGCCTCTCCCGCTTCTCATTAGGATGAGTGGCCTTAACCGCAGTAGTCTTCTTGGCCATCGGGCAAGAACCATTCGAATGGGTCCACGTATCACACCTCGTACACTTAGAAGGCTTCCATTCGTACTCCACAGTAACCGGAACCATCCCACGTGGACTCCCATCCTCAGAGGGCAGCCTAATATTAAACTTCTCAATAAACTCCGTCTTTAGGTCCTTAATGATACAGACCCGAGCATAGTCGATACGAGTAGCACTCATAGTAATGCCGTCGGCGAAAAGCGGCTGCCCAACGGCACTAGCTACGATGCCCAAGCCCGCGGGGGTCCAAAATTCATTGGGGATATTCCTAAGCTTGACCCACAACGGAACCTCCGTATGTTCCTTTCGCTCGAACGACATGCCGGGCCTCCAAGCTTCCAAGAAGAGGGGCTGCCCCTGCCATAACCAAGGACCTCCCTCGAGAGCCGCCGTCATCGACTTATCCGAGTCAAACCTGAAAATAAAAAAGCCGTTGATCGTGGCCTGAACCTCTTCCACACCCGCCCAAGATGATCGAACGAACTTCTCCACGAAGGGGAAATAAGGCCGTCGTCCAAGAAAATAACCCACCAAAGTGTGGTTCCATCTATCCAGCCCTTGCTTAGCAACCTCCCACGTAGGACAAACAACTGCCACCCCATCAACGACAGTGGGAGGAGTGAAACTAAGCGCCGTTCGCTGTTGTGGTCGAATACGTCTCCCCGTTTGGACTTGCGCAAAAGAGGAACCCACAGCTCCTCCATCACCATTCTTAGGGGGTAAAGAAGTATCCGAACCAGTCCTCGGGGCCATTCTTTGAGTACCCCCAGGCCCAACCGCTGAAGATAAATGCCCAGTCTTGCGCCCAGAAACAAACCGGGGCTGAGAGTTACGCCCAGAAACAGCCGTCCCGCCAGCATGAACAGGCGAGGAAGAAACCCTAGTTGGAACCTCCACTTCCTTGAGCTGAGTCAATCTTTCGTTGAGAAATACCCCTCGGAACCCCTTTTCCTTGACTTCGAGTCTACGTGCAGGTGTTTATACTCCAAGACTGTGGAGATTGAACAGTCTGCCCTCTCTCAGCGGGCCAAACTTGCTTGGCTTAAGGACGGGGACCAATGTACCTCTTTCTTCTTCAAGAAGGTGACTCTGAGACGTGCACGTAATCGTATTCTCTCGTTGGAGGACGATAATGGGCTGGTTATTGAGGGTGATCAGCAGGTGGCGGCTGAACTGATCCGATTCTATAAGGAGCTACTTGGGAAGTCGGGTAGGGACACTCCGGTTCGTGTGGATGATCTCCGTAACTTTGTTACTACTTCCATTCATCCGGACGTGGGGGCTGATATGATTCGTCCGGTTACGGGGGCTGAGATCAAGGCGGTGATTTTTGCGATGGGCAGCGAGAAGGCCCCGGGGCCTGATGGTTACACTGCAGCTTTCTTCAAAGCTGCTTGGGAGGTTGTTGGCGATGATCTTACCTTTGCTGTCCAGGACTTCTTCAGCACTGGCATCTTACTGAAAGGCCTTAACAGCACCCTTATTACTCTTATTCCGAAAGGTGAGGCTGCTAGGAATGCGTCGGACTTCCGCCCTATCTCTTGTTGTAATGTCATTTTCAAGGTTATCTCGAAGATCCTCGCTAACCGGCTGCGTCCCTGCCTTGCTGATCTCGTGCATCCCTCACAGACTGCCTTTGTCCCAGGAAGGCGCATCTCTGACAACATTCTGATGGCCCAGGAAATCTGCCTTGCTTATCAGAATCGGAGCAAGCCGGCGCGCGTGGCTTTCAAGGTCGATTTGGCGAAGGCCTACGACAAGGTTGAGTGGAGCTTCTTGTTGGCGGTCCTGTCGGCCATGAAGTTTCCCCCTCTCTTTATCAGATGGGTGGCTGCTTGTGTGACCTCGACTTCTTTCTCCATTAATCTCAATGGAGCTCCTGTGGGTTTCTTCGAGGGGAAGAGAGGCTTGCGACAGGGAGATCCGCTGTCCCCCTACCTCTTTACTCTTGTCATGGAGGTCCTCCATGGTATTATTGACTCGAGCATCCGTGCTGATAGCAGATTTCAGTTCCACTGGCGGTGTGAGTCGATGCGATTGGCAATGCTCACGTTTGCGGACGATCTTATGCTGTTTTGCCATGCTGATCCTTGCTCGGTCAAGGTGTTTAAGGATGCTCTGGATACCTTTGCTTCTTTGTCCGGTCTCTGCCCCAACCCCCGGAAGAGCGAGATGTTTGTTTCTAAGAGGGCTGAGAATATCTCGAACTCCCTCCTGACCATCATGGGATTTCAGCTGGGTAAGCTTCCGGTCCGTTATCTGGGCGTTCCTCTTCTTCACTCGAGGCTCCGGCTGGTGGATTGTGCCCCTCTTCTTCACGCGGTGGATAAGCGGGTTGGGTCTTGGTTGAACCGGTCCCTCTCCTACGCGGGAAGGGTCCAACTTATCCGGTCCGTCCTTGGGTCGATTCATTTGTACTGGTCCAGCGTGTTCCTGCTGCCTAAGGGTGTGGTCAGGGCTTTGGAGACGAGATTTAGGCGTTTTCTGTGGGCTGGGTCTTCCCCCAAAGTCGCGTGGGAGGAGGTGTGCCTGCCGGTTAATGAAGGAGGCCTTGGTATTCGATCGATCACGGCTGATAATAAGGCCATGATGCTGCGCCTTCTGTGGCTTATTGGGAATAGAGATCTCTCTTCGATTTGGGTTAAGTGGCTCATCCATACGAGACTTCGCCAGCGATCCTTCTGGGCTGTCCTTCCGTCGTCTAACGATTCGTAGAGCTGGAAGAAGGTCCTTCAGCTTAGAGATGTCTTTCGACCTCTTGTTGACTTTACGGTGGGTAATGGTGACTCGATTTGGCTTTGGAAAGACCCGTGGCTGCTCCCTTCCCCTCTCGTGGACCACTTCCCTCGGGGTCCGGTGGCGATGGGTCTTCCTATTGACACTAGACTGTCCGCGGTCATTAATGCGGACTGGTGGAACTGGCCTGCCAGGTACTCGGTTGAATACTTGGATATTTAACCTTTGCTCCCTGTGATTTTCCCTTTGGAGAGGGACTCTTTACGATGGAAAGGCGCTGCTGATGGACGATTCTCTACGGCGAGGGCCCGCGATGCCATTAGGTACCGTCGCCCGGATGTGCCTTGGGCTGATCTGTTTGGGGGACCTGCGTGGGTCCCAAGGTTCGAGTTCATCCTTTGGCTCGCTATTCGTGAGCGGCTTTCCACGCGGGATAAACCTTGGATTGCGTTACGGGCGGGTTCTAATCTGTGTGCTTTGTGCGGCCTTTTCCCGGAGACTACTAATCATCTCTTCTTCGAATGTGAATTCTCATTGAGATGTGTTCAGTTGCTTGAAGATAGGACAAAGTGGAGCTGGCCGGTTCGTGTTTGGAGTTTGGGCGTGCGTTCGGCAGCTAGGAGATGGCGAGGTCACCATCTTCTTCACGTGATGTTCCGTCACTTGGTTGCCTCATTGGTTTATCACATCTGGAAGGAGCGGAATAGGCGTTGGAAAGAGAACATCTCCTCATCTCCTCAGCAGGTGATTTCGTTCGTTCTCGGTTTGGCGTGTTCGCGACTTGACACGGTTCACACGCGGTTTGCCTTCCAGGTGGCGGCTATCAAGCGACTGTGGCATGTTGGTTGAGGGTTGGGCTGTTCTTCTTGTTTGGTGTTTGTGTGGGTTTTGGCTTGCTGTGTTGTTTGTGCTTGTTTGACCAGTAGCCTGTTACTGGTTTGTGGGTGGGTTGGTCCACCTTTTTACTGTACTTCTTTCGTTTTTTATTTTCGGAAAATTTACCAAAAAAAAAAATTAAAAACCCTCATTTGTAAACTAGAGGAAAACAATCGTGAGAAGCAAGACAAAGAAGGGTGAGTTCGAACGATTAGGCAAGAAGAGAAGAATTCGAAGTAAGTGAGAATTTTATTTATAATTTATTAAATCTTCTACAAGCTCGTGTGTTTAACTTTTTACGTTGGGTGTTGGATTAGTTGGGGACTAGAACAATATTAGGTGACGAAAGGAGCTGAAAGGAATTTGTTGGCAAGCCAAAGCGGATTTCAACCTCGAAAGAATTAATTAAAATACAGCTAAAGACGTGAGGTAGGTGGTTTATAACCCCTACAAAACCCTTTTAAACCCTATTAGTTTCCCGGAAATTATTAGAACTCGATTGGAAGGCCATTCGAGTCCATAATCTTGAGGTTTATGATTTTTATAAATTTACGTGGTATGCTACTATGTGTTTTGACATGATTTCGAACTCAATATATGAGTTCTTGAGGTTGATGATTGAATCTGATGTGTTTATGTGGGATGAAGAACTTGTTAAATTTCTGGAAAATTTGGGGTTCGTATGATGAGAGTTTAAAGGAATCGGGCGAAAAGGATTTTAAAAAAAGTATAGTAGAATCGGCCGAATGGAGTTTCGGGTCGCGGAAGTGTTTCGCGGGCCAAAAAGGATTTTTCGCAGTGTGTAAAACAGGTTTCGCGAACAGAGTTCGGGCTTCGCGGGCTGAAGCATTTCGCGGGTTGTGAGATAGCGCCGGGCTGATTTTGGGTTTCGCGGGTCGATTCGATTTCGCGGGGTGATTCTTGTGAGAGAAATTGGGCGATTCGCGAGATTCAATCGGACTTCGAGCGTCCAATCGGGCAATTCGCGAAATCAACGAAAGCTTCGCGAAATCGAGCATTGACCCGTACTTTCGCGTGTTGACGAGAGTTTTAAACGTGGGAATCGGGCGATTTAGGATTTGGGCTTTGACCGGACTTGTGTGAGTTGACCGATAGATTTAATTTTGGGCTTTTGCTCTATTTCAGGCCCAATACTTTTAATTAAAATTATTTTCAGTCCAAATCATTTTAAAATAAAATATTTTCGTACTATAACTAATATTTTCGGGTCAACCCATATTTTAAATATTTTAAGATTATTTTGGAATTTAAAACGCTCGGCCTAGTTTTATAATTGTACGAGTTATATGATACGTGTTATATGTGAATGAATTATGTGTGCGTTTCACGACATGCACGTGGGAGATGATGGCACCGTATTTATACGGAGACGCCTTACGGTGTCGGACGAGTGGGGTAGAGTGACCGTTATTGGTCGTCTGGGTTAGACTCGATTGGGCACCTCGTGGGAGAGGGGGTTTGCGACACCCATCTACTCGGGATTGAGCCACCCGAGGTGTATACCACCGGATATGATTTGGCTCAGGGACGGCAGACAGATGTGAGATCCCTAGCATTACACCGAGGTGTAATACTGTCAGGGTTGAGATTGTGTGCGGAAGGAGCGACCCGACACGGCCAGCGTGGGCTACCGCATGGTTTATGGCGTACTTTGCCATTGCGCGCGTGGGTGCCGAGTCTAGCCTATGGCCCCGTTATGTGTTGAGATGTGACGTAGGCTCGAGCGTGCATTATATCATATTGTGAGGATTTGGGATTGGGTTGAGTGCATGCACGCAGTACATGGGATGCGACCTGTGGAGAGGCGTAGGATAGTCGGGTTTGGATTTTTGAGGCTTCGGCCCGATGTAGTTATATGACAGTTTTTGTAAACCCGACTTTTAGTTTATATATGTATATTATTCCTTAAAAAGTTTTTGATAAATCTGGGTCCTCGGCGACTTTCGTTGCGGAAATCCGCCAATTAACTTAATTAGGAAGTAGGGTCGCCACAGGTGGTATCAGAGCGTAGGCTTTAGATTCTGAAGACTGTCTATGTACTGCCGCTCAGAAGCCGGGAGAACCAGCCTTGCATGTAAGTATTATATCTAACGTGATTATGTGTTCTTATGTGCTCGTTTGTGTATTATATAGTATTTTGAAATGTCGAGAGGACGACCGAGACGAGAGCTTTTAGGAGAATCAAGTCGTAGGGATGAACCTGACTCCCCGACTCGTGAACGTGACACAATACATCGTCTGACTGAACTGATTCAACGACAGTCAGACCAAATCAATGATCTGATCAATCATCGGAGCTTATCTGAGCACCGTTCCTCCCCGCAGCCTGATCGCGTGGAGATAATTGGGGAAAGATTCCGTAAGCTAAATCCCCCTACATTTGCCGAGGCCGCTAACCCTGCAGTGGCCGAGGACTGGATCGGCACCATAAAAGATCTCTTCATCTATAGCCGTGTGCCGAATAATGAAAAGGTGTTGTGTGCCGTTTCCCTGCTTTGAGGAAGTGCGCATTTTTGGTGGAACACCGTAAAGGTGTTAGAAGACCCTACTACCATGACATGGGAACGCTTCAGAGAGCTCTTCTATGACAAGTACTTTACTGCTCACGATCAGGAGCAGCGGATGTACGAATTTATGAACCTGAAACAAGGCCGTATGCCAGTTGCGGAGTATATCCGCAGATTCGAGGAATTATCCCGCTTTGCTCCCCATCTCATTGCGACTAATACCTTCAAAGTGACGAGATTCCTTCGGGGGCTGAAACCCGAGTTTTATAGAGACTTAAGTATAGCGGGTGTACGACAGCTAGATTTTCGCCAAGCGACGAAGCGTGCACTTATAGCAGAGCAGGCGGAAGGAGTGGTGAGGGAAGCTCAGGAAGCAAATCGGAAGAGAGAAAGCCATCAAGGAGGAAGCAGCCAGAAGCGGCAATTCTTCGGTAAGGGCCCGAAGAATAAAGGTAACCAACCGGGTAGCGGAGTTGGCGCCCGAACGCTTATCAGGGACCGACCAACGTTCCCAATCAACCACCGATGTCAGCACCCCGCTGCCAACAGTGCGGGCGAAACCATTTTGGTGTTTGTTACGGACCACGACCGGTGCAGACTCTGCAATGTTTCTGGTGCGGTGAGACCGGACACGTTTCACGGTTTTGCCCAAGAGCTCAGCCTCTACTGCAGAATCAGCCGCAGAATCTGATCCGACCTCCTCCTGTACCTGCACGTGTTTTCACACTGACGACTGAAGAGGTGGAGGCGAACCCAGCAGTAGTTACCGGTATGTTGAATATCTTTCACGTACCGTCTTCAATTCTGATTGATTCCGGAGCCACACATTCGTTTGTGTTGGCCAATTTCGTGACTAGGGCGGGAATTATCCCACCCGTTCTTTATGCAATTTCGTAGTATCCCTACAACATGGAGATCCAACTCGAACGAATTTAGTGATAGAAAATTGTCCCGTTAATATTGAGGGTAGGGAGTTGAATGTAGACCTAATAGTAATCCCGATGAATGATTACGACATCATATTCGGGATGGATTGGCTCTCGAAATACGGGGCATTGATTATTCGATGAGGGTAGTTAGGTTCCGATCACCCGAGGGAGAGGAATTTGAATTTTCGGAAAAGAAGAATGGTAAGGCAATCCCTCGAATTTCTGCCTTGAAAGCTCAGCGACTCGTTAGCACGGGTTGCGAATCGTTCCTAGTCTTTGCAGTGAAAGCTGAGGAGTCTTCTCAACCGAAGCTTGAGGAGGTTATGATAGTGAATGAATATCCCGATGTATTTCCCGAAGATCTCCCGGGATTACCTTCGGATCGCTCGAATTCGTTATCGATCTTGTACCTGGAGCTGCCCTGATCTCTAAATCTCCGTATCGGTTAGCACCGAACAAATTACGAGAATTGAAGGAGCAATTGGAAGACCTGTTGCAGAAGGGTTTTATTCAGCACAGTTCTCACCATGGGGAGCCCCAATATTATTTGTTAAAAAGAAAGACGGGTTGATGAGAATGTGTATCGATTATCGTGAGCTCAATAAAATCACGATCAAGAATAAGTATCCGTTGCCGAGAATAGATGATCTATTTGATCAACTTCAAGGGGCGACGGAATTCTCAAAGATCGACCTACGTTCCGGTATCCTCAGCTGAAAATCCGTGAGACGGATGTCCCTAAAACCGCGTTCAGCACGAGGTACGGCCACTACGAATTCTTGGTCATGCCTTTCGGGCTAACGAACGCCCCAGCTGCATTCATGGATTTGATGAACCGGGTGTTTAATGAACTTCTGAACCGCTTTGTTATCGTTTTCATTGACGATATCCTCATCTATTCTAAGACGAAGGAGGAACACGAGGAACATTTGAGAACGGTCCTTGGAATTCTTCGGGAGAAGCAATTATTCGCCAAAATTCAAGAAGAGCGAATTCTGGTTGAAACAAGTGGCGTTTCTGGGGCACATTATTTCGGGAAGTTGAATTTCAGTGGACCCCAGTAAGATTGAAGCAATAGATAAATGGCCGCGACCAACCACTCCAACGAAGTCGGAAGTTTTCTCGGGCTTGCTGGATATTACCGAAAATTCATTAAGAATTTTTCCAGCATAGCCTCGACACTTACAAATTTGACAAAGAAGAATGTTCTATTTAAGTGGACAGAAGAATGTGACCGAAGTTTTCAGGAGCTGAAGAAAAGACTGACGACCGCTCCAGTGTTAGCAATACCTTCGGGTACCGAAGGATTTTCAGTTTATAGTGATGCCTCGAAAAATGGGTTGGGGTGCGTGTTGATGCAGAACGGGAAGGTAATTGCTTATGCCTCCCTACAGTTGAAGCCGTATGAGAAGAACTACCCCACTCATGATCTTGAACTCGCCGCAGTAGTGTTTGCTCTGAATATATGGCGACACTACCTGTACGGAGAAAGGTGCGAGATCTTTACGGATCATAAGAGCCTGAAGTACTTCTTCACACAGAAGGAGTTGAATATGAGGCAAAGACGATGGCTCGAACTAGTGAAAGACTACGACTGCGTGATAAGTTATCACCCAGGGAAAGCTAACGTAGTCGCAGATGCTTTGAGCCGGAAAGCGGTAAACGCTGAATTGTGCCAACTCGGAGTTGAGGTAATCAGCTTTGGAGAGATTGAAGCGAAATTAGCAGCGTTAACACTCAAGCCGACGTTGTTAGATCGAATCATCGAGGCACAAAAAGAAGATGAATTGTATCTGAAGATTCGAGATGAACGAGATGCAAATGTCCCGTCAGAGTTTGAAATTCGAGAAGACGGAAGCCTGTTAGGAATTATTTATTGTGTTCAATTAATTATTTTATCTTAGCCTTGTAATTTTATTTAAGTGAACTGAGCTTTTATTTGTAAAGCCCAGTGACCTTATTTGTAATGGGCTTACATGAAGCCCAGTTACAATATACGAACATGTGGCATATGTACTAAACCCTAACACACATTGAGTGTGTCTTGTGTATGAAAATTATAGTGAGATAATTTTTCAAGAAAAACTCCAACCCTCTCAAGAACAAACGCACGCACAACACCCCACGAATTGAACTCTTCCATCTCAAAATCGTGGTAAAACTTTATGAATCTTTGTATTGTTGGATAAACTAGGATTTACAATTGGTATCAGCGCCAAACGCGCTCGGATTTGAGAAAATATTCGAAATTTCATTTTTGGGTGTTCTTCGTGTTCTTCACTAATTTCAAAAATTTTGATATGTTTTGGTGTTTTGGATGATGCTTGAGTGTTCAGGATTGAAGATATAAGTGTTATAGATCATTTCTCAAACATTTCTTGAACAATTTTCTTGGTTTAGGGATCGTTATACTGGTATTTCTGCGTGAGAAAGCTTTCGCATAGTTACTGTAGCAATTCGTAAAAAAAGAATTAGCCCGCGAATGCACTGTAGCAGTTCCGCGAATTCACTTTAGCAATTTCACATACTGTAGTAGTTCTCGATCACTGTAGCAGTGCGCAATCACTATAGCAGTTCGCGAAACCTTTGAAACAGTTACTGTAGCAGTTCAAAAATTGAGTTCGCGAATGCACTGTAGCAATTTCGTGAATTCAATGTAGCAATTTCCGGATCACTGTAGCAGTTTGCGAAATCGTTGAAACACAGTTACTGTAGCAGTTCAAAAATTCAGTTCGCAAACTAACTGTAGCTCGCGAATTTGATTCGTGAAATTATAAAAAAAAATCAAAATCAAAATAATAAAAAAACGAAAATAAATAAAATAAAAAAAATAATCAGTTCGCGAATAGTAGTTCGCAAATTGAAGTTCGCGAAAGAAGTTAGCGGGTACTGTAGTTCGCGAATAGTAGACTCCAGTACTGTAGCAAATTAAAAAAAAAACCAAATTCTTCAAATCCACAAAGCGCGTCAACGATCACGCATCCAACAATCAACTAAGGACATTATTGGCTAATTATAGAAAAAGTTCTGGTAATTTTTAACGAAATTTTCGAAATCATCTCAAAATTTTTAGGACCACACCAAAAATTTTCGACGCTCATAATCAAACTTTCCGTAAACAAAACCAAACTTTTTGGAGCTGAACTTTCAAAAAAAAAAAAGAAAACATTTTTCAAAAGAAAAACTATAAAAAAATAAAAATTTAATAGCTAATTATGGATGCTCAAGCTAAAGAAATTGAGGAATTAAAACTTCAAGTAACCGAGCTAAATCATCTTGAACTCAAAGCAACTATATGGAATGTAGCCACTGAACAATATGAGATTATCCTAGAATACTGCAATAACTGGTACACTAGAGCTATCCCTTTAGAGTATTGCGAAGCTAGTCGATCAAAATTCCTTCTCAGTGCTTAAGGGAAAAACAATTTTTATTGTAATAAACCTATATCGTGGTTGGAAATTCCGATGGTTGCTGGTAGAATTTCCGAATTGAACGCAACCTCGGAATCGGAAAGATTAGCGGAAAAGCAAAAATTTTAGAGGAGATATCAAATCTAAAAAATTATCCGCCCCTTCCTGCCCCAGATAATCCTCCTATAGAAATATCATTGTCTGGACTGGATAAGAGAATTCAAACAGGCGCTCTTGTTCCCAAACCTCAAAAGGCAAATACACATTCTAAGTCACATGTGACGACTTTAATGGTGTCCCAAAAGGAAACGATAAGTAAGAGCCTTAAGCATAATACTTCCAAGGAACTGAAGAAAAACAGGAAGGAGAAGGGAATGGTCTTGATGGCTGAACAGGATCATTGGCTTGAGGACACCTCAGACAGCGAGGAAGAGAACATGGCGCTGATGGCCAGACTGGATGACGAAGAAGATGGAACTGAAGCAGAAGGGAGTGAGTCAGAGAGGGAAACCGCCGACAACTCAGATATGGTTGAGGTGAGCGAAGCAGACTATTAATCATTACTTAAAATGAAAAATGAATTTTTAACTCTATATAAATCGAACAAACAGGGTAAAAAGAAAATTAGAGAATTAGAAGCGAATCTACAAAATAATCCAGAAGTTCTAGATAAGTTTAGGTATGAGCATGCATATGAGAAAAATCGTGTACAGTTGCTAATGAAAAAGTGACAAAGCTAGAAGCTCAGGTGCTAAAATTCGAGGCTAAAGCCAAGGAGATAGCAAAACAAATGAGATCTCATAGAGATCAGGCAATGGACGCTTCAGCAAAATATGACTTACTCTGTAAGGAACGGGAAAGACTGTACTCCAAGAAATTGGAGGACCTCTTAACCCGACGAGATCAGTCAGAACAGACAATTTTCTTGAACAAACCTGCAAACATCGATTTCTACAATCCCCATAAGGGACAATGATTCCCTTCAAAAATTGCACAATGATTTCTGTACCGTCTTTATTTCCTTATGTATCGCAAAACTCATCCTTTCATTCCAAAAATCATTCTCCCACGCATAACCGTTTCTACAAACCAGCTCACAAAACTACTTCAAAAGACATGTCTTTAAAGAAAAAGAAACAATCAAAAATAAAAACTGCTAAGGAACCCACAAAACAAGAAAAGACTCCAAAACGCGTCTCTAAAGCCAAAACAAATAGAGATCCACTCCTACAAAAATGGGTTCCAAAGCTTAAGACTGAGGAAACCCAAATCCAAGCCCTAGAAACACTTAATGACTCTGTGCGTGATAGTAAGTCTTCCATTGACTATGATAAATTTAGGATAGGTAGAGAGTCTATACGGACTAACAAGTACAACAGAGGTGGACCCATTTTTAAATGGGTACCTAAAACCCTCTAGTTTGATTTTACAGGCCCCTCATGTTTGGTATTTAGATTCTGACTGCTCCACATACATGATCAAGGGATGGGACGCCAGCAACTAAATTCCCGCTAACAAATTTGGTAAAATTCCAAATATGCATAAAATTTCGTAATCGATTCAATATGCATATATGCTCAAATGAATAACATACCCAATACGTTAGTGATATCTAGGATGAACTGGTCTTTATTCCTGTTAAGATACATTCCTCATCCTAGTAGACATGTTAAATAAGACTCCCAAAGATTCGTAAATACTTATATTCTGAGGGACCTTTCTTTAGAAAATCAAGTGGGAGTTCTGAAAGCCCAACGTGAACCCAAAATCTTAAAATTCGCTAACTAATCTTTAAATAAATCTTATCTTACAATTCGCGAATTAACTTTTTCACTCTTTCAACATCTAGTTTCGCGAATCCAATTGAGATTCACTTCAGCAATTTTGACTCGTCAACATTTAGTTCGCGAACCAATACTTCAATTTTTCAATCATCTGATTCGCAAACTCTATTTCATGAACTCAATTTTGAAAGACAGGCCCTATTGGGCCTGTCTTTCAAAACCTTCACGGTCTAATTTCAATCTCATTTTTTTCCTTCGCCCCGCGAAGTTCAGTTGAGTTAATCTGCTCTAGTTCGCTTGCTGCCCGCTTCACATATCGAACTCGCCAAATTCTCTCCTTCGCGAAGCAGATCTTCAACCTTTTATAGATTTCACAAATTTTAGTCGACTACCAACATATTTTTGCAACCTTACAGTTTCGCAAATCGCCATTTCAAAAACTGCTAATTTCGTGTTTTTGCTGATGTTTAATCGACTTTAAATAATGTTTTTAGGTGTTTAATCAAGTTTAGGTAATGATTCTAAATGTTTAATCAATGTCTGGAGTTAAGTTCTGGAGAAAATTGTGTCATTTTTTGTCGAATTTTGATCTCACCTTAATAAGGGCTTAAATTTGTCTCGAAATCTGACTTCGAAATCAGCTCTCGACAACCATTTGAAAATAAGACCCACTATCAAAGTGTGAAACTCACAAGGGCTGAATCATGAGACAAATTCCAAAATTACAATATCAAAAGGCAAAAGCACTCATTACGAACATTACATTGCCAAAACGCAAAAACACTCTAACAATTCCAAATCATGAGGCAAAAGTACAAACATTACTTTTGATGGGGAACTACGAACATTACTTTTTCAAAATACGCAAAAAAAAAAACTCTCAAAAGCTACAACGCCTTGTGAGTACCCAACATAAAATAGCTAGTAAAGCTGCGAATAAGCACATAAGAAGAGCAAGCTGGAGCCTCAGACTTTCCAAATTGCGTTCAAAATTACGTACTAACTCCACATGTTCTTCAGTCTCATTTTCACGACCTTGTTGCTGCATCCAATTTATTGTTAGCTCAACGACAATGCTGGAAATAAGTAGATTGATTCGTAGTGTAATTCGGGCATATCTATTTATAGGCATCAATGGACCAAAAGCATCATTTTCAATCAGACAAACGTAACAAATTTTACAGATGCATGTTTGACTTAAGAGTTCAGCGCCGCGTGCGAAAGTGATGTTTTCTTCATCTACTACCAGATTTTGAGTCACGAAAATCTTTTTTGAAAACTCGTCGAGTAGATGTTAATATTGATGGTTACTTTAGATTAAGCTTGAGGACACTTAGGAGAAAATTTCTCTAGACTTCATCTGCAAGTTATGTCTCTCTAATTGACGGGGAGAAATTTCTTGCCAGACATAATGGTTATCAAATTAGTTACTTTTTGCGAAACATCACTTGCAAAAAAAATTAATTTAGGGGGAGAATATTGCTATATGCTTGTGAAATTTGGCAAATTTCTCAGTCAATAGAAGAGAGCATCTATCGAATTTTTAAGGGGGAGTAAGAACTTTTATTCTGACTAATTCTGATTGTCTAATAAAATTTATAAAGTTTCGCATCATTTTAGAAAAACATGTCTGATTTCTAAGCAATTTATAAAGTTTCGCATCATTTTAGAAAAACATGTCTGATTTTCTAAGTAATTTATAAAGTTTCGCATCATTTTAGAAAAACATGCCTGATTTGGGCCTTTCGAAAAACACTTGGCAAATGGGCTTTCGAAATCCTCGCAAGATATTCCGAAACCTTATTTTACTTCGCAACCCATTTCGCCAAAGTACAAAAAATCAAAATCACTGTTCAAAAAATACTCAAAATTGCAAAACCCTAGCAAATCGCCGAACTCAAACTTCTTCCTAAAAATCCACCGATTTTGAGTTTAATCGGTATAAAACCTTTTCCCCATTAAAATGCTTTTGATTTCGCATCGACTAAATGTTTGTTTGCCTCAGATTTCACAGTTTGTTATCATAAATCAATTGTTGTTCGTGTTTTCAGTTTTGAAATTTCGCTTTTCGGAAAACTCGTCGATTAAGTGTCAATCTTGATGGTTATTGAGTTTACTTGATGTATTTTAGCTTAAAACCAGAGTTCCTTGCTATCACCTAGGAGAATTTTTTTGTATAATCAAGTTCACACATTCAGTTTCGTGAATCAGTCTCATGATGTCATCAAGTTTCGCGAGTCAGATTAAGAACTGAGAGTTTTCGCGAATTCAGTTCACTTTTCATTGAAACTCACGTTTCGTGAACCTTCTCCAGCTTCGCGAACCAATTCGAATTCTCGAATCATTCGGTTCGCGAACCCATCAATTTTGCGAATCCAAATTCCAGTCCAGTTCGTAATCCAATTTCTCAAATCCATTTCACGAATCAAGATTTTTTCGCGAACCGAAGCACCCATTTTATAAACTCGGTACATTCTACTCTGAAATTTTTTCGAAAAACACCTAGTGAAACAACATGGTTGGTATCTCTCGAGTTGCTCCACAACCATGACTGCCATGCACCGTGAGCAACTCCCAGCGTGTATGGTATCTTCGGTTGCTCCACATACACGACTGGATAGCGATGCGAGGAACCACACGAGGGTACATTATATACATGCATGATTCAAAAGAACTTAATTTTAGCATGCATATGAACTGAAATATCTAATACCCTCTCATATGTACATTTTCACTATGCATACATATTAAAAAAAAAAAATTTAAGCTTAAACATTCACGTATGCATACCTATTTTAAGTGTTAAATAGCGAAAAACGTACATTCTAATGCATTTTTAAAGAACAATAATTCTTTAGTTTGCATCTGATCTGAAAATAGATAAATACGTTCACGCTTATTTAATGGGAGAGAACGTATATGTTTTAACGTGCATGCATTGAGGGGGAGTATATCACTTCATATTTACGAGGGGAGAGTACATTTTTAGGGGGAGTGCATCTTAGGTGAACGATTTGAGGGGGAGAAACTAACTTTAACCCATATACATATACGTATACATATACCTATATCTATTACTATTACTATAATACATATAAGTATATATCGGTATATAATATATATATATATATGGTATATATATATATAAAGGGAAAAGAAAATCAAAAAAATAAGGAAAAGAATGGAAAAAGAAAGAAAAACCCTCTCAGGCGCTTCCACCTCCCAAGACGGACTTCAACTGAAAACAAGCAACCCTCGATAACTCAAGAATTTTCAAAAAAGGTGAAGGTGACATCCTCACACTAACAATAAGACGACATCAACTGACCTGCTCCGACTTGCTGATCAAGCAGCACTCACCAAAATTGACGGACGCATGGATTCTAAGTTCCCATGGTTCAGTGAGACCAACCTGAACCTAACCCCGGAACGTAGCCGAGAGTTAGTAAAGATTTCAAGTCCATAAAAGCCACATCCCTATTTGGCAATTCTTGACAAGACCAAAGAGCGGAAGATACAAAATTTCCTTAGCTCACAAATTACTCGGGCCATCCCATATAGGTGTAGGAGTTTATTTCTATCAGCTCCCGGGTAGAAGTCGCCTCATTTGGTCCAATGGCGCATGCACAACCGAGCCTTACCCACTCATCGATCTCCCAAAAGACCGATGTTTTATCAAATCACGGGGAGCCACGTATGCTATCACCGCTGCACTTGGAAGCCGGCGATATTGAATTAACTGGTAGTTAGCCCACACCACTGAACTTTCTTGAACACATCGAGTCTAGGTGTCCTCACTTCCTAAATATTTTATATTTTTTTAGGACACATACACTTTTTCTTATCTGGACTTCGTGACCAAATCAGAACTTCCATAGACACATCCTCTTAGATGTGATTCCATGATTGGAAGGAAATCCTGCCGTTGCAACATCAAAACAACAACGGTTTCAGGCCATCGCCTATGAGCTATGCTCCTAGGTTGATGTTAACGGGACGCCTAAGTGGCCCTGGTTTATCAGGTCATGTCCTTACAGGCCACGTCTCAGAGTTTGTCTCTGAAGCTGTGTGGGCGGATCGCCTTAGCGGCTCCGTCTGGTTATTACCCTAACCGACCTGTCGTTTGTGTCCTTCTTAGCCTCCTATACAAGCTTGCCAATTTCGTTTACACGAATCGCCATGAGGGGGAGAAGGGGATACGTATAAACAAACAGGTCGGACCACCCACCAATTTCCGTCGAGCACCACTCTAAAGCCGGGCTCTACAGCACTTAAAATATATATATACATTCCAAAGGAGCCTTGGCACAACAAACAGGTCGGACCACCCACCAATTTCCGCCAAGTGTACCACTCTGAAGTCGGACTCTACAACACTTGAAATATACATTCCAAAGTAGCCTCGGCACAACTTAGAACACACTCCATGTACACCTTCAAAAACCAGACAAGCTTCGCCGAGGCCGAACCATGTTTCAACTCCATTGAAGGAGAAGATTAACCTGAGTATCCACTGACGACAGGCTCTCATGCAATTGAATGAATAATCATAAGGAGCCCAAACACATTCTCGGAAAATACACCCCACGCCTACCTTCTTTCGGAGCCAGATAAGCTTCTTCGAGGCCGAACCAGACAACTTCCTTCGAAGATGACGAATCTGACACCGAGAAGTAGAGTAATCGTGACTACCAATCAACTCCATTATCTTGTCCGAAAACGCGATCTTCTTGCCAAAGACGATGTCCCATTTTTACCCATGACGATTTCCCCAGCTCGATGTTCTTCGGGGAAAGGAGTACTAAAGCAAAAGGGGGCAACATCACGACGAAAGTGCAATATAGATCAGAAATTGTCAAATCTCAAGCGTTTTCAAAGAATCAAGCGAAGACCACAGAGTCCAACAATTGAAGTTGTCACCTCAAGTACGACTCTCCGATTTTAAGGAAACACCCCAATCACAACGTAGAAAGGTTGAACAAATATAGGGGGAGTTGTACCATTGTTGTAGGAGAGATCAGTTACGAAAATCTAAGATACGACCAACAACTTCAGCATGGACTTCAAGCATCAAAGCTGTCGACTCGTGTACAGCTCTTCGAGTTTAAAGAAAACTCCCAATCCCAACACAAGGTTGAGCAAATGTAGGGGGAGTTGCAACAAGTGAAGGGAGAGCTGGAACACCTAAAGAGAAAATCCGCCGCGTGTATATCTCTCAGAATTTAAAGAGAAATCCCCGATCCCAACACATGGTTGATCAAATGTGGGGGGAGTGGTACATCCAAGGGAGATATTGAACACAAAAAGATACGATCCAACAAGCAGCTTTGAACACTTAAAAGAAGAGAAGTTCAAGAGCTGGTGAGCTTGAAGATCTTGAAAGAAGAGGTCAGAAAACAAGACAAAGGAGGATGTGATTGAAGAAGAACACGCATGCAAACGCTTTCACGAACGCAACTCTGATACGTGTTCTTTGAGGACTCAGGACGATTACAAGACGAAGATAACCAGCACTAAATTGCAAATTGAACACAAATGGGGAGATTGTTAGGAATTATTTATTGTGTTCAATTAATTATTTTATCTTAGCCTTGTAATTTTATAAGTGAACTGAGCTTTTATTTGTAAAGCCCAGTGAGCTTATTTGTAATGGGCTTACATGAAGCCCAAGTACAATATACCAACATGTGGTATATGTACTAAACCCTAACACACATTGAGTGTGTCTTGTGTGTGAAAATTATAGTGAGATAAGTTTTCAAGAAAAGCTCCAACCCTCTCAAGAACAAACGCACGCACAACACCCCACGGATTCAACTCTTCCATCTCAAAATCGTGGTAAAACTATCTGAATATTTGTATTGTTGGATAAACTAGGATTGACAAAGCCTACGTTTTAGAGGTCGCTTGTATGTGCCTAAAGACGAAGACATCCGACGAACCTTAATGACGGAGGCGCATACGACAATCTACTCGGTGCATCCCGGTGCCACCAAGATGTATCGGGACTTGCAAACGAACTACTGGTGGCCAGGAATGAAAAGAGATGTCGCTGCTTTCGTAAACCGATGTCTGACCTGTCAGCAGATCAAAGCAGGACATCAAAGGCCGTCAGGAATGTTGCAACCTTTGACGACACCTGAATGGAAGTGGGACCACATAACAATGGATTTCATCGTCGGGTTACCGAAGACGGTGAAATGTCATGATGCAATTTGGGTGGTTGTCGACAGATTGACTAAGTCCACTCATTTTCTACCGATCAATCAAACCTATTCCATGGAGAAGTACGCAGAGTTGTACATCCAAGAAATAGTGCGACTTCATGGGATTCCGATGTCAATCGTGTCAGATCGAGACTCGAGATTCTTATCTCAATTCTGGATGAGCTTACAATATGGGGACTAAATTGTCTTTTAGCTCGGCTTATCATCCCCAGACTGACAGACAATCGGAACGGACGATCCATACACCTGAAGACATGTTAAGCCGTGTGTCTTGGACTTCCGAGGAAGCTGGAGTAAGTATCTCCCGCTGATCAAATTTTCGTATAACAACAGCTATCAAGCGACGATCGGCATGGCGCCATACGAAGCCTTGTATGGACGTAAATGTCGATCCTCAGTTCATTGGGATGAAATTGGTGAGAAGGCGCTGTTAGGTCCCGAAATGGTTCGTGAAATGACTGAAGCTGGTAGTAAAATTCGGGAGAGAACGCAAATGGCCCAAAGTCGTCAGAAGAGTTACGCAGACAAAAGACGAAGGCCATTGGAACTTGAGGAGGCGAACAAGTTTTCCTAAAGATATCACCGAATGAAGGGTGTTAAACGTTTCGGACGAAAAGGAAAGTTGAGTCCGAGATATATAGGACCCTTCAAGATTTTGAAAAGAGTCGGCGAAGTGGCGTATCCGCTAGAATTACCGATATCGCTATCACAAGTCCATGACGTCTTCCACGTGTCCACGTTACGGAAGTACGTTTCGGATCCGGGCCATGTGCTACGAAGCGAGGCACTTCATCAGCAGTTGAAACCAGACTTGAGTTACGAAGAAAAGCCGATAGAGATTTAATGTACGAGGTGAAGCGACTTAGGAATAAGAATATCCCCCTAGTAAAAGTCTTGTGGCGGAACCAGACAATGGAAGAAGCCACTTGGGAAGGAGAAGACGAAATGAAAGAGAAGTACCCCGAGTTGTTTACGACGACCTAAATTTCGGGGACGAAATTTCTTTTAAGGGGGGAGGATGTAATACCCGTAAAATTAATACGGGATTATTTTTGTAACGTTCGAAATTAATGAAGTTAATTTCGGCTAAAACCGAATTTTCGGAGTCAAGCCGAAAAAAAAATTAGGCCCGAGAGTTAAATAAAATGGGCCGAAAAGTGTTGAAAGCCCAAGAAATAAAAACCAATTAAGAATATAGAAAAGCCCAAGGGAATAGAATGGGCCCAATTTTAGTAACATGGCCGAAAGTGTTAAATGACCCAAATGGTTTAAGATAGAAATAAAAATCCTTCCACATGAGAGCCACGTTGAGATAATGTATTTGCTTTGAATGAAGAACTTCACCACCTTAAACAACCAATCATGCGTGAGTAAGGATGATGACTTTGTGGCAAGGGAAAGCCACGTGGAAACCAATTATTAACTAGCCACTTACTAAATTAAAAACCCTCATTTGTAAACTAGAATAAAACAATCGTGAGAAGCAAGACAAAGAAGGATGAGTTCGAACGATTAGGCAAGAAGAGAAGAATTCGAAGTAAGTAAGAATTTTATTTATAACTTATTAAATCTTCTACAAGCTCGTGTGTTTAACATTTTACGTTGGGTGTCGGATTAGTTGGGGACTAGAACAATATTAGGTGACGAAAGGAGCTGAAAGGAATTTGTTGGCAAGCCAAATCGGATTTCAACCTCGAAAAAATTAATTAAAATACAGCTAAGGACGTGAGGTAGGTGGTTTATAACCCCTACAAAACCCTTTTAAACCCTATTATTTTCCGGGAAATTATTAGAACTCGATTGGAAGGCCATTCGAGTCCATAATCTTGAGGTTTATGATTTTTATAAATTTACGTGGTATGCTACTATGTGTTATGACATGATTTCGAACTCAATATATGAGTTCTTAAAGTTGAGGATTAAATCTGCTGTGTTTATGTGGGATGAAGAACTTGTTAAATTTCTGGAAAATTTGGGGTTCGTATGATGAGAGTTTAAAGGAATCGTGCGAAAAGGACTTTAAAAAAATAGTAGAATCGGCCGAATGGAGTTTCGGGTCGCGGAAATGTTTCGCGGGCCAAAAAGGATTTTTCGCAGTGTGTAAAACAGGTTTCGCGGGCCAGAGTTCGGGCTTCACGGGCTGAAGCATTTCGCGGGTTGTAAGATAGCGACGGGCCGATTTTGGGTTTCGCGGGTCGATTCGATTTCGCGGGGTGATTCCTGTGAGAGAAATCGGGCGATTCGCGAGATTCAATCGGGCTTCGAGCGTCCAATCGGGCGATTCGCGAAATCGACGAAAGCTTCGTGAAATCGAGCGTTGACCCGTACTTTCGCGGGTTGACCAGAGTTTTAAACGTGGGAATCGGGCGATTTAGGATTTGGGCTTTGACTGGACTTGTGTGAGTTGACCGACAGATTTAATTTTGGGCTTTTGCTCTATTTCAGGCCCAATACTTTTAATTAAAATTATTTTCAGTCCAAATCATTTTAAAATAAAATATTTTCGTACTATAACTAATATTGTCGGGTCAACCCATATTTTAAATATTGTAAGATTATTTTGGAATTTAAAACGCTCGGCCTAGTTTTATAATTGTACGAGTTATATGATACGTGTTATATGTGAATGAATTATGTGTGCATTTCACGACATGCACATGGGAGATGATGGCACCGTATTTATAAGGAGACGCCTTATGGTGTCGGACGAGTGGGGTAGAGTGACCGTTATTGGTCGTCAGGGTTAGACTCGATTGGGCACCTGGTGGGAGAGGGGGTTTGCGACACACATTTACTCGGAATTGAGCCACCCGAGGTGTATACCACCGGATATGATTTGGCTCAGGAACGGCAGACAGATGTGAGATTCCTATCTACCCGAGTTAGTGGTATACTACTCGGGGCATTACACCGAGGTGTAATACCGTCAGGGTTGAGATTGTGTGCGGAAGGAGCGACCCGACACGGCCAGCGTGGGCTACCGCATGGTTTATGGCGTACTTTGCCATTGCGCGCGTGGGTGCCGAGTCTAGCCTAGGGCCCTGTTATGTGTTGAGATGTGACGTAGGATCGAGCGTGCATTATATCATATTGTGAGGATTTGGGATTGGGTTGAGTGCACGCACGCATTTCATGTTTTTACTACCACCTACTGGGCAATTTTTCTCAGGGTTTTATTTTTTGTAGGTAAGACTGAGCCCGACACCGATGAGTGTCCGGGTGAGCTGTAGGCTGGCTGGCGGCGGTGTCTCCACGGGCTTTTGAGGGCGGCGCAGTACATGAGATGCGACCTGTGGAGAGGCGTAGGATAGTCGGGTTTGGATTTTGGGGCTTCAGCCTGATGTAGTTATATGATGGTTTTTGTAAACCCGACTTTCAGTTTATATATGTATATTATTCCTTAAAAAGTTTTTGATAAATCAGGTCCTCTGCGACTTTCGTTGCGGAAACCCGCCAATTAACTTAATTAGGAAGTAGGGTCGCCACACTTGGGAAGTTAGAATCCATGCGTTCGTCAATTTTGGTGAGTGCTGCTTGATAAGCAGGTCGGTTGATATTAACTTTCGTGATAGTGTATGGTTGTCACGCCTTTCGGAATTCTTGAACTCTTGAGGGTTGAGTTTTCAGCTGAAGTCCGTCTTTGGAGGTGGAAATGCCTGAGAGGGTTTTTCTTTTCTTTTTTTTATTCTCTTTCCTTTATTTTGCTTTTCTTTTCCTTCCTTTTTTTTATATAAATAGATAAATACATATATGTATATGGGTTAAAGTAAGTTTCCCCCCCTCAAATCGTGCACCTAAGATGTACTCCACCTTAAATTCTACTCTCCCCTCGTAAGTATGTAGTGATACTCCCCCACAATGCATGCGCGTTTAAACATGTAAGTTCTCGCGCAATTAAATAAGCATGAACGTATTTATTTATTTTCAGAGCAGATGTAAACTACAGAATTATTGTTCTTTATAAATGCATTAGAATGTACGTTTTTTTTTGCTTTTTATCGCTCTAAGTTAAAATAGGTATTTTTGCGCTTCAGCTCATATGCATACATAAAAATTTAAGCTCGAAAATTCTTTAAGATGCATGCATAATGAAAATGTACCCCCGTGTGGTTGCTTGCATCGCTAGCCAGTCGTGTATGTGGAGCAACCCGAGATATCATATGCGTTGGGATGTTTGGCTTCCCTCGTCGCATACCAGTCATGAGTGTGGAGCAGCTCTCTTAGTACCTACCCATGCTGGGAATCTGCAAAAACTTTATCGGGACTTTGGTACCCATTTTTGGATGGGTCCTCCCTTGTTAGCAGAAAACAAGTTAAGCACATTTGGTTCAGATAACAGGCGTAAAATTGAGTGTCGTGCGTAACAGGCGTATTGTCAATTTGGGCGATGAGGCTTGATGCGGGTTACGACCCCGATCAACAAGATTTATGGTCCGGGAAATAAGGTGAGGGCCGGTTCGGATGAAATCATGGTTGAATGTATGAAGAACGAGACGGAAAAGTAAAGAGACGTGATTTACGCGGCTCGGATTCGGGTGAATCCTACATCCACGGGCCGCCGGAGAATATTCACTAATAACGGAGGAAGATTACACACTCAATCTCACCTTCACTCATGTTTACAAGTGATTCTAAGCTCTAAACAGTAAAGAGAAGATAAAGAGAGGGAGAGAGAGCATGTGTGTGTGTTCTTGGTGTGTTAGTGTGTGTGGGGCGTGTAGAAGATGATGTAAAATTGATAAGAGCCACTTATTTATACTATTCACGCGTCTAGGGTTTCATACTGCCCTTCTTCGTCAGATCTCCCGGACGCTCCCCCAGCTCTTCCGAGCTCTTCTTCTGGCCCTTCCATATAGTTCCGTAGCTTCCTGGGATATCTCCCTCTCCAGGTCTACTGGACACTTCCTTAGCTCTCTCGATTACTTCCTTGGGTCCTTCTGGATAGCTCCGTAGCTTCCTGGGACATCTCCCGAGCTCCTCCCAATATCACCTTCGTACATTGCCTCTAGTCGAGCTTCGCACTTAGTCCTTCTCGGGCACTTCATTGGACTCTTCTGAATAGTTCCGTAGCTCGGGGAAGTATCTCCCGAGCTCCTCTGAACCTCACATTCGTACACCGTTCTGGTCGGACCTCGTACCTGGTCCTTACCTCCTTCAGACCCAATCTCCTACTCTGTTATCTGTAGGTTGTCAGGTCAGGAGGAATGCTGGATAGGTCACCCCTATCATCCAGTCCCCCTACTCTGAGTTGCAAAATGCTAGTATTGCAGCTCGGAGTATTATTAAGAAAGCATTCCTCTTTTCATGTCCTTAAATTTCTTCTGCCGTTTCCTCCCGTTACCCAAGAAGTCCCAAACAACTCAGGACTTCGCATGTTTGCTAGCCCGTAGTTGGGCTCTTGATCAGTAGACCAGGTCTGTACTTGTTGGTGGAAAGCTGATCTTTAAAATCCTGATCACATAGATCAGGTCCCCTTCACTAGTAGAAAGCTATACTTGAAAATTCTGATGGCATAGATCAGGTCCTTATGAGTCGGACCAGATAACTCAAGTCTCCGTCTCTCAGTTAGATCTGGACTCAAAACGTCCAGATGGGGTGCATCGGATCTTTACTTGCCAGCATGGAGCCAGACTTAGGAATCTCGAATAAATGAATAGCCTCTTTACACGCCAGCCTGGCGCTGGCTTAGAAATCCCAGGTAGATGAGTGGGATCTTCTCAGATCAACATAAAGCTGGACTCGTAAATTAGGATCGGGCAGATCCAGCTTGTGGGTGAGAACTAACCTGGAATCCGAAGAGCTGACCTGAAAACCTGGAGGACGTGAATCAGGTCTTCGTTCATCAGTTCGAAGCTGGACCTCTGATCGTGTAGGTTGGGCCTCCTACTAAAGGGCTGGCCTGTGAATCTTGACAAGATGGACCAGATCTCCATTCATCAGCTCGAAGATGGACCCCTGGTTGCATAGATTAGGTCTCTTCATCGACGGAGAGCTGATGTATGACTCCTGCTCCAGGAACCATGTCTTCGTATGTTGGCGTGGGGGTTGTGTTACAATGCTGTAGGCCCCCTCGATTTCCTTAGGTAAGTGGGATGTCCACTCCGCTGGCCAACCTCCTGATCATGGCTCGTCTCCATGGAGCTAGCCGAGTTGCTGAAGCGTAGAGATGCCATGGTCAGACGGCTGACGGATGAGTTAACAAGCTTGCAGCAGAACAGGAGCAGCTCCTCGAGCGAAAGGCTGCAAATCTGTTGGCAAAGGAGCAAAACGCCAGGCTGGAGCCTTCGAAGTAAGAGTCGGAAAGGAGGCACAGAGACTTCGTTGCTGGATCTGGATTTCATCTTGCATGAAGCCAATGTGGCGTAATTATCCGCCTTCGCTTGCGGGGAATCCTGTCCCAACTTCCAGCTCTCCAGCTCTCCGTGGTCCCTTCCTATCAGGGCTTTCCTGTGGCCAAACTTCGCCTTCCTGTGGCCAAACTTCAGCGAACGGGTCGTGCTGATGCTTCAAGAACGCTGGGTCGAGCGTTGTCGGCCGGGTTGGAGCTGAACTTAGGTATTCCGATGAAGTAGGCCGGGTCTTCGAGTGCCAGCACGGGGCTGGACTTAGATGCCCCAACAGATAGGTTAGGTATTATGCGCCAGCACGGGACTGGACTTAGATATCCCACTCCAGATAGGTTGGGTCTTTGAATGCCAACGCAGAGATGGGCTAAGATAACCCAAACAGATAGCTTGGGCCTTTCCATGCCAGCGCGGAGCTGGACTTTGATATCCCCATCCACATGGATTAGGTTTCCTATGCTAGCACGGAGCTAGACTTATCTTCACAACCACGTAGGTTGGGTACTCTGGTGCCAATGCGGAGCTGGACTTAGATTTCCCAACAGGTGGTTGGGTTTCCTGGTGCCAGGGCCAAGCTGTACTTAGGCATCCCAACAGTCAGGTTGGGTGTGTGCCAGCACGGAGCTGGACTTAGATATCCCAACAGTTAGGTTGGGTGTTTCTGTGCCAGCATAGAGCTGGACTTAGGTATCCCAACAGATAGGTTGGGTCTTCTGGTGCCAGCGCGGAGCTGGACTTAGACGTCCCAATCCAGATAGATTGGGTTTCCAGTGCTAGCGCGGAGCTAGACTTATATATCCCAAACGTAGGTTGGATATTTACGTGCCAGCTCGGAGCTGGACTTAGATATCCCAACAGTTAGGTTGGGTGTTCCTGTGCCAGCATAGAGCTGGACTTAGGTATCCCAACAGAGGTTGGGTCTTCTGGTGCCAGCGTGGAGCTGGACTTAGATGGATATCCCAACAGTTAGGTTGGGTTTTCCGTGCCAGCACGAAGCTGGACTTAGATGTCCCAACAGTTAGGTTGGGCCTTTATATGCCAGCCCGAAGCTGGACTTAGATAGATATCCCAACAGTTAGGTTGGGTCTTTGGCCACCAGGCAGCATTAATGGTACTTGCATCGTGCTAGCTACCCTATTTGCTACATGTTCTCCTTTTTGCACCCTCCTTTCATGGTGCGAGAGCTGGGAGATCTGTGTTGGTTTCTGGCGACCTGCACTGGTCGTTTGGAGGTCCATGCCAGACAGCTAATCCCGAAACCTGCGCCAGAAAGCTAGTCGAAGTATGAATGCTATGAAGTTAGCATTACCTGAACATGTTAGGGTTTATTGCCTTCCGTTTTGTAGTCTTGGAACTTGTCATCGGCAGATCCGTAGATCCATAGTAACCGCTGAAAAGTTTCCGGCTGTGCTAGACCAGGGCTATGATATTCGTATCCAGCCGGGGCGACATCCCCTCCTCATGTACTTTTCTTCTGACATCCTGCTGCAATCATATCCAAACATTCACCAGAAAGGTCATTGGCAGATTCGAACGTGTACCTGGAAGGTGTCCGTCGAGGCTGGACATGGTGTTTTATCACTCTCGTTCCTACGAGTTGGGGGCTCGTCTTCACCAGGTCCGTAGGTTATTGACTATGCTATCCGTCTGGATTCGGGAGTTCTTCGCTGGCTTCTGGCAACCCATGTTAAGGACCTAACCCTTCAAAAGTTGCGCCAGCTGGAGGAGCAGGATGCAGCTATTCTCGCTGCCAGGGGGAATGACTTCGCAGCTACTCTGAACCGGCTCATCGAGGGGCAACAGCAACTCTCCGAGCTCAAGGTTTAGGGTTTGTTGGTGGTGAAGGAAGTGCAGAGTAACTCAATGCTACACGAAGGGCGTTCTGCAAGCAGGCTAGAGGGAACACTGCCAAAAATATCCCTCCACCTCTCATACGGCACTACTTCTTGGAAGGTTTTGCTGCTGGATAAGAGCCAGCTTCCACCCTGGCTGTAGCGGTGGCGGCTATGAGTGCTCCTCGGGCCTTTAAAGGGGATCCTGAGGCGACTCTTAATCCCACCTTCTGGCTGAACGATATCCGCCTAAGTCGGGCATGATGCGTTTCGTTTTCATGGATTGGATGCCCGTCATCACAAGGTCTGCAGACTGACTAGGAAGGCTCCCACCTGGAGATAGGCCGGCGCCTTCGGGCTTTGTTTCCAGCTTGGGAGCTGAGTCAAGGCCTGGAGGCTTCGTAGCATGTTTTCTTTGCATTTTGTTCATGTCCTTATCTCGTTTCGGAGGAATTTTCTTATTAAGTATCCTGAGCGAGCTTTACTGTTAATGTCCGGACCTATACTACTACCACTCTCCACTCTCCCTACTTCGAATTGTGCTAATGCTTGTCAGCGCATTCGAAGTACGTGAGTAGTATGCCTCCTTATCTGCCGACCTCAATCCTTCCCTTGCAAGCTGCACTTTGAGTACCCACGCTGATCCATCTCGACAGATTGCAGTACTCTGGATGTTTACTTAGGGACGGCATTTCCGTCCATTGCCCTTTCATCGCAGCATTCTACTGCATTCATCCAACACTTTCATCTGAGAGGTTATTGGTGTATCTAAACATGTACCTGGGAGATGTTAGTATAAGCTGCACCCAGCGCCCCTTGCTTTCGTTTCTATAGGTTGGGGGTTCGTCATCGCCAGGTTTGTAGGTCACCAGGTAAGCTTTCCACCTGGGGCCTATCTTCATCCTATGAACATTTTTCATTAAGTATTTGTAGCCAGCCTTTCTGTCAATGCGAGGACCTGTACTACTACCTCTCTCCACTCTCCCTACTTCGGATTGTGCTAATGTCTATTAGCACATTCGAAGTATGCGAGGAATGTTCCTCCTGACTTACCAACCTCGCCTTTTACGTTGTTAAAACTTGGTGGTATGCCTAGGCTCTCCAATCAGTAATATCCCACGTGTTTGCTTGTAAGAAGCATTCGCCTCCCATGCGTTCTCTTTCCAACATCCCATCGCAATTTGCATTCGAAATCTTCATTTAAGAGGTTGTTGGTAAATAAAAACGTGTACCTGGGGAGCTCAGTGGTACATCAAGTTTGTTGCCCATTTTCATTTTTCATCAGGTCTGTTGGATATCAGCGGACCTCTCCCCCTTCTGCGAGGTCAGCCATGGCTGACACGGGGACCAGCGAGGCTCGCCAATGATAGCCTCGTCCAAGCTTGCCGAGCGCTTGTCCAATGTGACCTGGAAGCGGGACACCTCTATATGGGAGCCACCTGCACAGCCACATCAGGGCTTATAAGTGCGCATCTGCGCAGCCACGTCTGGGCTATAAGTGCGCATCTGCGCGGCCACGTCTGGGCTATAAGTGCGCATCTGCGCGGCCACGTCTGGGCCAGCCACATCTGGGCTTATAGGTGTGCATCTGCGCGGCCACGTCTGGGCCAGCCACGTCTGGGCTTATAGGTGCGCATCCGCGCGGCCACGTCTGGGCCAGCCACGTCTGGGCTATAAGTGCGCATCTGCGCGGCCGCATCTGAGCCAGCCACGTCTGTGCTTAAAAGTGCGCATCTGCGCGGCCAAGTCTGGGCCAGCCACGTCTGGGCTATAAGTGCGCATCTGCGAGGCCGCATCTGGGCCAGCCACGTCTGTGCTTCTGTCAAAGCCCCTTTCGGTCTAATGTTCATGTCGACTACTATAGTGTTGTCGTCGATCATTGACACTCCTTGAGTAATAAGCCATGTTCGACCGTACGACTCGTGAGTCAGTGTCCATGAAACGATTCAATCCCTTGATTCTACTCGTATCACAAGTCATGACCTCCGCTTCCAAGAGGGATATCGGCACACGACAGGTCATCAACAAATAAGCCATGGTCGGTTATCTAGCACCCAACTGGAGCCTCAGGCTTACGGACTTTTAATGTTCGAGGTTAAGAGTCCACTGGTGCCTTCCTCTCTCGTGCCCATCGAGAACAGTGACTCAACTCGACACATTTGGATTTGTTCATTTACTGCTTTACCGGATGCTAAGTAAAGAACTCATATATCAATAAACAAACAATGCCTTCCAATAAACACACGAAATATCTTATTACATAAGAAGTCGAATGATAAATAAGCTAATGCCCTATACAATCTAATCCTCGTATAGCATTCGAGGGCATATTCCTAACAATCTCCTACTTGCACTCAGTGCCATGCGCTGCAGTATCTAATACCCACCTTTTCGAGATGTCTAGCCAGCACTGCCTATGATAGAGGCTTGGTGAACGGGTTGGCCACATTTTCCGCAGTCGCAACCTTCTGCACGGCTTGTAGCCATTCTCAACGAATCCACGTAGCACGTGGTACTTTCTCTCTATATGTTTGGACCTGCTGTGCGATCTCGGTTCTTTCGCCTGAGCGATAGCGCCAGTATTGTCACACCACAATGGCAATGGCCTATCTGCTACAGGAACGACACCAAGTTCTTCCAAGAACTTTCTCATCCAAACACCTTCCTTCGCTGCCTCTGAGGCCGCTATATACTCTGCTTCGCAGGTGGAACCTGCAGTAGTGCTCTGTTTGACTCGCGTTTTGAGCGGCCACGTCTGGGCTTATAGGTGCGCATCTGCGCGGCCACGTCTGGGCCAGCCACGTCTGGGCTATAAGTGCGCATCTGCGCGGCCGCATCTGAGCCAGCCACGTCTGTGCTTAAAAGTGCGCATCTGCGCGGCCACGTCTGGGCCAGCCACGTCTGGGCTATAAGTGCGCATCTGCGCGGCCGCATCTGGGCCAGCCACGTCTGTGCTTCTGTCAAAGCCCCTTTCGGTCTAATGTTCATGTCGACTACTATAGTGTTGTCGTCGGTCATTGACACTCCTTGAGTAATAAGCCATGTTCGACCGTACGACTCGTGAGTCAGTGTCCATGAAACGATTCAATCCCTTGATTCTACTCGTATCACAAGTCATGACCTCCGCTTCCAAGAGGGATATCGGCACACGACAGGTCATCAACAAATAAGCCATGGTCGGTTATCTAGCACCCAACTGGAGCCTCAGGCTTACGGACTTTTAATGTTCGAGGTTAAGAGTCCACTGGTGCCTTCCTCTCTCGTGCCCATCGAGAACAGTGACTCAACTCGACACATTTGGATTTGTTCATTTACTGCTTTACCGGATGCTAAGTAAAGAACTCATATATCAATAAACAAACAATGCCTTCCAATAAACACACGAAATATCTTATTACATAAGAAGTCGAATGATAAATAAGCTAATGCCCTATACAATCTAATCCTCGTATAGCATTCGAGGGCATATTCCTAACAATCTCCTACTTGCACTCAGTGCCATGCGCTGCAGTATCTAATACCCACCTTTTCGAGATGTCTAGCCAGCACTGCCTATGATAGAGGCTTGGTGAACGGGTTGGCCACATTTTCCGCAGTCGCAACCTTCTGCACGGCTTGTAGCCATTCTCAACGAATCCACGTAGCACGTGGTACTTTCTCTCTATATGTTTGGACCTGCTGTGAGATCTCGGTTCTTTCGCCTGAGCGATAGCGCCAGTATTGTCACACCACAATGGCAATGGCCTATCTGCTACAGGAACGACACCAAGTTCTTCCAAGAACTTTCTCATCCAAACACCTTCCTTCGCTGCCTCTGAGGCCGCTATATACTCTGCTTCGCAGGTGGAACCTGCAGTAGTGCTCTGTTTGGAACTTTTCCAAGACACCGCTCCACCATTGAGCGTAAAGACGAATCCTGAAGTGGATTTTTGGTCTTCCACGTCAGACTGGAAATCTGAATCCGTATACCCTTCCACTTTCAATTCTCCATTACCATAAACCAGCATCATATCCTTAGTCCGTCTGAGGTACTTGAGGCTAGTCTTGACTGCTGTCCAATGTTCCTTACCAGGGTCAGCCTAAAACCGACTGACTACGCTCACAGCGAACGCCAAGTCAGGTCGCGTCAAAGCATCGCGTACATCAAGCTACCCACTGCGGATGCATAGGGGATTCCATTCATCTCTTTTCACTCCAACTAACTTTGAGGGCTCATAGCCTTGGAAAGGTGAATCCCATGTCGCATAGGCAGAAAACCTTTCTTAGAGTTGTCCATATTATATCGCTTCATGACCTTCTCTAAGTAAATGGCCTGGGAGAGTCCATATTAGTTTTATAGTTTAGGCATGCCTTTCTTACGAGTCTATTTCTAAGGTCAGCGTTAGATTTATTTATGATTCCAGATGATTGCTTAGGGACCCAGATCTTCCTAATTCCTAAAGGATGACAGAGATTTGTCCAAGCTCTAAGTTCTTGTTTTGTGACCCATATGCTACGCATTTCTATAGCTTTGGCTTTCGCTTTAGTTTTATGGGACTTTGTTTTGTCAACATGTCCTTTTCTTTTGTCAGGTTTGTATCCTGACTTGAGAGAAGGTGGTGATACTCCCTTGGTCGTGCTGGCATTTACTGACTGGTATTGAGCATTTAAGATAAAAGCATCATTATGGTTGGAATAGAAGTTACGATACTTGGTAGTCGTTACTGGCTTGAAAATAATAGACGGAGGTTCAACAAGATAATTATTAGCACATACTTGACACCTATTACAAAAATTAGAACTAGACGCTTCAAAACTAACGGGCTTCTTCTTTTTAAAGGAGTAAGCGACATCGTTCTTTGGTAGGTTGTCTCCTGTGGCTTTCTTCTTTCTTTTCATATTTAGGGAAATGCCTGTGAGTACATGCAAAGATGAGTTAGCAAGCTTGGATTTGCTAGATGCAATCTGCTTTCTTTTCGTTCTAGTTTTGGTAGGGATGTCAATTTGGGAGTTGACTAAAGAAGTTTGCAGAGAGGCTGAAGCTAAACTGGTGTCGATTTGGTTTCCAAGAGAAGAAATTATACTAAGCAGTGTTTCATTCTCTATCTGGAAAGTTATTTTTCTGATTCTGGATTTGGTCGCAAGTTAGATATTTCTCTGATTATAGCTGGTATATGTGCATTATAGATACTTGGTTTTTCGATACCTACTTCTTCAGAAGAGGGCGATAAATAGGTAGATAGTCATCAGACAAAGGTATTTCCTTGTCTATAGCTATTATTCAGTTCCTCATAGTCAAGCGGAATTTCGGCCCAGTCCTCTCTATTTCTCTTATTCTTCTCCATTACATCAAGTGTAGATGAACTCGTGAAAGGCATTAGGTTATGCATTTTTAATCCGAGGAAACTAATGTCATAAAGAGGTAGAGGTTTCTTCATGATTGGGAAAGAGTCTGGAATGAAACCTAATCCTTCACGTGGGTCATAAAATTCTCTGTCTCTAGGCTTATTCAAAAATATAGTTTTATCTGTTTGTCCTCTCTTGGTAAGTAGGTCCTGTAATTTCTTAATCCTAGCATATAATTTTACACGCTCTCTGCTTAAAAGTTTGAATTCGCATGATTTAGTAATTCGCTCGTCTTCGCTCGTTGTCGATTTGGCCTTTAGCTCGCTAACCTGTGTTTTTAAACCTTCTATTTCTAAGTCACGACTATCGATTTTCGACTGCGCTACTTCTAGCAAACAATCTAAGTTGCTATCATCCCGTAATTGCTTAAGTAGACATGCATACTTACTATCAAACCAAGCTTGTAAGTCATTTACTTTTGATTCAGATTCAGCTAAGTTGGCTTTTGAATCAGCTAAGCTAGTTTTTAATCTATTTACTTCTTCACGTGTCATATCTAGATCCTTTCATGTATTAGCTAGTTTCACTTCTGTTGACTTGAAGTATTTAAGTTCATTTTGAAGTATTATATATTTTTCTTGAAGTTCATAGTGCAGTCTTTGGTTAAAATATTCTACCTCTTAACCTGAAGACAGCTCTTTGTCCTCATCACCAGCATTTGCTTCCAGATCCTTCTGCTCAGGATCACCTTCTTCCACCAGGGCCATCAGGGCTACATTTTCTGCCTCACTTTCAGACATGTCGTCCAGCCAGTGGTTCTGTTCAACCATCAATTTAACTCTAGATTTCTTCTGCTTAAGCAGCTGAAGCTTTCTAGTATAGTACTCCTCATTCTTTTTTTGAAGGCAATGGGTCACTAATATTAAAAACAAACCGAGAGAGTACATCACAAGAGAGCGCTACCAAGCTATTCGCCAAATCCTACGTAATGCATTTATCTGTAGCTGATATGTAGACTCAAGTGTACATAGACGTAAACGAATAATATGAAGCACAGAATCCATCAAGTGCTCGGCAGATCTCGCTTGGCCTTCCTTCCATCGCCGGTTTCGCTCCATCCAAATATGATATACCAGAGACGCCAAGAGATGCCGATAGGCAGCCCGGTGAAGATGCTTGCCCCTCCATCGGCTGGCTGCCCATGCCACGCCAAGGGGCCAAGACCTGTGCGGCCAACGGAGCTGGACCAGGCGCTGAAGAATCTCCAGGCAGCATCGAGAGAATGGGCAGTCGAATAGGAGATGTTGCGTGGTTTCACATACCGGCTCCTCGCAGAGAAGGCACGACGTCGTGCCAGCCGTAGCCGCGATCCAGGCCTTATCCCGCGTCGCCCACCGATCCTGTATCGCCAGCCATAGGATAAAGTCGTGGCGCGGGACGCGTAGACAGCCCCCAAGTAATCCGGCCCAGCTAACTCGCGGTCGGGTCAGCCGAAGTGCACCTCGGGCCGAGCTAGTTGTGAATGTGCCATCCGCCGTACCTAGCCAACGGAAGGAGTCCCCAGAATTGGGCCGGATCGGTGGGAGCATCGTTGCCAGCTCCAAATACTCCGTCGTAGTCTGGGCGGGCCAATGCCAGCCGTCCCGATTGATGACTGCGCTGAGTCGAGAGTCAGCAGGCAGCCCCATCACCATCGGCCCACGCGGGAACCTCTCAATAAGCGGAGTTGGGAGCAGCCAAGGGTCGCGCCATAGGAGGATCATCTCCCCATTGCCCACGCAGAATTGTATCTGGCTGCGAAAACTAGCCCGTAGCTTGAGCAATTTGTTCCAAATCCAAGAATAGTGGGAAGAGGGGCGTACACTCCACAGGGATTTAGATTGCAGCCGAGTGTGGAGCAGCCATTGCACCCAAATGGAGTCCGGGTCCCGAGTGAGTAGCCGCCACAGGTGCTTGAGCAGCATGGCGCGATTATCCACTTCAATCGATCGAAGGCCCAGGCAACCCTCGGCCGACGGAAGGCAGACATCGGCCCATGCTACCTTTGCAGTTCCCGCCCATAGGAACTTCCGCATTCGCTTCTCGATGACTCGGATAACGCCTTTGGGGATGAGGAATACCCCCGACCAATAGACGAAAATGGCAAGAAGGACCGATTTCGTCAATTGTAAGCGCCCGGCATACGATAGGGATCGGTTCAGCCATGCGCCCAGCCGACGGTCAACGCTTTGGATCAGCGGTTGGCAGTCCTGTAATGTCAAACGCGAGGTGATGAGTGGCACCCCTAGATAGCGGACCGGCAGTTGCCCGACAGGATAGCCCATGATCGCTTGAAGTTCCGAGGTTAAGGGAGCAGCCCTCTTCGAGAGGAACAGCTCACTCTTCTGGTCGTTTGCTCGCAGCCCCGACAGTTGCGCAAATCTGTCCAGCCCCTCCTTTAGAATGCTCATCGACTTCGTATCCGCATTGGAAAAGAGGAGGAGATCGTCAGCGAAGGTGAGCATAGCCAAGGATAGGGCCTCACATCGCCAATGAAAACGAAATCCGCTCCCCACGCCCGTCAGTTTCGTAATAATGCCACGAAGTGCCTCCATAACAAGGGTAAATATGTACGGGGAGATGGGATCGCCTTGCCTAAGTCCTCGGCGCCCAGCAAAGAATCCGTGTGGGCATCCGTTGATGTTGATAGAGAACTTGGTAGAGGTGAGACAGACCCGCAGCCACCCGATGAAAATAGGATGAAACTTCATTCCTCGTAACACAGCAAAGATGAAGTCCCATTCGACTCGGTCATATGCCTTGGCAAGATCCACTTTAAGAGTCGCTCGGCCAAGAGGATGTTGTCTGAAATGTTTCTACCCGGAATAAACGCATTTTGGGTCACATGTACCAGTTTAGCCAACCGGTCCTTGAGCCTATTTGCAAGTACCTTCGATATGGCCTTGTATAGGACATTGCAACAGGCGATGGGTCGGAACGCCGCAGCCCGCTTAGCATCCGCTCCTTTCGGTATGAGAGCAATGATGGTACTGTTGAGCTCCTTTAGAAGCAAGCCAGTCCGAAAGAAGTCTTGTATAGCCGCAATAGTGTCCGGTCCGACGATGCGCCAAGCAGCCTTGAAGAAAGCCGATGTATACCCGTCGGGACCCGGGGCTTTATCATCTTTGATTGAAAATAACGCCGCCCTGATTTCAGCCTCGGTGACAGGGTCCACCATGACCTGTGCCTCCTCAGCCGTTAGCGATGTGGACAAAAATCCTCCCACGTTTTCCAGCTCGGTAGGGCTGGGCTGGCTATTTTGCCCCAAGAGGTCCGTATAAAAACGCAAAAGTTCAGCCGCCACACGCTCTTCCCCATCGAGGTGATCTCCGTGCTCATCTTCTAGGGAGAAAATACGGTTTGCAGCCCGCCGAACAGCAATCTTCCGGAAAAAGAAAGCCGTGCACTGGTCTCCTTCTTTGAGCCAGGACACTTTGGCCCGCTGGCGAAATGAGATGTGCTCCATCTCCACAGCCCGTGCATACAGCCCGCGACATTCAGTCTCCAACCGCTGGAAGCGCCCTTCGCGGGGATATATGGTCGTGAATTCCTGCGCCACATCTAGGAATCCCTTCGCATCTGCCACTATGCCCGAGAGGTTGCCCAGCCCTTGCCGCAGCAGTTTGAGTCTGGGCTTGAGCAGTTTCAGCCGCTTGAGTAATGAGAACATCGGAACCCCCGGGCACGGGATCAGCCAACTTTCCTCCACTAAGGGAAGGAATCGCGGGTCCTTGGTCAGGCAGTTGTCAAAGCGGAACGCTTGCGCCTTGCGCCGTGCTGTGGCTGCCCGTTTCAAAACTAGAGGGCTATGGTCTGAGGTTGTAGGCAGATCACAGATGTAGTGGAGATCAGGGTATTGGGCAAACCACTCAGGGTTCGCGACCATCCGGTCTAGTCAGCGCCATATTGCAGCCGGGCCCATCTGATGGTTGAACCATGTGAAGTATGGCCCCACTGCCGGGACTGGGCTGAGGTCAGACTGCATGAAGCATTGCTGAAAGTCTCCCCATTCAGACGGGTTAGGTGCTCCCCCTCGCGCTTCGTGTGATCCCAAGATTACGTTAAAATCGCCCATTACCAGCCAGGGGCTGCCAGCATATGAGGATGAGACCGCAATTAGCTCCCTCCACAGCTCTTGGCGTTCCGCTCGCTGATTTGAGCCATAGACTAGTGTTATAATGACCTCCTCCCCGGCCTCAAGTGACTTTACCTTACAATGTATCGCTTGAGCCGACATTTTGTCAATGGTAACCCTAGCATAACGAGCATCCCACCCTACCCAGATTCGTGATCCTGGCCCCGCGTCGTAGTCAAAGAACCAGCTCCAGGCCGCAACAGATTGTGAGGTTGACTCCGCATTCACAGCCGACACACGCGTCTCCACTACCCCTAACAGCTTAATCCCATGCTTCCTAATTAGCTCCCGCACTGCTGCTCGGTGGTCTAATTTGTTTAGACCACGTACGTTCCAAACTGAGGTGTGTATCATTGGGAAACCAGTTGCTGAAGGGTGCTTAGGCCCTTGGATGATCCGCCAGCTTGAGCCTCCGTAGACACGGGTGGTCCGTCTAAAACCTCATCAGCTAAGTCTACAAGAGCAGCAAAGGAGTTGTGCTCAGTGCGGTGGGAGGGCCCTGCTCGCTCAGTTAGGGCCCTGGTCCCTTTCGCTGTTGATGGCAGCTTAGGGGGCGCTGCCATCTTTCGGATCCCTGGCTGCCATTTCATTGTCTGCTCGGCCCCTTTTTGCTTTGCAGTCTTGGCCTGCGGCAATGGCTGCAGTACTCCTCATTCTTCTTCTTGGGAAGGTAACAGTCTCTAGCAAAGTGCCCAGGCTTCCACAATTGAAGCACTTGCTAGGCTCAGAGCCATTCCTAGTGTCGGACTGTTGGAAAGGTTTTGGTTGTTGTTTGGAGCTTGACGAGACCCTTTGTCTGTTGGAAGATGATGATTTCTTGAAGTACTGTTTTGCCATTCGTTTCGTTACATACGCCACATGCTTCTCAAAATCCTTGAACTCGGGTTCTGATTCTGATCCAGAGTTTTCGCTGTCTGATGGACTCGGAGGTTTCATCGACTTACTCTTTCTAGTTTTTGAGCTCTTCTTCAGAGTGGTATCGGTCAGTAGAGCGATGGAATCTATCACTGCCTTACCCTTCTGATCTCCAATTGCTTCACGAACATCATCACTATGCTACTCAAGGCTTTCGTAGACATTGTGAATGTCAATCTGATCAAGATCCTTGTTGAGCCAGAAGTGTGTGGTAACTCTCTTCCATTCAGGATTTAGTGAGGTTAGAAATTTGACATTGGTCTTTATTATGTTTATCTTCCTCAGTTCATTTATAAGCACCATGAACCTGTTGTAGGTATCACCAATTTGTTCCTCGGGCTTAGCTTTGAAGGAGTCGTATGCAGCGAGGGTATTAGCTTTCTTAGCTCTCAGTCCACTTTTTGTTCCTTGCATGAGCTTTGCGACTTCATTCCACATTGCTTTAGCCGTTGGAAAGCTGTCGACTTGAATCAGTATGTCATTCGGTAGTGCCTGCATCAGGTAGTTACTTGCAAGAAGGTCTGCTTTAGCTCGTTTCTTTTTTGCATCTGAGTATTGGTCAGGAGATTTGAGCATTGTGCTTCCTTGAACTGCTGGGGTGACTGAGTCATCACCACGGACTGTAATCCAAAATTCTGTTGGTCCTTTCTCAAGAGACTCGATAATGTCCTCTTCGTTGTCCTTTATCTCAAGAAAGTTGAGAAATATGCTTCTCCAAACTCCGAAGTCACCACGTCTCAGGACTGGTCCACGAAAGTCGCTTCCCATAGCTGCAGAGTCCATTGATTGTTTGGTAGTGATCGTGTTGGCCCTTTTTATTACCAAACAAGGATCAAAAGAAAGGTTTGAATGTGTAAAACGTGAAGAACACCTTGAGTGCGTGTTAGTGTGTGTTTTTCTAAGGGAAAGTACTAGGTGGCTTACCTTTCTAATTCTTTTGATTGAACCCTAATTAGGGTAATTTGGGCTTTATATACCACAATTGTTTGGTATATTAAAGCCCAATACAAAACTATGACTTAATATCATAAGTCACCCCAAACTACTCAATCCTCTAAATAAACATATTAACCCAAGATTACATAAATTAAAGGATGCTACAAAATATTCCTAACAATCTCCCCCTTAGCATCCTTTTTGCTTTGATGTCCTTTGTGTCTTCTTCTTCTTGGGTTTCTCCACAGCATCAATCGATTTCCTGAGTCCGAGTCTGAACTCGTAAGATCGTATCGTTCTTCGTAAGGATAATCGATCGGAGATGATGTTGATCAGCTTCTCGTACTTTTCCTGGACTTCTGCTTCTTCGTACCTTAGCTCCTCCAAAATCCTTTCGAGTTTCACCCGAATAATCAGCAGCGTCCCATCGCTGAATTTAGCAATCTCGGATGTTTTCATCAGCCTCTTTTCTCCCTTGTAATTGATGTAGACCACCGATGGATCGTTGTCATCATTGATTATGTGGCCTTCACCGAGACTTGAGTCGGGGACTTCGAAGGATGGCTTCGTGAGATTCACCCTTTTCATGTTGCTTTCCACCGCCATTTGAAGATCGTGAGTCGAATTGAACTTGATTTGGCGCATCATGAATCGCTTAAGAGCAACGTAGCCCACTTTCAAGTCGGGATTCTGGAGTGTTCCAAGAAATCTGAAGCTTATAAGTATCCGATCAACATCTTCACCTCTGATGTAGGAGAGATCGCCTTCGGTCAGTTCCTCGACCGTTCCATCTTCTCGCTGCACCTTATAGATAGGATATTCATAATAGTCCACACGACCTCACCGAACTCCCAAGATTTTGTTGATTCTGGCCTTTTCCTTCTCTTCTCTTCTAAGAACGTTAACATCTGTATCTTTTGCTCTCCACACAAGCCCTCTACGAAGAGAGAGCAGATATCGTACAGCAGTTGATCTCGGGAGATGAGTTAGGCCTCTTAGATTCAGCTCGTCTAGCTCCTTGATCCTATCCTCCTTCCTCCATATTCTTCTTCGTATTCTCTTCTTGATATGGAGCTATCACTTTGACATTTTCCCACGGTGGCTTCTGTTCTTCTCCTATCTTCGACTTCGAGGGGGGCACTCCTTATCGACGACAGCGTGTTTGAGAAGCTCTGGAAGTTCTGGAATGTCTGCTTCGTAGTCTTCACCTTCCTCGAGCTCATCATCGTCGATAAGTGCCAGGTTAATATTTGCCCTCATCAAGAAATATCTGGCATTGTCCAGTAAGCCCTTGGCCAAGTCTGGATGCATCGGCTTTGTTAACCAATCGTCGTTGAAGATGTACTTTTCTACCGCTGTGTGTGGGTTGTAAAGTGCTTCGAGAGATAGAGTAGGTGAGGATGGAGGATCAGAGGAGGTTCTTGGGTCTGTAAGGTTAGGCGGTGATGGACTCACGGCTGTTGAGGAGGTCGTTTGGGTTGTATTGGTAGTAGTTCGGGTAGATTTTCTGGTTTGGGTGGGTGTAGGTGGTTTTGTTCTGGTGGGTGTTCGGGTGGTTCTAGGTTGCGGCTGTGGCTGCGGTGGAGGCCCTGTCTCTTGTGTCTCCTCCCCCTCGGGACGATCCCCACCGTCAGAGTCGTCACGTGATTGTCTTGATGACTGGGCCTCGCCGGGGTTAGGCGGGTTGAAAGGAAGCTCCAGACGTCTGAGGACCTCCGCTTCATAGGCAGTGAGCTTCGGTGCAGTGCGGAGTCTGGCCAGTAGAACATCGATCAGTTCCGGGATTGGTACGTTCCACGGTCCTTCCTCAGAGTCAGGAGTTGGGTCGGGTTGCGTGGGTACTTCTTCGTGGACGGGGGCTTTGCCTTTATCCCGAGAGGATGTCCCAATGACGTTGTAGACCTGGGTCATAATAGTATCCTCGAGATCTTTCGCCAATGCTGCGAGTCGATTCTCTAGCCTCGCCTCCGTCACGAATGGGAAAAATAACCTGACGGAGTCACTAAGACGTTCCGTCGTCACAACATCAGTAGAGGGTACTAATGTGCCGCCCGTTTGCACAGGACTTGAAGAACCGAGGCCATGAAGGCTCACCGTTGACATCAAAGCTGAGACTGACTCAGATTGATGGCCCAAGGTCGTAGCTGCAGTGATGTTGACTACGTTGGGTCTTCCGCTCTGTTCCGTACTAGAGTGTAGAGCGTTCGGTCTAGATCACTAAGATCTAGAGGTGCAGAATCTAATGGTAGTGTCCTAGAAAGTGAAAAAATTATGGATGGTGAGGGCACTAGACTCGTTGTGATCAAAGAAGGTGCAGTCAGAGGCGGAGGACTGCTTGTTACATCAACCACCTCCGAGCGAGGTGGTGATGAATGACGTGGCACCTCGTGAGTATGTGAAACAATCATCTGTTGGGAGATGATTGAGTGGCTGGGAAGGGCAGTTTGCGCGATTGGACCCGATGTCGCGACTTCTACTCGGGGGAAGACAAAGTCATCCCCTGTACCTATGGGTTCGGCCCGCTTGTTTGTGGACTAGTTGGCTGAGGAATACGATCGTGTTTCTGCTTTGTACGCCGTTCCTGTTGTCCTCCTCTGTCATCCCCTTTGGATTTTCGCTTTTGTTTTGGCTGTGGGGGATGAAGAGCTTCCTAGACCTACATTTGGTGGTGGGGGTTGGCTTATCCCTGGGTTAGGTTCAACTGGGATGTGTTGAACCATGGGGACGTCGTCGAGGTTGTTGGCTCGCATGTATTTGCGTAGCTCCGGCTCATGCGGATCGAGGAGGCGAAGTAAGTAATCTGGAATGATCATGGCCTCCTGATCGATTTTGCTCTTCGTCGATTGGATTTTGGTGAGCTTCGAAGATTGATAACCCTCGTCTCTCGGTCGGCGTTCGATTTCGGGATGAAGATCCACGAAATATTGGACGATGACGGGTAGCCACCGTACGTAAGGAAGCACCGGCTTTGTTGATCCAAGACCTCGCCTTCGTAGTTGATCGAGGATGTCCGACCAGATGAGTTGGGCGACATCATAATTTCTGTTGAAGACGATCCCATGGAAGATAAGCATGATGTTCCGGTTGCACTTGTCGGACCCGGAGTGCTTTGGCGAGAGGCACTTGTTGACAATGAGAAATAAAGTCCTCCAAGGTGCAGGGATGTCTTTGACAGTGAAGTCAGGTAAGTGTATGATGTTTTGGGCGTTAGGTTTGTGGCCCATGAATAGGAAGTCCCTGATTAGGTCGTCATTTGATGGATGGGGATCATATATTAGTGAGTGTGGTAGGTTTAGAATGGAACGGAGAATGGTTGGGGTTAAAACAACTATGGTGTTGTCTATGACTGCGGAAAGAGTAGTTATTTTTGGGTTATTTGTTGGTTTCTGAAGGGTAGACCAAAATTGTTGCACATATACTTCAGGGACTACCTCGGTGATGTTTAGGGCGGTTTTTAGAGGGTGGTTTGCGAGGATTTTAATAATGATAGGATCTGGGCACGAGGTATTATCAAAGTCAAGTTGATGGTTGTTGGGTGGCCTCTGTGCCCAGTCCTTGGAGGCGAAAATCTCATCAATTTGTCGCACCATTTTGGTATATCTGCAAGATAAGAGCAAAGAATTAGTGGAAATTTAGGCAAATTCGATCGAAAGTCATGTTCAATTTAGGCAAATTCGGCGAAAGTGAAATTAAATTCATTTTCGATCGAAAGTCCAAATTGGTACAATTTAAATCACGAATCGATCGATTCAATTGAGCCTTCAGTTTCGATCGAAACTGTGGAATAGAACAAAACTGTGAGATAGTGTCTATCGATTAAAATTAATTTTGTCGTCAGTTTCGATCGAAACTGTGAGATAGTTTCGGCCGAAAGAGTTAAATCAAAATGATTAAAATTATGTTGAAAATTGAAATTCCCTGTTTCGATCGAAACTAGTAAAACCCTAGAATCCGTCGATTTGAAAACACAGAATAAGTAAGATTTTCAGTAACAATCGATCGACTGTGATGTGAAATTGAAACTAGAGTTTAGTTTCGAGCGAATCTAGGCGAGATGAAAACACGTTTTAACAGTGATTTGCTCGAACTCACGCAACCCTAATCTGCGTAACCTGCAAGAATGACAAAATTATCATTTAAATGCTGTAGATTAAGCGTTTTTCCTTACCAATGAGGGATTTGGAGTTGCAAAAATCGGTAAAACAAAGTGAGACTGTGATGAGTTTGTGTGCGATTTCAGAGAGGGTTTAAGAATGAATTTGAAAATCGATGAAGAAGAACAGTGTTTCGGGCGAAACTCTATTTAAATAAGCAGAGTCTCAGTTTCGCCGAGAATACTTTCAAAGAGTCAATTTTGATTTTCGATCGATTAAATTGAGTTTCGGGCGAAAGTCAGTTTTGCCGAGAGAAATTTCAAAGGATTTAATAATCAATTTCAATCGAAATGTGTTTCGAGCGAAAGTCAGTTTCGCCGATAAAATTATAAAAGTATTTAATCAAATTGAAATTTCAATCGAAACGTGTTTCGAGCGAAAGTCAGTTTCGCCGAGAAAATAATAAATCAAGAGTTAAAGTTCAGTTTCGATCGAAACTTGTTTAGTGCGATTGGCAAATCAATTTGAAAGGGTTTCGAGCGATATGTAGTTTCGCCGAGAAATATTTTTGATATTTGAAATATTTGAATAATTTAATTTCGATAGAAATTTAAGGAGTTTCACCATACTATATAATTTAAATTTGATGAGAAATCATAAAAACTCCTTGTGTGAACTGTTTTGTGCATAATTTTGAGAGACTCCCCCTAGATTTGCGTGAATCGTTCAATGACTCCCCCTAAATTAGTGCATAATAATGAAAGACTCCCCCTAGATCCATGCATAAATTTTTATTAGTCTCCCCTAGATATAATAGTAGGATTTTTAACATTCATAACATATAGAGAAAAGTTAAATGATCTATTTACACAATATCAGGTTCATGTAGGGACAATAGATCATGTCTTATGGTTCAACATGCCTAACCTAGATACCAAGAATTGGAATCGCTTTTCATCCAATGCCTTAGTAAATAAGTCAGCAAGTTGAAGATCTGTGTGAACAAAATGCATTTCGATTGTACCTTGTTCCACATGTTCCTTGATAAAGTGATATCTAATGTCTATATGTTTTGTGCGTGAATGATGTACTGGATTACTTGTTATAGCTATAGCACTTTTAGAGTCACTAAAAATTGGGATATGATTTAACGTTATGCCAAAATCTCGCAGCTGGGTTCTCATCCACAAAATTTGTGAGCAGCAACTCGCAGCAGCGACATATTCTGCCTCTACTGTCGATGTTGAGACACAATTTTGCTTTCGAGACGACCAACTTATAAGTTTACCCCCGAGAAATTGAGCGGCTCCAGAAGTGCTCTTTCTGTCCAGCTTGCATCCTGCATAATCAGCATCTGTGTATCCTACGAGTTCAAAGCTTGATTCCATCGGGTACCATAGACCAAGATTCGGAGTTCCCTTGAGATATTTGAAAATTCGCTTGACGGCGAGCATGTGAGATTCCTTTGGATCAGCTTGAAAGCGTGCACAGAGACACGTGGCGAACATGATATCAGGTCTACTTGATGTAAGATAGAGCAAGGATCCTATCATGCCTCGATAAGTTGTCTGGTTAACAGATTTTCCTGAGGAATCTGCGTCAAGTTTGCATGAGGTAGACATGGGAGTCATGGCAGTATTTGAGTTGTCCAAGTTGTAGTTCTTGAGTATGTCGTGAATGTACTTGGATTGACTGATGAAGATTCCATCGTGAAGCTGTTTAACCTGAAGTCCTAAGAAGAAACTTAGTTCGCCCATCATGCTCATTTCGAATTTCTGCTTCATTAGATCCCCAAAGTTCCTGCACATTCGTGAGTCTGTTGACCCGAATATGATGTCGTCAACGTAGATCTGCACTAGCATAATGTCTGAGCCGTCCTTCTTGATAAAAAGAGTCGTATCAATCTTCCCTTTTGTGAAATCAGATGAGATGAGAAAATACGAGAGGACCTCGTACCAGGCTCTGGGAGCTTGTTTAAGTCCATAAAGAGCTTTATCGAGTTTGTAGACATGGTCTGGGAGTTGTTCGTTTACAAAACCTTCAGGCTGGGATACAAAAACTTCTTCTTTTTTTTTTTTTTTTTGGGAAGTGTTCACTAAACGAAAGAACCAGGAGTACATGGACAGCGTACATGATAACGCTCACGACGCAACAAGCGGTAACATCTACCGACCAGACAACACAACAAGACCAAAACAGCCCAGACACCAACCAGGTCCCTACAAGACCAAGCCAAATACAGAGACTACCAGCACATGGTAACAAAGGCAAAGGAGGTGTCACACCCCAAAATCAATCTACAGGAGTCTGGCACCAGTTGTAGTGCCAGCAGGGCAGTCGGTTGTTGTGCGAACAAAGTGCCAGAGCACAGCGGAGGAAACTTCCATGCGGAAATTCCTAACGGAGGGGGTGAAGTGCAGCGAGTGCTTCCGCAGGTCTGGTCGGGGAAAGGCTTAGATGCCAACTCCTGTTTCTTTCCGCCAGGGAGCGCAACCAGCAAGTGAGGCCTGCATGCGGCACGGGCGAGCCGGTAGGACACCCCAGATGAAGCAGCAGCCAGGCCAACCTGCAGACAAGCAAAGCGGAGCACAGTACAAGAACGAAAAGAGAAAACAAAACGAAGGGGATGGGGGGAGGGAAGAGGGCAAGATGTGGGGAAAGGGGGAGAAGGGGGGAGGTGGTGTCTCTTATGGGCTCCTTCCAACTCATCCATCAGCCCACCAAACCCTGAACCGAAGCAAGACCAGTCCCAAGCACCCTAGGTAGTCCAGTCCAAACACCAGGTCCGGCGCATGGCGTTCAATTGCAGATTGTACTTGGGCGGAAGAGTCGAGATTCGAATACTAAAGAGGGCCTCCATTTCAGCAACTATCCGTTCCGGTGATCGACGAATCCCATCGTGCCATCTTCTATTGCGCTCCGACCAAAGATGGTAGACAAGTGAAGCAAGGGCATGCCGAGGCCCCAACACGGCAAGGTGCTTGCCCCGCCACCTTCTGGCCGCCCAAAGCACGCTCTCCGGCCAATCCCTGTAAGGCCATCCAAAGTGCAGATGATTACGTATTAGGTTAAGGCAGCGAATAGAGAAGGTACACTCAAAGAATAAATGTCGCGTAGTCTCCATAATATCTGCGTCGCAGAGAAGGCAAACTGAGGTTCCCGCCGCAGAAGCGATCCAAGGCTTGTCTCTAGTCGCTAGCTTATCCCTAATCGCAAGCCAGAGCATGAAGTCATGTCGAGGGATGGCTAATGGGCCGCCGAAGAGGGTATGCCAGGGTACAATCGGTTGCCTTTGGCGGATGCTCTCCCTTGCGGAAGCGGTAGTGAAGCGACCATTTGCGTTGGCAGCCCATCTAATCGTGTCACGTTCGGTCGGGTGGGTGAGTGGTAAAAGAGGGCCGAAGTCGAGGTATTCCACTGAAGTTTGAGCTGGCCAGCACCATCCTCCCTCGTTGATTACCTCGCTGAGTTTCGAGTCCCTGGGTAAGCCCATTATCATAGGTCCTCGAGGGTAGCGTTCCACTAGGGGTTCTTCGAGCAGCCAAGGGTCGGTCCAGAGGAGTGTGTTGGCCCCATTGCCAATGCGGAATTGAATGAGAGTCCTAAATTCGGCTCGCAGCTTCAATATCTTTCTCCAGCTCCATGAAGTCCTAGTCCCCGGTCGGATGGACCATAAGGAACTATTGTGCAGCCTCGTTCGTCTAATCCAGGTGGCCCAAATCGAGGTGTCATCGTCCGTCAGAATGTTCCAAAGCAGACGCATGAGTAGAGCCTTATTATCAGTCTCAATCGAGCGAAGGCCAAGTCCACCTTCAGCTTTAGGCAAGCAAATATCAGTCCAAGCCACCTTGGCACTCGTACCTTTCCATAGAAAGGCTCTAAGCCTCGCTTCAATGCTCCGGATAACGCCCTTCGGAAGGAGGAACACACCAGCCCAGTAGGTATGCAGTCCAAGGAGGACCGATTTGATCAATTGGGTGCGACCGGCGTACGATAGAGAGAGATTGGTCCATGAGCCTAGCCGCTTGTCCACGCTGGTCAGAAGAGGGGTACAGTCAGCAATCGTAAGTCTTGATGTAATAAGGGGAACACCGAGATAGCGTACGGGAAGTGATCCCAGCGAGAAACCCATAATATCTTGGAGGGCGTTCTTCAATCGGTCGGCGCGCTTAGATACAAACATTGCACTCTTATTGATGTTTGCTTTTAGGCCTGATAAGTTAGCAAAGAGATCGAGGCTGCGTTTGAAGACCCCTACAGAATCGACATCCGCATGAGAGAAGAGGAGGAGATCATCTGCAAACGTAAGCATGAAAATCGCAGTTGCCTCACAGTTCCAGTGGTATCTGAAATTCGGGCTTTGCCTGATCTCGTCTTCAATGATGCCGTGAAGTACTTCCATAACCAGTGTGAAAAGGTAGGGTGAGATCGGGTCGCCTTGCCGAAGGCCCCTCCTCCCTTTAAAGTATCCCGTCGGAGTACCGTTGATGTTAATCGAGAAAGAGGGCGTGGTCAGGCAGGCCCGGATCCATCCAACGAAAACCCGATGAAACCCAATAGCCTCGAGCGCGGCCAAGAGAAAGTCCCATTCCACCGTGTCATACGCTTTCGCGATGTCCACCTTGAAGGCCACACGGTCAGGCAGCCCCATATTATTATATCCCTGACAAATTTCCTGTGCTAGTAAGATGTTATCCGTGATCCGGCGGCCAGGAATGAAGGCCGTTTGGGTTTGATGGACGAGTTGCCCAAGGCTGCCCCGTAGTCGATTGGCAATAATCTTGGAGATGATCTTGTAGAGTACGTTGCAGCAGGATATTGGCCTGAAGTCCTTAGCCATCCGGGGGCTAGTGTTCTTTGGAATAAGTGTTATGAGCGTAGAGTTCAGTTCCCCCAAGAGATGTCCCGTCCGAAAGAATTCCTTGATGGCGTGGGTTATGTCCCGTCCAATGGTGTCCCACGCGTCTTTAAAGAATGCCGCAGAGAAACCATCCGGCCCAGGAGATTTGTTGTCGCCAATGGAGAACAAAGCTTGCTTGATCTCCAGATCCGTGATCGGAAGAATCATGGCCTCGGCCTCCGTGGGTCCCAGTTTTCGGGCCATGTAAGGTGAGAGAGTGGCAGCATGCAAGGCCACCGTTGAGGAATGCAGTTTTGACATCCATCTGGTAGACTGTGAAGTTCTTGTGTGCAGCGAAAGCTAAGATTATATCCTGATGGCTTCTATTCTTGCGACTGGGGCATATGTCTCATCATAGTCGATTCCTTCTTGTTGATTGTAACCTTTTGCCACCAGCCTTGCTTTATTCCGAATAACAACTCCTTGCTCGTCCTTTTTGTTCTTAAACACCCATTTAGTCCCTATAATGGTTTTCCCAGCTGGTCTAGGTACTAGATTCCAAACTTGCAACCTTTCAAACTGGTTGATTTCCTCCTGCATTGCAATTATCCAGTCTGGATCGGCGAGTGCTTCAGCTACTTTACTGGGTTCCTTTTTACTGATAAAGCAGGAGTAGAGGCTTTCGTTTATCGTTGATGCCCGAGTGGTTACTCCAGTGGAGGGATCTCCAATTATTTGTGAGTTTGGGTGGGCTCGAGTCCACTTTCTGGTACTAGGTTGTGATGATCCAGCTGTGTTTGTATCGTGTATTGTTTCTCCACCTTGATCAGCCTGATGTTCTATTTCTTCTCCAGGTTGTGGCATTACTGACTCTCCTGAAGAAATTTCTATTGTTGTATCATAGGGCTGAGGAGTTTCAGCGCCTGAGCTGGATATGATCTCTGTACCTGTTGGGGGTTCACTATCGTCATCAAGGTGAAGATTTTCCATTGTAGGAGGGGTATTGTCATTGCTAGTCTCCGCATGATCAATATTTTCTGGTGCCGCAGAAGTTGTTGGAGCAGTGGGTGGTAGCGGCTTTGGGAAGAGATCTTCAAATAAGAGATCGAGTTCCATGTCACTTAACGCATTTGTTTTTGAAGTTCCGCCCGCAGAAGAAGTGCTAGGTTGATCCTTTGTCAATTCTCGTAGAAGTCCTGTTTCTGGACTGATTTGTGCAGAAACGACTCGGTCTACTTCATCAAACGTTACGTTAATGCTCTCCATAACAGATCTTTTCTCCTTGAGATATATGCGATTTTGATGTTGTTGAGTATCCCACCAGTATGCCTTCGAATGCTTTTAGGTCAAGTTTGCCTCTATCTTCACGATCATTTGCCACATAGCACTTGCATCCAAAGACTTTCAGGAATGAGACGTCTGGCACTCTACGATTTATCAACTCATAGGGAGTCCTATTGAACCTCTTGTGAAGAAGTGAGCCACGATTTTGAGTGTAACAAGCTGTGTTCATTGCTTCGGCCCACAAGAAGTGAGGTAATCCAGAGTGAATGAGGAGTGTACGAGTTGCTTCAACTAAGGTTCTGTTCTTGCGCTCAACTACCCCATTTTGTTGAGGTGTTTTAGCTGCTGCGAACTATTGGGTGATTCCAAGTGATGCATAGAAGTCACTGAGTTTTCTGTTTTGAATTCTGTCCCATTATCAGTTCTGATGATTTGTACACTTAGTTGGTAGAGGTTTTGAGCGGTCTTGATAAACTCAATGATTAGACCTGGAGTTTCGTCCTTGGTTCTGAGAAATTTGGTCCAAGTGTAGCGCGAGAAGTCATCCACAATAACCAACACATATTTTCGCCCATTAATGGTCTGAGTTCGCATAGGTCCACACAGATCCATATGAATGAGTTCGAGAGGTTTGGAAGTTGAGGCTATGTGTTTGGTCCGGTGAGATGCCTTCCTTATCTTTCCCATTTCGCAAGCTGAGCAGAGATGCTCCTTGTGGTATCTGAACGAGGGAAGTCCCTTGACCAAGTTTTCTGATCGCAATTTGTTAAGGTCTTTGAAGTTGAGATGGGAAAGTCGCTGATGCCAGAGATCGTTCTGATGTAGGGAGGCTCGACAGATGAGGCACGTCGGTCGGACAGTTTTGAGATCAATGGAGTAGAGATTCGTTTTCCTATAGCCAGTGAGTAACTCTCTTCCATTGTTATCTGTGACACTACATTTGTTGGTCTCGAAGTTCACCTTGTAGCCTTTGTCACAGAAGCGTCCGATGCTGAATAAATTGTAGCTCAGGCCTTCGACGTAAGACACCCCTTTGATGGTCAGTCTGTCATGGATGAGATCACCCGTCCCTAGCATGGAAGAACATTGCCCGTTTCCGAAGTAGACCTTTCCGAGAAATCCTTCAGAAAAGTTGCTCAACAGCTCTTTGTTTCCAGTCATGTGTGAGGAGCAACCTGAATCTAAGTACCACACATGACGGACCTGCAAAAGAAATCAAGTAAGTTTAGGCACCCATTTATAGATGGGCCCTTCTTTGGTAGCAGGTTTAAATGTTAACTTGTTCATTGCTAGATATGTTTCCTTGCTAGGTTGTTGGATAATTGGTCTAAGAATCCAAGCGTGACGTTTTCCTATAAGATGCAGTTCGGATTTAGGAATCCAAATCTGTTTTTGATTTAATTTCTTGTTCGGCTTGGTCTTGGATGCAGTGTGATTCTTTATTTTCGATTTGTTAGAATGATTGGACGGCGTGGGTGATATGCTCTTAGAATGAGTGCTATTCGACGTGGGAGCATTTTTGTTGAAATGATTGACGTGAGGAAAAGAAAGTACAGCATTGTTTTCATGACAGAATTTTGAATTTAGGGCATGAAATAACGAAATACGTTCAGCGACATTACAAGAAGTCACTTTAGGAAATGCAAAAGATTTCGAAACATGAGAAGAATGGTTGGGGACTGGTCTCTTTTTCTTGTCAGGGGCTGTTGTCTTCTTTGCTGAGCCAGATCGAACCTTCTTCGCTTCCTTAGATATCATGCCTTTGTCTGTGGGTACATGTGATACAAAGTTAGTGTGAGATACAGGAATTTCCTTGGCAGATTGCTTGCATTTATTTGTAGAGGATTCTGGAACAGGACGGGAGGTGGAAGGTTTGTGAACATCAGGAAAGTTTTTAAGAGTATATATTTTGCTCAACAAAATAGTTTTCTCTTCTTCGTGAGCTTTCCTTTCTGATTCAAGAGAGGCTGTCAAGGCACCTATTTTCCAAATAATCTCAGGAATATAAATAAATGAATAAATAGGTTTAGCCTTTTCGTCAGAGCCTTCTTGAATTTCGGGTCCAAAATGGTGACATGTAATCATCAGAGAGAGGTATCTCTCTAGTTTTGTAGCTATTGCTGAGTACTGTGTAGTCACACGCGATTTGAGCCCATTCCTTATTCTTCCGTTTCTGTTCGTCAGACTCAGTCACCTCTCTTGAGCTTACGAAGGGCCTTAACTGTTCAATACTTAACCCAAACCGTTTAATATTGTACAGTGAGAGTACTTTATCTGTTTCAGGGTTTGTAGTCGGCTCATATCCTAACCCTTCACGGTGATCATAGAATTCTACATCTTTAGGTTGGCTAAGAAAGACGGTTCGTTCAGATTGACCTCTCTTGGTGATTATATCCTCTAACTCCTTGACTTTCTTGTAAAGACGAACACGTTCGTTCGTGATAAGTTCGTATTGAGATAATACATTATCTCGTTCCTCTTCACTGTCTTTCAAGCTTCTCCTTATATCACTAATTTGCTTTTCTTTGTCTTCTATAAGATCTTCTAAAGTCTTTGTTTTAGTTTCAGATAAGGTTAAAGATTCATTAAGAATAGCTATCTCTTCCTGTTGTTTGTTTAATAAGGCATAATTTTTGTTAAAATTTCTTTGGAGTTCTGAGTAATCTTTACGATGCATGGGGAGCTCGACTATCCTACGTTCTAGTTTAATGAAATCATCTAGGGATGGAGTGTATACCTCCAGGTCGGATGAAGAGACATCCGTCCTGTCTGATCCGAGGGCTGGCTCATCTTCGTCGGAGTCATCCTCAATGCTTTTCACCATGAAGGCCATTTCTTCTTCCTCCTTGTCAGATGTGTCCTCCAGCCATTCCTCTTTCTCAGCTACCAAGACAATCCCCGCCTCCTTGCGCTGTGAGAGCTGAAATTTTTTCTTGTAGTATTCAGTGTATTTCTTCTTAGGTCTGAAGCATTCAGAAGCAAAGTGACCCGGCTTGCCACAGTTGAAGCACTTCTTGACCACTTCAGATTTCTTAGTTTCAGTCTCATCAGGGGATCCGAACTTCTGTTTTCCACTTGAGGTTCGTTGTTTGTTGAAGGAGGAGGATGTTTTCTTGGCGCTCATCTTATTGACCGTTTCTGAGATTATGGCCAGTTTCTTTCTGATTGATTCGAGTTAGTCCTCAGATTCTTGGTCAGATTCGGCGTTGTCAGAGGTGTCAAATTGAACGACCTGCTTTCCTTTAGAAATTCTTGAACTCCTATTGCTTGACTTAGAAGTCACGAGTGCGATTGGTTCCATGTCAACATTGGTTTTCCCTTCGTTCTTGATTTCTTTGGCATATTGTGAGTACTATGAGAGATTATCGTGTAGGGAGTGAATGTCCATAGCGTCCAAATCTTTGTTCTGTTGCTTAACCAGAACTGCAATCCGTCCCCATTCAAGTTGAAGTGTGGAAAGGAACTTGATGTTGTGTTCGAAATTGGAGCATTGGATATTGATTTTTCTCATCTCGTTGATGATGGTCAGGAAACGAAGATAGACATCTCGAAGTTCATCCCCCTCCTTAGCTTTGAAGGAGTCATAGGCAGTGAGAATGCTGGACTTCTTAGACAAGTTGCTAACTTCCGTCCCAACCATCATCTTGCAGACTTCATCCCAAATTTCCTTTGCAGTGACCATTGCGTCAACTTGCTTGTAGACATCATTTGGTAGAGCTTGAAGTACATAGTGTCGGGCAAGCTTGTCTGCTCTGGCTCGTGCTCTCTCAGCATCGTTGTATCGACTAGGGTCCTTAGGAGTTCTCCTCTCTGGAATTGCAGGAACCGCATCGGGTTGAGCAGGAATGATGGTCCAAAATTGACTCCTTCAAAAATGGAGGAAAGCATGTCGTTCGCGAGGTCTACATCCTTGATTTCTATAAAGTTGATGAATCGTTGCTTCCATATGCCGTACTCTCCCCATCTTGGTAGTGGTGCACGGTTGTCAGATCCAATAGCAAGACCGTCCATGTTTATGTTTGGTAATGATCGTTAACGCGAGATATATCTGCGAAATGAAATGCTTTAATTTTGAATAAAATATAGTCAAGTTTGAATAATTTCTAGTGTTGAATCTAAGTAGGTAAATTCACTTAGTGAATTCTGTCGCAATATAAGAATTTGGTGAATTTAGTGTACTGCTCAAGTATGGAACGATTGGTGTTATGTGAGATTGAGGATTTTGTTCTACTCAATTTGAATGCTTGATCGATTCTAGTATGATAAGGACACAAACTCGGCGATTGGTCCTAAGTGTTGAGAATTGGGCAATTGAAATTGAGTTAAGATTTCAAGAATCGGGCGAAAGAGTTTTGAAAATGTGAGTTTCGATCGAAAGAGGGATTTCAAATTAGATTGAGCTAGTTTCGATCGAAAGGGATTTCGATTTTGATTTGAATAAATAGTTTCAATTGATAGAAATGAGAAGGTTTCGGGCGATCTTGGTCCAAATTGGCTTAATTTTGGACTTTCGCCGAGATATGAGTTGGGCGAAACTTAGCAAATCGATCGAAATTGGATACTGTAGCGTTTCGGGCGAAACTGATTTGGCTTTCGCCGAGAATTGTATCGATCGAAACTGTAAAATTAGGAACTGTAGCGTTTCGGGCGAAACGTATTTGGCTTTCTCCGAGAATTGTATCGATCGAAACTGTGAAATTGGTAGCTGTAGTGTTTCGAGCGAAACGAATTTGGCTTTCGCCGAGAATAGTATCGATCGAAACTGTGAAATTGGTGAGAGAGAACTCAAAATTCAAATCGATTGAAACTACTCACTATGGGTTTCGATCGAAACCTTCAAACTCAAAAGTACTGTTCTATCGATATTTATGAACAGTTCAGTAAAAAACCAGATTTTTTGATTCGTTTTTGCTCAAATCTTACTCAAACTTGACTGAAATCGACGTGAAAGAACATAAATATACTCAATAGCAGTTTCTAACGTTTTAGGGGTCAAAAATCATTGAAGACGAGTTAAAGACACCCAAAAACAGAGAAAATGTTGAAAATGAGTTTTCAAGCCAAAAACTTCTTCAAATCACGTCGGAATCGAGCAAAACTGGATTCAAATGGAAGATATTGATCCGCGTTAGGCTCTGATACCACTTGTTGGCCCTTTTTATTACCAAACAAGGATCAAAAGAAAGGTTTGAATGTGTAAAACGTGAAGAACACCTTGAGTGCATGTTAGTGAGTGTTTTTCTAAGGGAAAGTACAAGGTGGCTTACCTTTCTAATTCTTTTGATGAAACCCTAATTAGGGTAATTTGGGCTTTATATACCACAATTGTTTGGTATATTAAAGCCCAATACAAAACTATGACTTAATATCATAAGTCACCCCAAACTACTACAATCCTCCAAATAAACATATTAACCCAAGATTACATAAATTAAGGATGCTACAAAATATTCCTAACAGATCGTAACTTGGACATGATCTACGAAGTGAAATGTTAGATTTGAACAATTAGTCAAGTTTAAAAAAATATACTGTTATATATTTTTCTTCTATGTGTTAAGTTCTAGTGATGAAAGCCTTAATGTTTAAAATCGGTCGACTTTAATTCTATAACTTCAAATTCTGCGACTTTAATCGAAAATGCTGAAAATCATAAATGAAAGTTGGTTAGAGTCAGAGAGACAAAAAACCGAGCGAAATTTGATTTTCACTGTGCAAAAGCGATTGTACTGATTTTTTTGAGCTCGAATTTCGGGTGTTTTCCACTTTACCCAAAATTGAGGATCATGTAAGAATTCAGGCGATTTGTGGAGCTTGAAAGAAAGGAGGCACCGAATTCAGATGATTTATTTGAGCTTGAAATTCGGGAATGAAAATCAGGTAGAAATTCGGGTGATTTCAAACACTTGTTGCCGAAACTTTTCGCCGAGATTCAAAATTGGAGCTGCCTGAAATTAACATATTTAGACAAGTTTTCCTTTCCATTGAGAGACTTCGGGTGTAGGAGTCGAATTATGGGCACTGTTTGTTCATCCACCCGAAATTCCAGAGCTGTGGCAGAGACTCAAGTTCAGACAACTACTTTGGCAAAAGATTTACTCGAACTTGACTGAAATCGATGCAAAAGAACGAAAAACACTCATTGAAGATTTATCTAATCAAAAGACAGTAAAAGCGATTAAAAGCAACCCCAAAAAAATGAAAAATCGAATGGGTTTTGAGCAAATGTTCTTTCAAATCTCGTCGGAATCGAGTGAAACTGGATTCAAATCGTTAAGATCGATCCATGTTTGGCTCTGATACCATTTGCTGGTCCACTTGTTACCAAATAAGGATCAAAATTTTATTAGCAAGATTAAAGCGTATGAAGCACCTTTTAGTGTGTGTTTGTGTGTGTGTTTAATGAGAACGGCTTCTGAGAATTTTTTTGATAAACCCTAACAAGTGTAATTATGGGCTTTATATACCACAATTAATTGTTATATTAAACCCCAAGCATCAAACTTCTACAAATACAATCTGTCTCCCCAAACTACTACAACCCATTAATAACAAAATATAAACCCAAGATTTAACTAGTTAGAGGACACTATAATAAATTTCTAACAGTAGCATGTTGGGTACTGTAGCAAATCGGGCGATTTGTTCATTTACCCGATTCTGTACAGAAAAATGACGAAAAACAGATCCGATTTCTACATGAACTCACTCCAATCAACTGAAAAATGTATTAATCACTTCAAATCACTCGAAAACAACCTAATTAGCTCTTGAGCTTGTAAAATTATAAAATCAACTCAAAAACTCAAGAACAAGGCAGCAATTCGAACTAAAAAACCCAAAAATTTCAGAAATCTCACTCAAATCCAAACGTGTTTGCTCTGATACCACTTGTTGGTCCTAATTCAATCCAAACAATCTACAAAGAATGAATTTACCACGCTTTGGATGTGGATTTGAAGCTTGGTGCGTGGGGTGTGTTTGTGAACGAAGGTGAATCTGTCAAAATGCTTTTCTTACTATTCAACACACACGCACTCACACATACAACACACCAAACACACACCCTAATGAATTAGGGTTTGGGGGTATATATACCACATGAGTTGGTATATTATACCCCGAGTAACTAAGAATTAGAATATTACAAAACTAGCCCAAAGTTAATTAAATACAAACCAACTAAGATAAGCACAATGAAATTGAACACTATAAAATATTCCTAACAGTCCCCAAATATTTACAAGCAAAAAAAATTAAATAAATAAAACAGTCATATGATCGTTGAGTTAAAAAGCAATAAATGAACAATTTCTCTACATATAATAAAATATATGTAGGAAATTAAGAAAAACAAATTTTATAAACAACAGTTCGATTTTGATTTGAACCGAAATCGTTGTCCGTCTGTTGGTTTCTAATATTTTAAACCGAATGTAAGTCCACGCATATGCTGTAATTAGTTGAACGTAAAATGAAATTGAATTTGACATGTGAATAAGGACGAAGAAGCTTGAAATGCTCAATTTGCTACATATAATACAATATTATGATTCTCATACTAATAATATTAGATTGCTATAGTGATAAAAACTTACTAAATGAATTGGGGTTAAAAATAAAGTTATTAATAATTTATAAGCTAATGTAAGATAATAATAATAATGAAAAATTGTAATTTTAAATAATATTCTGGTGAAAAGATAAAATAAGAATAATTAAAATTAAAAAATTAATTAGTTTTGCACTAGTTTTAAAAAGTAAACTAGTTTTGCAATTCTAGTTTAAAACTTATCTATTTTTCCAATTCTATAGAAAGATTAGGTTTTCAATTTATTTTTCTTTTCAATTTGCGGTGTTGCTTGCTGCAGTGCAGGTGTGTGAGATCCAAAAGTGAGAGGTGACGTGAGGATTGAGGTCAGATAATAAACTATATAATAGTCTGGGCTGGGCTGTTCAGTTTATTAAGTATATATTTAAAACTATACAATAAACTATATGATAGTCTAAGCTGGACCATTCAGTTTATTAAGTACTGCCTAATTAATTTCGAGGATGTGCGTTTGGTTTCATGCAAGGTTCTGAAACCGGGTTTTCGAACGGACAATAAATTTTAGTGGTTTAAAGTTCAGTGGTTTAGCTGGTATAAAATCGGAATCAAACCGGAGTAAAACCGGTCTTAAATATAATAAAAATATATTTTATATATGAATCAATCAAATAATATGGAAAATATACATGTTTTTATGAACTTTTTTCAAACTATAATTATATAAATTAAGGGTTAAAATTAAATAAAAGTAATTGTGTTGGTTGTTATAAATTAATCGTATGTCAAGTATTAAATCTATGAGTTGGGGCCAAATTCGAATAAAATGAAATAGTGAGCTAAATTAGGGTGTTTGGTAGATTCGAACTTAAGCCCATTAAGTAAAATACCACAGCTTAACCACTAGAACAAACTAATTTATTGATTTTCCTATTTTGTATAACTTATTTAAATCTAAATTTATTTATTTATTTTTAAATTAAAAAAGACCGGATCAGGGGCCGGAACCAGAGGGTCCCATCCGGTCGTCAAAACTGTTACACCCTTGAGTGCCACGTCATCAGCTCGTTCATGGCCGAGCTATAGAAGTAGCGATGATGTGCAGGTCCAAGGTGCATGAGTTGGCGGGGAACAACACTTGGACGATTTAACCCAAGACGCATGGGCGGAGCCGGCGAGATAACGAGGGACTCGGCCGGAGCCGGCGAGGTCAGCCACGGTGGCCGGCCAGGTAGGCGGCCTGGCCGGGCCGCGCACCCACACTGGGCGCGGGGCTGTGCGCGCAGCGCGCGCGCGCACCATGGGCACATTGGACTAAGGGCGTGCGGGAACTTCTCGGCAGGACGTGCGAGAGTTGGCGCGCACGGGACTTAGGCAATGGGCAGGACTTCTCGGCAGGACTTGGCGACGGTGGGCGCGCAGCGCGCGCACGCGAGTGCGGCACGCGGGCAGGCCAGCGCGCACGATGGCACGCGCACATGCGAGCCGACGGGGACGATGAGGTTAGACGGCGGCAACGGCGGACGGCGGCGGCAGTCCGGCGGACGGTGGCGGCGGTGCACGGCGGTGCACGGCGGCGCCCGGCGGAGCAGGTGGTGCTCGGCGGCGGTGCGCGGCGGCGCACGGCGGCGGACGGCGACGGCGACGGCGGATGTCGGCGGCGGCGCCGGAGTGACGACGGCTGAGCTGGGATGCGAGGTCGGACCGGGCCCATGCGAGGCGGGCCAGGTTGGTGTGCGACGGAGCACGCGCGCGGCGGTGCGCGCGCGCGGGCCAGGCTGGCACGGGCGGGTGCGCGCGGCGCGACGGGGCTGGGGCGTGGACGAAGCGGGCGAGGCACGCTGAGTCCTAGAAGCTTCCAAGGAGTTTGAATTGGTCCCTAGATTTGGTAAAGATACTTTCCTTATTTTGGGGGAAGATACTTTCCATATTTAGGGAAATCTTGGAGGAAGATTTGGGAGATCTTTTAGGGATCTCTTCTACCAATTCAAAGGAGGCTAAGACTTATAAATAGAGCCTCATCGCCCAGCCAAAAGAGGACCACGAAATTGAGAGTCTTGAGAGGAGATTTTCGAGAGCACACCAAGTCACAACATCGAGTCTTTTGGGAAAGATTCGACGGGGTCGCGTTGAGGCGTTCACTAGCGAGTTAGGTTAGTGATTAAGATCCCGAAGGGACACTTAGGATAACCGTGTTAGTAGCTTCGTTTGGGTTAGCGAGGTGAGGCCGAGACTTGTTCGGTTCCACACGGGTTTGAGTTTTCCTATAGTGTACGTTTTGTTCGCCGAGGAATAAAACGGGCTAAGTCGAGGAGCGAACCTCGACGAGGTTCCTTAAATTTACGTTGTCTTATTCCGTTTCCGCTTTACAAGGCAGGGCGACGTATTGGGAGGCTGAACGTGTTCAAGGCGAAGTTCCGCGCGGCGGGATTTGATTGGGCGCGTGCCGGTTGTGAAGGCGCGTCTACGAGGATAGTTTCGAAAAAAATTGTCTAAGTACCGGATTCGCAACAAAGTTGGTATCAGAGCCATTATACGACATGGCTGAGGGAAGTCGATCGACGGCGGCTCGACTGACGGACCTGGAAAATAGGATGGGGTTGCAACAAACCATCCTAGAGAACCTACCCGACTTTGCGACGTGGGTAGCTGACGTTAACGCACTCAAGGCAGCAAGGGCAGCAGAGGAGGCGCGGATGGCAAGGATCGAGGCCGAGCATGCGGCGCTTCGAACCTTGGTGGCGGGTGCCTTGGCGGCCCCGGCCGCACCGACGGGTCGAAGATCCGCAAGGGAGCCGCGGATGTTCAACGGAGTGCGTGACGAGGGAGTTGCAAAACTTTCTCTACGAAATCGAGGCGTATTTCCAAGGCGCGGGAATACAAGAGGCGGACAAGGTAGATGTGGCGTTGAACTATCTCGAGGACGACGCGAAGCTGTGGTGGCGGACGAGGCTCACACAAGACGCGGAGCTCAATAGGCCAAGGCTTACGGCCTGGGCTGATTTGAGGCGTGAGTTGGAGGTCCAGTTTCTACCGGGGAACACATCGTGGGTGACGAGGGAGGCGCTGAAGAAACTCAAGCACACGGTCTCGGCGCGAGACTACGTGCGCGAGTTTGCCTCGCTCATGTTGGGCATCACCGATATGTCCGAGACGGACCGACTCTACACCTTTATTGGTGGACTCAAGCCATGGGCCCAAATGGAGCTAAATCGGCAGGGTGTCCAGGACCTTGCATCGGCTTACGCTGCGGCGGAGCGGCTTGTCGAGATCAGGCCGATCGAGCAGCAAGCCACGGCGACTGAGGCCGCGGCGACCACTTCCATGAAGACCAAGAAGGGGAAGGAGACCAAGAGGAAGAATGGAGTGGACAAGAAGGGAAAGGAGGTAGCGCCCACGGCGGAGGCGACGGAGTACCCCAAAGGTGGCGGGTGTTACGTCTGCGGCGTGGTGGGGCATCGAGCGAGGCAGTGTCCGAAGCGGACGCAGGCGGCGGCCGTGATAGTCGAGGACGGTTCGACTAAAGGGGAAATCACGAGGATGGCCCCACTTCGGATAACTACTCTTCGGTGTACACCTTCTAAGAACCTTTTGTTTGTGAAGTGCAGGGTCAACAAAATTGAGGTGTTCGGGCTTGTCGACACGGGCGCAACTCACACGTTCGTGGCAAGTCGGCTAATCGAGGATCTCAGACTTAGCATGCGCTCCCATGAGGCGGCGATTGAGACCTTTAATTCCCACGCAATCGAAGTGAGAGGCGTGGCGGCGGCGGTGCTTAGCCTTGGCGGTTGGCAAGGATGGGTCGACCTTACGGTGGTCGAGATGGGTGATTTCGACCTGATCTTGGGGCTAGACTTCTTGAGGGCAGCGAAGGTGGCGATAGATCCTTCGAGCCATCAAATCCTTATTGGAGACGGAGGTGAGCGAGTCGACAGCGTCGATGAGGACGTTGTGCGACAGCACTGGCACGAGAGAAGAAGGGACGGCAATGGGACGACGGTGTCGACGAGGACGCCGACTCTCTCCGTGGGGGGAGGATTGTTACACCCTTGAGTGCCACGTCATCAGCTCGTTCATGGCCGAGCTATAGAAGTAGCGATGATGTGCAGGTCCAAGGTGCATGAGTTGGCGGGGAACAACACTTGGACGATTTAACCCAAGACGCATGGGCGAAGCCGGCGAGATAACGAGGGACTCGGCCGGAGCCGGCGAGGTCAGCCACGGTGGCCGGCCAGGTAGGCGGCCTGGCCGGGCCGCGCACCCACACTGGGCGCGGGGCTGTGCGCGCAGCGCGCGCGCGCGCACCATGGGCACATTGGACTAAGGGCGTGCGGGAACTTCTCGGCAGGATGTGCTAGAGTTGGCGCGCACGGGACTTAGGCAATGGTCGGGACTTCTCGGCAGGACTTGGCGACGGTGGGCGCGCAGCGCGCGCACGCGAGTGCGGCACGCGGGCAGGCCAGCGCACACGATGGCACGCGCACATGCGAGCCGACGGGGACGATGAGGTTCGACGGCGGCAACGGCGGACGGCGGCGGCAGTCCGGCGGACGGTGGCGGCGGTGCATGGCGGTGCACGGCGGCGCCCGGCGGAGCAGGTGGTGCTCGGCGGTGGTGCGCGGCGGCGGACGGCGACGGCGGAGGTCGGCGGCGGCGCCAGAGTGACGACGGCTGAGCTGGGATGCGAGGTCGGACCGGGCCCATGCGAGGCGGGCCAGGTTGGTGTGCGACGGAGCACGCGCACGGCGGTGCGCGCGCGCGGGCCAGGCTGCGCACGGGCGGGTTCGCGCGGCGCGACGGGGCTGGGGCGTGGACGAAGCGGGCGAGGCACGCTGAGTCCTAGAAGCTTCCAAGGAGTTTGAATTGGTCCCTAGATTTGGTAAAGATACTTTCCTTATTTTGGGGGAAGATACTTTCCATATTTAGGGAAATCTTGGAGGAAGATTTGGGAGATCTTTTAGGGATCTCTTCTACCAATTCAAAGGAGGCTAAGACTTATAAATAGAGCCTCATCGCCCAGCCAAAAGAGGACCACGAAATTGAGAGTTTTGAGAGGAGATTTTCGAGAGCACACCAAGTCACAACATCGAGTCTTTTGGGAAAGATTCGACGGGGTCGCGTTGAGGCGTTCACTAGCGAGTTAGGTTAGTGATTAAGATCCCGAAGGGACACTTAGGATAACCGTGTTAGTAGCTTCGTTTGGGTTAGCGAGGTGAGGCCGAGACTTGTTCGGTTCCACACGGGTTTGAGTTTTCCTATAGTGTACGTTTTGTTCGCCGAGGAATAAAACGGGCTAAGTCGAGGAGCGAACCTCGGCGAGGTCCCTTAAATTTACGTTGTCTTGTTCCGTTTCCGCTTTACAAGGCAGGGCGACGTATTGGGAGGCTGAACGTGTTCAAGGCGAAGTTCCGCGCGGCGGGATTTGATTGGGCGCGTGCCGGTTGTGAAGGCGCGTCTACGAGGATAGTTTCGAAAAAAATTGTCTAAGTATCGGATTCGCAACAAAAACCATGGTTTCATGTCGATTATTGGTTGATTGAGGTTTGGGAGTTGTAGAGATCCATTATAAAACTCTTGCCCACAACAGCAAACGTCATTCCGAGCAAGTTCAATAAGCCCTCTAGAAAGAAGCGCTTTGATTTCAGCGGCGAAAATCCCATGTGCGGAAGAGGCCGTTGTACGCTCAGGCCCGACGACATAACTCGGGCGTGTCATGTCACCTCTCGGCCCCTTCAGCGCCTCAACATAGAACGGTAACAGTACGAACGAGCAAGTTTGATTTTATTTATTGTTTTGTCGGAAGGAAGCTGATTGATTTCAGTTTGTGGGGGGAGAAAAAAAAATCAAACTAAGGTAAAAGTTGAAAACTTTCTTAGGTTCCGGCCGTCTTACAATGTCGCACCGGGATTTGATGTACCAGTCGTACGGAGAGACCATAAAGGAGACGGCGGCGGCGGCGGCATCATTTTGCAGTGCATGAAGTGGGGGCTTATTCCGAGCTTCACCAAGAAATCTGAAAAGGCTGACCACTTTAAGATGGTAATGATTCAAATTTATTAATTGATTTAATTGTTCTTTCGTTTATTTATATTTGGGCGACTTTTTTCCGATTTTTAGGGTCTCTTTTTTACCGTTCCTGGACCAGGGCAGTTCCGTATTGTGAAATGTCTTGTCTCTTTTATTACTAACGGAGAGTATGCTGAAATGAAGATGATGTTTCTAGTCTATATTTGTCTCTGGGAATTTTGCTTTGGATCATTGAAAAACCTTTATACTTGATTTCCCCATCGAGAATATTCGTAGTTTCTCATATAGTGAATGATCGCTAGGATAATTTCTTTTCACGAAATACTACGCTTACTACTTTCAAGAATGTGATGTATGCATGTCATTCTCCGAGGAACTGAGCTGGAAACTTTAAGAAAAGATTATATGGTAACACACTGTTGTGTCAACAATGTTAGGGACAAGAATGTGGTGGATCCAACCATCCTTTTGTTGGATAGCACCTATGAAACTTTTGAAGAGACCATTACTATGCTTTACCTTTTGACGATGTTGTTTAAATCATTGTCTACGTTCTGTTGTCCAAAGTTTTAGTTGCACCCATCTTTGAAAAATCATCCTGACAATTGATTTCCATATGCAGTTTAACGCTCGATCAGAATTGGTGAGAGAGAAGCCTTCTTTTAGCCGACTTCTGCCAAAGAATAGGTGCCTTGTGTTTTTTGAGGGGTATGTACGGTCCTTTCTTATTATTGATAGGAAGCATTGACAATTTTTTAACAGCACTCCTTGTTGAGAATATCAACCTGAGAATCGTATTTCCTTTGTTCATGACTTGATAAAGCCTGATAATGTATTATCTACATAGTAGAATCCGTTGTTACACAAGTGAATTCACTTATTTCAAGTTTAAACGGATTAACGTGACGAGCTCAATGTTAAGCTAAGCCAATAATGTTTCTAAAGTAAGCTAAAGTCAGATAAACTCGTAAAGCATTAACTTTAAATGTCCTTCATTCACACCCATTTCAGGTTTTATGAATGGAAGAAAGATGGGTCGAAGAAGCAGCCTTACTACGTTCACTTTAAGGATGGGCGACCCCTAGTTTTTGCTGCTCTTTATGATCTTTGGAAAGATCCAGAAGGTGAAAACACATATTTGTTGAATTTAAGCAATTTATTTGATTTACTGCAAACAAATTATGATCAAACATTCGACTTAATGAATACTTTTTAAACATCTTTCTGTTCTGTTTCCCTTTTGTGTGTAGGAAAAACCCTCTATAGCTTCACTATTCTGACAACTTCACCGTCGTCGTCTCTCAAATGGCTTCATGGTTTGTGTTTCTACTCTTTGAAGGATACATAAAAACACTTGCCTTTGTTGCTAACTGTTTCTATTGAAACTTAAGAACAGTTTTCGTGATAACCCTTCATTAATTCATTCAAACAGATCGGATGCCTGTGATATTGGGTAGTGAAAAATCAATCGATGTGTGGCTGAACGTATCATCCGTGCCCAGTCTTGCTAGCGTTCTCAAACCATATGAAGAATCAGATTTGGTAAGTGTATTGTACAACTTTCTCCGCAACTCTTTTAACCGAGATTGTAATAAAATAAGGATATCACCTTTTCCTTTCTTTTCTTTTCTTTTTTTTTTTCCGAACGGGCGTGGTACCCTGTGACCCCTGCTATTGGCAAACTTTCTTTCGATGGTCCTGAGTGCGTTGAAAAGGTATTGCAAATACATATTTGAAACCGATATGTTTTTGTCTATGTAGAAAAGTGTGCTTATTTTGCTGCATACATTACAGGTTAAAACAGAGGAGGCATGTAATAAACAGATATTGCAGTTCTTCACAAAGAAAGGAGGTCAAGAGCTAAAACTTGATGAAACCACAGTTAAGGAAGAATCTGCCGATGTGAAAAACAAACCCCATATGAAGGTAGAAGCTTTTGAAGATGGAGATCACGATCGAGAAATAAACGTGAAAAATGAAACCGAAGAAAGCCATTCATCAGTTGAACCACACTCTAGCGTGAAGAATGAACCGAATCAGTCAAAGATGGTTCAAGAGCTCCATACTGATGATGATGCTTTGGTATGTCCTGATAAGGTTCATCATATTATCCCAGAAAAGCATGATTGTGGTTATGATCTTCACTCTGCAAAACGAGGAAAACATGATAGCAGCAGCGGGCCAATGAAAAAGAGGAGCAAAGGTACTGATAAAAAGCAGCCAACGCTGTTCTCTTACTATGGAAAAACGTAAAGTAGCCCTATCACCTTCTCATGTATTAGATCTATGTATGATGTTTGACAGTTAAGATGAGATTAGCCATAAGGGAGCGCAGGCCTGCAATTTTGTTACTTAGGCTGCGTTCACCTTTACACATTGGAAATCGTATGATGAAATTGTCTTTGGATTATTTATGGTAAGGGTTATCCAAATCAGTTGTTCACTTTGCAGTGTAGTTTCTGAGTTAACTTCAGTATTATTTATAATATTACAAAATTAACCTTTAATTCTACAATACATAGTTTACAAATATTTTTGTTTTTATTAATATCGAAAAGTATAACATATGCATATCAATTTAATCGTCATGAAACAAAGAATAAATTGGTGTTGTTTATTTAATTTTATCATATAAATCACATGAAATAACAATGATTTTATGATATGGTGGAATGAGGGTATTTAAGTCTTTTCGTAATTATAATAGTTGGATTAAATATCCTGCCTCATCCCACTGGACCAATTTTAACGGGCCTGTTGTATAATAATACCGGACCGATGTCTTGTCGCGGGCTTTAATAATTGTATTTTATTTGTACCGAACAGTAGGGGTGAGCAAAACCGGATATCCGGTTTTTCGGATATCCGAAATTCGGATATCCGAATTTTCGGATATCGAAAAATGGTATCCGTATCCGCTCCGGTTTTAATCGGATATCCGGAAATCGGATATCCGGTTTATTCGGATATTTACACCGGATATCCGCATCCGGTTTTTAAATTTATTTTTCTTATATTTTTTATTATTTTTTTTTGAAAATCATATTTTTTTTATTTCTTATCACATAAAAAAAATATATTTTTTAATATAAGAATTTCTAGACATATTAATTGAGACAATATGTGAATTTATGATTCAAAATTACATAATAAATAATAAACACAATACCACAAATTCACATTAATTTTTTAACTCGCGTCTCGATGTTTTTATGTTTTTTTTTTATCTCAATTCTCTAACAAAGTTTTTTGCAATAATAAAAATAATATAAATTTAAATATTCTACTTGATGATTTTTTTCCTTTTTTGGACCTTCATTTTTCTTTTTGGACTATTTTTTATTTTTTTTATTTTTTTAAATATAAAACCGGATACCGGATATCCGGATTTTAGACAAATCACTATCCGTATCCGATCCGGTTTAGTTTAAAATAAATCGGATCGGATATCCGATCCGGTTTTTAAAACCGGATATCCGTTTTTTCGGGTTTTGAAAACCGGATACCGGATCGGAATCCGGTTTCCGGATATTTTTGCTCACCCCTACCGAACAGTATAACATAGGATAACTTTACATTATCTTGCCTAATCCATAGAAGTAAACGGACCGATGTCTTGTCGCGGGGCGGGCTCTGAAATTTTAGGCCCGCCTGGAGGCGGGCCTGGGCGGGTAGGCCCGCGGCGGGTGCGGGCTTTGGCGGGGCGGGGCGGGCTTACCCGCGGGTAGCCCGCCAGAATATTTTTAAAATATATATATATTATTTATTGTATAATATTACAAATATATAATAATAATAGGTAATTAATAACATAAATAGATTAATATTAAAAAAGTTTATTAAATTAGATATATTTTCCTTCATTTTCTTATTTTTTTCCAATTTTTATATTATTTTTTTTCTATTTTTAATTATTTTTTTACTTTTTCCTATTTTTAATAATTTTTCTTATTTTATTTTTATTTTAATAACTGGCGGGCTAAGCCCGCCAGGCCCGCTACCCGCCTGCAGGCGGGGCGGGCCTTCATTTCCCAGGCCCGCCAGCAGGCGGGCTTACCCGCCCCCGGCCCGCCAGTGGCGGGCTTTTGGCGGGCTACGGGCCGGCCCGCCCCGCCGGCCCGTTTTGACAGTACTACCTTGTTGTATGGGATATCAGCTGCTTTCCAGACTCCAACTCGTTCGCAAACTCAAAATATTAATTCTTCTCTAACCATTAATCTCACGTTAAACTCAAAAGAATATCTTCAAAATATCGTCTCGAACTTTTATAATTATGTTAATACTCCCACATATTTTTAAACTTTGTAAATTAGACCACAATTAATTCGATTGCACCAGCATAGAAGTATAAAAAATCTAACCTTGAGAGTTAAGATCGTTTTGGAATTATATTTAGATATTGATGTTTTAATCAGGAATGTTCTTTCTAATCAAAACTAAAATTATTATCTTAGATTTCAAATTAAATTGTCTAAATTCGGTCAAGAACAGCCGCAAACAAACCTTAGAACAATTTAATTTGTCATATAATGTTAATGTGTATATATAAGAAAAAATGACATTCATATGTGAGATATTATTTAGAATTAAGGACGTGTTATCATGACGAGAAATATACTAAACATCTATACTATTATATAAATTGTCTAGGGTGGCTTAAACTGTCATTTGGTCTTTCAATTTCTTAGCAATTTAATCCCTCTATTTGTAATTTAATAAGTTAAACAATTTTCATATCACTTTTAATTTCTTGATTTATTGTACTTATGCCTCTAGACATTATTTTTCTTTTTATATATTTAAATTCTCCTTAAACACTAAAAATTATAAATTTCAAAATTTAAATTAATTTGAACATAATTATATTGTGAGCATACGCATAGAGTGTGCAGAAAAGTACTAGGTAAAATAAAAGGAAGCATGCTATGTATTTGTATTTACTAGAGGGATAAATGTTTAATATTATAATTAAGGGATGAGAGAGAATGGTCAATCGCATAATTTGAGTACAAACGCATATATACATTTTAAAGAGGAGAAAAAACAATAAATCCCATTTTGGGTTTGGTTTAGAGTATGTTTGGACTTATTTTACCTCATATTTGGGTTTCAGGATTCCATTAGAGATGATCTAATGTAGCAAAACTAGGGGTAAGCAAAAATATCTGAAAATCGGATTCCGATCAAAATCCGAAAAAACGGATATCCGATTTTAGAAAACGGATCGGATATTCGATCCGAGTTTTTTTAGAATTAACCGGATCGGGTACGGATAGTAGTATGTCTAAAAACCGGATATTCGGATTTTAAAAAATAATAAAAAATAAAAAATAGCCCAAAAAGAAAAATGAAGGTCCAAAAAGGAAAAAAAATCCTCAAAATAGAATATTAATATATATATATATATATATTGTTTTATTATTTTAAAAAACTTTGTTAGAAAATTGAAATAAAAAAAAACATAAAACATCAAGACGCAAGTTAAAAAGTAATATGAATTTGTGGTACTGTGTTTATTATTTATCATGTTATTTTGGATCATAAAAGTTCACATATTATGTGAAATTACTATGTGTAGAAATTCTTATATGAAAAAAAAATATATATTTTTTTATTTTGATAAGAAATAAATGATATTGAACAAAATAATAAAAAAACATAAGAAAAATAAATTTAAAACCGGATGTGGCAGCCCCGCCTTCCACCACTACTTTCTTAACTAGTCTAAGCGACTAATATCGTAACAATGAAATAGATCGTACGAAATTTCGGATAAATTTTTTCCTTTCATAAAACGGAATCGTAACAGTTCCTACAAAATCATCGTGGGTCCTATTTACATAGGAAAGCGCGCATGCGGGTCAAAATAAATCTATCTACTGGGCCTCCACCAGGTCGCATCCATGCACACACTTCCACCTCAAAAGCCCCCGGAAGCTTCAAAAGTTGGCCTCGCCGTGAAAATGATCACGTACTGTGATCGCGGGGTCCTACAACACATAAAAACGTGGAATGAGCTTAAAAGCTCAGTAAGTGAAAATCATGCATGCAATGCACGTGACCTAAATAGCGATGGCATTCGCGCCAATGCTACCTCATGACCTTCTCATTCTTTTCCTTTCTTATTGGGCCCTCGGCTTTCAATCTTACTATGCACCATATAGAGCTCAAACCCCTAAGGGTATAAGTGGCAGTACACACACTGGGAGGCTAAACTCGAGTACTCCATCTGTGCGTAACCCTATGGTGCCTTACAATCCCAATGTGATCCATACTGAGAGGCTACTAGTGCCTTTCAATCCCAATGTGATCCACACTTAGAGGCTACTAGTGCCTTTCAATCCCAATGCAGTCCCATTGAGAGGCTAACCCGGGCACACAAATTTCGTTTAACCCTAAGGCGCCTTTCCATCCCAATGCGGTCTGACACGCGGGCGCTTCTCACTGGTAGCTTACTACGAGGTCGCCAACACTCGAGGTTCCCTCGTTGCCGCTCATACCCTCGAGTCGCATCCTCCAGGTTGCATCTCCCGCTACGGGGTATTCCCCCTACCTTTCGTGAGTCAGGTAATTCGGCTTCGTGAATCGCCGTGGTAGCATAGAAGAGCCGTGACTCATCATTGAGTCGACACAAATGCCTATATCGGCAAATATACTTGGCTCTCAAGCGATCTTATACTCATGCACGCTATTTCCCTGACTCTCATACTAGTCGTGCGTGCATATGCTCATGCCATGAATCATGTAAACATGCATGCAATATTCATAGAATAATTTACATCACATAAAAATCACGTAAATTTACGTCACATAGACATGTCACATAAAATCATAAAAACACATAACACATAATTTCATACACACAAAAATTATGTGTTGTAGTTGCGATTTCCACTTACCTGGTATCCTTAGCTATTAGCTTATCGGTAAATCGCTAATCTTCAAATCCTAAATATAGGAACATATAAAATTAGGGTTTGTTAGTCTAGTTATAATTTCCCGAAATTGGCTTAATTTGAAAACCCTAGTTTCGACTTTTATGGGTTTTGAAACCCTAAATTTTCGAGGTTAACATCAACATAGATTTTTGACATAATACAAATAAAGATGTCGATATAGTATATAATATAGATTTCCACACAGTAATGCCAAGATTTCGAGCTATATCATAACTAAATTTCGACATGAGATAAATGTCGAGTTGTGTCTTAAATGTTATATATAAAGATTTCGAGCAATACCTAGATCTTGATAAAAATAAATCTCGACATGTATTTATAATGAATCTCGACATTGACATGGATTTCGAGGTTCAAGCTAATTATTACACAAACTTCAACATGTATTTTAGCAAATAAATTTCGACAGTCTTTGCATGGATTTCGATGTCATGGATCTCGAGCTACTTTTTGAGTTAAATGTCGATATGTTAGAGACAAATCTTGATATAGACTATAGAATTTCGAGCCCTATTTTAATAATATATAACATTTCGACCTAATACACCTAAGGATATCGATATGTATGTCACATTATAAAGGGAAATCTCGAGATTGTTTCGACATTTTACTTATTTCAATATTCTTCAACTCGACATTTCAGAGTTTCGTGATCCTATCAACGTTAGAAATTCACACGGAAATTCATTCTACCGAAAGCTTCAATCCTTCAAATATTGATACGTAACTCTTAAAACTATTCTCCCCAAAATTCTCAGATCCTAAGATTTCTTCTACTTAATAATCGTTACTCTATCCCAAGCTTACTCTACCTCATGATTACGGACCCTAGAGCACTCCATACTTACCAAAAATATAGCTTAATCTAAATTAACACCCTAATATACATTTACATTCGAAATTAGGGTTTTCACCCTCTTTCTTACACTTGAATATCTCGGTATCCTTAATTGTTAGGGTTAGAATATCTAGAAAAACTTAAGTAATGAAATTTACCAAGGTCTTAAGTAATATTCTTACTTACCAAACATGAATTGTAGTATACTTGGAAAATTCTTTCGTTTGAGCTTCTCTCGGCCTTTCTTCTTTCTTTGTTAGTTCTCAAGGATTTCCTTATTTTCTAAGATCGTATTTCAGCTTTTATCTATTGTATCTTGATTCTTTAATTTATTTGATAAGTATTACACTTAGAAAATTGTGCTTGAGTTTGACTACTAGGTGACTAAGCAATTTATTTTTACTTCTTAGGTTAAGGAAGCCTTACGTGTCATTTACTTATTCATTATATTATATATGTAAGTCATGATTAGTCAAGGTATGTGTATCGATTGAATTTTCATGTCTCATGTAGCAATCCATCAATTGTTAATTCTATTTATTAGTTCTATCGAAATCTAACTGCTTGACATTATGTAATATATCGAGATTCTCCCTAGTTCTTTCGACACCTACACATATCGACATCTAGGTCATTTAATTCGAGATTTCAAGATTTCGGAATTCAAAGCTCTCGATATCTATTGTTTCAAAATTACTCCCTTTATTTCTTATGAAACCCTAATGTTTAACAAGGTCCTCTAGTCTAGTTTCGATTCCTACCCATGTAAATGTTAATTACTTTCCTAAGTTAGAATCCTTCCTAGCACGTAATTTTAAATTTATTATTTAAGTCATATTAGTAACACATATAAGAATTTTAAGTCACACATCATGAAATAATATAGGCACATAAGTTACTTAAAGGCATGAGAATACAAAGGCATCGTATCATCGAAAATACTACTTAATCCAATAGAAGTCTTAATGTTACTTTCATCGCTAATTAAATTGTAAATCCCGTAATTATATTTTACGGGTATTACATCCTCCCCCCCTTAAAAGAATTTCGCCCCCGAAATTCCGTCAGCTGGAATAATTCAGGGTGACAATTGGTAGGGAGTTGATTTGGCTTGGTTGGGTGATAGAAATTCACCCTGGGAAGTTATCAAGGAATCTCGAAAATTTTCGAGGATCGAAAAGAATAGAATCCTGGTGATGTAAACATGAAGATTGTTTCAGTTAGTGGAATTCGTATTTCTTCAAAGAGTTACCAAGAATTCCGAAAATTCTAACTTAGGCAAAGATTGAAAGTCATTAGTGTCCATCACGCTTCCACTGTGCAACTATGATATCGAAAGAATATGTCATTAGTGCCAGCAGGGCCAGTTAGTCATTAGTGGACCTTGGACCTTGGACCTTGGACCTTAGACCTTGGACCTGGGACCTAGGTCCAGGAACCTTGTATCCTTTCCCTTCTTCCGCTTTGTTGCTCTGTACTATTTGGTCCTTCCTCTCGGCCTTCCTTTGCTTTGTGTGTGTGCAGGCTGCAGGTGAGCTTTGGACCACGATGTTGCTCGTTTTCCCTGCTTGCGTCGCTCCCTGCAGGTGTGCGGTGACTAACTGGCCCTGGCGACGCCCCCATCTGGCTTGCGGCATGGAAAGCAGGTGGTGCCATGAGTACGCTTTCTTTGACCAGATCTGCGGATGCCTTTTCCCGCCAGAAGCATTTCCATCGTGACTCTGTCTTCTGTTTGTGCGTCTTGCACTTGTTGGCACTTTGCTGGGTAGCCCTGCTGGCACTACACCTGGTGCCAGGAACCGGTTGACTGTTGTGGTTTTTGACACCTACTTTGCCTTTGCTTTTGGTTTTTGTGTTTCTCTCTCGGGGCTTAGGTCTTGTTTGGACCTTGTAGGTTGTCTGGGTTACCTGGTCTATGGTGTTGTCTGGTCTGTCGTACATTACCGTTTGATGCGGCATGAGCGATATCATGCCCGCTGCTCTGTACCCCTGTTTTTCATATTTAGTTACCAATTTCCAAAAAAAAAAGAATATGTTCCCTCATGATGATCAAAGGATTGGGGCATAGGATTATACCCCGGTATTATTGGATCTTAGGTTTTAGGAATTCAGGTAGATTCCTATTTCGAAAGCCTATACTACGATCACGATTCAGGTCGACACTTGAACTTGTATCAACCAAATCGGCTAAAAGAAATCCTAAGTCTTACCTCATAAGTGGGAGATATCAAAGAAAGTGTGAAACCTATGTCCACTAAATTGCACGTTGAGGTTTAATTGGTTAGAAGAATACCTCCCATCTCGGACTGATTGTTTTCGGCTTCTTCCGCTGTAAGCATGTATACCCGAGCAGGGGCCATCAGCGGCTTAGCCTGGTTTGCTCCCTGACTTCCAGATGCATTCTCTGGGCACACTACGGAGTAGTGGCCTGCCTTGCCACATTTAAAGCAGGTGGAGTTTTGGGAGAAACAGACGCCAAGATGACGTCGTGCACATTTTGGGCATACGGGTGCATTTGGTTGGGGTCTCCTCTGATTCGGATTTGTCTGTTGAGGTGGTCCGGGTCGATTTTGAAAGTTGGGTTTCACATTTTTAGGAACGAACGGTTTCTTCAGGTTGTTTCTGTCCTCTTTAGGTCCTTGTTCGAACTTCCTTTTAATTTCCTGGGCTCGTACAATTCTGATTTCGGCTTGTTCAGCCATCAGAGCTCGTTCCGCCATCTGGGCATACGTAACTCCTTGGAATCCAGCCATGCCAACATCACGATAGAGTTCTGGCTTCAAGCCCTCCATAAATCGTTCGATTTTCAGCGAGTCGGTGCTCACCATGTGGGTAGCGAATCGGGAAAGTTGTTCGAATTTCCTAATATACTCCGCCACCGTCATTGTTCCTTGGCGGAGATTGATGAACTCGTTCATCCTTTGAGCACGGACGGGAGTAGTGAAATACTTATTCCGGAAAAGTTCTTCGAAACGCACCCAGGTCATTGTCAAGGGATCTTCGAGAGTTAGTACGGTATCCCACCAATGGCCAGCGCTTCCCCTTAATAGGTAGCTAGCGCACAAGACCTTTTCTGTTTCAGGGGTACGACTATGTTGGAACATAGTTTCTAGGGTTCGGAGCCAATACTCAGCCGAGATTGGGTCAAGAGCATCTTCGAAGGTTGGGGGGTTAAGTTTGCGAAATCTCTCCCCGACCATTTCGATCCTGTCAGCCTGAGAGGATCCGTTGCTTGATTGCCCACCAGCGTTTTGTTGCTGGATCAGTTGCTGAATTTGGGCAGATTGTTGGCGGACTAATTCCGCGAGTTGGAGGATAGTCGCATCCCGACTATCAGTAGGGGTTGCGGGTTCCTTACTTTTATCTGCACCCGCACTATTTTCATTTCTTGTTCTACCCATCGTTCTTCTATCCTAACGTTCCTAAGATCAATAAATCATGTACTACCAGAAATTCATAAAAACATAAAACTTACAGGCAAGGCCGCTTCCGTGCTTTTGAGTGTGTGTACATGGACAGTCTGCAGAACCTATATCCTAAGCTCTGATACCACCTGTGGCAGCCCCGCCTTCCACCACTACTTTTTTTTTTTTTTTGGGAAACGTTCACTAAAATAAAAAGAAACAGGAGTACAAGGGTAGCGTACATGATATCGCTCAGGACGCAACAAGCGGTAGCAATCTACCAACCAGACAGCACGTCAACAAAAACCGAAACAGCCCAAACACCTACAAGGTCCCAACAAGACCCAAGCCAAACGAAAGAAACAGACAGTAGAGGCTAAGGTAGGTGTTAAATCCATCACCAATCCACAGGATCCTGGCACCAAACGAAGTGCCAGCAGGGCTCCCGGGCGACGTGCAAGCAAGCCGCAAGCGCAGCAGGGGATAAAATCACAGAGGAAATTATCAAGCGGAAGGGGGTACACGCAGCGTGTGCGTCCGCAAGTCTGGCCGGGGAAGGGCGTAATAATGCCCAACTCCTGTTTCTTTCCGCGCAAAGGAATCAACCTCCAAGAGACGGCCGACAGCAGCACATGCACCCCGAGGTCCTAGAAAACAGCCGAAACAGGAGCGTCGATGAGGACACATGAACTCAGTCCAGCCACCAAGGAGGGCCAGCCCAGCCCGCGAACCCAACATCCACCCAAGGCAGAGCAACCTGAAAACCACAAATGAAGGCGGGAAAGCAAGAAGGTGGAGCGAGAGAAAGAGGGGAGAAGAGAGAGAAAGCAAGAGCAAGAGGGAGAGAGAGCGAGGGAGACTCCCTAGTCAGTCCATGCGATATGCCAAAGTCGGCGCATGGCACAAGCTTCGAGATGGTATTTTTGGGCAAGATTGGATAAGCGAGTACTTAATAGAGCCTCTATCTCAGTAACAATCCGTTCAGGTGGCCTGCGAGTCCCCTCGCGCCATCTTCTGTTCCGTTCAGCCCATAGGTGGTAGACGATCGAGGCGAGGGCATGTCGTGGTCCCAGTGTGGCAAGATGCTTCCCACGCCAACGCCTAGCCGCCCAATGTATTCCTTCGACCCAGTCCCTGTATGGCCAACCAAAGTGCAAATGGTTACGAAGTAATTGGAAACAGCGCCTAGAATAATTGCACTCAAAGAAAAGATGTCGTGTAGTTTCCACAATGTCCGAATCACAGAGAATGCAACTAGAACTCCCTGCCGCTGACGCAATCCACGGCTTATCTCTGGTCGCCAGTTTGTCCCGAATCGCAAGCCATAGCATGAATTCATGGCGGGGGATGACTAGCGGGCCACCAAACAAGTTGGACCAGGTAACAATGGGTTCCTTTCGTCGAAGGCTTTCCCTAGCAGAGTGGGTAGAGAAGCGACCGTTCAAAGAGGCAGTCCATCTATAAGCATCCCGTTCTCTCGGATTGGTGGGAGGGAGAAGTGGTGCGATCTCAAGGTATTCCGTCGAAGTTTGGGTTGGCCAGCACCATCCCCTCTCGTTGATCACCTCGCTGAGCTTGGAGTCAATAGGGAGGCCCATGATCATGGGTCCGCGGGGGTAGCGCTCCACCAGGGGTCCCTCAAGCAACCATGGATCAGTCCAGAGGAATGTGTTAGCCCCATCACCAATGCGGAACTGTATAAGACCACGAAATTCAGTACGAAGTTTCAGAAGTTTCCTCCAGCTCCACGAGGTTCGCGTCCCGGGTCGGATGGACCATAAGGTATTGTTGTGTAGTCTGGTTTGTCGAATCCAAGTGGCCCAAATCGAAGTTGAATCGTCCGTAAGAATCGTCCATAGAAGTCGCATGAGGAGCGCCTTGTTGTCGATCTCGAGGGAGCGTAGCCCGAGCCCGCCTTCTTCTCTAGGTAAGCAGATATCGGCCCATGCAACTTTAGCACTGGTACCCCTCCACAAAAAGGATCTCAGGCGCGTTTCAATGTTCCGTATGACGCCCTTGGGCAGAAGAAACACGCCGGCCCAGTAGGTGTGCAGTCCAAGGAGGATAGACTTAATAAGTTGGACTCGTCCAGCATAAGATAGAGATAAGTTAGTCCATGATCCCAGTCGTTTTTCCACACTTGTAATAAGGGGGGCACAATCAGCGATAGTAAGTCTTGATGTGATTAGGGGAACGCCGAGATAACGAATGGGGAGAGATCCCTGTGGAAAACCCATGATGTCTTGGATAGCGCCTTTCAAACGGTCGGCTCTCTTAGAGATGAATATTTCACTCTTGTTATCATTGGCCCTTAGGCCAGAAAGTGATGCGAAGAGATCCAGGCTGTTCTTAAAGATACCAATAGAAACGACGTCCGCATGCGAGAAGAGGAGGAGGTCATCCGCAAACGTGAGCATGAAAAGCGATGTCGTCTCACACTTCCAGTGGTATTGGAAGTTATCATTATGGCTGATCCCGTCCTTGATGATTCCATGTAGGACCTCCATTACCAAGGTGAACAGATATGGTGAAACCGGATCGCCTTGCCTCAAACCCCGACGACCTTTGAAGTACCCCTCCGGTGTACCATTGATGTTGAGCGAGAAGGACGGGGTGGTCAGACAGGCACGAATCCATCCCACAAATACCCTATGGAAGTTGAGCGCAGTAAGTGTCGCCAGGATGAAGTCCCATTCCACCATGTCGTAGGCTTTCGCGAGGTCGACTTTAATAGACACTCGTTTAGGCAGGCCCATACTATTGTACCCATGACATATCTCTTGCGCTAAAAGAATATTATCCGTGATGCGGCGGCCAGGGATGAAGGCCGTTTGGGTATGATGCACAAGATTCCCCAGACTGCCCCGTAAACGGTTGGCGATGATCTTGGAAATAATTTTGTAGAGGACGTTGCAACAAGATATTGGCCTGAAGTCCTTTGCCATCCGTGGATTTGCATTCTTGGGAATGAGAGTGATAAGCGTAGAATTCAGCTCACCAAGGAGTAAGCCCGTTCGGAAGAATTCCTTGATCGCATGGGTAATGTCCGGCCCAGTTGTGTCCCACGTGTCTTTGAAGAAAGCCGCTGAGAAGCCGTCAGGCCCGGGTGATTTGTTGTCCCCGATAGAGAAAAGTGCCTTTTTAATCTCCTCATCCGTGACCGGTTGAATCATCGCCTCAGCCTCCGTAGCTCCCAATTTCCGTGATAAGTAAGGAGAAATAGTGTCGGCATGCAAGCAGGAGGTCCGAATAGATTGTCCAAGGATGTCGGTGTAGTACCGAATGAGTTCAGCTCTAACTTGGTCGGTCCCCTCGAAAGTATCCCCCACTTCGTTCTCAAGAGCATAAATCCGATTACTTGCTCTACGCGTGGCTACCTTCTTGAAGAAAAAGGAGGTGCATTGGTCCCCATCCTTAAGCCAAGCCACCTTAGCGCGTTGTGCTAACGCCGAATGTTCCATGTCCACCGCTCTCGCATAAGTAAACCGACATCGCTTCTCAAGGGCCCATAATTGCGTCACCATAGGGTACTGAGTGGTAAGTTCCTGAACGCTCTCCAGAAAGCCCCGAGCCTCGACAACGTTGCGGTTGAGTTCGCCCTTGTCACGGCGGAGGCGTTTCAGCTGCTGTTTAAGATACTTAAGTCTCGTGACGACGGAGAACATAGCATATCCACTAACATCTCGGGTCCAGACAGATTTTACTAACGGGAGAAAGCGAGGATCCCTGATCAAGAAGTTATCGAACCGAAAAGCTTTATTTGTACTCCGCGGCTGAGATGTGTCCTCCAAAATCAGGGGTGAGTGGTCCGAGGTGGAGGGTAGTCCACACCTATAGGCTAAGTCCCCGAATCGAGCAAACCACGCCGGGTTACCAACCATCCTATCGAGGCACCTCCAAACGCCCGCCGTGCTACTTTGATGATTGTACCACGTGAATGTAGATCCAAGGCGAGGAAGCCCAATCAGATCCGAAGCAGTGAAGCAATCTGCCATCTCGCGGCAGCCTCCCCCTGGTGTACCTCCTCTAGCCTCCGAATTATCAAGAATCGCGTTGAAGTCCCCCATAACCACCCACGGGCTGTTTTCCCGCGTGCCAGAGATAGCCGAGATATTCGACCAGAGATCTCGTCTGTCGGTACGCTGATTATGTCCGTATACGACTGTGATAAAGATGTCCAGCCTTTCCTCAAGGATGTGAGCCTTACAGTGGATAGCCTGTGATGTAGCTTCCTCAATAGTGACAGTCACGACACTAGAATCCCATCCAATCCAAATGCGGGCCGCAGGTCCATTTTCATAATCATAGAACCAATCCCAAGATCTAATAGAGTTAGCAACGGCAGTTGCATTTTGTTCAGAAACCCTAGTCTCAACCAACCCAATCATTTTCAGCCTATACTTCGTGATTAACTCCCCTACCGCCCATCTGTGGTCTAGCCGGTTTAGACCACGTGTATTCCATACGGCGACTGGTATCATGGAACACCGTGGGTCAGGGCTGCTGTAGGACCCTCAGAAGTAATGTTATCCCATTCCAATTCGGCAAGCACCGTGAAAGGGTTGTGGTTTTCAGGTGTTGGCACTCTAGCGGGTCTCGTGCTTGTCGAGCCTCCATCATTAGGTCTTCGTGGGCTCCTCATGTGGTGTTCGGTGGGTTGGCTGCCCCGGGCATTGTTCACCCCATCATTAGGCGTATTGGAGGCCTCCTCAATCACAGCTTTGCCCTTTTCCATGCTCGTAGCACGACGCCATTTACTTCGCGCCTGTGCCTGCCGTTAGTAGGTGTTTGTGTCGGTATAGGACCTTGTGTATTCGCACGTGAGGCTTGTGGCATTGGCTGCCCATTCGGCCTTGTGCTATTACGCGGGCTGACATGCGACGTTGTCAGCGTTGATGGTGTGGGTTGGGTCTTAGGGCACGCCTTATCACCATGATTCCAAGAGGTGCATATCGAGCATTTCTTGGGACGCCATTCATATTCAACCTGAATAGGCACTATGATAGGTTCTTCTCCGTCCTTGTTAGGGATTCTGACCTTAAATTGCTCGGTAAACGGTTCCTCCAGGGATTTTTCAATGCATATCCTTGCGTATTCAAGACGTTCGGCCGTAGCTGTCATGGCATCAGCAAAGAGTGGCTTGCCTAGGACACTTGCTACTATTCCCAGCCCCTCTTGGGTCCACAATTCCGTAGGAACATTGCGAAGGCGAATCCATAACGGGGCAGTCAAGTGTTGTTTCTTTTCGAAGGACATACCGCTCCGCCACATTTCCAAAGATAGGGGCTGCCCCTGCATGAGCCATGGGCCCCCTTCCAAAGCCGCAGAGGCGCCTTCGGCCGTCGCGAATCTAAACTTGAAGAAACCATTTATCGCAGCTCGAACCTCGACTAGATCCTTCCATATCGATCGAGCAAAATGTTCAACGTGGGGGAAGTACGGCCTTTTCCCCAGAAAGTAACCGACAAGTGTGTGATTCCATCGGGCCATCCCTTTCTGGATCACCTCCAAAGGCGGGCAAGCCGCAGCCTCGCCGTTGATCACCGTGGGAGCTGTGTAGGCTAAATCAAGGCGTTTCAGGGGGCTAGGTCGTAGTTGGTTACGGGGGGTATCGCTACCCCGGATAACGGCAGCAAAGGTTGGATGGTGGGGCCGTTCCGTAGCCACAATGGGTGGTCGTCGTCCATCTGTTGAACTCTTATGCCCGATAGCAGCATTGCTGTGGGTGGAACTCCGAGAAACCCTAGATGGGCTGTCCATAGTTGGTGTCGTCTCAGCCACAGTCGTAGTTGGGATCTCTCCGCTGGCTGTATTTTCGATGATCGGCCCCAAGCCTAAGGCCGGTGGTGACGTAGCTCGGCTTGTGGGGAAACGGCGATCCGAGGATTGAAGCAGCGGCTGTTCGTCGTCCGAGGCGTCAGCTAGCTCCATGATCTGCGTCTGTCGATCAACTGGGGTGGAATCCAAGATCGGCCCTGAGCCCGAGATCACACGGCGCTCGGGGAAACAGCGATCAAATGATTGTATGTTATACTGTTCAGCATCAGAAGCGTCAGAGGCGTCTTCTACGATAGGGGCCAATTCATTCGGGGACGTCGACACTCCCATACCCGCCTCCGATCGGGGCCCAGTGCTGTGATCCCCATGCCCATTCGGGCTAGTGTCAGCAGCCGGCGAAACCCTACCACTGTTAACATAAGAGGCGTGGAGGGCCGGCACACCATCGTTAGGATCAGCTTCGTCGTTGCAGTAGGCACTGCGTGGTGGTGGCGTGCCCCTACGAATCAAGCCACGTGAATCGTGACGCGGATCGCGAAGAGGGACAATGGTGGAGGTGAATCGACGTTGGCGTCTCTGTGGGAGCCACGACGTCTGAGGTGCGTGAAGCCATGACGCAGGTCGAGATCCAGTGAGCGCCGCCGTTCTTGGAGTTTCTGATCGGGTGTGGGGGGAGACGCTTGCCGGCGGTGGCTGGGTCATTATCGGGGGCTGGGTTCTGGTTTGAGGACCATTAACGCGTCCCAAGCAAGCTTCAAAAGCAGCAACATCAAATCTGTTATCGAACTCAGCAATGGTACGCCGTAGAAAATCGTAATCCGGTATCAATCCAAGGCAGTCTGGGTTAATCTCGGACTCATCCATGGCAGCGAACGTGGGGAAGAGATAGGGAGAAGATGAAAGGTCACACGAAGAAGAAGAAAGGTTGGCGGCGGTGAAATCCTAAAACCCTTCCATCGCCGTCTGAGCCCGGCGAGGGAGGGTGGGTGGTGGAGCTCCGGCGACTATCAAGGTGGCAGAGAGGTGGTCGGCGGTGGTTTGAGCCTTGAACGGTGGTGGGAGATGACGTGATATTTAGGGTTTCGGTTACTGTGTGAAATTCGCACACAGTCGTGGTGTAAATTCAAAATCGCGTTCTCTTTTCAACCTCGGAGATGGGTTGTTGATGGATTTAAGATCAACTCTATATTGGGGTTTACAATCGGATAGCGAGGATTTATCTCCTTCACATTGACATTTGACAGTATATATGTTTTCTGGGTGAGCAACATGCTGTCGAAATGTTCAAGAGCACTTGAAAAAATAATGCCATGGATCGGCGTGCCCTAAAGTAGTTGGAAAAATTTTAGTTAATCCCATAAAAATCTATCACTAACATGATCTTAGAAACCAAACAACAAAACTAATGAGCAAAAATCATACTTACATTAGAATCAACGAATATGAGATTCCTTATAGACTTTTTATCATGTCTCGAATTTCTATCCGTTCCTTGCCTCGAAGCAATTACCTTTATCGTAGCGGGTCGATTCTCGTTGGTCAGGGACTTAATGGGAACGATTAGGTCGCTATTCTCCATGGACTCCCTAGATGAACCAAAAAGGAATTAGAAAGGTCTTTTTACTAGCACACGTGAGAGTTGATAAGAGCACTTCTATATGAGTTTATATATGAGTCTGTGTTGTAAATAAATATCTAATATAAAGATAAGAAGTGTATAGAAACCGTTCAAGTAGCGTAGCGTAGCTCAGCTCACCTCAAGCGTTTTCTTTTCTGTATGAAGATTTCAAATAAAGGATATTAATTGTAGGCAAATCTACAACTAAATCCCATTCCCCAAACTATCTATCAACTAACTCCCTCCTTCCTATTTATATCATCAAACTCCCCATTTCAAACTTTTATATCACATAACTACCTAATACCAACATATTGCACAATTTTAGCCTTATAAGACAACAATATTACCAAAAAACCTGTCAACACCCACGGACCCCTTACCCAAACTTGTAGTACCAATATACGTATGTTTGTAGTACCAATGTATAGATGTTCGTGGTATCATCCCGTGAGCCCATGTATGATTTTTGCCCCTCTACTAATTTCCACACCATTCTCTTTCCTTACCCAAACTTGCAGTACCAATATACGTATGTTTGTAGTACGAATGTATGGATGTTCTTGGTACCATTCCGTGAGCTAGTGTAGTACCATACGTAGGTTACTTGTAGTATCCTTTCCGTACCATGTGCTTAACTATCGCAACTCCTACCTAAATTGTAGTACCAATATACATATATTTTGAAGTACCAACATACAGGTGTTCGTGGTACCGTATCGTAAGCTAGTGTGGTACCATGAGTAAGTTACTTGTAGTTCCATTATGGTAACAGTCACGGACAATAATTCAGGGCGTCGAAAAATTCCTTACCGAAACTTGAAGTACCAATATACGTATGGTTGTAGTACCAATGTATAGATGTTTGTGGTACCATACCATGAGCTAGTGTGGTACCATATGTATGTTACTTGTGGTATCTTTTTTCCGTACCATGTGTTCACCACAAGTAGCCTACGTATGGTACTACACTAGCTCACGGTATGGTACCACGAACATCTATACACTGGTACAACAAACATAGGTATATTGGTATTTCAAGTTTGGGTAAGGAATTTTTTGACGCCATCTGAATTATTTTTGGTGCGGGACTGTTACCATAGATATTTGTACTACAAGTAACCTACTCATGGTACCACACTAGCTTACGATACGGTACCGCGAACATCTGTATATTGGTACTACAAATATATGTATATTGGTACTACAATTTAGGTAGGAGTTGCGATAATTAAGCACATGGTACGGAAAAGATACTACAAGTAACCTACATATGGTACTACACTAGCTCACGAAATGGTACCACGAATATCCATACATTCGTACTACAAATATACATATATTGGTACTGCAAGTTTGGGTAAGGAAAGAGAAGGATGTGGAAATTAATAGAGGGGCAAAATCGTCCATGGGCTCACGAAATGGTACCACGAACATCTATATATCAGTACTACAAACATACGTATATTGGTACTACAAGTTTGGTAAGGGTGTGGAAATTAATAGAGTGGGCAAAATCGTCCATGGGGTACTGCAAACATACGTATATTGATACTACAAGTTTGGGTAAGGGAGTGGAAATTAATAGAGGGGCAAAATCGTCCATGGGAAGTTATGTGTAAGAATGTTTTGATTTGGGGAGTTTGTTAATAAATAATATGGAATGGGGAATTAGTTGATAAAAAATAGGGGAAGGGGGATTTAATTGAAGTTACCCCTTAATCGTAAACAACGGATGGCACTGACGCGCTCAAGCATTACCCAAAGCATTACACAAAAAATAAAAAAATATTATGTATACGTTAAACCGAAACACTACATATAATTCAGCTGTTTTAGTTTCTTTAACATTTCAATCGTAAACCTAAACGATACATGTACATCAGCCCATTTCTTTTCCATTAACATTACATATATAAAGGATATTTAGTATATGTAATAAATTACATCCGTCATTTAAGCATATTGAGTATATATTGTAATAATTCAACATTTCAAATAAACCATATTAAGTATATGTAATAATGTTTGTGAGTATGTGGGCATATTAGTCAGTATACAATAGGGTAAAGCACATTTAAGGGCATATTAGTCAATACACGATAGGACAAAACACATTTGAGATTCGTGCTTTTAATATAATAATAATGATAATAGAATAATAGAATAGAATATAGATATAGATAGATAGATATAGATATAGATATGCACATTCAGTGGCGGAGCCAGGGTTTCAAATTAGTGGGGTCCATGTTAATTGGACCCCATACCCAGTAATTTTAAAAATTTTCACTGGGGTCCCAATAGTATATATTTTTTCAATTTTAGTCCTATAATTTTTTTCTATACCTAAATTAGTAATAAATTTTTTTTTTCCAGTGGGGTCCATGGACCCCACTGGCTCAACGCTGGCTCCGCCAGTGTGCACATTGAACTATACAAAACAAGTACAGTACATACATGTACGTATGTATATACTACACTATCACATCTCTCTTCCTTATTATGTGATGTACTTCTTTCTATGATACTGTCTTCAATTGGGATTCATCCATTTGCTCTATCTCAGTTTCTGCATTTTCATGGTTTTCATCAGTCGTCGATGATTCTGCAACTCTCAAAAAACCAAACTCTCCCATTTTCTCATTATATCCTTCGTCTTCACCGATTTGTTCTTCAGCTTCTGTTTCAAACTTCCTAGTTGGAGGATCAGCATTGCTGTTATCCTGCAATAATGTTAATCCAAATCATGCTATCGCACAATCCAAATGTTACGTATATGTATATGTGCATAAATATATGTGCATCTCTATTCTAATTTACCTCTGACTCAACTTCAAATGGGTAATTCGCCTTCTTGGCATGCTTTTGAAATGTGGCATTTCTGTTAAACTCAGCTTCGATGACGTCTTGCTTAGTGACCTCAGGAATCTCTCTCAAGCTCAACTCATTCTCCTCTTCATATTCATTCAGACACAAATCATTATAACTCTCCCAACTCTTGTTGTTATTACAGTACTCACCATCTTCGCACATGGAAACAATATCGTCTCTATAAGACAAGTTCTCATCTATCGTCAGCGGTGGATCGGAAATCTCTACCTGCAAATCAGATGCAATCGAATACGACGGTGCGTGGCGACGTTGACGAACAGCAGCCATACTATTATTGTTATTATTAACAACATTATTATTCTCTGTAGGCTTGCACTCTCTTGTCAGTTCATCGTCGTCGTTGGTAATAATAACATTTCGACGGGCCATGGAAGAGAGTGATTTCAGTACAGCTTCTTTATCTATCTTCTGAAATGGCTTCTCATTCTCTTCTTCTTCTGATGATGACGACGAAATTGATGAGCCTAATCGAGCATTAGAATCAGCTTCTTCTTTTTCTTCTTGATGATTATTCTCATGCACTCGAATGATTTCCTTGATTTCGTCACCTTCCTTAGACGGCACTTTCTTCTCTTCTGCTGGTAAGAACAACCCTCGAGTGCTGAAGCTCTCATGCCTGCAAAACCTCGTAACCTTATTAGTGCCCGTACTTTCGAGCTCCTTCGAATCAATTTGAACAGAAAGATCAGGTTTTTCTTCTTGTGGGTCATAAGGGAGATCGAAAGGGTTTCGCATGGGTATCAAAATCGAAGGGGCTGAACCTGGGCTAGGAGAAAGCTGACCACCTATGATACTATCCATATTACCGTTACTGTTCATATTATTTTTGGGTATTGAAAGGCGTGGGATGTTGTTAGTACTACGTTGCCCGGTATTTTTTCGATCCATGTTCATTAGGGTTCTTCGAATCTGTAAGCTGAGAAGCTTCCTCGATCTTCGCCTAGCTATCAAATTCTCGAGCCTCTTTATCCTTTCTAACTCAGAGATACCTAAATCAGAACCATTATCGATCCCCTGCACGTTGTCTTCATCTTCATCATCATCATCATCATCATCATCATCATCATCATCATCATCATCATCATCATCATCAGAATCAGCTAATATCCTTATTCGAGGGGCAGAAGAAGTAATAACAACACCAATGTCTATCGAGCCAGAATCGACCAGCGTTTCGTTAATTATTGCAGCTTTATCCTCAACGTCGATGTTGATTATTGGCTTATGATCTTCGACTTTGCTGCTTGGTTCATCCCTTGTAACGTCAATTTCTTTGGCTCTTATCCTTCGAACGGAGTGGACCCTTGTTATGTATTTGCCCTTATTATTCCCAGCAACCATTGCATGGTTTTCATCGTGCTTTTCTGCACAGTTTTTATCATCTTTGCAATTTAATCTTTCTTCGTTGTTTCGTCCGCTAGAAGACGCTGTAAGAATGGCGCTGGCGAAGATGATGAAAGGGATGGAATAAACTAGGAACCAAAAGATTAATGGCAGGCATATGTAAATGACGAACAAGGACAACAGAGAAGCTGATGTGCGTGGACGTTCTTTTGCGAATGAAATGAAAGTTCTTGATGAATATGTGATTATTTTCCATGAGTAGGATTGTATCTCACGAGCTTTAACAGCCATTTTTCTTTTATTTTTGAAATTGAGGAAAATGCAAAAATGCTTAGGTTTTTGTTTCTTATTGAGGTAGTTTGTTGGCATGGCATGGCATGGCATGCCAAGCCAGTATGTTAGAAAATTAAGTGTTTTTCTTTCCACGGCTTTTCTTTTGATCCCTCGTTTTAGGGGAAATTTTTTTACTAAATTTAACTTCGTTGTCTTTCCGTTTTCTTCGCAAGTGCCACACTTGTGGACCATCGCAACTACAATTCCAACAAAATATTTATTTATAGATGCAATGCGTAAAAAGCACGACACCACCTTTGTCTAATTATCTCCTGCATTAGCATGAAATTACCATGCTTTTTGTACGAATTGAACTTAGTAAACAAGAAAGATAAATAAATAAATAATATGGAAAACGACGGAACTAGCATTTCATAAACTCTATTTGATCTCTAAAATAGTTTATATAATCACTGCTTTAGTGCAGAATTGTTGTTCTAAACACTAGTGGGAGAGCCAAATAGGTCATGTTCGAATGTTGGCTGGTCGCGTCGTAAACGGCCAAAAATAAATTTATAATCTTACTAATACAAGTATAGTGTAAGTAAGGATCGTCTCCATAGGGAAAATAGTTGATTTATTTCTAATTTCAAACTCGATCAATAATAATAATAATAATGATAATAATAATAATATTAAGGGGGGTTGATGATAAAGTTTTAGTGCAATAGTGAACGAAAAAAATATTGAAACTAGCAATGATGAAATAATAGTCGAAGGAATTATTGTCCACCTAGATTTATTTAACTGATCATTGATTTATATATATTTTATGTCAGCGCAAGCATAATCGGTTATAGTTATCGACAAACGCCTAATAACCAATCTTTTCTTACTTTTTTGGTAATTAAGAGACGCTCTATAATTACTTCCATAATCGAAACATAATCTCCGGGATGCCCTCAAGATTTAAAGTTCCGACAGCGTTAAATACGAAAAAGACCCGATTATTAAAATCAAATCGTTTAAACTCACAATATAATTTACACTTACCGTATGTAGAGAAGTATATTGTTTGCTACTTATTAGAGCACACACACAATTACGGATTTGTTGTGCTAATTAGCGACGGATTCGCCTAGATTAATTAAATATTAGCAACTATTTAATCGACCTAAGCTCATCGATAAAATTAATTCAAAGCTAAATGAATACTCACGCTTTCACGAATAGGCTCGTTTAATCTCACAGTTTTAACAAACCATGCTTCGAATAATACTTCGACTATGGAGAGTTTAGCTGCTAAACATATTAACGAACAGAAATGAACTTACGACCGTATGAATTGCGACTTGCTGTCTTCGTCGAAAATCGCATCAGACCGTATGCGTTATCGCCCGATAGTCATAGATAGCAGAATGTATGTCTCAGCTATCCACGTTAATGAGCTTAAGACTCTTATTTATTTATTTATTTTTTTTTCCAACGATAACTTGCCATTACTGAATTAAAGGTACACGTGCTAAACAGCACAAAGGGCCATTTGGTCGCATTGCGCCAAACGGAACAAGTCCTCAAAAAAGAGGAAAGAAGATCCCACAAGGGGACACAACACTCCCACATGGGGAGACAAGGGTCCAAGAAGGACAAAAAAACCGACAGAAGACAAACCACATAATTTACGACCCAGATCTAAAGAACCTGTAACAGAAAAAGCAATTACGCTAAATCTACGACACTCTTCACTTTCAAAGGTCTTCAACTTCTGGGTTTTATCTTCATCGGACTGAAGGCTCCACGAGGGAGAAAAGCACCCGACCCGAAGGTCGGGCGAGACGAGGTCCCACTACGGGGAGCCTCGAGGCTGGAACGGCGAAGGAGGAAGAGGCGTCAGTAGGTGGTGGGTGGCGGACAACGGCCAGGCGGCGCCGACTGGGCGGCAGCGACGGGCTGGGAGGCGAGCGACGGCTGGGCGGGGGACTGGGCTGGGGGCCGCCAGCAGAGGAGACGGAAGCCCGGCGGAGGAGACGATGGCATGGCGGAGGAGACGATGGCATGGCGGAGGAGACGATGGCATGGCGGAGGAGACGGCAGATGGCGGCGATGCGATGGCGGGCGGAGGATACGGCGTCATGCGGCGGAGATGGGCTGAAGAGACGGCGGCGAGGCGGGGGAAGGGGAGGAACCTCCAAGGAGGAACTCCCCCGAGGAGAAAACACCGCACGACCAACGGCCGAGCGGTGTGGGGGTTGCGGGGCCGTCGGCAGCGGCACATCTGGAAGAGGCGACAGGCAGACGGAGGAGTCCAGCGCGGTGGTGGCACGGTGGCGGCGTGGTGGTGGCACTGTGGTGGCTTGGTGGTGGCAGCGGCGGGTGGACGAATTTTTTTTTTTTTTTTAATTTTAAACAAAGAAAACAAAAGAGAAGAGCTTAAATTATAAATAACTTATAATATATCAAGGTTGAAATGTAAAAAAAAAAAAACGACTACAGACAATAAACAATAGTTCTTAAATTGAAAAGAAACAATCGATCTGCTCTCTCCTCAATTTCTATCTGCTCTCTCACATCATCTATCCTTTCTCACGCTCCATCTCTGTTCTACATCATCTATTACTCACTCTCGCTGTTACGCTCTAATATAAAATAAAAATATAAAGGTGAAGGTAGCAGTACTTGTATACAACAGTGCTATTCGACGATCTCTCTCTCTGTTGAGTTTTGATCTATTTATAGAATCGCCTGAAGCATAGTGGACAATTTTCAACGCTCTCATTTTTTGGGTGCTTGCCAAGCCCTTGAGCTGTGTACTTGAATCTTGAGCCGTTCGCTGATGTGATATGTTTGTTGCGCTTCTTTTTCTTTTTTTCTTGTTTCTTGCACAGTCGTAAGAGAAATCTCCATCCCTTCTTATCCCTTTTAATAATGACTAAAACCCTATTGGACTATTGGGTCACGTATATACTTGTTTTCAATTTTGATCGAGTAACAAATCTTCAAGGCCCATTTATGATTTACATGGCAGTGTTCTTGGACAATGGAGGATGTATGAGTGAGGTGTTCGCCACGTTGTGCTCAGAATTTCATTGAATTCTTTCCACGTTTGGAAACCTATCAAATAAAATAAAACATAAACCGCAGACTTTTAGATTGGTAACGATTGATAGCGCATGTTCACGGGGTATAAAATATCCGATATTCATGACTTATCGAGGTCTATCAAATTCCCCCACACTTACGCAATGCTTGTCCTCAAGCATTTAACTAGATAAAAGATGAAAACATTCTAATGAGGAGTTCACCGACATACTTGAATTTACCCTAGAGATATCAATTATTCATAATAATTAGCAATGGACAATTATATCAATTTTCAACAATATCAGTAAAGTCTGAACGCCACAAAAATCAACAACTCTCACATGTATTCTCTCAATGCGCTCAAAGTGTTTATGGGATATATGTGTATATGCTCAAGTCAGCACTATGAAACGATATTACCATAAGCTTGCCAACATATCACATTGTATTCACATATCAACTTAAGTGTACAAATCAAGGTCTTTCATGGGTTGTAATGGGGCTAGGGATTAGGTAGGATGTTTGGGAAAAGTAGGTTATCGGACCAGATGATTATTTAATCGCTAAATCCCACGACTATCCCATGATGCACGACTACATGAGAATTACTCTGATCATACTAACATGCTACGGTTTCATATTCAAGACGACTCAAAGCTTCTCAATACCGACAAAACTGACTAGCGCCTCATATTTTTTATGATTTTTTTTCTTCATTCTTTTTTTTTTCGAATAGATTTTTGCTCTATGCTTTTTTTTTTGCGTAAACCTTTCCGATTGCTCTATTTTTTCTTTTTTTTTTCAGCTATAACTATAGGAATACTAATAAAAAGTATCTAGACACATTCTCAAGCTAATCAATCTCGAGGTCGTGGAATCTACGCAATTAATAATTCATCTAATCCGACAATGGGTTGAAAAAGAAAGCAAAAGGGATAGATATTGGTAAATATAGTGACTTAAATTTAACAAGAAAATAAGGCCCAGGCTCAAGTTGGCTCACTAAGCGGATAATATTGAAGGTACGGTCAATGTGAGGCCAAGGGCTTAATCCTATGTGTCTTAATCACTTTTGTACACAAAAAGCCGCCAATGATATCAACATGTATAAATATAAATATTCTTTTTTTAAGGCTCTAATCTCACATATTCTGCAATATGTGTAACAGTTTTTGCAATTTTTGTAACACTTTCCGCAGTCTGGGTAACGTTTTCTGCATTTTGGGTAACACTTTCTGTAACAATTTTAATCGTTTAATTAAAGCAAGGGGCTGCGATGAATTTCTCAAAACCGTTGACGACATCCAAGAATAGCTGAAAACCACTGAAATCTCAACGTTAGTGACCGAATAATCCTTAATCGACATCAATTTCTCATGGGTTAAATAAATAAAGAGAATAATGAAATGTTACTTTCATACTCAATTCGAAAATCTCGTTGAATAACGGGTGAAATCTTGACTTTATGAGTCAAATAAGATGAAATCGACTCACACGAGTCTTAATAATAAATGAAAATTAGTGTCGCTAATCATGGAATGTGATGAAAATTAGCGCACTCCGAGTTTGAAACGTTTACAAACTAAGTAACATTTTCTCCAAGAAAATATAACACATGCCAATGAGCCCTCAGTCCTACTGGCTGAGGGGGAGGTGCTTAGGGTCATGTTGGGAGAGGTCCTGGGTTCGAATCTCATCCCTGTGACATTTCCCTAAGCCTGCCCACATGGGCCCAGACATGTGCGATTGACCTGGTCGACCTGTTTAGCAGGAAGTGGGTCGGCCCCGGGGTTTACCATCGGCTTTACCCGGTTACCAAAAAAAAAAAATATATATATAACACAAGTATATGTAAAAGAAACACTTCATTAAGAATATTCTAGAAGGTTCTGCACAGTCAGAGAATTTACAGAATTGTCAGAAAATATTTACAGGATATTTTGAGAAAATTATCACATTACCTACAAATAATACCACATGTCTGACAAAACAAACAGTACCAGAAGAATTTATGACATATTGTTTAGTACAGATACCACATAATACGTTTTTTAGTACAACATCATTAATTAGACCAATTTTGATCGTAAATGCACTTTTTCGAATGTATAAGATTAATGTTCATGTGGGTTTGTGTGGCATGTTGGTTGAGGGTTGGGCTGTTCTTCTTGTTTGGTGTTTGTGTGGGTTTTGGCTTGCTGTGTTGTTTGTGCTTGTTTGACCAGTAGCCTGTTACTGGTTTGTGGGTGGGTTGGTCCACCTTTTCACTGTACTTCTTTCGTTTTTTATTTTCGGAAAATTTACCAAAAAAAAAATATGTGATTTTATGAAATTAAACTACCAAAATCCTTTAAAAGACATGTTATGCGAATGTTGATGTCAATATAGGTGAATGTTGAGATCAATATTCATGTAAACGTATAGTCCTTCATTGCAAAACATAGACTATTATCTCTTCAAATGGACATAACATTATGAATTACCTCACGAACGTATTCAAAGTTCGACATTAAACCACGAATAACATTTTATAGAGCATAAACCCTAAACCCAAAAACTCGAACACTAGATACTAGGCCCGAACCAGAAACCTCGAAACCCGAACCCCGGAACCTAAATTTTTTTAAGGTCGTATCCTACAAAGCATAAGCTGTGAATCACATTCATATAATTTCAAGTCGTAAACCCTTAATTTTAACCCCAAACCCCTACATCCTAAACCCAAAAAAAACTACTTGAAACCCTTACGCGAGCGAAAACAGCAATTTGTAACAAATATTACCTTCTTGGTAAATAGTTACCGGGAATGCGGTACGATTCGGGTCGCGATACGGGTACGGGTACGGGGAACAGCACTATGTCGGAACTCGGTACGAGAGAGGGGGGGTATACTCAGTTGGTACGGTGTTTCAAATTTCGGTATGCTAAAAAGTTATATTCGGTCGATGTACCTCAAACAGATATAAAAAAAGACAATTTTACTAGTAATTGAAAATAGTCTTAATTCATTGTCATATATAGCAAAAACATAACATGAAAATGCAAATTTAAACTAGAAGTTTACTAAACGTTTGCACCATCATACGAGTCATTATTGTCTTCATTCAAGAGCTCCATTTCCTATCTTCCAGCCTTATCACAATGAAGATAATGAAGATCATAGAACAATGGAGTTACTGCAAAACCGAGGCAGTACATGGAAATATTCATCTTCTCCCACCTTTTTACTATAATTTGCTCAATAGAAGGATAATCATAGTTATACTTGTTGGTTGCCATAATATCTTTGATCTGCCCGAGCATGTTATCCATCTTTTTCATAAATTTCACCCATTTTGGCTCCTCCACCGCCAGCAAATTTGATCAGTAAGTAGACTGTGTTAGGTCTCGATTAATCAACTCTATTGATCCTAGGCAGGAATTCTAAGTATTCGACGTAAATTATGAAATTCAAACCTTCATTCGAAAACTTGTTGATGAACAATGAGTTAGAATTCGTGTAGTGTGAGAAAGTGGAAAATATTTCTCCCTTAGAATTTAATTCTCAAGCCTTTCGGATCAAATTCTAAAACTTTCTCTCTTGAATTCGATAGTTACATTATCTATTTATACCAAACAGACTTAGTATAAATATATAATCTACTCATAAACTATCGAAAACACAATTACACGCCCCATTACAAAGATAGCAAATAAATCTAAGCACAATTCAAATGTGTATTCTACAATCTCCCCATTTGTGCTTGATTGCCTTTCAGCTCTGTCTATCTTTGTCGGGCATAGAACGACCTGCGCAAGCCCAATGCATGCTCATAATGCCTAATAGTGTCCCTCTGCTTTATATACTCCTCAATGGCTTCGAGTATCTTACTCAGAGGTGGTTTCTCTCTTATTTTTTTTCGATCGGGTAGCCTGGTGTCTTCATCGATTTGTTAACCCCAGTCGTTAGCATCAGTCTAATCTTCTCAGCAACTGTGTTGTGGTAAGTGATTGCTAAAAATGGGTCCAAGAACATGTGATTGATGGGAAGCTCTTCGATTTCAGGACCTTTAAGCGTGGAGCTGTCATGTTGACCTTCTTCACGTTGCTCTCCAGAGCCATCTGAAGATCGTGTGCGGCGAAGTACTTGACTTGGCGCACCATGAACCTGTTGAGTCCCTTCGAGCCCTTCCTTCTTCATATAGCCTTGACGATCTTTGTACTTTTCCATGTACATCTTTTGAATTATAGACTCCCATCAGCTGGTAAATAAGGTAGATTCTTGAAATGGCTCCTCAGCTGACTTTTAGGAAGTCGCAGTCTCCAATCTGGTCCGAGTTGGGTCAGCCTGTATAGGTAGTACATCCTTCTTTGCTGATCCCAATGTGAGTTACCTCTGAGCTTGAACTCGTTCACCTTCTTGATTTTGTCCAGTGACCTCCAAATTTGCTGACGAGCTTCTTCAAGAAAAGGGACTTCTATCCGTACGTTCTCCCATGGTTAGTCGACTCGAACGGTCTCTGCAGTCAATGTTGGAGGGGTGTCCGTTCGCTGTGCAATCAACTCTGGAAGCCTTGGGGGATCCAAATTGTAGTCCTCGCCTTCCTGAAGTTCTTCGTCTCTATGAGAACTAGGTCGACCGAAGTTTGGCGTAGAAAATGGCGAACATCTTTGAGCCTTTGCTTTGCTATCGTATCGGGCATACTGTGAGTCAACCACTTTCCATAAAAAATGTACTTATCGAGGATTTCGTGTGGGTCGACTTCACGTCTTGATGTCCCCGACTGGTCCGGAGTGGTTGAGCTTGAGGTTGCTGTTGTTTCTGCTAGGGCCAAGAGCATTTCTGCGTATGCTTCTTCTTGTAGAAGTAGTGGACTTGTGATCGTCGTTGGTGGAGGTGTGGGCGGAGGCGTTCTTATGGTGGGTGGTTCGATTGGGGTTGGAGCTTGGGTGCGGTGCGTGGTGGTTTGGGTTTGGGTTTGTGAGCGGGTTATAGGTCGTGAGGTATCAACAGCTCCTGTAGTTGTCTGCGCTGAGCCCGAGCCTTGTCCTTGGCCACTCGTAGATGTCCTCGACCTCTTCTCCTCATGGCGATCCTGATCATCAGGGTCGTCATGTCGACGTTTGGAGCGGGAGCCTTGGCCGCGGCAAGTTTGTGTGCTGGATCAGGACGATCAACGAGACGTCTAAAGAGATCTTCTTCTTGAGGCCTCTGGTTTTGAAGTCCAAATACCCGGGCGACTAGAATAGTGTGAAGCTCGCTAATGGGTTTGGTATATGGGTTGATGACTATGGGTGATTGGATGAGTGGGTCGGTGAGGATTGGTTGTGTGGGTGTGAGGTTGAGTTGTGACGAAGTTGCCTCTGACACGGGTGCTTTCCCGGTGTCGTGGTGGGACGTCTCAATTGCAGCGTGTACTATCTACATTAACTTGTCTTCGAAAGAAGTAAGTGCGGCAGAGAGGGCTGTTTGTAGTCTTGCTTCTGTCACAAATGGTGTGAACACCTCCGTAATGGAGTCTGGTTGGCGTTCCACTGTCATAATGTCTGCGAAGGTCACTGACGCGCCGCCTTGAGTAGGACTTGTGATTCCAAGTCGACTGATGTTGCCTGTTGGCAACCCAAGAGTGAACACCGTCTCACTGGGCTGGCTCGTCATCACTTGAGGTTGTGAAGGTTCGAGATTTCCATCCAATCCTCGAGTTGAATCTAAAAGATTCGCTTCTATGGATGTTATAAGAAGTTCTGATTGAACTTGTAAGTCAGACACTTGTTCTGGGCCGGTAGTAGTAGGAATCTGAGTCTCGGCCTCAGTTGACGCAAGAGATTCGTGCTGCGGCTCAAGATTGAGCGAAGGAGGGTCCTCAGCACGTGAAGGTATGACAGGCGTCATGTCTGTATTTGTTGTAACGACAGCTGTGTCAATGGGTTCAGCAGATTGGAGTAGTTGCTGGGGAACCCGTCTGACCAAAAGAACTTCCTCGTCTGATGTTGTAGCTTCGGAAGAGGTAGCCGTGTGAGGAGACGGTTCACATTCAGCTTCCTCACGGGCTGATACTATCTATATAGGCTCATGAGGTGTGATCGTGGAGATCAGAGCCTCTCTCTCAGGCGTAGTTGCCTGTGGAAGTGGACTGTGCCCCGTGTCCGCTCCGAGCGGTGCTTTTTTCATTAGAACCACCTTAATAGGCTCTTAAAGCACGCTTACAATGACGGGCTGTTCAACGTCAAGTGCTTGAGTGACCTCTTCAATTATTGCATGGTCAAGACCTCTAGTTGAGTCCTCCACTTCGAGTTCCTCGGCTACTTCATCAATAAATGCAGCCTCGGGACTTTGATGTTGTTGAGGACTAACGTTGAAGTTTTTCGGGGGCCCTCGGATCATCGCCTCTGTGAGATGATGTTCCCGACAGTACAATTGTATTCCGTGGGGTCGGCAAGACGTAGGAGTCCGAAGGGTATGGGCATCGGTTGCAGTTGGAGATCTGTAAGCTTGGGATGGTGGAGGAACTTCAGCTTGGGCGGTTGTTAGTTTCGTCCAGGAGGTAGTCGGGGAATATCCGCATGAAGCTCCATGAAGTAGGCAATGAGAACCGAAAACCACCGTGCGTATGGTAGATTTTTCGACTTTCTTTTTTGCTTTTGCCGGATTTGTTCGGCCAGATCATTCCAGATCAGTTGAGCTACATCGTAATTTCGAGAGAATACGATGCCATGGGATATCCGAAGAATGCTGCCATTGCCCTTGTCGACTTCCCAAACAGAGTATTCCATGGATGAGGAATGCCGTTGCTCTGAACTTATGCGAGTTTGACGAGCGGCGGTCTATATCCCATCTGTAGAAGGTCTCACACCATTTCAACATCAGTAGGCATCGAATTGTAGTTGGTGCTGAAAGGTAGGTGCAACACCATTCCTAGATCGTTCTTGGTTATTCTGAGGTGCTGAGTCCCAAGTACTGTAGTAAACTCGTATGCTCCATTTATTACGTGGCCTTGAATGTAGCCCCTAAATTGTTGGAGATACGCCATTGGTACCGACGCCGTGAGGGTTAGAGCAGGCCACAATTGATGACCTTTGAGGATGGACACGATGATCTCGTCTGGGCAACGAAAGGTTGTCAGATCGAGCTTGAAATTAGTGTCCTGTACATCAATGTATAGCGTGCGTTCATATATGTGATTGTAAGTTGGGTAGTGAGCCATCTGAAGATAAGCAAAGAAAATTTTATTAGTTTAATTTTATAAACAGTCGAAATATTTGTTTTAAATTAGATTTAAATATTTATTATTGTCTTAGAGAAATAACATTATTTAATTCGGAATTAAATAAAAAAATAGATATATCGGATATATACAAGTTTCAAATTTTATTAGATAAAATTTCGAAAATTATTAAATATATTTATATTGGATATAATATGTAATAATATACTAAATATAGTATTTTAATTAATTAAGATATTGGATATTTAATTAATTAAATTTAAAGTTTGAATTTTGAATTCATTACTTGGTAAAACGAAGACTTGGTAAAAGGGGAGGTGTGAGGATTTTTCTCCTACCACCTCAACCTATTTTTGGCCAATCCTAAATAGTATTAATAGGGATTTTTGAGATCCTAGAAAGAGAAGAAGCTAAATTTTCGAAATTTGAGTTCAAGAGAGGAAAAAACTAAGAGTTTTCTCCTCTCATCACTTTCTCTCTTGCATTCTCTCTCTCGGGGGCAGCAAGCAGCTCGTTCTTGGCCGAGCCGCACATGCAAGAATAGCTGCGATGTTAGTGAGGTGCCGACGTGACGATCTTGTGAAAAGAAGGCGTCCCGTTCGTGTGCTTTTGGCGTAGGAGAGGGGCACCACCACTACGCTTCGGGGATTCGAAGGGTTCGAAGCTAGCCATCGTCGAGAGATTTCAACAAGATATCATGGCTGATCCCTTATCTCTTTATGTCATTACGTTCTCGTGTTTGTAACCGAGCGATCTTCGATAGGCGGGGAACCCTGTAAAATTTTAGATTTCCGCCGTTCAAGGAACGTGGGTCTGGGGACCCTCGGGGATTCCCAACACTTTCATTAAGTTACATGGATTAGAGAATCCTAAGCCTTTCTTTGCGTTATAGATATCAGTTTCTAACTGTTAAGATGAATAGTTTGACAGTCTATCCCCTAGATGTCAGTCTATCGTCTAATAGCTTGATCCTAGAATAAAGTTTATTTCTTTCATCATAGAGTGCCGTATAATCATTGCTAGAGGTTGCTAGCTCACTGTTACTTTCGCTCAGTGCTTTATCTAGCTCACTATTTTTAGTCTCTAAGGAGGCTATCTTAGATTCTAGAAACTAGCTATCTTTTCTTTTGCATTTGACAGAAGAATTTCTACATGAAACTTCTCGTTATTTTTCTGCTTACGTTTCATGTTACCGTAGTCTAATTGGTACGATTCTAACATGGTCATTAATATGGAATATAGAGAATCTACCTCCTGAGATGATGTGGATGCTTGGTCATGTCCTCATGTCCGAATTTTAACTTCAAATGAGTCTTCCAAAGCTTACTGAAACTTACTCCTATTTTCCGAACTTGGTCAAATTTTTGACCCAAAAATTAACCTCCCAGGTTACATGTCATCCGAATTTTATCATATTATTCAAATTAATCCTACTAATCTGTTCCTTATTTTTGGTCACCTTACTTTCTAAGTATTTCTACCCCTTAAATTTTCCATAGATATTCTAACGTATAAGACTATCCCCTAATTATTACGAAAACCCCGTATTAAAATTCACGGGTATTACAAAACGTGCAAAATAGCTGCATAAATGAGTTAGTCCTGATTTAAAAAATTATTTTTCAAATCCAAAAAGATTTAAATGTATTTTCAAGAGCAACCCGCTCTGATACCACATCGGTTCAATGTTTAGAGAGGGTTCGAATAAACACTTCTAAAACTTTTAAAAATACTGGAGTTGCAATACTTTTGTTCTTGAAAATATTTGAGGATCGAGAGATTAATAGAGTTTGGCTTTTAATCAAAGCGGAAAATACTGGACTTAATCCTCTTAATCGGTTTATGAAAGGCACTTAAAAACATTTTATAACAATGCAAGTTGAAAACTGGTTTTGGTTGAAGCATTTTATCGAACACTTAAAATGCTTCAACAATGCACATGCTAGATATATGAATGCAATGCAAGGAACACGTGATTTGTTTATAGATGTTCGGATTCTCAATACCCCTACGTCTCCCCTTCAATCCCGCAAGGAAGACTCTCACTACAAGACTCGGTTTACAAACTAGGATGTACAACCTTCCATAGCTAGACTTACACAATATAACTTGTCAAGCTATATTCCGCTGGACTCGGTTTACGTCATTGTGCATAGATCTCACTCAATTCTACTTGAGCTCATCTCTCTTTTGTGTGAGTGAAGTGTGTGGGTTTGAACATGGTAGCTCTCTCTCTCTTGTAACCCACAAACTTGGAAAGAACTCTCTTGATTTGTTATTTGCTCTTGTTCTTCTTTCTTGGATTTCTCTTTGAATGTGCGCTTATTTGCTCTAGGATCCTTGTGTTTTTCTGCCATTCTATTGGTGTATTTATTGCCTTCCAGCTTTCATGTAGCAGTTAGACACATTAAAAGAGTTGTTATAGGCTTTTGTCTTCACTTGGTCAATGCTGTCAGCTTTAACTGCTTGGACATGTTGCTGCAGTAGAAGGCTTGTACACAGTTAACATTCACCAGCCCATTCCAGTCTTGACCAGACAGAGACCGGCCAGTCCAGTCAAGACGGGATCGGATAGTCAGATTGAGAGCGGATAATCCAGTCAAGACCGAGACTGGACAATCAATACCGGAACGGACCAGTCCAGATCGGTTTGACGAATAGTTGACCGTATTGACCAGACCGGCAGTTGATCGGACTGATTTCTCGCCCTGAGCTCAAATTTGATGTCAGTTTTTCGAACCGAACTCACCTACACACTTAATGAAATATGTTACTAACACAATAATAAGTTTTGTGTTCATCAAACTAGATTGCTAGATATTACAGTCCAACTATATGCATCTATTTAACTCAATTAGAAATTACATGATTAGTATCAAAAACAGAAAAAAACTAAACAAAACAATATAAGAAAGAAATGAAGCACAAACACAGTGAGCAAAAAATTTCAAACCTTATAAAAGATATCAATCATTTTTAGAGCTCGACGCACTGCTTATTGACCAAAAAACACTCCCTCAAGAGAAGCAAATATTTCTGTCTTATCAATACTCGCTGCATATGATGAAATTTTACTGTGTAAGTGTTAAATTTAAACTAAGACACAATCATTTGATCCATCAAATATGATATTCAACACAAAATTTTTATGTCAATTATCAAACACACCACACGTGAAGGTTTGATGTACCATCATAGAATTATATGTATATGAATGAATTTAACTCAATTACAAATTACATGATTAGTATTGAAAACTCAAAAACAAACACTATACGAAAGAGATGGTTACGATTTCCACGGTAAAAAATGAATCGAATAATACAAAATATATAAGGAATGGCGTTATTACGATAATAAGTCATCCAAGAAACATATTCCAATCTTATTAGATATTATAGATTGAAGAAGAACTTACCTTTGTGGTGTGCAGATTTTGACGGAAATTTAACCCAGGGTTTTATTCATATTTGTATTCCTATAAAGCCGAACCGGAACTACCATGGCCGATATTCTTGTTGTCATCTTTTCAAATGAATTTCCTAATGAGTGAAAGATAAATTAAAAATAGTTTAATAAAATAACTGAAAATTTGTGTTAGTGGGGAAATTATAGTCAGACGTGTCGTATCGTGGTTTATAGGTGAAAGAAATATTAGTATATTATCTAGAGGTGGTAAACAGGCCGGGTTGGGTCATATTCGGGTTCAACCCGTTTAATAAAGGGGTTGAAGACTTCAACCCTATGACCTGTTTACTTATAAGGGTTGAAATATTAACCCAAACCCGACCTGCTTTAACCCAAATCTAACCGATTAACCTGTCAACCCATTTAAAATTAAAAAGAAAAGCAAAGAAAAAAACTAAATAAACAGAATTATAAATCCAAATTAAACAAAAAACAATAGATAAACAAAGCAGTTATTTTTTTTCTAAACATCAACATAATGGCGAAACAATTAAAGTTTCAAATAAACAAGTCTCACAAAACATAGTTAAATATCAAGTAATTTCATATTCATTAGGCATAGATCGTATGATTTGCCCTTAAACTTTTCTTGCATTTATAGGCAAAGGGCAATAGATGAAGTGATACCTATAGAACGTGATGAACCAACAATAGTGGGAGGAGGAAGAACGGCCGTACCTGAATCCCATTCATCGCATACTCTTAGACAGTATGAATCTGAACACCCCCTAACAACTCCCCGAGAACGACGGTATGATAAATTAAGAAAGATAGGGTGCTGAAGCGGAAACATGGTTGAAAAGAACAGAAAGGGTGTTTAATATGATGCAATGCACCCCAGAAGAGAGATTCGACTATGCTGTCTCACTCTTACTGGGACATGCATATGAATGGTGGGAAACTGTCCCAGATAGTATGACCCAACCTCCAGTGCTGACCTGGGAATATATTGGATATTATATATTTCAAATATACTAAATATGATATTTTAATTAATTAAGGTATTGGATATTTAATTAATTAAACATAAAGTTTAAATTTTGAATTCATTACTTGGTAAAACGATGACTTGGTAAAAGGGGAGGTTTGAGGATTTTTCTCCACTCACCTTAACCTATTTTTGGCTAATCCTAAGAGGTATAAAGAAGGATTTTCGAGATCCTAAAGTGAGGGGAAGCTAAATTTTCGAAAGACAAGCCAAAGAGAAAAAAAAACTAAGAGTTTTCTCCTCTCACCACTTTCACTCTCGCACTCTCTCTCTCGGGGGCATCAAGCAGTTCGTTCTTGGCCTAGCCGCACATGCAAGAACAGCTGCGACGTTAGTAAGGTGCCGGCGTGATGATCTTGCGCAAAGAAGGCTTCCCGTTCGTGTGCTTTTGGCGTAGGAGAGGGGCACTGTGCCTCGGGGATTCGAGGATTCGAAGCTAGCCATCGTCAAGAGATTTCAACAAGGTATCATGGTTGATCCTTTATCTCTTTATGTCAATACGTTCTCGTGTTTGTAGCCGAGCGATCTTGAATAGGCGGGAAACCCCGTAAAATTTTAAAATTCCGCCGTTCTAGGAACGTGGGTCCAGGGACCCTCGGGGATTCTCAACAAAAGAGATGCCCTGGTTGAAGAGATTTCTTCAGGAGCTGGGAATTCAGCAGGAGGACCACATAATATTTCGCAATAGTCAAAGTGCTTTGGACTTGAGCAAGAATACTATGTATCATTTGAGAACGAAACACATCGACGTTCATTATCATTGGCTCAGACTGGCTACTGAGGAGAAAGCGTTCAAGTTACAGAAGATCCATACGGACAAGAATGTTGCGGACATTCTGACAAAGGTTATTCCCGAGGAGAAGACAGAATCCGGTGCCGGGGTTGTTGGTTGTCGGGGTCATTCATTATTTCCCGCAAATAATGAATGAGGCTGGAGGGGGAGAATTGTTGGTGTCTAGCATTGCAAGCCGCCGCCCGAAGAAAACAAAGAAAAAATATAAAAATTATTATAATATTTTATTATAATATTATTTTATATATATATATGAAATTAATGAACGGTCAGTTTTGAAGGACGACGCGGCGGATTCTTGGCCACCTGTTTCGAGCGGTCCAAAAGAGCTAAAGACATCTATAAATAGGCTGATGATTCTTCAGTTATTATGATCACAAGCTTATTCGAGTTTTACTAAATAGAGAGAAGTAGTTCGAGTGAATTGTGAGGTTATCAGTTCAGGTAGAAACTGATAGGGTTCCACATCCACAGAGAAGTGTGAGGTAAACACGAGTGGTAAAAGTGAGATAGTAAAATTCGAGGGTTGTAATTTTTACTATAGTGATGGTTTTGCCGACTCGGCGGTGGTTTTTCCCTCTTCGTTAACAGAGGGTTTTTCCACGTTAAAGTTCTGCTATTCTTTCTTATCTTATGGTAATTTCATTTTTACCGCGGTAGTTACTGTGCGGGTCCCACCAAATTTACCCCGTGGGTCCCACTTCTCCCGATTGTCGTACAGAGCCAGACGGGGACCTGTTCCGCTACGTGGCCCACTGACCATCCGCGGGGCCCACCATCCTTCCCAAACAGAAATGAGTATGGGAAAGCAACCTGTAAGGATGAAGGCTGTGATCTACGCCTTATCTCCTTCTCAACAGAAGGTTATGCCTGGTCTATGGAAAGATCTTCCTTCCAAGCTCAGCCATAAGGTATCTCAGAATTTAATCGGTGCCACGCTTCTTCTCGGTCACCTCGTCGGACCCTATTCGTAAGTGCTTCAGGTAAATGTTGTTATGATGTGCAATTTCAATTTTTTGCTGCAATTATCCCGATTATTGACAACGATTGAGATTTGAGTTTATACCTATTTGCGTTGTAGATGTTGGTTGACTTCATTTCGAATTATGTCCGCTATATTTCTAGGTTCTGTGTTATTTTACTTCTTTGCAGTGGATTATAATGAAGTAAATGGTTCTTACCTCCTTCCAATTATGATTTTGGGAGTGGATATTATTGTTTCTACAAATTCTTCTGGGATATTTGTTTATTATGAGCCTCCTCTACGTGCTTCCGTGTAGCGACCCTAGCCATCGCTACCTATTCTATCGAAATCCTAAGTGCCTAACGTATCTTAAAAGGAATGCTGAAAAGCGTATGAAATTTTTCCATTTTCATAATGGAGTTTGTTTTTATACACGTCAAAAAAATACAACCTAATTACAATGTTAGTCCTAATTACAAGGGAAGTGTATACTTTCACAGCAAAAGTTCCCTATGCGCCCGGCCTCACAGGTCGTCATCCATGCACACACCACCCCCAAAAGTCGCTTGGAAGCTTCAAAATAAAATGCCTTGCCAGCTAGGCGATCACGTACCATGTTCACGTGCACCTACAACACATAACGTAAGGGTGAACTTATACGCTCAGTAAGCGGAAATTATGCATGCAGTGCACGTGTCGTAATTCGCAAAGGCATCAACGCCAATGCTTTTTAATCCTCACGTTAGTCTTTTCTTGTCTTGTATTGTCTTGTAGGGTCCCTAATACATGTCTTGTCTTGCACGAGTCTTGTCTAGTAGGGCCCTCGGCTTATCCTGCTACGAAGGCGTTAACCCGATATACATGTCTTGTCTTGCACATGTCTTGTCTTGAAATCGACGACTTAGATAATCGCCCGTAGCATTCGAAGCCGTGACTCACTAAGAAGTCGTCGTTTGGTTTTAATGTTAGCACTCTACCTATTGCACCCCGGCGATTATGCGTAGCATATATTCATATCTTACAACTCTCGTGTGACTCGTGGATGCACATGAAACTGCATGTATGAAATGTGTCCAAATACTTGTTATGACATTCCACATAACAAATAATTCATGTCATGTAATGAATTCACATAATATCATAGTAGCACATAGTCACCTAAATGATGCACGTACAAACAAATTATGTGTTGTAGTTGAATTTCCACTTATTTGTCGTTCGTAGAACACCTGTTACTGGTTCGGCTAAATTCCTAATTCCTGACCTTAAGCACAAAATTATTATATCAGTATACTATCTAAATTATTCCGATATTTATTTATCAAGTCTCCTAAGTATTGAAATATTAGTTATCGACTTGTGTTAAAACGACTTATAATAATCTGCTAAGTCGAGTTGACCCGTGAACTATACATAACTCATGAACGAAGATGCCTCATGAATTAATTTATCCCCTTGAAATTCGTGAACTCGACTCGTGAAATACCCTACGAATACATTTCACGAACTAGATAGTTCATGAAGTTTGTGCAACTCGTAGACTTTCTTGCCCTCTCATAAGTTGGTGGAGTGTTGCTCATGACCCCTAATTCGTGAATTGCTCGGTTAATTCGCTAACTTAACTTAATTCCCAAACTACATCTACTTCGCGCAACACCTCTACTTCGCGAACTATTAAGGTCCTATGTAAGTTCGTAAAGTTTAATTCACCAAGCTTGCCTAATTCGTGAAGTATCTTTGACTTAAGGTTCGCAAAGTGGTCGTGGCATGTAAACCTTCCAATTTGTGAACTAGCTTTTATTGTTGATTCGTGAAGTTCCTTCAATTCGTGAAGTTCTCTAGCTTTTCATAGTTCGCGAATTCTCATTTAATTCACCAAGTGGCTCGGGTTCGCCAACTTGTACCATTCGTGAGGTCTTCATCATAGTTCGCGAAGTGCCATTTGATTCGCCAAGTTAGGTATGGCCCGTCAAGTTGAGGTTCGCGACTTGCACATGGAGTTCGCGAATACCTCTTCTCTCAATTCACCAAGGTACCTGATCGCCAAGTTACCGAGTTCGCCAACCAAGAGTTCGTCAAGTAGGTTCATGAAATGTCTCTCTCTCGGTTCGCGAAGTGGTCAAGTCACTCACAATTCGCGAAGTCTAAAAAGCCTCACACCTAATTTGCAAACCACGCGAATTCGCCAAGTTGAGTTCGCAAAGTATCTTCCCCAACTTAGGATTCGCGAAGTGGTATGTGAACTTTCCTGATTCGCGCAGTTCCTCCAACACGCAAAGTTCATCTCATAGTTCGCCAACCTATGGGATTCGCGAAGTTCCCTTACAATTCGCGAAGTGCTTAACTTTACATATAGTTTGCGAAGCCTACTACTTTACGTGAAACGTCCTAATTCGCAATGTCTAACACTTGACCTTCGATTCGCCAACCTTCCTTAGCCATTACTTCACGAACTCGCGCGTATAAACCCTTGAGTTCGCGATCCTCTTTTACCCAAGGATTCGCGAACTGAAGTTCGCGAAGTATACACTTCGCGACCTTACGTAAAAAACACCTCTTGAACCCGCAAAGCTCTAAAATTTCGATCTAACTTCCCCTTTTCTCAAGAACTCGATGAAGGTTATAAGAACTCTAACAAAACCCTAAAGTCGAACTTGACTAACACGGGCCTAATCTGACTTTTGTACCCTAACATCCTAAACATGATAATATAGGACTAATGACAAGGATTAAAGTGGGGAAATATACTCCTAATACTTCAAAGTTAGTACAACCCTAGCAATTAACATTCTCGTGCTTAAAATTCTTAGGGCATACAAAAATCATGGTAAGAAACTTACACCTTTTCCAAGCTTTTCGTGAGTTTAGGTCGACTTCTCCCTTTCTTTCTCTTCTCAATGTGATCGAATGTTTCTTAAAATATCTTCTTTTCTTTCTTAGTTTGAACTTGACGTGTTTTACCCACTATCTAAGGTTTGGACAGGTATTGAAATATTCAAAGTATGTTGATGGGACATGTGGTGCGTGAGTTTCCCTTAATCTAAGGAACCTTGTTACCAAGATTTTTCTTTAATAATTTGGGCCAAAGTTAAGGTTCTACTTGGGCCTTTTAATTCTAACATTTATAACTTATTGAATTTCCCACTAACTTGGACAAAATCTATAAATCATCTCGGGCCTAAGTTTGGGTTTAGACCTACTCCAATTTTACCCATAGTCCAAATTCCATTCCCACCAGTCTTTTTACCTTAATTCCCCTCATTACATATTTTCTTTTTTTTTTGGTAAATTTTCCGAAAATAAAAAACGAAAGAAGTACAGTGAAAAGGTGGACCAACCCACCCACAAACCAGTAACAGGCTACTGGTCAAACAAGCACAAACAACACAGCAAGCCAAAACCCACACAAACACCAAACAAGAAGAACAACCCAACCCTCAACCAACATGCCACAGTCGCTTGATAGCCGCCACCTGGAAGGCAAACCGCGTGTGAACCGTGTCAAGTCGCGAACACGCCAAACCGAGAACCAACGAAATCACCTGCTGAGGAGATGAGGAGATGTTCTCTTTCCAACGCCTATTCCGCTCCTTCCAGATGTGATAAACCAATGAGGCAACCAAGTGACGGAACATCACGTGAAGAAGATGGTGACCTCGCCATCTCCTAGCTGCCGAACGCACGCCCAAACTCCAAACACGAACCGGCCAGCTCCACTTTGTCCTATCTTCAAGCAACTGAACACATCTCAATGAGAATTCACATTCGAAGAAGAGATGATTAGTAGTCTCCGGGAAAAGGCCGCACAAAGCACACAGATTAGAACCCGCCCGTAACGCAATCCAAGGTTTATCCCGCGTGGAAAGCCGCTCACGAATAGCGAGCCAAAGGATGAACTCGAACCTTGGGACCCGCGCAGGTCCCCCAAACAGATCAGCCCAAGGCACATCCGGGCGACGGTACCTAATGGCATCGCGGGCCCTCGCCGTAGAGAATCGTCCATCAGCGGCGCCTTTCCATCGTAAAGAGTCCCTCTCCAAAGGGAAAATCACAGGGAGCAAAGGTTCAATATCCAAGTATTCAACCGAGTACCTAGCAGGCCAGTTCCACCCGTCCGCATTAATGACCGCGGACAGTCTAGTGTCAATAGGAAGACCCATCGCCACCGGACCCCGAGGGAAGTGGTCCACGAGAGGGGAAGGGAGCAGCCACGGGTCTTTCCAAAGCCAAATCGAGTCACCATTACCCACCGTAAAGTCAACAAGAGGTCGAAAGACATCTCTAAGCTGAAGGACCTTCTTCCAGCTCCACGCATCGTTAGACGACGGAAGGACAGCCCAGAAGGATCGCTGGCGAAGTCTCGTATGGAGGAGCCACTTAACCCAAATCGAAGAGAGATCTCTATTCCCAATAAGCCACAGAAGGCGCAGCATCATGGCCTTATTATCAGCCGTGATCGATCGAATACCAAGGCCTCCTTCATTAACCGGCAGGCACACCTCCTCCCACGCGACTTTGGGGGAAGACCCAGCCCACAGAAAACGCCTAAATCTCGTCTCCAAAGCCCTGACCACACCCTTAGGCAGCAGGAACACGCTGGACCAGTACAAATGAATCGACCCAAGGACGGACCGGATAAGTTGGACCCTTCCCGCGTAGGAGAGGGACCGGTTCAACCAAGACCCAACCCGCTTATCCACCGCGTGAAGAAGAGGGGCACAATCCACCAGCCGGAGCCTCGAGTGAAGAAGAGGAACGCCCAGATAACGGACCGGAAGCTTACCCAGCTGAAATCCCATGATGGTCAGGAGGGAGTTCGAGATATTTTCAGCCCTCTTAGAAACAAACATCTCGCTCTTCCGGGGGTTGGGGCAGAGACCGGACAAAGAAGCAAAGGGTACTACTCCCTAGTGAATTAGATATTACCTAAGCACATAGTAAAATACACGAAATTCGTAAAGTCACATAAGCACATAACTAATCCGTTGGAATTTTTTATGGTCAACAAATCATGTCGTATGTGCAAGTTCATGAAGTCACGTAAAACACATATTATGCACACAAATTTATCGGCCGACCTACTTACGGGACTCGGGTTCTACATCCTCCCCCTTTAAAAGAATTTTGCCCCCGAAATTCTGCCAGCGGGAATAATTTAGGGTGGCGAGTGGTAGGGAGTGGAGTTAGCTTGGTTAGGTGAATAACCGCCTAATTGGTCGTAAAGGTGATCCTACTTCTCAATTTTCAGTTGACGGAGATCTAACTTTCAGCTGTTCTAAATCGAGAATCGAATGGTAATCACGGAAGGTCATACACAGTAGGCTGATCATAACGTAAGCTATTCAGCGAACTGGTATTTCCATTTTGATCTATTCTAGTCGTTTGGGTTCAGGCATTGATTGGAAAGCACGAGTATTCTCCACGCTTGCGCTGCGCCATTCTGATGTTGAACATGCGTGATTCAAAGCATGAATGGAAAGATTGGGGCGTAGGGTTATATTCCTGTATTACTGGGTTTAGACTTGTTGTGCTGAAGGGAGTAGTATATGGCTTCAAAGTAATTCTCCAGAAAGAAAGAACATGCAATGAAGAAAGGATAGGGTTTGATTGGTTCGGGTCGAGGTGTCGTGGAAATGGTTACACTGATATTTGCACTTAGATTGACTAGGGTAATCCCGAGCCTCGCCATATAAGTAGAGGATGCAAAGGAGTGGGTGGTTCTTGAGTCTACTAGGATACATGTTGGGGTTTGATGGATCAAGAGGATACCTGCCACCCCGGACGGGTTGTTTCCCGTTTCCTCAGATGTGAGTATGTACACTCGGGCGTGTACCGTCTGCGGTCTGGCTTGATTCACCGCCTGGCCTCCGGGCGCGTCCTCCGGACATGACCTCGAGAAATGACCTGTCTCACCGCATTTGTAACAGTTCGCGTTCTGGGAGTAGCAGACGCCCCAATGTCGCCTCCCGTATCTCGGACATATTGGTATAGTGGGTGGAAAAGGTTGGGGTTTCCCCTGATTCAGATTGGGTTGTTGGGGTGGTCCGGGCCTATTCTGAAAATGGGGCTTCGGGTTGTTTCCGTCTCCATCGGGTCCTTGTACAAACTTCCTCTTTGCCTCCTGAGCTCGTACGATTCACATCTCGGCTTGTTCAACCACCATAGTGCGTTCCGCAACTTGGGCATACGTAGCCCCTTGTAGTCCCGCCGTGCTAACATCGCAGTATAGCTCTGGCTTCAGGCCCTCTAAGAAATGTTCGATCTTCAACGAATCCGTGCTCACCATATGGGCCGAAAAACGGGACAGTTGTTCGAACTTTCGAATATACTCCGCCACCGTCATCTGTCCTTGGCGAAGGTTGGTGAATTCGTTCATTCTTTGGGCTCGAACAGGAGCGGTGAAATACTTGTTCCTAAAGAGCTCATTGAAATTGTTCCAGCTCATCGTAACTGGGTCTTCAATGGTTGAGATAGTGTCCCACCAATGGCCCGCGCTCCCCCTCAGTAGGTAGGCAGCGCACATGACATTTTCTTCTTCGGGGGTACGGCTGTGCATGCTTTCCAACGTTCGGAGACAGTATTCAGCCGAAGTCGGGTCAACGACATCTTCAAACGTCGGGGGGTTAAGTTTACGAATCTTTTCCCGACAATTTCGATCATTTCGGCTTGAGAAGGTCCGCTACTTGGTTGCCTTCCAGCGTTTTGTTGTTGACGGACCAATTCCATGAGTTGAAGGATAGTTGCATCCCGACTATTAGTAGGGGCTGCAGTTTCTCTATTCTGATCAACGTCTCTACTGCCCTCACCTCTAATTCTTACCATCATTTCTATTCTATCCTGTCAGTTCCTAAAGTTAATAAATTCATGCAACATCGAAATTCATAACATCGTAAAACTTACAGGCAACGCTGCTTCCGCGCTTTTTGGTGTGTGTACATGGACAGTCTACAGAACCTGTGACCGAAGCTCTGATACTAACTGTAGCGACCCTAGCCATCGCTACCTATTCTATCCTCATCCTAAGTGCCTAACGACACGTTATCATAAAAGGGCTGCTGAAAAGCATATGAAATTTTTCCATTTTCATAATGGAGTTCGTTTCTATACACGTCAAAAAAATACATGGAATACCTAGTTACGATGTTAGTCCTAATTGCAAGGGAAGTGTATATATGCACAACAAAAGTTCCCTATGGGCTCGGCCTTACAGGTCGTCATGCATGCACACACCACCCCCAAAAGTCGCTTGGAAGCTTCAAAAGTAAGTGCCTTGCTAGCTAGGCGATCACGTACCGTGTCCGTGTGGACCTACAACACATAACGTAAGGGTGAGCTTATACGCTCAGTAAGCGGAAATTATGCATGCAGTGCACGTGTCGTAATTCGCAGAGGCATCCGCGCCAATGCTTTTTAATCATAATGTTAGTCTTGTCTTGTCTTGTCTTGTCTAGCCTTGTAGGGTCCCTAATACATGTCTTATCTTGCACATGTCTTGTCTTGTAGGGCCCTCGGCTTATCTTGCTACGAAGGCGTTAGCCCGATGTACATGTCTTGTCTTGCACATGTCTTATCTTGAAATCGACGACTTAGATAGTCACCCGTAGCATTCGAAGCCGTCACTCACTAAGGAGTAGTCGTTTGGTTTTAATGTTAGCACTCTACCTATCTCACCCCGACGATTATGCGTAGCATAAATTCATACCTTACAACTCTCGTGTGACTCGTGGATGCACATGAAAGTGCATGTATGAAATGAGTCCATATACTTGTTATGACATTCCACATAACAAATAATTCATGTCATGTAATGAATTCACGTAATATCATAGTAGCACATAGTAATGTAAATGATGCACGTACAAATAAGTTATGTGTTGTAGTTGAATTTCCACTTACCTGTCGTCCGTAGAACACCTACAATTGGTTCGGCGAAATTCCTAATTCCTAAACTTAAGCACAAAATTATTATATCAGTATACTATATAAATTATTCCGATATTTATTTCTTAAGTCTCCTAAGTATTGAAATATTAGTTATCGAATTGTATTAAAACTGTTAGGTCCCCGTTTGTCAACTCAATCAATCCTAGGCATGAATTCTAAGGAAATCGATTAGAATTATTGAACTTGAAATTCGATCGAAAACCTTCAATGAAGAACATGAGAGAGAATTCCTTTAGTGAGAGAAATATTCTGAGTTTCTCTTTCTAGAATTGAATTCGACAGCGTTTCGGATCGATTCTCTAATTTTCTGTATTAAGCTCAATGTTTGTACAACTATTTATACCAACAAACTTGGTATAAATATCAAAGTAGTCCTAATCTAAGGACTAATACAAATAAAGCCCCTAAGTACGAAGACAGCTAATAAAGCAAAGCACAACTAAAATTGATATTCTACATTCTCCCCCTTTGTGCTTGATTTCTCTTCCGCGCTATTTGTCCTCATCGGGCGTAGTACGATCTGTGCAAACCCAGCGCATGCTCAAAGTTCCTGAGCGTGTTCCTTAGCTCCAGATGCTCCTCGATATCTTCTAATAATTCCATTAGGAGCGGCTGTTCTCTCACGAACCGATGGATCTTCAGCATCGTCTCTCGGTTGATTTCTTCCAACCTCTGCTCTATATTTCTCCTGATGACCTTGAGCGTCCCATCACAGAATTTGTGTATCTCAGTCTTCAGCATCATCCTAGTCTTCTTCGCGATCGGATTGTGATAGGAGATGCCTAAGACCGAGCTGATGTGCACGTGATTGTTGGGAAGCCCTTCGATTTCAGATCCTTTGTTGAGCGGAGCGGTCATGTTGACCTTCTTCATGTTGCTCTCCAGAGCCATCTGAAGGTCGTGTGTGGCGAAGTACTTGACTTGGTGCATCATGAACCGTAGAGTCCCTCGAGACCTTCTTTCTTGATGAAGCCTTGAGGACCTTTGTACTTCTCCACGTACAGCTTGTAGAGGTTGTACACCTCATCAGCAGGGATGTACGGTAGGTCACTCTTGCTTAGATCTTCTCGAGTTCTATCTACTCGCTCGATGACATAGTACGGTGTTGGAAGTCCTCCTTTAGCACAGTAGACGCTGAGTAGCTGACAGATTGGAGAGAGACTCTTGTAATGACTCTTGGCTTGGCTTTTAGTCATCCCCAATCTCACATCCGGTCGGTCAGCATCCAGAGATATGTCATTCTCTTCTGCTGTTCCCAGTGAGAGATCCCTCTGAGCTCGAACTCGTTAGGCTTCTTGACTTTGTCCGGTGACCTCCAAATATTTTCACGAACTTCTTCAAGGAAAGGTATCTCTATTCGAATATTCTCCCACGGCGTGTCGATCCGAACGGTCCCTGGCATTTGTCTTGTGTGGGAAACCGCTCGTTGCGTGATCAGCTCTAAAAGCCCTGTGGGATCTTGTTCATGGTCTACACCTTCCTGAAGTTCTTCGTCTTCTATGAGTATAAGGTCTACCGAGGTTTGTTGTAAGAAGTGTCGAATGTCCTGAAGCCGTTGTCTTTGATGCTCCTCGGGCATGGAATGGATCATCCACTGTCCTTCGAATATGTATTTGTCTAGGACCTCGTGTGGGTTGACGCCATGTCCGGATGGTCCCGGTTGGTCTGGAGCAATTGAGGGAGTCGCCTGAGTCTGCGCTAGGGCGACGAGCATGGCAGCGCTTGCTTCTTCTTCCGGAAGCAAGGGGCTTGTGAAGGTCGGTGGTGTGGGCGGAGGCGTCCTTATTTGAAAGGTTGGTGGGTCGATTTGTGGGTCGATTTGGGTTAGAGTGGTGCGGCGGTGGTGGTGGTTGTTTGGGTAGTGGATTGTGAGGTTCCAGCGACTCCTTGACTTGTCTGAGTCGCGCCAGGGTTCTGTCTCTGACCCCTTGTGATTATCCTTAGCCTCTTCTCCCCCTCAGGACGGCCCTGATCGTCTGGGTGGTCATGTCGGCGTTTGGAGTGGGAGCCTTGGCCGCGGCACTTTTCTGATGGGTCAGGACGATTCACGAGACGGTGGAAGAGATCTTCTTCCAGCGTTCGTGTGGTCAATTCCAACAGCCTGACGACCAAAATTGAGTGGAGTTCGCTGATGGGTACTGTGGCAGGATTTATTAGGTTGTGGGTGAGGATGGGTGTTGGTGTTTGTGTGAATATTATGGGTTGAGTGGGTGTGAGGATGGGTTGTGACGAAGACGGCTCCGAGACGGGTGCTTTTCCACGATCTTGGCGGGACGTCTCGATGGCATTTCGCACGCTCTCCATGATTTTGTTTTCAAAATCCTTCAGCGCGTTAGCGAGAGCGGCCTGAAGTCTATCTTCTGTCACATACGGAGCGGACGCCTCCATTGTGGATGGTCCAGGATGACTGATGTCGTCTGTTATCAACCCTAGAGCTAACACCGGCTCCTCAGGTTGGCTTAGAGTCACTTGAGGTTGTGACTCTTTGAGACTTCCACCCAATCCTTGAGTCGAATCTTGGAGATTCTCCTCTATGGGCGTTAGGGCAGGTTCTGATTGTCCCTGCGTATCAGACACTGGAGCTTCTGGTCCCGCCGTGACGTGCTGTGGCTCAAGATTGAGCGAAGAAGGGTCCGCAACACTTGGAGTGATGGTTGGCGCTGTGTCTGATGGGTCGGTGACGGTTTCAAAGAGGGACTCGAATGATACGCTCAGTCGTCTCGGAGTCCTTCTAATCAACTGAATCTCCTCATGTGACTCGGTGTCTGATGGGGTAGCCGTGTAAGGTGAGAGTCCTCGTGCTACATCCTCACTGGATGGTTCTGTCACCGGAGGCTCGATATGTTGTATCGTTGATATTATAGCCTCTGTTTCTGGCGTAGTAGCCGGCGGTGGAGAGATGTGCCCCGTTCCTGCCGCGGGCTGTGCAACTTGAAGACCTTCCTCAATAGGTTCTTCGAGCACGCCAAATTATGGGCACTTCCACTTTGGAGTGTGTCTGCTGGAGCCTCTTGTTCCAACTCTGCCACCACAGCATCGATTAGGATGGCATCAATATCTGGTACTGTTTCCTCGTGAGTTGGAGGCTCCCGCTCTAGTTCCTGAGCCACTTCATCAATTATCGTGTCTTCAGGACTAGGATGTTGTTGTTGATGAGGGCTAACTTCGAAGTCTATCGGGGGCCCTCTAATCATCTGATCCGTCAGATGATTCTCCTGGCAGTATGCTCTATAAATGACTCCCGTGGCGTCGGCGAGACGTAGCAACTCGAACGGTATGGCCATTGATGGCTGGTCCAATTCCGTTACTTTCGGGTTGTGGAAGAACTTGAGCCTGGGTGGCTGATAGTTTCCTCCCGGAGGCAAGCGAGGAACATTCTGCACGTACATCTCCATTTGTTGACGGATGATGACGGAGAACCATCTCGCATATGGCACATTTTTGGACCGTTTGTTCTCTTTTTGTCTGATCTGTTCTGTAAGGTCGTTCCAGATCAGTTGAGCGAAATCGTAATTCCGCGATAACATGACTCCGCGAAATATCCGGAGGATGTGGCCGTTGCCTTTGTCGAAGCCTGCGTGCTTCGGGGACAAACACTTGTTGATGATTCCAAAAAGTGTCTTCCACGGATGGGGAATCCCGTTGCTCTGCATCTGAGCTAGCTTGGTGAGCGGCGGACGGTATCCCATCTGGAGGAAATCATGCACCAGTTCTGCATCTGATGGGAGGGGGTCGTAATTTTGGCTGTGAGGGAGGTCGAGGAGTAGTCTGAAGTCGTTCTTGCTCATACAGACGGGCCTCGTCCCTACAACTGTAGTAAAGTGATACGTCCCATCCATGATGAGGCTCTTGATCATCCCCCAAAACTGCTGGAGGTAGACCATCGGTACTGAGGCCGTCACCGTAAGAGCATGCCAAAGTGGATGGCCTTGCAGTATGGACACGATTATGTCGTCTGGACACCGGAAGGTGGTCAGGTCTAGTTGGAAGTTCATGTCGTGTACGTTAAGGTACATAGTCTTCTCGTAGATGTGGTTATAAGTAGGATAATGGTCCATCTGAAATACACAGAAGAAATGTAAATCATTAGTTCAGAAATTTTGAGTTGAGCCGAATTTGGAATTTATCAAACCATAATCATGGATCATATATCATAGCACATTTGAATAAATTCGTAATTGAAATCATGAATTTTGCACATAGATCATACGAAGTGAATATTGACTAGATTATTAAATTTCATCATAAGCATGTAAGTCCAATGAAACTTTGGTTGAAAATTTTTCTAAGTGTTGAAACACTTTTCACTCCGTGCTTTTTATCGCGCGAGAAATGAGATTCTCAATTATATTGTCTAAGTGCAATTTCGAAATTCAAATCTCCTTTTAATTTTGCGATCGAAAAAAATTTATTCGCTAAGGTAAACCACAGTGAAAAAGACTTAGAAAATTTCTAAGTGTTTGAACATAACGTCTGATACTGTAGCCGAGAAAGTTTACGATCGAGAAAAATTTCCGTGTAAATTTATGATCGAGAAATTTTTCGCGCATGAATAGAATTTTCGCTATGAAAGGTAATCGAGCGAGAAATTATTTCGATTTTAAAGAGGTTTTTCGCTGTAAAATTTTACGATCGAGAAAATTTTATCGTCGAAAATTAATTTTATCGCCGCTAAAATTTTTCGACCGAGATCAAAATTGAAATCGAAATTTTCGACTGTAAGTTTTGCGCTCGAAAATTTAAAAGGTTTGCATCTATTTTATCTATTCTCTTATTAATATTTCGCTCGCATAAAATCAAAATTGTGTTTCTCGATTGTAAGTAATTTTCGATCTACGTTATTAATCTTAATGACTAAATCAAAAGGTTAGCGATCAGAAATCTTTTACGATGCAAACAGTGACTTAATCAAATTGGGATTCAATTTTCATTGTTTGCGAGCGAGAAAGTTCTTCGACGCGTTTAAAAGTTTAAAACCCAGTTTAGTCTTATCTTTAAATGGAACGCTAATAACGCAGAAAATCGAAGTTATATTCACTCAAAATGATCAACAGACATCGAAACTAGCCTATTATGCAGTTTCTAACCCAGATTATACCTAGATATGATTTAAAATACTGCAAACAAGAGTTCGAGTTCTCAGAATATGAACAGTCGAGAAATGAACACAGAATCAAGCGAAATACTCTAAAATACAGATGCAAATGTAGTTTAAATATATGATAATCCCTAGAAGAGGTCAAATCTACCTTCTAAAGACGAATATTGACTGTTGATTTTTGCGATCGAGGGTTTTAGTAATTAGGGATTTTCGACTTCAAGTAATGATTTCACTTAATTGGGCTGATTTGACGTTTTACGAGACTTTAGTGAATTTAAGCCCATTACTATTTAGGATCGGGAAACTTACGATCGAGAAAAATTTTCGCTCGACAACATCCGATTGAAAATTTACCTTTGGTTCCTGTTTAATTTTCGCTCGTCAATTTTGAGAGCGTAAATTACCACTTGGTCCCAAATCAATTTTCGCTCGAATTTCTCGATAGTAAGTATTCCTTAATATTTCAGATTGATCCTAAATTTTAAGAATAAACCACAAAATTAGTCCTTCTAAGTGTAAACGAAAGTGCAATTAACTCCCTGTATTTTCGAAGAAATGACATCTGGCTCCAAAATTGATCTTCAAACATCTGCAATACTTAGAGCAAAATGTCGAGAATATTAAAGTTAATTAAGAAGTAATTGTTCTAATAATGCTTCCCCTGAATTGTTTTACCAATGTCTCGAGCTCACGATCATAAAAATTTGCGAAGTCCTCCTTATTTAAGCATTGACCAGAGCGATTCTAGAATGAAAATTTCTGCAACACTTATAGGAAAAAACATCAAAACCATTTGGAGCTCAAAAACATGGAATCATTGTAATTGCTCCCCCTCAAATAGTGCACCTATATTGATTTATCACATAATTATGCTAATCAATACAAGTAACAATCATTATATCACGCAATTAATTAGTATGGACTAGATACATGTTCCCCTAAACATGTAATACAGATTTGCGCGAGGGTAAGAGCATGAACAAAGTTCGCATTTGAATCAATTCAGTTTAAATGCAAAGTCACATTGCATATCAAAATGTCGAAGATATATATTTTTTTTAAAGAATATCGAGAAGAAAAATTATCATATATCTGTATAAATATAGAAGTTTCATACGCATATTAATGTTATTAATAGTATGGGGTCAGATTACTTTGCTACGATCATTGTCACGCCTAAAATTTCACAAGACACTTGAAGAGATCACATACTGTCAAGTCATGTCGTCAAACTAAAGAGTCCTAAGTTCATTGAATGATCCATTTTGACAACTCTTACTGGGTTCACTCTAGCACTCGATTATTTTTGCTTTGGGATGATTATATTTATATCACTCAAGTCAACACAAGCAATCTTAAGTCAATTTTTTACCTGTGATCGAGGCATTTTTAGTCATTTCAACTTTCCGAGAGATCGTCGATGTGGAATCATAGAGACTGTGAAAGGTTTTTAGTTTGGCTCTGACTTTAGAAGGGAAGGATAGTTTTGGTATTGTGGACTAGGGATCTTCTTCCTTTTCTTCGTCATTCTCCTCCTTTTTTGCCGTTTTTCTTTTTGTTGTTTATCATTTTCATCCTTATTTTTTGTTTGATTCAGTCTGCACTTGCTCAAGCCGAAGCTCCGCTTCTCTATGAGGCTGAGAGATTATCTAAGGCGAAGATCTTCTTGTTCGTTCTCGGGCCGATACCGCGCTCCTTTTCTCTTAATCCCTAGTGAGGTTTCAGAAATTATCGATTTGAAGAAGTTCTCAGTTGTGGAATTCGAACCCAAGGCCGCGCTCCTCTTCTCGTTGTCTCGATAGAAGACCGGATTATCAAAAAAAAAGACCGGATTATCGTTGGAGAAGTTCACTTCGTGGTGCTCCTCTTTCCAGCCGTTCTGACGAGTGTACGAGATTATCGATGGAGAAGTTCACAGCAAGATCCATACCCCCTTCTAATGATATGAGATTATGATAGTCGAGAGGCAGGTTCTTTTGGACTACTTTTTGTGCGTTGAGCATTCCTCGTGTGCGTTTTCCACCTTCTTTTGTCATCTTTTTTTCGTCTCGTTTTCTCCCCCTCCTTTTCTCGATTGAATATCCCATCGAAGACTTGGGTGTACGGTTGAAGGCTCAAAGGATTTTCAAGTAAAGAAAAGGAAATCGGAGAAAGCTCAAAATGGATGACGAAAGGCTGTGTTAAAGGATTGAAATTTTATATATGTAAGGCCAAGTGAAGAATTTCCTAAGTGCTCTAATCATTTTCCTAAAGATCTAACGAAAGGCGAGTATGAAGCCAAGAATCACTAGGTAAGACAAGCAATTGATGTGTGACTCGCTCAGGAATAAATCAATAGAAAGGAAAAATAACAGGATAGAATCCTCACTCATTTAAAGTGGTTTTGTGTCTAGTGGAGCAAACGAAATGAGCTTTAGACACAAGAAAGCGACTTAAACTGACAAAATTAAGTAAGCAATCAGCCGCATGCCAGGGAAATCTAATTGTGACGTATTTCGAGCACCCTAAAGAGTTCGTCATTCCCCTATATTATAGATCTATGTAAAAAAAAATTATTATTATTTTTTATTATTTTTTTTATTTTATATATTATTTATATGTTGTTTTGTAGTTTTATTATCACGCAAGATAAGACAAATGAGCATGGAAAACACATAGAATAGAGAATGTGATAGCACAGAGATCAGGTAATGCACATATCACGGGAGATTCAACATGCCTATATTTCCGACAAGGAATTGGAATCGTTTTTCATCCAAAGCCTTGGTGAAAATGTCGGCTAGTTGATATTCCTTGTTCACAAAGTACATGTCAATGGTGCCTTTTTCTACGTGATCTTTGATGAAGTGATATCTAATGTCTATGTGTTTCGTGCGTGATTGGTGAACAAGATTGCACGTAATCGCAATGGCACTTTGGCTATCACTATATATGGGTATATTATTTAAATTGTACCCATAATCGCGAAGCTGAGTCCGCAACCATAGCATGCAACAGCTAGCGGCTGCGACGTATTCAGCTTCAGCCGTAGAAGTTGAGACGCAATTTTGCTTTTTGGATGACCAGCAGACTAGCTTTTCGCCTAGAAATTGATCGCCACCGGATGTGTTTTTCCTGTCCATTCGGCAACCTGCATAATCAGCCTCATAGCAGATAAGTTTAGGATACCATAGTCCTAAGGTAGTTGTGCCCTTAAGGTAGCGAAGAATACGCTTCACCGCGAGCATATGGGATTCTTTGGGATCGGCTTGGAAACGGGCACAAAGACAGGTGGCAAACATGATATCCAGCCGACTATTGATGTTTTAGGTAATATTTTTATTAATTTCTTCATAGTTGATTCCTTTAATTATAACGTCGTCTACAAATAATAGAATCATGACTATGTTTTGGTTTTCCTTTTTAATGAGTAAGGCTGAATCTGCCGTACTTTTGTGGAAGTTGCATTTTGATAGTGCATGACATAATTTTTCGTACCAAGCCCTGGGTGATTGGTTGATTCGGTAAATTAATTGTTTAAGTTTTATGCTAGTTTTGGATTAGTTTCGAGTTTGTGACCGGGCGGTAATTTTATGTGTATTTCTTCCTCCATGTCACCATGTAGGAATGCATTTTTAACATCCACGTGAATTAGGCTCTAAACGGAGTTTATGGCTATTGATAAGAGAATTCGAACTGTGTTCATTTTTCCTAGTGGCGCAAATGTTTATTTATAATAGACATCGTAGATTAGAGAAAAACCTTAGCCACCACCCTAGCTCTGTATCATTCTACAGATCCAACGTTGTTATATTTAATTTTATATACACATTTGATTTTTTATCTTTTGGTAGTTCTAATATGTCCCGGGTATAATTTTTCTCAAAAAGGCTTTCACTTCTTCCATCATGGCCTTTTCCATATAGGTTGATTTTTTGCTTCTTGAAAATTGAATGGTTCTTGTTCGACTGGTGATATCTTATTATACGGCGTATATGATATTTGATTTATTATTATATCCTTTAGACATGATGGTGGTCTAGTTTGTCTTGTAGATCTTCGTATTATCTGTGGTCATTCATAACTCCCCCTGATGTTAGTTCTGTTGTATCACGGGTTCCGTTTAGATTTCATGATTGTGTTTGTTCTTCGATTGAGTTTTTTTTCTTGTGTTAATGATGTTAATTCAGGTAGTGGTACTTATCTGGTATTTCACGTTCATTATCTAGATTGTTTGAAAAATAAGGTTCATTTTCCAGAAAATAACATGTGAGATATATATAGTTTTTTATTGATAGGATCATAGCATTTATGACCCTTTTTGGATGAATATCCCAAGGATATTGCTTTAATTGAGTTTTGCTCTAATTTATCCTTTCATTGAATATGTACGATGTATTTGCATCGGAATACTCGAAGATTGTTTGAGTTGATTTCTTTGTTTTAAAGAAATAGAGAGCTTTTATTATTGAATACAAAATTGATAGTCTATTAATAAATTAAGTTTTAGTAAGTACTGCATCCGAAAAAAGACTTTTGGAACATTATTTGAAAAAGAAGTGCCTTTGTACATGTGATATATAATTCGTTTTCTCGAAAAAAGTTCTGAGAAATTTCTATTAACGTATTCAGTGCCATTATCAGATGAAAAAATTCTAACTTTGGCGGTGTATTGATTTTCGATTAGATTAAGGAACTCTTGAAGGCAGTTAAAAATTTCAGATTTATGAGTAAGTAAGTATAAATAACCATGTTGTTTTACTAAAATCCTCGATAAAAATAGCAATGATTATAAGATACAATAATAGGAGCAGGACACCAAACCTTTTTTTGCCCTTTTCTGTCTCGACCACGTCCGCCATTTCCATTGCCCTATCCTCTGCCGTTGCCCAGCCTATTAGGTCGTAGGTGATGGTACAAGAACCAACACTCCCCTCGTTCGTGCCTCTCATTCTTGCAATTATTGCACCTTTTAACATCGGTATGAAGAACTCAACTACTATCATGGCTGGATTGTCCGGACAGCGTAGTACGCAAAGGGTTTTCCACAGTCATGGCGTGATAGTCTATCACCGGATGATTGGCGGGTTTCATGGCTCTTCGTCGTGATTCCTCCTGTTCTGTGTGGCAACTACTATTTCCAACGAGGGGAGGGTCGAGCTGAGTAAAATTTGGCTTCGTGCTTGTTTGAAGGTGGGCTCGAGATTGGCTAAAAACTGGAAAGTGCATTTATTAATGTTGACTTAGTGAACATAGACAATGTTGGATCAGTCTTGAATCATCACCAATTGCTAAGACTAGGTCAGACTCGATTTTGTCTTTCATACCCAAATATCGTTTACCCGATTTTTTGTGGCTTTATTTATTGTGTGCATGAGTTATTTTCGAGCTAGGAATTCATCAAAGATATCAGAGTTTGTTGGAGCTAAAAATAGAAGATACACTTACCAAAAATAGAAGATATGAAGATCAAGCAAAAGGATGCAAAGATCTTGGCCGAAGGAATTAAGGATAATTACTACGAGCATCTATAAGAAGAGGACTCCGATCTTAAAAGATATAACGTGAGAGATGGAATTTTAGACACAAGAATACACACGCGAACGAAAAGAGAGAGAGAGAGAGAGAGAGAGAGAGAGAGAGAATTCACCGAATTTCATTGTCTTTTCGCCTAGACTTTTACCTCTGCGTGGTGTGAAGATTAGGAAAGTCGTATGATTCTTTTCTAGGCTAGTTTTAATGTCGTTAATAGTTTGTAGTTTTTTTGTTGTAATTCGTTCAAGTAATGGAATTTTGCCTTGAAGGCGCCTAGCAAGTTGCAAAACTTGTTGCGTATTTTAAACAGTGTCTACGTCTTTTTACTGCTAAGAACTTTTCTGTTGTGCAAATACTTTCCGAGGTGTTGTTTCAACATTAGGGTCAACATTTACGTTTCCATTTTTAACTTGGGATGCATCCATACCCGGACCAATTTAGCATTCTTGCTCCCTTAGTTTGGCTAGTTTCTTTTTTTTTTTGGAATAAGTTCCGTGTATATATATAAAAGATGGGTGAATGTACAGATGAGTGAGAGTGGAGCCCCTCACGTACCAACCAGTAACATACTACTGGTGGCAACCAACAGAAGACAAAAGGGTTGAACAACTAATGTGAACTACCAAGCTACTCGCCAAAGTCGTCGGATAGCTGCCCTCTGGAGGTCAAACTTGGCCGAGGTCCCCAGTAGTCGCATGCAGACCATGTCAAGCACCGCAGCAATCACTCTGTCCGGAGTCGTGATGATCCCCTCCTTCCAGCGTTTGTTGCGTTTGGCTAGTTTCACCGGGTCTAATCGGTTGTGGGCCAGAAGCAAATATCCTTCAACGATTCTAGAGCATGTAAGCCACCATTCAAGATTCAGAGGTGGAGATGCGGCTCTTGAATCGGTATAAAAAGCTGAAATTGATTTACCTTAAAAATGTTAGAAGCAAAGCGTAGTGCGATATAAATATATATTAGAATATATATATATATATGTATCAGGTCGAATCGGGTCGCGGGCCCAAACCAAATATGTTCAGGAGAGGACAAAAAAAGACGATAATGGAGGAAAACCTCAAGACCAAGAACCCTAAATGCTATGTAAATTTAATTACCGCTCATAAAGCGAGGGACGATGACGATGATGATCCGTTGAGCTCCCATTTGCAGCAGATAACTCATCTCCATCGACCTGCATATGAATATCCGTTCTTGAAGAAAAAACAAAAGATTATAGATCAAAGTAAGACCTTTCGATTCTCATCGCCAATCTCGATTCTCAATTCATCAGCAGCAAGCCACACCTTTCTCGCCGCCTCTCTCCACCCTCTACAGAGGAGAGGACAAAAAAAGATGATAATGGAGGAAAACCTCAAGACCAAGAACCCTAAATGCTATGTAAATTTAATTACCGCTCGTAAAGCGAGGGACAATGACGATGATGATCTGTTGAGCTCCCATTTGCAGCAGATAACTCATCTCCATCGAACTGCATATGAATATCCCATTCCTGACAAAAAAAATAGAAAATTTAAAGATCATAAGCAAGACCTTTCGATTCTCATCGCCAATCTCGATTCTCAATTCATCAACAGCAATCCACACCTTCCTCGCCGCCTCTCTCCAACCTCTACAGAGGAGAGGACAAAAGAAGACGATAATGGAGGAAACCTCAAGACCAAGAACCCTAAATGCTATGTAAATTTAATTACCGCTCATAAAGCGAGGGACGATGACGATGATGATCCATTGAGATCCCATTCCTGCATATGAATATCCCATTCCCGAAGAGAAAAACAAAAGATCAAAGATCAAAGCAAGACCTTTCGATTCTCATCGCCAATCTCGATTCTCAATTCATCAGCACAGTCTCGAAGAAATAAGACAGGTACTTTTTCCTCTTACATTTATCTCTTTTTTTTTTTTTGGGTAACCGGGGAAAGCCGATGGTGAAACCCCGGGGCCGACCCACTACCTGCTAAGCAGGCCGACCAGGTCAATCGCACATGTCTGGGCTCATGTGGGCAGGCCTAGGGAAATGTCACAGGGATGAGATTCGAGCCCAGGACCTCTCCCAACATGATCCTAAGCACCTCAGCTTGACCAGTAGAGCCAAGCCTCATCGGCTACATTTATCTCTTTCTTTATTCTAATTTCCTGGTTACCATAACAAGCTTTTTATGAAAACCTTAGGTGCTGGGAAAGGACCTTTCTTGGAAGATGAATGATTCACGAGTCGCTGAGATCCTTCAAGCGGTATGTTCGTGATCGATCGTATATATCAAACAGCTCCAGTGCTAACTATTCCATCAGGTACCGAAGGTTTTGTGATCTATAGTGATGCATCCTTCAAGGATTGGTGTGCGTGCTAATGCAACACGGAAAAGTAGTGGCGTATGCATCTCGACAGCTGAAGCCATATGAAACATTCTACCCAACTCACGACTTAGAGCTAGCGGCTGTGGTGTTCGCACTAAAGATATGGCGACACGGTGCAACATTTCAGATATTTGTGGATCATAAAAGTCTAAAATATTTGTTGAGCCAAAAGGTATTAAACACGAGACAAAAGGCGATGGATTGAATTATTGAAGGATTACGATTGTACTATAGAATATCACCCTTGAAAGGCTAACGTCGTTGCTGATGCTTTAAGTCGAAAATCATATGGTACCATCTCTTCTTTATCAGTATGTTTTATCAAGTCTAATTGACCTCAGGAAGATGAATACAGAGATGGAAGCGGACGATACTGGTGTTATCTGTGCCTCAATTGTAATTCGACCTATTATGATAGATCGAATTAGACAAGTACAGTTTAAAGACGAAAAGCTAGCTAAGATTGCTGATAAATTAAACGAGGATTAGGAAAGTCTTTTGTGATAGACGAGAATGGAACCTTGATGATAAATGGCCGCATATGTGTTCCCGATATCAATAATCTTCGACAAGAAATAATGGAAGAGGCACATACCGCTCCTTATCCCATGCATCCGGGCAGTACGAAAATGTATCGGACCCTTAATTTCACTATTGGTGGCCAATGATGAAGAAGGATGTGGCCGAGTATATTATGAAATGTTTAACGTGTCAGCAAATCAAAGCTAAACACCAAGCGCCAGTGGGTAAATTACATCCTTTACCCATACCAGTTTGGAAATGGGAATGCATAACAATGGTTTTTCTTTATGGCTGGATCATTCGGATGGCTTCCCGATGTTCTCTTTTGTTCGCCGACTTAAGATGCTCAAGCCACACATTCGCGATCTTAGACGCATGAAGGGGGACTTGGCTAGGAATGTTCTTGAGGCCAAACACTTCCTTGAGCTGAGTCAATCTTTCGTTGAGAAATACCCCTCGGAACCCCTTTTCCTTGACTTCGAGTCTACGTGCAGGTGTTTATACTCCAAGGCTGTGGAGATTGAACAGTCTGCCCTCTCTCAGCGGGCCAAACTTGCTTGGCTTAAGGACGGGGACCAATGTACCTCTTTCTTCTTCAAGAAGGTGACTCTGAGACGTGCACGTAATCGTATTCTCTCGTTGGAGGACGATAATGGGCTGGTTATTGAGGGTGATCAGCAGGTGGCGGCTGAACTGATCCGATTCTATAAGGAGCTACTTGGGAAGTCGGGTAGGGACACTCCGGTTCGTGAGGATGATCTCCGTAACTTTGTTACTACTTCCATTCATCCGGACGTGGGGGCTGATATGATTCGTCCGGTTACGGGGGCTGAGATCAAGGCGGTGATTTTCGCGATGGGCAGCGAGAAGGCCCCGAGGCCTGATGGTTACACTGCAGCTTTCTTCAAAGCTGCTTGGGAGGTTGTTGGCGATGATCTTACCTTTGCTGTCCAGGACTTCTTCAGCACTGGCATCTTACTGAAAGGCCTTAACAGCACCCTTATTACTCTTATTCCGAAAGGTGAGGCTGCTAGGAATGCGTCGGACTTCCGCCCTATCTCTTGTTGTAATGTCATTTTCAAGGTTATCTCGAAGATCCTCGCTAACCGGCTGCGTCCCTGCCTTGCTGATCTCGTGCATCCCTCACAGACTGCCTTGCTGATCTCGTGCATCTCTGACAACATTCTGATGGCCCAGGAAATCTGCCTTGCTTATCAGAATCGGAGCAAGCCGGCGCGCGTGGCTTTCAAGGTCGATTTGGCGAAGGCATACGACAAGGTTGAGTGGAGCTTCTTGTTGGCGGTCCTGTCGGCCATGAAGTTTCCCCCTCTCTTTATCAGATGGGTGGCTGCTTGTGTGACCTCGACTTCTTTCTCCATTAATCTCAATGGAGCTCCTGTGGGTTTCTTCGAGGGGAAGAGAGGCTTGCGACAGGGAGATCCGCTGTCCCCCTACCTCTTTACTCTTGTCATGGAGGTCCTCCATGGTATTATTGACTCGAGCATCCGTGCTGATAGCAGATTTCAGTTCCACTGGCGGTGTGAGTCGATGCGATTGGCAATGCTCACGTTTGCGGACGATCTTATGCTGTTTTGCCATGCTGATCCTTGCTCGGTCAAGGTGTTTAAGGATGCTCTGGATACCTTTGCTTCTTTGTCCGGTCTCTGCCCCAACCCCCGGAAGAGCGAGATGTTTGTTTCTAAGAGGGCTGAGAATATCTCGAACTCCCTCCTGACCATCATGGGATTTCAGCTGGGTAAGCTTCCGGTCCGTTATCTGGGCGTTCCTCTTCTTCACTCGAGGCTCCGGCTGGTGGATTGTGCCCCTCTTCTTCACGCGGTGGATAAGCGGGTTGGGTCTTGGTTGAACCGGTCCCTCTCCTACGCGGGAAGGGTCCAACTTATCCGGTCCGTCCTTGGGTCAATTCATTTGTACTGGTCCAGCGTGTTCCTGCTGCCTAAGGGTGTGGTCAGGGCTTTGGAGACGAGATTTAGGCGTTTTCTGTGGGCTGGGTCTTCCCCCAAAGTCGCGTGGGAGGAGGTGTGCCTGCCGGTTAATGAAGGAGGCCTTGGTATTCGATCGATCACGGCTGATAATAAGGCCATGATGCTGCGCCTTCTGTGGCTTATTGGGAATAGAGATCTCTCTTCGATTTGGGTTAAGTGGCTCCTCCATACGAGACTTAGCCAGCGATCCTTCTGGGCTGTCCTTCCGTCGTCTAACGATGCGTGGAGCTGGAAGAAGGTCCTTCAGCTTAGAGATGTCTTTCGACCTCTTGTTGACTTTACGGTGGGTAATGGTGACTCGATTTGGCTTTGGAAAGACCCGTGGCTGCTCCCTTCCCCTCTCGTGGACCACTTCCCTCGGGGTCCGGTGGCGATGGGTCTTCCTATTGACACTAGACTGTCCGCAGTCATTAATGCGGACGGGTGGAACTGGCCTGCCAGGTACTCGGTTGAATACTTGGATATTGAACCTTTGCTCCCTGTGATTTTCCCTTTGGAGAGGGACTCTTTACGATGGAAAGGCGCTGCTGATGGACGATTCTCTACGGCGAGGGCCCGCGATGCCATTAGGTACCGTCGCCCGAATGTGCCTTGGGCTGATCTGTTTGGGGGACCTGCGCGGGTCCCAAGGTTCGAGTTCATCCTTTGGCTCGCTATTCGTGAGCGGCTTTCCACGCGGGATAAACCTTGGATTGCGTTACGGGCGGGTTCTAATCTGTGTGCTTTGTGCGGCCTTTTCCCGGAGACTACTAATCATCTCTTATTCGAATGTGAATTCTCATTGAGATGTGTTCAGTTGCTTGAAGATAGGACAAAGTGGAGCTGGCCGGTTCGTGTTTGGAGTTTGGGCGTGCGTTCGGCAGCTAGGAGATGGCGAGATCACCATCTTCTTCACGTGATGTTCCGTCACTTGGTTGCCTCATTGGTTTATCACATCTGGAAGGAGCGGAATAGGCGTTGGAAAGAGAACATCTCCTCATCTCCTCAGCAGGTGATTTCGTTGGTTCTCGGTTTGGCGTGTTCGCGACTTGACACGGTTCACACGCGGTTTGCCTTCCAGGTGGCGGCTATCAAGCGACTGTGGCATGTTGGTTGAGGGTTGGGCTGTTCTTCTTGTTTGGTGTTTGTGTGGGTTTTGGCTTGCTGTGTTGTTTGTGCTTGTTTGACCAGTAGCCTGTTACTGGTTTGTGGGTGGGTTGGTCCACCTTTTCACTGTACTTCTTTCGTTTTTTATTTTCGGAAAATTTACCAAAAAAAAGAAAAATGACGCCGTTTGGGTAATTGTTGACAGACTTACGAAGTCGGCACACTTCCTGCCATTTCGATGGGGTTCTCCGCTAGAATATTTGACAAAAAGATACGTTAATGAGATAGTTCGACTTGATGGAGTACCCATCTCTATCGTGTCGGATCGTGATCCCTGATTACTTCCAGATTTTGGGGAAGTCTACAGGAAGCGTGTAAGACCCGTAAAATTTAATTACGGGATTTACGACATAATTAAGGTGTAAATAATTAATTAGGGACATCGTTGAGATAATTACGTTAAGAAGCTAGGATTTTAGGTGAAATATTTTATTTAGGACATGTGATTAATTCAAGCCTAATGTGCGATATTATGTTTCCATGCTTCTATGTCTATAAAACTATATTTTCATGATTTCATGTTTAGTGATTTTATGAATTTTGTGTAAATAATTATGTGTCTTATGACACCCAAATTCATTTAGAAATTTTCGAAATATAGGAAAAGAGATAATAATAATAATGATAAGATTGGGCTATGTTATTTTATTGTGTTGGGCTAGTATTATTAATGAGCTAGATTTGGACACTAGGCCCAAGACAATTAAAGATTAACTTAGGTGGGGGACAAGTTCCTTAAATGGGGGGATATTTTCGTCACCCATGCCATGCCCCATCCACCACACCTTTGACCAATTAAAATCTAGCTAAAACTTCCAATTTCACAAACTCAAGAAGCCATCGAAGTGGGAGCAAGGAAGAAGTAAAGAAACGAAGTGAAGAAGGTATAATCTTCTTTACATAATGCCATGTTTTCTTGTTTAAGGAGTCAGCATGCTCTAAGAGTTCGAGACATTAAAAATAGCATCTGTTAGGGTTCATTACTTTAACATGAGACGATCTTGAGTAGGTCTTAGGCGTTTTGGTAAAGAAAGCTTTAGGTCATATGAATTCTGGGTAGAGAAGATGAGTTTAGTTCGATTGGAGGAACAGTTGGAACTTTCGATCGAAAGTAGAAAAAGTAATTGAGGTTTCGGGCGACACACAAGTACCACAGTATAAGTTTCGACCAAATGAATTGTTAAGATAATAAATCGTGCGATTTGAAATAAATCATACATAGTATGTCCCGGCGATTTCAATATAGAGACATTTCAAATCGGGCGATTTAGCTTAGGTAATATTAAATCCTTTCGAAACATAGCATAATCGTGCGAAATGGAAACCCTAGAATCGGGCGATTTCCATTAGTTGTGATGGTCGAATCGAACACGAGATGCATGCATGGAATCGGACGGCTCCATGCAAGCTTGAAATCGGGCGATTTCCACTCATGGAATACCCTAAATCGACCGAATACTTCAACCACTCCATGCACGATTTCGGGATGACGTCGCGTGATGCAAGGACGCGGCGATTTGGAGAAGTGATGTATCACGAGAATCGGGCGATTTAGATGTCCAAGAAGTCGAGCGAAATCACAACTTAAGCATGCGAAGGTCGGGCGATTTGATACCTTAAGAAATCTCGGCGATTTGAGGGTTTCAATGTCATGAAATCGGGCAAGCTAGACGACGTCAACGCACGGCGATTTCCATCCTCTAAAGGCCACAAATCGGGCGAAATGCATTGAGCATTTCACGCACGAAGTCGGACGATTTTCAATCAAATGCACACGTGGCGCGAGTAGAACGAATCGCCGAAGATAAGCTTAACACACTAAATCGGGTGAAACCCTCCTCACACATGCAAATCGGGCGATTGTGAGTTATCGACTTTCAAATCGGGCGAAACCAGATTTCCAAGCCATTTAAATCGGGCGAATTCCTCCTATCGGATGACTCAAATCTGCCGAAATTGCTCTAACCATTTCATGCATGAAATCGGGCAAATTGCATGAAGAAGAAATCAGACAAATCCATGCTAGTACCAATCGGGCGAATTAAACGCTAACGAATCTTCTAACTTTCGCCGAACTTCTTAGGTCATGAATTTTATACTAACCGTACTTAGGAATTTATTGGGTGGGACTTGACCTGGTAAGAGTCGAACGACTTAGGATCCTAACGAAAATTAATATAGTCCGATAATTTAGTTCGACCTAAGTGTAATAAAGGCGTAATACTAATACGATAATATTTATGTTTAAAGGTCGTACGTTAGGAGCAAACGTGGAGAATACTAATTACGCTTGGACGACAGGTAAGTAGAAATCCAACTACGACACATAACTTGTTTGAATGTACTTGCTTTATGCGACTACGAGCTTCGGTGATTTCATGTTTACGTGATTTAATTGATATGTCTTCATGTGAATGTGTCTGAAGTTTTTAATTGATGACTAGGTGCTTCGAGGCTTACCTGAATTGTGATTACTTGATATTACGTGACTATGTGCCTCGATGATTACATGAATTACGTGGAATAATTGTATATTCTGTCTCTTGGTAATATTGTCTGGCATTTGTTGCATTTTCATACTCACGTGCATACACTATCATATGTGGGAGGGTTGTGTGAGTCGAGTATGCATATATATGGTGTATCGCTTGAAAGCGATTGATACATTGCCGATCTGGGCATGTGTTGTCGACTCAGTTGAGTCAAGGGCTGTCCACTATGCCACCAGGGCGACGTTTAGCGTCGTCAAACTATTATATAAAATATATGGATTATGATTAGGGCAGAGGTCCCGATGGCAAGAAGGCCGTATACATATATTACTATTATCGTATATGCAATGAAATATACTAGGGCAGATGTCCCGCTGGCGAAAAGGCCGTATACATATATTATTATTATTGTACACGTAATGAAATATATTTAGGCGAATGAGGCCGTACCTGTATTATATTATTACTATTATGTACCTAATGAAATATACTAGGGCAATGCCCGTTGGCGAAGAGACCGTCTATATATATATTACTATTATGTATCTAATGAAATATATTAGGGCAATGCCCGTTGGCGAAGAGATCTCCTATATATATATATTACTATTATGTACCTAATGAAATATATTAGGGCGAAGGCCCGTTGGCGAAAGGGCCGTATACATATATTACTATTATTGTACAAGTAATGAAATATAATAGGGCGGAGACCCGTTGGCGAAAGGGCCGTATACATATACTACTATTATTGTAAAAATAATGAAATATATTAGGGCGATGCCCGTTGGCAATGTGGCCATATAGACACACTTATGATATGATTGGGCAATGCCCGTGGCGGTAAGGTGCGACCTGGAGGGTGCGACCTGAGGATATAAGCGACACAGGGTGGAACCCTGGTGTAGGCAACCTCAGCGTGGGCTACCAGCGTGAGCGACCGCCGACAGTCGGGGACGCCCGGGTAAATATGGCAACCTAGGGGAACGATGTGCATCCTAGGTATGACCATCCGGCGTGGACCGCTGTCTATTTGTCCCTAGTGGACGTGAGCTCTTTGTGGTGCATAGTGAGATTAGCCGAGGGCCCTGAGTGATGTTAGTACGAATATGATGAGCATCGGCGCAGATCGCCTTTGCGAAGTATAGGTGCATCGGCGCGGATCGCCTTTGCGTATTAGTTATATGCATTGGCGTGGATTGCCTTTGCGGGGAAGGGACACGTGCATACATGCATGATTTCTGCTTACTGAGCCTCGGTGGCTCATTCTGTTATGTTATGTGTTGTAGGTACTTATGATCACGGTACGTGATCGCCTAGCCGGCAAGGCCTATCTCTTGAAGCTTCCGAGCGTCTTTTGGGGGTGGACGTGTGTGTATGGATGACGACCTGTGAGGCCGGGTGCATAGGAGCTTTTGCTGTGCCATCGCAACCGTCCCGAGTAATTATGAACTAGGATTAGGGTGTAATTAGGACTCGAAGAAATTATTCTGTCGCGTAGTTATATTCTTTTGACGTGTACAGGACATGAACTCCTTATGAAAAAGGAAAAATTTCTACCGTAATTTTGTATCTTCTAAGTTATCGTGCCATTAGACGCTTAGAGTTAAGCTAGAAATGGTAGCGATGGCTAGGGTCGCTACAGTTGGTATCAGAGCTTCGGTCACAGGTTCTGTAGACTGTCCATACACACACACCCAAAAGCGCGGAAGCAGCCTTGCCTGTAAGTAATACGATAAATATGCTTATGTGCTTTTAATACGTGCTTTGTTTCACTAATTGAAGAATGACTAGCGAGTCTAGAGAATTGATCGGCGAATCAAGCCGCGGGGTGAGATCTGGATCACCTACGAATGAACAGAGCTCAATGCTCCTACATCTCACCGAATTGGTCCAACAACAGTCGGATCAAATCGGCGAGCTAAAAGACCAAGTTACTGAACTCAAGGGTATGCTCTATAATCTTATCAACAAGCAGAATTCCTTTGACCCCCGTAGATCCTCGTACACGGGGATAGTAGGAAGGGAATTCCCAGAACGGAACCCTCCAGCTCCTAGGGATATTACCAACCCTATTAGATTGGAAATCCAAGTTTCCCAAGCTCAGAAGGGAAAGCGGAAAATGGGTGATAGGACCGGACCAGCCCAACAGCCCCCGAATAAGGGAAGGCCCCAACCTTTTCAACCCACCATACCAATGTGCCGAAGATGTACACGGCGACACCAGGGAGTCTGCCACTCACAGAATGCGAGCTGCTTCAAGTGTGGCAAGGCGGGTCACTATTCTAGGGCGTGCCCGGGAAAGGGACCGGGAAGCAAAACCAATGGTCAAGCAGAACCATCAACAGGGCCAGCTAGAGCACATGCAACCATATCGGAGGAAACAGGGGAGAACCCTCCAGTGGAGACAGGTAACCTACCCGCCCATCAAACCATCACCATGCATCTTAGTAACTTAGGAGCCACACACCCTTGTGCACTCTTTACTTACGTGGCGAGACTCAATATTTCTCCTGGTTAATTTGAGTACAAGTATGAAAGTCACCATTTCTCACGAGACTTCGACCCCGAACTGATCAAGACCATGATCTCCCTTCTTGAATATTCTTTCCTCCTGGAGTGTAATTACGAGGCTACATTCTGCTCTCTTCCGCACGACAGATCTAAACCCCGTGATGTCGGAATGTGACCCTGACCCAATCTTTCCGTCCTCCTATGAATCATGCATGTTCAGTAGTCGAGTGGCGCAGCGGAAGCGTGATGGCACTCAAAAATTTCAATTTCTGCCTAAAATCTGAATTATAGCCATTTCAGATAGCTCGTCAAAGCGGATGTAGGTTTGACTAGATTGGGCGACACACACATCTGCTTGATCCAGAGTTCACTGATAGGATTCGAGATGACAAGCGAGACCCTATGATCTTGCTTCCTCTCCTTCTATTCCAAATAGAATACCATTCTCTTCTGTCGTAACACGAACATTCTTTCTCGAACCTCTAGAAATAAAGAATAAGTAGATCGTTTAAGGGAAGAGTAGGTTAAGAACTAGTCGTAAAACTTCGCTCTCCGCATAGGAAAATAGGATGACTGTTGAGACACGGACCCTACAGTCACCACGTAGGAAGTCTGTATAAATCTTAGGTGAAACCTTGACTTTCAGGAAACTCGACGAAGATAGTATGAGCCCAGAAAGGGGTACCATTTCGTCGAACAATAGATCGGTGACACGACCTTTCCTAGTTACTCCCATTAGCTCTTCGAGGCGATATGCGATCGATCACTTGAGCAATCTTCCTACTTACGTTACCAGGAAATTAGCTCATTAAATCCAAGGCAATCGGAAAGATCTTGTTCTCACCGTTATAGAATTCGCTTTTCCTCCTTTTACCCCAGATCGAATATTTTATTTCTCGTCGCTACACGAAGATTACTTTTCACCCTAAGATATGAGAATTAGGCGAGTTTTTCCAAGAGAGGGATACGTTATAAGTTTATCGTAGTTTCCCCCGGCCGCGCTGGAACCTAAACGCTTAGATGAAATACTTATGTTTCCTGCTATGAGATCGTAGTCATCCTCATGACCGGTAGACCAAAGACGGAATCTTATCCCCTTGTCTTCATCCCCTATCTGCCTCCTAATGTTTAGATCGAGATGACCTACGGGCTAAGATTAAATTCCTCTCTCAAAAGTGCAAGGTTTGGAAAATTTATTCCACTTTCACGAGAATTCACTAGTTCCTTTCTTTCTAGTAAGGAAAACATCTTTACGAGCAATACGGTGAATCTTTATCACCTAACCAAGCTAACTCAGCTCCCTACCCATCGCCACTCCGACTTATCCCAGCTAACGGAATTTCGGGGGCGAAATTCTTTTAAGGGAGGGAGGATGTAAGACCCGTAAAATTTAATTACGGGATTTACGACATAATTAAGGTGTAAATAATTAATTAGGGACATCGTTGAGATAATTACGTTAAGAAGCTAGGATTTTAGGTGAAATATTTTATTTAGGACATGTGATTAATTCAAGCCTAATGTGCGATATTATGTTTCCATGCTTCTATGTCTATAAAACTATATTTTCGTGATTTCATGTTTAGTGATTTTATGAATTTTGTGTAAATAATTATGTGTCTTATGACACCCAAATTCATTTAGAAATTTTCGAAATATAGGAAAAGAGATAATAATAATAATAATGATAAGATTGGGCTATGTTATTTTATTGTGTTGGGCTAGTATTATTAATGAGCTAGATTTGGACACTAGGCCCAAGACAATTAAAGATTAACTTAGGTGGGGGACAAGTTCCTTAAATGGGGGGATATTTTCGTCACCCATGCCATGCCCCATCCACCACACCTTTGACCAATTAAAATCTAGCTAAAACTTCCAATTTCACAAACTCAAGAAGCCATCGAAAGTGGGAGCAAGGAAGAAGTAAAGAAACGAAGTGAAGAAGGTATAATCTTCTTTACATAATGCCATGTTTTCTTGTTTAAGGAGTCAGCATGCTCTAAGAGTTCGAGACATTAAAAATAGCATCTGTTAGGGTTCATTACTTTAACATGAGACGATCTTGAGTAGGTCTTAGGCGTTTTGGTAAAGAAAGCTTTAGGTCATATGAATTCTGGGTAGAGAAGATGAGTTTAGTTCGATTGGAGGAACAGTTGGAACTTTCGATCGAAAGTAGAAAAAGTAATTGAGGTTTCGGGCGACACACAAGTACCACAGTATAAGTTTCGACCAAATGAATTGTTAAGATAATAAATCGTGCGATTTGAAATAAATCATACATAGTATGTCCCGGCGATTTCAATATAGAGACATTTCAAATCGGGCGATTTAGCTTAGGTAATATTAAATCCTTTCGAAACATAGCATAATCGTGCGAAATGGAAACCCTAGAATCGGGCGATTTCCATTAGTTGTGATGGTCGAATCGAACACGAGATGCATGCATGGAATCGGACGGCTCCATGCAAGCTTGAAATCGGGCGATTTCCACTCATGGAATACCCTAAATCGACCGAATACTTCAACCACTCCATGCACGATTTCGGGATGACGTCGCGTGATGCAAGGACGCGGCGATTTGGAGAAGTGATGTATCACGAGAATCGGGCGATTTAGATGTCCAAGAAGTCGAGCGAAATCACAACTTAAGCATGCGAAGGTCGGGCGATTTGATACCTTAAGAAATCTCGGCGATTTGAGGGTTTCAATGTCATGAAATCGGGCAAGCTAGACGACGTCAACGCACGGCGATTTCCATCCTCTAAAGGCCACAAATCGGGCGAAATGCATTGAGCATTTCACGCACGAAGTCGGACGATTTTCAATCAAATGCACACGTGGCGCGAGTAGAACGAATCGCCGAAGATAAGCTTAACACACTAAATCGGGTGAAACCCTCCTCACACATGCAAATCGGGCGATTGTGAGTTATCGACTTTCAAATCGGGCGAAACCAGATTTCCAAGCCATTTAAATCGGGCGAATTCCTCCTATCGGATGACTCAAATCTGCCGAAATTGCTCTAACCATTTCATGCATGAAATCGGGCAAATTGCATGAAGAAGAAATCAGACAAATCCATGCTAGTACCAATCGGGCGAATTAAACGCTAACGAATCTTCTAACTTTCGCCGAACTTCTTAGGTCATGAATTTTATACTAACCGTACTTAGGAATTTATTGGGTGGGGACTTGACCTGGTAAGAGTCGAACGACTTAGGATTCTAACGAAAATTAATATAGTCCGATAATTTAGTTCGACCTAAGTGTAATAAAGGCGTAATACTAATACGATAATATTTATGTTTAAAGGTCGTACGTTAGGAGCAAACGTGGAGAATACTAATTACGCTTGGACGACAGGTAAGTAGAAATCCAACTACGACACATAACTTGTTTGAATGTACTTGCTTTATGCGACTACGAGCTTCGGTGATTTCATGTTTACGTGATTTAATTGATATGTCTTCATGTGAATGTGTCTGAAGTTTTTAATTTGATGACTAGGTGCTTCGAGGCTTACCTGAATTGTGATTACTTGATATTACGTGACTATGTGCCTCGATGATTACATGAATTACGTGGAATAATTGTATATTCTGTCTCTTGGTAATATTGTCTGGCATTTGTTGCATTTTCATACTCACGTGCATACACTATCATATGTGGGAGGGTTGTGTGAGTCGAGTATGCATATATATGGTGTATCGCTTGAAAGCGATTGATACATTGCCGATCTGGGCATGTGTTGTCGACTCAGTTGAGTCAAGGACTGTCCACTATGCCACCAGGGCGACGTTTAGCGTCGTCAAACTATTATATAAAATATATGGATTATGATTAGGGCAGAGGTCCCGATGGCAAGAAGGCCGTATACATATATTACTATTATCGTATATGCAATGAAATATACTAGGGCAGATGTCCCGCTGGCGAAAAGGCCGTATACATATATTATTATTATTGTACACGTAATGAAATATATTTAGGCGAATGAGGCCGTACCTGTATTATATTATTACTATTATGTACCTAATGAAATATACTAGGGCAATGCCCGTTGGCGAAGAGACCGTCTATATATATATTACTATTATGTATCTAATGAAATATATTAGGGCAATGCCCGCTGGCGAAGAGATCTCCTATATATATATATTACTATTATGTACCTAATGAAATATATTAGGGCGAAGGCCCGTTGGCGAAAGGGCCGTATACATATATTACTATTATTGTACAAGTAATGAAATATAATAGGGCGGAGACCCGTTGGCGAAAGGGCCGTATACATATACTACTATTATTGTAAAAATAATGAAATATATTAGGGCGATGCCCGTTGGCAATGTGGCCATATAGACACACTTATGATATGATTGGGCAATACCCGTGGCGGTAAGGTGCGACCTGGAGGGTGCGACCTGAGGATATAAGCGACACAGGGTGGAACCCTGGTGTAGGCAACCTCAGCGTGGGCTACCAGCGTGAGCGACCGCCGACAGTCGGGGACGCCCGGGTAAATATGGCAACCTAGGGGAACGATGTGCATCCTAGGTATGACCATCCGGCGTGGACCGCTGTCTATTTGTCCCTAGTGGACGTGAGCTCTTTGTGGTGCATAGTGAGATTAGCCGAGGGCCCTGAGTGATGTTAGTACGAATATGATGAGCATCGGCGCAGATCGCCTTTGCGAAGTATAGGTGCATCGGCGCGGATCGCCTTTGCGTATTAGTTATATGCATTGGCGTGGATTGCCTTTGCGGGGAAGGGACACGTGCATACATGCATGATTTCTGCTTACTGAGCCTCGGTGGCTCATTCTGTTATGTTATGTGTTGTAGGTACTTATGATCACGGTACGTGATCGCCTAGCCGGCAAGGCCTATCTCTTGAAGCTTCCGAGCGTCTTTTGGGGGTGGACGTGTGTGTATGGATGACGACCTGTGAGGCCGGGCGCATAGGAGCTTTTGCTGTGCCATCGCAACCGTCCCGAGTAATTATGAACTAGGATTAGGGTGTAATTAGGACTCGAAGAAATTATTCTGTCGCGTAGTTATATTCTTTTGACGTGTACAGGACATGAACTCCTTATGAAAAAGGAAAAATTTCTACCGTAATTTCGTATCTTCTAAGTTATCGTGCCATTAGACGCTTAGAGTTAAGCTAGAAATGGTAGCGATGGCTAGGGTCGCTACAAAGCGCTCGGAACTAAATTGCATTTTAGTATGGCATTTCGTCCGCAGACGGACGGACAATCAGAAAGAATGATACATACATTAGAAGACATGCTTCGAGCATGCGTAATCGAGTTCAAGGGCTCATGGGATGATTATATAGCGCTAATGGAATTTGCTTATAATAATCAGTACCATTCGAGTATCGGAATGGTACCGTACGAAGCTTTATATGGTCAGAATGTCGAAACCCAATATGTTGGGACATGGAAGGAGAACAAGTATTGGAAGGGCTAGATTTAATTCAGGATACGATAGAAAGGATTAAAATAGTCAAGAGTCGATTAAAAGCGGCCCAAGATAGACAAAAGAGTTATATAGATCAACACCGACGAGAAACGGAATATAAGTGAAGATATAAATGTGCCCAAGAGGGGGGGGGTGAATTAGGCTTATAAAAATTTTAATGCTTCTTTTCACAAATGCTAAGTGTAGTGACTTAGATATGCCTACTGATGCTTGTGACGAGTATACCTGATATATCCTAGTAACGTTGGATGTGCGTCGGGTCTGTCTCACAGCGATAAAGAAATAACTGAAAAGTAAATGCGAGACAGGATTTTTATAGAGGTTATATCCCCAACTAGGGTTTACTCCTCTCCTTGGGATTTGCTTCCCAAGAGTTTAACCAATCACTATAATGCACCGTAGCTGGTTACAAAACTGATTGGTTAGCCCAATACAGAACCGAAACAAGTCGAACACTAGCCACTACTAGGTTACCACACGCCGAGTTTCGTTCGAATCTCCTGATTCCGACAGACACAGCTCGCTACCGAAGGGCCCCCGGAACTCAATTCACGGAACTAGGTTCACGACCTGTTGAATCTGGTGAAGTTCCAATTCGCAAAACTCCAAGCGGTGACATAGTTTCGTGGTACGAGTTCGCAAACCATTCTCTAGTTCGCGAGCTTTGTATTTTGCGAATCCAACCCCGCTAAACACTTCCTAATTCGCGAAATGCTCACTTTAAGGATCAAAAAGCTATTTCTCTCAAGAACTCGTTGGAGATTGATATGAACCCTTAAACCCTAAATTTCGAACTTAATAGAAACGCATGTTCAGACCTATTTTTCGTGCTTAGTAAGTCCTAATCCTGTTAATCTAGATTTAAAACACTAAACCAAGGCAAGAAAGTGTACGTCTAAGGATTAAAATCGAATAAGCCCTAACAAACGAGTGTTCTCGTGCTTATATTCTTAAAATACACCTATCATTTGGACAAAATATAGAATAAGATGATTATACCTCCTTCCAAGCTTGTGAAACCTTAAGTTGAAAGTCACCTGGCACAAAAGTTAGCGCACGAATTTCATATAATCACCAAGGTGCGAAATTCATAAATCACGTAGGCACGAAATTAATTTTAGTCACATAATTTACCACCCAAAATTCATATAAGTCACGTAATCACGAAAGTAGCACGGCGATTTCACATAATTACGCGCAAATTTATTGGCCCTATTTGCTTAGGAGGTCCCGGGTGCTACATCTTTCGCCTGAGCAATAGCGCCAGTATTGTCACACCACAATGGCAATGGCCTATCTGCTACAGGAACGACACCAAGTTCCTCCAAGAACTTTCTCATCCAAACACCTTCCTTAGCTGCCTCTGAGGCCGCTATATACTCTGCTTAGCAGGTGGAATCTGCAGTAGTGCTCTGTTTGGAACTTTTCCAAGACACTGCTACACCGTTGAGCGTAAAGATGAATCCTGAAGTGGATTTTCGGTCGTCCACGTCATACTGGAAATCTGAATCCGTATACCCTTCCGCTTCCAATTCTCCATTATCATAGACCAGCATCATATCCTTAGTCCGTCTGAGGTACTTGAGGATAGTCTTGACTGCTGTCCAATGTTCGTTACCAGGGTCAGCCTGAAACTGACTGACTACGCTCACAGCGTACGCCAAGTCAGGTCGCGTGCAAAGCATCGCGTACATCAAGCAACCCACTGCGGATGCATAGGGGATTCCATTCATCTCTTTCCGTTCCAACTCACTTTGAGGGCTCATAGCCTGGGAAAGGTGAATCCCATGTCACATAGGCAGGAACCCTTTCTTAGAGTTGTCCACATTATATCGCTTCAGGACCTTCTCTAAGTAAAGGGCCTGGGAGAGTCCTAACATATGATTCGCTCGATCTCTATAAAGGCGAATGCCCAATATGTAGGCAGCTTCTCCCAAGTCTTTCATGGAGAATTCGGTCGAAAGCCACGCTTTCATCATCGAGAGCATTCCAATATCATTTCCTATCAAAAGGAAGTCGTCCACGTACAATACGAGGAAAGATATTTTGCTCCCACTGCTTTTCTTGTAGACGCAAGGTTCGTCTTTGTTCTTTAAGAATCCGTGGCCCTTGACCACTTCATCGAACCGAAGATTCCAGCTTCTAGAGGCTTGTTTCAATCCATAAATGGACTTGTTCAGTTTGCACACCTTATGAGCATGTCCTTGCGATGTAAAACCCTTAGGCTGCTCCATATATATTTCATCCTTGAGATATCCATTTAGGAACGCAGTTTTCACATCCATTTGCCATATCTCATAGTGCAGCTATCGCAAGCAATATTCGAATGGACTTCATCATAGCGACAGGCGAAAAGGTCTCCTCATAGTCAATTCCCTCTTTTTGACTGTACCATTTCGCCACAAGCCTAACTTTGTATGTGTCAACCAATCCATCAGATCCAATCTTTCTCTTGTAGATCCATTTACACCCAATGGGTTTAAAACCATCTGGGAGGTGTACTAAAGTCCAGACTTGGTATTCATGCATAGAATCCATTTCGACTTGCATAGCTATAAGCCATTTCTCTGAATCACTATCCCTGATTGCCTGGTCATAGGTAGTGGGATCGTCTCCGATGTTTCCTTCCATCGCAGCAACCTCGTGCTTGATGTGGACCATCCCGTATCTCTCAGGTTGGCGAGATACTCTACCCGACCTGAGCAACTCAGGTTGCATCTCGGACTGCTCTACGGTGTCATCCGACAGTGGAGTCTGTGAAAATGCTTCTGACGACTCTCCAAGAGTTCCTTCGCGACCCGCTCCACCTTCTCCAAGAGTCCCTAAAGGGCTACAACGATTCTCTGATCGTCGTGGAAGTAAAACCGGTATCCCATGGAATCCTCAGGATACCCGACAAAACGTCCTTTCACAGCCTTCGATTCCAGTTTATCTGTCTTGAGCTTTTTCACGAATGTGGGGCAACCCCAAACTCTAATGTGATTCAAGCTCGGTCTTCGTCCTGTCTATATCTGATACGGAATACGATCGACAGACTTTGTAGAACATCTATTCAGAATGTGTGTCGTTGTCAACGCATGACCCCACAACGATATGGGCATGTCTGTATAGCTCAGCATAGATCGAACCTTATCCAACAGAGTTTGATTTTGGCGTTCGGACACCGTTCAACTGCGGTGTGCCGTGCGGTGTCATCTGTGAAATGATCCCGTTCTCTTTCAAGAACTCATCAAATCGAGGCTCATGTACTCGCCGCCTCGATCTGATCGAACGGCTTTGATGCTCTTTCCAGTCTGATTTTCCACCAAAGCCTTGTACTCTTGAACCATTCAAAAGTATCGGACTTGTGCTTCATGAAATTCACCTCGTCGAAGCGAGAGTGATCATCAGTGAAGGTAACGAAATAGTGGAAGTTACCACGAGCCGTTACCCCGAACGGTTCGCAAACATCCGTGTGGATCAAACCGAGAACTTCTGCGGCTCTCGTAAAAGTCACTGTGAAGGGCGACTTGGTCATCTTTCCAAGGATACAAGATTCGCAAGTCGGATAGGGATCAAACCCAAGCAGCTTTATAATGCTGATTTTCTCCAACTCGAGAATCTTCTGTTCTCCAGCGTGACCGAGTCGAAGATCCCTCAGCAGTCTCGAGTTCGACTCCAATTTTCGTTTGTTGGTGATTGTATTGACAGTTTTTGTTTGTCTTCGACATTTAGATAATACAATTCATTCAGTAAACTTGCACTTCCGACGCACTTATTTCCAAAATAAATATTACATATATTATTACTGGAACGGAACTCGTAACCGTTTCCGCTCAAAACGGGAATAGAAACAAAATTCTTAAGCCCCTTGGGCAAAACTAAACAATCAGAAAGCAGTAAACTATGTCTAGTAGATGAAAAGAAGTCTGTCGGGGGCCCTCTAATCATCTGCTCAGTCAAATGATGTTCCCGACAGTATCTCTGATATTCGTCTCCCGCGTGGTCGGCGAGACGTAGTAGCTCGAGCGGAATGGCCATCGATGGCTAAGCTAGGTCCGCGAGCTTGGGGTTGTGGAAGAACTTGAGCCTGGGTGGCTGATAGTTTCCTCCCGGAGGCAAGCGAGGAATACTCTGGTCGTACATCTCCATTTGTTGACGGATGATGACGGAGAACCATCTCGCATATGGCACATTTTTGGACCGTTTGTTCTCTTTCTGTGTGATCTGTTCTGCGAGGTCGTTCCAGATCAGTTGAGCGAAATCGTAATTTCGCGAGAACATGACTCCGTGAAATATCCGGAGGATGTGGCTGTTGCCTTTGTCGAAGCCTGCGTGCTTCGGGGACAAACACTTGTTGATGATTCCAAAAAGTGTCTTCCACAATGGGGAATCCCGTTGCTCTGCATCTGAGCTAGCTTGGTGAGCGGCGAGCGGTACCCCATCTGGAGGAAATCATGCACCAGTTCTGCATCTGATGGGAGGGGATCGTAATTTTGGCTGTGAGGGAGGTCGAGGAGAAGTCTGAAGTCGTTCTTGCTCATACAAACGTGCCTCGTCCCTACAACTGTAGTAAAGTGATACGCCCCGTCCACGATGAGGCTCTTGATCATCCCCCAAAACTGCTGGAGGTAGACCATCGGCACTGAGGCCGTCACTGTAAGAGCATGCCAAAGTGGATGGCCTTGCAGTATGGACACGAAGATGTCGTTTGGACACCGGAAGGTGGTCGGGTCTAGTTGGAAGTTCGTGTCGTGTACGTTAAGGTACATAGCCTTCTCGTAGATGTGGTTGTAAGTAGGGTAGTGATCCATCTGAAATATTCATGAGAAATGTAAATCATTAGTTCAAAATTTTGAGTCGAAGTTCAGTATCTATCAAACCATAATGATGTATCATGTCATAACATGGTTTTATATAAGCGGAATATGAAAGTTTGCACATAAGATCATACGAAGTGAGTTTTGATTAGATAAATTTATTCGTCATAAGTATGTTGGTCTCACAGAGGTTCAGTCGAAATTTTCCTAAGTGTGGTAAGCACTTGTTCACTCCGTGCTATTTATCGCGCGAGAATTAAAGTTCTCAATTGAATTGCCTTAGTGCAAATTATAGATACAATTCTCCGATTTAATATGCAAAAAAAAAAATTTATTCGCTAGTGAAAGCTACAGTGAAAAGGACTTAGAAAATTTTCTAAGTTTTTGAGCTCAAGATACGATACTGAAATTTTACGATCGAGAAAAATTTCCGTGTAAATTTACGATCGAGAAATTAGATTTCCAAGTAAATTTACGATCGCGAAATGGATCATTCAATGAACTTAGGACTCTTTAGTTTGACGACATGACTTGACAGTATGTGATCTTTTCAAGTGTCTTGTGAAATTTTAGGCGTGACAATGATCGTAGCAAAATAATCTGACCCCATAATATTAATATGCATATGAAAATTATATATATATATATATATAGATATATGATTTTTCTTCTCGATAATCTTTTAAAAAAAAACATCGCACATTTTGAATGCATATCTAACTTGCATTGGCATAGAATTGATTAAAAAGCGTTGACTTTGCTCATACCCTCCCGCAAATCTTTATTACATGTTTAGGGGAACATGTATCTAGTCTAAAGTGGTTAATTGCGTGTTATAATGATTGTTACTCGTATTGATTTGCATGATTACGTGATAAATCAATACGTGATAAATCAATACAGGATACTGGACACAAGCCGGCCATGGAATCATCGCTAGTGTGCTTGGGAAGCCCCTTTTTGCGGATGCAATGACGGCTCGTATGGAACGCCTTGAGTATGCTAGGGTCTGTATTGAAATGACTTTGACGGAACCCTTTGTTGAACGGTTCAATATCCACATTCCGACTAAGGAGGGTAGCTCCTCGGGTGTCGTACCCATTAGCGTCGAATATGAGTGGCGACCGAAACAATGCTCGTCATGCGACTCTTGGACCCATAGTATCGCGGCTTGCCCCAAAACCCGTCCGCGACAACCGCCTAAAAAGCTCGGCCAAGAACCTGCGTCCTAACAGCTTGGCTAGGATTCCCGCGGCCGCCACGCCCGTCACAGCCATGACGCCTAACGAACCGCCGCCACGGTCGCCTACGGTGCCAACTCAAAAGCGTGCTTGGAGTCTTGTGGAAACCAGGGGTAAAGACATAGCCCATACGGAGGCCGACAAGGCTAGCAGCGATGGGAAACGCCAGCCACGACGCCCTACCCATCACAATACTCGGCCAACTTACTCTAGCATGGTAGATACCCCCACTATCAGAGGTGTTGGGACGTCTTACCACCACGCGGATCGCAACATGTTTGAGATTCTCGCTGACCTCGAGGCTGACCATGAGGCGACGAATAATGGCACCCATGATCCTATAGCGGACCATGACGCGGGTGACCCCTGACCCCGCTCACCGCCTACCTGTGGTGCCTTGTGGCGTTCTTCTGGAGGTTTGCTTGGTTTGAATTAGTGTTCCGCTTGTTTTTTTGGCTTTCTTTGCGAGTTTGGCTTGCTGTTTGATTGGTGCTTTTATGGCCTTGGTTGTGTCTTTGGGTCTCTGCTGGTAGCGTGTTACCAGTTGGATGTTTGGTTGTCTTGGTTGTTGTTGCGTTTGGACTTGTGTTTGCTATGCCTTAGGGACATGCTTCATTTTTCCTTGGATGTGAGCTGGTAGCCTGTTACCAGTGGTTTTGTGCTCTCTGAGCGGATCCTGTGTACTTCTTTATTTAGTGACCATTCCCAAAAAAAAAAAAAAAAAAAAATCAATACAGGTGCACTATTTGAGGGGGCATCTATAAGAATTCCATGTTTTGAGCTCCAAATATTTTTGATGTTCTTTCTTTAAGCGTTGCAGAAATTTTCGTGTTAATTCGCTTTGGACAATGCTTAAATAAGGAGGACTTCACAAATTTCATGAATGTCAACTCAAGACATTGGTAAAACAATTCATGGGGAGCCTTATTAGATAATTACTTCTTAATTAACTCTAATATTATCGACATTTTGGTCTAAGTATTGCAGATGTTCGAAGATCAATTTTGGAGCGTCATTTCTTCGAAAATACAGGGAGTTAATTGCACTTTCGTTTACACTTAGAAGAAGTAATTTTGTGGTTTATTCTTAAAATTTAGGATCAATCTGAAATATTAAGGAAAACTTACTATCGAGAAATTCGGGCGAATTTTGCAATTTTCATTCACAGTTTCTCGAGCGAAAATTGATTTGGGACCAAGTGGTAATTTACGCTCTCAAAATTGACGAGCGAAAATTAAACAGGAACCAAAGGTAAATTTTCGATCGGATGTTGTCGAGCGAAAATTTAAAAAGCGAAGAATCGATCGTAAGTTTCCCGATCGTAAATAGTAATGGGCTTAAATTCACTGAGTCTCACAAAAATGTCTGATCAGCCCAAATTAAACGAAATCATTACTTGCAGTCGAAAATCCTTAAATACACGCAAAAACCCTCGATCGCAAAAATCAACAGTCAAAATTCTCGTGCGAAAAACTTCTTCTCTCAAAAGGCGAAAGTCAAAATCTTCAAAATCTTTCGTTTTTCATCTGATTTTCGTCTTTAGAAGGTAGTTTTGACTTCTTTTAGAGGTTATCGTGTATTTAAACTACATTTGCATTTGTATTTTGGAATATTTCGCATGATTCTGTGACTATTTCACGACTGTTCATATTCTGAGAACTCGAACACTTGTTTGCAGTATTTTAGATCATCTCTAAGTATAATCTGAGTTAAAAACTGCATAATAGGCTAGTTTCGATGTTTCTTGATCATTTTGAGTGAATATAACTTCGATTTTCTGCGTTATTAGAGTTCGATTTAAAGATAAAACTAACCTGGGGTTAAACTTTTAAACGCGTCGAAGAACTTTCTCGCTCGCAAACAGTGAAAATTGAATCTCAATTTGATTAAGTCACTGTTTGCATCGTAAAAGATTTTTCGATCGCTAACCTTTTGATTTAGTCATTAAGATTAATAACGTAGATCGAAAATTACTTACAATCGAGGAACACAATTTTTGATTTTATGCGAGCGAAATATTAATGAGAGGAATAGATAAAATAGATGCAATCCCTTTAAATTTTCGAGCGCAAAACTTACAGTCGAAAATTTCGATTTCAATTTTGATCTCGGTCGAAAAATGTTAGCGGCGATAAACAAATCCACGGCTATGCAAGAGATTTGGAGATTTGATGAAGAGCAAATTTAAAATGAGTTACATGGGAGAGTTGCAATTCTTCTTGGGACTCCAAGTCAGGCAGCTCGACGATGGCATCTTCATATGTCAGACTAAATACATCAAGGACATTCTGAATAAGTTCCATCAAGATCAGAGCAAGCCACTCAGCACTCCCATGTCAACAAGCTGCAAGTTGGATGCCGATCCCACTGGAAAAGCGGTCGACATCACCCTTTATCGCAGCATAATCGGTTCTCTTCTCTATCTCACCTCAAGCCGCTCGGATATTATATTTGCCACTTGTCTCTGTGCCCGTTTCCAAGCCGACCCAAAAGAATCTCACATGCTTGCGGTCAAGCGGATTCTGCGCTACCTCAAGGGCACCTCTACCTTAGGTTTATGGTATCCTAAGGTCACGAATTTCATATTAGTTGGTTACACTGGCGCTGATTATGCAGGTTGCCGAATGGACAGGAAAAGCACATCCGGTGGCGCTCGATTTCTAGGCGAAAAGCTAGTCTGCTGGTCATCCAAGAAGCAGAACTGCGTCTCCACATCGACGGCTGAGGCGGAATACGTCGCGGCTGCCAGCTGTTGCTCGCAAATGCTGTGATGCGGACTCAACTTCGCAACTATGGGTACAATTTAAATATTATACCCATTAGCGATAGCCAAAGTGCCATTGCAATTACGTGTAATCCTGTTCACCACTAACGCACAAAACACATAGATATTAGATATCATTTTATAAAAGATCAAGTAAAAAAAGGCACGATTGACATGAATTTTGTGAACACGGAATATCAACTAGCTGACATTTTCACCAAGGCTTTGGATGAAAAACGATTCCAATTCCTTGTCGGAAAATTAGGCATGTTAAATCTTCCATAATCTGTGCTTTCATGCTCCTATGTGTTTTCACATGTTCTATGCTATGTGTTTTCTATAATCCAATGCTATATCTTGCGTGAAATATTTTATATTAATAAAATAGAATAATCCAAAAATAAAAATAAAAAAATAAAATAAATAAAATAAAAACTAAAAAAATAATATTATACATATAAGTATAATATTAGGGGAATGACGATATCTAAAGGATGCTCGATCTAGTCACGTATGAATTTCCCTGACATGCGACTGATTAATTGCTTAATTTTGTCAGTCTTAAGTCGCATTCTTGTGTCTAAAAGTTCTTTCGTAGATTCACTAGACACAAAGCCACTTTATATGAGTGATATTTCTAGCCTTTTATTCCTTACGACGGATCTATTCTTGAGCGAGTCACACAATCATTGCTTGTCTTAACTAAGTGATTCTTGGTCTCATACTCGCCTCGCGTTAGGAAAATGATTAGGGCACTTAGGAAATTCCTCACTCGGCCACATATGTACTTTTTTATCATTTAACATAGCCTTTAGTCATCCATTTTGAGCCTTCTTCGGATTCCTTTTCTTCATTTGAAAACCCTTTTGAGCCTTCAACTGACAATCTAATCTTTCGGCGGGATGTTCAATCGAGAAAAGGAGGGGGAGAAAAACGAGACGAAAAAGAAAAAGATGACAAAAGAAGAAAAAGAAAAAGATGGCAAAAGAAGGTGGAAAACGCACACGAGGATTGCTCAACGCACAAAAAGCAGACCAAAAGAACCTGCCTCTCATTTATCTCAAAATCTTTAAGAAGGGGGCATGGATCTTGCTGTGAACTTCTCCATCAATCATCTCGTACACTCGTCAGAACGGCTGGAAAGAGGAGCACCACGAAGTGAACTTCTCCAACGATAATCCGGTCTTATATCGATACAACGAGAAGAGGAGCACGGCCTTGGGTTCGAATTCCATAACTGTGAACTTCTTCAAATTGATAATCTCTGAAACTCTCTAGGGATTAAGAGAAAAGGAGCACGGTATCGGCCCGAGAACCAACAAGAAGTGTAGAATATCAATTTTAAATTGTGCTTTGATTCATTAGCTGTCTTCGTAGATAGGGGCTTTATTTGTATTAGTCCATAGTTTAGGACTAGTTTGATATTTATACCAAGTTTGTTTGGTATAAATAGTTGTACAATATTGAGCTTAATACAGAAAATTAGAGAAACAATCCGAAAGGCTGTCGAATTAAATTCTAGAGAAAGAAACTCAGAAATCATCCTCTCACTAAAGGAATTCTCTCTCGTGTTCTTCATTGAAGGTTTTCGATCGAATTTCAAATTCAATAATTCTAATCGATTTCCTTAGAATTCATGCCTAGGATTGATTGAGTTGACCGTCTTTGTCTTGCCATTTTATGAAGAGGGTCGTATCGATCGTCCCTCTGAGGAATTCAGATTTCACGAGGAAATCGCTCAAGACATCATACCAAGCACGCGGAGCTTGTTTCAGTCTGTAGAGAGCTTTGTCCAATCGATAGACGTGATCGGGATATTCTTGATCAACAAAGCCTTCTGGCTGAGCGACGTAGACTTCCTCCTTTAACACACCGTTGAGAAAGGCGGTCTGTCCATTTGGTAGACTTCCTCCTTCGATTCGGGCAACAGGAGCATAGGTCTCGTCGTAGTCAATGCCTTCCTGTTGATTGTATCCCTTCGTAACCAGCCTTGCTTTGTTCCGGATCACTTCCCCCATCTTCACTCTTTTTGTTTTTAAACACCCATTTCGTCCCGATAATTGTTTTCCCATGCGGACGGGGTACTAACGTCCACACTTGAAGACGTTCGAATTGGTTGATCATCTTGCATAGCTATTACCCAATCCGGGTCTTTGAGTGCGTCTGCTACCTTGGTTGACTCATTTTGGCTTAAGAAGCAACTGAAAAGACTGTGTTGATGACGTGTCCGTGCTCCACTAGAAAGATCACCAATAATCTGATCAACCGGATGTGTTCGAGTCCACTTTCGCTCATGTGGCAGGGCTGAAGTAGATGCATCAGCCATTTGTGGACCCAGATTTCAAGTAATCTCATGTTGTTCATTAAGTTGAGGTAAGTCTGATTATTCACTTGGATTGAAAGAATCTGATGAGACTTCCTCATTGACTATGGTAGGTTCTTCAATGATCTGTGGTAATCGGGTTAGGTGGGAGATTAGAAGAGCTAGGTACATCGGCCTCGTCGAGTGGAGGATCCACAAAGGTGTAGGAGTAATAGTGCCTGGCCGATATACGGGCTCAAAGAGAGAGTCTAAGTCCTCCAACGCAAGTCTAAGAGCTTCTTCTGACGTTGAATCCTGAGTTGTTGCCATTTGCTGTTGGTTTGGTGCCAACACACCAGTGAATACGGGTTCTGAACTGTTGTATTCAGAAGTCATCTGGTTAGGTACTCTGGACTGATGTGACCAGAATCCATCGAGTTTGGCACGGATCCTGAACTGAGGTGTGCAGGAGCCATCTCTGCCACTTCGTGGAAAGTGACATTGTAGCTTTCTTTGAACGGTTGGACTTGATGTATACTCGGTACGCCTTTGAAGTTGATGAATACCCGACGAATGTGGCTTCGAATGCTTTAGGGTCGAACTTAGCGTGTTGCTCTGTGTCATTCGCCAGAAAGCACTTGCACTCGAAGACCTTGAAGAAGGAGATGTTGGGTACTCGCTTGTTAATGATCTCGTACGGAGTCTTACCGAAGCGCTTGTGAACAATCGTCCTGTTCTGAGTGAAACAGGCGGTATTTACTGCTTCAGCCCAAAGGAAGTGTAGGAGGCCGGAATGAATCAGCATCGTGCGTGCGACTTCCACTAGAATTCGGTTCTTCCTTTCAACAATTAAGCCTGATTCACACAACTGAAGAAATGAGCAAAAAGCTCGTAGTCTCAAAAATCTCACAAAAATAGGGTTATGTGTATGAATCTATCAGGTATCGCCAAGTTCATCATGTAAGCAAGAAGTAGACTACGCATATGTATCCTAATTACTCACAAAATTACCAACATGCATCATCCTTTGATCAACAAGAAACATGATTTCTGGAAAAAACTCATGCCAAATTTTCGAAAAATTTTATACCAAAATCAAGTCATGCACCTATATAAGATGTTCGCATCAATTTCATAGAAATTCCCCTCGCCACACTTAAGATTTACGTTGTCCTCAACGTAACAATCATGTAAAACAAGGAAGTGGAAATAAATGGATAAACGAACTTCCCTGAATAGTCCGACGTGCATCTTTGTATGGCTCCTCCCCACACTTGAGATTATGAATTCCCTGCGATCATCGAAAAACAAAATCATAAAAACTAAAAATGCGCATACAAATAAAATAAAAACATAGGATAGGCTTGGGGTGCCTCCCAAGTAGCGCTTTCTTTAATGTCTTTTAGCTAGACATAGTTTGGTGATTTACCGCCATAGTAATGCTTGAGTCGGTGCCCGTTCACCTTGAAGGTCCCCTTCTCTGGATGTGTGATCTCGACAGTTCCGTACGGGAATAATCGGGTCACCGTGAATGGTCCAGACCATCTCGATTTCAGTTTACCGGGAAACAGCCGTAGGCGCGAGTTGTAAAGCAAGACCTGGTCGCCTTCTTGGAATTCCCTTTTCATGATTTTACGATCATGATACAGCTTCGTACGCTCCTTGTAGATGCGAGTATTTTCGTACGCCATCTGACGCCACTCATCGAGCTCGTTGATTTGCAAGTTTTGTTTTTCACCTGCAAGATTCAAATCAAAATTTAACTTTCTTAGAGCCCAATACGCCTTGTGTTCAAGCTCGACGGGTAAATGACAAGATTTCCCGTAAACAAGTCTATAGGGTGTGGATCCGATGTCTTGTATGCTGTCCGGTATGCCCATACGTTCAGTTTGTTCGGCCAATCCCGCCTATGGTGTTCCACAGTTTTTTCGAGTATCCGCTTCAGCTCCCTATTCACGACCTCGCCGCTCGCTTGAGGATGGTACGCAGTGGTAACACTATGTTTAACGCCGTATTTCTCGAGCGTCTTTGCAAATTGGGTGTTACAAAAATGCGTGCCTTTATCAGTGATAATGCAACGAGGCGAGCCAAATCGTGAAAATAAAGATTTTAAAAATTTAACGACTACCCTAGCATGATTAGTGGGCACTGCTTGCGTCCACCCATTTTGACACATAATCGACTGCACTAGGATATATCGATTTTTAAAAGATGTCGGAAATGGACCCATAAAATCGATGCCCCATACATCAAATATTTCACAAACGAGTATAAATTTTGAGGCATTTCATTGCGCTTAGAGATATTACCTGTCCGTTGGCACCTATCGCACATTTCTACATACCGTTGCGCGTCCTAGAAAATTGTGGGCCAGTAGATCCACATTCTAGTACCTTTTGTGCGGTTCGGTTGCCTCCATAATGGCCTCTGCACGGTCCAGTGTGGCAATGTCCCAAGATATCGATTGTTTCTGTAGAATACAATTTTAATTGTGCTTAGATTTAATTAGCTGTCCTTGTAAATTGGGGCTTTTATTGTATTTGTCATTAGTTTAGGACTAACATGTTATTTATACTAAGTATGTTTGGTATAAATAGTTGTACAAACATTATGCTTAATGAGAAGTTTTAGAAAATTGATCCGAAAGGCTTGCAGTTCAATTTCTAGAGAGAGGAACACAAGAAATCTTCTCACACTAGACGAAATTCTCTCTCGAGCTCTCAACGAAGGTTTTTGATCGACATTCAATTCTCTATAATTCTAGTTGATTAACCTTAGGATTCATGCCTAGGATCGTGGAGTTGATAAATTAGGACCTAACAATTGGTATCAGAGCCGATTCGTTCTGTTTTTGAATCGAAAATTGTTAGAATTGGATCGAAATTTTAATTCTGACATTGTTCCATCGAAGAACAGTTTGGTGGGATATTCAATTTCGATCTAATAGCTCAATTTTGTGCTTATTTGGTTTGAATTTGATGTTTTTGTGCTCGTTTTAGTGATATAAGTTGATTGCAATTAGATTCGCAACCGTTTGAACATTGATTTAGCGGATTCAATCGGATTTGAGAACCTACTGTTCATGCGTAAAACTGTTAGAACACATTCTGATATTGGTTAAAATTGACATGTTTTGCTTTATAATGTGTTTAATTGTTTGTTCGTGCGTGTTCATCATCTGATTATGAGTAAATTCCTGGAATTTCATCTCTAATTCATCGTCTTTGCTTGAATCAGTGTTAAGTGTATTCTGTGATTTTTTGCGATTAGTTCAATTTTTCTCGCTAGGTCTTTCGATAAGGTTAATTTCTCGATAGAAGAACTCTGCGCGAAAATTTTTCTCGATCAGAATACTACGTCAGACCTAAAGTCGCCTTTACCAAGAACGACTTTAGTAGAAAAATTTCTCGAGCAATTACTTAGCGAAAATCTTTTTCGACGAGACCATTTTGACCTTTGCGATCGCAAAACTTTTCGACGAAAAACTTTTTCAGTAAGACTTTCTAAGTTTGACCAAGCGAAAATCATTTGCGTCCGAGAAACTTTTCTAGTCAAAGAATTTATTTTGACTCACCGAGAAACTTACTAAACGTATTGTTTCTTTGTGATCTAACGATTTCGAAAATTTCTTTCGCAGACAAAAACTTTCTCGCACGAGATCAGTAATCAATACATTTTATCTCGACACAATTATTCTCGATCAAATTCTAAAGATTGAATCGAAAATAATTCTCGACTGCTTTACTATCAAACGCTACTAACTAATTTGCTACTGTGAAGCGCATAACATCAGTCCAAATCATCAAAACAACAAACGAAGATCCTTTATCAACTCAACAAACGACGACAATCGTCCTTCAATTCTCAAAAGAGGCGAATACACTGTATGGAGGAGTCGGTTGTTGAATTTCATTGAGCTCAAAGATCAGGCTGAAGACTTGCTTAAATCACTCTTTGAGGGACCAGAGGTCTTTTATATCAATTAAGAAGGTGATAGCTCGAATAATCCTCCAGTCGAACCCACTAGGCGTGTGAAACTACCTAGCGAGTACGACGATGCTGAGAAAAGAAGAGCAAAGGCAGATTTGATAGCCAAGAACACACTTATGCAGGGCATCCCCAACGATATCTATAGACAGATAGATAGCCTCCCAACGGCTAAAGGAATGTGGGATGAACTGGAGGATGATGCAAAGAACCGAAGTAGGCGTCAAGGCTAAGAAGGCGAATATACTCACGGCGTATGATTCCTTCAAAGCTAAAATGAGGAGAGCTTCCATGATCTTTATCAGCGGTACCTCACCCTTCTCAATGAAATGAGAAAAATTAATATCAAGAAGACAAATATGAGCAGAATATTCGGTTTCTGTCCTCGTTGCCCACCGAATAGAAAAAGATATCCACTCAACTCCGATATACACGCTATTTTTGACAACCTCGCACAACATGAAAAAGACATTTGTGAGATACAAAAAGAGCAAAAGGGCAAACAGGCCGAAGACTCCATAGCCTTAGTTTCAGAGAAGAGGAGCTCCCGCTCACGCAAAGAAAAGAATGTCAAGCTTCCTAGATCTTCAGAGGATGAGGAACCATCGGATTCAGAGCTTCCTCCCGAGTCAGAGAATTTGGGAAACAGTTGGCCTTAATTGCCAAGATGATGTCGAAGCAATAATTAAGAAGAAGTCATCATCTTCTGCTAATCGTCTTCGAACTACAAGCTCGAAGAAAAAAGAGAAACCAACTGAGTCCTCTGAAGCCACAACCTCTAAAGACCCACTTAAATGCTTCAACTGTGCGAAAACCGGTCACTTTGCCAGAGAGTGCACTCTTCCAAAGAAGAAGGATGCTAACTACTACTCCAGGAAGCTTCAACTTACAAAACAGAAGGAATCTGGAGTAGCTCTCATGGCGGAACAGGACCACTGGCTAGAGGACAGCTAAGATTCTGACGCTGAAAATCTTGCTCTTATGGCACGTCTCGAGGATGATAAGGAAGATGGAACTTCCACGGAAAAGGACGAAGACAACGCATCCACGACATCACAGGAGGTAGAAACCTCTGACTCTACACATTCTGACCTGTTAGCTGATTTAAATTTAAAATTTGCTAACATGGTACGTAAGCAGAAACAACGTATAAACGTAGAGAAAAGCTTCTTAAGTCTAAGGTAACCATAGCTAGTCTCGAAGAAACCGTTAGGAGTTCTATTCTTAAAATAGATGAAAATAAGAGACTCCAATCATATGAGACTTAGCATATCTCATTAGAAAAATATAGTTCAGTAGTAAAGGAACTAACAGGCTAGACAATAACCACAAGTTCTACTAAGGAACTTGATGAGAAGAGCCTTGTTAAGAGTAGACTTGAACAGCAACTAAAAAGGTTACTAGTCTAGAAGCTGAATTGGAAAAATCTAACTCTAAGATTAGTGAATTAGGTAAGAGTCTAGATACCTGTCAAGCCGAGAAGAGCACTGCTCTAATTAACTTGCTACCTTAGATGTTGAAGCTGACCCACCATTAGGGTCTAGAGGTACTACCTTTCGCTTCGATAACTTTCTTACGCATGACCCCCGTTTCATCCCGTTAGTACAAGAGACTTGGAAGCGCACGGAGGCTGGTTATCCCATGTTTAGGGTCGTGAAGAAACTTAAAGTGCTTAAACACGGCTATCTATCTTGGAAGCTGACCCACCATTAAGGTCTAGAGGTACTACCTTTCGCTTCGATAACTTTCTTACGCATGACCCCCGTTTCATCCCGTTAGTACAAGAGACTTGGAAGCGCACGGAGGCTGGTTATCCCATGTTTAGGGTCGTGAAGAAACTTAAAGTGCTTAAACATGAACTCAAGAAACTTCGGTGCGACAAGGGAGATCTCAATCGCAATGTGGTTGAAGCACGTCAATTCCTTGAAGCTGCCCAAGAATTATTGATATCCCACCCGATGGAATCTCACTCCTTATTCTTGAAAAAAGATGTCGATTTGCTTACGCTAAGGCTGTGGATATGGAACATTCGGCGCTGGCCCAACGTGCGAAAATTAATTGGTTGAAGATGGTGATCAGTGCACCGCTTTTTTCTTTAAAAAGGTGGCTATCCGTAGGGCTATCAATCGTATTCTTTCTATCGAAGATGAGGCGGGGACTACCTTGGAGGGAGAAGATAATCAAGGCTGAAATTCTCCGATACTACACTAACATCCTTGGACAGTCTAGCCGGGTTACTCCCCTTACCCCTTCCGAGGTGACACCCTTCATCGCCAGGGCCCTAAGTGCCACTGAAGCTGAGGCTATGATAACACCTATTACGGATTTGGAGATAAGGAAGGCGCTATTTTCTATAGGTGATAACAAGTCCCCCGGGCCGGATGGCTACACGGCTAAATTCTACAAGCAAGCTTGGGAGATCATTGGGGCGGACGTCACACATGCTATACAAGAATTCTTTCGGACGGGTTACCTCCTCGGAGAGCTGAATTCTACAATTATTACACTCATCCCTAAGTGCGAGAATCCGAGGAACGCAAGGGACTATAGACCCATCTCCTGTTGCAATGTGCTCTACAAGGTCATCTCGAGGTACTTGCTAATCGTCTTCGGGGCTGTTTAGGAACCCTTGTCCATCCTTCTCAAACGGCTTTCATCCCCGGCCGGCGGATCACAGACAACATCCTCCTCGCACAGGAGATTTGCCATGGTTATAAATCTGCGAGCCTACCTGAAAGAGTGGCCTTTAAAGTCGACCTCGCTAAAGCCTATGATATGGTAGAATGGGATTTTCTATTGATGACTCTCGGGGCGCTTCACTTTCACCCTACCTTCATAGGATGGATTCAAGCCTGCCTGACGACAACCTCATTCTCTATCAACTTTAATGGACGACCAGTAGGCTTCTTCAAAGGTCGTCGAGGATTGCGCCAAGGTGACCCAATTTCACCTTACCTTTTTACTTTGGTCATGGAAGTTTTGCATGGTATTATAGAGGAACGGATACGCCATAGTGGCTGTTTTCAATACCATTGGCGATGTGATGCTACCAAATTGTTCATGCTCTCTTTCGCGGACGATCTTCTTCTATTTTCTCATGCGGATGCTGGATCTGTCCGGTTTTCAAGGAAAGCCTTGATACCTTTGCGGCTGTTTCTGGACTAAAGGCCAACCCCAACAAGAGTGACATGTACCTTGCCAAAAGAAGTGAAAGACTTTCGGGAGCGATCCAGACTATCATGGGGTTCTCGGCGGGATCTCTACCGGTACGCTACCTGGGTGTTCCCTTGATCACTTCGCGCTTGACCATTGCTGACTGCGAACCACTCCTCACCGCTATTGATAGGCGCTTGGGCTCTTGGACCCACCAAACTCTATCCTACGCGGGTAGAGTTCAGCTGATAAAATCTGTTCTCCTTGGGCTTCATACTTATTGGGCGGGTGTTTTTATGCTTCCTAAAGGTGTCATCCGTGCCATTGAATCACGCTTGAGGGGGTTTCTTTGGAGGGGCTCTAGCGCTAAGGTGGCCTGGGCGGACGTATGCTTACCTACTGAGGAAGGAGGACTTGGGATCAGATCGATAGAGGCTGACAATAAAGCTTTAATGATGCGTCTTCTTTGGAGCTTGCTAAACGAGGGGGACACTTCTATCTGGGCCAGCTGGATCCGATGCACGAGGTTAACTAGGACGTCTTTGTGGTCCATAACCCCAAATTCTCGGACATCGTGGAGTTGGAGGAAAATACTGAAGCTTCGTGACCAGATCCGTCCGCTTCTTGAGTTCCATATTGGGAATGGGGCTAACACTTATCTGTGGACTGACCCTTGGTTACTCACAGAACCGTTGGTGGACAGATTTCCTCGAGGCCCATGGTCATGGGGCTACCTATTGATTCGAAACTTAGTGCTGTCATTAATGCTGATGGCTGGAATTGGCCCGGTCAAACCACTGTTGAATATATTGAGTTTTCCCCGTTACTACCGAGTGTCAAACCGGCCGAGGCGGATGGGGTACGTTGGACAGCTACGGCAAATGGTCAATTCACTACTAAATCTGCTAGGGATAAACTGAGGGTGCGGCGGCCAAACGTCCATTGGAGTACGCTATTTGGAGGTCCCCTGTCAATCCCTAAGCATCAATTCATCTTGTGGCTGGCTATTAGAGACAGACTGGCTACTCGTGATAAACCATGGGTGGCTGCTGCGGCTGGAACGCCCCTGTGTCTCTTATGTGACAACCAAACGGAGGAAACAATTACACATTTGTTTTTTGAATGTACTTTTACTAGACGATGTCTTCGTTTGGTGCGTAACAGGTTGCGGTTCGATTGGCCTAGGAGGAACTGGTTTGACGGCATTTGTTGGGCTGCATATCGTTGGAGAGGCCAGCACCTTACTTGGATGGGCCCACGTCATGCCATTGCCTCGTTGATTTACCACATATGGATGGAGCGAAATAGGAGATGGCGTGAAGGGCGCTCTCGCACACCTGATCAAATTGTGGCTGAAATTGAAACTATCATTTGCTTACGATTATCCACCTTACCGACTAAATACCGTTTGCAGGTTGCTGCCCTCCGACGTGTTTGGCGCATCCCCTTGTAGAGGGGTTCTGTTGGACAATGCTGTTGGACACTGGTGGTGGCCGCCCCTTGCTGGGTTGTGGGATTGGGTGTGGATGTGATCTGCTGTCGAGGCGTGTGATCCAGCTCCGCGTGACGTTGTTCCCACCACCTCCTCTGCCTGGAAAACAGGAGTTGGCGTCTCTACGCCTCGCTGACCAGTGTTGCGGATGTCCCCATTCCCGCCCGTGGCTTCTCATTCGTGATTTGCCTTCGGTTAGTGCCCTTGGCGCTGTCTGCGGCACTTGGCCTGCCTTCCCTGCTGGTACCACACCTGGTCCCAGGAACCTGTTGATGGAAGCGGTTGTAGACACCTACGTTGGGCAGTTTCGTTTGGTTTTTGTTGTTTTTGTTGTTTTTGACTTGGGTCTTGTGGGGACCTGGTAGGTTGTCTGGGTTGCAGGCCATTGTTGCTGTTTGGTCGGTTGTTCATCTCCGTTGGTGCGTCATGAGTTTCATGCACACTACTCTGTAACTCCTGTTTTCTTTTATTTTAGTGACCATTTCCAAAAAAAAAAAAAAAAAAGATTCAGAAATTAGAAGATCTTCTTGTAAAAAGGGATCAAACTGATAAGACGATATTTTTGAATCAGCCCAAGGTCATAGAATTTTATGATTATAAGTTTGGCTTAGGTTTCGAGAATCCACGACACTTGAAGAAACTTGACTGCAAACAACTTTATGATGTCAAGTACATGAAATTTAGGATTAACTAGACTCATGGTTTTTCCCAATGCTAAAGAAACAGATGCATTAGAAGAAGCCAAGCGAAAAGCCAAGACTAGAGCTGAAATTTCCTTTTCCTACACTGAATTGAATCAAAGTGACAAAACTAGGGAACTTCCTAAGGGTTGGAGCTTTGAGTCAATTTATCTTCCCAAAGATCGTTCTAAATCAAAGGCAGTACAAGCTCATCATTCTGAAAATTCTGTCTACATACCCCCTATTGTTAAGAAAATAGAGGGATTAAGAGCTTCTTTAGAAAAAGAAAGAGAATTTTGAAGCAGAAAAGCAAAAGTTCTTAAAAGAGATAGAAAGAAAGAAAGAAAATCTCCCAAACTATTTCCCAAACTATTTCTCACGCATCGTCCTCACAAGACAAAATCATTTTGAAAAGCGTGAAGAAAGAAAAATCGCCTTCTAAAGTTCATAAGTCTAAAAATAAAATTGTTCAAAATACTAACTCTAACTTTGTATTTACTATGTCAACAGGAAGCGTAGTACCTGAGCTAGAGAAACCGAAGGCGAAAGTGTCTAGCTTAGAAATAAAGAAGGAGTCTTTAGATGTTAAAATTCCAAACTTATCCCCTCCTTCTGTAAAAATAAAGGACACTCGTAGAAATAAAAGAGCTGTTTCTTCTCTCCAAATCATTGCTTCTACTTGTTCTTTAAAGCCTACCACCTTTAGAAGCACCAACTTTGAAATAGGCTCTTCATCTACGAAACCGATTAATCATTCTCAGACAAATGCATCTAGGAAGACCCGTAGGAAATAAGATCCAGCCATAAAGAATGCTTATAGTGCTATTCATGCTTGTTCTCACCTAAGGTATCCTGTTAAAATCGAATCCCCCAAGCACCTTAGGAGACTATCCAATGAAAAGACTTTTTCACGCTCACGCCTACTAAAGCATTTGTCCGCACTTAAATTAATCTTCCCTGCAAGGTTCATCCTAAATGGGTTCCTAAATCCCCGCCTAAAAAGATGAAAGCCAAAAAGGCCAAGCCATCTACAAAGGGCAAACCCAACTCACCTTCTTCGCAATTGACTTGGGTTATTAAAGCTCCTACTAACACTATTTTAGGAACCATATCTGAACGTAAGAAGAAATCTGCTAATCTGAGAGGACCCATTTATAAGTAGGTACCTAAGCTCTTTAAAAATGTTTTGCAAATCCATCATGTTTGGTACCTTGACTCTGGTTGCTCCACATACATGATGGGAATACAAGAGCTGCTGAGCAACTACAAAGACCGACAGATTGGAAAAGTCAGATTCGGGAACAACGACTCAGCCCCCATTCTAGGACTTGGGGATATCATTCTGGAAAATCTGACAATCAAGGATGTCTCTTACGTCGAAGGTCTCCGCCATAACTTGTTCAGCATAGGCCAGTTCTGTGACAAAGGATTCCAGGTGGTCTTTCATGCTGACCGGTGCAGAATATTGGACAGTCAGAACAAATAACTCCTCCAAGGACTTCGAAAATCCAATCTTTACACGATTAATCTGACGACCGTGCGGACCTCGACAGCTGTGTGCCTCATCTCCCAGATTACAATTCAGATGAACAGTTTATGTCATCAACGTGTGTCTCATCTAAATATCAAAGCTCTTCAACGACTATCAACGAAAAAGTTGGTTCACAGTCTACCAACTATTATTCTACAAAAAGAGTATCAGTGTTCGGTATGTTAACTAGGAAAAATGAAGCGAGCGTCTCATCACATAAAATAGATTGCCTCTACTTCACGTCCTTTGGAATTGCTACACATGGACCTCTGTGGACCTATGCAGACACAGAGTATTAATGGACGCAAGTACATTTTAGTTATTGTCGATGATTACTCTCGCTACACATGGACCAAGTTCCTTCGACTAAGGATGAGACCGGGGACTTGATAATCAATTTTGTGAACGCTACTCAGAATTTGCTGCAACAAACCATCCAAGTCATCAGAACGGACAACGGCACTGAGTTCAAGAACAAGCGTCTCAGTGATTTTTATCAAAAACTTGGGATTAGTCAGCAATTCTCAGCCGCCAAGACACCTCGACAAAATGGGGTTGTCGAAAGGAAGAACCGAACTCTAGTGGAAGCCGCATGCACGATGCTGATTCATTTCGGTCTCCCACACTTCCTTTGGGCTGAAGCAGTAAATACCGCCTGTTTCAATCAGAACAGGACGGTGGTTCACAAGCGCTTTGCTAAGACTCCGTATGAGATCATTAACAAGCGAGTACCCAACATCTCCTTCTTCAAGGTCTTCGGGTGCAAGTGCTTTGTGCCGAACGACAGAGAGCAACGCGCTAAGTTCGACCCTAAAGCATTCGAAGCCACATTCGTCGGGTATTCATCCACTTCAAAGGCGTACCGAGTATACATCAAGTCCAACCGTACAATCAAAGAAAGCTACAATGTCACTTTCCACGAAGTGGCAGATATGGCTCCTGCACACCTCAGTTCAGGACCAGTGCCTATCTCGATGGCTTCTGGTCACATCAGTTCAGAACCCGTAATCACTGGCATATTGGCACCAAACCAACAAAAAATGGCAACAACTCAGGATTCAACATCAGAAGAAGCTCTGAGACTTGCGTTGGAGGATTTAGATTCATTATTTGAGCTCGTATATCGGCCAGGCACTACTACCGCTATACCTTTAGTGGAAACCCCACTTGACGTGACCGATGAACCTAGCTCTTGAAATGTCCCCACCTCACCCGATTCAGAATTACCACAGATCATTGAAGAACCTACCATAGACAATGAGGAAGTCTCATCAGATTCGCTCAATCCAAGTGAAGAATCAGACTTACCTCAACCTAATGAACAACCTGAATAATTGGAAATCTCGGTCCACAAATGGCCGATGCATCTACGTCAGCTCTCTTTTCAGTCGATCAACCATTAATTCCTTTAAGCCTTTCTTTCCTAACTTGGTTGAACGCACATCTCCTTCAACATCATCGGGCTCTTAACAGAGGAGACGACATTTGAGCTTGAGGGTCCCAGGCCGTTCTTCCCTTGGTCACATGACGGAAAGCCCAAAAGATATGCACTTGGTAAGGTATCAAACGATTTTGGACTCAATGTTGTCATATATTATCAAGTTTTCTTTTCAGATTTGGTTTTGGAAAGTATTAGAATTTGTGCGTCCCTTAATATTATTGTTGTTTGGCATAGGCACTTTGAAGGACTCGAAACTTGGAGAGTCATGAAGGACTTGCTGATGAATCGAAGGAAGCTCGAACACGTCTCCACTGTATACCTACGAGGAGAGTGCTCGTCGATGCTCCAGAGCAAGATACCGAAGAAGCTCAAGGACCCAGGGAGTTTTACTATTCCCTGTCTTATATGCGATGGGCGGGCCATTAAACAGAAAAGATAACTCTTCCTGAGGCCCCCGCCGGTGTCTCCAGACTCCCTAACGTTGCCGTCAGCCGCCGCGTCCCGGTTCGGGAACTTAACCCGATTCCCTTTTGGAGCACGCGCTGAACGCGCCGTCTGTTGGGGCTCCCCTGACCCTTAGGATCGACTAACCCATGTACAAGTGCCGTTCACATGAAACCTTTCCCCTCTTCGGCCTTCAAAGTTCTCATTGAATATTTGCTACTACCACCAAGATCTGCACCGAAGGCCGCTCCGCCCGGGCTCACTCCCGGGGTTTCGCAGTGACCGCCGCGCCTTGCTTTGTTCCGGATCACTTCCCCATCTTTATTCTTTTTGTTCTTAAATACCCATTTCGTCCCGATAATTCTTTTCACATGCGGACGGGGTACTAAGGTCCACACTTGAAGACGTTCGAATTGGTTGATCTCATCTTACATAGCTATAACCCAATCCGGGTCTTTGAGTGCGTCTGCTACCTTGGTTGGCTCATTTGGGCTTAAGAAGCAGCTGAAAAGACTGCGTTGGTGACGTGTCCGTACTACACTGGAAGGATCACCAATAATCTGATCAACCGGATGTGCTCGAGTGTTGCGAAGAGATACAATCAACAAGAAGGCAGTGACTACGACGAGACCTATGCTCCTGCTGCCCGAATCGAAGACATCCTCCTTTTCTTGGCTTATGCGGCTTACAAAGACTTCAAGTCTACCAAATGGACGTTAAAACCGCCTTTCTCGACGGCGTATTAAAGAGTGAAGTCTACGTAGCTCAGTCAGAAGGCTTCGTTGAGCAAGAACATCCCACTCACGTCTATCGATTGGACAAAGCTCTCTATGGACTAAAACAAGCCTCACGTGCTTGTATGATGTCTTGAGCGAATTCGTCGTAAAATCTGGATTCATCCGAGGAATGATCGATACGACACTCTTCATCAAATGGCAAGACAAAAGACTTGATGATCGCCCAAGTTTACGTAGACGACATCATCTTTGGGTCAACTAATCCACGGCTGTGCAAGAAGTTTGGCGATTTAATGAAGAGCAAGTTTGAAATGAGTCACATGGGAGAGATGCAGTTCTTCTTAGGACTTCAGCTCAGACAGCTCGACGATGGAATTTTCATCAGTCAAACAAAATATATCAGGGATATTCTGAAGAAATTCCATCAACATCAGAGCAAGTCTCTCAGCACTTCCATGTCACCAAGCTGCAAGTTGGATGCCGATCCCACTGGAAAAGCGGCCGACATCAAATTATATCGCAGCATCATAGGGTCTCTTTTCTATCTCACCTCAAGCCGCCCGGACATCATGTTTGCCACTTGTTTGTGCGCCCGTTTCCAAGCCGATCCCAAAAAATCTCACATGCTTGCCGTGAAGCGAATTTTGCGTTGCCTCAAGGGCACCTCCACTTTAGGACTATGGTATCCTAAAGGAACAAATTTCACATTAATTGGCTATACTGACGCTGATTATGCAGGTTGTCGAATGGACAGGAAGAGCACATCCGGTGGCGCTCAATTTCTAGGCGAAAAGCTGGTTTGTTGGTCATCCAAGAAGCAAAATTGCGTATCAGCATCGACAGCCGAGGCAGAATACGTCGCGGCCACCAGCTGTTGCTCTCGAATGCTGTGGATGAGGACTCAGCTTCGCGATTATGGGTACAATCTAAACAATATACCCATTTATAGTGATAACCAAAGCGCCATTGCGATTACTTGTAATCCTGTTCACCACTCACGCACAAAACACATAGACATTAGATATCACTTTATAAAAGATCCTGCTGTGAACTTCTCCATCGATAATCTACGTTCGTCGTAAAACGGCTGGAAAGAGGAGCACCTCGAAGTGAACTTCTCCAACGATAATCCGGTCTTATATCGGGAAACGAGAAGAGGAGCACAAGCTCGGGTTCTAATTCCATAACTCTGGACATCTCCAAATCGATAATCTCTTAAACCTCTCCAAGGAATAAGAGAAGAGGAGCACGGTATCGGCCCGAAAACCAACAAGAAGAACTTCGCCTACGATAATCTCCAATTGCTTTGTGGAGAAGCGGAGCTTCAGCTTGAGCATAAGGGGAATAGAAAACATAAAAAGGATGAAAAACAGAAAATACAAATGCCGGTGGAGAAGAACGACGAAGAAATGGAAGACGACAAAAAGCCCACAATGTTCCTTCCCTTCTTAGTCATAGCCAAATTGAAACCTTTTTAAGTCCCTTTGATTCCACATCGACGATCCTTCGCTTAGGTGAAATGATTAAAAGCGCCTCGATCACAGGTAAATTGACGTAATATTACTTGTGTTGACTTGAGTGATATAATATAAAATCCCAAGTAAAAAATAAAAGAGTGCTAGAGTGAACCTAGTGAGTGTTGTCGAAATAGACTACTCTATGGACTTAGGACTTTATATTGTAGACTTGACTTGACGGCATATGATCTTTCTAATATCTTGTGAAATTTTAGGTGTGACGATTGATCAAAGCAAAATAATCTGACCCCATACTATTAGTTGTAGAACCCGGGATCCCCGTAAGCTAGTTGGCCAATAAGATTGCACGTACACTATATACTTATGTGAATTCCTATACTTGCATAGCGCGTTTTATGTCTATGAGATTATAGGAATTGTTGTGCATTGATTATGTGGCTAAGTGAGTTTTATGAAATAATGTGCTTACGTGACTTTAATTATTTCGCGAATCTAAATATGTGCATCGATGATGTCTAACTTAGGAGGAATTTCGAAAAAGGTATAATAACAGAAATTAGTTCTAGATTGAACTAAGGTTGTCATTGGGCTAGGACTTTAAACTTATGGTCCAGGATAGTGAGGAACTCAACAAATTATAAATGGTAGGAAATAAAAGGCCCAAGTAGCACCATAACTTGGCCCAAATTATTTTCACCTTCAGTGTGTGCGATTTCACCTTCAGTGTGTGCGATTTTCACACAGTCGGATTTCAAATTTTTCCGATCGTTCTTCACGTTCGTCACCGTTGTTTCCGGCCAGCATCCCTCGGTGGTGGCCGGCCGGTGATTGGTGATCTACTTTGGCGGGCGGCAGTCGAAGTTTGGGGGGTTTTTTGATCCGTTGTGCGAGGCTAGGGTTTGTCGATGGAGGCTGATCGATCTCCTGTCCCGGAGGCGCCGCCTAATCCAGGCCCGCAACCTCAACTTCCGCCGTTACCAGACCTGGCGGCGTTAAGTGCTGCGTACCTGGAATTCGCGGCCTGCTTCGATGAGGAGCGATTCCGTGATCTGTTCGGCCGTGTTCAGGTGATGGCTGAAACGGGCCGTGTTCAAGGGCCTGCTGTTACGGGCCGGGGCCCTGCCCATCCTACTGTCAATGATGATCAGCCTGCGGCGTCTAGGGCATGGAGTGATCTGATGTTGGTACTTGCTAGGTTATCGGCGACCACTACAATTGCGAACATGGCTGCGACTGATGCGACCACGGTGGCTAGGGTTACGAATGGATCCCCACCAAGGCATGCCGGGGTGGTTGTTCCGCTTAAAGGCATCCTTCGACAGCCCAAAAGTAGGAAGAAATGGGGGCGACCGGCCACACCACCACCTACCCGTATATCAGCGCGGCGGTTTGTTGACATGGGATTGGCAATGGAGGAAGAGCATGTCGACGAGGAGATTTCTGTCGATCGTAATGATGGTACGCCTCAGATTGGGAATACAACGATCCAACCTAGGGTTTCGAACTCTGAATCGCAGTCCTTATTGATCACTACGAACTCGGCCGTGATTCAGACCAATGTCATGGCGAAGCCTATTGCTGGTGCGTCGGGGCTGGGACTTGGTTCCTGTGGGGAATCTACCCAGATTGCCCCCATTCCGAGTTTTGCTACTATCGTGGCGGGATCGAAGGTGCGCGCTGAGCCGCCAACACCATCTCACAGGTCTGGTTCGGGGGGTCGTAACGCAATGAAGGACCACCAACGCCTCGCCCTTGAGTATGTTGCGCCGAAGTCGATTGGGGATAGCATCGCAGTAGTGTCTCCATCTTGGGAGGTAGCCCGACAAGGTTTGGCTAGGTGGGAGAATTCTTTGGTTGGGTATTTCCTTGGTCGGAAGCCGTACTTTCCCTTCGTCGAACTTGCGCGTGCACGATGGCATGGATTGGTGGAAGTACAAGCTGCCACAAATGGTTTCTTCCGGTTTCGGTTTGACTCAACCTCGGCCATGAACACGGTATTGGAGGGAGGGCTGTGGCTCTATCAAGGACAGCCTCTATTCTTGGAGATGTGGCGACCGGGTATGTCACTGGAGCGAAAAGACCTTGTTGAAGTTCCCCTTTGGGTGAAGCTATGGAATGTCCCAAGTGAGTACTGGACCAAATCAGGGCTAACCATTGTAGATAGCGGGGTTGGTCGCCCATTGTTTGCTGATGGGATCACGGCTACAGGTAAGCGGATGGACTATGCGCGAGTATGTCTCATGAAGACGCTTGTTACGCCGTTCATTGACGCGGTGCACATTGAGGTGCCGACTGAAGATGGGTGTGTGTCTGGGACTATACCAGTTAGGGTGGAGTATGAATGACGACCTAAACGATGTAGCATGTGTGAGACGTGGGCTCACGGCGACACTCAGTGTCCAAAGCGTGGGCCAATGCCGAAGCCGACGCCGTCTATGGTGGGACATAACCGGCAAAGGACAGACCAGCCAGTACCACCTGCTAATGTGGCAGCTCAAGATAGGGATAATACGAGACAACGTCCGAGGCGGGGTCGATCGAGGAGTGACGGCAATGTGACAGATTGGCGCCAAGTGGGCGCCAAAGGCAAGGCAGTGCGGGTTGATCCGAGTCCGATTTTGCCATGCATGGCTACGACATCACGTGTGGGATCATCCGAGGCGAGCTCCTCGCATTCTCAGCCCCACCTACCACAGCGCACGGCGGACTTGGGGCAATCTGACCATAATTCATTTGCCATACTGCGTGGTCTGGAGGACGATAATATCGTGACGGCACTTACTATGGGCCCTAAAGAAGATGCAGCCCATCAGATGCCCCATTCATAGTACAGATGGGATCGTGGAACGTCCGTGGTCTTAACAGACAAGACCACAGAAGGGCGGTGGGGAGTGGGTACGGCAGGCTGGTTTGCGACTTGTTGGCCTTCTCGAGACGCGTGTCGCTGTAGCAAATGCGGCTCGAATTTCAGAGGGTCTTCGGCCAAGCTGGAAGTGGTTTTTCGACTATGAGGACGGCCCAGGCACCCGTCTATGGGTGGGTTGGGACCCGTCTTGGCTTCGGGTAACTATTGTTGCGAAGTCCACCCAGGCGGTTCACTGCCAGGTTGAGCTGCTTAGTTCGGGTGAGATTGTGTTTATTTCCTTTGTTTATGGGAATTCCAGACGCGAGGACCGCCGCTCTCTTTGGGATGACCTGATACATATTTCTGCATTACGAGTTGATGATGCATGGCTGGTGGCTGGGGACTTCAACGCCATTTAGCATGCAGGCGAGGGACGGGGAGGGGCGCCAAACGCCCTTGATATGGCGGAGTTTCACAATTGTTTAGTCCAGACGGATCTTTTATCTCTTCCAGCTACGGGCCAGGAGTATACTTGGTATAATCAGCAGCGGGCACTGGTGGGTATCTGGCGCAGATTGGATCATATGGCTGGAAATCCTCAATGGTTCGTCAGGTGCCCAGATGTGTACTATCGATGTGACCTTCCAGCCACGTCTGATCATTCGCCACTTACGTTAAGAGCTGTGGAAACTCAACCGCGAGGACGAAGTTTTCGCTTCGAGAATTTTCTCACTAAGGAGCCGAGCTTGTTCGGGCAGGTCCGTCGGGTCTGGGAGGCGTCCGTGGAGGGATTCCTTATGTATGTGCTGATGAGTAGGCTGAAGAAGCTTAAGCCTACTTTCAAGCATATGCGTCGGGTTAAGGGTGATCTCGCGGCTAATGTTGCGGAGGCCATGCGTTTCTTGGGGATTGCTCAAGACTTTGTCACGAGATATCCATTGGAGGGCTTATTCCATGACCTTGCGCGCCACTGTCGCTTCTTATTTGCACGCGCTGTGGAAGTCGAGCACACGGCCTTGTCCCAACGGGCCAAGTTGGCATGGCTTAAGGATGGGGATCAGTGCTCGGCCTACTTCTTCAGGAAGGTTGCTCTACGTCGAGCAACCAACCGTATTTTATCTCTGGAAACGACGACTGGGGTTCTACTTGATACACCGGATGCGGTGGAGGGGGAGCTGCTGGGTTTCTACCAAGGCCTACTAGGCCAGTCGACTAGGGATAATCCTGTGACAAGGGCTGAGGTGCAGGGATTCATCAAGCGCACGCTTTCCCCAGCGGCAGCTGTGGATGTGATCCAGCCCGTTGACCCGCATGAGGTACGCCAAGCACTATTCTCTATGGGGGATGAGAAGGCGCCTAGTCCAGATGGCTACACCGCTGCTTTCTTCAAGGCTGCGTGGGAGGTGGTGGGCCCTGACCTTATTATCGCGGTTCAGGATTTTTTCGTGACTGGACGCTTATTTAAGGGGCTGAATAGTACTCTTATCACGTTGATTCCCAAGCGTCAGTCTCCGAGGCTACCAATGGACTTTCGGCCGATCTCTTGCTGTAATGTCCTCTACAAAGTCATTTCCAAGATTTTGGCGAATAGGCTGAAGACATCGATGGGCGCTCTGGTCCATATCTCACAAACGGCGTTCATTCCTGGGAGGAGGATCAGCGATAATATTCTTATGGCACAAGAATTATGCTTGGGATATACGAGCAAGGGCCGGCCGCCTAGAGCTATGCTTAAGGTGGACCTCGCCAAGGCCTATGATAAGGTCGAATGGAGCTTTCTACTTGCCACGCTTCAGGCCATTGGTTTCCACCCAACTTATATCGAGTGGATCCGGTGCTGCTTGACTACGCCGACCTTTTCCATTAACATTAATGGCCGATCGGTGGGGTTCTTTGCGGGCAAGCGGGGACTACGACAGGGTGACCCCATTTCACCGTACCTATTTACGCTGGTTATGGAGGTTCTTCATGGCATAGTTGAGGAGCGGATTCTGATGGAGCCGCGATTCCGCTACCACTAGAGATGTGAGGCCAACTTGTTGTCGATGCTGGTTTTCGCAGATGATCTTCTTCTTTCCTGTCACGCCGATGCTTTTTCTGGGGGTGTCCTGAAGAACGCGCTGATGGCGTTCTCGACTCTGTCAGGCTTGCACCCAAATCCTGACAAGAGCGAGATGTATCTATCAAGACGTGCGGAGGGTCTAAAGATACAGCTGCAGGGCATTTTGGGTTTTCGGGTGGGTCGATTACCTGTCCGTTATTTGGGGGTACCACTGATAGCATTTACGATTGAGGATTGCGGTCCGCTGTTACAGCGGTTGACACGCGGCTGTGACCATGGCTGAATCAGTCCTTGCATATGCGGGGAGGCTGTGATAAGTCTGTTCTTCAAGCATTGCATGTCTATTGGTCGGGGGTGTTTCTATTGCCTAAGGGCATTGTCCGTGCGTTGGAGTCCCAATTTAGGCAGTTCCTGTGGGGAGGTTCCTCGGCTAAGGTCGCGTGGGAGGATATTTGTCTACCACCATGCGAGGGGGGGTTTGGGACTTCGCTCCATCGCTACTGATAACAGGTCGCTACTTGTGCAGCTTCTATGGAGGGTGATTAGTCGAACGCCAGACTCTGTTTGGGTGGATTGGCTTTACAGTACACGCCTGCAGGCTAGATCGATTTGGGCCGTCCCTGTTTCAGCCAACACATCATGGAGTTGGAGGAAGCTTATGCAGCTGAGGTCGATCATTCTCCCACTTGTCTCTTTTAAGATTGGCGATGGTTCGACTATTTGGTTGTGGGAGGACCCATGGCTACAGGAAGCGCCACTACTGGATCGCTACCCGCGAGGCCCGATTGCAATGGGGCTTCCGGTGGGGACCCGGTTGAGTTCAGTCATCGATGCCCGTGGATGGAATTGGCCACGAAGGACTACGACCGAATACATTGACTTCAGTCGTCATCTTCCGTCTGTTGACCCGAGCATGCGAGATAGGATACTACGGAAGGGGGCGACCGATGGTTGTGCCACCACTCGCCTGATTAGGGAGGCACTCCGATTTCGACGGCAGCCTGTACCTTGGGCGGTCCTTTTGGGGCAGCCTGAGTATACGCGATCGCTTGTCTACGAGGGATAAGCCGTGGGTGGCCCAGCGATCGGGGCACCCCTATGTGACGTGCTCCGCTACGAGACGGCTCAACACCTGTTCTTCAATTGTCGGTTTTCTCGTCGGTGTCTTCGATTGCTGAGGCGACGTATTTGATGGTCTTGGCCTTATAGGGCTTGGGCCCAGGGAATTATGTGGGCTTCGAGGAAGTGGCGAGGACACCATCTTATTGCGGCGGCTTCCCCTCATGTTTTGGCATCCTTGGTTTACCATATTTGGCAGGCACGCAACAAGCGCTGGAAGGAAGGGTTCATCACGACTCCTGACAGGCTGGTGGCTGCTGTGCTTGATATGATGTGCATGCAACTTAGTGGGACATCTGCTAGGTTCGAGCTCCAAAGGGCAGCCATTCGGCGGCGCCTTTGGCGTGTAGCGTGGTAGTCTCTGCTGTGATTGGTTTTTATTTGTTTTGGCCAGTAGTCTGTTACTGGTTGCTTGTGAGGGGTTGATCCTCACCCACCTTGTAAATCCACCCATTTCTATATATATACACGGGAATTATTCCAAAAAAAAAAACTTGGCCCAAATTATCAAAGAAAAATCTTAGAGACAAGCTCCCTTAAAATAAGGGAATTCACGTCAACCTAAGTTCATAAACCATACCTTGCTAGCTTGAGATATTTTAGAGTTCGTAATACACTTCTCACACTAAAAGAATGAAAGTAGAGAGAATGAGGAGCAATCGAGATTCGACTTGGAAAGAAGGTATTATTTTTACTAAGTATCCTACGTTTTTAACTTATGATTTAGCTCCTAGATTCGAATTTAACGTGATTAGGAAGGTAAAACACTAGGGATAAGCATAGACTTGTTTTCTATAATAATCGAAGATTTAGAGTTTAAAGTTTTTAGGGTTTTTGAAGATCTTAGAGTCCTTATCATATTCTTAAGAAAAATGATAATTAGATCGAGAGTTTTTAGCTTCTGCAGGTTGAGAAGATGTTTTTGGCACGTTGAGGGTCCCGAAATGAGGAATTCGCGAACTTTAGGATCACGAATTTTCGGCAAGAAGAAGTTCGCGAACTCAAAAAGGACACCTTTTACATGGGTTCGTGAATGAAGAATTTCACGGGTGCAAAGAATTGCGAATTGGGAGCTTTTGCAAACTCCATGTCTCCACTTGCATGGATTTTCGAAGCATGAATTTTGCGAACAAGAGTCACGAATTATGCACCATGGTAGTTCGCGAACTACGTGGGATCACGAATTAATTAGGGACTATTAGACTTTGGCGAATTGTGTTTGGCGAACTCTAGTTCGCGAACCATGAACTTGGCGGGCATGCAACTCGCAAACCCCAAGTTGGCGAATTCGTGCAAGCTGGGGAACCCGAGTACTTCCCGGGTTAAGTTTGGCGAACCGATGCAAGTTCGCAAATCGTATTTCACGAACCCTAAGAATTCAAATGCAAGTGTTTGCGAATTGTGTGTAGAACCTTTCGCAAATTAAAAGTAGAATTATATACTTTGCAAACTGTGAGTAAAGAACACTTTGCGAATCATGAGTAGAATAGGAGTTGCGAACGAAAATTTACGCAGTCAATTAATATAATTTATACACTAACTTTATACCCTTTTTATGTTTAAAGGACAAAATATTAGGAAATTCACCAGACCGGTTAGCGGTTAATCTACGGACGCTAGGTAAGTGGAAATCCAACTACAACACATAACATGTTTGTATGTGCCTAAATTTATGTGATTAAGTGATGTAGTGCCTACGTGCTTATGTAAATATTGTGAATTTATATGACGTGATTTCATGAGTAAGGTTAGCATTGGCATTAATGCATTGTGCATATGCACAACATGCACGAGACACTTGGGGGAAATAAAATGATGAGCGTGCATGATTATGTCGCAAATAGCAAAAGATAATTGCCGAGGTGGGCAATCATGTCATAAATAATGGGCGGCTTCCGGGGCACCGAGACCGTGTTGATGCGTCGCCAGTATACGAACGATGTTGATGCGTCGGGGGATTACCATGGTTGGGTTGATGCCCTCATGGTTGGGTTTATGCCCTCATATCCCTGATAGCGTGGTTGGGTTGATGCCCTCACGCTTTAGTATGGTTGGGTTGATGCCCTCATACTTTGGGCCGATGCCCCTGGTTGGATTAGAGCTCTTTACGGTGTACGCCTGGGTAAAAGTCTGCCAAGGACCCTAAGATAAAAGATATGAGATTGAGTTTAATCTATGAGACGTAAGATGCATTGGCGTGGATGGGCTTTGCGGGGGATTATCACGAGCACGTCATGCATGATTTCTACTTACTGAGCATATCGCTCACCCCTTATGTTATGTGTTGTAGGTGCAAGCGACCACGGTACGTGATCGCTTAGATGGCAAGGCGAATCTTTTGACGCTTCCAGCAGCTTTTGGGGTGGGAGTGTGTGCATGGATGACGACCTGTGAGGCCGGGCGCATAGGATTTTTTTGGATTACATGTATACGCTTCCATGTAATTAGAATTAGGGATATTCTTTTGACATGTAAAGTGACGTTCTCCATTATATAAACGGAAAAATTTATACGCATTTTTAGTATGCTTTCCAATTATAACTCGTTAGGCACGTAGGATAACGTTAGAATTAGATAACGAGGACAGCGGGTCCTGACAGAGTGGTAGCAGAGCTTCGGTCACAGGTTCTGTAGACTGTCCATGTACACACACCCAAAAGCGTGGAAGCAGCCTTGCCTGTAAGTGTTATGCTTATGTGAACTTTTGTGTTGCATAACTTATTGGCCATAGGACTATCAGGATAGAATCAGGAACGCTGGTACGAACTAGAGGTGATGACCAGAACAGGGGAAACACAGCCCCTACAGATAATCGAGATGCGACGATCTTCCAGCTTACGGAATTACTCCGTCAACAGTCCACTCAGATCCAACAATTGATACAGCAGAACAGCACACATACTGGACCGACCCAGGCTGAAAGGGCTGAGATAGTTGGAGAACGATTCCGAAGGCTGAACCCGCCAACTTTCGAGGATACAGCCGACCCGATGACGGCTGAGGATTGGTTAAGAACCTTGGAAAGCATGTTCGTATACAGTCGAGTCCCAGAAGCAGAAAAGGCCCTATGTGCTGCATTTCTGTTGAGGGGGAGCGCGGGACATTGGTGGGACACCATCATGGTGATCGAGAATCTCACAACTATGAGCTGGGACCGATTTAAGGAGTTGTTCAGGGGAAAATATCTTACGGCCCCAGTGCGAGCTCAGCGCATGAACGAGTTCATAAATCTCAGGCAGGGATCAATGACGGTGGCCGAATACATCAGGAAATTCGAGCAGTTGTCGAGGTTCGCAGCCCACATGGTGAGCACGGACGCTCTCATGATAGAATGCTTTCTGGAAGGTCTAAAGCTTGAGCTGTATCGGGACATGAGTATATGGCTGGACTTCAGGGAGCCATCTATGCGCAAGTAGCAGAAAGGGCCATGGTAGAGGAACAGGCCGAGGCCCGAATAGTTCGCGCTCAGGAGGCGAAGCGGAAGTTTGCACAAGTACAAGGAGCACAGTGGAGCGGGGGATGTCAGAAGCGTCAGTTTGTGCCCAAAGGATGAAAGCAGCATTTTCAGAATAGGCCACTACAACGCCCTCAAGGGATGCCGAACCAACCACCGAACCCAAACTACGTAGGGTTTCCAGCGCCAATCCCGAACTGCCCGAAGTGCGGGAAGCGGCACTTTGGCAACTGTTACGCCCAGACTAACAACTGCTTCAGATGCGGGAAGCCGGGGCACTTTTTTTTTTGGAAAGGGTCACTAAAAAAATGGAAAACAGGAGTTACAAGACAGCGCGCGTGATACCGCTCACGACGCACCAAACGGTAATGGACAACCGACCCAGAGGCAACGTAACCAGACAACCCAGACAACCTACAAGGTCCCAACAGAACCAAAGCCAAAAAATTACAGAGAAGTCAAGTAGGACAAGGCTACGTAGGTGTCAAAAACCACTTCCATCAATGGGTTCCTGATACCAGATGTAGTATCAGCAAGGGAGTAAGGCACATTGCCAGGAACAGCGCCAAGGGCACAAAAGACCGGATGCAGTAACACTAAGGGTACGCTCCAGGCGGGAAAACGAACAATCCACACAAAGGGTCAGTGAGGGGCGCAAATACGCCATCTCCTGTTTTCCAACCGGTGGGTGACCCGCCAGGTGGACCCGCACATACAGCACACTCGCCAGGAGGACCACTGTGGGACCTCGCAACCCGCACAATGCAGCACAGCCAAACCCCGCCGCCCAACACAGCCATTCTTGGAATGGACTGGTTGTCGAAGTACGGAGCCGTGATTGATTGCAACTGCAAGGTGGTCACATTCAACATAGAAGGGAACGAGCCGTTAGTTTTCAATGGGACGGTGAAAAGAGAAAACCTTTCTAGAATATCGGCGCTAAAGGCCCAACGGCTAATCAAAGCCGATTGTGAAGCATACTTGGTGTTTGCGATGAAATCGGAAGAAGGTGCCTCCCCAAGGCTTGAGGAAGTACCGGTAGTTAAAGATTTTCCCGATGTATTTCCGGAAGAATTGCCGGGATTACCGCCCGATAGAGAGATCGAGTTCACGATCGACCTAGTGCCTGGAGCAGCACCGGTATCTAAGACTCCGTATCGGTTAGCACCGACCGAACATAAGGAGTTAAAGGAACAAATAGAAGAGCTCTTACAGAAGGGGTTCATACAAACGAGTTTTTCCCCTTGGGGTGCGCCGGTTTCATTTGTACGGAAGAAAGACGGTTCGATGCGGCTTTGCATAGACTACAGGGAGCTAAATAAGCTGACGATCAAAAACAAGTATCCTCTACCAAGAATTGACGATCTGTTTGACCAACTACAAGGCGCCACGATGTTTTCAAAGATCGATTTGCGGTCTGGGTATCATCTTCCTAAGACGGCGTTCAGCACAAGATACAGGCATTTTGAATTTCTAGTCATGCCTTTCGGGCTGACCAATGCACCAGCGGTAATTATGGATCTGATGAACCGGGTATTCCAGCCGTTCCTAGACGATATCCTCGTATATTCGAAGACAAAGGAGGAACATGAGCAACATCTGCAAACAGACCTTGGAGTATTACGGGAGAAACAGCTGTACGCTAAGTTCAAGAAGTGCGAGTTTTGGCTGGACCAAGTCGCTTTTTTAAGACACATCGTGTCTGGAGCGGGAATTTTGGTAGATCCCAACAAGATCTAAGCCATCAGTAACTGGCCTCAGCCAACAAATGTGACCGAGGTACGGAGCTTCCTCGGCTTGGCAGGCTATTATAGGAAGTTTATTAAGGACTTCTCGAAGATCGCCTCAACGCTGACAAAATTAACGAGGAAGAACACGCCATTTTATTGGAGCGAGGAATGTGAACAGAGCTTCCAAGAGCTGAAAAGGCGATTGACTACAGCCAGTCATAACAATACCATCAGGAACTGGGGGATTCTCAGTTTACAGCGATGCTTCGAAGAACGGACTAGGATGCGTGCTAATGCATAACGGGAAAGTGGTAGCCTACGTCTCACGACAATTGAAGGAATATGAGAAATATTATCCGACACACGACCTAGAATTGGGGAACGATGCAAAATCTACACGGACCACAAAAGCTTGAAATATTTCTTCACGCAAAAGGAACTGAACATGAGACAGAGGCGGTGGCTAGAACTGGTGAAGGATTATGATTGCGTAATCAACTACCACCCAGGAAAAGCGAATGTGGTAGCAGATGCACTAAGCCGAAAAGCAGTTAGTGCAGAACTACAGCTACTTGAGGTCGAGGTTGTACAACTAGCGAAGTCGAGACCAGATTGGCAGCATTAACGCTTCAGCCTACAATATTGGAACGGATTAGAAAAGCGCAAGAACATGACGAATTCTATAAGAAGATCAAGGGAGCACAAATAGAACAGCCAGCAACAGACTTTACGCTACGAGACGACGGAAACTTGTGTTACAAGAGTCGACTATATGTACCCGACGATGCGGAGCTTCGCCGAACTATCATGGTGGAAGGACACACCACAATGTACTCAGTACATCCAGGAGCTACGAAAATGTACAGAGACCTCCGACTAAACTACTAGTGGCCAGGAATGAAGAAGGACATAGCAGTGTTTGTGAGCCAGTGCCTTACCTGCCAACAAATAAAGGCGGAACACCAATGACCGGCCGGAACACTGCAACCTTTGCCGATTCCGGAATGGAAATGGGACAACATAATGATGGACTTCATGGTAGGATTGTCGAAAAAAGTGAAAGGGCACGACGCGATTTGGGTAATCGTCGACCGACTCACCAAGTCTGCCCATTTACTATCGATAAGCACGACATTTTCCATGGAGAAATATGTGGAGCTCTACATCCAAGAAATAGTGCGACTCCATGGAATTCCATCGGTTTCGGATCGTGACCCGAGATTTTTATCGAAGTTTTGGACGAGTTTACAAAAAGCAATTGGGACGAAGCTTTCGTTTAGTACTGCCTATCATCCCCAGATAGACGGGCAATCAGAACGGACTATCCAAACCTTAGAGGATATGTTACGAGCCTGTGTGCTCGATTTCAAAGGCAACTGGAGCAGATACCTTCCACTCGTGGAATTCTCATACAACAATAGCTACCAAGCTACAATTGGAATGGCTCCATACGAAGCCTTGTACGAGCGTAAGTGCAGATCCCCAGTGCATTGGGATGAAGTTGGTGAAAGGACGATGCTAGGCCCAGACATAGTGCGAGAAATGACAGAAATCATCGCAATGATTCGAGAAAGGACGCGCACGGCGCAAAGCCGACAGAAAAGTTATGCAGACCAGAGGCGCAGGCCATTGGAATTTGAAGTCAATGATTGGGTCTTTGTGAAAGTGTCGCCGATGAAAGGCGTTAAGAGGTTCGGAAAGAAAGGAAAATTAAGCCCCAGATATATTGGACCTTTTAAGATAGTAAAAAGGGTGGGCGAGGTAGCACAATTAGAGCTACCAGCATCGTTGTCGCAAGTACACGATGTATTTCATATTTCGACTCTACGAAAATATATAGCTGATCTGAATCACGTGTCGAAGAATGAGATTCTCCAAAGCTAATACCAGATTTGAGTTACGAGGAAGTGCCAGTGGAGATTTTGATGTATGAGACAAAACGGCTTAGGAATATGGACATTTCTTTAGTAAAAGTGTTGTGGCGGAATCAGTCAACAGAAGAGGCTACGTGGGAATGAGAGGATGAGATGAGAGATCGTTACCCCGAACTGTTCCAGACGGACTGATTTCGGGGGGCGAAATCCTCTTTAGGGGGGGGAGGATGTAGAACCCGGGATCCCCGTAAGCTAGTTGGCCAATAAGATTGCACGCACACTATATACTTATGTGAATTCCTATAGTTGCATAGCGCGTTTTATGTCTGAGATTATAGGAATTGTTGTGCATTGATTATGTGGCTAAGTGAGTTTTATGAAAATATGTGCTTACGTGACTTCAATTATTTCGCGAATCTAAATATGTGCATCAATGATGTCTAACTTAGGAGGAATTTCGAAAAAGGTATAATAACAGAAATTAGTTCTCAATTGAACTAATGTTGTCATTAGACCTGCGTTTGGGCCGGATTGGGCCGGTTCTACCGGTTTCGGTTCCACCGATTCCGGTTCAACCGGTTCCGGTTCCGGTTCCGGGACCATTTTCCTGGGACCGGCCCAGATCCACACTTAGAACCCCCGGGCCCAGATCCACACTTAAAAAAGACATAAGAAAATTACAAAAAAATAAAAAAAACTAGCTAAAAAATACAAATAAAAACATAAAAGAAAGAAAAAAATACCTAAAAATTACAAAAAAGGAAAAAATATTCGAAATAAATAATACAATTTATTCGACTTGACTATTAACTAAAACTATGTTAAAGGCCTCTTCGTCTTCGTCCGAACTGGAAGAACGGAACTCGTCGATGGCGTTCTCCCCTCAGTTCTTCGATTCGGCCAAATATCAATCCTTCAATAATGTTAACATTGCGAGGGAAGTCGGGTTAAGGCTCGCGCATCTGTCGCCGATAATTCGCCCGGAAGTAGAGAAGGCGGACTCGGAGGCGACGCTAGATGCTTGCACGGCTAAAATGTCTCGAGCGGCGGCGGAGAGGGTCGGATAAAGAGTCGCGTTCGACTTCCACCAGGCCAAAACATCGAAGTCTTCACGAGTCTGGAAGTTGTGGCTCAGGTAGAGCTGGATCTCATTCGTGTTCGACCCCGACGCACGCGTTTTGGTCTTCGTCTTTTGTGCCTTCAATCTTCGTAGTAGTCCCATTGCGCCGCCGCCTCCTTCCGACGAACCGGATTCGCTCGCTGGTACGGGTTGCTCCACACTGTGTCCCTGCTCAGCTGCATAAATAGAAAAAAGTTCTTGGAGAGAATCGTGAATTGACGCCTTTTGGTCGTCCACTTTCTTTCCAAGAAATTGAGCATAAAAATCGAAAAAAATATCAAATGTATCAACACCGCAACTAGGGTCGAGTAAGGCCGACAAACCGTGTACTATTGGGATGGTTTTCCAATACTTCCTGAACTTCTGCTCCATGTTTTGGATGAAACCACCCAAGCATGGACTGTTGCGATACTCCACGAACTTGTAGCACATCGCGAAGAGGTTCGGGACGAATAATGGGGACGCGGGTAGTGAACTCCGGAAAATTTCTCCGTAGCCTCGGCGAACACTTCAAGTATGGACACGACCAAACCTACAATATCCCAATCAAGTTGTCGTAATTCATAACTGGAGGTGTTGCCGACTGCGACCTCGTTCCAAAAAGGCGTCAACAAGTCCTTGTAGCGCATGAAGGTGCTGAGGAGGTGGTACAACGAGTTCCACCTAGTCTGGACTGGCAACGGAAACTTCTTGTACGTGAGGCCGGCGGCAAGGACGGTTTGCTTCCACGACGTTCCGTAGCGGCGTTCCCGAAGTAACTTACCTATTACCTTAAACTTTTCTACAATATCTCCCAAAATTTTGTCAAAAGCACATTGCACACACAAGTTAATAATATGGCAAGCGCACCTAGCATGTAATAATTTGCCGTCTAAGGGTAACTTAAGATGCCTACGAAGGATCCCTATCGCTACGTTGTTCGCACAAGCATTATCTAAGGTGATAGACATAATTTTATCTTGAATATAATATTTATTAACGACATTCAACACATAGTTCGATATCGTAGTGGCGTTATGTTGCGAATTAGGGGATCTAGGGAAAGAATACGTTTTTTCATGGTCCATGTTTCATCTATCCAATGGGCGGTGACGACTAAATAAGATTGCGACGTAATGTTAGTCCAAATATCGGTAGTCAAACTAATCCTACACGAAATGTTGGCTAAATGACTAATTAAGCTAGACTGATATTCCTTAAAAGTTTCTAAGACATATTTCCTAAGGGTTTTACGGGTCACGTTATGGAATCCGGGTTGTATCGTACTCGTAAATTCGATAAATCCTTCACTTTCCGCAATGCAAAAGGGTTCTTCACACATTACTACGAATTTAACTAATGTGTTTTTGGAAATTTCCCTAGTAATAACATAATTCTTACCCGTACTTACGTTTTTGTTGTTGTCGGGGTTCGATTCCTACCGGCTCTAGATCGTCCCCGAAATTATGCGCCCTTTGTAGGTGTTTTTTCATCGAGCCCGTCCCACCTTGATTCGGTCCGGTCTTAGTGGAGTAGGGATGGCGCACATTTTGCAATAAGCGGTACCTGCAGCGGGATTATTTTTATCCATTCGAAGTCGAAAAAATTCCATACCTTAGACCGCCGACCACGCGGTTGTTGCTTCCTTCTTGTCGTCGCCGTAGAAGCTTGGCTCGGTCCCTCGTCGGTCGCCGTCGGGTTCGATTCCGGTACATCGATCTCCTCGTCGGTGTCGGCATTTCCCCGAAATGTATCGGCGTGACCTAAAACCATAAAAACGTCTTCGTCGTGAGGGTTAGGATTTCTCGATGACGACGCCATTATTTCTCGATGAAAGTATGGACCTGAGTCCATGGGCCAGCCCAGTCCGCCCGAAAAAAGTTTGATATGGGCCTATACTTCTGTAGCCCATAACCATATCGGGCCTATTGGCCCGACCCACCAGGCCCGGCGGGTTAGTGGGCCGTGGGCCTAAAAACCCGATGGGTTTTGGTCTAAATTAGCCCATTATTGAGGAACTTAATAGCTGAATTTCAATTTTTAAAATCCCCAAATTAGCATCATCGAAGAACTACCCAGTACCCATTCACAGTTTCCCCAAATTAGATAACTCTCATGCCAAGTTGTAAGCCGTGGATTTGCAGCAATCTGACGTTGAAGGAAGGCGTGGAGAGGGAAAATCAAGCGTACTATACGAGCTATGATCGGCTCTGACGAATCGTGATTTTTTTCTCCTCCGATCAGATTCTGTTCAAAAAAACGTCCAGAGGCATAGCGTTTGAGGTATAAAGCTCCAAGTGCCATCTGATTTGTTGGTTCGGTAGCATTTTTCCCCTGTATTGCTGTGTGTACGTTTGTATTTGTGGGGAATGAGTTTCTGTATTTGGAGAATGTGTTGCTGTGTATACGTTTTTTCCCTTGTGTTGCTTGTTTTATTATTGAAAAGCTTATAGTCTGGCTAGGGTTACATCATTCAAAGGCTTTGACCACTAAATCTACTTCACTTCTTGATGTAAGTTTATAGTTTGGTAATTGCTATAGTGTTCGCTGAAGTTTGTTATAATTTATTTGAATAATTATATTATTTTCTTGTGAATTGCAGGCTTTTCGTAAAGAATTACAACAAGAATCTTCACAAGTATGTAAGTCTGAACTTGATTTATATTTGGAGAATGGAGATGATGCTAATTCTATGGATGTCTTAGAGTATTGGAAGGTAAATAGTTATCGGTATCCTAAATTAGCCTTATTGGCAAAAGATATCTTGAGCATCCCAATTACAACTGTTGCTTCGGAGTCTACTTTTAGCATCGGCGGTCGTATTTTGAACAAATATAGGAATTCATTGCTCCCAGAAACTGTCAAATCTCTTATTTGTACACGTAACTGGTTGCATGGATTTTACGATCTCGGAGCTGGATCTTTAGGTATTAATATTTATTTATTGTTTTTTTACTTTCGAAATCCAGGTTATATACATATGTATAGTACTACAATAATATAGCTTAAAATCGATTTTGATTTCAGTTACTTGTTGTAATGGGGAGGATGCAAAATTAGAACTAGAAGGAATGCAAGCATCTCTGCAAGATTCAACTGATTATTGACTACTTTTATGTTCTCTTTTGGGATGTTAAGATGCTATTGCTTTGATATAAGTGTCATATGAATGAAGCTCTTTACTTCTTTTGTTTATTTCTAGAATTAATAGTGTACTTTTTATTTTATTTCATGAATTAGCAGTGCACGAAGATTAGGGATGGAAACGGGGGCGGGGGCGAGGATCTAATCCCTGTCCCTGTCCCCGTTCCCGCGATGCATTCCGGGACGAAATCGCCCCCGTCCCCGCCCCCGCGGGGATCCACGCGGGGCGGGGATTTTTGTTATAAATATTTTTGTTATAAATATAATATATAAATTTGAATATATTTTTGTTATAAATATTATGTAAGTTATAATTTAATATATTATTTGTATTAATTTAATATTATTTAATCGATAATTGGATATTATTTTACTATTATTTAAATTATAATTTAATGTTATATATTATAATAGTATAATAAATTTTAAAAGTTCCAAAAACATCATCCTCATGGGCTAGGGCCGGGTTGGCCCGACCCACTGTTCTTTGGGCTAGGGCCTACATATCATTAGCCCATACAACTTTGGGCCAGCCCAACCCGGCCCATACAACTTCGGGCAGCCCACTCAATCCGGGCCGGATGGGCTGGCCCGCCCAACTCTTCAGCTCTAGTGTAAATAAAATAATTATTATTGTTAATAATATTAAATATTAATATGAGGATGATTTTTTGAGAGCTTTTTGAGAGAGAGTGGAAGAGATTTGGATGTAATTGTGAGTTAAAATGATTAAAATGATGTGGTATTTATAGATTTTTCGTTCGGGGATAAAATGGTAATTTTTCAGGGTTTAAAGAATAACAAAAAAAATTGAAGGGGCCGTTGGTCCAGAACCAGAACCGAAACCGCGGAACCGGAACCGGTTACCGGAACCCGTAATCCGCGGTTCCACGGCCCGCCAACCGGCCCTGTTCATTTTAACTGGGCCGGTTACAGGTTCCAGAACCGGATCTATCGGTTCCAGAACCGGATCTATCGGTTCCGGTTCTGGGCCGGATTAGTGGGCCGGTTTTGGGCCGGTTCCGGATTGGCCCGGCCCAAAACCCATGTCTAGTTGTCATTGGGCTAGGACTTTAAACTTATGGTCCAAGATAGTGAGGAACTCAACAAATTATAAATGGTAGGAAATAAAAGGCCCAAGTAGCACCATAACTTGGCCCAAATTATCAAAGAAAAATCTTAGAGACAAGCTCCCTTAAATAAGGGAATTCACGTCAACCTAAGTTCATACACCATACCTTGCTAGCTTGAGATATTTTAGAGTTCATAATCCACTTCTCACACTAAAAGAACGAAAGTAGAGAGAATGAGGAGCAATCGAGATTCAACTTGGAAAGAAGGTATAATTTTTACTAAGTATCCTACGTTTTTAACTTATGATTTAGCTCCTTGATTCGAATTTAACGTGATTAGGAGGGTAAAACACTAGGGATAAGCATAGACTTGTTTTCTATAATAATCGAAGATTTAGAGTTTAAAGTTCTTAGGGTTTTTGAAGATCTTAGAGTCCTTATCATATTCTTAAGAAAAATGATAATTAGATAGAGAGTTTTTAGCTTCTGCGCGTCGAGAAGATGTTTTTGGCACGTTGAGGGTCGCGAAATGAGGAATTCGCGAACTTAGGATCACGAATTTTTGGCAAGAAGAAGTTCGCGAACTCAAAAAGGACACCTTTTTACATGGGTTCGTGAATGAAGAATTTCACGGGTGCAAAGAATTGCGAACTCCATGTCTACACTTGCATGGATTCGTGAAGCATGAATTTTGCGAACCCGAGTCACGAATTATGCACCATGGTAGTTCGCGAACTACGTGGGATCACGAATTAATTAGGGACTATTAGACTTTGGCAAATTGTGTTTGGCGACCTCTAGTTCGCAAACCATGAACTTGGCGGGCATGCAACTCGCAAACCCCAACTTGGCGAATTCGTGCAAGCTGGCGAACCCGAGTACTTCGCGGGTTGAGTTTGGCGAATCCATGCAAGTTCGCAAATCGTATTTCACGAACACTAAGAATTCAAATGCAAGTGTTTGCGAATTGTGTGTAGAACCTTTCGCAAATTAAAAGTAGAATTATATACTTTGCAAACTGTGAGTAAAGAACACTTTGCGAATCATGAGTAGAATAGGAGTTCGCGAACTCCATACGAGTCGTGAATTGAACCCTTAGATAAAAACGTTTTAAGTCATAAAATAAAAATAAAAAACAATCGCCTTTTGAGGAAAATATTTTTATACCATTTAATAAGAAAAATATCCCGATTTCAATGAGCATAGACTCTTTCAACGCCCGATCATAAATAGCCTATCAGTATTTTTCAGGGTCAATTTTCGGTATAGGCAAACGCTGTTTTGATAGAATTTATACACTAACTTTATACCCTTTTTATGTTTAAAGGACAAAATATTAGGAAATTCACCAGACCGGTTAGCGGTTAATCTACGGACGCCAGGTAAGTGGAAATCCAACTACAACACATAACATTTTGTATGTGCCTAAATTTATGTGATTAAGTGATGTAGTGCCTACGTGCTTAAATAAATATTGTGAATTTATATGACGTGATTTCATGACTAAGTTAAGCATTATGGCGTTAATGCATTATGCATATGGACAAGCATGCACGAGACACTTGGGGGAAATAAAATGATGAGCGTGCATGATTATGTCGCAAATAGCGAAAGATAATTCTCGAGGTGGGCAATCAAGTCATAAGTAATGGGCGGCTTCCGGGGCATCGAGACGGCGTTGATGCGCCGTCGGCGACATTGATGCGTCGCCAGTATACGAACGACGTTGATGCGTAGGGGGATTACCATTGTTGGGTTGATGCCCTCATGGTTGGGTTGATGCCCTCATATCCCTGATAGCGTGGTTGATTTGATGCCCTCACGCTTTAGTATGGTTGGGTTGATGCCCTCATACTTTGGGCTGATGCCCGTGGTTGGATTAGAGCTCTTTACGGTGTACGCCTGGGTAAAAGTCTGCCAAGGGCCCTAAGATTGAGTTTAATCTATGAGACGTAAGATGCATTGGCGTGGATGGGTTTTGCGGGGGATTGTCACGAGCACGTCATGCATGATTTCTACTTACTGAGCATATCGCTCACCACTTATGTTATGTGTTGTACTGCGAGCGACCACGGTATGTGATTGCTTAGATGGCAAGGCGAATCTTTTGACGCTTCCAGCAGCTTTTGGGGTGGGAGTGTGTGATGGATGACGACCTGTGAGGCTGGGCGCATAGGATTCTTTTGGATTACATGTATACGCTTCCATGTAATTAGAATTAGGAATATTCTTTTGACATGTAAAGTAACGTTCTCCATTATATAAATGGAAAAATTTATACGCATTTTTAGTATGCTTTCCAATTATAACTCGTTAGGCACGTAGGATAACGTTAGAATTAGATAGCGAGGACAGCTGGTCCTGACATTAGTAGTATTAATATTCATAAGAAAATTAAAAAAAAAGGGAAAGAATATCGCACATTCTAATATGCAATATTACTTTGCATTTTAGCTGAATTGATTAAATGCGAATATTTGATCTTGCTCATACTCTTGCGCGAAATTAACATGTATAGGGGAACATGTATTCAGGCTAATCGTGATAAATCGCGTGTTTTTAGTAAGTGTCTCTTTGATTGCTTTCGATACTTACTTGATGAATCAATTGAGATGCATTATTTGAGGGGGAACATTTACAAAATAATATGTCTTGAGCTCCAAATATTTTTAATATTCTTTCGCTAAGTGTTGCAGAAGTTTTTCGATCGAAAAATGACACAAAGCGCACCACTATGAGGAGGACTTCACGAATTTACATGATTTGGAGCGCACGACATTGGTTGAAATTTTGGTTGGTCGGTTAAATATTTTGATCATTAACGTGTTTTACGGATTTGAATTTAACCGACTTTGTTAAAAACTCTACAGGATGGGCCTGATTAGAAAAATTGCTTCCAAATTAACTCTAATATTTTCGACATTTTTTTTGCTCTAAGTATTGCAGATTTTCTAAATTCGACTATGGAGTCAGATGTCATCATTAAAAATTACAGGGAGTTAATTGCATTTATTTTCATAATTAGGGGGAGCAATTGTGTGGTTCTACTTGAAATAGTGGTCAATCTGAAAAACTTATACCATCGAGAAACTAGATAGAAGAATTAATTCTCGATCATAAGTTTTTCGATTGTAAACAGTGTTGGGAATCATTTGTCTTAGTCGCGAAAAATTTGCCATCGAGAAACTGGATAGAAGAGCAATTTTTTATTCAAAGTTTCTTGAGCGCAAATAGTAATGGGCCTGATCCATTTTAGTCGCGAAAACGTCTCATCAAGAACCCAACACATCATATCCACCCATTAATTAGAAATTCACTTTTTGCAGTCGGAAACCCACAAATACACACAAAAGCCTTAATCGCAAAACTCAACAGTCGAAAATTTTTCTTTTGCGCAAAATTCATCAGAAAGACGAACTCCAAAATAAACCTAAATCTTTGATATTTGACCGATTATTGTCTTTCTGAGGTTAATTTGACTGTTGAATAAGTATTTGTGTGTGTTTAATCTCCAATAACATCTATATTCTGTGATTTTTCGCATGATTTTGTGTTAGAATTTTCATATACTTCACTGTTTGAAAGCCGTAGGCTATTCCTCAGGATTTTATACCTATTAATGCAAATATCTGGTTAGATTTCTGTGATTTTGGATATTCTTCGTGTTTTCGCTCAATTTGGTAGCATAAAACTTCGATTATCTGCGTTCTAGAGTTCAAAATCTAAAGTTTCGACTTTCTGGGTTTTTGAAGTTTTTAAAGCTGTCGAAGAACTTTCTCGATCGCAAACAGTCTCAATTGAATTTCAATTTGATTGTGTTACTGTTTGTGTCGAATAAGATTTTCTATTGCTAAAATTTTGACTTAGTCGACAAGTTTAAGGGACGTAGATCAAATAATTACTTATCATCGAGAATTCTAATTAGGATTTTATGCGAGCGAAAAATCAAAATGAGCAGAATAGATAAAATAGATGCAGTTTAATTCGAGCGTAAAACTTACAAACAAAAACAGTAATTTCGATTTCAATTTTGTACTCGGTCGTAGATTTTAACGGCGATAAAATTAATTTTTCGACGATAAAGTTTCTCGATCGCAAAAGTACGTAGCGATGATTTTAATCGATCGAAAATTTTCTCGGCGAGTCACCTAGTTTCTCGTTGTCAATTTTCTCGATCGTAAAATTTTGCAGCGAAAAACTATTTTGAAATCGAAATACTTTCTCGCTCGATAACCTTCACGACGAAAATTTTATTAAGGCGCAAAAAATTTATCGATTGTAAATTTATGCGGAAATCTAATTTCTCGATCGTAAATTTACACGAAAATTTTTCTCGATCGTAAAATATCTCGGGTACAGTATCTCGCGAATAAATTCCAACACTTAGTAAAATTCACGAAGTCTTTCTCACTTTAGTTGACCTTAACGAATAAAGTTCTCAATCTCAAACATTAACGGAGATTTTATCTAGAAATCAGCACTTAGGAAACTCAAATTGAAAATCCAATTTTTTCGAGCAAAAAACTTCACGGGGTGAATAGTAGGGTTAAACACATAGCATTTTTTTTCGATTGAACTTACATGAGTCTTATACATAAATGTCGAAATATTTTAATGTCTTGAATATTCACCTCGTATGACCTATGTGCATATTACATTTTTTTAATTCCAAATTCATCAAACGTGCTATGACATGATAGGAAGGATTGGAGCTGATGTCAACGGCTTTAGAGGGTTGTTTGATGATGTTGAATCTAACGAAGGGCTAACGATTTTCTGGAGTTTTTTTAATTGATTTTGTTTCTTCTAGGAGGTGATTGCTTATTGGCGAGAGAGAATGTGATCTTGGGTAGTTTTATCAGTGGAAGTGTGTTGAGCGTTGAGGAGGATGCATACTCAGCGATCAAAGGAGGGTCTGCAAAAAAGTTCTCTTTTCTTTTATTTATTTATTGTTTGCAATGATGGCTTAGCTGAATTTTCGGAGCATGGATTTTCGACTTAGATTTTATTTCTTTCTTATGAGAGATTGATTTAATCAAGAATGCTGCTGGATCTATTTAATGACTGTGATTTTCTATTGACTGATCGGTTATGAAATGAAGTAATGTTGTTTTTAGAGTATTTTTTGGGAAATGTTCACTAAAAATAAAAAGAAACAAGAGTACAGGGGGAGCGTACATGATGATGCTCATGACGCAACAAGTGGTAATGAAAACCGACCTGACAGCACGTCGACAGGACCGACGCAGCCCAGACACCTACCAGGTCCCTGTTTTTAGAGTATTAAAATCCATCTTATGCCCATTTAAGACCCGACCCGTTTAATTTAATGGGTTTGGATCTATACCCAATTACTAAGACCTATTAAATATTGGGTATGCCCATACCCATTTATTTAATTGAGTTTGGGTATGGGTCTAGATGGGTATACCCATACCCTACCCATCGCTATCTCACACTGCCCGAAAACTGCACCTACTGCAAAATCACTGGCATCGCACATTGGTTCGAATGGTAGCCTCCAGTGGCTACCATGACAGGGGCATTAATAAGCTTATCTTTGAGTATAGTAAAAGCATTCATACAGTCGATCATAAACTCATAAGGTACATCTTTTTCTAGCAAACGAGTTAAAGGTCTAGCAATTTTAGAAAAATCCTTAATAAATCTACGATAAAAACCAACATGTCCTAAGAAACTCCTAATTGCTTTTACTGACGAAGGTGAAGGTAATCGTTCAACAGTTTCTACATTTGCTCTCTCTACCTCGATTCCTCTAGCCGATATCTTAGACCTAAAACGATACCTTCTCTAACCATAAAATGACATTTTCCCCAGTTTAGCACAAGGTTCCTCGCATCGTTTTAAGTACTGCCTTAAGATTGGAAAGACATACCTCAAATGAGTTACCAAAAATTGAAAAGTCATCCATGAATACCTTCATTCCTTTACCGATTAGTTTGTCGAAAATGGCCATCATGCACCGTTGGAAGGTGGTAGCCGGGGCATTACACAGTCCGAAAGGCAGCCGCAGATATGCAAAGGTTCTGAATGGGCACATAAAAGTCATTTTCTCTTGATCTTCTGGTGCGATCGGGATCTGCAAGTAACCTGAAAGACCATCAAGAAAACAATACAATTCATGACCGGAAAACGCTCAAGCATTTGATCAATGAACGGTAAAGGGAAATTGATCTTTTCGCGTCGCGTCGTTTAATTTCCGGTAATCAATGCACACTCGCCATCCTGTAACGGTCCTTGTCGGAATGAGTTCGTTTTTCTCGTTGGATACCACTGTCATTCCTCCCTTCTTCGGTACTACTTGAACTGGGCTTACCCATGCGCTGTCGGATATCGGGTATATGACTCCCGCATCAAGTAGCTTTATTACCTCAGCTTTACTACCTCCTTCATGTTTGGGTTTAGACGCCTTTGATGTTATACCGCAGGCTTGAACTCATCTTCCATCAGGATCCTATGCATGTAGAAGGTCGGGCTGATTCCTCGAATGTCTGATATCTTCCATGCGAGCGCCTTCTTATGTTCTCGTAGAGTGTCCAGAAGCATGATTTTCTGTTCCTTCTCCAAATTTGATGCTATGATTACGGGGAGCTTCGAGTTTTCCTCGAGAAATGCATACTCCAAGTGATCGGGCAGTTGCTTGAGTTCGAGGGTTGGTGGCTCCTCAATCGAGCATTTCTTTCGTTCTTTATCATTGTTCTATTGCACCTCGATTGTTAGTTCCTTCCTGACATCGTCATCTGTGCCTATAAGGTCAACGTCGAGAGATGGTTCATGGTTCTGCTCTCCCCCCTGCGGCTCTTCGTGTTTTGCTAATCCTAACATCGAAGCAAAAGATTCTGGTTGTGATAGTCCCTGCAATGATAAAAAGTCATCCCATGCATCAATGTAAAAGCACTTATCGTCTAATTTCTCAGAATTTTTCATGGATTCGGTCATATCGAATGTGACTTTTTCGCCATCTATAGTTAACGTCAATGTTCCGTTCGTTATGAACATCGACCATGGTTCCTCCAGTAGCGAGGAATGGTCTACCCAAGATTAGAGAAATATTTTCATCATCCTCCATATTGAGAATAACAAAGTCTGCAGGAATTATAAATTTATTGACCTTAACCAGCACATCTTCTATGATAACCCTAGGATACTTAACAGATTTATCCACTAATTGTAAACTTATATAGTGGGTTTGGGCTCTACTTCACCGCACACGACCTTCAGATGGCTCAGGAGAGCAACATGAAGAAGGTCAACATGACCGCTCCGCTCAACAAAGGACCTGAGATCGAAGGACTTCTCAACAATCACGTGCACATCAGCTCAGTCTTAGGCATTTCCTACCACAATCCAATCGCGAAGAAGACTAGGATGATGCTGAAGACTGAGATACACAAATTCTGTGATGGGACGCTCAAGGTCATCAGGAGAAATATAGAGCAAAGGTTGGAATAAATCAACCGAGAGATGATGCTGAAGATCCACCGGTTCGTGAGGGAACAGTCGCTCCTAATGGAATTACTTGAAGATATCGAGGAGCGACTGGAGCTGAAGAATACGCTCAGGAATTATGAGCATGCGCTTGGCTTGCGCAGGTCGTACTACGCCCGACAAGGACAGACGGCGGGGAAAAGAAATCAAGCACAAAGGGGGAGAATATAGAATATCAGTTTTTGTCGTGCTTTGATTTTATTAGCTGTCCTTGTAATTTGGGGCGTTTCATATATTTGTCCTTAGTTTAGGACTAGTTTGATATTTATACCAAGTATGTTTGGTATATATAGATGTATAAACATTGAGCTAATAGAGAAGTTTTAGAAAATTGATCCGGGCTTGCAATTCAATTTCTGGAGAGAGAAACATCAAATACCTTCTCTCACTACAAGGATTCTCTCTCGTGTTCTTCCAAAGAGGTTTTCGATCGAAATCCAATTCTATTCAATTCTAATCGATAATCTTAGAATTCATGTCTAGGATCATAGAGTTGATAAATTAGGACCTAACATTCTCCTTTGTTAGCCTGAAAGCGATCGTAAGAGATGAGGGTATTTGCCATCCTTGCCATTGTGTTCACCGTTGTTCTCTGCATCATGATCCGTAGGGCATCCCACATTTCTTTTGCATTTTCTCCACATTCGAGTTGCATCAGAATGTCGTTGGGAATGACTTGCATCATGTATGATTTTGCGACTTTGTCGGCCTTAAGTCGCAGTTTTTCTTCGTCGTTGCATTGGTCGACAGTCTTCAAGATACTCTGTGCTTCTCTTGCAGGGGTGGTAGTGCTTGTGGCTGGGATAATGGTCTAGTACTGCTTAGGTCCATTGTAAATAGATTCAAGTAAGTTATCAGAATTGTCCTTGCTTTCTATGAAGTTGATGAACCTTCTCTTCCAAACTGCATACTCTCCGTGTCGGATGATAGGAGGTCTGACATCATTACCCATGCTAAAGGAGTCCATTTCTTGTGTTTTCGATATGATCGTTAACGTGTAATGTGAGTAAAATTAAATCTGAATCGGAAGATTTTGGTCAAAGTTGAACTTTGAGAGTTGACTTTGAGACAAGGGTTTGGTTCGCGAAATTTGGGTTGGTCTGTGAATTCGCAAATTGTGAAGTTGATCTGGTTCGCGAATTGAAATGATGAACTGTTACTTGCGAATTGGTCTGGAGTTGTCGGGTTCGTGAAATTATCCGGGTTCGCGAAGTGAACTTGTCGCGAGTTGGTGTGAGGATTCGCGAACTGACTTTAGAACTAGGATTCGCGAAGTAGACTTGATTCGCAAAGTGGGCTGAGTTCGCGTAGTAGGTTGGATTGTGAATTGACTCAATTCGTGAAGTGAACAAGTTCTTTGAGTTCGCAAACAGGTTGGGGTTCGTGAAGACGATTCGCGACTTGATCTGAATTCGCAAAGTGGTCCGAGTTCGCGAAATGTCGCAAAGTAGTCTGAGTTCGCGAAGTACCATGAGTTCGCAAAGTGGTGACTGGGTTGAAGGATGTTGCGAATTGATGCAAGGGTTCGCGGACTGACTATAAACCTTGAGTTCGTAACCTTCTGATTCGCAAAGTAGAAGGTGTGAGTTTGAGTTCGCCAACCTGAGAGTTCGCGAAGCTTAAACCCCAAGGAGGCGCCGTTTGTGGATTCAAAACCAGAGTGAAAAGCAGGGCAATTTTTCTCCCAGACAAACAATCTCCAGAAAATCACACTTGAACTTGATAGAAAATTTGTTGGGTAATTCTCAGAACTGATAGAAACAATGAAAGCAGCCTTAACAAACCAGGGAAACACCCGAGAACAGCTCGAAACTGTGAGTTTGAGCTTGGTGACGAAAGCCAAAAGAAAACAGAGAACTCACAAATCCCGATTCTTTGAAGCTTGAAATGAAGTTTCCTCACCTACACGCTCGCTCTGATACCACTTTTAAATCCAGATTATCCAATAACACTTCAACAGATTAAACCTTCGGTGGATGTGAATAGTATGATTTAGAGGTTTAGTGTTGAATACGTGAGATTTTAGCAAATGGAAACTTACATTAACATGTTGTTAAGGTATTTAAGCTCATTGGGCCCCTAACAAGCCCATTACAACCACAACCCAAATGCTATGGATGCGGACTCAACTTCGCGACTATGGGTACAATTTAAATAATATACCCATATATAGCGATAGTCAAAGTGCCATTGCGATTACGTGTAATCCCGTTCACCACTCACACACAAAACACATAGATATACGATATTACTTTATAAAAGATCACGTAGAAAAAGGCACTATTGACATGTATTTTGTGAACACGGAATATCAACTAGCTGACATTTTCACCAAGGCATTGCATGAAAAAGGATTCCAATTTCTTGTCGGAAAATTAGGCATGTTGAACCTTTCATAATCTGTGCTTTACGTGCTCCTATGTGCTTTCACATATTCTATGCTATGTGTTTTCTATACTTTAATGCTATATCTTGCGTGAGATATTTCGTAATAATAAAAAATATATATATAATACAAAAATACTATACATATAAACATATTATTAGGGGTATGACGATATCTTTATGATGCTCGATCTAAGTCACGTACAAATTTCCCTGACATACGACTGATTAATTGCTTAATTTTGTCAGTCTTAAGTCGCATTCTTGTGTCTAAAGTTCTTTAGTAAATTCCACTAGACACAAAGCCACTTTATATTAGTGAGGATTCTAGCCTTTTATTTTTCTTACGGATCTATTCTTGAGCGAGTCACACAATCATTGTTTGTCTTAACTAGTGATTCTTGGCCTCATACTCGCCTTGCGTTAGAACGTTAGGAACATGATTAGGGCACTTAGGATATACCTCACTCGGCCAAATATGTAATTTTCAATCCTCCAAAGTTAAGAACATCAGAGAACCGACCAAGTGCTTTAACTGCGGAAAACGTGGTCACTATGCCAGAGAAGTACTCTCCCAAAGAAGAGAGACGCTAACTACTACTCCAGGAAGCTTCAACTCACTAAGCAGAAGGAAGCTGGAGTAGCTCTAATAGCAGAACAAGACCAATGGCTCGAGGATATATCTAGCTCAGAGGAAGAGAATCTCGCCCTCATGGCCCGCCTAGACGAGGACTTTGATGCCGAAACCACCAACCAGGCGGACGAAGACCAAGCATCTGAATCTTCTCAGGAGGTAATTTCTCCTTCCACTATTGACCATGTTAGAATCGTATCAACTAGCATACACTAACATGAAACGTGAGCAGAAAAGCGTAAAGGAAGTAGAGAAGAAATTAACTAAGTCTCAGGAAAGGATAGCTAGTCTCGAAGCGGAAATTAGAAGCTCTAATGACAAAATAGAAGAACTCTCTAAGAGTCTTATTATTAGCGAGGCTAAGTATATTCCCATAGAGAAGCATAGGTCAATAACTAAAGAATTAGAAGACAGGCTAGAAAATAACTACAATTGTTTGGTTAGGAATCTCAATGAGAAAGCTAGCCTTAATTGTAGAATCACTGAAGAGACTATTAAGGTCACCAACCTACAAGCCCAATTAGATAATCCAATACTAAGGTTTGTGAACTTACGAAAGAACTTGACGCCTGTAAAGCCGCCAAATTCACGGTGGAAAATAATTTTGCTCTCTTAGCAGAAGAACGTAAGAAGCTATAAGCAAAGGTAAAGAACTTAGACGATCTTCTTACGCGAAGGGGACAAACTGAACAAACCATTTTTCTAAATCATCCCAAGCATACATAATTTTATAATCCCATTGAAGGCTTAGGTTTCACTAACCCTAGTGTTTTAAAGAAGAAAGAAGCTTACGATATTAAATACATGGGTTTAGGCATAAACACTCTTATGAACTTTGCTAAAGCAGACGATCTAGGTGCTTTAGAGTTAGCTAAGAGAAGAGCCACACATAGGGTCCAAATCCCCTTCGACTATAAAGAATTAAATGACAGCAACAAATCTAGGGAAATACCCTTGACGCCAGTCTGTGATTTAGTTCAACCTCCTGAGCCTCAACCTGAAATCGAGGAAGCCAAACACATAAATTCTCCCTACAAACCTCCTATTGTGAAGCAGGTAGAAGAATTACAAGCTGCATTAGACAAAGAAAGAGAGAATTTTGAAGTGGATAAGAAAAAATTCCTAAAAGAGATCGAAAAACTAAGAGCCTCCTCGATCTTACAAAATACTTCTCACGCATCTCCCTCGAAAACATCGTTCTGAAAAGCTGGAGGAAAGAAAAATTCCTTTCAAAAGATCAAAAACGCAAAAATAATACTTTAAAAAATTCTAACTCTAGTCCTGTTTCGCTTACGTCTACAGGGAGCGTAGAGCCAGCTTTAGAGTCGAAGGCAGAAGTGTCTAGTTTAAAAATAAAGAAGGAGCCCGTAGATTTGAATGCTTCTAAGAATATATCTCCTTCTGTACAATAAAAGACACTCGTAGAAATAAAAGAGTTGTTTCCTCTCTCAAAATAATTGCTTCTACTTATTCCTTAAAGCCTACCACATTTAGAAGCACAAATTTCAAAATAGGCTCTACTTCAATAATAACAACTGATCATTCAAAGACAAATGCCTCTAGGATGACCCGTAGGAAACAAGGTCCAGCCATAAAAAAGCATATGGTGCTATTCATGCTTGTTCTCACCTAAGGTATCGTTAAGATCGAAACCCCCAAGCATCTTAGGAACACAAGAGCTGCTGAGCAACTATCAAGATCGACCGAATGGCAAGGTCAGATTTGGGAACAACGACTCAGCCCCCATTCTAGGATATGGGGATATCATTCTGGAAAATCTAACGATAAAGGATGTCTCTTACGTCGAAGGTCTCAGCCAGAACTTGTTCAGCATGGGCCAATTCTGCGACAAAGGATTCCAGGTGGTCTTTCTGCTGACCGGTGCAGAATATTGGACAGTCAGAACAAAGAACTCCTGCAAGGACTTCGGAAATCCAATCTTTACACAATTAATCTGACTTCCGTGCGGACCACGACAGCTATTTGCCTCATCTGCCAGATTACAATTCAGAGGAACATCTTATGGCATCAACGTGTATCTCATCTAAACATCAAAGCTCTTCAACGACTATCAACGAAAAAGTTGGTTCACGGTCTACCAACCATTATTCAACAAAAAGAGCATCAATGTTCGGCATGTCAACTAGGAAAAATGAAGCGAGCGTCTCATCACGTCAAGCTAGTTGCCTCTACTTCACGTCCTTTGGAATTGTTACATATGGATTTCTGTGTACCTATGCAGACATGGAGTATTAATGGGTGCAAGTACGTGCTAGTTATCGTTGATGATTACTCTCGCTACACATGGACGAAGTTCCTTCGAACTAAGGATGAGACAGGGGACTTGATCATCAGCTTCGTGAATTCTACTCAAAATTTACTACAACAAACCATCCAAGTCATCAGAACAGATAACGGCACTGAGTTCAAGAACAAGTACCTCGGTGAATTTTATCTAAAACTTGAAACTAATCAGCAATTCTCAGCCGCCAAGACGCCTCAACATAACGGTGTCGTTGAAAGGAAGAACAGAACTCTAGTGGAAGCCGCACGTACAATGTTGCTTCATTCTGACCTCCCACACTTCCTTTGGGCTGAAGCAGTAAATACGGCTTGTTTCACTCAGAACAGGACGGTGTTTCACAAGCGCGTCGATAAGACTCCGTACGAAATAATAAACAAGCGAGTACCCAATATTTCCTTCTTCAAGGTCTTCAGGTGCAAGTGCTTTGTGGCGAACGACAGAGAGCAACGTGCTAAGCTCGACCCTAAAGCATTCGAAGCCACATTCGTCGTGTATTCATCAACTTCAAAGGCGTACCATGTATACATTAAGTCCAACCGTTCAATCAAACAAAGCTATAATGTCACTTTCCACGAAGTGGCAGAAATGGCTCCTGTATACCTCAGTTCAGGACCCGTGCCAAACTCGATGGCTTCAGGTCACATCAGTCCAGAACCCGTACCTAACCACTTGGCTTCTGAATACCACAGTTCAGAACCCGTAGTCACTGGTGTCTTGGCACGAAACCAACAAGAGATGGCAACGACTCAGAATTCAACGTCAGAAGAAGCTCTAAACATCAAAGCTCTTCAACGACTATCAACGAAAAAGTTGGTTCACGGTCTACCAACCATTATTCAACAAAAAGAGCATCAATGTTTGGCATGTCAACTAGGAAAAATGAAGCGAGCGTCTCATCACGTCAAGCTAGTTGCCTCTACTTCACGTCCTTTGGAATTGTTACATATGGGTTTCTGTGGACCTATGCAGACATGGAGTATTAATGGGTGGAAGTACGTGCTAGTTATCGTTGATGATTACTCTCGCTACACATGGACGAAGTTCCTCCGAACTAAGGATGAGACAGGGGACTTGATCATCAGTTTCGTGAATTCTACTCAAAATTTACTAGAACAAACCATCCAAGTCATCAGAACAGATAACGGCACTGAGTTCAAGAACAAGTACCTCGGTGAATTTTATCAAAAACTTAAAATTAATCAGCAATTCTCAGCCACCAAGACGCCTCAACATAAGGTGTCGTTGAAAGGAAGAACAGAACTCTAGTGGAAGCCGCACGTACAATGTTGCTTCATTCTGACCTCCCACACTTCCTTTGGGCTGAAGCAGTAAATACTGCCTGTTTCACTCAGAACAGGACGTGTTTCACAAGCGCGTCGATAAGACTCCGTACGAAATAATAAACAAGCGGATACCCAATATTTCTTTCTTCAAGGTCTTCAGGTGTAAGTGCTTTGTGGCGAACGACAGAGAGCAACGTGCTAAGCTCGACCCTAAAGCATTCGAAGCCACATTCGTCGTGTATTCATCAACTTCAAAGGCGTACCAAGTATACATTAAGTCCAACCGTTCAATCAAACAAAGCTACAATGTCACTTTCCACGAAGTGGCAGAAATGGCTCCTGCACACCTAAGTTCAGGACCCGTGCCAAACTCGATGGCTTCAGGTCACATCAGTCCAGAACCCGTACCTAACCACTTGGCTTCTGAATACCACAGTTCAGAACCCGCAGTCACTGGTGTCTTGGCACGAAACCAACAAGAGATGGCAACGACTCAGAATTCAACGTCAGAAGAAGCTCTGAGACTTGCATTGGAGGACTTGGACTCTCTCTTTGAGCGCATATTCGGACAGGCACTATTACAGCCACACCTTTAGTGGACCCCCCACTCGACGAGGCCAATGTACCAAGCTCTTCAATTGTCCCCACCTCATCCGATTCAGAATTACCACAGATCACTGAAGAACCTACCATAGTCAATGAGGAAGTCTCATCAGATTCACTCAATCCAAGTGAAGAATCAGAATTACCTCAATCTAATGAACAACCTGAGATAATTGGAAATCTCGGTCCACAAATGGCCAATGCATCTACTTCAGCTGTCACATGAGCGAAAGTGGACTCAAGCACATCCGGTTGATCCGATTCTTGGTAATCCTTCGAGTGGAGTACGGACACGTCATCAACGCAGTCTTTTCAGCTGCTTCTTAAGCCAAAATTAGCCAACCAAGGTAGCAGACGCACTAAAAGACCTGGATTGGGTAATAGCAATGCAAGATGAGATCAACCAATTCGAGCGTCTTCAAGTGTGGACCTTAGTACCCCGTCCGCGTGGGAAAACAATCATCGGGACGAAATGGGTGTTTAAGAACAAAAAGAATGAAGATGGAGAAGTGATTAGGAATAAAGCAAGATTGGTTGCGAAATAACCAACAGGAAGGCATTGACTATGACGAGACATATGCTCCTGTTGCCCGAATCGAAGCCATTCGTCTATTCTTGGCTTACGCGGCCCATAAAGACTTCAAGTGTACCAAATGGATGTTAAGACCGCATTTCTCAACGGCGTGTTGAAGGAAGAAGTATACGTTGCTCAGCCAGAAGGCTTCGTTGATCAAGAACATTCCGATCACGTCTATCGATTGGACAAAGCTCTCTACGGACTAAAACAAGCTCCACGTTCTTGGTACGATGTCCTGAGCGATTTTCTTGTGAAATCTGGGTTCATCTGAGGGACAATCGATACGACCCTCTTCATAAAATGGCAAGACAAAGACTTGATGGTCGTTCAAGTTTATGTGGACGACATCATCTTCGGATCAACAAATCCACGGCTATGCAAGAGATTTGGAGATGTGATGAAGAGCAAATTCGAAATGAGTCACGTGAGAGAGATGCATTTCTTCTTGGGACTCCAAGTCAGGCAGCTCGAAGATGGCATCTTCATAAGTCAGACCAAATACATCAAGGACATTCTGAAGAAGTTTCATCAAGATCAGAGCAAACCTCTCAGCACTCCTATGTCCACAAGCTGCAGGCTGGATGCCGATCCCAATGGAAAAGCAGTCGACATCATCGCAGCATAATTGGCTCTCTTCTCTATCTCACCTCAAGCCGCCCGGATATTATGCTTGCCACTTGCCTCTGTGCCCGTTTCCAAGCCGTGGTCAAGCGGATTCTTCGCTACCTAAAGGGCACCTAGACCTTAGGTTTATGGTATCCTAATGGCACAAATTTCAAATTAATTGGCTATACTGACGCTGATTATGCAGGTTCTCGAATGGGCAGGAAAAGCACATCCGGTGGCGCTCAATTTCTAGGCGAAAAATTAGTCTGCTGATCATCCAAAAAGCAGAACTGCGTCTCAACATCGACGGCTGAGGCTGAATACGTCGCGCTGCCAGCTGTTGCTCGCAAATGCTATGGATGCGGACTCAACTTCGCGACTATGGGTACAATTTAAATAATATACCCATATATAGCGATAGTCAAAGTGTCATTGCGATTACGTGTAATCCCGTTCACCACTCACACACAAAACACATAGATATACGATATTACTTTATAAAAGATCACGTAGAAAAAGGCACTATTGACATGTATTTTGTGAACACGGAATATCAACTAGCTGACATTTTCACCAAGGCATTGCATGAAAAAGGATTCCAATTTATTGTCGGAAAATTAGGCATGTTGAACCTTTCATAATCTGTGCTTTACGTGCTCCTATGTGCTTTCACATATTCTATGCTATGTGTTTTCTATACTTTAATGCTATATCTTGCGTGAGATATTTCGTAATAATAAAAAATATATATATATAATACAAAAATACTATACATATAAACATATTATTAGGGGTATGACGATATCTTTATGATGCTCGATCTAAGTCACGTACAAATTTCCCTGACATACGACTGATTAATCGCTTAATTTTGTCAGTCTTAAGTCGCATTCTTGTGTCTAAAGTTCTTTAGTAAATTCCACTAGACACAAAGCCACTTTATATTAGTGAGGATTCTAGCCTTTTATTTTTCTTACGGATCTATTCTTGAGCGAGTCACACAATCATTGTTTGTTACTAGTGATTCTTGGCCTCATACTCGCCTTGCGTTAGAACGTTAGGAACATGATTAGGGCACTTAGGATATTCCTCACTCGGCCAAATATGTAATTTTCAATCCTTTAGTCATCCATTTTTTAGCCTTCTCCAAATTCCTTTTCTTCATATTGAAAACCCTTTGAGCACACGAGAAATCGAGCAGGTAAGGTTGCAAGGACAACAGAAGGGCGCGCATAGATCCACACGGCTGAACAGCCAACCCACAAATGGATTGCAAACTCGACATGAATGGCGCCACCTGACGAGAAAGGACAAAGGCAAAGCAGCGCTTGTGGAGACCCACACCTCTACCAACTTAGTTAACAATGATCAGGACAGCCGTAGACCCCAAGAGGACCCAAAGACGGCACGACAGCCGACCGAGGCTTGCTCGACAAGTACAGCTTCTGGTAGTATATCTACAACTGACCATAATCCTTTTGCGGTCTCGCTGAGATTGAATGGGAAAACAACACAACTGAGGGTCCTAGAGCAGCCCTTCTCACGGGTACTTCATGATCCCTACGGCCGTTTGGAGTACTCGTGGTCTGAACAGGATAGACTGCAGATGGGCTGTAAAGGAGTTGGTGGTAAAAAACAATCTGAAAATTATGGGTCTTATTGAAACACGGGTTTCTGAGCAGAACGCTTCATCGGTTACTCAGTCGATTAATAATTGGAGTTGGTTTTATGAGTACGATAATGGACCTGCTTCTCGCATTTGGGTTGGATGGGACACTAGCTCCGTGGCGATGACTATCTAGGCTTATACCACTCAGGCCATCCACTGTAGAATCCTCAGCTTGGACGACAGGCAGGTGTTCGATATCTCGTTTATCTATGGACTCAATGTACGGGCGGATCGCCGAAGTCTATGGGCAGATCTTGTTGCCATATGAAACACCCGAGAACAGCTCGAAACTGTGAGTTTGAGCTTGGTGACGAAAGCCAAAAGAAAACAGAGAACTCACAAATCCCGATTCTTTGAAGCTTGAAATGAAGTTTCCTCACCTACACGCTCGCTCTGATACCACTTTTAAATCCAGATTATCCAATAACACTTCAACAGATAACCTTCGGTGGATGTGAATAGTATGATGTAGAGGTTTAGTGTTGAATACGTGAGATTTTAGCAAATGGAAACTTACATTAACATGTTGTTAGGGTTTAAGCTTAAATACCTTGATTGGGCCCCTAACAAGCCCATTACAACCACAACCCAAATAACTAGGAATTGACACATTAAATACATCATAAAGAAATACAAAAGACTAAGAATATATATTTTGGACACTTCTAAAATATTCCTAACAGTATTCCAACAGCTAAGGGAATGTGGGACGAGCTGTACAAGATGATGCAACGAACGGAAGTCGGTATCATGGCTAAGAAGGTAAATATTCTCACAGCTTACGACTCCTTTAGAGCTAAACCCGAGGAGTGCTTACATGATCTCTACCAGGGATATCTCACACTCTTGAATGAGATGAGGAAAATTGAAATCACTAAGACAAACATGGAAACCAATATTCGATTTCTTTCCTCTCTGCCCTCAGAATGGAACAAGATATCCACTCAAATCCGACAGAATAAAGATCTTGAGGAGTTGGATATCCACGCCATGTTCGACAATCTCGCCCAGCACGAGGAAGATATTAGCGAGATTCAGAAGGAGCAGAAGGGCAAACTTATCGACGACTTAGTTGCCCTAGTCTCGGATAAGAGAAGCTCAAAACCATGAAAAGAGAAGATCATCAAGCCTCCTACCCCCTCAGAGTCTGAAGACGAAACAGATACAGACTTGGAGCCTAACATGAAAGCGCTGGGAAAGCAGTTGGCGTTAATTGGGAAAATGATGAGCAAACAATACTTCAAAAGGAAGTCCTCATCATCTGCCAATCGACTTCGAACCTCAAGCACAAAGAACAACGAACGTGCACCTGAGACCTCCAAAGTCAAGAACAAAGAACCGACCAAGTGCTTTAACTGCGGAAAACTTGGTCACTGTGCCAGAGAAGTACTCTCCCAAAGAAGAGAGACGCTAACTACTACTCCAGGAAGCTTCAACTCACTAAGCAGAAGGAAGCTGGAGTAGCTCTAATAGAAGAACAAGACCAATGGCTCGAGGATACATCTAGCTCAGAGGAAGAGAATTACGCCCTCATGGCCCGCCTAGACGAGGATTTTGATGCCGAAACCACCAACAAGCGGACGAAGACCAAGCATCTGAATCTTCTCAGGAGGTAATTTCTCCTTCCACTATTGACCATGTTAGAATCGTATCAACTAGCATACACTAACATGAAACGTGAGCAGAAAAGCTTAAAGGAATTAGAGAAGAAATTAACTAAGTCTCAGGAAAGGATAGCTAGTCTCGAAGCGGAAATTAGAAGCTCTAATGACAAAATAGAAGAACTCTCTAAGAGTCCCATTATTAGCGAGGCTAAGTATATTCCCATAGAGAAGCATAGGTCAATAACTAAAGAATTAGAAGACAGGCTAGAAAATAACTACAATTGTTTGGTTAGGAATCTCAATGAGAAAGCTAGCCTTAATTGTAGAATCACTGAAGAGACTATTAAGGTCACCAACCAAGAAGCCCAATTAGATAAATCCAATACTAAGGTTTGTGAACTTACGAAAGAACTTGACGCCTGTAAAGCCGCCAAATTAACGGTGGAAAATAATTTTGCTCTCTTAGCAGAAGAACGTAAGAAGCTATACGCAAAGGTAAAGAACTTAGACGATCTTCTTATGCGAAGGGGACAAACTGAACAAACCATTTTCCTAAATCATCCCAAGCATACAGAATTTTATAATCCCATTGAAGGCTTAGGTTTCACTAACCCTAGTGTTGTAAAGAAGAAAGAAGCTTACGATATTAAATACATGGGTTTAGGCATAAACACTCTTATGAACTTTACTAAAGCATACGATCTAGGTGCTTTAGAGTTAGCTAAGAGAAGAGCCACACGTAGGGTCCAAATCCCCTTCGACTATAAAGAATTAAATGACAGCAACAAATCTATGGAAATACCCTTGACGCCAGTCTGTGATTTAGTTCAACCTCCTGAGTCTCAACCTGAAATCGAGGAAGCCAAACACATAAATTCTCCCTACAAACCTCCTATTGTGAAGCAGGTAGAAGAATTACAAGCTGCATTAGACAAAGAAAGAGAGAATTTTGAAGTGGATAAGAAAAAATTCCTAAAAGAGATCGAAAAACTAAGAGCCTCCTCGATCTTACAAAATACTTCTCACGCATCTCCCTCAAAAACATCGTTCTGAAAAGCGGGAAGAAAAAAAATTCCTTTCAAAAGATCAAAAACGCAAAAATAATACTTTAAGAAATTCTAATTCTAGTCCTGTTTCGCTTACGTCAACAGGGAGCGTAGAGCCAGCTTTAGAGTCGAAGGCGGAAGTGTCTAGTTTAAAAATAAAGAAGGAGCCCGTAGATTTGAATGCTTCTAAGAATATATCTCCTCCTGTACAATAAAAGACACTCGTCGAAATAAAAGAGTTGTTTCCTCTCTCAAAATAATTGCTTCTACTTGTTCCTTAAAGCCTACCACATTTAGAAGCACAAATTTCAAAATAGGCTCTACTTCAATAACAACTGATCATTCTAAGACAAATGCCTCTAGGATGACCCGTAGGAAACAAGGTCCAGCCATAAAGAAAGCATATGGTGCTATTCATGCTTATTCTCACCTAAGGTATCCCGTTAAGATCGAAACCCCCAAGCACCTTAGGAGACTATCAAATGAAAAGATCTTTTCCACGCTCAAGCCTACTAAAGTATTTGTCCGTGCTGAAATTAATCTTCCCTATAAGGTTCAACCTAAATGGATTCCTAAATCCCCGCCTAAAAGGACGAAAGCTGTAAAGGTCAAGTCTTCTACAAAGGGCACACCCAAATCAACTTCTTTGAAGATGACTTGTGCTGTTAAAGCTCCTACTAACACTAACTTAGGAATCATATCTGAATCAACATCTAAATCTGCTAATCTGAGAGGACCCATTTATAAGTGGGTACCTAAAGCTCTTTAAATTGTTTTTGCAGATCCATCATGTGGTGGTACCTTGACTCTGGTTGCTCCACACACATGACGGGAACACAAGAGCTGCTGAGCAACTATCAAGATCGACCGAATGGCAAGGTCAGATTTGGGAACAACGACTCAGCCCCCATTCTAGGATTTGGGGATATCATTCTGGAAATCTAACGATAAAGGATGTCTCTTACGTCGAAGGTCTCCGCCATAACTTGTTCAGCATGGGCCAATTCTGCGACAAAGGATTCCAGGTGGTCTTTCTGCTGACCGGTGCAGAATATTGGACAGTCAGAACAAAGAACTCCTCCAATGACTTCAGAAATCCAATCTTTACACAATTAATCTGACTTCGTGCGGACCACGACAGCTATTTGCCTCATCTCCCAGATTACAATTCAGAGGAACAGCTTATAGCATCAACGTGTATCTCATCTAAACATCAAAGCTCTTCAACGACTATCAACGAAAAAGTTGGTTCACGGTCTACCAACCATTATTCAACAAAAAGAGCATCAATGTTCGGCATGTCAACTAGGAAAAATAAAGCGAGCGTCTCATCACGTCAAGCTAGTTGCCTCTACTTCATGTCCTTTGGAATTGTTACATATGGGTTTCTGTGGACCTATGCAGACATGGAGTATTAATGGGTGCAATTACGTGCTAGTTATCGTTGATGATTACTCTCGCTACACATGGACGAAGTTCCTCTGAACTAAGGATGAGACAGGGGACTTGATCATCAGTTTCGTGAATTCTACTCAAAATTTACTACTACAAACCATCCAAGTCATCAGAACAGATAACGGCGCTGAGTTCAAGAACAAGTACCTCGGTGAATTTTATCAAAAACTTGAAACTAATCAGCAATTCTCAGCCGCCAAGACGCCTCAACATAACGCTGTCGTTGAAAGGAAGAACAGAACTCTAGTGGAAGCCGCACGTACAATGTTCCTTCATTCTGACCTCCCACACTTCCTTTGGGCTGAAGCAGTAAATACTGCCTGTTTCACTCAGAACAGGACGGTGTTTCACAAGCGCGTCGATAAGACTTCGTACGAAATAATAAACAAGCGAGAGTACCCAATATTTCCTTCCAAGGTCTTCAGGTGCAAGTGCTTTGTGGCGAACGACAGAGAGCAACGTGCTAAGCTCGACCCTAAAGCATTCGAAGCCACATTCGTCGTGTATTCATCAACTTCAAAGGGGTACCAAGTATACATTAAGTCAAAAAAAAAAAAAAGAAAAAAAAGGTAAAAACGCTTTCTCTCTCTAGCGAATTTCTCTCCAAAAAAACCCTAACAGACCTTTCACCTTCCTTCACCTTCCTTCACCACCAGCCACCACCAGCCACCACCGTTGTCACCCCACCACTGCTGACCGGCGTTGACCACGTCCCCACCCTCCATCGCCGGGACCAAACGGCGATGGGAGGGCTTTAAACCCGCATATTTCTCCCCCATCTCTTCATCTCCCCTTCGACCTCCATACTTTCTTCTTCGTCTTCCATGGCTGATCCAGTCTTGGTTTCTGATCTGATTGGAGTGCTCCCAGATTATGAACTCCTTAGAACCAACATCATCGACTTTGATGAGAGATTTGACGTCGCTGACTTCGAAGCGATGGTGGCTCGCGTTATGGCTGGTGCTTCAAAACCTGTTCTGCCGGCGACGCCCAACAGCTCAGCCATGGGCGGCCAGATGCAGCTGTGGTCTGCACCGCTCCACCACCGGCGCAAGAAATGTACTACGAGCCATATAGTACCCGTTCGTGACTTCCGCCTGGGCCCCCACCCGATCCGCCGTGGTACCCCTCCGCCAGGCCAACCTCATGGGCTCGTCCAGGCTGGGGCTGATGAACAACCGCCGCCTACTGTGGCTGAGACGGCTCAGACTCGGGTTCAAAACCCTAGAATTCTTGAAAGTGACCCTTCGACTTCTCACCTAAACGGGCCTAGGGTTCTCAATGTCGGGACCAGCCACGCGGCTGCCGGTGCCCCTACTAACCATGCTGTGACGTTGAAGGATCGCTGTATCCCTGAGAGCCGGAGCACACCTCCATCGGACCGGAACTCAGGGCCGATCTTTGAGCAGGCTGCTAATGGAGCGTCCCAGCCCATGGCAGCGACGGTTACCACTAGGCCCAGCCTGAATCGGCCACCATCTGAACCCTATGGTACCCCTAAAGGACGTAGCCCTGAGAAGGACGCGGCTGAACCGACGGCTACGTATGAATCCGCACCAACCCTTGAAGATGCTTCCGATGACGAGATGTCGCTGCAAATTCCGGATCGCTGTTTCCCTACATACCGGGGCACGCCAACTCCAGCCCCGGGTTTAGGGACGATCGCGGACGCTGGGCTTATTGTAGAGCAATCGCTTGTGGTGACACCACATCAGCCCCGGACTACCACCAACGTGCCTACCCCTCATCAGCAGCGTAAAGCTCTGCCTCCTTTGCCGCGGTTACTCAGGGCGCTATTGTTAACCGGGGGGTCCACCGACGTGGCCAACCTGCGAGACTGGAACTATCTTACATGGCGCCGACGGTATTCGAGGGTGTTGCTGAGGCTAGACCACCTTGGGAAGTCGCATGCAAAGGATCTGCTAGATGGGAGCATACCCTAGTCGGGTATTTCTTGGGGAAACGACCTTACTTCCCCCACCTTGAGCGATTCGTTCGATCTATTTGGGCGGATTTGGTTGAAGTCAGAGCAGCCCTAAATGGATTCTTTAAATTTCGGTTTGCTACGGCGGCCTGCACCGCTGTCATGGAAGGTGGACCATGGCTGATGAATGGGCAGCCACTATTCCTCGAGATATGGCGCCCTGGAATGTCCTTTGCCAAGAAGCACCTTACCTCCGTTCCGCTTTGGGTCAAGCTACGTAATATCCCCTCGGAATTCTGGAATAAAGAGGGGCTGAGTATTGTTGCGAGTGTTATCGGTAGGCCCCTATTTGCGGATGCCATGACAGTCAGCGGGGAACGCCTAGAATATGCACGGGTGTGCATTGAGAAGACCCTAACGGAACCATTCATTGAGTCTTTCAACATCAGAATCCCAAATGAGAATGGAGGTTTCTTAGGAGTGGTACCTGTTCAAGTTGAGTACGAATGGCGGCCCAGGAAATGTGCCACCTGTGATTCATGGAATCATGGAGCCGGGAGCTGCCCCATGAACATAGCACCGCCCCGTAAGACCACTATGGCGACTAATCCAAAAATGCCTCCAAAACGGCCGCAGTCAGGCCCGCCACCCGTATTGGAGAAGGGTCAGAACACCCGGCCAGGTGCTGCCACGACCCCACGACGACGAGGCCGCCGACCTGAAGGAAAAGGTAAAGGCAAGATGCATGAAGCTAGTAACCTACCCCCGAACCTTGACGAACGGACAGTAGGCGGGTCTCCGAGTACAAGCGGCACAAAAGATGGGGACCGACCAAACGGCAGCCATAGTCAGAATGCGCTCACATGGTAGGTCCTACAACGTCCTAACGGCGGCTCTACATCTATGGCATCCGCTAGCCCCCGTATAATAGCCGACCATAACCCGTTTGCTACACTAGCTCACTTGGAAAGGGGAAACTTTGACACTCAGGGTCCTACAGCAGCCCTACTAGCGGTTGACCAATGATCCCGGTCGCCTGTTGGAACGTACGTGGTCTAAACAGGTTAGACCACAGATGGGCGGTGGGGGACATGATAACCAAGTATAATCTGAAACTATTAGGGCTGGTTGAGACAAGGGTTTCGGAACAAAATGCTGCAACTATTTCTAGTTCACTTAGGGCTAGTTGGAACTGGTTTTTTGATTATAGTGGCGGGCCCGCGGCACGCATTTGGGTGGGATGGGACCCTCAGTTTATTGGAGTCACGATCGAAGCATATACCAGTCAGACGGTCCACTGCAAGATTTGTAGTCTTGCTGAGGGACTGGAGTTCTTCATCACCTTTGTTTACGGGCATAACCTCCGGGCTGAACGTCGTGGGCTTTGGGCTGATATCATTACCACCTCTCAGACACGCGAGTCGTTTCCGTGGGCCGTCATGGGGGACTTCAATGCAATTATTGATAGCACGGAGGCAAGAGGAGGAACTACTCCCGGGGGCTGCCAGGAAATGATTGCGTGCTTAATCGCTTCGGACCTTACCCATCTACCTCGTCTGGGATCTTTCTTCACCTGGTATAACCAGCAGAGTGGTACAGCTGGAGTTTGGAGACTCTTGGATAGGATGCTCGGGAACCCCACCTGGCTCGCCAGATTTGGGGATTTGACCTACAGATGCGCCACGCCGGCCACGTCTGATCACTCCCCTCTCATCTTGGAAGCCGATCACCAAGGTGGGGCTAGGGGTACTAACTTCCGCTTCGAAAACTTTATTTCTCATGACCCTCGGTTCATTCCAGTTGTGGATGAGGTTTGGAAGCGGACGGTTCCAGGATACCCCATGTTTGGAGTCGTCAAGAGGCTAAAAGCACTTAAGTGTGAGTTAAAGAAGCTTCAACACGACAAGGGCGACTTAGGCGCAACGTGTTGGATGCTCGGCAATTCCTTGAGGCTACCCAAGAATTACTAATTGATTACCCGATGGAGCCTCAGCTTCTGATCCTTGAGAAGAGATGTCGTTTTGCTTATGCCAAAGCTGTGGACATGGAACATACCGCCTTGGCCCAACGGGCTAAGATCGCTTGGTTGAAGGATGGCGACCAATGTACAGCCTTCTTCTTCAAAAAGGTGGCCATCCGGAGAGCTATCAATCGCATTCTTTCTATAGAAAACGACGACTGGTCGGATTCTAGAAGGCGAAGACCATGTTCGGGCTGAACTCCTACGATACTATAATCCTTGGACGGTCTTGCCACGCGAACCCACTCAGCCCGACCGAAGTTGCACCCTTCATCACTAGGACCCTCAACGTAGCTGACGCCGAGGCGATGGTTGTTCCAGTCACTGCTCTGGAAATTAGGAGAGCACTCTTCTCTATTGGTGATAACAAATCCCCGGGGCTGACGACTATTCAGCTAAGTTCTATAAACAAGCTTGGGAAATCATTGGTACGGACGTTACACATGCTATTCGAGAATTTTTCAGGACTGGATATCTTCTTGGCGAGCTGAACTCAACACTGATTACCCTCATTCCGAAATGCGAGAACCCTAGGACTGCGAGGGATTACAGGCCCATTTTGTGTTGCAACGTTCTTTACAAAGTCATCTCGAAGATTATTGCTACCCGCCTTAGAGGCTGCTTGAAGACCCTCGTCCATCCCTCCCAAACGGCTTTCATTCCGGGTCGCCGAATCACGGATAATATCCTCTTAGCACAGGAAATATGCCATGGGTACAATAGCGAGTCTCTACCTGAGCGAGTGGCGTTCAAGGTGGACCTCGCCAAGGCATATGATATGGTCGAATGGGATTTCCTTTTGAGGACTCTTGAGGCACTCCACTTCCATCGGACATTCATTGGTTGGATAAGAGCTTGCCTCACAACTACTTCATTCTCATTAAATATCAATGGAAGACCTGAAGGATTCTTCAAAGGCCGACGTGGTCTTCGGCAAGGTGACTCTCTATCACCCTATCTCTTTACTTTGGTGATGGACGTTTTGCATGGTATTATTGAGGATCGAATTAGGCAAAGCAGCTGCTTTATCTATCATTGGCGCTGCGAACCTACTAAAATGTTCATGCTCTCGTTTGCGGATGATTTACTGCTGTTCTCCCATGCGGATACGGTTCGGTCGGTGTCTTCAAGGAAAGCCTTGAGATTTTCGCTACTATTTCCGGTCTACATGCCAATACAAGCAAGAGCGAAATGTACATCTCTAAGAGAGCTGCCCGACTTAGTGGAACACTTCAAACTACCATGGGGTTCTCGATGGGGTCCCTCCCGGTGCGGTATCTTGGGGTGCCGCTTCTCACCTCGAGGTTGACCATTGCTGACTGCGCTCCTCTCCTCACCGCTATCGACCGGCGATTGGGCTCCTGGACTAACCAAACGCTGTCCTATGCTGGAAGGGTCCAACTAATCAGATCGGTTCTCCTTGGTCTTCATACGTACTGGGCCGGAGTTTTCATGCTCCCTAAAGGTGTTATACATGCCATCGAATCACGAATGCGATCCTTTCTTTGGGGGGTACCAGTGCCAAGGTTGCTTGGGCGGACATTTGTCTTCCTATTGAGGAGGGTGGGTTGGGAATCAGATCGATTGAGATGGACAACAAAGCACTAATGATGCGGCTCCTTTGGACCTTACTGAGTGGGGATGAGACCTCTATTTGGGCACTCTGGATCCGACGAACGAGGTTACACAATACGTCTATATGGACCATAAGACCTAACTCTCGTACCGCTTGGAGTTGGAGGAAAATTTTGCAACTCCGTCAATACATCCGGCCTCTACTTCAATTCCATGTTGGAAACGGGGAGAACACGCTTCTTTGGACCGACCCTTGGCTTCTCACGGGCCCGATGGTGGATAGATTTCCTCGTGGACCGATGGTGATGGGATTACCAATCGACTCGCGGCTTAGTGCGGTTATCAACGATGAGGGATGGAATTGGCCGGGCCAAACCACGGTAGAATATATTGAGTTTGCCACTCTTCTTCCACAGGTCCACCCTACTGAACCAGATGGTGTGCGATGGATTGCTACGACGAATGGCCAATTCACCACCAGATCTGCTAGGGATAGCTTGAGGATTCGACGGCCCAATGTCCATTGGAGTACGCTTTTTGGAGGCCCTCTTTCCATCCCTAGGCATCAATTCATCATATGGCTGGCAATCAGAGATAAACTGGCGACACGTGACAAACCATGGGTGGCGGCCGCGGCGGGAACAGCCTATTGTCTCTTATGTGACAGCCACACGGAGGAAACGATTAGACATTTATTCTTTGAATGCATTTTTTCTAGACGTTGTCTTCGTTTGATGCGTAACAGGTTACGGTTTGATTGGCCTAGAAGGGACTGGTTCGATGGCATTCGGTGGGCCGCTCATCGGTGGAGAGGGCAGCACCTTGCTTGGTTAGGGCCACGGCACGCCATTGCCTCGTTAGTCTACCATATTTGGAAGGAGCGGAACAAAAGATGGCGTGAAGGAAAACGGCGCACTCCGGAACAGATTGCTACCGACATTGAGGTGCTTCTTTGCTTGCGTTTGGCCACTATCACAAGCAAGTACCTTCTCCAGGCGAGTGCTCTCCGACGGGTTTGGCGAATTGCCTGGTAGGGACGTACCGGGATGGCGTCGGTCCTGCCCTTCAGTTTGGCTACCGTGGCTGATTCGCCTGGGATGGGTTACCCCCCTTGGGATCCCCCTATATTCTTAACCCTCCCCCCTTGTTTATTTCTTCTGCTCTCTCCTTGTCTCTTTGCTTGGGTGCAGGTTGCTGCGACTTGTGGTTTGGTGGCCTTCGTGGGGATGGATGCTTGCGGGACATGAGGCCGGCCATGGCGGGCGTTCTACTCATGGTCTTCTTTATCCTTGGAAAACAGGAGTGGCGTTTCATCGCTTCGCACCGACCTGTCCGCGGATGACCCCATTCCCGCCTGAAGCTTGTCCTACGTGATACTGTCTTCGGGTTCTGCGCTGGTTGGCGCTGTTTTGGCACTTAGCCGGGCTCCCCTGCTGGTACTACATTTGGTGCCTGATACCAGTTGATTGAAGTGGTTTTCGACGCCTACGTAGCCATGTCTTGCTTGTTCTCGATGTTTTTTGGCTTAGGTCTTGTTGGGACCTTGTAGGTCGTTTTCCGCCTTGTTTTTAGTGCTGGCAGGTCGGTTTTTTCATTACCGCTTGATACGTCATGAGCGATATCATGCACGCGACATTGTAACTCCTGTTTTTCCTTTATACTAGTGACACATTCCAAAAAGTATACATTAAGTCCAACCGTTCAATCAAACAAAGCTACAATGTCACTTTCCACGAAGTGGCAGAAATGGCTCCTGCACACCTCAGTTCAGGACCCGTGCCAAACTCGATGGCTTCAGGTCACATCAGTCCAGAACCCGTACTTAACCACTTGGCTTCTGAATACCACAGTTCAGAACCCGCAGTCACTGGTGTCTTGGCACGAAACCAACAAGAGATGGCAACGACTCAGAATTCAACGTCAGAAGAAGCTCTGAGACTTGCATTGGAGGACTTGGACTCTCTCTTTGAGCGCATATATCGGCCAGGCACTATTACAGCCACACCTTTAGTGGACCCCCCACTCGACGAGGCCAATGTACCAAGCTCTTCAATTGTCCCCACCTCACTCGGTTCAGAATTACCAGAGATCACTGAAGAACCTACCATAGTCAATGAGGAAGTCTCATCAGATTCACTCAGTCCAAGTGAAGAATCAGAATTACCTCAATCTAATGAACAACCTGAGATAATTGGAAATCTCGGTCCACAAATGGCCAATGCATCTACTTCAGCTCTGCCACATGAGCGAAAGTGGACTAAAGCACATCCGGTTGATCAGATTATTGGTAATCCTTCGAGTGGAGTACGGACACGTCATCAACGCAGTCCTTTCAGCTGCTTCTTAAGCCAAAATTAGCCAACCAAGGTAGCAGACGCACTAAAAGACCTGAATTGGGTAATAGCAATGCAAGATGAGATCAACCAATTCGAGCGTCTTCAAGTGTGGACCTTAGCACCCCGTCCGCGTGGGAAAACAATCATCGGGACGAAATGGGTGTTTAAGAACAAAAAGAATGAAGATGGAGAAGTGATTAGGAATAAAGCAAGATTGGTTGCGAAATAACCAACAGGAAGGCATTGACTATGACGAGACATATGCTCCTGTTGCCCGAATCGAAGCCATTCGTCTATTCTTGGCTTACGCGGCCCATAAAGACTTCAAAGTGTACCAAATGGATGTTAAGACCGCATTCTCAACGGCGTGTTGAAGGAAGAAGTATACGTTGCTCAGCCGGAAGGCTTTGTTGATCAAGAACATTCCGATCACGTCTATCGATTGGACAAAGCTCTCTACGGACTAAAACAAGCTCCACGTTCTTGGTACGATGTCCTAAGCGATTTTCTTGTGAAATCTGGGTTCATCCGAGGGACAATCGATACGACCCTCTTCATAAAATGGCAAGACAAAGACTTGATGGTCGTTCAAGTTTATGTGGACGACATCATCTTCTGATCAACAAATCCACGGCTATGCAAGAGATTTGGAGATGTGATGAAGAGCAAATTCGAAATGAGTCACATGGGAGAGATGCATTTCTTCTTGGGACTCCAAGTCAGGCAGCTCGAAGATGGCATCTTCATAAGTCGGACCAAATACATCAAGGACATTCTAAAGAAGTTTCATCAAGATCAGAGCAAGCCTCTCAGCACTCCTATGTCCACAAGCTGCAGGCTGGATGCCGATCCCAATGGAAAAGCAGTCGACATCACCCTTTATCGCAGCATAATCGGCTCTCTTCTCTATCTCACCTCAAGCCGCCCGGATATTATGTTTGCCACTTGCCTCTGTGCCCGTTTCCAAGCCGACCCCAAAGAATCTCACACGCTCGCTGTCAAGCGGATTCTTCGCTACCTAAAGGGCACCTCGACCTTAGGTTTACGGTATCGTAATGGCATAAATTTCAAATTAATTGGCTATACTGACGCTGATTATGCAGGTTCTCGAATGGACAGGAAAAGCACATCCAGTGGCGCTCAATTTCTAGGCGAAAAATTAGTCTGCTGATCATCCAAAAAGCAGAACTGCGTCTCAACATCGACGGCTGAGGCTGAATACGTCGCGGCTGCCAGCTGTTGCTCGCAAATGCTATGGATGCGGACTCAACTTCGCGACTATGGGTACAATTTAAATAATATACCCATATATAGCGATAGTCAAAGTGCCATTGCGATTACGTGTAATCCCGTTCACCACTCACACACAAAACACATAGATATACAATATTACTTTATAAAAGATCACGTAGAAAAAGGCACTATTGACATGTATTTTGTGAACACGGAATATCAACTAGCTGACATTTTCACCAAGGCATTGGATGAAAAAGGATTCCAATTTCTTGTCGGAAAATTAGGCATGTTGAACCTTTCATAATCTGTGCTTTACGTGCTCCTATGTGCTTTCACATATTCTATGCTATGTGTTTTCTATACTTTAATGCTTTATCTTGCGTGAGATATTTCGTAATAATAAAAAATATATATAATACAAAAATACTATACATATAAACATATTATTAGGGGTATGACGATATCTTTATGATGCTCGATCTAAGTCACGTACAAATTTCCCTGACATACGACTGATTAATTGCTTAATTTTGTCAGTCTTAAGTCGCATTCTTGTGTCTAAAGTTCTTTAGTAAATTCCACTAGACACAAAGCCACTTTATATTAGTGAGGATTCTAGCCTTTTATTTTTCTTACGGATCTATTCTTGAGCGAGTCACACAATCATTGTTTGTCTTAACTAGTGATTCTTGGCCTCATACTCGCCTTGCGTTAGAACGTTAGGAACATGATTAGGGCACTTAGGTATTCCTCACTCGGCCAAATATGTAATTTTCAATCCTTTAGTCATCCATTTTTTAGCCTTCTCCAAATTCCTTTTCTTCATATTGAAAACCCTTTGAGCACACGAGGAATCGAGCAGGTAAGGTTGCAAGGACAACAGAAGGGCACGCATAGATCCACACGGCTGAACAGCCAACCCACAAATGGATTGCAAACTCGACATGAATGGCGCCACCTGACTAGAAAGGACAAAGGCAAAGCAGCTCTTGTGGAGACCCACACCTCTACCAACTTAGTTAACAATGATCAGGACAGCCGTAGACCCTAAGAGCACCAAAGACGGCACGACAGCCGACTGAGGCTTGCTCGACAAGTACAGCTTCTGGTAGTATATCTACAACTGACCATAATCCTTTTGCGGTGCTCGCTGAGCTTGAATGGGAAAACAACATAACTGAGGGTCCTAGAGCAGCCCTTCTCATGGGTACTTCATGATCCCTACGGCCGTTTAGAGTACTCGTGGTCTGAACAGGATAGACCACAGATGGGCTGTAAAGGAGTTGGTGGAAAAAAACAATCTGAAAATTATGGGTCTTATTGAAACACGGGTTTCTGAGCAGAACGCTTCATCGGTTACTCAGTCGATTAATAATTGGAGTTGGTTTTATGAGTACGATAATGGACCTGCTTCTCGCATTTGGGTTGGATGGGACACTAGCTCCGTGGCGGTGACTATCGAGGCTTATACCACTCAGGCCATCCACTGTAGGATCCTCAGCTTGGATGACAGGCAGGTGTTCGATATCTCGTTTATCTATGGACTCAATGTACGGGCGGATCGCCGAAGTCTATGGGCTGATCTTGTTGCCAGATGAAACTCCCGAGAACAGCTCGAAACTGTGAGTTTGAGCTTGGTGACGAAAGCCAAAAGAAAACAGAGAACTCACAAATCCCGATTCTTTGAAAACTTGAAATGAAGTTTTCTCACCTACACGCTCGCTCTGATACCACTTTTAAATCCAGATTATCCAATAACACTTCAACAGATTAAACCTTCGGTGGATGTGAATAGTATGATGTAGAGGTTTAGTGTTGAATACGTGAGATTTTAGCAAATGGAAACTTACATTAACATGTTGTTAGGGTTTAAGCTTAAATACCTTGGAAAGGTATTTAAGCTCATTGGGCCCCTAACAAGCCCATTACAACCACAACCCAAATAACTAGGAATTGACACATTAAATACATCATAAAGAAATACAAAAGACTAAGAATATATATTTTGGACACTTCTAAAATATTCGTAACAGTATTCCAACAGCTAAGGGAATGTGGGACGAGCTGTATAAGATGATGCAACGAACGGAAGTCGGTATCATGGCTAAGAAGGTAAATATTCTCACAGCTTACGACTCCTTTAGAGCTAAACCCGAGGAGTGCTTACATGATCTCTACCAGAGATATCTCACACTCTTGAATGAGATGAGGAAAATTGAAATCACTAAGACAAACATGGAAACCAATATTCGATTTCTTTCCTCTCTGCCCTCAGAATGGAACATGATATCCACTCAAATCCGACAGAATAAAGATCTTGAGGAGTTGGATATCCACGCCATGTTCGATAATCTCGCCCAGCACGAGGAAGATATTAGCGAGATTCAGAAGTAGCAGAAGGGCAAACTTATCGACGACTTAGTTGCCCTAGTCTCGGATAAGAGAAGCTCAAAACCATGAAAAGAGAAGATCATCAAGCCTCCTACCCCCTCAGAGTCTGAAGACGAAACAGATTCAGACTTGGAGCCTAACATGAAAGCGCTGGGAAAGCAGTTGGCGTTAATTGGGAAAATGATGAGCAAACAATACTTCAAAAGGAAGTCCTCATCATCTGCCAATCGACTTCGAACCTCAAGCACAAAGAACAACGAACGTGCACCTGAGACCTCCAAAGTCAAGAACATCAAAGAACCGACCAAGTGCTTTAACTGCGGAAAACTTGGTCACTATGCCAGAGAAGTACTCTCCCAAAGAAGAGAGACGCTAACTACTACTCCAGGAAGCTTCAACTCACTAAGCAGAAGGAAGCTGGAGTAGCTCTAATAGCAGAACAAGACCAATGGCTCGAGGATACATCTAGCTCAGAGGAAGAGAATCTCGCCCTCATGGCCCGCCTAGACGAGGATTTTGGTGCCGAAACCACCAACCTGGCGGACGAAGACCAAGCATCTGAATCTTCTCAGGAGGTAATTTCTCCTTCCACTATTGACCATGTTAGAATCGTATCAACTAGCATACACTAACATGAAACGTGAGCAAAAAAGCGTAAAGGAAGTAGAGAAGAAATTAACTAAGTCTCAGGAAAGGATAGCTAGTCTCGAAGCGGAAATTAGAAGCTCTAATGACAAAATAGAAGAACTCTCTAAGAGTCCCATTATTAGCGAGGCTAATATTCCCATAGAGAAGCATAGGTCAATAACTAAAGAATTAGAAGACAGGCTAGAAAATAACTACAATTGTTTGGTTAGGAATCTCAATGAGAAAGCTAGCCTTAATTGTAGAATCACTGAAGAGACTATTAAGGTCACCAACCTAGAAGCCCAATTAGATAAATCCAATACTAAGGTTTGTGAACTTACGAAAGAACTTGACGCCTGTAAAGCCGCAAAATTAACGGTGGAAAATAATTTTGCTCTCTTAGCAGAAGAACGTAAGAAGCTATACGCAAAGGTAAAGAACTTAGACGATCTTCTTACGCGAAGGGGACAAACTGAACAAACCATTTTCCTAAATCATCCCAAGCATACAGAATTTTATAATCCCATTGAAGGCTTAGGTTTCACTAACCCTAGTGTTTTAAAGAAGAAAGAAGCTTACGATATTAAATACATGGGTTTAGGCATAAACACTCTTATGAACTTTACTAAAGCAGACGATCTAGGTGCTTTAGAGTTGGCTAAGAGAAGAGCCACACATAGGGTCCAAATCCCCTTCGACTAAATGACAGCAACAAATCTAGGGAAATACCCTTGACGCCAGTCTGTGATTTAGTTCAACCTCCTGAGCCTCAACCTGAGATCGAGGAAGCCAAACACATAAATTCTCCCTACAAACCTCCTATTGTGAAAGCAGGTAGAAGAATTACAAGCTGCATTAGACAAAGAAAGAGAGAATTTTGAAGTGGATAAGAAAAAATTCCTAAAAGAGATCGAAAAGCTAAGAGCCTCCTCGATCTTACAAAATACTTCTCACGCATCTCCCTCGAAAACATCGTTCTGAAAAGCGGGAAGAAATAAAAATTCCTTTCAAAAGATCAAAAACGCAAAAATAATACTTTAGAGTCGAAGGCAGAAGTGACTAGTTTGAAAATAAAGAAGGAGCCCGTAGATTTGAATGCTTCTAAGAATATATCTCCTTCTGTACAATAAAGACACTCGTCGAAATAAAAGAGTTGTTTCCTCTCTCAAAATAATTGCTTCTACTTGTTCCTTAAAGCCTACCACATTTAGAAGCACAAATTTCAAAATAGGCTCTACTTCAATAATAACAACTGATCATTCTATGACAAATGCCTCTAGGATGACCCGTAGGAAACAAGGTCCAGCCATAAAGAAAGCATATGGTGCTATTCATGCTTGTTCTCACCTAAGGTATCCCGTTAAGATCGAAACCCCCAAGCACCTTAGGAGACTATCAAATGAAAAGATCTTTTCCACGCTCAAGCCTACTAAAGCATTTGTCCCGTGCTGAAATTAATCTTCCCTATAAGGTTCAACCTAAATGGATTCCTAAATCCCCGCCTAAAAGGACGAAAGCTGTAAAGGTCAAGTCTTCTACAAAGGGCACACCCAAATCAACTTCTTTGAAGATGACTTGGGCTGTTAAAGCTCCTACTAACACTAACTTAGGAATCATATCTGAATCAACATCTAAATCAGCTAATCTGAGAGGACCCATTTATAAGTGGGTACCTAAAGCTCTTTAAATTGTTTTTGCAGTCCATCATGTGTGGTACCTTGACTCTGGTTGCTCCACACACATGACGGGAACACAAGAGCTGCTGAGCAACTATCAAGATCGACCGAATGGCAAGGTCAGATTTGGGAACAACGACTCAGCCCCCATTCTAGGATATGGGGATATCATTCTGGAAAATCTAACGATAAAGATGTCTCTTACGTCGATGGTCTCCGCCATAACTTGTTCAGCATGGGCCAATTCTGCGACAAAGGATTCCAGGTGGTCTTTGTGCTGACCGGTGCAGAATATTGGACAGTCAGAACAAAGAACTCCTCCAAGGACTTCGGAAATCCAATCTTTACACAATTAATCTGACTTCCGTGCGGACCACGACAGCTATTTGCCTCATCTCCCAGATTACAATTCAGAGGAACAGCTTATGGCATCAACGTGTATCTCATCTAAACATCAAAGCTCTTCAACGACTATCAACGAAAGTTGGTTCACGGTGTACCAACCATTATTCAACAAAAAGAGCATCAATGTTCGGCATGTCAACTAGGAAAAATGAAGCGAGCGTCTCATCACGTCAAGCTAGTTGCCTCTACTTCACGTCCTTTGGAATTGTTACATATGGATTTCTGTGTACCTATGCAGACATGGAGTATTAATGGGTGCAAGTACGTGCTAGTTATCGTTGATGATTACTCTCGCTACACATGGACGAAGTTCCTCCGAACTAAGGATGAGACAGGGGACTTGATCATCAGTTTCGTGAATTCTACTCAAAATTTACTACAACAAACCATCCAAGTCATCAGAACAGATAACGGCACTGAGTTCAAGAACAAGTACCTCGGTGAATTTTATCAAAAACTTGAAACTAATCAGCAATTCTCAGCCGCCAAGACGCCTCAACATAATGGTGCCGTTGAAAGGAAGAACAGAACTCTAGTGGAAGCCGCACGTACAATGTTGCTTCATTCTGACCTCCCACACTTCCTTTGGGCTGAAGCAGTAAATACTGCCTGTTTCACTCAGAACAGGAGGGTGTTTCACAAGCGCGTCGATAAGACTCCGTACGAAATAATAAACAAGCGAGTACCCAATATTTCCTTCTTCAAGGTCTTCAGGTACAAGTGCTTTGTGGCGAACGACAGAGAGCAACGTGCTAAGCTCGACCCTAAAGCATTCGAAGCCACATTCGTCGTGTATTCATCAACTTCAAAGGCGTACCAAGTATACATTAAGTCCAACCGTTCAATCAAACAAAGCTACAATGTCACTTTCCACGAAGTGGCAGAAATGGCTCCTGCACACCTCAGTTCAGGACCCGTGCCAAACTCGATGGCTTCAGGTCACATCAGTCCAGAACACGTACCTAACCACTTGGCTTCTGAATATCACAGTTCAGAACCCGCAGTCACTGGTGTCTTGGCACGAAACCAACAAGAGATGGCAACGACTCAGAATTCAACGTCAGAAGAAGCTCTGAGACTTGCATTGGAGGACTTGGACTCTCTCTTTGAACGCATATATCGGCCAGGCACTATTACAGCCACACCTTTAGTGGACCCCCCACTCGACGAGGCCAATGTACCAAGCTCTTCAATTGTCCCCACCTCACCCGATTCAGAATTACCAGAGATCACTGAAGAACCTACCATAGTCAATGAGGAAGTCTCATCAGATTCACTCAGTCCAAGTGAAGAATCAGAATTACCTCAATCTAATGAACAACCTGAGATAATTGGAAATCTCGGTCCACAAATGGCCAATGCATCTACTTCAGCTCTGCCACATGAGCGAAAGTGGACTAAAGCACATCCGGTTGATCAGATTATTGGTAATCCTTCGAGTGGAGTACGGACACGTCATCAATGCAGTCCTTTCAGCTGCTTTTTTTTTTTTTTTTGGGAATTGGTCACTAAAAAAAGAAAAAGTACACGGGATCCGCTCAGAGAGCACAAAACCACCGGTAACAGGCTACCAGCTCACATCCAAGGAAAAATGGAACATGTCCCAAGGGCAGAGCAAACACAGATCTAAAATGCAAACTAAGACGCAACAACTAATCAAGACAACTAAACACTTCAAAGCTGTATCATCCAACGTCAACGTGAGGACCATCAGCATCATTGTCCGTCGTCTCGAGTGTCGCAAGAACCTCAAACATGTTGCAAGCATGAGTCTCGACCACCTTGCTAACGGAGGCTTCGTCATTTCTTGGCCTACTCGAACGCTTATCGTGTACGAGAGTAGGGGAGGTACGATTCTTGCCGTCCCCAACAAGGCCATCCACGTTGGCCGCCTTAGTGACAATGGCCATACCTTTGTCAACCAAGCGACTACCTTCCCGACTAGGTGGAGCCACCGTAGTCGGCCTTGTCGGCCGAGGCGCCTGGATGTGAGCGTGTTGCTTGGCCGAGCTCTTTGGTGGTGGTTTCTGCCGGTTGGTAGGGCAGGTCGCGGTACTATGGGTCCATGAGTCACAAGACGAGCACTTACGAGGCCGCCACTCATATTCAACACTAACGGGCACGATGCCCGAGGAGCCACCATCCTTAGTTGGGATGTGGACATTAAACTGCTCAATCAAGGGGTTGGCCAGACAGATTTCAATGCACACCCTAGCGTACTCAAGGCGTTCCTCACGAGCCGTCACACCGTCCGCAAAAAGAGGTTTTCCAAGCACACTAGCAACGATTCCCAAACCGTCCTGTGTCCAAAATTCCGTTGGGACATTCCGGAGTCTAACCCAAAGCGGAACAGCTGAGCGCGGTTTCTTTTCAAAGGAGAATCCCGTACGCCACTTCTCCAGAAAAAGTGGCTGTCCCTGTAAGAGCCACGGACCGCCTTCCAAGGCCACAGCTGTCGCATCCTCCGTGCTAAAACGGAACATGAAAAAGCCATTGATCGTCGATCTAACCTCGACAAGGTTCTTCCAAATAGACCTGACATAGCGTTCCACATGAGGGAAGTACGGTCGCTTCCCAAGAAATATCCGACAAGTGTGTGCTCCCACCGAGTGATACCTTGTTGGGCAACTTCCCACGAGGGCCGAGCCGCCGGAATACCATCAATAACAGTAGGCGCCGTGTAGGAAAGAGGGAGTCGAGCCGAGTTAGGTGACCCTCCTCGCCTAGTGAGTAGCCGGTCGCTGTTAGAGCCAAGAACAACATCGGAGAAAGACTGACCGGGGTATGGGAGTCGAGGTTGGTCCACCGCCCCGAGTGGGCTGTGGTTCTGTTCCGGTGTGGCGTCAGTCGCCGGCGAAGGGATAGGGGTGGGTGTAGGCCCGGGCGCTATGACGGAGCCATGGCCGACAAATGCATTCTCCGCGCGCGGACCGGGGGAAGACGAGTGAATGGCCCCTGGCCCAGTGGCATTCGCCTCCACCGCTACATCGGTCCCCGTTTTCAACGTCAGCCCTGTGCCCAAAGCCGTCGTCGTCAAGTCCGTTGCATGAGGAGAGGAAACCCTAGGAGGCGCAGTGGATGAGGCCCTTGATGGGCTAGTGTTCATATCCAGCCCATTAGAGGAGGGCCCAGGTGGAGAATGGTTCGCTCCAAAGGAAGAAATCCCACAAGTTGGGCCCGGCCTAGTGAAGTTGGGCCCAGATTGGGCCTTAGCCATGAGAGCCCTAGGCCCAGTAGTAGAGTTTGAAGCCCTAGAGGAGCTGTGGGAGTGAAACGCCGCCTCTCCTAACGACGGCTGTTCGGAGTCGAGCAGGGCGGAGTCGCCGGGCTGAGGACCGTTGGCAAGCGGCGCATCCTCATCGTCATGAACATCCAAGCCCAGGTTAGCGTGAGTTGGCGGCGGTGGGGTGCCCTTCCGCAATGGTTGACGCGCGGCATGGGTAGTGTCACGGAGAGGGGCTGTGTGGGAGGTGAATCTGCGGCGTCGCTGCGGAATCCACAGTGGTCGGGGCAGAGGGGTGGAGACAAACTCATGGTTGAGTGCAACTCCCGTGGTGGGGGGTTTCGGCCGGTTCGAAGGACTCACCGGCGATGTAGGAGAAGCAGGGCCCATGCTAGTGACGCGGCCAAACAGTCCTTCAAACGAAGGAGCATCGAATAGCTTGTCGAACTCAGGGATGGACTGCCGAAGTAAGCCGTAATCCGGCATGGTTCCAATAGCATCGAAATCTGATGTTTCAGCTTCCATGGATGGCGAGTACAGATGTGGAAGACGAAGGGACACGAAAAAGAGAAGTGGGTGGAGACTTAGAAACCTTCCATCGCCGTCTGATCCCGGCGATGGAGGGTGGCGAGATGGTTTCCGGCGAGTGGCAGTAGGCTGGGTGAGAAGCCGGCGGCCGTGATGGTGAAGGATGGTGGTGGTGGAAGGTGGCGGGATGTGAAGGGTTTTAGGGTTGGAGAGAGAATTCGCTAGAGAGAGAAGCTAGAGAGAGAAGCTAGAAATATCCCTTTCAGCTGCTTCTTAAGCCAAAATTAGCCAACCAAGGTAGCAGACGCACTAAAAGACCTGGATTGTGTAATAGCAATGCAAAATGAGATCAACCAATTCGAGCGTCTTCAAGTGTGGACCTTAGTACCCCGTCCGCGTGGGAAAACAATCATCGGGACGAAATGGGTGTTTAAGAACAAAAAGAATGAAGATGGAGAAGTGATTAGGAGTAAAGCAAGATTGGTTGCGAAATAACCAACAGGAAGGCATTGACTATGACAAGACATATGCTCCTGTTGCCCGAATCGAAGCCATTCGTCTATTCTTGGCTTACGCGGCCCATAAAGACTTCAAAGTGTACCAAATGGATGTTAAGACCGCATTTCTCAACGGCGTGTTGAAGGAAGAAGTGATTAGGAGTAAAGCAAGATTGGTTGCGAAATAACCAACAGGAAGGCATTGACTATGACAAGACATATGCTCCTGTTGCCCGAATCGAAGCCATTCGTCTATTCTTGGCTTACGCGGCCCATAAAGACTTCAAAGTGTACCAAATGGATGTTAAGACCGCATTTCTCAACGGCGTGTTGAAGGAAGAAGTATACGTTGCTCAGCCAGAAGGCTTTGTTGATCAAGAACATTCCGATCACGTCTATCGATTGGACAAAGCTCTCTACGGACTAAAACAAGCTCCACGTTCTTGGTACGATGTCCTGAGCGATTTTCTTGTGAAATCTGGGTTCATCCGAGGGACAATCGATACGACCCTCTTCATAAAATGGCAAGACAAAGACTTGATGGTCGTTCAAGTTTATGTGGACGACATCATCTTCGGATCAACAAATCCACGGCTATGCAAGAGATTTGGAGATGTGATGAAGAGCAAATTCGAAATGAGTCACGTGGGAGAGATGCATTTCTTCTTGGGACTCCAAGTCAGGCAGCTCGAAGATGGCATCTTCATAAGTCAGACCAAATACATCGAGGACATTCTGAAAAAGTTTCATCAAGATCAGAGCAAGCCTCTCAGCACTCCTATGTCCACAAGCTGCAGGCTGGATGCCGATCCCAATGGAAAAGCAGTCGACATCACCCTTTATCGCAGCATAATTGGCTCTCTTCTCTATCTCACCTCAAGCCGCCCGGATATTATGTTTGCCACTTGCCTCTGTGCCCGTTTCCAAGCCGACCCCAAAGAATCTCACATGCTCGTGGTCAAGCGGATTCTTCGCTACCTAAAGGGCACCTCGACCTTAGGTTTATGGTATCCTAATGGCACAAATTTCAAATTAATTGGCTATACTGACGCTGATTATGCAGGTTCTCGAATGGACAGGAAAAGCACATCCGGTGGCGCTGAATTTCTAGGCGAAAAATTAGTCTGCTGATCATCCAAAAAGCAGAACTGCGTCTCAACATCGATGGCTGAGGCTGAATACGTCGCGGCTGCCAGCTGTTGCTCGCAAATGCTATGGATGCGGACTCAACTTCGCGACTATGTATAGCAATAGTCAAAGTGCCATTGCGATTACGTGTAATCCCGTTCACCACTCACACACAAAACACATAGATATACGATATTACTTTATAAAAGATCACATAGAAAAAGGCACTATTGACATGTATTTTGTGAACACGGAATATCAACTAGCTGACATTTTCACCAAGGCATTGGATGAAAAAGGATTCCAATTTCTTGTCGGAAAATTAGGCATGTTGAACCTTTCATAATTTGTGCTTTACGTTCTCCTATGTGCTTTCACATATTCTATGCTATGTGCTTTCTATACTTTAATGCTATATCTTGCGTGAAATATTTCGTAATAATAAAAAAATATATATATAATACAAAAATACTATACATATAAACATATTATTAGGGGTATGACGATATCTTTATGATGCTCGATCTAAGTCATGTACAAATTTCCCTAACATACGACTGATTAATTGCTTAATTTTTTCAGTCTTAAGTCGCATTCTTGTGTCTAAAGTTCTTTAGTAAATTCCACTAGACACAAAGCCACTTTATATTAGTGAGGATTCTAGCCTTTTATTTTTCTTACGGATCTATTCTTGAGCGAGTCACACAATCATTGTTTGTCTTAACTAGTGATTCTTGGCCTCATATTCGCCTTCCGTTAGAACGTTAGGAACATGATTAGGGCACTTAGGATATTCCTCACTCGGCCAAATATGTAATTTTCAATCCTTTAGTCATCCATTTTTTAGCCTTCTCCAAATTCCTTTTCTTCATATTGAAAACCCTTTGAGCACACGAGGAATCGCGCAGGTAAGGTTGCAAGGACAACAGAAGGGCACGTATAGATCCACACGGCTGAACAGCCAACCACCAAATGGATTGCAAACTTGACATGAATGGCGCCACCTGACGAGAAAGGACAAAGGCAAAGCAGCGCTTGTGGAGACCCACACCTCTACCAACTGGGTTAACAATGATCAGGACAGCCGTAGACCCCAAGAGCACCCAAAGACGGCACGACAGCCGACTGAGGCTTGCTCGACAAGTACAGCTTCTGGTAGTATATCTACAACTGACCATAATCCTTTTGCGGTGCTCGCTGAGCTTGAATGGGAAAACAACACAACTGAGGGTCCTAGAGCAGCCCTTCTCACGGGTACTTCATGATCCCTACGGCCGTTTGGAGTACTCGTGGTCTGAACAGGATAGACCACAGATGGGCTGTAAAGGGGTTGGTGGGAAAAAACAATCTGAAAATTATGGGTCTTATTGAAACATGGGTTTCTGAGCAGAACGCTTCATCGGTTACTCAGTCGATTAATAATTGGAGTTGGTTTTATGAGTACGATAATGGACCTGCTTCTCGCATTTGGGTTGGATGGGACACTAGCTCCCTGGCGGTGACTATCGAGGCTTATACCACTCAGGCCATCCACTGTAGAATCCTCAGCTTGGATGACAGCCAAGTGTTCTATATCTCGTTTATCTATGGACTCAATGTACGGGCGGATCGCCGAAGTCTATGGGCTGATCTTGTTGCCAGATGAAACACCCGAGAACAGCTCGAAACTGTGAGTTTGAGCTTGGTGACGAAAGCCAAAAGAAAACAGAGAACTCAAAAATCCCGATTCTTTGAAGCTTGAAATGAAGTTTCCTCACCTACACGCTCGCTCTGATACCACTTTTAAATCCAGATTATCCAATAACACTTCAACAGATTAAACCTTCGGTGGATGTGAATAGTATGATTTAGAGGTTTAGTGTTGAATACGTGAGATTTTAGCAAATGGAAACTTACATTAACATGTTGTTAGGGTTTAAGCTTAAATACCTTGGAAAGGTATTTAAGCTCATTGGGCCCCTAACAAGCCCATTACAACCACAATCCAAATAACTAGGAATTGACACATTAAATACATCATAAAGAAATACAAAAGACTAAGAATATATATTTTGGACACTTCTAAAATATTCGTAACAGTATTCCAACAGCTAAGGGAATGTGGGACGAGCTGTATAAGATGATGCAACGAACGGAAGTCGGTATCATGGCTAAGAAGGTAAATATTCTCACAGCTTACGATTCCTTTAGAGCTAAACCCGAGGAGTGCTTACATGATCTCTACCAGAGATATCTCACACTCTTGAATGAGATGAGGAAAATTGAAATCACTAAGACAAACATGGAAACCAATATTCGATTTCTTTCCTCTCTGCCCTCAGAATGGAACAAGATATCCACTCAAATCCGACAGAATAAAGATCTTGAGGAGTTGGATATCCACGCCATGTTCGACAATCTCGCCCAGCACGAGGAAGATATTAGCGAGATTCAGAAGGAGCAGAAGGGCAAACTTATCGACGACTTAGTTGCCCTAGTCTCGGATAAGAGAAGCTCAAAACCATGAAAAGAGAAGATCATCAAGCCTCCTACCCCCTCAGAGTCTGAAGACGAAACAGATTCAGACTTGGAGCCTAACATGAAAGCGCTGGGAAAACAGTTGGCGTTAATTGGGAAAATGATGAGCAAACAATACGTCAAAAGGAATTCCTCATCATCTGCCAATCGACTTCGAACCTCAAGCACAAAGAACAACGAACGTGCACCTGAGACCTCCAAAGTCAAGAACAAAGAACCGACCAAGTGCTTTAACTGCGGAAAACTTGGTCACTATGCCAGAGAAGTACTCTCCCAAAGAAGAGAGACGCTAACTACTACTCCAGGAATCTTCAACTCACTAAGCAGAAGGAAGCTGGAGTAGCTCTAATAGCAGAACAAGACCAATGGCTCGAGGATACATCTAGCTCAGAGGAAGAGAATCTCGCCCTCATGGCCCGCCTAGACGAGGATTTTGATGCCGAAACCACCAACCAGGCGGACGAAGACCAAGCATCTGAATCTTCTCAGGAGGTAATTTCTCCTTCCACTATTGACCATGTTAGAATCGTATCAACTAGCATACACTAACATGAAACGTGAGCAGAAAAGCGTAAAGGAATTAGTGAAGAAATTAACTAAGTCTCAGGAAAGGATAGCTAGTCTCGAAGCGGAAATTAGAAGCTCTAATGACAAAATAGAAGAACTCTCTAAGAGTCCCATTATTAGCGAGGCTAAGTATATTCCCATAGAGAAGCATAGGTCAATAACTAAAGAATTAGAAGACAGGCTAGAAAATAACTACAATTGTTTGGTTAGGAATCTCAATGAGAAAGCTAGCCTTAATTGTAGAATCACTGAAGAGACTATTAAGGTCACCAACCAAGAAGCCCAATTAGATAAATCCAATACTAAGGTTTGTGAACTTACGAAAGAACTTGACGCCTGTAAAACCGCCAAATTAACGGTGGAAAATAATTTTGCTCTCTTAGCAGAAGAACGTAAGAAGCTATACGCAAAGGTAAAGAACTTAGACGATCTTCTTACGCGAAGGGGACAAACTGAACAAACCATTTTCCTAAATCATCCCAAGCATACAGAATTTTACAATCCCATTGAAGGCTTAGGTTTCACTAACCCTAGTGTTTTAAAGAAGAAAGAAGCTTACGATATTAAATACATGGGTTTAGGCATAAACACTCTTATGAACTTTACTAAAGCATACGATCTAGGTGCTTTAGAGTTAGCTAAGAGAAGAGCCACACATAGGGTCCAAATCCCCTTCGACTATAAAGAATTAAATGACAGCAACAAATCTAGGGAAATACCCTTGACGCCAGTCTGTGATTTAGTTCAACCTCCTGAGTCTCAACCTGAAATCGAGGAAGCCAAACACATAAATTCTCCCTACAAACCTCCTATTGTGAAGCAGGTAGAAGAATTACAAGCTGCATTAGACAAAGAAAGAGAGAATTTTGAAGTGGATAAGAAAAAATTCCTAAAAGAGATCGAAAAACTAAGAGCCTCCTCGATCTTACAAAATACTTCTCACGCATCTCCCTCGAAAACATCGTTCTGAAAAGCGGAAAGAAAGAAAAATTCCTTTCAAAAGATCAAAACGCAAAAATAATACTTTAAAAAATTCTAACTCTAGTCCTGTTTCGCTTACGTCAACAGGGAGCATAGAGCCAGCTTTAGAGTCGAAGGCGGAAGTGTCTAGTTCAAAAATAAAGAAGGAGCCCGTAGATTTGAATGCTTCTAAGAATATATCTCCTCCTGTACAATAAAAGACACTCGTAGAAATAAAAGAGTTGTTTCCTCTCTCAAAATAATTGCTTCTACTTGTTCCTTAAAGCCTACCACATTTAGAAGCACAAATTTCAAAATAGGCTCTACTTCAATAATAACAACTGATCATTCTAAGACAAATGCCTCTAGGATGACCCGTAGGAAACAAGGTCCAGCCATAAAGAAAGCATATGGTGCTATTCATGCTTGTTCTCACCTAAGGTATCCCGTTAAGATCGAAACCCCCAAGCACCTTAGGAGACTATCAAATGAAAAGATCTTTTCCACGCTCAAGCCTACTAAAGCATTTGTCCGCGCTGAAATTAATCTTCCCTATAAGGTTCAACCTAAATGGATTCCTAAATCCCCGCCTAAAAGGACGAAAGCTGTAAAGGTCAAGTCTTCTACAAAGGGCACACCCAAATCAACTTCTTTGAAGATGACTTGGGCTGTTAAAGCTCCTACTAACACTAACTTAGAATCATATCTGAATCAACATCTAAATCTGCTAATCTGAGAGGACCCATTTATAAGTGGGTACCTAAAGCTCTTTAAATTGTTTTTGCAGATCCATCATGTGTGGTACCTTGACTCTGGTTGCTCCACACACATGACGGGAACACAAGAGCTGCTGAGCAACTATCAAGATCGATTGAATGGCAAGGTCAGATTTGGGAACAACGACTCAGCCCCCATTCTAGGATTTGGGATATCATTCTGGAAATCTTACGATAAAGGATGTCTCTTACGTCGAAGGTCTCCGCCATAACTTGTTCAGCATGGGCCAATTCTGCGACAAAGGATTCCAGGTGGTCTTTCTCCTGACCGGTGCAGAATATTGGACAGTCAGAACAAAGAACTCCTCCAATGACTTCGGAAATCCAATCTTTACACAATTAATCTGACTTCCGTGCGGACCACGACAGCTATTTGCCTCATCTCCCAGATTACAATTCAGAGGAACAGCTTATAGCATCAACGTGTATCTCATCTAAACATCAAAACTCTTCAACGACTATCAACGAAAAAGTTGGTTCACGGTCTACCAACCATTATTCAACAAAAAGAGCATCAATGTTCGGCATGTCAACTAGGAAAAATGAAGCGAGCGTCTCATCACGTCAAGCTAGTTGCCTCTACTTCACGTCCTTTCGAATTGTTACATATGGGTTTCTGTGGACCTATGCAGACATGGAGTATTAACGGGTGCAAGTACGTGCTAGTTATCGTTGATGATTACTCTCGATGGACGAAGTTCCTCCGAACTAAGGATGAGACAGGGGACTTGATCATCAGTTTCGTGAATTCTACTCAAAATTTACTACAACAAACCATCCAAGTCATCAGAACAGATAACGGCACTGAGTTCAAGAACAAGTACCTCGGTGAATTTTATCAAAAACTTGAAACTAATCAGCAATTCTCAGCCGCCAAGACGCCTCAACATAACGGTGTCGTTGAAAGGAAGAACAGAACTCTAGTGGAAGCCGCACGTACAATGTTGCTTCATTCTGACCTCCCACACTTCCTTTGGGCTGAAGCAGTAAATACTGCCTGTTTCACTCAAAACAGGAGGGTGTTTCACAAGCGCGTCGATAAGACTTCGTACGAAATAATAAACAAGCGAGTACCCAATATTTCCTTCTTCAAGGTCTTCAGGTACAAGTGCTTTGTGGCGAACGACAGAGAGCAACGTGCTAAGCTCGACCCTAAAGCATTCGAAGCCACATTCGTCGTGTATTCATCAACTTCAAAGGCGTACCAAGTATACATTAAGTCCAATCGTTCAATCAAACAAAGCTACAATGTCACTTTCCACGAAGTGGCAGAAATGGCTCCTGCACACCTCAGTTCAGGACCCGTGCCAAACCCGATGGCTTCAGGTCACATCAGTCCAGAACCCGTACCTAACCACTTGGCTTCTGAATACCACAGTTCAGAACCCGCAGTCACTGGTGTCTTGGCACGAAACCAACAAGAGATGGCAACGACTCAGAATTCAACTCAGAAGAAGCTCTGAGACTTGCATTGGAGGACTTAGACTCTCTCTTTGAGCGCATATATCGGCCAGGCTAGAGTTTCGACAGTTAATGCGGCTTTTGGAGACTAGAGTTTCGACAGTTAATGCGGCTTCCATCTCGGGCCGTATTAACTCTACGTGGACGTGGTTCTTTGATTATGATAGTGGTCCGGGATCACGTATTTGGGTTGGATGGGATCCATCTTGGATTCAGGTCTCTATTGAGGCCTTTACTGCGCAGTCTATCCACTGCAAGGTGTTCTCTATAGCTGCTAATGAGACCACCTTTTTATCCTTCATTTATGGGAGGAATCGTCGGGAGGAGAGGTGCGAGCTTTGGGAGGATATTGTTAGTACGTCTGCTCTACGCCATAACGACCCGTGGATTGTCTTAGGTGACTTTAATGCTATTGTTGATGCTGCGGAAGGAAGGGGAGGAGTTATTACTGATCGTGATACTCGTGATTTACGCGACTGCCTTCTACGAGCTGATTTGATGACTTTACCACATACCGGACAATTTTACACGTGGTATAATCAGCAGCGGGCCGAGGCGGGAATCTGGCAAAGACTTGACCGCGTGCTTGGAAATCCGGTGTGGTTCGCCAAGTACCCCGACTGCTCTTATAGGGCTGACCTTCCCGGGATTTCTGACCATAGCCCGTTGCTTCTCGGTGAAGTCCGGGGTACCCCGAGGTTATCGACTTTTCGTTTCGATAACTTTTTGATCCATGATGCATCCTTTTTAGCGCAGGTTCAGCGGGTTTGGGATGTTGCACGATCGGGCTATCCTATGTATGTTTTCACGCGGCGCCTTAAGGACCTCAAGCCTTTATTCCGACAGATGCGAAGGGCGAAGGGGGATCTTGCGGTGAATGTTGTCGAAGCCAAGCGCTTCCTTGACATCTGTCAGGATTTTGCGAGTAGATTCCCGGATGAGGCGTTCTTCCACGACTTGGAGCGAGTGTGCCGAGTCTTATACACGAGGGCTGTGGATATGGAGCACTCCGCGTTGTCGCAACGGGCCAAGCTCTCTTGGCTCAAGGAGAGCGATCAGTGCACGTCTTTCTTCTTCCGACGTGTTGCCATGAGACGTGCACGGAATCGGATTCTTGCCTTGGATTCTGAGAGTGGGGAGCTGATCCATGGTGAGGAGGCTGTTCGTGATGAGTTGGTACGTTTCTATCGTGAGCTGTTGGGAGTTTCGGCGAGGCCTAATCCGGTTACCCAATCGGATCTCGCGCCTTATATCACTCGATCTCTTTCGGGGGATGCGGCTTCTCATATGATCAGACCTATTGAGCCGACTGAGATCAAGGAGGCTCTCTTCTCTATGGGGGACGAGAAGGCTCCGGGACCGGACGGATTTACGGCCGCTTTCTTTAAAGCGGCGTGGAGCATCATTGGGGAGGATCTCATACTCTCGGTTCAGGACTTCTTTTTGACGGGCCGGCTGCTTAAGGGCCTCAACAGCACGTCCATCACGCTCATTCCGAAGGGAGACTCACCGAGGAGAGCGGCCGACTATCATCCTATCTCGTGCTGCAACGTCCTGTTTAAGGTAATCTCTAAGGTTATTGCTAACAGGTTGAAGCCTGTTCTTGGGGAGCTCGTTCATCCGACTCAGACGGCCTTTATTCCGGGACGGAAGATCAGCGATAACATTTTGTTAGCCCAGGAGATCTGTTTGGGGTATAACAGTATGAGCCGCCCCCCTCGGGTGGCGCTCAAGGTGGTGGCTAAGGCTTACGACAAGGTCGAGTGGAGCTTCTTGCTTGCTGCTATGGGAGCAATGGGTTTCCATCCGACATTCGTTGAGTGGATTCGCTGTTGTGTCACTACTACGACCTTTTCCATTAACTTACATGGAACGCAGGCAGGGTACTTCCATGGGAAGAGAGGCCTTCGACAGGGGGACCCGCTGTCCCCGTACCTTTTTACGTTGGTGATGGAGACATTACGGGGGATGGTTACTTATCGCATTGGCCAGGAACCGCGTTTTCTTTATCATTGGCGTTGTGAGGCGTCGAAGCTGGCCATGCTTGCGTTCGCGGACGACCTGTTACTTTTTTGCCATGCTGATGAGGTTTCGATTGGGTTCTTAAGGATGCACTGGATGACTTTGCGGGGGCTTCGAGGTTACAGCCGAGCCTCGCCAAGAGCGAGATGTTTGTGAGCAAGCGTGCTGAGAGCCTTTCGCCGCACTTTCAGACGATTCTTGGCATTCCACAGGGGCAGCTGCCTGTGCGCTACCTGGGGGTTCCTCTGATTCCAGGTAGACTCTCTATTTCTGATTGTGCGCCTTTACTTCAGAAGGTCGATAGGAGGTTGGGATCTTGGCTGAATAAGTCGCTCTCTTACGCCGGGAGAGTGCAACTTATCAAGTCAGTCCTTTCTTCTCTTCATATCTATTGGGCGGGTAGTTTCCTCCTCCCGAAGGGTGTTATTCGGGCTATTGAGACGCGCATGAGGACATTCTTATGGGGTGGCTCGCCTGCGTGAGTTGCTTGGGCTGATGTTTGTCTTCCGATCGCCGAAGAAGGACTTGGGATTCGGTCCATTGAGACTGATAATCGTGCGCTGCTCCTTCGTTATTTATGTGGTGTGGTTTCGCACGCTCCGGACTCGATTTGGGTTGACTGGTTGTACAGCACTAGATTGCATAACAGGTCTATTTGGGAGCTGTCGCTGGGGAATAATGCTTCTTGGAGTTGGAAGAAGTTGCTCAAGCTTCGGAATGTCATCCGCTCCTTCATTTCTTATCAGGTGGGTGATGGGAGTTCCATATGGCTATGGAAGGACCCTTGGCGATGACCTCGCTGCTGGACAGACACCCTAGGGGGCCGATGGTGATGGGTCTGCCCCATGATTCACGCCTCAGTGAGGTCATTACGTCAGATGGTTGGGCTTGGCCAGCCATGACGTCCTCCGAGTTTCTGGAGATTGATCCTCTGCTGCCTCCGGCGGAGCCGTCGCGGCCTGATCGTGTTCGCTGGATTGGGACGCTTGATGGACGTTTCTCTGCGAGGGCGGTTCGTGAGGCCACTCGTCCTCGGCGGGACAGAGTCATTTGGGCTTCTCTCTTCAGGGGCTGCTTTCGCATACCTCGTCATGAATTCATTCTCTGGCTTGCTATTCGAGGACGTCTCTCCGTTCGCAGTTTACCTTGGGTGGCTCAGCGTGCGGGAACGGATGCCTGCCTCCTCTGTGATACCGGGAATCGGGAGACAATTTCCCATCTTTTCTTTTCTTGTCCCTTTTCTTTGAGATGCCGACAGATGCTCAGGGACAGGATTAGGTGGCGGATACCATATATTGACTGGGATAGGAGCTTTCACTGGGCTGCTCTGAAGTGGAGGAGTCAGCACTTATTTCATATTGCTTATCGACATGTCCTTGCGTCGATTGTTTATCACATTTGGCAGGAGCGGAACAGGCGATGGAGGGAGAACATACGTTCTACCCCTGCCCATGTTGTGGCCACGGTCCTCGGCATCCTTGGTGCCCGTCTTGGGACTATTGGAGAGAAGCATGCCCTAGGCTGCTATTCGGCGTCTTTGGAGAGTAGCTTGGTAGTTGGTTTTTTTTTACCATTCGTTTTTGTTCACCAGTAGCCTGTTACTGGCCTGTGTCGAGTTTTACTCGTACCATTCTGTACACTTTCCATTATATATATATATAAAACCGGGACCTGTTCCAAAAAAATATATCGGCCAGGCACTATTACAGCCACACCTTTAGTGGACCCCCCACTCGACGAGGCCAATGTACCAAGCTCTTCAATTGTCCCCACCTCACCGATTCAGAATTACCAGAGATCACTGAAGAACCTACCATAGTCAATGAGGAAGTCTCATCAGATTCACTCAGTCCAAGTGAAGAATCAGAATTACCTCAATCTAATGAACAACCTGAGATAATTGGAAATCTCGGTCCACAAATGGCCAATGCATCTACTTCAGCTCTGCCACATGAGCGAAAGTGGACTAAAGCACATCCGGTTGATCAGATTATTGGTAATCCTTCGAGTGGAGTACGGACACGTCATCAATGCAGTCCTTTTTTTTTTGGGAAGTGTTCACTAAACGAAAGAAACAGGAGTACATGGACAGCGTACATGATAACGCTCACGACGCAACAAGCGGTAACATCTACCGACCAGACAACACAACAAGACCAAAACAGCCCAGACACCAACCAGGTCCCTACAAGACCAAGCCAAATACAGAGACTACCAGCACATGGTAACAAAGGCAAAGGAGGTGTCACACCCCAAAATCAATCTACAGGAGTCTGGCACCAGTTGTAGTGCCAGCAGGGCAGTCGGTTGTTGTGCGAACAAAGTGCCAGAGCACAGCGGAGGAAACTTCCATGCGGAAATTCCTAACGGAGGGGGTGAAGTGCAGCGAGTGCTTCCGCAGGTCTGGTCGGGGAAAGGCTTAGATGCCAACTCCTGTTTCTTTCCGCCAGGGAGCGCAACCAGCAAGTGAGGCCTGCATGCGGCACGGGCGAGCCGGTAGGACACCCCAGATGAAGCAGCAGCCAGGCCAACCTGCAGACAAGCAAAGCGGAGCACAGTACAAGAACGAAAAGAGAAAACAAAACGAAGGGGATGGGGGGAGGGAAGAGGGCAAGATGTGGGGAAAGGGGGAGAAGGGGGGAGGTGGTGTCTCTTATGGGCTCCTTCCAACTCATCCATCAGCCCACCAAACCCTGAACCGAAGCAAGACCAGTCCCAAGCACCCTAGGTAGTCCAGTCCAAACACCAGGTCCGGCGCATGGCGTTCAATTGCAGATTGTACTTGGGCGGAAGAGTCGAGATTCGAATACTAAAGAGGGCCTCCATTTCAGCAACTATCCGTTCCGGTGATCGACGAATCCCATCGTGCCATCTTCTATTGCGCTCCGACCAAAGATGGTAGACAAGTGAAGCAAGGGCATGCCGAGGCCCCATCAATGCAGTCCTTTCAGCTGCTTCTTAAGCCAAAATTAGCCAACCAAGGTAGCAGACGCACTAAAAGACCTGGATTGTGTAATAGCAATGCAAGATGAGATCAACCAATTCGAGCGTCTTCAAGTGTGGACCTTAGTACCCCGTCCGCGTGGGAAAACAATCATCGGGACGAAATGGGTGTTTAAGAACAAAAAGAATGAAGATGGAGAAGTGATTAGGAATAAAGCAAGATTGGTTGCGAAATAACCAACAGGAAGGCATTGACTATGACGAGACATATGCTCCTGTTGCTCGAATCGAAGCCATTCGTCTATTCTTGGCTTACGCGGCCCATAAAGACTTCAAAGTGTACCAAATGGATGTTAAGACCGCATTTCTCAACGGCGTGTTGAAGGAAGAAGTATACGTTGCTCAGCCAGAAGGCTTTGTTGATCAAGAACATTCCGATCACGTCTATCGATTGGACAAAGCTCTCTACGGACTAAAACAAGCTCCACGTTCTTGGTACGATGTCCTGAGCGATTTTCTTGTGAAATCTGGGTTCATCCGAGGGACAATCGATACGACCCTCTTCATAAAATGGCAAGACAAAGACTTGATGGTCGTTCAAGTTTATGTGGACGACATCATCTTCGGATCAACAAATCCACGGCTATGCAAGAGATTTGGAGATGTGATGAAGAGCAAATTCGAAATGAGTCACATGGGAGAGGTGCATTTCTTCTTGGGACTCCAAGTCAGGCAGCTCGAAGATGGCATCTTCATAAGTCAGACCAAATACATCAAGGACATTCTGAAGAAGTTTCATCAAGATCAGAGCAAGCCTCTCAGCACTCCTATGTCCACAAGCTGCAGGCTGGATACCGATCCCAATGGAAAAGCAGTCGACATCACCCTTTATCGCAGCATAATCGGCCCTTTCTCTATCTCACCTCAAGCTGCCCGGATATTATGTTTGCCACTTGCCTCTGTGCCCGTTTCCAAGTCGACCCCAAAGAATCTCACATGCTCGCGGTCAAGCGGATTCTTCGGTACCTAAAGGGCACCTCGACCTTAGGTTTATCGTATCCTAATGGCACAAATTTCAAATTAATTGGCTATACTGACGCTGATTATGCAGGTTCCCGAATGGACAGGAAAAGCACATCCGGTGGCGCTCAATATCTAGGCGAAAAATTAGTCTGGATCATCCAAAAAGCAGAACTGCGTCTCAACATCGACGGCTGAGGCTGAATACGTCGCGGCTGCCAGCTGTTGCTCGCAAATGCTATGGATGCGGACTCAACTTCGCGACTATGGGTACAATTTAAATAATAGTGTCTAAAGTTCTTTAGTAAATTCCACTAGACACAAAGCCACTTTATATTAGTGAGGATTCTAGCCTTTTATTTTTCTTACGGATCTATTCTTGAGCGAGTCACACAATCATTGTTTGTCTTAACTAGTGATTCTTGGCCTCATACTCGCCTTGCGTTAGAACGTTAGGAACATGATTAGGGCACTTAGGTATTCCTCACTCGGCCAAATATGTAATTTTCAATCCTTTAGTCATCCATTTTTTAGCCTTCTCCAAATTCCTTTTCTTCATATTGAAAACCCTTTGAGCACACGAGGAATCGAGCAGGTAAGGTTGCAAGGACAACAGAAGGGCACGCATAGATCCACACGGCTGAACAGCCAACCCACAAATGGATTGCAAACTCGACATGAATGGCGCCACCTGACTAGAAAGGACAAAGGCAAAGCAGCTCTTGTGGAGACCCACACCTCTACCAACTTAGTTAACAATGATCAGGACAGCCGTAGACCCTAAGAGCACCAAAGACGGCACGACAGCCGACTGAGGCTTGCTCGACAAGTACAGCTTCTGGTAGTATATCTACAACTGACCATAATCCTTTTGCGGTGCTCGCTGAGCTTGAATGGGAAAACAACATAACTGAGGGTCCTAGAGCAGCCCTTCTCATGGGTACTTCATGATCCCTACGGCCGTTTGGAGTACTCGTGGTCTGAACAGGATAGACCACAGATGGGCTGTAAAGGAGTTGGTGGAAAAAAACAATCTGAAAATTATGGGTCTTATTGAAACACGGGTTTCTGAGCAGAACGCTTCATCGGTTACTCAGTCGATTAATAATTGGAGTTGGTTTTATGAGTACGATAATGGACCTGCTTCTCGCATTTGGGTTGGATGGGACACTAGCTCCGTGGCGGTGACTATCGAGGCTTATACCACTCAGGCCATCCACTGTAGGATCCTCAGCTTGGATGACAGGCAGGTGTTCGATATCTCGTTTATCTATGGACTCAATGTACGGGCGGATCGCCGAAGTCTATGGGCTGATCTTGTTGCCAGATGAAACTCCCGAGAACAGCTCGAAACTGTGAGTTTGAGCTTGGTGACGAAAGCCAAAAGAAAACAGAGAACTCACAAATCCCGATTCTTTGAAAACTTGAAATGAAGTTTTCTCACCTACACGCTCGCTCTGATACCACTTTTAAATCCAGATTATCCAATAACACTTCAACAGATTAAACCTTCGGTGGATGTGAATAGTATGATGTAGAGGTTTAGTGTTGAATACGTGAGATTTTAGCAAATGGAAACTTACATTAACATGTTGTTAGGGTTTAAGCTTAAATACCTTGGAAAGGTATTTAAGCTCATTGGGCCCCTAACAAGCCCATTACAACCACAACCCAAATAACTAGGAATTGACACATTAAATACATCATAAAGAAATACAAAAGACTAAGAATATATATTTTGGACACTTCTAAAATATTCGTAACAGTATTCCAACAGCTAAGGGAATGTGGGACGAGCTGTATAAGATGATGCAACGAACGGAAGTCGGTATCATGGCTAAGAAGGTAAATATTCTCACAGCTTACGACTCCTTTAGAGCTAAACCCGAGGAGTGCTTACATGATCTCTACCAGAGATATCTCACACTCTTGAATGAGATGAGGAAAATTGAAATCACTAAGACAAACATGGAAACCAATATTCGATTTCTTTCCTCTCTGCCCTCAGAATGGAACATGATATCCACTCCAATCCGACAGAATAAAGATCTTGAGGAGTTGGATATCCACGCCATGTTCGATAATCTCGCCCAGCACGAGGAAGATATTAGCGAGATTCAGAAGTAGCAGAAGGGCAAACTTATCGACGACTTAGTTGCCCTAGTCTCGGATAAGAGAAGCTCAAAACCATGAAAAGAGAAGATCATCAAGCCTCCTACCCCCTCAGAGTCTGAAGACGAAACAGATTCAGACTTGGAGCCTAACATGAAAGCGCTGGGAAAGCAGTTGGCGTTAATTGGGAAAATGATGAGCAAACAATACTTCAAAAGGAAGTCCTCATCATCTGCCAATCGACTTCGAACCTCAAGCACAAAGAACAACGAACGTGCACCTGAGACCTCCAAAGTCAAGAACATCAAAGAACCGACCAAGTGCTTTAACTGCGGAAAACTTGGTCACTATGCCAGAGAAGTACTCTCCCAAAGAAGAGAGACGCTAACTACTACTCCAGGAAGCTTCAACTCACTAAGCAGAAGGAAGCTGGAGTAGCTCTAATAGCAGAACAAGACCAATGGCTCGAGGATACATCTAGCTCAGAGGAAGAGAATCTCGCCCTCATGGCCCGCCTAGACGAGGATTTTGGTGCCGAAACCACCAACCTGGCGGACGAAGACCAAGCATCTGAATCTTCTCAGGAGGTAATTTCTCCTTCCACTATTGACCATGTTAGAATCGTATCAACTAGCATACACTAACATGAAACGTGAGCAAAAAAGCGTAAAGGAAGTAGAGAAGAAATTAACTAAGTCTCAGGAAAGGATAGCTAGTCTCGAAGCGGAAATTAGAAGCTCTAATGACAAAATAGAAGAACTCTCTAAGAGTCCCATTATTAGCGAGGCTAATATTCCCATAGAGAAGCATAGGTCAATAACTAAAGAATTAGAAGACAGGCTAGAAAATAACTACAATTGTTTGGTTAGGAATCTCAATGAGAAAGCTAGCCTTAATTGTAGAATCACTGAAGAGACTATTAAGGTCACCAACCTAGAAGCCCAATTAGATAAATCCAATACTAAGGTTTGTGAACTTACGAAAGAACTTGACGCCTGTAAAGCCGCAAAATTAACGGTGGAAAATAATTTTGCTCTCTTAGCAGAAGAACGTAAGAAGCTATACGCAAAGGTAAAGAACTTAGACGATCTTCTTACGCGAAGGGGACAAACTGAACAAACCATTTTCCTAAATCATCCCAAGCATACAGAATTTTATAATCCATTGAAGGCTTAGGTTTCACTAACCCTAGTGTTTTAAAGAAGAAAGAAGCTTACGATATTAAATACATGGGTTTAGGCATAAACACTCTTATGAACTTTACTAAAGCAGACGATCTAGGTGCTTTAGAGTTGGCTAAGAGAAGAGCCACACATAGGGTCCAAATCCCCTTCGACTAAATGACAGCAACAAATCTAGGGAAATACCCTTGACGCCAGTCTGTGATTTAGTTCAACCTCCTGAGCCTCAACCTGAGATCGAGGAAGCCAAACACATAAATTCTCCCTACAAACCTCCTATTGTGAAAGCAGGTAGAAGAATTACAAGCTGCATTAGACAAAGAAAGAGAGAATTTTGAAGTGGATAAGAAAAAATTCCTAAAAGAGATCGAAAAGCTAAGAGCCTCCTCGATCTTACAAAATACTTCTCACGCATCTCCCTCGAAAACATCGTTCTGAAAAGCGGGAAGAAATAAAAATTCCTTTCAAAAGATCAAAAACGCAAAAATAATACTTTAGAGTCGAAGGCAGAAGTGACTAGTTTGAAAATAAAGAAGGAGCCCGTAGATTTGAATGCTTCTAAGAATATATCTCCTTCTGTACAATAAAGACACTCGTCGAAATAAAAGAGTTGTTTCCTCTCTCAAAATAATTGCTTCTACTTGTTCCTTAAAGCCTACCACATTTAGAAGCACAAATTTCAAAATAGGCTCTACTTCAATAATAACAACTGATCATTCTATGACAAATGCCTCTAGGATGACCCGTAGGAAACAAGGTCCAGCCATAAAGAAAGCATATGGTGCTATTCATGCTTGTTCTCACCTAAGGTATCCCGTTAAGATCGAAACCCCCAAGCACCTTAGGAGACTATCAAATGAAAAGATCTTTTCCACGCTCAAGCCTACTAAAGCATTTGTCCCGTGCTGAAATTAATCTTCCCTATAAGGTTCAACCTAAATGGATTCCTAAATCCCCGCCTAAAAGGACGAAAGCTGTAAAGGTCAAGTCTTCTACAAAGGGCACACCCAAATCAACTTCTTTGAAGATGACTTGGGCTGTTAAAGCTCCTACTAACACTAACTTAGGAATCATATCTGAATCAACATCTAAATCAGCTAATCTGAGAGGACCCATTTATAAGTGGGTACCTAAAGCTCTTTAAATTGTTTTTGCAGTCCATCATGTGTGGTACCTTGACTCTGGTTGCTCCACACACATGACGGGAACACAAGAGCTGCTGAGCAACTATCAAGATCGACCGAATGGCAAGGTCAGATTTGGGAACAACGACTCAGCCCCCATTCTAGGATATGGGGATATCATTCTGGAAAATCTAACGATAAAGGATGTCTCTTACGTCGATGGTCTCCGCCATAACTTGTTCAGCATGGGCCAATTCTGCGACAAAGGATTCCAGGTGGTCTTTGTGCTGACCGGTGCAGAATATTGGACAGTCAGAACAAAGAACTCCTCCAAGGACTTCGGAAATCCAATCTTTACACAATTAATCTGACTTCCGTGCGGACCACGACAGCTATTTGCCTCATCTCCCAGATTACAATTCAGAGGAACAGCTTATGGCATCAACGTGTATCTCATCTAAACATCAAAGCTCTTCAACGACTATCAACGAAAGTTGGTTCACGGTGTACCAACCATTATTCAACAAAAAGAGCATCAATGTTCGGCATGTCAACTAGGAAAAATGAAGCGAGCGTCTCATCACGTCAAGCTAGTTGCCTCTACTTCACGTCCTTTGGAATTGTTACATATGGATTTCTGTGTACCTATGCAGACATGGAGTATTAATGGGTGCAAGTACGTGCTAGTTATCGTTGATGATTACTCTCGCTACACATGGACGAAGTTCCTCCGAACTAAGGATGAGACAGGGGACTTGATCATCAGTTTCGTGAATTCTACTCAAAATTTACTACAACAAACCATCCAAGTCATCAGAACAGATAACGGCACTGAGTTCAAGAACAAGTACCTCGGTGAATTTTATCAAAAACTTGAAACTAATCAGCAATTCTCAGCCGCCAAGACGCCTCAACATAATGGTGCCGTTGAAAGGAAGAACAGAACTCTAGTGGAAGCCGCACGTACAATGTTGCTTCATTCTGACCTCCCACACTTCCTTTGGGCTGAAGCAGTAAATACTGCCTGTTTCACTCAGAACAGGAGGGTGTTTCACAAGCGCGTCGATAAGACTCCGTACGAAATAATAAACAAGCGAGTACCCAATATTTCCTTCTTCAAGGTCTTCAGGTACAAGTGCTTTGTGGCGAACGACAGAGAGCAACGTGCTAAGCTCGACCCTAAAGCATTCGAAGCCACATTCGTCGTGTATTCATCAACTTCAAAGGCGTACCAAGTATACATTAAGTCCAACCGTTCAATCAAACAAAGCTACAATGTCACTTTCCACGAAGTGGCAGAAATGGCTCCTGCACACCTCAGTTCAGGACCCGTGCCAAACTCGATGGCTTCAGGTCACATCAGTCCAGAACACGTACCTAACCACTTGGCTTCTGAATATCACAGTTCAGAACCCGCAGTCACTGGTGTCTTGGCACGAAACCAACAAGAGATGGCAACGACTCAGAATTCAACGTCAGAAGAAGCTCTGAGACTTGCATTGGAGGACTTGGACTCTCTCTTTGAGCGCATATATCGGCCAGGCACTATTACAGCCACACCTTTAGTGGACCCCCCACTCGACGAGGCCAATGTACCAAGCTCTTCAATTGTCCCCACCTCACCCGATTCAGAATTACCAGAGATCACTGAAGAACCTACCATAGTCAATGAGGAAGTCTCATCAGATTCACTCAGTCCAAGTGAAGAATCAGAATTACCTCAATCTAATGAACAACCTGAGATAATTGGAAATCTCGGTCCACAAATGGCCAATGCATCTACTTCAGCTCTGCCACATGAGCGAAAGTGGACTAAAGCACATCCGGTTGATCAGATTATTGGTAATCCTTCGAGTGGAGTACGGACACGTCATCAATGCAGTCCTTTCAGCTGCTTTTTTTTTTTTTTTTTGGGAATTGGTCACTAAAAAAAGAAAAAGTACACGGGATCCGCTCAGAGAGCACAAAACCACCGGTAACAGGCTACCAGCTCACATCCAAGGAAAAATGGAACATGTCCCAAGGGCAGAGCAAACACAGATCTAAAATGCAAACTAAGACGCAACAACTAATCAAGACAACTAAACACTTCAAAGCTGTATCATCCAACGTCAACGTGAGGACCATCAGCATCATTGTCCGTCGTCTCGAGTGTCGCAAGAACCTCAAACATGTTGCAAGCATGAGTCTCGACCACCTTGCTAACGGAGGCTTCGTCATTTCTTGGCCTACTCGAACGCTTATCGTGTACGAGAGTAGGGGAGGTACGATTCTTGCCGTCCCCAACAAGGCCATCCACGTTGGCCGCCTTAGTGACAATGGCCATACCTTTGTCAACCAAGCGACTACCTTCCCGACTAGGTGGAGCCACCGTAGTCGGCCTTGTCGGCCGAGGCGCCTGGATGTGAGCGTGTTGCTTGGCCGAGCTCTTTGGTGGTGGTTTCTGCCGGTTGGTAGGGCAGGTCGCGGTACTATGGGTCCATGAGTCACAAGACGAGCACTTACGAGGCCGCCACTCATATTCAACACTAACGGGCACGATGCCCGAGGAGCCACCATCCTTAGTTGGGATGTGGACATTAAACTGCTCAATCAAGGGGTTGGCCAGACAGATTTCAATGCACACCCTAGCGTACTCAAGGCGTTCCTCACGAGCCGTCACACCGTCCGCAAAAAGAGGTTTTCCAAGCACACTAGCAACGATTCCCAAACCGTCCTGTGTCCAAAATTCCGTTGGGACATTCCGGAGTCTAACCCAAAGCGGAACAGCTGAGCGCGGTTTCTTTTCAAAGGAGAATCCCGTACGCCACTTCTCCAGAAAAAGTGGCTGTCCCTGTAAGAGCCACGGACCGCCTTCCAAGGCCACAGCTGTCGCATCCTCCGTGCTAAAACGGAACATGAAAAAGCCATTGATCGTCGATCTAACCTCGACAAGGTTCTTCCAAATAGACCTGACATAGCGTTCCACATGAGGGAAGTACGGTCGCTTCCCAAGAAAATATCCGACAAGTGTGTGCTCCCACCGAGTGATACCTTGTTGGGCAACTTCCCACGAGGGCCGAGCCGCCGGAATACCATCAATAACAGTAGGCGCCGTGTAGGAAAGAGGGAGTCGAGCCGAGTTAGGTGACCCTCCTCGCCTAGTGAGTAGCCGGTCGCTGTTAGAGCCAAGAACAACATCGGAGAAAGACTGACCGGGTATGGGAGTCGAGGTTGGTCCACCGCCCCGAGTGGGCTGTGGTTCTGTTCCGGTGTGGCGTCAGTCGCCGGCGAAGGGATAGGGGTGGGTGTAGGCCCGGGCGCTATGACGGAGCCATGGCCGACAAATGCATTCTCCGCGCGCGGACCGGGGGAAGACGAGTGAATGGCCCCTGGCCCAGTGGCATTCGCCTCCACCGCTACATCGGTCCCCGTTTTCAACGTCAGCCCTGTGCCCAAAGCCGTCGTCGTCAAGTCCGTTGCATGAGGAGAGGAAACCCTAGGAGGCGCAGTGGATGAGGCCCTTGATGGGCTAGTGTTCATATCCAGCCCATTAGAGGAGGGCCCAGGTGGAGAATGGTTCGCTCCAAAGGAAGAAATCCCACAAGTTGGGCCCGGCCTAGTGAAGTTGGGCCCAGATTGGGCCTTAGCCATGAGAGCCCTAGGCCCAGTAGTAGAGTTTGAAGCCCTAGAGGAGCTGTGGGAGTGAAACGCCGCCTCTCCTAACGACGGCTGTTCGGAGTCGAGCAGGGCGGAGTCGCCGGGCTGAGGACCGTTGGCAAGCGGCGCATCCTCATCGTCATGAACATCCAAGCCCAGGTTAGCGTGAGTTGGCGGCGGTGGGGTGCCCTTCCGCAATGGTTGACGCGCGGCATGGGTAGTGTCACGGAGAGGGGCTGTGTGGGAGGTGAATCTGCGGCGTCGCTGCGGAATCCACAGTGGTCGGGGCAGAGGGGTTGAGACAAACTCATGGTTGAGTGCAACTCCCGTGGTGGGGGGTTTCGGCCGGTTCGAAGGACTCACCGGCGATGTAGGAGAAGCAGGGCCCATGCTAGTGACGCGGCCAAACAGTCCTTCAAACGAAGGAGCATCGAATAGCTTGTCGAACTCAGGGATGGACTGCCGAAGTAAGCCGTAATCCGGCATGGTTCCAATAGCATCGAAATCTGATGTTTCAGCTTCCATGGATGGCGAGTACAGATGTGGAAGACGAAGGGACACGAAAAAGAGAAGTGGGTGGAGACTTAGAAACCTTCCATCGCCGTCTGATCCCGGCGATGGAGGGTGGCGAGATGGTTTCCGGCGAGTGGCAGTAGGCTGGGTGAGAAGCCGGCGGCCGTGATGGTGAAGGATGGTGGTGGTGGAAGGTGGCGGGATGTGAAGGGTTTTAGGGTTGGAGAGAGAATTCGCTAGAGAGAGAAGCTAGAGAGAGAAGCTAGAAATATCCCTTTCAGCTGCTTCTTAAGCCAAAATTAGCCAACCAAGGTAGCAGACGCACTAAAAGACCTGGATTGTGTAATAGCAATGCAAAATGAGATCAACCAATTCGAGCGTCTTCAAGTGTGGACCTTAGTACCCCGTCCGCGTGGGAAAACAATCATCGGGACGAAATGGGTGTTTAAGAACAAAAAGAATGAAGATGGAGAAGTGATTAGGAGTAAAGCAAGATTGGTTGCGAAATAACCAACAGGAAGGCATTGACTATGACAAGACATATGCTCCTGTTGCCCGAATCGAAGCCATTCGTCTATTCTTGGCTTACGCGGCCCATAAAGACTTCAAAGTGTACCAAATGGATGTTAAGACCGCATTTCTCAACGGCGTGTTGAAGGAAGAAGTGATTAGGAGTAAAGCAAGATTGGTTGCGAAATAACCAACAGGAAGGCATTGACTATGACAAGACATATGCTCCTGTTGCCCGAATCGAAGCCATTCGTCTATTCTTGGCTTACGCGGCCCATAAAGACTTCAAAGTGTACCAAATGGATGTTAAGACCGCATTTCTCAACGGCGTGTTGAAGGAAGAAGTATACGTTGCTCAGCCAGAAGGCTTTGTTGATCAAGAACATTCCGATCACGTCTATCGATTGGACAAAGCTCTCTACGGACTAAAACAAGCTCCACGTTCTTGGTACGATGTCCTGAGCGATTTTCTTGTGAAATCTGGGTTCATCCGAGGGACAATCGATACGACCCTCTTCATAAAATGGCAAGACAAAGACTTGATGGTCGTTCAAGTTTATGTGGACGACATCATCTTCGGATCAACAAATCCACGGCTATGCAAGAGATTTGGAGATGTGATGAAGAGCAAATTCGAAATGAGTCACGTGGGAGAGATGCATTTCTTCTTGGGACTCCAAGTCAGGCAGCTCGAAGATGGCATCTTCATAAGTCAGACCAAATACATCGAGGACATTCTGAAAAAGTTTCATCAAGATCAGAGCAAGCCTCTCAGCACTCCTATGTCCACAAGCTGCAGGCTGGATGCCGATCCCAATGGAAAAGCAGTCGACATCACCCTTTATCGCAGCATAATTGGCTCTCTTCTCTATCTCACCTCAAGCCGCCCGGATATTATGTTTGCCACTTGCCTCTGTGCCCGTTTCCAAGCCGACCCCAAAGAATCTCACATGCTCGTGGTCAAGCGGATTCTTCGCTACCTAAAGGGCACCTCGACCTTAGGTTTATGGTATCCTAATGGCACAAATTTCAAATTAATTGGCTATACTGACGCTGATTATGCAGGTTCTCGAATGGACAGGAAAAGCACATCCGGTGGCGCTGAATTTCTAGGCGAAAAATTAGTCTGCTGATCATCCAAAAAGCAGAACTGCGTCTCAACATCGATGGCTGAGGCTGAATACGTCGCGGCTGCCAGCTGTTGCTCGCAAATGCTATGGATGCGGACTCAACTTCGCGACTATGTATAGCAATAGTCAAAGTGCCATTGCGATTACGTGTAATCCCGTTCACCACTCACACACAAAACACATAGATATACGATATTACTTTATAAAAGATCACATAGAAAAAGGCACTATTGACATGTATTTTGTGAACACGGAATATCAACTAGCTGACATTTTCACCAAGGCATTGGATGAAAAAGGATTCCAATTTCTTGTCGGAAAATTAGGCATGTTGAACCTTTCATAATTTGTGCTTTACGTTCTCCTATGTGCTTTCACATATTCTATGCTATGTGCTTTCTATACTTTAATGCTATATCTTGCGTGAAATATTTCGTAATAATAAAAAATATATATATAATACAAAAATACTATACATATAAACATATTATTAGGGGTATGACGATATCTTTATGATGCTCGATCTAAGTCATGTACAAATTTCCCTAACATACGACTGATTAATTGCTTAATTTTTCAGTCTTAAGTCGCATTCTTGTGTCTAAAGTTCTTTAGTAAATTCCACTAGACACAAAGCCACTTTATATTAGTGAGGATTCTAGCCTTTTATTTTTCTTACGGATCTATTCTTGAGCGAGTCACACAATCATTGTTTGTCTTAACTAGTGATTCTTGGCCTCATATTCGCCTTCCGTTAGAACGTTAGGAACATGATTAGGGCACTTAGGATATTCCTCACTCGGCCAAATATGTAATTTTCAATCCTTTAGTCATCCATTTTTTAGCCTTCTCCAAATTCCTTTTCTTCATATTGAAAACCCTTTGAGCACACGAGGAATCGCGCAGGTAAGGTTGCAAGGACAACAGAAGGGCACGTATAGATCCACACGGCTGAACAGCCAACCACCAAATGGATTGCAAACTTGACATGAATGGCGCCACCTGACGAGAAAGGACAAAGGCAAAGCAGCGCTTGTGGAGACCCACACCTCTACCAACTGGGTTAACAATGATCAGGACAGCCGTAGACCCCAAGAGCACCCAAAGACGGCACGACAGCCGACTGAGGCTTGCTCGACAAGTACAGCTTCTGGTAGTATATCTACAACTGACCATAATCCTTTTGCGGTGCTCGCTGAGCTTGAATGGGAAAACAACACAACTGAGGGTCCTAGAGCAGCCCTTCTCACGGGTACTTCATGATCCCTACGGCCGTTTGGAGTACTCGTGGTCTGAACAGGATAGACCACAGATGGGCTGTAAAGGGGTTGGTGGGAAAAAACAATCTGAAAATTATGGGTCTTATTGAAACATGGGTTTCTGAGCAGAACGCTTCATCGGTTACTCAGTCGATTAATAATTGGAGTTGGTTTTATGAGTACGATAATGGACCTGCTTCTCGCATTTGGGTTGGATGGGACACTAGCTCCCTGGCGGTGACTATCGAGGCTTATACCACTCAGGCCATCCACTGTAGAATCCTCAGCTTGGATGACAGCCAAGTGTTCTATATCTCGTTTATCTATGGACTCAATGTACGGGCGGATCGCCGAAGTCTATGGGCTGATCTTGTTGCCAGATGAAACACCCGAGAACAGCTCGAAACTGTGAGTTTGAGCTTGGTGACGAAAGCCAAAAGAAAACAGAGAACTCAAAAATCCCGATTCTTTGAAGCTTGAAATGAAGTTTCCTCACCTACACGCTCGCTCTGATACCACTTTTAAATCCAGATTATCCAATAACACTTCAACAGATTAAACCTTCGGTGGATGTGAATAGTATGATTTAGAGGTTTAGTGTTGAATACGTGAGATTTTAGCAAATGGAAACTTACATTAACATGTTGTTAGGGTTTAAGCTTAAATACCTTGGAAAGGTATTTAAGCTCATTGGGCCCCTAACAAGCCCATTACAACCACAATCCAAATAACTAGGAATTGACACATTAAATACATCATAAAGAAATACAAAAGACTAAGAATATATATTTTGGACACTTCTAAAATATTCGTAACAGTATTCCAACAGCTAAGGGAATGTGGGACGAGCTGTATAAGATGATGCAACGAACGGAAGTCGGTATCATGGCTAAGAAGGTAAATATTCTCACAGCTTACGATTCCTTTAGAGCTAAACCCGAGGAGTGCTTACATGATCTCTACCAGAGATATCTCACACTCTTGAATGAGATGAGGAAAATTGAAATCACTAAGACAAACATGGAAACCAATATTCGATTTCTTTCCTCTCTGCCCTCAGAATGGAACAAGATATCCACTCAAATCCGACAGAATAAAGATCTTGAGGAGTTGGATATCCACGCCATGTTCGACAATCTCGCCCAGCACGAGGAAGATATTAGCGAGATTCAGAAGGAGCAGAAGGGCAAACTTATCGACGACTTAGTTGCCCTAGTCTCGGATAAGAGAAGCTCAAAACCATGAAAAGAGAAGATCATCAAGCCTCCTACCCCCTCAGAGTCTGAAGACGAAACAGATTCAGACTTGGAGCCTAACATGAAAGCGCTGGGAAAACAGTTGGCGTTAATTGGGAAAATGATGAGCAAACAATACGTCAAAAGGAATTCCTCATCATCTGCCAATCGACTTCGAACCTCAAGCACAAAGAACAACGAACGTGCACCTGAGACCTCCAAAGTCAAGAACAAAGAACCGACCAAGTGCTTTAACTGCGGAAAACTTGGTCACTATGCCAGAGAAGTACTCTCCCAAAGAAGAGAGACGCTAACTACTACTCCAGGAATCTTCAACTCACTAAGCAGAAGGAAGCTGGAGTAGCTCTAATAGCAGAACAAGACCAATGGCTCGAGGATACATCTAGCTCAGAGGAAGAGAATCTCGCCCTCATGGCCCGCCTAGACGAGGATTTTGATGCCGAAACCACCAACCAGGCGGACGAAGACCAAGCATCTGAATCTTCTCAGGAGGTAATTTCTCCTTCCACTATTGACCATGTTAGAATCGTATCAACTAGCATACACTAACATGAAACGTGAGCAGAAAAGCGTAAAGGAATTAGTGAAGAAATTAACTAAGTCTCAGGAAAGGATAGCTAGTCTCGAAGCGGAAATTAGAAGCTCTAATGACAAAATAGAAGAACTCTCTAAGAGTCCCATTATTAGCGAGGCTAAGTATATTCCCATAGAGAAGCATAGGTCAATAACTAAAGAATTAGAAGACAGGCTAGAAAATAACTACAATTGTTTGGTTAGGAATCTCAATGAGAAAGCTAGCCTTAATTGTAGAATCACTGAAGAGACTATTAAGGTCACCAACCAAGAAGCCCAATTAGATAAATCCAATACTAAGGTTTGTGAACTTACGAAAGAACTTGACGCCTGTAAAACCGCCAAATTAACGGTGGAAAATAATTTTGCTCTCTTAGCAGAAGAACGTAAGAAGCTATACGCAAAGGTAAAGAACTTAGACGATCTTCTTACGCGAAGGGGACAAACTGAACAAACCATTTTCCTAAATCATCCCAAGCATACAGAATTTTACAATCCCATTGAAGGCTTAGGTTTCACTAACCCTAGTGTTTTAAAGAAGAAAGAAGCTTACGATATTAAATACATGGGTTTAGGCATAAACACTCTTATGAACTTTACTAAAGCATACGATCTAGGTGCTTTAGAGTTAGCTAAGAGAAGAGCCACACATAGGGTCCAAATCCCCTTCGACTATAAAGAATTAAATGACAGCAACAAATCTAGGGAAATACCCTTGACGCCAGTCTGTGATTTAGTTCAACCTCCTGAGTCTCAACCTGAAATCGAGGAAGCCAAACACATAAATTCTCCCTACAAACCTCCTATTGTGAAGCAGGTAGAAGAATTACAAGCTGCATTAGACAAAGAAAGAGAGAATTTTGAAGTGGATAAGAAAAAATTCCTAAAAGAGATCGAAAAACTAAGAGCCTCCTCGATCTTACAAAATACTTCTCACGCATCTCCCTCGAAAACATCGTTCTGAAAAGCGGGAAGAAAGAAAAATTCCTTTCAAAAGATCAAAAACGCAAAAATAATACTTTAAAAAATTCTAACTCTAGTCCTGTTTCGCTTACGTCAACAGGGAGCATAGAGCCAGCTTTAGAGTCGAAGGCGGAAGTGTCTAGTTCAAAAATAAAGAAGGAGCCCGTAGATTTGAATGCTTCTAAGAATATATCTCCTCCTGTACAATAAAAGACACTCGTAGAAATAAAAGAGTTGTTTCCTCTCTCAAAATAATTGCTTCTACTTGTTCCTTAAAGCCTACCACATTTAGAAGCACAAATTTCAAAATAGGCTCTACTTCAATAATAACAACTGATCATTCTAAGACAAATGCCTCTAGGATGACCCGTAGGAAACAAGGTCCAGCCATAAAGAAAGCATATGGTGCTATTCATGCTTGTTCTCACCTAAGGTATCCCGTTAAGATCGAAACCCCCAAGCACCTTAGGAGACTATCAAATGAAAAGATCTTTTCCACGCTCAAGCCTACTAAAGCATTTGTCCGCGCTGAAATTAATCTTCCCTATAAGGTTCAACCTAAATGGATTCCTAAATCCCCGCCTAAAAGGACGAAAGCTGTAAAGGTCAAGTCTTCTACAAAGGGCACACCCAAATCAACTTCTTTGAAGATGACTTGGGCTGTTAAAGCTCCTACTAACACTAACTTAGGAATCATATCTGAATCAACATCTAAATCTGCTAATCTGAGAGGACCCATTTATAAGTGGGTACCTAAAGCTCTTTAAATTGTTTTTGCAGATCCATCATGTGTGGTACCTTGACTCTGGTTGCTCCACACACATGACGGGAACACAAGAGCTGCTGAGCAACTATCAAGATCGATTGAATGGCAAGGTCAGATTTGGGAACAACGACTCAGCCCCCATTCTAGGATTTGGGGATATCATTCTGGAAATCTTACGATAAAGGATGTCTCTTACGTCGAAGGTCTCCGCCATAACTTGTTCAGCATGGGCCAATTCTGCGACAAAGGATTCCAGGTGGTCTTTCTCCTGACCGGTGCAGAATATTGGACAGTCAGAACAAAGAACTCCTCCAATGACTTCGGAAATCCAATCTTTACACAATTAATCTGACTTCCGTGCGGACCACGACAGCTATTTGCCTCATCTCCCAGATTACAATTCAGAGGAACAGCTTATAGCATCAACGTGTATCTCATCTAAACATCAAAACTCTTCAACGACTATCAACGAAAAAGTTGGTTCACGGTCTACCAACCATTATTCAACAAAAAGAGCATCAATGTTCGGCATGTCAACTAGGAAAAATGAAGCGAGCGTCTCATCACGTCAAGCTAGTTGCCTCTACTTCACGTCCTTTCGAATTGTTACATATGGGTTTCTGTGGACCTATGCAGACATGGAGTATTAACGGGTGCAAGTACGTGCTAGTTATCGTTGATGATTACTCTCGATGGACGAAGTTCCTCCGAACTAAGGATGAGACAGGGGACTTGATCATCAGTTTCGTGAATTCTACTCAAAATTTACTACAACAAACCATCCAAGTCATCAGAACAGATAACGGCACTGAGTTCAAGAACAAGTACCTCGGTGAATTTTATCAAAAACTTGAAACTAATCAGCAATTCTCAGCCGCCAAGACGCCTCAACATAACGGTGTCGTTGAAAGGAAGAACAGAACTCTAGTGGAAGCCGCACGTACAATGTTGCTTCATTCTGACCTCCCACACTTCCTTTGGGCTGAAGCAGTAAATACTGCCTGTTTCACTCAAAACAGGAGGGTGTTTCACAAGCGCGTCGATAAGACTTCGTACGAAATAATAAACAAGCGAGTACCCAATATTTCCTTCTTCAAGGTCTTCAGGTACAAGTGCTTTGTGGCGAACGACAGAGAGCAACGTGCTAAGCTCGACCCTAAAGCATTCGAAGCCACATTCGTCGTGTATTCATCAACTTCAAAGGCGTACCAAGTATACATTAAGTCCAATCGTTCAATCAAACAAAGCTACAATGTCACTTTCCACGAAGTGGCAGAAATGGCTCCTGCACACCTCAGTTCAGGACCCGTGCCAAACCCGATGGCTTCAGGTCACATCAGTCCAGAACCCGTACCTAACCACTTGGCTTCTGAATACCACAGTTCAGAACCCGCAGTCACTGGTGTCTTGGCACGAAACCAACAAGAGATGGCAACGACTCAGAATTCAACTCAGAAGAAGCTCTGAGACTTGCATTGGAGGACTTAGACTCTCTCTTTGAGCGCATATATCGGCCAGGCTAGAGTTTCGACAGTTAATGCGGCTTTTGGAGACTAGAGTTTCGACAGTTAATGCGGCTTCCATCTCGGGCCGTATTAACTCTACGTGGACGTGGTTCTTTGATTATGATAGTGGTCCGGGATCACGTATTTGGGTTGGATGGGATCCATCTTGGATTCAGGTCTCTATTGAGGCCTTTACTGCGCAGTCTATCCACTGCAAGGTGTTCTCTATAGCTGCTAATGAGACCACCTTTTTATCCTTCATTTATGGGAGGAATCGTCGGGAGGAGAGGTGCGAGCTTTGGGAGGATATTGTTAGTACGTCTGCTCTACGCCATAACGACCCGTGGATTGTCTTAGGTGACTTTAATGCTATTGTTGATGCTGCGGAAGGAAGGGGAGGAGTTATTACTGATCGTGATACTCGTGATTTACGCGACTGCCTTCTACGAGCTGATTTGATGACTTTACCACATACCGGACAATTTTACACGTGGTATAATCAGCAGCGGGCCGAGGCGGGAATCTGGCAAAGACTTGACCGCGTGCTTGGAAATCCGGTGTGGTTCGCCAAGTACCCCGACTGCTCTTATAGGGCTGACCTTCCCGGGATTTCTGACCATAGCCCGTTGCTTCTCGGTGAAGTCCGGGGTACCCCGAGGTTATCGACTTTTCGTTTCGATAACTTTTTGATCCATGATGCATCCTTTTTAGCGCAGGTTCAGCGGGTTTGGGATGTTGCACGATCGGGCTATCCTATGTATGTTTTCACGCGGCGCCTTAAGGACCTCAAGCCTTTATTCCGACAGATGCGAAGGGCGAAGGGGGATCTTGCGGTGAATGTTGTCGAAGCCAAGCGCTTCCTTGACATCTGTCAGGATTTTGCGAGTAGATTCCCGGATGAGGCGTTCTTCCACGACTTGGAGCGAGTGTGCCGAGTCTTATACACGAGGGCTGTGGATATGGAGCACTCCGCGTTGTCGCAACGGGCCAAGCTCTCTTGGCTCAAGGAGAGCGATCAGTGCACGTCTTTCTTCTTCCGACGTGTTGCCATGAGACGTGCACGGAATCGGATTCTTGCCTTGGATTCTGAGAGTGGGGAGCTGATCCATGGTGAGGAGGCTGTTCGTGATGAGTTGGTACGTTTCTATCGTGAGCTGTTGGGAGTTTCGGCGAGGCCTAATCCGGTTACCCAATCGGATCTCGCGCCTTATATCACTCGATCTCTTTCGGGGGATGCGGCTTCTCATATGATCAGACCTATTGAGCCGACTGAGATCAAGGAGGCTCTCTTCTCTATGGGGGACGAGAAGGCTCCGGGACCGGACGGATTTACGGCCGCTTTCTTTAAAGCGGCGTGGAGCATCATTGGGGAGGATCTCATACTCTCGGTTCAGGACTTCTTTTTGACGGGCCGGCTGCTTAAGGGCCTCAACAGCACGTCCATCACGCTCATTCCGAAGGGAGACTCACCGAGGAGAGCGGCCGACTATCATCCTATCTCGTGCTGCAACGTCCTGTTTAAGGTAATCTCTAAGGTTATTGCTAACAGGTTGAAGCCTGTTCTTGGGAGCTCGTTCATCCGACTCAGACGGCCTTTATTCCGGGACGGAAGATCAGCGATAACATTTTGTTAGCCCAGGAGATCTGTTTGGGGTATAACAGTATGAGCCGCCCCCCTCGGGTGGCGCTCAAGGTGGTGGCTAAGGCTTACGATAAGGTCGAGTGGAGCTTCTTGCTTGCTGCTATGGGAGCAATGGGTTTCCATCCGACATTCGTTGAGTGGATTCGCTGTTGTGTCACTACTACGACCTTTTCCATTAACTTACATGGAACGCAGGCAGGGTACTTCCATGGGAAGAGAGGCCTTCGACAGGGGGACCCGCTGTCCCCGTACCTTTTTACGTTGGTGATGGAGACATTACGGGGGATGGTTACTTATCGCATTGGCCAGGAACCGCGTTTTCTTTATCATTGGCGTTGTGAGGCGTCGAAGCTGGCCATGCTTGCGTTCGCGGACGACCTGTTACTTTTTTGCCATGCTGATGAGGTTTCGATTGGGGTTCTTAAGGATGCACTGGATGACTTTGCGGGGGCTTCGAGGTTACAGCCGAGCCTCGCCAAGAGCGAGATGTTTGTGAGCAAGCGTGCTGAGAGCCTTTCGCCGCACTTTCAGACGATTCTTGGCATTCCACAGGGGCAGCTGCCTGTGCGCTACCTGGGGGTTCCTCTGATTCCAGGTAGACTCTCTATTTCTGATTGTGCGCCTTTACTTCAGAAGGTCGATAGGAGGTTGGGATCTTGGCTGAATAAGTCGCTCTCTTACGCCGGGAGAGTGCAACTTATCAAGTCAGTCCTTTCTTCTCTTCATATCTATTGGGCGGGTAGTTTCCTCCTCCCGAAGGGTGTTATTCGGGCTATTGAGACGCGCATGAGGACATTCTTATGGGGTGGCTCGCCTGCGTGAGTTGCTTGGGCTGATGTTTGTCTTCCGATCGCCGAAGAAGGACTTGGGATTCGGTCCATTGAGACTGATAATCGTGCGCTGCTCCTTCGTTATTTATGTGGTGTGGTTTCGCACGCTCCGGACTCGATTTGGGTTGACTGGTTGTACAGCACTAGATTGCATAACAGGTCTATTTGGGAGCTGTCGCTGGGGAATAATGCTTCTTGGAGTTGGAAGAAGTTGCTCAAGCTTCGGAATGTCATCCGCTCCTTCATTTCTTATCAGGTGGGTGATGGGAGTTCCATATGGCTATGGAAGGACCCTTGGCGATGACCTCGCTGCTGGACAGACACCCTAGGGGGCCGATGGTGATGGGTCTGCCCCATGATTCACGCCTCAGTGAGGTCATTACGTCAGATGGTTGGGCTTGGCCAGCCATGACGTCCTCCGAGTTTCTGGAGATTGATCCTCTGCTGCCTCCGGCGGAGCCGTCGCGGCCTGATCGTGTTCGCTGGATTGGGACGCTTGATGGACGTTTCTCTGCGAGGGCGGTTCGTGAGGCCACTCGTCCTCGGCGGGACAGAGTCATTTGGGCTTCTCTCTTCAGGGGCTGCTTTCGCATACCTCGTCATGAATTCATTCTCTGGCTTGCTATTCGAGGACGTCTCTCCGTTCGCAGTTTACCTTGGGTGGCTCAGCGTGCGGGAACGGATGCCTGCCTCCTCTGTGATACCGGGAATCGGGAGACAATTTCCCATCTTTTCTTTTCTTGTCCCTTTTCTTTGAGATGCCGACAGATGCTCAGGGACAGGATTAGGTGGCGGATACCATATATTGACTGGGATAGGAGCTTTCACTGGGCTGCTCTGAAGTGGAGGAGTCAGCACTTATTTCATATTGCTTATCGACATGTCCTTGCGTCGATTGTTTATCACATTTGGCAGGAGCGGAACAGGCGATGGAGGGAGAACATACGTTCTACCCCTGCCCATGTTGTGGCCACGGTCCTCGGCATCCTTGGTGCCCGTCTTGGGACTATTGGAGAGAAGCATGCCCTAGGCTGCTATTCGGCGTCTTTGGAGAGTAGCTTGGTAGTTGGTTTTTTTTTACCATTCGTTTTTTGTTCACCAGTAGCCTGTTACTGGCCTGTGTCGAGTTTTACTCGTACCATTCTGTACACTTTCCATTATATATATATATAAAACCGGGACCTGTTCCAAAAAAATATATCGGCCAGGCACTATTACAGCCACACCTTTAGTGGACCCCCCACTCGACGAGGCCAATGTACCAAGCTCTTCAATTGTCCCCACCTCACCCGATTCAGAATTACCAGAGATCACTGAAGAACCTACCATAGTCAATGAGGAAGTCTCATCAGATTCACTCAGTCCAAGTGAAGAATCAGAATTACCTCAATCTAATGAACAACCTGAGATAATTGGAAATCTCGGTCCACAAATGGCCAATGCATCTACTTCAGCTCTGCCACATGAGCGAAAGTGGACTAAAGCACATCCGGTTGATCAGATTATTGGTAATCCTTCGAGTGGAGTACGGACACGTCATCAATGCAGTCCTTTTTTTTTTTGGGAAGTGTTCACTAAACGAAAGAAACAGGAGTACATGGACAGCGTACATGATAACGCTCACGACGCAACAAGCGGTAACATCTACCGACCAGACAACACAACAAGACCAAAACAGCCCAGACACCAACCAGGTCCCTACAAGACCAAGCCAAATACAGAGACTACCAGCACATGGTAACAAAGGCAAAGGAGGTGTCACACCCCAAAATCAATCTACAGGAGTCTGGCACCAGTTGTAGTGCCAGCAGGGCAGTCGGTTGTTGTGCGAACAAAGTGCCAGAGCACAGCGGAGGAAACTTCCATGCGGAAATTCCTAACGGAGGGGGTGAAGTGCAGCGAGTGCTTCCGCAGGTCTGGTCGGGGAAAGGCTTAGATGCCAACTCCTGTTTCTTTCCGCCAGGGAGCGCAACCAGCAAGTGAGGCCTGCATGCGGCACGGGCGAGCCGGTAGGACACCCCAGATGAAGCAGCAGCCAGGCCAACCTGCAGACAAGCAAAGCGGAGCACAGTACAAGAACGAAAAGAGAAAACAAAACGAAGGGGATGGGGGGAGGGAAGAGGGCAAGATGTGGGGAAAGGGGGAGAAGGGGGAGGTGGTGTCTCTTATGGGCTCCTTCCAACTCATCCATCAGCCCACCAAACCCTGAACCGAAGCAAGACCAGTCCCAAGCACCCTAGGTAGTCCAGTCCAAACACCAGGTCCGGCGCATGGCGTTCAATTGCAGATTGTACTTGGGCGGAAGAGTCGAGATTCGAATACTAAAGAGGGCCTCCATTTCAGCAACTATCCGTTCCGGTGATCGACGAATCCCATCGTGCCATCTTCTATTGCGCTCCGACCAAAGATGGTAGACAAGTGAAGCAAGGGCATGCCGAGGCCCCATCAATGCAGTCCTTTCAGCTGCTTCTTAAGCCAAAATTAGCCAACCAAGGTAGCAGACGCACTAAAAGACCTGGATTGTGTAATAGCAATGCAAGATGAGATCAACCAATTCGAGCGTCTTCAAGTGTGGACCTTAGTACCCCGTCCGCGTGGGAAAACAATCATCGGGACGAAATGGGTGTTTAAGAACAAAAAGAATGAAGATGGAGAAGTGATTAGGAATAAAGCAAGATTGGTTGCGAAATAACCAACAGGAAGGCATTGACTATGACGAGACATATGCTCCTGTTGCTCGAATCGAAGCCATTCGTCTATTCTTGGCTTACGCGGCCCATAAAGACTTCAAAGTGTACCAAATGGATGTTAAGACCGCATTTCTCAACGGCGTGTTGAAGGAAGAAGTATACGTTGCTCAGCCAGAAGGCTTTGTTGATCAAGAACATTCCGATCACGTCTATCGATTGGACAAAGCTCTCTACGGACTAAAACAAGCTCCACGTTCTTGGTACGATGTCCTGAGCGATTTTCTTGTGAAATCTGGGTTCATCCGAGGGACAATCGATACGACCCTCTTCATAAAATGGCAAGACAAAGACTTGATGGTCGTTCAAGTTTATGTGGACGACATCATCTTCGGATCAACAAATCCACGGCTATGCAAGAGATTTGGAGATGTGATGAAGAGCAAATTCGAAATGAGTCACATGGGAGAGGTGCATTTCTTCTTGGACTCCAAGTCAGGCAGCTCGAAGATGGCATCTTCATAAGTCAGACCAAATACATCAAGGACATTCTGAAGAAGTTTCATCAAGATCAGAGCAAGCCTCTCAGCACTCCTATGTCCACAAGCTGCAGGCTGGATACCGATCCCAATGGAAAAGCAGTCGACATCACCCTTTATCGCAGCATAATCGGCCCTTTCTCTATCTCACCTCAAGCTGCCCGGATATTATGTTTGCCACTTGCCTCTGTGCCCGTTTCCAAGTCGACCCCAAAGAATCTCACATGCTCGCGGTCAAGCGGATTCTTCGGTACCTAAAGGGCACCTCGACCTTAGGTTTATCGTATCCTAATGGCACAAATTTCAAATTAATTGGCTATACTGACGCTGATTATGCAGGTTCCCGAATGGACAGGAAAAGCACATCCGGTGGCGCTCAATATCTAGGCGAAAAATTAGTCTGGATCATTCAAAAAGCAGAACTGCGTCTCAACATCGACGGCTGAGGCTGAATACGTCGCGGCTGCCAGCTGTTGCTCGCAAATGCTATGGATGCGGACTCAACTTCGCGACTATGGGTACAATTTAAATAATATACCCATATATAGCGATAGTCAAAGTGCCATTGCGATTACGTGTAATCCCGTTCACCACTCACACACAAAACACATAGATACGATATTACTTTTTGGGATACGGTTAAAATAAATGGAAAAACAGGAGTACAGAGCAGCGTGCATGATAAGGCTCATGCCGCACGAAGCGGTAATGAACAACCGACCAGACAGCACCAAAAACCAGGTAACCCAGACAACCTACAAGGTCCCAAACTAGACCTAAGCCAAAGTAAAGTACAAAGCAAAAGGCAACGTAGGAGTCAAAACCACAGCAAGCAACTGGTTCCTGGCACCAGATGTAGTACCAGCAGGGCTATCCAGCTAAGTGCCAACAAGCGCGAGACGCAACAAACGGAAGACAATATCACGGTGGATAAGCTTCAGGCGTAAAACGGAAGCATGCAGAGAGCATCCGCAAGGCTGGTCGGAACGGGGCACTTCCTGTTTTCCAAGAAAGCGAACAGGTGATGAAGATGCCAGGGCAGGGTGGTCCACCGCACACCCAAACGTGGGAGGGCACGGCACGGAAAGCAGGCACACAAGCACGCCATCACGTGTTTCGGACTAGCCACAACACCTGTCAAGAGAAAAAACCGAGTTAACATTTGAGTCAAAAAAGAAAGGGAGATACCTACCAGGCGATATGCCACATCCGCCTAAGGGCGCAGACTTGCAGCGCATAGTGTTGGGGTAGCCCGATTAATCGACGCCGGTCCCCGAACAGCGCAACGTGGCTATAGCGGAAGCGCGATTTGTACAGAGCGGCGTAGGGTGGCGAATTTTCGATTTTTAATATCTAAATTCAACCTTACGCCATTCAGCTTCTCCCGAGAGTCTGAGATCCTGCCCTAAGCCTCGGGAGATCGCGGTTAATTCGAATTATCAAAATTCGAATTTATTTCCAATTTATTTAAATTAATAATTTAGATCCAAATTAATCGAATAAAGCGGCAACCAGACGTTTTTCGATTATTTGGAGACCGAAATGATTTTTGATCAATACCAAACTTTCCAGAATAATTCTACACTTCCTAACGTTCGCAACGATAGGTCTTTTGAATTATTCCTACATAGTTTGGTATTTTTCTCAAAATCAAATCTGTGGTTCGAAATTATTAATTCGAGTAAAACGGCAGTCTGCCGTCTTTTAACTATTTGACGACCGAAACGATTTCCGATTGATACCAAATTTTCCAGAATAATTCTACACTTCCCGACGTTTCCAACGAGGCCGACGTTTCCAACGAGGGGTCTTGAGAATTATTCCGATGTCGTTTGGTATTTTTCGTAAATCAAATCGTTAGGGTTCGAGGTATACCTTCGATGAACGAGATTTCTTCTGTCGTCGCCTCGGATGGACGTGGCTACACCTCATTTGGATCCCGGGGCCTCCGGGCTAGATAGTCACGCCGGTATGACCTTGAGCAAACCTCTGAAACTGCTCCCGATGGCTAGCGCAGTTTGATTCGAGCGTTAGGACTCGTCAAACGAATCCGTGGCTTGTTGTACGTGGGTTAAGGAATTCTTTCAACTCTTTTTTTTTTCTCTTGTTATACTTAGGAAAAACAAAGTTCATATATCTCTATAGAAGCTCACGTTGCCTTCTTATTATACATATTTAATTTTATTTTATTTATTTATTTTTTTCTTGTTTTTTAATTGTGACAAACAAGTGTCAAATTAGACACTTGTTAATGACTCACACCATGAGTCATTTATTCTACACATCCCACGTTGGGATGTGTAGAGTTTTCTATTTTTTTTTTATTTATTTTGATAATTTCCTTTTGGCCCTTAAGGTTTCTAAATTCTCAATTTAGTCCCTCAATTTTAAATAATAAAATAATTAAATCCAATCTAATTATTTTAATTATAATTGAGCCCACTTAGTTAATTAATTAAGCACTTAAGACAATCTCAAGTCCTAATTATTTCCGTGACCATCACTGGAATTTAACTAACTCGTCGACACCTCGTATCAACTATGCCACTACCTCAACGAATCTAATTCGTTAGGTTTCAGAGAAAAGCCCGCCGATTTCGTTCAAGTTCATTACCATTTTTAAGCGCGACTCTCTAGGTCCGTCTCAACTGGCATGGGAGGAATCCATGAGTCCCGGTATTCGCCTAGTCTATCCCGCGGTACCGGACAGATCCCAATTGAGAACGAATTTTGATCTAATCAAAATTCGGGCGAACCGACTATAGTGTATACATTTAAATACTTCTTACGCCTTTCACTTGCGTCCCGGTTAGGTGAGAGCCATGCAAATGTCAAACTCACTAACCTAACACTATGTTATAATCAAGACCGAACCGATTATTTAAACTCCGCTCTATATCTAATTCTAATACAAGCAAGTTTTCCAAGCTTCGGCCGAAGGCTTTATAATCGTCGCTCTCCGATTACCTCATAGGACATTAACCTATACGAATATAGGCAGTGAATCCAGATAGCAGTCAAAGCCCGGTAATCACCTCCGTAAAGTCGGTTGCGTTTCGTCGCTGACCCGTGTTTCATTTATGAACACTTGCGAGCCTAGCCAACTAGCGACAAATCGAAATCGCGAAAGCAAATCCGTCAATGAACCTATCGGTCTGAGGCTGCTATAGTCATTCGTTCAATCATTGACAACATCCTAGCCATGTGATTGAGACGAATACGAGCCGAATGTCCAAATACGCAATCTCTCCGATCACCAATATCTCCATCACGACCCACAACCTCTCAGGTAATCGGTGACACTACCGATACTATGTGGTCGTCAATGGATAAGTCATATTCGGATATCTAGTCACCCACCTAGAATCCTTAGACTTACGGACTTTTTATTTAATGTTGAGATTAAGGACCGTCCGGTGTCTCCTCTCTCGTCCCACGAGAATCAGACGTCCAACTCAAACATTTGGGTGTTATTTATTTATCGCACTACCGGATGCCAAGTAGACTTTAAATTCGATAAATAAATAATAATGTCGTTATTATAATGAAAATATATATTCATTAATTTATTTGATGGTATATACAATAAACCTGTCTTACAACCTATACATCATCGTGCGCCCTATACTATTCCTAGTCCCCGTATGGCATTCCGAGGGCATACTCCCTAACAGCCTCCCACTTGCACTCGAATGCCATGCGATGCACCTAATGCCAGTCGCAATGGTATCGTAACCCCATCTTGTCCAGATGCTGTTCCATAACTGCTTGGGACAAGGGCTTCGTGAGCGGGTCCGCCACGTTTTCTGCGGTGGCGATTTTCTGCACGGCGACCATCCCGTTTTCAACGAACTCACGCAATACGTGATATTTTCTCTCAATATGTTTGGACTTGCTATGAGATCGTGGTTCCTTTGCTTGTGTAAGCGGTCTGTCAGCAACTGGTACCACAGTAAGTTCCTCCAAGAACTTTTTCATCCAAACAGCTTCTTTAGCTGCCTCTGAGGCTGCTATGTATTCTGCCTCACATGTGGAATCGGCAGTCGTGCTTTGCTTGGAGCTTCTCCAAGACACTGCCCCACCGTTGAGCACGAATACAAAACCTGAAGTAGATTTTCGGTCATCCACGTCCGACTGGAAGTCCGAATCGGTATAACCAACTACTTCTAGTCCCGCTCCTCCATAAACCAGCGTTAAGTCTTTAGTCCGTCTAAGGTATTTAAAGATATTCTTAACGGCTGTCCAATGTTCTTCCCCTGGGTTTGCCTGAAACCGACTAAATACGCTCACAGCGTAAGCAATGTCCGGGCGTGTACACAACATTGTGTACATCAGACTACCCACTGCAGATGCATAGGGTATTCCACTCATCCGTCGTCTGTCTTCCTCACTTTGAGGTGACATTGACTTCGATAATTGGATCCCATGTCGCATTGGTAAGAACCCTCTCTTAGAGTCATCCATTCTGAATATCTTCAGGATTTTCTCTAAGTAAAGGGCCTGAGATAAGCCGATCGTATGATTCGCTCGATCCCTGAACAAGCGAATACCTAGTATATACGTCGCTTCTCCCAGGTCTTTCATGAAGAATTCGGTTGAAAGCTATGCTTTCACCGATGAGAGCATCCCAATGTCGTTTCCTATCAAAAGGATATCATCCACGTACAATACAAGGAACGACACTATACTCCCACTGCTCTTTCTGTAGACACATGGCTCATCTACGTTTTTTATGAATCCAAAGTTCCAAACTGCTTCATCGAAACGTAGGTTCCAGCTCCGAGATGCCTGTTTCAGTCCGTAAATTGACCAATTCAGTTTGCACACTTTGTGAGCATCTGCATGCGACTCAAAACCTTTTGGCTACTCCATATAGATCTCCTCCTTGAGGAATCCATTAAGGAATGCCGTTTTGACGTCCATCTGCCAAATCTCATAATCATAGTGCGCAGCTATGGCGAGCATTATCCGGATGGACTTGATCATGGCTACAGGTGAGAAAGTCTCCTCATAGTCAACTCCCTCTTTTTGGTTATAGCCCTTGGCAACCAACCTGGCCTTGTACGTCTCAACTTGTCCGTCAGATCCAATCTTCCTCTTGTAAATCCATTTACAACCGATTGGTCTAAAACCACTCGGTAGGTCTACAAGAGTCCAGACTTTGTTGGAGTACATTGAGTCCATCTCAGCTCGCATAGCCTCAATCCATCTCGCTGAGTCAACATCGGATATAGCTTGATCGAAAGTAGCGGGATCTTCTCTTAGAAGTCCCCTAGTCGCAACATAACCTTGTTCGACATGTGACATGCCATACCGCTGTGGTTGGCGAGGCACCCTTTCAGATCGTCGCATGACTGGTTCGCTCGGACCATCCGAATCCTGTGTGGGCGTTTCGGTCGACTGCTCCTCGAGAGTGACCTCACGGCCAATGCCAAAATCTCGAATGAACTCTTCCTCGAGAAAATGTGCATGTAGGCCAACAACGATCCTTTGATCATCGTGAAAATAGAATAGGTACCCCATAGAGTCTTCGGGGTAACCTATGAAACGTCCTTTTACTGACCTAGACTCCAATTTATCGGTTTTCAGCTTTTTCACATAGGCGGGGCAACCCCAAATTCTAATATGTGATAAGCTTGGTAAACGACCAGTCCATATCTCATACGGAATGCCATTAACAGACTTCGAGGGACACCGGTTAATGGTATATGCCGCTGTCAAAAGCGCGTAACCCCACAATGACATCGGTAAATCTGTATAGCTCAACATAGAACGAACCATATCTAATAAAGTTCGATTCTACGTTCGGCCACGCCATTCAACTGTGGCGTGCCGGGCGGAGTCATCTATGATAAAATACCGTTCTCTTTTAAGAACTGGTCAAACTCTACACTCATGTACTCGCCACCTCGATCCGATCGAATGGCTTTAATGAGCTTCGAAGTTTGATTTTCCACCAACGCCTTATACTACTTGAACCTATCAAGAGCATCAGCTTTATACCTCATCAGATACACGAGTCCGTAACGACTGTGAACATCCGTAAAGGTAATAAAATAGTGGAAGTCACCTCGAGCCTTCACATTGAATGGCCCGCAAACGTCTGTGTGAATTAAACCGAGAATTTCCGTGGCTCTATTAAAAGTCCCGGTGAAGGGTGATCGGGTCATTTTACCTTTGAGGCATGACTCACAAGTCGGATAGGGATCTGATCCCAACGGTTTTAAAATCCCGTTTTTCTCTAACTCGTGAATCTTGCGTTCTCCAGTATGCCCTAATCGAAGATGCCACAAGTACCTCGCATTTATTCCCGATTTTCGTTTGTTTGTGATAGTTCACAGATACGTCGTTCTGGGTATTTAAATAGTACAAACCATTAAATAGTGTCGCGCTGCCAACATTTTTATTTCTATACATAATGTGGCATGTATTATTATTAAAAATAAATACATAATCATTCCTGCTCAAAACAGGAACGGAGACGATGTTCTTAAATCCCCTCGGGAGTACAAGACAATCGTACAAACGCAACACATGCCCAGAAGATAATACAAGAGATCTTGATCCGACGTGGCTTGCCGAGCTTCCCACTCTGACCTCGATCTCACGTTCCCCAAGCGCTCTACTTGGTCCCAGACCCTGCGTGGAAACACAAATGTGAGTACTAGCCCCCGAATCCAATATCCAGGAAGTAGAGTATACAGATGAAGAACAAACTGTTTCTAAAATATTAAGTTCCATACCTGACGCAGCCTGCTCACCCTTGAGCTTCGGACAGTCCCGCTTCCAGTGGCCCAGCGCACCGCAATGCAGACACCTATCCGTCGGCTTTACACCGGTTTGCTTCGATTTCCCAGAAGATAGTTTCTTCTTGGAAACCTTCCCTGTCGGCTTGAGCTTGTTGCCCTTCTTCTTTTTGCCTTTCTGGGGCTTCGAAGAAGTGGCGACAAGTGCAGTCTGCTTTGCCCTCTTCATCTGACCTTGCGCCGTTGCTAACTAATTCATCAGATCAGGAAGCAATAGCGTCATGCCGTTCAGATGGTAGTTCACAATGAACGCATTGAAGGACGGAGGCAGAGACTGCAAGATGAGATCATTTTGTAATTCACGATCAAATCGAAAATTGAGAGTCTCCAACCTCTCGATCATGGTGATCATGTTCATAACATGCTCGCCAACATTCTCACCCTCAGACATCCTCGATCGGAAGAGCTGCGATGAAGTCGCATAGCGAGCTGTCCTAGACGTCTCACCGTAAAGCTCTTTCAAATGGCTACGCTGCAGTGCGTTACTCATCGATCCGAGGACATGAGCCTTTACGAGCTTCTCGTCGCACAGTCGCTTGTCATAAGCGGCACGAGCCTGCTCGGATGCCCGCGCCCCTGGGGCTGGCGGTATTTCGGAGTCAAGGATATAAACTAGGTTCTCAATCTCAAGGAAAATCCTCAAGTTGCGAAGCCAGTCTGAATAGTTTGGCCCAGTCAACCTATTCTCCTTGAGCAGTACATTTAAAGCGGTCGACATGATTTCACAAAGAGAGAAATTGCTGCAGAAAATAAAAGGCATATTAAGTCGATTGTATAGGTTATCAAACGCGAACAAGGACTTTTTATTCCGTTTGACTCCCACTATCTTTTCATAAACTCCATTCTCCCTACGGATGTTTTGGAAGTTTCGTTGATAATTTCAATAGTGGAGTTGATGTCCCCGTGGACGGGTGCAAACCTCAACCTCTGTCGTTTTATTGGTTTGCAGCAGCCCAAGAAGTCGTGCTCCGCACGAATCCGACCTTGTCGAATGTCTCAACTATCTTTGTCTCAGTCAGGGACTCCCGCCGGCAAACCCGGAACAAGGCGGTATGACTGTCTAAGTGCGACCTATCAACTTTGCTCAAAACCGCACACTTGAACCGTACATTTTACCATACAGTGTGATCTTGGTGAGCAGCGTAAACGCACTCGAGCAAGCCGAAACGAAAGCAAATGCAAGGCGCCGACATACCCGAAACCAAACCTTGCATTTGGGTTTCGTAACAACTAAACCCGAGCTTGATAGAAGACAGGGCATCCAATCCCTTTACTCACTTAGTATTCTATCGGGAGATATTTGTAACTCATAGCATATTAAACTTAAGCACGAGCACGTAAATGCGTTAAATAAATTCCTAACCCTAGGAAAGCAATTTAAATGGACAAATATGCGGGCTATTTCTAGACTGGTCCTATTACATGGGTCGTAAAACGACCGGGGTCTTTGATCTTCCAACATCGAGTCATCGTTACGATGGTTGTTGAATCCTCCAATCTCGCCTTGCGTCGGACGGCCGTCATTTTATCTAACCTATCTAATAAAGCAATAAAATACAACACGGGGGGAATTATTTCCCAAACAACCCGTAATCCATGTACATACCGGGGGGCGGCAAACGACCCTTAAACAAATAACCCGGTTGAACCTAAGCCCGCGTAAATGTCCCACATAAACATGCAACACAGAATTTTGACGTCGGGTGCCCAACCGACGTCACGAGCGACGATAGTCTCCAAACTACATCGACCGTTCGTTCGCCACATCGACTTTCGAGGCCTTCGGTCGAAACATTCATGAGCCTTGTCTCTGATACCACTGTTGGGGTGGGCCCGATTAATCGACGCCGGCCTCCGAACAGCGCAACGTGGCTATAGCGGAAGCGCGATTTGTACCGAGCGGCGTAGGGTGGCGAATTTTCGATTTTTAATATCTAATTCAACCTTACGCCATTCAGCTTCTCCCGAGAGTCTGAGATGCTGCCCTAAGCCTCGGGAGATCGTGGCTAATTCGAATTATCAAAATTCGAATTTATTTCCAATTTATTTAAATTAATAATTTAGATCCAAATTAATCGAATAAAGCGGCAACCAGACGATTTTCGATTATTTGGAGACCGAAATGATTTTTGATCAATACCAAACTTTCCAGAATAATTCTACACTTCCTAACGTTCGCAACGACAGGTCTTTTGAATTATTCCGACATCGTTTGGTATTTTTCTCAAAATCAAATCTGTGGTTCGAAATTATTAATTCGAGTAAAACGGCAGTCTACTGTCTTTTAACTATTTGACGGCCGAAACGATTTCCGATCGATACCAAATTTTCCAGAATAATTCTACACTTCCCGACGTTTCCAACGAGGGGTCTTGAGAATTATTCCAATGTCGTTTTGTATTTTTCGTAAATCAAATCGTTAGGGTTCGAGGTATACCTTCGATGAACGAGATTTCTTCTGTCGTCGCCTCGGATGGACGTGGCTACACCTCGTTTGGATCCCGGGGCCTCCGGGCTAGATAGTCACGCCGGTATGACCTTGAGCGAACCTCTGAAACTGCTCCCGATGGCTAGCGCAGTTTGATTCGAGCGTTAGGACTCGTCAAACGAATCCGTGGCTTGTTGTACGTGGGTTAAGGAATTCTTTCAACTCTTTTTTTTTCTCTTGTTATACTTAGGAAAAACAAAGTTCATATATCTCTATAGAAGCTCACGTTGCCTTCTTATTATACATATTTAATTTTATTTTATTTATTTATTTTTTTTTCTTTTAGTTTTTTAATTGTGACAAACAAGTGTCAAATTAGACACTTGTTAATGACTCACACCATGAGTCATTTATTCTACACATCCCACGTTGGGATGTGTAGAGTTTTCTATTTTTTTTTATTTATTTTGATAATTTCCTTTTGGCCCTTAAGGTTTCTAAATTCTCAATTTAGTCCCTCAATTTTAAATAATAAAATAATTAAATCCAATTTAATTATTTTAATTATAATTGAGCCCACTTAGTTAATTAATTAAGCACTTAAGACAATCTCAAGTCCTAATTATTTCCGTGACCATCACTGGAATTTAACTAACTCGTCGACACCTCGTATCAACTATGCCACTACCTCAACGAATCTAATTCGTTAGGTTTCAGAGAAAAGCCAGCCGATTTCGTTCAAGTTCATTACCATTTTTAAGCGCGACTCTCTAGGTCCGTCTCAACTGGCATGGGAGGAATCCACGAGTCCCGGTATTCGCCTAGCCTATCCCGCGGTACCGGACAGATCCCAGTTGAGAACGAATTTTGATCTAATCGAAATTCGGGCGAACCGACTATAGTGTATACATTTAAATAAATACTTCTTACGCCTTTCACTTGCGTCCCGGTTAGGTGAGAGCCATGCAAATGTCAAACTCACTAACCTAACACTATGTTATAATCAAGACCGAACCGATTATTTAAACTCCGCTCTATATCTAATACAAGCAAGTTTTCCAAGCTTCGGCCGAAGGCTTTATAATCGTCGCTCTCCGATTACCTCATAGGACATTAACCTATACGAATATAGGCAGTGAATCCCGATAGCAGTCAAAGCCCGGTAATCACCTCCGTAAAGTCGGTTGCGTTTCGTCGCTGACCCGTGTTTCATTTATGAACACTTGCGAGCCTAGCCAACTAGCGACAAACCGAAATCGCGAAAGCAAATCCGTCAATGAACCTATCGGTCTGAGGCTGCTATAGTCATTCGTTCAATCATTGACAACATCCTAGCCATGTGATTGAGACGAATACGAGCCGAATGTCCAAATACGCAATCTCTCCGATCACCAATATCTCCATCACGACCCACAACCTCTCAGGTAATCGGTGACACTACCGATACTATGTGGTCGTCAATGGATAAGTCATATTCGGATATCTAGTCACCCACCTAGAATCCTTAGACTTACGGACTTTTTATTTAATGTTGAGATTAAGGACCGTCCGGTATCTCCTCTCTCGTCCCACGAGAATCAGACGTCCAACTCAAACATTTGGGTGTTATTTATTTATCGCACTACCGGATGCCAAGTAGACTTTAAATTCGATAAATAAATAATAATGCCATTATTATAATGAAAATATATATTCATTAATTTATTTGACGGTATATACAATAAACCTGTCTTACAACCTATACATCATCGTGCGCCCTATACTATTCCTAGTCCCCGTATGGCATTCCGAGGGCGTACTCCCTAACACGTAGCTAGGGGGAGAGTGGAATGTTTTAAAGCAAATGATGTTCAATTCGACAAAAATAAGAACATGTTCCTACTGTTTTCGCACGAACAGTGAAATCACAGAATCGAGAATTCAGCTTAAATCATGATTCTGATTGCTACCGATCTATTCCTGATTGATTTAAGCTACTTATGCGAGCACAGAAACATCAAATTCAACTCAGATAAGCACAGAATTAAGGAAATCAGATCGAATTTTATTTTTCGCGCCAAAACTGTTCTTCGCACGGAACAGTTTCAGAATTAAAATTCTATCGAAATCTAACAATTATGATTCAAAACAGAATGAATCTGCTCTGATACCAATTGTTAGGTCCTGAATTATCAACTCTAAGATCTTAGACTTCAATCCTTTGTTAATCGATTAGAATTGTATAGAAATCAAAGTTCGATCGAGAAACTTGTTTCAAACCTCAAGAGAGAATTCGCTTAGTGAGATGAAGATTTCTGACTTTCTCTCTCTAGAAATTGGATTGCAGCCCTTCGGATCAAATTCTAAAATCTTCTCTATTAAGTATAATATTTGTACATCTATTTATACCAAACATACTTGGTATAAATAACAAGTAAGTCCTAATCTAAGGACAAAATACAAGAAACGCCCCTAATCTATGAAGACAGCTAATAAATCAAAGCACAATTAGAAATGTTCTACACCGTAATATTTGAGATTATAAGGTGGACCCATCGACTTAGAGGGGCGTTGACTGGGATCAGTCGACGGTGGATGATAGGGGTAAAGGTGTGGTCGAGGCGACCCAGGAGGGGCGGCAGAAGAATCCTTCCAAGTGGCTGCAGTCGCCGTTCACTGAGCCTCCGTCGACCGGTCAGATGAATGTGAGGCCCTCGGCCGTAGACGTCCATATTTCTAAGAAGATCCTGTTGTGGGGGGCCGTCGAGAGCGATATACAGGCCTTGGCTGACGACGAGTACAAGGAGTGCTTGGTCGAGAGGCATAGACGACAATGGTTTGAGGATCTATACACGCCAACGAGGTGGCTCGATGACATGGTATGCGACTTGAACTATTAATTTTGCAATGAACTATAATTATAAAGCCATTGTTGTTTTGGTTTTTCAGCATATGAATGAAGCCATGAGAGGGTTCCTGGACATGCAGAAGTCGCATACATTTGCATCGAAGAATGTTGCGTACATGTCTTACGCATTCAAGACATGTATCGAAGTCGACGGCTTCGAAAAAGGAGAAGTCGTAAATGGGATGCTTTCGTATTGGGCCCACTAAGCGAGAGGACTTTAGGATGAATGGCCGTCGATCTCATGGATGAACGCAGATTGCATCGTCTTCCCCGTGCAAACGATAGCACATTGGGTGCTATGCGTCGCTGATTGGAGGCAGAAGACGATGACGATATGCGACTCCGACGAGTGTTGCGACAAGGACATGCGTAATCTTAACAAAGCATTGTAGCCTCTTCAATTAATAATCCCAGCGATATTGGTCTTCATGGAATGCATGAAGACTCGATTTAAGAAATGGACAGTTAAGCGCCATCCGAATTTCGCCAAGCAGCAAGGAAGGTAAGTTTCTGTCCTTATTTATTCATTAAAGTTTTTTACGACAATTTATGTATAAGTGTGTAAAATTTCAGGGGAGAATGCGGCGTTCATGTGTTGCGAGCGGCAATGAGCCTCATGTTTCGAGGTGACGACGTCTCCAATCTCACACAGCAGCAAATTGTAGATTTTAGGAAATTTCTTGCAGTTTGTATTTTCCGTAAAGATTTTTATTACTGGTTTGGTCCAAGATGAATGTAATTTTAATTTTTATTCCGTAAATCTTTTAGGAAAATTTTTTATGATTAAATCGGCCAGCAATGTTGTAATTAATTTTTTTTCGTTATGATTGAATTATTTACTTATGATTATCGAAACTACATCATGAGATTTGACATTACTGTAACTTTTTCTGTCAATATGAAAGAAAAAAGTAACAGACAACAATAATCTGACAATAATTGACCAATGATTGTTGACTAGTCAATATAATTTCCGCACGGGTCCGGTTTGCTGATCATGGGACCATACTTTACGCGCACGGGTCCAATTATGCTCACGGGTCCCGCACTCATGAGCACGGGTCCCGTGCGTAAGTTCACGGGTCCCGCGCATCAGCTTGCGCGGGTCCACTACTCATGAGCCCCGGACCACAGCGCTCATGTGCGGGGTCCCTGCGATAATTTTCGCGATTTTACAGCGGATTAAATAATTTCGAAGTTTGATTCAGCCTCCATACGGATATAATACGTCATATAATATCATTAATTGCAAAAGTATGGTCTTTTGCAACTATAAGATACGATTTTTCGATTGTTACATCCTGACCAACTCACCAACATAAGGCGAGATTGGTATGTAAGTTTGCTAAATTATTGTGACATCCAACTCATTCAACAACGTCACATTCAAAACAATAATCAAATAGTGTAAATTTTTTTTGTATACATAAAATCCTTAAGAGTAATTTTTTTTGGTCAAGATTAATTTTTTTTCGACAAATTTTTCATCATGATTAATTTTTATTTAAGTTTTAATATGTACAAAATTTTATATATGTATTATAATTACTACTTCGATTTTTAGAACCCGTGACTGACTGTCATTTTCACAAATCGAAAAGCACATCAGATTTGACAAGGCATTATGACACCTGAAACCAAAGCTGACATGTTTCAGACAAATAGTGACCAACCAATAATTGAAAAGTAATTGTAAAAGGAACACTAATGTGCGGGACCAAACTTATGCCCTAGGGACCAAGCAATATGCGCACGGGTCCCCGCACATAAGCATGGGACCCGTGCGTTATACGCACGGGACCTTCGCACATAAGCACGGGTCCCGCGCACATGAGCATGGGTCCCGTGCATGAAAGCACGGGACTTTCGCGCATAAGCGCGGGTCCACTGCCTGTTGTTCTTATGTAAATTAGATTTCAAACCCTTACCCGTTTAAAACACTATTTTTAAAACCCTAACTTCCGGTTCATAACTCTTACATTATAAAATCATAATTACGTTAATCTAAATAAATAACATTACATAACACTGATAATTACATCTATTACATTAGAAAATCCTAAATATAGAGGTTTTACCTCCAACTAAATTCGCCAACAGAAGGCAATCGATTTTTCTGTGGTCTCCCACGTTGCCTCTCGCGAGGAGGTGGCAGCATTTCAACACTTCTTTCAATGTGTTCGGACACCGACCATATAGTACCGTCGTAAGCTAACTTCCACATTTCCAAGCTGTAATAAGGGTCAACTAGTGAACCCACATCGATGTTAGCATAACCACAAGCAGCAATCGCGTGTGGGCAAGGAATTCGGTCGATGTCTAACGTCTTATAGCTGCATGTACGCATGTGTAGATCGACGACCTCGTTCACGTTGTGGCCGTAGACGTTATATGTTAGACACCCAACTTCCGACACATGAAATCTTTGCGATCCAACGAAATTCTCGCGGAGGATCTACTCAACCTTCGGCGTAAACGACGTCGAATTCGCAGCAATAGAAGCTTCGCATGTTCTTCAATGCTTACTGAACCAAGCTGATGTTAATCGGTGAATCGAACCCAACAATCCTATAATTGGAAGTTCTTTATCTGCGCGTAGAGCCGCATTTATCGACTCCGATCCATTAGTCGTCATGATGTTGTATCTCGATTTGGGACAATATGCCCTCGTCCACCGTTCCATTGCAATCTCGTCAAGATATCGACCCGCCGACTGAAATGTTTCACGCAGAGGTTTGTATTGTGCATCGCACTCGGCCTTGGTGTACGCGCATTCGCTACCCGTCAGAAAATGGGGCACACACCCTTGTCCCGCATTTTCATCTTCAGATTTTACTGAATGTGCCACGCGCAGAAACCGTGAAATGAATTCGAAAACACAGCAGGGACGGCATTCTTTGTACCGTGGTTTCGGTCAGAAATAATGACGAGTTCATTACTGTCCGGTACGAAATGACTCAATCTAGTGAGAAACCACGTCCAAGATTCGGTTCCCTCCGAGACAGCAAGACCCCATGCGAGCGGGTATTGATGGTAATCACTATCTTGCGCCGTAGCAATGAGCAAAACTCCTTTATACTTTCCCTTCAAAAAAGTTGCATCGATAGATACGACTTTCCTCATGTATGCAAATCCCCTAACGCATGCGCCTTATGCTAAGAACATATATTTGAACCTCCTTTTTTCGTCCATCTCCCAATCCATGATGCTGTCAACGTTTGCTTGCCTCAATGCATCCAAGTAGGTCGGAAGTAAACCGTAACAATCGTCCCTGTTACCGACTAATTCGTCCGACGCTAGTTGCTTACCTTTCCAAGCCTTGTAGTACGAGACATCTACTCCCCTGTTCTGCATCATCGACATGATTGACATGGGTGGCGGAATGTCTTTAGGACCGGTGAAATGTTCCAATAAGAACTTGTGATATAACTGACGAACTTCCTTGCCGATGTCTACGGCGACGATGAGAAACCCCGCATGTGCGTTTGCCGCAGTACGTTCGGATTGAGAAAAAGGGGAGTCCTTGTCCTGTGCAGCTCGTACTCGCCATGTGCATTCTTCGGTTGCGCATTTCGCTACGTACATGGTTTTATTTGACCGGACCAATTTGAACTCGAAACACGCATCAAGGGCGACTTTAGTGATCACGTCCTTGACTTCCTTCTTGTCTCGAAATTCCTGACCAACAAACAGGCTTGAACCATCCCCAAATCCATACGTGCCGTCGTCCGCATGTGGAGAGTTATGCTCCGCCATTGTGACATCGTCATTATCACTTTTCGAAGCATAATGTTCCTCGGGTTGTTCGAACGCATCATCTTCATTCTCATTTTGATTCTTGCACGGTCCGGTTTGATCTTCTTCAAAACCCTCGTATTCAGAAAGATGGTAAGAGTGGTAGTTAGATGTGTCGCCCATGTAACCCTCCACGGGATGAATTTCCTCATTTCCGTCGCACTGTTCTATTAGACCGACGTTGAAATTCGATTCATCATTAAGATGAGCTTGTGGTGGTGTGGCACTGACAAAGGACGCAACCTCAACATAGAGCACGGGTCTAGACTGTGGACCACCAAAACCAAGGGATGCACGTATACCGTAGTCATTCTCGATGTAGATGGGTCGTGGGAAATCGTAAACTACGCTAGGCATGTAGCTTAACGTGAGTTTAGAATTGTCGCTGCGTAGCGACAAAACCTTCACAATCTCATTCTTCACGACATCTAACGTGCATGTTTCCTCGTCGACCAAGATTGATTGCCATCTATGAGTAGGAAGAGGACACCACTTCGAGGTATTGTCCTCGCCAATTATCCACTGACCCTCGACTTGGAACACAATGTTAGTGATCGTCATGATTACCCCCTGCAATAGAAGTAAAATTTATTAGAACCATAGCCCTACTTGCAAAAACCAATACAACTTGTGAAATCCTAGTTTGCGAAAACAATAGTTTGCAAAAACCCTAGTTGTCGAAAATGTTATTTCGGATGCTGTGTTTGCTAACGTGATTTCTAGGCATAATTAAAGCCCTAACAACTTCCAAACCCCTAACTGCTTTCGAAAACTCTAACAGCTATCAAAACCCTAACATACATAGCGCGGGACCTCTGCAATCAGCTAGGGACCCACGCATTGATGCTCGGGACCCACACATATAGCTCTCATGTGCGCGGGAGCAAGCCTAATGCACGGGACCCAAGCTCTAGAGTGCGAGACCCATGACCTAGTGCGCGGGACCCATGCCCTAGTGCGGCCCATCCACTGATGCGTGGGACCCCAGCACCAGCGCCTGGGGCGCTTGAACTGATGCCCGGGTCCCGTGCTCTAGCGCGCGCGGACCCGTGCTCCAGTGCGCGCGCCCCCTGCACTGATGCGCGGCACCCCGGCACCAGCGTTCGGGGACCCTGAACTGATGCCCCGGTCCCGTGCTCTAGCGCGTGCGGACCCGTGCTCCAGTGCGTGCGCCCCTTGCACCAGTGCCTGGGGCCCTTGAACTGATGCCCGGGTCCTGCGCTCTAGCGCGCACGGACCCATGCTCCAGTGCGCGCGGCCCCTGTACCGGCGTGCAGGGACCGTGTAAACATGCGCGGGCCCCAGATCTAAATCATGGGGCCCTTGTGGATATATGTTCGGGTTCCATGAAGAATGACCACGAGTTTCGTCTTTCCGACTGGAAATTCAAAACTCTCGTGGCCAAACTTCATCTCTGAGACACAATCACGTAATTTCGAGGGTTAAAATTCGAAATTCGAAACGAAAAAACTTACTGTTTAGAGCTGGGTATTTCCTTCCAGACTTGTTTCGCAGACTTCGAGTTCGACTTAGTGACGGAAATGAGGCTATGTTTTTCTTTAGAAAATGAAGAAAAAAGGATGGATCGATCTGGGTTGGTATAGTAATTATTACGTGCTGCTGTGCATTTAAATGGAGTTTCGTTTCTTTTATATATATACAGATTGTGTATGTATATTTATTTTTCTTTTTCTTTTATTTTTAGTTAATTAACTAGGGTTTAAAGAAGATGGTTAATGGTTAATTAAAATGAACGCCATTGACCAAAAAAACGTCAACGAGGCTATTTTTTTAACATTGACTGAGTCAAGGGTCATTTTTTTAAAAGACCCATTTCAGATGGATCACTATCCTACATACAATCACATCTACGAAAAGGCCCTGTACCTCAACGTTCACGACACCAATTACCAACTCGACCTGACCACCTTTAGTTGTCCAGACGATATCATAGTGTCTATACTACAAGGCCATCCCCTGTGGCATGCTCTCACGGTGACAGCCTCTGTGCCGATGGTCTACCTCCAGCAGTTTTGGGGATGATTAAGAGCCTCGTCATGGACGGAGCGTACCACTTTACAACTGTTGTAGGGACGAGGCACGTCTGCATGAGCAAGAATGAGTTCAGACTTCTTCTCGACCTCCCTCTCAGCCAAAATTATGACCCCCTTCCAACTGATGCGGAGCTGGTGCAGGACTTCCTTCAGATGGGATACCGTCCGCCGCTCACCAACTCGCAAATATGCAGAGCAACGGGATTCCTCATCCGTGGAAGACATTGTTTGGAATCATCAACAAATGTCTATCCCCGAAGCACGCCGGCTTCGACAAAGGCAACAGGAACATTCTGAGGATTTTCCATGGAATTGCCTTCTCGCAAAATTATGATTTCGCTCAACTGATCCGGAACGATCTAGCCGAGCAGATCAGACAGAGGGAAAATAAATGCTTGAAGAATATGCCGTACGCCCGGTGGTTCTCCGTTATCATTAGACAACAAATGGAGCTGTACGAGCAGAACGTACCTCGTCTGCCTCCTGGAGGAAATTATCAACCACCAAGTCTCAAATATTTTCACAACCCGAAGCTAACGGACTTGGACCAGCCATCAATGGCTATACCGTTCGAGTTGCTACGTCTCGCCGATCCCACGGGAGACATTTATAGAGCATACTTCCGGGAGAATCATCTGACGGAACAGATGATTAGAGGGGCCCCCGACAGACTTCGCAGTTAGCCCTCAACAACAGCAACACTCTAGCACTGAGGACACTTTAATCGATGATGTGGCCCAGGAGCTAGAGCAGGAGCCTCCAACTCAGGATGTGCAATCCCTGATGACGATGCCACGTTGATTGATGTTATGGCAGAAGAGTTGGAATAAGAGGCCCCTATGGAAACACTCCAAGTGGAAGTGCCCGTCCATGTAGGCGTACTCGAAGAGTCCATTGAGGAGGTTCTTCAACAAGTAGCACAGCCCGAGGCAGAAATAGGGCAAAGCTCACTTCCACTGGTGACGAAACGGGCTCGTGAGGACGTTGAACGTGAACCATCCCCTCACACAGCCACCTCATCCGACACGGAGTCCGACGAGGAGATCCAACTAATGAGACGAACTCCCAGAAGATTAAGTATTCAACTGGAGTCTCTCTTTCCCACCGTCACCACCGCATCAGATACCGCTCAGATCATCTCTTCAAGTGCTGCGGCCACTTCTACGCTCAATCTTGAGCCACAACACAACCTACCGGTGTCTGTTTTGCAGGTTCAATCAGAACCTGCCGAAACACCCATAGAGGAGAATCTTCAAGGTTCGACTCAAGGATTGGGTGGAAGTCTCCAACAGTCACAACCTCAAGTAACTACGAGCCAACTTGAGGAGCCGGTGTCTGCTCAAGGGTTGCTAACAGGCAACATCAGTCGACCTGGCCCATCTTCGACGGAGGCGTCCGTCTAGTTCATCACTGAAGCTCAATTCCAGTCCGCGCTCTCTGCAGCCATCAAATCTCTAGAGGACAAAATGATGGAGAGAGTGCTAGCTGCCATCGAGACGTCCCAGCGTGACACTGGGAAAGCACCCCTCTCAGAGGGCCTTTCAGCACGAAACCCACTCAGCCCCACAACCCACACCCATTGACCCACTAGCCGACTCTTCAATCCTTATCAACCCATACACCATTCCCATCACCCAGCTCCACGACATCCTTCTAGCCCGCCTTATTGACCTTCCCACCCGAACGCCTCAGGAAAAATCTCTATACAGGCATCTCGGGATCACCCCGAGACCCCTACTCAGTCTTGCCAAGGTCAAAGCTCCCGCACACGACGTCGACATGACGATCCAGACGATCAGGATCGTCGTGAGGGAGAGAAAAGGCCTAGGACATCAACGAGTGGCCAAGGTGAAGGCCAAGGACAAGGCTCAGGCACAGTTCAGACAGGTGCTGAAGCAGGCCAAACCCAAACCACCACCCAAACCGCCCAAACAACCCAAACCACGCACCGCACCACCACTCTAAACCAAATTGACCCACCATCCTTTCCTTAAGGATGCCTCTGCCCACACCTACGACACTCACAAGCCCCTTGCTTCTGGAACAGGAAGCAAGTGCCGCCATGCTCGTGGCCCTGGCTCAAACCCAAGCTACTCCCTCAGTTGCTCAAGACCAACCGGGACCGTCAGGACATGGTGTCAACCCACACGAGTTCCTCGAAAGTATATCTTTGAAGGACAGTGGATGACCCATTCCATGCCCGATGAGCATCAGAGACAACGGCTTAAGGACGTTCGACACTTCCTACAACAAGCTTCGGTGGACCTCGTACTGATAGAAGACGAAGAGCTTCAGGAAGGTGAAAATCACGAACAAGATCCCACGGGGCTTCCAGAATTGATCGCACAACAAGCGAATTCTCTAACGAGACAAATGCCAGGATTCGTTCGGATCGACACGCCGTGGGAGAATATTAGAATTGAGATTCCCTTCGTTGAAGAAGTTCGTGAGCATATTTGGAGGTCACCAGATAAAGTCAAGAAGCCGAACGAGTTCGAGCTTAGAGGGACTCTCACAGGGAACAGCAGAAGAGAATGACGTATCTCTGGTTGCTGACCCACCTCGGACCGGATGTGAGATTGGGGATGACTAAAAGCCAAGCCAAGAGTCATTACAAGAGTCTCTCCCCAATCTGTCAGCTACTCAGTATCTACTGTGCTAAAGGAGGACTTCCAACGCCGTACTATGTCATCGAGCGAGTAGACAGAACTCAAGAAGATCTAAGCGAGAGTGACCTACCGTATCTCCCCGCCGAGGAGGTGTACAACCTCTACAAGCTGTGTGTAGAGAAGTACAAAGGTCCTCAATGCTTCATCAAGAAAGAAAAACTCGAAGGACTCTACCGGTTCACGATGCGACAAGTCAAGTACTTCACCGCACACGACCTTCAGATGGCTCAGGAGAGCAACATGAAGAAGGTCAACATGACCGCTCCGCTCAACAAAGGACCTGAGATCGAAGGACTTCTCAACAATCACGTGCACATTAGCTCAGTCTTAGGCATTTCCTACCACAATCCAATCGCGAAGAAGACTAGGATGATGCTGAAGACTGAGATACACAAATTCTGTGATGGGACGCTCAAGGTCATCAGGAGAAATATAGAGCAAAGGTTGGAATAAATCAACCGAGAGATGATGCTGAAGATCCACCGGTTCGTGAGGGAACAGTCGCTCCTAATGGAATTACTTGAAGATATCGAGGAGCGACTGGAGCTGAAGAATACGCTCAGGAATTATGAGCATGCGCTGGGCTTGCGCAGGTCGTACTACGCCCGACAAGGACAGACGGCGGGGAAAAGAAATCAAGCACAAAGGGGGAGAATATAGAATATCAGTTTTTGTCGTGCTTTGATTTTATTAGCTGTCCTTGTAATTTGGGGCGTTTCATATATTTGTCCTTAGTTTAGGACTAGTTTGATATTTATACCAAGTATGTTTGGTATATATAGATGTATAAACATTGAGCTAATAGAGAAGTTTTAGAAAATTGATCCGGGCTTGCAATTCAATTTCTGGAGAGAGAAACATCAAATACCTTCTCTCACTACAAGGATTCTCTCTCGTGTTCTTCCAAAGAGATTTTCGATCGAAATCCAATTCTATTCAATTCTAATCGATAATCTTAGAATTCATGTCTAGGATCATAGAGTTGATAAATTAGGACCTAACATTCTCCTTTGTTAGCCTGAAAGCGATCGTAAGAGATGAGGGTATTTGCCATCCTTGCCATTGTGTTCACCGTTGTTCTCTGCATCATGATCCGTATGGCATCCCACATTTCTTTTGCATTTTCTCCACATTCGAGTTGCATCAGAATGTCGTTGGGAATGGCTTGCATCATGTATGATTTTGCGACTTTGTCGGCCTTAAGTCGCAGTTTTTCTTCGTCGTTGCATTGGTCGACAGTCTTCAAGATACTCTGTGCTTCTCTTGCAAGGGTGGTAGTGCTTGTGGCTGGGATAATGGTCTAGTACTGCTTAGGTCCATTGTAAATAGATTCAAGTAAGTTATCAGAATTGTCCTTGCTTTCTATGAAGTTGATGAACCTTCTCTTCCAAACTGCATACTCTCCGTGTCGGATGATAGGAGGTCTGACATCATTACCCATGCTAAAGCAGTCCATTTCTTGTGTTTTCGATATGATCGTTAACGTGTAATGTGAGTAAAATTAAATCTGAATCGGAAGATTTTGGTCAAAGTTGAACTTTGAGAGTTGACTTTGAGACAAGGGTTTGGTTCGCGAAATTTGGGTTGGTCTGTGAATTCGCAAATTGGGAAGTTTCTTTGGTAAATTTTCCGAAAATAAAAAACGAAAGAAGTACAGTGAAAAGGTGGACCAACCCACCCACAAACCAGTAACAGGCTACTGGTCAAACAAGCACAAACAACACAGCAAGCCAAAACCCACACAAACACCAAACAAGAAGAACAGCCCAACCCTCAACCAACATGCCACAGTCGCTTGATAGCCGCCACCTGGAAGGCAAACCGCGTGTGAACCGTGTCAAGTCGCGAACACGCCAAACCGAGAACCAACGAAATCACCTGCTGAGGAGATGAGGAGATGTTCTCTTTCCAACGCCTATTCCGCTCCTTCCAGATGTGATAAACCAATGAGGCAACCAAGTGACGGAACATCACGTGAAGAAGATGGTGACCTCGCCATCTCCTAGCTGCCGAACGCACGCCCAAACTCCAAACACGAACCGGCCAGCTCCACTTTGTCCTATCTTCAAGCAACTGAACACATCTCAATGAGAATTCACATTCGAAGAAGAGATGATTAGTAGTCTCCGGGAAAAGGCCGCACAAAGCACACAGATTAGAACCCGCCCGTAACGCAATCCAAGGTTTATCCCGCGTGGAAAGCCGCTCACGAATAGCGAGCCAAAGGATGAACTCGAATCTTGGGACCCGCGCAGGTCCCCCAAACAGATCAGCCCAAGGCACATCCGGGCGACGGTACCTAATGGCGTCGCGGGCCCTCGCCGTAGAGAATCGTCCATCAGCAGCGTCTTTCCATCGTAAAGAGTCCCTCTCCAAAGGGAAAATTACAGGGAGCAAAGGTTCAATATCCAAGTATTCAACCGAGTACCTGGCAGGCCAGTTCCACCCGTCCGCATTAATGACCGCGGACAGTCTAGTGTCAATAGGAAGACCCATCGCCACCGGACCCCGAGGGAAGTGGTCCACGAGAGGGGAAGGGAGCAGCCACGGGTCTTTCCAAAGCTAAATCGAGTCACCATTACCCACCGTAAAGTCAACAAGAGGTCGAAAGACATCTCTAAACTGAAGGACCTTCTTCCAGCTCCACGCATCGTTAGACGACGGAAGGACAGCCCAGAAGGATCGCTGGCGAAGTCTCGTATGGAGGAGCCACTTAACCCAAATCGAAGAGAGATCTCTATTCCCAATAAGCCACAGAAGGCGCTCTGGTTCGCGAATTGGAATGATGAACTGTTACTCGCGAATTGGTCTGGAGTTGTCGGGTTCGTGAAATTATACGGGTTCGCGAAGTGAACTTGTCGCGAGTTGGTGTGAGGATTCGCGAACTGACTTTAGAACTAGGATTCGCGAAGTAGACTTGATTCGCGAAGTGGGCTGAGTTCGCGTAGTAGGTTGGATTGTGAATTGACTCAATTCGTGAAGTGAACAAGTTCTTTGAGTTCGCAAACAGGTTGGGGTTCGTGAAGACGATTCGCGACTTGATCTGAATTTTGCAAAGTGGTCCGAGTTCGCGAAATGTCGCAAAGTAGTCTGAGTTCGCGAAGTACCATGAGTTCGCAAAGTGGTGACTGGGTTGAAGGATGTTGCGAATTGGGTGCAAGGGTTCGCGGACTGACTATAAACCTTGAGTTCGTAACCTTCTGATTCGCAAAGTAGAAGGTGTGAGTTTGAGTTCGCCAACCTGAGAGTTCCCGAAGCTTAAACCCCAAGGAGGCGCCGTTTGTGGATTCAAAACCAGAGTGAAAAGCAGGGCAATTTTCTCCCAGACAAACAATCTCCAGAAAATCACACTTGAACTTGATAGAAAATTTGTTGGGTAATTCTCAGAACTGATAGAAACAATGAAAGCAGCCTTAACAAACCAGGGAAACACCCGAGAACAGCTCGAAACTGTGAGTTTGAGCTTGGTGACGAAAGCCAAAAGAAAACAGAGAACTCACAAATCCCGATTCTTTGAAGCTTGAAATGAAGTTTCCTCACCTACACGCTCGCTCTGATACCACTTTTAAATCCAGATTATCCAATAACACTTCAACAGATTAAACCTTCGGTGGATGTGAATAGTATGATTTAGAGGTTTAGTGTTGAATACGTGAGATTTTAGCAAATGGAAACTTACATTAACATGTTGTTAGGGTTTAAGCTTAAATACCTTGGAAAGGTATTTAAGCTCATTGGGCCCCTAACAAGCCCATTACAACCACAACCCAAATAACTAGGAATTGACACATTAAAATACATCATAAAGAAATACAAAAGACTAAGAATATATATTTTGGACACTTCTAAAATATTCCTAACAGTATTCCAACAGCTAAGGGAATGTGGGACGAGCTGTACAAGATGATGCAACGAACGGAAGTCGGTATCATGGCTAAGAAGGTAAATATTCTCACAGCTTACGACTCCTTTGGAGCTAAACCCGAGGAGTGCTTACATGATCTCTACCAGGGATATCTCACACTCTTGAATGAGATGAGGAAAATTGAAATCACTAAGACAAACATGGAAACCAATATTCGATTTCTTTCCTCTCTGCCCTCAGAATGGAACAAGATATCCACTCAAATCCGACAGAATAAAGATCTTGAGGAGTTGGATATCCACGCCATGTTCGACAATCTCGCCCAGCACGAGGAACATATTAGCGAGATTCAGAAGGAGCAGAAGGGCAAACTTATCGACGACTTAGTTGCCCTTGTCTCGGATAATAGAAGCTCAAAACCATGAAAAGAGAAGATCATCAAGCCTCCTACCCCCTCAGAGTCTGAAGACGAAACAGACTCAGACTTGGAGCCTAACATGAAAGCGCTGGGAAAGCAGTTGGCGTTAATTGGGAAAATGATGAGCAAACAATACTTCAAAAGGAAGTCCTCATCATCTGCCAATCGACTTCGAACCTCATGCACAAAGAACAACGAACGTGCACCTGAAACCTCCAAAGTTAAGAACATCAGAGAACCGACCAAGTGCTTTAACTGCGGAAAACGTGGTCACAATGCCAGAGAAGTACTCTCCCAAAGAAGAGAGACGCTAACTACTACTCCAGGAAGCTTCAACTCACTAAGCAGAAGGAAGCTGGAGTAGCTCTAATAGCAGAACAAGACCAATGGCTCGAGGATACATCTAGCTCAGAGGAAGAGAATCTCGCCCTCATGGCCCGCCTAGACGAGGATTTTGATGCCGAAACCACCAACAAGGCGGACGAAGACCAAGCATCTGAATCTTCTCAGGAGGTAATTTCTCCTTCCACTATTGACCATGTTAGAATCGTATCAACTAGCATACACTAACATGAAACGTGAGCAGAAAAGCGTAGAGGAAGTAGAGAAGAAATTAACTAAGTCTCAGGAAAGGATAGCTAGTCTCGAAGCGGAAATTAGAAGCTCTAATGACAAAATAGAAGAACTCTCTAAGAGTCCCATTATTAGCGAGGCTAAGTATATTCCCATAGAGAAGCATAGGTCAATAACTAAAGAATTAGAAGACAGGCTAGAAAATAACTACAATTGTTTGGTTAGGAATCTCAATGAGAAAGCTAGCCTTAATTGTAGAATCACTGAAGAGACTATTAAGGTCACCAACCTACAAGCCCAATTAGATAAATCCAATACTAAGGTTTGTGAACTTACGAAAGAACTTGACGCCTGTAAAGCCGCCAAATTAACGGTGGAAAACAATTTTGCTCTCTTAGCAGAAGAACGTAAGAAGCTATACGCAAAGGTAAAGAACTTAGACGATCTTCTTACGCGAAGGGGACAAACTGAACAAACCATTTTCCTAAATCATCCCAAGCATACATAATTTTATAATCCCATTGAAGGCTTAGGTTTCACTAACCCTAGTGTTTTAAAGAAGAAAGAAGCTTACGATATTAAATACATGGGTTTAGGCATAAACACTCTTATGAACTTTGCTAAAGCAGACGATCTAGGTGCTTTAGAGTTAGCTAAGAGAAGAGCCACACATAGGGTCCAAATCCCCTTCGACTATAAAGAATTAAATGACAGCAACAAATCTAGGGAAATACCCTTGACGCCAGTCTGTGATTTAGTTCAACCTCCTGAGCCTCAACCTGAAATCGAGGAAGCCAAACACATAAATTCTCCCTACAAACCTCCTATTGTGAAGCAGGTAGAAGAATTACAAGCTGCATTAGACAAAGAAAGAGAGAATTTTGAAGTGGATAAGAAAAAATTCCTAAAAGAGATCGAAAAACTAAGAGCCTCCTCGATCTTACGAAATACTTCCCACGCATCTCCCTCGAAAACATCGTTCCGAAAAGCGGGAAGAAAGAAAAATTCCTTTCAAAAGATCAAAAACGCAAAAATAATACTTTAAAAAATTCTAACTCTAGTCCTGTTTCGCTTACGTCTACAGGGAGCGTAGAGCCAGCTTTAGAGTCGAAGGCAGAAGTGTCTAGTTTAAAAATAAAGAAGGAGCCCGTAGATTTGAATGCTTCTAAGAATATATCTCCTTCTGTACAATAAAAGACACTCGTAGAAATAAAAGAGTTGTTTCCTCTCTCAAAATAATTGCTTCTACTTGTTCCTTAAAGCCTACCACATTTAGAAGCACAAATTTCAAAATAGGCTCTACTTCAATAATAACAACTGATCATTCAAAGACAAATGCCTCTAGGATGACCCGTAGGAAACAAGGTCCAGCCATAAAAAAACATATGGTGCTATTCATGCTTGTTCTCACCTAAGGTATCGTTAAGATCGAAACCCCCAAGCACCTTAGGAACACAAGAGCTGCTGAGCAACTATCAAGATCGACCGAATGGCAAGGTCAGATTTGGGAACAACGACTCAGCCCCCATTCTAGGATATGGGAATATCATTCTGGAAAATCTAACGATAAAGGATGTCTCTTACGTCGAAGGTCTCCGCCATAACTTGTTCAGCATGGGCCAATTCTGCGACAAAGGATTCCAGGTGGTCTTTCTGCTGACCGGTGCAGAATATTGGACAGTCAGAACAAAGAACTCCTCCAAGGACTTCGGAAATCCAATCTTTACACAATTAATCTGACTTCCGTGCGGACCACGACAGCTATTTGCCTCATCTGCCAGATTACAATTCAGAGGAACATCTTATGGCATCAACGTGTATCTCATCTAAACATCAAAGCTCTTCAACGACTATCAACGAAAAAGTTGGTTCACGGTCTACCAACCATTATTCAACAAAAAGAGCATCAATGTTCGGCATGTCAACTAGGAAAAATGAAGCGAGCGTCTCATCACGTCAAGCTAGTTGCCTCTACTTCACGTCCTTTGGAATTGTTACATATGGATTTCTGTGTACCTATGCAGACATGGAGTATTAATGGGTGCAAGTACGTGCTAGTTATCGTTGATGATTACTCTCGCTACACATGGACGAAGTTCCTCCGAACTAAGGATGAGACAGGGGACTTGATCATCAGTTTCGTGAATTCTACTCAAAATTTACTACAACAAACCATCCAAGTCATCAGAACAGATAACGGCACTGAGTTCAAGAACAAGTACCTCGGTGAATTTTATCAAAAACTTGAAACTAATCAGCAATTCTCAGCAGCCAAGACGCCTCAACATAACGGTGTCGTTGAAAGGAAGAACAGAACTCTAGTGGAAGCCGCACGTACAATGTTGCTTCATTCTGACCTCCCACACTTCCTTTGGGCTGAAGCAGTAAATACGGCTTGTTTCACTCAGAACAGGACGGTGTTTCACAAACGCATCGATAAGACTCCGTACGAAATAATAAACAAGCGAGTACCCAATATTTCCTTCTTCAAGGTCTTCAGGTGCAAGTGCTTTGTGGCGAACGACAGAGAGCAACGTGCTAAGCTCGACCCTAAAGCATTCGAAGCCACATTCATCGTGTATTCATCAACTTCAAAGGCGTACCATGTATACATTAAGTCCAACCGTTCAATTAAACAAAGCTATAATGTCACTTTCCACGAAGTGGCAGAAATGGCTCCTGTACACCTCAGTTCAGGAACCGTGCCAAACTCGATGGCTTCAGGTCACATCAGTCCAGAACCCGTACCTAACCACTTGGCTTCTGAATACCACAGTTCAGAACCCGTAGTCACTGGTATCTTGGCACGAAACCAACAAGAGATGGCAACGACTCAGAATTCAACGTCAGAAGAAGCTCTGAGACTTGCATTGGAGGACTTAGACTCTCTCTTTGAGCGCATATATCGGCCAGGCACTATTACAGCCACACCTTTAGTGGACCCACCTCACCCGATTCAGAATTACCACAGATCACTGAAGAACCTACCATAGTCAATGAGGAAGTCTCATCAGAAAAAGATCTTTTCCACGCTCAAGCCTACTAAAGCATTTGTCCGCGCTGAAATTAATCTTCCCTATAAGGTTCAACCTAAATGGATTCCTAAATCCCCGCCTAAAAGGACGAAAGCTGTAAAGGTCAAGTCTTCTACAAAGGGCACACCCAAATCAACTTCTTTGAAGATGACTTGGGCTGTTAAAGCTCCTACTAACACTAACTTAGGAATCATATCTGAATCAACATCTAAATCTGCTAATCTGAGAGGACCCATTTATAAGTGGGTACCTAAAGCTCTTTAAATTGTTTTTGCAGATCCATCATGTGTGGTACCTTGACTCTGGTTGCTCCACACACATGACGGGAACACAAGAGCTGCTGAGCAACTATCAAGATCGACCGAATGGCAAGGTCAGATTTGGGAACAACGACTCAGCCCCCATTCTAGGATTTGGGGATATCATTCTGGAAATCTAACGATAAAGGATGTCTCTTACGTCGAAGGTCTCCGCCATAACTTGTTCAGCATGGGCCAATTCTGCGACAAAGGATTCCAGGTGGTCTTTCTGCTGACCGGTGCAGAATATTGGACAGTCAGAACAAAGAACTCCTCCAATGACTTCGGAAATCCAATCTTTACACAATTAATCTGACTTCTGTGCGGACCACGACGGCTATTTGCCTCATCTCCCAGATTACAATTCAGAGGAACAGCTTATAGCATCAACGTGTATCTCATCTAAACATCAAAGCTCTTCAACGACTATCAACGAAAAAGTTGGTTCACGGTCTACCAACCATTATTCAACAAAAAGAGCATCAATGTTCGGCATGTCAACTAGGAAAAATGAAGCGAGCGTCTCATCACCTCAAGCTAGTTGCCTCTACTTCACGTCCTTTGGAATTGTTACATATGGGTTTCTGTGGACCTATGCAGACATGGAGTATTAATGGGTGCAAGTACGTGCTAGTTATCGTTGATGATTACTCTCGCTACACATGGACGAAGTTCCTCTGAACTAAGGATGAGACAGGGGACTTGATCATCAGTTTCGTGAATTCTACTCAAAATTTACTACTACAAACCATCCAATTCATCAGAACAGATAACGGCGCTGAGTTCAAGAACAAGTACCTCGGTGAATTTTATCAAAAACTTGAAACTAATCAGCAATTCTCAGCCGCCAAGACGCCTCAACATAACGGTGTCGCTGAAAGGAAGAACAGAACTCTAGTGGAAGCCGCACGTACAATGTTCCTTCATTCTGACCTCCCACACTTCCTTTGGGCTGAAGCAGTAAATACTGCCTGTTTCACTCAGAACAGGACGGTGTTTCACAAGCGCGTCGATAAGACTCCGTACGAAATAATAAACAAGCGAGTACCCAATATTTCCTTCCAAGGTCTTCAGGTGCAAGTGCTTTGTGGCGAACGACAGAGAGCAACGTGCTAAGCTCGTCCCTAAAGCATTCGAAGCCACATTCGTCGTGTATTCATCAACTTCAAAGGGGTACCAAGTATACATTAAGTCCAACCGTTCAATCAAACAAAGCTACAATGTCACTTTCCACGAAGTGGCAGAAATGGCTCCTGCACACCTCAGTTCAGGACCCGTGCCAAACTCGATGGCTTCAGGTCACATCAGTCCAGAACCCGTACCTAACCACTTGGCTTCTGAATACCACAGTTCAGAACCCGCAGTCACTGGTGTCTTGGCACGAAACCAACAAGAGATGGCAACGACTCAGAATTCAACGTCAGAAGAAGCTCTGAGACTTGCATTGGAGGACTTGGACTCTTTCTTTGAGCGCATATATCGGCCAGGCACTATTACAGCCACACCTTTAGTGGACCCCCCACTCGACGAGGCCAATGTACCAAGCTCTTCAATTGTCCCCACCTCACCCGATTCAGAATTACCACAGATCACTGAAGAACCTACCATAGTCAATGAGGAAGTCTCATCAGATTCACTCAATCCAAGTGAAGAATCAGAATTACCTCAATCTAATGAACAACCTGAGATAATTGGAAATCTCTGTCCACAAATGGCCAACGCATCTACTTCAGCTCTGTCACATGAGCGAAAGTGGACTCAAGCACATCCGGTTGATCCGATTCTTGGTAATCCTTCGAGTGGAGTACGGACACGTCGTCAACGCAGTCCTTTCAGCTGCTTCTTAAGCCAAAATTAGCCAACCAAGGTAGCAGACGCACTAAAAGACCTGGATTGGGTAATAGAAATGCAAGATGAGATCAACCAATTCGAGCGTCTTCAAGTGTGGACCTTAGCACCCCGTCCGCGTGGGAAAACAATCATCGGGACGAAATGGGTGTTTAAGAACAAAAAGAATGAAGATGGAGAAGTGATTAGGAATAAAGCAAGATTGGTTGCGAAATAACCAACAGGAAGGCATTGACTATGACGAGATATATGCTCCTGTTGCCCGAATCGAAGCCATTTGTCTATTCTTGGCTTACGCGGCCCATAAAGACTTCAAAGTGTACCAAATGGATGTTAAGACCGCATTTCTCAACGGCGTGTTGAAGGAAGAAGTATACGTTGCTCAGCCAGAAGGCTTTGTTGATCAAGAACATTCCGATCACGTCTATCGATTGGACAAAGCTCTCTACGGACTAAAACAAGCTCCACGTTCTTGGTACGATGTCCTGAGCGATTTTCTTGTGAAATCTGGGTTCATCGAGGGACAATCGATACGACCCTCTTCATAAAATGGCAAGACAAAGACTTGATGGTCGTTCAAGTTTATGTGGACGACATCATCTTCGGATCAACAAATCCACGGCTATGCAAGAGATTTGGAGATGTGATGAAGAGCAAATTCGAAATGAGTCACATGGGAGAGATGCATTTCTTCTTGGGACTCCAAGTCAGGCAGCTCGAAGATGGCATCTTCATAAGTCGGACCAAATACATCAAGGACATTCTGAAGAAGTTTCATCAAGATCAGAGCAAGCCTCTCAGCACTCCTATGTCCACAAGCTGCAGGCTGGATGCCGATCCCAATGGAAAAGCAGTCGACATCACCCTTTATCGCAGCATAATCGGCTCTCTTCTTCTCTATCTCACCTCAAGCCGCCCGGATATTATGTTTGCCACTTGCCTCTATGCCCGTTTCCAAGCCGACCCCAAAGAATCTCACACGCTCGCTGTCAAGCGGATTCTTCGCTACCTAAAGGGCACCTCGACCTTAGGTTTATGGTATCCTAATGGCACAAATTTCAAATTAATTTGGCTATACTGACGCTGATTGTGCAGGTTCTCGAATGGACAGGAAAAGCACATCCGGTGGCGCTCAATTTCTAGGCGAAAAATTAGTCTGCTGATCATCCAAAAAGCAGAACTGCGTCTCAACATCGACGGCTGAGGCTGAATACGTCGCGGCTGCCAGCTGTTGCTCGCAAATGCTATGGATGCGAACTCAACTTCGCGACTATGGGTACAATTTAAATAATATACCCATATATAGCGATAGTCAAAGTGCCATTGCGATTACGTGTAATCCCGTTCACCACTCACACACAAAACACATAGATATACGATATTACTTTATAAAAGATCACGTAGAAAAAGGCACTATTGACATGTATTTTGTGAACACGGAATATCAACTAGCTGACATTTTCACCAAGGCATTGCATGAAAAAGGATTCCAATTTCTTGTCGGAAAATTAGGCATGTTGAACCTTTCATAATCTGTGCTTTACGTGCTCCTATGTGCTTTCACATATTCTATGCTATGTGTTTTCTATACTTTAATGCTATATCTTGCGTGAGATATTTCGTAATAATAAAAAATATATATATAATACAAAAATACTATACATATAAACATATTATTAGGGGTATGACGATATCTTTATGATGCTCGATCTAAGTCACGTACAAATTTCCCTGACATACGACTGATTAATTGCTTAATTTTGTCAGTCTTAAGTCGCATTCTTGTGTCTAAAGTTCTTTAGTAAATTCCACTAGACACAAAGCCACTTTATATTAGTGAGGATTCTAGCCTTTTATTTTTCTTACGATCTATTCTTGAGCGAGTCACACAATCATTGTTTGTCTTAACTAGTGATTCGCCGATGAGCCCTTAGCTCTACTGGTTGAGGGGGAGGTGCCTGGAGTCATGTTGGGGGAGGTCCTGGGTTCGAACCTCCACCCTGTGATATTTCTCCAGGCCTGCCCACATGGGCCCAGACATGTGCGATTGAACTGGTCGGCCCGTTTAGCAGGTAGTGGGTCGGCCCCGGGGTTTCACCATCGGCTTTCCCCGGTTACCAAAAAAAAAAAAAAAAATAACTAGTGATTCTTGGCCTCATACTCGCCTTGCGTTAGAACGTTAGGAACATGATTAGGGCACTTAGGATATTCCTCACTCGGCCAGATATGTAATTTTCAATCTTTTAGTCATCCATTTTTTAGCCTTCTCCAAATTCCTTTTCTTCATATTGAAAACCCTTTGAGCACACGAGGAATCGCGCAGGTAAGGTTGCAAGGACAACAGAAGGGCGCGCATAGATCCACACGGCTGAACAGCCAACCCACAAATGGATTGCAAACTCGACATGAATGGCGCCACCTGACGAGAAAGGACAAAGGCAAAGCAGCGCTTGTGGAGACCCACACCTCTACCAACTTAGTTAACAATGATCAGGACAGCCGTAGACCCCAAGAGGACCCAAAGACGGCACGACAGCCGACCGAGGCTTGCTCGACAAGTACAGCTTCTGGTAGTATATCTACAACTGACCATAATCCTTTTGCGGTCTCGCTGAGATTGAATGGGAAAACAACACAACTGAGGGTCCTAGAGCAGCCCTTCTCACGGGTACTTCATGATCCCTACGGCCGTTCTGCTCCTTCTGAATCTCGCTAATATGTTCCTCGTGCTGGGCGAGATTGTCGAACATGGCGTGGATATCCAACTCCTCAAGATCTTTATTCTGTCGGATTTGAGTGGATATCTTGTTCCATTCTGAGGGCAGAGAGGAAAGAAATCGAATATTGGTTTCCATGTTTGTCTTAGTGATTTCAATTCTGAGATCATCGCCCAGAAACTACGGCTGTTTCTGGGCGTAACTCTCAGCCCCGGTTTGTTTCTGGGCGCAAGGCTGGGCATTTATCTTCAGCGGTTGGGCCTGGGGGTACTCAAAGAATGGCCCCGAGGACTGGTTCGGATACTTCTTTACCCCCTAAGAATGGTGATGGAGGAGCTGTGGGTTCCTATTTTGCGCAAGTCCTAACGGGGAGACGTATTCGACCACAACAGCGAACGGCGCTTAGTTTCACTCCTCCCACTGTTGTTGATGGGGTGGCAGTTGTTTGTCCTACGTGGGAGGTTGCTAAGCAAGGGCTGGATAGATGGAACCACACTTTGGTGGGTTATTTTCTTGGACGGCGGCCTTATTTCCCCTTCATGGAGAAGTTCGTTCGATCATCTTGGGCGGGTGTGGAAGAGGTTCAGGCCACGATCAACGGCTTTTTTATTTTCAGGTTTGACTCGGATAAGTCGATGACGGCGGCTCTCGAGGGAGGTCCTTGGTTATGGCAGGGGCAGCCCCTCTTCTTGGAAGCTTGGAGGCCCGGCATGTCGTTCGAGCGAAAGGAACATACGGAGGTTCCGTTGTGGGTCAAGCTTAGGAATATCCCCAATGAATTTTGGACCCCCGCGGGCTTGGGCATCGTAGCTAGTGCCGTTGGGCAGCCGCTTTTCACCGACGGCATTACTATGAGTGCTACTCGTATCGACTATGCTCGGGTCTGTATCATTAAGGACCTAAAGACGGAGTTTATTGAGAAGTTTAATATTAGGCTGCCCTCTGAGGATGGGAGTCCACGTGGGATGGTTCCGGTTACTGTGGAGTACGAATGGAAGCCTTCTAAGTGTACGAGGTGTGATACATGGACCCATTCGGATGGTTCTTGCCCGATGGCCAAGAAGACTACTGCGGTTAAGGCCACTCATCCTAATGAGAAGCGAGAGAGGCAGCCCACCTTGGGTAACGCGATTCGGGTTCCTAGGCCTAGAGATGATGATTGGCGACAGGTTGGGCCGAGGGGCAAGATTTCCGTTGGTTCTCACCAGGCGGCTACGGTTCATCCGGTGGCTTCTACACAGGAGGCGACTACGAGTTCTCGTGGGACTGACCCTCTGTGCCCCTCGGCTGAGACTAGTGATGAGACTAGTGATGATGAGCTCCGGGCTGAGGCGGAGCGTAATGCACTTTTCTGGGGTAACGCAAGTAACCCCTTCCATGCTTTGTCTGATGTTGATGATGAGTGTGCTTCTGAGGGTTCTAAAGCAGCCCTTCCGGACGGTTTATCATGATCGCGCTCGCCTCGTGGAATGTGAGGGGTCTCAATAAGAGAGACCATGGGAGGGCGGTGATGGATCTTATCTCTAAGTTTGATTTAAAACTTTTCGGGCTTTTGGAAACTCGTGTCTCTTCTATTAACGCTAGTGCTGTCTCCGGAGGCATTAGGGACTCTTGGCAATGGTTTTTTGATTATGGTGATGGGCCGGGAACGAGGATTTGGGTTGGTTGGGACCCCAGTTTTCTTCATGTCACCATTGTGGGCTGCTCTATACAAGCAGTTCATTGTAGGGTTCATTCTCTTGCATCGCAGGAACTCTGCTATATTTCCTTTGTGTATGGGAAGAATCGGCGAGAGGAGAGGGCTGATCTTTGGGATGAGATTATCCGGATTTCGGAGAATAGGGCCAACGATCCGTGGCTGATCCTCGGGGATTTCAATGCCGTTACTGATATTTCCGAGGCGAAGGGTGGTAATCCGTCTGTTGTGGAGGCGACGGAGCTCAGGGATTGCTTGATCAATGCCGACCTGACTACCTTACCTTCGACGGGGAGGTTCTTCACTTGGTTCAACCAGCAGCGTGCGGAGGCTGGTATCTGGCGGCGGCTTGATCGCATGGCTGGAAATCCCTCGTGGTTTGCTACCCACCCCGATTTGGCTTACTACTGCGATTTTCCCGCTACTTCCGATCACTCTCCTCTTATCCTTGCGGCTGCCCGGGGAAGTGGGAGGCGTCCTTGCTTCAAGTTTGATAACTTTCTGGTTTCTGATCCTAGGTTCATTGACGTGGTGAGAAGAGGTTGGCTGGATCATTCGGATGGCTTCTCGATGTTCTCTTTTGTTCGCCGACTTAAGATGCTCAAGCCACACATTCGCGATCTTAGACGCATGAAGGGGGACTTGGCTAGGAATGTTCTTGAGGCCAAACACTTCCTTGAGCTGAGTCAATCTTTCGTTGAGAAATACCCCTCGGAACCCCTTTTCCTTGACTTCGAGTCTACATGCAGGTGTTTATACTCCAAGGCTGTGGAGATTGAACAGTCTGCCCTCTCTCAGCGGGCCAAACTTGCTTGGCTTAAGGACGGGGACCAATGTACCTCTTTCTTCTTCAAGAAGGTGACTCTGAGACATGCACGTAATCGTATTCTCTCGTTGGAGGACGATAATGGGCTGGTTATTGAGGGTGATCAGCAGGTGGCGGCTGAACTGATCCGATTCTATAAGGAGCTACTTGGGAAGTCGGGTAGGGACACTCCGGTTCGTGTGGATGATCTCCGTAACTTTGTTACTACTTCCATTCATCCGGACGTGGGGGCTGATATGATTCGTCCGGTTACGGGGGCTGAGATCAAGGCGGTGATTTTCGCGATGGGCAGCGAGAAGGCCCCGGGGCCTGATGGTTACACTGCAGCTTTCTTCAAAGCTGCTTGGGAGGTTGTTGGCGATGATCTTACCTTTGCTGTCCAGGACTTCTTCAGCACTGGCATCTTACTGAAAGGCCTTAACAGCACCCTTATTACTCTTATTCCGAAAGGTGAGGCTGCTAGGAATGCGTCGGACTTCCGCCCTATCTCTTGTTGTAATGTCATTTTCAAGGTTATCTCGAAGATCCTCGCTAACCGGCTGCGTCCCTGCCTTGCTGATCTCGTGCATCCCTCACAGACTGCCTTTGTCCCTGGAAGGCGCATCTCTGACAACATTCTGATGGCCCAGGAAATCTGCCTTGCTTATCAGAATCGGAGCAAGCCGGCGCGCGTGGCTTTCAAGGTCGATTTGGCGAAGGCCTACGACAAGGTTGAGTGGAGCTTCTTGTTGGCGGTCCTGTCGGCCATGAAGTTTCCCCCTCTCTTTATCAGATGGGTGGCTGCTTGTGTGACCTCGACTTCTTTCTCCATTAATCTCAATGGAGCTCCTGTGGGTTTCTTCGAGGGGAAGAGAGGCTTGCGACAGGGAGATCCGCTGTCCCCCTACCTCTTTACTCTTGTCATGGAGGTCCTCCATGGCATTATTGACTCGAGCATCCGTGCTGATAGCAGATTTCAGTTCCACTGGCGGTGTGAGTCGATGCGATTGGCAATGCTCACGTTTGCGGACGATCTTATGCTGTTTTGCCATGCTGATCCTTGCTCGGTCAAGGTGTTTAAGGATGCTCTGGATACCTTTGCTTCTTTGTCCGGTCTCTGCCCCAACCCCCGGAAGAGCGAGATGTTTGTTTCTAAGAGGGCTGAGAATATCTCGAACTCCCTCCTGACCATCATGGGATTTCAGCTGGGTAAGCTTCCGGTCCGTTATCTGGGCGTTCCTCTTCTTCACTCGAGGCTCCGGCTGGTGGATTGTGCCCCTCTTCTTCACGCGGTGGATAAGCGGGTTGGGTCTTGGTTGAACCGGTCCCTCTCCTACGCGGGAAGGGTCCAACTTATCCGGTCCGTCCTTGGGTCGATTCATTTGTACTGGTCCAGCGTGTTCCTGCTGCCTAAGGGTGTGGTCAGGGCTTTGGAGACGAGATTTAGGCGTTTTCTGTGGGCTGGGTCTTCCCCCAAAGTCGCGTGGGAGGAGGTGTGCCTGCCGGTTAATGAAGGAGGCCTTGGTCGATCGATCACGGCTGATAATAAGGCCATGATGCTGCGCCTTCTGTGGCTTATTGGGAATAGAGATCTCTCTTCGATTTGGGTTAAGTGGCTCCTCCATACGAGACTTCGCCAGCGATCCTTCTGGGCTGTCCTTCCGTCGTCTAACGATGCGTGGAGCTGGAAGAAGGTCCTTCAGCTTAGAGATGTCTTTCGACCTCTTGTTGACTTTACGGTGGGTAATGGTGACTCGATTTGGCTTTGGAAAGACCCGTGGCTGCTCCCTTCCCCTCTCGTGGACCACTTCCCTCGGGGTCCGGTGGCGATGGGTCTTCCTATTGACACTAGACTGTCCGCGGTCATTAATGCGGACGGGTGGAACTGGCCTGCCAGGTACTCGGTTGAATACTTGGATATTGAACCTTTGCTCCCTGTGATTTTCCCTTTGGAGAGGGACTCTTTACGATGGAAAGGCGCTGCTGATGGACGATTCTCTACGGCGAGGGCCCGCGATGCCATTAGGTACCGTCGCCCGGATGTGCCTTGGGCTGATCTGTTTGGGGGACCTGCACGGGTCCCAAGGTTCGAGTTCATCCTTTGGCTCGCTATTCGTGAGCGGCTTTCCACGCGGGATAAACCTTGGATTGCGTTACGGGCGGGTTCTAATCTGTGTGCTTTGTGCGGCCTTTTCCCGGAGACTACTAATCATCTCTTCTTCGAATGTGAATTCTCATTGAGATGTGTTCAGTTGCTTGAAGATAGGACAAAGTGGAGCTGGCCGGTTCGTGTTTGGAGTTTGGGCGTGCGTTCGGCAGCTAGGAGATGGCGAGGTCACCATCTTCTTCACGTGATGTTCCGTCACTTGGTTGCCTCATTGGTTTATCACATCTGGAAGGAGCGGAATAGGCGTTGGAAAGAGAACATCTCCTCATCTCCTCAGCAGGTGATTTCGTTGGTTCTCGGTTTGGCGTGTTCGCGACTTGACACGGTTCACACGCGGTTTGCCTTCCAGGTGGCGGCTATCAAGCGACTGTGGCAGGTTGGTTGAGGGTTGGGCTGTTCTTCTTGTTTGGTGTTTGTGTGGGTTTTGGCTTGCTGTGTTGTTTGTGCTTGTTTGACCAGTAGCCTGTTACTGGTTTGTGGGTGGGTTGGTCCACCTTTTCACTGTACTTCTTTCGTTTTTTATTTTCGAAAAATTTACCAAAAAAAAATACATCATAAAGAAATACAAAAGACTAAGAATATATATTTTGGACACTTCTAAAATATTCCTAACAGTATTCCAACAGCTAAGGGAATGTGGGACGAGCTGTACAAGATGATGCAACGAACGGAAGTCGGTATCATGGCTAAGAAGGTAAATATTCTCACAGCTTACGACTCCTTTAGAGCTAAACCCGAGGAGTGCTTACATGATCTCTACCAGGGATATCTCACACTCTTGAATGAGATGAGGAAAATTGAAATCACTAAGACAAACATGGAAACCAATATTCGATTTCTTTCCTCTCTGCCCTCAGAATGGAACAAGATATCCACTCAAATCCGACAGAATAAAGATCTTGAGGAGTTGGATATCCACGCCATGTTCGACAATCTCGCCCAGCACGAGGAAGATATTAGCGAGATTCAGAAGGAGCAAAAGGGCAAACTTATCGACGACTTAGTTGCCCTAGTCTGGGATAAGAGAAGCTCAAAACCATGAAAAGAGAAGATCATCAAGCCTCCTACCCCCTCAGAGTCTGAAGACGAAACAGATTCAGACTTGGAGCCTAACATGAAAGTGCTGGGAAAGCAGTTGGCGTTAATTGGGAAAATGATGAGCAAACAATACTTCAAAAGGAAGTCCTCATCATCTGCCAATCGACTTCGAACCTCAAGCACAAAGAACAACGAACGTGCACCTGAGACCTCCAAAGTCAAGAACAAAGAACCGACCAAGTGCTTTAACTGCGGAAAACTTGGTCACTATGCCAGAGAAGTACTCTCCCAAAGAAGAGAGACGCTAACTACTACTCCAGGAAGCTTCAACTCACTAAGCAGAAGGAAGCTGGAGTAGCTCTAATAGCAGAACAAGACCAATGGCTCGAGGATACATCTAGCTCAGAGGAAGAGAATTTCGCCCTCATGGCCCGTCTAGACGAGGATTTTGATGCCGAAACTACCAACAAGGCGGACGAAGACCAAGCATCTGAATCTTCTCAGGAGGTAATTTCTCCTTCCACTATTGACCATGTTAGAATCGTATCAACTAGCATACACTAACATGAAACGTGAGCAGAAAAGCTTAAAGGAATTAGAGAAGAAATTAACTACTCAGGAAAGGATAGCTAGTCTCGAAGCGGAAATTAGAAGCTCTAATGACAAAATAGAAGAACTCTCTAAGAGTCCCATTATTAGCGAGGCTAAGTATATTCCCATAGAGAAGCATAGGTCAATAACTAAAGAATTAGAAGACAGGCTAGAAAATAACTACAATTGTTTGGTTAGAAATCTCAATGAGAAAGCTAGCCTTAATTGTAGAATCACTGAAGAGACTATTAAGGTCACCAACCTAGAAGCCCAATTAGATAAATCCAATACTAAGGTTTGTGAACTTACGAAAGAACTTGACGCCTGTTAAGCCGCCAAATTAACGGTGGAAAATAATTTTGCTCTCTTAGCAGAAGAACGTAAGAAGCTATACGCAAGGGTAAAGAACTTAGACGATCTTCTTACGCGAAGGGGACAAACTGAACAAACCATTTTCCTCAATCATCCCAAGCATACAGAATTTTATAATCCCATTGAAGGCTTAGGTTTCACTAACCCTAGTGTTTTAAAGAAGAAAGAAGCTTACGATATTAATTACATGGGTTTAGGCATAAACACTCTTATGAACTTTACTAAAGCAGACGATCTAGGTGCTTTAGAGTTAGCTAAGAGAAGAGCCACACATAGGGTCCAAATCCCCTTCGACTATAAAGAATTAAATGACAGCAACAAATCTAGGGAAATACCCTTGACGCCAGTCTGTGATTTAGTTCAACCTCCTGAGCCTCAACCTGAGATCGAGGAAGCCAAACACATAAATTCTCCCTACAAACCTCCTATTGTGAAGCAGGTAGAAGAATTACAAGCTGCATTAGACAAAGAAAGAGAGAATTTTGAAGTGGATAAGAAAAAATTCCTAAAAGAGATCGAAAAGCTAAGAGCCTCCTCGATCTTACAAAATACTTCTCACGCGTCTCCCTCGAAAACATCGTTCTGAAAAGCGGGAAGAAAGAAAAATTCCTTTCAAAAGATCAAAAACGCAAAAATAATACTTTAAAAAATTCTAACTCTAGTCCTGTTTCGCTTACGTCAACAGGGAGCGTAGAGCCAGCTTTAGAGTCGAAGGCAGAAGTGACTAGTTTGAAAATAAAGAAGGAGCCCGTAGATTTGAATGCTTCTAAGAATATATCTCCTTCTGTACAATAAAAGACACTCGTCGAAATAAAAGAGTTGTTTCCTCTCTCAAAATAATTGCTTCTACTTGTTCCTTAAAGCCTACCACATTTAGAAGCACAAATTTCAAAATAGGCTCTACTTCAATAATAACAACTGATCATTCTAAGACAAATGCCTCTAGGATGACCCGTAGGAAACAAGGTCCAGCCATAAAGAAAGCATATGGTGCTATTCATGCTTGTTTTCACCTAGGGTATCCCGTTAAGATCGAAACCCCCAAGCACCTTAGGAGACTATCAAATGAAAAGATCTTTTCCACGCTCAAGCCTACTAAAGCATTTGTCCGCGCTGAAATTAATCTTCCCTATAAGGTTCAACCTAAATGGATTCCTAAATCCCCGCCTAAAAGGACGAAAGCTGTTCCGCTTTGGGTTAGACTCCGGAATGTCCCAACGGAATTTTGGACACAGGACGGTTTGGGAATCGTTGCTAGTGTGCTTGGAAAACCTCTTTTTGCGGACGGTGTGACGGCTCGTGAGGAACGCCTTGAGTACGCTAGGGTGTGCATTGAAATCTGTCTGGCCAACCCCTTGATTGAGCAGTTTAATGTCCACATCCCAACTAAGGATGGTGGCTCCTCGGGCATCGTGCCCGTTAGTGTTGAATATGAGTGGCGGCCTCGTAAGTGCTCGTCTTGTGACTCATGGACCCATAGTACCGCGACTTGCCCTACCAACCGGCAGAAACCACCACCAAAGAGCTCGGCCAAGCAACACGCTCACATCCAGGCGCCTCGGCCGACAAGGCCGACTACGGTGGCTACACCTAGTCGGGAAGGTAGTCGCTTGGTTGACAAAGGTATGGCCATTGTCACTAAGGCGGCCAACGTGGATGGCCTTGTTGGGGACGGCAAGAATCGTACCTCCCCTGCTCTCGTACACGATAAGCGTTCGAGTAGGCCAAGAAATGACGAAGCCTCCGTTAGCAAGGTGGTCGAGACTCATGCTTGCAACATGTTTGAGGTTCTTGCGACACTCGAGACGACGGACAATGATGCTGATGGTCCTCACGTTGACGTTGGATGATACAGCTTTGAAGTGTTTAGTTGTCTTGATTAGTTGTTGCGTCTTAGTTTGCATTTTAGATCTGTGTTTGCTCTGCCCTTGGGACATGTTCCATTTTTCCTTGGATGTGAGCTGGTAGCCTGTTACCGGTGGTTTTGTGCTCTCTGAGCGGATCCCGTGTACTTTTTCTTTTTTTAGTGACCAATTCCCAAAAAAAAAAAAGGACGAAAGCTGTAAAGGTCAAGTCTTCTACAAAGGGCACACCCAAATCAACTTCTTTGAAGATGACTTGGGCTGTTAAGGCTCCTACTAACACTAACTTAGGAATCATATCTGAATCAACATCTAAATCTGCTAATCTGAGAGGACCCATTTATAAGTGGGTACCTAAAGCTCTTTAAATTGTTTTTGCAGTCCATCATGTGTGGTACCTTGACTCTGGTTGCTCCACACACATGACGGGAACACAAGAGCTGCTGAGCAACTATCAAGATCGACCGAATGGCAAGGTCATATTTGGGAACAACGACTCAGCCCCCATTCTAGGATATGGGGATATCATTCTGGAAAATCTAACGATAAAGGATGTCTCTTACGTCGATGGTCTCCGCCATAACTTGTTCAGCATGGGCCAATTCTGCGACAAAGGATTCCAGGTGGTCTTTGTGCTGACCGGTGCAGAATATTGGACAGTCAGAACAAAGAACTCCTCCAAGGACTTCGGAAATCCAATCTTTATACAATTAATCTGACTTCCGTGCGGACCACGACAGCTATTTGCCTCATCTCCCAGATTACAATTCAGAGGAACAGCTAATGGCATCAACGTGTATCTCATCTAAACATCAAAGCTCTTCAACGACTATCAACGAAAAAGTTGGTTCACGGTCTACCAACCATTATTCAACAAAAAGAGCATCAATGTTCGGCATGTCAACTAGGAAAAATGAAGCGAGCGTCTCATCACGTCAAGCTAGTTGCTCTACTTCACGTCCTTTGGAATTGTTACATATGGGTTTCTGTGGACCTATGCAGACATGGAGTATTAATGGGTGCAAGTACGTGCTAGTTATCGTTGATGATTACTCTCGCTACACATGGACGAAGTTCCTCCGAACTAAGGATGAGACAGGGGACTTGATCATCAGTTTCGTGAATTCTACTCAAAATTTACTACAACAAACCATCCAAGTCATCAGAACAGATAACGGCACTGAGTTCAAGAACAAGTACCTCGGTGAATTTTATCAAAAACTTGAAACTAATCAGCAATTCTCAGCCGCCAAGACGCCTCAACATAACGGTGTCGTTGAAAGGAAGAACAGAACTCTAGTGGAAGCCGCACGTACAATGTTGCTTCATTCTGACCTCCCACACTTCCTTTGGGCTGAAGCAGTAAATACTGCCTGTTTCACTCAGAACAGGAGGGTGTTTCACAAGCGCGTCGATAAGACTCCGTACGAAATAATAAACAAGCGAGTACCCAATATTTCCTTCTTCAAGGTCTTCAGGTACAAGTGCTTTGTGGCGAACGACAGAGAGCAACGTGCTAAGCTCGACCCTAAAGCATTCGAAGCCACATTCATCGTGTATTCATCAACTTCAAAGGCGTACCAAGTATACATTAAGTCCAACCGTTCAATCAAACAAAGCTACAATGTCACTTTCCACGAAGTGGCAGAAATGGCTCCTGCACACCTCAGTTCAGGACCCGTGCCAAACCCGATGGCTTCAGGTCACATCAGTCCAGAACCCGTACCTAACCACTTGGCTTCTGAATACCACAGTTCAGAACCCGCAGTCACTGGTGTCTTGGCACGAAACCAACAAGAGATGGCAACGACTCAGAATTCAACGTCAGAAGAAGCTCTGAGACTTGCATTGGAGGACTTAGACTCTCTCTTTGAGCGCATATATCGGCCAGGCTAGAGTTTCGACAGTTAATGCGGCTTTTGGAGACTAGAGTTTCGACAGTTAATGCGGCTTCCATCTCGGGCCGTATTAACTCTACGTGGACGTGGTTCTTTGATTATGATAGTGGTCCGGGATCACGTATTTGGGTTGGATGGGATCCATCTTGGATTCAGGTCTCTATTGAGGCCTTTACTGCGCAGTCTATCCACTGCAAGGTGTTCTCTATAGCTGCTAATGAGACCACCTTTTTATCCTTCATTTATGGGAGGAATCGTCGGGAGGAGAGGTGCGAGCTTTGGGAGGATATTGTTAGTACGTCTGCTCTACGCCATAACGACCCGTGGATTGTCTTAGGTGACTTTAATGCTATTGTTGATGCTGCGGAAGGAAGGGGAGGAGTTATTACTGATCGTGATACTCGTGATTTGCGCGACTGCCTTCTACGAGCTGATTTGATGACTTTACCACATACCGGACAATTTTACACGTGGTATAATCAGCAGCGGGCCGAGGCGGGAATCTGGCAAAGACTTGACCGCGTGCTTGGAAATCCGGTGTGGTTCGCCAAGTACCCCGACTGCTCTTATAGGGCTGACCTTCCCGGGATTTCTGACCATAGCCCGTTGCTTCTCGGTGAAGTCCGGGGTACCCCGAGGTTATCGACTTTTCGTTTCGATAACTTTTTGATCCATGATGCATCCTTTTTAGCGCAGGTTCAGCGGGTTTGGGATGTTGCGCGATCGGGCTATCCTATGTATGTTTTCACGCGGCGCCTTAAGGACCTCAAGCCTTTATTCCGACAGATGCGAAGGGCGAAGGGGGATCTTGCGGTGAATGTTGTCGAAGCCAAGCGCTTCCTTGACATCTGTCAGGATTTTGCGAGTAGATTCCCGGATGAGGCGTTCTTCCACGACTTGGAGCGAGTGTGCCGAGTCTTATACACGAGGGTTGTGGATATGGAGCACTCCGCGTTGTCGCAACGGGCCAAGCTCTCTTGGCTCAAGGAGGGCGATCAGTGCACGTCTTTCTTCTTCCGACGTGTTGCCATGAGACGTGCACGGAATCGGATTCTTGCCTTGGATTCTGAGAGTGGGGAGCTGATCCATGGTGAGGAGGCTGTTCGTGATGAGTTGGTACGTTTCTATCGTGAGCTGTTGGGAGTTTCGGCGAGGCCTAATCTGGTTACCCAATCAGATCTCGCGCCTTATATCACTCGATCTCTTTCGGGGGATGCGGCTTCTCATATGATCAGACCTATTGAGCCGACTGAGATCAAGGAGGCTCTCTTCTCTATGGGGGACGAGAAGGCTCCGGGACCGGACGGATTTACGGCCGCTTTCTTTAAAGCGGCGTGGAGCATCATTGGGGAGGATCTCATACTCTCGGTTCAGGACTTCTTTTTGACGGGCCGGCTGCTTAAGGGCCTCAACAGCACGTCCATCACGCTCATTCCGAAGGGAGACTCACCGAGGAGAGCGGCCGACTATCATCCTATCTCGTGCTGCAACGTCCTGTTTAAGGTAATCTCTAAGGTTATTGCTAACATGTTGAAGCCTGTTCTTGGGGAGCTCGTTCATCCGACTCAGACGGCCTTTATTCCAGGACGGAAGATCAGCGATAACATTTTGTTAGCCCAGGAGATCTGTTTGGGGTATAACAGTATGAGCCGCCCCCCTCGGGTGGCGCTCAAGGTGGACTTGGCTAAGGCTTACGACAAGGTCGAGTGGAGCTTCTTGCTTGCTGCTATGGGAGCAATGGGTTTCCATCCGACATTCGTTGAGTGGATTCGCTGTTGTGTCACTACTACGACCTTTTCCATTAACTTACATGGAACGCAGGCAGGGTACTTCCATGGGAAGAGAGGCCTTCGACAGGGGGACCCGCTGTCCCCGTACCTTTTTACGTTGGTGATGGAGACATTACGGGGGATGGTTACTTATCGCATTGGCCAGGAACCGCGTTTTCTTTATCATTGGCGTTGTGAGGCGTCGAAGCTGGCCATGCTTGCGTTCGCGGACGACCTGTTACTTTTTTGCCATGCTGATGAGGTTTCGATTGGGGTTCTTAAGGATGCGCTGGATGACTTTGCGGGGGCTTCGGGGTTACAGCCGAGCCTCGCCAAGAGCGAGATGTTTGTGAGCAAGCGTGCTGAGAGCCTTTCGCCGCACTTTCAGACGATTCTTGGCATTCCACAGGGGCAGCTGCCTGTGCGCTACCTGGGGGTTCCTCTGATTCCAGGTAGACTCTCTATTTCTGATTGTGCGCCTTTACTTCAGAAGGTCGATAGGAGGTTGGGATCTTGGCTGAATAAGTCGCTCTCTTACGTCGGGAGAGTGCAACTTATCAAGTCAGTCCTTTCTTCTCTTCATATCTATTGGGCGGGTATTTTCCTCCTCCCGAAGGGTGTTATTCGGGCTATTGAGACGCGCATGAGGACATTCTTATGGGGTGGCTCGCATGCGTGAGTTGCTTGGGCTGATGTTTGTCTTCCGATCGCCGAAGGAGGACTTGGGATTCGGTCCATTGAGACTGATAATCGTGCGCTGCTCCTTCGTCATTTATGGGGTGTGGTTTCGCACGCTCCATACTCGATTTGGGTTGACTGGTTGTACAGCACTAGATTGCATAACAGGTCTATTTGGGAGCTGTCGCTGGGGAATAATGCTTCTTGGAGTTGGAAGAAGTTGCTCAAGCTTCGGAATGTCATCCGCTCCTTCATTTCTTATCAGGTGGGTGATGGGAGTTCCATATGGCTATGGAAGGACCCTTGGCTGTTGATGACCTCGCTGCTGGAGAGACACCCTAGGGGGCCGATGGTGATGGGTCTGCCCCATGATTCACGCCTCAGTGAGGTCATTACGTCAGATGGTTGGGCTTGGCCAGCCATGACGTCCTCCGAGTTTCTGGAGATTGATCCTCTGCTGCCTCCGGTGGAGCCGTCGCGGCCTGATCGTGTTCGCTGGATTGGGACGCTTGATGGACGTTTCTCTGCGAGGGCGGTTCGTGAGGCCACTCGTCCTCGGCGGGACAGAGTCATTTGGGCTTCTCTCTTCGGGGGCTGCTTACGCATACCTCGCCATGAGTTCATTCTCTGGCTTGCTATTCGAGGACGTCTCTTCGTTCGCAGTTTACCTTGGGTGGCTCAGCGTGCGGGAACGGATGCCTGCCTCCTCTGTGATACCGGGAATCGGGAGACGATTTCCCATCTTTTCTTTTCTTGTCCCTTTTCTTTGAGATGCCGACAGATGCTCAGGGACAGGATTAGGTGGCGGATACCATATATTGACTGGGATAGGAGCTTTCACTGGGCTGCTTTGAAGTGGAGGAGTCAGCACTTATTTCATATTGCTTATCGACATGTCCTTGCGTCGATTGTTTATCACATTGGCAGGAGCGGAACAGGCGATGGAGGGAGAACATACGTTCTACCCCTGCCCATGTTGTGGCCACGGTCCTCGGCATCCTTGGTGCCCGTCTTGGGACTATTGGAGAGAAGCATGCCCTAGGCTGCTATTCGGCGTCTTTGGAGAGTAGCTTGGTAGTTGGTTTTCTTTTACCATTCGTTTTTTGTTCACCAGTAGCCTGTTACTGGCTGCCTGTGTCGAGTTTTACTCGTACCCATTCTGTACACTTTCCATTATATATATAAAAAACCGGGACCTGTTCCAAAAAAATATATCGGCCAGGCACTATTACAGCCACACCTTTAGTGGACCCCCCACTCGACGAGGCCAATGTACCAAGCTCTTCAATTGTCCCCACCTCACCCGATTCAGAATTACCAGAGATCACTGAAGAACCTACCATAGTCAATGAGGAAGTCTCATCGGATTCACTCAGTCCAAGTGAAGAATCAGAATTACCTCAATCTAATGAACAACCTGAGATAATTGGAAATCTCGGTCCACAAATGGCCAATGCATCTACTTCAGCTCTGCCACATGAGCGAAAGTGGACTAAAGCACATCCGGTTGATCAGATTATTGGTAATCCTTCGAGTGGAGTACGGACACGTCATCGATGCAGTCCTTTCAGCTGCTTCTTAAGCCAAAATTAGCCAACCAAGGTAGCAGACGCACTAAAAGACCTGGATTGGGTAATAGCAATGCAAGATGAGATCAACCAATTCGAGCGTCTTCAAGTGTGGACCTTAGTACCCCGTCCGCGTGGGAAAACAATCATCGGGACGAAATGGGTGTTTAAGAACAAAAAGAATGAAGATGGAGAAGTGATTAGGAATAAAGCAAGATTGGTTGCGAAATAACCAACAGGAAGGCATTGACTATGACGAGACATATGCTCCTGTTGCCCGAATCGAAGCCATTCGTCTATTCTTGGCTTACGTGGCCCATAAAGACTTCAAAGTGTACCAAATGGATGTTAAGACCGCATTTCTCAACGGCGTGTTGAAGGAAGAAGTATACGTTGCTCAGCCAGAAGGCTTTGTTGATCAAGAACATTCCGATCACGTCTATCGATTGGACAAAGCTCTCTACGGACTAAAACAAGCTCCACGTTCTTGGTACGATGTCCTGAGCGATTTTCTTGTGAAATCTGGGTTCATCCGAGGGACAATCGATACGACCCTCTTCATAAAATGGCAAGACAAAGACTTGATGGTCGTTCAAGTTTATGTGGACGACATCATCTTCGGATCAACAAATCCACGGCTATGCAAGAGATTTGGAGATGTGATGAAGAGCAAATTCCAAATGAGTCACATGGGAGAGGTGCATTTCTTCTTGGGACTCCAAGTCAGGCAGCTCGAAGATGGCATCTTCATAAGTCAGACCAAATACATCAAGGACATTCTGAAGAAGTTTCATCAAGATCAGAGCAAGCCTCTCAGCACTCCTATGTCCACAAGCTGCAGGCTGGATACCGATCCCAATGGAAAAGCAGTCGACATCACCCTTTATCGCAGCATAATCGGCCCTCTTCTCTATCTCACCTCAAGCCGCCCGGATATTATGTTTGCCACTTGCCTCTGTGCCCGTTTCCAAGTCGACCCCAAAGAATCTCACATGCTCGCGGTCAAGCGGATTCTTCGGTACCTAAAGGGCACCTCGACCTTAGGTTTATGGTATCCTAATGGCACAAATTTCAAATTAATTGGCTATACTGACGCTGATTATGCAGGTTCCCGAATGGACAGGAAAAGCACATCCGGTGGCGCTCAATTTCTAGGCGAAAAATTAGTCTGCTGATCATCAAAAAAGCAGAACTGCGTCTCAACATCGACGGCTGAGGCTGAATACGTCGCGGCTGCCAGCTGTTGCTCGCAAATGCTATGGATGCGGACTCAACTTCGCGACTATGGGTACAATTTAAATAATATACCCATATATAGCGATAGTCAAAGTGCCATTGCGATTACGTGTAATCCCGTTCACCACTCACACACAAAACACATAGATATACGATATTACTTTTTGGGAAACGGTAACTAAAATAAATGGAAAAACAGGAGTACAGAGCAGCGTGCATGATAAGGCTCATGCCGCACGAAGCGGTAATGAACAACCGACCAGACAGCACCAAAAACCAGGTAACCCAGACAACCTACAAGGTCCCAAACTAGACCTAAGCCAAAGTAAAGTACAAAGCAAAAGGCAACGTAGGAGTCAAAACCACAGCAAGCAACTGGTTCCTGGCACCAGATGTAGTACCAGCAGGGCTACCCAGCTAAGTGCCAACAAGCGCGAGACGCACAAATGGAAGACAATATCACGGTGGATAAGCTTCAGGCGGAAAACGGAAGCATGCAGAGAGCATCCGCAAGGCTGGTCGGAACGGGGCACCTCCTGTTTTCCAAGAAAGCGAACAGGTGATGAAGATGCCAGGGCAGGGTGGTCCACCGCACACCCAAACGTGGGAGGGCACGGCACGGAAAGCAGGCACACAAGCACGCCATCACGTGTTTCGGACTAGCCACAGCACCTGTCAAGAGAAAAAACCAAGTAAACATTTGAGTCAAAAAAGAAAGGGAGATACCTACCAGGCGATATGCCACATCCGCCTAAGGGCGCAGACTTGCAGCGCATAGTGTTGGGGCCAGGACTGGAAAGGGTAGCAGATCTTTTCTTCGGAGGGGGTCTCTATATCCATTTCCAGATCCAGAAATAGATTCTCCACTAGCATATAGACTTCCATTGCCGGGAGCATACCTCCGGATTTGGGGGCCTGGGGATCACCCGCGGGCGCCGGTCGCAGAAGCAAAGCAAGAAAAGGTATAGACGGCGGGAAAAGCATCAGAGGGTCCGTGCGTGAGTATGTTAGGCAGTTTTGATTGGGTTTTTTGTTTTCTTTTTTCTAGATCCAATTCGTGTAACTGTTTTAAAATAGTATTTCGTTCCATAACCTGACCAGCTCTGGTGGGCCCGATTAATCGACGCCGGCCCCCGAACAGCGCAACGTGGCTATAGCGGAAGCGCGATTTGTACCGAGCGGCGTAGGGTGGCGAATTTTCGATTTTTAATATCTAAATTCAACCTTACGCCATTCAGCTTCTCCCGAGAGTCTGAGATCCTGCCCTAAGCCTCGGGAGATCGCGGTTAATTCGAATTATCAAAATTCGAATTTATTTCCAATTTATTTAAATTAATAATTTAGATCCAAATTAATCGAATAAAGCGGCAACCAGACGTTTTTCGATTATTTGGAGACCGAAATGATTTTTGATCAATACCAAACTTTCCAGAATAATTCTACACTTCCTAACGTTCGCAACGATAGGTCTTTTGAATTATTCCGACATCGTTTGGTATTTTTCTCAAAATCAAATATGTGGTTCGAAATTATTAATTCGAGTAAAACGGCAGTCTGCCGTCTTTTAACTATTTGACGACCGAAACGATTTCCGATTGATACCAAATTTTCCAGAATAATTCTACACTTCCCGACGTTTCCAACGAGGCCGACGTTTCCAACGAGGGGTCTTGAGAATTATTCCGATGTCGTTTGGTATTTTTCGTAAATCAAATCGTTAGGGTTCGAGGTATACCTTCGATGAACGAGATTTCTTCTGTCGTCGCCTCGGATGGACGTGGCTACACCTCATTTGGATCCCGGGGCCTCCGGGCTAGATAGTCACGCCGGTATGACCTTGAGCGAACCTCTGAAACTGCTCCCGATGGCTAGCGCAGTTTGATTCGAGCGTTAGGAATCGTCAAACGAATCCGTGGCTTGTTGTACGTGGGTTAAGGAATTCTTTCAACTCTTTTTTTTTCTCTTGTTATACTTAGGAAAAACAAAGTTCATATATCTCTATAGAAGCTCACGTTGCCTTCTTATTATACATATTTAATTTTATTTTATTTATTTATTTTTTTCTTTTTTTTTAATTGTGACAAACAAGTGTCAAATTAGACACTTGTTAATGACTCACACCATGAGTCATTTATTCTACACATCCCACGTTGGGATGTGTAGAGTTTTCTATTTTTTTTTTATTTATTTTGATAATTTCCTTTTGGCCCTTAAGGTTTCTAAATTCTCAATTTAGTCCCTCAATTTTAAATAATAAAATAATTAAATCCAATCTGATTATTTTAATTATAATTGAGCCCACTTAGTTAATTAATTAAGCACTTAAGACAATCTCAAGTCCTAGTTATTTCCGTGACCATCACTGGAATTTAACTAACTCGTCGACACCTCGTATCAACTATGCCACTACCTCAACGAATCTAATTCGTTAGGTTTCAGAGAAAAGCCCGCCGATTTCGTTCAAGTTCATTACCATTTTTAAGCGCGACTCTCTAGGTCCGTCTCAACTGGCATGGGAGGAATCCACGAGTCCCGGTATTGGCCTAGCCTATCCCGCGGTACCGGACAGATCCCAGTTGAGAACGAATTTTGATCTAATCGAAATTCGGGCGAACCGACTATAGTGTATACATTTAAATACTTCTTACGCCTTTCACTTGCGTCCCGGTTAGGTGAGAGCCATGCAAATGTCAAACTGACTAACCTAACACTATGTTATAATCAACACCGAATCGATTATTTAAACTCCGCTCTATATCTAATACAAGCAAGTTTTCCAAGCTTCGGCCGAAGGCTTTATTATCGTCGCTCTCCGATTACCTCATAGGACATTAACCTATACGAATATAGGCAGTGAATCCCGATAGCAGTCAAAGCCCGGTAATCACCTCCGTAAAGTCGGTTGCGTTTCGTCGCTGACCCGTGTTTCATTTATGAACACTTGCGAGCCTAGCCAACTAGCGACAAACCGAAATCGCGAAAGCAAATCCGTCAATGACCCTATCGGTCTGAGGCTGCTATAGTCATTCGTTCAATCATTGACAACATCGTAGCCATGTGATTGAGACGAATACGAGCCGAATGTCCAAATACGCAATCTCTCCGATCACCAATATCTCCATCACGACCCACAACCTCTCAGGTAATCGGTGACACTACCGATACTATGTGGTCGTCAATGGATAAGTCATATTCGGATATCTAGTCACCCACCTAGAATCCTTAGACTTACGGACTTTTTATTTAATGTTGAGATTAAGGACCGTTCGGTGTCTCCTCTCTCGTCCCACGAGAATCAGACGTCCAACTCAAACATTTGAGTGTTATTTATTTATCGCACTACCGGATGCCAAGTAGAGTTTAAATTCGATAAATAAATAATAATGCCATTATTATAATGAAAATATATATTCATTAATTTATTTGACGGTATATACAATAAACCTGTCTTACAACCTATACATCATCGTGCGCCCTATACTATTCCTAGTCCCCGTATGGCATCCCGAGGGCATATTCCCTAACAGCCTCCCACTTGCACTCGAATGCCACGCGATGCACCTAATGCCAGTCGCAATGGTATCGTAACCCCATCTTGTCCAGATGCTGTTCCATAACTGCTTGGGACAAGGGCTTCGTGAGCGGGTCCGCCACGTTTTCTGCGGTGGCGATTTTCTGCACGGCGACCATCCCGTTTTCAACGAACTCACGCAATACGTGATATTTTCTCTCAATATGTTTGGACTTGCTATGAGATCGTGGTTCCTTTGCTTGTGCGACTGCACCGCTATTATCGCACCAAAGTGTAAGCGTGTCAGCAACTGGTACCACAGTAAGTTCCTCCAAGAACTTTTTCATCCAAACAGCTTCTTTAGCTGCCTCTGAGGCTGCTATGTATTCTGCCTCACATGTGGAATCGGCAGTCGTGCTTTGCTTGGAGCTTCTCCAAGACACTGCCCCACCGTTGAGCACGAATACAAAACCTGAAGTAGATTTTCGGTCATCCACGTCCGACTGGAAGTCCGAATCGGTATAACCAACTACTTCTAGTCCCGCTCCTCCATAAACCAGCATTAAGTCTTTAGTCCGTCTAAGGTATTTAAAGATATTCTTAACGGCTGTCCAATGTTCTTCCCCTGGGTTTGCCTGAAACCGACTAACTACGCTCACAGCGTAAGCAATGTCCGGGCGTGTACACAACATTGCGTACATCAGACTACCCACTGCAGATGCATAGGGTATTCCACTCATCCGTCGTCTGTCTTCCTCACTTTGAGCTGACATTGACTTCGATAAATGGATCCCATGTCGCATTGGTAAGAACCCTCTCTTAGAGTCATCCATTCTGAATTTCTTCAGGATTTTCTCTAAGTAAAGGGCCTGAGATAAGCCGATCGTATGATTCGCTCGATCCTTGAACAAGCGAATACCTAGTATATACGTCGCTTCTCCCAGGTCTTTCATGAAGAATTCGGTTGAAAGCCATGCTTTCACCGATGAGAGCATCCCAATGTCGTTTCCTATCAAAAGGATATCATCCACGTACAATACAAGGAACGACACTATACTCCCACTGCTCTTTCTGTAGACACATGGCTCATCTACGTTTTTTATGAATCCAAAGTTCCGAACTGCTTCATCGAAACGTAGGTTCCAGCTCCGAGATGCCTGTTTCAGTCCGTAAATTGACCGATTCAGGTTGCACACTTTGTGAGCATCTGCATGCGACTCAAAACCTTTTGGCTACTCCATATAGATCTCCTCCTTGAGGAATCCATTAAGGAATGCCGTTTTGACGTCCATCTGCCAAATCTCATAATCATAGTGCAACTTATCAAGTCAGTCCTTTCTTCTCTTCATATCTATTGGGCGGGTATTTTCCTCCTCCCGAAGGGTGTTATTCGGGCTATTGAGACGCGCATGAGGACATTCTTATGGGGTGGCTCGCCTGCGCGAGTTGCTTGGGCTGATGTTTGTCTTCCGATCGCCGAAGGAGGACTTGGGATTCGGTCCATTGAGACTGATAATCGTGCGCTGCTCCTTCGTCATTTATGGGGTGTGGTTTCGCACGCTCCGGACTCGATTTGGGTTGACTGGTTGTACAGCACTAGATTGCATAACAGGTCTCTTTGGGAGCTGTCGCTGGGGAATAATGCTTCTTGGAGTTGGAAGAAGTTGCTCAAGCTTCGGAATGTCATCCGCTCCTTCATTTCTTATCAGGTGGGTGATGGGAGTTCCATATGGCTATGGAAGGACCCTTGGCTGTTGACGACCTCGCTGCTGGAGAGACACCCTAGGGGGCCGATGGTGATGGGTCTGCCTCATGATTCACGCCTCAGTGAGATCATTACGTCAGATGGTTGGTCTTGGCCAGCCATGACGTCCTCCGAGTTTCTGGAGATTGATCCTCTGCTGCCTCCGGCGGAGCCGTCGCGGCCTGATCGTGTTCGCTGGATTGGGACGCTTGATGGACGTTTCTCTGCGAGGGCGGTTCGTGAGGCCACTCGTCCTCGGCGGGACAGAGTCATTTGGGCTTCTCTCTTCGGGGGCTGCTTGCGCATACCTCGCCATGAGTTCATTCTCTGGCTTGCTATTCGAGGACGTCTCTCCATTCGCAGTTTACCTTGGGTGGCTCAGCGCGCGGGAACGGATGCCTGCCTCCTCTGTGATACCGAGAATCGGGAGACGATTTCCCATCTTTTCTTTTCTTGTCCCTTTTCTTTGAGATGCCGACAGATGCTCAGGGACAGGATTAGGTGGCGGATACCATATATTGACTGGGATAGGAGCTTTCACTGGGCTGCTCTGAAGTGGAGGAGTCAGCACTTATTTCATATTGCTTATCGACATGTCCTTGCGTCGATTGTTTATCACATTTGGCAGGAGCGGAACAGGCGATGGAGGGAGAACATACGTTCTACCACTGCCCATGTTGTGGCCACAGTCCTCGGCATCCTTGGTGCCCGTCTTGGGACTATTGGAGAGAAGCATGCCCTACAGCAGGCTGCTATTCGGCGTCTTTGGAGAGTAGCTTGGTAGTTGGTTTTCTTTTACCATTCGTTTTTTGTTCACCAGTAGCCTGTTACTGGTTGCCTGTGTCGAGTTTTACTCGTACCCATTCTGTACACTTTCCATTATATATATAAATAACCGGGACCTGTTCCAAAAAAAAAAAAAAAAAAGCTATGGCGAGCATTATCCGGATGGACTTGATCATGGCTACAGGTGAGAAAGTCTCCTCATAGTCAACTCCCTCTTTTTGGTTATAGCCCTTGGCAACCAACCTGGCCTTGTACGTCTCAACTTGTCCGTCAGATCCAATCTTCCTCTTGTAAATCCATGTACAACCGATTGGTCTAAAACCACTCGGTAGGTCTACAAGAGTCCAGACTTTGTTGGAGTACATTGAGTCCATCTCAGCTCGCATAGCCTCAATCCATCTCGCTGAGTCAACATCGGATATAGCTTGATCGAAAGTAGCGGGATCTTCTCTTAGAAGTCCCCTAGTCGCAACATAACCTTGTTCGACATGTGACATGCCATACCGCTGTGGTTGGCGAGGCACCCTTTCAGATCGTCGCATGACTGGTTCGCTCGGGCCATCCGAATCCTGTGTGGGCGTTTCGGTCGACTGCTCCTCGAGAGTGACCTCACGGCCAATGCCAAAATCTCGAATGAACTCTTCCTCGAGAAAATGTGCATGTAGGCCAACAACGATCCTTTGATCATCGTGAAAATAGAATAGGTACCCCATAGAGTCTTCGGGGTAACCTATGAAACGTCCTTTTACTGACCTAGACTCCAATTTATCGGTTTTCAGCTTTTTCACATAGGCGGGGCAACCCCAAATTCTAATATGTGATAAGCTTGGTAAACGACCAGTCCATATCTCATACGGAATGCCATTAACAGACTTCGAGGGACACCGGTTAATGGTATATGCCACTATCAAAAGCGCGTATCCCCACAATGACATCGGTAAATCTGTATAGCTCAACATAGAACGAACCATATCTAATAAAGTTCGATTTCTACGTTCGGCCACGCCATTCAACTGTGGCGTGCCGGGCGGAGTCATCTGTGATAAAATACCGTTCTCTTTTAAGAACTGGTCAAACTCGACACTCATGTACTCGCCACCTCAATCCGATCGAATGGCTTTAATGAGCTTCGAAGTTTGATTTTCCACCAACGCCTTATACTCCTTGAACCTATCAAGAGCATCAGCTTTATACCTCATCAGATACACGAGTCCGTAACGATTGTGATCATCCGTAAAGGTAATAAAATAGTGGAAGTCACCTCGAGCCTTCACATTGAATGGCCCGCAAACGTCTGTGTGAATTAAACCGAGAATTTCCGTGGCTCTATTAAAAGTCCCGGTGAAGGGTGATCGGGTCATTTTACCTTTGAGGCATGACTCACAAGTCGGATAGGGATCTGATCCGAACGGTTTTAAAATCCCGTTTTTCTCTAACTCGTGAATCTTGCGTTCTCCAGTATGCCCTAATCGAAGATGCCACAGGTACCTCGCATTTATTCCCGATTTTCGTTTGTTTGTGATAGTATTCACAGATACGTCGTTCTGGGTATTTAAATAGTACAAACCATTAAATAGTGTCGCGCTGCCAACATTTTTATTTCTATACATAATGTGGCATGTATTATTATTAAAAATAAATACATAACCATTCCTGCTCAAAACAGGAACGGAGACGATGTTCTTAAATCCCCTCGGGAGTACAAGACAATCGTACAAACGCAACACATGCCCAGAAGATAATACAAGAGATCTTGATCCGACGTGGCTTGCCGAGCTTCCCACTCTGACCTCGATCTCACGTTCCCCAAGCGCTCTACTTGGTCCCAGACCCTGCGTGGAAACACAAATGTGAGTACTAGCCCCCGAATCCAATATCCAGGAAGTAGAGTATACAGATGAAGAACAAACTGTTTCTAAAATATTAAGTTCCATACCTGACGCAGCTTGCTCACCCTTGAGCTTCGGACAGTCCCGCTTCCAGTGGCCCAGCGCACCGCAATGCAGACACCTATTCGTCGGCTTTACACCGGTTTGCTTCGATTTCCCAGAAGATAGTTTCTTCTTGGAAACCTTCCCTGTCGGCTTGAGCTTGTTGCCCTTCTTCTTTTGCCTTTCTGGGGCTTCGAAGAAGTGGCGATAAGTGCAGTCTGCTTTGCCCTCTTCATCTGACCTTGCGCCGTTGCTAACTAATTCATCAGATCAGGAAGCAATAGCGTCATGCCGTTCAGATGGTAGTTCACAATGAACGCATTAAAGGACGGATGCAGAGACTGCAAGATGAGATCATTTTGTAATTCACGATCAAATCGAAAATTGAGAGTCTCCAACCTCTCGATCATGGTGATCATGTTCATAACATGCTCGCCAACATTCTCACCCTCAGACATCCTCGATCGGAAGAGCTGCGATGAAGTCGCATAGCGAGCTGTCCTAGACGTCTCACCGTAAAACTCTTTCAAATGTTGAACCATCACCCGAGCATCAGCCATATTTTCATGGCTACGCTGCAGTGCGTTACTCATCGATCCGAGGACATGAGCCTTTACGAGCTTCTCGTCGCGCAGTCGCTTGTCATAAGCGGCACGAGCCTGCTCGGGTGCCCGCGCCCCTGGGGCTGGCGGTATTTCGGAGTCAAGGATATAAACTAGGTTCTCAATCTCAAGGAAAATCCTCAAGTTGCGAAGCCAGTCTGAATAGTTTGGCCCAGTCAACCTATTCTCCTTGAGCAGTACATTTAAAGCGGTCGACATGATTTCACAAAGAGAGAAATTGCTGCAGAAAATAAAAGGCATATTAAGTCGATTGTATAGGTTATCAAACGCGAACAAGGACTTTTTATTCCGTTTGACTCCCACTATCTTTTCATAAACTCCATTCTCCCTACTGATGTTTTGGAAGTTTCGTTGATAACTTCGATAGTGGAGTTGATGTCCCCGTGGACGGGTGCAAACCTCAACCTCTGTCGTTTTATTGGTTTGCAGCGGCCCACGAAGTCGTGCTCCGCACGAATCCGACCTTGTCGAATGTCTCAACTATCTTTGTCTCAGTCAGGGACTCCCGCCGGCAAACCCGGAACAAGGCGGTATGACTGTCTAAGTGCGACCTATCAACTTTGCTCAAAACCGCACACTTGAACCGTACATTTACCATACAGTGTGATCTTGGTGAGCAGCGTAAACGCACTCGAGCAAGCCGAAACGAAAGCAAATGCAAGGCGCCGACATACCCGAAACCAAACCTTGCATTTGGGTTTCGTAACAACTAAACCCGAGCTTGATAGAAGACAGGGCATCCAATCCCTTTGCTCACTTAGTATTCTATCGGGAGATATTTGTAACTCATAGCATATTAAACTTAAGCACGAGCACGTAAATGCGTTAAATAAATTCCTAACCCTAGGAAAGCAATTTAAATGGACAAATATGCGGGCTATTTCTAGACTGATCCTATTGCATGGGTCGTAAAACGACCGGGGTCTTCGATCTTCCAACATCGAGTCATCGTTACGATGGTTGTCGAATCCTCCAATCTCGCCTTGCGTCGGACGGCCGTCATTTTATCTAACCTATCTAATAAAGCAATAAAATACAACACGTGGGGAATTATTTCCCAAACAACCCGTAATCCATGTACATACCGGGGGGCGGCAAACGACCCTTAAACAAATAACCCGGTTGAACCTAAGCCCGCGTAAATGTCCCACATAAACATGCAACACATAATTTTGACGTCGGGTGCCCAACCGACGTCACGAGCGACGATAGTCTCCAAACTACGTCGACCGTTCGTTCGCCACATCGGCTTTCGAGGCCTTCGGTCGAAACATTCATGAGCCTTGTCTCTGATACCACTGTTGGGGTGGGCCCGATTAATCGACGCCGGCCCCCGAACAGCGCAACGTGGCTATAGCGGAAGCGCGATTTGTACCGAGCGGCGTAGGGTGGCGAATTTTCGATTTTTAATATCTAAATTCAACCTTACGCCATTCAGCTTCTCCCGAGAGTCTGAGATGCTGCCCTAAGCCTCGGGAGATCGCGGTTAATTCGAATTATCAAAATTCGAATTTTTTCCAATTTATTTAAATTAATAATTTAGATCCAAATTAATCGAATAAAGCGGCAACCAGACGTTTTTCGATTATTTGGAGACCGAAATGATTTTTGATCAATACCAAACTTTCCAGAATAATTCTACACTTCCTAACGTTCGCAACGATAGGTCTTTTGAATTATTCCGACATCGTTTGGTATTTTTCTCAAAATCAAATCTGTGGTTCGAAATTATTAATTCGAGTAAAACGGCAGTCTGCTGTCTTTTAACTATTTGACGGCCGAAACGATTTCCGATCGATACCAAATTTTCCAGAATAATTCTACACTTCCCGGCGTTTCCAACGAGGGGTCTTGAGAATTATTCCGATGTCGTTTTGTATTTTTCGTAAATCAAATCGTTAGGGTTCGAGGTATACCTTCGATGAACGAGATTTCTTCTGTCGTCGCCTCGGATGGACGTGGCTACACCTCGTTTGGATCCCGGGGCCTCCGGGCTAGATAGTCACGCCGGTATGACCTTGAGCGAACCTCTGAAACTGCTCCCGATGGCTAGCGCAGTTTGATTCGAGCGTTAGGACTCGTCAAACGAATCCGTGGCTTGTTGTACGTGGGTTAAGGAATTCTTTCAACTCTTTTTTTTTTTCTCTTGTTATACTTAGGAAAAACAAAGTTCATATATCTCTATAGAAGCTCACGTTGCCTTCTTATTATACATATTTAATTTTATTTTATTTATTTATTTTTTTTTTCTTTTTGTTTTTTAATTGTGACAAACAAGTGTCAAATTAGACACTTGTTAATGACTCACACCATGAGTCATTTATTCTACACATCCCACGTTGGGATGTGTAGAGTTTTCTATTTTTTTTATTTATTTTGATAATTTCCTTTTGGCCCTTAAGGTTTCTAAATTCTCAATTTAGTCCCTCAATTTTAAATAATAAAATAATTAAATCCAATCTAATTATTTTAATTATAATTGAGCCCACTTAGTTAATTAATTAAGCACTTAAGACAATCTCAAGTCCTAATTATTTCCGTGACCATCACTGGAATTTAACTAACTCGTCGACACCTCGTATCAACTATGCCACTACCTCAACGAATCTAATTCGTTAGGTTTCAGAGAAAAGCCCGCCGATTTCGTTCCAGTTCATTACCATTTTTAAGCGCGACTCTCTAGGTCCGTCTCAACTGGCATGGGAGGAATCCACGAGTCCCGGTATTCGCCTAGCCTATCCCGCGGTACCGGACAGATCCCAGTTGAGAACGAATTTTGATCTAATCGAAATTCGGGCGAACCGACTATAGTGTATACATTTAAATACTTCTTACGCCTTTCACTTGCGTCCCGGTTAGGTGAGAGCCATGCAAATGTCAAACTGACTAACCTAACACTATGTTATAATCAAGACCGAATCGATTATTTAAACTCCGCTCTATATCTAATACAAGCAAGTTTTCCAAGCTTCGGCCGAAGGCTTTATTATCGTCGCTCTCCGATTACCTCATAGGACATTAACCTATACGAATATAGGCAGTGAATCCCGATAGCAGTCAAAGCCCGGTAATCACCTCCGTAAAGTCGGTTGCGTTTCGTCGCTGACCCGTGTTTCATTTATGAACACTTGCGAGCCTAGCCAACTAGCGACAAACCGAAATCGCGAAAGCAAATCCGTCAATGACCCTATCGGTCTGAGGCTGCTATAGTCATTCGTTCAATCATTGACAACATCGTAGCCATGTGATTGAGACGAATACGAGCCGAATGTCCAAATACGCAATCTCTCCGATCACCAATATCTCCATCACAACCCACAACCTCTCAGGTAATCGGTGACACTACCGATACTATGTGGTCGTCAATGGATAAGTCATATTCGGATATCTAGTCACCCACCTAGAATCCTTAGACTTTTTTTTTTTTTTGGGAAGTGTTCACTAAACGAAAGAAACAGGAGTACATGGACAGCGTACATGATAACGCTCACGACGCAACAAGCGGTAACATCTACCGACCAGACAACACAACAAGACCAAAACAGCCCAGACACCAACCAGGTCCCTACAAGACCAAGCCAAATACAGAGACTACCAGCACATGGTAACAAAGGCAAAGGAGGTGTCACACCCCAAAATCAATCTACAGGAGTCTGGCACCAGTTGTAGTGCCAGCAGGGCAGTCGGTTGTTGTGCGAACAAAGTGCCAGAGCACAGCGGAGGAAACTTCCATGCGGAAATTCCTAACGGAGGGGGTGAAGTGCAGCGAGTGCTTCCGCAGGTCTGGTCGGGGAAAGGCTTAGATGCCAACTCCTGTTTCTTTCCGCCAGGGAGCGCAACCAGCAAGTGAGGCCTGCATGCGGCACGGGCGAGCCGGTAGGACACCCCAGATGAAGCAGCAGCCAGGCCAACCTGCAGACAAGCAAAGCGGAGCACAGTACAAGAACGAAAAGAGAAAACAAAACGAAGGGGATGGGGGGAGGGAAGAGGGCAAGATGTGGGGAAAGGGGGAGAAGGGGGAGGTGGTGTCTCTTATGGGCTCCTTCCAACTCATCCATCAGCCCACCAAACCCTGAACCGAAGCAAGACCAGTCCCAAGCACCCTAGGTAGTCCAGTCCAAACACCAGGTCCGGCGCATGGCGTTCAATTGCAGATTGTACTTGGGCGGAAGAGTCGAGATTCGAATACTAAAGAGGGCCTCCATTTCAGCAACTATCCGTTCCGGTGATCGACGAATCCCATCGTGCCATCTTCTATTGCGCTCCGACCAAAGATGGTAGACAAGTGAAGCAAGGGCATGCCGAGGCCCCAACACGGCAAGGTGCTTGCCCCGCCACCTTCTGGCCGCCCAAAGCACGCTCTCCGGCCAATCCCTGTAAGGCCATCCAAAGTGCAGATGATTACGTATTAGGTTAAGGCAGCGAATAGAGAAGGTACACTCAAAGAATAAATGTCGCGTAGTCTCCATAATATCTGCGTCGCAGAGAAGGCAAACTGAGGTTCCCGCCGCAGAAGCGATCCAAGGCTTGTCTCTAGTCGCTAGCTTATCCCTAATCGCAAGCCAGAGCATGAAGTCATGTCGAGGGATGGCTAATGGGCCGCCGAAGAGGGTATGCCAGGGTACAATCGGTTGCCTTTGGCGGATGCTCTCCCTTGCGGAAGCGGTAGTGAAGCGACCATTTGCGTTGGCAGCCCATCTAATCGTGTCACGTTCGGTCGGGTGGGTGAGTGGTAAAAGAGGGCCGAAGTCGAGGTATTCCACTGAAGTTTGAGCTGGCCAGCACCATCCTCCCTCGTTGATTACCTCGCTGAGTTTCGAGTCCCTGGGTAAGCCCATTATCATAGGTCCTCGAGGGTAGCGTTCCACTAGGGGTTCTTCGAGCAGCCAAGGGTCGGTCCAGAGGAGTGTGTTGGCCCCATTGCCAATGCGGAATTGAATGAGAGTCCTAAATTCGGCTCGCAGCTTCAATATCTTTCTCCAGCTCCATGAAGTCCTAGTCCCCGGTCGGATGGACCATAAGGAACTATTGTGCAGCCTCGTTCGTCTAATCCAGGTGGCCCAAATCGAGGTGTCGTCGTCCGTCAGAATGTTCCAAAGCAGACGCATGAGTAGAGCCTTATTATCAGTCTCAATCGAGCGAAGGCCAAGTCCACCTTCAGCTTTAGGCAAGCAAATATCAGTCCAAGCCACCTTGGCACTCGTACCTTTCCATAGAAAGGCTCTAAGCCTCGCTTCAATGCTCCGGATAACGCCCTTCGGAAGGAGGAACACACCAGCCCAGTAGGTATGCAGTCCAAGGAGGACCGATTTGATCAATTGGGTGCGACCGGCGTACGATAGAGAGAGATTGGTCCATGAGCCTAGCCGCTTGTCCACGCTGGTCAGAAGAGGGGTACAGTCAGCAATCGTAAGTCTTGATGTAATAAGGGGAACACCGAGATAGCGTACGGGAAGTGATCCCAGCGAGAAACCCATAATATCTTGGAGGGCGTTCTTCAATCGGTCGGCGCGCTTAGATACAAACATTGCACTCTTATTGATGTTTGCTTTTAGGCCTGATAAGTTAGCAAAGAGATCGAGGCTGCGTTTGAAGACCCCTACAGAATCGACATCCGCATGAGAGAAGAGGAGGAGATCATCTGCAAACGTAAGCATGAAAATCGCAGTTGCCTCACAGTTCCAGTGGTATCTGAAATTCGGGCTTTGCCTGATCTCGTCTTCAATGATGCCGTGAAGTACTTCCATAACCAGTGTGAAAAGGTAGGGTGAGATCGGGTCGCCTTGCCGAAGGCCCCTCCTCCCTTTAAAGTATCCCGTCGGAGTACCGTTGATGTTAATCGAGAAAGAGGGCGTGGTCAGGCAGGCCCGGATCCATCCAACGAAAACCCGATGAAACCCAATAGCCTCGAGCGCGGCCAAGAGAAAGTCCCATTCCACCGTGTCATACGCTTTCGCGATGTCCACCTTGAAGGCCACACGGTCAGGCAGCCCCATATTATTATATCCCTGACAAATTTCCTGTGCTAGTAAGATGTTATCCGTGATCCGGCGGCCAGGAATGAAGGCCGTTTGGGTTTGATGGACGAGTTGCCCAAGGCTGCCCCGTAGTCGATTGGCAATAATCTTGGAGATGATCTTGTAGAGTACGTTGCAGCAGGATATTGGCCTGAAGTCCTTAGCCATCCGGGGGCTAGTGTTCTTTGGAATAAGTGTTATGAGCGTAGAGTTCAGTTCCCCCAAGAGATGTCCCGTCCGAAAGAATTCCTTGATGGCGTGGGTTATGTCCCGTCCAATGGTGTCCCACGCGTCTTTAAAGAATGCCGCAGAGAAACCATCCGGCCCAGGAGATTTGTTGTCGCCAATGGAGAACAAAGCTTGCTTGATCTCCAGATCCGTGATCGGAAGAATCATGGCCTCGGCCTCCGTGGGTCCCAGTTTTCGGGCCATGTAAGGTGAGAGAGTGGCAGCATGCAAGGCCACCGTCCGGCTAGATAGTCCAAGCAGCTCAGTATAGTATCGAATGAGTTCAGCGCACACTTGATTATGTCCTTCGAAGGTAGTCCCTACTTCATCTTCAAGGGTGTATATCCGGTTATTGGCGCGACGCATGGCAACATTCTTAAAAAAGAAGGATGTACATTGGTCCCCATCCTTAAGCCAAGCCACTTTGGCGCGTTGTACTAACGCCGAATGCTCCATATCAACCGCTTTAGCATATGCTAAGCGACATCGCCTCTCAAGGACCAACAACTGCGGCTCCATAGGGTGCTGAATAGCAAGCTCCTGTGCGATATCCAGAAACCCCCGAGCCTCGAGAACATTGCGGTTGAGATCACCTTTGTCACGCCGGAGACGCTTCAGCTGTATTTTGATGTCCTTGAGTTTCTTCGTGACGGCGTACATGGGGTAGCCAGCAACCTCTCGCCTCCAAGCGGCTTTGACTATCGGTAGAAATCGGGGGTCTTTAATCAGGAAGTTGTCAAACCGGAATGCTTTATTTATGTTCCTTGGCTGAGCCGTGTCTTCCAAAATCAGAGGTGAGTGGTCAGAGGTGGAGGGGAGCCCACATCGGTAAGCTAGGTCCCCAAAATGAGCGAACCACGAGGGGTTGCCAACAATTCTGTCAAGGCAGCGCCAAACTCCTGCCGTGCCACTCTGTTGGTTATACCACGTGAACAAAGGGCCAAGTCGGGGTAGACCAATAAGATCAGAGGCGGTAAAGCATTCTGCCATGTCAGTACAGCCTCCTCCAGGTGATCCTCCCCTCGCCTCATAATTATCCAGAATGGCATTAAAATCTCCCATAACAATCCAAGGGCTGTTAACCCGCGCGTTAGAAGTGGCCAGAATATCATTCCAGAGGGCACGTCTTTCCCCCCGCTGGTTACGACCATAAACAAAGGTGATATAGATTTCTTTCCGCTCTTCTAAGATATGAACCTTGCAGTGAACAGCCTGTGATGTGGCGGCCTCAATCGTCACAGTCACGAAGCGAGCATCCCATCCAACCCAAATACGTGATGCCGGTCCGTCCTCGTACTCGTAGAACCAATCCCACGATCCCGATAGCAGTCAAAGCCCGGTAATCACCTCCGTAAAGTCGGTTGCGTTTCGTCGCTGACCCGTGTTTCATTTATGAACACTTGCGAGCCTAGCCAACTAGCGACAAACCGAAATCGCGAAAGCAAATCCGTCAATGACCCTATCGGTCTGAGGCTGCTATAGTCATTCGTTCAATCATTGACAACATCGTAGCCATGTGATTGAGACGAATACGAGCCGAATGTCCAAATACGCAATCTCTCCGATCACCAATATCTCCATCACGACCCACAACCTCTCAGGTAATCGGTGACACTACCGATACTATGTGGTCGTCAATGGATAAGTCATATTCGGATATCTAGTCACCCACCTAGAATCCTTAGACTTACGGACTTTTTATTTAATGTTGAGATTAAGGACCGTTCGGTGTCTCCTCTCTCGTCCCACGAGAATCAGACGTCCAACTCAAACATTTGAGTGTTATTTATTTATCGCACTACCGGATGCCAAGTAGAGTTTAAATTCGATAAATAAATAATAATGCCATTATTATAATGAAAATATATATTCATTAATTTATTTGACGGTATATACAATAAACCTGTCTTACAACCTATACATCATCGTGCGCCCTATACTATTCCTAGTCCCCGTATGGCATTCCGAGGGCATACTCCCTAACACATAGCTAGGGGGGAGAGTGGATAGACGAAGGCAAAGCAGCGACTCAATATCCATAATGAGGAGAGCGGGTTGGCGTTGTCTCCCCTCGTGCCATCTCTTATTCCGTTCCATCCACAAGTGGTACACCAGGGAAGCTAAGGCGTGTCGAGGACCCAACTTTGCAAGGTGCTTGCCCCGCCACCACCTAGCCGCCCAACGAATGCCATCAGGCCAATCACGAACCGGCCAACCAAATCGAAGTTTCCCTTTCAGTAAGCGGAGGCACTGTCTGGAGTTTGGGCATTCAAAGAAAAGGTGTCGCGTAGTCTCCACCGCGTGCGTGTCGCAAAGTAAGCAAGTAGAGCTTCCAGCCTTGGCCGCAATCCAAGGCTTGTCCTTTGTCGCCAGTCTATCCCGAATAGCAAGCCAAAGTATGATCTCGTGTCTGGGGATGGCCAACGGACCCCCAAAGAGTGAATACCAGGGGACCTTAGGACGCCGCATCCGGATACTATCTCTAGCAGAGGAGGTAGAGAACTTCCCATTGGGGGACGCAATCCAGCTAATCACGTCCTCCTCGTTCGGCCAAACCTGCGGAAGTAAAGGTGCAATCTCCAAATATTCCACCGACGATTGAGCGGGCCAACACCAGCCATCCTCATTAATCACTTTGCTAAGCTTTGAGTCAATAGGGAGTCCCATAATCATCGGACCCCGAGGAAAGCGGTCAATCATGGGGCCCATGAGCAGCCACGGATCATGGGCATCATCAACAAGTGTCTGTCGCCAAAGCACGAAGGCTTCGATAAAGGCAATGGCAACATTCTCCGAATCTTCCATGGAATTGCCTTCTCGTGGAACTACGATTTCGCTCAACTGATCTAGAATGATCTAGCAGAGCAGATCCGACAGAAGGAGAATAACTGTTCGAAGAATGTGCCGTATGCTCGGTGGTTCTCCGTCTTTATCCGAGAATTCATGGAGATGTACGAGCAGAACATCCCATTTCTACCTTCCGGAAGGAATTACCAACCACCTCGGCCCAAGTTCTTTCACAACCCAAAGCTAACGGATTTGGACCAGCCATCCATGGCCATTCCGTTCGAGTTGCTGAGGCTCGCCGACCCCTCGGGAGCCGAATACCAAAGATTCTGTCGGGATAATCATCTTACCGAACAGATGATTAGAGGGCCCTCGAAAGACTTCCATGTGAGCCCTCCCCAACAACAGCACCCACCTAGCTCTGAGGCCGAGCTGATAGACCAAGTGGCCCAGGAGCTAGAACAGGAGCCTCCAACTCAGGAAGTACAAATGCCTGATGAAGATGCCACGTGATTGACGCTGTGGCAGAAGAGTTGGAACAAGAGGCTCCTCAACAACCTCTAGGAGCTGAAGTGCCTATCACTATCGGCGTGTTCCAAGGAGCCGTAGAGGAGATCCTGCTACAGAAAGCACAGTCCGAAACTGAAATGGGGTACAGCTCACCTCCACAAGTGACGGAACAAGCCCGTGAGGATGACACACCTGAACCTTCCCTCACACGGCTACCTCATCAGACACCGAGTCAGATGAGGAGATTCAACTCATAAGACGGATTCCAAGGAGATTAAGCATACACGAGTCCCTCTTCACAACCGTCACCACCACACCAGACACGACGGCAGCTATCACTCAAAGTGCTGAGGACCCTTCATCGCTCAATCTTGAGCCGCAGCACGATCTTCCCGTGTCTGGTTCGCAAGTTCAAAAAGAACATGCCGCAACACCCATAGAGGAGAATCCCCGTGATTCACCTCAAGGATTGGGTGGAAGTCTCGAACAGTCACAACCTCAGTGACTACGAGCCAGCCTGAGGAGTCAGTGTCTACTCAAGGGTTGCCAACAGGCGACATCTGTCGACCTGGTCCATCAACGACGGAGGCGTCCGTCCAGTTAGTGACTGAAGCCCAGTTCTAGACAGCTCCCTTTGTGGTCATCAAATCTTTAGAAGACAAAATGATGAAGAGAGTGCTAGCCGCCATCGACACGTCCCGGCGCGACACTGGGAAAGCACCCGTGTCCGAGGGCCCTTTAGCACAAGCAAACCCAACCCCACAACCTACTCCCACCGACCCACTCGCAGACTCCTCAATCCTCATCAACCCATATACCATTCTCATCACCTAGCTCCACGACATCCTTCTTGCGCGCCTTATAGGCCTTCCCACCCAACGCCTCCGGAAGAGTCTCTCTACTGACGTCTCGTGGACCACCCTAAGCCACCTACTCAATCCTGCCAAGGTCAAGACTCCCGTACACGACGACGACATGACGATCCCGACGATCAGGATCATCATGAGGGGGGAGGAAAGGCCTAGGACTTCATCGAGTGACCAAGGCGAAGGTCAAAGACAAGGCGCAGGCGCAACGCAGACACGCGCTGGAGCAGGACAAACCCAAACCACCATCCAAACTACCCAAACAACCCACACCACGCACTGCACCACCACTCTAACCCACATGGACCCACCATCCTTCACCCTAAGGACGCCTCGGCCCACACCAACGACCCTCACAAGCCCCTTGCTTCTGGAAGAAGAAGCAAGTGCCACCATGCTTGTGGCCCTGGCGCAGACCCAAGCTGCTCCCTCAGCGGCTCCAGACCAACCGGGATCATCAGGACATGGGTGTCAACCCACACGAGTTCCTCGACAAGTAATCTTCGAAGGACAGTGGATGACCCATTGCATGCCCGACGAGCATCAGAGACAACGGCTCAAGGACGTTCGCCACTTCTTACAGCAAGCATCGGTGGACCTTTTGCTGTTAGAAGACGAAGAGCTTCAGGAAGGTGAAGATCATGAACAAGACAAACGCCAGAGACCGTTCGGATCGACATGACCGCTCTGGAGAGCAACATGAAGTAGGTCAACATGACCGCTCCGCTCAACAAAGGACCTGAGATCGAAGGGCTTTCCAACAATCATGTGCACATCAGCTCAGTCTTAGGCATCACCTACCACAATCCTATCGCAAAGAAGACTGGGATGATGCTGAAGACTGAGATTCATAAGTTCTGTGATGGGACGCTAAAGGTCATCAGAAAGAACATAAAGCAGAGGTTGGAAGCGATCAACAGAGAGACGATGCTGAGGATTCACCGGTTCGTGAGAGAACAGCCGCTCCTGATGGAATTGCTTGATGAAATTGAGGAGTGATTGGAGCTGAGGAATACGCTCAGGAACTTTGAGCATGCGTTGGGCTTGCGCAGGTCGTACTTTACCCGACGAGGACAGATGGCTCGGAAAGGCAATCAAGCACGAAGGGGAAGAATGTAGAATATCAGTTTTAATTGTGCTTTGATTTAATTAGTTGTCCTTGTAATTAGGGCTTTTATTGTATTTGTCCTTAGTTTAGGACTTAGCATGTTATTTATACCAAGTATGTTTGGTATAAATAGATGTACAATCATTGTGCTTAATGAGAAGATTTTAGAAATTGATCCGAAAGGCTTGCAATTCGATTTCTAGAGAGAGAAACACAAGAAATCTTCTCACTCTAAGCGAAATTCTCTCTCGAGCTCTCAACGGAAGGTTTCGATCGAAATTCAATTCTGAATTATTCTAATCGATAACCTTAAAATTCATTCTTAGGATCGTAGAGTTGATAAATTAGGATCTAACAACTGCAAAGCAATATGGAACCCCAAAGGCTGCTAAAGAATACACTGCTGATGACAAAAAGGGAATCACGCGAAACGCAAAGGCGAAAAACATGCTCGCATGCGCACTCAAGCGGGAAGAATACATTCGGGTTACTTCCTGCTCATCGGCAAAGGCTATGTGGGATATGCTCCAGGTTACTCATGAATAAACCTAACGAGTCGTGCAAGAAAGATTGGCTCTGCTCACTCATCAGTACGAACTGTTCTCAATGGAATCTGACGAGAATATAAGCTAGATGTTTGCCATATTCATGAGAATCATCAACTAAATGTTCTCTCTCGAAAAGAAGATACTGAGATCACTGCCACGAGAATGGAATGCCAAGTTTTACTGCTATCTACGAAACAAAAGATCTGGAAGCACTGAGCATCTCTGAATTGATTGAATCTCTTATCTCATACGAGATGATTCAAACGTCAATGAATGAGAAGTCGTCGAACAAAAATCAGAAGTCTATCGCATTCAAATCCAACCAAGAAGAATCTGATTCTGACGACGAAAGAGAAGGCTTGATGAACGACTTAGCCATGCTCACAAAGAGATTCGAAAGATTCCAACAGGAAAAGAAATTCAAGGGGAACTTCAACAAATTCCAGAACAAAAACAAGGGAATTACCACATCTGGGAAGAAAGTTCAGAAATGTTTCCGATGCAACAAACCAAGCCACTATGCACATGAATGCCCAACAATCAACAATGAGAAACCAATGAAGCTGTAATACCCGAGTCCCATAGGTAGGTCGGCCAATAAGTTTCATGTGCATATTATGTGAATTATATGATCTACGTACTTCCATGGTATGTGTTTACGATCTACGTTATATGACTTAAGCATCCGCATGGGAACTTAAGAAATTTTAGATAACTATTACACGCGACATGCATATAAGAAATCGCCGAGCTCAAATTGAGCAAGTTCGAATCGGCCGATTGCCATACAAGCCAGGAGTCAAACGGAATAAAAGTCCTTGTTCGTGTTTGATGATCTATACAATCGACTTAATTTGCCTTTTATTTTCTGCAGTTTTTTCCCTCAGTGTTAATTATGTCCACCGCTTTAAAACATATTGCTCAAGGAGAATAGGTTGACTGGGTCGAACTATTCAGACTGGCTTCGCAACCTGAGGATTTTCCTTCAGATTGAGAACCTAGTTTATATCCTTGACTCCGAGTTGCCGCCGGCCCCAGGGGCGCGGGCAACCGAGCAGGCTCGTGCCGCTTATGACAAGCGACTACGAGACGAGCAGCTCGTAAAGGCACATGTCCTCGGATCGATGAGTAACACAGTAGGGTTTTTTTGAAATTTTCAATCGTTTCACGCGTTTTACACGTCGGATCACCGCTGTTTCCGGCCAACCTCACTCCTTGGTGGCCGGCCGGTGATAGGGAATCCCTTCTCCATCACTCAGGTGGCGGAAGGGACGGTGGTTGGGGGTGGTTTGTGGCGAGATTTTGCATCAGCGTCTAGGGTTTTGAATGGCGTCTCATTCAGATGGGCTGGCGGGATCACTGACGGAGAAGACGGTGCCGATGGGGTCTGATCGGCGAGTAGGAGGTCGGACCATGGGGTTGGAGATGCCGTCGCGCGATCTCGCGATATCTGAACACGGAATCAGGGAGGTGCACCCAATTCCGATCGCGACGGGGAGCAAGGCTACGGAGATTACCCCCGATCTCACCGGGGGCTTGCCGGACCTGACGGCCCTGAAGGCGGCGTACCCAGCGTTCGGCGCCTGTTTTGACGAGGAACGGTTTCTTGCCCTAATGGGCCACGTGCATGGGCCGAACCAACTTGCTGTGCCGGGTAGATCTGACGCAACTGTGATGGTGGGGGTCAATCCGTCTGCTCAGCGCGGCTCGCCGCAGCGACTTGGGGGTGGGTCTATGCCACTTAAAGGAATTTTGAAGAACCCATCATGCCCTAATCGCCGAACTCCGTGGGGTAGACCAGCGACGCCTCCGCCGCGAGGGTTTACAGCGCGCCGATGCGTGGTCATGGGGTCCGTTGAGGCCGACGATGAGGTGGATGAGGAACTCAATGCCGAGGAACCCCGAGGTTCAGACCTGGTTGCACAGGATTCCCCAACACCTAGGGTTTCTGATTTGGTGCCTCTATAGTACCTGGGACGGATCACAGCACCGTGAGGGTGGCCCCGTCGCTTGCTGGGACAGCTCCTCAGGACCACCCGGTTCCTCCCACGGTGAATTCTGCGCCTAAACACGTCCATGGCCCATCTTTTGCATCGGTTGTGCAGGGGCGGCAATCGACACGATTGATGGGTGGCTCAAATCGGCTCATGCTATCATATAAACCTTCGACACTCATGGCGGATTCAGTCCCAGTGGTGGCCCCTTCGTGGGAAGTCGCTAGGAAAGGGTTTTCATGGTGGGAACACACCTTGGTTGGATATTTTATTGGGAAGAAGCCATACTTCCCGTTTGTCGAACGGTTCGTTCGTTCTTCGTGGACGGGCTTGTTAGAAATACGGGCAACATCAAATGGCTTTTTCAAGTTTCGCTTTGAATCTGAAACGGCAATGACAGTAGCTCTTGAGGGGGGTCCGTGGTTGTTGCAAGGTCAACCGTTACTATTGGAGGTTTTAAGGCCTGGCATGTCGTTAGAGGGGCAGGAAATCAGCGAGATTCCGCTTTGGATTAAGCTGTGGAATGTCCCTGGCGAGTTTTGGACCCACGAAGGACTTAGTGAGGTGGCTAGTGTTGTGGGACGTCCGCTCTATGCAGACGGGGTAACCGCACGGGGCGACCGTATTGACTATGCACGCGTCTGCGTGATGATATCTCTTGATACACCCTTTTTAGAGCTTCTTTACCTACGGATGCCACGCCCTGATGGCGGATCGGCTGGGGATGTCTCTGTAAGGGTGGAGTACGAGTGGCGCCCGTCGAAATGCCCTGACTGTTCAACTTGGGCGCATTCGGCGGCTCAATGTCCTAAGAGTGATATGCGGCAGCCCCGCCAAACTTCTCAGCCGCGGCCACCTAAGCTTTTTTTTTTTGGGAAGTGTTCACTAAACGAAAGAAACAGGAGTACATGGACAGCGTACATGATAACGCTCACGACGCAACAAGCGGTAACATCTACCGACCAGACAACACAACAAGACCAAAACAGCCCAGACACCAACCAGGTCCCTACAAGACCAAGCCAAATACAGAGACTACCAGCACATGGTAACAAAGGCAAAGGAGGTGTCACACCCCAAAATCAATCTACAGGAGTCTGGCACCAGTTGTAGTGCCAGCAGGGCAGTCGGTTGTTGTGCGAACAAAGTGCCAGAGCACAGCGGAGGAAACTTCCATGCGGAAATTCCTAACGGAGGGGGTGAAGTGCAGCGAGTGCTTCCGCAGGTCTGGTCGGGGAAAGGCTTAGATGCCAACTCCTGTTTCTTTCCGCCAGGGAGCGCAACCAGCAAGTGAGGCCTGCATGCGGCACGGGCGAGCCGGTAGGACACCCCAGATGAAGCAGCAGCCAGGCCAACCTGCAGACAAGCAAAGCGGAGCACAGTACAAGAACGAAAAGAGAAAACAAAACGAAGGGGATGGGGGGAGGGAAGAGGGCAAGATGTGGGGAAAGGGGGAGAAGGGGGGAGGTGGTGTCTCTTATGGGCTCCTTCCAACTCATCCATCAGCCCACCAAACCCTGAACCGAAGCAAGACCAGTCCCAAGCACCCTAGGTAGTCCAGTCCAAACACCAGGTCCGGCGCATGGCGTTCAATTGCAGATTGTACTTGGGCGGAAGAGTCGAGATTCGAATACTAAAGAGGGCCTCCATTTCAGCAACTATCCGTTCCGGTGATCGACGAATCCCATCGTGCCATCTTCTATTGCGCTCCGACCAAAGATGGTAGACAAGTGAAGCAAGGGCATGCCGAGGCCCCAACACGGCAAGGTGCTTGCCCCGCCACCTTCTGGCCGCCCAAAGCACGCTCTCCGGCCAATCCCTGTAAGGCCATCCAAAGTGCAGATGATTACGTATTAGGTTAAGGCAGCGAATAGAGAAGGTACACTCAAAGAATAAATGTCGCGTAGTCTCCATAATATCTGCGTCGCAGAGAAGGCAAACTGAGGTTCCCGCCGCAGAAGCGATCCAAGGCTTGTCTCTAGTCGCTAGCTTATCCCTAATCGCAAGCCAGAGCATGAAGTCATGTCGAGGGATGGCTAATGGGCCGCCGAAGAGGGTATGCCAGGGTACAATCGGTTGCCTTTGGCGGATGCTCTCCCTTGCGGAAGCGGTAGTGAAGCGACCATTTGCGTTGGCAGCCCATCTAATCGTGTCACGTTCGGTCGGGTGGGTGAGTGGTAAAAGAGGGCCGAAGTCGAGGTATTCCACTGAAGTTTGAGCTGGCCAGCACCATCCTCCCTCGTTGATTACCTCGCTGAGTTTCGAGTCCCTGGGTAAGCCCATTATCATAGGTCCTCGAGGGTAGCGTTCCACTAGGGGTTCTTCGAGCAGCCAAGGGTCGGTCCAGAGGAGTGTGTTGGCCCCATTGCCAATGCGGAATTGAATGAGAGTCCTAAATTCGGCTCGCAGCTTCAATATCTTTCTCCAGCTCCATGAAGTCCTAGTCCCCGGTCGGATGGACCATAAGGAACTATTGTGCAGCCTCGTTCGTCTAATCCAGGTGGCCCAAATCGAGGTGTCGTCGTCCGTCAGAATGTTCCAAAGCAGACGCATGAGTAGAGCCTTATTATCAGTCTCAATCGAGCGAAGGCCAAGTCCACCTTCAGCTTTAGGCAAGCAAATATCAGTCCAAGCCACCTTGGCACTCGTACCTTTCCATAGAAAGGCTCTAAGCCTCGCTTCAATGCTCCGGATAACGCCCTTCGGAAGGAGGAACACACCAGCCCAGTAGGTATGCAGTCCAAGGAGGACCGATTTGATCAATTGGGTGCGACCGGCGTACGATAGAGAGAGATTGGTCCATGAGCCTAGCCGCTTGTCCACGCTGGTCAGAAGAGGGGTACAGTCAGCAATCGTAAGTCTTGATGTAATAAGGGGAACACCGAGATAGCGTACGGGAAGTGATCCCAGCGAGAAACCATAATATCTTGGAGGGCGTTCTTCAATCGGTCGGCGCGCTTAGATACAAACATTGCACTCTTATTGATGTTTGCTTTTAGGCCTGATAAGTTAGCAAAGAGATCGAGGCTGCGTTTGAAGACCCCTACAGAATCGACATCCGCATGAGAGAAGAGGAGGAGATCATCTGCAAACGTAAGCATGAAAATCGCAGTTGCCTCACAGTTCCAGTGGTATCTGAAATTCGGGCTTTGCCTGATCTCGTCTTCAATGATGCCGTGAAGTACTTCCATAACCAGTGTGAAAAGGTAGGGTGAGATCGGGTCGCCTTGCCGAAGGCCCCTCCTCCCTTTAAAGTATCCCGTCGGAGTACCGTTGATGTTAATCGAGAAAGAGGGCGTGGTCAGGCAGGCCCGGATCCATCCAACGAAAACCCGATGAAACCCAATAGCCTCGAGCGCGGCCAAGAGAAAGTCCCATTCCACCGTGTCATACGCTTTCGCGATGTCCACCTTGAAGGCCACACGGTCAGGCAGCCCCATATTATTATATCCCTGACAAATTTCCTGTGCTAGTAAGATGTTATCCGTGATCCGGCGGCCAGGAATGAAGGCCGTTTGGGTTTGATGGACGAGTTGCCCAAGGCTGCCCCGTAGTCGATTGGCAATAATCTTGGAGATGATCTTGTAGAGTACGTTGCAGCAGGATATTGGCCTGAAGTCCTTAGCCATCCGGGGGCTAGTGTTCTTTGGAATAAGTGTTATGAGCGTAGAGTTCAGTTCCCCCAAGAGATGTCCCGTCCGAAAGAATTCCTTGATGGCGTGGGTTATGTCCCGTCCAATGGTGTCCCACGCGTCTTTAAAGAATGCCGCAGAGAAACCATCCGGCCCAGGAGATTTGTTGTCGCCAATGGAGAACAAAGCTTGCTTGATCTCCAGATCCGTGATCGGAAGAATCATGGCCTCGGCCTCCGTGGGTCCCAGTTTTCGGGCCATGTAAGGTGAGAGAGTGGCAGCATGCAAGGCCACCGTCCGGCTAGATAGTCCAAGCAGCTCAGTATAGTACCGAATGAGTTCAGCGCACACTTGATTATGTCCTTCGAAGGTAGTCCCTACTTCATCTTCAAGGGTGTATATCCGGTTATTGGCGCGACGCATGGCAACCTTCTTAAAAAAGAAGGATGTGCATTGGTCCCCATCCTTAAGCCAAGCCACTTTGGCGCGTTGTACTAACGCCGAATGCTCCATATCAACCGCTTTAGCATATGCTAAGCGACATCGCCTCTCAAGGACCAACAACTGCGGCTCCATAGGGTGCTGAATAGCAAGCTCCTGTGCGATATCCAGAAACCCCCGAGCCTCGAGAACATTGCGGTTGAGATCACCTTTGTCACGCCGGAGACGCTTCAGCTGTATTTTGATGTCCTTGAGTTTCTTCGTGACGGCGTACATGGGGTAGCCAGCAACCTCTCGCCTCCAAGCGGCTTTGACTATCGGTAGAAATCGGGGGTCTTTAATCAGGAAGTTGTCAAACCGGAATGCTTTATTTATGTTCCTTGGCTGAGCCGTGTCTTCCAAAATCAGAGGTGAGTGGTCAGAGGTGGAGGGGAGCCCACATCGGTAAGCTAGGTCCCCAAAATGAGCGAACCACGAGGGGTTGCCAACAATTCTGTCAAGGCAGCGCCAAACTCCTGCCGTGCCACTCTGTTGGTTATACCACGTGAACAAAGGGCCAAGTCGGGGTAGACCAATAAGATCAGAGGCGGTAAAGCATTCTGCCATGTCAGTACAGCCTCCTCCAGGTGATCCTCCCCTCGCCTCATAATTATCCAGAATGGCATTAAAATCTCCCATAACAATCCAAGGGCTGTTAACCCGCGCGTTAGAAGTGGCCAGAATATCATTCCAGAGGGCACGTCTTTCCCCCCGCTGGTTACGACCATAAACAAAGGTGATATAGATTTCTTTCCGCTCTTCTAAGATATGAACCTTGCAGTGAACAGCCTGTGATGTGGCGGCCTCAATCGTCACAGTCACGAAGCGAGCATCCCATCCAACCCAAATACGTGATGCCGGTCCGTCCTCGTACTCATAGAACCAATCCCACGATCTGATAGAGTTAGCGAGTGAAGAAGCATTTTGTTCGGAAACCCTAGTCTCAACCAGGCCAATCAGCTTCAACCCATATTTCGTAATCATCTCCCCGACCGCCCATCTGTGATCTAACCTATTTAGACCACGTACATTCCAAGAGGCGACCGGGATCATGGAACACTCGATTCCAGGGCTGCTTGAGGACCCTGTAATGCGACGTTTTCCCCTTCTAAGTCAGCTAACACGGCAAACGGGTTGCGGTATTCAACTATAGGTAAGGTGGTATTAGTTGTGCTAGTCGGGCTGCCTCCATTTTGTTGCCCCGGCTGCCTGTTATGCCCCTCCCTTACATGGGTGCTATCCATGGCCGAATTATCCAATGGTGTGGTCTGGTGAGTGGCCCAGTAATGCTCTTGCGATGTAGAGCTTCCAATATCCTTGTTGTTGGTTGTGGCTTCCTCCACGATCACCGATTTGCCTTTATCCTTATTGGTCAATCGGCGCCAATTAGCTCTAGGTCTAGCAGGCATACCCTCGGTGAGCTGATGACTTGGCCGTGTCGGGTTTGGCTCGTCTTGTCCTTGCATTTTGGGCTGCTCAATGTTCCGTGTTGACTTTTGTATGACCGATGTGGAGAGTTGTGGCCGGGTCGGTTTGGGCTGATTTTCGGGCAGCTCCTTTCACCATGATTCCAAGAGTTGCATGTTGCGCATTTCTTGGGCCTCCACTCGTACTCAACCTGGATAGGTACTATACTAACTCGTCCTCCCTCCTTAGTTGGTATTCTAATATTGAATTGTTCAACGAATGGTTCCCCGAGTGGTATCTCCACGCATACCCTAGCGTATTCGAGCCGCTCCGCCTTAGCTGTCATGGCATCCGCAAATAGTGGCTTCCCTATCACGCTCGCGACAATACCCAATCCCTCTTGGGTCCATAATTCTGATGGAATATTACGCAGCTTTACCCAGAGCGGGACATTCGAGTGTTCTCTTTTCGCAAAGGACATGCCAATTCGCCACTCCTCAAGGAATAGGGGCTGCCCCTGCATGATCCACGGGCCTTCCTCCAGGACCACACCCATGGCCTCGGCCGAGGCGAACCTGAACTTGAAAAACCCGTTAATCGATGCTCGGACCTCAATAAGCTCAGGCCACCTAAGCTACGCATGAAACCTGTGACTACTCCACAGATTATTGCCGGGGCGGATGTTGTTGCGAGGGAGAATACGCGACTGAACCAAACAACAGCCCACGGACCTACGAAGGAATGGCGCCAAGTGGGAGCTAAGGGCAAGGCGGTGATTGTGCCACGTCAGCAGCAAGCGACACACATAGTGAAGCCTCCAAGTTCGGGATCAACGTGAGCGAGCTCCCCGCATGGGCCGCTCATACTTCGGCGCACGGCAGACACAACGCAATCTGATCATAATTCTTTCGCTATACTTCGTGGGTTGGAGGATGAAAGTGTTGCTACAACTCTCACTATGGGCCCTAAAAGCAGATGCAGCCCATCAGCTGCCTCATTCGTAATACAGGTGGGATCGTGGAACGTCCGTGGTCTGAACAGGCAAGACCACAGAAGGGCGGTAGGGGAGTGGGTTGGGCAGGCGGGTTTGCGACTTGTGGGTCTCCTCGAGACGCGTGTGTCGGTTGCAAATGCGGCTCGAATTTTGGAGGGTCTTAGGTCACGCTGGATGTGGTTTTTTTATTATGACGATGGCCCAGGTACCCGAATCTGGGTGGGTTGGGACCCGTCTTGGCTTCGGGTCACTATCGTTGCTAAGTCCAGCCAGGCGGTGCACTGTCGGGTTGAACTGCTTGGTTCGGGTGAGACGGTTTTTGTCTCGTTTGTTTATGGGAATTCTAGACGTGAGGATCGCCTTACGCGTAGATGATGCATGGTTGGTGGCTGGGGATTTCAATACCATCTTGCATGCGGCCGAGGATCGGGGAGGGGCGCCAAACGCAATGGATATGGCTGAGTTTCACAATTGTCTAGTCCAGGCAGATCTCTCATCTCTTCCATCCACGGGCCAAGAGTTTACTTGGTACAATCAGCAACGGGCGCTGGCGGGTATCTGGCGCAGATTAGATCGCATGTTGGGGAATCCCCAATGGTTCGTCAGGTGTTCGGACAGTTACTATAGATGCGAGCTTCCAGCCACCTCTGATCACTCGCCACTCACCTTAGGGGCTGCAGAGACTCGACAACGGGGCATGAGTTTTCGATTCGAGAACTTTCTTATTAAGGAACCAATGTTTTTGGATCGAGTTCGTCGGGTGTGGGAGTCGCCAGAGGCGGGGTTTCCTATGTACGTTCTGGTAAATAGGTTAAAGCGTCTGAAACCTATTTTCAAGCAGATGCGTCGGGCCAAAGGGGATTTGGCGGCGAATGTAGCGGAGGTGATGCGATTCTTAGGGATCGTTCAGGACTTAGCGGCGCAATATCCACTCGAGGGCTTATTTCATGATCTGGAGTGTTGCTGTCGTATCTTATATGCGCGCGCCGTGGAAATCGAGCACACGGCTTTGTCCCAACGTGCTAAATTGGCGTGGCTAAAGGATGGGGATCAGTGCACCTCATATTTTTTAGGAAGGTTGCCCTACGCCGTGCGACCAACCGTATCTTATCTCTGGAAAATGCAAGTGGGGTTCTCTTGGATACACCGGCTACAGTGGAGGGGGAGCTACTGGAGTTCTATCAGGGGCTATTGGGCCAATGTTTGAGGGATTCTCCCGTCACTAGGGCCGAGGTGCAGGGGTCCATAAAGCGCACGCTTTCCCCAGCGGCTGCTTTAGACATGGTCCGGCTAGTGGAGGTGAATGAGGTACGCCAGGCTCTATTCTCTATGGGGGATGAGAAGGCGCCTGGTCCAGATGGATACACCGCTGCTTTCTTCAAGGCTGCGTGGGAGGTGTTGGGGACTGATTTTACTTCCTCGGTCCAGGACTTCTTCGTGACAGGACGATTACTGAAGGGGCTGAATAGTACCCTTATTACGCTGATACCCAAAGTTCAGTCCCCGAGGCGAGCGACGGATTTTCGGCCAATTTCTTGCTGCAATGTCATATACAAAGTCATTTCGAAGATTCTGGCGAATAGGCTGAAAACGGCGTTAGGCGATCTGGTCCAGAAATCACAAACGGCGTTCATTCCTGGGAGGAGGATCAGCGATAATATTCTTATGGCTCAGGAGTTATGCTTGGGATATACGAACAAGGGCCGGCCGCCTAGAGCTATGCTCAAGGTGGACCTTGCCAAGGCGTATGACAAGGTCGAATGGAGCTTCCTACTTGCCACGCTTCAGGCTATGGGTTTTCACCCTACTTACATCGAGTGGATCCGGGCCTGCTTAACTACCTCGATTTTTTCCATTAACATAAATGGCCGACCGGTAGGGTTCTTCGAGGGCAAGCGGGGGTTACGCCAGGGTGACCCTATTTCGCCGTACCTATTCACGCTGGTGATGGAAGTTTTGCATGGCCTGGTTGAGGAACATATTCTCATGGAGCCACAGTTTTGCTACCATTGGAGATGTGAGGCTAACACGTTGTCTATGCTAGTGTTCGCGGATGATCTTCTTCTTTTTTGTCATGCTGATGCCGTTTCTGTGGGGGTGCTGAAGAATGCATTAACGGCCTTCTCGACTCTGTCAGGTTTGTACCAAAACCCTGACAAGAGTGAGATGTATCTATCACGACGGGCGGAGGGTCTGAAGATACAGCTACAGGCCATTATGGGTTTTCGGGAGGGTCACTTACCTGTCCGCTATTTGGGGGTACCGCTGATAGCTTCACGCCTTACGATTGGGGACTGTGCACCGCTTTTACAGCGGGTTGATGCTCGGCTGGGATCTTGGCTGAATAAGTCATTGTCATATGCGGGCAGGGTCCAACTGATAAAGTCGGTCCTTCAGGCGTTACCTGTCTATTGGTCGGGGGAGTTCCTGTTGCCCAAGGGTATTGTTCGTGCCCTGGAGTCACGATTTAGGCAGTTCTTATGGGGTGGCTCTTCGGCCAAGGTTGCATGGGATGATCTCTGTCTTCCGCCGTCTGAAGGGGGGCTGGGACTTCGCTCGATAGCTACTGATAACAGATCGTTACTTGTACAGCTTTTGTGGAGGGTGCTTACGCGTGCGCCTGATTCTGTATGGGTGGACTGGTTGTATAGTACACGCCTACATTCGAGGTCCGTTTGGGCTGCTCCTATCTCGGCCAACACATCATGGAGCTGGAGGAAACTCATGCAGTTGAGGTCAGTCGTACTCCCACTTATCTCGTTCAGGATTTGTGATGGCTCTACGATATGGTTATGGGAGGATCCTTGGCTACAGGAAGCGCCACTTTTGGACCGCTACCCAAGAGGCCCTCTAGCGATGGGGCTTTCGGCTGGGACCCGATTGAGTGCCGTCATTGATGCCCATGGATGGAGCTGGCCGGGAAGGACGACGACCGAATACATTGACTTCAGTAGCCACCTTCCATCTGTTGACCCAATCTCGCCAGATAGGATAGTATGGAAAGGGGCGGTGGATGGCCGAGCCTCCGCCCGGCTGATTAGGGAGGCCCTGCGTTTTCGCCGCCAGGCTGTACCTTGGTCGACCTTGTTTGGGGGACCTTTAGCGGTCCCTAGGCATGAGGTTATCCTGTGGCTGAGTATACGTGATCGCATGTCTACGAGGGATAAACCTTGGGTGGCTCAGCGGGCGGGCACCCCCGCTTGTGTGCTATGTGACGTGCTACGCTATGAGACGGTTCAACACCTGTACTTCAATTGTCGGTTCTCTCGTCAGTGTCTTCGGCTGCTTAGGCAACGCATCCGCTGGTCATGGCCTTATAGGGACTGGGCTGACGGCATTTTGTGGGCTTCAAAGAAATGGCGAGGCAACCATCTTATTTCAGCGGCTTATCGTCATGTCTTGGCTTCTTTGGTTTACCGTATTTGGCAGGCACGCAACAAGCGCTGGAAGGAAGGGATCATCACGACTCCTGACAGGCTGGTGGCTGCCGTCCTTGATATGGTCTGCATGCGACTAAGTGGTACCTCGGCGAAGTATGATCTTCAAAGAGCGGCCATACGTCGCCTATGGCGTGTAGCGTGGTAGTTTAGCTGTGCTTGGGTTTTTTGGTTTGGGTTTATTGGGTTTATGGGCTTTATTTTTTTGTTAATCCAGTAGTCTGTTACTGGTTGCTTGTGAGAGGTTTACTCTCACCCATCATGTATATTCACCCATTTATATATATACACACGGGAATCTTTCCAAAAAAAAAAAAAAAAAACACGCTGCAGCATAGTCATGAGGGTATGGCTGACGCTCGATCGATGGTTCAGCATCTGAAAGAGCTTTATGGTGAGACGTCGAGGACAGCTCGCTATGCGGCTTCATCGCAGCTCTTCCGATCGAGGATGTCTGAGGGTGAGAACGTCCGCGAACATGTTATGAACATGATCACCATGATCGAGAGATTGGAGACTCTCAATTTCCGATTTGATCGGGAATTACAAAGCGATCTCATCTTGCAGTCTCTCCCTCCGTCCTTCAACGCGTTCATTGTGAACTATCATCTGAACGGTATGACTCTGACGCTTCCTAATCTGATGAATCAGTTAGCAACAGCGCAAAGTCAGATGAAGAGGCAAAGCAGACTGCACTTGTCGCCACCTCTTCGAAGCCCCAGAAAGGCAAAAAGAAGAAGGGCAACAAGCTCAAGCCAACAGGGAAGGTTTCGAAGAAGAACAAATCTTCTGGGAAATCGAAGCAGACAGGTGTAAAGCCGACGGATAGGTGTCTGCATTGCGGTGCGCTGGGCCACTGGAAGCGGGACTGTTCGAAGCTCAAAGGTGAGCAGGCTGTGTCAGGTAAGGAACTTAATGTTTTAGAAACAGTTTGTTCTACTTCCTGGATATTAGATTCTGGAGCTAGTACTCACATTTGTGTGTCAACGCAGGGTCTGAGACCAAGTAGAGTACTTGGGGAGCGGGAGATCGAGGTCAGAGTGGGTAGCGGGGATAGTCTCTCGGCAAGTCCGGATCGAGATCTCTTACTTTGTTACCTGGGCATGTGTTGCGTTTGTACGATTGTCTTGTACTCCCGAGGGGTTTTAAGAACATCGTCTCCATTCCTGTTCTGAGCAGGAATAGTTATGTATTTAACTTTAATAAAAATGCATGCCACATTATGTATCGAAACAAAAATGTTGGCAACGCGACACTTTTTAATGGTTTGTACTATTTAAATACCCAGAACGACGTATCTGTGAATACTATCACAAACAAACGAAAGTCAGGAATAAATGCGAGGTACCTGTGGCATCTTCGATTAGGGCATACTGGAGAACGCAAGATCCACGAGTTAGAGAAAAACGGGATTTTGAAACCGTTGGGATCAGATCCCTATCCGACTAATGAGTCGTGCCTCCAAGGAAAAATGACTCGATCACCCTTCACAGGGACATTTAATAGAGCCACAGAAATTCTCGGTTTGATTAACACGGATGTTTGCGGGCCATTAAATGTGAAGGCTCGAGGTGACTTCCACTATTTTATTACCTTCACAGATGATCACAGTCGTTACGGACTTGTGTATCTGATGAGGTATAAAGCTGATGCTCTTAAAAGGTTCAAGGAGTATAAGGCATTAGTGGAAAAGCAAACGTCGAAAATCATTAAAGCCATTCGATCGGATCGAGGAGTCGAGTACATGAGTGTCGAGTTTGACCAGTTCTTGAAGGAGAATGGTATATTATCACAGATGACTCCGCCCGGTACGCCACAATTGAATGGTGTGGCCGAACGTAGAAACCGAACTTTATTAGATATGGTTCGTTCTATGTTAAGCTATACAGATTTATCGATGTCATTGTGGGGACACGCGCTTTTGACAGCGGTGTATACCATAAACCGGTGTCCCTCGAAGTCTGTTAACGGCATTCTGTATGAGATATGGACTGGTCATTTACCCAGCTTATCACATATTAGGACTTGGGGTTGCCCCGCCTATGTGAAAAAGTTGAAAACAGACAAACTGGAGTCTAGGTCAATGAAAGGACGTTTCATAGGTTACCCCGAAGACTCTATGGGGTACCTATTCTATTTTCACGATGATCAGAGGATCGTTGTGGATGACCGAAAATCTACTTCAGGTTTTGTATTTGTGCTCAACGGTGGGGCAGTGTCTTGGAGAAGCTCCAAGCAAAGCACAACTGCCGATTCCACGTGTGAGGCAGAATACATAGCAGCCTCAGAGGCAGCTAAAGAAGCTGTTAGGATGAAAAAGTTCTTGGAGGAACTTATTGTGGTACCAGTTGCGAACAGACCGCTTGCACTTTGGTGTGATAATAGCGGTGCAGTCACGCAAGCAAAGGAACCGCGATCTCATAGCAAATCCAAACATATTGAGAGAAAATATCACGTACTACGTGAGTTCGTTGAAAACGGGATGGTCGCCGTGCAGAAAATCGCCACCGCGGAAAATGTGGTGGACCCGCTCACGAAGCCCTTGTCCCAGGCAGTTATGGAACAACATCTGGACAAGATGGGGCTACGATACTATTGTGACTGGCATTAGGTGCAGCACATGGCATTCGAGTGCAAGTGGGAGGCTGTTAGGGAGTGTGCCCTAGGAATGCCATACGAGGACTAGGAATAGTATAGGGCGCGCAATGATGTATAGGTCGATAGACAGTTTAATTGTGTATACTATCAAAATAAAGTAGTGAATATTATTTTCATTATAATAAAGGCATTATTATTTATTTATCGAATTTGAAGTCTGCTTGGCATCTGGCGGTGCGATAAATAAATAACACCCGAATGTTTGAGTTGGACATCTGATTCTCGTGGGGACGAGGGAGGAGACACCGGACGGTCCTTAATCTCAGCATTAAATAAAAAGTCCGTAAGTCTAAGGATTCTAGGTGGGTGACTAGATATCCGAATATGACTTATTCATTGACGACCACATAGTATCGGTAGTGTCACCGATTACCTGAGAGGTTGTGGGTCGTGATGGAGATATCGGTGATCGGAGAGATCACGTATTCGGACATTCGGCTCGTATTCGTCTCGATCACATGAATAGGATGTTGTCAATGATTGAACGAATGACTATGGCAGCCTCAGACCGATAGGGTCACTGACGGATTTGCTTTCGCAATTTCGGTTTGTCGCTAGTTGGCTATGTCCGCAAGTGTTCGGAAATGGGACACGGGCCAGCGACGAAACGCAACTGACTTTACGGAGGTGATTTCCGGGCTTTGACTGCTATCGGGATTCACTGCCTATATTCGTATAGGTTAACGCCCTATGAGGTAATTGGAGAACGACGATTGTAAAGCCTTCGGCCGAAGCTTGGAAAGCTCGCTCGTATTAGATACAGAGCAGAGTTTAAATAATCGGTTGGGTCTCGATTATAACATAGAGTTAGGTTAGTGAGTTTGACATTTACATGGCTCTCACCTAACCGGGACGCAAGTGAAAGGCGTAAGAGGTATTTAAATGTATACACTATAGTCGGTTCGCCCGAATTTCGATTAGATCAAAATTCGTTCTCAACTGGGATCTGTCCGGTACCGCGGGATTGGCTATGCGAATACCGGGACTCGCGGATTCCTCCTGTGCCAGTTGAGACGGACCTAGAGAGTCGCGCTTAAAAATGGTAATGACCTCGAACGAAAACGGCAGGCTTTTCTCTGAAACCTAACGAATGGGATTCGTTGAGGTAGTGGCATAGTTGATACGAGGTGTCGACGATTTAGTTAAACTCTGATGACGGTCACGGGAATAATTAGGACTTAAGATTGTCTCAAGTGCTTAATTAATTAACTAAATGAGGCTCAATTGTAATTAAAATAATTAGATTGGATTTAATTATTTTATTACTTAAAATTGAGGGACTAAATTAAGAATTTAGAAACCTCGGGAGTCAAATTGGAATTACTTGAAATTTTGCATGGTCTTGGACATGTGGAGAATTCCATGGCTTGCCACATAGCTTGAGGTGGCAAGTGACTCACTTTGAAGATGCATGACAAGTGTTGTAGAAATATTATAAACAAAGTTAGTGGAATTTTACTACATGAAATAACATGACACCTAACTTGCTTACTAAGATAGTAACACATGGTACTTAAGTAAGATGCATGCAATGTGAGTAAGTTTCTAAGCTTCTAGCCACGGGATCGTTCGACGAAGCCCGACGCCCGAACCGAACTGCCTCTAGCCATCGGGAGCAGTCTCGGAGGTTCGATCAAGGACATACCGGCGTGACGATCTAGCCCGGAAGCCCCGGGAGCCAGACGAGGTGTTGCGACGTCCATCCGAGGTGCATTTACGTTCACCAACGGTATGTTTCGTACCCTACTGATTTGATTTTGTTTAAAAATACCAAATGACATCAGAATGATTCGAAAGACCCCCCGTTGCGATCGTCGGGAAGTGTAGTGTCATTCTGGAAAATTTAGTATTGATCGGAAATCGTTTCGATCGCCAAATAGTCAAAACGCTGTCGGGTGCCGCTTTGTTCGAACTAGTTTGGAATGAAATTATTAATTCGAATAAATTTGTATTGAATTCGAATTTGAGAAGTTCGAATTAGACGTGGTCTCCTAAAGGCTCAGGAAAGTATCTTGAGCCCTCGGGAGAAGCCGAAGGGCGCTAGGTCGAATTTAGATGTTGAAAATCGAAAATTCGGCACCCTACGCCGCTCGGTTCAAAACGCGCTTCCGCTATCGCCACGTTGCGCTGTTCGGAGGCCGGCGTCGATTAATCGGGCCTACCCCAACAAAAACTAGGGTTTATCTTCAGTTTTACCATTCACCAGGTCGCCCCTCTATCTGGCGATCGTCCTTTTTCCATTGCGGTTGCCTTTCCTGGCACACTGGCTTACGCCATGTGTCCTCGTCCAGGTGACCCTCGTCCGCTACCTAAATAATTTTAGGTACATACATTCGACGGTTTACATCCCGTCATGGTGCCTTTGTAGAAGTAGCTATGCTATGACTCATTCGTGAGTCTACATCAAATACTAATATCGTCAAACATATTCTGTTCTCACACGATCATATACTGTGCATACTCATACTACTAATCTTCACATCATTCGTGTATGCACATGCCCATGTCACATAATTATGCTATATATGCTTACCATGTAAAAGCATACATTTAACATCATCAATCATAGCCACATTTCACATTCAAGCACTTAGTTACGTATGACAAGCACACATAAAACATTTTATGTGTTGTAATTCCCACTTACCTGACGTCCTTAAGCTATTTGCTAATCGGTCTGGTGAGTTTCCTAATATTTCGTCCTTTAACCACGAAAAGGTTTTAAAGTCAGTTTATAAATTATATTAGTTGACTACGTAAATTTTCGTTTGAAAATTCTATCAAAAAGGACGTTTGCCTATACCGGAATTGACCCTAAAAATACTGATAGACGAATTATGATCGGGCGTTACGAGAGACTATGCCCGTTAGACTCAGAATATTTTTCTCATTAAATGGTGTAAAAACCTTTTTCCTCAAAACGTTTTATTCCGAAATGCATTTCATAAACCCGTGAAATTCTACAGTTGACCAAGTTCGCGAAGTGTTACTAAGATTCGCGAACCCATACACACAATTCGCAAAATTCCTATGATACGCAAAACACTTCGCGAACTGATAGTCTCAGTTCGCGAAGTTCGACCAGTTCGCGAAAACTTGGTTCGCACACCCTAAATTCGCGAAATCTCACTTCACACTCTCATTTCGCGAACTCATTTCACACTTACGATTCACGAACTTTTTCGCAATTCGCGAACTGATTCGCAAAGTCTTACACGCGCAATTCGCGAACTGAAAACCCACTTCACACTCCTAATTCGCTAATCTTATTCATTTCCCAAACTCTCACTTCCCTAATGATTCGCGAACTAGGGTTCGTGAAACTCATATTTTACGACCCCATCATCACCAAAAACCCTATTTAACACTAAAAGTCTGAAAACCTTCGATCAACATATTATTTTCTCAAGAACACGACAAATTTCTTTAAAACTTCAAAACATTCGAAAATTAAAACCTGTATAAAACTTAAACAGACCTAGCTTCTTGTATCTAACATACTTTAAAACACACTAAATAATAATTGAAAACGTAAAGATTTAGGTAAGAAAGGTGAAAACTTCATTGTTCGTGAAAACTTATACTTTGTGACCCTAAACATTTCGAACACGTGAAGTCCTTAGAGTTCGCGAACTACTTTAGTTCCTTTTTCTAGGTTCGTGAACTTCCTAAATTTCTCATTTCACCATATTCGAATTTCCTCTAAGTCCCATATCTAACTTCCAAAGAAATGTTAGATATCAAATAGGCACATAATAAACTGATATCAAATATGCAGTCATATAAACACATATTATGCATGCAAATTTATTGGCCGGCTTACTCACGGGACCCGGGTATTACAAGGAGCGACCTAGGGGGAAACCTAGCGTAGGCTACCGCATGGCAGAGGGGACGACATGGGAGGTTACGACCTAGGGAAACCTAGCGTAGGCTACCCAGCGTAGGTCACTGCCACCTATTTAAGATAGAGCTCTTTTACGGTGCATAGTTAGCTAACCGAGGGCCCTGAGTATAAATAGTACGAGTGATAGATGCATCGGTGCGGATTGCTGTTGCGGGGGTCAACACGTGCACATCATGCATAGTTTCTACTTACTGAGCCACGGCGGCTCATCCCTTACATTATGTGTTGTAGGTTCACACGACCACGGTACGTGATCGTTGATGCAGCAAGGCACCTTTTGAAAGCTTCCAGCGACTTTGAAGGAGGAGTGTACATGGATGACGACCTGTGTGGCCGGGCGACCTAGTTTACTTTTCGCTGCGCATAGACGCACTCCCAGTGTATTTCAAATTGGAAGAATTCATTTAACTCGTAAAGTGTACTCCGTTATCTAAATGGAAAAATTTTATTATGCTTTTTGGCAAGTCTTCCAACTTACTACTTCATTAGGCACGTAAGATAACGTAGAATAAGTGAATGGCGGGGCATTACAGAAGCAGAAGACCATGGTGACGGTATCAAATGACTCTGACATGAAACATAGCGAGGACGAGGATCACGCTTATATGGCTGACGAGGATCAGTTATCTCGTTCTTCCTCCATTGAGAAAATTCATATCTTAAACAGTTTATATAACAATGATTATGAAAGTGACTCAGCTGTTTCTGATATAGAAGAAAGAAGGAAGAATTGTGGGAATTACTTCAAAAAGCAGAGAGGAAGATTAAGTTGCTAAATTCCCTGAATAAGGAACTGATAAAGCAGCAAGATGACTTAGCTAAGGAAAAACATGAGGCTAATCTAGAAATTTCACGTTTGAAAGGAGAGTTAGTTACTGCTGAGAAAGAGGAAATTCCACGTGACTGTGAAAATTAGAAAACGAAACAGTGACTTATCTAGAGATATCGTAGAACTCAGAAATTCCTTAGATAGAGAAAAACAAAAGGTTGATAGACTCCTTGTGGGTAAGCAAAACCTAGATATGATGTTAAGCACTCTTAGGATCATTGGTAGATCAGGAATAGGTTATTCCGCCGAAGAAAAGCATGCTAAACATTCTGTGCCGAAGTTTAAGTGTTGCTGTTGTGGTAGAAATGGTCATTATGCATACAACTGTCCTTTAAAGAAAGTTGATAAAGCTAAGTATGTTTGGAGACCTAAGAAGTCACCTGTAAATGCACTGTTGTATCTAATAGTAATAGGAGATCACCGTCCATGCAGAATGATAAGTCATATGTTAACAGAAGTTATTTCCCCGCTAACATGTTAGGACCCATCAGAAATTGGGTACCTTAGAAGAGTACTTTTATCTACAGGTACGAAGGAGGAATTCCAGTAAAAAAACAGGTTGTATCTTGACAGCGGGTGCTCCCGCCACATGACAGGTGATATCGGCAATTTTGTGTCGTTAAAGGTGTATGATGGAGGATGCGTTTCGTACGCTAACGACGCAAAAACCAAAATCGTAGGAGTTGGTACTGTCGGTAACAATTTAAATATCACTATAGATAACGTATGGTTTGTTAAGAACTTAGAACATAATTTGATTAGCATTAGCCAACTACGCGATGATGGACATACCGTAGCCTTAGCTAAGGATAAGTGCTTTGTCAAAAAGGATGATGAGGTTGTATTCAGTGCATCTACACATGGTAACATCTACGGCATTACTCTCGATGATATTGCTAACCACAATGTCAAGTGTCTAGCAGTTACGCAGGATTTCACATGGTTATGGCATAGACATTTGGGACATGCTAACATGGAACTGATGTCTCACATCTCATGCAATGAATTGGTGAGAGGTATCCCTGATATGAAAGCCACCAAGGACTGAATTTGCAAAGCGTGCCAAATGGGAAAACCGACCAAGACGTCCTTCAACCTAAGAATGTGATATCCACCTCCAGACCACTGGAACTGCTGCATCTTGACCTTTTTGGTCCGGAACAGGTTATGTCATTGAGAGGTAAACGATATGCCTTTGTTATCGTAGACGACAATACTAGGTACACATGGGTCTTGTTGCTTGCGCACAAAAGTGAGGCTTTAGATAACCTTGCGCCACTGATTAAAAAGCTAGAAAATGAGAAAGAGATGAAGTTCCGTAAGATTAGGAGTGATAACGGTCTAGAATTTGATAGTAAATCATTTGCATCTTTTTGTGATGAAAATGGTTATAGTCATAATTTTTCAGTCCCTATTACGCCTCAACAGAACGGAGTGGTCGAGAGGTGAAGTAAAATATGTGCCTAATAGGGGGTGAATTAGGCTATTAAAAACTTTTTTCTCCTTTGATAAACGTATCTTTAATAAGATAACAGCGGATTTAAAATGTTCTAATGGTTATCCCTTAACTGTTGGTCGAGTGGATCCGTGTGAGTGCAAGTGAACAGAAAAGTAAATGACACATGGATTTATAGAGGTTATATCCCCAAGTGGGGTTTAGTCCTCTCCTTGAGGTTTGCTCCTCAAGAGTTTGATCAATCCAATATGTTACCGTAGTTGGTTACACAACCAAGACCAAGATGAACACTAGTCCGCAACTAGGGTGCCTAACGCCGAGTTTCGTCCCACGTCGTTCCCTGAGAATTCTTATTCTCCGACTGGAAACAGCTCGCTACCGAAGATCAGCTGGATCTCAAATCCTCTCTTCACGAAAGGCACGCTTCACTCTTGTCTTCTTGTGAGATCTCAAATCCTCCCTTCACGAAAGGCACGAAAAGCACAAACAGAGAATAATAATTTGCAAATCAAATGCTCTAATTCTCAGATCTCTGTTCTTGCTATTTCGTGTGTATGTTCGTTCGTTGTCTGCACCCGATGTAGAAGTGTCGACTTATATAATCCTGTTAGTATCACACACTTCATATGGAATGTCAATCGCAGTTACCAGTTCAACACATCATTCCATCACAGATATCATGCCAAATTAAGCTCTAAGCATCACAATGGTCACATTCATTAATTTGCATGAAATCTTACTCTAAATACCTTTTTCATACATTATTGGTAAATCTCATCCATATTAGCACGGTGGTACTTACGAAGATACCCTATATAGTTTCACTCAGCGTCTTATCAAATATGTAGAACATTAATCACGAACTTTCCATTCAAATAAATACCAAGTCGCATAGGGAAAGAATTTATGTTGACTCAAGCATTTAAGATGCAATTCTTAGCGATATGAGTATGATTTCTTCCTAAAAATAGACAGATTCCAGTGGATGACGTATTTTCTATGTATATCACATATCCTTACAAATGTAATAACTTAAACAGATAAGCACGAATTAAATGCATCCGCATCATATAATTCCTATTTCAGCATATCTTAAAACGGATAAGCATTCATGCAAAACATATCCTTAGCATATAATATCCATATTTAGAACACTCAATGATATAGAAGATTACATTCCATATATAGGCAGATTCCAACAATAATATTTTTACCATGTATATCATAATGATACTTACTCAAATTAACGCATAATCCTTACTCAAATTAACGCAGCATATTAAGGATTAATCACGTCATTCCACACAAATAGCTTCAAGATCATAGTCACTCATCATTCGATTTATGCATTATTTCCAAATATACGTAATAATGATATCATGACGGTGGAATCAATGATCACAGTGGTATCACCTAAGTTACGTTGCAATGGAATCACAGTGTCAAAGTTCAATTCACTCAAATATAAGTACATGATACATACACATTTTGAATTGCTAAATTTGTAGTGCCTATCCCATCTTAAGTACATGGAATCATCAAAACTCAAATACAGTGCAAGACCAAAAAGGTCAACATTCTCCCCCTTTTTTATGACGACATGTTACTAATGTAATGAGCATATTCGAACATATAGGCATGCAACGTATGAGCCAACTTTAATCATGGATAGAGCATGAGAGATATCACGTTTCACATAAAGTGTGCATGCTCTCCCTATATAAGTGCAAGTATTTCATGTTGAGATCCATAGCATGCTTACTAATCAGTGCAGGGATAAATGACAAATACCATATATAAGTTACCAAATTATCACGATTTGCTCCCCCTGACTATGTGCATATATGATGTCGCATGATTCCATGATATCACATAAAGGTTCCAGCAGAAACAGCACACATAAGTATCATTGACTATTGTACTCCCCCTGACTTAAATATCCGAAAACATTTCTCAAGGCATAAGTCAGCACACACAAGGGTTAGTCAAGGAATTAAATCAGAGAAAAAAAACATAGTCATAACCATAAGCATAGCAAGGTCTTATCCCAACAGCATGGATCATACGCAGGTACCTGTCTTATTACACAGTACATTCTTCTCTCCCCCTTCAGCATCAAAAAGGGTGAGGACAAAAAAACTACTAAGACACTTAGACTCCTAGACACGAGATTACTAGACGCGGGAGCTACAGAAAGAGAGGATAGGAAGATGACACAGATCGTACTTAGCGCTGTCGGACTCGCTGTCAGATGAGACGCGCTTCTTCAGTTTCTTCCCAAGCTTTGACAGCTTGCGAAGGATCTCACTATTCTGGTGCTTGAGCTTGCCAACCTTCTTGAAATGGCAGCGATATCAGTGCGCATTTCTGTGATTACATCATCGTCCTGGCATTTTTCAGCAGGTTCGTCATCACTGTCAGTCAGCTCAACAACCTTTGCCTTGCCCTTACCAACGGGTGCCTTTTTCAAAGAACTCATAACTTTGCCTTCTTGTCCTTAGCATTGAACCATCCAACTTGCTTCTCATAGTAGATTGCCATGCGTTTGAGGGTCTTAAGATTGACGGCGTGCTGTGCAGTGTTCTCCCAACTAGGTGGCAGCTGAATTCCTTCGAGTTCGAACAAGTGGGACAGAATCATCCCATAGGGAGCAGCTTCTCAGGGCTTTCGAAGGCATAGATCATATACTTCATCAGAGCATAGGCTAGGTTGATCTTTCAGTTCTTGGAGATCATGAAGACGGCGAAGGTGCTCATAGCATTCATATTGGTGGAATGTCCACCGCTGCCTATCTTGCTCCATAGGGTCATGTTCAGGACTTTATGAAGAATGTAGTGATCGATCCCCAATTTCTTAAGAGCAACTCCTTCTGCGAACTTAGGTCTCCTATTGCTGTTCCACAGGGCTCTAGTGCACTCAGACAGTCTGAACTCATCAAACTCACACCACTCACCCATATTAAAATGCCTAAGCCCAGTGTTACTCACCCCAAGCATCTTATTAAGCTTCTCACAGTTCCACTCAATTTTCTTCCGCAGAACATAGGAGGTTATCACAATATCAGAATCGTCCTCTACATAGTCTAGGTTGGAATAAAAGAGTTTGACAGCTTCAGGGTAGTCGGACCTGTTGATAATAAGAGATTTTTGTCGGCCAAATCTAATGAGCCAAGAAAGAGCAGTACTGGAGGGGATCTCAGCAAACAGGATTCCACGGCCTCTAGCAACATCACGATTTAACAGGCTCTTAAAGTTCTCTTCAGCAGTGGGATCTAGAAACTTTACCTCGAAAGGGATCTCATCGGGTTTGTTGATGTCGAAGATTGATTTAGGGATATCAGGCACTGTCTCGTCTTCACTGGAGTGTCGTTCCTTAGAGGCTGAAGGTTCCTTAGATGGAGAGCTCTGCTTAGGTGAACTGGAATCACGAGCAGGAGAGGGTTGTGGAGTAGGTTCAGGAACAGGAGAAGGCTGTGGGGTAGGTTCACAAACTGGAGAGTCATGGGGAGTGGTTTCATGAATAGGGGTGTGATCAGGAGATGGTGAAGGCTTAGGAGAAGGCTCTTTGTGAACGGTTTTGGCTTTCTTTGATGATTTTTAGGACTTTGAGGATTTCGCTGATGGCTTAGTTTTCGAGCTGGTGGTTCTAGAAGGAGGCGACAAATTGGGGTTGGTGAATCCTTAGGTGGTGGTTCTTCTGCTTCTTCCCAGCGCTGGAGCCTGCGTCGATGTGCTTAGATCCGGCCGTTCTCACCATTGTTTTAGAGCTTTCAGACGTAAAGGAAGTAAGGGACGATGAAAGGTAGAAGATGAAGTAAATGAGAGAGAGATAGATAGATATAGACGGTTGATGGGACGTGATGATTTAAAATTCAAAAGAAATCGTGTGAGAGAGAAAGAAGATTTATTAAATTGAAAAGCTAAGAGGACTTATTTAGGAAAAATATTTGAAGGGATCAGAGATTTAATTTCCTAATTTGATATTTCTATTGAAGGACATCGTCTATATAATGTGAGATCTTAGGCTGAAACAAGGGATCATCTTTCCTTAATTAGCTCTAAGATTCTTAAATGCTGACGGATATCACTGAATCTACTTTCTATGAGAGGCTTAGTAAAGATATAAGCCAATTGATCTGTGGTACCCACGAAATCAATGCTAATATTTCCTTTAGAAACATGATCTCGAATAAAATGATGTTTTATTCCTATGTGATTAGTTCGAGAGTGATGGACGGGATTCTTAGTGATACTAATAGCACTGGTACTGTCACAGAGAACAGGGATCTTATCATAGATTAGACAGTAATCGCTAAGAGTTTGTCTTAACCATAACAGTTGTTGACAACAATTTCCAAGAGCCATATACTCGGCTTCGATTGTGGACAGGGCGACCACATTCTGTTTCTTACTAGACCAAGTTACAAGGGATACCAAGTAATTGGCAAGTTCCACTTGTACTTTTTCTATCATCCCTACAACCCGCATAGTCAGCATCGTAGTACCCTACTAAAGGAAATTCTTCGCTAGTTCCATACCATAAACCTAAATTCATTGTTCCCTTAAGATATTTAAGTATACGTTTAACAGCAGTCAAGTGAGATTCCTTAGGGTTCGATTGATATCTAGAGCACATACCAACAGCAAACATGATATCTGGCCTACTTGTAGTGAAATAAAGTAGACTACCTATAATGGCACGATACTTAGTTTGATCTACTTGTGTACCTGATTCGTCGCTGTCAATTTTAGCTGTTTGGTGCATAGGAGTGGGCAGTACCTTGGAATCAGCCATTCCGAACTTTTGTAATAACTCCTTGGTGTATTTGGTCTGAGAAATGAAGGTTCCATCGCACAGTTGCTTGATTTGGAGACCCAAGAAGTAATTGAGCTCCCCCATGAGACTCATTTCAAATTCTAGCTGCATAGACTTAGAAAACTCTTCGCAGAGCAGGTTATTGGTACTACCAAAAATGATATCATCAACATAAATTTGTACCAGTAACATGTGATCACCATCATGTTTGATAACTAGGGTGTAATCGATAGTTCCAGTAGTAAATCTCATATTTATCAGAAATTTGCTAAGTCGTTCGTACCAAGCTCTAGGTGCTTGTTTCAAACCATATAAAGTTTTATTCAATTTGAAAACATGATCTGAGAACTCTTCATTTAAAACTCCCGGAGGTTGTTCGACATAAACTTCTTCATTTATAAAGCCATTTAAGAAAGCATTTTTTACGACCATTTGAAATAGTTTAAATCTTTTAAAGCATGCATAGGCAAGTAATATACGAATGGACTCAAGTCTAGCTATGGGGGCGAACGTTTTCTCATAATCGATACCTTCTTCTTGAGAATAACCTTTGGCTACTAACCTTGCTTTGTCGCGGATAACGTTACCATTTTCATTAAGCTTGTTGCGGAAGACCCATTTGGTACCGATGACTGTCTTGCCATGAGGTTGTTCCACAAGCGTCCACACATGGCTCTTATCGATTTGAGCAAGTTCATCCTGCATAGCAGATACCCATGAGATTTCAGTGAGAGCCTCATTTACTGAACTGGGTTCCACCAAGGATAGTAGAGCATTAGGGGAATCCTCTAAAGATTGGTTTCGTGCAGTGGCTCTAGTTTTGATCCCGGAGGTGATGTTCCCAATGACTTGATCAGTGGGATGGCTGGATGCGTGCTTGTTCTTTCTTTGAGGTGGAACTTCAGTGGGTTCTGGTTCAGCAGTGGGATCTCCAGCTTCATCCTGAGGAGAATCGTCAGTTGGTACTTGCGGTATCTGTAAATCTGCAGGGTAGCATATCTAAACCTTCCTTATTAGTAGCACCTGATGTGAGATACTCATAAAAGGTTACATGCATTGATTGCTGTACAGTCTCTTTTCTTTTGTTAAATACACGTATGCCTTGGAATGGAGACTATAACCTAAGATGCCCTCATCCACCTTTGAGTCGAATTTCCCTATTTTATCCCTATCATTTAAAATAAAACATTTGCAACCAAAAACATGAAAGTATCCTGTGTTGGGTGTTCTACCATTCCACAGCTCATAGGGAGTCTTTTTCAGAATAGGTCTAAGAAAAACACGATTTCTGACATAGCTAGCTGTGCTAAAAGCTTCAGCCCAAAATTTCTTAGGGAGATCATACTCATGTAACATTGTTCTCGCCATTTCCTGTAGCACTCGGTTCTTTCTCTCAACTACACCGTTTGCTGCGGAGTGATAGGAGCTGAAAAATTGTGTGTATAACCATGCTGATCACAGAAGGATGCGAATGAATTACTATCAAATTTCAATCCATTATCACTACCATTACATAGAGTGGTATCCTGCTCATTTTCTAATTTCTTTACTAGTGATATGAAACTCTCTAGAGCCTCACTCTTATGTGCTAGAAATATCACCCATGAGTACCTAGAGTAGTCATCTACAATCACAAATGCATATTTCTTACCTCGTAAAGACATGGTTTGAACGGGGCTAAAAAGGTCAAGATGAAGTAGCTCTAAAGGTCTAGATGTAGAGATAGTATTCTTACTCCTAAAGACGATTTGGTTTGCTTACCCATTTGACATGCCTGACATGTCCTGTCCTTGGAGAACTTACCAATCGGAACTCCACGTACCAGATCCTTGTCAGTGATATGGGATATTAGTTCCATGTTAGCATGACCAAGACGTCGGTGCCATAACCATGAGGTATCCTGAGTAGCAGCTAAATACTTAACATTTTGGTTAGTGATATCATCGAGTGTGATGCAGTATATATTCCCCTGCCTAGATGCACTAAAGATTACTTGATCATCTTTCCTAACTATGAACTTATCATTTTCAAAAATCACAGAATGACCCTTATCACATAGTTGACTTATACTGATCTAGTTGTGATCAAGATCCTTCACTAGCCAAACGTCATCTATAGTGGTATTAAGAGTGTTACCTACTGTTCCAATACCAATAATCTTAGCTTTTGTCTTATCAGCATATGATACAAACCCTCCGTCGCATGCTTTCAGGGAGACAAAGTTAGTGATATCACCTGTCATATGTCGAGAGCATCCACTGTCAAGATACTACCTCTTTTTCTTGCTGGTGGTCTTTTTCTGTACCTGTAAAAATTTGTAGTTGTCTGAGGTACCCAGTTTCTGTTGGGTCCTAACAAATTAGCAGCAAAATAATTCTTGTTCACGTGTGACAAGCTATCATTTTCAACAGATGATTCCACTAGACTAGCATGCATGGGTGCAATCACATTGGTACGTTTAGGTTTCCAAACATATTTAGACCTGTCAGCATGTTTCGGAAAGCAATTATAAGAATGATGACCACTTCTGCCACAAGTAAAGCACTTAGTTTTTGGAATCTCTGGCGCTAGAACAATTATAGTTTGTAAACCTTGAGGAGATGATTATAATAATAATAAAATTGTTACTTAAGGAATTTAGTGATCTCGATAGTAAAGGGGTAAAATAGTAGGAAATATTAAATAAATAGAGGAGTGCTCATAGAAAAGGGGATCGAAAACCTACTATTGAAGGAAACTAGAATAATAATAGAATAGTAGATATTACGTAAGATAAGATAAGAATTAATCTAAAGATGTCGATGTCATTTATACATTGTTACACGCAAAGCTAAGTTAGAGATAAGAAGAGAACTTGTATATTATAACTTATTAGTAAAGAACTATCGAAACCTTAAAGTAAAGAAGAGAAAAAAACGTTGAACAGTAACGTGACCTTCCAACAAGGATCGAGCAATAAACAATATAAGGAGTTCGAAAGCAATAGTGTTCGAAAGGTATAATCCCTTTTTTCCCTTAAGGTTTAGTTATTTTCTTTTGATATCAATTTGTTAATACAAAATCATATGAGGGAGAACTTTAGAGGGTTTTCACGATTTAAAATGCTTAGGAAATTATTAGGTACGAAAATTTGAAAATGATTAAGGTTGTACAAGCTTAGTTAACGAGGGTTTTTTGAAATATTTAGAGCTTTTATAGTTATGGTGTATCAAGTTTGAAACTCAGCAGAGTAAAACATAGTTAAAATATATGAAGTTTTTATTATGTTCAAACTGTTCTTGAGAAAGGCAGGTCTGATCGAGGGATTCAAGAAGTTCACGGGTTGAAAGTGTTTCTAGTTTCAGTAGGGTCGCAAAGTATGAACTTCACGAACCCTAACTCGTGAACCATTAGTGAGATGAACTTCACGAATCAGTAGGGGCTCGACTTCGAGAATTGGAAAGCTACTAATAGACCAGGGGTCATGGGAAGTTAACTTTGCAAACGTGAGTCGAGAAGAACACTTTGTGAATTGAGAAAGAAGTGTAATAGAATTTGCGAAGCATAGAAATGAGATTCACGAAGTGAGACGTTTCACGGGCCATGAGGTTCGCGAAGTGATGATAGGAAGTGGACTTCGCGAACCATGGGTGGAAAAATATCTTTCTCGAATTAGGGTTAGTTCACGAATCATGAAATAGTTCGTGAAATGAGTGTGCGAAGTGCTAATGTCACGGGTTGTGTGAACTTGGCGAAGTGTGTGTATGACTCGACTCGCGAAGCATATGTGTGTAAAGTACCTTCCATAAATTAAGTGAACTTCACGAATTGTGAGAAAACTAGGAACACGTCGCGAAGTAAGAGTAGAAAGCCGAACTTAACGAATGACCCTAAGTAGTGAAATGAAACTTCACGGAGCCATAAGGAGTTAAATTAGTACATGAGTCGACTTGACTTAGCAAAATATTTTAAAACAACTATTTATCTAATATAATATTTTCCTACTTAGAAAATTTGAAAAATTAGGTAATTAAACAAATTAGATAGTATACTGATATTTTAATTTTTGTGCGAAGGATAGAGAAATAGGAATTTTCCGAGGCAGTAAGCTAATTTTAGTCGGACGACATGTAAGTGGGAATTTCACTATAACACATAAAATAAGTTATGTGTGTATGTTTTATGTGATTATCTGCTTCTGTGGAGTTATATGAACTATCTGTTATGTGATATGGCATGTTAAATATTTTTGTACTGTTCACGTACGCATTATCACGTGCATGCACGAGAGTTATGAGATGTGAGCATACGTAGTGTAAGATTGCCTGTGTACGATGAATATTTGCCGATATGGGCATTTGATGTCGGCTCGAAGTTGAGTCAGAACTGCTACAAAAGCACCATGACGGGATGTAAGCCGTCGAACGTATGTTTTGAATATTAGATGTGGTGGGAAGAAGCGACTTGGCTTGCCCGGTAAACAGCAACCCAGTTAACTGGTGTGGGCACAGCCGGTGACCAGGGAAGGAAACTGCTAGATAGAATGGCAACTAGTAACCGGCGACCTAGGGGAAAACCCTAGTGTAGGTCCAGCTGGAGTAACCATCTTTCATATTTATCCTTATCGGATTTGAGCTTAGACTGGTGCGTGTAGCAAGTTAGCTGAGGGCCCTGTATGAGAATGAGATACGAGGAGTAGAAAGCATTGGCGTGGATGCCTTAGCGAATTACGACACGTACACGGCATGCATAATTTCCATTACTGAGATTTTTTATAGCTCATCCCATGTTTTTATGTGTTGTAGGATCACGCAATCACGGTATGTGATCTTTTGATGGCAAGGCCAACTTTTGAAGCCTCCGGGGACTTTTGAGGGTGGAGTGTATACATGGATGCGACCTGTGTGGCGGGCGCTAGAGTTTTCTTTGGCTGCGTCTATGGAACAATATTTTGATTGTACAGGATGATTTCCTTTATATAAAAGGAAAAATTTTATATGTATTTTCGGATAGCTTAACTATCAGTACTTACATAGTCATGCGAATTAGGAATAAAATAAGTAGTAGAAAGCGGGGCGCCACATCTCGCTAGGATGGGCCCTTCGATTTCCTCCTTCAGATGATAGCAGTTGTTAGTATTGTGTACTTCTTTATTATGGTATTGATAATATAAATGAGACAAGGTTTAGAGGGCCTTGGAGTCCCGGATAAGAGTCTTCTCATCGCGGGATGTCTCCCGACTAATGTCAGGATTTCCTCCATGCTGTACGTAACGGTGCAAAGTTCCTCAGGACTAAGTTGAGATCCCGACAGCTCCTTATTGTGAGGTTGAGGTGGTTTTTCGTGTTCACATTTCTTGCTTCCTATTTAATTGCTGTGGCTCGCTTTTCTTCTTGGGCTTTGGTCATTTTACTCTCCTTCGAGTTAGTGTATTTGCCCACCTAATATAGGAGCTTTATGGAAGTCCGAGGGAGCTCTTGTGACAATGACACGACGAACCCCTATTGTGAAGGTCGTTGGTTGGTGCACTCATCTTGGACAGAGGAAATGGCGGTGGGTGCTCCCAGGGCCGCAATGTTCGACCCGCTAATTTATCCGTAGAGGTCATCATCCTCCCTCTTCTTTGTCTTGCAACGTTTTCACATCGTTTGTGGGCTACCTTGTGCCGGCGAGTTTGTGTAATGAACACAATACGAAGTCCCCGCGAAGAACCAAATTTAGTCGGGAACTAGCTAGAACATATGTTGAACGGCCCTAACCAAGGCAGTTGAAAGAGATCTTCACCTACTTCGGATGTTTCGGTCCTTCGTATCTTTTATACAAGCGCGTAGCTGAGACTATAGATCCCTATTAGAAGCTTCGGGACTTTGCGACCCGAGCGGAGATTGGGTTTCAGACGCTAGCATGGAGCTACTTTGTAGATCCCGAACATATGGATCGCGTCTTCGTTGTTACCAGAGCGGAGTTGGGCTTAGGTCCCAAACCGTTAGGTCGGGTATTCGACTAAGTTATAGTTCTTGAGCATTCGTGTCTTCAATGGTCCGTTTAGGAAACCATGTCTCAGCAATCGGATGATGGCGGAGCTGTCACGCCTTTGTGTGGAGGGAGTGGTGGTTGTCTGCCTTTATGCGGCATAGATCCCGGGACTCTTTGTCGATCACCTTCAAATCATGTTTGCTACCGCGGCTAACACCTTTTTCAGGTGTTCCGTCTGAATAAGCCTCTCGATCACATCCTTCAAATAATAACATTTGTTAGTGTGGTGCACACATTTATTTGGATAACAATATATAATAGAGAATGAGATTTAGAGGGCCCTAAGGTCCTGGCTAGGATCCTTCTCAATGCGGGATGTCTTCAGTGGATCTTTATGTGTTAGCGCGGAGCTGGGCTATTTATCACCAGCGAATCTTCAGGCGTCGGCACGGAACTGTTGGGGTGGGCCCGATTAATCGACGCCGGCCCCCAAACAGCGCGACGTGGCTATAGCGGAAGCGCGATTTGTACCGAGCGGCGTAGGGTGGCGAATTTTCGATTTTTAATATCTAAATTCAACCTTACGCCATTCGGCTTCTCCCGAGGGTCTGAGATGCTGCCCTAAACCTCAGGAGATCGCGGTTAATTCGAATTATCAAAATTCGAATTTATTTCCAATTTATTCGAATTAATAATTTAGATCCAAATTAATCGAACAAAGCGGCAACCAGACGTTTTTCGATTATTTGGAGACCGAAATGATTTTTGATCAATACCAAACTTTCCAGAATAATTCTACACTTCCTAACGTTCGCAACGATAGGTCTTTCGAATTATTCTGACATCGTTTGATATTTTTCTCAAAATCAAAACTGTGATTCGAAATTATTAATTCGAGTAAAACGGCAGTCTGCAGTGTTTTAACTATTTGACAACCGAAACGATTTCCGATCGACACCAAATTTTCCAGAATAATTCTACACTTCCCGTCGTTTCCAATGAGGGGTCTTGCGAATTATTCTGATATCGTTTGGTATTTTTCGTAAATCAAATCGTTAAGGTTCGAGGTATACCTTCGGTGAACGGGATTTCTTCTGTCGTCGCCTCGGATGGACGTGGCTGCACCTCGTCGGAATCCCGGGGCCTCCGAGCTAGATCGTCACGCCGGTATTACCTTGAACAAACCTCCGAGACTGCTCCCGATGGCTAGCGCAGTTCGGTTCGGGCGTCGGGTTCGTCGAACGATCCCGTCGGTTCAAAGTGGCTTGAGAATTTCTACAAATTCTACTTTATTTTTCTTTGGTTCTATGTTAAGGAAAAATTCAAGTCCCCCTCTCAAGCAACAAACGTTGCTTTTATCATTTATGTAATTTTTTTTTTAATTGAGACACTTGTCAATTAACAAGTGTCAAATAATAATAAAAAAAACATGACTCATACTTTCTACACATCCCAACGTGGATGTGTAGAATTTTCATTTTTTTTTTATTTTATTTATTTTGATAATTTCCTTTTGGCCCTTAAGGTTTCTAAATTCTCAATTTAGTCCCTCCATTTTAAATAATAAAATAATTAAATCCAATCTAATTATTTTAATTATAATTGAGTCCACTTAGTTAATTAATTAAGCACTTAAGACAATCTTAAGTCCTAATTATTTCCGTGACTGTCACTAGAATTTAACTAAGTCGTCGACACCTCGTATCAACTTTGCCACTATCTCAACGAATCTCATTCGTTAGGTTCCACAGAAAAGCCCGCCGTTTTCGTTCAAGTTCACTACCATTTTTAAGCGCGACTCTCTAGGTCCGTCTCAACTGGCATGGGAGGAATCCACGAGTCCCGGTATTCGCCTAGCCAATCCCACGGTACCGGACAGATCCCAGCTGAGAACGAATTTTGATCTAATCGAAATTCGGGTGAACCGACTATAGTGTATACATTTAAATACTTCTTACGCCTTTCACTTGCGTCCCGGTTAGGTGAGAGCCATGCAAATGTCAAACTCACTAACCTAACACTATGTTATAATCGAGACCGAACCGATTATTTAAACTCCGCTCTGTATCTAATACGAGCAAGTTTTCCAAGCTTCTGCCGAAGACTGTATAATCGTCGCTCTCCGATTACCACATAGGACATTAACCTATACGAATATAGGCAGTGAATCCCGATAGCAGTCAAAGCCCGGCAATCACCTCCGTAAAGTCGGTTGCGTTTCGTCGCTGACCCGTGTTTCATTTATGAACACTTGCGAGCCTAGCCAACTAGCGACAAACCGAAATCGCGAAAGCAAATCCGTCAATGACCCTATCGGTCTGAGGCTGCTATAGTCATTCGTTCAATCATTGACAACATCCTAGCCATGTGATTGAGACGAATACGAGCCGAATGTCCGGATACGCGATCCCTCCGATCACCTATATCTCCATCACGACCCACAACATCTCAGGTAATCGGTGACACTACCGATACTATGTGGTCGTCAATGGATAAGTCATATTCGGATATCTAGTCACCCACCTAGAATCCTTAGACTTACGGACTTTTTATTTAATGCTGAGATTAAGGACTGTCCGGTGTCTCCTCTCTCGTCCCACGAGAATCAGACATCCAACTCAAACATTTGGGTGTTATTTATTTATCGCACTACCGGATGCCAAGTAGACTTTAAATTCGATAAATAAATAATAATGCCTTTATTATAATGAAAATAAATATTCATTAGTTTATTTGACGGTATATACAATAAACCTGTCTATCAACCTATACATCATCGTGCGCCCTATACTATTCCTAGTCCTCGTATGGCATTCCGAGGGCACACTCCCTAACAGCCTCCCACTTGCACTCGAATGCCATGCGATGCACCTAATGCCAGTCGCAATGGTATCGTAGCCCCATCTTGTCCAGATGCTGTTCCATAACTGCTTGGGACAAGGGCTTCGTGAGTGGGTCCGCCACGTTTTCTGCGGTGGCGATTTTCTGCACGGCGACCATCCCGTTTTCAACGAACTCACGTAATACGTGATACTTTCTCTCGATATGTTTGGACTTGCTATGAGATCGTGGTTCCTTTGCTTGCGCGACTGCACCGCTATTATCGCACCAAAGTGTAAGCGATCTGTCAGCAACTGGTACCACAGTAAGTTCCTCCAAGAACTTTTTCATCCAAACAACTTCTTTAGCTGCCTCTGAGGCTGCTATGTATTCTGCCTCACATGTGGAATCGGCAGTCGTGCTTTGCTTGGAGCTTCTCCAAGACACTGCCCCACCGTTGAGCACGAATACAAAACCTGAAGTAGATTTTCGGTCATCCACGTCCGACTGGAAGTCCGAATCGGTATAACCAACTACTTCTAGTCCCGCTCCTCCATAAACCAGCGTTAAGTCTTTAGTCCGTCTAAGGTATTTAAAGATATTCTTAACGGCTGTCCAATGTTCTTCCCCTGGGTTTGCCTGAAACCGACTAACTACGCTCACAGCGTAAGCAATGTCCGGGCGTGTACACAACATTGCGTACATCAGACTACCCACTGTAGATGCATAGGGTATTCCACTCATCCGTCGTCTGTCTTCCTCACTTTGAGGTGACATTGATTTCGATAAATGGAACCCATGTCGCATAGGTAAGAACCCTCTCTTAGAGTCATCCATTCTGAATTTCTTCAGGATTTTCTCTAAGTAAAGGGCCTGAGATAAGCCGATCGTATGGTTCGCTCGATCCCTGAACAAGCGAATACCTAGTATATACGTCGCTTCTCCCAGGTCTTTCATGGAGAATTCGGTTGAAAGCCATGCTTTCACCGATGAGAGCATCCCAATGTCGTTTCCTATCAAAAGGATATCATCCACGTACAATACAAGGAACGACACCATACTCCCACTGCTCTTTCTGTAGACACATGGCTCATCTACGTTTTTTATGAATCCAAAGTTCCGAACTGCTTCATCGAAACGTAGGTTCCAGCTCCGAGATGCCTGTTTCAGTCCGTAAATTGACCGATTCAGTTTGCACACTTTGTGAGCATCTGCATGCGACTCAAAACCTTTTGGCTGCTCCATACAGATCTCCTCCTTGAGGAATCCATTAAGGAATGCCGTTTTGACGTCCATCTGCCAAATCTCATAATCATAGTGCTCAGCTATGGCGAGCATTATCCGGATGGACTTGATCATGGCTACAGGTGAGAAAGTCTCCTCATAGTCAACTCCCTCTTTTTGGTTATAGCCCTTGGCAACCAACCTGGCCTTGTACGTCTCAACTTGTCCGTCAGATCCAATCTTCCTCTTGTAAATCCATTTACAACCGATTGGTCTAAAACCACTCGGTAGGTCTACAAGAGTCCAGACTTTGTTGGAGTACATTGAGTCCATCTCAGCTCGCATAGCCTCAATCCATCTCGCTGAGTCAACATCGGATATAGCTTGATCGAAAGTAGCGGGATCTTCTCTTAGAAGTCCCCTAGTCGCAACATAACCTTGTTCGACATGTGACATGCCATACCGCTGTGGTTGGCGAGGCACCCTTTCAGATCGTCGCATGACTGGTTCGCTCGGACCATCCGAATCCTGTGTGGGAGTTTCGGTCGACTGCTCCTCGAGAGTGACCTCACGGCCAATGCCAAAATCTCGAATGAACTCTTCCTCGAGAAAATGTGCATGTAGGCCAACAACGATCCTTTGATCATCGTGAAAATAGAATAGGTACCCCATAGAGTCTTCGGGATAACCTATGAAACGTCCTTTTATAGATCTAGACTCCAATTTGTCTATTTTCAGCTTTTTCACATAGGCGGGGCAACCCCAAATCCTAATATGTGACAAGCTGGGTAAACGACCAGTCCATATCTCATACGGAATGCCGTTAACAGACTTTGAGGGACACCGGTTAATGGTATACGCCGCTGTCAAAAGTGCATATCCCCACAATGACATTGGTAAATCTGTATAGCTTAACATAGAGCGAACCATATCTAATAAAGTTCGGTTTCTACGTTCGGCCACGCCATTCAACTGTGGCGTGCCAGGCGGAGTCATCTGTGATATTATACCATTCTCTTTCAAGAACTGGTCAAACTCGACACTCATATACTCGCCACCTCGATCCGATCGAATGGCTTTAATGAGCTTCGAAGTTTGGTTTTCCACCAAGGTCTTATACTCCTTGAACCTTTCAAGAGCATCAGCTTTATACCTCATCAGATACACTAGTCCGTAACGACTGTGATCATCCGTAAAGGTAATAAAATAGTGGAAGTCACCACGAGCCTTCACATTGAATGGCCCGCAAACGTCCGTGTGAATTAAACCGAGAATTTCCGTGGCTCTGTTAAATGTCCCGGTGAAGGGTGATCGGGTCATTTTACCTTTGAGGCATGACTCACAAGTCGGATAGGGATCTGATCCCAACGGTGTCAATATCCCATTTTTCTCCAACTCGTGAATCTTGCGTTCTCCAGCATGACCTAATCGAAGATGCCACAAGTATCTCGCATTTATTCCCGTCTTTCGTTTATTTGTGACAATATTCACAGATATATCGTTCTGGGTATTTAAATAGTACAAACCATTAAATAGTGTCGCGCTGCCAACATTTTTATTTCTATACATAATGTGGCATGTATTATTATTAAAACTAAATACATAACCATTCCTGCTCAAAACAGGAATGGAGACGATGTTCTTAAATCCCCTCGGGAGTACAAGACAATCGTACAAACGCAACACATGCCCAGAAGATAATACAAGAGATCTTGATCCGACGTGGCTTGCCGAGATACTTTTCCCGGTTCCCACTCTGACCTCGATCTCACGCTCCCCAGCGCTCTACTTGGTCCCAGACCCTGCGTGGAAACACAAATGTGAGTACTAGCCCCCGAATCCAATATCCAGGAAGTAGAGTATACAGATGAAGAACAAACTGTTTCTAAAACATTTAGTTCCATACCTGACGCAGCCTGCTCACCCTTGAGCTTCGGACAGTCACGCTTCCAGTGGCCCAGCGCACCGCAATGCAGACACCTATCCGTCGGCTTTACACCAGTTTGTTTCGATTTCCCAGGAGATAGTTTCTTCTTGGAAACCTTCCCTGTTGGCTTGAGCTTGTTGCCCTTCTTCTTTTTGCCTTTCTGGGGCTTTGAAGAAGTGGCGACAAGTGCAGTCTGTTTTACCCTCTTCATCTGACCTTGCGCTGTTGCTAACTGATTCATCAGATCAGGAAGCAATAGCGTCATACCATTCAGATGATAGTTCACAATGAACGCATTGAAGGACGGAGGCAGAGACTGCAAGATGATTTTGTAATTCACGATCAAATCGAAAATTGAGAGTCTCCAACCTCTCGATCATGGTGATCATGTTCATAACATGTTCGCCAACATTCTCACCCTCAGACATCCTCGATCGGAAGAGCTGCGACGAAGTCGCATAGCGAGCTGTCCTAGACGTCTCACCGTAAAGCTCTTTCAAATGTTGAACCATCACCCGAGCATCAGCCATACTTTCGTGGCTACGCTGCAGTGCGTTACTCATCGATCCGAGGACATGAGCCTTTACGAGCTTCTCGTCGCGCAGTCGCTTGTCATAAGCGGCACGAGCCTGCTCGGATGCCCGTGCCCCTGGGGCTGGCGGCATTTCGGAGTCAAGGATATAAACTAGGTTCTCAATCTCAAGGAAAATCCTCAAGTTGCGAAGCCAGTCTGAATAGTTTGGCCCAACCAACCTATTCTCCTTTAGCAGTACATTTAAAGCGGTCGACATAATTTCACAATGAGAGAAAATGCTGCAGAAAAATAAAAGGCATATTAAGTCGATTGTATAGGTTATCAAACGCGAACAAGGACTTTTATTCCGTTTGACTCCCACTATCTTTTCGTAAACTCCATTCTCCCTACAGATGTTTTGGAAGTTTCGTTGATAACTCCGATAGTGGAGTTGATGTCCCCGTGGACGGGTGCAAACCTCAACCTCTGTTGTTTTATTGGTTTGCAGCGGCCCACGAAGTCGTGCTCCGCATGAATCCGACCTTGTCGAATGTCTCAACTATCTTTGTCTCAGTCAGGGACTCCCGCCGGTAAACCCGAAACAAGGCAGTATGACTGTCTAAGTGCGACCTATCAACGTTGCTCAAAACCGCACACTTGAACCGTACGTCTTACCGCACAGTGTGGTCTTGGCGAGCGGCACAAATGCACCCGAGCAAGCCGAAACAAAAGCAAATGCAAGGCGCCGGCATACCCGAAACCAAACCTTGCATTTAGGTTTTGTAACAACTAGGCCCGAGCTTGATAGAAGACAGGGCATCCAATCCCTTTACTCACTTAGTATTCGTATGGGAGATTTTTGTAACTCATAGCATATTAAAATTAAGCACGAGGCCAATGAGGTGTTGGTCTGGTGGTACGGCATCCAACACTGAGGTGCTTGGGGGTAATGAGGGAGAGGTCGTGGGTTCGAACCCTCCCATCAACATTTCCTCAAGCCTGTCCCACATGGGCCCACACATGTGCGTTTGAACCGGTCGGCCTGTTTAGCAGGTAGTGGGTCGGCCCTCGGGGTTTACCTGGCCCGCCAGGGTTCCCCGGGTCTCCAAAAAAAAAAAAAAAAAAAAATTAAGCACGAGCACGTAAATGCGATAAATAAATTCCTAACCCTAGGAAAGCAATTTAAATGGACAAATATACGGGCTACTTCTAGACTGGTCCTATTACATGGGTCGTAAAACGACCGGGGTCTTCGATCTTCCAACGTCGAGTCCACGGTTGTCGTCGAACCCTCCAACCTCGCCTTGCATCGAACGGCCGTCATTTATCTAATTTATCTAATAAAACGATAAAATACAACACGGGGGGAATTATTTCCCAAACAACCCGTAATCCATGTACATACCGGGGGGCGGCAAACGGCCCTTAAACAAATAACCCAGTTAGAACCTAAGCCCGCGTAAATGTCCCACATAAACATGCAACACAGAATTTTGACGTCGGGTGTCCAACCGACGTCACGAGCGACGATAGTCTCCAAACTACGTCGACCGTTCGTTTGCCACATCGGCTTTCGAGGCCTTCGGTCGAACCATTCATGAGCCTTGGCTCTGATACCACTGTTGGGGTGGGCCCGATTAATCGACGCCGGCCCCCAAACAGCGCGACGTGGCTATAGCGGAAGCGCGATTTGTACCGAGCGGCGTAGGGTGGCGAATTTTCGATTTTTAATATCTAAATTCAACCTTACGCCATTCGGCTTCTCCCGAGGGTCTGAGATGCTGCCCTAAACCTCAGGAGATCGTGGTTAATTCGAATTATCAAAATTCGAATTTATTTCCAATTTATTCGAATTAATAATTTAGATCCAAATTAATCGAACAAAGCGGCAACCAGACGTTTTTCAATTATTTGGAGACCGAAATGATTTTTGATCAATACCAAACTTTCTAGAATAATTCTACACTTCCTAACGTTCGCAACGATAGGTCTTTCGAATTATTCCGACATCGTTTGATATTTTTCTCAAAATCAAAACTGTGATTCGAAATTATTAATTCGAGTAAAACGGCAGTCTGCAGTGTTTTAACTATTTGACAACCAAAACGATTTCCGATCGACACCAAATTTTCCAGAATAATTCTACACTTCCCGGCGTTTCCAACGAGGGGTCTTGCGAATTATTCTGATATCGTTTGGTATTTTTTGTAAATCAAATCGTTAAAGTTCGAGGTATACCTTCGGTGAACGGGATTTCTTCTGTCGTCGCCTCGGATGGACGTGGCTGCACCTCGTCGGAATCCCGGGGCCTCCGGGCTAGATCGTCACGCGGGTATTACCTTGAACAAACCTCCGAGACTGCTCCCGATGGCTAGCGCAGTTCGGTTCGGGCGTCGGGTTCGTCGAACGATCCCGTCGGTTCAAAGTGGCTTGAGAATTTCTACAAATTCTACTTTATTTTTCTTTGGTTCTATGTTAAGGAAAAATTCAAGTCCCCCTCTCAAGCAACAAACGTTGCTTTTATCATTTATGTAATTTTTTTTTTTAATTGAGACACTTGTCAATTAACAAGTGTCAAATAATAATAAAAAAAACATGACTCATACTTTCTACACATCCCAACGTGGATGTGTAGAATTTTTATTTTTTATTTTTTATTTATTTTGATAATTTCTTTTTGGCCCTTAAGGTTTCTAAATTCTCAATTTAGTCCCTCCATTTTAAATAATAAAATAATTAAATCCAATCGAATTATTTTAATTATAATTGAGCCCACTTAGTTAATTAATTAAGCACTTAAGACAATCTTAAGTCCTAATTATTTCCGTGACTGTCACTAGAATTTAACTAAGTCGTCGACACCTCGTATCAACTTTGCCACTATCTCAACGAATCTCATTCGTTAGGTTCCACAGAAAAGCCCGCCATTTTCGTTCAAGTTCACTACCATTTTTAAGCGCGACTCTCTAGGTCCGTCTCAACTGGCATGGGAGGAATCCACGAGTCCCGGTATTCGCCTAGCCAATCCCACGGTATCGGACAGATCCCAGTTGAGAACGAATTTTGATCTAATCGAAATTCGGGCGAACCGACTATAGTGTATACATTTAAATACTTCTTACGCCTTTCACTTGCGTCCCGGTTAGGTGAGAGCCATGCAAATGTCAAACTCACTAACCTAACACTATGTTATAATCGAGACCGAACCGATTATTTAAACTCCGCTCTGTATCTAATACGAGCAAGTTTTCCAAGCTTCGGCCGAAGACTGTATAATCGTCGCTCTCCGATTACCACATAGGACATTAACCTATACGAATATAGGCAGTGAATCCCGATAGCAGTCAAAGCCCGGCAATCACCTCCGTAAAGTCGGTTGCGTTTCGTCGCTGACCCGTGTTTCATTTATGAACACTTGCGAGCCTAGCCAACTAGCGACAAACCGAAATCGCGAAAGCAAATCCGTCAATGACCCTATCGGTCTGAGGCTGCTATAGGAACTTGCTTCCGGGTCCCACGTACCTTCGCGTGCTGGCGCGGAGCTGGGTTTTAATCTCCCGCGGATCTTCGTACGCCAGCACGGGGCTGGGTTATGGGTCCCACGAATCTTCATGTGCCAGTGCGGAGCTGGTCTTGTATCTACCGCGGTTCTTCGGGCGCGAACGCGGAGCTGGGCTTCTTTGTCTTTATACCGGCACGGAGTTGGATGTGATGATTCTTATATATTCATTGGTTCGTCATTTGAACGTAGAAGCAGGCTTGGAGATCTTGTACATATGAATCAAGTCTTTATCTCCAGCGCGAAGCTGGACCTTAAGGTCCCAAATATGAAAACTCGGGTCTTCGTGCCAGCGTAGAGCTGAGCTTTGAAGTCTCCTCCGAGTACGGAGCTGGACTTTTAGGTCTCGAATGTAGTAACTCGATTTTTCGGATCAGCACGGAGCTGGATTTGTAGGTCCCGAATATAGAAATCCGGGTCTTCAGACCAGCGCGGAGCTGGATTTGTAGGTCCCGAATGTAGTAATCCGGGTCTTCAGACCAGCGCGGAGCTGGATTGGTAGGTCCCGAATGTAGAAATCCGGGTCTTCAGACCAGCGTGGAGCTGGATTTGTAGGTCCCGAATACAGAAATTCGGGTCTTCCGGCCAGCGCGAAGCTGGGCTTTTAGGCCCCGAATACGGAGATTCGAGTCTTCATGCCAGCGCAGAGCTGGGCTTTTAGGTGCCGTATGCGTCGATTCGGGTCTTCGTGCCCGGAGCTGGGCTTTTAAGCCCCGAACGTGGAGATTCGGGTCTTCGTGCCAGCGCAGTGCTGGGCTTTTAGGTCCCGAATCGGAGATTCGGGTCTTCGTTCCAGCATGGAGCTAGGATTTTAGGTCCTGAATATGGAAATTCGGGTCTTCATCGTTTTCGTCTTTCTGATATGATGGTACTGATATTTTTGCGCATCAGCATATCCAGTTGTGTTGCGGTCACGGTGATAGACGTTTCTGGTGCCAACGACACAGAGACAAGCTCTAGGATGGCAGTTTGCTCCTGATGGTTACCTCCAACAGCCTCTGCAACTCGCGGGTCTGAGTTCTTTTGCAAAGGTGGGTCTTCTTCCATCAGCCTTTCGCGTCTTTCGTCTCGTCTTAACAAAATATTAAGGAAAAATAGAGAATCTCAAGCACGCTCGGCAAGAAAACTCACGCTTCAACTCTGTAAATTTATATGTGGTTCGGGAAATTTATATAGCGGTAGAATCGATTATCACAAAGTCTTAGAGTGTGTGAAGGTGGCTTGTTTAAGGACGTGAATAAGACGTAAACGAAAGAACACAAGATGTACGCGGTTCGAATCCTTGCGGATTCTACGTCCACGGGCGCTCAGGAACTGATTTTCACTACTTTAGATTACACACTCATCTAACTAACTTTCGCTCATATATGCTAAAGATCAAATGGAACATGATTATTACAGTGAAAATGAGAGTTCTAAGTGTTTTTCGTATGTTGAATGAATGAATCTCGCAAAAATGGCTTAGTTCGGCTTTTATAGGAGCTCCAGACTGTTGTAGGAGACTATGTCCCGAAACACTAGGTGATGTGACCTTCTAGGACAATGTGCACTGTAGGCCGTCCGTCAGAACACCTTTTTGCAGAGCACCCTTTTGCAGAGCACCTTTTTGCAGGACGTGTGGTCTTGTCAATAATAACATTGGTGTTGCCTTATCACAAGCGAACACGTGTCCTGTAAAGCACTTTACCTTTATAATAGCGTATCAAGGAAGCTTTACCTTTTTGGGTGCCCGCCAGCTGGCTCCTTAGGTCCCGGATTACTTCAGCTCCTGCTGTTAGTTTCCTAAGTCTGTCGGAGGTCCCTAAAAGTCTTATTTCATGTTGTTATCTCCCTATTTCCCCAAAACTCTAATTTCTATAAAATCTTTCTAATTATCTCCTTAATCTAATTATTCCCTTAATTTCATTATTTAACCTGCCTAATTATCGTTCCACATCACAACTAATATTATGTTTCTTGTGGTAATTTATGTGTGGGTCCCACCGGGCATTGTGAGTCCCAATTGTTCCGTTCGGGTCGTTGATTCAAACTTTTTCGAGGTGAACACCGATCATCGTGGGGTCCACAGCTTTCGGAAAAAAATAGGGTAAATTATGGGCGAGAATGTTGGAGGAACTCTAATGTTCTAGATATATTAACATCATTACAAAATTCTTAGAATGACTCATGAATACAAGGTCAGTGTCAAATAACGCAAAAAAGAAGAAAAAATTTGAAAAATAGGCTCATAATTCATAAAATCATCATTCTCCCAGGACCTAGACAAAACAAAGTGAAGACATTACCAAACGATACCATACCATACATCATTTATAAAGAAATACATAGAACAATGTGTCTCGAAATCGAAATAGGACAAGTATAATACATATATACATCATTCAAAGTCCTAGTTGGCTTTGAATTTCAAGTATGGTTTTGGCCGAGTCCCTCAACTGTTGAGCCTCCTCATCACTTAGGTGCATATTAGTAACACCCAAGACCCCACTCCGACCAAGCTGAGCTGGCAGGCTGAGGAAAACATCTCCACCATCGATACCGTAAAAACCCTTTGCAAGAACGGAGATTGGGTGGATTCTCCTTTGGTCCCTAAGCAAGGTTCGAGCCAAGCTAGCCACTGAGTAGCCGATGGCCCATGAAGTGTAGCCCTTTAGACGTATGACTTCATATGCACTTTGGACAACCTCTCTGTGTATGTTCTTTAGGGTTTCTTTCTCGAAGGCGTTGTCTCTCTAAGAAGCTTAGGATTGGCACGCCACCTACGCTTATGCTCGACCATAGGGCAACCGAGCTATCGCCGTGCTCTCCCACAATGTACGCCTTGGAAAATCATTACAGATTTTTAGTTTCTAATAGGAGTTACAGCTTTTCGGAAATCGCTTAGGTGACGACAACCCTCTCGAATTTCCAATTAAGGAAAACAATCCTTTTCATACACAAATGAATTCACATCTATAATGTAAAAACTGCATCATTCAATCTTTTGCTACTTAAATAGGTTATAATAGAGTATTGCAAAGCCCTGCCATGTACGAGGAACTATTTGTCATTATATCCTATAGTATCATGAGAGAAGACGTCTAGTGTTTTAGATAAAAAAATTACATTCTTGTTTTTTTTTATAATGTCGCGAGTTACCCAACTTAGCGTCGCAGTCTCCAATTTACGACTGAATATCGGTCTCAAGCGAAAGTTAAACCTCATTCTATAGGAACGATCCCCAACTTACGAGAATTAATCATTTTGAGTTTCCTATACTATCCCAAATACACCCAGACTACGACAATCAAGAAGACTAAGTAGATCGAACCATTAACCTCCATCTCGAAAAGTCCCGAACTTCAAAATATCCCTTAGATCATCGCTGTTTTTCATTTATCATTATGGAAGTTCCATTTTATTATTTTACTTTTAGATCCACCTATTAATAAATTTATTTATGGATGTTTTAAAGCTATCTTGAACCTTGAAATATTCCGTACCCGGACAAAAATCACGTGAGATCGATCTCTTTTGACCGTCCAGCTTTGACTGTAAAGTTTTTAAAAAGCTACTTCGATTTTATATTGTATTTTACACACGGAGTTAATTAAGCCATCTCAAAATCGCATAAATTGCTACGTAGTCTTGATTTTATAAAATAAACAATAAATAAACTCACCCAGCACCAAACGTTGAAATTTTCTTTTTGGTAAAGCAAAACGTTGAAATTTGGACTCAATATAAAGTTGATTTTGACCAGTAGTTATTACCTGCACGTCCTGTGCGTTGACGTCAAGGTGATCGGCAATGAGAAACCGAAACCTGGACGAATCCAAGTTTGTACCCGACCCGATAACCCGATTAACCGGAAACCCGGATAGCCTCCAAGCCACGTACGTCAGCAGATCCACCGGGTTAGAAACCACCACTATGATACTCTGCGGCGAGTACTTCGCTAATGGGGGCACAATGCCCTTGAACAGTGCCACGTTTCTTCGTAAGGAATTCCAGAAATTATTAATTTAACAACTAATCAATTACAGGTTTTTTTAGAAGAATTATTTAATTTAAATACCTCTGCAGAAGGTTAAGCCTGCTCTCGCCGACGATCTGCCTAGCCCCGGCGGTGATTATACAGATATCTGAGTTGGCCGTGTCGGCATAGTCCGACGCGGCGGTGATCTTGACTCGGGGAAGAAAAGCGGCGGCGTGTTGGAAGTCGAAGACCTCTCCGAGGAGCTTGTCTTGGTTGGCGTCGACGAGGACGAGCTCGTCCACTAAATCTTGGGTCAGAACTGTCTGGGCGATGGCCATGCCCACGTTGCCGCAGCCCACCACCGTAATCTTGGTGGCGCGTCGCCCACTGTTGTCGGCGGCGGCGGCGGGTGGGCCGTCTGCGGCGGTGGTGTTTATGGACCTGAAGAAGGATTTAGACAGATCGAGTCCGTCGGGGCCTAAGTAAGAGGACGATGAACTCTTGTGCATTTTTGCAAAAAAAAAAAGATAAGTGTGGTTTTGTGTCGGAAGGCGTCGGTTTGATGTTTTTTTCTTATAGAATGAAAAGATGGGTTTGGTGGGTTGGGGAAAAAGTGACTTGGGGAGCACGATGATGGTTTGACAATTCGTTACCGTACTTCTCTTGTTAATAATAAAACTAATAATAATGGGGTCCTACTATTCACACCCCATACACACCCCTATATCATTCTTTACACCACTTAATACTTGATTTTTGTAATAAAAATTTTAACTAATCACTTGATTCAACAAAAAATATTTTAATAACTTATCTTCCATTAAATCAATAGTATTAATTACATGGACTATTAAAAAATAACTAATAAAGTCATTTTAAGCAATGACACATTTAGAACTAGCAAAAATGCGTGTGGCCCACGGGCCCGCCCGCCCCAACCTGGTACTGTCAAATGGGCCCGCGGGCCCGCCAAAGTGACGGGGCGGGCTACCATTTCTCAGGCCCACCAGAGGGCGGGCCTATGCAGGTAAGCCCGGGCGTGCCGCGGGCAGGCCGCCAAATATCAAAAAATATATTTTTAGAAAAATATATATAAATGAATATATAGGTTTTTTTATATTTTTTGAGATTCAATTTTTAATTTAATCAAGTTTAATAACATAAATAAATTTTTATTAAAGAATTAAATTTGATTAGGATTAATTCAACTTCATTAGTTTATTTTAATGTTTTTATTTTTTATATAATATTTTTCATTTTTTATAGGCCGGGCCGGGCCAACCAGGCCGCTACCCGCCATTAGGGCGGGGCGACTGCCATTTCTCTGGTCCGTCAGAGGGCGAGCCTATGCCGGTAAGCCCGTGCGGGCCGCCGCCAAATATCATAAAATATTTTTTATAAAATAATATATAAATGAATTATATGGGTTTTTATATTTTTTAGATCCAACTTTTAATTTAATCAAATTCAATAACAAAATAAATTTTTATTAAAGAATTTAAATTTGATTAGGAATAATTCAACTTCATTAGTTTATTTTAATGTTTTTTCTTTTTTTATATATATATTTTTTGTGTTTTTATTTTTAGGACTGGCCGGGCCCACTGGCGGGGCGGGCCTTCATTTACCATGCCCGCCAAATTGCCTTTTTTAATCGGCAAGTATTTATTTAATATTACTTTACATATTACTTAGATTATTAACATTAAACTCCTTTTTTTCCTTTTTTATAGGGTATGTAATTGGTAAATAATTAATGTTTACTCTACATATTAATTAGGGAGGTGCAAATAGAAAAAATGTGGGTGCCAATAGAATTACCCTAATGGGTAATTCGTGTTTTTGTTTGGGAACGATTTCATTCCATAATAATATCAGGCTTTTTAACAAAATAATTAAAAAATTATAAAGCATTAACGAAATAAACATGAAATGGAAAGCATTAATAAAATAGATATTCGTAATCTCTTTTTACGAGTTAGTAACTCGTATACAAGTTATACGAGTTACTCGTCCATGCTGGCCCGCTGACCTGACACGGCACTTCAAAGCAGTGTTTTAAAACGCGCATAGCGCAACGTGTCGCGTTTTAGTCAAATAGCGCGTAGCGTAAATAGCGTAGCGTAATGCGCGAATATTTCGGACAAACCACTTATTACGTTAAGAAACATAATTTATAACAAAATTAAGCATATGCACATTATTCAGTAAGTTTTATATAAAATTTGGGATCAATAATATAGGTAAAATCTAATAGTATATAACCATAGAATAAAATTATACATAAAAATATATTAAACACAATTTATGTACATGAGATTTAATACTTCCTTTGTCCCACTTATTTCTTCCCATCTTTCTATTTCGGGTGTCCCACATAATTCTTCCCGTTTCTATTTTTGGTGAAAAATTATTCAAGTAATTAAACTAAATGAGTATTAAATGAGGAGAGGGAGGAAGTTTAAAATTTGAATTGTGTTCAAAATTATTAAATGAGGAGGGAGATGAAGTTTTGGTGGAATAATTAGTGAATTAATTAGATACTTCTTAATTTGCGTGCCCACTAATTTTTGGGAAGTAATATGTGGGACTGATGAAGTAGAATTTTTGGTAATATAGACTTAAAAGATGTAGTATATAGAAATAATTCTTATGGATATCGAAAAATATAAGATATGCATGTCATTTTGATCGTCGTTAAACAAAGAATAAATTAAATAAACTTATTTATTTTTATAACATGGATTACATTAAATAATCGCTTTTTTATGTTTTGGTGAAAATAATTAAAAAATTACAAAATAAATTGAAAAATTAAAATGAAAATATGTTAGTCAACGTTGCACATCACAATAACGTCTCTGTCCTCTGGTCACAATAATGCAGACAAAATACTGTAGCGCTTTTTTCACTGCGCGTCATCGCGTTTTGAAATTTTTTTACGCAAACGCGCGCTTTAAGGCGCGCGACATCACGCTTTTTAAAACAATGCTTCAAAGTAACTCGTATAAATGGATTACGAGATATTCTCCTTCCACATTATTGACCATGTTAGAATCGTATCAACAAGCATACACTAACATGAAACGTGAGCAGAAAAGTGTAAAGGAAGTAGAAAAGGAATTATCTAAGTCTCAGGAAAGAATAGCTAGTCTCGAGGCTGAACTTAGGAGCTCTAGTGTCAAAATAGAAGAACTATCGAAGAGTCCCATTATTAGCGAGATTAAGTATATTTTCTTAGAAAAGCATAGGTCGATTGTAACAGATTTAGAAGACAGGCTTAAGAATAACTACAATTGTCTGGTTAGGAGCCTCAACGAGAAACCCAGCCTCAATTGTAGGTTAACAGATACTGCTGCTAAGGTCACTAACTTAGAAGACCAATTAGTTAAATCCAATACAAAAGTTAGTGAACTAGTTACAGAATTAGATGCCTGTAAAGCCGCCAAACTAACGGTGGAAAACAACTATGCTCGCTTAGGCGACGAACGTAAAAGACTATACTCCAAGCTTAAGAAATTAGAAAATCTTCTTGTAAAACGTGATCAAATTGATCAGACTATATTTTTGAACCCAACGACTTAGAATTTTATGATTATAAGTTTGGCTTAGTCTTTCAGAATCCACGTTGCTTGACGAAAGTTGACTGCAAACAACTTTACGATGTCAAGTACATGGGTTGACGAAATTTTGACTGCAAACTCTTGCTGTTTTCCCTCTGTTTTCTTTGCTTCGTGGTGTGGGCTCTTTGTTTTACGTGCAGGTTGCGAACCCTTGGGATGGACTGGAGTGAGCTGATCATAAGGAGGCGGGGCAGGCAACGACTCCCCATGGACCTTTGTCATTTCTCATCCCTTCTCTTACTTTCGCTTTGGTTTTCCTTTTCCTTTTCCTTTTCTTCCCCGTGCCCTCTGGTTTCTTGCTCTGTTGGTTTTTGCAGCTGTTGCTCTTTTTGTCGACCTTCGTGGCATCCTTATGCTGTGTTGGAGGGATTGGCTCCCACGACTGCTAGCCCTGGTTTGGATGCTGTCCCACGCGTTTGGTTGGCCTTTGCGGTGCTGGTTTCCTTGGGGGATGTGTGGCGCTTTTTTGGATTGGCAATCGACTCACTGTCCTACTTGCCTTTGGATTACATGAGGTGGCGTTAAAACGCCCCGCCGACTGGCCTTGCGGATGACCCCTATCCCCGCCTGAAGCGTTTCATTCGTGTTTGTGCCTTCGGTTTCTGTGCCTTCTGGCGCTGTTTTGGCACTTAGCCGGGCTCCCCTGCTGGTACTACATCTGGTGCCAGAAACCTGTTGTTGGAAGTGGTTCCTCGATACCTATATAGCCCTGTTATGTTTGCTCCATGTTGTTCTTTTTGGCTTTGGTCTTTTTGGGACCTGGTAGGTTGTCTGGGCTGCCTTGTCTTTGCGGCTGGTCGGTTGTTTACATTACCGTTTGGTGCGCCATGAGCAATATCATGTATGCTGCTCTGTAACTCCTGTTTTTCCATTTATTTTAGTGACATTTTCCAAAAAAAAAAGAAAACGTTCCTAAAAGAGATGGCAAATCTCAAAGCTTCCACTTTATCCCAAACCATTTCTCACGCATCTCCCTCACAAGATAAAGTTATTCTGAAAAGCATGAAGAAAGAAAAATTGCCTTTCAAAGAACAAAAATCAAAGAATAATGTTCTTAAAAATCCTATCTCTAACCCGGTTTTCACTACGTCTACAGGTAGTGTAGTCAAGGAGCTAGAGAAACCAAAGGCGAGAGAATCTAGCTTAGAAAATAAAGGAGTCTCTAGATGTTAAAATTCGAAGCTTATCACCTCCTTCTGTAAAAATAAATGACACTCGTAGAAATAAAAGAGCTGTTTCTTCTCTCAAAATAATTGTTTCTTCTTGCTCCTTAAAGCCTACCACATTTAGAAGCACTAACTTTGAAATAGGCTCTTCTTCTACAATACAAAACTCTCATTCTAAAACAAATGCATCTAGGATGAGTCGTAGGAAACAAGATCCAACCATTAAGAAGGCTTATTGCTATTCATGCTTGTTCTCACCTAAGGTAACCTGTAAAGATCGAATCCCCCAAGCACCTTAGGAGACTATCCCATGAAAAGATCTTTTCCACGCTCAAGCCTACCAAAGCATTTGTCCGTGCTGAAATTAATCTTCCATGCCAGGTTCAACCTAAATGGGTTCCTAAATCTCCACCTAAAAAGACAAAAGCCAAAAAGGTCAAGTCTTCTACAAAAGGCAAACCCACATCAACTTCTTCGAAGTTGACTTGGGTTGTTAAAGCTCCTACTAGCACTAATCTAGGAACCATATCTAAACCAACTCTACATCTGCTAATCTGAGAGGACCCATTTACAAGTGGGTAACTAAAGCTCTCTAATTTGATTTTGCTGATCCATCATGTGTGGTACCTCGACTCTGGTTGCTCCACACACATGACGGGAAATCAAGAGCTGCTGAGCAACTACCAAGACCGACCAAATGGAAAAGTCAGATTTGGGAACAACGACTCGGCTCCGTAGCATGTCTCCTACGTCGAAGGTCTCCGCCAGAACTTGTTCAGCATAGGCCAGTTCTGTGATAAAGGATTCTAGGTGGTCTTTCATGCTAACGGTGCAGAATTTTGGGCAGTCAGGACAAAGAACTCCTTTAAGGACTTCGGAAATCAAACCTTTATACGATCAACCTGACGTCCGTGCGGCCCTCGACAGCTGTTTGCCTCATCTTCCAGACTGTAATTCAGAGGAACAGCTTATGGCATCAACGCATGTCTCATCTCAACATTAAAACTTTTCAACGTCTTTAATCGAAAACGTTGGTACACGGTGTTCCAACTATAGTATTACAGAAAAAGCATCAATGTTCGGTATGTCAACTAGGAAAAATGAAGCGAGCGTCTCATCATGTTAAACTGGTTGCTTCTACTTCACGTCCCTTGAAACTGCTACACATGGACCTCTGTGGACCAATGCAGACACAGAGTATCAATGGACGCAAGTACATGCTGGTTATCGTTGATGATTTCTCTCGCTACACTTGGACGAAGTTCCTCCGAACTAAGGATGAGACATGGGACTTGGTCGTAAATTTCATGAACATGACTCAGAACTTACTGCAGCAGACTATCCAAGTCATCCGAACGGACAACGGCACTGAGTTCAAGAACAAGTACCCCAGTGACTTTATCAGCAACATGGGATCAGTCAACAATTTTCAGCCGCAAAGACACCTCAACAGAATGGGGTCGTTAAAGGAAGAACAGAACTCTAGTGGACGCCGCAAGTACGATGCTGATTGATTCCGGCCTTCCACATTTTCTTTGGGCTGAAGTAGTAAATACCGCCTGTTTCACTCAGAACAGGATGGTGGTTCACAAGCGCTTCGAGACTCCGTACGAGATCATTAACAAGCGCGTACCCAAAATTTCCTTCTTCAAAATCTTCGGGTGCAAGTGCTTTGTGGCGAACGACAGAGAGCACCATGCAAAGTTCGACCCTAAAGCATTCGAAGCCACTTTCGTCGGGTATTCTTCAACTTCGAAAGCGTACCCAGTATACATCAAGTCCATCCGAACCATAAAGGAAAGCTACAATTTCACTTTCCACGAAGTGGCCGAGATGGCTTCTGGGCACATCAGTCCAGGACACGTGCCTAACCAGATGGCTTCTGAGAACCCGTATTCACTGGTGTGTTGGCACAAAACCAACAGACGATGGTAACAACTCAGGATTCAACGTCAGAAGACGCTATGAGACTTGTGTTAGAGGACTTGGACTCTCTCTTTGAGCCCATATATCGGCCAGACACTATCACTACTACACCTTTAGTGGATCCCCCACTCGACGAGGCCGATGTACCAAGCTTTTCAAATGTCCCCACTTCACCCGATTCAGAATTATCACAGAACACTAAAGAACCTACCATGGTTGTTGAGGAAGTATCATCAGAATCGCTCAGTTCAAGTGCAGAAATAGAACTACCTCAATCTAATGAACAACCTGAGATTATTCGAAATCTCAGTCCACAAATGGCTGATGCGTCTACTTCAGCTTTGCCTCATGAGTGCAAGTGGACTCGAGCACATCCGGTTGATCAGATTATTGGTGATCCTTCGAGTGGAGTACGGACAAGACATCAACACAGTCTCTTTAGTTGCTTCTTAAGCCAAAATGAGCCAACTAAGGTAGCAGACGCACTTAAAGACCCGCATTGGGTAATAGCAATGCAAGACGAAATAAACCAATTCGAGCGTCTCCAAGTGTGGACATTAGTACCCCGTCCGCATGGGAGAACAATTATCGGGACGAAATGGGTGTTTAAGAACAAAAAGAATGAAGATGGAAAAGTGATAAAAAATGATCAGGAATAAAGAAAGACTGGTTGCGAAGGGCTACAACCAACATGAAGGCATTGACTACGACGAGACATATGCTCCTGTTGCTCGAATCGAAGCCATCCGCCTCTTCTTGGCTTATGCGGCCCACAAAGACTTCAAAGTCTACCAAATGGACGTTGAGACTGCCTTTCTCAACGGCGTGTTAAAGGAGGAAGTCTTTGTCACTCAGCCAGAAGGCTTTGTTGATCAAGAACATTCCGATCACGTCTATCGATTGTATAAAGCTCTCTACGAACTGAAACAAGCTCCACGTGCTTGGTATGATGTCTTGAGCGATTTCCTCATGAAGTCTGAATTCATCAGAGGAACGATCGATACGACCCTCTTCATCAAATGGCAAGACAAAGATCTGATGGTTGTCCAATTTTACGTAGACGACATCATCTTCGGATCAACAAATCCACGGCTCTGCAAGAGGTTCGGAGATTTAATGAAGAGCAAGTTTGAAATGAATCACATGGGAGAGATGCAATTTTTCTTAGGACTCCAAGTCAGGCAGCTCGAAGATGGCATCTTTATAAGTCAGACGAAATATATCAAGGACATTCTGAAGAAGTCCATCAAGATCAGAGCAAGCCTCTAAGCACTCCTATGTCAACAAGCTGCAAGTTGGATGACGATCCCACTGGAAAAGTGGTCGACATCACACTTTATCGCAACATCATCGGCTCTCTTCTCTATCTCACCTCAAGCTGGCGGATATTATGTTTGCCACCTGCCTCTGTGCATGTTTCCAAGCCGATCCCAATGAATCTCACATGCTCAAGTTCAAATGAATTGTTCGCTACCTCAAGGGCACATCAACCCTAGGTTTATGGTATCCTAAGGGCACAAATTTCAAATTACTCGGCTATACTGACGCTGATTATGCATGTTGCCGAATGGACAGGAAAAGCACCTCCGGTGGCGCTCAATTTCTCGGCGAAAAGCTTGTCTGTTGGTCATCCAAGAAGCAGAAATTGCGTCTCAACGTCGACGGCTGAGGCTGAATACGTCGCGGCTGCCAGCTGTTGCTTGCAAATGCTATGGATGAGGACTCAGCTTCGCGAATGGGTACAATTTAAATAATATACCCATTTACAGTGATAGCCAAATTGCTATTTCGATTACGTGTAATCCTGTTCACCACTCACGCACAAAACACATAGATATTAGATATCATTTTATAAAAGATCACGTAGAAAAAGGCACGATTGACATGTATTTCGTGAACACGGAGTATCAACTAGCAGACATTTTCACCAAGGCATTGGATGAAAAACGATTCCAATTTCTTGTCGGAAAATTATGCATGTTGAATCTTCCGTAATATGTCTTTTACGTGCTCCTATGTGCTTTCATATGTGCTATTCTATGTGTTTTCACTCTTAAATGCTCTATCTTGCGTGATAAATCAAAATTTTATACTAAATAAAATTATCCTAATAAAATAAAATCCAACAATATTATACATATACTTATAATATTAGGGGAATGGCGATATCTTTAGGATGCTCGATCTAAGTCACGAATAGATTTCCTTGCTTAATTTTGAGTCTCAGTCGCATTCTTTTGTCTAAAGGTAATCAGTTTGCTCCATTAGACACAAAGCCACTTTATATAAGTGAGGATTCTAGCCGTCTTATTTTTCCTCTCTACATATTTATTCTTGAGCGAGTCACACATCAATTGCTTGTCTTAACTAGTGATTCTTGGCCTCATACTCGCCTTGCGTTAGAGCGTTAGGAAAATGATTAGGGCACTTAGGAAATTCCTCACTTGGCCATATAGAAAATTTCAATCCTTTAATATTGTCTTTAGTCATCCATTTTGAGCCTTATCCAAATACCTTTTCTTCATTTGAAACCCCTTTTAGCCTTCAACCGACTATTTAAGCTTACGGTGGGATGTTCAAACGAGAAAAGGAGGGGGAGAAAAAGATACGACAAAGAATAAGATGACAAAAGAAGGTGGAAAACGCACACGAGGAATGCTCAACGCACAAAAAGCGTCAAAAGAACCTGCCTCCGACTATCACAACCTCACATCATTTGAAGGGGGCATGGATCTTGCTGTGAACTTATCCATCGATAATCTCGTATGCTCGTCAGAACGGCTAGAAGAGGAGCACCTCGAAGTGAACTTCTTCAACGATAATCCGATCTTATATCGGGAAACGAGAAGAGGAGCATGGCCTTGGGTTCGAATTCCATAACTGTGAACTTCTTCAAATTGATAATCTCTGAAACCTCTCTAGGGATTAAAAGAAAAGGAGCACGGTATCGGCTCGAGAACCAACAAGAAGAACTTCGACTTAGATAATCTCTCAGCCTCGTAGAGAAGCAGAGCTTCAGCTTGAGCAAGTGAAGACTGATAAAAAAATAAAGGATGAGAATGACAAAAGATACATGAAAATGTCGAAAGAAGGAGAACGACGAAGAAATGGAAGACAACAAAAAGATCACTTTTCCCAAAATTTTCCTTCCATTCTAAGTCAGAGCCAAATTAAAATCCTTCAAAGTCCCTTTGATTCCAAATCGACGGTCTTTCGCATAGGTGAAATAATTAAAAGCGCCTCAATCACAGGTAAATTGACTTAATATTGCTTGTGTTGACTTGAGTGATAGTAATACAATAATCCAAAGGTAAAAATAAATTAGCGCTAGAGTGAACCCAGTGAGAGTTGTCGAAATGGATCATACTTTGAATTTTGGACTATAGTTTGCTGACGTGACTTAACGGCATATGATCATGGCAAGTGTCTTGTGAAATTTTAGACGTGACAATGATCGAAGCAAAATGATCTGACCCCATACTATAAATAATATTAATATTCATACGAAAAAAATTATATAGATAAATGATAATATTGTTTTGAAATTTATCTTATTATATGTTATGAAAAATTAAAATATATCTTACATAGATATGCAAATGTAGTTTCTTTGTACAGCTGCCACGTGTCCCTTTTCCCTTTATTATTTACTAATTTAATTTAAATTGCAAATCACACACGTGTTTCCTTCTTTGCATTAATTTTATTTTTTCAAAATATTGTTTATAAAATAGCCCACGTTGTGGTATTTTAACCGCGTTCAGTTATTTTTATGTAATTTATCATCCGCAAAAGACCAAGTCGTGTGTATTTTTTAGACGTGATGTACTTTCATTTTGTTGCAGTTGCCGGCCAGACGTCAATATCTATGTACGTGAGATTATGTTGATCGATGTGATGTACTGTTCAGACTGTCAGTGTAAGTAGACTTAATTCTTTAACAAAAAGTGACAAGATTGCTTATAAACGTGTGCAGTGAACTCCATAGGGACAACCACCTCTTCCATCAATCTTATTGACAAAGGAAAATCACGTATAATCAAAGGTTTGACATCAATCGCTCTGACAAAGGTGCGAAATAATTAATGTAATCTTTATTCGTTTATAGACTAATCTTAGCATATAATCAAAGGTTTGACACAACACTCTCTTTTGGTTTTCTCAGATGCATAAAGTTATCTGACGACGATGATAGATGCCGATGAGTAATATAAGACAGTTATATGCTATGCAATTTTCGATAATGGTAGAGGTAAGATGATTGAATTTAAATTTTATTGTACATGTTTTATTTTTTGTTCTTTTGTATAATCAATTACTGGTCCAAATTTCTGGGTTGATCATGTTTGTTTTTTTATCATAATACATGTTTTCGCACTTCACTTTTGTCTTCTTCGTTTTTTATTGTTTGTATTTTAATTATGTTAATTTAGGGCCTGTTCGTATTTTAATTATTCTTAAAGTCGTTCAGAAATAAAATAACAACAATTATAATTTTGATATATACTCAACTGTCTGTGAGTGTTCGCACAAATTACGAAATTTATCATTTGTATTTTTATGCTTTTTACAATATAATATCCCAGCCGTATTTAAACTCCAATCATAATTTTTCCATAATTGTGTGAACCATGTATATTTCTTAACCAAGTTTCTTGGACTAATTTTTTATTGTACCAATATTTTCTTTTATTCAGGGTTATATCTTGGATCCAACAAAATTGAAGTGGTTTACATTATGATTTCGAGTAAGATATATATTTTTACTTACGCAGTTTTGTCGGATGTTTACAATGAAACAATCAGTTTATGTTTGGCACATTTTTAGGATTTGATCATTTTAGTTTTTTAAAATATAATATGCCAATCATATTATTAAACTCCTTTGATTATTAATATTCTCCATAACTCTGTGATCCATTTATTTTTAATGTGTATCCTGAATCATTTTTTCTTTATCTTTTTCCATGTGTATATAATAACTAAATTTTGCACTTCTCAAAACTGAAAAACATAACCGTGTTTTTAACTCAATTTAATTTATAGATCATTTCATATGCAAATTTTGATATATACTCAACTGGCCATATTATAAATTCCTTTGATTATTAATCATATCTGATAATTTTGCGCTTCTCCAAACTATAAATTATGTGCACCTAGGTATAAAACATAAGAATTTTTTCGGAACATCTTATATCATTAAATAACGCACCCAACTACTATTTACATTGAGTGTATATATTTTTATTATATTATTTTTAATTTAAATTTGCAGGATTTTAAAAATCAATTGGGAGGATCTATAGATTTACAACATCGCTCGACTGTCAAAAAGGTACTTTGAATTTATAATGCTACAGCCTTTTCATTATCGTTCATAATATAATATTTACGTATGTTTTTTGGTGCATAATATATTTCTGTCACTAATAAATTCAGTTAATATAATCTATTTAAATAAATAATTAATTTATGATTAAAATTATATGCTTTTAGGCATCGTACATTGCCAATTAGTTTAACGCAACTATGGAAGCAAATCATTTCGGAACTAGTAGATCTTCACATCATATTATGCAAACTAGAAGACAACGGCAATTGTCTTCACAACGTGAAGCTCGAGCCGTGAGAATGACAACTCGACGAACTAATCTTTTGAATCAATCAACAAATAGTCAGCCTGTTAGGAATCATAGTCAACCTGGTAATCTCTTTTAATTATTTTTACTTATTTATGAAATGAAAAAACATTTAATATTAAGTATTTATTTCAACTATTTCCTTCTAGAAACATCCACTACAAATAGAAGAAGCTTTTCCTCGGGTCGCTCATATATTGGAGATAGAACAATCAAATGTCCCAATTGTAATGCCCTCATGTGGATTTCGGAAAAAGTTCGAGATAGTACCTTGACAAATCCTAGATTTCAGTTATGTTGCGGAAACGGTCAAGTTCGGCTACCAGGTATTCCGATATCACCACCATTCCTTCAGTCACTTCATTCCCAGTCAGTTTTCAGAGACAAAATCCGAATGTACAATTCATTATTGGCTTTCACCTCGATGGGAGGACGGATCGATAATAGTGTCAATGATGGTAGGGGACCTTATGTGTTTCGCATTGGTGGTAGCAATTACCATAGAATTGGATCTTTAATCCCCGAACAGGGAACTGGTCCTAGATTTGCTCAGCTATATATTTATGACACTGAGAATGAGGTTTCCAATCGTCTGAATGCCATGGGATCGTCGGTTACTTCAGATGTAAGTGCCGATATACTTCGTGGGCTACAAGACATGCTCGATATTTTCAACCCATACGTTTCAGTTTTTCGAAATGCCCGAGATATGCTGGTTGGCCAAGAGAACAATCTAAATCTTCGTATCCGTATCATTCAATCTAGAGAAAGTAGACAATATACGCGTCCAACGTCGAGTGAAGTAGCTGCGTTATTGGTAGGTGATTGTACAGAAGACTTGGGACATAGAGATGTAATTTTACAGACAAGGCATGGTAATTTACAACGGATAAATGAAACACATCCAGCTTATGTGCCTTTACAATATCCTCTGCTATTTCCTTACGGAACGGATGGTTGGAGAATCAACATACCGACAAGCTCTTCGAGTAGCTCGAGGGATAAAGTTTCTATGAGACAGTATTATGCGTACCGAATCCAAGATAGGGAAGAGGATGGTGATAGCTTAGTTAGAGGTGGTCGCTTATACCAACAATTTATTGTCGATGTGTATTGCGCTATTGAGCAAAATCGCCTTTTTTACGTCAAGAGTAACCAAGGCCGTTTGCGAACAGAACTATATAGTGGGCTTCAGGATGCTGTCTTAAGCGGAGATGTTAATGCGCTTTCTGTTGGTAGAAAGTTTATACTACCATCATCATTTACTGGAGGACCGCGCAATATGATCCAACATTATCAGGATGCAATTGCAATATGTCGTGCAATGGGTCCTCCTGATTTTTTCATCACTTTCACGTGTAATCCTAATTGGCCGGAAATTACAAGAGAGCTACTTCAATATGAACGTGTTGAAGATCGTCCGGACATCGTGTCTCGAGTTTTCAGGCTAAAGATGAAAGAACTAATTCGTGATTTGAAGGACAGACGGATGTTTGGAAATGTCATTGCCGGTAATTTGATATGTTGATAATAATTTTATTTTTAATATTTTATAATATTCTAACAAAATTAAAAATATATGCAGATTTATTTGTTGTTGAATTCCAAAAACGCGGCCTTCCGCATGCACATATACTTCTTACAGTGACTCCGGCTGATAAGCCCGCATGTGCAGAGGATGTTAACAAATTCATCAGCGCTGAGATACCTGATAAAGTCATTGACCCACTAGCTTATGAAACTGTCACTAAGTTTATGATTCATGGACCGTGTGGTCCATGCTTAGTAGATGGAAAGTGCTCAAAGCAATACCCGAAGAGATTTTGCGATGAGACGGTTATCGACGACCGAAGCTTTGTGCAGTACATGCGTAGAAGAACATCTATGACAAAGTTAGCTAACGGTCGGGAAATCGACAACAGATGGGTGGTCCCATTCAACAGGGATTTGTGTGTCAAGTACGATGCTCACATAAACGTCGAACGAGTAGCGGTCCGAAGCGTGGTTAAATACTTATACAAGTATATCCACAAAGGACACGATCGTGCAACATTTGTCATCGAAGATAGTGGATCTCGAAGTAACATTGATGGGGCGCAACAACATCGCGTTGATGAGATTAGGCAATATCTAGACTGTCGTTATGTGTCTGCCATAGAAGCATGTTGGAGGATTTATGATTTCCCACTTCAACATCAATACCCATCTGTTGAGAGGATGCATTTCCATCTGCCAGGCGATCAAAACATTGTCTTTCATGACAACGATGATCTGCATGAAGTAATTAATCAGCCACAAAACACCATGCTGACAATGTGGTTCGACGCAAACAGAAGGTATCCCGAAGCTCGATCGTTGACATATTCGGATTTTCCAACCGAATGGTTGTGGAACCGTCAAAGTAAAATTTGGAGAAAACGTCAGCAAAGAGTTTCAATTGGGAGACTATCATTTACACATCCAAGTGCTGGTGAGCGCTACTATCTCAGGATGCTTCTTACGAAGGTTCGTGGAGCAATGTCATACGAGGACATAAGGACGGTACGGGGAGTTGTTCAACCTACATTTCAGGCCGCATGTCTTGAATTAGGCTTGCTCGACGACAACAATGAATGGCATGTTGCTTTAAGAGAGGCATCTACTTGGACTACAGGTTCTCAGCTCAGGAATATGTTCTGTTCCATATTAATGTTCACCGAAGTAGCCGATCCAATAACGATATGGGAAACACATTGGAAAAGCATGACTGATGATATTGAGAGTATGATTCAACGTCGATCTAATAATTTTGACTTGCGCCTCACAGATGAAGAACGACGTAACTTGGGTATTCTTGAGATTGAGCATATCCTCAACAAAAATGGCAAGTCGTTGAAAGATTATCATCAAATGCCGCAACCATCAGTCGAGGATGCGCAGCGCTCCACCAATCGGTTGATAATGGATGAACTCGATTATGATACATCACTAGAGAAGGAAAACTACGAAAGACTTGCTCGGGGCCTAAATTCAGACCAATTTAGGGTATTTTCTACTATTATGAGAGCTCGAGACCAAAATACAGGTGGCTTATTCTTTGTCTATGGTAGTGGCGGAACGGGAAAGACCTACTTGTGGAATACATTGATCTCCAAATTTAGGTCAGACAGACAAATTGTTATTTCAGTTGCGTCCTCTGGAATCGCTGCCTTATTACTACCTGGTGGTAAAACTGCTCATTCTACATTTAAGATACCGTTAATTCCTGCGGAGAATTCTGTATGTTCATTTGAGAAAACTTCTTCACGAGCTGAGCTAATTCGGTTGGCGTCATTGATTATTTGGGACGAGGCTCCTATGACTAATCGACTTGCATTTGAGGCCGTTGACCGTCATCTAAGAGATATTTGTGACAATAATTTGCCATTTGGAGGAAAATTATTCGTTTTAGGAGGTGATTTCAGACAAATATTACCTGTTGTTGCAAATGGTGGTCGAGAGGCAATTGTTTCATCTACTTTGCACCGTGCTAATTTCTGGAATCAGTGTCAATTAGTGAAGTTGGAAATAAACATGCGTCTCTGTGCTGGTCATGTTTCCGGTGAAGATTTGCAAAGAATGGTACAATTCGGAAAATGGGTCCTAGACATCGGGGATGGTAAATTTCCGGGAAGATCGCTTACAACTAACGGTGAATCAAATTGGATTGATATTCCACAGGAATTCTTGATAAAAGACGATGCACAGGGTACTGATATTTTAATTGATGCAGTGTATCAAGACCTTCCAGGACGGTATTCCGATTTGGATTATCTTAAGGAACGAGCTATTCTCGCGCCCACAAACAGTGATGTTGACAACATCAATTCAAAAATATTGTCAGTGCTTCCCGGAATTTCTCGAAATTACTTGAGTTCGGACAGACTATGTTCATCGGAATCTGGTGAACTGGTAGAAGAAATGAATCCCATAGAGTTACTCCATTCAACCAATTTCCCTGGTCTTCCAAACCATTGCCTACAATTGAAAGTAGGAGCACCAGTCATTTTATTGCGTAACATGAATCAGTCGGTTGGTTTATGCAATGGAACACGGTTGGTCATTTACAAGCTAGGAGATAAGGTGATCGAAGCTATAGTTATTTCTGGGCCAAAGACTGGAGATAATGTTCTCATTCCCCGTATTGATTTATCGCCCTCCAACCAGGAGTCGGGTTTTGCCATCAGAAGAAGGCAATTTCCTCTTAAATTAGCCTTTGCGATGACAATAAATAAAAGTCAGGGACAGACGTTAAAGTCGGTTGGTTTATATCTTCCAAATCCTGTATTCAGCCATGGGCAACTTTACGTTGCAATATCCCGTGTAACGTCACCAAAGGGACTCAAGATTCTAATACGAAACAAGAATGATTTGCCCGAAAATGTTACAAAGAATGTTGTGTACAGTGAAGTTTTATCCAACATGTAAAGTCGATACGTTTTTTTATTTTTAATATTAATTTGTCATATTTTTTATATGTTCTTAGTTTTTGAATTAATTTGTTTTCTACATCTTTTATCCTCTCCTAAGAATATTATTTTCTTGGTTCCACTGCTTCCGTAATGCCAATTAAGTGGTAATATGCTTTCGTTTATTCATCTCGCTAAGATCATTGCATGTCTTCATCGGCCATTTTATTAATCGGACGGGCTACTTCAATCTGATTAGGCCTAATTTCTATCTATTGTTAGATATGCAGTCGGCTCAAGAGAAGCTGTGTAAAATGGCAATATACGATAAGATGCAGAAACTGGCTTTCGTGTTCTACAGGCGGGAACGTTGTTGATTCAAATAAGCTTCATGAGATTGGTTTCATTGTTTACTCAATGGGTAACCCGTTGGATGCTTGGCTCAAGGATATGCCGGATGTTGGTTGAATGGAAGTGGTAATTGATGAACTTCTCCTTTAGTTTGTTGTTTTTTTTTTTTTTTTTTAATTTGGGGAAAAAGTTTTATTCATTGCTCCTTTGATGATGCGTTGTCTGGTCTGTTTCTAAGTTGTTTTGGGCGATAATTTTGTTTCTTAATGCACTCTCTCTACCTTTTTCCCCATGTGCCCACCCCACCAAATGTTTGATGTGGCCTCTAAACATCAACGTTCATCATTTAACCGATACTATGTTAATAAACAAAAGTTATTTAATTGCATAAAATAATACAAGGACAACATTTCATGTGCTTCGAGATCAACAAGTTCCACGTCATAACCACAATACTGCTAATGGAACAACCATGTATAATTACCTATCATGAGAAAATTCCAAAAGAAATCTTATTTACTCTCATGAGTATACCAGTTTGACATATTTCTTTTTCGACATAATCTATAATTTTTTTAACTTTTTTTATGAGTTTTATATTATAAAAGATATGCTACACATAAAACCATTGTAATATTACAACGTCATTGTTATAAATAATATTATTTTAATACATAATTAAATTATATTAAATATACATAACACCCGTGCATTGCACGGGCAAAAAACTAGTATATATATATATATAAAAGATAACTCGCACATTATGATATGCAATTTTATTTGCATTTACACTGAATTGATTAAATGCGATATATTGTTCTTGCTCATACCCTAGCGCATAAGTTTGATTACATGATTAGGGGACCATGTATCTAAGCTACGTTGATCAAATTGCGTGTTTTGAATGTTTGCTACTTAGATTGATTTACTCGTTTATATGATTAAATCAATTAAGGTGCATTATTTGTGGGTGAGCATTAACAAAATATTATGCCTTGAGATCCAAGTATTTTTGATGTTTTCCTCTTAGTGTTGCAGATATTATTGATTCGGACTCTTTGCTACAACACTATTCAACGAGGAGGACTTCACGATTTTCTTTCGTTTTGGAGCTTACGGCATTGATACAAAAATTCAGGGGGAGCCTTTATTAAAATTACTTGTTGATTAACTGTAACATTCTGGACATTTTGTTCTAAGTAATGCAGTTTTTCGAAAATTGGATTTGGAGCCAGATGTCATTGCTCGGAATTTCAGGGAGTTAATTGCATTTTAATTTTACTGCATGGGGAGTAAATATGTGATTTTAAATCAGATAGGGGTCAATCTGAAAATATAAGAATACTTACCATCGAGAAACTGGATAGAAAATGTAATTTTCGATCATAAGTTTCTCGATCGTAAACAGTAATGGGCTTAGAAATTGCTAAGTGTTTGCAGTCGAAAAACTATATCTCACGCAAAACCCTTATAACAGTGTAGATTGAAATTTCTCGAGCGAAAAACTAAAAATCGAAAGACGAAATCAAAATCTCACTCCAAATCTTTAAATCTAACACAGTTTTTGTCTTTCAAAGGTAGATTCGACATCCTTTAGGTGTTTGCGTCTGATTGATTTCATTTTATATCTACATTCTGTAATTTTTCGCCGGATTTTATGTTAGATTTCCTCTGTCTTTAACTCTTTGAAGCCTCGAAGGCTATTTTCTAATGAATTAGACTTGTTTCTGTGCTTAAGATGGGTTTAGATTTACGAGTTAAGATAACCTTTGTGTTTGCGGTCACTCTGATGGGTGTAGATCTTCGACTTTCTACGTTTTATAGCTAAAATTTAAGTTTCAACTGAAAACTGGGTTTTTGAATGTTTGAAGCAGTCGAAGAAATTTCTCGATCGCAAGCAGTTTCAGTTGAATTTCAATTTGATTGAGATACTGTTTGCAGCGTAAAAGGTTTTCGATCGCTAAAATTTGACTTAGTCACTAAGATAGATGACGTAGATCGCAAAATCACCTACCATCGAGAAATCTAATTTCGATTTTACGCGAGCAAAAAATTATTAAGTGAAATAGATAAAAAGATACAATTCTTTTACGAGCGAATAACTTACCATCGAAAATAGTATCTTCGATTTCAATTTTATTTCGGTCGCAAACTTTAGCGGTGATAAAATTAATTTTCGACGCTAAAATTCTGGATCGTAAAAGCCCAGCGATAATTTTGTTCGATCGTAAATTTGCTCGGCGATTAAATGAGTTTCTCGCTGACTACTTTCTCGATCGACAAACTTCGCAGCGAAAACCATTTTTTAAAATCGAAAGACTTTCACGCTCGACAAAATCACGACGAATATTTTATTCAAGCGCGAAAAATTTCTCGATCGTAAATTTACGCAGAAATCAATTTTCTCAATCGTAAATTTACACGAAAATTTTTCTCGAGCGTAAAATTTCCCCGGCTACAGTACGACATTTTAAGTTCAAACACCTAGAAAATTTTCTCTAAGTCTTTTCCACTGTAGAGAACCTTAACGAATAAAATTTTCGATCGTAAAATAGAACGGACACTTGAGATTAGAAACCAGCATTATGTGATACCCGAACAATTCCTAACCCTTTTGGCCAATATGAATCATGCATTGCATTCTCATCTTATGCGAGTGCTAATATAATGTGTGCTTGTTATACATATTATTTGAATTATATGCTTTTCATGTTATGTGAATTTTTAGGCGTTGCTTATTTTAATACGTTGATCTGGCTAGCATGTTATTAATCAGCATTTATAGATATATAAATCCTAGGAATTTTGGTATGAGAAATAGTATAGAAGTCAATAGAGTCTAATAGTTACACGTGTCTAGTTAATATTTTATATAATAATAATATTAATAATAATAATAATAATAAATAAATATTAATAAACAATAACTAATAAATAAATTAATTAATAAATTAGAATTATTTAGCTTAGTTACTTTAGTTGTTTTCCTGTGTGATACGTGTCAAGTAATAATACACGTGTCAATTATTAAGTACTACTAATTATACGTGTCTGCGGGTAAATACCGCTATTTATATGTGTCGATTGCTAGGTATAATTAATTACACGTGTCTGGGTAATACATTATTCAATATTCATGTGAGTAGATTATCATAATTATTATTAGCAATATACTAAATTATGCAAATTATTTACTCGACGTACAAATTTAACCTAGTATCCTAGTTATCAATATTAAAATACATAACTTAGTATGAATGAAAGTAAGGTACGTGGGTATATCTCATAAGCTCATTAGGAACTCTAGTGTTTATACAATGATATATATGTGTGAACTACTAATATGATAAGTGTTAGTTAACGTGAATGGCAAGGAAGACATTAACCGACTTAATTACTTATATCATCACCCCAATCGGTTCAGCATTGCCTTCTAACATATTTTCTCTACCAAAAACCTCACTCTCATCATATGTGTACATTTAAGCCACGAAGGATCATCTAGGTAAACCTTCTATGTGAGAATCATATGGCATACTAGTGCATATAAACGATACTACATGTATTTATCTATTTGGTATTCGTTGAGAAGACAATCCTTTAGCTGAAATATTTTAATTATTCTGAGAATAAAGAAAATCTAATTGATAACAAGTGTGACCAATTTAAAATATTTCAGCTAAAGGATTGTCTTTTGATAGCTGAAAGTCACGTTTCTTACTATATTAATCCTTGGTACACACACATATATATATACACACAACATATAAGAATTAATAGGCCATGTAAGGTTCGTGCCTTTCAACTGACTCATTTGCTTTTATTATTTAGGAACCACATTCTACAGTGATCGTTTAGGCGAGTACTTATATGCTCTTAGGCTTACTTTGTAGTTAAAATTACGACTCACAATCTCGGTATAACAAGGAGGTTAGAGACAACAGGTAAGCGACTATCCCATGCAACTACGACACATGAACCTAGCTTTATTTGTATTGTTGTGATATTTACTTGGGAGGTACGAATTATTTAGTATTAATAATTGTACCTCAGGCGCGAGTCGCCATATACGTTGTTTTAATTATTTGTTGAGATATGACCTTATGTGTTTGAGTTGAACTATTTGTTAGCCCAAGTGATTTGTGTGTATGTCATTGGGCGCCAATTACTGTTTCGAATATGAGTGTGATATTCCTTGCATATTGTGCACCGTTTCATTTACATCGAGTCATTTACGTCGCTTTTGACGACTGGCGACGAGCATGTGAGGAATTTCATATAGTTGCTTTGGGCGAGACTGATCGGTGAGGTGCATTATGTTCTTTAGTGAGACGATGCTACGATACGCGAGGGAATATCGTGGTGGAGAAGACCGCCTTCGATGGGATGGTCCACTCGAGCCCTTCCCCTTTTGGCGGTACCGCGCCCTTATTGGCCCGACGTGACGACGTCTTTTCTGGACGGGTGAAAAAGACCGTGCAGCTATTTCTGGGCGGGTGAAAAAGACCGTGCAGAATTGATATTTATGTGCCTCATTGATATTGATTGAGTTCTTCGGTATCGTAGTATTCGGTCTCAGGGCCCATATTGAGTGAATCATCTTGAGGGTATGACTGCATAGTTACGAGAGCATGAGTGGCATATAGCATACCATGTTGCACTTGATTCATTCGAGGAATTCATATCGCAGGCCGATATAGTTCCGAGCATATTTTACACGATATATTATTATCGCATTCGCTTACTGAGCAATTAGCTCACGTCGTTCATGTGTTGTAGGTGAGCCCGATGATGTTGTATGATACTCGCTTTTGAGGCTAGCTGTTGAAGCTCCCGCAGACTTTTGAGATGGCGTGTACATGGATGACGACCTGTGGGCGAGCGAGTTCTTTTGTTTTGGGTTTGTATAGTTTTATATTTATTGTTGGGGTGTGTTTGGTCATACGTTTGGATACCGTTATGTATGTGTATATATATATGTTATAATGGTCCAGTCGAGCTGCGTAGTTTGTTAGTTGAATGTTGTGGGTGAACTATTTCTTTTGAAGGTAATGTTATTTTACTACGAGTTTGCGGCTCTATTGGTTTAGTGAGTAAGTTTGAGTGGTCGAGTATAGGGGTTATCGACGATTTTTCAAACAGAACTCTTGCATTTTATTTATCGAAGTCGTATTTTAATAGCCCTTAGAGTCATATGGTAGTGTAGTGGCGTGGGGCGCCACAGAGGTGGTATCAGAGCACAGGTGCAGGTCCTGTAGTCTATCCATGTACATGATCTCAGAATAACTGTGGAAGCGCGGCGTTGCCTCGTAAGTTCTATTACAATGTGTTATATATTTTGTGTGCATGAATCATGTTGGCCATGTTTTGTTTGTCAATATCGGGTAAGAACGACTAGTATGGTGCACACAAGAGGAGATAGTTTAGGGGAGCCGTCAACCCCCAGCGATGAACGGGATACTGCTATTATCAGACTTACGGAACTCGTTCAGCGCCAATCTGATCAAATCCAACAGCTATATCAACAAAGAGATTCGAGCGAGCGACGAGGCAATCCATCGAGTCAGGCAGAGCGTGTAGAGCTAAGCTGTTGGAGAAAGGTTTAGGAAGCTAAATCCACCTACCTTCGAGGAGGCAGTTGACCCGACAGCTGCAGATGATTGGATTCGTATCCTTGAGAACATGTTCCACTATAGTCGAGTATCAGAAGAGGACAAAGTGACTTGTGCATCTTTTATGCTACGAGGAAGTGCGGGACAATGGTGGGACATGACCAAAAGCCTCGAGGATCCATACACAATGGCGTGGGACAGATTCAAGGAATTATTCAGGGGGAAATACTTTGCCGTCCCAGCTCGCGTACAAAAGATGAACGAATTTATACAGCTGAGGCAAGGATCAATGCCGGTCGAGGAGTATATACGGAGGTTCGAACAACTTTCAAGGTTTGCGACACATATGGTGAGCACTGATGCCTTGAAGGTTGAACGATTTCTTGAAGGACTTAGGCCAGAACTGTATCGAGATGTTAGCATGGCAAAGGTCGATGGCACTAGCTATGCTCAGATCGCCGAGAGGGCTTTGATGGCCGAGCAAGCTGAGATGCGAATTCTCCGTACACAAGAGGCTCGGCGTAAATTCCAACAAGTTCGAACCCAAGAAGGAGGTAGATATGATAAGAAAAGGGGTCCTCAATTCTTTAATCAATGACCTACATTCCGAGCAGGGCAAGGACCACGACAGGAGGATCAGAACAAGAGGATGAAGTTTAATCAAGGCTCGGTACCCAATACCATTCTTAGATGCTCGACTTGCGGTAATCGTCACACAGGAGTGTGCCGTTTCGAGAATAGAACCTGTTTTATGAGCGGTAAGGCCGGGCATATCGCCACAGCATGTCCTGAGCAACCAAATGACAACCAAAGGAAAGCACCAGCAAGAGTTTTTGCCATGACGGGTTCGGCCACGGACACAGACCCATCGGTGATCACGGGTAAACTCCTAATCTATGACACTCTTGCACATGTGTTGTTTGACTCCGGTGCCACGCATTCATTTGCATCAGTAGATTACGTGAATAAGCTCAATAAGGGACTTGAACTTTCGGAAGTTTCTTATTGATGTGGGGCTCTCCCAATCAAAGAATTTTAGTGTATGTGGGGAAATTTTATATAGCGGTAGTTTTGGTATCTCAAAGTTATGGGACGTGCGTTGGGTGCTTAAGGGACGTAAACGGAAAAGGCACAAGATATACGTGGTTCAGACTTGGTAAGGTCCTACGTCCACGACCCTCCAAAAAGTACTTTTTTCACTATTATGGATAGATTACACACTCGGATCGCTCATTCCTATCCAAAATATACTAAGTACTGAATAGAGAGTGATTTTCGTGCTAAGAGAGAATTATGAGTTGTTCTTCGTATTTTGATGATGATGCCTTTGAAAATATCCAAGTGCTGCTTTTATAGGAGCTTCGCGGGGCTAGGAAGGGCTAGGTACCGGATTTCTGGAGAAATGACTGCCTGGTACTAGATACAGTGAAAAATGGCCCTGACAGGACAACTTTCATACAGTAGTCCCATCTGACGCAGGAGCTACAGTGGCGCAGCCCATTCCTTGAGCGACCCGTGTTTTCCCGCCTCCTTCTTTCCTTGTGCCTACTTTTCAGTCATTAATGCATCCAGGAGACCTCTTTTTACCTAGGGGTCACTAGCCGTCCTCTGAGGTCTTCGCAGCTCCCGATAGATATTAAAATATCCTGTTTTATTGGGCCTTTCATGTTGGGCTTACTTTTTTTTTCTATTTTTTCAGCCCACCTAGTTTCTGGACCGTATCAACCACTCCCTTACTCTAATTTATTTTCGGTACAAAGTAAATTACAGTAAAAATAAGTAAGGAAGTGGGCTTTTGGTATGTCCCGTGAACTCCCTTATTTTGTTTCCATACCTGGGGAACCGCGCCTCTTTTTGAAAGAGAAACAGTTATTTTCGTCGTACTTAATTTCTTGGGAACCGTTGGCTTTCAGTAGCGGTGACTTAGTAATTGTCTCTTCATCATCCCCTGCGCATTCAAAAAGGGCAATTTATTTGACAAGGTATTTTTCATTCCTTTACTTACTTTCTTTTTCATCTCGTCGTTTTCTTCATTCCGCCATGACTTAGTTATTTTCATCTCGTGCTGTAATGTCCTATATAAGATCATCTCGAAGGTGTTGGCGAACCGATTAAAGCCAGTGCTGGGAGGGCTGGTCCACCCATCGCAGACGGCATTTATAACTGGAAGGCGCATTACGGATAACATACTTCTGGCGCAGGAGTTTTGCCTTGGTTATGCGAGCAAAGGCCGACCGCTGCGAGCTATGCTTAAGGTTGATCTGGCAAAGGCCTACGACAAGGTGGAATGGAGTTTTTTATTGGCAACGCTTCAGGCGATGGGATTCCATCCCAATATATTGAGTGGATTCGGAGCTGCTTGACGACACCCACTTTCTCTCTTAATCTGAATGGGCGTCCGGCAGGGTTCTTTGCTGGCAAGCGAGGGCTTGGCCAGGGGGATCCTATCTCACCTTACCTATTCACCCTTGTCATGGAGGTGCTTCACGGCATTGTCGAGAGGCATATACATGCGGAATCGCGATTTCGCTATCACTGGCGTTGCGAGGCTACATTGCTTCCTATGTTGGTCTTTGCGGATGATCTACTCTTATTCTGTCATGCTGATCCTATTTCTGTAGGGGTGTGTTGAAGGGAGCGCTGATGAGGTTCTCTCAGCTGTCTGGGTTACATCCTAACCCTGACAAGAGTGAGCTGTATATCTCGCACAGGGCGGAGGGCCTCAAGGTACAGCTACAGTCTCTGATGGGATTTCGTGAAGGTCGATTACCTGTACGCTATTTAGGGGTCCCACTGATTGCCTCACGCCTGACGATCAGTGATTGTGCGCCTTTACTACAGCGAGTGGATTCTCGCCTGGGATCGTGGCTGAATCAGTCATTGTGTTATGCGGGCAGGGTACAGCTGATCAAATCGGTACTTCAGGCATTACACGTCTACTGGTCAGGTGTTTTCTTGCTGCCCAAGGGTATCATCCGAGCCCTTGAAGCGAGATTTCGGAGATTCTTATGGGGTGGTGCTTCGGCCAAGGTCGCATGGGATGACGTGTATCTGCCGGTTGTTGAGGGCGGTTTGGGTCTTCGCTCGACCGCCAAGGATAATTGCGTTCTTCTGGTCCAGCAACTTTGGAGGGTGATCACCCGGTCTGCTGACTCGATCTGGGTGGAATGGTTGTACCACACAAGACTGCATGACCGATCATTGTGGACCATCACCATTTCGACTAAACACTGCATGGAGCTGGCGGAAGCTGATGAAGTTACGGCAGGTGATATTACCTTTCCTTGCCTTTTCTTTTGGGGATGATGCATCATTACTTCTTTGGGAGGACCCATGGCTGCGGTCTGCACCTCTTTTGCAGCGCTACCCTAGAGGCCCGCTTGCGATGGGGCTGCCGGCACGGACCCGCCTTAGCGCGGTCATTGATGCGCAAGGCTGGAACTGGCCGGGATGCTCGGCGGTGGAGTATATTGAGTTTAGCCCACACCTTCCGCCGGTTCACCCTAGTAGGGCCGACTCCATTTCTTGGAGGGCAGCACCAGATGGCCGTCCCACGGCACGATTGATTAGAGAGACGTTGCGCATACGTGGTCCTTTTGTCCCTTGGGCAACCTTGTTTGGGGGACCTTTGAAGATTCCTCGTCATGAGGTCATCTTGTGGTTGGCCATTCGTGATCGCTTATCGGCTAGAGATAAGCCTTGGGTGGCGCAACGCGCTGGTAGCGCTGCCTGTGTTCTCTGTGATGCGTTGCATCTGGAGACGGTTAAGCATTTATTTTTTGACTGTGGGTTTTCACGCGACTGTGCTCGGGCTTTGAGGCGGAAGATCAGGTGGGCATGGCCATATGGAGATTGGCGACAGGGTATACAGTGCGGCATCACGCTGGCGTGGCCATCATCTCCTACAGGTTGCTTACCGCCACGTCCTCGCTTCTTTGGTGTATCATATCTGGCAAGCACGCAACAAGCGCTGGAAGGAGGGGATTATCACGCCCCCGATAGGTTGGTTGCTGTTGTTATTGACATGGTATGTGTTGCAAACCCGATACTTAGACAATTTTTTTCGAAATTGCCTTTGTAATCGCACCTTCACAACCGGCTCGCGTCTAAGTTGATCCGCCCCGCGCGTTCCACCTTAGCCGCGATAAGCCTCTCCTACACGTCGTCCTGCTTTGTAAAGCGGAAGAGAAACAAGACAACGTAATTTAAGGGGACCGCCGAGGTTCGCTCCTCGACTTAGCCCCGTTTCATTCCTCAACGAACAAAACGTACACAATAAGAAACTCAAACCCGTGTGGAACCGAACACACCTCGGCCTCACCTCGCTAACCCAAACGAAGCTACTACACGGTTATAGTGTCCCTTCGGGATCTTAATCACTCGCCTAACTCGCTAGTGAACGCCTCAATGCGACCCCGTCGAATCCTTGCGCCAAAGACTCGATTTGCGTGACTTGGTGTGTACTCGAAAGTGGCTCTCGAATTTCTGAATGCCTTGAGCAGCTCGAATAAGGCTCTATTTATAAGCCTTAGCCTCCTTTGAATTGGTAAGAGAGATCTCCTAAAAGATCTCAAATCATCCTTCAAAGATCTCCCCCTAAATAAGGTAAGTATCTTTACCAAATCTTGGGGCCAATTCAAACTCCTTGGAAGCTTCTAAGACTCCGCGTGCCGCGCCCGCATTGTCCGCGTCCCTGCTCGTCGCGCTGCGCACACTCGCCGCGCGCAGCCTTCGCACACCCGCCTGGTCCAACCCGCGTGGACCTGGCCCAGCCTTGCCGTCCCGGCTCAGCCGTCGACACATCAGCGCCGCTGCCGACCCCTTCCGTCGCCGCCGCCTACCGCTGCCGTGCGCCATTGCGCAGCGCCACCGAGCACCGCCGTGCTCCGCCGAGCACCCGCCGTCGCCGCCGTGCTCCGGACTGCCGTCCGCCGCTGTCGCCGCCGGACCTCAGCGTCCGCGCCAGCTCGCATGCGCGCGCGCGATGGTGCCGCACCGCGTACCGCACTCGTGTGCGCGCGCTGCCCCAGCCTCGCGCGCCAACCTTCGCCAAGCCCTGCCGAGAAGTCTCGCCCATCGCCTAAGTTCCATGCGCGCCAACTCTCGCACACGCTGCCGAGAAGTCCCCACACGCCCCTAGCCCAATGTGCCCATGATGCGCGCGCGCTGCCCCAGCAGCCCGCGCCTGTGTGCGCGCGCGCCGCGCACACAGCCCCGCGCCCAGTGTAGGCGCGCGGCCCGGCCACGCCACCTGCCTGGCCGGCCACCATGGCTGACCTCGCCGGCTCCGGACGAGTCCCTCGTTACCTCGCCGGATTCCGTCCATGCGTTTTGGGTTAAATCGTCCAAGTGTTGTTCCCCGCCAACTTGTGCACCTTGGATCCGCACACATTGCTACTTATATAGATCGGCCATGACAAGCTGATGACGTGGCAACTAAGGGTGTGACATTCTCCCTCCCGGAGAAAGTCGACGTCCTCGTTGACACCGGCGTCCCGTAGCCAGCCCCTTGCTTCGTATGCCAATACTCAGCCACCTCATCCTCGAACTGAGCAATGTCCGTGAACTTCTCCCATGAAGTCTCGGACGCATCCTCGCCCTCCCATTGAACCAGGAACTCGTTCATGCCCAACGAACGACGATGGTCAAGAATCCTCCTAACCTTCCTGTCGAACACCTTCGACTGGGTGCCCGATGGGATCCGCCTCACCTGTTCCATAGAAGTGTCACCTGGATGATACTTCTTAAGAAAACTCACATGAAAGACGGGATGTATCTTCATGTGCTCCGGCAACTTAAGTCGATAGGCCACACGCCCGACTCGAGACTCCACCTCGAACGTGCTCGCGTAGCAACTCCTGCCGCAACGTGCCTTCTGGAACGAGCACTCGCCCGCCTCTGGCCACCAAGATCCCATCTTTGAGCCAGTATTGTCGCACCACTCCCTCGTTGACCTCCTCAACGAGTTTCTTGTAAGCCTTGCTCGCCTCAGCCGCCTCGCGCACCTTCCCCGCGAATTCCGAGGTTGCCGCACTCAACGAACTGACAAAGGCCTCCACGCCTTTGCGGCTTAATGCGTCGGCCACATCGTTGTGCCGACCCGGCTTGTGAATCCAATCGAAGTCGAATTCGCCCAAGAATTCCTGCCACCTCGCCTGCTTTGGAGTCAACTTCTTCTGCATCTTGAAGTATGTGTTGGCGACATTGTCCGTGACCACCACGAACTTCGTTCCAAGCAAGTAGTGCCGCCATGTCTCCAAACAGTGGATCACTGCCGTCATCTCCTTCTCGTGAGTCGAATATCGGCCCTCCGTCTCGTTGAACTTTCGACTCTCGTATGGCACCGAGTGTCCTTCCTGTATGAGTACGCCTCCTAGAGCAGCCCCAGATGCATCCGTATGCACCTCAAATGGTTTGGTGAAGTCCGCCAGCCTCAACACCGGCTCGGTCGCTAACGCGCCCTTCAACTCCTCGAAAGCCGCCTCGGCCTTCTCCGACCAATGCCATCGTGCTCCCTTCTTCAGCATGTCAGTCAAGGGACTCGCAATGTGCGAATAACCCTTGATGAACCGTCGATAGTAGTTCGCCATTCCGAGAAAAGATCGCAACCCCGTCACGTTCTTCGGCCTCTCCCATTCGACCACGGATCGAACCTTCTTATCATCCATCCTAATCTGCCCCTTCGAGATTATGTGGCCCAAGAAGGTGATTTCCCTCAAGCCAAAGTCGCACTTCTCGCGCTTGAGGTAGAGGCGATGTCTCCGCAATGCCTCGAAGACCGCTCGCAAATGCCCCACATGCTCAGCCATGCTTTGCGAGTAGATCACGATGTCGTCTAGGTACACGACGACAAACCTGTCCAAGAACTCATAAAGGACATCATTCATTAGGTTACAAAACATAGCTGGTGCATTGGTTAGCCCGAAGGGCATCACCAAGAACTCAAACGACCCGTATCTCGTCACACACGTCGTCTTGGTCTCGTAGCCCGTGGCGATCCGCACCTGCCAATACCCTGACCTCAAATCCACCTTGGAAAAGCACTCCGCCTTGGCCAACTTGTCGAATAAATCTAGCGCGTTCGGAATGGGGTACTTGTTCTTCACGGTAACCTTGTTCAATGCGCAATAGTCGACGCAGAAACGCATCGAACCGTCCTTCTTCTTCTGGAATAGAATCGGCGAACCCGTAGGGAGCCTTGGACGGTTGGATCAGCCCCGCCTCCAGGAGCTGGTCCAATTGCTTCCTTAACTCGGCCAGCTCTGCCGGGTTCATCCGAATGGTGCCTGTGCTGGTGCCTTCGCCCTTGGCTCTAGCTCGATGCGATGGTCTATGGCCCGTCTAGGCGGCAATTCCCTGGGAAGTTCGGCCGGCATCAAGTCCTCGAACTCGATAAGCACCTCCTCCAGCTCGCTCGGCACCTCTGCCTTGCCTTCGCCATGGTCCAGTAGTAGCGCTGCTACGTACGTCGTCTCGCCCCGCCTAAGTCCATCGTGGAGTTGCAATGCTGAGATGGTCCGGACCCGCTCCGTGCCCACCTTGGCCCTCAGCGGCTCGCACTCAACTCCTCTGCTTCCTCCACTCTCGATCACGATCCTATTGCTCGAAGGATCCACCGATACCTTCGCAGCTATCATAAAGTCCAGCCCCAAGATTAGGTCGAAATCGTCCAACTCGGTCACCGTGAGTTCCACCCGTCTCGCCCAAGTGCCCACGCCAAGCGCCGCCTGCGCCAAGCCGGCCACCTTCGCTGGTTGGGAATTGATGGCTTTCATCGTACCTCCATGGTAGTGCACGTCCAGTTTAAGATCCTCGATCAAGCGATTCGACACGAACGTGTGACTCGCTCCCGTATCAATGAGCCCGTAGACATCGCTCCCATTGACCGTGCAGTTGACGAACATAAGGCTCTTCGTCGGAGGGCTGCACCGCACCGCGTCAGCATCCGAATCTGGCCCATCCTTGATGCCCGGCCGCGCCGCAAACGTAGCATCCATCGTTTGCGGGACGCGGTTGCACCTTCTTGGCCGGCGCTGCCTTCTTAGCCTTCTTGCCATCTTTCTTCTTGGTCTCCTTTTTCGTCGCTTTCTTGGAAGAAGCCGCCACAGCCCCACTTGCCGCAGCCTGCGTTTCGATCGGCTTGAACTCCACAAGCCGCTCGGCCGCCGTAAGGTCTTGCACACCTTGGCGCGCCAACTCGGCCTGGGCCCAACCCTTGAGCCTCGACATAAAATTGAATAACCTGTCCGCCTCCGACATATCCGTAATGTCGAGCATCAGAGAAGAGAACTGTCTCACATAATCGCTTACGCTCCCGGTCTGTCTCAAACGCCACACCGCCTCACGCGTCACCAATGCGGTGTTGCCGGGTAGAAACTGGGCCTTCAACTCTCGCTTGAACTCCTCCCAACTGGCCAGCCGTGGCTGGTTGAGTTGTTCATCCGCCGAAAGTCGAGTCCGCCACCACAGCTTTGTGTCCCCGTCGAGGTAGTTCAAAGCCGCGTCCACCTTCTCATTGTCGGCTATTCTTGCCCCCTAAAAGTAGACTTCTATGTCGTACAAAAAATTCAGCAACTCCTTAGCGTCCCTGACCCGTGCTCTTCCATCGATTGCGAGTAGATCACTATGTCGTCTAAGTACACGACGACGAACCTGTCTAAGAACTCGTAAAGAACAGAATTCATTAGGTTACAAAACGTAGCCGGCGCGTTAGTGAGGCCGAACGGCATCACCAAGAACTCGAACGACACGTAACGCGTCACGCAAGTCGTCTTTGCCTCATCGCCCTCCGCGATGCGCACCTGCCAGTATCCCGACCTCAAGTCCACCTTCGAGAAACACTCCGCCTTCGCCAACTTGTCGAACAAATGAAGGGCGTTAGGAATGGGATACTTGTTTTTCACCGTAACCTTATTAAGCGCGCGGTAGTCGACACAGAACTGCATGCTCCCGTCCTTCTTCTTCTGAAAAAGGATGGGTGAACCGTACGGAGCCTTGGATGGTTGGACCAATCCCGCGTCCAATAGCTCGTCAAGCTGTCTCCGTAACTCGGCCAACTCCGCTGGGTTCATCCGATAAGGTGCTTGCGCCGGAGCCTTGGCGCCCGGCTCCAGCTCAATCTGATGGTCGATCGCGCGCCTTGGTGGCAGCTCCTTGGGAAGTTCGGCCGGCATCAAGTCCTCGAACTCGGACAGCAACTCGGCCAGCTCCTTCAGCACATCGTCCGCGCTCTTCCCGTCATCAAGCAGTAAAGCCGCCACGAAAGTAGGCTTGCCTCGTCGCAGCCCATCATTGAGTTGTAGGGCCGAAATCGCCTCGGCCTGTCGCGGCTCCGCCTCCTCGCGTCGGCCCGCGCACTCAACCCGTCCACAACCGTCTCCAATCTCGATCCCGTGGCTCGAAGGGTCGATCATCACCTTCGCTGCACGTAAAACGTCTAGCCCCAAAATAAGATCGTAATCGTCTAATTCCGTCACCGTTAGATCGATTCGCCCCGTCCAACCGCCCACGCTAAGCGTCGACCTCGCAAGGCCGCTTACTTCCGTAGACCTCGAGTTGATGGGCTTGATGGTGGCCTTGTAGTAGCGAACGTCTAGCTTCAACTCCTTGATCAACCATCGCGCCACAACGGTATGCGAAGCGCCCGTGTCGACGAGTCCGAACACCTCGACCTCGTTCACCTTGCACTTCACAAAAAGTAAGTCCGCCGTGGTAGGTACGCTACGGATTGCTACGATCCGAAGAGGACGCGTGCAATCTCAGCGTCGGGCTGTCTCCCCTCGGCCGTGACCGTGACCACATGGGCCCGCGCTCCCTTCGGACATTGCCGCGCCCGGTGGCCCGGGAGTCGGCAAGTGTAACACCCGCCCTTTGCATTAGCCGCGCCCTCCGTCGCCGGCTCCTTGCCCTTGGACTTGTTTCCACCACCCTTCTTCTTTTGAGCTTTCTTCTTCTGATTGGTGGCCTTAGAAGTGGTTGCCACGGTCTCCTTCTCCGCGGCCCGTTGCTCGGTCGGCCTTATCTCGATTAGCCGCTCCGCAACGGCATAAGCTGTCGCAAGGTCCTGGACACCTTGCCGAGTAAGCTCCAGCTGGGCCCAAGGCTTGAGCACACCTTTGAAGTGGAATAGACGGTCCGTCTCTGACATGTCGTGGATGCCGAGCATGATCGAGGCGTACTCGCGCACATAGTCCCGAACCGAACCCGTGTGCTTGAGCCTAACCAACATCTCCCTCGCCGCCCACGTCGAGTTCCCCGGCAGAAACTGTGCCTCAAGCTCACGCTTAAAGTCGGCCCAGACCGCAAGTCTCGGCCTCCCCTGCTCCGCGTCCTGCGTAAGCCGCGTGCGCCACCACAGCTTGGCGTCGTCCTCGAGATAGTTCAACGCCACCTCCACCTTGTCCGCCTCCTGTATTCCCGCTCCATGGAAATACGCTTCCACGTCGTAGAGGAAGTTTTGCAACTCCCTCGCGTCTCGAACTCCCGAGAAGGCACGCGGCTCGCGCGTGGGCTTCCGGCCCGTCGGCGCGGCCGGTGCCGTGAGGCCACCCGCCACCAAGATTCGAAGCGCCCCATGCTCTGCTTCGATTCTTGCCATCCTCGCCACGTCCGCTGCCCTCTCGCCCTTGAGTTCCGCAACTTCGGTCAACACATCCGTAAGGTTGGGAAGACCGTCGAGGATCGCTTGTTGCGCTGTGATCCTCGCTTCCAGGTCGGTCAATCGAGCCGCCGTCGATCTGACCCCGTCTGCCATGCTCTGATACCAACTCTTGTTACGCCGGAAAAGACTTAAAAAAATTTCGCCAAATCCCTAACCTCAAACGCGCGCAACACGGCTCTTCCTTGGCTTACTCCGCGCGCGCACTTCGTAACCAAGGCAAGTCACGCCCTCGCTGACACTCGCCTTACCCAAACGGAAACGTAAAGACAAGTGATATGGCCGAAGGGCCGGCCAACCCAAGTTTGGCCTTTCTTTATTACGCACAAAGAAATTACAATAGGACTGAACGATTCGGACACGCCCCGAACTCGTTCGACTCGATCGCACACAAGTCTACCCAAATCCTATCGTCCCTTCGACCGGGATCTTATTACGCTAAGAACCCTCGCCGGAACTACCCCAAACGCAATCCCGACAACCCTTAGAACACTTTGACAAACTCGCACAATTCGCCTAAGTGTATCGCTCTTGAACTCTTGATGGTTGATCACTCCATGCTTGGCTTGGGCGAATGAGGCGCTATTTATAGGCCCTAAGCTTCCTTTTGTGACTTGGTAAAGATCTCCCAAAAAGATCTCCATATCTTGTTTTCATATCTTCCAAATATGGTAAATATTCAAACAAGATCCTCCTCAAAGATCTCAAATCTTTTGAACCAAGTCAACCTTCCTTTGAAAGCTCCCATGGACTTGGCAAGCCGCAGCCCCACCCGCGCCCATGGTCCATGCCGCGCGCCCATCGCATCGCCCAGCCCCGCGCGCCAAGTGCCGCGCGCGCCCAGTGCCACGCGCATGCATCCGGCCTGGCCCTCGTGGCCAAGCCGCGCCGTGGGGAGGCCGTGTCGCCCAGCTGGTCCGCCCGGTTGGTCGTGGCCTGGTCTCGGCCCCGGCTGGCAGCACGCGAGCGCGCCGCCGCCTCGGCCCGGTCGCGGTCCGGCCACGGCCTAGATGGCCGGACCCGACCCGACCCGAATCGATCCGACCCCGCTCCGTCTTGACCCGGTCCGACCCATTTTGAGCTGACCCGTCCTGACCCATGGTCCGACCCGTGGGTCGACCCGCATTCTCCAAGGGTTGGCCGCGCCGTCGCCGGCGTGGCCCGTGCCGTCCCGTCGATTAGCGCTCCGAACCTCCGCGTCCCGAACGTCCTCCAATCTCCGGAAATCGTCTAAGTGTCGTAAAGACTCCGTGCCTTAGCCGCGCACGCCTTCGTTTGGTAAGCCTGTCGAAGACCCAGGCTAGTGGAACTTACGTTCGTGACAGATATCATGGAGGCAAAAGTCGGAATTCACATACAATTATGATCCACTTGCATATGTGCAGATATTGTTCATGCATATTCAGTTAGCACGCATAAGCACTAAGATATATCATAGGTGCATGAAATACTTTTCATGCAAATTCAGTCAGCACAAAATATCATCAAGATATATCACAAGCTTTTACAAGGAATATCGCACGCACATCATTACGAATATCTAAGACAATTCATAGACCCTTATGTCATTAATTACTCAAAGTTCTCCCCCTTCAGCATAAAAAGGGATATTAAGGCTTTAAGGCTGAAAACTTAGCGCAAGATAACTAAAAAGAATGAGAATGAGGGGAGGAATAACTTATCAGAAAACGTTCTCAAGGCTGGAATCACTATTAGATCAGGCAGATATCGCAAATTTGTTCAGCTCCCTTGTGATCGATCTTACAGAACTCTCAAAAGCTGGAGTATAACTTAGATAATTTTTCAAGAAGAGAAACTGTGAAGTTCGAATTCTGAGGTAAGGGGGAAAGAAGTATCGAGTGTCTCAATTACAAATGGGCAAATATCCAAGAGATATGGTTTTCCGAAATGAGATAGGATAAACTCGGCTTAAATAGAATTAAGAAGATTTGATTTCCAAACCGAATCATGAGTTTCAAAACAAGGTGAACCGTCAGCCAAAGATTTCAGAATGGTCTAATGTGATCTCATTTAAATAAGGAAAATATTATCAAAGGCTGAAAAAAGAAATCGAGAGGATCCTATTTTCCTAAAATAGTCTAAGGGCTGAAAGAAGATATCAGAATAGGATAACTACAAATTTCTTCCTAAAATAACATTATCACACTCTTAGAAAAAATCTAGAAGATCCAAAATTCATAAAATAATCTGGAGGCTGAAAGGAGATGTCAGAATAGGATAACTACGAATTTCTTCCTAAAATATCACACTCTTAAAATAAATGGCAGAATTTTGGCAACTCTAAGATCCTAGACTTCAATCCTTAGTTAATCGATTAGAATTGTATAGAAATCAAAGTTCGATTGAGAAACTTGTTTCAAACCACGAGAGAGAATTCGCTTAGTGAGATGAAGATTTCTGACTTTCTCTCTCTAGAAATTGGATTGGCAGCCCTTCGGATCAAATTCTAAAATCTTCTCTATTAAGCATAATGTTTGTACATCTATTTATACCAAATATACTTGGTATAAATAATAAGTAAGTCCTAATCTAAGGACAAATACAAGAAAAGCTCCAAATCTACGAAGACAGCTAATAAATCAAAGCACAATTAGAAATGATATTCTACATTCTCCCCCTTTGTGCTTGATTTCTCTTCCGTGCTGTCTGTCCTCGTCAGGCATAGTACGATCTGCGCAAGCCCAGCGCGTGCTCGAAATTCCTGAGCGTATTCCTCAGCTCCAGGCGCTCCTCGATATCATCCAGTAATTCCATCAGGAGCGGCTGTTCTCTCACGAACCGATGGATCCTCAGCATCGTCTCTCTGTTGATTGCTTCCAACCTCTGCTATATTCTTCCTGATGACCTTGAGCGTCCCATCACAAAACTTGTGGATTTCAATCTTCAGCATCATCCTAGTCTTCTTCGCGATCGGAATGCGGTAGGTGATGCCTATGACTGAACTGATAGAGTCGTGTCCGGCGAAGTACTTGACTTGGCGCATCATGAACCGGTAGAATCCCTCGAGTCCTTTTTTCTTGATGAAGCCTTGAGGACCTTTGTACTTCTCCACATGTAGCTGGTATAGGTTGTACACCTCTTCAGCGGGAGATACGGCAGGTCGCTCTCGCTTAGTTCCTCTCGAGTTCTATCTACTCGCTCAATAGCGTAGTGAGGTGTTAGAAGTCCTCCTTTAGAACAGAAGACGCTGAGTAGCTGATAGATCGGGGAGAGACTCTTATAATGGCCCTTGGCTTGTCCTTTAGTCGTCCCCAATCTTACGTCCGGTCCAAGGTGGGTCAGCATCCAGAAGTACGTCATTTTCTTTTGCTGATCCCAGTGAGAGATCCCTCTTAGCTCGAACTCATTTGGCTTCTTTACTTTGTTCCGTGACCTCCAAATATTTTCACGAACTTCTTCAAGGAAGTGAATCTCAATCCGAATATTCTCCCACGGCGTGTCGATCCGAACGGTCCCTGGCGTTAGTCTTGTGGGGGAAACCGCTCGTTGCGCAATCAACTCAGGAAGCCCTGTGGGATCTTGTTCGTAGTCTTCACCTTCCTGAAGCTCTTCGTCTTCTATTAGGACAAGGTCCACCACGCTTGTTGTAGGAACTGCCGAACGTCCTTGAGCCGTTGTCTCTGATGCTCGTCGGCCATAGAATGGGTCATCCACTGTCCTTCGAATATGTACTTGTCGAGGTAATCATGTTGATTGACATCATGTCCTGACGGTCTCGGTTGGTCTGGAGCAATTGAGGGAGTAGCTTGTGTTTGAGCCAGGGCCACGAGCATGGCTGCACTTGCTTCTTCTTCCGAAACCAAGGGGCTTGTCAGAGTCGTTGGTGTGGGCGTCCTTACGATGAAGGATGGTGGGTCGATGTGGGTTAGAGTGGTGGTGCGGTGCGTGGTGTGGGTTGTTTGGGTAGTTTGGGTGGTGGTTTGGGTTTGGCCTGCTCCAGCGCCTGTCTGCGTTGCGCCTGAGCCTTGTTCTTGGCCTTCACCTTGGCCACTCGTTGATGTCCTAGGCCTTTTCTCCCCCTCATGACGATCCTGATCGTCTTAATCGTCATGTCGACGTCGTGTGCGGGAGCTTTGGCCTCGGCAGGATTGAGTAGGTACTCAGGGTGGTCCACGAGAAGCCTGTAGAGAGACTCTTCCTGAGGCGTTCGGGTGGGAAGGCCTATAAGGCGGGCGAGTAGGGTGTCGTGATGCTGAGTGATGGGAATGGTATATGGACTGATGAGGATTGAGGAGTCTGCGAGTGGGTCGGTAGTTGAGGGTTGTGGGGTTGGGTTTGTTGGTGTTGAAGGGCCCTCGGAGACGGGTGCTTTCCCAGTGTCACGCCGGGACGTCTCGATGGCAGCCAGCACTCTCTCCATCATTTTGTCTTCTAAGGATCTGATGGCTGCAGAGAACGCGGTCTGGAACTGAGCTTCAGTCACGAACTGAACGGACGCCTCCGTCGATGATGGACCAGGTCGACAGATGTCACCTGTTGTCAACCCTTGAGCAGACACCGGCTCCTCAGGTTGGCTCGTAGTTACTTGAGGTTCTGACTGTTCGAGACTTCCACCCAATCCTTGAGTCGAATCTTGGAGATTCTCCTCTATGGGTGTTGTGGCAGGCTCTGATTGAACCTGCAAACCAGACATGAATTTTATGCTGCGGCTCAAGATTGAGCGATCGATGGTCCTCAACACTAGGAGGGTTGAGCGGCACCGTGTCTGATGTGGTAGTGACGGAGGTGAAGAGGGACTCAAGTTGGATGTTTAGTCGTCTTGGAGTCCGTATCATTAGTTGAATCTTCTCATCGGACTCCGTGTCGGATGAGGTGGCTGAGTGAGGAGAGGGTTTAACGTTCGACGTCCTCACGAGCCTGTTCCGTCACCGGTGGAAGTGAGCTTTGCCCTATTTCTGCCTCGGGCTGTGCTTCTTGTTGAAGAACCTCCTCAATGGGTTCTTCGAGCACGCCTACATGGATAGACACTTCCACTTGGAGCTCTTGATATTGATCTTCAGCTTCCATTTCGAGTGCGACCTCGTTGATCATCGTGGCATCCAGGTCTGGTAGCTGAGATTCTTGGGCTGGAGGCTCCTGTTCAATCTCCTGGGCCACTGCATCAATCATCGCGTCCTCAGGGCTTTGTTGGTGGTGAGTGCTGACTGCGAAATCTGTCGGGGGCCCTCTGATCATTTGTTCCGTCAGATGATTCTCCCGGCAGAACCTTTGGTATTCGTCTCCTGAGGGGTCGGCGAGCCTCAGCAACTCGAACGGAATGGCCATGGACGGCTGGTCCAAATCTGTTAGCTTCGGGTTGTGAAAGAACTTGAGCCGCGGTGGTTGGTAATTCCCTCCAGGAGGTAGACGAGGGATATTCTGCTCGTACATCTCCATGTATTGTCTAATGATTACGGAGAACCACCGAGCATACGTCACATTCTTCGATCGTTTGTTTTCCTTCTGCCTGATCTGCTCTGCTAGATCATTCCAGATCAGTTGAGCGAAATCGTAATTCCGCGATAAGGCGATTCCGTGGAAAATACAGACACTTGTTGATGATGCCAAACAGTGTCTTCCAGGGGTGAGGGATTCTGTTGCTCTTAACTAGAGCAAGCTTGGTCATGTTGGGGTAGGCCCGATTAATCGACGCCGGCCCCCGAACAGCGCAACGTGGCGATAGCAGAAGCGCGTTTTGAACCGAGCGGAGTAGGGTGCCGAATTTTCGATTTTCAAAATCTAAATTCGACCTAGCGCCCTTCGGCATCTCCCGAGGGCTCAAGATACTTCCCTGAGCCTCCGGAGACCACGTCTAATCCGAACTTCTCAGATTCGAATTTAATACAAATTTATTCGAATTAATAATTTCATTCCAAACTAGTTCGAACAAAGCGGCAGCCGACAGTGTTTCGACTATTTTGCGACCGAAACAATTTCCGATCGATACCAAATTTTCCAGATTGATTCTATACTTCCCGACAATCGCAACGAGGGGTCTTTCGAATCATCCGATGTCGTTTGGTATTTTTCGCAAAATCAAATCAGTGGTTCGAAACATACCGTCGATGAACGTGATTTCACCTCGGATGGACGTCGCTGCGCCTCGTCTGGTTCCCGGGGCCTCCGGGCTAGATTGTCATGTTATTGAATGAATGAGTCACTTGCCACCTCAATCAATGTGGCATAAAATGGAATTGACACATGTTCAATGACCAAGTCAACATGCAAACCTTTTTTAATTTATTCCATTTGGCCCATGAGGTTTCTAAATTCTCAATTTAGTCTCTCAATTTTAAGAAATAAAATAATTAAATCCAATCTAATTATTTTAATTACAATCGAGCCTCACTTGGTTAATTAATTAAGCACTTAAGACAATCTTAAGTCTTAGTTATTCCCATGACCAATCGACTACGGGGCAGCCTTGGGCAACTCGTCCATCAAACCCAAACGGCCTTCATTCCTGGCCGCCGGATCACGGATAACATCTTACTAGCACAGGAAATTTGTCAGGGATATAATAATATGGGGCTGCCTGACCGTGTGGCCTTCAAGGTGGACATCGCGAAAGCGTATGACACGGTGGAATGGGACTTTCTCTTGGCCGCGCTCGAGGCTATTGGGTTTCATCGGGTTTTCGTTGGATGGATCCGGGCCTGCCTGACCACGCCCTCTTTCTCGATTAACATCAACGGTACTCCGACGGGATACTTTAAAGGGAGGAGGGGCCTTCGGCAAGGCGACCCGATCTCACCCTACCTTTTCACACTGGTTATGGAAGTACTTCACGGCATCATTGAAGACGAGATCAGGCAAAGCCCGAATTTCAGATACCACTGGAACTGTGAGGCAACTGCGATTTTCATGCTTACGTTTGCAGATGATCTCCTCCTCTTCTCTCATGCGGATGTCGATTCTGTAGGGGTCTTCAAACGCAGCCTCGATCTCTTTGCTAACTTATCAGGCCTAAAAGCAAACATCAATAAGAGTGCAATGTTTGTATCTAAGCGCGCCGACCGATTGAAGAACGCCCTCCAAGATATTATGGGTTTCTCGCTGGGATCACTTCCCGTACGCTATCTCGGTGTTCCCCTTATTACATCAAGACTTACGATTGCTGACTGTACCCCTCTTCTGACCAGCGTGGACAAGCGGCTAGGCTCATGGACCAATCTCTCTCTATCGTACGCCGGTCGCACCCAATTGATCAAATCGGTCCTCCTTGGACTGCATACCTACTGGGCTGGTGTGTTCCTCCTTCCGAAGGGCGTTATCCGGAGCATTGAAGCGAGGCTTAGAGCCTTTCTATGGAAAGGTACGAGTGCCAAGGTGGCTTGGACTGATATTTGCTTGCCTAAAGCTGAAGGTGGACTTGGCCTTCGCTCGATTGAGACTGATAATAAGGCTCTACTCATGCGTCTGCTTTGGAACATTCTGACGGACGACGACACCTCGATTTGGGCCACCTGGATTAGACGAACGAGGCTGCACAATAGTTCCTTATGGTCCATCCGACCGGGGACTAGGACTTCATGGAGCTGGAGAAAGATATTGAAGCTGCGAGCCGAATTTAGGACTCTCATTCAATTCCGCATTGGCAATGGGGCCAACACACTCCTCTGGACCGACCCTTGGCTGCTCGAAGAACCCCTAGTGGAACGCTACCCTCGAGGACCTATGATAATGGGCTTACCCAGGGACTCGAAACTCAGCGAGGTAATCAACGAGGGAGGATGGTGCTGGCCAGCTCAAACTTCAGTGGAATACCTCGACTTCGGCCCTCTTTTACCACTCACCCACCCGACCGAACGTGACACGATTAGATGGGCTGCCAACGCAAATGGTCGCTTCACTACCGCTTCCGCAAGGGAGAGCATCCGCCAAAGGCAACCGATTGTACCCTGGCATACCCTCTTCGGCGGCCCATTAGCCATCCCTCGACATGACTTCATGCTCTGGCTTGCGATTAGGGATAAGCTAGCGACTAGAGACAAGCCTTGGATCGCTTCTGCGGCGGGAACCTCAGTTTGCCTTCTCTGCGACGCAGATATTATGGAGACTACGCGACATTTATTCTTTGAGTGTACCTTCTCTATTCGCTGCCTTAACCTAATACGTAATCATCTGCACTTTGGATGGCCTTACAGGGATTGGCCGGAGAGCGTGCTTTGGGCGGCCAGAAGGTGGCGGGGCAAGCACCTTGCCGTGTTGGGGCCTCGGCATGCCCTTGCTTCACTTGTCTACCATCTTTGGTCGGAGCGCAATAGAAGATGGCACGATGGGATTCGTCGATCACCGGAACGGATAGTTGCTGAAATGGAGGCCCTCTTTAGTATTCGAATCTCGACTCTTCCGCCCAAGTACAATCTGCAATTGAACGCCATGCGCCGGACCTGGTGTTTGGACTGGACTACCTAGGGTGCTTGGGACTGGTCTTGCTTCGGTTCAGGGTTTGGTGGGCTGATGGATGAGTTGGAAGGAGCCCATAAGAGACACCACCTCCCCCCTTCTCCCCCTTTCCCCACATCTTGCCCTCTTCCCTCCCCCCATCCCCTTCGTTTTGTTTTCTCTTTTCGTTCTTGTACTGTGCTCCGCTTTGCTTGTCTGCAGGTTGGCCTGGCTGCTGCTTCATCTGGGGTGTCCTACCGGCTCGCCCGTGCCGCATGCAGGCCTCACTTGCTGGTTGCGCTCCCTGGCGGAAAGAAACAGGAGTTGGCATCTAAGCCTTTCCCCGACCAGACCTGCGGAAGCACTCGCTGCACTTCACCCCCTCCGTTAGGAATTTCCGCATGGAAGTTTCCTCCGCTGTGCTCTGGCACTTTGTTCGCACAACAACCGACTGCCCTGCTGGCACTACAACTGGTGCCAGACTCCTGTAGATTGATTTTGGGGTGTGACACCTCCTTTGCCTTTGTTACCATGTGCTGGTAGTCTCTGTATTTGGCTTGGTCTTGTAGGGACCTGGTTGGTGTCTGGGCTGTTTTGGTCTTGTTGTGTTGTCTGGTCGGTAGATGTTACCGCTTGTTGCGTCGTGAGCGTTATCATGTACGCTGTCCATGTACTCCTGTTTCTTTCGTTTAGTGAACACTTCCCAAAAAAAAAAAAAAAAAAAAAAGTTATTCCCATGACCATCACCGGAATTTAACTAAATCATCGACACCTCGTATCAACTTTGCCACTACCTCAACGAATCTCATTCGTTAGGTTATGGAGAAAATCCCGCCGTTTTCGTTCAAGTTCACTACCATTTTTAAGCGCGACTCTCTAGGTCCGTCTCAACTGGCACGGGAGGAATCCGTGAGTCCCGGTATTCGCCTAGCCAATCCCGCGATACCGGACAGATCCCAGTTGAGAACGAATTTTGATCCAATCAAAATTCGGGCGAACCGACTATAGTGTATACATTTAAATACATCTTACGCCTTTCACTTGCGTCCCGGTTAGGCGAGAGCCATGTAAATGTCATACTCACTAACCCAACTCTATGTTATAATTGAGACACAACCGATTATTTAAACTCTGCTCCGTATCTAATACGAGCGAGCTTTCCAAGCTTCGGCCGAAGGCTTTACAATCGTCGTTCTCCAATTACCTCATAGGACGTTAACCTATACGAATATAGGCAGTGAATCCCGATAGCAGTAAAAGCCCGGCAATCACCTCCGTAAAGTCAGTTGCGTTTCGTCGCTGGCCCATGTAATACCCGCAATTTTTAAAACGGGATTACGACGAGGAATCTAGATAATTAGTGAATAAAATATTAAAGATAAATAATCCGTAAGGAACTCCGAGTAAGAGCTGAATAATATTTGAAGCCCAACTAAACATTTAATGGATTTAATTTTAGAACTAAGGCCCAAATGAATAATTATTGGACCAAATTGTATTTAAAACCCAAGCTAATTACTAGTGAGGCTAAAAAGGTTATCAATACCCAAATAAATAATAAAAAAAAACACCAAACAATTTTAATGAGTAAGGAAAGAATTTGATTATTTAAGAGTAAGGGAAACCATGTATAGGTCTTGTCACCTCCCTACCACTTACTTAAACGAATGATAATTAAATACATATGACCAAAGTGAGGGTGAAAGATTCCTATTGTCTAGTAAGCCACGTTAGTACTCTAGCAATTATTTACTATCATCTAGATACAATCATTTAATATAAGATAAAGTATTAGAGAATGAATCACAAATGAAAGGAAATGTTGTTAATTAATTCACGTAGTAGGTTTGTCACCTATAATCGATCACAACCTAAAATCATTTGAAAACCATTATATGCGAAATTCATACGAAAATCAAAGTGGTCTAAAAACATTAATTCACATAATTACAAGATTCACTACTAACACTTATATAATAAATATAGTAACAACAAAAGCCTTTGATCTATGAATCCACTAACCACGTAAAGCATCCACTAAATAAGCAAAAAGGAAAAATAAACAAACATAAAGGAATCTTGTCATGCTATTGATCTAAATCTCACCCCACCAAAAGTTTAATATATAAAATTATACCTACACATCATCATTAGGAAGAAAACAAAATAAGAGCTAAACCACGTTGGAATCATATGTGTAAAACCACTAAGCAAAATCATTAAGGAGAGAAAAGGAATCTTTTCACATTCAATCTACAACTCTTTATGACAAGACCCACGTTGCATATACCTAATATTCCATTGAACAACCCTAACATCCCATTTAAATAAAAGACACAAAGAGAGGAGAGGAAACATTCGAACAAGAAAGAAGAAGAACTTATCAAACGAAAGCTTGGTCAAATTAGGGATTATCTAAACATCGAAGCTTGGAGGATAGGTAGGTGGAAATTTCACCTACGATACGTAAACCTTTATGTGAAATTCGGATTGGAGGTGAGTAAATTCACCTCAATACGTTAACTTGTTGAAAATGCTTTGCTTGCTTTCGAAAATGATAGATATTGTTGCATGCCATTGGAAATTGAGTAAATAATTTGTATCTTACATGTACTATGTGCTTGGAGTTGGATATTGTTGCATGCCTTTGAAATTGGAGTGAATAATTTGTTTGTTGTGTATAACAAGTGTTTTGAATGTTTCATATGTTGTTTATGTGTATGCGAATATATTTGTTTGAGATGCTCTTTGCATTAATATGAAATTTGAATGTGTGTTAGAATGGTGTGTATTACGTGGGTTATATGTATTTTCGAGATGCTATTGCATTTTTATGAACTTTGAACATGTGTTAGAATGGTGGAAGTTAGTTTTCGGTACTAGGACGTTGTGGTTGCGTGAGGTTTTCGGGTTGTGAATATTTTCGAAATTTAAGGTTTACGGTTTTTGAAAGTTATAGGAAAGTTTTCATTATTCTTAGAGTTTTTAGTGAATAACGAAGTTTTGAGTTAAGGAATATTTTCGTAAATTATTATTTTTTTTAAATGTGTAAGAGTTCCGAGTGGAGAAAATAATATGGGAACGTGATGTTGTATGATGTTGCATTTCATATACACGGCATATACATTTCATATGAGCATGAGGGATGAGGGTAATCATGTAATATGTTGACACCTTAAGGTGTCAATGTGTGGGGTGGGTAGTGTCGATGTGTAAGGTAGGTTGTGCCGATATTGGCAGTCGACTCGTAGTGGAGTTTGAGGATAGTCTAGCGCACCTGACAGTTGTACTGTCGAGATCTCTCTTTAGAGGGTCTGTTTGGCGAAAGGGGCGACCTGGTAGTGTTAGCTCAGGGAGAATACTACCAGCGTAGGCATCGCTGGTGCAGGTAGACGTTTCGAGAGAGAGCCGGGGGTTGCTCGAGATCTGCTCTCCTGACTCCTTCCTTAAATGGGTTGCGCGAGGTGCCTAGTCTAGCCTAGGGCCCTGTTTGTGTTGGACTATGATAGGATTGGGAAGAGTGGAAAAAGTCAAGTGTGCATTTTATTGTGAGGTATTCGGGTTTGGGAGTGACCGCACGTTGCATTCATGCATATTTTCATCTACTGGGCAATCGCTCAGGTTTACGTGTTGTAGGTACGGCTGAGTCTGATGACATTGTCGCGACTGAGGCGGGCTGTGGCGGTGACTCCAGGGACTTTTGAGAGCGGGCGGTACATGGATGAAGACCTGTGGAGTGTCGTGGTTTGTGTTGAATAAATTTGAGTATTGTGTGTTTAATAATAAGAGACCAAAACTTATGTTGTGTCGGATTCTGGAATTGACTTCCGAATGTTTAACATTTTAATTTGAAAACAAATATAAATTGAAATTGACGGGTCTTCCGCGACTTACGTTGCGAAAATCCGCCAAAATATTTGTTAGAAAGTGAGGGTCGTTACAGCCCGTGTCCCATTTCCGAACACTTGCAGACCTAGCCAACTAGCGACAAACCGAAATCGCGAAAGCAAATCCGTCAGTGACCCTATCGGTCTGAGGCTGATATAGTCATTCGTTCAATCATTGACAACATCCTAGTCATGTGATCGAGACGAATACGAGCCGAATGTCCGAATACGCGATCTCTCCGATCACCGATATCTCCATCACGACCCACAACCTCTCAGGTACGGTGACACTACCGATACTATGTGGTCGTCAATGAATAAGTCATATTCGGATATCTAGTCACCCACCTAGAATCCTTAGACTTACGGACTTTTCATTTAATGCTGAGATTAAGGACCGTTCGTTGTCTCCTCCCTCGTCCCCACGAGAATCAGACGTCCAACTCAAACATTCGGGTGTTATTTATTTATCGCACTGCCAGATGCCAAGCGGACTTTAAATTCGATAAATAAATAATAATGCCTTTATTATAATGAAAATAATATTCACTACTTTATTTTAACAGTATATACAATAAAACTGTCTATCGACCTATACATCATTGTGCGCCCTATACTATTCCTAGTCCTCGTATGGCATTCCGAGGGCACACTCCCTAACAGCCTCCCACTTGCACTCGAATGCCATGTGCTGCACCTAATGCCAGTCACAATGGTATCGTAGCCCCATCTTGTCCAGATGTTGTTCCATAACTGCCTGGGACAAGGGCTTCGTGAGTGGGTCCGCCACGTTTTTCGCGGTGGCAATTTTCTGCACGGCGACCATCCCGTTTTCAACGAACTCACGTAGTACGTGATATTTTCTCTCAATATGTTTGGACTTGCTATGAGATCGTGGTTCCTTCGCCTGCGCGACTGCACCGCTATTATCGCACCAAAGTGTAAGCGGTCTGTCCGCAACTGGCACCACAGTAAGTTCCTCGAAGAACTTTTTCATCCAAACAGCTTCTTTAGCTGCCTCTGAGGCTGCTATGTATTCTGCCTCACACATGGAATCGGCGGTTGTGTTTTGCTTGGAGCTTCTCCAAGACACCGCCCCACCGTTGAGCACGAATACCAAACCTGAAGTAGATTTTCGGTCATCCACGTCCGACTGGAAGTCCGAATCGGTGTAACCTTCTACTTCTAGTCCCGCTCCTCCATAGACAAGCGTTAAGTCTTTAGTCCGTCTAAGGTACTTAAAGATATTCTTAACGGCAGTCCAGTGTCCTTCCCCTGGGTTTGCCTGAAATCGACTAACCACGCTCACAGCGTAGGCAATGTCCGGCCGTGTACACAACATCGCGTACATCAGACTACCCACTGCAGACGCATAGGGTATCCCACGCCGATCGTTCTGTTCGCTCGAGCCCTGAACAAGCGAATACCGAGTATATACGTCGCTTCTCCCAGATCTTTCATGGAGAACTCAATTGAAAGCCATGCTTTCACCGACGAGAGCATCCCGATGTCGTTTCCTATCAAAAGGATATCATCCACGTACAATACAAGGAACGACACCATACTCCCACTGCTCTTTCTGTAGACACATGTCTCATCTACGTTTTTCTCGAATCCAAAGTTCCGAACTGCTTCATCGAAACGTAGGTTCCAGTACGAGAGGCCTGTTTTAGTCCGTAAATGGACCGATTCAGTTTACACACTTTGTGAGCATCTGCATGCGACTCAAAACCTTTTGGCTGCTCCATATAGATCTCCTCCTTGAGGAGTCCATTAAGGAACGCCGTTTTGACGTCCATCTGCCAAATCTCATAATCATAGTGCGCAACTATTGCGAGCATTATGCGGATAGACTTGATCATGGCTACAGGCGAGAAAGTCTCCTCATAGTCGACTCCCTCCTTTTGGTTATAGCCCTTGGCAACCAACCTGGCTTTGTATGTCTCAACTTGTCCGTCAGATCCAATCTTTCTCTTGTATATCCATTTACAATCGATTGGTTTAAAACCACTCGGTAGGTCTACAAGAGTCCAGACTTTGTTGGAGTACATTGAGTCCATCTCAGCACGCATAGCCTCAACCCATCTCGTTGAGTCAACATCGGATATAGCTTGATCGAAAGTAGCGAGAATCTTCTCTCAGAAGTCCCCTAGTCGCAACAAAGTCGTGTTCGACGTGTGACATGCCATACCGCTGTGGTTGGCGTGGCATCCTTTCAGATCGTCGCAAGACTGGTTTGCTCGGACCATCCGATTCCAAATTCTGTGAGGGCGTTTCGGTCGACTACTCCTCGAGAGTGACCTCTCGGCCAACGCCACAATCTCGAATGAACTCTTCCTCAAGAAAGTGTGCGTGCAGGCCCACAACAATCCTCTAATCATCGTGAAAATAGAATAGGTACCCCATAGAGTCTTCGGGGTAACCTATGAAACGTCCTTTCATTGACCTAGACTCCAGTTTGTCTGTTTTCAACTTTTTCACATAGGCGGGGCAACCCCAAATCCTAATATGTGATAAGCTGGGTAAATGACCAGTCCATATCTCATACGGAATGCCGTTAACAGACTTTGCGGGACACCAGTTTATGGTATACGCCGCTGTCAAAAGCGCGTGTCCCCACAATGACATCGGCAAATCTGTATAGCTTAACATATAGCGAACCATATCTAATAAAGTTCGGTTTCTACGTTCGGCCACGCCATTCAACTGTGGCGTACCGGGCGGAGTCATCTGTATACCATTCTCTTTCAAGAACTGGTCAAACTCGACACTCATGTACTCGCCTCCTCGATCCGATCGAATGGCTTTAATGAGTTTCGACGTTTGCTTTTCCACCAATGCCTTATACTCCTTGAACCTTTCAAGAGCATCAGCTTTATACCTCATCAGATACACGAGTTCGTAACGACTGTGATCATCCGTGAAGGTAATAAAATAGTGGAAGTCACCTCGAGCCTTCACATTGAATAGCCCGCAAACGTCCGTGTGAATCAAATCAAGAATTTATGTGGCTTTATTAAATGTCCCTGTAAAGGGTGATCGAGTCATTTTACCTTGGAGGCATGACTCACAAGTCGGATAGGGATCTGATCCCAACGGTTTCAAAATCCCGTTTTTCTCTAACTCGTGGATCTTGTGTTCTCCAGTATGCCCTAATCGAAGATGCCACAGGTACCTCGCATTTATTCCTGACTTTCGTTTGTTTGTGATAGTATTCACAGATACGTCGTTCTGGGTATTTATATAGTACAAACCATTAAAAAGTGTCGCGTTGCCAACATTTTTGTTTCGATACATAATGTGGCATGTATTTTTATTAAAGTTAAATACATAACCATTCCTGCTCAAAACAGGAATGGAGACGATGTTCTTAAAACCCCTTGGGAGTACAAGACAATCGTACAAATGCAACACATGCCCAGATAACAAAGTAAGAGATCTCGATCCGACGTGGCTTGCCGAGAGACTATCCCCGCTACCCACTCTGACCTCGATCTCCCGCTCCCCAAGCGCTCTACTTGGTCCCAGACCCTTCGTGGACACACAAATGTGAGTACTAGCTCCCGAATCCAATATCCAGGAAGTAGATTATACAGATGTAGAACAAACTGTTTCTAAAACATTAAGTTCCATACCTGACGCAGCCTGCTCACCCTTGAGCTTCGGACAGTCCCGCTTCCAGTGGCCAAGCGCACCGCAATGCAGACACCTATCCGTTGGCTTTACACCGGTCTGCTTAGATTTCCCACAAGATTTGTTCTTCTTAGAAACTTTCCCTGTTGGCTTGAGCTTGTTACCCTTCTTCTTTTTGCCTTTCTGGGGCTTCGAAGAGGTGGCGACAAGTGCAGTCTGCTTTGCCCTCTTCATCTGACCTTGACCCGTTGCTAACTGATTCATCAAATCGGGAAGCGTCAGCGTCATACCGTTCAGATGATAGTTCACAATGAACGCGTTGAAGGACGGAGGGAGAGACTGCAAGATGAGATCATTTTGTAATTCCCGATCAAATCGGAAATTGAGAGTCTCCAACCTCTCAATCATGGTGATCATGTTCATAACATGTTCCCCGACGTTCTCACCCTCAGACATCCTCGATCGGAAGAGCTGCGATGAAGCCGCATAGCGAGCTGTCCTCGACGTCTCACCATAAAGCTCTTTCAGATGCTGAACCATCGCTCGAGCGTCAGCCATACCCTCATGACTACGCTGCAGCATGTTACTCATCGATCCGAGGACATGTGCCTTTACGAGCTGCCCGTCGCGTAGTCGCTTGTCATAAGCGGCACGAGCCTGCTCGGTTGCCCGCGCCCCTGGGGCCGGCGGCAACTCGGAGCCAATATAAACTAGGTTCTCAATCTGAAGGAAAATCCTCAGGTTGCGAAGCCAGTCTGAATAGTTCGACCCAGTCAACGTATTCTCCTTGAGCAGTATGTTTAAAGCGGTGGACATAATTAACACTGAGAGAAAAAACTGCAGAAAATAAAAGGCAAATTAAGTCGATTGTATAGATCATCAAACACGAACAAGGACTTTTATTCCGTTTGACTCCCACTATCTTTTCATAAACACCATTTTCTCCCATTGGATGTTTTGGAAGTTTCGTTGATAACTTTGATAGTGGAGTTGATGTCCCCGCGGGCGGATGCAAACGTCAACCTCTGTCGTTTTATTGGTTTGCAGCGGCCCATGAAGTCGTGCTCCGCACGAACCCGACCTCGTCGAATGTCTCAATTATATTTGTCTCAGTCAGGGACCCCCGACGGCAAATCCGGAACAAGGAGGTGTGACTGTCTAAGTGCGACCTATCAACTTTGCTCAAAAATCGCACACTTGAACCGTACGTTTTACCACATAGTGTGGTCTTGGCGAGCGGCGCTAACGCACACGAGCAAATCGAAATGAAAACAAATGCAAGGTGCCGGCATACCCGGAACCAAACCTTGCATTTAGGTTTCGTAACAACTTAACACGAGCTTGATAGAAGACAGGGCATCCAATCCCTTTACTCACTTAGTATTTTATGGGAGTTTGTGTTCTCATAGCAAATAAAAAATTAAGCACGAGCACATAAATGCGTTAATTAAATTCCTAACCCTAGGAAAGCAATTTAAATGGACAAATGCGCGGGCTATTCTAAACTGGTCCTATTACATGGGTCATAAAACGACCGGATCTTTGATCTCCAAACGTGGACTCGTCGTCACGCGGGTCGTCGAACCCTCCAATCTCGCCTTGTGTCGAACGGCTGCCATTTTATCTAACTTATCTAATAAAGCGATAAAATACAACACGGGGGGAATTATTTCCCGAACAACCCGTAATCCATGTACATACCGGGGGGCAGCAAACGGCCCTTAAACAAATAACCCGGTTAGAACCTAAGCCCGCGTAAATGTCCCACATAAACATGCAACACAGAATTTTGACGCCGGGTGCCCGACAGACGTCACGAGCGACGATAGTCTCCAAACTACGTCGACTGTTCGTTCGCCACATCGGATTTCGAGGCCTTTGGTCGAACCATGCATGAGCCGTAGCTCTGAAACCACTGTTGGGGTAGGCCCGATTAATCGACGCCGGCCCCCGAACAGCGCAATGTGGCGATAGCGAAGCGCGTTTTGAACCGAGCGGCGTAGGGTGCCGAAGTTTTGATTTTCAAAATCTAAATTCGACCTAGCGCCCTTCGGCATCTCCCAAGGGCTCAAGATACTTCCCTGAGCCTCAGGAGACCACGTCTAATCCGAACTTCTCAGATTCGAATTTACTACAAATTTATTCGAATTAATAATTTCATTCCAAACTAGTTCGAACAAAGCGGCAGCCGACAGTGTTTCGACTATTTGGCGACTGAAATGATTTCCGATCGATACCAAATTTTTCCGATTGATTCTACACTTCCCGACAATCGTAACGAGGGGTCTCTCGAATCAATCCGATGTCGTTTGGTATTTTTCGCAAAATCAAATCAGTGGTTCGAAACATACCGTCGATGAACGTGATTTCACCTCGGATGGACGTCGCTGCGCCTCGTCTGGTTCCCGAGGCCTCCGGGCTAAATTGTCATGTTATTGAATGAATGAGTCACTTGCCACCTCAACCAATGTGGCATAAAATGGAATTGACACATGTTCAATGACCAAGTCAACATGCAAACTTTTTTTAATTTATTCCATTTGGCCCATGAGGTTTCTAAATTCTAAATGGAATTGACACATGTTCAATGACCAAGTCAACATGCAAATTTTTTCGTTCAAGTTCATTACCATTTTTAAGCGCGACACTCTAGGTCCGTCTCAACTGGCACGGGGGGAATCCGCGAGTCCCGGTATTCGCCTAGCCAATCCCGAGGGACGAGACACCGAACGGTCCTTAATCTCAGCATTAAATGAAAAGTCCGTAAGTCTAAGGATTCTAGGTGGGTGACTAGATATCCGAATATGACTTATTCATTGACGACAACATAGTATCTTACGCCTCCCGACAATCGCAACGAGGGGTCTTTCGAATCAATCCGATGTGGTTTGGTATTTTTCGCAAAATCAAATCAGTGGTTCAAAACATACCGTCGATGAACGTGATTTCACCTCGGATGGACGTCGCTGCGCCTCGTCTGGTTCCCGGGGCCTCCGGGTTAAATTGTCATGTTATTGAATGAATGAGTCACTTGCCACCTCAACCAATGTGGCATAAAATGGAATTGACACATGTTCAATGACCAAGTCAACATGCAAACCTTTTTTAATTTATTCCATTTGGCCCATGAGGTTTCTAAATTCTCAATTTAGTCCCTCAATTTTAAGAATAAAATAATTAAATCCAATCTAATTATTTTAATTACAATCGAGCCTCACTTGGTTAATTAATTAAGCACTTAAGACAATCTTAAGTCTTGGTTATTCCCATGACCATCACCGGAATTTAACTTAACCTCAGGAGATCGCGGTTAATTCGAATTATCAAATTCGAATTTATTTCCAATTTATTCGAATTAATAATTTAGATCCAAATTAATCGAACAAAGCGGCAACCAGACGTTTTTCGATTATTTGGAGACCGAAATGATTTTTGATCAATACCAAACTTTCCAGAATAATTCTACACTTCCTAACTTTCGCAACGATAGGTCTTTCGAATTATTCCGACATCGTTTGATATTTTTCTCAAAATCAAAACTGTGATTCGAAATTATTAATTCGAGTAAAACGGCAGTCTGCAGTGTTTTAACTATTTGACAACCGAAACGATTTCCGATCGACACCAAATTTTCCAGAATAATTCTACACTTCCCGACGTCTCCAACGAGGGGTCTTGCGAATTATTCTGATATCGTTTGGTATTTTTCGTAAATCAAATCGTTAAGGTTCGAGGTATACCTTCGGTGAACGGGATTTCTTCTGTCGTCGCCTCGGATGGACGTGGCTGCACCTCGTCGGAATCCCGGGGCCTCCGGGCTAGATCGTCACGCCGGTATTACCTTGAACAAACCTCCGAGACTGCTCCCGATGGCTAGCGCAGTTCGGTTCGGGCGTCGGGTTCGTCGAACGATCCCGTCGGTTCAAAGTGGCTTGAGAATTTCTACAAATTCTACTTTATTTTTCTTTGGTTCTATGTTAAGGAAAAATTCAAGTCCCCCTCTCAAGCAACAAACGTTGCTTTTATCATTTATGTAATTTTTTTTTTTAATTGAGACACTTGTCAATTAACAAGTGTCAAATAATAATAAAAAAAACATGACTCATACTTTCTACACATCCCAACGTGGATGTGTAGAATTTTCATTTTTTTTTTATTTTATTTATTTTGATAATTTCCTTTTGGCCCTTAAGGTTTCTAAATTCTCAATTTAGTCCCTCCATTTTAAATAATAAAATAATTAAATTCAATCTAATTATTTTAATTATAATTGAGTCCACTTAGTTAATTAATTAAGCACTTAAGACAATCTTAAGTCCTAATTATTTCCGTGACTGTCACTAGAATTTAACTAAGTCGTCGACACCTCGTATCAACTTTGCCACTATCTCAACGAATCTCATTCGTTAGGTTCCACAGAAAAGCCCGCCATTTTCGTTCAAGTTCACTACCATTTTTAAGCGCGACTCTCTAGGTCCGTCTCAACTGGCATGGAGAATCCACGAGTCCCGGTATTCGCCTAGCCAATCCCACGGTACCGGACAGATCCCAGTTGAGAACGAATTTTGATCTAATCGAAATTCGGGTGAACCGACTATAGTGTATACATTTAAATACTTCTTACGCCTTTCACTTGCGTCCCGGTTAGGTGAGAGCCATGCAAATGTCAAACTCACTAACCTAACACTATTTTATAATCGAGACCGAACCGATTATTTAAACTCCGCTCTGTATCTAATACGAGCAAGTTTTCCAAGCTTCGGCCGAAGACTGTATAATCGTCGCTCTCCGATTACCACATAGGACATTAACCTATACGAATATAGGCAGTGAATCCCGATAGCAGTCAAAGCCCGGCAATCACCTCCGTAAAGTCGGTTGCGTTTCGTCGCTGACCCGTGTTTCATTTATGAACACTTGCGAGCCTAGCCAACTAGCGACAAACCGAAATCGCGAAAGCAAATCCGTCAATGACCCTATCGGTCTGAGGCTGCTATAGTCATTCGTTCAATCATTGACAACATCCTAGCCATGTGATTGAGACGAATACGAGCCGAATGTCCGGATACGCGATCCCTCCGATCACCTATATCTCCATCACGACCCACAACCTCTCAGGTAATCGGTGACACTACCGATACTATGTGGTCGTCAATGGATAAGTCATATTCGGATATCTAGTCACCCACCTAGAATCCTTAGACTTACGGACTTTTTATTTAATGCTGAGATTAAGGACTGTCCGGTGTCTCCTCTCTCGTCCCACGAGAATCAGACATCCAACTCAAACATTTGGGTGTTATTTATTTATCGCACTACCGGATGCCAAGTAGACTTTAAATTCGATAAATAAATAATAATGCCTTTATTATAATGAAAATAAATATTCATTAATTTATTTGACGGTATATACAATAAACCTGTCTATCAACCTATACATCATCGTGCGCCCTATACTATTCCTAGTCCTCGTATGGCATTCCGAGGGCACACTCCCTAACAGCCTCCCACTTGCACTCGAATGCCATGCGGTGCACCTAATGCCAGTCGCAATGGTATCGTAGCCCCATCTTGTCCAGATGCTGTTCCATAACTGCTTGGGACAAGGGCTTCGTGAGTGGGTCCGCCACGTTTTCTGCGGTGGCGATTTTCTGCACGGCGACCATCCCGTTTTCAACGAACTCACGTAATACGTGATACTTTCTCTCGATATGTTTGGACTTGCTATGAGATCGTGGTTCCTTTGCTTGCGCGACTGCACCGCTATTATCGCACCAAAGTGTAAGCGGTCTGTCAGCAACTGGTACCACAGTAAGTTTCTCCAAGAACTTTTTCATCCAAACAACTTCTTTAGCTGTCTCTGAGGCTGCTATGTATTCTGCCTCACATGTGGAATCGGCAGTCGTGCTTTGCTTGGAGCTTCTCCAAGACACTGCCCCACCGTTGAGCACGAATACAAAACCTGAAGTAGATTTTCGGTCATCCACGTCCGACTGGAAGTCCGAATCGATATAACCAACTACTTCTAGTCCCGCTCCTCCATAAACCAGCGTTAAGTCTTTAGTCCGTCTAAGGTATTTAAAGATATTCTTAACGGCTGTCCAATGTTCTTCCCCTGGGTTTGCCTGAAACCGACTAACTACGCTCACAGCGCAAGCAATGTCCGTGCGTGTACACAATATTGCGTACATCAGACTACCCACTGCAGATGCATAGGGTATTCCACTCATCCGTCGTCTGTCTTCCTCACTTTGAGGTGACATTGATTTCGATAAATGGAACCCATGTCGCATAGGTAAGAACCCTCTCTTAGAGTCATCCATTCTGAATTTCTTCAGGATTTTCTCTAAGTAAAGGGCCTGAGATAAGCCGATCGTATGGTTCGCTCGATCCCTGAACAAGCGAATACCTAGTATATACGTTGCTTCTCCCAGGTCTTTCATGGAGAATTCGGTTGAAAGCCATGCTTTCACCGATGAGAGCATCCCAATGTCGTTTCCTATCAAAAGGATATCATCCACGTACAATACAAGGAACGATACCATACTCCCACTGCTCTTTCTGTAGACACATGGCTCATCTACGTTTTTTATGAATCCAAAGTTCCGAACTGCTTCATCGAAACGTAGGTTCCAGCTCCGAGATGCCTGTTTCAGTCCGTAAATTGACCGATTCAGTTTGCACACTTTGTGAGCATCTGCATGCGACTCAAAACCTTTTGGCTGCTCCATATAGATCTCCTCCTTGAGGAATCCATTAAGGAATGCCGTTTTGACGTCCATCTGCCAAATCTCATAATCATAGTGCGCAGCTATGGCGAGCATTATCCGGATGGACTTGATCATGGCTACAGGTGAGAAAGTCTCCTCATAGTCAACTCCCTCTTTTTGGTTATAGCCCTTGGCAACCAACCTGGCCTTGTACGTCTCAACTTGTCCGTCAGATCCAATCTTCCTCTTGTAAATCCATTTACAACCGATTGGTCTAAAACCACTCGGTAGGTCTACAAGAGTCCAGACTTTGTTGGAGTACATTGAGTCCATCTCAGCTCGCATAGCCTCAATCCATCTCGCTGAGTCAACATCGGATAAAGCTTGATCGAAAGTAGCGGGATCTTCTCTTAGAAGTCCCCTAGTCGCAACATAACCTTGTTCGACATGTGACATGCCATACCGCTGTGGTTGGCGAGGCACCCTTTCAGATCGTCGCATGACTGGTTCGCTCGGACCATCCGAATCCTGTGTGGGCGTTTCGGTCGACTGCTCCTCGAGAGTGACCTCACGGCCAATGCCAAAATCTCGAATGAACTCTTCCTCGAGATAATGTGCATGTAGGCCAACAACGATCCTTTGATCATCGTGAAAATAGAATAGGTACCCCATAGAGTCTTCGGGATAACCTATGAAACGTCCTTTTATAGATCTAGACTCCAATTTGTCTGTTTTCAGCTTTTTCACATAGGCGGGGCAACCCCAAATCCTAATATGTGATAAGCTGGGTAAATGACCAGTCCATATCTCATACGGAATGCCGTTAACAGACTTTGCGAGACACCGGTTAATGGTATACGCCGCTGTCAAAAGTGCATATCCCCACAATGACATTGGTAAATCTGTATAGCTTAACATAGAGCGAACCATATCTAATAAAGTTCGGTTTCTACGTTCGGCCACGCCATTCAACTGTGGCGTGCCAGGCGGAGTCATCTGTGATATTATACCATTCTCTTTCAAGAACTGGTCAAACTCGACACTCATATACTCGCCACCTCGATCCGATCGAATGGCTTTAATGAGCTTCGAAGTTTGGTTTTCCACCAAGGTCTTATACTCCTTGAACCTTTCAAGAGCATCAGCTTTATACCTCATCAGATACACTAGTCCGTAACGACTGTGATCATCCGTAAAGGTAATAAAATAGTGGAAGTCACCACGAGCCTTCACATTGAATGGCCCGCAAACGTCCGTGTGAATTAAACCGAGAATTTCCGTGGCTCTGTTAAATGTCCCGGTGAAGGGTGATCGGGTCATTTTACCTTTGAGGCATGACTCACAAGTCGGATAGGGATCTGATCCCAACGGTGTCAATATCCCATTTTTCTCCAACTCGTGAATCTTGCGTTCTCCAGCATGACCTAATCGAAGATGCCACAAGTATCTCGCATTTATTCCCGTATTTCGTTTATTTGTGACAATATTCACAGATATATCGTTCTGGGTATTTAAATAGTACAAACCATTAAATAGTGTCGCGCTGCCAACATTTTTATTTCTATACATAATGTGGCATGTATTATTATTAAAACTAAATACATAACCATTCCTGCTCAAAACAGGAATGGAGACGATGTTCTTAAATCCCCTCGGGAGTACAAGACAATCGTACAAACGCAACACATGCCCAGAAGATAATACAAGAGATCTTGATCCGACGTGGCTTGCCGAGATACTATCCCCGCTTCCCACTCTGACCTCGATCTCACGCTCCCCAAGCGCTCTACTTGGTCCCAGACCCTGCGTGGAAACACAAATGTGAGTACTAGCCCCCGAATCCAATATCCAGGAAGTAGAGTATACAGATGAAGAACAAACTGTTTCTAAAACATTTAGTTCCATACCTGACGCAGCCTGCTCACCCTTGAGCTTCGGACAGTCACGCTTCCAGTGGCCCAGCGCACCGCAATGCAGACACCTATCCGTCGGCTTTACACCAGTTTGTTTCGATTTCCCAGGAGATAGTTTCTTCTTGGAAACCTTCCCTGTTGGCTTGAGCTTGTTGCCCTTCTTCTTTTTGCCTTTCTGGGGCTTTGAAGAAGTGGCGACAAGTGCAGTCTGTTTTACCCTCTTCATCTGACCTTGCGCTGTTGCTAACTGATTCATCAGATCAGGAAGCAATAGCGTCATACCATTCAGATGATAGTTCACAATGAACGCATTGAAGGACGGAGGCAGAGACTGCAAGATGATTTTGTAATTCACGATCAAATCGAAAATTGAGTCTCCAACCTCTCGATCATGGTGATCATGTTCATAACATGTTCGCCAACATTCTCACCCTCAGACATCCTCGATCGGAAGAGCTGCGACGAAGTCGCATAGCGAGCTGTCCTAGACGTCTCACCGTAAAGCTCTTTCAAATGTTGAACCATCACCCGAGCATCAGCCATACTTTCGTGGCTACGCTGCAGTGCGTTACTCATCGATCCGAGGACATGAGCCTTTACGAGCTTCTCGTCGCGCAGTCGCTTGTCATAAGCGGCACGAGCCTGCTCGGATGCCCGTGCCCCTGGGGCTGGCGGCATTTCGGAGTCAAGGATATAAACTAGGTTTTCAATCTCAAGGAAAATCCTCAAGTTGCGAAGCCAGTCTGAATAGTTTGGCCCAACCAACCTATTCTCCTTTAGCAGTTCGACATAATTTCACAATGAGAGAAAATGCTGCAGAAAAATAAAAGGCATTCGATTGTATAGGTTATCAAACGCGAACAAGGACTTTTATTCCGTTTGACTCCCACTATCTTTTCGTAAACTCCATTCTCCCTACAGATGTTTTGGAAGTTTCGTTGATAACTCCGATAGTGGAGTTGATGTCCCCGTGGACGGGTGCAAACCTCAACCTCTGTCGTTTTATTGGTTTGCAGCGGCCCACGAAGTCGTGCTCCGCACGAATCCGACCTTGTCGAATGTCTCAACTATCTTTGTCTCAGTCAGGGACTCCCGCCGGCAAACCCGAAACAAGGCAGTATGACTGTCTAAGTGCGACCTATCAACGTTGCTCAAAACCGCACACTTGAACCGTACGTCTTACCGCACAGTGTGGTCTTGGAGAGCGGCACAAATGCACCCGAGCAAGCCGAAACAAAAGCAAATGCAAGGCGCCGGCATACCCGAAACCAAACCTTGCATTTAGGTTTTGTAACAACTAGGCCCGAGCTTGATAGAAGACAGGGCATCCAATCCCTTTACTCACTTAGTATTCGTACGGGAGATTTTTGTAACTCATAGCATATTAAAATTAAGCACGAGGCCAATGAGGTGTTGGTCTGGTGGTACGGCAGCCAACACTGAGGTGCTTGGGGGTAATGAGGGAGAGGTCGTGGGTTCGAACCCTCCCATCAACATTTCCTCAAGCCTGTCCCACATGGGCCCACACATGTGCGTTTGAACCGGTCGGCCTGTTTAGCAGGTAGTGGGTCGGCCCTCGGGGTTTACCTGGCCCGCCAGGGTTCCCCGGGTCTCCAAAAAAAAAAAAAAAAAAAAAATTTAAGCACGAGCACGTAAATGCGATAAATAAATTCCTAACCCTAGGAAAGCAATTTAAATGGACAAATATACGGGCTACTTCTAGACTGGTCCTATTACATGGGTCGTAAAACGACCGGGGTCTTCGATCTTCCAACGTCGAGTCCACGGTTGTCGTCGAACCCTCCAACCTCGCCTTGCATCGAACGGCCGTCATTTATCTAATTTATCTAATAAAACGATAAAATACAACACGGGGGGAATTATTTCCCAAACAACCCGTAATCCATGTACATACCGGGGGGCGGCAAACGGCCCTTAAACAAATAACCCAGTTAGAATCTAAGCCCGCGTAAATGTCCCACATAAACATGCAACACAAAATTTTGACGTCGGGTGTCCAACCGACGTCACGAGCGACGATAGTCTCCAAACTACGTCGACCGTTCGTTTGCCACATCGGCTTTCGAGGCCTTCGGTCGAACCATTCATGAGCCTTGGCTCTGATACCACTGTTGGGGTGGGCCCGATTAATCGACGCCGGCCCCCAAACAGCGCGACGTGGCTATAGCGGAAGCGCGATTTGTACCGAGCGGCGTAGGGTGGCGAATTTTCGATTTTTAATATCTAAATTCAACCTTACGCCATTCGGCTTCTCCCGAGGGTCTGAGATGCTTCCCTAAACCTCAGGAGATCGCGGTTAATTCGAATTATCAAAATTCGAATTTATTTCCAATTTATTCGAATTAATAATTTAGATCCAAATTAATCGAACAAAGCGGCAACCAGACGTTTTTCGATTATTTGGAGACCGAAATGATTTTTGATCAATACCAAACTTTCCAGAATAATTCTACACTTCCTACGCAACGATAGGTCTTTCGAATTATTCCGACATCGTTTGATATTTTTCTCAAAATCAAAACTGTGATTCGAAATTATTAATTCGAGTAAAACGGCAGTCTGCAGTGTTTTAACTATTTGACAACCGAAACGATTTCTGATCGACACCAAATTTTTCAGAATAATTCTACACTTTCCGACGTTTCCAACGAGGGGTCTTGCGAATTATTCTGATATCGTTTGGTATTTTTCGTAAATCAAATCGTTAAGGTTCGAGGTATACCTTCGGTGAACGGGATTTCTTCTGTCGTCGCCTCGGATGGACGTGGCTGCACCTCGTCGGAATCCCGGGGCCTCCGGGCTAGATCGTCACGCCGGTATTACCTTGAACAAACCTCCGAGACTGCTCCCGATGGCTAGCGCAGTTCGGTTCGGGCGTCGGGTTCGTCGAACGATCCCGTCGGTTCAAAGTGGCTTGAGAATTTCTACAAATTCTACTTTATTTTTCTTTGGTTCTATGTTAAGGAAAAATTCAAGTCCCCCTCTCAAGCAACAAACGTTGCTTTTATCATTTATGTAATTTTTTTTTTAATTGAGACACTTGTCAATTAACAAGTGTCAAATAATAATAAAAAAAACATGACTGGATGTGTAGAATTTTCATTTTTTTTTATTTATTTTGATAATTTCTTTTTGGCCCTTAAGGTTTCTAAATTCTCAATTTAGTCCCTCCATTTTAAATAATAAAATAATTAAATCCAATCTAATTATTTTAATTATAATTGAGCCCACTTAGTTAATTAATTAAGCACTTAAGACAATCTTAAGTCCTAATTATTTCCGTGACTGTCACTAGAATTTAACTAAGTCGTCGACACCTCGTATCAACTTTGCCACTATCTCAACGAATCTCATTCGTTAGGTTCCACAGAAAAGCCCGCCATTTTCGTTCAAGTTCACTACCATTTTTAAGCGCGACTCTCTAGGTCCGTCTCAACTGGCATCCACGAGTCCCGGTATTCGCCTAGCCAATCCCACGGTACCGGACAGATCCCAGTTGAGAACGAATTTTGATCTAATCGAAATTCGGGCGAACCGACTATAGTGTATACATGTAAATACTTCTTACGCCTTTCACTTGCGTCTCGGTTAGGTGAGAGCCATGCAAATGTCAAACTCACTAACCTAACACTATGTTATAATCGAGACCGAACCGATTATTTAAACTCCGCTCTGTATCTAATACGAGCAAGTTTTCCAAGCTTCGGCCGAAGACTGTATAATCGTCGCTCTCCGATTACCACATAGGACATTAACCTATACGAATATAGGCAGTGAATCCCGATAGCAGTCAAAGCCCGGCAATCACCTCCGTAAAGTCGGTTGCGTTTCGTCGCTGACCCGTGTTTCATTTATGAACACTTGCGAGCCTAGCCAACTAGCGACAAACCGAAATCGCGACAGCAAATCCGTCAATGACCCTATCGGTCTGAGGCTGCTATAGGAACTTGCTTCCGGGTCCCACGTACCTTCGCGTGCTGGCGCGGAGCTGGGTTTTAATCTCCCGCGGATCTTCGTACGCCAGCACGGGGCTGGGTTATGGGTCCCACGAATCTTCATGTGCCAGTGCGGAGCTGGTCTTGTATCTACCGCGGTTCTTCGAGCGCGAACGCGGAGCTGGGCTTCTTTGTCTTTATACCGGCACGGAGTTGGATGTGATGATTCTTATATATTCATTGGTTCGTCATTTGAACGTAGAAGTAGGCTTGGAGATCTTGTACATATGAATCAAGTCTTTATCTCCAGCGCGAAGCTGGACCTTAAGGTCCCAAATATGAAAACTCGGGTCTTCGTGCCAGCGTAGAGCTGAGCTTTGAAGTCTCCTCCCAGTACGGAGCTGGACTTTTAGGTCTCGAATGTAGTAACTCGGTTTTTCGGATCAGCACGGAGCTGGATTTGTAGGTCCCGAATATAGAAATCCGGGTCTTCAGACCAGCGCGGAGCTGGATTTGTAGGTCCCGAATGTAGTAATCCGGGTCTTCAGACCAGCGCGGAGCTGGATTGGTAGGTCCCGAATGTAGAAATCCGGGTCTTCAGACCAGCGTGGAGCTGGATTTGTAGGTCCCGAATACAGAAATTCGGGTCTTCCGGCCAGCGCGAAGCTGGGTTTTTAGGCCCCGAATACGGAGATTCGAGTCTTCATGCCAGCACAGAGCTGGGCTTTTAGGTGCCGTATGCGTCGATTCGGGTCTTCGTGCCCGGAGCTGGGCTTTTAAGCCCCGAACGTGGAGATTCGGGTCTTCGTGCCAGCGCAGTGCTGGGCTTTTAGGTCCCGAATCGGAGATTCGGGTCTTCGTTCCAGCATGGAGCAAGGATTTTAGGTCCTGAATATGGAAATTCGGGTCTTCATCGTTTTCGTCTTTCTGATATGATGGTACTGATATTTTTGCGCATCAGCATATCCAGTTGTGTTGCGGTCACGGTGATAGACGTTTCTGGTGCCAACGACACAGAGACAAGCTCTAGGATGGCAGTTTGCTCCTGATGGTTACCTCCAACAGCCTCTGCAACTCGCGGGTCTGAGTTCTTTTGCAAAGGTGGGTCGTCTTCCATCAGCCTTTCGCGTCTTTCGTCTCGTCTTAACAAAATATTAAGGAAAAATAGAGAATCTCAAGCACGCTCGGCAAGAAAACTCACGCTTCAACTCTGTAAATTTATATGTGGTTCGGGAAATTTATATAGCGGTAGAATCGATTATCACAAAGTCTTAGAGTGTGTGAAGGTGGCTTGTTTAAGGACGTGAATAAGACGTAAACGAAAGAACACAAGATGTACGCGGTTCGAATCCTTGCGGATTCTACGTCCACGGGCGCTCAGGAACTGATTTTCACTATACTTTAGATTACACACTCATCTAACTAACTTTCGCTCATATATGCTAAAGATCAAATGGAACATGATTATTACAGTGAAAATGAGAGTTCTAAGTGTTTTTCGTATGTTGAATGAATGAATCTCGCAAAAATGGCTTAGTTCGGCTTTTATAGGAGCTCCAGACTGTTGTAGGAGACTATGTCCCGAAACACTAGGTGATGTGACCTTCTAGGACGATGTGCACTGTAGGCCGTCCGTCAGAACACCTTTTTGCAGAGCACCCTTTTGCAGAGCACCTTTTTGCAGGACGTGTGGTCTTGTCAATAATAACATTGGTGTTGCCTTATCACAAGCGAACACGTGTCCTGTAAAGCACTTTACCTTTATAATAGCGTATCAAGGAAGCTTTACCTTTTTGGGTGCCCGCCAGCTGGCTCCTTAGGTCCGGATTACTTCAGCTCCTGCTGTTAGTTTCCTAAGTCTGTCGGAGGTCCCTAAAAGTCTTATTTCATGTTGTTATCTCCCTATTTCCCCAAAACTCTAATTTCTATAAAATCTTTCTAATTATCTCCTTAATCTAATTATTCCCTTAATTTCATTATTTAACCTGCCTAATTATCGTTCCACATCACAACTAATATTATGTTTCTTGTGGTAATTTATGTGTGGGTCCCACCGGGCATTGTGAGTCCCAATTGTTCCGTTCGGGTCGTTGATTCAAACTTTTTCGAGGTGAACACCGATCATCGTGGGGTCCACACCTTTCGGAAAAAAATAGGGTAAATTATGGGCGAGAATGTTGGAGGAACTCTAATGTTCTAGATATATTAACATCATTACAAAATTCTTAGAATGACTCATGAATACAAGGTCAGTGTCAAATAACGCAAAAAAGAAGAAAAAATTTGAAAAATAGGCTCATAATTCATAAAATCATCATTCTCCCAGGACCTAGACAAAACAAAGTGAAGACATTACCAAACGATACCATACCATACATCATTTATAAAGAAATACATAGAACAATGTGTCTCGAAATCGAAATAGGACAAGTATAATACATATATACATCATTCAAAGTCCTAGTTGGCTTTGAATTTCAAGTATGGTTTTGGCCGAGTCCCTAAACTGTTGAGCCTCCTCATCACTTAGGTGCATATTAGTAACACCCAAGACCCCACTCCGACCAAGCTGAGCTGGCAGGCTGAGGAAAACATCTCCACCATCGATACCGTAAAAACCCTTTGCAAGAACGGAGATTGGGTGGATTCTCCTTTGGTCCCTAAGCAAGGTTCGAGCCAAGCTAGCCACTGAGTAGCCGATGGCCCATGAAGTGTAGCCCTTTAGACGTATGACTTCATATGCACTGTGGACAACCTCTCTGTGTATGTTCTTTAGGGTTTCTTTCTCGAAGGCGATTTGTTGTCTCTCTAAGAAGCTTAGGATTGGCACGCCACCTACGCTTATGCTCGACCATAGGGCAACCGAGCTATCGCCGTGCTCTCCCACAATGTACGCCTTGGAAAATCATTACAGATTTTTAGTTTCTAATAGGAGTTACAGCTTTTCGGAAATCGCTTAGGTGACGACAACCCTCTCGAATTTCCAATTAAGGAAAACAATCCTTTTCATACACAAATGAATTCACATCTATAATGTAAAAACTGCATCATTCAATCTTTTGCTACTTAAATAGGTTATAATAGAGTATTGCAAAGCCCTGCCATGTACGAGGAACTATTTGTCATTATATCCTATAGTATCATGAGAGAAGACGTCTAGTGTTTTAGATAAAAAAATTACATTCTTGTTTTTTTTTTTTATAATGTCGCGAGTTACCCAACTTAGCGTCGCAGTCTCCAATTTACGACTGAATATCGGTCTCAAGCGAAAGTTAAACCTCATTCTATAGGAACGATCCCCAACTTACGAGAATCATTAACCTCCATCTCGAAAAGTCCCGAACTTCAAAATATCCCTTAGATCATCGCTGTTTTTCATTTATCATTATGGAAGTTCCATTTTATTATTTTACTTTTAGATCCACCTATTAATAAATTTATTTATGGATGTTTTAAAGCTATCTTGAACCTTGAAATATTCCGTACCCGGACAAAAATCACGTGAGATCGATCTCTTTTGACCGTCCAGCTTTGACTGTAAAGTTTTTAAAAAGCTACTTCGATTTTATATTGTATTTTACACACGGAGTTAATTAAGCCATCTCAAAATCGCATAAATTGCTACGTAGTCTTGATTTTATAAAATAAACAATAAATAAACTCACCCAGCACCAAACGTTGAAATTTTCTTTTTGGTAAAGCAAAACGTTGAAATTTGGACTCAATATAAAGTTGATTTTGACCAGTAGTTATTACCTGCACGTCCTGTGCGTTGACGTCAAGGTGATCGGCAATGAGAACCGAAACCTGGACGAATCCAAGTTTGTACCCGACCCGATAACCCGATTAACCGGAAACCCGGATAGCCTCCAAGCCACGTACGTCAGCAGATCCACCGGGTTAGAAACCACCACTATGATACTCTGCGGCGAGTACTTCGCTAATGGGGGCACAATGCCCTTGAACAGTGCCACGTTTCTTCGTAAGGAATTCCAGAAATTATTAATTTAACAACTAATCAATTACAGGTTTTTTTAGAAGAATTATTTAATTTAAATACCTCTGCAGAAGGTTAAGCCTGCTCTCGCCGACGATCTGCCTAGCCCCGGCGATGATTATACAGATATCTGAGTTGGCCGTGTCGGCATAGTCCGACGCGGCGGTGATCTTGACTCGGGGAAGAAAAGCGGCGGCGTGTTGGAAGTCGAAGACCTCTCCGAGGAGCTTGTCTTGGTTGGCGTCGACGAGGACGAGCTCGTCCACTAAATCTTGGGTCAGAACTGTCTGGGCGATGGCCATGCCCACGTTGCCGCAGCCCACCACCGTAATCTTGGTGGCGCGTCGCCCACTGTTGTCGGCGGCGGCGGCGGGTGGGCCGTCTGCGGCGGTGGTGTTTATGGACCTGAAGAAGGATTTAGACAGATCGAGTCCGTCGGGGCCTAAGTAAGAGGACGATGAACTCTTGTGCATTTTTGCAAAAAAAAAAGATAAGTGTGGTTTTGTGTCGGAAGGCGTCGGTTTGATGTTTTTTTCTTATAGAATGAAAAGATGGGTTTGGTGGGTTGGGGAAAAAGTGACTTGGGGAGCACGATGATGGTTTGACAATTCGTTACCGTACTTCTCTTGTTAATAATAAAACTAATAATAATGGGGTCCTACTATTCACACCCCATACACACCCCTATATCATTCTTTACACCACTTAATACTTGATTTTTGTAATAAAAATTTTAACTAATCACTTGATTCAACAAAAAATATTTTAATAACTTATCTTCCATTAAATCAATAGTATTAATTACATGGACTATTAAAAAATAACTAATAAAGTCATTTTAAGCAATGACACATTTAGAACTAGCAAAAATGCGTGTGGCCCACGGGCCCGCCCGCCCCAACCTGGTACTGTCAAATGGGCCCGCGGGCCCGCCAAAGTGACGGGGCGGGCTACCATTTCTCAGGCCCACCAGAGGGCGGGCCTATGCAGGTAAGCCCGGGCGTGCCGCGGGCAGGCCGCCAAATATCAAAAAATATATTTTTAGAAAAATATATATAAATGAATATATAGGTTTTTTTATATTTTTTGAGATTCAATTTTTAATTTAATCAAATTTAATAACATAAATAAATTTTTATTAAAGAATTAAATTTGATTAGGATTAATTCAACTTCATTAGTTTATTTTAATGTTTTTATTTTTTATATAATATTTTTCATTTTTTTTAGGCCGGGCCGGGCCAACCAGGCCGCTACCCGCCATTAGGGCGGGGCGACTGCCATTTCTCTGGTCCGTCAGAGGGCGAGCCTATGCCGGTAAACCCGTGCGGGCCGCCGCCAAATATCATAAAATATTTTTTATAAAATAATATATAAATGAATTATATGGGTTTTTATATTTTTTAGATCCAACTTTTAATTTAATCAAATTCAATAACAAAATAAATTTTTATTAAAGAATTTAAATTTGATTAGGAATAATTCAACTTCATTAGTTTATTTTAATGTTTTTTCTTTTTTATATATATATATTTTTTGTGTTTTTATTTTTAGGACTGGCCGGGCCCACTGGCGGGGCGGGCCTTCATTTACCATGCCCGCCAAATTGCCTTTTTTAATCGGCAAGTATTTATTTAATATTACTTTACATATTACTTAGATTATTAACATTAAACTCCTTTTTTTCCTTTTTTATAGGGTATGTAATTGGTAAATAATTAATGTTTACTCTACATATTAATTAGGAGGTGCAAATAGAAAAAATGTGGGTGCCAATAGAATTACCCTAATGGGTAATTCGTGTTTTTGTTTGGGAACGATTTCATTCCATAATAATATCAGGCTTTTTAACAAAATAATTAAAAAATTATAAAGCATTAACAAAATAAACATGAAATGGAAAGCATTAATAAAATAGATATTCGTAATCTCTTTTTACGAGTTAGTAACTCGTATACAAGTTATACGAGTTACTCGTCCATGCTGGCCCGCTGACCTGACACGGCACTTCAAAGCAGTGTTTTAAAACGCGCATAGCGCAACGCGTCGCGTTTTAGTCAAATAGCGCGTAGCGTAAATAGCGTAGCGTAATGCGCGAATATTTCGGACAAACCACTTATTACGTTAAGAAACATAATTTATAACAAAATTAAGCATATGCACATTATTCAGTAAGTTTTATATAAAATTTGGGATCAATAATATAGGTAAAATCTAATAGTATATAACCATAGAATAAAATTATACATAAAAATATATTAAACACAATTTATGTACATGAGATTTAATACTTCCTTTGTCCCACTTATTTCTTCCCATCTTTCTATTTCGGGTGTCCCACATAATTCTTCCCATTTCTATTTTTGGTGAAAAATAATTCAAGTAATTAAACTAAATGAGTATTAAATGAGGAGAGGGAGGAAGTTTAAAATTTGAATTGTGTTTAAAATTATTAAATGAGGAGGGAGATGAAGTTTTGGTGGAATAATTAGTGAATTAATTAGATACTTCTTAATTTGCGTGCCCACTAATTTTGGGAAGTAATATGTGGGACTGATGAAGTAGAATTTTTGGTAATATAGACTTAAAAAATGTAGTATATAGAAATAATTCTTATGGATATCGAAAAATATAAGATATGCATGTCATTTTGATCGTCGTTAAACAAAGAATAAATTAAATAAACTTATTTATTTTTATAACATGGATTACATTAAATAATCGCTTTTTTATGTTTTGGTGAAAATAATTAAAAAATTACAAAATAAATTGAAAAATTAAAATGAAAATATGTTAGTCAACGTTGCACATCACAATAACGTCTCTGTCCTCTGGTCACAATAATGCAGACAAAATACTGTAGCGCTTTTTTCACTGCGCGTCATCGCGTTTTGAAATTTTTTTACGCAAACGCGCGCTTTAAGGCGCGCGACATCACGCTTTTTAAAACAGTGCTTCAAAGTAACTCGTATAAATGGATTACGAGATATTCTCCTTCCACATTATTGACCATGTTAGAATCGTATCAACAAGCATACACTAACATGAAACGTGAGCAGAAAAGTGTAAAGGAAGTAGAAAAGGAATTATCTAAGTCTCAGGAAAGAATAGCTAGTCTCGAGGCTGAACTTAGGAGCTCTAGTGTCAAAATAGAAGAACTATCGAAGAGTCCCATTATTAGCGAGATTAAGTATATTTCCTTAGAAAAGCATAGGTCGATTGTAACAGATTTAGAAGACAAGCTTAAGAATAACTACAATTGTCTGGTTAGGAGCCTCAACGAGAAACCCAGCCTCAATTGTAGGTTAACAGATACTGCTGCTAAGGTCACTAACTTAGAAGACCAATTAGTTAAATCCACTACAAAAGTTAGTGAACTAGTTACAGAATTAGATGCCTGTAAAGCCGCCAAACTAACGGTGGAAAACAACTATGCTCGCTTAGGCGACGAACGTAAAAGACTATACTCCAAGCTTAAGAAATTAGAAAATCTTCTTGTAAAACGTGATCAAATTGATCAGACTATATTTTTGAACCCAACGACTTAGAATTTTATGATTATAAGTTTGGCTTAGTCTTTCAGAATCCACGTTGCTTGACGAAAGTTGACTGCAAACAACTTTACGATGTCAAGTACATGGGTTGACGAAATTTTGACTGCAAACTCTTGCTGTTTTCCCTCTGTTTTCTTTGCTTCGTGGTGTGGGCTCTTTGTTTTACGTGCAGGTTGCGAACCCTTGGGATGGACTGGAGTGAGCTGATCATAAGGAGGCGGGGCAGGCAACGACTCCCCATGGACCTTTGTCATTTCTCATCCCTTCTCTTACTTTCGCTTTGGTTTTCCTTTTCCTTTTCCTTTTCTTCCCCGTGCCCTCTGGTTTCTTGCTCTGTTGGTTTTTGCAGCTGTTGCTCTTTTTGTCGACCTTCGTGGCATCCTTATGTCGTGTTGGAGGGATTGGCTCCCACGACTGCTGGCCCTGGTTTGGATGCTGTCCCACGCGTTTGGTTGGCCTTTGCGGTGCTGGTTTCCTTGGGGGATGTGTGGCGCTTTTTTGGATTGGCAATCGACTCACTGTCCTACTTGCCTTTGGATTACATGAGGTGGCGTGAAAACGCCCCGCCGACTGGCCTTGCGGATGACCCCTATCCCCGCCTGAAGCGTTTCATTCGTGTTTGTGCCTTCGGTTTCTGTGCCTTCTGGCGCTGTTTTGGCACTTAGCCGGGCTCCCCTGCTGGTACTACATCTGGTGCCAGAAACCTGTTGTTGGAAGTGGTTCCTCGATACCTATATAGCCCTGTTATGTTTGCTCCATGTTGTTCTTTTTGGCTTTGGTCTTTTTGGGACCTGGTAGGTTGTCTGGGCTGCCTTGTCTTTGCGGATGGTCGGTTGTTTACATTACCGTTTGGTGCGCCATGAGCAATATCATGTATGCTGCTCTGTAACTCCTGTTTTTCCATTTATTTTAGTGACATTTTCCAAAAAAAAAAGAAAATGTTCCTAAAAGAGATGGCAAATCTCAAAGCTTCCACTTTATCCCAAACCATTTCTCACGCATCTCCCTCACAAGATAAAGTTATTTTGAAAAGCATGAAGAAAGAAAAATTGCCTTTCAAAGAACAAAAATCAAAGAATAATGTTCTTAAAAATCCTATCTCTAACCCGGTTTTCACTACGTCTACAGGTAGTGTAGTCAAGGAGCTAGAGAAACCAAAGGCGAGAGAATCTAGCTTAGAAAATAAAGAAGGAGTCTCTAGATGTTAAAATTCGAAGCTTATCACCTCCTTCTGTAAAAATAAATGACACTCGTAGAAATAAAAGAGCTGTTTCTTCTCTCAAAATAATTGTTTCTTCTTGCTCCTTAAAGCCTACCACATTTAGAAGCACTAACTTTGAAATAGGCTCTTCTTCTACAATACAAAACTCTCATTCTAAAACAAATGCATCTAGGATGAGTCGTAGGAAACAAGATCCAACCATTAAGAAGGCTTATTGCTATTCATGCTTGTTCTCACCTAAGGTAACCTGTAAAGATCGAATCCCCCAAGCACCTTAGGAGACTATCCCATGAAAAGATCTTTTCCACGCTCAAGCCTACCAAAGCATTTGTCCGTGCTGAAATTAATCTTCCATGCCAGGTTCAACCTAAATGGGTTCCTAAATCTCCACCTAAAAAGACAAAAGCCAAAAAGGTCAAGTCTTCTACAAAAGGCAAACCCACATCAACTTCTTCGAAGTTGACTTGGGTTGTTAAAGCTCCTACTAGCACTAATCTAGGAACCATATCTAAACCAACATCTACATCTGCTAATCTGAGAGGACCCATTTACAAGTGGGTACCTAAAGCTCTCTAATTTGATTTTGCTGATCCATCATGTGTGGTACCTCGACTCTGGTTGCTCCACACACATGACAGGAAATCAAGAGCTGCTGAGCAACTACCAAGACCGACCAAATGGAAAAGTCAGATTTGGGAACAACGACTCGGCTCCGTAGCATGTCTCCTACGTCGAAGGTCTCCGCCATAACTTGTTCAGCATAGGCCAGTTCTGTGATAAAGGATTCTAGGTGGTCTTTCATGCTAACGGTGCAGAATTTTGGGCAGTCAGGACAAAGAACTCCTTTAAGGACTTCGGAAATCAAACCTTTATACGATCAACCTGACGTCCGTGCGGCCCTCGACAGCTGTTTGCCTCATCTTCCAGACTGTAATTCAGAGGAACAGCTTATGGCATCAACGCATGTCTCATCTCAACATTAAAACTTTTCAACGTCTTTAATCGAAAACATTGGTACACGGTGTTCCAACTATAGTATTACAGAAAAAGCATCAATGTTCGGTATGTCAACTAGGAAAAATGAAGCGAGCGTCTCATCATGTTAAACTGGTTGCTTCTACTTCACGTCCCTTGAAACTGCTACACATGGACCTCTGTGGACCAATGCAGACACAGAGTATCAATGGACGCAAGTACATGCTGGTTATCGTTGATGATTTCTCTGGCTACACTTGGACGAAGTTCCTCCGAACTAAGGATGAGACATGGGACTTGGTCGTAAATTTCATGAACATGACTCAGAACTTACTGCAGCAGACTATCCAAGTCATCCGAACGGACAACGGCACTGAGTTCAAGAACAAGTACCCCAGTGACTTTATCAGCAACATGGGATCAGTCAACAATTTTCAGCCGCAAAGACACCTCAACAGAATGGGGTCGTTAAAGGAAGAACAGAATTCTAGTGGACGCCGCAAGTACGATGCTGATTCATTCCGGCCTTCCACATTTTCTTTGGGCTGAAGTAGTAAATACCGCCTGTTTCACTCAGAACAGGATGGTGGTTCACAAGCGCTTCGAGACTCCGTACGAGAACATTAACAAGCGCGTACCCAAAATTTCCTTCTTCAAAATCTTCGGGTGCAAGTGCTTTGTGGCGAACGACAGAGAGCACCATGCAAAGTTCGACCCTAAAGCATTCGAAGCCACTTTCGTCGGGTATTCTTCAACTTCGAAAGCGTACCCAGTATACATCAAGTCCATCCGAACCATAAAGGAAAGCTACAATTTCACTTTCCACGAAGTGGCCGAGATGGCTTCTGGGCACATCAGTCCAGGACACGTGCCTAACCAGATGGCTTCTGAGAACCCGTATTCACTGGTGTGTTGGCACAAAACCAACAGACGATGGTAACAACTCAGGATTCAACGTCAGAAGACGCTGTGAGACTTGCGTTAGAGGACTTGGACTCTCTCTTTGAGCCCATATATCGGCCAGACACTATCACTACTACACCTTTAGTGGATCCCCCACTCGACGAGGCCGATGTACCAAGCTTTTCAAATGTCCCCACTTCACCCGATTCAGAATTATCACAGAACACTAAAGAACCTACCATGGTTGTTGAGGAAGTATCATCAGAATCGCTCAGTTCAAGTGCAGAAATAGAACTACCTCAATCTAATGAGCAACTGAGATTATTCGAAATCTCAGTCCACAAATGACTGATGCGTCTACTTCAGCTTTGCCTCATGAGTGCAAGTGGACTCGAGCACATCCGGTTGATCAGATTATTGGTGATCCTTCGAGTGGAGTACGGACAAGACATCAACACAGTCGCTTTAGTTGCTTCTTAAGCCAAAATGAGCCAACTAAGGTAGCAGACGCACTTAAAGACCCGCATTGGGTAATAGCAATGCAAGACGAAATAAACCAATTCGAGCGTCTCCAAGTGTGGACATTAGTACCCCGTCCGCATGGGAGAACATTATCGGGACGAAATGGGTGTTTAAGAACAAAAAGAATGAAGATGGAAAAGTGATAAAAAATGATCAGGAATAAAGAAAGACTGGTTGCGAAGGGCTACAACCAACATGAAGGCATTGACTACGACGAGACATATGCTCCTGTTGCTCGAATCGAAGCCATCCGCCTCTTCTTGGCTTATACGGCCCACAAAGACTTCAAAGTCTACCAAATGGACGTTGAGACTGCCTTTCTCAACGGCGTGTTAAAGGAGGAAGTCTTTGTCACTCAGCCAGAAGGCTTTGTTGATCAAGAACATTCCGATCACGTCTATCGATTGTATAAAGCTCTCTACGAACTGAAACAAGCTCCACGTGCTTGGTATGATGTCTTGAGCGATTTCCTCATGAAGTCTGAATTCATCAGAGGAACGATCGATACGACCCTCTTCATCAAATGGCAAGACAAAGATCTGATGGTTGTCCAATTTTACGTAGACGACATCATCTTCGGATCAACAAATCCACGGCTCTGCAAGAGGTTCGGAGATTTAATGAAGAGCAAGTTTGAAATGAATCACATGGGAGAGATGCAATTTTTCTTAGGACTCCAAGTCAGGCAGCTCGAAGATGGCATCTTTATAAGTCAGACGAAATATATCAAGGACATTCTGAAGAAGTCCATCAAGATCAGAGCAAGCCTCTAAGCACTCCTATGTCAACAAGCTGCAAGTTGGATCACGATCCCACTGGAAAAGTGGTCGACATCACACTTTATCGCAACATCATCGGCTCTCTTCTCTATCTCACCTCAAGCTGGCGGATATTATGTTTGCCACCTGCCTCTGTGCATGTTTCCAAGCCGATCCCAATGAATCTCACATGCTCAAGGTCAAATGAATTGTTCGCTACCTCAAGGGCACATCAACCCTAGGTTTATGGTATCCTAAGGGCACAAATTTCAAATTACTCGGCTATACTGACGCTGATTATGCATGTTGCCGAATGGACAGGAAAAGCACCTCCGGTGGCGCTCAATTTCTCGGCGAAAAGCTTGTCTGTTGGTCATCCAAGAAGCAGAACTGCGTCTCAACGTCGACGGCTGAGGCTGAATACGTCGCGGCTGCCAGCTGTTGCTTGCAAATGCTATGGATGAGGACTCAGCTTCGCGAATGGGTACAATTTAAATAATATACCCATTTACAGTGATAGCCAAATTGCTATTTCGATTACGTGTAATCCTGTTCACCACTCACGCACAAAACACATAGATATTAGATATCATTTTATAAAAGATCACGTAGAAAAAGGCACGATTGACATGTATTTCGTGAACACGGAGTATCAACTAGCAGACATTTTCACCAAGGCATTGGATGAAAAATGATTCCAATTTCTTGTCGGAAAATTATGCATGTTGAATCTTCCGTAATATGTGTTTTACGTGCTCCTATGTGCTTTCATATGTGCTATTCTATGTGTTTTCACTCTTAAATGCTCTATCTTGCGTGATAAATCAAAATTTTATACTAAATAAAATTATCCTAATAAAATAAAATCCAACAATATTATACATATACTTATAATATTAGGGGAATGGCGATATCTTTAGGATGCTCGATCTAAGTCACTAATAGATTTCCTTGCTTAATTTTGTGAGTCTCAATCGCATTCTTGTGTCTAAAGGTAATCAGTTTGCTCCATTAGACACAAAGCCACTTTATATAAGTGAGGATTCTAGCCGTCTTATTTTTCCTCTCTACATATTTATTCTTGAGCGAGTCACACATCAATTGCTTGTCTTAACTAGTGATTCTTGGCCTCATACTCGCCTTGTGTTAGAGCGTTAGGAAAATGATTAGGGCACTTAGGAAATTCCTCACTTGGCCATATAGAAAATTTCAATCCTTTAATATTGTCTTTAGTCATCCATTTTGAGACTTATCCAAATACCTTTTTTTTTTTTTGGTTTTAATGTCCCATATATATATAAGTGAAAAGGTATGTACATAGTGGGCAGGAGACAAGCTCCGCAATCCAACCAGTAACAGGCTACTGGGTACAGGCACAACCACTACCTACGCAAGTCAAACGCGCTACCAAGCCACACGCCAAAGTCTGCGGATGGCCACCCGATGCAGCTCATACTTGGCTGGCGTACCACCAATACGCAAGATAACCAATGCAAGAACACTCCCTACCAGCCTATGAGGCGTCGTGATGATCCCCTCCTTCCACCGTCTGTTTCGCGCCTGCCAAATATGATAAACAAGCGAGGCAAGGACATGTCGATAAGCAGCCTGTAAAAGATGCTTCCCTCGCCACCGGGAGGCCGCCCACTGAATACCAGTGCTCCATTCCTGATAGGGCCAGATCCACCTAATCCTCCGCCGTAAAAGTCGAAGGCACTGCCGTGAGAATGGGCAGTCAAAAAAGAGATGTTGGGCCGTCTCAAAGTGCAGCTCATCACAGAGGCAACAAGCTGGAGTTCCCGCCCGCTGAGCAATCCACGGCTTGTCCCTAGTCGAGAGGCGATCCTGCAAACCCAAATAAAGAATGAACTCGTGCCTAGGAACCTTCAAAGGGCCCCCAAACAGTGCAGCCCAGCAAACAGGCGGCCTCCTATGCCTCATCGCGTCCCTAGCCATCGAAGTCATCATAATCCCGTCCGGCGATCCCTTCCACAGCACCCCATCACAAGGCCCGCGCACAACGTTCGAGAGTAGCCGACTGATCTCGATGCACTCAACCGCCCCCTGCCCAGGCCAGTTCCATCCATGCGCATCAATAACCATACTAACTCTTGCATCCTGTGGTAGACCCATCGCAACAGGACCCCGAGGGAAACGCTCAATCAATGGAGTAGTAAGGAGCCAGGGATCCTTCCACAACCAAATCGTGGACCCGTCCCCAACTCGGAACGTAATCAGAGATCGGATCAATGGTCTCAATTGTAGCATCTTCCTCCAGCTCCAAGCGTCATTCGCCGATACCCGTAGGTCCCAAATCGATCGAGACATCAGCCGCGTCCCATAAAGCCATTGAACCCAAATCGAGCCTGGTGTTCTGGTAAGAACGCTCCATAAGTGCTTCAGCATTAAAGCCTTGTTGTCGACCGCGATAGACCTTAGTCCCAGTCCCCCTTCTCTCACGGGAAGACATAGAACGTCCCATGCCACCTTAGCTGATCCCCCTCCCCACAAGAACTTCCTAAAGCGCGCTTCCAAGGAGTTGACCACGCCTTTAGGAAGTAGGAAAACTCCCGACCAATACGCATGAAGAGCTTGCAGCACCGACTTCACCAGCTGCAGGCGGCCTGCGTAGGATAAGGAGCGATTAAGCCATGACCCTAATCGCTGATCCACCTTTTGGAGTAGCGGCGCACAGTCATGAATCGTCAAGCGTGAAGTGATAAGCGGCACCCCAAGTACCGAACTGGCAGATGGCCCACACGATATCCCATCAAGGCCTGAAACGACGCCGTCAGACCCTCAGCCCGCCGAGAAAGATACATCTCGCTCTTATCAGGGTTAGGAAGTAACCCAGACAACCTTCCAAACTCATCCAGCGCTCGTTTCAGCACCCCAATCGACGCTTCATCCGCACGGCTAAAGAGAAGGAGGTCATCCGCAAACGCTAACGAAACCAGTCTGAGTTCCTCACATCGCCAATGGTATCGGAACCGAGGTTCCTCCGAGACATACCTCATGAGCAGCCCATGGAGAACCTCCATAACCAAGGTAAAAAGATAGGGCGAGATGGGATCCCACTGTCACAGACCCCTCTTTCCCTGAAAAAACCCCACCACCCGGCCATTCAAGTTTAGCGAGAAGGCTGTAGTCGTAAGGCACGTGCGAATCCATCCAATGTACGTAGGATGAAATCCCATGGCGCGTAATACCGACAGCAAAAAGCCCCACTCGACCTTGTCGTAGGCCTTCGCCAAGTCAATCTTAAACATCGCTCGTGGTGGGCGCCCCTTGGACTTATACCCGAGGCACAGCTCCTGTGCTAGCAACACATTGTCGCTAATGCGTCGACCAGGTATGAACGCCGTCTGAGAGCCGTGCACCAACGAAGGTAAGTGTATCTTAAGTCGGTTGGCCAGGATCTTGGACTCACCTTGTAAAGTACATTACAGCATGAGATCGGCCTAAAGTCAGTCGCCCGCCTCGGTGCATCCCTCTTAGGGATCAATGTGATGAGTGTGCTATTGAGCCCCTTAAGTAGCCTCCCCGAAACGAAGAAGTCCTGTACCGCCTCGACCACCGCATCTCCCACAATCCCCCATGCCGCCCGAAAGAACGCAACTGTATACCCGTCAGGGCCAGGCGCTTTCTCATCCCCCATAGAGAAGAGCGCCGTCCGAACCTCCAAATTAGTGACTACGCCAATCATGGAGGCAGCATTCGCTGGGGAAAGCGTCCGAACCACAGCACTCTGCACATCAGAATCAGCAATCGGCGCCGAGTGCATAGACTGACCCAATAAGTCCCGATAGAACCCAATCAACTCGCCTTCCACCTCATCCGGCTCCTCCAGAAGGGTTCCCGTGGCCGTCTCCAAAGACCAGATCCGATTAGCAGCCCGGCGCATGGCGACTCTACGAAAGAAGTAGGACGTGCATTGATCGCCATCCTTGAGCCAGGCAAGCTTAGCCCGCTGTGATAATGCCGACTGCTCCGCCATCACCGCTTTCGCATATAACATCCGGCATATCCGTTCCAGGTCAAAAAAACCCTCTTCATTTGGATACCGTGTAGCATAGTCCTGTGCAATATCGAGAAAAAATTTGGCCTCCGTGACATTTGCCGTCAAATCCCCTTTCGACCGTCGCAGCTCTAGGAGGGAAGACTTCAACATCTTCAGCCGTCTCACCAACACGAACATGGGATAGCCCATAATAGGCACACTCCAGGCATTCTGAACCAAATCGAAGAATCTCGGATCCTTCGCCAAGAAGTTGTCGAATCGAAACGTCACCTTATGCTGCCGTGCTACAGTGGCACCTAAAAGGACCGGCGAGTGATCTGAAGTCGCAGGTAAGCCACAACGACAGAAGGCGTCCGTAAATCTGGCAAACCACTGCGGGTTACCCAAAATCCGATCCAAGCGGCGCCAGATCCCAGCCTCAGCACGTTGTTGATTATACCATGTGAAGACCTGGCCCATCGTCGGTAACGTCAAAAGATCCGCACTCACTAAGCATGCTCGAAAGTCCGCCATATCATGAATAGAGGGCGATCCCCCTCTTCCCTCATCCGGATGTAAGATAGCGTTGAAGTCCCCCATGACTATCCAGGCATCCGCCTCCCGCACAGCAGACATAGCAGTCAATTCCTCCCACAAGGACAATCTCTCCTCCCTCCTTGAATGCCCATATGCGAAGGAAATAAAGACTGTCTCCTTGGTCACCAACGAATCAACCCGGCAGTGGATAGCTTGCGACGAGAAACCAAGAACCCCCACCGTCAGGACCGACGGGTCCCAACCAACCCAGATGCGCGACGCTGGGCCATCATCATACTCAAAGAACCAACTCCAACGAGTCCTAATGCCTGTCGATATAAAATCAGCATTAGACGCCGACACTCGCGTCTCGATTAGCCCAATCATACATAGCCCTTCACGCGAAATCAATTCCCCCACCGCCCTCCTGTGGTCTTGCTTATTAAGACCACGCACATTCCAGGATCCGACGGCTAACATAAAGGCACCCCTGGGCGGGCTGCATCTGCTTTAGGGCCCGTATAGATAGTCAAATCAGTCACTTCAGGTACTGAGCGAAGCAATTCAAATCGATTCCGATCGCCCGAAGTCGAGGGCACATCGGCATCCGGGGGCCGTGTCATGGCCCCCTCCCCCTTCCCAAGCACGGCAGATGATCTATCACTTCCTCCCTCCTTCGACGTACCCAAGATCGCCTTGCCCTTGACCCCCACAAGTCGCCATGCATCTTGCGGAGGTGGGGATGCTCTGCGAGGCACGTCCATCCGACTAGGACGCCGTGGACCCGATCTCTGTCGGGCTGGTCTACGATTCCGGCCCAGCTGATGTTCTTCACCTGTGGTCCCGCGAGGTTTCCCATGAGGCGCTGCCGCAACACGCCCCGGCTCGTCACTCGTCACTAGCGCTGCCCCGGCCGGCTTGGCAGATTGTTGTGGACAGTGTGCTGCCCCATGCGCCCATGAGTTACAGTGCGAGCACGGAGATGGTTTCCAGTCATACTCCACCTGGATCGGAACAATAGCATCATCCTCCTCACCATCCCCCTGGATCAACACCTCACAAGACTCGCTAAACGGTTCAGAGAGTGGCTTCATGACACAGATACGTGCATAGTCCAATCGTTCCCCATTCGCCGTGATACTATCCGCAAACAATGGACGCCCAACAGCACTCGCAACCAACCCAAGGCCTTCCTGCGTCCACAACTCGCACGGTACATTCCGTAGTCTCACCCACAATGGCACCTCCACCAACTCCCTTCGTGCAAATGACATGCGAGGTCGCCACGGTTCCAAGAATAAGGGTTGCCCTTGCATGAGCCAAGGGCCCCCCTCTAACACACCCATTTTAGCCTCATTGGATTCAAACCGAAACATGAAGAACCCATTAATAGTTGTCCGTACTTCAACAAGGGCCTTCCAAACTGATCGAAAATGGCGTTCCACAAAAGGAAAGTACGGTTTGCGCCCTAGAAAGTAGCCCACCAGCGTATGTTGCCATCGATCGCACCCTCGTCGTGCCATCTCCGCCGTTGCTCGCACTCTAGCCACCCCATTCACTACAGTCGGCGGTGTGTATGATAATGCCATAGTCTTGGATGGCACGTATGGTCGTGAAGGGGCATCTCGTTGGACAGCCGCCACAAAGGAATTCGGCTCTACATGCCCTGCCGCCGTCATCGTGCCCGGCCCCAGTCGTGTAAAGACGGATCCATGAAACGGGTTAGGACCTCCCTTCCCAAGCGACTTCCCCGTCATGGCAGCCACCGCGGGTTCAGCCACATTTCCAGCCCCAAAACCCGCAGCCTCAACCCCGGTCGCCCTCATCTGCTGCATGGTCGTCGATGTTCCCGGTGAGCGTCCATCACCCCTCAGGTGCAGCAGTGGTAAACCCACGTCGCCGATTAATTCCGTGCTCCCCGGCGCAACAGTAGATGACAACGAAGGGGGCAACTCAGCCGATACAATCACCCGCTCAGACCCGAAAACCCTAGTTGGTTGAGTCGTAACCAACCCCGTCCTAGCAGCATCCGGCCTATCATCAACCGCGATTTCCTCATCAACGGGGTCATCAACCATCATGGCTCCCATATCCACGAACCGCCGAGCCGTCAGACGCGTTGGCGGTGGAGTTCCAGGCCGCCACCACTGTGGTCGACGCTTAGGGTTTCTCAGAATTCCTTGAAGCGGAACCTGCAGCGGAACTGCAGCATTAGCAAAGCCCATACGCGCAGGTGGCGATCCATTCGAGATCGTAGGCCCATTCCCAGCCTGGCCCGCCGTCTGAGGCATGCCCGAATTAGCCCTAGCCGTCACCATCCCTCGATCAGCGTCGTCATCCGCCCCATCAGATTCGCGCGAAGTCACCTGATCAACCCTAGCAGATCCACCGTCACCCATGGGCGTAGAAACAGCCCGATTAGGCTGTCCTCCTTCGCCGGAAAACCCAGTCTTAATCTGCGTCCCATCAGCGCCGGCAATCTTGTTCTGCAGTGCCCGGAAACGAACCCCATCGAAGCACGCTGCAAAGTCCGGATATGCCGCGGTCAAGGCATCCAAATCCGGGAGAGCCGGGGCAGCCCCTTGCGCCGTCATTGCTGGCTGATCGCGCTCCATCGCCACCGGATCAGCGATCGTCGCCATGGCCCGATCAGGTGGATCGGTTGAATTCCCCGGCGATTGCATCTCGCCAAGAAACCCTAGTCGCCACAAACCTCGCTCCAATCAGTCCCACCTCGACCAGATTGGTGAGGGAGGATACCAGGATCACCGGCCGGCCAAGAAGAGCCAGAGATGACGGCGATCGGACGTCAAAAATACGCAAAGAAAGATCGAAAATGGAAAATCCCGCCTACTGTGTGAAAATCGCACACACTGAAGGTGTTTTTCGCAAATCTCAATTTTTGTAAAAGAATCTATCCAAATACCTTTTCTTCATTTGAAACCCCTTTTAGCCTTCAACCGACTATTTAAGCTTACGGTGGGATGTTCAAACGAGAAAAGGAGGGGGAGAAAAAGATACGACAAAGAATAAGATGACAAAAGAAGGTGGAAAAACGCACACGAGGAATGCTCAACGCACAAAAAGCGTCAAAAGAACCTGCCTCCGACTATCACAACCTCACATCATTTGAAGGGGGCATGGATCTTGCTGTGAACTTATCCATCGATAATCTCGTATGCTCGTCAGAACGGCTAGAAGAGGAGCACCTCGAAGTGAACACCTCGAAGTGAACTTCTTCAACGATAATCCGATCTTATATCGGGAAACGAGAAGAGGAGCATGGCCTTGGGTTCGAATTCCATAACTGTGAACTTCTTCAAATTGATAATCTTTGAAACCTCTCTAGGGATTAAAAGAAAAGGAGCACGGTATCGGCTCGAGAACCAACAAGAAGAACTTCGACTTAGATAATCTCTCAGCCTCGCAGAGAAGCAGAGCTTCAGCTTGAGCAAGTGAAGACTGATAAAAAAATAAAGGATGAGAATGACAAAAGATACATGAAAATGTCGAAAGAAGGAGAACGACGAAGAAATGGAAGACAACAAAAAGATCACTTTTCCCAAAATTTTCCTTCCATTCTAAGTCAGAGCCAAATTAAAATCCTTCAAAGTCCCTTTGATTCCAAATCGACGGTCTTTCGCATAGGTGAAATAATTAAAAGCGCCTCAATCACAGGTAAATTGACTTAATATTGTTTGTGTTGACTTGAGTGATAGTAATACAATAATCCAAAGGTAAAAATAAATTAGCGCTAGAGTGAACCCAGTGAGAGTTGTCGAAATGGATCATACTTTGAATTTTGGACTATAGTTTGCTGACGTGACTTAACGACATATGATCATGGCAAGTGTCTTGTGAAATTTTAGACGTGACAATGATCGAAGCAAAATGATCTGACCCCATACTATAAATAATATTAATATTCATACGAAAAAAATTATATAGATAAATGATAATATTGTTTTGAAATTTATCTTATTATATGTTATGAAAAATTAAAATATATATATATATATATAAAAGATAACTCGCACATTATGATATGCAATTTTATTTGCATTTACACTGAATTGATTAAATGCGATATATTGTTCTTGCTCATACCCTAGCGCATAAGTTTGATTACATGATTAGGGGACCATGTAGCTAAGCTACGTTGATCAAATTGCGTGTTTTGAATGTTTGCTACTTAGATTGATTTACTCGTTTATATGATTAAATCAATTAAGGTGCATTATTTGTGGGTGAGCATTAACAAAATATTATGCCTTGAGATCCAAGTATTTTTGATGTTTTCCTCTTAGTGTTGCAGATATTATTGATTCGGACTCTTTGCTACAGCACTATTCAACGAGGAGGACTTCACGATTTTCTTTCATTTTGGAGCTTACGGCATTGATACAAAAATTCAGGGGGAGCCTTTATTAAAATTACTTGTTGATTAACTGTAACATTCTGGACATTTTGTTCTAAGTAATGCAGTTTTTCGAAAATTGGATTTGGAGCCAGATGTCATTGCTCGGAATTTCAGGGAGTTAATTGCATTTTAATTTTACTGCATGGGGAGTAAATATGTGATTTTAAATCAGATAGGGGTCAATCTGAAAATATAAGAATACTTACCATCAAGAAACTGGATAGAAAATGTAATTTTCGATCATAAGTTTCTCGATCGTAAACAGTAATGGGCTTAGAAATTGCTAAGTGTTTGCAGTCGAAAAACTATATCTCACGCAAAACCCTTATAACAGTGTAGATTGAAATTTCTCGAGCGAAAAACTAAAAAACGAAAGACGAAATCAAAATCTCACTCCAAATCTTTAAATCTAACACAGTTTTTGTCTTTCAAAGGTAGATTCGACATCCTTTAGGTGTTTGCGTCTGATTGATTTCATTTTATATCTACATTCTGTAATTTTTCGCCGGATTTTATGTTAGATTTCCTCTGTCTTTAACTTTGAAGCCTCGAAGGCTATTTTCTAATGAATTAGACTTGTTTCTGTGCTTAAGATGGGTTTAGATTTACGAGTTAAGATAACCTTTGTGTTTGCGGTCACTCTGATGGGTGTAGATCTTCGACTTTCTACGTTTTATAGCTAAAATTTAAGTTTCAACTGAAAAATGGGTTTTTGAATGTTTGAAGCAGTCGAAGAACTTTCTCGATCGCAAGCAGTTTCAGTTGAATTTCAATTTGATTGAGATACTGTTTGCAGCGTAAAAGGTTTTCGATCGCTAAAATTTGACTTAGTCACTAAGATAGATGACGTAGATCGCAAAATCACCTACCATCGAGAAATCTAATTTCGATTTTACGCGAGCAAAAAATTATTAAGTGAAATAGATAAAAAGATACAATTCTTTTACGAGCGAATAACTTACCATCGAAAATAGTATCTTCGATTTCAATTTTATTTCGGTCGCAAACTTTAGCGGTGATAAAATTAATTTTCGACGCTAAAATTCTGGATCGTAAAAGCCCAGCGATAATTTTGTTCGATCGTAAATTTGCTCGGCGATTAAATGAGTTTCTCGCTGACTACTTTCTCGATCGACAAACTTCGCAGCGAAAACCATTTTTTAAAATCGAAAGACTTTCACGCTCGACAAAATCACGACGAATATTTTATTCAAGCGCGAAAAATTTCTCGATCGTAAATTTACGCAGAAATCAATTTTCTCGATCGTAAATTTACACGAAAATTTTTCTCGAGCGTAAAATTTCCCGGCTACAGTACGACATTTTAAGTTCAAACACCTAGAAAATTTTCTCTAAGTCTTTTCCACTGTAGAGAACCTTAACGAATAAAATTTTCGATCGTAAAATAGAACGGACACTTGAGATTAGAAACCAGCATTATGTGATACCCGAACAATTCCTAACCCTTTTGGCCAATATGAATCATGCATTGCATTCTCATCTTATGCGAGTGCTAATATAATGTGTGCTTGTTATACATATTATTTGAATTATATGCTTTTCATGTTATGTGAATTTTTAGGCGTTGCTTATTTTAATACGTTGATCTGGCTAGCATGTTATTAATCAGCATTTATAGATATATAAATCCTAGGAATTTTGGTATGAGAAATAGTATAGAAGTCAATAGAGTCTAATAGTTACACGTGTCTAGTTAATATTTTATATAATAATAATATTAATAATAATAATAATAATAATAAATAAATATTAATAAACAATAACTAATAAATAAATTAATTAATAAATTAGAATTATTTAGCTTAGTTACTTTAGTTGTTTTCCTGTGTGATACGTGTCAAGTAATAATACACGTGTCAATTATTAAGTACTACTAATTATACGTGTCTGCGGGTAAATACCGCTGTTTATATGTGTCGATTGCTAGGTATAATTAATTACACGTGTCTGGGTAATACATTATTCAATATTCATGTGAGTAGATTATCATAATTATTATTAGCAATATACTAAATTATGCAAATTATTTACTCGACGTACAAATTTAACCTAGTATCCTAGTTATCAATATTAAAATACATAACTTAGTATGAATGAAAGTAAGGTACGTGGGTATATCTCATAAGCTCATTAGGAACTCTAGTGTTTATACAATGATATATATGTGTGAACTACTAATATGATAAGTGTTAGTTAACGTGAATGGCAAGGAAGACATTAACCGACTTAATTACTTATATCATCACCCCAATCGGTTCAGCATTGCCTTCTAACATATTTTCTCTACCAAAAACCTCACTCTCATCATATGTGTACATTTAAGCCACGAAGGATCATCTAGGTAAACCTTCTATGTGAGAATCATATGGCATACTAGTGCATATAAACGATACTACATGTATTTATCTATTTGGTATTCGTTGAGAAGACAATCCTTTAGCTGAAATATTTTAATTATTCTGAGAATAAAGAAAATCTAATTGATAACAAGTGTGACCAAATTAAAATATTTCAGCTAAAGGATTGTCTTTTGATAGCTGAAAGTCACGTTTCTTACTATATTAATCCTTGGTACACACACATATATATATACACACAACATATAAGAATTAATAGGCCATGTAAGGTTCGTGCCTTTCAACTGACTCATTTGCTTTTATTATTTAGGAACCACATTCTACAGTGATCGTTTAGCGCGAGTACTTATATGCTCTTAGGCTTACTTTGTAGTTAAAATTACGACTCACAATCTCGGTATAACAAGGAGGTTAGAGACAACAGGTAAGCGACTATCCCATGCAACTACGACACATGAACCTAGCTTTATTTGTATTGTTGTGATATTTACTTGGGAGGTACGAATTATTTAGTATTAATAATTGTACCTCAGGCGCGAGTCGCCATATACGTTGTTTTAATTATTTGTTGAGATATGACCTTATGTGTTTGAGTTGAACTATTTGTTAGCCCAAGTGATTTGTGTGTATGTCATTGGGCGCCAATTACTGTTTCGAATATGAGTGTGATATTCCTTGCATATTGTGCACCGTTTCATTTACATCGAGTCATTTACGTCGCTTTGGACGACTGGCGACGAGCATGTGAGGAATTTCATATAGTCGCTTTGGGCGAGACTGATCGGTGAGGTGCATTATGTTCTTTAGTGAGACGATGCTACGATACGCGAGGGAATATCGTGGTGGAGAAGACCGCCTTCGATGGGATGGTCCACTCGAGCCCTTCCCCTTTTGGCGGTACCGCGCCCTTATTGGCCCGACGTGACGACGTCTTTTCTGGACGGGTGAAAAAGACCGTGCAGCTATTTCTGGGCGGGTGAAAAAGACCGTGCAGAATTGATATTTATGTGCCTCATTGATATTGATTGAGTTCTTCGGTATCGTAGTATTCGGTCTCAGGGCCCATATTGAGTGAATCATCTTGAGGGTATGACTGCATAGTTACGAGAGCATGAGTGGCATATAGCATACCATGTTGCACTTGATTCATTCGAGGAATTCATATCGCAGGCCGATATAGTTCCGAGCATATTTTACACGATATATTATTATGGCATTCGCTTACTGAGCAATTAGCTCACGTCGTTCATGTGTTGTAGGTGAGCCAGATGATGTTGTATGATACTCGCTTTCGAGGCTAGCCGTTGAAGCTCCCGCAGACTTTTGAGATGGCGTGTACATGGATGACGACCTGTGGGCGAGCGAGTTCTTTTGTTTTGGGTTTGTATAGTTTTATATTTATTGTTGGGGTGTGTTTGGTCATACGTTTGGATACCGTTATGTATGTGTATATATATATGTTATAATGGTCCAGTCGAGCTGCGTAGTTTGTTAGTTGAATGTTGTGGGTGAACTATTTCTTTTGAAGGTAATGTTATTTTACTACGAGTTTGCGGCTCTATTGGTTTGGTGAGTAAGTTTGAGTGGTCGAGTATAGGGGTTATCGACGATTTTTCAAACAGAACTCTTGCATTTTATTTATCGAAGTCGTATTTTAATAGCCCTTAGAGTCATATGGTAGTGTAGTGGCGTGGGGCGCCACAGAGGTGGTATCAGAGCACAGGTGCAGGTCCTGTAGTCTATCCATGTACATGATCTCAGAATAACTGTGGAAGCGCGGCGTTGCCTCGTAAGTTCTATTACAATGTGTTATATATTTTGTGTGCATGAATCATGTTGGCCATGTTTTGTTTGTCAATATCGGGTAACAACGACTAGTATGGTGCACACAAGAGGAGATAGTTTAGGGGAGCCGTCAACCCCCAGCGATGAACGGGATACTGCTATTATCAGACTTACGGAACTCGTTCAGCGCCAATCTGATCAAATCCAACAGCTATATCAACAAAGAGATTCGAGCGAGCGACGAGGCAATCCATCGAGTCAGACAGAGCGTGTAGAGCTAAGCTGTTGGAGAAAGGTTTAGGAAGCTAAATCCACCTACCTTCGAGGAGGCAGTTGACCCGACAGCTGCAGATGATTGGATTCGTACCCTTGAGAACATGTTCCACTATAGTCGAGTATCAGAAGAGGACAAAGTGACTTGTGCATCTTTTATGCTACGAGGAAGTGCGGGACAATGGTGGGACATGACCAAAAGCCTCGAGGATCCATACACAATGGCGTGGGACAGATTCAAGGAATTATTCAGGGGGAAATACTTTGCCGTCCCAGCTCGCGTACAAAAGATGAACGAATTTATACAGCTGAGGCAAGGATCAATGCCGGTCGAGGAGTATATACGGAGGTTCGAACAACTTTCAAGGTTTGCGACACATATGGTGAGCACCGATGCCTTGAAGGTTGAACGATTTCTTGAAGGACTTAGGCCAGAACTGTATCGAGATGTTAGCATGGCAAAGGTCGATGGCACTAGCTATGCTCAGATAGCCGAGAGGGCTTTGATGGCCGAGCAAGCTGAGATGCGAATTCTCCGTACACAAGAGGCTCGGCATAAATTCCAACAAGTTCGAACCCAAGAAGGAGGTAGATATGATAAGAAAAGGGGTCCTCAATTCTTTAATCAATGACCTACATTCCGAGCAGGGCAAGGACCACGACAGGAGGATCAGAACAAGAGGATGAAGTTTAATCAAGGCTCGGTACCCAATACCATTCTTAGATGCTCGACTTGCGGTAATCGTCACACAGGAGTGTGCCGTTTCGAGAATAGAACCTGTTTTATAAGCGGTAAGGCCGGGCATATCGCCACAGCATGTCCTGAGCAACCAAATGACAACCAAAGGAAAGCACCAACAAGAGTTTTTGCCATGACGGGTTCGGCCACGGACACAGACCCATCGGTGATCACGGGTAAACTCCTAATCTATGACACTCTTGCACATGTGTTGTTTGACTCCGGTGCCACGCATTCATTTGCATCAGTAGATTACGTGAATAAGCTCAATAAGGGACTTGAACTTTCGGAAGTTTCTTATTGATGTGGGGCTCTCCCAATCAAAGAATTTTAGTGTATGTGGGGAAATTTTATATAGCGGTAGTTTTGGTATCTCAAAGTTATGGGACGTGCGTTGGGTGCTTAAGGGACGTAAACGAAAAAGGCACAAGATATACGTGGTTCAGACTTGGTAAGGTCCTACGTCCACGGCGCTCCAAAAAGTACTTTTTTCACTATTATGGATGGATTACACACTCGGATCGCTCATTCCTATCCAAAATATACTAAGTACTGAATAGAGAGTGATTTTCGTGCTAAGAGAGAATTATGAGTTGTTCTTCGTATTTTGATGATGATGCCTTTGAAAATATCCAAGTGCTGCTTTTATAGGAGCTTCGCGGGGCTAGGAAGGGCTAGGTACCGGATTTCTGGAGAAATGACTGCCTGGTACGAGATACAGTGAAAAATGGCCCTGACAGGACAACTTTCATACAGTAGTCCCATCTGACGCAGGAGCTACAGTGGCGCAGCCCATTCCTTGAGCGACCCGTGTTTTCCCGCCTCCTTCTTTCCTTGTGCCTACTTTTCAGTCATTAATGCATCCAGGAGACCTCTTTTTACCTAGGGGTCACTAGCCGTCCTCTGAGGTCTTCGCAGCTCCTGATAGATATTAAAATATCCTGTTTTATTGGGCCTTTCATGTTGGGCTTACTTTTTTTTTCTATTTTTTCAGCCCACCTTGTTTCTGGACCGTATCAACCACTCCCTTACTCTAATTTATTTTCGGTACAAAGTAAATTACAGTAAAAATAAGTAAGGAAGTGGGCTTTTGGTATGTCCCGTGAACTCCCTTATTTTGTTTCCATACCTGGGGAACCGCGCCTCTTTTTGAAAGAGAAACAGTTATTTACGTCGTACTTAATTTCTTGGGAACCGTTGGCTTTCAGTAGCGGTGACTTAGTAATTGTCTCTTCATCATCCCCTGCGCATTCAAAAAGGGCAATTTATTTGACAAGGTATTTTTCATTCCTTTACTTACTTTCTTTTTCATCTCGTCGTTTTCTTCATTCCGCCATGACTTAGTTATTTTCATCTCGTGCTGTAATGTCCTATATAAGATCATCTCGAAGGTGTTGGCGAACCGATTAAAGCCAGTGCTGGGAGGGCTGGTCCACCCATCGCAGACGGCATTTATACCTGGAAGGCGCATTACGGATAACATACTTCTGGCGCAGGAGCTTTGCCTTGGTTATGCGAGCAAAGGCCGACCGCTGCGAGCTATGCTTAAGGTTGATCTGGCAAAGGCCTACGACAAGGTGGAATGGAGTTTTTTATTGGCAACGCTTCAGGCGATGGGATTCCATCCCAATATATTGAGTGGATTCGGAGCTGCTTGACGACACCCACTTTCTCTCTTAATCTGAATGGACGTCCGGCAGGGTTCTTTGCTGGCAAGCGAGGGCTTGGCCAGGGGGATCCTATCTCACCTTACCTATTCACCCTTGTCATGGAGGTGCTTCATGGCATTGTCGAGAGGCATATACATGCGGAATCGCGATTTCGCTATCACTGGCGTTGCGAGGCTACATTGCTTCCTATGTTGGTCTTTGCGGATGATCTACTCTTATTCTGTCATGCTGATCCTATTTCTGTAGGGGTGTGTTGAAGGGAGCGCTGATGAGGTTCTCTCAGCTGTCTGGGTTACATCCTAACCCTGACAAGAGTGAGCTGTATATCTCGCACAGGGCGGAGGGCCTCAAGGTACAGCTACAGTCTCTGATGGGATTTCGTGAAGGTCGATTACCTGTACGCTATTTAGGGGTCCCACTGATTGCCTCACGCCTGACGATCAGTGATTGTGCGCCTTTACTACAGCGAGTGGATTCTCGCCTGGGATCGTGGCTGAATCAGTCATTGTCTTATGCGGGCAGGGTACAGCTGATCAAATCGGTACTTCAGGCATTACACGTCTACTGGTCAGGTGTTTTCTTGCTGCCCAAGGGTATCATCCGAGCCCTTGAAGCGAGATTTCGGAGATTCTTATGGGGTGGTGCTTCGGCCAAGGTCGCATGGGATGACGTGTATCTGCCGGTTGTTGAGGGCGGTTTGGGTCTTCGCTCGATCGCCAAGGATAATTGCGTTCTTCTGGTCCAGCAACTTTGGAGGGTGATCACCCGGTCTGCTGACTCGATCTGGGTGGAATGGTTGTACCACACAAGACTGCATGACCGATCATTGTGGACCATCACCATTTCGGCTAAACACTGCATGGAGCTGGCGGAAGCTGATGAAGTTACGGCAGGTGATATTACCTTTCCTTGCCTTTTCTTTTGGGGATGGTGCATCATTACTTCTTTGGGAGGACCCATGGCTGCGGTCTGCACCTCTTTTGCAGCGCTACCCTAGAGGCCCGCTTGCGATGGGGCTGCCGGCACGGACCCGCCTTAGCGCGGTCATTGATGCGCAAGGCTGGAATTGGCCGGGATGCTCGGCGGTGGAGTATATTGAGTTTAGCCCACACCTCCCGCCGATTCACCCTAGTAGGGCCGACTCCATTTCTTGGAGGGCAGCACCAGATGGCCGTCCCACGGCACGATTGATTAGAGAGACGTTGCGCATACGTGGTCCTTTTGTCCCTTGGGCAACCTTGTTTGGGGGACCTTTGAAGATTCCTCGTCATGAGGTCATCTTGTGGTTGGCCATTCGTGATCGCTTATCGGCTAGAGATAAGCCTTGGGTGGCGCAACGCGCTGGTAGCGCTGCCTGTGTTCTCTGTGATGCGTTGCATCTGGAGACGGTTAAGCATTTATTTTTTGACTGTGGGTTTTCACGCGACTGTGCTCGGGCTTTGAGGCGGAAGATCAGGTGGGCATGGCCATATCGAGATTGGCGACAGGGTATACAGTGCGGCATCACGCTGGCGTGGCCATCATCTCCTACGGGTTGCTTACCGCCACGTCCTCGCTTCTTTGGTGTATCATATCTGGCAAGCACGCAACAAGCGCTGGAAGGAGGGGATTATCACGCCCCCGGATAGGCTGGTTGCTGTTGTTATTGACATGGTATGTGTTGCAAACCCGATACTTAGACAATTTTTTTCGAAATTGCCTTCGTAATCGCACCTTCACAACCGGCTCGCGTCTAAGTCGATCCGCCCCGCGCGTTCCACCTTAGCCGCGATAAGCCTCTCCTACACGTCGTCCTGCTTTGTAAAGCGGAAGAGAAACAAGACAACGTAATTTAAGGGGACCGCCGAGGTTCGCTCCTCGACTTAGCCCCGTTTCATTCCTCAACGAACAAAACGTACACAATAAGAAACTCAAACCCGTGTGGAACCGAACACACCTCGGCCTCACCTCGCTAACCCAAACGAAGCTACTACACGGTTATAGTGTCCCTTCGGGATCTTAATCACTCGCCTAACTCGCTAGTGAACGCCTCAATGCGACCCCGTCGAATCCTTGCGCCAAAGACTCGATTTGCGTGACTTGGTGTGTACTCGAAAGTGGCTCTCGAATTTCTGAATGCCTTGAGCAGCTCGAATAAGGCTCTATTTATAAGCCTTAGCCTCCTTTGAATTGGTAAGAGAGATCTCCTAAAAGATCTCAAATCATCCTTCAAAGATCTCCCCCTAAATAAGGTAAGTATCTTTACCAAATCTTGGGGCCAATTCAAACTCCTTGGAAGCTTCTAGGACTCCGCGTGCCGCGCCTGCATTGTCCGCGTCCCTGCTCGTCGCGCTGCGCGCACTCGCTGCGCGCAGCCTTCGCACACCCACCTGGTCCAACCCGCGTGGACCTGGCCCAGCCTTGCCGTCCCGGCTCAGCCGTCGACACATCAGCGCCGCTGCCGACCCCCTCCGTCGCCGCCGCCTACCGCTGCCGTGCGCCATTGCGCAGCGCCACCGAGCACCGCCGTGCTCCGCCGAGCACCTGCCGTCGCCGCCGTGCTCCGGACTGCCGTCCGCCGCTGTCGCCGCCGGACCTCAGCGTCCGCGCCAGCTCGCATGCGCGCGCGCGATGGTGCCGCACCGCGTACCGCACTCGTGTGCGCGCGCTGCCCCAGCCTCGCGCGCCAACCTTCGCCAAGCCCTGCCGAGAAGTCTCGCCCATCGCCTAAGTTCCATGCGCGCCAACTCTCGCACACGCTGCCGAGAAGTCCCCACACGCCCCTAGCCCAATGTGCCCACGATGCGCGCGCGCTGCCCCAGCAGCCCGCGCCTGTGTGCGCGCGCGCCGCGCACACAGCCCCGCGCCCAGTGTAGGCGCGCGGCCCGGCCACGCCACCTGCCTGGCCGGCCACCATGGCTGACCTCGCCGGCTCCGGCCGAGTCCCTCGTTACCTCGCCGGATTCCGTCCATGCGTTTTGGGTTAAATCGTCCAAGTGTTGTTCCCCGCCAACTTGTGCACCTTGGATCCGCACACATTGCTACTTATATAGATCGGCCATGACAAGCTGATGACGTGGCAACTAAGGGTGTGACATTCTCCCTCCCGGAGAAAGTCGACGTCCTCGTTGACACCGGCGTCCCGTAGCCAGCCCCTTGCTTCGTATGCCAATACTCAGCCACCTCATCCTCGAACTGAGCAATGTCCGTGAACTTCTCCCATGAAGTCTCGGACGCATCCTCGCTCTCCCATTGAACCAGGAACTCGTTCATGCCCAACGAACGACGATGGTCAAGAATCCTCCTAACCTTCCTGTCGAACACCTTCGACTGGGTGCCCGATGGGATCCGCCTCACCTGTTCCATAGAAGTGTCACCTGGATGATACTTCTTAAGAAAACTCACATGAAAGACGGGATGTATCTTCATGTGCTCCGGCAACTTAAGTCGATAGGCCACACGCCCGACTCGAGACTCCACCTCGAACGGCCCGTCGTACTTCGGCATCAGCCCACGCGCAAGATGCTCCTTCTTGTTGGCTGGCGCCGGCCTCCACATGTGCGGCCGAAGTTTCAGAAGCACCCGGTTGCCTACTTGGAACTCGACCTCTCGCCGGTCTCGATCCGCGTACTCCTTCATGCGCTTCTGTGCTTTGGCCATGCTATCCCTAGCCTGGGTCCACAACTCCTGTCTGGACCACGCGAACTTATATGCCGCAGGACACTCCCCGATCATGCGCGTAGTAGCCACCGCTGGTTGGTTCGGTTGAAAGCCGTAGACCGTTTCAAATGGGCTGACTTTCGTAGCTGAGGCCCGGTGCAGATTGTAGCTGAACTGCGCCGCGTTGAGTAGATCAACCCAATTCGTCTGACTCGCCGTCACAAAGTGCCTCAGGTATTCTTCAAGTGTTTGGTTCGCCTGCTCCGTTTGGCCATCCGTTTGCGGGTGAAAAGACGTCGAGAACTTCAACTTCGTCCCAAGAAGCTTGAATAGGAACGTCCAGAACTGCCCCGTAAACCTCGCGTCCCGATCACTCACGATCGACGTTGGTACACCATAGTACTTCACAACGTGCTTGAAGAATATCTCCGCCGACTCCTTCGCCGGGCACTCGTACGGTGCCGGTGCGAACACTGCCATCTTCGAAAACCTGTCAACCACAACAAGAATCGAAGTGCACCCCTGTGCCTTAGGTAAAGCAGTGATAAAATCCATCGAGATCGCCTCCCACGGTCTCGTCGGTATGGGCAGCGGCTCCAATAAGCTGGCCTGCTTACGCCGTTCGGCCTTGTCTTGCTGGTATGTCAAGCAAGTTCGGACATAGGCCTCCACGTCGTCCTTCATCCTCGGCCAGATGAACTTGGAAGAAAGCAGCGCATACATCCGATCCATCCCCGGATGTCCCGCCCATAGTGTGTCGTGGTGCTCGCGTAGCAACTCCTGCCGCAACGTGCCTTCTGGAACGAGCACTCGCCCAGCCTCTGGCCACCAAGATCCCATCTTTGAGCCAGTATTGTCGCACCACTCCCTCGTTGACCTCCTCAACGAGTTTCTTGTAAGCCTTGCTCGCCTCAGCCGCCTCGCGCACCTTCCCCACGAATTCCGAGGTTGCCGCACTCAACGAACTGACAAAGGCCTCCACGCCTTTGCGGCTTAATGCGTCGGCCACATCGTTGTGCCGACCCGGCTTGTGAATCCAATCGAAGTCGAATTCGCCCAAGAATTCCTGCCACCTCGCCTGCTTTGGAGTCAACTTCTTCTGCGTCTTGAAGTATGTGTTGGCGACATTGTCCGTGACCACCACGAACTTCGTTCCAAGCAAGTAGTGCCGCCATGTCTCCAAACAGTGGATCACTGCCGTCATCTCCTTCTCGTGAGTCGAATATCGGTCCTCCGTCTCGTTGAACTTTCGACTCTCGTATGGCACCGAGTGTCCTTCCTGTACGAGTACGCCTCCTAGAGCAGCCCCAGATGCATCCGTATGCACCTCAAATGGTTTGGTGAAGTCCGCCAGCCTCAACACCGGCTCGGTCGCTAACGCGCCCTTCAACTCCTCGAAAGCCGCCTCGGCCTTCTCCGACCAATGCCATCGTGCTCCCTTCTTCAGCATGTCAGTCAAGGGACTCGCAATGTGCGAATAACCCTTGATGAACCGTCGATAGTAGTTCGCCATTCCGAGAAAAGATCGCAACCCCGTCACGTTCTTCGGCCTCTCCCATTCGACCACGGATCGAACCTTCTTATCATCCATCCTAATCTGCCCCTTCGAGATTATGTGGCCCAAGAAGGTGATTTCCCTCAAGCCAAAGTCGCACTTCTCGCGCTTGAGGTAGAGGCGATGTCTCCGCAATGCCTCGAAGACCGCTCGCAAATGCCCCACATGCTCAGCCATGCTTTGCGAGTAGATCACGATGTCGTCTAGGTACACGACGACAAACCTGTCCAAGAACTCATAAAGGACATCATTCATTAGGTTACAAAACATGGCTGGTGCATTGGTTAGCCCGAAGGGCATCACCAAGAACTCAAACGACCCGTATCTCGTCACACACGTCGTCTTGGCCTCGTAGCCCGTGGCGATCCGCACCTGCCAATACCCTGACCTCAAATCCACCTTGGAAAAGCACTCCGCCTTGGCCAACTTGTCGAATAAGTCTAGCGCGTTCGCAATGGGGTACTTGTTCTTCACGGTAACCTTGTTCAATGCGCAATAGTCGACGCAGAAACGCATCGAACCGTCCTTCTTCTTCTGGAATAGAATCGGCGAACCCGTAGGGAGCCTTGGACGGTTGGATCAGCCCCGCCTCCAGGAGCTGGTCCAATTGCTTCCTTAACTCGGCCAGCTCTGCCGGGTTCATCCGATATGGTGCCTGTGCTGGTGCCTTCGCCCTTGGCTCTAACTCGATGCGATGGTCTATGGCCCGTCTAGGCGGCAATTCCCTGGGAAGTTCGGCCGGCATCAAGTCCTCGAACTCGATAAGCACCTCCTCCAGCTCGCTCGGCACCTCTGTCTTGCCTTCGCCATGGTCCAGTAGTAGCGCTGCTACGTACGTCGGCTCGCCCCGCCTAAGTCAATCGTGGAGTTGCAATGCTGAGATGGTCCGGACCCGCTCCGTGCCCACCTTGGCCCTCAGCGGCTCGCACTCAACTCCTCTGCTTCCTCCACTCTCGATCACGATCCTATTGCTCGAAGGATCCACCGATACCTTCGCAGCTATCATAAAGTCCAGCCCCAAGATTAGGTCGAAATCGTCCAACTCGGTCACCGTGAGTTCCACCCGTCCCGCCCAAGTGCCCACGCCAAGCGCCGCCTGCGCCAAGCCGGCCACCTTCGCTGGTTGGGAATTGATGGCTTTCATCGTACCTCCATGGTAGTGCACGTCCAGTTTAAGATCCTCGATCAAGCGATTCGACACGAACGTGTGACTCGCTCCCGTATCAATGAGCCCGTAGACGTCGCTCCCATTGACCATGCAGTTGACGAACATAAGGCTCTTCGTCGGAGGGCTGCACCGCACCGCGCTCATCATCCGAATCTGGCCCATCCTTGATGCCCGGCCGCGCCGCAAACGTAGCATCCATCGTTTGCGGGACGCGGTTGCACCTTCTTGGCCGGCGCTGCCTTCTTAGCCTTCTTGCCATCTTTCTTCTTGGTCTCCTTTTTCGTCGCTTTCTTGGAAGAAGCCGCCACAGCCCCACTTGCCGCAGCCTGCGTTTCGATCGGCTTGAACTCCACAAGCCGCTCGGCCGCCGTAAGGTCTTGCACACCTTGGCGCGCCAACTCGGCCTGGGCCCAACCCTTGAGCCTCGACATAAAATTGAATAACCTGTCCGCCTCCGACATATCCGTAATGTCGAGCATCAGAGAAGAGAACTGTCTCACATAATCGCTTACGCTCCCGGTCTGTCTCAAACGCCACACCGCCTCACGCGTCACCAATGCGGTGTTGCCGGGTAGAAACTGGGCCTTCAACTCTCGCTTGAACTCCTCCCAACTGGCCAGCCGTGGCTGGTTGAGTTGTTCATCCGCCGAAAGTCGAGTCCGCCACCACAGCTTTGTGTCCCCGTCGAGGTAGTTCAAAGCCGCGTCCACCTTCTCATTGTCGGCTATTCTTGCCCCCTAAAAGTAGACTTCTATGTCGTACAAAAAATTGAGCAACTCCTTAGCGTCCCTGACCCGTGCTCTTCCATCGATTGCGAGTAGATCACTATGTCGTCTAAGTACACGACGACGAACCTGTCTAAGAACTCGTAAAGAACAGAATTCATTAGGTTACAAAACGTAGCCGGCGCGTTAGTGAGGCCGAACGGCATCACCAAGAACTCGAACGACACGTAACGCGTCACGCAAGTCGTCTTTGCCTCATCGCCCTCCGCGATGCGCACCTGCCAGTATCCCGACCTCAAGTCCACCTTCGAGAAACACTCCGCCTTCGCCAACTTGTCGAACAAATGAAGGGCGTTAGGAATGGGATACTTGTTTTTCACCGTAACCTTATTAAGCGCGCGGTAGTCGACACAGAACTGCATGCTCCCGTCCTTCTTCTTCTGAAAAAGGATGGGTGAACCGTACGGAGCCTTGGATGGTTGGACCAATCCCGCGTCCAATAGCTCGTCAAGCTGTCTCCGTAACTCGGCCAACTCCGCTGGGTTCATCCGATAAGGTGCTTGCGCCGGAGCCTTGGCGCCCGGCTCCAGCTCAATCTGATGGTCGATCGCGCGCCTTGGTGGCAGCTCCTTGGGAAGTTCGGCCGGCATCAAGTCCTCGAACTCGGACAGCACCTCGGCCAGCTCCTTCAGCACATCGTCCGCGCTCTTCCCGTCATCAAGCAGTAAAGCCGCCAAGAAAGTAGGCTTGCCTCGTCGCAGCCCATCATCGAGTTGTAGGGCCGAAATCGCCTCGGCCTGTCGCGGCTCCGCCTCCTCGCGTCGGCCCGCGCACTCAACCCGTCCACAACCGTCTCCAATCTCGATCCCGTGGCTCGAAGGGTCGATCATCACCTTCGCTGCACGTAAAACGTCTAGCCCCAAAATAAGATCGTAATCGTCTAATTCCGTCACCGTTAGATCGATTCGCCCCGTCCAACCGCCCACGCTAAGCGTCGACCTCGCAAGGCCGCTTACTTCCGTAGACCTCGAGTTGATGGGCTTGATGGTGGCCTTGTAGTAGCGAACATCTAGCTTCAACTCCTTGATCAACCATCGCGCCACAAAGGTATGCGAAGCGCCCGTGTCGACGAGTCCGAACACCTCGACCTCGTTCACCTTGCACTTCACAAAAAGTAAGTCCGCCGTGGTAGGTACGCTACGGATTGCTACGATCCGAAGAGGACGCGTGCAATCTCAGCGTCGGGCTGTCTCCCCTCGGCCGTGACCGTGACCACATGGGCCCGCGCTCCCTTCGGACATTGCCGCGCCCGGTGGCCCGGGAGTCGGCAAGTGTAACACCCGCCCTTTGCGTTAGCCGCGCCCTCCGTCGCCGGCTCCTTGCCCTTGGACTTGTTTCCACCACCCTTCTTCTTTTGAGCTTTCTTCTTCTGATTGGTCGCCTTAGAAGTGGTTGCCACGGTCTCCTTCTCCGCGGCCCGTTGCTCGGTCGGCCTTATCTCGATTAGCCGCTCCGCAACGGCATAAGCTGTCGCAAGGTCCTGGACACCTTGCCGAGTAAGCTCCAGCTGGGCCCAAGGCTTGAGCACGCCTTTGAAGTGGAATAGACGGTCCGTCTCTGACATGTCGTGGATGCCGAGCATGATCGAGGCGTACTCGCGCACATAGTCCCGAACCGAACCCGTGTGCTTGAGCCTAACCAACATCTCCCTCGCCGCCCACGTCGAGTTCCCCGGCAGAAACTGTGCCTCAAGCTCACGCTTAAAGTCGGCCCAGACCGCAAGTCTCGGCCTCCCCTGCTCCGCGTCCTGCGTAAGCCGCGTGCGCCACCACAGCTTGGCGTCGTCCTCGAGATAGTTCAACGACACCTCCACCTTGTCCGCCTCCTGTATTCCCGCTCCATGGAAATACGCTTCCACGTCGTAGAGGAAGTTTTGCAACTCCCTCGCGTCTCGAACTCCCGAGAAGGCACGCGGCTCGCGCGTGGGCTTCCGGCCCGTCGGCGCGGCCGGTGCCGTGAGGCCACCCGCCACCAAGATTCGAAGCGCCCCATGCTCTGCTTCGATTCTTGCCATCCTCGCCACGTCCGCTGCCCTCTCGCCCTTGAGTTCCGCAACTTCGGTCAACACATCCGTAAGGTTGGGAAGACCGTCGAGGATCGCTTGTTGCGCCGTGATCCTCGCTTCCAGGTCGGTCAATCGAGCCGCCGTCGATCTGACCCCGTCTGCCATGCTCTGATACCAACTCTTGTTACGCCGGAAAAGACTTAAAAAATTTTCGCCAAATCCCTAACCTCAAACGCGCGCAACACGGCTCTTCCTTGGCTTACTCCGCACGCGCACTTCGTAACCAAGGCAAGTCACGCCCTCGCTGACACTCGCCTTACCCAAACGGAAACGTAAAGACAAGTGATATGGCCGAAGGGCCGGCCAACCCAAGTTTGGCCTTTCTTTATTACGCACAAAGAAATTACAATAGGACTGAACGATTCGGACACGCCCCGAACTCGTTCGACTCGATCGCACACAAGTCTACCCAAATCCTATCGTCCCTTCGACCGGGATCTTACTACGCTAAGAACCCTCGCCGGAACTACCCCAAACGCAATCCCGACAACCCTTAGAACACTTTGACAAACTCGCACAATTCGCCTAAGTGTATCGCTCTTGAACTCTTGATGGTTGATCACTCCATGCTTGGCTTGGGCGAATGAGGCGCTATTTATAGGCCCTAAGCTTCCTTTTGTGACTTGGTAAAGATCTCCCAAAAAGATCTCCATATCTTGTTTTCATATCTTCCAAATATGGTAAATATTTAAACAAGATCCTCCTCAAAGATCTCAAATCTTTTGAACCAAGTCAACCTTCCTTTGAAAGCTCCCATGGACTTGGCAAGCCGCAGCCCCACCCGCGCCCATGGTCAATGCCGCGCGCCCATCGCATCGCCCAGCCCCGCGCGCCAAGTGCCGCGCGCGCCCAGTGCCGCGCGCATGCATCCGGCCTGGCCCTCGTGGCCAAGCCGCGCCGTGGGGAGGCCGTGTCGCCCAGCTGGTCCGCCCGGTTGGTCGTGGCCTGGTCTCGGCCCCGGCTGGCAGCACGCGAGCGCGCCGCCGCCTCGGCCCGGTCGCGGTCCGGCCACGGCCTAGATGGCCGGACCCGACCCGACCCTTCACCGACCCGAATCGATCCGACCCCGCTCCGTCTTGACCCGGTCCGACCCATTTTGAGCTGACCCGTCCGGACCCATGGTCCGACCCGTGGGTCGACCCGCATTCTCCAAGGGTTGGCCGCGCCGTCGCCGGCGTGGCCCGTGCCGTCCCATCGATTAGCGCTCCGAACCTCCGCGTCCCGAACGTCCTCCAATCTCCGGAAATCGTCTAAGTGTCGTAAAGACTCCGTGCCTTAGCCGCGCACGCCTTCGTTTGGTAAGCCTGTCGAAGACCCAGGCTAGTGGAACTTACGTTCGTGACAGATATCATGGAGGCAAAAGTCGGAATTCACATACAATTATGATCCACTTGCATATGTGCAGATATTGTTCATGCAAATTCAGTTAGCACGCATAAGCACAAAGATATATCATAGGTGCATGAAATACTTTTCATGCAAATTCAGTCAGCACAAAATATCATCAAGATATATCACAAGCTTTTACAAGGAATATCGCACGCACATCATTACGAATATCTAAGACAATTCATAGACCCTTATGTCATTAATTACTCAAAGTTCTCCCCCTTCAGCATAAAAAAGGATATTAAGGCTTTAAGGCTGAAAACTTAGCGCAAGATAACTAAAAAGAATGAGAATGAAGGGAGGAATAACTTATCAGAAAACGTTCTCAAGGCTGGAATCACTATTAGATCAGGCAGATATCGCAAATTTGTTCAGCTCCCTTGTGATCGATCTTACAGAACTCTCAAAAGCTGGAGTATAACTTAGATAATTTTTCAAGAAGAGAAACTGTGAAGTTCGAATTCTGAGGTAAGGGGGAAAGAAGTATCGTGTGTCTCAATTACAAATGGGCAAATATCCAAGAGATATGGTTTTCCGAAATGAGATAGGATAAACTCGGCTTAAATAGAATTAAGAAGATTTGATTTCCAAACCGAATCATGAGTTTCAAAACAAGGTGAACCGTCAGCCAAAGATTTCAGAATGGTCTAATGTGATCTCATTTAAATAAGGAAAATATTATCAAAGGCTGAAAAAAGAAATCGAGAGGATCCTATTTTCCTAAAATAGTCTAAGGGCTGAAAGAAGATATCAGAATAGGATAACTACAAATTTCTTCCTAAAATAACATTATCACACTCTTAGAAAAAATCTAGAAGATCCAAAATTCATAAAATAATCTGGAGGCTGAAAGGAGATGTCAGAATAGGATAACTAGTTGTGCGAATAGGATAACTACGAATTTCTTCCTAAAATATCACACTCTTAAAATAAATGGCAGAATTTTGGCAACTCTAAGATCCTAGACTTCAATCCTTAGTTAATCGATTAGAATTGTATAGAAATCAAAGTTCGATTGAGAAACTTGTTTCAAACCACGAGAGAGAATTCGCTTAGTGAGATGAAGATTTCTGACTTTCTCTCTCTAGAAATTGGATTGGCAGCCCTTCGGATCAAATTCTAAAATCTTCTCTATTAAGCATAATGTTTGTACATCTATTTATACCAAATATACTTGGTATAAATAACAAGTAAGTCCTAATCTAAGGACAAATACAAGAAAAGCTCCTAATCTACGAAGACAGCTAATAAATCAAAGCACAATTAGAAATGATATTCTACATTCTCCCCCTTTGTGCTTGATTTCTCTTCCGTGCTGTCTGTCCTCGTCAGGCATAGTACGATCTGCGCAAGCCCAGCGCGTGCTCGAAATTCCTGAGCGTATTCCTCAGCTCCAGGCGCTCCTCGATATTATCCAGTAATTCCATCAGGAGCGGCTGTTCTCTCACGAACCGATGGATCCTCAGCATCGTCTCTCTGTTGATTGCTTCCAACCTCCGCTATATTCTTCCTGATGACCTTGAGCGTCCCATCACAAAACTTGTGGATTTCAGTCTTCAGCATCATCCTAGTCTTCTTCGCGATCGGAATGCGGTAGGTGATGCCTATGACTGAACTGATAGAGTCGTGTCCGGCGAAGTACTTGACTTGGCGCATCATGAACCGGTAGAATCCCTCGAGTCCTTCTTTCTTGATGAAGCCTTGAGGACCTTTGTACTTCTCCACATGTAGCTGGTATAGGTTGTACACCTCTTCAGCGGGAGATACGGCAGGTCGCTCTCGCTTAGTTCCTCTCGAGTTCTATCTACTCGCTCAATAGCGTAGTGAGGTGTTAGAAGTCCTCCTTTAGAACAGAAGACGCTGAGTAGCTGATAGATCGGGGAGAGACTCTTATAATGGCCCTTGGCTTGTCCTTTAGTCGTCCCCAATCTTACGTCCGGTCCAAGGTGGGTCAGCATCCAGAAGTACGTCATTTTCTTTTGCTGATCCCAGTGAGAGATCCCTCTTAGCTCGAACTCATTTGGCTTCTTTACTTTGTTTCGTGACCTCCAAATATTTTCACGAACTTCTTCAAGGAAGGGAATCTCAATCCGAATATTCTCCCACGGCGTGTCGATCCGAACGGTCCCTGGCGTTAGTCTTGTGGGGGAAACCGCTCGTTGCGCAATCAACTCAGGAAGCCCTGTGGGATCTTGTTCGTAGTCTTCACCTTCCTGAAGCTCTTCGTCTTCTATTAGGACAAGGTCCACCACGCTTGTTGTAGGAACTGCCGAACGTCCTTGAGCCGTTGTCTCTGATGCTCGTCGGGCATAGAATGGGTCATCCACTGTCCTTCGAATATGTACTTGTCGAGGTAATCATGTTGGTTGACATCATGTCCTGACGGTCTCGGTTGGTCTGGAGCAATTGAGGGAGTAGCTTGTGTTTGAGCCAGGGCCACGAGCATGGATGCACTTGCTTCTTCTTCCGAAAGCAAGGGGCTTGTCAGAGTCGTTGGTGTGGGCGTCCTTACGATGAAGGATGGTGGGTCGATGTGGGTTAGAGTGGTGGTGCGGTGCGTGGTGTGGGTTGTTTGGGTAGTTTGGGTGGTGGTTTGGGTTTGGCCTGCTCCAGCGCCTGTCTGCGTTGCGCCTGAGCCTTGTTCTTGGCCTTCACCTTGGCCACTCGTTGATGTCCTAGGCCTTTTCTCCCCCTCATGACGATCCTGATCGTCTTAATCGTCATGTCGACGTCGTGTGCGGGAGCTTTGGCCTCGGCAGGATTGAGTAGGTGGCTCAGGGTGGTCCACGAGAAGCCTGTAGAGAGACTCTTCCTGAGGCGTTCGGGTGGGAAGGCCTATAAGGCGGGCGAGTAGGGTGTCGTGATGCTGAGTGATGGGAATGGTATATGGACTGATGAGGATTGAGGAGTCTGCGAGTGGGTCGGTAGTTGAGGGTTGTGGGGTTGGGTTTGTTGGTGTTGAAGGGCCCTCGGAGACAGGTGCTTTCCCAATGTCACGCCGGGACGTCTCGATGGCAGCCAACACTCTCTCCATCATTTTGTCTTCTAAGGATCTGATGGCTGCAGAGAACGCGGTCTGGAACTGAGCTTCAGTCACGAACTGAACGGACGCCTCCGTCGATGATGGACCAGGTCGACAGATGTCACCTGTTGTCAACCCTTGAGCAGACACCGGCTCCTCAGGTTGGCTCGTAGTTACTTGAGGTTCTGACTGTTCGAGACTTCCACCCAATCCTTGAGTCGAATCTTGGAGATTCTCCTCTATGGGTGTTGTGGCAGGCTCTGATTGAACCTGCAAACCAGACATGAATTTTATGCTGCGGCTCAAGATTGAGCGGTCGATGGTCCTCAACACTAGGAGGGTTGAGCGGCACCGTGTCTGATGTGGTAGTGACGGAGGTGAAGAGGGACTCAAGTTGGATGTTTAGTCGTCTTGGAGTCCGTATCATTAGTTGAATCTTCTCATCGGACTCCGTGTCGGATGAGGTGGCTGAGTGAGGAGAGGGTTTAACGTTCGACGTCCTCACGAGCCTGTTCCGTCACCGGTGAAAGTGAGCTTTGCCCTATTTCTGCCTCGGGCTGTGCTTCTTGTTGAAGAACCTCCTCAATGGGTTCTTCGAGCACGCCTACATGGATAGACACTTCCACTTGGAGCTCTTGATATTGATCTTCAGCTTCCATTTCGAGTGCGACCTCGTTGATCATCGTGGCATCCAGGTCTGGTAGCTGAGATTCTTGGGCTGGAGGCTCCTGTTCAATCTCCTGGGCCACTGCATCAATCATCGCGTCCTCCGGGCTTTGTTGGTGGTGAGGGCTGACTGCGGAATCTGTCGGGGGCCCTCTGATCATTTGTTCCGTCAGATGATTCTCCCGGCAGAACCTTTGGTATTCGTCTCTTGAGGGGTCGGCGAGCCTCAGCAACTCGAACGGAATGGCCATGGACGGCTGGTCCAAATCTGTTAGCTTCGGGTTGTGAAAGAACTTGAGCCGCGGTGGTTGGTAATTCCCTCCAGGAGGTAGACGAGGGATATTCTGCTCGTACATCTCCATGTATTGTCTAATGATTACGGAGAACCACCGAGCATACGTCACATTCTTCGATCGTTTGTTTTCCTTCTGCCTGATCTGCTCTGCTAGATCATTCCAGATCAGTTGAGCGAAATCGTAATTCCGCGATAAGGCGATTCCGTGGAAAATACAGACACTTGTTGATGATGCCAAACAGTGTCTTCCAGGGGTGAGGGATTCTGTTGCTCTTAACTAGAGCAAGCTTGGTCATGTTGGGGTAGGCCCGATTAATCGACGCCGGCCCCCGAACAGCGCAACGTGGCGATAGCAGAAGCGCGTTTTGAACCGAGCGGAGTAGGGTGCCGAATTTTCGATTTTCAAAATCTAAATTCGACCTAGCGCCCTTCGGCATCTCCCGAGGGCTCAAGATACTTCCCTGAGCCTCCGGAGACCACGTCTAATCCGAACTTCTCAGATTCGAATTTAATACAAATTTATTCGAATTAATAATTTCATTCCAAACTAGTTCGAACAAAGCGGCAGCCGACAGTGTTTCGACTATTTTGCGACCGAAACAATTTCCGATCGATACCAAATTTTCCAGATTGATTCTATACTCCCGACAATCGCAACGAGGGGTCTTTCGAATCATCCAATGTCGTTTGGTATTTTTCGCAAAATCAAATCAGTGGTTCGAAACATACCGTCGATGAACGTGATTTCACCTCGGATGGACGTCGCTGCGCCTCGTTTGGTTCCCGGGGCCTCCGTGCTAGATTGTCATGTTATTGAATGAATGAGTCACTTGCCACCTCAATCAATGTGGCATAAAATGGAATTGACACATGTTCAATGACCAAGTCAACATGCAAACCTTTTTTAATTTATTCCATTTGGCCCATGAGGTTTCTAAATTCTCAATTTAGTCTCTCAATTTTAAGAAATAAAATAATTAAATCCAATCTAGTTATTTTAATTACAATCGAGCCTCACTTGGTTAATTAATTAAGCACTTAAGACAATCTTAAGTCTTAGTTATTCCCATGACCATCACCGGAATTTAACTAAATCATCGACACCTCGTATCAACTTTGCCACTACCTCAACGAATCTCATTCGTTAGGTTATGGAGAAAAGCCCGCCGTTTTCGTTCAAGTTCATTACCATTTTTAAGCGCGACTCTCTAGGTCCGTCTCAAGTGGCACGGGAGGAATCCGTGAGTCCCGGTATTCGCCTAGCCAATCCCGCGATACCGGACAGATCCCAGTTGAGAACGAATTTTGATCCAATCAAAATTCGGGCGAACCGACTATAGTGTATACATTTAAATACATCTTACGCCTTTCACTTGCGTCCCGGTTAGGCGAGAGCCATGTAAATGTCATACTCACTAACCCAACTCTATGTTATAATTGAGACACAACCGATTATTTAAACTCTGCTCCGTATCTAATACGAGCGAGCTTTCCAAGCTTCGGCCGAAGGCTTTACAATCGTCGTTCTCCAATTACCTCATAGGACGTTAACCTATACGAATATAGGCAGTGAATCCCGATAACAGTCAAAGCCCGGCAATCACCTCCGTAAAGTCAGTTGCGTTTCGTCGCTGGCCCGTGTCCCATTTCCGAACACTTGCAGACCTAGCCAACTAGCGACAAACCGAAATCGCGAAAGCAAATCCGTCAGTGACCCTATCGGTCTGAGGCTGATATAGTCATTCGTTCAATCATTGACAACATCCTAGTCATGTGATCGAGACGAATACGAGCCGAATGTCCGAATACGCGATCTCTCCGATCACCGATATCTCCATCACGACCCACAACCTCTCAGGTACGGTGACACTACCGATACTATGTGGTCGTCAATGAATAAGTCATATTCGGATATTCGGATATCTAGTCATTCGTTCAATCATTGACAACATCCTAGTCATATTCGCCTTTGGCAGGATCCTTGGCTCGGGGAAACACCGCTCATCGAAAGGTACCCTCGGGGACCGATCGCCATGGGATTACCTCACGATATCCACTTGAATGCGGTGATTGGCCAGGCTGGATGGGAGTGGCCAGGCCAAACGTCGACGGAGTATTTGGAGTTCTCCGACCAGCTCCCGCCTGTCCACCCAACCGAACAGGATAGCTTTCATTGGAAAGGATCTGTTGATGGGCGCTTCTCTGCCCGGGCTGTAAAGGAAACGCTTCGACCCCGTAGATCTCGAGTGCATTGGGCCGATCTTTTTGGGGGTTGTATGCGAATTCCCCGCCACGACTTCATCCTTTGGCTCGCTATCCGGGAACGTTTAGCTACTAGGGACAACTTTTGGATTGCATCGCGCGCGAACTCTATGGCCTGCCTATTATGCGACAATGGGGGGACTGAAACTGTTAACCACCTTTTTTTCAACTGCCCATTTTCTATGCAGTGTCGTCGCGTGCTCCAACGGAAGACGAGATTTGCTTGGCCCTATCCGGATTGGCGTGTGGGGATTCGCTGGGCTTCTGCTAAATGGCGAGGCCAACACCTTCAGCACCAGGCGAATCGACACCTCCTATCGTCTCTCATCTACCACATCTGGGCGGAACGGAACCGCAGATGGCATGATGGTACACGGCGCACCCCAGAGGCTGTCACTGAAGAGATCATAGCCATGGTGCGTCTTCACCTCTCGGTTCTACCGGCTAAATACGAGCTTCAATATCGCGGTCTTCGTCGTATGTGGCACATTGCTTGGTAGGTTCAGTTGGGCTCCCTTGGCTCCCTTGGCTTTCTCGGCTTCCTTGGCTCCGCGGAACTCGTGACCTTTGCTTTCGCGCCGGGATCTCCCGGCGAGTTTGGGTGGTTTTGCCTTTGGTTGGAATGCTGTCTTTTTCTGGATTGTTTGCTTTTCTGTTTTGGTGCGGCATGACTCGTCATGACTGCGGTTGTACCCTTGACCTCGTTTTATTTAATTACTATTTCCAAAAAAAAAAAAAAATCCTTAGACTTACGGACTTTTCATTTAATGCTGAGATTAAGGACCGTTCGTTGTCTCCTCCCTCGTCCCCACGAGAATCAGACGTCTAACTCAAACATTCGGGTGTTATTTATTTATCGCACTGCCAGATGCCAAGCGGACTTTAAATTCGATAAATAAATAATAATGCCTTTATTATAATGAAAATAATATTCACTACTTTATTTTAACAGTATATACAATAAAACTGTCTATCGACCTATACATCATTGTGCGCCCTATACTATTCCTAGTCCTCGTATGGAAGTCCGAATCGGTGTAACCTTCTACTTCTAGTCCCGCTCCTCCATAGACAAGCGTTAAGTCTTTAGTCCGTCTAAGGTACTTAAAGATATTCTTAACGGCAGTCCAGTGTCCTTCCCCTGGGTTTGCCTGAAATCGACTAACCACGCTCACAGCGTAGGCAATGTCCGGCCGTGTACACAACATCGCGTACATCAGACTACCCACTGCAGACGCATAGGGTATCCCACGCCGATCGTTCTGTTCGCTCGAGCCCTGAACAAGCGAATACCGAGTATATACGTCGCTTCTCCCAGATCTTTCATGGAGAACTCAATTGAAAGCCATGCTTTCACCGACGAGAGCATCCCGATGTCGTTTCCTATCAAAAGGATATCATCCACGTACAATACAAGGAACGACACCATACTCCCACTGCTCTTTCTGTAGACACATGTCTCATCTACGTTTTTCTCGAATCCAAAGTTCCGAACTGCTTCATCGAAACGTAGGTTCCAGCTACGAGAGGCCTGTTTCAGTCCGTAAATGGACCGATTCAGTTTACACACTTTGTGAGCATCTGCATGCGACTCAAAACCTTTTGGCTGCTCCATATAGATCTCCTCCTTGAGGAGTCCATTAAGGAACGCCGTTTTGACGTCCATCTGCCAAATCTCATAATCATAGTGCGCAACTATTGCGAGCATTATGCGGATAGACTTGATCATGGCTACAGGCGAGAAAGTCTCCTCATAGTCGACTCCCTCCTTTTGGTTCCCTTGGCAACCAACCTGGCTTTGTATGTCTCAACTTGTCCGTCAGATCCAATCTTTCTCTTGTATATCCATTTACAATCGATTGGTTTAAAACCACTCGGTAGGTCTACAAGAGTCCAGACTTTGTTGGACTACATTGAGTCCATCTCAGCACGCATAGCCTCAACCCATCTCGTTGAGTCAACATCGGATATAGCTTGATCGAAAGTAGCGAGAATCTTCTCTCAGAAGTCCCCTAGTCGCAACAAAGTCGTGTTCGACGTGTGACATGCCATACCGCTGTGGTTGGCGTGGCATCCTTTCAGATCGTCGCAAGACTGGTTTGCTCGGACCATCCGATTCCAAATTCTGTGAGGGCGTTTCGGTCGACTACTCCTCGAGAGTGACCTCTCGGCCAACGCCACAATCTCGAATGAACTCTTCCTCAAGAAAGTGTGCGTGCAGGCCCACAACAATCCTCTGATCATCGTGAAAATAGAATAGGTACCCCATAGAGTCTTCGGGGTAACCTATGAAACGTCCTTTCATTGACCTAGACTCCAGTTTGTCTGTTTTTAACTTTTTCACATAGGCGGGACAACCCCAAATCCTAATATGTGATAAGCTGGGTAAATGACCAGTCCATATCTCATACGGAATGCCGTTAACAGACTTTGCGGGACACCAGTTTATGGTATACGCCGCTGTCAAAAGCGCGTGTCCCCACAATGACATCGGCAAATCTGTATAGCTTAATATAGAACGAACCATATCTAATAAAGTTCGGTTTCTACGTTCGGCCACGCCATTCAACTGTGGCGTACCGGACGGAGTCATCTGTATACCATTCTCTTTCAAGAACTGGTCAAACTCGACACTCATGTACTCGCCTCCTCGATCCGATCGAATGGCTTTAATGAGTTTCGACGTTTGCTTTTCCACCAATGCCTTATACTCCTTGAACCTTTCAAGAGCATCAGCTTTATACCTCATCAGATACACGAGTTCGTAACGACTGTGATCATCCGTGAAGGTAATAAAATAGTGGAAGTCACCTCGAGCCTTCACATTGAATAGCCCGCAAACGTCCGTGTGAATCAAATCGAGAATTTTCTGTGGCTTTATTAAATGTCCCTGTAAAGGGTGATCGAGTCATTTTACCTTGGAGGCATGACTCACAAGTCGGATAGGGATCTGATCCCAACGGTTTCAAAATCCCGTTTTTCTCTAACTCGTGGATCTTGTGTTCTCCAGTATGCCCTAATCGAAGATGCCACAGGTACCTCGCATTTATTCCTGACTTTCGTTTGTTTGTGATAGTATTCACAGATACGTCGTTCTGGGTATTTAAATAGTACAAACCATTAAAAAGTGTCGCGTTGCCAACATTTTTGTTTCGATACATAATGTGGCATGTATTTTTATTAAAGTTAAATACATAACCATTCCTGCTCAAAACAGGAATGGAGACGATGTTCTTAAAACCCCTCGGGAGTACAAGACAATCGTACAAATGCAACACATGCCCAGATAACAAAGTAAGAGATCTCGATCCGACGTGGCTTGCCGATAGACTATCCCCGCTACCCACTCTGACCTCGATCTCCCGCTCCCCAAGCGCTCTACTTGTTCCCAGACCCTTCGTGGACACACAAATGTGAGTACTAGCTCCCGAATCCAATATCCAGGAAGTAGATTATACAGATGTAGAACAAACTGTTTCTAAAACATTAAGTTCCATACCTGACGCAGCCTGCTCACCCTTGAGCTTCGGACAGTCCCGCTTCCAGTGGCCCAGCGCACCGCAATGCAGACACCTATCCGTTGGCTTTACACCGGCCTGCTTAGATTTCCCACAAGATTTGTTCTTCTTAGAAACTTTCCCTGTTGGCTTGAGCTTGTTACCCTTCTTCTTTTTGCCTTTCTGGGGCTTCGAAGAGGTGGCGACAAGTGCAGTCTGCTTTGCCCTCTTCATCTGACCTTGAGCCGTTGCTAACTGATTCATCAAATCGGGAAGCGTCAGCGTCATACCGTTCAGATGATTCACAATGAACGCGTTGAAGGACGGAGGAAGAGACTGCAAGATGAGATCATTTTGTAATTCCCGATCAAATCGGAAATTGAGAGTCTCCAACCTCTCAATCATGGTGATCATGTTCATAACATGTTCGCCGACGTTCTCACCCTCAGACATCCTCGATCGGAAGAGCTGCGATGAAGCCGCATAGCGAGCTGTCCTCGATGTCTCACCATAAAGCTCTTTCAGATGCTGAACCATCGCTCGAGCGTCAGCCATACCCTCATGACTACGCTGCAGCGTGTTACTCATCGATCCGAGGACATGTGCCTTTACGAGCTGCCCGTCGCGTAGTCGCTTGTCATAAGCGGCACGAGCCTGCTCGGTTGCAACTCGGAGTCAATATAAACTAGGTTCTCAATCTGAAGGAAAATCCTCAGGTTGCGAAGCCAGTCTGAATAGTTCGACCCAGTCAACCTATTCTCCTTGAGCAGTATGTTTAAAGCGGTGGACATAATTAACACTGAGAGAAAAAACTGCAGAAAATAAAAGGCAAATTAAGTCGATTGTATAGATCATCAAACACGAACAAGGACTTTTATTCCGTTTGACTCCCACTATCTTTTCATAAACACCATTTTCTCCCATTGGATGTTTTGGAAGTTTCGTTGATAACTTTGATTGTGGAGTTGATGTCCCCGCGGGCGGATGCAAACCTCAACCTCTGTCGTTTTATTGGTTTGCAGCGGCCCATGAAGTCGTGCTCCGCACGAACCCGACCTCGTCGAATGTCTCAATTATATTTGTCTCAGTCAGGGACCCCCGACGGCAAATCCGGAACAAGGAGGTGTGACTGTCTAAGTGCGACCTATCAACTTTGCTCAAAAATGGCACACTTGAACCGTACGTTTTACCACACAGTGTGGTCTTGGCGAGCGGCGCTAACGCACACGAGCAAATCGAAATGAAAACAAATGCAAGGTGCCGGCATATCCGGAACCAAATCTTGCATTTAGGTTTCGTAACAACTTAACCCGAGCTTGATAGAAGACAGGGCATCCAATCCCTTTACTCACTTAGTATTTTATGGGAGTTTGTGTTCTCATAGCAAATAAAAAATTAAGCACGAGCACATAAATGCGTTAATTAAATTCCTAACCCTAGGAAAGCAATTTAAATGGACAAATGCGCGGGCTATTCTAAACTGGTCCTATTACATGGGTCATAAAACGACCGGGTCTTTGATCTCCAAACGTGGACTCGTCGTCACGCGGGTCGTCGAACCCTCCAATCTCGCCTTGTGTCGAACGGCTGCCATTTTATCTAACTTATCTAATAAAGCGATAAAATACAACACGGGGGGAATTATTTCCCGAACAACCCGTAATCCATGTACATACCGGGGGGCAGCAAACGGCCCTTAAACAAATAACCCGGTTAGAACCTAAGCCCGCGTAAATGTCCCACATAAACATGCAACACAGAATTTTGACGCCGGGTGCCCGACCGACGTCACGAGCGACGATAGTCTCCAAACTACATCGACTGTTCGTTCGCCACATCGGCTTTCGAGGCCTTTGGTCGAACCATGCATGAGCCGTAGCTCTGAAACCACTGTTGGGGTAGGCCCGATTAATCGACGCCGGCCCCCGAACAGCGCAACGTGGCGATAGCGGAAGCGCGTTTTGAACCGAGCGGCGTAGGGTGCCGAAGTTTTGATTTTCAAAATCTAAATTCGACCTAGCGCCCTTCGGCATCTCCCAAGGGCTCAAGATACTTCCCTGAGCCTCAGGAGACAACGTCTAATCCGAACTTCTCAGATTCGAATTTAATACAAATTTATTCGAATTAATAATTTCATTCCAAACTAGTTCGAACAAAGCGGCAGCCGACAGTGTTTCGACTATTTGGCGACTGAAATGATTTCCGATCGATACCAAATTTTTCCGATTGATTCTACACTTCCCGACAATCGTAACGAGGGGTCTCTCGAATCAATCCGATGTCGTTTGGTACTTTTCGCAAAATCAAATCAGTGGTTCGAAACATACCGTCGATGAACGTGATTTCACCTCGGATGGACGTCGCTGCGCCTCGTCTGGTTCCCGAGGCCTCCGGGCTAAATTGTCATGTTATTGAATGAATGAGTCACTTGCCACCTCAACCAATGTGGCATAAAATGGAATTGACACATGTTCAATGACCAAGTCAACATGCAAACTTTTTTTAATTTATTCCATTTGGCCCATGAGGTTTCTAAATTCTCAATTTAGTCCCTCAATTTTAAGAAATAAAATAATTAAATCCAATCTAGTTATTTTAATTACAATCGAGCCTCACTTGGTTAATTAATTAAGCACTTAAGACAATCTTAAGTCTTAGTTATTCCCATGACCATCACCGGAATTTAACTAAATCATCGACACCTCGTATCAACTTTGCCACTACCTCAACGAATCTCATCGTTAGGTTCTGGAGAAAAGCCCGCCGTTTTCGTTCAAGTTCATTACCATTTTTAAGCGCGACACTCTAGGTCCGTCTCAACTGGCACGGGGGGAATCCGCGAGTCCCGGTATTCGCCTAGCCAATCCCGAGGGACGAGACACCGAACGGTCCTTAATCTCAGCATTAAATGAAAAGTCCGTAAGTCTAAGGATTCTAGGTGGGTGACTAGATATCCGAATATGACTTATTCATTGACGACAACATAGTATCTTACGCCTCCCGACAATCGCAACAAGGGGTCTTTCGAATCAATCCGATGTGGTTTGGTATTTTTCGCAAAATCAAATCAGTGGTTCGAAACATACCGTCGATGAACGTGATTTCACCTCGGATGGACGTCGCTGCGCCTCGTCTGGTTCCCGGGGCCTCCGGGCTAAATTGTCATGTTATTGAATGAATGAGTCACTAGCCACCTCAACCAATGTGGCATAAAATGGAATTGACACATGTTCAATGACCAAGTCAACATGCAAACCTTTTTTAATTTATTCCATTTGGCCCATGAGGTTTCTAAATTCTCAATTTAGTCCCTCAATTTTAAGAAATAAAATTATTAAATCCAATCTAATTATTTTAATTACAATCGAGCCTCACTTGGTTAATTAATTAAGCACTTAAGACAATCTTAAGTCTTGGTTATTCCCATGACCATCACCGGAATTTAACTAAATCATCGATACCTCGTATCAACTTTGCCACTACCTCAACGAATCTCATTCGTTAGGTTCTGGAGAAAAGCCCGCCGTTTTCGTTCAAGTTCATTACCATTTTTAAGCGCGACTCTCTAGGTCCGTCTCAACTGGCACGGGAGGAATCCGCGAGTCCCGGTATTCGCCTAGCCAATCCCGCGGTACCAGACAGATCCCAGTTGAGAACGAATTTTGATCCAATCGAAATTCGGGCAAACCGACTATAGTGTATACATTTAAATACATCTTACGCCTTTCAGTTAGGCGAGAGCCATGTAAATGTCATACTCACTAACCCAACTCTATGTTATAATTGAGACACAACCGATTATTTAAACTCTACTCCGTATCTAATTCGAGCGAGCTTTCCAAGCTTCGGCCGAAGGCTTTACAATCGTCGTTCTCCAATTACCTCATGGGACGTTAACCTATACGAATATAGGCAGTGAATCCCGATAGCAGTCAAAGCCCGGCAATCACCTCCATAAAGTCAGTTGCGTTTCGTCGCTGGCCCGTGTCCCATTTCCGAACACTTGCGGACCTAGCCAACTAGTGACAAACCGAAATCGCGAAAGCAAATCCGTCAGTGACCCTATCGGTCTGAGGCTGCTATAGTCATTCGTTCAATCATTGACAACATCCTAGTCATGTGATCGAGACAAATACGAGCCGAATGTCCGAATACGCGATCTCTTCGATCACCGATATCTCCATCACGACCCACAACCTCTCAGGTAATCGGTGACACTACCGATACTATGTGGTCGTCAATGAATAAGTCATATTCGGATATCTAGTCACCCACCTAGAATCCTTAGACTTACGGACTTTTTATTTAATGCTGAGATTAAGGACCGTTCGGTGTCTCCTCCCTCGTCCCCACGAGAACCAGACGTCCAACTCAAACATTCGGGTGTTATTTATTTATGGCACTGCCAGATGCCAAGCGGACTTTAAATTCGATAAATAAATAATAATGCCTTTTGATTTCAGTTCCACTGGCGGTGTGAGTCGATGCGATTGGCAATGCTCACGTTTGCGGACGATCTTATGCTGTTTTGCCATGCTGATCCTTGCTCGGTCAAGGTGTTTAAGGATGCTCTGGATACCTTTGCTTCTTTGTCCGGTCTCTGCCCCAACCCCCGAAAGAGCGAGATGTTTGTTTCTAAGAGGGCTGAGAATATCTCGAACTCCCTCCTGACCATCATGGGATTTCAGCTGGGTAAGCTTCCGGTCCGTTATCTGGGCGTTCCTCTTCTTCACTCGAGGCTCCGGCTGGTGGATTGTGCCCCTCTTCTTCACGCGGTGGATAAGCGGGTTGGGTCTTGGTTGAACCGGTCCCTCTCCTACGCGGGAAGTGTCCAACTTATCCGGTCCGTCCTTGGGTCGATTCATTTGTACTGGTCCAGCGTGTTCCTGCTGCCTAAGGGTGTGGTCAGGGCTTTGGAGACGAGATTTAGGCGTTTTCTGTGGGCTGGCTGGGTCTTCCCCCAAAGTCGCGTGGGAGGAGGTGTGCCTGCCGGTTAATGAAGGAGGCCTTGGTATTCGATCGATCACGGCTGATAATAAGGCCATGATGCTGCGCCTTCTGTGGCTTATTGGGAATAGAGATCTCTCTTCGATTTGGGTTAAGTGGCTCCTCCATACGAGACTTCGCCAGCGATCCTTCTGGGCTGTCCTTCCGTCGTCTAACGATGCGTGGAGCTGGAAGAAGGTCCTTCAGCTTAGAGATGTCTTTCGACCTCTTGTTGACTTTACGGTGGGTAATGGTGACTCGATTTGGCTTTGGAAAGACCCGTGGCTGCTCCCTTCCCCTCTCGTGGACCACTTCCCTCGGGGTCCGGTGGCGATGGGTCTTCCTATTGACACTAGACTTTCCGCGGTCATTAATGCGGACGGGTGGAACTGGCCTGCCAGGTACTCGGTTGAATACTTGGATATTGAACCTTTGCTCCCTGTGATTTTCCCTTTGGAGAGGGACTCTTTACGATGGAAAGGCGCTGTTGATGGACGATTCTCTACGGCGAGGGCCCGCGATGCCGTTAGGTACCGTCGCCTGGATGTGCCTTGGGCTGATCTGTTTGGGGGACCTGTGCGGGTCCCAAGGTTCGAGTTCATCCTTTGGCTCGCTATTCGTGAGCGGCTTTCCACGCGGGATAAACCTTGGATTGCGTTACGGGCGGGTTCTAATCTGTGTGCTTTGTGCGGCCTTTTCCCGGAGACTACTAATCATCTCTTCTTCGAATGTGAATTCTCATTGAGATGTGTTCAGTTGCTTGAAGATAGGACAAAGTGGAGCTGGCCGGTTCGTGTTTGGAGTTTGGGCGTGCATTCGGCAGCTAGGAGATGGCGAGGTCACCATCTTCTTCACGTGATGTTCCGTCACTTGGTTGCCTCATTGGTTTATCACATCTGGAAGGAGCGGAATAGGCGTTGGAAAGAGAACATCTCCTCATCTCCTCAGCAGGTGATTTCGTTGGTTCTCGGTTTGGCGTGTTCGCGACTTGACACGGTTCAGACGCGGTTTGCCTTCCAGGTGGCGGCTATCAAGCGACTGTGGCATGTTGGTTGAGGGTTGGGCTGTTCTTCTTGTTTGGTGTTTGTGTGGGTTTTGGCTTGCTGTGTTGTTTGTGCTTGTTTGACCAGTAGCCTGTTACTGGTTTGTGGGTGGGTTGGTCCACCTTTTCACTGTAATTCTTTCGTTTTTTATTTTCGGAAAATTTACCAAAAAAAAATAATAATGCCTTTATTATAATGAAAATAATATTCACTACTTTATTTTAACAGTATATACAATAAAACTGTCTATCGACCTATACATCATTGTGCGCTCTATACTGTTCCTAGTCCTCGTATGGCATTCCGAGGGCACACTCCCTAACAGGTCAGCGGCGGACGTTATCGCATGTGAAGGAAGTCACACATGAGCTCCACATCAGTAGGAAGGGGGTCGTAATTTGGACTGTAGGGGAGGTCGAGGATAAGACCGAAGTCATTCTTGTTAATGTTTATGTGCCTCGTCCCTATCACCATTGTGAAACTGTACGCCCCATCAATGTCTTGGCTCTTGATCATCCCCAAAACTGCTGGAGGTAGACCATTGGCACAGAGGCCGTCACCGTTAGAGCATGCCACAGGGGATGGTCTTGTAGTATCGACACCACGATCTCGTCCGGACACCTGAAGCTGGTCAGGTCGAGTTGGTAATTGGTGTCGTGAACGTTGAGTACATGACCTTCTCATATATGTGGTTGTATGTTGGATAGTGATCCCTCTGAAATACACATACGAAATGTATATTATTAGTTCAAGAATTATAATTTGAGTCGAATTTAGAATTTATCAAATCATAATAATGGATCATGTCATAGCATGTTTGAATAAATTCGTAATGGAAATCATGAAATTTGCAAATAGATCATACGAAGTGAATATTGAAGAAATAATTCAATTTCAACATAAGCATGTAAGTTCGATGAATTGAAAATTTTTCTAAGTGTTGAAGCACTGTTCACTCCATGCTTTTTGTCGCGCGAGAATTGAAATTCTCAATTAAATTGTCTAAGTGTAATTTTGAATGCAATTCTCTGTGTTAATTTGCGATCGAGAAAAATTTTATTCGTTAAGGTCTGCTACAGTGGAAAAAGACTTAGAAGATCTACTAAGTGCTAAATGTTTTACGCGTGGTACTGTAGCGGAGAGATTTTACGATCGAGAAAAATTTCCGTGTAAATTTACGATCGAGAAATTAGATTTCCGCGTAAATTTACGATCGAGAAATTTTTCCGCGCATAAATAAAATTTTCGCTGTGAAAGTTATCGAGCGAGAAAGAATTTTGATTTTAAAACAGTTTTACGCTGTGAAATTTTACGATCGAGAAAATTGACAACGAGAAACTAGGTGACTTGCCGAGAAAATTTTATATCGATAAAATCATCACTGTGCGTGTATGCGATCGAGAAATTTTATCGCGGCTCGTCCGAGAATAAAATTAAAAACGAAATTACTGTTTGCGATTGTAAGTTTTGCGCTCGAAACTTAAATTGCATCTATTTTATCTATTTCGTTCAGTAATCTTTTCGCTCGCATAAAATCCAAATTCAATTTCTCGATCGTAATTATTTTTCAATCTACGTTATCTATCTTAACGACTAAGTCAAAAGTTTAGCAATCGAAAAACTTTTACAATGCAAACAGTAGATCAATTGAAACTCAATTGACACTGTTTGCGAGCGAGAAAGTTCTTCGATGCCTTTAAACATTAAAAACCCAGTTTAGTCTATCTTTTAAACGAACTCTAATAACGCAGAAAATCAAAACAATCTACCCTCAAAACGATCAGGAAACTTCGGAAGTATCTCAATATGCAGTTTTTAACCTAGACTATGCTTAGAGACACATCTGTAAGCACTGCAAACTAGCATTCAAGTTTCCATATTATGACAAGACGAGAAATTATCTGAAAATCACGCGAAAGATTTGCAGAAAACAGATGCAGATGGAGTAAACACACAAAAATCCCTAAAAGATGTCGAATCTACCTCTCAAAGACGAAGATTAGTGAAAGTAAGTAAGATTTTGTAAGATTTTGACTTTCGTCTTTGTGGAAAAAGATTTTCGCGAGAGAAAAATTATCGACTGTTGAGTTTTGCGATTGAGGGTTTTACGTGTATTTGGGGATTTTCGACTGCAAGCATTAATTTCGTTAAATGGGATGATTAGACGTTTTCGATACTTAACAATTTCTAGGCCCATTACTGCAAACTATTTAATTTTCGCTCGACAAATTCCGATCGAGAATTTCATTTGGTTCCTGTTTAATTTTCGCTCGTCATATGCAAGCGAAAATTACCACTTGGTCCCAAATCAATTTTCGTTCGAGAACCTGTGAATGAAAATTACGAAATTCGCCCGAATTTCTCGATAGCAAGTTTTTCTGTGTTTTCAGATTGACCCTAAGTTCAAAGATAAACCACATAGTTGCTCGCCCTATGTATGTAAATAAATGCAATTAACTCTCTGTAATTCAGGGTATGAGCATGAACAATCTATCGCATGTTTTTCTGTGTTTTCAGATTGACCCTAAGTTCAAAGATAAACCACATAGTTGCTCGCTCTAATCATCTAACTATACTTTCGCTTGAGGGTATGAGCATGAACAATCTATCGCATTTAATCAATTCCGAGTAGATGCAATAACATATCAAAATGTGCGATTTTCCTTTTTTTAAATAAAGAATTAAAAAAATAGGACAGAAAAATCAAGAAACTTATTATTATATATATATATATTATTATTATATATTTTTCTAATTTCTTATGAATATTAATATTACTAATAGTATGGGGTCAGATTATTTTGCTTTGATCAAACGTCACGCCTAAAATTTCGCAAGACATTAGAAAGATCATATGCCATCAAGTCTAGTCTACAATCTAAAGTCCTAAGTCTATAGAGTAATCCATTTCGACAACTCTCACTAGGTTCACTCTAGCACTATATTATTTTTAACTTTGAATTTTATATTTATATCACTTAAGTCATCACAAGAAATATTAAGTCGATTTACCTGTGATCGAGACGCTTTTATTCATTTCACGCAAGCGAAAGATCGTCGATGTGGAATCAAAGGGACTTAAAAAAGGTTTTGGATATGACTAAGAAGGGAAGGAACATTTTGGATGTGGGCTTTTTGTCGTCTTCCATTTCTTCGTCGTTCTTTCTCTACCGGCATTGTTTATTTTCTATTAATTTTCTTCTCTTCTTTTTTTTTTATGTTTTCTATTCCCATTTTATGCTCAAGCTGAAGCTCCGCTTCCCCACAAGGCTATAGGAGATTATCGTACGCGATGTTCTTGTTGGTTCTCGGGCCGATACCGTGCTCCTCTTCTCTTATTCCCTAGAGAGGTTTCAGAGATTATCGATTTGGAGAAGTCCACAGTTATGGAATTCGAACCCGAGGCTGTGCTCCTCTTCTCGTTTCCCGATCAGACCGGATTATCATTGGAGAAGTTCACTTCGAGGTGCTCCTCTTTCCTGCGGTTCTGATGAGCGTACGAGATAATCGACGGAGAAGTTCACAGCAGGATCCTTGCCACCTTCTAAAAATTTGTGATATAGATAGTCGGAAGGAAGGCAGGTTCCTTTGGTCTGCTTTTTGTGCATTGAGCAATGCCTTCTTTTGTCATCCTTTTCTTTGTAGTATCGTGTCCTCCCCCTCCTTTTCTCGATTGAACAACCCGCCGAAAACTTAGATAGATGGTTGAAGGCTCAAAGGGTTTCAAAAGAAGAAAAAGGAAATTGGAGAAGGCTCAAAGTGGATGACTAGGGGTTAATGTAAAGGATAAAAGATTTACAAAGCCGAGTGAGGAATTTCCTAGATGCCCTTATCATCTTTCTAACAATCTGAAGCTAGGCGAGTATGAAGCCAAGAATCACTAGTTAAGACAAGCAATTAATTGTCCTACTCGCTCGAGATTGGATCCAAAAAAATGAGAAGCCTAGAATCCTCACATATGTAAAGTGACTTTGTGTCTAGTGGAGCAAACTAAAGACTTTGAGTTGAATCCGTCACTTTACCACGGGTTCAAGGACTCATTAGGGATGCCATGCAATCAGCGTCCACAGACAAAGTAAAGGCCCTCATAGTAGAACAACCACCGTCACAGCCTCGCATCATCTCACTACCACCACCACGAGTAACCCGTGAACCCAATCCATATCATATATGCCTCTACTTCAACTCTTCGACATCGGAATCTCTCGCCTTCTTGAACTCGACAAGCAGCGGATTCCAGCAGAAGAAGAATTGTACTGAAAGCTGATTGCGGGTGGAGTCATACCTCACCCAACTACCTGCCGTCAGGAAGGCTCAAGTCAGAAGCATCGTCATGACGATCCTGACGAATGACGATCCTGACGACCAAGATCGTCCTGAGAGGGAAAAGAGGCCGAGAACCAAGTCTCCGGTCGTTCACGGCGGACGAGGACTCGGAGTTCAAACTCGTGGAGGCGGTTCTTCCCGACCATCCAATCCACCACCACCACCAAGGTCCTCTAGAGGCAGACAAGCTACGCCAGGGCCGAACCAGACAACTTCCCTTGGCATAGTCGAGTCTGGCTCTTTGAGGACCTCCACCCAGTCAGTCCACAACAACCACAACCCCACATCCCCAAGCTCTAGTCACTATCGATAATCCAACCATGCCAGCCGAAGAATGGTACAATCCACATGTTGTAGTGGAGAAATACATCTTTGGCGATGAATGGAGGACTCATCCGGCAAATCCGACTATGGCCAGAAACTAAATGGACAATGTTAAATACTTTCATGTTAAATACTTTCTTTCGAAGGCAAACATTAGTCTAGTGCAAATTGAAGAAGAGGAGCTCAATGAAGGTGAAGATTAAGAAGTAGAGATACCTGAACTTCCCGAGCTTCTCCAACACACGGTCATAGACGAAGATTGCCCTCCAGATAACCACAAAGGAATAGACGAGCTGAAACTTCCATGGAAAAACGTGAAGGTGAATGCTCCATATCAAGAAGAAATACGAAAGAAAATCTGGAGGAGGGAGGATAAGATCTTGAAGAAGGATGAGTTTGACCTCAGAGTTCTAACGCATCTCCCACGACCAAAAGCTATTCAGTACCTGCTCTCTATCCGTCGAACATTAATGTTCAGAGGAAAAGGTACGAATGTGGATGATCTTCGAAGACTAGAGGCAAAACGACCTAGAATCAAAGAAATTCTGACAGTTCGAAAGGAGCGATTCGGAGACATAGAATTCCCTATTTACTTAGTACGACGAGAAGATGAGTCAGTCGAAGAACTGAATGAAGGCGATCTGATCTCTCTTATCTCAGAGGTGAAGATATTGATTAATTAGTAGGGGATTACAAGACGCTTGGGGTACTCAGAACTCTAGAATTAAGGATGGGTTATGCTTAATTGAAAAGATTCATGCTGCACCAAGTCAAGTTTAACGCGACACATGACCTCCAAATGGCACTTGAGAGCAACATAAAAAAGGAAAATCTCACGAAGCCCTCCTTTGAAGCACCTGAGTCCGACAGCTATGAAGAAGGCCACATATTTGTAGGAGAAGACCCTTCAGTGATCTACATAAACTACAAGGAGAGAAGAGACTGATGAGAACTTCAGATATCCACAAGTTCAGCGATAGAACACTCCGTATTATTCGAGATAAGCTGAAAAGGATCACTGAGGAAATGAGAGACGAAGAATATGAAGTCCAAGAGAAGTACCATAAAATGATCGAAACCATCTCTGCCAACATTTCCTTTCGCAGAAGGTTGAGATCATATGAAATAAGACTTGGACTTAGAAGATCAGCCTACGAGCTTCTGGAACCTCGGCCTCCTCCTCGCTCAAAGAAAAAGAAGAAGAACTGAAGACTTAGAAGATAGGCTTATTTGTAATTTAGACACTTAGGGGGAGAATGTTAGGAGTATTTTAGAAGTGTCCAATAAATTTATTCTAAGTCTTGCTATTTCTTTATGATGTATTTTATACGCTTTATTGTACGTAGATGGGTTGTCGTTGTAATGGGCTTGTTAGGGGTCCAATGGGCTTAAATACCTTCCAAGGTATTTAAACTTAAACCCTAACAAGGTTTTATCCAAGTTTTCCTTTTGCTAAAATCTCACGTATTCAACACTTAACCCAAAAAACATACTATTCACATTCTACGAAGGTTTAATCTGTTGAAGTGTTCTTCGATAATCTGGAATTATACTTTATATGAATGTTATAGATATATATCATACAATAGTGATTTGACAAGTAGGTGATTAGTTATTTCTTTCCATTCTAAGTAATCTTTTGTTGATATATATCCCTCATTGCCGACTTTAATTCACTTAAACACCTTTTTGACTTTGTTAGCACTTACTTCTATATATCGAAAATATCTTTAAGTTTGTACCCATCGATAACTTTGTTATCATCTAACATAGTCTTTCCACTAATAGTATTTATCCTTACTTGATAGCTACGAAAACTTTCTTTTCATTCAAGACTTAGTTTTCCATACACAATATTTAAATCAAAGGCTACTAAAACTTTACTCTACTTTTTTTTTTGGTGTAAACTTTACTCTACTTAGCATCATTCGAAAAAATATATTACTCAGGTCTAAATATTTTCTAAGTTAGCATATCTATTGTCTATCCTAACAAATTTTTCCTACTAAAAATTCTTAGTAGCTTTATAAAATGTTAGTGTCTATACATATATGTCGAAATTTATTATGTAAGTGCATGGATTCGTAAATGCCTAAAATGATGTAAGATTTTGGTTTCGGTTCCTGACACATATCACATGAGGGCGAGAGATATTTACACCGTGTTGAGACGGTGATGATTCTAGATATTGACGAGCGGGGTAGAGTGAGATGATTGTGATTTGTGACTCGTAGAGGTGTTGAGGTTAGGCTTGCAGGGCACTTGGCGGAGACAGGCGTGATCGATCTGTCTACTCGGTCGAGATCATTCCGAGGTGCATACCGCCGGATGGGGATTTTATTGCGGAAGGAGCGACCTGGTAGGAGGCCATTGGCGTGATCGTTCAGTGCACTACCAGCGTAGCCTACCGTGGGATTCGGGTGCGATCACCCAGATATCTATTACGCGCGCTGGTGTCGAGCCTAATCTAGGGCCTTGTATTGAGTGATATGAGATAGAAATGTGGAAAAAGAAAGAGTGTGCATTTATTGTGAGATATTGGGATTAGGATTGAGTGCACACTTGCATACACACATTTTATTCACCTACTGGGCAAATCACTCGGTGTTTACGTGTTGTAGGTAGTGAGTCTGACGCTGATATGCGTCAAGACTGAGGCCGCTGGTGGCAGTGATCCACGGACTTTTGAAGGCGAGGTGGTACATGGATGAAGACTTGTGGAGCGACTTTAGGGTTTTGAGTATTTTGTTATTTTGGGGCTACGGCCTTTGTACAGACTTATTATGTAAACAATATTTTGTCGTAAGTAGGGTCGTTACAGCTATCGGAAGTGAACGCTCAGGAATCTCTATATAAGGTTTCTGCTCAAAACTATCGTATTGTACTTCCACAATTTCTAGTCCTCGACAATATGAAGTGTTGCTCATATATATAAACCTTTTCATTCAACACTTACATGGAACATTGGATCATGAGATTAATCACCAAATCAAGCACATAATCCATGCGAGAATCAACATGCCATGTAAATCATGCTTATCATAAATCGTAACAACGGTCATAAGCTTCAATTAGCATGATTATAATCCACATAAAGGCTTAGATTCGTTTTCAAGGCATATTCAAATATATCGAATAATATTTACCATAACAGAACTTTCCATATGTGATATCCAGCTATCAGTTTATAGAATAAATCAATGCTGATTTTTTTGGGAAACGTTCACTAAAAATAAAAGAAACAGGAGTACAGGGGGGAGCGTGCATGATGACGCTCATGACGCAACAAGCGGTAATGAAAACCGACCTCACAGCACGTCGACAGGACCGACGCAGCCCAGACACCTACCAGGTCCCAACAAGACCCAAGCCAAATAGACAACGAAACTCAATGACAAAAAGAAACAATCAACAAGCGATGTGCCACATCCGTCGAAGAGCGCAGACTTGAAGCGCATATTTGATGGGGAGAGTGGACAGTCGCAGGCATAGCAACGTCTCGATATCGGCAATGAGCTGGTGTGGCTGGTGCTGTCTCCCATCGTGCCATCTCCTGTTGCGCTCCATCCATAAGTGATACACCAACGAGGCCAACGCATGTCGGGGGCCTAATCTAGCTAAGTGTCTGCCCCGCCATCGCCGGGCCGCCCGTCGAATGCCATCAAACCAATCCCGAACCGGCCACTCAAAGTGCATCTTCTGTCAGAGTAAACGAAGGCAACATCTGGAGTAAGGGCAATCAAAGAACAGGTGCCTTGTGGTCTCCACCTCTTGCAAGTCGCAAAGTAAGCAAGTAGAGGTGCCCGCTTTCGCCGCAACCCAAGGTTTATCCCTCGTCGCAAGTCTGTCACGAATCGCCAGCCAAAGCATGACCTCATGTTTGGGAATAGCCAACGGGCCACCGAAAAGTGTGTACCAAGGAACCTTGGGACGCCGGATCCGGAGACTGTCTCTAGCCGATGCAGTAGAGAATTTACCATTAGGGGATGCTGTCCAACTAATTGTGTCCTCCTCATTCGGCCTAATCTGAGGGAGCAATGGCTGTATCTCCATGTATTCGACCGATGTAAGAGCTGGCCAGCACCAGCCATCCTCATTAATAACTTCGCTAAGCTTAGAATCGAGCGGGAGTCCCATAACCACTGGTCCCCGAGGGAAACGATCAATCATGGGTCCCGGGAGCAGCCACGGATCAGTCCACATTCGTATGGTCGTCCCGTTTCCAATGTTGAAGTTAATGAGTGGCCTTATGTGATCACGGAGCTTCAACAGCTTCTTCCAACTCCATGACATCCGTGCGGTGGGCTTGATGGTCCAAAGCGAAGTATTGTGTAGATGTGTCTGTCGAATCCAACTGGCCCAAACCAAAGAATCATCCCCGCTCAGTAGAGTCCAAAGTAGTCAAAGTAAAAGCGCCTTATTATCAGTTTCAATTGATCGTAGCCCCAGGCCACCTTCATCTTTCGGGAGACAAATATCGGCCCAAGCGACTTTAGCAGAAGTACCTCTCCATGAGAAAGCCCGAAGACGTGTCTCGATGCTCCTAATAATACCTTTGGGAAGAAGGAAAACGCCCGCCCAATACGTGTGAAAACTCAGGAGGACAGACTTGATAAGTTGGACCGGACCCGCATAAGAGAGTGATAGATTGGTCCACGAGCCCAATCGTCGATCAATACTGTCGAGGAGTGGGGCGCAGTTCGCAATCGTAAGCCGTGAAGTGATGAGGGGGACTCCAAGATAGCGAACGGGGAGAGACCCGTGCGGGATTCCCATAACGGCCTGAATAGCGCCCTTTAATCGATCAGCTTTTCTAGAGATGAACATCGCGCTCTTCTGAATATTGGCCTGCAAACCAGAGAGCGCGGCAAACTGATCCAGACCGCGCTTGAACACCATCACCGACTCCACATCCGCATGGGAGAAAAGGAGCAGGTCATCCGCAAAGGTGAGCATGAAGAGAGAGGAAGCCTCGCATTTCCAATGATAACGAAAGCTGGTGTTGCAACGAATTCCATCAGCGATGATGCTATACAAGACCTCCATAACAAGCGTGAAGAGGTACGGCGAAATAGGATCGCCCTGTAATAAACCACGTCGCCCTTGAAAGAACCCCTCCGATCTCCCATTGATATTGATGGAGAAACAAGGCATCGTTAAGCAAGCACGAACCCAGCCCACAAAGGTATGGTGGAAGTTCAATGCTTCGAGCGCGGCGAGAATGAAGTCCCATTCCACTCTATCGTAGGCCTTAGCGATATCGACTTTGAAAGCCACTCTTTCGGGGAGACCGATACTGTTGTAACCTTGGCAGATTTCCTGAGCTAAGAGGATGTTGTCCGAGATTCGCCGGCCCGGAATAAACGCCGTTTGCGTCGGATGAACAAGATGGCCAAGGCAGCCCTTTAGGCGGTTAGCAATAACTTTAGAGATAATTTTATATAGGTGTGTTTTGTTGTCCCCAATTCGCGCGCGTTGACTTTCGTTGACTTTCTCTCTAACACCGTCAGTAGGTGCGATTTTCACACAGTAGGCGATTTCTTCAGATTTCTTCTTTTCCGACCACTACCCACGTCATCTCCGGCCGTTTTGGACTAACCTCGGAGGTTCTCGGCGTCCCCCTGCCGCCGGGATCAGACGGCGGTGGTCTAGGGGTGGATTTCAATCGTTTGTAGCTGTGACTGTTCGTATCCCTCACCACAAATCTGCCCACCTTCATCTTCCATCCCCGTCCGCCCAGATCCACACGGCTGCCGACGTTCTGCACCACCTACCGCCACTCACCAAGACCCCCCGCACCACCCTCCATCGCCGGGATCAGACGGCGATGGAAGGTTTTTAAGCCTTCACGCATTTTTCTTCTTGTGACTTTTCATCTCCCCTTCGCTGATATACCTCCACCGCCCCTCTAATGGATGACATGGAGTTCCTTGGCCCCTTGCCGGACTACGAACAACTTAGGAACAACATCCCCAGATTCGAGGATCGATTTGATGTCGCCTCCTTCGAGGCTTTCGTGAGTCGCATTGCTTCTCCACGGAATGATATCCCTACGACGGCGGCCTTGGCTGCTCCTGACGGGCCGCCGATATCTGTTAGGTCTGCCATGGTTAATAACACCCAACAACAGGCTACGCTGCTCCACCACCGCCGGCAGAAACGGTCCACAAATCTTGTCATGCCGGTTCGTGACCCTAGCTTGATAGACGTCCACCTCTACGCCGGGGAACACCGCCACCTGTGACGTCTAACCTGCCGCTCATTGAGGAGGAGGAAACCAGGCCAACTACGGTGGCTGCGGTGGGTCAGAAGGTCGCCCAAAATCAGCGGATCTTACGGCGAGTCCCTTCGTATTCCATGCCGACTCTAGACGGGCCTAGGGTTTCTGATATTGGGCCCACTCACTCGGCGGCTGTCGCACCCTTCATCTCCACGGATCGCTGTTTCCCAGGGCACCAGGGTTCAGCAACACCTTACCTGGGCTCAGGACCGATCATGGGAACTTCTACTTTGGGAAGTCTTCTTTCCCATCTTCTTCACCCTTACTTCCCGCTCCCCCTCTGCTTTGGTCTTTCGCTCTTCTGTTTGTCTGTTCTCTCTTCCTTGTGCAGGCTAGGATTGGCTGGTGTGGGGAGCGGCTGGGGAGTCTCCTGCCCTGGTGGTGGTGCCTCCTGGTGCCTCGTGTAGCGGTCTTGTGCTCGGCTCTGGTAAAGAAACAGGAGTTGGCGCTTGTCGCTGCCCTCGCCCGACCTGACCTGCGGAAACTCTACGCTCACTTGCATGGCTGTATATCCACTTCGTTTCCTTGGCTGTGCGCTTGCGCCTCGCCTGCACGTCCCCCGCGCGCCCTGCTGGTACCACATCTGGTGCCAGGATCCTGTTGCTGTTGTTGGATTTGTACACCTACGTTTGCCTCTGCTCGTGTCGCAACTGTTTGTGTTGCGATTGCTTGCTTTTTCACTAGTGTTCGTAGTCTGTTTTACTTGGGTCTTGTAGGGACCTGGTAGGTGTCTGGGCTGCGTCGGTCCTGTCGACGTGCTGTTGGGTCGGTTCCTTTACCGCTTGTTGCGTCATGAGCGTCATCATGTACGCTACCACTGTACTCCTGTTTCTTTATTTTAGTGAACGTTCCCCAAAAAAAAAAAATTTTATATAGAACGTTACATCACGAGATTGGACGGAAGTCTTTGGCCATCCTTGGGTTGTCACCTTTGGGAATGAGCGTGATAAGCGTTGAGTTGAGTTCCCCCAAGAGATATCCGGTGCGGAAGAATTCCTTGATTGCATGACTAATGTCGGGTTCAACAGTAGACCAAGCATGCTTGAAGAATGCAGCCGAAAACCCATCAGGTCCAGGGGATTTATTATCTCCCATAGAGAAAAGTGCACTCCTAATCTCATCATCAGTGATCGGTTGGACCATTGTCTCAGCCTCTTCCGTTCCAAGTTTCCGTTCCATGAGAGTCGCAATCGTAGTAGGCGAGATGGGAGCCGTTCGTGTAGATTGTCCAAGCAGCTCCGTATAGAAGCGAATCAGCTCTTTTCTAACTCGATCGTCGCCTTCAAAGGTTTCCCCAGCTTCATTTTCTAGGAAGAAAATCCGGTTGCTCGCCCGGCGCGTGGCCACTCTCTTGAAGAAGAAGAAGAAGGAGGTACATCGGTCCCCGTCATTTAGCCACGCCACTTTAGCTCGTTGTGTTAGAGCCGCATGTTCCATTTCCACATCTTTGGCATACACAAATCGGCAGCGTTTTTCTAGAATGAGAAGGTTATGCTCCATGAGGTAGAAACGGCAAGGTCTTGGGAAATATCGAGGAAATGTCTCGCCTCAAGCGTGTTGCGTTTGAGATCACCCTTATCACGACGGAGCTGCTTCATGGCGTATTTGATCCTTTTAAGCCTTTTAACCACAGCGAACATGGGATAGCCGTTCTCCTGACATTGCCAAGAATCCTCCACTAACGGGATGAAGCGAGGTCGTTAACAAGGAAGTTATAAAACCTGAAGGCAGGGCCCTTAGCCCGTGGCGGGTTGGTAGCCTCCAAGATCAGCGGTGAGTGGTCTGAGGTAGATGGAAGATCGCATCGGTAAATCAAGTCACCAAACCGGCCAAACCAAGAAGGATTACCCACCATTCTGTCAAGTCGTCTCCAAACGCCCGAGGTGCCACTCTGTTGGTTATACCAAGTGAAGAAAGGGCCCAGCCCACCCGAGGAAGACCGATGAGGTCCGACGAAGTAAGGCAAGCAGCCAACTCGGAGCAACCCGCGCCAGGAGACCCTCCACGAGCTTCCGTATCGTCCAGAATAGCATTAAAATCTCCCATCACAACCCACGGGGTGTTTTCTCGTGCCCGTGAGGTATTAGCAAGGTCAGCCCATAAATCTCGGCGCTCCGATCGAAGATTCAGCCCATAAATGAAGGTAAAATAGAATTCCAGCCTTTCTTCTAGAACACGCACTCTGCAGTGCACTGCTTGAGTCGAGAAGGCTTCCACTACGACGCTAATGACACCAGGGTCCCATCCAACCCAAATACGAGAGGTTGGCCCGCCATCGTAGTCATAAAACCAGCTCCAGGGCCTAATCGATTGGAAATAGCTGCAGTATTTTGTTCCGAAACTCTTGTCTCGTTGAGTCCAATAATCTTTAGATCATACTTCTTAATCAATTCCTTAACCGCCCATCTGTGGTCTAACCTGTTTAGACCACGTACGTTCCAAGAGGCGACAGGGATCATGGGTCAACCGCTAGAAGGGCTGTAGTAGGACCCTGAGAATCGGTGTTTTGCCATTCCAAATCAGATAGCACGGCGAATGGGTTGCGGTAGTCAACTATAGACGTACTAGCGGGTGCCATGCTAGTAGAGCAACCGTCGTTAGGCTGTCGAGGTAGCCTTGTGTGAGCTTCAGGTATGTGGTTCTCATGGGTCCAGCCCTCAACTTCCGTAGCTATCAAGGGAGCCTTCACATGGATGGCTTTGCCCTTACCCTTGTTGCCGACTTGTCGCTAATCCCGTCCTGTGGAAAGGTTAGTACTAGTTTGCCGTATAGTGGGTTGGGGGGCCACGCCTAGAGCTTGCGGCTGCGTCTGTTGCTTTGGTCATTGATTCTGTCGTGTAGGCTGGTGCTTGTTCGGCCCTTGCGTCTGCCATGGCACTCTTGCCGAGGTTTGCGGCCGGGGCTGTTTGGTCGGATTTGTTGGGCAGCTCCCCGATCCATGAGTCCATGCATTGCAAACTGTGCACTGCTTTGGCTTCCACTCGTATTCAACTCGGATTGGCACATCACCCGAGTGTCCTCCGTCTTCAGTGGGGATTTTAACTTTGAATTGCTCGACAAATGGTTCCTCAAGAGTTTTCTCGATGCATACCCGTGCATATTCCAGTCGTTCTCTAGTAGCAGTTATCGAGTCCGCAAATAAGGGTTTCCCAATGACACTCGCAACTATTTCCAGGCCCTCCTGCGTCCATAGTTCGCTTGGGACATTGCGCATTCTAACCCATAATGGGACGGTCGCGTGGTTCTTCTTCTCAAAGGACATGCCCATTCGCCAGACTTCAAGGAAGAGTGGCTGCCCTTGCATGAGCCATGGTCCCCCCTCTAGGACTGCAGCAAGCGCTTCCGCTGTCGTAAAGCGAAACTTGAAAAACCCATTGATCGTCGGGCGAACTTCAACAAGGTCAGACCAAGTGGATCGAACAAATCGCTCAACATGGGGGAAGTATGGTCTCTTCCCCAAGAAGTACCCCACAAGAGTATTGTCCCACCTAGCCGTGCCTTTCCTAGAAACTGCCCAAGGTGGACAAGCCACGGCCTCTCCATTAATTAATGTTGGCTTAGTGTAGGTTAACGCCAGGCGCGCCGGGGAGGTACGTCGAGGCTGCTTGCTAACGTTGTTGATGCCTTGAAGGACGAAAGCAAAAGAAGGGCCAGCTCTCTCACTGACCATCCGAGTCGGGGCGGTGGCTTGCTCTGGCAAGTGGCGGCGTTCAGCTATCACAGTCGTAGTCTCGGAATGGGTAGATTCATGGGATAGACTCCTAGGTTGATGGTTAGCAATCCGGGCAGAATGAGTAAGCGTCATGGTGTGATGTGCCATTGTGGGCGTCGTCGCTGTTATCCCCGGCATAGGATGGGACCCATTGGGCGTAACCCTAGTTCCCAAAACTGGGGCAACATCAGTTATTGGTTCCTCTTCATCGGAAGCGTCTTCGACGATTGGCCCAGACTGAGGTGGTGAGACAGACGGCGCGGTGGGTTTAGTGATCATGCCTGTCGCTCCAGTCACCGGTGGGTGATGATGCCCATTAGACAAAGCCCTAGGTCCAGAAACTGGTGCTGTGCGAGGCATAGGCGTAGCCCTATCCGGGCTGTTCCGATTCTCAGCAGGCACGACAGCCCCCATGTGCTGTCCGCCTTCATCGAAGGCGTCTTCCAAGATCGGCCTTGAGCCAAGGGCAGGTGGTGGAGTGCCCTGGCGAACAAGGAGACGGCGATCGAAGCAAGGGTCTCGTAGCGGCATAAGGCGATGCGCGTTTCTTTTAGCGCGACGGTGATGGAGCTGCGGAGGCGCCTGGGGCTGATGGGTGCTCCCTGTACAGTCCCTTTCCAATCTTCTCTTAGCAAGTTCGGAAGGTGAAGTATCAGCTCAGGTTGGGAGGGGCCAGGCATTGTAAGTTGGCCGGTGGTATGGCCGGGATTGCCTCCTTTAACCCTATTGAAAAGTTCTTCAAAAGCCTCCACACCAAACCTTTCACGGAATGCAGCAATATTATTCACAAGGGCTCCATAGTTCGGCATAGGCCCGAGAGGCTCCAATCGGTTGCAGAAGAATCCATAGCAGCTTGAGCAATGACGAAGAAGACGAACAGTCGTTGAAGATGGATGCGTGGGTGAGTGGGTATGCGGAGGGTCGTTAGTGTATGGGATAGCTAGGGTTACGTGTGTGTGGAGGGAAAATCCTAGAGAGAGAAAGCTAGAGAGAGGAAGATTCAATGCTGATTTATTTTCCACATTTAGCACATAAGATAGCATTAGATCAATATATTTCCCATATTTAGCACATAGATCAGATCGGATCACACATTTCATGAATTAACATATCATGAATATTGCGCGTTGACCGTTGACTTTCTCTCTAAACACCGTCAGTAGTTGCGATTTTCACACAGTAGGCGATTTCTCTCTCCCACAAACCCTAACAACGGCTTTTCATCTCCCACCACCTTCTCCACCGTAAGGCCGCCGGCGACCTCCCCTCACTACTGCCCCTCGCCGGAGCATACCACGCCACCCTCCATCGCCGAGATCAGACGGCGATGGAAGGTCTTTGAACCTTCTTCTTCCTTTTTCTACTTGTGACCCTTCGTCTTCTTCACACAAGCTTGTCACCATAGATGGATTCCTCACCTTCACACCTTGATTCTCTTGGCCCTCTACCTGATTATGCTGCGTTGAAACGTAATATTCCAGATTTTGAAGACCGTTTCGACGTTGCTTCCTTTGAAGCCTTCTTGGGCCGCGTAGATAATGGCACTATCGGCCTTGAAGCTCCGCCGGTGCAGGTGTTCTCCGCCCAGACCCGAGCTGAACAACCCAAAGGGCCAGCACCTACTAGCTCTCGGCCAGAACCTAGGCTAAATACTACTCAGCCGCCGTGGATCCCGCATAGACGAAAGAGACGTTTCACCTCCACTATTGTCCCCATCCGTGACTCTAATCATGACTCCCGTCGACCGATCCGTAGGGGCACACCCCCTCCACCTAGCAACAGCAGCCCAAGCACAAAGGGTGGACCTCAAGATGGTGCGCCGCCTCAACATGACGTTTCAACTCCCATGAAGAACGCTTCTGTTACTAGGGTATTGCCGCCGGCTGCCAATAGTGCTAATGGGCCGAGGGCTCACTCTGACGGCCTAGGACATATGATGTATGAGGCAGCTCCGATGCCCCACTCAGATTTGGCACCAACCGTTGAAGATCCGTCTGATGATAAACACCCGTCGCCACAAGCCATCGATCGCCGTATCCCTGTTCATCGATCCGCAACACCGCCGGCTTCGGGCTCAGGGCCGATCATGGAGGGAACCGTCGTGGATATTCAGCCGCGTAAGGATGGAGTTCTGATGCCGAGCACAACACGGCACCCTAGGGCTTCTACGAGGGACTATCATTTACTCGGGCCCAGGTCTTCGACTGACGGGCCCCAAACCAGCCCTGAAGTCGCGGCGAAGGAAGCCAATGTCAATAGCGAATCTGTGCTAACTTCCCATGGACGTGTCGGAGGAAATAACAAGCCCTCTTTTGCGGCCATCCTTCAAGGAGCCAACGTCAGTCGTAATCAGCCACGGCGCTCGAGCCCGACAAGGCTTACCCTATCTTATACGGCCCCTACGTTGACTGACGGCATGGCTGAGGCCTGCATACCTTGGGAAGTGATTCAAAAAGGAACGGCTAGATGGGAACATACCCTTGTTGGGTACGTTTTGGGCAAGAGACCGTTCTTCCCTCACGTAGAGCGGTTTGCTCGCTCTATTTAGAGAGATCTTATCGAATTTCGAACGACAATAAATGGATTCTTTAAATTTAGGTTTGTGACTGCTGAGGCATCTGTGGCTATTTTGGAAGGACGCCCTTGGCTCATGCAAGGGCAACCGCACTTTCTTGAGCCGTGGAGGATAGGCATGTCCTTCGAGAAGAAGCAGCACGAGGCTGTCCCGCTATGGATCAAACTACGTAATGTCCCATCTGAACTATGGACCTAGGATGGACTTGGAATTGTGGCGAGTGTACTTGGCAAACCGCTATTCGCCGATGCCATGACGGCCTCCGCTGAGCGTCTTGACTATGCTCGGATTTGCATCGAGAAGTCATTGGAAGCACCTTTCGTGGAACGGTTCAACGTTCGAATCCCAAACAAGGAGGGCGGAGACTCGAGTGTGGTGCCCATCCGGGTTGAATATGAATGGAGACCCAAGAAATGTGAGACATGCACATCGTGGACTCATGGAGCTGTGACTTGCCCCAAGAACCAATCGAAAGCAGCTAGACCAACTAGACCGCAACCACCGAAGATGGTTCATATAATTACTACACGGCAGGAGGAGCAACCAAACTCTCATGATCTTGATGCGGCCGCACATAACACCCGGCCGAGAGACCAAATCCAAACCAGACAAATGAACGAAATGGATGGCGTCGGGTGGCTGACAAGGACAAGGGTAAGGCCATGATGGAAGGGAATAGCACGTCTGCTGAGGACAGGCAGGATAGGACTGGTGGTAATCACATGACCGCTATTAGCATACCAAGGAATAGGCAGCCCAATGACGGATGTTCAACAAGCAAAGCACCGACTAATACGTATGAGCAAGAAGACCATAACCCGTTTGCGATCCTTGCTGAATTGGAATAGGAGACTACCGAAAACGAGGGTCCTAAAGCAGCCCTTCCCAGCGGGTCTCCATGATACCTGTCGCCGTTTGGAATACACGTGGTCTAAACAGGTTAGACCGCAGATGGGCGGTGGGGGATATGATTACAAAACACAATTTGAAACTTTTAGGGCTGGTTGAGACTAGGGTTTTGGAGCAAAACGCATCAACAATCACTAGTTCGATCAGGGCTAATTGGGAATGGTTCTATGATTATCAGGATGGGCCGGCTGCACGCATATGGGTCGGGTGGGACCCACAATATTTGGGAGTCACGCCTGAAGCATGCACCAATCAGACGGTACATTGCAAAATTTATATCATTGAGGAGGGACTGGAGTTCTTCACTACATTTGTCTATGGCCATAATCTCCGGGCAGAACGACATGGGCTTTGGGCTGACCTTACATCTACTTCGCGTACTCGGGAGCCGGTTCTGTGGCTCGTCATGGGAGACTTCAATGCAATTATCGATAGCAGAGAAGCGAAAGGAGGAGCTAATACGCGAGGCTGCCAAGACATGAATGAACGCCTGATCTCTTCGGACCTTGTCAACCTACCACGACTAAGCTCTTTCTTCACCTGGTATAACCAACAAAGTGGTAATTCGGGGATTTGGAGACGTCTTGGTAGGATGCTCGGAATCCTGCTTGGCTGGCCAGGTTTGGGGAGTTGGCATATAGGTGCACCATGCCGGCCACGTCTGATCACTCCCCTCTTATCTTGGAAGTGGAACCTCCACCAAGGACGAAGGGTACATGTTCCGTTTTGATAACTTCCTCACTCGAGACCCCCGGTTCATCCCATTAGTGGAAGAGGTTTGGAGGCGCAAAGAGGCTGGTTACCCAATGTTCGGGGTTGTCAAGAGACTCAAAATTCTAAAACAGGAGATGAGGAAACTGCGGCGTGACAAGGGCGACCTTAATCGCAACGTTATGAAGCACGGCAATTTCTCGAGGCTGCCCAAGAACTACTAATAGACCATCTGATGGAGCCTCAGCTGCTTATCCTTGAGAAGAGATGTCGTTACGCTTATGCTAAAGCCGTGGATATGGAACTGCTTTGGCCCAACGTGCGAAGGTTGCCTGGTTGAAGGATGGCGATCAATGTACTGCATTCTTCTTCAAGAAGGTAGCTATCCGAAGGGCTATCAATCGCATACACTCTATGATAATGAGGCTGGCACCACTATTGAGGGCGAAGACCAAGTCAGGGCTGAACTACTACGTTACTACACTGACATCCTTGGACGTTCTAGCCGTGTGACCCCTCTTGCTCCTGCCGAGGTGACTCCGTACCTCGCCAGGACCCTTAACCTTGCTGAGGCTGAAGCTATGGTACTACCTGTTACTGAGAGGGAGATTAGGAGGGCGCTCTTCTCCATTGGTGATAATAAATCCCCTGGGCCGGACGGCTACTCTGCCAAGTTCTATAAGCATGCTTGGGACGTCATTGGAACGGATGTTACACATGCAATACAGGAATTCTTCCGGACTGGTCATCTTCTTGGCGAGCTGAACTCGACACTTATTACTCTTATCCCAAAGTGCGAGAATCCAAGGACAGCGAGGGAGTTTAGGCCCATATCATGTTGCAATATGCTCTACAAGGTCATCTCGAAGGTGATAGCTAATCGGCTGTGGGGTTGCTTGGCAAAACTTGTCCATCCTACCCAGACGGCCTTCATCCCGGGGCGTCGTATCACAGACAACATCCTTTTGGCCCAGGAAGTTTGCCATGGGTACAACAGCATGGGGCTTCCTGAAAGAGTGGCGTTCAAAGTAGATCTGGCCAAGGCGTATGACATGGTCGAATGGGATTTTCTTTTGATGACTCTTGAAGGGCTCCACTTCCAGCCTAAGTTCATTGGATGGATTCGTGCTTGCCTTACGACCACTTCGTTCTCCATTAATATCAACGGTCAGCCTGAAGGCTTTTTCAAAGGCAGACGTGGCCTTCGCCAAGGTGACCCCATTTCCCCTTACCTATTTACTTTGGTAATGGAAGTCCTGCATGGTATTATTGAGGATCGGATACGGCATAGCGGGAGGTTTAGGTACCATTGGCGGTGTGAACCTACTAATATGTTCATGCTTTCCTTCGCGGACGACTTACTCCTGTTCTCTCATGCGGATGCGAGTTCTGTCAGCGTCTTCAAGGAAAGCCTTGATATGTTCGTGTAATACCCGCAAAAAAAAAATATACGGGATTATTTCAATAATATTCGGAATGTGTGGAGTCGATTTTCGAACATACACCGATTTCATCCCGAGCCGAGCCAAGAATTTAGAATTGGACCTGAAAAAAAATTTAAAAACGGGCCGAAAATGATTATGGGCCAAATGAAGAATAATGGCCCAAGTGTGAGAGATAGATTAGAAGTTAGGAATTTTGGCCCAATAATATAAAATAATAAAAAAATAAAAAATAAAAAATAAAAAAAGGGGGCCTCATCACACCTCATCAATAATGTTATATTATTAATAGAATAAGAAACAAAACAATACAAAACAAAATAGAATAAAACATAACAAAACAAACAAAATAAAATAAACCTAATACAACACTTTAATCCGCAAAGACAAGACCTAATTAATTAAAGAAAGAAAAAGAAAAAGAGACAACAAGAGAGGGAAGAAAAGGGGGAGAGATGGCGAGAGGGAGAGGGGAGAAAAGAAAATAATAATAATAATAATAATAATAATAATAATAATAATAAAATGCATCTTCAAGTGCTTTAAGGACAAGAACTAAGCCATCAATACACCTCATAATGGTACCAAGTCAAGACCAAAACACCTAATACACATGGAGAGGTACACGTGGAGAAAATAAATAAATAAGGGAGATTGGAAAAGAGAAGGGGAGAGTGGCCGAGAGAAAGAAGAGAAGAAAGAGAAAGAAAAAAAAAAGAGAAAGGAAATAAAGAAGAGGGAGAGAAAGAAAAGAGAGAAAGAAGGAAAGGAGAAGAAAGGAGAAGAAAAATCTCCGAAGGCTCGGGATCGAAGCTCTCAGGTCCGGATCACACGGAAACGCCCCGTGATTTAGTTTTCTACGGACATAAGGTAGGTGAAGATCACCTACACGCGTAAACATTTTTTTAACTCGTGATTTCTACGTGTTGCATAGTAATTTATGTGATCGTATGAATGATTTACATGCTAATATATGCTCGAACGTGATCTCATGCTCACTATATGAATACTTGTGTGTCGTCACCATTCTATGCCATTCAATTTCCAAGCTACTTGTGTTTAGGTCGTAAAATGTTCGGGGTTTAGGTAGGAAGATTTGAAATTAGGAAATTTAGGAGCAAATTCGGGTATAATTAGGGTTTTCTAGAGTTTCTTTTAAATTCAAAGGTCTAAAATAAATATTCTAAAACTCGGTTGGGGTGATTTGTGTAATTATCAGAGGTTTAGGGTGTTAAATAAATATTCTAAATCTCGGCTAGGGTCATTTTATAATTTTCAGAAGTTTTCGAGAAATAAACAATTAAAATTCGGCTAGGGGCCTCTATGCAATTTTCAGAATTTTCTTAGAGTTAAATAAATATTCAAAACTCGGCTAGGGACTTTATGCAATTTTCAGAATTTTCGGGTAGTTAAATAAATAATCAAATCTCGGCTAGGGACTTTTATGTAGTTTTCAGAATATTCGGGTAGCTAAATAAATATTCAAAACTCGGCTAGGGGCCTTGGAGCAATTTTTTCAGAATTTCCGAGGGCTTAGATAAATATTTTTAAAGTCGATTGGGGCCTTGGAGAAATTTTCAGAATTTCTGAGGTGTTAAATAAATATTTTGAAAGTCGATTGGGGCCTTGGAGCAATTTTCAGAAATTCGGAGGTGTTAAATAAATATTTTTAAAGTCAATTGGGGCCTTAGAAAAATTTTTAGAATTTCCTAGGTGCTTAATTAAATATTTTTAAAATCGGTTGGGGTCTTTGTGCAATTTTCAGAATCTCCAAGGAGTTAAATAAATATTAAAAACTCAAATGGGGTCTTTGTGCAATTTCCAGAATATCCAAGGGGTTAAATAAATATTAAAAATATTTCGGCTGGGGTTAATTGTAAATTTTCAGAAGTTTCGTCGAATCTAAAATTTCTGAAAATTTTCGGGACTTAAAATCAAATTTTAAAAATTCGAGCAGATTTATAATTTCTGAAAATTTTCGGGACTTAAACTGAAATTTAAAAAAAAATACGTGCAGATTTGTAATTTATGAAAATTTTTGGGACATAAACTGAATTCTAAAAAAATCCGGGCAGATTTGTAATTTCTGAAAATCGTCGGAACTTAAATTGTAATTTTTGAGGATAATTTTCGGGTCATTTTATAATTATCAAAGGATCTTAAGTTAAAACTTTCAAATTCGCGTCCTTAAAAGTAAAATTATGAGTTTGTGGGGTCTTAAAGGTAAAATTTGAAAAAAAAAATATTTTTAAATTAGGAGTTTAAGTATTACATTGAAAATTTGGGACTTAGAGTAAAAAGGATTAAATATTGGAACCTGTAGTGAAATTCGGAGGCAGATTTCGGTGAGAAAGGTTTCGGGCTGATCAAATAGGAACGCGGACTTCGGACCCGAATTATTTAATGAAGGATAGTTTTTGAGATCGGGCCGAGCTGATACCTCGGGCCGATACGTGATATAGAGATTTGCATTTTTTTGTGTTACATCTTACTTGCACGATATTTGCATACGTGGTACGAGATGAGAGAACCGTGCGGAGTCACGGTGACATTGTTCAGTGATGTGAGTGGGGTAGTTTATGACCGAGTGATGGTCGTCGAATTGTATGAGTAGTGAGGTTACGACTAAGGCGCACTATATGATTGAGATGTGGGGAGTGGGCCTCCCGAGCTACTGACCCTTGTGGGGAGTGGGGCCTCCCGAGCTACTGACCCCTGCGCGCGTGTTGCCTTTACTCCTAAGCCTCGGGCCCTGATGTGATGAGATGAGTTGAGATGAGATGAGATATATGAAAACAGTCGAGCGTGCATTTTGTGAGATGTGTCGGGATGGGAGTCGAGTGAGAGCACTTGCGCATTCTTGCATATTTTCATCTACTAGACAAAAGCTCACGGTTTACGTGTGTAGGTACGAACGAGTCGGACGTTGAAAAACGTCACGAGTAAGCGGCTGATGGCGGTGACTCCACGAACTTTTGAGGGCGGTTGGCAATATATGGGACGTGACCTATGGAGTGCTTTAAATTATGTTTCATGTTTTTACTCTTTGGGTTTCGGACCAATAAATAGAAGTGTGTATTGTTAAACATTTTATATTTTCGGTTCAGACTTTGGGGCTTCGGCCCAGTACATGAATATTATTATGCTTTAAAAAGTTTTTATAATGGGATTTTTCGCTGTTCACGCTGCGAAAATCCGCCAAAATACATAGTTAGGAAGTTGGGTCGTTACAGGTGGTATCAGAGCGTTAGGTTTCAGATTCTGTAGACTGTCCATGTACTGCCGCTCAAAAGCCTGGAGAATCAGCCATGCCTGTAAGTTTTAAGTTCTTATGTGACTATATGTTAATAATTATGTGCATTTATGTGTTATGTGGCTGTAGACAATTAAGAAAATGGTTAGAGGACGAGGAAACTACCATAGCGGAGATTCCAGCCGTGGGGACGGATCTGAGTCCCCTACGAATGAACGAGACTCGACGATTCGGCAACTTACCGAACTGATCCGGCGTCAGTCGGACCAGATTAGCGAACTCCTTCAAAACCAGAGTTCTTCTGAACGCAATCGATCTCCACAGCCCGAACGCATGGAAATCATCGGGGAGCGATTTCGCAAATTACATCCCCCGACTTTCGAGCAAGCTACCGACCCTTCGATGGCTGAGGACTGGCTTCGCATCATCGAAGATATGTTCGTATACGGACGAGTACCGGAGAATGAGCAAGTGCTGTGCGCAGTTTCCATGCTAAGGGAAAGCGCCTGATTTTGGTGGGATACCATCAAAATCCTGAACGATCCGGCCGTGATGTCGTGGGAAAGATTCAAAGAGCTCTTCTACGAGAAATACTTCTCAGCCCACGAGCAGGCGCAGCGGATGAATGCGTTTATCAATTTGAGGCATGAGAGAACGACATCCGCAAGTTTGAAGAATTATCACGGTTCGCCCCGCATATGGTGGCCACGGATGCGCTGAAAGTGGAACGATTCATGGTGGGCCTCAAACCCAAGATCTACCGTGATGTGAGCATGTCGGGCACACGGGGAGTACATTTTTCTCAAGTAGCCGTGCGGGCCATCATTGCAGAACAGGCGGAGGCGCAGATTATGGCGGCGCAGAAGGCGAGGAAGAGAACGGAGAACCAGCAGGGAGGCGGGGGCGACCGAAAGAGACAATTCTTTGGAAAAGGCCCTAACAGAGGAGGTTGCTCGGGACCATCTAATTGGCGACCGAGACCGAACCAGGGACCACCCGGCGTTCCGAACCGACCTCCGTACAACGCACCCCAGTGTCAACAATGTGGGCGTAATCACGTCGGTGTCTGCTTTGGAGTTGGATACAACCCCAACGTCGTCTGCTATCTCTGCGGGAACAGGGACATTACGCACGAGCCTGCGACCAACCCAGGAACCCGACTCAGGCGCTTGTACGACCGCCACCGGTTCCAGCTCGAGTTTTTGCGATGGCCAATGAAGGGGCGGAGGCGTTACCACCACCGGTTCCAGCTCGAATGTTTGCGTTGACTAATGAAGGGGCGGAGGCACTACCACCACCGGTTCCAGCACGGGCGTTCACATTAACTAATGAAGAAGCAGAGGCAAATCCTGCAGTCGTGACCGGTATGTTACGATTTTACGACGTGCCTACTTCTGTGCTGTTTGATTCTGGAGCCACGCACTCGTTTGTGTCAGCCAAATATGTGACCAAGGTAGGCATCTCTCCTACCTTATCTGACTACAACTACGTAGTAACTCTACCACACGGGGATCTAACTCGAACTAATCTAGTGTTGGAAAAATGTCCGATGACGATCGAAGGAAGGAATCTGAGCGTACATCTGATCGTGATCCCGATGAACGATTACGACGTTATCTTCGGGATGGATTGGCTCTCAAAATACGGGGCCATAATCGATTGCCAGAAGAAGATGGTGGCCTTCCAAATTCGTGAAGATGAAATGTTCACGTTTGTGGGACCGAAGGAGAAGAGCAAAATCCACCTAATTTCTGCCTTAAAAGCCCAACGAGTTCTGAATTCGGGTTGCGAAGCTTTCTTCGTCTTCGCGGTGAAGGCCGAAAAATCTCAACCGAAGCTATGTGTCGCGCTCGTTGACTTTCGTTGACTTTCTCTCTAACACCGTCAGTAGGTGCGATTTTCACACAGTAGGCGATTTCTTCAGATTTCTTCTTTTCCGACCACTACCCACGTCATCTCCGGCCGTTTTGGACTCACCTCGGAGGTACTCGGCGACCCCCCGCCGCCGGGATCAGACGGCGGTGGTCTAGGGGTGGATTTCAATCGTTTGTAGCTGTGACTGTTCGTATCCCTCACCACAAATCTGCCCACCTTCATCTTCCATCCCCGTCCGCCCAGATCCACACGGTCGCCGGCGTTCTGCACCACCTACTACCACTCACCAAGACCCCCCCGCACCACCCTCCATCGCCGGGATCAGACGGCGGTCGGAGGGCCTCTTTTTCTTGCCGTGACTTTTCATATTCCACCACAAAACCCTTTCTTTTTTTCCCTGGCTGTTGCCGTCTGTCCCCTTGGACTGATTGGACTGAGTGGATATGGCTTCTCCTTCATCATCGGAACCTGTTCGTGCGTCTTGGAAGTTGCCGGCCTCGATGCTTTGGCCGCTAAATACCCGGAATTTGCGGCTGCTCTTAATCGTTCGGAATTTAACTCCCTCATGACTCGGTTATTGGGTGTTAATCTCGGCTCAGCATCTGGGGAAACTGCCCCTTCGACTCCCTTGGTCTCTGACGAGCATCTCGGAGGGTTGGGTGGTCGTTCTCGCTCGTATGATACGAATGCGTCGAACCCGGTGCATGGAGTTTTGTCTGGGGGTCTCGGTGCTGCAGGGGTTTCTCAACCCCTACGTAATGCGCCTATTCGGAGTATTCTGAAGCGTACCAATAGGCCGGGTGAGCTGACTCCACCTAGGTCTTCGTCGACGGATAGCTTTCCAGGTTCAGGTCGGGTTGCCCAAGTCGCTGTTGGTGCTTTGGCTCATGGGGCGATTGGGTTGAACTCGGCAGCGAGACACACCGGTGAGGGCTTCTCTTCTTCGGTGACCGGTACTGATATCTCGGCTGCGGGATCGGGGAAAGATCGCGCATCTAGTGACAGTGAGGTTCCAACTAGGGTTTCTTCCTCGCCTGTTCATGCTGGCGGGACGGCTGTTTCTGGGCGTAACTCTCAGCCCCGGTTTGTTTCTGGGCGCAAGGCTGGGCATTTATCTTCAGCGGTTGGGCCTGGGGGTACTCAAAGAATGGCCCCGAGGACTGGTTCGGATACTTCTTTACCCCCTAAGAATGGTGATGGAGGAGCTGTGGGTTCCTCTTTTGCGCAAGTCCTAACGGGGAGACGTATTCGACCACAACAGCGAACGGCGCTTAGTTTCACTCCTCCCACTGTTGTTGATGGGGTGGCAGTTGTTTGTCCTACGTGGGAGGTTGCTAAGCAAGGGCTGGATAGATGGAACCACACTTTGGTGGGTTATTTTCTTGGACGGCGGCCTTATTTCCCCTTCGTGGAGAAGTTCGTTCGATCATCTTGGGTGGGTGTGGAAGAGGTTCAGGCCACGATCAACGGCTTTTTTATTTTCAGGTTTGACTCGGATAAGTCGATGACGGCGGCTCTCGAGGGAGGTCCTTGGTTATGGCAGGGGCAGCCCCTCTTCTTGGAAGCTTGGAGGCCCGGCATGTCGTTCGAGCGAAAGGAACATACGGAGGTTCCGTTGTGGGTCAAGCTTAGGAATATCCCCAATGAATTTTGGACCCCCGCGGGCTTGGGCATCGTATCTAGTGCCGTTGGGCAGCCGCTTTTCGCCGACGGCATTACTATGAGTGCTACTCGTATCGACTATGCTCGGGTCTGTATCATTAAGGACCTAAAGACGGAGTTTATTGAGAAGTTTAATATTAGGCTGCCCTCTGAGGATGGGAGTCCACGTGGGATGGTTCCGGTTACTGTGGAGTACGAATGGAAGCCTTCTAAGTATACGAGGTGTGATACGTGGACCCATTCGGATGGTTCTTGCCCGATGGCCAAGAAGACTACTGCGGTTAAGGCCACTCATCCTAATGAGAAGCGGGAGAGGCAGCCCACCTTGGGTAACGCGATTCGGGTTCCTAGGCCTAGAGATGATGATTGGCGACAGGTTGGGCCGAGGGGCAAGATTTCCGTTGGTTCTCACCAGGCGGCTACGGTTCATCCGGTGGCTTCTACACAGGAGGCGACTACGAGTTCTCGTGGGACTGACCCTCTGTGCCCCTCGGCTGAGACTAGTGATGAGACTAGTGATGATGAGCTCCGGGCTGAGGCGGAGCGTAATGCACTTTTCTGGGGTAACGCAAGTAACCCCTTCCATGCTTTGTCTGATGTTGATGATGCGTGCGCTTCTGAGGGTCCTAAAGCAGCCCTTCCGGACGGTTTATCATGATCGCGCTCGCCTCGTGGAATGTGAGGGGTCTCAATAAGAGAGACCATGGGAGGGCGGTGATGGATCTTATCTCTAAGTTTGATTTAAAACTTTTCGGGCTTTTGGAAACTCGTGTCTCTTCTATTAACGCTAGTGCTGTCTCCGGAGGCATTAGGGACTCTTGGCAATGGTTTTTTGATTATGGTGATGGGCCGGGAACGAGGATTTGGGTTGGTTGGGACCCCAGTTTTGTTCATGTCACCATTGTGGGCTGCTCTATACAAGCAGTTCATTGTAGGGTTCATTCTCTTGCATCGCAGGAACTCTGCTATATTTCCTTTGTGTATGGGAAGAATCGGCGAGAGGAGAGGGCTGATCTTTGGGATGAGATTATCCGGATTTCGGAGAATAGGGCCAACGATCCGTGGCTGATCCTCGGGGATTTCAATGCCGTTACTGATATTTCCGAGGCGAAGGGTGGTAATCCGTCTGTTGTGGAGGCGACGGAGCTCAGGGATTGCTTGATCAATGCCGACCTGACTACCTTACCTTCGACGGGGAGGTTCTTCACTTGGTTCAACCAGCAGCGTGCGGAGGCTGGTATCTGGCGGCGGCTTGATCGCATGGCTGGCAATCCCTCGTGGTTTGCTACCCACCCCGATTTGGCTTACTACTGCGATTTTCCCGCTACTTCCGATCACTCTCCTCTTATCCTTGCGGCTGCCCGGGGAAGTGGGAGGCGTCCTTGCTTCAAGTTTGATAACTTTCTGGTTTCTGATCCTAGGTTCATTGACGTGGTGAGAAGAGGTTGGCTGGATCATTCGGATGGCTTCCCGATGTTCTCTTTTGTTCGCCGACTTAAGATGCTCAAGCCACACATTCGCGATCTTAGACGCAAGGGGGACTTGGCTAGGAATGTTCTTGAGGCCACACACTTCCTTGAGCTGAGTCAATCTTTCGTTGAGAAATACCCCTCGGAACCCCTTTTCCTTGACTTCGAGTCTACGTGCAGGTGTTTATACTCCAAGGCTGTGGAGATTGAACAGTCTGCCCTCTCTCAGCGGGCCAAACTTGCTTGGCTTAAGGACGGGGACCAATGTACCTCTTTCTTCTTCAAGAAGGTGACTCTGAGACGTGCACGTAATCGTATTCTCTCGTTGGAGGACGATAATGGGCTGGTTATTGAGGGTGATCAGCAGGTGGCGGCTGAACTGATCCGATTCTATAAGGAGCTACTTGGGAAGTCGGGTAGGGACACTCCGGTTCGTGTGGATGATCTCCGTAACTTTGTTACTACTTCCATTCATCCGGACGTGGGGGCTGATATGATTCGTCCGGTTACGGGGGCTGAGATCAAGGCGGTGATTTTCGCGATGGGCAGCGAGAAGGCCCCGGGGCCTGATGGTTACACTGCAGCTTTCTTCAAAGCTGCTTGGGAGGTTGTTGGCGATGATCTTACCTTTGCTGTCCAGGACTTCTTCAGCACTGGCATCTTACTGAAAGGCCTTAACAGCACCCTTATTACTCTTATTCCGAAAGGTGAGGCTGCTAGGAATGCGTCGGACTTCCGCCCTATCTCTTGTTGTAATGTCATTTTCAAGGTTATCTCGAAGATCCTCGCTAACCGGCTGCGTCCCTGCCTTGCTGATCTCGTGCATCCCTCACAGACTGCCTTTGTCCCCGGAAGGCGCATCTCTGACAACATTCTGATGGCCCAGGAAATCTGCCTTGCTTATCAGAATCGGAGCAAGCCGGCGCGCGTGGCTTTCAAGGTCGATTTGGTTACGACAAGGTTGAGTGGAGCTTCTTGTTGGCGGTCCTGTCGGCCATGAAGTTTCCCCCTCTCTTTATCAGATGGGTGGCTGCTTGTGTGACCTCGACTTCTTTCTCCATTAATCTCAATGGAGCTCCTGTGGGTTTCTTCGAGGGGAAGAGAGGCTTGCGACAGGGAGATCCGCTGTCCCCCTACCTCTTTACTCTTGTCATGGAGGTCCTCCATGGTATTATTGACTCGAGCATCCGTGCTGATAGCAGATTTCAGTTCCACTGGCGGTGTGAGTCGATGCGATTGGCAATGCTCACGTTTGCGGACGATCTTATGCTGTTTTGCCATGCTGATCCTTGCTCGGTCAAGGTGTTTAAGGATGCTCTGGATACCTTTGCTTCTTTGTCCGGTCTCTGCCCCAACCCCCGGAAGAGCGAGATGTTTGTTTCTAAGAGGGCTGAGAATATCTCGAACTCCCTCCTGACCATCATGGGATTTCAGCTGGGTAAGCTTCCGGTCCGTTATCTGGGCGTTCCTCTTCTTCACTCGAGGCTCCGGCTGGTGGATTGTGCCCCTCTTCTTCACGCGGTGGATAAGCGGGTTGGGTCTTGGTTGAACCGGTCCCTCTCCTACGCGGGAAGGGTCCAACTTATCCGGTCCGTCCTTGGGTCGATTCATTTGTACTGGTCCAGCGTGTTCCTGCTGCCTAAGGGTGTGGTCAGGGCTTTGGAGACGAGATTTAGGCGTTTTCTGTGGGCTGGGTCTTCCCCCAAAGTCGCGTGGGAGGAGGTGTGCCTGCCGGTTAATGAAGGAGGCCTTGGTATTCGATCGATCACGGCTGATAATAAGGCCATGATGCTGCGCCTTCTGTGGTTTATTGGGAATAGAGATCTCTCTTCGATTTGGTTAAGTGGCTCCTCCATACGAGACTTCGCCAGCGATCCTTCTGGGCTGTCCTTCCGTCGTCTAACGATGCGTGGAGCTGGAAGAAGGTCCTTCAGATTAGAGATGTCTTTCGACCTCTTGTTGACTTTACGGTGGGTAATGGTGACTCGATTTGGCTTTGGAAAGACCCGTGGCTGCTCCCTTCGCCTCTCGTGGACCACTTCCCTCGGGGTCCGGTGGCGATGGGTCTTCCTATTGACACTAGACTGTCCGCGGTCATTAATGCGGACGGGTGGAACTGGCCTGCCAGGTACTCGGTTGAATACTTGGATATTGAACCTTTGCTCCCTGTGATTTTCCCTTTGGAGAGGGACTCTTTACGATGGAAAGGCGCTGCTGATGGACGATTCTCTAGGCGAGGGCCCGCGATGCCATTAGGTACCATCGCCCGGATGTGCCTTGGGCTGATCTGTTTGGGGGACCTGCGCGGGTCCCAAGGTTCGTGTTCATCCTTTGGCTCGCTATTCGTGAGCGGCTTTCCACGCGGGATAAACCTTGGATTGCGTTACGGGCGGGTTCTAATCTGTGTGCTTTGTGCGGCCTTTTCCCGGAGACTACTAATCATCTCTTCTTCGAATGTGAATTCTCATTGAGATGTGTTCAGTTGCTTGAAGATAGGACAAAGTGGAGCTGGCCGGTTCGTGTTTGGAGTTTGGGCGTGCGTTCGGCAGCTAGGAGATGGCGAGGTCACCATCTTCTTCACGTGATGTTCCGTCACTTGGTTGCCTCATTGGTTTATCACATCTGGAAGGAGCGGAATAGGCGTTGGAAAGAGAACATCTCCTCATCTCCTCAGCAGGTGATTTCGTTGGTTCTCGGTTTGGCGTGTTCGCGACTTGACACGGTTCACACGCGGTTTGCCTTCCAGGTGGCGGCTATCAAGCGACTGTGGCATGTTGGTTGAGGGTTGGGCTGTTCTTCTTGTTTGGTGTTTGTGTGGGTTTTGGCTTGCTGTGTTGTTTGTGCTTGTTTGACCAGTAGCCTGTTACTGGTTTGTGGGTGGGTTGGTCCACCTTTTCACTGTACTTCTTTCGTTTTTTATTTTCGGAAAATTTACCAAAAAAAAAAAATCTCAACCGAAGCTTGAAGAGGTTCCGGTAGTGAACGAGTATCCCGACGTATTTCCCGACGATTTACCGGGACTACCTCCTGATCGAGAACTCCAATTCGCGATCGACCTAACACCAGGAGCAGCACCGTTCTCTAAGACTCCATATCGTTTAGCACCAAGCGAACTACGTGAGTTGAAAGAGCAACTTGATGAGCTACTGCAGAAAGGATTTATTCAGCGTAGCTTCTCGCCTTGGGGAGCACCGGTCCTGTTTGTACGTAAGAAGGACGGGTCAATGAGACTCTGCATCGACTACCGGGAGCTGAATAAACTGACGAACAAAAACAAATACCTGCTGCCCAGAATTGATGATCTGTTTGATCAGCTGCAAGGAGCATCTATCTTTTCAAAAATTGATTTACGATCGGGTTACCATCAGCTGAAGATTCGGGAAGCCGACGTCCCGAAAACGGCGTTCAACACGAGGTATGGCCACTACGAGTTTTTGGTTATGCCCTTCGGGTTGACGACCGCTCTGCATTTATGGACCTGATGCACCGGGTTTTCAAAGACTTCCTTGACCACTTCGTAATCATCTTTATAGATGATATCCTAGTTTATTCTAAAACGAAGGAGGAACACGAGGTTCATCTACGAACGGTTCTCGGAATTCTTCGGGAAAAGCAACTCTACGCGAAATTCAAGAAATGTGAATTTTGGCTCCCGCAAGTGGCCTTTCTGGGACACACTGTATCCGGAAATGGGATTTCTGTGGACCCCAGCAAGATCGAAGCCGTAAGCAAATGGCCACGACCAACCACTCCCACGGAGGTCAGGAGCTTTCTCGGGCTTGCTGGATACTATCGAAAGTTCATTAAGGATTTTTCCAGCATTGCCTCGACACTCACGAACCTGACGAAGAAGAACGTCCCATTCAAGTGGACGGAAGATGCGAGCAAAGCTTCTAGGAGTTGAAGAAATGATTGGCAACGGCTCCTGTTCTTACGATTCCCTCCGGTACCGAATGCTTTTCGGTGTACAGTGATGCCTCGAAGATTGGCTTGGAGTGCGTGTTGATGCAGAACGGGAAGGTAATTGCGTATGCCTCCCGACAATTGAAACCGTATGAGAAGAATTACCCCACGCATGATCTGGAACTCGCAGCAGTTGTGTTCGCCCTAAAAATCTGGTGTCATTATCTCTACGAGGAACGATGCGAGATCTACGCCAACCATAAGAGCCTGAAATACTTCTTCACCCAGAAGGAGTTGAATATAAGGCAACGACGCTGGTTGGAGCTCGTTAAAGACTACGATTGCGTGATCAACTATCATCCCGGCAAAGCAAACGTAGTCGCCGATGCATTGAGTCGAAAGGCGGTGAACACGGAACTCCACAACCTCGAAGTAGAAGTAATAAATTTTGGCGAGATCGAGGGCAGAATGGCAGCGTTGACTCTTCAGCCGACGTTGTTAGAGCAAATCAAGAAAGCCCAGGAGCAAGATGAGCTTTATCTAAAAACAACGAGCGAGCAGGCAACTGAAACTCCGTCTGACTTCACGTTTCAGGAAGACGGGAGTTTGCAATATCAGAATCGTCTATATGTTCACGATAATGAAGCACTCCGGCAATCTATAATGACGGAAGCGCATGCCACTACGTACTCGATACACCCAGGCGCGACGAAGATGTATCGGGATTTACGAGCAACATATTGGTGGCCGGGAATGAAAAGCGATATTGCAACATTTGTGAGCCAATGTCTGACGTGTCAACAAGTAAAGACAGAACATCAAAAGCCAGCAGGGACGCTACAACCCTTGCCGATTCCTGAGTGGAAATGAGATCACATTACGATGGACTTTGTTGTTGGCTTGCCGAAAACTGTGAAAGGCCACGATGCCATATGGGTAATTGTCGATCGCTTAACCAAATCTGCTCATTTTCTGCCGATCAGTTCGACCTTTTCACTGGAGCGGTATGCCGAATTGTACATTCGAGAAATCGTCCGACTCCACGGGATCCCATCCTCGATTGTCTCGGACCGTGACACGAGATTTTTATCTAGATTCTGAATGAGTCTACAAAAGGCGATGGGGACAAAACTCTCATTCAGCACGGCCTATCATCCACAAACAGATGGGCAATCCGAACGAACGATCCAAACCCTTGAAGATATGTTGCGAGCATGCACTCTAGACTTCAAAGGGAATTGGAGTAAATATCTTCCGTTGATCAAATTCTCGTACAACAACAGCTACCACGCTACTATGGGATGGCGCCATACGAAGCCTTATACGGGCGAAAATGCCGATCCCCGGTACATTGGAACGAAATCGGTGAACGAGCGCTTTTGGGCCCCGATATGATACGAGAGATGACAGAGGCGGTTACGAAGATTCGAGGATGAATGCAAACGGCCCAAAGTCGTCAGAAGAGCTACGCTGATCAATGACGAAGGCCGTTGGAATTTGCGGAAGAAGATTGGGTATTCTTGAAGATATCCCCGATGAGAGGCGTGAAGCGATTCGGGAAAAAGGGCAAATTGAGTCCAAGATACATTGGCCCTTTCAAAATACTCAAGAGAGTAGGGGAAGTTGCGTATCAGCTGTAGTTACCCGCCTCGTTAGCCCAAGTACACAACGTATTTCACGTATCAACCATACGCAAATACGTTGCGAACCCGAATCATGTGCTGGGAAGCGAATCACTTCACCAACAACTCAAGCCGGACCTGAGTTACGAAGAAGAACCGGTAGAGATCCTAATGCACGAAGTAAAGCGTCTTCGGAACAAGAACATTCCGCTAGTCAAGGTGTTGTGGCGAAACCAGGCGGTTGAGGAGCCACAAGGGAACGAGAGGACGACATGAAGAATCGTTACCCCAATTTATTTCCTTCGATGTAATTTTGGGGACGAAATTCTTGTAAGGGGGAGGATGTAATACCCGCAAAAAAAATATACGGGATTATTTCAATAATATTCGGAATGTGTGGAGTCGATTTTCGAACATACACCGATTTCTTCCTGTAATACCCTGGTCCCGTAAGTAAATCGGCCAATAAATTTGCATGCATATTACGTGACTGTATGACTGCATAATTTATATTGGTTTATTATAGGTTTATGTGGAAAAGTGATTTAGTGAGAAATTTCGAAATTATGAATAATTTCGGAATTTAGAAGAATAATTTTTAGGAGTGGATTTTAATATTTATAATGAGGAGCATTAAATTTCGTTAATGATAATTGGTGAAAGTTATGGGGTTTATGGAGGAGAATTCCATAATTTGGTAATTGGCAATGTGTTGAGTATCTAACCTAATAGTTTTATTAAGTGGGGTGTCGAACACTCTAGGAATATAATAATATGTATTTGACGTGAGTAAAGAGGAGGGTATATAGTAATATAATTATAAATCTTACGTGATTAAAGTTAGAGGGTTAGGTATGATCTTTGTCATTTGGCTATCATTAACATCAAGTAGAAGAAATAAAGAAATAAACATTTCCTTTATTAGCTATTGTGGCGACCCTACTTTTCTAATTACGATTAGTGGCGGATTTCCGCAACGTAAGCCGCGGAAGGCCCGTCTAATTAAAACTTTTTCCTAGAATAATATACATTACGACAAAATGTCGTCTACATAGTCAGTCTATACAAAGGCCGTAGCCCCAAAATAATAAAATCGCAAAAACCCTAACGCCGCTCCACAGGTCGCATCCATGTACCGCCCCGCCCTCAAAAGTCCGTGGAGCACCGCCACCAGCCACCTCAGCCTTGACGCATAGCAGCGTCAGACTCAGTACCTACAACACGCAAACACTGAGCAATTTGCCCAGTAGGTGAATAAAGTGCATGTATGCAAGTGTGCACTCAATCCCAATCCCCATATCTCACAACATGATATAATGCACACTCTTTCTTTTCCCACATCCTATCTCATATTACAATATTGGGGCCCATGGTTAGGCTCACGCGCGCAATAAATATCATGGGTGGTCACGTGATTCCACCCGTAATCAGCGGTAAGCTACGCCGGTAGTGCACTGATCGATCACGTCAATGGCCACCTACCAGGTCGTCTCTTCCACAATAACTCATGGGCGATAAAGCCCGTATCCATATATATATATAATCATCTGGCGTTTTGCACCTCGAACCGACCACATCCGAGTAGACAGATCGATCACGTCTGTCTCGGCCAGGTAATCTGTGAGCCTAACAAGTCGTCTTAATAATCTCAATCTACCCCATACGTCAATATCTCATATCCTTACCGTCATCCTACGGTACAACCATATCTCCCCCTTCCGTGATATGCACATGCCATGCATGTTCACAAAATCTCATAAAAGCATGATTTATAAAATGTCCGTAAAACATGTAAACACGTAAATCATATAAATCACGTAAATCACAGAATCTCATGGAAACACATAAATTCACATAATTCACAGATGTGTTTACGCATTGTAGATGGATAATCCACCTACCTGTCCTCCTGCTATAATCGAATAAGAAGTCCGATGTAGTCCCTATATATCGATCCTCTGAATATAATAAATATTTTCATATAAATTACTAAGTCATATAAATTTCGAAAATGCTAAAATTATTAAAACCCGAAAATTTATGAAAACCTAAAAATAATAAAATTCGTAAAATATATAAACCCTAAAATATTAAAAACCCTAGAAATAACAAAATTCTAAAATACCGAAAATTTATTAATTGAAATACAATGTCGAAATCTTGGAAATGTCGAGATTATTAAACCATATCGAGATCTTAGTTACTAATTCTATAAGGTATCAAACTTGTACAATTGTCGAGGTCTCACTTCGTCGAGATTATTAAAAGAAAATGTCGAGCTATTAAGTTGGGTAAAGAACAAATGTCAAGACATTCATTCTGTGATAAATGTCGAAACGTTACATTAAGGATGTCGAACCATTACTTCTTGAAAATGTCGAAACCTTTGAAAAATGTCGAGACCATGGTAAACATATAATATGAAATATCGAGATCTTAGAAATGTCGAGTCCCTTCACTATATGTCTCGACATCTATCTATATGTGCATCTCTCGACTTTCTATGCTAGTTTCAAGATCTTTTTACTATACCTTATCGACATTTTCTTATTAGGAGGTAAATATCGAGACCATTGTATATGTCGACATCTTACTAATGTCGAAACTAATAAACTTCGAATTCTTTCTACTATATAACTCGAATTCTATTTATGATAAGATCATTTTCAAGAATTATTCTTTAACCCATAAACTCGTATCCTAATTTCAATAAGTTCTAAAGAGCATGCTTGGAAATCATTAAATTGGGGTTTCTACAAATATTCTATAGCCGAGAATTTCAGTAACGAAAAGTAGAACCGAAAATATACCTTTCAGTATTAAAGTACATTTAACGTGGCTACTTCGAAACCCTAAATTGCTAAGTTCCACATAAGCCTCACGAAACATCATAAGCTTCATCCCAGTTCATATCACTTAAATATCTACAGACTAAATCGAGCTCATAAGTTTAGGGTTTTCTATATCTAATTACTTCGAAATTTCTTCACACTCATTACCTACCCAAGGAGCTAGTACATATTAAAAAAACACTTGGCATACTATCTATAACGTATTTATTAAGAATATAGAGCTTACATAGGTTTCGATGAGATCTTGTTTGTGATATGTTCTTTCCCTCGGTTTTCTTTGTCTGATATTCTTCTTTCTTTGCTTTCGTTCTTCTATTGTGAGGATTTTATGGATATGTATTATGATTGTCGAATTTGGTAATTGAGGTGACAAGGTGTTCGAAATATTTTTCTTTTAGCTTAAGCAACGTCTCTATCGAAGCTTATCTTCAAATCTTGGGCTAATCTTTTGAAATTTTTAGTTCGGCCCAGACCTTCTTACCCCCATTATAAGTCCATATAATTATTATTATTTTATCGACATAGCCTAGCATTATAAAATTAATTTCAGATAGTTTAACTTTTGCATATTTCCGGGATGCTTAAAATTTATATTTTACTCCGTAATTTAGGTTCTTATCATATTCCCTAATTCACATAATTATATATTTACTTGTATCAAAATCCCGTATTATAATTTACGGGTATTACAGCTATGGAGAAATTGGAGTCTAGAGAGAGGAGAGTTCGAGCAGTAGAGATCAAGCTTAAACTGGAAACGGTATAAGATTATTACTGTGAAGTTTATGTTTTTTTAAATCATGATTTAGTATGTTTTTAATGAGAATTAAGATCTAGGATAAATTCCAAGGAGAATAACGATTGTATGCTAGTTGTTGATTTTAGGGTTTTTTTCAAATATAATCCATATTTATATGATCGTTTACGATTTATGTATAATATGTCTAAGAGTTGCTAAGGTAGAAATCAAGGTTTTTTTTTTTGTAACCGGGTAAAGCCGATGGTAAACCCCGGGGCCGACCCACTACCTGCTAAACAGGTCGACCAGGTCAATCGCACATGTCTGGGCCCATGTGGGCAGGCTTAGGGAAATGTCACAGGGATGAGATTCGAACCCAGGACCTCTCCCAACATGACCCTAAGCACCTCCCCCTCAGCCAGTAGGACTGAGGGCTCATTGGCGAAATCAAGGTTTAAGGGGTTGAATTTTGAGCAACATGAATAGTTAAAGGTTAAAAAAGCTTTCGATTAATTCTAAAGTCATTTGTAGCTTTCGATTGATTCTAAGGTTATTAGCTTTCGATCGAAGTCTAGGGGTTATGTGGACTTTCGATCGAATGTATATGATGAATTTTTATTGATATATATATATATATATATACATATATATATATATATTATATAGTTTAGTTGTGGAATGGGGTGAATTGAAGAATCAAAGAATCGATTGAAAAAGGTGTGCTATATGACATATGAAGTTTCGATGGATTAGGTTGTGCATATTTTTTTAATTTAGTGACATCACCTTCGATCAATTATGATTAATATGAGAAGTATAGTTTCGATCGAAACTACTCTGAATAAGTAGAGTTTCGCCGAGTTTGTAATAAAATAATAATATTTATGAGTGATCGATTTGAATGGTTTGGTGAGAGCACTTTCGAGTGGAACAATTTTAGTAAGATGACTATCGACCGAAACTAGGACTGATGTTTGTCAATCGGGCGATTACATGTTAAATTGAAATTCAATCGGAAGTTTAAAAATTTGATGCAGTTTCGCCGCTACATATATGCCTATAATTTAAGCTACAAAGAATCGATCGAAAGTGAGGAAGTTATAATGAAATTTAATTGGGCGAATGTGATCTTAAATTAGATTAAATTGGCGAAACCTATGTGTAGTTATATTTATCAATTGATCGAATGAGCTGAGCATTATATATATTGTCTTCAAGTGAGAGTGAGAATATTATAATAGATCTTTGATCGAAAGTAGGTTTGGTTTGTAGCAAAGTGGCAGTGAGAATATTATAATATATATTTGATCGAAAGTAGGTTTGGCTTATATTAAATTGAGCAATACAAAGGTTAAAAGACAATCGATCGAAACTCATATCTATACTATATTAAATCGGCCGAAAGCGGATTACTTCGGATGGCTTCCCGATGTTCTCTTTTGTTCGCCGACTTAAGATGCTCAAGCCACACATTCGCGATCTTAGACGCATGAAGGGGGACTTGGCTAGGAATGTTCTTGAGGCCAAACACTTCCTTGAGCTGAGTCAATCTTTCGTTGAGAAATACCCCTCGGAACCCCTTTTCCTTGACTTCGAGTCTACGTGCAGGTTTTTATACTCCAAGGCTGTGGAGATTGAACAGTCTGCCCTCTCTCAGCGGGCCAAACTTGCTTGGCTTAAGGACGGGGACCAATGTACCTCTTTCTTCTTCAAGAAGGTGACTCTGAGACGTGCACGTAATCGTATTCTCTCGTTGGAGGACGATAATGGGCTGGTTATTGAGGGTGATCAGCAGGTGGCGGCTGAACTGATCCGATTCTATAAGAGCTACTTGGGAAGTCGGGTAGGGACACTCCGGTTCGTGTGGATGATCTCCGTAACTTTGTTACTACTTCCATTCATCCGGACGTGGGGGCTGATATGATTCGTCCGGTTACGGGGGCTGAGATCAAGGCGGTGATTTTCGCGATGGGCAGCGAGAAGGCCCCGGGGCCTGATGGTTACACTGCAGCTTTCTTCAAAGCTGCTTGGGAGGTTGTTGGCGATGATCTTACCTTTGTTGTCCAGGACTTCTTCAGCACTGGCATCTTACTGAAAGGCCTTAACAGCACCCTTATTACTCTTATTCCGAAAGGTGAGGCTGCTAGGAATGCGTCGGACTTCCGCCCTATCTCTTGTTGTAATGTCATTTTCAAGGTTATCTCGAAGATCCTCGCTAACCGGCTACGTCCCTGCCTTGCTGATCTCGTGCATCCCTCACAGACTGCCTTTGTCCCTGGAAGGCGCATCTCTGACAACATTCTGATGGCCCAGGAAATCTGCCTTGCTTATCAGAATCGGAGCAAGCCGGCGCGCGTGGCTTTCAAGGTCGATTTGGCGAAGGCCTACGACAAGGTTGAGTGGAGCTTCTTGTTGGCGGTCCTGTCGGCCATGAAGTTTCCCCCTCTCTTTATCAGATGGGTGGCTGCTTGTGTGACCTCGACTTCTTTCTCCATTAATCTCAATGGAGCTCCTGTGGGTTTCTTCGAGGGGAAGAGAGGCTTGCGACAGGGAGATCCGCTGTCCCCCTACCTCTTTACTCGAGCATCCGTGCTGATAGCAGATTTCAGTTCCACTGGCGGTGTGAGTCGATGCGATTGGCAATGCTCACGTTTGCGGATGATCTTATGCTGTTTTGCCATGCTGATCCTTGCTCGGTCAAGGTGTTTAAGGATGCTCTGGATACCTTTGCTTCTTTGTCCGGTCTCTGCCCCAACCCCCGGAAGAGCGAGATGTTTGTTTCTAAGAGGGCTGAGAATATCTCGAACTCCCTCCTGACCATCATGGGATTTCAGCTGGGTAAGCTTCCGGTCCGTTATCTGGGCGTTCCTCTTCTTCACTCGAGGCTCCGGCTGGTGGATTGTGCCCCTCTTCTTCACGCGGTGGATAAGCGGGTTGGGTCTTGGTTGAACCGGTCCCTCTCCTACGCGGGAAGGGTCCAACTTATCCGGTCCGTCCTTGGGTCGATTCATTTGTACTGGTCCAGCGTGTTCCTGCTGCCTAAGGGTGTGGTCAAGGCTTTGGAGACGAGATTTAGGCGTTTTCTGTGGGCTGGGTCTTCCCCCAAAGTCGCGTGGGAGGAGGTGTGCCTGCCGGTTAATGAAGGAGGCCTTGGTATTCGATCGATCACGGCTGATAATAAGGCCATGATGCTGCGCCTTCTGTGGCTTATTGGGAATAGAGATCTCTCTTCGATTTGGGTTAAGTGGCTCCTCCATACGAGACTTCGCCAGCGATCCTTCTGGGCTGTCCTTCCGTCGTCTAACGATGCGTGGAGCTGGAAGAAGGTCCTTCAGCTTAGAGATGTCTTTCGACCTCTTGTTGACTTTACGGTGGGTAATGGTGACTCGATTTGGCTTTGGAAAGACCCGTGGCTGCTCCCTTCCCCTCTCGTGGACCACTTCCCTCGGGGTCCGGTGGCGATGGGTCTTCCTATTGACAATAGACTGTCCGCGGTCATTAATGACGACGGGTGGAACTGGCCTGCCAGGTACTCGGTTGAATACTTGGATATTGAACCTTTGCTCCCTGTGATTTTCCCTTTGGAGAGGGACTCTTTACGATGGAAAGGCGCTGCTGATGGACGATTCTCTACGGCGAGGGCCCGCGATGCCATTAGGTACCGTCGCCCGGATGTGCCTTGGGCTGATCTGTTTGGGGGACCTGCGCAGGTCCCAAGGTTCGAGTTCATCCTTTGGCTCGCTATTCGTGAGCGGCTTTCCACGCGGGATAAACCTTGGATTGCGTTACGGGCGGGTTCTAATCTGTGTGCTTTGTGCGGCCTTTTCCCGGAGACTACTAATCATCTCTTCTTCGAATGTGAATTCTCATTGAGATGTGTTCAGTTGCTTGAAGATAGGACAAAGTGGAGCTGGCCGGTTCGTGTTTGGAGTTTGGGCGTGCGTTCGGCAGCTAGGAGATGGCGAGGTCACCATCTTCTTCACGTGATGTTCCGTCACTTGGTTGCCTCATTGGTTTATCACATCTGGAAGGAGCGGAATAGGCGTTGGAAAGAGAACATCTCCTCATCTCCTCAGCAGGTGATTTCGTTGGTTCTCGGTTTGGCGTGTTCGCGACTTGACACGGTTCACACGCGGTTTGCCTTCCAGGTGGCGGCTATCAAGCGACTGTGGCATGTTGGTTGAGGGTTGGGCTGTTCTTCTTGTTTGGTGTTTGTGTGGGTTTTGGCTTGCTGTGTTGTTTGTGCTTGTTCGACCAGTAGCCTGTTACTGGTTTGTGGGTGGGTTGGTCCACCTTTTCACTGTACTTCTTTCGTTTTTTATTTTCGGAAAATTTACCAAAAAAAAAGAATGGGGAGATGAAGATTGGTCGATACTTGCAGTGGCACATGAACAAATTAGCGATTAAGAACTTGGGAAGTTAGGTTTTATGTGTTGATATTATAATTAAATAGTGACTTTATTTAAATAGGAGTCGAGACATAGGGTTTTAATACTAAGTAGTATAGTGAAGACAAATTATTTTAGTTTAGCTATCTAACTTAGGTATGATACTAATATTTCAATATTTTTACCTAAAGGTTGAACTATAGGAAATTTCCGAAGCATCGAATTAAAGTAGCAGGAACGACAGGTAAGTGGGAATTTCACCTACAACACATAAATTGATTGATATGTGTATTTTTTTTTTTTTTTTTTTTTTTTTTTTTTTTTTTTTTTTTGGAGACCCGGGGAACCCTGGCGGGCCAGGTAAACCCCGAGGGCCGACCCACTACCTGCTAAACAGGCCGACCGGTTCAAACGCACATGTGTGGGCCCATGTGGGACAGGCTTGAGGAAATGTTGATGGGAGGGTTCGAACCCACGACCTCTCCCTCATTACCCCCAAGCACCTCAGTGTTGGCTGCCGTACCACCAGACCAACACCTCATTGGCGATTGATATGTGTATTGCTACGTGACTAATTGCTTCGATGAATATGTGGTATGCGAATTATCTGTTATATGCGATTGTTTGGAATATTTATTGTCGCATTATTTATGCAGCATGATCATGTGCACGCACGAATCATATTGAGTATTTCGAGGAATGAGCGTGCATTGTACTACTCGAGTGGAAAGCGAGTTATATGTATGTAGATAGATGAGGATATAGCTACTTCTACAAAGGCAACATGACGGGGGTAAACCGTCGAATATATTTACCTAAATTATTTAGGTAATGGGAAGGCACATGGTATAACTATAGTGCCAGGAAAGTGACGTGATAGAGGGGCGACCTGGTGAATGATAAGATTGGAGATAAACCCTAATTTTTATCTTAGCCAGAGTGGGCCACTATCGTATTTTTATCCGTATAGGATTTGAGCTCATAATATGATGGTGCGATTAGTAAGTAGCTATGGGCCCTGATGAAAATGAGAAACGAATGAGTATGATGTGAGAATAGTATTAGAAAGCATTGGCGCGGATGCCTTTGCTATTTTGGCACGTGCATACATGCATATTTCCACTTACTGAGCTTTATAGCTCATCCCATGTTTTTATGTGTTGTAGACGCAGCGAATACGGTATGTGAACACTTAGATAGCAAGGCTGGTCCTTCTGGAACTTCCGGTGACTTTTGAGGGTGGTGTGTACATGGATGCGACCTGTGCGGCGGGCATTATGTTTAATTAAGTGTGTTTTTGTAAAATAGGTTTGTATAGTATGTAAAACTTGAAAAATGTTTACATTGTAAGATAGTTGTGTGTGGTGTGTTTTGTAAAATCGAAAAAATTCTATCGATGTTTCATATGTAATATATTTTATATTCTATTTAGTCACGTAAGTTAGAGCAATAGAATAGTAGTAGAAGTCGGGGCGTCACAGGTTGGTGTCAGAGCTTCGGTTGCAGTTTCTGTAGACTGTCCATGTACACACACTCAAAAGCGCGGAAGACAGCCTTGCTTGTAAGTTATGTGGTATTATGAATTTCTTGCATTGCATAATTTATTGGCCTTAGGGACTGATAGGGTAAGAGAGACAACATGGTTAGAACTAGAGGAGAAGGTAGTGGAGGAAACAATCATGAAGGCGAAAATGTAAACCCGACTGACAATCGTGATTCGGCTATCCTTCAGCTCACCGAATTAGTGCGTCAACAGTCTCAGCAGATTCAGGAATTGATCCAACAGCGAAACTCTGAGGGGGATAAGGAATAATGGAATTTCTCAAGCTGATAGGGTTGAAGCAGTGGGTGAAAGATTTCGCAAACTGAACCCACCGACTTTTGAGGATGCTATTGATCCAACATCTGCTGAAGATTGGCTCAGAACATTAGAGAGTATGTTCCAATATAGCAGAATTCCTGAGAATGAGAAAGTTCTGTGTGCTGCATTTCTATTGCGAGGAAGTGCAGGGCATTGGTGGGACACTATTTTGGCGATCGAGGATCCAATTAACATGAGTTGGGAACGTTTCAAGGAATTATTTCGAAATAAATACTTCACTGCACCTGTGCGAGCCCAAACGCATGAATGAGTTTATTAATCTCAAACAAGGGGCGATGACAGTGGCGGAATACATCAGAAAATTTGAACAACTGTCAAGGTTCGCGACTCATATGGTTAGCACTGATGCCCTAAAGATTGAACGATTCCTTGAGGGTCTAAAGCCGGAGTTGTATCGTGACGTTAATATGGCCGGACTACAAGGAACTACATATGCTCAAGTGGCGGAGCGGGCGATGGTTGCAGAACAAGCTGAGACACGAATTATTCGTGCTCAAGTGGCAAAGCGAAAATTTGTGCAAGGAGCAAAGTGGAGTGGGGGTAGTCAGAAACGACAGTTCTTTCCAAAAGGTGGGAAGCCAAATTTTCAGAATAGGCCTGGACCACCTCAGCAACAAAATCCTAATCAATGGAGACCCCCAGCCCCAATGCCAGTTTGCCCAAGATGTGGACGACATCATTCGGGTATCTGTTTTTCACAGAATGCCATCTGTTTCAAATGCGGGAAGACGGGGCATTACGCAAGATCATGTTCAGAGAAGACACCAGGAAATCAAGCTATGGTTCAAGCGAAACCACCAACTGTGCCAGCACGTGTATACATTGACTGCAGAGGAAGCAAAAGCTAATCCATCCGTGGTGGCAGGTATTCTACTTATTCACAAACTTCCGACATGCATTTTAGTAGATTCAGGAGCCACGCATTCATTTGCATCCACTAAATACGTGACGAGACTCGGGATTACACCTACCCTGTCTGATTGTGAATATAATGTGACCGTTCCCCACGGAGTTGCAATGCGAACCAATCGGGTTTTACGGAATTCTCCGGTGTTAATTAATGGAAGGGAATTGCCCGTTGACTTAATTGTCATTCCAATGAACGATTATGAGGTGATTCTTGGAATGGACTGGCTCTCAAAATACGGAGCTGTTATTGACTGTAATCGTAAGACAGTTACGTTTAATATTGGAGAGAATGAGCCCTTCACTTTTGTGGGAAAAATCAAAGAAGGAAATGTTTCTAGAATTTCAGCGAAAAAGCACAATGTTTCATCAAGGCGGGATGCGAAGCTTATTTAGTCTTCGCAGTAAAATCAGAAGAACGTTTATCTCCGAGATTAGAGGATGTACTAGTGGTTCGAGATTTTTCCGATGTGTTTCCTGAAGATTTACCAGGATTACCACCAGATCGGGAAATTGAATTTACGATTGACTTAATACCAGGTTCTGCTCCAATCTCTAAGCCTCCTTATCGGTTAGCGCCAACTGAATTGAAAGAGCTAAGAGAACAGTTGGACGATCTATTACAGAAGGGATTTATTCAACCTAGTTTTTCTCCTTGGGGAGCTCCAGTGCTATTCGTACGAAAGAAAGATGGATTGATGCGACTATGTATCGACTACAGAGAGCTGAACAAGATAACAATCAAGAACAAATATCCATTACCAAGAATAGATGATTTATTTGATCAACTTCAAGGTGCAACGGTGTTTTCAAAAATAGATTTACGATCGGGATATCATCAATTGAAGGTTCGAAAAGAAGACATTCCGAAGACGGCGTTCAGAACCAGATATGGACACTACGAATTTTTAGTTATGCCTTTTGGGGTAACTAATGCGCCAGCGGCATTTATGGATCTAATGAATCGAGTGTTCAAACAATTCTTGGACAAGTTTGTCATTGTGTTTATTGATGACATTCTTATCTATTCGAAGACAAAGGAGGAACACGAAATACATCTGAAGATAGTTCTTGAAATATTACGGAAAAATAAATTATACGCTAAGTTCAAGAAAATGTGAGTTCTGGTTGAGTCAAGTCGCATTTTTGGGTCACATTGTTTCTGGAGAAGGAATTTCTGTGGATCCTAGCAAGATCGAAGCTATCAACAATTGGCCTCAACAACCAATATCACAGAAGTGCGGAGTTTTCTTGGCTTAGCTGGATACTACAGAAAGTTTATTAAGGACTTCTCAAAGATTGCATCAACACTGACGAAGTTAACAAGGAAAAATGTTCCATTCCATTGGAGCGAAGAGTGCGAGCAAAGTTTTCAAGAGTTAAAGAAGCGACTCACTTCAGCTCCAGTTCTTACAATACCATCAGGGACTGGAGGATTTTCAGTCTATAGCGATGCATCAAGGAATGGTCTGGGCTGTGTATTGATGCAACGTGGAAATGTGATAGCTTATGCCTCTCGGCAATTGAAGGAGTATGAAAAGAATTATCCGACTCATGACTTGGAGCTCGCTGCTGTGGTTTTTGCTTTAAAACTTTGGAGGCATTACTTATATGGGGAACGATGCAAAATTTTTACGGACCACAAGAGTCTGAAGTATTTCTTCACTCAGAAGGAATTAAATATGAGGCAAAGAAGGTGGTTAGAACTTGTTAAAGACTACGATTGTGTAATTAGTTACCACCCAGGCAAAGCAAATGTAGTGGCTGATGCATTAAGCCGAAAAGCGGTAAGCGCGGAGTTACAATTGTTGGAAGTGGAGGTAGTGCGATTAGGGGGAAGTCGAAGCAAAGTTAGCATCATTAACTCTACAACCTACGATATTGGAACAAATCAAGAGAGTACAAGAAAATGACGAATTATATCTAAAGATCATAGACGCACAGGCAGAGCAAACTTCAACTGATTTCAAAAATTCAAGAAGACGGAAGTCTATATTACAAGAACCGTTTATATGTACCTAATAATGCGGAGATTCGAAGAATAGTAATGACGGAAGCACATGCGACGACATATTCAGTACATCCAGGAGCTACAAAAATGTATCGAGATCTTCGAATAAATTATTGGTGGCCGGGAATGAAAAGAGACATAGCGGCGTTTGTAAGTCAATGTCTAACATGCCAACATATAAAGGCTGAACATCAACGACCGGCAGGGACATTACAACCTTTGTCGATACCTGAATGGAAGTGGGATCATATTACGATGGATTTCGTTGTTGGCCTACCAAAGACTATAAAAGGTTATGATGCTATTTGGGTTATAGTCGATCGATTGACTAAGTCTGCTCATTTTCTACCCATAAGTTCGATATTTTCCCTGGAGCGATACGCAGAAATATATATTCAAGAAATTGTTCGACTCCACGGGATTCCATTATCAATTATTTCGGATCGAGACTCACGGTTCTTATCAGTCTGCAGAAAGCAATGGGGACAAAATTGTCTTTTAGTACGGCTTATCATCCTCAGACGGATGGTCAATCAGAACGAACTATCCAGACTTTGGAAGACATGTTGCGAGCATGTGTTTTGGATTTTAAGGGAAACTGGAGCAAATATTTGCCGTTAATTGAGTTTTCCTATAACAATAGTTATCATTCAACTATTGGGATGGCACCGTATGAAGCCTTGTATGGACGCAAATGTCGATCTCCCATACATTGGGATGAAGTTGGTGAACGTGCGATGTTAGGACCCGACATGGTTCAAGAGATGACCGAGGCAATAGCAAAGATACGAGAAAGAATGCAAACGGCTCAAAGTCGACAAAAGAGTTATGCAGATCAAAGACGTAGACTGTTAGAATTTGAAGTTGATGACTGAGTGTTTCTAAAAGTATCTCCGATGAAAGGCGTGAAACGGTTTGGGCGAAAGGGAAAGTTGAGCCCAAGATACATTGGACCTTTTAGAATAATTAAAGAGTCGGTGAAGTAGCTTACCAACTGGAATTACCAGCCCCATTGGCACAAGTTCACGATGTTTTTCATGTGTCGACCTTACGAAGATATGTCGCTGACCCAAATCATGTCTTGAGAAATGAATTTCTATACCAACACCTCAAACCAGATTTAAGTTATGAAGAGAAGCCAGTGGAGATTTTAATGTATGAAGTGAAGAGACTTCGAAATAAAGAGATTCCGTTGGTAAAAGTGTTATGGCAGAATCAGTCAACTGAAGAAGCTACGTGGGAACGTGAAGATGATATGAGAAGTCGGTACCCAGAATTGTTTCAACCAATCTGATTTCGAGGGCGAAATCCTCTTTAAGGGGGGGAGAATGTAATACCCGGGTCCCGTAAGTAAATCGGCCAATAAATTTGCATGCATATTACGTGACTATATGACTGCATAATTTATATTGGTTTATTATAGGTTTATGTGGAAAAGTGATTTAGTGAGAAATTTCGAAATTATGAATAATTTCGGAATTTAGAAGAATAATTTTTAGGAGTGGATTTTAATATTTATAATGCGGAGCATTAAATTTCGTTAATGATAATTGGTGAAAGTTATGGGGTTTATGGAGGAGAATTCCATAATTTGGTAATTGGCAATGTGTTGAGTATCTAACCTAATAGTTTTATTAAGTGGGGTGTCGAACACTCTAGGAATATAATAATATGTATTTGACGTGAGTAAAGAGGAGGGTATATTAGTAATATAATTATAAATCTTACGTGATTAAAGTTAGAGGGTTAGGTATGATCTTTGTCATTTGGCTATCATTAACATCAAGTAGAAGAAATAAAGAAATAAACATTTCCTTTATTAGCTATGGAGAAATTGGAGTCTAGAGAGAGGTGAGAGTTCGAGCAGTAGAGATCAAGCTTAAACTGGAAACGGTATAAGATTATTACTGTGAAGTTTATGTTTTTTTAAATCATGATTTAGTATGTTTTTAATGAGAATTAAGATCTAGGATAAATTCCAAGGAGAATAACGATTGTATGCTAGTTGTTGATTTTAGGGTTTTTTTCAAATATAATCCATATTTATATGATCGTTTACGATTTATGTATAATATGTCTAAGAGTTGCTAAGGTAGAAATCAAGGTTTAAGGGGTTGGATTTTGAGCTACATGAATAGTTAAAGGTTAAAGCTTTCGATTGATTCTAAAGTCATTTGTAGCTTTCGATTGATTCTAAGGTTATTAGCTTTCGATCGAAGTCTAGGGGTTATGTGGACTTTCGATCGAATGTATATGATGAATTTTTATTGATATATATATATATATATATATACATATATATATTATATAGTTTAGTTGTGGAATGGGGTGAATTGAAGAGTCAAAGAATCGATTGAAAAGGTGTGCTATATGACATATGAAGTTTCGATGGATTAGGTTGTGCATATTTTTTTAATTTAGTGACATCACCTTCGATCAATTATGATTAATATGAGAAGTATAGTTTCGATCGAAACTACTCTGAATAAGTAGAGTTTCGCCGAGTTTGTAATAAAATAATAATATTTATGAGTGATCGATTTGAATTGTTTGGTGAGAGCACTTTCGAGCGAAACAAATTTAGTAATATGACTATCGACCGAAACTAGGACTGATGTTTGTCAATCGGGCGATTACATGTTAAATTGAAATTCAATCGGAAGTTTAAAAATTTGATGCAGTTTCGCCGCTACATATATGCCTATAATTTAAGCTACAAAGAATCGATCGAAAGTGAAGAAGTTATAATGAAATTTAATTGGGCGAATGTGATCTTAAATTAGATTAAATTGGCGAAACCTATGTAGTTATATTTATCAATTGATCGAATGAGCTGAGCATTATATATATTGTCTTCAAGTGAGAGTGAGAATATTATAATAGATCTTTGATCAAAAGTAGGTTTGGTTTGTAGCAAAGTGGCAGTGAGAATATTATAATATATATTTGATCGAAAGTAGGTTTGGCTTATATTAAATTGAGCAATAGAAAGGTTAAAAGACAATCGATCGAAACTCATATCTATACTATATTAAATCGGCCGAAAGCGGATTACTATATGTAAAGAATGGGGAGATGAAGATTGGTCGATACTTGCAGTGGCACATGAACAAATTAGCGATTAAGAACTTGGGAAGTTAGGTTTTATGTGTTGATATTATAATTAAATAGTGACTTTATTTAAATAGGAGTCGAGACATAGGGTTTTAATACTAAGTAGTATAGTTAAGACAAATTATTTTAGTTTAGCTATCTAACTTAGGTATGATACTAATATTTCAATGTTTTTACCTAAAGGTTGAACTATAGGAAATTTCCGAAGCATCCAATTAAAGTAGCAGGAACGACAGGTAAGTGGGAATTTCACCTACAACACATAAATTGATTGATATGTGTATTGCTACGTGACTAATTGCTTCGATGAATATGTGGTATGCGAATTATCTGTTATATGCGATTGTTTGGAATATTTATTGTCGCATTATTTATGCAGCATGATCATGTGCACGCACGAATCATATTGAGTATTTCGAGGAATGAGCGTGCATTGTATTACTCGAGTGGAAAGCGAGTTATATGTATGTAGATAGATGAGGATATAGCTACTTCTACAAAGGCACCATGACGGGGGTAAACCGTCGAATATATTTACCTAAATTATTTAGGTAATGGGAAGGCACATGGTATAACTATAGTGCCAGGAAAGTGACGTGATAGAGGGGCGACCTGGTGAATGATAAGATTGGAGATAAACCCTAATTTTATCTTAGCCAGAGTGGGCCACTATCGTATTTTTATCCGTATAGGATTTGAGCTCATAATATGATGGTGCGGTTAGTAAGTAGCTATGGGCCCTGATGAAAATGAGAAACGAATGAGTATGATGTGAGAATAGTATTAGAAAGCATTGGCGCGGATGCCTTTGCTATTTTGGCACGTGCATACATGCATATTTCCACTTACTGAGCTTTATAGCTCATCCCATGTTTTTATGTGTTGTAGACGCAGCGAATACGGTATGTGAACACTTAGATAGCAAGGCTGGTCCTTCTGGAACTTCCGGTGACTTTTGAGGGTGGTGTGTACATGGATGCGACCTGTGCGGCGGGCATTATGTTTAATTAAGTGTGTTTTTGTAAAATAGGTTTGTATAGTATGTAAAACTTGAAAAATGTTTACATTGTAAGATAGTTGTGTGTGGTGTGTTTTGTAAAATCGAAAAAATTCTATCGATGTTTCATATGTAATATATTTTATATTCTATTTAGTCACGTAAGTTAGAGCAATAGAATAGTAGTAAAAGGCGGGGCGTCACACTTCCCGAGCCGAGCTAAGAATTTAGAATTGGACCCGAAAAAAAATTTAAAAAGGGGCCGAAAATGATTATGGGCCAAATGAAGAATAATGGCCCAAGTGTGAGAGAAATATTAGAAGTTAGGAATTTTGGCCCAATAATATAAAATAATAAAAAAAATTAAAAAATAAAAAATAAAAAAGGGGGCCTTATCACACCTCATCAATAATGTTATATTATTAATAGAATAAGAAACAAAACAATACAAAACAAAATAGAATAAAACATAACAAAACAAACAAAATAAAATAAACCTAATACAACACTTTAATCCACAAAGACAAGACCTAATTAATTAAAGAAAGGAAAAGAGAAAGAGACAACAAGAGAGGGAAGAAAAGGGGGAGAGATGGCGAGAGAGAGAGGGCAGAAAAGAAATAATAATAATAGTAATAATAATAATAATAATAATAATAATAATATGCATCTCCAAGTGCTTAAAGGAGAAAACTAAACCATCAATACACCTCATAATGGTACCAAGTCAAGACCAAAAACACCTAATACACATGGAGGTACATGTGGAGAAAATAAATAAATAAGGGAGATTGGAAAAGAGAAGGGGAGAGAGGCCGAGAGAAAGAAGAGAAGAAAGAGAAAGAAAAAAAAGAGAAAGGAAAGAAAGAAGAGGGAGAGAAAGAAAAGAGAGAAAGAAGGAAAGGAGAAGGAGGAGAATAAAAATCTCCGGAGGCTCGGGATCGAAGCTCTCGGGTCGGGATCACACGGAAACACCCCGTGATTTAGCTTTCCACGGACGTAAGGTAGATGAAGATCACCTACACGCGTAAACATTTTTTTTGAACTCGTGATTTCTACGTGTTGCATGGTAATTTATGTGATCGTATGAAATTTGTGATTACATGCTAATATATGCTCGAACGTGATCTCATGCTCGCTACATGAATACTTGTGTGTCGTCACCATTCTATGCCGTTCAATTTTCATGCTACTTGCGTTTAGGTCGTAAAATGTTCGGGGTTTAGGTAGGTAGATTTGAAATTAGGAAATTTTTTTTGGTGTAATGTCCAGTATATATATAAGAATATGAAGTCAATACAAAAAGAGCAGGAGATAATCTTCGCAAACCACCAGTAACAGGCTACTGGTCACACGCACTAGCTCTAACTACATCTCTCATCTCAAGCCCCTACCAAGCCACACGCCATAGTCTGCGTAAGGCCGCACGATGCAGCTCGTACTTCGCGGACGTACCACTGATACGCATGATAACCAAGGGAAGGACACACCCCACGAGCCTATGAGGTGGCGTGATGATCCCCTCCTTCCAGCGCCTATTCCGTGCCTGCCAAATATGGTAAACAAGAGAGGCTAACACGTGTCGATTCGCAGCAGAAGTAGATGCTTCCCGCGCCAACGAGCCCCCGCCCAACGAATACCGATACTCCAGTCCTGATAGGGCCATATCCATCGAATACGCCGATGCAAGATCCGAATGCACTGTCGTGCAAATGGACAGTCAAAGAAGAGGTGTTGAGCCGTCTCATAGTGCAGCTCATCACAGAGGCAACAAGCAGGAGTTCTCGCCCTCTGAGCAATCCACGGCTTGTCCCTAGTCGATAGCCGATCCTGTATTCCCAGGTACAAAATGAACTCATGCCTAGGGATCTTCAGCAGTCCCCCAAACAGAGCAGCCCAACAGACAGGAGGTCTCCTGTATCGCATCACATCTCTAGCCGAACCCATCGTCATAGATCCATCTGGCGATCCGTTCCACAGAACTCCGTCCCGATCTCCGCGTTTCACGGATGGTAGGAGGCGGCTGATCTCAAGGTACTCAACCGCCCCCTGCCCTGGCCAGTTCCATCCCTGTGTTTCGATGACCGAAATTAGGAAATTTAGGAGCAAATTCGGGTATTAGTATAAATTAGGGTTTTCTAGAGTTTCTTTTAAATTCAAAGGTCTAAAATAAATATTCTAAAACTCGGTTAGGGTGATTTGTGTAATTTTCAGAGGTTTAGGGTGTTAAATAAATATTCTAAATCTCGGCTAGGGTCATTTTATTATTTTCAGAAGTTTTCGAGGTGTTAAATAAATAATTAAAATTCGACTAGGGGCCTTTATGCAATTTTCAGAATTTTCGTAGAGTTAAATAAATATTCAAAACTCGGCTAGGGACTTTATGCAATTTTCAGAATTTTTGGGTAGTTAAATAAATAATCAAATCTCGGCTAGGGACTTTTATGTTTTTTTTCAGAATATTCGGGTAGCTAAATAAATATTCAAAACTCGGCTAGGAGCCTTGGAGCAATTTTCAGAATTTCGGAGGGGTTAGATAAATATTTTTAAAGTCGATTGGGGCCTTGGAGAATTTTCAGAATTTCTGAGGTGTTAAATAAATATTTTTAAGTCGATTGGGGACTTGGGAGCAATTTTCAGAAATTTCGAGGTGTTAAATAAATATTTTTAAAGTCAATTGGGGCCTTAGAAAATTTTCAGAATTTCCTAGGTGCTTAATTAAATATTTTTAAAATCGGTTGGGGTCTTTGTGCAATTTTCAGAATCTCCAAGGAGTTAAATAAATATTAAAAACTCAAATGGGGTCTTTGTGCAATTTTTAGAATCTCCGAGGGGTTAAATAAATATTAAAAATATTTCGGCTGGGGTTAATTGTAAAGTTTCAGAAGTTTCGTCAAATCTAAAATTTCTGAAAATTTTCGGGACTTAAACTGAAATTTAAAAAAAAAACCCGTGCAGATTTGCAATTTCTGAAAATTTTTGGGACATAAACTGAATTTTAAAAAAATCCGGGCAGATTTGTAATTTTAGAAAATCGTCAGAAATTAAACTGTAATTTTTGAGGATAATTTCTGAGTCATTTTATAATTATCAAAGATTTTCGGATCTTAAGTTAAAACTTTCAAATTCGCGTCCTTAAAAGTAAAATTATGAGTTTGTGGGGTCTTAAAGGTAAAATTTGAAAAAAAATATTTTTAAATTAGGAATTTAAGTATTACATTGAAAATTTGGGACTTAGAGTAAAAAAGGATTAAATATTGGAACCTGTAGTGAAATTCGGAGGGAGATTTCGGTGAGAAAGGTTTCGGGCCGATCAAATCGGAACGCAGGCTTCGGACCCGAATTATTTGATGAAGGATAGTTTTTGAGATCGGGCCGAGTTGATACTTCAGGCCGATACGTGATATAGAGATTTGCATTTTTATGTGTTACATCTTACTTGCACGATATTTGCATACGTGGTACGAGATGAGAGAACCATGCGGAGTCACGGTGACATTGTTTAGTGATGTGAGTAGGGTAGTTTATGACCGAGTGATGGTCGTCGAATTGTATGAGTAGTGAGGTTAGGACTAAGGCACTATATGATTGAGATGTGGGGAGTGGGCCTCCCGAGCTACTGACCCTTGTGGGGAGTGGGGCCCCCCGAGCTACTCATCCATGCGCGCGTGTTGCCTTTAGTCCTAAGCCTCGGGCCCTGATGTGATGCGATGAGTTGAGATGAGATGAGATATGAGAAAAGAGTCGAGCGTGCATTTTGTGATGTGTCGGGATGGGAATCGAGTGAGAGCACTTGCATTCTTGCATATTTTCATCTACTGGGCAAAAGCTTAGAGTTTATGTGTGTAGGTACGAACGAGTCGGACGTAGAAAAACGTCACGACTAAGCGGCTGATGGCGGTGACTCCACGAACTTTTGAGGGCGGCGCAGTACATGGGACGTGACCTGTTGAGTGTTTTAAATTATGTTTCATGTTTTTACTCTTTGGGTTTCGGCCCAATAAGTAAAAGTGTGTATTGTTAAACATTTTATATTTTCGGGTTTAGACTTTGGGGCTTCGGCCCAGTACATGAATATTATTATGTTTTAAAAAGTTTTTATTAAAGGGCTTTCCGCTGTTCACGCTGCGAAAATCTGCCAAAATACATAGTTAGGAAGTTGGGTCCGACTCTATCTGGCCTACGGGTTAACCCCAATAAGAGTGAGATGTACATCTCCAAGCATGGCGATGGGCTGACGGGAGCTCTGCACTCTATTGTGGGGTTCTCAGTTGGGTCACTTCCTGTGCGCTACCTAGGTGTGCCATTGATTACATCGCGTTTGACTATTGCTGATGTCACCCTCTCATTACCGTCGTTGAGCGACGCTTAGGCTCGTGGACTCACCAAACACTATCCTACGCTGGGAGAGTCCAGCTTATTAAATATGTGCTCATGGGGCTCCATACTTACTGGGCGAGAGTGTTCTTGCTCCCTAAAGGTGTCATCCGTGTTATTGAGTCACGTTTCAGGGCCTTCCTTTGGAAGGGCTCCACTGCTAAAGTGGCATGGGCGGACATCTGCTTACCCACTGAGGAAAGCGGCCTGGGGATCAGATCGATTGAGACGGACAACAAAGCTCTAATGATGCGCCTTCTCTGGAGCTTGCTTAGTGGGGACGAGAGCTCCATCTGGGCCACATGGATCCTACGTACGAGATTAAATAACACTTCCTTATGGTCTATAAGGCCTAATCCTCGTACATCTTGGAGATGGAGGAAACTTTTAAAGCTTCATCATCTTATCCGTCCGCTGATTGAATTTTACATTGGGAACGGGGCGAACACGTTCCTTTGGACCGACCCATGGCTCTTCAATGAACCGATGGTTGACAGATTCCCTCGTGGGCCCATGGTCATGGGGCTGCCGCTCGATTCCAGACTCAGCGTGTCATTAAAGAAGATGGTAGGAACTGGCCGGGACAAACCACTGTTGAATATATTGACTTTGCTCCTCTTTTCCACAGGTATCCCCAGCTGAAGAGGATGGAGTTTGCTGGATTGCTACGGGAAATGGCCAATTCACCACCAGATCGGCTAGGGAACACCTGAGACTGCGAAGACCTATCGTTCATTGGAGTACCCTTTTCGGTGGACCGCTTGCCATTCCAAGACATGAATTCATCCTTTGGTTGGCGATCAGAGATAAACTGGCCACGCGCGATAAGGCTTGGGTGGCGGCTGTAGCGGGAACGTCCATCTGTCTATTATGTGACAACCAAACGGAGGAAACGATAAGACATTTATTTTTTGAGTGTACTTTCACGCGACGTTGTCTTCGTATTTTGCGTGACAGGCTGCGGTTCAGCTAGCGTAGAACGGACTGGTTCCAGGGCATTCTTTGGGCAGCTAATTGTTGGAAGGGCCAGCACCTCGCTAGGTTGGGACCGCGACATGCCATCGCCTCGTTGATCTACCACCTTTGGATGGAACGCAATAGGAGATGGCACGACGGACACCGCCGCACCCCGGACCAGATTGCGGCCGAGGTTGAAACCCTCCTCTCCCTGCGTTTATCCACAATCACGCCCAAATACCAACTCCAAGTTAGTGCTCTCCGACGCATTTGGTGCATCACTTGGTAGGACGAATTTATGGTGCTTCGTAGGACCTATCGCTGTTCCTGGCCCTTGGTGTTCGGAGGGACTTTCGGCTTGGATGTGGAGATTGAGTTTTACTACCTGATCTCTTCCTTTCTGTCGTTGCCTCTTTGCCCTCGGCTTGCTCTCTTCTTGTTTTTCTCTGCTTGCAGGTTTGAAGTGCATTGTGCTTGTCCTTTGAATCTCGTACGGTCTCCCCTGGGCTGGCGCTCTGTCTCCATCTTTGCTGCGTTGGCTTGTTTGGGGTTGGGATGCTGAGTCTTGCGTGTGGAATGGCCCACCATGGCGTGACGTTCGGCACCGGTCCCCCTCTCCTTGGAAAAACAGGAGGTGGCGTGATTACGCCTCACACCGACCAGCCTTGCGGACGTTCCCCTTTCCCGCCCGAAGCCTATCCCTCGTGATACGGCCTTCGGTCTTGTGCCTTTGGCGCTGTTCTTGGCTCTATGTCTGGCTTCCCTGCTGGTACCTCATCTGGTGCCAGGAACCTGTTGATGGAAGTGGTTTTTAGACGCCTACGTAGCATGATCTTGATTAATTTTGTCTTGTATTGTCCTTTGGCTTGGTCTTGTTGGGACCTTGTGGGTTGTCTGGGTTGTCAGGTCTTAGGTGCTGTCTGGGCAGTAGAACATTACCGTTTGGTGCGTCATGAGCGATATCATGCACGCTGCTTTGTATCTCCTGTCTTTTGCTTCTCTATTAGTGACACTTTCCCAAAAAAAAAAACATATCATGGCATAACTTTCCATATATCAGAGATCTCATCCTTTTCAGCACATACCATATATATCCACATAAAGTCAATTAATCACATCCTTCCAAAATATGATATCCTAATCATATAAAGAAAGATATAAATTCTATATTGCACAATAAAATCAGTGGGATGCATGGAAAAGACCATACATGTGATTTTCATCCAGGAATAAATAATTCTCAACGGGTATATCACATTCCATATTTAGACAGCATATGTTCCATATATAACCCAATATGATATCTCACAAGTTATTTCCATAAATAGCACAGTATATCCATAGTCGGATATATCCTAGCATGTGAGACATCTATAACATGCGATCACATAGTTTCACCAAATAATCACAGAATCACATGTGAGTCAAAATATTCGATAATTAATCATTTCTGTAACACCCATAAATTTAATTACGAGATTTGGATGTAATTAATCTTGCACATGTTCGAACTTATGAAGCTGGTGTTCGCGCGGATCAAAAGCCGAATAAGAAACTCGGTCCAAATGATAATATTCAACACAAATAATTTTGGGCCAAATTCAATTGAATGCAATAAATGGCATTGACCAAATTTATATTAGTGCCCAAGTAGAAATAGCTTAGTAATAAAAAGAAGGGCCCAAATTGTTATAACTAGGTGGAAAACACTTGAAGGCCCAAACATGAGCCCAAAAGAGAAAACAAAAGCACATTTCCTAATTTTAAAGCAAGTACACGCATGGGCTTCCTCACCCTATTGCTAACCCTATGTAAAAACAATCATTAGTAATCCCAAAAAGTGTGGGACTTTACTTAGGGCAAGGCAAATCACGTGGGTGTTACATCACCACTTGTAATCTTATATGAAGACCAATACTCACAACTACACTTAAGTAAAGCAAATCACAAAAAGAGAAAAAGAAAGAAGAAAAGGCCGAGAGAGAAGCAAAGGAGACTAGCAAGCTCAGGAGAATTTTGGCAAGCTTAACACCCCCAAATTATCCGAACAAAGCTTAGGGAAGTGAGATAGGTGGATTGTTCACCTACAACATATAAAATTTTGTTGGTATATTCGAAACTTGGGTGATAGGTCATTCAAGTTTCGAAAATGATGAAGTTTGATCATGTGGAAGTGACTTTGATTCTTACGTGATGTTATATGCTGTGTTTTAAACCCAAAATATGGGTTTCTATGTGGATATACATGCTTGCATGCTAGGAACATTAGTATTAGTTCGAAAGTTTAAGGTTCTGAATTTAGTTCTTCGACTAAAAATGGGTTTTACGAGTGGAAATAGAGATTTTAGGTGAAGTTTAGACCTTAGTTCGTGGGTTGGGGTAGTTCACGAATTGAGAAAACAGATTTCAGGTCGAAAAGTAGTTTCGCGGGCTAAGAGTTCATCGAGTGTGAGAGAGGAATGTTTTCGCGGGTCAGAGTTCGGGCTCCTCGCGGGCCGTTAGGACTTTGAACGGAGAGAGAGATATGGTCGCGAACTTCTTTCGCGGGCCGAAGGCTAGTTCGCGAGTTGTAATTGTGAGAGGGAGGGCTTTGCGGGCCCTTATGGTTCGCAAAGTGCGGGGTTTCGCGGGTCAGGGTAGTTCGCGAATTTAAAATGTGAGAGGAGAGTTTCGCGAGTCTCTAATGATTAGCGAAGTCGTGGGCCGAGATGTAGTTAGCGAAGTCCGTTCTGTGAGATAGAAATTTCGCGAGTCATCATTGTTCGTGAAGTATAAGCTTTCGCGGGCTGAGATAAATTTAGCGGTTTTTGGAATATTTCGAACATGCAACGGCCCTGACTGTTGTATTAATTGCTTAACCTTGTATGTTGTGATTTAAAACCCAAAATATGGGTTTCTGTTCGAATATACATGTTTATATGCCTACGAGATTACTCGGACGGTGTTGAATGTGTGAAGGTAAATTCCCCGAAAATAGAGTTTAAGTCTAGAATCTCGAGTATATGAACAAAATTCGGGCAGATGAACTAAGTTCGGGCGATTGACTAATGTGTAAAAGGTGAGTGTGCTTGTGAGAAGTCGAGTAGGGCAAATTCGCCGAGCTTGATAGGATAGATTTCATGAGCAATTTTGGGTAGCCTAAGGAGCAAATTCGCCGAGCTTCATAGGATGGGCTTGATGAGCAATTTTGGGTAGCTTAAGGGGCAAATTCGCCGAGCTTCATAGGATGGGTTTGATGAACAATTTTGGGTAGTTCAGTGAGCAAATTCGCCGAGCTTGTAGGACATTATTCATGAGCACTTTCGGGTAGCTCAGAGAGCCAATTTCGCCGAGCTCCTCCTCCAATTTCGGGTGAGCCAATTGGGCATGTACAATTTCGCTGAGCATGCCTCAAGAAAATCGGGCGAATTTCCTTCCATTGAATGGAACTCGGACGAATTCCTTTTACCAAATTCCATCGACAAATCTTTATCTTTAGTGTGACGAATCCAAATTTTGAAGTGTTGACTACATTTGTGTGTTGACCAGACTTAGTAATATTTGGGCTTTAGCCCAAACTTAGGCTCAATCCCTTAGTTAGCCTATTATCAACGGTAAGAGAATAGGTTCAAAGTTTAGAAAGGAATCCTGAAGTTTTCAAATGGCATGAAGTGCGGTTATTACTTTATGTGATTAATAAATGTGCATAGCATATTCACGACATGTCACGACACTGTGGATGATGACCGTGTGGGCGGTGACACCTTAAGGTGTCGGTTGAAAGTGGTAGAGTGTGCCGTTTTTTGCTGTCAGACTCGTAGAGGAGTTGAGGTTAGGCTCGTAGGGCAGTTGGTGGGAGACAGGCGTGTTCGATCTGTCTACTCGGGTGTGAGCAGCCCGAGGTGCAAACCACCTATTATTTTGCTCAGGGACAGCAGACAGGAGTATCGATCTGTCTACCCGGGGAGAGCGTGGTAGCGCAACCCGGGGTGCAAAACTATCGGTGATGTGATTGCAGAATCATAGTAACCTGGCAGGGCAGTTGCGTGATTGTCAAAACACTGCCAGTGTATGCTACCGCTGATATGGCTTGATTTCCATTTGCGCACGAATGTGCCGAGTCTAGCTAGGGCCCTGATATTTAGTATTGTGGGAACGAGCGTGCATTGCATCTTATCATGTGGTGAGGTGTCGGGATCGGGATTGAGCGCACGCTGCATTTGCATGAATTCATCTATTGAGCAATAGCTCAGGCTTTTATGTGTTATAGGTATTGATGAGTCCGACGTCGGTGAACGTCAGGACTAGGTTAGTGGCTGGTGGCGGTGACTCCACGGGCTTTTGAGGTGAGAGCGGTACATGGATGCGACATGTGGAGCGGCGATAGTATGTTGATTTTTGGGGCTTCGGCCCGTGTATAGATCATACCTTTTGTAAAGCAATATTTCACGAAATTATTTATTTCAAAAGTTTTCGCAAAATTCCGTGGCTTTCGTTGCGGAAAATCCGCCAAGTATTTTAATTAGAAAAGTAGGGTCGTTACATGCCTCTTGATGTTTCTTTTAGATGTTTTGTAACGGAACTCTTTATTTTTCTATTTTACAGACATTCATAGGACCTTCGTTACTTTAGGGGAGCTTATCCCTATGTCTATGTGGTTTCGTTGGGGCTCCCTTTTTTTTCCCTGTAATATAGAGCCTATTACTGTTTGTTTTATCATGCTTACAGTTGTCAGAACTTACCTTATTTCCGTACGAACTTTATTAATCTGGTTGTAGCATCAGTTTGCTTAAATTTGTAACTCGTAAGCCAAGTACGAATTATACATGCCTTCTGTTGCAAGGGCGGTCATCCTTGTCCTCAGGTGTCACATTGCGCTAGGCTCTCTTTGTGCTTAGCGAATTCAATATTTGTTAGACACATGTCTATAAAATTTGAAACCTGGGGATCCCCTCACTCGTTTACCCTGGCTATAGCGCCAGCTTCGCTTTAGGTACCATTCACGTTGCAGGCTTACTGAGGGCCTTTGATGTCATGTACGCCGCAGCCCGTCAGCGGCGGTATCTTGTACACTTTTACGAGCATCTTACATGTCGCAAACTTATTATCTTTGATGTCGAGTACGCCACAGTCCCGTCGGTCTTTGGTATCATCTCACGCAAGGTTGTCACGACCGGACCGGCCGGCCGGTTCTGACCGGACCGGTCAAAAATCCGGTCCGGTTCCGGTCCGGTCTTTTTTTAAATTTTAAAAATAAATAAAAATTTTTTGGTTTAAATAAATTATACAAAATAGAAAAATTAATAAATTAGTTTGGTCTAGTGGTTAAATTGTGAGTATTTTACTTAGTGAGCTTGGGTTCGAATCCACCCAACACCCTAATTTTTATATTTTATAATTAACATATTAGCTCACTATTTTATTTTTATTCAAATTTAACCCCAACTAATAGATTTAACACTTGGCATACGATTAATTTATAACAACCCACGCAATTTACTTTTATTTAATTTTACCCCTTAATTTATATAATTATAGTTTGAAAAAAATTCATAAAAACATGTAATTTTTCATATTATTTGATTAACTTTTATATAAATATCTATTTATTATATTTAAGATACTGGTTTTACTCCGGTTTGTTTCCGGTTCTATAACGGTTAAACCACTAAACCTTAAACCACTAAAATTTCCGGTCCGGTTCAATAACCCGGTTTCAGATTCTTGATCTCACGTCGCAGACTATCGGTCTTTGATGTCGGGTATTCCTCGGGTCCGTCGACCTTTGGCCTCATATCACATCGCAGATATATTATCTTTGACATCCTGTACACCTCGGATCCGTAGATCCTTGGCATCATATCACATCTCGTATACATTATCTTTGAAGTCATGTACACCGCAGGTCCGTCGACCCTTGGCATCAATTATATTTTTAGGTGCACCGTTATTATAATAAAATATTTTTATTCTGACGACGAGCTATGCCTCATTAATAAAATCTTATCCAGGAAAAACCTCCCTTGAGGTAAAATCCTGGACTAAGGAAAAAGACTACGTCCCCTCCCATTTTACATAGTGGCACATATAAAACTTCTTCAAGTTGGAAATATTCTAGGGTCGAGCCTGGGCCTTCCCCTTCGCGTCTTCCAACTCGTAAGCTCCTCCGCCTAACACCCTCGTTACTCGATATGGTCCTTTCCAAGGCGCTTCCATCTTTTTCAAGGGTCGTAGGATGTCTGCTCTCCTTAGCACCAGGTTTCCTTGGTGAAATCCCCTGGGCTGGACTTTTCGATCGTACATCGCCTTCACCCTGCTCGTATATCCTTCCATCCTAACTTGTGCCTCCTCACGTACTTCATCGATCAGGTCCACGTCCTTCCTTCTTAATCGTGAATATTTTTGTTCATCATACGCCAATATTCGGTGTGTCTCAATGCCAATCTCCGCGGCAATTACGGCGGCCGCCGTATACCAGTTCGAACAGAGTTTCTCCGGTAGCCTCCCGAGGGTTGGCTCGATATGCCCAGAGGACAACATCTAGCACCTCTACCTACTTGTTCCCGTCTTGTTCCAGCCAGGCTTTGATTCCTCTGAGGATGGTTCGGTTAGTAACTTCGGCCTGCCCATTCGCCTGCGGGTGTCCCACCGCTACCAACCTTTGGGCGATCTTCATTCCTTCGTAGAATCCTCATGTCTTAGCTCCATAGAATTGGGTCCCATTATCCGAAATGAGAATCCTGGGAGCTCCATAGCGACAGCATATATTCTTCCACAGAAACTCGATCACCCTCTCTTCATCTATCCGGGCTAGTGCTTTGGCCTCGACCACTTGCTAAAGTAATCCACGACCACAATGATGAACTTCTTTTGTGCCTTTCCTCGGGGAAATGGTCCGACGATGTCGATCCACCACTTTTAAAAAGGGCAAGGAGAATGCATGCTTCTTGGGACCTCGGCTGGGACGTGGATTATGGGCCAGAATTTTCTGGCAATTGATGCATTTCTGGACTAGTTCCCTTGCATCTTTGGTGAGGCTAGGCCAGAAATATCCAGCCCTAATTGCTTTCCTTGTTAGGGACTTGTATCCCGTGTTGTCCCCGGCACACCCTTCATGGATTTCTTCTAGTACTTTCTCACCTTCTTCCGTGGAGAGACATCGTGCATAAGCGTGCACAAAGGATTTTTTAAACAAGCGGCCATCGATCAAGAAAAATCTGCGTCGATATCCCTTTTTGTCTTCTAGCCCCATATCCCTTATGATTGCCACGATAGGGGCTCTCCAGTCGTCTTTCCCTTCTATTTCTGCCACGAACTTCCTTGGCTCCTCCTTCTCTGCCATGAGGTAGGTAATACCATCTTCTCTGATGGTTGATCCCGAGCTTGCTACTTTAGCCAAGTAATCGGCATTGTGGTTCTCTTCTCTGGGGATATGCACTATTTCACAATAATCAAAGTTTAGTTCCTCTACCTTTCTACCAGACTCCATCATCTTTTCATCCTTCATTTCATAGTTTCCCTTTACTTGCTGCACCACCAATTGTGTGTGTAGAATATCAGTTTTAATTGTGCTTTGATTTTATTAGCAAATGTCGCGGATGCATTACGATTTTTGGGGATTGCTCAGGATTTCACAGCCAGGTACCCCCTTGAGGTGATGTTTCATGATCTCGAACGCCACTGTCGTCATCTCTATGCTAGGGCTGTTGAGGTGGAACACACTGCCCTATCCCAACGGGCGAAGCTTGCTTGGCTCAAGGATGGCGATCAGTGCTCATCTTATTTCTTCAGAAAGGTGGCGGTTCGGAGGGCGACCAATCGTATCATTTCGCCGGAGAGCTCGACTGGCGACCTTCTACATACTCCAGATGAGGTGGAAGGGGAGTTGCTTGGGTTTTATCAGTGCTTACTTGGTCAGTCTGCGAGAGCAACTCCGGTCGAACGGGCTGAGGTCCAGGAGGCCGTTACGCGCACGCTTTCCCCAGCTGAGTCTCTTCACATGGTCCGTCCAGTTGACGATATTGAGGTAAAGTTGTCGCTATTTTCTATGGGGGATGAGAAGGCGCCGGGGCCTGATGTGTATACCGCTGCTTTCTTTGAAGCGGCTTGGGGGACTGTGGGCCCGGATGTGACACGTGCCACACAGGACTTCTTTGCTACTGGCCGCCTACTAAATGGGCTAAATAGTACGCTTATTACGCTCATTCCTAAGTGCGCCTCTCCACGCCGTCCTACAGACTTTCGCCCCATCTCGTGATCTCGAAGGTGTTGGCGAACCGATTAAAGCCAGTGCTGGGAGGGCTGGTCCACCCATCGCAGACGGCATTTATACCTGGAAGGCGCATTACGGATAACATACTTCTGGCGCAGGAGCTTTGCCTTGGTTATGCGAGCAAAGGCCGACCGCCGCGAGCTATGCTTAAGGTTGATCTGGCAAAGGCCTACGATAAGGTGGAACGGAGTTTTTTATTGGCAACGCTTCAGGCGATGGGATTCCATCCCCAATATATTGAGTGGATTCGGAGCTGCTTGACGACACCCACTTTCTCTCTTAATCTGAATGGGCGTCCGGCGGGGTTCTTTCCTGCCAAGCGAGGGCTTCGCCAGGGGGATCCTATCTCACCTTACCTATTCACCCTTGTCATGCGGAATCGCGATTTTGCTATCACTGGCATTGCGAGGCTACATTGCTTCCTATGTTGGTCTTTGCGGATGATCTACTCTTATTTGTCATGCTGATCCTATTTCTGTAGGGGTGTTGAAGGGAGCGCTGATGAGGTTCTCTCAGCTGTCTGGGTTACATCCTAACCCTGACAAGAATGAGCTGTATATCTCGCACAGGGCGGAGGGCCTCAAGGTACAGTTACAGTCTCTGATGGGATTTCGTGAAGGTCGATTACCTGTACGCTATTTGGGGGTCCCACTGATTGCCTCATGCCCGACGATCAGTGATTGTGCGCCTTTACTACAGCGAGTGGATTCTCGCCTGGGATCGTGGCTGAATCAGTCATTGTCTTATGCGGGCAGGGTACAGCTGATCAAATCGGTACTTCAGGCATTACACGTCTACTGGTCAGGTGTTTTCTTGTTGCCCAAGGGTATCATCCGAGCCCTTGAAGCGAGATTTCGGAGATTCTTATGGGGTGGTGCTTCGGCCAAGGTCGCATGGGATGACGTCTGTCTGCCGGTTGTTGAGGGCGGTTTGGGTCTTCGCTCGATCGCCAGGGATAATTGCGTTCTTCTGGTCCAGCAACTTTGGAGGGTGATCACCCGGTCTGCTGACTCGATCTGGTTGGAATGGTTGTACCACACAAGACTGCATGACCGATCACTGTGGACCATCACCATTTCGGCTAACACTGCATGGAGCTGGCGGAAGCTGATGAAGTTACGGCAGATGATATTACCTTTCCTTGCCTTTTCTATTGGGGATGGTGCATCATTACTTCTTTGGGAGGACCCATGGCTGCGGTCTGCACCTCTTTTGGAGCGCTACCCTAGAGGCCCGCTTGCGATGGGCTGCCGGCAGGGACCCGCGTTAGCGCGGTCATTGATGCGCAAGGTTGGAACTGGCCGGGACGCTCGGCGGTGGAGTATATTGAGTTTAGCCCACACCTTCCGCCGGTTCACCATAGTAGGGCCGACTCCATTTCTTGGAGGGCAGCACCAGATGGCCGTCCCACGGCACGATTGATTAGAGAGGCGTTGCGCATACGTAGTCCTTTTGTCCCTTGGGCAACCTTGTTTAGGGGACCTTTGAAGATTCCTCGTCATGAGGTCATCTTGTGGTTGGCCATTCGTGATCGCTTATCGACTAGAGATAAGCCTTGGGTGGCGCAACGCGCTGGTAGCGCTGCCTGTGTTCTCTGTGACGCATTGCATCTGGAGACGGTTCAGCATTATTTTTTGACTGTGTGTTTTCACGCGACTGTGCTCGGGCTTTGAGGCGGAAGATCAGGTGGGCATGGCCATATCGAGATTGGCGACAGGGTATACAGTGCGCGGCATCACGCTAGCGTGGCCATCATCTCCTACGGGTTGCTTGCCGCCACGTCCTCGCTTCTTTGGTGTATCATATCTGGCAAGCACGCAACAAGTGCTGGAAGGAGGGGATTATCACGCCTCCGGATAGGCTGGTTGTTGTTGTTATTGACATGGTATGCATGCGGCTACTTGGGACCTCACCCAAGTTTGACCTCCAGAGGGCAGCTATACGACGACTTTGGCGTGTAGCTTGGTAGTTCATACTGGTCTTCTGTCATTTGTTGGTTATCTCCAGTAGTATGTTACTGGTTTGCACGTGAGGGATTACACTCTCACTCATCTGTACATTCGCTCATTCTTTATATATATACACGGAACTTATTCCAAAAAAAAAATAGTATGTTTGGTATAAATAGATGTACAAACATCGAGCTAATAGAGAAGTTTTAGAAAATTGATCCGAAAGGCTTGCAATTCAATTTCTAGAGAGAGAAACAGCAAATACCTTCTCTCACTACAAGGATTCTTTCTCGTGTTCTTCCAAAGAGGTTTTCGATCGAAATCCAATTCTATTCAATTCTAATCGATAACCTTAGAATTCATGTCTAGGATCATAGAGTTGATAAATTAGGACCTAACAATTGACATCAGAGCAGACTCGTTCTGTTTTGAATCAAAAATTATTTGAATTCGGATCGAAATTTAATTCTAAAACTGTTCCGTTCGAAGAACAGTTTTGGCGCGAAAACAAATTTCGATCTGATTTGCTTAATTGGTTTGAATTTGATGTTTCTGTGCTCGTTTTAGTGATATAAGTTGATCGCGATTAGATTCGTAGCTGTTTGAACATTGATTTAGCAGATTCAATCGGATTTGAAAACCTACTGTTCATGCGTAAAACTATTAGAACACATTCTGATTTTGGTCATAAACAACATGTTTTGCTTCATAATGTGTTTAATTGTCTGTTCGTGCGTGTTCATCATCTGATTACGAGTAAATTCCTGGAATTTCATAGTGTAAAATCAATTACGGTCGAAAAACTTTTCCAGTCAACGAATTTATTTTGACCAAGCAAGAAACTTACTTAATGTACAATTTCTTACGATCGAAATAAATTCACGATTAAGAGATATTTCTCGACCTAAAGATTTCGAACATTTCTTTCGCTCGTAAAATTTTTCGCTGACAAATACTTTCTCGAATGAGAACAGTAACAGGGCCAATTTTTCTCGAGAAGTTAATTTTTTTATCAAACTTTAAAGATTGAATCAAAAAATTGTTCTCGAAACTGCTCTAGAATCAAACGCTACTAACTAATCTGCTACTTGTGAAGCACAGCACATCAGTTCAAGACATCAAAACAACAAACGAAGATCCTACATCAACTCAAAGAATAAATGGATGCCTATTCTCTAGGAAATGATAATCGTCCACCAATTCTCAAAAGGGGCGAATACACAGTTTGGAGAAGTCGGTTCTTAAACTTCATCGAACTTAAAGATCAGGCTGAAGATCTGCTCAAATCACTTCATGAGGGACCGGAAATATTCTACATAAATCAAAAAGGTGATAGCTCGAATAATCCTCCAATTGAACCCAATAGGCGAGTAAAATTACCCAGCGAGTACGACGAAGCTGAGAAAAGAAGAGCAAGAGCAGATCTGATAGCTAAGAACACGCTGATGCAGGGCATCTGGAATGATATCTATATACAAATAGATAGCATCCCAACTGCCAAAGGGATGTGGGATGAACTGGAGCGAATGATGCAAAGAACCGAAGTCGGTGCCAAAGCTAAGAAGGCTAACATACTCACAGCTTATGACTCCTTCAAGGCCAAAAGTGAGGAGAGCTTACACGATCTTTATCAGTGAAACCTCACTCTTCTCAACGAAATGGGGAAGATTGAGATAAAAAAGACTAACATGGAGATGAACATTCGGTTCCTGTCCGCACTGCTCACCGACTGGAAGAAGATCTCTACCCAACTCTGCCTCAGCCGCCATGGATTCTGCACGGACGCAAACGCCGCTCTATCTCCGCCATCGTCCCTCTCCGTGACCCTCGCCACGAGGCCCGCGGACTGATCCACAAGGGCACAACGCCGACCTAGTGGCCGCTCCCATAGCAAGGAGGATGGACCTAGCAATGGTGCGCCGTCCCCTCAGGCCGCTCCAACTTCCATGGGGAATACTAACGGACTTAGGGTTCTACCGGGGGCTGCCACCACTGAGAACGAGCCTGCGGTCCACCTTAATGATCCCAGACCTAAGGTTACTGTGGCTGCAACGACGCCCCCTTTGACATGGTCCCGATTGTTGAAGATGCCTCTGATGAGGAATCGCAACCTCCTCAGCCCCTTGACCGCCGTTTCCCTGACCGCCGAGCCATAATACCACAGGCCTTGGGATCAGGGCCGGTCCTTACAAGGGGAGCTGCTTCCTACGCGGTTAACTGCTCGGCCCCTCCCTCCATGACGCCGTCCCATTCAGGCCCGTACGCTGCTCATCAACCTATGGAATCTTCTCATAGTCATGCTCACCCCGGGCCTAGGCCTATGACAGAGGAACGCCGCCACCTGCAGGATCATACGCCAGGCCCGACAGGAATGGTTATTATTTTTTTTTTTGGTAACCGGGTAAAGCCGATGGTAAACCCCGGGGCCGACCCACTACCTGCTAAACAGGTCGACCAGGTCAATCGCACATGTTTGGGCCCATGTGGGCAGGCTTAGGGAAATGTTACAGGGATGAGATTCGAACCCAGGACCTCTCCCAACATATGGTTAGGGAGCGAGATGGCCCATCTTTTGCTGCTGTTCTTCAAGGTGCCAGGGCCAATAGCGCGCAGCCACGACGTACCTCCCCGGCGCGCCTCGACCTAACCTACACGGCTCCCACACTTATTGATGGAGAAGCTGTGGCGTGCCCGCCTTGGGCGGTTTCTAGAAAAGGCACTGCCAGATGGGACCACACTCTTGTTGGATACTTCTTAGGAAAGAGACCTTACTTCCCTCACGTTGAACGATTTGCTAAGTCTAGTTGGTCTGACTTGATCGAAGTCCGCACTACGATCAACGGCTTCTTCAAGTTTCGGTTTGCGACGGCGGAAGCTTTAGCTGCGGTCCTGGAGGGGGGACCTTGGTTCATGCAAGGGCAGCCACTCTTCCTTGAAGTTTGGAAGATGGGCATGTCCTTTGAGAAGAAGAACCACCCGACTGTCCCGTTATAGGTTAAAATGCGCAATGTACCAACCGAACTGTGGACGCAAGAGGGTCTGGGAATAGTGGCCAGTGTCCTAGGGAGGCCCTTGTTTGCTGACTCGATGACGGCCACTGGTGAACGGCTGGAATACGCGAGGGTTTGCATCGAGAAAACTCTTGAGGAACCGTTTATTGAGCAGTTCAAAGTTAGAATCCCCACGGAGGATGGAGGACACTCTGGTCATGTACCAATACGGGTTGAATACGAGTGGAAACCAAAACAGTGCATAACATGCAACGCTTGGACCCATGGATCTGGGAGCTGCCCAAAGAACCCTAGCAAGCAATCACGGCCACAAAATTCGGCAATGGCAACAAGACAGAATCTCCGGCCAATCACGCAGGCGCAGCCACAAACCTTGGGCGCGGACCCTCAACACACCGTGCGACACAATTCTCAGCCTACCTTTGCCCCACGCAAAAGACTTGAACGGAGACGAGCCGCTAACAACGAGAAAGGCAAAGCCATTCTCGTGGAGACACCCACGACTGCCATTGACATTGAGGACGAAGCTAATGGGGGCCACACTAAGGATGCTTACACAAGGCTGGCCCATCTGCCCAATACGGGCAGCTCTACAAGCCGGGCCACCTCTAGCAGTCCTACAATCGACCACCGCAACCCGTTTGCAGCTCTAGCTGATTTGGAGTGGGAAAACTTAGATACTCAGGGTCCTACAGCAGCCCTCCTAGCGGTTGACCAATGATCCCAGTCGCCTCTTGGAATGTGCGTGGTCTAAACAGGCTAGGCCACAGATGGGCGGTGAGGGAGCTGATTGCTAAATATGACCTGAAGATTATAGGACTCAATGAGACAAGAGTTTCGAAACAAAATGCTACTAGTATTGCCCAATCAATAAGGCCCTAGAGCTGGTTCTATGATTACGATGGCGGGCCATCATCTCGCATTTGGATTGGGTGGGATCCTGGTTTCGTAAATGTCATTGTGGAAGCCTACACGACACAGGCCATTCACTGTAAAATCCAAGTTTTCGGGGAAAGGCTGGGGTTTCATATCTCCTTCATTTATGGGCTTAACCTTCGGTCGGAACGGCGGGATTTATGGCGGACCTTGCTAGAACCTCACGGGTGCGGGAGAATACACCGTGGGTCGTGACGGGAGACTTTAATGCAATTCTGGACGATATGGAACCTCGTGGAGGGTCCTCGGGTGGGGGCTGCCCCGATTTTGCCGAATGCCTTACCTCGTCGGACCTCATCGGTCTACCTCGGGTTGGATCTTTTTTCACTTGGTACAACCAATAAAGTGGCACCTCGGGAGTTTGGAGACGACTCGACAGAATGGTGGGTAATCCTTGGTTTACCCGTTTCGGTGACTTGACCTATCGATGCGGCCTTCCATCGACCTCGGAACATTCCCCACTGATCTTGGAGGCTACTAGTCCGCCACGAGCTAAGGGCCCTAATTTCAAGTTTGATAACTTCTTAGTGAATGACCCCCGCTTTACCCCCTTGGTGGAGGAGTCTTGGCTACATCGTGAGGACGGCTACCCCATGTTCGCAGTGGTAAAACGTCTCAAAAGGATTTGCCATGAAGCAGCTAAGACGCGAGAAGGGGGATCTCAACCGCAATACCCTCAAGGCGAAACGGTTCCTTGATGCTGCCCAAGACCTTGCCATCCATCACCCTTTTGAGCCCAACCTCCTCATTCTGGAGAGACGGTGCCACTTTCTCTACGCCAAAGCGGTTGAAATGGAGCACACGGCACTTACTCAACGTGCCAAAGTGGAGTGGCTTAAGGATGGCGACCAATGCACCTCCTTCTTTTTCAAGAAAGTGGCCACGCGTCGGGTGATCAATCGGATCTTCTTCCTTGAAAATGAAGCTGGGGAAACCTTCGAGGGCGATGATCGTGTAAGGGCAGAGCTGATTCGTTACTACATGGAGCTGCTTGGCCAATCCACACGTGCGGCCCCTATTGCCCCGGCTCTGATTGCGCCTTATTTGGAGCGGAAACTCGGAACGGATGAGGCCGATGCTATGATCGATCACGGATGATGAGATCAAGAGCGTGCTCTTTTCCATGGTGATAATAAATCTCCTGGGCCTGACGGGTTTACAGCTGCATTCTACAAGCATGCTTGGAATACGGTAGGATCTGACATTACTCACGCTATCAAAGAATTCATCCGTACGGGTTATCTCTTGAAGGAACTCAACTCAACACTTATCACGCTCATACCTAAAGGCGACAACCCTAGGATGGCCAAAGACTTTAGACAATCTCGTGCTGTAATGTACTATATAAAATCATCTCGAAGGTCATCGCTAACCGCTTAAAGGGCTGCCTCGGCCATCTCGTCCACCCGTCGCAGACGGCATTCATTCCAGGCCGGCGGATCTCGAACAACATTCTCTTAGCTCAGGAAGTTTGCCAAGGTACAACAGCATCGGTCTCCCCGAACGAGTGGCCTTCAAAGTTGATATCGCAAAGGCTTAGGATAAAGTGGAGTGGGATTTCGTTCTCGCTACGCTTGAAGCATTTAATTTCCACCGTACCTTTGTGGGCTGGATTCGAGCTTGCCTTACGACGCCTAGCTTCTCCATCAATATCAATGGCAGACCGGAGGGGTTCTTTCATGGGCGACGCGGCCTCCGCCAAGGTGATCCTATCTCGCCTTATATTTTCTTCACCATCTCTCTCTCTCTCTCTCTCTCAAGGGAGAGGCAATTGAAGATAGCTTTTGAAGTCTGAAACCGAGGGTTTATGGATTGTCGGTGCCCTTGGGATTCCGAGCTAGGGTTCATGAGCTAGGTTTCTCTGGCCTCTTGGCAGATTTCATGGATTACAAACTGTTACTTGTTTTAGTAGAGAAGCACCATGATTAGGCTTTTCAAAGTGAAGGAGAAACAGAGAGAGCTCGCCGAAAATGCCAATGGGGTGCCACCCGTCAAGAAACAAAGCGCAGGAGAATTGAGGCTTCACAAAGATATCAGCGAACTAAACCTGCCGAAAACGTGTAATATAGCGTTTCCCAATGGCAAGGACGATCTCATGAACTTTGAAGTCACTATTCGCCCCGACGAAGGATATTATCTGGGAGGAACTTTTGTCTTCTCTTTCGCCTTATATTTTCACGCTCGTCATGGAGGTCTTGTACTGTATCATCGCTGACAGTATTCAACGCAACACCCGATTTCGATATCACTGGAAATGCGATACTTCTTCTCACTTTATGCTCACATTTGCGGACGACCTACTCCTCGTCTGTCATGCGGATGAGGAGTCGACCATGGTCTTCAAGAGCGAGCAACCTAATGATGGTCCTAATATGGATTTTTCGAAAATGCATATTCTCGTAAAATGGATCGTTTAGTAATAATTTGCAACTAGCCATTGTGGAACACGTTGGCGTAAGTATTACGCTATAAAATGGGCTATAGAAGGAGCAATCTTGGATAGCTCAATATTTGATATTCATTAAGGCTATCAGTCCAATACGCATAAAGAATTAAAGAATGTATTAGAAGGGTCCAATTGGGTTGGACAAGTATTTCCAAAGGCGAGGCATTGGAAGTAGACCTTACCTAAACTTTGAGTTTAAGGCCCTTCTATTTAGAATAATATGTTTTTGAAACTAATTATTCTTAAACAACGCATTGAATTCTAAGTAGGTTGAGATGGTACTCACTTATGAGTTTAGAACCTACTAGATTCCAGTGGGAGTTTTCAGCATTGAGAGATTGTGATCAATGTAAAATGTGGACAAAGTGTCCAAATAATTACATCGGATCAATATTTCTCTGTTTTAATTTGGGCACAAGTTCGGTTACATAATTGCCTTAAACTACCAAAAGGGTTATTAAAATACATTATTTTAAATAAATGTATGGGATTTTTTTTGAAACAAATTTGCTGGCAATTAATAACTGTGTGAAAAATAATATTGTGTTGTCCAAATTTAAAACTGTGAAATCAATTACGAACAAACGCAACTTTGAGTTGATAAAGGAGAATTTATTGTCTCTTTGATATGGTCAAGCCGAAGTTCGAGATTCAAGTATTGGATAAACACGATATTGTTATGTCGTTGGAATCTCGTAACATCAGAGTCATAAATTTCTTGGGTTTGACCCGTACTAACGTTTGTGGACAGAATATTGTATTTGTCCAAGGTAATTTCTATTAATTTGTAAACTTGACAAATAGTCGCTTTTCTTAGAGATTAGTGTATGCGTTAAGTTACAAATTTTTATCCTTGATAAAGTCGAGGAATTAATAAACTGCGAGATAATAGAAGGATTTTGATTTGATCGAAGTGGCTAATTACTCTCGAGTTCGGAATGAGTTCTTTGGAAAGAACATCATCTTTTCACAGTTAACTAAGAGCGCTGTTAATGATATCTCGAGACGAAAGTTAGACTCATGCACGCGGGCCATCATAGTCGATAGTCACGCATGCGCTTCAACAGTTCTTAGATATCAAACAATATTGGATAAGTTTGATCTTTGCTGAACTAAATTGTTCCTATATGGCGTGGGTTTGCGTACGAAACGCAATGAACGTTCTATACAGAATTCCTTTGGGGTCAATTAATTCTGTACTTTACGAAATTTGGAATTAGTAAGAAACTGAGCTTAAATCATATAGTGGGTTGCCCATTTGAGTGAGAAAGCTTATGACAGATGTGTATATGAAAAACGAGAATCTTAAGCTTGTTGTTGTCTTGGGACTCACAATTGACAACCTCACTTTCGACAATTTTTGAAAAACGTCAAAGCCTTAGAGGCTCACGAATTTTAAAAAATGGTTTATTCGATTATGAAGAGTGGGAGTGGTAACACTGGGAGTGTTGACCGAAACACCTTAAAGATGTTTTAGTGCTAGACCGCACTTAAAGAAAGTCCGAGATACACCCATAGTTGCATAGGTCGGGTAGAGTGTCTCACCAGCCTGAGAGGTACTGTATAATGCTTGTCGAGCACAGGGGTTGCTGCGAGCTGTATAGAACGCATTGAGCTCAGGGTTGTTGCGATGAAGGGATATGTTATTAACAATCTCACTACACTTGACCAAGCAATAATGGTTAAACTCGCTGAGATGGCTTATTCTGTGGGAGTAGATGAACTCTATGCACAACAACCACGTCATGATTAGATCTAACAGGCATGTATGGAAAAGGATGAGTCTTAAATGATGGGCTTGCACTCTGAGGAAACCTTTTCGATTGTTGCAATAAAGTTCACTAAACCTTAGTTCACACAGATGCACGCTTTTATGAGATCTGTCAGACGGATGTGAAAATCGTATTCTCTAGGAGATGTAAAATGAAAAGCCCGATGATTTTATATCGCAAGCAGAGGCTCATAGTGTGCGGAATTATAGAAATGGAGTCGTACAGACTTACTTAAGTCTTCAGGAGTTGGTATCTTTGGTTTGGTGAAATAGTTGGGAACTATGGAGTCATAAGTACAAAGATAGCCTTTTGTATCGTAATAAAAGCAGTGGGAGATAGATATAATCTTCGTATTGTACGAGAGATGTTGCCTTTAGGAAAGAGAACAATATAGAAATACTCCGAATGGTAAAAGCGGTGCTTTGACCAATTCTCCATAAACGACTTGGGATAAAAGACCTACATTCACGGAACAACCTATTTGGAGAGAGTGTTTGGTACAGAATGGTAGGTTATCCCATGCCCTTTACATGAAAAGACGAGGTCAATTACAAGAAAAGGGGTTCTTACGTACGATTTAGTTTTCTATGTTCTCGTTGCAAGACAGATCGAAAAGTTGAATCGAGTCCCATATACAGTTATAATAAGTGGCCTTGTATATGCGGAGTTTGACTCGCGTTTTTGACAAAAGATAAATACGCTAAGAGCGTTTGTCAAAATTTAGGCTACCTAGCTAATTACAAATTGTCCATGATGTTTGTCTATTCGAATGGAGAAATATTGGTGGACAGTAATACTAATTTTCGAACTCCAGTTTGACGTGGGTAATCGAAAATCCACTTAGGGTTTGGTTTACAAAGTTTAATGGTAGAACAGTACCTTGAAATTGTTTCAGGGAAGCACTTACTGTTAGTACATGGGCATCGTGAGATCGAATCCCAAGTCAACCATGCGCACGAGTGCAGATAATTACCTGGGAGGTAAGAGATCAGTTTGGATATTGAAGTCTTCTTGGAAGAACTTCAAATAGTTCCAAGCGTTGTGGGTCTACTGCTGCCATTGTGGTGCGACAACAGCAGAATGATCACTTTAGCCAACAAACCTTTGTCTCATAGTTAATCCAAACAAAAGAAAATGCACGCTTTTATGAGATCTGTCAGACGGATGTGAAAATCGTATTCTCTAGGAGACGTAAAATGAAAAGCCCGACGATTTTATATCGCAAGCAGATGCTCATAGTGTGCGGAATTATAGAAATGGAGTCGTACAGACTTACTTAAGTCTTCAGGAGTTGGTATCTTTGGTTTGGTGAAATAGTTGGGAACTATGGAGTCATAAGTACAAAGATAGCCTTTTGTATCGTAATAAAAGCAGTGGGAGATAGATATAATCTTCGTATTGTACGAGAGATGTTGCCTTTAGGAAAGAGAACAATATAGAAATACTCCGAATGGTAAAAGCGGTGCTTTGACCAATTCTCCATAAACGACTTGGGATAAAAGACCTACATTCACGGAACAATCTATTTGGAGAGAGTGTTTGGTACAGAATGGTAGGTTATCCCATGCCCTTTACATGAAAAGACGAGGTCAATTACAAGAAAAGGGGTTCTTACGTACGATTTAGTTTTCTATGTTCTCGTTGCAAGACAGATCGAAAAGTTGAATCGAGTCCCATATACAGTTATAATAAGTGGCCTTGTATATGCGGAGTTTGACTCGCGTTTTTGACAAAAGATAATACGCTAAGAGCGTTTGTCAAAATTTAGGCTACCTAGCTAATTACAAATTGTCCATGATGTTTGTCTATTCGAATGGAGAAATATTGGTGGACAGTAATACTAATTTTCGAACTCCAGTTTGACGTGGGTAATCGAAAATCCACTTAGGGTTTGGTTTACAAAGTTTAATGGTAGAACAGTACCTTGAAATGGTTTCAGGGAAGCACTTACTGTTAGTACATGGGCATCGTGAGATCGAATCCCAAGTCAACCATGCGCACGAGTGCAGATAATTACCTGGGAGGTAAGAGATCAGTTTGGATATTGAAGTCTTCTTGGAAGAACTTCAAATAGTTCCAAGCATTGTGGGTCTACTGCTGCCATTGTGGTGCGACAACAGCAGAATGATCACTTTAGCCAACAAACCTTTGTCTCATAGTTAATCCAAACAAAAGAAAATGCACGCTTTTATGAGATCTGTCAGACGGATGTGAAAATCGTATTCTCTAGGAGACGTAAAATGAAAAGCCCGACGATTTTATATCGCAAGCAGATGCTCATAGTGTGCGGAATTATAGAAATGGAGTCGTACAGACTTACTTAAGTCTTCAGGAGTTGGTATCTTTGGTTTGGTGAAATAGTTGGGAACTATGGAGTCATAAGTACAAAGATAGCCTTTTGTATCGTAATAAAAGCAGTGGGAGATAGATATAATCTTCGTATTGTACGAGAGATGTTGCCTTTAGGAAAGAGAACAATATAGAAATACTCCGAATGGTAAAAGCGGTGCTTTGACCAATTCTCCATAAACGACTTGGGATAAAATACCTACATTCACGGAACAACCTATTTGGAGAGAGTGTTTGGTACAGAATGGTAGGTTATCCCATGCCCTTTACATGAAAAGACGAGGTCAATTACAAGAAAAGGGGTTCTTACCTACGATTTAGTTTTCTATGTTCTCGTTGCAAGACAGATCGAAAAGTTGAATCGAGTCCCATATACAGTTATAATAAGTGGCCTTGTATATGCGGAGTTTGACTCGCGTTTTTGACAAAAGATAAATACGCTAAGAGCGTTTGTCAAAATTTAGGCTACCTAGCTAATTACAAATTGTCCATGATGTTTGTCTATTCGAATGGAGAAATATTGGTGGACAGTAATACTAATTTTCGAACTCCAGTTTGACGTGGGTAATCGAAAATCCACTTAGGGTTTGGTTTACAAAGTTTAATGGTAGAACAGTACCTTGAAATGGTTTCAGGGAAGCACTTACCGTTAGTACATGGGCATCGTGAGATCGAATCCCAAGTCAACCATGCGCACGAGTGCAGATAATTACCTGGGAGGTAAGAGATCAGTTTGGATATTGAAGTCTTCTTGGAAGAACTTCAAATAGTTCCAAGCATTGTGGGTCTACTGCTGCCATTGTGGTGCGACAACAGCAGAATGATCACTTTAGCCAACAAACCTTTGTCTCATAGTTAATCCAAACAAAAGAAAATGCACGCTTTTATGAGATCTGTCAGACGGATGTGAAAATCGTATTCTCTAGGAGACGTAAAATGAAAAGCCCGACGATTTTATATCGCAAGCAGATGCTCATAGTGTGCGGAATTATAGAAATGGAGTCGTACAGACTTACTTAAGTCTTCAGGAGTTGGTATCTTTGGTTTGGTGAAATAGTTGGGAACTATGGAGTCATAAGTACAAAGATAGCCTTTTGTATCGTAATAAAAGCAGTGGGAGATAGATATAATCTTCGTATTGTACGAGAGATGTTGCCTTTAGGAAAGAGAACAATATAGAAATACTCCGAATGGTAAAAGCGGTGCTTTGACCAATTCTCCATAAACGACTTGGGATAAAAGACCTACATTCACGGAACAACCTATTTGGAGAGAGTGTTTGGTACAGAATGGTAGGTTATCCCATGCCCTTTACATGAAAAGACGAGGTCAATTACAAGAAAAGGGTTCTTACCTACGATTTAGTTTTCTATGTTCTCGTTGCAAGACAGATCGAAAAGTTGAATCGAGTCCCATATACAGTTATAATAAGTGGCCTTGTATATGCGGAGTTTGACTCGCGTTTTTGACAAAAGATAAATACGCTAAGAGCGTTTGTCAAAATTTAGGCTACCTAGGTAATTACAAATTGTCCATGATGTTTGTCTATTCGAATGGAGAAATATTGGTGGACAGTAATACTAATTTTCGAACTCCAGTTTGACGTGGGTAATCGAAAATCCACTTAGGGTTTGGTTTACAAAGTTTAATGGTAGAACAGTACCTTGAAATGGTTTCAGGGAAGCACTTACTGTTAGTACATGGGCATCGTGAGATCGAATCCCAAGTCAACCATGCGCACGAGTGCAGATAATTACCTGGGAGGTAAGAGATCAGTTTGGATATTGAAGTCTTCTTGGAAGAACTTCAAATAGTTCCAAGCATTGTGGGTCTACTGCTGCCATTGTGGTGCGACAACAGCAGAATGATCACTTTAGCCAACAAACCTTTGTCTCACAGTTAATCCAAACAAAAGAAAAGAAAGAAATATTACACGTTGCGTGTACCGTTGAAAATGACTGCTTAGCCGTGCAGGAGATAGTGCCGCGGAAACGTGGCCGACCCATTCACTGTGCCTTTTATACAGACAGTGCTGAATAACGTCTTCAGAAGACGAGTATTAGATACACACAACATATGGCACCGAGTGCAAGTGGGAGATTGTTGGGGATATGCCCTCGGAATGCCATTCGATGATATAATGAATAGAGCATAAACATGAACCTGTTATTCACACTTTAATATTTGGATATTGTATTCAAATATTTATTTATGGAATTTACAAAAGGCATATTATTTATTTACCTATCCAGTCTTACTAGGCATTCGGTGATACGGTAAATAAATAAATCCCATATATACGAGTTTAGTGATCAATTCTTATGGGATGAGAGAGGGGGCACCGATGAGCTATTATTCTCGAATATTAAATTAGTCCATAAGTCTCAGACTTCAGTAGGGTGACTGAATGTCGATCATTACTTATTTGTTGACGACTCTAAAATGGTTGTGCCAACCATTCACTTGGGAAGTGGGAGGTCGTAACATTGATATGAGTTGAATCGGGGATTAACTTATATTTGGACACGATCGACGATCACATGGCTAATTACTCGATGAGTGTCAATGATCCATCGATTGATGGCTTGACTTCAGGGTCCTGACTTGTCACTAGTTTGCTAGGCCCGCCTTATTCGAGGTTGAACATGGGTCAGCGGTGACATGCGGTCTTGACAACGAAGTGCAACTGCTGGCATTGACAGTCGTGAGGGATTCAAAATCTCGCAAGTAATCGAGGTATATGTCCTATGCATATTAGGGGACGAGGAATTATGGAATGGAGTTTTTTGCTGGCGACGATGCAGGCGATGGGATTCCACCCACGATATATTGAGTGGATACGGAGCTGCTTGACAACGACCACTTTTTCCATCAACCTTAATGGGAGACCGGCAGGGTTCTTTGCTGGAAAGAGAGGAATGCGCCAAGGGGACCCCATTTCACCATACCTCTTCACCCTCGTCATGGAGGTGCTCCATGGCCTTGTGGAGTGTCATATACAGGCGGAACCGCGCTTTCGCTATCACTGGCGTTGTGAGACCACTTCGCTCCCCATGTTGGCCTTCGCGGATGATCTCCTCCTTTTCTGCCATGCAGATCCTATCTCTGTAGGGGTGCTGAAGGAGGCTCTGATGGCATTCTCTCAGCTGTCTGGGTTACACCCTAATCCGGACAAGAGTGAGGTTTACATTTCACGGAGGGCGGAGGGCATCAAGGCCCAGCTACTGTCTATGACGGGATTTTGCGCAGGCCGCCTGCCAGTGCGTTACTTGGGGGTCCCACTGCTTGCTTCACGCCTGACTCTCAGTGACTGTGCACCACTGTTGCAGCGGGTGGATTCTCGTCTAGGATCGTGGCTGAATCAGTCACTATCTTACGCGGGTAGGGTGCAGCTCATTAAATCTGTCCTTCAGGCTTTACACGTCTATTGGTCTGGGGTCTTCTTGCTGCCCAAGGAAATCATCCGTGCCTTGGAAGCACGATTTCGCCGATTCTTGTGGGGTGGTGCCTCGGCCAAGGTAGCTTGGGATGATGTTTGTCTGCCAGTTAATGAGGGCGGGTTGGGGATTCGCTCGATCGCTAATGACAATAGGGCTCTTCTGGTACAGCTTCTATGGAGGGTGATCAGCCGGCCTGCTGACTCGATCTGGGTGGAGTGGTTGTACAGCACATGACTGCATACGCGATCGCTTTGGACCACCACCATCTCGGCTAACACTGCATGGAGCTGGAGGAAGCTGATGCAGTTAAGGCAGGTGATTCTACCCTTCATTGATTTTTCTATTGGGAATGGTTCGTCGTTGTTGTTATGGGAAGACCCATGGCTACGGGCTGTCCCATTATTGGAGAGCTATCCTAGAGGCCCACTGGCGATGGGGCTGCCAGCAGGGACCCGCCTAAGCTCTGTCATCGACCACCAAGGCTGGAATTGGCCAGGACAGTCGGCGGTGGAGTATTTGGATTTTAGTCCGCACCTTCCACGGGTTCAGCCTAATCGGACCGATGCTATTTGTTGGAAGGGAGCGCTAGATGGCCGACCGACGACACGACTGATTAGGGAGTCCTTACGCGTACGAAGGCCTATTGTACCTTGGGCGTCCTTGTTTGGGGGCCTTTGAAGATCCCTCGACATGAGGTCATACTGTGGTTTGCCATCCGTGATCGTTTATCGACTAGAGATAAGGCCTGGGTGGCACAGCGCGCTGGAACCCCTGCTTGTGTTCTCTGTGACGCGCTGCATGCTGAGACTGTGCAACATTTATTTTTTGATTGTCGATTCTCACGCGGCTGTGTTCGGATGCTGAGGCAGAAGATCAGGTGGGGATGGCCGTATCGGGACTGGGGGCAGGGTATACGGTGGGCTGCATTGCGATGGCGTGGCCATCATCTCCTACAGTTCGCCTACCGTCACGTCCTTGCTTCGTTGGTATATCACATTTGGCAGGCACGCAACAAGCACTGGAAGGAGGGGGCTATCATGACTCCAGATAGGCTGGTGTCCTCGATATGGTTGTACGCGGATTACTGGGACATCGCCCAAGTTCGATCTACAGAGAGCAGCCATTCGACGTCTCTGGCGAGTAGCTTGGTAGTGAGTTGGATGTTTTAGCTTTCGTTTTGTTGGTCTGTGCCAGTAGTCTGTTACTGGTTAGCACGTGAGGAGTCACACCCTCACTCATCTGTACATATACCCCCTTTATATATATACACGGAACTTACTCCAAAAAAAAAAAAAATTATGGAATCTTTGCAAAGTATTAAAACTAACTCACGTGGGACATGTTGTGTAGTTCAGTAATTTCGTCGTCATGAATTAGACATAGTGTTGGGTTAGTGAGTTTGACATTATCATGGCTCTCACTCGACCGGGACATAAGTGAAGGGTCTATACATACACGATAATCTATAGTCGGTTCGTAGATTGAAGATCGTACTCAACATGGAATCTGTTTGGTACCACGGGATTGGCTAGGTGCTTACCAAATTCTTGGATTCCTCCCTTGCTGAGTTGAGACGAACCAAGAGAGATTCGCTGAAAAAGGATCACTGGGACAGTATCTGATAAAGATAGATGTATAATTATTTAACGAGCCTGGAGTCGTTAGTTAAATGTCAAATAAAGTTTTGAAACTATATTTACATGGGAGATTTCCGAAACGAAACAATTAAGAATGGAACGTTGATAGGATTCACAACCACGAGCAAGGCTCGTCACGGTTGTGAAGCCCGCCTGGAAAGTAGCAACAGATTAAAAAAGTCGTATCTCCTAATCTAGACCACGGAGTGAGAATCCCTCCAATCAGAATCAAGATTGGTGAGTTTTGTTTCTGTGGTTAAAATTTCAGGACCATCGGACATAGTTTACCCCTCGATCGGAGAGAAATAATAAATTGTCGCAAAGCTGCCGAAGCGTCACGGCCGTGAAAGGTACTGTCCTAGGCCGTGAAGCATAGCAGTGAACTCATTTTGTGCCCCGAGAGTGTCACGATCGTGAAGACCTTGTCTCAAGCCGTGAAGGCCGGCAGAAGTGATCTAAGAGCACGTTAGTGTCACTGTCGTGAATGGCTATGCACGAGGCCGTGAACCGACAGTTTTTGGTCAAAACTTGTCGAAATCAAGTCCAAATTCGTCCATTGTTTTTTTGTTAGATTTGTGGGACAATATCTACTCATTTGATGATTTAAAAACAAAAGAATCAAACAAAATTGAGTCATGCAGGACATGATTCAATTTTATCAAACTTAAAGTCATTTTCATGGTTGAAAAATTGATTTTAAGTTAAGGACTTGCTAATTTCGTCCATGTGAGAATTCTAGCTTATTTATCACTCTAACTTTGAGTTTAGAGAGAGTTGAGAGCATATGAGTTTTTTCTTTGAGAAAAACTTAAGTGTGTTAGAGTTTTCAGTTAATCAAACACACAAATACAAACACAAACACATCTCTTATAAAACATCTTCCATTCCTCTCTAGCCATCCTTGGGAGGATGTGGAATTTGGATACGTCTCGGCGTCGGCGTGACGATCTTGCCAAGGCGTTGGAGCTCAGAGAGGTCACGACGTTGCTTGGAGCGGACTACGACAACCGGGACGACGAAACAAGAGCTTGGGGTCTTCACGACGAGGATATGCTTCGAAAACCCTTATTACGTGTCATGCATATTTTCTTTACATAACCAAGCGATCCGGGGCTCCTTACTGGGAACCTGGGAAAAATTTTAAACTTCCGCTGCATCCGAGATTCGATCTCATGACACCCGGAGTTCCCCAACAGTTCCTACCCAGTTGCTGCTTAAACACTTTGTCCACATTTCGTTTGTATGTGGCTTCGGCGTTCTTGCGTCCAAGGGCATCCGGATATATCCATACGTCCCTTCTGGAGTCACAAAACAAACTTTGTCAAAGTCCGCTGGGTCCAAACTAACCTGGTGATATCCTTAGGCGTCCATCATGCTGAGGACCTCACACCCAGAGGTGGAGTCCACCAGTTGTCTATCCGGGGCAGCGGGTAATGGTCCTTAGGGCACGCCTTTTAAGGTCCGTGATGTCGATACACATCCTCCATTTCCCGTTTCCCTTTTTCACGAGGACAGCATTTGCTAGCCGTATGGGGAACTAGACCTTCTTGATATTGTAACAACCGTCCCTACTGGGACCTGTGGGGTTGGGCCCACCGCACCCGACTGATAGTCTGGCCCCACTGTATCACCACTTAACCTTTCAGCGTGCTTCGCACTTCACACTCTGAGCTACTTCCTAGGGGATTACCCATCCCAAGTTTGCCCCAAGTCAAGCACGATTAACTTTGAAGTTCTTATGGATGGGCTCCCGAAAAGCTAGGTCGACCTTGGTGATATGAGTAGTACTATCAATTCTGTTATATGATTCTTAGCCTGACACGCCCATACGTTGCCAGTTTCAGAATCTCCTCTCATTCGAGTGTGGGATCAGTTCATTCATTTACCCCTTCGCCTAGAAGCCTGTAGGAGCCGCTCATTGTCCGTGCACCTCTCTGGCACTGGCAATCACTCCCCGCCGTCTTCGGCCCCGGACGTCACAGATATGGCCTGCTTGAAACAGCTTCTCCATTTCTTATTTTTGGATTTGTGTTCTTTCAGCCCCACATGATCGGAGTCTTTGCTTGACGGGCCGAGTTCCTGGTATGACGTTCAAATGGTGTGTGGCGATCTCCGGGTGTATCCCTGTCATGTCCTTCGGGAAAATGCGAACGGGTCCGCATTTTTCTATAAACATCCTACCAGTTACTTCGTGGCCTGCTCCCCCAGGTGCATTCCTATCTTTGTGGTTTTTCTAGTCTGGCCTGGATATAGCTCGATGTCAACCAACTCCTCGTCTGGTTCTGGTTGCAAGCTCGAGGGCCCTCCCACTTTACTTTGATCCTCTTATCCCGACCATTCCCTTCTCTGGCGACTTCCTTTTCTCTTGCCACTGCCTTTACTACATTTGCGTAACACTGTCGGGAACTCCGTTGATCTCCCGAAATTTCACCCACATGTTCTCCTACAGGGAACTTGATCTTCAAGTGGTACGTTGAAAGAATGGCCCTGAACTCGTTGATGGTGGGTCGTCCTAGGATGACGTTGTAAGAAGAGGTGATGTCGACTATCAGGAAGTCGATCATCTTTACCACTCGAACTGGTTCCGTCCCCATCCCTATGGCAATGTTATATCCCCTATAGGCTGTATACCAGGTCCCCCGAATCCGTATAAAGCGTGGGGCGGAGCTTCACTCGATTTTCTTACGACTTAGGAGGTTTTAATACTTGAGACATGTTACATGCTATACGTGACTTAGTTATGTGTGCATTGCACAACATGTCACGGGAGAGATTGTGGTACCGTATCTATACGGTGATGCCTTACGGTGTCGGATGAGTTGGGTAGAGTGACCGTTATCGGTCGTCAGGTCTAGACTCGATTGGGCACCTGGTGGGAGATAGGGTTTGCGACACCTGTCGACTCGGGATTGAGCCACCCGCGGTGTATACCACCGGATATGGTTTTGGCTCAGGGATGGCAGACAGATGTGAGATTCCTGTCTACCCGGGTTAGTGGTACACTACTCGGGGTGAAAACCGTCGGGTTGAGATTGTGTGCGGAAGAGTGACCTGGCGCGGCCATGAGTGGGCTACCGCATGATTATGGCGTACTTATCCATTGCGCGCATGGGTGCCGAGTCTAGCATAGAGCCCTATTATGTGACGAGATGTGACGTAGGTTCGAGCGTGCTTTATCATGTTGTGAGGATTTGGGATTAGGTTGAGTGCACGCACGCATTGCATGTTTTTACTACCGCCTACTGGGCAAATTTGCTCAGGGTTTTATTTATGTAGGTGAGACTGAGCCCGACACCGATGGATGTCAGGGTTAGTTGTAGGCTGGCTGGCGGTGGTGACTCCACTGGCTTTTGAGGGCGGCGCAGTACATGGGACGCGACCTGTGGAGCGGCGTAGTGTAGTTTAGTCGAGTTAGATTTTTGGGGCTTCGGCCCGATGTATTATAGTGACGCGTTTTGTAAACCCGACTCTTGTTATTTGTATATTATTTACTTTGAAAGTTTTTATTGAATCGGGTCCTCCGCGACTTCTGTTGCGGAAATCCGCCAAAAACTTAATTAGGAAGTAGGGTCACCACACTGTAAGCCCAGTGGGTGACCATGCATGAGACTGTCATTTTTGTAAATGTCTGTATGTATGTGCCTGTACATGACTCTGTAATCCCCCGATTTGTAGGGATGTATGTCGTAACATCCGATCGTATTATCCGAAGTCGTAGCAGTCATAACGGTTTCTCCTTTCATTTTATATATATGCAATGCTATACATATATCCTTATATGACATATATCATATGAGCACAAGTTACGGTCACATAATTCATGTCGAATTTCAAAAACACTTATATCATGAAATCATCAATCAATTAATTCATATAAAGCACATAGGCCATAAAACACATGTCGCATATCATACTCACAAGTTTCGCAAATTCCTGCCCTTCACTCGGCTTCATCCTTGCCCTTATCCGACTCTAGACCAATACAACTATTTTATCTGGTAAATATGGAATCCCTATATCATGTATATGTCGTGATATGTATGCTTTATTATGCATGATAATTCCTATCCGTAGCCTTTACCTTTCTGTTAATTAATTATAATATATTAAACTCTTGGCTTAGAAATTATATTTATAATCATTATCAAAACCTGCATTGAAAACTGGTAATTATATTGTACCGAAAACTGTACAGGAAACCATAACTTATATTGTATCAAAAACCCTAAAAATACCGAACACTTGTCAATTGCGAAAACTTATCAATTGCCGAAAAGTACTTGATACCGAAAACTTTTAAACCACTAAGCTCTTAAGTGCCGAAAAGTTTACACATGCCGAAAAGTTCTTATGCCAATGCCGATAACTTTGCTAGTGACGAAAACAAGTTGGTACCTAAAACATATAAGCTTTGTCGAAAACTTTATTCATGCCAAAGAGTTCATGCATGCCGAAATATTTATATGCTTGTTTCGAAAACTCTTGTGGAAATGCCGAAAACATTAGATGAAACCACCTTGCCGAAAACTTTACCAAAGAGCTTATAAGCCGAATCCCTATTATCATTAAGGCTTTGGGATGGATTATCTACTTCGCACACAATGCTAAAGGACATAACTTTTCATATATATCGAAAACTTTGAGGATTATGGCGAAAACTTTGGTATTCGCCTGGAGTCATGTTGGGAGAGGTCCTGGGTTCGAACCTCCACCCTGTGACATTTCTCCAGGCCTGCCCACATGGGCCCAGACATGTGCGATTGACCTGGTCGACCCGTTTAGCAGGTAGTGGGTCGGCCCCGGGGTTTCACCATCGGCTTTCCCCGGTTACAAAAAAAAAAAATTATGGCGAAAACTTTGGTATTAATTCATGCCGAAAACTATATTAATGTAACAATGCCGAAACCTTTGATAAACACACCGAAATCTTCTCATGAATACCGAAAGCTTAAACTTATATATATATATATAATATATAATGAAGCGTCGAAAAAATACTAACATCAAATCCTTGAGCTGAATTTCCATCCTTTCTTCGAGCCCATTCGAATGCTAATTTCATGACATTACAATGTTAACTACAGCCTAAATCGTGTCTTGAAATTTACGGATATTACACTAGGGTCTTTTCGAAAATCGATCTGAGATCAGGATACCATCAACTGAAGATTTCAGATGGTGATATTCCAAATACTGCCTTTAGAACAAGATATGGGCACTATGAATTTTTAGTTATGCCCTTTGGATTGACGAATGCTCCTGCAGTCTTTATGGCATTGATGAATGATGTCTTTCGACCCTATTTAGACCAGTTCGTGATCGTCTTTATTGACGATATATTGGTATATTCGAAGTCAAAAGAGCACAATTGAAGCAGTGATCAAGTGGGAAAGTGGGTGTCGTCAAGCAGCTCCGAATCCACTCAATATATTGGGGATGGAATCCCATCGCCTGAAGCGTTGCCAATAAAAAACTCCATTCCACCTTGTCGTAGGCCTTTGCCAGATCAACCTTAAGCATAGCTCGCGGCGGTCGGCCTTTGCTCGCATAACCAAGGCAAAGCTCCTGCACCAGAAGTATGTTATCCGTAATGCGCCTTCCTGGTATAAAATGCCGTCTGCGATGGGTGGACCAGCACTGGCTTTAATCGGTTCGCCAACACCTTCGAGATGATCTTATATAGGACATTACAGCACGAGATGGGGCGAAAGTCTGTAGGACGGCGTGGAGAGGCGTACTTAGGAATGAGCATAATAAGCGTACTATTTAGCCCCTTTAGTAGGCGGCCAGTAGCAAAGAAGTCCTGTGTGGCACGTGTCACATCCGGGCCCACAGTCCCCCAAGCCACTTTAAAGAAAGCAGCGGTATACCCATCAGGCCCCGGCGCCTTCTCATCCCCCATAGAAAATAGCGCCAACTTTACCTCAATATCGTCAACTGGACGGACCATGTGAAGAGACTCAGCTGGGGAAAGCGTGCGTGTAACGGCCTCCTGGACCTCAGCCCGTTCGACCGGAGTCGCTCTCGTAGACTGACCAAGTAAGCCCTGATAAAACCCAAGCAACTCCCCTTCCACCTCATCTGGAGTATGTAGAAGGTCGCCAGTCGAGCTCTCCAGCGAAATGATACGATTGGTCGCCCTCCGAACCGCCACCTTTCTGAAGAAATAAGATGAGCACTGATCGCCATCCTTGAGCCAAGCAAGCTTCGCCCGTTGGGATAGGGCAGTGTGTTCCACCTCAAGAGCCCTAGCATAGAGATGACGACAGTGGCGTTCGAGATCATGAAACATCACCTCAAGGGGGTACCTGGCTGCGAAATCCTGCGCAATCCCCAAAAATCGTAATGCATCCGCGACATTTGCTGCAAGATCCCCTTGGCGCGTCGCATTCGCCTGAAGATAGGCTTCAGTAACTTCAGCCTCTGGACCAGCACAAACATAGGAAAACCCGAAATGCGAATACTCCAAACACCTTTAACGTGGTCAAAGAAACCCTCCTCCTTAGTAAGGAAGTTTTCAAACCGAAAACTCGCACCCCCTAGTCTAGACGCCGACACCCCTAATGACAACGGCGAGTGGTCCGATGTGGCAGGGAGTCACATAAAAAACATGCATCCGGCCACTGAGCGAACCACTGAGGGTTGCCTAGAAAACAGGCATCCGCGACATTCAACTTTTGCATTATGATGTCTCGAGAAATTAAAATTTTCGATAGGAAAAGTTTCTCGCTAATTAAAAGTTTCGAAACTAGCTATCGAAAACTTAGCCTTGAGAGAAAAAGTAGGATATTATTAAAATAATATACATTAGTTAGAATCATGATAGATACTAATAGATGTCGATGTCACTTGGTTATTATAATACGCTAACTCATGATAAGAACCGAATGGAAAAGAAAGATATCCTTAGTTGATCAATCACGAAGAATTAATAAGAACAAGGAAGAAACAGAGAACTCACATAGCAATCGAAACTAGAGCTATAAGAAAGGGTAAGACACTTTCGTTATGATCTAGCATGATTGATTTAAGTGTCAAATACGATTTGAACACTCAAAATATCGAAAACAAAACTTCTAAGGAGATAAGAAAATTATATGTAAAGTTGCTTTGTTTATTATATTCTTTGTGAGTTATACATGTATATATATAGGGGTAACAATGATTAAAGATTCATGGGAGGTTTCGTTATTTTAGATAAATATTAGGGTTTTTACAAAATTCTCAAAGGATTGTATACATGATCAATTCAGTAATAGAACATGTAAGTATGTGCAAGTGATCGAGTTTTCTAAGAGTAAATATGTATATTCTTTTACCAAAAAAATATGTATATTCTAGGTAGTTTAGAGTAACTCTGTACATGAACGCTTTAGTATTTTAAAGATCAAGTATTGTTAGGGTTTTCGATCTTTATTGAAATACTAGGGTTTTTAAGAATTGTTTTTGGTATGATGAAATTCAAAAGATTTTGGTACCAACATGTTTTTGATATTTAATAAAGTTTTTGGTATTTTGAATTTAATAATTTAAAAGGTTTCGGCTAGAGTTGTAAAGTTCTTAGCAAATTATGAAGTTTAATGTTGTTCTTGAGGAATTTAATAAATTCGAAAGCTTAGAAATAATGATCTTCGAAAGATAGGTTAATAAATATTTTAAGATTTTAGAAAGAATTAGTGTTTCGCAAAAAGGATTTCGCAAAACGGGTTCGCAAAAGAATTTTGCGAAATGTATATCGCGGGCCAATTTCTAAAATATCGGGCCAAATCAGTTTTCGAACAAGAAATAGCTCCGGGCTTCGCGCGGGCTAAACTTTTCCGCGGGCCAATCAGCTTCACGAATTAAGAGACAAAATTCGGGACAAAATCAGGTTTTGCGCGGGCCGATGTTTTCACGGGCCATTGAGTTCGCGAATTGCGAAGAGGCTCGGGCTGGAAATTTATTCACGAGGGCTGAAACGGACTTCGCGAATCCTTAAGGATTTCGCGAAGTGGAAGCTTCCATGAACTAAATAAATTTGGCGAATTAGAAAGGTTTCGTTAACTGGAAATTAACTTCACGAATTCTAGGGATTTCGCGAAGTATAGAATACGCGGTCAAGTAACATTTCGCGACTTATAAGTTGAATTCGCGAAATCAATTCAAGTAAAAAAAATCAATTACAGATAAATACTATAAATAGAAATTAGAGTCATACATAGTTAAGTATGCATATCATTCACGCATATCATTTTAGGGTTGAGTATTTACCAGGCAAAATAATTATATAGGTCAGGAGTCGGATAAGGGCAAGGACAAGGTCGATTGAGCGGACGGGAAAATAAGCGAAAATTGTGAGTATGATCTGCAACATTTGTTTTGTGCGTCTTCTGTGCTTATGTACTTTATATGAATTAATTGATTAATACGTGATATATGTGCTATTTATCATCAACGTAAATTATATGATTGTTGCGTGCTCTCATATGATTCATATGTCATATAAGGCATTTGTATAGTATTGCATATATATAAAATGAAGGGAGAAACCGTTATGACTGCTACGACTACCGATGGTATGATACGGATGCTACGGCATACATCCCTACAAATCGGGGGATTATACAGTGTCATGTACAGGCATATATGTATCCCTACAAATCGGGGGATTACAGAATTGTTACAGAGTCCCATGCATGGGCCCCGACTGGGCGTACAGTAAACGAACAATGCCTTTCAATAAGCACACAAAATATCTTATTGAAGTGTAAAGCTTAAGAGGGGGGTGAATTAGGCTATAAAAATTTTGGCTTGATCTTCTTTGAAAAATAATTTTCTTTAAGAAGATATGTGCAGAGTATGTTATTTCCCAGAAAGCAGTACGAGTATCCAAGTTATCTCCCTAATCTTATTTCAAAATATCACGTTATTTTCAGAAATAGTTTCAACTATATCACCTAGTTATTTGCACGCGTTTCGGGTGTGATCTCCCCAAGAGTTGCAATCAATCACTAGGTATTACCGGTTCTGGTTACAAAATGATTGACCCTTACACAACCGAAGCACTTTGGAAAGTAGACCTCCACCTAGGCTATCGCACGCCAAGTTTCGATCCACGTCGTTAACCCAGGAAACCAATTCCCCGACTAGATGCAGCTTGCTACCAAAGGGCCACCAAATTCACCAAATTCGTCCCTCCACGTGCAAAAGACTCCAACCGTGCTCCTTTGTGCGTTCAACACGTCCGAAGACACAACACGTCCGAAGACAAGGGTTTAGGGTAGGGTGTTGCTAAAGATCGCTCAAAGGGTACAGAATTCGCAAATGAAAGCTCAACACAAACTACGAATGAATCGCAAATTTCAGCTCAAAAACTCTCGTTTGCTTGTGTGTTCGTTGTGTACCCTTCAATGTGAAGTGTTTTCTTCTATATAGACCCAATAATCGCTTCTACGCTTCACAAGGAAAGTTAAGCACGAAAATATGCAAGAGACAGCTCAATTATCACGTGCATTAACTCAAATCATGCCAAGAATAAATCAATTAAGCTCAACGGTCAACATGATCATTAACCATAAATACCACAGTCTTACTTTCCTTCCTACGTGATCTCATTCGTTTGTCAGCACATTCCATATGTAGACTCAATCAGCATATTACCACATATAATCCCAATCAATTAATCACTTTCCAAAATATAAATCCCAATTCGCATAAGGAAAGATAAATCATTGATTCACTGATTTTAGAGTCAAATAATATCGCACTCAACGGATATATATCATTGATATTCTTTCATAAAATAGATCAATCACATTTAAGCATTTAATCAGAATATCTTTTCCATATATACAGCATAGTCATTCATATCCGGGTGATCACATCGATATTCTTTCCTAAAATAACTCAATCACGTTTTCAGCTCAATCAGAATATCTTTTCCATATATAACATACAGTCATTCATATCAGGGTGATCACAGCGATATTCTTTCCTAAAATAACTCATTCACGTTTTCAGTTCACATATCACTCAACATATATATTTTCCATATATAGCACACAGTGAGATTCCATTCTTACGAAAACGTTCATAGCTAGGTGATCACATCAATATTCCAGTTAAGCACTAGATCACACAAATTCAATTATCTTAACAATTTAAATCATATTGAGGCACTTAATCGAATATTTTCTCATACTTAAATATCATATAACATGCATATTGAGTTTTCTAATTTGTACCCCCCAATTTACATATTTACTTGGAATAATCAAAACTCTCATAATCATTTGGACCAAAAAGGTCTACAATCTCCCCCTTTTTGATGATGACAAGTAATTAATGCCTATCTTGAGCATATGAGTACACTCGATATGAAACCATTTAAGCACATAGCATGTTTAAGTATCAAAGCATGTGACATATGATCAGAACAAATTAATTTACCAAATTTTAAAGCATGCTCCCCCTGCCTAATTGCTAATCTTCCTATTTAAAGCACAGCAGCAAAACATATAGCAATTACCAGGTCATATCATATGGAATGTCTCAAATTATCACATCACATCAGTTAGCTCCCCCTGCCTATGTGCGGAATTCCTTAATCCTTAACAAATCACAAACTCAAGCACAAAGAGATTAAGACACAGGCATATAAAAGCAAGGCGATTATATTATATCATTCCAAGATAACAAAATAAGGCATTAATTGCCTAGACTTCTCCCCCTTCAGCATCAAAAAGGAGGGACAGAAACACCACCAACCTACCTAAACCTGCAACCAACCTCGACCCTCAAACCCAAAAACCAGCGAAAGAAAAAAGCAAACTAAAGCTATTCCTATCAGAGCTAGGGAATTACTAAGGAATCAAGATCTAAGGGTTGGAATCGCTATCGGATGAGGCAGATGAGGATTCAGCGATATTCAGAACCGTGGAGATCTCCTTCAGATACTTGTTAACCCTTTTGAAGTTCCGTGAGATCTCTTTGAATTTCTTCCGGTTCTCATCCTTAAGGCCCTTGATACTTCTTTTCAGATCAGCGATCGTTCCCTGCTCGTCGTCGCTTTCATCATCCCTTTTCTACTTGGTCGGACTTTTTGAAGGGTTTGAATGAATTTGAAGAAGAAGGGAGGCGTTTGATTATAAAGGCCAAAAGTTTCTGGATAAGGATGGAAGGAAGTTATTAAGGATGTGATCTCGACAAGACATGTGTCAGATAAGGAAAGGATTTCAAAATTTGAATTTAAAAGAATACTTAGTGGAGAAGGAAACTGCCCGTTATGTGGAATTTACTAAAGATAAATGGATATCTCGCGGGAATTAAGGGAGTAAATAAGTAAAGATCAGAGATCAAAGAAAGATGTTGGCTGAAAATAGATTTTGACATAAGTGTTGAAGAAAGTCCAAAAAATAATCTCCCCATGAATGGAAAGGATCTGAATAGATAAGGAAGATAGAGTAAAGGAAAAAATTATTAGTAGAATCAATGAATAAAATCGAGGAGATCCTAAAGGATAAGATCAAGGAAATACTAAGGGCTAACACATCTAGTCACCTTTCCTATTTGAGCTCAATAATTCCTAATCGGTCGCGAATATCACAGAATCTACTCCCAGTATGGGGTTTCGTGAAGATATCAGCCAACTGATCATTAGTTCCTACGAAGTTCACGCTGATATTCCCTTTCTGAACATGATCTCGAATAAATTGATGTTTCACCCTATATGCTTAGTTCGAGAGTGGAGTACGGGATTCTTAGTGATACTAATGGCACTAGTACTATAACAAAAAATAGGAATTTGGTCGTACCTTAAACCGTAATCACTCAAGGTCTGTTTCATCCAAAGGATTTGCTGAGAACAACTTCCTAAGCCCATATATTATGCTTCGGTTTGGATAGGGCCACGGCATTTTGTTTCTGACTGGACCAAGTTACAAGGGAATTTCCTAGTATTTGGCAAATACCACTAGTGCTTTTCCTATCTTCCCTAGAACCGGCATAATCTGCGTCCGAGTATCCCATTAATGGGAATTCCTTGAAATTTGGATACCACATACCAAAATTGATTGTTCCTTTCGAATATCCTAAGTATCCGTTTGACTGTTGTCAAGTGAGATTCCCTAGGACTCGATTGATATCTAGAAAATAGATCAGTAGCAAACATAATATCGCGTCTGCTTGCCGTAAGGTAGAGCAAACTTCCGATCATACATCTATACTTAGTTTGGTCAAAGGGCGTACCTTGTTCATCACTGTCAATTTTGGCGGTCTGATGCATAGGAGTGGGAAGTACCTGGAATCATAATCCGGCACGGGTCTAGGGTGAACTTGGAATCAGCCATTCCGAATTTTTCAACTACTTCGTGTACTTCGTTTAAGATATGAATGTTCCCGTATCCAATTGCTTGATTTGCAATCCAATAAAGTACGTGAGTTCTCCCATTAGGCTCATCTCAAATTCCTGTTGCATAGACTTAGAAAAATTCTCGCAAAGAGTGATGTCAGTGCTTCCAAATATAATATCATCAACGTATATCTGCACAAGTAGTATGTGATTCCCTTCGCACTTTATAAACAGAGTGTTATCTATTGTTCCTGTAGTAAAGCCCATGTCTAGTAAAAACCTACTCAATCTTTCATACCATGCCCTGGGGGCTTGTTTTAAACCATATAAAGCTTTGTTTAATTTGAAGATGTGATTTGAAAATTCTTCTTTTTCAAAACCGGGAGGTTGTTCGATAAAGACTTCCTCATTTATAAAACCATTTAAAAATGCACTTTTCACGTCCATTTGAAAAAGCTTAAATCTTTTAAAGGATGCATATGCAAGTAAAATGCGTATAGACTCGAGCCTAGTTACGGGTGCAAAGGTTTCTTGAAAATTTATACCTTCTTCTTGGGAATAACCTTTGGCAACTAACCTCGCCTTATTTCGTATCACGTTACCGTTTTCATCCAGTTTGTTGTGAAACACCCACTTTGTGCCTATTATGGACTTGTCGTTAGGTCTTTCCACAAGAGTCCACACTTGGCTCTTTTCGAATTGTGCTAGCTCTTCTTCCATGGCAATCACCCACGATTCGTCGTCAAGAGCTTCATTCACTGTCTTAGGTTCCATGGTTGATAAGAGCACGTCATGTGATTCCTCAGCAATATCGTTTCGTGCAGTTGCTCTCGTTTTTATCCCTAAAGTGATATTCCCTATGACTTGTTCAGTGGGATGGCTGGAAGCATGTTTGAATTTTATGCGCTGTCGTTCGTCTGAAGCTTCAGGTTCCTCTGACTCAGTATCTAGTTCCAATGGAATTGCGTTCACCTCTTTGTCAGTAACCTATATATCTGTAGGAGACACAACTATACCTTCCTCAGTAGCATCTGCGTTAGGAAATTCATCAAATGTAACATGCACAGATTCTTGAACAGTCTTCTTCTTATTATTAAACACTCTAAAGGCTTTGGAATGAAGGCTGTAACCTAGGAATATCCCATCATCTACCTTGGAATCGAATTTTCCTCTCTTATCCCTATCATTCAAAATGAAACATTTGCAGCCATTACATGGAAATATCCTATGTTAGGGGTTTTATCGTTCCAAAGTTCATAGGGAGTTCTCTTAATAATCGGTCTAAGGAAAATCCTATTCGAGACATAACATGCCGTACTAACAGCTTCGGCCCAAAAATGTTTTTGGAGTATTATATTCGCTCAACATAGTCCTAGGCATTTCTTGTAATACTCTATTTCTCCTCTCGACCACTCCATTCTGTTGAGGCGTAATAGGGGCTGAAAAATTATGACTATAACAATTTTCATCACAAAAAGATGCAAAGGATTTACTATCAAATTCTAGACCGTTATCACTCCTCATCTTACGGACCTTCATCTCTTTCTCATTTTCTAGCTTCTTAATCAGTGGCGCAAGAATTATCTAAAGCCTCACTTTTGTGCGCTAGTATAGTCGTCTACGATAATAAAGGCATATCTTTACCTCTCAATGACATAACCCGTACCGGACCAAAAAAGTCAAGATGCAGTAGTTCCAGTGATCTGGATGTGGACATCACATTCTTAGGTTTGAAGGATGTCTTGGTCTGTTTCGCCAAAGACAAGTGCTTTGTCAAAAAGGATGATGAGATTGTGTTTAGTGTGTCTAGGCATGGTAACATGCCTTGCAAATTCTGTCCTTGGTGGCTTTCATATCTGGAATACCTCTCACCAATTCGTTGCGTGATATGTGAGACATCAGTTCCATGTTGGCATGTCCCAAACGTCTGTGCCATAACCATGTGATATCCCGCGTAACTGCTAAACACTTGACGTTCTGGTTAGCAATATAATCGGGAGTGATGCAGTAAATGTTACCATGCCTAGACACACTAAACACAATCTCATCATCCTTTTTGACAAAGCACTTGTCTTTGGCGAAAGCTACGGTATGTCCATCATCACATAATTGGCTAATGGTAATTAAATTATGCTCTAAGTTCCTAACAAACCATACGTTATCTATAGTGATATTTAAATTGTTACCAACAGTACCAACTCCAACGATTTTGGCTTTTGCGTCGTTAGCGTAGGAAACGTATTCTCCATCAACCGCCTTTAACGACACAAAATTACCAATATCACCTGTCATGTGGCGGGAGCACCCGCTGTCGAGATACCACCTGTTTTTCTTGCTGGAATTCTTCCTTCGTACAGTAGAAAGAAGTACTCTTCTGAGGTACCCAATTTCTGTTGGGTCCTAACATATGAGATATCATTCTGCATAGATGGTGATCTCCAATTACAATCAGATACAACAGTGGCATTTATAGGTGACTTCTTAGGTCTCCAGACATACTTAGCTTTATCAATTTTCTTTAAAGGACAGTTGTATGCGTAATGGCCATTTCTACCACAACAGAAACATTTAAGCTTAGGCATAGAATGTTTAGCATGCTTTACTTCAGTGGAATAACCTATACCTGACCTACCAACATTCCTAGGAGTGCTTAACAGCATATCGAGGTTCTGCTTACCCTCAAGGAGTCTATCAACTTTCTGCTTTTTTTTTTTTTGTAACCGGGGAAAGCCGATGGTGAAACCCCGGGGCCGGCCCACTACCTGCTAAACGGGCCGACCAGGTCAATCGCACATGTCTGGGCCCATGTGGGCAGGCCTGGAGAAATGTCACAGGGTGGAGGTTCGAACCCAGGACCTCTCCCAACATGACTCCAGGCACCTCCCCCTCAACCAGTAGAGCTAAGGGCTCATCGGCAACTTTCTGCTTTTCTCTATCTAAGGAATTCCTAAGTTCTACGATATCTCTAGATAAGACACTATTTTTCTTTTCCAATTTCTCACAGTCACATGGAATTCTCTCTTTCTCAGCAAAAACTAACTCTCCTTTTAAACGCGAGATCTCTAGGTCAGCCTCATATTTTTCCTTAGCTAAATCATCTCGCTGTATCAGTTTCCTATTCAAGGAATTTAGCGACTTAATCTTCCTCTCTCCATTTTGAAGTAATTCACACAGTTGTTCCTTACTTTCCTCTATGTGAAAATCAGATGAGTCACTTTCTCAATGGAGGAAGAGTGGGATACCTGATCCTCGTCAGCCATGTAAGTGTGATCCTCGTCCTCGCTTTGTTATGGTTCGGAGTCATTTGATTCCGTCACCATAGCCTCCTGCTTTCTTGGTTTGTCATTGTTGGTTGCTGGGCATTCATGTGCATAATGGCCTAGTTTGTTGCATCAGAAACATTTCTGAACTTTCTTTCCAGACGTGGATATTCCCTTACTTTTGTTCTGGAATTTGTTGAAGTTCCCTTTGAATTTCTTTTTCTGCTGGAATCTTTCAAATCTTTTTGTAAGCATGGCTAGCATCAAGTCTTCTTCTTCGTCGTCAGAATCAGATTCTTCTTGGTTGGATTTGAATGCAATGGACTTCTGATTTTTGTTCTGCGACTTCTCATTCATTGACGTTTGAATCATCTCGTAGGATATAAGAGATCCAATCAGTTCAGAGATGCTAAGTGCTTCTAGATCCTTTGCTTCGTAGATGGCAGCTACCTTGGCATTCCATTCTCGCGGCAGTGACTTAGTATCTTTCTCACTTGTTCACTGTCGGGAACCTTCTTGCCGAGAGAGAACATTTGGTTGATGATTCCCATGAATCTGGCATACATCTGGCTTATATTCTTGTCAGATTCCATTGAGAACAGTTCGTATTGGTGAGTGAGCAGAGCCAGTCTTTCTTTCACAACTCGTTGAGTTCCTTCATGAGTAACTTGGAGCATATCCCACATGGCCTTTGCCGATGAGCAGGAACTAACCCGAATGCATTCTTCCCGTGTGAGTGCACATGCGAGCACGTTTTTTGCCTTTGGGTTTGGCGTGATTCCCTTTTTGTCATCACCAGTGTAATATTTAGTAGCCTTTGGGGTTCCATCGGATTTCGTAGCCGTATATGGTCCGTTGATGATTGTTTCCCAAAGATCGTAGTCGACAGCGATGAGAAATTCGATCATGCGATTCTTCCATACTGCGTAGTTCGTTCCATCGAAGAGAGGTGGCCTATAGTGGGATTGACCCTCTGCAGAAACATCACTCGAAAAAGCCACTAGATCTTAACTCCGCCGTGTTAGGCCTTTCGTTGAGTAACCCTCTCTTATACCAAATGAAGTGATGCCTAAGAGGGGGGTGAATTAGGCTATAAAAATTTTGGCTTGTTCTTATTTGAAAAATACTTTTATTTAAGAAGATATTTGCAGAGTATGTTATTTCCCAGAAAGCAGTACGAGTATTCAAGTTATCTCCCTAACCCTGTTTCAAACTAACACGTTATTTTCAGAAATCGTTTCAACGATATCACCTAGTTATTTGCACGTGTTCCGGGTTTGTCTCACAGAAAAGTAAATAGCAGAAAGTAAAGTGAGACGGGATTTTATACAGGTTATATCCCCAACTTGGGTTTAATTCTGTCCTTGGGGTGTGATCTCCCAAAGAGTTCCAACCAATCACTAGGTATTACCGGTTCTGGTTACAAAATGATTGACCCTTACACAACCGAAGCACTTTGGAAACCAGACCACCACCTAGGCTGCCAAGTTTCGATCCACGTCGTTAACCTAGAAAACCAACTCCCCGACTGGATGCAGCTTGCTACCGAAGGGCCATCGAATCCACCAAATTCGTCCCTCCACTTGCGAAAGACTCCAACCGTGCTCCTTTCTGCGTTCAACACGTCCGAAGCCACAACACGTCCGAAGACAAGGGTTTAGGGTAGGGTGTTGCTAAAGATTGCTCAAATGGTACATAATTCGCAAATGAAAGCTCAACACAAACTACGAATGAATCGCAAATTTCAGCTCAAAAACTCTAAGGGATTCGTTTGCTTGTGTGTTCGTTGTGTACCCTTCAACGTGAAGTGTTTTATCTATATAGACCCAATAACCGCTTCTACACTTCACAAGGAAAGTTAAGCATGAAAATATACAAGAGACAGCTCAATTATCACGTGCATTAACTCAAGAATCATGCCAAGAATAAACCAATTAAGCTCAACGGTCAATATGATCATTTACCATAAATAATACCACAGTCTTACTTTCTTTCCAAGGTGATCTCATTCGTTTGTCAGCACATTCCATATATAGACTCAATCAGCATATTACTACATATAATCTCAATCAATTAATCACTTTCCAAAATATAAATCCCAATTCGCATAAGGAAAGATAAATCATTGATTCACTATTTTAGAGTCAAATACTATCGTACTCAACGGATATATCATTGATATTCTTTCCTAAAATAGATCAATTACATGTAAGCATTTAATCAGAATATATTTTCCATATATACAGCATAGTCATTCATATCCGGGTGATCACATCGATATTCTTTCCTAAAATAATTCAATCACGTTTTCAGCTCAATCAGAATATCTTTTCCATATATAACATACAGTCATTCATATCAGGGTGATCACAGCGATATTCTTTCCTAAAATAACTCATTCACGTTTTCAGTTCACATATCACTCAACATAATATATTTTCCATATATAGCACACAGTGAGATTCCATTCATACGAAAACGTTCATAGCCAGGTGATCACATCAATATTCCAGTAAGCACTAGATCACACAAATTCGATTATCTTAACAATTTAAATCATATTGAGGCACTTAATGGAATATTTTCTCATACCTAAACTCATATGACATGCATATCGAGTTTTCTAATTTGTACCCCCCAATTTACATAATTACTTGGAATAATCAAAACTCTCATAATTATTTGGACCAAAAAGGTCTACACTTATTACATATGAAGTCGAATGATAATAAGCTAATGCGCTATACAATCTAATCCTCGTATAGCATTCGAGGGCGTATTCCTAACAATCTCCCACTTGCACTCAAAGCCATGCACTGCAGTATCTAATACCCATCTTTTCGATGTCTAGCCAGCACTGCCTGTGATAGAGGCTTGGTGAACGGGGTCGGCCATGTTTTCAGCAGTCGCAATCTTCTGCATGGCTATGTAGCCATTCTCAACGAATCCACGTAGCACGTGGTACTTTCTTTCTATATGTTTGGACCTGCTGTGAGATCTCGGTTCTTTAAGAACTTTCTCATCCAAACACTTCCTTCGCTGCCTCTTAGGCCGCTATATACTCGGCTTCACAGGTAGAATCTGCAGTAGTGCTCTGTTTGGAACTTTTCCAAGACAGCGCTCCACCGTTGAGCATAAAGACGAATCCTGAAGTGGATTTTCGGTCATCCACGTCAGACTGGAATCCGAATCCGTATACCCTTCCACTTCCAATTCTCCATTACCATAGATCAGCATCATATCCTTAGTTCGTCTGAGGTACTTGAGGATAGTCTTGACTGCTGTCCAATGTTCCTTACCAGGGTCAGCATGAAACCGACTGACTACGCTCGCAGCGAACGCCAAGTCAGATCGCGTGCAAAGCATCGCATACATCAAGCTACCCACTGCGGATGAATAGGGGATTCCATTCATCTCTTTCTACTCCAACTCACTTTGAGGGCTCATAGCCTTGCAAAGGTGAATCCAATGTCGCATAGGCATGAACCCTTTCTTAGAATTATCCATATTATATCGCTTCAGGACATTCTCTAAGTAAAGGACCTGGGAGAGTCCTAACATATGATTCGCTAGATCTCTAAAAGGCAAATCCCCAAGATGTATGTAGCTTTTCCCAAGTCTTTCATGGAGAATTCGGGCGAAAGCCACGCTTTCACCATCGAGAGCATTCCAATATCATTTCCTATAAAAAGGATGCCGTCCACGTACAAATACGAGGAAAGATATTTTGTTCCCACTACATTTCTTGTAGACGCAAAGTTCGTCTTTGTTCTTTAAGAATCCGTGGCGCTTGACCACTTCATCGATCCGAAGATTCTAGCTTCTGGAGGCTTGTTTCAGTCCATAAATGGACTTGTTCAGTTTGCACACCTTATGAGTATCTCCTTGAGATGTAAAACCCTTAGGCTGCTCCATATATATTTCCTCCTAGAGGTATCCATTTAGGAACGCAGTTTTCACATCCATTTGCCAGATCTACTTGAGGGCTCATAGCCTTGGAAAGGTTAATCCCATGTCGCATAGGCAGGAACCATTTCTTAGAGTTGTCCATATTATATCGCTTCAGGACCTTCTCTAAGTAAAGGGCGTGGGAGAGTCCTAACATATGATTCGCTCGATCTCTATAAAGGCGAATCCCCAAGATGTAGGTAGCTTCTCCCAAGTCTTTCATGGAGAATTCGGTCGAAAGCCACGCTTTCACCATTGGGAGCATCCCAATATCATATCCTGTCCAAAGGACGTCATCCAAGTACTATAAGAGGTTCATGCCTTTGACCTGTTCAAGTACTATAAGAGGAGTGATATCTAACTGCCCCTGCTTTTCTTGTCGACGCAAGGATCTTCGTTCCTTATGAATCCGTAGTCTTTTACTTCATCGAAACCGAAGGTTCCAGATTTTTAGGCTCATGTTAGTTTGCACACATTATGAGCATCTCCTTGCGATGTAAAACCGTTGGGCTGTTCCACATATATTCCCTCCTTGAGGTATTTGTTTAGGCACTAGGTTTTCACATCCGTCTGCCAGACCTCACACTTACAGTGTGCTTCTATCGCAATAATATTAGGGGAATGACAACATCTTTAGGATGCTCGATCTAGTCACGTTTGAAGTTCCCTAACATGCTACTGGTTAATTGCTTAATTTTGTCAGTCTAAGTCGCATTCTTGTGTCTAAAGGTCATTAGTTTGCTCCACTAGACACAACGCCATTGCACATAAGTGAGGATTCTAGCCTTACTATTTTCTTTGAAAGGATTTATTCTTGAGCGAGTCACATATCAATTGCTTATCTTAACTAGTGATTATTGGCCTCATACTCGCCTTGCGTTAGATCGTTAGGAAAATGATTAGGGCACTTAGGAAATTCCTCACTTGGCCAGATAAAGATTTTTCAATCCTTTAACATAGCCTTTAGTCATCCATTTTGAGCCTTCTCTGAATACCTTTTCTTCATTTGAAACCCCTTCTAGCCTTCAACCGACGGTCTAAGTCTTCGGCGGGATATTCAAACGAGAAAATGAGGGGGAGGATTAAAAAAGATGATAAAAGAAGGTGGAAAACGCACACGAGGAATGCTCAACGCAGAAAAAGCAGTCCAAAAGAACCTGCCCACTCAATTATCGAGATCGTTCAGAAATCATAAGAAGAGGGGCATAGATCTTGCTGTGAACTTCTCCATCGATAATCTCGTACGCTCGTGAGAACGGCTGGAAAGAGGAGCACCACGAAGTGAACGTCTCCAACGATAATCCGGTCTTATATCGGGAAACGAGAAGACGAGCACGGCCTTGGGTTCGAATTCCATAACTGTGAACTTCTCCAAATCAATAATCTCTGAAACCTCTCTAGGGATTAAGAGAAGAGGAGCACGGTATCGGCCCGAGAACCAACAAGAAGAACTTCGCCTTAGATAATCTCTCAGCCTCGTAGAGGAGCAGAGCTTGAGCTTGAGCAAGTGTAAAAAAAAGTGAATGAAAAAGACAAAAGACGAAAGAAAATGCCGACGAAGGAGAATGACTAAGAAAAGGAAGCTGAAGATGTTAAGTCCACAATCTCAAAATTTTCCTTCCCTTCTAAGTCAGAGTCTCTTTGATTCCAAATCGATGTTCTTTCACTTAGGTGAAATGATTAAAAGCACCTCAATCACAGGTAAATTGACTTAAAATTTCTTGTGTTGACTTGAGTGATATAAAAATAAAATCCTAAGGTAAAATTGAGTGCGAGAGCGAACCTAGTGAGAGTTGTCGAGACGGATCATTCTATGAACTTAGGACTTGAGTTTGTCGACATGACTTGACGGCATATGATCTTTTCAAGTGTTTTGTGATTTTAGGCGTGACGTTGATCAAAGCAAAATATTCTGACCCCCATACTATTACTAATATTAATAAACATAAGAAAATTAAAAATAATAATAATAATATACATATATGTTAGGAAAATGTTGTAGCATTCTCTAATTATTGTAATCTTGGGTTTATATGTTGTTACTTAATGGGTTGTTGTAGTTTGGGGAGACTTGTAATATATTATAGAAGTTTGGGACTGGGCTTTAATATACCAATTACTTGTGGTATATAAAGCCCATATTTACCCTAATTAGGGTTTCTCAAAAGTATTTCCTGAATAGCCTCCACGTTCGATTCCCTCCAAGAACACACACATTTCACACACTAAAAGGTGGAGACTATTAAGCATTTCATTCAACTTTTGATCCTTGTTTGGTAATAAATAGGGCCAACTAGTAGTATCAGAACCTAACGTGGATCAATATATTCGATTTGAATCCAGCTTCGTTCAATTCCAACGTAATTTGAGGAAGTTTTTTTTGGCAACGTGATTTGAGGAAGTTTTAGATTGAAAAAACTCGTTGTCATTCTCTTTCTCTGTTTTTTTTTTTGGTGTAAGGTCCATTGTATATAAATATATATGGCGGAAAAGTACATGATGAGTGGGAGAATAACTCCGCACAGTCAACCAGTAACATGCTATTGGCATCAGAAAACGAAAATGCAGCTCAATCAACTACCATGCCACCCTCCAAAGTCGCCGTATCCCCAATCGCTGGAAGGCATACTTAGTGGACGTACCACTGATCCGCATGGTGACCAAAGCAAGCACACATCCAACAAGTCGCTCTGGTGTTGTGACGATCCCCTCCTTCCAACGTTTGTTCCGAGCCTGCCAAATGTGGTATACAAACGAAGCTAGCACATGCCTATAAGCTGCGTGAAGAAGATGTCTCCCATGCCATTTAGTCGCCGCCCACCTAATTCCCGTTCTCCACTCCCGATATGGCCATGCCCACCGAATACGTCGTTTCAGCAGTCGCTGGCACTGGCGGTAATACGCACAATCAAAGAAAAGGTGCTGGACAGTCTCCATATGCAGTTCATCGCAGAGCACGCGCGCTGGCGTTCCCGCCCTTTGAGCTACCCAAGGCTTGTCTCTAGTCGACAAGCGGTCCTGTATGCCTAGAGGATGAACTCATGGCGTGGGATCTTCAAAGGCCCTCCAAAAAGTGTAGACCAACAGGTGGGTTCCCTCCTAAACCGAATCGCATCCCTCGTCGTTGTAGTCGTCATGATACTCGTCGATGAGCGTGTCCAAATCATCCCATCCTGCTCTCCTCGAATCACCTCAGGAAGGAGGCGACTGATCTCAATATATTCGACTGACCCCTGACCTGGCCAGTTCCATCCCTGGTCACTATTAACCGTACTCAGGCGAGAATCAATAGGTAGACCCATTGCAATAGGTCCTCGAGGGAATCTCTCTAGTAATGGTATATGCAACAGCCAAGGGTCCTTCCAAAGCCATATAGTCGAGCCATCAGCAACCCTAAATGTAATGTGCGGACGTACCACTGGTCTCAGTTGCATCAGCTTCCGCCAACTCCACGCATCCTTTGGTGAGATCAAGAGATCCCACACAGATCGAGAATGTAGGCGCATTCTGTATAGCCACTCCACCCAAACCGAGTCAGGGGATCTTGTGAGCACACTCCACAGTTGCTTCATGAGAAGTGCCTTGTTGTCAACCTCAATAGAGCGAATGCCCATTCCCCCCTCAGACACAGGGAGACAAAGTACCTCCCACGCAACCTTTGCCGTCGATCCCCCCCATAGAAACGTCCGAAAATGCATCTCCAAAGCTCTAACAACACCTTTAGGCAGGAGGAAAACCCTCGACCAGTATGCATGAAGTGCCTGCAGCACCGACTTAATCAGCTGGAGTCGGCCGGCGTACGACAGCGATCTATTAAGCCAAGACCCAATGCGGCGGTCAACTCGATGTAGTAAAGGCGCACAATCAGCAATCGACATACGTGTAGTAATCAACGGTACCCCCAGGTAGCGGACTGGAAGCTGTCCCACTCGATACCCCATCAGTGCCTGAATATGTGATGTCAGCCCTTCTGGCCGACGTGACAGGTACATCTCGCTCTTGTCCGGGTTTGGGAATAACCCTGACAGAGCCGCAAAGTGCCCAAGAGCGTCATTCAGCACCCTTATCGACACTACATCCGCATGACTGAAGAGCAGAAGATCATCCGCGAACGCCAGAGAGGCCAAGCGCGTCGACTCACATCTCCAATGATAAGTAAATCTTGGTTCCTCAGAAATAGATAAGGAGATCATCCCATGCAGCACCTCCATTATCAGAGTAAACAGGTCGGGAGATATGGGATCTTCCTGTCGAAGTCCCCGCTTCCCCTCAAAGAAACCGACCACCTGGCCATTCAGGTTAAGTGAAAAAACCGTCGTCGTCACACAAGCTCGAATCCACCCTATGAAGGTTGGATGAAATCCCATTGCCTACAAAACAGCCAATAAGAATGTCCACTCCACCTTGTCATAAGCCTTAGCAAGGTCAATCTTGAACATGGCTCGTGACGGCCTTCCCTTCGACTTATAACCAAGACACAATTCATGTGCCAATAGGATATTGTCGCTGATGCGCCGACCAGGTATAAACGTCGTCTGCGTCCCATGCACCAACCCTGGCAGAGACGGCTTCAGTCTGTTCGCCAAAATCTTGGAGATAACCTTGTACAGCACATTACAGCATGAGATAAGCCTAAAATCGGTTGCTCGGCGCGGCGTCTCAGTCTTGGGAATCAACGTGATAAGGGTACTATTAAGGCCCTTCAGAAGTTTGCCCGTCGTAAAGAAGTCCTGTACAGCCCACACCACCTCCTCTCCCACTGTACCCCAGGCCGCCTTGAAAAAGGCAGCTGTATACCCATCCGGTCCAGGCGCCTTCTCATTCCCCATAGAAAACAGCGCCTCACGCACTTCCCTCCATTCCACTGAGCATATCATAGCTTGTGCAGCCGCTGGGGAAAGAGTGCGAGTAACAGCCCCTTGGACGTCTGCCACTGCTATCGGATGCGAATGGACAGTGTGACCTAACAGGTCCTGGTAGAACCCAACCAGCTCCCCCTCAACTTGGAGCGGTTCTTCCAACAAGGCCCCCATAGCATCTTCCAAAGCAACAATTCGATTAGTAGCCCGTCGCATGGCCACCCTACGAAAGAAATACGACGAACATTGGTCCCCATCCTTCAACCAAGCAAGCTTTGCCCGTTGCGACAGCGCCGTGTGTTCCACATCTACTGCCTTAGCATACAGCGCACGGCACAACCTCTCTAGATCGTAGAAGAGACCCTCGTGTGGAAAGCGTGATGAGAATTCCTGTGCAAGCTCAAGGAATCGTTTCGCTTCGACGACATTTTCTAAATCTCCTTTAGCCCTCCTCATCTGTTGAAAAATCGGTTTCAACATCTTCAACCTTGTACCACAACGTACATGGGAAACCCATGAAGCGGCATACTCTAAATGCGCAGCACTTGCTCCAAAAAGGCGTCATCCTTTGTCAAGAAATTCTCAAAGCGAAACGTCCCCTTACAACGTCGCGGCGTAACTGCGCCCAAAATAATGGGCGAGTGATCTGACGTCGATGGCAACCCACCTCGACAGACAGAATCAGGATAGCATGCAAACCACTGTGGGTTGGCCACCATGCGATCGAGTCTCCTCCAAATTCCCGCGCCATTCCTCTGCTGATTGTACCACGTGAAAACCTGGCCCGTCGTAGGTATCATGGCAAGATCCGCCCCTACTAGACAATATTGAAACTCCTCCATATCCTGCGTAGCTGGAGCTCCCCCACGTCCCTCACTCGTGTGCAATATAGCATTGAAGTCCCCCAGGACCATCCATGCATCCGCCACCCGTGCCTGGGACATAACCATCAATTCTTCCCACAAAGGAAGCCGCTCCTCCCTCCTGGACTTCCCATACACAACCGAAACAAACAGCACCTCTTCCTTCTCCAACGATATCACACGATAATGAACAGCCTGAGTGGAGATCTCAAGTATATCCACTGTGACTATCGAAGGGTCCCACCCTAGCCAAATCCGCGTCGATGGACCCTCATCATAATCAAAAAACCAACGCCATTGTGGTCAGTGGCGGAGCCACATGAGGACCAGTAGGGTCCATGGACCCCACTGGAATTTTATTTTTTAATTAAAAATATACTGTAAATTTTTGAGAGGGACTAAAATTGATAATTTTTACACAGCAGGGACCCCAGTGAAATTATTTGAAAATATAGGGTGTGGGGTCCAATTAGACTGGACCCCACTAAATGTTCACTCTGGCTCCGCCACTGATTGTGGTCTAATGCCGTTCGATATAAACCCCGCATTAGACATAGCCACCCGTGTTTCCAAAAGCCCTATCATACACAACTGCTCCTTCGCTATCAGATCCCCCACCGACCTCCTGTGGTCTTGTTTGTTAAGACCACATACATTCCATGCAGCCAGCGCTATGAATGAAGCCCATCATGGGCTGCGTTGTCTTTAGAGCCCGATTGAGGTAGTAGATTGTCTGTTGCTTCCGTCACGTCACACAATATCGCAAAGCGATTATGGTCATTCTCCGACTCCAGCTGGGCAGTCGGATGGCTCGCCATCCGTGGCGCCTCGAGGGTATGCCGCGATCGACTCGTCTCCCCACGGCTTATCTCCACTCGCATACCTTCCAGTCGGGAATCCTTACCAGGTCTAGTCACCATGACTACCTTTCCCTTCGCCCCTACCTGATGCCACTCCTCATGTGGTCGCCCTTGCAACCGCTTAAGGTCACGCTCCCTCCGTTCAACCTGTTTGTTGCGAGGGTGGTGCCTCATCGGCATGTTTCGTTGTCTGTTCGGCCTAGATCGGTTCTCCTGTGGTAGTAGTTCCCCAACAGAGCGCGAGTTCTCCTGGCGCGGCGTAGCCTTAGTCCTCTCAACTGTTTGCGGATGTTTTGGACAGCGCGCCTCCCCATGACTCCATGATGAACATGTCGTACACTTGGTGGGTCTCCATTCGTACTCGACGCGGATGGGGATAAGCTCATCATCACCACCATCGTCAGATGGCATTCTAACATTGAATGCTTCAACAAACGGATCCGATAGTGTCTTCATAATACATATACGTGCGTAGTCAATCCTATCCCCTCTTGTTGTAACGCCGTCCGCACATATTGGATGACCAACCACACTCGCAACTACCCCAAGTCCTTCCTGCGTCCATAGTTCACACGGGACATTCCAAAGATTCACCCACAACGGTATCTCGACTATCTCTTTTTGTTCAAAAGACATTCTGGGCTTCCAAGTCTCCAAGAGTAAGGGCTGCCCGTACATCAACCAAGGCCCTCCCTCCAAGACCTCCATCATCGCCATCTCAGATTCAAAGCGGAACATAAAGAAGCCATTTAAGGTTGAACGAACTTCCGCTAATCCTCGCCATATGGACCGTAGGTAGCGCTCGACAAAGGGAAAATATGGTTTTTTCCCAAGAAATATCCCACCAAAGTATGCCCCCATCGATTTATTCCCCGGCGCGCCACTTCTCTTGTTGGCCGAGCCTCTCCCACCCCATCGACAATAGATGGCGGCGTATATCCCAGTGTCATACCCTTAGCTCCAGTTCGAGAACCACTATCAAATGTAGCTTTATACCCCGCAACCACCGCCTCATAGGCCGATGGAATTGTCGAATTGTTTGCATGTTGTCGCAACGGCCCTAGGCGGGAGAAGACGCCATGGCGCGTTTCTGCATTAGGGAGCTCACCATGATCCTTCAGGCCCCCTCCTGTCGACAGCAATCCCACCTTCGGCGACGCCGGCAAAGTCGTTGCCTGGTCCTTTTGTCCCATGTATGGGCCCACTGCTGGCAGCCCTGGTTGCACCACTACCGGCCCAGGGCTAGAAACCCTAGGCGCACTCTCATCATTCGCCGCCTCAGCGACGTTACCCCGATCATCAATATCAATTTCAGCGTCCACTTGTTCGTCGTCTTCAGCAGATCCCATATCGACGCACCTCCTCACCGTCAACCGCCGCACTGGTGGAGGTGTATCCGGCCGACCCCATTGCCTTGGGCGTGGGTTATGACGGAGGATTCCACGGATCGGCACAGCACCTCCCTCATGACGTGTAGGTGAACATCGAGAAACCCTAGAAACAGTCCGTCCCCCATCCCGAGCAGATCTAACCTCAGCCATGGCTGAGATTGGCGGTCCAGTACCTCGGCCCAATAACCCAGCAGCCGCCACCTTGGGGCCTTGTATCCGATCCATCAATTGACGGAATCGTTCCCCGTCAAAGCACATCGCGAATTGCGGGTATGCCGCACACAGCTCCTCCAGATACGGCATAGCAGGGAGCTTCGCGTGGCAGCCCTCCGAATCCCCGGCCTTCGGATGAGTGGTCGCGACCTCCTCACAATCGGCGTTACCAGGCATCAAATTCGCCTCCTCCAATTCAGATCCATTTCCAACCCTATCCTCCATCTGCAACGGCCCTCGCACATCCATGGTCGTCGCAAAGCGACGCCCTCGATCCAGCCGATGAGGACGCCATCAGATCCTCCTAACAGCAAAACCCAAACCCTCGAAAGATCGCAAAAGTCGCAGCAATAATCCCTTCCCCTCGATTCCGACACACCGGCCGGCCTACACCATGAAGATGTGGCCGGAAACAACTGCGATCGGACGATGAAACCGCGTTGAGTACCACTTTGAAAAACCCGCTACTATGTGTAAATCGCACACACTGAAGGTGTAATCGCGCTACTGTGTGTTTCACTCTTTCTCTGTTTTTAGGAGGCTTTAACTCGTTTACACTGATTTCATACTCCTAGGAATTTAGAAATCTGATTCCGAGTATTCTTCTAGTATTTCACGTCAATTGCCGTCAAGTTTGAGTCGTTTTGAGTTTAAATCGAGTCTGAAAATTTCATTTTTCTAGGTCTGCTCATCACATTCGGGTAGATTTCTCTCACAGTTCTAGGTCACTTAAAGATTTCGGCCGAAACGTGTATCATTTTGCAGGAATTGCCCGATTCAAGTCTCGGCGAATCTCAGTACTTTAGATAAAGTCGCCCGATTCCAATTCGCCCAATCCCAAATCGCTGAGTCTCAATTTCAGGCAAAATTGCCCGATGTACAAATCCCCCGATTTTTTTAGAATTCAGTTCTGCAAGACGAAATCGCCCGATTTGCGCTAATTGCCCGATTTGAGTTCAATTGCCCAATTTCATTGCATAAAACTCAAATTGCCCGATTTCAATCCTTTCAGAGAAGATCGCCCGATTTCACCTCAATTGCCCGATTCTTAGACTTTAGCTCATCAAACTGCATGATCTCTCAGTTTGAGTTTAATTGCCCGAATCAAGCTCCGAAACTCAAATCGCCCGATTCTAGACAAAATCCTTAATTTGGAAGCAACGATTCATCAACGTCATTGAAATCAAGGACACACCTCTTGCCGAGGACATGCTCGATTCCATCCTTAATTGCCCAGCTCAAGTTTGGACTACAATTCCTGCACAACCTGATGCAGTTCCTTCCATTCCGGAGAGAAGTATTCCCAAAAATCCCAGTCGATACACTGATGCCGAGAAAGCACGTGCCAGAGCAGACAAACTTGCAAGACACTACGTACTCTAAGCACTACCGAATGACATATACAAGCAAGTGGACGCTATGGTCACTGCCAAGGAAATCTGGGGCGAGGTGTCCAACATGATGGTTGGGACAGAAGTCAGCAACATAACTGAGAAAACAAGTATCCTCACTACGTATGATTCCTTCAAGGCAAAGGAGGGGGAAGAACTCCGTGACAGCTATCTTCGCTTCTTGACCATTATCAATGAGATGAGGAATATCAACATCCAACGCTCAAACCTTGAGTACAACATCAAATTCCTCTCAACACTTCAACCGGAGTGGGGAAGGATTGCAGTTCTAGTCAAGCAACAGAACAAAGATCTAGATGCAATGGACATTCATTCCCTGCATGATAACCTCTCTTAGTACTCTCAGTATGCCAAAGAGATCAAGATCGAAGGAAAAACAAATGTTTACATGGAACCTATTGCCCTCGTGACCAACAAAACAAGCCACAGAAACTCAATGGCCTCTAAAGGAAAGCAAGTCGTGCAATCTGATAATTCAGACAATGATGACTTAGGCCAAGAACCTGAGGACGAACTTGAATACATCCGAAAGCAACTAGCCATGCTCTCGGAGACTGTCAACAAGATAAGTGCCAAGAATCCATCATCCTCTTATAACAAACAACGAACCTCAAGCGAGAAACAAACATTCATAACTCTTGAGGAACCTGAAACGAAGAACACTGAAGCTCCAAAGAAGTGCTTCAACTGTGGAAAACCGGGCCATTTTGCTTCGGAATGCTTCAGACCGAAAAAGAAGAATACTGATTACTACCAGAAGAAGTTTCAGCTATCCCAACGCAAAGAGGCTGGAATTGTTCTTGTTGCTGAGGAAGAGGAATGGCTAGAGGACACGTCCGACGATGAGGAGAATGAGGTGGCCTTCTTGGCAAAAAGCAATGATTATGATTCCGATGAGGAGGTAGCAGGCATCGACTCAGACAGGACGGATGTCTCTTCATCCGACCTGGAGGTATACACACCTTCTCTCAATGATATTGTTAACCTAGAACATAGGATAAACGAACTCTCCATGCATCGTAGGGATTACTCAGAACTCTAAAGAAACTTTGACAAAAACTATGCTTTACTAAGTAAACAACAGGAAGAGATAGCTATTCTTCAAGAATCTTTAACTCTATCACAATATAAAGTAAAGACTTTAGTGGAAAAACTAGAAAATAAGGAAAAACAAGTTAGTGATGCATGTAGGAACTTAAAAGACAATGAAGAAGAACGAGTAAATGTATCTTCTCAATACGAACTTATCACTAAAGAACGTGTGCGACTTTACAAGAAAGTTAAAGAATTAGAGGATCTTTGTAGCGACCCCCACCCTCTAATCGCTAATTAGCGACAAATTGCATCGGGTTTAGCAGCGAAAGCCGCGGAGAACCCATTTTACAAAAATATTTATTTACACAAAATGTTACTACGAACTGGCCGAAGCCCAAAACACCCTATCACTCGCCCACAGGTCGTCATCCATGTACAGCCCCGCCCTCAAAAGCCCATGGAAGCTCCGATAGCCAGCCTCGATCGTCAATTACCTACAACACGCAAACACTGAGCAATTGCCCAGTAGGTGAAATAATGCATGCACGTGTGACTCGCTCACGTTCACTCACCCCCAATTTTCACCAATGCAATGCCACTCACTATCACTAATCACCACCGGGATACCCTCACCACCTCACAACGGGCCCTGGGCTCCATACTGTGCACCACCACGCGAAATCACTACCATGATCACGAACACAAACACAACACGATCACTACACTACGGTAGTAGCCTACACTGAGCAGCCTCCCTGAGCCGTATCAGGTCACACTCTCAGGTCGCCTCTTTTACCAATGCGGTGCCCACGCTGGTAGCCTACGCTAGGTCCCGTAAGGGTACCCAGGTCGCAACCTCCAGGTCGCCTCCTCCCGCATGTGACAGCGTGGCCTACACTAGCTAGCCTACTTGGGGATATCCCAAGTCACTCCTTTCTAGGTCGCCCGCAGTCTGCCACATAATGTCCAACGGGCCAATGGCTCACCGTCACAGGCGCTGGCGCACAGCAGATGCCCACACTCACGTGACTCCTCTACGGGTCGACAGCCAATATCGGCTACTCGCTCACTAGGTACAATACAGTACCACCGTTCCACCACGGTATACTCCGTGAAATGACGTGAAATGCGCATGCATGCATTTAACGTGATAATACATGATATCGTGATGTCACATAAAACGTACGTAAACACATAAAACACATTATTCATCGAAGCACATAAAATCACATAAATATCACAATGGTGTTTACGCGTTGTAGATGACAATTCACCTACCTGTCCTCCGATAAAATTAGTAACCAAATCTGGTATTCCCTACGCTCCGATCCTCTAAGTATTGGAAATATTATCATATCAATATATTTATTGAGTCATATAAGTTTCGAAAATGCTAAAATTATCAAAACCCTAAAATTCATAAAAACCTAAAAAGAATGAAATCCCTAAAAATACGTAATATCAAAAACCCTATAAATAGTAAAACCCTAAAATGCCGAGAATTTATTAAGTGTAGAAAACTTTTAAAATACTTAAAGCTTAGTGAATTTATATATGTCGAAATCCTTAAGATGTCGAGAACTATAATAAGTTCGAATTCTCTCTATGATGATCTCGAGATTTTTAAACAATGTCGAAAGCTATTACTGTCGAGATCTTGCCGAACATGAACAAGGGAGTATCGAAATCTTTAGGAAGTTGTTGAAGACTTATGAGGATGTCGACTTCCAAAGTCATGTCGAGATTTTTAGACCATATCGAGTTTTCATTATTAAAAAGCAAATACCGAGATTATCATACAGAAGCTATCGAGATCTTATTAACTATATAAAGGGTCGACATCCTTTTTCATACAATGTCGAGATCTAATGTCGAGATATAATATCGATATACCTCGAAATCTTTCTCTAAAGCCTCTCGAAATTTTTTATATTGTTGACCTCAAGATCTTCTAATTGAATTCATACAAATGTCGTAACCTATTATATATTTCGAGATCTTATAAATACCGAGATTTCAGGTCGACATCTTCCTAAATACATCTCGACTTCTATGATACCTTAAACATCTCGAAATCTAACTATGGTAGGATACCATGTCGAGATCTTCTGAAAATCGTGATCCTCCCAAAAACCCTAAAAATGACATTCCTATACTATCATGGTTATCTTCAAAATTCATTTCTATCCCAGAAAGTCGTACACCCTAATTCAAATAATTTTAAGAAGCACAATAATTTCTGAAGAACACAATAATTATCAGAGAACATGCTTCGAAATTTATTAACACTCATATCATCTTAATTACTTATGAACCTAAACTGAAAATTAGAGTTTTGTTTAATGTTCTAAAGTAGAAAAGTTCAATCTTAACCGATAAAAGAGTACTGATCATGGCTATTTCATAAATAGATTTTATTTCTAGCGTATAATCACGAAGTCTTCCTATAATCTATCCTAACCACATGTTACTTTCGAACTATACCATAATTACCCTAAACTCACATAATTATATATATATGTTTGCTGGGGCCGTATTTTAAACATACTAAGCTCAAAGATGTTTAGCATATGATGATGACTATCGAAAGTATTCTTAAATAGATAAGTTTGAGAGCTATGCTATACCTCACATAGGTTTTTGAATTGTTGAATTGTGGAGTTGAACTCCGTTGGTTCTTCTTCGTTTAGTGCTTCACCTTTGTTCTTGTTCTTTGCTTACTACAATGAATGCTCTTCTACTAATAACTCGTTATAGGTTGGATAGGTATTGAAATTTCGATAATGGTGATGATGGGACAAGTTGGTGATATAGTACTTACGTTAATTTCCTTTTTCACTAAGTTACCCTATTTAGTTTTGGACTTTAATATTCGGCCATTTAGTCATTCGGGCCATAATTTCGAAACTCTTAATCATCCAAATACTAGTATTTTGTTGTTTATTCCCTTGTCATTAAACAAGGTTACTTATTTAGGTCTTTGGTATTATTTTTGAACCCTTTATTTGAGCCATACTTTTATTTAAGCCCATAATTATTTAGCTTCATCCAAATTTTCTTCAATAATTATTAGTTAGAAATTTTATTCCTAATACTTTCTTCGCTAATTATCTAAATCTCCTATCGTAGTTCCGCTTTAAAATTTGCGGGTATTACAATCTTCTCACCAAAAGAGGACAAACTGATCAAACCATTTTTCTCAACCAACCTAAAGATGTGGACTTCCATAATCCTCGAGAAGGATTAGGCTTTCAACTCGCGCATAACCCAAAGAAAGATGAAGTGCTTCCGCTATACAACATTAAATGCTTTGGGATGTGTCTTGAAAACTTAATGCCCTTCGTAGGACCAACAGAAGTGATCGAATCTGATGAACAGAAGCGAGAAACAAATATTGGGCCCAAATCTCATGTGATTATACTGAACTTAACAATAGCTACAAAATCAAAAAACCAACTCTATCAGATGATTACATGTCACCGTTTGGCCCTGAAAATCAGGAAAGTATTAACGAACAAGCTAAAACCATTCAGTCATCTATTTACATTCCAGAAATTATTCGTAAAATAGGGGACCTAACTGCACCTCTGGAATTAGAAAAGAAAGCCCATGAAGAAGAAACGACTATGTTGTTAAGCAAGATTTACACTCTTGAAAAATTTCCCAATGCTTTCAGACCTTCCAGCTCCCGTCCTATTCCAGAATCCTCTATTTGTGACTGCAAGAAATTTTCGAGGAGAAATCCTTTTTCTCTTACTAACTCTGTATCACATGTGACCACAGACAAAGGCCTGAGTTCTAGGAAGACGAAGAAGGTTCGATCTGGTCCAGTGACAAAGGCAACAGAGCCCGATAAGAAGAAGAAACCAGTCTCAAATCTTGCTTCACATGCTTTCAATTCACTTATATTTCCAAAAGTGACTTCTTGTAATGTCGCAGACCGTGTTTCCTTATTTTGTGCTCAAAACTCTAAACATTGCTATGCCAATTGTTATGCACCTCGTAGTTCCCTTAACGTTAAATTTCACAAAAACGTTTCTCATAGCTCTTGGCCCTAAAGGTGTATCTCCCAAGCTCAACAATCAAAATCACCAAACTAAGAGAAAGAAATACACCACATTAAAATCTTGTTGAGAATATTTCTAGCTTCTCTCTCTAGCTTCTCTCTCTAGCGAATTCTCTCTCCAACCCTAAAACCCTTCACATCCCGCCACCTTCCACCACCACCATCCTTCACCATCACGGCCGCCGGCTTCTCACCCAGCCTACTGCCACTCGCCGGAAACCATCTCGCCACCCTCCATCGCCGGGATCAGACGGCGATGGAAGGTTTCTAAGTCTCCACCCACTTCTCTTTTTCGTGTCCCTTCGTCTTCCACATCTGTACTCGCCATCCATGGAAGCTGAAACATCAGATTTCGATGCTATTGGAACCATGCCGGATTACGGCTTACTTCGGCAGTCCATCCCTGAGTTCGACAAGCTATTCGATGCTCCTTCGTTTGAAGGACTGTTTGGCCGCGTCACTAGCATGGGCCCTGCTTCTCCTACATCGCCGGTGAGTCCTTCGAACCGGCCGAAACCCCCCACCACGGGAGTTGCACTCAACCATGAGTTTGTCTCCACCTCTCTGCCCCGACCACTGTGGATTCCGCAGCGACGCCGCAGATTCACCTCCCACACAGCCCCTCTCCGTGACACTACCCATGCCGCGCGTCAACCATTGCGGAAGGGCACCCCACCGCCGCCAACTCACGCTAACCTGGGCTTGGATGTTCATGACGATGAGGATGCGCCGCTTGCCAACGGTCCTCAGCCCGGCGACTCCGCCCTGCTCGACTCCGAACAGCCGTCGTTAGGAGAGGCGGCGTTTCACTCCCACAGCTCCTCTAGGGCTTCAAACTCTACTACTGGGCCTAGGGCTCTCATGGCTAAGGCCCAATCTGGGCCCAACTTCACTAGGCCGGGCCCAACTTGTGGGATTTCTTCCTTTGGAGCGAACCATTCTCCACCTGGGCCCTCCTCTAATGGGCTGGATATGAACACTAGCCCATCAAGGGCCTCATCCACTGCGCCTCCTAGGGTTTCCTCTCCTCATGCAACGGACTTGACGACGACGGCTTTGGGCACAGGGCTGACGTTGAAAACGGGGACCGATGTAGCGGTGGAGGCGAATGCCACTGGGCCAGGGGCCATTCACTCGTCTTCCCCCGGTCCGCGCGCGGAGAATGCATTTGTCGGCCATGGCTCCGTCATAGCGCCCGGGCCTACACCCACCCCTATCCCTTCGCCGGCGACTGACGCCACACCGGAACAGAACCACAGCCCACTCGGGGCGGTGGACCAACCTCGACTCCCATACCCCGGTCAGTCTTTCTCCGATGTTGTTCTTGGCTCTAACAGCGACCGGCTACTCACTAGGCGAGGAGGGTCACCTAACTCGGCTCGACTCCCTCTTTCCTACACGGCGCCTACTGTTATTGATGGTATTCCGGCGGCTCGGCCCTCGTGGGAAGTTGCCCAACAAGGTATCACTCGGTGGGAGCACACACTTGTCGGATATTTTCTTGGGAAGCGACCGTACTTCCCTCATGTGGAACGCTATGTCAGGTCTATTTGGAAGAACCTTGTCGAGGTTAGATCGACGATCAATGGCTTTTTCATGTTCCGTTTTAGCACGGAGGATGCGACAGCTGTGGCCTTGGAAGGCGGTCCGTGGCTCTTACAGGGACAGCCACTTTTTCTGGAGAAGTGGCGTACGGGATTCTCCTTTGAAAAGAAACCGCGCTCAGCTGTTCCGCTTTGGGTTAGACTCCGGAATGTCCCAACGGAATTTTGGACACAGGACGGTTTGGGAATCGTTGCTAGTGTGCTTGGAAAACCTCTTTTTGCGGACGGTGTGACGGCTCGTGAGGAACGCCTTGAGTACGCTAGGGTGTGCATTGAAATCTGTCTGGCCAACCCCTTGATTGAGCAGTTTAATGTCCACATCCCAACTAAGGATGGTGGCTCCTCGGGCATCGTGCCCGTTAGTGTTGAATATGAGTGGCGGCCTCGTAAGTGCTCGTCTTGTGACTCATGGACCCATAGTACCGCGACCTGCCCTACCAACCGGCAGAAACCACCACCAAAGAGCTCGGCCAAGCAACACGCTCACATCCAGGCGCCTCGGCCGACAAGGCCGACTACGGTGGCTCCACCTAGTCGGGAAGGTAGTCGCTTGGTTGACAAAGGTATGGCCATTGTCACTAAGGCGGCCAACGTGGATGGCCTTGTTGGGGACGGCAAGAATCGTACCTCCCCTACTCTCGTACACGATAAGCGTTCGAGTAGGCCAAGAAATGACGAAGCCTCCGTTAGCAAGGTGGTCGAGACTCATGCTTGCAACATGTTTGAGGTTCTTGCGACACTCGAGACGACGGACAATGATGCTGATGGTCCTCACGTTGACGTTGGATGATACAGCTTTGAAGTGTTTAGTTGTCTTGATTAGTTGTTGCGTCTTAGTTTGCATTTTAGATCTGTGTTTGCTCTGCCCTTGGGACATGTTCCATTTTTCCTTGGATGTGAGCTGGTAGCCTGTTACCGGTGGTTTTGTGCTCTCTGAGCGGATCCCGTGTACTTTTTCTTTTTTTAGTGACCAATTCCCAAAAAAAAAAAATACACCACATCCAATATCAAGTAGAATACGAGGTTAAGTCAAAGACAAATCTGGATTCCAAAATCCCAACTGCATCCAATAGGCAATTGTCGTATATGGGTTCTTAAGACAGCTCTCCAACAATCTGGCAAGGAATCCAATCGTATCATTTCGCTGGAGAGCTCGACTAGCGACCTTCTACATACTCCAGATGAGGTGGAAGGGGAGTTGCTTGGGTTTATCAGGGCTTACTTGGTCAGTCTGCGAGAGCAACTCCGGTCGAACGGGCTGAGGTCCAGGAGGCCGTTACGCGCACGCTTTCCCCAGCTGAGTCTCTTCACATGGTCCGTCCAGTTGACGATATTGAGGTAAAGCTGGCGCTATTTTCTATGGGGGATGAGAAGGCACCGGGGCCTGATGGGTATACCGCTGCTTTCTTTAAAGCGGCTTGGGGGACTGTGGGCCCGGATGTGACACGTGCCACACAGGACTTCTTTGCTACTGGCTGCCTACTAAAGGGGCTAAATAGTAGGCTTATTACGCTCATTCCTAAGTGCGCCTCTCCATGCCGTCCTACAGACTTTCGCCCCATCTCGTGCTGTAATGTCCTATATAAGATCATCTCGAAGGTGTTGGCGAACCGATTAAAGCCTGCGCTGGGAGGGCTGATCCACCCATCGCAGACGGCATTTATACCTGGAAGGCGCATTACGGATAACATACTTCTGGCGCAGGAGCTTTGCCTTGGTTATGCGAGCAAAGGCCGACCGCCGCGAGCTATGCTTAAGGTTGATCTGGCAAAAGCCTACGACAAGGTGGAATGGAGTTTTTTATTGGCAACGCTCCAGGCGATGGGATTCCATCCCCAATATATTGAGTGGATTCGGAGCTGCTTGACGACACCCACTTTCTCTCTTAATCTGAATGGGCGTCCGGCGGGGTTCTTTGCTGGCAAGCGAGGGCTTCGCCAGGGGGATCCTATCTCACCTTACCTATTCACCCTTGTCATGGAGGTGCTTCACGGCATTGTCGAGAGGCATATACATGCGGAATCGCGATTTCGCTATCACTGGCGTTGCGAGGCTACATTGCTTCCTATGTTGGTCTTTGCGGATGATCTACTCTTATTCTGTCATGCTGATCCTATTTCTGTAGGGGTGTTGAAGGGAGCGCTGATGAGGTTCTCTCAGCTGTCTGGGTTACATCCTAACCCTGACAAGAGTGAGCTGTATATCTCGCACAGGCGGAGGGCCTCAAGGTACAGCTACAGTCTCTGATGGGATTTCGTGAAGGTCGATTACCTATACGCTTTTGGGGGTCCCACTGATTGCCTCACGCCTGACGATCAGTGATTGTGCGCCTTTACTACAGTGACTAGATTCTCGCCTGGGATCGTGGCTGAATCAGTCATTGTCTTATGCGGGCAGGGTACAGCTGATCAAATCGGTACTTCAGGCATTACACGTCTACTGGTCAGGTGTTTTCTTGCTGCCCAAGGGTATCATCCGAGCCCTTGAAGCGAGATTTCGGAGATTTTTATGAGGTGGTGCTTCGGCCAAGGTCGCATGGGATGACGTCTGTCTGCCGGTTGTTGAGGGCGGTTTGGGCTTCGCTCGATCGCCACGGATAATTGCATTCTTCTGGTCCAGCAACTTTGGAGGGTGATCACCCGGTCTGCTGACTCGATCTGGGTGGAATGGTTGTACCACACAAGACTGCATGACCGATCACTGTGGACCATCACCATTTCGGCTAACACTACACGGAGCTGGCGGAAGCTGATGAAGTTACGGCAGGTGATATTACCTTTCCATGCCTTTTCTATTGGGGATGGTGCATCATTACTTCTTTGGGAGGACCCATGGCTGCGGTCTGCACCTCTTTTGGAGCGCTACCCTAGAGGCCCGCTTGCGATGGGGCTGCCGGCAGGGACCCGCCTTAACGCGGTCATTGATGCGCAAGGCTGGAACTGGTCGGGACGCTCGGCGGTGGAGTATATTGAGTTTAGCCCACACCTTCCGCCGGTTCACCCTCGTAGGGCCGACTCCATTTCTTGGAGGGCAGCACCAGATGGCCGTCCCACGGCACGATTGATTAGAGAGGCGTTGCGCATACGTGGTCCTTTTGTCCATTGGGCAACCTTGTTTGGGGGACCTTGAAGATTCCTCGTCATGAGGTCATCTTGTGGTTGGCCATTCGTGATCGCTTATCGACTAGAGATAAGCCTTGGGTGGCGCAACGCGCTGGTAGCGCTGCCTGTGTTCTCTGTGACGCGTTGCATCTGGAGACGGTTCAGCATTTAGTTTTTGACTGTGGGTTTTCACGCGACTGTGCTCGGGCTTTGAGGCGGAAGATCAGGTGGGCATGGCCATATCGAGATTGGCGACAGGGTATACAGTGGGCGGCATCACGCTGGCGTGGCCATCATCTCCTACGGGTTGCTTACCGCCACGTCCTCGTTTCTTTGGTGTATCATATCTGGCAAGCACGCAACAAGCGCTGGAAGGAGGGGGTTATCACAAAATCGCGCGCGTTGACTTTCGTTGACTTTCTCTCTAACACCGTCAGTAGGTGCGATTTTCACACAGTAGGCGATTTCTTCAGATTTCTTCTTTTCCGACCACTACCCACGTCATCTCCGGCCGTTTTGGACTAACCTCAGAGGTACTCGGCGACCCCCCGCCGTCGGGATCAGACGGCGGTGGTCTAGGGGTGGATTTCAATCGTTTGTAGCTGTGACTGTTCGTATCCCTCACCACAAATCTGCCCACCTTCATCTTCCATCCCCGTCCGCCCAGATCCACACGGCTGCCGACGTTCTGCACCACCTACCGCCACTCACCAAGACCCCCCGCACCACCCTCCATCGTCGGGATCAGACGGCGATGGAAGGTTTTTAAGCCTTCACGCATTTTTCTTCTTGTGACTTTTCATCTCCCCTTCGCTGATATACCTCCACCGCCCCTCTAATGGATGACATGGAGTTCCTTGGCCCCTTGCCGGACTACGAACAACTTAGGAACAACATCCCCAGATTCGAGGATCGATTTGATGTCGCCTCCTTCGAGGCTTTCGTGAGTCGCATTGCTTCTCCACGGAATGATATCCCTACGACGACGGCCTTGGCTGCTCCTAACGGGCCGCCGATATCTGTTAGGTCTGCCATGGTTAACAACACCCAACAACAGGCTACGCTGCTCCACCACCGCCGGCAGAAACGGTCCACAAATCTTGTCATGCCGGTTCGTGACCCTAGCTTTGATAGACGTCTACCTCTACGCCGGGGAACACCGCCACCTGTGACGTCTAACCTGCCGCTCATTGAGGAGGAGGAAACCAGGCAACTACGGTGGCTGCGGTGGGTCAGAAGGTCGCCCAAAATCAGCGGATCTTACAGCGAGTCCCTTCGTATTCCATGCCGACTCTAGACGGGCCTAGGTTTTCTGATATTGAGCCCACTCACTCGGCGGCTGGCGCACCCTTCATCTCCACGGATCGCTGTTTCCCAGGGCACCAGGGTTCAGCAACACCTTACCTGGGCTCAGGACCGATCATGGGAACTTCTACTAGCTTTCGTCAAGGTGTTGACGTCGCTGCACTGACGGGCATGGATGATTCTGGCTTGATTGTCGAGGATGCGTCGGATACCGAGCAGCATACTATCCCCATTAATGATCGCCGTCTCCCTAACCCCCGGGCTGCATCCCCACCAGCCGGCGGCGTAGGGCCGATCAAGGTGCACCCTCCTCGTAAGGAACAGCCTCATGCTACGCGGGCTGAGGAATTACCAATAATTGAACGGCAGGCTAGGGTTTTGGAAAACAGCCCTACCCATAATCGCATTAGTGGCCGCTCAGACAACCCACGTCCCCCCTCGGAGGCTATGGCTCTGACCACTTCTTTCACAGCCATCGTTCAAGGTGCGGCTACCAACCGCAGCCGACCACGTCTTTCCCCTCGAAACGTCTCGCCTTATCGTATACGGCCCCGTCCATTATTGACGGCAAAGCCGAGGCATGTCTTCCATGGGAAGTGGTTAAGAAAGGGACGACTAGATGGGATCACACCCTCGTTGGTTACTTCCTGGGTAAGAGACCGTACTTCCCCCACGTCGAACGTTTCGCTAGATCTATGTGGCCTAACGTTGCCGAGGTTCGAGCCACGATCAACGAATTCTTCAAATTCAGATTTGCGACGGCCGATGCCTTAACGGCGGTCTTGGAGGGAGGCCCATGGATCATGCAGGGGCAACCCCTCTTCCTAGAAAGTTGGCGGGTGGGCATGTCATTTGAGAAAAAACAGCATCTAGTCGTCCCCCTATGGATCAAACTGCGCAATGTCCCAACGGAATTGTGGACTCAAGAAGGTCTCGGTATTGTGGCAAGCGTCATAGGGAAGCCACTTTTCGCAGACGCTATGACAGCTAACTCGGAGAGACTCGAATTTGCAAGGGTGTGTGTGGAAAAGTCACTGGAGGAACCATTCGTAGAACAATTCAACGCTAGAATCCCCACTAAGGAAGGCGGACAAGTAAGCATTGTGCCTATCCACGTTGATTATGAGTGGAAACCCAACAAATGTGCGGCGTGCAATACTTGGAACCATGGAGACAGAAATTGCCCCAAGAACAGAACCGGACCTGCCCGAGCGCAACCACGGCCTAATGAGCAACCAAAGCCACGTGATCAGCCACGTGATCAGCCGAAGGATACTCACCGTACTACACGGTCGAATAGCCAACAGACCAATGGGGTTCAGCCTCGACAAGAATGGCGCCAACAGACAAAAAAGGATAAGGGTAAAACGGCGTTGGTGGAAAACACTCCCCCTACTACCTTAGGCAATGGAGGCCGTGATTGCATCAGCCCCATGGAACACCATAGGAAGGCACGAATTCCTACTGAGGCAGGCGCGTCAAGTACTGCTTCGGCCAGCACATCTACACCTGACCAAAATCCGTTTGCGGTGCTCGCTGAGCTTGAATGGGAATGCAATACTGAGGGTCCTAAAGCAGCCCTTCTCACGGGTACTCCATGATCCCTACGGCCGTCTGGAATACCCGTGGTCTGAACAGGATAGACCACAGATGGGCTGTAAAGGAATTGATGGCAAAAAATAATCTGAAAATCATGGGTCTTATTGAAACACGGGTCTCGGAGCAGAATGCTTCTTCGGTTACTCAGTCAATTAACAACTGGAGTTGGTTTTATGAATACGAGAATGGACCTGCTTCTCGCATATGGGTTGGTTGGGATGCTAGTTCTGTGGCGGTGACCGTCGAGGCTTATACTTCTCAGGCCATCCACTGCAAAGCTCTCCTTTTGGAGAATAGGCAGGTCTTCTACATCTCGTTTATTTATGGACTCAATATTCGTACGGACCGCCGCAGTCTATGGGCTGACCTCGTCGCCACTTCTCGGTCTCGGGTTGACACCCCGTGGGTGGTTATGGGGGACTTTAATGCGATCTTGGACGACTCGGAAGCTCGTGGTGGTGTCATGGGGGGTGGCTGCCCTGATATGGCAGCTTGTTTTACTTATTCTGATCTTATTGGTCTTCCACGTGTGGGGCCGAGTTTTACGTGGTATAACCAACAAAGTGGCACGGCTGCCATTTGGCGTAGATTGGATAGAATGATGGGCAACCCGGATTGGTTTGCCCGCTATGGAGACCTCATATATCGATGCGCGCTCCCATTTACATCTGACCACTCCCCTCTGATTTTGGAGGCTAATACTCCTTCGCGGGCAACGGGAGCCACCTTCAGATTTGACAACTTCTTGACCAAAGATCCTCGCTTCACGGAACTGGTGGAAGACTCGTGGAACACTCCCATACATGGCTTTCCTATGTTCACTGTCGTGAAAAAGCTGAAAGGTGTTAAGCGTGCCATGAAGAGTCTTCGCAAGGATAAAGGAAATCTGAATCACAACACTCTCGAGGCTAAAAGGTTCCTTGACATCGTCCAGGATATGGCCATTGAATACCCCCTGGACCCTAATCTACTTCTCCTTGAGAAACGGTGCCGCTATGCTTATGCGAAGGCCGTGGAGATGGAGCATCAAGCGCTTACTCAACGCGCTAAAGTGGCGTGGCTTAAGGATGGGGACCAATGTACCGCCTTCTTTTTCAAGAAAGTGACCACGCGACGTGCCATAAATCGGATTTTCTACTTGGAAAATGAGACGGGGGAAACCTTCGAGGGCGATGCGGGGGTTAGGACTGAACTATTACGCTACTACAAGGACCTCCTCGGTCACTCTTCTCGCAATTCCCCTATTTCATCCGCCTTGATTGCGCCTTTTCTTGAGAGAAAGCTGAATATCGGCGAGGCTTCAGGGATGATCCAACCCGTCAGCGACGACGAGGTCAAACGTGCGCTTTTCTCCATGGGGGACAACAAATCCCCCGGTCCGGACGGATTCTCAGCTGCTTTTTTCAAGCACGCTTGGGCCACGGTAGGGACTGAAATCACCCATGCCATCAAGGAGTTCTTCAGAACTGGATTTCTCCTCAGAGAACTTAATTCGACGCTTATTACACTTATCCCCAAGTGTGACAACCCACGCTTCGCCAAGGACTTCAGGCCTATATCGTGTTGCAATGTGCTCTATAAAATTATCTCCAAGATTATTGCTAACCGCTTAAAGGGCTACCTGGGCCGGCTGATCCATCCCACGCAAACGGCGTTTATCCCCGGCCGACGGATATCGAATAATATCCTCCTAGCACAAGAGATCTGTCACGGGTATAATAGCAGGAGTTTACCTGAACGGGTGGCCTTCAAGGTGGACATTTTTTTTTTTGGAATAAGCTCCATGTATATATATATAAGGGAAGTGTCATTATACAGATGAGTGAGGGGTATACCATCACATGCAAACCAGTAACAGACTACCGGTATCAACCAACTAAATCAAAAATGAAAGACAACGTATCAACTAGGAATCACCAAGGTACTCGCCAAAGTCGTCGTATAGCCGCCTTTTGGAGATCATACTTAGGCGATGTCCCAATAAGTCGCATGCACACCGTGTCGAGGACCGCCGCTACCAGCCTATCCGGGGTCGTGCTAGATTCTTCCTTCCAGCGCTTGTTACGTGCTTGCCATATATGGTACACCAATGATGCGAGTACGTGCCGGTAGGCGACCTGTACGAGATGCTGACCACGCCATCGCGAAGCAGCCCACTGTATACCCTGTCTCCAATCCTGGTACGGCCATGCCCATCTAATCTTCCTCCTCAACAGCCGAGTGCAATGGCGCGAAAAGCCACACTCGAAAAAAAGATGTTGAACTGTGTCAACATGTAGTGCATCACATAGAACACAGGCGGGTGTCCCAGCGCGTTGTGCCACCCAAGGCTTATCTCTTGCCGATAGACGGTCCCGAATGGCCAACCACAAGATGACCTCATGACGAGGTATCTTCAGGGGTCCCCGAACAAGCACGCCCAAGCGACCAAAGGCCGATGTATACGCAGTGACTCCCTGACTAATCGTGCTGTGGGTCGACCATCTGGGGCCCCTTGCCAAGAAATCACATCACGTCTAGTAGGATGAGTCGGCGGAAGGTGGGGACTAAGATCCAGGTACTCAACCGTCGATCTCCCGGGCCAATTCCAGCCTTGGCCATCAATTACCGAGCTCAGTCGTGTGCCCACCGGCAGCCCCATTGCTAGCGGGCCTCTAGGATACCTGTCCAACAAGGGGGCACCCCGTAGCCACGGATCTTCCCACAATAATAATGATGCGCCATCCCCTATCGTAAATTGAAGAAAAGGTAGAATTACCTGCCTTAACTGCATCAGCTTCCTCCAGCTCCATGCAGTGTTGGCCGAAACGGTAATTGTCCAAAGCGATCTCGCATGCAATCGTGTACTGTACAACCAATCCACCCAAATCGAGTCGTCCGGTCGAGTAATCACCCTCCATAAGAGCTGAATCAGAAGGGCCCTATTATCCGTAGAGATCGACCGCAACCCCAAGCCTCCTTCGTGGACAGGTAGACAGACATCATCCCAAGCTACCTTGGCTGATGCGCCACCCCACAAGAACCGGCGAAATCTCGTTTCCAAGGCACGTATGATACCCTTGGGAAGCAAGAAGACCCCCGACCAGTAGACATGTAGAGCCTGGAGGACCGACTTAATCAGTTGTATCCTACCTGCATACGACAGAGACTGGTTCAGCCATGAGCCGAGCCGTGCATCTACCCGCTGCATCAATGGCGCACAGTCTGCAATCGTAAGTCGGGAGGCAATCAGCGGGACCCCCAAATAGCGCACAGGTAGGCGACCTTCGCGAAATCCCATCAAAGACAGTAGCTGGACCTTGAGGCTATCTGCCCTCCGTGAAATATACATCTCACTCTTGTCAGGGTTAGGGTGTAACCCAGACACTTGTGCGAACGACAATAATGCCTCCTTTAGGACCCGTACCGAGATAAGATCAGCCTGACAGAACAGAAGCAAATCGTCCGCAAAGACTAACATAGGCAATTCGGTGGCCTCGCAACGCCAGTGGTATCGATATCGTGGTTCCGACTGTATAGATGTCACAACAAGGCCATGGAGCACCTCCATGACGAGAGTGAAAAGGTACGGTGAAATAGGATCTCCTTGCCGAATACCTCGCTTGCCAGCGAAGTACCCCACCGGTCGCCCGTTGAGGTTGATAGAGAATGTCGTCGTCGTCACGCAACTCCGTATCCACTCAACATACCTTGGGTGAAATCCCATCGCCTGAAGAGTCGCCAATAAGAAGCTCCATTCCACCTTATCATAGGCCTTGGCAAGATCCACCTTTAGCATAGCTCGCGGGGGCCTTCCCTTACTCGTATACCCAAGACAGAGCTCCTGTGCTAGCAATATATTATCACTGATGCGCCTGCCAGGGATAAATGCCGTCTGTGAAGCATGGACCAGATCTCGCAGCACCGGCTTCAACCGATTCGCCAACACCATGGAGATGATCTTGTATAAGACATTACAGCACGAGATGGGCCGGAAATCTGTCGCTCGGCGTGGCGTCTCGCATTTAGGAATGAGCGTAATCAACGTGCTGTTAAGACCCTTGAGTAAGCATCCCGTCTTGAAGAAGTCCTACGTTGCACATATCACATCAGGACCAACTATCCCCCACGCTGTTTTGAAGAAAGCAGCCGTAAAACCATCAGGTCCAGGGGCCTTCTCGTCCCCCATAGAAAATAAAGCATGCCTGATTTCCTCGCCGTCCACTGGCCTGATCATGTATTCCGACGCGGCTGGGGAAAGCTTGCGTGAAATGGCCCTTTGTATCTCAGCCCTTGCAACAGGGCCTGTGCGCGCTGATTGTCCAAGCAACTCCTGATAAAACCCCAACAACTCTCCTTCCACATCAGCAGGAGACTCTAAAACTACTCCACTTGGGCTTTCCAGCGAAATAATCCGGTTCGTTGCACGCCGTATCGCAACCTTCCGGAAGAAGTACGATGAGCATTGATCGCCATCCCTAAGCCACGCAAGCTTCGCTCGTTGGGAAAGCGCTGTGTGCTCAATCTCGACCGCCCTAGCGTAGAGATACCGGCAATGCCTTTCGAGATCGTGGAAAAGCACCTCAAGTGGAAATAGAGCGGCGAACTTCTGTGCAATTCCCAAGAATCGTAAGGCATCCGCAACATTCGCGGCTAGGTCCCCTTTGGCGCGTCGCATGTGCTTGAAAATCGGTTTGAGTAATTTCAAACGCTGGACCACCATGTACATAGGAAAGCCCGTAAGAGGAATGTTCCATACCCGCTGAACGTGGCCCAAGAAATCCTCTTCCTTGGTCAGGAAGTTCTCAAACCGAAACGCCGTACCCCGTATCCCAGTCGGCACCTCCCCCAATGATAACGGTGAATGATCTGAAGTAGCAGGCATGTCACTGCGAAAACAGGCATCCTGATATCGGGCAAACCACTGGGGATTGCCAAGCATGCGATCTAACTTCCTCCAAATGCCCCCAAGGCCCCGCTGCTGATTGTACCAAGTGAACTCTTGCCCCGTGGACGGAAGCGAAGTAAGGTCAGCGCTTAGAAGGCACGCCTGAAATTCCGACATATCCCGCGCCAGAGGAGCACCCCCTCTTCCTTCGCCCGCATGCAAGATAGCATTGAAGTCTCCCGTCACCAACCATGCATCCTCAACACGTAGAGCAGAGAGCTGGGTCAATTCCTCCCACAAAGCAATACGATCCTCTCTACGAGAATTCCCATATACAAACGAAATGAACAAGTGTTCCGACATGCCAAGCCGTTCCACACGGCAATGAATAGCTTGGCTAGACTTCGCCATAATAGTCACACGAAGCCATGTGGGATCCCATCCCACCCAAATGCGGTTTCCCGGGCTATCATCATAATCGAAAAACCAGGACCACCGCGGCCGAAGGCCATCTGAGATGCGAGCCGCATTGGGTGCCGCCACCCTCGTCTCAAGAAGCCCAACCATGCGCAAACCCCCCCCGCGCTATCCAGTCCCCCACCGCCCTCCTGTGGTCTTGCCTATTAAGACCACGCACATTCCACGAACCCACCGGTATTATGAATGAGGCCCATGTCGGGCTGCATATGCTTTAGGGCCCGTAGTCAGTGTATCAGTGGCATCATTTCTAACCTCCTCGTCTTCATTCAGATCGCGCAGCACCGTAAAAAAACTGCAATCAGATTGGTCCAATCGTTCATCCTCCTTGGCTCGACTAGGACATGGGGTGGATGAACTAGCTAGATGCTCCTTACGAGTGGACGGGGCTGTTCTCGGCACTTCCACCATCGGATCAATCCGTACTGCCTTCCCATGAGCACCGATCTGCCTCCATTCCTGGTGGTTATTGCTAAGGCATACGACCGTGTTGAATGGGATTTCATTCTTGGTACATTGGAGGCCTTCAACTTCCACCCCACCTTTGTGGGATGGATTCGTGCCTGTCTCACGACTCCTTATTACTCGGTCAACATCAATGGCAGATCTGAAGGATTCTTCCAGGGGCGGCGTGGCCTTCGGCAGGGCGATCCTATATCACCGTACCTGTTCACACTTGTGATGGAGGTCTTACATGGCATGATCTCTGAAGGGATTCAGCAAAACGTCAACTTCCGCTACCACTGGAAATGTGAGACTACGAAGTTATTTATGCTCTCCTTCGCGGACGACCTCCTTCTATTCTCCCATGCGGATACTGAATCTGTGGCTACCTTCAAAGGCTGTCTTGACCACTTCGCTATGCTGTCAGGCCTGCAGGCCAACCCTCACAAAAGCGAAATGTTCATTTCTAGGCGTGCCGATCGCCTTAAGGACCAAATCCACACGGTTATGGGGATCCCTCCTGGCTCCCTTCCGATTCGCTATCTTGGGGTACCCCTCATCACCTCTAGGCTCAGTATCGCTGACTGCGCCCCCCTCCTCAGCAGCATTGATCGACGCCTGGGGTCTTGGACTAATCTCTCTTTATATTACGCGGGACGGGTGCAACTTATAAAGTCTGTTCTCCTTGGGTTTCACACATACTGGGCGAGTGTTTTCCTCCTTCCCAAAGGTGTCGTCAAGAGTATTGAGGCTAAACTGAGAGACTTCCTCTGGAACGGCTCATCTGCGAAAGTGGCATGGGCCGATGTCTGCCTTCCAAAGGAAGAAGGCGGCCTGGGGATTAGATCCATCGAAACGGATAACAAGGCCCTTCTACTACGCCTACTTTGGAACATTCTGAGCAGCGAGGATACTTCACTTTGGGCCTCTTGGATCCGGCAGACTCGTCTCTATAACACTTCACTGTGGACTATTAGACCTTCGACTCGCACTTCTTGGAGTTGGCGGAAGATTTTGAAGCTACGCGATCAGATCCGACCACTCATCACCTTCAGTATAGGGAATGGTTCTTCTATCAGATTGTGGACCGACCCCTGGCTCCCATCGGGCCCCTTGATTGACCGCTACCCTCGTGGCCCTATGATAATGGGGCTGCCTCTCGACTCCATGCTTAGTGAAGTGATTCAAGAGGATAGCTGGTGTTGGCCCAACCGTACATCGACGGAATATCTTGAGTTCGAACCTATGCTACCACAGGTTAGACCTAATGAGGAGGACAAGATTATATGGACGGCGTCGCACAACGGTCTCTTCTCTACTCGCTCCGCCCGGGAGAATATTCGTATGAGGCGGCCAAAGGTGCCCTGGCACAATCTCTTTGGCGGTCCGCTTGTCATTCCTAGGCATGAAATTATCATGTGGCTGGCCATTAGAGATAGGTTGGCCACTAGGGACAAGCCTTGGATTGCGGCTAAGGCGGGCTGCTCTACGTGCCTTCTCTGTGACACTCAGGAGGTGGAGACGACTAAACACTTATTTTTTGAATGTCCATTTTCCAGGCGCTGCCTACGACATCTTTGTCGTAAACTTCGCATGGGATGGCCGATCGGGGATTGGAGTTCTGGCGTCAGGTGGGCTGCTCGTAGATGGAGGGGCAAACACCTCGCTCAGCTGGGCCCGCGACATGTACTAATCTCATTGGTTTATCACCTGTGGCTGGAGCGGAACAGAAGATGGCACGATGGTAGGCAACGTCAGCCAGGTCATATCATTACTGATGTTGAATCATTACTATGCCTACGCCTTTCTACCCTCCCTTCTAAATTTTTACAAAAATGTGCCCTTAAGAGGGTGTGGCGGATAGATTGGTAGGTAGGTTGGTTTGGTTGCCCGGACTGCATGGTTGCTTTGTTTGGCTGCTTTGCTTCTTATGTCACAGGTGTTGATGCTCTTTGCTTCCATTCGGCTTTCTTGGTGGTGTTGCTGGGCCGTACGGTTGTAATCGCTGAAACTTTGGGAAGTCTTCTTTCCCATCTTCTTCACCCTCACTTCCCGCTCCCCCTCTGTTTTGGTCTTTCGCTCTTCTGTTTGTCTGTTATCTCTTCCTTGTGCAGGCTAGGATTGGCTGGTGTGGGGAGCGGCTGGGGAGTCTCCTGCCCTGGTGGTGGTGCCTCCTGGTGCCTCGTGTAGCGGTCCTGTGCTCGGCTCTGGTAAAGAAACAGGAGTTGGCGCTTGTCGCTGCCCTCGCCCGACCTGACCTGCGGAAACTCTACGCTCACTTGCATGGCTGTCTATCCACTTCGTTTCCTTGGCTGTGCGCTTGCGCCTCGCCTGCACGTCCCCCGCGCGCCCTGCTGGTACCACATCTGGTGCCAGGATCCTGTTGCTGTTGTTGGATTTGTACACCTACGTTTGCCTCTGCTCGTGTCGCAACTGTTTGTGTTGCGATTGCTTGCTTTTTCACTAGTGTTCGTAGTCTGTTTTACTTGGGTCTTGTAGGGACCTGGTAGGTGTCTGGGCTGCGTCGGTCCTGTCGACGTGCTGTTGGGTCGGTTCCTTTACCGCTTGTTGCGTCATGAGCGTCATCATGTACGCTACCACTGTACTCCTGTTTCTTTATTTTAGTGAACGTTCCCCAAAAAAAAAGGAGGGGGTTATCACGCCTCCGGATAGGCTGGTTGTTGTTGTTATTGACATGGTATGCATGCGGCTACTTGGGACCTCACCCAAGTTTGACCTCCAGAGGGCAGCTATACGACAACTTTGGCGTGTAGCTTGGTAGTTCATATTGGTCTTCTGTCATTTGTTGGTTATCTCCAGTAGTATGTTACTGGTTTGCACGTGAGGGATTACACTCTCACTCATCTGTACATTCACTCATTTATATATATACACGGAACTTATTCCAAAAAAAAAGAGAACTACTCACTGGCCATAGAAAAACTAATCTCTACTCCATTGATCTCAAGACTGTCCGACCAACGTGTCTCATTTCCCGTGCCTCCCTACATCAGAATGATCTCTGACATCAGCGACTCGCTCATCTCAACTTCAAAGACCTAAACAAACTTCGATCATAAAATTTGGTCAAAGGACTTCCATCGTTTAGATATCACAAAGAGCATCTCTGCTTGGCGTGTGAAATGGGAAAGATAAAGAAAGCATCTCACCGAACTAAGCATATAGCTTCAACCTCCAAACCACTTGAACTCATTCACATGGATCTGTGTGGACCTATGCGTACTCAGACCATCAATGGGCGGAGATATGTGTTAGTTATTGTGGATGACTTCTCGCGCTACACATGGACCAAATTTCTCAGAACCAAAGATGAACCCCAAGTCTAATCATTGAGTTTATCAAAACAGCACAAAACCTCTACCAACTAAGTGTCCAAATTGTCAGAACTGACAATGGGACCGAATTCAAGAACAAAAAACTCAGTGAATTCTATGCGTCCTTTGGAATCACCCAACAGTTCGCAGCGACAAAAACACCACAACAAAACGGCGTAGTTGAGCGCAAGAACAGAACCTTACAACTCGAACACTCCTCATTCACTCTGGACTACCTCACTTCCTGTGGGCTGAGGCACTGAACACAGCTTGTTTCACCCAGAATCATGCCTCACTTCACAAGAGGTTCAACAGAACTCCCTACGAGTTGATCAATCGCGGAGTGCCAGACGTCTCTTTCCTGAGAGTTTTTGGATGCAAGTGCTACGTGGCCAACGATCGTGAAGATAGAGGCATACTTGACCCAAAAGTGTTCAAAGGGTTACTGGTGGGACACTCAACAAGCTCCAAAGCTTATCGAATATATCTCAAAGAGAAAAGAGCAATCATGGAAAGCATTAATGTGACATTTGATGAAATAGACCGAGTGATTTCTGCTAGTCCAGAACCCGGCCTTATACGAGAACTGACAAAAGATAAACCTAGCACCTCTTCGGTGGGCGAACTCTCAAATTCCAACACCCTAAGCGATATGGAACTCGATCTTTTATTCGGAGATCTTTTTCCAAGACCACCGCCACCCACTGCTTCAACAATCACTGCAGCACCTAGCAATGATGACTCTGCAGCACCTAGCAATGATGACACTGGTGCACATTCCCCTCCCACGTTGGAAAATCTCCACATTGACGACATCAGTGAACTTCCAACTGATACTGAGATCATCTCTAGCTCAGAAGCAGACACAACTCAGATCACTGATTCAACAATAAAAGTTTCTTCAGGAGAGTCAGTACTGCCGCAACTTGCAGAACCTACGCACAAGATGTTCAAAGCGAAGAAACAATGGCTGATACCAATGTAGCTGAGTCATCACAACTTCATACAAGAAAGTGGACCCGCGCACACCCAAACTCACAGATAATAGACGATCCCTCTACGATAACCCGAGCCTCAACGATAAATGAAAGTCTTTGCTCCTGCTTTCTCAGTCAAAAGGAGCCTAGCAAAGTAGCTGACGCCCGTGCCGATCCAGATAGGATGATCGCAATGCAAGAGGAAATCAACCAGTTTGAAATGCTGGAAGTCTGGAATCTAGTCCCTAGACCGGCTGGGAAAACTATCATAGGTACTAAATGTAAGAACAAAAAGGACGAGCAAGGAGTGGTAATTCGGAATAAGCTAGGCTGGTAGCAAAAGGATACAACCAACATGAAGTGATTATGATGAGACTTATGCTCCAGTCGCAAGAATTGAAGCCACCAGGATTTTCTTAGCTTTCGCTGCACACAAGAACTTCACAGTCTACCAGATGGACATCAAAACTACATTTCTCAACGGCATTCTGAAGGAAGAAGTTTATGTATCTCAGCCTGAAGGTTTCGTGAGCGAACAATTCCCAGACCACGTGTACCGACTCGATAAAGCTATCTATGGACTTAAACAAGCTCTCAGAGCCTAGTACGAGGTCCTTTCGGATTTTCTCATCTCCTCTGGATTCACAAAAGGAAAGATCGATACAACTCTTTTCATCAAGAAAGACGACTCAGATATTATGTTAGTACAGATTTACGTTGACGACATCATCTTTGGCTCGACGGACGCAAGAATGTGCAGGAACTTTGGAGACCTAATGAAGCAGAAATTCGAAATGAACATGATGTGAGAACTAAGCTTCTTCTTAGGCCTCCAAGTTAAGCAGCTTCATGATGGAATCTTCATCAACCAATCGAAGTACATTCACGACATTCTCAAGAAGTACAACTTGGACAACTCCAATCCTGCCAGCACTCCCATGTCCACTTCATGCAAGCTTGATACAGATTCGTCAGGAAAATCTATTAACCAAACAATTTATAGAGGCGTGATAGGATCTCTGCTCTATCTCACGTCCAGTCGATCTGACATTATGTTCGCCACGTGTCTCTGTGCTCGCTTTCAAACTGATCCAAAGGAGTCTCACATGCTCGCCGTCAAAAGGATCTTCAAATATCTTAAAGGAACTCCCAACCTAGGTCTATGATACCCTATGGACTCCAACTTCGAACTCGTCGGATACACGGATGCTGATTACGCGGGATGCAAGCTGGGACAGGAAAAGCACCTCAGGAGCCGCTCAATTTCTAGGGGGTAGACTCGTAAGCTGGTCGTCTCGAAAACAAAATTGTGTCTCAACTTCGACAGCTGAGGCAGAATATGTCGCTGTTGCGAGTTGTTGTTCACAAATTTTGTGGATGAGAACCCATCTACGAGACTTGGGCATTTCATTTAATCATATTCCCATATTTAGTGACTCAAAAAGTGCAATAGCTATAACTAGCAATCCCGTACATCACTCATGCACAAAGCATATAGACATTAGATATCACTTTATCAAGGAACATGTAGAACAAGGTACAATCGAAATGCATTTTGTTCACACAGACCTTCAACTTGCTGATTTATTCACCAAGGCATTGGATGAAAAGCAATTCCAATTCTCGTGTCTAGGTTAGGTATGTTGAACCATAAGACATGATCGATTGTCCCTACATGAACCTTATATTGTGTAAATAGGTCACTTAATTTTCTTTAATTTTCTTGTGTGTGTGTGTCAAAAAAAAACAAAAAAATAAAATAATAAATAATAGGAGGATTCTTGACAAATATGCAACAATTTAGGGGGAGTTTGAACGACTTGCACTTATTTAGGGGGAGTTTCTGAAATGCGTATCATATTTAGGGAGTGTTTGTGAACGATTTACACTTATTTAGGGGGAGTTTTTTGAACTTTTTCGTCAATTTTACTCTTTGTTTTTTTTAACAAGAATCGCTCGAAACTGTCTTGATTTTTCTTAAAATATCTGCCTGGACCTATGAATCGCCCGAAACTAAGCATCGTTCGAAACTGCCTTTGCAACCTCTGAATCACCCGAACTTATGAATCGGGAAATTAGGTTTTATTTTAGATGTTCTAATTTCCAAAACTTCAAAATATTGAGGTGGAGTAGTTGTCTTCGCAAACTTATCTTGAATTCATCCAAATGCGAAAACACTCTTACAACTCAAGTATGCATAACACCCTCAAAATGCCAACCATGAAAATCACATCACCAAACTACATAGATTATTCTCAAAAGCCAGTACGCATTGTCAGGACCCAAAACAGAACAGCCATTAAAGCAACGAATAAACACGAAAGAAATAAAAGCTCGAGCGTCAACATATCCAAATTTCGTTTAAAACGACGCACTAATTCCTCGTGTTCTTCGTTCTTCTCCGGATCTTGCTGCTGATTCCAGTTCATCTCTGCGAGCTCCATTTTTTTGGAGTTTACCAAGTTGCTCGAATCATGTCTATTTATAGGCAAAATTGACCAACGAAATCATTATGATTCCGACAAACATGATAAATGATACCGACGGATCTTTGACTTGAGAGCTCAGCGCCGCGAATGAAAGCGATGCTTTCGTCGTTGCTTATTGGATTTTGCGTCACACAAATCGGTTTTGAAAAACTAAGTTGATTTGATATTTTATTTGGGACAAAATTTTGAACTCTGTGTTATAGATTAATTGAGAATCTCACATATGTCAGTGTTATGGTGATTCTACTCAGATTTCCTTAAAAATTTTATTTTAAGTTAGAACATTCTCAAAATCGCCCGATTTCAACTTAATCTCGGCGTTTTCAACTTCTTTTAAATATCCTCCGCTATTCTTCAAATCACCCGATTCCTCAGTTCGCCCGATTTCTCAATCGATTGATTTCAAAACCAAATTATAATTCTCCAAAGCTAAATCGCTCGATTTGAACTTAATCTCTCGGTGATTTCAACATTTTTTAAATATGCTCGGCGATTTGATTCCTGAATTCGCCCGATTTCTCAATCGGATGATTTGCTACAGTACATCTCCATCATATATATAGAAAATCGCCCGATTTTTCATCACTTTCCCCAACTTCACGCGATTTCCAAATTAAAAGCTCTCAAATATTCGACAAACTTTCGTCAATTTTCTCTTTAAATCCGTCTCCTCGCCTGTTTTTCTTCAACTCACCACTCATTTTCGGTAAGAAAATCCCGAAATCTCCAAGTATTACCAGAATTAATGTTCGTTTTTGCAGAATTTGCTGTTTAGGGTTCATGAGCTTGCTGTGTCTCAGATCGTTTCGTGTCTTGCTGTAAATTGTAGAAACTTACCTTCACAGTTTAGGGTTCATGAGTCTATTTCAATCGTCGAAAATTCCACTTGCAGATTTTTTTACTGATTCGCGTCAAAACCCTAATCTCATTTGCACGATTTGATTTTTTTTTTTTAAGTTGAGTTTTGAACTTCAATCGCCCGTTTCTGTATTCTATGTTAATCGTCCGATTCAATCGACTGTAGCTGAATGTTCACTTTAAATCGCCCGATTCAATCGATTTTAAATTGAATGTTCAATTTCAATCGTCCGACTCTGCACTCTATGATAATCGCCCGTGTCTGCACTCTATGATAATCGCCTGATTCTGCCTTCTGATTAAATCGACCGATTTCGTCAATTTTTATAAAGTCGTGTTACAATCGCCCGATTCGGCCTTGCTTAATACTTTGCAATTGAATTTGTCCGATTGAATGCTTCGCCCGATTTCACTTTCCATATCGTTTTGCTTGGTATCGCCCGATTCTCCAAATTCCACACGAATTACGCTTAATTAAAAATCGTCCGATTGTAATACAAATGAATTACTCTCCTAAGTCCCGTAACATAAATTCAAATCAAATCATCCGATTCTGTTCTTATGAAATACTTTTTAAGAGTTAGAATTGTCCGTAAGTCAAATGTTTCCTAAGTGCTACAATTGGTGTGACAGATTGATGACGTTTTCCCGTCTAAGGACTGTGCACAAAGACTAACAAATAATGTGCACTTAGACTTTGACAACACTTCCTGCCCTGACCATATAATCGTCAAAATCCTACAAAATCATGATATAAAGACTGCCTTTAATATAACCGAACTTGTCCCAGAAGTCTACGTACAACAATTTTGGGCAACGCTTCAAAATCCAACAAATAACCCCAAAGCAACCCGGCTCTCAGCCAAATTTGACAACTCCATTGTTGTTCTGACCCCAACAATCCTTCGCTCACAACTTAATCTCCCAACCTCGACTCACTACGACCCACACCCCACTAATGATGACCTCATAAGTGACTTCCTTTTCATGGGATACAAACCAAACACCCAAAAATCCATTCACCTCCCCGACTTTTCGGCCAAAGACATACCCCAACCTTGGCGGACGTTATTTCTCATCATCAACAAATGCCTTTCCCCGAAGCCAAAGCACAGTGGGTCGAGTCGTTGCAACCGTCAGATTATGCTGATTTTCCACGGCATCGCATTCAACAAGAATTACGATGTCGCCCAACTTATCTGGTCCGACCTTCTTGACCAACTAAGAAGACGGAAGTTCGGATCGGCCAAAGTCCTGCCCTACCTACGATGGCTTTCCGTCCTTGTACAACACTTCATCGACCACAACCCCGACATCGAACGTTGTCCACAGACCGAAGGCTACAAAATCCCAAAGCTCGGGAAAATACAATCAAAAAAGGCCAAGTCCAAGTTTGATCAGGAGGGCATGATTTTAGGAGAACATCTTCTTCAGCTCCTCGATCAAACCGATCCTTTGCGTCAAGCCTACATACGAGCCAACAACCTAGAGGATATTCCCACGGTTCAACACATCCCAGTTGAACCTAACCCAGGGACAAGCCAATCCCTCCAGCCAAGTCTAGGTCTAAGACAAGCCGCATCCCCCAAACAGAAACAAAAGAGGAAATCGAAAGGGGATGCCGGAAGTAGTTAACAAGAACGGCGTACCAAACAAAAAACATGACCGTACTCCTCCATCCTCAAGTCCACAAATAGCCCGGACCGAGCCCGTTAGGTGCAGGGGATGACTTTGTCTTCCCCCGAGTAGAAGTCGCGACATCGGGTCCAATCGCGCAAACTATCCCACCTAGCCACTCAATCATCTCCAAACAGATAATTGTTTCAGATACTCACGAGGAGCCACGTCAACCATCACCACCTCACTCGGAAGGGGTCGATGTTGTATCAAGCAGTCCTCAGCCTCAGACTGCACTTTCCTTGACCACGACAAGTCTAGTGCCCTCACCACCCAAATTTTCTCCATTTTCTAGGACACTTACCCTTGTTTTTGCACCTCTAGATCTTAGTGATCTGGACCGAACGCTCCACAATGTCTCTGTACTAGAATCTAGTCCGGAACAGAGCGGAAGACCCAAAGTAGTCAACATCACAGCAGCTACTAACTTGGGCCATTGATCTGAATCCGTCTCAGCATTGATGTCAACGGTGAGCCTTAGTGGCCCCGGTTTCTCAAGTCCTGTGCAAACGGCGGCACATCAGGAACACTTTTTTCTTATGTTGTGACGGTCGGACGTCTTCGTGACTCCGCCATGTTATTTTCCCCGTTCGTGACAGAGGCCAGGCTCAGCGCTCGACTTGCTGAATTCGCAAAAGGTCTCGAAGATTCCATCATGACCCAAGTGTACAATGCACTTGGGACTTCGACTTGAGACAAAGACAAAGCCCCCGTCACCGAAGACGAACGTCCTAGATAGGATCCATCCGCTGACCCAGACGGAGACCCATGGAACATTCCAGTCACGGAACTCATTGACGTCGTAGTTGCCAGACTCCGCACTGCACCGAAGCTCACCGAATATGAAGCGGAGGTCCTTAGACGTCTTGAGGTTCCGTTCACCTGCCGAGGCGAGGCCGGGGTCCAATCAACCACGTGACGACCCAGGAGATGAGGGTCATCCCGAGGGGGAGAAGACACAAGACACAGGGCCTCAGCCTCAACATCCGCAACCAACCTTCACCAAAACACCTACCCAAACCAAAAAATCTACCCGAACTACTACCAAAACAACCCAACAGCCCTCCTTCCCAGCTATAAGCCTTTCACTTACCCATCCCACAAGCCAAATAAGCCTTTCAACTTCTCCATCCTCTCCCATCCCATCCCTTCAGACTAATGATCCAATCTCACAAACTGAAGAACTGTACAATCCACACGATGCCGTGGAAAACTACATCTTCAACGAAGATTGGATAACAAAACCAATGGATCTAGAAATGGTCAAAGGCTTGATGGGAAATGCCAGATATTTCTTGATGAAGGCAAACGTCAGCCTGGCCCTAATCGACGATGATGAACTCGAGGAACGTGAAGACTACGAAGCGAAAATTCCAGAACTTCCCGAGCTTCTCCAACAAACCATCGTCGATGAGGAATGCCCACCATTGAAGTCGAAGGTAGGAGAAGAGCTGAAATTGCCGTGGGGACTAAGTCATCTTCCAAGACCAAAAGCAGTTCAGTATCTGCTATCTCTTCGCCGAACTCGAATGTTCAAAGGAAAAGGAGGTGATATAGATACTCTCGAGGCGAAGAGACCCAGGATCAGAGAAATTCTGGGAGTTAGTAAGGTGCGATTTGCAGATATGGACATTCTTATCTAGAAGGTATGGCGAGAAGATGAAACGTACGAAGAACTAAATGAAGCCGACCTTGCCTACATCAGAGGTAAAGATGTTGAGCAAATAGCAAGAGATTATAGAACACTTGGAGCACTCAAGACTCCAAAACTCAGACTAGGCTACTACACGCTGAAAAGATTCATTCTGCGCCAAGTCAAGTTCGATGCAACTCATGATCTTCAAATGGCTGTAAAGAGTAACATGAAGAAGGTGAATCTCACGAAGCCATCCTTCGAAGTCCCAGATCCAAGTTTTGGTGAAGGCCACATCATAAATCAAGACGACGATCCATCAATTGTCTACATCAACTTCAAAAGAGAGAAAAGGCTTATGAAAACGTCAGAGATTCACAAGTTCAGCGACGGAACCCTACTGATCATTCGAAATAAACTCAGACGTATTCTCGAGCAGCTAAGAAATGAAGAATACAAAGTTGAAACAAAATACATGAGGCTAATCGAGACCATCTCTGGGAAATTATCTTTTCGAAGAAGGTTACGATCGTTTGGGCACTTCTTAGGACTCAGAAATCTCCCTATCACCTGGTGAAACCCAAGAAGAAGAAGACACAAAGAACGCCAAGGCAAAAAGGATGCAAAGGGGAGATTGTTAGGAAAATATTGTAGCATCCTTTAATTATTGTAATATTGGGTTTATATGTTGTTTCTTAATGGGTTGTTGTAGTTTGGGGAGACTTGTAATTTATTATAGAGTTTGGGACTGGGCTTTAATATACCAATTACTTGTGGTATATAAAGCCCATACTTACCCTAATTAGGGTTTATCAAAAGTATTTCCTGAATAGCCTCCACGTTCGATTCCCTCCAAGAACACACACATTTCACACACTAAAAGATGGAGACTATATCTTGGCCTAGTCGTGGATCTACCCTTCAGCCACGATTACTAACCAATGCCGTCTAATGCAGAGATGATTCAAGACTTTCTCCAAATGGGATACCGACCGCTGTAACGTCCCATCCCATACCGGGTGTCACTGTAGCATCGGTGCCTACCGGGACCTGTGGGGTTGGGCCCACCACACTCCGACTGATAGTCTGGCCCCACTATATCACCAGTTAACCTTTCAACGTGCTTCGTGCACTCGTTCACACGCATCCTGAGAAACTTCCTAGGGGGTCACCCATCCCTAGATTGCCCCTAAGTCAAGCACGCTTAACTTCGGAGTTTCTATAGATGGACTCCCGAAAAGGTAAGTCGACCTTGGTGATATGAGTAGTACTATCAATTCTCTTATACGATTCTTAGCCTGACACACCCATACATTGTCAGTCTCAGGATCCCCTCTCATTCGGGTGTCGGATCGGTTCGTTCATGTACCCCTCTCCTAGAAGCCTGCCTGGAGCCGCTCCTTGTCCGTGCACCTCCCTGGCACCGGCGATCACTCCCCGCCCTCATCGGCCCCGAGCGTCACATGCCCACCAGCTTTCGCCTGGTTCGTCCCCGAACCGGCACCGTACTGCGAGAGGTTATGCTCTGATACCAACTCTAACGACCCTAGCCATCGTTCTAGCATTATCCTATGTTCCTAACGAGATTTTAGGACCCGAGCCCCGTACGCCAAGTAGCCAATAAATTTGCACGCACGTTTTATGCCCATGTGACTGCATAAATTTGCATAACACGTTTTAGGTCTATGTGACTATATGAATTTTGTGAATTAATTATGTGCCTAAGTGAATTCCATGAAATTATGTGCTTTGATGACATTTAATTTAGGAGGAATTTTCGAAAATAGGGATAATAATATTTGTGAGAATAGAACTTGGACTATGATTGTAATTGGGCTAGCTCTAAATTTAAACTTAGGCCCAAGCCCAAGTAGAGCCTTAATCTTGGCCCAAGACACTAAAGAAAAATCTTAGAGACAAAGTTCCCTAAATTAGGGGATATTCACGTCAACCCAAGTCCATCACCATACCTTTGAAAGACAAAAATATCTAACATTTTTCTCACACTAAGAACGAAGGTTAGAGAGAAGTAAGGGCTCGAAACTAAACTTGGTGAAGGTATGAAATTCTTATGATGTGTTTTACATTTTTACCTTATGATTTAGGGTTTTAAGTTCGGATTTAACCCTTTTAGGGTTAAATCTGCCCAAAATTATACTATATAGTTCATTCGAGTTTTAAGGGTTTTGACATTCAAATGATATTCTTCATGTTCGTAAGAAAAGGGATATTTTGATCGAAGTTGTTAGAGTTCGCAAACCAAAATGATGTTTATGCACGTTGGGGGTCGCGAAGTATGAACTTCGCGAACCCAAGTCACGAACCCTAGGCCAAATGAGGTTCACGAATCCAAAAAGTCTTATATGCATGGGTTCGCGAAGTGGACATGCAAAGTTTTTTTTTTTGGAGTAATTTCCGTGTATATATATAAATGAATGGGTCAATGTACAGATGAGTGAGGGAGTATCCCTCACAAGCAAACCAGTAACAGGATACTGGATAAAACCAAACAAAGCAAAGAGGAAAAAAAACATCTAATCTAATGGCCTACCAAGCTACACGCCAAAGTCGTCGTATAGCTGCCCTATGCAGATCAAACTTGGGCGAAGCCCCGTGTAGGCGCATGCAAACCATGTCAAGAACAGTAGCAACTAGTATGTCCGGAGTCACGATAGTCCCCTCCTTCCAGCGCTTGTTGCGTGCCTGCCAAATATGATAAACCAAAGAGCCAAGGACATGACGGTAAGCAACTTGTAAGAGATGTTGCCCACGCCATCGCACCACAGCCCACTGTACCCCGTCCCCAGTCCCGATATGGCCACACCCACTTGATCTTCCGCCGCAAAATCCGAGCACAGTCTCGTAAGAATCGACAGTCAAAGAAGAGATGCTGAACAGTCTCAAAATGCAACTCGTCACAGAGAACACATGCAGGGGTACCAGCGCGCTGCGCCACCCAAGGCTTATCTCTAGTCGATAAGCGATCGCGAATAGCCAACCACAGGATGACCTCATGACGAGGAATCCTCAAAGGTCCCCCAAACAAAACTGCCCAAGGAACATTCTGCCTACGTATGCGCAATGCCTCCCTAATCAAACGTGCCGTGGGACGGCCATCTGATGCAGCCATCCAACAAATCGCATCACGCCTACTAGGATCAACAGGTGGAAGATGCGGACTAAAGTCAATATACTCAACCGTCGATCTTCCCAGCCAATTCCAGCCATGCACGTCAATGACCGAGCTTCGGCGGGTCCCCATTGGCAGTCCCATCGCAAGAGGGCGTCTAGGGTAGCACTCCAAAAGCGGGGCAGCCCGTAGCCATGGATCCTCCCATAAGAATAATGATGAGCCATCTCCAATTGAAAACGAAATAGAAGGTAGAATAACCTGCCTCAACTGCATCAGCTTCTTCCAGCTCCATGCAGTGTTAGCCGAAACGGTGACGGTCCAAAGCGATCGCGCATTCAGTCGTGTGTTGTATAACCACTCCACCCAGATGGAATCAGCAGCCCGGGTGATCACCCTCCATAGTAGCTGGACCATAAGGGCCCTGTTGTCTGTAGCGATCGAACGAAGACCCAAGCCTCCCTCAGAAACTGGCAGGCACACGTCATCCCACGCAACCTTGGCAAATGACCCACCCCACAAGAACCGCCGAAATCGCTGTTCGAGGGCTCGAATGATACCCTTGGGCAGCAAGAATACTCCAGACCAGTAGACGTGTAATGCCTGAAGGACCGACTTAATCAGCTGCACCCTGCCCGCATAAGACAGGGACTGATTCAACCATAAACCCAATCGCGCATCAACTCGCTGCAGCAGTGGAGCACAGTCACTGAGCTTCAGATGTGAGGCAATCAGCGGAACCCCCAGATAGTGCACAGGTAAGCGACCCTCGTGAAAGCCCATCAAGGCTTGCAACTGTACCTTGAGGCACTCCGCCCGTCGTGAAAGGTACAACTCGCTCTTGTCTGGATTCGGATGTAGCCCAGACAGCTGAGAGAAAGTCATCAAAGCTTCCTTCAGCACCCCAACAGAAATAGCATACGCATGGCAGAAGAGCAGGAGATCATCTGCGAATACCAACATAGGGAGTGAAGTGGACTCGCAGCGCCAGTTATAGCGAAACCGCGGCTCTGCCTGTATACAATTCTCAACTAGGCCGTGAAGGACCTCCATGACGAGTGTGAATAGATAAGGTGATATAGGATCCCCTTGCCGAATGCCCCGCTTTCCAGCAAAGAACCCCGCCGATCGTCCATTAAGGTTGATGGAAAATGAAGGCATCGTCAAGCAGCTCCGTATCCACTCAACATACCGCGGATGGAATCCCATCGCCAGTAAAAAACTCAATTCCACCTTATCATAGGCCTTGGCCAGATCCACCTTAGGCATAGCACGAGGCGGACGGCCCTTGCTCGTGTACCCAAGGCAAAGCTCCTGTGCCAGAAGTATGATATCACTAACGCGCCTTCCTGGTATGAACGCCGTCTGCGAAGGGTGGACCAGCCCCCTAGCATCGGCTTCAACCGGTTCGCCAAAACTTTCGAGATGAGTTTGTATAAAACATGCAACACGAGATGGGTCGAAAGTCTGTCAACCGGCGTGGCGACTCACACTTTGGTATCAGCGTAATAAGCGTGCTATTTAGCCCCTTTAGCAGGCGGCCATTAGCAAAGAAGTCCTGCGTCGCTCGAGTCACATCAAGGCCCACGATCTCCCACGCTGCCTTGAAAAAGCGGCCGTATACCCATCTGGCCCTGGCGCTTTCTCATCCCCCATAGAGAAGAGCGCCTGCTTCACCTCCATTGCTTCAATAGGCCGAACCATGTCTAACGACGCAGCTGGGGAAAGCGTGCGCTTGACGGCCCCCTGCACCGCAGCCAGTTCAACAGGGGTGGCTCGCGCTGATTAGCCGAGTATGCCCTGGTAGAACCCAAGCAACTCCCCTTCCACCGCCTCCGGAGTATCAAAATCTCACCACTTGGGCTTCCCAGTGAGATGATGCGATTGATCGCCCGACGTATGGCCATTCTCCTGAAGAAATACGAGGAACACTGATCGCCATCCTTGAGCCAAGCAAGCTTGGCCCGTTGGGATAGCGATGTGTGCTCAACCTCAACCGCCCTAGCATAAAGAAAACGACAGTGCCGTTCGAGGTCATGAAAAAGCCCATCAAGGGGGTATCGCGCAGCGAAATCCTGTGCAATCTCCAGAAACCGTAGCGCGTCCACAACATTTGCCGCAAGATCACCTTTGTTGCGCCGCATCTGCTTGAAGATAGGCTTCAACAACTTCAGCCTCTGGACCAGCGAAAACATTGGAAAACCCGCCATAGGAATGCCCCAAATACGATGTACATGATCCAAAAAACCCTCCTTCTTGGTAAGGAAGTTCTCAAACCGAAAACTCACACCCATTGGCCTGGCGGCGGACTCACCCAAAGACAAAGGAGAGTGGTCTGATGTGGCCGGGAGATCGCTACGATAGCGTGCATCCGGGAACCTAGCAAACCACTGCGGGTTGCCGAGCATGCGATCCAGTTTGCGCCAAATGCCCGCAAGTGACCGCTGCTGATTATACCAAGTGAACTCCTGTCCCAGCGATGGAAGTGATAAGAGGTCAGCTCTCATGAGACATGCACGAAAATCTGACATATCCCGAGCTTGAGGTGCACCTCCTCGCCCCTCTCCCACATGCAGGATGGTGTTAAAATCCCCCGCCACCACCCATGCATCATCTACCCGTAACGCAGAGAACTGAACAAACTCCTCCCAAAGGGGTTCTCTGTCCTCCCTCTTGAGTTAGCATACACAAAGGAGACATACATCTGTTCCCTCGTATCAAGCTGCTCCACATGGCAATGAACAGCTTGACATAATTTCGCGATAACTATCACGCGAAGCCAAGAAGGGTCCCAGCGCACCCAAATACGGGTGCCAGGGCCGTCATCATAATCAAAAAACCAGGTCCACCGAGGCCTAATACCCTCCGATATGCTCGCAGCATTAGACTCGGCCACCCGAGTCTCAAGAAGTCCAACGAGCCGTAAGCCACCACGAACAATCCAATCCCCCGCCGCCTTCCTGTGATCTTGCCTGTTAAGACCACGCACATTCCACGAACCGGTCGGCGCTATTAATGAACCCATGACAGGGCTGCTTGCTCTTTAGGGCCCGGAATAGATGCATCAGTATCAACAATATCATCATCGTTCAACCCCCGTAGCAAGGCAAAGGAGTTGTTGATCAGAATGGCCGAGATCACCAGAATGCCGTGGGATGTGCGGTCCTCTTGATGAGCTCACCACATGTGGGCCCACATGGCTAGGCTGCCCGACCCTCGTCGAGATCGAAGAAGCCACCACCACCATAGCCTTACCATGGGCGCCCATTTGACGCCATTCAGTGTCCACAGCCCGTCCGCGGGGCCCATCCCTCCTATTTTGGCGTGGCTTGTCAGGAACATGGTCCTTAGACTTAAGCCCCGTCGCGGCAGGTTTTTGAGCAGGTGGTGGGCGCGGTTTGGAGCTAGACTGCGCCGAATGGGTCCGTGCTTGTCGTTTGGGACATTGTGTTTCTCCATGGGCCCATGTCGCACATAGGTCGCACCTCGTCGGACGCCACTCATAATCCACCCTAAAATGAATAATCCCAACCGTGTCACCCTCCTCCTTTGGCACCTCGATGTGGACCTCCTCAATGAATGGAGTGGCAACGTCTTCATAATACACACACGTGCATAATCTATCCGTTCCCCTTTTGCCGTTATTCCATCAGCAAATAGCGGGCGGCCAACACCACTAGCCACGATGCCCAAGCCATTTTGGGTCCAGAATTCGCTAGGAACGTTCCATAGCTTCACCCAAAGAGGTACCTCAACGAGCTCTTTACGTTCAAGTGACATGCCCGGCCTCCATGTATCCAGAAATAGTGGTCGGCCTTGCATAAGCCATGGACCACCCTCCAACACCGTGGTCATAGCCGTAGCTGAATCGAACCTAAATCGAAAAAATCCATTTGTAGTGGCCCTAACCTCCACCACGCCGTTCCACCTCGCCCGCACGAACTGTTCGACAAAGGGAAAATATGGTTTCCGCCCTAGAAATACCCGACCAAGGTGTGATCCCACCTCGCAAAACCTTGCCGAGCCACTTCCCATGGCGGGGACACCACGGCAATCCCATCAGTAGTCGGCGTTGGAGCAACATACTCCAGCTGTATCCGTCATTGCTCCCTGCTCATCTGATGTGATCCACTATTCATACCACGGCCCGCGGGTTTAATGGTCCGCCCCGCCCCATCCAACCCCGCAACCACAGCCGCAAACATGGCCGGGGCCGAAGGCACAGTCTGATTCTGGTTCAGCTGGGTAGGGTTTGTCGTCACGGACGTGACCACAGGCGCCGGCAATATCCTGTTTGATGCGTTCGTCGGTGCCCCAGTATGGGAAACCCTAGGCTTCGACTCCACGACACCCGACCCCACCGTCGCTCCTTTTCCATGAACCACAACGTCTTCATCCATTGCTTCATCGCTCGAGCCTGCACTCATGTCCACACACCTCCTTGCCATCAAATGTCTCAGTGGCAGCGTATCCGGGCGGCCCCACTGCTTGCGGCGGGTCGGATGACGCAGAATACCTTTAATCTGTGCAGATAACGCCTCGCCGAAGTGGCGATCCAACCAAAACCCTCGTCCCCAGCGACACATCAGCCTGATCCTTATCCGCAACAGCCCTAGTCACATTCATCATCGTCGCAGCAGGCAACTCTATCTGCGCGACCATCAGATCCGAAACAATCGCCGCATCAGACCCAAGTGCTGCCTCAGACGCAACCCTAGCCGTCGTATGTGCCCCATCAAACACCGACGGCCCATGATCACGCTCCCCGCCCGTCGCAGCAGGCCCATGAACACGGCTGATCAGTGCCTGGAATCGCGCCTCATCAAAACAGACCGCAAATTCCGGGTAAGCAGCGCCGATTGCCGCCAGGTCTGGTAGAGATGGCAAAGACGTTGCCCTCCCGGCAAGAGCGCCGATCGTAGTATGGTCAGGAGGCGTCGCTGGGATTGCCGGCACTTGATCATCATCCATCGCGAATCCCTAGCTAGCGTCGCACAACAGACCCAAAAAAAAACCCTAAAAAAATGCTGACTCTCCCCCACCTGAATGACGAATAGACAGCCCCCAATCACCGGTCGGCCACCACCAAGGGATGCTGGCCGGAAACAGCGCCGGATCAAACGAAAAGCGCGGAAGAAATTTTGAAAATTCGACTTTCTCTCTCTAGACGGGACTTTCTCTCTCTAGACGTTAAAAGAAAATTCACGTGCCATTTCTTGCAATTGGACATGCAAAGTTGAACTTTGCGAATCCATGCTCTTCGCGAATTTTGAGAGGTGAGCTCCACTAATTAGCAAGTTCACGAAGCCCAAAAGTAGGTCTAAGAGTAGTTTGCGAATTGAGCGGCACTTCACGAATTCAAAACTTTGCAAAGCTAGAGTTCGTGAAGTAGAACTTCACATTGACATAAACTTCGCGAATTGTAAGTAAAGTCAAATTTCAAAGATCAATGCACTTAGTGAATTGTGAGGAGACAAGATAGGACTTCACGAACCCTACTTGACGAATCCATAAGAATTTTGATTTCGCGAATTGAGATACTTCACGAATTAGGGTTTAGCTAGTTCGCAAGATAGTGTAGAATTCGTGAAGTATGAACTTGATAGAATTTGCAAAGTATAATATAGAGTTTTCAAAACCCTTTGTCGAAAAACTTAGGTGTGGTGCTTTTCGAAAGACTTAAGTGTGCTTATTATGTTCTTAAAGAATGAAATTTTGATCTATGTGTCTTTAGATTTACGAAAGAAACCATGTTTTTAGATAAATTTTACGAAAGACGATATAAGAGATTTTTGCGAATATATTTTCGAAATGAATTCCGAAAGAAGTTTCGAAATTCATTTCAAAATTTATTCCAAATTTTATAGCATAGGCGTAAAATGAATTTAGAAACAAAATTCGAAACCCATTTCGAAACTTGTTTCGACAATTATTTCGAACGTATTTAGAAATTATATGAATACACCTTCAGAAATTTCCGAAACCATTTCCGAAACATTTTACGAAACAATTTACGAAGTGTGAATGAGAGAGAGTTCACAAAGTAAGAAAGAAAGTAGACTTAGTGAGGTGTGATGGTAAACGAGTTCGCGAACTAGGATAGTGTAAACTATACTTCACGAATCAAAAGAAATTAAGTTAAGTAGCAAAGATAGTTCGCAAAACGTACAAACTTCGCGAACTATATAAGTTCGCGAAGTGTGTTTATGTGGTGTTTCACGAATTCTAACGGCAGGTAAACTTCACGAATTATGAGTTCAAATTAGCTCACGAGTTCAGAAAGGGATCTCAAACGTTAGGCGGGGATCAATTGGGCTGCTCAAAGGTGGCGGGGAAAGCACCTTGCGTGGATGGGCCCTCGTCATGTGCTTGCGTCACTTGTCTACCATCTATGGGCCAAACGTCACAGAAGATGGCATGATGGTCGACGACGTCCTCCTAATCACATTGTTGCTGATATCGAGAATCTCCTCTGCTCTCGACTTTCTACACTACCGGGAAATATCTGCTCCAGCGCTCAATTATTTTTAACTTGGGATTTTATATTTGTATCACTTAAGTCATCACAAGCAATATTATGTCAATTTACTTGTGATCGATGCACTTTTAATCATTTCACCGAGTGAAAGGTCGTCGTTCTGGAATCAAAGGGACTTTGACGGATTTTAATTTGGCTCTGACTTAGAAGGGAAGGAAAGATTGGGGAAAGTGAGCTTAGAGTCTTCATATTCCTTTTCTTAGTCTTTCTTCTCCACCGGCATTTCATTTTTTATTTTTTTTTTTTATTTTTTTTTTTTTCATTTGTCTTTTCATCCTTTATATTTTTCTCGTATTTTTCTACACTTGCTCAAGCTGAAGCTCCTCTTCTCTACGAGGCTGAGAGATTATCTAAGGCGAAGTTCTTCTTATTGGTTCTAGGGCCGATACCTGTACTCCTCTTCTTGTAATCCCTAGAAAGGTTTCAAAGATTATCGATTTGGAGAAGTTCACAGTTATGGAATTCGAACCCAAGGCCGTGCTCCTCTTCTCGTTCCCCGATATAAGACCGGATTATCATTGGAGAAGTTCACTTCATGGTGCTCCTCTTTCCAGCCGTTCTGACGAGTTTACGAGATTATCGAAGGAGAAGTTCACGGCAAGATCCATGCCCATCTTCTTATGATTTCTGAAAGATCTCGATAAATGGGAGGGCAGGTTCTTTTGGACTGCTTTTGTGCGTTGACATTCCTCGTGCACGTTTTCCAACTTCTTTTTTGTCATCTTTTTCTTCTTTTTTTTTGTTTCTCCCCTTCCTTTTCTCATTTGAATATCCCTCCAAAGAATTGGAATTCGGTTGAAGGCTTGAACGGGTTTCAAATGAGGGATTCGGGGAAGGCTCAAAATGGATGACTAGAGGCAATTATAAAGGATTGAAAATTTTTCTATTTGGCCGAGTGAGGAATTTCTTAAGTCCCCTAATCACTTTCCTAACGATCTAATGCGAGGCGAGTATGAGGCCAAGAATTACAAGTTAAGACAAGCAAATGTTACGTGACTTGCTCAAGAATAAATCCAAAGAAAAATAAAAGGCTCAGATCCTCACTTATATGAAGTGACTTTGTGTCTAGTGAACCAAACTAGTAATCTTTAGACACAAGAATGCGACTAGACTGACAAAATTCATCAATTAATCAGTCACATGTCAGGGAAAATGAATTATGATGAGATCAAAGCATCCTAAAGTTATCTCCATCCCCCAGTAAATGTATATGTATAATATTTTTGGATTTTTTATGATATTTATTATTATCTATTATATTTTTTTCTTTCTATTTTTTTCCTTTTCTTATATTATTTATAATATTTATTTATATATTTTTTAATTGTCACGCAAGATAGCAATTAAGTTCAGAAAACACATAGAATAGAGCATACAAAATCACATAAGATCAAGTATAGCACATATCACGGTAGATTCAACATGCCTAATTTACCAACAAGGAATTGGAATCGTTTTTCATCCAATGCCTTGGTGAAAATGTCGGCCAGTTGATACTCTGTGTTCACGAAATACATGTCAATGGTGCCTTTTTCTACGTGATACTTAATGAAGTGATATCTGATGTCTATGTGTTCTGTGCGTGAGTGATGGACAGGATTGCATGTTATGGCTATGGCACTTTGACTATCACTATATATGGGAGCAGTCTATTCTTAAAGAAGTGATATCTGATGGTCGTAGTCTATTCCTTCCTGTTGGTTGTATCCTTTAGCGACGAGTCTCGCTTTGTTCCTGATAACCTCTCCATCTTCGTTCTTCTTCTTTTTAAACACCCATTTCGCCCCTATAATAGTTTTCCCATGCGATGGGGTACTAATGTCCACACTTGGAGATGTTCGAATTGGTTGAGTTCGTCTTGCGTTGCTATCACCCAACCCGTGTCCTTAAGTGCATCTGCTACCTTCGTTGGCTCGTTTTGGCTTAAGATCACATGAGAATAAACCGCATTTCTAGTTCGCACTCCACTCGAAGGATCACAAATTATTTGTTCGACGGCATGCGCTCGAGTCCACTTCCGCTCGTGAGGCAGGGATGAGGTTGAAGCATCAGCCATTTGTGGAGCGAGGCTTCCAGAATTTTGAGGTTGTTCATCCGATTGAGATAATTCCATATTGTACTTCAGCATGGGGATCTGTTGGAATATTCTCATCGGTTGGTGTATGATCTGCAGCACTTTGTGGTGATTCTGAATCGGGTGAGGTGAGGATAGTTGAAGGACTTGGTATATCAGCTTCTTCAAGTGGGGTTTCCACTATAGGTGTAGTAACTATGTTTCGACCGATATAGATGCTCGAAAAGTGAATCCGTCTTCTAGAGCTATTCTCATGTCTTTTTCTGACGACGAGTTTCGTGTTGTTGCCGGTCTCTATTGGTTATGTGCCAACACACCAGTAAGGACGGGTTTTGAACTGTTGTGCTCAGAAGCCATCGGGTTAGGCACGGGTCCTGAACCGATGTGCTCAGGAGCCATTTCTGTCACTTCGTGGAAAGTGACGTTGTTGCTTTCCATAATTGATCGAGTGGATTTGATGTATACTCGGTACGCCTTAGAGGTTGAAGAATATCCAACGAATGTGGCTTCGAATGCTTTAGGGTCGAACTTGGCACTTTGCTCTCGATCGTTCACCACAAAGCACTTGCATCCCAGACCTTCAAAAATGAGATATTGGGAATTCTTTTCTTTATGAGCACGTACGGAGTCTTGTCAAAGCGCTTTGTGAATGATCGTCCTGTTCTCTGTGATACAGGTGGTAATATTGTTTCAGCCCAAACGAAGTTTGGGAGGCCGGAGTGGATCAACATTGTACGCGCGGTTTCCACTAGAGTTTGGTTCTTCCTCTCGACTACCCCATTCTGCTGAGGTGTCTTTGCGGCTGAGAATTGTTGACTAATTCCAAGTCTCTGATAGAAGTCACTGAGGTGCTTGTTTTTAAATCAGTTCCATTGTCCATGCGAATGACTTGGATTGTCTGCTGCAGTAAATTCTGAGTTGTATTCACAAAATTTATTATCAAGTTCCCAGTCTCATCTTTTGTTCGGAGAAATTTTGTCCATCTGTAGCGAGAATAGTCATCCACTATCACCAACACGTACTTCCGTCCGTTGATGCTCTGAGTTTGCATCGGTCCACTGAGATCCATGTGTAACAGCTCCAAAGGACGGGACGTGGATGGAACAAATTTGATGTGGTGAGCAGCTCACTTCATTTTTCCAAGTTGACAAGCCGAACAGTTGTGCTCTTGTGCTGTCAAAATTGTTGGTAGACCGTGAACCAACTTTTTCGTAGAAAGTCTCCGAAGAGCTTTTAGGTTCAGATGAGACATTCTTTGATGCCAAAGTTGTTCCTCTGAATAGTTGTCTGTGAGATGAGGCAGACAGCAGTCGAAGGCTGTACGGACGTCAGATTGATCGTGTAGAGATTAGATTTCCTAGAACCGTGCAAAAGTTCCTGATCTTAACTATCCAAAATTCTGCACCGGTTAGTAAGAAAGACCACCTGGAACCTTTGTCGCAGAACTAGCCTATGTTGAACAAGTTATGTCGGAGACCTTCGACGTCAGAGACATCCTTTATGGTCAGATTGTCCGGAATAATGTCTCCAAATCCGAGAATTGGAGTTGAGACGTTGTTCCCGAATATGACTTTGCCATTTAAGCTCTCTTGGTAGTTGCTCAGCAGTTTTTGATTTACCGTCATGTGTGTGGAGCACCCAGAGTCGAGGTACCACACATGATGGATCTGCAAAAATAATTTAGAGAGCTTTAGGTACCCACTTAAGAATGGGTCCTCTTGGATTAGTAGATTTAATTAGTGGTTCAGGTTTGGTTCCTAAATTTTTCACTATTGGGAGCTTTAGGTACCCAAGCCATCTTTGGAGAAGTTGATTTGGGTTTTGACTTTGTAGGAGACTTGGCCTTTTTGGCAGCAAGCTTCGGTGGACCTTGTACTGTTAGAAGACGAAGAGCTTCAGGAAGGTGAAGATCATGAACAAGATCCCATAGGGCTTCCAGAATTGATTGCGCAACGAGCGGCTTCCCTCACTAGACAAACGCCAGGGACCGTTCGGATCGACACGCCATGGGAGAACATCAGGATCGGAAATTCCCTTCCTCGAAGAAGTTCGTGAACACATTTGGAGGTCACGGGACAAAGTCAAGAAGCCGAATGAGTTCGAGCTTAGAGGGATCTCTCACTGGGATCAGCAAAAGACAATGACGTATCTCTGGATGCTGACTCACCTTGGACCGGATGTGAGACTGAGGATGACTAAAGGACAAGCGAAGAGTCATTATAAGTGTCTCTCCCCAATTTGTCAGGTTCAGCGCCTTCTGTGCTAAAGGAGGACTTCGAACACCGTACTACGCCATCGAGCGAGTAGACAGAACTCGAGAAGAACTAAGCGAGAGCGACCTACCGTACCTCCCTGTCGAAGAGGTGTACAACCCCTACCAGCTGTATGTGGAGAAGTACAAGGGTCCTCAAGGCTTCATCAAGAAAGAAGGACTCGAGGGACTCTACCGGTTCATGATGCGCCAAGTCAAGTACTTTACCGCACACGACCTTCAGATGGCTCTGGAGAGCAACATGAAGAAGGCCAACATGACTGCTCTGCTCAACAAAGGACCTGAGATCGAAGGGCTTCCCAACAATCACGTGCACATCAGCTCAGTCTTAGGCGTCACCTACCACAATCCTATCGCAAAGAAGACTAGGATGATGCTGAAGACTGAGATTCATAAGTTCTATGATGGGACGCTCAAGGTCATCAGAAAGAACATAGAGCAGAGGTTGGAAGCGATCAACAGAGAGACGATGCTGAGGATTCACCAGTTCGTGAGAGAAGAATCGCTCCTGATGGAATTGCTTGATGACATCGAGGAGCGCCTGGAGCTGCGGAATACGCTCAGGAACTGTAGCATGCGCTGGGCTTGCGCAGGTCGTACTTTGCCCGACGAGGACAGATGGCTCGGAAAGGCAATCAAGCTCAAAAAGGGAGAATGTAGAATATCGGTTTTAGTTGTGCTTGATTTAATTAGCTGTCCTTAGGGGCTTTTATTGTATTTGTCCTTAGTTTAGGACTTAGCATGTTATTTATACCAAGTATGTTTGGTATAAATAGATGTATAAACATTGTGCTTATAGAGAAGATTTCAGAAATTGATCCAAAAGGCTTGCAGTTCGATTTCTAGAGAGAGAAACACAAGATATCTTCTCACTCTAAGCGAAATTCTCTCTCGAGCTCTAAACGAAGTTTTTGATCAAAATTCAATTCTCAATAATTCTAATCGATAACCTTAGGATTCATGCCTAGGATCGTAGAGTTGGTAAATTAGGACCTAACACTATCCACTATCACTCCCCAAACTACCAACGTTGAAACCGTAGAAACTCTCTCACCAGGTAACTCAATAGAAGAAGCACCAACCCCAACTGAAGACTCCACTACCCAAGCGACGGATATGAGTGAAGAACCAAGGCCTGAAGCATCAACTCAGCCACTTTCTCACGAAAGGAAATGGACGCGATCTCACACAACGTCTCAATATCAGAGATACAAACCAAGGAGTAAGCACGAGATGTTCAACAACAAACTAGAATCTGTCAGCCTATTTTCTAAGTCAGAATGAACAAAGCAAGATCATAGAAGCACTAGCTGATCCAAATTGGATAAAAGCTGTGCAAGAGGAAATCCATCAGTTCGAGCGACTCAAAGTTTGGAGATTAGTTCCAAGACCCCCAGGCAAAACAATTATTGGCACAAAGTGGGTCTTCAAAAATAAACGAGATGAAGATGGAATTGCCATAAGGAACAAGGCTCGATTAGAGGCTAAAGGCTACAACCAACAAGAACGAATAGACTACAACGAAAGTTCACACCCGTTGCACGAGTCGAAGCCATCCGACTCTTTCATGCCTATGCTTCTCACAAGAACTTCACCGTTTATCGAATGGACATCAAGACAGCCTTTCTCAACGGTGTCCTAAGAGAAGAAGTCTACGTGGTGCAGCCTGAAGGTTTCGTAAGCGGGGCTCACCCTGACTATGTGTACTTCCTTAAGAAGGCACTCTACGGACTTAAACAAGCACCACGTGCATGGTACGAGGTACACTCAGATTTTTTGACACAACTCTCTTCATTAAACGACAAAGATCAGAAATCCTTCTTGTCCAGATCTATGTCGATGACATCATTTTTGGATCAACTAATCTTAAGTTGTGCAAAGATTCGGTGATCTCATGAAGACAAAGTTCGAGATGAGCATGATGGGAGAACTCAACTTCTTCCTAGAACTGCAAGTCAAATAACTTCTTGAAAGGATCTTCATCAATAAGTCGAAATACATCCATGACATACTCAAGAAGTACAACATGGATAACTCACAACGAAGAGCACTCTGATGTCTAAAACATGAAAGCTTGACTCGATCTATCTAGCTAGAAAGCTGGTCAACCCACCACTTATCGAAAATCATCGGATCGCTTCTCTACTTGACGGCGAGCAGACCACATATCATGTTCGGGACATGCCTATGTGCTCGATTCCAAGTTTATCCAAAGGAGTCACACATGCTAGCCGTGAAAGAGGATCATGAAATACCTCAAAGGAACGCCAACGCTCGGACTATGGTATCCCAAGAACTCCAACTTTAACTTTCAATTACTTGGTTACACTGACGCAAATTTTGCATGATGTAGTGGGAAAGTACAAAGCATACAATCTTAGGTGATAAACTTGTGAGTTGGTCATCTAAGAAACAAAATTGTGTATCCACCTCAACTGCCGAGGAGGAGTACGTTGCCGCTGCCAGCTGTTGCTCACAAATCATGTGGTTGCGAACACAACTATAGGATTATGGGTTTGATTTTAATAATATTCCTATCTGTAGCGACTGGAAGAATGCAATAGCTATTACATGTAACCCTGTTCATCATTCACGCAATTAGCACATAGATCTTAGATATCAATTTAAAAGATCATATGGAGAAAGGCACGACCTCGCGCGCGTTGACTTTCGTTGACTTTCTCTCTAACACCGTCAGTAGGTGCGATTTTCACACAGTAGGCGATTTCTTCAGATTTCTTCTTTTCCGACCACTACCCACGTCATCTCCGGCCGTTTTGGACTCACCTCGGAGGTACTCGGCGACCCCCCGCCGCCGGGATCAGACGGCGGTGGTCTAGGGGTGGATTTCAATCGTTTGTAGCTGTGACTGTTCGTATCCCTCACCACAAATCTGCCCACCTTCATCTTCCATCCCCGTCCGCCCAGATCCACACGGTCGCCGGCGTTCTGCACCACCTACTACCACTCACCAAGACCCCCCCGCACCACCCTCCATCGCCGGGATCAGACGGCGGTCGGAGGGCCTCTTTTTCTTGCCGTGACTTTTCATATTCCACCACAAAACCCTTTCTTTTTTTCCCTGGCTGTTGCCGTCTGTCCCCTTGGACTGATTGGACTGAGTGGATATGGCTTCTCCTTCATCATCGGAACCTGTTCGTGCGTCTAGGAAGTTGCCGGACCTCGATGCTTTGGCCGCTAAATACCCGGAATTTGCGGCTGCTCTTAATCGTTCGGAATTTAACTCCCTCATGACTCGGTTATTGGGTGTTAATCTCGGCTCAGCATCTGGGGAAACTGCTCCTTCGATTCCCTTGGTCTCTGACGAGCATCTCGGAGGGTTGGGTGGTCGTTCTCGCTCGTATGATATGAATGCGTCGAACCCGGTGCATGGGGTTTTGTCTGGGGGTCTCGGTGCTGCAGGGGTTTCTCAGCCCCTACGTAATGCGCCTATTCGGAGTATTCTGAAGCGTACCAATAGGCCGGGTGAGCTGACTCCACCTAGGTCTTCGTCGACGGATAGCTTTCCAGGTTCAGGTCGGGGTGCCCAAGTCGCTGTTGGTGCTTTGGCTCATGGGGCGATTGGGTTGAACTCGGCAGCGAGACACACCGGTGAGGGCTTCTCTTCTTCGGTGACCGGTACTGATATCTCGGCTGAGGGATCGGGGAAAGATCGTGCATCTAGTGAGAGTGAGGTTCCAACTAGGGTTTCTTCCTCGCCTGTTCATGCTGGCGGGACGGCTGTTTCTGGGCTTAACTCTCAGCCCCGGTTTGTTTCTGGGCGCAAGGCTGGGCATTTATCTTCAGCGGTTGGGCCTGGGGGCACTCAAAGAATGGCCCCGAGGACTGGTTCGGATACTTCTTTACCCCCTAAGAATGGTGAAGGAGGAGCTGTGGGTTCCTCTTTTGCGCAAGTCCTAACGGGGAGACGTATTCGACCACAACAGCGAACGGCGCTTAGTTTCACTCCTCCCACTGTTGTTGATGGGGTGGCAGTTGTTTGTCCTACGTGGGAGGTTGCTAAGCAAGGGCTGGATAGATGGAACCACACTTTGGTGGGTTATTTTCTTGGACGGCGGCCTTATTTCCCCTTCGTGGAGAAGTTCGTTCGATCATCTTGGGCGGGTGTGGAAGAGGTTCAGGCCACGATCACACAGCTTTTTTATTTTCAGGTTTGACTCGGATAAGTCGATGACGGCGGCTCTCGAGGGAGGTCCTTGGTTATGGCAGGGGCAGCCCCTCTTCTTGGAAGCTTGGAGGCCCGGCATGTCGTTCGAGCGAAAGGAACATACGGAGGTTCCGTTGTGGGTCAAGCTTAGGAATATCCCCAATGAATTTTGGACCCCCGCGGGCTTGGGCATCGTAGCTAGTGCCGTTGGGCAGCCGCTTTTCGCCGACGGCATTACTATGAGTGCTACTCGTATCGACTATGCTCGGGTCTGTATCATTAAGGACCTAAAGACGGAGTTTATTGAGAAGTTTTAATATTAGGCTGCCCTCTGAGGATGGGAGTCCACGTGGGATGGTTCCGGTTACTGTGGAGTACGAATGGAAGCCTTCTAAGTGTACGAGGTGTGATACGTGGACCCATTCGGATGGTTCTTGCCCGATGGCCAAGAAGACTACTGCGGTTAAGGCCACTCATCCTAATGAGAAGCGGGAGAGGCAGCCCACCTTGGGTAACGCGATTCGGGTTCCTAGGCCTAGAGATGATGATTGGCGACAGGTTGGGCCGAGGGGCAAGATTTCCGTTGGTTCTCACCAGGCGGCTACGGTTCATCCGGTGGCTTCTACACAGGAGGCGACTACGAGTTCTCGTGGGACTGACCCTCTGTGCCCCTCGGCTGAGACTAGTGATGAGACTAGTGATGATGAGCTCCAGGCTGAGGCGGAGCGTAATGCACTTTTCTGGGGTAACGCAAGTAACCCCTTCCATGCTTTGTCTGATGTTGATGATGAGTGCGCTTCTGAGGGTCCTAAAGCAGCCCTTCCGGACGGTTTATCATGATCGCGCTCGCCTCGTGGAATGTGAGGGGTCTCAATAAGAGAGACCATGGGAGGGCGGTGATGGATCTTATCTCTAAGTTTGATTTAAAACTTTTCGGGCTTTTGGAAACTCGTGTCTCTTCTATTAACGCTAGTGCTGTCTCCGGAGGCATTAGGGACTCTTGGCAATGGTTTTTTGATTATGGTGATGGGCCGGGAACGAGGATTTGGGTTGGTTGGGACCCCAGTTTTGTTCATGTCACCATTGTGGGCTGCTCTATACAAGCAGTTCATTGTAGGGTTCATTCTCTTGCATCGCAGGAACTCTGCTATATTTCCTTTGTGTATGGGAAGAATCGGCGAGAGGAGAGGGCTGATCTTTGGGATGAGATTATCCGGATTTCGGAGAATAGGGCCAACGATCCGTGGCTGATCCTCGGGGATTTCAATGCCGTTACTGATATTTCCGAGGCGAAGGGTGGTAATCCGTCTGTTGTGGAGGCGACGGAGCTCAGGGATTGCTTGATCAATGCCGACCTGACTACCTTACCTTCGACGGGGAGGTTCTTCACTTGGTTCAACCAGCAGCGTGCGGAGGCTGGTATCTGGCGGCGGCTTGATCGCATGGCTGGCAATCCCTCGTGGTTTGCTACCCACCCCGATTTGGCTTACTACTGCGATTTTCCCGCTACTTCCGATCACTCTCCTCTTATCCTTGCGGCTGCCCGGGGAAGTGGGAGGCGTCCTTGCTTCAAGTTTGATAACTTTCTGGTTTCTGATCCTAGGTTCATTGACGTGGTGAGAAGAGGTTGGCTGGATCATTCGGATGGCTTCCCGATGTTCTCTTTTGTTCGCCGACTTAAGATGCTCAAGCCACACATTCGCGATCTTAGACGCATGAAGGGGGACTTGGCTAGGAATGTTCTTGAGGCCAAACACTTCCTTGAGCTGAGTCAATCTTTCGTTGAGAAATACCCCTCGGAACCCCTTTTCCCTGACTTCGAGTCTACGTGCAGGTGTTTATACTCCAAGGCTGTGGAGATTGAACAGTCTGCCCTCTCTCAGCGGGCCAAACTTGCTTGGCTTAAGGACGGGGACCAATGTACCTCTTTCTTCTTCAAGAAGGTGACTCTGAGACGTGCACGTAATCGTATTCTCTCGTTGGAGGACGAGAATGGGCTGGTTATTGAGGGTGATCAGCAGGTGGCGGCTGAACTGATCCGATTCTATAAGGAGCTACTTGGGAAGTCGGGTAGGGACACTCCGGTTCGTGTGGATGATCTCCGTAACTTTGTTACTACTTCCATTCATCCGGACGTGGGGGCTGATATGATTCGTCCGGTTACGGGGGCTGAGATCAAGGCGGTGATTTTCGCGATGGGCAGCGAGAAGGCCCCGGGGCCTGATGGTTACACTGCAGCTTTCTTCAAAGCTGCTTGGGAGGTTGTTGGCGATGATCTTACCTTTGCTGTCCAGGACTTCTTCAGCACTGGCATCTTACTGAAAGGCCTTAACAGCACCCTTATTACTCTTATTCCGAAAGGTGAGGCTGCTAGGAATGCGTCGGACTTCCGCCCTATCTCTTGTTGTAATGTCATTTTCAAGGTTATCTCGAAGATCCTCGCTAACCGGCTGCGTCCCTGCCTTGCTGATCTCGTGCATCCCTCACAGACTGCCTTTGTCCCTGGAAGGCGCATCTCTGACAACATTCTGATGGCCCAGGAAATCTGCCTTGCTTATCAGAATCGGAGCAAGCCTGCGCGCGTGGCTTTCAAGGTCGATTTGGCGAAGGCCTACGACAAGGTTGAGTGGAGCTTCTTGTTGGCGGTCCTGTCGGCCATGAAGTTTCCCCCTCTCTTTATCAGATGGGTGGCTGCTTGTGTGACCTCGACTTCTTTCTCCATTAATCTCAATGGAGCTCCTGTGGGTTTCTTCGAGGGGAAGAGAGGCTTGCGACAGGGAGATCCGCTGTCCCCCTACCTCTTTACTCTTGTCATGGAGGTCCTCCATGGTATTATTGACTCGAGCATCCGTGCTGATAGCAGATTTCAGTTCCACTGGCGGTGTGAGTCGATGCGATTGGCAATGCTCACGTTTGCGGACGATCTTATGCTGTTTTGCCATGCTGATCCTTGCTCGGTCAAGGTGTTTAAGGATGCTCTGGATACCTTTGCTTCTTTGTCCGGTCTCTGCCCCAACCCCCGGAAGAGCGAGATGTTTGTTTCTAAGAGGGCTGAGAATATCTCGAACTCCCTCCTGACCATCATGGGATTTCAGCTGGGTAAGCTTCCGGTCCGTTATCTGGGCGTTCCTCTTCTTCACTCGAGGCTCCGGCTGGTGGATTGTGCCCCTCTTCTTCACGCGGTGGATAAGCGGGTTGGGTCTTGGTTGAACCGGTCCCTCTCCTACGCGGGAAGGGTCCAACTTATCCGGTCCGTCCTTGGGTCGATTCATTTGTACTGGTCCAGCGTGTTCCTGCTGCCTAAGGGTGTGGTCAGGGCTTTGGAGACGAGATTTAGGCGTTTTCTGTGGGCTGGGTCTTCCCCCAAAGTCGCGTGGGAGGAGGTGTGCCTGCCGGTTAATGAAGGAGGCCTTGGTATTCGATCGATCACGGCTGATAATAAGGCCATGATGCTGCGCCTTCTGTGGCTTATTGGGAATAGAGATCTCTCTTCGATTTGGGTTAAGTGGCTCCTCCATACGAGACTTCGCCAGCGATCCTTCTGGGCTGTCCTTCCGTCGTCTAACGATGCGTGGAGCTGGAAGAAGGTCCTTCAGCTTAGAGATGTCTTTCGACCTCTTGTTGACTTTACGGTGGGTAATGGTGACTCGATTTGGCTTTGGAAAGACCCGTGGCTGCTCCCTTCCCCTCTCGTGGACCACTTCCCTCGGGGTCCGGTGGCGATGGGTCTTCCTATTGACACTAGACTGTCCGCGGTCATTAATGCGGACGGGTGGAACTGGCCTGCTAGGTACTCGGTTGAATACTTGGATATTGAACCTTTGCTCCCTGTGATTTTCCCTTTGGAGAGGGACTCTTTACGATGGAAAGGCGCTGCTGATGGACGATTCTCTACGGCGAGGGCCCGCGATGCCATTAGGTACCGTCGCCCGGATGTGCCTTGGGCTGATCTGTTTGGGGGACCTGGGCGGGTCCCAAGGTTCGAGTTCATCCTTTGGCTCGCTATTCGTGAGCGGCTTTCCACGCGGGATAAACCTTGGATTGCGTTACGGGCGGGTTCTAATCTGTGTGCTTTGTGCGGCCTTTTCCCGGAGACTACTAATCATCTCTTCTTCGAATGTGAATTCTCATTGAGATGTGTTCAGTTGCTTGAAGATAGGACAAAGTGGAGCTGGCCGGTTCGTGTTTGGAGTTTGGGCGTGCGTTCGGCAGCTAGGAGATGGCGAGGTCACCATCTTCTTCACGTGATGTTCCGTCACTTGGTTGCCTCATTGGTTTATCACATCTGGAAGGAGCGGAATAGGCGTTGGAAAGAGAACATCTCCTCATCTCCTCAGCAGGTGATTTCGTTGGTTCTCGGTTTGGCGTGTTCGCGACTTGACACGGTTCACACGCGGTTTGCCTTCCAGGTGGCGGCTATCAAGCGACTGTGGCATGTTGGTTGAGGGTTGGGCTGTTCTTCTTGTTTGGTGTTTGTGTGGGTTTTGGCTTGCTGTGTTGTTTGTGCTTGTTTGACCAGTAGCCTGTTACTGGTTTGTGGGTGGGTTGGTCCACCTTTTCACTGTACTTCTTTCGTTTTTTATTTTCGGAAAATTTACCAAAAAAAAAAAAGGCACAATCGCTATGTATTTCGTAAACACTGAGGTTCAGCTTTGCCGATTTATTTCCAAGGCTTTAGATGAGAAACACTTCCATTTTTTTTGTATCTGAGCTAGGTATGCTGACTGAGACCCTTAAGTGATTCTGCCTAAGTGATTCTGCCTCACAAAGTCTTTTGTAGAGTGTAAATATTTTTTATGGGTGCTTACATCTAGGGAGCAAAATTTACAAAATCCAGGGGGAGAATTTTCTAATCTTACAGTTGTCAAAATTATTTAATTTTGTAAAATGATATTTGCCAAAATTAACTAATCTTTTTGCAGTCGAAAATCCCTATTACACGCAAAACCCTTAATCAAAAAACCCACAGTCTATAGAAATTCTCTCCCGAAAAACTCCATTAGAAAGACGAACTCAGAAAAATTTTTTACCAAATTCTTATTTTACCACTGATTATCGTCTTTCTAAGGTAGAACCGACGGTTATTATGTATTTGCATGCTGTTAAACTCCGTTTGCATTTATATTCTGTGATTTTTCGCATGTTTTTTTGATAGATTCTCGTCTGTTCAAAATATGAACACTCGTATTCGACCACAACAGCGAACGGCGCTTAGTTTCACTCCTCCCACTGTTGTTGATGGGGTGGCAGTTGTTTGTCCTACGTGGGAGGTTGCTAAGCAAGGGCTGGATAGATGGAACCACACTTTGGTGGGTTATTTTCTTGGACGGCGGCCTTATTTCCCCTTCGTGGAGAAGTTCGTTCGATCATCTTGGGCGGGTGTGGAAGAGGTTCAGGCCACGATCAACGGCTTTTTTATTTTCAGGTTTGACTCGGATAAGTCGATGACGGCGGCTCTCGAGGGAGGTCCTTGGTTATGGCAGGGGCAGCCCCTCTTCTTGGAAGCTTGGAGGCCCGGCATGTCGTTCGAGCGAAAGGAACATACGGAGGTTCCGTTGTGGGTCAAGCTTAGGAATATCCCCAATGAATTTTGGACCCCCGCGGGCTTGGGCATCGTAGCTAGTGCCGTTGGGCAGCCGCTTTTCGCCGACGGCATTACTATGAGTGCTACTCGTATCGACTATGCTCGGGTCTGTATCATTAAGGACCTAAAGACGGAGTTTATTGAGAAGTTTAATATTAGGCTGCCCTCTGAGGATGGGAGTCCACGTGGGATGGTTCCGGTTACTGTGGAGTACGAATGGAAGCCTTCTAAGTGTACGAGGTGTGATACGTGGACCCATTCGGATGGTTCTTGCCCGATGGCCAAGAAGACTACTGCGGTTAAGGCCACTCATCCTAATGAGAAGCGGGAGAGGCAGCCCACCTTGGGTAACGCGATTCGGGTTCCTAGGCCTAGAGATGATGATTGGCGACAGGTTGGGCCGAGGGGCAAGATTTCCGTTGGTTCTCACCAGGCGGCTACGGTTCATCCGGTGGCTTCTACACAGGAGGCGACTACGAGTTCTCGTGGGACTGACCCTCTGTGCCCCTCGGCTGAGACTAGTGATGAGACTAGTGATGATGAGCTTCGGGCTGAGGCGGAGCGTAATGCACTTTTCTGGGGTAACGCAAGTAACCCCTTCCATGCTTTGTCTGATGTTGATGATGAGTGCGCTTCTGAGGGTCCTAAAGCAGCCCTTCCGGACGGTTTATCATGATCGCGCTCGCCTCGTGGAATGTGAGGGGTCTCAATAAGAGAGACCATGGGAGGGCGGTGATGGATCTTATCTCTAAGTTTGATTTAAAACTTTTCGGGCTTTTGGAAACTCGTGTCTCTTCTATTAACGCTAGTGCTGTCTCCGGAGGCATTAGGGACTCTTGGCAATGGTTTTTTGATTATGGTGATGGGCCGGGAACGAGGATTTGGGTTGGTTGGGACCCCAGTTTTGTTCATGTCACCATTGTGGGCTGCTCTATACAAGCAGTTCATTGTAGGGTTCATTCTCTTGCATCGCAGGAACTCTGCTATATTTCCTTTGTGTATGGGAAGAATCGGCGAGAGGAGAGGGTTGATCTTTGGGATGAGATTATCCGGATTTCGGAGAATAGGGCCAACGATCCGTGGCTGATCCTCGGGGATTTCAATGCCGTTACTGATATTTCCGAGGCGAAGGGTGGTAATCCGTCTGTTGTGGAGGCGACGGAGCTCAGGGATTGCTTGATCAATGCCGACCTGACTACCTTACCTTCGACGGGGAGGTTCTTCACTTGGTTCAACCAGCAGCGTGCGGAGGCTGGTATCTGGCGGCGGCTTGATCGCATGGCTGGCAATCCCTCGTGGTTTGCTACCCACCCCGATTTGGCTTACTACTGCGATTTTCCCGCTACTTCCGATCACTCTCCTCTTATCCTTGCGGCTGCCCGGGGAAGTGGGAGGCGTCCTTGCTTCAAGTTTGATAACTTTCTGGTTTCTGATCCTAGGTTCATTGACGTGGTGAGAAGAGGTTGGCTGGATCATTCGGATGGCTTCCCGATGTTCTCTTTTGTTCGCCGACTTAAGATGCTCAAGCCACACATTCGCGATCTTAGACGCATGAAGGGGGACTTGGCTAGGAATGTTCTTGAGGCCAAACACTTCCTTGAGCTGAGTCAATCTTTCGTTGAGAAATACCCCTCGGAACCCCTTTTCCTTGACTTCGAGTCTACGTGCAGGTGTTTATACTCCAAGGCTGTGGAGATTGAACAGTCTGCCCTCTCTCAGCGGGCCAAACTTGCTTGGCTTAAGGACGGGGACCAATGTACCTCTTTCTTCTTCAAGAAGGTGACTCTGAGACGTGCACGTAATCGTATTCTCTCGTTGGAGGACGATAATGGGCTGGTTATTGAGGTTGATCAGCAGGTGGCGGCTGAACTGATCCGATTCTATAAGGAGCTACTTGGGAAGTCGGGTAGGGACACTCCGGTTCGTGTGGATGATCTCCGTAACTTTGTTACTACTTCCATTCATCCGGACGTGGGGGCTGATATGATTCGTCCGGTTACGGGGGCTGAGATCAAGGCGGTGATTTTCGCGATGGGCAGCGAGAAGGCCCCGGGGCCTGATGGTTACACTGCAGCTTTCTTCAAAGCTGCTTGGGAGGTTGTTGGCGATGATCTTACCTTTGCTGTCCAGGACTTCTTCAGCACTGGCATCTTACTGAAAGGCCTTAACAGCACCCTTATTACTCTTATTCCGAAAGGTGAGGCTGCTAGGAATGCGTCGGACTTCCGCCCTATCTCTTGTTGTAATGTCATTTTCAAGGTTATCTAGAAGATCCTCGCTAACCGGCTGCGTTCCTGCCTTGCTGATCTCGTGCATCCCTCACAGACTGCCTTTGTCCCTGGAAGGCGCATCTCTGACAACATTCTGATGGCCCAGGAAATCTGCCTTGCTTATCAGAATCGGAGCAAGCCGGCGCGCGTGGCTTTCAAGGTCGATTTGGCGATGGCCTACGACAAGGTTGAGTGGAGCTTCTTGTTGGCGGTCCTGTCGGCCATGAAGTTTCCCCCTCTCTTTATCAGATGGGTGGCTGCTTGTGTGACCTCGACTTCTTTCTCCATTAATCTCAATGGAGCTCCTGTGGGTTTCTTCGAGGGGAAGAGAGGCTTGCGACAGGGAGATCCGCTGTCCCCCTACCTCTTTACTCTTGTCATGGAGGTCCTCCATGGTATTATTGACTCGAGCATCCGTGCTGATAGCAGATTTCAGTTCCACTAGCGGTGTGAGTCGATGCGATTGGCAATGCTCACGTTTGCGGACGATCTTATGCTGTTTTGCCATGCTGATCCTTGCTCGGTCAAGGTGTTTAAGGATGCTCTGGATACCTTTGCTCTTTGTCCGGTCTCTGCCCCAACCCCCGGAAGAGCGAGATGTTTGTTTCTAAGAGGGCTGAGAATACTCGAACTCCCTCCTGACCATCATGGGATTTCAGCTGGGTAAGCTTCCGGTCCGTTATCTGGGCGTTCCTCTTCTTCACTCGAGGCTCCGGCTGGTGGATTGTGCCCCTCTTCTTCACGCGGTGGATAAGCGGGTTGGGTCTTGGTTGAACCGGTCCCTCTCCTACGCGGGAAGGGTCCAACTTATCCGGTCCGTCCTTGGGTCGATTCATTTGTACTGGTCCAGCGTGTTCCTGCTGCCTAAGGGTGTGGTCAGGGCTTTGGAGACGAGATTTAGGCGTTTTCTGTGGGCTGGGTCTTCCCCCAAAGTCGCGTGGGAGGAGGTGTGCCTGCCGGTTAATGAAGGAGGCCTTGGTATTCGATCGATCACGGCTGATAATAAGGCCATGATGCTGCGCCTTCTGTGGCTTATTGGGAATAGAGATCTCTCTTCGATTTGGGTTAAGTGGCTCCTCCATACAAGACTTCGCCAGCGATCCTTCTGGGCTGTCCTTCCGTCGTCTAACGATGCGTGGAGCTGGAAGAAGGTCCTTCAGCTTAGAGATGTCTTTCGACCTCTTGTTGACTTTACGGTGGGTAATGGTGACTCGATTTGGCTTTGGAAAGACCCGTGGCTGCTCCCTTCCCCTCTCGTGGACCACTTCCCTCGGGGTCCGGTGGCGATGGGTCTTCCTATTGACACTAGACTGTCCGCGGTCATTAATGCGGACGGGTGGAACTGGCCTGCTAGGTACTCGGTTGAATACTTGGATATTGAACCTTATTTTCCCTTTGGAGAGGGACTCTTTACGATGGAAAGGCGCTGCTGATGGACGATTCTCTACGGCGAGGGCCCGCGATGCCATTAGGTACCGTCGCCCGGATGTGCCTTGGGCTGATCTGTTTGGGGGACCTGCGCGGGTCCCAAGGTTCGAGTTCATCCTTTGGCTCGCTATTCGTGAGCGGCTTTCCACGCGGGATAAACCTTGGATTGCGTTACGGGCGGGTTCTAATCTGTGTGCTTTGTGAGGCCTTTTCCCGGAGACTACTAATCATCTCTTCTTCGAATGTGAATTCTCATTGAGATGTGTTCAGTTGCTTGAAGATAGGACAAAGTGGAGCTGGCCGGTTCGTGTTTGGAGTTTGGGCGTGCGTTCGGCAGCTAGGAGATGGCGAGGTCACCATCTTCTTCACGTGATGTTCCGTCACTTGGTTGCCTCATTGGTTTATCACATCTGGAAGGAGCGGAATAGGCGTTGGAAAGAGAACATCTCCTCATCTCCTCAGCAGGTGATTTCGTTGGTTCTCGGTTTGGCGTGTTCGCGACTTGACACGGTTCACACGCGGTTTGCCTTCCAGGTGGCGGCTATCAAGCGACTGTGGCATGTTGGTTGAGGGTTGGGCTGTTCTTCTTGTTTGGTGTTTGTGTGGGTTTTGGTTTGCGTGTTGTTTGTGCTTGTTTGACCAGTAGCCTGTTACTGGTTTATGGGTGGGTTGTCCCACCTTTTCACTGTACTTCTTTCGTTTTTTTATTTTCGGAAAATTTACCAAAAAAAAAAATAAGACAATTCTATATATATCTGGGTTAAAATCCGCGTTTTAAGATAGTTTCGATATTTTTAATTATTCTGGTAGTATATAGTTTCGGAAATCTGAGTCGTATGCTTGAAAACCTGAGTTTCGACTTAACTGGGATTTTGAACGTTTGAAGCAGTCGAAGAACTTTCTCGGTCGCAAATAGTTTCAATTAAATCTCAATTTGATTGAGATACTGTTTGCATCGACAAAAATTTTCGATCGCTAAAATTATGATTAAGTCACTAAGATAGATGATGATTGACCGAAAATCACATACCATCGAGAATTCTAATTAGGATTTTATGCGAGCGAAAAAATTAAGAGCAGAATAGATTAAATAGATGCAATTTATTACGAGCGTGAAACTTACCATCGCAAATAAAATTTTCGATTTCATTTTATTTTCGAGCGTAAAATTTGGCGGCGATAATTCGATGCTAACTTTCTCGATCGTAAAATACGCGGCAATGATTTTGTTCGATCGAAAATTTTCTCGGCGATTAACTTAGTTTTTCGTTGTCAATTTTCTTGATCGACAAATCTCGCAGCGAAAACTTCGCTTAGGATCGAAAATCTTTCTCTCTCGACAAATTTCACGACGAAAACTTCTATTCACTCGCGAAAAATTTCTCGATCGTAAATTTACGCAAAAATCATATTTCTCGATCGTAAATTCACACGGAAATTTTTCTCGATCGTAAAATTATCGGCTACAGTACGACACCTAACGTTCAACACTTCGAAAATTTTTCTAAGTCCTTATCACTTTAGCGAACTTAGTGAATAAAACTTTCGATCGAATAATTAAACGGTGACATTAATTAGAAGTTAGCACTTAGGAAATTCAATTGAAAAGTCAATTTTCGAGCAATTCACGGAGTGAACAGTGCGATTTGCGAGTCAAGTTAGAAAATTTTCGATATACATACCTCTTATGTCTAATATGTGACTTTCGAAAATGTTACTAAATATCATTTTATCTACCTCATATGTCCTATGTGGATAAGTTGTCATCTAATTTGTCTATTAAACATGAAATAAACTGTGCAACTATTATAGTTTTTTTTTTTTTGGGAATTTGTCACTAAAAAAACAAAAGGTACAGAGAATCCGCTCAAAGAGCACAAACCAACTGGTAACAAGCTACCAGCTCACATCCAAAAAAAACACAAACAGAGCCCTAAGGAACAAGTCCCCGAAGGCAACATAAAAAACAAAGACAGCCGTACATTCCAAGTAGGGTCATCCAGCATCTACATGAAGGCCCACTATAGGACCCTGGGTGGCATTGGTTGTTGCCTCGAGATCAGCCAGAGCCTCAAACATGTTGCGATCGGCATGAGAGGAGGGTGTCCCAATACCCTTGCTAGTGGAGGCTGTCTCTGTGCTAGGTCTACTCGACCGCTTACCATGTTCGAGATTACGGGTAGAGGCGCGTTTCTTGCCAATCCTAGCAGAACTAGCCACTTTGGCCGCCATAGTAACAACGGCCTTCCCTTTGTCCACCATGCGATTGCATTCACGACTCACTTGCGGCATCGTGGTCAGACATGGCGGTGGTTGCATGAGTTTCTTGGCCGATTTCTGAGGCGGTGGTTTCGGGCGGTTTGTGGGGCATGTCGCAGTACAATGGGCTCATGATGCACATGACGGGCACATTTTTGGCCGCCACTCATATTCAACACTAACGGGTACGATGCCCGAGGAGCCACCATCCTTAGTTGGGATATGAATATCGAACTGCTCAACAAAAGGTTCAGCCAGGGCAATATCAATACATACCCTAGCATACTCAAGGCGCTCCGCACGAGCCGTCATTGCGTCCGCAAAAAGAGGCTTCCCGAGCACACTTGCAACGATTCCTAAGCCATCTTGTGTCCAAAGTTCCGTTGGGATGTTTCGGAGTCTAACCCATAATGGAATAGCCAAGTGCGTCTTCTTTTCAAAAGAGAAGCCCGTACGCCACCTCTCGAGAATGAGAGGCTGTCCCTGTAAGAGCCACGGACCGCCTTCCAAGGCCGTGGCAGCCGCCGCCTCCGAGGTAAAACGGAACATGAAAAATCCGTTAATCGTCGATCTAACTTCGGCAAGATTCTTCCAAACAGATCGGACATAGCGTTCCACATGTGGGAAATACGGTCGCTTACCAAAGAAATACCCAACGAGCGTATGTTCCCATCGTGCGACTCCTTGTTGAGCGACTTCCCAAGGAGGCCGGGCGCAGCGATTCCATTGACAACACTAGGCGCCGTGTACGAAAGATGGAGTCGTGCCGAGCTAGGTGGTCCTCCACAATTGGTCACTTCCCGGTTGCTTTTGACGCCAAGAACAACTTCAGAAAAGGACGGTCCGGGCCTAAGAAGTCCGGCCCGGAGGGCCTCCGCTGGCAGCGTAGCATGCAGTTCAGCTTCGGTAGTGCCGGCTGTCACGAGTGACGGTTGGGCGTTACCCCTAGAAGCCCCAAGCTCATGGGCGAAATCTGTCTGCCCAATACCGGAGCGCTGTAGTGTAGTGGCCCGGCAAGGTGAAGGGTGGCGGGCGACGGTATGGATCTGTGGTAGGTCATCTTCAGAAGCGTCTTCTATGATTGGGGCATCACAGTGGTGGCTCGGCGTCTCCTTATCAGTACAAGGCCCAAAAGTCTCCAAGTGCTTACCAGCAAAAGGCCCAATAGGGGAAGCCCTAGATGGGCTAGTATGCTTTTCCGGCCCAGTAACATTGGTCCTAGGTGAGGATTGGGCTTCTTCCATGGAAACCCTAGGCCCAAAATCAGAGCAAGAAGCCCTAGGCGCAGGGGGAGTGTGGCGCGCCGCCTCTTCCTCCGGTGGCTGGTCGGAGTCGTCGGAGGTATCATCCACAAGCGGGCCTTTGCCAGGCGGGTCCCCCGGCGGAGTGGTGGCCAATGACCGGCTGCCGGGTTACGCACCGGGACGATGGAGTTCGGAAAAAGGCGGCGGTGCGGACGCTTGGGCTGACACAGCCTGTTCAGAGGAGTAGGCCGGACAGAGGTGCCGGCCGAGCCATTCTCAGGCGGCTGAAGAGGCGCATGGTGTGGCTGAGGGTCGGCCGCACCTCCACAGACGCGCGTGACGAGAGAGGTTTCGACTTGAACCACAGGCCGGACACTTGATATGACGCGCGTGACGAGAGAGGGTTCAAGACGAGAGAGAGGGTTCAAGACGAGAGAGGTTTCGACTCAAATTTAAATTTGAACTAATAAATTTCCCAGATTTTTTTCTTAGATGTATCGTCACCCTGTATACAACCACATATACGATCACAACATGTACCTCAGTGTTAAGGACACCAACTTCCAGCTCGATCTGACCACCTTTCGGTGCCCAGACGAGATAATTGTGTCCATCCTTCAAGGCCATCCCCTGTGGCATGCTCTCACAGTAACCGCATCGGTGCCAATGATCTATCTCCAGCAGTTTTGGGAAAGCATAAAAAGACTTGTCCATGACGGAGCTTACTATCTTACCTCAATGATCAGGACGAGGCATGTCAGCTTAAACAAGAACGACTTTGGACTTATCCTCGACCTACCTTTCAGCCACGAATATGATCCGATGCCATCAAATACTGAAATGGTACGAGTTTTCTCCAAATGAGATACAGACCTCCGCTTGCAAAGCTGATGCAGTTCCAGAGCAACGAAATTCCCCATCCCTGGAAGACTCTCTTCATGATAGTCAATAAGTGCCTCTCGCCCAAGCACACTGGATTCGATAAGGGCAACAGCAGCATCCTTCGGATATTCCATGGCATCGTGTTCTCACGGAACTACGACGTCGCGCAGCTGATCTGGAATGACCTCGCTGAACAGATCCGGCAAAAGGAAAACAAGAAGTCAAAGAATGTGCCTTACGCTCGGTGGTTTTTTGTGCTAATCAATAATCTTATGGACGTCCATCAGGATATTCCTCGTCTGCCTCCGGTGGAAACTACCAGCCGCCCAAGCTCAAGTTCTTTCACCACCCCAAGCTGACAGAGCTCGATCGGCCTTCGATGTCTATATCTTTTGATCTTCTCCGACTCGCCGATCCCACGGGAGACGTCTACAGACTCTACTATAGGGAACATCACCTGACCGAGGCGATGATACTCTACTATAGGGAACATCACCTGACCGAGGCGATGATACGAGGGCCCCCGACAGACTTTAATGTGAGCCCTCAACAACAACCAAGTCCTGAAGCCACGCTGAGCGATGAAGTAGCCCAAGAACTAGAACTAGAGCCTCCAACTCAAGAAGCTCCAATGCCAGATGTGGAAGCCACGCTGATTGATGAATTGGCATGTGAGTTGGAAGTCGAAGCTCAAGTTCAAGAACTCGAAGAAGAGGCCCCAACTATTTCAGAAGTGCTTCAGGAACCACTTGAGGAAGTTCCTAGCAACGATGCACCGCTCGAAGCTGAATCGGGGCCCAGCTCACATCGAGAGGCGGCTACGCCTGAAACTGAGGCCTTGATCTTCACGATCATACCGACTGAGCCTCAAGAGACAGCACCAGCCAGTGGGGACGTAGCACGCGAGCCGTCACCTCACATGGCTACCTCGTCCGAAGCCACGAATTCAGACAAGGAGGTTCAACTGGTCAGACGGGTTCCCCAATAACGACTCCAATCACATGAGCCCGTCGCCATAGCTGTCACTACCACGTCAGACACAATGCTGCTTATCACTCCATGTGCTGAGGATCTTTCTTCACTCAATCTTGAGCCGCGAAGGAACCTCTAGCGTCAACTGAGGCCCAGTTCCTTCACTCAATCATGAGCCGCGACATGAACCTCTAGCGTCAACTGAGGCCCACACTCTGCTCATTACCGGCCCAGTTCCTCAAGTGTCTGATACGCAAGTTCAATCAGAACTTGTAACAACATCCGTAGACGCGATCTTCTAGATTCGAATCGAGGATTGGATGGAAGTCTCGTAATGTCGCAACTTCAAGCGACGATGAGCCAACCCGTTGAGACGGTGTTCACTCAAGGGTTGTCAACAGGCGACATCAGTCGTCCTGGTCCATCTTCCACGGAGGCGTCAGAACCATTTGTGACCAAAGCTCGCCCAAAAGCCGCCCTCTCCAAAGTGCTCAAATCGTTTGAAGACAAATTGATGGAGAGAGTTAACACTGCAATCGAGATGTCCCGCCAAAATCGAGGGAAAGCACCCGTCTCCGAGGCACCTTCGTCACAACTGAACCTCACACCCACACAACCCATACACACCGACCCACCCATCCAATCACCTATCCTTATCAACCCATACACCGTACCAATCAGCGACCTCAATTCCATACTAGTCGCCCGGCTGTTTGCACTTCCCAATCGGACGCCCCAAGAAGAAGACCTCTTCAAGCGTCTGGTAGATCGTCTTGACCCGCCTACTCAATCATGCCGAGGTCAAGGATTCCGCTCAAAACGATGACATGACGACCCTGACGATCAAGATCCACATGAGGGGGAGAAGAGACCTAGGACTTCTACGAGCGGTAACGACAAGGCTCGGGCGCGGCGCAGACAAGTACGGGAGCCGCTGAAACCTCACGACCCGCAACCCGCTCACAAACCCAAACCACCACGCACCGTACCACCCAAACTCTAACCCAAATCGAACCACCCACCTTACGGACGCCTCCGCCCACACCAGCATCTACGACTTTCACAAGCCCCTTGCTTCCGGAAGAAGAAGCAAGCGCAGAAATGCTTATAGCTTTAGCAGAAATGCAAGGACCCTCAAGCTCATCCGCTGAGACATCAAGACGTGGAGTCGACCCACATGAAGTGCTCGATCGATATATCTTCGAGGATCAGTGGTTGACCCACAGCTTACCCTCCTACATGGCTCAGATAAGGGTTAAGGACGTTCGACACTTTCTACGATTAGCTTCGGTCGACCTAGTCCTAATAGAAGACGAAGAACTTCAGAAAGGCGAGGATTATGAAGTGGATCCCGCAAGGATTTCAGAGTTGATTGCTCAACGAGCGGACACCCCTTCGAGATTGACTCTAGGAACCGTTCGAGTCAACACATCATGGGAGAATATAAGGATAGAGATCTCGTTCCTAGAAGAAGTTCGTCAACAAATATGGAGGTCATCGGACAAAGTTAAGAAGTTGAACTAATTCAAACTCAGTTCACTGGGAGCAACAGAAGAAGATGACTTACCTCTACATGCTAACCCAAACTCGGTCCCGATCGAAGACTGGGGAGTCCTAAGAGTCAGCGCTGAAGAGCCACTTCAAGGATTTATCTCCTATTTGTCATCTGCTTGGAGTCTACCTCTCTAAAGGTAGATTTCCAACTCCAATCTATGTCATCAAGCGGATAGATAGAACTCGAGAAGAGCTAACAGAGGGCGATCTACCATACCTTCCAGCTGAAGAGATCTACAATCTCTACCAGCTGTACGTAGAGAAGTACAAAGATCCTCAAGGCTTCATCAAGAAGGAAGGACTCGAGGAAATCTACAGACTCATGGTGCGCCAAGTCAAGTACCATGCCACACACAACCTTCAGATGGCTCTGGAGAGCAACATGAAGAAGGTCAACATGACTGCTACGCGCTTGAAAGAACCTGAGGTCGAAGGACTTCCCAACAACTCTATCTACTTGGGCCTAGTCTTAGGAATCACCTACCACAATCCAATTGCAGATTAGGTTGATGCTAAGTACTGAGGTCAACAAATTTTGCGACGGGACGTTCAAGACCATCAGGCGGAACATCAAAAGAAGATTGGATGAAATCGACGAGGCAACCAGGATCGGAGTTCGAAAGATAAGAGAACAACCACCTCCGAGAAGAATCCTCTAAGCAATTGAAGAACGTATATAGATGAGGAACAATATCAGAAACTACGAACGCGCTGGGCTTGTGCAAGTCGTTCTATGCCCGACGATACAGATAGCGCAGAAGGGCAATCAAGCACAAAGGGGGAGAATGTAGAATATATGTGAGGTAGAATATACCCTCTTTGCGCGTTGACTTTTGTTGACTTTCTCTCTAAACACCGTCAGTAGGTGATTTTCACACATTAGGCGATTTTTTCAAATTTCTTCTTTTCCGACCACTACACACGTATTCTCCGGCCGTTTTGGACTCACCTCGGAGGTACTCGGCAACCCCCCGCCGCCGGGATCAGACGGCGGTGGTTTGGGGGTGGATTTCTTGCTAGAGCCGTTCCATATTTCAATCGTTTGTAGCCGTGACTGTTCGTATCCCTCACCACAAATCTGCCAACCTTGAACTGTTTCTGCCCGTCGCCGGTCGCTCGCCGCCGCCGTCTCTGGTCAAACCAGCCGGTGGGTGCGGCCCTCAAGGCACGCAAGCTCGCCTTCTCTCGCATCGGTTTTTTATTTGTCTTTTGGTCAGCCTTGACCCTTCGTCTTCTCCCATGGAGGTTCAACGATCTGATATGGATTCTTTTGGTCCTTTACCCGATTATGAGGAACTTAGACGCAATATAGCTGGGTTTGATAATCGCTTCGACGTGGCTTCTTTCGAAGCTTTTGTGGTGCGCGTCTCTGATGGTAAATCCGGCCAGCAACCACCACCGGCGGCTGTCTTGTCAGCTGAGACCAGACCTGATCGCCCTAATGTGATTGAAACGATTGCTTCTCGTCCCAACCCTAGGCCCAGCCCGCCTCAGCTGCCTTGGGTCCCGCAGAGGCGCAAGCGACGATCCACCACCACCATCGTCCCTATCCGCGACCCACCTAACGACACACGATGCCCGATTCGAAGTGGTACACCGCCGCCGCACATCAGCAATCCTAGGCGATTGGAACATGGCCCTAACAAGGACGGCCCGGGTCCTAATGCCGTTTCTGCGAACATGGGGAACGACGGTGCGCCTAGGGTTTCCCCGATATCGGTCCGAACACAGAAGGGCCTGGGAACTTTCGTGACGGGCCCCAGCCGGACGTGGGAAATGGTAACCGCCTATTGAGCCGTACAGGCACAGCACCTCCTAACCCTAGCAAAAAGGGGGGACCTGAAGTTATTACGCCGTCTACACACGTCGTCTCCCCCCCGTTGGTGGCTGCCAATGGACTTACGGCGGATGAGACTGCGCCCCTGCCTCAATCTGACTTGGCACCAACTATTGAGGATGCTTCTGATGACGACCTTCCACCGAGTCTATCCAATGATCGCTGTTTCCCTGCCCGATGGGGTACTACCCCGACCTCGGCATCGGGGCCGATCATGGAGGGGCTCCCTGTGACAAGTCAGCCACGTAAGGCGGGACGGGACAATACTTCATATGGGCCTAGTCCTCATGGACATATCGGTGTTGGGGTGGGTCCGATTAATCGACGCCGGCCCCCAAACAGCGTAACGTGGCGATAGCGGAAGCGCGTTTTGAACCGAGCGGCGTAGGGTGCCGAATTTTCGATTTTCAACATCTGAATTCGACCTAGCGCCCTTCGGCTTCTCCCGAGGGCTTAAGATACTTCTCTGAGCCTCAGGAGACCACGTCTAATCCGAACTTCTGAGATTCAAATTTAATACAAATTTATTCGAATTAATAATTTCATTCCAAACTAGTTCGAACAAAGCGGCAGCTGACAGTGTTTCGACTATTTGGCGATCGAAACGATTTCCGATCGATACCAAATTTTCCAGATTGATTCTACACTTCCCGACGATCGCAACGAGGGGTCTTTCGAATCATTCCGATATCATTTGGTATTTTTTGCAAAATCAAATCAATGGTTCGAAATTATCAATTCGACTAAAGCGGCAGTCTGCAGTTTTTGGACAGTTTGACAATGATTTTAGATCAATACCAAATTTTCCAGATTGATTCTACACTTCCCAACGATCGTAACGAGGGGTCTTTCGAATAATTCCGATGTCGTTTGGTATTTTTTGCAAAATCAAATCAGTAGGGTTCGAAACATACCGACGATGAACGTGATTTTACCTCGGATGGACGTCGCAGCGCCTCGTCTGGTTCCCGGGGCATCCGGGCTAGATTGTCACGCCGGTATGTCCTTGATTGAACCTTCGAGACTGCTCCCGATGACTAGACGCAGTTCGGTTCGGGCGTCGGGCTTTTTCGAATGATCCCGTGGCTTGACGTGGCAAGTATAAAATGGCTTGTTGAGAGCATGTATCTTGTTTGTCAACTTAGAGCACCTAAGGTTGCATGGTCTTTTTTTTTTACATTTATGCATGTATCTTATTTATGTTCCCCTTAGCTCATGAGGTGTCTCATTTACCTTGTAGTAAAAATCCACTAAGGTTAGTTTATTGATTTATATTTAACACTTGTCATGCTCACATCAAAGCCAAGAGTATGACTCACATGCCACCTCATCCAATGTGGCAAGCTAGGAATCATACACATGTCCAAGACCAAGTCAACATGCAAATATTTCATTTAAGCCCATGAGGTTTCTAATTTCTCAATTTAGTCCCTCAATTTTAAGTAATAAAATAATTAAATCCAATATAATTATTTTAATTACAATTGAGCCTCATTTAGTTAATTAATTAAACACTTAAGACAATCTCAAGTCCTAGTTATTCCCGTGACCATCACCGGAATGTAACTAAATCATCGACACCTCGTATCAGCTTTGCCACTACCTCAACGAATCCCATTCGTTAGGTTCTAGAGAAAAGCCCGCCGTTTTCGTTCAAGTTCATTACCATTTTTAAGCGCGACTCTCTAGGTCCGTGTCAACTGGCGAGGAATCCGCGAGTCCCGGTATTCGCCTAGCCAATCCCGCGGTACCGGACAGATCCCAGTTGAGAACGAATTTTGATCTAATCCAAATTCGGGCGAACCGACTATAGTGTATACATTTAAATAGCTCTTACGCCTTTCACTTGCGTCCCGGTTAGGTGAGAGCCATGTAAATGTCAAACTCACTAACCCAACACTATGTTATAATTGAGACCCAACCGATTATTTAAACTCCGCTCCGTATCTAATACAAGCGAGCTTTCCAAGCTTCGGCCGAAGGCTTTACAATCGTCGTTCTCCAATTACCTCATAGGACGTTAACCTATACGAATATAGGCAGTGAATCCCGATAGCAGTCAAAGCCCGGCAATCACCTCCGTAAAGTCAGTTGCGTTTCGTCGCTGGCCCGTGTCCCATTTCCGAACACTTGCGGACCTAGCCAACTAGCGACAAACCGAAATCGCGAAAGCAAATCCGTTAGTGACCCTATCGGTCTGAGGCTGCTATAGTCATTCGTTCAATCATTGACAACATCCTAGTCATGTGATCGAGACGAATACGAGCCGAATGTCCGAATACGCGATCACTCCGATCACCGATATCTCCACCACGACCCACAACCTCTCAGGTAATCGGTGACACTACCGATACTATGTGGTCGTCAGTGAATAAGTCATATTCGGATATCTAGTCACCCACCTAGAATCCTTGGACTTACGGACTTTTTATTTAATGCTGAGATTAAGTACCGTCCGGTGTCTCCTCCCTCGTCCCCACGAGAATCAGACGTCCAACTCAAACATTCGGGTGTTATTTATTTATCGCACCGTGATAAACAAAATTCTTATCAATTTTATACCCCGTAAAAGCGTAATGTCGGTTGTTATTTTATATAAAATTTCTTCGAATATTAGGCTTTTACGTTTATATTGCGACAGATATTGGAGAAAAGAACTACAACCGACGGACTTGAAAAGAATCGAGGATCTTCAAGGCAATCGGCCCAAAAAAAACAAATTGGGCCCAAGACTAAAAATTAACCCAAGAGAAGTTCCAAGCCCAAGCCCAATTGTTTTTTACAAAAAAAAAAAAGAAAAAAAATATAATATATATTATACACGCATGATGGATCGCTAGAGCACACACAAAGAAAAATAAAAAAATGGAAAAGGGACAAACGACGATGGAGACTTGCAAGGAAATGAGATCACTCACACGACTCAAGAAAGAAAGTTACATACACGAACGACAACCCACCCAACAGATGAAGGCAGCTCAAGGAAGAAAAATGAAGATCACGACGTTTTTTAGCAGTAAAGAGAAGATATTGTCTCCTATCTCTAATCTATAAAAGGGGAGAGCTAAACGAGAGGGATAAACCCACCAACGTTTGTGTATTCTGCTTTGAGGCAGTGAGTAGCTGTCGTACGCACCAGCAAAGAGCGAGCCCGAATTGCATTTGAGCTGTACCGTGAAGGGCTGGTCTGCACCGTGGGGCAGTGTGTGCCTTACGAAGGAGTAGCAACGTGGTTGTGCTGTGTCTGGCCCTGTGTGTATGCTTGAAAGCGGCAAGGCAGTTGAAAAGGACTCTTTGTTATTTACACTCGTTGTTGTGTTAGTGTTTCATATGAGTGGCTAAATCCGTAGTATTTGAGACTAGATGAACCCTGGCGATATCGTACGTATGTTGAACTTATTTTTAATATGCTTTTTATTATGACTCGGCTACGATATATGTTATTGTTTTGATTATGTCTATGTGGTCGAAATAATTGTTGGGAAATCGATCGCTACGCTCGAAAGAGGGGTGACGATTAGACCACTCGTAAACGAGCGGAATAAACTCATCGCTAGAGATAGGTTGAACTACCCCGCCGAACTAGAGTCAAATCTAATAGCGGGATTCATTGTGTTTTTTATGCGGTCTGCGATTAAGTAAGTTAGGGAAGCTTGCCCGGCTATTTAAGACGTAGATTAGTTGTTACGAGTCGAAGCGAGTAAGCGCAGTTTCGCCCAGTCGTAGAAACTCGTATACATACAATAGGAATCATCACGGTCTAATAATTAGCTAAAATGTATACCTCGTTTGTCGTTCGATCGAGCTAGGGGGATTCGAAGTCTCAAATACGTTCGCTTCCATAAAGTCGTTCCAACCCCATTTTCGCTATATTCATATTTATCGTTGTTTATTTTATCATTATTTATATTTTTATCAAACCAAGATATTTACTAGAATATTTAAACGACGGTTTTCAAAAATATATAGTTCCTTTGGGTTCGATACTCGAATATTTGCCACTTCTATACCATTTTCGATAGGTATACTTGCCTGTTGAGTGTAGGATAATTTGATATATTCGTTTTATATTTATTACTCGATCCGCTCGATCAAGTTTTTGGCGCCGTTGCCGGGGAACTATTGATATTTGGAGAACTTTAGTTTATTATTCTAGCTTTATTATTATTATTATTATTATTATTATTATTATTATTATTATTATTATTATTATTATTATTATTATTATTTCTACGCTTATTATTTTTACTTTTTTTTTCTTCGTTAGTTTCGCTATTTTAATTAGTATTATTTGCTGTGATTTTTATTTATTAAATATATTATATATATATCTATATATATATATATTTTTTGCTTAATCGGATTTCGTTTGGTCTAGGTACGTTTATTAATATAAATATTATTATTATTATTATTTCTTCAAACTATCTCTTTTATTTTTATCACTATTACAAAAAAAAATATATTATTATAGTCATTATTATTTCCTTATTATTATTAGCTCTCGCTTATTTTTATTTTTATTTTTTTAGCACTATATTTTGTTTTATTGGTTTTTATTTCTAAATCACTTATTGCTATTGTTATCTTTATTTTGTTGTCTAGGTACGTGAACGCTCGTGCATGACCCGAAGGAATCCCTCGCGACCAATCGTTGAAGGAGACCGGGAGATCGAAAGAACGTTCCGACATAACCTACAAAAAAACGCAAGGCGAGTCGAAATGGCGACTCAAGATCGTGACAATATGCCGCTTGTAGCTAGAGAGCCTCCAATGAGAGAGCTGTGGAGAAACAACGCCGTAGGGTCGGTCGGCTCAGCGATAGTCCTTCCTCAAGTCCCGAACAACTTTGAGCTGAAACATCATTGGCTTCAAATGCTTCAGACGACAGCTCAATACGATGGACTCTCCGAAGAAGACGCTTACCGACACATACGTGACTTCCTATCCGTCACGGACACAATACGAGTACAAGGAGTAAGCCCTGAAACGATTCGGCTCTACTTATTTCCGTTCTCCCTACGAGGTAACGCTAAGGAATGGTATAATCTGCTACCCGAACGATCCATCACCAGTTGGGACGAGATGCACGCCACCTTCATCACACACTTCTTTCCACCGTCAAAGGTGCTGAAACTAAAAATGGATCTTACGGCATTCAAGCAGAAGGAAGGCGAGAATTTATACGATGTATGGACACATTTCAAGACGCTTCTGAACCGCTTCCCACAACATGGTATGACGAAGAGCGAATTGATTCAGCGGTTCCACGAATCGTTGAATGATATGACAGTGCAACTACTTGACGGGGCATGCAACGGAGGGCTATGCAATTTAAGCGCAACGGAAGGCTGGAATCTAATTGAAGAATATAGCGCAAATAGCTTCCGGCGCGGGAGTTCAAGCAATAGAGGCAAACCACCGGGGATGTACGATGTCGATAATGCAACAGCGATAAACGCCAAGTTTGACACACTCCAACAACAAATCGCAGCTAACAACCTCCAAATGCAAACGTTGATGAATACACTATTACCCACGCTAACAACAAAGCCGGTTGTTAATGCTGTGCAGGTACAATCTTTCCCGAAGACTCCCACAGCGGCTCCGCCTCCTCATGCATACCCAAATTATACTCCGCCATGCGCTACATGCGGCGAAAGTCACGACGCAACTCGTTGTCCGGCCACTATTCCGATGGAGCAAGTCGACTACATGGGTAACTACCAAGGCCAACGAAGCTACGTCCCTAACCGAGTTCATCCGAACTTGGCCTACGGTAATCAACAACAAGCTCCACCAAGATTTCAAAACCAAAGAACGCAAGGATACCATAGTGCGAATGCTGAGCCCACCTCGTATAATCGCGTTGATAAGCTCGAGGGAAATGGTCGAGAAGCTAATGGGAAAGCTCGACCCTCGCTTGGATAATCAAGAAGCACGGTTGCACAACACCGAGTCTTCCCTACGGGCCTTAGAGAAGCAAGTTGGGCAGATTCCCGAATCAATCCAACAACGTCCTTCCGGATCGTTACCAAGTTACACCGAGACCAATCCAAAGGACCACCATGTAAAGGCGGTGACACTTCGTAACGGGAGAGAGCTCGAGGAAGTGCAGAAAACGAAGAAGAACGTTGAACCCACGCAACTGAGCAGCGAAGCCGACGAACAAGAGGAAACTGTGTCTAAGCCACCTGTCAAGGCGTATCAACCAAAAATTCCATACTCAGCAAGGCTTAAACGGGAAATCGTTGATGATCAATTTGGTAAATTTCTCGCTATTTTTAAACAATTACATATTAATTTACCACTTGTTGATGCCCTTGCGCAGATGCCCCGCTGGGTAAAGTTTTTGAAGGATCTTATCACGAACAAGCGCAAGCTTGAAGACGTTTCCACCTTTGAGTTGCGAGGAGAGTGCTCTGCTATTCTACGAACAAGCTACCGAAAAAGCTTAAGGATCCAGGGAGTTTTACTATACCATGTTTAATAGGAGATTTAGTCGTAAGTAAGGCATTGGCCGATTTAGGAGCAAGTATTAATTTGATGCCTTATTCTATGTTTAAACGACTTGGTTTAGGAGAGCCCAAACCCACTAGGATGAGTTTACAATTAGCGGATAGATCTGTTAAGTATCCTAGGGGTATCATAGAAGATGTGCTGGTTAAAGTCGATAAATTTATAATTCCTGCAGACTTTGTTATTCTCGATATGGAGGAGGATGAAAATATTCCTCTAATATTGGGTAGACCATTTCTCGCTACTGAAGGACCATGATCGATGTTCGTAACGGAACATTGACGTTAACTATAGACGGCGACAAAGTTACATTTGATATGACCGACTCCATGAAAAATTCCGAGAAATTAGACGATAAGTGCTTTTATATCGATGCATGGAATGACTTTTTATCATTGCAGGGACTATCACAACCAGAAACGTTTGCTTCGATGTCAGGATTAGCAGAGACTGAAGAGCCAATGCATGAACGATCTTTTGAGGTTGACCAAATAGAAGCAAACAAAGACGAGGCGGAACCTAACATCAAAGTGCACCCGAACAAAGAAGAGGAAAAAGAAAAATGTTCGATTGAGGAGCCACCAACCCTCGAACTCAAGCAACTGCCCGATCACTTGGAGTATGCGTTTCTCGAGGAAAACTCGAAGCTACCCGTAATTATAGCATCAAATTTGGAGAAGAAACAGAAAATCATGCTCCTAGACCTGTTACGGGAGCATAAGAAGGCGCTCGCATGGAAGATATCAGATATTCGAGGAATCAGCACGACCTTCTGCATGCATAGGATCCTGATGGAAAACGAGTTCAAGCCCGTGGTGCAACATCAAAGGCGTTTAAACCCGAACATGAAGGAGGTAGTAAAAGCTGAGGTAATAAAGCTACTTGATGCGGGAGTCATATACCCGATCTCAGACAGTGCATGGGTAAGCCCAGTTCAAGTGGTGCCGAAGAAGGGAGGAATGACGGTGGTAACCAACGAGAAAAAACGAACTCATTCCAACAAGGACCGTTACAGGGTGGCGAGTGTGCATTGACTATCGGAAATTAAACGACGCGACACGAAAAGATCATTTTCCTTTACCGTTCATTGATCTAATGCTTGAGCGTTTATCCGGTCATGAATTCTATTGTTTTCTTGATGGTCTTTCAGGTTACTTGCAGATTCCAATCGCACCAGAAGATCAAGAGAAGACAACTTTTACGTGCCCATTCGGAACCTTTGCATATCGGCGGATGCCTTTCGGACTGTGTAATGCCCCGGCTACCTTCAACGGTGCATGATGGCCATTTTCGACAAATTAATCGGTAAAGGAATGGAGGTTTTCATGGATGACTTTTCGATTTTTGGCAACTCATTTGAGGTATGTCTTTCCAATCTTAAGGCGGTACTTAAACGATGCGAGGAAACGAACCTTGTGCTAAACTGGGAAAAATGTCATTTTATGGTTAGAGAAGGTATCGTTTTAGGTCATAAGATATCGGCTAGAGGAATCGAGGTAGATAGAGCAAAAATAGAAATTATTGAACGATTACCTCCACCCACGTCGGTAAAAGCAATTAGAAGTTTCTTAGGACATGTTGGTTTTTATCGTAGATTTATTAAAGATTTTTCTAAAATTGCTAGACCTTTAACTCGCTTGCTAGAAAAAGATATACTTTATGAGTTTACGACCGATTGTATGAATGCTTTTACTCTACTTAAGGATAAGCTTATTAATGCTCCTGTCATGGTAGCCCCCGATTGAAGGCTACCATTCGAACTAATGTGCGATGCCAGTGATTTTGCAGTAGGTGCAGTTTTGGGGCAGCGACGGGAAAAATATTTCCAGCCAATACACTATGCAAGCAAGACTCTAAATGAGGCGCAATCAAATTATACCACCACCGAGAAGGAATTGCTTGCAATCGTGTTTGCAATCGACAAGTTCCATCAATATCTTATCCTATCGAAGGTCATCATCTACACGGATCATTCAGCCATTAAGCATCTCTTTACAAAGCCGGATGCAAAGCCGAGGCTGATCCGATGGATTCTACTACTTCAAGAGTTCGACGTGGAGTTCCACGACCATAAGGGAACGGAGAATCTTGCCGCAGACCACTTGTCGAGACACCATGCGAGGTTACGAAAGAGGAGACAATCCGAGACTACTTTCCCGATGAACACCTTTACGCTATACATGAGGTACCTGATGAACTTCCATGGTATGCCGATATTGCTAATTATCTTGTAGCTAGGATCTTATCAAGGGGATACACGAGTCACCAGAGGAAGAAATTCTTCTCGGACTTGAAGTATTACTTTTGGGATGATCCTTATCTATTTAGGATTTGTGCAGATAATATAATCAGGCGATGCGTAAGCTTCCCTGAAACAATCGATATCATGGGACATTGCCACACGGGACCATGCGGAGGTCATTATGGAGGCAACCGCACCGCACAAAAGGTACTAGAATGTGGATTTTACTGGCCAACAATTTTCAAGGATGCGCAAAGGTATGTAGAAATGTGCGATAGGTGCCAACGGACAGGTAATATCTCTAAGTGCAATGAAATGCCTCAGAATTTTATACTCGTTTGTGAAATATTTGGTGTATGGGGCATTGATTTTATGGGTCCGTTTCCGACATCTTTTAAAAATTGATATATCCTAGTAGCAGTCGATTATGTGTCAAAATGGGTGGAAGCGCAAGCGCTGCCCACTAATGATGCTAGGGTAGTCGTTAAATTTTTAAAAGCTTTATTTTCACGTTTTGGCTCTACTCGTTGCAATATCAGTGATAAAGGCACGCATTTTTGTAACATCCAATTTGCAAGGACGCTCGAAAAATATGGCGTTAAGCATAGTGTTACCACTGCGTACCACCCTCAAGCGAGCGGCCAAGTGGAGGTCGTGAATAGGGAGCTGAAGCGGATACTAGAAAAAACTGTGGAACATCATAGGCGGGATTGGCCGAACAAGCTAAATGATGCTTTATGGGCGTACCTAACAGCATATAAGATGCCTATCGGATCTACGCCCTATAGACTTATTTATGGAAAATCTTGTCATTTACCCGTCGAGCTTGAACACAAGGCGTATTGGGCGCTAAAAAAACTAAATTTTGATTTGAATCTTGCAGGTGAAAAGCGAAACTTACAGATCAACGAGCTCGACGAGTGGAGACAGATGGCGTACGAAAATACTCGCATCTACAAGGAGCGTACGAAGCTATATCATGATCGTAAAATCATGAAACGGGAATTTCAAGAAGACGATCGGGTCTTGCTTTACAACTCGCGCCTGCGGCTGTTTCCTGGTAAACTGAAATCGCGATGGTCTGGACCATTCACGGTGACTCGAGTATTCCCGTATGGAATTGTCGAGATCACACATCCGGAGAAGGGGACCTTCAAAGTGAACGGGCACCGACTCAAGCATTACTATGGCGGTGACATTGAGGCGCTCGAAAAAGAAACCATCCACCTCCTCGATACCACCCGGAGCTAAAAAAATCGCCAAACTATGTCTAGCTAAAAGACATTAAAGAAAGCGCTACTTGGGAGGCACCCCAAGCCTATCCTATGTTTTTATTTTATTTCTATGTGCATTTTTAGTTTTTATGATTTTGTTTTCAACGATCGCAGGGAATTCAAAATCTCAAGTGTGGGGAGGAGCCGTACAGAGCATGCATATCGGACTATTCAGGGAAGTTCGCTTATCTTTATATTTCCTTTTCCTTGTGTTACATGATTGTTACGTTGAGGACAACGTAAATTTTAAGTGTGGGGAGGGGAATTTCTGTGAAATTTAGGCGAACATGTTATATATATGCATGTTTGATTTTTGGTACAATTTTTTTTTTCGAAAATTTGGCTTAACATGTTTTTCCTGAAAATTATGTTTCTTATCATGAAGGGATGACTTTATGTTTGGAATTTTGTGAGTAATTAGGATACATATGCGTAGTCTACTTTTTTCTTACATGATGAACTTGGCGATACTTGTCGTACACATAACCCGATTTTTGTGAGATTTTTGAGCCTACGAGCTTTTCGCTCATTTCTTTGGTTGTGTGAATCATGCTTAGTTTATTTCTCTTCAGAACTTGCTTGTGTATTGCGTTTTGAAACTATTTGACGTGTGATTGCGTGAAAATGAGGAAGGCATTAGGAAATCAGTCCATAGCCAAAGTATCCAACCACGATTAACCCCCGTAGTTAGCCACTTTGAGCCTGAGCCTTTTATTGTGAAAAAAACCGGATTATAAATTGCCGACCCCGATTAAGCCTTCAGATTTAAACCCATTGAAGCGATAGAAGAAGTGGAGGTTGAATGCCGGACTCAAGAAGCGCAACCCGTGCTAAATTTCCGAGCCGAACGTCGAAAAAAAAAGGAATGAAAAAAAAAAACAGAGAAAAAAATATATAAAAAAAATAGAAAAAAAAAGAGAGAAAAAATAATATATTGACTAAGAACCCTTCCTTCGATAATCTTTCACTCTCGAAAGCATATTATCTATCTCCTAGGTCGAGGAGTTGAGAGAAGAAGGGCTTGGTAAAAAAAAAAGACGAATGCAAAAGAAAGGAAGTGATGAACAAGAACGACGGATTTTGGTGCATTCAAAATGATGGCATGATTCCGACACGACTACAGCTCATATCCTTTTCACGTTTATTCCTTGCATATCATAAATATTTCAGCATTTTATAACCCGGTAAAGACCTTCCGATTCACGCTTAATCATTGAAAGTGGTAGATTTACGAATTGCTTGCAAGCTTATGGTAGAGATTAGATTAGTGCATGAATATCACCGACATCTTAACCCATACACGTAGTGATTTGAGTGAATCTCTGTGAGGTGCGAATCTTGATAGATATTTCTAAGGAAATAGTGTAGCTAGTCGTTGATTTCAAATATGCTTTCCGACTTTACTTACATTATCTCCTACGTGATTTCGTTCTTGATTGATATGTTGCATGATTTTATCATTTTATATGCCATTATTATTTCTTTGCTTGAGGGCAAGCAAATGCTCAAGTGTGGGGAGATTTGATAAACGAAATTCTTATCAATTTTATACCCCGTAAAAGCGTAATGTCGGTTGTTATTTTATATAAAATTTCTTCGAATATTAGGCTTTTACGTTTATATTGCGACAGATATTGGAGAAAGAACTACAACCGACGGACTTGAAAAGAATCGAGGATCTTCGAGGCAATCGGCCCAAAAAAAAAAACAAATTGGGCCCAAGACTAAAAATTAACCCAAGAGAAGTTCCAAGCCCAAGCCCAATTGTTTTTTACAAAAAAAAAGAAAAAATATAATATATATTATACACGCATGATGGATCGCTAGAGCACACACAAAGGAAAATAAAAAAATGGAAAAGGGACAAACGATGATGGAGACTTGCAAGGAAATGAGATCACTCACACGGCTCAAGAAAGAAAGTTAGATACACGAACGACAACCCACCCAACAGATGAAGGCAGCTCAAGGAAGAAAAATGAAGATCACGCCGTTTTTTTAGCAGTAAAGAGAAGATATTGTCTCCTATCTCTAATCTATAAAAGGGGAGAGCTAAACGAGAGGGATAAACCCACCAACGTTTGTGTATTCTGCTTTGAGGCAGTGAGTAGCTGTCGTACGCACCAGCAAAGAGCGAGCCCGAATTGCATTTGAGCTGTACCGTGAAGGGCTGGTCTGCACCGTGGGGCAGTGTGTGCCTTAAGAAGGAGTAGCAACGTGGTTGTGCTGTGTCTGGCCCTGTGTGTATGCTTGAAAGCGGCAAGGCAGTTGAAAAGGAGAGCAGGAAAAGGAACACCTGAGACGCCCACCACTTGTCCGATAAAAGTCCTCAGAGAAGGATCAACTGCGAAGCCAAAAATTCAGGGAAGAACATGTTTTCCTCTTTGTTATTTACACTCGTTGTTGTGTTAGTGTTTTATGAATCCAAAGTTCCGAACTGCTTCATCGAAACGTAGGTTCCAGCTACGAGAGGCCTGTTTCAGTCCGTAAATGGACCGATTCAGTTTGCACACTTTTTGAGCATCTGCATGCGACTCGAAACCTTTTGGCTGCTCCATATAGATCTCCTCCTTGAGGAATCCATTAAGGAATGCCGTTTTGACGTCTATCTGCCAAATCTCATAATCATAGTGCGTAGCTATTGCGAGCAATATTCGGATAAACTTGATCATGGCTACAGGCGAGAAAGTCTCCTCATAGTCGACTCCCTCTTTTTGGTTATAGTCCTTGGCAACCAACCTGGCCTTGTATGTCTCAACTTGTCTGTCAGATCCAATCTTTCTCTTGTAGATCCATTTACAACCGATTGGTCTAAAACCACTCGGTAGGTCCACAAGAGTCCAGACTTTGTTGGAGTACATTGAGTCCATCTCAGCCCGCATAGCTTCAACCCATCTCGTTGAGTCAACATCGGATATAGCTTGATCGAAAGTAGCCGGGTCTTCTCTTAGAAGTTCCCTAGTCGCAACATAATCGTGTTCGACGTGTGACATGCCATATCGCTCTGGTTGGCGTGGCATCCTTTCAGATCGTCGCAAGACTGCTTTGCTCGGACCATCCAATTCCAAATCCTGTGAGGGCGTTTCGGTCGACTGCTCCTCGAGAGTGACCTCTCGACCAACGCCACAATCTCGAATGAACTCTTCCTCGAGAAAATGTGCGTGTAGGCCCACAACGATCCTTTGATCATCGTGAAAGTAGAATAGGTACCCCATAGAGTCTTCAGGGTAACCTATGAAACGACCTTTCAGAGACCTAGACTCCAATTTGTCTGCTTTCAACTTTTTCACATAGGCCGGGCAACCCCAAATCCTAATATGTGATAAGCTGGGTAAACGACCAGTCCATATCTCATACGGAATGCCGTTAACAGACTTAGAGGGACACCAGTTTATGGTATAAGCCGCTGTCAAAAGCGCGTATCCCCACAATAACATCGGTAAATCTGTATAGCTTAACATAGAACGAACCATATCTAATAAAGTTCGGTTTCTACGTTCGGCCACGCCATTCAATTGAGGCGTGCCGGGCGGAGTCATCTGTGATAATATACCATTCTCCTTCAAGAATTGGTCAAACTCGACACTCATGTACTCGCCTCCTCGATCCGATCGATGGCTTTAATGAGTTTCGACGTTTGTTTTTCCACCAAAGCCTTATACTCCTTGAACCTTTCAAGTGCATCAGCTTTATACCTCATCAGATACACGAGTCCGTAACGACTGTGATCATCCGTGAAGGTAATAAAATAGTACAAGTCACCTCGAGCCTTCACATTGAATGGCCCGCAAACGTCCGTGTGAATCACACTGAGAATTTCCGTGGCTCTATTAAATGTCCCGGTGAAGGGTGATCGGGTCATTTTACCTTGGAGGCACGACTCACAAGTCGGATAGGGATCTGATCCCAACGGTTTCAAAATCCCGTTTTCTCCAACTCGTGGATCTTGCGTTCTCCAGCATGCCCTAATCGAAGATGGCACAAGTACCTCGCATTTATTCCTGACTTTCGTTTGTTTGTGACAGTATTCACAGATACGTCGTTCTGGGTGTTTAAATAGTACAAACCATTAAACAGTGTCGCGTTGCCAACATTTTTATTTCGATACATAATGTGGCATGTATTATTATTAAAATTAAATACATAACCATTCCTGCTCAAAACAGGAATGGAGACGATGTTCTTAAAACCCCTCGGGAGTACAAGACAATCGTACAAACGCAACACATGCCCAGATAACAACACAAGAGATCTTGATCCGACGTGGCTTGCCGAGAGACTATCCCCGCTTCACACTCTGACCTCGATCTCCCGCTCCCCAAGCGCTCTACTTGGTCCCAGACCTTGCGTGGACACACAAATGTGAGTACTAGCTCCCGAATCCAATATCCAAGAAGTAGAGTATACAGATGAAGAACAAACTGTTTCTAAAACATAAAGTTCCTTACCTGATGCAGCCTGCTCACCCTTGAGCTTCGGACAGTCCCGCTTCCAGTGGCCCAGCGCACCACAATGCAGACACCTATCCGTTGGCTTTACACCGGTCTGCTTCGATTTCCCAGAAGTTTTGTTCTTCTTAGAAACCTTCCCTGTCGGCTTGAGCTTGTTGACCTTCTTCTTTTTGCCTTTCTGGGGCTTCGAAGAGGTGGCGACAAGTGCAGTCTGCTTCGCCCTTTTCATCTGGGCTTGCGCCGTTGCTAACTGATTCATCAGATCAGGAAGCGTCAGCGTAATGCCGTTCAAATGATAGTTCACAATGAACGCGTTGAAGGACGAAGGGAGAGCTGCAAGATGAGATCGTTTTGTAATTCCCGATCAAATCGGAAATTGAGAGTCTCCAATCTCTTGATCATGGTGATCATGTTCATAACATGTTCACCGACGTTCTCACCCTCAGACATCCTCGATCGGAAGAGCTGCGACGAAGCCGCGTAGCGAGCTGTCCTCGACGTCTCACCATAAAGCTCTTTCAGATGCTGAACCATCGCTCGAGCGTCAGCCATACCCTCATGGCTACGCTGCAGCGTGTTACTCATCGATCCGAGGACATGAGCCTTTACGAGCTGCTCGTCGCGCAGTCGCTTGTCATAAGCGGCACGAGCCTGCTCGGTTGCCCGCGCCCCTGGGGCCGGCGGCAACTCGGAGTCAAGGATATACACTAGGTTCTCAATCTGAAGGAAAATCCTTAGGTTGCGAAGCCAGTCTGAATAGTTCGACCCAGTCAACCTATTCTCCTTGAGCAGTATGTTTAAAGCGGTAGACATAATTAACACTGAGAGAAAAAGCTGCAAAAAATAAAAGGCATATTAAGTCGATTGTATAGATCATCAAATGCGAACAAGGACTTTTGTTCCGTTTGTCTCCCACTATCTTTTCATAACTCCATTTTCTCCCATTTGAGGTTTTGGAAGTTTCGTTGATAACTTCGATAGTGGAGTTGATGTCCCCGCGGGCGGATGCAAACCTCAACCTCTGTCGTTTTATTGGTTTGCAGCGGCCCACGAAGTCGTGCTCCGCACGAATCCGACCTCGTCGAATGTCTCAACTATCTTTGTCTCAGTCAGGGACCCCCGCCGGCAAATCCGGAACAAGGCGGTGTGACTGTCTAAGTGCGACCTATCAACTTTGCTCAAAACCGCACACTTGAACCGTACGTTTTACCGCACAGTGTGGTCTTGGCAAGCGGCGCTAACGCACACGAGCAAATCGAAACGAAAACAAATGCAAGGCGCCGGCATACCCGGAACCAAACCTTGCATTTAGGTTTCGTAACAACTTAACCCGAGCTTGATAGAAGACAGGGCATCCAATCCCTTTACTCCCTTAGTATTTTATGGGAGTTTGTATTCTCATAGCAAATCAAAAATTAAGCACGAGCACATAAATGCGTTAATTAAATTCCTAACCCTAGGAAAGCAATTTAAATGGACAAATGCGCGGACTATTTCTAAACTGGTCCTATTTCATGGGTCGTAAAATGACCGGGTCTTTGATCTCCAAACGTCGACTCGTCGTCACGCGGGTCGTCGAACCCTCCAATCTCGCCTTGCATCGAACGGCCGCCATTTTATCTAACTTATCTAATAAAGCGATAAAATACAACACGGGGGGAATTATTTCCCGAACAACCCGTAATCCATGTACATACCGAGGGGCATCAAACGACCCTTAAACAAATAACCCGGTTAGAACCTAAGCCCGCATAATTGTCCCACATAAACATGCAACACAGAATTTTGACGCCGGGTGCCCGACCGACGTCACGAGCGACGATAGTCTCCAAACTACGTCGACCGTTCGTTCGCCACATGTAGGACCCGAGTCCCCGCGAACTAGGTCGGCCAATAAATTATGTATGCGAACTAAGTGATAAGTGTTTATTTGCATACATGATTTATGTTTATTTGATCTTACGATTTTCGTTCCTACGTGTTACGTGAATTTCGTGCAAATACATGACAATAATATGTGCCCACGATGACCCGAGTTCATGAGAGGGATTTTCGAAAATAATCAAGAAGGAAAAACTAAATGATAGCCAAATAAGAGTAGGCTAGAATTCACTTTGGGCTAGGAAATTTAATTATTTTGGGCTAGACCTCACAAATTTGGCCCAATTAGAATTAATTCAACATAGGAGACAACAATCCCTAATTCAAGCGAAACCCACGCCTAAGCTATACTCTAGTAACATTATTTAAAGAAAAATATCTAAACTAACCATTTAACACCTCATAACCCACTTATAGACTAACGAAAATTCCAAGTGAAGGAGAAGGAGCTGAGACGATCTTTCCAAGCCACCAAGCAACCAAGTAGTTGAGATTTCAAGTGGTAAATGAAATGCCAACCTTAAACCTTGTAAATTAGGACTTCCTAGATGTTTAATCATATCAAAGTCATGAAAATTAGGAAATTAAGCATAGGGAGAATGCGAAATCCTAAGTGTGGACTGTGAAGTATAAGCTTAGGTTAAGATCCTTATTCGGATAGTTCAATATATGATTTAGAACCTACGATTCTTGATTTTAAGTTAGGAACCCCACGATTTTGGTAGAGAAAGGATGGAATGGAAGAGTTTCGACTAGGTTAATGAGATAAATGTAGTTTCGATGGGATGAATGTTAGGGTTTCGATCGAAAGTGAATAGTGAATTAGAGTTTCGATTGAATGCTATTAGCCAATGGACTTTCGATCGAAAGTAGGGAATTAATTCTAGAGTTTCGGACGACATTTGAATAGATCTAAGTCCGATTAGATAAATTTGCAAGATAGTAAATTTAATAAGACATGAGTTTCGACCGAAACTCATTTCACTACCTAAGTATCGATCGAAACCTTGTACCAAATCCATGCAATTGCTCTAAAGTGACCTTTTCCATAAAGAGTTTCGATCGAAACCCAAGATGGAGCCATGCACACGTTAGGACACGGCAAAACTTGCATGGTTTCGATCGAAAGTGATACTTTCCCATGCCAAGTTTCGATCGAAACTAAGGTGAGGTCATGATGATGAAATACCTCGGCGAAAGTCACCTTCAAGCCCACGCAATCGATTGAAATTAGCCTCTACACATGCAAGTTTCGATCGAAACTAGGATGATATCATGATGACCTAAGAACTCGGCGAAACTCAAGTTGATCGAAAGTGGAATCGATCGAAACCCTCAAAATTGATTTGAAATGATCCTCTATCCATGTAGGGTTTCGATCGAAACCAAGATGAGGTCATGCCGACGTAGAAACACGGCAAAACTCATACTCTATCATGCAACATCGAGCGAAACCCCTAATTTGATCGAAACTAGGAATTGAGGAACCTTAATTGTACAAAATTAAATCGGGCGAAACCCTACAAATTTAATGACTTTCGCCGAGCTTAGAATTGAAATGTTATAAGATAGGAATTTCTTAAGGATCGCAACTTAGTTTAAACATAAGGAATCAACTCACTTAAGAAGCTTAACAAGGCAAATCAATTAACTTGGAGTCTAGGAAATTAATACAAGTCCAAATAAGTAGCGTAACAAAAAATTAATTATTTCGACAAGTTAACTAAGGAAAACAAGGTACTAATACTCTAACTTTTTATGAAAAGGTCGAACGTTAGGGACCTCACGAGACAATACGCTAACTTAAGCTCGGACGACAGGTAAGTAGAAATTCAACTACGACACGTAACTGCCTGCGTCTGATTATGTGATTACGTGCTTACGTGACTTCATGTGAAATGTGTACGTTACGACGTGATTTAATTTTATGCATGATAGCATGATCTGCATATTTCTATGAGCATGGCATGAGCATTTGCACGCATGCGTAGTATATAAGACGCGAGGTACGAGCGTGCATAAGATCGCCTGTGTGCGAAGTATACTCGCCGATGTTGGCGTTTGTGTCGACTCGAATGAAGAGTCACGGCTCCCCTATGCAGCCAGCAAGGCGAATGAAGCTATAAGGCCTGTATAAGAGGCTGGGGTAATACCCCGTATGCGGAAGATGCAACCTGGAGGATGCGACCCGGGGCACGCACTGAGTAAGGGAAGATTCCTTCGGGTGAACTTCTAGTGTGTAAAACACTACCCGGGAGGGAAGATTCCTTCGGGTGACCTCCGGGGTTAGTGGCCTCGGTGTTGGCTACCAGTGAGAAGCGTCCGTATGAAATGGCGCATAGTGGGATAGAAAGCCGAGGGCCCGTATGATGTATGAGTATAAGAAAAAGAGTATGAGTCAGGAAAAAGAGTATGAGCGATAGTAAGCGACGGCGTGGATTGCCGATCGTCAGGACACGTGCATACATGCATAAATTTCTGCTTACTGAGCCTCGGTGGCTCATTCTTTATGTTACGTGTTGTAGGTACTGACGATCCGATACGTGATCCGACTTTTATGCGAGGCCGATCTTTTGAAGCTATCCAGCTGCTTTTGAGGTGGGAGTGTGTGTATGGATGACGACCTGTGAAGGCCGGGCGCATAGGAAGCTTTTGCTGCACACACGCAATTGTATTTGTGTAGATATGACTGCGATGAATTACAAGAATGACTTGAGAACATTCTTTTGACTTGTATGTATGATTTCCGCACGCATTTAAAAGAAAAATTTTATTCGCATTTTTACGCTTTTGCACGATAACGAAGCATTAGGCACTTAGGATCGGAACGGGTTACGAGGTCGGACGCCGGGTCCTGACACCACATCGGCTTTCGAGGCCTTCGGTTGAACCATGCATGAGCCGTAGCTCTGATACCACTGTTGGGGTGGGCCCGATTAATCGACGCCGGCCCCCGAACAGCATAACGTGGCGATAGCGGAAGCGCGTTTTGAACCGAGCGGCGTAGGGTGCCGAATTTTCGATTTTCAACATCTGAATTCGACCTAGCGCCCTTCGGCTTCTCCCGAGGGCTTAAGATACTTCTCTGAGCCTCAGGAGACCATGTCTAATCCGAACTTCTCAGATTCAAATTTATACAAATTTATTCGAATTAATAATTTCATTCCAAACTAGTTCGAACAAAGCGGCAGCCGACAGTGTTTCGGCTATTTGGCGATCGAAACGATTTCCGATCGATACCAACGAGGGGTCTTTCGAATCATTCCGATATCATTTGGTATTTTTCGCAAAATCAAATCAATGGTTCGAAATTATCAATTCGACTAAAGCGGCAGTCTGCCGTCTTTTGACAGTTTGACAATCGAAATGATTTTAGATCAATACCAAATTTTCCAGATTGATTCTACACTTCCCAACGATCGTAACGAGGGGTCTTTCGAATCATTCCGATGTCGTTTGGTATTTGTTGCAAAATCAAATCAGTAGGGTTCGAAACATACCGACGATGAACGTGATTTTACCTCGGATGGACGTCGCAGCGCCTCGTCTGGTTCTCGGGGCCTCCGGGCTAGATTGTCACGCTGGTATGTCCTTGATTGAACCTCCGAGACTGCTCCCGATGACTAGACGCAGTTCGGTTCGGGCGTCGGGCTTTTTCGAATGATCCCGTGGCTTGACGTGGCAAGTATAAAATGGCTTGTTGAGAGCATGTATCTTGTTTGTCAACTTAGAGCACCTAAGGTTGCATGGTCTTTTTTTTTTTACATTATGCATGTATCTTATTTATGTTCCCCTTAGCTCATGAGGTGTCTCATTTACCTTGTAGTAAAAATCCACTAAGGTTAGTTTATTGATTTATATTTAACACTTGTCATGCTCACATCAAAGCCAAGAGTATGACTCACATGCCACCTCATCCAATGTGGCAAGCTAGGAATCATACATATGTCCAAGACCAAGTCAACATGCAATTTCATTTAAGCCCATGAGGTTTCTAATTTCTCAATTTAGTCCCTCAATTTTAAGTAATAAAGTAATTAAATTCAATCTAATTATTTTAATTACAATTAAGCCTCATTTAGTTAATTAATTAAACACTTAAGACAATCTCAAGTCCTAATTATTCCCGTGACCATCACAGGAATTTAACTAAATCATCGACACCTCGTATCAACTTTGCCACTACCTCAACGAATCCCATTCGTTAGGTTCTAGAGAAAAGCCCGCCGTTTTCGTTCAAGTTCATTACCATTATTAAGCACGACTCTCTAGGTCCGTCTCAACTGGCACGGGAGGAATCCGCGAGTCCCGGTATTCGCCTAGCCAATCCCGCGGTACCGGACAGATCCCAGTTGAGAACGACTTTTGATCTAATCCAAATTCGGGCGAACCGACTATAGTGTATACATTTAAATAACTCTTACGCCTTTCACTTGCGTCCCGGTTAGGTGAGAGCCATGTAAATGTCAAACTCACTAACCCAACACTATGTTATAATTGAGACCCAACCGATTATTTAAACTCCGCTCCGTATCTAATACGAGCGAGCTTTCCAAGCTTCGGCCGAAGGCTTTACAATCGTCGTTCTCCCATTACCTCATAGGACGTTAACCTATACGAATATAGGCAGTTAATCCCGATAGCAGTCAAAGCCCGGCAATCACCTCCGTAAAGTCAGTTGCGTTTCGTCGCTGGCCCGTGTCCCATTTCCGAACACTTGCGGACCTAGCCAACTAGCGACAAATCGAAATCGCAAAAGCAAATCCGTCAGTGACCCTATCGGTCTGAGGCTGCTATAGTCATTCGTTCAATCATTGACAACATCCTAGTCATGTGATCGAGACGAATACGAGCCGAATGTCCGAATACGTGATCTCTCCGATCACCGATATCTCCATCACCACCCACAACCTCTCAGGTAATCGGTGACACTACCGATACTATGTGGTCGTCAATGAATAAGTCATATTCGGATATCTAGTCATCCACCTAGAATCCTTAGACTTACGGACTTTTCATTTAATGCTGAGATTAAGGACCGTCCGGTGTCTCCTCCCTCGTCCCCACGAGAATCAGACGTCCAACTCAAACATTCGGGTGTTATTTATTTATCGCACCGCCAGATGCCAAGCAGACTTTAAATTCGATAAATAAATAATAATGCCTTTATTATAATGAAATAATATTCATTACTTCATTTTTTAACAGTATATACAATAAAACTGTCTATCGACCTATACATCATTGTGCGCCCTATACTATTCCTAGTCCTCGTATGACATTCCGAGGGCACACTCCCTAACAATCGGAGGGTTTGCTAGGCCCACTTTCGCTGCCATAACTCAAGGTGCTATTGTCGCACGGGAGAACCAGCGACGCACCTCTCCGGAGAAAATGGAACTATCTTACAGGGCCCTGACGGTTATTGAGGTGTGGCAGAGGCTAGGCCACCTTGGGAAGTCGCTCGTATGGGCTCGGCGCGTTGGGAGCACACCCTTGTCGGGTACTTCTTGGAGAAACGGCCTTACTTCCCCCATCTTGAGCGGTTTGTCAGGTCCATCTGGGCGGACCTCGTTGAAGTCCGGGCTGCTCTAAATGGCTTCTTTAAGTTTAGATTTGCGACGGCGGCTGCTTGTGCCTCAGTTATGGAAGGCGGGCCGCGGCTTATGAATGGGCAGCCGCTCTTTCTTGAGAACTGGCGGCCTGGTATGTCTTTTGCGAAGAAACATCACATGACCATCCCACTTTGGGTCAAGCTTCGCAATGTCCCATCGGAGTTTTGGAACAAAGAAGGGCTGAGTATTGTCGCTAGCGTTATATGGAAGCCTTTGTTTGCGGATGCCATGACTGCTAGCGGGGAACGCCTAGAATACGCACGTGTGTGCATTGAGAAGACTCTAGCGGAACCTTTCATTGAGCAATTCAACATCAGACTACCAAGTGAGGATGGAGGCTTCTTGGGCCTTGTTCCTATTCAGGTCGAGTACGAATGGCGTCCCAGGAAATGCGCCACATGCGAATCATGGTACCATGGCGCCGGGAGCTGCCCCAAGACCTGGCCACAGCCCCGGAAATCCCCCACCACACCCAACAATTCAACACTCCAAAAGCCCACCACCGCAGCCACGTAGAACTCCACCACCCGCAACGGTGACTAATAGGCCCTTCACTGCCGCGACTCAACGTGGTGCATGGCGACTGGCTGATAACAAAGGTAAGGGCAAGGTGACAGAAAATATCACCTATGCTGGACAGGTTCGAAGCGGCCTCCTTGATGAATCTGCCCCGTCCACGGACTCAAATGAGTGGTCACTCGGACCTACCATGGGTGGATCCCCTAGCACTAGCGCTACGACATCACAACCCGTTGTTGACCATAACATGTTTGAGGTCCTTGCCGACCTCGACGAATCTAACCTACTCACTAAGGGCCCTATAGCAGCCCTCTCGACGGGTGACTTATGATCCCTGTCGCCTCTTGGAACGTTCGTGGTCTAAACAGGTTAGACCACCAGTGGGCGGCGAGGGAACTGATCAAGAGACATAATGTGCGGATTGTTGGGTTGATTAAGACAAGAGTGTCGGAACAAAATGCTTCTTCTATTGCAGCTTCGATACGGCAATGGAAATGGTTTTACGACTATGAAGATGGCCCTGCTTCACGTATATGGGTGGGGTGGGATGAGACTTACCTTGCGGTCAACGTCGAAGCATTCACGAACCAAGCTATTCACTGCAAAGTAAATATCTTAGAGGAACGTCTCGGCTTCTACATAAGCTTCGTATATGGCTTCAATACCCGAGCGGAACGATCTCATCTTTGGGCTGATCTCATGGCGCTATCCAGTTCTCGGGCATTGGTCCCCTGGGTTGTCATGGGGGATTTCAACGCGATTTTGGATGGGTCCGAAGCACGAGGAGGGGCTCCTATGGGGGGCTGCCGGGACATGGCCGCTTGCTTTATCGCGTCTGACCTCATCAACCTGCCAAGGGTTGGAGGCAACTGGATAGGATGCTTGGTAATCCCCCGTGGTTCACACGATTTGGGGATATGCATTATAGATGCGCCAACCTGCCACTTCAGACCATTCACCACTCATCTTGGAGTCTAGCCCTGCTTCGGCCATTAAAGGAGACATATTTCGTTTCGATAATTTCCTTGTGAAGGACCCACGTTTCATCCCGTTGGTGGAGGGGGCGTGGAACCAAAGCATCAGCGGATATCCGATGTTCTCCATTGTGAGTCGGCTAAAGACGATTAAACACTCGCTCAAATCTCTTCGACGGGAAAAGGGAGACCTTAATAAGAATGTCCTCGAAGCTCGGCGCTTCCTCGAGGCTGCACAACAATTATTAGAACTACATCCCATGGACTCTAATCTGCTGCTCCTTGAGAAGCGCTGCCGTTTGGTTTATACTCGTGCGGTCGACATGGAGCACTCGGCGTTATCTCAGCGTGCTAAAGTGGCGTGGTTAAAGGACGGAGACCAATGCACGGTGTTCTTCTTCAAGAAAGTGGCTACTCGACGGACTATCAACCGTATCTTTTCACTTGAAGATGCTGCTGGCACGACCATCGAAGGGGACACCAATGTGCGGGCAGAACTGGTTCGATTTCACACGGATCTCCTCGGCCAATCGACCCGCCTTGTGCCTATCCACCGGGATTATATCACTCATTTCCTCACGCAGAAACTCAGCCGTACCGATGGCGATTTACTGACCAAACCGTTCACGGATGTTGAAATCAAGAATGCCCTCTTCAAGGGACGACGGGGCTACGGCAAGGCGACCCCATCCCCTATCTCTTTACCCTGGTGATGGAGGTTCTACATGGCGTTATCGAGAATAGGATTCGTCAGAATGGATGCTTTCGGTATCATTGGAGATGTGAGTCAACGGCGCTCTTCATGCTCTCTTTCGCTGATGACTTACTTCTGTTCTCGCATGCGGACGTCCTATCGGTGAGTATCTTTAAGGAAAGCTTAGACCTCTTCGGTTCACTTGCTGGGTTGTACGCTAACATTACGAAGAGCGAGATGTTTATCTCTAAGAGGGCCGACCGGCTCAAGGGCACCATTCAAGGCATCATGGGGTTCCCCTCGGGCTCGTTACCGGTGCGATATCTTGGCGTCCCGTTGATCACCTCTAGACTTTCGATTGTTGATTGTGGGCCGCTGTTGTGTAACATTGATCGCCGCCTTGGATCTTGGACTAACCTGTCATTATCCTATGCTGGTCGTGTCCAATTGATTAGGTCGATCCTTCTCGGCATTCACACTTATTGGGCTGGTGTGTTCTTATTCCCCAAGGGTGTTCTTCGAGCTATCGAGAGCAGGCTTAGATCTTTTCTCTGGAGGGGTTCAAGTGCCAAAGTTGCTTGGGATGATATCTGTGTTCCTACGGAGGAGGGTGGCCTAGGACTCCGATCTATCAAGACGGACAACAAGGCGCTGCTGATGCGACTGATCTGGAGCATTTTAAAAGGGGATGAGGATTCTATATGGGCTACATGGATTCGACGGACAAGACTGCATAACGAGTCTCTTTGGACTGCTAGAGCCTCCTCGAGGACCTCTTGGAGCTGGAGAAAACTGTTAAAACTTCGCCAGTCCCTTCGGCCTCTCGTTGAATTTCGCATCGGCAATGGCAATGAGACCCGGCTGTGGATCGATCCCTGGCTCCTTAACTGCCCCCTTGTGGAGAGATTCCCTCGTGGGCCCCAGGTCATGGGGCTGCCCATCGATTCGAGGCTTAGCTGCATTATTAACGATGATGGTTGGCATTGGCCTGCGCAAACTACTACCGAATACTTGGAGTTTGGCCCTCTCCTCCCCCCAGTTCACCCGGGGGAGGAGGATACCGTGAGATAGATCGCTGCCGGGAATGGAGTGTTCACTACCCACTCGGCCAGGGAGAGCCTTCGACTAAGATGCCCTATTGCCCACTAGCATACGCTTTTTGGGGGCCCCATATCTGTCCCCCGACACGAGATTATATTATGGCTTGCTATTCGGGACAGATTAGCTACGCTAGACAAGCATTGGGTGGCGGTGGCTGCGAGGTCCTCTAATTGCCTTCTGTGCGATGAAGGCATTGCAGAGACTATTAGGCACCTTTTCTTCGACTGCGTTTTCTCGAGGCACTGCCTCCGAATAATTCGGGCACACATTCGATTTGGATGGCCTCTGAGGAACTGGTACGAGGGGATTCGTTGGGCGGCACAACGTTGGCGAAATGGGCACCTTGCATGGCTGGGCCTACAACATGCGCTTGCATCCTTAGTTTACCATCTGTGGGCTGAACATAACAGGAGATGGCACGACGGCAGGCGACGCACACCTGACCATATTGTGTCTGAAGTTGAGGCCTTGCTTTGCTTGCGACTTTCCACCATATCGCAGAAATACGCCCTGCAGCTGAATGCGATGCGACGGGTTCGGCGTATTGCTTGGTCCTAGTGCTGTGTTGTTTGTGGGTTATTTTATTGTTTTGTGCTTCGGTTCTGCATCGTTTGGGCTGGATGTGTGCAGATTGAAGTTTCCCTTGGAGACTGGAGGGAGCGGCTCATTTGGGGACTAGGCGGACAACGTTAACATTGATCTTAGCCACCTCTGATCCCCACTCTTCTTTTTTTCGCTCTTTTCCTTGTCCTACTCTTCTTTCTTGCTTTGGCTTTTCCCTCCTATTTTTTTGCAGCGGCCTGCGTGGACCTCGATGGGCGGCTTTTCTACCGTGGCTGCTTTGCTCTTGATCGGCCTTTGTGGTGATGTCTCCGGTGCGTGTGACGTACTGTGGCGTGGCGCTCTTCTCTCGGTGTTCATCTACTTCTGCTTGGAAAACAGGAGGTGGCGCGACATCGCCACTCACCGACCTGCCCTGCGGATGCCTCTCTTTCCCGCCTGGAGCCTATCACGCGTGATACTGTCTTCGGTCTTAGTGCCTTCTGGCGCTGTTTTGGCACTTAGCCGGGCTTCTCTGCTGGCACAACACCTGGTGCCAGGAGCCTGTTGTTGGATGCGGTTTGTCGACTCCTATGTTGCCTTGTAACGAGTGACCTCGTGTGTTGTCGTGAATACTCCCCCTTTTTGTTGTATTCCTTGGCTTTGGTCTTGTTGGGACCTTGTAGGTTGTCTGGGTCGCCTGGTCTTTGGTGCCGGCTGGTCGGTGTTTCACTCTAGTTTGGTGCGTCATGAGCGATATCATGCACGCTGCTTGCAACTCCTGTTTTCCTTTTTATTAGTGACTCTTGCCAAAAAAAAAAAGAATATACGTTGTAATTGTGCATTGATTTTATTAGCTGTCTTCGTAATTTGGGGCTTTTATTGTATTTATCCTTAGTTTAGGACTAACTTGTATTTATACCAAGTTTGTTTGGTATAAATTATTGAATTGATCCCAAAGGCTTAACAATCAAATTCTAGAGAGAGAAACGCAAAAAACTTTCTCTCACTAAGATCATTCTCTCTCGAGCTCTCAAACGAAGGTTTTCGATCGAACTTAGTTTTTCAATAATTCTAATCAATTGCCTTAGATTGAAGTCTAGGATCTTAGAGTTGATTAATCGAGGACCTAACAAAATCCAACAAGAGCGAGAAATTCATGCTTTCATTGTCAACGAAAAACTTACAACTGAGTCCTGAACGCAAACTTTAGGGAGAACATGTAAAAGATCGAAATGGAGCTCGACAGTCGTCCTTGTAACAAGAGGTGTTGCGGTGGTTGCGCTCTCCATCGAGAAGTTTGAAGTTTACGAGTTTGAGCGCTCTCTTTTTTTTTTGTTTTTTATTTACGTCTCTTCGTATGAACCACGCTTGCCTCGGCTTTGAAAAGTCTCGGTCGGAGGAAAAGGGCTAGAATATATAAAAATTAAGTAATAGGTACCTTCGTCTAGGCAAAAATGCGCCGACCCATCAAGATTGCGCCATGAGATTTGATGTTGACGTTGAAATTTCAGCCCCTTGCGGTTTCCCCAACAGTTTTTCAGCTGCGATAGTCATCTTCTTGTACAGATGGCTTTCTAAGGAGTCTAGTTGTGGTTCATCGGCATCCAAGGCAACAAACTGAGGTCAAGGGCAAACTTAGGGTGGAACCTAGCTAGTTCCAGCTGAATTCCTCTTTACGAGGGCTGTTCTCGAAGGCGATGGTGGCTGAGCCGCGGTGAACTGTATGGTTCGATGGCTCTAACGTTGGGTTGTGAGCTAGTGCTGGTTTCCTCTTGATCACTTGGAGATTGCGACTTTTATTTGCTCTTTTTTTCTATTTGAGTTTTGCTTGTTTCTTCTTCATACGGATTACCGTTGATTTCTCGAAATGACCTGAGAAGAAAGGTCAAGCATTCAAAGTATCAGGATAAATTTATATGTACCTCCCATTTTGCGTGAAACGGGTCGGCACATTTCATTTTTGCGATGCCTCATGTTAAGTTCTTCGGCACCGTCGGGCTTTTGACCTTCGAGGGAGGTGACTACGACAAATCTTCGACCACGCGGGGTGCTTCATGAGTAGTGCGCTTTTTGAAGAGAGATAGCATCCTCAGGTCCATTAGCTAAGCTGTACGGGCGAAAAGCGAGGGCTGCATTGCAGGCGTGACCTTTTTTGGTAAATTTTCCGAAAATAAAAAACGAAAGAAGTACAGTGAAAAGGTGGACCAACCCACCCACAAACCAGTAACAGGCTACTGGTCAAACAAGCACAAACAACACAGCAAGCCAAAACCCACACAAACACCAAACAAGAAGAACAGCCCAACCCTCAACCAACATGCCACAGTCGCTTGATAGCCGCCACCTGGAAGGCAAACTGCGTGTGAACCGTGTCAAGTCGCGAACACGCCAAACCAAGAACCAACGAAATCACCTGCTGAGGAGATGAGGAGATGTTCTCTTTCCAACGCCTATTCCGCTCCTTCCAGATGTGATAAACCAATGAGGCAACCAAGTGACGGAACATCACGTGAAGAAGATGGTGACCTCGCCATCTCCTAGCTGCCGAACGCACACCCAAACTCCAAACACGAACCGGCCAGCTCCACTTTGTCCTATCTTCAAGCAACTGAACACATCTCAATGAGAATTCACATTCGAAGAAGAGATGATTAGTAGTCTCCGGGAAAAGGCCGCACAAAGCACACAGATTAGAACCCGCCCGTAACGCAATCCAAGGTTTATCCCGCGTGGAAAGCCGCTCACGAATAGCGAGCCAAAGGATGAACTCGAACCTTGGGACCCGCGCAGGTCCCCCAAACAGATCAGCCCAAGGCACATCCGGGCGACGGTACCTAATGGCATCGCGGGCCCTCGCCGTAGAGAATCGTCCATCAACAGCGCCTTTCCATCGTAAAGAGTCCCTCTCCAAAGGGAAAATCACAGGGAGCAAAGGTTCAATATCCAAGTATTCAACCGAGTACCTAGCAGGCCAGTTCCACCCGTCCGCATTAATGACCGCGGACAGTCTAGTGTCAATAGGAAGACCCATCGCCACCGGACCCCGAGGGAAGTGGTCCACGAGAGGGGAAGGGAGCAGCCACGGGTCTTTCCAAAGCCAAATCGAGTCATCATTACCCACCGTAAAGTCAACAAGAGGTCGAAAGACATCTCTAAGCTGAAGGACCTTCTTCCAGCTCCACGCATCGTTAGACGACGGAAGGACAGCCCAGAAGGATTGCAGGCGTGACCTTGCTGATTTGAGCAGAATTTGTGCAGTTACCTATCAATCGCTTGGGCTGTTTTTAAGGACGTTTTTGCAGAGATGAGGGTCAGGCTGCTGCTAAACATTGTGCCTAGTCGCGGCCGAGGGCGCACTATCCAGTATCCAGTATGCTCTTTCTCTCGGTTATGCCCTTTCCTATAACGCCCACGGCATAGGAACACCTCTGTTTGATTGATGGTGGCCTTGAGTGTGACACTCGAATTGGCTTGAGTGCGATCGAGGGTCCCCCTGAATTGTTGAATGTAGACTTCTGGGACCCCGGTCAGGTCTAGGACGAATTTATTCTCCTTGATTGGTACCCATTTTCGTGAAGGGTAGATCTTGTTGTAAGTTGTAGAGGAGGAACAAGCCAATAGTTGGAACTCTTGCTAGAGCTGGTTCTAAGCCTACCTTTTCCTTCCCCACTCACCGGCCCTTTATTTCGATAGTTACTTATAAATAATTATTACAAGTGAAAGGATAAGCATGTTGGGTGAACCACCTTATCTTACCAGACATTGATGTGTGCCGCCTGAACATCAAATTTGGAAAATGGGATCACTTCTTATGGACTCGTTGAGAATGATTCGGAATTCTTGCATAGTGGAACCATGCAGTACCAGACACGAGATAGATCTTCCAAAAAACAAGGCCTTTTTCGAATAAGCCAATTCATTTGGGACCCTGCCTGTAGATCCGCTTTTTTCCTATTCAAAGATCGGCTCCCTGGCTCTGTGTTTTCACATCGAGAATGATTTGCAGATGAAGAGATGTCAAAGGAGCATCTATTGAATTTTTAAGGGGGAGTAGAATTGGTTTCTGTTGAATCTTTAAGGGGGAGTAGAATTTTTTGTGGGTATTCTAAGTAATATCTCACATGCTGTATACACTTAAAAATACTTAGAAAATTTTAGTTGAAAAATTTTGAACTCGGGCTTTAGTTCGATGATGGGCTTTCGAAAATGGGCTTTTCGCAGTACACTCATGTTCGAAAATTAGAATCTCGAAACTATTATATCAAATACCCACTTCGAAAATCCACACAATCAAAAATTAGCCTCCATTCGAAAAACTTTGGCGAACGAAAAACCACATTCGAAAATTATCTGTAAACTTCATATCTTCAAAAAAACGGCATAAATCTCTTCCCTCTTTACATTTTTACTGTTTCCGCATCGATTGAATGTTAAATCACCACAGGTTTCACAGATTTTCGTCATGAATCGATTTTTGCATATCTTCATTTTTCGCAAAATCGCTTTCGAAAATTCCTGAATTAGGTGTTTCCTTTGGCGTTTAGTCGAGCTTAACTTATGTTTTTAGAGTCATGATTGAGTTATGTGCATGAGTTTAGTAAAAATTTGCATCCAGATTCATCGATTTTTTATTTTCGCAACTTAGGGTTTTAGTTTCGCAAAATTCAGTTTCTAAAATCATTTCAAAAATTGTTTCGAAAATCTTGATTTTCGAAAAACAACCTCTGAAAATCGGCTTTCGAAAGTTATTTTTGAAACACGGATTTTCGAAACCTGACTATCGAAAATCAGTTTGAAAGTTTTTGCAACATACCTTCGAGAATCAATTTTCGCACATCAGCTTTCGAAAATTGATTTTCGCACAGAAGACTCTCGAAAATTAGACATTTTCGAAACCTTTCGAAAATCCTAATTTTCGCAACACAGGGCTTCCAAAAATTAATTTTTCACCTTTCGAAAATTGATTTTCGCAAACTGATTTTAGAAAACTTAACACAAGAAATTTTCAAAACCTCACACCATTCGAAAATTATTTTCGCATTTGCTTTCGAGAATCGATTTTTGAAACACAACCTTTCGAAAATTGATTTTCGCAAAACACATTCTCGAAACCTTCAGACAGAAAATTTTTGCAACTTCCTTTCGAAAATCGGCTTTCACCATTCGAAAATTTTCTCGCACACAGGACTCGAAAAACATTATCGATACAAAAAAGATTCGAAACCACATACCTTTCGGAGATTGTTTTCGCATACAGGGCTTTCAAAAATCATTTTCGCTACTTAAGACTCTTCGAAAATCTCATATGTTCGACAATTTATCTCGCATAACAGGCTTTCAAAAATTGAATTTCGTCACATAGCTTTCTAAAACCGATTTTTGCACTAAAGATTTTCGAAACAGGGTTAGAGATAATATTTTTCAAAATGTTATTCTTATGTGTTTGATCTTTGAGAGGCGCTTTTTCTATCTTCACGCTTTTCATAATGATGTTATCTTGTGAGGGAGATGCGTGAGAAATAGCTTTTAAGACGAATGAAGCTTTGTGTTTTTCATCTCAATTAGGAACGATTTCTTCTCCGCTTCAAATTTCTCTCGTTCTTTTCCTAATGAGATTCTTAGCTCCTCTATTTAACAATCGGGGGTATGTAGAGAGAATTTTCATAATGATGAGTAGTTGCTTCCACGGACTGACTCGAATGTTGTAAAGAACAAATTGAATCACAGTCACACTCCTGGGGCATCTCCCGAGTTTTGTAACTGTTATTCAATTCTGTGTAGTCAAAGGAGATCTCAGCACTAGTTTTAGCTTTACGCTTTTCTTCCTCTAATGCATTTGTCTCAGATGCGCTAGTAAAAATCATTAGAGAAGTTAGACCCTAACCTGTAGCGCCCCGTTTCCTATGAGCTTTACGCATCAATAAAATATTCACATAAAATTTTTCGCGATTTCCATAACTATTTCCTTTAACAAAAACGGGTGAGTACATCTGGTCTAATTCCTTTCACAATAATGTACATATAAGTACATATCATACGAGTCACAAAATCTTATAGCATGTACTATTTCTAGACTATATGCTAACGATGAACAGGGGGAACAGGAGGAGAGCGTAGCCGGCCAACCTTGAATCCATGCTTTAGCTAGTGATGTGCTATAGTGAGCCTGCTATGTATCTACACAACTGTGAAGACAATTATTCAGAGTATGATAGCATCATTGTTAATCAATAACAATGAAACGAGTCCTTTTCCTATAAATTCCGTAAACCTTTCAATCATTCAATTCATGCCATCACGTATTCACTTCAAGTCACATATATTATAAATCTCTAACAAGTCACATTTAGCAGATAAAAGCACGTTGTGGCATATAATCAAATCAATTCATATAGCACATATATCACAAAATCATCAAATAAAAGCATGTAAGCACATAAATACATGTTGCATATCATACTCACAAGTTTTGTAACTCCATGCCCTTCACTCGGCCTTTTCATTGCCCTTATCCGACTCCTGACCTATATAATTATTTTATCCGTAAATATGAAATCCTATAATGACATGCGTGCTTGATATGCATGCTTATTGTGCATGAATAGATCTCTACCCATAACCTTTATACTTCTTTTTATTGTGCATGAATAGGTCTCATGAGATGATGTTCGAAAATGACAACCTGCACCATTTTAAGCGTAACTTTCGATTTACAAATCGGACGACCCTGATTCAAATTCCTATGAATATACAACTTAATTATCTATAACTTTTGTGTTTCAAGGTAAGCCCTATTCGAAGTCCATTGACCTCGAAATTTTGCCCGAAAGTGACTTTCAGGTGTTGTCCGAGTGGAATCGGCCGAAACTGATATAGCCTGCACTGTTTTAATCATGACTTTCGATTTACAAATCGGACGACCCTGATTCAAATTACTTTGGAAAGTTAACTTGATTATCTACAACTTTGGAGTTTTATGTTTGGCCTGATTCGAAGTGCATCAACCCCAACATTGTACCCGAAAGTGAATCTTGGGTGCTGTCGCCCGAAATTGCAGCCTGGCCGATTTTCAATATAACCTTTGATCTAAAACTGTTAACATGTTACTCTACTGAAAATTATTTAAACATAAGCATGGAACCTTTTAAACAATCTGGGAAGAACCCTAACATACCAAGCCACAAACTCCTTCTAATTATACTTGATAATTCTACAAAAACCCTAGATGTTAAAGTCACGAACATCTCTCACAATTACTCAAACACTCTTAATCTTAGTACCCTCTATATATATGTGTGTAGTTATGAAGAATATATTAAACAAAACAACTTCACATATAAATTTTTATACCTCACTTGAAGTTTCGTTCTTGATGTTTGAATGCTCAAGGTCACTTTTCGTACTTGCCTTTCTAAGAGTTCTCACTATTCTACATCTACATATTAAATTATAAATATTGGTGATGTCTATTACTTTAAAGTCAAGTAAAACTATATTGGTCATACTTAGAAATATATCATTGACCAACACGTGTATTACTTTAGGTTTTGATGGTTATTATAATTATTCTATATCTATGCATTTGTATGGATATAGAGGTGTTAGTTTAATCGTTCCTTGATTTGATAAGGATGGTTGATAACGAAAACTTCATGGTAAGTTAACGAAATCATTTTGATTTATACAGAAAACTTAGTTTCCACTTCATATAATTGTCCACCAATCATATTCAATTCAAAGGCTACGAAAACTTTACTCTATTTAGGTTTTCCACCTCACTTTACTATATATATATATATATAACATCCATCGAAAACTTCTCTTAAGGTACCTATCACAACTTCTTTTTAATACATTTATTTTCATTACCAATTCCCAGACTATTAGCTTATAATATTTTAGTCAAATATTAATATCATATATATATATATGTGTGTGTGTGTCATAAAATTAATTATGCAAGTGCATGAATTAATGTATATGCAAGAAAAGGATATAAGGTTTCGGTTCCTGACAAAACCCATGTGTCTTATATCATAAAGCTGTATGCAGTCGACTTTCCTTAAGTTGCATGGGTTAGAAAATCCTAAGCCTTCCTTAGCGTTATAAGTGTCAGATTCTAAGGGTTGGTTTAGATGAACCGTTTGAGCAGTTTGTCCCATAGAAGTCAGTCTATCGTCTAAGAGATTGATCCTAGAGTAAAGTCTCTTTCTTTCAGAGAGTGTCGTATAGTCGATTCTTGAGGTAGCTAACTCTCTGTTGCTTTCGCTTAGGGCTTTATCTAGGTCACTATTTTAGTCTCCAAGGATGTTATTCTCGATTCTAGACTAACTATTTTTTCTTTTGCATTTGAAAGGAGAATTTCTACATGAAACTTCTCGTCAAATAGCAATTGAAAGTTATGCTCACTTTTTGCTAGTCTCTCCTCTAATTCCGTTATTCTTTTCTGCTCGCGTTTCACCTTAGCGTAGTCTAATTGGTACGATTCTAACATGGTCAATATTGTGGAATTGAAAGAATATACCTCCTGAGACAATGTGGATGTTTGATCATTGTCCGTCCGGTTGGGGATTTCGGCATCTGAATCCTCGTCTAGGCGAGCCATGAGTTCTAGATTCTCCTCTTATGAACTCGACGTGTCCTCGAGCCAATGGTCTTTCTCTGCCATGAGAGCTACTCCAGTTTTCTGCTGCTTAGTGAGTTGAAGCTTCTTGGAGTAGTAGTTGGCATCTGTCTTCTTCGGGACAGTGAACTCTCGGGCGAAGTGGCCAGGTGTGCCGCAGTTAAAGCACTTGTTTGGCTCTTTGACATTCTTGACTTCGGAAGTCTCGGGTGCACGTTCTTTATTCTTTGAGCTAGAAGTCCGAAGTCTGTTGGCTGATGATGAGGACTTCTTCTTGAAATACTGCTTGCTCATCATCTTTCCAATTAGGCCATTGGTTTGATATTTGGCTCGATGTTGGAGTCTGATTCACCTTCTGACTCTGAAGGGGTGGGAGGCCTAACGATCTTTTGTGTGATTTCGCGCTACGTTTCTTCGAAACTAGGGCAACTGAGTCTTCATTCTGTTTGCCCTTTTGCTCCTTCTGAATCTCGCTGGCGTCTTCCTCGTGTTGGGTGAGATTGTAAAAAATGGCATGAATATCCAACTCTTACAGGTCTTTGTTTTGCAAATTTGAGTGGATATCTTCTTCCATTCAGAGGGCAGAGATGATAGAAATCCAACATGTTTGTCTTGTTGAATTCTATCTTCCTAATCTCGTTGAGAAGTGTTAAGTATCTTTGACAAATATCTTCTAGGCTCTCTTCTGGTTTGGCCTTGAAAGAGTCGTAGGCCGTTAGTATGTTGTCCTTTCGGCATTGACTCTGACTTCGGCACGCTGCATCATGCGATAGAGTTCATCCCACATTCCCTTTGTCGAAGGGAATGCTATCGATTTGTCTATATATGCCGTTTGGGATGCCTTGCATGAGCCAAGATTTGCAGTCGAGATTAGCCTTAGCTTGCAGCCTCTCTCCATCGTTATACTCACTAGGAGTTTTAAATTTTTTTTGTACCGCAGGTAGAGGCGGATTGTTCGTTCTATTGGCTGTTTTTTTTTTGGAATTTTCCGTGTGTGTATATATATATATATATATGTGCTTGAATGTACAAGATGGGTGAGGGTCAATCCCTTACAAGCAACCAGTAACAGACTACTGGAGTTCAGAACTAAACAGAGAACTAAGTAGAGCTTAACTACCATGCTACTCGCCAAATGCGCCGTATGGCTGCCCTTTGGAGGTGAAATTTAGCCGAAGTCCCACTAAGTCGCATGCAAACCATATCCAGTACAGCCATCACTAGTCAATTCGGAGACGTGGTGATCCCTTCCTTCCAGCGCTTGTTCCGTGCCTGCCAAATATGGTAGACTAAAGAGGCCAAAACATGTCGGTTAGCCACTGATAAGACATGTTGGCCTCGCCATCTCTTCGAAGCCCACAAAATGCCCTCGCCAATCTCTATAAGGCCAAGACCAGCGCATGCGTCGCCGAAGCAGCCGAAGACACTCGCGAGCGAACCTACAATCGAAAAATAGGTGCTGAACCGTCTCATAGCGTAGGACGTCGCACAGAACACAGGCCGGGGTACCCGCTCGCTTAGCCACCCAAGGCTTATCCCTCGTGGACAAGCGATGGCGTATACTCAGCCAAAGGATGATCTCATGCCTGGGAACAAATAGAGGTCCCCCAAACAGAGCTGACCAAGGCACAGGCTGACGGCGAATGCGAAGGGCCTCCTTGATCAGGCGAGCAGATGCTCGGCCATCCGTTGCCCCCTTCCATAATATCCTATCTCGCATGCTCGGGTCAGCGGTCGGAAGGTGGCGACTAAAGTCAATGTATTCCGCCGTCATCTTTCTAGGCCAGTTCCAACCATCAGCATCTATGACGAAACTCAACCGGGTCCTCGCCGAAAGCCCCATCGCTAGCGGGCTCTTGGGTAGTGTTCCAGCAGTAGCGCTTCCTGGAGCCAAGGATCCTCCCATAACCAAATCGTCGAGCCATCTCTAATCTTAAACGAGATAAGTGGAAGGACAACCGACCTCAGCTGCATAAGCTTCCTCCAGCTCCATGATGTGTTAGCCGATACAGGGACGGCCCATACAGATCTCGCCTGCAGCCGTGTACTGTACAACCAACCCACCCACACAGAGTCTGGCGTATGCGTAATCACCCTCCAAAGAAGCTGTACGAGTAACGACATGTTATCCGTTGCGATCATGCGGAGCCCCAAACCCCCTTCACTGACTGGGAGACAGATGTCATTCCATGCCACCTTGGCCGAGGAGCCACCCCACAAGAACTGCCTAAAGCGCGACTCAAAAGCACGGACAACGCCCATTGGCAGGAGAAACACCCCGGACCAGTAGACATGTAAAGCCTGAAGGACAAACTTTATCAGTTGAACCCTACCCGCGTAAGACAAGGACTGATTCAGCCAAGATCCCAGGCGCGCATTAACATGCTGGAAAAGGGGGGCACAGTCTCCAATAGTAAGGCGTGAAGTGATCAGCGGTACCCCTAAATAACGGACAAGTAATTTGCCCTCTCAAAAACCCATAATAGGCTGTAGTTATGGCTTCAGCCCCTCCGCCCGTCGGGATAGGAACATCTCACTTTTATCAGGGTTTGGGTATAACCCTGACAGAGTTGAGAATGCCGTCAATGCAAACTTCAGAACTCCCACAGAAACTGCGTCGGCATGACAGAAGAGGAGTAGATCATCCGCGAAAACCAGCATAGCCAATGAGTTGGTCTCACACCTCCAATGGTATCGGAACTGGGGTTCCTTCAGAATGCGCTCCTCAACAAGGCCATGCAAGATCTCCATAACCAGCGTGAAAAGGTAGGGAGAAATGGGGTCACCCTGTCGTAAGCCCCTCTTGCCAGCAAAGAATCCCACTGAACGACCATTTCTATTAATGAAAAACGTCGGCGTAGTCAAACAACAGCGGACCCACTCGATATAAGTTGGATGAAATCCCATGGCCTGAAGTGTGGCAAGTAGAAAACTCCATTCGACCCTATCATAGGCCTTGCCAGGTCCACCTTGAACATAGCTCTAGGTGGCCGGCCCTTGCTCGTATATCCAAGGCATAGTTCCTGTGCCATAAGGATATTATCGCTGATGCGCCTCCCCGGAATAAACACCGTTTGTGAGTAATGGACCAGATCGCATAACGATCGCATAATGCCGTTTGTGAGTAATGGACCAGATCGCATAACGATGTCTTCAGCCTATTCGCGAGAATCTTTGATATGACCTTGTAGAGGACATTGCAGCAAGAGATTGGTCCAAAATCTGTTGAACGCTTCGGCTGCTGACACTTAGGAATCAGCGTGATAAGGGTGCTATTCAGCCCCTTCAAGAGTCGTCCAGTAACGAAAAAATCCTGAACACCGTAATAAGCAGTCCCCAATACATCCCATGCAGCCTTGAAAAAAGCAGCAGTGTAACCATCCGGACCAGGCGCCTTCTCATCCCCCATAGAGAATAGTGCCTGACGGACCTCATTCGCATCAACTGGCCGGACCATATCTAAAGCCGCCGCTGGGGAAAGCGTGCGCTTTATGGAACCCTGCACCTCGGCCATTGTGATGGGTGAGGCCCTCGCACACTGCCCTAAAAGCCCTTGGTAGAAGTCCAATAGCTCCCCCTCCACTGCATCCGGTGTATCCAAGAGAACCCCACTCGCACTTTCCAAAGATAAGATACGGTTGGTCACGACGTAGGGCTACCTACCTTCCTAAAGAAATAGGAGGAGCACTGATCCCCATCCTTAAGCCACGCCAACTTGGCTCGTTGGGACAAAGCCGTGTGCTCGACTTCCACAGCCTTTGCATATAGTAGACGACAATGGTGCTCAAGGTCATGGAACAAGCCCTCCAGTGGATATCTCGCCGCAAAGTCTTGGACGATTCCTAAAAAATGATAGCCTCCACGATGTTAGCCGCCAGATCCCCTTTGGCTCTACGCATATTTTTGAAAATAGACTTAAGCCGCTTCAGCCTACTCATCATCACATACATAGGGAATCCCTCCTCGGCAGAGTCCCACACCCGACGAACCTGGTCCAAAAGCGACGGCTCTTTAATAAGGAAATTCTCAAATCAAAAACCTGAGCCCCTTGTTCGATTCTCCACAGCCCCTAAGGTAAGTGGCGAGTGATCAGAGGTGGCAGGGAGTTCGCATCGGTAATAGACGTCCGGACACCTGACGAACCATTGGGGATTCCCCACCATATGATCCAATTTGCGCCAAATACCAGCCAGCGCCCGCTGCTGATTATACCATGTAAACTCCTGACCCATTGATGGAAGGGATAAGAGATCTGCCTGGACTAAACAGCTGTGAAATTCAGCCATATCGAGGGCATTTGGCGTCCACCTCGGCCCTCACCTGCATGCAAGATGGTATTGAAATCCCCAGTCACCACCCATGCATCGTCTACGTGTAAGGCTGAATAGTGTATCAGCTCATCGCAAAGAGCACGCCGATCCTCATGTCGAGAATCCCATAGACAAAAGAGACGAAGATAGTCTGACCCTTACCTAGCAGCTCCACCTGACAGTGCACCGCCTGGCTCGACTTCGCAACAATAGTGACCCGAAGCCAAGAAGGGTCCCAACCCACCCATATACGGGTGCCTGGGCCGCCATCATAATCAAAAAACCACATCCAGCATGGCCTAAGACCTTCCGAGATTCTGGCTGCATTAGCAACAGAAACCCGTGTCTCGAGAAGGCCAACAAGTCGCAATCCAGCACGACCAACCCACTCCCCTACCGCCCTTCCGTGGTCTTGCCTGTTAAGACCACGTACGTTCCACGATCACATCTGTATTATGAACGTGGCAGTTGGTAGGCTGCATCTGCTTTAGGGCCCATTGTAAGAGTCGTCGAGATATTGTCGTCCTCTAATTCACGAAGTATTGCAAAAGAATTATGATCAGATTGCCCAACGTCCGCCGTACGCCGTGGAAGGTGCGGCCCATGCGAGGAGCTCTCTTCAGCCACTCCCATACGTGGACTCATAGCTATTCGTGGCAATGTCGGCTGAGGTGCGACAATCACTGCCTTGCCTTTAGCTCCCACTTGGCGCCACTCCGTCATAGTTCCTTGGCCCTTTGTTCGGGTCCCCTCGGTACGACGTTGTGAAATGCCCCTATTAACATCCACCCCACCATTAGTAGCCTGCAGCAGACCTGAGTCTTTGGCGTTCATAGTCGCATGTGGAGTGCTTGTCTTGGATGTATGCGGCTGGTCCTTTTGGCGAGGTAACCGCGGCTCTTTGGGACATTGAGCTGCCGAGTGCGCCCATGTCGAGCAGTCATCACATTTCGAAGAGCGCCACTCATACTCCACCCGCACTGATACATCACCCGCCGTCCCGCCATCAGGGCACGGCATCCGAAGATAAAAGAGCTTGATGAAGGGTGTTTCTAGGGATTTCATCACGCAGACACGTGCATAATCAATACGGTCTCCCCGTGCTGTTACCCCATCTGCAAAGAGCGGTCGACCCACAACACTGGAAACCTCACTCAATCCATCTCGAGTCCAAAACTCGCCTGGAACGTTCCAGAGCTTTACCCATAACGGAATCTCACTGATTTCCCGCCTTTCTAACGACATACCCGGACGTAACACTTCCAATAGTAACGGTTGGCCTTGCATTAGCCACGGGCCTCCCTTGAGGACTGCTATCATCACCGTATCAGACTCAAAATGGAACTTGAAAAAACCATTTGTGGTGGCTCGGACTTCAAGTAATCCTTTCCACGATGAGCGTAGGAAGCGCTCAACAAATAGGAAGTATGGCTTCTTCCCGATAAAGTATCCTACCAATGTGTTCGCCCACCATGGAAGCCCTTTCTTAGCAACCTCCCACGATGGGGCTACCACCGAGATCGAATCAGCCACAAGTGCTGTGGGTTTGTACGATAGCATCATCCGGTTCGTACCACCTGTCAATTGTGGAGTTGTCGCCGCCCGTCCCTGCACAACTGAAACAAACGACGGTCCAGACACAACTGAAACAAACGACGGTCCTGATGATCCTGCGCATCCGTCTCAATAGTCGGCTGCTCCGTAATCACGACGTTGTGGTCCCTCAGATGTGTTTTGGCCAACCTCAAATCAGAAACCCTATGTGGTGAAGAATCACGTGCAATCTGATCTATTCCTCGTGTTTCCTCAATAATGATCTCTTCATCGACACGGTCAGCAGCATCAGTCCCTCCCATGTCCATGCAGCGCCGTGCTATCAGCCCTCGCGGCGGCGTACCTGGTCGTCCCCAAGGAAGTCGCCGATTTGAACGCAATGGCTTCTTCAGTATACCCTTGAGCGGGACTGGCCCGGCTCCAATTTGCGTAGGCGACCCTCGCTGGTTTATCAGTCCAGACGAGTCCACCACCGTCGTTGCTCTAGTCTCAGAACCTCCCGGCAAACCGACTTGGGTCAGCCCATGCACACGGTCCATCAGCTCATGGAACCGCACTTCATCGAAACAAGCGGCGAAGGCCGGATAAGCCTCCTTTAGCGCCGCCAGATCTGGTTACCCTAGCTTAGCCGTCAACAGATCAGAATCAGACGCCATAATCGAATCCCGATCAGATCTCGGGACGTTCGATTGCAGTCCTAATCAGCGATCAGACAGGACACTACCATCCGTAACCACTGTCGCCTGCACATCGCGGGGTGCCGAAGGTGATCCATGCCCCACGCCATCCGTAGTCACCGGCACCGTGATGAGAGCGCGCCGATCTACAGTCGCCAGCCCATCAGAATCAGACGTCATCCAATGGAACAATGGAACAGTAAACCCTAGCCCTTAATTTCAGAACAAACACGATCAGATCCCCCAAAACCCCGTCGCCCTCATGGCTGAGATGCAAGCAACCACCGGCCGGCCTTCACCCTAGGGTTTTGGCCGGAAACAACGGTGGCTGATCGTTGAAGACGCGCGCGTAGGCCAAAGATTCAAAAAAATCACCACTTTCTCTATCTAGAATTTTCTCTCTCTAATTCTAAGATCTAGGTCTCAGGAGAAAATCGCTGGTCTCCCTGACTGAAACTTGTATCTACGATTTTTGAATGCATCCCTTGTAATGGCTGCTTGTTCAACCCAAAATTGAGCTGGGCCTTCTTCAAGAGAAGCAATAAGGTACTCGGCATGCTCTTTGAGTTCTAAGTAATTCAGGAAGTGGCTGCGCCAGACTGTGTATCTACGCATTTCAAAATTGGTGGACGGTTGTCATTTCCAAGTGTATCTGCATCCATTGTTGTTTTGATGAGTTGATTTTCGTGGGATCTTCGTAGGTTGTTTTGAAGATTTAAAAAAGATGTAGTGTGCTTCACAACTGACAAATCAGTTAGTAGCGTGTGATTCGAAAGCAGTCAAGAATTATTTTTGATTCAATCTTTTAAAGTTTGATCAAAAATAATATCGTCGAAATAAAATGTAACATCGTGCGTAACACTGTCAGCGAAAAATTTTTCGAGCGAAATAAATTGCTCAAAATCTTTCGGTCCAAAAAAATTTCCGATGCGTGAATTTATTTCGATCACAAAGAAACAGTTCATTTAGTAAGTTTCTCGCCGAGTCAAAATAAATCCGTTGACTGGCAAAGTTTTTCTAGCGCAAATGATTTTCGCTAGGTCAAACTTAATAGTCTGACCGAAAATGCTTTTCGAGAGAAAACTTTAAGCGTGCAAAGTCAAAATAAATCTCATCGAAAAAGATTTTCGCTGAATAATGCTCGAGAAATTTTTCTACTAAATTCGCTCTTAGTGACGGTGACTTTAGAGCTGACTACGTATTCTGACCGAGAAAAATTTTCGCGCAGAGTTTTCGATCGAGAAATTAATCCGATCGAAGACTTAGCGAAAAAAATTAAAATCACGCAAACAATCACAGAATACGAGCTAACACTGATTCAAGCAAAAACAATAGATTAGGCAGTGAAATTGCAGGTATTTGCTCGAAATCAACTATTGATTACGCACGAACAGGCAATTAAACACATCATGAAGCAAAATATATCGAATTTGATCAAACTAATAACATGTTCTAAGTGTTCTTCACGCGAACAGTGACTATCCAGATTCACCTATTCTGCTAAATCAAAGTTCTAATCGCAAATGATTTCTAGCACTTGAGCGAACACAGAAACATCAAAATCAAGTCAAATAAACACAGAATTTGAGCTATCCGATCGAATTCAGTTTTCGCGCCAAAACTGTTCTTCGCACAAAACAATTTAAAAAAATCGATCAGATTTCTAACAATTTCGATTCAAAACTGAACGAATCTGCTCTGATACCAATTGTTAGGTCCTCGATTAGTCAACTCTAAGATCCTAGACTTCAATTCCAAGGCAATCAATTAGAATTATGGAAAAACTAAGTTCGATCGAAAACCTTCTTTTGAGAGCTCAAGAGAGAATGATCTTAGTGAGAGAAAGTTTTCTGTGTTTCTCTCTCTAGAATTTGATTATGAAGCCTTTGGCTTTGGGATCAATTCAATAATATTCTCTATTAAGCTCAAATGTGTACATTAGTATTTATACCAAATAAACTTGGTATAAATACAAGTTAGTCCTAAACTAAGGACAAATCAATAAAAGCCTCTATCTACGAAGACAGCTAATAAAATCAAAGCACAATTACAACGTATATTCACAGATTTATTGTTATACGCTCGAGGAGGAATAAAACATGCTAGGATACTATCGATTTGCTAAGGTTGTAATTAATTTATAGTTGTGGGAGTTCTATACGTATGTTGTTGGCCTAGATATTCACAGATTTTGCCTCTAGTCTTTGAAAACCCGACCTCCGTATTCGGGAATTTCTGCCATGTATGCCAGAGCTCCGGCCGAAGACTTCGCTCGAGAAACAAGATCGATGACCTTGTCCAATGAAGAAAAATCTATCTCTAAGAGGCAGAAAATCCCTCCCATAATCCCTCTCTAAGAGGCTGAGAATCCCTCTCTAAGAGCAGAAAATCCCTCTATAAGAGACGGGAATCCCTCTTTAAGAGGCACCAAAAGCCCTCCCCGTGAGGCACCTAAAGCGCTCCCCGCGAGGCAACTAAAGCCCTCCCTGTGAGGCACCTAAAGCCCTCCCCGCAAGGCATCAAAAGCCTTCCCCGCGGGGCACCTAAAGTCCTCCATGTGAGGCACCAGAAGCCCTCCGTACGAGGCCCTTAGTGATCTCCCGACCCGAACCAGAGACATCCGAAGAAAAAGGCAAAGGCCCTAGGCACAAGGCAAATAAAGCAAAGCGTGGCATCATGCGCGGGACAAGAGTCAACGTCTCGAAGGGCTGAGACGATGACAAAGCAAGGAAAGAGGTACGAAACCACAAAAAATATAATATATTATATATAATGTGTCTCGATAGTACAATTTAGGAGACGGCGGAAATTCACGGGGTAAGGACTTTTTTTCTCAATACTCGAATATTTTATTACGTCCAAAATTCACTACACTCTTTTGGACTATTTGTGAGGGGGACTATTTTACCCCGGATTTAACCGGTAAAATATTTTTTTTTTTGCATGTACCGGTAAAATATTCGAGTCCAATCAAAGCGAGTCGTGAAATTCCCACGGGAAAACGCCTCCCGAGACGAAAAACATCCCTGAGGCGACATATGCCGAAGAGCGCTATCCGAGGAAACACATGCGTAAATAAGTTGACGAGGGCCGTTAAGAAGAGAAACATGGGTGAGGGAATACCCAGTCATCGTACCGTGTCACTGCTGGTACATTGCGCACCTCCTACCCCACAAATTGGGTTAGTGTTGTTCGCCATCCCCAAACACATTGCGCATCATGGGCTAAGGAGTGGGTGGCTACGCACCCCATTACCTCATTTATGTGGCACTATATACAGTTAGTAGTCTAATATGTATATTAAGCTTGGATTATGAAAAGGTACGTGGATTATCTCCATATTACTACAAATCTCTCATCTCATCTCTGATTACTCACTCTCATACAACAAGGTTAAACTCACGTAATGTCTCTCATGGCAATCGTATTCGAATGTTTCCATATTAACACACACACACGATGGATTCAGGCCCGATTTCATCTTCACATGAAATTCACATTCACTTGATACGATCTATTATTGTACTTTTACACTCTTTAATATTATTTGTATGAAGAACGGCGATCTAACTTGAGCGTCGGAGGGGCGTCGCCAAAACGGCACCCTTTAGTTTGCTTTTCGTGGCATTTCAGGAGATCCGCGGAGACGACGAGCTCAAAGTAGCGTCGACCCGATGCCTTCCAATGCACCATTGGGCGCCGGGACTTTTTTCGGCCGCATCAATGACAATTGATCATTCTTTTTGTATTACATATATCAAAAATGATATCCGTATCCGCATCCGGTGTAATACACGTAAAATATAATTACGGGATTTACAATTTAATTAGCGATGAAAGTAACATTAAGACTTCTATTGGATTAAGTAGTATTTTCGATGATACGATGCCTTTGTATTCTCATGCCTTTAAGTAACTTATGTGCCTATATTATTTCATGATGTGTGACTTAAAATTCCTATATGTTACGAATATAACTTAAATAATAAATTTAAAATTACGCGCTAGGAAGGATTCTAACTTAGGAAAGTAATTAACATTTACATGGGTAGGAATCGAAACTAGACTAGAGGACCTTGTTAAACATTAGGGTTTCATAAGAAATAAAGGGAGTAATTTTGAAACAATAGATATCGAGAGCTTTGAATTCCGAAATCTTGAAATCTCGAAATTAAATGACCTAGATGTCGATATGTGTAGGTGTCGAAAGAACTAGGGAGAATCTCGATATATTACATAATGTCAAGCAGTTAGATTTCGATAGAACTAATAAATAGAATTAACAATTGATGGATTGCTACATGAGACATGAAAATTCAATCGATACACATACCTTGACTAATCATGACTTACATATATAATATAATGAATAAGTAAATGACACGTAAGGCTTCCTTAACCTAAGAAGTAAAAATAAATTGCTTAGTCACCTAGTAGTCAAACTCAAGCACAATTTTTTTTTTTTTTTTTTTTTTTGTAACCGGGGAAAGCCGATGGTGAAACCCCGGGGCCGACCCACTACCTGCTAAACGGGTCGACCAGGTCAATCGCACATGTCTGGGCCCATGTGGGCAGGCCTGGAGAAATGTCACAGGGTGGAGGTTCGAACCCAGGACCTCTCCCAACATGACTCCAGGCACCTCCCCCTCAACCAGTAGAGCTAAGGGCTCATCGGTAACTCAAGCACAATTTCTAAGTGTAATACTTATCAAATAAATTAAAGAATCAAGATACAATAGATAAAAGCTGAAATACGATCTTAGAAAATAAGGAAATCCTTGAGAACTAACAAAGAAAGAAGAAAGGCCGAGAGAAGCTCAAACGAAAGAATTTTCCAAGTATACTACAATTCATGTTTGGTAAGTAAGAATATTACTTAAGACCTTGGTAAATTTCATTACTTAAGTTTTTCTAGATATTCCAACCCTAACAGTTAAGGATACCGAGATATTCAAGTGTAAGAAAGAGGGTGAAAACCCTAATTTCGAATGTAAATGTATATTAGGGTGTTAATTTAGATTAAGCTATATTTTTGGTAAGTATGGAGTGCTCTAGGGTCCGTAATCATGAGGTAGAGTAAGCTTGGGATAGAGTAACGATTATTAAGTAGAAGAAATCTTAGGATCTGGGAGTTTTGGGGAGAATAGTTTTAAGAGTTAAGTATCAATATTTGAAGGATTGAAGCTTTCGGTACAATGAATTTCCGTGTGAATTTCTAACGTTGATATAGGATCACGAAACTCTGAAATGTCGAGTTGAAGAATCTTGAAATAAGTAAAATGTCGAAACAATCTCGAGATTTCCCTTTATAATGTGACATACATATCGATATCCTTAGGTGTATTAGGTCGAAATGTTATATATTATTAAAATAGGGCTCGAAATTCTATAGTCTATATCAAGATTTGTCTCTAGCATGTCGACATTTAACTCACAAAGTAGCTCGAGATCCATCTTCATATTACTACGACATCGAAATCCATGCAAAGACTGTCGAAATTTATTTGCTAAAATACATGTTGAAGTTTGGGTAATAATTAGCTTGAACCTCGAAATCCATGTCAATGTCGAGATTCATTTATAAATACATGTCGAGATTTATTTTTATCAAGATCTAGGTATTGCTCGAAATCTTTATATATAACATTTAAGACAACTCGACATTTATCTCATGTCGAAATTTAGTTATGATATAGCTCGAAATCTTGGCATTACTGTGTAGAAATCTATATTATCTACTATATCGAGATTTTTATTTGTATTATGTCAAAAATCTATGTTGATGTTAACCTCGAAAATTTAGGGTTTCAAAACCCATAAAAGTCGAAACTAGGGTTTTCAAATTAAGCCAATTTCGGGAAATTATAACTAGACTAACAAACCCTAATTTTATATGTTCCTATATTTAAGATTTGAAGATTAGCGATTTACCGATAAGCTAATAGCTAAGGATACCAGGTAAGTGGAAATCGCAACTACAACACATAATTTTTGTGTGTATGAAATTATGTGTTATGTGTTTTTATGATTTTATGTGACATGTCTATGTGACGTAAATTTACGTGATTTTTATGTGATGTAAATTATTCTATGAATATTGCATGCATGTTTACATGATTCATGGCATGAGCATATGCACGCACGACTAGTATGAGAGTCAGGGAAATAGCGTGCATGAGTATAAGATCGCTTGAGAGCGAAGTATATTTGCCGATATAGGCATTTGTGTCGACTCAATGATGAGTCACGGCTCTTCTATGCTACCACGGCGATTCACGAAGCCGAATTACCTGACTCACGAAAGGTAGGGGGAATACCCCGTAGCGGGAGATGCAACCTGGAGGATGCGACTCGAGGGTATGAGCGGCAACGAGGGAACCTCGAGTGTTGGCGACCTCGTAGTAAGCTACCAGTGAGAAGCGCCCGCGTGTCAGACCGCATTGGGATGGAAAGGCGCCTTAGGGTTAAACGAAATTTGTGTGCCCGGGTTAGCCTCTCAATGGGGCTGCATTGGGATTGAAAGGCACTAGTAGCCTCTCAGTGTGGATCACATTGGGATTGAAAGGCACTAGTAGCCTCTCAGTGTGGATCACATTAGGATTGTAAGGCACCATAGGGTTACGCACAGATGGAGTACTCGAGTTTAGCCTCCCAGTGTGTGTACTGCCACTTATACCCTTAGGGGTTTGAGCTCTATATAGTGCATAGTAAGATTGAAAGCCGAGGGCCCAATAAGAAAGGAAAAGAATGAGAAGGTCATGAGGTAGCATTGGCGCGAATGCCATCGCTATTTACGTCACGTGCATTGCATGCATGGTTTTCACTTACTGAGCTTTTAAGCTCATTCCACGTTTTTATGTGTTGTAGGACCCCGCGATCACGGTACGTGATCATTTTCACGGCGAGGCCAACTTTTGAAGCTTCCGGGGGCTTTTGAGGTGGAAGTGTGTGCATGGATGCGACCTGATGGAGGCCCAGTAGATAGATTTATTTTGACCCGCATGCGCGCTTTCCTATGTAAATAGGACCCACGATGATTTTGTAGGAACTGTTACGATTCCTTTTTATGAAAGGAAATATTTTATCCGAAATTTCGTACGATCTATTTCATTATTACGATATTAGTCGCTTAGACTAGTTAAGAAAGTAGTGGTGGAAGGAGTGAAAGCGCAACGATTGTTTTATTTGACGATGTCGCAACAATTTATATTGGTTGTACTGTTTCTAAGTATATTGAGTCAGTGACCAAGATAATTTATTTTATTTATCATTTTTTCCTATTACTATTGTGTTGGTCTTCAAAAGTATAACTATTTTTTTTACAAGATCCAATAACTTCAACATATTACAAGATTTTGTCAAACCGACCAATAAGCCATATTACTTCCTATTAGGCTCGATAAAAATGTTGAAGTTCGAAATAAAAGACTATCCAACGTTACGGAAGGGATCGTGGATATGAATCCTCATTCTCTTGGCCAAGGAGAAGCGGGAGAAGTTGTCGCAACTCAAGAAAAGAAAAGAAGAAAACATTGCAATGTTGATGTGATAGAGTTGGATGATGATGAAAAGTTAGCCGGCGTGATAAACAGATAAAGAAAAGAACCAATGCATCATCGGAGACGAAAGTACCTTAAAAAATTAAAACTTGAGAAGCTCTAAGAAATATATTTATTTTATCTTTGTTTTTTTAATAATGTTTTCTACAATTATTGATATTGTTAAAAGTATTTTATGTTTACTTATGAAAAACAATTCTATAATGCTATCTATTTAGTGCGTAATGTTAAGACTATATCCTAATAAGATAATATTAAGATTGTTAAAGTCACTTAATGTATTATTTCTGTAGAAGTCTTCCGCAAAAGAGCCATTTAAAAAAATAAAACTTGAGAAGCTCTAAGAAATATGTTTATTTTGGTTGGATGGCGAAAATATATGTAGTTTCAAAGAACGAAAGAGAACTGGGAAAGGCTCAAGCTGAGATTCGAGCGCTTCGAGTAACTGAAGCCAACGCCGTCCAAGAGGTATTTATTTATTTATTTAACAACTTTAGTTATATTATGTGAATCAAAAAACTATTGCAAGATGCGTTTATTTTCTCGGTTGGAGGAAAGTTCAGGTTCAACGAAACCCTAAGACTAGATAATATTGGGCACACCCAATGTGTGTGATATAATATATGGTAGTATATATAGTTTGAACTATTTATAATTTATTATAATTAACATATAACATTAAAATTTGATTTAACTATATATTATTAATTTTAAGTACATTATAAAATTTTTTTTTGAATGTAATCACATAATTAAATATGGAAGACTAAAATTGTATTTCCATATTTAAAAAAAATTATAATAAGTCAAAAAAATATTAAAATTTATAATTGGGGTCTACCTACAATCGAGGGCTTCTCCGCATGGGATAAAAAACCAAACCAATGGATTGTTTCAACCAAATAAACGTACCCAATTCCCATCACTTGCAATATTGATTAAGGTATATTAGTTTTTATCAGTTACGTTTTTTTTTTTTTTAATTCAATGACTTCAAATTTGATTTAAAAGGATGGATAGCGAAAAGAATAAATACAAGGGGATTCAACACTTAAATACCTACATCAATAAAAATAAGACAGATCAGTCCCTTGTCAGATTCATTTTTAATCTAGATACCTAGTTGAATTTTATTTTACTGATAGGTACCTAACTGACGGATTTACCCCTGCTAAAACAACTTTATTACATCTTTTACCTGTTTTCTTATTCATGTTCGTTCATTCCTAAAGAAAAAAAGTTCTCACTCTCCCAAAATCGCATATTTAATCCCAGAAATCGAGCCGTGTTCGTTGTTGCTTCAGATTCAACGTCGTCTGTCCACTCGTTCGTCGTGGTATTCCCCTTCTGAAATCGGTAGGTAAGTCATTCGCAGTAATACCGTACGTCGTCGCATTTCGTCGCAGTATTTCCGTCCTCAATTGGCTTGTATCTAGTTTGATTTTGCCATTATTCGTTGGGTTTAAGCATTTTCGGTTAATGTTCGTAAGAATGGCTGCGTGTTTTTGGAATAACATCGATTTGTTATTCGATTAGGGGTTTTTTGTGCTTGTATTTTCGGATGGGTGGATTAACTGTTGCCGATTTGGGTTTTTTTGAATGGGTTGATTTTGATTTGTTCTAATGGGGTCAATTTGTTTTGGTACTACATTATCACTGCATTTGGTACCCTCTGTTTGGGCAAAGTGGTACTCCTTGTGTGAATAAATTGGTACTGCTTGTTAACTGGTTTTTTCAAATGAGGTCAATTTATTTTGGTACTACATAATCACTGCATTTGGTACCCCCAGTTTGGGCAAATTGGTACCCCTTGTGTGAATAAAATGGTACTGCTTGTTAACGTTTTTCGAATGGGGTCAATTTGTTTTGGTACTACATTATCACTGCTTTTGGTACCCTCTGTTTTGGCAAATTGGTACCCCTTATGTGAATAAAATGGTACTTCTTTTTGACAGTAGATTTTTTGCAGAAATGCCTCCGCGGAACATATCTGAGCTGTCTTCAAGGTGCCATCCTGCGCTGTTTTGATCTACCATAAGCAATTTGGAGGGTAGCATGACCTCAAAAAAAAAGAAGCTATAAGAAGGTCTCCGTTTCACTTTTTGTAGATATGCTTAAGATGTCACATTCGTTTGCTCGAATTGTGGCATTGATAAAGCGTTATAGTGTATCGTGCTTCTATGGCTGCTTGCATTTTACGTGACGAGCACAATTGTATGCTTGATCTGTTTGGTTAAGTTACTTGAATTGATGTGAGACTGTTTGGAGACTTTGTTTATGTAGGTTAACTTCTTTTGAGTTTGGGATGAGACCTTGAGACTGTTTGGATTTTGTTCATGACTCGGTATTGTTCGCTTGTTGTGTAGTTCTGTAAATCTGTCCGTCTATTATGCAGTACCATAGGTTTTTATATTGTCGTACCTTTTCTTTTACACACAGAGTACCATAATATGCAGCTTAACCGTACCATTAGGTACAAATATACAGTACCAAAACAGAAGATATGAAGAACCGTGTCTTGTATATTACCGTACCACGTCTTTTACATACGGAGTACCAAAATGTGCAGCTTAATCGTATCATTATGTACATATATGGCGTACTATAAACAGAAGATTTGAAGTACCTAGTCTTTGATATTACCGTACCAGAACTTTTACATACAGAGTACTTTAATATGCAGGTTAACAGTACCACTGGGTATATATATATCGTACCATAAACATAATATATGAAGTACCTTGTCTGTTGTACAGTAAGGTACCTTATCTTGTACTTTAAGGTACCTTATCATTTACATTTACCGTACCATAATCTGCAGCTTCACCGTATCACTATGTATACATATAACGTACCCTAATATATTGTATACCGTACCATGTGTTGCACAATCGAAAATAAATCGATTCCTAAGCGAGTCGCGTTGTTCTGCGTAATTTTGACAATACCTAACAATACTAAAATGACTAAAAAATAAATAAAATTTCGCACATGTAGGACTCACCTGATTTAAGATCAAGTAGATCAAATTAAGTTGTAAGATGTTCTTGCTTCTATCCTTATATTCTAATGAATGTTGGAGTTGGAAGATTTAATTCATGCTTGTAAGGCATAATGCACCTAATTTGATCTGAAACGTAAATAATACTCTATATTAGTGTTTTAGGGTGGTTCCAGATGAAAAACTAATTCGTACGAACTCGAAAAATACTAACCCTAGTATACCGTACCATATATTTAAGGGACGTCGTACCTTACATTGCTTTGTTGGAGTATCTATTTTTTTGTTTTAGGCGTACCATTTCGGACACGGTTGTAGTACCTAAAATTACATAAGACATCAAACATTTTACTAAAGCCAACGACATGTCAGATGAGATGTCTTATTTGATGTAATACCTAGTACGTCAGAAGAGCTGTCCACTCATGACAGAAAAACGTCATAAGTCTGTCCATTCATGACAAAAAATGTCAGATATTGTCCCTTTCTTTTTGCACATCAACATCTTTTGAAATGCTTCATTTCTGTCGAAATTGCCCAAGTCTTAAATGGAACTTACTTTAATTTGTATGGTACGTATTTCTGGAACGATAAAGTACCCTCCGTGGCATGTTTAGTGTACCTTATTTGCCTACATTACAGTACCATTGTGCATATATTACCGTACCGAACTGACATACAGTACCATATTGGCATATATTACGGACCATGTGTACATATATTATGGTACCAAACTGAGCATATGTTACAGTACCATGTTGGCATATATTACGATACCAAACTCGCATATGTTACAGTACCAAATGAGCATATATTATAGTAGCGAATTTGCATACATTACGGTACCATGTTCGAATATATTACGGTACCAAACTGCCATATATTACAGTACTAAATTTGCATACATTACGGTACCACGTTCGCATATATTACGGTACCAAATTTAAATATAGTACAATACCAAATTGGCATATATTAGGGTACCATGTTCGCATGTATTACGAAATTTGCATATATTACAGTAGCAAATTGGCATATATTACGGTACCATGTTCGCATATATGACGGTACCAAATTGGCATATATTACAGTACCATTTGTGCATATATTAGGTACCATGTTTGCATATGTAGGTATCAAATTTGCATATGTTACAATACCAAATTTGCATATATTACAGTACCATGTTGGCATATATTACAGTAACAAATTGGCATATAATAGGGTACCAAATTTGCATATATTACGATACCAAATTTGCATATATTATAGTACCATGTTAGCATATATTACGGTACCAAATTTGCATATATTAGGGTACCATGTTTGCATACATTACAGTACCAAACTGGCATGCCGGGAATCGATATTCGACCACCTTTATAAATGGTACGTTGTATAGTTTAGATTGGTACTCCATAACAGGACATTTTGGTACCATATAGACATGTTACTTGGTACGAAATATAAATACACAAAGATACTGCATAACATAAATGTCCAAACGGATTGTATCGCATAATATATTTAGGTACGGTAAAACAACAAACAATGGTACGTAATATACATAACAAATGGTACGTCGTAACAGTTCTTAAAAAAACCAAAATCTCGATGGATTAGCTTCAATAACTACCAAATCCTAACATTCCACCCTTATATCGAGCTCTTGGAGCGCATTGAGCTCCCGGTTTGGGCTAAACCTTGAACAAACTCGTGAAATCGACTAACCAAACCCTTCGCAAAAGAAAAGCTTACTTGACAAAATCAAGACCCAAAATCAAGAACCCAACTTTCAAGAGGCTCGTCGATCGTTGTCCGGTGTCGGAACGAGCGGAAGGAGGTGGACGGCAAGACGGAAATTCGTCGACGGGGATGGAGCTCAAATTTTGTAGACAAAAAAACTGAAAAGAGAAAAGAAATAAGGGTATTTTGGTAATCTTAGGTGATTAGGTACCTAAGTGTAAAATTTTTATTCAAGTGGGTACCTAGCTATAAAATATGTCTGACAAGGTACCTAAGTGGCTTTTTTGTTTGCTATTGGGTATTTATGTGTAGATTCCCGTAAATACAATGGAATTAAAACCAAGTTAATGCAAAATGATTATTGTGAAGAAGGGTAAACGGTTTCAGAATGTACACAATAATTACATGTAAAATATTATTATTATTATATTATTATTATTATTATTATTATTATTATGTAAAAACACAAACCAACTTTGGCAATTACCTTACTTCCAGCTCTGAACGTCTTCTAAGTTCTATCAGGTCTCATAAAGATCCTTCAAGAGTCTTGCGAAACGTAAATAGGTATATATGTATCAAGAACATTTGCTAAGTTACACAACGTGCAGGAGACGCTGGTTAACAGATTTCGAAGAAGGCCGAACGGAATTATCATACACTTATTATGGTGTCTGTCTAATTTAATTCTTTGCAATTTTTTACCATTTCGACTTTTTCTTGGTGAGCTGATATTCGATGATTTTTCAATCAAGTTTTATTCGATCTAAAGGTTGGATAAGGTTGTTCTAAAAAAAGAAAGCCGTTCCGTTGCGACGTAACATATTCAAATTATCGTATCAAATTCAGTGGTAGCCACAAACCCGGAATCAATTCTCTCTCATTCGTCATTAAAGAAGCTATGGATCAGGTATTATTTTAAATCTTAAATTATCAATTTCAACATCGACGTGTTTTGAAAACTGGCTATCGTTGTTGTCGCTATATTGATTCACGGGGTGAGCATATATATATGATAAATGCATACTTCTCACGCGTTGTGTACTGTGGTAAATTAGATTGATAGTAAACTTGCTTCTTTGATTAAATAAGGAAAATATCTCAGTTAGAGCATCTCCAACTGAATTGGAAAACCAAAAAAATTTCATCATTTTGCTCAACCGATACCAAAAACCAATCCCAAAATGGGATTTTTAATTTCTCTCACCTAAAAAAACGCATCTTTGCGTTTGGAATCGGTTAGAATGCGACGTGACTTTTTAATTTGCATTTGAAGTCCGAATTTTCCATTTCTGTCATATATCTTTATTTTGTCTGATAAAGCTGATCAATGACACATGAACTGACATGTGGCTGTCAGAAAAAGTTCGATTTCTGAAGACCATCTTTTGTCTTTGACACATTCTTCAAATATAGGACACACAAGACAATAAATAATCAAATAAATGATAATATAAGGATACAAAAAATAATAAGTAGCAGCTATGCTTAAATTAAGCTAAAAAGTTGTTGACTTTGACTTAAGCATGTGCTGATACAGTATTGAAATAATTAAGCCATTTAATTTGATCGATGTATAAATATATTTTTATTATACCTTATTAACTTTTTCCGATTAAATCTAAAAAAGTCTAATTGGTAAAGTTGTAAAATATATGGGTAGTATAGAATTTTGCAAAAATTGATGTGTAAGTGAATATTACAAAATAGTCTATCGAGTTTGAGAATGAATTGATCGGTTGGAAAAGAATTACTGCATTTTATGTTTGAGAATGCGTTTATCGGTTGGAGATGGTCTTAGTATCTCATAGATTCATCAGTGATTGTGGCGACCCTACTTCCTAATTAAGTTAATTGGCGGATTTCCGCAACGAAAGTCGCGGAGTACCCGATTTTTCATAAACATTTTAAAGAAAATAATATACATATATAATCTAAAGTCGGGTTTACAAAATGCGTCACTATAATACAACGGGCCGAAGCCCCAAAAAATCTGAACCCGACTATGCTACACTACGCCTCTCCATAGGTCATGTAGAATATCATTTCTAATTGTGCTTTGATTTATTAGCTGTCTTCGTAGATTAGGGGCGTTTCTTGTATTTGTCCTTAGATTATGACTTACTTGTTATTTATACCAAGTATGTTTGGTAAATAGATGTACAAACATTATACTTAATAATGAAGATTTTAGAATTTGATCCGAAGGACTGTCAATCAAATTTCTAGAGAGATAAAGTCGGAAATATTCATCTCACTAAGCGAATTCTCTCTCGAGGTTTGAAACAAGTTTCTCGATCGAACTTTGATTTCTATACAATTCTATTCGATTAACTAAGGATTGAAGTCTAGGATCTTAGAGTTGATAATTCAGGACCTAACAATTGGTATCAGAGCAGATTCGTTCTGTTCTGAATCATAATTGTTAGAATTCGGATCGAATTTTAATTCTGAAACTGTTCCGTGCGAAGAACAGTTTTGGCGCGAAAAACGAAATTCGATCTGATTTCCTTAATTCTGTGCTTATCTGAGTTGAGTTTGATGTTTATGTGCTCGCACAAGTAGCTTAAATCAATCAGGAATAGATCGGTAGCAATCAGAATCATGATTTAAGCTGAATTCTCGATTCCGTGATTTCACTGTTCGCGCGAAAACAGTATGAACATGTTCTGATTTTTGTTGAATTGAACATCATTTGCTTTAAAACATGTTTAATCGTCTGTTTGTGAGTACTCAGTAGCTTACTTCGAGCATATACCTGCAGTTTCATCGATTAATTTCCACTATTTATTTGAATCTGTGTTAAATTCGTATTCTATGTTTAAACTGTGAATCTCAATTTTTCTCGCTGAGTCGATCGAAATTAATTTCTCGATCGAAAAACTCTGTGCGAGAAATTTTGCTCAATCAGAATACTATTTAGTTACTGAAGTCGCTGTTGTCAAGAACGTGTTTAGAAAAATTCTCATGCATTAAGATTTCGACGGGAATTGACAATTTTGACCCCTGCGCTAAACTTATTCTCTCGAAAAGTTTGTCGGTCAGACATATTTGATTTTCGCTCGTAAATTTTTTCGGTCAACCAATTTGATTTGACTCAGCGAGAAACTCCTTCGGGTACTATTCTTTGACGACCAAAATCAATTAAAGAAATTTTAAGCTCGAAAAACTTCGTCAATTTCTCGAGTCACCACTGTCTGAATTGTAGATTCTGGTCAACAAAATTTCTCGACGCTTAAAATTTTCGATCCTAAAAACTCACTAAATAATTTTACGATTTATTTCGCTGTTTACTCAGTTTTTCATCGCAAAATAACCTTCAAATCGAAAATATTTACGCTCGAAAAGTTTTGAACAGTACCTGACACGCGAAAACAGTACTGCCCCTTTAAATCGAAGAAATTATTTTTGATCAAACTTTAAAGATTGAATAAAAAATAATTCTCGATCATTTTTGAATCATACGCTACTAACAAATTTGCTACTTGTCAAGCACATTACACCGAAATTCAAACCAACAAAACAACAACGAAGATCCTACATCAACTCGAAGAAGAACTGGATGCTTACTCTCTTGGAAACGACAATCGTCCTCCAATTCTCAAAAGAGGCGAATACACTGTATGGAGGAGTCGGTTCTTGAATTTCATTGATCTCAAAGATCAGGCTGAAGATTTGCTTAAATCACTCTTCGAGGGACCAGAAGTCTTTTATATCAATCAAGAAGGTGATAGCTACAATAATCCTCTAGTCGAACCTACTAGGCGTGTGAAACTACCTAGCGAGTACGACGATGCTGAGAAAGGAAGATGATAGCAACAAGCCAACTAATGACAAGGCAGAACGGGATGCTTTAGCAGACATGGCGGGACCGATGACGCGTTCGAGAGTCAAGAAAAGTCAAGCATCCTTAACGAGCTTAATCCTTGCGGGCTTTTCTCAAGGGTCATCTAAACTCCACCTTGATAAGCCGACAAGTGTTAATTGCATTGCAGTCTTGGGCCTCCAAGCAAGAACTAGTGGTGAGAGGGTCAACTAAAGTCTTCGGCCCAGAATCAAGCCCAAAATGAGTGCTGAATTTTAAGGGCCACTAAGGTGACGAAATTGCAAGTACTTGGAGGGTCATAAGGCTGGTCAACGAAAGTCAAATACGCGTATTGTGTTCAGCTATTTTCCTAGTCAAAGCTCCCTAGTTTTTATGCTACTTTATTAAGTTATTTCCCTAGTTTCAATATGGTTGCTTGAAGGTCATAAGTCTGAGTACCTATATATAGGGTACTGTTTATGTTTTGAAAGGACAGATTTTACGTTACGTACTTGTAAGGGATTCCCTTTTCTTGCTAGTTTTTCAAAGCTAGTTCGGGTCTTGCACTTGTTTGCAATACTTGCTCGGCTTATCAGCTAAACATCTTCCATTTAGTTGTGGCGCCTTAACCTTACATTCTTGTCTTTCGTAATTCAGAGGTGCTAAGTCGTTCATACTTAGTGTTGTTGGGTTCGTAAAGTCTAAGGGGTGGGGTTCAGCAATTGTTACGTATCTCGCTGTGATTCAAAGGTATCGGGTTTCAAATACTCGTTATTGTTGGGTTCAACGGGGTAGGGTTTCATTGCTAGGAAGAGTCATCCGAAGTCAACCTTTAATGTAATTCAAAGGTGTCGGGTTAATATACTCGTTGTTGTTGAATTCATTCAGGCAGACGTTTGGGTAGATCAATCTAGGAGGTCTTTTCAATCTCATTGGTTTCCCCTTAGGGTTCTTATCAGTTTGGTATCAGAGCCACCTCCTTGAATTGGTCGTATATCTTTTATCGAAAAAAAAAAAAAAACTGTGAAAAAAAAAAAAAAAAGAACAGAAAAAAAAAGGAGGTTTCGTACATGGGTGTTTAGTTGGTTATTTGCTCAAAGTCCTTAAGCTCTTGTTATTCTGGTAGTAGTCGTACCGAAGCTCCCTAGAGTTCTTAGAGGTGTCTTTTTCTCTTTTGTTTCTGCCAAGTGAGTATTGTTTGCATTGCGAGGCTCGGTCTGACTTGGAGACTTGCGAAAAAGGGAAAGAGTGGTAAAAAAAAAAAAGAATCTGAGTGATCCTACCCTTTACAAAAGCCTTCAACCGAAATACGATGGCCGGAGAGGAAGATCGAGATCAAGTTCCAAATTTATTCCAACGAGCATTGGCGGATACGATAGCAGCTCAGTTCAACCGAATAATGGAGACGATGTTGGATCGTATGGATCAGCTAGAGACAAATTTCAATCGGAATCGGCGAGGGAATACTTATGACGAAGACGAGGACGATGGGCAATCTGAAATCTCGCGAAATGATAGTAGGAGGGGAGGACGTAGGGGAAGGAGCGACGATGATCTTAAAGGTATCAAGATGAGTATCCCTGCTTTTCAAGGAAAGAGTGACCCCGGAGCCTATATCGAATGGGAAGCCAAAGTAGAGAAGATATTTTCTCTTCATAATTATTCCGACGAAAAGAAGGTTCAGCTCGCAGCTCTGGAATTCCAAGGTTACGCCCTTACTTGGTGGGATAAATTGGTGGTGTCAAGGCGAAGAAATCGAGAACGTTCAATCAGAACGTGGGAAGAGATGAAAGCAACTTTGAGAAAACGTTTTATTCCACCTCATTACTACCGAGAGCTATACAATAGATTACAAAGTGTGGTTCAAGGGTCGAGAGCTGTGGAGGAATATTACCAGGAGCTAGAAACAGCCATCACGCGAGCAAACATCGTGGAAGATCCGGAAGCTACGATGGCTAGATTTTTACGAGGGTTAAGACGAGAGATTGCTGATGTCGTTGAACTTCAGCACTACCTTGACATGGAAGAGATGCTTCACATGGCTGAGAAGGTAGAACGTCAACTCAAGAGGAAGGACGGGAGGATGAGTAAACCAGCCCCATGGAAGGACAATAGCGTTCCAAGGAGGGACAACGGGGCTGAAAGGAAATCAGAACAAAAGAAGATCGATCCAAAGAACTTCTCCAAAGGTGAATCAAGTAAAGGTAATTACTCTTCTCGAGTTACTTGTTTTAAGTGTTTGGGGAAAGGACACATAGCTTCACAATGCCCGAACACCAAGACGATGATCATGCTCGATGATGGGACGTACGAAAGCCAAAGCGAAAAAAGATGGTGAGGAAGAACCTGAGGACGAAGGTGAACAATATGAGTCAAGCGGGGATGAAGTTCTCGTAACCATGAGAGTTCTGAACGTGCAAGCCAAGGAGGAAGAGACACAGAGGCAGAACATCTTTCACTCGAGGTGCAAGATACAAGACAAGGTATGCATGCTTATAATCGATAGTGGGAGTTGTACTAATTGTGTAAGCTCATATCTTGTGGAGAAACTCGAGCTGCCCACGAGGAAGCACCCCAACCCATATCGCCTGCAATGGCTTAATGATAGTGGCGAGATCAAGGTGAACCGGCAGGCGATAGTTAGATTTTCCATCGGAAAATATGAAGACGAGGTTCTTTGTGATGTCGTACCGATGAGTGCTGGCCATATTCTTCTCGGCAGACCATGGGAGTTTGACCGTGACGCTGAGCATCATGGCAGATCAAACAAATACAAGCTTGTCCACAATAAGAAGTCTTATACTCTTGTGCCTCTGACATCTCAGCAAGTGCATAAAGAACAACTGAGAATGAGGAAAAAAAGGATAAAAGAGGGGAGTGAGTCGAAAAAGCCAAGCGAGTGCGAAAAAAAAAATGAAAAAGAAAAAGACATCGAAAATGAGAGTGGAAAAAAAGAGAGAAAAGAGCCGAAAGCAAGTGAGAAAAAAGGCGCTTTCTTTGCAAGCATGAGGGATGTAGATCGGGCTGCGAGTTGTCGGAAAACGATAGTTCTCATCATGTTCAATGATGTCCGTGTTGCCCCTAACAGTTTACCCGACAATCTGCCTTTGGAAATTGTCGGTGTTTTGAATGAATTTTCAGATGTGCTGCCCGAAGAGGTTCCAAACGAGCTGCCCCCGATCCGAGGAATTGAGCACCAAATCGACTTCTTACCCGGTGCAGCCATCCCAAACCGCCCAGCGTATCGTGCCAATCCGGAGGAGTCGAAGGAACTCCAAAAGCAAGTTGACGATCTGTTGGAAAGGGGTCACATTCGCGAGTCACTCAGCCCGTGTGCTGTACCGGTAATCCTAGTTCCAAAAAAGGACGGTACGTGGCGAATGTGCGTTGACTGTAGAGCTGTTAATAAAATCACCATTAAGTATCGTCATCCTATCCCTCGATTAGATGACCTGCTTGATGAATTATATGGTGCATGCATTTTCACGAAAATTGATTTAAAATCCGGGTATCATCAGATTAGGATCAAAGAAGGAGATGAGTGGAAAACTGCTTTCAAAACAAAGTTTGGTCTTTATGAGTGGTTAGTTATGCCCTTCGGATTAACTAATGCCCCTAGTACTTTCATGAGACTAATGAATCATGTTTTGAGACGGTTTATCGGAAAATTTGTGGTTGTTTACTTTGATGATATCTTAATCTATAGTAAGAACATTGATGAGCATGTTGAGCACATCAGGCTTGTTCTTGCTGCCTTACGTGAAGATAAATTGTATGCCAATCTGAAAAAGTGTACATTTTGTGCTAAGGAAGTAATCTTTCTTGGTTATGTTGTAAGCGCCGAAGGTCTGAAAGTTGACGAAACAAAGGTCAACGCTATTCTTGACTGGCCGACTCCAACAAGTGCTACTGAGGTGAGGACATTTCATGGTCTTGCTAGCTTTTATCGAAGGTTTGTAAAAGATTTTGCAACTAAGGCGGCCCCACTGAATGAACTGGTAAAGAAGAATGTTAAGTTCGATTGGGGAGAGGCACAACAAAAGGCTTTTGAACAATTGAAACATGATTTGACCCATTCTCCTGTTTTGACTTTGCCTGACTTTTCTAAAACATTCGAAATAGAATGTGATGCATCAGGAATTGGCATAGGAGCAGTTCTACTTCAGGGAGGCCGACCTCTTGCTTATTTTAGTGAAAAGTTGAATGGCGCCACCTTAAACTACCCCACGTATGATAAGGAGCTTTACGCCGTAGTGAGAGCTTTGGAGACTTGGCAGCACTACCTTATGCCTAAGGAATTCGTGATTCACAGCGATCATGAGTCCCTCAAGTATCTAAAGGGGCAACGAAACTTACATAAGAGGCATGCCAAATGGATTTCCTTCATCGAAACATTTCCGTATGTCATAAAGTACAAAAAAGGTAAAGAAAATATTGTGGCTGATGCGCTGTCTCGAAGGTACGCACTTATTGTCACTTTAAATACAAAGATCATGGGTTTTGAGCATCTAAAGGAACTTTATGAAAATGATTCTGATTTTTCTCATGTGTATGAAGCTTGCAAAAATGGGGCGTTGAATAAGTTTTACAAAAATGAAGGCTTCTTGTTTCGAGAAAACAGGTTATGTGTTCCTTGTTGTTCTTTAAGAGAGTTGCTGGTGCGAGAGTCTCATAGTGGCGGGTTAATGGGACACTTTGGGGTGCCCAAAACGTTGGATATCTTGAGCGAGCATTTTTACTGGCCAAACATGAAACGAGATGTTGAGAAGATTTGCATGAGTTGCATTGAATGCAAACAAGCAAAATCTAAGTCCCTTCCTCAAGGACTTTACACACCACTTCCTATACCTGAATCCCCTTGGATTGATATATCCATGGATTTTATATTAGGCCTGCCGAGGTCACAAAAAGGGAGGGATAGTATTTTCGTTGTGGTTGATCGTTTTTCTAAAATGGCTCATTTTATTCCCTGTAGGAAGACCGACGACGCCAAGCATGTTGCTGATTTGTTCTTTAGAGAGGTCATTCGTCTTCATGGGGTGCCAAGGAGTATTGTTTCCGACCGAGATGTCAAGTTCTTAAGTTACTTTTGGAAGACCCTTTGGGGAAAGATGGGCACAAAGTTACTGTTTTCCACCACGAGTCATCCCCAAACCGATGGTCAAACAGAAGTCACAAACCGAACGCTTGGGACAGTCCTACGGGCCATCATTAAAAGAAATCTGAAGGGCTGGGAGGATTGTCTACCGATTGCTGAGTTTGCCTACAACAGAACCGTGCACTCTTCTACAGGTTTCTCTCCTTTTGAAGTTGTTTACGGTTTTAATCCACTAACGCCTTTGGACCTTTCTCCTTTGCCCGTTAAGGAACATTTGAATCTAGATGGAGCGAAACGAGCTGAAATCGTTAAGAATCTACATGAAACGGTTCGTGATCATTTGAAGCATAAGAATGAACAGGTGGCCAAAAGGGTCAATCGAGGCCGAAAGAAGGTTGTCTTCGAACCCGGTGATTGGGTTTGGGTATATCTGCGAAAAGAAACGTTCCCCAGCAAGAGGCAAACTAAATTACACCCTCGGGGCGATGGGCCATTTCGAGTCATTGAACGCATCAACGATAATGCTTATAAATTGGAGTTGCCTGGTGAGTATGGAGTAAGTACTATCAATGTTGCTGATCTTTCTCCCTTTGATTCTGACGCAGGAGACGATTCGAGGACGAATCTTTTTAAGGGGGAGGAAACTGATAGCAACAAGCCAACTAATGACAAGGCAGAACGGGATGCTTTAGCAGACATGGCGGGACCGATGACGCGTTCGAGAGTCAAGAAAAGTCAAGCATCCTTAACGAGCTTAATCCTTGCGGGCTTTTCTCAAGGGTCATCTAAACTCCACCTTGATAAGCCGACAAGTGTTAATTGCATTGCAGTCTTGGGCCTCCAAGCAAGAACTAGTGGTGAGAGGGTCAACTAAAGTCTTCGGCCCAGAATCAATCCCAAAATGAGTGCTGAATTTTAAGGGCCACTAAGGTGACGAAATTGCAAGTACTTGGAGGGTCATAAGGCTGGTCAACGAAAGTCAAATACGCGTATTGTGTTCAGCTATTTTCCTAGTCAAAGCTCCCTAGTTTTTATGCTACTTTATTAAGTTATTTCCCTAGTTTCAATATGGTTGCTTGAAGGTCATAAGTCTGAGTACCTATATATAGGGTACTGTTTATGTTTTGAAAGGACAGATTTTACGTTACGTACTTGTAAGGGATTCCCTTTTCTTGCTAGTTTTTCAAAGCTAGTTCGGGTCTTGCACTTGTTTGCAATACTTGCTCGGCTTATCAGCTAAACATCTTCCATTTAGTTGTGGCGCCTTAACCTTACATTCTTGTCTTTCGTAATTCAGAGGTGCTAAGTCGTTCATACTTAGTGTTGTTGGGTTCGTAAAGTCTAAGGGGTGGGGTTCAGCAATTGTTACGTATCTCGCTGTGATTCAAAGGTATCGGGTTTCAAATACTCGTTATTGTTGGGTTCAACGGGGTAGGGTTTCATTGCTAGGAAGAGTCATCCGAAGTCAACCTTTAATGTAATTCAAAGGTGTCGGGTTAATATACTCGTTGTTGTTGAATTCATTCAGGCAGACGTTTGGGTAGATCAATCTAGGAGGTCTTTTCAATCTCATTGGTTTCCCCTTAGGGTTCTTATCAGAAGAGCAAAGGCAGATCTGATAGCCAAGATCACACTTATGCAGGGCATCCCCAACGATATCTATACATAGATAGATAGCCTCCCAACGGCTAAAGGAATGTGGGATGAACTGGAGAGGATGATGCAAAGAACCGAAGTAGGCGTCAAGGCTAAGAAGGCGAATATACTCACAGCGTATGATTCCTTCAAAGCTAAAAATGAGGAGAGCCTACATGATCTTTATCAGCGTTACCTCACTGTTCTCAATGAAATGAGAAAAATTGATATCAAGAAGACAAATATGGAGCAGAATATTCAGTTTATGTCCTCGCTGCCCACCGAATGGAAAAGGATAACTCCGACAGAACAAAGACTTGGATGAGATGGATATACACGCTGTTTTTGACAACCTCGCACAACATGAAGAAGACATCTGCGAGATACAAAAAGAGCAGAAGGGCAAACAGGCCGAAGACTCCATAGCCTTAGTCTCAGAGAAGAGGAGCTCCCCCTCACGCAAAGAAAAGCATGTCAAGCTTCCTAGCTCTTCAGAGGATGAGGAACCATCGGATTCAGAGCTTCCTTCTGAAGTCAGAGAATTTGGGAAACAGTTGGCCTTAATCGCTAAGATGATGTCTAAGCAATACTTTAAGAAGAAGTCATCATCTTCTGCTAATCGTCTTTGAACTACAAGCTCGAAGAACAAAGAGAAACCGACTGAGTCCTCTGAAGCCACAATCTCTAAAGACCCACTTAAATGCTTCAATTGTGGGAAAACCGGTCACTTTGCCAGAGAATGCACACTTCCAAAGAAGAAGGATGCTAACTACTACTCCAGGAAGCTTCAACTTACAAAACAGAAGGAAGCTGGAGTAGCTCTCATGGAAGAACAGGATCACTGGCTAGAGGACAGCTCAGATTCTGACGCCGAAAATCTTTCTCTAATGGCGCACCTCGATGATGAAGAGGACAATGGAACTTCTGCAGAGACGGACGACGACAAAGGCAGCCTTTTTTCTTTCTACGCCCCTTTTCTATAGGTGGCATCTTTAGTTTCCTAGGTCTCTAAAAGTTCCACATAAAAGAAAAGAGTAAATGGGCGCTATTGAGCTGATCTAGTCCCCTTCTCTGCTTCAAATGGGAAGGCCAACATCCTTTTGTCGCCCGTTAGCAAGACCGAAACTAGATGCGTCGAGCTGCCTAAGGTCTTGACCACCTCCTCTTATTTAAAGTCAAAAGCTGTAATCTTGCTCCTTATAAAATCTCGATAGGAAACTGCTTGTGAGTAGGCCAAAGGAGTAATGAAAAAACTAAAAAAAAAAGAAAGGAAAGAGGGACTGAACTACTGCGATCACCAGCCAACATCATCCACATCAGCTCAAGAGGTAAAACTCTCTAACTCTACACATTCTGACCTGTTAGCTGATTTAAATTCAAAATTTGCTATCATGGTACGTGAGCAGAAACGACGGATAAACGTAGAGAAAAAGCTTCTTAAGTCTAAGGTAACTATAGCAAGTCTCGAAGATAAAGCAAAGAGTTCTAGTCTCAAAACAGATGAACTAACTAAGAGACTCCAATGGTATGAGACTAAGCATATCACATTAGAAAAAGCATAGTTCGGTAGTAAAGGAACTAGAAGACAGGTTAGACAATAATCACAAGTGTCTACTAAGGAACTAGAAGATAGTTAGACAACAATCTATCTCCCCGAAGATCGTTCTAAAACAGAGGAGGTACAAAGTCATAATTCTGAAAATTCTCTCTACATCCCTCCTATTGTTAGGAAAATAGAAGGGTTAAGAGTTTCTCTACAAAAAGAAAGAGAGGATTTTGAAGCTAAAAAGAAAACATTCCTGAAAGAGATGGAAAATCTCAAAGCTTCCTCCATCTCCCAAACTATTTCTCACGCATCTCCCTCACAAGACAGAATCATTTTGAAAAGCGTGAAGAAAGAAAAATTGCCTTCTAAAATTCATAAATCTAAAAATAAAATTGTTCAAAATACTAACTCTAACTTTGTATTTACTACGTCAACAGGGAGCGTAGTACCTGAGCTTGAGAAACCGAAGGCGAAAGTGTCTAGCTTAGAAATAAAGAAGGAGTATTTAGATGTTAAAATTCCAAACTTATCCCCTCCTTCTGTAAAAATAAAAGACACTTGTAGAAATAAAAGAGATATTTCTTCTCTCAAAATCATTGCTTCTACTTGTTCTTTAAAGCCTATCACCTTTAGAAGCACCAACTTTGAAATAGGCTCTTCATCTACGAAACCGATTAATCATTCTCAGACAAATGCATCTAGGAAGATCCGTAGGAAACAAGATCCAGCCATGAAGAAAGCTTATGGTGCTATTCATGCTTGTTCTCACCTAAGGTATCCTGTTAAAATCGAATCCCCAAGCACCTTAGGAGACTATCAAATGAAAAGATCTTTTCCACGCTCACGCCTACTAAAGCATTTGTCCGCGCTGAAATTAATCTTCCCTGCAAGGTTCATCCTAAATGGGTTTCTAAATCCTCACCTAAAAGGTTGAAAGCAAAAAATGCCAAGCCATCCACAAAGGGCAAACCCAACTCACCTTCTTCGCAATTGACTTGGGTTGTTAAATCTTCTACTAACACTATTTTAGGAACCATATCTGAACCTAAAAAGAACTCTGCTAATCTGAGAGGACCCATTTATAAGTGGGTACCTAAAGCTCTTTAAAAATGTTTTGCAGATCCATCATGTGTGGTACCTTGACTCTGGTTGCTCCACACACATGACGGGAATACAAGAGCTGCTGAGCAACTACAAAGACCGACAGATTGGAAAAGTCAGATTCGGGAACAACGACTCAGCCCTCATTCTAGGATTTGGGGATATCATTCTGGAAAATCTGACGATAAAGATGTCTCTTACGTCGAAGGTCTCCGCCATAACTTGTTCAGCATAGGCCAGTTCTGTGACAAAGGATTCCAGGTGGTCTTTCATTCTGACCGATGCAGAATATTGGACAATCAGAAAAAGAACTCATCCAAGGACTTCGGAAATCAAATCTTTACAGATCAATCTGACGTTCGTGCAGACCACGACAGTTGTTTGCCTCATCTCCCAGATTACAATTCAAAGGAACAGTTTATGGCATCAACATGTGTCTCATCTAAATATCAAAGCTCTTCATCACATAAAACAGATTGCATCTACTTCACGTCCTTTCGAATTGCTACACATGGACCTCTGTGGACCTATGCAGACACAGAGTATTAATGGACGCAAGTATATTTTAGTTATCGTCGATGATTACTCTCGCTACACATGGACGAAGTTCCTCCGAACTAAGGATGAGATCGGGGACTTAGATAATCAATTTTGTGAACGCTACTCAGAATTTACTGCAACAAACTATCCAAGTCATCAGAATGGACAACGGCACTGAGTTCAAGAACAAGCATCTCAGTGATTTTTATAAAAAACTTGGGATTAGTCAGCAATTCTCAGCCGCAAAGACACCTCAACAAAATGGGATTGTTGAAAGGACCGAACTCTAGTGGAAGCCGCACGCACGTTGCTGATTCATTCCGGTCTCCCACACCTCCTTTGGGCTGAAGCGGTTAATACCTTTTGTTTCACTCAGAACAGGACGGTGGTTCACAAGCGCTTCGATAAGACTCCGTACGAGATCATTAACAACGAGTACCCAACATCTATTTCTTTAAGGTCTTCGGGTGCAAGTGCTTTGTGGCGAACGATAGAGAGCAACGTGCTAAGTTCGACCCTAAAGCACTCGAAGCCACATTCGTCGGGTATTCATCAACTTCAAAGGCGTACCGAGTTTATATCAAGTCTAATCGTACAATCAAAGAAAGCTACTATGGCACTTTCCTCGAAGTGGCAGATATGGCTCCTGCACACCTCAGTTCAGGACCCGTGCCAAACTCGATGGCTTCTGGTCACATCAGTCCAGAACCCGTAATCACTTGCTTATTGGCACAAAATCAATAGGAAATGGCAACAACTCAGGACTTCACGTCAGAAGAAGCTCTGAGACTTGCGTTGGAGGATTTAGACTATTTATTTGAACCAGTATATCGGCCGGGCACTACTACCGCTACACCTTTGGTGGAACCCCCACCGTGGCCGATGAATCTAGCTCTTCAATTGTTCCCACCTCACCCGATTCAGAATTACCACAGATTACTGAAGAACCTACCATAGACAATGAGAAAGTCTCATCAGATTCGCTCAATCCAAGTGAAGATTCAGACTTACCTCAACCAAATGAACAACCTGAGATAATTGGAAATCTCGGTCCACAAATGGCCGATGCATCTACTTCAGCTCTGCCACATGAGCGAAAGTGGACTCGAGCACATCCAGTTGATCAGATTATTGGTGATCCTTCGAGTGGAGCACGGACACGTCATCAACGCAGGCTCTTCAGCTGCTTCTTAAGCTAAAATGAGCCAACCAAGGTAGCAGACGCACTCAAAGATCCGGATTGGGTGATAGGTATGCAAGATGAAATCAACCAATTCGAACGTCTTCAAGTGTGCCTTAGTACCCCGTCTGCATGGGAAAGTAATTATCGGGACGAAATGGGTGTTTAAAAACAAAAAGAATGAAGATGGAGACATGATCCAGAACAAAGCAAGGCTGGTTGCGAAGGAATACAATCAACAAGAAGGCATTGACTACGACGAGACCTATGCTCCTGTTGCCCGAATCGAAGCCATCCGCCTTTTCTTGGCTTATGCGGCTCACAAAGACTTCAAAGTCAACCAAATGGACGTTAAGATCGCCTTTCTCAACGGCGTATTAAAGGAGCAAGTCTACGTAGCTCAGCCAGAAGGCTTCGTTGATCAAGAACATCCCAGTCACGTCTATCAATTGGACAAAGCTCTCTATGGACTAAAACAAGCCCCACGTGCTTGGTATGATGTCTTGAGCGAATTCCTCGTAAAATATGGATTCATCCGAGGAACGATCGATACGACACTCTTCATCAAATGGCAAGACAAAGACTTGATGGTCGTCCAAGTTTACGTAAACGACATCATCTTTGGGTCAACTAATCCACGGGTGTGCAAGAAGTTTGGCAATTTAATGAAGAGCAAGTTTGAAATGAGTCACATGGGAGAGATGCAGTTCTTCTTAGGACTTCGGGTCAGACAGCTCGACGGTGGAATTTCATCAGTCAAACAAAATATATCAGGGATATTCTGAAGAAATTCCATCAAGATCAGAGCAAGTCTCTCAGCACTCCGATGTCACCAAGCTGCAAGTTGAATGTCGATCCCACTGGAAAAGCGGTCGACATCACATTATATCGCATCATCATAGGGTCTCTTCTCAATCTCACCTCAAGCCGCCCTGACATTATGTTTGCCACTCGTTTGTGCGCCCGTTTCCAAGCCGATCCCAAAGAATCTCACATGCTTGCGGTGAAGCGAATTCTGCGTTACCTCAAGGGCACCTCCATTTTAGGACTATGATATCCTAAAGGAACAAATTTCAAATTAATTGGCTATACTGACGCTGATTATGCAGGTTGCCAAATGGACAGGAAGAGCACATCCGGTGGCGCTCAATTTCTAGGCGAAAAGCTGATTTGTTGGTCATCCAAGAAGCAGAATTGCGTATCAACATCGACAGCCGAGGCAGAATACGTCGCGGCCGCCAGCTGTTGCTCTCAAATGCTGTGGATGAGGACTCAGCTGCGCGATTATGGGTACAATCTAAATAATATACCCATTTATAGTGATAGCCAAAGTGCCATTGCGATTACGTGTAATCCTGTTCACCACTCACGTACAAAACACATAGACATTAGACATCACTTTTTTAAAGATCACGTAGAAAAAGGCACGATTGACATGTATTTCGTGAACACGGAGTATCAACTAGCTGACATTTTCACCAAGGCACTGGATGAAAACGATTCCAATTTCTTGTCGGAAAATTAGGCATGTTGAACCTCCCGTGATATGTGCTCTACTTGATTTTCTGTGCTTTCATATGCTCTATGCTATGTGTTTTCTATACTTAAATGACATATCTTGCGTGCAAATTAAAAAAATATTAATATATATAATAAAATACAATAGAATAAAAAAAATATCCAAAAATATTATAAATATACTTATAATATTAGGGGAATGAAGATATCCTTAGGATGCTTTGATCTAAGTCACAAACCATTGGGCCAAGACATGTATTTCCTTGGGCATTTCTTTTATTAATTTGTTACTCCAAGTTGGGCCTTCCATTATTTCCTTTGGGCCTTATTATTATTCTAGCCTCTCTATATATTTTATTCCGTATCTCCTTTCTCGGGCTTTCAACACTTTTCGGCCCATCTTAGTTTATTCAACTCTCGGGCCCTAATAATTATCTCCGACTTATTTCCGAAAAATCCGTTTTGTCCGAAATCAACTCCATTAATTTCGAATAGTTACGAAAATATTTCTTACGAATTTTATTCCTAATATTTTCTTCCCCAATTGTCTTGAAATTTCCGAACGTAACCCCGCTTTAAATTTTGCGGGTATTACATTCTTCCCCTCTTAAAAGAATTTCGCCCCCGAAATTCTGTGGTGGGGAACGCGAATTTAGTTCTACGACTAGACTTTCAGTACGCTTCCGATGCGCACTCCTATTCCCATGGTCTGGTTTCGCCACAAGACTTTCAGCAGGGGGTCCGTCTCACAGATCTCCTATTGATGGTAACCGGACGTGGTCCTGTAACGACCCGTCTTTCCTCTTAACGAATAACACTGGGGCTCCCCATGGTGAGAAACTGGGTTGAATAAAACCCTTTTGTAACAAATCTTCCAATTGCTCCTTCTGTTCTCGTAATTCGTTCGGTGCAAACCGATACGGAGATTTTGAGATCGGGGCAGCTCCAGGTACAAGTTCGATAACAAATTCAATTTTCCGATCCGGAGGTAATCCCGGAAGATCCTCGGGAAATACATCGGGATATTCGCTTACTATCAGAACCTCCTCAAGCTTAGGCTGGGAAGATTCCTCAGCATTCACCGCAAAAACTTGGAACGATTCGCAACCGGTATTTACGAGTCGCTGAGCTTTCAAAGCAGAAATCCGAGGGATTGGTTTACTATTTGTCTTTATAGAAAATTCAAATTCCTCTCCCTCGGGTGATCGAAACCTAACTACCCTCTTTGAACAATCAATGATGGCCCCGTATTTCGAGAGTCAATTTATTCCGAATATGATGTCGTAATCATTCATTGGAATCTTTGTTAGATATACGTTCAATTCTATACTCTCAATTCTAACGAGACAATTTTCTACTACTAGGTTCGCTCGAGTTGAATCTTCGATTAGAATTGAAGACGGCACGTGGAAATAATTCAACGTACTAGTCATTACGGCTGGGTTCGCCCCCGCTTCTTCGTTCGTCAGCGTGAAAACACGCACAGGTACAGGTACAGCGTGAAAACTCGCCCCCACTATAATACAACGGGCCGAAGCCCCAAAAAATCTGAACCCGACTATGCTACACTACGCCTCTCCACAGGTCGCGTCCCATGTACTGCGCCGCCCTCAAAAGCATGTGGAGTCACCGCGGCCAACCAGCCTACAGCTCACCCTGACACTCATCAATGTCGGGCTCAGTCTTACCTACAAAAATAAAACCCTGAGCAAAATTGCCCAGTAGGTAGTTCTAAAAACATGCAATGCGTGCGTGCGCTCAACCCAATCCCAAATCCTCACCACATGAAATAATAAATGCATGCTCGATCCTATGTCACATCTCAACACATAACAGGGCCCTCGACTAGACTCGGCACCCACGCGCGCAATGGCAAAGTACGCCATAAACCATGCGGTAGCCCATGCCGGCCGTGCCAGTGTGGCGCCCCTGACTTCCACTACCCATTCTTACTACTAATTCGTATGACTGCATTTGATTTAGGGAAATTATATCTACGAAAATGCGTACAAAATTTTTCCTTTTATATAAAGGAAACTCTTCTGTACAATACAAAATATTCCTAGGACATAAATACAAGATAGAGTGCGCATGCGTGTTCATAATAATCTATCGGCCCGCCACTAAGGTCGCATCCATGTACACATTGCCACCTCAAAAGTCCTCCGCAAGCTTCAAAATTTGGCCTCGCCTTCGTAAAGATCACGTACCGTGATCCCGTGAACCTACAACACATAAATACGTGGAATGAGCTTATAAAGCTCAGTAAGTGAAAGCCATGCATGCCATGCACGTGTCCTAATTTGCAAAGGCATCCGCCAATGCTCACTAGACCTTATATTTTTCCTTGTCTTGTCTTGTCATGTAGGTCCCTCGGCTATCTTGCTATGCACCATCATGGAGCTCGAATCCACAAGGGATAAATAAATATATAAGTGGCAATACCCACTCATGAGAGGCTAACCCTAGGGCGCCTTTTTCTGTCCCAAGGTGGGTTCATACGCCACGCGGATGCTTCACAATGGTAGCCTATTCTGAGGTAGCCAACACCAGAGGTACGCTCGGTGTCGTACACTCCCTCAGCTCGCATCCTCCAGGTTTCACGACCCGCCATGAGGGCATTAGCCCTAAAATCATGTCTTGCCTTGAACATGTCATGTCTTGACGGTGACGACATACAACGTTACAATGGTAGCATAGAAGAGCCGTGACTCAACTGTGAGTCGACATCAGACGCCCGTATCGGGGAATATTTATCGCTCTCAGGCGATCGTGTATCATGCACGCTCTCGTATCCTGTCTTAAATTCTAATCGTGCGTGCATATGATCATGTCATGAATTTGCGTGTCATGCCATCATATAATGTAAATAAATAAATTACATAGGAAGTCACGTAAAATCATAGAAGCACATAAACACATAATTCAGGCACATAAATTTATGTGTTGTAGTTGGGACTTCCACTTACCTGGTATCCTTAGCTATTTAGTTTATCATACTGTAAGTCGCTAACCTTCGACTCCACTCCTAGCTTAAAGTAATCAGCTCCTCGTTTCTTCTGGTTCTGAGTCCTCGAGGGTTTGTGTTAATGAAATGAAGTTTTCGTTTCTTATCCCAAGTTGACGTGCATAAATAAATAAGTGACATCGACATTTAGTCGATCCTTATCTTTATTCCATCATTACTTTAATTTTTCCCTTTCTAGCTAAGTTATCGAGACTTATCTCTTCTTTCGACATTCACATTACTTGATTTCGAAATCTACCTTCTCTCGCAAATCATAAATTTCGAGATTTAAAGATTTCGAGAATCATAAATTTCGAGATTTAAAGATTTCGAGAACCATAAATCTCGAGATTTATTGTTTCGAAATTCTAATGCATCGAAATTTCTCCTAGCCCTTTCGAGATTTTTAACTCGACATTCTTAGCGGCACTAACACTCCGACCCACCCTAATGGAGCAGATTATGAATGCGCAAGAAAAGGACGAGCTGTACATAAAGATTGAGGAAATGCAAGAGGAACAAAGACCGTCAGATTACGAAATACGAGAAGATGGAAGTCTATACTACAGAAATCGATTGTACGTCCCTAATGACACGGAACTTCGGAAGATAGTTATGACAGAAGCGCATGCCACGGTATACTCTATTCATCCTGGAGCAACGACGATGTACAGAGATCTACAACATAATTACTGGTGGCCAGGGATGAAAAGAGAAATCGCAACATTTGTAAGTCAATGTCTGACGTGTCAGCAAATTAAGGCAGAGCATCAACGACCGGCAGGAACCTTGCAACCCCTGCCAGTACCTGAATGGAAATGGGATCACATTACGATGGACTTCGTTGTCGACTTGTCTAAGACCGTGAAAGACCACGACGCTTTATGGGTCATCGTTGATCGACTGACCAAGTCTGCCCATTTTCTGCCAATCAGTGCAACATTCTCCAAGGAACGATATGCAGAATTATACATCCAAGAGATAGTACGACTTCACGGAGTGCCGATATCAATCATATCTGATAGAGACTCAAGGTTTCTATTTAAATTTGGGGGGTGAGCCTACAAAAGGCCATGGGAACAAAGTTATCATTCAGTACTGCCTACCATCCTCAGACAGACGGGCAGTCTGAACGAACAATCCAGACATTGGATGACATGCTAAGAGCCTGCGTGCTCGACTTTAAAAGAAATTGGAGCCGATACCTTCCTTTGATTGAATTCTCATACAGCAACAGTTCTCATGCAACGATCGGAATGGCTCCATATGAGGCTCTATATGGACGCAAATGCAGATCTCCCATTCATTGGGATGAAATTGGAGAACGAGCGATATTAGGCCCTGACTTAGTGCAAGAAATGACGGAAATTGTTGCCCAGATACGGGAACGGATGAAAACAGTCCAGAGTAGGCAGAAAAGCTACGCAGATAAAAAACGTAGGCCATTGGAATTCGCAGAAGATGATTGGGTATTTCTGAAAGTATCACCTATGAAAGGCGTGAAATGATTCGGGAAGAAAGGTAAGCTAAGTCCGCGTTACATAGGACCGTTCCGAATCCTCAGAAAAGTTGGCGAAGTGGCATATCAACTTGAATTACCAGCCTTGCTAACTCAAGTACATGATGTCTTTCACGTATCAATGTTACGAAAATACGTCGCAAATCCAAGCCATGTGCTGAACACTAAAAATCTTCATCAACAGCTCAAGCTAGATTTGAGTTACGAGGATAAGTTAGTGGAAATCCTAATGTATGATATAAAAAGATTACGGAATAAAGAAATTCCATTAGTCAATGTATTATGGCAGAATCAGTCCACGGAAGAAGCCACGTGGGAACGGGAAGATGACATGAGAGACCATTACCCTGAACTATTTCTCCCTACCTGATTTCGGGGGCAAAATCTCTTTTAAGGGGGGAGGATGTAATACCCGAGTCCGTAAGAAAGCCGGCCAATATGCATACATATTATATGACTTACGTGACTGCATGGAACATATTTTATGATTTTATGTGTCAATGTGATTACATATTAGGTGCTATTAGGGTTACTAACCAAATAGAATAACTAATTGAACTTAGAAGGGATTTCATATGAGATAGTAAGGGATGAATTTCGAAACCAACAATTTCGAAAGAATCACGTTTCGATCTCGCCCATTGGTACTATTTCCACTTCGAGCCTTTGTAATTCTGTACTTGCAGTCTTGCGACTTAATGCATCAGCCACTACGTTCGCCTTTCCCGGGTGGTAACTAATTACGCAGTCGTAGTCTTTAACCAATTCTAACCATCGTCTCTGCGTCATGTTCAACTCCTTCTGGGTGAAGAAGTATTTGAGACTCTTGTGGTCAGTGAAAATCTCGCATCGCTCGCCGTATAGGTAATGTCTCCAGATCTTGAGAGCGAAAACGACGGCGGCAAGTTCTAAGTCGTGCGTTGGATAATTCTTCTCATAATTCTTTTAATTGTCGGGAAGCATATGCAACCACGTTCCCGTTTTGCATTAGAACGCATCTTAGGCCATTCTTAGGTAATGAGTCGTCGCTTAAGTTCCTGAAAACTCTGCTCGCAAGAATCGTCCCATTGAAATGGAGTATTCTTTTTTTTTTTTTTGGAAATTGGTAACTAAATATGAAAAACAGGGGTACAGAGCAGCGGGCATGATATCGCTCATGCCGCATCAAACGGTAATGTACGACAGACCAGACAACACCATAGACCAGGTAACCCAGACAACCTACAAGGTCCAAACAAGACCTAAGCCCCGAGAGAGAAACACTAAAGACCAAAAGCAAAGGCAAAGTAGGTGTCAAAACCACAACAGTCAACCGGTTCCTGGCACCAGGTGTAGTGCCAGCAGGGCTACCCAGCAAAGTGCCAACAAGTGCAAGACGCACAAACAGAAGACAGAGTCACGATGGAAATGCTTCTGGCGGGAAAAGGCAACCGCAGATCTGGTCAAAGAAAGCGTACTCATGGCACCACCAGTTTTCCATGTCGCAAGCCAGATGGGGACGTCGCCAGGGCCAGTTAGTCACCACACACCTGCAGGGAGCGACTCAGGCAGGGAAAACGAGCAACATCGGGGTCCAAAGCTCACCTGCAGACGAGCAATCATCGGGGTCCAAAGCTCACCTGCTGGCCTGCACACACACAAAGCAAAGGAAGGCCGAGAGGAAGGACCAAATAGTACAGAGCAACAAAGCGGAAGAAGGGAAAGGATACAAGGTCCCAGGACCTAGGTCCAAGGTCCAAGGTCCAAGGTAGACTATGCCCAAGCAATTCGCCAGACCCGTCGTAAAGCGCACAGCTGCAAGGCAAATTTGGGCGATAGGGTAGACAGACGTATGCTAAGTAGGGTCTCGATGTCCTTCACAATTTGCTGAGGTGTGCGTCGCCTGCCGTCATGCCATCTCCTATTCCGTTCAGCCCACAGATGGTAGATTAAGGAGGCAAGCACATGGCGCGGGCCCAGTGAGGCTAAGTGCCGACTACGCCAGCGTCCAGCCGCCCAATGTATGCCCTCAAACCAGTCCCTAACAGGCCACCCAAACCGCATGTGGTCCCGGAGCATCCTGAGGCAGCGATGCGAAAACCTGCAATCAAAGAAAAGGTGGCGAGTAGTCTCTGCCACCGCATCATCACAGAGAAGGCAAGTAGAAGTTCCCGCGGCCGCAGCCACCCAATGCTTGTCGCGCGTCGCTAGTCTATCTCGTATTGCCAACCATAAGATTAACTCATGTCGAGGGATGGAAATCGGACCCCCGAAGAGCGTGTGCCATTGTACAATAGGGCGGCGAAGGCGGATTCTATCCCTGGCCGAGTGAGTGGAGAAAAGGCCATTCCCAGAAGCAGTCCATCTCACACTGTCCTCCTCCCCAGGGTGAAGTGGAGGAAGGAGCGGGCCAAACTCCAAGTACTCCGTCGTGGTTTGCGCAGGCCAGTGCCAAGTATTATCGGTGATGACGGACCTCAACCTCGAGTCAAGAGGCAGCCCCATGACCTGCGGTCCGCGAGGGAATCTCTCAACAAGAGGGCACGGGAGGAGCCAAGGGTCCGTCCAGAGACGGGTATTAAAGCCATTGCCAATGCGAAACTCAATAAGGGGGCGAATGGTATGGCGGAGTTTCAGGAGTTTCCTCCAAGTCCAAGATGTCGTCGCTGAAGGTCTGATGGACCAAAGAGAGCTGTTATGCAGCCTTGTTCGTCGTATCCAGGTAGCCCAGATGGACTTGTCATCCCCCTCCAACACACTCCAGATAAGTCGCATAAGTAAGGCCTTGTTGTCCGTCTCAACCGACCGTAGTCCGAGACCCCCCTCCTCCCTGGGAACACAGATATCTTCCCATGCAACCTTCGCGCTCGATCCCCTCCAGAGGAAGGACCTAAGCCGGGACTCAATGGCCCGAATGACGCCCTTGGGAAGCAAGAAAACACCAGCCCAATAAGTATGAATACCAGGAGGACCGACTTAATGAGTTGGAGCCGGCCAGCATAAGATAAAGAAAGATTCGTCCAGGAGCCAAGACGGCGATCAATATTGCATAAAAGAGGGTCGCAGTCGGCAATCGAGAGCCGCGAGGTAATCAAGGGAACACCAAGGTATCGGACGGGAAGTGAACCCGAGGGGAAGCCCATAATGCCTTGAAAGGTGCTCTTCAACCGCTCAGCTCTTTTGGAGGTGAACATCTCACTCTTCGTGATGTTAGCTCTAAGGCCAGCAAGTGAAGCAAAGAGATCAAGGCTTTCCTTAAAGATGCTTACCGATCGGGCATCACCGTGCGAGAATAAAAGCAAGTCATCGGCGAAGGTAAGCATGAAAAGCGCCATCGAATCGCATCGCCAGTGGAACTGAAAGCATCCCGAGCGTCGGATCCGATCCTCAATAATGCCATGAAGAACTTCCATCACCAAAGTAAAAAGGTAGGGGGAAATAGGGTCACCTTGCCGAAGGCCACGTTTCCCCTTGAAAAACCCTTCGGGCCGCCCATTAATATTGATCGAGTAGCGTGGTGAGGTAAGACACGAGCGGATCCATCCGACGAAGGCATTAGGAAAATTTAGTTCCTCAAGTGTAAGGAGAAGAAAATCCCACTCGACCTTATCATAAGCCTTCGCAAGGTCGACTTTGAAGGTCACCCGCTCGGGCAGTCCCGCATTCTTATAACCATGGCAGATCTCTTGTGCTAGAAGGATGTTGTCCGAGATGCGCCTACCAGGAATGAAAGCCGATTGGGTGCGATGGACGAGCTTCCCCAGGCAGCCACGCAGGCGGTTGGCCAAGACTTTCGAAATAACTTTGTAAAGGACGTTACAGCAAGAGATTGGACGAAAATCTTTAGCCATACGTGGGTTGTCACTCTTAGGAATGAGTGTAATGAGGGTAGCATTGAGTTCTCCTAAAAGGTGTCCGGTACGGAAGAATTCCTTAACAGCGTGAGTAATGTCCAGCCCAATAATATCCCAAGCATTCTTGTAGAAGGCGGCCGTGAAACCATCCGGGCCGGGAGACCGGTTATCCCCAATTGAAAAAAGAGCACTTTTAATTTCAGCATCAGTAAGCGGTGAGGTGAGAAGATCACCATCGGCTGCGTTGAGTTTTCTCGTGAGAAAAGGGGCAATATCCGTACGACTGATGGGTTCAAGGCGGCCAGATTGACCGAGGAGATCCGTATAGAACCGAACGAGTTCAGCCCGTACGCTGCCATCCCCTTCGAAGGTCGAGCCAGATTCATCTTCAAGGGTAAGGATACGGTTGATGGTTCTTCTCGTCGCTACCTTCTTGAAAAAGAAGGCCGTGCATTGATCCCCGTCTTTTAACCACGCCACTTTAGCACGTTGGGACAGCGCTAAGTGTTCCATGTTAACCGCCTGAGCATACACCAACCGGCACCGTTTCTCAAGAAGTAAAAGATTCGGATCCAACGGGTATTGCTCCAAAAGTTGTTGCGCAATCTCGAGAAACCGCTGAGTTTGAAGAACATTCCTATTGAGGTCACCCTTATCTCGGCGGAGAGACTTGAGCGCAATTTTGAGTGACTTAAGCCGCCGCATAACAGAGAACATAGGGTATCCACTTATGCTTTGGGCCCACGCCTCCGCTACCAATGGACGGAAACGGGGGTCATGCACTAAGAAGTTATCAAACCGGAAGGTGTCACCTTTGGTACGCGGGTGGGTCTCAACCTCCAAGATAAGCGGTGAGTGATCTGAGGTGGCGGGAGGAGCACATCTGTATGGTATGTCCCCGAACCGTGCGAACCAAGCGGGATTACCAAGCATCCTATCCAGCCGCCTCCAGACACCCGAGGAGCCAGTTTGTTGGTTATACCACGTGAAGAAGGCTCCAACCCTCGGCAAGTTAGTAAGGTCCGACGCATTAAGGCAGGCGGCCATCTCACGGCATCCTCCCGTAGGGGACCCACCCTGTGCATCCGAACTGGTAAGAATCGCGTTGAAGTCGCCCATGACCACCCAGGGTACGGCTGCCCGAGACCGGGAAATCGTCGTGAGATCTTCCCAAAGATGGGTGCGGTCCGCACGCGTGTTATTTCCATAAACAAAACTGATGTAGAAATCCAAGCGTTCATCAAGGATGCGAACTTTGCAATGGATCGCTTGCTTTGTGAAGGCTTCAACCGTGACCGCAAGATAGGACTCATCCCATCCAACCCAAATACGAGAGGCAGGGCCATCCTCGTAATCATAAAACCACTGCCACTGACGAATCGAAGTAGTGAGCGACGAAGCATTTTGTTCGGACACTCTCGTCTCGATCAGCCCAATAATCCTCAAGTTATGTCTAGTAATCATCTCCCTCGCCGCCCATCGGTGGTCTAACCTATTTAGACCACGCACGTTCCATGAGGCGACAGGGATCATGGATCACCCATGGGGAGGGCTGCTATAGGACCCTTGGATGGCGGATCGATACTGGGTTGATTTTCGATCCATCTTTCTTCTTCGATACTGGTCTAACCTGTTTGTCAAGAAGAAAGATGGAGTATTCTTCTTCGTTAGTTTCGTCAGTATTGATGCAATTTTGGAGAAATCTTTGATGAATTTTCGGTAGTATCCGGTTGAGGCCAGTCGTTAATAGCCTTGATCTTGCTGGGTCAATAGAAATTCCAGCTCCCGAGATCACGTGTCCAAGAAATGCGACTTGATTGAGCCAGAATTCGCACTTCTTGAATTTTGCATAGAGTTGTTTCTCTCGCAATATTTCCAAGGCAATCCTCAAGTGTTGTTCATGCTCCTCCTTGGTCTTCGAATAGATGAGAATGTCATCGATGAATATGATGACGCATTTGTCTAGGAATGGTTTGAATACCCGGTTCATTAGGTCCATAAATGCTGCTGGCGCATTAGTCAGCCCGAAAGGCATGACTAGGAATTCGTAGTGCCCGTAGCGGGTACTAAAAGCTGTCTTCGGGACATCCTCTTCTCGAATCTTCAACTAGTGATACCCTGACCTAAGTCTATCTTTGAAAAGACGGTTGCACCTTGCAGTTGGTCAAATAAGTCGTCAATTCGAGGGAGGGGGTATTTGTTCTTGATCGCTAATCTTGTTCAGCTCCCTATAATCGATGCAGAGTCGGATCGATCCATCTTTCTTCTTGACAAACAGAACTGGTACTCCCCATGGTGAGAAGCTCGGCTGAATGAACCCTTTTTGCAACAGTTCATCCAGTTGCTCCCTCAATTCCTTCAGCTCAGCTAGAGCAAGTCGGGACGGTGCAGCTCCTGGTGCTAGGTCAATTTTGAATTGAATCTCAGGATCCGGCGGAAGTCCGGGTAAGTCTTCAGGAAACACATCTGGAAAGTCTTGTACTACTGGGACTTCTTCTAACTTCGGTGGTGAACGTTCTTTGGATGATATTGCAAATTCAGGTAAGCTTCGCATCGTGTCTTGCGACGTGCCTTCATTGCTGAAATATTGGGAATCTTGCTAATCTTGCTAGTTCCCGTAAATGTGAATGGTTCGGTGTCTTCTAGGTTGAAGGTCACTTTCTTATGGTTACAGTCAATGACTGCTCCGTACTTCGATAGCCAGTCCATTCCAAGGATTACTTCATAATCGTTCATTGGAATGACTATCAGGTCAACGGGTAAGGTCCTATCGTTCACTATTACTGGGCTATCTCGTAAGATCTGGTTCGTTCTCGTAGAGGTTCCATGAGGGATGGTAACATTGTATTCATAGCTAACTAGGTCAGGTGTAACCACGAGAGTCTCGCCACGTAGTTAGTAGATGCAAATGAATGCGTGGCTCCTGAATCAACTAATATGCATGTCGGGGTTGAGTGGATAAGGAGAGTACCTGCCACCACAGACGGGTTGTTCTCCGCCTCCTCAGAAGTTAGCGTGTATACTCTAGCAGGTACCGTAGGTGGCCTGATCTGACCTGGTGCTTGACTTCTAGATGAAACTTCCGTGCATGACTTGGAGAAGTGGCCGTCTTGCCACACTTATAGCAGGTTGCATTCTGAGAGTAGCAGACGCCCAGATGTCGTCGTGTGCACCGTGGACATGGGGGTATGGTCATTGGAGGTCTTCCTTGATTAGAAACAAATTGTTGTGGGGTCCAGGTCGGTTCTTGAAATTGGGCTTGGCATTCTTGGAATTAAACGGCTTCTTTGGGTTAACTCCGCTCCACTTCGGTCCTTGAACAAACTTCCTTTTCGCTTTCTGGGCTCGCAAAATTCGGAGCTCAGCTTCCTCCGCCATTAAAGTGCGTTCAGCCACTTGAGCATAGGTAGCTCGAGATCCAGCCATATTAAGGTCTCTGCAAATCGGGACAACTGTTCAAATTTCCAAGTACTCCGCCACTGTCATTGGGCCCTGTCGTAGATTGAAAAATTCATTCATCCTCTGGGCTCGTACTGGGGCGGTAGAGTACTTGCTTCGAAAAAGGTCCTTGAACCGGTCCCATGTCATCGTGATAGGGTCTTCAAAGCCGAGAATTGTATCCCACCAGTGGCGTGCACTTCCTCTCAGTAGGAAGGCGGCGCACAAAACTTTTTCCTCCTCAGGAATTATGATGTACTGGAACATACTTTCTAGTGTTCTCAGCCAGTCTTCAGCAGAAGTCGGATCAAGAGCATCCTCAAAAGTCGGGGGATTGCGTTTGCGAAATCTCTCACCCACTATTTCAACCCTCTCTGCTTGAGAAAGACCACCACTTGGTTGTCCGCCCGTGTTGCGCTGCTGAATTAGTTCTTGTATTTGGGCAGATTGTTGGCGGACCAGTTCTGTGAGCTGAATAATCGCTGTGTCGCGATTATCGGTTTGTGTTTCAGGTTCTTTGCCTTTACTAACGCTGCCGCTACCCTCACTACTCGTTCTACCCATTCTTATCCTGATACCCTAATAGTCCCTATGGCAAATAAATCATGCACATACGAAATTCATAGAAACATAAAACTTATTAGCAAGGCCGCTTCCGTGCTTTTGAGTGTGTATATGGACAGTCTACAGAACTTGTAACCGAAAGCTCTGATACCACCTGTGGCGCCCCTGACTTCCACCACCCATTCTTACTACTAATTCGTATGACTGCATATGATTTAAGGAAATTATATCTACGAAAATGCGTAAAAAAAGTTTCCTTTTATATAAGGGAAATTCTTCTGTACAATACAAAATATTCCTAGGACATAAATACAAGGTAGAGTGCGCATGCGTGTTCAAAATAATCTATCGGCCCGCCATTAAGGTCGCATCCATGTACACACTACCACCTCAAAAGTCCTCCGGAAGCTTCAAAATTTGGCCTCGCCTTCGTAAAGATCACGTACCGTGATCCCGTGAACCTACAACACATTAATACGTGGAATGAGCTTGTAAAGCTCAGTAAGTGAAAGCCATGCATGCCATGCACGTGTCCTAATTTGCAAAGGCATCCGCCAATGCTCCCTAGACCTTATATTTTTCCTTGTCTTGTCTTGTCATGTAGGGCCCTCGGCTATCTTGCTATGCACCATCATGGAGCTCGAATCCACAAGGGATAAATAAATATATAAGTGGCAATACCCACTCATGGGAGGCTAACCCTAGGGCGCCTTTTATTGTCCCAAGGTGGATTCATACGCCATGCGGATGCTTCACACTGGTAGCCTATTCTGAGGTAGTCAACACCAGAGGTACGCTCGGTGTCGCTTACTCCCTCAGCTCGCATCCTCCAGGTTTCACGACCCGCCATGAGGGCATTGGCCCTAAAATCATGTCTTGCCTTGAACATGTCATGTCTTGACGGTGACGACATACGACGTCAACATGGTAGCATAGAAGAGCCGTGACTCAACTGTGAGTCGACATCAGACGCCCATATCGGCGAATATTTATCGCTCTCAGGCGATCGTGTATCATGCACGCTCTCGTATCTTGTCTTAAATTCTAATCGTGCGTGCATATGATCATGTCATGAATATGCGTGTCATGCCATCATATAATGTAAATAAATACATTACATAGGAAGTCATATAAAATCATAGAAGCACATAAACACATAATTCAGGCACATAAATTTATGTGTTGTAGTTGGGACTTCCACTTACCTGGTATCCTTAGCTATTTAGTTTATCATACTGTAAGTCGCTAACCTTCGACTCCACTCCTAGCTTAAAGTAATCAGCTCCTCGTTTCTTCTGGTTCTGAGTCCTCGAGGGTTTGTGTTAATGAAATGAAGTTTTCGTTTCTTATCCCAAGTTGACGTGCATAAATAAATAAGTGACATCGACATTTAGTCGATCCTTATCTTTATTCCATCATTACTTTAATTTTTCCCTTTCTAGCTAAGTTATCGAGACTTATCTCTTCTTTCGACATTCACATTACTTGATTTCGAAATCTACCTTCTCTCGCAAATCATAATTTCGAGATTTAAAGATTTCGAGATCCATAAATCGAGATTTATTGTTTCGAAATTCTAATGCATCAAAATTTCTCCTAGCCCTTTCGAGATTTTTAACTCGACATTCATTCTTTCGAAATTGTTGGTTTCGAAATTCATCCCTTCCTATCTCATATGAAATCCCTTCTAAGTTCAATTAGTTATTCTATTTGGTTAGTAACCCTAATAGCACCTAATATGTAATCACATTGACACATAAAATCATAAAATATGTTCCATGCAGTCACATAAGTCATATAATATGTATGCATATTTATTGACCGGCTTACTTACGTACTCGGGTATTACAGCCAGGTCGCTCCTTCCGCACACAATCTAAACCTGACGGTTTTACACCTCGGTGTAAAGCCCCGAGTAGTGTACCACTATCCCGGGTAGACAGGAATCTCACATCTGTCTGCCGTCCCTGAGCCAAATATATATCCGATGGTATATACCTCGGGTGGCTCAATCCCGAGTAGATGGGTCTCGCAAACCCCCTCTCCCACCAGGTGCCCTATCGAGTCTAGACCTGACTACCGAAATCGGTAACTCTACCCAACTCAACCGACACCGTAAGGCGTCACCGTATAAATACGGCACATCAATCTCTCCCGTGCATGTCGTGAAATGCAAACAGTATCAATCAACACGTAACACATATACCGAAATCACATACTCGTATAGCTATTAACTAGGCCGAAGGTTTTAAATTCCAAAAGTGCCTTTTTTATTTTAAAATATGGGTTGACCCAAAAATCCTAGTCAAAGTACGAAACTAGTTTAATTTAAAACTGATTTGGTCAGAAAATAATTTTATTTAAATTAATTGGGCCTAAAATAGGCCAAAAGCACAAAATAAACTTGTCGGTCAACTCTGGTCAAAGCCCAAATCTAATTTCGCCAGATCCCACGTTTTAAAAGTTGGTCAACCCGCGAAACGTTCGGGTCAACGCCCGACTTCGCGAAATCACTCGCAGCGTTTTGCGAATCGCCCGATTGAACTTGGTCAACCCGTAATACTTAGGGTCAACGTTCGAATTCGCGAAGTTTTCGCTGAGTTCGCGAACGTTCGATCAGGCCCGCGAAAACTGGACTAGGCCCGCGCGAAGCCCGACGCAACTCACAGGAATCACCCCGCGAATTGAGTCGGCCCGCGAGAACTTAAAGTCAGCCCGCGACTTCTGTCACTATTCGCGAAATGCGTCAGCCCGCGAAATCCGTACTCTGGCCCGCAAAATCCTATTTTACTCACACATCAAAAATCTTTTTGGGCCCACGACAAACTTCGCGACCCGAACACTCAATAGCCCGCGAAACACTTTTTTCGAGTATCTTATTCGAGTATTCATATTCGAGTATCCTATTCGATCTTATTCGAGTATCTTATTCGAGTATTCCTATTCGAGTATCCTATTCGATCTTATTCGAGTGTCTTATGCGAGTATATCATATACGAATACTATGTTCGAATTCGCGAACTAATGAACAGCCCGCAACTTAATCACCCAACTCGTCAACCTCCTATATCGCGAAGTGAGTAAACCCGCGAACCTAAAATCATTCAACTAAAATCACCCGATTCACATAAACACATATACAAATATAAGAACTCATATATTGATTTCAAAATCACATAATAACACACCACGAAAATTTCATAAAATCATAAAACTCAAAACTTCGAACTAGAATGGCCTTCCAATCGAATTCTAATATTTTTACGGAACATAATACGGTTTAAAAGGGTTTGTAGGGGTTAAAAACCACCTACCTAACCTCCAAACTTAGTTTGAGTTAAATCCCTAGGTCGAAAATCTGCTCAAGCTTGCCGAAATCTGGTTATTGGTTCGATCTTCTTCTTCACCGTTCCATTCGTGCCCTAATATAACCTACACTCGTTAATTACATCTTAATAATCTCTAAAGTCGAAATCAGTTTGAGCTTACCCAAAGTTCTTCTCTGTTTTCGTTTGTCACTTCCTTTCTTCTCCTTTCGGTCCTTTCTTTCTCTTCTCCCTTTATTTCTTACGTTTTCTCCTTGGTTAGGAATAATCGTTGTTAGCCTAAATACTAAAGGGCAGGCGATGCCAACGTGTTTTCCCCCATCCATTAAGTAATTTCATTCTTTGCTCACTTATGATTGGTCACACAAGGTGGTGAAATAATACTCACGTGGCTTTCCTTGCCATGAAGCAACATCCCATTCTTATCCTATACCATTGGGCCAAGACGTATTTCTTTGGGCATTTCTTTTATTAATTTGTTACTCCAAGCTGGGCCTTCCCTTATTTCCTTTGGACCTTATTATTATTCTAGCCTCTCTATATATTTTATTCCTTATCTCCTTTCTCGGGCTTTCAACACTTTTCGGCCCATCTTAGTTTATTCAACTCTCGGGCCCAAATTATTATCTCTGACTTATTTCCGAAAAATCCGTTTTGTCCGAAATCAACTCCATTAATTTCGAACACTTACGAAAATATTTCTTAGGAATTTTATTCCTAATATTTTCTTCCCCAATTGTCTTGAAATTTCCTAAAGTAATCTCGCTTTAAATTTTGCGGGTATTACAGTGATGCATTATATATGCGTCAGACATGTCATCCAACTTACATTATAATTTTTAGTTGTTCGTTCTTTTCATGATTATAAGCGAAGTTACTGTATATTTACATCCTTCTCCGTTATCAGTTGTTTTTTAGGTTAACGGAGTTGATAAACATAACCAACGGCTTTAATTACCACACTATTATTTTCTCACCAATCTGTTATCTCTTAATGGTTGAGATTTTAATATATTTATATTATAGGTGAGTTATTTTCTATTCATCTTACTTGGTTGAACTTGTGAATTAAACCAATATTAAGTTTTTCTTTTTTTTAATAGAATTGATAGATGATGAAAAAATAACTAACCTATTCAAAAAGATTACGAATCATGAATCTTAGGTATATATATGTTGTAATTTTACTATTAAAAAAATAAAATAAAAAGTAAAATATAATCCTTTAATAAAGGTAATGAGTTATTTGGCCTTGTCAGCTCTTCAATAAACATGTAGACAATCTCACATATCCTCAAATTCTTTCATAACACATTAAAATGCATCGTAATCTTTCAGAATTGCTTATACAATACTTTTACTGCATTGAGGATTAAATACAACTTCAGAGACGTTTTGTGCATTATAACTACAACCCATATTAAGGTAATATAGATGACTATATCATTTCTCCTTAGAGTCTCTAATTTGATAGATTTAAGCCGAATTCAGGTATATTCAAAAATAGTCTAGAATATTTATAATGATTCAAATCAATATACATATGAGTAATTTATTTGGTGATATACATTTGACTATTGCAGCTCACTAATTAAAAAGATCGTTATTGATCAATTTCAATTAAGCATGCCGAGGAAGTCAACTTCAAATACAAAAAGGTACTTTCACTAGTACTCTAGAATACAATTTTAATTGTGCTTAGATTTAATTAGTTGTCCTTGTAATTTGGGGCTTTTATTGTATTTGTCCTTAGTTTAGGACTAACATGTTATTTATACCAAGTATGATTGGTATAAATAGTTGTACAAATATTACGCTTAATGAGAAGTTTTAGAAAATTGATCTGAAAGGCTTGCAGTTCAATTTCTAGAGAGAGAAACACAAGAAATCTTCTGACACTAGACGAAATTCTCTCTCGAGCTCTTAGCGAAGGTTTTCGATCGACATTCAATTCTCTATAATTCTAGTCGATAACCTTAGGATTCATGCCTAGGATCGTAGAGTTGATAAATTAGGACCTAACAATTGGTATCAGAGCAGATTCGTTCTGTTTTGAATCGAAGATTGTTAGAATTGGATCGAATTTAATTCAGACACTGTTCCATCGAAGAACAGTTTGGGGTGAAATTCAATTTCGATCTAATAGCTCAATTATGTGCTTATTTGGTTTGAATTTGATGTTTCTTTGCTCGTTTTAGTGATATAAGTTGATTGCGATTAGATTCGTAGCTGTTTGAACATTAATTTAGCGGATTCAGTCGGATTTGAGAACATACTGTTCATGCGTAAAACCGTTAGAACACATTATGATATTGGTTAAAATTGACATGTTTTGCTTCATAATGTGTTTAATTGTTTGTTCGTGCGTGTTCATCATTTGATAACGAGTAAATTCCTGGAATTTCATCGTCTAATTCATCGTCTTTGCTTGAATCAGTGTCAAGTGTATTCCGTGATTTTTTGCGATTAGTTCAATTTTTCTCGCTAGGTCTTTCGATCAGGTAATTTCTCGATCGAAAAACTCTGCGCAAAAATTTTTCTCGATCAGAATACTACATCAGACCTAAAGTCGCCTTTACCAAGAACGACTTTAGTAGAAAAATTTCTCGAGCAATTACTTAGCGAAAATCTTTTTCGACGAGACCACTTTGACCTTTGCGATCGCAAAACTTTCCATCGAAAAACTTTTTCAGTCAGACTTTCTATGTTTGACCAAGCGAAAATCATTTGCGTCCGAGAAACTTTTCCAGTCAACGAATTTATTTTGACTCAGCGAGAAACTTACTAAACGTATTGTTTCTTTGCGATCGAAATAAATTCACGATTAAGAGATTTTTCTCGACCTAACGATTTCGAACATTTTTTTCGCTCGTAAAATTTTTCGCTGAAAAAAACTTTCTCGCACGAGAACAGTAATCAATACATTTTATCTCGACACAATTATTCTCGATCAAACTCTAAAGATTGAATCGAAAATAATTCTCTACTGCTTTACTATCAAACGCTACTAACTAATTTGCTACGTATGAAGAACATAACATCAGTCCAAATCATCAAAACAACAAACGAAGATCCTTCATCAACTCAACAAACGAAAATGGCTGCTTACTCTCTTGGAAACGACCATCGTCCTCCAATTCTCAAAAGAGGGGAATACATTGTATGGAGGAGTCGGTTCTTGAATTTCATTGAGCTCAAAGATCAGGCTGAAGACTTGCTTAAATCACTCTTTGAGGGACCAGAAGTCTTTTATATCAATAAAAAAGGTGATAGCTCGAATAATACTCCAGTCGAACCCACTAGGCGTGTGAAACTACCTAGCGAGTACGACGATGCTGAGAAAAGAAGAGCTAAGGCAGATCTAATAGCCAAGAACACACTTATGCAGGGCATCCCCAACGATATTTATAGACAGATAGATAGCCTCCCAACGAATAAAGGAATGTGGGATGAACTGGAGAGGATGATGCGAAGAACCGAAGTAGGCGTCAAGGCTAAGAAGGCGAATATACTCACGGCTTATGATTCCTTCAAAGCTAAAATGAGGAGAGCTTACAAGATCGATCTTTATCAGCGGTACCTCACCTTCTCAATGAAATGAGAAAAATTGATATCAAGAAGACAAATATGGAGCAAAATATTCGATTTCTGTCCTCGTTGCCCACCGAATGGAAAAAGATATCCACTCAACTCCGACAGAATAAAGACTTGGATGAGATGGATATACACGCTGTTTTTGACAACCTCGCACAACATGAAGAAGACATCTGTGAGATACAAAAAGAGCAAAAGGGCAAACAGGCCGAAGACTCCATTGCCTCAGTTTCAGAGAAGAGGAGCTCCCGCTCACGCAAAGAAAAGCAGGTCAAGCTTCCTAGCTCTTCAGAGGATGAGGAACCATCGGATTCAGAGCTTCCTCCCGAGGTCAGAGAATTTGGGAAACAGTTGGCCTTAATTGCCAAGATAATGTCGAAGTAATACTTTAAGAAGAAGTCATCATATTCTGCTAATCGTCTTCGAACTACAAGCTCGAAGAACAAAGAGAAACCAACTGAGTCCTCTGAAGCCACAACCTCTAAAGACCCACTTAAAATGCTTCAACTGTGGGAAAACCGGTCACTTTGCCAGAGAGTGCGATCTTCCAAAGAAGAAGGATGCTAACTACTACTCCAGGAACCTTCAACTTACAAAACAGAAGGAAGCTGGAGTAGCTCTCATGGCAGAACAGGACCACTGGCTAGAGGACAGCTCAGATTCTGACGCCGAAAATCTTGCTCTTTTATGGCAGTCTCGAGGATGATAAGGAAGATGGAACTTCCATGGAAAAGGACGAAGACAACGCATCCACGACTTCACCGGAGGTAGAAACCTCTGACTGACCTGTTAGCTGATTTAAATTCAAAATTTGCTAACATGGTACGTGAGCAGAAACGACGTATAAACATAGAGAAAAAGCTTCTTAAGTCTAAGGTAACAATAGCTAGTTCTCGAAGAAACCGTTAGGAGTTCTATTCTTAAAATAGATGAATTAAATAAGAGACTCCAATCATATGAGACTAAGCATATCTCATTAGAAAAGCATAGTTCGGTAGTAAAGGAACTAGAAGACAGGCTAGACAATAACCACAAGTGTCTACTAAGGAACTTAGATGAGAAGAGCCTTGTTAAGAGTAGACTTGAAACAACAACTAAAAAGGTCACTAGTCTAGAAGCTGAATTGGAAATCTAACTCTAAGATTAGTGATTTAGGTAAGAGTCTAGATACCTGTCATGCCGAGAAGAGCACTGCTCTAATTAACTATGCTACCTTAGATGCTGAACGTAGGAAGCTATATACTAAGATTAAGAAATTAGAAGATCTTCTTGTAAAAAGGGATCAAACTGATCAGACGATATTTTTGAATCAGCCCAAGGACATAGAATTTAATGATTATGAGTTTGGCTTAGGTTTCGAGAATCCACGACACTTGAAGAAAGTTGATTGCAAACAACTTTATGATGTCAAGTACATGAATTTAGGATTAACTAAACTCATGGTTTTTACTAATGCTAAAGAAACAGGTGCATTAGAAGAAGCGAAAAGCCAAGACTAGAGCTAAAATTCCCTTTTCCTACACTGAATTGAATCAAAGTGACAAAACTAGTGAACTTTCTAAGGGTTGGAGCTTTGAGTCAATTTATATTCCCGAAGATCGTTCTAAATCAGAGGCAGTACAAGCTCATCATTTTAAAAATTCTCTCTACATACCCCCTATTGTTAAGAAAATAGAGGGATTAAGAGCTTCTTTAGAAAAAGAAAGAGAGAATTTTGAAGCAGAAAAGCAAAAGTTCTTAAAAGAGATGGAAAATCTCAAAGCTTCCTCCATCTCCCAAACTATTTCTCACGCATCACCCTCACAAGACAAAATCATTTTGAAAAGCGTGAAGAAAGAAAAATTGCCTTCTAAAGTTCATAAGTCTAAAATAAAATTGTTCAAAATACTAACAATAACTTTGTATTTACTACATCAACAGGGAGCGTAGTACCTGAGCTAGAGAAACCGAAGGCGAAAGTGTCTAGCTTAGAAATAAAGGAGTCTTTCGATGTTAAAATTCCAAACTTATCCCGTCCTTCTGTAAAAATAAAGGACATCATAGAAATAAAAGAGCTATTTCTTCTCTCCAAATCATTGCTTCTACCTGTTCTTTAAAGACTACCACCTTTAGAAGCACCAACTTTGAAGTAGGCTCTTCATCTACGAAACCGATTGATCATTCTCAGACAAATGCATCTAGGAAGATCCGTAGGAAAGAAGATCCAGCCATAAAGAAAGCTTATGGTGCTATTCATGCTTGTTCTCACCTAAGGTATCCTGTTAAAATTGAATCCCCCAAGCACCTTAGGAGACTATCCAATGAAAAGATCTTTTCCACGCTCACGCCTACTAAAGCATTTGTCCGCACTGAAATTAATCTTCCCTGCAAGGTTCATTCTAAATGGGTTCCTAAATCCCCGCCTAAAAAGATTAAAGCCAAAAAGGCCAAGCCATCTACAAAGGGCAAACCCAACTCACCTTCTTCGCAATTGACTTGGGTTGTTAAAGCTCATACTAACACTATTTTAAGAACCATATCTGAACCTAAGAAGAACTCTGCTAATCTGAGAGGACCCATTTATAAGTGGGTACTTAAAGCTCTTTAAAAATATTTTCCAGATCCATCATGTGTGGTACCTTGACTCTGGTTGCTCCACACACATGACGGGAATACAAGAGCTGCTGAGCAACTACAAAGACCGACAGATTGGAAAAGTCAGATTCGGGAACAACGACTCAGCCCCCATTCTGGACTGGGGATATCATTCTGGAAAATCTGACAATCATGGATGTCTCTTACGTCGAAGGTCTCCGCCATAACTTGTTCAGCATAGGCCAGTTCTGTGACAATGGATTCCAGGTGGTCTTTCATGCTGAACGGTGCAGAATATTGGACAGTCAGAACAAAGAACTCCTCCAAGGACTTCAGAAATCTAATCTTTACACGATCAATCTGACGTCCGTGCGGACCTCGACAGCTGTGTGCCTCATCTCCAGATTACAATTCAGAGGAACAGTTTATGGCATCAACGTGTGTCTCATCTAAATAGCAAACCTCTTCAACGACTATTAACGAAAAAGTTGGTTCACGGCCTACCAACCATTATTTTACAAAAAGAGCATCAGTGTTCGGCATGTCAACTAGGAAAAATAAAGCGAGCGTCTCATCACATAAAACAGATTGCCTCTACTTCACGTCCTTTGGAATTGCTACACATGGACCTCTGTGGACCTATGCAGATACAGAGTATTAATGGACGCAAGTATATTTAGTTATCGTCGATGATTACTCTCGCTACACATGGACGAAGTTCCTCCGAACTAAGGATGAGACCGGGGACTTGATAATCAATTTTGTGAACGCTACTCAGAATTTGCTGCAACAAACCATCCAAGTCATCAGAACGGACAACGGCACTGACTTCAAGAACAAGCATCTCAGTGCTTTTTATCAAAAACTTGGAATTAGTCAGCAATTCTCAGCCGCTAAGATACCTCAACATAATGGGGTTGTCGAAAGGAAGAACCGAACTCTAGTGGAAGCCGCACGCACGATGCTGATTCATTCCAGTCTCCCACACTTCCTTTGGACTGAAGCAGTAAATACCGCCTGTTTCACTCAGAACAAGACGGTGGTTCACAAGCGCTTCACTAAGACTCCGTATGAGATCATTAACAAGCGAGTACCCAACATCTCCTTCTTCAAGTCTTCGGGTGCAAGTGCTTTGTGGCGAACGACAGAGAGCAACACGCTAAGTTTGACCCTAAAGCATTCGAAGCCATATTCGTCGGGTATTCATCTACTTCAAAGGCGTATCGAGTATACATCAAGTCCAACCGTACAATCAATAAAAGCTACAATGTCACTTTCCACGAAGTGGCAGATATGGCTCCTGCACACCTTAGTTCAGAACCCGTGCCTACCTCGATGGCTTCTGGTCACATCAGTCCAGAACCCGTAATCACTGGCATATTGGCACCAAACCAACAGAAAATGGCAACAACTCAGGATTCAACGTCAGAAGAAGCTCTGAGACTTGCGTTGGAGGATTTAGACTCTTTATTTGAGCCAGTATATCGGCCAGGCACTACTACTGCTACACCTTTAGTGGAAACCCCACTTGACGTGGCTAATGAACCTAGCCTTTCAAATGTCCCCACCTCACCCGATTCAGAATTACCACAGATCACTGAAAAACCTACCATAGACAATGAGGAAGTCTCATCAGATTCGCTCAATCCAAGTGAAGAATCAGACTTACCTTAACCTAATGGACAACCTGAGATAATTGGAAATCTCGGTCCACAAATGGCCGATGCATCTACGTCAGCTCTGCCACATGAGCGTAAGTGGACTCGAGCACATCCGGTTGATCAGATTATTGGTGATCCTTCAAGTGGAGTACGAACATGTCATCAACGCAGTCTTTTCAGCTGCTTCTTAAGCCAAATTGAGCCAACCAAGGTAGCAGACGCACTCAAAGACCCGGATTGGGTTATATCTATTCAAGATGAGATCAACCAATTCGAACGTCGTCAAGTGTGGATCTTAGTACCCCGTCCGCATGGGAAACAATCATCGGGACAAAATGGGTGTTCAAGAACCAAAAGAATAGATGGGGAAGTGATCCGGAACAAAGCAAGTCTAGTTGCGAAGGGATACAATCAACAGGAAGGCATTGACTACGACGAGACCTTTGCTCATGTTGCCCGAATCGAAGCCATCCGCCTTATCTTGGCTTATGCGGCTCACAAAGAATTCAAAGTCTACCAAATGGATGTTAAGACCGCCTTTCTCAACGGCGTATTAAAGGAGGAAGTCTACGTAGTTCAGCCAGAAGGCTTAGTTGATCAAGAACATCTCACTCGCGTCTATCGATTGGACAAAGCTCTCTATGGACTAAAACAAGCCCCACGTACTTGGTATGATGTCTTGAGCGAATTCCTCGTAAAATATGGATTCATCCGAGGAACGATCGATACGACACTCTTCATCAAATGGCAAGACAAAGACTTGATGGTCGTCCAAGTTTATGTAGACGACATCATCTTTGGGTCAACTAATCCGCGGTTGTGCAAGATGTTTGGCGATTTAATGAAGAGCAAGTTTGAAATGAGTCACAAGGGAGAGATGCAGTTCTTCTTAGGACTTCAGGTCAGACAGCTCGACGGTGGAATTTTCATTAGTCAAACAAAATATATCAGGGATATTCTGAAGAAATTCCATCAAAATCAGAGCAAGTCTCTCAGCACTCTCATATCACCAAGCTGCAAGTTGTACGCCGATCCCACTGGAAAAGCGGTCGACATCACATTATATCGCAGCATCATAGGTCTCTTCTCTATCTAACCTCAAAATGCCCGGACATCATGTTTGCCATCGAGAATCGTGCAACAATGCCGACGATGCGGCCCGACAATCGATTGGAGAGGATTTCTGTAATTTTGGGAAAAAGACTTCTGAAATTAGGGAACTTTGTGAAGACGATGATGCTGCAATTGCTTTTTTAATTGGTTTTTAATTGTTTTGTTTAAAAAGGGCAAAATTGTCTTTTACGTATTCTTTATAATTTCGTAAACACAAATCAAACAATACATATACCATTACCCAAATAATTAAAACACACATATCAAACATGAAAAAATATTCTATCAATAGAATCTGTGTATAGCCATACAGAAATAACTTATACCCATCAAATCCAAAACATGAATATCAAACGATCCCATACATTAACCCCTAGTCATCCACTTTGAGCCTTCTCCAATTTTCTTTTCTTCGTTTGAAACCCTTTTAGCCTTCAACCGACTATCTAAGTTTTCGACGGGTTGTTCAATCGAGAGAAAGATTGGATCTGACGGACAGGTTGAAACCTACAAAGCTAGGCTAGTAGCGAAAGGGTATAATCAAAAAGAGGCATTGATTATGAGGAAACCTTTTAACCTGTTGCAGTGATTAAGTCTATCCGTATTTTGCTTGCAATAGCAGCATACTATGATTACGAGATCTGGCAGATGGATGTGAAAACCGCTTTCCTAAATGGATTCCTCCAGGAGGAAATCTATATGGAGCAGCCCAAGGGTTTGACATCGCAAGCTGATGTTCACAAAGTGTGCAAGCTTAACAGGTCTATTTATGGACTTAAGCAAGCGTCTAGAAGCTGGAATCTTCAATTTGATGAAGTAGTTAGGAACTACGGATTCTTAAAGAATGAAGATGAGCCTTGTGTTTATAAGAAGGTCAGTGGGAGTAAGATATCGTTCCTCGTATTGTACGTGGATGACATCCTTTTGATGGGAAACGATATCGGAATGCTTTCGGAAGTGAAAGCTTGGCTTTCGACCGAGTTCTCCATGAAAGACCTGGGAGAAGCAACCTATATTATTGGAATTCGCCTTTTTAGAGATCGAGCGAATCGAATAATAGGTTTATCTCAGGCCCTTTACTTAGAAAAGATCCTAAAACGGTTTCGTATGGATGAATCTAAGAAAGGGTTCTTGCCAATGCGACATGGGATTCATCTCTTGAAATCCATGTGTCCTCAAAGTGAGGAAGCAAGGAAGGAAATGAGTGAAATTCCTTATGCATCAGCAATAGGTAGCCTAATGTATGCGATGCTATGTTCGCGACCTGATATTGCATATGCTTTGAGCATAGTAAGTCGGTACCAGTCTAATCCTGGTAAAGAACATTGGAATGCAGTAAAGAATATCTTCAAGTACCTTAGACGGACTAAAGATATGGTACTAATTTATGGAAATGGAGAATTAGAGGTGATGGTTATACCGATTCGAATTTCCAGTCGGACGTGGATGACCGAAAATCTACTTCTGGTTTCGTCTATACGCTCAATGGTGGAGCAGTGTCTTGGAAAAGTTCTAAGCAAAGCACTACTGCTGATTCCACCACTGAGGCGGAGTACATTGCAGCCTCTGACGCAGCAAATGAAGGTGTTTGGATGAGGAAGTTCTTAGAACAACTCCAAGTTGTTCCAGGCGTAGTGGACCGCCCGCTACCATTGTGGTGCGACAATAGTGGGGCAGTAGCACAAGCCAAGGAACCTAGGTCTCACTCAAAGTCCAAACACAGAAAGAAAATACCACGTGTTGCGTGGGTTCATTGAGAATGGCTACATAGCTGTGCAAGAAAATAGCCACCGCGGATAACGTGGCGGACCCGTTCACCAAGCCTCTCTCACAGACAGTGCTTGATCGACACCTCCATAAAATGGGGTTACGATATCATAGCGCATGGCATTGAGTGCAAGTGGGAGATTGTTGGGGATGTGGCCTCGGAATGCCATTCGAGGATGTAATGAATAGGGCATGTATTTAATAATCGATGTATTATTCGTTATGTATTTGAATAATGTATTCTTATACGTATTAAGGGAATTTATACTTTATTATTTATTCTTCAAAAGGCATATTATTTATTTACCTATAAAGTCTTACAAGTCATCCGGTGAGACGGTAAATAAATACATCCCATATATCGTGAGTTTAGTCACCGATTCTCATGGGATGAGAGAGGGACACTGGTGAGCTATTATTCTCCGATATTAAATTAGTCCACAAGTCTTAGACCTTAGTAGGGTGACTGAGCGTCAATTACGACTTATTTGTTGACGACTATATGGTTGTGCCAATCATTTGCTTGGGAAGCGGGAGGTCGTAACATTGGTATAAGTTGAATCAGGGGATTAACTTGTACTTGGACACGACTCGAAATCGACGATCACATGGGACTTATCGTTACTCTGGGTAGCATCAATGATCGATCGATTGACTATAGTAGTGTGCGTGGACCTTAGACCAAAGGGTCTTTGACGGAGTTGACTTTGGGGTCTTGACTTGTCACTAGTTTGCTAGGCCCACCTTGTTCGGGAACTAACATGGGTCGGCGGCAACATGCGGTCTTGACAACGAAGGGTAACTGCCGTGCTTAGACTATCGTGAGGGATTCACTGTCTCGTTAGTAACCGAGATATATGTCCTATGTATATTCGGGGGCGGGAAATTACGAAGTCTTTGGCTGAAGCAATAAATTGACTTACGTGGGACGTAAGGGCAGTTTAGTAATTGCATGTCACGAATTCGTCATAGAGTCGAGTCCAGTGAGTTTGACATAACCATGACTCTCACTCGATTGGGACATTAGTGAAGGGTCTATACGTACGATGATAATCTATAGTCGGTTCGTAGATTGAAGATCGTACTCAACGCGGGATCTATTTGGTACCACGGGATTGGCTAGGTGCTTACCAAATTCTTGGATTCCTCCCTTGCCGAGTTGAGACGAACCAAGAGAGTCGAGCTTAAAAATGATCACTGTGATAGTGCCTAACTATTATGAGATGTAAATAGATTTAACAGTCTTAGAAATGTTAATAAAAATGTTGAATACAAGTTTTAGAAACTGTATTTATGTGGCGTAAATTCACGGAACAAAGTGATGAAGAATGAGGCATAAATAGGGTTCACAACGATAAGCGAGGCTCGTCAGAGTCGTGAAGCCTGTCTGCAAAGTTGCAGTAGCTTCAAAAATTCATATCATCCAATCTAGACCTCGGATTGAGAATCCCTTGGTCATTTGAATCAAGATGGTTAAATCAAATCCAATTTTGTTCCTTGTTCTTTTGTTAGACTTGTGGGACAATGTCTAGTCATTAGATGACATAAATCAAAGGAATCAAACAAGAAATGAGTCACGTAGGACATGATCTCATTTAATTAAGGTTAAATCATTTTCAAGGTAGAAAATGGAATTTTATTATTAGGCTTTGAGCTAATTTCGTCCATAAGATTATTCCATATATTCTCACACTAAAAACTTGAGTTTAGAGAGTGGTGAGAGCTCCTTAGGTTGTTCTTAGAGAAAACCCTAGGTGTGTTTGAGTTTGTAGTAAATCAAACACACTAAAACACATCTTTATAAAACATTCTTTACTTCCTCTAGCCATCCTTGGGGAGGTGAAGTTTGTGGCACATCACGGGATCGGCGTGACTCTCTTCGGCACAGTTCGTGAGCTACGGGAAACCGTAAGGGGAACCCGGGAAAAATTTTAAATTCCGCTGCGTCCAGGACAAGGCCTCGGGTCACCCGGGGTTTTCGAACACATGATTCTCCCAGAAACCCTAAAAACTGTACTATCATCCTAGTAATCTTAGAAAACTATTGTATTTCCAGAAAATACCCTAAGGCATTAAATCAGAATATGCATCGAAAGTCATTAGCTTATGAATCTAAAAACTCTAGAATTGTTAAGCATACTATCTTTCGAATAGTCCACATAAAATTCACATAATCATTTCGAAAGTTTCACATGATTATCTCTTAATCACGTATGGGATTCGTCGATCACCGGAACGGATAGTTGCTGAAATGGAGGCCCTCTTTAGTATTCGAATCTCGACTCTTCCGCCCAAGTACAATCTGCAATTGAACGCCATGCGCCGGACCTGGTGTTTGGACTGGACTACCTAGGGTGCTTGGGACTGGTCTTGCTTCGGTCAGGGTTTGGTGGGCTGATGGATGAGTTGGAAGGAGCCCATAAGAGACACCACCTCCCCCCTTCTCCCCCTTTCCACATCTTGCCCTCTTCCCTCCCCCATCCTTCGTTTTGTTTTCTCTTTTCGTTCTTGTACTGTGCTCCGCTTTGCTTGTCTGCAGGTTGGCCTGGCTGCTGCTTCATCTGGGGTGTCCTACCGGCTCGCCCGTGCCGCATGCAGGCCTCACTTGCTGGTTGCGCTCCCTGGCGGAAAGAAACAGGAGTTGGCATCTAAGCCTTTCCCCGACCAGACCTGCGGAAGCACTCGCTGCACTTCACCCCCTCCGTTAGGAATTTCCGCATGGAAGTTTCCTCCGCTGTGCTCTGGCACTTTGTTCGCACAACAACGACTGCCCTGCTGGCACTACAACTGGTGCCAGACTCCTGTAGATTGATTTTGGGGTGTGAACCTCCTTTGCCTTTGTTACCATGTGCTGGTAGTCTCTGTATTTGGCTTGGTCTTGTAGGGACCTGGTTGGTGTCTGGGCTGTTTTGGTCTTGTTGTGTTGTCTGGTCGGTAGATGTTACGCTGTTGCGTTCGTCGTGAGCGTTATCATGTACGCTGTCCATGTACTCCTGTTTCTTTCGTTTAGTGAACACTTCCAAAAAAAAAAAAAGAAAACATATAAATGATATACTATGAGTTCTAAAAGACACCGCGTACTTCGAGATCATTAAAATTCATATAACCTTAATTCTCATGAATCTAAGTCGATTCCTAAAATCTTAGGGTTTTCTTATACATGCTAATCCTTGGAAAGTTCATTATAACCATATATGTTTCGGAATTATATTAAGCATACCAACATTTACTAAGCTTGAATGAACTCAGAACTATACCCCCTAGCATGATCGAAACTTCATATAACCCATTACCTAATTTATGCAAATTAAAAGTATTTTCGAGAGTCAATTTATTCCGAATATGATGTCGTAATCATTCATTGAATCTTTGTTAGATATACGTTCAATTCTATACTCTCAATTCTAACGAGACAATTTTCTACTACTAGGTTCGCTCGAGTTGAATCTTCGATTAGAATTGAAGACGGCACGTGGAAATAATTCAACGTACTAGTCATTACGCTGGGTTCGCCGCCCCCGCTTCTTCGTTCGTCAGCGTGAAAACACCACAGGTACAGGTACAGCGTGAAAACTCGCCCCCACTATAGTACAACGGGCCGAAGCCCCAAAAAATCTGAACCCGACTATGCTACACTACGCCTCTCCACAGGTCGCTCCCATGTACTCTGCGCGCCCTCAAAAGCATGTGGAGTCACCGCGGCCAACCAGGCCTACAGCTCACCCTTGACACTCATCAATGTCGGGCTCAGTCTACCTACAAAATAAACCTGAGCAAAATTGCCCAGTAGGTAGTTCTAAAACATGCAATGCGTGCGTTGCGCTCAAAACCCATCCCAAATCCTCACAACATGAAATAATAAATGCACGCTCGATCCTATGTCACATCTCAACACATAACAGGGCCCTCGACTAGACTCGGCACCCACGCGCGCAATGGCAAAGTACGCCATAAACCATGCGGTAGCCCATGCCGGCCGTGCCAGTGTGGCGCCCCTGACTTCCACTACCCATTCTTACTACTATTCGTATGACTGCATATGAATTTAGGGAAATTATATCTACGAAAATGCATACAAATTTTTCCTTTATATAAGGAAACTCTTCTGTACAATACAAATATTCCTAGGACATAAATACAAGATAGAGTGCGCATGCGTGTTCATATAATCTATCGGCCCGCCACTAAGGTCGCATCCTGTACAACATTGCCACCTCAAAGTCCTCCGCAAGCTTCAAATTTGGCCTCGGCCTTCGTAAAGATCACGTACCGTGATCCCGTGAACCTACAACACATAAATACGTGGAATGAGCTTATAAAGCTCAGTAAGTGAAAGCCATGCATGCCATGCACGTGTCCTAATTTGCAAAGGCATCCGCCAATGCTCACTAGACCTTATATTTTCCTTGTCTTGTCTTGTCATGTAGGGCCCTCGGCTATCTTGCTATTGCGCCATCATGGAGCTCGAATCCACAAGGGATAAATAAATATATAATTGGCAATACCCACTCATGAGAGGCTACCCTAGGGCGCCTTTTTCTGTCCCAAGTGTGGTTCATACGCCACGCGGATGCTTCACAATGGTAGCCTATTCTGAGGTAGCCAACCAGAGGTACGCTCGGTGTCGTACACCTCCCTCAGCTCGCATCCTCCAGGTTTCACGACCCGCCATGAGGGCATTAGCCCTAAAATCATGTCTTGCCTTGAACATGTCATGTCTTGACGGTGACGAATCATACACGTCACAATGGTAGCATAGAAGAGCCGTCTCAACTTGAGTCGACATCAGACCCCGTATCGGGGAATATTTATCGCTCTCAGGCGATCGTGTATCATGCACGCTCTCGTATCCTGTCTTATTCTAATCGTGCGTGCATATGATCATGTCATGAATTTGCGTGTCCTGCCATCATATAATGTAAATAAATAAATTACATAGGAAGTCACGTAAAATCATAGAAGCACATACACATAATTCAGGCACATAAATTTATGTGTTGTAGTTGGGACTTCCACTTACCTGGTATCCTTAGCTATTTAGTTTATCATACTGTAAGTCGCTAACCTTCGACTCCACTCCTAGCTTAAAGTAATCAGCTCCTCGTTTCTTCTGGTTCTGAGTTGAGGGTTTGTGTTAATGAAATGAAGTTTTCGTTTCTTATCCAAGTTGACGTGCATAAATAAATAAGTGACATCGACATTTAGTCGATCCTTATCTTTATTCCATCATTACTTTAATTTTTCCTTTTCTAGCTAAGTTATCGAGACTTATCTCTTCTTTCGACATTCACATTACTTGATTTTCGAATCTACCTTCTCTCGCAAATCATAATTTCGAGATTTAAAGATTTCGAGAATCATAAATTTCGAGATTTAAAGATTTCGAGAACCATAAATCTCGAGATTTATTGTTTCGAAATTCTAATGCATCGAAATTTCTCCTAGCCCTTTCGAGATTTTTACTCGACATCTTAGCGGCACTAACCTCCGACCACCTAATGGAGCAGATTATGAATGCGCAAGAAAAGGACGAGCTGTACATAAAGATTGAGGAAATGCAAGAGGAACAAAGACCGTCAGATTACGAAATACGAGAAGATGGAAGTCTATACTACAGAAATCGATTGTACGTCCCTAATGACACGAACTTCGGAAGATATTTATGACAGAAGCGCATGCCACGGTATACTCTATTCATCCTGGAGCAACGAAGATGTACAGATCTACAACATAATTACTGGTGGCCAGGGAATGAAAAGAGAAATCGCAACATTTGTAAGTCAATGTCTGACGTGTCAGCAAATTAAGGCAGAGCATCAACGACCGCAGGAACCTTGCAACCCCTGCCAGTACCTGAATGGAAATGGGATCACATTACGATGGACTTCGTTGTCGACTTGTCTAAGACCGTGGAAGACCACGGCTTTATGGGTCATCGTTGATCGACTGACCAAGTCTGCCCATTTTCTGCCAATCAGTGCAACTTCTCCAAGGAACGATATGCAGAATTATACATCCAGAGATAGTACGACTTCACGAGTGCCGATATCAATCAATATCTGATAGAGACTCAAGGTTTCTATTTAAATTTGGGGGTGAGCCTACAAAAGCCATGGGAACAAAGTTATCATTCAGTACTGCCTACCATCCTCAGACAGACGGGCCAGTCTGAACGAACAATCCAGACATTGGATGACATGCTAAGAGCCTGCGTGCTCGACTTTAAAAGAAATTGGAGCCGATACCTTCCTTTGATTGAATTCTCATACAGCAACAGTTCTCATGCAACGATCGGAATGGCTCCATATGAGGCTCTATATGGACGCAAATGCATCTCCCATTCATTGGGATGAAATTGGAGAACGAGCGATATTAGCCCTGACTTAGTGCAAGAAATGACGGAAATTGTTGCCCAGATACGGGAACGGATGAAAACAGTCCAGAGTAGGCAGAAAAGCTACGGCAGATAAAAAACGTAGGCCATTGGAATTCGCAGAAGATGATTGGGTATTTCTGAAAGTATCACCTATGAAAGGCGTGAATGATTCGGGAAGAAAGGTAAGCTAAGTCCGCGTTACATAGGACCGTTCCGAATCCTCAGAAAAGTTGGCGAAGTGGCATATCAACTTGAATTACCCGCCTTGCTAACTCAAGTACACATGATGTCTTTCACGTATCAATGTTACGAAATACGTCGCAATCCAAGCCATGTGCTGACACTAAAATCTTCATCAACAGCTCAAGCTAGATTTGAGTTACGAGGATAAGTTAGTGGAAATCTAATGTATGATATAAAAGATTACGAATAAATAAATTCCATTAGTCAATGTATTATGGCAGAATCAGTCCACGGAAGAAGCACGTGGAACGGGAAGATGACATGAGAGACCATTACCCTGAACTATTTCTCCCTACCTGATTTCGGGGCAAATCTCTTTTAAGGGGGGAGGATGTAATACCACCCGAGTCCGTACGAAAGCGGCCAATATGCATACATATTATATGACTTACGTGACCGCATGGAACATATTTTATGATTTTATGTGTCAATGTGATTACATATTAGGTGCTATTAGGGTTACTAACCAAATAGAATAACTAATTGAACTTAGAAGGGATTTCATATGAGATAGTAAGGATGAATTTCGAAACCAACAATTTCGAAAGAATCACTTTTCGATCTCGCCCATTGGTACTATTTCCACTTCGAGCCTTTGTAATTCTGTACTTGCAGTCTTGCGACTTAATGCATCAGCCACTACGTTCGCCTTTCCCGGTTGGTAACTAATTACGCAGTCGTAGTCTTTAACCATTCTAACCATCGTCTCTGCGTCATGTTCAACTCCTTCTGGTGAAAGAAGTATTTGAGACTCTTGTGGTCAGTGAAAATCTCGCATCGCTCGCCGTATAGGTAATGTCTCCAGTCTTGAGAGCGAGAACGACGGCGGCAAGTTCTAAGTCGTGCGTTGGATATTCTTCTCATAATTCTTTTAATTGTCGGGAAGCATATGCAACCACGTTCCCGTTTTGCATTAGAACGCATCTTAGGCCATTCTTAGGTAATGAGTCGTCGCTTAGTTCCTGAAACTCTGCTCGCAAGAATCGTCCCATTGAAATGGAGTATTCTTCTTCGTTAGTTTCGTCAGTATTGATGCAATTTGAGAAATCTTTGATGAATTTTCGGTAGTATCCGGTTGAGGCCAGTCGTTAATAGCCTTGATCTTGCTGGGTCAATAGAAATTCCAGCTCCCGAGATCACGTGTCCAAGAAATGCGACTTGATTGAGCCAGAATTCGCACTTCTTGAATTTTGCATAGAGTTGTTTCTCTCGCAATATTTCCAAGGCAATCCTCAAGTGTTGTTCATGCTCCTCCTTGGTCTTCGAATAGATGAGAATGTCATCGATGAATATGATGACGCATTTGTCTAGGAATGTTTGAATACCCGGTTCATTAGGTCCATAAATGCTGCTGGCGCATTAGTCAGCCCGAAGGCATGACTAGGAATTCGTAGTGCCCGTAGCGGGTACTAAAAGCTGTCTTCGGGACATCCTCTTCTCGAATCTTCAACTAGTGATACCCTGACCTAGTCTATCTTTGAAAAGACGGTTGCACCTTGCAGTTGGTCAAATAAGTCGTCAATTCGAGGGAGGGGGTATTTGTTCTTGATCGTAATCTTGTTCAGCTCCCTATAATCGATGCAGAGTCGGATCGATCCATCTTTCTTCTTGACAAACAGAACTGGTACTCCCCATGGTGAGAAGCTCGGCTGAATGAACCCTTTTTGCAACAGTTCATCCAGTTGCTCCCTCAATTCCTTCAGCTCAGCTAGAGTAAGTCGAGACGGTGCAGCTCCTGGTGCTAGGTCAATTTTGAATTGAATCTCACGATCCGGCGGAAGTCCGGGTAAGTCTTCAGGAAACACATCTGGAAAGTCTTGTACTACTGGGAGTTCTTCTAACTTCGGTGGTGAACGTTCTTTGGATGATATTGCAAATTCAGGTAAGCTTCGCATCGTGTCTTGCGACGTGCCTTCATTGCTGAAATATTGGGAATCTTGCTAATCTTGCTAGTTCCCGTAAATGTGAATGGTTCGGTGTCTTCTAGGTTGAAGGTCACTTTCTTATGGTTACAGTCAATGACTGCTCCGTACTTCGATAGCCAGTCCATTCCAAGGATTACTTCATAATCGTTCATTGGAATGACTATCAGGTCAACGGGTAAGGTCCTATCGTTCACTATTACTGGGCTATCTCGTAAGATCTGGTTCGTTCTCGTAGAGGTTCCATGAGGGATGGTAACATTGTATTCATAGCTAACTAGGTCAGGTGTAACCACGAGAGTCTCGCCACGTAGTTAGTAGATGCAAATGAATGCGTGGCTCCTGAATCAACTAATATGCATGTCGGGGTTGAATGGATAAGGAGAGTACCTGCCACCACAGACGGGTTGTTCTCCGCCTCCTCAGAAGTTAGCGTGTATACTCTAGCAGGTACCGTAGGTGGCCTGATCTGACCTGGTGCTTGACTTCTAGATGAAACTTCCGTGCATGACTTGGAGAAGTGGCCGTCTTGCCACACTTATAGCAGGTTGCATTCTGAGAGTAGCAGACGCCCAGATGTCGTCGTGTGCACCGTGGACATGGGGGTATGGTCCTTGGAGGTCTTCCTTGATTAGAAACAAATTGTTGTGGGGTCCAGGTCGGTTCTTGAAATTGGGCTTGGCATTCTTGGAATTAAACGGCTTCCTTGGGTTAACTCCGCTCCACTTCGGTCCTTGAACAAACTTCCTTTTCGCTTTCTGGGCTCGCAAAATTCGGAGCTCAGCTTCCTCCGCCATTAAAGTGCGTTCAGCCACTTGAGCATAGGTAGCTCCTTGAGATCCAGCCATATTAAGGTCTCTGCAAATCGGGACAACTGTTCAAATTTCCAAGTACTCTCCGCCACTGTCATTGGGCCCTGTCGTAGATTGAAAAATTCATTCATCCTCTGGGCTCGTACTGGGGCGGTAGAGTACTTGCTTCGAAAAAGGTCCTTGAACCGGTCCCATGTCATCGTGATAGGGTCTTCAAAGCCGAGAATTGTATCCCACCAGTGGCGTGCACTTCTCTCAGTAGGAAGGCGGCGCACAAAACTTTTTCCTCCTCAGGAATTATGATGTACTGGAACATACTTTCTAGTGTTCTCAGCCAGTCTTCAGCAGAAGTCGGATCAAGAGCATCCTCAAAAGTCGGGGGATTGAGTTTGCGAAATCTCTCACCCACTATTTCAACCCTCTCTGCTTGAGAAAGACCACCACTTGGTTGTCCGCCCGTGTTGCGCTGCTGAATTAGTTCTTGTATTTGGGCAGATTGTTGGCGGACCAGTTCTGTGAGCTGAATAATCGCCGTGTCGCGATTATCGGTTTGTGTTTCAGGTTCTTTGCCTTTACTAACGCTGCCGCTACCCTCACTACTCGTTCTACCCATTCTTATCCTGATACCCTAATAGTCCCTATGGCAAATAAATCATGCACATACGAAATTCATAGAAACATAAAACTTATTAGCAAGGCCGCTTCCGTGCTTTTGAGTGTGTATATGGACAGTCTACAGAACTTGTAACCGAAAGCTCTGATACCACCTGTGGCGCCCCTGACTTCCACCACCCATTCTTACTACTAATTCGTATGACTGCATATGATTTAAGGAAATTATATCTACGAAAATGCGTAAAAAATTTCCTTTTATATAAGGGAAATTCTTCTGTACAATACAAAATATTCCTAGGACATAAATACAAGGTAGAGTGCGCATGCGTGTTCAAAATAATCTATCGGCCCGCCATTAAGGTCGCATCCATGTACACACTACCACCTCAAAAGTCCTCCGGAAGCTTCAAAATTTGGCCTCGCCTTCGTAAAGATCACGTACCGTGATCCCGTGAACCTACAACACATTAATACGTGGAATGAGCTTGTAAAGCTCAGTAAGTGAAAGCCATGCATGCCATGCACGTGTCCTAATTTGCAAAGGCATCCGCCAATGCTCCCTAGACCTTATATTTTTCCTTGTCTTGTCTTGTCATGTAGGGCCCTCGGCTATCTTGCTATGCACCATCGGTGTCGCTTACTCCCTCAGCTCGCATCCTCCAGGTTTCACGACCAGCCATGAGGGCATTAGCCCTAAAATCATGTCTTGCCTTGAACATGTCATGTCTTGACGGTGACGACATACGACGTCAACATGGTAGCATAGAAGAGCCGTGACTCAACTGTGAGTCGACATCAGACGCCCATATCGGCGAATATTTATCGCTCTCAGGCGATCGTGTATCATGCACGCTCTCGTATCTTGTCTTAAATTCTAATCGTGCGTGCATATGATCATGTCATGAATATGCGTGTCATGCCATCATATAATGTAAATAAATACATTACATAGGAAGTCATATAAAATCATAGAAGCACATAAACACATAATTCAGGCACATAATTTATGTGTTGTAGTTGGGACTTCCACTTACCTGGTATCCTTAGCTTAGTTTATCGTACTGTAAGTCGCTAACCTTCGACTCCACTCCTAGCTTAAAGTAATTAGCTCCTCGTTTCTTCTGGTTCTGAGTTCTCGAGGGTTAGTGTTAATGAAATGAAGTTTTCGTTTCTTATCCCAAGTTGAGGTGCATAAATAAATAAGTGACATCGACATTTAGTCGATCCTTATCTTTATTCCATCATTACTTTAACTTTCCCTTTCTAGCTAAGTTATCGAGACTTATCTCTTCTTTCACATTCACATTACTTGATTTCGAAATCTACCTTCTCTCGCAAATCATAATTTCGAGATTTAAAGATTTCGAGATCCATAAATCTCGAGATTTATTGTTTCGAAATTCTAATGCATCAAAATTTCTCCTAGCCCTTTCGAGATTTTTAACTCGACATTCATTCTTTCGAATTGTTGGTTTCGAAATTCATCCCTTCCTATCTCATATGAAATCCCTTCTAAGTTCAATTAGTTATTCTATTTGGTTAGTAACCCTAATAGCACCTAATATGTAATCACATTGACACATAAAATCATAAATATGTTCCATGCAGTCACATAAGTCATATAATATGTATGCATATTTATTGACCGGCTTACTTACGTACTCGGGTATTACAGCCAGGTCGCTCCTTCCGCACACAATCTAAACCTGACGGTTTTACACCTCGGTGTAAAGCCCCGAGTAGTGTACCACTATCCCGGGTAGACAGGAATCTCACATCTGTCTGCCGTCCCTGAGCCAAATATATATCCGATGGTATATACCTCGGGTGGCTCAATCCCGAGTAGATGGGTCTCGCAAACCCCCTCTCCCACCAGGTGCCCTATCGAGTCTAGACCTGACTACCGAAATCGGTAACTCTACCCAACTCAACCGACACCGTAAGGCGTCACCGTATAAATACGGCACATCAATCTCTCCCGTGCATGTCGTGAAATGCAAACAGTATCAATCAACACGTAACACATATACCGAAATCACATACTCGTATAGCTATTAACTAGGCCGAAGGTTTTAAATTCCAAAAGTGCCCTTTTTATTTTAAAATATGGGTTGACCCAAAAATCCTAGTCAAAGTACGAAACTAGTTTAATTTAAAACTGATTTGGTCAGAAAATAATTTTATTTAAATTAATTGGGCCTAAAATAGGCCAAAAGCACAAAATAAACTTGTCGGTCAACTCTGGTCAAAGCCCAAATCTAATTTCGCCAGATCCCACGTTTTAAAAGTTGGTCAACCCGCGAAACGTTCGGTCAACGCCCGACTTCGCGAAATCACTCGCAGCGTTTTGCGAATCGCCCGATTGAACTTGGTCAACCCGTAATACTTAGGGTCAACGTTCGAATTCGCGAAGTTTTCGCTGAGTTCGCGAACGTTCGATCAGGCCCGCGAAAACTGGACTAGGCCCGCGCGAAGCCCGACGCAACTCACAGGAATCACCCCGCGAATTGAGTCGGCCCGCGAGAACTTAAAGTCAGCCCGCGACTTCTGTCACTATTTGCGAAATGCGTCAGCCCGCGAAATCCGTACTCTGGCCCGCAAAATCCTATTTTACTCACACATCAAAAATCTTTTTGGGCCCACGACAAACTTCGCGACCCGAACACTCAATAGCCCGCGAAACACTTTTTTCGAGTATCTTATTCGAGTATTCATATTCGAGTATCTATTCGAGTATTCCTATTCGAGTATCCTATTCGATCTTATTCGAGTGTCTTATGCGAGTATATCATATACGAATACTATGTTCGAATTCGCGAACTAATGAACAGCCCGCAACTTAATCACCCAACTCGTCAACCTCCTATATCGCGAAGTGAGTAAACCCGCGAACCTAAAATCATTCAACTAAAATCACCCGATTCACATAAACACATATACAAATATAAGAACTCATATATTGATTTCAAAATCACATAATAACACACCACGAAAATTTCATAAAAATCATAAAACTCAAAACTTCGAACTAGAATGGCCTTCCAATCGAATTCTAATATTTTTACGGAACATAATACGGTTTAAAAGGGTTTGTAGGGGTTAAAAACCACCTACCTAACCTCCAAACTTAGTTTGAGTTAAATCCCTAGGTCGAAAATCTGCTCAAGCTTGCCGAAATCTGGTTATTGGTTCGATCTTCTTCTTCACCGTTCCATTCGTGCCCTAATATAACCTACACTCGTTAATTACATCTTAATAATCTCTAAAGTCGAAATCAGTTTGAGCTTACCCAAAGTTCTTCTCTGTTTTCGTTTGTCACTTCCTTTCTTCTCCTTTCGGTCCTTTCTTTCTCTTCTCCCTTTATTTCTTACGTTTTCTCCTTGGTTAGGAATAATCGTTGTTAGCCTAAATACTAAAGGGCAGGCGATGCCAACGTGTTTTCCCCCATCCATTAAGTAATTTCATTCTTTGCTCACTTATGATTGGTCACACAAGGTGGTGAAATAATACTCACGTGGCTTTCCTTGCCATGAAGCAACATCCCATTCTTATCCTATACCATTGGGCCAAGACGTATTTCTTTGGGCATTTCTTTTATTAATTTGTTACTCCAAGCTGGGCCTTCCCTTATTTCCTTTGGACCTTATTATTATTCTAGCCTCTCTATATATTTTATTCCTTATCTCCTTTCTCGGGCTTTCAACACTTTTCGGCCCATCTTAGTTTATTCAACTCTCGGGCCCAAATTATTATCTCTGACTTATTTCCGAAAAATCCGTTTTGTCCGAAATCAACTCCATTAATTTCGAACACTTACGAAAATATTTCTTAGGAATTTTATTCCTAATATTTTCTTCCCCAATTGTCTTGAAATTTCCTAAGTAATCTCGCTTTAAATTTTGCGGGTATTACAGTGATGCATTATATATGCGTCAGACATGTCATCCAACTTACATTATAATTTTTAGTTGTTCGTTCTTTTCATGATTATAAGCGAAGTTACTGTATATTTACATCCTTCTCCGTTATCAGTTGTTTTTTAGGTTAACGGAGTTGATAAACATAACCAACGGCTTTAATTACCACACTATTATTTTCTCACCAATCTGTTATCTCTTAATGGTTGAGATTTTAATATATTTATATTATAGGTGAGTTATTTTCTATTCATCTTACTTGGTTGAACTTGTGAATTAAACCAATATTAAGTTTTTCTTTTTTTTTAATAGAATTGATAGATGATGAAAAAATAACTAACCTATTCAAAAAGATTACGAATCATGAATCTTAGGTATATATATGTTGTAATTTTACTATTAAAAAATAAAATAAAAAGTAAAATATAATCCTTTAATAAAGGTAATGAGTTATTTGGCCTTGTCAGCTCTTCAATAAACATGTAGACAATCTCACATATCCTCAAATTCTTTCATAACACATTAAAATGCATCGTAATCTTTCAGAATTGCTTATACAATACTTTTACTGCATTGAGGATTAAATACAACTTCAGAGACGTTTTGTGCATTATAACTACAACCCATATTAAGGTAATATAGATGACTATATCATTTCTCCTTAGAGTCTCTAATTTGATAGATTTAAGCCGAATTCAGGTATATTCAAAAATAGTCTAGAATATTTATAATGATTCAAATCAATATACATATGAGTAATTTATTTGGTGATATACATTTGACTATTGCAGCTCACTAATTAAAAAGATCGTTATTGATCAATTTCAAATTAAGCATGCCGAGGAAGTCAACTTCAAATACAAAAAGGTACTTTCACTAGTACTCTAGAATACAATTTTAATTGTGCTTAGATTTAATTAGTTGTCCTTGTAATTTGGGGCTTTTATTGTATTTGTCCTTAGTTTAGGACTAACATGTTATTTATACCAAGTATGATTGGTATAAATAGTTGTACAAATATTACGCTTAATGAGAAGTTTTAGAAAATTGATCTGAAAGGCTTGCAGTTCAATTTCTAGAGAGAGAAACACAAGAAATCTTCTGACACTAGACGAAATTCTCTCTCGAGCTCTTAGCGAAGGTTTTCGATCGACATTCAATTCTCTATAATTCTAGTCGATAACCTTAGGATTCATGCCTAGGATCGTAGAGTTGATAAATTAGGACCTAACAATTGGTATCAGAGCAGATTCGTTCTGTTTTGAATCGAAGATTGTTAGAATTGGATCGAATTTAATTCAGACACTGTTCCATCGAAGAACAGTTTGGGGTGAAATTCAATTTCGATCTAATAGCTCAATTATGTGCTTATTTGGTTTGAATTTGATGTTTCTTTGCTCGTTTTAGTGATATAAGTTGATTGCGATTAGATTCGTAGCTGTTTGAACATTAATTTAGCGGATTCAGTCGGATTTGAGAACATACTGTTCATGCGTAAAACCGTTAGAACACATTATGATATTGGTTAAAATTGACATGTTTTGCTTCATAATGTGTTTAATTGTTTGTTCGTGCGTGTTCATCATTTGATAACGAGTAAATTCCTGGAATTTCATCGTCTAATTCATCGTCTTTGCTTGAATCAGTGTCAAGTGTATTCCGTGATTTTTTGCGATTAGTTCAATTTTTCTCGCTAGGTCTTTCGATCAGGTAATTTCTCGATCGAAAAACTCTGCGCAAAAATTTTTCTCGATCAGAATACTACATCAGACCTAAAGTCGCCTTTACCAAGAACGACTTTAGTAGAAAAATTTCTCGAGCAATTACTTAGCGAAAATCTTTTTCGACGAGACCACTTTGACCTTTGCGATCGCAAAACTTTCCATCGAAAAACTTTTTCAGTCAGACTTTCTATGTTTGACCAAGCGAAAATCATTTGCGTCCGAGAAACTTTTCCAGTCAACGAATTTATTTTGACTCAGCGAGAAACTTACTAAACGTATTGTTTCTTTGCGATCGAAATAAATTCACGATTAAGAGATTTTTCTCGACCTAACGATTTCGAACATTTTTTTCGCTCGTAAAATTTTTCGCTGAAAAAAACTTTCTCGCACGAGAACAGTAATCAATACATTTTATCTCGACACAATTATTCTCGATCAAACTCTAAAGATTGAATCGAAAATAATTCTCTACTGCTTTACTATCAAACGCTACTAACTAATTTGCTACGTATGAAGAACATAACATCAGTCCAAATCATCAAAACAACAAACGAAGATCCTTCATCAACTCAACAAACGAAAATGGCTGCTTACTCTCTTGGAAACGACCATCGTCCTCCAATTCTCAAAAGAGGGGAATACATTGTATGGAGGAGTCGGTTCTTGAATTTCATTGAGCTCAAAGATCAGGCTGAAGACTTGCTTAAATCACTCTTTGAGGGACCAGAAGTCTTTTATATCAATAAAAAAGGTGATAGCTCGAATAATACTCCAGTCGAACCCACTAGGCGTGTGAAACTACCTAGCGAGTACGACGATGCTGAGAAAAGAAGAGCTAAGGCAGATCTAATAGCCAAGAACACACTTATGCAGGGCATCCCCAACGATATTTATAGACAGATAGATAGCCTCCCAACGAATAAAGGAATGTGGGATGAACTGGAGAGGATGATGCGAAGAACCGAAGTAGGCGTCAAGGCTAAGAAGGCGAATATACTCACGGCTTATGATTCCTTCAAAGCTAAAATGAGGAGAGCTTACAAGATCTTTATCAGCGGTACCTCACCTTCTCAATGAAATGAGAAAAATTGATATCAAGAAGACAAATATGGAGCAAAATATTCGATTTCTGTCCTCGTTGCCCACCGAATGAAAAAGATATCCACTCAACTCCGACAGAATAAAGACTTGGATGAGATGGATATACACGCTGTTTTTGACAACCTCGCACAACATGAAGAAGACATCTGTGAGATACAAAAAGAGCAAAAGGGCAAACAGGCCGAAGACTCCATTGCCTCAGTTTCAGAGAAGAGGAGCTCCCGCTCACGCAAAGAAAAGCAGGTCAAGCTTCCTAGCTCTTCAGAGGATGAGGAACCATCGGATTCAGAGCTTCCTCCCGAGGTCAGAGAATTTGGGAAACAGTTGGCCTTAATTGCCAAGATAATGTCGAAGTAATACTTTAAGAAGAAGTCATCATATTCTGCTAATCGTCTTCGAACTACAAGCTCGAAGAACAAAGAGAAACCAACTGAGTCCTCTGAAGCCACAACCTCTAAAGACCCACTTAAAATGCTTCAACTGTGGGAAAACCGGTCACTTTGCCAGAGAGTGCGATCTTCCAAAGAAGAAGGATGCTAACTACTACTCCAGGAACCTTCAACTTACAAAACAGAAGGAAGCTGGAGTAGCTCTCATGGCAGAACAGGACCACTGGCTAGAGGACAGCTCAGATTCTGACGCCGAAAATCTTGCTCTTTTATGGCAGTCTCGAGGATGATAAGGAAGATGGAACTTCCATGGAAAAGGACGAAGACAACGCATCCACGACTTCACCGGAGGTAGAAACCTCTGACTGACCTGTTAGCTGATTTAAATTCAAAATTTGCTAACATGGTACGTGAGCAGAAACGACGTATAAACATAGAGAAAAAGCTTCTTAAGTCTAAGGTAACAATAGCTAGTCTCGAAGAAACCGTTAGGAGTTCTATTCTTAAAATAGATGAATTAAATAAGAGACTCCAATCATATGAGACTAAGCATATCTCATTAGAAAAGCATAGTTCGGTAGTAAAGGAACTAGAAGACAGGCTAGACAATAACCACAAGTGTCTACTAAGGAACTTAGATGAGAAGAGCCTTGTTAAGAGTAGACTTGAAACAACAACTAAAAAGGTCACTAGTCTAGAAGCTGAATTGGAAATCTAACTCTAAGATTAGTGATTTAGGTAAGAGTCTAGATACCTGTCATGCCGAGAAGAGCACTGCTCTAATTAACTATGCTACCTTAGATGCTGAACGTAGGAAGCTATATACTAAGATTAAGAAATTAGAAGATCTTCTTGTAAAAAGGGATCAAACTGATCAGACGATATTTTTGAATCAGCCCAAGGACATAGAATTTAATGATTATGAGTTTGGCTTAGGTTTCGAGAATCCACGACACTTGAAGAAAGTTGATTGCAAACAACTTTATGATGTCAAGTACATGAATTTAGGATTAACTAAACTCATGGTTTTTACTAATGCTAAAGAAACAGGTGCATTAGAAGAAGCGAAAAGCCAAGACTAGAGCTAAAATTCCCTTTTCCTACACTGAATTGAATCAAAGTGACAAAACTAGTGAACTTTCTAAGGGTTGGAGCTTTGAGTCAATTTATATTCCCGAAGATCGTTCTAAATCAGAGGCAGTACAAGCTCATCATTTTAAAAATTCTCTCTACATACCCCCTATTGTTAAGAAAATAGAGGGATTAAGAGCTTCTTTAGAAAAAGAAAGAGAGAATTTTGAAGCAGAAAAGCAAAAGTTCTTAAAAGAGATGGAAAATCTCAAAGCTTCCTCCATCTCCCAAACTATTTCTCACGCATCACCCTCACAAGACAAAATCATTTTGAAAAGCGTGAAGAAAGAAAAATTGCCTTCTAAAGTTCATAAGTCTAAAAATAAAATTGTTCAAAATACTAACAATAACTTTGTATTTACTACATCAACAGGGAGCGTAGTACCTGAGCTAGAGAAACCGAAGGCGAAAGTGTCTAGCTTAGAAATAAAGGAGTCTTTCGATGTTAAAATTCCAAACTTATCCCGTCCTTCTGTAAAAATAAAGGACATCATAGAAATAAAAGAGCTATTTCTTCTCTCCAAATCATTGCTTCTACCTGTTCTTTAAAGACTACCACCTTTAGAAGCACCAACTTTGAAGTAGGCTCTTCATCTACGAAACCGATTGATCATTCTCAGACAAATGCATCTAGGAAGATCCGTAGGAAAGAAGATCCAGCCATAAAGAAAGCTTATGGTGCTATTCATGCTTGTTCTCACCTAAGGTATCCTGTTAAAATTGAATCCCCCAAGCACCTTAGGAGACTATCCAATGAAAAGATCTTTTCCACGCTCACGCCTACTAAAGCATTTGTCCGCACTGAAATTAATCTTCCCTGCAAGGTTCATTCTAAATGGGTTCCTAAATCCCCGCCTAAAAAGATTAAAGCCAAAAAGGCCAAGCCATCTACAAAGGGCAAACCCAACTCACCTTCTTCGCAATTGACTTGGGTTGTTAAAGCTCATACTAACACTATTTTAAGAACCATATCTGAACCTAAGAAGAACTCTGCTAATCTGAGAGGACCCATTTATAAGTGGGTACTTAAAGCTCTTTAAAAATATTTTCCAGATCCATCATGTGTGGTACCTTGACTCTGGTTGCTCCACACACATGACGGGAATACAAGAGCTGCTGAGCAACTACAAAGACCGACAGATTGGAAAAGTCAGATTCGGGAACAACGACTCAGCCCCCATTCTGGACTGGGGATATCATTCTGGAAAATCTGACAATCATGGATGTCTCTTACGTCGAAGGTCTCCGCCATAACTTGTTCAGCATAGGCCAGTTCTGTGACAATGGATTCCAGGTGGTCTTTCATGCTGAACGGTGCAGAATATTGGACAGTCAGAACAAAGAACTCCTCCAAGGACTTCAGAAATCTAATCTTTACACGATCAATCTGACGTCCGTGCGGACCTCGACAGCTGTGTGCCTCATCTCCAGATTACAATTCAGAGGAACAGTTTATGGCATCAACGTGTGTCTCATCTAAATAGCAAACCTCTTCAACGACTATTAACGAAAAAGTTGGTTCACGGCCTACCAACCATTATTTTACAAAAAGAGCATCAGTGTTCGGCATGTCAACTAGGAAAAATAAAGCGAGCGTCTCATCACATAAAACAGATTGCCTCTACTTCACGTCCTTTGGAATTGCTACACATGGACCTCTGTGGACCTATGCAGATACAGAGTATTAATGGACGCAAGTATATTTTAGTTATCGTCGATGATTACTCTCGCTACACATGGACGAAGTTCCTCCGAACTAAGGATGAGACCGGGGACTTGATAATCAATTTTGTGAACGCTACTCAGAATTTGCTGCAACAAACCATCCAAGTCATCAGAACGGACAACGGCACTGACTTCAAGAACAAGCATCTCAGTGCTTTTTATCAAAAACTTGGAATTAGTCAGCAATTCTCAGCCGCTAAGATACCTCAACATAATGGGGTTGTCGAAAGGAAGAACCGAACTCTAGTGGAAGCCGCACGCACGATGCTGATTCATTCCAGTCTCCCACACTTCCTTTGGACTGAAGCAGTAAATACCGCCTGTTTCACTCAGAACAAGACGGTGGTTCACAAGCGCTTCACTAAGACTCCGTATGAGATCATTAACAAGCGAGTACCCAACATCTCCTTCTTCAAGTCTTCGGGTGCAAGTGCTTTGTGGCGAACGACAGAGAGCAACACGCTAAGTTTGACCCTAAAGCATTCGAAGCCATATTCGTCGGGTATTCATCTACTTCAAAGGCGTATCGAGTATACATCAAGTCCAACCGTACAATCAATAAAAGCTACAATGTCACTTTCCACGAAGTGGCAGATATGGCTCCTGCACACCTTAGTTCAGAACCCGTGCCTACCTCGATGGCTTCTGGTCACATCAGTCCAGAACCCGTAATCACTGGCATATTGGCACCAAACCAACAGAAAATGGCAACAACTCAGGATTCAACGTCAGAAGAAGCTCTGAGACTTGCGTTGGAGGATTTAGACTCTTTATTTGAGCCAGTATATCGGCCAGGCACTACTACTGCTACACCTTTAGTGGAAACCCCACTTGACGTGGCTAATGAACCTAGCCTTTCAAATGTCCCCACCTCACCCGATTCAGAATTACCACAGATCACTGAAAAACCTACCATAGACAATGAGGAAGTCTCATCAGATTCGCTCAATCCAAGTGAAGAATCAGACTTACCTTAACCTAATGGACAACCTGAGATAATTGGAAATCTCGGTCCACAAATGGCCGATGCATCTACGTCAGCTCTGCCACATGAGCGTAAGTGGACTCGAGCACATCCGGTTGATCAGATTATTGGTGATCCTTCAAGTGGAGTACGAACATGTCATCAACGCAGTCTTTTCAGCTGCTTCTTAAGCCAAATTGAGCCAACCAAGGTAGCAGACGCACTCAAAGACCCGGATTGGGTTATATCTATTCAAGATGAGATCAACCAATTCGAACGTCGTCAAGTGTGGATCTTAGTACCCCGTCCGCATGGGAAACAATCATCGGGACAAAATGGGTGTTCAAGAACCAAAAGAATAGATGGGGAAGTGATCCGGAACAAAGCAAGTCTAGTTGCGAAGGGATACAATCAACAGGAAGGCATTGACTACGACGAGACCTTTGCTCATGTTGCCCGAATCGAAGCCATCCGCCTTATCTTGGCTTATGCGGCTCACAAAGAATTCAAAGTCTACCAAATGGATGTTAAGACCGCCTTTCTCAACGGCGTATTAAAGGAGGAAGTCTACGTAGTTCAGCCAGAAGGCTTAGTTGATCAAGAACATCTCACTCGCGTCTATCGATTGGACAAAGCTCTCTATGGACTAAAACAAGCCCCACGTACTTGGTATGATGTCTTGAGCGAATTCCTCGTAAAATATGGATTCATCCGAGGAACGATCGATACGACACTCTTCATCAAATGGCAAGACAAAGACTTGATGGTCGTCCAAGTTTATGTAGACGACATCATCTTTGGGTCAACTAATCCGCGGTTGTGCAAGATGTTTGGCGATTTAATGAAGAGCAAGTTTGAAATGAGTCACAAGGGAGAGATGCAGTTCTTCTTAGGACTTCAGGTCAGACAGCTCGACGGTGGAATTTTCATTAGTCAAACAAAATATATCAGGGATATTCTGAAGAAATTCCATCAAAATCAGAGCAAGTCTCTCAGCACTCTCATATCACCAAGCTGCAAGTTGTACGCCGATCCCACTGGAAAAGCGGTCGACATCACATTATATCGCAGCATCATAGGTCTCTTCTCTATCTAACCTCAAAATGCCCGGACATCATGTTTGCCATCGAGAATCGTGCAACAATGCCGACGATGCGGCCCGACAATCGATTGGAGAGGATTTCTGTAATTTTGGGAAAAAGACTTCTGAAATTAGGGAACTTTGTGAAGACGATGATGCTGCAATTGCTTTTTTAATTGGTTTTTAATTGTTTTGTTTAAAAAGGGCAAAATTGTCTTTTACGTATTCTTTATAATTTCGTAAACACAAATCAAACAATACATATACCATTACCCAAATAATTAAAACACACATATCAAACATGAAAAAATATTCTATCAATAGAATCTGTGTATAGCCATACAGAAATAACTTATACCCATCAAATCCAAAACATGAATATCAAACGATCCCATACATTAACCCCTAGTCATCCACTTTGAGCCTTCTCCAATTTTCTTTTCTTCGTTTGAAACCCTTTTAGCCTTCAACCGACTATCTAAGTTTTCGACGGGTTGTTCAATCGAGAGAAAGATTGGATCTGACGGACAGGTTGAAACCTACAAAGCTAGGCTAGTAGCGAAAGGGTATAATCAAAAAGAGGCATTGATTATGAGGAAACCTTTTAACCTGTTGCAGTGATTAAGTCTATCCGTATTTTGCTTGCAATAGCAGCATACTATGATTACGAGATCTGGCAGATGGATGTGAAAACCGCTTTCCTAAATGGATTCCTCCAGGAGGAAATCTATATGGAGCAGCCCAAGGGTTTGACATCGCAAGCTGATGTTCACAAAGTGTGCAAGCTTAACAGGTCTATTTATGGACTTAAGCAAGCGTCTAGAAGCTGGAATCTTCAATTTGATGAAGTAGTTAGGAACTACGGATTCTTAAAGAATGAAGATGAGCCTTGTGTTTATAAGAAGGTCAGTGGGAGTAAGATATCGTTCCTCGTATTGTACGTGGATGACATCCTTTTGATGGGAAACGATATCGGAATGCTTTCGGAAGTGAAAGCTTGGCTTTCGACCGAGTTCTCCATGAAAGACCTGGGAGAAGCAACCTATATTATTGGAATTCGCCTTTTTAGAGATCGAGCGAATCGAATAATAGGTTTATCTCAGGCCCTTTACTTAGAAAAGATCCTAAAACGGTTTCGTATGGATGAATCTAAGAAAGGGTTCTTGCCAATGCGACATGGGATTCATCTCTTGAAATCCATGTGTCCTCAAAGTGAGGAAGCAAGGAAGGAAATGAGTGAAATTCCTTATGCATCAGCAATAGGTAGCCTAATGTATGCGATGCTATGTTCGCGACCTGATATTGCATATGCTTTGAGCATAGTAAGTCGGTACCAGTCTAATCCTGGTAAAGAACATTGGAATGCAGTAAAGAATATCTTCAAGTACCTTAGACGGACTAAAGATATGGTACTAATTTATGGAAATGGAGAATTAGAGGTGGATGGTTATACCGATTCGAATTTCCAGTCGGACGTGGATGACCGAAAATCTACTTCTGGTTTCGTCTATACGCTCAATGGTGGAGCAGTGTCTTGGAAAAGTTCTAAGCAAAGCACTACTGCTGATTCCACCACTGAGGCGGAGTACATTGCAGCCTCTGACGCAGCAAATGAAGGTGTTTGGATGAGGAAGTTCTTAGAACAACTCCAAGTTGTTCCAGGCGTAGTGGACCGCCCGCTACCATTGTGGTGCGACAATAGTGGGGCAGTAGCACAAGCCAAGGAACCTAGGTCTCACTCAAAGTCCAAACACAGAAAGAAAATACCACGTGTTGCGTGGGTTCATTGAGAATGGCTACATAGCTGTGCAGAAAATAGCCACCGCGGATAACGTGGCGGACCCGTTCACCAAGCCTCTCTCACAGACAGTGCTTGATCGACACCTCCATAAAATGGGGTTACGATATCATAGCGCATGGCATTGAGTGCAAGTGGGAGATTGTTGGGGATGTGGCCTCGGAATGCCATTCGAGGATGTAATGAATAGGGCATGTATTTAATAATCGATGTATTATTCGTTATGTATTTGAATAATGTATTCTTATACGTATTAAGGGAATTTATACTTTATTATTTATTCTTCAAAAGGCATATTATTTATTTACCTATAAAGTCTTACAAGTCATCCGGTGAGACGGTAAATAAATACATCCCATATATCGTGAGTTTAGTCACCGATTCTCATGGGATGAGAGAGGGACACTGGTGAGCTATTATTCTCCGATATTAAATTAGTCCACAAGTCTTAGACCTTAGTAGGGTGACTGAGCGTCAATTACGACTTATTTGTTGACGACTATATGGTTGTGCCAATCATTTGCTTGGGAAGCGGGAGGTCGTAACATTGGTATAAGTTGAATCAGGGGATTAACTTGTACTTGGACACGACTCGAAATCGACGATCACATGGGACTTATCGTTACTCTGGGTAGCATCAATGATCGATCGATTGACTATAGTAGTGTGCGTGGACCTTAGACCAAAGGGTCTTTGACGGAGTTGACTTTGGGGTCTTGACTTGTCACTAGTTTGCTAGGCCCACCTTGTTCGGGAACTAACATGGGTCGGCGGCAACATGCGGTCTTGACAACGAAGGGTAACTGCCGTGCTTAGACTATCGTGAGGGATTCACTGTCTCGTTAGTAACCGAGATATATGTCCTATGTATATTCGGGGGCGGGAAATTACGAAGTCTTTGGCTGAAGCAATAAATTGACTTACGTGGGACGTAAGGGCAGTTTAGTAATTTTGCATGTCACGAATTCGTCATAGAGTCGAGTCCAGTGAGTTTGACATAACCATGACTCTCACTCGATTGGGACATTAGTGAAGGGTCTATACGTACGATGATAATCTATAGTCGGTTCGTAGATTGAAGATCGTACTCAACGCGGGATCTATTTGGTACCACGGGATTGGCTAGGTGCTTACCAAATTCTTGGATTCCTCCCTTGCCGAGTTGAGACGAACCAAGAGAGTCGAGCTTAAAAATGATCACTGTGATAGTGCCTAACTATTATGAGATGTAAATAGATTTAACAGTCTTAGAAATGTTAATAAAAATGTTGAATACAAGTTTTAGAAACTGTATTTATGTGGGCGTAAATTCACGGAACAAAGTGATGAAGAATGAGGCATAAATAGGGTTCACAACGATAAGCGAGGCTCGTCAGAGTCGTGAAGCCTGTCTGCAAAGTTGCAGTAGCTTCAAAAATTCATATCATCCAATCTAGACCTCGGATTGAGAATCCCTTTGGTCAGAATCAAGATTGGTTAAATCAAATCCAATTTTGTTCCTTGTTCTTTTGTTAGACTTGTGGGACAATGTCTAGTCATTAGATGACATAAATCAAAGGAATCAAACAAGAAATGAGTCACGTAGGACATGATCTCATTTAATTAAGGTTAAAATCATTTTCAAGGTAGAAAATGGAATTTTATTATTAGGCTTTGAGCTAATTTCGTCCATAAGATTATTCCATATATTCTCACACTAAAAACTTGAGTTTAGAGAGTGGTGAGAGCTCCTTAGGTTGTTCTTAGAGAAAACCCTAGGTGTGTTTGAGTTTGTAGTAAATCAAACACACTAAAACACATCTTTATAAAACATTCTTTACTTCCTCTAGCCATCCTTGGGGAGGTGAAGTTTGTGGCACATCACGGGATCGGCGTGACTCTCTTCGGCACAGTTCGTGAGCTACGGGAAACCGTAAGGGGAACCCGGGAAAAATTTTAAATTCCGCTGCGTCCAGGACAAGGCCTCGGGTCACCCGGGTTTTCGAACACATGATTCTCCCAGAAACCCTAAAAACTGTACTATCATCCTAGTAATCTTAGAAAACTATTGTATTTCCAGAAAATACCCTAAGGCATTAAATCAGAATATGCATCGAAAGTCATTAGCTTATGAATCTAAAACTCTAGAATTGTTAAGCATACTATCTTTCGAATAGTCCACATAAATTGCACATAATCATTTCGAAAGTTTTCACATGATTATCTCTTTATCACGTATGTAAAGAAAACATATAAATGATATACTATGAGTTCTAAAAGACACCGCGTACTTCGAGATCATTAAAATTCATATAACCTTAATTCTCATGAATCTAAGTCGATTCCTAAAATCTTAGGGTTTTCTTATACATGCTAATCCTTGGAAAGTTCATTATAACCATATATGTTTCGGAATTATATTAAGCATACCAACATTTACTAAGCTTGAATGAACTCAGAACTTATACCCCCTAGCATGATCGAAACTTCATATAACCCATTACCTAATTTATGCAAATTAAAAGTATATAAACATATATAACTATGAAAGGCAACGTGGTAATAGGATAGTTCTCACTTTCTTTGCACTTCCTTGAGCTTAAGATCTATTGTTCTCCTACTTTTCCTTTCGTTCCTTTCTCTTTTTCTTCCTCAGTGAGAGTTTTCGTCGATGATATATGGATATACTTGAATGTTTTGAAAAGTGAGTGACATAACAAGGTAAATCGTTACCTTACTTTAACCTTAAGTAAATGTTATTATTAAAGCTTATCTTTAAGCCTTGGGCCATTTCTTTGAGATTTAAATTTGGCCCATATCTTTCTACTACTATAAATCAATATATTATTATTTTATAAATTATAGCTCAACATTTTAATTATTATTTGATCAAACATGACTCAATATGGTAAGCCTTTACGTTAACATTTTTAGATATTGGTCAACTAAGTTTTGCTACTAATTTGAAACTTATAAAAGTTTATATTTTCGTTTCAAGACTAATTAATTTATCCCATTCTTAGTTTCACGAAGTCACAAAATTAATCACATCAAAATCCCGTATCAAATTTACGGGTATTAGAGCTACTAACTAATTTGCTACGTGTGAAGCACATAACATCAGTCCAAATCATCAAAACAATAAACGAAGATCCTACATCAACTCAAATAAGAAATGGATGCATATTCTCTAGGAAATGACAATCGTCCTCCAATTCTCAAAAGGGGCGAATACACAGTTTGGAGAAGTCGAATCTTAAACTTCATCGAACTTGAAGATCAGGCTGAAGATCTGCTCAAATCACTTCATGAGGGACCGGAAATTGTTTACGTAAACCATGAAGGTGATAGCTCGAACAATCCTCCATCGAATCCAACAGGCGAATAAAATTACCTAGTGAGTACGGTGAAGCTGAGGAAAGAAGAGCAAGAGCAGACTTATAGATAAGAACACACTGATGCAGGGCATCCCGAATGATATCTATAGACAAATAGATAGCATCCCCACTGCTAAAGGGATGTGGGATGAACTGGAGCGAATGATGCAAAGAACCGAAGTCGGTGCCAAAGCTAAGAAGGCTAACATACTCACAGCGTATGACTCATTCAAGGCCAAAAGTGAGGAGAGTTTACACGATCTTCATCAGCGGTACCTCACTCTTCTCAACGAAATGAGGAAGATTGAGATCAAAAAGACTAACATGGAGATGAACATTTGGTTCCTGTCCGCACTGCCCACCGATTGGAAGAATATCTCTACCCAACTCCGACAAAATAAGGACTTGGACGAGATGGATATTCATGGTATTTTTGATAACCTCGCACAGCATGAAGAAGACATAGGCGAGTTACAAAAGGAGCAAAAGGGCAAACAGGCCGAGGACTCCATAGCTCTAGTTTCTGAGAAGAAGAGCTCCCGCTCACGCAAGGAAAAGCACGTCAAGCTCCCTAGCTCGTCAGAGGATAAAGACATATCTGATTCAGAACTTTCCTCTGACATCAAAGAAATTGGCAAACAGCTGGCACTAGTCGCCAAGATGATGACAAAGCAGTACTTCAAGAAGAAGTCATCGTCTTCTGCCAACAGACTTTGAACTACAAGCTCGAAGAATAAAGACCAGCCGGCTGAGTCCTCAGAAGTCATGATTTCCAAAGACATACTAAAAAGGTTTAATTGTGGAAAAACAGGTCACTTTGCCAGGGAATGCACCCTCCCAAAGAAAAAGGATGCAAACTACTACACCAGGAAGCTTCAACTATCCAAACAAAAGGAAGCTGGAGTAGCTCTTATGGCAGAGCAGGACCACTGGCTAGAGGACAGCTCAGATTCTGACACCGACAATCTTGCTCTAATGGCACGCCTTGATGATGAAAAGGAAGATGATACTCCCGCAGAGACGGACGACGAGAAAGTATCCACCTCATCTCAGGAGGTAGAAACCTCTGACTCTACAAATTCTGACTTGTTAGCTGAGTTAAGCTCCAAATTTGCTAACATGGTAACTGAGCAGAAACGAGGAATAAAAGTAGAGAAACGGCTTCTTAGGTTTAAGGAAACCATAGCCAGTCTCAAAGAACAAGTTAGGAGTTCTAGTCTCAAAATAGATGAACTGACTAAGAGACTCCAGTCTAAAGAGACTAAGCACACCTCATTAGATAAGCATAGTTCGGTAATAAAAGAACTAGAGGACATGCTAGACAATAACCACAAATGTCTACTGAGGAACTTGGAAAAAAGTCTTGTAAAAAGTAGACTTGAGGCAGCAACTAAGAAGGTCACTAACTTCGAAGAAGAATTGACTAAGTCGAATTCTAAGATTAGTGAACTACGTAAAAGTCTAGACGCCTGTCAGGCCGAAAAGAGCACCCCTCTAAATAACTATGCTACCTTAGACGCTGAGCATAAGAAGCTATATAATAAAATTAAGAAATTAGAAGATCTTTTGGTGAAAAGGGCATATACTGATAAAACTATATTTTTGAATCAGCCCAAGGACTTAGAATTCTATGACTATAAGTATGGCTTAGGCTATGAGAACCCACGTAACTTGAAGAAGGTTAACTGCAAACAACTTTATGATATCTCGTACATGGGTCTTGGACTAACTTCTCCCATGACCTTTACTAACGCAAAAGCAACGTTTGAGGAAGAAGAAGCCAAGAGACAAGCCAACACTAGGGTTGAAATACCCTTTTCTTACATCGAACTGAATCAACGCGACAAAACTTGGGTACTTCCCAAGGACTGGATCCTTGAAACAGATACTTTCTTGAAGATCATTCTAAAAATGAGAAAGTTCAAAATCATCATTCTGAAAATTCTCTCTACATCCCTCCCATAGTTAAGAAAATAGAGGAATTAAGAGCCGCCTTAGAAAAAGAAAGAGAGCATTTTGAAGCTTAAAAGAAAAAATTCCAAAAAGAGATGAAAAATCTCAAAGCTTCCTTCATCTCAAAAGTCATTTCTCACGCATCTCCTCCAAAAGAAAATATCATTCTGAAAAGCGTGAAGAAAGAAAAAGCGCCTTCAAAGGATCAGAAAATTAAAACTAATCAAAAAAATTCCAACTCTAATCCTGCTTTGCTTACGTCTACAGGGAGCGTAAGGCCAGCACTAGAGTTGAAGGCAAGAGTGTCTAGAATAAAAATAGAGAAGGAGTCCGTAGATTTGACTGCTAATAAGAATTTATCTCCTTGTGTAAAAATAAAAGACACTCGTAGAAATAAAAGAGCCGTTTCCACTCTCAAAATAGTTGCTTCTACTTGCTCCTTAAAGCCTATCACATTTAGAAGTACTAATTTCGAAACAGGCTCTACTTCAGCAATAAAAACCAATCATGCTAAGACAAATGCTTCTAGGATGATCCGTAGGAAACAGGATCCAGTCATAAAGAAAGCATATGGCGCTATTCATGCTTGTTCTCACCTAAGGTATCCAGTTAAGATCGAATCCCCCAAGCACCTTAGGAGATTATCAAACGAAAAGATCTTTTTCTCGGTCAAGCCTACCAAAACATTTGTCCGCTCCGAAATTAATCTTCCTTGCAAGGTTCAACCTAAATGGGTTCCTAAAACTCCGCCTAAGAAAACAAAAGCCGGAAAGGCCAAGTTTTCTACAAAGGGCAAACCCAAATCAACTTCTTCAAAGATAACTTGGGTCGCTAAATCACCTACAAACACTAACTTAGGAACCATTTCTGAACAAACTATTAAATCTGCTAATCTGAGAGGACCCATTTATAAGTGGGTACCTAAAGCGCTCTAATTGTTTTTGCAGATCCATCATGTGTGGTACCTCGACTCTGGTTGCTCCACACACATGACGGGAATACAAGAGCTGCTGAGCAACTACAAAGACCGACCGAATGGAAAAGTCAGATTCGAAAACAACGACTCAGCCCCCATTCTAGGATTCGGGGACATCATTCTGGAAAATCTGACGATAAATGATGTCTCTTATGTCGAAGGTCTCCGCCATAACTTGTTCAGCATAGGCCAATTCTGCGACAAAGGATTCCAGGTGGTCTTTCTTGCTAACCGGTGCAGAATATTGGACAGTCAGGACAAAGACTCCTCCAAGGACTTCGGAAATCAAATCTTTACACGATAAACCAGACGTCCGTGCGGATCTCGACAGCTGTTTGCCTCATCTCTCAGACTGTAAATCAGAGGAAGAACTTATGGCATCAACATATGTCTCATCTCAACATTAAAGCTCTTCAACGGCTCTCGACGAAAAAGTTGGTCTACGGTCTTCGAACTATAGTATTACAGAAAGAGCATCAATGTTCGGCGTGCGCATAGGAAAAATGAAGCGAGCATCTCATCAATAAATCAGATTGCATCTACTTTCCGTCCACTGGAATTGCTTCACATGGACCTCTGTGGACCTATGCAAACACAGAGTATTAATGGACGCAATATATTCTGGTCATTGTTGATGACTTCTCTCGTTACACTTGATAGTTAATTTCGTGAACACTACTCAGAATTTGCTGCAACAATCCATCCAAGTCATCCGAACGGACAACTGCACTAAGTTCAAGAACAAGTATCTCAGTGAATTTTATCATAAACTTGGCATTAATCAGCAATTCTCAGCCGCTAAGACCCCTCAACAGAACGGGGTTGTTGAAAGGAAAAACAGGACTCTAGTGGAGGCCGCCCGTACAATGCTGATCCATTCCGGCCTCCCACACTTCCTTTGGACTGAAGCAGTAAATACTGCCTGTTTCACTCAGAACAGGACGATGGTTCACAAGCGCTTCGATAAGACTCCGTACAAAATAATAAACAAGCGAGTACCCAAATCTCATTCTTTAAGGTCTTCGGGTGCAAGTGCTTTGTGGAGAACGACAGAGAGCAACGTGCTAAGTTCGACCCTAAAGCATTCGAAGTTACATTCGTCGGGTATTCATCAACGTCAAAGGCGTACCGAGTTTACATCAAGTCCAACCGATCAATCAAAGAAAGCTACAACGTCACTTTCCACGAAGAGGCAGAGATGGCTTCTGGTCACATCAGTCCAGGACCCGTGCATAACCAAATGGCTCCTGCACACCTCAGTTCAGGACCCGTGCCAAACCCGATGGCTTCTGAATACGACAGTTCAAAACCCGTATACACTGGTGTGTTGGCACAAAACCAACAGAAGATGGCAACAACTCCAGATTCAATGTCTGAAGAAGCACTGAAACTTGCGTTGGAAGATTTGGACTCTCTCTTTGAGCCCGTATATCGGCCAGAAACCATTATTGCAACACCTTTAGTGGAGCCCCCACTCGATGAGGCCAATGTACCGAGCTCTTCAAATGTCTCTACCTCACCCGATTCAGAATTACCACAGATCAATGAAGAACCTACAACAGTCAATGAGGAAGTCTCATCAGAATCACTCGATTCAAGTGCAGAATCTGACTTACCTCAATCGAATGAACAATCTGAAATCATTGGAAATCTCAGGCCACAAATGACCGATGCGTCTAGCTCTGCACTACCTCATGAGCGAAAGTGGACTCGAGCACATCCGGTTGATCAGATTATGGTGATCCTTTGCGTGGAATACGGACACGTCATCAACAAAGTCTATTCAGCTGTTTCTTAAGCCAAAATGAGTCAACCAAGGTAGCAGGCGCACTAAAAGGCCCAGATTAGGTAATAGCAATACAATATGAAATCAACCAATTTGAGCGTCTTCAAGTGTGGACCCTAGTATCCCGTCCGCATGGGAAAACAATCATCGGAACGAAATCGGTATTTAAGAACAAAAAGAATGAAGATGGCGAAGTGATTAGGAATAAAGTGAGACTGGTTGCGAAGGGATATAATCAACAGGAAGGAATTGACTACGACGAGACATATGCTCCTGTTGCCCAAATCGAAGCCATTCGTCTCTTCCTGGCTTACGCAGCTCATAAAGACTTCAAAGTCTACCAAATGGATGTAAAGACCGCCTTTCTTAATGGCGTGTTAAAAGAGGAAGTCTACGTCGCTCAGCCAGAAGGCTTTATTGATCACGAACATCCCGATCACGTTTATCGATTGGACAAGACAAAGATTTGATGGTCGTCCAAGTTTATGTAGACGACATCATCTTCGGATCAACAAATCCACGGCTATGCAAGAGATTTGGAGAATTGATGAAGAGCAAATTTGAAATGAGCCACATGGGAGAGATGCAGTTCTTTTTAGGACTTCAAATCAGGCAGCTCGATGATGGGATATTCATCAGTCAGACTAAATACATCAAGGACATCTTGAAGAAATTCCATCAAGATCAGAGCAAGCCTATAAGCACTCCCATGTCCACAAGCTGCAAGTTGGATGCCGATCCCACTGGAAAAGCGGTCGACATTATATTATATCGCAGCATCATCGGCTCTCTTCTTTATCTCACCTCGAGCCGGCCGAACATCATGTTTGCCACATGTCTATGTGCCCACAAGCCGACCCCAAAGAATCTCACATGCTCGCGGTCAAGCGGATGACTTCCTGCCTATTTGGTACCTCAGTACAGACCCAGGGTTAGTTTGCTTAATCACCTCACAATAGGCAGGAAGCTTCAAATAAGATACGTCAAAGCCTCCATTTATGAGTCTCAAAGCATAGTCTTTCATGTTATATGCTGATGACTTCTTCAATTGTATTTGGTACCTCTTCAAAAGCAGAATATTCAGTGACTTGATGGAAATATCAGGATTAGCCCTAATGTCTTCCAATAACCTCTCGGCTGCCCATTTGTAATCAGCCATAGAATTGATCTCCACCAACCTATTACAATTATGCTTGTCTAAAAGTGACTTAATGGCCCATGTATGGCCATCAGCCAACACGCTAGCATGGAGCCTATAAGGACAACCCTCAGCAGCACACTCACATGTATATCTGCCCTTGTCTGCTTTTCTCACTACAACACAAATCCTTCTTGAATGCGATAGTCTTTAAAAACTGATATAAAATGCTTTTTATCCATAAAAAGCATCCATGCTTTCAGCTTTATAAACCCAAATTTCTCATCTGTGTAAAGCTCTCCATTATGAAAAATTTTGTCAACATAGAGCTCGCTATCACCGCAATTGTCAGACCACTTATGTCCTGAATTAGGCTCAAAACAATCAGTCACACACATGAATTCCTCATCAACATTTGATTCCTCAACATAATATGACTCTGTTTCCACTATATCAAGAGATTCCCCTTCATTAGATGGCACATAATCCTCATTTTCGTCTTCATCAGATAACTCATGCGCGTGATTGGGCACTGTTTCAGCCGCTGCATCAACTCCATTCGCAGCCACATCATTTACTCTGCCCCTGAACCTACTACTTGTACGAGTTTCTCTAGCAGACGATGGTTGAGATCTCACACCAAGTCTTCTAGCTGTTGTTTTGGCCATTTTCTTCGCCTGATGTTCATATACAATAGTCTGCCCCGTTTCATAAGGTTGGACACTTAATGAAGGATTTAATTGCTCAAGATCAGGTTGCACATGTTGCTCAGATTGCTCCATTCTGAAAGAGGGGGTTCGTGGTTTGAAATTAAGAGGTCTTCGATAGATTTTTTAGGATGGAGTGTAGTAGTTAAAAAGGGGATCTTGAGATGAGATGTCTGGTGCAATCGTTGCCCTCTCTTTCTGTTGTTTCTTTTCTTATTATTTATTATCCTTTCTCCTCTTTATTTATGTTGTTTTTCTTATTTATTTTATAACGAGGGCATTTTCGTCTTTTCGGGCAGCCCGTTAGCAACTAACGGACATTATACCTAGAATTCCTGATTTTAGTAGTTCAAGGTTACGGAGGTATATTCTATAAAACCTCGGGGTACCAGACGGAAATCGAAAACAGTTTGGGCACCAAATGAAAATGACATAAACTGGAGGGTACCAACTGGAATTCCCCTAATTCTAATTAATTAGAAATTTTTGAAAATATGTATTTTATATTTATTCCAATTTTGTAATATATTTCATGATTCATAAAAATTATTATATTTAAAATTTTACATCAAAATAGTAAAATACGAACAAAAATACACCGAAAATACATTTAACATTGCAGCAAATTGCAAAATAAATAATAAAATAATTAAAAAAATAAAAAATTAACCGGCGGTTAACCGGCAACCGGGACGGCTAACCATCAACTGGCCCCGGCCGGTTAGGTTACGGTTAGTCCTATGGACTAACCGTCAATCGCCGGTTACGGTTAACCGGCGGTTGGGCATCTCTAGAGAAGACGGCTAAACCCTGAGCCCTCTCCTCGACTTTCACAAGCCCCTGGAAGCAAGAATGGACCGAGGACCGAACGACACGTGACTCAAGCATCATCAAGGACTGAAGTTGCCAACCGTGTCCACTGCATCAAAGACCGAAGTTGCTAACCGTGTCCACTGCATCAATGATCGAGTTGCCAACCGTGTCCACCTCTCCAAACCTCACATCGGACTTCCCGATCTCAACACAAGGTTGACCCAATAGGGGGAGTTTCAAGTTTCGTGCGCTTTCAACGGGAGAGATGGAATGCGGACTTTTCAAAATCCGGCAAAAACTTCGTACATCTTACGGCACTTAGTAAAAAAACTTCAAAAGAAGATTCGAAGAAAAAGCCTATGCCTGGAAGACCGGATGAGCTTGAAGATTTTCTAAAGAGAAGATTTCGAGGACTCGAGGACTCTTTCCATTGCAAGACACAGACAACCCGCGCAATGTTGAAAATTGAATACAAAGGGGGAGATTGTTGGAACTATTTTATTTTATTCAATTAATATAGTTGTCTTAGTCTTGCTATGCAAATTAGTAGTCTGGGACTAAATTGTAATTAGTCATTTGTAGGACTACTTGTGTAAATATACCACGAGGTGGTATATATAAATGAACTCCTTAGGAAATAAGGAGTGCGTTGTAGCACGGAATCAGTATCGAATAGAAGAATTGGAAATTTTTAGAGAGAAAAATTCGTCAACCCTTGCTTGAGCTTCAAGTCATTTCTCTCCAAAACTTAATTGGTAAATCTCGATCTCTAGCTTTCGAATTCGTTAGATTTACAATCCGTTCTTCGTAGATTTGATCTAGGTTGGATAAATTAGGACTTAACAACTTACAAGCTCCTTTTGACAATAATTATGCATGTCTACTTAAGCAATTACGAGATAATAACAATTTAGATTGTCTGCTAGAAGTAGCATAGTGAAAAATCGATAGTTGTGACTTAGAAATAGAAGGTTGAAAACACAGGTTAGTGAGCTAAAGGCCAAATGGACAACGAGCGAATTACTAAAACATGCGAATTCGAAATTTTAAGCAAAGAGCGTGTAAAATTATATGCTAAGATTAAGAAGCTAGAGGACCTACTTACTAAGAGAGGACAAACAGATAGAACGATTTTTTTGAACAAGCCTAGAGACAAAGAATTTTATGACCCACGTGAAGGATTAGGTTTCAATCCATACTCTATCCCAATAGTGAAGAAACCCCTACCTTTTGTGTCATTAGTTTCCTAGGATTAAATATGCATAGTCTTATGCCTTTCACGAGCTCATCTGAACTTGTGGAAAAGAATAAGAGAAATAGAGAGGATTGAGCCGAAATCCCGCTTGACTATGAGGAACAGAATAATAGTTATAGAACAAGGGAAATACCTTTGTCTGATTACTATTTACCTATTTATATGCCCTCTTCTGAAGAAGTAGGTGTCGAAAAACCAAGTACCTCTAGTGCATATATACCAGCTATAATCAGAGAAATGTCTGTTTTGCGATCAAATCTAGAGTCGGAAAGGATAACTTTCCAGATAGAGATTGAAATACTGCTTAGTATAATTTTCTCACTAGAAAAACAAATTGACACTAGCAAAACTAGAGCGTCAACTCCAGAGTCAGAGAGGATAGCTTTCCAAGTAGAGAATGAAGTACTATGAAGTGTAAAATATGCCTAAGAGGGGGGGTGAATTAGGCTGTAAAAATTTTTGCTTGTTCTTCTTTGAAAAATACTTTTCTTTAAGAAGATATTTCAGAGTGCGTTATTTCCTGGAAAACAGTAATAGTATCAATGTTATATCCCTAACCCTGTTTCAAAAATATCACATTATATCAGAATGCGTCTCGACCATATTACCTAGTTATTTCCAGACGTTCCGGGTTTGTCTCACAGAAAAGTAAATAACTGAAAGTAAAGTGAGACGGGATTTTTATACAGGTTATATCCCCAACTGGGGTTTAATCCTGTCCTTGGGGTGTAATTTCCCAAAGAGTTTCAATCAATCACTGAGTATTACCGGTTATGGTTACAGAATGATCGACCCTTACACAACCGAAGCACTATGGATACTAGACCTCATTCTAGGCTGTCGCACGCCAAGTTTCGTTCCACGCGTGTTTACCCAGGAAACCAATTCCCCGACCGGACACAACTTGCTACCGAAGGGCCACCGAATCCACCAAATTCGTCCCTCCACGTGCGAAAGACTCCACTCGTGCTCCTTTGTGCGCTCAACACGTCCGAAGACAAATCACGTCCGAAGACTAGGGTTTTAGGATAGGGTGTTGCTAAAGATCGCTCACGGGTACAGATTCGCAAATGTAAGCTCAACACAAACTACGAATGAATCATAAATCTACGCTCAATCACACTAAGGAATTCGTTTGCTTGTGTGTTTGTTTCGTACCCTTCAACATGAAGTGTTTTTCTTCTATATAGACCCAAGGATAGCTTCTACACTTCACAAGGAAAGTTAAGCACATAATATGCAAGAGAAAGCTCAATAATCACGTGCATTAGCTTCATATAATCATGCCAAGAATAAGCCATTAAAGCACAACGGTCATGCATGATCACTTACCATAAATACAACAGACTTACTTTCCTTTCGTGGTGATTTCATCCGTTGTCAGCATATTCCCTATACAGTTTTACTCAGCATATTATCAATAGTAAGCTCAATCAACTGATTTCTTTCCCAAAATATGATAGCCAATTCACACAAGGAAATATTTGATCTACTGAGTATAAGGTAAACACAGACTTTCCATGTATGGTGATCTCATCCGGTTTCAGCACATTCCATAAATAGACTCAATTAGAATCCTACCACATATAAGCCTAATCAATTAATAACTTTCCAAAATATAATTCCTAAGTCACACAAGGAAAGCAGGATCTCAATTATTCACTGATTTTAAAGTCAAATAAGTTGCACTCAACGGATATCTCATAATATTCTTTCCTAGAATAACTCAGTCACACGTAGAGCTCAAACAGAATATCCTTTCCATATAGAACACACAGTCATTCATATCTGGGTGATAACAGCGATATTCTTTCCTAAAATAACGCAATCACGTTTTCAGCACAATCCGAATATCTTTTCCATATATAACATACAGTCATTCATATCCAGGTAATCACAGCGATATTCTTTCCTAAAATAACTCAATCTCGCAGACGGTTCACATATCACTCGACATAATATATTCCCATATATAGCACACAGTTAGATTCCATTCATACGAAAGCGTTCATAACCAGATGATCACGTCAATATTCCAGTTAAGCACAAATCACACAAATTCAATTATCTTAACAATTTAAATCACATTGAAGCACTTAATCGAATATTTTCACATATCTAAACATCATAAATCATACATATCGAGTTTCTAAATTGTACCCCCCATAATACAAATTACTTGGAATAATCAAAACTCTCCTAATCATTTTGACCAAAAAGCTCTACATACTATTAAGTATAATTTCCTCACTTGAAAATCAAATCGTCACCAGTTTAGCTTCAACCTCTCTGCAAACTTCTTTAGTTAATACCAATCAGCAAATGCCATCACAAACAGGTGAGCATCACCACCTCTCAAGTCAGGATTCAAACCTGACAAAAGAAAAGGACATGTTGACAAAACAAAGTCCCATAAAACTGAAACGAAAGCCAAAGATATAGGAATGCGTAGCGTATGGGTTACAAGTCAAGAACTTAGAGCATGGACAAATCTATGTCATCCTCTAGGATTTAGAAGATCTGGGTCCCTAAGCAACCATTTGGAGTCATAAATAAATCTAGCTTTGACCTGAGAAATAGACCCGTAAGAAAGGCATGCGTAAACTATAAAACTAATGAAGGAGGACCCATCCTTAAGTGGGTACGTAAATCCTATTAATTCGATTTGCAGATCCGTCATGTGTGGATACTTGATTCTGGTTGCTCCGCACACATGACTGGAAGAAAAGAGCTGTGGAGCAACTATACCGAACGCTTCGGTGGAAATGTGCGCTTTGCGAACAATCACGCGGCTCTTATCTAAGGACACGGCGACCTAATTCATGACAATCTAACGATCAAGGAGGTTTCATACGTCGAGGGTCTCAGTAACAATCTCTTCAGCATAGGTCAATTTTGCGACAGACGACTAAAAGTTCACTTCCATGCTGAGGGGTGCAGCATTACTGATGAAAGGCGGAAGGGAACTTCTCACTGGAACAAGGAAGACGAATCTATACACCATCAATTTGAAGACTACTCGACCTTCGTCCAAACTCTGTCTCATGACAAAGAGCTCAATTCAACAAAGTGACCTTTGGCATCAAAAACGCTGAATAAACTACATACTGACAAACTAGTTAATGAACTACCAGCCTTGAAGTATCACAAGGAACACCTTTGCAGTGCTTGTGAAATGGGGAAAATGAAAAGAACATCACACAAGACAAAGCTCGTAGCTTCAACTTCTCTACCAGCCTTGTGGACCCATGAGAGTACAAAGCATCAACGGATAAAAATACATTCTTGTGATTAGATGATTTCTCACGATATACATGGACAAGATTTCTTAGGACGAAAGATGGACCCCAGATTTAATCATATACTTTGTGAAGAAAACTCAAAACTCGCTTGAATGCAACGTTCATGTAATCCGAACTGACAACAGTACCGAGTTCATGAATCAAATGCTTGACAACTTCTACTCATCACTTGGAATCTCTCAGCAATTCTCAGCAGCTAGGACACCCCAACGGAATGGAGTCGTGGAAATGAGGAATCGTAGTCTGGTTGAAGCAGCTCGCACAATGCTAATCCAGTTGAAACTTCCTCATTTTCTTTGGGCCGAAGCAGTCAACACAGCTTGTTTCACCCAAAACAGAACAAGCATTCACAAACGATTCGGGAAAACTCCATACTAGCTCGTCAAAAAAAGAATACCCAATATCGGATTTCTTCGGGTTTTGGCAGCAAATGCTTAGTTCTAATTGATAGAGAAGATCGAGGAAAATTTGATCAAAAAGCAGTCCAAGGAGTATTCATTGGATATGCTGCTGAGTCCAAGGCATACAGAGTTTACCTACCACAAAAGCGAACCGTCATAGAAAGTGCAAACGTGACGTTCGATGAAGCGCCATCTATCGCTTCTGGACAGGTAAGTCCAGAACTCGGATTCATAAGAGTGTTGACAGATGATCAACACAGTTCTCCACCCGAGGAAAGACCATCTACCTATCAGACATTCAATGAAGACGAGCTAGATCTCCTTTTCGAGCAATTATATCTATGTCCTCGTCCACAATTGAATTTTCCACAAAACTACGACAATGGTAATACATCAGTACCATCTGTTCACAATTCAACTGAGACCGACGAGATGACTTGAAGTACCCAAACTCAAGTTACCACTACCTCTCAGCCAGTTCACAATGAAGACGTAGAGAATACTCCGTCGGATAATTCAGGAAACGAAGCTCAAACCCCCATTGAGATCTTTAGTACCAACGATACTGAAATGAGTGAGGAACAAAACAACTAGGGTTGTCAATGGGGCGGGGAATCCCCGTCCCCGCGGGGATCCGCCACGAATAGGGCAGGGAATCCCCGGTATTCTACCCCCGCGGGGCGGGGACAGGGGAACATTTTTTCCCGCGGATATCCCCGCCCCGTCCCCGAGAATAAAATTAATATATATTATATTTAATTAATATTATTATAAGATAAATAATATAAAAAAATACTTTGGAAATATTAAAATAATATAATATGATTAAAATATAGCTTAAATAATATTAATATTTTAAATAATATAAATAAAATTAAAATATAGTTTAAATAATATTAAAATAATTGAATTTTTTTCTAATATAGTGATGGGGCGGGGAATCCCCGTGGGCGGGGATCCCCGCGGGGACGGGGACGATTTTGTCCCCGTTTGCCTCGCGGGGATGGGAACGGGGATTGGATCCCCGCCCCGACCCCGCCCCGTTGACAACCCTACAAACAACGAAGAATCAACTCAATCACTTCCCCACACAAGGAAATGGACAAGAGCTTACCCAACTTCCCAAATTATCGGAGATCCAAATCAAGAAATAAGCACACGCTTCTCAACAATAAACGAGAATCTTTATGCATGTTTTCTAAGTCAAAACGAACCAAGTGAGATCGAAGATGCAGTAGCTGATCCAGACTTGATACAAGCCATGCAGGAAGAAATCAATCAGTTTGAGCGACTCAAAGTGTCACGACCCGACTTCCTGACTGCTTATTCTAACGCATCCCTATGTGCCTAGTGAGTTATGATTAGTAAGGTACACTGAAAATGCGTATAAAATTTTTTTCTTTTTCCATTTACATAACGGAATGATATTCTGTACACGTCAAAAGAATACATGTCGAACATTAAGTTCCAGACACGGACTAACTACGAGGACGAAGGTGTGTCGACACAGCAAAAGGCTCCTATGCGCCCGGCCTCACAGGTCGTCATCCATACACACACGTCCACCCCAAAAACAGCGCGAAGCTCCAAAAGATTGGCCTTGTCATCTAACGCGATCACGTACCGTGCTCGCTGGCGCCTACAACACATAACATAAAAGAATGAGCCACCGAGGCTCAGTAAGCAGAAATCATGCATGTATGCACGTGTCCCTTCCCCCGCAAAGGCAATCCACGCCAATGCATAAATTTCTAAGCAAGGGCGATCCGCGCCGATGCATATAACACTCGTAAGGGTATTCCACTCCGATGCACCTAGTACTCGTACTAGTAAAACTCAGGGCCCTCGGCTAATCTCACTATACACCACAAGAGCTCACGTCCCAGGGATAATACGACAGCGGTCCACGCCGGATGGCCGAACCCTAGGATGCACATCGTTCCCTAGGTCGCCATATGAACCCGGTCGTCCCCGACTGTCCGGCGATCGCTCACGCTGGTAGCCCACGCTGAGGTCGCCTACACCAGGGTTCCACCCTGTGTCGCTTATACCCTCAGGTCGCACCCTCCAGGTCGCACCTTACCGCCACGGGCCATGCCCAAATCCTTTCCACAGGATATCCATATATATATACAATAATAGTACGACGACGCTAAAACGCCGCCCTGGTAGCATAGGAGACAGCCCCTGACTCAACTACGAGTCGACACCACTCGCCCACATCGGCAAGTCCTCGTCGCGTACAAGCGACATATCATTATGCAAACTCAGTCCCACGACCCTTCCCCATGAGTTCGTGCGTGCACATGAATATGCATATGCGAATAAATGCAATTTATGCTAATCACACGAAGGCATTACGATTAGTCCACGTAATCATGAAATCACTAGGCACATAGTCACACAAAACATATAACACGCGAGTTATGTGTTGTAGTTGGATTTCTACTTACCTGGCGTCCGTGGATTAGTCGCTACCTGACCCGGGTATTCTCCTAATTCCAAACCTTAGACATAGAATAGTATCGTTAGGACACTATTTTAAATTAATTAATTACGTACTGACTTAGGTATTTTCTTTGGTTATAAGTATCTTTAGGAATCCTAGTTAACTTGGTACATCTCACTTGACTTAGGGAACTTTACGAAGTTCACGAAGTTCCTAAAATTCGTCCATAAGCTATTTGCTAGCCGGTCTGGTGAATTTCCTAATATTTCATCCTTTAAACTAGTTCGCGGAATTATTTACATTATTTCTTAATTCGCCAAACTTGATGGATTCGCGAAATGCTTATCATATCGGATTCGCGGAATTCTCTACTCTATTCGTACAATTCGCATACTTAGAGTTCGCCACCTAAATGGTTCGCGAACTACTTCTCATTTCGCGACATGTATCTCGGCTACCTAGTTCGCAGACGTCCATTTCACTCCTTATTCGCAAATCCACTCAACTTTCGCGAATCATATTTCGCCAACCTAATCTGCCCGCAAAAAGCATAGGAGTTCGCAAAACTCGAGTTTGCCAACCTTGCATGATTCACGAATCTCGTGGATTCGCAGAAGTTGCATGGGTTCGCCAATAAAGCCGAGTTCGCCAAACTCGTCCCATTAAGGGTTCGCAAATCTTGATTCGCCACCCAATTCGCAAAGTAGCTGGTGCTTTACCAACTCACGAAATGCCTATCATACCGAGTCCGCGAATCTCAATAATTCGCAAGGCTCGGGTTCGCCAAATAGGTCCAATTCGCAGAACCCTTAGTTTACCACTTTTTAGGGTTCGCAAATTTCTATTTCACGGCTCTTTATTACTTACAAACACTTTTTAAATTCGCGAAATGCTTACTTTAAGGATCAAAAAGCTATATCTCTCAAGAACTTGTTGGAGATTGATATGAACCTTTAAACCCTAAATTTCGAACTTAATAGAAACGCATGTTCAGACCTTTATGGGTTTTAAATGATTCTTAACTTGTTAAATGGTGAAGATATGACTCAAGGGACAAAATATCCCTTATTTTAAGAAGTTTGTCCCTAAGCCATTTAATGTTTTGGGCTCCTAGTAAATTTTGGGCCAAATTTTAATTTTAGCCCAAACCTTGTTCATGGCCCAATTTCTTTAGCCTGTCTTTCAAAAATTCCTAGATAGGTTAAGGGTCAGTTGGTACAGTTTAACTGTACCAAATTTCGTAAGATCACCTAAGCACGTAAATTTTCCACACAAATTTCACGTAAGTCACGTAAGCGCGAAAGTAACACACGTAAGGTACATAATTGCATTCCACATTTTATGCAAATTTATTGGCCCTAATTGCTTACGAGGACCCGGGTGCTACATCCTCCCCCCCTTAGAGAGGATTTCGCCCCCGAAATCAACCCGTTTGGAACAATTCAGGATAGCGGACCCTCATCTCATCCTCGCGTTCCCAAGTCGCTTCTTCTATCGACTGGTTTCTCCACAGAACTTTCACTAGAGGAATTTCTTTATTCCTAAGTCGTTTGGTTTCATGCATCAGTATCTCTACTGGTACTTCCTCGTAGCTCAAATCTGGTTTCATCTGTTGGTGCAGCGATTCGTTTATCAGCACATGGCTGGGGTCGCCGATGTACTTTCGCAAAGTCGATACATGGAACACATCGTGTACCTGCGGCAACGAAGCTGGTAGTTCCAGTTGGTACGCTACTTCGCCAACTCTTTTCATTATCTTGAAGGGACCAATGTACCTTGGGCTTAGTTTTCCCTTCTTTCCAAACCTCTTAACGCCTTTCATTGGTGACACTTTCACGAAAACCCAATCATCAATTTCGAATTCTAGCGGTCTGCGTCTTCGATCCGCATAACTCTTTTGTCTGCTTTGCGCCATGCGCATTCTCTCTCGGATCGTTGCGATAATTTCCGTCATTTCTCGGATCATATCTGGGCCTAACATCGCCCGTTCACCGACTTCATCCCAATGTACTGGGGATCTGCACTTTCGTCCGTATAAGGCTTCGTAAGGGGCCATTCCAATCGTGGCTTGATAACTATTGTTGTATGAGAATTCCACGAGTGGAAGGTACTTGCTCCAGTTGCCTTTGAAGTCGAGTACACAAGCTCGTAGCATATCCTCCAGAGTCTGGACAGTCCGCTCGGATTGACCGTCCGTTTGCGGATGGTAAGCCGTGCTGAATGACAACTTTGTCCCCATCGCCTTTTGTAAACTCGTCCAGAACTTAGATAGGAATCTTGAATCACGGTCTGATACTATTGACAGCGGTACTCCATGGAGTCGTACTATCTCTTGGATATACAGTTCCGCGTATCGCTCCATGGTGAATGTCGTATTTATTGGCAGAAAATGGGCAGATTTCGTAAGTCGATCTACAATCACCCAAATTGCGTCGTGCCCTTTCACGTGCTTCGGCAATCCGCTTACAAAATCCATTGTTATGTTGTCCCATTTCCACTCTGGGATTGGTAAAGGCTGCAGCGTCCCTGCTGGCCGTTGGTGTTCTGCCTTAATTCGTTGACAAGTGAGGCATTGACTGACGAATTCGGCTACGTCTTTCTTCATTCCTGGCCACCGGTAGTGCGCTCGTAAGTCTCTATACAGCTTCGTGTCTCCAGGATGTACTGAGTACGGTGTAGTATGTGCTTCCGCCATTATAGTTCTTCGAAGTCCTGCATCGTTCGGTACATATAATCTGCTCTTGTAGTACAAGCTCCCGTCGTCTCGGAATACATAGTCTACTGCCGGCTGCTCTGTCTGGGTTTTCTTGATCTTGACATAGAACTCGTCATTCTCCTGAGCCTTCTTGATTTGTTCTAACAATGTCGGTTGAAGGGTCAAAGCTGCTAACTTTACCTCGACCTTGCCTAATGGTACGATCTCTACTTCGAGTCGTTGAAGTTCCGTGCTTACTGTCTTTCGACTTAAGGCATCTGCTACCACATTTGCCTTCCCTGGGTGGTAGTTGATTACACAATCGTAGTCCTTCACCAATTCCAGCCACCTTCTCTGTCTCATGTTTAGCTCCTTTTGGGTGAAGAAGTACTTTAAACTTTTGTGGTCGGTGTAGATTTCACATCTTTCACCATACAGATAATGCCTCCAAATCTTGAGGGCAAAGACCACAGCTGCTAGTTCCAAGTCGTGTGTAGGGTAGTTCCTTTCGTACTCCTTCAACTGCCGTGAGGCATAGGCCACCACATTTCCGTTTTGCATCAGTACGCATCCGAGCCCATTTTTCGAGGCGTCGCTATAAACGGAGAATCCTCCTGTTCCTGTGGGTATCGTCAACACTGGGGCGGTAGTAAGCCGCTTCTTCAGTTCTTGGAAGCTCCGTTCACATTCTTCGCTCCATTGAAAAGGAGTATTCTTTCGGGTCAACTTTGTCAATGTTGAGGCAATTTTCGAAAAATCCTTTATGAATTTCCTATAGTAGCCCGCTAAGCCTAGAAAGCTCCGTACCTCTGTTACATTGGTCGGCTGTGGCCAGTTATTGATTGCCTCGATTTTGCTCGGGTCTACTGAGATTCCCGCTCCAGAGACAATGTGTCCCAAGAATGCTACCTGATCCAGCCAAAACTCACACTTTTTGAATTTGGCGTACAACTGCTTCTCCCGCAGTGTCTCAAGCACTATCTTCAGGTGCTCCTCATGTTCATCCTTCGTCCTTGAATAGATAAGAATATCGTCTATGAACACGATTACGAACTTGTCCAGATAGGACTGGAACACCCTGTTCATCAAGTCCATGAAGGCCGACGGCGCGTTAGTCAGTCCGAAGGGCATGACTGTTGGTTAAATATTTTGATCATTAACGTGTTTTTTGCGGATTTGAATTTAACCGACTTTGTTAAAAATTCTACAGGATGGGCCTGATTAGAAAAATTGCTTCCAAATTAACTCTAATATTCTTGACATTTTTTGTGCTCTAAGTATGCAGATTTTCTAAAATCGACTATGGAGCCAGATGTCATCATTAAAAAATACAGGGAGTTAATTGCATTTGTTGTCATAATTAGGGGGAGCAATTGTGTGGTTCTATTTGAAATAAGTGGTCAATCTGAAAAAAAAAACTTATAAGCACTTACCATCGAGAAACTAGATAGAAGAATTAGTTCTCGATCATAAGTTTCTCGATTGAAAACAGTGTTGGGAATGATTTGTCTTAGTCGCGAAAAATTTGCCATCGAGAAACTGGATAGAAGAGCAATTTTCGATTCAAAGTTTCTCGGCGCAAATAGTAATGGGCCTGATCCATTTTAGTCACGAAAACGTCTCATCGAGAACCCAACACATCAAATCCACCCATTAATTGGAAATTTACTTTTTGCAGTCAAAAATTCACAAACACACACAAAACCCTTAATCGCAAAACTCAACAGTCGAAAATTTTTCTCTTGCGCAAAACTCATCAGATGGACGAACTCCAAAATTAACCTAAACATTTGATTTTTTGACTGATTATTGTCTTTCTGAGGTAGATTCGACTGTTGAATAAGTATTTGTGTGTGTTTAATCTCCAATAACATCTATATTCTGTGATTTTTCGCATGATTTTGTGTTAGAATTTTCATATACTTCACTGTTCGAATGGCCTAGGCTATTTCTCAGGATTTTAGACCTATTAATGCAAATATCTGGTTAGATTTCTGTGATTTTGGATAGTCTTCGTGTTTTCGCTCAATCTGGTAGTATAAAACTTCGATTATCTGCGTTCTAGAGTTCAAAATCTAAAGTTTAGACTTTCTGGGTTTTTGAAGTTTTTAAAGGGGTCCTACTATTCACACCCCCTACACCTCCTATACCACTCTTTACACCCCCTTAACACTTGATTTTTGTAATAAGAATTTCATTTATAATCACATGATTCAACAAAAAATATTTTATTAACTTATTTTCCATTACATCAATAATATTAATTACATGGACTATTAAAAAATGATTAATTAAGTCATTTTAACCAATGACACATTTAGAACTAGCAAAAATGCTCGTGGCCCGCGGGCCCCACCCTGGTACTGTCAAATGGGCCCGCCAAAGTGACGGGCGGGCTGCCATTTCTCAGGCCCACCAGAGGACGGACCTATGCAGGTAAGCCAGTGCCGGCCGTGGGCAGGCCCGCCAAATATCAAATATTTTTCCAAAAAAATTAATATATAAATGAATTATATAGGTTTTTTATTTTTTTGAGATCCAATTTTTAATTTTAATCAAGTCTAATAACATAAATAAATTTTTATTAAAAAATTAAATTTGATTCGGAGTAATTCAACTTCATTAGTTTATTCAAATGTTTTTTAATTCTTTAAATAATTTTTTCATTTTTATTTTTTTGGACCGGCCGGGCCCACTAGGCCGCTACCCGCTAGTAGGGCGGGGCAAACTGCCATTTCTCGGGCCCACCAGAGGGCGGGCCTATGCCAGGAAGCTCGTGCGGGCCGCGGGCAGGCCCGCCAAATATCAGAAAATATTCTCTTAAAAAATCAATATGTAAATGATCAATTATATGGGTTTTTATATTTGTCTTTTAGTTTAATCAAATTTAATAACAAAATAAATTTTTATTAAAGAATTTAAATTTGATTACGCGTAATTCAACTTCATTAGTTTATTTTAATATTTTTTTTCTTTTTTTTATATATATATTTTTTCGTTTTTATTTTTTAGGACGGGCCGGGCCCACCAGGCCCGTTACCCGCCAGTAGGGCGGGGCGGGCCTTCATTTACCATGCTCGTCAGTTGGAAAAAATTGCCTTTTTTAATCGGCAAATATTTATTTATTACTTCAATTATTAACATTGAACACCTTTTTTCCTTTTTATATAGCGTATGTAATTGGTAAATAATTAATGTTTACTCTACATATTAATTAGGGAGGTGCGAATAGAAAAAAGGTGGGTGCCAATAGAATTACCCTTTTTAAAGCTGTCGAAGAACTTTCTCGATCGCAAACAGTCTCAATTGAATTTTAATTTGATTGCATTACTGTTTGTGTCGAATAAGATTTTCTATTGCTAAATTTTGACTTAATCGACGAGTTTAAGGGACGTAGATCAAATATTACTTATCATCGAAAATTTTAATTAGGATTTTATGCGAGCGAAAAATCAAAATGAGCGGAATAGATAGAATAGATGCAATTTAGTTCGAGCGCAAAACTTACAAACGAAAACAGTAATTTCGATTTCAATTTTGTACTCGATCGTAAATTTTAGCGGCGATAAAATTAATTTTTCGACGATAAAGTTTCTCGATCGCAAAAAGTGCGTAGCGATGATTTTAGTCGATCGAAAATTTTCTCGGCGAGTCACCTAGTTTCTCGTTGTCAATTTTCTCGATCGTAAAATTTCGCAGCGAAAAACTATTTTAAAATCGAAATACTTTCTCGCTCGATAACTTTCACGACGAAAATTTTATTAACGCGCGAAAAATTTTTCGATCGTAAATTTATGCGGAAATCTAATTTCTCGATCGTAAATTTACACGAAAAAGTTTTTCTAGATCGTAAAATTTCTCGGCTACAGTATCTCGCGAATAAATTCCAACACTTAGTAAAAATCACTAAGTCTTTTCCACTGTAGTTGACCTTAGCGAATAAAATTTTCGACCTCAAAAATTAGCGGAGATTTGATCTAGGAATCAGCACTTGGGAAATTCAAATTGAAAATTCAATTTTTCGAGCGACAAACTTCACGGAGTGAATAGTGGAGTTAAACACTTAGATATTTTTTTCGATTGAACTTACATATGCCTTATACATAAACGTAAAAATATTTTAATGTCTTGAATATTCACTTCGCATGTCCTATGTGCACGTTACATATTTTAAATCTAAATTCATCAAACATGCTATGTTATGATAGATTATTATGGTTTGATGTGTAGGTCCTAGAATATCCAACTAAACTAACGAAGAACGATTTTACCACGATTTAAATATGGAAGAATTGAAATGCGTGGGTTGCATGTGTGCGTGTTCTTGAGAGGTGTAAGGAGCGTCTCTTACAAAAACAATTTCTCTGTATTTCTTACACACACAAGACAACCATAACGTGTTAGGGTTTTTAGCACTTATACCACATGTGTTGGTAAATAGTGCTTGGGCTTCTTGAAAGCCCATTACAAATAAGCTCACTGGGCTTTACAAATAAAAGCCCAGCTCACTTAAATAAAATTACAAAGCAAAGATAAAGTAATTAGTTGAACACAATAAATAATTCCTAACAATCTCCCCCTTTGTGTTCAATTTGCAATTCAGCACTGATTATCTTCGTCTTGTAATCGTCCGGAGTCCTCAAAGAACACGTATCAGAGTTGCATATGCGAAAGCGTTTGCATGTGTGTTCTTCTTCAATCACATCCTCGTTTGTCTTGTCTTGTGACCTCTTCTTTAAAAGATATTCAAGCTCACCATCTCTTGAACTTCTCTTCTCTTAAGTGTTCAAGCAGCTTGTTGGATCGTCTCATTTTGTGTTCGATCACTCCCTTGGATAGTCACCGCTCCCCTGCATTTGATCAACCTTGCGTTGGGATTGGGGATTTCATTAAAATCGGAGAGTCGTACTTGAGGCGACAACTTCAATCGTTGGACTCTGTGGTCTTCACTTGATTATTTGATGACGCTTTATATTTGGCATTTTCATATCGGTATTGCACTTTAGTCGTGGTGTTGCTCCCATTTTACTTTCGTACCCCTCCCTCTCAAGATCGAGCTGGGGAGATCGTCATGCGATGGTCAAAATGGGGCATCGTCTTCGGCAAGAAGATCGCGTTGTTGGGACAAGATAATGTAGTTGATTGGTGGTCACGATTAGTCTACTTCTCGGTGTCAGATTCGTCATCTTCGAAGGAAGTTGCCTGGTTCGGCCTTGAAGAAGCTTATCTGGCTCCAGAAGAAGGTAGGCGTGGAGTGTGTTTTCTGACAATGTGTTTGGGCTCCTTGAGATTATCCATTCAATTGCATGAGAGCTCGACTTCAGAGTGGTTGGCGTGGCAGAAATGTTCAAACGTTGGTCAACCCTCTAAATGTTCAGGTCAACGTCCGAGTTCGCGAAGGACTTTTCGCCGCGTTTGCGAAGTCGCTCAATCGAACACGCAAAGCCGGATTCAAGTCTGCGAACAGGTATCACCCTGCGAAAGTCAAGTCAGCCCGCGAGACCTAAAGTCGACCCGCTACGATTCTCACAGGAATCACCCTACGAAAGTCAATTCGGCCCGCGAAAGACTTCAGCCCGCGCGAACTCGAATTTTGGCCCGCGAAATCTATTTTACTCACAGTGCGGAAAACCCTATGGGCCCATGACAAAACTTTGCGTCGATTCTCTTACTCATTTAAAACATGTTACCCATATAACACGCGAAAAGAGCACGATAGCAAGATACTTAAATTTAAGATAATACTTCAAGTAAACTCGATAACCATCAAGATTAACACCTAAGCAATGACTTTTTCGAAAATGATTTGCGTGAGGAGAAATCTGATAATCGACGAAGAAAAATTGCTTTCTCCCGCAGCGCTGAACCCTTAAGTAAAAAATTCGTCTGTAAAATTGATTAGGTTTGTCGGAACGATAATGATGTTTTGTTCCATTTATGCCTATAAATAGACATGCCTGAGCAACACTAAAACTCAATTTACCATAAATATCTCGTCTATTATCCCATTTCAGCATTCTCGATTAGCTAACAAGAAATGAACTGGATGCAACAACAAGATCGTGAAAATGAGAGGGAAGCATATGTGGAATTTCAGCGTAATTTAAAGAGGCTACAACTTGACCTTTTTCTTCTCTTGTGCTTATTTGTAGTTTTACTAGCTTTTCTATCCTGGGTCCTCACAAGGTGTGCTTGTGTCTTTTACTAGCTTTTATATGTTGGGTCCTCGCAATGTGTACTCGTGTGCAACCGTCCTTATGAAGTAGATCTATTGTTCCTTCTTTTGTGTTTATTTGCAGTTTTACTCGCTTTTGTGTCTTGGGTTCTCACAAGATGCACTTGTGCGTAACCGTCTATATGAAGTAAAACTATTGTTCCTATTCCGCCTCTTGATTCTGCGTTGTGAGTTTCGCACTTTGAAAGTAGGTCTTATTTATGAATGGTTATTTTCGAAGGCTGATTTGCGAAGTCAGATTTCGAGACAAACTTAAGTCCTAAAAGGTGCGAAAGAAAAACAAAAGCAATTTCTACAAAACTCAGCCACATAGTACGATCATCACCCAAAAAGTATTATCAAAATTTCGATGAACACCAAGTGTAACCACTTAATTGACGATTTTCAAAAGAGGATGTTTACGAAAGTTAGAAACTGTGAAAATCGATCGATTCGCGACGAAACCTGTGAAATATAAGGGTGAGGGATTTATTGTTTATAGCCTATATTTGATTTGAGAAATTTTATTTTAATTATTATTTTTATTTAAACCAAGTTCCCTCTTTAGAGAAATTTTACAAGGAAAGTTCTCCCCCTAAATTAAATAATTTTGGCGAAGATTATTTCATTTCTAAAATTTCTCCCCCTTAATTTAACAATCAAAGCTCCCCCTAAATTTTTTTTTTGGGGAACTTTATTTAGCATGTCTACTAGGATGAAGAATGTATCTTAACATGAATAAAGAGCAGTTCATCCTAGATATTGCTGACATATTAGGTATGTTACTCTTTTTGAAGCGTAATAGTTAGTAGACCATGAACCAACTTCTTCGTTGAAAGCCGTTGAAGAGCCTTAAGGTTGAGATGAGACATATATTGATGCCATAAGTTGTTCCGCTTAATTGTAATCTGGGAGATGAGGCAAACAGCTGTCGAGGTCCGCACAGATGTCAGGTTAATCGTGTAAAGATTAGATTTCCGAAGTCCTTGGAGGAGTTCTTTTTCCTGACTATCCAATATTCTGCACCGGTCAGCATGGAAAACCACCTGGAATCCTTTATCGCAGAACTTGCCTATGCTGAACAAGTTATGGGGGAGGCCTTCGACATACGAGACATCCTTCATTGTCAGATTGTCGAGAATTATGTCTCCGAAGCCGAGAATCGGAGCTGAGTCGTTGTTTCCGAATCTGACCTTTCCGTTGAATCGATTATGGTAGTTGCTCAGCAGCTCTTGATTTCCAGTCATGTGTGTGGAGCAACCAGAGTCGAGGTACCACACATGACAAATCTGCAAACACAAATTTAGAGAGCTTTAGGTACCCACTTTGAAATGGGTCCTCTCAGATTAACAGATTGAGGAGTAGGTTCAGATATGGTTCCTAAATTATGGCTAAGTGGAGCTTTAGTGACCCAGGTCATCTTCGAAGAAGTTGATTTGGGTTTGTCCTCTATAGGAGACTTGGCCTTTTTGGCTTTCGTCTTCTTAAGCAGAGTTTTAGGAACCCAATTGGGTTGAACTTGACAGGGAAGTTGAATTTCAGCATGGGCAAATGTCTTGGTAGGTTTGATCGATGAGAAGATATTTTCATTGGATAGTCGCCTAAGGTGTTTGGGAGATTGGATCTTTACGGATACCTTAGGTGAGAACATTCATGAATAGCACTATAATCCTTCTTGATGGCTGGATCTTGTTTCCTTCGAGTCTCCTATCGGCATTTACTTTAGAATGAGTGTTTATTATTTTTGAGGAAGAGCCTATTTCAAAATTAGTGCTCCTAAAAGTAGTCGGCTGAAGAAAGCATGTAGAAGCGATGATTTGAAGTGAAGAAACGGCTCTTTTATTTCTACGAGTGTCTTTTCTTATTACAGAAGGAGGAGATACAATTGTAACTTTAACATCTAGAGGCTCCTTAATTTCTAGGCTAGACACCCTCGCCTTCGATTTTTCTAGCTGAGGTACTACGCTCCCTGTCGACGTAGTAGAAACAGAGTTAGAGATAATATTTTTTGCATTTTTATTTTGAGCTTTCTGATTTTTATAAGGCGGTTTTTTTTTTCTTCACACTTTTCAAAATAATTTTTTCTTTAGAGCGAGATGCGTGAGAAAGGGTTTGAGATTCGCATGAAGTTTTGAGATTATCCTTCTCTTTTAGGAACATTTTCTTTTCATCTTCAAAATTCTCTCGCTCCTTTCCTAAGGTGACTCTTAACCCTTCTATTTTCCTAAGGTATATAAAGAGAATTTTCATAATGTTGAATTTGTACTTCCTCGTGTGTAAAACAATCTTCGGGAAGATAAATTGACTCAAGGTTCCAACTTTTGGGAAGATCCCTAGCGTTGTAGCTTTGATTCAATTCGTTGTAGGAAAAGGGAATTTTAGCCCTAGTCTTGGCTTTTCTCTTGGTTTCTTCTAATGCGTCTATTTCTTTTACGTTAGTAAAAACCATGAGATTCGTTAATCCTAAACCCACGTACTTGACATCGTAAAGTTGTTTGCAATCAACTTTCGTCAAGAAACGTGGATTCTCAAAGCCTAAGCCAAACTTATAGTCATAGAATTCTAAGTCCATGGGTTGATTCAAGAATATAGTTTGATCAGTTTGTTCCCTTCTTACAAGAAGATCTTCTAACTTCTTAACTTTAGCGTATAGCTTCTTACGCTCTTCTCCTAAGAGAGCAAAGTTAATTTCCACCGTTGATTCGGCAGTTTTACAGGCGTCAAGATCTTTAGTAAGTTCACAAACCTTAGTATTAGATTTTTCTAATTGGGCTTCTAGATTGGTGACCTTAGTTGTTGCTTTGGTTAACCTACAATTGAGGCTAACTTTTTCATTGAGATTTCTAACCAAACAATTATAGTTACTCTCTAGCCTGTCTTCTAATTCTTTCACTTTTGAACTATGCTGCTCTATCGGAGGCTTCGTAGTCTCACTAAATTTCAAGCTCTTAGTTAGTTCTTCTATTTGGGCACTAGAGCTTCTAAGTTCTAGTTCAAGACTAGTTATCCTCTCCTGAGACTTGGTTAGTTTCTTCTCTACTTCCTTTATGCTTTTCTGCTCATGTTTCATGTTAGTGTATTCTAGTTGATACGATTCTAACATGGTCAATAATGTGGAAGGAGAAAATACCTGTGAAGAGGTGGATGCTTTGTTCTCATCCGACTGAGTTGTGGTTTCGGCGTCTGATTTATCGTCTAGGCGGGCCATGAGGGCTAGAATCTCTTCTTCATAGCTTGACGTGTCTTCAAGCTAGTGATCTTGTTCGGCCATCAGAGCTACCCCAGCTTCTTTTTGCTTTGTGAGTTGAAGCTTCTTGGAGTAGTAATTGGCATCTCTCTTCTTTAGGAGAGTACACTCTCTGGCAAAGTGACCTGGTTTGCCGCAGTTAAAGCACTTGTTTGGCTCTTTTGCGTTCTTGACTTCTGAAGGCTCAGGCTCACGTTCCTTGTTCTTTGAGCTTGAGGTTCGAAGCCGGTTGGCGGATGATGAGGACTTCTTCTTGAAATATTGCTTACTCATCATTTTTCCTATTAGAGCCAATTGCTTTCCCAGCGCTTTCATGTTTGGCTCCACGTTTGAGTCTGATTCGTCTTCTGACTCTGAAGGGTGTAGAAGGCCTAATGATCTTATCTTTTCTAGTTTTTGAGCTCCGCTTCTCTGAGTCTAAGGCAACTGTTGTAATACCCGTAAAATTAATACGGGATTATTTTTGTAATATTCAAAATTAATGAAGATGGTTTTCGAACGAAACCGAATTTTCGGGAGCAAGCCGAAAATATTAGTTGGGCCAAAATTGTTTAGGGAGTCCAAGTAATAAAATAGGTCAAATAATAGTAGAGCCCAAATTAAATTAAATAAAGCCCAACTTGAGGTAATTAACTTAGGAAACAAAAAATGGCCCAAAAAGAATTAAATAATAGGATAAGGACAAGGTTGCTTAAATTGTGGGAAAACCCACGTTGAGAGCCATACCCTTATTAGATATTTTCTAAAAATCATCATTGAGGTCAAAGATGAAACCGTGAGATAGATGCAAAGGAAAATAAAAAAAACCTCCACTTGCAAAACCCTTCAAACCAACGTGAATAAGGAGAAGAAAAAGGGAATTTTCTTGGCAAGCTTGATCGATTTTCTCAACCTTGGGAATTGTCTAAACGAGCTTAGGAGGTAAGGATTATACATATAACTTATCAATCCTTCATAAGTTTACGGATTTTTATATTTTACACGGCTTGGTGATGGGTCGAAATTGAAGCATAGAGGGTGACGAGAGGAGCTGATTTTTGGTGGGATCAAGCCGAGCATCAAGCTAGGGAATTAGTCTAAATTAAGCTTGGAGGATAGGTAGGTGGTTTATACCCCTACAAACCCTCTTTAAAGCGTATTACATTCCGTAAAATTATTAGAATTCGATTGGAAGGCCAATCGAATTTTATGTTTTTAAGTTTTACAATTTTTGATAATTTTCGTGGTATGCTATGAATGTGTTTTGACGTGATTTCGAACTCAAAATATGAGTTCTTGGTTGATGATTTAAATTATGTGTTAAGCGACGAAGAACTTGTTAAATTTCTGGAAATTTTAGGGTTCGTACATGATTCGCAAAGTGTGTAGTAGAAATAATGAACATTCAGTGTTTTGCGGGTCGGATTCGCGAATTAGGAGGTTTGCGAATTGAGTGATGATTTGTTTCACGGGTCTAGTTTTATTTTGCGAATCGTGAGAGAGAGGAAATACGTTGCGGGCCGTTTTTTGTTTTGCGAATCGTGAGAGGAGTTTAAAAATAAAAAGCTAATTGGCCGAATTGATTTACGGGTCGCGAAGTGTTGTCGCGGGCCCAAATACTTTGCGATGTGTGAGTGAAATGGTTTTCGCGGGTCAAAAATAGGATTCGCGGGTTGAAGCTGTTTTGCGAATTGTGAGATAAGTCGCGGGCCGACTTTGAGTTTTCGCGGGCCGACTTAATTTTGCGGGGTGATTCCTGTGAGTGACGTCGGGCTTCGCGCGGGCTTAAAGTTTGATTTCGCGGGCCTGATCGAACGAATTGCGAATTCGGCGAAGTAATTCGCGAATTTGAACTTTGACTCGAAGTTTTGCGGGTTGACTAAATTTTAAAACGGCGATTCGCGAAGTCGGGTGTTGACCCGATAGTTTCGCGGGTTGACCAGCTTTTAAATGTGGATTTCGGGCGATTATTGACTTGGGCTTTGACCAGCGATTAAATTTTGGGCTTTTGCCCTATTTTGGCCCCAAATAGTTTAAATAAGATTATTTTAAGCCCAAGTTAATTAAAATAAAATATTTTCGTATTATAATATATAAATAGAGTCAACCCATATTTTTAAAGTATAAATAATATTTTGGGATTTTAAAACCTTCGGCCTAGTATCGGGTGTTAATAAAGTATAATATTTTACGTATTTAACTATTTACGATTTTATGAAATGTGATGTGTTCATGTGATTGATTTTATGTGCATATCACGACATACACGGGTGAGAGTGATGATGTACCGTATTTATACGGTGACGCCTTACGGTGTCGGATGAGTGGGTAGAGTTACCGATGTTGGTAGTCAGGTTTAGACTCGATAGGGCACCTGGTGGGAGAGGGGGTTTGCGACACCCATCTACTCGGGATTGAGCCACCCGAGGTGCACACCACCGATATTATTTGGCTCAGGGACGGCAGACAGATGTGAGATTCCTGTCTACCCGAGTTAGTGGTAGACTACTCGGGGAGTTACACCAAGGTGTAACACCGTCGGGTTGAGATTGTGTGCGGAAGGAGCGACCCGGTACGGCCGGCGTGGGCTACCGCATGATTATGGCGTACCTTGCCATGCGCGCGTGGGTGCCGAGTCTAGCCTAGGGCCCTGATATGTGACGAGACGTGAGATAGGTCGAGCGTGCATATTTCATGTGTGAGGACATGGGATTGGGTTGAGTGCACGCACGCATATGCATTGCATGTTTTTACTACCACCTACTGGGCGTTTTTGCTCAGGGTTTTACTTTATAGGTGAGACTGCGCCCGACACCGATGGGTGTCAGGGTTAGCTGTAGGCGGGCTGGCGGCGGTGACTCCACGGGCTTTTGAGGGCGAAGCGGTACATGGACGCGACCTGTGGGGAGGCTTAGTTTAGTTTAGTCGGGATAGATTTTGGGGCTTCGGCCCGGTGTGTAGATATGACGCTTTTTGTAAAATCCGACTTTTGATATATATAATGTAAATTATTTTATTAAAAGTTTTAATAAATCGGGTCCTCCGCGACTTCTGTTGCGGAAATCCGCCAACTAATTTAATTAGGAAGTAGGGTCGCCACAGGTGGTATCAGAGCGTTAGGTTTTAGGTTCTGAAGACTGTCCATGTACCGCCGCTCAGAAGCCTGGAGACCAGCCTCGCCTGTAAGTGTTGTGTGCTGACGTGACTATGTGATACTTATGTGCTCACTTATGTGTTATAGTATTTGGAAAATGTCGAGAGGACGACCGAGACGAGAGTTCGTAGGTGAGACTAGTCGGCGGGACGAACCTGAGTCCCCAACTCGTGAGCGTGATACCATCCAACGTTTGACTGAACTAATCCAACGTCAGTCAGAACAAATCCATGATCTAATCAATCATCGGAGCTCATCCGAGCGTCGTTCCTCCCCGCAGCCGGATCGTGTGGAAATTATCGGGGAGAGGTTCCGCAAACTGAATCCCCCAAATTTTGCCGAGGCCACTAACCCAGCGGTGGCTGAAGACTCGATTGGCACAATTGAAGACCTTTTCGTATATAGTCGCGTGCCGAACAACGAGAAAGTGCTGTGCGCCGTTTCCCTACTTCCGGGAAGCGCGCGATTCTGGTGGAACACGGTGAAGGTGTTGGAAGATCCCGCTGCTATGACGTGGGAGCGTTTCAGAGAATTATTCTACGAAAAATACTTCACTGCTCACGACCAAGAGCAGCGAATGTACGAGTTCATGAACCTGAAACAAGGGCAAATGCCAGTTGCAGAATACATTCGCAAGTTCGAGGAGTTATCCCGCTTCGCTCCTCACCTCGTAGCGACGAACGCTCTCAAAGTTACGAGATTCCTTCGGGGACTGAAACCCGAATTCTATCGAGACCTTAGTGTGGCGGGCGTGAGACAGTTGGAATTTCGGCAAGCGACAGAGCGTGCGTTGATAGCCGAGCAAACTGAAGGAGTAGTGAGAGAAGCTCAGGAAGTGAGCAGAAAGAGGGAGGCTCAACAAGGAGGTAGCAGTCAGAAGCGCCCATTCTTCGGCAATGGTCCAAAGAACAAAGGCAATCGACCGGGCCAACAGATGTGGCGCCCGAACTTTAGCCAGGGACCAACCAACGCTCCCTATCGACCAGCAATGCCAGCGCCACAGTGCCAGCAGTGTGGGCGAAACCACTTTGGCATCTGCTACGGACCTCGACCGGCGCAGAATCTGCAGTGCTTTCGGTGTGGAAAGATGGGGCACACTATGCGGAACTGCACAGAAGGTCAGCCGCAGTTGCAGAATCAATCACAGAAATTGATCCGACCTCCACCCGTACCTGCGAGGGTTTTCACATTGACGAATGAGGAGGCGGAGGCGAATCCAGCCGTAGTGACTGGTACGTTGAACATCTTTCACGTACCGACTTCCATTCTGATTGACTCCGGAGCCACACATTCGTTTGTGTCGGCCAGTTTTGTGACCCGAGCGGGGATATATCCTACCCATTCTTCGTGCAACTACATAGTTTCCTTACCCCATGGAGATCCAACTAGGACGAACTTAGTAGTAGGAAACTGTCCCGTGAGAATTGAGGGTCGAGAATTGAATGTAGATCTGATAGTGATCCCGATGAATGATTACGACATCATATTCGGGATGGATTGGCTCTCGAAATATGGAGCAATCATAGACTGTGCGAAGAAAGTAGTTAGGTTTCAATCAACCGAGGGAGGGGAGTTTGAATTTTCAGGGGAGACGAACAATAAACCAATCCCTATGATTTCTGCTCTGAAAGCTCATTGACTCGTAAATACGGGTTGTGAAGCATTTCTGATCTTTGCGGTGAAAGCCGAAGAATCTCCTCAGCCAAAACTAGAGGAAGTTCCTATAGCAAAGGAATATCCCGATGTATTTCCCGAGGATCTCCCGGGATTACCGCCGGATCGGGAAATAGAATTTGTAATCGATCTTGTACCCGGAGCTGCCCCTGTTTTTAAAGCCCCGTATCGGTTAGCGCCGAATGAATTGCGGGAGTTGAAAGAGCAATTAGAAGAACTGTTGCAGAAGGGTTTTATTCAACCCAGTTTCTCACCCTGGGGAGCCCCGGTACTTTTTGTTAAGAAGAAAGACGGGTCGATGAGGTTATGTATAGATTATCGTGAACTCAATAAAATCACGATAAAGAATAAGTATCCCTTACCGAGGATAGATGATTTATTCGATCAATTACAAGGGGCAACGGTGTTCTCAAAAATCGACCTGCGTTCCGGTTATCATCAGTTGAAAATCCGTGAAAAGGATGTTCCGAAAACTGCGTTCAGCACGAGGTACGGCCACTACGAATTCTTGGTCATGCCTTTCGGGCTAACGAATGCTCCTGCCGCTTTCATGGATCTGATGAACCGAGTATTTAAGGAGTTCCTAGACCGTTTCGTTATAGTTTTTATCGACGATATCCTTGTATACTCGAAGACCAAAGAAGAACACGAGGAACACCTGAGAACGGTCCTTGGAATTCTCCGAGAGAAGCAATTATTCGCTAAATTCAAGAAATGCGAGTTCTGGTTGGAACAAGTGGCTTTTCTGGGGCACATCATTTCGGGGAGCGGAATTTCGGTGGACCCTAGCAAGATTGAGGCAATAGAAAATTGGCCACGACCGACCACTCCCACTGAAGTAAGGAGTTTTCTCGGGCTTGCTGGATATTATCGGAAGTTTATCAAAGACTTCTCCAGCATTGCCTCAACGCTCACAAACCTGACAAAGAAAAATGTCTCGTTCAAATGGACTGAACAGTGCGAGCAAAGTTTTCAGGAGTTGAAGAAGAGACTGACGACTGCTCCAGTTTTAGCAATACCGTTGGGCACTGAAGGATTTTCGGTGTATAGTGACGCCTCAAAGAACGGCTTGGGGTGCGTGTTAATGCAGAACGGGAAGGTAATCGCTTACGCCTCCCGACAGTTGAAGCCGTACGAGAAAAATTACCCCACCCACGATCGTGAACTCGCCGCAGTAGTGTTTGCTCTCAAAATCTGGCGACACTATCTGTATGGAGAAAGGTGCGAGATCTTTACAGATCACAAGAGCCTGAAGTACTTCTTCACACAAAAGGAGTTAAATATGAGGCAACGGCGATGGCTCGAATTGGTGAAGGATTACGACTGTGTGATTAACTATCACCCAGGAAAAGCTAACGTAGTCGCAGACGCGTTGAGCCGGAAAGCTGTGAATACCGAATTGTGCCAACTCGGAGTTGAAGTAATTCACTTCGGGGAGATTGAGACGAGATTGGCAGCGTTGACTCTCAAACCGACGCTGTTAGATCGAATCATCGACGCACAAAGGAAAGATGAATTATACCTGAAAATTCGGGGTGGACGAGATGAAGATGTTCCGTCGGAGTTCGAATTCCGAGAAGACGAGAGCTTACGGTTCAGAAGTCGGTTGTACGTGCCTAAAGATGAAGAAATCCGTCGAACGTTGATGACAGAGGCACATACGACGACCTACTCGGCACATCCTGGTGCCACGAAGATGTATCGGGATTTACGAATGAATTACTGGTGGCCTGGAATGAAAAGAGATGTTGCTGCTTTCGTAAGCAGATGTCTGACTTGTCAGCAGATCAAAGCAGAACATCAAAGGCCGGCAGGAATGCTACAACCGTTGACGGTTCCCGAGTGGAAGTGGGACCACATAACCATGGATTTTGTCGTCGGATTTCCCAAGACGGTGAAAGGGCATGATGCAATCTGGGTAGTCGTTGATAGATTAACGAAATCTGCCCACTTTCTACCGATTAACCAGACATATCCCATGGAGAAGTTTGCAGAACTGTACATTCAGGAAATAGTGAGACTACATGGGATTCCAATGTCGATCGTTTCCGATCGCGATTCGAGATTTCTGTCTCAATTCTGGGGGAGCTTACAGAAGGCTTTAGGGACCAAACTATCATTTAGTTCAGCCTATCATCCTCAGACGGACGGACAATCGGAAAGAACGATCCAGACGCTCGAAGATATGTTAAGGGCATGTCTTCTGGATTTCCGAGGAAGCTGGAGTAAGTACCTTCCATTGATTGAATTTTCGTACAACAACAGCTTTCAAGCGACGATCGGGATGGCACCTTACGAAGCCTTGTATGGGCGTAAATGCCGATCCCCAGTACATTGGGATGAAATCGGCGAGAAGGCGCTGTTAGGACCTGAAATGGTTCGTGAGATGACCGAAGCTGTTAGTAAAATTCGGGAGAGAATGCAAACGGCCCAAAGTCGTCAGAAGAGTTACGCTGATAAAAGACGAAGGCCGTTGGAGTTCGAAGAAGGTGATCAAGTTTTCCTCAAGATATCACCTATGAAGGGTGTTAAGCGTTTCGGACGAAAAGGAAAGTTGAGTCCGAGATACATAGGACCCTTCCATATTTTGAAAAGAGTCGGTGAAGTAGCGTACCAGTTAGAACTACCGACATCGCTAGCACAAGTCCATGACGTCTTCCACGTATCTACGTTACGGAAGTACGTTCCGGATACGAGTCATGTGCTACGAAGTGAGACACTTCATCAGCAGTTGAAACCGGATCTAAGCTATGAAGAAAAGCCGGTAGAGATTATAATGCACGAGGTGAAGCGACTACGAAATAAGAATATCCCCCTAGTGAAGTCTTGTGGCGGAACCAGACAATAGAGGAAGCCACTTGGGAGCGAGAAGATGAGATGAGAGAAAAGTACCCCGAGTTGTTTACGACGACTTAAATTTCGGGGACGAAATTTCTGTAAGGGGGGAGGATGTAATACCCGTAAAATTAATACGGGATTATTTTTGTAATATTCGAAATTAATGAAGATGGTTTTCGAACGAAACCGAATTTTCGGGAGCAAGCCGAAAATATTAGTTGGGCCAAAATTGTTTAGGGAGTCCAAGTAATAAAATAGGTCAAATAATAGTAGAGCCCAAATTAAATTAAATAAAGCCCAACTTGAGGTAATTAACTTAGGAAACAAAAAATGGCCCAAAAAGAATTAAATAATAGGATAAGGACAAGGTTGCTTAAATTGTGGGAAAACCCACGTTGAGAGCCATACCCTTATTAGATATTTTCTAAAAATCATCATTGAGGTCAAAGATGAAACCGTGAGATAGATGCAAAGGAAAATAAAAAAAAAACCTCCACTTGCAAAACCCTTCAAACCAACGTGAATAAGGAGAAGAAAAAGGGAATTTTCTTGGCAAGCTTGATCGATTTTCTCAACCTTGGGAATTGTCTAAACGAGCTTAGGAGGTAAGGATTATACATATAACTTATCAATCCTTCATAAGTTGACGGATTTTTATATTTTACACGGCTTGGTGATGGGTCGAAATTGAAGCATAGAGGGTGACGAGAGGAGCTGATTTTTGGTGGGATCAAGCCGAGCATCAAGCTAGGGAATTAGTCTAAATTAAGCTTGGAGGATAGGTAGGTGGTTTATACCCCTACAAACCCTCTTTAAAGCGTATTACATTCCGTAAAATTATTAGAATTCGATTGGAAGGCCAATCGAATTTTATGTTTTTAAGTTTTACAATTTTTGATAATTTTCGTGGTATGCTATGAATGTGCTTTGACGTGATTTCGAACTCAAAATATGAGTTCTTGGTTGATGATTTAAATTATGTGTTAAGCGACGAAGAACTTGTTAAATTTCTGGAAATTTTAGGGTTCGTACATGATTCGCAAAGTGTGTAGTAGAAATAATGAAAATTCAGTGTTTTGCGGGTCGGATTCGCGAATTAGGAGGTTTGCGAATTGAGTGATGATTTGTTTCACGGGTCTAGTTTTATTTTGCGAATCGTGAGAGAGAGGAAATACGTTGCGGGCCGTTCTTTGTTTTGCGAATCGTGAGAGGAGTTTAAAAATAAAAAGCTAATTGGCCGAATTGATTTACGGGTCGCGAAGTGTTGTCGCGGGCCCAAATACTTTGCGATGTGTGAGTGAAATGGTTTTCGCGGGTCAAAAATAGGATTCGCGGGTTGAAGCTGTTTTGCGAATTGTGAGATAAGTCGCGGGCCGACTTTGAGTTTTCGCGGGCCGACTTAATTTTGCGGGGTGATTCCTGTGAGTGACGTCGGGCTTCGCGCGGGCTTAAAGTTGGATTTTGCGGGCCTGATCGAACGAATTGCGAATTCGGCGAAGTAATTCGCGAATTTGAACTTTGACTCGAAGTTTTGCGGGTTGACTAAATTTTAAAACGGCGATTCGCGAAGCGCGAGTGATTTCGCGAAGTCGGGTGTTGACCCGATAGTTTCGCGGGTTGACCAGCTTTTAAATGTGGGTTTCGGGCGATTATTGACTTGGGCTTTGACCAGCGATTAAATTTTGGGCTTTTGCCCTATTTTGGCCCCAAATAGTTTAAATAAGATTATTTTAAGCCCAAGTTAATTAAAATAAAATATTTTCGTATTATAATATATAAATAGAGTCAACCCATATTTTTAAAGTATAAATAATATTTTGGGATTTTAAAACCTTCGGCCTAGTATCGGGTGTTAATAAAGTATAATATTTTACGTATTTAACTATTTACGATTTTATGAAATGTGATGTGTTCATGTGATTGATTTTTATGTGCATATCACGACATACACGGGTGAGAGTGATGATGTACCGTATTTATACGGTGACGCCTTACGGTGTCGGATGAGTGGGGTAGAGTTACCGATGTTGGTAGTCAGGTTTAGACTCGATAGGGCACCTGGTGGGAGAGGGGGTTTGCGACACCCATCTACTCGGGATTGAGCCACCCGAGGTGCACACCACCGATATTATTTGGCTCAGGGACAGCAGACAGATGTGAGATTCCTGTCTACCCGAGTTAGTGGTAGACTACTCGGGGAGTTACACCAAGGTGTAACACCGTCGGGTTGAGATTGTGTGCGGAAGGAGCGACCCGATACGGCCGGCGTCGGCTACCGCATGATTATGGCGTACCTTGCCATGCGCGCGTGGGTGCCGAGTCTAGCCTAGGGCCCTGATATGTGACGAGACGTGAGATAGGTCGAGCGTGCATATTTCATGTGTGAGGACATGGGATTGGGTTGAGTGCACGCACGCATATGCATTGCATGTTTTTACTACCACCTACTGGGCGTTTTTGCTCAGGGTTTTACTTTATAGGTGAGACTGCGCCCGACACTGATGGGTGACAGGGTTAGCTGTAGGCGGGCTGGCGGCGGTGACTCCACGGGCTTTTGAGGGCGAAGCGGTACATGGGACGCGACCTGTGGGGAGGCTTAGTTTAGTTTAGTCGGGATAGATTTTGGGGCTTCGGCCCGGTGTGTAGATATGACGCTTTTTGTAAAACCCGACTTTTGATATATATAATGTAAATTATTTTATTAAAAGTTTTAATAAATCGGGTCCTCCGCGACTTCTGTTGCGGAAATCCGCCAACTAATTTAATTAGGAAGTAGGGTCGCCACAACTGTGTCTTCAATCAGCTTGCCCTTCTGCTCCTTCTGAATCTCGCTTACAACTTCCTCGTGCTGAGCGAGATTATCAAACATGGTATGAATATCCAACTCCTCAAGATCTTTGTTTTGTCTGATTTCGGTGGATATTTTCTTCCATTCCGAGGAGAGAGATGATAGAAATCGAATATTGTTTTCCATATACGTCTTTGTGATTTCTATTTTCCTCATCTCATTCAGAAGTGTGAGGTATCTCTGATAGAGATCATGTAGGCTTTACTCAGGTTTTCGCTCTGATAGAGTCGTAACCCGTGAGTATGTTTGCCTTCTTGGCCTTGATGCCTACTTCTGTTCTTTGCATCATCTTATGCAGTTCGTCCCACATTTCCTTCGCCGTTGGAAGGCTGTCGATCTGTCGATAGATGTCAATTGGGATGCCCTGCATTAAAGTGTTCTTGGCTATCAGATCAGCCTTAGCTCTAACTCTTTCCTCCACTGTGTATTCACTAGGCTCTTTGAGTCACCTAGAGGCAGGAATTGGAGGATTAGCTGTGTTGTCGCCGGGTACATTTACCCAGAACTGAGCTGGGCCTTTCTCAAGTGACAAGAGAAGGTTGTCGGCCTGATCCTTTAACTCGATAAAGTTCAGAAATCGGCTTCGCCACACAGTGTATTCGCAGCGTTTGAGGATCGGAGGACGGTTGTCATTTCCCATATCCATTTTTGATTTTCTTCGATTTGAGTTAATGAAGGATCTTCGTTGGTTGTTTTGATGAATCGGAAAATGATGTGACTTGCTTCACAAGTAGCAAATTTGTTAGTAGCGTTTGATTTAACAAGAATGATCGAGAATTATTTTTGCTTCAATCTTTAAAGTTTGATCAAAAATAATTTCGTTCATTTTGAATAGTACTACAGTAGTGCGCGACAAGTACTGTTCGCGAAAAATTTTCGAGCGAAAATAAATTGCGATTCGAATGTAATTTTGCGAGGAGAAACTTTTAAACAGTTAACTCAATTGAAAAATTGACTCGTGAAGTTTTGGGATCGAGAAATTTAATCGTCGAAAAATTTTGTTGACCGTAAATCAAAATGTGAACTTTTTCAAAATATTGACTCGAAAAGTTGACTAAATTTCTCGAGTGCACAATTTCAATTCAGCGCTAGATTTCGATCGAAAAAAAATTTAGAAGATACGTGGTGTTGTTACACCTATCGGTCCAGATATCAGACTGTAAACAATCTGATCCCGTTCGGTCCAAAGGTAGTCCGGCCTATATACCTTCAGTCAAATTGAACTTTGAAAAATTGATCGAAATCAGGCGGTCGTCGATGCGTTAATTGATTTTGGTCGTCGAGAAATAGTATCCAATGGAGTTTCCCACTGAGTCAAAATTAACAGTTTGACCGAAAAAATTTTACGAGCAAAAGTAATAAAGTCAAACAAGGAATGTCTGACCGAAATGTTATTCGAGAGAAAAAGTGTTGCGCGGGGTCAAAATGGTCAATTCTCGTCGAAAAGTTTAAAGCTCGAAAAACTTTTCTGCTAAAAACGTTCTTGACAGCAGCGACTTCAGTAGTAAATCAGTATTCTTAATTGAAAAAAATTTTGCACGTAGTTTGTCGATCGAGAAATTAACCCTGATCGAAGAACTTAGCAAAAAAAATTGAAATCACGCAAATAGTCACATAATACGATTTAATAGTGGATTCAAGCAGATACTGAAAATTAATCGACGAAACTACAGGTATATGCTCGAAATCAGCTACTGATTACTCACAAACAGAAGATTAAACATGTTCGAAGCAAATGATATTCAATTTGGCAAAAATCAGAACACATTCAAACTGTTCTTCGCACAAACAGTGAAATCTCAGAATAAAAAATTGAGCTATAAAAAATAAAAATACAGGGCTCGTACTTTTAATGAAATGTTTAAATGTGAACGTAACTAATTTGTTATTAATTTTACAAAATATTTCATTCGACAAATTTAAATAATATTGTCTAATTTTAAAGTTTTAAAATATGTGGATAGCATTAAATACTGTAAATGAGGGTGTGAAATATAACTTTCTTGGAACATTATAATGATTTAAGAATGAATTTAATGATGGAGAAGAATTATTGTTTGATGTTAGAACTGTCAAAACGGGCTGGCGGGGCGGCCCATCCGCCACTGATGAGGCCGGCTCGTGCCTCGGCTACTGGCGGGCCTGCAAAATGAAGACCCGCCCTTTTTAAAAAAAAGGATAAAAATAAGAAAAAGAAAAAAATAGGAAAAATAGAAAATGAAGAATTCAAGTTGAAAAATATATCTTATTTAATCAGCTTCTTTAATATTAATTTATTTATGTTATTAAACAAATAAATCTTATTGTTTAATATAAATATATATTATTTTATTTTTTGGCGGTCCTGCCCGGGGTCCGCACGTGCATGCCTGCTCAGGGGCCGCGGCTCGTGGGCCCTTTTGACACCTCTATTTGATGTGCTCATTATTGCTTTTTGAGGTTTATAATGACTTTTTCGTTTGGAGATGGTCTTTATAAGATAACTTGTAGGATACGGAATTTGAAGGAGAGTGGACGAAACTGTAAATATCATTTGGATGCGTGATAATGAGAGTTTGATCTATTGACAGAAATTTGTATATATTTTAAAATAATTCAAAATAATATTTTTATAAATAAAATAAGTCGATGCTGCAATTTTAAATATCCTCCATCGTTCTAGTGTAAAAGGTATGTATATACCCATTTTAACTTTATTGGTTAAAGTGCTTTATTCGGAATATTTAAAAAAATGGCCTTTGACATAGTCAACGTTAAAAAAATAGCCCCGTCGATTTTTAATTTTCTATAAAAAATCGATTTAAGTGTATTTGCGTTATTTGACAGGGTATCTTTTTAAAAATAGCAGGGGGTCCCCTACTATATACCACGGGTCCCCTGCTCAGTGCAGTGGATCCGTGCTCTATAGCTGGGACCCCGCCATCTGGTGCGCAGCATGGGCGGGACCCCTACTGTGTGTGCGGGGGACCCCTGCGGTGTGTGCGAGGTCCCTTGCTGTATGTGCGGGGACCCTTACGCTGTGTGTGCGGGGACCCCTGCACACTGTGCGGCTGCAGGAGCCTCCTGCAGCCGCATAATGTGCAGGGGTCCCCGCACACACAGCAGGGGTCCCCGCACATACAGCAAGGGACCTCGCACACACCGCAGGGGTCCGCCGCACACACGGCAGGGATTCCGCCCATGTTGCAAAAAAATAAAACAAAAATGTACGTGTTGCGGATTTGAACCCATGACCTACTAATTGAACGTCTGATTACACAACCACTGGACTACGACCCACCCTCCCACCCTTTTGTGACCCCGATAACAGATATTGATTTCGAAAAGTGGGACCCATTTAGTAAGGGTATAACTGTCATTATACACTTGGAGGCTATTTTTCTAACATTGACCATGTCAAATGCCAACTTTTTAAACGACCCTTTAATTTCAGGGGATTTCAACTTCATTGGTTCTTAAAATACAACGTACAAAATCATTCGCTAACCACACACATCATGACAAAAACTCAGATGGGCATACCAAATATCCATAAGAAAAGGAAAAAGAAAAATGAAATTTCGTTCAACAGATTACATGAAAGGTAAAAAACTGTTAGCATATTTATACGCTACACGTAATTCAAATTAACATAACCCATGATCTTTAAACAACACGATTCTCATGATATACGTGACAATAAATAATAAATAATAACCTTGATTCATCTTGGCGATTCGAGAAGACGTAAGTCGCGTTTCTCTCCCTTTACACTCTTTAATATATTTTCTGATGGATGAGGAATATGATAAGATAGTGTGGAGAGAGTACCGACCTAATCTATTTATAGAGTTACATTCCATCAATGTAGTGGGTAGTTAATCTCTTTAGACCAATAGGAATAAAGCCCATTAATTAATTATTAAACCTTATTAAATAAATGGGTCGTAACGTGGGTCATAACTTACATTCTCCCACTTGGCCCGCGTAATATAACTTTACGGTTTAATAATCATAATTTCCATAATATGCATATTTATTTTAGCTAAATTCCGTCATAAATTGATCATTCCTTTCATCGCTATTAAGCTTAAAGCTAACAAGGATCATAGCGGTCGTATGCCATTGTAACGACACAGTCCCTTCCATGTATCACAGTATCAGCTCTACACTCAACATGATCTTAATGAGATATATCGTAATGGTCCACATTATTGTCTTAGGTACAGACTCATCCTGTTGCTTTAATTCTTTAGCGTATATATACAATCGATAACTAAAAACAGGATGCATTTATTGTCAGATACATAATATTGAGCTCAGAGTGTCAAATACATAAAGTCATAAATAAGAAACATAAAACCACCATGACATCAATTAGGGCCTTTTATAATGCCCATCCTTTCAACATGTTCATTAAATAATTTTGGTGGCAATCCTTTCGTCAGTGGATCTGCAATCATAAGCTTGGTGCTGATGTGCTCGATTGACACTCGTTGTTTCTGAACTTCTTCTTTAACGGCAAAGTATTTAAGCTCCATATGCTTAGCACCCTTTGAGTACTTGTCGTTTTTAGAGAAGAACACTGCTGCGGAATTGTCACAATAAATTTTAAGCGGCCTGGCTATACTGTCGACTGTGCCAAGACCAGAAATAAAATTCCGCAGCCATAATCCTTGAACTGTAGCCTCAAAGCACGCTACAAATTCAGCTTCCATTGTTGATGCAGCAATAACAGACTGCTTCGAACTTTTCCATGAGATTGCTCCCCCAGCTAATAGGAACAAGTAGCCGAATGTTGACTTTCTTGTATCAACACATCCAGCGTAATCTGAATCTGAATAGCCAATAACTTCCAAGAGATTTGATCTTCTGTAAGTGAGCATATGAGCTTTTGTTCCTTGCAGATACCTTAAGACTTTCTTTGCAGCTTTCCAATGATCCATTCCTGGGTTACTTTGATATCTGCCCAACATCCCGACAGCGAAACTAATGTCGGGTCTAGTACACGTTTGAGCATACATTAGACTGCCAACGACAGATGCATAAGGAATCCGTTCCATTTCTTTACGTTCTAATTCATTCTTTGGACATTGCATAAGGCTGATTTGTCCCCTTTCTGAATTGGCGCAACACTTGACGAGCACTTTTCCATATTAAATCTTTCAAGAACCTTATTAATATATGCTTTCTGAGACAATCCCAACAATCCATGTGACCTATCACGGTATATTTCAATACCTATCACAAAGGATGCCTCACCCATATCTTTCATTTCGAAGTTCTTAGATAGGAAACTTTTAGTCTCATGTAGTAAGCATAAGTCGTTAGTAGCGAGCAAAATGTCATCAACATACAGAATTAATATTATATACTTGCTCGCACTGATCTTCAGATATATACATCGATCAACGATGTTTTCTTTAAATCCGAAGGAGGTAATGGTATCGTTAAATTTCAAGTACCATTGCCGCGAAGCTTGTTTCAGTCTGTATATCGACTTCTTAAGTTTACACACCATACGTTCTTTTCCTTTAATAGCGAAACCTTCAGGTTGGTCCATATAAACTTCCTCCTCTAAATCTCCATTAAGAAATGCGGTTTTCACATCCATTTGATGAAGCTCTAAGTCATAATGAGCTACCAATGCCATGATAATTCTAAACGAGTCCTTCTTTGAAACAGGTGAAAAGGTCTCTTTATAATCAACGCCGTCTTTCTGGGTAAATCCCTTCGCAACAAGTCTAGCTTTATGTCGTTCTATATTGCCATTAGAGTCGAGTTTGGTCTTAAAGACCCACTTACACCCAACTCTTTTACAACCTTCAGGCAATTCAACGAGATCCCAGACGTCATTATGTTGCATTGATTTTAATTCGTCTTTCATGGCGTCAAACCATTTAACAGAATCATTACTTTCCATGGCCTGTGAAAACGAAACTGGATCATCATTTATTCCTAAGTCAACTTCTGACTCTTGTAGATATACCACATAATCATTAGAAATAGCAGATCGTCTTTCTCTTTCTGATCTTCTTAGTTGTGGTTCATTCACGATAGGTTCTTCAGGTGTGATTTCATTATGGGGTGTTTCAACATTTATTTGTTGTTCCTACGCGGGATTTTGAATGGCTGCTGGAACGACAACTTGAGTAGAAGTTAAAGGTATGGGGATCTCCACCCTAACTTCTTGAATATCCACTTTACGTGGTTCAACACTCCCACTAATTTCACCATTTTCGATGAACCGTGCATTTCCAGTTTCAATTATTCTCGTACTGTGGTTAGGACAATAAAATATATACCCCTTCGACTTTTCTGGATAACCAATGAAGAATCCACTGGTCGTTCTTGCATCCAATTTTCTTTCATGTGGATTATAAATTTTTATTTCTGCCTGGCAACCCCAAACGTGCAGGTGCCTTAAACTAGGTTTCCTTCCCGTCCACAGTTCAAAAGGAGTTTTCGAAACTGCCTTACTAGGAACCCTGTTTAATAAATAAACGGCAGTTTTTAAACTATACATCCACAACGATGGGGGCAATGATGAGCAACTTAACATGCTCCTAACCATATCCATTAACGTACGATTTCGTCTTTCTGCAACACCATTTTGTTCAGGTGTGCCTGGCATCGTGTATTGAGCACATATGCCATTCTTTTCGAGGAATTTAGCGAACGGACCTGGACATTGTCCGCTCTCATTATATTTTCCATAATATTCGCCACCTCTGTCAGATCTGACAATTTTCACCTTTCTGTCTAATTGTCGCTCAACCTCAGTAATAAATACTTCTAATGCGTTTAGCGATGGAGACTTTTCATGCAATAAATAGACATAACCGTAACGTGAAAAGTCAAAGGTGATGAAATACTTTTCTCCACCAAAAGATTGGAACATCAAAAGGTCCGCAAATGTCAGTGTGTATAATTTCTAGGAGCTGCGTACTTCTTGTGGCTTTACCTTTATTTGTGTGTTTTGTGTGTTTTCCTTTAATACAATCCACACATATACCGAGATCAGTAAAATCCAAGTCTGAAAGGATTTCATTCTTTACGAGTCTCTGTATTCTTTCTTTGGAAATGTGACCCAATCGTTTATGCCACAGATATGCTGAACTTTCGTTCAATAATCCACGTTTCATGCCAACATTATGATGCGAGATCATAAGAGTCTCAGCGAAGTCATTATCGAGGTTTAGTTTATATAAATCATCACGAAGCACACCGGAACCGTAAAAAATATTATTTTTATATAAACTGAAACATCCATTACCAAACTTAAAAGTAAAACCAGCAGAATCAAGTTTTGATAAAGAAACTAAATTAGGGGAAATAGAAGGAACATAGAAAGTCTGAAAAAGATCTAAATGATGTCCAGTACTTAAAATTAAACGATAAGTTCCGATTGCTTCAACTGATGCCTTGACTCGATTCCCCATGTGCACAAATCTTTCATTTGGGCTTATGATTTGGGTCGTAAGGAATCCCTGCATCGTATTAGTAACGTGAATAGTACTACCAGAATCAATCCACCAAGTATTACGAGGAACTTCAGTTAAGTTTGATTCGAAACATACGAAAGAATTAAGCGTACCTTTTCTTTCGAACCATGCCTTACGTTTCAGGCAATCCTTCTTATGGTGTCCTGATTTTCCACAGAACCCACATTCATTACTCTTCAGTTCCTTCTTGCGGATTTTGAAAGAAGACGCATTAACCTTCAATGGTCCCTTTCCCTTTTCCTTCGGCTTTCCAGTTTTCTTGCCAGCTCCTTGACGACCAATGAGATTAATAGAATGAGCTCCCTATTTGTTCAACCTCGCCTCCTCTTGAATCAGTAAAGTCTGCAGTTCTGTCACATTCCATTTATCCTTTATTGTGTTATAATTAATTTGGAATGGGCCGTACTGAGGAGGTAAGAAGTTCATAATGAACGTCACAAGAAAACTCTCTTCCACTTTCATTCCCATGGATCCGAGTTTTGCCGCTATGTTGATCATTTCAGTAACGTGCTCGTGCATTGTACGTGACCCATCAAATTTCATTGTGGTCAGCGTACCCATCAGTGTCCCAGCCCTAGACTTATCAGCAGTGTCAGAGTGGGCCATACTTTGGACAGATTCTAAAAATTCCTTAGCACTTTCAGTTTTTGGAATTGTTGACTTAATGCTCTCCGATATAGTCATTCGCAGAAACATAAGGCTTAATCTGTTCGATCTTTCCCAGTCATCATGGAAAGCTCTTTGCTCATCAGTGCTGTCATCAGTAATATCATCGGGCTTAGGATACATTAACGCCGAATCAAGGTTCAGAACACCTAGGTGAAACTGAACCTGCTCAGACCAATCATTATGATTCAGCCCGTTGAATTTGACAACTGACGAGGCCTGCGAGTTAAGAGAGATAGGAGCGAAAGCTGCAAATAGATACAATAATGCTCATTGTTAGTGCTTTGAGAAAATAAAGTTGTAATATAGATTCAGATATCTCGTAAATGTGCATCGAAGTTCACCTTTGGGTGATCCAACAACACACAAAATAATTTGATGCATAAATAATTAGATATTTAATTTGGTAAATTTTGTAATTTTGACACGTTAGGCGTCTTTGGACGCACTTAACATATCGAATAAAATATACCACCTTTACGTTATTAGCTATAAAATAGCGACCATCCTTTGGGCGGCACTTTATATTTTATTTGCTAATGAACATCAATATACTCGTGAGATTTTCGTTAAGTCATTGCATTAATAGCATCTACTAATCACGAGTAATTGAGTATTAATTATATCTCGAAACCTTACTAATTTGGCCACTTTAGTGACTAACAAATCATACATAATTGAGATATAATTCATAAAGCAGCGGAATAATATAATTTATATAGTTCAGGGGTCCCTACGTAGTTCTCTTAAAATTTGGGACTAATCTATAATTCTAAAACTGCTCAGGGACTAACTTATCGCCATCTAACTGTTCAGGGACTAATCTGTCACTACAGTGTCATTCAGAGGCTAATCTTTAATTTCCTAATTTCCAGGGATCTAATGTAATTTTCCCAGACTTGGTAAACAAAGCAATTCACGTGGTCAGTTGTTACGTGCTATCACTAAAAACTTCCAAATACTAAGTCAAACTTAAACTAAACACGTCACATGATGCATTCAACATTTATATTCAAAATCATAGAAAATTTCGGCTAAATATAGCAAATAAACAGTCAAAAAGAAAAACGTGATTGTGGTCATTAATGCATAATTGACATATTCATAATTGACATATTCATAATCAGACCACGTCACGTCACATGCTTGTGTATCTATGGGGTCTCTCTTGGCATATTCATAATTGACATTGACATGGTCAGAAAAGAAAAACAATTTACGCAACCATCGAATAAGAGTCATGTAACACTACAATTCATATTCATGAAATTTCTACTTCAACGATGCTTATTCAGTGACATGCCAAATCGAAGTTAAAATTATTTGATGAGCAGTGAGTGTAAATCATAAATCTCATAACCGTTCAAGAGGCATATGCATAATAACTCAACAATAACTTAATTTTAGACCAGTCATATGCAAAGTCTTCATCAGACGATAATGATTAAACTCATATCACGCTAGCATGGATGATAATCCATATATAAAAGAGAATCATGTGTTTACAACGAGTGCTTTGATACCAACTGTTAGCATATTTATACGCTACACGTAATTCAAATTAACATAACCCATGATCTTTAAACAACACGCTCATGATATACGTGACAATAAATAATAAATACTAACCTTGATTCATCTTGGCGATTCGAGAAGACGTAAGTCGCGTTTCTCTCCCTTTACACTCTTTAATATATTTTCTGATGGATGAGGAATATGATAAGATAGTGTGGAGAGAGGACCGACCTAATCTATTTATAGAGTTACATTCCATCAATGTAGTGGGTAGTTAATCTCTTTAGACCAATAGGAATAAAGCCCATTAATTAATTATTAAACCTTATTAAATAAATGGGTCGTAACGTGGGTCATAACTTACAGGGTCATCATTGCTTTCTACTTCCCATCTTCTTCTTAGCAAGTTCTTAACCCTCAAAATTCTCAACCAACAAATGTATCAAAGCTTTGTGGTCCAAGCGAAACCTTTTCCCACACGCATCTCTGCAATTTGTACATGCTACCCACATCAAATCAGACAAACAATGGTTATTACACTACTCAAAATAGCGATTAGTTGCCATATAACAACAGTGGATGAACAATGCATTATACCTGCGAAATTGCTCTCTAGTATTTGATAGGTGATCTGCATCGGCCTTCATTGACGACAACCAAACTCTCAGCACATTGAGAAAGTGCCTTCTACTTGTTAACGTTGCACATGACCGATCTTAGCAAATCGAAATTTTCTTAAGACACATTATATCTGAAAGTTGTACTCCCCAGAGAGCGCGAGAGAGAATTCGGTGGGGTGATGGTGATGGGAGAGAGAGAGAGAGAGAGAGAGAGAGAGAGAGAGAGAGAGAGAGAGAGAACGTATTACCTGTGCTCAAGTGATGAGGTCTTTGATGTTCTTACACGCAGTCATGGCGCTATCGTAAACTCCGATGAATTGAATCCTACCAGCGTTTTCCATATCGTCTCCTCCCACAAACCGAGGTCATGCGACTCGGGGGATAAATCGGCTGCGCCTCACCTGCCTAGGTTCCCACAACAGTAAACAGTTTATTTAGCGATGTTGTCGCCAACACCTTCGATACAATAAATAAAATAAAAAAAAACTTGCGATAAAACATTATCATACCAACAGTGCATGCAATATTTAAAATTCATCGCCATGAGAGATGAATGTTGGTGTTAGATAGCAAATATATATAATAACATCTCAAAACATTACTAATTTCTCTAGTAAATAAAAATTCGCCTCACACCACCGGACATACACCACAGCTAATTACTTCCTGGTCGATTCTACCTTCATCAACAAAGGGTTTATCAAGATCACATTGTTGAAGTGTTGTTCAATATTAAAGACATTATGCAACGTACTCTTAGAACTTGAAGCAACGACATACCATGATTTGTATATACATATTTATAGTGTCTAATATGCTTTCTACCATTCTTATGAATTAAAAATCTTCTTGCCAACGCCATTAATAATCATGCATTTTAATGATATCCTCCTCGAAGCGTTTGCACCTGCTAATGAATGTATGAGGGTATAAAAAGAAAAGAGTAGATTCTAAATCAACTGAACCTAAATGATCGTTGCTTTCAAGAGTATATTGCGTCAACCTTCTCAATCTATAATCACATAATAGCATCAAGATAACACCCAGAAGATATGAAACCGCAATAAGGACATGAGGATCCACTTGGATATTTCCTTGAAGACAAATCTAATAACAATTTAAAGATATCTTATGGTCTATCTGCGAGATCATACATATCGTGATTGCTCCTTAATGCATCTGTTCCACCCCGAAAACATAGTATTTAACAAATTCTTAAAGATGTTTTAGCAGTCACATACAGACTCATTACTTTCATAAATATAGATATCCATTCAATATGAACATTCCTGCATAGATGTGTAGTCCCAGAAAAATAGAGAGAACAGAGTAAAATACGCACAAATCAACGCAGAACAAACTGTAGTCCTGGAACAATTAGAGTCTAAATTTACCTTGATTATGAAGATTCAGAACCTATTGTAGAAATTCCCATCATAATCGTACAACGATCTAACACAAAAACACAAATTAATAAAACATATTGAAATTTTTAATACATAAAACTACAAAAACTAACCTTTGTCCAGTCGAGTTTGAAGAAAAATTAGCCCCTCAAGATAATCTAAAAATAAAAAACACCATGATAAGAAACATATGATACGAACCTGGTTTACCGAAGTCAGTAAAAGTACAAATAATGAAAACCAATACCTATATCATTTCTTAGAATACTGAAAGAAAGCAGAAAAATAAGCAGTTCGCAGAAGAAGATCAAACAAATGACGCTGTAGATTTTTAATTATTGTTGTACTCCCTCTGTCTCAAATGTTGTACTCCCAAATGTTTATGGACATTTGGAGTTGGCACGAGAATTAAGAAACTGAATACTAGTACAATTAAAAGGTACAAAAGTGTATATTTTGACACGTCTTTTAAGAATATTTAATATTATTATATTGATTGTAACTGATAATTTTTTTGCTAAATAAGGAAATGTAGAAAAGATGTGGGACGCCCAATTTAGTAAAATGTATAAAATGGTTTGGGACGGAGGGAGTAAGTATCTTTACTAAAGAAGAAAATGAAAATAGGAAAACCGTGGAGTTATATCGTGCGATTTTCTCCACAGAGGTCTGCTTAGTAAGATGCAGTTTTTTTCCTCCTACGCAAGTTTTTAGTGGTAGTTTTTACATTCTTATCGTATTTGTTTCGATTCATTATAAAATTTAATAGGACACGTGTCAATATGAGAAGAAAACTACATTTCCTTATATAAGATAAGATATATATATATATATATATATATATATATATATATAGAAGATTATATCAACTTTTCAATATTTGCCCTGTAAGTTATCTACGTCAAAAATAGAAATGACTTGCATGATCAAATGATTAACTGCAAAATTAAAATCCGCCAAGAGTGACTTCTCATGAAATAGCATTTTTCACACGTCACATCTAACATACTTAAGCCTAAGACATTCAAAGTTACAAACGCATGAAATCGAAATAGTGTGCAATCTTAACATATAGTTTAATTACTACCAACAGTTTATGGGATGACCTCATCACTCACGATATTTAGTTAAATCGAAGGTCAGCGTCCTCGAGCACCTGGAGATGATTACACATGAAAAGTTTCAGAATTTGCATCACATTAAGCAAAGAATGTTTGTACTGTAAAACACAATGCAAGAGATTCATCATTACCCTCTCTCAGAATCCCTATAAACACCAACCAAGGCCTCAGCCTTATCATAAAAGTTATCCTTGAGGGAAATAACAATGCTCTGAAACCCAGTTCCGAATTCACCACTCCCATTGAATCTTGCACCTGCGCAAGATTTCGATCGTATGAAGCTGGCAACTTTGGCTACGTTCAGATTATCTAAAGCAGCATCCACTTCGTCCAATATAAAAAACGGCGAAGGCCGGTAACTGAACCAGAACAAAACAAAAAGAGCCCTCAAAACATAACGTTTCATCGGTTTTGTGATGAGTATTTATTTATAAAAAAGAAAAAAAACTATCAAATATTAACATACCTATGAATGGCAAATAGCAAAGCAAGAGCAGCAACAGTTTTCTCGCCACCAGAAAGCTGTGACATATCTCGATATCTTTTTGTTGGTGGCATTGCACTGTACTTGATGCCATACAAGTACGGATCATCGGGATTCTCCAGGTTCAGATATGCTGTTCCACCCACAGCATGTGTGGTAGTTGCCCCACCCACTGAGTGTGTGTTGCTCTTTGTGAGCTCATTGTAAATTTTGTCAATGTTGCTTGAGATGTGATCAAAGGCTTCCAAAAATAGATCCTTTCTGAATTTAACTTAAAAAATCAGCCATCATATGTAATTTATCATCGGTAGACCATAAGAGTCATGAGATTTATTCGTAATGATGCATAGTTCCAAAACGTCCTGTTAAATAGTATTTGCATGCAGACATACCTCAGCTGTTTCACTTTGTTGTAAGTGTTGGTTATTATATTCTGCTCGTCTCTAGCTTTGTCCCATTCCTTGGATGCCTCTCTCTCCTTCTCCAACACAACCTCATACTGGTCCAGTGCCTTGAGATTTGGAGCAGTTCTTCCAATTTCAGCAATCAAAGAAGAAATTTTCTGTGTGAACTCTGCTTCAGTCTTGTCCCTTTCGTTTGATTTTGACTTTTGCAGAAGAGATCTACTGAGGTCACTGAAATCAATTACTTCACCAGGGGACGAATCCCCAGTATCCATAGGGTCAGCAACTTTTGGAATTTCAATGCATTCAACCTCACACTGCTCGAGTATCTCCTCCTTCCGTGAATTTAGTTGTTCGATAAGAGCATCCTGTAAGTTCAATACCCAATGCAATAGTTGTCTATCGAGTTAAATGCTAAACTCTGGTCCAACTCTTAATAGTAACCGAACCTTGGACTTGATTTGACGATTGTGCTTGGTGATGTTTGAGGTAGCAGCAGATATCTTCTTCTTCCATGTTTGGATTTCCCTTTCACACTCCTCAACCTTCAACTTCAATTCTGATGAGACGAAAAACGAATTTCATCACGTCAAGCCATCAATCTTTTGGGTAACCAAAGTAAATCGTTTTTGGACCCTAACACATGTGCCCTAAATATTGTGGGATCTTTACTGGGAGAACGATGACCAGTAAACAAAACATAAGAGTTCCTGATATTAATTAGTATGCTTCACAAACATTCAAGAATAGTGTAAACACCTGTTCAAACATAAATGATAAGCCAGTTAAAGACTGCCTAATGTCTCATACAATTTCACCTGCCTTCATTGAGGACATAATCCATGATTTGGCTACACTATGTTTAATCCTCCAACTTGGAGTTCACCAAACAAAAGTAAAATAAAAGAACAAAATGAAGAGAATCCTCATGCATACCTTGTACTTGTTCCTTGAAGTTGTCGATATCATCATTTGCTGTCTCTATTGCCGACTTCAACTCAGCCTGCTTTCCTTCCAGCTCCTCCAAAGCACTTTCCAAATTACTCATAATTGACTCCAGCTTGGAAATACGTGATCCGAAATCTCTTTTCTTTTCATATTCCAACCTTATATATAAAACGGACAGAACGGTAAGGTATGATGAAACGCATAACACCTGTCATGAAGCTGGAGCAATAACAAATAAGTCCAAGAACGCATACTGGGACTTGAGCTTCGACTGAAGGTTGTGTAGGTTGAACCTTTCGGCAGTTTCTTGCTCCATAGCCTTGAGATGGTTCTCCTCATATTCACGAATGTTTTTCACACCAACAGACTCACTAAATTTCTTGTAGATTCGATCCACAATATCATTGATCCTGTTCTCCAGAGAGGTGATCTTAGACTTCCTGGCCGTAATAACACTTTCAAGCTGAAAAAAAGAAGAAGCGTTGACCACACATGAAATGCAGTAACACACCATCAGGGTCCAAAGCTCACCTTTTCAAATTCAGGCTTAACACGGTCAATTTCTCTTTTAATATTGTCTTTCTCCACCTTCAATACGTTGAGTTTATCCTCAATACTTTTCTGGGAAAGAATAAATATAGAAGTAAGCAGGAAAGCAGAAAGATGGCAATCTCTTCAAGGTTGGCGCAAACAGTGGTAAACAGTATGATAGAAACTTCACACACAGATTATAAACATACAGCAAGTCAAATAAAGATTACACACTAGTATTTTAGCTGAGATAAGCAATGCAAATCTGCAATATTTAACTCCTCATTTGAAGGGGTTTACAAAAGCAACTGAGATAGCCATCTTACGGGAAGATGAAGGGTCACGCAAGAACATCTTTGTAAAGGTGTTTTTGTATTTCAAATTTTAACAATTGGTTTATCAAAAGGAAACAGGTAGGAAGTAATTCCTCATAAATAGATTATAATCTAATATCCAACGGATGGTAACATGACACATGTTTTTCATTGTGTTCTTACCCCAACTATCCATATAGTAATACCAGTGTTATCAATGGAGAATGGCGGGACATGGTGATTTAAAGGTAGACATGGCGGATTATGGCGGATAGCGGGGCATGGCGGAAAGCCAAAAAACTGCTATGCCATACCGCCATGGCGGATTTTTACAACACTGAGTAATACAATACCAATCATTATGTTAATCCACCATTCATTTTCCGTTGGTGAAATTTCCGTGGCGTTTACAAAGGATTATAAACACAAAACCATAGAATACTGAATATGAATGGTGTTTTCAATTTGCCTACGGCATTCTCAAGCTACTGAAAATAAGTATGTTAACCGATAAATATAAAAGCTACTGAAAATAAGTATGTTAACCGATAAATATAAAGATGCCACTGATTTTGTTAATAAACAAGACTGCGTGATAAAACTCGTAAAAAGGTTTAGTGAAGACCTTCTCAATTTCAGTATATTGAATTTTCTTTTCGAAGCCACTTATTTTGCCAGATGCCTCGGACGCCTTAAGTTTCATTTCTCTTATTGATCCAAGCCCTTCCAATTTGGACTCCAGATCTTCCTTATTCTTCTTAAGCCCTGCAAATGATCAATGCTTCTAATCGTTTTCCAACCCAAAACTTTATAGTTATATGTTAGCACGGCAATGTTACCGTAAGGCGTAATTTTGAAACAACTAATTATGTAAAGATAATATCTTTTGTTCCATTTTTAGTAGATGATATTTAAATTTTTTAGCCAATTATTAAGATATATTAGTATATTTAAACAATCAAATTAAAGAAATATAAAACAACATGCAACTTGAATAAAACCTTCAATTTTCTTGTCATCCCACTTGTGAGAACGTGCCTCCATTCCTCCAGTTGTGCCACCAGTCATTGTACCAGATTTGGTCAGCAATATACCATCAGTAGTCACAACTATCACAAGAAAATAAATACGATAAAATTATACGTCATATCAGTCTGTTCAGCCTCATGAGATATACTGCCTAAACTAACCTTTAAATCTATCCCCACTCCAGCTGAGACGCTTAGCTTCATCAAGAACATCACACACTAAGGTATTTCCAACAGCAAACAGAATAGCTTTTTCGAGCGCCTGGTCGAATCTGGGGATGTTAAGAAAATAACCTAAAAGAAATCTTGCGCAGCCAGACCTCTCAGAATAAACAAAACTACGATTGAACATCTAATACTGAGGTATCAGTAGGGTTGTAGGAAGCCAGCCTTACAGATCATTAACACCTAGGCACACATTTAATAGGAGATATACTTGCTTATAGTAACTTATGATAAATGAATGATTGCATTTTGTTAATATATAGCTTTTAATAACTAAGTAGCAAATAAGACCAATCTGAAATAAATAAAAAAATACAAGACACCGTTCCAGGATACTGTATGACATCAAACACCAGCTTCGCTGTTCCACCCAATGAGCGAAGCCTCTCCATAACTGGCTTCACACGCACCGACTGAAGAGGTATGAATGTCTGTGGGGGAAGCCTTTGCTCTTTCAAATACTGCAGCAAAGCCAACTCAAGAATTAGAAGCAACTAAAATATAAACTGCTCAGGCTGATTTAATGCATACACAAGATCTCTCTATGAAGTTTCAGTGGAGATAGTTCATTGCGTTGAAGATAGAATGATCCGAAAGTCGTCTTGATACAACTACAACGCAATGGAAAGTAAGCAAAGATTCTGAATCTACGGTTGGGTGTCATTAAAAAGTGGGCAAAATCTTCATTAAACTGGAGGATTCTGCGTGAAATTAAGTAATAACGATAAATAATAACCTTGATGCACTCTTTTCCTGTCTTCTCATCCTCAACCACCACAGCATCCATGAATCTGCCCATTGCAACAGTGACAGCAAGATTGTACTTTTTTTGTGTTGGTCGACAGAGCTCTGTCATGCGACCACGAACACCAGGAAAGAGGCGTTTGAGGGTTATAACTGCTTCAGACAACCTTTTATCCCTCTCATTTTCAAATCTGTCAGCCTTCAATTCTCGTAGCTGATTATCTAAATCACTTAGTTTCGCCTTCAACATATCAGATTCACGACTGAAACAAATATTTGTGTTATCAAGAAGAATTAGTTTAAGAAGCAACTATAGAGTAGAACCACTATTCTCAGCCTCACCTTGATCGTTCGAGCTTATCGTTCAGTTCGTGTTGCTCCTTGCGGATTCTCTTGATATCGTTCTTATGCTTCCCAACAGCATCAAGAATTTTCTCGAGTCTAGATTGCATTTGTTTCTCCTGGGACTCCAGCTCCTGCTTACGGTTTTCCAACTGCTGGAGATTTTCTTCTAAATTCTTCTGGGCTTCAACATCCGCGTTCTGTTGTCGGTCTAAAACCTCCTTCTCAGCCTTCAAACTTGCAGTTTTTGTCCCAGCTTCCTCTTTACTGCAAAACGGTGATAATTAATATACCTCATCAGTCAGAAAGAAAACAAATATCTCAGATTACACATCGTTCTAATTTGAGATCTAAACACTAAGGGTTCACATTTGGTGATACGTCTCCAACTGACTGTCAAGCAACTGTAGCTTTCCGCCAGCATCCCGATTTTTTTCACGCAACTCGTCAAGTCGCGTAGTTACATCCCTCAATTCATTCTCCAGCTTCTGAATTTCCACCAAATGTCTTTTCTTTTCCCCCTTTTTCTTAGCTAACTCTGACCGGGTACTTTTACCCTTCAAAGTCAGACGATTTATTTCCTCCTTCAATTTTACGAGCTCCGATTGCTGCAATAAGAAAAACGAAATAGGCATGTCAAAACAAAATTCTAAATATAGGCAACACAGGTCAGATGTATCCAATGAGAATTAAGATTTCCCTCGACTAAACACAACTTTGTGCAATAATAAAAATTTACATTAACCACGGATAACCCCCTTTCTAGTATCCCATGCCCCAAACGCCGAAGGAGTCAGTAACGTGCTATGATTCAATATTTTCCAATGGACAACTTAACTTGAAATGAACTACTTCCCAGGTATTATTAAAAGCACTCTGAATCTGAAAAAACCAATCATCAAATGAAAAGGTAAGTACATTATCCAGACGATTCTGTTTCTCTGCAATCTTTGCCTGCAGGCGGCCAATCTCTTTCATATATCTTGCGTGCTCTTTACCTTTTTTATTCGACTCGGCCTGATAAATGTCCAGTTCCTGCAAAATTTCTTTCAGGCTATCTCTCTCAGCATTGAGGTCTTCCTTAGCTTTTTCAATATCCTTTTCTATGTTATATAGTTGCCAAAGAAAATGTTCCTGCTTGAAGGATTTCTGCAGGAAAAAAAGTTCTCCATTAATGAATGAGTTAATTGCAGAAATTTCCTGACAGTGAGAGTTCGGATTTAAATATCCCTTGAAAATAAAACAAATTTGTAGGCGCCACAAACCAGTTGTTCCTGTAATTTGAGATGCTTTTCCGCTTCTTCTTTCTGAAGTTTTTTCTGCTTTCTCTCTGCAGAAATGGTTTTCTTTTTCTGATGAGCAAGCACTGCTTTTTCATCTGCCAGGGATTTCTGCTCTTCTAACTCTTCATATTGTCTTTTGTACTCTTCAGACCCCGAGATTTGTTCAATAAGTGCTGTCAATTCTTTGGGATTTTTAGAAGCGATACTCTCTACATCTCCCTGAACAACATAATGATTTCTAAGTAAATAAAAGAAGTGCAACATTTACATCAAATGAGAGTATGTCTACAGTGATCTGTGTGCTTTGACAATTGATAGTAAAATCAATGGAGTTACAGTGAACATTCCTTCAATTACTGCGCCCGACCAACGTATGTCACATAGCTATGTGAGATGCAAGGCACAATCAGGGAAAAAAACGCCTTTTTCTCGCAGGAGAAGCATGTCATGTCGACGTAGACGTAATATCATTAGTTAAGATTCTATTTCTACTTCCGCAAGTAGATTAATACCAAGAATTATTGAAGACTAATCGCTAATCTAAATTATTCGTCGAAGTGAACCAACTGACGCAATCCTAAAAAAGAAACCAACCATGATAAACCCAAAAAAGCCGCCATATACAGCAACATTTCCACACAATAAAAAGTGCCAAAAGGAAAGCAAAACAACCTGAAAAACGAGAAAATTCCTAGCTTTCACTAGAATTCCCAGCGACTTCAACCTCAGATTGTACTCCTCCGAAGTCACAACCCTATCATCAATCCGATACTCACCCCCACCACTCGCAGTGATCCCACGCGTGAAGGCCATCTCCTTGCCGTCCGGCATTTCGTACACCAGCATGACGTAAGCCCGACGTCCTCTTTGCTCCTTCTCGCGATCATCAAAAGCGTAGATTAAGTCCCTCAAGTGAGCACCGCGCAGCTGACCAGTGCGGACACCAAGGACGAAGCTTATGGCATCCATTAGATTAGATTTCCCCGAGCCGTTGGGCCCGATTATGGCCGTGAAGTCGTAGAAAGGACCTATGACCTGATGGCCTTTGTAGGACTTGAAATTTTCAACCTCCAGCCGGAGGATTTTTCCGGTACTTGGAAGGAAGGGCATTTTTTTCTGTGGGGGGGTGCTCTTCCACTAAATCAGGGTTTCGTGCTGTTTTCAATTTTGGGGATTTTGTGGGGAGGGATAAAAGAACAGAAAATAGTTTCTGTGACGACAGAGCGAGTTATTCGAGTACAATAGATTCAAATTCGAAAGATCCGCTCGCGGGCGGGCCGTTCTATCAGAGCATGCCTTACCCAATCCTTATTGGGCCGAAGAAGTTTGTAGATTGCTAGGCCAAGAATGAGCTGATTCAAAAACTTTTTTTCCCCTCACATTTGGTTCCAAGATATTCTAATTTATTAGTATATTTAGCACGTCCTATGTAGAGCGCTATTGTGCCCACCGACTAGCGTGAGCAACGCCACGTATACGCCGACGGAGCGCCACATCCGTTAAATTAAAAAAATACAATTTAATCTAAATTCCTAATTATACCTTAATTAGAACGAAAACAGAAAAGGAAAAGGAAATAGAATATGATCAAAATCAGAAAAGCAATATTCTCCTCTCTGCAAACGATCGTTCACGTCGATTCCTTCATGAAAAAGAAAGGGTTTATACCCTTCACATCTACGTTGATATATCAAAAGGGCTATCAAGGTAATCATTGTCTTCAAAAAGTGATAAGATATAATGATCAAAATTGGTTTATCATCCCTTTTGATTAATTGTTTTCTGTTCAATGCTCAGCTCCGTTGTTTTCGGCGTCGTGATCCGTGCTTTGAGACTCTTTCAGGACAATTTTTGTTTTTTTGGATTAATCTACGAAGACAACAAGATTGTTTTCTGCTTTGTCCAAACTACGAGCAGGTACATTGTTTTCTTCTCTAATGAATAATTGTAAATTATAGACGGTATTGTATGATTGAGATTTATTAAGTATCGATCTTATTTGGTTGTCTTATAAACGTCGAAAATTGTATTGCAGCATGGAAGAAGTTATTGATCATCTTCACACTCCCCAAATTGCAGATAAAAAGAAGCCAAAAATTGGGATGCCATTTAATGGAATAGATGACGCTTTTTTGTTCTACAACCAATATGCACGAGCAGCTGGGTTCAGTGCGAGAATAGGCAACTGCAAAAAGAATAAAATGACATATGAGGTTGTATGGAAACGATTTGTTTGCTCAAAAGAAGGCCATCAAGCTGAAAATCGAGCGAATAAACAAGGGGACGAGTTGACAAAGCATAGATCTAGTGGTATAGTTAGAACTGGTTGTATGGCAAGGATGTCAACTGTTAAGGCACATACAAGCCCATCCTGGAACGTCAGTGATTTAATAGAGACTCATAACCACCCTCTCTCGACTCCTTCAAAAGTGCATTTTTACGTTCACATCGAGGTGTTTCAACATCGAAGAAAGCATTGACTCAACAGTTATCAGAAGCAAATGTGTCAACTGTCAACAGATACGTTTATTAGAGATAGAGCATGGACGACCTGAGTATATAGGATGTACAGAAAAAGATATTAGAAATTTCGAGCAAGGGCGAAAGGATGGGGAGAAAGGCATCGACGCATAAACATTAATTGAGTTTTTTGAATCCGGGAAAGAAAAATCCAGCCTTCTCGTTCGAATATGAGACAGATTCAGAAAAAAGATTCACTAGGTGTTTTTGGGCAGATTCTATTTCAAGGATGGCATATAACGTATTTGGTGATGTAGTTGTGTTCGACACGACCTACAATACTAACAAGTACGGGATGATGTTTGCGCCTTTCGTAGGTGTTAATCATCATCATCATACTATTAGTTTTGGTTGCGGCTTTCTTAGCGACGAGAAAACTGAGTCTTTCATTTGGTTGTTCAACAGCTTCGTTAAATCCATGGCAAAAGGGTCGCCAAACATTATCATTACGGACCAAGATCCAGCTATGTCTAAAGCTATTGCTCATGTTTTTCCCAGCACAATACATCGATACTGTATGTGGCACATATTGAACAAGTTCTCTGAGAAAATTGGTCCATTGAATTTTCCTGATCACTACCCAGCCATCAAGAATTCCATTGCAAACACGACGCCAGATGAGTTTGAAAAATGTTGGAAAGATGTTATGAAATCTACTAACTTGGAGAAAAATGAGTGGTTGTCGATGATGTATGAATTGCGAGCTAGGTGGGTTCCTGCATACTTTAAGCAAATATTTTCGGCCGGGATGTTCAACAGCCAGAGATCTGAAAGTACACATTCATTTTTCAAGAAATATGTATCAAAGAAAAACCCATTAATAGATTTCATTATACGTTTCAAAAGGGCACTCAGAAACCAATGACACAAAGAATTAGTTGTCGAGCACGTCGACGTCAACGAGCGTCCTAAAGTTAACAGACAGCTACCTATGGAACATCAAATGTCTAAGATTTACAGGAGAAGAAAATGGAGTGAGCACTCCGGAAATATATAATGACGGAAGGACATGCCACTACGTACTCGGTACACCCAGGCGCGACGAAGATGTACCGAGATTTACGAGAAACGTATTGGTGGTCGGGAATGAAAAGCGACATTGCGACGTTTACGTTTGTGAGCCAATGTCTGACTTGTCAACAAGTAAAGGCAGAAGACCAAAGGCCGGCAGGGATGCTACAACCCTTGTCGATTCCTGAGTGGAAATGGAATCACATTACGATGGACTTTGTTGTTGGCTTGCCGAAAACTGTGAAAGGCCACGACGGCATCTGGGTAATTGTGGATCGCTTAACCAAATCTGCTCATTTTCTGCCGATCAGTTCGACCTTTTCACTGGAGCGGTATGCCGAATTGTACATTCGAGAAATCGTTCGACTCCACGGGATCCCATCCTCGATCGTCTCGGATCGTGATACGAGATTTCTATCTAGATTCTGGATGAGTCTGCAAAAGGCGATGGGGACAAAACTCTCATTCAGCATGGGCTATCATCCACAAACCGATGGGCAATCTGAACGAACAATCCAAACCCTTGAAGATATGTTGCGAGCATGCACTCTAGACTTCAAAGGGAATTGGAGTAAATATCTTCCGTTGATCGAACTCTCGTACAACAACAGCTACCATGCTACTATCGGGATGGCGCCATACGAAGCCTTATACGGGCGTAAATGCCGATCCCCGGCACAATGGGACGAATCGGCGAACGAGCGCTTTTGGGCCCCGATATGATACGAGAGATGACGGAGGCGATAATGAAGATTCGAGAACGAATGCAAACGGCCCAAGGTCGTCAGAAAAGCTACGCTGATCAACAACGAAGGCCGTTGGAATTCGCGGAAGAAGATTGGGTATTCTTGAAGATATTCCCGGATGAGAGGCGTGAAGCGATTCGGGAAGAAGGGCAAATTAAGTCCGAGATACATTGGCCCTTTCAAAATACTCAAGAGAGTAGGGGAAGTTGCGTATGAGCTGGAGTCACCCGCCTCGTTAGCCAAAGTCCACGACTTATGTCACGTATCAACCTTACGTAAATACGTTGTGAACCCGAATCATGTGTTGGATAGCGAATCACTTCACTGCAACTCAAGCCGGACCTGAGCTACGAAGAGGAGCCAGTTGAAATCTTAATGCACGAAGTAAAGTGGCTTCGGAATAAAAATATTCCGTTAGTCAAAGTACTGTGGCGAAACCAAGCGGTTGAAGAAGCCACGTGGGAGCGAGAAGATGATATGAAGAATCGTTATCCCGAATTGTTTCTTTCGATGTAACTTCGGGGATGAAATTCTTGTAAGGGGGGAGGATGTAATACCCGAAAATTTATACGGGATTATTTCAATAATATTCGGAATGTGTGGAGTCAATTTTCGAACATACACCGATTTCTTTCCGAGCCGAGCCAAAAAATTTATAATTGGACTCGAAAAATTTTAAATGGATCGAAAATAATTATGAGCCAAATAAAGGAAATAATGGCCCAAGTTATTAGGAGTTTGGTCCAATAATAATAATAATAATTTAAAAATATATATATAAATAAATAAAATGGCCGAAAATAATTGGAGGGCAAGGTAAGACCAAGCCAACTCCATGTGAGCTTGAGGACAAAGGTAACCACTATTATTCCACCTCCATGAGCATAGAGACAAGATCTAACCACAATGCCACCCCTTTGATTTGCATAAGGACAAGAACCACTAAGGCATCCCCATGATTCCACCTTCATACAAAAGAGGACAAATTAATATCACCTACATACGTAAACAAGATTAGGAGTAGAGATTTTTCTACGTGTTGCATGCCGTAAAATTTTATGTGATTGCATGATTTTATGTTATATGTTATGTGATAATTTCTTGCTTGGTTTTAAATTCGGCCATCTCTAACTTTGGCTGATCTAGGGAAATGAAAGAAATTAGGATTGGAAAGAAGAATTAGAATTTTGAAGGCAAGATTGGTTAGATTTGGAAAGTTCGGGTAATAGTGCAAATTAGAGTTTTCTAGGTTTTTCTTCAACTTTCGGCCATGAGGGTTAAATTGGGTGAGGGGCAGAATTTTGGGGTAGATTGAGCCAATTTAGGAAGTTTAGGGTGTGAGTAAAGATTTAAGAAAATTTGAGTCCTTGGATTAATTTGGGTTTTTCTGAAGTCTGGGGACTTAATTAAAATTTTATAAAATCCGGGGCTGAGATGTAAAATTCGGGCAAGGGAGATTTTTACAGAAATTTATTACTCTTGGGCCAGTTTTGAAAACTCGGAAAATAGTGGGTTGTAAAAATAATTTTCAAAAAAATTCGGGTCTCTTAAATTTGGGTTTTCTCAAACTCGGGGACCAAATTTAAATACTTTTAAAACTCGGGAGTTAAGAGAAATTTCGGTCAAGGGGTGCTTTTAAAAGAAATTTTAGGTTTTGGGTCAAATGTGAAATCTGGGAATAATATAATAAAATTCGGGTCTTTTAAATGTGAAAATTTGGGCTTTTAAAGGTGATGTCAAATTTACGGGTCTTAAAGGATTCAAATTTGGTCTTTTAGTGTAATTTCGGGAATGAGGATGAGGGTAAGGGCCTAGAGTCTTATGACTCGGGCCATGATAGTATTACGCACTTAGGATTTTCGGGTCGGGCCGAGATGGTATCTCGGGCTGATACGTGATATAGAGATAATTGGAAAGTTAATTTATATGTTGCATTTTATTTGCACGACAATTGCATACATGTGGTACGAAGAGAGGGGACCGTGCGGAGTCACGGTGACACTAGTGTCGATGAGTGGGGTAGATTGTGACCAATTGTTGGTCATCGACTCGTATGAGTATGAGGTTAGGACTAAGGCACACTATATGTGATTGTGTTGTGGGGAGTGGGCCTCCCGATCTACTGACCCTTGTGGGGTGTGGGGCCACTGGAGCTACGGACCCTTGTGATTGTGATGTATTGCGCGCGTGTTGCTTTTAGTTCTAGCCTAGGGCTCTGATGTAATAGGTTGAGTCGAGATGTCATGAGATGCGAGAAAAGAGTCGAGCGTGCATTTGTGAGGTGTATCGGGATTGGGATGTGAGAGCACGTGAATTCATGCATATTTTTGTTGAGAATCCCCGAGGGTCCCTGGACCCACGTTCCTAGAACGGCGGAATTTTAAAATTTTACGGGGTTTCCCTCCTATCCAAGATCGATCGGCTACAAACACGAGAACCTATTGACATAAAGAGATAAAGGATCAGCCATGATACCTTGTTGAAATCTCTTGACGATGGCTAGCTTCGAATCCTTCGAATCCCCGAGGCGTAGTGCCTCTCTCCTACGCCAAAAGCACACGAACGGGAAGCCTACTTTGCGCAAGATCATCACGCCGGCACCTTACTAACGTCGCAGCTGTTCTTGCATGTGCGGCTAGGCCAAGAACGAACTGCTTGCTGCCCCTGAGAGAGAGAGTGCGAGAGAGAAAGTGGTGAGAGGAGAAAACTCTTAGTGTTTTTTTTCTCTTTGGCTTGTATTTCGAAAATTTAGCTTCCACTCACTTTAGGATCTCGAAAATCCTTCTTTATACCTCTTAGGATTAGCCAAAAATAGGTTAAGGTGGGTGGAGAAAAATCCTCAAACCTCCCCTTTTACCAAGTCTTCGTTTTACCAAGTAATGAATTCAAAATTTAAACTTTATATTTGATTAATTAAATATCCAATACCTTAATTAATTAAAATATCATATTTAGTATATTTTAAATATATAATATCCAATATAAATATATTTAATAATTTTCGAAATTTTATCTAATAAAAATTCGAAACTTATATATATATATCCGATATGCATTATTTAATTCCAAATTAAACAATATTATTTCTCTAAGAAAATAATAAAGATCTAAATCTAATTTAAATCATATACTAAATATGCAATATCAAATATTTTATTTCGAAAATATATCGTGAGGTTAAAAGACCATTTTACCCCCCACTAGTCAAACTTAGTATTTTCGGCCAATCAAGGTTTTGGCCAAGCCCCAAACCCTAATGTCACAATCTAGGACCTAGCCTTGTCTCTCTCTCTGATGATGACGTTGTATCGGTTGCCCTTTTTAAGCCCGACTCTCTTGGTTCGTCTCAACCGGCCCAGGAGGTATCTAGGAGTTCGGTATTCACCTAGCCAGCCCCGTGGTACCGAACAGATCCTAAGTTGAGTACGAATTTGATCTAATCATAATCCATGAACCGACTGTAGATTTTCGTCATACGTATTAACCCTTTACGTTTGTCCCGATCGAGTGAAAGTCACGCATAGTCAAACTTACAGAACTCGACTATATGTCGTTTATGTCAGTGAAAGTTCTGAAACTGCACTTCACGACTGTCGTGAGTCAGTTATATGCTCTGGCCAGAGACTTGGATAACTTCCCACACATTAAACTTCCCATAGAACGTTAACCTCTAATTTAATCGAGACCGTAAATCCCGCTCCGTGGTTCAACCGGCAATCACGTCAAAAAGTCAAGACTGCATTCGCCGCTGACCCATGCCACCGGCAAGACGGGCCTAGCAAACTAGTGACAAGTCAAGACATCAAGATCAACCCCAAATTAACCCTTTCGGTCTAAGGTTCACGCATACTACTACAATCAATCGATCGATCAAGGACAATCCAAGCGTGTGATCGTTCGATTACGAGTTAGTGTCCAAATACAGATAATCCCCTGATTCATCTTGTATCATTGTCATGGGCTCCCACTTCTCAAGTGAACGGTTGGCAAAACCATATTGGACCCATCGACAAACAAGTCGTACGTGTCATTCCAGTCACCCTACTGGAGACTTAGACTTGTGGACTATTTTAATATTGCAGTATCTCAGCTTACTGGTGCCCCTCTCTATCCCCACAGAATCAGTAACTGAACTGCCAATATTTGGGTTTTATTAATTTGTCTTATCCACCCAGACTGCAAGGTGAAATCTTTAGACTAATTAATAATTTGCATTTTAATTTATTCATCCCATAATTAATTAATGATCAATAAAGTCATTCCATTAATAGAATTAATCAAATTACATCACTAAACACTACAAAACTAGCAAATTGCCCTCGTACTCCCAGTCCTCGTACGGCATCTAGGGCATATACCTCAACAATCTCCCACTTGCACTAATGCCACGTGTTATCATATCTTAACCCCATTCTATCGAGGTGTCGATCGAGCACTGCCTGTGGTAGTGGCTTCGTGAACGGGTCCGCTGCATTCTCTACAGAAGCAATTTTCTGCATGGCTATTGAGCCATTTTCAACAAACCTACGCAGCACGTGGTATTTTCTCTCTATGTGTTTGGATTTACTGTGAGCACGTGGTTCCTTAGCTTGTGCAATAGCCCCGCTGTTGTCGCACCACAATGGCAGCGGGCGATCCACGATGCTAGGTACCACCTGTAGTTCCTCCAGAAACTTGCGTATCCAAACACCCTCTTTGGCAGCTTCTGAAGCTGCGATATACTCTGCCTCAGTGGTGGGCAGTCGTACTTTGCTTGGAACTTTTCCAAGACACTGCCCCACCATTGAGCGTAAAGACAAAACCCGAAGTAGACTTTCGGTCATCCACATCTGATTGGAAGTCCGAATCTGTATATCCATCTACTTCCAATTCTCCTGGGCCATAAATCAGTATCAAGTCCCTAGTCCGTCTAAGGTACTTCAGAACTGTCTTTACTGCCGCCCAATGTTCCTTACCAGGGTTAGCCTGAAACCTACTCAATACGCCCACAGCGTACGCTATGTCTGGTCGTGTGCAAAGCATCGCGTACATCAGGCTACCCACAGCTGAAGCATAGGGGACTCCACTCATCTCTTGTCTTTGTACCTCATTCTGAGGAGACATAGCCTTTGAGAGATGAATCCCATGCCTCATAGGTAGGAACCCTTTCTTAGACTCGTCCATTTTAAACCTTTTAAGGACTTTATCTAAGTAAAGGGTCTGGGACAAGCCTATTGACCTTTTCGTCCTATCTATAAATAGGCGAATTCCAAGAATATAGGTCGCTTCTCCGAGGTCTTTCATAGAGAATTCGTTTGAAAGCCAAGCTTTAATCTCTGAGAGCATCCCAATGTCGTTTCCTATCAAAAGGATATCATCTACGTACAATACTAGAAACGACACCTTGCTCCCATTGGCCTTTCTGTAAACACAGGGCTCATCTTCATTCTTTATGAATCCGTAGTTCTTAACTACTTCATCGAACCGAAGATTCCAACTCCTTGAAGCCTGTTTCAGCCCATAAATGGACCGATTCAGTTTGCACACTTTTCGAGCATCTGCTTCTGACGTAAAACCCTTGGGCTGCTCAATATAGATTTCCTCCTGGAGGAATCCATTCAGGAAAGCGGTTTTTACGTCCATCTTCCAGATCTCATAGTCGTAGTGTGCTGCTGCTATCGCAAGCATGATTCGAATGGACTTTATCATTGCGACAGGTGAGAAGGTTTCCTCATAGTCAATTCCCTCTTTCTGACTATACCCTTTCGCTACAAGCCTAGCTTTGTACGTCTCCACCTGTCCATCAGATCCAATCTTTTTCTTGTAGATCCATTTATTGCCAATTGGTCTAAAACCATTAGGCAGGTCTACAAGAGTCCAAACCTCGTTTGTGTGCATCGAGTCCATTTCGGCCTGCATAGCCTCAAGCCACTTGAGGGAGTCTGTACCAGCAATTGCCTGGTCGTAGGTGACGGGATCGTCCCTGACGCATCCCTCAGTCGCAGCATCCCCATGCTCGACGTGTACCATACCATATCTCTCAGGCATATAAGATATCCTACTGGACCTACGCAATTGCGGCTGAGCCGGGTTTTCTGGAACGTCGTCCAACGACTTTGGAATAGGAGTCGATTCGTCCTCTAACTCTCTTAGAGTTATTTCTCGTCCTTTACCGCCTTCACCTACGAATTCTTGCTCAAAGAAAGTAGCGCGTAAAGCGACGAACACCCTGTGTTCGTCTGGGACGAAGAAGCAATACCCCATTGAGTCCTCGGGATATCCGACGAATCTTGCCATTAATGATCTTGATTCAAGCTTATCTGCCATCAACTTTTTCACAAAGGCGGGGCAACCCCAGACCCTGATGTGATTCAAACTCGCCTTACGATTATGCCAAGCCTCGTAAGGAATCTTGTCGGCAGAGCGGGTAGGTATCATGTTAAGGATATAGGCCGCTGTTTCTAAGGCATATCCCCGCAAAGAAATAAAGAGATCTGTGTAACTCATCATCGACCGAACCATATCTAAAAGCATTCGGTTTCTCCGTTCGGCCACACCATTCAATTGCGGCGTGCCTGGCGGGGAAAACTGTATGATGATGCCATTTTCTCTAAGAAATGCATCAAACTCAAGGCTCATGTATTCACCGCCTCTATCTGACCGAACGGCTTTAATGAACTTGCCAGTTTGCTTATCCACTAATGCTTTATACTCTTTGAACATTTCAAGATGTTCGGACTTTTGTCTCATCAAATAGACATTCCCGTAGCGGGAGAAATCGTCCGTGAACGTTATGAAGTAGCGGCAATTACCTCGGTCCGTTACTTTAAATGGTCTGCATACGTCAGTGTGGATCAAACCCAACACTTCCGTGGCCCTAGTGAAAGTCCCTGTGAAGGGCGACTTGGTCATTTCCCTAAGATGCAAGACTGACAGGTAGAAATCGGGCCTGTTTGCACTATGCTAATCAGACCGTCCTTTTCCATCTGTTCAATCTTCGCTTCTGCTGCGTGACCTAGTCGTAAGTGCCACATGTATCGATCGTTCGACCCAGTCGATGATTTGGTGATTGCATTTACAGTTTTAATATTGTCTTTTAAGTTGACGTAATATAAACCATTTATTAACGTCGCACTTCCAACATTTTCATTTCTAAAATAAATATGGCAAACATTATCAATGAATCGAAATTCATAACCCAGTCTGTTCAAAACAGGAATCGAAATAATGTTTTTAAGCCCCTTGGGAGAAAACCAAAACGTCAGAAAGTTCTAAACAATGTAATGACGATAAGACTAAGGTCTTCGATCCCATGTGTGTAGCTGGTACACTATGTCCACTACCTACGTTGATCAAGACCTCGCCAGCTCGAAGCTTCCTACTTCATTCTAGACCTTGGTTCAAAACACAAATGTGGAAACTAGCCCCTGAGTCAAGTATCCATGAAGTAGAATACACAGAACAATTAGCTTCAAAAACTAATTGTTTTCCTGAGACGTCAGACGCCTCCAGCTTCGGACATTCACGCTTCCAATGGCCCAGCTGCTGGCGAAGGAGGCACTTATCCGTGGGCTTTGCGCCCGACCTTTCGACCTTGGTGGTCTTCGTCTTCTTGTCGACTCTACCCTTGGTCACGCCTATCTTGTTCGACTTCTTCTTCGATCCCTTGGACGTAGAAGTCGCAACAAGCATGTAGACGTGCACCATCGCTGAATCTTCAACCCACTTATCGTGGAGTACAATCTCCTCATTAGTGGATTCAGTTGTGGGCAATTTGGGCTCCTTAATGTCCAAAACATAATCCAGTTTTGCTAATTTGAGGACGATCCTCAAATTTCTGAGCCAGTCTACATAGTTTGGTCCCACCAAACAATGTTTCTCCAAGAGTGTAATTAATGGGTTTGTCATCGTAACTAATAGAGAAGAAAATAAAGCGCAGAAAATAAATAGATAGTTAGGATTTGTAGTGTTTAATCAGACTAAATTAAGACTTTAAATTTTTGTCTGACTCCCACTATTTTTCTCGAAACCCTTTCTCCCGCTAGGCATTTCGGAAACCTTGTTGAGTGGTTTCATAGTGGCGTTGAGTTCCCCGCGCTACTACAAACTAGCCTCAACTTAATAGCTTATTGGCTCGTTTGGTTAGCCGAGGTCGTGCCCCGCACGTTTCTATCACACAGAAGATTCAACGTCTTCGTCTCAGCCAGGGTCCCTCAGCCGTAACTCGGATCATATTGGGAATGACTGTCCAAGTGCAATCTATCAACGTCCTGCTCACCTTCCACTTTTCCGTGAACTTCATCCCCCGTAGGATAACTCTTTATTAGAGGTTGAAGAGTGGTCGGTGAGCGGCAATTCATAATTGCATCCAAACCCGTTCACGCAAATGCGATGGTTTTGGCGCCGTAACTCGGTCAACCGCAATCGTACCCCTAAGTCGCAACATTTTTGGACTTGATAGAAGACAGGAGCCTACCCCTTTACTCACTTGATATTAAAGGTCTAACCTCGGAAGAATCCTCACAGTTTTAACACGAGCACGTTATGCACATTATCACGTTCGAAACCAAGAAGCACATAATGGACTTAAATAGTAAACCTAGTTTCAACCTATTAAAGTAAATGTGAAAGATCGGGGATATTTCTAGTTCTATCCTAATTGTACAAAACAATAAGACTCTACGTCTTCGGGCTTTGCTCGAACGGACGCCTCGGTCACCAGCTCGTTCGTTCGGGTTCCTCTCGATCGACACTCGTACGGCCGTCATAACATAACTACAATAGCCTATGACGGGGAATCCATCCCTAATAAAACCATCCGTCTTATCTAATAAAAACTGTAAAGTACAACCCGTGGGGGATCTTGTCACCCTTAACATATCACCCGGCAAAAATCAGAACCTAATCCCCAATCAATCACCACGTTTATTCAAATAACATGCATCACGACAAATTTAACACATTTCCGAGCCAAAATCGAATTTTGGCCTTTAAATGGTCCAGGCCTAGCCCAATGTATATCGGGTCGTAGGACGGGCTAGACCAGGCTTATCGGGCTTGTGTCGAGGATGCTCGCGCCATGCGAGCTGCCAGCCTCGTGCCGCGCGCACCATGCGGCAAGCCCCGATCCGCGTGCGCTCTTAGCCTAGCACAGCTCGCACACACGCGCACGGTCATACATACTTTCCGCGCATCCACGCGCGGCTTTCCCGAGCGCTGCGTGCACCCATATGTGCAGCCCATGCCTCTTGTGCCGCATGCCCCGCGTGCGGTCAGCCCTATGCGCCGCGGTACGCCCGCGGCCAGCACGTCTTGAGTCGCGCACCCCGCGCGCCTTGCGCGCCGGCTGCCCGTGTGTCGTGCGCACCATGCGCACGGCTAGGAGCAGGCCTCATGCTGCGTGCAGCCCGCCCTGAGTCGCGCTTCGCATGCGACTCGATGCAGCCCCGCTCGCCCCGCGCGCGGGCTGGCCAGGCCCCGTGTGCGCCATGCGCACGGCTAAGGCTTTTGGGTTTTTCGTGGCCTTTTGTCATAGTCCCGTGACTTTAACCGAGCCTATGGCTCTGATACCATTGTTGAGAATCCCCTAGGGTCCCTGGACCCACGTTCCTAGAACGGCGGAATTTTAAAATTTTACGGGGTTTCCCGCCTATCCAAGATCGCTCGGCTACAAAAACGAGAACCTACTGATATAAAGAGATAAAGGATCAGCCATTATACCTTGTTTAAATCTCTTGACGATGGCTGGCTTCGAATCCTTCGAATCCCCGACGCGTAGTGCCCATCTCCTACGCCAAAAGCACACGAACGGGAAGCCTTCTTTGCGCAAGATCATCACGCCGGCACCTTACTAACGTCGCAGCTGTTCTTGCATGTGCGGCTAGGCCAAGAACGAACTGCTTGCTGCCCCCGAGAGAGAGAGTGCGAGAGAGAAAGTGGTGAGAGGAGAAAACTCTTAGTTTTTTTTTCTCTTTGGCTTGTATTTCGAAAATTTAGCTTCCACTCACTTTAGGATCTCGAAAATCCTTCTTTATACCTCTTAGGATTAGCCAAAAATAGGTTAAGGTGGGTGGAGAAAAATCCTCAAACCTCCCCTTTTACCAAGTCTTCGTTTTACCAAGTAATGAATTCAAAATTTAACTTTATATTTAATTAATAAAATATACAATACCTTAATTAATTAAAATATCATATTTAGTATATTTTAAATATATAATATCCAATTCAAATATATTTAATAATTTTCGAAATTTTATCTAATAAAAATTCGAAACTTATATATATCCGATATACATTATTTAATTCCAAATTAAATAATATTATTTCTCTAAGAAAATAATAAAGATCTAAGTCTAATTTAAATTACTAAATATTCAATATCAAATATTTTATTTCAAAAATATATCGTGAGGGGAAAAGACCATTTTACCCCTCACTAGTCAAACTTAGTATTTTCGGCCAATCAAGGTTTTGGCCAAGCCCCAAACCCTAATGTCACAATCTAGGACCTACCCTTGTCTCTCTCTCTGATGACGACGTTGTATCGGTTGCCCTTTTTAAGCCCGACTCTCTTGGTTCGTCTCAACCGGCCCAGGAGGTATCTAGGAGTTCGGTATTCACCTAGCCAGCCCCATGGTACCGACCAGATCCCAAGTTGAGTACGAATTTGATCTAATCATAATCCATGAACCGACTGTAGATTTTCATCATACGTATAAACCCTTTACGTTTGTCCCGGTCGAGTGAAAGTCACGCATAGTCGAACTTACAGAACTCGACTCTATGTCGTTTATGTCGATGAAAGTTCTGAAACTGCACTTCACGACTATCGTGAGTCAGTTATATGCTCTGGCCAGAGACTTGGATAACTTCCCGCACATTAAACGTGCCATAGGATGTTAACCCCTAATTTAATCGAGACCGCAAATCCCGCTCCGCGGTTCAATCGGAAATCACGTCAAAAACTCAAGACTGCATATTCGCCGCTGACCCATGCCACCGGCAAGACGGGCCTAGCAAACTAGTGACAAGTCAAGACCTCAAGATCAACCCCAAGTTAACCCTTTCGGTCTAAGGTTCACGCATACTACTACAATCAATCGATCGATCAAGGACAATCCAAGCGTGTGATCGTTCGATTACGAGTCAGTGTCCAAATACAGATAATCCCCTGATTCATCTTGTATCATTGTCATTGGCTCCCACTTCCCAAGTGAACGGTTGGCACAACCATATTGGACCCATCGACAAACAAGTCGTACGTGTCATTCCAGTCACCCTACTGGAGACTTAGACTTGTGGACTATTTTAATATTGCAGGATCTCAGCTTACTGGTGCCCCTCTCTGTCCCCACAGAATCAGTAACTGAACTGCCAATATTTGGGTTTTATTAATTTGTCTTATCCACCCAGACTGCAAGGTGAAATCTTTAGACTAGGCGGACGAGTCGGACGAGTTTTCATCTACTGGGCAAAAGCTCAGGGTTTTCGTGTGTAGGTACGAACGAGTCGGACGTTGAAATACATCACGACTAGGCGGCTGATGGTGGTGACTTCACGGACTTTTGAGGGCAACGCAGTACATGAGACGAGACCGATGGAGTGTTTTAATTTATGTTTCGTGTTTTTAATTTTTTTTGGCTTCGGCCCAATGGACAAAAGTGTGTTTCGTAAATATCGACTTTAAATGTTTATGTACTATTGTGTTTAAAAAGTTTTTATGGGCTTTCCGCTGCTTACACTGCGTAAATCCGCCAAAATACGTATATAGGAAGTCGGGTCGTTACAAAATTAGAGTCGATATCTTCCATTGATAGAATTCTCTTACAATAACACCTACCACGCAACGATTGGAATGGCTCCATACGAGGCCTTGTACGGGCGCAAGTGCAGATCTCCAATTCATTGGGATGAAGTTGGCGAACGGACGATATTAGGCCCTGATATGGTGCAAGAGATGGCGGAAGCCACTTCAAAGATACGTCAAAGAATGCGAACTTTGACGCCCGGGGCCGAAGAGGGCGGAGAGTGATCGCCGGTGCCAAGGTGCACGGACAATGAGCAGCTCCTGGCAGACTTCTAGGCGAAGGGGTACATGAATGAACCGATCCCACACCCGAATGAGAGGGGATGCTAAGACTGACAATGTATGGGCATGTCAGGCTAAGAATCGTATAAATGAATTGATAGTACTACTCATATCACTAAGGTCGACCTACCTTTTCGGGAGTCCATCTATAGAAACTCCGAAGTTAAGCGTGCTTGACGTTGAGCAATCTAGGGATGGGTGATCCCCTGGGAAGTTTGCCCAGGGTGCGTATGAGCGAGGACGAAGCATGCTGAAAGGTTAGAGGGTGGTACAGTGGGGCCAGACTATCAGTTGGAGTGTGGTGGGCCCAACCCCACAGGTTCCGGTAGGGACCAATGCTATAGTGACATCCGATATGGGATGGGTCGTTACAGGTGGTATCAGAGCACAACCTCTCGCAGTACGGTGCTGGTTCGGGGACGAACCAAGCAGAAGCTGGTGGGCATGTGACGCCCGGGGCTGAAGAGGGCGGAGAGTGATCGCCGGTGCCAGGGTACACGAACAATGAGCGGCTCCTCGCAGGCTTCTAGGCGAAGGGGTACATGAATGAACCAATCCCACACCCGAATGAGAGGGGATCCTGAGACTGACAATGTATGGGCGTGTCAGGCTAAGAATCATATAAAAGAATTGATAGTACTACTCATATCACTAAGGTCGACCTACCTCTTCGGGAGTCCATCTATAGAAACTCCGAAGTTAAGCGTGCTTGACTTTGAGCAATCTAGGGATGGATAACCCCCTGGGAAGTTTGCCCAGGGTGTGTGTGAGCGAGGACGAAGCACGCTGAAAGGTTAAAGGGTGGTACAGTGAGGCCAGACTATCAGTTGGAGTGTGGTGGGCCCAGCCCCACAGGTTCCGGTAGGGACCAATGCTACAGTGACACCCGGTATGGGACGGGTCGTTACACGAACGGCCCAGAGTAGACAGAAGAGTTACGCAGACCAAAAGCGAAGACCGTTAGAGTTTACAACAGATGATTGGGTATTCCTAAAAGTATCCCCAATAAAAGGCGTGAAACGGTTTGGAGTGAAAGGCAAACTGAGCCCTCGATATATTGGACCATTCCGGATACTTAGGAAAGTTGGTGAGGTTGCTTATCAATTGGAGTTACCAGCTTCATTGGCTCAAGTTCACGACGTCTTTCACATATTGACGTTGCCAAAATACGTCGCAGATCCCATGTGTTGAATAACGAAAATTTTCACCAATAGCTCAAACCCGACTTGAGTTATGAGGAAAGACCTGTAGAAATTTTGATGCACGAAGTAAAGTGATTGCGGAATAAGGAGATCCCGTTAGTAAAAGTATAAAACCAGTCAGCAGAGGAAGCAACGTGGGAACGGAAGGATGATATGAGGAATCGCTACCCTGAATTGTTCTTCCCAACCTGATTTTGGGGGCTAAATCCTTTTTATGGGGGTGAGGATGTAATACCCGAGTCCCGTGAGTAAGCCGATTAATGAATTTGCATGCATATTATGTGCTTATATGGCTGCACTTTACGTGTTTAGGTAGTTATGTATTTATGGAGATCTAACTTATTAGGAAGTTAGATAAGGGATTTAGAAAAATGCTGAGCTAGAATGGAATTTTTTAATGAATAATTTTCGAAATGTGGACTCTCGAAAATTATAAGTGCTGAAGTATGTAATTGTCGATATCAACTAATTACGAGATTTTAAGAATTTCGAAACTTAGGGTTTTACAAGTAGAGTTCGAAGACTTAGTTCAAAGGTAGATTGTTTAATAATAAAATAAGGGAAGAAACTTTCGAAGACTTAACCATGAAGGAAAATTAAAGCAATAAAATAATGCTTATTACATAGGTTAAGATAAGAACCAAAATAACATCGATGTCATTTATGCACTTTTACACGCAAAATAAAGCTAGGATAAGAAGGAAGTTTATATCATTAGTGAAGAACGATCGAAATCCTGAGTGAGAAAGAAGGAAGAGCTCGAACAATAGTAATCGACTTGGAATAGGTATATTTTCTTACCCTAATTTCATGTTCTTTATCTATATATTAACATGTTTTAGAAACTGTTAGGCTCGAAACTGCAGGTGATTAGGTTTTTGTACAAGTTAAGTTTCGAAAGTTTTAAAAGTCACTAAAACTCTTATAATATTCAAACTATTCTTGAAGAAAAGCTAGTTTGATTGAAAGTTTATGGGTTTTGATATTTTTAAGTGTTGAAGTAGTGAAAGGGAACTTCACGAACCACAAAGGTTCGTGAATTATACTTCACGAAACAAAGGTTTTCAGGAGTCAATAGTAAGTGGCGAACCATAAATGTGTGAGGTAGACTTCGCGAAGTTCAAAAGAAAGGCGCGAGATGATGACTTCGCGAATTGGGCAAGCTAGGTGAATCATAGGTGTGTGGAATGAGCTTCGCGAATTGAAGCATTTTGCGAATCACGAGAACGAAAAACTTTACGAACACTAAGAGGTTCACGAACTTGGTGGAAATGATAGGGTTCGCGAAGTAAATGTAGGAGGTCATAATGTAGCGAATTGTAAATCTAGCAAGCTAGACTTCGCGAATTAGGATCTTTCGTGAACCATGAGAAGTTCGCGAACCCTGAGAGTACAAGCCACACTTCACGAATGAGGAGGTCTAAGCAGGTCTAAGCTAGTTCGCGAATCCTATAAAGTCACGAATTAAAAGAGTTCGACGAGGTCTGTGTGAAGTGTGACTTCACAAAATGAGGCAAGTTTGCCGAGTTGCATGGAGTAGGAGCTTCACAAATTGTGAGGAACTTAAGACCACTTCACGAAGTAGGTGGAAAAGAAGTTAGACTTCGTGAAGTATGAGTGGACTTGGCGAATTGAGAGGGAACTCGCGAAGCATGTATTTCATGAATTAGAACGACCATGTGAGGTTGATTTCACGAAGTTATAAGGAGTTAAGCTAGTTCACGGGTCTGACTTAACTTAGCGAATTCTTTAAACAGTTATCTCTCAAATACAGTTACAAATATAATTTTTTCAGTACTTAGGAAATTCGAGAACTTAGGTAGTTAGACAAATTAGATGGTATACTGACATTGTAATTTTTGTGCAAAGGGTCGAGACATAGGAATTTCATCGGTTCACTAGCAGATAATTCGCGGACGACAGGTAAGTGGGAATTCCACTACAACACATAAAATAAATTATGTGTACATGTTTACGTGACTATCTTCTTCTATGAAATTACGTGAATTATCTGTTATGTGATATGACATGCTAAATTATTTTTCTACTATTCATGTACGCATTATCACGTGCATGCGCAAGTTACGCGAAAGTTATGAGATGTGAGCATGCGCAGTATATGATCACCTGTGTGCGATAAATATTTGGCGATATGGGCATTTGATGTCGACTCGAAGTTGAGTCAGAGCTACTTCTACAAAAGGACCATGACGGAATGTAAGCCTTTCGAATGTACGTATTTGAATATTGAATGTAGCGGGAAGAAGCGACCTGGCTTGAATTACCCGGTAAATAGCAACCCAGTTAACTGGCGTGGGCACAGTCGGTGACCAGGGAAGGCAACCGCTAGGTAGAATGGCAACCAGTAAACGGCTACTTAGGGGAAAACCCTACTGTGGGCCTAGCTGGAGTAGACCAACTATCGTATCCATATTGGATTTAAGCTCAGAATGGTGCGCGTAGCAAGTTAGTTGAGGGCCCTAAATAAGAATGAAAATGAGAATGAGATATAAGAATTAGAAAGCATTGGCGCAGATGCCTTTACCAATTACCACACGTGCACGGCATGCATAATTTCCACTTATCGAGCTTCATAGCTCATCCCATATTTTTATGTGTCGTAGGTTCACGCGATCATGGTACATTATCTTTTTAATGGCGAGGCCTAGTTTCTGAAGCTTCCGGGGACTTTGAGGGTGCAAGTGTGTACATGGATACGACCTGTGTGGCGGGCGCTAGAATTTCTTTTGTTGCGTCTATGTACCCATCCTACGTAATTAGTGTTGGGATAACATTTTGATTGTACATGATGATTTCCTTTATATAAAAGGAAAAATGTTATACGTATTTTTGGATAGTATAACTATTACACCTTAGATAGTCACGCGAAGGAGGAATAAAATAAGTAGTAGAAGGCGGGGCGCCACAACAAATAAGTCGTAATTGGTTATCCAGCACCCAACTGGAGCCTTAGGCTTACGAACTTTTAATGTTCGAGATTAAGAGTACACTGGTGACTTCCTCTCTCGTTCCCATCGAGAACAATGACTCAACTCGACACATTTGGATTTTTTCATTTATTGCTTTACTGGATGCTAAGTAAAGAACTAATATAATCAATAAACGAACAATGCCTTTATTAAACACACGAAAATATTTTGGTACATAAGAGGTGGAATGTTAAATAAGCTAATGCCCTACACAATTCAATCCTCGTATAGCATTCGAGGGCATATTCCTAACAATCTCCCACTTGCACTCAATGTCATACGCTAAGATATCTAATACCTTTCTCCTCGAGATGCCTAACAAGCGTTGCCTGTAACAAAGGCTAATGGTGACTATGGGTCGCTCACGCTTTCGCGGGGTGCAATCTTCTGAAAGGCCATGTAGCCATTCTCAACGAATCCACGTAACACGTGGTACTTTCTTTCTATATGTTTGGACCTACTGTGAGATCTCGGTTCTTTAGCCTGAGCAATAGCGCCAGTATTGTCACACCACAATGGCAATGGCCTATCTGCTACAGAAACGACACCAAGTTTTTCCAAGAACTTTCTCATCCAAACACCTTCCATAGCTGCCTCTGAGGCAGCTATATACTTTGCTTCGCAGGTGGAATCTGCAGTAGTGCTTTGATTGGAACTTTTCCAAGACACGGCTCCATCGTTGAGCGTAAAGATGAATCCTGAAGTGGATTTTCGGTCATCCACGTCTGACTGGAAGTCTGAATCCGTATACCCTTCCACTTCCAATCCTCCATTACGATAGACCAGTATCATATCCTTAGTCCGTCTGAGGTACTTGAGGATAGTCTTGACTGCTGTCCAATGTTCCTTACCACGGTTAGCCTGAAACCGACTGACTACGCTAAGTAAGGGGCCTGGGAGAGTCCTAACATACGATTCGCTCGATCTCTATAAAGGCGAATACCCAAGATGTAGGTAGCTTCTCCCAAGTCTTTCATGTGAATTCGGTCAAAAGCCACCTTTTCACCATTGAGAGCATTCCAATATCATTTCCTATCAAAAGGATGCCATCCACGTACAATACGATGAAAGATAATTTGCTCTCACTGCTTTTCTTGTAGACGCAAGGTTCGTCTTCATTCTTCAAGAATCCGTGGCCCTTGACCACTTTATCAAACCGAAGTTTCCTGCTTCTGGAGGCTTGTTTAAGTCCATAAATGGACTTGTTCATTTTTCACACCTTACGAGCATCTCCATGCGATGTAAAATCCTTGGGCTGCTCCATATATATTTCTTCTTTGAGGTATTCATTTCGGAACACAGTTTTCACATCCATCTGCCAGATCTCATAGGTGCGCAGCTATCGCAAGCAATGTTCGAATGGATTTCATCATAGCGACTGGCGAAAAGGTCTCCTCATAGCCAATGCCCTCTTTTGGACTGTAGCCTTTCGCCACAAGCCTATCTTTGTATGTGTCAACCAGTTTGTCAGATCCAATCTTTCTCTTGTAGATACATTTACACCCAATGGGCCTAAAGCCATCTGGGAGTTCTACTAGAGTCAAGACTTTGTTTTCGTGCATAGAATCTATTTCGGCTTGCATAGCTATAAGCCCTTGACCTTTAGCTCGTCTATCTGCCACTTGGCATACGTAGCCCGGTCTTCGTCACTCACATCAGCCCCTGGGACTTGCGGTACGGGGAATCGAGGACATAAGTTAGCGACTCCATACCTAGGACTATTGTTAGGTCCCCAATTATCAACTCCTATGAGCCTAGACTCCAATTCTAAGGTAATAGACTAGAATTGATAAGAATGAATTTTGATCGAAAACCTTTCGATGAAGAACACGAGAGAGAATCGTTTAGTGTGAGAAAGTTTCTTCTGTTTCTCTCTCTAGAATTCGAATTGCAAGCCTTTCGAATCAATTCAACTATTTTCTCGTATTAAGCACAATGATTATAAATGTATTTATATCAAACAAACTTGGTATAAATAATAATCTTGTCCTAATCTAAGGACAAATATAATAAAAGCCCTTAATTACAAGGACAGCTAATAAAATCAAAGCACAACTCTAACGTATATTCTACATTCTCCCCCTTAGTGCTTGATTGCTCTTCTGCACTATCTGTCTTCGTCGGGCGTAGAATGACTTGCGCAAGCCCAGCGCATGCTCGTAGTTCCTTATGGAGTTTCTCAGTTCCAATCGCTCCTGCTTCAAGTAGTTCCATCAGAAGAGGTTGCTCTCTCACGAACCTATGCAGATGCAGCATGGTATCTTAGTTGATCTCTTCCAATCTCTTCTCTATATTTTTCCTAATTGCCTTGAGAGTCCCATCATAGAATTTTGGATCTCAGTCTTCAGCATCAACCTATTCTTCTTAGCAATTGAATTGTGGTAGGTGATTCCTAAGACTGAGCTTATGTGTACGTGATTGTTGGGAAGCAATTCGACCTCAGGTCCTTTATTGTAAGGAGCAGTCATGGTGATATTCTTCATGTTGCTCTCCAAAGCCATCTGAAGGTCGTGTGCGGCAAATAACTTTACTTGGCGCACCATGAACCTGTAGATTCCCTCGAGCCCTTCCTTCTTGACGGAGTCTTGAGGATCCTTGTACTTCTCTGCGTACATCTGATAGAGATGGTGTACCTCTTCGACAGAAAGATACGGTAGATCACTCTCAGTGAGTTCTTCTCGAGTTTTGTCTATCCGCTCTATAATGTAGATTGGAGTTGGAAGATTGCCTTTTGCATAGTAGACTCCTATCAGCTGACATATCGGAGATAAATTCTTGAAATGGCTCTTCAGCTGATTTTTAGGAATCTTCAGTCTCCGATCAGGTCCGTTCTGGGTTAGCATCCAAAGATTGGACATTCTTTCTGCTGTTCTCAGTGAGAGATACCTCTTAGCTCGAACTCGTTCAATTTTTTAACCTTGTCCGATGACCTCTAGATTCGGTGACGAACTTCTTCTAAGAAAGGGTTCTCTATCCTTATGTTCTCCCACAGCGTGTCGACTCGAACGGTCCCTGGAGTTAGTCTCGGAGGGGTGTCCGCTCGTTGAGCAATTAGTTCTAGAAGCCTTGGGGGAATCACTTCATGATCTTCACCTTTCTGAAGTTCTTCATCTTCAAGTAGAACTAGGTCGACAGAGGCTAATTGTAGAAAGCGTCGAACTTCCTTGAGCCTTTTCTGAGCCAAGTCTGCGGGTACACTATGGGTCAACCATTGTCCATCGAAGATGTAATGATCGAGAGATTTGTGTGGATCGACTCCACTTCTTGATGTTCCCTATTGGTCTGAAGCGGTTGAGCTGGGTGGTGGTTGAGTTTCTGCCAATGCCACGAGCATTTCGACACTTGCTTCTTCTTTCGGAAGCAAGGGGCTTGTGAAAGTCGTCGTCGGTGTGGACGGAGGCGTCCGTAGGGTGGGTGGTTCGTATGGTTCGAGAGTTTGGGTGGTGCGGTGCATGGTGGTGGTTTGGGTTTGTGTATGGGTAGTAGGCTGTGAGGTTTCAGTGGCTCTTGTACTTCTCCGTGTCGCACCCGAGCTTTGTCCTTGACCGCCCGTAGAGGTCTTAAGTCTCTTCTCACCCTCATGAGGACCTTGATCGTCAGGGTCGTCATGTCGGCATTTTGAGCGGGAGCTTTGACCTCGGCATGAGTGAGTAGGTGGGTCAGGAAGATTGACCAGACGTCTGGAGAGGTCTTTCTTCCTTTGGCGTCCGGTTGGGTAGCTTAACGAGTCGGGCGACTAAATTGGAGTGGAGTTCGCTGATGGGTACAGTGGCTGTGTTGATAAGGTTAAGGGATAGGATGGGTGTGGTGGTCAGTATGGGTTGGTTGGGTGTGAGGTTAAGTCGTGACGAACGGTCCTCGGAGACGGGTGCTTTCCCTCTGTCTTGGCGGGACGTCTTGATAGCCGTGTGCACTCTCTCCATCAATTTGTCTTCAAATGATCTGAGAGCTTCGGAGAGAGCGGCCTTGAGTCGATCTTCGGTCACGAATGGCGAGAACACCTCCGTTGATGGACCAGGACGACTGATGTCGCCTGTTGTCAACCCTTGAGTTGGCTCGTCGTCACTTGAGGTTGCGACGTTTCGAGACTTCCATCAAATCCTCGAGATAATTCCAAAGGAATCGTCTCTATGGATGTTGTGGCAGGCTCAGACTGAACCCGCGAGTCAGACACTTGGACTTCGTGGCCGGTAGTGGTTGGAACTTAAATCTTGGCCTCGAAGGACGCCGCTAAGTTGTGCTGCGGCTCAATATTGAGCGAAGGAAGGTCCGCAGCGCTTGAAGTAAGTACTGGCATCGTGTCTGACGTCGTCGTGACAGTGGTATCGACGGGTTGACTGGATTGGAGTTGAAGTCGTGGAACCCGTCTGACTAGTTGAACCTCCTCGTCTGGATCCGTGGCCTTGAACGAGATATCCGTGTGAGGAGTCTGTTCTCGTTCAACGTCCTCATGGGCTTGTGCTGTCACTTGAGATTCTCGAAGTGGGTTGGACCCTGTTTCCGCCTCGAGCTCGTTGGTAGGAACCTCTTCAATTGGCTCCTGAAGCACTTCTATAATAATTGGAACCTCTTCTTCGAGTTCTTGCACTTGAGCTTCGATTTCCAACTCCTGGGCCACTTCATCAATCAGCGAGGCGTCTGGGTCAGGCATTGGAGCTTCTTGAGTTGGTTGCACTAGTGCTAGTTCCTGGGCTACAGCGTCGATCAAGGCAGCCTCAGGACTTGGTTGTTGTTGCTGGGGAGGGCTCACATTGAAGTCCGTCGGGGGCCCTCAAATCATCTGCTCGGTGAGATGTTGTTCCCGACAATATAATCGATATACATCTCCTGTGGGGTCGGCGAGACGTAGCAACTCGAACGGGATCGGCATCGATGGCTGATCCAGATCCGTGAACCTGGGGTTGTGGAAGAACTTGAGCCGGGGTGGTTGGTAGTCTCCTCCTAGAGGCAGACGAGGAATGTTCTCGTGAAGCTCCATGAGTTGAGCTATGATCACCGAGAACCACCTGGCGTACGGCACATTCTTCGACCGCTTGTTCTCCTTTTGTCTGATCTCTTCTGCAAGATCGTTCCAGATCAGTTGGCGAAATCATACTTTCGTGAGAATGCAATGCCGTGGAAGTTGCGAAGGATGTTGCCGTTGCCCTTGTCAAATCCGACGTGCTTCGGCGACAGGCACTTATTGATAATCCCAAAAAGTGTCTTCCATGGATGTGGGATGCCGTTGCTCTGTACTTGCACGAGCTTGGTGAGCGGTGGACGGTATCTCCAGCGGAGAAAGTCGTGTATCATCTCTGCATCCGTCGGCAGAGGGTCGTAATTGTGGCTGAATGGCAGGTCCAAGACAAGGCCAAAATCATTCTTGCTGAAGCTGACGTGTCTTGTCCCGATCACCGTTGTGAATTGGTAAGTGCCCTCAATTACACGAATCTGTATACGTCCCCAGAATTGTTGGAGCGACCATCGGCACCGAGGCCGTCACCGTAAGTGCGTGCCAGAGGGGATGGCCTTGTAGAATGGACACCATTATCTCATCTGGGCACCGAAAGGTAGTCAGATCGAGCTGAAAATTCGTGTCCTGTACTTTGAGGTACAAATTGTGATCGTATATGTGGTAGTATGCTGGATAGTTAGCCATCTGAAAATAAGAAATCAGAAAATTCATTAGTTCAATTTGAAAATTGAGTCGAAAATTATTATATCAAATTCTAGTATTGGAACACTTTATAGCATATTTGATAGTCATGTAAGACATAATATTGCACATAGATTACTCGGGTATGAACAAACTTTTAATGGTATTTGATGAAATTTTCGAAAGCCACGTATAAAGCATATAAGATGTTTTTATCGAAAATTTTCTAAGTGTTGAACGCTCGCATACCACTGTTCATTCCATTCTAATTTTCGCTAGAAAATTGAATTCTCAATTTTTAATTTCCTATGTGTTAATTTCTAATTAAAGTCTACGTGTAATTTTTCGATCGAAAAATATTATTCATCAAGTTCGCTACAGTGTAAAAGACTTAGAGAAATTTTACTAAGTGTTGAAGTGTTAAGCGCAGTACTGTAGAGGATCAATTTTACGATCGAGAAAATTTTTCGTGTAAATTTACGATCGAGAAAATTAATTTCCGCGTAAATTTACAATTGAGAATTTTTTTGCGCGTGAATAAAATTTTTCGTCGTGAAAGTTATCGAGCGAGAAAGTTTTTCGATTTTAAAATTGTTTTGACTGCGAAGGGTTTGTCGATCGGAAAAATTGACAGCGAAAAACTATGTTAATTGCAGCGAAAATTTTCGACCGAACAAAATCATTGCTGCGTATTTTATGATCGAGAAATTTATCGTCGAAAAATTGATTTTATCGCCGCTATTACGATCGAAATAATATAAAGTCGAAAGTACTATTTTCGATAGTAAGTTTTGCGCTCGTAAAGGAATTGCATCTTATTATATCTATTTCAATTTTCAATTTTTCGCTCGCATAAAGTCCTAATTAGATTTCTCGAAGGTAAGTAAATTTTCGATCTACGTCATCAACCTTAGCGACTTAGTCAAAATTTAAGCGATCGAAAATCTTTTATGATACAAACAGTATCTTAATTGAATCGGAATTCAATTAGGACTGTTTTCAATCGAAAAAGTTCTTCGACTGCTTCAAACGGTCAAAAGCCCAGTTTTAGTCGAAACTTAATTCTAACTCTAAAACGCAGAATATCGAAAATTTTATACTCTCAAACTGATAGAAAAACACATAATCGATGATAAAACACAGAAATCAAACCAGATAAACAGATCTAAAGGTCTTAGATTTCTGAAAATAGCATGCGGGTTTTCAAACAGTTGACAGACGAGAAATTTTGCCTCAAATCAAGCGAAAAATAAAAAAAAAAAACAGATGCAAACGGAGTTTAAAGACACACTATCCCCTAAAGAAAGACGATTCTACCACAGAAAGACGAAAATCAGTTGAAAAACGAGAGATTTAATGGATTTTGAAGTTCGTCTTTACTGTAGTATTTTTGCGAGAGATAATTTTAATCGACTGTAGGCTTTTCGATTGATGATTTATGCGTGAGAAAAAGTTTTTCGACTGCAAAAAGTAATTTCACATTAATGGGCTGACTAGACATGTTGGGTTCTCAATTGGACAGACCCATTTCTTTTCGCTCGAGAAACTGGAAGCAAAAATTGCTTTTTTCGATCCAGTGTTTCGATCGTAAGTTTTCTAATTATTTTCAGATTAACCCCTATTTTACTTAATGATCACACATTTACTCCCCTATGAATTATAATCACTGCAATTAACTCCCTGTAATTCAGAATAGTAGCGTCTGCCTCCTTTGACGAAATCCAAAAATTTGTATCACTTAGAGCAAGACATCAAAATTATTAGAGTTAATTAACAAGTAATTTTAATCAGGCTCCCCTTGAATTTTAATACCAATGCGATCAGGTCCAAATCGTGATAAAATGTGAAGTCTTCCTCATCGAAGTGCGTTGGATAGTTAGCAGTTCGATAAAATTCTACAACACTTAGAGAAAAACATAAAAAATATTTGAAACTCAAAGCATGATATTTGGTAAATGCTCCCCTCAAATAATGCACCTAAATTGATTTATCATGCAAACACGTAAACCAATCCAAGTAACAATTATGAAAAACACGCGATTAAGTAATTTAGCCTATGGTCCCCTAATCATGTATTTAAAATGTTGCGTGAGGGTATGAGCAAAGAACAAATATTCGCATTTTAAAACATTCAGTACCAATGCAATCGATACATGCATTCAGAATTTGCGAATCATACAAAAATTATCGCATTTTAACAATTGAATGCAGATGCAAAATAAAATTGCATGACATAATGTGCGATAAAAAGATACTAAAAATTTTAAAATAATTTATATTTTTTTATTATTATTATTTTTTAATTTTCTTATGTATATTAATATTATTAATAATATGGGGTCAGATTATTTTGCTTTGATCCACGCCACGCCTAAAATTTCACAAAACACTTGAAAGATATTATGCCGTCAAGTCAAAGTTCGTAGAATGATCCAAATCGAAAACTCTCACTAGGTTCGCTCTAGCCTCAATTATTTTAACTTGGGATTTATCTTATATATACAAGGAAATGTATGTGTCCTAATATCGTGACACGTGTCCTATTGTAGCATTCAAAATATGGGGAAAAAAATGAAAAACACACTAGCCCACTAACGTGCAACTTTTTGAAAGAGTTTAGAGTTGATATTTTACATGAATCTTATTATTACAAAAAATAAAATATGTGCATTAAAATAAAACCACCCACGAGCCACGATCTAAAGAACCACCATCTGTCCAAACTCATGTCCGGCTTTTGATAACCTCCACGCTGTACTTTCCTTGAGAAGATTACACCTCTTTCTCGCAGATCTAAAGAAACGACATGGTAGGTCTTACTTTGTCACCAGATCTATGGAGTGCTTAATGATTTTCTTTAGTGGTATTTGTGTGAAGCATTTGATCGAGATTTAGTTATAGCGTTTGCTGCAGATTTTAGACTATTTTGTCAGATTGGAGAAGACGAAAACGAGGTTGATTTTTTAGATATGAGAAAGGTGAGCGTTTCTTTGTTTTCTTTTGTTGTACTTGTGTGAAGCATTTGTCCGGATTTTTTTAGGTTTGTTTTGGTTTTTTGATTTGGTAGTTTATTGGTGCAGATCTAGGAAAGGAATACAACGTGGTCGTTCAAGTCGACCATGGATGGCTTTCGCTTTTGTTGTGTTTTTTTTAATACTTTCATGTCTATTCTACTGGTATGATTACAACTAAATGCTAATGCTATGTTTTTTTCTTTTCAGTTTCAGATGGAGCAAATGATAAAGAAACGAAGCGTACGTAAAAAATGAGATACTTAATGAAGAAGAAAGATTGATTCAAGAACAACATAAGCTGGAGGAAGAATATTTGCATGAGGAATGCGTGACGAGAGAAAGTTTATGCAGAAGGAGCGGAGCGTCTACGAGTATGTATATGAATTTATTGTTTAAAAATTTTCAGAGATTAGAACGTCGCTAAGAGTAAGAAGCATTGAAATTGAAAAGCTGCAGCACCCAAAATCGCAAATGAGTACATGGAGTTTATGGAGGATGAGCGCAATGGAGATGGCCACGTCAATCAAAGGAATATCTTCATTAGTGTCACTTGATTATGACACCTTGCAAAATCTTTAGATTTCCGGGCTTTGTTGTTTGTTTCCTAGCTGGTTTTTACTTTCGTATCAACTATTTTAAGTCATTTTTTGAATTAACCGTTGTCATATGTTGAGAAAACTTTACGTATTACCGTAATTATGTCTTGAATTTTGTTCGATTTGATAGGTATAGAAATATTTGTTGATAAAAATGTATATTAATAATAAATATTTAAACCCGTGCATTGCACGGGCAATAAACTAGTATATATATATATGTATATATATATATATCACTCAAGTCAACACAAGCAATATTAAGTCATTTTACCTGTGATCGAGGCGCTTTTAATCATTTCACCTAAATGAAAGACTGTCGTTTTGGAATCAAAGGGACTTTGAAGGGATTTTAATTTGGCTCAGACTTAGAAGGGAAGGAAAATATTGGGAATTGTGGACTTTATTATCTTCATCTTCCTTTTCTTAGTCACTCTCCTTCGTCGGCACTTTTCTGTCATATTTTGTCTTGTTCATCCCTTTTTTTTTCGTTATTTTTCTACACTTGCTCAGAAGCTCCGCTTCTCTACGAGGCTGAGAGATTATCTAAGGCGAAGTTCTTCTTGTTGTTCTCGGGCCGATACCGTGCTCCTCTTCTCTTAATCCCTAGAGAGGTTTAAGAGATTATCGATTTGGAGATGAAGTGTAAAATATGCCTAAGAGGGGGGGGGGGGGGTGAATTAGGCTATAAAAATTTTGGCTTGTTCTTATTTGAAAAATACTTTTCTTTAAGAAGATATTTGCAGAGTATGTTATTTCCCAGAAATCGTTTCAAAGATATCACCTAGTTATTTGCACGTGTCCCGAGTTTGTCTCACAGAAAATTAAATAGCAGAAAGTAAAGTGAGACGCGATTTTTATACAGGTTATATCCCCAACTGGGGTTTAATCCTGTCCTTGGGGTGTGATCTCCCCAAGAGTTCCAATCAATCACTAAGTGTTACCGGTTACACTATGATTGACCCGTACACAACCAAAGCACTATGGACACTAGACCTCGTTCTAGGCTGACGCACGCCAAGTTTCGATCCACGTCGTTTACCCAGGAAACCTATTCCCCGACTGGATGCAGCTTGCTACCGAAGGGCCACCGAATCCACAAAATTCGTCCCTCCACGTGCGTAAGACTCCACTCGTGCTCCTTTGTGCGCTCACACGTCCGAAGACTAAGGTTTGTAGGATTTGGAGTTTCTAAGGATCGCTCAAAGGTACAGATTCGCAAATGAAAGCTCAATCACAAACTACGAATTAATCGCAAAGTAAAGCTCAAATCGTCTAAGGAATTCGATAGCTTGTGTGTTCGTTGTGTACCCTTCAATCGTGAAGTGTTTCCTTCTACATAGACCCAATAATCGCTTCTATACTTCACAAGGAAAGTTAAACACAGAATATGCAAGATAAAGCTCAATAATCACGTGCATTAACTCAAACAATCATGCCAAGAATAAACCAATTAAGCTCAACGGTCATGCATGATCACTTACCATAAATACCACAGATTAACATTCAATCCACAGTAATCTCATCCATTCGTCAGTATATTCCATATATATTCCACTCAGCATATTTTCAACGGTAAGCTCAATCAACTGATTTCTTTCCCAAAATATGATAGCCAATTCGCACAGAGAAAGATTTGATCTACTGAGTATAATGCAAAGCATACTTTCCATGTATAGTGATCTCATCCGATTTCAGCACATTCCATAAATAGACTCAAACAGCATCTTACCACATATAAGCCCAATCAATTAATCACTTTCCATAATATGAATCCTAAGTCCCACAAGGAAAGCAGGATTATGATTCACTGATTTAAGAGTCACTTAACTTCGCACTCAACGGATATCTCATTAATATTCTTTCCTAAAATAGATCAATCATATGTAAGCACGTTATCAGAATATCTTTTCCATATATAGCATAGTCATTCATATCCGGATGATCACAGTGATATTCTTTCCATAAATAACTCAATCACGTGTACAGCTCATATATCACTTAGCAGAATATATTTTCCATATATAGCACACAGTGAGATTCCATTAATGCGAAAACGTTCATAACCAGGTGATCACATAAATATTCCAGTTAAGCACAAGATCACACAAATTCGATTTTCTTATCGGTTTAATCATATTCAAGCGCTTAATCGAACATTTTCACATACTTAAACATCACATAACATGCATATCAAGTTTTCTAATTTGTACCCCCCAATTTACATATTTACTTGGAATAATCAAAACTCTCATAATCATTTGGACCAAAAAGGTCTACAATCTCCCCCTTTTTGATGATGACAAGTAATTAATGCCTATCTTAAGCATATGAGTACACTCGATATGAAGCCATTTACGCACGTAGCATGTTTAAGTATCACAGCATGCGACATATGATCAGCAAATAATTTTATCAGATTTCGAAGCATGCTCCCCCTGTCTAATTGCTACTATTCCCATGTAAAGCACAGCAGCAAAAACATATAGCAATTACCAGGTTATATCATATGAAATGTTACAAGTCACCATGGAATGTCACAAATATTCAGATCATATCATATGGAATGTCACAAGTTACCATGGAATGTCGCAAATTATCACACCATATCAGTTTGCTCCCCCTGCCTATGCGCGGAATTCCTTAATCCTTAACAAGTCACAAACTCAAGCACAAAGAGGATTAAGACATAAGCATTTAAAAGCAAGCAATCCGATTATATTATATCATTCCAAAATAACAAAATAAGGCATTAATTGCCTAGACTTCTCCCCCTTCAGCATCAAAAAGGAGGGACCAACACCACCAACATACTTAAACCTGCAACCAACCTCGACCCTCAAACCCAATAACCAGCGAAAAAGGCAAACTAGAACTAATCCTATCATAGCTAGGGAATTACTAAGGAACAAAGATCTAAAGGCTGGAATCGCTATCGGATGAGGCAGATGAGGATTCAGCGATATTAAGAGCCGCGGAGATCTCCTTCAGATACTTGTTAACCCTTTTGAAGTTCCGTGAGATCTTTTTGAACTTCTTGCGGTTCTCATCCTTCAGGCCCTTGATACTCTTTTTCAGATCTGCGATCGTTCCTTGCTCGTTGTTCGCTATCGTCATCCCTTTTCTTCTTGATCGGAGTCTTTGAAGGAGTCTACATATCCTTTGTTTTGAGCCAGCCTTGGCGCGCATCATAGCGTATACCAACACGCTTCAATGTGACCAGATCCACAGCATGCTTAGAGCTGTCTTCCCAAGCCTTGGGCAGAGAGATTCCCTCAGTCTCAAATAGATATGTCAGTACCATACCATAGGAAAGTTCCTTATTTGAGCTCTGACTGGCATAGATCATGTACTTGAGGACGAAATATCCTAAGTTGAGTGGCCTATTTTGGGACACCATGTAGAGAGTCAGCATGCTCATATTGTTCATCGTGGTGGAATGGCCTCCACTGCCAACACGGGCGCTCTATAGCGTAAAATGCAGGACTTTGTAGAGAAAGAACAGATCTATGGGAAGTTGGTTCAAGGCTTCTCCTTCCAAAAACTTTGGCTTATAGGGGGAATTCCAGAGAGCTATTGCACAGTCTCGCATGGATACTTCAGAGGCACACCAGTGGACAAAGTCAAAGTAGCGGAGCCCTTCGTTCTCAACCCCCAGCATCTCATTCACTTTAGCGCTATTCCATTCAAGGGTCTTTCCAAGCACATATGATTTCACTGTGATCTCAGTTCCGTTTTCAACGAAAGTGAGATTGGCATAGAAGAGTTTCACCGCCTCCACGTACAAGGACTTGTTAATCCTCAGGAAATTTTCCCAGCCATATTCCGTCAGCCACGTCACGACTTGGCTGTCCGCCAACTCATCAAACTCCACGCACCTACCTTGTGCAACGCGTCGCTTCTGAAGCTTTCCATGAAGTTCCTTGGCATTCTCAGTAAGGAATTTGATCTGGTCGGTGATTTCTTCTGGATTATCAGGGTTGAACAGTGCGGTCGTTTCAGCATCACAGCGGGTGTCTCGTGGAGATAACTCGATTTGGGCAGAGACAGATTTTTCTGGAGAGGCAGGTTTCTCGTGCGAGGCAGATTTCTCCGAAGATGCAGGCTGATTATCAGAAGAGGCAGGAGAAGGAGTAGGGGATGGAATAGGAATTTTATCGATCTTAGCCTTTTTCTTCTTAGGTTTCGTAGGAGATTTCGTGGATTTTGGACTGCTCTTTGACTTGGAACGGGTGGCTTTCGGAGAGAGTGGAGTTTCGACTAGGGCAGCCTCTCGCTTTTTGTCGGACTTAGATCCGGCGCCTTTGGTTTTCACCATGGTTGATATCGAAGAGTTGAAGAAGGAAAGTATGAAGTGGAGAGCTTAGGGTTTGAATGGAATGGAGAAACAAAGAAGGACGGTTTATAAAAGGCCGAGTCCTTTTGGATAAGGATGGAAAGAAGTTAAAGAGAGATGTGATCATGACAAGACGTGTGTCAGATAAGGAAGGAATTTCAAAATTTGAATTTGAAAAAGAAATACTTAGTGGTGAAGGAAACTGCCCGTTAAGTGGAATTAACTAAAGATAAAAGGATATCACGCGGGAATTAAGGAAGGAAATAAGTAAAGATCAGAGGAAGGATAAAAGGATACCAATATTGGCTGAAAATAGATTTTGATATAAATGTCGAAGAAAGTCTAAAAATATTCTCCCCATGGATGGAAAGGATTTGAAAAGATAATGAAGATATTCTTAATAGAATCAAGAAATAAAATCGCAGAGATCCTAAAGGATAAGATCAAGGAGATACTAAAGGCTAATATATCTAGTCACCTTTCCTATTTAGCTCAATAATTCCTAATCGGTCACGGATATCACAGAATCTGCTCTCAATAAGGGGTTTCGTGAAGATATCAGCCAACTGATCATTAGTTCCTACGAAGTTCACGCTGATATTCCCTTTCTGAACATGATCTCGAATAAAATGATGTTTCACTTCTATATGCTTAGTTCGAGAGTGGTGTACGGGATTCTTAGTGATACTAATGGCACTAGTACTATCACAAAAAATGGGAATTTGATCGTACCTTAAACCGTAATCACTCAAGGTCTGTTTCATCCAAAGGATTTGCTGAGAACAACTTCCTAAGGCCATATATTCGGCTTCGGTTGTGGATAGGGCCACGACATTTTGTTTCCGACTGGACCAAGATACAAGGGAATTCCCTAGAATTTGGCAAGTACCACTAGTGCTTTTCCTATCTTCCCTAGAACCGGCGTAATCCGCATCCGAGTATCCCATGAATGGGATTTCCTTGGAATTTGGATACCACATACCATGATTGATTGTTCCCTTCAAATATATAAGTATCCGCTTGACTGCTGCCAAGTGAGATTCCCTAGGACTCGATTGATATCTAGAACATAGACCAGTAGCAAACATAATGTTGGGTCTGCTTGCCGTAAGGTATAGCAAACTTCCGATCATACCTCTATACTTAGTTTGGTCAAAAGGCGTACCTTGTTCATCACTGTCAATTTTAGCAGTCTGGTGCATAGGGGTGGGAAGTACCTTGGAATCAGCCATTCCGAATTTTTCAAGTAGTTCCTTCGTGTACTTCGTTTGAGATATGAATGTTCCCGTATCCAATTGCTTGATTTGCAATCCAAGGAAGTACGTGAGTTCTCCCATTTGGCTCATCTCAAATTCCTGTTGCATAGACTTAGAAAAATTCTCGCAAAGAGTGATGTCAGTGCTACCAAATATGATATCATCAACGTATATCTGCACAAGTAGTATGTGATTCCCTTCGCACTTTATAAACAGAGTGTTATCTATTGTTCCTGTTGTAAAGCCCATGTCTAGCAAAAACCTACTCAGTCTTTCATACCATGCCCTAGGGGCTTGTTTTAAACCATATAAAGCTTTGTTTAATTTAAAGACGTGATTTGAAAATTCTTCTTTTTCAAAACCGGGAGGTTGCTCGACATAAACTTCCTCATTTATAAAACTATTTAAAAATGCACTTTTCACGTCCATTTGAAAAAGCTTGAATCTTTTAAAAGATGCATATGCAAGTAAAATACGTATAGACTCGAGTCTAGCTACGGGTGCAAAGGTTTCTTGAAAATCTAGACCTTCTTCTTGGGAATAACCTTTGGCAACTAACCTGGCCTTATTTCGTGTCACGTTACCGTTCTCGTCTAGTTTGTTGCGAAACACCCACTTCGTGCCTATTATGGACTTGTCGTTAGGTCTTTCCACAAGAGTCCACACTTGGCTCTTTTCAAATTGTGCCAGCTCTTCTTCCATGGCAATCACTCACGATTCATCGTCAAGCGCTTCATTCATTGTCTTAGGTTCCATGGTTGACAACAGCACGTCATGTGATTCCTCAGCAATATCGTTTCGTGCAGTTGCTCTCGTTTTGATCCCTGAAGTGATATTCTCTATGACTTGTTCAGTGGGATGGCTGGAAGCATGTTTGAATTTTTTGCGCTGTTGTTCGTCTGAAGCCTCAGGTTCCTCTGACTCAGTATCTAGTTCCAATGAAATTGCGTTCACTCCTTTGTCAGTAACCTGTATACCTGCAGGAGACACAACTATACCTTCCTCAGTAGCATCTGCGTCAGGAAATTCATCAAACGTAACATGCACAGATTCTTGAACAGTCTTCTTCCTATTATTAAACACTCGAAAAGCTTTGGAATGAAGGCTGTAACCTAGGAATATCCCTTCATCTACCTTGGAATCGAATTTTCCTCTTTTATCCCTATCATTCAAAATGAAGCATTTGCAGCCAAATACATGGAAATATCCTATGTTAGGGGTTTTATCGTTCCAAAGTTCATAGGGAGTTCTCTTAATAATCGGTCTGAGGAAAATCCTATTTGAGACATAACATGCCGTACTAACAGCTTCGGCCCAAAAATGTTTTGGAGTATTATATTCGCTCAACATAGTCCTAGCCATTTCTTGTAATACTCTATTTTTCCTCTCGACCACTCCGTTCTGTTGAGGCGTAATAGGGGCTGAAAAATTATGACTATAACCATTTTCATCACAAAAAGATGCAAAGGATTTATACTATCAAATTCTAGACCGTTACCACTCCTAATCTTACGGATCTTCATCTCTTTCTCATTTTCTAGCTTCTTAATCAGTGGTGCAAGATTATCTAAAGCCTCACTTTTGTGTGCAAGAAATAAGACCCATGTGTACCTAGTATAGTCGTCTACAATAACAAAGGCATATCGTTTACCTTTCAATGACATAACCTGTACCGGACCAAAAAGGTCAAGATGCAGCAGTTCCAGTGGTCTGGACGTAGAGATCACATTCTTCGGTTTAAAGGACGTCTTTGGTCTGTTTTCCCATTTGGCACGCTTTACAGATTCTGTCCTTGGTGGCTTTTATATCTGGAATACCTCTCACTAATTCATTGCATGATATGTGAGACATCAGTTCCATGTTAGCATATCCCAGACGTCTATGCCATAACCATGTGATATCCTGCGTAACTGCTAGACACTTGACATTTTGGTTAGCAATATCATCAAGAGTGATGCAGTAAATGTTACCATGTCTAGCCGCACTAAACACAATCTCATCACCCTTTTTGACAAGGCACTTGTCTTTGGCGAAAGCTACGGTATGTCCATCATCACATAGTTGGCTAATGCTAATTAAATTATGTTCTAAGTTCCTAACAAACCCGTACATTATCTATAGTGATGTTTAAATTGTTACCAACAGTACCAACTCCCACGATTTTGGCTTTTGCGTCGTTAGCGTACGAAACGTATCCTCCATCAACCGCCTTTAACGACACAAAATTACCTATATCACCTGTCATGTGGCGGGAGCACCCGCTGTCGAGATACCACCTGCTTTTCTTACTGGAATTCTTCCTTCGTACCTGTAGAAAGAAGTACTCTTCTGAGGTACCCAATTTCTGTTGGGTCCTAACATGTTAGCGGGGAAATAACTTCTGTTAACATACGAGATATCATTCTTCATAGATGGTGATCTCCTGCTAGAATCAGATACAGCAGTGGCATTTACAGGTGATTTCTTAGGTCTCCAAACATACTTAGTTTTTATCATCTTTCTTTAAAGGACAGTTGTATGCATAATGACCATTTCTACCACAGCTAGAACATTTAATCTTAGGCACAGAATGATTAGCATGCTCTCCTTCAGTGGAATAACCTATCCCTGACCTACCAATGTTCCTAGGGGTTGCCAATGAGCCCTCAGTCCTACTGGCTGAGGGGGAGGTGCTTAGGGTCATGTTGGGAGAGGTCCTGGGTTCGAATCTCATCCCTGTGACATTTCCCTAAGCCTGCCCACATGGGCCCAGACATGTGCGATTGACCTGGTCGACCTGTTTAGCAGGTAGTGGGTCGGCCCCGGGGTTTACCATCGGCTTTACCCGGTTACCAAAAAAAAAAATGTTCCTAGGGGTACTTAGCAGCATATCTAGGTTCTGCTTGCCCTCAAGGAGCCTATCAACTTTCTGATTTTCTCTATCTAAGGAATTCCTGAGTTCTACGATATCTCTGGATAAGTCACTGTTTTTCTTTTCTGTTTTCTCACAGTCACATGGAATTCCTTCTTTCTTAGCAGTAACTAACTCTTCTTTCAAACGCGAGATCTCTAGATCAGCATCATGTTTTTCTTTAGCTAGTTCATCTCGCTGCCTTATCAGTTCCTTACTTTCTTCTATATCAGAAACAGATGAGTCACTTTCATAACCATATAAATTGTTTAGGATATGAATTTTCTCAATGGAGGAAGAACGAGACACCTGATCCTCGTCAGCCATATAAGCGTTATCCTCGTCCTCACTTTGTTCCATTTCAGAGTCGTTAGATTCTGTCACCATGGCCTTCTGCTTCCTTGGTTTCTCATCGTTATTTGTTGGGCATTCATGTGCATAATGGCCTGGTTTGTTGCACCGAAAGCATTTCTGAAAATTTTTTCCCTGACGTGGAGATTCCCTTGTTTTTGTTCTGGAATTTGCTGGAGTTCCCTTTGAATCTCCTTTTCTGTTCGAATCTTTCAAATCTCTTTGTAAGCATGGCTAGGTCGTTCATCAGGCCATCTCGTTCATCATCAGAATAAGATTCTTCTTGGTTGGATTTTGAATGTGATAGATTTCTGATTTTTGGTTTGCGATTTCTCATTCATTGACGTTTGAATCATCTCGTAGGAGATAAGCGATCCAATCAGTTCGGAGATGCTCAGTGCTTCTAGATCCTTTGCTTCGTAGATGGAGGTAACCTTGGCATTCCATTCTCGTGGCAGTGATCTCAGTATCTTTCTGACTTGTTCACTCTCAGGAACCTTCTTTCCAAGAGAAAACATTTGGTTGATGATTCCCATGAATCTGGCATACATCTGGCTTATATTCTCGTCAGATTCCATCGAGAACAGTTCATATTGATGGGTGATCAGAGCCAGTCTTTCTTGCACAACTCGTTAGGTTCCTTCATGAGTAACTTGGAGCATATCCCACATAGCCTTTGCTGATGAGCAGGAACTGACCCGAATGTATTCTTCCCGTGTGAGTGCGCATGTGAGCATGTTCTTCGCCTTTGCGTTTCGCGTGATTCCCTTTTTGTCATCAGCAGTATAATCTTTAGCGTCCTTTGGGGTTCCATCGGTCTTGCTAGCTGTATATGGTCCATTGATGATTGTCTCCCAAAGATCATAATCGACAGCGATCAGAAACTTGATCATACTATTCTTCCATACTGCGTAGTTCGTTCCATCAAAGAGAGGTGGCCCAGAGTGGGATTGACCCTCTGCAAAAACATCACTTGAAAAAGCCATTAGATCTTAACTCAGGCGTGTTAGGCCTTTCGTTTGAGTAACCCCCTCTGATACCAAAATGAAGTGTAAAATATGCCTAAGAGGAGGGGGGTGAATTAGGCTATAAAAATTTTGACTTGTTCTTCTTTGAAAAATACTTTTCTTTAAGAAGATATTTGCAGAGTATGTTATTTCCCAGAAATCGTTTCAAAGATATCACCTAGTTATTTGCACGTATCCCGAGTTTGTCTCACAGAAAAGTAAATAGCAGAAAGTAAAGTGAGACGCGATTTTTATACAGGTTATATCCCCAACTGGGGTTTAATCCTGTCCTTGGGGTGTGATCTCCCCAAGAGTTCCAATCAATCACTAAGTGTTACCGGTTACACTATGATTGACCCGTACACAACCAAAGCACTATGGACACTAGACCTCGTTCTAGGCTGACGCACGCCAAGTTTCGATCCACGTCGTTTACCCAGGAAACCTATTCCCCGACTGGATGCAGCTTGCTACCGAAGGGCCACCGAATCCACAAAATTCGTCCCTCCACGTGCGTAAGACTCCACTCGTGCTCCTTTGTGCGCTCACACGTCCGAAGACTAAGGTTTGTAGGATTTGGAGTTTCTAAGGATCGCTCAAAGGTACAGATTCGCAAATGAAAGCTCAATCACAAACTACGAATTAATCGCAAAGTAAAGCTCAAATCGTCTAAGGAATTCGATAGCTTGTGTGTTCGTTGTGTACCCTTCAATCGTGAAGTGTTTCCTTCTACATAGACCCAATAATCGCTTCTACACTTCACAAGGAAAGTTAAGCACAGAATATGCAAGATAAAGCTCAATAATCACGTGCATTAACTGAAACAATCATGCCAAGAATAAACCAATTAAGCTCAACGGTCATGCATGATCACTTACCATAAATACCACAGATTAACATTCATTCCACAGTAATCTCATCCATTCGTCAGTATATTCCATATATATTCCACTCAGCATATTTTCAACGGTAAGCTCAATCAACTGATTTCTTTCCCAAAATATGATAGCCAATTCGCACAGAGAAAGATTTGATCTACTGAGTATAATGCAAAGCATACTTTCCATGTATAGTGCTCTCATCCGATTTCAGCACATTCCATAAATAGACTCAAACAGCATCTTACCACATATAAGCCCAATCAATTAATCACTTTCCATAATATGAATCCTAAGTCGCACAAGGAAAGCAGGATTATGATTCGCTGATTTAAGAGTCACTTAATATCGCACTCAACGGATATCCCATTAATATTCTTTCCTAAAATAGATCAATCATATGTAAGCACGTTATCAGAATATCTTTTCCATATATAGCATAGTCATTCATATCCGGATGATCACAGTGATATTCTTTCCATAAATAACTCAATCACGTGTTGTCGCGCCCCGACTTCCTAACCGCCTAACCTAGCGTATTTCTACGTGCCTAGCGAGTTTGTAAGTAAAGAAGTGCACCGATAACGCGTACAAATTTTTCATTTTTCATTTACGAAATGGAACATTGTTCTATACAAGACAAAAGAATGCATGTCGAACATCAAGTTCCAGACATGGTCTCACTACAACGGCGAAGGTGTGTCGGCACAGCAAAAGCTCCTATGCGCCCGGCCTCACAGGTCGTCATCCACACACACACGTCCACCCCAAAAGCAGCGCGAAGCTCCCAAAAGATCAGCCTTGTCTTACAACACGATCACATACCGTGGTCGTCGGTGCCTACAACACACAACGTAAGGAATGAGCCACGAGGCTCAGTAAGCAGAAATCATGCATGTATGCACGTGTCACTCCCCTGCAAAGGCAATCCACGCCGATGCACATAACACTCCGCAAAGGCGATCCGCGCCAATGCTCCTAGTACTCATACTAGTATCACTCAGGGCCCACGACGCACCTACTATGCACCACTAAGAGCTCAATGTCCTCAATAGGATCGTGACAGCGACCCACGCTGGGTAGCCTACGCTAGGTCTCCCTAGGTCGCACCCTCCCAGGTCGTCCCCTCTGTCATACGGTAGCCCACGCTGGTAGCCTACGCTAGGATTCCCCCTAGGTCGCTCCTTCCAGGTCGCTCCTTCCGTAAATAGGGCAGTTGCCTACGCCAGTTAGCCTACGCTAGCATAGCTAGGTCGCTCCTTCCTGGGTCGCTCCTCCTGCCTCATCATAATAATCGGCGTCGTACGCCATATAGGGTGCCATAGAAGTCGTCCGTGACTCAACTACGAGTCGACACACCGGCCTATATCGGCGGGTCTTCGTCGCATACAAGCGACATAATAGTACGCACACTCAACCCCACGACTCTCCCTCACGAGTTCGTGCGTGCAAGTGAGTATGCATATGCAGATGTAGGTAAATGCAACATAGACTTACCACATTTAAATACTTCAATCAATTTACGAAATTCATAAAACCACGTAGGCACGTAATCACGCAATTTAGGCACGTAACACAAGTTGTGTGTCGTAGTTGGATTTCTACTTACCTGGAGTCCGTAGATTAGCAGTCACTTGACCCGTAAGTGTTTCTAAGTCCCGACCTTAGGCATGAAATATTGGTGTCAGTGCGCTATTTTATTTAATGGTTTAGGTATGCTAATCTTCGAGCCCTAAATGTATATCATAGGTTAAAATAGATTTCGAGTTGTTGGTTAAATTAAATCTCGACATTATAAGAAAATCTCGAGCTATTGTTTTCGAAATAAATCTCGGGTCTGATAGATCTCGAGCTCGATCTCGAGATTTTTAGGTGAATTTATATATATAATAGGCCTCGACATTTATTTTGGTAAGGGTTCGACATTTGGCTGTTGAAGGATCTCGACATTTCATAAGGGCTCGACATTTTGACCTCTCGACATTATCTTCCAGTTCGACATTTATACCCGGATAAAGTCTCGACATCTCTAAATGTCGATATATGATATGTAAAAATCTCGGCATAGCTTGTAAAGAAATCTCGATAGTAAACTCGACATTTAGTAAATCTCGGTATCTAACTCGACATTTTTATTCCTTTTATCTCGATATTTTGAAACTGAAAAATGTCGACATGAATTTGACATTTAAGGTATTGAAAGATCTCGACATTTCATGCTAAATCTCGACATCATATTAAAAGGTTTCGACATAATATAAGGGTTCGACTTTTACATTCGACATTGATAAATCTCGGGTTGCATGGGAAATTAGGTCTCGACATCTTTGTGTATGGACTCGACATTTAACTGATTTAAAGATCTCGATATTATTTCTAACATTTCGACATTTAGTCTTGGGTCTCGACATTTCATGTACGAGTTCGACATTTACATGAGGCTCGACATCTTCTCTAATATTTCGGTATTTCCTAACATCTCGACATTTCTACCTTGAGATCTCGACATTTTACTCGGCGTACTATCATTCGACATTTATTCCGGATAGAAGACCTCGACATTTTGGAACTTAAGATGTCGTCATGAAATTCCACCTCGACTTTATATCGACATTTTCTTCCTTAACACTTCGACATTTTAAGGTTTCGATATTCATCATTAAACATCTCGACATTTATACTAATAGCATGACTCGATATTACAACTCGACATTTTTACTATCTTAGCTCGTCATTACAATTCGACATTTTCATACATTTCGATCTTCGAATGTTCTTCACTTTTGGTCGAAACTTTCGACTGCTCATCTTCTCAAAATTAAATCGTAACCCCTCTTTTCAGATTTCATAAGCTCCATGGTATTTTATTCAACCCAAAAACACCTAGAGCTAGCTCAAAATAATTTAAGTTAACCAAATTCTAAGAAATTCAAGGTTTCCCCAACCTTATGATTTCGTCCTCCACACTTATAGCTTTGCCGTCTACAATACACCCATATTTATTAAGCTTCAAACGTAAAGTGTAGGTTTAGAGATTTTCTTACCTCCTCCAAAGCACAAAGTCGATTTCGTCTCTCTCCTTTCTTGGCTTGAGCTTTCGTTAGTTCCTTGGCTAGGGGTTGAGCGGACTTGAAATGGCTTTCTAAGTGAGATTTAAGTGGCTAAGGCCTTAAGTCACGAAATATCCCTTAAATCAAGGGGTTTGTTTGCTAAAGTAAAGCCATTTCTAAGGGTATTGGGCCAATTTCTAAATTCCTAGCCCACTTGAGGCCCTTAAGTCACATTTTTATTCATGGCCTAGTTTCCATCTTGGGCCTATTTTGAAGTTCTAATTGAATTGGAACCTCGTAGCCCGACTAATTTTTTTGGGAGATTTCCTAAGCCACGTAAGTACGTAATTTTTCCACACGAAATTCCACGTAGGTAATATGAGCACAAAATTAAGTGAATCGCATAGTCATGGCATTAATGCACCTACTTCACACAAACGCACATAAATCGCATAAATGCACAGAGAGCACAAAATCATATTTCGCTAATTCATTGGCCCTAAAGACCTACGGGGAACCCGGGTGCTACATCCTCCCCCCCTTAAGGAGGATTTCGCCCCCGAAATCAGCCCGTTCGGAACAATTCAGGATAGCGGGTTTTCATCTCATCCTCACGTTCCCATGTGGCTTCCTCTACTGACTGATTCCGCCACAGAACTTTTACTAGAGGAATCTCTTTGTTTCTAAGCCTCTTTGTCTCGTGCATTAATATTTCCACGGGAATTTCTTCATAACTCAGGTCTGGTTTCAAGTGTTGGTGCTGTGAGTCATTTACCACCACGTGGCTTGGGTCAGCTATATACTTCCGCAATGTGGAAACATGGAATACATCGTGTACTTGTGACAACGACGCTGGTAGTTCTAGTTGGTAAGCCACTTCACCAACTCTTTTTATTATCTTGAAGGGACCGATGTATCTCGGACTTAGTTTTCCCTTCTTTCCGAACCTTTTGACTCCTTTCATCGGTGATATCTTCACAAAGACCCAATCATCCACCTCGAATTCTAGCGGTCTACGTCTCCGATCCGCATAACTCTTCTGTCTACTCTGCGCCGTGCGCATTCTTTCTCGGATCATCGTAATAATTTCCGTCATTTCCCGTATCATGTCTGGGCCTAACATCGCCCGTTCACCTACTTCATCCCAATGCACTGGGGACCTGCACTTCCGTCCGTACAAGGCTTCATACGGAGCCATTCCAATTGTAGCTTGATAGCTATTGTTGTACGAGAATTCTACAAGCGGAAGGTACTTGCTCCAGTTGCCTTTGACATCAAGTACACAGGCTCGTAACATATCTTCCAGCGTTTGGATTGTCCGCTCGGATTGGCCGTCCGTTTGCGGGTGATATGCTGTGCTAAATGCCAATTTCGTCCCCATGGCCTTTTGTAAACTTGTCCAGAATTTAGATAGAAACCGTGAATCGCGGTCTGAAACTATCGTTATGGGTGCCCCATGGAGTCTTACTATCTCTTGGATGTACAATTCTGCATACCGCTCCATGGTGAACGTTGTACTTATCGGCAGAAAATGGGCAGATTTCGTAAGTCGATCTACAATTACCCAAATTGCATCGTGTCCTTTCGCGTTCCTCGGCAATCCGCTCACGAAATCCATCGTTACATTGTCCCACTTCCACTCCGGAATGGGCAGAGGTTGCAGCGTCCCTGCCGGTCGCTGATGTTCTGCCTTAATTTGCTGGCAGGTGAGGCATTGGCTCACGAACGTCGCTACGTCCTTTTTCATTCCGGCCACCAGTAGTTAGTCCTTAGATCCCTATATAGCTTCGTAGCTCCTGGGTGTACCGAATATGGCGTGGTATGTGCTTCCGTCATTATGACTCGTCTAAGATCCGCGTCGTTCGGAACGTACAATCTACTCTTGTAGTATAAACTTCCATCGTCCCGAAACACGAAGTCCGTCATTGGTTGCTCGGTTTGCGCTTTCTTCGTCTTCAGGTAAAACTCGTCGTTTTCCTGTGCCTTTTTGATCTGCTCCAGTAGCGTTGGTTGCAGAGTGAGGGTTGCTAACTTCACCTCGACTTCTCCCAATGGTACGATCTCCACATCGAGTTGTTGAAGTTCTGCACTTACTGATTTCCGGCTTAGGGCATCAGCTACCACGTTCGCCTTTCCTGGGTGGTAGTTGATCACACAATCGTAGTCTTTCACCAATTCTAGCCATCTTCTCTGTCTCATATTGAGTTCTTTCTGGGTGAAGAAATACTTTAAACTCTTGTGATCGGTGTAGATTTCGCATCTTTCCCCATACAAGTAGTGTCTCCAAATCTTGAGAGCAAAGACTACAGCAGCAAGCTCCAAGTCGTGTGTAGGGTAGTTCTTTTCGTACTCCTTCAGTTGCCGTGAGGCGTAAGCCACCACGTTACCGTTCTGCATCAGTACGCATCCTAACCCGTTCTTCGAGGCGTCGCTATACACTGAGAACCCTCCTGTTCCCGTGGGTATCGTTAGTACTGGGGCTGTAGTAAGCCGCTTTTTCAGTTCTTGGAAGCTTCGTTCACACTCCTCGTTCCATAGAAAAGGCGTGTTCTTCTTGGTCAACCTTGTCAGCGTAGAGGCGATTCTAGAGAAATCCTTGATGAATTTCCTATAGTAGCCTGCTAAGCCCAAGAAGCTCCGTACTTCCGTTACGTTGGTCGGCTGCGGCCAATCATTAATCGCTTCGATTTTGCTCGGGTCCACCGAGATTCCTGCTCCCGTGACGATGTGCCCCAGGAATGCTACTTGGTCCAGCCAGAATTCACACTTCTTATACTTGGCGTACAACTGCTTTTCCCTTAATACTCCAAGTACTACTCGTAGGTGTTGCTCGTGCTCCTCCTTCGTCTTGGAGTAGATGAGGATGTCATCTATGAATACAATTACAAACTTGTCTAAATAGGCTTCGAACACCCGGTTCATTAGGTCCATGAAGGCCGCCGGTGCGTTCGTCAGTCCGAAGGGCATGACTAAAAATTCAAAATGCCCGTATCTGGTACTGAACGCCGTTTTGGGAACATCTTCCTTGCGGATTTTCAGTTGATGGTAGCCCGACCTCAAGTCGATCTTAGAAAATACTGTGGCGCCTTGTAATTGGTCGAAGAGGTCGTCTATTCTGGGTAGTGGATACTTATTCTTGATCGTCAGCTTATTAAGCTCTCTGTAATCTATACACAGTCTCATCGAGCCATCCTTCTTTCGTACGAACAGGACTGGCGCACCCCAGGGAGAAAAACTGGTCTGAATGAATCCTTTTTGTAGGAGTTCATCTATTTGCTCCTTCAACTCCTTCAGTTCGGTTGGCGCTAATCGGTATGGAGCCTTGGATACTGGTGCTGCTCCCGGCACCAGGTCAATCGTAAACTCAATGTCTCTGTCTGGGGTAGTCCCGGCAGGTCTTCTGGAAATACGTCCGGGAACTCCTTAATCACGGGTACGTCTTCGAGTTTCGTGGGGGTACTCTCTTCTGCCTTCAGCGCGAACATCAGGTATGCCTCGCATCCGCAATTGATTAGTCGCTGAGCTTTTAATGCTGATATCCTCGGAGTGCCTCTCCCCTTCATTGTTCCCTTGAAGGTGAAAGGTTCTTCTCCTTCTAGGCTAAACGTAACTACTTTACGGTTACAGTCTATCACTGCTCCGTACTTTGAGAGCCAGTCCATCCGAGGATCACCTCGTAGTCGTCCATCGGGATGACTATCAGGTCTACAGGCAATTCTCTATTACCGATTAGGATTGGGCAATTTCTTAACATTTGGCTAGTCCTAGTTGGCGCCCCGCTTGGGATTGCTACGCTATACTCATAATCTACTCGCTCAGGCATTACCCCGAGTTTCATCACATACTTTACAGATGCAAACGAGTGGGTCGCCCCGGAATCTACTAGAATGCACGTGGGAGTTTGGTGGATCGGTAGGGTACCTGTTACCACCTCCGGGTGTTCTCTGCTTCCTCAGACGTGATAGTGTACACCCGTGCGGGCACCATTGAGGGTCTTACTGGGTTTCCTGCCTGGTTTCCTGGAACGTTTTCAGGGCACTGCTTCGCGAAGTGACCTATCTTCCCGCACCTGAAGCACGCATTAGCTGGCGTGTTGCAGTTCCCAAAGTGTTTCCTTCCACACCTCTGACAGTTAGGGAATTGGGCTGCCCCTTGATTCTGGTTTGGGTTCGGGGGTCTGTTCATCATTCCCTGAGGCTGTTGAGGAGGCCGGTTCTGGAATCTCTTCTTGCCCCCTCTAGGCAGAAACTGCCGTTTCTGGTCTCCTCCACTCCATTGCGCTCCTTGCATCTGAGCGAATTTGCGCTTAGCCTCTTGTGCCCTCACGATCCTGGCCTCTGCCTGCTCGGCCACCATAGCTCTCTCTGCTACCTGAGAGTATGTAGCTCCCTGAATACCTGCCATGCTCACGTCCCTGTAGAGCTCAGGCTTCAGTCCTTCCAGGAAGCGTTCGACTTTTAGAGCTTCCGTGCTGATCATGTGAGCAGCGAATCTGGACAGCTGCTCAAACTTCCTTATGTACTCTGCCACGGTCATAGAACCCTGCCTGAGGTTGATGAATTCGTTTAGGCGCTGTGCTCGAATCGGAGCGGTGAGGTACTTGCCCCTGAACAACTCCTTAAATCTTTCCCAGCTCATTGTAGCGGGGTTCTCCAACACCATGATGGTGTCCCACCAGTGTCCTGCGCTCCCTCGTAGTAGGAACGCAGCACAAAGGGTCTTCTCCGCCTCCGGAACCCTACTATATACGAACATACTCTCAAGAGTTCTCAACCAGTCCTCAGCCGCTGTCGAGTCAGCTGTGTCTTCAAAGGTTGGTGGGTTCAACCTCCGAAAGCGTTCTCCCACCATCTCGGTCCTTTCTGCTTGAGTTGGTCCAGTATTAGTAGCATTTTGTTGGATCAGTTGTTGGATCTGCGTCGATTGCTGGCGGACTAGTTCCGTCAGTTGGAAGATCGTCGCGTCCCGATTGTCGGGAGGGGCCGTGTTTCCCCTGTTCTGGTCGTCGCCACCACTCGACTCACCTCTCGTTCTTACCATCTCTATACCCTATCCTGATTGTCCTATGGCCAATAAATTATACAACATAGAAACTCACATAGACTCAACACTTACTTGCAAGGCCGCTTCTGCTCTTTTGGGTGTGTGTGTGGGACTGTCTACAGAACCTGTAACCGAAGCTCTGATACCACCCTGTCGCGCCCCGACTTCCTAACCGCCTAACCTAGCGTATTTCTACGTGCCTAGCGAGTTTGTAAGTAAAGAAGTGCACCGATAACGCGTACAAATTTTTCATTTTTCATTTACGAAATGGAACATTGTTCTATACAAGACAAAAGAATGCATGTCGAACATCAAGTTCCAGACATGGTCTCACTACAACGGCGAAGGTGTGTCGGCACAGCAAAAGCTCCTATGCGCCCGGCCTCACAGGTCGTCATCCACACACACACGTCCACCCCAAAAGCAGCGCGAAGCTCCCAAAAGATCAGCCTTGTCTTACAACACGATCACATACCGTGGTCGTCGGTGCCTACAACACACAACGTAAGGAATGAGCCACCGAGGCTCAGTAAGCAGAAATCATGCATGTATGCACGTGTCACTCCCCTGCAAAGGCAATCCACGCCGATGCACATAACACTCCGCAAAGGCGATCCGCGCCAATGCTCCTAGTACTCATACTAGTATCACTCAGGGCCCACGACGCACCTACTATGCACCACTAAGAGCTCAATGTCCTCAATAGGATCGTGACAGCGACCCACGCTGGGTAGCCTACGCTAGGTCTCCCTAGGTCGCACCCTCCCAAGTCGTCCCCTCTGTCATACGGTAGCCCACGCTGGTAGCCTACGCTAGGATTCCCCCTAGGTCGCTCCTTCCAGGTCGCTCCTTCCGTAAATAGGGCAGTTGCCTACGCCAGTTAGCCTACGCTAGCATAGCTAGGTCGCTCCTTCCTGGGTCGCTCCTCCTGCCTCATCATAATAATCGGCGTCGTACGCCATATAGGGTGCCATAGAAGTCGTCCGTGACTCAACTACGAGTCGACACACCGGCCTATATCGGCGGGTCTTCGTCGCATACAAGCGACATAATAGTACGCACACTCAACCCCACGACTCTCCCTCACGAGTTCGTGCGTGCAAGTGAGTATGCATATGCAGATGTAGGTAAATGCAACATAGACTTACCACATTTAAATACTTCAATCAATTTACGAAATTCATAAAACCACGTAGGCACGTAATCACGCAATTTAGGCACGTAACACAAGTTGTGTGTCGTAGTTGGATTTCTACTTACCTGGAGTCCGTAGATTAGCAGTCACTTGACCCGTAAGTGTTTCTAAGTCCCGACCTTAGGCATGAAATATTGGTGTCAGTGCGCTATTTTATTTTATGATTTAGGTATGCTAATCTTCGAGCCCTAAATGTATATCATAGGTTAAAATAGATTTCGAGTTGTTGGTTAAATTAAATCTCGACATTATAAGAAAATCTCGAGCTATTGTTTTCGAAATAAATCTCGGGTCTGATAGATCTCGAGCTCGATCTCGAGATTTTTAGGTGAATTTATATATATAATAGGCCTCGACATTTATTTTGGTAAGGGTTCGACATTTGGCTGTTGAAGGATCTCGACATTTCATAAGGGCTCGACATTTTGACCTCTCGACATTATCTTCCAGTTCGACATTTATACCCGGATAAAGTCTCGACATCTCTAAATGTCGATATATGATATGTAAAAATCTCGGCATAGCTTGTAAAGAAATCTCGATAGTAAACTCGACATTTAGTAAATCTCGGTATCTAACTCGACATTTTTATTCCTTTTATCTCGATATTTTGAAACTGAAAAATGTCGACATGAATTTGACATTTAAGGTATTGAAAGATCTCGACATTTCATGCTAAATCTCGACATCATATTAAAAGGTTTCGACATAATATAAGGGTTCGACTTTTACATTCGACATTTGATAAATCTCGGGTTGCATGGGAAATTAGGTCTCGACATCTTTGTGTATGGACTCGACATTTAACTGATTTAAAGATCTCGATATTATTTCTAACATTTCGACATTTAGTCTTGGGTCTCGACATTTCATGTACGAGTTCGACATTTACATGAGGCTCGACATCTTCTCTAATATTTCGGTATTTCCTAACATCTCGACATTTCTACCTTGAGATCTCGACATTTTACTCGGCGTACTATCATTCGACATTTATTCCGGATAGAAGACCTCGACATTTTGGAACTTAAGATGTCGTCATGAAATTCCACCTCGACTTTATATCGACATTTTCTTCCTTAACACTTCGACATTTTAAGGTTTCGATATTCATCATTAAACATCTCGACATTTATACTAATAGCATGACTCGATATTACAACTCGACATTTTTACTATCTTAGCTCGTCATTACAATTCGACATTTTCATACATTTCGATCTTCGAATGTTCTTCACTTTTGGTCGAAACTTTCGACTGCTCATCTTCTCAAAATTAAATCGTAACCCCTCTTTTCAGATTTCATAAGCTCCATGGTATTTTATTCAACCCAAAAACACCTAGAGCTAGCTCAAAATAATTTAAGTTAACCAAATTCTAAGAAATTCAAGGGTTTCCCCAACCTTATGATTTCGTCCTCCACACTTATAGCTTTGCCGTCTACAATACACCCATATTTATTAAGCTTCAAACGTAAAGTGTAGGTTTAGAGATTTTCTTACCTCCTCCAAAGCACAAAGTCGATTTCGTCTCTCTCCTTTCTTGGCTTGAGCTTTCGTTAGTTCCTTGGCTAGGGGTTGAGCGGACTTGAAATGGCTTTCTAAGTGAGATTTAAGTGGCTAAGGCCTTAAGTCACGAAATATCCCTTAAATCAAGGGGTTTGTTTGCTAAAGTAAAGCCATTTCTAAGGGTATTGGGCCAATTTCTAAATTCCTAGCCCACTTGAGGCCCTTAAGTCACATTTTATTCATGGCCTAGTTTCCATCTTGGGCCTATTTTGAAGTTCTAATTGAATTGGAACCTCGTAGCCCGACTAATTTTTTTGGGAGATTTCCTAAGCCACGTAAGTACGTAATTTTTCCACACGAAATTCCACGTAGGTAATATGAGCACAAAATTAAGTGAATCGCATAGTCATGGCATTAATGCACCTACTTCACACAAACGCACATAAATCGCATAAATGCACAGAGAGCACAAAATCATATTTCGCTAATTCATTGGCCCTAAAGACCTACGGGGAACCCGGGTGCTACACGTGTACAACTCATATATCACTTAGCAGAATATATTTTCCATATATAGCACACATTTCCATTAATGCAAAAACGTTCATAACCAGGTGATCACATAAATATTCCAGTTAAGCACAAGATCACACAAATTCGATTTTCTTATCGGTTTAATCATATTCAAGCGCTTAATCGAACATTTTCACATACTTAAACATCACATAACATGCATATCGAGTTTTCTAATTTGTACCCCCCAATTTACATATTTACTTGGAATAATCAAAACTCTCATAATCATTTGGACCAAAAAGGTCTACAAGAGAAGTTCACAGTTAAGGAATTTAAACCCAAGGTCGTGCTCCTCTTCTCGTTACCCGATATAAGACCGAATTATAATTGGAGAAGTTCACTTCGTGGTGCTCCTCTTTCCAGTCGTTCTGATGAGCGTACGAGAGTATCGATGGAACAGCAAGATCCATGCCCCTCTTCTTATAATTTCTGAAAGATCTCGATAATTGAGAGGGCAGGTTATTTTGGACTGCTTTTTGTGCGTTGAGATTCCTTTCTTTTCTTCTATTTCTCCCCCTCCTTTTCTCGTTGAATTTCCCTCCGAAGATTGTGAAATGGTTGAAGGCTTTGACGGGATTCAAATGAAGAAAGGGAATCGGAGAAGGCGCAAAGTGGATGACTAAATGCTATGTAAAAGGATTGAAGTTTACATATGGCCGAGTGAGGAATTTCCTAAGAGCCCTAATTATTTTCCGAACGATCTAACGCAAGGAGAGTATGAGGCCAAGAATCACTATTTAAGACAAGCAATTGATGTGTGACTTCGCTCAAGAATGAATCCGTAAAACGAAATCAAAATGCTAGAATTCTCACTTATGTAAAGTGGCTTTGTGTCTAGTGAAGCAAAAAAATGACTTTTGGACACAAGAATGCAACTTTGATTGACAAAATTAAGCAAATAATCAGTCGCATGTCTGGGAAAATCAGTTGTGACTTAGATCAAAGCATCCTAAAGATATCGTCATTCCACGAATATTATAGGTATATGGATTTTTATTATTTATCTTTATTATTAGTATTGTATATTATATATATTTTAATTTTTCACGCAAGATATATCATATGAGTATAGAAAACACACAGAATAGAGCATATGAAAGCACAGAAAATCAGGTAAAGCACATATCACGGGGATTCAGCATGCGAATTTTTCCGACAAGGAATTGGAATCATTTTCCATCCAATGCCTTGGTGAAAAAGCCGACTAGTTGATATTCCGTGTTCACAAAGTACATGTCAATTGTGCCTTTTTCTACGTGATCTTTGATAAAATGATATCTTATGTCTATGTGTTTCGTGCGTGAGTGGTGAACAGGATTGCATGTTGTAATACCCGTCAAATTTAATTGCTGGATTTACAATAAAATTAGTGGTAGAGACATGTTTTGTGACTTTTATGTGTTATGTATTTCTATGACATTACGTGAATTTATGTGACTTCATGCTACATGTGGTATAATAATATCTATAGGTACTATTAGGGTACTAACCAAGTAGAAGAATTAACTTGACTTAAAAAGAGTTTCATACGAAATAGGAAGGGAACGAATTTCGAAGCAAGGAGCTCGAAATTTTGAGATCATGAAATATTGAAGCTCGAGATCCTTCAACATTTAAATTCTTAAGTTTCGAAATCATTGAGTTTGAGAGAGTAAGAGATAGCAACGTCTATACAATAAGATCTCGAGACTTTTAAAGCTCGAGATTGATAGAGCTCGAGTCTTCAAAACTCGAGACCAAGGGGTGTTAGAAGATTTCGAAAATTAAGATAAGTACTGATTACTTAGTTGCAAAGGAATTATTAGATATCAATGTCATTTGTCTATTGTTACACGCGAGAAGTAAGATAAGAATTAAGAAGAAAAGCAAACATAACTCACTAACAAACCATTGAAGAACTTACGAATTGGGAAGAGAAGAGAGGAGAACCAATAGCCATAAACTAGGAAAGGAGGATAACGAAATTCAGTTTACACCCTTTTGACAAAACTTAAGAACAGAAAGGAGGAAGTTGAAAAATAGCTTAAGCAAAACTCGTCACTCAGCTAAAGAGGTATAGATTATTTCGATGGTTTTGGATGCTTGTCTCATATATTAACATGTTTAGGAAAAATTATTTAGTGTTAGAGCTGGAAAAAAATTAGGGTTGTAACTACTAATTTTAGGGTTTCTGAAGTTTTGTGTTATCTGTATTGTTCTTGAACACATGTCTTTTGATCGAAGGTCTAGATGTCGGAGTAATAAAATTTCTAGTTTGATAAATTTCGAAGCTGTGTTAGTTTGCAGGAATGATTTCGAGCTTGAAATGAAAATATGAGAATGTCGAGATTTATGCTGAAAATCATGTCAAAATGCTTACTAGTGTAATGTCGAGATCCATGCAAAGTTCATGTCGAAATTTATCTTCAAAGTTGGTTTCGAAATCATATAAGATCTCGAATACGTCTCAAAATCTTTATGCATAACATCTCGACATCTTATTTAGAATGCCAACACACCTCTCGACATTATGTGCAAAAGATCAACATATATATATATATCAATATTTTGTGTAATAGCTCGAAATCTATTATTAAAACTCGAGATCTAATTATCATGTAACTCGAGATTTATTTCATGTCTCAAAATCATGTCGAAATGCAAGTTAGTATCGATTTTGGAAGTTTGTGTAGGAGCACGAAATTTATCTTTAATAGTGATATCGAAATTTTGTACATATCATGTCGAGATCTATTTCAAATTCCATTTCATTAACCATGTCGAGATCCTTGTCGAAATTGTGTATTATCAAAGCTCGACATTTTGCCTATAATTCTGATATACACCCCGAGATTAACTTTGAACATATTATATACCATTTAACCCTAGCTCGAGATCCATTTACCTATGTCGAGATCTTTATGAACTTCGAAATGATATTTCTCCGATTTAAGACAAAGTTCGAAATTTTAAGATTCCTTTTTATGAAAGGAAAAATTTTATACGAAATTTCGTATCGTCCTTTTCTGTTCTACGACACTAGTTACGTAAACTAGTTAAGAAAGTAGTGGTGGAAGGCGGGGCTGCCACAGGTGGTATCAGAGCTTAGGATATAGGTTCTGCAGACTGTCCATGTACACACTCAAAAGCACGGAAGCGGCCTTGCTTGTAAGTTTTATGTTTCTATGAATTTCTTGTATTACATGACTGATTGATCTTAGGAACATTAGGATAAAAGAACGACGGGTAGAACAAGAAATGAGAATAGTGGGGGTGCAGATAAAGGTAAGGAACCTGCAACCACTGCTGATAGTCGGGATGCGACTATCCTTCAGCTCGCGGAACTAGTCCGCCAACAATCTGTCCAAATTCAGCAACTGATCCAGCAACAAAACTGTAGCACCCGGGTCCTTGGAAATAGTAGGGCCAATAAATTTGCATAAAATATGGAATGCAATTTCATGCATTTTGTGCATTAATTGTGTGCTCGTGTAAATTATGTACTGAGATGCATACTTAATTTGCTCATGGAAGTCGCGAATTTAATTTGTGCCAAGGAACCCCTAATTTAGTTGGGAATTCTCGAGAAATAGGCAGAGGTAAAATTTGGGCCAAAGTTAAGAATTGGGCCAAGGGCATTAATAAGCTAAGTTAGAAGATGAGACCCAAAGACAATTAAAATGATTCATTGGGCTAGGAATTTGACTTAGGCCCAAATTTCTTAAGAAAAATCTTAAGACACTTCCCTTAAAATGAGGGATATTTATGCCAATAAGTCCCATCACCCCCATTTAACAAATTAACAACCACCTAAAATCCATTTGAAGTCCACGAAACCCAAAGCAAGAAGAACAACGGAAGCTCAAAGCGAGGAAGAAGGAGAAGCCGAGATACAAAGCTAACAAATTGGTACTAGGTATGTTCTCTAAACCATAGGATTTACGTTTTCTTAAAGATTAGAGCTGTGCGACTTTAAATGACGGGGTTTCGATAAGGTTTTGAGCCTAAGGCACAAATTTAAGAACTGAGAGATGCCCTAACCTTAATCCTCGCATTTTTAGTCCTATAACAACATGTTTTAGGGAATTTAAGCACGAAAAATAAGGTTAGGTGCATGTTGGAATTGAACTAGAAATTTAGGGATCTGGAGTTTAAATCGGTCTTTAAAGTGGACACATCGCGAACCAAAAGCTGTTTGAGAGAGTGACTTCGCAAACGAGGAATCACGGGTTCAATTTGCGAACCCAAAACCATTTTGCGAAATAGGGAGCCGCACACCTCCTTTACGGGTCGATGTTCTGCGGGCTCGACTTGGCGAACTCATGTGGCATGGTACTTTGCGGGCTCAAGGTTGGCGGGCAGCTTTGCGAATTGAGCCCACGGCAGTTGCGGGTCCAGGTTGGCGAACCCACTTTGCGAGCTCGAGCTTTGCGAGTTCAAGTCATTTCGCGGGTTGGATCTAGACGGCGAACTCAACAGCTTTGTGGGCCCAGATAATACGTGATCTAGCTTTGCGAATTCATGGAGGTTTGCGGGCTGGGGAGGTTTGCGAACTCAAACCATTTCGCGAGCCCCATGCAACAGCCACACTTTGCGAATCCAGGGAACTTGGCGAACTCAATGAAGGTTTGCGAATCAGGGAAGATTTGTGGGGTGAAACCATTTTGCGAACCCTTTTTTTGCGAACCAAGACGAGATTCACGAGCGTCATGCATTTTGCGGGTCCTAGTTGGCGAATCCACATGCAATTCGCGAACCAAGCAAGACGGCGAATGGAGGTCTGCGAATCCAACACACTTCGCGCACCTAAGGAATTTGACGAACTTAAAATTCGCGAACTCTACCCAATTGCGAATTAGGTTATTAACGAAATAACTAGAAGTTCGAACTTAGGATAAGTGGCGAAGCAATTCGCTAGTCCCACGAGTCACGAAATAAAAATGAGTATGATTCGCGAAACTCAATTAGGCTAGGTTAGCGAACTCAAAGGGGATTACGAATTGGGGCGAACTTAGTAAAGTATACTAACTCATGAAAATTATTAAGCGAAATTAAATAAGGACCAAAGTTAGTTCACGAATTAAATGTACTTCACAAGTCATATATCCAAATTAGGTTCACGACTTAAAATATTTCGAGTACTTAGCTAGCTTAATTAAGAGCTTACTGATATGAATGTTTTGGTGCCTAAGGTCGGGAATTAGAAAAATTCACGAGGCAGGTAGCTAGAATTCTACGGACACCAGGTAAGTGGAAATCCAACTACAACACATAACATGTGTGTATGTGCCTAAATTATGTGATTACTTGATAAGGTGCTTACGTGCTTATGTGAATGTGTATGATATTATTTCATGATTGTTAATTAGCGTTATGGCATTAACGCATTCTGCATATGCACGAGCATGCACGAAACACTTGGGGTTAATAAAGTGGTGAGCGTGCATGATTATGTCGCAAACAGCGAAAAAAAATAGATGCCGAGGTGGGCAATGATGTCATAAGCTAAGTTAGTGGGCGGCTTCCGGGGCACCGAGACGGCGTTGATGCGCCGTCGGCGACGTTGATGCGTCGCCAGTATACTAACGACGTTGATGCGTCGGGGGATACCATGGTTGGGTTGATGCCCTCATGGTCGGGTTGATGCCCTTATATCTCTGATTAACGTGGTTGGGTTGATGCCCTCATGCTTTAGTATGGTTGGGTTGATGCCCTCATACTTGGGCTGATGCCCGTGGTTGGATAGAGCTCTTTACGGTGAACGCCTGGGTAAAAGTCTGCCAAGGGCCCTAAGATAAAAGATATGAGATTGAGTTCGATCTACAAGACGTAAGATGCACTGGCTTGGATTGCCTTTGCGGGGTTTTATCACGTGCACGTCATGCATGATTTCTACTTACTGAGCATATCGCTCACCCCTTACGTTATGTGTTGTAGGTACACGCGACCACGGGGTGGCAAGGAAAATCTTTTGAAGCTTCCCGCAGCTTTTGGGGTGGAAGTGTGTGCATGGATGACGACCTGTGAGGCCGGGCGCATAGAAATTCTTTTGCTACACATGTAGACACTTCCCGTGTAATTAAGTTTTACATGTAGTTAGGAATTGGAAGCATTCTTTTGACATGTAAAGAACAATGTTCCATTACATAAATGGAAAAATTTCGTATGCATTTCCGCATGTCTTTCAAACAAATCATCACTAGGCACCTAGGATAACGATAGAATAGGTAGTCGGGAAGCGGGTCCTGACAGAGTGGTATCAGAGCTTTGGTCACAGGTTCTGTAGACTGTCCATGTACACACACCCAAAAGCGTGGAAACAGCCTTGCCTGTAAGTGTGGTGTTTATGTGAACTTTTGTGTTGCATAATTTATTGGCCATAGGACTGTCAGTGTAGATCAGGAACGATGGTAAGATCTAGGGGTGAAACTAGTGGAGGTGATAACCAGAACCGGGGAAACACAGCCCCTACAGACAATCGAGATGCAACCATACTCCAGCTCACGGAGTTGGTACGCCAACAGTCAACTCAAATCCAACAGTTAATCCAGCAGAGCAACCAGAACGCTGGGCCTACACAGGCTGAAAGGACAGAGATAGTAGGGGAAAGGTTCCGAAGGCTGAACCCACCAACCTTTGAGGATACAGCCGACCCGACTGCAGCGGAAGATTGGATAAGGACTCTAGAAACTATGTTCGTATACAGTCAAGTCCCGGAAGCGAAGAAAGCCCTATGCGCCGCGTTCTTGCTGAGGGGAAGCGCGGGGCATTGGTGGGACACGATCATGGTGCTAGAAAACCCCGCGACCATGAGTTGGGAAAGATTTAAGGAACTATTCAGAGACAAGTACCTTACGGCCCCAGTGAGAGCTCAGCGCCTGAACGAGTTCATCAACCTCAGACAGGGGTCAATGACCATAGCTGAATACATCAGGAAATTTGAGCAGCTGTCGAGGTTCGCTGTCCACATGGTGAGTAAAGAGGCTTTGAATATTGAACGTTTCCTTGAAGGCCTGAAGCCTGAACTGTATCGGGACGTAAGTATGGCTGGACTTCAGGGAGCCACCTATGCACAAGTGGCAGAAAGGGCCATGGTGGCGGAGCAGGCCGAGGCCAGGATCGTACGTGCCCAAGATGCTAAGAGAAAATTTGCACAAGTATAAGGATCACAGTGGAGCGGGGCAAATAAGAAACGACAGTTTGTGCCCAAAGGCGGGAAGCCAAATTTTCAAAACAAACCACCACAACGCCCACAGGGGATGCCAAACCGACCGCCGAACCCGAATCAAGGAGGGTTTCCAGCGCCTATCCCGAACTGCCTGACGTGCGGAAAGAGACACACTGGAAACTGCTATGCCCAGACCAACAACTGCTTCAAATGTGGGAAGCCGGGTTCTCGAGGCAATGCCCGGAATGGGCGACGAGAAATCAAGCCGGAAGCCCTACAAGACCCCAGATGGTGCCAGCTAGGGTGTACACAATCACCTCGGAGGAAGCAGAGGAAAACCCGTCCGTGGTGACAGGTATCCTATCTATCCACCAAACTCCCACGTGCATACTAGTAGATTCAGAGGCCACGCACTCATTTGCATCTATCAAGTATGTGACAAGACTCGGGGTCACACCTCGTCAATCTGAGTGCGAATAGCCATGCCACACGGGAGTCCGACTAAAACAAATCAAATACTGAGGGATTGCCCAGTTTTAGTTGGCGACAGGGAATTACCCATAGATTTGATAGTCATCCCACTGAACGACTATGAGGTCATTCTTGGGATGGACTGGTTGTCGAAATATGGAGCTGTGATCGACTGTAACCGTAAAGTAGTCACGTTCAACATAGAAGGAAGTGAACCTTTTACTTTCGCGGGGGTAGTAAAGGAAAGGAGTGTATCGAGAATATCGGCGTTAAAGGCCCGACGATTAATCCGAGTGGGATGTGAAGAGCATATTTTATTTTTTGCGATGAAGTCAGAAGAGAGTTCATCCCCGAAATTGGAAGAAGTACCCGTGATTTGAGATTTCTCAGACGTTTTTCCCGAAGACTTACCGGGGTTGCCACCTAATATTGAAATTGAGTTCACCATAGACCTAGTGCCTGGAGCAGCACCTATATCCAAGGCGCCTTATCGGTTAGCGCCGACAGAATTGAAGGAGCTCAAGGAGCAATTAGATGAACTACTACAAAAAGGATTTATCCAGCCGAGTTTCTCTCCCTGGGGAGCGCCAGTCCTGTTCGTAAGAAAGAAAGACGGAACCATGCGACTGTGTATTGACTACAGGGAGTTGAACAAAATAACGATCAAGAACAAGTATCCCCTCCCAAGGATCGATGATCTATTTGATCAACTACAAGGCGCTACAGTGTTTTCAAAGATCGACCTAATATCAGGATATCACCAGCTAAAGATTCGGGAGGAAGATATCCCTAAAACTGCCTTCAGTACGCGCTATGGACACTACGAGTTCCTAGTCATGCCTTTCGGGCTGACTAACGCACCAGCAGCTTTTATGGATCTGATGAACCGAGTGTTCAAACAGTTTTTGGATAAGTTCGTCATAGTGTTCATAGACGACATTCTGATCTATTCAAAGACAAAGGAGGAACATGAGCAGCACCTGCGGATAGTCCTTGGAGTATTACGAGCAAAGCAGTTGTACGCCAAATTTAAGAAGTGCGAGTTTTGGCTAGACCAAGTAGCCTTCTTGGGACATATTATCTCCGGAGCGGGAATTTCAGTAGATCCCAGCAAAGTCGAAGCCATCAGCAACTGGCCTCCACCAACAAATGTGACCGAGGTACGGAGTTTCCTCGGCTTGGCAGGCTATTACAGGAAGTTCATCAAAGACTTCTCGAAAATCGCCTCAACGCTGACGAAGTTAACGAGGAAGTACACACCGTTTCAATGGAGCGAGGAATGTGAGCAGAGCTTCCAAGAACTGAAAAGGCGACTGACTACGGCCCCAGTTCTCACGATACCATCAGGAACCGGGGGATTCTCAGTATACAGCGACGCTTCGAAGAACGGATTAGGATGTGTGCTAATGCAGAACGGGAACGTAGTGGCCTACGCCTCACGTCAATTGAAGGAATACGAGAAAAACTATCCGACGCACGACCTGGAATTGGCAGCAGTGGTCTTTGCCCTCAAGATCTGGAGGCACTATTTATACGGAGAAAGGTGCGAAATTTACACCGACCACAAGAGTTTGAAGTACTTCTTCACCCAGAAGGAACTAAATATGAGACAGAGGCGATGGTTGGAGTTAGTGAAAGATTACGATTGCAAAATCAACTACCACCCAGGCAAAGCGAATGTGGTAGCAGATGCACTAAGCCGAAAGACAGTAAACACAGAGTTACAGTTGCTTGAAGTGGAGGTTGTAGCATTAGGCGAAGTCGAAGCCAGATTGGCAGCCTTAACCCTCCAACCTACCTTACTGGAACAGATCAGAAGGGCGCAAGAAAAGGATGAGCTTTACATGAAAATCAAAGGAGCGCGGACAGAACAGTTGATAACAAACTATGCGTTCCGAGAGGACGGGAGTTTGTACTGCAAGGACCGGTTGTATGTACCCGACAATGCAGAGCTCCGATGAACCATAATGGCGGAAGCTCATACCACACCGTACTCAGTACATCCTGGAGCTACAAAATTGTACAGAGACTTACGGACGAACTACTGGTGGCCAGGAATGAAGAAAGATGTAGCCAAGTTCGTGAGTCAGTGCCTTATTTGTCAGCAGATCAAGGCGGAGCATCAACGACCGACAGGAACGTTACAGCCGTTACCCATACCGGAATGGAAATGGGACAACATAACAATGGATTTCGTAAGCGGATTGCCAAAGAATGTGAAAGGGCATGATGCAATCTGGGTAATTGTAGACCGACTTACGAAATCTGCCCATTTTCTGCCGATTAGTACGACGTTCTCCATGGAGCGTTACGCGGAGCTGTACATCCAAGAAATAGTGAGACTCCATGGAATACCATTGTCGATAATTTCAGACCGTGACTCAAGATTCCTATCCAATTTCTGGACGAGCTTACAAAAGGCGATGGGGACAAAACTGTCATTCAGCACGGCCTATCATCCGCAAACGGACGGTCAATCTGAGCGAATCATCCAGACATTGAAGGATATGCTACGAGCCTGTGTGCTCGATTCCAAAGGCAACTGGAGCAAGTACCTTCCATTCGTGGAATTCTCGTACAAAAATAGCTACCAAGCCACGATTGGAATGGCCCCTTACGAAGCCTTATATGGGCGTAAGTGCAGATCCCCAGTGCATTGGGATGAAGTCGGTGAAAGGGCGATGCTAGGCCCAGATATGGTACGAGAAATGACAGAAATCATCGCAATGATACGAGAAAGAATACAAACAGCACAGAGCAGACAAAAGAATTATGCGGATCGAAGACATAGACCATTAGAATTCGAAGTTGATGACTGGGTTTTCGTGAAAGTGTCACCGATGAAAGGCGTTAAGAGGTTCGGGAAGAAGGGAAAATTGAGCCCGAGGTATATCGGCCCATTCAGAATAGTGAAAAGAGTTGGTGAAGTAGCCTACCAATTGGAACTACCGACATCATTATCACAAGTGCACGATGTGTTTCACGTCTCAACCTTACGAAAGTACATTGCTGATCCGAATCATGTGCTGAAGGACGAATTTCCACACCAACAACTGAAGCCAGATCTCAGTTACGAGGAAATACCCATCGAGGTTTTGATGCACGAAACGAAAAGACTTAGGAATAAAGAAATTCCCCTAGTAAAAGTGTTATGGCAAAATCAGTCGATGGAAGAAGCCACTTGGGAGCGAGAGGATGAGACGCTACCCTGAATTGTTCCAAACGGGCTGATTTCGGGGGCGAAATCCTCTTTAAGGGGGGGAGGATGTAGCACCCGGGTCCTTGGAAATAGTAGGGCCAATAAATTTGCATAAAATATGGAATGCAATTTCGTGCATTTTGTGCATTAATTGTGTGCTCGTGTAAATTATGTACTGAGATGCATACTTAATTTGCTCATGGAAGTCGCGAATTTAATTTGTGCCAAGGAACCCCTAATTTAGTTGGGAATTCTGGAGAAATAGGCAGAGGTAAAATTTGGGCCAAAGTTAAGAATAGGGCCAAGGGCATTAATAAGCTAAGTTAGAAGATGAGACCCAAAGACAATTAAAATGATTCATTGGGCTAGGAATTTGACTTAGGCCCAAATTTCTTAAGAAAAATCTTAAGACACTTCCCTTAAAATGAGGGATATTTACGCCAATAAGTCCCATCACCCCCATTTAACAAATTAACACCCACCTAAAATCCATTTGAAGTCCACGAAACCCAAAGCAAGAAGAACAACGGAAGCTCAAAGCGAGGAAGAAGGAGAAGCCGAGATACCAAGCTAACAAATTGGGACTAGGTATGTTCTTTAAACCATAGGATTTACTTTTCTTAAAGATTAGAGCTGTGCGACTTTAAATGACGGGGTTTCGATAAGGTTTTGAGCCTAAGGCACAAATTTAAGAACTGAGAGATGCCCTAACCTTAATCCTCGCGTTTTTAGTCCTATAACAACATGTTTTAGGGAATTTAAGCACGAAAAATAAGGTTAGGTGTATGTTGGAATTAAACTAGAAATTTAGGGATCTGGAGTTTAAAATCGGTCTTCATAATATCCTTGGAGCAACCGACTTTTTGATCTTTAAAGTGGACACATCGCGAACCAAAAGCTGTTTGAGAGAGTGACTTCGCAAACGAGGAATCACGGGTTCAATTTGCGAACCCAAAACCATTTTGCGAAATAGGGAGCCGCACACCTCCTTTACGGGTCGATGTTCTGCGGGCTCGACTTGGCGAACTCATGTGGCATGGTACTTTGCGGGCTCAAGGTTGGCGGGCAGCTTTGCGAATTGAGCCCACGGCAGTTGCGGGTCCAGGTTGGCGAACCCACTTTGCGAGCTCGAGCTTTGCCAGTTCAAGTCATTTCGCGGGTTGGATCTAGACGGCGAACTCAACAGCTTTGCGGGCCCAGATAATACGTGATCTAGCTTTGCGAATTCATGGAGGTTTGCGGGCTGGGGAGGTTTGCGAACTCAAACCATTTCGCGAGCCCCATGCAATAGCCACACTTTGCGAATCCAGGGAACTTGGCGAACTCAATGAAGGTTTGCGAATCAGGGAAGATTTGTGGGGTGAAACCATTTTGCGAACCCGTTTTTTGCGAACCGAGACGAGATTCACGAGTGTCATGCATTTTGCGGGTCCTAGTTGGCGAATCCCCATGCAATTCGCGAACCAAGCAAGACGGCGAATGGAGGTCTGCGAATCCAACACACTTCACGCACCTAAGGAATTTGACGAACTTAAAATTCGCGAACTCTACCCAATTGCGAATTAGGTTATTTACGAAATAACTAGAAGTTCGAACTTAGGATAAGTGGCGAAGCAATTCGCTAGTCCCATGAGTCACGAAATTAAAATGAGTATGATTCGCGAAACTCAATTAGGCTAGGTTAGCGAACTCAAAGGGGATTACGAATTGGGGCGAACTTAGTAAAGTATACTAACTCATGAAAATTATTTAGCGAAATTAAATAAGGACCAAAGTTAGTTCACGAATTAAATGTACTTCACAAGTCATATATCCAAATTAGGTTAACGACTTAAAATATTTCGAGTACTTAGCTAGCTTAATTAATTAAGATCTTACTGATATGAATGTTTTGGTGCCTAAGGTCGGGAATTAGGAAAATTCACGAGGCAGGTAGCTAGAATTCTACGGACACCAGGTAAGTGGAAATCCAACTACAACACATAACATGTGTGTATGTGCCTAAATTATGTGATTACTTGATAAGGTGCTTACGTGCTTATGTGAATGTGTATGATATTATTTCATGATTGTTTATTAGCGTTATGGCATTAACGCATTCTGCATATGCACGAGCATGCACGAAACACTTGGGGTTAATAAAGTGGTGAGCGTGCATGATTATGTCGCAGATAGCGATAGATGCCGAGGTGGGCAATGATGTCATAAGCTAAGTTAGTGGGTGGTTTCCGGGGCACCGAGACGGCGTTGATGCGCCGTCGGCGACGTTGATGCGTCAGAACGACGTTGATGCGTCGGGGGATACCATGGTTGCGTTGATGCCCTCATGGTCGGGTTGATGCCCTTATATCCCTGATTAGCGTGGTTGGGTTGATGCCCTCATACTTGGGCTGATGCCCGTGGTTGGATAGAGCTCTTTACGGTGTACGCCTGGGTAAAAGTCTGCCAAGGGCCCTAAGATAAAAGATATGAGATTAAGTTCGATCTACAAGACGTAAGATGCACTGGCTTGGATTGCCTTTGCGGGGTTTTATCACGTGCACGTCATGCATGATTTCTACTTACTGAGCATATCGCTCACCCCTTACGTTATGTGTTGTAGGTATACGCGACCACGGTAAGTGATCGCTTGGGTGGCAAGGAAAATCTTTTGAAGCTTCCCGCAGCTTTTGGGGTGGAAGTGTGTGCATGGATGACGACCTGTGAGGCCGGGCGCATAGAAATTCTTTTGCTACACATGTAGACACTTCCCGTGTAATTAAGTTTTACATGTAGTTAGGAATTGGAAGCATTCTTTTGACATGTAAAGAACAATGTTCCATTACATAAATGGAAAAATTTCGTACGCATTTCCGCATGTCTTTCAAATAAATCATCACTAGGCACCTAGGATAACGATAGAATAGGTAGTCGGGAAGCGGGTCCTGACAAAAACGCTGGCGGGCAATCAAGTAACGGACCCCCTCAGGCCGACAGAATCGAAATGGTCGGGGAAAGATTTCGCAAACTTAACCCCCCAACCTTCGAAGATGCTCTTGACCCAACCTCGGCTGAGGATTGGCTCCGAACCCTAGAAACTATATTCCAACATAGCCGTACCCCTGAAACGGAAAAGGTCTTGTGCGCTAGCTACCTATTAAGGGGAAGCACAGGTCATTGGTGGGACACAATTCTGACTCTCGAAGATCCCTTGACAATGACCTGGGAGCGTTTCAAAGAGCTTTTCCGAAATAAGTATTTCACTGCTCCTGTCCGTGCCCAAAGGATGAACGAGTTCATCAATCTCCGCCAAGGAGCAATGACGGTGGTGGAGTGTATTAGGAAATTCGAACAGCTATCTCGATTCGCCACCCACATGGTGAGCACCGACTCGCTGAAAATTGAGCGATTTAGGGAGGGCTTGAAGCCAGAACTCTATCGCGACGTTGGCATGGCTGGATTCCAAGGGGTTACTTATGCCCAAATGGCGGAACGAGCTATGATGGCTGAGCAAGCCGAAATCAGAATTGTACGAGCCCAGGAGACTAAAAGGAAATTCGAACAAGGACCCAAAGGCAACGGAAATAACCCGAAGAAACCATTTGTTCCTAAGAATGTGAAGCCCAATTTCCAAAACCATCATGAGCCACCTCAACAAACTAACACGAATCAGGGGAGACCCCAACCAAACATACCCATATGCCCAAAAATGTGCACGACGTCACCTGGGCGTCTGCTTCTCACAAAATGCTACTTGCTATAAATGTGGTAAAACAGGCCACTACTCTGTAGCCTGCCCGGAGAATGCATCGGGAAGCCAGGCAGCGAATCCGACTAGACCACAGAAGGTACCCGCTCGGGTATATATGCTTACGGCGGAAGAAGCTGAAAACAACCCATCCGAGACGGAAGGTACCCTCTTAACCGATTAAACTTCAACATGCATTCTAGTGGACTCATGAGCCACATTTCTTTTATATCAACCACTTATGTGGTAAGATTCGGAATTCTTTTAGCCGACTTGGTTGATACCAGTTCAAGGGTCGACCTGAATCAAGATTATAGTAGATAGGCGTTCGAAATAGGAAACCGTACCTGAATTCCTGAAACCTGAAACCCAATAATATCCGGGGTATAATCCTATGCCCCAATCTTTTGATCGTCCTGAGAAAACATATTTGTTAGATATCAGAATGGCGCAGCGAAAGCATGATGGACGCTAATGATTTTCAATCTCTGCCTAAATTAGAATTATAGGAATTATTCTTAGCTCTTCGAGGTAATACAAGTTCCACTATCTGGAACAATCTTTATATCTACTTCATCAGGATTCTATTCCTTTCTATCTTCGAAAATTATTTGAGATTCCTTGATAACTTTCTAGGGTGAATTTCTATCACCCAACCAAGCCAATTCAACTCTCTACCAATCGTTACCCTGAATTGTTTCAACCGACGGAATTTCGGGGGCGAAATTCTTTTAAGGGGGGGAGGATGTAATACCCGTAAAATTTAATTACAGGATTTACAATAAAATTAGTGGTAGAGACATGTTTTGTGACTTTTATGTGTTATGTATTTCTATGACATTACGTGAATTTATGTGACTTCATGCTACATGTGATATAATAATATCTATAGGTACTATTAGGGTACTAACCAAGTAGAAGAATTAACTTGACTTAAAAAAAGTTTCATACGAAATAGGAAGGGAACGAATTTCGAAGCAAGGAGCTCGAATTTTGTGATCATGAAATATTGAAGCTCGAGATCCTTCAACATTTAAATTCTTAAGTTTCGAAATCATTGAGTTTGAGAGAGTAAGAGATAGCAACGTCTATACAATAAGATCTCGAGACTTTTAAAGCTCGAGATTGATAGAGCTCGAGTCTTCAAAACTCGAGACCAAGGGGTGTTAGAAGATTTCGAAAATTAAGATAAGTACTGATTACTTAGTTGCAAAGGAATTATTAGATATCAATGTCATTTGTCTATTGTTACACGCGAGAAGTAAGATAAGAATTAAGAAGAAAAGCAAACATAACTCACTAACAAACCATTGAAGAACTTACGAATTGGGAAGAGAAGAGAGGAGAACCAATAGCCATAAACTAGGAAAGGAGTATAACGAAATTCAGTTTACACCCTTTTGACAAAACTTAAGAACAGAAAGGAGGAAGTTGAAAAATAGCTTAAGCAAAACTCGTCACTCAGCTAAAGAGGTATAGATTATTTCGATGGTTTTGGATGCTTGTCTCATATATTAACATGTTTAGGAAAAATTATTTAGTGTTAGAGCTGGAAAAAAATTAGGGTTGTAACTACTAATTTTAGGGTTTCTGAAGTTTTGTGTTATCTGTATTGTTCTTGAACACATGTCTTTTGATCGAAGGTCTAGATGTCGGAGTAATAAAATTTCCAGTTTGATAAATTTCGAAGCTGTGTTAGTTTGCAGGAATGATTTCGAGCTTGAAATGAAAATATGAGAATGTCGAGATTTATGCTGAAAATCATGTCAAAATGCTTACTAGTGTAATGTCGAGATCCATGCAAAGTTCATGTCGAAATTTATCTTCAAAGTTGGTTTCAAAATCATATAAGATCTCGAAATACGTATCAAAATCTTTATGCATAACATCTCGACATCTTATTTAGAATGCCGACACACCTCTCGACATTATGTGCAAAAGATCAACATATATATATATATCAATATTTTGTGTAATAGCTCAAAATCTATTATTAAAACTCGAGATCTAATTATCATGTAACTCGAGATTTATTTCATGTCTCAAAATCATGTTGAAATGCAAGTTAGTATCGATTTTGGAAGTTTGTGTAGGAGCACGAAATTTATCTTTAATAGTGATATCGAAATTTTGTACATATCATGTCGAGATCTATTTCAAATTCCATTTCATTAACCATGTCGAGATCCTTGTCGAAATTGTGTATTATTAAAGCTCGACATTTTGCCTATAATTCTGATATACACCCCGAGATTAACTTTGAACATATTATATACCATTTAACCCTAGCTCGAGATCCATTTAACCTATGTCGAGATCTTTATGAACTTCGAAATGATATTTCTCCGATTTAAGACAATGTTCGAAATTTTAAGATTTCGAAACTCATGGAAGTCGAAACTAGGGTTTTCAAATTAAGCCAATTTCGGGAAATTATTACTAGACTAACAAACCCTAATTTTATATGTTTCTATACTTAGGGTTTGAAGGTTAGCGACTAACCGTACGATAAGCTAAGGATACCAGGTAAGTGGAAATCACAACTACAACACATAATTTTTATGTGCATGAAATTACGTGTTATATGCTTTTATGATTTTATGTGACGTGTCTATGTGCTTATATGATATTATGTGAGTTCCTACGTGATTTAATTTTCGTTGTACGATGACATGACACGCATACTCATGACATGAGCATGTGCACGCACGACTAGTATGAGAGTCAGGAGATAGCGTGCATGAGTATAAGATCGCTTGAAAGCGATTTGTATATTTGCCGATATGGGCATTTGTGTCGACTCAATGATGAGTCACGGCTCTTCTATGCTACCACGGCGATTCACGAGGCCGAATTACCTGATTCACGAAAGGTAGGGGAAATATATTACGGCGATTCACGAGGCCGACTGCCTGATTCACGAGAGGCAGGTAAATACCCCGTAGCGGGAGATGCAACCTGGAGGATGCGACTCGAGGGTATGAGCGGCACCGAGGGAACCTCGAGTGTTGGCGACCTCGCAGTAAGCTACCAGTGAGAAGCGCCCGCGTGTCAGACTGCATTGGGATGGAAAGGCGCCTTAGGGTTAAACGAAATTTGTGTGCCCGAGTTAGCCTCTCAATGGGAACGCATTGGGATTGAAAGGCAATATTAGCCTCTCAGTGTGGACCACATTGGGATTGAAAGGCACCATAGGGTTTAGCACAGATTGAGTACTCGGGTTTAGCCTCCCAGTGTGTGTACTGCCACATGGTGCATAGTAAGATTGAAAGCCGAAGGGGCCCAAATATGAAGTCAAGGAATGAGAAAGATGTGAGAAGTAGATAGCATTGGCACGAATGCCTTCGCTATTTAGGTCACGTGCATTTCATGCATGGTTTTCACTTACTGAGCTTTATAATCTCATTCCACGTTTTTATGTGTTGTAGGACCCCGCGATCACGGTACGTGATCATTTTCACAGCGAGGCCAACTTTTGAAGCTTCCGGGGGCTTTTGAGATGGAAGTGTGTGCATGGATGCGACCTCGTGGAGGCCCAGTAGATAGATTTATTTTGACCCGCATGCGCGCTTTCCTATGTAAATAGGACCCATGGTGATTTTGTAGGAACAGTTATGATTCCTTTTTATGAAAGGAAAAATTTTATACGAAATTTCGTATCGTCCTTTTTTGTTCTACGACACTAGTTACGTAAACTAGTTAAGAAAGTAGTGGTGGAAGGCGGGGCTGCCACAGGTGGTATCAGAGCTTAGGATATAGGTTCTGCAGACTGTCCATGTACACACACTCAAAAGCACGGAAGCGGCCTTGCTTGTAAGTTTTATATTTCTATGAATCTCTTGTATTACATGACTGATTGATCTTAGGAACATTAGGATAAAAGAACGATGGGTAGAACAAGAAATGAGAATAGTGGGGGTGCAGATAAAGGTAAGGAACCTGCAACCACTGCTGATAGTCGGGATGCGACTATCCTTCAGCTCGCGGAACTAGTCGGCCAACAATCTGCCCAAATTCAGCAACTGATCCAGCAACAAAACGCTGGCGGGCAATCAAGTAATGGACCCCCTCAGGCCGACAGAATCGAAATTGAAGATATAAATGTGCCTAAGAGGGGGGGGGGTGAATTAGGCTTGTAAAAATTTTATGCTTCTTTTCACAAATGCTAAGTGTGGTGACTTAGGTATGCCTACTGATATTTGTGACGAGTATGCCTGATATATCCTAGTAACGTCGGATGTGCGTCGGGTCTGTCTCACAGCGATAAAGAAATAACTGAAAAGTAAATGAGAGACATGATTTTTATAGAGGTTATATCCCCAATTGGGGTTTACTCCTCTTCTTGGGATTTGCTTCCCAAGAGTTTAACCAATCACTATAATGCACCGTAGCTGGATACAAAACTGATTGGTTAGCCCAATACACAACCGAAACAAGTCGAACACTAGCCACTACTAGGTTACCACACGCCGAGTTTCGTTCCTCGGAATCTCCTTGATCCCGACAGACACAGCTCGCTACCGAAGGGCCCCCGGACTTGTCCTTCCCTTCACGTGTGCGTAAACGTCGACCTTGCCTCCTTGGTATTGCTCACGTCCGTAGACAACACGTCCGAAGACAGAATATATGGAGGGGATGACGGAATATCAGATAAATCACTCGCTCAGTGATGGATATGCAGGTTAACGCTCAGCAAGGCAGAAAGCTATCGCAAGTGAATGGCTCAGGAATCTCTTAGTATCTTTCCGCTCAAATATCTCTCGTAGGCTTACGTTCGCAAATTCTCTGTTCCTCTAAAATCTGAAGTGCAGCTTATATATAATCCTTTTCAAATAGCACTTCATATGGAAAATCATATCAAATAATGATCACTAAATCAAGCATATTTTCCACGCAATTTTCGAGTCAATCATACCATATAAATCATGCTCTTAATAAATAATCACAACGGTCATATAGCACATTTAAGCATGATTATATTCCATATAGAAAGCTCAATTTCGTTCTCAAGTATATTCAAGCATTTCGCATATAATTACCATATCAGAACTTTCCATAAGAGATTCCCTGCTATCCGTTTCTAGAACAAGTCAATCCAGATTTTCTTTCCAAGTATAGCACATAAGATAGCATCACATCAGCACGTTTTCCATGTACAACTCATAGTATAATTACCATGTTTAGCACACAAATCAGATCAGAGCATACTTAATACGATTTATCAATTCATGGCACAACTTTTCTTATTTCAGAGATCACACCTGTTACAGCACATACCATATAAGAGCACGTTATCCAAAAGTTTAATCAAATCGAATCTTTCCTAAATATAATATCCAATCAGCATAAGGAAAGATATTAACTCAATATTTCACATTAAATTCAGTGGAAATCATGCAAGAATCGTACACATGATTTTCGTCCAGGAATAACGGATTTCAAATAGATATATCACTTTCCATATATAAACAGCATATTTTCCTTTTACAGCTCAGTAGGATATCTCATGCATTATTTCCATATATAACACAGAACGATATATCCTATCTCATGGACTGTCTATAACATGCGATCACCTAGTTCCATCAATTCATCACAGAATCACACGCAAATCAAATATTCAACATTTTGACGATTTATAGCTCATAAGCAATGCATGGACGAATATTACATGAACTTAGACATTTTATTTGTCCCAAATCGAATTGCTTATTTTATAGACCTAACGTCATTACAATTACATCGTTCATCAAAACTCTCTAACATGTATGGACCAAAAAGGTCAACATTCTCCCCCTTTTTGATGATGACATGTAATTGATGCAGCACGGAAGCAAGTAAGCATATTCGATCACGCAAGTCCTAGCTCATATGTCTAAGTGTTCCATAATCACAAAGCAGAGCATACGATATTTCCTAATCACATGTGATACCTATTTGCTCCCCCTGCCTATGTGCAATTATCTCTACGACATGCAAAGATATATCTTATATAGATTTTGCTCCCCCTGTCTAAGTGCAGATATATCATGTGATTTTCAACGTTATATCATGAGTGCAAAACTTTGAAATTTACCCGTGAGTGTGCTCCCCCTGCCTAAGTGCGCATCTTCAAGCATGATTCAAGCAATCACATAATCATCGCAGCAGGCACTTAGCACTTATCAAGAAATCTCACAAACGTTAATAGGCACAGATAAGTATCAGAGCATCACTGTATCAAAGTAAAATATCACGCATTGCAGTGTAAATACATCAAAGATATATCATAAGATCAGAGCATAATATCAAGCATCGTATAAGAGCATCACAGATATATCGAAAGTGCAGCTATTCCATTCGTGAGTGCACATATTCCATATCATTTATGCAGATATTCCATGTAAGCATTTAAGCATCAGAGCAAACATACTAGTGAAGTTCAGAAATTTTACCAAGTCTAAATGAGGTTATTCCAAATGTCCAGAGCATACATTCAAAGTTCCACTTAGAGCATAGATAGATATCATATAGGCGAAAGTCAGAATTCACATACAATTATGCTCCCCATGCGTTTGTGCAGATATTTTCATGCAAATTCAGTTAGCACATATAAACACTAAGATATATCATATGCGCATAAAAAATTTTCATGCAAATTCAGTCAGCACATAATATCATCAAGATATACCGTAGGCGTATAAAAGGAATATCGCACGAAATTCAGTCAGCACACAATATCTGAGACAGTTCTTAGGCGCATTATATCATTAATTACTCAAACTTCTCCCCCTTCAGCATCAAAAAGGGATAATTTAGCGCGAAATAACTAAGAAGAATGTGAATGAAGGAAGTAATGACTTATCAAAAAACGTTCTCAAGGCTGGAATCACTATTAGATCTGGCAGATATCGCAGATTTGTTCAGCTCCCTGTGATCTTATCGGAACTCTTAAAAGCTGGAGTATAACTTAGATGATTTTCAAGAGGAGAAACTGTAAACTTCGAATTCTGAGGTTAGGGAGGAAGAAGTATCGAGTGATCTAGAAACCGGCATTTATCCAAGAGATATAGTTTTTCAAAATGTCAAAATGAGATAGGATAAACTCGTCGTAAATGGAATTAAGAAGATATGGTTTTCAAACCGAATTTTAAATTTCAAAAGGAAAGTGAAATCTGTCAATCAGTGCGCCAGGGATCTCGGAGTGAATTGATGGGATCTCATAAATAAGGGAAAGATTTGATAAGGGCTGAAAAAGAAGGACCCAAAACTTAGCGGCTAAAAAGAGATCTACGAATGTCTTCCTAAAATAGTTAATCATATTCTAAGAATAGATCCAGAAAATCCGACATTCCTAAAATAATTAGATAGCTAAAAGATGATCTCAGAAAGGGATAACTATGAATTTGTTCCTAAAACAACGCGATCACACTTAAGGATAAGATCTGAAATTCCTAAAGAAACATAGCGCTGAAAGTAGTATCTCATAATAGGATTATTGGGAATTTCTTTCTAAAATAACGTAATCACAGTTCTAAGGATTGTCAGAAATATCAAACTGATTTGACGGGATCTCATAATAATGGAAAGGATTTGACTGAGCTGAGTGGGAAGGGTTTTTGAAATATCCGAGTTTCCTTAAATAACTTAGCAGGCTGGAATGATATCTACGAATTCCTTCCTTAAATAACCTGATCACATTCAAGGACAGATCCAGAAGATTGGATATTCCTAAAATAATCTAGATAATTGAAGAATTGTTTCGGAATGGGATAACTACGAATTTCTTTCTAAAATATGAAGATCACATTTGAGGAAAATATCTATAAGATCCACGGAATTATTCCAAGGGCTGAATGGGCATCTTAAGATAGGATAACTACAAATTTGTATCTAAAATAGGATAACCTAGAGTAAATGAGAGAATTAGGTAGGTTTACTAACCTTATTTAGCTCGATGATTCCCAATCGATCACGGATATCGCAGAATCTTGCCTCTATTAGGGGTTTAGTGAAGATATCAGCGAGCTGATCATTTGTTCCTACGAATTCCACACTGATATTCCCCTTCTGAACACGTATAAAATGATATTTAACCTCAATATGCTTAGTACGAGAATGATGCACCGGATTCTTAGTAATACTAATGGCACTAGTGCTATCACACAGAATATGAATTTTGTCATAACTTAACCTGAAATCACTAAGGGTTTGTTTCATCCAAAGAACTTGTTGACAACAATTTCCTAAGGCCATATATTCAGCTTCGGTTGTGGAGAGGGCGACAGGATTTTGCTTTTCACTAGACCAAGTTACCAAGGAATTCCCAAGTAATTGGCAAGTTCCACTGGTACTTTTCCTATCTTCCCTACGGCCGGCATAGTCGGCGTCGGAATATCCCATTAATGGGAAGTCATCCGTATAAGAGTACCACAGACCAAAATTGACAGTACCCTTGATATATCTAAGTATCCGCTTGACTGCGGTCAAGTGAGATTTCCTAGGGTCAGACTGATATCTCGAACACATACCGACAGCAAACATGATATCAGGGCGACTAGCAGTTAAGTAAAGAAGGCTTCCGATCATACCTCGATATTGTGTTTGATCAACCGGAGTACCTGACTCATCAATGTGTATTTTGGTGGTCTGACGCATGGGGGTGGAAATCGCTTGGAATCACTCATCCCGAATTTTGTCAGCAATTCCCTGCTGTATTTCGTCTGGGATACGAAAGTTCCATTGTCAAGCTGCTTTATTTGCAACCCGAGGAAGTAGTTCAGCTCACCCATTAAGCTCATCTCAAATTCCTTCTGCATAGACTTAGAAAATTCCTCGCAGAGAAGGATATTAGTACTTCCAAATATGATATCATCAACGTAAATTTGGACCAGTATCATGTGATCACCTTCATACTTAATAAACAGCGTGTTATCAATAGTTCCAGTCGAAAATCCTATGTCAATTAGAAACTTACTTAGGCTTTCATACCATGCCCTAGGAGCCTGCTTTAAACCATATAATGCTTTATTTAATTTAAAAACATGATTTGGAAAATCTTCCTTAGCAAAGCCCGGTGGTTGTTCTACATAAACCTCCTCATTTATAAAACCATTTAAAAATGCACTTTTTACGTCCATTTGAAAAAGTTTAAAACGTTTAAAACATGCATATGCAAGTAAGACACGTATAGACTCTAATCTAGCTACCGGTGCAAAAGTTTCATCGAAATCAATACCTTCCTCCTGGGAATAACCTTTTGCAACCAACCTCGCTTTGTTTCTTGTGACATTTCCGTGTTCGTCGAGTTTGTTGCGGAAAACCCATTTGGTTCCTATGATGGATTTATCGTCTGGTCTTTTTACGAGTGTCCACACTTCGCTCTTTTCGAACTGAGATAACTCATCTTCCATCCAAGATATATCTTCCAGAGCTTCATGGACTGTCTTTGGTTCCATCATTGAGAGCAGTACATCATGAGATTCCTCAGTATCTTGGTTTCGTGTAGTTGCTCGAGTTTTGATTCCAGATCTGATATTTCCTATTACTTGATCTGTTGGATGACTGGAAGCATGTTTCCATTTTCTAGGTTGCAGCTCCCCAGCTTCTGGTTCCACTGTTTCAACATTTTCGTCTTTTGGAATATCTTCCTCACTGTCTTTAATATCCTGCAATTCTGCACAAGGCAAATCAATACCTTCCTCATCAGTAGCATCTGCGTTAGGCATCTCATCAAAAGTAACATGTATGGATTCCTGAACAGTCAGCTTTCTTTTATTATAAGCACGATATGCCTTAGACGTAAGACTGTAACCAAGGAATATCCCTTCATCAACCTTAGAGTCAAATTTTCTTCTCTTATCTCTATCGTTCAAGATAAAACATTTACATCCGAACACATGAAAGTAACCTATATTTGGAGTTCTACCATGCCAGATTTCATAAGAAGTCTTCTTTAATATCGGCCTAAGGAGGACACGGTTAGACACATAACAAGCTGTACTAACGGCTTCTGCCCAAAACTGTTTAGGAATATCATACTCATGTAACATAGATCTAGCCATTTCCTGTAATACCCTGTTTTTATGTTCAACTACACCGTTCTGTTGGGGGGATATAAAAGGAGCAGAGAAATTATGACTATATCCATATTGATCACAGAATGATGCAAATGACTTACTATCAAATTCCAAACCGTTATCACTGCGTATCCTACATAGATTCATTTCTTTTTCATTCTCAAGTCTCTTGACTAGTGATGCAAAGCTATCTAATGCCTCCTTCTTATGAGCAAGGAATATCACCCATGTATACCCGGAATAGTCATCAACAATGACAAAGGCATATCTTTTACCTCGCAGGGACATCGTTTGAACGGGACCAAAAAGGTCGAGATGTAGTAATTCCAGTGGTCTGGATGTGGATATCATATTCTTTGTTTTGAACGATGTCTTTGTCTGCTTGCCCATTTGGCATGCCTTGCATGTTTTATCCTTGACGAACTTTATGTCAGGAACACCTCGTACCAGTGCATTACTCGTCAGGTGAGACAGTAGTTCCATATTGGCACGTCCTAAGCGTCTGTGCCATAACCAGGTGTTATCCTGTGTCACTGCTAAACACTTGACATTCTGGTCAGAAATATCATCATGTGTTGTACAGTAAATATTTCTATCCCTAGATGCACTAAACAATACCTCATTTTCATTTTTAACAACGCACTTATCGTTTTCAAACGTGACCGTATGACCTTTATCACATAGTTGACTAATACTAATGAGATTATGTTCTAGATTCTTAACTAACCATACGTCATCTATAGTAGTATGTAAAGTGTTACCGACAGTTCCAACTCCTATAACCATAGCTTTTGTGTTGTCGGCGTAGGAGACATATCCTCCATCATACGCTTTCACCGACACAAACTTACTGATATCACCTGTCATATGGTGGGAACACCCACTGTCGAGGTACCACTTGTTCTTCTTACTGGATTTTCTTCTTTGTACCTGCATGAACCAGTTCTTTTCTGAGGTGCCCAATTTTGATTGGGTCCTAAACGGTTAGCAGCAAAATAATTCCTGTTAACACGTGGTATATCATGTATCACATGCTGTGATCTCTCAGACACAGGCTGGCCAGAGTTAGAAACTTCAGGAACTTTCTTAGGTCTCCAGACATATGTTGATTTATCAGCTTTCCTCAAGAAACAATAGTTAGCATAATGACCAAGACGACCACATAAAAAACATTTAGGTTTCCTAACATTTTGTGGAGATGCAGCGTGTTCATGTGTCGTGGAATATCCTATTCCTGTTTTTCCGATATGTGCAGGAATACTAAGTAACATATCAAGATTTCATTGTCCTTCAAGAAGTCTAACATTAGTACGAGATTTTCCTTCTAAGAAATCCTTAAGAGCAGACATGTCTCTAGATATATTCTTTTGCTTCCTAAACTTCTCGCAATTACACAAAGCTTTCTCTTTCTTAAGAGTCTCTAGCTCGGCTCTCAGGCGCTCATTTTCTAGATCCGTTTGATGCTTCTCTCTAGCTACTTCATCTCGCTGCCTAATTAGACCCTTTACTTGTGAGTTGAGAGACTTAATCCTTCTTTCTGCATTTTGAATTATTTCGAACATCTCTTCTTTTTCATCTACTTCAAGGACTGAGGAAGCGTTTATCATGAGATTCATCTTGCCTAGCATACAATTCATTCAGAAATAATATTTTCTTACTAGTGGATGAATTCGATACCTGATCATCATCAGCGGCCATGTAGGCGAGATCTTCCTCCTCTTCGCTTCCGGCCTCTTCCCAGTTTGTGACCATGGCCTTCTGCTTCTTTATCTTTTTGTCACCATTTTCCATAGGGCAGTTTGAGGCAAAGTGGCCTGGCTTGTTGCACTTGAAGCATTTCTGTACATTGTTGCCGGATGATGATATTCTGTGGCGACCCTACTTTTCTAATTACGATTAGTGGCGGATTTCCGCAACGTAAGCCGCGGAAGGCCCGTCTAATTAAAACTTTTTCCTAAAATAATATACACTAATATAAAAAACCGTCTACATCGTTATCTCTGTACACGGGCCGAAGCCCCAAAAATATCAAAAGACCAAGCCCTAAAGCGCTCCACAGGTAGATCCATGTACCGCCCCGCCCTCAAAAGTCCGTGGAGCACCGCCACCAGCCGCCTCAGTCTCGACGCATATCAGCGTCAGACTCAGTACCTACAACACGTAAACACTGAGCAATTTGCCCAGTAGGTGAATAAAATGCATGTATGCAAGTGTGCACTCAAGCCCAATCCCAATATCTCACAGCATGATATAATGCACACTCTTCTTTTCCCACATTCCTATTTCACACAACACAGGGCCCTAGGTTAGGCTCGACACCTTCGCGCGCAAACGACTACTGGGAGGCCACCCCCAAGTCTCGCGGCAGCTTACCCTGATAGTGCATTGGACGATCACGCCAATGGCCTCCTACCGGGTCGCTCCGCACCAAAAGCATACACTGATAGTGCACTGGACGATCACGCCAATGGTGTAACGTCCCGTTTTCTATTACTTTATTCGCGCAGCTATTATATTTTTCCACATAAAATTTTTCGCCTTTTTACAATCATAACTTTATACATAAACGGGCGTACATCTGTTCTCGTCACTTTCACGCGTATTATACATATATATTCACATATCATATTTCTTATGCATCATATGAAAGACACTAATGGTTCTTATACTACATGCACACGATGAACTTAGGGGAGTAGGTGAGAGCGTAGCCGGCCAACCTTGAATCCATGCTTTCGTATGAAGATGCACTCTAAGTTGCCTGCTAGATATCTACAGCAACTGTGAAAACAACTATTCAGAGTATGATCGCAACATGTTATTCCATTATACAAATAATAAATAAAACTGTAGCAGAAAATTAATTTCTTCCTTTCATTTGCTTACATAAACATTTCTAAGGAATATACCATAGTTCATAAAATTCGTAAATTCATAACACTCGTACTGTAAACAGTTCAACTCACATAATCATCACTTAATCAATCATCAAAGTTGGTCATATAACCATAGTCCATAAAATCATTTATGTACTCCATAGACCAATGCAATTCTACATGATCATTTATTTCTGATACTTCCGTTATGACCTGCTAGACTCGTACTATTGACCCCGTAGGGGCCCATGCATGGGACTCTGTAACTGTAGATATATTTTTGCTTGCCTGTACAGGACTCTGTAATCCCCCTATTTGTAGGGATGTAACCGTAGCTGTGTATCAAGTCGTCCGATGTCGTAGCAGTCATAACGGGTTCTCTTTTCATTATTATTCGTATGCAATGCTATACTTTCACCTTATATGACCTACACTTCCATGCACCATTGAATAACACTTATCATCGTAACACATTATGGCCACATAATTCACGTTCATTTAAAAAATATTATGTCTATAAGAAAAACCATCAATCATGTAATTCACATAAAGCACATAATAACAGAACACATGTTGCATATCATACTCACAGTATGGCTTAAAGCCTCACTCGACTTTGTCCTTGCCTTTTTCTGAATCCTGACCTATAAAAATATTTATCTGGTAAATATAAAATTCCTATAGTGTCATGTGTGCATGATATGCATGCTTTATTATGCATGATCTTTTTTGTCCGTAACCTTCACCTTTCTATTCATTACTTATATTACATTATTGGCTTAGAAGTTATATTTTGGATCAATATTGAAACTTGCATTAAAAATTGATAACTATACTATACCGAAAATATTATTAAAAACCCTAATTTTTATTGTATTGAAAACCCTAAAAATATCGAAATATATTAAATTCTAAAGATTTGTATCATACCAAAGATCTTATAGAAAAATAATACATACACACATATATATTTTGTTCTATCGTATATACAAGTTCTTATTAATAAAGTCGATTATTTTAAAGCTAAGGAATTGTTCATTAGTCATTATTAGTATTGCTCTTACCATCCCACACGTGTGCTTACTTTTGGATTGCTAACCAATCAAAATTATAACTTGTATGCTTCGACATTTTGATTTTAATAATCTAACTTTACGATAATAGATTTCAAATCTTCAAGTTTTTCCCATCCATCTCGAGATTTGTTATACTTGTATTTCTTAATCACAATATGTCATTCGAGATTTTCCTTATTGAATTCGAGATTTTATGTCGAAATCATTATTCCATATTTCTTAACAATCTCGATATACCTTTACGACATCCATCTTTCGATATATTCCTAATACATCTCGACATTATAACTCAAAATGCATCTCGACATTATAACTCAAATGCATCTCGACATTGTAACTCAAAATGCATCTCGACATTGTAATAGATTTCGACATGTGTGTTCCCAACATCATAACATAGCTCGACATTATATACCAAGTTTATTTCGACATCACATCTCGAGATTTTACCTAATTCATTTCGACATTCTATACTGCAATACCCTTAAAATTAAAACACATTTCCCTTTCAAAATTTCTCCAGAAATTCGATCAAACTCAAGCATTCTCAAGAACATAAGTGTATCGAAAATTTCAAATTACCTCGTTACCAAACATGTTCATATATCAAAATTTATTTATCTAACTAAGATACTTAATAATGTTAGAATACTCATTAAAGATTCAAACAATTAAAATATTAACAAATTCTAATATCGAAACCACCCAAACAATCATAGATGAAATCCTTTCAGAAAATTTAAGAAACCCTAATATATATATATATATATATATATATATATATATAGTTACGAAATCTTCTAAATACACTTGCTTATCATTAATTAATCCCTATCACTATATGTATATTATGAAATAGCAAAAACGATTCTTACTTTTCCTTTAGCTGGTTTAATCACGGTGTGAGTATGCTCCTTAGTTAGCTTCGTAAGTTCATAATGATATGAATCTCGTTTCTTCTATTTTCACAAGTTGTTCTAATGATAACAAAGTGTTTGATCTTATCTTTATTTGATTTACGTGTGATACACCTATACTTGTCCTTAGCTAATAATAATCATTATTATAATATAAACTAGTCTTTCCTTTTGACCAATTTCCATACCAAGTCACGAAACTTTTTGATTTCACCTAATCCATTCGACCTTATTAAACATTATTTCAAATGATCAATACCTTCTCGATATCTTCCTTGTTAATTTTTTTTATATATATATTTCGACATTCTCAAATCATCTTCCAAACCTATCTCGACATTTTCTAACAAATTTTAACATCTATCGACATTTTCCTTCTCAATTTTACACCTTATGTCGCTATTTTCAATTGGTATCGAGATTTTTGAATTTCAGGGTACAACACATATCGACATCTTCCCAGCTACTTTCTACATATCTCGAGATCAACCTTTCACAATCATGTTCAAACTCATAAATCTCGAGATGTTCCAAATGTCGAGGCCATGCTCGAAATCTGTATCTATTGAAATTTTATTTACATATCGACATTTTAATCGTATATGTCGAGATCTTTAATTGAATATCGAGATTTTGAATTTCAAACAAACAATATATTTCAATATCTATCTGATCAAATTTCTAAAATCTCGAATCATAAATCAACATCACAGCACGTCCTAATTTATTAATAAATAAAGTTTCTCAAAACCTGAGAAAACCCTAAAAATTTCTAACTTTCGTAACATTCACTTCTATCTCTTCGAGGACCTAGTACTATAACACTTTATTCAACCTTATTCTATCTATATTTAAAGTGAAATATGAATGCATGAATTTGTATAAATGCATGAAATTATGATATGAAATTTCGGTTCCTGACAATTCTTCCCCCCTTTAAAAATTTTGACCTCGAAATTTCGTACCGTTATTAAGAAATAGCCATGGGTATTGTATCTTCATGTTTTCCATTGTTTCCCAAGTAGCTTCCCGCGTTGAGTGATGTTTCCATCGTATTTTTACCATCGGAATTGTTTTATTCCGTAATTGTTTATTGGCATATTCAAGAATTTCTGCCGGTTCTTCCACATAACTGAGATCTTCAGAAATATTTACCGGTTCATCCTGTAGAATATGTGAAGGATCCGATCTATACCGTCGCAGCATGCTGACATGAAAAACATTATGTATTTGCGACAATTCTGGTGGTAACGCTAGTCGATATGCTAACGGTCCAATTCTTTCAAGTATTTCATAAGGTCCAATATAACGTGGACTTAACTTTCCTTTCTTTCCGAATCTTAGAACACCTTTCCATGGCGATACTCGTAGAAATACTTTCTCTCCAACTTCATATTCCATGTCCCGTCGATGTTGATCAATGTAACTCTTTTGTCGATCTTGAGCTGCTTTAAGCCGAATTTTAACAACTTTTATCTTTTCCATTGTATCTTGAATCAAATCTGGCCCTTCTAATACCCGTTCACCTTACATGTCCCAACATATTGGATTTCGACATTTTCGACCATATAAAGCTTCGTAAGGTGCCATACCGATACGTGAGTGATATTGATTATTATAGGCGAATTCCATTAGCGCTATATAATCATCCCGTGATCCTTTAAAGTCAATTACACATGCTCGAAGCATATCTTCCAGGGTTTGTATTGTTCTTTCTGACTGTCCATCTGTCTGCGGGTGAAACGCCGTACTAAAATGCAATTTTGTTCCGAGTGCTTCCTGTAACTTTCCCCAAAATCTGGAAGTGAACCTAGGATCTCGATCAGATACAATAGATATAGGTACTCCATGTAGCCGAACTATTTCATTGACGTATCTTTTTGCCAAATATTCCAATGTAGAACCCCATTTAAATGGCAAAAAGTGAGCTGACTTCGTAAGTCTATCAACAATTACCCAAACAGCATCATTGTTACGAACCTATGAAGAAGTAGCATCGTATGAGGTTTGAGTCGCGCGCGTTGACTTTCGTTGACTTTCTCTCTAACACCGTCAGTAGGTGCGATTTTCACACAGTAGGCGATTTCTTCAGATTTTCTTTTCCGACCACTACCCACGTCATCTCCGGCCGTTTTGGACTCACCTCGGAGGTACTCGGCGACCCCCCGCCGCCGGGATCAGACGGCGGTGGTCTAGGGGTGGATTTCAATCGTTTGTAGCTGTGACTGTTCGTATCCCTCACCACAAATCTGCCCACCTTCATCTTCCATCCCCGTCCGCCCAGATCCACACGGTCGCCGGCGTTCTGCACCACCTACTACCACTCACCAAGACCCCCCCGCACCACCCTCCATCGCCGGGATTAGACGGCGGTCGGAGGGCCTCTTTTTCTTGCCGTGACTTTTCATATTCCACCACAAAACCCTTTCTTTTTTTTCCCTGGCTGTTGCCGTCTGTCCCCTTGGACTGATTGGACTGAGTGGATATGGCTTCTCCTTCATCATCGGAACCTGTTCGTGCGTCTAGGAAGTTGCCGGACCTCGATGCTTTGGCCGCTAAATACCCGGAATTTGCGGCTGCTCTTAATCGTTCGGAATTTAACTCCCTCATGACTCGGTTATTGGGTGTTAATCTCGGCTCAGCATCTGGGGAAACTGCCCCTTCGACTCCCTTGGTCTCTGACGAGCATCTCGGAGGGTTGGGTGGTCGTTCTCGCTCGTATGATACGAATGCGTCGAACCCGGTGCATGGGGTTTTGTCTGGGGGTCTCGGTGCTGCAGGGGTTTCTCAGCCCCTACGTAATGCGCCTATTCGGAGTATTCTGAAGCGTACCAATAGGCCGGGTGAGCTGACTCCACCTAGGTCTTCGTCGACGGATAGCTTTCCAGGTTCAGGTCGGGGTGCCCAAGTCGCTGTTGGTGCTTTGGCTCATGGGGCGATTGGGTTGAACTCGGCAGCGAGACACACCGGTGAGGGCTTCTCTTCTTCGGTGACCGGTACTGATATCTCGGCTGCGGGATCGGGGAAAGATCGTGCATCTAGTGAGAGTGAGGTTCCAACTAGGGTTTCTTCCTCGCCTGTTCATGCTGGCGGGACGGCTGTTTCTGGGCGTAACTCTCAGCCCCGGTTTGTTTCTGGGCGCAAGGCTGGGCATTTATCTTCAGCGGTTGGGCCTGGGGGTACTCAAAGAATGGCCCCGAGGACTGGTTCGGATACTTCTTTACCCCCTAAGAATGGTGATGGAGGAGCTGGGGGTTCCTCTTTTGCGCAAGTCCTAACGGGGAGACGTATTCGACCACAACAGCGAACGGCGCTTAGTTTCACTCCTCCCACTGTTGTTGATGGGGTGGCAGTTGTTTGTCCTACGTGGGAGGTTGCTAAGCAAGGGCTGGATAGATGGAACCACACTTTGGTGGGTTATTTTCTTGGACGGCGGCCTTATTTCCCCTTCGTGGAGAAGTTCGTTCGATCATCTTGGGCGGGTGTGGAAGAGGTTCAGGCCACGATCAACGGCTTTTTTATTTTCAGGTTTGACTCGGATAAGTCGATGACGGCGGCTCTCGAGGGAGGTCCTTGGTTATGGCAGGGGCAGCCCCTCTTCTTGGAAGCTTGGAGGCCCGGCATGTCGTTCGAGCGAAAGGAACATACGGAGGTTCCGTTGTGGGTCAAGCTTAGGAATATCCCCAATGAATTTTGGACCCCCGCGGGCTTGGGCATCGTAGCTAGTGCCGTTGGGCAGCCGCTTTTCGCCGACGGCATTACTATGAGTGCTACTCGTATCGACTATGCTCGGGTCTGTATCATTAAGGACCTAAAGACGGAGTTTATTGAGAAGTTTAATATTAGGCTGCCCTCTGAGGATGGGAGTCCACGTGGGATGGTTCCGGTTACTGTGGAGTACGAATGGAAGCCTTCTAAGTGTACGAGGTGTGATACGTGGACCCATTCGGATGGTTCTTGCCCGATGGCCAAGAAGACTACTGCGGTTAAGGCCACTCATCCTAATGAGAAGCGGGAGAGGCAGCCCACCTTGGGTAACGCGATTCGGGTTCCTAGGCCTAGAGATGATGATTGGCGACAGGTTGGGCCGAGGGGCAAGATTTCCGTTGGTTCTCACCAGGCGGCTACGGTTCATCCGGTGGCTTCTACACAGGAGGCGACTACGAGTTCTCGTGGGACTGACCCTCTGTGCCCCTCGGCTGAGACTAGTGATGAGACTAGTGATGAGGAGCTCCGGGCTGAGGCGGAGCGTAATGCATTTTTCTGGGGTAACGCAAGTAACCCCTTCCATGCTTTGTCTGATGTTGATGATGAGTGCGCTTCTGAGGGTCCTAAAGCAGCCCTTCCGGACGGTTTATCATGATCGCGCTCGCCTCGTGGAATGTGAGGGGTCTCAATAAGAGAGACCATGGGAGGGCGGTGATGGATCTTATCTCTAAGTTTGATTAAAACTTTTCGGGCTTTTGGAAACTCGTGTCTCTTCTATTAACGCTAGTGCTGTCTCCGGAGGCATTAGGGACTCTTGGCAATGGTTTTTTGATTATGGTGATGGGCCGGGGAACGAGGATTTGGGTTGGTTGGGACCCCAGTTTTGTTCATGTCACCATTGTGGGCTGCTCTATACAAGCAGTTCATTGTAGGGTTCATTCTCTTGCATCGCAGGAACTCTGCTATATTTCCTTTGTGTATGGGAAGAATCGGCGAGAGGAGAGGGCTGATCTTTGGGATGAGATTATCCGGATTTCGGAGAATAGGGCCAACGATCCGTGGCTGATCCTCGGGGATTTCAATGCCGTTACTGATATTTCCGAGGCGAAGGGTGGTAATCCGTCTGCTGTGGAGGCGACGGAGCTCAGGGATTGCTTGATCAATGCCGACCTGACTACCTTACCTTCGACGGGGAGGTTCTTCACTTGGTTCAACCAGCAGCGTGCGGAGGCTGGTATCTGGCGGCGGCTTGATCGCATGGCTGGCAATCCCTCGTGGTTTGCTACCCACCCGATTTGGCTTACTACTGCGATTTTCCCGCTACTTCCGATCACTCTCCTCTATCCTTGCGGCTGCCCGGGAAGTGGGAGGCGTCCTTGCTTCAAGTTTGATAACTTTCTGGTTTCTGATCCTAGGTTCATTGACGTGGTGAGAAGAGGTTGGCTGGATCATTCGGATGGCTTCCCGATGTTCTCTTTTGTTCGCCGACTTAAGATGCTCAAGCCACACATTCGCGATCTTAGACGCATGAAGGGGGACTTGGCTAGGAATGTTCTTGAGGCCAAACACTTCCTTGAGCTGAGTCAATCTTTCGTTGAGAAATACCCCTCGGAACCCCTTTTCCTTGACTTCGAGTCTACGTGCAGGTGTTTATACTCCAAGGCTGTGGAGATTGAACAGTCTGCCCTCTCTCAGCGGGCCAAACTTGCTTGGCTTAAGGACGGGGACCAATGTACCTCTTTCTTCTTCAAGAAGGTGACTCTGAGACGTGCACGTAATCGTATTCTCTCGTTGGAGGACGATAATGGGCTGGTTATTGAGGGTGATCAGCAGGTGGCGGCTGAACTGATCCGATTCTATAAGGAGCTACTTGGGAAGTCGGGTAGGGACACTCCGGTTCGTGTGGATGATCTCCGTAACTTTGTTACTACTTCCATTCATCCGGACGTGGGGGCTGATATGATTCGTCCGGTTACGGGGGCTGAGATCAAGGCGGTGATTTTCGCGATGGGCAGCGAGAAGGCCCCGGGGCCTGATGGTTACACTGCAGCTTTCTTCAAAGCTGCTTGGGAGGTTGTTGGCGATGATCTTACCTTTGCTGTCCAGGACTTCTTCAGCACTGGCATCTTACTGAAAGGCCTTAACAGCACCCTTATTACTCTTATTCCGAAAGGTGAGGCTGCTAGGAATGCGTCGGACTTCCGCCCTATCTCTTGTTGTAATGTCATTTTCAAGGTTATCTCGAAGATCCTCGCTAACCGGCTGCGTCCCTGCCTTGCTGATCTCGTGCATCCCTCACAGACTGCCTTTGTCCCTGGAAGGCGCATCTCTGACAACATTCTGATGGCCCAGGAAATCTGCCTTGCTTATCAGAATCGGAGCAAGCCGGCGCGCGTGGCTTTCAAGGTCGATTTGGCGAAGGCCTACGACAAGGTTGAGTGGAGCTTCTTGTTGGCGGTCCTGTCGGCCATGAAGTTTCCCCCTCTCTTTATCAGATGGGTGGCTGCTTGTGTGACCTCGACTTCTTTCTCCATTAATCTCAATGGAGCTCCTGTGGGTTTCTCGAGGGGAAGAGAGGCTTGCGACAGGGAGATCCGCTGTCCCCCTACCTCTTTACTCTTGTCATGGAGGTCCTCCATGGTATTATTGACTCGAGCATCCGTGCTGATAGCAGATTTCAGTTCCACTGGCGGTGTGAGTCGATGCGATTGGCAATGCTCACGTTTGCGGACGATCTTATGCTGTTTTGCCATGCTGATCCTTGCTCGGTCAAGGTGTTTAAGGATGCTCTGGATACCTTTGCTTCTTTGTCCGGTCTCTGCCCCAACCCCCGGAAGAGCGAGATGTTTGTTTCTAAGAGGGCTGAGAATATCTCGAACTCCCTCCTGACCATCATGGGATTTCAGCTGGGTAAGCTTCCGGTCGTTATCTGGGCGTTCCTCTTCTTCACTCGAGGCTCCGGCTGGTGGATTGTGCCCCTCTTCTTCACGCGGTGGATAAGCGGGTTGGGTCTTGGTTGAACCGGTCCCTCTCCTACGCGGGAAGGGTCCAACTTATCCGGTCCGTCCTTGGGTCGATTCATTTGTACTGGTCCAGCGTGTTCCTGCTGCCTAAGGGTGTGGTCAGGGCTTTGGAGACGAGATTTAGGCGTTTTCTGTGGGCTGGGTCTTCCCCCAAAGTCGCGTGGGAGGAGGTGTGCCTGCCGGTTAATGAAGGAGGCCTTGGTGTTCGATCGATCACGGCTGATAATAAGGCCATGATGCTGCGCCTTCTGTGGCTTATTGGGAATAGAGATCTCTCTTCGATTTGGGTTAAGTGGCTCCTCCATACGAGACTTCGCCAGCGATCCTTCTGGGCTGTCCTTCCGTCGTCTAACGATGCGTGGAGCTGGAAGAAGGTCCTTCAGCTTAGAGATGTCTTTCGACCTCTTGTTGACTTTACGGTGGGTAATGGTGACTCGATTTGGCTTTGGAAAGACCCGTGGCTGCTCCCTTCCCCTCTCGTGGACCACTTCCCTCGGGGTCCGGTGGCGATGGGTCTTCCTATGACACTAGACTGTCCGCGGTCATTAATGCGGACGGGTGGAACTGGCCTGCCAGGTACTCGGTTGAATACTTGGATATTGAACCTTTGCTCCCTGTGATTTTCCCTTTGGAGAGGGACTCTTTACGATGGAAAGGCGCTGCTGATGGACGATTCTCTACGGCGAGGGCCCGCGATGCCATTAGGTACCGTCGCCCGGATGTGCCTTGGGCTGATCTGTTTGGGGGACCTGTGCGGGTCCCAAGGTTCGAGTTCATCCTTTGGCTCGCTATTCGTGAGCGGCTTTCCACGCGGGATAAACCTTGGATTGCGTTACGGGCGGGTTCTAATCTGTGTGCTTTGTGCGGCCTTTTCCCGGAGACTACTAATCATCTCTTCTTCGAATGTGAATTCTCATTCAGATGTGTGCAGTTGCTTGAAGATAGGACAAAGTGGAGCTGGCCGGTTCGTGTTTGGAGTTTGGGCGTGCGTTCGGCAGCTAGGAGATGGCGAGGTCACCATCTTCTTCACGTGATGTTCCGTCACTTGGTTGCCTCATTGGTTTATCACATCTGGAAGGAGCGGAATAGGCGTTGGAAAGAGAACATCTCCTCATCTCCTCAGCAGGTGATTTCGTTGGTTCTCGGTTTGGCGTGTTCGCGACTTGACACGGTTCACACGCGGTTTGCCTTCCAGGTGGCGGCTATCAAGCGACTGTGGCATGTTGGTTGAGGTTTGGGCTGTTCTTGTTTGGTGTTTGTGTGGGTTTTGGCTTGCTGTGTTGTTTGTGCTTGTTTGACCAGTAGCCTGTTACTGGTTTGTGGGTGGGTTGGTCCACCTTTTCACTGTACTTCTTTCATTTTTATTTTCGGAAAATTTACCAAAAAAAAAAAACAGCATCATTGTTCTTAGCTGTTGGAGGCAGACCATAGAGAAAATCCATGTTATTCGTTCCCATTTCCAAACTGGTATGGGTAAAGGATGTAATTTACCAACAGGTGCTTGGTGTTCGGCTTGATCTGTTGACAAGTTAAACATTTTAACACGTATTCTGCTACATCTTTCTTCATCCTTGGCCACCAATAATGAGATTTGATAGTTTGATACATTTTTGTACTGCCCGGATGCATAGCATAAGGGGCAGTATGCGCTTCATCCATTAATTCCTGCCGAATGTTATCAATATTGGGAACACATAGTCGACTATTGATCGTCATAACACCGTTTTCATTTATGATAAACGACTTCGTCAACCCTTGTTTTACTTTTTCCGCAATACTCGCCAATTTTTCATCCTTAAGCTGAGCTTGCTTTATTCGATTCAACATAATAGGATGGATAACCATTGCAGCACAAACAACCCCAACATCATTCACTTCTATTTCTATATTCATCTTCCTTAAACTGATCAGATTCGATAATGAATATGATTTTCGACTTAATGCGTCTGCCACAACATTTGCTTTCCTGGATGATACTCTATAGTACAATCATAATCCTTTAACAGCTCAATCCATCGCCTTTGTCTCATATTCAATTCTTTCTGACACAGTAAATACTTCAGACTTTTATGATCGGTGAAAATCTGAAATTTCGTACCATATAAATAATGTCGCCATATTTTAATGCGAACACTACTGCCGCTAATTCCAAATCATGTGTTGGATAGGATATTTCATACGGCTATAACTGCCGTGACGCATATGCCACTACTTTTCCATGTTGCATTAAAACACATCCCAATCCTTGATGAGATGCGTCAATGTAAATTACAAATCCATCTGTACCTGATGGAATGGTTAACACTGGAGCTGTTGTTAATCGCTTCTTTAATTCGTCAAAACTCTTCTGGCACTCTTCGGTCCATTTAAAAATCGTCCCTTTTCGTAATAATTTCGTCATTGGAGCGGCTATTAAAGAAAAATTCTCTACGAACCGTCTATAATATCCAGCCAAACCTAGAAAACTACGAACTTCTGCCACGTTCTTAGGACTTTCCCATTTGATTACCGCTTCAATTTTCTTAGGATCGACTTGAATTCCTTCACCAGATACCAAGTGGCCCAAAAATACTACTTGATCCAACCAAAATTCGCATTTTGATGACTTTGCATACAGCTTCTTTTCTCGTAAAGTTTGAAGAACAATTCTTAAATGTTGTTCATGTTCTTTCTTTGACCTAGAATACACCAATATATCGTCTATGAAGACAATCACGAACTGGTCCAAGTAGGGTCGAAAGACATCATTCATTAATGCCATAAAGACTGCAGGGGCATTCGTCAGTCCAAACGGCATAACCAAGAATTCATAATGCCCATATCTTGTTCTAAAGGCCGTCTTTGGAATATCATCTTTTGCAATCTTTATTTGATGGTACCCCGATCTTAGATCAATCTTTGAAAAGACCTTAGACCCTTGTAGTTGGTCGAACAAATCGTCAATTCGGGGCAACGGATACTTGTTTTTCACCGTAATTTTGTTCAACTGTCTATAGTCGATACATAATCTGAGCGTACCATCCTTCTTTTTAACAAAGAGTACAGGCGCTCCTGTAGCGACCCCAGCCATCGCTACCATTTCTAGCCTTGTCTTACGTGCCTAACTACGTATTTAGTTAGAAGAAACGTGAAAATGCGGAATAAATTTTTCCTTTTCGTGAAGGAACATCATTTCGTTACATGTCAAAAGAATGCTTCCGATTTCCTAATTACATTCGGGTTCTATCTACAAGTGTCGTGCACATCTATACAGCAAAAGCAACCTATTCGCCCGGCCTCACAGGTCGTCGTCCACGTACACACCACCCCCAAAAGACGTCCGGAAGCTTCAAAAGTCTGCCTTGCCGGCTAGGCAATCACGTACCGTGATCAGACGAACCTACAACACATAAAACGTGGGATGAGCCTATATAGCCCAGTAAGTGAAACTTATGCATGCAGTGCCCGTGTCATGACCAGCATAGGCATATACGCCAACGCTTACTAATCCTCACAAAATCGTGTCATGTCATGTCATGTCTTGTCTTGTCATGTCTTGTCTTGTCTTGTCATGTCTTGTCTTGTCTTGTAGGGTCCCTAATACACGTCTTGTCTTGCAAGTGTCTTGACATATCACACGTCTTGTCTTGCACGTGTATTTATTTAATAAATAATAATGCATTTATGTTAGTATCTATTTACCGCGCCCCGGCGATCATGCATATCTCGTGTCATGTCATGTCATTAAAACTCTAGTGAGACTCGTGTATGCCGTGAAATGCATGTATGAAATGCGAAATGACTTGTCGTGCCATGTCTTGTAAGGGATGCCATGTCGTGAAATGGGAAATGCATGTCATGTAATAAATCACATAGTCACATAGAAGCATGTAATCAACATAAATAATGCGCACATAATTTTTATGTGTTGTAGTTGATGAGTCCCACTTACCTGTCGTCCGTGCTACACTAATTTGCTGCTCCGGGAATTGCCTACCGTTCGACCCTTAAATCAAAATATCATAGTATCAGCGCCGTAGTCTACCTTGAGTGACTAGATTGAATCTTAATTTAATTGTACTAAATTATTTTAGTACTCGATCTTACTACCTGAACTCAAGTCTCGACTTATAGCCTAAGTCAAATCAGCATTAGACTAAACTAAACCACTGAGTTTCTAATTCACTTAGTTTCTAATCTAAGTCATGTTAGCATTTAATTACAACCCACAAGACTTGGCGAAAGTGAATCATTTCTAGGGTTATATTCGCCCGATTCATGAGAATGCATGGCAATTAATTTCGCTCGATTGTGGTGCTTAGAATCGCCCGATTCCATTATGTACTAGGTTACTTTTGAGATAACATGTAATCGCCCGATTTAGGAAACTGCATAGTATGAAATCCTTCAAATCGCCGTGTTCTTACGTCATCATGGCCCGTTTCGTTTGAATCATCAAATCGCCCGATTTACATGTTACATGCCAAACACTTCAAATCGCCCGATTCCTCATTGAGTTACTCGGCGATTTCCAACATTTCACACACCTTGAGATCGCCCGATTTAGCATGCCTTATTACATTTCGCCGAGGTTTTTGTCACTCCAATAATCGCCCGAATCTCATATGCTAACTTCTTTCGATCGTTAACTTCAAAGTCATCTAGTCGAAACTACATTCATAACTCATTCTTCCCAGAAATTAGAACTTCTAACTTTTCCTTTATTCCAAATTCGTTGGTTCCTCCCAAAAGTAAAATTATGAACCCTATCTTAAGTCGAACGTACTTAGACCTTAATATGAGTTTATATCCCAAATTTGGGATTTCCGTGTCTTTCTTACATTTAAATTCTCAAGTTACCTTAATTCTTAAATTTCCGCTAATTACATAAAGCTATAACACTTAGATATCCTTAGTCATGAAATTACAGAGGTTAAAGGTAATATTTTTCTTACCAACTTGAATTCTACGTTGGCTCGAGGTGTTCTTGGGTTTGAGCTTCTCTCTCGGCTTCACGTTTCCTTTCTCTTAGTTTTGAGGGTTTTCTTTTGCTTTGGATCCTATTATGGATTTTATTTATTGTTTTATTAATTTACTTAATAATTATTAGACCTAAACTTAGGAGAATGGGGTAACGTGACAATTAGGCGACCAACATTTTCCTTATATGTTAAGAAGTCATTTTAAAATTCTTAGTCAATCGAATGTTGACTTAGGTTTCTTTTTTTTTTTGTTTCTTAATCGATCGATTCCATTTAGCGTTTGCATCGCCCGATTTCCTACTCAATTTACTCGGCGAAAGTTCACTACATCTATGCCTTGGTTTCGACCGATTCTTTTCCTATACTCTGATCGATCGATTTATAGCTCGCTTGATTTAATTGGAATCGATCGAGTTCTCTTTTTGCTTCCTAATAAAATATCGCCCCTTTATCTATGCTTTACATGTACTACAGACAACCGACATCAATCTATTTCTTCTCATTCGTGATTTGCCTTCGGTTAGTGCCCTTGGCGCTGTCTGCGGCACTTGGCCTGCCTTCCCTGCTGGTACCACACCTGGTCCCAGGAACCTGTTGATGGAAGCGGTTGTAGACACCTACGTTGGGCAGTTTCGTTTGGTTTTTGTTGTTTTTGTTGTTTTTGGCTTGGGTCTTGTGGGGACCTGGTAGGTTGTCTGGGTTGCAGGCCATTGTTGCTGTTTGGTCGGTTGTTCATCTCCGTTGGTGCGTCATGAGTTTCATGCACACTACTCTGTAACTCCTGTTTTCTTTTATTTTAGTGACCATTTCCAAAAAAAAAAAAAAAAAACATCTATATTATTATTATACTATTCTAGTTGCTTTCCTCCATCGTTGGGATTCCCCTTTTTGAGGCAAGTTGAGACCTCTAGTTGTTGAAAGTTGATTGGTCTGATTTGGACCGAATTTTTTTTTCCTACTATACTCATCGATCGTCCGATTCTACTCGTGGCACATACTATCAGTCGATTTCAGTTCCCATTGGTTAGTTGTGCAGTTCACAGAAATCGCCCGATTTAATCTGTACCAAATCCCCAAGAATCGCCGAGTTTTCCCTCTTTTCAACAAATCGCCCGAATTTTCCTAGCTTCATCGTTATCCGATTCATCATGCAATCTAATTTATTTAATTCGTCCGATTAGTTCTACATGGACTAGTTTCGATCGAAAGATACTGTTATTCAATTCAGTGCTCACCAGATTTTACTTAAGTCCCTAAATCGTTCGATCATGCACTTGACCCATCGAAACCTATCTCATGTTTCGTTCTGCCCGAAATTCCCAAGTTCTAAAACTTCTCCTCTCCTTCAAAATGCTCAATCTTCATTCAAAGTTATCTTATACTAAGGTTATAGGCCTTAAGAACACTTTGATTATCCTAAGGACTTCTAAATCTAATTAAAAATCGCAACAAGGTTGCACCTCCGGGGTTAGAATCGCATAAACCTTAACCATTAATATTCTTGTGCTTATAATCACTAGAATTTTATTATTTCGTAGACCAACAAATAGAGAATCAAGGTGAGAAGATTATACCTAGCTCCAAGCTCTAGAAAGGATTTCCTAGTCGACTTCGTCTTTTCTTCCTTCTTTTCGTTAGCTCTCCTATTCTCCTCAATGTGTTTCTATAGTTTTTCTTTCCCCAAAATGAGTTTTTAGGAGTCTAATGGTTTTAGCTTAGATATTCTAGAAGTGAGGCATGGGGATAGGACTATGGTAGACGTGAATTTCCCTTAATTTAAGGGACATTGTCTTTTAAGGTTTTGACCTTGATATTTTTGGGCCAAAGCAATTCATGTAGTTGGGCCTCATGTTGTATATTAAATTTAATTGGGTTGGCCAAGATTGTCTGGGTCTAATATTAATTCTCTTAATTCGGAGGCTTTGAATTTTATAGGCTTCGTAAGAAATCACTTCTATGTCTTAATAACGTCTCTTAGATCATAACGCGCGTAAAACGCCTATATCATGTAGCTCATGATCATGTGCATAGAGTTCACATAAAACCTCCTACGCCCATAATTAATGCAGGAAATTAATAAAATCACATAAGCACGAAATTAACGTGCAATTATTCACAAAGTCTCTTAGACACGTAGTTCCATGCACGGAATTCATGACATGATGCAGACATGTAGTAAATCCCTGGGGTTCGTGTAGGTCACATAAAACACATAGTAAACATGCAAATTCGTGTAGTTGCGCAACCGCTAAATTCGTGAACCACGTGGGCATAGAATATGCACGCAGGATTTATTGGCCATACTAGCTTTCAGGGACCCGGGTATTACAGCTCCCCATGGATACACTTGGCCGTATATATCCTTTGTCTAATAATTCCTTCAACTGTACTTTTAACTCGTTCAACTCTATCGGTGCCATTCGATACGGTGGAATAGAAATTGGTGCCGTGCCAGGTTGTAGTTCAATCGTAAACTCTGTATCTCGATCTGGTGGTAATCCAGACAAATCCTCCGGAAACACATCGGGATATTCATTTATCACAGCAATATCTTTCACCTTTAATCCACACAATCGTGTATCTATAATATACGCCATATAACATTGGCACCCTTTTCTTACCAATTTGGATGCTTGTAAACTAGAGATCTGACATGCCGTCCGTACATTCTTTTCTCCTTTAAACACTATATGTGTTTGATCCGAAGGAAACAATTCAATTTCCTTTTTAAAACAATCTAGTTTTGCTCGATATCTAGACAGCCAATCCATGCCTAATATTACGTCAAAATCCGTTAAGGGTAAAACTAATAAGGTCGCCTGCATCTATACCCCATCACTAACAATTTTACATTTCGGGTATACTGTACTTATTATGACCGTCTCACCTGTTGGAAGTCTAACATTTACTTTATTTTCTAGGGTTTCGGGTTTATCATGTAATAATGATGCAAATGTTCGTGACATGAATGAGTGCGTTGCGCCTGGATCGAATAAAACATATGCATCAATATCACATATAGGTAGCTTACCCGTAATTATACGTAACCCCTCTTTAGCTTCTTCACGAGTCATTGTGAAAATCCGACCCTGTGCTGGCTGTCCATAAACTTGTCCTCCAGACTCTCCTCTTCCTGCACCACTATTATATGATCCTCGGCCCCTTCCCCTTCCACGATTAGTGGAGGGTCCACTAACCCTTGATTGCTCCACTGTAGGTTGCGTTTGCGACATTGGACAATTTCTAGCCAAATGTCCACGTTGACCACATTTGAAGCATTCGCCAGTGAGCCATCTACAGACACCCGTGTGATTCTTTCCACAATGTTCACACACCGGTATTGGTTGAGGATTTCCGGTCCCTCGTCCAACAGTTCTTGTTCCCCCCATACTACTTCTGGCAGGACCACTTGATGTGTTCATCGATCTCGATGGATTACCCACCTTTTCAAAATTTTCCGCTCGACGATTCTTCACCTGCCCTCCTTTTACTACTTTGATAGTTTTTCGATTATGTTTCTAACTTTTCAGCACGAATAGCTGCTGCCCTTAATCTGCCATAGGATTCCATATCAGAGGGAGTGATACGATTTCTAATTGTATATCGAAGTCCAGATTCAAATCTTCGACACTTGTTTCTTTCAGTAGCAACCATATGAGGAGCATAACGAGACAGCTGATTGAACAACACCTCGTATTCACCTACAGACTTATTTCCTTGTTTAAGTTCCAAGAACTCCTTTTCCTTCTGATCTTTATAAACTTCTGGCATATAGGTGTCATTGAATTCTCTTAAGAAATCCTCCCAAGTTAGCACTGGAGGTTGTGCCATACTATCTGGAACTGTTTCCCACCATTCATATGCATGCCCTTGTAAGAGTGACACTGCATAATCAAACTTCTCCTCTGGTGTACACTGCATCATATTAAAAACCCTCTCCGTTCGCTTGAGCCACGTTTCTGCTTCAGCAGGATCCGTTGTTCCCATAAAATCCACAGCACCCAATTTCCTAAGTTTATTATATCGCCTTTCACGGGGAATTGTCAGGGGATTTTCACGCTCATTATGCATAAGCGTATGAGATGAATTAGATTCAGGTACAACCGATCTTCCTCCTCCCCCTATCGTAGGTTCATCGTGTTCTACATGCAATGGTTCACTTACTGCCCTTCTCCTAAATATGCAAAAAGAATTTCAGGGCAGACCATAAAAATGCACATACCATGCAAATGTCTACAGAACCTAAGACCTAGGCTCTGATACCATACATGTAACGTCCCGTTTTCTATTACTTTATTCGCGTAGCTATTATATTTTTCCACATAAAATTTTTCGCCTTTTTACAACCATAACTTTATACATAAACGGGCGTACATCTGTTCTCGTCACTTTCACGCGTATTATACATATATATTCACATATCATATTTCTTATGCATCATATGAAAGACACTAATGGTTCTTATACTACATGCACACGATGAACTTAGGGGAGTAGGTGAGAGCGTAGCCGGCCAACCTTGAATCCATGCTTTCGTATGAAGATGCACTCTAAGTTGCCTGCTAGATATCTACAGCAACTGTGAAAACAACTATTCAGAGTATGATCGCAACATGTTATTCCATTATACAAATAATAAATAAAACTGTAGCAGAAAATTAATTTCTTCCTTTCATTTGCTTACATAAACATTTCTAAGGAATATACCATAGTTCATAAAATTCGTAAATTCATAACACTCGTACTGTAAACAGTTGAACTCACATAATCATCACTTAATCAATCATCAAAGTTGGTCATATAACCATAGTCCATAAAATCATTTATGTACTCCATAGACCAATGCAATTCTACATGATCATTTATTTCTGATACTTCCGTTATGACCTGCTAGACTCGTACTATTGACCCCGTAGGGGCCCATGCATGGGACTCTGTAACTGTAGATATATTTTTGCTTGCCTGTACAGGACTCTGTAATCCCCCTATTTGTAGGGATGTAACCGTAGCTGTGTATCAAGTCGTCCGATGTCGTAGCAGTCATAACGGGTTCTCTTTTCATTATTATTCGTATGCAATGCTATACTTTCACCTTATATGGCCTACACTTCCATGCACCATTTAATAACACTTATCATCGTAACACATTATGGCCACATAATTCACGTTCATTTCAAAAATATTATGTATATAAGAAAAACCATCAATCATGTAATTCACATAAAGCACATAATAACAGAACACATGTTGCATATCATACTCACAGTATGGCTTAAAGCCTCACTCGACTTTGTCCTTGCCTTTTTCTGAATCCTGACCTATAAAAATATTTATCTGGTAAATATAAAATTCCTATAGTGACATGTGTGCATGATATGCATGCTTTATTATGCATGATCGTTTTTGTCCGTAACCTTCACCTTTCTATTCATTACTTATATTACATTATTGGCTTAGAAGTTATATTTTGGATCAATATTGAAACTTGCATTAAAAATTGATAACTATACTATACCGAAAATATTATTACAAACCCTAATTTTTATTGTATTGAAAACCCTAAAAATATCGAAATTTATTAAATTCTAAAGATTTGTATCATACCAAAGATCTTATAGAAAAATAATACATACACACATATATATTTTGTTCTATCGTATATACAAGTTCTTATTAATAAAGTCGATTATTTTAAAGCTAAGGAATTGTTCATTAGTCATTATTAGTATTGCTCTTACCATCCCACACGTGTGCTTACTTTTGGATTGCTAACCAATCAAAATTATAACTTGTATGCTTCGACATTTTGATTTTAATAATCTAACTTTACGATAATAGATTTCAAATCTTCAAGTTTTTCCCATCCATCTCGAGATTTGTTATACTTGTATTTCTTAATCACAATATGTCATTCGAGATTTTCCTTATTGAATTCGAGATTTTATGTCGAAATCATTATTCCATATTTCTTAACAATCTCGATATACCTTTACGACATCCATCTTTCGATATATTCCTAATACATCTCGACATTATAACTCAAAATGCATCTCGACATTATAACTCAAATGCATCTCGACATTGTAACTCAAAATGCATCTCGACATTGTAATAGATTTCGACATGTGTGTTCCCAACATCATAACATAGCTCGACATTATATACCAAGTTTATTTCGACATCACATCTCGAGATTTTACCTAATTCATTTCGACATTCTATACTGCAATACCCTTAAAATTAAAACACATTTCCCTTTCAAAATTTCTCCAGAAATTCGATCAAACTCAAGCATTCTCAAGAACATAAGTGTATCGAAAATTTCAAATTACCTCGTTACCAAACATGTTCATATATCAAAATTTATTTATCTAACTAAGATACTTAATAATGTTAGAATACTCATTAAAGATTCAAACAATTAAAATATTAACAAATTCTAATATCGAAACCACCCAAACAATCATAGATGAAATCCTTTCAGAAAATTTAAGAAACCTTAATATATATATATATATATATATATATAGTTACGAAATCTTCTAAATACACTTGCTTATCATTTATTAATCCCTATCACTATATGTATATTATGAAATAGCAAAAACGATTCTTACTTTTCCTTTAGCTGGTTTAATCACGGTGTGCGTTTGCTCCTTAGTTAGCTTCGTAAGTTCATAATGATATGAATCTCGTTTCTTCTATTTTCACAAGTTGTTCTAATGATAACAAAGTGTTTGATCTTATCTTTATTTGATTTACGTGTGATACACCTATACTTGTCCTTAGCTAATAATAATCATTATTATAATATAAACTAGTCTTTCCTTTTGACCAATTTCCATACCAAGTCACGAAACTTTTTGATTTCACCTAATCCATTCGACCTTATTAAACATTATTTCAAATGATCAATACCTTCTCGATATCTTCCTTGTTAATTTTTTTTATATATATTTCGACATTTCCAAATCATCTTCCAAACCTATCTCGACATTTTCTAACAAATTTTAACATCTATCGACATTTTCCTTCTAAATTTTACACCTTATGTCGCTATTTTCAATTGGTATCGAGATTTTTGAATTTCAGGGTACAACACATATCGACATCTTCCCAGCTACTTTCTACATATCTCGAGATCAACCTTTCACAATCATGTTCAAACTCATACATCTCGAGATGTTCCAAATGTCGAGGCCATGCTCGAAATCTATATCTATTGAAATTTTATTTACATATCGACATTTCAATCGTATATGTCTTTAATTGAATATCGAGATTTTGAATTTCAAACAAACAATATATTTCAATATCTATCTGATCAAATTTCTAAAATCTCGAATCATAACTCAACATCACAGCACGTCCTAATTTATTAATAAATAAAGTTTCTCAAAACCTGAGAAAACCCTAAAAATTTCTAACTTTCGTAACATTCACTTCTATCTCTTCGAGGACCTAGTACTATAACACTTTATTCAACCTTATTCTATCTATATTTAAAGTGAAATATGAATGCATGAATTTGTATAAATGCATGAAATTATGATATGAAATTTCGGTTCCTGACAAATGGCCTCCTATCAGGTCACATCAATATCTCATCCGGCGGTATGCACCTCGGAACGATCACGCCCGAGTAGACATATCGATCATGCCTGTCTCCGCCAGGTGCCCAGTGAGCCCAACCTCGACTCCTCTAAGAGTCACTAGTCACAAACATCTCATTCTACCCCGTACGTCACTATCTCAAATCATCACCGTCATCACTACGGTACAACCATCTCTTACCCTGACGTGATATGCACGTGCCATGCATATATATGAAATTACATAGGGACATGATTTATATGAAACGTACGTAAAACAGGTAAAACACGTAAATCACGTAAGTCACGTAAGTCACGAAAATCATCGAATCACATGAAAACACATAATTCACAGATGTGTTTATGCATTGTAGATGGATGATCCACCTACCTGTCCTCCTGCTAAAATCTGTCACGAAATCTGGTGGAATCTCTAAAGGTTGATCCTCTGAAGACATAAGTATTATTAGTATGTGTTCTAATTTTATAACTAGCCTAAAAGAACTAAGTTTCAAAACTAAATTAGAAGTCAACGGTCAACTTGCAAATTAATTAATCAATTCGCGAACTTCAATTAACCCGCAACACGAGCAGTTTGCGAACTCTCTCAGGACCCGCAAAATTCATTCGGCCCGCGAATAGCTTATGGTTCGCGAACCTCACCGGATTCGCGAAGGGTTCATCGCAAAAGCTTTGGAGCTCGCGAAATTCATTCAGCCGTGAAACACTTACGATTCGCGAATTCTCAGACCCGCGAACTCCCATGGCCCGCGAAATACACTGACACGTAAAATAAGTTAATTCGCGAAATGGCCCGTGACCCGTATCTCCTAGCCTAATTTACGAACCTCTTTGGCCCGAATTTATCTCACATTCGCGAACTCTTTCAGTTAGCGAAGTTGGATTTCGGCCCGTAAAACATTACACCCTAATAATTCGCGAAGCTCAATTCGCGAACTCTTTTAATACAGCTCGCTACCGAAGGGCCCCCGAACTTGTCCTTCCCTTCACGTGTGCGTAAACGTCGACCTTGCCTCCTTGGTATTGCTCACGTCCGTAGACAACACGTCCGAAGACAGAATATATGGAGGGGATGACGGAATATCAGATAAATCACTCGCTCAGTGATGGATATGCAGGTTAACGCTCAGCAAGGCAGAAAGCTATCGCAAGTGAATGGCTCAGGAATCTCTTAGTATCTTTCCGCTCAAATATCTCTCGTACGCTTATGTTCGCAAATTCTCTGTTCCTCTAAAATCTGAAGTGCAGCTTATATATAATCCTTTTCAAATAGCACTTCACATGGAAAATCATATCAATTAATGATCACTAAATCAAGCATATTTTCCATGCAATTTGAGTCAATCATACCATATAAATCATGCTCTTAATAAATCATCACAACGGTTATATAGCACATTTAAGCATGATTGTATTCCATATAGAAAGCTCAATTTCGTTCTCAAGTATATTCAAGCATTTCGCATATAATTACCATATCAGAACTTTCCATAAGAGATTCCCTGCTATCCGTTTCTAGAACAAGTCAATCCAAATTTTCTTTCCAAGTATAGCACATAAGATAGCATCACATCAGCACGTTTTCCATGTACAACTCATAGTATAATTACCATGTTTAGCACACAAATCAGATCAGAGCATACTTAATACGATTTATCAATTCATGGCACAACTTTCCTTATTTCAGAGATCACACCCGTTATAGCACATACCATATAAGAGCACGTTATCCAAAAGTTTAATCAAATCGAATCTTTCCTAAATATAATATCCAATCAGCATAAGGAAAGATATTAACTCAATATTTCACATTAAATTCAGTGGAAATCATGCAAGAATCGTACACATGATTTTCGTCCAGGAATAACGGATTTCAAACAGATATATCACTTTCCATATATAAACAGCATATTTTCCTTTTACAGCTCAGTAGGATATCTCATGCATTATTTCCATATATAGCACAGAACGATATATCCTATCTCATGGACTGTCTATAGCATGCGATCACCTAGTTCCATCAATTCATCACATAATCACACGCAAATCAAATATTCAACAATTTGACGATTTATAGCTCATAAACAATGCATGGACGAATATTACATGAACTTAGACATTTTATTTGTCCCAAATCGAATTGCTTATTTTATAGACCTAACGTCATTACAATTACATCGTTCATCAAAACTCTCTAACATGTATGGACCAAAAAGGTCAACAGAAATGGTCGGGGAAAGATTTCGCAAACTTAACCCCCCAACCTTCGAAGATGCTCTTGACCCAACCTCGGCTGAGGATTGGCTCCGAACCCTAGAAACTATGTTCCAACATAGCCGTACCCCTGAAACGGAAAAGGTCTTGTGCGCTAGCTACCTATTAAGGGGAAGCGCAGGTCATTGGTGGGACACAATTCTGACTCTCGAAGATCCCTTGACAATAACCTGGGAGCGTTTCAAAGAGCTTTTCCGAAATAAGTATTTCACTGCTCCCGTCCGTGCCAAAAGGATGAACGAGTTCATCAATCTCCGCCAAGGAGCAATGACGGTGGCGGAGTATATTAGGAAATTCGAACAGCTATCTCGATTCGCCACCCACATGGTGAGCACCGACTCGCTGAAAATTGAGCGATTTACGGAGGGCTTGAAGCCAGAACTCTATCGCGACGTTGGCATGGCTGGATTCCAAGGGGTTACTTATGCCCAAATGGCGGAACGAGCTCTGATGGCTGAGCAAGCCGAAATCAGAATTGTACGAGCCCAGGATACTAAAAGGAAATTCGAACAAGGACCCAAAGGCAACGGAAATAACCCGAAGAAACCATTTGTTCCTAAGAATGTGAAGCCCAATTTCCAAAACCGTCATGAGCCACCTCAACAAACTAACACGAATCAGGGGAGACCCGAACCAAACGTACCCATATGCCCAAAATGTGCACGACGTCACCTGGGCGTCTGCTTCTCACAAAATGCTACTTGCTATAAATGTGGTAAAATAGGCCACTACTCTGTAGCCTGCCCGAAGAATGCATCGGGAAGCCAGGCAGCGAATCCGACTAGACCACAGAAGGTACCCGCTCGGGTATATATGCTTACGGCGGAAGAAGCTGAAAACAACCCATCCGAGACGGAAGGTACCCTCTTAACCGATTAAACTTCAACATGCATTCTAGTGGACTCATGAGCCACATTTTCTTTTATATCAACCACTTATGTGGTAAGATTCAGAATTCTTTTAGCCGACTTGGTTGATACCAGTTCAAGGGTCGATCTGAATCATGATCGTAGTAGATAGGGGTTCGAAATAGGAAACCGTACCTGAATTCCTGAAACCTGAAACCCAATAATATCCGGGGTATAATCCTATGCCCCAATCTTTTGATCATCCTGAGAAAACATATTCGTTAGATATCAGAATGGCGCAGCGGAAGCATGATGGACGCTAATGATTTTCAATCTTTGCCTAAATTAGAATTATAGAAATTATTCTTAGCTCTTCGAGGTAATACAAGTTCCACTATCTGGAACAATCTTTATATCTACTTCATCAGGATTCTATTCCTTTCTATCTTCGAAAATTATTTGAGATTCCTTGATAACTTTCTAGGGTGAATTTCTATCACCCAACCAAGCCAATTCAACTCTCTACCAATCGTTACCCTGAATTGTTCCAACCGACGGAATTTTGGGGGCGACCGTGGTAGAGACATGTTTTGTGACTTTTATGTGTTATGTATGACATTACGTGAATTTATGTGACTTCATGCTACATGTGATATAATAATATCTATAGGTACTATTAGGGTACTAACCAAGTAGAAGAATTAACTTGACTTAAAAAGAGTTTCATACGAAATAGGAATGGAACGAATTTCGAAGCAAGGAGCTCGAAATTTTGAGATCATGAAATATTGAAGCTCTAGATCCTTCAACATTTAAATTCTTAAGTTTCGAAACCATTGAGTTTGAGAGAGTAAGAGATAGCAACATCTATACAATAAGATCTCGAGACTTTTAAAGCTCGAGATTGATAGAGCTCGAGTCTTCAAAACTCGAGACCAAGGGGTGTTAGAAGATTTCGAAAATTAAGATAAGTACTGATTACTTAGTTGCAAAGGAATTATTAGATATCAATGTCATTTGTCTATTGTTACATGCAAGAAGTAAGATAAGAATTAAGAAGAAAAGCAAACATAACTCACTAACAAACCATTGAAGAACTTACGAATTGGGAAGAGAAGATAGGAGAACCAAAAGCCATAAACTAGGAAAGGAGGATAACGAAATTCAGTTTACACCCTTTTGACAAAACTTAAGAACAGAAAGGAGGAAGTTGAAAAAGAGCTTAAGCAAAACTCGTCACTCAGCTAAAGAGGTATAGATTATTTCGATGGTTTTGGATGCTTGTCTCATATATTAACATGTTTAGGAAAAATTATTTAGTGTTAGAGCTGGAAAAGAATTAGGGTTGTAACTACTAATTTTAGGGTTTCTGAAGTTTTGTGTTATCTGTATTGTTCTTGAACACATGTCTTTTGATCGAAGGTCTAGATGTCGGAGTAATAAAATTTCCAGTTTGATAAATTTCGAAGCTGTGTTAGTTTGCAGGAATGATTTCGAGCTTGAAATGAAAATATGAGAATGTCGAGATTTATGCTGAAAATCATGTCAAAATGCTTACTACTGTAATGTCGAGATCCATGCAAAGTTCATGTCGAAATTTATCTTCAAAGTTGGTTTCGAAATCATATAAGATCTCGAAATACGTCTCAAAATCTTTATGCATAACATCTCGACATCTTATTTAGAATGCCGACACACCTCTCGACATTATGTGCAAAAGATCAACATATATATATATCAATATTTTGTGTAATAGCTCGAAATCTATGATTAAAACTCGAGATCTAATTATCGTGTAACTCGAGATTTATTTCATGTCTCAAAATCATGTCGAAATGCAAGTTAGTATCGATTTTGGAAGTTTGTGTAGGAGCACGAAATTTATCTTTAATAGTGATATCGAAATTTTGTACATATCATGTCGAGATCTATTTCAAATTCCATTTCATTAACCATGTCGAGATCCTTGTCGAAATTGTGTATTATTAAAGCTCGACATTTTTGCCTATAATTCTGATATACACCCCGAGATTAACTTTGAAAATATTATATACCATTTAACCCTAGCTCGAGATCCATTTAACCTATGTCGAGATCTTTATGAACTTCGAAATGATATTTCTCCGATTTAAGACAAAGTTCGAAATTTTAAGATTTCGAAACTCATGGAAGTAGAAACTAGGGTTTTCAAATTAAGCCAATTTCGGGAAATTATAACTAGACTAACAAACCCTAATTTTATATGTTTCTATACTTAGGGTTTGAAGGTTAGCGACTAACCGTACGATAAGCTAAGGATACCAGGTAAGTGGAAATCGCAACTACAACACATAATTTTTATGTGTATGAAATTACGTGTTATATGCTTTTATGATTTTATGTGACGTATCTATGTGCTTATATGATATTATGTGAGTTCCTACGTGATTTAATTTTCGTTATACGATGACATGACACGCATACTCATGACATGAGCATGTGCACGCACGACTAGTATGAGAGTCAAGAGATAGCGTGCATGAGTATAAGATCGCTTGAAAGCGATTTGTATATTTGCCGATATGGGCATTTGTGTCGACTCAATGATGAGTCACGGATCTTCTATGCTACCACGGCGATTCACGAGGCCGAATTACCTGATTCACGAAAGGTAGGGGAAATATATTACGGCGATTCACGAGGCCGACTGCCTGATTCACGAGAGGCAGGTAAATACCCCATAGCGGGAGATGCAACCTGGAGGATGCGACTCGAGGGTATGAGCGGCACCGAGGGAACCTCGAGTGTTGGCGTCCTCGCAGTAAGCTACCAGTGGGAAGCGCCCGCGTGTCAGACTACATTGGGATGGAAAGGCGCCTTAGGGTTAAACGAAATTTGTGTGCCCGGGTTAGCCTCTCAATGGGAACGCATTGGGATTGAAAGGCATTATTAGCCTCTCAGTGTGGACCACATTGGGATTGAAAGGCACCATAGGGTTTAGCACAGATTGAGTACTCAGGTTTAGCCTCCCAGTGCGTGTACTGCCACTTATTTGTACCCTTAGGGGTTTGAGCTCTATATGGTGCATAGTAAGATTGAAAGCCGAAGGGGCCCAAATATGAAGTCAAGGAATGAGAAAGATGTGAGAAGTAGATAGCATTGGCACGAATGCCTTCGCTATATAGGTCACGTGCATTTCATGCATGGTTTTCACTTACTGAGCTTTATAAGCTCATTCCACGTTTTTATGTGTTGTAGGACCCCGCGATCACGGTACGTGATCATTTTCACGGCGAGGCCAACTTTTGAAGCTTCCGGGGGCTTTTGAGATGGAAGTGTGTGCATGGATGCGACCTCGTGGAGTCCCAGTAGATAGATTTATTTTGACCCGCATGCACGCTTTCCTATGTAAATAGGACCCATGGTGATTTTGTAGGAACAATTATGATTCCTTTTTATGAAAGAAAAAATTTTATTAGAAATTTCGTATCGTCCTTTTCTGTTCTACAACACTAGTTACGCAAAACTAGTTAAGAAAGTAGTGGTGGAAGGCGGGACTGCCACACATGTAATAGCGATCGCACTCTGACTATCACTATATATGGGTATATTATTTAAACTGTACCCATAATCGCGAAGTTGAGTCTGCATCCAAAGCATTTGCCAACAGCAAGTGGCGGCCGCAACGTATTCTGCTTCGGCCGTCGATGTTGAGACGCAATTCTGCTTCTTGGATGACCAGCAGACCAGTTTTTTGCCTAAAAATTGAGCGCCACCGGATGTGCTTTTCCTGTCCATTCGGCAACCTGTATAGTCAGCGTCAGTGTAGCCGATATGTTTGAAACTCGTAACTTTGGGATACCACAATCATAAATAGACGAGCCCTTGAGGTAGCGTAGGATCCGCTTGACCGCAAGCATGTGAGATTCTTTGGGATCGGCTTGGAAACGGGCACACAAACATGTGGCAAACATGATGTCCGGCCGGCTTGAGGTGAGATAGAGAAGAGACCCGATGAGGCTGCAATAAAGGGTGACGTCGACCGCTTTTCTAGAGGGATCGGCATCCAACTTGCAGCTTGTGGCCATAGAAGTGCTGAGAGGCTTGCTCTGATCTTCATGAAACTTCTTCAGAATGTCCTTGATGTATTTCGTCTTCGAGCTGCCTGACTGGAAGTCCTCAGAAGAACTGCATCTCTCCCATATGGCTCATTTCGAACTTGTTCTTCATTAAATCTCCAAATCTTGAAAAAGTCATGGATTGGTGGATCCAAAAATGATGTCATCGACGTATACTTGAACGACCATCAAGTCTTTGTCTTGACATTTGATGAAAAGAGTCGTATCGCTTGTTCCTCGGATAAATCCAGACTTCACGAGGAATTCACTCAGGACGTCATACCAAGCACGAGGGGCTTGTTTTAGTCCACAGAGTGCTTTATCCAATCGATAGACGTAATCAGGATGTTCTTGATCAATGAAGCCTTCAGGTTGGGCGACATAGACTTATTCTTTTAACACGCCGAGGCGGTTTTGACGTCTATTTGGTAGACTTTAAAGTCCATGAGCCGCGTAGGCCAAGAATAGGCGAATGGCTTTGATTCGGGCCAGAGGAGCGTACGTCTCATCGTAAGCGATGCCTTCCTGTTGGTTGTAGCCCTTAGCAACTAATCTTGCTTTGTTTCTGATCACTTCACCGTCTTCATTTTTCTTGTTCTTGAATACCCATTTAGTCCCTATAGTCGTTTTTCCATGAGGACGGGGTACTAAAGTTCACACTTGTAGACGTTCGAATTGATTGATTTCGTCTTGCATTGCGATTACACAATCCATGTCCTTAAGTGCGCCTGCTACCTTTCTGATGTCTTGTCCGTACTCCACTCAAAGGATCACCAATTATCTGATCAACTGGATGTGCTCGAATTCACTTGCACTCATGAGGCAAAGCCGAGCTTGAAGCATCAACCATTTGTGGAGCGAGATCTCCAGTGATATCAGGTTCGCCTACTTGAGGTAATTTCATGTCCGCACTTGAGTTGAGCGACTCTGATGATGTTCCCTCAACATCCGATGATGGTGTAACAACATTCTGTGGTAATTCTGAATCGGGTGAGGGGACATTTGAAGTACTCGGTACATCGGCTTTGACAAGTGGTGGTTCCACGGCAGGTGTGGTAACGGTGTTCTTTGGCCGATATATCTGCTCAAAGAGCGAATCCATGTCTTCCAGAGCAAATCTCATAGCTTCCTCTGACGTTGAATCCTGAGTTGTTGCCATTCTCTGTTGGTCTTGTGCCAACACATCAGTAAGCACGGGTTCTGAACTGTCATATTCAGAAACCATCTGGTTAGGGATGGGTCCTGAATTGATATGTGCAGGAGCCATCGGGTTGGACACGGGTCCTTGACTGATGTGCCCGAAGCCATCTCTACCACTTCTTGGAAAGTGATATTGTAGCTTTCCTTGATGTACGGTTGGACTTGATGTATACTGGGCAAGCTTTAGAGGTTGAAGAATACCCGATGGAAGTGGCTTCGAATGCTTTAGGGTCGAACTTAGCACGTTGCTCTCTGTCGTTTGCCACAAAGCACTTGCACCCGAAGACCTTGAAGAAGGAAATGTTGGGTACTCGCTTGTTGATGATCTCGTACGGAGTTTTATAAAAGCGCTTGTGAACTACCGTCCTGTTCTATGTGAAGCAGGCGGTACTTACTGCTTCAGGAAGTGGGGGAGGCCGCAATGAATCAGCATCGTACGCGCGGCTTCCACTAGAGTTCTGTTCTTCCTTTCAACTACCCCATTCTGTTGAGGCGTCTTTGCTGCTGAAAATTGCTGACTAATCCCAAGTGTCTGATAAAATTCACTGAGATACTTGTTTTTCAACTCAGTTCCATTGTCCGTTCGGATGATTTGGATAGTCTGCTGCCATAAATTCTGGGTTGAATTCACAAAATTCTTAATCAAGTCCTCTGTTTCATCCTTTGTTTGGAGGAACTTCATCCATGTGTAGCGAGAAAAGTCGTCCACAATGACTAGCACGTACTTACATCCGTTGATACTCTGTGTTTGCATAGGTCCACAGAGGTCCATGTGAAGTAATTCCAGGACGTGAAGTATAGGCAACTAGCTTGACGTGATGCGAGGCTCGCTTCATTTTTCCTAGATGACATGCCGAACATTGATGCTCTTGCACCGTCAAATTAGCTGGTAGACCGTGAACCAACTTCTTGGTGGAAAGCCGCTGTAGAGCTTTGAAGTTAAGATAAGATACCCTTTGATGCCACAGCTGTTCCTCTGAATATTTGTCAGAAAATGAGGCAGACAGCAGTCAAAGGCCGCACGGACGTCAGATTGATCGTGTATAGATGTGATTTCCGAATTCCTTGAAGGAGTTCTTTGTCCTAACAGTCCAAAATTTTTCATCGATCAGCAAGGAAGACCACCTGGAATCCTTTATCGTAGAACTAGCCTATGCTGAACAAGTTATGGCGGAGACCTTCGACATAAGAGACATCTTTGATGATTAGATTCTCCAAAATAATATCTCCAAGTCCTAGAATTGGAGCTGAGTCGTTGTTGTCGAATCTGACTTTTCCATTGAAGCGGTCTTCGTAGTTGCTCAGCAGCTCTTGATTTCCTGTCATGTGTGTGGAGCAACTGGAATCGAGGTACCACACATGATGGATCTGCAAAAACAAATTAAAGAGCTTTAGGTACCCACTCATAAATGGGCCCTCTCAGATACAGATTTATGTTTAGGTTCAGATATGGTTCCTAAACTATTGTTAATATGAGCTTTAGCAACCCAAGTCATTTTCAAAGAAGTTGATATGGGTTTTGCCCTTTGTAGAAGACTTGGCGTTTTTGGCTTTCGGCTTCTTAGGCGGAGTTTTAGGAACCCATGTGGGGTGAACCTGGCAGGGAAGTTGAACTTCAGCGCGGGCAAATGCTTTGGTAGGCTTGAGCGTGGAAAGATCTTTTAATTGGATAGTCTCCTAAGGTGCTTTGGGGAGTGCATCTTTACGGGATACTTAGGTGAGAGCATGAGTGAATGGCGCCATAAGCTTTCTTAATGGCTGGATCTTGTTTCCTACGAGTCATCCTATCTGCAATTGTCTTAGAATGATTATTTTTAATTTCTGAGGTCAAAATTAGTGCTTCTAAAAATAGTAGGCGTTAAGGAACATGTCGAAGCGATGATTTGAAGTGAGAAAATGGCTCTTTTATTTCTACGAGTATCTTTTGCTTTTACAGAAGGAGAATTTAAATTTGGAACATTGACACCTAGAGACTCCTTTATCATTAAACTAGACTCTCTTGCCTTCGACTCCTTAGGTTCTGACGCTACGCTCCCTGTAGACGTAGTATAGACGAGATTAGAAGTAATATTTTTGGAAATATTATTCTTCGGTTTTGAGTTAGTAGAATGCATTTTTTCTTTCTTCACGCTTTTCAGAATAATTGTCTTTTGAGGGAGATGCGTGAGAAATAGTTTGGGAGGTAGAGGAAGCTTTGAGATTTTCTATCTCGTTTAGGAAGTTTTTCTTTTCCTCTTCAAAATCCTCTCTTTCGTTTTCTCATGTAGCTTGTAATTCCTCTATCTGTTTCACGATAAGAGGTTTGTAGAGAGAATTTTCAGAATATACACTTTGAGCTTCCTTAGTTTCGGTTTGAGGCTCAAGAGGTTTGACCAAATCACAGTCACGCGTCAAGGGTGTAACCTGAGATTTGTAACTGCCATTTAAATCTTTGTAGTCGAAGGGGATTTTAGCCCTATGTTTGGCTTGTCTCTTAGCTAGTTCTAAAGCGCCTAGTTCATCTGCTTTAGTGAAGTTCATAAGAGAGGTTATGCCTAAACCCATGTGTGTTATATCATATGCTTCCTTTTTCTTTAATATACAAGGGTTAGTGAAACCTTGTATTAACCGTTGGGAGGATGTCTATTTGTCTATAGATGTCATTTGGGATGCCTTGCATTAGAGTATTCTTAGCTATCAAATCAGCCCTTGCTCGAATCCTTTCCTCATCTGTGTATTCCCTATGCTCTTTCAGTCGCTTAGTGGCGGGAATTGGAGGAGTAGCTGTGTGCCGGGTACTGTGACGCAAAACTGAGTTGGTCCTACCTCAAGAGAAGAGAGAAGATTCTCTGCCTGATCCTTTAGCTCAATGAAATTCAGAAATCGACTTCGCCAGACAGTGTATTCGCCTCTTTTAAGGATTGGAGGACGGTTGTCATTCCAAGTGTATAAGCATCCATTTTTGAGTTGAAGAGTTGATTAAGGATCTTCGTAGATTGTTTTGATGATTTGAAATGATGTAACGTGCTTCACAAATAACAGATTAGTTAGTAGCGTTTGATTCGAAAGTAGTTCGAGAATTATTTTTTATTCAATCTTTAAAGTTTGATCAAAATTAATTTCGTCGAAATAAGATGTATTAGTTACTGTTCTCGTGCGAGAAAGTCTGTCAGCGAAAAATTTCGAGCGAAATAAATTGTCCAAAATCGTTCAGTCGAAAAAAATTTCCGGATCGTGAATTTATTTCGATCGCAAATAAGTTTCTCGCTGAGTCAAAATAAATCTGTTGACTAGAAAAGTTTCTCGAGCGCAAATTATTTTCATTTGGTCAAACTAAAAGTTCTGATTTTTTTTTGAGAGAAAATTATGCACGCGCAAAGTCAAATAAGTCTCGTCGAAAAAGATTTTCGCTGATAATGCTCGAAAAAATTTTCTCAACTAAAATCGCTCTTAGTGACAGCGACTTTAGACTTCGTATTCTGACTGAGAAAAATTATCGCGCGGTGTTTTCGATTAAGAAATTAATCTGATAGAAGACTTGGCGAGAAAAATTTAAATCGTTCAAATAATCGCAGAATACGAATTAACACTGATTCAAGCAAAAACAACGAATTAGATAGTGAAATTGCAGGTAATTGCTTGAAACCAACTACTGACTATGCACGCATGAAGCAAAACATATCAACTTTGGTCAAAATCAGAACGTGTTTTAAGTGTTCTTCGCGCGAACAGTGACTTTCCAGATTAATCAATTCTGCTAAATCGAAGTTCTAATTGCTACCGATCTAATCGCAAACAATTTCTAGCACTGAAGCGAGCTCGTAAACATCAAATTCAGGTCAAATAAGCACATAATTAAGCCTAACATATTGAATTCGTTTTCGCGCCAAAACTATTTTTCGCACGGAACAGTTTCGGAAAATAAAATTCGATCTGATTTCTAACAATTTCGATTCAAAACAGAACAAATCTGCTCTGATACCAATTGTTAGGTCCCCAATTATCAACTCCTATGATCCTAGACTCCAATTCTAAGGCAATCGACTAGAATTGATAAGAATGAATTTCGATCGAAAACCTTTCGATGAAGAACACGAGAGAGAATCGTTTAGTGTGAGGAAGTTTCTTCTGTTGCAAGCCTTTCGGATCAATTCAACTATTTCCTCGTATGAAGCACAATGATTACAAATGTATTTATACCAAACAAACTTAGAATAAATAACAATCTAGTCCTAATCTAAGGACAAATATAATAAAAACCCCTAATTACAAGGACAAATAATAAAACCAAAGCACAACTCTAACGTATATTCTACAACTATCATCAGGTTACGAAGTCAGTCCACTAGTTTGGTCCCACCAAACAGTTTCTCTCAAGCAGCATAGTAATATTGCATAGAAAGAAACGTAAAGCTGTAGAAAATAAAGATCTAATTAGGTTTATCTTATCATTCATCAAGCGCAAACAAGGACTTTTCGTTTCGCTTGACTCTCACTATTTTTCTCGAAAAACAATCCTCCCGAGAAGTGTTTCGAAAACCTCGTTGAAAGTTTCATAGTTGAGTTGATGTCCCGAACTCGACTAGACTCGCCTCAGCCTTTAACCCCATATTTGGCTCATCTAATCTTATCGAAGTCACGTCAAACTCGAACTTATCTAATAAGAGTTTCAACTATCTTTGTCTCAGTCATTGACCCTCACGGCTAACCTTGCTTACTGGGTATAACTGCCTAAGTGTGACCTATCAACGTATGCTAACATAGCACAGAATGCACCACCCTTGCTGCCATACGCTTCGTGAGGGGCGGACTGGTATGACGAGCGGCGTTCAAGACGCACCCGAGACGCTAACACTGGGGCGGGATATACGACGCCAACTTACGCGGAACAAATCACAAAACTCCGCAATGCTAGACATCTCGAGCATGATAGAAGACAGGAATCCAACTCCTTTATCCACTTAGTATTTATCAAACGGGAGTGTTAGGTCATCGATTATCAACTCAATGATCCTAGACTCAATCATAAGGCAATCGATTAGAATTGTATGAATTTCGAGTTCGATTGAAAACCTTCTTTGGAGAGCTCGAGAGAGAATTCTTTTAGAGTGAGATAGATTTCTGAGTTTCTCTCTAGAAATGGATTTGCAAGCCTTTCGGATCAATTCAACTATTTTCTGTAAGCACAATTTTTACAATTGTATTTATGCCAAACAAACTTGGCATAAATAACAATCTAGTCCTAATCTAAGGACAAATATATTAAAAGCCCCTAATTATAAAGATAGCTAATAAAATCAAAGCACAACTCTAAGAGTGCGTTTGGTTGGGGGTTTAAGGGGGGATTAGGGGGTTTGGATAAATCAAAGTGGTGTTTGGTTGGGAGTTTTATTTAAAGGTGGAGTTTAATTTAACCCCCCTTAATACCTCATATGGAGTATTAATTAAATCCACCCCTCATGGTCCCATTATCTAATACCGTCTGTGTTTGACATAATTATCCTTATTTCAGTATTTGTATACCTATCGTGTCCTCTTCTTTTCCCGCAAATCACTATTAAACCATCTTCATCTTCCTCTCTTGTCGATCGATTCTTCTTCAGTAAATTGATCGAACCATCTTTTGAGTAGAATCGAAGATTGGGTAAGGAATCGAGACGGTCTATCACCGAAGAAGCATCTTTGATTCCTTGTCGATCGATTCTTCTTTAGGAAATTGATCGAACCATCTCCGTAGTAGAATCGAAGATTGGGGAAGGAATCGAGGTGGTCTATCACTGAAGAAGCATCTTTGAGAGCTAAGCGTTCGATCTGTAATGGAGGTTGATTCCGAAGGTGAAATCAACATGGGCGTGGAAGAGGAGGTTTCGGAGAAGCCTAAGCGTAAGATGAAGACGCTGTTTCAATTGAAAGTTCTCGAGAAGACTTATACGAGTATGTTTTCTTTTTGGTAAATTTTGCTTCTTTTCAATTTTGTATTTGCGTGGGTGAATTTTCATCTATCTTGTGGATTTTTGCTTTTTGTGAATTTATCTGATTTGTATTCATCGATTTCGTTTGTGTTTCGACTTTTGATCTTTACATGTCTAGTTTCAGATGGACTTTGATTTTTGGGGATATGATTGGGTAAATCTGTAATTCAATTTAATTAAACCTAATACCACTTAAACCCATCTACCAAACACACCCAACGTCATTATTTAAACCCATTAATCAAACACCCGAAAACACTCGTACCCTCCATTATTTAATACCAACTTAAACTAACACCCTCTAAACCCATCCTCCCAACCAAACGGGCTCTAAGTATATTCTACATTCCCCCCCCCCCTTTGTGCTTGATTGCCCTTCTGCACCGTCTGTCCTCGTCGGGCATATAAAGACTTGCGCAAGCCCAGCGCATGCTCGTAGTTCCTTATTGTTCCTCAGCTCTAATCGCTCCTCGATTGCTTCAAGTATCTCAAGCCGAAGTGGTTTCTCTCACGAACTGATGTTGGAGAATCATGGTGTCTTCGTCGATTTCTTCCAATCTTTTCTCGATATTCTTCCTGACAGCCTTGAGTGTCCCATCACAGAATTTGTGGACCTCAGTCTTCAGCATCAACATATTCTTGTTAGCAATTGGATTGTGGTAGGTGATTGCTACGACTGAGCTCATGTGGATGTAATTGTTGGGAAGCCCTTCGACCTCAGGTCTTTGTTATGCGGAGCGATCATGTTGACTTTCTTCATGTTGCTCTCCAGAGCCATCTGAAGGTCGTGTGAGGCATGGTACTTGACCTGGCGCATCATGATCTATAGAGTCCCTCGAGTCCTTCCTTCTTAATGAAGCCTTGAGGATTCTTGTACTTCTCTGCATACATCTGGTAGAGATGGTAGACGTCTTCGGCAGGAAGGTACGGTAGATCGCTCTCGTTAAGCTCTTCTTGAGTTCTGTCTATCCGCTCTATGATGTAGATTGGAGTTGGAAGACCGCCTTTTGCGTAGTAGACTCCTATCAGCTGACATATCGGAGATAAGTTCTTGAAATGGCCCTTCAGCTGATTTTTTGGTATCTTCAGTCTCCGATCAGGTCCGTTTTGGGTTAGCATCCAGAGATAAGACATCCTTTTCTGTTGTTCCCAATGAGAGATGCCTCTAAGCTCGAACTCGTTCAGCTTCTTAACCTTGTCCGGTGACCTCCAGATTCACTGACGAACTTCTTCTACGAAGGCAATCTCTATTCTTATGTTCTCCCATGGCGTGTCGACTCGACGGTCCCTTGAGTTAGTCTCGGACGGGTGTCCGCTTGTTGAGCAATTAATTCTGGAAGCCTTGGTGGAATCTCATCATGATCTTCACCTTCCTGAAGTTCTTCGTCTTCTATTAAGACTAGATCGACCGAAGCTAGGCGTAGATAATGTCGAACGTCCTTAACTCTTCTCTGAGCCATGCCGGAGGGTGAGGTGTGGGTCATCTACAAGTCGTCGAAGATGTATCGATCAAGCACTTCATATGGGTCGACTCCATGTCTTGACGTTTCAGCGTTTGATCTGATGTTGTTGCAGGCTCAGATTGAACCTGCGAGTCAGACACTTGGACTTCGGGGCCGGTAGTGGTTGGAACTTGAATTTCGGCCTCGATGGACGCTTCTAAGTTGTGCTGCGGCTCAAGATTGAGCGAAGATGGGTCCTCGGCACTTGGAGTCATAAGCGGCGTCGTGTGTGACGCGGTGGTGAAGACAGCTGTATCGACTTGTTGAATGGATTGGAGTTGAAGTCGTGGAACCCGTCTGATCAATTGAACCTCCTCGTCCGAATCTGTGGCTTCGGACGAGGTAGTTGTATGAGGATTTAGTCCATGTTCAACGTCCTCATGGGAAGGTGCTATCTCCTAAGACTCTAGAAGTGGGCTTGGCCCCGTGTCCGCTCCGAGCGGTGCTTCGTGGGTAGGAACTTCCTCAATTGGTTCCTGAAGCACTTCGACAATGACTGGGACTTCTTCTTCGAGTTGTGGAGCAGCGATTTCCAACTCATGTGCCACTGTATCAATCAGGATGGCATCTAGATCTGGCATTTGAGCTTCTTGAGCTAGAGGCTCCTGTTCAAGCTCCTGGGCCACTGCATCGATCATTGCAGCCTCAGGACTTGGTTGATGTTGAGGGCTCATATTAAAATCTATCGGGGGCCCTCGTATCATCGCTTCCATCAGACGATTTTCCCAATAGTATAGTCTATATACGTCTCTCGCGGGGTCGGCGAGACGTAGCAGCTCGAATGAGATCGGCATCGATGGCTGATCCAGATCCGTGAGCTTGGAGTTGTGGAAGAACTTGAGCCGGGGTGGTTGATAGTTTTCTCCTGGAGGCAGGCGAGGAATATTCTCGTGACTAGGAGGTGGCCAATGATCACATTAAACCACCTTGCATACGGTATATTCTTCGATCGCATGTTCTGCTTTTGTCTGATCTGTTCTGCAAGGTCATTCCTGATCAGCTGTGCGAAATCGTAATTTCGGAAGAATGCAATCCCGTGGAAGATGCGAAGGATGTTGTTGTTGCCTTTGTCAAAACCGGCATGCTTCGGCGAGAGGCACTTATTGACGATGCCAAACAGGGTCTTCCATGGGTGAGGGATGCCGTTGCTCTGAACTTGTGCGAGTTTAGTGAGCGGCGGACGGTACCCCATTTGGAGGAAGTCCTGTACCATCTCAGCATCCGTTGGCAGAGGGTCATAATTGTTGCTGAACGGGAGGTCTAAGACGAGGCCAAAATCGTTCTTGTTGAAGTTGACATGTCTTGTCCAAAGTACCGTTGTGAATTGGTAAGCACCCTCAATTATGTGGCTCCTTATCCGTCCCCAAAACTATTGGAGGTAGACTATTGGCACCGAGGCCGTCACTGTAAGTGCGTGCTAGAGGGGATGGCCTTGTAAAATGGACACCATGATCTCGTCAGGGCAACTGAATGTAGTCAGATCTAGCTGAAAATTCGTGTCCTGAACATTGAGATACATATTGTGCTCGTAGATGTGGTCGTACACTGGATAGTTGGCCATATGAAAATATAGCAATTAGAAAATTTATTAGTTCAATTTCACGATTTGAGTCGAAATTTGTCGTATCATACTTTAATAATCTAACAGTTTATGTCATGTTTGATAGATATGGAAGTTTTAATTTCGCACATAGGTTGCTCGGATGTGAAGAAATGCAAATGGTACTTGATGAAATTTTCGAAAGTCAAATATAAAGCATATAAGAGTTCTATCGAAAATTTTTCTAAGTGTTGGGCGCGAGAAACCCACTGTTCACTCCGTAAAGTTTTACGGAAAATTGAATTTTCAATTTTAATTTCCTATGTGTTAATTTCTAATTAAAGTCTACGTGTAATTTTGCGATCGAAAAATTTATTCGCGTGGTATGCGACAGTGTTAAAGACTTAGAGAAAATTTTTCAAAGTGTTTGAACATTAGACATAGTAATGTAGCCGAGAAATTTGACGGTCGAGAAAATTTTTTGTGTAAATTTACGATCGAGAAAATTGATATCCGCGTAATTTACGATCAAGAAATTTTTCGCGTGTGAATAAAATGTTTCGTCGTTGAGCGAGAAAGTTTTTCGATTTTAAAGTAGGTTTTCACTGCGAAATTTTACGATCGAGCAAATTGACAACGAAAAACTAGGTTAATCCCCGAGAAAATTTTCGATCGACCAAAATCATCGCTGCGTAATTTTACGATCGAGAAATTTAACGTCGAAAAATTGATTTTAACGCCGCTAAACTTTACGACCTCAATTAAAATGAAATAGAAACTACTGTTTTCGATGGTTGTAATACCCGGGTCCCGCAAGTAAGTTGGCCAATAAATTTGCATGCATATTATGTGATTACGTGACTACACATTTCATGCTTATTTAATTATATGCTGTGATGAATTCTAACTTGGTGGGAAATGGGATTGAGACTTAAGAATAATTTCGTATAAAGGAATGTAATTTTTGGGAAATGACTAAATGAGCTATAGGAAATTCGAACTAGAATATTAATAATAAGGGTTAAAATTTGGAGCATGATACGATTGGGCTCCATTTAAATTAAGCCCAAGTGATAGAGATAAAGATTAAGTTACTTAAGAGTAAGGGAATAAACATCCTCACATGTCCCATCATGGGAAACTTTCGATAGTTTAATGTTTATCAAGAACCCTTTAGTATATAAAATCTTTGAGTAAGAAACGTTGCCTATAAGGTGATCATCCAACGAAAGCTGAGCAATAAATCATAGATTCAACATAATAGTGCTGGAAAGGTATAATCCCTCTTACTCTTGGTATTTGACTATTTTCTTTAGATATTAACATACGGTTACATGAGATAACATTTTAGAGGGTCTCCAAGATTTAAAATGCTTAGGAAGTTATTAAGTACGAAAATCTGAAACTGATTAGGGTTTTGAGAATTTTAAGTGTGTAAGGTCGTGTATGCTAGGGGGTGTAAGATGCGAAAATTATCATTTGCCTAAATTCTTATACAAGTTCAGTTTTTAAAGAATTTAGAATAGTTAAATTCCTTAAGAAATTCATACTGTTCTTGAGAAGGTTAGACTTTTGATCGAGCGATTCTAACACTTAAAATAAGAAACGTGTTTGTACCAGATCGTGAAGTATGAACTTCACAAACCCCAAGTCACGAACCCTAGCTACCTCCCGAACTGAAATTGGTGAATCAAGAACACTTCGCGAACTCATGAAGTTCGCGGGTCATGAGTGTGCCATTTCACGAAGTCAAGCTTGGCAAATCCTACTTGGCGAACTGGGTGAACTTCACGAACCCTACACTTCGCAAACCAAGGAGCTTCACGAATTCACAAACTTGGCGAATTAGGTAAGGATTCGCGAACTAAGAGAATCTCACTTCATGAACCCGGAGTACTTCGCGAATCGAGCGGCCATGAGAGGTTTACGAATTGTGAGAGACCTAGAGACGCGAAGTCGAGCTTGATGAATTTAGTGAACCTTATTTGGCGAACTCGGCTGAACTTGGCGAATCCCATTTGACGAACCGAAACCAAACCAAAACACCCAAAACATGGCATTAATTTCCCAAAATTCTCCCCCTTCAGCATCAAAAAGGAGGGATCCATAACACCACTACCTTACAAAAAAACGTGCAACTTACCACAACCTACTAGCCCAAAAACCAGCAAACTAAAAGAACTTAGTACTAAGCACAGACGGGAACTAGGCATACTAGGGCTAGGAAATCACTGGGGATCGAATTTCTAATGGCTGGAATCACTATCAGATGAGGCAGATGAGGATTCAGTGATATTTAGATCCGTGGAGATCTCCTTCATAAACTTTTTAACCCTTTTAAAGTGCTGTGAGATCTCAGCGAACTTCTTCCTGTTATCATCCTTGATGCCTTTGATACTCCGTCTCAAATCAGCTATGGTTCCCTGCTCGTCGTCGCTCTCTTGCTTTGGGGATTTGATCAGAGCAGCCTTTTGCTTCTTGTTGGAGACACATCCAGCGCCTTTGGTTTTCGTAACGATTGAGATCGAAGAATTGAGGAGCGAAATAACGAAGTGAAAGACTTAGGGTTTGAATAGATTCAAGAAAGAAGAGAGTGGGTGGTTACATAAAGGTCGAAAGCTTATTGGATGAGAATGGAAAGAAACTATGGAGGGATGTAATATCAACTAGACGTGAGGTAGATAAGGAAAAGATTTCAAAGTTTGAAATTTCAGAGATCATGGCTAGATAAGGAAACTGCCCATTAGATGGAATTAAAAGAAGATGAGAGGATATCTCGTGGGAATTAAGGAAGGAAATAAGTAAAGATCAGAGTTCAAAGGAAATATTGGCTGTAAATAGATTTTGACATAAATGTCGAAGAAAAGTCTAAAAATAATCTCTTCATGAATGGAAAGGATTTGAAAAGATAATGAAGATATTCTTAATAGAATCAAGGAATAAAATCGTAGAGATCCTAAAGGATAAGATCAAGGAAATACTAAAGGCTAACATATCTAGTCACCTTTCCTATTTGAGCTCAATAATTCCTAATCGGTCACGGAAATCACAGAATCTACTCTCAATAAGGGGTTTCGTGAAGATATCAGCCAACTGATCATTAGTTCCTACGAAGTTCACGCTGATATTTCCCTTTCTGAACATGATCTCGAATAAAATGATGTTTCACCTCTATATGCTTAGTTCGAGAGTGGTGTACGGGATTCTTAGTGTAATGGCACTAGTACTATCACAAAAAATGGGAATTTGGTCGTACCTTAAACCGTAATCACTCAAGGTCTGTTTCATCCAAAGGATTTGCTGAGAACAACTTCCTAAGGCCATATATTCGGCTTCGGTTGTGGATAGGGCCACGGCATTTTGTTTCCGACTGGACCAAGTTACAAGGGAATTCCCTAGTATTTGGCAAGTACCACTAGTGCTTTTCCTATCTTCCCTAGAATCGGCGTAATCCGCATCCGAGTATCCCATTAATGGGAATTCCTTGGAATTTGGATACCATATACCATGATTGATTGTTCCCTTCAAATATCTAAGTATCCGCTTGACTGCTGTCAAGTGAGATTCCCTAGGACTCGATTGATATCTAGAACATAGACTAGTAGCAAACATAATATCGGGTTTACTTGCCGTAAGGTATAGCAAACTTCCGATTATACCTCTATACTTAGTTTGGTCAAAAGGCGTACCTTGTTCATCACTGTCAATTTTAGCGGTCTGATGCATAGGAGTGGGAAGTACCTTGGAATCAGCCATTCCAAATTTTTCAAGTAGTTCCTTCGTGTACTTCGTTTGAGATATGAATGTTCCCGTATCCAATTGCTTGATTTGTAATCCGAGGAAGTACGTGAGTTCTCCCATTAGGCTCATCTCAAATTCCTGTTGCATAGACTTGGAAAAATTCTCGCAAAGAGTGATGTCAGTGCTACCAAATATGATATCATCAACGTATATCTGCACAAGTAGTATGTGATTCCCTTCGCACTTTATAAACAGAGTGTTATCTATTGTTCCTGTTGTAAAGCCATGTCTAGTAAAAACTTACTCAATCTTTTCATACCATGCCCTAGGGGCTTCTTTTAAACCATATAAAGCTTTGTTTAATTTAAAGACGTGATTCGAAAATTCTTCTTTTTCAAAACCGGGAGGTTGCTCGACAAAAACTTCCTCATTTATAAAACCATTTAAAAATGCACTTTTCACGTCCATTTGAAAAAGCTTGAATCTTTTAAAAGATGCATATGCAAGTAAAATACGTATTGACTCAAGTCTAGCTACGGGTGCAAAGGTTTCTTGAAAATCTATACCTTCTTCTTAGGAATAACCTTTGGCAACTATCCTGGCCTTATTTCGTGTCACGTTACCGTTTTCGTCCAGTTTGTTGCGAAACACCCACTTCGTGCCTATTATGGACTTGTCGTTAGGCCTTTCCACAAGAGTCCACACTTGGCTCTTTTCGAATTGCGCTAGCTCTTCTTCCATGGCAATCACCCACGATTCATCGTTAAGCGCTTCATTCACTGTCTTAGGTTCCATGGTTGATAATAGCACGTCATGTGATTCCACGGTAATGTCGTTTCGTGCAGTTGCTCTCGTTTTGATCCCTGAAGCGATATTCCCTATGACTTGTTCAGTGGGATGGCTGGAAGCATGTTTGAATTTTCTGTGCTGTTGTTCGTCTGAAGCCTCAGGTTCCTCTAACTTAGTATTTAGTTCCAACGGAATTGCGTTCACTTCTTTGTTAGTAACCTGTATATCTTTCAATGACATAACCTGTACCGGACCAAAAAGGTCAAGATACAGCAGTTCCAGTGGTCTGGACGTGGAGATCACATTCTTAGGTTTAAAGGACGTCTTGGTCTGTTTTCCCATTTGGCACGCTTTACAGATTCTGTCCTTGGTGGCTTTCATATCTGGAATTCCTCTCACTAATTCATTGCATGATATGTGAGACATTAGTTCCATGTTAGCATGTCCCAGACGTCTATGCCATAACCATGTGATATCCTGCGTAACTGCTAGACACTTGACATTTTGGTTAGCAATATCATCAAGAGTGATGCAGTAAATGTTACCATGTCTAGCCGCACTAAACACAATCTCATCATCCTTTTTGACAAGGCACTTGTCTTTGGCGAAAGCTACGGTATGTCCATCATCACATAGTTGGCTAATGCTAATTAAATTATGTTCTAAGTTCCTAACAAATCGTACATTATCTATAGTGATATTTAAATTGTTACCAACAGTACCAACTCCAACGATTTTGGCTTTTGCGTCGTTAGCATACGAAACGTATCCTCCATCAACTGCCTTCAACGACACAAAATTACCTATATCACCTGTCATGTGGCGGGAGCACCCGCTGTCGAGATACCACCTACTTTTCTTACTGGAATTCTTCCTTCGTACCTGTAGAAAGAAGTGCTCTTCTGAGGTACCCAATTTCTGTTGGGTCCTAACATGTTAGCAGGGAAATAACTTCTGTTAACATACGAGATATCATTCTGCATAGATGGTGATCTCCTGCTAGAATCAGATACAACAGCGGTATTTACATGTGACTTCTTAGGTCTCCAAACATACTTAGTTTTATCAACTTTCTTTAAAGGACAATTGTATGCATAGTGACCATTTCTACCACAACAGAAACATTTAAGTTTAGGCACAGAATGTTTAGTATGCTTTCCTTCAGTGGAATAACCTATCCCTGACCTACCAATGTTCCTAGGAGTACTTAACAGCATATCTAGGTTCTGCTTACCCTCAAGGAGTCTATCAACTTTCTGTTTTTCTCTATCTAAGGAATTTCTGAGTTCTACGATATCTCTCGATAAGTCACTGTTTTTCTTTTCTATTTTCCCACAGTCACATGGAATTCCCTCTATCTTCGCAGTAACTAACTCTTCTTTCAGACGTGAGATCTCTAGATCAGCCTCATGTTTTTCCTTAGCTAGTTCATCTCGCTGCCTTATCAGTTCCTTATTCAAGGAATTTTGTGACTTAATCTTTCTTTCTGCTTTTTGAAGTAACCTACACATGAGTCACTTTCATAACCATATAAACTGTTTAGGATATGAATTTTCTCAATGGAGGAAGAACGAGATACCTGATCCTCGTCAGCCATGTAAGCGTGATCCTCGTCCTCACTTTGTTCCAGTTCAGAGTCATTTGATTCCATCACCATATCCTTCTGCTTCCTTGGTTTCTCATTGCTAGTTGCAGGGCATTCATGTGCATAGTGGCCTGGTTTGTTGCATCGGAAACACTTCTGAACTTTCTTCCCAGACGTGGATATTCCCTTGCTCTTGTTCTGGAATTTGTTGAAGTTCCCTTTGAATTTCTTTTTCTGCTGGAACCTTTCAATTCTTTTCGTAAGCGTGGCCAGATCGTTCATCAAGTCCTCTTCTTCATCGTCAGAATCAGATTCTTCTTGGTTGGATTTGAATGCAATGGACTTCTGATTTTTGTTCTGCGACTTCTCATTCATTGATGTTTGAATCATCTCATAGGATATAAGAGATCCAATCAGCTCGGAGATGCTAAGTGCTTCTAGATCCTTTGCTTCGTAGATGGCAGTAACCTTGGCATTCCATTCTCGTGGCAGTGATCTCAGTATTTTCCTCACTTGTTCACTGTCGGGAACCTTCTTGCCGAGAGAGAACATTTGGTTGATGATTCCCATGAATCTGGCGTACATCTGGCTTATAAGCCGTGATCGGTTATCCAGCACCCAACTGGAGCCTCAGGCTTACGGACTTTTAATGTTCGAAGTTAAGAGTCCACTGGTGCCTTCCTCTCTCGTGCCCATCGAGAACAGTGACTCAACTCGACACATTTGGATTTGTTCATTTATTGCTTTACCGGATGCTAAGTAAAGAACTCTTTTATTCAATAAACGAACAATGCCTTTCATTAAGCACACGAAAATATCTTATTACAAAAACTGTCAAATGATAAATAATCTAATGCTCCTATACAATCTAATCCTCGTATAGCATTTGAGGGCATATTCCTAACAATCTTCTCTAGAACCGGCATAAACAGCGTCCGAGTATCCCACTAATGGGAATTCCTTGGAATTTGGAAACCATATTCCAAAATTGATTGTTCCTTTCAAATATCTAAGTATCCGCTTGACAGCTATCAAGTGTGATTCCCTAGGACTCGATTGATATCTAGAAAACATAGACCAGTAGCAAACATAATATCGGGTCTGCTTGCCGTAAGGTAGAGCAAACTTCCGATCATACCTCTATACTTAGTTTGGTCAAAGGGTGTACCTTGTTCATCACTGTCAATTTTTGCGGTCCGTTGCATAGGAGTGGGAAGTACCTTGGAATCAGTCATTCCGAATTTTTCACGTAGTTCCTTCGTGTACTTCGTTTGATATATGAATGTTCCCGTGACCAATTGCTTGATTTGCAATCAAAAGAAGTACGTGAGTTCTCCCATTAGGGTCATCTCAAATTCCTGTTGCATGGACTTAGAAAAACTATCTCAAAGAGTGATGTCAGTACTGCCAAATATGATATCATCAACATATATTTGCACAAGCAGTATGTGATTCCCTTCGCATTTTATGAAAAGAGTATTATCTATTGTTCATGTGCCCATATTTAGTAAAAACCTACTCAATCTTTCATACCATGCCCTAGGGGCATGTTTTAAACCATATAAAGCTTTGTTTAACTTAAAGACGTGATTTGAAAATTCTTCTTTAAAACCGGGAGGTTGCTCGACATAAACTTCCCCATTTATAAAACCATTTAAAAATGCAATTTTCACATCCATTTGAAAAAGCTTGAATCTTTTAAAAGATGCGTATGCAAGTAAAATGCGTATTGACTCAAGCCTAGCTACGGTTGCAAAGGTTTCTTGAAAATCTATACCTTCTTCCTGGAAATACATTTGGCAACTAACATGGCCATGTTTCGTGTGACATTACAGTTTTCGTCCAGCTTGTTGTGAAACACCCACTTCGTGCCTATTATGGACTTGTCGTTAGGTCTTTCCACAAGAGTCCACACCTGGCTCTTTTTGAATTGTGCCAGCTCTTCTTCCATGGCAATCACCCATGATTCATCGTCAAGAGCTTCATTCATTGTCTTAGGTTCCATGGTTGACAACAGCACGTCATGTGATTCCTCAGCAGTATCATTCCGTGTAGTTGCTCTCATTTTGATCCCTGAAGTGATATTCCCTATTACTTGTTCAGTGGGATGGCTGGAGGCATGTTTGAATTTTCTCAGCTGTTGTTCATCTGAAGCCTCAGGTTCCTCTGACTCAGTATCTAGTTCCAATGGAATTGCGTTCACCTCTTTCTCAGTAACCTGTATTCCTGCAGGAGACACAACTATACCTTCCTCAATAGCATCTGCGTTAGGAAATTCATCAAATGTAACATGCACAGACTCTTGAATAGTCTTCTTCCTATTATTAAACACTCGAAAAGCTTTGGAATGAAGGCTGTAACCTAGGAATATCCCTTCATCTACTTTGGAATCGAACTTTCCTCGCTTATCCCTATCATTTAAAATAAAACACTTGCACCCAAATACATGGAAATATCCTATGTCAGGGGTTTTATCATTCCAAAGTTCATGGGGAGTTCTCTTAATAATCGGTCTAAGAAAATCCTATTCGAGACGTAACAACCGTACTAACAGCTTCGGCCCAAAAAGATGCTGAGGCGTAATAGGGGCTGAAAAATTATGACTATAACCATTTTCATCACAAAAAGATGCAAAGGATTTACTATCAAATTCTAGACCGTTATCACTCATAATCTTACGGACCTTCATCTCTTTCTCATTTTCTAGCCTTTTAATCAGTGGTGCAAGGTTATCTAAAGCTTCACTTTTGTGCGCAAGAAATAAGACCCATGTGTACCTAGTATAGTCATCTACGATAACAAAGACATATCGTTTACCTCTCAATGACATAACCTGTACCGGAGCAAAAAGGTCAAGATGCAGCAGTTCCAGTGGTCTGGACGTGGATATCACATTCTTAGGTTTGGAGGACATCTTGGTCTGTTTCCCCATTTGGCATGCCTTGCAAATTCTGTCCTGGTGGCTTTCGTATCTGGAATACCTCTCACCAATTCGTTGCATGATATGTGAGACATCAGTTCCATGTTGGCATGTCCCAAACGTCTGTGCCATAACCATGTGATATCCTGCGTAACTGCTAGACACTTGACGTTCTGGTTAGCAATATCATCAAGAGTGATGCAGTAAATGTTACCATGCCTAGACGCACTAAACACAATCTCATCATCCTTTTTGACAAAGCACTTGTCTTTGGCAAAAGCTACGGTATGTCCATCATCACATAATTGGCTAATGCTAATTAAATTATGCTCTAAGTTCCTAACAAACCATACGTTATCTATAGTGATATTTAAATTGTTACCAACAGTACCAACTCCAACTATTTTTGGCTTTTGCGTTGTTAGCGTACAAAACGTATCCTCCATCAACCGCCTTTAACGACACAAAATTACCTATATCACCTGTCATGTGGCGGGAGCACCCGCTGTCGAGATACCACCTGCTTTTCTTGCTGGAATTCTTCCTTCGTACCTGTAGAAAGAAGTACTCTTTTGAGGTACCCAATTTCTATTGGGTCCTAACATGTTAGCGGGGAAATAACTTCTGTGAACATAAGAGATATCATTCTGCATAGACGGTGATCTCCTGTTACAATCAGATACAACAGTGGCATTTACATGTGACTTCTCAGGTCTCCAAACATATTTAGCTTTATCAACTTTCTTTAAAGGACAGTTGTATGCATAATGACCATTTCTACCACAACAGAAACACTTAAGCTTAGGCACAGAATGTTTTGCATGCTTTCCTTCAGTGGAATAACCTATCCCTGACCTACCAATGTTCCTAGGAGTACTTAACAACATATTTACGTTCTGCTTACCCTCAAGGAGTCTATCAACGGACTTCCTAAGTTCTATGATATCTCTATATAAGTCACTGTTTTTCTTATCTAATTTCTCACAGTCACATGGAATTTCCTCTTTCTTTAGCAGTAACTAACTGTCCTTTCAAACGTGAGATCTCTAGATCAGCCTCATGTTTTTCTTTAGCTAGGTCATCTCGCTGCTTTATCAGTTTCTTATTCAAGGAATTTAGTGACTTAATCTTTCTCTCTGCTTTTTGAAGTAATCCACACAATTCTTCCTTACTTTCTTCTATATCAGAAACAGATGAGTCACTTTCATAACCATTGTTATATAAACTGTTTAGGATATGAATTTTCTCAATGGAGGAGGAATGAGATACCTGATCCTCGTCAGCCATATAAGCGTGATCCTCGTCCTCGCTTTGTTCCATTTCAGAGTCGTTAGATTTTGTCACCATGGCCTTCTGCTTCCTTGGTTTCTCATCGTTGATTGATGGGCATTCATGTGCATAGTGGAGATTCCCTTATTTTTGTTCAGGAATTTGCTGGAGTTCCCCCTGAATCTCTTTTTCTGTTCGAATCTCTTTGTAAGCATGGCTAGGTCGTTCATCAAGCTCTCTTTTTTGTCGTCAGAATCAGATTCTTCTTGGTTGGATTTGAACGCGATAGACTTCTGATTTTGTTCTGCGACTTCTCATTCATTGACGTTTGAATCATCAAGTAGGAGATAAGAGATCCAATCAGTTCGGAGATGCTCAGTGCTTCCAGATCCTTTGCTTCGTAGATAGCAGTTACCCTGGCATTCCCTCGTGGCAGTGATCTCAGTATCTTTCTGACTTGTTCACTGTCGGAACCTTCTTTCCGAGAGAGAACATTTGGTTGATGATTTCCATGAATATGGCATACATCTGGCTTATATTTTCGTCAGATTCCATTGAGAACAGTTCGTACTGAGAGTGAGCAGAGCCAGTCTTTCTTGCACAACTCGTTGGGTTCCTTCATGAGTAACTTGGAGCATATCCCACATAGCCTTTGCCGATGAGCAGGAACTAACCCGAATGTATTCTTCCCGTGTGAGTGCACATGTGAGCATGTTTTTCGCCTTTGCATTTTGCGTGATTCCCTTTTTGTCATCAGCGGTATATTCTTTGGTAGCCTTTGGGGTTCCATCTTCTTTCGCAGCCGTGTATGGTCCGTTGATGATTGTCTCCCAAAGATCATAGTCGACAGCGATAAGAAATTCGATCATACGATTCTTCCATACTGCGTAGTTCGTTCCATCGAAGAGAGGCGGCCTAGAGTGGGATTGACCCTCTGCAAAAACATCACTCGAAAAAGCCATTAGATCTTAACTCCGGCGTGTTAGGCCTTTCGTTGAGTAACCCGCTGTGATACCAAATAAAGTGTAAAATATGCGTAAGAGGGGGGGGGGTGAAAGGCTATAAAAATTTGGCTTGTTCTTCTTTGAAAAATACTTTTCTTTAAGAAGATATTGCAGAGTACGTTATTTCCCAGAAAGTAGTAAGACTATCAACGTTATCTCCCTAACCCTGTTTCACAAAATATTACGTTAATTCCAGAAATCGTTTCAAAGATATTGCCTAGTTACTTGCATGCGTTCCGGGTTTGTCTCAGAAAAAGTAAATAACTGAAAGTAAAGTGAGACGAGATTTTTATACAGGTTATATCCCCAACTGGAGTTTAATCCTATCCTTGGGGTGTGATCTCCCCAAGAGTTCCAATCAATCACTGAGTATTACCGGTTATGGTTACAAAATGATCGACCCTTACACAACCGAAGCACTATGGATACTAGACCTCGTTCTAGGCTGTCGCACGCCAAGTTTCGTTCCACGTCGTTTTCCCAACCTATTCCCCGACTGGACACAGCTTGCTATCGAAGGGCCACCGAATCCACCAAATTCGTCCTTCCACGTGCGAAAGACTACACTCGTGCTCTTTTGTCCGCTCAACACGTCCGTAGACCAATCACGTCCGAAGACTAGGGCTTTAGGATTAGGTGTTGCTAAAGATCGCTCAAAGGGTACAGATTCCCAAATGGAAGCTCAACACAAACTACAAATTTTTCGCAAATTAATGCTCAAAACAGTATAAGGAATTCGTTTGCTTGTGTGTTCGTTTCGTACCCTTCAACGTGAAGTATTTATCTTCTATATAGACCACAAATAGCTTCTACACTTCACAAGGAAAGTTAAGCACAGAATATGCAAGATAAAACTCATTAATCACGTGCATTAACTCAAAGAATCATGCCAAGAATAAACCAATTAAGCTCAACGATCATGCATGATCACTTACCATAAATACCACAGATTTACTTTCATTCAAGGGTAATCTCATCCGTTTGTCAGCACATTCCATATATAGACTCAATCAGCATATTACCACATATAAGCCCAATCAATTAAGTACTTTCCATAATATAAATTCCAATTCCCACAAGGAAAGATGGATCATTGATTCACTGATTTAAGAGTCAAATAAGATAGCACTCAAACGGGTATATCATTGATATTCTTTCCTAAAATAGATCAATCACATGTAAGCACTTAATTAGAATATATTTTCCATATATAGCATACTCATTCATATTCGGGTGATCACATCGATATTCTTTCCTAAAATAACTCAGTCACATGTACACCTCAATCAAAATATCTTTTCCATATATATAGCATACAGTTGTTCATAGGTGATCACAGTGATATTCTTTCCTAAAATAACTTATTCTCGGAGACAGTTCACATATCACTCAACATAATATATTTTCCATATATAGCACACAGCGAGATTCCATTCATACGGGAACGTTCATAACCAGGTGATCACATCAATATTCCAGTTACGCACAAGATCACACAAATTCGATTATCTTAACAATTTAAATCATATTGAAGCACTTAATCGAATATTTTCACATACTTAGACGTCATAAATCATACATATCGAGTTTTCTAAATTGTACCCCCCCCCCCCATAATACATAATTACTTGGAATAATCAAAACTCATAATCATTTGAACCAAAAAGGTCTACACGGGGTTTTCACGTTCACGACATTGCATATTTCTACTTGCTGAGCTTTATAGCCCACCCCTTACTTTATGTGTTGTAGGTATGCGCGACCACGGTACGTGATCGCTTTTGATGGCAAGGCTTACCTTTCGAAGCTTCCAGCGACTTTTGAGGGTGGTGTGTACATGGATGCGACCTGTGTAGCCGGGCGTTAGAGTTTTCTTTTGCTACGCATTTATACGCTTCCCATGTATATAGAGCTGGAATGATATTTTGAGCATATACAGGAATCCCTTTATATAAAAGGAAAAATTTAATACGCGTTTTCGCGTATTGTTTACTTTATATTATATTTAGTCACGTAAGATAACGTTAGAAAAGATAGATTTCTCGACAGTAAGGTTTTCCCATGTATATAGAGTGGGGCGCCACAATGGTAAATTTTGCGCTCGAACTTAATTGCATCTATTTTATCTATTTCGCTCTTACGTTTTTTTCGCTCGCATAAAATTTCTAATTAGATTTCTCGACAGTAAGTAATCTTTCGATCTACGTCATCTATCTTAGAGACTAAGTCAATATTTTAGCGGTCGAAAAACTTTTACGATGCAAACAGTATCTCAATCGAATCGGAATTCAATTATGACTGTTTGCGATCAAGAAAGTTCTTCGACTGCTTCAAACGTTCAAAACCCAGTTTAGTCAAAATTCAAATTTTAAGTCTAAGACGCACGTTTATCAAAAAAATATAATACCAGATGACGCGAAAACACTGAAACTATCTTATTATGCAAGCATTAACCCAGATAAACACGTAAACAGGCCTTAATCATTGCAAGATAGTATACGGGTTTTCACAGTGTTTAGCAAAATCGAAAATCTAATCCTAATCAAGCGAATAACTACAAGATGCAGATGCAAACGGAGTTTAAATGCACGCAAATGGCTAAATAATATTGATTGTACCTTAAAAAGACGAAATCTGTTGAAAAATAAAGGATTTGAGTGAAATTTGTGTTCGTCTTTTTAAGCTTGTCGCGAGAGAAAAATTTTCGATACTGTTGAATTCTTCGAATGAGATTTTTGCGTGAGAAATAGTTTCTCGACTGCAAAAAGTAAAATTGTTTTAATGGACTGACAAGACGTATTGGGTTCTCGATTGGACAGGCCCATTACTATTTACGCTCGAGAAACTTGGGATCGAAAATTGCATTTTCTATCTAGTTTCTAGATCGTAAGTTTTCTTATGTTTTCAGATTAACCCCTATTTCAGATCATACTCATAAATTTCCTCCCCCTATGTATTAAAATAATGTGATTAACTCCCTGTAATTCCGAACAGTAACATCTTGCTCCATAGCCGGTTTTTGAAAAATCTGCATTACTTAGAGCAAAATGTCGAAAATGTTAGAGTTAATCAACAAGTATATTATAATAACATGAGCTCCTTGGCTTGATGAAACATGATGTCCCACTCTTAAATAGCGTTCGAGAAAAATCTGAAACACTTAGAGAAAAACATAAAAAATGTTTGGAACTCAAAGCATAAAATTCATAAGTGCTCCCCTCAAATAATGCACCAAAATTGATTTGTCATGGAAGCATATAAAATCAATTCAAGTACTTAGCACATATAACACGCATTTATCGAATTTATCCTAGATACATGGTCCCCTAAACATGTATTCAAAATAATGCGTGAGGGTACGAGCACATAAAAGATATCGCATTTATACAATTCAATATTACTGCAAGCTAAACATACATTCAGAATGTGCGAATTATGAGATGCAAAAGTATTGCATATATATAATTCAGTGCAGATGCAAAATAAAATTGCATGACATAATGTGCGATCTGTTATTTTGATAAAAAAAACTATACTAAAAATTAAAAAAAATATTTATTTATTTATTTATTATTATTATGTTTTTTAATTTTGTGATGTATATTGATATTATTAATAGTATGGGGCAGATTATTTTGCTTTGATCATCGTCACGCCTAAAATTTCACAAGACACTTGAAAGATAGTATGCCGTCAGGTCATGTCGTCAAACTAAAGTCCTAAGCTCATAGAATGATCCATTTCGACAACTCTCACTAGGTTCGCTCTAGTACTCAATTATTTAACTTGGGATTATATATATATATATCACTCAAGTCAATACAAGCAATATTAAGTCAATTTACCTGTGATCGAGGCGCTTTTAATCGTTTCACCTAAACGAAAGACCATCGTTTTGGAATCAAAGGGACTTTGAAGGGATTTTAATTTGGCTCTGACTTAGAAGGGAAGAAGAATTTGGGATTGTGGACTTAATATCTTCATCTTCCTTTTCTTAATTGCTCTCCTTCGTCGCGTCTTTTTGTCTTTTTCATCCCTTTTTTTTTATTTTTCTACACTTGCCAAGCTGAAGCTCCGCTTCTCTACGAGGCTGATAGATTATCTAAGGCGAAGTTCTTCTTGTTGGTTCTCGGGTCGATACCGTGCTCTTCTTCTCTTAATCCCTAGAGAGGTTTCAGAGATTATCAATTTGGAGAAGTTCACAGTTGTGGTATTCGAACCGAAGGACGTGCTCCTCTTTTCGTTTCCCGATATATGACCGGATTATCGTTGGAGAAGTTCACTTCGTGGTGCTCCTCTTTCCAGCCGTTCTGACGAGCGTACGAGATTATCGATGGAGAAGATCACAGCAAGATCCATGTCCCTCTTCTTATGATTCTTGAAAATCTCGATAATTGGGAGGGCATGTTCTTTTGACTGCTTTTTGTGAGTTGAGCATTCCTCGTGTGCGTTTTCCACCTTCTTTTGTCATCTTTTTCTTTTCTTTTCTTCTGTTTCTCCCCCTCCTTTTCTCGTTTGAATATCCCTTCAAAGATTGTGAATATATGGTTAAAGGCTTGAACGAGATTCAAATGGAGAAAGGGAATCGGAGAAGGCTCACAGTGGATGACTAAAGGGTAAGTCAAAGGGTTGAAATTTTCGTTAGGCCGAGTGAAGAGTTTCCTAAGTGCCCTAATCATATTCCTAACGATCTAATGCAGGGCGAGTATGAGGCCAAGAATCACTAGTTAAGACAAGGAATTGATGTATGACTTACTCAAGAACAAATCCATAGAAAAATAAAAGTCTAGAATCCTCACTTATGTAAAGTAGCTTTGTGTTTAGTAGAACAAACTAATGACCTTTAGACACAAGAATACGACTTAGACTGACAAAGTTAAGCAAATAATCAGTCGCATGTCAGGGGAAATCATTTGTGACTTAGATCAAAGTATCCTAGAGATTATCTTCATCCCTTTAATATTATAAGTATATATAATCTTTTTGGATTTTTATATATATTTATATTTATTTATTATTTTTTTTAATTCTCACGCAAGATATAGCAATTAAGTACAGAAAACACACAGAAATAGAACATATGAAAGTACAGAAGATTGGATTCCTGCCAAGGAAGGATAGCATTTATTCTGCTCAGTCTGGTTTTATCTGGCTCAAAGGAGTGCACACAGACTTTTCTTATTTTTGAGCTGTTTGAACAGAATCAACATTCCCAAGCAGTCATTCTTATTATGGTTGATTTTGCAGAAGAGAGTTCTGACTTTGGGCAGACTGAAAGGATGGGGCATGCACATTGCCAATAAAAGTTGCAGGCTGTGTGGGGGATCAGAGGAAACGTTGGAGCACTTATTTCTGATTTGTTCTTACAGTAAGGAAATTCTTATGAAGCTTAATTCATGGTTGAAGAATGATGATGAACTTCAGACTTTTGCGGAGCTATGTAGTTGGATGGAGTGTAAGGGTAAGAGGAGGACTGTTCAGAGTGGTCTAATTGTGGCATGTTACACCTCAGCCATCTACCACATCTGGTGTGAAAGAAACAGACGGGTGCATGATTTGGAGGCTACGGATGCGAACCAGCTCACCCTTGTCATCAAGAAAGAAATGAAATTGCGAATACAGAGCTTTATTCGTATGAAGAATATGGATAGAACATTGTTGTTCCAAATAGTTTGTTTTACTCATGTGGTATAATGTTTATGTAGGGATTGAGCTGTAAGAATTAACACTAGTCCGTGGTAAATGAAATATTCATTCTACCAAAAAAAGTACAGAAGATCAAGTAAAGCACATATCACGTGAGATTCAACATGCCTAATTTTCCGACAAGGAATTGGAATCACTTTTCATCCAATGCCTTGGTGAAAATGTCGGTTGATACTCCGTGTTCACGAAATACATATCAATCGTGCCTTTTTCTACGTGATCTTTTATAAAGTGATATCGTATATCTATGTGTTTTGTGCGTGAGTGGTGAACAGGACTACACGTTATAGCAATGGCACTCTGACTATCACTATATATGGGCATATTATTTAAAATGTAACCACAGTTGCGAAGCTGAGTCAGCATCCATGGCATTTGCGAGCAACAACTGGCGGCCGCGACGTACTCTGCCTCAGCAGTCGATGTTGAGTCGCAGTTCTGATTTTTGGATGACCAGCAGACAAGCTTTTTGATTACAAATTGAGCGCCACCTGATGTGCTTTTCCTGTCTATTCGGCAACCTGCATAATCAGCGTCAGTGTAGCCGATAAGTTTAAAATTCATTCTTTTAGGATACCACAATTCTAAGGTTGAAGAGCCCTTGACGTAGCGCAGGATCCGCTTGACCGCTAGCATGTGGGATTCTTTGGGATCGGCTTGGATACGGGCGCAGAGACAAGTGACAAACATGATGTCCGGCCGACTCAAGGTGAGATACAGAATAGACCAGATGATATTGCAATAGAGTGTGATGTCGACCGCTTTTCCAGAGGGATCGACATCCAACTTGCAGCTTGTCGCCATAGGAGTGCTGAGAGGCTTGCTCTGATCTGATTGTTCTTGATCAACGAAGCCTTCAGGTTTGGGCGACGTAGACTTCTTCTTTTAACCGCCGTTGAGAAAGGCGGTTTTGACGTCCATTTGGTAGACTTTGAAGTCCTTATGAGTCGCGTAGGCCAAGAATATGTGAATGGCTTCGATTCGGGCAACAGGAACGTATGTCTCGTCGTAATCGATTCCTTCCTGTTGGTTGTAGCCCTTAGCGACTAATCTTGCTTTGTTCCTGATCACTTTACCATCTTCATTTTTCTTGTTCTTGAGTACCCATTTCGTCCCTATAATCGTTTTCCCATGCGGACGGGGTACTAAAAAGTCCACACTTGTAGACGTTCGAATTGATTGATTTCGTCTTGCATTGCGATTACCCAATCCGCGTTCTTAAGCGCGTCTGCTACCTTTGTTGGCTCATTTTGGCTTAAGAAACAACTGAAAAGTCCACTCTGATTTCTTGTCCGTACTCCACTCGAAGGATCACCGATTATGTGACCAACTAGATGTGCTCGAGTCCATTTGCGCTCATGAGGCAAAGCCGATCTTGAAGCATCAGCCATTTGTGGAGCGAGATCTTTAGTGATCTCAAGCTGTTCGTCAAATTGAGGCAATTCCATGTTTGCACTTGAGTTGAGCGACTCTAATGATGTTCCCTCAACATCCAAGGTTGGTGTAACAGCATTTTGTGGTAATTCTGAATCGGTTGGGTGGGGACATTTGAAGTACTCGGTACATCGACTTCGTCAAGTGGAGGTTCCACGACAGGTGTGGTAACAGTGTTGTTCGACCGATATATCTGTTCAAAGAGCGAGTCCAATTCTTCTGAAGCAAATCTCATAGCTTCTTCTGAAGTTGAATCCTGAGTTGTTGCCATTCTCTGTTGGTCTTGTGCCAACACATCAGTAAGCACGGGTTCTGAACTGTCGTATTCAGAAGCCATCTGGTTAGGCACGGGTCCTGGACTGATGTGCCCAGAAGTCATTTCTTCCACTTCTTGGAAAGTGACATTGTAGCTTTCTTTGATTGTTCGGTTGGACTTGATGTATACTCTGTACGCCTTAGAAGTTGAAGAATACCCGACGAAAGTGGCTTCGAATGCTTTAGGGTCGAACTTAGCACGTTGCTCTCTGTCGTTCACCACAAAACACTTGCACCCGAAGACCTTAAAGAAAGAAATATTGGATACTCGCTTGTTGATGAATCTCGAACAGAATTTTATCGAAGCGCTTGTGAACTACCATCCTGTTCTGAGTGAAGCAGGGAGTATTTACTGCTTCAGCCCTAAGGTAGTGTGGGAGGCCGGAATGAATCAGCATCGTACGCGAGGCTTCCACTAGAGTTCTGTTCTTTCTTTCAACTACCCCATTCTGGTAAGGCGTCTTTGCGGCTTAAAATTGCTGACTGATTCCAAGTTTCTTGTAGAAGTCACTAAAAAACTTGTTTCTGAACTCAGTGCCATTGTCGGTACGTATGACTTGGATAGTCTGTTGCAGAAGGTTCTGAGTCATGTTCACAAAATTTACGTTCAAGTCCCCGATCTCATCCTTTGTTCGGAGGAACTTTGTCCAAATGTAGCGAGAAAAATCATCTGCAATGACTAGCACATACTTACTTCCGTTGATACTCTGTGTTTGCATAGGTCCACAGAGGTCCCTATGAAGTAGTTCCAGAGGACGTGAAGTAGAGGCAACTAGCTTGACGTGATGTGAGGCTCGCTTCATTTTTCCTAGTTGACCGCCGAACATTGATGCTCTTGCGCCGTCAAATTTGTCCATAGACCGTGAATCAACTTCTTGGTAGAAAGGCGTTGTAGAGCTTTGACGTTGATGCCACAGGCTGTTCCTCTGAATAATTGTCTGAGAAATGAGGCAAACAACAGTTGAAGGCCGCACGGACGTCAGGTTGATCGTTTATAGATTTGATTTACGAATTCCTTGAAGGAGTTCTTTGTCCTGGCCGTCCAAAATTCAGCACCAGTCAGTAAGGAAGACTACCTGGAATCCTTTATCGCATAATTGGCCTATGCTGAACAAGTTATGGCGGAGACCTTCGACGTGGGAGACATCCTTGATAGTCAGATTCTCCAAAATAATATCTCCAAGACCTAGAATTGGAGCTAAATCGTTGTTCCCGAATCTGACTTTTCCATTTAATCGGTCTTGGTAGTTGCTCAGCAGCTCTTGAATTTCTGTCATGTCTGTGGAGCAACCCGAGTCAAGGTACCACACATGATGGATCTGCAAAAACAATTAGAGAGCTTTAGGTACCCACTCATAAATGGGTCCTTTCTGATTAGCAGATTTAATATTTGGTTCTTATACGATTCCTAAATTATTGCTAGTGGGAGCTTTAGCGACCCAACTTAACTTCGAAGAAGTAACTCTGGGATTAGCCTTTGTAGAAGATTTGGCCTTTTTGGCTTTCGTCTTCCTAGGCGAAGATTTAGGAATCCATTTTGGTTGAACCTGGCAGGGAAGGTGAATTTCAGCGCGGGCAAATGCTTTGGTAGGCTTGATCGAGGGAAAGATCTTCGCATTCGATAGTCTCCTAAGGTGTTTGGGTGATTAGATCTTTACGGGATACCTTAGGTGAGAACAGGAATGAATGGCACTATAAGCCTTCTTGATGGCTGGATTGTTTTCTACGAGTCATCCTAGAGGCATTTGTCCTAGAATGATTATTTTTAATTTCTGAGGTAGAGCCTATTTCAAAATTAGTGCTTCTAAAAGTTGTAGGTTCAAGTGAACAAGCAGAAACAATAATTTTAAACGAGGAAATGGCTCTTTTATTTTTACGAGTGTCTTTTCTTTTTATAAAAGGAGCAGAAAAAGTAGGAACATTGACATCTAGAGACGCCTTAATTTCTAAACTAGACACGCGTTCGATTTCTCTAGCTCCTTTACTACGCTCCCTGTAGACGTAGTAGAAACAGGATTAGAAAGAATATTTTCAAAATATTCTTTGGTCTCTGATCAGTGGAAGGCGATTTTTCTTTCTTCACGCTCTTCAAAATTTTATTATGTGAGTTGGAAGAAGCTTTGAGATTTTCCATCTCCTCTAGGAACGTTTTCTTTTCCGGATCAAAATTCTCTCGTTTTTGTCTAATGAAACTCGTAATTCCTATATTTTCTTAACGATAGGGGGAAGTAGAGATAATTTTCAAAATGATGATGTCGTGCTTCCTCGGGTGTAGAACGATCTTCTGGAGAATAAATTGATTCAAAGTCACATCCCTTGGGAAATTCCCTAGTTTTGTAAATTTGATTCAATTCGGTATATGAGAAGGGGATTTCAACCCTAGTTTGGCTTTTCTCTTGTTTTATTTCTAACGAGGTTATTTCTTTTGCGTTAGTAAAATCCATAAGAGCGGTTAGTCCTAGACCCATGTACTTGACATCATAAAGTTGTTTGCAGTCGACATTCTTCAAGCACCGTGGATTCTCAAAGCCTAAGCGAAACTTATAATCATAGAATTCTATGTCCATGAGTTGGTTCAAGAATATAGTCTGTTCAGTTTGTCACCTTTTTACAAGACGATCTTCTAACTTCTTATTCTTTGTGTATAGCTTGTTACGTTCATTGTCTAAGGTAGCATAGTTGATTAGAGCAGTGCTCTTTTCGGTGACAGGTGTCTAGACTTTTCCTTAAATCAATAATCTTAGAGTTCGACTTAGCTAATTTATCTTCGAGACTAGTGAGCTTTTTACTAACAGCTTCAAGTCTACACTTAAGATGACTTTTCTCCTCTAAGTTTCTAAGTAGACATTTGTGGTTGTTGTCTAGCATGTCTTCTTGTTCTTTTACTACCGAACTATGATTTTCTAATGGAATATGCTTAGTCTCATAGGATTGGAGTCTCTTAGTTAATTCTTCTATTTTGAGGTTAGAGCTCCTAGGATTTTCTTCAAGACTAGCTATCGTTTCCTTAGACCTAAGAAGCTTTTTCTCTACCGTTATATTTCGTTTCTGCTCAAGTACCATATTAGCATACTTAGTTTGTAAATCAGCTAACAGGTCAAAATGGATAGAGTCAGGGGTTACTACCTCCTGAGAAGAAGTGGATGCATAGTCATCGTCCGTCCTAGCTGAAGTTCCACCTTTCTATTCATCTTCGAGGAGCGCCATGAGAGCGAGGTTATCGGCGTCAGAATCTGAGGTGTCCTCCAGCCAGTGGTCCTATTCAGCCATAAGAGCTACCCCAGCTTCCTTTTGTTTAGTCAATTGAAGCTTTCTGGAGTAGTAGTTGGCATCCTTCTTCTTTGGAAGGGTGCACTCCCGGGCAAAATGACCAGTCCTCCCACAGTTGAAGCACTTGAGTGGGTCTTTAGAGTTTGTGGCTTTGGAGGACTCAGCTGGTCTATCCTCATTCTTCGAACTCGTAGTTCGAAGTCTATTTGCTGATGATGACGATTTCTTCTTAAAGTAGTGCTTCTTCATCATTTTGGCAACTAAAGCCAACTGCTTCCAAAGCTCCCTTACTTCGGGATGAACTTCAGAGTACGATATTTCCTCATCTTCAAACGAACTAGAAGGCTTGACATGCTTTTCCTTTCATGAGCGAGAGCTCTTCTTCTCCGAGACCAAGGCTATTGAATCCTCGGTTTGTTTGCCCTTCTGCTCTTTTTGTATCTCGCCAATGTCTTCTTCATGTTGTGCAAGATTATCAAAAATAGCATGGATATCCCTCTCGTCTTGATCCTTGTTCTATCTGAGCTGTGTGGATATTTTCTTCCATTCAGTGGGCAAGGAAGATAAAAACCGAATATTTACTGTAGCGCCCCGTTTCCTTTTTTCCATATTGCGCAGCAATTACATTTTTCCCACAAATTTTTTTTTTCGCTTTTCTTTTTCTTTCATAACCATTCCCTTTGAACATAAACGGAGGCGTACATCTGTCTATTCCCTTTCACTCATAACGTGCATATATGTACAACATAATTATTCTAACATCATATAGAAATCTTATAATGTTCCTTGAACTATATGCAAACTATGAACTGTGGGGAGTAGGATGATAACGTAGCCGGCCAACCTTCGTATGCAGATGCGTTCTAAGTCGCCTGTTAGATATCTATATCACTGTGAAACAACTATTCAGAGTATGATCGCAACATGTTATTCCATATGCATATAATAAATAAAACTGTAATAATAAAACAATCCGTCTTCCATATCCACTTTCCATAAATATCATAACGTTCCTTTCATATACCTATTCTGTAACCCTCGTTCATATAGCCATTTTCCATAAGGTCCATAGATCATTTGCCATTCTATACATCTATCATATACCATTATCCATATCAGATCCGTAGATCAAAAGCATGAAATCCTTTCACATAACCATCACGTATTCAAACATAAATTCTGTCACATAATCATAGCCCATATAAATCAATGCAATTCTATATGATCATTTATCTTTGATACTCCCGTTATAGACTGGCTAGACTCGTACCGTAGGCCCGGTCGGCGCCCATGCATGGGACTCTGTAACCATTTCGTAATCCCCCGATTTGTAGGGATACGTATTGCCTGTACAGGACTCTGTAAAATCCCCCGATTTATAGGAATGTATGCCGTAGCATCTATATCATAACATCTGTAGTCGTAGCAGTCATAACGGTTTCTCCCTTTATTTATATGTATGCAATGCTATATAAAATACCTTAGATAACACGTATATCATGTGAGAACACGTTACGGTCACATGGTTCACGTCGACAATAAGTAGCACATATATCATATATTAATCAATTAATTCATATAAAACAGGTAAGCACATAAGGTACACAAAACACATGTTGCAAATCATACTCACAGGTTTCGTTTATACTCCCGCTAGCTAATCAACCATATCCTTGCCTTTATTGGGATCCTGACCCTACTCCACGTTTGAAGTTAATTTGTTGAACCAGTCGAATTATCCATGGTCGAACTTTGTCCCTTTTCTCTTGGTTTTTATTTCCTCGTTCCTCTTTTCTATTATTTCAGGGTTTTTTTTATTGATATACTATAGATATATATATTAAGAGTGCATGATTTGACAAGTAGGTGACTAACTATTACCTCTTATGTTAAGTATACTTTGATAGTTATCTCCTTTGTCGAAAACTTAGCTTCACTTTAAAGATCATGTGCCAAAAACTTTAGTTATTTAGACCTTATTGCGAAAACTTTATTTTCTTCTAAACCCTTATCGAAAACATTCAAGACTAGGTTTTCCACCTCACTCTATACTAGGTAATATATATATATATATATATATATATATATATCAGACTGTTTACAGTTTGATAACTGGACTAATAGGTTTAACAACACCACGTACCTTTTCCAAACTTTTGTACAGTTTTTGAAACTTTTGTAAAGATCCTCCGAATGGTATCAGAGCCTTGGTGGGGTATTAAGAAGTTAAGGTGTAGTTTAACGTCTTACTCAAATGAATTTGATGCGTAGAAAAGATACTGTTAAAAACAGTATTGAAGAGGAATATGATGTTCCTCAAGATTTAGATAAATTAAATCGTTGGACAATTCCTAAGATAGATTATAAAATAATCTATGAATTAGGAACTTTTGAAAAATTAGGCTTGAAACAGGTAGTCAAAACTACTGAAGAAACTATATCTCTTAATAATGAAGAGATGGTTATTAGACTTCTAAGTAATAGAGACTTAGAAAAATATAGAATAAACCATAAGTTTATTCATATTGGGTTAGTTCAAGTAGCCTTTAAGCCTTTAACCTTAGAAGGATTACCAGAAAGTTTTATAGCATCTCTTAGAGATGGTCGAAATCTCGACTGGAAACAATCCCTTATGGGAATAATTCAGTCTAGTCTGGCACATGGTCCAGTCTATTTTAATGTTTATCCAAATCTCCAATTATCATTGACTGATGTCAATATATTGGATGCTCTAACATTAAATGTCAAAACTCACGGATATAATTATGCTCCGGGTTCGGAAGTAAATTGTATCTGTTATAGAATTTATTATAAACCTTTATATACGCTTAATCCTCAATGTAAAATCGTTGATAAACCCATCAACGAAACTGTTTTAATAGAAACTAATTTTAGTAGATCTAATATTACAACTCGTAGATCTATTAAATGGGAAGAAATTCAATTCCCAGAAAATTGGGTTATTGAAAGAGCTATGCCTTTGCAACCCAAAATTAAGAAAAATCCTACTCAAATAATATAGACAACAGATGGAACTGTTCAAATACACTTTGGGACAGAAAATCTGTCGATGTAAAAACTCCGAGATCTAGAATTACTAGATCAAGCTCATCACACTATCATATATCACCATGTGATTATATGATAAGATCTCCTTCTAGAGCTTCGACTTCTCAGATTAGAGAATCAGCCTCTAGTGATTATCTTCAAAATAAGGTTGAAGAATTAAGAATTAATCCTGATAATATTGTTCATGGTGTTTTTAAAAATCAAGACGAGGAAATAACCGAGTCAGAAATGGATTTTCGTGTTTAATGGATTTTAAACCAAGAATTGATTTTAGTCCGGGATCACCGGCAAGAAAGAAAATTCAACAAGAATTTAATCAACCCAAATGAGAACTTTTTAGAAAATGGTTTTTCGAAAACTTTAATAAAGAAGATAAAAATATTATTCAAGAAAAATTTTATAAAGATCTTGAAAGACGAAATGAAAAATTGCCTTTCGTTCCTTGGTTTTTATCAAGATATTTTAAAAATATGATTTCTGTTCTTGAAAGAAATTATAAGCTTTCGAATGGGAAAAATATTAATTCTATCTTTCCTCCTCAAACCAGTTTCCAAATGGAAAAAGAAAATGAAATTAGGTTTTTAATGCTTTTCAAAAATTATTTGAGAAAGAAAATGATACGCTTTCTATTACTATTAATCATATTAATAGTCTTTTAAAACAACAAAATTATACAAATATGTATGTTATTGTTTTAGGAGAACAAATTTCTTTATTAAAAAAGAATATTGAAGAAATTTCGTCTTCAATAAAAGACATAAAAAATTATCTTTTAATAAACAAATATAAAGTTGATGAAAAAATAGCTAATAAAGCTTCTCCGAGTGTTCAGCCTCCTCCTAAAATTATCGATTTTAAATTAGAATCAATTTCTAATATTGAAAATTTACTTAATGAAAAGCTTAAAGATTTAAAACTTAATACTTTAAGCGAAGAATTTGAAGAAAAACTTGAAAATTCTGATAGTATCTATAATACTTTTAATGAGAATTAAATAAAATTAAACAAGAAAAATATTCCAGTAAACCAATTCAAACTAAATTTTATTATCCAAGACCAACTCCTCAAGATGTCTTGTTCGAAGAACAAGAATTAACACTTAATAATTCTTATAGTGGTAGGAGTATTTATGAGGGAAAAATTATTCGCGATTTCCATAACAATTTCCTTTAACAAAAACGGATGCGTACATCTGGTCTAATTCCTTTCACAATAATGTAAATATAAGTACATATCATACGAGTCACATCGGGCCGCGAATCCTCTGTAAAATCCCCTGATTTGTAGGGATGTATGTCGTAGCATCCGTATCATACCCATCTGTAGTCGTAGCCGTCATAACAGTTTCTCCCTTCATTTTACATGTGTACAATGCTATATAAAATACCTTATATGACACATAAATCATATAAGCACGTTACGGTAACATAGTTCACGTCGATTCATAAATAACACATATATCACGTATAAATCAATTAATCCATATAGAGCATGTAAGCATATAAGGCATATAAGGTACATGTTGCAAATTATACTCACAAGTTTTGCCTATTTTTCCCGTTCGCTTACTTGGCCTTGTCTTTGCCCTTATCTGATCCTGACCTATATAATTATTTTATGTGGTAAATACGAAATTCCTATAATGATATGCGTGGATGATATGCATGCTTTTCTTCGAAATTAACCTTGACCTGCTATGAAATAATTCAAAATCATTTGCTACAATTAATTTCGCGAATCTATCTTATTATTCGCGAATTATTACATGACTTGTGACAATCGTATATTTCGCGAAACTTGACTCGCGAATTCACCTTAATTCGCAAAATTTCTCGACTCGTGAAGGCTTTTACTTCGCGAAATACTTAAGGATTCGCGAAGTCTGTCGTGAAAAAGGATTCGCGTCCCGACCTCTCTCTCTTAATTCACAATTCATTCAGCCAGCGAGAATTTAATTTCAGCCCGAGCCTTGTTTCCCAATTCGTGAAATTCATCGGCCCGCGAAAAGGTTTAGCCCGCGCGAAGCCCGATTCTATCTCTGTTTCGAAAACTAATTTGGCCCGCGAACTTTAGAAATTTGGCCCTCGAGAATGTTTTGTGAACCCTTTTGCGAAATTATTTGCGAAATCAACCTTCGAAATTTCTTTCGAAAATCTTAAAACACAATTAACCTGTCCTTTGAAGATCATTATTTCTAATCATTCAAAAATCCTTAGAACAACATATATTCAAAATTTATTGAAACTCATATCATTAAAATCTCTTTCAAAATTTAATTAAAATACGGAACACCTAGAAACACATTTCTTTTTCGAAAATCTAAGAGATTTCGATCAAACCCTAATTTTCTCAAGAACATCAAGGACGTCATCAAACATCATATTTTAGTGAGAACTTTAGAATTCTAACTGAAACTCTTTTAAACTATTAGATCCAAAAACCGCAAATTTTAAATCTTACTAAACCGAAATAAAAGTTTTTGAAAACCCTACTATGTAAAAAAGGTCTTCAATACAGAAAACTATAGAATTGATGAAGATTTGTAATCAGTGGCGGAGCTAGGATCTAATGCTAGTGGGGCCAAATTAATATAATAAAATCTATCAAGTGTGGTCTAAATGTAAGTAAAACAACTGAGTGGGGTCATTTTATAAATATTCTATAGATCAGAGCTAAAATCAAATTTTTCATTACTAATTATTAAAGAAAAAAATAATTTCAGTGGGGTCCATGGACCCCACTGGTCCAGCTGTAGCTCCGCCACTGTTTGTAATTATAATACGAAAATCCTAGCATAACCAATTTATTTAAATATTGACAATGTTCTTGCATCAAAAAACTCCTTTTTAATACTCTGAAATTCTCTAAACTTCATGAAGCTTCCCATAACTATCAATATTGAAACTTCCTTATACTTGATATAAATCTTAACAGTCGTATATACTGCAATTAGACCTAAAAATGTTTCAACTCTTGAAAACTATTCCTACAATCTCTTTATGCATGCTAACACTTAAATCAATCATGTTAGATCATAACGAGAGTTTCTTACCCTTCCTTTAACTTAAATTGAAATCGAGTTCTCGTCTTTTCTGTTCCGTAAGTTATGAAAATAATATGAATTGTTTTCTTTCTTCTTATCCTAGTTTGCGTGTGTTAATAACTAAGTGACACCAATATTCTATCAATACTTATCATAACTCTATCTAATACATGTTATTTTATTATTAAATTAGTTTTCCCCTATAGCTAAGTTTTCTATCGAAAACTTTAAATTCCTCTCACTAATGTTTATCAAATTAAACTATCGAAAACTCTCTCTCTCTCTCTCTCTCTCTCTCTCTCTCTCTCTCTCTCTCTCTCTCTCTCTCTCTCTCTCTCTTCGAAAATATTCCAAACTTAGTTTTCTTGCTATATAATAAGAAGTACATACATATGTTACCTTAGCATTAAGAAGACTTTTATTAGTCATGCTATTAATAATATAAAAAGTCTCCACCTGTTACTCTAGGTCCTCTTAGGGTCATAATTAGCTTATATATATATATATATATATATATATATATATATATATATACACACGAATTCGACATCTCATTAGTAGGGGTGAGCAGAAATATCCGGAAATCGGATTCCGATCCGGTATCCGGTTTTCAAAACCCGAAAAAATGGATATCCGGTTTTAAAAACCGGATCGGATATCCGATCCGATTTATTTTAAACTAAACCGGATCGGATACGGATAGTGGTTTGTCTAAAATCCGGATATCCGGTATCCGGTTTTATATTTTAAAAAAATAAAAAAATAAAAAATAGTCCAAAAAGAAAAATGAAGGTCCAAAAAGGAAAAAAATCATCAAGTAGAATATTTAAATTTATATTATTTTTATTATTGCAAAAAACTTTGTTAGAGAATTGAGATAAAAAAAAAACATAAAAACATCGAGACGCGAGTTAAAAAATTAATGTGAATTTGTGGTATTGTGTTTATTATTTATTATGTAATTTTGAATCATAAATTCACATATTGTCTCAATTAATATGTCTAGAAATTCTTATATTAAAAAATATATTCTTTTTATGTGATAAGAAATAAAAAATATGATTTTCAAAAGAAAATAATAAAAAATATAAGAAAAATAAATTTAAAAACCGGATGCGGATATCCGGTGTAAATATCCGAATAAACCGGATATCCGATTTCCGGATATCCGATTAAAACCGGAGCGGATACGGATACCATTTTTCGATATCCGAAAATTCGGATATCCGAAAAACCGGATATCCGGTTTTGCTCACCCCTACTCATTAGTACTTAAACTCTAACACTTGTATATTATTTTATTATTAAAGTGGGTTCCTTTATAACTAGGTTTTCGATACTATAATTTCAAAGTTTCTCTATCGAGAATTTATATTCTCATAATATCTACTTATAAGAATTCTTTAGTTTCGATAATCTATCTGTTCCATTCCTAAAAATTCTATCTATCAAGAACATAACTCTTACCATGTATATACCCAAGAATTTTACCTTATACTTTATCGATTTTGAAAATCTTATTCTATAAAATTCTAATTTCGTAATACTAGCAATTTTAATTTTATACTTACTCATTTCGAAAATCATACTGCTTAACAATTCTTATTTTCATATATATAATTATATTATAAAAATTTAATTATGAATGCATGAATTTATATAAATGCATGAAGTGGGATGAGGTTTTTTGTCTTGGTTCTTGACAATTCTCCCCCCTTTAAAAATTTCGCCCTCGAAATCCTGTCAATAACCATGGGTACTGGGTCTTCATATTTTCTACTGCTTCCCATGTAGCTTCACGAGCTGAATGGTTCTTTCATCTCAAATTTACCATCGGAATTGTCTTGTTCCGTAACTGTTTATCAGCAAATTATAGGACTTCCGCCGGTTCTTCTACATAGCTCAAATCTTCAGAAACATTTATTGGTTCGTCATGCAGACGTGAGAAAAGGATCTGATCTGTATCGTCGTAGCATACTGACATGAAAGACATTGTGTATTTGTGATAATTCAGGTGGTAGTGCCAATCGATAGGCTAACGGTCCGATTCTTTCGAGTACTTCATATGGCCCAATGTACCGTGGGCTCAACTTCCGTTTCTTTCCAAATAGTAGAACTCCTTTCCAAGGAGATACTCGCAAAAATACTTTTTCTCTAACATCATATTCCATTTCTCGTCTGTGTTGGTCTATATAACTATTTTGTCTATCTTGGGCCGCTTTTAATCGACTCTTAATTATTTTAATCTTTTCCATTGTATCTTGAATCAAATCTGGCCCTTCTAATACTTGGTCTCCTTCCATATCCCAGCAGACTGGGTTTCGACATTTTTGACCATATAAAGCTTCATACGGTGCCATTTCAATACTTGAATGATATTGATTATTATAATCAAATTCCATTAATGCTATATAATCATCCCATGATTGTAACGACCCTCACTTTCTAATAAATATTTTGGTGGATTTTAGCAACGTAAGTCGCGGAAGACCCGTCTAATTAAAACCTTTTCTAACATAATAATATTCATGTACAGGGCCTGATAAGTTATGATTTTACGCATTTTTTGCACCCCGTAGAAGCGTATTTCCGATCGTTATTTATTATAATATACTCGAATATTATACGTTTGCATGCATACCTCTTATTTGACAGATATCGAGCAATTAGATCAAAATGGGAATATTCGAACGTGAAGCGTACGAACGCGCACTTGGCCATTTAGCACTATGGGCGTCTCTTTTGCAATTTTCAAAAGCACCTGGGGCAGATCTGGAATTAGACCAAATTTTCCTATTCTTGAAGAGAAGATCACGTAAACACCACCAAGTCAAGGAAGGTTTATTTTGTCCAAGGTCACGCCAATTTAGAGGAAGATATTCAATATAAAATAAATGGTCAAATATTCAAAAGGGATTTGAATCTTTGAAGTCGGCTACTCTCCCCCTTTATATAGATGCACCCACATACTAAGCAAGTGGGATCAAAAGGCAGCGAATAAACTAAGCTATTCTTGACGGCTGAGCGGCTGAAAAATAAAGAAATAGGAGGGGACGACTTTTGACGGCGTAGAAGACTAGAGAAAGTTAGGAGCGATCCCGAGGGTCTCCACGGCGTTTCCCTCGTTCATGACGGGAGACGCCGCGGCGAAGCGTAACGGCTCGAGCATCGTGAGGGGCGAATTCTATACTTTTATTACCTCGTTTTCAACAATGTTTTCCGTGAATTCGTTGTTGATTTCGTTTATGCCCATGTTAGCTTAATTCCATTTGTGATTGAGGCCGTGTGAGGCCGGATTATGACTACGTATTAATGCTAGTATTATCTTATTTAATCATATGACTTAAGTTATGTGTTCTTTATTTGAGTTTATTGACGTGTGTGTGATCGGCCACCGCGCACACGATTCTTGACCAAGTACATGAGACCGAAAAGGTGATTAGAAAGGTTAGATAAAAATATCGAACATCACTACGTAAAACCGACCAGAGATGGAATTCGGTTTCGTATGTGTGGTTTCCGAGACCTTAGGCGCTGAAAGCGCCTAAACTCGGGGAATTTCACGAAGATCAAATGCACGTGTAGGAACTACAGTCATATAGGAATATAGTTGATTGGTTCACTATTCATGTAGGGTTGCTAGTTACGTGAATAACGGGTAGCACATATATTAGAAAATTCCACCTTGACTTGATTCATGTTGATTAGATAGGTTAGATAGTATGAAGACGTAGGAATAGTTCGTGCCGAGCATGTGTCTTTATCACGTCGTCGTCAACTGCTCTATCCTCATATATTTTATTTGAGTTTATTTTATTATTTGCGTCTTTTATCTCTTTTATTAAATCATCAAAACTAAAAAAATTCCGTTAGTCTAAATTAGAATTAGGAATATTTTCTTAGAATTAATCGAGCTGCCTTTGTGGATCGATACTCGGACTTCGTCTGTTTTACTACTTGCACGACCTAGTACACTTGCTAGTATTTGAGCGTGTCAAGTTTTTGGCCGAAGCCCCAAAGTCTACGCCCAAAAATATAAAATGTTTAACAACACACACTTTTATTTATTGGGCCGAGAAAAGAGTAAAAACATGAAACATAATTTAAAACACTCCACAGGTCGCATCCATGTACCGCCCTGCCCTCAAAAGTCCGTGGAGTCACCGCCATCAGCCCGCCTAGTCGCGATGCGTATCAACGCCGGTCTCGTATGTACCTACAACACGTAAACTGAGCTCCTTGCCCAGTAGATGAAACATGCATGTATGCAATGTGCGCTCAACCCCATTCCCAAACACCTCACAAATACACACACTCGACTCGTCTCTACTCATCTCAACAATAACACATCTCAACACCTCACACTACTCGACACTAAGTACATTTCTAATATCCCACTCAGGTCTCGTTAGAATAGGTTCCCACTCAGGTCACGTTAGAATAGGTTCCCATTCAGGTCTCGTTAGAGTGGGTGGCTACTCAGGTCTCGTTAGAGTCGCATATCCCGCTCAGGTCTCGTTAGAGCGGGTAAGCTACTCAGGTTTCGTAAGAGTTGCCCTATACTCAAAATGTCCTATAATGTCTCAACACTTCCCGTCACTCAACCCCTCGTACGCTCGGGCGGCCAGCTCAGGTCACGTTAGAGTTAGCACACGCCCGAGTTTCCCCTCTGCTCTATCCATAAACCCTCACATCAACATGTCATGCTCATGATATGCAAGTGCAGTGCAAAAAGAATCAGATATATATAAATGTGCAAAATATTTACAACATGTAAAACACGTCATTCATCATATCATCTAAAAATTCACAAAATCATATATCACATAAAATTCACATAATGTTTACGCGTCGTAGGTGAGTTTCACCTACCTGTCCTCCCGATGTATTCAACCACAATATCTGGGAAATTCCCTAAGCTTCGAACCTCTGAATATCGAAATATTTCCAAACCCTACGTATCGAAAACCCTAAAAAAAACGGTAAATATCATCCAAAACTCATTAAACTCTTAAGGGTTTCATACCAACTCGGAAATCATAACTAGGACCTTTCAAAAATCTCTTTAAACTTAACATGATAAAATCTCCAAAATTTCAAATCCTTCAAGAACTCTAAGTATCCGAAAATTACTAACACTCGTTGACTACCTATTATGATTATGGAATTGAATCCCAGAGACTAAGTTCTTAACTATCTCTATCATTCTCGAAATTTCACATAAGCATCAGAGTAATCAAGTAAAGTATAAAACATACTAAGCATAAGGGAATTACGTTGATGAAGATGAGATTCTTATTTAGCTCACGTCTGATTCTTGGATTTGCTAATTAACCGAGTTGATCTTGGTAGAGTTATGAAAATATCTTCCTCTTCTACCTTGCTTTCTCTCCCTCTTTTTGTTTTGGGTTAGCTTAGTCTTATGAAGTTTTGTCTCTTAGCATGCCCAATTATGGAGTAAGTATGAATATTTGGATCCTTGAGAAAGTTAGACATAATGGTGGTAGTAGGTGTCGACATTTTCCTCTAACCTAGGGAATCCAATTACTATAATAACATATATTGAAAAGTTTAGGTCACGAATAATTCAAGTATTGTCTATATTTCATTTATTCCAATACCACTTGGCTTCAACACTTTCAGTTTGAATTCCCTTTTGAGTTAAAATGAGGGTTTCTCTTACCAATAATTGTTCGTATATACACGTTATAATAGGATAGATGTTACTCTTCTAGAACACAATTAATGGAACAAGTTTATTATTAATGGGATAATATCATTTTCCCTATGACTTAAGTAACTTTATTATTAATGAATATCCTTATCTCTAAACATTTGGGCCAAAGCTACTGGGGCCTTGTCATTCTAATATTTGTTAATTATTGAATTCCCATTAATTTGAACTAATTCACTCAGGTACTATATTATTTTGGGCCAACACTAAAATTCGACTTGGGTCTTTAAATAAATTTATTTGGGCTCTAATACTAATTTGGTCTATTTTATTTATTAAATTTCTATTGAGTTGGATCAAGATCATTTGAGTCGAATACTAATTGACCAAGTTCTTCATTTGGGCCCATTCGAATTTTAATTCCACTAATTAAGATATTTACCAGATTAATTACATTCTAAATCCGTATTAAAGTTTACGGGTATTACAATCTCCCCCCTTAAAAGAATTTCGCCCCCAAAATTTGCCCATTGGTATAATTCGGTTAACGATTTCTCCTAAACTTTACGACTCCACTACGCTTCCGCTGCGCTACTCTGGTACTTCATATTTTTATTTACGTTTGTCCGTAATTCTTTTCAAATTTTCTAACTAGACAGAATTTATTCCTACCTTTACCATGTAATTAGCCGACACATCGCATATTTGTGGCACAACTCTCCTAAGTATCTGATAATCTCGCGCATGCGTAGGGAACTTAGGTTCGTCCTACGACTTGAACTGCCTATATAGTCCTTACGAGTTCTCGGCATTTCACTACTTATTTTCTACAATCACCAAAACATGTAGTGCAAATCACCAATCAAATAGTCACGTCAGATCTTAAAACTTACAGGCGAGGCTGAATCTTCAGGCTTTTGAGCGGCAGTACATGGACAGTCTACAGAACCTCTAACCTAAGCTCTGATTCCACCTGTAACGACCCTAGCTTTCTAATAAATATTTTGGCGGATTTTCGCAACGTAAGTCGCGGAAGACCCGTCTAATTAAAACTTTTTCTAACATAATAATATTCATGTACAGGGCCGAAGCCCCAAAGTCTAAACCCAAGAATATAAAATGTTTAACAACACACACTTTTATTTATTGGGCCGAAACTCAAAGAGTAAAAACATGAAACATAATTTAAAACACTCCACAGGTCGCATCCATGTACCGCCCTGCCCTCAAAAGTCCGTGGAGTCACCGCCATCAGCCCGCCTAGTCGCGATGCGTATCAACGCCGGTCTCGTATGTACCTACAACACGTAAACTGAGCTCCTTGTCCAGTAGATGAAACATGCATGTATGCAATGTGCGCTCAACCCCATTCCCAAACACCTCACAAATACACACACTCGGCTCGTCTTTACTCATCTCGACAATAACACATCTCAACACCCCACACTACTCGACACTAAGTACATTTCTAATATCCCACTCAGGTCTCGTTAGAATAGGTTCCCACTCAGGTCACGTTAGAATAGGTTCCCATTCAGGTCTCGTTAGAGTGGGTGGCTACTCAGGTCTCGTTAGAGTCGCATATCCCGCTCAGGTCTCGTTAGAGCGGGTAAGCTACTCAGGTCTCGTAAGAGTTGCCCTATACTCAAAATGTCCTATAATGTCTCAACACATCCCGTCACTCAACCCCTCGTACGCTCGGGCGGCCAGCTCAGGTCACGTTAGAGTTAGCACACACCCGAGTTTCCCCTTTGCTCTATACATAAACCCTCACATCAACATGTCATGCTCATGATATGCAAGTGCAGTGCAAAAAGAATCAGATATATATAAATGTGCAAAATATTTACAACATGTAAAACACGTCATTCATCATATCATCTAAAAATTCACAAAATCATATATCACATAAAATTCACATAATGTTTACGCGTCATAGGTGAGTTTCACCTACCCGTCCTCCCGATGTAAATTACTCAACCACAATATCTGGGAAATTCCCTAAGCTTCGAACCTCTGAATATCGAAATATTTCCAAACCCTACGTATCGAAAACCCTAAAAAACGGTAAATATCATCCAAAACTCATTAAACTCTTAAGGGTTTCATACCAACTCGGAAATCATAACTAGGACCTTTCAAAAATCTCTTTAAACTTAACATGATAAAACCTCCAAAATTTCAAAACCTTCAGGAGCTCTAAGTATCCGAAAATTACTAACACTCGTTGACTACCTATTATGATTATGGAATTGAATCCCAGAGACTAAGTTCTTAACTATCTCTATCATTCTCGAAACTTCACATAAGCATCAGAGTAATCGAGTAAAGTATAAAACATACTAAGCATAAGGGAATTACGTTGATGAAAATGAGATTCTTACTTAGCTCACGTCTGATTCTTGGATTTGCTAATTAACCGAGTTTATCTGGGTAGAGTTATGAAAATATCTTCCTCTTCTACCTTGCTTTCTCTCCCTCTTTTTGTTTTGGTTTAGCTGTTATGAATTTTGTCTCTTAGCATGCCCAATTATGGAGTAAGTATGAATATTTGGATCCTTGTGGAAGTTAGACATAATGGTGGTAGTAGGTGTCGACATTTTCCTTTAACCTAGGGAATCCTATTACTATAATAACATATATTGAAAAGTTTAGGTCACGAATAATTCAAGTATAGCCTATATTTCATTTATTCCAATACCATTATTTTGGGTAATTTCTTGGCTTCAACACTTTCAATTTGAAATCCCTTATGAGTTAAAATGAGGGTTTCTCTTACCAATAATTGTTCGTATATACACGTTATAAGTATCTTTTTGCCAAATATTCTAACGTAGAACCCCATTGAAATGGCAGAAAGTGAGCTGACTTTGTAAGTCCGTCCCCAATTACCCAAACGGTGTCATTTTTCTTAGCCGTTGGAGGAAGACTGTATAGGAAATCCATCGTTATACGCTCCCTTTTCCAAACAGGAATGGGTAAAGGATGTAATTTACCCACGGGCGCTTGGTGTTCAGCTTTGACTTGCTGACACGTTAGACATTTCAGTACGTACTCAGCTACATCTTTCTTCATTCTTGGCCACCAATAATGAGATTTGAGGGTTCGATACTTTTTCGTACTGCCCGGATGTATGGCAGAAGGGGCAGTGTGTGCTTCTTACATGATTTGCTGTCGTAAGTTGTCAATATCGGGAAGCGGCCATTTATCGTCAAAGTTCCATTCTCGTTCATCACAAAAGACTTTCCCAATCCTTGTTTCACTTTATCAGCAATCTTATCTAGATTTTCTTCTTTAAACTGTACTTGTCTAATTCGATCTATCATAATTGGTCGAATTACAATCGAGGCACAGATAGCACCAATATCGTCTATTGTCATCCCCTTATTCATCTTCCTGAGATCAATCAGACTTGACAAAGAACATAATTAATATCTCTCAATCTAGAACTCCAAATCCAAATCCCTCCTGTAAGAATCTAGATCAACAAGTCTTATACCTTTGGTTAAAGTTTCAGCTTCATTGGACAACTTTTACACCCTCATCTATTAAGAATCCGAAACTGTCGCAAAACTTGGAAATCATGCACACAAGGCTTGACCTTGATTCACTGAAAAATTGCATGAAGTTAAAAAATTAATATCTCACGATGTAGACATTCAAATGCAAATCCCTTTTGTGAGAATTAATATCATTAAGTATTCTAGCTCCCTTCCAATTTTCAGAGGTCAACTTTAACCCCTTATTCTACGAGACATGCCAAACTGCCGCAAAACTGTCTGAAATGATGTAAACTCATAATTAATTACCAAATTTGACATGAAGACTCCATTTTAACTTGCAAATACTTCAATTATAATACGTATAAACGTAAGAAAATACGTTTATCAAATTTCCCCACACTTAAGCGTTTGCTTGTCCTCAAGCAAAGAAATGAAAATGGCATGTAAAATGATAAAATCATGCAACGTATCAATCGAGAATGAAATCACGTAGAGATAATGCAAATAAAGTCGGAAGGCATATTCGAAATCAACAACTAACCACACGACTTCCTTAGAAATATCTATCAAGATCCACACCTCACAAAGATCCACTCAAATCACTAAGTGTATGGGTTAAGATGTCGGTGATATCTCTCGGGTCATGCACTAATCTAATCCCTACCGTAAGCTTGCAAGTGATTCGTAAATCTACCACTTTTAATAATCAAGCGTGAATCGGAAAGTCTTTACCGGGTAATAATATGGCTGAGATATGTAAGAAATGTAAGGAATAAGCGTAAAAAAGGATATGAGCTGTAGTCATGTCGGAATCATGCCATCATCTCGAATGCGCCAAAAGTCCGTCGTTCTTATTCATCACTTCTGTTCTTTTGCATTCGTCGTTTTTTTTTGTTTTTTTTACCAAGCCCTTCTTCTTTCAACTTCTCGATCTAGGAAATGAATAATACGCTTTCGAGAGTAAAAGATTATCGGAGGAAGGGTTCTTAGTCAATATATATCCTCTTTTCTTTTTCTTTTTTTCTTTCTTTTTTTTTCTTTTTTTTGACCTAAGCTTGGAAATTTAGTACGGGTTGCGCTTCTTAAGTCCGGCATTCAACCTCCACTTCTACTATCGCTCTAATGGATTTATGTCTGAAGGCTTAATCAGGGTCGGCATATTATAATCCGATTTTCACAAATAAAAGGCTCAGGCTCAAAGTGGATAACTACGGTGACCAGTCGTGGTTGGATACTTTGGCTATGGACTTAATCCCTAATGCCTTCCTCATTTTCACGCAATCACATTTTAAGTAGTTTCGCAACGTAATACACAAGCAAGTTCTGAAGAGAAATAAATTAGGCATGATTCGCACAAAAAGCTCGTAGCCTCAAAAATCTCACAAAAATAGGGTTATGTGTACGAATGTATCAGGTATCACTAAGTTCATCATGTAAGAAAGAAGTCGACTCGCATATGTATCCTAATACTCACAAGATTTCTAACATTACCCTTGGATCGATAAGAAACACAATTTTTTCAAAAAATTCGTGCCAATTAAAGAAATCAAGTCATGCACGTATAAGATGTTCACATCAATTTCGCAGAAATTCCCCTCCCCAAACTTAAGATTTACGTTGTCCTCAACGTAACAATTATGTAACACAAGGAAGAGGAAATAAATAGATAAGCAAACTTCCCTGAATAGTTCGATGTGCATGCTTTGTACGGCTCTTCCCCACACTTGAGTTCCCTGCGATCATCGACAAACAGAAACATAAAAACTAAAAAAAATGCGCATAGAAAAATAAAGGAAAAACATAGGATAGGCTTGGGTGCCTCCCAAGTAGCGCTTTCTTTAATGTCTTTTAGCTAGACATTGTTCGGTGATTTTTAGCTCTGGGTGATGGTGAGGAAGTGAATTGTTTCCATCCCGAATGCTTCGATGTCACCGCCATAGTAATGCTTTAGACGTTGTCCGTTCACCTTGAAGGTCCCTTTTTCTGGGTGTGTGATCTCGACCGTCCCGTAAAGAAACACTCGGGTAACCGTGAATGGACCCGACCACCTCGATTTCAGTTTTCTCGGGAATAATCGCAACCGCGAATTGTATAGCAAGACTTGGTCGCCTTCTTGAAATTCCCGCTTTATTATTTTACGATCATGGTAAAGCTTCGTACGCTCCTTTTAGAGACGGGTATTTTCATAAGCCATTTGCCTCCACTCGTCGAGCTCATTAATCTGCAAGTTTTGCTTTTCACCTGCAAGATTCAAATCAAAATTAAGCTTTTTTAGAGCCCAATATGCTTTATGTTCTAGCTCGACGGGTAAATGACAAGATTTCCCGTAAACAAGTCTATAGGGCGTGGATCCGATAGGTGTCTTGTAGGCTGTCCGGTATGCCCATAAAGCATCGTTCAGCTTGTTTGGCCAATCTCTCCTATGATGCTCCACGGTCTTTTCGAGTATGCGCTTTAGCTCCCTGTTTACGACTTCTGCTTGGCCGCTCGCCTGAGGATGGTACGCAGTGGTAACACTATGTTTTACGCCGTATTTCTCGAGCGTTCTCGCAAATTGAGTGTTACAGAAATGCATACCTTTGTCGCTAATAATGCAACGAGGTGAACCAAATCGTCAAAATAAAGATTTCAAAAATTTGACGACTACCCTAGCATCATTCGTAGGTAGAGCTTGTGCTTCTACCCATTTTGAAACATAATCAACCGCAATTAGGATATACCGATTCTTGAAAGAGGTAGGAAACGGACCCATAAAATCAATGCCCCGGACGTCAAATATTTCACACACAAGAATAAAATTCTGAGGCATATTGTTTCGCTTAGAAATATTACCTGTCCGTTGGCACCTATCACATTCTTCTACGTATTTTGAGCGTCTTTGAAAATTGTAGGCCAATAAAAACAGCATTCGAGTACCTTTTGTACAGTTCGATTACCTCCGTAATGTCCTCCACATGGCCCGGAAGGACAATGGCTCAAGATTTTAACCGTCACGGGAAAGGACACGCATCGCCGGATTATCTTGTCTGCGCAAACCCTAAACAAATACGGATCATCCCAAAAATAATACTTCAAGTCCGAGAAGAATTTCTTCCTCTGATGACTTGTGTATTCCTTTGGCATGATCCTAACGACAAGATAATTAGCAAAATCGGCATACCATGGGGTTTCATCGAATACCTCACGTATAGCATATAGATGCTCGTCGGGAAAGTGGTCTCGGATGACTTCGTCGTTGGTAACCTCGTGGGCTGCGCCTTCAAGTCTTGACAAGTGATCGGCTGCGCAATTCTCGGTACCTTTTTGGTCACGGAATTCCACGTCAAATTCTTGGAGTAACAGAATCCATCGAATAAGCCTCGGTTTGCATCCGGCTTCACGAATAGGTGTTTGAGGGCCGAATGATCCGTGTAGATGATGACTTTTGAAAGAACTAGATATGGACGGAATTTGTCGACGGCGAACACGACTGCGAGCAACTCCTTCTCGGTGGTGGTGTAGTTCGCCTGGGCCTCATTTAGAGTTTTGCTCGCATAGTATACCGACTGAAAATGCTTTTCCCGTCGCTGCCCTAAAACTGCACCTACTGCAAAATCACTTGCATCACACATTAGTTCGAATGGTAGGGTGCATTCGGGGGCTACCATAACAGGGGCATTTATTAGCTTATCCTTAAGTATGGTAAAAGCATTCATGCACTCAGGTGTAAATTCGTACGACACGTCTTTCTCAAGCAAACGAGTTAAAGGCTTAGCAAATTTAGAAAAATCCTTGATAAATCTACGATAAAAACCCGCATGTCCTAGGAAACTTCTAATTGCTTTTACCGACGAAGGTGGAGGTAATCGTTCTATGGTTTTTATTTTAGCTCTATCTACCTCGATACCTCTCGACGATATTTTATGACCTAAAACAATACCCTCTCTTACCATAAAATGGCATTTCTCCCAATTTAGCACAAGGTTTGTTTCCTCGCATCGCTGAAGTACTTTCTTTAAATTAAATAAGCATATCTCGAATGAGTCACCAAAAATCGAGAAATCATCCATGAATACCTCATTCCGTCACCTATTAGTTTATCGAAGATAGCCATCATGCAACGTTGGAAGGTGGCCGGAGCATTGCAAAGTCCGAAAGGCATCCTTCGGTAAGCTAATGTCCCGAACGGGCACGTGAACGTCGTCTTCTCTTGATCCTCGGGTGCAATGGGAATCTTTAAATAACCTGAAAGTCCATTGAGAAAACAATAAAATTCATGACCAGATAAACGTCCAAGCATTTGATCAATAAAAGGATGAGGGAAATGGTCTTTTCGAGTTGCTTCGTTGAGTTTACGATAGTCGATGCATACGCGCCATCCCGTGACAGTCCTCGTCGGAATGAGTTCATTTTTCTCGTTGGACACAACTGTCATTCCTCCTTTTTTCGGCACTACCTGAACTGGGCTCACCCATGCACTGTCTGAGATTGGATAAATCACTCCCGCGTCGAGCAGTTTAATTACCTCGGCCTTTACCACCTCCTTCATGTTGGGGTTCAAACGCCTTTGGTGTTGTACCATCGGTTTGAAGTCGTCTTCCATTAGAATTTTATGCATGCAGAAGGTCGGGCTAATTCCTCGGATATCCGATATCTTTCATGCAAGTGCCCTCTTGTGCTCCCGTAGTGTGTCTAAGAGCATGAGTTTCTGCTCCTTCTCCATATTTGACGCGATGATTACCGGAAGCCTTGCATTTTCCTCTAGGAAAGCGTATTCCAAGTGATCGGGCAACTGCTTGAGCTCGAGCGTTGGTGGTTCCTCGATCGAGCTTTTCTCACGATTTTCTTCGCAGTTCTTTTGCACCTCGTTCGTTGGTTTTTCATTGACATTCTCACCTACATCTGCTTGTGCAACAACGAGGGGTAGGTCATCGTTCGGCTCTTCCTCATGGAGATCCTTGTTTTCCTCCATTTCTTGCTTTGAGATGAAGGAATCGGGCTGCGAAAGTCCCTGCAACGATAAGAATCCATTCCATGCATCGACATAAAAACACTTATCGTCTAACTTCTCGGCATTGTTAATGGACTCGGCCATATCAAATGTCACTTTTTCACTATCTGTGGTTAATGTCAATGTTCCGTTACGAACATCGACCATGGTCCCTCCGGTAGCGAGGAACGGCCTTCCTAAAATTAGAGGAATATTTTTGTAATACCCGTAAATTTTGATACGGGATTTCAGATGTAATTAACGTTGTAAACTTTCGACGAATGGAAATAATATTCGGACGAGCCCAAGTGAAGGTGTGTGCAAATAAGACATCCGGCCCAAGTTAATAGAAAATAATAAAGGAAAAAATTGCTGAAATAGTAAGGCCCCAAATAATTCTATTCTTTGCCCAATAAATAAAGGATAAGAATGAACCATTACTTAACCAAAGTGGAAAAAGTCTACCATTTGTCACCTCCTTGTTTTTACTCACGTGTCCAAAGAACTAATACATATCCACACTTTGAACACAAAACCCTCATTTTACAAAGGGCAACGAGACAAAAAAAGGAGAAAGAAGAAGGTCGAAGAGAAAGAAGAAGGTCGAAGAAAGAAGTAAGGTTTGATCAGAAAGAAAATTGGTCGAAGAGGAGTTATGCAATCCTAAGAAACTCACTTCCTTCAACTGATATTGCTCATTTCAGGTTCTGATCGAGTTGTAACGAGGAAGGTATGATCGAAACTGTCCATTTGAATCACATGTACATGTTTCATTTGTTCTAGGTCGTAGTAATTCGTGCAGCCGCTGTTCTAAAATGATGTTGACCTAGCTATGGTTCTTAGATTCTTCTAAAACTTATTTCTTTGGAAATTTAACTTTCTCAGCCGCTGTCCATTTGAATCACATGTACATGTTTCATTTGTTCTGTGAATTTTTAAAGTTGACAGTGCAAAACCTGAATTCATTCTGAAATTTCTGATTTAGATCTGGGCATAGTTTCGGTTTTCAGAACATTTTACATAGCTATTCTGGTCGGAATCCTTCGAATCGTATTTTTGATGAAAGCTAAGTTCCTAAGCTTTCCACAGCACTTGGAATCGTACCAATCCGATGTTTGTACGATTTGTTATCAATATTTGAATTTGATAGTTCGAAACTGAGATTTTTTGATGTCTGCTCTTTTTAGATCCGTGCCCAGCCTCACTCTTTAACGTTTTTGACCTAGCTATTAGGTTTCGTCCTTTCGAAACTTATTTCTGTTGAAAGCTAACTTCGTAAGCTTTTCAGATATCATTGAATCGTCTCAATCCGATAGTCCTACTCCTAGGATATACTATGAATTTTCCAATTGGATGCTTCGAAGCTGGAAATCTTATCGGTTGTTTTGGAAAAACTACTGGCGCAGCTTTGTGTGTCTCAGTTTTGACCCACCTAAACTGCTCCGATTTAGTAAAAAATGGTTTCTTTTGAAAGCTAACTTCTTGTGCTTTCCAAATCCATTTGAATCATCTCAATTGGACACGTTTTTAGTTTTTGGCTATTTTCTAAATTCTCTGCTGCGAAACAAACATTTCTGCAATTCGTTTTCTGCGCAGCTTGGGTCTTACAGATTTTGAGACCAGCCCCTTCTAAAAGCTGACTTTCTCAGCTGTCCATAGACATTCGAGTCATATCGATCCAATTTTCATGCCAAATGTTATGAATTTTTTAATTTCCTTATACGAAACAGAATTTCCTATAGTTCGCTAAATCATTTAGAAACTTCTCTTAGCATTTACTTTGAATGATCTTGAGCAGTATTCCGGCAGTCCGTAGGATCGTGGCGAAAGAGTATCCATCGAGAGCACGAGGATAGCTTCGGACGCGAGGTAGGTGGATTCTTCACCTACAGCACATAAAACATTGTTGAGAATATTCGAAACTTGAGTGATAAAACATCCAAGTTCGAAAATGATGAATTTTAATTGTGTGGTAGTACGTGATGTTTTATGATGTGCTCTGAACCCAAAATATGGGTTTCTATGTGGATTTACATGCTTACATGATTAAGAAAATTCTATTAGTCGAACGTTTAAGATTTTGGGTTAGATCTCCAACTGGAAATGAATTTACGAGTGGGAATTGGAAGTTTGGGTGAAGTTCAAACCTTAGTTCGTGGGTTGGGGTAGTTCACGAATTTGGGAGACGAGTGCGGGTCGTAAAGTAGTTTCGGGGGCTACGGACGTTCGCGAATCGTGAGATAGAGCGGGCTGAAAACTAGTTCACGGGTCGAGGGTTCGCGAATTGGGAGAATAGATTTTGTGTCGAAATGTAGTCTCACGAACTAGGAATTTCACATGTCCCAGTAGTCAATAGCGCAAGGACGACGGGTAAGTGGAAATCCCAACAACAAATGTTTGTATTCGAATTATGTGGTGATCTGTGTTGAATGATCCTACATGATATAAATTATCTGCAATTTACGTGATTACGGGATATCCTGTTTGGTTGTGTATGTGAAGTTCTTCACTGGTGATAATGAAATCGCACGGTGAGCTGTTATTTGTGATTCTGCAATGGCGTGATGAATGGGTTCATGCATCACATTATTTATATGGCATATCGTATGCACGCATGTTTTGTATGGAGTTATTTCGGATATGAGCATGCATGGTATTTATCGCCTGAAGGTGTGAATATGTAGTGATACGTGACATGAAATGTTTTGACATGTTTTGCATGGAAAGTATTCATGACATCACTTACGCAGCATGAGCATGTGCATACACGGAATATGTGAGGATTCTAGTTATGACTATGCACAGTACATGGTCGATTGAGAGTGAATATTATGAGCTACTTCTACAAAGGCACCATGACGGGATGTAAGCTCTCTAACGTATTATGTGAGGCAAGAGGAGCGACCTGGGTAGGGGCAACCTAGGGAAACCTAGCATAGGCCGCTCAGTGTGGAGCAACTGTCCGACAGGAGGAGCGACCTGGGTAGGGGCGACCTAGGTAAAGCTAGTGTAGGCCACCCAGCGTGTAGCAACTGTCATTGTCATTAGCGGGAAGAAGAGACCTGGTCGAGACACATGGTGAAAACCAGAGTGCCAGGGAAGGCAACCGCTAGTAGAGGGGCGACCTGGCGAATGGTGACCTAGGGAATAACCCTAGGTTTAGCCTAGCCGGTGTGGGCCACTATCTTACTTTTATCCGTATAGGATTGAGTCCATGATATGATGGTGCGTAGCAAGTAGCTAAGGACCCTAAGAGAAATGAGAATGATATGAGAATATGAGTGTTAGTAAGCATTGGCGCGGATGCCTATGCGAGTTTGGCACGTGCATGTCATGCATATTTCCACTTACTGAGCTTTATAGCACACGTTTTATGTGTTATAGGTACGATCGAGTCGGACGTTGAGACACGTCACGACTAAGGCAGGCTGATGGCGGTGACTCCATGTACTTTTGAGGGCTAGGCATACATGGATGCGACCTGCGGGGTGTTATTAGAGTGTTCCAAATATTCTGATATTTTGGGCTACGGTTTTGTAAACTAGAATGTTTACAGAACGGGCTTGTGTTTGTATAATATTTAATTATGTAACAAAAAACTTTTCGTAAATCGGGTCTTCCGCAGCTTACGTTACGAAAAATCCGCCAAACTAGTTATAGGAAATGTGGGTCGTGACAATTTTCATCTTCCACCATGTCGAGAATTACGAAATCTGCAGGAATGATAAACTTGTCGACTTTAACAAGAACGTCTTCGATAATACCCGTAGGATATTTAACAGATCTATCCGCTAATTGTATACTCATCCTAGTAGGTTTGGGTTCTCCTAAGCCAAGTTTCTTGAACATCGAATAAGGCATTAAATTTATACTTGCACCTAAGTCAGCCAATGCCTTATGTACTACAAGATCGCCTATTAAACAAGGTATAGTGAAACTCACTGGGTCTTTTAATTTTTTCGGGATTTTGCTTTGTAAGATGGCGGAGCACTCCCCTCGTAGTTCGACTGTGGAAACGTCTCCCGTTACGAAGCGTTACCGCCTTTACGTGGTGGTCCTTTGGGTTGGTCTCGGCGTAGCTCGGCAATGAACCGAGAGGACGTTGCTGGATTGATTCGGCAATCTGTCCAACTTGTTTCTCTAAGGCTCGTAGGGAAGATTCGGTGTTTTGCAACCGCGCCTCTTGATTGTCCAAGCGAGAGTCGAGCTTTCCCATCAGCTTCTCGAGCATTCCCTCCAACTTATCACCGCGACCTTGAGGGGTAACTTCGGAATTTCCACCGTGGTATCCATGCTGTAGAGCATACTTTTAGAATTGTGCTTGATTTCATTAGTTGTCCTTGTAATTAGGGGCGTTTTGTATAGTTGTCCTTAGTTTAGGAGTTGTTTGATATTTATACCAAGTTTGTTTGGTATAAATACGTTTGTACACATTGAGCTTAATAGAGAAAGTTTTGGAAATTGATCCGAAAGGCTTGCAATTCAATTTCTAGAGAGAAAAACAATAGTAACTTTCTCACTCTACTCGAATTCTCTCTCTCGTTCTTCATTAGAGTTGTTCGATCGAATCTTAATGTCAATCGTTATCATCGAATTACTTAGAATTCATGCCTAGGATCATAGAGTTGTTAATCGTAGGACCTAACAATTGGTATCAGAGCAGATTCGTTCAGTTTTGAATCAAAAATTGATAGATTAGGATCGAAAATTTAATTCTGTTCACTGTTCATCGAAGAACAGTTTGGCATGAAATCTATTTTCGATCCAATAGCATAATTCTGCGCCTAATTGACTTGAATTTGATGTTTCTATGCTCGTTTAAGTGTTAGATCATGATTGCGATCACTCTGTAGCTGTTTGAACTTCGATTTGAGGATTAAATCGATTCTGTAATTTACTGTTCACGAAGAACATGAAGAACACGTTCTGATTTTGATCAAAATTCGACATACTTTCCTTCATAACGTGTTTAATTGCTTGTTCGTGCGTTGTTAGTTAATGATTGCGAGCAATTACCTGAAATTTCAATGTCTAATTCCTTGTTTTTGCTTGAATCTGTGTTAATCGTATTCTGTGATTTTTCTCGTTCGTTCTAATTGTTCTCGCTAGGTTTTTTGATCGGATTAATTTCTCAATCGAAAAACTTGGCGCAATAATTTTTCTCGGTCAGAATACGAAGTCGGTGCTAAAATCGTCAACACTAGAAACGATTTTAGTTAGAAATATTTCTCGAGCATTATTCAGCGAAAATCTTTTTCGAGGGAGACCAATTTTGACTTTGCACGCGTAAAAACTCTCTCTCGAGAAACATTTTCGGTCAGACATTTAAAGTTTGACCAAGCTAAAAATCATTTACACGCGAGAAACTTTTTCAGTCAACCGATTTATTTTGACTTGTCGAGAAACTTACTAACGTACTGTTTTTCGACAATCGAAATAAATTCACGATCCAGAAATTTTTCTCGACCGAACGATTTTGGGCAATTTATTTCGCTCGAAAGATATTTCACTGACAAACTATCTCGCACGTAAACAGTAAACACTATATTATATTTCGACGAAATTATTTTTGATCAAACTTTAAAGATTGAATCGAAAATAATTCTCGATCTATTTTTCGAATCAAACGCTACTAACGAACTTTGTCACTTGTGAAGCACATTACATCATCTTAAAAAGTTCAAAACACTTAACGAAGATCCTTCAACAACTCAACTACAAATGGATGCATACTCACTCGGAAATGACAACCGTCCACCGATTTTGCAACGAGGCGAATACACCATTTGGAGAAGCCGCTTCCTAAATTTCATCGCTTTTAAAGATCAGGTCGAGAATCTACTGCAGTCACTCGAACAGGGACCAGCACAATTCTGGGTACATGTCCCCGGTGACGAAACGGCAACTCCTCAAATTCCCGCATCTAGGTGACTGAAGGAGCCTAGGGAGTACACAATCGAGGAGAGGGCTCGAGCTAAGGCTGATCTAGTAGCCATGAACACCCTCATGCAGGGCATCCCCAACGACATATACCGACAGATTGATAGCCTTTCATCGGCTAAAGGAATGTGGGATGAACTGCATAGGATGATGCAGAGGACGGAAGTTGGCATAAAGGCCAAAAAGGCGAACATTCTCACCGCTTACGACTCCTTCAAAGCAAAGCCTGAGGACAGTCTATACGAGATCTACCAAAGATACCTCACTCTTCTCAACGAGATGAGGAAGATAGAGATCACGAAGACCAACATGGAGACAAACATCAGATTTCTATCTTCTCTGCCCGTGGAATGGAAGAAAATATCCACTCAGATTCGACAAAATAAAGATCTAGAGGAGTTGGATGTCCATGCCGTGTTTGACAATCTCGCACAGCATGAGGATGATATAAGCGAGATTCTCAAGGAGCAGAAAGGCAAACAGAACGAAGACACTGTTGCCTTAGTCTCGGAGAAGAGGAGCTCAAGATCAAGAAAGGAAAAGATCGTTAGGCCTCCTTCACCTTCAGAGTCGGAAGAAGAGTCGGACTCCGATGTTGAGCCAAATCTGAAAGCACTAGGAAAGCAGTTAGCTCTCATAGGACAAATGATGAGCAAGAAGTACTTCAAGAAGAAGTCGTCAACCTCAGCCAACCGACTTCGGACTACAAGCTCTAAAAACAAAGAACGTGCACCAGAGAGCTCCGATGTCAAGAATCCTAAGGAGACTAACAAATGCTTCAACTGTGGCAAGCCAGGTCACTTCGCCAGAGAGTGCACTCTTCCGAAGAAGAGAGATGCCAACTACTACTCCAGGAAGCTCCAATTGACGAAACAGAAGGAAGCTGGAGTAGCTCTCATGGCCGAACAAGACCAATGGCTTGAGGAAACATCGAGTTCTGAAGAAGAGAATTTAGCCCTCATGGCCCGTCTCGACAATGAATCAGACGCCGAAACCACAAATCAAACGGACGACGAGAACGCATCCACCTCTTCACAAGAGGTAGACCTCCCTTCCACATTATTGACCATGTTAGAATCGTACAAAATAGAATACGCTAACATGAAACATGAACAGAAATGTATAAAGGAAGTAGAAGACAAATTGTCTAGGTCTAAAGAGAAAATCACTAGTCTCGAATCCGAACTTAGAAGCTCCCATAAGAAGATAGAAGAACTCACTAAGAGCTTACATTCTAGGGAGACTAGTTCATCTAAGACAGAGCAGTATAGTGTGAAGATTAAAGAATTGGAGGATAGGCTAGCAAATAACTACAATTGTTTGGTTAGGAATCTCAATGAGAAAGCCACCCTCAATTGTAGGATAACCGAAGCTACCACTATGATTACTAACTTAGAAGCCCAATTAGAAGAATCAAATGTAATAGTTAGTAAACTTGGTGTAGAATTAGATGCTTGTCAAGTCTCCAAAATTACAATAGAAAATAACTATGCTTTGTTAGGGGAAGAACGAAAGAAGTTATATACTAAGGTTAAAAAGTGAGAAGATCTTCTTGTTAGAAGGGGACAGACTGAACAGACAATATTTTTAAATCAACCCATGGAATTAGAATTTTATGATTATAAATTTGACTTAGGCTTTGAGAACCCACGGTGTCTGTCGAAAGTTGATTGTAAGCAACTTTACGACATTCAATACATGGGTTTAGGATTAACAGATCTTATGGTTTTTACTAATGCTAAAGAAATAGATGCTTTAGAAGAAACCAAAAGAAAAGTCAAGACTAGAGTTGAAATTCCCTTCTCCTACACCGAATTGAATCAAAGCTACAACATTAGGGAACTTCCCAAAGGTTGGAGTCTTGAGTCAATTGAACTACCTGAAGATCTTTCCATTAAAGAAAAAGCACAAATTCATCATTCTGAAAATTCTCTCTATATACCCCCTATTGTTAGGAAAATAGAGGAGTTAAGATGCTCATTAGAAATAGAACGAGAGAATTTTTAAGCTGAAAACAAAAAGTTCCTAAAAGAGATTGAGAATCTCAAAGCTTCTTCAACATCCCAAGCTAAATCGCACGCTATTCCAAAAAGCGTGAAAATTGAAAAAGCGCCTTCAGTAGATCATAAACGTATTATTAGAAGTGCTAAGCCTAACATTATTTCACCTACGTCTACAAGGAGCGTAGGACCAACACTAGATACGAATGCGTGGGTGTCTAGAATAAAAATAGAGAAGGAGTCAATAGAGTCGAATGTTTCCAATATCATTTCTCCTTCTGCAAAAATAAAAGACACTCGGAAAAATAAAAGAGCTATTTCCTCGTTTCAAATAATTGCTTCTACACACTCCCTCAAACCAATCACATTTAGAAGCACTAATTTCGAAATAGGCTCCACATCGAAAACAAAAATTAATCATTCTGAAACAAATGCCACTAGGAAAACTCGTAGGAAATAAGATCCAGCCATAAAGAAAACTTATGGCGCCATACGTGACTGTCCTCACCTAAGGTATCCCGTAGAGATTAAATCCCCCAAGCACCTTAGGAGACTATCACAAGAAAAGATCTTTTCCTCGATCAAACCTACCAAAGCATTTGTACGTGCTGAAATTATCCTTCCCTGCAAGGTTCAACCCAAATGGGTTCTTAAATTTCCGCCTAGGACGACGAAAGCCGAAACGGCCAAGTCACCTAAAGAGGCAGCACCCAAACCCACTTCTTCAAAAGTGAAATGGGTTGTCAAGACTCCCTCAAGTAATAATTTAGGAACTATATCTGAACCTGAAATCATATCTGCTAATCTGAGAGGACCCATGTTTAAATGGGTACCTAAAGCTCTCTAAATTGTTTTTGTAGATCCATCATGTGTGGTACCTCGATTCTGGTTGCTCCACACACATGACGGGAAATCAGGAACTGTTGAGCAACTACAAAGACCATCCTAACGGAAAGTCAGGTTTGGAAACAACGATTCAGCCCCGATTCTAGGACTTGGGGATATCATTCTGAATAATCTGACTATAAAAGATGTCTCATACGTCAAAGGCCTCCGCCATAACTTGTTCAGTATAGGCCAGTTCTGTGACAAAGGGTTCCTGGTGGTCTTTCATGCTGACCGGTGCAGAATTTTGGATAGTCAGGACACAGAACTCCTTTACGGACTTCGGCAATCCAATCTTTACACGATCAACCTGACATCCTTGCGGCCCTAGACAGCTGTCTGTCTCATCTCTCAGACTGTAATTCAGAGGAACAGCTTATGACATCAACGCATGTCTCATCTCAACCTCAAAGCTCTTCAACATCTCTCAAAGAAAAAGTTGGTTCATGGTCTTCCAACTATACCTTTACAAAAAGAGCATCAATGTTCGGCGTGCCAATTAGGAAAAATGAAGCGAGCATCTCATCATATCAAACAAGTGGCCTCTACTTCACGTGCTCTGGAACTGCTACATATGGACCTCTGTGGCCCGATGAAGACACAGAGTATAAATGGACGCAAGTATCTACTGGTCATAGTCGATGACTACTCTCGCTACACTTGGACAAGGTTTCTCCGAACAAAAGATGAGACAGAGGACTTGATCATCAATTTCGTGAATACTACTCAAAATTTGCTGCAGCAGACTATCCAATTCATTCGAATAGACAATGGCACTGAGTTCAAGAACAGATGTCTCAGTAATTTTTATCAGAAACTTGGGATAAGTCAACAATTTTCAGCCGCCAAGACTCCTCAGCAGAATGGGGTAGTCGAACGAAAGAACAGAACACTAGTGGAAGCCACGCGTACGATGCTCATACATTCTGGACTTCCACATTTTCTTTGGGCGGAAGCAGTAAATACTGCCTGTTTCACTCAAAACAGGACGGTGATTCACCAGCGCTTTGACAAGACTCCGTACGAAATTATCAACAAACATGTACCCAACATTTCATTCTTTAAAGTCTTCGGGTGCAAATGCTTTGTGGCGAACGACCGAGAGCAACGTGCTAAGTTCGACCCTAAAGCATTCGAAACCACTTTCGTCGGGTATTCTTCAACCTCGAAAGCGTACCGAGTATACATCAACCACACAATCAAAGAAAGTTACAACGTCACTTTCCACGAAGTGGCGGAGATGGCTTCTGGTCAAGTCAGTCCAGGACCCGTGCTTAACCCGATGGCTCCTGCACACCTCAGTTCAGGACCCATACTCAACCCGATAGCTTCTGAATATAACAGTTCAGAACTGTTTTCACTGGTGTGTTGGCACAAAACCAACAGAAGAAGGCAACAACTCCGAATTCAACGTTAGAAGAAGCTATGAGACTTGCATTAGATGATTTGGACTCTCTCTTCGAGCCAGTATATCGGTCACACAATGCTACACCTATAGTGGATTCTCCACCCGAAGAGGCTGATTTACCAAGCTCTTCAACAGTTCCTACTCCAACCGATTCAGACCTGCCTCAGAATAATGAAGAAACTATCGTGGGTGTTGAGGAAGAATCATCAGAGTCGCTCCCTCCAAATGCTGATTTGGAATTTCCTCACACAAATGAACAATCGGAGATTATTGGAAATCTAGATCCACAAATGGCTGATGCGTCTTCTTCAGCCTTGCCACATGAGCGCAAGTGGACTAAAGCCCACCCGGTTGATCAGATAATTGGCGATCTTTCACGCAGAGTAAGGACAAGGCATCAACACGGTCTTTTCAGCTGCTTCTTAAGCCAAAACGAACCTACTAAGGTAGCAGACGCACTACACGACCCGGATTGGATAATTGCAATGCAAGAGGAAATTAACCAATTCGAACGTCTTCAAGTGTGGAAATTAGTACCCGCCTACATGGGAAAACTATCATCGGAACGAAATGGGTATTCAAGAACAAAAAGAATGAAGATGGAGAAGTGATTAGGAACAAGGCCTGATTAGTTGCAAAGGGATAATAATCAACAGGAAGGTATTGACTATGACGAAACGTATGCTCCTGTTGCCCGAATCGAAGCCATTCGTCTACTATTGGCTTATGCGGCTCACAAAGACTTCAAGGTCTATCAAATGGACGTTAAAACCGCCTTTCTCAATGGTCTACTTAAAGAAGAAGTCTATGTCGCTCAGCCTGACGGCTTCGTTGATTAAAAACATCCCAATCACGTCTATCGATTGGATAAAGCTCTTTACGGACTAAAACAAGCCCCACGTGCTTGGTACGATGTCTTGAGCGATTTCCTCATAAAATCTGGATTTATTCGAGGAACAATCGATACGACCCTCTTCATCAAATGGCAAGACAAGGATTTGATGGTCGTTCAAGTCTACGTCGACGACATCATTTTCGGTTCAACAAATCCTCAACTTTGTAAGAAGTTTGGAGATCTCATGAAGAGCAAGTTCGAAATGAGCCACATGGGAGAGATGCAGTTCTTCCTAGGACTTCAAGTCAGGCATCTCGAATATTGAATATTCATCAGTCAAACTAAGTACATTAAGGACATCTTGAAAAGATTCCATCAAGATCAGAGCAAGCCACTCAGCACTCCCATGTCCACAAACTGCAAGTTGGATGCTGATCCAACAGGAAAATCGGTCGACATCACACTCTATCGCAGTATTATTGGTTATCTTCTCTACCTCACTTCTAGTCGGCCGGATATCGTGTTTGCCACTTGTCTCTGTGCCCGATTCCAAGCTGATCCCAAAGAATCCCACATGCTCGCGGTGAAGCGTATCCTTCGCTACCTTAAGGACACAACTACCTTAGAACTATGGTATCCTAAAGGTACGAATTTCAAACTAATTGGCTATACTGACGCTGACTATGCAGGTTGCCGAATGGACAGGAAAAGCACATCCGATGGTGCTCAATTTCTAGGCAAAAAGCTGGTCTGCTTGTCATCCAAGAAGAAGAACTGTGTGTCAACTTCGACGGCCGAAGCGGAATACGTGGCTGCCGCCAGTTGTTGCTCCCAGGTGCTGTGGCTACGGACTCAGCTTCGCGACTATGGGTACAATTTACATAACATACCCATATATAGTGATAGTCAAAGTGTCATCGCTATTACTTGCAATCCCGTTCATCATTCACGCACGAAACACATAGACATTAGATATCACTTTATAAAAGATCACGTAGAAAAAGGACTATTGATATGTACTTTGTGAACACGGAATATCAACTAGCCGACATTTTCACCAAGGCATTGGATGAAAAACGCTTCCAATTCCTTGTCGGAAAATTAGGTATGCTGAACCTTCCGTGATATGTGCATTCCCTGATCTTTCGCACTATTAAATGTTCTATTCTATGTGCGTTCTATGCTTACATGTCTCATTTTGCGTGAATTTAATAAATAAAAAATTAAATATAAAAATATACATATACCTATAATATAGGGGAATGACGATATCTTTTGGATGCTCGATCTATGTCACAATTAGATTTCCCTGGCATGCGATTGATTGCTTACTTAATTTTGTCAGTCTAAGTCGCATTCTTGTGCCTATAGCTCATCTACTTTGCTCCACTAGACACAAAGCCACTTTACATAAGTGAGGATTCTGGCCTATTATTTTCCCTTCTTATTGATTTATTCTTGAGCGAGTCACACATCAATCGCTTGTCTTAACGAGTAATTCTTTGCTTCATACTCGTCTTTCGATAGATCCTTAGGAAAATGATTATAGCACTAGGATATTCCTCTCTTAGCCTTAAATAAAAATCTCAATCCTTTAATACAGCCTCTAGTCATCCATTTTGAGCCTTCTCCGATATCCTTTTCTTCACTTGAAAATCCTTTGAGCCTTCAACCGACACCTAAGTCTTCAATGGGATATTCAATCGAGAAAAGGAGGGGGAGAAAAAGAGACGACAAAGAGAAAGATGACAAAAGAAGGTGGAAAACGCACACGAGGAATGCTCAACGCACAAAAAGCAGTCCAAAAGAACCTATCCCTCGACTATTAAAATCTCATATCATTAGAAGGGGATATGGATCTTGCTGCGAACTTCTCCATTGATAATCTCGTACACTCGTCAGAACGGCTGGAAAGAGGAGCACCACGAAGTGAACTTCTCCAACGATAATTCGGTCTTATATCGAGACAACTTGAAGAGGAGCGCGGCCTTGGGTTTGAATTCCATAACTGCGTACTTCTTCAAATTGATAATCTTTGAAACCTCACTAGGGATTAAGAGAAAAGGAGCGCAGTATCGGCCCGAGAACGAACAAGAAGAACTTCGCCTTAGACAATCTCTCAGCCTCGTAGAGAAGCGGAGCTTCAGCTTGAGCAAGTGCAGAAGGAGACAAAGAAAGGATGAGAAGAACGAAAAAAACGTCTAAAAGAAGGAGAACGACGAAGAAGAGGAAGAAGATTCTTAGTCCACAATCCCAAAACTATCCTTCCCTTCTTAGTCAGAGCCAAAAATAAAACCCTTCACAAGTCTCTATAATTCCACATCAACGATCTCTCGCAAGGGTGAAATGATTAAAAAACGTCTCGATCACAGTGATATATATATAATCATACCAAGGCATAAATAATCGAGTGCTAGAGTGAACCCAGTGAGAGTTGTCGAAATGGATCATTCTATGAGCTTAGGACTCCTTAAGTTTGACGACATGACTTGACGGTACGTGATCCTATCAAATGTCTCGTGAAATTTTAGGCGTGACGATGATCGTAGCAAAATAATCTGACCCCATACTAATAATACTATTAATACATAAAAAAAAAATCGCACATTTTGAATGCATGTTTAACTTGCATTGGTACGGAATTGATTAAAATGCGACTTTACTTGTCTTTGCTCATACCCTCTCGCAAAAATTTTGAATACATGATTTGGGGACCATGTATCTAAGTGAAATTGCCTAAATTGCGTACAAAAATGATTGTTACTTGTATTGATTTGCTTGATTATGTGATAAATCAATACATGTGCAATATTTGAGGGGGAGCATTTACAATGTTTCCATGTTTTGAGTTCCAAATATTTTTGATGTTCTTATCTTTAAGTGTTGCAGAAATTTTCACCTCGATTTGCTTCGGTCAATACTTAAAAAGGGAGGACCTCACAAAATTTCACGATCTTGAGCTCAAGACATCGATAAACGATACAGGAGATGCCTTAGTAGATCAATTACTTTTTTAATTAACTCTAATATTCTCGACATTTTGCTCTAAGTAATGCAGATTATCGAAGATCAATATTGGAGCGGGATGTCACTTCTACGAAAATTCAGGGAGTTAATTGCATTCTCGTTATAATTAGGAGTAATGTTGTGGTTTATTCTTAAAATTTAGGATCAATCTGAAATGTTAAGGAAAACTTACTATCGAGAAATACGGGCGAATTTGCACTTTTCAATCGCAGTTTTTCGAGCGAAAATTAATTTGGGACCAAATTGTAATTTTCGCCTTCATATTGTCGAGCGAAAATTATACAGGAACCAAAGAGATTTACGATCGGAATTGTCGAGCGAAAATTGAACAGTAACCAAATCTAACTTCTCGATCGTAAGTTTCTCGATCGTAAACAGTAATGGGCTTAACTCACTAAGTATCGTAAACGTCAAATCAGCCCAAATTAAATGACATCATTTGTCTGCAGTCGAAAATCCCTAAAATCACGCAAAACCCTCGATCGCAAAACTCAACAGTCAAATTTTCTAGCGAAAAACTTTTTCTCTCAAAAGACGACAGTCAAAATCTTCAAAATCTTTCAATCTTTCAACTAATTTTCGTCTTTTGAAGGTAGATTTGACTTCCTTTAGGGTTTTCCGTTCATTTAAACTAGATTTGCGTCTGTATTCTGCAATATTTCGCATGATTACTTAGTTATTTCTCGACTGTTCATACTCTGAGAAACTCAAACACCTGCTCGCAGTGTTTTAGCCTTTCTCTAAGAATAATCTGAGTTAGAAACTGCATAATAGGCTAGTTTTTGAAGTTTCCTGATCATTTTGGGTGAAAATAAATTCGATTTTGTGCGTTATTAGTGTTCGATTGACTGATAGACTAAAACTGGAGTTTAATGGTTTAAATGCGTCGAAGAACTTTCTCGATCGCAAACAGTGTAAATTGATTCTCAAATTTGATTAAATCACTGTATGCATCGTAAAAGATTTTCGATCGCAAATGTTTTCAAGTTAATCATTAAAATAATTAACGCTGATCGAAATTTATTTACTATCGAGAAAACTAATTTTGATTTTATGCGAGCGAAATATTACTGAGAGGAATAGATAAAATAGATGCAAATTTTAAACGGCGATATAAAACTTGCAGTCGAAAATTTCGTTTTCAATCTCGTTCTCGATCGAAAATTTTAAACGGCGATATTAATTTCTCGATCGTAAAAACTCGCCGCGAAATTTTGACCGATTGAAAATTTTCTCAATGACTTAGTCTCTGATTGAAAATTTTCTCGATCGTAAAACTTTGCAGCGAAAAACCTTTTCAAATTGAAATATTTTCTCGCTCGTTAATTTTAATAGCAAAATTTTATTCACGCGCGGAAAAATTTCTCGATCGTAAATTTACCCGGAAATTTAATTTCTCGATCGTAAATTTACACAGATATTTTTCTCGATCGTAAAATTGATCGACTACAGTCTCGATTTCAACTTCAACACTTAGAAAATTTTTCTCTAAGTCTTTTACCCTGTAGCGGACATTAGCGAATAAAATTTTCTCGATCGAAAAATTAAACTGAGTCATACAATTGAAAACATAGGAAATCAATTTGAAAACCAATTTTATCGAGCGAAAAATTTCTCGGCATGAACAGTGACATTACCCGCGATTAAACACTTAGAAAATTTCTATTTTTCAAGCGTTAGGTGTTTAATTCGATTACCATCATACCATTACATTTTATAAAAAATCAAGAATCCTATATGCATATCATACGATTTCAATTCAAAATTCATCAAACATGTCATGACTTGATACAATATTATAGTTTGGTGAAATTAAATTCATTTTCGACTAATATCAAAATTATGAACTAATGATTTGTTATATTTCTTATTTTTTTTCTTCAGATGGATCGCTATCCAACATATAATCACATATACGAGAAGTCCTTATACCTCAATGTCCACGACACGAACTTCCAATTGGAACTGGCCACCTTCCGGTGTCCAGACGACATTATCGTGTCTATCCTTCAAGGCCATCCACTATGGCATGGACTTACCGTGACGGCATCAGTGCCGATGGTCTACCTCCAGCAGTTTTGGGGGATGATCAAGAGCATCATCTTGGACGGGGGATACCATTTCACAACGGTTGTAGGGACGAGGCACATCTGCATGGGCAAGAACGAGTTCAGAGCTCTACTTGACCTCCCTCATAGCCAAAAACTACGACCCCCACCCATCAGATGAAGAACTGGTGGCTGATTTCCTTCAAATGGGTTACCATCCGCCGCTCACCAAGCTCGCTCAGGTTCAGAGCAACGGTATCCCTCACCCATGGAAGACACTGTTCGGGATCGTGAACAAGTGTCTATCTCCGAAGCACGCCGGCTTCGACAAAGGCAACGGCCACATACTCCGGATTTTTCACGGAGTCGTGTTCTTGCGGAATTATGATTTCGCCCAGCTGATCTGGAACGACCTTGCAGAACAGATCAGACAAAAGGAGAACAAGCGGTCCAAGAACGTGCCGTACACGAGATGGTTCTCCGTCATCATCCGCCAACACATGGAGATGTACGCGCAGAACATTCCTTGCCTGCCCTCGGGAGGAAACTATCAGCCGCCCCGGCTAAAATTCTTCCACAACCCAAGGCTGGTGGACCTTGCACAGCATTCAAAGGCCATATCTCTCAACCTTCTTCGGCTCGCTGACCCCACAGGAGCTGAATATCAGAGATACTGCCGGGAACATCACCTCACCGAGGAAATGATTAGATGGCCCCGGCAGATGTACATATGAGCCCTCCCCAACCGCAACATCACCAAAGCCCTGACGACGTGATGATAGATGTTGTCGCCCAGGAGCTTCAACATGAGTCTCCATTGGTCGAAGAGCCAATGCCCGACGTAGATGATACTTTGATAGACGTCGTGGCTACTGAGATGGCGCTCGAGGCTCCTGCACATGAATATCAAGTGGAAGTGCCCTTTCATGTTGGCATGCTCGAAGAAACCATTGAGGAGGTTCTTCAACCAGTAGCACAACCCGAAGTTGAAATGCGGCAAAGCTCTCTTCCACCGGTGATGCATCAGGCACTGGAGGACGTCGATCATGACCTCACTCCTAACACGGCCACCCCGTCTGACACGGAGTCTGACGAGGAAATAAGTCTGATAAGGAGAACTTCCAGGAGACTTAGCATTCAGCTGGAGTCCCTCTTCCCGGCCGTCACCAACGCACCAGATACTACGTTGACCACATCTACAAGTGTTGCTAGCATTTCTTCGCTCAATCTTGAGCCGCAACCAAATCTCGTGGTGTCTGGTTCGCAGGCGCAACCCGAGCCTGCCACAACGCCCATAGAGCCGAATCTTCAGGATTCGACTCAAGGATTGGGTGTATACTGCCATAGAGACATCCCGCAGAGACACCGGGAAAACATCTGTCTCCGAAGGCACCTCCACAACCCACACCCACCGACCCTTTATCTAATTCATCCATCCTCATCATCCCATACACCATAACCATAACCGAGCTCCACGACATTCTACTCACCCGACTGATCGGCCTCTCCAACCGGTCGCCTCAAGAAGAGTCTCTTTACAGGCGATTGATGGATCATCCTGAGCCACCTACTGACACTTCCGAGGCCAAGACTCCCGCTCAAGATGCCGACATGACGACCCTGACGATCAAGATCCTCATGAGGGGGAGAAGATGCTAAGGACATCTACAAGTGGCCAAGGACAAGGCCCGGGCGCTACACAAACAAGCGCTGGAGCTGGTGAAACCCAAACCCAAACCCAAACACAAACACAAACCACTCACACCACGCACCGCACCGCCCACATCGACCCACCAACCTTTCACCTCAGGACGCCTCGGCCCACACCACCGATCTACTCAAGCCCCTTGCTTCCGGAAGAAGAAGCAAGTGCTGCGATGCTTGTAGCCCTAGCAGCTACCCAAGCTACTCCCTCAGTCGCTCCAGACCAACCGGGACCATCAGGACATGGCATCATTCCACACGAAGTCCTAGACAGATACATCTTCGAAGGACAATGGATGATCCATTCCATGCCCGAGGAGCATCAAAGACAACGGCTTCAGGACGTTTGGCATTTTCTACAACAGGCATTCGTGGACCTCGTAATCATAGAAGACGACGAACTTCAGGAAGGTGAAGACTACCAACGAGACATTCCAAGGCTATCAGAGTTGATCGCACAACGAGCGGCTTCCCCCACAAGGCAAATGCCAGAGACCGTTCGGGTCGACACGCCGTGGGAAAATATTCAAATCGAAATCCCCTTCCTTGAAGAAGTTCGTGAACACATCTGGAGGTCACCGGATAGGGTCAAGAAGCTGAATGAAGTCGAGCTAAGAGGGATCTCTCACTGGGATCAGCAGAAGAGGATGACATATCTATGGATGCTGACCCAACTAGGACCAAACGTAAGGCTGGGGATGACTAAAGGACAAGTCAAGAACCATTACAAGAGTCTCTCCCCAATATGCCAACTCCTCAGCGTCTACTGTGCAAAAGGAGGACTTCCAACACCTCACTACGTCATTGAAAGAGTGGATAGAACCCGAGAGGAACTAAGCGAGAGTGACCTACCTACATACCTGCTGATGAGGTGTACAACATCTACAAGCTGTACGTGGAAAAGTACAAAGGTCCTCAAGGCTTCATCAAGAAAGAAGGCCTTGAAGGGCTCTACCGGTTCATGATGCGCCAAGTCAAATACTTCGCCGCACATGACCTTCAGATGGCTCTGGAGAGCAACATGAAGAAGGTTAACATGGCCGAACCACTCAACAAAGGACCTGAGATCGAAGGGCTTCCAAGCAATCATGTGCACATCAGCTCAGTCATAGGCATCACCTACAACAATCCAATTGCACAGAAGACTAGGTTGATGCTGAAGACAGAGATTCAAAATTATTGCGATGGAACGCTCAAGGTCATCAGGCGGAATATCGAGCAGAGGTTGGAAGAAATCAACCGAGACACTATGCTGATGATCCACAGGTTCGTGAGAGAACAGCCGCTCCTGATGGAATTGCTAGATGACATCGAGGAGCGTCTGAAGCTTAGGGAGACGATAAGGAATTATGAGCATGCGCTGGGCTTGCGCAGATCGTACTATGCCCGACGAGGACAAATAGCGCGGAGACGCAATCAAGCACAAAGGGGGAGATTGTAGAGTTTACTTTTAGAATTGTGCTTGATTTCATTAGTTGTTCTTGTAATTAGGGGCGTTTTGTATAGTTGTCCTTCGTTTAGGACTTGTTTGATATTTATACCAAGTTTGTTTGGTATACGTTTGTACACATTGAGCTTAATAGAGAAAGTTTTGGAAATTGATCCGAAAGGCTTGCAATTCAATTTCTAGAGAGAGAAATAATAGTAACTTTCTCACTCTACTCAAATTCTCTCTCTCGTTCTTCATTAGAGTTTTTCGATCGAATCTTAATGTCAATCGTTATCATCGAATTACTTAGAGTTCATGCCTAGGATCATAGAGTTGTTAATCGTAGGACCTAACACATGCGACCTTTGATTTTGAAATCCCGGTGGAGCCTGTTGTTGATTCCCATAAGCCAGGTTCAGATGAACTTGATTTGGAACGAGGTTTCGCTGACCTTGGTAGTTTCCCATGTAATCGACTTGCTCTGTTGGAATAGTGGATAGGCAGTGAGCTGCATCGTGGCTTCCTCCACATATAGTGCATGGTGGAGTATACGTCGGATACGAATGAGAAGGCGCAATAGTTGTGGAAGTCCTCGGTGTAGCTTGCAATTGGACAGCGTTAACGGCCGGCTTCATAGGCAAGAGCGCATTCATCAAAGTTTGCATTTTTTGTTGGAGGGCGTCAAACTTGGCGTTGATGGCGGTAGTTTCAGCGACATCGTACATTCTTGGTGGTTTCCCTCTATTGCTCGAGCTCCCGCGTCAAAAGCTATTAGCGCTATAATCCGCGATCAAATTCCAGCCTTCCGTCGCGCTAAGATTACACAGACCTCCATTGCATGCTCCGTCTAATAGTTGTACGGTGTGGTCGTTCAGTGACTCGTGGAACCGCTGGATTTGTTCGCTTTTCGTCATCCCGTGTTGAGGGAATCGGTTCAAGAGCGCCTTGAATCTGGTCCACACGTCATATAGATTTTCGCCCTCTTTTTGCTTGAATGAGTTGAGGTCCATCTTTAATTTAAGAGCTTTTGATGGTGGAAAGAAATGAATGAAGGTGGCATGCATCTGGTCCCAGTTGGTGATAGATCTTTCTCGGTAATAGAATAAACCACTCCTTCGCATTCCCTCGTAGAGAGAATGGAAATAGATAGAGTCAGATGGTTTCGGCGCTCACGCTTGCACTCGTATCGTGTCGGTGACGGATAAGAAGTCTCGTATGTGTCTGTAGGCGTCCTCCTCGGAAAGTCCGTCGTATTGAGCCGTCGTCTGAAACATTTGAAGCCAATGATGTTTTAGCTCAAAGTTATTAGGGACTTGAGGAAGGACTATCGCCGAGTCCACCGTTCCTACGGCGTTGTTTCCCCATAACTCTTTCGGTTGTAGCTAATGCACTCGTATGATGTTTTACCCCCTCGTAGCTAATGCAATCTCGTCACGATTTTGTTCCGCCATTTCGGTTGTTGCTTCGACTCGCCTAGCGTTTTCCTTAAAGTTACGTCGTAAGGTCCTCTCGATCTCCGGGTCTCCTTCAACGATTGGTAGCGAAGGATTCCTACGGGTCATGCACCAAGGTACACGTACCTAGACCAAAAGAAATTCGATTAAAAAAATAAAAACAAAAATAACAATAAAAATGTTTAAGTAAAAAAAACAGCAATAATACTAATTAAAATAAGGGATAAAACCTAAAATGGTCCCCGATGTTTACCATGTGAACCAATTTAGTCACCGATGTTTCGCGTGGACCAATTTAGTCCCCGATGTTATCGAAAATGAACCAAATTGGTCCCTCCGTCAATCTGACCGTCAATTTAGACGGCGATGGTATTTGTGACGGCATTAGCGACGGAATATCCGTCGCTAAATGAAAAGTTAAAAAAATAATAAATTAAATATTAAAAATGAGGAAATTAATCCAAAAAAAGGAAAAAAATTTCAAAAATAGAGTAAACAATTCAAAAAAGAGAGAATATTACTAATAAATTAAATTAAATAATAACAATAATAAAAAATAGCAAAATTAAAATAAAAAACTAAAACTAAAATAAAAAATGATAAATTAAACATAAAAATGAGGAAAAAATCGAAAAAAAAAGAAAAACAATTCAAAAAAAATAGAGTACAAATTCAAAAAAAAAAGTGACTATTACCAATAAATTAAATAAAAAATAAATAATAATAAAAAATAAAAAATAAGAAAAGTAAGATAAAAAACTAAAAATTAAAATAAATAATGTTAAATTAAACATTAAAAACGAGGAAAAAATCCAAAAAAAGGAAAACAAAATTCAAAAAAAAGAGTAAAAATTCAAAACAAAAATAGAATATTACTAATAAAATAAATAAAATAACAAATAATAATAAAAACAAAATAAAAACTAAAATTAGAAAAAATGATAAATATAAATTTAAGATTTGAAAAAAGTAAAAAAATAAAATATAATTATTTATAAAATTAAATAAAAGGAAAGACAAAATTAAGGATAAAAAATGCCACTAAAAGTTTACGAAGACCGTCCCTGACAAGTTAATGAGGACATAATCGTCACAGTTCTCGAATTTTTTTTAACAAATATACTGGGTGATTGCATCGCCATCCCAGTTCTCGAATTTTTTTAACATTATCACGATTAATTGACGATAATTCCCGATCTCGCCTTTATCCAGTTAATTGACGATAATTCTAAGTCCTTAATTTTGTTTTTCCTTTTTATTTATTTTATAATAAATAAATATATTTTATTTTTTACTTTTTCTAAATCTTAAATTTATATTTATCATTTTTATTTTAATTTTAGTTTATTTTACTTTTATTATTTTTTATTTTTTATTATTATTTAATTTTTTATTTAATTTATTAGTACTATTCTCTTTTTTTTTGAATTTTTAATCTATTTTTGAATTTATTTTCCTTTTTTGGATATTTTTCTCATATTTAATGTTGAATTTATCATTTTTTATTTTAATTTTAGTTTTTATTTTACTTTTATTATTTTTTATTTTTTATTATTATTTATTTTTTGATTTAATTTATTAGTAATATTCTCTTTTTTTATGGTTTACTCTATTTTTTGAATTTTTTTTCCTTTTTTTGGATTATTTTCCTCATTTTTAATATTTAACTTACTATTTTATTTAACTTTTTCATTTAGCGACGGATATTCCGTCGCTAATGCCGTCGCAAATAATCGCCGTCTAAATTGACGGTCAGATTGACGGTGGGACGAATTTGGTTCATTTTCGATAACATCGGGGACTAAATTGGTCCACGCGAAACATCGGGGACTAAATTGGTTCACAGGGTAAACATCGGAGACCATTTTAGGTTTTATCCCTTAAAATAACGAAAAATAGCGGAAAAAAAATAATAATAAGTAAAAATAACAGTAAAAACAATAACAATAATAATAATAGTACTAATAAAAATTATATAATAATAATAAAAGTAATAATAATAATAATAATAATAATAACTGACACACAATAATAATAAAGAAAATAATAATCACTAGAATAATATATTTTTTATTAATAATGAGGATGATAAAAATAAAAAAAATAGTTTGAAGAAATAATAATAATAATAATAATAATAAAATATTAATAAAAATAGTAATAATAATAATTATAATATTAATAATAATAATAGAGCTAGAATAATAAACCGAAGTTTTCCAAATATCAATAGTTCCCCGGCAACGGCGCCAAAAACTTGATCGAGCGAATAGAGTAATAAAAATAAAACGAATATCGACAAAGTAACCACGCTCAACAGGCAAGTGTACCTATCGATAATAGTATAGAATGGCGAGTATTCGAGTATCGAATCCCAAGGGAACTAATAATCAGAAAAACTGAAAATATAAATGAACGACGATATAAATGTCCTAGTGGAAATGTTTTGATTGTTGTAAAACTGAAAATATAAATGAACAAAACTGAAAAATGATGAGAATGAACGACGATAAGAAAGCGAAAGGTATTTGATGAGAACAAAACTGAAAAACATACGATCGATCTTGCCAGGGTTCATCTCATCTCAAATAGACAAGAAATTAGCTACTCATTTTTTAAACTAAGAACAGAATAAACATCAAAGAAAATATAGATCTTCCCTGATTTATGGCTTCGTACCCTTGTTCTTCGTTGAGCCGTTTATCGAATACCTAGCATACAAGCCAAGAGAATGAGCTAGCTTGCTCTCTAGCCTTTCTTTCTCTTCACTAAGTGTATGTGTGTCTTCTCTCCCAGTGGTTCCTTCCTCTATTTATAGCAAGGGGAGCTCAAACTCATGTGCATGCAAGTCTTCTTTGCTTTAACTTGTTCACATTGAGAAAAGTTAGCTTTGTCCCCCAATTCCATCAACTTTAGCCTTCTTTATTGAGTTCAAATGGAATGGGGTGTTTCAATGTCAAAAGTTAGGTCTAAAGCATGGCCTCTTTCCTTGAATAATGGGTGAACTTTCGACCAAGAAGAGACAAGTTAGGTAGGAGTCATTTTTTGTGTGTTTTGACCTCCAACACAACCTATAACACGGCAGTAACTTCAGAAATTAATATCTCTCAATCTCGAGCTCCAAAATCAAGATCAACAAGTCTTCTACCTTTGGTTAAAATTTCAGCTTCATTGGACAAGTTTTACCCCCTCATCTGTTAAGAATCCGAAACTGTCGCAAAACTTGGAAATCATGCACACAAGGCTCGACTTTGATTCACTGAAAAATTGCATGAAGTTCAAAAATTAATATCTCACGATGTAGACCTTCAAATTCAAATCCATTTTGTGAGAATTAAGATCATTAAGCATTCTAGCTCCTCTCCAATTTCCAGATCTATCGGTCAACTTTAACCCCTTATTCTACGTGACATGCTAAACTGCCGCAAAACTGTCCGAAATGATGTAAACTCATAATTAATTACCAAATTTGACATGAAGACTCCATTTTAACTTGCAACTACTTCAATTATAATACGTATAAACGTAAGAAAATACGTTTATCAGTTCCACCCTGTGTCGCTTATACCCTCAGGTCGCACCCTCCAGGTCGCACCTTACCGCCATGGGCCTTGCCCAATCATAAACCTTTATACATATTTATATAATATTACGACGACGCTAAACGCTGGCCTGGTAGCATAGTAGATAGCCATTGACTCAACTGCGAGTCGACAACACATGCCCACATCGGCAATGTATCAATCGCTTTCAAGCGATACACCATATATGCATACCCGACTCGTACAACCCTCCCGCATATGATTGTGTATGCACATGTGAGTATGAAACGCAAGTTAGCTCCAAACATGCTTACCCCGAGCAAACGTATCATTTAAAACACGTAAACATGTAATCACGAAGGCACATAGTCACATAAAGCAGGTATGCGCAAACAAGTTATGTGTTGTAGTTGGAATTCTACTTACCTGTCGTCCGTCGACTAATGCTACTGATCCAGTGAATTTCCTAAGTCCCGACCTTAGGCAATAATACATAATATCAGTATACGACTTAATTAAATTAATCATCTGGGTGCTCTAAGTTTCTAAATATTAGAATCCTAGACTAAGTCAAGTCTACAATAGTTCGTGACTTGGAGTTCGCAAGATAGGTGTTGGCTTATAGTTCGCGAAACGTTACTTATAAAAGACTTAAGTTCGTGAAACTAAACCTTCCTAATTCGCTAAGTGTGGTTTGCGAATTGTATCTCTCTCGATTCCTAGTACACGAATTGCCCTATACCAATAGTTCGTGAATGGTACTTTAGCTCGTGGTCTCACATAGTTTCGCGAAGTGTAATTTTAAACCTAGGGTTCGCGATTCTCTAAGGTTCGTGAAATGGTTGGTTCGCGACTTGGCACGTGGAGGCTCAGTTCGCCAAACTCCAATGGATTCGCCAAGTTTTGATCGGCCCGTGAAATGTATGAGCTCGCAAAGCTCGAGTTCGCCAATTATTGCTCGGTTCGTGAAGTTCGTTTCGCAGGTCAAGGATTCGCTAAACTCGCACTTCACGGCTCTTCTCAATTCGCAAAACGCGGCCCGCCAAGTGAAACTCCAATACTTTGCGAATCCTCACCTAATTCGCCAACTTTCTGATTCGCGAAGTGCCGAGCTCGTCCACTTAGTTCGCCAAATGGGTTTGCGAAACCCTTAATTCGCCACCAATTCGCGAAATGGCTAGCACCTTCCCACCGAGTTAACCTCACTGATTCGCAAATCCCATGATTCGTGACCCATGGTTTGGCCGAGTTCGCCAAATTTTGTTCGCGAAGTGGCCGAGCATATGAATTCGCCAAATGATCGTTTTCGCGAATTGGGTTCGTGACTCTTTTGGTTCGCGAATCGACTTTAACCCCGTGGATTTTCCTAAGTCAATTTCGCGTGCTTGTACACCTTGCGGCTTTGGGGTTCACGAACCTCATATCTTCATTGGTTCGCGATACGGAGTTCATGAAACTTGTGTTTTGCGGCTCCATTATGCTATAACACTCTTTCAATTCGTAAAACTCCACATTTAAGGATCAAAAAGCTACTTTTCTCCGAACACTTTGAAGATCGATATGAACTCTTAAAACCCTAAACTTCGAGTTTTATTCAAAACACACCTAGCCTTATTTTTGTGTCTAAACGTCCCTAAAACATGTTAATATAGGATTCAAGAACACTAAATTAAAGTTAGAACATCCTTTCGACAATCAAAGTTACACAAGCCCTAATAATAATATGTATTCCCGCGTTTATAACCTCTAAAGTACCTTAGTACCTAAATGAGGATACGAAAATTGGGGTAAGAGTTTATACCTCTTCCAACTTGCGTGATTTTCAATTCGGCTTCTCCTTCCTCTTTTGCTTAAGTTCTCGTTAGCTTCTTTACTGATGGGGTTCGTGGACTTGAAATGGCCTTTAGATAATTGTTAATTTCTTATGGTAGGGTGATGGGACTTTAGTGACGAAAATATCCCCTAAATTGAGGAGGTTTTGTCCCTAAAATTATTTCTAAGTTTCTTGGGCCTAACTATACCCAAAACCTACCCCAATCAATATTTATAGACTACACTTGGCTTATAGCCCAATTTCCTTTTTGCCTAGTTTTCGAAAATTCCATAAATAAATTAGAGGTCACATGGCACAAATTAGATGCACCAAACTCACAATATTAATTAAGCACGAATTTAAACACACAAAGTTCAGATAATTCACATAGTCACAAAATTGACGCACGAAATACACTTAATTGCATCCAACACTTTTGCAAATTTATTGGCCAGACTACGTACGGGACACGGGTGCTACAACGAAGCACACTGAAAAGTTAAATGGTGGTACAGTGGGGCTAGACTACCATTCGGAGTGTGGTGGTCCCAACCCCACAGGTCCCGGTAGGGACCGATGCTACATTCACACCCGGTATGGGACAGGACGTTAGCATTGGTATCCGAGCACAACCTCTCGCAGTATGGTGCTGGGTCGGGGACGAACCAGGCGGAAGCTGGTGGTCATGTGACGCCCGGGGCCGATGAGGGCGGGGAGTGGTTGCCGGTGCCAGATAGGTGCACGGACAAGGAACGGCTCCTGGCAGGCTTCTAGGCGAAGGGGTACATGAACGAACCGATCCGACACCCGAATGAGATGTGATCCTGAGACTGACAATGTTTGGGCATGTCGGGCTAAGAATCGTATAAGAGAATTGATAGTACTACTCATATCACCAAGGTCGACCTACTTTTTCGAGAGTCCATCTATAGAAACTCCGAAGTTATGCATGCTTGACTTGGGGCAATCAACGGATGGGTGACCCCCTGGGAAGTTTCTCAGGGTGCGTGTGAGCGAGTCCACGAAGCACGTTGAAAGGTTAAATGGTGGTACAATGGGGCCAGATTATCAGTCGGAGTGTGGTGGGTCCAACCCCACAGGTCCCGGTAGGGACCGATGCTACAGTGAAACCCGGTATGGGACGGGACGTTAGAGCGTACATCTGGTCTAATTCCTTTCACAATAATGTACATATAAGTAATAAGTACATTCATACGAGTCACAAAATGTTATAGCATGTACTATTTCTAGTATATGCTAACGATGAACAGGGAAACATGAGGAGAGCGTAACCGACCAACCTTGAATCCATGCTTTATGTGATGATGCGTTCTACGCAGCCAGTCGGCGCCCATGCATGGGACTCTGTAACCATTCTGTAACTGTAACCATTCTGTAACCCCCAATTTGTAGGGATACATATGTGCCTGTACAGGACTCTGTAAAATCCCTCGATTTGTAGGGATGTATGCCATAGCATCCGTATCATACCATTTGTAGTCGTAGCCGTCATAACGGTTTCTCCCTTCATTTTACATGTATGCAATGCTATATAAAATACCTTATATGACACATAAATCATATAAGAGCACGTTACGGTCACACAGTTCACGTCGATTCATAAATAACACATATCACGTATAAATCAGTTATCCATATAGAGCATGTAAGCATATAAGGCACATAAGGTACATGTTGCAAATCATACTCACAAGTTTCGCCTATTTTTCCCGTTCACTTACTAGGCCTTGTCTTTGCCCTTATCTGACTCCTGACCTATATAATTATTTTATGTGGTAAATACGAAATTCCTATAATGATATGCGTGGATGATATGCATGCTTTGCTTCAAAATTAACCTTGACCTGCTATGAAATAATTTTCAAAATCATTTGCTACAATTAATTTCGCGAATCTATCTTATAGTTCGCGAATTGTTACACGACCTGTGACAATCATATATTTCGCAAAACTTTACTCGCGAATTCACCTTAATTCGCAAAACTTCTCGACTTGTGAAGGCTTTTACTTCACGAAATACCTAAGGATTCGCGAAGTCTGTCGCGAAAAAGGATTCGCGGCCCGACCTCTCTCTCTTAATTCGCAATTCATTCAGCCTGCGAGAATTTAATTTCAGCCCGAGCCTTGTTTCCCAATTCGTGAAATTCATCGGCCCGCGAAAAGGTTTAGCCCGCATGAAGCCCGATTCTATCTCTGTTTCGAAAACTAATTTGGCCCGCGAACTTTAGAAATTTGGCCCGCGAGAATGTTTTGCGAACTCTTTTGCGAAATCAACCTTCGAAATTTCTTTCGAAAATCTTAAAACACAATTAATCTGTCTAGCTTTGAATTACTAGATCGATCATTATTTCTAATCATTCAAAAATCCTTAGAACAACATATATTCAAAATTTATTGAAACTTATATCATTAAAATCTCTTTCAAAATTTAATTAAAATACGGAACACCTAGAAACACATTTCTTTTCGAAAATCTATGAAATTTCGATCAAACCCTAAATTTCTCAACAACATCGAGGACGTCATCAAACTTCATATTTTGCCGAGAACTTTAGAATTCTAACTGAAACCCTTTTAAACTATTAGATCCAAAATACCGCAAATTTTAAATCTTACTAAACCGAAATAAAAGTTCTTGAAAACCCTACTATGTCAAAAAGGTCTTCACTACAGAAAACTATAGAATTGATGAAGATTTCTAATTATAATACCAAAATCCTAGCATACCCAATTTATTTAAATATTGACAATGTTCTTGCATCGAAAAACCCCTTTTTAATACTCCGAAATTCTCTAAACTTCATGAAAGCTTCCCATAACTATCAATATTGAAACTTCCTTATACTTGATATAAATCTTAACAGTCGTATATACTACAATTAGACCTATAAACATTTCAACTCTTGAAAACTATTCCTACAATCTCTTTATGCATGCTAACACTTAAATCAATCATGTTAGATCATAACGAAAGTTTCTTACTGTGGCGACCCTACTTTTCTAATTAGGATTAGTGGCGGATTTTCGCAACGTAAGTCGCGGAAGACACGTCTAATAAATAACTTTTTCCTAAAAGATAATATAATACAACAAAATATTATTTTTCAAAGTATTATCTATACAACGGGCGTAGCCCCAAAAATGTCAAAAGAACAATAACCCTATCATCGCTCCACAGGTCCTCATCCATGTACCGCCCCGCCCTCAAAAGTCCGTGGAGCACCGCCACCAGCCGCCTCAGTCTCGACGCGTATCAGCGTTAGACTCAGTACCTACAACACGTAAACACTGAGCAATTTGCCCAGTAGGTGAATAAAATGCATGTATGCAAGTGTGCAACCCCAATCCCAATATCTCACAGCATGATATAATGCACACTCTTCTTTTCCCACATTCCTATTTCACACAACACAGGGCCCTAGGTTAGGCTCGACACTTTCGCGCGCAAAAGACTACTGGAGGCCACCCACAAGTCTCGCGGCAGCCTACCCTGGTAGTGCACTGGACGATCACGCCAATGGCCTCCTATCGGGTCGCTCCGCACCAAAAGCATACACTGATAGTGCACTGGACGATCACGCCAATGGCCTCCTATCAGGTCGCACCAGTGTCTCATCCGGCGGTATGCACCTCGGGACGGTCACGCCCGAGTAGACAGATCGATCACGCTTGTCTCCACCAGGTGCCCAGTGAGCCCAACCTCGACTCCTCTAAGAGTCACCAATCACAAGCATCTCATTCTACCCCGTACGTCAATATCTCATATCGTTACCGTCTCATTACGGTACAACACTCTCTTCCTGACGTGATATGCACGTGCCATGCATGTTCACAAAATCTCATGGAAGCATGATTTAAATAAAACGTACGTAGAACATGTAAACACGTAAATCATATAAGTCACGTAAATCACACAATCACATGAAAACACATAGATCACACATGTGTTTACGCATTGTAGATGGATAATCCACCTACCTGTCCTCCCGATAAAATTAGTCCCGAAATCTGGTAATTTCCCTACGCTTTGATCCTCTGAGTATTGGAAATATTATCATATCACTATATTTGTTAAGTCAGGTAAGTCTAAAATTCTCGAACCCTAATTATCAAAATATTAAAAATATCAAAAACCCTAAAATAATGAAAACCCTAAAATTCCTAAAAATGCTAAAAGTTTACTAGATATTCAAAACTCTGGAATAGATGATATCGAACATTTTTTAATATAAGTACCGAAAATTTCCTTGTAAATGTCGAGAGTATTGATAATGTCGAAATTACAGTTGTCGAAATCTTACCAATGTCGAAAATAATTATATGTCGACATCTTACAAATGTCAAGGTCTTATTATGTCTCGAAATCCTATAAATGTCGAGATCTTTTATTGAAATCATACTAATGTCGAAAACAATTATACATCTCGGCTTCTATGAGAAGAACTATCCTATCTCGATACTTTCTATAATATATCTCGATATCATTATATTATACACTTCGAAATCATTTGTCGAGATCTTACTTATTAATTGTCGAGATCATTGGTTGCAAACTCCAATCTCCAAATTTAACAAAATATCGAGATCCTATATCGAAGTCTTACTAAGGTCGAAACTTTAGGATTTAGGGTATTCTTAACTACCTCACTATTATAATGATCTTGAAAAAAAAAATCATTCGATTTCCAGAAAAGAGCACATCCTAATAACATTTTTTTATGAACACAAATAACTCAAAAATCGTCACAGCTCTTATCCCGTTACCTAAACACACATGCTCGTAACCTAGATTTCAGAGTGTTTAGGTTTTCTAGACATAATAGAATTCGAACTCTACTATGATTATCATATAACCATGTAAGAACGTACATGTTAAAAATATATAAAGCATTGAGAGCATAGAATAAGTTCTTTATCATACCTATCCTTGAGAATGAAATTTTCGGATGCTTTAAACTCCTTCGAATTTTTCTTTTAGCTTTGCTTGTAAATGAGGGTTTTTCCTATCTAACATTTATGATATACTTGGATGCTTTTGAAAGTAACAACTGATTTGACAAGGAGATAATAACGAGATTTCCCTATAACTTAAGTAATGTCATTATTAAAACATCCTTTGAGAATTTGGGCCAAAACTCACGTATTAGTTATAACCCAATATCATAAGTCGTATATTATTATTTCATAAAACACAACCCAACATCATGAGTCTTGAATTTATTTTTAGATACCTTTGGTTAAACTTCAAAGTTATTTTTTATTTTTTTTTCTTTTTGCTCCACAACTTAATTTATTATCAACTTCCTAAATCATAAATTACATATTTAATTACATCAAAACTCGTATTAATTTCTACGGTTGTCACATCCTCCCCCCCTTAAAAGAATTTCGTCCCCGAAATTAGGCCGACTGGAATTACTCGGGATAACGAATTCTCATATCGTCCTCGCGCTCCCAAGTGGCTTCCTCAATTGATTGATTCCGCCACAATACTTTAACTAACGGAATAATCTTGTTCCGTAATCGTTTCGATTCGTATATCAAAATATCTACAGGCTTCTCTTCGTAACTCAAATCAGGCTTGAGCTGTCGATAAAGAAGCTCGTTCTGAATAACATGGCTCGGGTCCGCGACGTACTTTCGTAATGTCGATATGTGAAATACGTCGTGAACTTGCGATAGGGAAGCTGGCAACTCTAATTGATACGCGACTTCGCCCACTCGTTTGATGATTCTGAATAGGCCTATATATCTGGGGCTTAGCTTGCCCTTTCGTCCGAAGCGCTTTAAGCCTTTCATTGGAGAGATCTTTAGAAATACTTGATCGTCTTCTGTGAACTCCAGAGGTCGTCGTCGATGATCTGCGTAACTCTTCTGTCGACTTTGAGCCGTTCGCGTTCTTTCTCGGATTTTGGTCACTGCTTCTGTTGTTTCTCGGATCATATCGGGTCCTAATAAAGCTCGTTCGCCGATTTCGTCCCAATGGACTGGGGATCGGCATTTGCGCCCGTATAATGCCTCGTACGGCGCCATTCCGATTGTAGCGTGAAAGCTATTATTGTAGGAGAATTCGATTAGCGGCATGTATTTGCTCCAATTCCCTTTGAAGTCTAGTACGCACGATCGTAACATATCTTCAAGGGTTTGGATCGTTCGTTCAGACTGCCCGTCGGTCTGAGGATGATATGCAGTACTGAACGAGAGCTTAGTACCCATCGCTTTTTGTAAGCTTTGCCAGAAGTTGGATAGAAATCTCGAATCTCGATCCGAGACTATAGAAATTGGAATTCCATGGAGTCGAACAACTTCCTGAATATACAATACAGCATAGCGTTCCATGGAAAAAGTAGAGCTGATAGGAATGAAATGGGCTGATTTGGTTAGGCGATCAACAATCACCCAAATGGCATCGTGGCCTTTCGTCGTCTTAGCCAAACCAACGACGAAGTCCATCGTGATATGGTCCCATTTCCATTCAGGACTCGATAAAGGCTGCAGAGTTCCAGCTGGTCGCTGGTGTTCCGCTTTGATCAGTTGGCATGTCATACATCTACTTACGAACGTGGCGATATCCTTCTTCATTCCCGACCACCAATATATGATCCGCAAATCTTGGTACATCTTTGTCGCGCCCGGGTGCACTGAGTACGTCGTTGCGTGCGCTTCTGTCATTATTGTCCACTGTAACTCTTCATCGTTGGGTACGTATAGTCGATTCTTGTACAGTAAGATTCCATCTTCTCGGATTTCGAAGTCTTCAGGTAGCGCATCTTTCATCTTCAGATAAAATTCGTCCTCTTCTTGTGCTTTCCTGATTTGTTCTAGCAACGTAGGTTGTAAAGTTAGCGCTGCTAGTTTCGTCTCGACTTCGCCTAAATTGACTATTTCTACTCCAAGTCTGTGCAATTCCGTACTCATCGCCTTTCGACTGAGCGCATCTGCGACTATGTTTGCTTTGCCAGGATGATAATTGATAATGCAGTCGTAGTCTTTTACGAGCTCCAGCCATCGTCGTTGTCGCATATTTAACTATTTCTGCGTGAAGAAGTACTTCAGACTTTTATGGTCAGTGAAAATTTCACACCTTCCTCCGTAGAGGTAGTGTCGCCATATCTTTAAGGCAAACACGACTGCTGCAAGCTCTAGGTCGTGGGTAGGGTAGTTCTTCTCGTATTCTTTCAACTGTCTTGAAGCATATGCAATTACTTTTCCATTTTACATCAGCACACATCCTAGGCCGTTCTTTGAAGCATCGCTATAGACTGAGAATCCTTCCGTTCCCGATGGTATTGTTAGAATGGGAGCAGAAGTGAGTCGCTTCTTCAGTTCCTGAAAGCTTTGTTCGCACGCTTCAGACCACTTGAAAGATGTACCAAGATTTGCGGATCATATCGGGTCAAGTTCGTCAGAGTCGAGGCGATGCTAGAGAAGTCAGCTATGAACTTACGGTAATATCCCGCAGTCCAAGAAAACTTCGGACTTGGGTCGGAGTAGTCGGTCGTGGCCAATTGTTCAGAGCTTCAATCTTACTCGGGTCCACAGAAATTCCATCTTCTGAAATCACGTGTCCCAAGAAGGCTACTTGTTCAAGACAAAATTCGCATTTCTTGAATTTGGCGTAGAGCTGTTTCTTACACAAGATTCCTAAGACGATTCGTAAATAATTCTCGTGTTCTTTCTTCGTCTTGGAATAGATCAGAATATCGTCAATAAAGATGATGACGAAGCGATCGAGATAGTCTTTAAAGACTCGGTTCATAAGATCCATGAATGCAGCTGGGGTATTTGTCAGTCCGAATGGCATGACCAAAAACTCGTAATGGACGTACCTCGTACTGAACGCAGTTTTAGGAACATCTGTCTCCCTGAAACTGATGGTATCCCGAACGGAGATTGATTTTCGAGAATACCGTAGCACCCTGTAGTTGGTCGAACAGATCATCAATCCTTGGCAACGGGTATTTATTTTCGATCGTGATCTTGTTTATCTCCCGATAGTCGATACACAGTCGCATCGACCCATCCTTCTTCCGTACGAATAAAACCGGCGCTCCCCATGGTGAAAAACTGGGTTGAATAAACCCTTTCTGCAATAAGTCCTCCAACTGTTCTTTCAATTCTTTTAGTTCGTTTGGCCCTATGCGATAAGGAGCTTTAGGGGCGGACCCTGGCATCAGATCTATCGTAAACTGTATTTCTCGATCAGGGGGTAACCCCGGGAGATCATCGGGAAATACATCAATATACTCGTTGACTATCGGTACGTCCTTCAGTTCTGGCTGAGGTAACTCCTCTGCCTTCATCGCATATACGAAATAAGACTCACAACCAGATCTCAATAGTCGCTGAGCCTTCAGCGCAGAGATTCGGGGAATATGATCCGGAGTAGCTTTACTCGAAAAAGTGAATACATCTTCCTCGGGTAGTTGAAATATTACGCCTTTTTGTTACAATCTATGATGGCTCCATATCTCCAAAGCCAATCCATCCCAAAAATAACATCATAGTCGTTCATTGGGATCACAATCAGGTCGACGCTCAGATCTCTACCCTCAATGTTAACGGAGCATCCTTCCAGCACTTGGTTAGTGCGCGTTGGATCACCGTGTGGTAAAGTAACTATGTAATTGCATTCAGATAAGGTAGGAGGGACTCCCACCTTTTCCACATACTTGGCCGACACTAACGAATGTGTGGCCCCAGAGTCAATTAACACAGAAGTGGGCACGTTATAGATAGTTAACGTACCCGTTACTACAGAAGGATTCGCTTCGGCCTCCTCATTAGTCAGAGTAAAAACTCGTGCTGGCACCGGAGGGGGTCGGATCAACGGTCGGTTCGAAACTTGAGGCACATTTTCGTTACAGTTCCTAGCATAGTGTCCGATCTTCCCACATCGAAAACATTGTGGGGTCGGATTTGGTCTCGGCCCATAACAGGCACCGGAATGGTAGTGTCCACACTGTCGGCATTGAGTGGCAGCACCTGGGGGTCGGTTTGGAATGTTGAATGATCCTTGATTCGACCTTGGCCTCCAATTCTGTTGGCCCGGCTGATTTCCGCGAAAATTTGGCGCCTTTCCAAAGAACTGGCGTTTCTGATTCCCTCCTCCTTGCTGCCCTTCCATTCTCCGCTTTGCATCCTGAGCCTTTGTAACTCTAACCTCTGCCTGCTCAGCTAGGATTGCACATTCAGCGATACGGGCATAAGTCTTCCCTTCCGTATCGTACATACTTACGCTTCGGAAGATCTCGGGTTTGAGACCCTCCAAGAAACGTTCTATCTTTAGCTCGTCAGTGGCCATGATATGTGGCGCAAACCTAGACAACTGCTCGAATTTGCGGATGTAGTCTGCTACAGACATCCCTCCTTGTTTCGGATTGATAAACTCGTTCAGCTTCTGCGCTCAATCTCGTGCAATAAAGTACTTGCCCCGAAACAGCGTTTTGAATCTATCCCAAGTCATAGTAGTGGGATCCTCGACCACCTGAATGGTGTCCCACCAGTAGCCCGCGTTCCCACGTAACATGAAGGTGGCACATGTCACCTTCTCAGTATCAGGAAGATGACTGACACGGAACATATTTTCGATAGTTCTGAGCCAATCCTCCGCGTAGGTAGGATCGACAGCCTCCTCGAACGAAGGGGGGTTTAACCTTCGGAACCTCTCCCCGGCAACTTCTACACGTTCTAGGCCCGGGGGCGAGTGACACTCCGAGGAATTTTGACGGTGAATGAGGTCGTTAAACTGATCTGACTGTCGTTGGATCAAATTGGTAAATTGATGGATGGTAGAGCGGTCCTCATTCGGTGGGGATTCGGAACCCGCCCTACGACTAGTTTTGCCAACTTCTCTACGTGTCCTCGGCATGTGTAACTATTTCCACAATTATTCACATTAAGGACGGACTTAGGGAAAATGCAATATTTTCTTGGGATTCAAGTGAAGCAAAGGCCAGGAAGAATTTTTCTATCTCAAGAAAAATATATCGACGATTTTCTCAAGAAATTCCGCATGAACGACTGCAAGCCGCTGTCAACCCCGATGGCTCTAAACGAGAAACTTCAAATTCGTGATGATGCTAAAAGGCTGATGAAAATCTTTAGCGGAAGTTGATCGGTTCGTTGCTCTATCTCAACACTAGACCGGACATCACCTATTCGGTTAGTCTCCTATCTCGTTTCATGAACGAACCAAGTAAAATTCATTTCGTTGCCGCAAAACGTATATTGAGGTACTTAAAAGGGACCAAAAGTCTTGGCATCGAATATAAAAAGGAAGAAAATTTTCATATGGTCGGTTATAGTGATAGTGATTGGGCCGGTTCGGTGGATGATCGAAAAAGTACTTCCGGCTATATTTTCTGTCTTGGTTCTAATATAATATCATGGAGCTCAAGAAAGCAAAAATCAGTTGCGCTATCTTCTTCGGAGGCCGAATATATTGCTGCTACCGACGCCGCTTGTGAAGCAGTTTGGCTTAGAAGAATTTTGGAAGATTTAAAATTTGAGTAGAAGGAACCAACCACGATTCACTGTGATAATATGTCAGCGATTGCGATGACGAAAAATCCCGTGTTTCATTCAAGAAGCAAGCACATCGAGCTTCGTCATCATTTCATTCGAGAGTTGGTGACTCGAGGAGAAATTCGCATGGAATTCGTCAATACAAATGACCAACCAGCGGACATGCTAACGAAGGCGATAACATCCGAGAAGTTCGAGAAGTTCAAGAATCAAGTCAAGATTGCAAATTACGAGGGGGTGTTAAATGAAAATAATTAGCACCTTGACTATCAACTTTGAAATAAAGAGAAGAAACCCTAATTTGCTACCACCTTTGACTAATCATATTTGGACAATTAAAAGATTGGCTTTGATACATGCGTGATCATCTTTGTGATATAGTCTAAGATTTGTCTATTGTTGTGTGCTAAATGTTGTTGAATTTTCAATATTCAAGCACTATATATATATTAGTGCATGTAATTCATCATTGGATCATGAAGTAAAATAAAAAGCATCGTATATGTCATACCAACTTATATTTCATCCCTAAATAGCAGAACTGCTTCCGTAAAATCAGTTCTGCACAAGTAAAATTCCCAACAATTTACACTTCTCGTCGTGTTGATGTTTCGTATGAGTAGCTAATCTCGTAGTATTTGAGATAACGATAAACCCTAGCGATATCGTACGTGTTAAGTATTGTTGTTTTTCTATTATTATGACTCGGTTACGAATTATGATATTGTTTTGATTATGTCTATGTGGTCGAAATAATTTTTGGAAAATCGTGAGCTGCGCTCGAGAGAGGCGCTAACGAATAGACCACTCGTAAACGAGCGGAATAAACTCATCGCTAGAGATAGGTTGAACTACCCCGGCGGATTAGAGTCAAATCTAATAGTGGGATTCGTCGTGTTTTAATGCGATCTATGGTTGACTCGTTAGGGAAGCTTGCCCAGCTATTTAATTCATAGATTAGTTGTTTACGATTCTTATGTGATAAGGCGCAGTTTCGTCAGTCGTATAAATTCGTACGCATGTTCTAGGAATCCTCACAGTCTAATAATTAGCTAAAGCATATAACTTGTTTGTCGTTCGATTGAGCTAGGGGGATTCGAAGTCTCAAATACTTTGCTTTCATCGTCCCAACCCCTGTAGTCGTTATTTTATAATATTTTTATTTTTGTGTTTATTGTTTATTTAGATTATCGTTTATATTTTTATTAAACCAAAAATATTTACTAGAATATTTAAATGACGGTTTTCTAAAGTATATAGTTCCTTTGGGTTCGATACTCGAATACTTGCCACTTCTATACTATTTTTTATAGGTACACTTGCATGTTGAGCGTAGGATAGTTGTCGATATTCGTTTTATTTTATTACTCGATCCGCTCGATCAGTGACGTGGTCCCATTTCCATTCGGGTATTGGTAAAGGCTGTAGAGTTCCAGCTGGTCGCTGGTGTTCGGCTTTGATCAGCTGGCACGTCACGATTTACGAACGCCGCTATGTCCTTTTTCATTCCCGGCCACCAATACGTGATTCGCAAGTCTTGGTACATTTTAGTCGAGCCTGGATGTATGGAGTAGGTAGTTGTATGCGCTTCTGTCATTATCATTCGTCGTAACTCCTCGTCACTAGGCACGTATAGTCGATTCTTGTAAAGTAAAGTTCCGTCTTCTCGGATTGCAAAGTCGTCGGGGAGTGCATCTTTCATCTTCAAATAAAGTTCATCCCTTTCTTGAGCTTTTCTGATTCGCTCTAGCAACGTAGGCTGAAGAGTTAGTGTTGCTAGTTTTGTCTCGACTTCACCTAAGTCAACTATTTCCACTCCAATCCTGTGCAATTCCGTGTTTATCGCCTTTCGACTGAGCGCGTCTGCGACTACGTTCGCTTTGCCCGGATGATAATTGATAACGCAGTCGTAGTCTTTTACGAGCTCCAGCCACCGTCGTTGTCGCATGTTTAACTCCTTCTGGGTGAAGAAGTACTACAGGCTTTTATGGTCAGTGAAAATTTCACACCTTTCTCCGTAGAGGTAGTGTCGCCATATCTTTAAGGCAAACACTACTGCTGCAAGTTCTAGGTCGTGGGTTGGATAGTTCTTCTCGTATTCTTTCAACTGTCTTGAAGCATATGCGATCACCTTTCCATTTTGCATTAGCACGCATCCTAGGCCATTCTTCGAGGCGTCGCTATAGACTGAGAATCCTCCCGTTCCCGATGGAATTGTTAGAATGGGAGCAGAAGTGAGTCGCTTCTTCAGTTCCTGAAAGCTTTGTTCGCACGCTTCCGACCACTTGAAAGGTACGTTCTTCCTGGTCAAGTTCGTCAGAGTCGAGGCAATGCTTGAGAAGTCAGCTATGAACTTACGGTAATATCCCGCAAGTCCTAGAAAACTTCGGACCTCGGTAGGACTAGTCGGTCGTGGCCAATTGTTCACGGCCTCAATCTTACTCGGGTCCACAGAGATTCCATTCCCAGAAATCACGTGTCCCAAGAAAGCTACTTGCTCAAGCCAAAATTCGCATTTCTTGAATTTGGCATAGAGCTGTTTTTCACGCAAGATTTCTAAGACGATTCATAAATGACGTTCAGCTCTCGTCTTTGAGTAGATCAGAATATCGTCGATGAAGACGATGACAAATTGATCAAGATAGTCTTTAAAGACTCGGTTCATGAGATCCATAAATGCAGCTGGGGCATTAGTCAGTCCAAAGGGCATGACCAAAACTCGTAGTGGCCGTACCTCGTACTGAATGCTGTTTTAGGAACATTTGTCTCCCTGATCTTTAATTGATGGTATCCCGAACAGAGATCGATTATCGAGAATACCGTAGCACCCTGTAGTTGGTAGAATAGATCATGGATCCTTGGTAACGGGTATTTATTCTTGATTGTGATTTTGTTCAGCTCTCGATAGTCGATGCATAGTCGCATCGACCCATCCTTCTTCCGTACAAATAGGACTGGTGCTCCCCACGGTGAAAACCTGGGTTGGATAAACCCTTTCTGCAGTAAATCTTCCAGTTGTTCCTTTAACTCCTTCAGTTCATTGGGCGCTAGGCGATATGGAGCTTTAGAGATTGGGAAGACCCCGGCATCAGATCTATATTGTGAATTGTATTTCTCGATCAGGGGGTAACCCCGGGAGATCATCGGGAAATACATCGGCATATTCGTTGACAATCGGTACGTCTTTCAGTTCTGGCTGAGGTAACTCCTCCGCCTTCACCGCATACACGAGGTAAGACTCACAACCAGATCTCAATAGTCGTTGAGCCTTTAGCGCAGAGATTCGTGGAATACAATTCGAACTGGCTTTACCCGAAAAAGTAACACCTCTTCTTCGGGCAATTGGAAATTTACGACCTTCTTATTACAATCTATGATGGCCCCATATCTTGAAAGCCAATCCATCCCAAAGATGACATCGTAGTCGTTCATGGGGATCACAATCAGGTCGACGCTCAAATTTCTACCCTCAACGTCCACGGAACATCCTTTTAGCACTTGACTAGTGCGTGTTGCATCACCGTGTGGTAAGGTAACTATGTAGCTGCATTCAGATAAGGTAGGAGAGATTCCCACCTTTTCCACGTATTTGGCCGACACGAAGGAATGTGTGGCTCCAGAGTCAATTAACACGGAAGTAGGCATGTTATAAATAGTTAACGTACCCGTCACTACGGAAGGGTTTGCTGTAGCCTCCTCGTTAGTCAGAGTAAAAACTCGTGCTGGCACTGGAGGGGGTCGGATCAATGGTTGATTCGGGACTTGAGGCATTCACATGACACGTCCTGGCATAGTGTCCAACCTTTCCGCATCGAAAACACTGTGGAGTACGACATACCCCAAAGTGATAGCGTCCGCATTGTTGACACTGTGGTGTGGTATTCGGAGGTCGGTTTGGAATATTAACCGGTCCCTGATTTGGCCTTGGTCGCCAATTCTGTTGGCCCTGTTGATTCCCGCGATAGTTTGGCGCCTTTCCAAAGAACTGACGTTTCTGAGTTCCTCCTCCTTGCTGTCCTTCTATTCTCCTCTTTGTATCTTGTGCCTTAGCAACTCTAGTCTCCGCCTGTTCAGCTAAGATGGCCCGTTCAGCGATACGCGCATACGTCTTTCCCTCCGTGTCGTACATGCTTACGCTTCGAAAGATTTCGGGTTTGAGATCTTCTAAGAAATGTTCGATCTTCAGCTCATTAGTAGCCACTATATGTGGCGCAAACCTCGAAAGTTGCTCGAATTTACGGATGTAATCCGCCATTGAAATTTCTCCTTGCTTGAGATTGATGAATTCGTTCAGCTTCTGCGCCCTATACGGCGCCGTGAAATACTTTCCTCGGAGAGCGTCTTGAACATTTCCCAGGTCATCGTAGTGGGATCCTCTGTAATACCCGGGTCCCGTAAGTAAGCCGGCCAATAAATTTGCATGCATATTACGTGATTATATGACTGCATATCTATAAATTATGTGCTTGTGTGAAATTTAGGAAGTTGGCGAATTACAAAGATTCGCGAATTGTGAAATAAGAATTTTCACGGGCCAATTTTAAGTGGCGAATTATGAATATATGAGGTAGACTTCGTGAGTTAAAAGGTTCGCGAAGTGTTTGAGTTCGTGAAGTATTTTTCACGAATTGAGTAAGCATCATGAATAGGGAATTAATTTCACGAATTGAGAAGTCGTGGTATTGGATGCTGAGTCAAAAGAGAAATCACTTTAGTAATATGATAATATATGTTACGTAATTAAAAGTAAGTATTAGGTTAAGATCTTTTGTCTTTTATCAATAATTACGTGCAAGTGGTAGAATAAGAAAGATAAACACTTCATTTGGTAATTAGTGAGAATTAGGAATTTAGAGAGAAGCTAAAGTAGAAGTCAAACTCGAGCTTGGAGAGGGTATAAATTTCTTACCTTAATCTTTAAGCTTTATGTTATGACTTAGTATGTTTTAAGTGCGTTAGATACGAGAAGCTAGATCTGTGTAAGTTTTATACAGATTTTAAATTAAGAGAATTTAAATATATTTTGAAGTTTAAAGAAGTTCTTCGTGTTCTTGAGAAAATAATATTTTGATCGTGGGTTTTCAGGTTTTTGTGTAAAGTTTCTGTTTTTGGATAGTCAAGTGAGATTTTGCGAATTTAATAAGTTTTGCGAATGGTGTGTGAAGTTAATTAATTTTGCGAATTGTTAAGAGTTCGGCGAATTGAAAGTATGAAAATGAGTTCGCAAATGAATCGTGACTTCGCAAAGTGAACCGTCACTTCGCAGGTGAACAGTGACTTCGCGGATGAACAGTGAATTCGCAAAGTGAACATTGAATTCGCAAAGTGAACAGTGATTTTGCGAATGAACAGTAACTTTTGCGAATGAACAGTAACTTTTGCGAATGAACAGTAACTTTTGCGAATGAACAGTAGTTTTTTGCGAATTATAACAATTTTGCGAATTCCATTTCACGGGTTGTGTTTTGCGAATTGAAAGGTTTGCGAATTGAGACAATTTTACAAAGTATGTCAGTTCGCGAATTATATGTAAGGCAAAGTAGACTTTGCGAACTGTATTTATAGGTTTGCGAATCCATGAGACTTTGCGAACTTGTGAGTGCGAATTGGGTTTTGCGAACTGGGTGTATTACTTCGCGAATTTATTTTGCGAACTATAACAATTTTGCGAATTGTAGAGAATTCACGAATTGTGTGTGGGTTCGCGAATCTGTGTAACACTTTGCGAATTCGGTCAACAGTAGAATTTCGCGGGTTCGTGTAATGCACTCTGCGAATCAGGTCACTTGGAATAAAACGTGTTAAGTTCTAAAAAATATTCTGGGTCTAATGGGCATAGTCACTCGTAACGCCCGATCATAATTTGCCTCTCGGTATCTTCAGGGTCAATTTACGGTATAGGCAAACGTCCTTTTTGATGGAATTTCCGAACGAAAATTCACGTAGTCAACTAATATAATATGTAAACTGATTTTATTGTGTTTTCGTGGTTAAAGGACGATATTTTAGGAAACTCAACAGACCGGTTAGCGATTAGCTTAAGGACGTCAGGTAAGTGGGAATCTCACCTACAACACATAATTTGTGTTATATGTATTTGTTATACGTGACTATGTGCTTTGATGTGAATATGTGGTGATGACTGATGAAGCGAAATGTTTCGATATGCTTTTGCATAGTAAACATTTATTGCATTATTATGTGACATGAGCATGTGCATACACGAATGATGTGAGGATTAGAATTATGTGTAATACCCGTAAAATTAATACGGGATTATTTATGTAATGTTCGAAATTAATGAAGATGATTTTCGAACGAAACCGATTTTCGGAAGTGCGAAAATATTAATTGGGCCGATAGTGAATAAAATAAATAGGGCCGAAGGAAGTGGGAAGCCCAATAGATAAAGGAGGATCAAAAATAAAAATAGAAAGGTCCAATGTAATTTAAGAAAGACCAAATAAAATAAGAAATGGACCATATTAAATTATCAAAGCCCAAGTAAATGCTTAAATAGGCCAATTAGGTGCTAAGGTTGGCCCAAGTGAATTAAGGATAAAAGATAAGCATGGGGTTCCTTAAATCATGGAAAACCCACGTGAAAGCCATCCCCCTAGTTAGTAAAAATCTTGAAAATAATCATTGTGTTGGTCCAAGAGGAAAACGTGATATAGACCCAAAAGAAATTAAAACCCTCATTTGAGACTTGATGAAACCAACGAAACCAAAGAAAAAGAAAACCTCATTTGCAACCTCCAATCGACGTGAAGATCAAGGAGAAAAATAAAGAAATAAAACAAGGGACCAAAGAGAAAAGAACCGAATTAAAGAGGTGAGGATCCCATTTACAAGCTTAGATAATTGCTATTTTATACGGTTTAAGTAGTTAGCCTAAGTGTAGGTGACGAAAGAAGAAAGGAGCTGTGAAGGGAACGAGCTCAACTCGACATTAGCTTAGGAAAATTAACCAAATATAAGCTTGGAGGATAGGTAGGTGGTTTATACCCCTACAAACCCTTTTAAAGTATATTAATTTCCGTAAAATGGTTAGAAGTCGATTGGAAGGCCATTCGATTTCATATTCTTAAGTCTTATAATCTTTATAATTTTTCGTGGCATGTTGCTATGTGTTTCAATGTGATTTCGAACTCAAAATATGAGTTCTTGGTTGATGATTTAGATTATGGGTTGAGCGACGAAGAACTTGTTAAATTTCTGAAAAATGTCGATATCTTATACAAAATGTCGAAACTTTTATAGAATGTTGAAATAATAGAAATGTCGAGACATACCAAAAATGTCGAGCGAAGAATGTCGAGGCCTCTAACAAAAATGTCGATATCTTATACAAAATGTCGAAACTTTTATAGAATGTTGAAATAATAGAAATGTCGAGACATACCAAAAATGTCGAGCGAAGAATGTCGAGGCCTCTAACAAAAATGTCGATATCTTATACAAAATGTCGAAACTTTTATAGAATGTTGAAATAATAGAAATGTCGAGACATACCAAAAATGTCGAGCGAAGAATGTCGAGGCCTCTAACAAAAATGTCGATATCTTATACAAAATGTCGAAACTTTTATAGAATGTTGAAATAATAGAAATGTCGAGACATACCAAAAATGTCGAGCGAAGAATGTCGAGGCCTCTAACAAAAATGTCGATATCTTATACAAAATGTCGAAACTTTTATAGAATGTTGAAATAATAGAAATGTCGAGACATACCAAAAATGTCGAGCGAAGAATGTCGAGGCCTCTAACAAAAATGTCGATATCTTATACAAAATGTCGAAACTTTTATAGAATGTTGAAATAATAGAAATGTCGAGACATACCAAAAATGTCGAGCGAAGAATGTCGAGGCCTCTAACAAAAATGTCGATATCTTATACAAAATGTCGAAACTTTTATAGAATGTTGAAATAATAGAAATGTCGAGACATACCAAAAATGTCGAGCGAAGAATGTCGAGGCCCCTAACAAAAATGTCGATATCTTATACTAAATGTCGAAACTTTTATAGAATGTCGATATAATATAAATGTCGAGACATACTAAAAATGTCGAGTTCTAGTAAAATAGAAAATGTCGAGCTCTTACTTAAAAATGTCGAGCTCTAGTAAAATAGAAAATTTCGAGCTCATCATTCCTTGTAAAAGTCGACATCATTGTAAAATGTCGTGGCACATAATTGAACAAAGAATAAATGTCGAAATTCTTACACAATGTCGAGACTCTCAAAACAACTATAAATGTCGATATACAAACCTTAGAAATGTCGAGTCCCTTCACTATACGTTTCGACATCTATCAATTATGCAGCTCGACATCTTTTGTAATAGGTAACTCGACATCTTTTATAATTCATTTCGAAATCCATCTATTAACTATCTCGACATTTTTCTGCTGCACAACTTAAATCGCCCGACTTTTACCAAAAACCCTAAAACCGTATCAATCAATATCGTCTTCAACTTTCATCCCTAACCCATATTTTAAATTATAAAAATACTATTTTTGGAATTTCAAACCTTCGGCCTAGTATCGGATTTTAATAAAAATATAATATTTTCTGTGTTTTATTATTTACGATTTTATGAAATGTGATGTGCTCATGTGATTGATTTTATATGCATATCACGACATGCACGGGTGAGAGTAATGATGTACCGTATTTATACGGTGACGCCTTACGGTGTCGGATGAGTGGGGAAGAGTTACCGATGTTGGTAGTCAGGTTTAGACTCGATAGGGCACCTGGTGGGAGAGGGGGTTTGCGACACCCATCTACTCGGGATTGAGCCACCCGAGGTGTACACCACCGATATTTTATTGGCTCAGGGACGGCAGACAGATGTGAGATTCCTGTCTACCCGGGTAGTGGTAGACTACTCGGGGAGTTACACCAAGGTGTAACACCGTCGGGTTGAGATTGTGTGCGGAAGGAGCGACCCGGCACGGCCGGCGTGGGCTACCGCATGATTATGGCGTACCTTGCCATGCGCGCGTGGGTGCCGAGTCTAGCCTAGGGCCCTGATATGCGATGAGACATGAGATAGGTCGAGCGTGCATATTTCATGTGTGAGAACATGGGATTGGGTTGAGTGCACGCACGCATATGCATTGCATGTTTTTACTGCCACCTACTGGGCGTTTTTGCTCAGGGTTTTATTTTATAGGTGAGACTGCGCCCGACACCGATGAGTGTCAGGGTTAGCTGTAGGCGGGCTGGCGGCAGTGACTCCACGGGCTTTTGAGGGCGGAGCGGTACATGGGACGCGACCTGTGGAGAGGCGTAGTTTAGTTTAGTCGGGTTAGATTTTGGGGCTTCGGCCCGGTGTGTAGATATGACGCTTTTTTGTAAAACCCGACCCTTGATATATATAATGTAAATTATTTTATTAAAAATTTTTAATAAATCGGGTCCTCCGCGACTTCTGTTGCGGAAATCCGCCAATTATTCTAATTTGGAAGTAGGGTCGCGACAGGTGGTATCAGAGCGTTAGGTTCTAGGTTCTGAAGACTGTCCATGTACCGCCGCTCAGAAGCCGGGAGAACCAGCCTCGCCTGTAATTGTTATATGCTAATGTGATTATGTGAGTTGATATGTGTTCGTTTATGTGCGCTAGCTAGCATTCGAGAATGTCGAGAGGAAGACCTAGACGAGAGTTCGTAGGAGAAACGAGTCGACGGGACGAACCTGAGTCCCCGACTCCTGAACACGACACTATCCGACGGTTGACTGAATTAATCCAACGACAGTCAGACCAAATCAACAACCTCATAAATCATCAAAGCTCATCTGAGCACCGTTCCTCCCCGCAACTCGATCGCGTGGAAATTATCGGGGAGAGGTTCCGCAAACTGAATCCCCCAAATTTCGCCGAGGCCACTAACCCTGCGGTGGCTGAGGACTGGATCGGCACTATTGAAGACCTATTTGTTTATAGCCGCGTGCCGAACAACGAGAAAGTGCTGTGCGCCGTTTCCCTACTTCGGGGAAGCGCGCGATTCTGGTGGAACACGGTGAAGGTGTTGGAAAATCCCGCGACTATGACGTGGGAGCGTTTTAGAGAACTCTTTTATGAAAAGTAACTTCACTGCTCATGACCAAGAGCAGCGAATGTACGAGTTCATGAACCTGAAACAAAGGCGAATGCCAGTTGCAGAATACATTCGCAAGTTCGAGGAGTTATCCCGCTTCGCTCCTCATCTCGTAGCAACGAATGCTCTGAAAGTTACGAGATTCCTTCGGGGACTAAAGCCGGAATTCTATCGAGACCTTAGTGTGGCGGGCGTGAGACAGTTGGAATTTCGGCAAGCGACAGAGCGTGCGTTGATAGCCGAACAAGCTGAAGGAGTAGTGAGAGAAGCTCAGGAAGTGAACAGAAAGAGGGAGGCTCAACAAGGAGGTAGCAGTCAGAAGCGCTCATTCTTCGGCAATGGCCCGAAGAACAAAGGCAATCGACCGGGCCAACAGATGTGGCGCCCGAACTTTAGCCAGGGACCAACCAACGTTCCCTATCGACCAGCGATGCCAGCGCCACAGTGCCAGCAGTGTGGGCGAAACCACTTCGGTATCTGCTACGGATCCCGACCGACGCAGAATCTGCAGTGCTTTCGGTGCGGAAAGATGGGGCACACTGCACGGAACTGCACGGAAGGCCAGCCTCAGTTACAGAATCAACCACAGAAATTGATCCGACCTCCACCCGTACCTGCGAGGGTTTTCACAATGACAAACGAGGAGGCGGAGGCGAATCCAGCCGTAGTGACTGGTACGTTGAATATCTTTCACGTACCATCTTCCATTCTAATTGACTCTGGAGCCACACACTCGTTTGTGTCGGCCAGTTTTGTGACCCGGGCGGGAATATATCCTACCCCTTCATTGTGCAACTATATAGTTTCCTTGCCCCACGGAGACCCAACTAGGACGAACCTGGTAGTAGAAAACTGTCCCGTGAGAATTGAGGGTCGGGAATTGAATGTAGATTTGATAGTGATCCCGATGAATGACTACGACATCATATTCGGGATGGATTGGCTCTCGAAGTACGGAGCAATCATAGACTGTGCGAAGAAAGTAGTTAGGTTTCAATCGACCGAGGGAGGCGAGTTTAAATTTTCGGGAAAGACGAACAATAAATCAATCCCTAGGATTTCTGCTCTGAAAGCTCTGCGACTCGTAAACACGGGTTGCGAAGCATTTCTGATCTTTGCGGTGAAAGCCGAAGAATCTCCTCAGCCAAAACTAGAGGAAGTTCCTATAGTAAAGGAGTACCCCGATGTGTTTCCCGAGGATCTCCCGGGATTACCGCCGAATCGGGAAATTGAATTCGTAATCGATCTTGTGCCCGGAGCTGCCCCTATTTCTAAAGCCCCGTATCGGCTAGCACCGAATGAACTACGGGAGTTGAAAGAACAACTGGAGGAATTATTGCAGAAGGGTTTCATTCAACCCAGTTTCTCGCCCTGGGGAGCCCCGGTACTTTTCGTAAAGAAGAAAGACGGGTCGATGAGGTTATGTATAGATTATCGTGAACTCAATAAGATCACGATAAAGAACAAATACCCCTTACCGAGGATAGACGATTTATTCGACCAACTCCAAGGGGCGACGATATTCTCAAAGATCGACCTACGTTCCGGCTATCATCAATTAAAGATCCGTGAGGCAGATGTTCCCAAGACTGCGTTCAGCACGAGGTACGGCCACTACGAATTCTTGGTCATGCCATTCGGGCTAACGAATGCTCCTGCTGCTTTCATGGATCTGATGAACCGAGTGTTTAAGGAATTCCTAGACCGTTTCATTATCGTATTTATCGACGATATCCTCGTATACTCGAAGACGAAGGAGGAACACGAGGAACATCTGAGGACGGTCCTTGGAATCCTTCGGGAGAAACAGTTGTTCGCTAAATTTAAAAAATGTGAATTCTGGTTGGAACAAGTGGCATTTCTGGGGCACATCATTTCGGGGAGCGGGATTGCGGTGGACCCCAGCAAGATTGAAGCGATAGAAAATTGGCCACGACCGACCACTCCCACTGAAGTAAGGAGTTTTCTCGGTTTGCTGGATATTACCGGAAGTTTATCAGAGACTTCTCCAGCATTGCCTCAACGCTCACAAACCTGACAAAGAAGAATGTCTCGTTCAAATGGAATGAACAGTGCGAGCAAAGTTTTCAGGAGTTGAAGAAGAGACTGACAACTGCTCCAGTCTTAGCAATTCCTTCGGGTACTGAAGGATTTTCGGTATACAGTGATGCCTCGAAGAATGGCTTGGGGTGTGTATTAATGCAAAACGGGAAGGTAATTGCATACGCCTCCCGACAGTTGAAGCCGTACGAGAAGAATTACCCCACCCATGATCTTGAACTCGCTGCGGTAGTGTTTGTTCTCAAAATCTGGCGACACTATCTGTATGGAGAAAGGTGCGAGATCTTTACAGATCACAAGAGCCTGAAGTACTTCTTCACACAAAAGGAGTTAAATATGAGGCAACGACGATGGCTCGAACTGGTGAAGGATTACGACTGTGTGATTAACTATCACCCAGGAAAAGCAAACGTGGTCGCAGACGCGTTGAGCCGGAAAGCTGTGAATACCGAATTGTGCCAACTCGGAGTTGAAGTAATTCACTTCGGGGAGATTGAGACGAGATTGGCAGCGTTGACTCTCAAACCGACGCTGTTAGATCGAATCATCAACGCACAAGGGAAAGATGAATTATACCTGAAAATGCGGGGTGGACGAGATGAAGATGTTCCGTCGGAGTTCGAATTCCGAGAAGACGGGAGCTTACGGTTCAGAAGTCGGTTGTACGTGCCTAAAGATGAAGAAATCCGTCGAACGTTGATGACAGAGGCACATACGACAACCTACTCGGTACATCCTGGTGCCACGAAGATGTATCGGGATTTACGAATGAATTACTGGTGGCCAGGAATGAAGAGAGATGTCGCTACTTTCGTAAGCCGATGTCTGACTTGTCAGCAGATCAAAGCAGAACACCAAAGGCCGGCAGGAATGCTACAACCGTTGACGGTTCCCGAGTGGAAGTGGGACCACATAACCATGGATTTTGTCGTCGGACTTCCCAAAACGGTGAAAGGGCATGATGCAATCTGGGTAATCGTTGATAGATTAACGAAATCTGCCCACTTTCTACCGATCAACCAGACATATGCCATGGAAAAGTTTGCAGAACTGTACATTCAGGAAATAGTGAGACTACATGGTATTCCAATGTCGATCGTTTCCGATCGCGATTCGAGATTTCTGTCTCAATTCTGGGGGAGCTTACAGAAGGCTTTAGGGACCAAACTATCATTTAGTTCAGCCTATCATCCCCAGACGGACGGACAATCGGAAAGGACGATCCAGACGCTTGAAGATATGTTAAGGGCTTGTGTTCTGGATTTCCGAGGAAGCTGGAGTAAGTACCTCCCATTGATTGAATTTTCGTACAACAACAGCTTTCAAGCGACGATCGGAATGGCACCTTACGAAGCCTTGTATGGACGTAAATGTCGATCCCCAGTACATTGGGACGAAATCGGTGAGAAGGCGCTATTAGGTCCCGAGATGGTTCGTGAGATGACTGAAGCTGTCAGTAAAATTCGGGAGAGGATGCAAACGGCCCAAAGTCGTCAGAAGAGTTACGCTGATAAGAGACGAAGGCCGTTGAAATTTGAAGAAGGCGATCAAGTCTTCTTGAAAATATCACCGATGAAAGGAGTTAAGAGATTCGGACGGAAAGGAAAGCTAAGTCCGAGGTTTATAGGACCCTTCCAAATTTTGAAAAGGGTCGGTGAAGTAGCGTACCAGCTAGAACTGCCTACTTCACTAGCACAAGTCCATGACGTCTTCCATGTATCTACGTTACGGAAGTACGTTTCGGATCCAAGTCATGTGCTACGAAGTGAGACGCTTCATCAACAATTGAGACCGGACCTAAGCTATGAAGAAAGGCCGGTAGAGATTTTAATGTATGAGGTGAAGCGACTTCGAAATAAGAACATCCCCTAGTGAAGGTCTTGTGGCGGAATCAAACAATAGAGGAAGCCACATGGGAACGAGAAGATGAAATGCGCGAGAAGTACCCCGAGTTGTTTTCGACAACTTAAATTTCGGGGACGAAATTTCTGTAAGGGGGGGAAGATGTAATACCCGTAAAATTAATACGGGATTATTTATGTAATGTTCGAAATTAATGAAGATGATTTTCGAACGAAACCGATTTTCGGAAGTGCGAAAATATTAATTGGGCCGATAGTGAATAAAATAAATAGGGCCGAAGGAAGTGGGAAGCCCAATAGATAAAGGAGGATCAAAAATAAAAATAGAAAGGTCCAATGTAATTTAAGAAAGACCAAAATAAAATAAGAAATGGACCATATTAAATTATCAAAGCCCAAGTAAATGCTTAAATAGGCCAATTAGGTGCTAAGGTTGGCCCAAGTGAATTAAGGATAAAAGATAAGCATGGGGTTCCTTAAATCATGGAAAACCCACGTGAAAGCCATCCCCCTAGTTAGTAAAAATCTTGAAAATAATCATTGTGTTGGTCCAAGAGGAAAACGTGATATAGACCCAAAAGAAATTAAAACCCTCATTTGAGACTTGATGAAACCAACGAAACCAAAGAAAAAGAAAACCTCATTTGCAACCTCCAATCGACGTGAAGATCAAGGAGAAAAATAAAGAAATAAAGACAAGGGACCAAAGAGAGAAGAACCGAATTAAAGAGGTGAGGATCCCATTTACAAGCTTAGATAATTGCTATTTTATACGGTTTAAGTAGTTAGCCTAAGTGTAGGTGACGAAAGAAGAAAGGAGCTGTGAAGGGAACGAGCTCAACTCGACATTAGCTTAGGAAAATTAACCAAATATAAGCTTGGAGGATAGGTAGGTGGTTTATACCCCTACAAACCCTTTTAAAGTATATTAATTTCCGTAAAATGGTTAGAAGTCGATTGGAAGGCCATTCGATTTCATATTCTTAAGTCTATAATCTTTATAATTTTTCGTGGCATGTTGCTATGTGTTTCAATGTGATTTCGAACTCAAAATATGAGTTCTTGGTTGATGATTTAGATTATGGGTTGAGCGACGAAGAACTTGTTAAATTTCTGAAAAATGTCGATATCTTATACAAAATGTCGAAACTTTTATAGAATGTTGAAATAATAGAAATGTCGAGACATACCAAAAATGTCGAGCGAAGAATGTCGAGGCCTCTAACAAAAATGTCGATATCTTATACAAAATGTCGAAACTTTTATAGAATGTTGAAATAATAGAAATGTCGAGACATACCAAAAATGTCGAGCGAAGAATGTCGAGGCCTCTAACAAAAATGTCGATATCTTATACAAAATGTCGAAACTTTTATAGAATGTTGAAATAATAGAAATGTCGAGACATACCAAAAATGTCGAGCGAAGAATGTCGAGGCCTCTAACAAAAATGTCGATATCTTATACAAAATGTCGAAACTTTTATAGAATGTTGAAATAATAGAAATGTCGAGACATACCAAAAATGTCGAGCGAAGAATGTCGAGGCCTCTAACAAAAATGTCGATATCTTATACAAAATGTCGAAACTTTTATAGAATGTTGAAATAATAGAAATGTCGAGACATACCAAAAATGTCGAGCGAAGAATGTCGAGGCCTCTAACAAAAATGTCGATATCTTATACAAAATGTCGAAACTTTTATAGAATGTTGAAATAATAGAAATGTCGAGACATACCAAAAATGTCGAGCGAAGAATGTCGAGGCCTCTAACAAAAATGTCGATATCTTATACAAAATGTCGAAACTTTTATAGAATGTTGAAATAATAGAAATGTCGAGACATACCAAAAATGTCGAGCGAAGAATGTCGAGGCCTCTAACAAAAATGTCGATATCTTATACTAAATGTCGAAACTTTTATAGAATGTCGATATAATATAAATGTCGAGACATACTAAAAATGTCGAGTTCTAGTAAAATAGAAAATGTCGAGCTCTTACTTAAAAATGTCGAGCTCTAGTAAAATAGAAAATGTCGAGCTCATCATTCCTTGTAAAAGTCGACATCATTGTAAAATGTCGTGGCACATAATTGAACAAAGAATAAATGTCGAAATTCTTACACAATGTCGAGACTCTCAAAACAACTATAAATGTCGATATACAAACCTTAGAAATGTCGAGTCCCTTCACTATACGTTTCGACATCTATCAATTATGCAGCTCGACATCTTTTGTAATAGGTAACTCGACATCTTTTATAATTCATTTCGAAATCCATCTATTAACTATCTCGACATTTTTCTGCTGCACAACTTAAATCGCCCGACTTTTACCAAAAACCCTAAAACCGTATCAATCAATATCGTCTTCAACTTTCATCCCTAACCCATATTTTAAATTATAAAAATACTATTTTTGGAATTTCAAACCTTCGGCCTAGTATCGGATTTTAATAAAAATATAATATTTTCTGTGTTTTATTATTTACGATTTTATGAAATGTGATGTGCTCATGTGATTGATTTTATATGCATATCACGACATGCACGGGTGAGAGTAATGATGTACCGTATTTATACGGTGACGCCTTACGGTGTCGGATGAGTGGGGAAGAGTTACCGATGTTGGTAGTCAGGTTTAGACTCGATAGGGCACCTGGTGGGAGAGGGGGTTTGCGACACCCATCTACTCGGGATTGAGCCACCCGAGGTGTACACCACCGATATTTTATTGGCTCAGGGACGGCAGACAGATGTGAGATTCCTGTCTACCCGGGTAGTGGTAGACTACTCGGGGAGTTACACCAAGGTGTAACACCGTCGGGTTGAGATTGTGTGCGGAAGGAGCGACCCGGCACGGCCGGCGTGGGCTACCGCATGATTATGGCGTACCTTGCCATGCGCGCGTGGGTGCCGAGTCTAGCCTAGGGCCCTGATATGCGATGAGACATGAGATAGGTCGAGCGTGCATATTTCATGTGTGAGAACATGGGATTGGGTTGAGTGCACGCACGCATATGCATTGCATGTTTTTACTGCCACCTACTGGGCGTTTTTGCTCAGGGTTTTATTTTATAGGTGAGACTGCGCCCGACACCGATGAGTGTCAGGGTTAGCTGTAGGCGGGCTGGCGGCGGTGACTCCACGGGCTTTTGAGGGCGGAGCGGTACATGGGACGCGACCTGTGGAGAGGCGTAGTATAGTTTAGTCGGGTTAGATTTTGGGGCTTCGGCCCGGTGTGTAGATATGACGCTTTTTTGTAAAACCCGACCCTTGATATATATAATGTAAATTATTTTATTAAAAATTTTTAATAAATCGGGTCCTCCGCGACTTCTGTTGCGGAAATCCGCCAATTATTCTAATTAGGAAGTAGGGTCGCGACATTATGAGTATGCACAGTATGATCGTCTTGAAAACAAAATATGTTTGAAGACATTAGTATTTGATGTAGACTCATGAAGAGTCATAGTATAGCTACTTCTACAAAGGCACCATGACGGGGGTAAACCGTCGAATGAATGTACCTAAATTATTTAGGTAGCGGACGAGGGTCACCTGGACAAGACACATGGCGTAAGCCAGAGTGCCAGGAAAGGCAACCGCAATGAAAAAGGACGATGTCCAGATAGAGGGGCGACCTGGTGAATGGAAAAACTGGAGATAAATCCTAGTTTTGTCCTAGTTTAGAAAGCACTGGCGCGGATGCCTTTGCTAGTTGACACGTGCATACATGCATATTTCCACTTACTGAGCTTTATAGCTCATCCCATGTTTTTATGTGTTGTAGACGCAGTGAACACGGTACGTGAGCCTGTGAAAGGCGAGGCTGGTCCTTCTGGAACTTCCGGTGATTTTTGAGGGTGGTGTGTACATGGATGCGACCTGTGTGGCGGGTGTTATGTTAGTTGCGCTGTGTTTGTAAAATATGTTTGTATTATATGTAAAACATTCGAATAATGTTTGTATTGTAAAATAGCAGTGTATGATTTGCTATGTAAAATGAAAAATTATATCGGTATTTCGTATGTAATATATTTATATTTCTATTTAGTCACGTAAGTTAGTGTAAGAAAATAGTAGTAGATGGCGGGGCGCCACAGGTTGGTATCAGAGCTTCGGTTTGCAGTTTCTGTAGACTGTCCATGTACACACACTCAAAAGCGCGGAAGACAGCCTTGCTCGTAAGTTATATGATATTGTGAATTTCTTGCATCGCATGATTTATTGGCCTTAGGGACTGTTAGGGTAAGAGAAACAACATGGTTAGAACCAGAGGAGAAGGCAGTGGGGTAAACAATCATGATGGGGAAAATGTAACCCAGACTGATAATCGAGACTCGACTATTCTTCAGCTCACCGAGTTAGTTCGTCAGCAGTCTCAACAGATTCAAGAGTTGATTCAGCAGCGAAACTCTGAGGGGGCAAGAAACAATGGAGTCTCTCAGGCTAATCAAGTTGAAGTTGTGGGTGAAAGATTTCGCAGACTGAACCCTCCTATCTTTGAAGATGCCATTGACCCAACATCTGCTGAGGATTGGATTAGAACTTTAGAGAGCATGTTCCAATATAGCAGAATTCCTGAAAATGAGAAGGTTTTAAGTGCTGCATTTTTACTACGAGGAAGTGCAGGTCACTGGTGGGACACCATACAAGTTATTGAAAATCCTACCACAATGAACTGGGAACGTTTCAAGGAGCTGTTCAGGAACAAATATTTTACTGCACCTGTGCGAGCTCAGCGCATGAATGAGTTTATCAATCTCAAGCAAGGGATGATGACTGTGGCTGAGTATATCAGAAAATTTGAACAACTGTCAAGGTTCGCGACTCATATGGTGAGCACTGATGCTTTGAAGGTCGAACGATTCCTTGAGGGTCTGAAGCCAGAGTTGTACCGCGACGTTAATAAGGCTGGAATACAAGGAGCTTCATATGCTCAAGTGGCGGAGCGAGCGATGGTGGCAGAACAGGCTGAGACACGAATTATTCGTGCTCAGGAGGCAAAGTGAAAATTCGTACAAGGAGCAAACTGGAGGGGTGGAAATCAGAAACGGCAATTCATTCCTAAAGGCGGGAAGCAAAATTTTCAGAACAGACCTGGACCACCACAACAACAAAATCTTAACCAGGGGAGACCCCCAGCACCAATACCAATTTGCGCGAGATGTGGACGACGTCATTTGGGAATATGTTTTTCACAGAATGCTACTTGTTACAAGTGTGGGAAGACGGGACATTTTGCGAGAGCATGTCCAGAGAATGCACCAGGAGGTCAAGTTATGAATCAAGTGAGACCACTAGCTGTACCGGCTAGAGTGTACACATTGACTTCAGAGGAAGTGGAGGCTAATCCATCCGTGGTTGCAGGTATTCTACTTATACACCAAGTACCAACATGCATATTAGTAGATTCAGGAGCTAGGCATTCATTTGCATCCAATAAATATATGGCGAGACTCGGGATTACACCTAACCTGTCTGACTATGAATATGATGTGACTGTTCCACATGGAGTTGCAATGCGAACTAATCTGGTTTTAAGAAATTGTCCTGTGTTAGTAGACGGAAGAGAATTGTTTGTTGATTTAATCGTCATCCCAATGAACGATTATGAGGTAATTCTTGGAATGGACTGGCTATCAAAATATGGAGCTGTCATAGATTGTAATCGCAAGACAGTTACGTTCAATATTGAAGAGAACGAGCCTTTCAGTTTCGTGGGAACAATCAAGGAAAGGAATATTTCTAGAATTTCAGCGACAAAGGCGCAACGTTTGATCAAGGTGGGATGCGAAGCGTATCTGGTTTTTGCGATAAAATCAGAGGATCGTTCAATGCCAAAATTAGAAGAGGTGACTGTGGTACGAGATTTTTCTGATGTTTTTCCAGAAGATTTACCAGGACTACCACCAGATCGAGAGATTGAATTTACGATCGATTTAATACCAGGATCTGCTCCAATCTCAAAGACTCCTTATCGGTTAGCGCCAGCTGAATTAAAGGAGTTAAAAGAGCAGTTGGATGATTTATTACAGAAGGGATTTATCCAACCCAGTTTTTCTCCTTGGGGAGCGCCAGTTTTGTTTGTGCGAAAGAAGGATGGGTCGATGCGACTATGTATCGACTACATAGAGTTGAATAAGATAACAATCAAAAATAAATATCCCCTACCAAGAATAGATGATTTGTTTGATCAACTTCAAGGTGCCACGGTGTTTTCAAAAATAGATTTACGATCGGGGTATCATCAATTGAAGGTTCGAAAAGAAGACATTCCATAGACGGCGTTTAGTACTCGATATGGACACTATGAATTTTTAGTCATGCCTTTCGGGGTGACTAATGCGCCAGCGGCATTTATGGATCTAATGAATCGGGTGTTCAAACAATTTTTGGACAAATTTGTCATTGTATTCATCGATGACATCCTTATCTATTCTAAGACGAATGAGGAACACGAAATGCATCTGAAGACAGTTCTTGAAATATTACGGGAAAATCAATTATATGCCAAGTTCAAGAAATGTGAATTCTGGTTGAGGCAAGTCGCATTTCTAGGTCACATCGTTTCTGGAGAGGGAATTTCTGTGGATCCTAGCAAAATTGAAGCTATCAACAATTGGCCACAACCAACCAATGTCACTGAAGTACGGAGTTTTCTTGGTTTAGCTGGATATTACAGAAAGTTCATTAAAGATTTTTCAAAGATTGCATCAACATTGACGAAGCTAACAAGGAAGAATGTTCCATTCTATTGGAGTGAGGAGTGTGAGCAAAGTTTTCAAGAATTGAAGAAACGACTCACATCAGCTCCAGTTCTTACCATACCATCTGGGACTGGAGGATTTTCGGTTTATAGCAATGCATCAAGAAATGGCCTAGGTTGTGTATTAATGCAACATGGAAATGTGGTAGCTTATGCTTCTCGACAATTAAAGGAGTATGAAAAGAATTATCCGACTCATGATTTGGAGTTAGCCGCAGTGGTGTTCGCTCTAAAAATTTGGAGGCATTATTTATATGGGGAGCGGTGTGAAATTTACACGGATCACAAGAGTCTGAAATATTTCTTCACTCAGAAGGAATTAAATATGAGGCAAAGAAGGTGGCTAGAATTAGTCAAAGACTATGATTGTGTGATCAGTTATCACCCGGGCAAAGCAAATGTGGTGGCCGATGCGTTAAGCCGAAAAGCTGTAAGTGCGGAGTTACAACTGCTGGAGGTTGAGATAGTGCAAATGGGAGAAGTTGAAGCAAAGTTGGCAGCATTAACTTTGCAACCTACAATATTGGAGCGAATCAAGAGGGCACAAGAAAATGATGAACTCTATTTGAAGATCAAAGACACTCAAATGGAACAACCTGCATCGGATTTCAAGATACAAGATGATGGAAGTCTATATTACAGAGACCGTTTATATGTACCCGATAATGCTGAAATTCAAAGAACTATAATGAAGGAAGCACATGCCACAATCTATTCGGTACATCCAGGGGCTACAAAAATGTATCGAGACTTACGAATAAATTATTGGTGGCCGGGAATGAAAAGAGACATTGCGACATTCGTAAGTCAATGTCTGACTTGTCAACAAATAAAAGCGGAGCATCAACGATCGGCGGGGACATTACAACCTTTGCCGATACCTGAATGGAAATGGGATCATATTATGATGGATTTCATCGTTGGTTTACCAAAGACTGTAAAAGGTTATGATGCCATTTGGGTTGTAGTCGATCGATTAACCAAGTCAGCTCATTTTCTACCCATAAGTTCGATATTCTCCATGGAGCGCTATGCAGAACTGTATATTCAAGAAATAGTTCGACTCCACGGAATTCTGTTATCGATAATTTCAGATCGAGATTCGCGGTTCTTATCTAAATTTTGGATGAGCTTACAGAAGGCGATGGGGACTAAGTTGTCTTTCAGTACGGCTTATCATCCTCAGACTGACGGTCAATCTGAACGAACTATCCAAACATTGGAAGACATGTTACGAGCATGTGTTTTGGATTTCAAGGGGAATTGGAGTAAATATCTGCCATTGATTGAATTCTCCTACAACAATAGTTATCATGCAACTATTGGGATGGCACCGTATGAAGTTTTGTATGGACGCAAGTGTCGATCTCCTATACATTGGGATGAAGTCGGCGAACGTGCGATGTTAGGGCCTGACATGGTTCAAGAGATGACTGAGGCAATAGTAAAGATACGAGAAAGAATGCGAAGAGCTCAAAGTCGACAGAAAAGTTACGCAAACCAAAGGCGAAGGTCATTGGAATTTAAAATTGATGACTGGGTATTTTTAAAAGTATCTCCAATGAAAGGCGTAAAACGATTTGGGCGAAAGGGCAAGTTAAGCCCAAGATACATTGGACCTTTCAAGATAATCAAAAGAGTTGGCGAGGTAGCTTATCAACTGGAGTTACCAGCTTCGTTGGCACAAGTTCATGATGTCTTTCATGTGTCAATGCTGAGAAAATATGTTGCTGATCCAAATCATGTATTAAGGAATGAATTTGTGCATAAACAACTTCAGCCAGATTTGAGTTATGAGGAAAAACCAGTGGAAATTTTGATGTATGAATTAAAGAGGCTGAGAAATAAAGAGATTCCATTAGTGAAAGTATTATGGCAGAATCAGCTGGTGGAAGAAGCTACATGGGAACGTGAAGATGATATGAGAAGTCGCTACCCAGAATTGTTCTAACTAACCTGATTTCGGGGCGAAATCCTCTTTAAGGGGGGGAGAATGTAATACCCGGGTCCCGTAAGTAAGCCGGCCAATAAATTTGCATGCATATTACGTGATTATATGACTGCATATCTATAAATTATGTGCTTGTGTGAAATTTAGGAAGTTGGCGAATTACAAAGATTCGCGAATTGTGAAATAAGAATTTTCACGGGCCAATTTTAAGTGGCGAATTATGAATATATGAGGTAGACTTCGTGAGTTAAAAGGTTCGCGAAGTGTTTGAGTTCGTGAAGTATTTTTCACGAATTGAGTAAGCATCATGAATAGGGAATTAATTTCACGAATTGAGAAGTCGTGGTATTGGATGCTGAGTCAAAAGAGAAATCACTTTAGTAATATGATAATATATGTTACGTAATTAAAAGTAAGTATTAGGTTAAGATCTTTTGTCTTTTATCAATAATTACGTGCAAGTGGTAGAATAAGAAAGATAAACACTTCATTTGGTAATTAGTGAGAATTAGGAATTTAGAGAGAAGCTAAAGTAGAAGTCAAACTCGAGCTTGGAGAGGGTATAAATTTCTTACCTTAATCTTTAAGCTTTATGTTATGACTTAGTATGTTTTAAGTGCGTTAGATATGAGAAGCTAGATCTGTGTAAGTTTTATACAGATTTTAAATTAAGAGAATTTAAATATATTTTGAAGTTTAAAGAAGTTCTTCGTGTTCTTGAGAAAATAATATTTTGATCGTGGGTTTTCAGGTTTTTGTGTAAAGTTTCTGTTTTTGGATAGTCAAGTGAGATTTTGCGAATTTAATAAGTTTTGCAAATGGTGTGTGAAGTTAATTAATTTTGCGAATTGTTAAGAGTTCGCGAATTGAAAGTATGAAAATGAGTTCGCAAATGAATCGTGACTTCGCAAAGTGAACCGTCACTTCGCATGTGAACAGTGACTTCGCGGATGAACAGTGAATTCGCAAAGTGAACAGTGAATTCGCAGAGTGAACAGTGATTTTGCGAATGAACAGTAACTTTTGCGAATGAACAGTAACTTTTGCGATGAACAGTAGTTTTGCGAATTATAACAATTTTGCAAATTCCATTTCACGGGTTGTGTTTTGCGAATTGAAAGGTTTGCAAATTGAGACAATTTTACAAAGTATGTCAGTTCGCGAATTATATGTAAGGCAAAGTAGACTTTGCGAACTGTATTTATAGGTTTGCGAATCCATGAGACTTTGCGAACTTGTGAGTGCGAATTGGGTTTTGCGAATTGGGTGTATTACTTCGCGAATTTATTTTGCGAACTATAACAATTTTGCGAATTGTAGAGAATTCGCGAATTGTGTGTGGGTTCGCGAATCTGTGTAACACTTTGCGAATTCGGTCAACAGTAGAATTTCGCGGGTTCGTGTAATGAACTCTGCGAATCAGCTCACTTGGAATAAAACGTGTTAAGTTCTAAAAAATATTCTGGGTCTAATGGGCATAGTCTCTCGTAACGCCCGATCATAATTTGCCTCTCGGTATCTTCAGGGTCAATTTACGGTATAGGCAAACGTCCTTTTTGATGGAATTTCCGAACGAAAATTCACGTAGTCAACTAATATAATATATAAACTGATTTTATTGTCTTTTCGTGGCTAAAGGACGATATTTTAGGAAACTCAACAGACCGGTTAGCGATTAGCTTAAGGACGTCAGGTAAGTGGGAATCTCACCTACAACACATAATTTGTGTTATATGTATTTGTTATACGTGACTATGTGCTTTGATGTGAATATGTGGTGATGACTGATGAAGCGAAATGTTTCGATATGTTTTTGCATAGTAAACATTTATTGCATTATTATGTGACATGAGCATGTGCATACACGAATGATGTGAGGATTAGAATTATGAGTATGCACAGTATATGATCGTCTTGAAAACAAAATATGTTTGAAGACATTAGTATTTGATGTAGACTCATGAAGAGTCATAGTATAGCTACTTCTACAAAGGCACCATGACGGGGGTAAACTGTCGAATGAATGTACCTAAATTATTTAGGTAGCGGACGAGGGTCACCTGGACGAGACACATGGCGTAAGCCAGAGTGCCAGGAAAGGCAACCGCAATGAAAAAGGACGATGGCCAACTATCGTATTTTATCCGTATAGGATTTGAGCTCATGTTATGGTGGTGGGAGTAGTAAGTTAGCTATGGGACCGATAGAAATAAGAAGGAAATGGAAAAGAAAATGATAAAAGAAATATGAGTATGTGAGTATTAGAAAGCACTGGCGCGGATGCCTTTGCTAGTTGACACGTGCATACATGCATATTTCCACTTACTGAGCTTTATAGCTCATCCCATGTTTTTATGTGTTGTAGACGCAGTGAACACGGTACGTGAGCCTGTGAAAGGCGAGGCTGGTCCTTCTGGAACTTCCGGTGATTTTTGAGGGTGGTGTGTACATGGATGCGACCTGTGTGGCGGGTGTTATGTTAGTTGCGCTGTGTTTGTAAAATATGTTTGTATTATATGTAAAATATTCGAATAATGTTTGTATTGTAAAATAGCAGTGTATGATTTGCTATGTAAAATGAAAAATTATATCGGTATTTCGTATGTAATATATTTATATTTCTATTTAGTCACGTAAGTTAGTGTAAGAAAATAGTAGTAGATGGCGGGGCGCCACATCCTCGAGCACCTGAATAGTGTCCCACCAGTAGCCCGCGTTCCCACGCAACACGAAGGTGGCACAAGTCACCTTCTCAGTATCAGGTAAGTGGCTAACGCGGAACATATTTTCGATTGTTCTGAGCCAATTCTCCGCATAGGTAGGATCGGCGGCCTCCTCGAGGGGGGTTTAATCTTCGGAACCTCTCCCCGGCCGCTTCTACACGTTCTAGGCCCGGGGATGAGTGACGCTCCGAGGAATTTTGACGGTGAATGAGGTCGTTAATCTGATCTGACTGTCGTCGGATCAGATCGGTCAGCTGATGAATAGTAGAACGGTCCTCATTCGGTGGGGATTCGGAACCTGCCCTACGACTAGAACTACCCACATACTCCCGACGTCCCTTTGGCATGTTAAACTAGTTCTACAATCATTCATAGAAAGCACATATATCAAATAACACATAATCATATAATCAATCATTTAAACTTATAGGTCAGGCTGGTTCTCCAGGCTTTTGAGCGGCAGTACATGGACAGTCTTCAGAATCTAAAACCGAAGCTCTGATACCACCTGTGGCGACCCTACTTTTCTAATTAAGATTAGTGGCGGATTTTCGCAACGTAAGCCGGGAAGACCCGTCTAACAAAAACTTTTTCCTAAAATATAATATAATACCTCAAAATATTATTCTACATAGTAATATCTGTACAAAGGGCGTCGCCCCACAAGGTCAAAAGAACAAAACCCTAACGCCGCTCCACAGGTCTTCATCCATGTACCGCTCTGCCCTCAAAAGTTCGTGGAGCACCGCCACCAGCCGCCTCAGTCACGACGCGTATCAGCGTCGGACTCAGTACCTACAACACGTAAACACTGAGCGATTTGCCCAGTAGGTGAATAAAATGCATGTATGCAAGTGTGCACTCAACCCCGATCCCAACATCTCGCAACATGATATAATGCACACTCTATTCTTTTCCCACATTCAGGGCCCTAGGTTAGGCTCACGCGCGCAATAAATATCGTGGGTGGTCACGTGATCACACCCGAATCCAATGTCATGGGTGGTTAAACCCGTATCAATAAGTCATGGGCGATAACGCCCGTATCCATATATATATATATATATCATGGTTGATAACACCCGTATCCCTTCTGGCGGTGTGCACCTCGAACCGACCACGTCCGAGTAGACAGATCGATCACGTCTGTCTGCGCCAGGAATCCTGTGAGCCTAGCCGGTCACAAATATTCTCAATCTACCCCGCGTAACAACATGTCGAATCATCATCGTCTCAATACGGTGGAAATCATCTCTTAGCCTGACGTGATATGCACGTGCCATGCATATAATCGCAATAACACATAAAAACATGATTCACATGAAACGTACGTAGAACACGTAAAATACGTAAATCACATAAGTCACGTAAATCACATAATCACATGAAAACACATAAATGTGTTTACGTATTGTAGATGGATGATCCACCTACCTGTCCTCCTGCTATCGTCAAAATAAGAAATCTGTCGAAGTCCCTAACTGTTGACCCTCTGAATAGATAAATATTATCAGTATATGTCCTAGTTTTAAAACTATTCTGTTTTAAGTAATTATATTTATATATTGGACCCGACAGTCAATGGTCAACCCGCTAAACTAATTTGCCCGAGTTTAATAAGGGTTAGACTACTTGATTCGCTCGAAGTTATAATCGACTATCGAAATTGCCCGAGTAATTCAGAACCAGAAATTGATACACTTTAAGAACATCAAACCCTAAAAATAGAAATTCATATACCACCGAAATCAGCTTCGAAAATCATTCCTAACTCGGAATACGGTACACCTTAAAATATTAAATTCTTTCCCACAAGTATTTGATCTATTGAAATTATTATTATCCTTACTACATAAATTTACATGATCATCACGTAAGGCATGTAGAAGCATAATTAACATATCATCTAAATACTTACGAGCTTAAATCGAATCTCAGAACTACCTCAGGAACTATGGCGCCTTCTATGATTAGCATCAGGTTACGTAAAGATATCTATTTATATATCAAACATATTAACCATGCTAGGTACAAAAATTTTAACGTAGGCATATAGAGTCGAAAACTTTAGCCTTGGAATTTCTTAATTTATTTATATAAGAAATCGAAAACTTCTACAGATTGATAATATATATATATATATGTATTTTACAAGTACCGTATCCTATGAATTGCCAAAAAAGATCTGAAATACCTCAAGTTCTATATTCACAAAAACTTAATACACTTAGAATGGATCAAACCGTAAAACCTCCAAATATCCACGCTTGTTACTTGCATACACTTAATGGTCCTATTAGCATCTAGAACTTTAGTTCTACTACTTAAAGTCACGAAACACTATCTAAATCACTTGGACAAGTATATAAAAATCGTAGAGACCCTGAAAGATTCATTGAATACTTCTTCAATCAAGTAAATCGTATATGATGCTATAAGTTTATAACACCTACGTTTATTTATGAGTTAGAGATGAAATTTACCTGCGTAACCCCTCGTAGGATTCTTTGTTTTTCAGTTATCATTTCTTATTTTTAATCACTTGGTTGGTTTTTAAGAGCTTCTCCTTCTTTTCGTTGTAGTGTTTGTTGGTATACATACACAATGATGCGTAAGTTTCCTAGGTGGTGATATGTATTACCTCAACGTTAAGGAAAATTATCTTAGTCATGCTCAATCAATAATGTCAAAAACCTTCCACGTGTAATACCCTAAGTTCTTAGATGGTTATTTAATTATTAAAATGTGTATGCAAGTAGATAGATTTCGTTCTAGCTTGTTGGTAAAGGAGGGTTTTCTCCTCTAATGTTTATGATATACTTGAAATGCTTTGAAAGTATCAAATGATTTGACATTAGGTTAGTGACGAGATTTCCTATGGTTTAGGTAACGTGAATATTAAGATTCATTTTTGAGAACATGGGCCTAATTTCAATTCAAAATATAGCCCAATTCATTATAATACAAATCTCACTTGTTAAATTTCTAAATCAAGTTAAACTAAAAATTTATATTTTTATTTCGCATAACTGCAAAATTAATTACACCGAAATCCCGTATCAAAATTTACGGTTATTACACGTTAATACTTAATAGTATAGTGGCAATAAATTTTCATTCAATACAATTCAATGCAAGACTGGTAAATAATTAGTTACCTATAGATTCATTGAATTTAGGAGTGTCTCTTTAAGTAGTTCTTCAGTTTCACGGTAACATATATCAAGCAGCTGATATATGGACTGACTTTTGCTCCCAAAAGGTTTATGGCTGACAGAGATCATTGAACTCACACAACACCTCAAACTTGGAACACCATAAAAATCTGTTGTTATGGACGCAAATCTGCAAAAAAAATTAAAAAAAGTTCCGCCAATCTTTTGCAGGACAATTGCCGAACTGAAAGAAAGGATTTTGATCAGAAGATAAATTATTGTGCAGGCTGGAAGAGCAAGAATGCAGAACATCACAGTGGAATTGTGAAAGTCTTACGTATCACCTTCAAAGGACAGTGGCCGCTTTTGACAAACAATGCGCTGATGTGAGCGCAACACTTCACAAGATAAATGCAACAGTTGGTAATGTAACTATAATGCAATTATTTTACGGGCCTGGTCAACCACACATGAGCATAGGAATATTACCTTGACATTTTCTACTGTTTATATTCAGGAAATGTTATGAATGACCAGCACCAAACCACATTCGTTGATTTGCACCCGCATACTGCCTCAGAGGTTGGCAAGAATGACAAATATAGTGAGCGTATTCAATTTCAGAATAGAGGGAATAAGGAAGTCAGACCGCATTGTCAATCAGACAAGCCAAATATTTGTAATTTATTTCAATATAAATGTTGTTTGCTTTATGTGTTACAAAATTACTTTGGTAAAATATATTTTGTATTAAAAAAAATGAGGATAATCAATCATTCAGAGCCATTCTTTCAGCTAATGTGGTATACGATCAAGCTAAACACGCAAGGCACATCCGCATCAAAATTTTAGAGAGTAAGCGTCGTTTAAACAATAAACGCCAGGATCATACGAGTATGGCACAAGGTTGGGCATCATATTTGTGCATCAAGTAGTTCCCATCATACATTAAATAGCTGGTTGATTATGTAACCAAAATTTTCATGCATACAGCGACCGTTAACATTTCTGCCAAATTATAGAAAAATCGACCCATACAGCAAAGACCAGTCATTGCTTCACAAGAATGTTCGCATGTTTATCAAATGATTCTTCACCAAGTAAGTTTTCGAGAATTGTTTGAAGTGTGCTGACTTTTATATGAATATTTTGCAGCACATAGCAATACACAATACAAAAAAGAAGAACTGTTGCATTGCCATTTTTGTGATGCATTGGTTTGGAAAGCTGAGTCGACAAAGGGCAAACGTTTACAACAATATATGGGGTGAGTTTTACGCATATCAGCTACAGACGAGGTTGACTGAAGGGAGAGGAGTCATTCAAGAGGTCGTTTATTTCATCAGTATGTTGATGCATACACGGCTGTCGAACAAGAACGGTGGCGATGGGTAAGAAATAACCAACAAACATTGAGGGCAGACATTTACGACAATATATGGGGTGCAGTTTCAAGAGGAGAATCGAATGCAATAACTGTTGGGAAAAAAATTATTCTGCCATCGTCTTTTACAGGATCTCTGAGGTAATGTGATGATATTGCAAGATACCTTGATTGTAGGTATTTGTCGGCCTGTCAAGCTATGTGGAGAATATTTGCATTTGACGTGCACTATAGAACGCCAGCAGTACAGAGATTACCACTTCATTTGGAGGGAGAACAAAGTTTAGTATACGACGAGTCTGTTGACCTCAGCAATATGTTGAACAGAGATGGCATACACAAAACTATAGAGTGGATGGAAACGAACAGTCAAGAGGCAAAAAACCTTACTTATATTCAGTTCCCATCAAAATTTGTATGGAACGCCTCAAAGAAGAGTTGGACACCATGGAAGAAAGGATTTGTCGTTGGTAGGGTAGTTTCATACATCAACGGCAGGTGAGATATATTACATGAAGATGTTATTGACAATCGTTAGGGGGCCCACGTCGTATCAAGACATACGTACAGTAAACGGTGAAGTCTTCCCAGCTTTCAGAGAAGCATGTTACAGAAGTGGATTACTAGATGGAGACTCAGAGTGGCATCATGCAATGGATGAAGTTGCACAATGGGCTACTCCGAATCGGCTTCGACATCTTTCTGTTACATTACTGATTTTCTGTGAAGTAACCAACCCCCTCAATTTGTGAAATAGCTTCTGGAAAACTCTGTCAGAAGACATACCACTGCGGCAAAAAGGATTATTTGGGTTCACAGAAATGCATCTTAAAGACGACCAGGTAAAAAACTATGCGCTGGCTGAGATCAAAAAACTGATGATACAGAACTCAAAGACTCCTTCTGACTTCCCTCCAATGCCACTCCCATCAAATAAGGTGCTAAAAGATCTCAACAACATGTTATTAATGGAAAGCTATTACAACGCTGAGGAGAACGACGTTGAGCATCAGAGTCTTATTGCAACCTTGAATGAAGAGCAGCATAACATTTTCAACGAAGTCATCGACTCGGTTGCAAACAACAGCGGACACCTGTTTTTTATGTATGGTCCTGGAAGCACTGGGAAGACACATGTTTACAGAACAATCATTACAAAATTAATGTAACACCCGTAATTTTAATACGGGATTAGGACGTAATTAATTTTGTACAAGTTCGAAATTAATGAATCTGGTGATTGAGCGGATCGGAAATCGGGTGGGAAATTCGGTCCAAATAATATTCAACCCAAATGGTTTTGGCCCAACCCAATAGAATCTAATAAGTATATTAAAAGCCCAACTAGTAGTGGGTAAATAATGAAAGAAAAAGGCCCAAATGATTTTACATGTGTGAGAAATGCAACAAGGCCCAAACTTGGGCCCAAATGACAAAACAAAAAGATATTTTCCTCCTTTTAAGGCAAGTGAACGTGGGCTCCCATTTCCCTATGATAAACCTATTAAAAAGAATCATTAGCCATCCAAAAAAGTGTGGGACTTTGCTTAGGGTCAAGACAAATAACGTGGGTACTAGAAATGTCTACATAAACCACTTGTAATTTCACAAAAAAAAAAATCGAGACTCACTACCACACTTACGGAAACGAAACTCAAAAAAAAAAGAGAAAAAGAAAAAGAAGGAAGAAAAAGGGAGAGAATACTAACGAAAAAGGGAAGAAGAAAGAAATGAGAAGAAGGTAAAACCCAAGGAGAAAGGAGAACCAAGGAGACGAGCAAGTTCGAGGGACTTCCGGCAAGCTTACAACCCAAAATCATTCAAACAAGGCTTAGGAAGTAAGGTAGGTGTATTCTTCACCTACAACACATAAACATTTCGTTGAAAATGTTCGAACTTGGGTGCTCGGCCATTTAAGTTCGAAACTGATGAATTTTGATCATGTGGTAGTAATGTTCGATTTTTATGTGATGTATTTAAACCCAAAATATGGGTTTCTATGTGGATATACATGCTTACTTGTTAAGAATATTTTGTTAGTTCGAACTTTAAATCCCATGCTTGATTATATGATCTTACATGTGTAGGTGTTAGGTTAAGTACCCAATATATGGGTTTAAATCTATACACTTAATATGATGTTGAGCAATTGAAGTTCTAGGAATTGTTTTGGAGGTGTTAATGTTCGAAAGTTAGGGTTTCGTATAGGAATTTATTTGGTTGTGTAAATTGGGCGAGTTTAGTTTCGGACGGAACCTAGAATCGGGCGAACCATAGGTATCGGGCGAATCTCTAGTGTTGGGCGGAATCTTAGTTGGGGTTTCACGTTGAAATTTATTAAGTTCTAGGTAAAATCGGCCGAACCTTAGTGTCGGGCGAACCCATAGGGTCGGGCGAATCCTTAATTAATTTAAATTAAGTTATATGTAGATTCGGGCGAACCTTAGAGTTCGGCAAAACTTAGGGTCGGGCGAGTGTGTTCTCAAATCGGGAAATTTTGAATTTTAGTATGCTTTGTGGGCATTTCGGGCGATTTAGGATATATCGAATTTTAGCCGGTTATAGTTACTTCAATCGGGCGATTGAATAATATTTACAGATTGAGTTTACATTGTGAGAAATCGGGAGAGTCTGATTCCCCAAGATCGGGCGATTTAGGACATATTGAATTTAGAATATTATATTGGACTTAGTGAATCGATATATTTGAAAACTCTACAAATCGGACGATTTATGAAGCGGCGAAAGTGGGACGTGAATATGAGAAATCGGACGATTTGGGTAATGAGGATCGACCAAAAGCAAGTCCATGCATGATACAAATCGGGCGATTCTTGGGACGGCGAAACCAAGTTTCCATGCATGGCGATCGAGCGATTTGAAGGTATGACAATCGCGCGAATGGAAGTTACATATGCAAGCTGGAATCGGGCGACGCGAATGCCATGCAATCGGGCGATTCTAGCCAAAAATAAAAATCGGGCGAACGCCCCCTTCCTAAACCAAACCAATTGGGCGATTCTATCCAGACAGAAATCGGGCGATTCTATCCAGACTAAGATCGGACGATTCTAGCCAAATCAAAATCGGGCGAAAGGGACTTCGCCGAGATTTTTCATAAATCGGACGATTCCTCAAAATCGCCAAACTTATCCCTAAATCGGGAGCTATTTCCTAAATTGGAGGATACCGAAATTAAATTGATCGATCCTTTAACCCTAATTTGATCGACCAACTTCGAGCGTTGACTATTCTTACACGTTGACCAATTGGGTTAGTTAGGGCTTTGGTTCAAGTATAGGTCCATTTAGATTGTTTTGACTGTAAGAGCTATTTTTGGGATATTAAAATAGGTTAATTTACTAGGTCAAGGAACGGTATTTAATTTATCTATAAGTAATATTTTTAGTGCTTTAATAGATGTCCGAATTTTTTTAATAAGCACTTTATGTGAAAAATTATTTACGTACGTAATACATGGCATGCACTGCATATCACGGCATTGTGGGAGATGATGACCGCGTGGGCGGTGACACGTTATAGTGTCGACTGAGCAGGGTAGAGTGTGCCGATTTTGGCAGTTGTACTCTTAGAGGAGTTGAGGTTGGACTCATGAGGCACCTGACGGGAGACAGACGAGAGCGAACTGTCTACTTGGGCTTGAGCAACCCAATGTGCTAACCGTCGGTTGAGCTCTGTAGCAGAAGGGGCAACCTACAGGAGGAAGCTAACGCGTGAGCGATCAGTGGACTGTAGGGTGGGCACCGCTAGTCTGGCGTGAGCGACCAGACGTTTTATTTTATTGCGCGCGAGGTGCCGAGTCCAGCCTAGGGCCCTGATATTGAGATAGCGTAGAGTGTGAGAACGAGCGTGCATTGTATTTATCATGTGGTGAGGTGTCGGGTTTGGGATTGAGTGCACGCTGCATTTGCATGAATTCACCTACTGAGCGAAATGCTCAGGCCTTTATGTGTTGTAGGTAATAATGAGTCCGACGTCAGCGAACTCAGGACTAAGTTAGAGGCTGGTGGCAGTGACTCCAGGGGCTTTTGAGGGCGAGAGCGGTACATGGATGCGACCTATGGAGCAGCTATAGCATTTTGTTTATTTTTTGGGTTTCGGCCCATGTAAAGGATGACTTTTGTAAAACAACAAATTTTATGATGTGTATAATGTTTATGTTCAAAGTTTTTTGCAAAATTGGCTTTCCGTGGCTTTCGTTGCGAAAGTCAGCCAAATAATTTAATTAGGAAAGTAGGGTCGTTACAATTAAGGTCTGCGAATCAGGTTGTAATACCAGTTGCATCATCAGGTATTGCAGCTTTGCTACTACCAGGTGGAATAACTGCACATTCAAGGTTCAAGATCCCTATTATACTACAAAAGAACTCCATGTGCGACATAAAGCAGGGCACGATGTTGGCTGAACTGATGGCGCAAGCAAAATTAATAATCTGGGATGAAGCGCCGATGACAAACAAGTATGCTTTTGAGGCACTGGATAGAACTATGAGGGACCTGATGTCCAAAACGACTGAGAACTGTGAGGGCAAGCTGTTTGGTGGAAAGACCGTGCTGTTGGGAGGCGATTTCAGACAGTTACTTCCAGTTATACTTAATGGATCCAGACAAGATACGGTTGAATCTGCCATAAACAGGTCATATGTATGGCATCACTGTCGTGTGCATACTCTCACACAGAACATGAGATTACATCATTCGGAAATAGAGTTTGCAAATTAGATTTTGCAAGTTGGCAACGGAAATACACATGTGGCCGCAGATACAGATGTGGAGACTATTGATTGTCTGGGCGATACGATTCGTAGCGTATGCAACTACATGTTGATTTTGAAGACAACATGACAAATCAACATTATATTAAGGAAAGAGCCGTCCTGACACCCCGAAACAAAACAGTTGACGAAGTCAATGACTTCATGCTATCCATAATACCAGGACATGACACAGAATACTTAAGTTCAGACAGCTTGGAATTGGAAGCTGACGTGGAAATCAGTGCAAGTTCAATGTACCCAGTTGAGTTTTTAAACATGTTTGAGATTTCAGGTGTTCCAAACCACAGACTCATCCTTAAGCATGGAATTCATGTAATGTGATTACGGAATTTAAATCAGAGAGACGGACTGTGCAATGGAACAAGACTCATTGTATCGCGCCTTGGAACAAACGTTGTTGAAGCAGAAATCTTAACAGGAACGCATGTTGGCAATAAGGTTCTAATACCAAAGATAAATTATGTCTCCCTCCGACACGACCTGGCCCTTCAAACTACGACACAGACAATTCCCACTTAAAGTCTGCTATGCAATGACAATAAATAAAAGTCAAGGTCAGAGCCTAAAAAGGGTTGGAGTGTATCTTCCCAGTCCTGTTTTCACACATGGCCAACTTACGTGGCACTATCTAGAGTTACGTCAGCTGTGGGACTCAGAATATTGAGCATGAAAGAAGGCGACATAGAAGACGACGAGGTTGCAAACATGGTTTTCCATGAAATCTTCAACAATGTTTAAGTGCGTAACAAAGAACAAGGTATTCTGTAGTGCTCTCACTAAGATCTGTAGAATATTGTTGTATCACAATATTGTTTAAAGTATGTTGTTACAATGTTATTCAGTCTTACATTCCTATTGTCGCAACTGTTCACATTCTCACATTTTAACACGCATACATGTTAACAAACATTAATTGTCACAGACATACAGTTGTATAAGCCAATATAACACTAAATGTAATAGCCACGTAATATGTCCAAACTAAAGAGCGTTGATATCCAACAAAATTACAAATAGACTGTTGTGAAAAAAAGTTGAGCGCCATATTATCAACATAAATACCTTATAAGACAAATTAATTAAACCAATGTTGAATTAACAAGACCAATATAACTCCACAATTAATGGCAGCACATACTAAGTGCAAAACAATATTGGAAAATATCACTGTCGAAAACTTTGTACAGACACAAATACAATCACATTATCGGTTGATTTATAGAACAAAATTTTCAGAACATTTTGGCTTCTTGCTTGAAATTTCGTTATATGCAGTTTTATTTATATATCATTAAACAGAACAACGGAATAAACCTACATAATAAACGGAAATTGATTGTTCGAACAATCATTCCACATGTTATTGCAATTACAAGTGGCAAAGCAATCAAATAGGCGGCAATGAAAGATAGATATGTCATAATAGATAATTATGCCTATTTGTATCACCACAATACTATTCAATGAAAACAACAAACATAAAAAAAAAATCTTCAGCATCCGGATAGCTATTAATAAATTCATTCACGAAGTAATTGGTCCATAATAACAGCGACCATTGCCAAAACCACGAAAATCAAATTATTATTACTTAAACAGCACACTATTGGCATTCAATGAATAGAAATACGAAAATTCTATCCACACCCCCTTTATTTTTTATTTATACCCCTATTTTATTATGAAAAGTAAATATTGTTAAATAGTTCAATTTCCAATGTTGACCAGCACCTTTCTAATAATTTTGTCCCACATAATATAATGTATAAATTAGAAAAAAAACCTAACGGAAACAACAAATCTCCACTTCCATAATGTTACTTGATGTTATCGAATTTTTGATAAATCGGTCATTTAATGTGCTAAATTAAATAATTAATAAGTTGTTCTTGAACAATGAGTAAAAACCATTTCGAAACTTCAAGGGTTTTTCCACCCCCAAATGGGGTGCCGATAGTAGTACCCATAGAAATATTGATGCATCTTTGATAAATTATTACTGAGTAATTAAAACAATATGAACAGGCATTAAATACACAAAACCATGCACCTTATTTAAAACATACGGAACGATACATTTTAAGGACACGTACGTTAGCTATTACATAATGTGCATGTATTAATTTAGTAATAATTTAATAAAAATGAATTACGTGAAATGAGTTATTAAGTAGTGACTTTTCAGATTACTACACATGAACTTACATTATATAACTCAAGCGACTTCCACAGTTTATCCACAATTTTCTGCCCAACAATCTTACCTAAAATGATGAATGAAATCAGAAATTATGTTGACACCATTGTTGCTGATCTTCGTCAGGCTGCCAAACAATTTATTGACAGGATAGAACTTAAGATTGATACGTATGTGGAATCTGCTGCCCAGAGGTTCACTGATCTTCATGCAAGGCACAATCGCCAGATTGCCATACTAAATGATTTGACAACGAAGATCAACCATAATTACTCTGAATTTCAACAGAGACTATCTAATATAGAGCAGACACTTGGTATGTGAACATTTTTTCCCAGAATAGAATACAACATTACTACATATAACTCCACATACAGTTGTTCTGACAGGAAAAATCAGGCCTACACACGGTGACAACCAGCCAGAAGAAATCGTAACTGACATTCCTCCAACAAAGGAACCATCACTTTTCGCAAAGAGAAAGCGCTCCAACATTTACACAGAATCCACAGATACTCCATTGCACAACCGATCTAAGAACAAAGCTACAAACCCATTGGCAGGACAATGTCTCAGTTCGAAAAAAGTCCCGAAAGACAAAACCCTTGCCATGAATGTGAAGAAACTCTCAAAATTGTTCCGCCGCGTATGAGCAGTAATAGGAACAATGAACCGGGCGATTCTATCAATACACTATTAAGGGAAGAACGTGGTTCCAATTCTTCAGAGATATTATGACAAAGGGAATTTGGCTACATGATGAGGTACAAAAATTATAGCATTTCGTGTTAACTGTCTTCACAAATTGTTAAATTATAATATATTGTCTTCTGCAACAGCACATAGACGAATGTCTGCGTGGATTTATCGACAAACAGGCGCATACTAAGTTCCCAAAATCAAGGGTTTCTTTTATGAGCACAACATTTACCCAGATAGTTGCGACGGAATTTAGAGGTGATGGACATACAGACCTATCCGCCAATCGCCCATATGTACAAGGTATTGTTGAGAATTGGCCTTCTGTTCCATGGCAGGAGTCGGACTTTATAGTTATCCCAGTGAACATTAATGAGTGTCACTGGATACATGCATTGTGGATTATAAAAAACGATTAATATTAGTACACGACGCTGACCCTTCGGTTGATAAGCATATGAGATTCTTTGAAGAATCATTTCAAAAAACACGACTTACAATCCCATATATCCTTCGAGACTTGCTCATGACTGACTCGATCGTGGACTTCAATCTTTATATAGATCCTGACTTCCCCCACCAGTCTATCAGGTAATACAAGTTCCTTAATGTGTGTAATTTGTAGCCTTGCTGTTTCGTGTTATAAATATTCATGTCTTTTTCTCAATGTGAATTAACGGCGAATGTAGTGTATACATGCTGCGATCGGAATTTTCATTGATGTTTGCAGAAGACGATGTCCACGATATTTCGCCCGAGATGATTCACGAGTTCCGAGAATTTCTAACCGTCTCAATATTCTTCAACAACTGGTCTTAGCTCTTGGGGGGAAAAAATTTAATGAACATCTCATTATTGCTTCGCTATATATTTCACTATATTATGCAATGTTTTCCGTACAATATTTTGGCCATATAAACTTATGAATTTATGCTTCAATGCTCATGTTACAAAAATATGACCACAACTATCAGGCACCACACATACAACAAATACATTGTAGTCATTCCAAACCCTTCAGACTGTATGGCTGTATACTGTAGACTATGTTTTAGGGGTAGCATTATGTTTACAAGCCAAAAGGCACTAGAATGGCAAACGTGTATGATTGTAAACCTGTGCACTCTCTTTGCACTCACATAAGTGATATTGAAGACAACGATTTAATTAACTAAATAGCTAGCTAACGAAGAATAGACTTAACTATGTCACTGATTATGTACCATATTTTCCGAAAATATTTTGATCATATAAACTTATGAACCATGTTACAATGCTCATATTACTATAATATGACGTCAAGTGTCAGGAACCTCGCATAATACATTGTACACATTACAAAACCATCGCGCTATATGATTATATACTGTCGCCAATGTTTTTAACTATTCTTTTAAGAATAAGTACACCGATAACATGGCAATAATTCGGTCTTCCCCAACAAAAATTAATTTAAGCTAGCAGACCCATAATAATTAACGGTAAACCTGAAAACATGGTATTGTAAAGCACGACACTAATTTCACATTTAAAGAAAACGATTTAATTAACTAAATCTGTACCTAAAGAAGAGTCATATACAACAATTCATTGTTTGACAAAATCTTATCCAACTTCGTCACTTTTCTCTGCGAAACTCAAAAATACAGTCATAGAGAGAGGAACAGAAAGAAAGATGTTGGCATCTCTGCGTTTCTACTTCAGTGTTTATGCCGTTTTAGTTTCCCCTAAATGATTCATTTCCCTTCGTCGCCTGCGGTTGGGGTCCAGATGTTCTGAGTACGGATATGCTCTTTTAGATTCCAGATCGGAGCCGGGTTGTGGAGTCGGAAACATGAGCACGAGAGGTATATCCATTTTGGTTCCAGATTGGAGTCTGGTCGTGGAGTCAGATACATGACCACGAGAGGTACATCCATTTTGGTTCACATGGTCATCTTCTCTTGGTCTCATTACTATTTTCTTAAGCGCTATTAACGTCCACATCAACACTGCCTAGCCAAGGCCCCTGGCCTGTGATTATGATTGTTGAAACTGTTTCATGTTTTATCACATAAATTTCAGATATGGTTTTTGCTTGTTTGATTACGCCCTCTGTGAAGGACTTATTGAAAATAACGACCATATTGTCCAAGCTAAAGCGATTCTCTGACGCCTTCCATATGTTCGATGAAATGCATAGCTTAATCCTTCCTATTGATGTGCACCATTTGAATTTTGCGATGAACCGCATTTGTCAATTGGCTAAAGTCACTTATGGGTTTTCTATTCCTAGGAATCCTTTGCAAGCTTCAGGCCTTCTACTGCATACCACCTGAAAAGACTCTTCACTCGCACAAGCAGATGAGTTTTCAGCTTATGAGTCTTTTATGACTCAGTTTCCTTGCACATGCGGAGAAGTAGACGGAGTCAACGAACCTACTCGAAAAGGAATCGATTCCTAAACGAGATAGAGCCCGATTTCGTGGACCCTGCCTACTTCCCGCCTGTGCAACGAAACGTGATTGCGGTCTCTAATGTGATACCACGTTCGCCATGGAAGACCTGCCGACCAATAAGATTCAACACAGATTGGTATTTTGGCGTTTAGAATTTTTTGGTTATTGTCTCACGTGGAATATGAGCTCTTAAGAGGCCGTAGTGTTAGAGACAAACTGACAAAAATGGAAGATAAGAAATACGTATATTCTTTCTTAGACAATTTTGTGACTATATTGATTAAATAAATGCCTTCCGTATCTTTGCAGGTGCTACATTTGGCCTGCAATGACGACCCCTTTTCTTCTGCACAATCCCTTCTACTTTGAACAACAATTTTCAGACATCAAGTCATAATGTGAGTATCCTTCCTCTTCATGTGTACCATTTCGATATTGCGACGAACCACGTTTGTCAATTGGGTAAAGTCACTTATGGGTTTTCTATTTTTAGGCATACTTTGCAAGCTTCAGGCCTTCTATTGCATATCGCCTGAAAAGGGTCTTCACTCGCACCAGTAGCGGACTTTTCAGCTTATGAGTCTTTTATGACTCAGTTTCCTTGCACAGGCGGAGAAGTGGACAGAGTCAACAAACTTAACTCAAAAAGGAATTGATTCCTAAACGAGATAGAGGCCGAATTCGTGGACCCTGGCTACTTCCCGCCTGTGCAAGGAAACGTGGATGCGGTCTCTACTGTCATAACACGTCCGCAACGCAAGACCCACCAACCAATAACATTTCACACACATTGGTATCTTGGTATATATGGACTATTCTATCAAGAGTATTGTTAATTAATTCTTACTAACTGTATGACTGTATACTGTAGCTTATGTGGTTTCATATTCTTTTAAGTTTTAATACACGGATAATATGACAATAATTAGATATTAAACAAGATACCTAATTTATGCCACCAAAAGCATAATAAAAAAAATAATATTTTGTTTACATTGGGAAAAAAATAACCCCGTGCATCGCACGGGGGCAAACCTAGTATATATAAAAACACAGAATGTTCGTATACACTTGCTGCCAATCCAAGAAGATCTAGAAAATGAACATATCACAACAGTAATAAATTCCATATGGATCGATAACGAAATAACGGCTTTCCTCGATAGAGATATTGCTAATGGTTTCTTAAAGATGCGACCGATAAGACACACATTGACCTAAAGTGTGACAAACTCAATCAGAACAACAATTTTTCCACTGGTTGTCTAGAGAGAAAAACATAACAAGACTATATCCTCAAAAAAATCCAAAAAATTCGTAGCCCTTATGCTGTTCAATACAATAACAGACACACATGTGGTATAGACAACTCATCAACCTAGGTTTCCTCGAGCTATAGATCAGAAAACATGTCAAAATGAATCCGAAGAACTAACCCTTGATCATGAAAAAAAAAGAAGAAATCTAGCTCAATGCATCAAAAATGATCAACAAGACTGTCAAGCAGGGCAATATGTTGGAAATAATAAGCTCAAGTCAAATCCTAAGAATCAATAAGGCATGAGTCATTGTGTCTAGAATAGTCCATAAGCACTATAAAGAGTCTATGTATTATGTAAGTTTGAGTAGATTTAGTAGACATCAAATAATAACGTATTAAGATATCTCTTTTCTCTAATCTCACATATTAAAATACTGTTGGAACTATTTTATTGTATTCAATTAATAGAGTTGTCTTAGTCTTGATATGCAAATTAGTAGTCTTGGGCTAAATTGTAATTAGTCATTGTATAGGACTACATGACCACGAGGTGGTATATATAAGTGAACTCATAAGAAAATTAGGAGTGCGCTTAGTATGGTTTTCAGATCGAAAAATTAGAATTGGAAAATTAGAGAGAAGATTTTAGCGCCTTTGTGTTCTTCAACGTCGTTTCTCTCTCAAACCTCAACTTAGGTAAATCTCAAGCGTAAGTGCTCGAAATTCTCAGATTTACTATCCGATTCTTTGTGATTCGATCTAGGTTGGATAAAAAAGGACCTAACAAATACTTATTACAAAATCACTACAATCATACTATACTCATCACGTGGTATCAGAGCTCATGGCTAACATCGGAGGAGTGGCCGGAGGAATTCCTCATGTACCAAGCTTGCGTCTTTCAAAGGACAACTACGGCAATTGGTGCATACAAATGAAGGCGTTACTGGGATCAATGGATGCCTGGGAAGTTGTCGAGAATGGGTCTCGTGGGTTTGACGAACAATCAAGTAAAAGAGCTAAAGGAATACCGCAAGATAGACAAGACCGCGTTATACATGCTTTACCAAGCAGTTGACGAGTCGACTTTTGAGAAGATAGCAGGAGCAAAGAACTCGAATGAATTCTGGACGATTCTAGAAAATGCATACAAAGGCGCAGATCGCGTTAAGCAAATACGCTTGCAAACGCTTCGCAGTGAATTCGAGACGATCAAGATGAAATAAGAAGAAACGGTTTCGGCTTATATCACAAGGGTCGATTGTGAACCAGTTAAAAAGGAACGGTGAGGATGTGCCCAAAAATCGTGTCGTCGAGAATATTCTAAGATCCTTGACGGAGGAATATGAGAATGTCGTATGTGCCATAGAGGAAGCTAGAGATCTTGAAAAAATGTCCGTGAATGAATTTACAAGTTCATTGGAAGCCCACGAGCATCGAAAGAATCGAAAGAGGGTGGAATCTTTGGAGGATGCTCTTCAAGCCAAAGTCTCGTTTAAGGAAAAACAAACAAACTACGGCGACCGTGGAAGAGGACAGGGTCGAGGTCGAGGTAGATATAGAGGCCGTGGTCTTGGAAGAGGTTAGGGCCGTGGACAAGACGAAAAAGAAGAAAGAGGAAACTACAACAACACACGAGGTGCGAGAGGTGGCCGAGGACGAGGCAATCGATGAAACAAGTACAACGTCGAATGCTATAATTGTGGAAAATATGGTCATTTTGCAAATGAGTGCTATGCTGAAAAGAAGGTGGATGAAAAGGTGAATATCGCCGAGAAAAAAAAACTGAAAACGAAGCAGAAATCTTATTACTTGCATGCAAAGAGTCGGATAGCGGCAATGAACATACGTGGTATTTGGATACGGGTGCGAGCAACCACATGTCCGGCGATAGGAAGCTGTTCATAGATCTAGAAGAAGACGTGGGAGGTAAAGTGACGTTTGGTGACGTGTCTACGGTGAAAGTAGAAGGTAAAGAAAAGAACTTGATTCGATGCAAAGATGGTACAAATTGCTACATAGCTGAGTTTTTTACGTACAAGTATGAGGAGTAATATTATTAGCCTTGGACAACTCTTAGAGCGAGGATATACTGTACTAATGAAGGGACAGACCATGACTCTAAGAGATCGTGACGCTCAAGTTATTGCTCAAGTTCAAATGAGCAATAATCGTTTGTTTAAGCTCAACATTGCAGCGACAACTGACAGATGCCTAAACGCAAACATCGAAACATCGAGCTCCGTAAGGTTGTGGCATCAGCGGTTCGGACACTTGAACTACGGCAGTCTGAAAAAACTAGTGGACCAACACATGGTTGGAGGACTTAATAAATTAGAAGGTGAGCCCCGACTATGCGATGTATGCATCATGGAAAAGGGAACAAGAAAATCATTTCCAAAAAGCTCGTTCACAAGTACTTTATCACTTTTATCGACGATTTCTTACGCAGAACATGGGTATATTTTCTTAGAGAAAATAATGAGGCACTTGCTGTTTTCAAGAAATTTAAACAACTGGTGGAAAATACTAGCGGAGAACGCATCAGGACATTACGTTCAGATCGGGGTGGTGAGTTTATATCGAAGGACTTCATGGCATATTCTGAAGAAAATGGCATCAAGCATCAACTGACAGCTCCATACACGTCACAACAGAACGGCGTTGCCGAGCGAAAAAACATAACACTGCTTGATATGGCTAGGAGCATGCTCAAGACTTAACGCATCCGAAAGAGTTTTGGGCAGAAGCCGTTCGGTGTTCCGTCTATTTGCAAAATCGAAGTCCAGCCTCAATACTAAAAAATGTCACGCCACAAGAAGCATGGTGCGGCGTAAATCCATCGGTTGCACATTTACGGGTTTTTGGAAGCATCGCATATGCTCGAATTCCGGAGCAAAGGCGCACTAAGCTCGATGATAAAAGTCGAAAATTGATCTTTATTGGGTACGATGAACGTTCTAAAGCGTACAATTTGTATGATCCTAACAGAAAGAAAATTGTTGTCAGTCGAGATATACAGGTTGACGAAGATGCTAGCTAGAGCTGGGAATCGATACTAAAGCCTGAGGATGAAAGAACGAAGGTTGCAACATATCCATTCCAAGCAGTGAAGAGCCCGAATTTGAATCGCAGCCCTCTGAGTTCGTAACTGTCGTGACAGATAGTGAATCTGAACCCGAAACCATCCGGACGCGCAGCCTAGGAGAACTCTATAACTCCATGGAACGATTGGACCTCGTATGTCTCATGGTGGATGCTGAGGACATCACCTTTGAAGAAGCTGTCAAATATGAGAGATGGCGAGAGGCGATGTATGAAGAAATAAAATCAATCGAAAAGAACAACACGTGCGAGATGAGCTTATTGCCGCCCGAACACAAAGCAGTAGGAGTGAGGTGGCCGTACAAGAAAAAACTGAACTCCGAAGGTAACATAGTAAAATACAAAGCGAGGCTAGTCGCAAAGGGGTACTGTCAGAAGTACGGTATAGACTACGAAGAGGGTTTCGCCCCAGTAGCAAGAATGGAGACCACGCGCCTATTGCTATCGTTGGTTGCAAGCAAAAAATGGAGCATTTACCAAATGGACATTAAATCGGCATTTTTGAATGGAAGGCTCGAAGAAGAAGTTTATATTTTTCAACCACCGGCTTCAAACAAGGAAAGGAGGATCAAGTTTTCAGGCTGAAAAGGGCATTATACGGGTTGAAACAGGCACCGAGAACGTGGAATGCACGCATCGATGCATATTTTAAAGATCGAGGATTTGAACAATGCCCCTACGAGCATGCCCTTTACATTAAGGTACGGGAGTAATACTTTATGTTGCATTATATGTTGATGACCTGATTTTTGCTAGCAACAACAACAACATGGTTGAGGAGTTCAAACGAGATATGAAGAACGAGTTCGACATGACCGATCTCGGACTTATGTCATATTTTTTGGGGCTAGATGTCAAACAAAAGGAGTCAGGTATTTTCGTATCTCAACAGACGTACGCAAAGATGTTGTTGGAAAGGTTCAATATGAGTGAGTGCAATTACGCTAAAATGCCGGTGGAGCGAGGCATTAAGTTAACGAGGCATGATGAAGGGAAGCCGGTTGATCCGAAGCTTTATAGAAGCACTGTCGGAAGCTTACGTTATCTCACGAATACCAGGACGGACATTGCATATGGAGTAGGACTTGTTAGTCGATACATGGAGAGTCCAAGATCAACTGGAATGCCGTAAAGTGGATTAACGATACATCAAAGGAACAATTTCATACGGATTATTTTATGGCTGCACTAACAATCCTGATGTTATTGCTTATTCAGACAGTTGCACGAAAGAAAGAGCACTACATGTTTTGTCTTCTTGGTAGGTGGCACGACTTTCACTTGTACGTCGAAAAACAGCCGATAGTGACACTTTCTACGTGTGAAGCTGAGTATGTCGCAGCATCAACTTGTGTCAGTTATGCGATATGGATCAGAAAGCTGCTTAAAGAAATGAAATTTACACAAGCGACAGCTACCGAAAATACGGGTCGACAATAAGTCAGCAATTGAGCTCGCGAAGAATCCGATACATCATAAACGAAGCAAGCATATAGACGTGCAACATCATTTCATACGAGAACAAATAAAGAAAGGCGAAGTCAGCTTGATTCATGTAACAAGCAAAGATCAAGTAGCGGATATATTTACGAAGCCACTACCATTGGAAGCATTCGAAAAGATTGTTTGGTTACCCGGTGTCTCCCGGAGACGCCACGTCCCCCGGGTACGGTGAGGAACAAAAAGTTTCCGGGTTCCCCGATTGCCCTCGTTGCTCGGATCAGAATAGTATCATATAGACATGTAATAGGACGGGTCAAACCCATAGAGAATTACAGTTGAAGCGAGTGGCAGCTCCTCGTCCTTTTCTTCAAGACTTCGTCGATGGTGGTGGAGGGCACTAGATCGTCACGCCGACCTCGCAGTGTACCACGACGTCAGGTAAAGATGGCTAGAGAGAACCGAGCCGTCGCGTGGGAGAAAAGTGTGTGCGTTCGGTGTGTGTTTTGTGCCTTTAGTGATTTCGAAAATCACTTGCTTTCACTTCATATGGAGCACAAAATTCTTAGCCAATTTAAAGGCTTGATTTCGATATCTTAGTCCTTAAAGTGTGAGAGATTTTTGCCAAATCTTAATCTCTTTTGAATTCCAAATCCAAACTTAAGGAAACTTGCTATTATTAGAAAAACTAACTTAAATACCAAGTCAAACTAAGTATATTTAAATATGGTATGGAATTCGAAACTTAATCCTAAACTTCAATAAATAATATTCTAAATATTTTATTCCATATTTTTTTATATCAAATATGCAAATTCCGAAAATACCCTCAAAGGCATATTTCGAAATTAGCTTAAGGTGAAATCAAATTTTATCCTCAAGCCCATTAAGCACTTGGCCAAGCCCAAGTCTTAAAGTTAGTTTCATAAGAAGTCCAACTTCGATCCAATAAATGGCCCGAGGCCCATTAAAACGTGGCCCAACGGCCCAAGGCCCGTTAAGGCCCAAAACACTTGTAGACGTTGATGATCCTTTGTAAGCCCGACTCTCTAGGTTCGACTTAATCGGCCAGGGAGGAATCCAAGAGTTCGGTAGTTACCTAGCCAATCCCGTAGTACCGGATCGTAACCCGATTCGAGTGCGAATTTTGATCCAGTCTTTATTCCAGAACCTCACTATAGATAACAGTGCTACGTATAAACCCTTCAGCTGTGTCCCAATCAAGTGAGAGTCATGGTCTATGTCAAACTCACTAAACTCGATTCTATGATAAAATGGAGACGAGGCAAATTACCAAACTACCCTCCATGTCTCACATGAGTTAGTTGAATACCTTGGCCAATGATTTCGTAATTTCCCGTCGCTGTCCTCATAGGACACTTATCTCGATTACTTACGAGACTGTGAATCCGTACTCGGCGGTCTAAGCCCGGCAATCACAAATCGTCATCAAGACCGCATCCGGCCCGCTGACCCATGCAATAGCAAATCGGGTCGAGGGAAACCAGTGACAGTCGAGACTTTGAAGTCAACTCCGTCAAAGCCCCTTTCGGTCTAAGGTTCACGTAGACTACTATAGTGTTGTCGTCGGTCATTGACACTCCTTGAGTAATAAGCATGTTCGACCGTACGACCCGTGAGTCAGTGTCCATGAAACGAGTCAATCCCTTGATTCGATTCGTATCACAAGTCATGACATCTGCTTCCAAGCGAGATATCGGCACATGATACGTCATCGACAAATAAGCCGTAGTCGGTTATCTAACACCCAACTGGAGCATCAGGCTTACGAACTTTTAATGTTCGAGGTTAAGAGTCCACTGGTGCCTTACTCTCTCGTACCCATCGAGAACAGTGACTCAAATCGACACATTTGGATTTGTTCATTTATTGCTTTACCGGATGCTAAGTAAAGAACTCTTATATTCAATAAACGAACAATGCCTTTCATTAAACACACGAAAATATCTTATTACACAAAAGGTCGAACGATAAATAATCTAATGCCCTATATAATATAATCCTCGTATAGCATTCGAGGGCATATTCCTAACAATCTCCCACTTTCACTCAATGCCATGCGCTGCAGTATCTAATACCCATCTTTTCGAGATGTCTAGCCAGCACTGCCTGTGATAGAGGCTTGGTGAACGGTCGGCCATGTTTTCCGCGGTCGCAATCTTCTGCACGGCTATGTAGCCATTCTCAACGAATCCACGTAACACGTGGTACTTTCTTCATATATGTTTGGACCTGCTGTGAGATCTCGGTTCTTTCGCCTGAGCAATAGCGCCAGTATTGTCACACCACAATGGCAATGGCCTATCTGCTACATAAACGACACCAAGTTCTTCCAAGAACTTTCTCATCCAAACACCTTCCTTAGCTGCCTCTGAGGCCGCTATATACTCTGCTTCGCAGGTGGAATCTGTAGTAGTGCTCTGTTTGGAACTTTTCCAAGACACTGCTCCAACGTTGAGCGTAAAGACGAATCCTGAAGTGGATTTTCGGTCGTCCACGTCAGGCTGGAAATCCGAATCCGTATACCCTTCCACTTCCAATTCTCCATTACCATAGACCAGGATAATATCCTTAGTCCGTCTGAGGTACTCGAGGATAGTCTTGACTGCTGTCCAATATTTCTTACCAGGGTCAGCTTGAAACCGACTGACGACGCTCACAGCGTACGCCAAGTCAGGTCGCGGGCAAAGCATCGCGTACATCAAGCTACCCACTGCGGATGCATAGGGGATTCCATTCATCTCTTTCTGCTCCAACTCACTTTGAGGGCTCATAGCCTTGGAAAGGTGAATTCCATGTCGAATAGGTAGGAACCCTTTCTTAGAGTTGTCCATATTATATCGCTTCAGGACCTTCTCTATGTAAAGGGCCTGGGAGAGTCCTAACATACGATTCGCTCGATCTCTATAAAGGCGAATACCCAAGATGTAGGTAGCTTCTCCCAAGTCTTTCATGGAGAATTTGGAAGAAAGTCACGCTTTCACCATCGAGAGTATTCCAATATCATTTCCTATCAAAAGGATGTCGTCCACGTACAATACGAGGAAAGGTATTTTGCTCCCACTGCTTTTCTTGTAGACGCAAGGTTCGTCTTCCTTCTTCAAGAATCCGTGGCCCTTGACCACTTCATCGAACCGGAGATCCAGCTTCTGGAGGCTTGTTTGAGTCCATAAATGGACTTGTTCAATTTGCACACCTTATGAGCATCTCCTTGCGATGTAAAACCCTTGGGCTGCTCCATATATATTTCCTCCTTGAGGTATCCATTTAGGAACGCAGTTTTCACATCCATCTGCCAGATCTCATAGTTATAGTGCGCAGCTATTGCAAGCAATGTTCGAATGGACTTCATCATAGCGACAGACGAAAAGGTTTCCTTATAGTCAATGCCCTCTTTTTGACTGTACCCTTTCGCCACAAGCCTAGCTTTGTATGTGTCAACCAATCCGTCAGATCCAATCTTTCTCTTGTAGATCCGTTTACACTCAATGGGTCTGAAACCATCTGGGAGGTCTACTAGAGTCCAGACTTGGTTTTCGTGCATAGAATCCATTTCGGCTTGCATAGTTATAAGCCATTTCTCCGAATCTTTATCCCTGATTGCCTGGTCATAGGTAGTGGGATCGTCTCCGACGTTCCCTTCCATCGCAGCAACCTCGTGCTCGATGTGGACCATCCCATATCTCTCAGGCTGGCGAGATACTCTACCCGACCTGCACAACTCAGGTTGCATCTCGAACTGCTCGACGGTGTCATCTGACACTGGAGTCTGTGAAAGCGCTTCTGAGGACTCTCCAAGAGTTACTTCGCGACCCACTCCACCTTCTCGAATGAACTCTTCTTCGAGAAAGTGAGCCTGAAGGGCTACAACGATTCTCTGATCTTCGTGGAAGTTAAATTGGTATCCCATGGAATCCTCAGGATACCCGACAAAACGTCCTTTCACAGCCTTCGATTCCAGTTTATTTGTCTTGAGCTTTTTCACGAATGCGGGGCAACCCCAAACTCTAATGTGATTCAAGCTCGGTCTTCGTCCTGTCCATATCTGATAGGGAATACGATCGACACACTTTGTATGACATCTATTCAGAATGTGTGCCGCTGGCAACAGGGCATGACCCCACAATGATATGGGCAGGTCTGTATAGCTCAGCATAGATCGAACCTTATCCAACAGAGTTCGATTTCTGCGTTTGGACACACCGTTCAACAGCGGTGTTCCGGGCGGTGTCAACTGTGAAATGATCCCGTTCTCTTTCAATAACTCGTCAAACTTGAGGCTCATGTACTCGCCGCCTCGATCTGATCGAACGGCTTTGCTGCTCTTTCCAGTCTGATTTTCCACCAAAGCCTTGTACTCTTTGAACCATTCAAAAGTATCAGACTTGTGCGTCATGAGACACCTTGCCGAAGCGAGAGTGATCATCAGCGAAGGTAACGAAATAGTGGAAGTTACTGCGAGCCGCTACCCCGAACGGTCCGCAAACATCCGTGTGGATCAAACCGAGAAGTTCTGCGGCTCTCGTAAAAGTCCCTGTGAAGGGCGACTTGGTCATCTTTCCAAGGATACAAGATTCGCAAGTCGGATAGGGATCAGACCCAAGTGGCTTTATAATGCCGATTTTCTCCAACTCGAGAATCTTCTATTCTCCAGCGTGATCGAGTCGAAGATGCCACAACAGTCTCGAGCTGGACTCCAATTTTCGTTTGTTGGTGATTGCATTCACAGTTTTTGTTTTATCTTCGACATTTAGATAATATAATCCATTCAGTAAACTTGTACTTCCGACGCAATTACTTCCAAAACAAATATTGCATAATATTATACTAAAACGGAACTCATAACCGTTTCCGCTGAAAACGGGAATAGAAACAATATTCTTAAGCCCCTTGGGCAAAACTAAACAATCGAAAAGCAGTAAACTATGTCTAGTAGATAAAACGAGAGTTCTTGATCCAATGTAGGTCGCCGGTACACTATGTCCGCTTCCTACGTTGATCATGATCTCTCGGTCCGCCAGCTTCCTACTTCGTTCCAGACCCTGGTTTGAAACACAGATGTGAGCACTAGCTCCCGAGTCTAGGATCCATGAAGCGGAATATACTGTCATAGAATAATGAGTTTCTAAAACGTAAAGTTCTATACCTGAGGCGGCTAGCTTTGGGCAATCGCACTTCCAATGGCCAAGCTCATTGCGGTGAAGGCATTTGTCCGTCGACTTGGCGCCTTTGAACACGTTCTTCTTGGCCTTGCCTTTCGAAATTCGTCCTTTCGGTTTAGTGGGCTTGTCCGACTTTTTCTTTCTACTCGACGCTCGACTCTTAGCATCCGCGACAAGAACAATTTTCTTTCCTTTCACCTTCTTCATCTGAGTTTGCGCCGCCGACAACTGGTTCATCAACCCCGTCAACGTCATCTCGGCCTTGTTCAGATTAAAGTTCACAATGAATGAATTGAAGGAAGGTGGGAGAACCTGAAGTATCAGATCGTTCTGGAGCTCATTATCCATGATAAAATCCAGTGCCTCGAGTCTTTTGATCCAATCGATCATCTTGAGCACATGCTCTCCGACGTCACTACCCTCAGCCATTTTGCAATGAAATAGTTGCTCCGTAAGGGAATAGCGAGCACTCTTGGAATGTTCGCCAAAAAGCTCCTTCAAATGAAGCAAAATGGCGCCCACTTCCATTTCCGAGTGAGTGCGCTGCAACTCATTTCTCATGGAAAGAAGTATATAGCCCTTGACCTTTAGCTCGTCAATCTGCCACTTGGCATACACAGCCCGGTCTTCGTCACTCGCATCAGCCTCTGGGACTTGCGGTACGGGGGAATCGAGGACATAAGTTAACGACTCCATACCTAGGACTATCCTCAGGTTACGGAGCCAGTCCACGTAGTTTGGTCCAACCAAACAATTTCTCTCAAGCAGCATAGTAATAATGTTCGTCATCGATGTAAACAGAAAGAAACATAAAGCTGCAGAAAATAAAGATCTAATTAGGTTTATCTTATCATTCATCAAGTGCAAACAAGGACTTTTTGTTTCGCTTGACTCCCACTATTTTTCTCGAAAACACTATCCTCCCGAGAAGAGTTTTGGAAACCTCGTTGAAAGTTTCATAGTGGAGTTGATGTCCCCCACTCAACTAGATTCGCCTCAGCCTTTAACGCAATATTTGGCTTATCTAATCTTATCGAAGTCACGTCAAACGTGAACTTATCTAATAAGAGTTTCAACTATCTTTGTCTCAGTCATTGACCCTCACGGATAACCATGCTTATTGGGTATAACTGCCTAAGTGTGACCTATCAACTTATGCACAAATCGTATAGAATGTACCGCCCCTTGCTGCCGTATGCTTCGTGGGGGGCGGACTGGTATGACGAGCGGCATCCAAGATGCACCCGAGACGCTAACATTGGGGCGGGATATACGACGCCAACTTACTCAGAACAAATCGCAAAACTACCCAACGCTAGACATCTCGAGCATGATAGAAGACAGGAATCCAACTCCTTTTCTTTTACCCACTTAGTATTTATCAAACAGGAGAATAAACCATCACACATAAGAGCACATTGAACATGCATATCATTTCAAAAACCAACACGCACGTAGGTAGTAAATTAACCCTAGGAAAATAAACTACAAGACAACAAGCGGGTTATTTCTAGTCTATCTCTATTACATGAGTATCCAAAAAAACTCGGGTTGTCGCACGGGTCTTGAAGTCGTCAAACGTCCTTCGTCACTCGAACGGCCTCAAAGTCACCGAATGTCCACCACCATGTCACCGCGGGGGGTTGTCTACCATCAAATGGGCCCTCGTGTTCGTATTTAAGCTAATCTAATAAAATGTAAATTACAACACGGGGGGATTATTAGCACCGAACAACCCGTACAAAATAAATACAATCCGGCGGGACGTGACCCTTAACAAATGACCCGGAAACCAAATTCCTAAACCCGCAAGTGTGCCTTAAATCACATTTATAACGAGCACGTTGACAATTACGTGATTTTAAAAATAAACGAAAATTGGGCCTCAAACGGGCTAAGCCCATTAAAAGGCCCGTTAAGGCTTTGAGCGTGAAACCCTAACACAGCCGCCACGACTCAAATCGCTCAGCCGTCAAAACAACAGCTACCGAAATACGGGTCGACAATAAGTCAGCAATTGAGCTCGCAAAGAATCCGATACATCATGAACAAAGCAAGCATATAGACGTGCAACATCATTTCATACGAGAACAAATAAAGAAAGGCGAAGTCAGCTTGATTCATGTAACAATCAAAGAACAAGTAGCGGATATATTTATGAAGCCACTAGCATTGGAAGCATTCGAAAAGATTGTTTGGTTACTCGGTGTCTCCCGGAGACGCCACGTCCCCGGGTACCGCGGAACAAAAATTTTCCGTGTTCCGCGATTGCCCTCGTTGCTCGGATCAGAATTGATGTGGACTCCACTAGACTGGGCCAAGGAAGCAAAAAACAGGAAGAAGCCCAACAAGCCCGTAAAGAAGAATGGCCCATAACAAAGTACATAAGCAAATCTGGGAGAAAGGACCTGCGAAGATCCCCCGGATATAGGCATTATCCGGGCAACGGAAGTAGGACTCCCGGGTAATTCAGGACCAAAGAACAGCAGAAAGGAGGAAAAGAAGCCACATGAACGCGTGTCAACTTATTATAGGAAGGTACCATTGGTCATATCACTGTAGCAACCGCAAGGGTCATTCAATCAGGCAGTCCCCGTTTTTTCTAGTACCCTAGCCAGTATGTCCTCGAAAAATCCGGAACGTAGCATCATACGAGCGTCGGGGAGCTACTATAAAAAGGAGACTTAGCCACATTTTCCAGCAGATCTCACTTTTCTACCTAAAAGTTCATATAGCATTTTCTCTGTTACCAATATAATTTCCACGTTTTAGGAGTGAAAGTGAGGATTACTTGAGTGTGTAAAGCATTATAACTTAGTGAAAGGAAGTTCCCAGCGCCCCGTGGACGTAGAATCCAATAGGATTCGAACCACGTAGATCCTCGTGCATTTTCTATTTACGTCCCCTTTATGTTCCCTCGTTAAAAGAGCACCTTATGCCTTTTGAATATTTCGCAAAAATGTATCTACCGCTAAGTTAAATTCCTTGACCCCCACACATAAAATTCGTTGATTGGGATAGCCCCATATCAAATGGCACCGTCTATGGGAATTTGGAGTTAAAGGCGTGAGAGATTTCTCAGGCGAGGTACGAGGTTGCGTTGAAAGCTTCTTGTGTGTTTTTATTCTGTGTTATAGGGACGAAGCAGGGAACACAAAGGCACTGATGGATGGAGATTATACCATACTGAAAAACCTAGACCCACAGTTTGAGGAAGTTGCGGGGGGAGAGCCAGTAGGACAAGCCACCACCCCGGCGCCTACTCCTGGTGTGATAGCTCCAGAAATGCCGATCACCCTGACCGCCGCACAGTTGGACCTTCTGGTACGCAACACTATCAACAGCACCCTAGCCGAGAGACGGAAGAAACGGAGGCAACGAAAAAAGGCCCAATCACGAGCCGAGACTGAGCAGGTGGACGGTCGATTCACAGAAGTAACTGGGGAAAACGAGACACAGGCGCAACCCCAGGCGACGCCCCCAGAACACAGCAGGCGATTGTCCGAGTTTGAGAATGAGTCAAAGAGGGAAGCGGAGCCTCCCAAGCACCCTGATGGAGCTGGGGAGCAAGTCCGGGGGAAGGAAGAAGAGCAAAATAAGGCAGATCAGTCAGAAAAGGACGTTAGAACCCCCACGCTGATCTCCATTGAGTCTATCAGCAAAGCCCCAGACCGTGCTAAAGAGGTCGGGAGCTCCAAAAGAAGGAAAAAGGTCACGCTGCGTCCAGAAGGAAGGGAGGAAGTTTGGGCCAAAAAAGAGAAGGAGCTGCGGGATAAACTTGCGGACCTCAAGCAAGTGGTAGACGGTGTCTGGAGCAGGACCATGCCACCAAGGATAGGAGAAGGACTGGTAGCAGGAACGCCCTTTGCAAAGGAGCTACTGGTGGCGGAAGTCTCGTCCAACTTCAAACAGCTACCATACGAGTACGATGGGATGACGGATCCTGTAGAACACGTCCTACGTAAAACACCATCCTACTTCACGATTTTTTCGGATGGGGTTAAGTGTAGGGTGTTCTTGACCACCTTGGTGAGGGCGACCCAGGAATGGTTCATCCAGTTAGCGCCCAGATCCATCAAGTCTTTTGAAGAATTTCAATTGATATTCATCACCCAGTTCGCCAGCGCTAGAAAACAACCCAAGTCCAACATGTCGCTCTTCCAAGTACGGCAGGGGGAAAACGAAAGTCTCTGAGCATACATAATCAGGTTTAATATCGCCGCTTTGGAAGTACCAACAGCTACGCAATTCCGTCAAGGTCAGTGCCCTGATAAACAGGCTCCGAGAGACCACCTCCAACTTTTGAGGACCTACTACTGAGGGCAGACAAGTACATCAACTTAGAGGAAAGCAAGATGGCCAAAGCACAGGAGGAGAAACAGATGACCACGCCAAAGAAGGAAGGGGCCGTGAGGAGCCAAGGACAGGGGAGGCCACCTTCGCGACTACCCCCCAAAGAACCTTGGGGATCTCCACCTAGAGCCCTGCGAAGGTTCACACCGCTACGTGCCAACCCAGAAGAGGTCCTAGCTGTGGCGGGACAACATCCTGCCTTGAGGAAGCCTCTCGCATGATCTTCAGGACCTTCTAAACCCTACTCTAATTTATATTGTCATTTCCATAATGAGTACGGACACCACACTAACAATTGCTATCATCTGAAGGATGAGATAGAGAGACTTATACAAGCAGGACACCTGAAGGAGTTCGTCCGGCAAGGACCTGAGCCAGCCTCCGAAAAACGAAAAGGAAGAAGGGGGACCTGCGGCGAACAAGGGGAGGCCGTTACCCCCACCACCGAATAAGGGCGCTCCAGGTCCACCCAGGGCCCCCATCCTGATCATCATCGGAGGTCCCAGCGGCGGAGACTCCAACCGGGCTAGGAAGTCCTACGCTAGGATGATGGGGGAGCTCCGACCATGGGGGTTGGTAGGACATACGGAGGCCGTCGCAAACGTACAGTTCGGACCGGAAGACGAGGCACACGTCAACACAATGACGCCCTAGTCATCACAATGGACATCGCCGGATATGATGTGTCCCGAGTCTTCATAGACGGGGGAAGCTCGGCCGACATCATATTCCTGGACTGCTTCAAGAAAATGGACCTAGGAGTGGAGCTCCGACCAGTCTCCACCGCCTTATACGGATTCGGGGTGGGATATAGTCCATGGGAGAAATAACGTTGCCCGTCGGAATGGGAAGAGAGCCGGTTCGGGTTGTAAAAATGATCAACTTTCTTGTGGTTGATATCGCCTCCTCCTATAATGTCATTCTGGGACGACCCGCTATCAACGAATTCAGGGCAATCCCCTCCACTTATCACTTAAGAATCAAGTTCCCTGTGGGGGAGCACGTCGGGGAAATCTTGGGGGACCAGCAGAGCTCCCGCCGATGCTACGCCAATGAAGTCAATGCGGTGACCAAGGAGAAGGAGGTTATTCGAGATGGAAGCGGTCGTGACAAGAGGATCAAAATCGAAGGCGGGGGACCTACGAGCCTACAGCCCGAGCCAGACGAAGAGCTAATCAACGTGGAGCTGTACCCCGACCAGCCAGGAAGGACTACCAAAATAGGGACACACTTGGGGGAACAAACCACAAAGGAGCTGGTAGGATGCCTACAGAGGAACGCAGACTTATTCGTGTTTTCTCCAAAGGATATGACAGGAATCCACTCCAATATAGCCAAACACCACCTAAACGTCCTGCCGGGTTCTAAGCCCGTTAAACAGAGGCTCCGATTGTGTGGGGCCGCGAGAGCACAGACCCTGAAGGAGGAAGTAGACAAATTGCTCCAGGCGGGCCATATCCAGGAGATCCAGTTCCCCGCTTGGTCGGCCAATGCCGTCCTGGTGAAAAAAGGAAATGGACAATGGAGGATGTGCATCGATTTCAGGGACCTTAACAAGGCCTTCCCAATGACCATTACCCACTGCCAGGAATAGACCAACTCGTGGACTCTACCTCCGGGTGTGAGGTCCTTAGCATGATGGATGCCTATCAAGGTTACCATCAGGTAAGTCTTGATTCAAATGATTTCGATAAAGTTTGTTTTGTGACACCAGGGGGAACATATGGGTACATCCGAATGTCCTTCGGACTTAAAAATGCTGGGGCTACATACCAACGGATGGTGGATAAAGTCTTCAAGCAACAGCTAAGGAGGAACATGGAGGTATACGTGGATGATATGCTCGTAAAATCCATACACCTCACGGATCATACGAGGGACCTGGAAGAGGCGTTCGGAGCAATTAGAGGAAGCGGAATGAAGCTCAATCCCGAAAAATGTGCGTTCGGGGTAAGATCGCGGAAGTTTCTCGGTTACATGGTGAGCTAGCGAGGCATCGAAGTCAACCCCATGAAAGTGAAAGCTATTATAGAGATGCAACCTCCCCAGGGCCTCAAGGAAGTCCAGAGGCTCACGGGGCGCCTGGCGGCCCTTAGCCGGTTCATCTCCCACTCAGCGAAAAGGAGCCGACCTTTCTTCAGAGTGTTACGAAAGAACAAGCAGTTTGAGTGGACCAAGGAATGCCAGCAAGCCTTTGAAGAACTGACGGAGTACCTCCACGACACGCCCCTTTTGACTAAGCCCTCGATGGGGGATGTGTTGGTACTATATTTCTCCGTGGGGGACCATGCCGTGATCTCCGTTCTGTTGAAGGAAGAGGCGACCTCCCAAAGGCCCATCTACTTTGTAGGCAAGGTGCTCCTAGATGCTGAAACTAGGTACTCGGAGGTCGAGAAGGCCGCCCTGGCAGTGATGGTCTCCGCTCGAAGACTTCGGCCATATTTCTTGTCACACAAAGTAAACGTGCGGACTAACTTCCCGCTGAAGCAGACACTAAACAGGCCAGACCTATCAGGGGGGATGGTAAAATGGGCCATTGAACTAGGGGAGTATGATGTTGAGTTCGAGCAAAGGGCAGCCATAAAAGCCCAGGCCCTCTCAGACTTCGTCCTTGAGTTCGAGCGAAGGGCAGTATAAAGTGTACATGGATGGGTCCGCAACTTCTCAAAGGTCGGGAGCTGGGGTCCTCATCATCAACTCGGAAGGAGAGGAGTTCCATTTCGCCATCACGTTCCACTTTCAGGCCTCAAACAACGAGCCGGAATATGAAGCCCTCATCCATGGCTTACGCATCGCGAAGGAAATGGGAGGAGCACGAGACATCACGTTCTTCTCAGACTCACAGCTGGTGGTGCAACAAGTGAAGGGGAACTAGGAAGCAAGAGATGAAAAGATGGTCGAATACGGTAAAAAAGTTGAGGAACTAATGAAAGCGTTCGATTATTGTGAGGTTGTGCAGGTCCCCAGGGAGGAAAACCACAGGGCTGATTATTTAGCAAAGGCAGCGAGCTCAGGATCAGCTCTTAAGGAAGAGGGCATTACATACCTTGCCGCAGACAAGGATGAAATGGGGTAGCTCGTGGCAGACATAGAAGAGAGAGATGATTGGAGGGCCCCCATCATAGCCACCTTAAGGGACGCCAGCCAGGAGGACAGAAGGGGATACAGGCAAAAATTCTGCCTGATAAATGGGTGCCTGTTCAAAAAATCCTTCGTACACGCGTATGCCTGATGTCTCTCCAGGGAAGAAGGCCAAAAGGTGCTTGACGAAATTCACGAAGGATGCGCCGGGGATCACGCCCTGACTAGGAAGGTAGTAAGAGCCGGATACTTCTGGCCTAATCATATCAAGGATGCAAGGGACCTGGTCAGAAGGTGCAGCAACTGCCAGAAGTACGGCCCCAGAATCCACGTCCCAGCCGAAGCATTGGGGGCCATGTACTCTCCATGTCCTTTCGATAAATGGGGGATTGACATCGTCGGCCCGTTTCCTCGAGGAAAGGCGCAGAAGAAGTTCATTATTGTAGCAGTGGACTACTTCAGAAAATGGATCGAAGCTAAAGCAGTAGCAAGAATAGACGAAGAAAAGGTGATTGAGTTCCTGTGGAAAAATATCTGCTACCGCTATGGTGCTCCAAGGGTCCTCATTTCGGATAACGGAACTCAATTCTGTGGATCTAAAATACGAAGATTCTGTGAAGGCATGAAGATAACCCAGAGGTTTGTGGCGGTAGGGCATCCTCAGGCGAACGGGCAAGCCGAGGTCTCCAATCAAACCATTCTTAGGGGGATCAAGGCCCGACTCGAGCAAGATGGAAACAAATGGGTAGAGGCGCTGGACGCCGTCCTTTGGGCATATAGAACTAGCCCCCGTGAGGCAACGGGAGAAACGCCATTCGAACTGGTGTATGGATCGTCCGCCGTGATACCCACGGAGATTGGCATTGAGACACACCGAATGATGGCGTATGACGTGCGGGAGAATGCACAATTAAGGAGGGAGGACTTGGACCTTGTCGAAGGAATGCGAGAAGAGGCCCATGTGAGAACGGAAGGATACAAAAGCCGCGTAAAGTCAATGTACGATCGAAGAATTCGACCTAGGGGATTTCAGCAAGGGGACCTGGTACTCCGAAGAGCTGATGTCCTACGGCCCCTGAAGAAAATGGAAGCGCCCTGGGAAGGGACCTATCGCGTGACGAAGGTGCTAGGAGGTGGAGCTTACGAATTAGAAGATGCCAACGGAAGGTCCCTGCCCCGTCCTTGGAACATCTCTAATTTGAAAAAGTTTTACGTGTAATACTACTATGTAAGATAGGGAGGGGACGTACTCTTTTTCCTTCATCTGGGATTTTGCCTCAAAGGGAGGTTTTGCCCAGATAAGGTTTTAACGAGGCGTACCTCCCCAGCGGAATATAAACGTTTTTGTTATAACAAGTAGTGCACTTATATTTGATACCAAGGGTCGACGGACCTGCAGCGTACAAAGACATCAAAGACTAATAGTCTACGACGTGAGATGATACCAAAGACCGACGGGTCAGCGGTGTACCCGACATCAAAGGCCATAGGTATGCGACATGAAAGATGCCCATGAGGGCGTACAAGATACCACCATTGACGGGCTGTGGTGTACAGGACATCAAAGGTCCCAGTAAGGCCTGCGACGTGAATAGGTACCTAAGCGGAGCTGGCGTTATAACCAGAGTAAAACAACGGGGAATCTCCCCAGTTCGTATTGGGGACCCTCGGTCTTACATTGCTGAATCCGCTAAGGACGAAGAGAGCCTAGCGCGTAAACGACACCTTAGGATAAGGACGACGATCCTTACAACCAAAGGCGTGTATAATTCGTATTTGGTTTACGAATTAATTAAGGTGCTTACGAAAGCATGATAAAGCTTAAAACACGAATAGCGGTAGAATACTTAATAGAGGGAAAAAGGGGGACCTCAGCAGAAACACACAGAAATAGGGGAGTTAAGCTCCCCCATGAGAAAAACAAAAACCTACACACATCCGCAAAAGCATAAAGAAAAAGGGTTCGCTACATAACACCCAAAAGAAATACTAGGCCGAAGGATCTTCAGGAGGCCAAAAGACGACGCCGGGGAGGTCAGAGATGTCGGCCTGGGCAAGAGCCCCCATATGCTTCTCAGCTGAAGGACGCCAGAACAAAGGATTCTCCTCAGCCATCGCATCCCCTTTGAAGGACGCAGGGGGAGGAAAGTCCTTAAGGGCGGTGGCCGCTCCAACACCGGCAGATCCTGTAACGTCCATTTTTTTTAGGATAAATAATAATAATAATAATAATATTAGTTTAATTAATCTTAAGGTAGAATTGAGAATATATAAAATAAGGGGTAATGAAAGAAATAAAATATAAGGGCTTATTAGCAAATAGACAATATATTAGTTTCACCTCTCACCTCTCACCTCTCATTTGATCTATCACTCACGTTTTTGGCAAAGGAAGAGGGAGAGATGAATTGATGCTATCTATGGAGGGTTAAGCAAGATTTTGAGATCGAAGGCTTAGGTAAAGAAAGTCTTTACCTCATCTCTTTCTTCCTAGTTTATGTTTTGTGGATGGAATATGATGTAGAAAACTAGGGTTGCGAAAATTGTTGGGTATTAGGGTTGCATGTCTCTAAATTTGTGTGCTTTGAGCATAGTAGTATATGTTTTTGCTAGATTTGCGGATGGGTTCAAGGTTGGGGAGAGGATACACTAATGGGACTAGGCTTAGTTGTGATATATATGCCCGCCAACCGTTCGTATAAATGCCTATGAGAGTCGCTGTAGTTTTGATGAAGTTTATGATGGCTTGCTCTAGGATATTTTGAGTTGGAATGAGGTGGAAACTCTTCGACAAGAGGAAGCAGATAAAGCATTGGAGCCATCCTTATTAGATTGAGAACTAAAGATTTAAGTCTTCGTTAAGGTAAGTACGAGGGAGTAGAACTTGTATATATATAATTCAAATGCATATTATGTTGAAGTATCGACTCGGTCTTGAGCTGTTGAACGGCTTACGAGTCGTTATGGAATATAGCTCTAGAATACTACGGTTTTTACTCCCGTTACGTTAATGGATTGTCTATCTTATGCACCGCTTTAGCAAATGATTTATTATTTGTGTTAAGTGGGTGGATTATTCGGTGTGCTTGTATGTGGTTGGTTGATGGAGTCACCGTGTGTGAGCGTGTGACTCTGTAGTGTTTACTTACGGCCGATGTGGGCCGTTGACTGTGAGTGCGTGTCTTGGGGCCAATGTGGGCCGAACGATTAAGTACAGCAGCTCTGGGTCGGAGTGTGTGTGTGGCCGATGGGTCGGAGTGTGTGTGGCTGGTAAGAGTGCTGTTGCTTAAGAGTTGTGTTCGATTTATGTGGTAGTCGTTGATTGGTGCTCGATTTCCTTGGTTGCATAATTACGTATTTGAGATGTATATATGCACGTTCTATTGTACTTACTGAGTCTGTTGACTCACTCCCGTTATTATATTTTGTATCAGATCCTCCTTCGGGAGGAAATACTTAGCGGATGGGACGATTACGACAGGGCTATGGCGGCGCATGTGAGGGACGACATGTGGCCGCTCATGGATACTTTAGGGCTTGTTTTTGAAAAGTTCGGGTTTATGCGTAGCGTATGTATATAGTAATCGTCGAACGCATCTTTGGCTAGTCCTTTGCGTAGCATGTTTATCAACTTTTGACTTGTACATAAAAAGGCCAAACTTTTAAAGGGTGGAGGGCGGCTTTTGACGTGTATATATTTTTCGTAGATAATATAAGTTAAAACTTTGAACCTTTTGGAAGTATTTTTGGGGTGTGTTACATTTAGATGGTATCAGAGCAAGGTCGTTTCTGCAGACTCCTCACATGCTACCCGACCATGGCCAGTCAGACGTCGTCCCCAAGTGATATTAATTGTAAGTGTTATTATATTAAGCAAATAATATAATAATCTAATGTGTTATAAGTTGGTATTTTGACATAAGGATGCATTGATTGCGACATTATGGCTCCTCGAACAAGAGGCAAGGGCCGAAGGGGAGTTCCGCTAAGAGGAGGAAGAATGGGGGCCTCAACTAGTAGGGCTAATGAGGAAATGAGGAGGGAAGAAGTTCCTCCACCTGTTAGAGCTCCAAGGACTGCACGCGATAGGCGTACTATTCCACCAACAGGACAACCTACTCAAACTGAGGAGCAACACTTCATTTCGAGGTTGGCCCAGCTAGTGAGGAACGTTATCCCAGAGGCACCACCACAGTCCGCCAATTTCACTCCTAATCGCACTGCCGGTGAGAGGTTCCGGCACATGGACCCCTCATTCTTTGAGGGTGGTACAGATCCGCTGCTTGCCGAGGAGTGGATTCGGGCTATTGAAGCGATATTCAGGTACACTAGTATCGGAAATCCAGATAGGGTGATTTGTGCCACATATTACCTCAGACGCGATGTTGCCTATTGGTGGCAATCAGTGGAGGCCATGAGAGAGACTGAGGGCATGTCTTGGGCCGAATTTCGGGTAGTATTCTTCGACAAGTATCTCCCGTACACTGTGAGAGCTGCTAAAGCGGCCGAATTCGAACAACTCAAGAAAGAAGGAAGTTCAGTGGCTGAATATACTCGTCGTTTTGAGGAGCTGGCCCGATTAGCACCACACCTTGTGGCGACAGAAGAGTTGAGGGCGGACAGATACGTGCAAGGCCTAAGAAAAGGCATTTCTTGCATTGTCAGCGCTTTCCCTATCACCACCTTTAGTGATCTTTGTCAACAGGCTCAACGAGTTGAAAGAGCCGCTCAGCGCTCTGACGATAGAGTACCATCTCAACAGCATCGGCCACAGCCTCAACAACAACCTATATCTCATTCGTCACATTGGCAAAGTCTTGCCCCTCGTCGAAATCAAGGAAAGAAGGGTCGAGGGTAATCTGGTGGTCAAGGCAAAGATCATACTGCATCTGCTAGTCAAGGAGTTGCTATCCAAGGAGGGACTATACCTGCTAGTTCAGCAGGGGACTCTAATTGGCGTGCTTGCTATAGGTGCGGGAAGATGGGACATATGGTTCGCAGCTGCCCCCTACCTAGGGAGTCTGGCCCTCCCTTTTGCTATACTTGCGGTCAATCGGGACATATAAGTCGAAGCTGTCCTCAAAGACAGTATCCGCTTCAGTCTCAACGACAAACGTCGACCACTGGAGGACCGGCTAGGGTGTTCACCATGATACAGGGAGCTACTGACGCGGACCCCACATTCGTATCAGGTTATGTTGTTATTGCCTCCTTATGTGTTCATGTCCTATTTGACTCGGGTGCTACTCATTCATTTGCATCCTTAGCATTCCTTAGTCGGTTAGGATTACAACCCGAGACCTCTGAGGTTGAGTATAATGTTCTTCTACCATCGGGTAACGTCCTAAGTTCAAGTATGGTTTTGCGAGATATTGGTATATCTATTAATCGTGATCGATATCCATGGATTTGATGTAATTATCGGGATGGATTGGCTATCAAGACATTTTGCCTCTATTGATTGTGCAAAGAAGGTTATTACATTTCGTCCACCTCGTCTAGAGGAGTTTGCATTCTATGGAGATACTAGGTCTAATGAAAGGCCCCTGCTTGCAACATTGGAGGCTAGTTCTATGCATCATATTCATGAAGCGTTTCTAGCTCACATCGGTGAGACTAGTTGTGTGTCGTCAGAGGGGCCAGAACAAGTGCCAATTGTTTGTGAGTTTCGGGATGTTTTTCCATCTGATATTTCAGGCTTACCCCCATCTCGCGAAGTTGAGTTCAGTATTGAACTTCTACCTGGTACGGCACCAATCTCAATGGCATCGTATCGCATGGCTCCTGTCGAGATGAAAGAATTGAGAGAACAAATACAAGAACTTCTAAATAAGGGATTCATCAGACCGAGTTTCTCACCTTGGGGAGTACCAGTCCTTTTTGCGAAGAAAAAGGATGGCACTATGCGACTTTGTATCGACTATCGAGCTCTAAATAAGGTGACTATCAATAACAAGTATCCATTACCTCGGATCGACGATCAATTCGATCAATTGAAAGGAGCTTCTGTATTTTCTAAGATTGATCTACGGACAGGCTACCATCAATTGAGGATTCGAGAGTGTGACATACCGAAGACAGCTTTCAGAACTCGATATGGGCACTATGAATTCCTAGTCATGCCATTTGGTTTGACTAATGCCCCAGCAGCTTTTATGGATCTAATGAATAGGGTATTCAAGGAGTTCTTAGATCGATTCGTGATTGTCTTCATCGACGACATCTTAATTTATTCACGAACAAAAGAGGAGCATGTGGGTCACTTGAGGACGGTATTAGCCACATTGAGAGCTCACCAACTTTATGCCAAATTCTCTAAGTGTGAATTTTGGCTTCATAAAGTAACGTTCTTGGGACATGTTGTATCTCAAGATGGGATCGCGGTAGACCCCTCCAAGATTGAAGCGGTGGAGAATTGGCAGAGGCCTAAGACGGTGACTGAAATCCGTAGCTTCTTGGGCTTAGCTGGGTATTATCGGAGATTTGTGGAAGGTTTCTCCTCTATTGCCGCCCCCTTGACCAGACTAACAAAGAAAGGTTTAAAGTTTGAATGGGATAACACGTGCGAGCGGAGTTTCTTAGAGTTGAAGAAGCGTTTAACTTCAACACCCATTCTAGCACTCCCCGATGACGGAGGGAACTTTGTTATCAATAGTGATGCCTCGAAGGTTGGATTGGGATGCGTTTTGATGCAGCATGGCAAGGTTATTGCGTATGCTTCTCGTCAGTTGAAAGACTAGAAAGGAATTATCCGACTCATGATTTGGAATTAGCAGCAGTGATCTTTGCGTTGAAAATTTGGATGCACTATCTATACGGAGAGATATGCGAAATATACACCGATCATAAAAGCTTGAGATACATCTTCACGCAAAAGGAATTGAATATGCGACAGAGGAGATGGCTTGAGCTAATGAAAGATTATGATATTACCATTCACTATCACCCGGGCAAGGCTAATCGAGTAGCTGATGCTTTGAGCAGGAAAGTGGTGGGTGAAGCAAACACCATGGTGGTACTTCAGACCCCTCTTTTGAGAGACGTTCAAAAGCTAGAGATGAGCATTGTTCCCCGAAATTCCGAGGATAGTCTAAACACTTTAGTGTTACAGTCCACGCTACTACAACAAATTAAGAACGGACAACTCCTAGATCCAACACTAATGGAGTTCAGAAAAAGAGTCGAAGAAGGTGGGGCTCAAGGCTTCGAGATTGCACCTGATGGAATTCTCAAATTCCAAGGCCGACTATGTGTACCTGACGTTGGAGATGTAAGGAAATTGATCCTTACTGAGGCTCACAGTAGCCCGTATTCCGTTCATCCAGGTACCACCAAGATGTATCATGACTTGAGAACGCAATTTTGGTGGCATGGAATGAAAAACGACATCGTGCGACATGTCAATTGTTGTCTTATTTGTCAGCAAGTCAAAGCAGAGCATCAACACCCTGCGGGAAAGTTACATCCTTTGCATATTCCCGAGTGGAAATGGGACGACGTATCCATGGACTTCGTGGTGGGATTGCCGAGATCAAAGAAAGGACATGATGCTATTTGGGTTATTGTGGATAGACTAACGAATCTGCTCATTTCATACCTATCCAAATAACTTACAGCATGGAGAAATTGACGGAATTATATATTGAGGAGATTGTGAGGCTTCATGGTATACCTCGGACAATCGTTTCGGATCGCGATCCAAGGTTTACATCCCAATACTGGAAGAAAGTGCATGAGGCGCTAGGTACTAAATTGGCTTTTAGTACAGCTTATCACACTCAGACTGATGGGCAAACGGAGCGTACCATTCAGACTTTGGAAGATATGTTACGGGCGTGTGTTTTGGATTTCAAAGGAGCATGGCATTCTTATCTTGCTTTGATTGAATTCTCGTATAATAACAGTTATCACTCGAGCATTAGGATGGCACCATATGAGGCATTGTACGGACGCAAATGTCGTTCTCCAATACATTGGGATGAACTAAGAGAACAGATGGTGGAAAAAATGGTAATTGGCCCTGAGTTAATTCAGGAAAATAATCAAGCGATTGGGTTGATCAGGCAAAGAATGAAAGCAGCCCAAGATCGACAGAGTTATGCAGATACTCGGCGTCGTGAATTAGAATTTCAAGTTGGTGATATGGTATTCCTTCGGGCGATACCTACAAAGGGTGTAGTAAGGTTTGGTAAACGAGGTAAGTTAACCCCGAGGTATATAGGTCCTTTTCCAATAAACGAGCGGGTTGGACAGGTGGCGTACAGGTTGGCCTTACCTCCTACATTACATGGAGTCCATGACGTATTCCATATATCCATGTTGAGGAAATACATACCAGATTCCTCACATATTCTGAGCTACGACACGGTTGAGCTTCGAGATGATATGACTTATGATGAAAGACCGGTACAAATTCTTGATCGAGGGGTAAGAGAACTACGCACTAGGAGGATTCCACTTGTGAAGGTCCTTTGGAGCAACCACAAAGTCGAGGAAGCGACATGGGAGAAGGAAGATGACATGCGGCACCAATACCCTGAATTATTCGGTAAGTTTCAACCGAAATTTCGAGGACGAAATTTTTATAAGGAGGGAAGAATGTAACGTCCATTTTTTTTAGGATAAATAATAATAATAATAATAATATTAGTTTAATTAATCTTAAGGTAGAATTGAGAATATATAAAAGAAGGGGTAATGAAAGAAATAAAATATAATGACTTATTAGCAAATAGACATTATATTAGTTTCACCTCTAACCTCTCACCTCTCATTTGATCTATCACTCACGTTTTTGGCAAAGGAAGAGGGAGAGATGAAGTGATGCTATCTATGGAGGGTTAAGCAAGATTTTGAGATCGAAGGCTTAGGTAAAGAAAGTCTTTACCTCATCTCTCTCTTCCTAGTTTATCTTTTGCGGATGGAATATGATGTAGAAAACTAGGGTTGCGAAAATTGTTGGGTATTAGGGTTGCATGTCTCTAAATTTGTGTGCTTTGAGCATAGTAGTATATGTTTTTGCTAGATTTGCGGATGGGTTCAAGGTTGGGGAGAGGATACACTAATGGGACTATTAAAAGGCTTAGTTGTGATATATATGCCCGCCAACCGTTCGTATAAATGCCTATGAGAGTCGTTGTAGTTTTGATGAAGTTTATGATGGCTTGCTCTAGGATATTTTGAGTTGGAACGAGGTGGAAACTCTTCGACAAGAGGAAGCGGATAAAGCATTGGAGCCATCCTTATTAGATTGAGAACTAAAGATTTAAGTCTTCGTTAAGGTAAGTACGAGGGAGTAGAACTTGTATATATATAATTCAAATGCATATTATGTTGAAGTATCGACTCGGTCTTGAGCTGTTGAACGGCTTACGAGTCGTTATGGAATATAGCTCTAGAATACTACGGTTTTTACTCCCATTACGTTAATGGATTGTCTATCTTATGCATCGCTTTAGCAAATGATTTATTATTTGTGTTAAGTGGGTGGATTATTCGGTGTGCTTGTATGTGGTTGGTTGATGGAGTCACCGTGTGTGAGCGTGTGACTCTGTAGTGTTGACTTAGGGCCGATGTGGGCCGTTGACTGTGAGTGTGTGTCTTGGGGCCAATGTGGGCCGAACGATTAAGTACAGCAGCTCTGGGTCGGAGTGTGTGTGTGGCCGATGGGTCGGAGTGTGTGTGTGGCTGGTAAGAGTGCTGTTGCTTAAGAGTTGTGTTCGATTTATGTGGTAGTCGTTGAATGGTGCTCGATTTTCTTGGTTGCATAATTACGTATTTGAGATGTATATATGCACGTTCTATTGTACTTACTGAGTCTGTTGACTCACTCCCGTTATTATATTTTGTATCAGATCCTCCTTCGGGAGGAAATACTTAGCGGATGGGACGATTACGACAGGGCTATGGCGGCGCATGTGAGGGACGACCTGTGGCCGCTCATGGATACTTTAGGGCTTGTTTTTGAAAAGTTCGGGTTTATGCGTAGCGTATGTATATAGTAATCGTCGAACGCATCTTTGGCTAGTCCCTTGCGTAGCATGTTTATCAACTTTTGACTTGTACATAAACAGGCCAAACTTTTAAAGGGTGGAGGGGGGCTTTTGACGTTTATATATTTTTTGTAGATAATATAAGTTAAAACTTTGAACCTTTTGGAAGTATTTTTGGGGTGTGTTACAGATCCCGCGCGATGGCCCTCCAGAAAGTAGTGTTGCATGAAGGGGACGAAGTCCCTGAGGGAAATGGGATCCTCCAGATATGCCAGACGCCGATCTTTAGCCAGGTCCCTTAGTAATTTCTGACCGGCTACTATCGACAGGAGGTGTTGCTGGCAGATCTTGGCACCCTCGGCCTTCATGGACTCCAGCTCAGCCGCCGTGTGGACCTCCGTCATGCGAACGAAATCTTCATCCCATTTTGTTCTTTCCTTGGCAAAGGAGCTCTGAAGCTCCTCCTCGCGTTGCTTCAGAAGGGTCGCATGATCTTCCCTCTCCTTCTCGGAAGAAGTGCGCAGTTCCTCATACTGCCTAGCTAGCTCATCTTTCTCCCTCGCCAAGCCTTCCTTCTCAAGCTCAAACTTGGCTTGAGTTTCCTCGGCCACCTTTTTCCGAGCGGCTATACTGGCCTGAACATTCTCCAGCTGCTCTTGAAGGGACCGATTGCGCTCCTCCAGATCCTGCACTGATAAACTCACGGAGGGCCGTACAGATACCAAGCCTATAACCTGGATACCAAAGGAAAGGAGCTCCGAGACCAGACAGACAAGGAAAAGCACTTGCCAGAAGGTGGAAGGAAGTATACCTTAAGGAGATGGTGAACAAGCTCCACCTCATTCTCCACGGCGGATCTCTGGGAGAATACCTCCTTGTCCTCTGGGGGAACTATATGGCTCAGCACCTCCATCCCTCCTCTAGCCAATGAGTCCCCAGGAGGGGGGGTGCCACCTTGGTGAAGGCCCTCTTGAGAAGCCTCCACTTGGATCTCATCCCCCTCGCCCTCAAACAAGGGTAGTTTCTTCTTAGATTTTTTGGCCAATTTTGCTAAGGAGCCATCTTTTCGCTTTGCCTTGGGCGAAGAGGCAGTCTGGGGCAACTCGGAAGCACCCGAATCCTTAGAAGAAAACTGATGAACTTCTGCACGAATATTTGGAGCACCCAAAAGCAGGGGAGGATTGGGAACTAGGGCAGATCCCTCGGCCCCAGGAGGTGGGGGAGCAATCCCTTCTATATTCACCAGCAGGTTAACCCACGAGCCTGTCATCCCTACACCCAAAATCCACAAACAAATCAACAGGGCATCAATCCTAGAGAAATACGAAAACACAGAAACAACTGTAAATACCCTCAAGAGAAAAGCTGGCAAAGGAAGGAGAACCCCGGGATGACCAGGGAAAAAGGATTTAAAGAACCATGCTCCTCACGATGAGCATTCAGAAAGAACAGGGCTTTCAGATTCCTCTTGGAACACTTGCCAGAATCACGAGGAGGAGCACCATTCGCCAACCTATCACAAGGAAAGTCCCACAAGCCATCTGGGGACTCCACGAAGAAATAAGGACCTTGCCAGTCCTTGTCCATCTTATGGTTCTTGCCGAAAAAATGAGTTTCCCCTCCTAGACCAGAAGAGATGGAGGAAAGGTAGAAGAAGGCGCCATGAGGCTTGAGCGAAAACTGGGAAAGCACCAGATCAGGGGAAGGGACGCCGTCCGCAGCCCGCACCGCCACGAAAAACAATATGAGAAGACGAATAGTGGAAGGTTGGAACTGGTTCAAAGGGACCTTAAAAGCCCTGGACACTTCGGAAAAAAAGAGGGGAATGGGAAAGCGCAGCCCGGCCTTGATTTGGGCCTCCCAGAATGCCAAACACGAAGGAGGCGGATGGTCAGCCCTCTGATCAGGCGAGGGTATCTTCACCGTAAAACCCTCAAAGGCGAATCCTCCCTCCACCAAAGCATCCAGACCCGCCGGCAGGCATGTAGAAGCCCTAAAAGCGCTGCGAAGAGCCAATGTAGAAGAAGACGTGATGGATTTAGGGTTAGGAAGGGGCGGCAGTTCAGAGGACGCGACCAAGTTTGGCAAATCAGCAGGTCCGACTCCACCCTGGGGAAGAGAAGACATGGCAGAGGCAATGGCGGAGCGGGTTCATGGTCGGTTGCTGGATTGCGGCACGGCGGCACGATGGGTTCGCATATCTAGAAGAGAATCGGGCTGTGAAACTGAAGGAGTGGACGATGTATCATAAGAAATCGACTGAAGGGGAGGAGTAGGGGGAGACGAAAGGTTCGTTGGATCTGAAATTGTGGAAGCCATGGAGACAAAGAAAGAAGATGAAATAGAAAAGAAAGAAAAAGAGGGAGACGTACCTGATAAATGACGAAGTACTTTTCAAAATAACCTAACGAACTTCCAGAAGCCGCTCTTAAAAAGAAGTAGTTCCCGATGCACTGAGAAGGAGTAATAAAGAACACAGGGAATCATGACAGTAGGCCCTTGGGGGGAGGTAAGGTCTAACTTATCATTTACTCTAATTCACTTTTGTCCCCAAAAATATATTAGAGTAGGGAAGTGGTTGATGTGGACTCCACTAGACTGGGCCAAGGAAGCAAAAAACAGAAAGAAGCCCAACAAGCCCGTAAAGAAGAAAAGCCCATACCAAAGTACAGAAGCAAATCTGGGAGAAAGGACCTGCGAAGATCCCCCGGATATAGGCATTATTCGGGCAACGGAAATAGGACTCCCGGGTAATTCAGGACCAAAGAACATCAGAAAGGAGGAAAAGAAGCCACAGGGACGCGTGTCAACTTATTATAGGAAGGTACCATTGGTCATATCACTGTAGCAACCGCAAGGGTCATTCAATCAGGCAGTCCCCATTTTTCCTAGTACCCTAGCCAGTACGTCCCCGGAATATCCGGAACATAGCATCATATGGGCGGCGGGGAGCTACTATAAAAAGGAGACTTAGCCACATTTTCCAGCAGATCTCACTTTTCTACATAAAAGTTCATATAACATTTTCTCTGTTACCAATATAATTTCCACGTTTTAGGAGTGAAAGTGAGGATTACTTGAGTGTGTAAAGCATTATAACTTAGTGAAAGGAAGTTCCCAGCGCCCCGTGGACGTAGAATCCAATAGGATTCGAACCACATAGATCCTCGTGCATTTTCTATTTACGTCCCCTTTATGTTCCCTCGTTAAAACAGCACCTTATGCGTTTTGAATATTTCGCAATAATTTATCTACCGCTAAGTTAAATTCCTTGACCCCCACACATAAAATTCGTTGATTGGGATAGCCTCATATCAAGACTAGTATCACATAGACATGTAATAGGGCGGGTCAAACCGTAGAGAATTACTAGTTGAATCGAGTGGCAACTCCTAGTCCTTTTCTTCAAGACTTCGTCGATGGTGGTGGAGGGCACTAGATCGTCACGCCGACTGTAGAATACCATTTGTAATTGTGCTTGATTTCATTAGTTGTCCTTGTAATTTGGGGCGTTTTGTATAGTAGTCCTTAGATTAGGACTAGTTTGATATTTATACCAAGTTTGTTTGGTATAAATACATGTAAATCAATTGAGATGAATAGAGAAAGTTTAGAGGATTGATCCGAAGGGCTTGCAATTCGATTTCTAGAGAGAGAAACAATAGTAACTTTCTCACTCTACTCGAATTCTCTCTCTTGTTCTTAACTTGAGTTTTTCGATCGAATTCAATTGATTATCTAAACGATCGAATTACTATGAATTCGAGCCTAGGATCGTAGAGTTGTTAATCGTAGGACCTAACAATTGGTATCAGAGAAGATTCGTTCTGTTTTGAATCGAAAATTGTTAGAATTAGATCGAAAATCATTTTCTAGATACTGTTCATCGAATAACAGGCTTGGCGCGAAAACCTTTTTCGATCCAATAGCTTAATTCTGTGCTTAATTGACTTGAATTTGGTGTTTCTGTGCTTGTTTAAGTGTTAGATCATCATTGCGATCAGTTCTATAGTAGTTTGAACTTCGATTTTTAGGATTGAATTGCTTCTGCGTGTTACTGTTTGCGAAGAACATCAAGAACACGTTCTGATTTTGATCAAATTCGATATATTTTGCTTCATAACGTGTTTAATTGCTTATTCGTGCGTGATTAGTACTTGATTGCGAGCAATTACCTCAAACTTCACTATCTGATTCTTTACTTTTGCTCGAATTTGTGTTAATCGTATTCTGTGAATTTTCTCGATTGCTCAAATTTTTCTCTCTATGTTTTGCGATCGGATTAGTTTCTCGATCGATAAACTTAGCGCGAGAATTTTTCTCGGTCAGAATACGAAGTCAGCGCTATAATCGTCATCAGCAGAAACAATTTTAGTTAGAAATATTTCTCGAGCATTATACAGCGAAAAACTTTTTTGAGAGAGACTTATTTTGACTTTGCATGCGTAAAAACTTTCACTCGAAAAACTTTTTCAGTCAAACCTTTTAACGTTTGACCAGGCGAAAATCATTTACACGCGAGAAATTTTTCTAGTCAACAGATTTATTTTGACTTGTCGAGAAACTTACTAACGTAATGTTTCTTTACGATCGAAATAAATTCACGATCAAGAAATTTTTCTCGACCGAATGATTTTGAGCAATTTATCTCGCTCGTAAAATATCACGCTGACAAAATTTCTCGCACGAGAACAGTACTCAGTACATTCTATCTCGACGGAATTAATTTCGATCAAACTTTAAAGATTGAATCGAAAATAATTGTCGATCTAATTTTCGAATCAAACGCTACTAACGAATTTTGTAACTTGTGAAGCACATTACATCATCTTCAACCTTGAAAACAATTAACGAAGATCCTTCAACAACTCGACTACAATACAAACATGGATGCATACTCACTCGGAAATGACAACCGTCCGCCGATCTTGCAAAGAGGCGAATACACAGTGTGGAGAAGCCGCTTTCTGAATTTCATCGCTCTAAAGGATCAAGCCGAAAGTCTACTGAGGTCCCTTGAAGAGGGACCGGCACAGTTCTGGGTTCATGTACCCGGGGACGAAACAGCTACTTTAGCAATTCCAGCTTCTAGGCGACTAAGGAGCCTAGAGAATACTCTCTGGAGGAAAGAGCTCGAGCTAAGGCTGATCTAGTAGCCATGAATACCCTTATGCAGGGCATCCTCAATGATATATACAGACAAATTGACAGCCTTACATCGGCCAAAGGGATGTGGGATGGGCTGCATAGGATGATGCAAAGGACGGAAGTTGGCATAAAGGCCAAGAAGGCGAACATTCTCACTGCTTACGACTCATTCAAAGCAAAGCCGGAGGAGAGTCTAAACGAGATCTACCAACGATACCTCACTCTTCTCAATGAAATGAGGAAGATAGAAATAACAAGACAAACATGGAGACAAACATAAGATTTCTATCTTCTCTGCCCACGGAATGGAAGAAAATATCCACTAAAATACGACAAAATAAAGATCTAGAAGAGTTGGATGTCCATGCCGTGTTCGATAATCTCGCTCAGCATGAGGAGGATATCCGCGAGATTACCAAAGAGCAGAAAGGCAAACAAACCGATGACATGGTTGCCTTAGTCTCGGAGAAGAGGAGCACAAGATCAAGAAAGGAAAAGATCGTTAGGCCACCTTCATCATCAGAGTCGGAAGATGAATTGGACTCCGACGTCGAGCCGAACATGAAAACCCTTGGAAAACAGTTAGCTCTCATTGGACAAATGATGAGCAAGAAGTACTTCAAGATGAAGTCTTCAACCTCAGCCAATAGACTTCGGACTACAAGCTCCAAGAACAAATAACGTGCTCCGGAGAGTTCCGAGGTCAAGAATCCCAAAGAGACTAACAAATGCTTTAATTGTGGCAAAGCAGGTCACTTCGCCAGAGAGTGCACTCTCCCGAAGAAAAGAGATGCGAACTACTACTCCAGGAAGCTTCAATTGACAAAACAGAAAGAAGCTGGAGTAGCTCTCATGGCCGAACAGGACCAATGGCTCGAGGACACGTCGAACTCCGAAGAAGAGAACTTAGCCCTCATGGCCCGTCTCGACAACGAATTGGACGCCGAAACATCCACTCGTACGGATGACGACAACGCATCCACGTCTTCAAATGAGGTAGTCACTCCTTCCACATTATTGACCATGTTAGAATCATATCAAAAGCAATATGCTAACATGAAACGTGAGCAGAAAAGTATAAAGGAAGTAGAGAACGAACTTGAGAGAGCTCAGGAGAAGATAGATAGTCTCGAACAAGAACTTAGGAGCTCTAGTGCAAAAATAGATGAACTTACTAAGAGCCTACAGTCTAGAGAGACTAGTCAACCTCAACTAGGACCACAGAGCGAAAAGATTAAGGAATTAGAAGATAGGCTAGCAAATAACTACAATTGCTTAGTTAGAAATTTCAACGAGAAAGCCATTTTAAATTGTAGGATAACCGAAGCTACCTCTAAGATCACTAACTTAGAAGCTCAATTAGAAACATCGAATGCTAAGATTAGTGAGCTTAGTAAGGATTTCGATGCCTGTCAAGCCGCTAAACTAACCGTGGAAAATAATTATGCTCTCCTAGGTGAGGAACGCAAGAAACTATATGCCAAAGTAAAGAAATTAGACGATATAGTTACGCGTAGGGGACAATCCGAACAGACGATATTTTCTAACAAGCCCAAGGATATAGAGTTCTATAATCCTATAGAAGGCATAGGTTTCACTAACCCGTGTGTTTTACAAAAGAAAGAAATTTACGATGTTAAACACATGGCCTTAGGAATAACCTCTCTTAGAAATTTTACTGAATCGTCTTATAAAAATACTTTCGATTCATCCATTAGACAAGGTCCACATGGTCCAGAAATCCCCTTTGACTACAAAGAACTAAATGAAAGGGACAAAAATAGGAAAGAAACTCTAACACCTGTCTGCAATTTAGTTCAAATTCTACCTCCTGACTCTCGAACACACCACGAGGAAGTTAAAACCATTAATTATAAAAATTCTCACTACAAACCCCCTATCATAAAACAGATAGAGGAGTCGCAGGCAAAGTTAGAAAAAGAACGAGAGAATTTCGAAGCTGAAAAGAAAAAATTCTTTAAGGAGATGGAAAATCTCAAGGCTTTCTCGTCCTTCCAAACTACCTCTCACGCTATTATAAAAAGCGTGAAAAATGTAAAATCGCATTTGAAAGATAAATATTGTAAAAATAATTCTGTTAAAAGTACTAATTTCACTTTACCTACCTTTACAGGGAGCGTAGCGTCAGCACTAAAAACAAAGGCGAGAGTGTCTAGCACTAAGATAAAGAATGAGCCATTAGATTTAAATGTTTCTGAGCATGCTACTCCTTCTGTTACAATAAAAGACACTCGTAGAAATAAAAGAGCTATTTCCACTTTTAAGATAGTTGCTTCTACTTATTCACTTCAGCCGATCACCTTTAGAAGCACCAACTTCGAAATAGGCTCTACGTCAAAAAGTAATCATTCTGAAACAAATGCCACTAGGAAGACACGTAGGAAACAAGATCCAGTCATAAAGAAAGCTTATGGCGTCGTACATGAATGTACTCACCTAAGGTATCCCGTAGAAATTAAATCCCCCAAGCACCTTAGGAGACTATCACAAGAAAAGATCTTTTCCTCAGTCAAACCCTCCAAAGCATTTGTACGTGCTGAAATTAACCTTCCCTGTAAGGTTCAACCCAAATGGGTTCCTAAATCTCCGCCTAGGACGACAAAAGCCAAAAGGGCCAAGTCTCCTATAGAGGCAAAACCCAAACCCACTTTTTTGAAAGTGAAATGGGTAATTAAGACTCTTCCAAAAATAGATTTAGGAGTCATATCTGAACCCAAAACTAAATCTGCTAATCCGAGAGGACCCATGTTTAAGTGGGTACCTAAAGCTCTCTAAATTGTTTTTGCAGATCCATCATGTGTGGTACCTCGACTCTGGTTGCTCCACACACATGACTGGTAATCAAGAGCTGCTGAGCAACTACAAAGACCGACCTAACGGCAAAGTCAGATTTGGGAACAACGATTCAGCCCCGATTCTAGGACTTGGGGATATCATTCTGAAGAATCTGACCATCAAAGATGTCTCATACGTCGAACCTCGACTCTGGTTGCTCCACACACATGACTGGTAATCAAGAGCTGCTGAGCAATTACAAAGACCGACCTAACGGCAAAGTCAGATTTGGGAACAACGATTCAGCCCCGATTCTAGGACTTGGGGATATCATTCTGAAGAATCTGACCATCAAAGATGTCTCATACGTCGAAGGCCTCCGCCATAACTTTTTCAGCATAGGCCAATTCTGTGACAAAGGCTTCCAGGTGGTCTTCCATACTGACCGGTGCAGAATTTTGGATAGTCATTATCAAAATCAGGTTGGTTCCCTATAGCAAGCTAAAAAAAAACCTCTCACTACCAAAACCCTAACCAAAAAGCCGCCACCCTTCATCATCGTCTTCCCTCCACCGCCGGCGGCCACCATCCCTCGCCACTGATCGGCAGCGGTCGCTCCCTCACCCTCCATCGCCGGGCCCAAACGGCGATGGGAGGGTTTTAGCTATCCTCCTCTTCTGTGACCCATCGACTTCTCGACTTCTCATTCTTTCATCTCCTATGGCTACCACTGAGTCGCCGAGCATGGACCCTCTCTGTTTGGTGCCGGATTACGGCGCGCTTCGGCAGTCCATCCCCGAGTTTGACAAGCTCTTCGATGCTCCTTCGTTTGAGGGACTTTTTGGCCGCGTCACTAGCATGTGTCCTGCTTCTCCTACCTCGCCGGTGAGCTCTTCAAACCGGTCGAAACCTCCCACAACGGGATCTGCGCTCAACCATGAGTTTGTCTCCACCCCTCTGCCCCGACCACTGTGGATTCCGCAACGACGCCGCAGAGTCACCTCCTACACAGCCCCTCTCCGCGACACAACCCATGACGCGCGTAAACCATTGCGGAGGGGCACCCCACCGCCGCCATCTCACGATAACCTGGGCTTGGATGATCATGACGGTGAGGATGCGCCGCTTGCCAATGGTTCTCAGCCCGGCGACTCCGCCCTGTACTCCGAGCAGCCGTCGTCTGGAGAGGCGGCGCCCCACGGCTCCTCTAGGGCTTCAAACTCGACAAATGGGCCTAGGGTTCTCATGGTTGAGGCCCAATCTGGGCCCAACTTCACTAGGCAGGCCCAGACGATTTCTGCTGCCTCTTCTGGGCCCTGTGGGCTTTCTTCGTTTGGGGCGAACCAGTCTCCACCTGGGCCCAATTCTACTGGGCTGGATAAGAACACTAGCCCATCAAGGGCCTCATCTATTGCGCCACCTAGGGTCTCCTCTACTCGTGAAATGGCCTTGGCGACGATGGCTTTAGGCACGGGGCTAACGTTGAAAACGGGGGCCGATGCTGCGGTGGAGGCGAAGGCCGCAGGACCGGGGGCTTTTCACTCGTCTTCCCCCGGTCCGCTCGCGGATGCGTCTGTCGGCCATGGCTCCGTCATAGCGGCCGGGCCTACACCCACCCCCAGACCTCAGCCGGCGACTGATGGCATACCGGAACAGCACCACAGCCCACTCGGGGCGGTGCACCAACCTCGACTCCCATACCCCGGCCAGTCTTTCTCCGACGTTGTTCTTGGCACTAACAACGACCGACTACTCACTAGGCGAGGAGGGTCACCTAGCTCGGCTCGACTCCCTCTTTCCTACACGGCACCTACTGTTGTTGATGGTATTCCGGCGGCTCGGCCCTCGTGGGAAGTTGCCCAACAAGGAATCACTCGGTGGGAGCACACGCTTGTCGGGTATTTCCTTGGGAAGCGACCGTACTTCCCCCATGTGGAATGCTATGTCAGATCCATTTGGAAGAACCTTGCTGAGGTTAGATCGACGATCAATGGCTTTTTCATGTTCCGTTTTAGCACGGAGGAGGCGACTGTAATGGCTTTGGAAGGCGGTCCGTGGCTCTTACAGGGACAGCCACTATTTCTGGAGAAATGGCGTACGAGATTCTCCTTTGAAAAGAAACCGCACTCAGTTGTTCCGCTTTGGGTTAGACTCCGAAATGTCCCAACGGAATTTTGGACACAGGCCGGTTTGGGAATCGTTGCAAGTGTGCTTGGAAAACCTCTTTTTGCGGACGCTGTGACGGCTCGAGAGGAACCCCTTGAGTATGCTAGAGTGTGCATTGAAATTTGTCTGACGGACCCTTTGATTGAGCAGTTCAATGTCCATATCCCAACTAAGGATGGTGGCTCCTCGGGCGTCGTGCCCGTTAGTGTTGAATATGAGTGGCGGCCTCGTAAGTGCTCGTCATGTGACTCATGGACCCATAGCGCCGCGACTTGCCCTACCAACCGGCCGAAACCACCACTTCAGAGCTCGGCCAAGAAACACGCTCACATCCAGGCGCCTCGGCCGACAAGGCCGACTACGGTGGCTCCACCTAGTCGGGAAGGTAGTCGCTTGGTTGACAAAGGTAAAGCCATTGTTCCTAAGGCGGGAACACCTAGTCGGGAAGGTAGTCGCTTGGTTGATAAAGGTAAAGCCATTGTTACTAAGGCGGCCAACGTGGATGGCCCTGTTGGGGACGGCAAGAATCGTACCTCCCCTTGTCTCGAACATGATAAGCGTTTGAGTAGGCCTAGCAATGACGAAGCCTCCGTTAGCAAGGTTGTTGAGACTCACTCTCGCAACATGTTTGAGGTTCTTGCTACATTCGAGACGACGGACAATGATGCTGATGGTCCTCACGTTGACGTTGGATGATACGGCATTGATATGTTTAATTGTCTTGGTTAGTTGTTGCGTTTTAGACTTGTGTTTGCTCTACACTTGGGACATGTTCCTTTTTTCCTTGGATGTGAGCTGGTAGCCTGTTACCGGTGGGTTTTGTGCTCTCTGAGCGGATCCAGTGTACTTTTCTTTCTTTTAGTGACCCTTTCCAAAAAAAAAAAAAAAAAAATTTTGGATAGTCAGGACATAGAACTCCTTCAAGGACTTCGGAGATCCAATCTTTACACGATCAACCTGACGTCCGTGCGGCCCGCGACAGCTGTATGCCTCATTTCTCAGACTGATTTACAGAGGAACAGCTTATGGCATCAACGATTGTCTCATCTGAATATGAAAGCTCTCCAACGCCTTTCTACGAAAAAGTTGGTTCACGGTCTTCCAACTATACTACTACAAAAGGAGCAACACTGTTCGGCATGTCACCTAGGAAAAATGAAGCGAGCATCTCATCACGTCAAGCAAATTGCGTCTACTTCTCGACCATTGGAACTAATTCACATGGATCTCTGTGGTCCGATGCAGACTCAGAGTATCAATGGAAGAAAGTATGTCCTAGTGATTGTGGATGACTATTCTTGCTACACGTGGACTAAGTTCCTCCGAACTAAAGATGAGACTGGTGACTTGATTATCAATTTTGTGAACACAACTCAAAATCTGTTGCAACAGACTATTCAAGTTGTTCGAACAGACAACGGCACTGAGTTCAAGAACAATCATGTCAGTGAGTTTTATCAGAAACTTGGAATAAGTCAACAATTTTTAGCCGCCAAAACACCTCAACAAAATGGGGTCGTTGAAAGGAAAAAACGAACACTAGTGGAAGCCGCTCGTACAATGCTGATCCAATCGGGACTTCCACACTTTCTATGGGCTGAAGCAGTCAATACCGCTTGTTTTACTCAAAATAGGACGGTGGTTCACAAACGGTTCAACAAGACTCCGTACGAGATTGTGAATAATAGAGTGCCCAACATCTCTTTCCTTAAAGTCTTCGGGTGCAAGTGCTTTGTGGCGAACGACCGAGAGCAACGTGCAAAGTTTCGACCCTAAAGCATACGAAGCTACATTTGTCGGGTATTCTTCAACATCAAAAGCGTACCGAGTATACATCAACTCTAACCGAACTATTAAGGAAAGCTATAATGTCACTTTCCACGAAGTGGCAGAGATGGCTTCTGGTCAATTCAGTCCAGGACCCGTGCCTCACCCGTTGGTTCCTGCTCAATTCAGTTCAGGACCCGTTCTCAACCCGTTGGCTTCTGACGACAATATTTCAGAACCCGTAATCACTGGTGTGTTGGCACAAAACCAACAGAAGATGGCAACAACTTCAGGATCATTGTCAGACGAAGCAACGAGACTTGCAATAGACGACTTGGATTCTCTCTTCGAACCGGTATATCGGTCATACACGCCTACACCAACAATGGATTATCTACCGAACGAGACCGACGTACCAAGTTCATCTCACACCTCTACCCCACCCGATTCAGAATTGCCACAGAACACCGAAGAACCTACAGTGGTCATCGAGGAAGTATCATCAGAGACGATCAATCCAAGTGCAGTATTGGAACTTCCTCAGACAAATGATCAATTGGAGATAATAGGCAATATAGATCCACATATGGTTGACGCATCGACTTCAGCCTTGCCTCATGAGCGCAAGTGGACGAGAGGCCACTCGGTTGATCAGATAATTGGCGATCCTTCGGTTGGTGTGAGGACACGTCGTCAACACAGTCTTTTCAGTTGCTTCCTGAGCCAGAACGATCCTACCAAAGTAGCAGACGCACTTCGAGACCCGGATTGGACAATTGCAATGCAAGAGGAAATCAATCAATTCGAACGTCTTCAAGTGTGGACCTTGGTACCCCGTCCACATGGGAAAATAGTGGTCGAACTAAATGGGTTTTCAAGAATAAGAAGAATGAAGATGGTGAAGTGATCCGGAACAAAGCAAGGCTAGTTGCTAAGGGATACAATCAACAGGAAGGCATCGACTATGACGAGACTTATGGTCCTGTTGCCCGTATCGAAGCTATTCGCCTCCTGCTGGCTTATGCGGCTCACAAAGACTTCAAAGTCTATCAGATGGATGTTAAAACCGCCTTTCTCAACGGCGTGTTAAAAGAAGAAGTCTACGTCGCTCAGCCGGAACGTTTCGTTGATCAAGAACATCCCGATCATGTCTATCGCTTGGACAAAGCTCTCTATGGACTAAAACAAGCCCCACGTGCTTAGTACGATGTCCTGAGTGATTTCCTCGTGAAGTCTGGATTCATACGAGGAACGATAGACACAACTCTCTTCATTAAATGGCATGACAAAGATCTGATGGTCGTCCAAGTATACGTCGACGACATCATCTTTGGATCAACAAATCATCGGCTCTGCAAGAAGTTTGGAGATCTCATGAAGAGCAAATTCGAGATGAGTCACATGGGAGAGATGCAATTTTTCTTAGGCCTTCAAGTCAGGCAGCTCAATGATGGAATTTTCATCAGTCAGACAAAATACATCAAGGATATTCTGAAGAAATTCTGTCAAGACCAGAGCAAGCCTCTCAGCACTCCTATGTCACCAAGCTGCAAGTTGGAGGCCGATCCCTCTGGTAAATCGGTCGACATCACACTGTATCGCAGCATCATTGGATCTCTTCTCTACCTCACTTCGAGTCAGCCGGATATCATGTTTGCCACGTGCTTGTGTGCCCGTTTTCAAGCCGATCCCAAAGAATCCCATATGCTCGCGGTCAAAAGAATTTTACGCTATCTAAAGGGCACTTCTACCCTTGGCCTATGGTATCCAAAGGGTACGAATTTTAAACTTATCGACTACACTGACGCTGACTATGCAGGTTGCCGAATGGACAGGAAAAGCACGTCCGGTGGCGCTCAATTTCTAGGCGAAAAGCTGGTTTGCTGGTCATCCAAAAAGCAGAACTGTGTGTCCACTTCGACGGCAGAAGCATAATACGTAGCTGCCGCCAGCTGTTGCTCACAGATGCTGTGGATGCGGACACAGCTTCGCGACTATGGGTACAATCTAAATAATATACCCATATATAGTGATAGTCAGAGTGCAATCGCCATTACTTGCAATCCTGTTCATCATTCACGCACAAAACACATAGACATTAGATATCATTTTATCAAAGATCACGTAGAAAAAGGCACGATAGAGATGTACTTTGTGAACACGGAGTTTCAACTAGCCGACATTTTCACCAAGGCCTTGGATGAGAAACGATTTCAATTCCTTCTCGGAAAATTAGGCATGTTGAATCTTCCGTAATATGTGCATTACCTGATCTTCTGTGCTATCACATGCTCTATTCTATGTGTTTTCTATGCTTATTTGTCCTTATCTTGCGTGATAAAAATAATATAAAAATAAAATATATATAATATACATTTCTATATATAATATAAAGGGGTATGACGAAATCCTTTAGGATGCTTTGTCTAAAGTCACTTAGAATTTTACCCCCGACATGCGATCGATTTAATTGCTTAAAATTTGTCAGTCTAAGTCGCATTCTTGTGTCTAAAAAGTCATTTGATTGTTCCACTAGACACAAAGTCACTCTACATGCGTGAGGATTCAAGCCCTGTTCCTTTTTCCTTTCTTTGGATCTACTTCTCGAGTGAGTCACACATAAATTACTTGTCTTACCTAGTGATTCTTGGTGTCATACTCATCTTGCGTTAGATCGTCAGGAAAATGATAAGGGAGTTTAGGATATTCCTCATACGGCCTTATATAAATTCCCCCATGTTAGCCCTTAGTCATCCACTTTGAGCCTTCTCCGATGTCCTTATTCTTCATTTGAAACCCATTCCCAGCCTTCAACCGAACTCTATACTCTTCGAATGGTTGTTCAAATGAGAAAAGGAGGGGGAGATAACAAAAGAAAAAGTAAGATGATGACAAAAGAAGGCATTGCTCAACGCGCAAAATTCAGACCAAAGGAACCGGCCTTCCGACTACCTTGTAGAAAGTGGCATGGTTCCTGGTGTGAACTTCTCCAACGATAATCTCGTACGCTCGTTAGAACGGCTGGAAGAGGAGCACCACGAAGTGAACTTCTCCAACGATAATCCGGTCTTATATCGGGAAACGAGAAGAGGAGTGCAGCCTCGGGTACGAATTTCATAACCGAGAACTTCTCCAAATTGATAATCTCTGAAACCTCAATAGGGATTAAGAGAAGAGGAGCACGGTATCGGCCCGAGAACCAACAAGAAGAACTTCGCCTACGATAATCTCCTAGAGCCTCATGGAGAAGCGGAGCTTCAGCTTGAGCATAATATAAAAAGGGATAGTTCTTAAAAGAAAAGGAGGGAGAAAACATTGAAAAGAAGAAAGACGCCGAAAAAAAGAGACGGACGTAGAATTGGAAGACGATGAAGAGATAAGCTCACTTCCCTTTAAATTCCTTCCATTCTAAGTCCTAGCCAAATTATAACCCTTACAACCCTTTGATTCCACATAGACGGTCTCTCGATTAGGTGAAATGATTAAAAAATGCCTCGATCACAGGTAAATTGACTAAAAATTGCTTGTGTTGACTTGAGTGATAAAAATATAAAAATCCCAAGATAGCTAATTGAGAGCAAGAGCGAACCTAGTGAGAGTTGTCGAAATGGACCAGTCTATGGACTTAGGACTTTAGTTTGACGACATGACTTGACGGCATTTTCTTCTTTCAAATGTCTCGTAAAATTTTAGGCGTGATGATTGATCGAAGCAAAATAATCTGACCCCATAAAAAAATTAATAATAATAATAATAATAATAATAATAATAATAAAAATATATATACATATATAAAATAATAAATATATAATAAATAATAAAATTCGCACATTTTGACATGAAATGTTATGTTTCATATGCATTGAATTGAATAAATGCGAATTTCTTTAGTGTATCGCACATTCTAAATGCAATGTTAGATTGCATTGGTACTGAGTTGTTTAAATGCGATAAATTTTTCATTGCTTCTACCCTCACACAATATTTTAAAGTACATGTTTTCGGGGACCATGTATACATGCTTACTTGGTAAATTTGTGTACTCGTGACTTAAATTGATTTCATATGCTTGCATAATTAGTCAATTCTTGTGCATCAGTTGAGGGGAGCAAGTATAGGACTTGTAGATTAGCTCCAAATATTTTTGACGTTTTTTTTTAGCATTTCAGATCTTTCAAAATTAAGGAGTGAGACGTCGACACTACAAAGAGAGGAGCTAGATACAAGACCAAATCTTTCAAAGATAAAATTGCCAAAAATAAGTGTTGATTAACTCCATTATTACTAACGCTTATCTCTAAGTGGTACAAATTTTTAAATTTATGCCAGGGGAGCTAGACGTTACTACACAGAAAATACAGGGAGTTAATTGCATTTATTTTAATTACTAAGGGGGAGCCTTACAAAGGGTTTTATTTTGAAATAGGGGTCAATCCAAAATTTTAGAAGTACTTACCATCGAGAAACTAGATAGAAGACTTATTTCACGATCATAAGTTTCTCGATCGTAAACAGTGTTGGAAACAATTTTGATTGGCCGCGATAATTTGCGATCGAAAAATTTGAATTGAGAGGAAATTTTCAAATTAAAACTTTCTCGAGCGCAAATAGTAATGGGCCTGATCCATTTAATCGCAAAACGTCCAATCGCAAACCCAACATTGACTTAATGCTAGTTAATAAAAGTTTAACTTTTGTCAGTCGAAAAACTTTTTCTCACGCAACCCTAATCGCAAAAAATCTCTCTAGCGAAAAACTTTCACAGACAGCTTAAAATTCTCAAAATCTTTCGATTTTCAAAACCAAACTGTCTGCCTAAGGTAGAAATGAGATTCTTTTGACATTTGCATGTGATTGAACTTTATTAGCATCTGCATTTTGTAGTTTTTCGCATTATTAAGATTAGATTCTCAACTGTTCTTCAAAACTGAGAAAAACCGTAACTATTTTATAGTGTTTACGGATTGATTTAGAACTTTATCTGAGTTTAATGCCTGCATTTAAGATAGTTTCGATATTCTCTATGAATCTGGTAGAATGAATCTTCGGAAAATCTGCATCTTCGACTGTAATTTGACTTTTGATGAAACTGGGTATTTGAATGTTTAAAGCCATCGAAGAACTTTGTCGATCGCAAACAGTCTTAATTGAATTCTGATTTAATTGAGATACTGATTGTGTCGAATTAGTTTTTCGATCGGTAAAATTCTGATTTAGTCGCTAAGATAGAAGATTTTGACCGAAAAAAAAATTACTTACCATCGAGAAATTTAATTAGGATTTTTGTGAGCGAAAAACTTACGCATTGATTAGAAAATTTAGATGCAAATTTTATCGAGCGTAAAACTTACTATCGCAAAATAGAATTTTCGTGTTAATTGGATTTTGGTCGTAAAAAATTTAGCAGCGGAAAAATTAATTTTTCAACGCTTAATTTTTCAATCGAAAATCACCACTCGACAAATTTCAAATTGAGAATTTTATTCAATCGAAGAAAATTTCTCGATAGTAAATTTACCTGAGACGTAATTTCTCGATCGTAAATTTACTCGGAATTTTTCTCGATCGTAAAATTGATCGACTACAGTCACGCATTCAACTTCAACACTTAGGAAATTTTTCTGTGTTTTTTACACTGTAGCTAACAATAGCGGATAAAATTCTTCGATCGCAAAATTCAGACAGAATTCTTTCAATTGAAATCAAGATATAGGAAATCAAATTGCAATTCAATTTTCTCGACCGAAAATTTTCTCGGCATGAACAGTGACTTACTGATTTAATACTTAGCGAAATTTCGAACTATTTTTCACACGACATATATTTCATTTGAAATTACATTCATGCCATCACGATTTTTGAAATTGAACTTACACTATGCATTTGATATGATTTCAATTCAAAAATCATCAAACATGCTATTATTTACAATATTACTATAGTTTGATGAAATTTATTCATATTTCGACTGAAAATAAAATTGATCTAATATACTTTTATATTTTTTATTTTTCAGATGGATCGCTACCCAAGATACAACCATGTATATGATCACAACCTGTATCTGAAGGTCCAAGATACAAATTTCCAGCTCGATCTGAGCACATTTCGATGCCCGGACGAGATCATCGTATCAATCCTACAAGGCCACCCCATCTGGAATGCGTTAACGGTCACTGCATCAGTGTCGATGGTCTATCTCCAGCAATTCTGGGGATACATACAAGGAGTTGTAGCAAATGGGGCATTCTCCTTCACTACACAACTCGGGATGCGGCATATTCACATGAGCAAGATCCAGTTCGGGATGATGCTGGACTTGCCGCACAACGACAACTACGACCCGCTCCCGACAGATGCAGAGATGATTCAGGACTTCTTGCACATGGGATACCAACCGCCGCTTACAAGATTAGCTCAGGTCCAGAGCAGCGGTATCCCTCACCCCTGGAAGACACTGTTCGGAATAGTGAACAAGTGTCTATCACCCAAACACGCCGGCTTCGACAAGGGCAACGGCAATATACTGCGAATCTTTCACGGTCTCACCTTCGCCAGAAACTACGACTTCGCACAACTAATCTGGAAGGATCTAGCTGAACAGATCCGGCTGAAGGAAAACCGAAGGTCAAAGAACGTGCCCTATGCTCGATGGTTCAATGTGATCATCAGGGAGTTCATGGAGTTACACGCCGAGAACATCCCCCAGCTACCTCCTGGTGGAGACTATCAGCCGCCAAGGCTAAAGTTCTTCCACAATCCACGGCTCACGGACTTGGTTCAACCGTCGATGCCGATTCCGCTCCAACTACTAAGGCTTGCCGACCCCGCCGGAGCTGAGTATCAAAGATTCAGTCGGGAACACCATTTAACGGAGCAAATGATCAGAGGGCCCCCGGCAGATTACCATGTGAGCCCTCCCCAACCGGAACACCAACCAAGCTCTGACGACGCGATGATAGATGTTGTCGCTCAGGAGCTTCAACAGGAGTCTCCCTTGATCGAAGAGCCGATGCCCGACGTAGATGAGACCTTGATAGACGTCGTGGCTACCGAGATGGCGCTCGAGGCTCCTGAACATGAATACCAAGTGGAAGTGCCCGTTCATGTTGGCGTGCTCGAAGAAACCATTGAGGAGGTTCTTCTACCAGTAGCACAGCCCGAAGTCGAAATGGGGCAAACTTCACTTCCACCGGTGACGGGTCAGGCACTGGAGGACGTCCATCGAGACCTCACTCCTCACACAGCCACCTCGTCTGACACGGAGTCTGACGAGGAAATAAGTCTGATAAGGAGGACTCCCAGGAGACTTAGCATTCAACTGGAGTCCCTCTTCCCAGCCGTCACCAACACACCAGATACTACGCTGACCACAACGACAAGTGTTGCCGGCACTTCTTCGCTCAATCTTGAGCCGCAACCAACCAACGTGGTGTCTGGTTCGCAGGCGCAACTTGAGCCTGCCTTAACACCCATAGAGACGAATCCTCCAGATTCGACTCGAGGATTGGGTGGAAGTCTCATACAGTCACAACCTCAAGTGACTGTGAGCCAACCCACAGAGTCGGTGTCTACTCAAGGGTTGATAACAGGCGACATCAGTCGTCCTGGTCCATCTCAGGAGGCGTCCGCACCCTTCGTGACGAACGAGCAGTTCCAGGCCGCTCTCTCTGCCGGTGTATAGTGTATGGAAGACAAAATCACGGAGAGAGTACTCCAAGCACTCGAGGCATCCCGAAGAGATACCGGGAAAGCACCTGCCTCTGAAGGCCCTTCGTCACAAATCAACCCCACACCTCCACAACCCACACCCACCGACCCTCTAGCCACTTCCACCATCCTCATCAATCCATACACAATCCCTATCACCGAGCTCCATGACATTCTCCTCGCCCGTCTGATAGGCCTTTCCATCCGATCGCCGCAAGAAGAATCCCTCTATAGGCGATTGGTGGACCATCCTGAGCCACCGACTGACACCTGCGGTGGCCAAAGCACCCACTCACGGCGCAGACATGACGATCCTGACGATCAGGACCCTCATGAGGGGGAGAAGAGGCCAGGGACATCAACAAGTGGCCAAGGACAAGGCTCGGGCGCCACGCAGACAAGCGCTGGAGCTGGTGAAACCCAAACACAAACCCACCAAACTACCTACACCACGCACCGCACCGCCCACATCGAACCACCAACCTTTACCTCAGGACGCCTCCGTCCACACCACCGATCTACTCAAGCCCCTTGCTTCCGGAAGAAGAAGCAAGTGCTGCGATGCTTGTAGCTCTAGCCGCTACCCAAGCCACTCCCTCAGTTGCTCCAGACCAACTGGGACCCTCTGGACATGGCGTCAATCCACACGAGGCCCTAGACAAGTACATCTTCGAAGGACAGTGGATGACCCATTCCATGCCCGAGGAGCATCAAAGGCGACGGATTCACAACGTTCGGCGCTTTCTACAACAAGCGTCTATAGACCTCGTAATCATAGAAGACGACGAACTTCAGGAAGGTGAAGACTACCAACAAGACATCCCAAGGCTATCAGAGTTGATCGCACAACGAGCGGCTTCCCCCACAAGGCAAATGCCAGGGACCGTCCGGATCGACACCCAATGGGAAAATATCCAAATAGAAATTCCCTTCCTAGAAGAAGTTCGTGAGAATATTTGGAGATCTCCGGACAGAGTGAAGAAGCCGAACGAGTTCGAGCTTAGAGGGATCTCTCATTGGGATCAGCAGAAGAGGATGACCTACCTCTGGATGCTGACCAAACTAGGACCTGATGTTAGGCTGGGGATGACTAAGGCACAAGCCAAGGGCCATTATAAGAGTCTCACCCCAATATGCCAACTCCTCAGCGTCTACTGTGCAAAAGGAAGACTTCCAACACCTTACTACGTCATTGAAAGAGTGGATAGAACCCGAGAGGAACTGAGCGAGAGCGACCTACCGTACATCCCTGCTGATGAGGTGTACAACCTCTACAAGCTATACGTGGAGAAGTACAAAGGTCCTCAGGGCTTCATCAAGAAAGAAGGCCTCGAAGGGCTCTACCGGTTCATGATGCGACAAGTCAAGTACTTCGCCGCTCACAACCTTCAAATGGCGCTTGAGAGCAATATGAAGAAGGTCAACATGACCGCTCCACTCAACAAAGGACCTGAGATCGAAGGGCTTCCCAACAATCATGTGCACATCAGCTCAGTCCTAGGCATCACCTACCACAATCATATAGCAAAGAAGAATAGGTTGATGCTGAAGACTGAGATTCATAAGTTTTGCGATGGGACGCTCAAGGTCGTCAGGAAAAACATCGAGCAGAGGTTGGAAGAAATCAATCGGGATACGATGCTGAGGATCCATAGGTTCGTGAGAGAACAGCCGCTCCTAATGGAATTGCTAGAAGATATCGAGGAGCGACTGGAGCTAAGGATCACGCTGAGGAACTACGAGCATGCGCTGGGCTTGCGCAAATCATATTACGCCCGACGAGGACAAACGGCGCGGAGACGCAATCAAGCACAAAGGGGGAGATTATAGAATACCATTTGTAATTGTGCTTGATTTCATTAGTTGTCCTTGTAATTTGGGGCGTTTTGTATAGTAGTCCTTAGATTAGGACTAGTTTGATGTTTATACCAAGTTTGTTTGGTATAAATACATGTAAATCAATTGAGCTGAATAGAGAAAGTTTAGAGAATTGATCCGAAGGGCTTGCAATTCGATTTCTAGAGAGAGAAACAATAGTAACTTTCTCACTCTACTCGAATTCTCTCTCTTGTTCTTAACTTGAGCTTTTCGATCGAATTCAATTGATTATCTAAACGATCGAATTACTATGAATTCTAGACTAGGATCGTAGAGTTGTTAATCGTAGGACCTAACACCGACCTTGCAGTGTACAACGGCGTCAGTTCTCTAAAGATTGCTAGAGAGAACCGAGCCGTCGCGTGGGAGAAAAGTGTGTGCGTTCGGTGTGTGTTTTGTGCCTTTAGTTGATTTCGAAAATCACTTGCTTTCACTTCATATGGAGCACGAAATTCTTAGCCTATTTAAAGGCTTGAATTTTGATATCTTAGTTCTTAAAGTGTGAGAGATTTTTGCCAAATCTTACTCTCTTTTGAATTCCAAATCCAAACTTAAGTAAACTTGCTATTATTAGAAAACTAACTTAAATACCAAGTCAAACTAAGTATATTTAAATATGGTATGGAATTCGAAACTTAATTCTAGATTAATTTCGAAACTTAAATAAATAATATTCTAAATATTTTATTCCATATTTATTTATATCAAATATGCAAATTCCGAAAATACCCTCAAAGGCATATTTCGAATTAGCTTAAGGTGAAATCCAATTTCATCCTCAAGCCCATTAAGCACTTGGCCAAGCCCAAGTCTTAAAGTTAGTTTCATAAGAAGTCCAACTTCGATCAAATAAATGGCCCGAGGCCCATTAAGGCGTGGCCCAACTAGGCTTGTCAATGGGGCGGGGATTCCCCGTCCCCGCGGGGATCCACCCCGAACGGGGCGGGGAATCCCCGCTATTTTATCCCCGCGTGGCAGGGATGGGGAATAATCTATCCCCGTTGGCGGGGACGGGGCTTATAATCCCCGCCCCGCTCCCCGCCAAATATAATATCTAAATAAATAAAATTATACCTAAAATAAATATTAAATAATATTTTTTTATACAAATTTTATATTATTATAATACAAAATAAAATTTAAGTAATACTTTTTTACCCAAACTGTATTATTATAATAAAAATACTAATTAAAATTGATATGGGGCTATCCCAATCAACGAGATTTATATATGTGGGAAAATTTATATAGCCGGAGAATCGATTATCTCAAAGTTTGAGGACGTGCGTAAGGTGCTTATTTATAAGGGAACTGAAAGGGACGCGTTTGGGACATGTTGGGGACGTGTTTGGGATATTGGGACGTGTTGGGGAAGTCGAGACGTGTTTGGAGACGTACTGGGGACCTGTTTGGGACATTGGGGACCTGTTTGGGATATTGGGACATGTTGGAGAAGTCGAGATGTGTTTGGAGACGTACTGGGGACATTTTTGGGACATTGGGGACCTGTTTGGGACGTTGGGGATCTGCTTGGAACGTAAATGAAATAACATGGGATGTACGTTGTTCAGATCTTTGTAGATCCTACGTCCACGGGCGCTCTGAACTCTATTTTCACTATACTTTGAAGATTACACACTCAAACAACTCAGTCTCTCTTCATTATATCAAGAACACCTACTAAAACACTTAAGGACGTTATTTGTAGAGAGAGAATATTTTATAAGCGTTTAGAAGTGTTGGAATGAATGAATCTCGTGAAAATGGTGAAGTCCTTTTATATAGGAGGCTCTTGGATATTTCCTGAAGGTACGTCCCTAGCTCTTGGATATTGCCTGAAGGTACGTCCATGGCTCCTGGATATTGCCCAGATTCCTGATGATATGACCTTCTGGGACACTGTGATGATACAACGTACTCGCCATGTCTGGTGACGGGCGATCTCATATCATTTCCCATGCTTAAGGCGTCCATTTCTTGTGTTTTGGATGTGATCGTCGACATGTGATGTGAAAAAAATAAAATTTTGAATCGAAGATTTTGAGTCAAAATTGAGTTTTGAGATTTGATTTTGGAATTTGATAGCTGGATTCACGAATTGGGCAAGGACTTCGATTTGCGAATTGGAATTTGACTTGGACCACGAATTGAGCTATGGTTCGCGAAAATGACGTGTGAAAACAGGGATTCGCAAAAACGACTTTACAGCCTGTGAAACAAACCTAGTAAGATGTACTTCGCGAACTTAGAACTGCAAGCAGTTCTTGACTCGCGAACGAAGCTTTCCAGAAAAATCTCACTAAAAAACAACAGAAATTGCCTGGGTAATTATCAGAACTGATAGAACTGCTAAGTGTAAGCTTGAATGACACAGAAAAACTAACGAAAACAGCCTGAGAGTCGGGTATTTGTTCTATTTTCGAAAGCTCAAGAATCCCAAAAAAAGGCTCAGAAATCGATTCAACCTTGTTTGAAATGCAGTTTCCTCACCCACACGCTTGCTCTGATACCACTTTTATGTTCCAGATTATCCAAGAACACTTGAATACTTGCAAATGATTAAAGCCTTAAACGAGATGGTGAATAGTAGTTTGGAGGCTTAGAGAGTTTGACGTGCGTTCGTATTCAAAACCGAAAAGATAAGCATTTCAAAGTGTTAGGGTTTAGGGTTTAATACCATGAATTAGGCATTAAACCCACTGGGCCATAACTTGGCGCACTACAACCTACAACCCAAAATAATACAATACAAAGAAATAAAGACTTAGACCAAAAATTTTGGACACTTCTAAAATATTCCTAACATCATCAATAGCAGGATGAGAATTCAAAAAAGAACTTTGGTAATCAGCAAAAAGTGAGGACAAAACTTCAGAAATTAAAGCTTCGATTTCAGGAAAAAAATTAAGCAAGAAGCATAAGAGATTTGGACAGCTTCACGGTATATAGAAATAGATTTAGAGTGCGTTTGGATTCGCACATTGGTTCGGCAAATGCTATGATTTCAAAATCCATATCTCAAGATGCTCGAGCTCGAGTTCGTGAAGCTCGTCGGGCTGGACATCTACATTTTATTAAAAATCAAAATAAAATGAAAATAATGAACAATAAAATAAAAGAAGATCGTGAGCTTTCGAGCATACCCTTGAGTGAACACGAGCTGACAACAATGAGCTCGAGCCGGCTCATTGAGCTCGCAAGTCGGCTCGACTCATCGAGATTGGCACTACTCATCGAACCGCGAGTCGGCACGACTCATCGTCCACCCAAAATTATTATTATTATTATTTATTATTATTATTATTATTATTATTGTTATTATTATTATTATTATTCATGTTATTGTAATAATTATTAATTATTATTAGTATAATTAATGTTAACGAAAACTTATAGCGAGACATACTTTGGATTTCGAAAAGGACTCGTCATCGAAATTTGAAGACAAGTATTGAATAATTAAGCTACGCTCGGATTTGGAAGAAATCAAAATCCAAATCCTTTCGATTGCCAAATGCAAGATTGGGGGAAATTCGTAATTCAAATCGAAATTCGGAATTCAAAACGGACCATTAGAAGTTTTGCTTGATATAGTTTCAATTCAGAGGGGGATGCTGTAAAATGAAAAGAGAAAAGCGAGAGAACGAAAGAGATGGGAAGCATATTTTTTAATATTAATACATTTATGTTATAAAATAATAAAATAAATATGTGGGTGCATATTATTTAGATTGATGGTTAAGTAAATGATTGGTCGTTAAGTTAAGAATGGAGGTTGAGAAACTTAGATGTGATTATTTACCGATTAGAATGGTAGATATGATTATTGTGTGATTGATGTAATTTTGTTTTGTGGATGTAATTTGAGAGATTTGTGTATAATTATGTGATTTGGGTTGTATAAAATGTATTAAGAAGACTTGAATAAAGAATTATATATCTCTCTAGTTATTTCTCTAATATTATTATAATGATAATTAGTAAAAGAGTTAATTGTTATAATATTTTTACAAATTTAGTATACTTAATAACTTTTTAAAAATTTCGGTAATTCAGTCGTATATCGAGCAAGTTGCATGCGAGATGAGACATGATGTAAGGAGACGAACCCAAGCTTGTATTGGTCGTGGACGATATGATAATCGATCTCAAGGTGCTTTGTACGCTCATGGAAGACAGGCACTACTAGAAATTCGGTGTCTAAAACCATAATTCCGTATCTATTGAGTAATTAGACACGTACTTATCTGTGTCCAATGCGTAGGTGTTGTTCTTGTGGTAAATTCGGACACAGATGTATACCGTTTCTAAAAAGAATTTTGTCACATTTCCGTTTTTATTTCCGTATCTAATCTGTGTCTAAAACAAACATTAATTTATTTTAAAATAAAATAGAAAACCGTGTCAGAATCCGTTCCTAATACTAATAATTTAGACACGAAACAAATTCCGTATCTATTTTCTGTGTCTGGTACTATGTTTTCTTGTTGGAGTTTTCGGAGATGTGAATGGATGACATGTTATCACACCGTAGAGGAATGGGTAGTGGAATTTCAACATGGAAATTTGCCAACAAGTAGCTTATCCACTTTAGTTAATAAATCGTGGCGGCTAAGCTGCGGCATTCAGCTTCAGCGGACGATCGAAACATGGTATTTTGCTTCTTTGTTTTCCAGCTTATGAGGGAATTCCCAAGAAATATGCAATATACAGTGGGAGATCTTCGAATGACATGGCAAGCAGCCCAATCGAGTCACTGTAAGCGGTGTGGTGAAAATCATTCTCAGCTGGATAAAACAGGCCTTCAGAAGAATGAGACTTCAGATATCTAAAGGACATGTATAAGAGCATTCCAATGAACTGTGCGACTGCATATGTTGGCTCAGCTCTTGCACACTCTGTTTTTTGTTGTTGAAGAATACCCCGACGAAAACTTATTCATCCAAAAATCCATGAAGGAACGCATTACTGATATCAAACTGTTCCAGTGGACATCAATGGATAGCAACAAGGGAAATCATGATTCAGACAGAAATAGTTTTTGCAACCCGGCCAAAGATGTCGAAGTAATCAAGTCATTCAGCTTGGTTGTATCCCTTCGCAACAAGGCGAGCTTTGTGCCTTTCAATAGTTCTATCAGCCCTACACTTTATTTTGAAAATTCATTTGCATCCAATGGCTTTTTTGCCTTTGGGTAATTCAACAATGTTGCATGTTTTATTATGCTCAAGAGCCTCTAACTCGGCATCCATGGCTTGTACCACTCCTTTGAAGTTCTAGCCTCATCATAAGTTTGTGGCTTTGTGATAATGTTTACCATTCTCACTCTAAGAATTAGATTCAAGAGAGAGTTGAGAGGAAAAATTTGTAGAGAAAACACTAATGAGTCTGAGTTTTTAGAAAATCACACACATATACATCTCTTCTACAACATTTTCCCCTCCTCTCTGGCCATCCTTAGGAGGAGGAGGTATTTGGATACATCTCGGGGTCGACGTGACGATCTTGAGCCAAGGCAGTCAAGCTGAGGTCAAGGTGGTGGTGCTCGGAGCGGACTACGACAACCAGGGATCGTCGAGTGCTAGCAACGCCCTCGCTTCAAGGGTAAACTTCATAAATTTTATTAAGTGTCATACATGTTCATTCTTAACTGAGGGATCCGAGGTTAACCTTACGGGGAACCCCGAAAAAATTTTAAACTTATGCTGCATCCGGGATTTGATCTCGGGACACCCGGGGTTCTCCGACAGTGGTATCAAAGCCACGCTTGTGTTTAAGAAACGACATAAACGAACCCGAAATGATCTCGATTGTGCAAATCACTGAGTCGATCGTAGTGTAAAAGCACGAGTCGCTCTTGGTTCGAGTTTGCAAACCGAGTGCTCGCATGGTCGGAACACCGTCTCGTTTGGACGTGAGTTAAGGGTATATTTGCGTAGATTATAACTACACGCTTGGACGTGAGTTAAGGGTATATTTGCGTAGATGGCATGAATCTGGTGATCTTTGGCCGCTCTGCTTAAAAATTTGTTTGAACGGAAAATTTCAGTGACACCTCTAACGAGAACAGTGAGGCTCGTTGGCTCGGGGGGAAGCCTTGACGCCAAAGACTTCCAATTCGAGTTTGAGAGACTATTAGACTGGTCGTTGTTCGCCGGAAGCTCAAAAACGAGCTGTTGCCCCTTGTCGTACGTTAAATTATGCTTTACTTTTACCGGAACTGTGACGTTCACCAGATCCAGGTTTGAACTCCAGTGATGGTGCAGTCCGACTTCGGTGGAGTAGCGATGAGCGCCGGTGGTTTTATTTGGGCTCCGGGGATTTTGGAAACCCCGATGGGCTGATAAGGATATGGTTCAATTCCTTTTGGATCTAAAAGGTTATGCAAAAAATATAGTATGATGGGCTTGACTATTTTAGGCCCAACTAAGTACCCTATTGGGCCCGTTGGTCTAGGACAAAACTAAGATCAAATTTCGTTTCGGATTATTTGAGCGTTTTGTTGTCGCATACGTGTTTATGTTGTGTATGTATGATACGTTAAAGGCGTCAGTGTTGACTTAGCCTCTATTCCGGGTGATATGTTAAGGGTGACAAGGTCCCCCCGGGCTTGTATTTGATATCTGATCCCCTCGTTCTGTACTTTATTAATTTTTCAGAAAAATTACTTTAAGTATGGTGGTCATACGAGTACGAGATATAAGCATGAGAAGGCCATTCGAGGACTTGGAGGTTGCTCGAAGACATGGTGTTATGCCAAAGATGAAGAGATGTATTTTATAAGATAAATGTTAGGTTTACCGCGATTTCGTCCATGTTTGTTTGACAACATGTGCATTATTATGTGCTTGCATGTGAGACGTATTCTCCAGTTGGACAAAATACTAAGTGAAAAAAAGGGACTTGGTTCCTGTCTTCTATCAAGCTCAAAACTGTCGCGGCTTGAATGTGTGTGCGGTTTGTTCCGAGTTATCGGCGCCAAACATTTCGCTCTTGTCGTAGGTAGTCCGTTGCGTTAAGTCATATTCAGTCAAGCTCCTTTGATACGCCTTGAGTGTGTGTGCGGTATGTTCCGAGTTATCGGCGCCAAACATTTTGCTCTTGTCGTGGATCGTTCGAGTGACTTTGTCTAAGCGCTAATGAGTGTGAGTTTTTAGAAAATCACACACATATACATCTCTTCTACAACATCTTCCCCTCCTCTCTAGCATCCTTAGAAGGAGGTGGAATTTGGATACGTTTCGGGGTCGGCGTGACGATCTTGTGCCAAGGTGGTTGTAATACCTGAGTCCCGCAAGTAAGCTGGCCAATAAATCTCGAAGATGTGATTTGCGAATAAAGAGTTTCTATAATTAGAATTCTAGAATAGATAGACTTTCGAAAACTTAGGGTTTTCTATACATAGTGTCGATAACTTAACTTAAAGTGAAAAAGTAAAGTAATAATAAAATAATAGTTATTACATAAGTTAAGATAAACTTTAGTATAAGGGTCGATGTCATTTGTTTGGTTTTCCACGCAAACTATAGGTTAGAAAGGAAGGAAACGTAATTCTTATCAGTAGTAATACTTTCAAACTAAGTATAGGAAAGAAAGCTCAAGCCGCGATCAAACCAAGCTAGGAAGGGTATGAATTTTCATCATGAATTTCATGTTTTAAGTTATGACTAAGCATGATAGGACGTCTAATAGGCACGAAAATTTTATAAGTTCATGTTTAGTATAGATTTTTATTTTCGAAAAGGTTGTTCATGTTTGAAGTTCTTGTAATATTCATAATGTTCTTGAAGAAAATAAATTTTGATCGAAAGTTTTAAGGTTTTGAGTGTTAAAAGTATTTTAAAGAAATTGAAATTCAGGTGATTATACTGATTTTCGGGTGGAAATAGGTTTTCGTGTGTTAAAAATGACTTTCTAGTAGAAATTCTGTTTTCGGGTTGCGAAACGAGTTTGGCGGACCATAGGGATTTCGCGAATTAGTTATAAGGTTTCGCGGGCCGAATGAATTTTGCGAATGAGAGAGGAGTAAAATTTCCGCAGGCCAAAATACTATTTCTCGCGAGCCTGAATTTTCGATATATGAGATAAAATAATTTTCGCGGGTGGACGAATTTCGCGGTGTGAGAGGAGCTCGGGCCGAAATCCAATTCTTCGCGGGCCGACTTCTTTTTCCCGGGGTGATGACTATGAAACTGAATCGTGCTTTTCGCGGGTTGGAAAAAGGTTCGCGAATCTGAGTAACATTTCGCGAATTCGGTCAGTTGTTTAACGAATTTCGGATTGACCAAAGGGTTTTGCGGGTTGACCAGCTATTTTCAAACAATTATTTTTCAAGTACAATTTCGAATGAAATTTCGAAACATGATTTTTCAGTACTTAGGTAGCTTGAAAATTTAGATAGTTAATTAACTTAGCTAGTACGCTGACATTATAACTTTTTGTGCTTAAGGGTTGAAAACTAGGAATTTCACAGGACCATTAGTAAATAACTCAAGGACGACAGGTAAGTGGGAATTTCAACTACAACACATAAGTGTATTATGCGTAGGTGACTTACGTGACTATGTGCTTTGACGTTTACACTGTTACGTGAATTAATTGGCATGCGTCTGCATGGCAAGTGTTTTCAGTATTATTCACGTGGCATAATCATGTTCATGCACGAAACATTTGGGGATTTATGTGAGATGAGCATGCCGGTATTTATCGCCTAAGGGCGAATGATATTTGCCAATGTGGGCATTTGATGTCGACTAACAGTTGAGTCAGGGCTACTTCTATGGCACCATGGCGGTGTAGTATGCCGTCGGTTATATTTATTAAGGCAGGAGGAGCAAACCAGGAGGGAGCGACCTAGCTATGCTAGCGTAGGCTAACTGGCGTAGGCAACTGCCATGTTAGCGGTGAGGAGTGGAAAGGAGCGACCTAGCGGGAATCCTTAGTGTAGGCTAACCAGCGTGGCTACCAGTGTGGGCTACCGCATGGCAGAGGGGACGACCTGGGAATGGGCGACCCAGGGAAACCTAGCGTAGGCCACCCAGCGTAGGTCGCTGTCACATTTATCTATATTGGATGTGAGCTCAGTTTGTTGCATAGTAAGTTAGCCGAGGGCCCTGAGAGATATGAGGTTGAGTTTGATTCTATAAGGGTTGAGATGCATTGGCGTGGATGCCTTTGCGGGGTTTACACGTGCACGACATTGCATATTCCTACTTACTGAGCTTTATAGCTAACCCCTTACATTACGTGTTGTAGATGCGCGCGACCACGATATGTGATCGCTTCTGATGGCAAGGCTGATCTTTTGAAGCTTCCAGGAACTTTTGAGGGTGGTGTGTACATGGATGCGACATGTGTGGCTGATGTTAGAGTTTATTTTGTTGCGCTTATGTACACCTCCTATGTATTTAGGATTTGAACTATTGTCATGTACAGTATTTTCCTTTATATAAAAGAAAATTTTTTTTACGCATTTTCGCATATCTTCTATTTTATACTATGACTAGTCATGTAAGTAGTATCGTAATGGTAGTAGATGGCAGGACGCCACATCGGTTAAGCTTGGAGAGGTCACGGTGGTGGTGCTCGAAGCGGACTACTACAACCGGGGATCATCGAATGCTAGGAACACCTTCGCTCTTAAACTTTATTACGTGTCATACATGTTCATTCTTAACTGAGGGATCCGGGGCTAACCTTACGGGGATCCCCGGAAAAATTTTAAACTTACGTTGCATCTGGGATTTGATCTCAGATCAGCTGTGTTCCCCGACAATGGCAAGCAGTCCAATCCGAGTCACTCTAAGCGATGAGGTGAAAATCATTCTCAGCTGGATAAAACAAGCCTTAAGAAGAATGGGACTTCAGATACCTAAGGACATGTATAAGAGCATTCCAATGAACTGTGCGAGGAGCATGCATATGTTGGCTCAGCTGTTGCACGGCATAGGTGAGCTATGGCCGTGTGAAACCACAAAAAACCATGAGTAATTCTTGGGCGGTGGAGTAGGAGAAGTTTCGAGCCGGTAATTCCAACGGTGATGAGAAGGTCCAAGATATATTTGCGCTGATTGAGGTATATCCCAATGAAGAACTTGGTTGGGCCAAAGGTCTTAATGGTAAAGGTGGAGTCAAGAAATCCCTTTACTCGTGTAATTTCATCAATTGAGGAGCCCGTGATGAGAACATCATCAACATATACTAGAAGTATGAAAAACATGGAAGCTTTGCATAGGATAAAAAGGCAGTGATCGTGTGGAGACTGAACAAAACCATAGGAGTGTAGCTGGGAAGTAAACTGCGTATTCCACTGCCAAGAAGCCTATTTGAGGCCATATAAAGACTTGCGAAGCTTGCAGACTCTGCTTATTTTGAAGAATACCCCGATGAAAACTTCTTCATCCAAAAAAACATGACGAAACGCATTAAAAATATCTAATTGTTCCAATGGACATCAATGGACAGCAGCAGGGCAATCATGATTCAGACAGAAACAGTTTTCGCAACCCGGACAAAGATGTCGAAGAAATCGAGTCATTCAGCTTGGTTGTATCCCTTCAGAACAAGCGCAGTTTTGTGCCTTTCAACAGTTCTACAAGTCCTACACTTCACTTTGGAAATCCATTTGAATGGCTTTTTTGCCTTTGCGTAATTCAACAATGTCCCATGTTTTATTATGCTCAAGAGCCTCTAACTCGGCATCCATGGCTTGTACCACTCCTTTGAAGTTCTAGCCTCATCATAAGTTTGTGGCTTTGTGATAGTGTTTAGATTGGTTAAGAAACACATGTACTGTGATGAGAAACAACTATTAGTGAAGAAAGGATAAGTTTTGGGAGTGTATGGTGAGGAATGTACCAGCTTGCAGCAAGGAGATTTCACAGAACCAACATGTACATTACAAGACACATACTCATTCATCCAATGTGGTGATTTTATGGTTCTAGAACTCTATCTGAAGGCTGGTATATGTGGCTCAGGAGTTGTGTGTGGGGGCTGGTGATGAATCTGGGTAGGCATGTTCAAAATCTAGTTGGTTAGGTACGTCAGGGAGGAACGATGACTCTTATAGGTTATGATCATTGTATAGTGGGGCAGTATTAGATATATGATTAAGAGAATGAGATATGAGTGGTGCAATATATGGCATAAGGTTAATGTCATGGGCTGGTGAAGGTAGTACACTGTCAGAAATATCAGGTGATGAAATAATATTAAGATTGGTATGAAAATGGAGTATATATTTGAAATACCACATCTCTAGAGATGAAAATATCCCATGTTTGGACATCAAGGATTTTATAAGCCTTTTGGCCCGACGGGTACCCCAAGAAAATGCCTTTTATAGCTCTTGGACTGAACTTGTCTTTGTGAGGTAGGGTATTTGTGGCAAAACACAGACAGCCAAGGGTCTTTATGTGGGTGAGGTTGGGTGTTGTTTTGTTGAGAATCTCATAGGGACTTTTCCATTAATGTATAGATGCAGGTAAACGCTTGATGATGTATGTGGCTGTGAGTATGGCTTCTCCTCAATATTTATTGGTAGGTGGGATTTAAACATGATGGCTCATGCTACTTGCAACAAGTGTTCAAGTAATGGTTAAAGCTCATACCTGCAAAATCCATCATGTGAGCAAATTAACTTGATTTGCTATAGGTTGTTGTGCGGAGAGATCTTCCCAACTTCGTTCTGCAACATGTTCAAGTTAGTCATTAGTGCCCGCAGATCAGTATTGTCATTTGTAGAAACATCAAGTGGATAGTCTGCCACATTCATCACTTGTTTCCTATCGGTTTTCATCATTGATTTCTGGGGCTTATTACTCATCTTCCCATTTGTACTCATTCCACCAGCTTGGAAGTCCATGTATCTTGAAGCAATGTCCTTGTTATGACCATTTCTCTTGCAATGTTCACACTATAACTTTCTTTTCTCTTCCTTTGACATGAATGAAGTAGTCGTCCTCTTCATTGTGCCTTTCTTATGTACAAAAAATGTGTTGTTATCTCCAGATTCATGTATAAGCATGCTTGCCTTTTTCTGATTTTCCACGTTCATAACCATAGTATAGGCTTTATTTTCATCAGGCATAGGTTCCATCATCAGAATATGATTTTTCACTCCATCATACCGTTCATTTAACTATAGTAGAAATTGCATTAACCTGATTCTCCTTTATCTCTTCTCAACATACTACCTAGCATCACAAGTGCATTGAACTAGTGGATCTATATAGCTAATTTCATCCCAACATCTTTTTAGTTTCGAAAAATATAGATCCGAAGGTAAGTTCTCTTGAGTAATAGATATAATTTCTCTCTACAGATTGAAAATTTGTGGACCTGTCGAAGTACCAAACCTGACCTTCAAGGCTTCCTATATAACTTTAGCATCGGAAGAGAATGCATATCCAGCTGCAGTTTCTTTAGTCATCGAGTTAAGAGTCCACGAAATAACCATGAAGCTTACTTGTTCCCAGGCATCATGATTAGGATAATCACGAGCAGTTTCCTTCACTCGTCCATCGATAAGTGCTAATTCTTCTTAGGAAGTATGCCTTAGCATCCGTATCGTACCATATTGTTAGAAATATGCCCTCGAATGCTATACGAGGATTAGATTGTATAGAGCATTAGCTTATTTATCATTCGACTTCTTATGTAATATGATTTTTCGTGTGTTTGATAAAGGCGTTGTTCGTTTATTGGATATATGAGTTCTTTACTTAGCATCCGGTAAAGCAATAAATGAACAAATCCAAATGTGTCGAGTTGAGTCACTGTTCTAGATGGGCACGAGAGAGGAAGGCACCAGCGGGCTCTTAACCTCGAACATTAAAAGTTCGTAAGCGTAAGGCTCCAGTTGGGTGCTGGATAATCGATCACGGCTTATTTGTCGATGACCTATCGTGTGGCGATATCCCGCTTGGAAGCTGAGGTCATGACTTGTGATACGAATCGAATCAAATGATTGAGTCGTTTCATGGACACTGACTCACGGGTCGTACGGTCGACCATGGCTTATTACTCAAGGAGTGTCAATGACCGACAACAACACTATAGTAGTCTGCGTGAACCTTAGACCGAAAGGGGCTTTGACGGAGTTGACTTCGAAGTCTCGACTGTCACTGGTATCCCTCAAACCGATTTGCTGTTGCATGGGTCAGCGGCCCAGATGCGGTCTTGATGACGCTTTGTGGTTGCCGGGCTGAGACCGCCGATGTGATGACCCTCACTTTCTAATACTAATTAGTGGCGGATTTTCGCAAAGTAAGTCGTGGAAGACCCGTCTAACAAAAACTTTTTCGAAAATAAAATATATTACAGCAAAATCGGACTACATCGTCTTCACTATACACGGGCCGTAGCCCCACACCATCAAATTATTAAAAACCCTAATGTCGCTCCACAGGTCGTCATCCATGTACAGCCCCGCCCTCAAAAGTCCGTGGAGCACCGCCGTCAGCCCACCTCAGCCTCGACACGCACCAACGTCAGGCTCGGTACCTACAACACGTAAAACCTTGAGCTATCGCTAGTAGATGAAAATATGCGTGACATGCAACGTGCACTCAATCCTGACTCAACCCCAATACCAACACTTTCATATCTCATATGGAAGTGTTCTCACCTCACCATGCGATGCACGCTCGTCCTACTATTAGACCTCATTTCAACTACAGGTCTCACCTCAACCACTGGGCCCACAGGCTAGAACTAGGCACCTCGCGCAACCCATTTAAGGAAGGAGTCAAGAGATCAGCTCTCGGGCAGCCCCCGGCTCTCCCCCGAGACATCTACCTGCCCCGGCAATGCCTACACTAGTAGCATTCTCCCTGAGCTAACACTAGCAGGTCGCTACTTTTGCCAAACAGACCCTCCCGTATCTCATACGAAAGCGGCCTCGACAATAATGTCAGGTGCACTAGTACTACCCTCAGACTCCACTACGAGTCGACGACAAAAACGGTCATGTACCCCACACACACACACGCCTCGCGCCGACACCTTAAGGTGTCACCGTATCCGCACGGTCAACCCTTCCTCACACTTATGTATCGTGCACATGAAATGTAGTGCAAAAATAATGCAACATTACATAAATAAATAAATATTTTTCCTCTAAAACATTCCAACTCTACCCACAGTTCACTAACGGTAACTCCTCAAATTCTCTAAGAATATTTCCCAAAATTCAGTAGTAATAATTCTCCGAAAATTCCAACTCCGTTCACAAATAACCTATCTACCCATTATTTACCTGCCCGAGGATATATTTTTCCGAAAACTATTAAATCTCAAAAATCCTAAAACGTTGAAACCCTAAAATGTCGAAAAGTATCTTAATGCCGAAAAATTCATGAAGATGCCGAACTTTAACAACACCGAAATCTTCAAAGTGATATAAACCTTGTCGAAAACTTTATCAACCTCACGAAATGTAGTAGGCCGGAAATATTGTAGTACCAAACTTTGAATGGTCCAAAGTTTAAATGAAATTTCCGAAAACTTAACAAACATACCGAAATCTTTCAACCCTTAAACAGTTCTATACCGAAAACTTTATATTATATATATAATAAACATTTAAGAAATCATGAAAACCAAACCAATGTTTCAATAATTATGTTAACACTTAACTAAACCACACAATGGTTATTATATTATATATATAATAGACATTTCAGAAATCACGAAACCAAAACACTCAATGTTCAATAATTATACTAATACTTATGTTGACACAAACCCCGAGAACTCCCTAAGGCCGAAAGTTTACTTGAATTTGCCAAAAACTTATTAGACATGCTGAAATCTTCAGACACCTAAAAACGACTTTAGTGTAGAAAACCCTAATAACAAAGGCATTAAGTTCACGGAAGCTTAAGTTAACACATAGGATTGTCAAAACCTAAACATAAGGAAAAGTCCATATCGCCGAAATATTCAACATTAATCACTGTTTCCCCCCAAAACCTTCACAAAACGCCAACATTTTAAAATTAAACAAGTTCATATATCTATACTAAAATTTATTCTAAGTCCAACTTTATCATATCCGAATTAATCTGATCCCGAAACAGTAACCCCTATTAGTCCTTAAAGGCTTTAATCAGTATTCTAATCTCAACACTATACCAACGTGCACATAATATGGCTCATTAAAATTCTGGAAATCACCCTAACATGTAAGGTCACGAAACTACCATATAATTCACCTTAAACATATAAAAATCACATTTATGACAAACTTCAAACATATATCACTTAAATCACGAAAACTACATCAAACCAAACACATTTACGTGTTGTAGATGAAATATTCACCTACCTCACGTCTGAAATGCGATTTACTAATGATGGTTTGGACTGGCCGAATTTGATTCTCAATAGAGTTATCGAAGTTTTGCTTGTTTGTTCTCCTTTCGATGTTCTCTTCTCTGTCCTTTGTATTTTTAGTTCATGAGGCTTTTTAGCTAAGCTAAGGGGTATGTTGGATATATATCACATTTATCCAAGCTTAGGTTGTCGTGGGTGAAGTGACTAGTAGCTTATAAACTTTTCCTCATGGATTAAGGGAAGTTTTCCCTCACAAGCAATATTTTATTATTTTTGGTCCTAACTTATCTATTAGTTAACCTTTTACTCGAGTTCTCTAAACACTTACCCGAAAATTAAGTTCTTTCATTTCTCGATGTTGAGCTTGCTCAAAAATGGTACAATGATCGCCCGAATATAATACCCTTGGCTGCCCGAAAATCAATCCTAATAAGATCCCCGAAATTAATTCTAAAGTCTCGCCCCAATTTTGATTCCTCATGTCTAGCCCAAAAATTAAATACACTACCTACCCCAAACTTATACTATTGTTCGAATTATTTCCATTAGTTTATTTCTTGTTTTCCAACACCTAAGTATAAATTGTGTGCTCCCACACTATTAAATTTCCCACAAATATTTCTAAGTGGTAAGTTTATGTCCCTAACTATTCCAAAATCTAGTATTAAGATTTACGGGTATTACAGCCGAGTACGTATTCACAGTCTCACAAGTAATCGAGATAAGTGTCCTATGAGGACAGCGACGGGAAATTACGAAATTCTTGGCCGAGGTATTGAACTAACTCATGTTAGACATGGAGGGTAGTTTAGAAATTTGCCTCGTCTCCGTTTTATCATAGAATCGAGTTCATTGAGTTTGACAAAGACCATGGCTCTCACTCGATTGGAACACAGCTGAAGGGTTTGTACGTAGTACTATAATCTACAGTAAGGTTCTGTAATAAATACTGGGTCGAAATTCGCACTCGAATCGGATTACGGTCCGATACTACGGGATTGGCTAGGTAACTACCGGACTCTTAGATTCCTCCCTTGCCGATTGAGTCGAACCTTAACGGGCCTTGGGTTTGGGCCGCGCCTTAATGGGCCTCGGGCCATTTATTGGACCGAAGTTGGACTTCGTATGAAACTAACTTTAAGACTTGGGCTTGGCCAAGTGCTTAAAGGGCTTGAGGGTGTAATTGGAATTTAACCCTAAGCTGATTTTCGAATTATACCCTTGGGAAGTAATTTCGAAAATTATATATATATATATATATGGAAATAATATATTTGAAATATTATTTATTTTAAGTTGGGATTCGAATTTAATCTTAATCTAGGATTAAATTCCGAATTTTAATACCATATTTAAAGATACTTAGTTTGACTTTGTATTTAAGTTAGTTGCCTAATAATAGCAAGTTTCCTTAAGTTTGAATTTGGAATTCAAAAGAGAGTAAGATATGGCAAAAGAATCTCTCCACTTAAGGAGTAAAATTCTAAAATCATCTTTGAGATATTCTTGGGATTTTTTATTCTAGCATAGAATAAATAAGGCAGCCTTATTTCATAATTGGGATGAGAATTGACTTCGTAGTACACTGCGAGGTCGGCGTGACGATCTAGTGCCATCCCACATCGACATAGTGTTGAAGAAAAGGACGAGGAGCTGTCACTCGCTTCAAGTGGTAATTCTCTACGGGTTTGACCTGCCCTATTACGTGTCTATGTGTTACTATTCTGATCCGAGCAACTGTAACAACCCGTCCCATACCGGGTGTCACTATAGCTTCGGTCCCTACCGGGACTAGTGGGGTTGAGCCCACCACACTCCGACTGATAGTCTGGCCCCACTGTACCACCATTTAACCTTTTAGCGTGCTTCGTGCACTCGCTCACACGCACCCTGAGAAACTTCCCAGGGGGTCACCCATCCCTAGATTGCCCCAAGTCAAGCACGCTTAACTTCGGAGTTTCTATAGATGGACTCCCGAAAAGGTAGGTCGACCTTGGTGATATGAGTAGTACTATCAATTCTTTTATACGATTCTTAGCCTGACACGCCCATACATTGTCAGTCTCAGGATCCCCTCTCATTCTGGTGTTGGATCGGTTCGTTCATGTACCCCTTCGCCTAGAAGCCTGCCAGGAGCCGCTCATTGTCCGTGCACCATGGCACCGGCGATCACTCCCCGCCCTCTTCGGCCCCGGGCGTCACAGCAACAAGGGCAATCGGGGAACCCGTAAAATTTTTGTTCCGAACCGTACCCGAGGACGTGGCATCTCCAGGAGACACCGGGAAACCCAACACCGTAGTCGTAGCAGTCATAACGGTTTCTCCTTTCATTATTACGTATATGCAATTCCATGCATCTATCCTTATATCACGTATATCATAAATCCTCAACAAGTCACATTTAGCAGATAAAAGCACATGTGGCATATAAATCAGATCAGTCCATATAGCACGTATCACGAAATCATCAATTAAAAGCACACAAGCACATAAATACATGTTGCATATCATTCTCGAAGTGCCATAACCATTCAATCATACGTTTCATCACGATATTATTTCAATCACGTAGTCACCGTCAGATAACCATCATCCATTGACCTCGAAATTTTGCCCAAATCTGATTTAGGGATGTTGTCCGAGTGGGATCGGCCGAAACTGGCAGCCTGCACGATTTTAAGGATAACTTTCGGTTTACAATCGGACGACCCTGATTCAAATTCCTATAAAAATCTTACTTAATTATCTAGAATGTTTATGTTTCACGTTAGTCCGGATTCGAAGTCCATTGATCTCGAAATTTCGCCCGATTCTGATCTAGGGATGTTGTCTGTGTGGAATCGGCCGAAACTGACAGCCTGCACGATTTTAAGCATAACTTTCGATTACGAATTGGACGACCCTGATTTAAATTCGTATAAATAGCTTAATTATCTAGAATTTTTATGTTTCACGTTAGTCCGGATTCGAAGTTCATTGACCTAAAAATTTCGCCCGATTCTGATCTTGGGATGTTGTCCGAATGGAATCGGCCGAAACTGGCAGCCTGCATGATTTTCGATTTACAGATCGAACGATCCTGATTCAAATTCCTGTGGAAAGCCAACTTGTAACTTTGGTGTTTTACGTTTGGCCTGATTTGAAGTCCATTAACCCCGAAATTGTGCCCGAAATTGAATCTCGGGTGCTGTCGCCCGAAATTGACAGCCTGGCCGAAATTGATTCAAATTTCTTAAACTTCTTCAAAGACCAACACGCCCTAGTGGATTCAAAGTTACAAAGAAAAAGCCTCTGGTAATTACTAGTGCTACAACTTCCTTATGTTCGACATAATTTGAATCCTAGTGGTGCTATACTCCAAACAAACCTATAAGTATTTCAATCCTTGTTCTAATGTCGAAATTATCCACATATTCTTAACATAATTATTGAAGTTTATAAACTAGTTTTAACACATACATGTATGTAAGCTATGAAAACATCATTAACTTCCTTTAACTTTGAAAGATATTCCTAGCTTAATCGTACTTGTTCAAAGTCTAGGGGTGGCAATGGGCGAGTTTGGGGCTGGTAATGGACATACCGTCCCCGTACTACCGTTCTTTATACCATCCCCGCTAATTCACTGTTTAGAATGAATTGGTTCGGGGATGGGTAATCACCGTTCGGGGATCGGGTTTCCCGTGGGAGATTCGGGTTCTCCATATTCATGTAACTCATTGCAACAAAAAATAAAATAAGTAATATAAACAAATTAATATGTAAAATATAATATTGGAGTATTAAAAATTGATATAAATATGTAATCGAAATATGCGTGTATTATGAAGAACTATTGAGAGTTGAATTTTTTTATTCTTACGATCTTGAATATAAAAGGATGATCTATGAAAATTCTTGATTCAAATTAGTTTTCATATTATTTATTAACAAATCTATCCGGAGAATGGTGAATCACCATTTGACTCAAACGGAGCCGGGTTCGGGGAGGGGGATGGATGGGAAACATGATTACCATCCCCGTCCCATCCAAACTCGTTGACCGACGGGGAATCACCGTCAACTCCCCATCCCCATTTTGACCGGGGATTCCCCGTCTCAATAGCCTCGGGTCCCGACGGGGATGGTTCATCGTGGAAATTTTGCCACCCCTATCAAAGTCTTGTTATTCCTTCTCTGTTCTCAACTTCCGTACGTTAGGATAAGTGATATGAAATACTTTTTTCCTTCTTATCCTATATTTGGCTTGTGAGAATAGATAAATGTCATCAACATTATATTAATACTTATCTTATCCTTAAGAGACATAAATTATACTATTATCATTATTATTAACTTTTCCCATCCCACGAGGTTTTTGACTTAGTCTTTTGAATGAAGTTGCGAAAACTTTTATTATCAAAAATCAGAATTCTCATGATTCATATGTCTAAACTTTTCGCAACTTACACTTGTTTTGAAAATCTTAATTTTCGAAACATTAGTACCTATTGATAATTTCAAATCTCACCTTTCAATCGAAAATCCTAATTCTCCTCCTTGAAATTAGTCAGATTCGTAATACTAGCAATCTTAACTCTCACAATTTCTTATTTTGAAAAACTAAACTGCTTTAACAATTCTCATTCTTATCAGTACTTATATAATAAAATCAATTATATGAATGCATGAATTTAAATAAATGCATGAAATGGTATGATGTTTCGGTTCCTGACAGATTCGCCAGTATTCTCCATTTCAGTGTCAATTGATAGAATAAGCAGCAATAGCAGAAGTAGAATAGAGATAGAATCAGAATTGATCACACAATCGATCGAGAGAGTAGCTCTGATACTATGTTATTTGGAACGCAATGTATAGAATTGCTCTGTAAAGATTATACTCTCGATCACCTAATGTGTGCAGTTTGTTTACAGTAAAGTCCATATATATACACATCAAACTACAACAACTTAGCTAACAAACAAAACAAAATACAGCTACAAATAAACAGCTGTCAAGTAGTCTAGGTGTGGTATTTGTTCCTTGAAGCAGTTGCCACGTTGGCGATTGAATCGTCTTCTGTATTCACTACAAATATCGGACAGAATTATCGAATTTGTTTTTTTAAAAACGAATACCGAAACGAAATTTTGGGTTTGTACTGAATTTTCAATTTTCGATCAATTTGACCGGTATATGGAAATGTGAACACCACTAGATTAGAGGTTGAATGCGTTCAAGTTTTCATAATCACAAAGTAAGTTAAAAAAAAATCATTTTTGTTTTGACTTTTGATTTGATTGCAGTTTGACTGATATCACTTCTGTAGTATTTGAAATAGTTTTTCAATGATGAAAAGAAAATCGTTCACTGCTGCTGGCTTCACATGTTTACTACCAACCAATTAAGTAAATTGGGATCCCTCCTCTCATGATTTTAGAGTGGGAAAGAGAATCTTCTGAAGAAAAAAATGTGCAAAGAAGAAAAAGCTCGAAACACATGACCCATTTGTGTTTTGTTAGAACCAGACAGCATTAGTAGTAGCAAGTCACTACTCACATACCATACCCAAAGTTTCTATTGTCTTTGTTCTCCAATACCCATGCTCAAGCATGTATCATGATTTTATTTTATCTTTTACAATTGTGACGCTCAATTAATGTTTTGAAAATTAAAATTAGAGCTAGAGTCAAAGATAGTAAAGCTAGCTAGCTAGCTAACACTGAACCGGCCGGAAATCCGGTGCGATTCCGGTCTGGTCTAAGTTATTTTAAAAAAAAAAACAAAAACCAAAAAATACTGAATAAAAAACTTAATGAATGAATTTATATATCTTTCCACGTGGTTCAGTGTGAGGTCGCTGTCTCTATGCAAGTGGGCCGAGTTCGAATCCCATGAACCTCATTTGGGGTTTTTCAATAATTAACCAATGTATCAGATTTTCCACATTATTCACTTTTGACCCCAACTTTTATAAATTTAATTTCTGTAGCCCTTTGTATAATTTATTTCAAATACCAATACAATTTACTTTATTTAATTTTAACCCTCAATTTTATAAAATTCTAATATAAAACTAAAATTACTTAATAAACATATATAGTCTATATTATTTGATTGATTCAATCACAAATATATATTAAATATATTTAAAGATACCGGCTTGACTCCGATTTGATTCCGGTTTTATACCGGTTAAACCACTAAACCTTAAACCACTAAAATTTCCGGTCCGGTTCAAAAACCCGATTTTAGAACCATGCTCATGAGTCATTATTCAAGAAGAAAAACATGCCTTGGAAAAATCCCAGTAGCCATATATGTATATAGATTATGTAATATATAATCTATATTACTCTAATGCTATATAAATTACATATAATGACTTACATATGCTGCCACATTCCGTAGGTAAATTAAATCAGCACACGTTTGGACCAAATCCAACGTAGCCGTTGACCACATCGAACGAAATCTGAATCCCTTCTTGTTGAATATTCCCAATGATGGACAGACTCGACGGCGAAGCAGCGAAGGCAAAGCAGAAGGTACCCTTTTCGTCCACAGGTATCAGAAAATTACTCGCCGGCAACGTCAGCACCGGCCCGCCGGAAAGCAAGAACGACACCGTCGGCACCCTCACCGTCACGAATCCGCTCAGATCGTAACACGTGTCGAAGATCGACACCCCCTGCGCCGCCCTAGGCAGGCTGCCCACCTCCGCCGCGAACGCGTCCCTCAACGCCGCGTAGGCTCTCTCCGGCAGCCTCGTGACGGCGGTCCCAGTGTCCATCACCACCCCTCCCTCGCCGGACTCCGTGAGCGCGAACAATTCCTCCGAGATCTGGACGCGCGTGCCCCCCACGCCCAGCCCAGATAGCCCCACGTAGTAGAAGCTCGGCGCGCGCAGGTTGCGCAGCAGTGGGACCCACGCCGCGCCGACCGGCAAATTGGACCGGCCGAACTCCAACGTCCCCGACGAATCTGAGTTCCCACGGCTCACTAGGCAGTAGCTGAAGGCGCCGCCCGTCTGACCGCCGAGCTGACCCACCAGTGACATCGACCCGCCGCCGAGGCCCAACAGCCCAGCCGCGCCGACGAACATTCCTCGATTCGTGTGCCCACACCCAATAGCCACGTTTTGGACCACCGTTCGACCTATGGTGAGAGTCTCCAGCGCCAGAGTACCTTTGGTGTATGACCCGTCGCCGTAGGAAACCTCGTACCTGCACCGACCGGCGTGGCAGCCGGCGTTTCCGACCATCTCGCAGGCGGCCGACCCGCAAGAGACGCCGGAGAAGGAGGCCGAGTTTTCCGGGTCGAAAACCGGGTCGGACTGGTGGTAGCACTGTGCGCAAGGCTGGCACTGAACCCACGCAATGTCGCTGCCCGAGTCAACGACCATATATTGACTCCTCGGTGGGCTGCCAACGCCTATACGGACAAAGTACTCACCGCTGCCTTGGTCCATCCCTGAGACAACCTCCGACCCAAAATCAGACACTTGATGGTAATAACCCTCTCCTTCTTCACTCTCCTCCTCGGCCGCCAATCTGTTTTTGGTATTGATGGCTGAAATTAGGGTTTTGACACGGCGGCGGTCACGTTTCATCCTTGCAACGAGGCGGTGGGTGTGGTCTTGGCGCCATGGGAAGGGCGGAATCTTGTCTCTGTGGATAAGGTTTAGCTTAATGGTGGAGTTTTTAGACGATAATATTTCTTCTTCTACTTCTCCTCCTTCTTCTTCTTCTTCTTCTTCTTCTTCTTCTTCTTTATGGTGGTGAATTGATGATGTTTTGGTGATGGTGTTCTTGACATTTGAGATGGATTGCTTGACGTTGAGGTGTTCGTGGAAAGGGTAAGCTATGGAGTGGCCCGACGAGGTTTTTGTTACTGTAATGGATTGGGTGGAGATTACTTGTAGTAGTAGCGTTGTTGTTGCAAGGAATAGGATTATGAGTTGCATTGTTTCTTCGCGATGAAGCTTTTTGCGGTGTGTTGTTTCATGGGGTGGGATTTATGTTTGTGATTGTGAAAAAGAAGTGGGGTCCAAGGTATAAAGAGAAATAATAACTGTTTTTTTTTTTACGGTCCCGTTGTATTCCCACACAGTCCAGCTATGGGCTAACCGCCACACACTCCAGAGGTGGGACTAATCTCCATTGTCAGATGGATACGTCACAAACCCACCCAACAACGATAGTGATGGGTCTTAGGCCAATGGAGACTTCTCAAAGGAAATGTAAGAGGTGAGATTCGATTCCTTGATCTTAAGGCCTCTTCCTTGACCACTAGAAGGTGTGGGACTAATCCCCGGTCCCATATGAATACGTCCCAAATTCCCCCAACAACGATAGTCATGGGATAATACCCTCAGTGGGACTTCTTAAGAAATTGCGGGAGAGGGGATTCGATCCAACGACCTAACCCACAAGATCTTAAGGCCTCTTCCTTGACCAACCAAGGCCTCATTGAAATTAAATATTTACAGAAATCGTTTTTGACGAATGTCAAAAAGTATAAGGCAAATCTACACATAAATCCCCATACCCCAAACTATCCATCAACTAACTCCCCCCTTCCAATTCATTTATCATCAAACTCCCCATTTCAAACTTTTATATCACATAGCTACCTAATGGACAATTTTAGCCTTATAAAAACAACAATATTACCAAAAAATCATTGAATACCCACACCCTTCTCTTTCACTTTCCAAATACACCGTAAACCATCGAAGAAGACAGAGAAGGATAGAACGAGGCGAGAACGATAGGACGAGGCAGAGAACGATAGAACGAGGCAGAGAACGAGTCGGGGCATAGAACGAGACGAGACAGAGAGAGCAAGTTTCGACTGTAAGTGTGAGTTTTTTTATTTTTTAATTTTTTTGGCATTTGGGGTTAATCTAGAGCTTAGGGCTTCGATAAGTGCATTTCTTCAAGGATTTCATGTTGGGCAATGTTAATTTCTTTGATTAGTGCTTGAATTTGGGGTTTAGGACAGAAATTAGAGTTTAATTTTTTCTTGTTCGATTCGGGGTTTTGACATCTTTCAAATTAGGGATTTTAGCTTCTATTACGCTTTAGATGAAATCTCATAAAGGTTTTGCATTTGTGCCTGTCTTGGTACGTGGCTCGGTTGTTTGTTATCTTGATAACGTATATTAATTAAATTGGTACTGTTTGTTCATGTTTTTTGGTACTGCATTACATAATTAATGGTACTGTAAATTCATTATTTATTTATGTAGACGAGAGAGAAGAATCCGGAGGGTATGGATTGCAGTGTACATGTTGCAATGTCCATGGATAAATACATCGTCGAACCTACAAATCGTGGATGGTATCTTGACGATGTCCAAGAATATCGTTGCTACATGGCTTCCACAATACTTAGAGATCCTAGTGGATTTATGTTTCCACTTGTTTGAATGATATTATCTATGTTTGTAAGATTTTAGACTTGTTGAGACTGATATGTTGTTCTGAGGTTGAGGTTCTGTGAACCTGTTCTTAAACATTTTTTTATGTTTCTAAGGTTGAGGATCTGCTTGGTTTATACTCCAATTATTATGATTATACCTGAAAAACGCTTGTAGTACCAATTAACATATGCTTGTAGTACCAATATATAGATTTTTGTGGTACCGTATCATAAGCTAATGTAGTACCATACGTAGGTTACTTGTAGTATCTTTCCGTACCATGTGTAACTATCGAGACTCCTACCCTAAAAATGCTTGTAGTACCAATATACATATGTTTGTAGTACCAACATATAGACGTTTGCGGTACCGTATCGTGAGCTACTGTAGTACCATATGTAGGTTACTCATAGTATCTTTCCGTACCAGTGTAACTATCGAGACTCCTACTCTAAAAATGCTTGTAGTACCAATATACAGATGTTTGTAGTACCAATATATTGATGTTCGTAGTACCATAACATATGCTAGTGTAGTACTATGCGTAGGTTACTTGTAATATCATTTTCGTACCACGTTTTTAATTATCGAAAACACGTAGATTATTGTGCAAATAAGGCATGCGAACTTCCAAAATACATTACATAATAGAATTAAACATACGATAACATAAAATATAAACACTAACTTTCGATCGATAAAATACCTTGTCTATGTAGTAAGATCTTCTTACTAGTATCATATTAAGTAGAAAGAAAGTTGGGGTTTCAACGTAATAATTCCTAATTCTAAATATTAATCCACCAATATTGATATCAAATCATCACTAAAGTATTTATAACTATGGTAACATAGCCCCGAAGCAAAAATAATTCGGACGGCATCGAAAAATTCCTACCCAAATTTGTAGTACCAACATACATATTTTTGTAGTACCGACATATAGATATTTGCGGTACCGTATCGTGAGCCACTGTAGTACCATACGTAGGTTACTTGTAGTATCTTTCCGTACCAGTGTAACTACCGGAACTCCTACTCTAAAAATGCTTGTAGTACCAATATACAGATAATTTATATTACCAATATATTGATGTTCGTAGTACCATCATATATGCTAGTTTAGTACCATGCGTAGGTTACTTGTAGTATCATTTTCGTACCACGTTTTTAATTATCGAAAACACGTAGATTATTGTGCAAATAAGGCGTGCGAATTTCCAAAATACGTCACATAATAGAATTAAACACACGATACAAAAAATATAAACACTAACTTTCGATCGATAAATACCTTGACTATGTAGTAAGATCTTCTTACTAGTATCATATTAAGTAGAAAGAAAGTTGGGGTTTCAACGTAATAATCCCTAATTCTAAATATTAACCCACCAATATTGATACCAAATCATCACTAAAGTATTTATAATTATGGTAACATAGTCCCGGAGCAAAAATAGTTCGGACGGCGTCGAAAAATTCCTACCCAAATTTGTAGTACCAACATACATATGCTTGTAGTACCTACATATAGATATTTGCGGTACCGTATCGTGAGCTACTGTAGTACCATACGTAGGTTACTTGTTGTATCTTTCCGTACCAGTGTAACAATCGAGACTCCTACTCTAATAACGCTTGTAGTACCAATATACAGATGCTTGTAGTACCAATATATTGATATTCGTAGTACCATCACATATGCTAGTGTAGTACCATGCGTATGTTACTTGTAGTATCATTTTCGTACCACGTTTATAATTATCGAAACAACGTAAATTATTGTGCAAATAAGGCGTGCGAACTTCCAAAATACGTCACATAATATAATTAAACACACGATAACATAAAATATAAACACTAACTTTCGATCGGTAAAATACCTTGACTATGTAGTAAGATCTTCTTACCAATATCATATTAAGTAGAAAGAAAGTTGGGGTTTCAACGTAATAATCCCTAATTCTAAATATTAACCCACCAATATTGATACCAAATCATCGCTAAAGTATTTATAACTATGGTAACATAGTCCTGGAGCAAAAATAATTCGGACGGCGTCGAAAATTTCCTACCCAAATTTGTAGTACCAACATACATATGTTTGTAGTACTAACATATAGATGTTTGTTGTACCGTATCGTGAGCTACTGTAGTACCATACGTAGGTTACTTGTAGTATCTTTCCGTACCATGTGGAACTATCGAGACTCCTGCCCTAAAAACACTTGTAGTACCAATATACAGATGTTTGTAGTACCAATATATAGATGTTCGTAGTACCATAACATATCCTAGTGTAGTACCATGCGTAGGTTACTTGTATTATCACTTTCGTACCACGTTTTTAATTATCGAAAACACGTAGATTATGCAAATAAGGCGTGCGAACTTCCAAAATACGTCACGTAATAGAATTAATCACACGATAACATAAAATATAAACACTAACTTTCGATCGATAAAATACCTTGACTATGTAGTAAGATCTTCTTACTAGTATCATACTAAGTAGAAAGAAAGTTGGGGTTTCAACGTAATAATCTCTAATTCTAAATATTAACCGTACCATGTGTAACTATCGAGACTCCTCTATCCTAAAAACGCTTGTAGTACCAATATATAGATTTTGTAGTACCAATATATAGATGTTCGTAGTACCATAACATATGCTAGTGTAGTACCATGCGTAGGTTACTTGTAGTATCTTTCCATACCATGTGTAACTATCGAGACTCCTACCGTAAAAGCGCATGTAGTACCAATATACAGATTTTTGTAGTACCGATATACAGATGTTCGTAGTACCATAACATATGCTAGTGTAGTACCATGCGTAGGTTTCTTGTAGTACCATTTTCGTACCACGTTTTTGTAGTACCAATATATAGATTTTCGTGGTACCGTATCGTAAGATAGTGTCGTACCATACGTAGGTTACTTGTAGTATCTTTCTGTGCCAAGTGTCGTACCATACGTTCTCACGGACCAAAAAATAACCCGAACGACGTTGAAATACGCCAACTATAATTTGTGGTACCAATATAAAGACGTTTGTAGTACCTACATATGGACTTTTGCAGTACCATATTATATGATTTTGTAGTACCGTAAGTAGATTGTTTGTAGTATCTTTTTCGTACCGTGCTAGCGGCTTCGAAATACGCCCTCTAATTTGTGGTACCAGTATATAGATATTTATAGTACCTTTATGTGGACAATTGTAGTACCGGTATATATGCTGTTATAGTACCATCACTAGGTTGTTTGTAGTACCAGTATATAATACCTATAAATATGGTAACATAGTCGGAGTACCAAATGTTATTGTCTTGTGGTACCATGGTCAAGAACAAAAATTACCTTTTAGCATTAATATCATAACCCACCAACAAACACAATCCAAAAGTTTATTAGACACCAGGAATAGCACAACATCATCACAATATTACAAAAACTTCTATTTCAATAGCCACATTACAATTCGCCGGCGTGTTTATACGATATAGATTCAACAAAAAAAAATTCTACCTCCTCCACATCAAAATACAGCACGCTCATCTGAAACTCAGACATAGATTCAACAAAAAAAAATCCTCAAATTACGACAACCATGTTAGAGTTGTAGTTTTTGTAGACATTTATACGAACACTTTCACTATAATTCTACCTCCTCCAAATCAAAATACAGCACGCTCATCTGAAACGCCAAGCTCCGGCTAGCCAAGGTGGCGGCCGACCTCGACCTACCCACAATCCCCATCACCAAGCCCCTACACCGCCGCGTCCCTTTACAAAGCGGCTCGACCTATCCGAGCCACAGTGAAAAAAAACAAGAAAAAACTACCTCAACTTACCTAGACCGAGAAACCCACTGTAGATTAGGCAAGCTCAGAGCTTTTTCCGGCGCAGACAGGGGCTGTTACGTCGCCGTCGAGAGCTTTACCAGTTCAGGGTTGTTGTGTTACGTGGGTGTTTCAATTAGTGGGTTGGAGAACAAAGATAAATAATAGAGGGGCAAAATCGTCAATGGGGAGTTATGTGTATCATTGTTTTGATTTAGGGAGTTTGTTAATAAATAATATGGAATGGGGAGTTAGTTGATAGAAAATAAGGGAATTGGGATTTAATTGAGGTTACCCCAAAGTATAAAGTATTTATTATATAAATGACTTCTTATGGATTTTTTGAGGGAGCATATTTTATGTTAAAATTGCTTTAATGTTTCCTCATGTAAATGAAACGAGTTATTGAAACGATTCAATTATTGCGTCCGACATATATCGAACAATTTAATTATATATATCGAACAAGTAAATTTAGTGTAATCTACACATAATTACCTACTTGAATAAAAACTTACAAATCAGTACATATGTCAGAAATTTTTACAGATAGGTACCCGACTTACTGTTTGTACCAGTTTATGTGTAAAGACCGTACATTGCTATGTGTGCATAGCGTACCATGTCATGCCTTTATACGGTACCCTATACGATTTCTATATGGTACCTAAATGTGCTAATACGGCGTACCATTTTCTAAACGTATTATGTACCACAATACGTTGTTATACGGTACCTAATGTGCTAATACGGCGGCGGGATCGGGTACCTATCTGTAAAAATTTATTATGTTAGGTACCTACATATAAAAAAATGCTTACAGGGTACTAAATTACAAGTTTTTGTGCAGAGGGGTATTTATGTGTAAAGATCCTTAAATTTATGTTGAACAATTATTGCTTCCGTAATATAATTCAGAACAGTTAACTCAAGTTTTTCCTCTAATTATATATATCGAACAACTTACAACTTATTTGGTTTGGCAATCGGTTACTACTTTTATTAAATTTATGTCGACACCTTGTTCCTATGACGATGAGAACAAGTAAACCTACAATGTATGTAGTTAACTCGTTCTCTCCAGTCCAGGCTGGAGATAATGAAATGATTATAGAAAAATCAAATATTAACTATTCATTTATTTAGCTACAAAATAAAATAAATAAAAGCAAGAATGATCTCAATTAGTGCTTCTTTTATGCAATCAATTAGTCGAGAAAGTGTTTGCTTGCTACTTGTAATTCAGCATGTAGAACAAACTTCTGAGTCATTATTATATGAGAAACTTGCAAGAATTTTATGAAGATAATGCCCCGTGTTTTGCCCACGGATACGGAAAGGGATGGACAAAGGCATATTTGTATTGAAATTTTTCTTTACACGTGAAGAAAGATGGCGATATTGATGTAAACAAGAGAACTCAAGTAAAAATCTTGTAAATTTATTGACAAAAGCACTCACTCCTCTAATTTTATATATTATTACTTTGAAATTAGATTACTTTCAATCTGGAATGTTATTGTCGTCATGGAAGAAAGACGAGTTGCACCATTCATTGTGATTTTCAAAATAAGTTTTTCCATTAAGGTTTTTAACGAGCTAACAATTGAAATTACCCAAGGGAATAATGTATGCTTTTTCCACTAGTAGAAAATGATCCATAGGCGACGACACTTTAGGCGAAGGTTCCTAAAAAACCGTCGCCTATAGTGGATGTGGCGGCACTTTCTTAAGTTTTGTAGTTTTTGTTCGTCATAGGCGACAGTTTTTTGGCCGGAACCGTCGCCTATAATAGACTAAAGCCTCCGGCGGCGGTTTCCTCCCAAATAAACGTCGCCTATATGGTTTTTTAATTTACTATTTTTTAAAATATGAATATGGGCGACGGTTCTACATTGATAAGAACAACCGTAGCCTATACACTTTTTATTTATTTCTTTTTTTCTAAAAAAAATATGAGTTTGGGCGACGGTTGTTGAGTAGAAACCGTCGCCCAAGGTCTTCGAGGTTCTTCATTTAATTTGTTTTTATTTCTTTTTAAAATATGAGTTTGGGCGACGGTTACGTAATTTTTCGCTAACAACCGTCGCGTCGCCCATGAAGTTTTGCGAAAAAAGGGGCGGGATTCTGAAATTTTACTACCCTCCCAAATTACTTTTTAATCTCATTATCCCTCTCTCTCTTTTCATTCCACTATACAAATAAAAAGCCGAGGAAGCAGAAGTGGCAAAATCCGAAAGGGCACAAATCGATCACCCAGCTAAGGGTCGAAGAATTAAAGAAAGGAAGACGGCGGCCGTGAAAAAAATAGAGGTTCTCTAACACTCCTCTCTCTCTCTTCTTCTCTCCTCTGTTCTTTTCCTTTCTTCTTTTCTCGGCTGCTCAGATCTGACAGATGTTGTGGCGGTCGGATGTCGTAGCGGCGGATCTGGATGTGGTGGTGTTGGGCGGCGACATATTTGGTGGTGTTGGGCGCCAGCTATGGACGTGGTGGGGTGGACGGCGGGGCTGCTATGGGGGTGGCCGGTGATGGACTACGACAGGGCGGCGTCAACGTGATGCGCCAGATCTGGTCTCGGCGGTGTTGGGCTGCGACGGCGATGGCCAGATCTAGTCTCGGCGTTGTTGGGCTGCTATGGGGGTGGCCGGCGATGGACTACGGCAGGTCGGCGACGGCCGGGTCTGGGCGGCGTCGGGAAGGGTCATAGCTGGGCGGCGCAGTGTTGGGCGATGGCCGGATCTGGGCGTGGCGGTGCTGGGAGGCGACGGCGGCTGCCATATCTGTGGTGGTGCTTGGGTTGATGTGGCCGCTAGGTTCCGGCAACGGGACGGCGACTGCTTTTTTTCTTTATTTTCAGTTGATGTTTGGCGACGGTTGTTGTGACAGAAACCCTCGCCCATGATTATATTTGAAAAAATTTGACTTTGGGCGACGGTTGTTTTGACAGAAACCGTCGCCCATTCGTTCATAACAGCAGCCTAGGGGATACTTTGGGCGACGGTTGTTAGGAACAACTGTCGCCCATAACCTATCTTCGGCGACGGGACGGTTGTTAGGAACAACTGTCGCCCATAACCTATCTTCGGCGACGGCTGCACACCCGTCGCCCAAATCACGCACATGGGCTACGGGGCTCTGGGCGATGCACAGAAACCGTCGCCTATGGCCAATAACAACCGTCGCCCATGTCTATTTCTGTACTAGTGTTCCTTTTCTAGATTTTTGTTCCACTGAGCTTTTCCAACTAAGATTTAAAACCATAATTCTCAATATCATTCAAGGGAATATTGAGAATAGTTTAATAAAAATGTGGATGCAAATTTATTTAGGTTGTTAAATTAAATATTTATTGTTAACTAAGAGTAATTAGTACTTCAAAGGAAATTTTAAGTAGAGTTTTGTCTAGAGAATCCTTCAAAATATTACGGTGGTATTTTGCTCGACCTCTATAGATGATCATTCATCATCATGTTGATGTGCTGTATCCAATATTTTTCTTGGAAAAACATGTCGCCTATATGTTAACATTTCTACCTTATATATTTCATCAATATTTTTAAGGGTAAATAGCATATAACCTACCTGTGTTTTCGTAAATAAGCGCCAAAACCCCTGCAGTTTAAAAATAGGCTAAAACATCCTCGTGGTTTGAATAATTTTGCACACGCTCCCCATCCGGTCAAATTTGGTCTGACCGTCAGAAGAAAAGCAGAATTCCAATTATACCCTTGTCAATGGTGTTTTGAACGGCGATAGTGTTCTTCAATTTCTTCAATTCCGAGATTCATCCGCCAAGAGACTTACGATGGTTTTGCCAGTTAATCCCATTGTTTATCTTCTTTATTTCTTATTATAATTTTCCTTACAATTATTTTGGTATGCTCCAGAGGTGAGTTCTTGATTTTTCTCAGTTCTTGATTACAAGGTGGAGATCCATCGCCGTTCTTCAAAAGTGACCAAGAAAAAGAAAAAGGAATTTCCCATTTCGACCTTCTTCATCGTCTTCATCCTCCTTTTCCTCACTACCACCACCGTGAGATCCATCGGCTTGAACTATGGAACCGTCCATTTCTTACCATATTTTTTGGGGATTTTAAGGTCTGGTCGATGGTGAGGAGATTTCACGAGCAATAAAAGTACAAACCCTTTGTTAGCCGATGTACGGTGAAGGGCAGCAATCTTGAAAAAGGCAGCGTTAGAGAGGTCAACATAAAAAGTCGTGGGATTCGAAGAATTAGACAAGGGAAAAACATTCGAAGAGCAAAGGTGAAGCCTTGAGAGCAAATCAGAGCACAGGCGAGCTTCTGTAATGAAAACAGTACTGTAAATGGTGGAAAGAGCATCACAGAGGGGAGCGTGGTTAAGGATCTAACTTCTTCCCTCGTAAAGAAACAGCGCAGTAATAGTACTAACGCTACCACCGCCTCGAGCTTTCTGTAATGAAGAACAGTACGTATTAAATTTGATAGAGTCTCTGATGAACTGCGATTCTTCGACGGAAATTGGGTTAAAGACGAGTCTTATCCACTGTAAAGAAAGTTTAAGATTTTTTTGTTCTTCATCTGATTTTCAGGAAGGATTCGTTCATTGTGGTGTGAAGAAGATGAGGTTATTTTAGTCATTTTGCCATAAAAATTTACTTTTGTACCAATCATAATCGCATTCAAGGCGCGTGTACGTCAATCTCGGGCAGTATATGCTGCCCGGGGGATATTGTGCAACGTTTACAAAACCACGAGGAAAAAACGTGCTATTTTAGAAGCATAGGGGTTTTGGCGCTTATTTACGAAAACACAGGTAGGTTATATGCTATTTACCCTATTTTTAATTATATAAATAACATATTTAAATTTTATATAATACTTAAAAGGTTAAAGAAAGAATACATAGAAGAATGTCCTTAAATAACTAAAACCCCATATTTATATATTAATAATTATCGCCTAAAATATCACCCAAGGAGATCATATTAATCCACATTACCTAACTAGTCCATTTGGTTGGGGGTCTTAGAGGGGTTTAGGGGGTTAGTAGTAAGTGATGTTGTGTATGGTTGGAACGTTTATTTAAAGGTGTGAATTGTTTTATACCTCCTCAATACCACCAATATGGTAAGCAGCCTCATACCCTAGCTTTATCTAATGTCATCTACTTTTGTCAATCTATCCCTTATTTCAAAGTTAATTTCCTAGTTTATCAATTACGTCATCGTCCTCACCTCTTTCCTATCCATCTTTGTCCTCTCTCTTGCAGTTACCCTCACGATCCAAATTAATGCCCCTGTCCATTCACCTACCACCATCACCAAAGCCACCTCACCGTCGCCTCCTTCGGTCGCCTACATCCGGCTCTTGTATTCGTCAATCACCCCAAGTAATCACAACATCATTCATCTGACGGTTCGATTAACCAGATGCATAGTAATGTGTTGCTGGGGCGGCACGTGAGTACACGTCCTGGGAAAGGACAAGCTTGTGTTCTGTAATGGACCATCAGACATATTAGTAACGCTTCGTGATACATTGATTTGATCTTTGTTGTGTGTATTGATTATGAATTCATTATACTGATATGGGTATATACTGCAACTAAAAATCAAGCTTTTTTATTTGATGATTGAAGCATATGTTGATTTTTCATATTTGATTCTCAAAGCTTTTGATGATATGCTGTGTGATTAAGAAATTAGTGCAGACAGTGAGAAGAAAACAAACCCTCTACAAGGGTAAAATTGGAACCTAATTTAATTAAATCTAATAGCGTCTAATCTCATCTACCAAACATATCAGAGAGCATTACTTAATTACATCAACCAAACACTCAAAAAAACTCATACCCCATTATTTAAACCCAACTACAGTTAATACCGTCAAAACTGATCCTCCCTACCAAAGCAACATAGGGTAAAACATGACATAACATTACATTGCATCACGATGATAAAATAAACACGATATTTAATATGACTTTTCTTTGGATATTCGCCGGTATCCGGGTTGCCCCAACTAATTCGGTTCGTCCCGCGTCACGCACCGCACCTGCTATGGGTGGGTGAGGCTTCCAAAGGGGGGTACTGCATACACAAGGAATCGACCCGAGACCTTGCTTAAGCGATACCGAGCCTCTTACCAATCGGACCAACCTCCGTTTGTTATTTAAATATGACTTTGAGATCTAAAAGAAATATATCTTTAAAAGAATCATAATGATGACATATGACCTTGATTGCATTTTTGGTTGTGATGTGAGTCTTAGGTGATGCTGGATTATCTCAAACGGACACTCTAATTTAAAACAAATAAATAATCCATGTTTAAGGAAATAATTGTTAAATTGCTTATATATATATATATATATATTTATATCTAAGAAGAATATTGAACTATTACATGAGATGCAAATTTAACATATTTGGCGAGACTAACGTTGGACACCATGTCCTTAAAATTGTATTGTCCTGGTTGCGATTGTTATATAATATGACCGTAAGTTCCCAATTTCAAAAGATAATTGGGGCAACGATATTTTAGTCCACAATGCATGGGACATGGGTGTTTCTGTCTTTCATGTTTCGAGGTGCCACTTTTAATCCCCATATTACTAATTTTGGCGCAATTTTAATATTCTGATTACCTTAATCGCTTATGTAGAAGGAATTTAACGCGTGTAAGCATATGTGTTAGGATCGGTTTACGTGTTTAGAGGGGGGTGAATAAACACACTATTATCTATAGTCTAGTTTTGGATTGGTCTTGTTAAAGATCGGTGCTTGATATTAGTGTATCGACTGGTGCGGAAGAAACCGGTCGGTTTTGAACCAAGAGCGGATGTGAGCGTGGTGTGTGTGTGATGTTGTGGTACAAACGATGCTTTGTTTCTAGAAGTTCGGAGCTAAAATCTCCTACTTCTCCCCTTCTTCCTCGCAAGGAAGGTTTCTACTACAAGCCTCGGTTTACAACACCTTGCCGTATAACCTCCTTAGCTAGACTGACTCAATATATATCTCATGTTATATTTCGCTAACTAAACTCTTAGAGCACTCTAAACGGTTCTTTACAGTCCATTTTTTCAAGAGCTTTTTACAGTCCCTTGAGAAAATCACTCACTAAACTTTCCGGTTTAATGCAGTGATGACAACACTTAATTCTTTCTTCGCTTAAAGAACTCTGTATTTTTCAATGCTGAGCTAATTCTCTCGTTCTCATATTTTCAGTTAAGTGTCGTAAGGTCTTTAGCTTGCATCCCTTCTACTTTTTGTCGGGTTGAAGTTGAAGCCCGTTATGAGATAGCTCTTCATGTACCGGACAATGCATTTATTAGCTTTACTCAAAATGGGTCTGTCCGGTCTTGCAGCATTCCGCGTTGTGCCTTTGCTTTATTCTTTATTCATCTTGATTTCACTTCAAGTGGCTCTAGCTGGCAGCCTTTTACTAATTGTTCGTCAAAAGTCCTCAAATTGTCGCGACTTGAATGTGTTTGAAATTGTCCAACGTGGCACGTCCGGTATCATGCATTCCGCTCTTCATGTACCTCCTGTATGCAGTCTTGATCCGGTTTCATCTTGCACTGTAGCTTCTGCTGTTTTGTTCCGATTTCATCCTTTACTTAACCGTATTCTTATTTAAGTTAAGTTCAATCACCAAAACTACTAATCAGAATAATTAAATTCACGATTTCTAGCAATATAATATTCTTATACTCGACTTAAAACCTCATACCTCATCCTCTTCTTTGACTTAAACGCACGTGAGCATATTTACAAATCACATTCAGGAAATGATTGACGAGCTTGAATTTGATGTGATGACTTATGATGTTTTAAGTCACATAAAAGAAGATCATGTTCTCTCACGTTTTAAATTAACCGTCTAAACTAGCGAATAAGTTAATAGGGGGGACCAAAACGACCCATAATAGACATCATTGAGGACTTAAAGTGGCGCCTCGGAACAGGGAACCTCTCCCATGCCCCAAACATTGGTCCGACGATTGTCTCATAATAAAAGTATGATACATTTCGAGACTAACGAACTTACTCGATAATTTTTTAAATCTCATATTATATTTGAAGATGAATAAGATATTTCACGATGAGATAAAAGAAGAAATACCACATGTACTGGGATTTTTTGAAATTCTAGAGGTTCTACGGGGAAGACTCGAGGTGGTAAAAGGAGCAACTGAGCCTCATTGTATATCGATGGGAATGTAATTTGCAAAGAGTTACTATGTGGTTTAAAATGGTGATAACTTGCCACCTATGAATTACTTGACAACAAATGCATTACTTTGTGAACTGTTAATTTCCGACATTAAAATGCGCAGGGCCAGATTTTGGTCTGTTCTTCACGACCTATCACACAGTGCCACATAATTTTTTTGGACAATTTTTGTGTTGGAGGGCCTCACTTGTTCGATCGTCGTTTGTGTATGGGGCGTCACTTTATTATAAAAATACGGGGCCACCAAAAATAAAAAACGGCCCTGCATGCATAGCATTATAGCCGGAACACAAGCAATATTTAGTTTTTATTAGAATAAATCATAAGTAGAAGTGAAATAATAAATTACAAATTCACTTATCACTTAATACCTAAAAGTAATAGTTATATTGTCTTGGTAAAGAACAGTAAATTTCATCATATAAACTAATAGATTTCATATGTCTGCTGCATGCGGAAGAAAAATAACCACTCGTTCAATATCATTGCATTTTATTGCATTATATTGGGGTCGCAGACGCGTTCACAAAATAAATAATTTTTTTTAATATATTATGTACAATGAAGTAACACATCACTCAATCGACTGTGAGCTTGCGCCCTGGGGCGGATCCAGAATTTTTTAGTTGGGGGGGGGGGGGGGCGTAAATTTTTTTTTCTCGAGTGATTTTCACGTAATTGACTATGGTCTTCCACCGCACGCTCAAAGATGAGCTTAATTATGTGAGAGTATTTTTCTTGAAATATATCTGCATTATTGACTAGCTCAGTTTGAAAGATGACGATATAGTATCAAACGATCAAAAGTTATTGGAAAAGATAAAAAAAAAGAATTAAATATATTAAATCATATATTAAAGAATTTGTATATAAAAATAATTAAAAAGAATTAAGACGAAAAGAAAAAGTGTCCAAATAACTAAAAAGTCTCAATAAGAATAAAAAACAAAAAAGAAAAAACTAAAAAGAAGAATAATAAAATAATCATAAAATAATAATAATAAACTAAAAATGCTTAAATTAAAAGATGCGAAAATAACTAAAAAAAGAAGAAGAAAAGAACTAAAAGAATAGTAATAATAATAAAAAAAAGCAACTAAACAATAAAAAAATAAAAATAATTGAAAATAAATTCGTATGGGCTTGAACCATGACCTTCCATCAAGATTCACAATTCTAACCACTGTGCTACTTGTAATATTACTTACCTTTAATATTCGAAGTCTACATATACATTGTTAATGAATATAATACATATATAGTACTAAAACCTTCGAAAATTTTCGCGGGGGCCGTGGCCCCCCGGGCCACAACGTAGATCCGCCGCTGCTTGCGCCACTCCACAAGACTAAACAAATCTGGATTGCTATTCACCGCCCCCTTTTTCCTAGTTACCGCCCCATAAAGGGCTGAAAAAAGACGATTTTGCCCTTTTTAATTTAAATTTATATTTAAATTCCTTTTCCAAAAAACAGTTTTGATATCGCAATCATACATTCAAATCAGACTCAAACATAACAAGAAAAAATTGAAATCGCAATGAATCGTCTATTTGGGAAATGGAAAGGACAAAAGAAAGGGTCTATCGGCACGGATGGTAAGCAAATTCTCGTAAATTTCGTTCGTATAGACGTAAATTCTCGAACACAGATCGGATATCGAACGAAAAAATCTTCCCGACCGAACTGAAATTTCGGTCGTCACATGGGGTGACCGAACAATAATTTCGGTCAGCCCTTGTGCCGATCGAAATCTTGTTTCGGTCACCCTTTGAGGCGACCGAAAATTCAGTTCGGTCGTGAATGTCCCAGCCGAAATTTCCTTTCGGCTGGGACCGTCGCGACCGAGATCGAGTTTCGGCTCGTGGCCGAAATCTCGTTTCGGTTGCCTCTTAGGGGAGCCGAAATTTGATTTCGGTCGTTTTTTTTTTTTTTTTTTTTTTTTTTCAGACTTGGAGAGTGTCCCGAAGAATTCCACGGGCGACGGGATAAACTACAGTCGGCATTTTCGCGAAGGAGGACGATTTCCAACCGACGTGGAAGCCATTAACTGGGCGAACGGCGTCGCTATTGGTCTTGGTTTCGAGGTGATAATTTCGTCGCACAAGAAATTTGGAACAAAAAAATTGATTAGATGTTCTCGCGGAGAACGTTATAGAGGCAAGGAGGATGAATTGGAGAGGATGTCGAAGTCTAACAAGTGCAGGTGTCCGTTTGTAGTCATAGCCCAGCAAGATCCAGCTACTAAGGAATGGTTCATTCGTACGGGCCCACCTGAAAAATCCACGCACAATCATCCTCTGATACATTATCCCGAGGGACACCGCCAGACGAGTGGGTTAAGCAGCCAGGCAAAGAAGGTCGTAGAGGAAATGACTGCTGCGCAAGCGAAACCATCATATATCCTCTCAGCGATGAGGGCTCGACACAGCGTAGATAACGCGACGATCCGACATATATATAATTACAGAGATCGTTTGAAGAAGCAATATTCTGAGGGTCGAGACGTGGTGAGCTAGTTGATGTACCAGGCGACAGAGTCCGGATATTTTGTTGAAGCGCTGAGAGACGAGGAGACTAATATGCTGACACATGTCTTTCTCGCACACCCGGAGTCACTCGCACTGCTGAGGACGTATCCTTATTTTATTGGGATTGACTCGACGTACAAGACCAATAGATATAAGATGCCTCTTGTTGAGATTATAGGGATGACTCCCTGTAATCACAACTTTCTGTGTGGGTTTGCCGTCATGGACGACGAGACCGAGACAACTTTCTAGGGCCAGGTGTCCACCCGTCGGCGATTGTCACTGATCGTGAGTTGGGCCTTGTTCGACCGTTACATATGGTATTTCCCCATTCTCACCATCTGCTGTGCACGTGGCATATTTATAAAGATGTGGAGAACAAAGTTTATAGGTTGGGGGGAAGAGCAAAAAGATCGCAGCTCACTTCACGCACAAGTCCTGGAAAGCAGTCGTGGAAGCTCCGACGGTTGACGAATATGAGAATGCAGTGAATGACATGCGTCTGCGCTGGCTACAAGACTCAGAAATCGTTACTTATGTTGAGCAGACGTGGTTGGTGGATAAGGAGAAGTTCGCCAGAGCTTGGACGAACCATGTGCTTCATTTCGGGAACACCACTACATGTCGTGTGGAGAGTGCTCATAGCGAGCTGAAAGGATGGCTGAACTCGGCCACTGGGTCTCTTGACACCGTATGGGTGAAGGTGCACGAGCAGATTCAGAACCAGTTGATTCGCATCAGAAAGGTAAATTAATTATTATTACGTGTCTCTTATCCTTATCTAATAATATTTTAATGTTGACATGCAGACACTTGAGGAGTCCCGGTCGAAACGACCTATTCCGATGTCAGGATTTCCATTCCTAACATTATTATACAGAGTTTCACACCATGCAATATTAATTATGGGAATTGAGCTGCGGCGGGCCAAAGAGTTGTCGGATGAGGTTTACTCCAGGTGCGGATGTGTAGTACGACGTACGCACCAACTACCATGTTCTTGCGAGCTTCAGCAATGCGTGGACAACAACTACCCAGTTTCGGTAGAATGCTTGCACGACTTCTGGAGGACACTCACAATCGGCGATGGAGTAGTTCCCGATATTTCTGATCAAGAGCGTCTACACGACCTCGTGCGTGAGGCAGAAGGTCGAGATCCCGCCGTTATGCGTGGCCTCCATCGAGTAGTTCACGAACATCTCTATCCCGAGGATCAAGAGTGGACTGAGCCTGCTGTTAAGACATCTGTAAAAGGTCGGCCAAAGAAAAGAGACTCGACGAAACGTAATCGAAGTGCTTTCGAGTACGCAATCCCAAGGGGGGGACGCAGCGGAGGGCGCAGCAGCACCAGTCGTAGCAGCCAGGGTCGTAGCAGTCATGGCCGTACCTCATCATCATCTGCGAAGCGATCTCGTAGTTCTACTACGGAGACAGGTACTTCTGTTTTTTCACTCATAAAAATAGTATATGGATGCATCTCTAATCCGGTATAATTTTTTATACAGTTGAATCCAACTTCTTCCACAGCCGCTTGCAGTACCACGTAACATCAGTCATCCATCCGTATATAGTTAGTTATAAGGATGTCGTAGCTGACGGCAACTGCGGATTTCGCGCTATCGCTTCCCATATTTACAATGACGAGGAAGAATGGGTCACCGTAAGGAATAACATCGCGAACGAAATCGAGACCCATTGGGATCTTTACTCGCCAGCGTACTACGGTGATTCATTGGAAACTCAGTTGCGTCGTATACGCTGGGAAGGGGGGCCTTGCTTGGAAAACCATTGGATGTTGACCCCGTGCGATTTGTGGGCTGTGGCGACTATTTGGAACGTTGTAGTTACACTATACGGGTACGGCAATGGATAGACCATCAACATGCATTCTATCACGATACTGCCTCTGCGTGCCGCTTCGACTGCCAATGGACCGAATCGAACTATCGTCATAGCGCACCTTGGAGACGAGTACCGGCATTATATTAGATTGAATTTATGTCCAGACTTTCCAATGCCCGTATTGCATTCGTATTGGAATATCCATCGTGATCGTCGCCTTGCTGGGTGGGAACTTAGATATCAGAACAGATTCGAACATTGGGTGCAGTTAATGCGACAGAATGGTCTATTATAAATCACTTTGTATTATATTGTATTATTAATTTTATTTATGAATAATAACATTAAGTATTTTTTATGTTATTATTTTATATTATTAATATTATTTTTTCTTATTATTATTTTTTATATTATTAGTATATAATACTATATCATTTTTTTAATATTCATTGTTCAACTTATTTTTTTTAAATTATTATTTATTATTAGTATTTTTTGGTCTTATTATTATTTTTTTTATATGTTATTATTTTATATTATTAGTATTATTTGTACTTATTTTTAGTCTTTTTTTATATAATTATTTTATATAAATAGTATTATATTATTCTTATTATTATTTTTTTATATGTTATTTTTTTATACTATTATATTTTTCTATTAATATTTTTTGTTCTTATTAATTATTAATATGTTATTATTTTATATTATTAGTATTATTTGTTCTTATTTTTAGTATTTTTTATATATAATTATTTTAACCTTATTAATATTTTTTTTGTTATTATTTTTTTATATATAATAATTGTATACGATTATATTATTTTATTAATATAAATAAAAATAGTACGTGTTCGATACACAAACGAAGGACAACGACAAATAAAAGCAGATCAGGGGGCATTGCGCCAGCGGTCGTTCATTTCGTCCAGCCTGTCTCTGTAGCGCTCCGTCTGCTCCTCGTCGTGGAGCTGCAGCGTAGATAGCATCTCGGTGCTCAAGGCATACATCGAGCTGTACCACTGTACACAGAATTGATACATATAAAAATTGATTAAACATACAAATATACAAAATCAGAATCACATAATATTACGTACGTAGTCTGAGTGGCTGCGCGGGGGTATGCCGCCCGAAGAGGATCCCGACTCCGACGAAAACAGACGAGGATGAGAATGTCGCTCATACCAGTCTATGTACCCTTCCACGGCCTCGCCAAGGTAATCTGCAGTCGCCCGGCTGATGTACGATAGATTGAGAATGTACGCGTACGGGAACTGCCGCCAAGCAAATTCTGCTGCGTCGCCAGAATGGTGCACCTTATACCATTTCGGGTCTGCTGGCATGTACGCCTTCTGTGGCGGACTCACCGGCGGCGGGATGTGCTGCACGTAACCCAACTGGCGCAACACTCTCGAGGGTACGTAGGGCTCAACAATGTCGCGATATCGTACCCAGCCTACGAAAATAGTCCTCATGTGGTGCGCCGCTGGATCGGGACCGTACGGCAACCAAGCAACCTGATAACAGTTTGCAAATTTGTATATAATCGTCGTGACTATAGAATATAATTTGTTAATATACCTCGCTCGCAGTCATCATGTCTAGCTGACGGCGGATCTCAATCAAACGGTGGCCCGTCCGCTCGTACTGAGACACGGACCACATGCGTGACCGTGCGTCAAGCCTCCACATGATGGGGTAGACGGTGTGGGCGAAAGCATGGAAAGTACTCGTAGATCCACGCCTGTAATAACGACAGGAACCCAGCTAAACCCCTTGCATCCGCTCGGCTTGCGAGGCCAAGCTGGCGATAGAGGTAAGCAAGAGCGGCCGACCCCCACGAGTAATGACTGGCAGCTGCCAGCGACCGATAGAACTCGTGCATGATGTCGGGCTTCACCCGGTTCCCGCTCTTGACGACGAACAGCGTCGACCCCAATAGAATCCACAGCCAAGCGATTCCCTGGAACCCCGCCGGCCTATTTCCAGACCGCATCCTCTGCATCACGTCTTTCAACGCGACCGCACCGCCTCTCCATAATCCCCGCAGCGCGTCTGCATTAACCCCCATAATGTCCCTCGCTGCGATCTGCTGGTCGCCGCTGTCTGGTGAGCCCGATACCGTCCTCTCCTCGATCGGAATACGCAGGATCTGCTCGACGTCGTGGAGCATGATCGTCATCCTCACCCCACGGCATGTGGAAGGTGTTCGTGTCAGGGTGCCAGCGCTCCACAAAAGCGCTCAGAAGAGGCTGGTCCAAGTGACCCAGCATGGCATCTGTGAGGTGGCTAAGCCCCGTGCCATCGATCTCGCTCTGCGTCTCCGGCGGAAATTGGCAGTACCACTGCTTAAGCGTCCGAAGCACTGACGCACGCTGCTCGCACTTCAGCAGGGGTCGATCCTCCTCACCCATCCAGATGCGGGGCGCGATGTGCCCCAAGTAATAGGGATCACCTCGCCGTCTTCTGGACCACCTGGCTGTGGCCCCTGCACCCTCCAGGAATCGTCATCTACGACCCTGGAGCGCTTGCTCCCTATTTTATTTTTTAAGAATTTCCCAAAAATAGATATTATTTATTTTACGTATATTAAGACACTACATCGCAATACAGTTTATAAAGGAGAATGGAATTACCTAAGGAGACCGGTATCGCATCGTCGTCGGATGACTCAAACGATGCCGCATCGTAGGGCACCTCCTCATCCGCAGGCGCCTCTTCATCCGCATGCGGATCGTAATCCGCATATACGGAATGAGAATCAAGAGCTCGCTGCCGCCTCTCCTCCTCCCATTGCCTACGAACGGATGCATCAACGCCGCGCGCCCTCGTATGACACTCTCCAGATCCCTCCGACGAGGCCGATCTGCTGCTCCCTCCAAGTAGGGACTTCCCACCCTTGGCCTGCAATTACATATTTATCAATTAAAAAAAAACGACCAAAACATAATTTCGGCCAAACAATGGCATGACCGAAATCAAATTTCGGTCGCCGAGGAACCGACCGAAACCAGATTTCGGTCGAGCCAGATCCGACCGAAATCAGATTTCGGTCGGAACCCCGGCGACCGACAAACGATTTCGGTCGGTCAAGACACGACCGAAATCAGATTTCGGTCGGTCAAGACACGACCGAAATCAGATTTCGGTCGGTCAAGACACGATCGAAATCAGATTTCGGTCGAGCCTGTTGCGACCGAAATCTGATTTCGGTCGTGTCTTGACCGACCGAAATTCCGTTTTGGTCGCGACTTTGCCAACCGAAATTTCGATTTGGTCGTGCCGTTTTCGCCCTATTTCGCGTCCGATCGCCCGTTTTCAGCCTAATTCGACCCGTTTTCGACAATCTATCTACATACGAATGAACTTACGACAGTTTTCTTACCAATCGTGACAGGACCCCCTTTCCCTTTCCCTTTCCTTGTCCTCGCTCCATTACGATTGCAAAGTTCTCTGTTTTTTTGTTTAATTTGGTTGTGTGATTTGAAAAGTGTTGCGTCGTGTAGGATTTTAAAGAAAATTCTTACTTTTTATTATATTTTACCTTTTTAAATTAATTTAAATAACATAAGGGCATAAACGTCTTTTTTCAACCCTTTAGGGGGCGGTAACAAGTAAAAAGGGGGCGGTAAATAGTAACTCCCAAACAAATCTATAGGGGTTAGTCAGTATCAATTGTGGAAATTGAACACGAGACCTCATGTCGGATAATGCACAAACCCAACCACTAGGACAGGTTACCATTTATATTACTCCAGAACTGATATAAAAATTGATTAAAAAAAAAGCTCAAATGAATATGAAAATATAGTAAGTATGAAATAATTTCAATCATAACAATAGAAAGTCACCATGGTAGCATAGAAGAGCCGTGACTCAACAGTGAGTCGACATCAGATGCCCATATCGGCAAATATCCATCGCTCTCAGGCGATCTTGTACCATGCACGCTCTCATGTCATGACTTTCATGCTAATCGTGCGTGCATATGATCATGTCGTGAATTGTGTGAACATGCATGTCATGTTATCATATATCGTAAGTAAATCACGTAGGAATTCACGTAAAATCATGGAAGCACATAATCACGTAATCATGCACATAGAAGTTATGTGCTGTAGTTGAAATCTCCACTTACCTGTCGTCCAAGCTTAAGTAACTTACTGCCTGGGGATGTCCTCACTTTTCGACCCTTAGACAGAATATTGTAATATCAGTATCACAATTAAATTAGGTACCTATGTCGAAATAATTTATTTGGCTATACTAAGTTACTAAAAATCCTTATTCGCTCAATTTTAGTATAAGTTAGATCACTCGCCCGATTCTTAACAATTTGAACTTCACGTATACACACCACATTCATTCGGTCGATTGTCACATTTGAAGCTGGGTTTCTCCGGGTGTTTATCATGGTTTCAAGTCGCCTGATCGATTGTCCAATCCTAGGTCATTCGCATTTCATGCCTTGGAATCGCCCGATTCATCATGTGCCAACATGAGTTTCGCCGAGTTGTCCATTCAACAAATCGTCTGATTTTGAACATATAGGATTCGGTATCCTAGGATTGATTCGCCCGATTCTATAACACGGCGAAAGTTTATGTTTTAAGGTCCCTTTCGTCCGATCATGCCATCTACCATTTGCCCAATTTAGTGTAGCCTTAGGTTTCGATCGAGCTAACGTCGGCCGATCCATTTAAGCCTCAAATCGCCCGATTTGCCATGCTTGGACTTACATTCGCCGAGTGTTCATCCCGTTAGTAAGTCACCCGATAACTTGGACCTTAATTCGCCCGATTTACCTAAAGTAGTTTATTCAACACGGCAAAAGTTCTTTCTTCTAAGGAATCGCCCGAAACTTCATGCAAACCCTTACTTTCGATCGAAACTTAATTCATATACTTACTCTACCCAGAACTTATAAGTTCTATAATTTTTTCTACCTTAAAATCGTTAACTCTACCCCAAAAATCATTCTATATTAAAGTTATGAACCTTAAAGTATACTACATACTACTCGACATATAACTTAACCTAAGTAAACATCCTAGTAGGAATCTATGTTCAAACTTAGGGTTTTTGCCGTTTTTCTTACACCTAAATTCCTAGGTTTCCTTAATTTCCTTGAGTTAGAGTATTTAACCAACCTCAGTTACGAAATTTACAAAGATCACAAGTAATATTTTCACTCACCAAAAGCCCGAGTTTTGCCTTGTTATGAATCTTCTTATGCAGACAGAGCTTCCTTTGGTTTCTCATTTCTTTCTTGTTTTGGTTTATGAGGGTTTCCTCTTGCTTTTCGTTCTTTCAAGGGTTTCCTTCTCTTAATAATCTTGACCTAGTTGATAAGGATTAAGACATAGAAGTGTGTGTTTGGAAGGACTAGTAGGTGACTAAGCTAGTATTCTTTCCTCACTAAGCAAAGTTTCGTTCTAAACTAGAATCGGCCGAATCACTTCAATTATCCAAAGTTCTATACCACATCCGTCCGATTCTAGCCTTCATATGGGCTAGCCAAACTCACATTATGATCGGTCGATACTTACTCACTCCAGCTTACTTGCTCGGCGAAAATGAATACCAATAGATCTTGTAATCGGCCGATTTCTACTCTCACCCTAGTTGGTCGAGTCTTAACTTTATACTATAGTCGATCGAAACTCTCTCTTTAGGTTATGCCCTTAGTTTTGCCGAGACATCCCTAAAGTCTCAATCATATATAAATGTTATCACAAATTTCTAAGTCCTAATATCATCATATTTAGTCAATTAGTCATGTAGCACATATATAGGACTATAAAACGTGTGATATGCAGTCACGTAAACACATAATATGTATGGAAATTTATTGGCCGGTTTACTTACGGAACTTGGCTATTACAAGTTCCCGGTAATATCTCTTTAAAAATACTTTCTATATATAAATTAAATAATTTCAAAATTTTTTGACAAAAGTATCTATTTTTAAAAGAATTAAATAATTTTAAATTATCAAATTTATATATTATAATATAAAAAGTATATTTTTTAAAAAATCCGAAAATTGAGACAACTACGTCCTCGTTAACTATACAGGGACTGAGATGAGGATTCTCATAAACTTCCAATAGCGTTTGTACACTATCTTTTTCGATAAACATATAATTCATTTTATTTTTTTCTTATTTTTTCTTTTGTTGATTATTCTCTATTTTTATTCTCTTTTCTATCTTTTTTTAAGATATTTTCATTTTAAATGTATTTTTTTTCTTCTATTTTAATAACGTATTTTTTCTTTTATTTAATTTTTAATTAATTTATAATTATAGTAGTTTTTATTCTTCTTTTTATTTGATTTCAATTTATTATTTCTTAATTTAATTTTTTATTCTCTCCTTATTTTTTATTTCAATCTTTTAGTATTTTTCTTTTTTGAGAATTTTTCCCTTTTAATGTTAATTAATGACTCATACTAAAATTGATAACATTGGGGACTAAATTTATCCACATGAAACATTGTGGACTAAATTTGTCTCTGATAAACATCGAGTACTATTTTAATTTCCCCTCCAATAATAATCATATCTTACTTTCCAAACCTTCGTATAATTATTACTTTATGTCGTTATTATACGGATGATAAAAGCCACCTTGCTCGTTCAGTCAAATATATAATTGACAAACATTACAATCATCCGTTTCTATATTGTAGCGTGGATTAACCTAACTTCGCACACTATAACCGCATTAATCAAGCGGCAAAAATATAATAATCAAGAAACTTATGCAGTATGCTAAAGTTGGATGACAATGCCAAAAAATAAATATTACGTGGAAAAGTTCTCCTAAAAGCTGTCTCCGATTAATAAAAGTGATTCGGTATGATTTCTATTTAATAAATTTAATTGTACATTAAGCCTTGCTGAAGTATTTGAGTTGAAAAATTAGTTTATTTTATAAGTGTAGAAAGTTAATGAGAGTGGTTTCTACATCAAGTGCCGATTGCAAACGACAATATTTACCCAATTGAAATGGGCGAAGATAATAATATGATGAGTGGGGAAATAAAGAAATTGGGTTGCTGATGCACGACATCTCAATAATTGTGCTATTATTACACCTAAAAGCTCCTTTCCTTTAAAATAATTGCACGATTAGTTTAGTATCTGATTGTGATGGACACTCACATATACTAACACCAACGCATAATAAACTAAAATATTAGTCATGGCAACTTTTGTATATCTCATTCTGAACCAAGTGATGGAAGAGTTCCAAAGTTTACATGGAATTTATCTGTGATTTGTACCATTAATATTGAAGTGGTCCCGGTACGATATGGATGTAAAATACTAAGTTCTAAAACTGGTGACTAAATATTGGACCAAACCTCTCTTTTGGACTTCGAGGTTTGTCTCATAGTTCTTCATAATGTTCATCAACGTGTTGAGCTCCATCGTGCCCAGATTATGTGCTTCCTCGACAGCTGCTACCTTCACATTAAACTTTTCAGTTAGCGTACGTAAAGCTTTAGAGACTAGTACCTTATTAGAAATCGGATCTCCGAGGCTAGCACACTCGCTTGAAATCGTCAGGATCTTCCCGAAGTACGTGGTGACATCCTCGTCTTCCTTCATTCTGAGATTTTCGAACTGATTGAGGAGATATCGAAGTTTGATTTCCCTCACACTCGCATCGCCTTCGCGTACCTCTGTAGTAGATTCCAAGCGTTCTTTGCCGTCGAACAATTCGGAATGATCTTAAACATGAATATATCGACCGAAGAGAAGATGACATTAAGGGCTTTGTCGTTGAACTCGGCTTCGTTCTTCTCTTGAAGGCTCCATTCATCGGTGGGTTTCTCATAGACTTCACCATCAGCATTCGGGGCAGATTTTGGAGTCGCATAACCATTGAGCACGGACTCCGACGCTCGCACATCTATGGATTTGATGCACTGCCGAATATAAACCTTCCAATAAGCATAGTTGGAGCCGTCTAACACTGGGACTTTTCCTATGTAGTTTGAGCTTGTAACATCCATAAAAAAAGATAAAAAATGCTTAGTCACGTCAAGCGGTGGATCTGATACCACTTTGAGGTGGTCCCGGTACGATATGGATCTAAAATACTAAGTTCTAAAACTGGTGACTAAATATTGGACCAAATGTTGGGTCGACACTGACGCCAACACAGAATGCACAACGGTATATTTAACAAACTTAGTAAAGAAAGATGGTGAACACGAGATGTAAATTGTGCAGCAAGTTATAAAAACTTGCTGCGTGCCTCAAGGCGAAATTCCACTAACAGCAATGGATGGCAAAATAACTATCCGAAGACAGTAAAAACAAGCCTAGAAAAACTACGAATCTAAACGATTCTACAAACTACGAATCTAACGATTCTGCAAACCTACAAAGTCCTAAGACTTTTGCAAACGAAATACTAGGCTAAAAAGACACTCTCGTGATAAGTAAAATCGCTCAAACTCGATATGTGCTTTGCTCATGATTTTTGCTCAATATGTTGCTCAAAAGAGACTCCATGAAAGCTCGAATTTCTCGTCCAAAAGCACACCTATGGCAGCTCGAAATATCCTTCAATTATAGGTCTTGGCTCCCTCTTGAATTGGTAAAAGATCTCTTAATAATCTCCTAAAATATCTCCTTGAAGATCTCTCGAAATATAGTAAATATTTGATTCGATCTTCTCTTCTTATTGGTTGATCTCATATATTCCATATTTGGTAGTTATAATCTTCTATTTTTGGCATGTAGGTGCATCTCTTATTTTGGGGAAGGAAGACAAAATCTTCTTTCAAATCTTCGAAGATCTTCGACATTAACAATCTCCCCCTTTTTGTCTTTCTTCCCAAAACTCATGCATATCCACTTAGCTTAGTTCTTTCTGGCTTCTTTTTCTGCATCATCTCCCCCTTTTTGGGAAGGAAGAAATCTCCCCCTTAATTTGACGTACCAAAACTCCCCCTGAAGGCAAAATATACTCAACCAAAAAAATCAACTATGGTTAGGGTAAAAAATAACAAAGTACTAGAAATTAGTACAAAGCCGTCCAAGGTTCTTTAGGGAAATCTGCAGACACAAACTTTCGACAGGCAATCATATTAGAGAACTAAATCAGCATGCACAAAAGTATAGAACTGTATCAGGCACGCAAAAGTTGATAAGGATAAGAAATTCAAACTCTCAATGGAATCTTTAGCTTCTTTCTGTTTCGGTTCAAGCTCCCCCTGTCGAAGTTCCCTTAGCACTACCAGCAAAAGTTGCACCACCTTGATTGGCACCATCTACTCCCCCTTTTTGGAAAAGGTAAACCTCGGAGAATCTCTCCAGGTGAAACGTTGAGGAAGATGTGGATCCAACATCTGGTTCAACATTCTCAGACTCGAAATTGGGTGAGTGCACAATAGACATTCAAGATTAGAAGTATCAAAGCAGAGCAGTTTAAGTCTTGAAGTCTATAAAAGTAACTCATCGGATATGCAGAGATTGCCTATATTATGAAATAGGATTTGCGAAAGTGGAAGTTATCGAGCCAAGCCAAAAAAAATTCGTAACAGTCCAAGAGAATACTAGCATGCGAAAAATCAGGAGCAAGTCATAGTTCAGCGAAGAATAACCAAGTCAAAAATCAACATAGGAGCGAACGAGACTAACCGTTTGGGCGTCGATGATGAGCACTTGAGACAAGCGTAACGAACTGTTCTTCGAGGAATTCTAATGCAATTCTGAGAGATATCTAAACTAGACACATGAAACTAACAAATGCTGACCTAAAAGCTAATGCAACTAAATGAAAGCACAAAAATATAGCATAATCAAACTGACAGTCACATATGTTGCCCCAACAACAGACTCAACATTCTACCCTGAAATTCCAGACTTTTCTGTTCAACACCCTAAACTCAATTCCCTTTTATTTTCTGCCCTACTTACCTTAGTTATAGACTAGTAGTATTATGCACAGCCCTTATAAGATCCTTATCATCAAGGTTAGGATTTTTGTCGCAAAGAGTACATCATCACCGCGAATGTTGTGTACCTAGGGAAACTTATTACCTGAACCTGTATCTTGAAAAAGAATCATGAGCAATAATTTTTTTTATTTTTTTTTATTTTTTTTTTTATTTTAAGGAAGAGGGTCATTTCAGGGAACGGTCTAGACGAGTCAAATCATTTCACAGAATAACAGAGAGAACATTAAATCAAACATCAAAACAGTAACCATCAAGTTCGACATATGCTATGTTGATCCAAATGTTGGACCAACATTTAGACAGACTGATGCAAACCTATGGACTTTTTCAGGTCCGAAAACCTTTCAAAATCCAATGCTTTCGTGAAAATGTCAGCTAACTAATGTTTCGTGTCTATATGCTCAATCGAACTAATTCTTTCTCTACCATATCTCTCAGAAAATGATGTCTTATATCTATATGCTTCGTGCGTGAATGCTGGATAGGGTTCTTAGATATGTTGATGGCACTAAGGTTATCGCAATACATGAGAACAGATTCGCACTCTAAACCATAGTCACACAACATGCTATTCAACCACATTAATTGCGTACAGCAACTACCCGCAGCAACATACTCAGACTCAGCAGTAGATAAAGACACACAATTTTGTTTCTTACTGTACCATGCAACTAGGTTGTTACCTAAGAAGAAACAGCCGCCACTTGTGCTCTTGCGATCATCCTCGTCACCTGCCCAATCAGCATCGCTGTAGCCTACAAGATTCGTGTTAGTATCTTTCGAGAACCATAACCCTAAGCTACACGAGCCACTTATATATCTTAATATTTTCTTCACAGCATTTAAATGGGAAATTTTTGGCTCAGCCTAATATCTAGCGCAAACACAAACACTAAACATAATATCATGTCTACTCGCTGAAAGATATAAAAGACTGCCTATCATGGAACGATACAATGTGGGGTCAACATTCTGTCCAACATTATCTTTACTTACCTTCTGTGTTGAACACATCGGTGTTTTCATTACCTTGGCAGTATCTAGTCCGAATTTTTTCACTGTATTCCTCGCATACTTCTCCTGGGACAAGAAAATATCGTCGTTGCTTTGCTTAATCTGCAGGCCTAAGAAAAATGTTAGCTCACCAATCATACTCATTTCGAAAGTAGAAGTCATTGCATGTACGAATTGGTCTAACATGGTTTGAGAACTAGAGACAAAAACAATATCATCTATATAAATCTGGGTATTAAAATATCTGCACCAACTCTTTTTACAAAGTGTGCGATCAGCTTCTCCTCGCACGAACCCAAACTCAAGTAGGAACGTCGTCAACCTACTATACCAAGCTCTAGGCGCCTGCTTAAGTCCATAAAGCGCTTTCTGCAACTTACAAACATGATTAGGAAAATGTGGATCTTCAAATCCTTTAGGCTGCTCAACATAAATTTCTTTATCAATATAACCATTCAAGAACGCACCCTTAACATCTATTTGATGTAAGGTAATGTTGAGCCAACATGCAATAGCAAGCAATAACCTAATCGATTCAAGTCTAGCAACGGGGGCAAATGTCTCATCGAAATCAATTCCCTCGACTTGTGTATAGCCTTGGGCAACTAGACGCGCTTTATTCCTAACTACTCTACCATGCTCATCAGACTTATTCTTAAAAATCCACTTAGTGCCTATGACATTAATGTCTTTCGGTCGTGGAACTAAGCTCCATACTCGTTTTTTCTCAAACTGCAAGAGTTCCTCTTGCATCGCATTTATCCAGAAATTATCCTTGAGAGCTCCAAGGACATTCTTAGGTTCTATTTCAGAAACAAAACAATTAAATCGTACCTCAGCGTATACAGAATCATGCATACGTTCCTTACCATAGACTTATAATCCTTACGCGGCTTGTCTCTGGTTTTTCTTCCTTCGTTCAGATCTCCGATGATTAGGTCAGTGGGATGGTCTTTCTGTATCTTAGGTGGGGGATCCCTTCGAACTTCACTAGGTCCAGCCTCATCAGTCTGTTCAGGTGCAGATGTTGAGTTAGATGTTGGCTCAACATTTTCCTCCACATTAACCTCTGTCTCACTGGCAGCTTGAATAACATCTGAAATATCAACTTGTCGAGCATTTCTGCTTAGGTCAGTAGCATCATCAAAAACTATATTAATAGATTCCTGAACAGATTTTCGCAAATTGTACACTCGATAAGCACGACTATTCGAGGAATAACATAGGAAGATACATTTATCACTCTTCGAATCAAATTTGGTCAAGTACTCACGATCATTAAGCATATAACAGTAGCATCCAAAAACATGAAAGTACTTGACAGTAGGCTTTTTTCCCATTCAACAATTCATACGAAGTCATTTTAGTACCATGACGAAAGAACACACGATTAGATATATGCATGCCGAACATCGTGCTTTTTTGGCAGTTAAACAGTGCAACATGGAAGCCACAAAAGCTGGTGAGGAACGGAAATTTCAACTGCAGGAGCTTGAAGAGATTCGTCTTGAAGCATACGACAATGCGAGAATGTACAAGGAACGCATGAAGCATTTTCACGACAAACTCTTGCATAAAAAAGGTAGGCCAAAAAGTTCTCCTTTACAATTCGAGTTTAAAATTAATGCCAGGTAAGCTCAAATTACGCTGGATGGGATCGTACATTGTTAAAAATATTTCTTCAAATGGCGTTATTGAAATTGAAAGCATAGCCTCTAACAAGTTTTTCAAGGTAAATGGTCATAGGCTTAAACCTTATTTTGAGAATAATTTTATGGATTGCACGGAAGAGATCAAGCTGAGCCCACCCATTTATGAACGAATTTGAAGAACGGAGACTACGTCTGGCCAAAGACGTTAAAGAAAAGCGCTCATTGGGAGGCAACCAAAAAATTATCCTATTATATTTGGTTATTGCAATATTTTCATTTTATCTATGTTTTGTTTGATGATTAAGCAGGTTTGACTATCGACTACATATGCTACAAGATCTCACTAGGCTCGGGAACAAATATCCTCTCACTCGGAAATTCTCTACAACTCCATCACTGTCAGAAAAGTTTTATTTTCATTATCATTTTTTTTACTTCCTTCACATAGACTCTTAATTATTAAAGTGAAAATGAGGGTGGAAATCTAGATTTTAGCTGCTATTTTCATTAGAATTCTACATTGAGGACAATGCAGAGTTTAGGTGTGGGGGAGACTTTTGTGATAGTTGATGAGAATAATTCTTGTCTAGAGCAAACCGATATGCATTTGCTAGAACATGAGAGAAACAATTAGGAATAGCGATTTGGTATTAGGATGATTATTTTCATTTTTCTTCAATTGATTTGAAGAACGAATGCGCAAGGATCGACACAAAGCCTACTTAAATATGCGAGGTTCGAGCTTAAAAAAAAATGCTATCTTTATATTCGATTTCCTTTCATGATGTTTCGATTATTCTAGAACTTGCTTTATTATACATGTTGATATCATTGGCGGTTTTTCGTGTGCAAAAGTGATTAAGGCACTTAGGATTAAGCCATTGGCCTCACATTGATCCTACCTTCAATATTATCCGCTTAGTGAGCCAACTAGAGCCTGAGCCTTATTTTCTTGTTGAATTTAAGCCACTTACCCATATCTATCCTTTTGGCTTTCTTTTTCAACCCATTATCGGATTAGATTGAATTGCGAAGGTTCCATGACCTAGAGATTGATTAGCTTGAGAAGCGTCTAGATACTTGTTATTGGTATTCCTATAGTTCTAGCTGAAAAATAAAAAAAAAAGAAGAAAGAAAAAAAAATCGGAAAGGTTTACCGAAAAAAAGGGTCGGAAAAAAAAAGAAAAAAAAAGCGCCAAGAAAAAAATTTAGTAGAGAAAAGATTGAAAAATAAAATTCATAGAAAAATATGTGGCGCTAGTCTGTTTTATCTGTATTGAGAAGTAGTCGTGGGACTTAGTTATTATTACTCATTTGGTTCGACAATTTTTAGCCCACTTCTCTAAAATATCCTACCTAAAATCCCTAGCCCCATTACAACCCAAATAAAGACCTTTTGATTTGTACACTTAAGTCGCTATGTGAAACGCAATGTGATATGTTAGCAAGCTTACGGAAATATCGTTTTATAGTGTTGATTTGAGTGTATACACATATTCCCATAAACACTTTGAGCGCATTGAGAGAACCCATGTTAGAGTTGTTGATTTTTGCGCGTTTAGACTTTACTGAGATCGTCGAAAATTGATATGATTGTCTTGTGCTAATTGTTGTGAATAATTGCTATCTCTAGGGCGAAGTAATGCATGTCGGTAAACTCTTGATCTGAATATTCACATTTTTAAATCTAGTTAAATGCTTGAGGACAAGCATTGTTTTAGTGTGGGGGAATTTGATAGTTGCTAATAAATAACGATTTTACGTTATTTTACACCCCGTAAACGTGTATTGGATGTCAGAATTTGCTCGGATATTGTAATTTTATTCTTCTATTTCACATTGGACAGGACATCGAAGCAAATTAAACAAAACAATGGGAAGTATGGAACGAGTTGAACGAGCTACTTAGAACCAACGAACAACAAGACTGTATGCATCAATTATTGAAATAGTAGTGGGACCCCAAGCAACAATGATAAGTAAGACTTAGTTGGCATCACTATTCTAGATGATACAAACCCACTCAAACACGAGCCACTCATAGTCCAAAAGACATATGAACAAATCGATGTTTTTCTTGGCTACTCGATATACTTTTGTCTGCTCAATTGGTTTAGCTGTTGGTGAAAGAAGATACGTTTGACATCCCAGCGTGATTTAAGACGGCCACAAGATATCTTCGTTGAGCTTTACTCTATAAAAGAAACTAATTGTCGTTCAGACCAAAGACAAGTAGAGAACATAAGAGAGAGATATGGGAGACTTTATACACTCACAGCAAGATTCAAACAGACAAAAGATAAAAGAGAGCTGCGCAATTTTGAGTTTGATGTCCAAGAGCGTGATTTCAGCTCCATGTCGAGTGGGAAAGAAAACAAGAAGAAACCACATCACATCTATAAATATCGAACCGCTGTCAAACGATTGGGGGAAAAAAAAGAGATTCATTGATAGAGCATAGTTTGAGTGATAGATCAGAGAAAGAGCAGAGAGAAACTGAGGAAGAGAGCTGAGATCGATCCTTTCTCTTTGATTTCAGATTAGTAATGTTTTTTCAGTACAATCATCAAAACATCATCAGAATACTTATCCCTCGTTTACATCTCAATCTCAGAGCTTAATTTCACAATATCGTAAGCATTATTTCTATTTATTTTGATATGTCACTAGTACTAAATAATTTTACTTACGCTTGATTAATATGTTTAGCGGCTAATTCTAGTAGTCGAAGGATTATTAGAAGCCTAGGTTTTTTATGACTTTGAGATTAAAACGAGCCCATTAGTGAAAGCGTGAGTATTCATTTACCTTTGAATTAATTAAATCGATGAGCTTAGGTTAAATAAACAGTGGCCAATGTTTATGAGATCTAGGTAAATCAATAGCTAATTAAAACAACAAATCCGTATTTGTTTGTTGGTTTTAATTAGTAGCAAATAATATTCAACTTCTCTACATTCCGTAAGTGTAAGTTATATTGTAAGGTTAAACGATTTGATTTTAATAAACTGGCGTCCGAGTTTATTAGTCAATAATCGGGTCTTTTTCGTATTTTAATGCTGTCGGAACTTTAAATCTTGCAGGGCGTCCCGGAGATTATTTTTCGATTAGGGAAGTAATTATAGAGCGTCTCTTAATTATCGAGAAAGTAAGAAAAAATTGGTTGTTAGGCGTTCGTCGATAACTATAACCGATTATGCTTGCGCTGACATAATATTTTATTAAATCGATGATCAGTTAAATAAATCTAGGTGGACAATAATTTCTTCGACTATTATTTTATTATCGTTAATTTCGATATTTTTATTTCTCGTCCACTATTAAGCTTAAACCTTATCAACAAACCCCCCATAATTATTACTATTATTATTATTATTATTATTGTTATTATTATTATTATTATTATTATTATTATTATTTCGGATCGAATTTGAATTAGAGATAAATCAACCATTTTCCCTGTGGAGACGATCCCTACTTTCGCTATACTAATATTTAGTGAATAAGGTGATAAATTTTATTTTTGGCCGTTTTTTACGCGACCACAATCTATCGGGTTAAAATTTTTACGATCGGGTTTGGGGTATATTTTAAAAAACCGCAATACATCGGGTCGGGTTAAAATTTCGATAAAAACCGCCCTAACCGCAACACGCTCACCCCTATTGTGGAGGAGATTTGTGTATTTACACTACCATAAAGATATAATTCTTTTCAACTTTTCACCGTCCTTTGAAAACTATATGTAGAGTATCCTATAACGCTATAAATTTAGACGTTTTGTGGGTAAACTGACTACTCCAACGAGTTGATTAGCAGCACCCTTCTGGGGAAAATTCGACGAAAAAATATAAGTATGGAAAAGATAATTCAATTTGGCAGACAAGATTGAATATTTCCACATCTTCATTTATTATTATTATTATTATTATTATTATTTGTTAAGTGACCACTTTTCCTAAAAGGTTAACCCTGAAGGGAGTGCATCACTTTTCAATTTTATATAATTTATTTCCAACACGCCCCCTCACGTCTAAGCTGATTTCTCTATTATCTAGCCTTAGACGTGTAACTCTCATAAATGGGTGGTCGTGAGGATTCCTACCCAGGACTTGCTGATCCCTTAGACCATCTCCAACCGATAAACGCATACTCAAACTCAAACGCATTCTCAAACTCAAAATGCAGTAATTCTTCTACAACCGATCAACTCATTTTCAAACTCAATAGACTATTTTGTAATATTCACTTCCACATCAATTTTTATAAATTTCAATACAATTAATATATTTTACAACTTTATAAATCTAGGAGCATCAAAATATTAAATGGACTACAATTAAATGATTATATTGTAAATTGTTCATATAGTGTGGCATCACGATTTTTACTATATATATATATATATATATATATATATAATGTGGCGTCGACGATTTTTACTATATATATATATGTATATGTATATATAGAATGGCATTGTTACGTGTAATCAAGAAAGACTTTGATCTTCGTGGAGAACATTTATTAAACAAAAGTAGAGAGAACCTTTATCTGACAACTTATTACTACATGGTATGAAGAGCCGAAAGTAGAGAACCTTTTTCTGACAACTGATTACTACATGGTATGAAGAGCCGTGGATTCATCTCTTTTTACTAAAATAAATTATTTTAGGGGTTGCTTTGTAAGGGTAGAAAAGTTATGCGTCGGATCTTTTTGCAAACGCATACATGCGTTTTTTGGAGAGAGAAAACTGAAAAATCCCATTTTGGGTTTGCGTTATGGTATCGATTGGACCAATTTTCTGACATGCGTTGCTGTTTGCGCATCGGCTGGAGATGCCCTAAGCTCTGATACCATGTTAAGTAACCACTTTTCCTAAAAGATTAACCCTGAAGGGAGTGCATCACTTTTTAATTTTATATAATTTATTTCGAACATTATTATTATTATTATTTCCCGGATTATAAAAAGATCATTGTATCTTTTGTGTACAGAAAAAAAAAAGTAATGGAAATGAGAATTCAATTTGGCAGACAAGATTGGATATTCACATCTTTATTTATTATTATTTCCCATATTATAAAAAAACCATTGTATCTTTTGTGTAGATTAAATAACATTGATTAGTATGCCATTACTTCAAAGACGTTGATAGCGCTTCAATGGCTCTGTTGTGATGAGAATTAATGATCGAAATTATAGATATGACAATATTTTGAATTCATTATTTTCACATTATTGTTTGTCAATTGGGCCTGCGGCCCGCGGGACGAGCTGCATTCAGGCCCGCTACAGAGCGGGCCTATTGGCGGGCAAGCTCGCTCGGGCCGTGGGCTTTGGTGTGGCGTGCCTGGAGGCTGCGGGCATGAAAGCCAGACTTTAGAAAATATATATTATTAATAATTGATATTTAAATACATTACACAGGCTTTACATTTTTCGAGCTATAATTTTTGGTTTAACAAAGTTTAATAACACAAATATTATTATTAAAGAGGTTCGATTAGATTGGAAGTATGAGCTTGAATATTTCCTTTTTTTATGGACAGGCCATGCCGACACCCTGCCTGCAGGGCAGGCGGGCCTTCATTTCTCAGGCCCGCCAAATGGCGGGCTTTGATGGGCTACAGGCCGGGCTGCCGGCTAGCCCATTTTGACAGCTCTAACGGGAGGTTCGGGTTAGGAGTTTAGATATATTGAATTATCACTTTGATCTTTAAGCGCTTTTTTCAGTATTGGACGGCAATTAGTTCTCAATCATGCTGTGGTACAAAGATGGGGATTGATTTTGCACCCAATTGTATATGCGAATGTTAAAAATTGACGTAAAAAGGGCGCATGACTCGATACGAATAAAACTTCAATGAGCTACTACAAATATTAGTCTTCGACTAATACTTAGGCATAACTCAGAAGGAGGCTTATGGGTAGGAAATAAGTAGTCAGAACTCTATAGGACTTCCGACTACGCCCACTGATAGTCTAGTCAGAATATGCCGATTAAGCCCGTTAACATTTTTTAGTTAGTCGGTAATTGCGACTATAAGTTTAGTAGGCAAATTTGTCGGCAGGTTTTCCAAAAAGTTCTGACTAGTTTTGTTAATCGTAAAGCTTTACTTTCGAATTTTTTTTGAAAATTAATTAACAATATATTATTTTGATTAATGAGTCAATTATTTAAATAAACAATAACAAAAAGTAAAAAAAATAGTTTTTCTAATATTAAACAAATACTATTTGAATACATAAAAATAAATACTCGTTCCAACGAAGGACCACAGAAAGCTGAAACACGACAATCAGCGACTAATAGCAAACCTTTATTGAGATATAAAGTTCAGATTTATAACTTCAGAGTTCTTATAGTAGCCGTTAGTTTTTTAATTCCGAGGTTGGGCTGTTATCTTGTATGGGCTTATAATTTGTATGTGGGCCCAAGCGTAGAATGTTTAAATAGAGTTTCCCTTCGTAAATTGAATATAGATGAGACAGGGGAAACACATGATTGTAATCAGCCATTTTTGAATACACAGAAAGATTTTTTTCTCTTCTTTGTTTCTTCTAATTTCAACATGGTATTAGAGCAATTGTAATCAAATACCTTGAAGCACAATAATGGCGGAAGAAGACAATTCGTTAGGCTTGGGGGCCAGGAAATAATGTTGTGCCCTTGAACTTCAACAATCCGATGTACATCCACCCATCCGACACACCAAGTCTCGATCTATCGACGCGAATTCTCAAAGGATCGGACTATTACAAGATATGGAGTAGGAGGATGACTATCGCACTTGAAGCAAAGAACAAGATTGGATTTATAGATGGAATTGCAAGTGTCGAGGCAAAGATTCTTCGTTGTTATCGCAATGGAAGCAATGTGATGCTCTTAGGTACTGGCTATCATCAGAGCGCATATGAAATCTGGAATGATCTAAAACTTAGGTTTGATAAGATTAATAGAGCAAGATTGTATGGATTGTTTCGTGAGATTTATTCCAGCAAGGTGCCTCTACTGTTTCTGAGTAATATAACAAGCTTAAACTCTTTGGGATGAGTATGATTCAATGATACCATTCCCTGCAATAGAGGTTTCAAACAAATATAGAAGATTTCTGTTCTTGGCAAAAGATGATGCAATTCCTTATTGGACTGAATTATTGCTACCAGAATATCAGATCACATATTCTTCTGATGTCTCCCCTTCCATCACAATCAAGCTTATTCAATGGTGATAAACGAGGAAGCTCAGCGAGGAATAAATTTACAGTCTACAAATAATGACTCGTCCATTGCCCTGATGTCAATTTTTTCCTCCAACAACTACAATAATGGTCAGTTTGGAAAGGTTGGACTCTTTTGTGATAAACTGCAATATTGGAGCAAGAGAGACCAGCTTTTTAAGATTCATGGATATCCTCATAGTTTTCCTCGTGGAGGCAGAAGAGGCTTTGGGTCAGAAGAGGTCAAGGTATAGCTGGAGGAGAAGGCAGAGGTGGAGTTAACAATATCCTAGTCCCATAGATTGGCAATGAAAGGATGAAGGAGGAGAGCTTGAATACTCAACAGGGCTTCACACAAGATCAGTATACTCAGATTCTAAAGCTACAACAGCAACTCATGGTACTACAAAGGTTGCTGGTACCTCAGCCACTACAAATACCTCAGGTATTCTTAGGGTTAAGATGATAGACACGAGAATATAACTAAACATAATTTTATTAATCTCGAACGAAGAAAACGAAGGACAAAGACGCTTTGCTAATAGCTTTCCTAATAGCTAAACCGAGAAATAAACTCCGCCCCCAACCTTTTCCTTAAAAAAAAATAACCCCCTTCCTTCTACGAGACTGACGCCTATATATAAGGACTAAAACAAATATTTAGACTCCTAATAAATCTCAACTACTAAATCAAAATCAAATCTAATTAAAATTCAAATTTAAACTACGAATAAATAAAACTTAATATAGTATAATAATAATATTAAGACTCTTAACACTATCCACCCCTAAAAAAACAGCCTTGTCCTCAAGGTGGATAATCGGTATCTTGTTGTCCGAAAATCTTCGTTTCACAAAAGTCATCCTCATCACCGCCGATCATCATACGAAGTTCTTTATTTGAGCATCCGTGCCCCGAATGATAAGTGGCGACAACGGAAGCAAAGACCTTTCGATCGGAGTTCTTGAAATTCACGGTCCGAGATACGACGGAAAGGCTTCGATCGCAGATCTGGAATACGAGCATGGGGAGGCATATAGCATTCTTGAGAAGGGGCCTTCTGCTTAGTGGTAACTAGCACATGCTCTTTCTCGATGTATTGTTGTTTGGTCTCCCCAAACTTGCGCTCGTTCCTTGCTTTCCGAAAATTCGTGAAATCCGACGTACTGCGTAGCAGTTTGTTTTGGGCTGACGTTTGCGCCTCCGACAGAGTATACTCCCGCTCCTTCGCGGCCAGTAATTTTCTCTCAATCCCTTTGGCTAAGTGATAAGCATGCTCGAGAGTAGTTGGTCGAAGGACTTCTAATTCTGTACGCATGACTGGATGTAAACCTAATAAGAAGAAGCCCAAATGTTGAAACCCTGGAATTTCGTGTAAGTGGGTAATTACCCCCACAAACTCGTGAAAGAAGTCTTTATAGATCCGATTTGCTTGAGCTACTGAATCGCTCGAGCTGATTTCCTAGATGCTTCTCGTCGAAGGTGTCGATCAACTTTTGTTTCAGGCCTTCCCACGTCAAATTTGGATGAGTCGACATCACCCATCGGATCCAAGGTTGTGCAATTCCCTCCATGCTTACCATGGCGCACGATACCCTACGATTTGTTGGTGTTTGCTCGAGAAGAAAGTACTGATCAGCCCTTGCACCCATCCCAGTGGGTAAGTCCCGTCAAAATACTGCAGATCAACGCGACGATGCCGTTCATCTGATTCAAGGAGTGGTTCCTGAACATGTAGAAAAGCGTTCAGGTTTGCTCGGTTGGTTGTTGATCGTACACCATCTGGTGGTGTTCTCTTCGCTTCGATGCAGGTTTTCTTTATTCATGTTTACTATTGCAGCAATGTTCTCGTAGTTGCGGATAGCTCGCTGATCATCTTAATTAAACTGGCAATCGCAGCCTGGTTCCCTTGCTGTTCGTGTTGGGAAACGCCGGATTATCCCCGAGATTTTAAAATTTTCCGGCGATTCCCGCGGAATTGCTCGGTTTAACACGAACTGTAATAACGTCGAGAGGGTTCGTCGAATCATACCTTGTAGTTTGAAGAACCAAAATGGAAATAGGACGGCGGTCGAGGATTGCGGAAAGATTCATCACGCCGATCCTTTTCGGTGGTCATGTTCGATCGTCTCCCGTGGATAGCTAGAGAAGTCGATCGAGAATTCGCTCGGCGAAGAGAGAGAGCTCCAAGCTTTTTCCTTTTTTTATGTGTGTGTGACTTATTCTCTTTTTATTATCATAGTAAATTTCCTCCTCCCCTTTTTATATAATGTGGGTGGTTGAGATTTTTACTCCCATATCTTAAAAGATCTTATCTTTCAAATATTCAACTTACATAATCTTTTCAAAACAGAATCTTTAGCATATTTCGAAAATCATGCTATTTAATTCCAAATTAACTTAAAAAAATCCTACCATATCTAATATGTTATTTCGAAAATCTCATGAGGTGAAATTCCGAAAATCTCATGAGGTGAAATTCCCAATTTGCCCTTCTTAGTATTCTCACACACGAATATTAATTTCGGGCCAAGCCTAAATTAAATATATTAAATTCGGCTAAGCCTAGATTTAATTTGGGCCGAGCCCGTTTGCGACTCTATGTCCAATCTCTCTTTAATTTGACCCGTACTTAGTGATCCTTTTTAAGCCTGACTCCTCTGGTTCGTCTCAACTCGGCATTGGGAGGAATCCAAGAGCTCGGTAAGCGCCTAGCTAATCTTGCGATACCGAGCCGACCCTGAGTCGAGTCTGAATTCAAAATTCACGAACGACTTAGATTATCGCCATACGTATCGTCCCGGTCGAGTGATAGTCATGTAATGTCAAACAAACAGGACTGGACTCTGTGATGAATCGTAATAGGCCAAATTATGAAACTACCCTCCACATCCAAGTGAGTAAGTTTCAATGCTTTGGCCAAAGACTTTATAATTTTCCGTCCCCGAAACTCTCATAGGAAACGTATCTCTTGCGAGACTGTGAATCCCGCTCAGCGATCAAGTCGACAATCACGCCCCGTTGTCAAGACCGCACGTCGTCGCCGACTCTAGAAAAAGCACGTTGAGCCTAGCAAAGCTAGTGGAAGGTTAGGACCCCGAGGCCAACTCCAACGTTGATCATTTCGGTCAAAGGTTCACGTATGCTACTATAGTCAGTCGATTCGATCCTTGACATTCCCAGCATGTGATCGATTCGACTATGAGTCAGTGTCCAAATACAGACAATTCCGATTCGTCTTGTATCAATGTCACGAGCTCCCACTCCCCTGAGTGAGGAACTGTCACAGTCACATCGGACTCGTCGACATATCAAGTTTATGTGATCAATCCGGTCACCCTACCAGAGTTATTAACTTGTGGACTATTTTAACCTCAGAGAGTAATAGTCTATCGTTGCCCCCTCTTTGCCAAGAAGAATCGATAACTAAGCTTTGACGTTTGAGTTTTATTCAATTTATCTTCTTAAACAGAATGCCTTGTAAGAAAATATGATGAAACCTTTATCAATTGAAATGTCATACAATCGAGATATAAAAATAATTGTGAATATTACATAGATTCAATAGCCCCTATTCATCTAATCCTCGAATATCGGCATTCCGAGGGCATATTCCCAACAATCTCCCACTTGCACTCAATGCCACGTACTATGATGTTTTAACCCCATCTTCTCGATGTGTTTATCAAGTACTGCCTGCGATTGCGGCTTAGTGAATGAGTCTGCCACGTTCTCTGCAGACGCGACTCTCTGCACGGCTATGTAGCAATTCTCAACGAATCCACGTACCACGTGGTATCTTCTATCTATGTGTTTGGACCGACTGTGAGCTAGGGGTCCCTTAGCCTGTGCGATAGCGCCGTTATTGTCACACCACAATGGCAACGGTCTATCCACAATGCTAGGACCACTTGGAGATCTTCCAAGAACTTCTTCATCCAAACACCCTCCTTAGCTGCCGCAGAGGACACTATATATTCCGCTTCAGTGGTAGAATCAGCAGTCGTGCTTTGCTTATTGCTTCTCCAAGAGACAGTGCCACCATTAAGCGTAAAGACAAAACCCAAGGTGGATTTTCGGTCATCCACATCCGACTAGAAGTCCGAGTCTGTAAATCCATCCATTTGTAATTCTCCAATGTCGTAAACCAATATCAAGTCTTTAGTCCGTCTAAGGTACTTCAAGATACTCTTTACGGCCATCCAATGTTCTCTGAGAGGGTTAGCCTGAAATCTATTCAATATACTCACAGCATTGGATATCTTGGGTCGCGTGCAAAGCATCGAGTACATCAGGCTACCGACTGCGGAGGCATAGGGAACTCAAATCATCTCCTTCCGATTTTCCTCACTTTGAGGTGACATAGACTTGGAGAGATGAATCCCATGCCGCACCGGCAAGAAACCTTTCTTAGATTCGTCCATCTTAAACCGTTTAAGGCCTTTTTCTGAGTAAAGGGCTTGAGAGAGTCATAACATTCGATTCGGTCTGTCTCTATACAGTCGAATTCCCAGAATGTAGGCAGCATCTCCTAAGTCTTTCATGGAGAATTCGGTTGAAAGCCAAGCTTTCACCTCTAAAAACATTCCTATGTTGTTTCCTATCAAAAGGACGTCATCCACGTACAGCACGAGAAACGACACTTTGCTCCCACTACTACTCTTATAGACGCACGGCTCGTCTTCGTTCTTTATGAATCCGTGGTTCCTAACCACTTCATCGAACCGAAGATTCCAGCTCATACATGTTTGCTTCAGTCCATAAATAGACCGATTAAGCTTGCACACCTTATGAGAATCTCCTTGAGATGTAAAACCTTTGGGCTGCTCCATGTAGATTTCCTCCTGGAGGTATTCGTTAGGAAAGCGGTTTTGACATCCATCTGCCAGATCTCATAATTGTAGTATGCTGCTATGGCTAGCAAGATTCAAATGGACTTTAACATCGCAACATGTGAGAAGGTTTCCTCATAGTCAATGCCCTCTTTCTGACTATAACCTTCCGCTACAAGCCTAGATTTGTACGTGTCCACCAGTCTGTCAGATCCAATCTTTCGTTTGTCGATCCATTTACAACCGATTGGTATGAAACCGTTAGGAAGGCCTACCAATGTCCAACCTGGTTTGCATACATTGAGTCCGTTTCTGCTTTCATAGCATCGAGCCATTTGACCGAGTCAAGGTCAGCGATTGCCTGGTCGTAAGTAGTGGGATCGTCCCCGACGAGCCCGTCTGTCGTAGCATCCCCATGCTCGACATGTACCATACCGTATCTCTCAGGCATGCGAGATACTCTACTTGACCTGCGCAATTCGGGTTACGTCTCTGGCTGTACCTCATCGACCATCGATGATGGGAACACTGGAGTCGTCTCGTCCTCTTCTCTAAGAATTACTTCTCTTCCTACACCGCCATTTCGAACGAACTCCTCTTTGAGGAAATGCGCGTGCAGTGCCACGATGACCCTCTGGTCTTCGGGGAAGTGGAATTAAGTACCCCATGCAGTCCTCGGGGTAACCTACGAAACGTCCTTACGACCATTCAAAATCTCGTATGGGATCTTATCCACAGACTTGGAAGGGATTCTATTCAAAATATACGTGGCTGTCTCTAAGGCGTATCCCCATAGTGAAATGGGGAGGTCTGTGTAACTCAGCATGCATCGAACCTTTTCCAAAAGCGTTCGATTCCTCCGTTCTGCAACGCCATTCAATTGCGGCATTCTTGGCAGAGTGAACTGTGCGATGATTCCATTTTTTCTGAAAAATCATCGAACTCGAGACTCATGTACTCGCCACCTTGATCTGATAGGACGGCTTTTGACAAGTTTCCCAGTTTGCTTTTCCACTAAAATCTTATACTCGAACAATTCAAGAGCATCCGACTTGTGTCTCATCAAATAGACTTTTCCATAGCGCGAATGATCATCAGTAAATGTGATGAAGTAGCGGAAGTTACCACGACCGTTACGCTAAACGGCCCACAAACATATGTATGGATCAAACCCAATACTTCTGCAGCTCTATGAAAAGCCCCCATGAAGGAAGGGAGACTTGGTCATTTTTCCTAGAATACAGGATTCACACGTTGGATAAGGACCTGATCCGGACAGCTTGATAAAGCCGTCTTTCTCCAACTGTTCGACCTTTTGGTCTCCCGAATGACCCAGTCTAAGATGCCACAAGAGACGTTCATTCGATCCGATTGAGTTTGTGGTGACTGCATTTACAGTTTCAATTTTGTCCTCGACATTTAAGTAGTATAAACCATTTACTAAGTTAGCATTTCCACACGTTCATTTCTAAAATAAATGGTGCAAACTAAACTCGTAACCGAGTCTGCTCAAAAAAGGAATCGAAATAATATTCTTAAGCCCCTTGGGCAAAACCAGAATAGCAGTAAGAAGTATCTTATGACCATAGGACATTACAAGAGATCTAGATCCTATGCGACTAGCCGAAATACTATGCCCGCTGCCAACCTTGATCAGAATCTCTCTCTCTGCCAGTTTTCTACTTCGCTCCAGACCCTGTTTTGAAACACATATGCAGGCACTAGCCCCTGTAGAACCCGAGTCCTCGTAAGCTAGTGGGCCAATAAATTTGGATACTCGTTCTACGTTTATGTGACTGTGTGAATTTTCGGGCATTAATTATGTGCTTATGTGATTATATGTATTTCGTGTATTTAATTATGTGCCCTTGTGACATCTAACTTGTTTGGGAATTTTTGAAAATGTAGGATAATAGAGATGGAAGTTGGGCTATAGTTATAATTGGGCTAAACCTAGGTTTAGGCCCAAAACATTGAAGATAATCTTTGGAAACAAAGTTCCTTAAATTACGGGATATTCAAGTCAACACTAGGCTCATCACCATGCCTTTGATAGCTTAAAATATCTAATAGCAATATCTCACTAAGAACACGAGCTAGAGAGAGGGAAGCAGATTCGAACTTGAGCTTGAGAAGGTATGAAATCTTGCTATGATTTTTACGTTTTCAGCTTGTAATTTAGGATTATCCGTTCAAATCTAGCGTGTCTAGGATGTTAGCACACTCGAAATCTGCCCAAACTCGTATTTTTAATAGTTAGAATTTTAGGGTTTTGGGATTCATACGACCTTCATAGTGTTCTTGAGAAAAAGGTAGACTTCGATCAAAAGTTTTGATGTTCGCAGATCAAAAAGATGTTTATTTGACTTGGGATTGCGAAAGGTGGGTTTCACGAACTCTAGTTCGCGAACCCTTAATGGAACGAAGTTCACGAACCCTAAGGGTTCAAACGCGTGGTTCGTGAAGTAGAGTAGCTCGCGAACTGGATGCGAGGTGCTTGACTTCGCGAAGTGAGGGGTAGAAAAGAGTATGGAACTTCGCGAGTTATGAGTCAAGAAAGGCAATTCGCGAATTAGGGCAAGTTGGCGAATTGAGAGGGAACTAGAGTTCGCGATTTTCGTGTATAGAACACTTAGCGAATTATAAGAAGAGTAGGCACTTCGCGTATGGGGGGATAGGAGAGGTTCGCGAATCCTTGCGGAACGGAGGTTCACGAACCCTAGCGTTCCAAATGCATGGCTTCGCGAAGTAGGGTAATAAGTAAAGAGAGTGAGTCGGGAACTAAGCTAGGTTAGAGAATTAGGGTTCGCGAAGTATGAACTTGGCGAACTCATAGGACTTCACGAACTAGGAAGCGAGGACTTCATTTCGCGAATTTAGAGGGAAAAGAAGTAGAGTTCGCGAACGTGGTGGGAAGTGTAGGTTTGGCGAACTAGGTTTCACGAATTAGGGTGTTGATGAACAACTTTTTCACGAATTTAGTAAACCGTAAATCATACAACGAGTTTCGCGAACCATGAGAGGTTCACGAACTCCATGCAAGGCACGAACTAAGGACTTCGTGAATTGGATTGGTTAGCGAAGTAGATCATTTCGCGAAGTGAGTGTAAAGTGATAAAAATTTCGCGAATTGATGGCTATCTGTCGCGAATTCAACTTGTTAGAGTGTCACGAATTGGATAAGTCACGAACTAAGGGGTGTTTCACGAATCATGCAACAAAGTTCACGAACAACACAAGCTTCACGAACTACATAAGTTCGTGGTTCTATAGGGGTTAATGAATTCACGAAGACTTTCACGAATTGTGTAATGATAGGTACGATTCGCGAATTAGGGCAACTTTGGCAAAAATAATAAAGCCCTTTGCGAATCTTACGAACCTAGGTTAAATAGCGAAGATAGTTCACGAACCGTACGAAGTTAGTGTACTTTAAGGGTAGCGAAGTGGGTGCACGTAAGGTCTTTCACGAATCCTAAAGACTTAGGTTATTTCACGAATTAGGTATAGTTCACGAGTCATGAGCCTAAATTAGTTCACAAGTTATGTATATATTTCACGAGTCAACTCGACCTAGCAAATTATTTTGTTAGGAGATTCAAGAATTTACCGAATCAAAGATTTTAGCTAGTAAACTGATGTAATTATTTTGTGCTTAAGGTTTGAATTAGGATTTTCGCTAACCCAGTAGCATTAATCGACAAACGACAGGTAAGTGGAAATTCAACTACAACACATAACACATTGTATGTGCCTAACTTAGATGATTATGTGTTTTGATGTCATACGTGCTTACGTGAGTAATTGGCATGTTTACAAGGTAAGTGCTTATGACTTTAATTCATGTTGCATACGCACGAGCATGCACGAAACACTCGGGAGTTAGGCGAGTTGAGCGTGCATAATTTTATGTCGCTAAAAGCGAACGAAGATTGCCGAGGTAGGCAATCTGAGTTAGTTCACAATTAAGTTAAGGGCGGCTTCTAGGGCACCGTGACGGCGTTGATGCACCGTCGGCGACGTTGATGCGTCACCAATTATACGAAGGACGTTGATGCGTCGGAGGATTATCATGGTTGGGTTGATGCCCTCATGATTGGGTTGATGCCCTTATATCCTTGTTAGTATGGTTGGGTTGATGCCCTCATACTCTGGGTTGATGCCCATGGTTGGATTAGAGCTCTATACACTGTATGCCTGGCAAGTCTGCTAGGGGCCCTGAGAGATAAAAGATATGCGATCGAGTTTTATCTACGAGCTTAAGATGCATCGGCGTGGATTGCCTTTGCGGGGGTTTAACACGTGCATATCATGCATAATTTCTGCTTACTGAGCGTATAGCTCACCCCTTACGTTATGTGTTGTAGGTGCACGCGAACACGGTACGTGATCGCTTAGATGGCAAGGCATCCTTTTGAAGCTTCAAGCAACTTTTGGGGGTGGTGCGGTCATGGATGACGACCTGTGATGCCGGGCGTATAGATAACTTTTGCTGTGCAGTTATACACGTCCAATGTAATTAGAATTTGATATATTCTTTTGTCATGTAAAGAACGACTTCCTTTATGTCAAAGGAAAAATTTCTTCCGAATTTTGCATGTCTTTTTTACTTAATGCATCGTTAGGCACATAAGTTAACGTTAGACAAGGTAGCGAAAGGTAGGGTCGTTATAGGTGGTATTAGAGCTTCGGTCACAGGTTTTGTAGACTGTCCATGTACACACACCCAAAAGCGTGAAAGCAGGCTTGCCTGTAAGTTTTACGATGTCATGAATTTCTATGTAGCATAAATTTATTTGCTATAGGGACTGTCAGGATAGAACAGAAACAATAGTAAGAACTAGAGGTAAGAGTAGTGGGGGTGCTGATCAAGATAGGGAAAACGCGGCCCCTACCGATAATCTAGACGCAACCATCTTCCAATTTACGGAACTAGTCCGTCAGCAGTCCACCCAGATTCAAAAGCTAATCCAGCAGAACAACGCGAATGTGAGACCTACTCAGGTTGAAAGAACCGAGATAGTAGAGGAACGGTTCCGCAGGCTGAACCCGCCAACTTTTGAGGATACAACCGACCCGATTGCAGCCGAGGACTGGTTGAGGACCCTCGAAAGCATGTTCGTGTATAGTCGAGTCCCAGAAACGGAGAAAGCCCTATGTGCTGCGTTCTTGCTAAGGGGAAGCGCATGGCACTAGTGGGATACTATCATGGTGATCGAGAACCCCGCAACGATGAGATGGGAACGATTTAAGGAGCTGTTCAGGGGCAAATACCTCACTGCCCCAGTTCGAGCTCAACGGATGAATGAGTTCATCAATCTTAGGCAGGGAGCGATGACCGTTGCCGAATACATCAGAAAGTTCAAGCAGCTGTCGAGGTTCGCAACCCACATGGTGATCACGGATGCTCTAAAGATAGAACATTTTCTTGAAGGCCTGAAACCGGAGCTGTATCGAGATGTAAGTGCTGGACTTCAAGGAGCTACCTATGCACAAGTGGCGGAAAGGGCAATGGTAGCAGAACTGGCAGAGGCCAGAATTGTTCGTGCTCAGGAAGCGAAAAGAAAATTTGCACAAGCACAAGGATCACAGTGGAGCGGAGGCGACCAAAAGCCTCGGTTTGTTGCCAAGGCGCAAAACAGAACTTCCAGAACAGGCCTCCACAACGTCAACATGGAACACCAAACCGACCGCCAAACCCGATCAAGGGGGTCCGCGCCAATTTCGAATTGCCGAGGTGCGGAAAGCGCCACTCTGGCAACTGTTACGCTCAGACCAACAACTGCTTCAGATGCGGGAAACCTGGGCACTTTTTGAGGCAATGCTCGGAGAATACGTCAGGAGCTCAAGCAGGGAATGAGGCAAAACCATCGGCTGTGCCACCTCGAGTCTACACGCTCACTTCGGAGCAAGCGGAGGAGAACCCGTCTGTGGTGACAGGTACCCTATCTATATACCAAATGCATACTAGTAGACTCTGGAGTCACGCACTCATTTGCATCCATTAAGTATGTGACGAGACTCGGGATTATGCCTAGTCGGTCTGAGTGCGAGTATAAGGTGACCGTTCCAAACGAAAATCCCACTAGAATTAATCAAATATTACGGGACTGTCCTGTGTTAGTTGGTGAGAAGGAATTACCCATAGATTTGATAATAATTCCGATGAACGATTACGAAGTAATCCTCGGGATGGATGGCTATCGAAGCACGGAGCTGTGATAGATTGCAACCGCAAGATAGTTACATTCCACGTGGAAGGGAAAGAGCCTTTTATCTTCGAGGGGACGATGAAAGGAAGAAACATTTCGACAATATCAGCTTTGAAGACCCAGCGACTGATCAACACGTGAGTAATTGGCATGTTTACATGGTAAGTGCCTATGACTTTAATTCATGTTGCATATGCACGAGCATGCACGAAACACTCGGGAGTTAGGCAAGTTGAGCGTGCATAATTTTATGTCGCTAAATGAGGCTTCTAGGGCACCGTGACGGCGTTGATGCGCTGTCGGTGACGTATTATACGAACGACGTTGATGCCTCAGAGGATTATCATTGTTGGGTTGATGCCCTCATGATTGGCTTGATGCCCTTATATCCTTGTTAGTATATGGTTGGGTTGATGCCCTCATACTCTGGGTTGATACCCATGGTTGGATTAGAGCTCTATACAGTGTACGCGCAGCAAGTCTTCCAGGGCCCTGAGAGATAAAAGATATGAGATCGAGTTTGATCTATGAGCTTAAGATGCATCGGCGTGGATTGCCTTTGCGGGGGGTTTAACACGTGCATATCATGCATAATTTCTGCTTACTGAGCGTATAGCTCACGCGTTACGTTATGTGTTGTAGGTGCACGCGAACACGGTACGTGATTGCTTAGAAGGCAAGGCATCCTTCTGAAGCTTCCAAGCGACTTTTGGGAGTGGTGTACGCATTGATGACGACCTGTGAGGCCGGGCGCATAGATTTCTTTTGTTGTGCAGTTATACACGTCCCATGTAATTAGAATTTGAAATATTCTTTTGTTATGTAAAGAACGACTTCCTTTATATCAAAGGAAAAATTTATACCTCATTTTACATGTCTTTTTAACTTAATGCATCATTAGGCACATAAGTTAACGTTAGACGAGGCAGCGAAAGGTAGGGTCGCTATAGCCCCCGAGTCTAAAATCCAGTTAAAGGAACAATTCGTTTCAGAAGCGAGTTCCATACCAGAAGCGTCTAACAACTTCAATTTAGGGCAGTCCCTCTTCCAGTGGCCCAGCAGCTGGCAATGAAGGCACTTATCCGATGGCTTCGAAACCCTTTGCCCGACGCTCCATGCGCCTTTCCCTTCTTGGCAGTTTCTCCTTGAGGTTTATGCTTGCTAGACTTCTTCTTCTTCGGTCTCTTAGACCTAGATGTCGTCGCAACAAACGCTACCTGGGTCTCGCGCACATTCATGTTCTAATGTGCGCGCTGCAGCTCAGCAGTCATCGAAGCAAGCACGTATGCCTTAACCTTTTTCTTATGGTCCGACCATTCGGCATAAGCGAGATGCATTTTCTCGTCATCCTCTTCATCAGCAGGTGGCTGCATAACTGGGTTTTCGAGGATATATTCCAGTTTCTCCATCTTGAGGACAATCCGCAATTTCAAATCCAGTCAACTTAGTTTGGTCCAACCAATTGGTGCTTGTCCAACAACATCATCGAAAGGTTTGTCATGATTAAATAAAGAGTGAAAATATTAACTGCAGAGTTTTTAAAGATTGAATTATGATCATGTAATATTCGTCAACACAAATTTAGGACTTCGACATTCGTGTGACTCCCACTATTTTTCTCGAAATCCATCTCCCGGCTTGGAATTTCGCAAATCTCGTTGAAAACCTCATAGTGGGTTGTTCCCCGCATCGATTAGACGTCCCTCAACCTAACAATTTGTTGGTTCGTCCTAACCGATCGGAGCTGTGTCCCGCACGAATTTATCTAATAAATGTTTCAACGTACTTTTCTACAGCCAAGAACCCTCACGGTAACCCTGCATATCGTGACTGCCTAAGTGCAACCTATCCAATATCCGGCTCAATCCTCGCACTTGCAAATTCTGCCCTTAGCATAACACTTTATCAGGCCGAATATGTTTGGAGAGCGGCATCTGAGGATCCACCCGGCAGAGGCGAGTGCAAGGTCGCCGATAACTCGGAACAAACCCGGCCTACCCTTCTGCCGCTAACTCTCAGACTTGATAGAAGACAGATATCTAATCCCCTTACTCACTTAGTATATCTTCCAACGAGAGAATGCTCACTTAATCACGAAAATGACTAGCATGCATATAACCTAGTTTATATCATAAAAGTCTCTGTTTTGCTATCATGAATGCAACCTAGTTACACAGATCATGCAAAGTTACGTATCAAAACTAACATGCATGGAACCTAGTTCAAAAGATCATGCATCGTCACATATCAAAACTAACATGCATGGAACCTAATTCAAAAGAACATGCATCGTTACGTATCAAAACTAACATGCATATAACCTAGTTATAATTTTCTGAACATCGGATCTTTTATCTATAAAGTTATTATTCTAGGCGTGTTATGGACAATTTTTCTTCTAAAATATGAATCGATATTTGGGCCCTTAGTTGGGCCTGGCCCAAGCCCAAGCCCATTAGCACAATCGAGATTTGTGCCCTCAGTTTGGGCCTGGCCAAAGCCAAGAACATAAGGGTTTTTGGTCCGGGCCCAAACCCAAGCCCATTATGTTCCATAATGGGCCTAGCCCCAACCCAAATTTGGCGCGCAACTGATCCGAAAAAGCCATCAGCACCATTCAAAATAAGGCCCGATTTTCGTCAGATTTACCCGGGACCCACAAGACTCATCACATCCGGGCTGCTCCGATGTCCACCACCACTCGCACAGTGTCTCCACCGAAGCGAAGTCGTCGGCGGCTGCACTCCGGTCAGCGGAAGAACCTCCGCTGAAAGCGCATCGAATCGCGCTATACGATGCAGTGCCGTCGTGGCGGGGTCCAGCCTGAACGGCCAGGCCTGGTTCGTGTCGCCGACAGCTCCACCAAGTGGGCGCCGTTGCGATGTGGGTTGATAGCGGCTGAAGCCACGAGCTTCAGTCGTCGCGCGTTTCGCGAGCGACGCTACGGCTGCGTCGCGCGACTGCTGTTCTGTTATGGCGTCTCAGCAGCATCGAACCAGCAGTGCTACATCGTTGCTGTTGAGTCTCCGATGCTGCATCGCCGACGGGAGTCGCAGCCACGGCCGCGTCTCAACTGCTGAGCGTTGCGCGTTCGTCGCTTCTCGTGCGCGCGCGTGTGATAGTCAAGCGCATGCTTTTCCGATCCAATCGGTTCATCAATCCATTCACGCCTCGTCCGTGAACCGAGCATGAGCTCTGATGCCACTGTTGGAAAATGCCAGATTATCCCCACGATTTTAAAATTTTCCGGCGATTCCCGTTTCCCGGAATTGCTCGGTTTAACACCAACTGTAATAACGTCGAGGGGTTCGTGGAATCATACCTTGTAGTTTGAAGAACCGAAACGGGGACGGCGATCGAGGATTGCGGGAAAGTTTGTCACACCGATCCTTTGCGGTGATGACGTTCGATCGTCTCCCGTGGATAGCTCGATCGAGAATTCGCCCGGCGAAGAGAGAGAGCTCCAAGTTATTCCTTTTTTTATGTGTGTGACATGTTCTCTTTTTATTATCATAGTAAATTTGGTCCTCCGCTTTCTATATAAGGTTGAAGTTGAGATTTTTACTCACATATCTTAAGAGATCTTATCTTTCAAATATTCAACTTACAAAATCTTTTCAAAAAAGAATATTTAGCATATTTCGAATATCATGCTATTAATTCCAAATTAACTTCAAAAAATCCTACCATATCTAATATGTTATTTTTGAAAATTTCATGAGGTGAAATTCCCAATTTGCCCCTCTTAGTAAGTTACGGTATAACACCATTTATACCTGCGGAAATTACATAATCGGCGAGCAATGAAAATGAGTGTAGGTTATTCGCTCTTCAACCTACCTATTTCCAAACATTTCAAACGTCGATATCGTCTCAATCCAACACAACAATTTTCAACAACAATCCACAATTATCAACAACTATCGACAGTTGTCAACAACTATCGAAAGCTACCAACAACACTCTTACCGCCCACGCACGCACCTCGACCCATTGGCCACTCACACACTCCGACCCAGAGCTGTTGTGTCGATAGCTATTCGGCCCAATTGGCCCCTATGTCAATGCTACCATTATCACACATTCACGCATCGTAGCCTAATCACTTTGTACATAACTTCTCATCACAACAATACGCCACAAAGTAGCATCAATCCATTCACATAACGCATCACCCGTGCACATTCACAATGCATATGAAATGTCATTCACTAGAGGGACTATGCACAAGTTAATAAGGAAGTTCGAGTAAAAGAAAACCATATAATCAGTAGAAATAAAATTCCATAATGACTCACGCCGTTCAGCCGAGCTCAATCGAGTCATAATAACACTTAAACCTAGATATACATTTGAAACTCTACGTACAAGCTCTTGCTCCCACGCACTTACCTTGACGAAGACTTAAATCTTTAGTTCTCAAACTACTACGGATGGCTCCAATTCTTTATTCGCTTCCTCTTTGAAGAGTTTCCACCTCGTTCCAACTCAAAATATCCTAGGGCAAGCCATCATAAATTGCATTAAAAATACATGTGACTCTCATATGCATTTATACGAACGGTTGGCGGGCATGAATATATTACTCCTAAGCATTCTATGATCTCTTTAGTGCATCTCTTCCCAAATTTCGAATCTACCCATTAATCTAGCATAAACACTCACGAACATGCTCAAAGTGTACTTAGAAACACCTCAACATCATCGTACTAATGCACAAACACATGAAGCCCAATAAATCCGAAACCTTAGTTTGCCACATTCCTTCCACAAAAGTTTGACCACAAAGAATAGAGACATGCAAGGGCTTTCTTTACCTATTAATCTCTTGATCTCAAAAATCTTCCTCAACCCTTCAATCCATAGCATTCACATCATCTCCCCCTTTTTCCAAAGCCAAGCCACGTGAGAAATGGAAATGAGGGTGAGAGATGATTATTATATAATGTCTTTATTTGCTAATATGTCATCCTTCCCTTTTCATTTACCCTATACTTATTTAATTAGTTAATTTAGTCTCTATATTTTATTTCTTCTTTCTATTTTCTCAATGCATATGAAATGTCATTCACAAGAGGGACTATGCACAAGTTAATAAGGAAGTTCGAGTAAAAGAAATCCATAAAATCAGTAGAAATAAATTCCATAATGACTCGGTTAAAAGCGCCATTCAACCGAGCTCAATCGAGTCATAATAATACTTAAACCTAGATATGCATTTGAAACTCTACATACAAGCTCTTGCTCCCACGCACTTATCTTGACGAAGACTTAAATCTTCAGTTCTCAAACTACTACGGATGGCTCCAATTCTTTATTCGTTCCTCTTCGAAGAGTTTCCACCTCGTTCCAACTCAAAATATCCTAGGGCAAGCCATCATAAATTGCATTAAAATTACATGCGACTCTCATAGGCATTTATACGAACGGTTGGTGGGCATGAATATTACTCCTAAGCCTTCTATAATCTGTTAACTGCATCTCTTCCCAAATTTCGAATCTACCCATTAATCTAGCATAAACACTCACGAACATGCTCAAAGTTTACTTTGAAACACCTCAACATCATCGTACTAACGCACAAACACATGAAGCCCAATAAATTCGAAACCCTAGTTTGCCACATTCCTTCCACAAAAGTTTAACCACAAAGAATAGAGACATGCAAGGGCTTTATTTACCTGTTATCAAGCTCTTGATCTCTATTCATCAACCCTTCAATACATAGCATTCACGTCATCTCCCCATTTTTCCAAAGCTAAGCCACATAAGAAATGGAAATGAGGGTGATAGATGATTATTATATAATGTCTTTATTTGCTAATAAGTCCTCCTTCCCTTTTCATTTACCCTATACTTATTTAATTAATTAATTTAGTCCCTATATTTTATTTCTTCTTTCTACTTTCTCAATTCCCACCTTAAGGTTAATAAATATTATTTTACTAATTTAAGTGGGGATGTTACAACTTGTACATGACCTCTTGTAACTTACAAGAGGTATGGAAGAAGCATATTGGGTTCTGACAACGAGATAGTTTGAGCGGGAAATATCAAGCATGGCCGACCAAGAGACACGTGGAAGATGTTGAGTGGTTGACATTGCAGCCAGAGAGAGGATACGCTAGTCCGACAATAGTACACCTGCAACCATTGTCTCTCCTAGGTTGTACGAGGAACTGCTGTCAAGTGGTCCCGAAGAATAGCCAGCTGGAAGAGAGAGGCCAACGGATATATTGAGAAAGAGAGAAAGGAAGAATGGGATAAGATTCAAATGACACACCAAAATTCTTAGAGATTTTCTGGTAGACATCTCTTCACCATTAACGCACTGTAATGAGATAAGTGAGCTCGAGTGTATTTCTGAACTGTGAATAGTGATACTGTTTCCGGCGGTCCGTGGACGTAGGATACCTATCCAAACCGCGTAAAATCTGTGTCTCTTTTGTTTCTAGCACTAAAACACAGATCTAAACACGCAGTAAAATACCTAACCCAGCCCGTTTCATCCTTCAATCCTTATTTCCCGGACCAAATCTTGTTGATCGGGGTCATACCCGCATCAGATAGATATATACGTAATGAAATATTCCTTTTGGGAATTATGATATATTTCACTTTTGATTCAATTCTCCAACGAAATCTATAATTATACAGCAATAAATAACAAGTAGAAGCTCGAGAGACCGACCATTTCAAACACACACGACACACAATTTGTGTGTAAGCTCAATAATATATTAATAGATGATGAAGAAGCAGACAACACCTTCCACCATCATAAAAAAGCCCTTGAGAAAAACCATTCCACAAATATGCACATGCAGACACTTTACCAGCAAACTCATTTAAATTATGCTCATTTAGAATTAAAAAATACATTAGTAATAAAAGAAAGGGACGATTGGGATTCAGGCTCCCTTATATTTTGCAAATAGGGTCCAGGCCCATGTCAGAAGAAATATAGTTTGAAGGACCCAATTTCTGAATTTAAGTTAGAAGAAAGGTTGTGTGACGAAAATACCCTTATAAAAGAGTAATTATGATGTGGTATCCAGCGCCCCAGTTCTGTTATCAGATTGCGGTATATTGTTATTAGTTATCATATAACAGGAAGTGTTACTCAACACAAATATTGTGTTATTATATGGCTAATAAGTGTTCTTAACAGAATAAAATGAGTTTTGACAATCGAAATAAGCATCCGCTGCAAATATAAGAATTTATTTTGATATTACATAATCAAATATAAGATATGCGAGGGTATGCTTCGAATCTAATTGACGCAAATACGAATAAAAAGTAAATCAATCCATGTTTTCGGCAAAAATTGCAGCTAATATGTATAAATTCGAGAGACCCATAGCTTGCATATTACGTCGCGCCACCGTGTCGGATCAATTGTTCGTCGTTCAAGGTTAATGGAGCTGAAAATGAAATCGCTTGAAAATTTTTGGCGTAAATAAATGTTTCTTGAAGTGGTACGAATTCTAAATGATTTGTCATTGCGAAACAAATAAGAGGTATCTCATGTGAAACATGTAGAACTATATATTTTTTTTAAGAAGGGGTATCAAAACAAATTTAAGTGTTACCTGTTGTCCTGTTCGGTCCTAATTTATCAACTCTACAATCCTAGGCATGAATCCTAAGGTTATCGGCTAGAATTGAATGTCGATCGAACACCTTCGTTGAGAGCTCGAGAGAGAATTTCGTCTAGTGTGAGAAGATTTCTTGTGTTTCTCTCTCTAGAAATTGAACTGCAAGCCTTTCGGATCAATTTTCTAAAACTTCTCATTAAGCATAATGTTTGTACAACTATTTATACCAAACATACTTGGTATAAATAACATGTTAGTCCTAAACTAAGGACAAATACAATAAAAGCTCCAAATTACAAGGACAGCTAATTAAATCTAAGCACAATTAAAATTGTATTCTACATTCTCCCCCTTTGTGCTTAATTCCTCTTCCGTGCTGTCTGTCCTTGTCGGGCATAGTACGACCTGTGCAAGCCCAGCGCATGCTCATAATTCCTGAGCGTATTCCTCAGCTCCAGGCGCTCCTCGATATCATCCAGTAATTCCATCAGGAGCGGCTGTTCTCTCAGGAACCGATGGATCCTCAGCATCGTCTCTCTGTTGATTGCTTCCAACCTATGCTCAATGTTCTTCCTGATGACCTTGAGCGTCCCATCACAGAACTTATGAATCTCAGTCTTTAGCATCATCCTAGTCTTCTTTGCGATAGGATTGTGGTAGGTGATGCCTAAGACTGAGCTGACGTGCACGTGATTGTTGGGAAGCCCTTCGATCTCAGGTCCTTTGTTGAGCGGAGCGGTCATGTTGACCTTCTTCATGTTTCTCTCCAGAGCCATCTGAAGATCGTGTGCGGCGAAGTACTTGACTTGGCGCATCATGAACCGGTAGAGTCCCTCGAGTCCTTCTTTCTTGATGAAGCCTTGAGGACCCTTGTACTTCCCCACATATAGTTGGTAGAGGTTGTACACCACTTCGGCAGGGAGGTACGATAGGTTGCTCTCGCTTAGTTCTTCTCGAGTTCTGTCTACTCGCTCGATGGCGTAGTATGGTGTTGGAAGACCTCCTTTAGCACAGTAGACGCTTAGAAGCTGACAGATTGGGGTGAGGCTCTTATAATGACTCTTTGCTTGTCCTTTAGCCATCCCCAATCTCACATATCCGGTCCGAGATGGGTCAGCATCCAGAGATACGTCATTCTCTTCTACTGTTCCCAGTGAGAGATCCCTCTTAGCTCGAACTCATTCGGCTTCTTGACTTTGTCCGGTGACCTCCAAATGTGCTCACGAACTTCTTCAAGAAAGGGAATTTCGATCATGATGTTTTCCCATGGCGTGTCGATCCGAACGGTCCCTGGTGTTAGTCTTGTGGGGGAATCCGCTCGTTGCGCGATCAGCTCCGAAAGCCCTGTGGGATCTTGTTCATGATCTTCACCTTCCTGAAGTTCTTCATCTTCTATCAACACAAGGTCCAACGAAGCTTGCTGCATGAACTATCGAACGTCCTTAAGCCGTTGTCTCTGATGCTCGTCGGGCATGGAATGGGTCATTCACTGTAATACTCATAAAATCTAATTACGGGATTTACAGAATAACTAGCCATGAAAATGCTTAATTAGAAACCTTGTTGAATTAATTTAAATAAAGAAGCTAGGAATTTGGGTGAAGACTTTGTTTATATCACATAATTATTTTGAACGTGAGGAACGATACATTGCTTTCATGTTTTCATGCCCTTAAGCGAATTATGCGTCTTCTATGTTACATGATTTATAATTTCCTTTATGTGCTATATAAATTATGACTTACGTGATTAATTTAAGACTTAGAAATTTCTGGATGACATTTATACATGGGAGCTTTGGAGATCGACTAAAGCAATTTGCATAGGATTATTTTCATAGATGGAAGTAAGGATTAAGAATCGACCAATTTAAATATCTATAATTATTAGAATCGGTCGATGGTGACATAGAGACTTAGATTAAGGTTGAATCGGACGATTTTGGGTATAGATACATATATTTGTATCTAACTTTCGCCGAGTTTTGGAATGAATAACTAAGGATCAATCGATTTGACAAGTAGTAGAAAAGGAAATCGCCGAGTAAGCTAGAATCGATCGAAAGTAGTATATATATTGAATAAACCTTAAGGGAGTGTGTGTACTGCCACTTATTTATACTCTTAGGGGTCTGAGCTCTATGAATGGTGCATAGTAAGATGGAAAGCCGAAGCCCGAATATAAAATGAGAGAATGAGAAAGACATGAGAAGTAGATAGCGTTGGCGCGGATGCCTTTGCATTTTACAACACGTGCATTGCATGCATGATTTTAACTTACTGAGCCTTATAAGCTCATTCCACGTTTTTATGTGTTGTAGGACCCCGCGATCACGGTACGTGATCATTTTCATGGCGAGGCCAACTTTTGAAGCTTCCGGGGGCTTTTGAGATGGAAGTGTGTGCATGGATGCGACCTTGTGGAGGCCCAATAGATAGTTTTATTTTGACACGCTTGCGCACCTTCCTATGTTATTAGGACCCACGATGATTTTGTAGGAACCTTTACGATTCCTTTATATAAATGTAAAAATTTTATACGAAACTTCGTATTTTCTACGATGTTAATTATGCAAATTAGTTAAGAAAGTAGTGGTGGAAGGCGGGGCGCCACAGGTGGTATCAGAGCTTAGGATATAGATTCTGCAGACTGTTCATGTACACGCACTCAAAAGCACGGAAGCGGCCTTGCTCGTATGTTTAACGTTTCTATGAATTTCTTGTAATACATGATTGATTGATCTTAGGAACGTTAGGATAAAAGAACGATGGGTTGAACAAGAAATGAGAATAGTGGGGTGCAGATAAAGGTAAGTGTCGCGCCCCTACTTCCTAATTAAATTAATTGGTGGATTTCCGCAACAGAAGTCGCGGAGGACCCGATTTATTAAAAACTTTTAATAAAATAATTTACATTATATATATATCAAAAGTCGGGTTTTACAAAAAGCGTCATATCTACACGCCGGGCCTACGCCCCAAAATCTAACCCGACTAAACTAAACTACGTCTCTCCACAGGTCGCGTCCCATGTACCGCTCCGCCCTCAAAAGCCCGTGGAGTCACCGCCGCCAGCCCGCCTACAGCTAACCCTGACACCCATCGGTGTCGGGCGCAGTCTCACCTATAAAATAAAACCCTGAGCAAAAACGCCCAGTAGGTGGTAGTAAAAACATGCAATGCATATGTGTGCGTGCACTCAACCCAATCCCATGTCCTCACACATGAAATATGCACGCTCGACCTAACTCACGTCTCATCACATATCAGGGCCCTAGTGTAATACCCGTAAAATCTATTTACGGGATTTACAATATTATTAGTGTGAAAGTATTCAAGTTGAGATTTTATTGGACTAACTAAATAAAAAGGTTAAGATTATATGAGACTTAGTTGTAACACCCAGATTAATTATGGAACAAGAGTATTAATATTTTAGTGCGTTAGTGATTTGTGTGTTATGTGAATTACATGATATATGCGTTACGGCAATATATACATGCTTATGTGATTTCATGCTAAATGATTTAAGTGTCTATATGATTTTATGTTGTGTGATTTATAATTCTTATGTGTGTTACGAATTATGACTTAAGTGATGAACGTGGATTTAGGAAATATTAAATGAGGAATTAATCACGTGCTATGAAGGGATTCTAACTTAGGAAAGTAATAAACATTTACATGGGTAGGAATCGAGATTAGACAAGAGGAGTTTGGGAAACATTAGGGTTTCATATGAAATAAAGAGAGCAATTTTCAAACAATAGATACCGAAATCTTTGGATCTCTTAAAGCTTGAAATGTTAAATATCGAAATGGGTGAATGTCATAAGGATAAGGCGTCGAAATTAAGGTGTTGTTAAATAGGAGAATCCCGATATACTATAAACAAAGATGTCGAGACTAGGAAATATCGAAAGAGAGATCAATAATTTCGAGCTTAATGTCGAAACCTTGAATGTTGAAATCTTTGAAGCTCGAGATAGATAAAACTTGAAATCTTAAATCTCGATATCAAAGGAAGTTAGAAAAATGAGTTGAGAATATCGAAATCTAGGGTTTCCATGTAGTACGAAAACTTAGTGTGGAAGGTAAGGTAAAATAATGAAATAATAACATTTTTAAGTCTTAGTAGAATGAGTCACCAACTTGTCCCATCACTTATAAGATCAATACTTATCTAATGGACACGTTAGAAATTAGAGAAAAGAAACCCTCATTTTAGCATATAAGAACCTCAAAACCAAAAGCTGAAAACGAAAATAAGAAACTCAAAACCATTTAATAACAATATTAATAGAATTAATAGGGCTATGTCACATGCGTGGTTAGGCCCAAGTATGAGATAAGTATTGATAATAATAATTACTTAGGCTCAAGGAAAAAAAAAACACGTCATCAATGTGTCCCATCAACCTTGTTGACCTAAATGACTACCTAAAACCTTTCGATAAGCATGAGCTCATTTTGGGTAAGAACTCCAAGAAAGAAGAACAAGCGAACGAGAGAAAGCCTAAGTGAGGGAATTCCAAACCGTTATAGGTCTCAAGCTTGGTAAGTAAAATCTTGCTATAACTTGTAAATTCGATTCTAGCATACATTTATTATATTTTTATAAAGTAATATAAATTATAGGAAATCCTCCGGTGGAAATAGTAGTTAAAAAAAAAAACCCTAAATTCTGGGGTGGAACTAACATTGACATTCGTGTTCAAATTAGTGTAAGCTTATAAGTATAATAACTAGGAAAAGAATTGAACTTGGCTTGAGAAAATCGTTTATGGATAGTACACTGTGTATTAGGGTCTGTTACTTTAGAATATACTAATCCTTTGGATGAGCTAATGAATTCAGTAAACGTTAAGAACATACAAGTTTTAGCATAGAATAATTTAGGTAGCAAGTTTTAAGAAATTGAAGATAGGAATGAAACTTTCGATCGAACCTTTGGGGAGAGAACTTTCGAGCAACTACAATAATGATACTTATTAATTATATGTTATTGAGTGTAAACTTCGTAACTATGATAATAGTATTTTAATTAACTTTTGGATATTGTGAGAACCTTGTAGTGTAGGAGGTGACTTTCGATCAAATCAAGAAAGTTTGCTTAGGAATCGAGCGATGCATTGCAAGCTTATAACTTGAGGAATATTAAAAATATTAATGAAAACTCGGGCTAATCTCGAAATGAAACTCGAGACTAACATCGAAATTTATCTTGGTATCGACTTTAAAAGTTGAATAGGAGCTCGACATCTATGTTTGTTATTGACATCGATATTTTGTTTAAAAAATGTCGAAACAATCTCGAGATCTTTGTTTATGAAATATCGACATACACCACGAGATCTTTGTTTATAACTTCGAAGTACTATCTCGAAATCCTGGTATACGTACTACTTCGAGATTTATATAATGTCACAATCCAACTCGAGATTCATCTCGAGAACATACCGAGATTCATTTCAGAATTAATCTCGAGAACCATGTCAACATTTATTTTACAGTGTATCTTGAGAACCATGTCTAATAGAATTTCAAAATAGTACCTTTTAATATAGGTCAAAGTTCGGAACTTTTGGATGTTAAAATTCATAAAAATCGAGACTAGGGTTTTTTAAATTAGCCACTTTCATGAAACTATAATTAAACTAACAAACCTTAATTCTACATGTTTCTATACTTAGGGTTTAAAGATTAGCAATTTACCGTACGATATAGCTAAGGATACCAGGTAAGTGGAAATCGCAACTACAACACATAATTTTTATGTGCATGAAATTATGTGTTATGAGATTTTATGATTTTGTGTGACTACTTGCCTATATGACTTATGTGATTTTTATGTGATTTCTATGATTTCTATGTGACGTAATTTACGTGATTTTTATGTGACGTAAATTATTCTATGAATATTGTACGCATGTTTACATGATTCATGGCATGAGCATCTGCACGCACGACTAGTATGAGAGTCAGGGAAATAGCGTGCATGAGTATAAGATCGCTTGAGAGCGGTGTATATCTGCCGATATGGGCATTTGTGTCGACTCAATGATGAGTCTCGGCTCTTCTATGCTACCAAGGCGATTCACGAAGCCGAATTACCTGATTCACGAAAGGTAGGGGGAATACCCCGTAGCGGGAGATGCAACCTGGAGGATGCGACTCGAGGGTATGAGCGGCACCGAGGGAACCTCGAGTGTTGGCGACCTCGTAGTAAGCTACCAGTGAGAAGCGCCCGCGTGTCAGACCGCATTGGGATGGAAAGGCGCCTTAGGGTTAAACGAAATTTGTGTGCCCGGGTTAGCCTCTCAATGGGACGGCATTGGGATTGAAAGGCACTAGTAGCCTCTCAGTGTGAATCACACTGGGATTGAAAGGCACTAGTAGCCTCTCAGTGTGTACCGCATTGGGATTGAAAGGCACCATAGGGTTACGCACGGATTGAGTACTCGGGTTTAGCCTCCCAGTGTGTGTACTGCCACTTGTACCCTTAGGGGTTTGAGCTCTATATGGTGCATAGTAAGATTGAAAGCCGAGGGCCCAAATATGTTATGAAAAGTCAAGAAGAATGTGCGAAAGGTCAGGAAGAATGTGAGAAGTAGATAGCATTGGCACGGATGCCTTCGCTATTTAGGTCACGTGCATTTCATGCATGGTTTTCACTTACTGAGCTTTATAAGCTCATTCCACGTTTTTATGTGTTGTAGGATCCCGCGATCACGGTACGTGATCATTTTCACGGCGAGGCCAACTTTTGAAGCTTTCGTGGGCTTTTGAGATGGAAGTGTGTGCATGGATGCGACCTTGTGGAGGCCCAGTAGATAAATTTATTTTGACCCGCATGCGCGCTTTCCTATGTAAATAGGACCCAGGATGATTTTGTAGACAACTTTACGATTCCTTTTTATAGAAGGAAAAATTTTATCCGAAATTTCATACGATCTATTTCATTATTAGGATATTAGTCGCATAGACTAGTGTAGAAAGTAGTGGTGGAAGGCGGGCTGCCACAGGTGGTATCAGAGCTTAGGATATAGGTTCTGCAGACTGTCCATGTACACACACTCAAAAGCACGGAAGCGGCCTTGCCTGTAAGTTTTTTGTTTTTATGAATTTCTGGTATTACATGATTTATTGGTTTTAGGAAAATTAGGATAAAAGAACGATGGGTAGAACAAGGAATGAGAATAGTGGGGGTGCAGATAAGGTAAGGAACCCTCAGCCTCTACTGATAGTCGGGATGAGACTATCCTTCAGCTTGCGGAATTAGTCCGCCAACAATCCGCCCAAATCCAGCAACTGATTCAGCAACAAAACGCTGGCGGGCAATCAAGCAACGGATCTTCTCAGGCCGACAGAATCGAAATGGTCGGGGAAAGATTTCGTAAACTTAACCCCCCAACCTTCGAGGATGCTGTTGACCCAACCTCGGCTGAGGATTGGCTCCGAACCCTAGAAACTATGTTCCAACATAGTCGTACCCCTGAAACAGAAAAGGTCTTGTGCGCTACCTACCTATTAAGGGGAAGCGCAGGTCATTGGTGGGATACAGTACTAACTCTCGAAGATCCCTTAACAATGACCTGGGAGCATTTCAAAGAACTTTTCCGCAATAAGTATTTCACTGCTCCCGTTCGAGCTCAAAGGATGAACGAGTTCATCAATCTCCGCCAAGGAACAATGACGGTGGCGGAGTATATTCGAAAGTTCGAACAGTTGTCTCGATTTGCAACCCACATGGTAAGTACGGATGCGCTGAAGATCGAACGATTTATGGAAGGCTTGAAACCGGAACTTTATCGCGACGTTGGCATGGCTGGATTCCAAGGGGTTACTTATGCCCAAATGGCGGAACGAGCCCTGCTGGCTGAACAAGCTGAAAGCCGAATTGTACGAGCCCGGGAGATTAAGAGGAAATTCGAACAAGGACCCAAGGGGAACGGAAATAATCACAAGAAACCGTTCGTTCCTAAGAACGTGAAACCTAATTTTCAAAACCGCCCTCGACCACCTCAACAAACAAATCCGAATCAGGGGAGACCCCAACCGAATGCACCCGTATGCCCAAAATGTGCACGACGTCATCTTGGCGTCTGTTTCTCCCAAAACTCCACCTGCTTTAAATGTGGCAAGACAGGCCACTACTCCGTAGTGTGCCCAGAGAATGCATCTGGAAGTCAGGGAGCAAACCAGGCTAAGCCGCTGACGGCCCCCGCTCGAGTATACATGCTCACAGCGGAAGAAGCTGAAAACCATCAGTTCGAGATGGAAGGTACCCTTCTAACCGATTAAACCTCAACATGCATTCTAGTGGACTTAGGAGCCACATTTTCTCTTAAATCCACCACTTATGTGATAAGACTCAAGATTTCGTTTAACCGACTTGGTTGATACCAGTTCAAGTGTCGACCTGAATCATGATCGTGGTAGATAGGCGTTCGAAATAGGAATCCGTACCTGAATTCCTGAAACTAAAGATCCAATAATATCCGGGGTATAAATCTATGCCCCAATCTTTTGATTATCTTAAGAAAACATATTCGTTCGATATCAGAAAAGTGCAGCGGAAGCGTGATGGACGCTAATAATTTTCAATCGCTGCCTAAGTTAGAATTATAGGAATTCTTCTCAGCTATTCGAGGTAATACGGGTTCCACTAACTGGACCAATCTTCATGTTTACATCACAGGGACTCTATTTCTTTCGACCCTCGAAAATTATCTGAGGTTCTTTGATAGCTCCTAGGGTGAATTTTTGTCACCTAATTCTAACCAAGACAGTTCAATTCCCTACTAATCATTACCCTAAATTGCTCCAACCGACGGAATTTCGGGGGCGAAATTCTTTTGAGGGGGGGAGGATGTAATACCCGTAAAATCTATTTACGGGATTTACAATATTATTAGTGTGAAAGTATTCAAGTTGAGATTTTATTGGACTAACTAAATAAAAAGGTTAAGATTATATGAGACTTAGTTGTAACACCCAGATTAATTATGGAACAAGAGTATTAATATTTTAGTGCGTTAGTGATTTGTGTGTTATGTGAATTACATGATATATGCGTTACGGCAATATATACATGCTTATGTGATTTCATGCTAAATGATTTAAGTGTCTATATGATTTTATGTTGTGTGATTTATAATTCTTATGTGTGTTACGAATTATGACTTAAGTGATGAACGTGGATTTAGGAAATATTAAATGAGGAATTAATCACGTGCTATGAAGGGATTCTAACTTAGGAAAGTAATAAACATTTACATGGGTAGGAATCGAGATTAGACAAGAGGAGTTTGGGAAACATTAGGGTTTCATATGAAATAAAGAGAGCAATTTTCAAACAATAGATACCGAAATCTTTGGATCTCTTAAAGCTTGAAATGTTAAATATCGAAATGGGTGAATGTCATAAGGATAAGGCGTCGAAATTAAGGTGTTGTTAAATAGGAGAATCCCGATATACTATAAACAAAGATGTCGAGACTAGGAAATATCGAAAGAGAGATCAATAATTTCGAGCTTAATGTCGAAACCTTGAATGTTGAAATCTTTGAAGCTCGAGATAGATAAAACTTGAAATCTTAAATCTCGATATCAAAGGATGTTAGAAAAATGAGTTGAGAATATCGAAATCTAGGGTTTCCATGTAGTACGAAAACTTAGTGTGGAAGGTAAGGTAAAATAATGAAATAATAACATTTTTAAGTCTTAGTAGAATGAGTCACCAACTTGTCCCATCACTTATAAGATCAATACTTATCTAATGGACACGTTAGAAATTAGAGAAAAGAAACCCTCATTTTAGCATATAAGAACCTCAAAACCAAAAGCTGAAAACGAAAATAAGAAACTCAAAACCATTTAATAACAATATTAATAGAATTAATAGGGCTATGTCACATGCGTGGTTAGGCCCAAGTATGAGATAAGTATTGATAATAATAATTACTTAGGCTCAAGGAAAAAAAAAAACACGTCATCAATGTGTCCCATCAACCTTGTTGACCTAAATGACTACCTAAAACCTTTCGATAAGCATGAGCTCATTTTGGGTAAGAACTCCAAGAAAGAAGAACAAGCGAACGAGAGAAAGCCTAAGTGAGGGAATTCCAAACCGTTATAGGTCTCAAGCTTGGTAAGTAAAATCTTGCTATAACTTGTAAATTCGATTCTAGCATACATTTATTATATTTTTATAAAGTAATATAAATTATAGGAAATCCTCCGGTGGAAATAGTAGTTAAAAAAAAAACCCTAAATTCTGGGGTGGAACTAACATTGACATTCGTGTTCAAATTAGTGTAAGCTTATAAGTATAATAACTAGGAAAAGAATTGAACTTGGCTTGAGAAAATCGTTTATGGATAGTACACTGTGTATTAGGGTCTGTTACTTTAGAATATACTAATCCTTTGGATGAGCTAATGAATTCAGTAAACGTTAAGAACATACAAGTTTTAGCATAGAATAATTTAGGTAGCAAGTTTTAAGAAATTGAAGATAGGAATGAAACTTTCGATCGAACCTTTGGGGAGAGAACTTTCGAGCAACTACAATAATGATACTTATTAATTATATGTTATTGAGTGTAAACTTCGTAACTATGATAATAGTATTTTAATTAACTTTTGGATATTGTGAGAACCTTGTAGTGTAGGAGGTGACTTTCGATCAAATCAAGAAAGTTTGCTTAGGAATCGAGCGATGCATTGCAAGCTTATAACTTGAGGAATATTAAAAATATTAATGAAAACTCGGGCTAATCTCGAAATGAAACTCGAGACTTACATCGAAATTTATCTTGGTATCGACTTTAAAAGTTGAATAGGAGCTCGACATCTATGTTTGTTATTGACATCGATATTTTGTTTAAAAAATGTCGAAACAATCTCGAGATCTTTGTTTATGAAATATCGACATACACCACGAGATCTTTGTTTATAACTTCGAAGTACTATCTCGAAATCCTGGTATACGTACTACTTCGAGATTTATATAATGTCACAATCCAACTCGAGATTCATCTCGAGAACATACCGAGATTCATTTCAGAATTAATCTCGAGAACCATGTCAACATTTATTTTACAGTGTATCTTGAGAACCATGTCTAATAGAATTTCAAAATAGTACCTTTTAATATAGGTCAAAGTTCGGAACTTTTGGATGTTAAAATTCATAAAAATCGAGACTAGGGTTTTTTAAATTAAGCCACTTTCATGAAACTATAATTAAACTAACAAACCTTAATTCTACATGTTTCTATACTTAGGGTTTAAAGATTAGCAATTTACCGTACGATATAGCTAAGGATACCAGGTAAGTGGAAATCGCAACTACAACACATAATTTTTATGTGCATGAAATTATGTGTTATGAGATTTTATGATTTTGTGTGACTACTTGCCTATATGACTTATGTGATTTTTATGTGATTTCTATGATTTCTATGTGACGTAATTTACGTGATTTTTATGTGACGTAAATTATTCTATGAATATTGTACGCATGTTTACATGATTCATGGCATGAGCATCTGCACGCACGACTAGTATGAGAGTCAGGAAAATAGCGTGCATGAGTATAAGATCGCTTGAGAGCGGTGTATATCTTCCGATATGGGCATTTGTGTCGACTCAATGATGAGTCTCGGCTCTTCTATGCTACCAAGGCGATTCACGAAGCCGAATTACCTGATTCACGAAAGGTAGGGGGAATACCCCGTAGCGGGAGATGCAACCTGGAGGATGCGACTCGAGGGTATGAGCGGCACCGAGGGAACCTCGAGTGTTGGCGACCTCGTAGTAAGCTACCAGTGAGAAGCGCCCGCGTGTCAGACCGCATTGGGATGGAAAGGCGCCTTAGGGTTAAACGAAATTTGTGTGCCCGGGTTAGCCTCTCAATGGGACGGCATTGGGATTGAAAGGCACTAGTAGCCTCTCAGTGTGAATCACACTGGGATTGAAAGGCACTAGTAGCCTCTCAGTGTGTACCGCATTGGGATTGAAAGGCACCATAGGGTTACGCACGGATTGAGTACTCGGGTTTAGCCTCCCAGTGTGTGTACTGCCACTTGTACCCTTAGGGGTTTGAGCTCTATATGGTGCATAGTAAGATTGAAAGCCGAGGGCCCAAATATGTTATGAAAAGTCAAGAAGAATGTGCGAAAGGTCAGGAAGAATGTGAGAAGTAGATAGCATTGGCACGGATGCCTTCGCTATTTAGGTCACGTGCATTTCATGCATGGTTTTCACTTACTGAGCTTTATAAGCTCATTCCACGTTTTTATGTGTTGTAGGATCCCGCGATCACGGTACGTGATCATTTTCACGGCGAGGCCAACTTTTGAAGCTTTCGTGGGCTTTTGAGATGGAAGTGTGTGCATGGATGCGACCTTGTGGAGGCCCAGTAGATAAATTTATTTTGACCCGCATGCGCGCTTTCCTATGTAAATAGGACCCAGGATGATTTTGTAGACAACTTTACGATTCCTTTTTATAGAAGGAAAAATTTTATCCGAAATTTCATACGATCTATTTCATTATTAGGATATTAGTCGCATAGACTAGTGTAGAAAGTAGTGGTGGAAGGCGGGGCTGCCACAGGTGGTATCAGAGCTTAGGATATAGGTTCTGCAGACTGTCCATGTACACACACTCAAAAGCACGGAAGCGGCCTTGCCTGTAAGTTTTTTGTTTTTATGAATTTCTGGTATTACATGATTTATTGGTTTTAGGAAAATTAGGATAAAAGAACGATGGGTAGAACAAGGAATGAGAATAGTGGGGGTGCAGATAAAGGTAAGGAACCCTCAGCCTCTACTGATAGTCGGGATGAGACTATCCTTCAGCTTGCGGAATTAGTCCGCCAACAATCCGCCCAAATCCAGCAACTGATTCAGCAACAAAACGCTGGCGGGCAATCAAGCAACGGATCTTCTCAGGCCGACAGAATCGAAATGGTCGGGGAAAGATTTCGTAAACTTAACCCCCCAACCTTCGAGGATGCTGTTGACCCAACCTCGGCTGAGGATTGGCTCCGAACCCTAGAAACTATGTTCCAACATAGTCGTACCCCTGAAACAGAAAAGGTCTTGTGCGCTACCTACCTATTAAGGGGAAGCGCAGGTCATTGGTGGGATACAGTACTAACTCTCGAAGATCCCTTAACAATGACCTGGGAGCATTTCAAAGAACTTTTCCGCAATAAGTATTTCACTGCTCCCGTTCGAGCTCAAAGGATGAACGAGTTCATCAATCTCCGCCAAGGAACAATGACGGTGGCGGAGTATATTCGAAAGTTCGAACAGTTGTCTCGATTTGCAACCCACATGGTAAGTACGGATGCGCTGAAGATCGAACGATTTATGGAAGGCTTGAAACCGGAACTTTATCGCGACGTTGGCATGGCTGGATTCCAAGGGGTTACTTATGCCCAAATGGCGGAACGAGCCCTGCTGGCTGAACAAGCTGAAAGCCGAATTGTACGAGCCCGGGAGATTAAGAGGAAATTCGAACAAGGACCCAAGGGGAACGGAAATAATCACAAGAAACCGTTCGTTCCTAAGAACGTGAAACCTAATTTTCAAAACCGCCCTCGACCACCTCAACAAACAAATCCGAATCAGGGGAGACCCCAACCGAATGCACCCGTATGCCCAAAATGTGCACGACGTCATCTTGGCGTCTGTTTCTCCCAAAACTCCACCTGCTTTAAATGTGGCAAGACAGGCCACTACTCCGTAGTGTGCCCAGAGAATGCATCTGGAAGTCAGGGAGCAAACCAGGCTAAGCCGCTGACGGCCCCCGCTCGAGTATACATGCTCACAGCGGAAGAAGCTGAAAACCATCAGTTCGAGATGGAAGGTACCCTTCTAACCGATTAAACCTCAACATGCATTCTAGTGGACTTAGGAGCCACATTTTCTCTTAAATCCACCACTTATGTGATAAGACTCAAGATTTCGTTTAACCGACTTGGTTGATACCAGTTCAAGTGTCGACCTGAATCATGATCGTGGTAGATAGGCGTTCGAAATAGGAATCCGTACCTGAATTCCTGAAACTAAAGATCCAATAATATCCGGGGTATAAATCTATGCCCCAATCTTTTGATTATCTTAAGAAAACATATTCGTTCGATATCAGAAAAGTGCAGCGGAAGCGTGATGGACGCTAATAATTTTCAATCGCTGCCTAAGTTAGAATTATAGGAATTCTTCTCAGCTATTCGAGGTAATACGGGTTCCACTAACTGGACCAATCTTCATGTTTACATCACAGGGACTCTATTTCTTTCGACCCTCGAAAATTATCTGAGGTTCTTTGATAGCTCCTAGGGTGAATTTTTGTCACCTAATTCTAACCAAGACAGTTCAATTCCCTACTAATCATTACCCTAAATTGCTCCAACCGACGGAATTTCGGGGGCGAAATTCTTTTGAGGGGGGGAGGATGTAATACCCGTAAAATCTATTTACGGGATTTACAATATTATTAGTGTGAAAGTATTCAAGTTGAGATTTTATTGGACTAACTAAATAAAAAGGTTAAGATTATATGAGACTTAGTTGTAACACCCAGATTAATTATGGAACAAGAGTATTAATATTTTAGTGCGTTAGTGATTTGTGTGTTATGTGAATTACATGATATATGCGTTACGGCAATATATACATGCTTATGTGATTTCATGCTAAATGATTTAAGTGTCTATATGATTTTATGTTGTGTGATTTATAATTCTTATGTGTGTTACGAATTATGACTTAAGTGATGAACGTGGATTTAGGAAATATTAAATGAGGAATTAATCACGTGCTATGAAGGGATTCTAACTTAGGAAAGTAATAAACATTTACATGGGTAGGAATCGAGATTAGACAAGAGGAGTTTGGGAAACATTAGGGTTTCATATGAAATAAAGAGAGCAATTTTCAAACAATAGATACCGAAATCTTTGGATCTCTTAAAGCTTGAAATGTTAAATATCGAAATGGGTGAATGTCATAAGGATAAGGCGTCGAAATTAAGGTGTTGTTAAATAGGAGAATCCCGATATACTATAAACAAAGATGTCGAGACTAGGAAATATCGAAAGAGAGATCAATAATTTCGAGCTTAATGTCGAAACCTTGAATGTTGAAATCTTTGAAGCTCGAGATAGATAAAACTTGAAATCTTAAATCTCGATATCAAAGGATGTTAGAAAAATGAGTTGAGAATATCGAAATCTAGGGTTTCCATGTAGTACGAAAACTTAGTGTGGAAGGTAAGGTAAAATAATGAAATAATAACATTTTTAAGTCTTAGTAGAATGAGTCACCAACTTGTCCCATCACTTATAAGATCAATACTTATCTAATGGACACGTTAGAAATTAGAGAAAAGAAACCCTCATTTTAGCATATAAGAACCTCAAAACCAAAAGCTGAAAACGAAAATAAGAAACTCAAAACCATTTAATAACAATATTAATAGAATTAATAGGGCTATGTCACATGCGTGGTTAGGCCCAAGTATGAGATAAGTATTGATAATAATAATTACTTAGGCTCAAGGAAAAAAAAAAAACACGTCATCAATGTGTCCCATCAACCTTGTTGACCTAAATGACTACCTAAAACCTTTCGATAAGCATGAGCTCATTTTGGGTAAGAACTCCAAGAAAGAAGAACAAGCGAACGAGAGAAAGCCTAAGTGAGGGAATTCCAAACCGTTATAGGTCTCAAGCTTGGTAAGTAAAATCTTGCTATAACTTGTAAATTCGATTCTAGCATACATTTATTATATTTTTATAAAGTAATATAAATTATAGGAAATCCTCCGGTGGAAATAGTAGTTAAAAAAAAAACCCTAAATTCTGGGGTGGAACTAACATTGACATTCGTGTTCAAATTAGTGTAAGCTTATAAGTATAATAACTAGGAAAAGAATTGAACTTGGCTTGAGAAAATCGTTTATGGATAGTACACTGTGTATTAGGGTCTGTTACTTTAGAATATACTAATCCTTTGGATGAGCTAATGAATTCAGTAAACGTTAAGAACATACAAGTTTTAGCATAGAATAATTTAGGTAGCAAGTTTTAAGAAATTGAAGATAGGAATGAAACTTTCGATCGAACCTTTGGGGAGAGAACTTTCGAGCAACTACAATAATGATACTTATTAATTATATGTTATTGAGTGTAAACTTCGTAACTATGATAATAGTATTTTAATTAACTTTTGGATATTGTGAGAACCTTGTAGTGTAGGAGGTGACTTTCGATCAAATCAAGAAAGTTTGCTTAGGAATCGAGCGATGCATTGCAAGCTTATAACTTGAGGAATATTAAAAATATTAATGAAAACTCGGGCTAATCTCGAAATGAAACTCGAGACTTACATCGAAATTTATCTTGGTATCGACTTTAAAAGTTGAATAGGAGCTCGACATCTATGTTTGTTATTGACATCGATATTTTGTTTAAAAAATGTCGAAACAATCTCGAGATCTTTGTTTATGAAATATCGACATACACCACGAGATCTTTGTTTATAACTTCGAAGTACTATCTCGAAATCCTGGTATACGTACTACTTCGAGATTTATATAATGTCACAATCCAACTCGAGATTCATCTCGAGAACATACCGAGATTCATTTCAGAATTAATCTCGAGAACCATGTCAACATTTATTTTACAGTGTATCTTGAGAACCATGTCTAATAGAATTTCAAAATAGTACCTTTTAATATAGGTCAAAGTTCGGAACTTTTGATGTTAAAATTCATAAAAATCGAGACTAGGGTTTTTTAAATTAAGCCACTTTCATGAAACTATAATTAACTAACAAACCTTAATTCTACATGTTTCTATACTTAGGGTTTAAAGATTAGCAATTTACCGTACGATATAGCTAAGGATACCAGGTAAGTGGAAATCGCAACTACAACACATAATTTTTATGTGCATGAAATTATGTGTTATGAGATTTTATGATTTTGTGTGACTACTTGCCTATATGACTTATGTGATTTTTATGTGATTTCTATGATTTCTATGTGACGTAATTTACGTGATTTTTATGTGACGTAAATTATTCTATGAATATTGTACGCATGTTTACATGATTCATGGCATGAGCATCTGCACGCACGACTAGTATGAGAGTCAGGAAAATAGCGTGCATGAGTATAAGATCGCTTGAGAGCGGTGTATATCTTCCGATATGGGCATTTGTGTCGACTCAATGATGAGTCTCGGCTCTTCTATGCTACCAAGGCGATTCACGAAGCCGAATTACCTGATTCACGAAAGGTAGGGGGAATACCCCGTAGCGGGAGATGCAACCTGGAGGATGCGACTCGAGGGTATGAGCGGCACCGAGGGAACCTCGAGTGTTGGCGACCTCGTAGTAAGCTACCAGTGAGAAGCGCCCGCGTGTCAGACCGCATTGGGATGGAAAGGCGCCTTAGGGTTAAACGAAATTTGTGTGCCCGGGTTAGCCTCTCAATGGGACGGCATTGGGATTGAAAGGCACTAGTAGCCTCTCAGTGTGAATCACACTGGATTGAAAGGCACTAGTAGCCTCTCAGTGTGTACCGCATTGGGATTGAAAGGCACCATAGGGTTACGCACGGATTGAGTACTCGGGTTTAGCCTCCCAGTGTGTGTACTGCCACTTGTACCCTTAGGGGTTTGAGCTCTATATGGTGCATAGTAAGATTGAAAGCCGAGGGCCCAAATATGTTATGAAAAGTCAAGAAGAATGTGCGAAAGGTCAGGAAGAATGTGAGAAGTAGATAGCATTGGCACGGATGCCTTCGCTATTTAGGTCACGTGCATTTCATGCATGGTTTTCACTTACTGAGCTTTATAAGCTCATTCCACGTTTTTATGTGTTGTAGGATCCCGCGATCACGGTACGTGATCATTTTCACGGCGAGGCCAACTTTTGAAGCTTTCGTGGGCTTTTGAGATGGAAGTGTGTGCATGGATGCGACCTTGTGGAGGCCCAGTAGATAAATTTATTTTGACCCGCATGCGCGCTTTCCTATGTAAATAGGACCCAGGATGATTTTGTAGACAACTTTACGATTCCTTTTTATAGAAGGAAAAATTTTATCCGAAATTTCATACGATCTATTTCATTATTAGGATATTAGTCGCATAGACTAGTGTAGAAAGTAGTGGTGGAAGGCGGGGCTGCCACACCTAGGCTAGACTCGGCACCCACGCGCGCATGGCAAGGTACGCCATAATCATGCGGTAGCCCACGCCGGCCGAACCGGGTCGCTCCTTCCACACACAATCTCAACCCGACGGTGTTACACCTTGGTGTAACTCCCCGAGTAGTCTACCACTACCCGGGTAGACAGGAATCTCACATCTGTCTGCCGTCCCTGAGCCAATATAACATCGGTGGTGTGCACCTCGGGTGGCTCAATCCCGAGTAGATGGGTGTCGCAAACCCCCTCTCCCACCAGGTGCCCTATCGAGTCTAGACCTGACTACCAACATCGGTAACTCTACCCCACTCATCCGACACCGTAAGGCGTCACCGTATGAATACGGTATATCATCATCACTTTCACCCGTGCATGTCGTGATATGCACATAAAAATCAATCACATGAACACATCACATTTCTTACAATAGTAAATAGTAAAACACGGAAAATATTATATTTTATTAAAATTCGATACTAGGCCGAAGGTTTTAAAATCCCAAAATATTATTTATAATTTAAAATATGGGTTGACTCTATTTATATATTATAATACGAAAATATTTTATTTTAAAACTGATTTGGGCTTAGAATAATTTTATTTAAAGTATTTGGGCCTAAAACAGGGCAAAGCCCAAAATCAAAACCGTTGGTCAAAGCCCAAGTCAATAATCGCCCGAAACCCACATTTAAAACCTTGGTCAACGCGCGAACGATCGGGTCAATGCCCGATTTTGTGAAATCACTCACTGCGTAACGCGAATCGCCCGATTTAAAATTGGTCAACCCGAAACAGCACGGTCAACACCCGATTTCATGAGACTTTCGGCGATTTCGCAAATCGCCCGATTTGACGCTGAAGCTCGATTTGAATCTCGCGAATCGCCCGATTTCTCTCGCAGGAATCACCCCGCGATTTGAAATCGGCCCGCGAAACCCAAAATCGGCCCGGCGCTATCTCACAGCTTGCGAATTGCTTCAGCCCGCGAAATCTGATTTCTGGCCCGCGAAATCCGTTTTTACTCACACTTAAAAATCAATTGGGCCCGCGACAAAATTCACGACCCGAAATCCAATTCGGCCGATTTCCTATCAGTTAAAAAAAATCACTTTTCGCCCGATTTGTAAACTAAATACAGGCCCGCGAATTAAAATCGTCCGAAATCTACGAATCGCCCGATTTACACTCAAACACAGGCCCGCCATTTCAAAATCGCCCGAATTAAAATCACTCGATTTTCAAATCGCCTAATTCGTCAAAATCAGTCCACCCGCGAAACTAAATTCGCCCGAAACTCGTCTAATTTTAAAATCAATCGAAACTATAATCGCTCGATTTCGAAATCGCCCGATTTCACTAATCCTTCATACTATCATCCTAACATTTTCAGAAATCTCACACGTTCTCCATCACCTAAGCACTTCGATTAATTCATCCAATCCAAGAACTCATATGTTGAGCTCGAAATCACGTTAAAACACATAGCAAACATACCACGAAAATTATCAAAACTGTAAAACTCAAAAACATAAAATTCGATTGGCCTTCCAGTCGATTTTTAGCAACTTTACCGAATGTAGTACACTTTAAAAAGGGTTTGTAGGGGTATAAACCACCTACCTATCCTCCAAGCTTAATTTGGATTAATTTCTTGGCTTGAAGATCGACTTGAGCTCGAGCTTGCCAAAATCTGCTCTTCTTCCGTTCGTCACTATTATATCAAACATATTAACTAATCCCTTTACCCAAAGAAATAATTATATGAGTTTATAGGTTGGAAATTCTCACCTCCTTAGTTCGACTCCTTTCCTTTCTTGATTTTTGCCTAATTCCTTTTTCTTTTGCTCTACTCACGATGATCTAAGGTTTTAGAAATGAGTTTTTCTTTTTATTTGGCTTCGTTGGTTTGATAGCTTGTAAGTGAGGTTCTTTTCTTCTCAATTACCACGTTTTTCCCTTAGCCAAATAAGGATTATTTTATGCAAAATATCTAATAAAAGTATGGCACTAGGCGTGGGCTTCCCTTAGTTTAAGGAAGCTTGTCCCTATCCCTTTATTTAATTCATTTGGACCAACTAATTGTCTTGGGCTTTGATAATTTAATTTGGGCTCTACTATAATTTGATATTTTATTTCTTGGACTTCCTAATCAATTTCGGCCCAACCAACATTTTCGGCTCGCTCCCAAAAATTCGATTTTGTTCGAAAATCGTCTTCATTAATTTCGGACATTACAAAAATAATCCCGTATTAATTTTACGGGTATTACATCCTCCCCCCCTTACAGAAATTTCGTCCCCGAAATTTAAGTCGTCGTAAACAACTCGGGGTACTTTTCTCTCATCTCATCTTCTCGCTCCCAAGTGGCTTCCTCCATTGTCTGGTTCCGCCACAAGACCTTTACTAGGGGGATGTTCTTATTTCGAAGTCGCTTCACCTCATACATTAAAATCTCTACCGGCCTTTCTTCATAGCTTAGGTCCGGTCTCAATTGTTGATGAAGCGTCTCACTTCGTAGCACATGACTTGGATCCGAAACGTACTTCCGTAACGTAGATACATGGAAGACGTCATGGACTTGTGCTAGTGAAGTCGGCAGTTCTAGCTGGTACGCTACTTCACCGACCCTTTTCAAAATATGGAAGGGTCCTATGTATCTCGGACTCAACTTTCCTTTTCGTCCGAAACGCTTAACACCCTTCATAGGTGATATCTTGAGGAAAACTTGATCACCTTCTTCGAACTCTAACGGCCTTCGTCTTTTATCAGCGTAACTCTTCTGACGACTTTGGGCCGTTTGCATCCTCTCCCGAATTTTACTAACAGCTTCCGTCATTTCACGAATCATTTCAGGACCTAATAGCGCCTTCTCGCCGATTTCATCCCAATGTACTGGGGATCGGCATTTACGCCCATACAAGGCTTCGTAAGGTGCCATCCCGATCGTCGCTTGAAAGCTGTTGTTATACGAAAATTCGATCAACGGGATGTATTTACTCCAGCTTCCTCGGAAATCCAGAACACACGCCCTTAACATATCTTCGAGCGTCTGGATCGTTCTTTTCGATTGTCCGTCCGTCTGGGGATGATAGGCTGAACTAAATGATAGTTTGGTCCCTAAAGCCTTCTGTAAGCTCCCCCAGAATTGAGACAGGAATCTTGGATCTCGATCTGAAACGATCGACATCGGAATTCCATGGAGTCGCACTATTTCTTGAATATACAACTCGGCGAACTTTTCCATGGAATATGTTTGATTGATTGGCAGAAAATGGGCGGACTTAGTTAGTCTGTCAACTATCACCCATACTGCGTCGTAACCCTTTACCGTCTTCGGTAGCCCGACGACGAAATCCATTGTTATGTGGTCCCACTTCCACTCGGGAACCGTCAACGGTTGTAGCATTCCTGCCGGCCTTTGATGTTCTGCTTTGATCTGTTGACAAGTCAGACACCGGCTTACGAAAGTAGAGACATCTCTCTTCATTCCAGGCCACCAGTAACTCATTCGTAAATCCCGATACATCTTCGTGGCACCAGGATGCACTGAGTGGATTGTCGCATGTGCCTCTGTCATCAACGTCCGACGGATTTCTCCATCTTTAGGCACGTACAACCGATTTCTGAATCGTAAGCTACCGTCCTCTCGAAATTCGAACTCCGATGGTGTAGCACCCGGGTTCCCCGTAAGTATTTAGGGCCAATAAATTAGCAAAATGTGACCTTGTGAATTATGTGCATTAAGGTGAATTATGTGCATAAACGTGATTCACGTGCTCAATATGACTTAAGTGCAGCTTCGTGTTTTATGTAATGGGGTGCGATTAAGTGGCGCTAAATGACCCTTAATTTGTTTAACAATTTTCGAAAAATAGGCTACAATTTTTAGTGGGCTAGATTTAAAAACTAGGCCCAATTGTGACTTAGACCAAACTTGGTAAGCAAAGTTCCCTAAATGGAGGGATATTTTCGTCTAACACATGTCCCATCATCACACCTTTGTTGACTTAATAATTGCCCAAAACTTTCGAATGCTAAGCTCCCATTAGAAAAGAAATCACCATCCCTTGACAAAGAAAGAAGAAGAACCCACGAAATTAGAAAGAAAGGAGAAGGAGAAGGAGCCGAACTAAACTAACGAAAAGCTTGGAAGGATTGTAAGTTTCTCACCCTGACTTTTGTATACTTTGAGAATTTTAAACACGAGAATGTTAATTTCTAGGGATTATGTGGTTTTAACCCCCAAGAAGCGTCCTAACTTTGATTTAGTAATCTTAGTTGTGTAATAACACGTCTATGGATTATTAGGCACGAAAGGTTAAGTTTAGACTAGCATTTCTGTTAAGCCTGGACATTAGGGTTTAAGGAGTTCATACCACCTTCAAACGAGTTCTTGAAAAGTTACCTTTTTGATCTTCATAACTAGCCTATCGCGGATTAGATGGTGTTTGTTTAGGATTGAGTTTGCGAAGTACAAACTCTGCGAACTTAGGTTCGCGAACTCACTTCGCGAATCGAGCACCTTGCGAACTCAAGGACAAACCGCGGGCCACTTTGCGGGCTCCACTTTGCGAATGGAAAGAACTTAGCGAACCCAAGCTTTGCGAATCAAGCCGTTCTGCGAATTGGCAGCGAACTCCAAGCCACTTTGCGAATCCATGGAGGTTTGCGGACTAAGGAGGTTTGCGAACCCGTGGTGGCATGAAGATTTCGAACCCTACTTGGCGAATTGAAGACTTTGCGGGTCCAAGCACTTCGCGGGTCCGGAGTTTTCGCATCCAAGTCATTTTGCGGGCTCATTATACTTTGCGAACTCCATGATTTGCGAGCCCCACAAGGATTGCGAATGGAGGACTTTGCGAACCCTTAGAAGTTTGCGAGCCCACATAGGTCGCGAACTAACATTGCGAACTCACCAACTTTGCGGGCCGACCGAGGTTTGCGAACTCGGCATTTTGCGAATCCTCTGCACCTTGCGAACCCATTTTTACGAATCCTCATGCATTTTGCGGGTCCTAGTTGGCGAAGCGAGTTTACGAATCCAAAGGATTTGCGAACTCAAACACTTCGCAAATTGACTTCACGAATTGAACCCCTTGGATTAAAACGATTTAAGTTATAAAAAAAAAAAAACTATCGCCTTTTTAGGAAAAATATTTTCGCACCATTTAATAAGAAAAATATTCCGATTCCAATGAGCATAGGCTCTTTCAACGCCCGATCATAATTTGCCTATCGGTGTCCTTAGGACCAATTTTCGGTATAGGTAGACGTTGCAATCGATAGAATTTTGGTACGAAAATTTAGGTAGTCAACTGATATAATTTATGGACTGACTTTATAGCCTTGGCAGGTTTAAAGGACGAAATTTTAGAAATTTCACTAGACCGGCTAGCAAATAGTTTAAAGTCGAAAACTAAGTTCATGACTTAAAATAATTCGAGTACTTAGCTAGCTTAATTAATTAATAGCTTACTGATACGAATGTTTTGGTGCCTAAGGTCGGGACTTAGGAAATTCGCCAGGGCAGGTAGCAGTTAGTCTACGGACGCCAGGTAAGTGGAAATCCAACTACGACACATAACCTATGTGTATGTGCCTAATTTATGTGATTATGTGATGCTGTGTTTACGTGCTGATGTGAACTTGTATGATATGGTTTCATGCTTTCGGTAAGCATTATGACGATGATGCATTTGCATATGCACGAGCATGCACGACACGTTGGGGAAATGAGATGATGAGTGTGCACATATATGTCGCAAATAGCGAAAAGCGAATGCCGAAGTGGGCAATGAGGATATTATTAGTTAAGATAGGTGGCGGCTTCCGGGGCACCGAGACGGCGTTGATGCGCCGTCGGCGACGTTGATGCGTCGCCAGTATACGAACGACGTTGATGCGTCGGGGGATACCATGGTTGGGTTGATGCCCTCATGGTCGGGTTGATGCCCTTATATCCCTGATTAGCGTGGTTGGGTTGATGCCCTCATGCTTTAGTATGGTTGGGTTGATGCCCTCATACTTTGGGCTGATGCCCGTGGTTGGATAGAGCTCTTTACGGTGTACGCCTGGGTAAAAGCCTGCCAAGGGCCCTAAGATAAAAGATATGAGATTAAGTTGATTCATAAGACATAAGATGCATCGGCGTGGATTGCCTTTGCGGGGTTTGACCACGTGCACGTCATGCATGATTTCTACTTACTGAGCATATCGCTCATCCCTTACGTTATGTGTTGTAGGTGCGAGCGACCACGGTACGTGATCGCTTAGATGGCAAGGAAATCTTTTGGCGCTTCCAGCAGCTTTTGGGATGGGAGTGTGTGCATGGATGACGACCTGTGAGGCCGGGCGCACAGAGATTCTTTTGATATGCATGTATACACATCTCGTGTAACTAGGATTCACATGAAGTTAGGAAGTCATGTAATTCTTTTGTCATGTATAGAAACTACTTCCATTACAAAAATGGAAAAATTTAATACGCATTTCCGCAACTCTTTTAAGTTAAAGAAATGGTAGGCACATAGGATACGTTAGAATTAGGCGATTAAGAAGTCGGGTCCTGACAGATGGGGCATCTCCATCTTGTTCATCTCGAATTTTCAAATACAGCTCGTCCGCTTTTTGCGCCTCAATGATACGATCTAACAGCGTCGGTTTGAGAGTCAACGCTGCCAATCTCGTCTCAATCTCCCCGAAGTGAATTACTTCAACTCCGAGTTGGCATAATTCAGCACTTACTGCTTTCCGGCTCAACGCGTCTGCGACTACATTAGCTTTTCCTGGGTGATAATTTATCATGCAGTCGTAGTCCTTCACTAGTTCGAGCCATCGCCTTTGCCTCATATTCAACTCCTTCTGTGTGAAGAAGTACTTCAGGCTCTTATGATCTGTGAAGATCTCGCACCTTTCTCCATACAGATAGTGTCGCCAGATTTTGAGAGCGAACACTACTGCGGCGAGTTCAAGATCATGGGTGGGATAATTCTTCTCGTATGGCTTCAACTGTCGGGAGGCGTAAGCGATTACCTTCCCGTTCTGCATTAACACGCACCCCAAGCCGTTCTTCGAGGCGTCACTATACACCGAAAATCCTTCAGTGCCCGACGGTATTGCTAAAACTGGAGCAGTCGTCAGTCTCTTCTTCAACTCCTGAAAACTCTGCTCGCACTGTTCAGTCCATTTGAACGAGACATTCTTCTTTGTCAGGTTTGTGAGCGTTGAGGCAATGCTGGAGAAGTCTTTGATAAACTTCCGATAATAGCAAGCCCGAGAAAACTCCTTACTTCAGTGGGAGTGGTCGGTCGTGGCCAATTTTCTATTGCCTCAATCTTGCTAGGGTCCACCGAAATTCCGCTCCCCGAAATGATGTGCCCCAGAAATGCCACTTGTTCCAACCAGAATTCGCATTTCTTAAACTTAGCGAACAGCTGTTTCTCCTGAAGAATTCCAAGGACCGTTCTCAGATGTTCTTCGTGTTCCTCCTTCGTCTTCGAGTATACGAGGATATCATCGATAAACACTATAACGAAACGGTCTAGGAATTCCTTAAATACTCCCCGCGATTTGAAATCGGGCGATTCGCGAGATTCAAATCGAGCTTCAGCGTCAAATCGGGCGATTTGCGAAATCGCCGAAAGTCTCATGAAATCGGGTGTTGACCGTGCTGTTTCGGGTTGACCAATTTTAAATCGGGCGATTCGCGTTACGCAGTGAGTGATTTCACAAAATCGGGCATTGACCCGATCGTTTCGCGCGTTGACCAAGGTTTTAAATGTGGGTTTCGGGCGAAATCAGATTTGGGCTTTGACCAGAGTTGACCAACGGTTTTGATTTTGGGCTTTGCCCTATGTTAGGCCCAAATACTTTAAATAAAATTATTCTAAGCCCAAATCAGTTTTAAAATAAAATATTTTCGTATTATAATATATAAATAGAGTCAACCCATATTTTAAATTATAAATAATATTTTGGGATTTTAAAACCTTCGGCCTAGTATCGGATTTTAATAAAATATAATATTTTCCGTGTTTTACTATTTACTATTTTACGAAATGTGATGTGTTCATGTGATTGATTTGTATGTGCATATCACGACATGCACGGGTGAGGATGATGATGTACCGTAATCATACGGTGACGCCTTACGGTGTCGGATGAGTGGGGTAGAGTTACCGATGTTGGTAGTCAGGTTTAGACTCGATAGGGCACCTGGTGGGAGAGGGGGTTTGCGACACCCATCTACTCGGGATTGAGCCACCCGAGGTGCACACCACCGATGTTATATTGGCTCAGGGACGGCAGACAGATGTGAGATTCCTGTCTACCCGGGTAGTGGTAGACTACTCGGGGAGTTACACCAAGGTGTAACACCGTCGGGTTGAGATTGTGTGCGGAAGGAGCGACCCGGTTCGGCCGGCGTGGGCTACCGCATGATTATGGCGTACCTTGCCATGCGCGCGTGGGTGCCGAGTCTAGCCTAGGGTCCTGATATGTGATGAGACGTGAGTTAGGTCGAGCGTGCATATTTCATGTGTGAGGACATGGGATTGGGTTGAGTGCACGCACACATATGCATTGCATGTTTTTACTACCACCTACTGGGCGTTTTTGCTCAGGGTTTTATTTTATAGGTGAGACTGCGCCCGACACCGATGGGTGTCAGGGTTAGCTGTAGGCGGGATGGCGGCGGTGACTCCACGGGCTTTTTGAGGGTGGAGCGGTACATGGGACGCGACCTGTGGAGAGACGTAGTTTAGTTTAGTCGGGTTAGATTTTGGGGCGTAGGCCCGGCGTGTAGATATGACGCTTTTTGTAAAACCCGACTTTTGATATATATATAATGTAAATTATTTTATTAAAAGTTTTTAACAAATCGGGTCCTCCGCGACTTCTGTTGCGGAAATCCGCCAATTAATTTAATTAGGAAGTAGGGGCGCGACAGTAAGGAACCCGCAGCCCCTACTGATAGTCGAGATGCGAGTATCCTTCAACTCGCGGAACTAGTCCGCCAACAATCTGCCCAAATTCAGCAACTGATCCAGCAACAAAACGCTGGTGGGCAATCAAGCAATGGATCCTCTCAGGCTGATAGAATCGAAATGATCGGAGAGAGATTTCGTAAACTTAACCCCCAACCTTCGAAGATGCTCTTGACCCTACCTCGGCTGAGGACTGGCTCCGAACCCTAGAAACTATGTTCCAACATAGCCGTACTCCTGAAATAGAAAAGGTCATGTGCGCTGGTTACCTATTAAGGGGAAGCGCAGGTCACTGGTGGGATACCATACTAACTCTTGAAGATTCCGTGACAATGACCTGGGAGCGCTTTAAAGAACTTTTCAGAGGCAAATATTATACCGCTCCCGTTCGAGCTCAAAGAATGAACGAGTTCATCAATCTCCGCCAAGGGCAATGACGGTGGCGGAGTACATCCGAAAGTTCGAACAGTTGTCTCGATTCGCAACCCACATGGTGAGTACGGATGCGCTGAAGATTGAGCGATTTATGGAGGGTCTGAAGCCAGAACTTTACCGTGACGTTGGCATGGCTGGATTCCAAGGGGTTACTTATGCCCAAATGGCGGAACGAGCTCTAATGGCTGAACAAGCCAAAACCCGAATTGTGCGTGCCCAGGAAACCAAGAGAAAGTTCGAACAAGGACCGAAATGGGACGGAGGTAACCCGAAGAAACAGTTCGTTCCTAAGAACGCGAAGCCCAACTTCCAAAACCGCCCTGAACCACCTCAGCAAACTAATACGAATCAAGGGAGATCCCAACCAAACGTACCCATGTGCCCAAAATGTGCACGATGTCATCTGGGCGTCTGCTTTTCACAAAACGCTACCTGCTTTAAATGTGGTAAGACAGGCCACTATTCTGTAGCCTGCCCGGAGAATACATCAGGAAGTCACGCAGCAAATCAGACTAGACCACAGAAGGTACCCGCTCGGGTATACATGCTTACGGCGGAAGAAACTGAAAACAACCCATCCGAGATGGAAGGTACCCTCCTAACCGATTAAACCTCAACACGCATTTTAGTGGACTTAGGAGCCACACTTTCACTTGTATCCACCACTTATGTGGTAAGACTCGGGATTTCTTTTAGCCGACTTGGTTGATACCAGTTCGAGTGTCGGCCTGAATCGTAATCGTAGCAGATAGGCATTCGAAATAGGAAGCCGTACCTGACTTACCTAAGAATAAATTCCAATTTCACATAATACCTGGGGTATAACCCTACAGCCCAATTTTTATGATCATTTCGAGAAACATATTCGTTCGGTATCAGAATGGCGAAGTGGAAGCTTGATGGACGCTTATGATCTTCGATCTCTCTCTGAGTTAGAATTATAATTATTCTCGTTAACCCTTCGAGGTGATTTCGATCTTCGAAAATTATTCGAGACCCTTTGTTGAATTCCTAATACTTAGACCAAGATAGCCTTCGGTCTGAGATCAGCGACTTCGATCTTTTATCCTCCTTGGTAAGGAGCACCTTTACAAGCAATTGGGTGGTTTTCTATCACCTAACTAAGCTATATCAGCTCCCTACCAATTGATACCCTGAATTATTCCAGCTGACGGAATTTCAGGGGTGAAATTCTTTTAAGGGGGAGAGGATGTAATACCCGTAAAATCTAATTACGGGATTTACAGAATAACTAGCCATGAAAATGCTTAATTAGAAACCTTGTTGAATTAATTTAAATAAAGAAGCTAGGAATTTGGGTGAAGACTTTGTTTATATCACATAATTATTTTGAACGTGAGGAATGATACATTGCTTTCATGTTTTCATGCCCTTAAGCGAATTATGCGTCTTCTATGTTACATGATTTATAATTTCCTTTATGTGCTATATAAATTATGACTTACGTGATTAATTTAAGACTTAGAAATTTCTGGATGACATTTATACATGGGAGCTTTGGAGATCGACTAAAGCAATTTGCATAGGATTATTTTCATAGATGGAAGTAAGGATTAAGAATCGACCAATTTAAATATCTATAAGTATTAGAATCGGTCGATGGTGACATAGAGACTTAGATTAAGGTTGAATCGGACGATTTTCGGTATAGATACATATATTTGTATCTAACTTTCGCCGAGTTTTGGAATGAATAACTAAGGATCAATCGATTTGACAAGTAGTAGAAAAGGAAATCGCCGAGTAAGTTAGAATCGATCGAAAGTAGTATATATAATGAATAAACCTTAAGGGAGTGTGTGTACTGCCACTTATTTATACCCTTAGGGGTCTGAGCTCTATGAATGGTGCATAGTAAGATGGAAAGCCGAAGCCCCAATATAAAATGAGAGAATGAGAAAGACATGAGAAGTAGATAGCGTTGGCGCGGATGCCTTTGCATTTTACAACACGTGCATTGCATGCATGATTTTCACTTACTGAGCCTTATAAGCTCATTCCACGTTTTTATGTGTTGTAGGACCCCGCGATCACGGCACGTGATCATTTTCATGGCGAGGCCAACTTTTGAAGCTTCCGGGGGCTTTTGAGATGGAAGTGTGTGCATGGATGCGACCTTGTGGAGGCCCAATAGATAGTTTTATTTTGACACGCTTGCGCACCTTCCTATGTTATTAGGACCCACGATGATTTTGTAGGAACCTTTACGATTCCTTTATATAAATGTAAAAATTTTATACGAAACTTCGTATTTTCTACGATGTTAATTATGCAAATTAGTTAAGAAAGTAGTGGTGGAAGGCGGGGCGCCACAGGTGGTATCAGAGCTTAGGATATAGATTCTGCAGACTGTCCATGTACACGCACTCAAATGCACGGAAGCGGCCTTGCTCGTATGTTTAACGTTTCTATGAATTTCTTGTAATACATGATTGATTGATCTTAGGAACGTTAGGATAAAAGAACGATGGGTAGAACAAGAAATGAGAATAGTGGGGTGCAGATAAAGGTAAGGAACCCGCAGCCCCTACTGATAGTCGAGATGCGACTATCCTTCAACTCGCGGAACTAGTCCGCCAACAATCTGCCCAAATTCAGTAACTGATCCAGCAACAAAACGCTGGTGGGCAATCAAGCAATGGATCCTCTCAGGCTGATAGAATCGAAATGATCGGAGAGAGATTTCGTAAACTTAACCCCCCAACCTTCGAAGATGCTCTTGACCCTACCTCGGCTGAGGACTGGCTCCGAACCCTAGAAACTATGTTCCAACATAGCCGTACTCCTGAAATAGAAAAGGTCATGTGCGCTGGTTACCTATTAAGGGGAAGCGCAGGTCACTGGTGGGATACCATACTAACTCTTGAAGATTCCGTGACAATGACCTGGGAGCGCTTTAAAGAACTTTTCAGAGGCAAATATTATACCGCTCCCGTTCGAGCTCAAAGAATGAACGAGTTCATCAATCTCCGCCAAGGGCAATGACGGTGGCGGAGTACATCCGAAAGTTCGAACAGTTGTCTCGATTCGCAACCCACATGGTGAGTACGGATGCGCTGAAGATTGAGCGATTTATGGAGGGTCTGAAGCCAGAACTTTACCGTGACGTTGGCATGGCTGGATTCCAAGGGGTTACTTATGCCCAAATGGCGGAACGAGCTCTAATGGCTGAACAAGCCAAAACCCGAATTGTGCGTGCCCAGGAAACCAAGAGAAAGTTCGAACAAGGACCGAAATGGGACGGAGGTAACCCGAAGAAACAGTTCGTTCCTAAGAACGCGAAGCCCAACTTCCAAAACCGCCCTGAACCACCTCAGCAAACTAATACGAATCAAGGGAGATCCCAACCAAACGTACCCATGTGCCCAAAATGTGCACGATGTCATCTGGGCGTCTGCTTTTCACAAAACGCTACCTGCTTTAAATGTGGTAAGACAGGCCACTATTCTGTAGCCTGCCCGGAGAATACATCAGGAAGTCACGCAGCAAATCAGACTAGACCACAGAAGGTACCCGCTCGGGTATACATGCTTACGGCGGAAGAAACTGAAAACAACCCATCCGAGATGGAAGGTACCCTCCTAACCGATTAAACCTCAACACGCATTTTAGTGGACTTAGGAGCCACACTTTCACTTGTATCCACCACTTATGTGGTAAGACTCGGGATTTCTTTTAGCCGACTTGGTTGATACCAGTTCGAGTGTCGGCCTGAATCGTAATCGTAGCAGATAGGCATTCGAAATAGGAAGCCGTACCTGACTTACCTAAGAATAAATTCCAATTTCACATAATACCTGGGGTATAACCCTACAGCCCAATTTTTATGATCATTTCGAGAAACATATTCGTTCGGTATCAGAATGGCGAAGTGGAAGCTTGATGGACGCTTATGATCTTCGATCTCTCTCTGAGTTAGAATTATAATTATTCTCGTTAACCCTTCGAGGTGATTTCGATCTTCGAAAATTATTCGAGACCCTTTGTTGAATTCCTAATACTTAGACCAAGATAGCCTTCGGTCTGAGATCAGCGACTTCGATCTTTTATCCTCCTTGGTAAGGAGCACCTTTACAAGCAATTGGGTGGTTTTCTATCACCTAACTAAGCTATATCAGCTCCCTACCAATTGATACCCTGAATTATTCCAGCTGACGGAATTTCAGGGGTGAAATTCTTTTAAGGGGGAGAGGATGTAATACCCGTAAAATCTAATTACGGGATTTACAGAATAACTAGCCATGAAAATGCTTAATTAGAAACCTTGTTGAATTAATTTAAATAAAGAAGCTAGGAATTTGGGTGAAGACTTTGTTTATATCACATAATTATTTTGAACGTGAGGAATGATACATTGCTTTCATGTTTTCATGCCCTTAAGCGAATTATGCGTCTTCTATGTTACATGATTTATAATTTCCTTTATGTGCTATATAAATTATGACTTACGTGATTAATTTAAGACTTAGAAATTTCTGGATGACATTTATACATGGGAGCTTTGGAGATCGACCAAAGCAATTTGCATAGGATTATTTTCATAGATGGAAGTAAGGATTAAGAATCGACCAATTTAAATATCTACAAGTATTAGAATCGGTCGATGGTGACATAGAGACTTAGATTAAGGTTGAATCGGACGATTTTCGGTATAGATACATATATTTGTATCTAACTTTCGCCGAGTTTTGGAATGAATAACTAAGGATCAATCGATTTGACAAGTAGTAGAAAAGGAAATCGCCGAGTAAGCTAGAATCGATCGAAAGTAGTATATATATTGAATAAACCTTAAGGGAGTGTGTGTACTGCCACTTATTTATACCCTTAGGGGTCTGAGCTCTATGAATGGTGCATAGTAAGATGGAAAGCCGAAGCCCGAATATAAAATGAGAGAATGAGAAAGACATGAGAAGTAGATAGCGTTGGCGCGGATGCCTTTACATTTTACAACACGTGCATTGCATGCATGATTTTAACTTACTGAGCCTTATAAGCTCATTCCACGTTTTTATGTGTTGTAGGACCCCGCGATCACGGTACGTGATCATTTTCATGGCGAGGCCAACTTTTGAAGCTTCCGGGGGCTTTTGAGATGGAAGTGTGTGCATGGATACCTTGTGGAGGCCCAATAGATAGTTTTATTTTGACACGCTTGCGCACCTTCCTATGTTATTAGGACCCACGATGATTTTGTAGGAACCTTTACGATTCCTTTATATAAATGTAAAAATTTTATACGAAACTTCGTATTTTCTACGATGTTAATTATGCAAATTAGTTAAGAAAGTAGTGGTGGAAGGCGGGGCGCCACAGGTGGTATCAGAGCTTAGGATATAGATTCTGCAGACTGTCCATGTACACGCACTCAAATGCACGGAAGCGGCCTTGCTCGTATGTTTAACGTTTCTATGAATTTCTTGTAATACATGATTGATTGATCTTAGGAACGTTAGGATAAAAGAACGATGGGTAGAACAAGAAATGAGAATAGTGGGGTGCAGATAAAGGTAAGGAACCCGCAGCCCCTACTGATAGTCGAGATGCGACTATCCTTCAACTCGCGGAACTAGTCCGCCAACAATCTGCCCAAATTCAGCAACTGATCCAGCAACAAAACGCTGGTGGGCAATCAAGCAATGGATCCTCTCAGGCCGATAGAATCGAAATGATCGGAGAGAGATTTCGTAAACTTAACCCCCCAACCTTCGAAGATGCTCTTGACCCTACCTCGGCTGAGGACTGGCTCCGAACCCTAGAAACTATGTTCCAACATAGCCGTACTCCTGAAATAGAAAAGGTCATGTGCGCTGGTTACCTATTAAGGGGAAGCGCAGGTCACTGGTGGGATACCATACTAACTCTTGAAGATTCCATGACAATGACCTGGGAGCGCTTTAAAGAACTTTTCAGAGGCAAATATTATACCGCTCCCGTTCGAGCTCAAAGAATGAACGAGTTCATCAATCTCCGCCAAGGGGCAATGACGGTGGCGGAGTACATCCGAAAGTTCGAACAGTTGTCTCGATTCGCAACCCACATGGTGAGTACGGATGCGCTGAAGATTGAGCGATTTATGGAGGGTATGAAGCCAGAACTTTACCGTGACATTGGCATGGCTGGATTCCAAGGGGTTACTTATGCCCAAATGGCGGAACGAGCTCTAATGGCTGAACAAGCCAAAACCCGAATTGTGCGTGCCCAGGAAACCAAGAGAAAGTTCGAACAAGGACCGAAATGGGACGGAGGTAACCCGAAGAAACAGTTCGTTCCTAAGAACGCGAAGCCCAACTTCCAAAACCGCCCTGAACCACCTCAGCAAACTAATACGAATCAAGGGAGATCCCAACCAAACGTACCCATTGCCCAAAATGTGCACGATGTCATCTGGGCGTCTGCTTTTCACAAAACGCTACCTGCTTTAAATGTGGTAAGACAGGCCACTATTCTGTAGCCTGCCCGGAGAATACATCAGGAAGTCACGCAGCAAATCAGACTAGACCACAGAAGGTCCCGCTCGGGTATACATGCTTACGGCGGAAGAAACTGAAAACAACCCATCCGAGATGGAAGGTACCCTCCTAACCGATTAAACCTCAACACGCATTTTAGTGGACTTAGGAGCCACACTTTCACTTGTATCCACCACTTATGTGGTAAGACTCGGGATTTCTTTTAGCCGACTTGGTTGATACGAGTTCGAGTGTCGGCCTGAATCGTAATCGTAGCAGATAGGCATTCGAAATAGGAAGCCGTACCTGACTTACCTAAGAATAAATTCCAATTTCACATAATACCTGGGGTATAACCCTACAGCCCAATTTTTATGATCATTTCGAGAAACATATTCGTTCGGTATCAGAATGGCGAAGTGGAAGCTTGATGGACGCTTATGATCTTCGATCTCTCTCTGAGTTAGAATTATAATTATTCTCGTTAACCCTTCGAGGTGATTTCGATCTTCGAAAATTATTCGAGACCCTTTGTTGAATTCCTAATACTTAGACCAAGATAGCCTTCGGTCTGAGATCAGCGACTTCGATCTTTTATCCTCCTTGGTAAGGAGCACCTTTACAAGCAATTGGGTGGTTTTCTATCACCTAACTAAGCTATATCAGCTCCCTACCAATTGATACCCTGAATTATTCCAGCTGACGGAATTTCAGGGGTGAAATTCTTTTAAGGGGGAGAGGATGTAATACCCGTAAAATCTAATTACGGGATTTACAGAATAACTAGCCATGAAAATGCTTAATTAGAAACCTTGTTGAATTAATTTAAATAAAGAAGCTAGGAATTTGGGTGAAGACTTTGTTTATATCACATAATTATTTTGAACGTGAGGAATGATACATTGCTTTCATGTTTTCATGCCCTTAAGCGAATTATGCGTCTTCTATGTTACATGATTTATAATTTCCTTTATGTGCTATATAAATTATGACTTACGTGATTAATTTAAGACTTAGAAATTTCTGGATGACATTTATACATGGGAGCTTTGGAGATCGACCAAAGCAATTTGCATAGGATTATTTTCATAGATGGAAGTAAGGATTAAGAATCGACCAATTTAAATATCTACAAGTATTAGAATCGGTCGATGGTGACATAGAGACTTAGATTAAGGTTGAATCGGACGATTTTCGGTATAGATACATATATTTGTATCTAACTTTCGCCGAGTTTTGGAATGAATAACTAAGGAACAATCGATTTGACTAGTAGAAAAGGAAATCGCCGAGTAAGCTAGAATCGATCGAAAGTAGTATATATATTGAATAAACCTTAAGGGAGTGTGTGTACTGCCACTTATTTATACCCTTAGGGGTCTGAGCTCTATGAATGGTGCATAGTAAGATGGAAAGCCGAAGCCCGAATATAAAATGAGAGAATGAGAAAGACATGAGAAGTAGATAGCGTTGGCGCGGATGCCTTTGCATTTTACAACACGTGCATTGCATGCATGATTTTAACTTACTGAGCCTTATAAGCTCATTCCACGTTTTTATGTGTTGTAGGACCCCGCGATCACGGTACGTGATCATTTTCATGGCGAGGCCAACTTTTGAAGCTTCCGGGGGCTTTTGAGATGGAAGTGTGTGCATGGATGCGACCTTGTGGAGGCCCAATAGATAGTTTTATTTTGACACGCTTGCGCACCTTCCTATGTTATTAGGACCCACGATGATTTTGTAGGAACCTTTACGATTCCTTTATATAAATGTAAAAATTTTATACGAAACTTCGTATTTTCTACGATGTTAATTATGCAAATTAGTTAAGAAAGTAGTGGTGGAAGGCGGGGCGCCACAGGTGGTATCAGAGCTTAGGATATAGATTCTGCAGACTGTCCATGTACACGCACTCAAATGCACGGAAGCGGCCTTGCTCGTATGTTTAACGTTTCTATGAATTTCTTGTAATACATGATTGATAGATCTTAGGAACGTTAGGATAAAAGAACGATGGGTAGAACAAGAAATGAGAATAGTGGGGTGCAGATAAAGGTAAGGAACCCGCAGCCCCTACTGATAGTCGAGATGCGACTATCCTTCAACTCGCGGAACTAGTCCGCCAACAATCTGCCCAAATTCAGCAACTGATCCAGCAACAAAACGCTGGTGGGCAATCAAGCAATGGATCCTCTCAGGCCGATAGAATCGAAATGATCGGAGAGAGATTTCGTAAACTTAACCCCCCAACCTTCGAAGATGCTCTTGACCCTACCTCGGCTGAGGACTGGCTCCGAACCCTAGAAACTATGTTCCAACATAGCCGTACTCCTGAAATAGAAAAGGTCATGTGCGCTGGTTACCTATTAAGGGGAAGCGCAGGTCACTGGTGGAATACCATACTAACTCTTGAAGATTCCGTGACAATGACCTGGGAGCGCTTTAAAGAACTTTTCAGAGGCAAATATTATACCGCTCCCGTTCGAGCTCAAAGAATGAACGAGTTCATCAATCTCCGCCAAGGGGCAGTGACGGTGGCGGAGTACATCCGAAAGTTCGAACAGTTGTCTCGATTCGCAACCCACATGGTGAGTACGGATGCGCTGAAGATTGAGCGATTTATGGAGGGTCTGAAGCCAGAACTTTACCGTGACGTTGGCATGGCTGGATTCCAAGGGGTTACTTATGCCCAAATGGCGGAACGAGCTCTAATGGCTGAACAAGCCAAAACCCGAATTGTGCGTGCCCAGGAAACCAAGAGAAAGTTCGAACAAGGACCGAAATGGGACGGAGGTAACCCGAAGAAACAGTTCGTTCCTAAGAACGCGAAGCCCAACTTCCAAAACCGCCCTGAACCACCTCAGCAAACTAATACGAATCAAGGGAGATCCCAACCAAGCGTACCCATGTGCCCAAAATGTGCACGATGTCATCTGGGCGTCTGCTTTTCACAAAACGCTACCTGCTTTAAATGTGGTAAGACAGGCCACTATTCTGTAGCCTGCCCGGAGAATACATCAGGAAGTCACGCAGCAAATCAGACTAGACCACAGAAGGTACCCGCTCGGGTATACATGCTTACGGCGGAAGAAACTGAAAACAACCCATCCGAGATGGAAGGTACCCTCCTAACCGATTAAACCTCAACACGCATTTTAGTGGACTTAGGAGCCACACTTTCACTTGTATCCACCACTTATGTGGTAAGACTCGGGATTTCTTTTAGCCGACTTGGTTGATACCAGTTCGAGTGTCGGCCTGAATCGTAATCGTAGCAGATAGGCATTCGAAATAGGAAGCCGTACCTGACTTACCTAAGAATAAATTCCAATTTCACATAATACCTGGGGTATAACCCTACAGCCCAATTTTTATGATCATTTCGAGAAACATATTCGTTCGGTATCAGAATGGCGCAGTGGAAGCTTGATGGACGCTTATGATCTTCGATCTCTCTCTGAGTTAGAATTATAATTATTCTCGTTAACCCTTCGAGGTGATTTCGATCTTCGAAAATTATTCGAGACCCTTTGTTGAATTCCTAATACTTAGACCAAGATAGCCTTCGGTCTGAGATCAGCGACTTCGATCTTTTATCCTCCTTGGTAAGGAGCACCTTTACAAGCAATTGGGTGGTTTTCTATCACCTAACTAAGCTATATCAGCTCCCTACCAATTGATACCCTGAATTATTCCAGCTGACGGAATTTCAGGGGTGAAATTCTTTTAAGGGGGAGAGGATGTAATACCCGTAAAATCTAATTACGGGATTTACAAAATAACTAGCCATGAAAATGCTTAATTAGAAACCTTGTTGAATTAATTTAAATAAAGAAGCTAGGAATTTGGGTGAAGACTTTGTTTATATCACATAATTATTTTGAACGTGAGGAATGATACATTGCTTTCATGTTTTCATGCCCTTAAGCGAATTATGCGTCTTCTATGTTACATGATTTATAATTTCCTTTATGTGCTATATAAATTATGACTTACGTGATTAATTTAAGACTTAGAAATTTCTGGATGACATTTATACATGGGAGCTTTGGAGATCGACTAAAGCAATTTGCATAGGATTATTTTCATAGATGGAAGTAAGGATTAAGAATCGACCAATTGAAATATCTATAAGTATTAGAATCGGTCGATGGTGACATAGAGACTTAGATTAAGGTTGAATCGGACGATTTTGGGTATAGATACATATATTTGTATCTAACTTTCGCCGAGTTTTGGAATGAATAACTAAGGATCAATTGATTTGACAAGTAGTAGAAATGGAAATCGCCGAGTAAGCTAGAATCGATCGAAAGTAGTATATATATTGAATAAACCTTAAGGGAGTGGGTTTCGACCAATTCCAGGGTGTGTAAATGAGCTTTCGCCGAATTAAGGAGGAATCAATGTAGAGTATACTTTTAGAAATGTGCTTGATTTCATTAGCTGTCCTTATAATTAGGGGCTTTCCTTATATTTGTCCTTAGATTAGGACTAGTTAGATATTTATACCAAGTGTGTTTGGTATAAATACTTTGTAAACAATCGCAATCAATAGAGAAAGTTTTGGAAATTGATCCGAAAGGCTTGCAATTCAATTTCTAGAGAGAGAAACAACAGTAACTTTCTCACTCTACTCGAATTCTCTCTCGTTCTTCATTAGAGTTTTTCGATCGAATCTTAATGTCAATCATTATCATCGAATTACTTAGAATTCATGCCTAGGATCATAGAGTTGTTAATTGTAGGACCTGACAATTGGTATCAGAGCCAATTCGTTCTGTTTTGAATCAAAAATTGTTAGATTCGGATCGAAAATTTAATTCTGTTCACTGTTCAACGAAGAACAGTTTGGCGCGAAATCTGTTTTCGATCCAATAGCATAATTCTGTGCCTAATTGACTTGAATTTGATGTTTCCGTGCTCGTTTAAGTGTTAGATCATGATTGCGATCACTTCTGTAGCTGTTTGAACTTCGATTTGAGGATTAAATCGATTTGAGGATTGAACACGTTCTGATTTTGATCAAAATTCGACATACTTTGCTTCATAACGTGTTTAATTGCTTATTCGTGTGTTGTTAGTTAATGATTGCGAGCAATTACCTGAAATTTCAATGTCTAATTTCTTGTTTTTGCTTGAATCTGTGTTAATCGTATTCTGTGATTTTTTTCTCGTTCGTTCTAATTTTTCTTGCTAGGTTTTGCGATCGGATTAATTTCTCGATCAAAAAACTTGGCCCGATAATTTTTCTCGGTCAGAATACGAAGTTGGTGCTAAAATCGTCAACACTAGAAACGATTTTAGTTAGAAATATTTCTCGAGCATTATTCAGCGAAAATCTTTTTCGAGGGAGACCAATTTTGACTTTGCACGCGTAAAAACTCTCTCTCGAGAAACTTTTTCGGTCAGACATTTAAAGTTTGACCAAGCTAAAAATCATTTACACGCGAGAAACTTTTCTAGTCAACAGATTTATTTTGACTTGTCGAGAAACTTACTAACGTACTGTTTCTTTACGATCGAAATAAATTCACGATCTGAAATTTTTCTCGACCGAACGATTTTGGCCAATTTATTTCGCTCAAAAAATATTTCGCTGATAGACTTTCTCGCACGCGAACAGTACACAGTACATTCTATTTCGACGAAATTATTTTCGATCAAACTTCAAAGATTGAATCGAAATTAATTCTCGAACTATTTTTCGAATCAAACGCTACTAACAAACTTTGTCACTTGTGAAGCACATTACATCATCTTCAAAAATTCAAAACACTTAATGAAGATCCTTCAACAACTCAACAAAATGGATGCATACTCACTCGGAAATGACAACCGTCCACCGATTTTGCAACGAGGCGAATACACCGTTTGGAGAAGCCGCTTCCTAAATTTCATCGCTTTAAAAGAACAGGCCGAGAATCTACTGCAGTCACTCGAATAGGGACCATCACAATTCTGGGTTCATGTTCCCGGTGATGAAACGGCCACTCCTGCAATTCCTCCTACTAGGCGACTTAAGGAGCCTAGGGAGTACACAATCGAGGAGAGGGCTCGAGCTAAGGCTGATCTAGTAGCCATGAACACCCTCATGCAGGGCATCCCCAACGACATATACCGACAGATTGATAGCCTTTCATGGGCTAAAGGAATGTGGGATGAACTGCATAGGATGATGCAGAGGACGGAAGTTGGCATAAAGGCCAAAAAGGCGAACATTCTCACCGCTTACGACTCCTTCAAAGCAAAGCCTGAGGAGAGTCTATACGAGATCTACCAAAGATACCTCACTCTTCTCAACGAGATGAGGAAGATAGAGATCACGAAGACCAACATGGAGACAAATATCAGATTTCTATCTTCTCTGCCCGCGGAATGGAAGAAAATATCCACTCAGATTCGACAAAATAAAGATCTATAGGAGTTGGATGTCCATGCCGTATTTGACAATCTCGCACAGCATGAGGATGATATAAGCGAGATTCTCAAGGAACAAAAAGGAAAACAGAACGAAGACATTGTTGCCTTAGTCTCGGAGAAGAGGATCTCAAGATCAAGAAAGGAAAAGACCGTTAGGCCTCCTTCACCTTCAGAGTCGGAAGAAGAATCGGACTCCGATGTTGAGCCAAATCTAAAAGCACTAGGAAAGCAGTTAGCTCTCATAGGACAAATGATGAGTAAGAAGTACTTCAAGAAGAAGTCGTCAACCTCAGCCAACCGACTTCGGACTACAAGCTCTAAAAACAAAGAACGTGCACCAGAGAGCTCCGATGTCAAGAATCCTAAGGAGGCTAACAAGTGCTTCAACTGTGGCAAGCCAGGTCATTTCGCCAGAGAGTGCTTCAACTGTGGCTAACAAGTGCTTCAACTGTGGCAAGCCAACTACTACTCCAGGAAGCTCCAATTGACGAAACAGAAGGAAGCTGGAGTAGCTCTCATGGCTGAACAAGACCAATGGCTTGAGGAAACATCGAGTTCTGAAGAAGAGAATTTAGCCCTCATGGCCCGTCTCGACAATGAATCAGACGCCGAAACCGCAAATCAAACGGACGACAAGAACGCATTCACCTCTTCACATGAGGTAGACCTCCCTTCCACATTATTGACCATGTTAGAATCGTATAAAATAGAATACGCTAACATGAAACATGAGCAAAAATGTATAAAGGCAGTAGAAGACAAATTATCTAGGTCTAAAGAGAAAATCACTAGTCTCGAATCCGAACTTAGAAGCTCCCATACGAAGATAGAAGAACTCACTAAGAGCTTACATTCTAGGGAGACTAGTTCCTCTAAGACAGATCAGCATAGTATGAAGATTAAAGAATTGGAGGATAGGCTAGCAAATAACTACAATTGTTTGGTTAGGAATCTCAATGAGAAAGCCACCCTCAATTGTAGGATAACCGAAGCTACCACTATGATTACTAACTTAGAAGCCCAATTAGAAGAATCAAATGCAAAAGTTAGTAAACTTGGTGTAGAATTAGATGCTTGTCAAGTCTCCAAAATTACAATAGAAAATAATTATGCTCTGTTAGGGGAAGAACGAAAGAAGTTATATACTAAAGTTAAAAAGTTAGAAGATCTTCTTGTTAGAAGGGGACAGACTGAACAGACAATATTTTTAAATCAACCCATGGACTTAGAATTTTATGATTATAAATTTGGCTTAGGCTTTGAGAACCCACGGTGTTTGTCAAAAGTTGATTGTAAACAACTCTACGACATTCAATACATGGTCTAGACCTGGGCTTTGGGCCGGTCCAACCCAGAACCGACCCAAAACCGGCCCGTTTAACCGGCCCAAACCGAAACCGGTTGGCCCGGTTCCGGAACCGGTAAACCGGCCCAGTTAAAACGACTGGGCCGGTTCGCGGAACTCGGAACCGCGGATTACCGGTTCCGGTTCCCGGTTCCGGTTCCGCGGTTCCGGTTCCGGTTCCGAACCGGAACCGGAACCGGCCCAACGGCTATATAGCCGTTGGGCCAACGGGCCATCCAATTTTTTTTTTTATTTTATTTTTTAAACACTAAAAAATTACAATTTTAACCCCAACCCAAAAATCTATAAATACCACCTCATTTTAATCATTTTAACTCATAATTACATCCAAATCTTTTCCAATCTCTCTCAAAAAACTCTCAAAAAATCATCCTCATATTAATATTTAATATTATTAACAATAATAATTATTTTATTTACACTACTACACACACTCACTTATTATTATACACCAATATAATTATTATTTTCGATTTTTTTAAAGTACTAATGGCGTCGTCATCGAGAAATCCTAACCCGAACCCGAGCGACGATGTTTTTATGATTTTAGGACACGCCGATACGTTTAGGGGGAATGCCGACACCGACGAGGAGACCGATGTACCGGAACCGACCGCGGCGACCGACGAGGGACCGAGCCAAGCTTCTACGGCGACTACAAAAAGGAAGCAACAACCGCGTGGTCGGCGGTCTAAGGTATGGAATTTTTTTGATTTAGAAATGGATAAAGATAATCCCTCTGTAGGTACCGCATATTGCAAAATGTGCCGCCATCCCTACACAATTAAGACCGGACCGAATCAAGGTGGGACGGGCTCGTTGGAAAAACACCTCCAGAGGACGCATAACTTCGGGGAGGATCTAGAGCCGGTAGGAACCGAACCCCAACAACAACAAATAAACGTAGGTACGGGTAGAAATTTTGTTATTACTAGGGAAATTTCTAAGAAAGCCTTAGTTAAATTCGTCGTAATGTGTGAAGAACCCTTTTGCATTGCGGAAAGTGAAGGGTTTATCGAATTTACGAGTACGATACAACCCGGATTCCATAACGTGACCCGTAAAACCCTTAGGAAATATGTCTTAGAAACTTTTAAGGAATATCAGTCTAGCTTAATTAGTCATTTAGCCAACATTACGTGTAGGATTAGTTTGACTACCGATATTTGGACTAACATTACGTCGCAATCTTATTTAGTCGTCACCGCCCATTGGATAGATGAAACATGGACCATGCAAAAACGTATTCTTTCCCTAGATCCCCTAGATTCGCAACATAACGCCACTACGATATCGAACTATGTGTTGAATGTCATTAATAAATATTGTATTCAAGATAAAATTATGTCTATCACCTTAGATAATGCTAGCGCGAACAACGTAGCGATAGGGATCCTTCGTAGGCATCTTAAGTTACCCTTAGACGGCAAATTATTACATGCTAGGTGCGCTTGCCATATTATTAACTTGTGTGTGCAATGTGCTTTTGACGAAATTTTGGGAGATATTGTAGAAAAATTTAAGACAATAGGTAAGTTACTTCGGGAATGCCGCTACGGAACGTCGTGGAAGCAAACCGTCCTTGCCGCTGGCCACACGTACAAGAAGTTTCCATTGCCAGTCCCGACTAGGTGGAACTCGTTGTACCACCTACTCAGCACCTTCATGCGCTACAAGGACTTGTTGACGCCTTTTTGGAACGAGGTCGCAGTCGGCAACACCTCCAGGTATGAATTACGACAACTTGATTGGGATATTGTAGGTTTGGTCGTGTCCATACTTGAGGTGTTCGCCGAGGCTACGGAGAAATTTTCCGGGGTTCACTACCCGACATCCCCATTATTCGTCCCGAACCTCTTCGCGATGTGCTACAAGTTCGTGGAGTGTCGCAACAGTCCATACTTGGGTGGTTTCATCCAAAACATGGAGCAGAAGTTCAGGAAGATTGGGAAACAATCCCAATAGTCCACGGTTTGTCTGCCTTACTCGACCCTAGTTGTGGTGTTGATACTTTCGATATTTTTTTCGAATATTATTCTCAGTTTCTTGGAAAGAAATTGGACGACCAAAAGGCGTCAATTCACTCGTCTCTCCAAGAACTTTTTTCTTTTTATGCATCTGAGCAGGGACACAGTGTGGAGCAATCGATACCAGCGAGCGAAGCCGCTTCGTCGGAAGGAGGCGGCGGAGCAATGGGACTACTACGAAGATTGAAGGCGCAAAAGACGAAGACCAAAACGCGAGTGTCGGGGTCGAACACGAACGAGATCCAGCTCTACCTGAGCCACAACTTCCAGACTCCTGAAGACTTCGACGTTTTGGCCTGGTGGAAGTCGAACGCGACTCTCTATCCGACCCTCTCCGCCGTCGCTCGAGACGTCTTAGCCGTGCAAGCGTCTAGCGTCGCCTCCGAGTCCGCCTTCTCTACATCCGGGCGAATTACGGCGACAGACTAGCGAGCCTTAACCCGACTTCCCTCGCGATGCTCACCTTATTGAAGGATTGGTATTTGGTCGAATCGAAGAACCGACGAGAGAACGCCATCGACGAGTTCCGTTCTTCCAGTTCGGACGAAGACGAAGAGGCCTCTAATATAGTTTTAGTTAATAATCAAGTCGAATAAATTGTATTTTTTAATTTCGAATGTTTTTCCTTTTTTTTTTTATGTTTTAGTTTAGGTATTTTTTTCTTTCTTTTATGTTTTTATTTGTATTTTTTAGGTAGTTTTTTTTATTTTTTTGTACTTTTCTTATCTTTTTTTTGTTTTTTTTTGAATAAAATTTTTGGATATTTTCTACAGAATTTTTTCAAAGTAAAAAAAAAAGAAAAAATTAATGGGCCGGTTCCGGTTTTGGAACCGGAACCGGCCCAATAAAGGCCCGGGGGTTCTAAGTGCGGTTCTGGGCCGGTCCCGGGAAAATGGTCCCGGGACCGGAATCGGAACCGGAACCGGTACCGCGGCGGAACCGGTGGTACCGAAACCGCCGGAACCGGAACCGCCGGAACCGGCCCAGAACCGGCCCAATTCAGTCCAAAGCCCACCACTACATGGGTCTAGGATTAACAGATCTTATGGTTTTTACTAATGCTAAAGAAATAGATGCTTTAGAAGAAACCAAAAGAAAAGCCAAGACTAGGGTTGAAATTCCCTTCTCCTACACCGAATTGAATCAAAGCTACAACATTAGGGAACTTCCCAAAGGTTGGAGTCTTGAGTCAATTACTACCTGAAGATCTTTCTATTAAAGAAGAAGCACAAACTCATCATTCTGAAAATTCTCTCTATGTACCCCCTATTGTTAGGAAAATAGAGGAGTTAAGATGCTCATTAGAATTAGAACGAGAGAATTTTGAAGCTGAAAAGAAAAAGTTCCTAAAAGAGATTGAGAATCTCAAAGCTTCTTCAACATCCCAAGCTAAATCACACGCTATTCATAAAAGCGTGAAAATTGAAAAAGCGCCTTCAGTAGATCATAAACGTATTATTAGAAGTGCAAAGCCTAACACTATTTCACCTACGTCTACAGGGAGCGTAGGACCAGCACTAGATACGAAGGCGTGGGTGTCCAGAATAAAAATAGAGAAAGAGTCAATAAAGTCGAATGTTTCCAATATCGTTTCTCCTTCTGCAAAAATAAAAGACACTCGGAAAAATAAAAGAGTCATTTCCTCGTTTCAAATAATTGCTTCTACACACTCCCTCAAACCAATCACATTTAGAAGCACTAATTTCGAAATAGGCTCCACATCGAAAATAAAAATTAATCATTCTGAAACAAATGCCACTAGAAAAACTCGTAGGAAACAAGATCCAGCCATAAAGAAAGCTTATGGCGCCATACATGACTGTCCTCACCTAAGGTATCCCGTAGAGTGACTTGAATTCTGTGTTAAATCGTATTCTGTGGATCCTTTCTTTCACAACAAGATACTTAATATTAACACCGTTATTGTGTGCGATTTTCACACACTAAACCCTAGACTGCTTCCTCGCGTTTTTGACGTCCTCCACGTTCTCCGGCCTAAACCCTACGGTGAAGGCTGGTCGGTGGGTGGTGCTGATCTGATCTGCGACGGGGTTGTGGGAGATCTGATCGGGATTCTTGGTACATCAAGGTTAGGGTTTACTATTCTATTGGATGACGGCTGATTCTGATGGGCGCTCGGCTGTGGCAAGGTGTGCTATCATCACGGCGCCGACAGCGCTGGATGGCACGGCTGAACTCGTGGCACCATCTACCCACGATGCGGCGGTGACAGGGCCAACGGGGGAGAGGGATTTGATCGTGGATCGCGGATTAGGGCTGCAGCCAGCCGATCTGATCGCGAATCAGTCCATGACGACGACGGCTGATTCCGATCTGTTGATGGCTCCTAGGGCCGGTCCGGCACTGCCTGGTTTGGATGCCCTTACCGCGGCTTATCCTGATTTTGCGGCATGTTTCGATGGGGAACGTTTCCGAGAGCTGCAACGCAAGGTTCATGGGGCTGAAGGGGCGGGAGCTGGTGATGGGGGTAGATCTGCTAGGGTGAGCGATCGGTCTGATGTGCGGAATCAGTGCCATGACGAGGTGAGCGTCGCTGCGGATTGGACAACGAGGTATGGCCCCAATAAGGTGGCGGATCAGATTGGGCTAAGGGATTCACATGGTTCTTCACCTACACGTGCTGGCGTAACTGTCCCTCTCAAAGGAATTCTGCGCCATCCTAGCCGCAAGCAAAGGTGGGCGCGACCGGATACTCCACCACCTATGCGTATGACAGCCCGACGGTTTGTGAATTTGGGATCGCCGGCAGATGAGGAGCAGGTCGATGAGGAGATTCACGTTGATGATAGAGAGGTGGCTGCTTCGTCTGGGAATGATGCGGTTCAAATTAGGGTTTTCGATCCTCAACCCATTGTGACTCCCCCTCCATTGATTAGGGGTACAACTGCTGATAATCCGAATACAGATTCTGCCACAACAACAGTATCCACGACTCTAGCCACGCTGATTTCGTCGCCGACGGATCAGCCTATGGTGTCTAAGGGCACCGACAGTTTGACGCAGAAGAAGGTGACGACGAAATTGGGAGCTGAACCTGCGAACATTACGCTGAAGGATGGGGCGCATGGCCCTCATGGACAGGAAAAGGCTAGGGTTTATAACGCAGCTAGGCCTAGTGGGGACGGAGGGGGAGGTGATGGGCCCCTCAGCAGGCGTGACCAACGGGGGCCAGTTTTCACACGCCTGGGCCCTATGAGTGATCTCTCGTATTCAGCTGCGGCAAAAGGAGCTCATGGGGAGCCGAAACGTGTCGTACCTGAGGGTAGGGGAATGAAGTTGGGATTCACTCCACCCACTATCGTCGAAGGGCGGCCGGAGGCGCGACCGTCGACCGAAGTGCGACGGAGTGGGGCAGACCGATGGAAACACTCGTTGGTGGGTTACTTCTTGGGGAAAAAGCCGTACTTTCCCTTTGTGGAACGATACGTCCGGTCGATATGGCATGGATTGATAGACGTTCGCTCCACCATCAATGGTTTTTTTATGTTCCGATTTGAGACTCAAGATGCCGTGGAGGCGGCGTTGGAAGGTGGCCCGTGGCTGATGCAAGGTCAGCCCCTATTTTTGGAGCCATGGAAGCCTAGGATGTCTTTTGAACGCAAAGAGGTTGTCGAGATACCGTTATGGGTAAAGCTCTGGAACGTTCCATGCGAACTATGGACACAAGATGGCCTAGGGGTAGTTGCGAGCGTCGTTGGTCGGCCACTATATGCGGATGGAGTCACGACGAGGGGTGATAGAATTGATTACGCACGCATCTGTATCATGAAGAAGATGGCTGATTCGTTTGTAGAGGAGTTTAATGTACGACTACCACCGGATGATGGGGGTGGGATTGATGAGCTTATTCCGATTCGGGTAGAGTACGAATGGAGGCCAACCCAGTGTTGTACATGCGAATCTTGGGGCCATAAAGAGTCCGAATGTCCGAAGCGGGGGGAAAGGCATGATGGGTCGGCTGCACATCAGAACCAAACTCAACAACGGTTAGTCGTGGTACCTCGACCAGTTGAGGCTCAAACACGGTTGAACGGACAACGACATAACCCGCCACCGAAGGGACACCAGTTTCGGCACCATCAAGGGGAGAGACGACATGTAGGGGGTGGTGGGCGCACTCTAGCAGGAAGGCGGTCCCATGAGGAGTGGAGTCAGGTTGGAGCGAAAGGAAAGGCCATTAGGGTGGTGACTTCACCGGCTGATGGGCCTCATATAGTGGCTACGCGAGGGGAACGCGTCCATGGGGAGACGAGTTTATCACGGCGAAGCCCAGAGCCAGCGCGTCAAGGGGGCTCCTTGGTCCCTAACGCCGAGGGGCATAATAGGTTTGAAGTGTTAAGCGGCAGCACTGGCGAAGCAGACGCTATCATATCTCAACTGGGCCCTAAAGCAAATGCAGCCCATAAAGGGGTGCATTTATGTTAGCATTGGGTGCATGGAATGTATGTGGTCTTAATAAACAAGACCACAGGAGGGCGGTGGGGGATTTGATAGCGCTTGAGCGATTGAGTTTGATTGGGTTGTCGGAAACCCGAGTGGCAGTCTCTAATGCGGGGAGGGTGTCGAGTGGTATTCGATCGCAGTGGAGGTGGTTTTTCGATTATGACGTGGGCCCTGCTACGAGGATTTGGATAGGATGGGACCCGTTGGCTGTGATTGTGGACATCCTGGCATTCTCGACCCAAGCAGTTCATTGTAGGGTTGCATCGCTAGGTTCGACTGACCCGGTCTTTGTCTCATTTGTATATGGGAAGTCTAGGATGGATGAACGACTTCCTCTGTGGGAGGAGTTGATTACTGTGTCCCAAGCTCGTGTGGCGGATGCATGGATGGTCCTGGGGGACTTCAATGCTATATTGCACACGGGTGAGGGACGAGGGGCAGCGCCAGCTACGCAGGATATGGAGGAGTTTCAATCTTGCCTAGTTGGGGCGGATCTTGTGACGGTACCATCGACAGGGCAGGTGTTTACGTGGTACAATCAGCAGAAGAATATGGCCGGCATTTGGAGGAGGCTCGACCGTATAGTGGCCAACCCCCAGTGGTTTGCCCGGTTTCCTGACTTGACCTGTCGATGTGGGCTTCCGGCATCCTCAGATCATTCGCCCGTTCTTTTGGGCTCCGTCGCGCCTCGCCAGCACAAGGGAGTGTTTCGATTTGAGAATTTCTTGATTAAGGAGGACGGTTTTTTGGAGCAGGTGCAACGCATTTGGGGTTTACCGCTTTATGGCTTTCCTATGTTCGTCATTGTGCAACGGTTGAAGCTGTTGAAACCGATCTTCAAACAGGTGCGGAGAGCCAAAGGGGATTTAGCTTCGAACGTCATTGAGGCGAAGCGATTCCTTGATCTTGCTCAGGAGTTCTCATCACGCTATCCATTGGAGGGACTTTTTTATGATCTAGAGCGCCTGTGTCGTTCACTGTATTCTAAGGCAGTGGAGATGGAACACACGGCGCTGTCGCAACGGGCAAAGCTCGCTTGGCTGAAGGATGGTGACCAATGTTCTTCGTATTTCTTTCGTAGGGTGGCCATGCGGCGAGCTATGAACCGTATCGTTGCCCTGGAAGATGCGACGGGGGTCCTGATGGATGAGCCGCACCAAATTGAAGGGGCCCTGATTGGATTCTACCAGGAGCTATTAGGCCAGTCTGTCCACACGACGCCAGTTGCGGTTGCGGATGTGCAAAGAGCTGTTACGCGCACGCTATCCCCAGCAGATGCGCAATCTATGATCGGCCCAGTTGCAGGGAGGGAAGTAAGAGAGGCGCTCTTTTCCATGGGGGATGAGAAGGCGCCTGGACCGGATGGGTTCACGGTTGCCTTTTTCAAGGCGGCTTGGGGAATAGTGGGCGACGAAGTGGTGAGGGCTGTACAGGATTTCTTTACGACGGGCAAACTTCTAAAGGGGCTTAATAGTACCCTTATCACGTTGATTCCGAAGATCGAGACGCCTCGTCGGCCAACGGAGTATAGACCCATTTCATGCTGTAATGTGCTGTATAAGGTTATCTCCAAGATTTTGGCGAACAGACTCAAGCCATTTCTGCCTGGGTTGGTGCATGGGACGCAGACGGCATTTATACCTGGTAGGCGCATCAGCGACAATATCCTCTTGGCACAGGAGTTATGTCTGGGGTATAAGTCGAAGGGAAGGCCGCCGCGAGCTATGTTCAAGATTGATCTAGCTAAAGCGTACGATAAGGTGGAGTGGACGTTTTTACTGGCCGTGCTTGAGGCTATGAGATTTCACCCAACCTTCATAGGGTGGATACGGGCTTGTATCACGTCTACGGCGTTTTCGCTTAATCTGAATGGGCAGGTGGTTGGATTCTTTGAGGGAAAGAGGGGAATTCGACAGGGAGATCCCATATCACCCTATCTCTTTACTCTGATTATGGAGGTGCTGCATGGGTTGATCACCTTATGTATTGCTGAGGAGCCGAGGTTCTGTTACCATTGGAGATGTGAATCGATGCGCTTGGCTTCTCTTACCTTTGCGGATGATCTACTACTCTTTAGTCATGCGGATGTTGTATTGATTGGTGTGCTGAAGGACGCGATTGGGCGCTTTGCGTCTCTCTCAGGGTTGGTCCCAAATCCGGACAAGAGCGAGATGTACTTGTCACGACGTGCAGAAGGGCTTACATCGCAGATTCAGACACTGATGGGTTATTGAGTGGGACATCTCCCAGTCCGCTACCTGGGGGTGCCTCTTATTACTTCACGCCTTTCGATTGCTGACTGCGCACCATTATTACACCGAGTAGACCAGCGCCTAGGATCATGGCTTAATCGGTCACTGTCGTACGCCGGTCGACTCCAGCTAGTTAAGTCGGTGCTTCAGGCTTTACATGCATACTGGTCGGGGGTTTTCTTGCTTCCTAAAGGTGTTGTCCGAGCTTTGGAGACGCGATTTAGGAAGTTCCTATAGGGGGGATCAACGGCAAAGGTGGCGTGGGATGTTCTATGTCTCCCAGTGTCTGAGGGGGGAATGGGCCTTCGATCCATTGGGGTTGACAACAGGGCACTTCTCATGAAGCAGTTGTGGAGCGTGCTCACGAGAACTCCTGACTCGATTTGGGTGGAGTGGCTATACAGAACGCGCCTATATTCCCGTTCGGTGTGGGAGCTCTCGATCTCACCGAATGATGCCTGGAGTTGGCGGAAGCTGATGCAGCTGAGACCATTGGTACGTTCCCATATTACTTTTAGGGTGGCTAACGGTTCGACTATATGGCTATGGAAGGACCCTTGGCTGTTGAATGTCCCATTACTGGAGAGGTTTCCTCGAGGGCCGGTTGCGATGGGCCTATCTGCTGACTCACTCCTGAGTGCGGTTATTACTGAACATGGCTGGAACTGGCCAGGGCAAGGGTCAGTAGAGTATATTGAGATCAGTCGCCTCCATCCCCAAGTACTTCGTGGAGAGCAGGATGGGGTGATTTGGACATGCTCAACGACGGGGATCATGACGGCTGCATCGGCGAGGGATGCGATCCGCCTTAGGAGGGAACCCATCTGTTGGAATACATTATTTGGAGGGCCGTTGAAGATACCACGCCACGAGTTCATTCTCTGGCTAGGCATACTGGAACGGCTGTCGGCTAGAGATAAGCCTTGGGTTGCTCAGAGGGTAGGAACGATGGCGTGCGTCCTCTGTGATGAGCTGCATGTCGAGACAGCTCAGCATCTATTCTTCGATTCTGCGTACTCCCGCCAGTGCCAGCGCTTGTTGAGGAGACATATCCGGTGGACATGGCCATATCGGGAGTGGAGAGCGGGGATTCGATGGGCAGCGGCAAAATGGCATGGGAGACATCTTCTACATGCAGCTTACAGGCATGTGCTAGCGTCGCTCGTCTATCACATCTGGCAGGCACGGAACAAGCGATGGCAGGAGGGGATCGTTACAACACCTGATCGACTTGTTGGTTATGTACTCGCCTTGGTCACCATGCGCATTAGTGGTACGTCAACTACATATGCATTCCAGAGATTGGCTATACGTCGACTTTGGAGGGTGGCATGGTAGTTGGTTGAGGTGGTTTTTATTGTTTGTTTGGTCATGCGTTACCGGTAGCATGTTACTGGTTGATTGTGCGGAGTTAGACTCCCACCCATCATGTAATTTTCCGCCATATATATATAAGGGACCTTATACCAAAAAAAAAAAAAAGGTATCCCGTAGAGATTAAATCCCCCAAGCACCTTAGGAGACTATCACAAGAAAAGATCTTTTCCTCGATCAAACCTACCAAAGCATTTGTGCGTGCTGAAATTAACATTCCCTGCAAGGTTCAACCCAAATGGGTTCCTAAATCTTCGACTAGGACGACGAAAGCCGAAACGGCCAAGTCACCTAAAGAGGCAGCACCCAAACCCACTTCTCCAAAAGTGAAATGGGTTGTCAAGACTCCCTCAAGTAAATATTTAGGAACTATATCTGAACCTGATATCATATCTGCTAATCTGAGAGGACCCATGTTTAAATGGGTACCTAAAGTTCTCTAAATTGTTTTTTTTTTGGTATAATGTCCCGTGTATATATATAATGAATAAGAAATGTACAGATGAGCAGGATATGACCTCCGCGTCCAACCAGCAACATGCTACTGGCCTCACACAATAGCTAAAGACCCACCAAACCACACTGAAAATGAATAAAAAGATACCAATTCCCTACCAAGCCACACGCCATAATCTGCGTATGGCAGCACGCTGGAATTCGTATTTCGTGGCAGTACCACTAATACGCATGACAACCAAGGCAAGGACAGACCCCACAAGCCTGTGAGGCGGGGTGATGATCCCTTCCTTCCATCGCCTATTCCTAGCCTGCCAGATGTGATAGACCAGAGAGGCAAGAACATGCCGGTATGCAGCATGTAGAAGATGTTTCCCTCGCCACCGTGCCGCAGCCCATCGGACGCCCGTATGCCACTCTCGATAAGGCCAGATCCATCGAATCCTACTTCGCAAGAGCCGAAGACATTGCCGTGAGAATGGGCAATCAAAGAAAAGGTGTTGTGCCGTCTCAAAATGAAGCTCCTCACAAAGGACACATGCTGGAGATCCCGCCCGCTGAGCTATCCAAGGCTTATCCCTAGTCGAGAGGCGATCCTGTAGGCCAATATATAGAATAAACTCGTGCCTAGGTACCTTCAAAGGTCCTCCAAATAAAGCCGCCCAGGGAACACGAGGCCTCCTGTATCGCATCGCATCTCTAGCCGAGCGAGCCGTCATAGCTCCATCAAGCGACCCCATCCACAATACTCCATCCTGAGTCCCTCGTAATACTGACGGAAGTAAGCGGCTGATCTCAAGAAATTCAACCGCGCCCTGTCCAGGCCAATTCCATCCCTGCGTACTAAGCACCACATTCAGCCGCGAATCTAGAGGCAGCCCCATCGCAATAGGGCCCCTAGGAAATCGCTCTATCAAAGGCGTAGGCATCAGCCAGGGGTCCTTCCATAGCCATATCGTGGACCCATCTCCCACCCGAAACGTAATCATGGATCTGATCAGAGGCCGCAACTGCAGTAGCTTCCTCCAGCTCCACGCATCATTCGGCGAGATCGCCAGGTCCCACAGTGATCGAGAGTGCAGTCGTGTTCGATAAAGCCATTCGACCCAAATTGAGCCCGGTGTCCTGGTAAGCACACTCCACAGGTGTTTCAGTAGCAGAGACTTGTTGTCGACAGCAATAGATCGCAATCCCAGTCCCCCTTCAACAAAAGGCAAACATAGCACCTCCCAGGCCACCTTTGCAGTCGTGCCACCCCACAGAAATTTCCTAAACCGTGTCTCAAGCGCTCTGACCACGCCTTTAGGTAGCAGGAATACACCCGACCAGTAAGCGTGAAGTGCCTGCAACACCGACTTGACCAGCTGTAGGCGGCCTGCATAAGATAAAGATCGATTGAGCCATGACCCCAAACGTTGATCCACCTTCTGTATAAGTGGAGCACAGTCCCCAATCGTCAATCGAGAAGTAATGAGCGGCACTCCAAGATAACGAACCGGAAGCATCCCCACCCGATAGCCCATAAGCGCCTGTAACTGGTCTGTCAACCCTTCAGCTCGCCGTGATAAGTACATCTCCCTCTTATCTGGGTTAGGATGTAGCCCAGAAATCCTGGCAAACTCCGCCAATGCCTTCTTCAGCACTCCAACGGTGGTGACGTCAGCATGGCTGAAGAGAAGAAGATCGTCCGCAAATGCTAATGAGACCAAACCCAGCGCGTCGCATCGCCAGTGATACTTGAACTGCGGTTCCTCAGAGATGTAGGCCGTGAGTAGCCCATGCAGTACCTCCATCACTAATGTAAAAAGATAAGGGGAGATGGGGTCCCCCTGCCGTATGCCCCTCCTGCCTTGGAAGAAACCCACCACCTGGCCATTGAGATTCAACGAGAAAGCCGTCGTCGTCAAACACGCCCTAATCCATCCAATGTATATAGGATGAAACCCCATAGCTCCTAAGACAGATAGCAGAAACTCCCACTCCACCTTGTCATATGCCTTGGCCAAGTCGATTTTAAACAAAGCTCGCGGAGGGCGGCCCTTGGATTTGTACCCAAGGCACAGTTCCTGCGCCAGCAACACATTATCACTGATCCGGCGTCCCGGGATAAATGCCGTCTGGGAGCAATGGACCAGAGTAGCCAGGTGCCTCTTAAGTCGATTGGCCAAAATCTTTGATATCACCTTGTAAAGGACATTGCAACATGAAATGGGCCTGAAGTCAGTTGCACGCCTAGGTGTATCTCTCTTAGGTATCAACGTAATGAGGGTGCTGTTGAGCCCCTTCAGAAGCCTCCCGGTGGCGAAACAATCTCGGACCGCTTGCACAACCTCATCCCCAACAATCCCCCATGCGGTTCTGAAGAATGCGATCGTATACCCATCCGGCCCCGGCGCCTTCTCATCCCCCATAGAGAAAAGTGCTTCCCGAACATCCATAGGAGTTACCTCAGCGATCATGGCAGCAGCGTCCTCTGGGGAAAGCGTGCGTGTCACCCCTCTACGCACTTCAGCAATCCCTATCGGCGATGGGTGGTCCGAGTGGCCCAATAATCCCTTATAGAACCCAATCAGCTCACCCTCCACCTGCTCCGGGTCTTCAAGAAGGGCGCCATTTGCCGACTCAAGGGACCAAATGCGGTTAGTAGCACGTCGCATGGCCACCCTACGAAAGAAATAGGACGTGCATTGGTCCCCATCCTTCAGCCAAGCAAGCTTGGCCCGTTGTGACAACGCAGAATGCTCAACCTCAACGGCCTTGGCATATAGTGATCGACATAGCCTCTCTAAATCATAGAAGGCGGACTCCTCGGGATAACGAGAGGCGAAGTCCTGAGCTATATCGAGAAAATGCTTCGCCTCCGTAACATTCGCCGTCAAGTCTCCCTTCTCCCGTCGCAACCTTTGAAGGTGCGGTTTCAACATCTTAAGTCGTCTCACCAAGGCGAACATGGGGAATCCATTCATAGGAACGTTCCATGCATGCTGAACTATGCCCAAGAGAGCCGGATCCCTCGTCAAGAAATTATCAAAACGAAATGTCGCCTTATGCTGTCGCATACGAGTAGCTTCCAGCAGCACAGGGGAATGATCTGAGGTGGCAGGCAGCCCACATCTACATAGTGAGTCCGGGAATCGGACGAACCATTGAGGGTTTCCCAGTATACGATCAAGCCGCCTCCATACCCCCGCCTCAGCCCGCTGCTGATTGTACCATGTGTAGACATGTCCCATCGTAGGAACTGTCAACAAGTCAGCCCTCACCAGGCACTCTTGAAAGTCCTCCATATCGTGTCTAGAGGGTGCCCCCCTCGCCCCTCACCCGAGTGCAAAATAGCGTTGAAATCCCCCATGACTATCCACGCATCCGCCACTCGGTCCGCCGACATACTAATCAATTCATCCCATAATGGCACTCGCTCCTCCCTCCTGGACTTCCCGTACGCAAAGGATACAAAAATTGTCTCCCTCGTAATCACCGACCCCACACGACAATGAATAGCCTGAGTCGAAGACCCAAGGATAGTCACAGTCAAAATAGATGGATCCCAACCCACCCAGATACGCGACGCAGGAGCAGCATCATACTCGAAAAACCACTGCCAATGAGCTCTAATGCCATTTGAGATGAATGTAGCATTAGGCGCCGCAACTCTCGTCTCTACCAACCCGATCATATATAGTCCCTCTCGAGCAATCAACTCCCCCACCGCCCTCCTGTGATCTTGTTTATTAAGACCACGAACGTTCCACGAACCCATCGCTAACATAAAGGTACCCCGTTGCGGGCTGCATCTGCTTTAGGGCCCGTTTGATATTCGTAGTCGGTGACTTCAGACATATCCTGAAGTAGCGCAAATCGATTATGTGTACCATCCTCCATAACCAATCCTCCAACAGGTGGCTGTGACGTGCTCCCAGCCCCATGCCCAACGGCAAACACCTGCTTCCCCCCAACATCCGCTTCGTCTCTTACCAACACCGCCTTGCCCTTGGCCCCCATCTGTCGCCACTCGGTTTGTGGCGTAGCAAAAGCCCTTCGTTGCCCTCCATCCCTTTCCGCCACTCGTGGGCCTCGTCTTTCCGTGCATTGGGTGGCTGCCCTGGCACCCCTCGCCCCTTCCCGATGTGGCATCCGTGGGACCCCCGTTCGATGTTGATCTCCAGGCTTGTCCTCATTATGAGGCCGCCTCGGTGGCTCCGTCTACTTGCACGGCCTTTGGGTACAATGGGCTGCCCCATGCTCCCACGAAAAGCAATGAGGGCATTTAGTCGGTTTCCACTCGTACTCTACCCGAATAGGTACCGCCACATCTTCCTCCCCATCCTCTCCTTGAAGGAGAACCTCAAAAGAATCCGCGAATGGCTCATCCTATCGGCGATGTGTGGTACCTCGATTCTGGTTGCTCCACACACATGACGGGAAATCAAGAACTGTTGAGCAACTACAAAGACCATCCTAACGGAAAAGTCAGGTTTGGAAACAACGATTCAGCCCCGATTCTAGGACTTGGGGATATCATTCTGAAGAATCTGACTATAAAAGATGTCTCATACGTCGAAGGCCTCCGCCATAACTTGTTCAGCATAGGCCAGTTCTGTGACAAAGGGTTCCTGGTGGTCTTTCATGCTGGCCAGTCAGGACACAGAACTCCTCTACGGACTTCGGAAATCCAATCTTTACACGATCAACCTGACATTCGTGCAGCCCTCGACAGCTGTCTGCCTCATCTCTCAGACTGTAATTCAGAGGAACAGCTTATGGCATCAACGCATGTCACATCTCAACCTCAAAGCTCTTCAAAATCTCTCAAAGAAAAAGTTGGTTCATGGTCTTCCAACTATACCTTTATAAAAAGAGCATCAATGTTCGGCGTGCCAATTAGGAAAACTGAAGCGAGCATCTCATCATATCAACACAAGTGGCCTCTACTTCACGTCCTCTGGAACTGCTACATATGGACCTCTGTGGCCCGATGAAGACACAGAGTATTAATGGACGCAAGTATCTACTGGTCATAGTCGATGACTACTCTCGCTACACTTGGACAAGGTTTCTCCAAATAAAAGATGAGACAGTGGACTTGATCATCAATTTCGTGAACACTACTCAAAATTTGCTGCAGCAGACTATCCAAGTCATTCGAACAGACAATGGCACTGAGTTCAAGAACAGATGTCTCAATATTTTTTATCAGAAACTTGGGATAAGTCAACAATTTTCAGCCGCCAAGACTCCTCAACAGAATGGGGTAGTCGAACGAAAGAACAGAACACTAGTGGAAGCCGCACGTACGATGCTCATACGTTCTGGACTTCCACATTTTCTTTGGGCGGAAGCAGTAAATACTGCATGTTTCACTCAAAACAGGACGGTGATTCACAAGCGCTTCGACAAGACTCCGTACGAAATTATCAACAAACGAGTACCCAACATTTCATTCTTTAAAGTCTTCGGGTGCAAGTGCTTTGTGGCGAATGACCGAGAGCAACGTGCTAAGTTCGACCCTAAAGCATTCGAAGCCACTTTCGTCGGGTTTTCTTCAACCTCGAAAGCGTACCGAGTATACATCAAGTCCAAACACACAATCAAAGAAAGCTACAACGTCACTTTCCACGAAGTGGCAGAGATGGCTTCTGGTCAAGTCAGTCCAGGACCCGTGCTTAACCCGATGACTCCTGCGCACTCAGTTCAGGACCCATACTCAACCCGATAGCTTCCGAATATAACAGTTCAGAACCTGTTTTCACTGGTGTGTTGGCACAAAACCAACAGAAAAAGGCAACAACTCCGAATTCAACATCAGAAAAGCTATGAGACTTGCATTAGACGATTTGGACTCTCTCTTCGAGCCAGTATATCGGTCACACAATGCTACACCTATAGTGGATTTTCCACCTGAAGAGGCCGATGTACCAAGCTCTTCAACAGTTCCTACTTCAACCGATTCAGACTTGCCTCAGAATAATGAAGAAACTACCGTGGGTGTTGAGGAAGAATCATCAGAGTCGCTCTCTCCAAGTGCTGATTTGGAACTTCCTCACACAAATGAACAACCAGAGAACTTTGAAAATCTAGACCCACAAACGGCTGACGCTTCGCCTTCAGCATTCCCAAATGAGCGCAAGTGGACTAGAGCTCACCCGGTTGATCAGATAATTGGCGAGCCCTCAAGCGGAGTAAGGACACATCGTCAACACAGTCTCTTCAGCTGCTTGTTATGCCAAAACGAACCTACCAAGGTAGCAGACGCACTTCAAGACCCGGATTGGGTAATAGCAATGCATGATGAAATTCATCAATTCGAACGCCTTAAAGTGTGGACCTTAGTATCACGTCCGCATGGGAAAACAATTGTCGGAACTAAATGGGTATTCAAAAACAAGAAAAATGAAGATGGTGAAGTGATCTGGAACAAAGCAAGGCTAGTTGCGAAGGGATACAATCAACAGGAAGGCATCGACTATGACGAGACTTATGCTCCTGTTGCCCGAATCGAAGCTATCCGCCTTCCCCTGGCTTATGCGGCTCACAAAGATTTCAAACTCTATCAGATGGATGTTAAGACCGCCTTTCTCAACGTCGTGTTAAAAGAAGAAGTCTATGTAGCTCAGCCGGAAGGCTTCGTTGATCAAGAATTTCCCGATCACGTCTATCGATTGGACAAAGCTCTCTATGGACTAAAACAAGCCCCTCGTGCTTGGTACGATGTCTTGAGTGAATTCCTCGTAAAGTCTGGATTCATACGAGGAACAATAGACACAACCCTCTTCATCAAATGGCAAGACAAGGATCTGATGGTCGTCCAAGTTTACGTCGACGACATTATCTTCGGATCAACAAATCATCGGCTCTGCACGAAGTTTGGAGATCTCACGAAAAGCACATTCGAGATGAGTCACCTGGGAGAGTTGCAGTTTTTCTTAGGACTTCAAGTCAGGCAGCTCGATGATGGGATTTTCATCAGTCAGACAAAATACATCAAGGATATTCTGAAGAAATTTCATCAAGAACAGAGCAAGCCTCTCAGCACTCCGATGTCACCAAGCTGCAAGTTAGATGCCGATCCCTCTGGTAAATCGGTCGACATCACGCTGTATCGCAGCATCATTGGATCTCTTCTATACCTCACTTCGAGCCGGCCGAATATCATGTTTGCCACCTGCTTATGTGCCCGTTTTCAAGCCGATCCGAAAGAATCCCATATGCTCGCGGTTAAAAGGATTCTGCGCTACCTTAAGGGCACCTCTACCCTTGGACTATGGTATCCAAAGGGTACGAACTTCAAACTTATCGGCTATACTGACGCTGATTATGCAGGTTGCCGAATGGACAGGAAAAGCACGTCCGGTGGGGCTCAATTTCTAGGCGAAAAGCTGGTCTGCTGGTCATCCAAAAAGCATAACTGTGTGACAACTTCGACGGCCGAAGCGGAATACGTGGCAACCGCCAGTTGTTGCTCCCAGATGCTGTGGATGCGGACTCAACTTCGCGATTATGGGTACAATTTAAATTATATACCCAGTTATAGTGATAGTCAAAGTGCCATCGCTATTACTTGCAATCCTGTTCATCACTCACGCACAAAACACATAGACATTAGATATCACTTTATTAAAGATCATGTAGAAAAATGCACCATAGATATGTATTTCGTGAACACGGAGTACCAACTAGCTGACATTTTCACCAAGGCATTGGATGAAAAACGATTCCAATTCTTGTCGGAAAATTAGGCATGTTGAATCTCCCGTGATATGTGCATCACCTGATCTTATGTGCTATCACATGCGCTATTCTATGTGTTTCTATGCTAATTTGACATATCCTGCGTGATAATAATAAAAACAATTATAAATAAAAAAAATTATATACATATTCCTATAATATTAGGGGAATGACGAAATCCTTTAGGATGCTTTGATCTAAAGTCACTTAGAATTTCACACTGACATGCGATTGATTTAATTGCTTAATTTTGTCAGTCTAAGTCGCATTCTTGTGTCTAAAGGTCATTAGGTTGCTCTACTAGACACAAAGCCACTATACATATGTGAGGATTCAAGCCTTGTTCTTTTCTTTCTTTGGATCTACATCTAGAGCGAGTCACACATCAATTACTTGTCTTAACTAGTGATTCTTGGCTTCATACTCCCCTTGCCGTAGATCGTTAGGAAAATGATAAGGGCGCTTAGGTTATTCCTCACTCGGCCTTATAAATTTTTTTTCCTCAAGATTAGCCCTTAGTCATCCCTTTTGAGCCTTCTCCGATATCCTTTTCTTCATTGTATCCCGATCAAGACTTCAACCGTAATTCATAAATTTCGGAGGGTTGCATAAACGAGAAAAGGAGGGGGAGAAAAAGGCGACGAAAGAAATTAAAGAGGATGATGACAAAAGAAGGCATGCTCAACGCGCAAAAATCAGACCAAAGGAACCTGCCTTCCGACTATCTCTTAGAAGGTGGCATGGATCCTGCTGTAAACTTCTCCGTCGATAATCTCGTACGCTCGTCAGAACGACTGGAAAGAGGAGCACCACGAAGTGAACTTCTCCAACGATAATCCGGTCTTATATCGGGAAACAAGAAGAGTAGCCTTGGGTACGAATTCCATAACCGTGAACTTTTCCAAAAAGATTATCTCTGAAACCTCTCTAGGGATTAAGAGAAGATGAGCACGGTATCGGCCCGAGAACCAACAAGAAAAACTTCGCCTACGATAATCTCCTATAGCCTCGTGAGAAGCGGAGCTTCAGCTTGAGCATAGCAACAAAAAAGGGATAGTTCTTAAAAGAAAAAGAGGGAGAAAAGATTGAAAAGAAGAAAGACGCGCAAAAGGAGACGGACGTAGAAATGGAAGATGACGAAGAGATAAGCTCACTTTCCTCTAAATTCCTTCCCTCTAAGTCCTAGCCAAACTCAAACCCTTAAAACCCTTTGATTCCAATCGACGGTCTCTCGCTTAGGTGAAATGATTAAAAATGCCTTGATCACAGGTAAATTGACTTATAATTGCTTGTGTTGACTTGAGTGATATAAATATAATAAAAAAATCCCAAGATAGAAAATTTGAGTGCAAGAGCGAACCTAGTGAGAGTTGTCGAAATGGACCAGTCTATGAACTTAGGACTATAGTTTGACGACATTACTTGACGGCATTTTCATCTTTCAAATGTCTCGTAAAATTTTAGGTGTGACGATTGATCGAAGCAAAATAATCTGACCCCATACTATAATAATAGTAATATGAAAAAAAATCGTGAAAGGAAAAATTTCGCACATTCTGACATGAAATATTATGTTTCATATGCGTTGAATTGAATAAATGCGAATTTTTTTTGATGTTATCGCACATTCTAAATGTAATTTTAGATTGCATTGGTACTGAATTGTTTAAATGCGATAAATTTGTCATTGCTCTTACCCTCACGCAATATCTTAAGTACATGTTTTGGGGACCATGTACATGTGCTTACTAGGTAAATTTGTGTCTTATATGCTCGTGACTTGAATTGATTTCATATGCTTGCATGTCTAGTCAATTCTTGCGCATTATTTGAGGGGAGCAAATATAAAAATCGTGCATTAGCTCCCAATATTCTTTACGTTTTTCTCTAAGTATTTCAGATTTGTTCAAACAAAATAAAGGAGTGAGACGTCGACAATATACGACAAGGAGCTATTGTCACAGACTAAATATTTCAAAGGAAAACATGCCAAAAATAATTGTTGATTAACTCTATTATTTCTAGCGTTTTTCTCTAAGTGGTATAGATTTTTTATTCTGCCAGGGTGAAAAACCAGATTATCCAAGAACACTTCAACAGATTAAACCTTCGTAATATGTGAATAGTTTGCTTTTGAGGTTTAGTGTTGAGTACGTGGGATTTTAGCAAAATGGAAACTTGCATTAATGAAGTTAGGGTTTAAGCGTAAATACCTTGTGAGGTATTTAAGCCCATTGGGCCCCTAACAAGCCCATTACAAATACAACCCAATTACATAAATAAAACATCTATAAAATACATAGAAAAGAAATTACAAGACTTAGAATTAATATTTTGGACACTTCTAAAATATTCCTAACATTCTCCCCCTAAGTGTCCAAATTACAATCGAGCAAATAAACTAAGTCTTCATTTCTTTTTCTTCGAGCGGGGTGGAGGTGGAGGTTCTCTATGAGCCAAGTAGGTCTTCCTGAATCCAAGGGCAGTCTCGAACTGTCTGATGTCGTTCCGAAGAAAGATCCGATATCTTATCTTCTCGATGAGTTTCCGTAGGATATCTTTCTCTTCCAGTTCTGTTCCTTCTAGTTTGTCCTCTTCGGAAACTGTCTTCTTCTTAGCCCGAAGTTGGTTGAGGATAATCTTCAATGTTCCCTCTGAGAATTTGGAGATCTCTGACAGAAGTAGCACCTGCTTCACTTTCTTCTGTGCTTGTATGTAGGTGACCCCTGGTTGTGGTTCAAGGAAGATAAATCCCTCTTCAAACTTTTCGAGATCCTTGTATCTGTTGTCTGGACGCGTCAGGTTGACCTTGCTCATATTGCTTTCCAAGGCCATTTGGAAGTCATGAGCAGCGAAATACTTGACCTGCCTCAGCATGCACTCCTTGATAGCTCTATAACCATCTCGTCTTGTGTGAGTGTCAAGGGGAAACTTATTGCGATAAATATTGTAGAGCTTGTTGAGTTCGCCCAGTGGAAGATAGGGAAGATCTGCTTCTGAATATCTTACAATTTTCCTGTCATATCGATCAATAACAAAGACACGGCCTACATATCTTCCTACCGCCCATTCGACGTCCACAATATCGCAGATGGCCGATTGATCTCTCATGTACTTCCTGTATTGATCTCTATTCATTCCTTTCTTGGCCGTGACTTCCCAGAGCATAATCTGATGGCTAAGTCCCCTATACGTCCCTCTTAGATGCTCAAGGCCTCGAAGATTCAGCTCGTTGACTCCCTTTATTTCTTCTTCCTTCCTCCAGATCTTTGGATAAAGATCCTCAAGAAAGGGTGCCTTGATCTTTGCGTTTCTCCAACGAGTTTCTATGAACTCGTATCCTGGCGTCGGTTCCTCGGGCACCTGATGCTGAAGAAGTTCTGGAAGCTCTGGAAGATCTGCCTCAGGATTTTCTCCTTGCTCCTCTTCCTCTCGCTCGATGAAGCAGAAGTCTGCTGCTGCCGCCTTTAATAAATTACGAACGCTTTCAATCCTTAGGCGGGACTCTTCTGCTGTCTCTGTTCTTGTCATCCATTCCTCGTCTAAGATATATCTGCCAATGTAGTCTTGAGGATCCTTTTGACGAGGGGTTGTAGTTGCTTGGACTGGTTGGGTGGAGATCCTTGAGGGAGCAGACTCGACTTCACCAAGGGAAGTTGTCTGGTTCGGCCCTGGTGTAGCTTGTCTGCCCCTGGAGGACCTTGGTGGTGGATTAGGTGGTCGTGACGAACTGCCTCCACGCGTTTGAACCCCGCGTCCTCTGCTTCTTCCGCCGCGAATAACAGGAGACTTGGTTCTCGGTCTCTTGCTGCTCTCCCCCTCAGGACGATCCTGGTCGTCTGGATCGTCGTGACGACGTTTCTGACTGGGGCCTTCTTGGCGGCATGTGTCAGTCGGTATGCTCGCATCAGGAGATGGGATGACGCCTCCTGCGACCAGCTTCCGGTAGAGGTCTTCTTCTTCAACGCTCCGGTTGCTGTCCAGATCAATTATGCGAGCAATGCCAACATCAAAGAGCTCGAGCAGAGGCACTGTGTACAAGTTGGGTGTCGTCGGGTTGCGTGGTGGCAGGGTGAGAAGACGGGGAAGTACCGGCTGTTGAGGAGGAGGTTGGTCAGATATGGGAGCCTTCCCTTTGTCAGTGGAAGTTGCTTGAACCGCCTCCTTGATAAGACCTTTGACCCTTGGTAGGGTTACGGTCTCGAAGAATTCGAACAGCCGATTCTCCAAGTAGGCAGTCGTCACCTGTGTTGGAATAGATCCGGCGCCACTAGAGGGAGCCGTTGGCACACGTTCAGAACGAGGTTCTGGACGGTGGCCCTCGTCACCCGAAGTTCGTGGAACTTTAGGGTCCTTGGGTCTTCCGACCACTCCTTGCGACGCATCTTTTGGAGATGGTGCTCGGGTCGTTGTTGCCACGTCAGTGGGACGGGCTTGGGTGAAACTATCTCCGGGATCGTCAAGGCGTCCCGTTAGCACGCGTCCAGAACTAGGTTCTGTACGGTGGCTCGCGGATGGTGAGCTGCTGAAATCATCAACATCCGAGAGACTTCCGTCCAATCCTTGAAGAGCCTCTATTTGGGGCTCTTCTATGAACGTTGTGGCCTGAGGATCAGGCTGAGACTCGGTCTGTGTCATGGAAATGGGTATTTCTCGAGTTGATTCTGACACAGGAATCGAGCTGCTGGAGGTTTGGGGTGGTTCATGTTGCGTTGAGACACTTGTCTGTTAGGAGACAAGTGAATGGTCTGGTGGGGTTCGCTCATGCGTCGTTGCGTCGACTACGACGTCTTCTATCCTAGAGATTGACCCGGCTCTTTCTGACTGAGTTAGTGCTGTTGTGATCGTCTCGGGAACATCTATGTGTGGTTGTTCGTCGAGCGATTGTTCGGGTATTGTGTGTTTAGAGGATGGTGGTGGTTGGTCGGGGATTGTTTCTTGAGATGTAGTCTGTGGTGCGTGTGGTATAGGGTTGGTTTCTGTGGTTTCTCTCAAGATCTCCCTCTCTCTTTCTCTCTCGCTCATTTCAGCTCTCTCAGTCTCACTAACCCCTGGGTTAGACTCAGGTGGGTTATCCTGTGTCGTGGGGTGAGGAACTTTGTAATCTCTGCAGTAGGCATCGATAAGGTCGGGGTTTGCAAGAATGAGTAACTCGTGAGGGATTGGCATTGCGGTGCGTGAGTATTTCTCATCAGTCTTTCCCTTTTGAAGGTAGCGCAGTTTGGGTGGGGTGAAGTTTTCTTCTACGGGTCGTGATGGTATTCCCGGTGTTGTGGTCAGAAAATGATGGATGATTAGTGAGAACCACCCGAGATATGGCAGATTCTGTGGCCTTTTGGACTTTGTGCGTTGGTGAAGTTGGTCGTCGAGATCAGTGATGATAAGCTTGACAAGGTCGTAATTTCTTCGAAACACGATCCCATGGAAGATGCGAAGGATTGTGATATTGCATCTATCCCATCCTGAGTGCTTGGGTGAGAAGCACTTATTGACAAATGTAAAGAGCGTTCGCCAAGGATGCGGGATCATGGAATTCTGAAAATGGGAGACAAACTTGATAGGCGTGTAATATCCCATCTTCATCATATCCTCCAGAAGCTCATTCTCAGAAGCCTCAGGTTCGTAGTGAGGTTGACTTGGCAATCTGAGAATACTCCGAAGGAGATCGCTTGTGATGCTGACAGTCTCATTTGCTATTTGGGCCTCGTAGTATATACTGTTATCCTGAGCAACTTTCGTCTTCATCGTCCCCCAGAATTGTTGAAGGTAGACTGTAGGGACTTGGACCGAGGCCGAAAAAGCATACCCAAGGTGGTGATTCCTCAGAATGGATAATATAATTTCTTCCTTGCACTTGAATGTATGAAGGTCAAGTTGGAAATTATTGTCCTTGGTCGTTATCCATTGTGAGGTTGGGTAAACCATTTCCGTAGGTGTCGTCATTTTTTTTTTTTTTTTTTTATGACACCGGGAAGTGCTGTTGGAACTGCAATACAAAGAACAAAGGAATTAGAGATGTGATATTGTAGAACTAGAATAGCTATGATAAACGGTTGTTTGAAGATCGATTTGGGCTATGAGGTGAAATCGTTTAGGTAGAGATTTGGCCCATTTCTGTTTGGCCCATTGATGTTCAAAGAGATTTTGGCTGAAAAATTTTCTAAGTATGGTTTGCGGGCTGAGTTGAAAAAGAACTTTGCGAATTGAGCATTTGAAATATCAGGTAAACTATGAGTCGCAAAGTACCAATTCGCGAAGTGAATCGTGCGCATATCTAAATGTGCAAACTTAGAATTCGCAAACTTGGAATTCGCAAAGCAAACTTAGAATTCGCGAAGCAAAGCAAACTTAGAATTCGCAAAGCAAACTTAGAGTTCGCAAAGTAAACTTAGAATTCGCAAAGCAAAGCAATCTTAGAATTCGCAAAGTAAACTTAGAGTTCGCAAAGCAAAGCAAACTTAGAATTCGCAGAGTAGAATTCGCAAAGCAAACTTAGAATTCGCAAAGTAAACTTAGAGTTCGCAAAGCAAAGCAAACTAAGAATTCGCAAAGTAAACTTAGAGTTCGCAAAGTACACTTAGAGTTCGCAAAGCAAAGCAAACTTAGAATTCGCAGAGTAGAATTCGCAAAGCAAACTTAGAATTCGCAAAGCAAACTTAGAATTCGCAAAGTAAACTTAGAATTCGCAAAGCAAAGCAAAGTTTGCGACTTTGACAGGATTCGCAAAGCAGAAGGTTTGCGATTTGTGCAAAACAGTTTTTGAGTTCGCAAAGCTGTACTTCGACCGATTAAACGAAGAAATTTAAAATGAAATTAAAAGCTCTAATTAACAAGCAAACCCAGAAACTCAAAAAATCGAAACATTTACCCAGAGATACCCCAATCAGAAACTAAAAACATTTACAATAATTCATCGATAATAATAAAAAAATCCGAGTATTGCCCTGTTCTTCACGATTCAAACCTGCAAAACTGAAAAAGAAAGACATTTCATTGTAGGAATTATATCGAATGATTCCTTACCACCGAAAAGTTTCTGAGAACGTGATTGAGATAGAGCAACACACGTGAGGACTGGGATATGCTATTGAGACTGCGATTTGAGGTTCGCAAAATTATATCTAAACTGACAGAGGTTTGCGATTTGAGAGTGTTGCGTGTTTGAGAGAGGTTTGCGAATTGTGATGGATTTGGGAAAGTCGAGAAATTTTTAGGGTTGAGGATACTTTGCGGGCCTTAAGAAAGATTAGAATGGGCCGCGAACTTCCCTTTTTTTTTTAATTTGAGGTTTGCAAAAAATTGTAATGTAAAGTATGCGAACTTAATTTTAATAATTGATTTGCAAAATGACCTATGAAGAAAAAGTAAGTGTACGGGATTTTCAACTTAGCAAAGATACCAAATAATCTAGAAAAGACCCAAATACTACCAATTTGGCGCGATCAATCACAAGGATAACATCAAATAATCTAGAAATGACCCAAATCAATCACAAGGATTGATAAACGTATTTTAATACGTTTATTGTTATGTTTATTTGGGTTATAATAGGATATGTTTTGGTTATTCATGTATTTCTTGGCTCTATTTACACCCATTTAAATATTGTAGGACCTTCGAATGATTATCGAGAGAAAAGGAACGAAAACGAGGCGAAAACGACGCGAAAATGGCAAAGTTTGAAGCTGCCAGTAACCGGTCACGGCCGTGAACGATCTTGCAAGAGGCCGTGAACTTGGGCAGTGAGAGTAAGAGAAGAAAGCCTCCAGCGTCACGGCCGTGAACCCTGATGTAGGTAGCCGTGAATGCGGACAGAAAGTTCAAAGGAAGGTGTCACGGCCGTGAGCTCCCTTGCAAGAGGCCGTGAACGGCGGCAGAGAGTTGGAGTAGCTTCACTCACGGCCGTGACTCATCTCGCACGAGGCCGTGAAGCTCGACAGAGAACTCTAAGAAGAAACTACCACCTCTTCACGGCCGTGAGGGCTTATGCAACAAGCCGTGAATCAAGGCAGAGAGTTCAACGAAGGAAAAATCCGTTGATTCACGGCCGTGACTGCCGATGCACGAGGCCGTGAATCATGCCAGAGAGTCAATATTTAGGGTTTGAGCTGCCGTCACGGCCGTGAAGCGTGTTGCACGAGGCCGTGACTCATGCCAGAAAGTCAAGAAATAGGGTTTTTAGCCGCCTTCACGGCCGTGAAGGCCCGTTAAGAGGCCGTGAACGTGCCAAAATTCAGGGTTTTAGCCCATTTTCGAAGCATAAAAGGAGGGCACTTCTCAGAACTCAAGAAGAACTCCATAGGGACGAAACTTAGAGCTAAAAAGAGGAGGAAGAACACTAGAAGCAATCCGTGATTCGGAGAAGCTCAAGGGACGATCTAACAACGAAGCCACGCTCATACGATCGAGGAACGAGAGCTACACCTCAGAAACGCCATTTTCACTTCTTAGGGAAGTTTTCATGAGTTCTCTATCCTCGTTTACTTTGGATCTCGTTGTTGTTTTGCCTAATATGAGCAGCTAATCCTCTTGTGTGTTTGGGAATAGATGAACGTTGGGTTATGTTGTAGTTAAGGCGTAGGATAATCGTGAACACGTGTATTCGACCATTTATCGATCTATGATATTGTTTCTTCGTATCAATATGTCTATGTGTTGATGTGCATGTGTGGTATATCGTTTAGGGCGACAGCTAAATAACGATTAGGCCGTTCGTAGACGTTAGGAATCGAGTATAGGGCGACAGCAAATACTCGATCCTCGCCGTCTAGTAATCGCTAAACTAAGATCCCCACGAACGTTTAGGGCGACAGCAAATCCGTGAGTGGGTAGAAAATTACTGCGATTTAGTCGATAATCACGTATGAGCGATATTCCGTAAGCCTTAGCCAACAAAACTCAGCGGGATTCGAATCCCGGACACATATTTATCACCTTAAGTCACTCTTACTATTTCTAGTTGTGCCTCCTTGTCTTCCAATCCTTTAAGTTGCGTTGTTAAATTAGTTCATAATACAAACAAATCCTGTTATTTTATTTAGGTTAAATATCGAGTCGATAGGTTAATACTAGTACTCAATTTATTCCTCGTGTTCGATACTCGGATATTCGCTATAGCTATATTACAAACGATAGGTACACTGCCTATCGCGCGTGATTCTAGTTATAATATATTCGTTTTAATTATTACTTGACGTATTCGCACGACCTTTTATTTAAACATACACGCACGCGATCAAGGATAATATCAAATCTATGGATTTTTCAAGATCGATTTTCATGATACGATATCCTTATTGGAGAAGGAAGAAACGTCACCTTAGTCAAAAATTCGTCTTAATGTCGGGACAATAAATGACTTATGTTTCCATCATCAAGTTTATAAATAGATATGTCTCAAGTTTCTAAGAACTAACTAATTTCTTATTTTCTCGTTTACAGATGGATTGGCAGAAGCAAGAAGAAGAGAAAAAACTCAAGGAACAGGCAAAGTTAAGACGCAACTTTGAGCATAATCTGAATATGCTTGTTTTTGAGATTTACCTCCTTTTGAGCTTATTCGTTGTTTTACTTGCTATTCTGCTTTGGATTTTTATAGGAATGCGAGTTTTTGAGAGTACGAAAACTCCCCCTAAATGTTTGGATTTCTTTGAACAAGTATTTGAGTTGTTGTACGAAAACTCCCCCTAAATGTTTGGGTTTCTTGAATAAATATTTGTTGAAAAACTCCCCCTAGATATAATGCCTATCGAGTATCTGAAAAAATGATTGAACTCACTCCCCCTCGATGCATGGATATAGCTTTTCTCCCCCTCGATGTATGGCCATCAGCATTGGCGATACATCGACTTATTGTAAACAGGAAAAATTTATTGAAAAATAGAAATTAACCAAAGAGAGAAAAATAAAATCCTAATAAACTAATTAATATAGTAAACACGCACAGAATAAGAGATTAGTAACTTAGCAGATAGATAAATGGTGAACTGTAGGAGGGCATAGGCAAAATTAAAAGTTGAGGTTCAACATTCCCAGCTTTGCTACTAAGAATTGGAAGCGTTTTTCATCCAATGCTTTTGTAAGCAAGTCGGCTAGTTGAATCTCTGTATTGACAAAGTACATTTCTATTATGCCTCTCTCTACGTGGTCCTTTATGAAGTGATAGCGAAGATCTATGTGCTTAGTGCGTGAGTGATGAACAGGGTTACATGTAATTGCAATTGCACTCTTGGAATCACAGTAAATAGGAATTCTATTTAGATCGAACCCGTAGTCCCGTAGTTGAGTTCTGATCCACAAAATTTGTGAGCAGCAACTGGCTGCAGCAACGTATTCTGCTTCCGCCGTGGAAGTTGACACACAATTTTGTTTCTTCGAGGCCCAACATACAAGCTTGTCGCCTAGGAATTGGATGTGTCCAGAAGTGCTTTTTCGGTCTAATCTGCAACCTGCAAAGTCTGCATCAGAATACCCTATTAGTTTCATATTTGAGTTCTTAGGATACCACAGTCCAAGGTCTGGTGTTCCTTTCAGATACTTGAGGATTCTTTTGACGGCATGAAGATGCGACTCCTTGGGGTTAGCTTGAAATCGAGCACAAAGACATGTAGAGAATAAGATGTCTGGCCGACTGGCTGTGAGGTAGAGTAATGAACCAATGATCCCTCGGTAATGAGTAACATCTACAGGTTCACCTAAGTGATCTGCATCGAGCGAGCATGATGTGGACATAGGTGTACTCGATGATTTGCTCTTGTCAATCCCATACTTTTTGAGAATATCGTGAATGTACTTTGATTGATTAATAAAAATCCCATCCTGAAGTTGTTTGATTTGTAATCCGAGGAAGAATGACATTTCTCCCATCATACTCATTTCAAATTGTGATTGCATCAGAATGCTAAATTCTTCACAAAGTTTAGGATTTGTAGAGCCAAAAATGATATCATCCACATAGATTTGCACAAGCATGATATCAGAACCATCTTTCTTTACGAACAAGGTAGTGTCAATTTTCCCTTTAGTGAAACCTGAGGAGATAAGAAAGTCGGATAGCACCTCATACCAGGCTCTTGGAGCTTGTTTAAGTCCGTACAGTGATTTGTCAAGTTTGTAAACAAAGTCGGGATGATCAGCATTGAGAAATCCGTCTGGCTGTGACACATACACTTCTTCTTTTAGAATTCCGTTCAAGAAGGCTGTTTTTACATCCATTTGATAGACAGTAAAGTCTTTGTGTGCTGCGTATGCAAGGAATAACCTAATAGCTTCGATTCTAGCTACATGGGCAAATGTTTCATCATAATCAATTCCTTCCGGTTGATTATATCCCTTAGCAACAAGTCTAGCCTTGTTCCGAATTACAACACCATCTTCATCCTTTTTGTTTTTAAATACCCACTTTGTTCCGATCACCGTTTTTCCTTTTGGACGAGGAACTAGATTCCAGACTTTGAGACGTTCGAATTGATTAATCTCCTCTTGCATAGCCACTATCCAGTTAGGATCCCGTAGTGCGTCAACTACTCTTTTAGGTTCTGTTTGACTCAAGAAACAGGTGAAATGACATTCATTTGAAAGTGATCTTCTAGTCGTTACTCCTGTATTTGGATCTCCTATTATTTGATCAGTAGGATGATGTCGAACCCATTTCTTTTCGTGGGGTAGTGTCGTTTCGTCTATTTGCGACTCATCACTTAGTGGATATTCGATTGCAGTGCCAGCTGAAGTTGAGGAGGAGGCCTCTGTCTGCGTTGTGGTCAAAGTTGTTGGGGTCGAGGCTTCTGCATCTGAGGGAGGAATTGTCTGGTTAGGAATAGGTTCTGAATCATGAGTTGACGAACTAGGACTGGATTCAGTATTTGGAAATGGATCGGTAGATGGTCTTGTCTGATTTTGAAAGATATAAATATGCTCAAAAAGTAGATCTGTTGGTCCCGAAATGCACCAAACAAGGAATCAAAGAAGCTAGATGGAATGGAATGGAATGAAAAGGGAGAATTTCTCACCTTGTAGTGTGTGTAGTGTGTGAAAACGAATTTTAGCTTTTTGATCTTTGATTACCTTTCAAAGTGAGTTGGTAACACCTTATATACCACATTAACCCTAGGTATATTAAGGCCCAATAACTAAAAATAAAATAATTACAATCTAGTCCAAAGCCCAAGTTAAAGATAATTACATAATTAATCTCAAGACTTAAACTATTGACACAATCAATTAAATATCCTAACAATCTCCCCCTTTGTGTCAATTGTTGGGAGTCTTGAATCTTGGGCGTTGGGATGGTGGATTAGCGTGTGAGTGTTTCGCGAAGCCCTAGTTTGAACTCGAAGGCGCGGAGATTCCTTCGAAGAACCATTCTGTCAGCTATAGCATCAATGAGCTTCGCGAACTTGGATCGGCATAGGGGATCTTCTTCCGAAAGGATACGGCAGATTCTCATGAGTTTGTCTTGGATGATGGTGAGCGTTCCATCTGAGAATTTTGCCACCTCGGAGCAGCGCAGGAGCCTCATCTTTCCCTTGTAGTTCGAGTAGGCGACCGCCGGATCATCTCCGTTGATCACATCGCCCTCTCGATAGTCGTCTGCGTTCTTGAAAGATGGGCGAGTCAGGTTCACCTTCTTCAGATTATGTTCCACCGCCATCTGCAGATCGTGGGTGGCGTAGAATCTGACTTGTCGGAGCATGTGGCGCTTGATAGCCACATATCCCATGGTGACCGGTTCAGCACGTACGAGATGTCCAGAGCTTCTGAGGATGAGTCTGAACTGTTTCAGGGATTCCAGCATGCTGTATAGGTCACCCAGGCGCAGAAACTTGAAGTCCGCCTCACTGACTTCACTGTAGCTCTCATCCTGCCTCGTTACCGTGAATACTGGGTAATGGACAGGTCCTTTGGACTCTTGGCGGAGGTCAGTGACTTTGCAGATGGGGGCCCGACTCATTTCCTGAGCGACGTTTTCCTCATCGGACAGCGTCCTATCTGTGCATTTGTGGCACAGAAGGCTCCATCGATAGAGTTGCTTCTTTCTCTCTGTCCAACTTTGGATGTTCATCAGCTCGTACTCGTCGAAGGTGGTGACGATCTTCTCCTTGCGCCGCCAGATCCTCTTCCTGATCTCTTCCTGAAATGGCGCCGTGATCTTCTTGTTTTCCCACGGTGCTTCCGGTATATCCACCGTGGGCACATCCGTCTGAGCAGCAGGGGCCTCAGTTTGCTGCGCTTGGAATTGCAGGATGTTCTCGAGCTCGGCCGGTTCCGCGTTGTATTCCTCTCCGTTCTCGTCGTCTGCGGTGTTGATCAGCGTAAGCGAGGCCTCCATGAGCAGACGTCGAGCATTTTCCACCAACTTCCTAGCTGCTACTGCATCGGCGGGCGTGTACAGCCATTCATCATTGAAGATGTAGGCTTCGATCTCGTTCTGAGCGCAGTAGACATCCTCGGAAGCCAGGTTGGGATCGATGTTGAGAGGGGTATGGCTGTGTGGTGGCGAGGGAGCAGCGTCGGAGGAGTCTGTGGATTGTGGGGATGGAATTGGTGGAGATTCTGGTGGTTCGGTTGAGGTGATGGTTTTGGCAAGGATGATTTGGGTGACGAGTGGTGTAGATGTGGTGGTGACCTCTAACGTCGATGTGACAGTTAGAGGTTCGGAAACTGTGAGTGGAGACGGTGTGGGGGTGGTCTCTATCGCCGATGTGACGATTAGAGTTTTGGAGACGTTGGTGTGTGGTGGTGAGGGTGATTTGGTTAGTGACTCGGGGTTTATGGAATGGGATGTTTGGCTAGTGGGTTGTGAGGTTTCTGTTGCGGGTGCCGTTTCAGGTCCAGAGGAGGAGGGCGTCGTCGATTGTACGAATCCTTGGGATTGTGCGCCAAGCTGCCTATTTATCTCCCCCTCGCGGCGATCTTGATCATCATCTTGATCGTCGCGTCTGGTCCTGCTGGTCTCGCCTTGAGTACGGCAAGACAATGGTTGCGTCATGATGCTCTTCATCTGCTGTTCCTCCTCGTCGAGTTCCGTCATTGACTCGAAGCGAGCTCTGAGGATGTAGAAGAGCTCCTTGGCGGAAATGGAGGAGAGAACAGCTTCTGCGTCCTCATGTTGCTTTGGTGGTGGCGTCTCCGGGGCCACACCTTTGCCTTTGTCGACCGTGGACGCTTCGAGACGCGCGTAGACTTTATCCAAGATTGACGCCTCAAGAGTCTTTGCAAACTCTTGAAGGCGTGTCTCTAGCGCGGTCTCGGTGACGAAATGGGGTAAATCTAACAAGTTGGAGTCACGAAGAACTCCAACTGACACCGATTCGGTGAATATCGCCGATCGGCCGCCCGTTTGCACAGGACAGGAAAAGACGGGGTCACGCAGACTTCCCGTTGACATTATCGATGAGACAGACTCAATCGACAGATGGCCTAGGCTCACGGTTGTTGTGATGTTGGCCGTGCTAGGTCTTCCGCTCTCAGTCACAGAGACTTCACCGAGCGTTCTGACAGAATCACGAAGACTCTGTAGTGCGGTAGAAGGTGTATGTGTCCTAGAAACGTAAGGAATTATGGGGAGTGAGGGCACTAGACTCGATGTGCATGAAGAGGATGCAGTCTGAGGCGAGGGACTGCTTGTTTCAACATCGATCACCTCCAAGTGGGGTGTCGATGGTATACGTGGCTCCTCGTGGGATGAAATAACTTCCTGTAGAGAGGAAGATAAGTGGCTTGGTGGGGTTGTTTGCGTGGTTGAGCCAGATGCCACGACTTCTACTCGGGAGGTGAACACATCACCTCCTGTACCTATTGGTTCGGCTCGGCTTATTTGTGGCGGAGGAGGTCGATCGTGTTTTTGTTTCGATCGACGCTCCGTGGAGCGGCTTACGTCATCCTCACGCGACCGTTTTTTTCGGAGCGCGGGTGGAGGAGGATGCGGCGCGACTCGTTGACTTTTTGGAGGTGGTGGGGGGGGGTTGGCTAGTCCCGAGGTTAGGAGCAGGGGGGTTGATCTGCTCCATAGGGACAGAGGATAGAGGGTGCGGGCTTTCTCGGAAGGAGGCGGTTGAGGCACGGTATTCTTGGACGTGCGGGTTGGTTGGGTCGGCGTAGGCGAGCACGTCGTCCGGGATCACCATTGCGTGTCGATCCTTCGCCGGTGTGTTCTTCTTGGCGAACTTCTCGACAGTTGGTATCTGAAAATGTTCTGCTGCCGGACGGATGCGGATGTTGGTTGAGTGTAGGCGGAAGTGCTTTATTAGAGCTGGGAGCCATCGCATGTACGGGACGAACCGGTTCGTGACTCCCTTGGCGATTTCCCGGTCACGTCTCTGGATCATCGAGACTAGGTCCACCCAGATGATGTCGGCGTAGTTGTACTTGCGGTTGTGAGCGATGCCGGTCATGATTGTGAGGATTTGAATGTTGCCGCGATCCTGACCAGCATGCTTTCCAGACATGCACTTGTTCACCAGCAGGTATAGTGTCCGCCAGGGTTGTGGTAGGTTGCGGGTTGTGACTTCACTGAGGACAAGTGGGCCTTTCTTCTTCTTGGCATCTGGTTGATAGCCCAGTCTGTCGATGTCTTCAATGAGTTGGTCGTGAGTGGGTGGTGGATCGTATGGTGAGTAGACCGGGAGTTGAAGAACTTCTTGGAGTATTCTGGGAGTGAGGACGACGGTTTCTTGATCGATTTTAGCGGATAGGGTCTTGGCAAGACGTAGTGGTCCAGCTATTTGTAGCGTATGCCAGAATTGTTGAAGGTACACCTGAGCTTCTGGTTCGCCATGAGTGAGGGCGTGGCGAAGTGGGTGTCCTTTGAGAATCTCTATAATTACAGGGGCATCGCACCGAAAACTGTCCAAGTCCACTTTGTAGTTGTTGGGAACCAGGGCCGCCCATTGATTTAGTGGGAAGATCTCCTCGGCTGGTGGTACATAGGTACGCGAGTGGAGTTCGATGCGAGCGACTTCCCTTTGGATGACAGCCGCCTCAAGTGCCTCGAGTGTACTTTGGTCTTTGTCCGTCATTTCTGTGCTCGACAATAATTATAAGATGAATAGTGTGGTCTAAGTCACAAGAATGATAGAATTGCCCAAAATTATATATAAGAAAAATTCACAATAAAGCTAGGTTAGGGTCCCTCTGACATAGTTGTTAAGATTGAATTTTGAAAATTTTCGCAGTTTGTGTAAAATTCAGCAAGTATGGAAAACTTTCGCAAGTTAAGAGGTCTTCGCACATTGTAAAAATTTTCACATGTTATGAGAAAAAAAAAGATCGCAACTTATCAGACATAGGAATTTTCTCAAGTTTCAAGAAATTTCGCACTCAGTCACAAAAATCTCACACGTTAAAAAAAAAAATTTCTCAAGTTTCAAAATTTCTTACTTAGCCACAATTTCAGAATTTCAAAATCTCGCACGTAATGAGAAAATATTTGGTTCACTGTAGATGCGAGTATATGAAATTTTCGCGGGTAGAAAAATTTTTGTGGATTGAGAAAATTTTGTTCACTGTAGATGCGAGTATATGAGATTTTCGCGGGTTGAAAACTCTTCGTGAATTGAGAAAAATTTTTGTTCACTGTAGATGCGAGTATATGAGATTTTCGCGGGTTGAAAACTCTTCGTGGATTGAGAAAAATTTTTGTTCACTGTAGATGCGAGAAAAGTGAAGATGCGAGAAAAATGTTTAACGAGGTGAAGTGTAAAAATTTCGCGGGCTACACTCACTGTAGTGCAAGAATTTTAAAAAAAAAAAATTTCGCGGGGCTACACTCACAGTGGTGCAAGAATTTTCTCGGGTGAGTTAAAAATTTCGCGGAGCTATACTCACAGTAGTGCAAGAATTTTCTCGGGTAAGTTAAAAATTTCGCGGAGCTACACTCTCAGTAGTGCAAGAATTTTCTCGGGTAAAATGAAAATTTCGCGGGGCTTATCTCACTGTAGCAGCGAATTTTAACATTTAAAGCAATTTTTTTTTTTTTTTCGGAGAATTTTCTCGGTGAAATAAAAGTTTCGCGGGGCTTATCTCACTGTAATAGCGAAGTTTAACAATTAAAACACTTTATCTGAGAATTTTTCTCGGTGATAAGAAAAATTCGCGGGGCTTATGGTACTGTAGCAGCGAGAATTTTAACTGTTTAAAGGACTTTATCTGAGAAAGTTTCTCGGTGATAAAAAAAATTCGCGGGGCTTATGGTACTGTGGCAGCGAAAATTTAACGTTTTAAGGCAGAAATTTTGAGAAATTTCGCGGTGAAGAACACAGTGTGAAGACAGCGAAGCGACGTAATAAATTTCAGCCCTAGACCTACTCAAATTGCAACCAAAATGCTGTAATCTGGGCTTAATCGACTCGTAATTGAATGGGTAATGCATATTTGGGGGATTTAAACATTAAAAACCTAACATGCGTTCGATTCAGAGCCGAGAAATTTTAACCCTAACTTAACAGATTAAATAAAAATGGGCAAAACAGGGTAAAATCGAACAGAAATTGGGTTATTCGAGATGTATTCATACCGAAAAACTGATTTGCGATGATGGAGTTAGCAGGAAACGAAGTTTGAATGCAGATTTTGACGATGACGATGATGCGAGGTGTTGCGAATTTTTTGACAGAGGGGTTGCGAATTTTTGAGAGAGAGGTTGCGAATTTTTTAAATTTTCTCGGGATCTTTAGGATAATGAGAAAAAATGTTAAGGGTTTTGGGGTTTTACGATTGGAGACACTGTACATGCGAATTTTTGAGTAAATGGGCCGAAAATTCGCGGGCTTGGTCAAAACCTCAACTTGGCTGAATTTCGCGGATTTGGTCCCAATTTTGACTCTTTTTGACCAGAGAAATTTTAAATTCAGTCCAAAATTTTGATTAGTCCGATTTTGACTCAGTTTGACCAGACTTTAAAATTTCAACCCAAAATTTTTCAAAATTTTTTTTTTTTTTTTTTTTTTTTTAAATAATAAAAATAAGAAGCTCCCCCTTAATCGCAAAACTCCCCGTTTTAAATAATGAAATATCAGACGCTCCCCCTTAATTGAAAAATTCCCGTTTTAAATAATGAAATATCAAACGCTCCCCCTTAATCGAAAAACTCCCCCCCAAAAGACATAATCCATGAGACACATAAAAATTCAGAAGACACATAGATAATAGAGTGAAGTGGAAAGGAAATATGTACACTTAATCAGAGTTCATGTAGAGACGATTGATCACAACTGAATATTCAACATGCCCAACATAGTCACTAGGTGTTGGAATCGTTTGATATCCAACGGTTTTGTGAAAATGTCGGCCAGTTGATCTTCGGTTGTGACGTAGTGCAATTCAATTGTCCCTTGTTCTACATGTTCTTTGATGAAGTGGTGGCGAATATCTATGTGTTTTGTTCTAGAGTGATGTACTGGATTACTCGTCATCGCAATAGCACTTTTTGAGTCACAATAAATGGGAATTTTATCAATATGAATATTAAAATCTCGTAGTTGGGTTCTCATCCACAAAAGCTGTGAACAGCAACTAGCGGCGGCGACATATTCTGCCTCCGTCGACGAAGTTGAGACACAGTTTTGTTTTCGAGACGACCAACTTACGAGTTTACCGCCCAAGAAGTGTGCAGCTCCAGAGGTGCTTTTTCTGTCCATCTTGCATCCTGCATAATCCGAGTCAGAGAATCCAACCAGCTTGAAGTCCGATTGAGTGGGGTACCACAAACCCAGATTGGGTGTCCCTTTAAGATAGCGGAGAATCCTTTTAACAGCAGTGAGGTGGGATTCCTTTGGTGTTGCTTGGAAACGCGCGCAGATGCCTGTCGAGAGAACGATATCTGGTCGGCTAGCAGTGAGGTACAGAAGAGATCCTATTATCCCTCGATAGATGGTTTGGTCAACTGGAGCACCCGATGGGTCCGCATCGGGTCGGCCAGAGGGAGACATAGGTGTTGCAGCAGTCTTAGCATCCTTCATTCCGTATTTCTCGAGAATGTCATGGATGTATTTGGACTGGTTGATGAAGATTCCGTCGGGGAGTTGCTTTACTTGAAGGCCAAGAAAGAAATTCAGCTCGCCCATCATACTCATTTCAAATTTTTCCTTCATCAATTCTGCGAACTCTTCACATAGTTGTGGTTCAGTTGATCCAAAAATGATATCATCGACATAAATCTGTACAATCATGATGTCCGGGCCACTCCGCTTGGTGAAGAGGGTTGTATCCAGAGATCCTTTCTTGAATCCAGACTGAACGAGGAAATCTGACAGGACGTCATACCAAGCTCGGGGAGCCTGTTTTAGTCCGTAGAGGGCCTTGTAGAGTCGATATACGTGATGAGGAAACTCTTCACTCAAGAACCCTTCAGGTTGATCAACGTACACTTCTTCTTTGAGAAATCCATTCAGAAATGCCGTCTTCACGTCCATTTGGTAGACTTTAAAGTTCTTGTGAGCAGCAAAGGCAAGAAACATTCGTATGGCTTCTCCTGGCAACTGGGGCAAAGGTTTCATCGTAGTCGATGCCTTCTTGTTGGTTATACCCCTTAGCCACAAGTCTTGCTTTGTTGCGAATAACAACACCATCTTCATCCTTTTTGTTCTTAAAGATCCATTTTGTGCCGATAATGGACCTATTGTGAGGTCGTGGTACGAGTTCCCAAACTTGTAGGCGTTCAAACTGATTTATTTCCTCCTGCATTGCAATCAGCCAATCAGGATCATTGAGAGCTTCTGCTACTCGTGATGGTTCGACTTGACTGAGATAGCAAGCAAACAAGCTTTCATTCATCGTAGCTGAACGTGTCGAAACACCGGATGTGGGATCCCCAATAATCTGATCGGTAGGGTGAGATCGAGCCCAAAGTGGCACGTTGGTTTGTGAGGAGCTGGCCGCATTAGTGTCTACTTGAAGCTCATTAGATTGGGGCCCGATGTCCGAAGAAGAGATCTCAATCGTATTTAATTGAGAGGGTTCAGCATCAGGATCAGCAATATTCCCAGGGTTGGGTAGAATGTCGTCTTCGTTAAGATTGAGTGCATCCATGTTTGGAGGGACGACGTTATTGCCGGTAGCTGGTGGTGTAGGTGGAGTGGGTGCAGCGGTAGGTTGAGTGGTGGCGACGGGAGTCTTGGGAACTGGGTAGAAGTACTCGAAGAGCAGATCGAGATCCAATTCGCCACAATTGCCCTCAGATGAGGAAGTTCCCGCCTTTGAAGGTTGACCTTTTGTCAACGACTGTAGAAGACCTGGTTCTGGACTGATATGGCCAGAAGCTATTAGATCGCCTTCGCTTTCATCAAAAGAGACATTCGTGCTTTCTACTACTGACCATTTCTCCTTAAGATAGACTCTGTATGCCTTTGAATTCAGTGAATATCCAACAAAGATGCCTTCAAGAGCTTTTGGATCAAGCTTCCCAAGATGTTGGCGATCATTGGCAACAAAACATCGGCAACCGAAGACCCTTAGATAAGATATATCGGGGATACGACGGTTATTCAGCATCTCGTATGGGGTGCGGTTGAATCTCTTGTGGATGGAAGCCCGGTTCTGTGTGTAGCAAGCCGTTTGAATAGCTTCGCCCCAAAGAGAATGAGGAAGTCCGGATTGGATGAGAAGAGTCCTTGCAGCTTCAACTAGTGTCCTGTTCTTGCGCTCAACGACACCATTCTGTTCCGGTGTCTTCACAGCTGAGAACTGCTGAGTGATGCCCTGAGTGGCATAGAAATCACTGAGTTTTTTGTTCTTAAACTCAGTTCCGTTGTCACTTCTGATAATCCGAACCTTCTGTTGGTGGAGTGTTTGGGATGTAACAACAAACTCGATAATTATATCAGGAACTTCATCCTTTGTACGAATGAGTTTCGTCCACGTGTAGCGTGAAAAATCGTCGACTATCACCAGAATATACCGTCTTCCTCCGAGTGTGGCCGTAGGCATTGGGCCACATAGATCCATATGTAAGAGTTCGAGGATGAGCTTAGAGGACGGTGTTTCCTTAGAGACATGAGACGATCGCTTCATCTTCCCCAATTCACAGGCAGAGCAGAGATGTTCCTTATGATATGTTAGTTGGGGTAGACCGTTGACGAGTTTATCTTGACGCAGTTTGTTGATAGTCTTGAAATTGAGATGTGAGAGACGTCGGTGCCATAGATCATTCAACTTGGGTGCAGCCCGAGAGAGAAGGCATACTGGTCGAGAGGTCGTGAGATTGAGTACGTAGAGGTGAGACGTGCGCGTTCCAGAAAGAAGTGGCAGTCCCGAGGCATCTATGATGCTGCAGATATCAGATTCGAAGAGAACCTTGTATCCTTTGTCGCAGAAACGACCAATGCTGAAGAGATTGTAGCTCAAACCCTCAACGTAGGAGATGCCCTTGATCGTCAGTTTGTCATGGACGAGATCACCAGTTCCGAGAATTGGCGCCATTTGACTGTTTCCGAAGGAGACCCTTCCGAGATAGCGCTCGGAGAAGTTGCTCAGCAGCTCCTTGTTCCCCGTCATGTGTGTGGAGCAACCCGAGTCTAGATACCACACATGACAGACCTGCAATCATTAGCAAATGTTGGGTCCCCGTTTACTGACGGGGCATTCTCGTGAAACAAATAAAGTTTTTATGCACTTAATGGGAAATGTGGATTCTAAATCAGATTGTGTTGATTCTAATTTAGCTTTCCCTTTGTCGTTTGCTTGATTAGGCGAGATTGTAGTTTTTCTAACCCATATTTTCCTAATTCGTGCTTGCATGTATGGTGCCGTATACATGAATTGGCGTGGGTAATGTGGTCGTCGTTTTCGTGCTTCGGTTTTGGTCACCTTTGGCTTGCGAGAAGTGGGTGAGTTTACGTTTGTCGACGAGAGACGCTTTCGCTTGACCTTAGGCTTTGGTGAGATGGGAGAATTCGAAGACGTCGCAGAGAAGGTTCGCTTGCGAGGTCGGAGTGTTGCGTGTTCATGTGTTTCATATTCGTGAAATCGTGGGAGAACAAAATCATTGCAGCAGCACATAGACATAAGCTTGGTAAAAGAAAGATAAGTTTTGGCAACATAGTTGTCTACGACCTTAGGACATTGGGATTCAGTACATAGAGAGGAAAGACGAATATAGGATGATCTTTTCTTCTTGTCATCGAAGAGCGGATTTGCCTTTGTCTGATACGAGCTGCCTTCCAGAGACGTCGAGCTCACATTCCCTGTTTCCATAAGAATACTAGAGTTAGTGTTAGAACATATGTCAGCTTCAGGAGTCATTTTCGCCGTCCTCTTACATTTACATGTTAGAGAATCGGGTACTTGACTTGATGTGGAGGGATAGTTCGTATTGGGAAATTTTTCTAGTGTGTAGATTTTGCTAAGTAGCTCATCTCGCTCTTTTGCAAAGGCCTTCCTTTCTACTTCTAGTTGTCGTTCAAGTTCTGCTATGAGTAGCAGTTTCTTTGGGATGTAAGTACGAGAAATCACATCTTGAGAAGCGACTTCCTGTTCTTTATTAGGGAGTAAGGTTTCGACATTCTCTGGGAGTGAGGATATCTTAGTCTTATCTCTAATATTCAATTCTGTGTAGTCATACGCGATTTCTGCCCAATGAATGTTCTGTTCTCTTGTTTCTTCTGAGACGGTAGCGAATGTTGATCTCACAAATGGTTTAAGTTGCGGGGGGGCACCATTTCTTGTTTGCAAGAACGTAGTGTTGCACATGTTATATCTTTTAACTATAAGCGGTGTTGGATTGCAATTGCTAGACAGTCCGATCCCCCTCCTGGCGTTGTAGAATCCTGTTTCCATTGGTTGGTTCAAAAGGCTTAAGATGTGTGTGTTTTCGTTTCTAAGGTGAAGTTGCTCTTCAAGTTCTTTCACCTTGCGGTATAGCCTAACTCTTTCCTTTGTAAGCAGTTCATATTGGGAGGCCGTCAGGAGGCGAGAGGTTTCACATGAACTTATGGCTAGTGTAGTTTCCTTAACCTTAGTCTCACTTTGTTTGTTCTTGCTTTGCAGACGTTTGACTAAAGCTTCAGAGGCTATTAGACGTTCGTTTGCACAGGCAAGTTCTTCTACTTTTAGACTAAGTAAGGCATAGTTGTTTTCAAATTTTAGCTTAAGTTCATCATAATCCCTAGCGTCTACGGTGGGTTTCTTAATGGCGTGTCGGTGAGTAAACACATCATCTAGGTGTGAGATTCGTACCTCAGACGCAGCGTTGGTAGGAGTATTAGCTGTGTTTTCACCGGTGTGATCCATCTCCTCGTCCTCGTCATGTTCGACCAGCCTTGCCATGCAGCAATCTTCATCCTTAGGCTCCTCGTCTTCTGAAGTGTCATTCACCCATTCAGCTTCTTCGGTGAGTAGAACTTTCCCACTTTCCATCTTGCGGGTCATTCTGGCCTTACGGTCGTAGTAGCCGGAGTCCTTCACGCGTGGGGCATGGCATTCTTTGGCAAAGTGGCCTATCTTTCCACATCGAAAGCACTTCACAGACTTTTGAGGTGCGGCGGAGTCCTCTTCTTTCTTTGTTGGCTTGGCTTCCTCTGCTGGAGTGAACTTTTTGGTGCCGCTATAGGTTCTTTGGCGATTGGAGGAGGATGAGGATTTTTTCCCGATCTTCTTTGAGACCAACTTGGTGAGCATTGCCAGTTGCTTGCGTATATCACGAACATCTTCGTCTGATTCGGTATCTGCTTCGGATCCTGAAGAGGTGTCCGATACAACAGCTGGTAGCTTTCCTTTGTTCTGTTTAGTCTTAGTGGTGGAAGATCGTTCATTGGTTTTGTTTGAGAGGAGGGCCAGTGGGTCGACTCGAGTGTTGGTGGACTGAGGTTGCACATAAGGAGCATAGGCAGACAGACTGTCATAAAGAGCATGGATGGAAGTGTTGGAGAGGTCCTTACTCTGAATCATCATCACGATTGCATTGCCCCAATGAGGTTTGAGGCTACCAAGGAAGCGGTTATTGATATCGAATTTGTCCCTCGAGATCCTGGCTTTCTTGAGTTCATTGATGACCTTCAAGTATCGGAGGTATGTGTCGCGCAGTTCCTCTCCTTCATAGGCCTGGAAGTGTTCATACTGCGAGAGACATGCTGATTTCCTCCCCTGTGCACTTTCAGTTGTGCCAGCCATAATTTCAGCAAGTTCATCCCATATCTCCTTGGCAGTTGTGCAGCACTCAACGTGACCGTAGACCTCGTTTCCCAAAGCCTGGAAGAGGTATCCTTTGGCAGTCTCGTCGGCCTGTTCGCGAGCCAATTCATCCTCATTGATGGGACCTCTTGGAGTGCGGCGTTCATCCATGGGAGGATTTGCATTTGGCTGTGCAGGGACTATTGTCCAGAACTGTGCTGGCCCGTTGAAGATGGAGTCCAGAAGGTATTGAGAGAGTGGTGCGCCTTTGTTCCCGATGAACGTGAGGAACCGGTTTGTCCATATGCTGTAGTCGCCTTGTCGCAGCATCGGAGGCCTGGTGTCGGAGCCCACTATGGAGATGTCGTTTGTGGTAGACATGGTTGGTGCAGTCGAATCGTCCGTGGTTTTGATCTTGCGTAGATAAGAAAGTTAGTAACGAACGATATGAGAAATACGAGTTTAATGAGTAGAGTTTTGAGAATAAAATTGTTTAAAGAATTTCTTAGAACTAAGTGAGCGTGTGTGATGGTCGATAATGTATGAAAGAGAAATAAATCTTGAAATTAGGAGAAGTTCTAGAAATTTAAATTAAGACTTGGGAAGCAAAAACAAATTTTATCTCAAATGTGGTTTAGGGAGATAGAGTGTAAGGATCAAATCTTAAAGATTTTGAGAAAAGTTTAACCCAAGACGAATTTATCACGAGAAAAGGTCTTAACAACAAGAAAAATTCGCAGCTCAAAGTTTAAAATTTCACAAGAGAATTTCGCGGGAAGAAAAAATCGCAGCTAGAGTTTGAAGTATGATTTTTATGAGATTTTTCTCGGATTTGAAAGAGACGTGGATAAATGAAGTGTTATCCGAGAATTTAGGTGCTTGAGAAATTTCGGTGTTTGAGAATTTTAAAGAGAAAGTCTGAAGGAAAAATTCTCAAGTGAAAATTTCTCGGTTTTAAAAGTTTCGCATGTGGGAATAATTCTAGGTTCGAGAGTTTTTTTTTTTTTTTTTTAAAAAAATTTGAACGAGACGTGGTTTTTAAAGAAAACTTTCTCAGATGAGATAAATTTTCTCGGCTTTGAAAATTTCTCGGATGTAAAAATTTCGTGAATTTCAAAAATTTCTCGGCCTTAAAAAAAATTTCTCGGATGTAAAATTTTCACAGAGTTCAAAAACTTTCGCGGTCTAAGAAAAATTTCTTGGATATAAAAATTTCAAACAGTTCTTGGCTGAGGAAAAAAAATTCGCGGCTTAGAAAGTTTCGCAGGATAATCTTTCTAGGAAATGGAATTTCTAAAAATTCTCGGCTGTTAATTTCTCGACTTAGAAAGATTTCTCAGATTTTTTGAAAATTTCGCGGCTCATAAGAATTCTTGGAATAGACTTTCTCGTGTATAAAATTTCTCGGACTTTAAAGAGTATGAACTTGAGAAAAACTGGGTCTTAGAGAAATTTTCGCGGTATTGGAAATTCTCGGATTTTAAAGAGTCCGAAGTTAAAAAAAATTTTGCCTAAGAAAAATTTTCGCGGTTTTAAACTTTCTCGGATTTTGAGTATAGGTTGTTGCGAGAAACTGCAATGATAGAGAAATTTTCGCGGTGTAAAAATTCTCGGATTGTGAGTGCAGACCGTTGCGAAAAAATGCAGTGACAGAGAAGTTTCGCGGTTTAAAAGGTGAAACTTTCGCGGATTTGAACGTTTCAGCAAAATTTCGCGACCAAGAACATCAAGTACTGTTCCATTGGTATGTCGCGATATTTTCCAGAAAAACCGTCCGTTTTCACTCAAATCACAACCAAAATCGCTCAAACTTGATCCTAAACTTCAGAAATCCTTCCCTAAACACATAATCGACCGATTTGTGAGCTGAAAACAACAAAAACTGGGTCAAATCGACCGAAAACAGAGAATGGCCGAAATGTCCTTTTCTGAAAATTTTCTGCTTAAATCTCGCTCAAAACTCGTTAAAACTGATCCAAAAGTGTTCTAAAAACATTTTAGGCATAGACTTGATCTGGGGGAGGGTTTTAAACACAAAAACGAAGCATCAATACCCCAAAACAAGCTCAAAATGCCGAAACCTATTTTTGCTCAAAAACACCTTTGATCTTGCTTGGAATCGAACGAAACTGGATTCAAATCAACGAAGATCGATCCACGTTTGCTCTGATACCACTTGTTGGTCCCGAAATGCACCAAACAAGGAATCAAAGAAGCTAGATGGAATGGAATGGAATGAAAAGGGAGAATTTCTCACCTTGTAGTGTGTGTAGTGTGTGAAAACGAATTTTAGCTTTTTGATCTTTGATTACCTTTCAAAGTGAGTTGGTAACACCTTATATACCACATTAACCCTAGGTATATTAAGGCCCAATCACTAAAAATAAAATAATTTCAATCTAGTCCAAAGCCCAAGTTAAAGATAATTACATAATTAATCTCAAGACTTAAACTATTGACACAATCAATTAAATATCCTAACAAGATCCAAATCCCGTTCTTCTTGAGCTCGTTGAGTGAAGCATGTTGGGTTGCTTTGTCTAGAGGAATCAGTTGCTTGTTGATCTGAAGAGTTCCATTCAGAGGCATCTCTCGAACATTCTCCTTCTTCATTATGAGAATGAATAAGGTGTGGTGTTCTAGAGACTTGTCCCAAACTGCTATGTCCAGTCAAAAGTTCGAGTCCCTCATCAAAGGTGACATTTATACTTTCAATGATTATCCTTCTGTTTCTGAGAAATATCCTGTACGCCTTAGATTGTGCAGAGTAGCCTACGAAGATTCCTTCAGTTGCTTTTGGATCAAGTTTAGACTTGTCTTCGCGGTCGTTGGCGACGAAACACTTGCATCCAAAAATTCGAAAATGAGCAATGTTGGGCAGTCTTCCATTTATAAGTTCATAGGGCGTCTTTCCAAATCTTAGATGAATGCTTGTGCGATTCTGCGTATAGCAAGCAGTATTCATAGCTTCAGCCCAAAGAAAATGAGGTAGTGATGATTGAATGATCATTGTTCGAGCAGCCTCTACGAGTGTTCGATTTCGCCTTTCAACAACCCCATTTTGTTGAGGTGTGTAGACAGCGGAAAACTGTTGGGTAATCCCTATGGATTCGTAGAAGTCGCTGAGCTGTTGATTCTTGAATTCTGTTCCATTGTCTGATCTAACTATTTTAACACTACTCTGGAGTAGGTTCTGTGTTGTTCTGATTAGGTTTGGAATATGATCGACTGTCTCTGATTTAGTCCGTAAAAAGCGTACCCAAGTGTATCGGGAATAGTCGTCGACGATAACCAGCATATATCGCTTTCCACTTATGCTCTCAGTTCGCATTGGGCCACACAGATCCATGTGTAAAAGCTCTAGAGGATGTTGAGTGGATGCTGTGTGTTTTGTAGGGTGTGAGGCTTTCTTCATTTTTCCCTTCTCACAAGCAGAGCATATATGTTCTTTTTGATACTTCAATGGTGGTAGTCCAATAGCCAATTTGTTGGTTGATAGCTTGTTGAGGGTTTTGAAGTTAAGATGAGATAACCGCTGGTGCCATAAGTCATTTTGAGTTGAAGTTGCTTTGGAGATTAGGCAGATATCAGTCTTTGGTTTGACAGTTCTGATATCAATGGTGTAAAGATTTGTCTTGCGAGTTCTAGTTAGGAGTTCTTCACCATTGGCATTGAGAATTTTGCAAGTTTTCTTTAGAAACACAACTTGGAGTCCAAAATCACTGAACTGTCCTATTGATAAGAGGTTGTGTGTCAGTCCTTCAACATACGAGACTTGTTTGATTGTAAGTCGATTGCATATGAGATCGCCATGACCAAGGATTCTGGCTCCAATGCTATTACCAAAGCGTACCAGTCCTCCAGGTCTATCAATGTAGTTGCTCAACAGTTCCTTTGTCCCAGTCATGTGTGTGGAGCAACCAGAATCTAAGTACCACACATGAAGGGCCTGCAAATATAAAACTAGAGGGTTTTAGGTACCCATTGAAATATGGGTCCACCTCTGTCAATTTTATTAGTCCGTTTAGACTTCCTGGATTTTCCTTTGTTAAGGGATGACACAGAGTCACTACCTATTTCTAGGATAGGAATATGTGTTCCTGCAGTTTGAAGCTTTGGAATCCATTTGTGCTCTAGTGAGGGTCTTTTTGTCTTAGGTTTAGACTCGAGTTTTTTGGTTTTTGTAAGTTTGACAGGTTCTTTGATAGCTTTTGATTTTGATTCTTGTTTTGACGTTGTAGTTTTGTTTTTAGGAATTGTCATGTGAGTTTGTTTGGTGACATGATCACGCACGGAAAACTTTGTTTTTGTTGAAGAAGATGATTTTTTCGATACATGACTAAATAAAGATGGTACAAATGTTTTGGAAGGAAAATACTCAATGACAAAAGGTACATTAAGATCGCGATTCTCCTTCAAGATATCTTCCTTTTTAACCCATACTTGATCTTTCAATAGCTCTTTTGTGGGTCCTGAAAATTTTAATGAATTAGTGCAGGAGATTTTGTCATTTGAAAGTAAGGTGTATGAAATAGTGTGTAATCTTATTTTTTCTTTAAGTGAAGATATTTCATGAAGAAGTTTTTTTCTTTCTTCATCAAATGATTTTCTCTCGCTTTCGAGAGTGGAATGAAGATCACTGATTTTCTTTATGCAATCAGGCATATATCCAGTTGCATATGTAATCATCGGTGTCTTACTTTCCGAAGTACCTGAGGTTTCTCCTTCATTTAGATGAAAAATATCAGTCTCAAATTCAGTTATTGCTGGACAACTTCTTTCTTTATAACTATCATTTAATTCTGTGTAATTAAAAGATAATTGAGTTTCACTGTGTGTTGTTGTCTCATTTTCACTGACAAAAGACATTAGATTCGCAAGGCAACCTGTCTGCATAAATTTGAGATCGTATAGATAGGGTGAATTTGATATGCCTTCTTTTAACTTACCTGGGTTTTCAAAACCTAGTCCCTTATAAGGATTGTAAAAATCAATGTTAGCTGGTTTGTTTAAAAAGATTGTTTGTTCCGATTGATCTCGTCGGGTTAAAAGATCCTCCAATTTTTTTATTTTGGAGTATAGTTTTTCCCGTTCTTTACTTAGTAAGTCATATTTAATTGTAGCATCCATTGCCTGATCTCTATGAGATTTCATTTCCTTTTCTAAATCCTTGGCTTTAGCTTCGCCTTTTTTCACTTGAATTTCCAGCTTAGCAATTTTTTCATTTGCTACAATTACGCGATTCTTCTCACAGGCATAATCATATCTAAACTTATCTAATACTACTAAATTTTTCTCTAAATTAGCTTCTAGTTCCTTGATTTTTCTTTTACCTAATTTGTTAGATTTATATAAGGATAAAAATTCATTTTTCATCTTAAGTAAAGAATCATAATCTGTTTCACTTACCTCCACCATTTCTGAATTGTTAGAGGTTTCCCTGTCTGATTCGCCTTCTTCAGCTCCAGCTCCATCTTCTTCGTCATCCACATTGGCCATCAGTGCCGTGTTCTCATTCTCGCTGTCTGAGGTATCTTCAAGCCAATGGTCCTCTTCTGCCATTAAGATCAGTCCCTTCTCCTTTTGTTCGGCCAATTGAACTTTTCGACGGTAATAGTTAACATCCTTTTTCTTGGGCATTCTGCACTCTCTAGCAAAGTGTCCAATCTTTCCGCAGTTGAAGCATTTTCCGCCTTGATGAGGAGTTTCAGAGTTGTTTTCCTCATCCTGAGTCTTTCCTCTAGAGTTGGAGGAGGTCCTTTGACGATTTGAGGAGGATCCAGTCTTCTTATAAAATTTCTTCTGCACAAAATTTGAGACCAGAGCGAGTTGCTTAGCAAGATCCTTGAGAGTAATCTCCTGGTCTCCATTTTTTGAAAGATCCTTGGATTCGTCATCAGAATCAGAGTCTCCTCCTTCCTTAACTTGTGATGACTGCAAAATTTCTTTGTCCTTGGTTGGTTTTCTTGATGATCGTTCAGTCATAAGAGCAAGTGAGTCGCTTCCTAATGATTTGATTTCCTCCCTTCGTTTCTCCACATGATTGGAATGTTGATTGAGGTAGTCGAATAGTGTATGAATGCTAACTTTGGTTAGGTCGTTCATTTGTCTTATCATAATTGCAGTAGCCTCCCATTCTGAATGAAGTGATCCTAAGAATTTGATATTGATCTCCATTACGCTTTTTGTGACTCCATTCATCTTTAGCTCGTTTAGAAGGACAAGAAATCGATGGAAGGTTTCTTGGAGAGTTTCCCCTTTGTTAGCATGAAAGCGGTCATAAGAGATGAGTGTGTTCGCCATTCTTGCCATTGTATTGACTTCTGTCCCCTGCATCATGATTCGAAGAGCATCCCACATTTCTTTTGCGCTATCACCACATTCGAGTTGCATCAAAATGTCATTGGGAATGGCCTGCATCATGTATGATTTTGCCACTTTGTCTGCCTTTAGTCGCAGTTTTTCTTCATCACTGCATTGGTCAGCAGTTTTCAAGATCCTCTGTTCCTCTCTTGCAGGAGTGGTGTCAGTAGTGGCGGGGATTATAGTCCAGTACTGTGTGGGTCCATTGTAAATAGATTCCAACAGGTTCTCGGAATTGTCCTTACTTTCTATGAAGTTGATTAATCTTCTCTTCCAAACTGCGTATTCTCCATGTCGGATGATGGGAGGTCTAACATCATTTCCCATGATGAAAGAGTCCATTGCTAGTGTTTTGGATATGATCGTTAACGTGTAATGTGAGGAAAAATTGAAGTTGAATTGAGAATTTTGGTCAAAATCAAATTTGGAATTGATTTTGAAATATATGGGTATGTATCGCAAGAGTGGATAGGACAAAGTGTTTGCGAATTAAGGTATTTTGCTCTTTTGCGAATTGAGAGAGTGAGTTCGCAAAGTTATCGCTTTGCGAATTGATCGTGAGTTCGCAAAGTTATCGCTTCACGGGTTAATGAGAAGATTCGCAAACTAGCTTAATTCGCAAAGTGTGCAGAGTTCGCAAAGTGCTATTTGAGTTCGCAACTTGTCCTGAATCCGCGAAGTAAACTTGAGTTCGCAAAGTGCTTTGAATTCGCAAAATAAGCTGGAGTTCGCAAAGTGAGCAAAGTTCGCACAATGATTAAATGAGATCGCAAACTGTCCTGGGTTCGCAAAGCAGTTGTGAGTTCGCAAAGAGTCAAGAGGTCGCAAAGGGTTTCCAATTCGCAAAGTGAACCGGAGAACGCAAAGTGAAGAAAATCATGAGACGTTGATCTTCGAGAATCTGACGGCTTGGTGACCTCGAACTCGCAAAGTAGAGCTTTGCGAAGTGCCGATGCGCAAACTTGAAACAGCAAACCAAGTGTGGTAATTTGGAATCGCAAAGTAGCCTTGTGAGATGAATGAGCCGTGAAACAACAGAAATCCTTGAGTTCGCAATCCAAGTTCCCAAAAAATAATTCCGTTCGTAAGCTCAAGAACACACTGAAGAACAGGACTGTTCTTCAAATGTTTTAGACAGAAATCCAACAAAACTGAAACAACCTCCACGGAGACCACTTTGATGACTCAGAATTGATAGCAATACAAGCTTGCCTTAACAAACAGAGTATCTCCGAGAATGGCTAATATACGAGAGTTTAAGCTTTGAAACAGAGAATAGCAACCACGCAAGAGTTCAAACTGCTTAATCCCTAAAAGCTTGAAATGAAGTTTCCTCACCTACACGCTTGGCTCTGATACCACTTGAAAAACCAGATTATCCAAGAACACTTCAACAGATTAAACCTTCGTAATATGTGAATAGTTTGCTTTTGAGGTTTAGTGTTGAGTACGTGGGATTTTAGCAAAATGGAAACTTGCATTAATGAAGTTAGGGTTTAAGCTTAAATACCTTGTGAGGTATTTAAGCCCATTGGGCCCCTAACAAGCCCATTACAAATACAACCCAATTACATAAATAAAACATCTATAAAATACATAGAAAAGAAATTACAAGACTTAGAATTAATATTTTGGACACTTCTAAAATATTCTTAACACAGGGGAGTTAGACGTTACTACACAGAAAATCCAGGAAGTTAATTGTATTTATTTTAATTAGGAGGAGCTTTATAAATGTGATCTTATTTGAATAGGGATCAATCTGAAAATTTTAGAAACACTTACTATCGAGAAACTGGATATAAGAATTAATTCGCGATCATAATTTTCTCGATCGTAAACAGTGTTGGGAACGATTTTGGCCGCGATAATTTGCAATCGAGAAAATTGAATTGAAGAGCAATTTTCGAATCGAAAATTTCTCGAGCGCAAATAGTAATGGGCCTGTTCCATTGAATCGCAAAATGTTAAATCGTAAACCCATCATCGACTTACAGCGAGTAAATAAAAGCTCACTTTTATGTCAGTCGAAAAACTTTTTCTCACGCAACCCTAAATCGCAAAAATTTCTCTCGCGAAAAACTTTCACAGACAGTTCAAATTTCTCAAAAATCTTTCGATTTTCAACACGAAATTGTCTGTTTATGGTAGAAATGAGAATCTGTTGCCATTTGCGTGTGATTTAACTTCGTTAGCATCTGCATTTTGTAGTTTTTCGCATGATTTCTATTAGTTTCTCGACTGTTCTTCAAAATTGAGAAAATCGTATACTATTTTATAGTGTTTTAGGCATGATTTTGAATCCTTATCTGAAGTTAATGTCTGTACTTAAGATAGTTTCGATGTTCTTGATGAATCTGGTAGTATAAATCTTTGGAAAATCTGCATCTTCGACTCTGATTTGAGTTTAGATAAAACTGGGCATTTGAATGTTTAAAGCCATCGAAGAATTTTGTCGATCGCAAATAGACTTAATTGAATTTCGATTCAATTGAGATACTGTTTGTGTCGAATTAGTTCTCGATCGATAAAAATTTTGACTTAGTCGCTAAGATAGAAGATTTTGACCGAAAAATCACTTACCACCGAGAAATCTTCTGCGAACGAAAAACTTAGGCGCTGAATAGACAATTTAGATGCAACTTAGATCGAGCGCAAAACTTACTATCGCAAAATAGGATTTTCGATTTCATTTTATTTCGGTCGCAAAAATTTAGCAGCGAAAAATTAATTTTTCAACGCTTAATTTTTCGATCGTAAAATTCGCCGCTAAGGATTTAATTGATTGAAAAATTTCTCGACGGTTGACTTAGTCTTTCGTTGACTAATTTCTCGATTGAAAAATATTGCAGCAAAAATTTTTACTTAGGATCGAAAATCACATATCGCTCGACAAATTTCAAATCCAAAAATTTTATTCAATTGAGGAAAATTTCTCGATAGTAAATTTACCTGAGATATAATTTCTCGATCGTAAATTTTTGCGGAATTTTTCTCGATCGTAAAATTGATCGGCTACAGTCTCACGATTTCAATTTCAACACTTAGAAGTTTTTTTACTAAGTCCTTTACACTGTAGCGAACATTAGCGAATAGAATTTTCTCGATTGCAAAATTAAACGGAGTTATTGCAATTGAAATCAAAGCATAAGGAAATCAATTTGACACCAAAATTTTCGAGCGAAAAATTTCTCGGCATGAACAGTGACTCTTTTTCACGATTCAACACTTAGAAAAATTTCGAACTCCTTTTCACGCATTACATGTTTAATTCGAAATTACAATCATGCCATTACGTTTTTTTAAAACAAGAATCCTATATGCATATCATACGATTTCAATTCAAAATTCATCAAAATATGTCATGACTTGAAACAATATTATAGTTTGATGAACTTAAATTCATTTTCGACTAATATAAAAAATTATGAATTAATGATTTGATATATTTCTTATTTTTTTTCAGATGGATCGCTATCCAACATATAATCACATATACGAGAAATCCTTATACCTCAATGTCCACGACACAAACTTCCAATTGGACCTGGCCACCTTCCGGTGTCCAGACGACATTATCGTGTCTATCCTTCAAGGCCATCCACTATGGCATGGACTTACCGTGACGGCATCAGTGCCGATGGTCTACCTCCAGCAGTTTTGGGGGATGATCAAGAGCATCACTTGGACGGGGCATACCATTTCACGACGGTTGTAGGGACGAGGCACATCTGCATGGGCAAGAACGAGTTCAAAGCTCTACTTGACCTCCCTCACAGCCAAAACTACGACCCCCTCCCATCAAATGAAGAACTGGTGGCTGATTTCCTTCAAATGGGTTACCGTCCGCCGCTCACCAAGCACGCTCAGGTTCAGAGTAACGGTATCCCTCACCCATGGAAGACACTGTTCGGGATCGTGAACAAGTGTCTATCTCCGAAGCACGCCGGCTTCGACAAGGGCAACGGCCATATCCTCCGGATTTTTCACGGAGTCGTGTTCTCGCGAAATTACGATTTCGCCCAGCTAATCTGGAACGACCTTGCAGAACAGATCAGACAAAAGGAGAACAAGCGGTCCAAGAACGTGCCGTACGCGAGATGGTTCTCCGTCATCATCCGCCAACACATGGAGATGTACGCGCAGAACATTCCTCGCCTGCCACCGGGAGGAAACTATCAGCCGCCCCGGCTCAAATTCTTCCACAACCAAAGGCTGGTGGACCTTACACAGCCTTCAATGGCCATATCTCTCAACCTTCTTCGGCTCGCTGACCCCACAGGAGCTGAATATCAGAGATACTGCCGGGAACATCACCTCACCGAGGAAATGATTAGAGGGCCCCCAGCAGATGTACACATGAGCCTTCCCCAACCGCAACAACACCAAAGCCCAGAAGCCATGTTGATTGATGAAGTGGCCCTGGAGCTCGAGCAGGAGCCTCCAACTCAGGACGAACAGATTCCTGATGAAGATGCCACCTTGATAGATGTCAAGGCCGCTGAGTTGTAACAAGAGGCTCCAACAGAAATGCTTCAAGTGGAAGTGCCCGTATATGTAGGCGTGCTCGAAGAAACCATTGAGGAGGTTCTTCAACAAAAAGCACAGCCCGAGACAGAAATGGGGCAGAGCTCGCTTCCACTGGTGACAGATCAGGCTCTAGGGGATGTTGAACGTGACCCCACTCCTCACACAGCTACACCATCCGACACGGAGTCAGATGAGGAGATTAGCCTGATAAGACGGACTTCCAGACGACTTAGTATACAAATGGAGTCCCTCTTCCCGGCCGTCACCAACGCACTAGATACTAGGCTGACCACATCTACAAGTGTTGCTGGCGCTTCTTCGCTCAATCTTGAGCCGCAACCAATTCTCGTGGTGTCTGGTTCGCAGGCGCAACCCGAGCCTGCCACAACGCCCATAGAGCCGAATCTTCAAGATTGGACTCAAGGATTGGGTGGAAGTCTCATACAGTCACAACCTCAAGTGACTATAAGCCAACCTGAGGAGCCGGTGGCTGCTCATGGGTTGTCAACAGGCGACATCAGTCGTCCTGGTCCATCCAAGGAGGCGTCCGCACCGTTTGTGACGAACGAGCAATTCCAAGCCGCTCTCTCCGCTGCTGTTCAATCTATTGAAGACAAAATAATGGAGAGAGTGTATATGCCATAGAGACATCCCACAGAGACACCGGGAAAGCATCCGTCTCCGAAGGCACCTCGTCACAACCCACCCTCACACCTCCACAACCCACACCCACCGACCCTTTAGCCAATTCATCCATCCTCATCAACCCATACACCATACCCTTGACCGAGCTCCACGACATTATACTCGCCCGACTGATGGGCCTCTCCAACCGGTCGCCTCAAGAAGAGTCTCTGTACAGGCAATTGGTGGATCATCCTGAGCCACCTACTGACACTTGCCGAGGCCAAGATCCCGCTCAAGACGCCGACATGATGACCCTGACGATCAGGATCTTCATGAGGGGGAGAAGAGGCTAAGGACATCCACAAGTGGCCAAGGACAAGGCCCGGGCGCTACACAAACAAGCACTGGAGCTGGTGAAACCCAAACCCAAACCCAAACACAAACCACCCATACCACGCACCGCACCGCCCACATCGACCCACCAACCTTTCACCTCAGGATGCCTCCGCCCACACCAATCTACTCAAGCCCCTTGCTTCAGGAAGAAGAAGCAAGTGCTGCGATGCTTGTAGCCCTAGCAGCTACCCAAGCTACTCCCTTAGTCGCTCCAGACCAACCGGGACCATCAGGACATGGCGTCAATCCACAAGAAGGTCTAGATAGATACATCTTCGAAGGACAATGGATGACCCATTCCATGCCCGAGGAGCATCAAAGACAACGGCTTCAGGACGTTCGGCATTTTCTACAACAGGCATCCGTGGACCTCGTAATCATAGAAGACGACGAACTTCAGGAAGGTGAAGACTACCAACGAGACATCCCAAGGCTATCAGAGTTGATCGCACAAAGAGCGGCTTCCCCCACAAGGCAAATGCCAGGGACCGTTCGGGTCGACACGCCATGGGAAAATATTCAAATCGAAATCTCCTTCCTTGAAGAAGTTCGTGAACAAATCTGGAGGTCAACGGACAGGGTCAAGAAGCCGAATGAGTTCGAGCTAAGAGGGACCTCTCACTGGGATCAGCAGAAGAGGATGACATATCTATGGATGCTGACCCAACTAGGACCTAACGTAAGGCTGGGGATCACTAAAGGACAAGCCAAGAACCATTATAAGAGTCTCTCCCCAATATGCCAACTCCTCAGCGTCTACTGTGCAAAAGGAGGACTTCCAACACCTTACTACATCATTGAAAGAGTGGACAGAACCCGAGAGGAACTGAGCGAGAGCGACCTACCGTACATCCCTGCTGATGAGGTGTACAACCTCTACAAGCTATACGTGGAGAAGTACAAAGGTCCTCAAGGCTTCATCAAGAAAGAAGGCCTCGAAGGGCTCTACCGATTCATGATGCGCCAAGTCAAGTACTTCGCCGCACACCACCTTCAGATGGCTCTGGAGAGCAACATGAAGAAGGTTAACATGACCGAACCACTCAACAAAGGACCTGAGATCGAAGGGCTTCCAAGCAATCATGTGCACATCAGCTCGGTCATCGGCATGACCTACAACAATCCAATTGCCCAGAAGACCAGGTTGATACTGAAGACAGAGATTCATAAGTTTTGCGACGGAACGCTCAAGGTCATCAGACGGAATATCGAGCAGAGGTTGGAAGAAATCAACCGAGACACTATGCTGAGGATCCACAGGTTCGTGAGAGAACAGCCGCTCCTGATGGAATTGCTAGAAGACATCGAGGAGCGTCTGAAGCTTAGGGAGACGATAAGGGACTATGTGCATGTGCTGGGCTTGCGCAGATCATATTATGCCCGACGAGGACAAATAGCGCGGAGATGCAATCAAGCACAAAGGGGGAGATTGTAGAGTATACTTTTAGACTTGTGCTTGATTTAATTAGTTGTCCTTGTAATTAGGGGCTTTTCTTATATTTGTCCTTAGATTAGGACTAGTTAGATATTTATACCAAGTGTGTTTGGTATAAATACTTTGTAAACAATCGCAATCAATAGAGAAAGTTTTGGAAATTCATCCGAAAGGCTTGCAATTCAATATCTAGAGAGAGAAACAACAGTAACTTTCTCACTCTACTCGAATTCTCTCTCTCGTTCTTTATTAGAGTTTTTCGATCGAATCTTAATGTCAATCATTATCATCGAATTACTTAGAATTCATGCCTAGGATCATAGAGTTGTTAATCGTAGGACCTAACAATCAATCGATTCCTTTGTATGTGAGGACCAAAATCGCCGAAACAAGATAACTAGGAAATCGGGCGATGTTAGTCTAAATCTTGATAACCAATCGGTCGATTCCCATGTCGAAATTCGAGCAGACATATTAATATAGGTATATGTAATGAATATACATACATACATATATACATATATACGTTACTAAGAAATGAAATAAAGTAATAAGTATGCAATATGAGGAGAGGGAGTTTTTACTTAACCAAGGGGGTAAACCATCACCTAATAGTCAAATCTTACACAATCTTCCAAGCTCTTGTATTTATCTACTAATCTATGAAAAGAAAACTCCACAATAACGAAGACTTTCAGAAATTAAAATAAGAAGAACAAAGAAAACAAAAGGAAGAGCAACCCTTATTAAGTGAAGGGAAGAAAGACCAAAAGAAAATTTTATCAACCTAAGGATAGCAGTAATAACTTAAAGTTCGAACTTTTGGTAAGTATAGTCCTTATAACTTTGTAATTTTTATGGCTTATGTTTTATTATATTCCTAAAAATTAGGAAGCTTGTAGGTACGGATCGGATAGGGTAATTAATCGAGAAACCCTAATTTCTGGAAATTGCACCTGATGCTAACATGCTAGTTATATTGTTCAGGCTGAAGTTTTGGAGGATTTATTTAGATTGTGAGTAAACTAGATATAAGATCGATTTAGGATAACTCTTGGATGGGAAGTAACCTTGGACATTTAACTTAGTATTGATCCTTATTAATTCATATGTTCTTCAATATGAATCTTCGTATTTAGGAGGTTAGAAATAACATTTTTTAATTAAACTTATGATCGGATAGTGTAAGTTTTAGAATCTGTTAGAAGGCAACTTTCGACCGAAACTAGGAATTGGAGTATTTACTTAAATGAACTTTCGAGTAATTAGCTTAGTATTGATTCATATATTCACGTGTGCCTAGGATATTGGATAGTACAAAGTACAAATTGTGAAAACCTTTTTATATAGGAAATGACTTTCGGTCAAATCTGGGAAGCTAAGTACAGCATCGCACGAAACCTCTTTCGCCGAAGTGTTATATATAGTAATGATTGACTCGATTGTGACCATTATGTAAATACACTTTTGAGCGAATCTGCCCATACATAAGAAGACTTTCGCCGAACTGTATAAAATATTAATATATTAAGTGGATCGGGCGATCTGAGGACTAGATGATCGGGCAAATTGCAGTTAAGATGGACACTCGGCGAATAAAAAATCGGACAACCTCACTTTCGGCCGAAACCCATAATAACCTTGACCCAATTTCAGGTGAACTACCGGGCGAATCTGATGTTCGAACATGATCTACCTTCGCCGAGTTATATAGATTAAAATTGGGTGTTGACCTAATTTAGACTATTAATTGAACGATTTAAGGTTTTAAAATATTATGTTACACCGAAGGTATTTTCGAGCGAATTAGTGTAGTCAAACCAATTTATTTGGACATAGTCATCTAATTTAGGTATTATACTGATACTTTAATATTTTTATTTAAGGGGTCGAAAGATAGGAATTTCCTGGAGCAGTATTATTTAGCTTGGACGACGGTAAGTGGGAATTTCAACTACAACACATAATTTATTTGTGTGTGCTTGAATTACGTGACTATGTGCTTGGATGTTTATATTATTACGGGAATTTATTTGACATGCTTCTGCATGATAAATGTTTACTATATTAATTCACATTGCATAGTCATGTGCATGCACGAGACACTTGGGGTTTATGTGAGATGAGCATGCACAGTATTTATCGCCAGAGAGCGATGTATATTTGCCGATATAGGCATTTGTGTCGACTCAATGACGAGTCACGGCTCTTCTATGCTACCATGGCGATTCACGATGCCAAATTACCTGATTCACGAAAGGTAGGGGAAATACACCATGGCGATTCACGATGCCGATTACCTGATTCACGATAGGTAGGTGGATACCCCGTAGCGGGAGATGCAACCTGGAGGATGCGACCGATGGAATAAGCGGCACCGAGGGAACCTCGAGTGTTGGCGACCTCGTAGTAGGCTACCAGTGAGAAGCGCCCGCGTGTCAGACCGCATTGGGATAGAAAGGCGCCTTAGGGTTAAACGTAATTTGTGTGCCCTGATTAGCCTCTCAATGGGACCGCATTGGGATTGAAAGGCACTATTAGCCTCTCAATGTGGACCATATTGGGATGGAAAGGCACCATAGGGTTAAGCACAGATTGCGTACTCGAGTTTAGCCTCTCAGTGTGTGTACTGCCACTTATTTATACCCTTAGGGTCTGAGCTCTATGAATGGTGCATAGTAAGATGGAAAGCCGAGGCCCCAATATAAAATGAGAGAATGAGAAAGACATGAGAAGTAGATAGCGTTGGCGCGGATGCCTTTGCATTTTACAACACGTGCATTGCATGCATGATTTTCACTTACTGAGCCTTATAAGCTCATTCCACGTTTTTATGTGTTGTAGGACCCCGTGATCACGGTACGTGATCATTTTCATGGCGAGGCCAACTTTTGAAGCTTCCGGGGGCTTTTGAGATGGAAGTGTGTGCATAGATGCGACCTTGTGGAGGCCCAATAGATAGTTTATTTTGACACGCTTGCGCACCTTCCTATGTTATTAGGACCCACGATGATTTTGTAGGAACCTTTACGATTCCTTTATATAAAAGGAAAATTTTATACGAAAGTTCGTATTTTCTACGATGTTAATTATGCAAATTAGTTAAGAAAGTAGTGGTGGAAGGCGGGCCGCCACATCCACTGTCCTTCGAATATGTACTTGTCGAGGAACTCGTGTGGATTGACACCATGTCATGACGGTCCCGGTTGGTCTGGAGCAATTGAGGGAGTAGCTTGAGTCTGAGCCAGGGCTACGAGCATAGCGGCACTTGCTTCTTCTTCCGGAAGCAAGGGGCTTGTGAGTGTCGTTGGTGTGGGCGGAGGCGTCCGTAGGTGAAAGGACGGTGGGTCGAAGAGTGGTGGTGCGGTGCGTGGTGTGGGTTGTTTGGGTAGTTTGGGTAGTGGTTTGGGTTTCACCTGCTCTAGCGCTTGTCTGCGTTGCGCCCGAACCTTGTCCTTGGCCACTCGAAGATGTCCTAGGCCTCTTCTCCCCCTCATGATGACCCTGATCGTCAGGATCGTCATGTCGTCGTCTGAAGTTGGAGCTCTGGCCTCGGCATGTTTGAGTAGGTGGCTCAGGATGGTCCACCAATCGGCTATAGAGGGATTCTTCCTGAGGCGATCGGATATTAAGTCTTATGAGGCAGGCGAGAAGGATGTCGTGGAGTTCGGTGATTGGGATTGTGTATGGGTTGATTAGGGTGGATGAGTTGGTGAGAGGGTCGGTAGGTGTCGGTTGTGAGGGTGTGAGGTCGGCTTGTGCTGAAGTGCCCTCGGAGACGGGTGCTTTCCCAGTGTCGCGCGGGACGTTTCGGTGGCTGTCATCGCTCCCTCCATCATTTTGTCTTCCATTGATTTGATGGCCGTAGAGAGAGCTGTCTGAAATTTTTCTTGAGTCACAAACTGGATAGACGTCGATGAAGGACCAGGTCGACAGATGTCGCCTGTTGACAACCCTTGAGCAGTCACCGGCTCCTCAGGTTGGCTCCTAGTCACTTGAGGTTATGACTGTCCGAGACTTCCATATCCTTGATTTGAATCAATAAGATTCGCATCTATGGATGTTGTGACAGGCTCAGATTAAACCTGTACATCAGACATTTCGATGTCGAGGCCGGTAGTAGTAGGAGTCTGAATCTCGGCCACGACACTTGGAGTGATGACTGGTATCGTGTCTGATGTAGTGGTGACGGTGGTGAAGAGGGACTCAAGTTGTATGCTCAATCGCCTTGGAGTCTATCTTACATGTTTAATTCGAAATTACAATCATGCCATTACGTTTTTTTAAAACAAGAATCCTATATGCATATCATACGATTTCAATTCAAAATTCATCAAAATATGTCATGACTTGAAACAATATTATAGTTTGATGAACTTAAATTCATTTTCGACTAATATAAAAAATTATGAATTAATGATTTGATATATTTCTTATTTTTTTTCAGATGGATCGCTATCCAACATATAATCACATATACGAGAAATCCTTATACCTCAATGTCCACGACACAAACTTCCAATTGGACCTGGCCACCTTCCGGTGTCCAGACGACATTATCGTGTCTATCCTTCAAGGCCATCCACTATGGCATGGACTTACCGTGACGGCATCAGTGCCGATGGTCTACCTCCAGCAGTTTTGGGGGATGATCAAGAGCATCACTTGGACGGGGCATACCATTTCACGACGGTTGTAGGGACGAGGCACATCTGCATGGGCAAGAACGAGTTCAAAGCTCTACTTGACCTCCCTCACAGCCAAAACTACGACCCCCTCCCATCAAATGAAGAACTGGTGGCTGATTTCCTTCAAATGGTTACCGTCCGCCGCTCACCAAGCACGCTCAGGTTCAGAGTAACGGTATCCCTCACCCATGGAAGACACTGTTCGGGATCGTGAACAAGTGTCTATCTCCGAAGCACGCCGGCTTCGACAAGGGCAACGGCCATATCCTCCGGATTTTTCACGGAGTCGTGTTCTCGCGAAATTACGATTTCGCCCAGCTAATCTGGAACGACCTTGCAGAACAGATCAGACAAAAGGAGAACAAGCGGTCCAAGAACGTGCCGTACGCGAGATGGTTCTCCGTCATCATCCGCCAACACATGGAGATGTACGCGCAGAACATTCCTCGCCTGCCACCGGGAGGAAACTATCAGCCGCCCCGGCTCAAATTCTTCCACAACCAAAGGCTGGTGGACCTTACACAGCCTTCAATGGCCATATCTCTCAACCTTCTTCGGCTCGCTGACCCCACAGGAGCTGAATATCAGAGATACTGCCGGGAACATCACCTCACCGAGGAAATGATTAGAGGGCCCCCAGCAGATGTACACATGAGCCTTCCCCAACCGCAACAACACCAAAGCCCAGAAGCCATGTTGATTGATGAAGTGGCCCTGGAGCTCGAGCAGGAGCCTCCAACTCAGGACGAACAGATTCCTGATGAAGATGCCACCTTGATAGATGTCAAGGCCGCTGAGTTGTAACAAGAGGCTCCAACAGAAATGCTTCAAGTGGAAGTGCCCGTATATGTAGGCGTGCTCGAAGAAACCATTGAGGAGGTTCTTCAACAAAAAGCACAGCCCGAGACAGAAATGGGGCAGAGCTCGCTTCCACTGGTGACAGATCAGGCTCTAGGGGATGTTGAACGTGACCCCACTCCTCACACAGCTACACCATCCGACACGGAGTCAGATGAGGAGATTAGCCTGATAAGACGGACTTCCAGACGACTTAGTATACAAATGGAGTCCCTCTTCCCGGCCGTCACCAACGCACTAGATACTAGGCTGACCACATCTACAAGTGTTGCTGGCGCTTCTTCGCTCAATCTTGAGCCGCAACCAATTCTCGTGGTGTCTGGTTCGCAGGCGCAACCCGAGCCTGCCACAACGCCCATAGAGCCGAATCTTCAAGATTGGACTCAAGGATTGGGTGGAAGTCTCATACAGTCACAACCTCAAGTGACTATAAGCCAACCTGAGGAGCCGGTGGCTGCTCATGGGTTGTCAACAGGCGACATCAGTCGTCCTGGTCCATCCAAGGAGGCGTCCGCACCGTTTGTGACGAACGAGCAATTCCAAGCCGCTCTCTCCGCTGCTGTTCAATCTATTGAAGACAAAATAATGGAGAGAGTGTATATGCCATAGAGACATCCCACAGAGACACCGGGAAAGCATCCGTCTCCGAAGGCACCTCGTCACAACCCACCCTCACACCTCCACAACCCACACCCACCGACCCTTTAGCCAATTCATCCATCCTCATCAACCCATACACCATACCCTTGACCGAGCTCCACGACATTATACTCGCCCGACTGATGGGCCTCTCCAACCGGTCGCCTCAAGAAGAGTCTCTGTACAGGCAATTGGTGGATCATCCTGAGCCACCTACTGACACTTGCCGAGGCCAAGACTCCCGCTCAAGACGCCGACATGATGACCCTGACGATCAGGATCTTCATGAGGGGGAGAAGAGGCTAAGGACATCCACAAGTGGCCAAGGACAAGGCCCGGGCGCTACACAAACAAGCACTGGAGCTGGTGAAACCCAAACCCAAACCCAAACACAAACCACCCATACCACGCACCGCACCGCCCACATCGACCCACCAACCTTTCACCTCAGGATGCCTCCGCCCACACCAATCTACTCAAGCCCCTTGCTTCAGGAAGAAGAAGCAAGTGCTGCGATGCTTGTAGCCCTAGCAGCTACCCAAGCTACTCCCTTAGTCGCTCCAGACCAACCGGGACCATCAGGACATGGCGTCAATCCACACGAAGGTCTAGATAGATACATCTTCGAAGGACAATGGATGACCCATTCCATGCCCGAGGAGCATCAAAGACAACGGCTTCAGGACGTTCGGCATTTTCTACAATAGGCATCCGTGGACCTCGTAATCATAGAAGACGACGAACTTCAGGAAGGTGAAGACTACCAACGAGACATCCCAAGGCTATCAGAGTTGATCGCACAAAGAGCGGCTTCCCCCACAAGGCAAATGCCAGGGACCGTTCGGGTCGACACGCCATGGGAAAATATTCAAATCGAAATCTCCTTCCTTGAAGAAGTTCGTGAACAAATCTGGAGGTCAACGGACAGGGTCAAGAAGCCGAATGAGTTCGAGCTAAGAGGGACCTCTCACTGGGATCAGCAGAAGAGGATGACATATCTATGGATGCTGACCCAACTAGGACCTAACGTAAGGCTGGGGATCACTAAAGGACAAGCCAAGAACCATTATAAGAGTCTCTCCCCAATATGCCAACTCCTCAGCGTCTACTGTGCAAAAGGAGGACTTCCAACACCTTACTACATCATTGAAAGAGTGGACAGAACCCGAGAGGAACTGAGCGAGAGCGACCTACCGTACATCCCTGCTGATGAGGTGTACAACCTCTACAAGCTATACGTGGAGAAGTACAAAGGTCCTCAAGGCTTCATCAAGAAAGAAGGCCTCGAAGGGCTCTACCGATTCATGATGCGCCAAGTCAAGTACTTCGCCGCACACCACCTTCAGATGGCTCTGGAGAGCAACATGAAGAAGGTTAACATGACCGAACCACTCAACAAAGGACCTGAGATCGAAGGGCTTCCAAGCAATCATGTGCACATCAGCTCGGTCATCGGCATGACCTACAACAATCCAATTGCCCAGAAGACCAGGTTGATACTGAAGACAGAGATTCATAAGTTTTGCGACGGAACGCTCAAGGTCATCAGACGGAATATCGAGCAGAGGTTGGAAGAAATCAACCGAGACACTATGCTGAGGATCCACAGGTTCGTGAGAGAACAGCCGCTCCTGATGGAATTGCTAGAAGACATCGAGGAGCGTCTGAAGCTTAGGGAGACGATAAGGGACTATGTGCATGCGCTGGGCTTGCGCAGATCATATTATGCCCGACGAGGACAAATAGCGCGGAGATGCAATCAAGCACAAAGGGGGAGATTGTAGAGTATACTTTTAGACTTGTGCTTGATTTAATTAGTTGTCCTTGTAATTAGGGGCTTTTCTTATATTTGTCCTTAGATTAGGACTAGTTAGATATTTATACCAAGTGTGTTTGGTATAAATACTTTGTAAACAATCGCAATCAATAGAGAAAGTTTTGGAAATTCATCCGAAAGGCTTGCAATTCAATATCTAGAGAGAGAAACAACAGTAACTTTCTCACTCTACTCGAATTCTCTCTCTCGTTCTTTATTAGAGTTTTTCGATCGAATCTTAATGTCAATCATTATCATCGAATTACTTAGAATTCATGCCTAGGATCATAGAGTTGTTAATCGTAGGACCTAACAATCAATCGATTCCTTTGTATGTGAGGACCAAAATCGCCGAAACAAGATAACTAGGAAATCGGGCGATGTTAGTCTAAATCTTGATAACCAATCGGTCGATTCCCATGTCGAAATTCGAGCAGACATATTAATATAGGTATATGTAATGAATATACATACATACATATATACATATATACGTTACTAAGAAATGAAATAAAGTAATAAGTATGCAATATGAGGAGAGGGAGTTTTTACTTAACCAAGGGGGTAAACCATCACCTAATAGTCAAATCTTACACAATCTTCCAAGCTCTTGTATTTATCTACTAATCTATGAAAAGAAAACTCCACAATAACGAAGACTTTCAGAAATTAAAATAAGAAGAACAAAGAAAACAAAAGGAAGAGCAACCCTTATTAAGTGAAGGGAAGAAAGACCAAAAGAAAATTTTATCAACCTAAGGATAGCAGTAATAACTTAAAGTTCGAACTTTTGGTAAGTATAGTCCTTATAACTTTGTAATTTTTATGGCTTATGTTTTATTATATTCCTAAAAATTTAGGAAGCTTGTAGGTACGGATCGGATAGGGTAATTAATCGAGAAACCCTAATTTCTGGAAATTGCACCTGATGCTAACATGCTAGTTATATTGTTCAGGCTGAAGTTTTGGAGGATTTATTTAGATTGTGAGTAAACTAGATATAAGATCGATTTAGGATAACTCTTGGATGGGAAGTAACCTTGGACATTTAACTTAGTATTGATCCTTATTAATTCATATGTTCTTCAATATGAATCTTCGTATTTAGGAGGTTAGAAATAACATTTTTTAATTAAACTTATGATCGGATAGTGTAAGTTTTAGAATCTGTTAGAAGGCAACTTTCGACCGAAACTAGGAATTGGAGTATTTACTTAAATGAACTTTCGAGTAATTAGCTTAGTATTGATTCATATATTCACGTGTGCCTAGGATATTGGATAGTACAAAGTACAAATTGTGAAAACCTTTTTATATAGGAAATGACTTTCGGTCAAATCTGGGAAGCTAAGTACAGCATCGCACGAAACCTCTTTCGCCGAAGTGTTATATATAGTAATGATTGACTCGATTGTGACCATTATGTAAATACACTTTTGAGCGAATCTGCCCATACATAAGAAGACTTTCGCCGAACTGTATAAAATATTAATATATTAAGTGGATCGGGCGATCTGAGGACTAGATGATCGGGCAAATTGCAGTTAAGATGGACACTCGGCGAATAAAAAATCGGACAACCTCACTTTCGGCCGAAACCCATAATAACCTTGACCCAATTTCAGGTGAACTACCGGCGAATCTGATGTTCGAACATGATCTACCTTCGCCGAGTTATATAGATTAAAATTGGGTGTTGACCTAATTTAGACTATTAATTGAACGATTTAAGGTTTTAAAATATTATGTTACACCGAAGGTATTTTCGAGCGAATTAGTGTAGTCAAACCAATTTATTTGGACATAGTCATCTAATTTAGGTATTATACTGATACTTTAATATTTTTATTTAAGGGGTCGAAAGATAGGAATTTCCTGGAGCAGTATTATTTAGCTTGGACGACGGTAAGTGGGAATTTCAACTACAACACATAATTTATTTGTGTGTGCTTGAATTACGTGACTATGTGCTTGGATGTTTATATTATTACGGGAATTTATTTGACATGCTTCTGCATGATAAATGTTTACTATATTAATTCACATTGCATAGTCATGTGCATGCACGAGACACTTGGGGTTTATGTGAGATGAGCATGCACAGTATTTATCGCCAGAGAGCGATGTATATTTGCCGATATAGGCATTTGTGTCGACTCAATGACGAGTCACGGCTCTTCTATGCTACCATGGCGATTCACGATGCCAAATTACCTGATTCACGAAAGGTAGGGGAAATACACCATGGCGATTCACGATGCCGATTACCTGATTCACGATAGGTAGGTGGATACCCCGTAGCGGGAGATGCAACCTGGAGGATGCGACCGATGGAATAAGCGGCACCGAGGGAACCTCGAGTGTTGGCGACCTCGTAGTAGGCTACCAGTGAGAAGCGCCCGCGTGTCAGACCGCATTGGGATAGAAAGGCGCCTTAGGGTTAAACGTAATTTGTGTGCCCTGATTAGCCTCTCAATGGGACCGCATTGGGATTGAAAGGCACTATTAGCCTCTCAATGTGGACCATATTGGGATGGAAAGGCACCATAGGGTTAAGCACAGATTGCGTACTCGAGTTTAGCCTCTCAGTGTGTGTACTGCCACTTATTTATACCCTTAGGGGTCTGAGCTCTATGAATGGTGCATAGTAAGATGGAAAGCCGAGGCCCCAATATAAAATGAGAGAATGAGAAAGACATGAGAAGTAGATAGCGTTGGCGCGGATGCCTTTGCATTTTACAACACGTGCATTGCATGCATGATTTTCACTTACTGAGCCTTATAAGCTCATTCCACGTTTTTATGTGTTGTAGGACCCCGTGATCACGGTACGTGATCATTTTCATGGCGAGGCCAACTTTTGAAGCTTCCGGGGGCTTTTGAGATGGAAGTGTGTGCATAGATGCGACCTTGTGGAGGCCCAATAGATAGTTTATTTTGACACGCTTGCGCACCTTCCTATGTTATTAGGACCCACGATGATTTTGTAGGAACCTTTACGATTCCTTTATATAAAAGGAAAATTTTATACGAAAGTTCGTATTTTCTACGATGTTAATTATGCAAATTAGTTAAGAAAGTAGTGGTGGAAGGCGGGCCGCCACATCCACTGTCCTTCGAATATGTACTTGTCGAGGAACTCGTGTGGATTGACACCATGTCATGACGGTCCCGGTTGGTCTGGAGCAATTGAGGGAGTAGCTTGAGTCTGAGCCAGGGCTACGAGCATAGCGGCACTTGCTTCTTCTTCCGGAAGCAAGGGGCTTGTGAGTGTCGTTGGTGTGGGCGGAGGCGTCCGTAGGTGAAAGGACGGTGGGTCGAAGAGTGGTGGTGCGGTGCGTGGTGTGGGTTGTTTGGGTAGTTTGGGTAGTGGTTTGGGTTTCACCTGCTCTAGCGCTTGTCTGCGTTGCGCCCGAACCTTGTCCTTGGCCACTCGAAGATGTCCTAGGCCTCTTCTCCCCCTCATGATGACCCTGATCGTCAGGATCGTCATGTCGTCGTCTGAAGTTGGAGCTCTGGCCTCGGCATGTTTGAGTAGGTGGCTCAGGATGGTCCACCAATCGGCTATAGAGGGATTCTTCCTGAGGCGATCGGATATTAAGTCTTATGAGGCAGGCGAGAAGGATGTCGTGGAGTTCGGTGATTGGGATTGTGTATGGGTTGATTAGGGTGGATGAGTTGGTGAGAGGGTCGGTAGGTGTCGGTTGTGAGGGTGTGAGGTCGGCTTGTGCTGAAGTGCCCTCGGAGACGGGTGCTTTCCCAGTGTCGCGCGGGACGTTTCGGTGGCTGTCATCGCTCCCTCCATCATTTTGTCTTCCATTGATTTGATGGCCGTAGAGAGAGCTGTCTGAAATTTTTCTTGAGTCACAAACTGGATAGACGTCGATGAAGGACCAGGTCGACAGATGTCGCCTGTTGACAACCCTTGAGCAGTCACCGGCTCCTCAGGTTGGCTCCTAGTCACTTGAGGTTGTGACTGTCCGAGACTTCCATATCCTTGATTTGAATCAATAAGATTCGCATCTATGGATGTTGTGACAGGCTCAGATTAAACCTGTACATCAGACATTTCGATGTCGAGGCCGGTAGTAGTAGGAGTCTGAATCTCGGCCACGACACTTGGAATGATGACTGGTATCGTGTCTGATGTAGTGGTGACGGTGGTGAAGAGGGACTCAAGTTGTATGCTCAATCGCCTTGGAGTCTATCTTATTAGTTGTATCTCCTCATCTGACTCGGTGTCTGATGAGGTAGCCGTGTGAGGGAAAGGTTGATGTGGATCATCCTCACGGGCTTGTTCCGTCACTTGAGGCTCGTTGGGCTGAATCGTGGAGAACAGAGCCTCAGTTTCTAACGTTGTCGCCAATAAAGGTGAGATGTGCCCCATTTCAGCTTCGAGCGGTGCTTCGTTGGTAGGAACCTCCTCAATAGATTCCAGAAGCACGTCTACTATGATAGGCAACTCAGCACCAAGAGGTTGTGATGGAGCCTCGAGTTCCAACTCTTGTGCCACTGCATCTATCAACATGGCATCTTGATCAAGAAGTTGAGTCTCTTGAGTTGGAGGCTCCTGTTTAAGCTCCTGGCCACTTGATCAATCAGATCTGCCTCAGGGCTAGGTGGGTGCTGTTGTTGAGGGCTCACAGCAAGGTCTGTCGGGGGCCCTCTAATCATTTGTTCCGTCAGATGATTCTCCCGGCAGTATGCACTATAAATGTCTCCCGTGAGGTCGGCGAGACGTACCAACCCAAACGGTATGGCCATCGACGGGTGACACAAGTCTGTGAGCCTTGGATTGTGGAAGAACTTGAGTTTTGGGGGTTGGTAGTTCCCTCTAGGAGGTAGCCGAGGGATGTTCTCGTGCATCTCCATGAGTTGTCTGATGATTACATTGAACCACCTGGAATACGGGACATTCTTCGATCTCTTGTTCTCCTTTTGTCTGATCTGTTCTGCTAAGTTGTTCCAGATCAGTTGGGCGAAATCGTAATTCCGCGAGAACACTATCCCATGAAAAATGCGGAGCATGTTGTCGTTGCCTTTGTCGAACCCGGCATGCTTTGGCGACAGACGCTTGTTGATAATACCAAACAGTGTCTTCCATGGATGCGGGATTCCGTTGCTCTGGACTTGTGCAAGTTTGGTGAGCGGTGGACGGTATCCCATGTGTAGAAAGTCACGCACTACTTCTGCATCCGTAGGCAGAGGATCATAGTTTTGGCTGAACGGTAAGTCCAAGACGAGGCCAAAATCATCCTTGCTGAAACTGATGTGCATCGTCCCGATCACCGTTGTGAATCGGTATGTGCCGTCAACTATGTGGCTTTGGATTCTTCCCCAAAATTGTTGGAGATAGACCATCGGGGCTGATGCCGTCACCGTGAGTGCATGCCAGAGGGGATGGCCTTGTAGGATTGACACCATGATCTCGTCCGGACACCGAAAGGTGGTCACGTCGAGCTGAAAATTGGTGTCAGGTACGCTGAGGTACAGATTGTGGTCGTATATGTGATCATACACTTGATAGTGAGCCATCTGAAAAACAATTAGAAAGAGCAAATCATTAGTTCAGAATTTAAATTGAGTTGAAATTTTAATTTCATCAAACCATAATAATCTATCATGTCATAGCACGTTTGATGAATGTGGAATTTAAAAAATGTAATATGCACATAGGTCATACGAGGTGAATATTCAAGACATTAAAATATTTTGACATATATGTATAAGACACATGTAGGTTCCATCGAAAAAAATGCTAAGTGTTTAACCTCACTATTCACTCCGTGAAGTTTTTCGCTCGGAAAAAATGGACTTTCAATTTGACTTTCCTAGGTGCTGATTTCTAGATAAAATCTCCGTTAACGTTTTTAGATTGAAAATTTTACTCACTAAGGTCAACTACAGTGAAAAAGACTTAGTGAATTTTACTAAGTGTTGGAATTTATTTGCGAGATACTGTAGTCGAGCAAATTTATGATCGAGAAAAATTTTCGTGCAAACTTACGATCGAGAAATTAGATTTCCGCATAAATTTACAATCGATAAATTTGTTGCGCCTTAATAAAATTTTCATCGTGAAGGTTATTGAGCGTGAAAGTATTTCGATTTTAAAATAGTTTTTCGCTGCGAAATATTACGATCGAGAAAATAGACAACGAGAAACTAGGTGACTCGCCGAGAAAATTTTTGATCGATTAAAATCATCGCTACGTACTTTTGCAATCGAGAAGCTTTATCTTCGAAAAATTAATTTTATCGCCGCTAAAATTTACGACCGAGTATAAAGTTAAAATCGAAATTACTGTTTTCGTTTGTAAGTTTTACGCTCGAATTAAACTGCATCTATTTTATCTATTCTGCTCATTTTGATTTTTCGCTCGCATAAAATCCTAATTAGAATTCTCGATGATAAGTAATTATTTGATCTACGTCCCTTAAACTTGTCGACTAAGTCAAAATTTTAGCAGTAGAAAATCTTGTTCGACACAAACAGTAACGCAATCAAATTTAAATGCAATTGAGACTGTTTGCGATCGAGAAAGTTATTCGACAACTTTAAAAACTTCAAAAACTCCGAAAGTCGAATTTTTAGATTTTGAACTCTAGAACGCAGATAATCGAAGTTTTATACTACCAGATTGAGCGAAAACATGAAGACTATCCAAAATCACAGAAATCTAACCAGATATTTGCATTAATAGGTCTAAAATCCTGAGAAATAGCCTACGGCTTTCGAACAGTGAAGTATATGAAAATTCTAACACAAAATCATGCGAAAAATCACAGAATATAGATGTTATTGGAGATTAAACACATGCAAATACTTATTCAACAGTCGAATCTACCTCAGAAAGACAATAATCGGTCAAAAATCAAAGATTTAGGTTAATTTTGGAGTTCGTCTTTTTATGTGTTTTGCGCAAGAGAAAAATTTTCGACTGTTGAGTTTTGCGATTAAGGGTTTTGTGTGTATTTGTGGGTTTTCGACTGCAAAAATTGAATTTCCAATTAATGGTGGATTTGACTTTTTGGGTTCTCGATGGGACGTTTTCGCGACTAAAATGGATCAAGCCCATTACTATTTGCGCTCGAGAAACTTTGTATCGAAAATTGCTCTTCTATCCAGTTTCTTGATTGCAAATTTTTCGCGACTAAGACAAATCATTCCCAACACTGTTTACAATCGAGAAACTTATGATCGAGAATTAATTCTTCTATCTAGTTTCTCGATGGTAAGTACTTATAAGTTTTTCAGATTGACCACTATTTCAAATAGAACCACACAATTGCTCCCCCTAATTATGAAAATAAATGCAATTAACTCCCTGTAATTTTGAATATGACATCTGGCTCCATAGTCGAATTTAGAAAATTTGCAATACTTAGACCAAAAAAAATGTCGAGAATATTAGAGTTAATTTGGAAGCAATTTTTCTAATCAGGCCCTTCATGTAGAGTTTTTAACAAAGTCGGTTAAATTCAAATCCGTAAAACATGTTAATGATCAAAATATTTAACCAACCAACCAAAATTTCAATCAATGTCGTGCGCTCCAAATCCTGTAAATTCGTGAAGTCCTCCTCATAGTGGTGCGCTTTGTGTCATTTTTCGATCGAAAAATTTCTGCAAGACTTAGAGAAATAATATTAAAAATATTTGGAGCTCAAGACATATTATTTTGTAACTACTCCCCCTCAAATAATGCATCTCAATTGATTCATCAAGTAAGTATAGAAAGCAATCAAAGAGACACTTACTAAAAACACGCGATTTATCACGATTAGCCTAGATACATGTTTCCCTATACATGTAATCATAATTTCACCCAAGGGTATGAGCAAGAACAAATATTCGCATTTAATCAATTCAGCTCAAATGCAAAGTAATATTGCATATTAGAATATGGGATATTCTTTCCCTTTTTTTTTAATTTTCTTATGAATTAATACTACTAATAGTATGGGGTCAGATTATTTTGCTTTGATCAATCGTCAAACCTAAAATTTTGCAAGACATTGGAAAGATCATATGCCGTCAAGTCAAGTCTACAATCTAAAGTCCTAAGTCCATAGAGTAGTCCATTTCGACAACTCTCACCAGGTTCACTCTAGCACTCTTTTATTTTTAACTTGGGATTTTATATTTATGTCACTCAAGTCAACACAAGTAATATTACGTCAATTTACCTGTGATAGAGGCGCTTTTAATCATTTCACCTAAGCGAAAGATCGTCGATGTGGAATCAAAGGGATATTAAAAGGTTTCAATTGGGCTATGACTAAGAAGGGAAGGAACATTTTGGACAATGTGGGCTTTTTGTCGTCTTCCATTTCTTCGTCGTTCTTTCCACAATTTTACTTTCTATGTTTCATCCTTTTATGTTTTCTATTCCCTTTTATGCTCAAGCTGAAGCTGTGCTTCTCCACGAGGCAATAGGAGATTATCGTAGGCAAAGTTTTTCTTGTTGGTTCTCGGGCCGAAACCGTGCTCCTCTTCTCTTATTCCCTAGACAGGTTTCAGAGATTATCGATTTGGAGAAGTCCACGGTTATGGATTTCGAACCCGAGGCTGTGCTCCTCTTCTCTTATTCCCTAGAGAGGTTTCAGAGATTATCGATTTGGAGAAGTCCACAGTTATGGAATTCGAACCCGAGGCTGTGCTCCTCTTCTCGTTTCCTGATATAAGACCGGATTATCGTTGGAGAAGTTCAATTCTAGGTGCTCCTCTTTCCAGCAGTTCTGACGAGCGTATGAGATTATCGACGGAGAAGTTCACTGCAGGATCAATGCCACCTTTTAAGAATTTGTGATATAGATAGTCGGAGGGCAAGTTCCTTTGGTCTGCTTTTTGTGCGTTGAGCAATGCCTTCTTTTGTCATCTTTTTCTTTGTAGTATCGTCGAAAACTTAGATAGTCGGTTGAAGGCTAAAAGGGTTTCAAACGATGAAAAGGAAATTGGAGAAGGCTCAAAGTGGATGGCTAGGGGTTAATGTAAAGGGTAAAAGATTTACAAGGCCGAGTGAGGAATTTCCTAGATGCCCTTATTATCTTCCTAACAATCTAAAGCTAGGCGAGTATGAGGCCAAGAATCACTAGTTAAGACAAGCAATTGATGTGCGACTCGCTCGAGAATAGATCCAAAAAAATGGAAAAAGGCTAGAATCCTCACATATGTAAAGCGACTTTGTGTCTAGTGGAGCAAACTAACGACTTTTGAGACACAATAAAGTGACTTAGACTGACAAAATTAAGCAATTAACCAGTCGCTTGTCGGGGAAACTTATTTGTGACTAGATCAAAGCATCCTAAAGAGTATCTTCGTTCCCCTAATATTATAAGTGTATGTATAATATTTGTGGATTTTCTTTATTCTATAATATTTTATTATTATTTAATTTGCACGCAAGATATGTCATTTAAGTATAGAAAACACATAGCATAGAGCATATGAAAGCACAGCAAATCAAGTAGAGCACATATCACGGGAGGTTCAACATGCCTAATTTTCCGACAAGGAATTGGAATCGTTTTTCATCCAATGCCTTGGTGAAAATGTCAGCTAGTTGATACTCCATGTTCATGAAATACATGTCAATCGTGCCTTTCTCTATGTGATCTTTTATAAAGTGATATCTAATGTCTATGCGTTTTGTGCGTGACTGGTGAACAGGATTACACGTAATCGCAATGGCACTTTGGCTATCACTATAAATGGGTATATTGTTTAGATTGTACCCATAATCGCGAATCTGAGTCCTCACCCACAACATTTGAGAGCAACAGCTGGCGGCCGCGGCGTATTCTGCCTCGACTGCCGATGTTGATACGCAATTCTGCTTCTTAGATGACCAACAAACCAGATTTTTGCCTAGAAATTGAGCGCCACCGAATGTGCTCTTACTGTCCATTCGGCAACCTGCATAATCAGCGTCAGTATAGCCAATTAATTTGAAATTTGTTCCTTTAGGATACCATAGTCCTAAAGTGGAGGTGCCATTGAGGTAACGTAGAATTCGCTTCACTGCAAGCATGTGAGATTCTTTAGGATCGGCTTGGAAACGGGCGCACAAACAAGTGGCAAACATGATGTCCGAGCGGCTTGAGGTGAGATAGAGAAAAGCCCCTATGATGCTGCGATATAATGTGATGTCGACCGCTTTTCCAGTGGGATCGGCATCCAACTTGCAGCTTGGTGACATGGGAGTGCTGAGAGACTTGCTCTGATCTCGATGGATTTCTTGAGAATATTCCTGATATGTTTTGTTTGACTAATGTTTCCACCGTCGAGGTGTCTGACCTGAAGTCCTAAGAAGAACTGCATCTCTCCCATGTGACTCATTTCAAACTTGCTCTTCATTAAATCGCCAAACTTCTTGCACAACCGTGGATTAGTTGACCCAAAGATGATGTCGTCTACGTAAACTTGGACGACCATCAAGTCTTTGTCTTGCCATTTGATGAAGAGTGTCGTATCGATCGTTCCTCGGATGAATCCAAATTTTACGAGGAATTCGCTCAAGACATCATACCAAGCACGTGGGGCTTGTTTTAGTCCATAGAGAGCTTTGTCCAATCGATAGACGTGAGTGGGATGTTCTTGATCAACGAAGCCTTCTAGCTGAGCTACGTAGACTTCCTCCTTTAATACGCCGTTGAGAAAGGCGGTCTTAACGTCCATTTGGTAGACTTTGAAGTCTTTGTGAGCTGCATAAGCCAAGAAAAGGCGGATGGCTTAGATTCTGGCAACAGGAGCATAGGTCTCGTCGTAGTCAATGGCTTCCTGTTGATTGTATCCCTTCACAACCAGCCTTGCCTTGTTCCGGATCACTTCCCCATCTTCATTCGTTTTGTTCTTAAACACCCATTTCGTCCCAATAATTGTTTTCCCATGCGGACGGGGTACTAAGGTCCACACTTGAAGACGTTCGAATTGGTTGATCTCATCTTGCATAGCTATAACCTAATCCGGGTCTTTGAGTGCATCTGCTACCTTGGTTGGCTCATTTTGGATTAAGAAGCAGCTGAAAAGACTGCGTTGATGACGTGTCCGTACTCCACTCGAAGGATCACGAATAACCTGATCAACCAGATGTGCTCGAGTCCACTTTCACTCATGTGGCAGGGCTGACGTAGATGCATCGGCCATTTGTGGACCGAGATTTCCAATTATCTCAGGTTGTTCATTAGGTTGAGGTAAGTCTGATTCTTCACTTGGATTGAAGGAATCTGATGAGACTTCCTCATTGTCTATGGTAGGTTCTTCAGTGATCGGTGGTAATTCGGAATCGGGTGAGGTGGGGACATTTGAAGAGCTAGGTTCATCGGCCATGTCAAGTGGGGTTTCCACTAAAGGTGTAGCGGTAGTAGTGCCTGGCCGATATACTGGCTCAAATAAAGAGTCTAAATCCTCCAACGCAAGTCTCGGAGCTTCTTCTGACGTTGAATCCTGAGTTGTTGCCATTTTCTGTTGGTTTGGTGCCATCGATGCCAGTGATTACGGGTTCTGGATTGATTGTACGATTGGACTTGATGTATACTCGGTACACCTTTGAAGTAGATGAATACCCGACGAATGTGGCGTCGAATGCTTTAGGGTCAAACTTAGCGCGTTGCTCTCTGTTGTTCGCCACAAAGCACTTGCACCCGAAGACCTTAAAGAAGGAGATGTTGGGTACTCGCTTGTTAATGATCTCGTACGGAGTCTTATCGAAGCGCTTGTGAACCACCGTCTTGTTCTGAGTGAAACAAGCGGTATTCACTGCTTCTGCCCAAAGGAAGTGTGGGAGACCGGAATGAATCAGCATCGTGCGTGCGGCTTCCACTAGAGTTCGATTCTTCCTTTCGACAACCCCATTTTGTTGAGGTGTCTTGGCGGCTGAGAATTGCTGACTAATTCCAAGTTGTTGATAAAAATCACTGAGATGCTTGTACTTGAACTAAGTGCCGTTGTCCGTTCTGATGACTTGGATAGTTTGTGGCAGCAAATTCTGAGTAGCGTTCACAAAATTTATTATCAAGTCCCCGGTCTCATCCTTAGTTCGGAGGAAGTTCGTCCATGTGTAGCGAGAGTAATCATCGACGATAACTAAAATGTACTTGCGTCCATTAATACTCTGTGTCTGCATGAAGTAGAGGCAATCTGTTTTATGTGATGAGACGCTTGCTTCATTTTTCCTAGTTGACATGCCGAACACTGATGCTCTTTTTGTAGAATAATGGTTGGTAGACCGTGAACCAACTTTTTCATTAATAGTCGTTGAAGAGCTTTCATATTTAGATGAGACACACGTTGATGCCATAAACTGTTCCTCTGAATTGTAATCTGGGAGATGAGGCACACAGCTATCGAGGTCCGCACGGACGTCGGATTAATAGTGTAAAGATTGAATTTCCGAAGTCCTTCGAGGTGTTCTTTGTTCTGACTGTCCAATATTCTGCACCGGTCAGCATGAAAGACCACCTGGAATCCTTTGTCACAGAACTGGCCTATGCTGAACAAGTTACGGCGGAGACCTTTGACGTAAGAGACATCCTTGATTGTCAGATTTCTAGAATGATATCCCCAAGTCCTAGAATGGGGGCTTAGTCGTTGTTCCCGAATCTGACTTTTCCAATCTGTCGGTCTTTGTAGTTGCTCAGCAGCTCTTGTATTCCCGTCATGTGTGTGGAGCAACTAGAGTCAAGGTACCACACATGATGGATCTGCAAAACATTTTTAAAGAGCTTTAGGTACCACTTATAAATGGGTCCTCTCAGATTAGCAGAGTTCTTCTTAGGTTCAGATATGGTTCCTAAAATAGTGTTAGTAGGAGCTTTAACAACCCAAGTCAATTGCAAAGAAGGTGAGTTGGGTTTGCCCCTTGTAGATGGCTTGGCCTTTTTGGCTTTCATCTTTTTAGGCGGGGATTTAGGAACCCATTTAAGATAAACCTTGCAGGGAAGATTAATTTCAGCGCGGACAAATGCTTTAGTAGGCGTGAGCGTGGAAAAGATCTTTTCATTGGATGGTCTCCTAAGGTACTTGGGGGATTCGATTTTAACAGGATACCTTAGGTGAGAACAAGCATGAATAGCACCATAAGCTTTCTTTATGGCTGGATCTTGTTTCCTACGGATCTTCCTAGATGCATTTGTTTGAGAATGATTAATCGGTTTCATAGATGAAGAGCCTATTTCAAAGTTGGTGCTTCTAAAGGTGATAGGCTTTAAAGAACAAGTAGAAGCAATGATTTGGAGAGAAGAAATAGCTCTTTTTTTTTCTACGAGTGTCCTTTATTTTTACAGAAGGAGGGGATAAGTTTGGAATTTTAACATCTAAAGACTCCTTCTTTATTTCTAAGCTTGACACTTTCGCCTTCGGTTCTCTAGCTCAGGTACTACGCTCCCTGTTGACGTAGTAAATACAAAGTTATAGTTAGTATTTTGAACAATTTTAATTTTAGACTTATGAACTTTAGAAGGCGATTTTTCTTTCTTCACGCTTTTCAAAATGATTTTGTCTTGTGAGGGAGATACGTGAGAAATAGTTTGGGAGATGGAGGAAGCTTTGAGATTTTCCATCTCTTTTAAGAACTTTTGCTTTTTTGCTTCAAAATTCTCTCTTTCTTGTTCTAAAGAAGCTCTTAATCCCTCTATTTTCTTAACAGTAGGGGGTATGTAGAGAGAATTTTCAGAATGATGAGCTTGTACTGCCTCTGATTTAGAATGATCTTCGGGAAGATAAATTGACTCAAAGCTCCCTTAGGAAGTTCCTTAGTTTTGTCACTTTGATTCAATTCAGTGTAGGAAAAGGGAATTTCATCTCTAGTCTTGGTGATCGAGCGGATCGAGTAATAAAAATAAAACGAATATCGACGAACTAACTACGCTCAACAAGCAAGTGTACCTATAAAAAATAGTATAGAAATGGCAAATATTCGAGTATCGAACCCAAAGGAACTATATACTTTAGAAGACCGTCGTTTAAATATCCTAGTAAATAATTTGGGTTTGATAAAACTATAATTATCAATAAACTAAATAAACGATAAACACACAAATAAAAATCAGATAAAATAGCGATAACAGAGTTGGGACGATTTATAAAAGCGAACGTATTTGAGACTTCGAATCCCCCTAGCTCGATCGTACGACTAACAAGCTATAAATTTTAGCTAATTATTAGACCGTGAGGATTCCTACTGTATGTATACGGATTTCTACGATTGGGCGAAACTGCGCTTACTCGCTTCGACTCGTAACAACTAATCTACGTCTTAAATAGCTGGGCAAGCTTCCCTAACTTACTTAATCGCAGACCGCAATAAATAACGATGAATCCCGTTATTAGATTTGACTCTAATCCGGCGGGGTAGTTCAACCTATCTCTAGCAATGAGTTTATTCCGCTCGTTTACGAGTGGTCTAATCGTCGCCCCTCTCTCGAGCGTAGCGCTCGATTTCCCAACAATTAATTCGACCACATAGACATAATCAAAATAATAGCATAAATCATAACCGAGTCATAATAAAAAGCATATTAATGATACGTTCAACATACGTACGATCTCGCTAGGGTTCATCTAATCTCAAATACTACGGGATTCAGCCACTCATATGAAATACTAACACAACGACGAGCGTAAATAACAATGAGAAAAACATGTTTCTTCCCTGAATGTCGGCTCCGCGTTTAATCCTTCGTTGATGCATTTTGTCGAACAGGTGGTGGGCGTCTCAGCTTCTCCTTTTCTTACGAGTCCTTTGCACTGCCCGCTCGCTTCTCCTCCTACGCCCGCAGCCCGTCGCAGCCCAATCATAATCGAAACTTAGCTTGTTATCTCGCTCGTGAACCCGGTTCGGATCAGCCCTCCGTCAGTCCCCGTGCTTCCGGCTCGTAGCTATTGCTCACACGCACCCGCTCACAGCCAAAGGATCAGCCCCGTGCTTCCGTCGCCGATCAGCCCTATCGCGTTGTACGTGTATATGGCTTCGTCCCCCGGCTTTGCTCTTTACGTTGATTCCCCTCTCGTTTCTTCTCTGTCGTCTCTACTCTCCTGCTTCCTCTATTTATAGATGATATGGGAGTTGAAATCTTCATAGCTGGTCCAACATGCGTAAGATATGGTTGTGATTTTCCTTCTTGAGCCGTGTGAGGCGATTCTTTTTTTCTTGCAAGTCTCGATCGTAGATCTCCTCGTGTCTTTTTCCTTATTTTTCTTCTCTCGTGTGCTTTGATCGATCATGTGGGTGTATGCTTTTCTTTTTATTTATTTATTTTTTTTAAATCATCACTTGGGCTTGGGCCTTTCTTGGGCCGAAACAGATGGGCTGACTTTTACTCTTCGGCCCAATTATTTTTGGGCCGATATTTGATTAGACGGTTCCTCAAATTCAAGCCCGAATATTCCCGATAGTTCTTTTTCCCAATATCTGTCGAAAATGAAATATAAACGTAATTTTATGATATTCAAGGAAGTTTAGATAATAACCAACCGTTAATACGCTTTTGCGGGGTATAAAATACGATATAAATTTGTTTTATCAAATCTCCCCACACTTAAGCGTTTGCTTGCCCTCAAGCAAATAAAAATAAAAAGGCATAGAAAAGGATAAAATCATGCAACGTACCAATCAAGAATGAAATCACGTAGGCGATAATGCAAGTAAAGTCGGAAAACATATTTGAAATCAACGACTAACTACACGATTTTCTTTAGCGATACATATCAAAATCCGCACCTCACAGAGATTCACTCAGATCGCTAAGTGTATAGGTTAAGATGTCAGTGATATCGCTCGGGTCATGCACTAATCTAATCTCTACCATAAGCTTGCAAGCAATTCATAAATCTACCACTTTCAATGATCATGCGTGAATCGGAAGGTCTTTACCGGGTTATAATATGGCTGAGCTAAGATATGAATGAAATAAGTGTAGAATACCATTGGTAATTGTGCTTGATTTCATTAGTTGTCCTTGTAATTTGGGGCGTTTTGTATAGTAGTCCTTAGATTAGGACTAGTTTGATATTTATACCAAGTTTGTTTGGTATAAATACATGTAAATCAATTGAGCTGAATAGAGAAAGTTTAGAGAATTGATCCGAAGGGCTTGCAATTCGATTTCTAGAGAGAGAAACAACAGTAACTTTCTCACTCTACCCGAATTCTCTCTCTTGTTCTTCATTTGAGTTTTTCGATCGAATTCAATTGATTATCTAAACGATCGAATTACTATGACTTCTAGCCTAGGATCGTAGAGTTGTTAATCGTAGGACCTAACAATTGGTATCAGAGCAGATTCGTTCTGTTTTGAACCGAAAATTGTTAGAATTAGATCGAAAATCATTTTCTAGATACTGTTCATCGAAGAACAGGTTTGGCGCGAAAACCTTTTTCAATCCAATAGCTTAATTCTGTGCTTAATTGACTTGAATTTGGTGTTTCTGTGCTTGTTTAAGTGTTAGATCATCATTGCGATCAGTTCTGTAGCAGTTTGAACTTCGATTTTTAGGATTGAATTGCTTCTGCGTGTTACTGTTTGCGAAGAACATGAAGAACACGTTCTGATTTTGATCAAATTTGATATATTTTGCTTCATAACGTGTTTAATTGCTTGTTCGTGCGTGATTAGTACTTGATTGCGAGCAATTACCTCAAACTTCACTATCTGATTCTTTGTTTTTGCTCGAATTTGTGTTAATCGTATTCTGTGAATTTTTTTCGATTGCTCAAATTTTTCTCGCTAAGTTTTGCGATCGGATTAGTTTCTCGATCGATAAACTTAGCGCGAGAATTTTTCTCGGTCAGAATACGAAGTCAGCGCTGGAATCGTCATCAACAGAAACGATTTTAGTTAGAAATATTTCTCGAGCATTATACAGCGAAAAACTTTTTCGAGAGAGACTTATTTTGACTTTGCATGTGTAAAAACTTTCACTCGAAAAACTTTTTCAGTCAAACCTTTTAACGTTTGACCAGACGAAAATCATTTACACGCGAGAAATTTTTCTAGTCAACAGATTTATTTTGACTTTTCGAGAAACTTACTAACGTACTGTTTCTTTACGATCGAAATAAATTCACGATCAAGAAATTTTCCTCGACCGAATGATTTTGAGCAATTTATCTCGCTTGTAAAATATCACGCCTGACAAAATTTCTCGCACGAGAACAGTACTCAGTACATTCTATCTCGACGGAATTAATTTCAATAAAAACTTTAAAGATTGAATCGAAAATAATAGTCGATCTAATTTTCGAATCAAACGCTACTAACGAATTTTGTCACTTGTGAAGCACATTACATCATCTTGAACCTTCAAAATAATTAAGGAAGATCCTTCAACAACTCGACTACAATATAAACATGGATGCATACTCACTCGGAAATGACAACCGTCCGTCGATCTTGCAAAGAGGCGAATACACACTGTGGAGAAGCTGCTTTCTGAATTTCATCGCTCTAAAGGATCAAGCCGAAAATCTACTGAAGTCCCTTGAAGAGGAACCGACACAGTTCTAGGTTCATGTACCCGGGGACGAAACAGCTACTCCAGCAATTCCAGCTTCCAGGCGACTAAAGGAGCCTAGAGAATACTCTCTGGAGGAAAGAGCTCGAGCTAAGGCTGATCTAGTAGCCATGAATACCCTTATGCAGCGCATCCCCAACGATATATACAAACAAATCGACAGCCTTACATCGGCCAAAGGGATGTGGGATGAGCTGCATAGGATGATGCAAAGGACGGAAGTTGGCATAAAGGCCAAGAAGGCGAACATTCTCACTGCTTACGACTCATTCAAAGCAAAGCCGGAGGAGAGTCTAAACGAGATCTACCAACGATACCTCACTCTTCTCAATGAAATGAGGAAGATAGAAATAACGAAGACAAACATGGAGACAAACATAAGATTTCTATCTTCTCTGCCCACGGAATGGAAGAAAATATCCACTCAAATACGACAAAATAAAGATCTAGAAGAGTTGGATGTCCATGCCGTGTTCGATAATCTCGCTCAGCATGAGGAGGATATCCGCGAGATTACCAAAGAGCAGAAAGGCAAACAAACCGATGACACGGTTGCCTTAGTCTTGGAGAAGAGGAGCACAAGATCAAGAAAGGAAAAGATCGTTAGGCCACCTTCATCATCAGAGTCGAAAGATGAATTGGAATCCGACGTCGAGCCGAACATGAATATTTTGAGGATCTTCCACGACATCGCCTTCTCAAGAAATTATGACTATGCTCAGCTAATCTGGAACGACCTCGCGGACCAGATTCGGCAGAAGGAGAACCGACGCTCGAAGAACGTGCCCTATGCTCGATGGTTCAATGTGATCATCAGGGAGTTCATGGAGTTACACGCCGAGAACATCCCCCAGCTACCTCCTGGTGGAAACTATCAGCCGCCAAGGCTAAAGTTCTTCCACAATCCACGGCTCACGGACTTGGACCAACCGTCGATGCCGATTCCGCTCCAACTACTCAGGCTTGCCGACCCGCGGGAGCTGAGTATCAAAGATTCTGCCGGGAACACCATTTAACGGAGCAAATGATCAGAGGGTCCACGGCAGATTACCATGTGAGCCCTCCCCAACCGGAACACCAACCAAGCCCTGACGACGCGATGATAGATGTTGTCGCTCAGGAGCTTCAACAGGAGTCTCCCTTGATCGAAGAGTCGATGCCCGACGTAGATGAGACTTGACAGACGTCGTGGCTACCGAGATGGCGCTCGAGGCTCCTGAACATGAATACCAAGTGGAAGTGCCCGTTCATGTTGGCGTGCTCGAAGAAACCATTGAGGAGGTTCTTCTACCAGTAGCACAGCCCGAAGTCGAAATGGGGCAAACTTCACTTCCACCGGTGACGGGTCAGGCACTGGAGGACGTCCATCGAGACCTCACTCCTCACACAGCCACCTCGTCTAACACGGAGTCTGACGAGGAAATAAGTCTGATAAGGAGGACTCCTAGGAGACTTAGCATTCAACTGGAGTCCCTCTTCCCAGCCGTCACCAACGCACCAGATACTACGCTGACCACAACGACAAGTGTTGCCGGCACTTCTTCGCTCAATCTTGAGCTGCAACCAACCAACGTGGTGTCTGGTTCGCAGGCGCAACCTGATCCTGCCATAACACCCATAGAGACGAATCTCCAGATTCGACTCGAGGATTGGGTGGAAGTCTCATACAGTCACAACCTCAAGTGACTGTGAGCCAACCCACAGAGTCGGTGTCTATTCAAGGGTTGATAACAGGCGACATCAGTCGTCCTGGTCCATCTCAGGAGGCGTCCGCACCCTTCGTGACGAACGAGCAGTTCCAGGCCGCTCTCTCTGCCGCTGTACAGTCTATGGAAGAAAAAATCACGGAGAGAGTACTCCAAGCACTCGAGGCATCCCAAAGAGATAGCGGGAAAGCACCTGCCTCTGAAGGCCCTTCGTCACAAATCAACCCCACACCTTCACAACCCACACCCACCGACCCTCTAGCCACTTCCTCCATCCTCATCAATCCATACACAATCCCCATCACCGAGCTCCATGACATTCTCCTCGCCCGTCTGATAGGCCTTTCCATCCGATCGCCGCAAGAAGAATCCCTCTATAGGCGATTGGTGGACCATCCTGAGCCACCGACTGACACCTGCCGAGGCCAAAGCTCCCACTCACGGCGCAGACATGACGATCCTGACGATCAGGACCCTCATGAGGGGGAGAAGAGGCCAAGGACATCAACAAGTGGCCAAGGACAAGGCTCGGGCGCCACGCAGACAAGCGCTGGAGCTGGTGAAACCCAAACACAAACCACCCAAACTACCTACACCACGCACCGCACCGCCCACATCGAACCACCAACCTTTCACCTCAGGACGCCTCCGTCCACACCACCGATCTACTCAAGCCCCTTGCTTCCAGAAGAAGAAGCAAGTGCTGCGATTCTTGTAGCTCTAGCAGCTACCCAAGCCACTCCCTCAGTCGCTCCAGACCAACCGGGACCCTCTGGACATGGCGTCAATCTACACGAGGCCCTAGACAAGTACATCTTCGAAGGACAGTGGATGACCCATTCCATGCCCGAGGAGCATCAAAGGCGACGGATTCACGACGTTCGGCGCTTTCTACAACAAGCGTCTATAGACCTCGTAATCATAGAAGACGACGAACTTCAGGAAGGTGAAGACTACCAACGAGACATCCCAAGGCTATCAGATATCGCACAACGAGCGGCTTCCCCCACAAGGCAAATGCCAGGGACCGTTCGGGTCGACACGCCGTGGGAAAATATTCAAATCAAAATCCCCTTCCTAGAAGAAGTTCGTGAGAATATTTGGAGGTCTCCGGACAGAGTGAAGAAGCCGAACGAGTTCGAGCTTAGAGGGATCTCTCATTGGGATCAGCAGAAGAGGATGACCTACCTCTGGATGCTGACCAAACTAGGACCTGATGTTAGGCTGGGGATGACTAAGGCACAAGCCAAGAGACATTATAAGAGTCTCACCCCAATATGCCAACTCCTCAGCGTCTACTGTGCAAAAGGAGGACTTCCAACACCTTACTACGTCATTGAAAGAGTGGATAGAACCCGAGAGGAACTGAGCGAGAGCGACCTACCGTACATCCCTGCTGATGAGGTGTACAACCTCTACAAGCTATACGTGGAGAAGTACAAAGGTCCTCAGGGCTTCATCAAGAAAGAAGGCCTCGAAGTGCTCTACCGGTTCATGATGCGACAAGTCAACTACTTCGCCGCTCACAACCTTCAAATGGCGCTTGAGAGCAATATGAAGAAGGTCAACATGACCGCTCCACTCAACAAAGGACCTGAGATCGAAGGGCTTCCCAACAATCATGTGCACATCAGCTCAGTCCTAGGCATCACCTACCACAATCATATAGCAAAGAAGAATAGGTTGATGCTGAAGACTGAGATTCATAAGTTTTGCGATGGGACGCTCAAGGTCGTCAGGAAAAACATCGAGCAGAGGTTGGAAGAAATCAATCGGGATACGATGCTGAGGATCCATAGGTTCGTGAGAGAACAGCCGCTCCTAATGGAATTGCTAGAAGATATCGAGGAGCGACTGGAGCTAAGGATCACGTTGAGGAACTACGAGCATGCGCTGGGCTTGCGCAGATCATATTACGCCCGACGAGGACAAACGGCGCGGAGACGCAATCAAGCACAAAGGGGGAGATTATAGAATACCATTTGTAATTGTGCTTGATTTCATTAGTTGTCCTTGTAATTTGGGGCGTTTTGTATAGTAGTCCTTAGATTAGGACTAGTTTGATGTTTATACCAAGTTTGTTTGGTATAAATACATGTAAATCAATTGAGCTGAATAGAGAAAGTTTAGAGAATTGATCCGAAGGGCTTGCAATTCGATTTCTAGAGAGAGAAACAATAGTAACTTTCTCACTCTACTCGAATTCTCTCTCTTGTTCTTAACTTGAGTTTTTCGATCGAATTCAATTGATTATCTAAACGATCGAATTACTATGAATTCTAGACTAGGATCGTAGAGTTGTTAATCGTAGGACCTAACACCGACCTTGCAGTGTACAACGGCGTCAGTTCTTTAAAGATGGCTAGAGAGAACCGAGCCGTCGCGTGGGAGAAAAGTGTGTGCGTTCGGTGTGTGTTTTGTGCCTTTAGTTGATTTCGAAAATCACTTGCTTTCACTTCATATGGAGCACGAAATTCTTAGCCTATTTAAAGGCTTGAATTTTGATATCTTAGTTCTTAAAGTGTGAGAGATTTTTGCCAAATCTTACTCTCTTTTGAATTCCAAATCCATACTTAAGTAAACTTGCTATTATTAGAAAACTAACTTAAATACCAAGTCAAACTAAGTATATTTAAATATGGTATGGAATTCGAAACTTAATTCTAGATTAATTTCGAAACTTAAATAATCTAGTGTATAGTGTATGGAAGACAAAATCACGGAGAGAGTACTCCAAGCACTCGAGGCATCCCGAAGAGATACCGGAAAAGCACCTGCCTCTGAAGGCCCTTCGTCACAAATCAACCCCACACCTCCACAACCCACACCCACCGACCCTCTAGCCACTTCCACCATCCTCATCAATCCATACACAATCCCTATCACCGAGCTCCATGACATTCTCCTCGCCCGTCTGATAGGCCTTTCCATCCGATCGCCGCAAGAAGAATCCCTCTATAGGCGATTGGTGGACCATCCTGAGCCACCGACTAACACCTGCCGAGGCCTAAGCTCCCACTCACGGCGCAGACATGACGATCCTGACGATCAGGACCCTCATGAGGGGGAGAAGAGGCCAGGGACATCAACAAGTGGCCAAGGACAAGGCTCGGGCGCCACGCAGACAAGCGCTGGAGCTGGTGAAACCCAAACACAAACCCACCAAACTACCTACACCACGCACCGCACCGCCCACATCGAACCACCAACCTTTACCTCAGGACGCCTCCGTCCACACCACCGATCTACTCAAGCCCCTTGCTTCCGGAAGAAGAAGCAAGTGCTGCGATGCTTGTAGCTCTAGCCGCTACCCAAGCCACTCCCTCAGTTGCTCTAGACCAACTGGGACCCTCTGGACATGGCGTCAATCCACACGAGGCCCTAGACAAGTACATCTTCGAAGGACAGTGGATGACCCATTCCATGCCCGAGGAGCATCAAAGGCGACGGATTCACGACGTTCGGCGCTTTCTACAACAAGCGTCTATAGACCTCGTAATCATAGAAGACGACGAACTTCAGGAAGGTGAAGACTACCAACGAGACATCCCACAGCTATCAGAGTTGATCGCACAACGAGCGGCTTCCCCCACAAGGCAAATGCCAGGGACCGTCCGGATCGACACCCAATGGGAAAATATCCAAATAGAAATTCCCTTCCTAGAAGAAGTTCGTGAGAATATTTGGAGATCTCCGGACAGAGTGAAGAAGCCGAACGAGTTCGAGCTTAGAGGGATCTCTCATTGGGATCAGCAGAAGAGGATGACCTACCTCTGGATGCTGACCAAACTAGGACCTGATGTTAGGCTGGGGATGACTAAGACACAAGCCAAGAGCCATTATAAGAGTCTCTCCCCAATAAGCCAACTACTCAGCGTCTACTGTGACAAAGGAGGACTTCCAACACCTCAATACATCATCGATCGAGTGGACAGGACCCGAGAGGAACTGAGCGAGAGCGACCTACCGTACCTCCCCGCCGATGAAGTATACCATCTTTATCAGCTATACGTGGAGAAGTACAAAGGTCCTCAGGGCTTCATCAAGAAAGAAGGCCTCGAAGGGCTCTACCGGTTCATGATGCGACAAGTCAAGTACTTCGCCGCTCACGACCTTCAAATGGCGCTTGAGAGCAATATGAAGAAGGTCAACATGACCGCTCCGCTCAACAAAGGACCTGAGATCGAAGGGCTTCCCAATAATCACGTGCACATCAGCTCAGTCCTAGGCATCACCTACCACAATCCAATAGCAAAGAAGAATAGGTTGATGCTGAAGACTGAGATTCATAAGTTTTGCGATGGGACGCTCAAGGTCGTCAGGAAAAACATCGAGCAGAGGTTGGAAGAAATCAATCGAGATACGATGCTGAGGATCCATAGGTTCGTGAGAGAACAGCCGCTCCTAATGGAATTGCTTGAAGATATCGAGGAGCGACTGGAGCTAAGGATCACGCTGAGGAACTACGAGCATGCGCTGGGCTTGCGCAGATCATATTACGCCCGACGAGGACAAACGGCACAGAGACGCAATCAAGCACAAAGGGGGAGATTGTAGAATACCATTGGTAATTGTGCTTGATTTCATTAGTTGTCCTTGTAATTTGGGGCGTTTTGTATAGTAGTCCTTAGATTAGGACTAGTTTGATATTTATACCAAGTTTGTTTGGTATAAATACATGTAAATCAATTGAGCTGAATAGAGAAAGTTTAGAGAATTGATCCGAAGGGCTTGCAATTCGATTTCTAGAGAGAGAAACAACAGTAACTTTCTCACTCTACTCGAATTCTCTCTTCTGTTCTTCATTTGAGTTTTTCGATCGAATTCAATTGATTATCTAAACGATCGAATTACTATGAATTTTAGCCTAGGATCGTAGAGTGGTTAATCGTAGGACCTAACAATAAGCGTAAAAAAGATAGGAACTGTAGTCGTGTTGGAATCATGCCATCGTCTCGAACGCGCCAAGATTCGCCCCTTTCTTAATTTCTTTCGTCCTTTTTTTTTTCCACCAAGCCCTTCTTCTCTCATCTTCTCGATATAGAAAATAGATAATACGCTTTTGAGAGTGAAAGATTATCGAAGGAAGGGTTCTTAGTCAAGATATATTTTTTCTCTTTTTTTTTCTTTTTTTTCTAATTTTTTTTCTTTTTTTTTTCTTTTTTCGACGGTCAGCTCAGAAAGTTAGCACGGGTTGCGCTTCTTAAGTTCGGCATTCAACCTCGACTTCTACTATCGCTCCAATGGATTTATGTCTGAAGGCTTAATCATGGTCGGCAATTTATAATCCGGTTTCCACAAATAAAGGGCTTAGGCTCAAAGTGGCTAACTACGGGGGCCAGTCGTGGTTGGATACTTTGGCTATGGACTAAAATTCCTAATGCCTTCCTCATTTTCACGCAATCACAATTTAAGTAGTTTCAAAACTTAACACACAAGCAAGTTCTGAAGAGATAAACTAAGCATGATTCACACAACCAAAGAAATGAGCAAAAAGCTCGTAGGCTCAAAATCTCACAAAAATAGGGTTATGTGTACGAATCTATCAGGTATCGCCAAGTTCATCATGTAAGAAAGAAGTAGACTACGCATATGTATCCTAATTACTCACAAAATTCCCGACATGCCATCATCCTTTGATCAATAAGAAACATGATTTCTGAAAAAAAAAATTCATGCCTAATTTTCAAAAAAAATTATACCAAAATCAAGTCATGCACCTATATAATATGTTCGCATTAATTTCGCAGAAATTCCCCTCTCCACACTTAAGATTTACGTTGTCCTCAACGTAACAATTATGTAACACAAGGACGGGGAAAAAAAGATAAGCGAACTTCCCTGAATAGTCTGATGTGCATGCTTTGTACGGCTCCTCCCCACACTTGAGATTTTGAATTCCCTGCGATCATCGAAAAACAAAATCATAAAAACTAAAAATGCACATAGAAATAAAAGAAAAACATAGGATAGTCTTGGGGTGCCTCCCAAGTAGCGCTTTCTTTAATGTCTTTTAGCTAGACATAGTCCGGATGATTTTAGCGTTGGGTGGTGTCAAGGAGGTGGATTGTTTCCTTTCCAAGCGCCTCGATGTCTCCACCATAGTAATACTTGAGACGCTGCCCGTTCACCTTGAAGGTCCCTTTTTCTTGATGTGTTATCTCGATGGTCCCGTAAGGGAATACTCGGGTCACCGTGAATGGGCCTGACCATCATGATTTTCCGATCATGATACTACTTCGTACGCTCCTTGTAGATGCGAGTATTTTCGTACGCCATCTGACGCCACTCATCGAGCTCGTTGATTTGCAAGTTTCGTTTTTCACCTGCAAGATCCAAATCAAAATTTAGCTTTTTTAAAGCCCAATATGCCTTGTGTTCAAGCTCGACGGGTAAATGACAAGATTTTCCGTAAACAAGTCTATAGTGTGGATCCGATAGGCGTCTTGTATGCTGTCCGGTATGCCCATAAAGCATCGTTCAGCTTGTTCGGCCAATCCCGCCTATGATGCTCCACGGTTTTTTCGAGTATACGCTTCAGCTCCCTGTTTACGACCTCCACTTGGCCGTTCGCTTGAGGATGGTACGCAGTGGTAACACTATGCTTAACGCCATATCTCTCGAGCGTCCTTGCAAATTGAGTGTTACAGAAATGCGTACCTTTATCGCTAATAATGCAACGAGGTGAACCAAATCGTGAAAATAAAGATTTCAAAATTTAACGACTACCCTAGCATCATTAGTAGGTAGCGCTTGCGCTTCTACCCATTTTGATACATAATCAACTGCAACTAGGATATATCGATTCTTGAAAGATGTAGGAAATGGACCATAAAATCAATGCCCCATACGTCAAATATTTCACTTACAAAAATGAAATTCTGAGGCATTTCATTGCGCTTAGAGATATTACCTGTTCGTTGGCACCTATCGCACATTTCTACATACCTTTGTGCGTCCTTGAAAATTGTGGGCCAGTAGAATCCACATTCTAGTACCTTTTGTGCGGTTCGGTTGCCTCCATAATGGCCTCCGCACGGTCCCGTGTGGCAATGTCCCAAGATATTTATTGTTTCCGGAAAGGTTACGCATCGCCTGATTATGTTATCCGCACAAATCCTAAATAGATAAGGATCATCCCAAAAGTAATACTTCAAGTCCGAAAAGAATTTCTTCCTCTGGTGACTCGTGTATCCCTTTGGTAAGATCCTAGCTACAAGATAGTTAGCAATATCGGCGTACCATGGAAGTTCATCAGGTACCTCATGTATAGCGTAAAGGTGTTCATCGGGAAAATAATCTTGGATCGTCTCCTCTTTTGTAACCTCGCAGGGTGTCTCTTCTAGTCTCGATAAGTGGTCTGCGGCAAGATTCTCCGTTCCCTTTTGGTCGCGGAACTCCACGTCGAACTCTTGGAGTAGTAGAATCCATCGGATCAGTCTCGGCTTTGCATCCGGCTTCGCAAAGAGATGCTTAATGGCTGAATGATCCGTGTAGATGATGACCTTCGATAGGATAAGATACTGACGGAACTTGTCGATTGCAAACACGACTGCAAGCAATTCCTTCTCGGTGGTAGTATAATTCGATTGCGCCTCATTTAAAGTCTTGCTTGCGTAGTGTATCGGCTGGAAATACTTTTCCCGTCGCTGGCCAAAAACTGCACCTACTGCAAAATCACTGGCATCGCACATTAGTTCGAAGGGTAACCTCCAATCCGGGGCTACCATGACAGGAGCATTAATAAGCTTATCCTTGAGTAGAGTAAAAGCATGCATACAATCTGTTGTAAACTCATAAAGTACATCTTTTTCTAGCAAGCGAGTTAAAGGTCTAGCAATTTTAGAAAAATCTTTAATAAATTTACGATAAAAACCAACATGTCCTAAGAAACTTCTAATTGCTTTTACCGACGACGGTGGAGGTAATCGTTCAATAGTTTCTATTTTTGCTCTATCTACCTCGATTCCTCTAGCCGATATCTTATGACCTAAAACGATACCTTCTCTAACCATAAAATGACATTTTTTCCAGTTTAGCACAAGTTTCGTTTCCTCGCATCGTTTAAGTACCGCCTTAAGATTGTAAAGACATACCTCAAATGAGTTACCAAAAATCGAAAAGTCATCCATGAAAACCTCCATTCCTTTACCGATTAATTTGTCGAAAATGGCCATCATGCACCGTTGGAAGGTAGCCGGGGCATTACACAGTCCGAAAGGCATCCGTCGATATGCAAAGGTTCCGAATGGGCACGTAAAAGTCGTTTTCTCTTGATCTTCTGGTGCGATCGGAATCTGCAAGTAACCTGAAAGACCATCAAGAAAACAATAGAATTCATGACCGGATAAATGCTCAAGCATTTGATCAATGAACGGTAAAGGGAAATGATCTTTTCGTGTCGCGTCGTTTAATTTTCGGTAGTCAATGCACACTCGCCACCCTGTAACGGTCCTTGTTGGAATGAGTTCTTTTTTCTCATTGGTTACCACCGTCATTCCTCCCTTCTGTGGCACCACTTGAACTGGGCTCACCCATGCGCTGTCTGAGATCGGGTATATGACTCCCGCATCAAGTAGCTTTATTACCTCAGCTTTTACTACCTCCTTCATGTTCGGGTTTAAACGCCTTTGATGTTGCACCACAGGCTTGAACTCGCTTTCCATCAGGATCCTATGCATGCAGAAGGTCGGGCTGATTCCTCGAATATCTGATATCTTCCATGCGAGCGCCTTCTTATGCTCCCGTAACAGGTCTAGGAGCAAGATTTTCTGTTCCTTCTCCAAATTTGATGATATGATCACTGGAAGTTTTGAATCGTCCTCCAGAAACGCGTACTCCAAGTGATCAGGCAATTGTTTTAGTTCGAGCTTTGGCGGATCTTGAATTGAACATTTTTCTCTTTCCTCTTCTTTGCTCGGGTGCACCTCGATGACAGGTTTCGCCTCGTTTTCGTCTGCGGCTATTTGGCCAACCTCAAAAGATCGTTCATGCCTTGGCTCTTCAATCTCTGCCAATCCTGACATCGAATCAAAAGTTCCTGGTTGTGATAGTCCCTGCAATGATAAAAAGTTGTTCCATGCATCAATGTAAAAACATTTATCGTCTAATTTCTCGGAATTTTTCATGGATTCGGTCATATCGAATGTGACTTTTTCGCCATCTATAGTTAACATCAACGTTCCGTTACGAACATCGACCATGGTTCCTCCAGTAGCGGGGGAATGGCCTACCCAAGATTAGAGGAATATTTTCATCCTCCTCCATATCGAGAATAACAAAGTCCGCAGGAATTATAAATTTATCGACCTTAACTAGGACATCTTCTATGATACCCCTAGGATACTTAACAGATCTATCCGCTAATTGTAAACTCATCCTAGTGGGTTTGAGCTCTCCTAAACCAAGTCGTTTAAACATAGAATAAGGCATCAAATTAATACTTGCTCCTAAATCGGCTAATGCCTTACTTACGACTAAATCGCCTATTAAACATGGTATAGTAAAACTCCCTGGATCCTTAAGCTTTTTCGGTAGCTTGTTCTGTAGAATGGCAGAGCACTCTCCTCGCAACTCAACGGTGGAAACGTCTTCAAGCTTGCGCTTGTTCGTGATAAGATCCTTCAAAAACTTTGCCCAACGGGGCATCTGCGCAAGGGCATCAACAAGTGGTAAATTAATATGTAATTGTTTAAAAATAGCGAGAAATTTACCAAACTGATCATCAACGATTTCCCATTTATGCCTTGCTGGATATGGAATTTTTAATTGATATGCCTTGCCAGGTGGCTTAGACACAATCTCCTCTTGTTTGTCGGCCTCACCGCTCGGTTGCATGGGTTCAACGTTCTTCTTCGTTTTCTGCACTTCCTCGAGCTCTCTCCCATTACGAAGTGTCACCGCCTTTACATGGTGGTCCTTTGGATTAGTCTCGGTGTAACTTGGAAACGAACCGGAAGGACGTTGTTGGATTGATTCGGCAATCTGCCCAACTTGCTTCTCTAAGGCCCGTAGGGAAGACTCGGTGTTTTGCAACCGTGCTTCTTGCTTATCCAAGCGAGAGTCGAGCTTTCCCATTAGCTTCTCGAGCATTCCCTCGAGCTTATCAACGCGACTATACGAGGTGGGCTCAGCATTCGCACTATGGTATCTTTGCGTTCTTTGGTTTTGAAATCCTGGTGGAGCTTGTTGTTGATTACCGTAGGCCAATTTCGGATGAACTCGGTTCCGAACGTAGCTTCGTTGGCCTTGGTAGTTATCCATGTAGACGACGTGCTCCATCGGAATAGTGGATGGACAACGGGTTGCGGCGTGACTTTCGCCGCATGTAGCGCATGGCGGATTATAATTTGTGTATGCATGAGGAGGTGGAGCAGCTGCGGGAGTCCTTGGGACAGATTGTACCTGCATAGCATTAACAACCGGCTTTGTTGTTAGCGTGGGTAATAGCGTATTCATCAACGTTTGCATTTGGAGGTTGTTAGCTGCGATTTGTTGTTGGAGTGTGTCAAACTTGGCATTTATCGCAGTTGCATTATCGACATCGTACATCCCGGTGGTTTGCCTCTATTGCTAGAACTCCCGCGCCTGAAGCTATTTGCGCTATATTCTTCGATTAGATTCCACCCTTCCGTCGCGCTTAAATTGCATAAGCCTCCATTGCATGCCCCGTCAAGTAGTTGCACGGTGATATCATTCAACGATTCATGAAACCGCTGAATCAATTCGCTCTTCGTCATACCATGTTGTGGGAAGCGATTCAGAAGCGTCTTGAAACGCGTCCATACGTCGTATAAATTCTCGCCCTCCTTTTGCTTGAATGCCGTAAGGTCCATTTTTAGTTTCAGCACCTTCGACGGTGGAAAGAAGTGCGTGATAAAGGTGGCGTGCATCTCGTCCCAAGTGGTGATGGATCGTTCGGGTAGTAGATTATACCACTCCTTGGCGTTACCTCTTAGGGAGAACGGAAATAAGTAGAGCCGGATCGTTTCAGGGCTTACTCCTTGCACTCGTATTGTGTCCGTGAGGGATAGGAAGTCACGTATGTGTCGGTAAGCGTCTTATTCGGAGAGTCCATCGTATTGAGCTGTCGTCTGAAGCATTTGAAGCCAATGATGTTTCAGCTCAAAGTTGTTCGGGACTTGAGGAAGGACTATCGCTGAGCCGACAGACCCTACGGCGTTGTTTCTCCACAGCTCTCTCATTGGAGGCTCTCTAGCTACAAGCGGCATATCGTCACGATCTTGAGTCGCCATTTCGACTTGCCTTGCGTTTTCTCGTAGGTTATGTCGGAACGTTCTTTCGATCTCCGGGTCTCCTTCAACGATTGGTCGCGAGGGATTCCTTCGGGTCATGCACGAGCGTTCACGTACCTAGACAACAAAATAAATATAACAATAGCAATATGAGATTTAGAAATAAAAACCAATAAAACAAAATATATTGCTAGAAAAATAAAAATAAAAAATAAGCGAGTGCTAATAATAATAAGGATACAATAATAACTATAGTAATATTTTTTTAATAGTGATGATAAAAATAAAATAGATAGTTTGAAATAATAATAATAATAATAATAATAATAATATTAGCAACGTACCTAGACCAAAAGAAATCCGGTTAAGCAAATATATATATATTTAATAATAAAAAAACAGCAAATAATACTAATTAAAATAACGAGAATAACGAAGAAAAAAAATAAGTATTAATAATAAACGTAGACTAATAACAATAATAAAAGTAATAATAATTATAGTAATAATAACAATAATATAGCTAGAATAATAAACAAAAGTTTTCAAATATCAATAGTTCCCCGGCAACGGCGCCAAAAACTTTTTTTTTTTTGGAATAGTTCCCGTGTATATATAAAATAAAAGGGTCGATGTACAAGGTGGGTGAGGGGTAACCCCTCACAAGCAACCAGTAACAGACTACTGGCCCAAAGTAAAAAAGAAAAATGATCACAGCATAGACTACCACGCAACACGCCAGAGGCGTCGAATGGCTGCCCGTTGGAGCTCAAATCTAGAAGATGTCCCACTGAGTCGCAGACACACCATATCAAGAACCGCAGCCACCAGCCTGTCAGGTGTCGTGATGATCCCTTCCTTCCAGCGCTTGTTGCGTGCCTGCCAAATATGATAAACCAAGGATGCCAAAACGTGACGGTAAGCTGCCGCAATAAGATGGTGTCCTCGCCACTTCCTCGACGCCCACATTATGGCCTGGGGCCAATCCCTATAAGGCCATGACCAGCGAATACGTCGTCTCAGCAGTCGAAGACACTGACGAGAGAATCGACAATCGAAAAACAGGTGCTGAGCCGTCTCATAGCGGAGCACATCACATAGGACACAGGCGGGGGTACCCGCTCGCTGGGCCACCCATGGCTTATCCCTTGTAGACAAGCGGTCACATATACTCAGCCAAAGTATAATCTCATGCCTAGGCACCTTTAGGGGTCCCCCAAACAGGGCTGCCCAAGGTACAGGTTGCCGTCGAAATCGGAGTGCCTCCCTAATCAAGCGGGTCGTTGCACAGCCATCAATCGCCCCCTTCCATGATATCCTATCTCTCACGGCCGGGTCAACAGACGGAAGATGGCGGCTGAAGTCAATGTATTCGGTCGTAGTCTGGCCTGGCCAATTCCATCCATGGGCAGCAATGACGGCTCTCAACCTGGTTCCTATCGGAAGCCCCATGACAATCGGGCCTCGCGGGTAGCGACCCAGTAGTGGCGCTTCCTGTAGCCATGGGTCCTCCCACAACCAAATAGTCGAACCATCGCCGATCCGAAAGGAGACAAGTGGAAGGATGGTCGATCTCAGCTTCATAAGTTTCCGCCAACTCCATGATGTGTTGGCTGAAACAGGGACTGCCCAAATCGATCTAGCGGATCGAGTAATAAAACTAAAACGAATATCGACGAACTAACTACGCTCAACAGGCAAGTGTATCTATAAAAAATAGTATAGAAATGGCAAATATTCGAGTATCGAACCCAGAGGAACTATATACTTTAGAAGACCGTCGTTTAAATATCCTAGTAAATAATTTGGGTTTGATAAAACTATAATTATCGATAAACTAAATAAACGATAAACACACAAATAAAAATCAAATAAAATAGCGATAACAGAGTTGGGACGATTTATAAAAGCGAACGTATTTGAGACTTCGAATCCCCCTAGCTCGATCGTACGACTAACAAGCTACAAATTTTAGCTAATTACTAGACCGTGAGGATTCCTACGGGGTATGTATACGGATTTCTACGATTGGGCGAAACTGCGCTTACTCGCTTCGACTCGTAACAACTAATCTACGTCTTAAATAGCTAGGCAAGCTTCCCTAACTTACTTAATCGCAGACCGCAATAAATAACGATGAATCCCGCTATTAGATTTGACTCTAATCCGGCGGGGTAGTTCAACCTATCTCTAGCGATGAGTTTATTCCGCTCGTTTACGAGTGGTCTAATCGTCGCCCCTCTCTCGAGCGTAGCGTCGATTTCCCAACAATTATTTCGACCACATAGACATAATCAAAATAATAGCATAAATCATAACCGAGTCATAATAAAAAGCATATTAATGATACGTTCAACATACGTACGATCTCGCTAGGGTTCATCTAATCTCAAATACTACGGGATTCAGCCACTCATATGAAATACTAACACAACGACGAGCGTAAATAACAATGAGAAAAATATGTTTCTTCCCTGAATTTCGGCTCCGCGTTTAATCCTTCGTTGATGCGTTTTGTCGAACAGGTGGTGGGCGTCTCAGCTTCTCCTTTTCTTACGAGTCCTTTGCACTGCCCGCTCGCTTCTCCTCCTACGCCCACAGCCCGTCGCAACCCAATCGTAATCAAAACTTAGCTTGTTACCTTGCTCGTGAACCCGGTTCGGATCAGCCCTCCGTCAGTCCCCGTGCTTCCGGCTCGTAGCTATTGCTCACACGCACCCGCTCACAGCCAAAGGATCAGCCCCGTGCTTCCGTCGCCGATCAGCCCTGCCGCGTTGTACGTGTATATGGCTTCGTCCCCCGGCTTTGCTCTTTACGTTGATTCCCCTCTCGTTTCCTCTCTGTCGTCTCTACTCTCCTGCTTCCTCTATTTATAGATGATATGAGAGTTGAAATCTTCATAGCTGCTCCAACATGCGAAAGATATGGTTGTGATTTTCCTTCTTGAGCCGTGTCAGGCGATTCTCTTTTTCTTGCAAGTCTCGATCGTAGATCTCCTCGTGTCTTTTTCCTTATTTTTCTTCTCTCATGTGCTTTGATCGATCATGTGGGTGTATGCTTTTCTTTTTTTTTTATTTATTTATTTTTTTAAATCATCACTTGGGCTTGGGCCTTTCTTGGGTCGGAACAGATGGGCTGACTTTTACTCTTCGGCCCAATTATTTTTGGGCCGATATTTGATTCGACGGTTCCTCAAATTCAAGCCCGAATATTCCCGATAGTTCTTTTTCCCAATATCTGTCGAAAATGAAATATAAACGTAATTTTATGATATTCAAGGAAGTTTAGATAAATACCAACCGTTAATACGCTTTTGCGGGGTATAAAATACGATATAAATTTGTTTTATCACTTGGCTTTTTGTTTGGCTTCTTCTAATGCATCTATTTCTTTAGCATTAGTAAAAACCATGAGTTTTGTTAATCCTAAATTCATGTACTTGACATCATAAAGTTGTTTGCAGTCAACTTTCTTCAAGTGTCGTGGATTCTCGAAACCTAAGCCAAACTTATAATCAAAAAATTCTATGTCCTTGGGCTGATTCAAAAATATCGTCTGATCGGTTTTATCACTTTTTACAAGAAGATCTTCTAATTTCTTAATCTTAGTATATAGCTTCTTACGTTCAGCATCTAAGGTAGCATAGTTAATTAGAGCAGTGCTCTTCTCGGCTTGACAGGTATCTAGACTCTTATCTAATTCACTAATCTTAGAGTTAGATTTTTCCAATTCAGCTTCTAGACTAGTGACCTTTTTAGTTGCTGTTTAAAGTCTACTCTTAACAAGGCTCTTCTCATCTAAGTTCCTTAGTAGACACTTGTGATTATTGTCTAGCCTTGTCTTCTAGTTCCTTTACTACCGAACTATGCTTTTCTAATGAGATATGCTTAGTCTCATATGATTGGAGTCTCTTATTTAATTCATCTATTTTAAGAATAGAACTCCTAACGGTTTCTTCGAGACTAGCTATGGTTACCTTAGACTTAAGAAGCTTTTCCTCTACGTTTATACGTCGTTTCTGCTCACGTACCATGTTAGCAAATTTTGAATTTAAATCAGCTAACAGGTCAGAATGTGTAGTCAGAGGTTTCTACCTCCTGTGATGTCGTGGATGCGTTGTCTTCATTCTTTTCCGTGGAAGTTCCATCTTCCTTATCATCCTCGAGACGTGCCATAAGAGCAAGATTTTCGGTGTCAGAATCTGAGTTGTCCTCTAGCCAGTGGTCCTGCTCTGCCATGAGAGCTATTCCAGCTTCCTTCTGTTTTGTAAGTTGAAGCTTCATGGAGTAGTAGTTAGCATCCTTCTTCTTAGTTTCCCAGGGTTTTCTTTTAGCTTAATGATACGTAGATATATATTAGCACTTGGGTCATTGTGTAAGATGTGACTAGTAGGTGACTTATTCTTTTCCTCTTAGATTAAGCAAAGGAAAACCTCCCACACCGAATATTTTATTAGTTTTTCACTAATGATCCTTATCCCTTAGCAAAATCATTAGCCATAATTAATAATGAAATCATAATGTTAGTGTCTAGCCACGAATACTTTTCTAGCTCTAATATACATGGACGAAAACTTTTTCAATCTTTAAGAACTTTATATTAGGTATAATATTTTACTGATTTCCCTTTATCTCTTAGCTTATGATTATTAATCATAGGGTAAAATCCATTATACCCCTACGTGGTTTTACTAAAATGCAAAATACTACCTTATGGTTTTTTTATTACGTGAAATATACTTATGGTTTTGAAAACTTAGCACCATATCCCCCGGTCAATACTTTCTGCCCGTGATTGCATCGCACGCGCTGTTACTGCGACTATGTTGGCCCTTTTATTACCAAACAAGGATCAAAAGAAATGATTTAATGTGTAAAACGTGAAGAACACCTTGAATGCGTGTTAGTGTGTGTTTTTCTATAGAAAGTACAAGGTGGCTTACCTTTTGAATTCTTTTGATAAAACCCTAATTAGGGTAAGTGGGGCTTTATATACCAGAAGTATTTGGTATATTAAAGCCCAATACAAAACTCTTACTAAATATCATATGTCACCCCAAACTACTACAACCCACCAAATAAACACATATTAACCCAAGATTACATAAATTAAAGGATGCTACAAAATATTCCTAACAATCTCCCCATTAGCATCCTTATTGCTTTGTCGTCCTTTGAGTTCTCTTCTTATTGGGTTTCTGTACATGGTAGGCAGACTTCCTGAGCCCTAAGAAGTGCTCGAACGAACGTAACCTTCTTCGAAAAGATATCTTCGCAGAGATGGTCTCGATCAGCCTTGAGTATTTCTCTTGAACTCCGTATTCTTCTTCTTTTAGCTGCTCGAGTATTCTTCTGAGCTTGTTCCTGATGATCAGTAAGGTTTCGTCGCTGAACTTGTGAATCTCTGACATCTTCATAAGCCTCTTCGCTCCTTTGAAGTTGATGTAGACGATTGATGGATCGTCGTCTTCATTTATAATGTGCCCTTCACCATAACTTGGATCTGGGACCTCGAAGGAGGGCTTCGTCAGATTCACCTTCTTCATGTTGCTCTCAACCGCCACTTGGAGATCATGTGTCGCATTGAGTGCTCCAAGTGTTCTGTAGTCCCTCGCTATCTGTTCAACATCTTCACCTCTGATGTAGGCGAGGTCGGCTTCATTCAATTCTGCGTATTCTTCATTTTCTCGCCGTACCATGGCATCTCCATGTCTGCAAATCTCACTTTGCGAACTCCCAGGATTTCTCTAATTCTGGGTTTCTTCACCTCTTCTCTTCTGAGAGTGTCTACATCACCTCCTTGTCCTCTGAACATCAATATTCGACGAAGTGACAGCAAGTACTGGACTGCTTTAGGTCTTGAGAGATGGCTCAGTCCCCTAAGGTCAAGCTCGTCGAGCTTCGCGATTCTATCCTTGTTCCTCCAGATTCTCCGTCGAATTTCTTCTTGATAAGGGGCAGTTACTTTGACGTTTTCCCACGGTAATTCCACTACTTCTTTTGTCTTCGTCTTTATTGGTGGGCATTCCTCATCGATGACGGTGTGTCGGAGTAGCTCGGGAAGTTCTGGAATATCTGCTACGTAGTCTTCACCTTCCTCGAGTTCAGCATCGTCGATTAGGGCCAAGCTAACATTCGCCTTCATCAAGAAGTATCTGGCATTTTCCATCAATCCTCTAGCCATGTCTGGATCCATCGGTTTGGCTATCCAATCCTCGTTGAAGATGTAATTTTCCACGGCGCCGTGTGGATTGTACAGTTCTTCGGTTTGAGGAATTGGATCATCAGTCTGTAGGCATAGGATGGGAGAGGATGGAGATATCGAAGGGCTGTTTTGGCTTGTGGGAAGAGGAGGTGAGAGGCTCATAGCTGGTGAGGAGGGCTGTTGGGTTGTTTTGGTGGTAGTTCGAGTAGATTTTTTTGTTTGTGTGGGTGCAGGTGATTTTGTTCTAGTGGGTGTTTGGGTGGCTCTAGGCTGTGGCTGTTGAGGTTGAGGCCCTGTATCTCGTCTCTTTTCCCCCTCGGGACGACCCCCACCGTCTGGGTCATCACGTGGTTGATGTGATGACTGGGCCTCGCCTGGGTTAGTTGGTTTGAAAGGAAGCTCGAGCCGTCTGAGGACCTCCACTTCATACTCGGTTAGCTTTGGTGCAGTGCGGAGTCTGGCCAGCAGGACGTCGATGAGTTCCGTGATTGGAACGTTCCACGGCCCGCCGTCAGCGTCAGGAGACGGATCGGCTTGTGAAGGTACTTCTTCGGTGACGGGGGCTTTGCCTTTATCTCAAGAGGATGTCCCAATGGCGCTGTATACTTGGGTCACGATGGTGTCTTTGAGATCTTTTCTGAGCTCAGCGAGTCGATCATCCAGCCTCGCCTCCGTCACAAATTGGGAAAATAACCGGACGGAGTCACGAAGACGTTCCGTCGTCACAACATCAGTAGAGGATACTATGTGCCGCCTGTTTGCACAGGACTTGAAAGACCGAGGCCACGTAGGCTCATCGTTGACATCAAAGCTGAGACAGACTCAGATTGATGGCCCAAGGTCGTAGCTGCAGTGATGTTCACTACGTTGGGTCTTCCGCTCTGTTCCGTACCAGACTATAGTACGGAGACATCATGGAGCGTTCTGTCTAGATCACTAAGATCTAGAGGTGCAGAAACTAGACTAAGTGACCAAGAAAATGGAAAAATTATGGATGGTGAGGGCACTAGACTAGTCGTGATCAAGGAAGGTGCAATCTGAGGCCGAGGACTGCTTGATACATCAACAACCTCCGAGCGAGGTGGTGATGGATGACGTGGCACCTCGTGTGTTTGTGAAACAATCATCTGTTGGGAGATGATTGAGTGTCTAGGGAGGGTAGTTTGCGCGATTGGACCCGATGTCGCGACTTCTACTCGGGGAAGACAAAATCATCCCCTGTACCTATGGGCTCGGTCTGGATTATTTGTGGACTAGTGGTCTTAGGAAGACTGTCGTGTTTTTGTTTTGTACGCCGTTGTGACGCCCGGGGCCGAAGAGGGCGGGGAGTGATCGCCGGTGCCAGGGTGCACGGACAATGACCGGCTCCTGGCAGGCTTCTAGGCGAAGGGGTACATGAACGAACCGATCCGACACCCGAATGAGAGGGGATCCTGAGAATGGCAACGTATGGGCATGTCATGCTAAGAATCGTATAAGAGAATTGATAGTACTACTCATATCACCAAGGTCAACCTACCTTTTCGGGAGTCCATCTATAGAAACTCTGAAGTTAAGCATGCTTGACTTGGGGCAATCTAGGGATGGGTGACCACCTGGGAAGTTTGCCCAGGGTGCGTGTGAGCGAGGACGAAGCATGCTGAAAGGTTAAATGGTGGTACAGTGGGGCCAAACTATCAGTCGGAGTGTGGTGGGCCCAACCCCACTGGTCCCGGTAGGGACCGATGCTACAGTGACACCCGATAAGGGACGGGATGTTACAGCCTTCCTGTTGACTGCTTCTGTCATCCCCTTTGGATTTTCTCTTTTGCTTTGGCTTTGGGGATGAAGAGCTTCCTAGACCTATATTTGGCTGTGAGGGTTGGCTTGTCCCTAGGTTAGGTCCAACTGGGTTGTGTTGAACCATGGGAATATCATCGAGGTTGTTGGCTCGAAGGTATCTGAGGAGCTCCGGTTCTGTAGGATCAAGGAGTTGAAGTAGTGAATCAGGTATTATCATGGCCTCCTGATCAATCTTGTTTTTGTTGATTGAATTTTGGTGAGCTTTGGAGCTTGATAACCTTCGGCCCTGGGTCGGCGCTCTATGTCGGTATGAAGATCCACGAAGTGTTGGACGATGACAGGGAGCCACCGTAGGTAGGGAAGAACCGGCTTCGTGGATCCGTGACCTCGCCTTCGCAATTGATCAAGGATGTCCGTCCAGATTAGTTGGGCGACATCATAATTCCTGTTGAAGACGATCCCATGGAAGATTAGCATAATGTTGCGGTTGCATTTGTCGGACCCTGCGTGCTTCAGCGAGAGGCATTTGTTTACGATCAGAAATAGGGTCCTCCAAGGTCCAGGGATGTCTTTGGCTGTGAAGTCGGGGAAGTGAATGGTGTTTTGGGTGTTTGGTTTGTGGCCCATGAATAGGAAGTCCCTGATCAGGTCATCGTTAGAAGGATAGGGATCATATAGTAGTGAGTATGGAAGGTAGCGAAGGATGGTTGGGGTAAAGACAACTATGGTGTTGGCGATTTTAGCGGAAAGGCTGGTTGTTTTGGGGTTATTTGTTGGGTTCTGAAGGGTGGACCAAAATTGCTGGACGTAGACTTGAGGGACAACCTCGGTGATATTCAAGGCGGTTTTTAGAGGGTGGTTTGCTAGGATTTTGACAATAATAGGATCTGGGCACGAGGTGTTGTCAAAATCAAGTTGGAGGTTGTTTGGTGGCCTCTGTGCCCAGTCCTTTGAAGCGAAAACCTCATCTATCAGTCGCGCCATTTTAGTATATCTGTAAGATAAGATCAAGGGATTAGTAGGAACCAACCATTACAACGCTTGGAAAAGTAATGTAAAGACGGGTTAAGGTCAAATGTTGTTAGCACTTTAGGACTTAGAGAAATTTTGCAAAAATTATGAGTAAAGTTCGTCGATAGGAACAAATATTGAAATTTAGTTAATCAATCGGCGAAACGGTTCATAGTAAATCACAGTGTTAATCAGTTTCGGTCAAAATTCAAGTTCCAATTCAAACTCAGTGTTATTGAGTTTCGGGCAAGATTGTACATCGTGCGATTCAAATCATATTAAAATTAGAAGATCTAGTTTCGGCCGAAAGTGGAGTTCAATCAATCAATGCAATTTAGACTTCGGTTTCGATCGAAACTATGGAATAGAGTGATTTAAAAATATTTTAGGATTGAAAGATAGTTTCGGCCGAAAGTCAAAGTCAAACGATTGAAATCATATTAAAATTGTAATGGCTAGTTTCGGCCGAAAGTAATGAATCGCTCGAATCGCTCGATTTAAAAATCACAGGAGAAGTAAAATTGACAGTATCGGTCAATTTTAATGTGAAATTGAATTTAAAACTATCTTCGAGACTTGCGTTGAAAGATTTGGACTCTCTCTTTGAGCACTGAAGAAGCACTCCAGATTCAACGTCTGAAGAAGCACTGAAACTTGCGTTGGAAGATTTGGACTCTCTCTTTGAGCCCGTATATCGGTCAGAAAACATTATATGTAACGACCCGACTTCCTAGATACGTATTTTGGCGGATTTTCGCAGCGTAAGCAGCGTAAAGCCCATTTAATTAAAACTTTTAAAACATAATAATACAAATACGTTAAATGTCTAAATCCATAGGTCCAAAACCAAACACATTTCTATTCATTGGGCCGAAGCTCAAGAAGTCCTAGCCCAAATTTATAAAAAACACGAAACATAAACTCGTTTCACAGGTCGCGTCCCATGTACTGCGCCGCCCTCAAAAGTCCGTGGAGTCACCGCCATCAACCGCTTAGTCGTGACGTTTCTCATCGTCCGACTCGTTCGTACCTACACACGTAAACCCTGAGCTTTTGCCCAGTAGATGAAAATATGCAAGAATGCAAATGTTCTCACTCGACTCCCATCCCGACACATCTCACAAAATGCACGCTCGACTCTTTGCTCATATCTCATCTCAACTCATCTCATCACATCACATCAGGGCCCGAGGCTTAGGTACTAAAGGCAACACGCGCGCGCAGGGGTCCGTAGCTCGGGAGGCCCCACTCCCCACAAGGGTCAGTAGCTCGGGAGGCCCACTCCCCACATCTCAATCATATAGTGCGCCTTAGTCCTAACCTCAACTCATACCATTCGACAACCATCACTCGGTCATAAACTACCCCACTCATCAACACTATACAATGTCACCGTGACTACGCACGATTCTCTCCCCTCATAACACGTGTATGCAAATGTCATGCAAGTAAAATGCAATACATAAAAATGCAAATCTTCATATCATGTATCGGCCCGAGGTATCAGCTTGGCCCGATCCGAAAACTATCGTACGCTAAATAATCGGGCCCAAAGCCCGCATTCCTATTTACTCGGCCCGAAACCTTACTCATCGATCTCTCCCCGAAATTTCACTAAGAGTTCCCAAAATTTAATCCTTTTCACTTTATTTAACACCCTAATTTCAAAATTGGTCCCTAATTTAATATATTTTAAAATTCTATTGTCCAACTTTCAAAATATCACTTAAATTTCTAATTTAAAAATATCTTTCTAAATTTTTGCATTTAAAACCCCAAATTTTCATAGTTTACTTTTAAGGATCTGAAAATTTTCCTAAGTTTCAGATCTGCCCCAAATCTTTAAAAATTTCAGATCTGCCCCGAAAATTTATATTTATTTAAAAATCTCCCGTGTTGGGATTTTACATTCTCAGCTCCCGATTTAAAACTTTTCAATCTAGTCCCTGAATTTTTGAAAATTACACAAAGGACCCCAATTATTTATTCCGAATTTCAAATCTGCCCCAAAATCTTTATATTTCTTCAAAAATCTCCCCTATCCGGATTTTACATTCTCAGCCACCAGATTTTTTAAACTTTTCAATCTAGTCCCCAAATGATTGAAAATTACCCAAAGGACCCCAATTATTTATTCCGAATTTTAAATATGTCCTAAAAACTTTATATTTCTTTAAAAATATCCCCTATTCGGAATTTTACAACACAGACTCCCTGGAGTTTGTAAAATTTCAATTAAGTTCCAAAATTTTAAAAATAATTATTTTATACGGCTGTTTTGCGACAGTTTTGGATTTCTCAATGATCACAAGGTAAACGATGTCCGATGGACCTGAAATTTTAACCACAGATAACGGACTTGCAAATCTCAATTCTGTTCAAAGGAATTTTTAATCTGAAGTCTAGATTGTGAGATATGAATTTTTGAACCTCTTGGCCGAAATGGATAAAGAAAACCCTAGAAAACCCTTATTCTCCCCAAGTTTTGCTCTATCCTCTTAATCTAAAGTCCTCTATCCCTATTTCCAAATATTCATAGATCTAAAAATACTCAATCTCGTGCTCCCTAAGATAACCAACGAAAAATTCATGCAAGCAAATTATTATTATCACATAAACATGAAGAATTCGATGAATAACATGCAAAACACGTAAAATTCACAAATCCTATATTGTTTACGTATGTAGGTGATCTTCACCTACCTTAATCCATAGAGAGCTACTTAACAGATTGTTACGTGTGATCCCGACCCTAGAATTTCGATCCCGAGTGTAATACCCGCAAAAATTTAAAGCGGGATTACGATAGGAAATTCCAAGAAAATTACCGAAGAAAATGTTAGGAGTAAAAATTCCTAAGAAATATATATAAACGAAAGTTAGGATGAAACTAAAATAATAAAATAATCCCTAAATTCGAACTGGCCCATAATAATATCATGACGTTTAATGTATGTTGAGTAGATATAAAAGATATAACCCATATATACATACATATAATAAGGTTCAAGGTTAGGAAGTTTTCGTGGCCTACATTATATTTATATATACATTAATATGTCTTATCTACACATATAATTATATAATCCATGGAAGAACTTATTAAGCATAAATATACACGTGGTGGCCATCTAGGTTATTATTAAGTATGACTATTGGACTTTTCTTTACCTTAAGGTAACATGAATAACACCTATGTATGTATATATATACAACACGTACATTATAGAAAGATATCTTTATGACTTAAAATAAAAAAAAGGGAGGCAACGATAACTAAGAAGAAAACTCGAGCAGGAGCAAGGAAACTTCAGAAAACTTAAGAGCTTAAACAAACCTATATCCGAGTTTCAAAGTGAGGTGAGCAAATTTTCATCAATAATATACAGCTTCAATTATGCTTAAGGTGTTTGGACGTTTAAATACTTTACGTGGCTTTTATATGTGATAAGAATAAGTTCTGGGAAGTTTCCGTGTGTTATATGATAGGGATAAAGTCGCTGGTTTATGGTATAACTATAATAAGTATTGTTTTGTGAGGTAAATATGAAGTTTTGGCTTTAGAACATTTGTTGCAACACTTTAGGGTATGTCGTTTAATAAGGGTTTAGTGCCTGACCTCATTTTCGATTGTATGTAGTTTTCAATATGGTATAATCCAATTAGGTAATGAGTGTAGGAGGTTTTCGAAAGTCATCATGTATAGAAAACCCTCATTTTGCTGTTCAGGTTTATAAGTATGGAATTTTAATGATGTCGAAGCATATAATATTCTTTAGAAATTATTGTGTTTCCTAGAAATTGTTTTTAGAGTGTACGATTATCTGGGTTAGGAATGATTTTCGAAACTGATCTTAATAATATATGAAAACTGTTCTTAAGAATTTTGAAGGAATTATTATTTTTAACTTTGCGCGGTTTAATTTCATATGAGTATCGGGCGATTTGAAAACCCTAGGAATCGGGCGATTGAATTTAGATAATCGGGGCGATGATGAAGATTCCCAAGTTAGATTAGGTTTCGGCCGGTTTGAGGATTTAGCAAATCGGGCGATCACACAACCAATCTGGCGAAAAGTGAGTTACAACGTGGAACCAATCGGCCGATTTAAGCTTTTAGGTAGAACTCAGTGAATCTATAATCGGGCAAATTATCATAGGATAATGTAGATAGTTTAATATTTTAATTCAAATCGGGCGATATTAGAACTTATACGATCGGGCGAATTCAAGAGACTCCAACATCGGGTTATTTAGGACAGATAGAACTCGACGATTTCAGCTTATTAAATACCTCAAATCGGACAACTAGGAGCTCGGCGAGACTAGGTCTTTCAAGATGGCAAATCGGCCGATTAAGGCATCATGTGATCGGGCGACTCTAAAGGAATGGAAATTCGGCGAAACTCACTTCCATACCTGATGAAATCAGGCGACTTGAGACAATTCGATGAGTGTGAGCTTTAGTGCTTAACAAATCGGGCGAAACTAGGTATTAAACCTAGTCAATCGGACGATTTAAAAAGCCAAATGAAAAATCGGGCGATTAATTGAGGACCACAAATCGAGCGATTTTCGGACCCCAAATATTTTAATATATTTTAATTATTTGTCTCAATCGGGCGATTCAGGGTAGTTAAAAATCGAGTGTTGACTTAGAGTTGACCGTAAGTCGGGCGATCTAGGTCATCTCTAGCTTAGATTATTACAATCATTTTAATATAATTATTTTGACTGTACAGTTCACGGATTGGTAAAGATACTGATAATATTTATTATATTCAGAGGAACGACATATAGGGACTCCATCAGATCTCTTATTTGATAGCGGGAGGACAGGTAGGTGAATTATTCATCTACAATGCGTAAACACGTATCTGATCTTATGTGCTTCTACGTGATTAAGTGATTTACGTGATTTACGTGTTATACATATTTTACGTACGTTTCATGTGGATCATGCTTTTATACGTTATCACGTTTATATGCATGGCATATGCATATCATATCACAGGGGTGAGATATTTACACCGTATTGAGACGGTTGATTTGAGATATTGTCGATCGGGGTAGAATGAGATGTTTGTGATTTTTTGTTGTTGACTCGTTGAGGAGTCGAGGTTGGTACTCGTATGACACCTGACGGCAGACAGGCGTGATCGATCTGTCTACTCGGGCGTGAACGTCCCGAGGTGCAAAACCGTCGTGATTATATTTTCAGCGGAGGGAGCGACCTGACAGGGCAGTTGCGTGATCGTCAAAACGCTGTCGGCGTAGGCTACCGCTTACGGAAGAGCGGCCTAGCAGGGCAGTTGCGTGATCGTCAAAACGCTGCTAGTGTAAGCTTCCGTATGTTATTATTATGGACGCGCGAGGTGTCGAGTCTGACCTAGGGCCCTGTGTTGAGTGATATGAGATAGAGATGTGGGAAAAGAAAGAGTGTACATTGCATGTGTGAGATATTGGTATCGGGAATGAGCGTTCACGTGCATACATGCATTTCCATTCACCTACTGGGCAAATCGCTCAGTGTTTACGTGTTGTAGGTATTGAGTCTGACGCCGACGCGCGTCAAGACTGAGGCGGCTGGTGGCGGTGCTCCACGGACTTTTGAGGGCAGGGCGGTACATGGATGACGACCTGTGGAACGGCGTTAGGGTTTTGACTTTTGAGGCTACGACCTTTGTATAGGCGTGACCTTGTAAATAATCTTTTGATGTAATATATTTTATTTTAAGAAAAGTTTTTGTTAGACGGGCCTTCCGCGGCTTACGTTGCGGAAATCCGCCACTAATCCTAATTAGAAAACGAGGGTCGTCACAGGTGGTATCAGAGCGTAGGTTGTAGATTCTGAAGACTGTCCATGTACTGCCGCTCAAAAGCCTGGAGAACCAGCCTTACCTGTAAGTTAAATGCTTGATTATGTTGCTACGTGTTATCTGATATGTGCATTATGTTATTTATTATAGACAATTGGGGAAAAATGCCAAGAACTCGTAGTGAGCATGTGGGTGAATCCATCCGTAGGGCTGAACCAGATTCCCCTCCCCCTGAAAGGGACTCTACTATCCTATGACTGACTGAATTAGTTCAGCGTCAGTCTGATCATATCAATCGCCAATCAGATCAAATCGACGAGCTACTTCATCATCATAGCTCGTCTGAACATCGTCCCTCCCCTCAGCCCGCACGTGTAGACATTATTGGGGAGCACTTTCGAAAGATGGATCCCCCAACGTTCGCGGATGCCACCGATCCCGCAATAGCTGAAGATTGGCTACGAATTATAGAAGATATGTTTATCTACAGCCGCGTACCTGAAAACGAGAAGGTCCTTTGCGCCGTTTCTATGCTCAGAGGAAGTGCCCGATTCTGGTGGGACACTGTGAAAGTCCTGGAAGACCCAACACTTATGTCGTGGGAACGATTTAGAATTGTTCCACGGCAAATATTTTATTGCCCACGAACAAGAGCGACGGATGTTGGAGTTTATGAACCTCAGGCAAGGAGGATTGCCTGTGGCTCAATATATCCGCATATTTGAGGAGCTGTCCCGTTTCGCTCCTCACATGGTGGCAACAAACCTATTGAAGGTCACGAAGTTCATTACGGGCCTCAAACCTGAGATCTATCGTGATTTAAGTATCTCTGGAGCTCGACAGATGGAGTTCACACAAGTGGCAGAACGAGCGATGATTGCCGAACAAGCAGAAGCCTAGATCGTGGAGGCTCAAGAGTCAAAGAGAAGAAAGGAGAACCAACAGGGAGCAGGAAATGATCGTAAGCGTCAATTCTTTGGCAAAGGCCAAGGAAACCAAGCTAATCGCCAGGGTCAACAGAACTGGCGCCCAACGCTGAACCAGGGACCTGTAAATGTTTAAAACAGACCTCCAAACCCAGCACCCCAGTGCGGACAGTGTGGCCGTTACCACTTCGGTGCCTGTTATCAACCCAGGCCCAACCCAAACCCACAGTGTTTCAGATGCGGAAGAATGGGGCACTATGCAAGGAATTGTAACACGAACATGCCCCAGAACCCGACCCAAACACCAGTTCGACCTCCACCGGTTCCTGCACGGGTTTTCACACTTACCAATGAGGAGGCTGAGGCGAACCCTTCTGTTGTGATGGGTACGTTAACTATCTACACGTGCCCACATCTGTATTGATTGACTCTGGAGCCACACATTCGTTTGTGTCGGCTAAGTATGTGATGAAGGTAGGAATATCCCCTACCTCCTCTGAATGCAACTATGTAGTTACTCTGCCACATGGGGATCCGACGCATACCAACCAAGTACTGCGAGGATGCGTCGTAGGTATTGAGGGAAGGAACTTGAGTGCCGACCTGATTGTGATCCCGATGAACGACTATGATGTCATCTTCGGGATGGATTGGCTTTCAAGATATGGAGCCATCATAGATTGCAACAAGAAGGTCGTTAAATTCCACCTACCCGAGGAAGAAGCATTCACTTTTTCAGGTAAAAAAGATAAGAATAGTATTCCACAAATATCAGCTCTAAAGGCTCAACGACTTTTGAGGTCAGGTTGTGAGTCTTATTTAATTTATGTGGTAAAGGCGGAGGACTTACCTCAGCCGAAATTAAAGGACGTACCCGTAGTCAAAGAATACGCTGATGTATTTCCCGATGATCTCCCGGAGTTACCCCCTCATCGAGAAATACAGTTCATAATAGATTCGATACCGGGGTCCGCCCCAATTTCTAAAGCTCCTTATCGCCTAGAGTGCGCAGCGGAAGCGTGGTAGGAATAGGAATACGTATGCCTAGAAAATGTAGAAGATATGTGGGCGAGTCTAGACATAGAGGAATTGTTGATCCTAGAAAGTTGGGCCATACATTTAAATGTGTCGTCTAAACTTAGTGGGGAAGGTGCCTTAGTAGGGTATAGATAAACCAAGGGATAGAAGAAAATCGATACCCCGAGTTATTCTAACCGGCGTAATTTCGGGGACGAAATTCTTTTAAGGGGGGAGAATGTAATACCCGCAAAAATTTAAAGCGGGATTACGATAGGAAATTCCAAGAAAATTACCGAAGAAAATGTTAGGAGTAAAAATTCCTAAGAAATATATATAAACGAAAGTTAGGATGAAACTAAAATAATAAAATAATCCCTAAATTCGAACTGGCCCATAATAATATCATGACGTTTAATGTATGTAGAGTAGATATAAAAGATATAACCCATATATACATACATATAATAAGGTTCAAGGTTAGGAAGTTTTCGTGGCCTACATTATATTTATATATACATTAATATGTCTTATCTACACATATAATTATATAATCCATGGAAGAACTTATTAAGCATATATATACACGTGGTGGCCATCTAGGTTATTATTAAGTATGACTATTGGACTTTTCTTTACCTTAAGGTAACATGAATAACACCTATGTATGTATATATATACAACACGTACATTATAGAAAGATATCTTTATGACTTAAAATAAAAAAAAGGGAGGCAACGATAACTAAGAAGAAAACTCGAGCAGGAGCAAGGAAACTTCAGAAAACTTAAGAGCTTAAACAAACCTATATCCGAGTTTCAAAGTGAGGTGAGCAAATTTTCATCAATAATATACAGCTTCAATTATGCTTAAGGTGTTTGGACGTTTAAATACTTTACGTGGCTTTTATATGTGATAAGAATAAGTTCTGGGAAGTTTCCGTGTGTTATATGATAGGGATAAAGTCGCTGGTTTATGGTATAACTATAATAAGTATTGTTTTGTGAGGTAAATATGAAGTTTTGGCTTTAGAACATTTGTTGCAACACTTTAGGGTATGTCGTTTAATAAGGGTTTAGTGCCTGACCTCATTTTCGATTGTATGTAGTTTTCAATATGGTATAATCCAATTAGGTAATGAGTGTAGGAGGTTTTCGAAAGTCATCATGTATAGAAAACCCTCATTTTGCTGTTCAGGTTTATAAGTATGGAATTTTAATGATGTCGAAGCATATAATATTCTTTAGAAATTATTGTGTTTCCTAGAAATTGTTTTTAGAGTGTACGATTATCTGGGTTAGGAATGATTTTCGAAACTGATCTTAATAATATATGAAAACTGTTCTTAAGAATTTTGAAGGAATTATTATTTTTAACTTTGCGCGGTTTAATTTCATATGAGTATCGGGCGATTTGAAAACCCTAGGAATCGGGCGATTGAATTTAGATAATCGGGGCGATGATGAAGATTCCCAAGTTAGATTAGGTTTCGGCCGATTTGAGGATTTAGCAAATCGGGCGATCACACAACCAATCTGGCGAAAAGTGAGTTACAACGTGGAACCAATCGGCCGATTTAAGCTTTTAGGTAGAACTCAGTGAATCTATAATCGGGCAAATTATCATAGGATAATGTAGATAGTTTAATATTTTAATTCAAATCGGGCGATATTAGAACTTATACGATCGGGCGAATTCAAGAGACTCCACGAATCGGGTGATTTAGGACAGATAGAACTCGACGATTTCAGCTTATTAAATACCTCAAATCGGACGACTAGGAGCTCGGCGAGACTAGGTCTTTCAAGATGGCAAATCGGCCGATTAAGGCATCATGTGATCGGGCGACTCTAAAGGAATGGAAATTCGGCGAAACTCACTTCCATACCTGATGAAATCAGGCGACTTGAGACAATTCGATGAGTGTGAGCTTTAGTGCTTAACAAATCGGGCGAAACTAGGTATTAAACCTAGTCAATCGGACGATTTAAAAAGCCAAATGAAAAATAGGGCGATTAATTGAGGACCACAAATCGAGCGATTTTCGGACCCCAAATATTTTAATATATTTTAATTATTTGTCTCAATCGGGTGATTCAGGGTAGTTAAAAATCGAGTGTTGACTTAGAGTTGACCGTAAGTCGGGCGATCTAGGTCATCTCTAGCTTAGATTATTACAATCATTTTAATATAATTATTTTGACTGTACAGTTCACGGATTGGTAAAGATACTGATAATATTTATTATATTCAGAGGAACGACATATAGGGACTCCATCAGATCTCTTATTTGATAGCGGGAGGACAGGTAGGTGAATTATTCATCTACAATGCGTAAACACGTATCTGATCTTATGTGCTTCTACGTGATTAAGTGATTTACGTGATTTACGTGTTATACATATTTTACGTACGTTTCATGTGGATCATGCTTTTATACGTTATCACGTTTATATGCATGGCATATGCATATCATATCACAGGGGTGAGATATTTACACCGTATTGAGACGGTTGATTTGAGATATTGTCGATCGGGGTAGAATGAGATGTTTGTGATTTTTTGTTGTTGACTCGTTGAGGAGTCGAGGTTGGTACTCGTATGACACCTGAAGGCAGACAGGCGTGATCGATCTGTCTACTCGGGCGTGAACGTCCCGAGGTGCAAAACCGTCGTGATTATATTTTCAGCGGAGGGAGCGACCTGACAGGGCAGTTGCGTGATCGTCAAAACGCTGTCGGCGTAGGCTACCGCTTACGGAAGAGCGGCCTAGTAGGGCAGTTGCGTGATCGTCAAAACGCTGCTAGTGTAAGCTTCCGTATGTTATTATTATGGGCGCGCGAGGTGTCGAGTCTGACCTAGGGCCCTGTGTTGAGTGATATGAGATAGAGATGTGGGAAAAGAAAGAGTGTACATTGCATGTGTGAGATATTGGTATCGGGAATGAGCGTTCACGTGCATACATGCATTTCCATTCACCTACTGGGCAAATCGCTCAGTGTTTACGTGTTGTAGGTATTGAGTCTGACGCCGACGCGCGTCAAGACTGAGGCGGCTGGTGGCGGTGCTCCACGGACTTTTGAGGGCAGGGCGGTACATGGATGACGACCTGTGGAACGGCGTTAGGGTTTTGACTTTTGAGGCTACGACCTTTGTATAGGCGTGACCTTGTAAATAATCTTTTGATGTAATATATTTTATTTTAAGAAAAGTTTTTGTTAGACGGGCCTTCCGCGGCTTACGTTGCGGAAATCCGCCACTAATCCTAATTAGAAAACGAGGGTCGTCACACCGAGCTCCTCCTCGTCCGCGAGTTTCTCCCTCTTCTCCTTCTCTTCTTTCTCTCTTTTTCTTTCTTTTTTTTTCTTTCCTTTCTCTCTTCTTCTTTCCTTTCCTCTCCCTCACGTTCTCCTCTCCCCCTCCTCATTATTCTTTTTTTTTTCTTATTTCATTTATGTCCTTATGAGGTATATTAGGTATATTAGTTGTATTAGGTCTTGTCTCATTAGGTGTATTAGATGTGTTTGATTCACTTACTAAGGCATTAGGTGTAGATTTTTGTCTCCATGTAATTGTAGAGTTGGATTTATTATTTCATTTTTCTTATTTTATTATATTGTATTAAATTCACATGGAGGTGAAATATTATTTTGTTTTATTGTACCAAACCTACATGGAGGTACCTTATTATTTTTATTATTCTCTTAATTTATTCCAGCCTATTTTAATTATTATTATTGTTATTACTATTATTTTTTTAAATATTTATTTATTTGGGCTTTCACTTCTTGTTTTCGGCCCAATTAGATTTTATTAAAGGACCCAACTCCCAACCTTTTATTTTGGGCCATTATTTCTTCATTTGGCCCATAAATAAATTTTTGGTCCTTTTAAATTTTTCGGGCCCAATTGTAAATTTTGGGCTCGTTCGAAAAGAAATCGTTTCTTGTTCGAAAGTCAATTCCGTACATTTCGAATATTATTGAAGTAATCCCGTATAAATTTTGCGGGTATTACATCCTCCCCCCCTTATAAGAATTTCGTCCCCGAAATTACAGTACGGAAAATAATTCGGGGTACTTCTTTCTCATTTCGTTTTCTCGTTTCCATGTGGTTTCTTCCAATACTTGGTTTCCGCCACAAGACCTTCACGAGGGGTATGTTATTATTTCGAAGATGTTTCACCTCGTACATCAAAATTTCCACCGGCCTTTCTTTATAGCTCAAGTCCAGCTTCAATTGTTGATGAAGTGATTCGCTTCTCAGCACCTGATTGGGGTTCGCAAAGTATTTACGTAAAGTTGATACGTGAAATACGTCGTGGACTTGGGCTAACGAGGCGGGTAACTCCAGCTGATATGCAACTTCTCCTACTCTCTTGAGTGTTTTGAAAGAGCCAATGTACCTTGGGCTCAATTTGCCCTTTTCCTCGAATCGCTTCACGCCTCTCATTGGTGAATTTTTTTTAAGGGCTTGATCACCTTCGTTGAATTACAACGGCCCTCGTATCTTGTCTGCATGACTCTTTTGACGACTTTGGGCCGTCTGCATCCTCTCCCGGATTTTTCCCACAGCTTTAGTCATTTCACGAATCATTGCAGGACCCAACAACGCTTTCCGCCGATTTCATCCCAATAAATTGGGGATCAACATTTTTACGCTCATTCAAGGCTTCGTAAGGCGTAATCCCGAATGTGGCTTGATAGCTGTTGTTATAGAAAAGCTCTATTAGTGGAAGGTATTTGCTCTGCCTGGAAATCCAGATCGCACGTTCTCAACATATCTTCGAGCGTCTGGATTGTTCTCTCAGGCTATTCGTACGTCTGAGGGTGATATGCCGTGTGGAAGGACAATTTCGTCCTCATGGCCTTTTGTAATCTCACCCTGAATTGGGACAGAACCTCGAATCCCGATCTGAGACGGTTGAAATCGGGATCACACAGAGTCTCACAATTTTTTTTATGTACAGCTCTGCATACTTCTCCATGGAACAAGTTTGATTGATTTGCAGGAAATGGGCTGATTTAGTCAATCTGTCGACGATCACCTAGATTGCATCATGACCCTTTACGTTTTTTTTTTCAAGAATTCGATCTAACAGTGTCGGCTTCAACGTTAACGCTGCTAGTTTTATTTCGATCTTCCCGAAATTGATTATTTCCACTCCCGGTTGGCACAGGTTTGTATTAACTGATTTACGGCTCAAAGCTTCTGCGACTACTTTCGCTTATCCTGGGTGATAATTGATCACACAATCGTAGTCTTTTGCTAACTCGAACCATCGTCACTGCCTCATGTTTAACTCCTTATGCGGGAAGAAGTACTTTGGGCTTTTATGGTCTGTTAAAATCTCGTATCGTTCTCCGTGTAGATAATGTCGCTAGATTTTCAGGGCAAACACCACGGTTGCGAGTTCCAAATCGTGTGTGGGGTAATTTTTCTCGTAGAATTTTGAGCTGTCGGGAGGCATACGAAATTACCTTCCCGTTCTGCATCAACACGCACTCAAGCCATTTTTTTAAGGCATCACTGTATACCGAAAATCTTTCGATACCAAAGGCATTTTAAGAACAAGAACTGTTATCAGTCGTTTCTTCAACTCCTGGAAATTATCTTCACATGATTTCGTCCACTTAAATGGAACGTTCTCCATAAGTTAAGTCTGGTTTTCTTCACCGTTATTGTCACGATGAGCAGCTGTCGTCGGATCCAAGATGGCGCGCGATCTAATGGTCAGAATTTGAAGGCTGAAGATTTAATTATGTTCCTAGGATGTCGCGCGAAAAGATCGACGGCTGAGATGTTTAAGAAGTGAAAGAAGCGGATGGTGAATCGTGAGCGTTGGATCAAAATCGGACGGATGATAGTGAAGGTGCTATTTCACTTACATAGTTGCATGCGATTCTTGCTCTAACACGCAGAAATGCAATACCACGTGGCGACTTGTGGAGCGTTCGATCGGATAAAATGGACGGTGAAGATAGATCGCGAATCACGCTTAAAACATGATTTCTATCTTATTAATGTCGGATTTCTAGTTTACTTTCTCGAACATGTAACTTCTTTTAGAGTGAAAATCATCGTGAGGTGAAAACACGAGAGTTGTAGAAGAGATAAAGATCTATAATTTCCGTGTTGTGATCAATAAGAAAGGAAGCTCGGTTGATCCGTGGACATAGGATGAAGTTCAGCCGTGTTTGTGCGTTAGTTCGCCGTACTAATTTCATTATGCGACAGAGTCTACGCAGTGCATGTAAATACGGCATTGATTTAAACGAGAGCACAAATTCTTTGTCGTAATGGACATCAACATCTTTCTTCGAGATTTTGGATTGGATTTTTGTGATAAAAGTCCAATGTGATTTTCTTCCTGTGCGTGATCTCTCAAATCAAGATTACGGCGTTTCGAAGAAAAAAAATGATCTCGAAATTTATGAAGTTTATCTTTATACGGCGTTCGAAGGGAAACTCGAAATTAATGCTGCTTATCCTTCGCTTCACTCACGCCTATAAATAGATACTTGATGCACGCTATGCACCACAACACATTCTCTCCAACCACATCATTTAATTTTTGCAATGTATAATCTTGGAGGAAATGCGGATCGTGAGGATGTTCCTCAGGAACCTTTTTGGAGGGAAAATCTCGAAAAGCTTAAATTTGAGTTATTCCTTCTTTTGGAATTGCTCTTCGCTGCAATCGCCATTTTTGTGATGTGGGTTGCCACTCACTGCAGTTGCGTTTAATTTGTGAAAGGTTATGTCATGGGAAGCCGCGCCTTTTTTTGGCATATTGGAAGAAGATGCCGGCAGAACTTCCCGAACGTCGTTGATGTTTTATCTTCTAAGGTTTTTTTTTATGTATTCGGATTGTAATATGATTTTCAGTTATGTAATCGTTATGCATCGACTCTATCATGTTTTCTCTATGTTCTCGTCTCGCTTCCTAAATTTCTATAATTAACCCATGTTTCGCTACGTCCTCGTCTCATTTTAAAATTGTATACAAGCTCCGATTTTTAAAAATTTTATATCGGTCGACTCTCTTTTATTTCGCCGTTTATTTATTTTAACTTTCCGAATTTCAGCTTGGTCCAATTCGGTCAAGCCTAAATTAACAAAGCCCAAATTTTGAAAAGGCGCAAAATTTAAATTTCGCCGAATTTCAAATTAACCCGAATTTTTACCCGAATTTTTAAGCAACCACAAATTCTATCAAAAGTCCGATTTATTTTTTTTTATTATTATTCTCTCCATACCTTAATTTGACCGAGATTCTCCTACCAATCTAAGTGTAAAAGTACGAAATCTCTAACTTTCGAACACATCAAGGAGCACATAAAATCACCCAAATATTCACGTAAAGCATATATACGAAAATCATAAATCACATAATTACGTATTAAACTTACAGACGTAGGCTGACCCTCCAGGCTTTTGAGCGGCAGTACATGGACAGTCTACAGAACCTATAACCTAACGCTCTGATACCACCTGTAACGACCCGACTTCCTAGATACGTATTTTGGCGGATTTTCGCAGCGTAAGCAGCGTAAAGCCCATTTAATTAAAACTTTTAAAACATAATAATACAAATACGTTAAATGTCTAAATCCATAGGTCCAAAACCAAACACATTTCTATTCATTGGGCCGAAGCTCAAGAAGTCCTAGCCCAAATTTATAAAAAACACGAAACATAAACTCGTTTCACAGGTCGCGTCCCATGTACTGCGCCGCCCTCAAAAGTCCGTGGAGTCACCGCCATCAACCGCTTAGTCGTGACGTTTCTCATCGTCCGACTCGTTCGTACCTACACACGTAAACCCTGAGCTTTTGCCCAGTAGATGAAAATATGCAAGAATGCAAATGTTCTCACTCGACTCCCATCCCGACACATCTCACAAAATGCACGCTCGACTCTTTGCTCATATCTCATCTCAACTCATCTCATCACATCACATCAGGGCCCGAGGCTTAGGTACTAAAGGCAACACGCGCGCGCAGGGGTCCGTAGCTCGGGAGGCCCCACTCCCCACAAGGGTCAGTAGCTCGGGAGGCCCACTCCCCACATCTCAATCATATAGTGCGCCTTAGTCCTAACCTCAACTCATACCATTCGACAACCATCACTCGGTCATAAACTACCCCACTCATCAACACTATACAATGTCACCATGACTACGCACGATTCTCTCCCTCATAACACGTGTATGCAAATGTCATGCAAGTAAAATGCAATACATAAAAATGCAAATCTTCATATCATGTATCGGCCCGAGGTATCAGCTTGGCCCGATCCGAAAACTATCGTACGCTAAATAATCGGGCCCAAAGCCCGCATTCCGAATTACTCGGCCCGAAACCTTACTCATCGATCTCTCCCCGAAATTTCACTAAGAGTTCCCAAAATTTAATCCTTTTCACTTTATTTAACACCCTAATTTCAAAATTGGTCCCTAATTTAATATATTTTAAAATTCTATTGTCCAACTTTCAAAATATCACTTAAATTTCTAATTTAAAAATATCTTTCTAAATTTTTGCATTTAAAACCCCAAATTTTCATAGTTTACTTTTAAGGATCTGAAAATTTTCCTAAGTTTAAGATCTGCCCCAAATCTTTAAAAATTTCAGATCTGCCCCGAAAATTTATATTTATTTAAAAATCTCCCGTGTTGGGATTTTACATTCTCAGCTCCCAGATTTAAAACTTTTCAATCTAGTCCCCAAATTTTTGAAAATTACACAAAGGACCCCAATTATTTATTCCGAATTTCAAATCTGCCCCAAAATCTTTATATTTCTTCAAGAATCTCCCCTATCCGGATTTTACATTCTCAGCCACCAGATTTTTTAAACTTTTCAATCTAGTCCCCAAATGATTGAAAATTACCCAAATGACCCCAATTATTTATTCCGAATTTTAAATATGTCCTAAAAACTTTATATTTCTTTAAAAATATCCCCTATTCGGAATTTTACAACACAGACTCCCTGGAGTTTGTAAAATTTCAATTAAGTTCCAAAATTTTAAAAATAATTATTTTATACGGCTGTTTTGCGACAGTTTTGGATTTCTCAATGATCACAAGGTAAACGATGTCCGATGGACCTGAAATTTTAACCACAGATAACGGACTTGCAAATCTCAATTCTGTTCAAAAGAATTTTTAATCTGAAGTCTAGATTGTGAGATATGAATTTTTGAACCTCTTGGCCGAAATGGATAAAGAAAACCCTAGAAAACCCTTATTCTCCCCAAGTTTTGCTCTATCCTCTTAATCTAAAGTCCTCTATCCCTATTTCCAAATATTCATAGATCTAAAAATACTCAATCTCGTGCTCCCTAAGATAACCAACGAAAAATTCATGCAAGCAAATTATTATTATCACATAAACATGAAGAATTCGATGAATAACATGCAAAACACGTAAAATTCACAAATCCTATATTGTTTACGTATGTAGGTGATCTTCACCTACCTTAATCCATAGAGAGCTACTTAACAGATTGTTACGTGTGATCCCGACCCTAGAGTTTCGATCCCGAGCTCCTCCTCGTCCGCGAGTTTCTCCCTCTTCTCCTTCTCTTCTTTCTCTCTTTTTTTTCTTTTTTTTTTCTTTCCTTTCTCTCTTCTTCTTTCCTTTCCTCTCCCTCACGTTCTCCTCTCCACCTCCTCATTATTCTTTTTTTTTCTTATTTCATTTATGTCCTTATGAGGTATATTAGGTATATTAGTTGTATTAGGTCTTGTCTCATTAGGTGTATTAGATGTGTTGATTCACTTACTAAGGCATTAGGTGTAGATTTTTGTCTCCATGTAATTGTAGAGTTGGATTTATTATTTCATTTTTCTTATTTATTATATTGTATTAAATTCACATGGAGGTGAAATATTATTTTGTTTTATTGTACCAAACCTACATGGAGGTACCTTATTATTTTATTATTCTCTTAATTTATTCCAGCCTATTTTAATTATTATTACTGTTATTACTATTATTTTTTTTAAATATTTATTTATTTGGGCTTTCACTTCTTGTTTTCGGCCCAATTAGATTTTATTAAAGGACCCAACTCCCAACCTTTTATTTTGGGCCATTATTTTCTTCATTTGGCCCATAAATAAATTTTTGGTCCTTTTAAATTTTTCGGGCCCAATTGTAAATTTTGGGCTCGTTCGAAAAGAAATCGTTTCTTGTTCGAAAGTCAATTCCGTACATTTCGAATATTATTGAAGTAATCCCGTATAAATTTTGCGGGTATTACATTATAGCAACACTGTTAGTGGAACCCCCACTCGACGAGGCCAATATATCGAGCTCTTCAAATGTCCCTACCTCACCCGATTCGGAATTACCACAGATCAATGACGAACCTACAACAGTAAATGAGGAAGTCTCTACAGTATCACTCAATCCAAATGCAGAATCTGACTTAATCTCTTGATGAATCTGAAATCATTGGAAGTCTCAGTCCTGAAATGACCAATGCGTCTAGCTCTGCGCTACCCCATGAGCGAAAATGGACTCGATGTTGGGGTGGGCCCGATTAATTGATGCTGGCCCCCGAACAGCGCAACGTGACTATAGCGGAAGCGCGATTTGTACCGAGCGGCATAGGGTGGCGAATTTTCGATTTTTAATATCTAAATTCAACCTTACGCCATTTGGCTTCTCCCGAGGGTCTGAGATACTGTCCTAAGCCTCGGGAGATCACGGTTAATTCGAATTATCAAAATTCGAATTAATTTAAAATTTATTCGAATTAATAATTTAGATCCAAACTAATCGAACAAAGCAGCAAACAGTCCTTTTTCGATTATTTGGAGACCGAAATGATTTTTGATCAATACCAAATTTTCCAAAATAATTCTACACTTCCCAACGTTCGCAACGATAGGTCTTTCGAATTATTCCGATGTCGTTTGGTATTTTTCACAAAATCAAATCTTTGGTTCGAAATTATTAATTCGAGTAAAGCGGAAGTCTGCCGTCTTTTAACTATTTGACGACAGAAACGATTTCCGATCGATACCAAATTTTCCAGAATAATTCTACACTTCCCGATGTTTCCAACAAGGGGTCTTGCGAATTATTCCGATATCGTTTGGTATTTTTCGTAAATCAAATCGTTAGGGTTCGAGGTATACCTTCGGTGAACGAGATTTCTTCTGTCGTCGCCTTGGATGGACGTGGCTACACCTCGTCTGGATCCCGGGGCCTCCGGGCTAGATCGTCACGCCGGTATAACCTTGAACAAACCTCCGAGACTGCTCCCGATGGCTAGACGCAGTTCGGTTCGGGCGTTGGGGTTCGTCGAACGATCCCGTGGCTTGACGTGGCTTGAGAAGTTCAAAACTTAAATCCTAATTTTTCTTTCTCTCTAATTCTATGTTTTAGCAAGAAAAAAAAATACCAAGTCACTTAATCTCCAAAGCATACACGTTTTTATGCATGTATGTTATTTTTTTTTTTAATTGAAATGAGACAAGTGTCAAACACTTGTTAATGACTCAACTAATGAGTCATTAGTTCTACACATCCACATATTTCTTTTTTTTTTATTTATTTTATGACAATTTCATTTTGGCCATCGAGGTTTCTAAATTCTCAATTTAGTCCCTCAATTTTAAATAATAAAATAATTAAACCTCACTTAGTTAATAAATTAAGCACTTAAGACAATCTTAAGTCCTAATTATTTCCGTGACAGTCACCGAAATTTAACTAAGTCGCTGACACCTCGTATCAACTTTGCCACTACCTCAACGAATCTCATTCGTTAGGTTCCATAGAAAAGCCCGCCGTTTTCCTTCAAGTTCATTACCATTTTTAAGCGGGACTCTCTAGGTCCGTCTCAACTGGCATGGAAGGAATCCACGAGTCCCGGTATTCGCCTAGCCAATCACACGGTACCGGACAGATCCCAGTTGAGAATGAATTTTGATCTAATTGAAATTGGGCGAACCAACTATAGTGTATACATTTAAATACTTCTTACACCTTTCATTTGCGTCCCGGTTAGGTGAGAGTCATGCAAATGTCAAACTCACTAACCTAACACTATGTTATAATCGAGACCGAACCGATTATTTAAACTCCGCTCCGTATCTAATACAAGCAAGTTTTCCAAGCTTCGGACGAAGGCTTTATAATCGTCGCTCTCCAATTACCTCATAGGACATTAACCTATATGAATATAGGCAGTGAATCCCAATAGCCATCAAAGCCCGGCAATCACCTCCGTAAAGTCGGTTGCGTTTCGTCGCTGACCCGTGTCTCATTTATAAACACTTACGAGCCTAGCCAACTAGCGACAAACCGAAATCGCGAAAGCAAATCCGTCAAATCGTTAGGGTTCGAGGTATACCTTCGGTGAACGAGATTTCTTCTGTCGTCGCCTTGGATGGACGTGGCTACACCTCGTCTGGATCCCGGGGCCTCCGGGCTAGATCGTCACGCCGGTATAACCTTGAACAAACCTCCGAGACTGCTCCCGATGGCTAGACGCAGTTCGGTTCGGGCGTTGGGGTTCGTCGAACGATCCCGTGGCTTGACGTGGCTTGAGAAGTTCAAAACTTAAGTTCTAATTTTCTTTCTCTCTAATTCTATGTTTTAGCAAGAAAAAAAAAATACCAAGTCACTTAATCTCCAAAGCATACACGTTTTTATGCATGTATGTTATTTATTTTTTTATTTTTTTTTAATTGAAATGAGACAAGTGTCAAACACTTGTTAATGACTCAACTAATGAGTCATTAGTTCTACACATCCCTACGTGGATGTGTAGATATTTCTTTTTTTTTATTTTATTTTATGACAATTTCATTTTGGCCCTCGAGGTTTCTAAATTCTCAATTTAGTCCCTCAATTTTAAATAATAAAATAATTAAATCCAATCTAATTATTTTAATTATAATTGAGCCTCACTTAGTTAATAAATTAAGCACTTAAGACAATCTTAAGTCCTAATTATTTCCGTGACAGTCACCGAAATTTAACTAAGTCGTTGACACCTGTATCAACTTTGCCACTACCTCAACGAATCTCATTCGTTAGGTTCCATAGAAAAGCCCGCCGTTTTCGTTCAAGTTCATTACCATTTTTAAGCGCGACTCTCTAGGTCCGTCTCAACTGGCATGGGAGGAATCCACGAGTCCCGGTATTCGCCTAGCCAATCCCACGGCACCGGACAGATCCCAGTTGAGAACGAATTTTGATCTAATCGAAATTCGGGCGAACGACTATAGTGTATACATTTAAATACTTCTTACACCTTTCACTTGCGTCCCGGTTAGGTGAGAGTCATGCAAATGTCAAACTCACTAACCTAACACTATGTTATAATCGAGACCGAACCGATTATTTAAACTCCGCTCCGTATCTAATACAAGCAAGTTTTCCAAGCTTCGGCCGAAGGCTTTATAATCGTCGCTCTCCAATTACCTCATAGGACATTAACCTATATGAATATAGGCAGTGAATCTCAATAGCCATGAAAGCCCGGCAATCACCTCCGTAAAGTCGGTTGCGTTTCGTCGCTGACCCGTGTCTCATTTATAAACACTTACGAGCCTAGCCAACTAGCGACAAACTAAAATCGCGAAAGCAAATCCGTCAATGACCCTATCGGTCTGAGGCTGCTATAGTCATTCGTTCAATCATTGACAACATCCTAGCCATGTGATTGAGACGAATACGAGCCGAATGTCCGGATACGCGACTCCTCCGATCACCGATATCTCCATCACGACCCACAACCTCTCAGGTAATCGATGACACTACCGATACTATGTGGTCGTCAATGGATAAGTCATATTCGGATATCTAGTCACCCACCTAGAATCCTTAGACTTACCGACTTTTTATTTAATGCTGAGATTAAGGACTGTCCGGTGTCTCCTCTCTCGTCCCACGAGAATCAGACATCCAACTCAAACATTTGGGTGTTATTTATTTATCGCACTGCCGGATGCCAAGTAAACTTTAAATTCGATAAATAAATAATAATGCCTTTATTATAATGAAAATAAATATTCATTAATTTATTTGACGGTATATACAATAAACCTATCTATCAACCTATACATCATCGTGCGCCCTATACTATTCTTAGTCCTCGTATGGCATTCCGAGGGCACACTCCCTAACACTCGAGCACATCGGGTTGATCAAATTATTGGTGATCCTTTACGAGGAGTACGGACACATCATCAACACAGTTTATTCAGCTGCTTCTTAAGCCAAAATGAGCCAACTAAGGTAGCAGACGCACTAAAACACCCGGATTGGGTGATAGCAATGCAAGATGAAATCAACCAATTTGACCGTCTTCAAGTGTGGACCCTAGTATCCCGACCGCATGGGAAAACAATCATCGGAACAAAATGGGTATTTAAAAATAAAACGAATGAAGATGGCGAAGTGATTAGGAACAAAGTTAGATTGGTTGCGAAGGGCTATAACCAACAGGAAGGAATTGACTACGACGAGACATATGCTCCTGTTGCCCGAATCGAAGCCATTCGTCTCTTCCTGGCTTATGCGGCTCATAAAGACTTCAAAGTATACCAAATGGATGTAAAGACTGCCTTTCTCAATGGCGTGCTAAAAGAGGAAGTCTACTTGCTCAGCCAGAAGGCTTCATTGATCAAAAACATCCCGATCACGTCTATCGATTGGACAAAGCTCTCTACGGACTGAAACAAGCTCCACGGGCTTGGTATGACGTATTGAGCGATTTCCTCGTAAAATCTGGCTTTATTCGAGGAACGATCGATACGACCCTCTTCGTAAAATGGCAAGACAAAGATTTGATGGTCGTCCAAGTCTATGTAGATGACATCATATTCGGATCAACAAATCCACGGCTATGCAAGAGATTTGGAGAATTGATGAAGAGCAAATTTGAAATGAGCCACATGGAAGAGATGCAGTTCTTCTTAGGACTTCAAGTAAGGCAGCTCGATGCTGGGATCTTCATCAGTCAGACTAAATACATCAAGGACATCCTGAAGAAATTCCATCAAGATCAGAGCAAACCACTCAGCACTCCCATGTCCACAAGCTGCAAGTTAGATGCCGATCCCACAGGAAAAGTGGTCGACATTACATTATATCGCAGCATCATCGGCTCTCTTCTTTATCTCACCTCAAGCCGGCCAGACATCATGTTTGCCACATGTCTATGTGCCCGTTTTCAAGCCGATCCCAAAGAATCCCACATGCTTGCGGTGAAGCGAATTCTGCGTTACCTTAAGGGCACCTCCACCTTAGAACTATGGTATCCTAAAGGAACAAATTCAAATTAATTGGCTATACTGACGCTGACTACGCAGGTTGCCGAATGGACAGGAAAAACACATTCGGTGGCGCTCAATTCCTAGGCGAAAAACTAGTCTGCTGGTCATCCAAAAAGCAGAACTACGTCTCAACATCGACGGCCGAGGCAGAATACGTCGCGGCTGCCAGCTGTTGCTCGCAAATGCTATGGATACGGACTCAGCTTCGCGATTATGTGTACAATCTAAATAATATGCCCATTTATAGCGATAGCCAAAGTGCTATTGCGATTACATGTAATCCTGTTCACCACTCACGCACAAAACACATAGACATACGATATCACTTCATCAAAGATCACGTAGAAAACGGCACGTTTTGTGAACACGGAACATCAACTAGCCGACATTTTCACCAAGGCTTTGGACGAAAAACGGTTCCAAGTCGGAAAATTAGGCATGTTGAACCTTCCGTGATTTGTGCATGATGTGATCCTATGTGCTTTCACGTATTCTATGCTATGTATTTTCTATACTTACCAAATGTTATATCTTGCGTGAAATTTTTCATTTTAAAAAAAAAATTATATATATATACATATAAGTATAATATTAGGGGTATGGCGATATCTTTAGGATGCTCGATCTACGTCATGAATAGAATTCACTGACATGAGATTGATTGCTTGCTTAAATTTTGTCAGTCTAAGTCGCATTCTTGTGTTTCTTAGGTATTGAGTTTGTTCCACTAAGACACAAAACCACTTCATATAAGTGAGGATTCTAGCCTTTTTATTACTCTCGTCAGATCTTTTCTTGAGTGAGTCACACATTAATTGCTTGTCATTAACTTGTGATTCTCGGCCTCATACTTGCCGTGTAATAGATCGTTCCGAAAATGATTAGGGCACTTAGGAAATTCCTCACTTGGCCAAATCTAAATTTTCATTCCTTTTACATTACCTTTAGTCATCCATTTTGAGCTTTCTCCAAATTCATTTTCTTCAATTGAAAACCCCTTTATGCCTTCAAGCGACGATTTAATGATTTGGTCGGGATACTCAATCAAGAAAAGGAGGGGGAGAATAACTAGACAACAAAGAAAAAGATGACAAAAGAAGGAGGAAAAAAGTGCACATGAGGATGCTCAACGCCCAACAAACAGATCAAAAGAACCTGCCTTATCAACTATGACACTCTCAAAACATTTAAGACGGAGGCATGGATCTTGCTGTGAACTTCTCCATAGATAATCTCGTACACCCGTCAGAACGGCTGGAAAGAGGAGCGCCTAGAAGTGAACTTCTCCAACATCCGGTCTTATATCGAGACAACGAAAAGAGGAGCCGTTCGGATGGAAGAGGAATGCCTAGAAGTGATCACGCAACGAGCGGTTTCCCCCACAAGACAAATGCCAGGGACCGTTTGGATCGACATGCCGTGGGAGAATATTCGAATATAGATACCTTTCCTTGAAGAAGTCCGTGAAAATATTTGGAGGTCACCGGAGAAAGTCAAGAAGCCGAACGAGTTTTAGCTGAGTGGGATTTCTCACTAGGATCAGCAAAAGAGAATGACATATCTCTGGATGCTAACCCATCTCGGATCGGATCTGAGGATGAAGATGATAAAGCACAAGCAAGGAACCATTATAAGAGTCTATCTCCCATCTGCCAGCTACTAAGCGTCTACTGCGCCAAAGGAGGACTTCCAACACCGTTCTATGTAATCGAGAGAGTAGACAGAACTCGAGACGAACTCAGCGAGAGAGACCTACCCTACCTTCCTTACGAGGAGGTGTACCGTCTCTACCAGTTCTACGTAGAGAAGTACAAGGGTCCTCACGGCTTCGTAAAGAAAGAAGGACTCGAGGGACTCTACCGGTTCATGATGCGCCAAGTCAAGTACTTCACCGCACACGACCTTCAGATGGCTCTGGAGAGCAACATGAAGAAGGTCAACATGACCGCTCCACTCAACAAAGGACCTGAGATCGAAGGGCTTCCCAACAATCACGTTCACATCAGCTCAGTCCTAGGCGTCACCTACCACAATCCTATCGCAAAGAAGACTAGGATGATGCTGAAGACTGAGATTCATAAGTTCTGTGATGGGACGCTCAAGGTCATCAGGAAGAACATAGAGCAGAGGTTGGAAGAGATCAACAGAGAGACAATGCTGAGGATCCACCGGTTCGTGAGAGAACAGCCGCTCCTGTTGGAACTACTACATGATATCGAGGAGCGTCTGGAGCTAAGGAACACGCTCAGGAACTTTGAGCATGCGCTGGGCTTGTGCAGGTCGTACTATGCCCGACGAGGACAGATAGCGCGGAAGAGGAATCAAGCACAAATGGGGAGAATGTAGAATATCAATTTTAATTGTGCTTTGATTCATTAGCTGTCTTCATAGATTGGGACTTCTATTGTATTTGTCCTTAGTTTAGGACTTATTTGTTATTTATACCAAGCTTGTTTGGTATAAATACATTTGTAAACATTGAGCTCAATAGAGAAGATTTTAGAATTTGATCCGAAAGGCTTGCAATTCAATTTCTAGAGAGAGAAACAAAAATATCTTCTCTCACTACTCGAGATTCTCTCAAAAGCTCTCCAAGAAGGTTTTCGATCGAAATCTCAATCTATGCAATTCTTATCGATTCCTTTAGAATTCATGCCTAGGATCATAGAGTTGATTAAGTAGGACCTAACAACAAATATAAGTAGCTTTCTAGGAGACTTGGTCTTTTTGGCTTTTGTCTTCCTAGGCGATGATTTAGAAACCCATTTGTGTTGAACCTGGCAGGGAAGAGTAATTTCAGCGCGGGCAAATGCTTTAGTAGGCTTGATCGAGGAAAAGATCTTTTCATTTGATGGTCTCCTAAGGTGTTTGGGGGATTGGATCTTTACATGATACCTTAAGTGAGAACAAGCATGAATAGCACTATAAGCCTTCTTAATGGCTCGATCTTGTTTCCTATGAGTCTTCATACCGGCATTTGTTTTAGAATGAGTGATTGTTACGTTTGAGGAAGAGCCTATTTCGTAGTTAGTGCTTCTAAATGTAGTTGGCTCTAAGGAACAAGTAGAAGCAATTATTTTAAGGTGAGAAACGGCTCTTTTATTTCTACGAGTATCTTTTCTTATTATAATAGAAGGAGGAGATACATTAGAAACTTTGACATCTAGAGTTAATTTCTAAACCAGACACTCTTGCCTTCGCTGTAGCGACCCTTGATTTCTAAGTACGATTAGTGGCGGATTTCCGCAACGTAAGCCGCGGAAGGCCCGTCTAACAAAAACTTTTTAAATAAAATAATTTACATATCATAAAACTTCGTTTTAGAAAATGATCTCTATACATGGGCTGAAGCCCCAAAAATATTCTAACCCACTACGCCGCTCCACAGGTCGCATCCATGTACTGCTCTCGCCCTCAAAAGTCCGTGGAGTTACCGCCACCAGCCGCTGACTCAGCCCTGATGTTCATCGACGTCGGGCTCGTCCATACCTACAACACCTAAAAGACTGAGCTATTGCCCAGTAGGTGAATATGCAATGCAGCATGCACTCATTCCCAATCCCAATTCTCACAACATGATATAATGCATGCCCGATCCCACATTTCTATCGTATATCAATATCAGGGTCCTAGGCTGGACTCGGCACCTCGCGCGCAATAAAATAAAATATATCATCTGGTCGCTCATGCCAGAATAGCGGTGCCCACGCCGATAGTGCGCTGATCGATGACGTCAACGTCCTCCTATCAGGTCGCCCCTTCCGCTACATAACTCATCCGACGGTTTGCACCTCGGGTCGCTCACGCCCGAGTAGACAGATCGCTCACGTCTGTCTCCCGTCAGGTGCCCCGTGAGTCCAACCTCAACTCCGCTACGAGTCTGACTGCCACAATCGGCACACTCTACCCCGCTCAATCGACACCTCAAGGTGTCACCACCAACGTGGTCATTATCCCTCACAATGTCGTGCGATGTCATGCAAATACGTGCTAACACATGAAAACGTGATGCCACATAAAACATACGTAAAACACGTATATCATCGAATCACATAATCACATAGTAGCAGGTAAGCATTTACGTGTCGTAGATGAATGATTCACCTACCCGTCCTCCTGATAAAATTAGTCACGTAATCTGGTAAATTCCGTACGCTTCGAACCTCTGAGTATTGAAAATATTATCATATCAATATATTTGTTAGGTCATGTAAGTCTAAAAGTTCTCGAACCTTAATTATCAAAATACTAAAAGTATAAAAAAAACCCTAAAATATTGAAAACCCTAAATTCCTAAAAATGCTGAAAATTACGAGATATCGAAAACTTTGTAAATATAGATAAGGCCAAAAACTAAAACTATGTCGAAAACTTTGATATACAACGCCGAGAACTTTAGTTGAGATCGAAAACCTTTCTTAAGGGCATGTCGAAAACTTTGGAATAGATGATATCGAAAAGTTTTTAATATAAGTGCCGAAAATTTCCTTGTGAATGTCGAGAACGTTGATGATGCCGAAATTATTTTTATATCATGTCGAGAACTTCTAAAGCATCGTGAAGATTATTAGAAAACTGTACTACCATCCCATGCACTACCATCCTATGCACTACCATTATTAGAAAACTCTTCTAAAATTTCCTTGTTTCTATATCGAAAAACACCAAAACTGTACTACCATCCTAGTAATCTTAGAAAATTATTGCATTTCCAGAAAATACCCTAAAGCATCAAATCAGAATATCCCATGCATGGAAAATCATTAGCTCATGAATTTAAAAACTCTGGAATTCTTAAGCATACTATCTTTCGAACAGTCCACATGAAATTCACCTAATTATTTCGAAAGTTTCACATGGTTAACCCTTAATCACGTAAGTAAAGGAAAACATATAAATGATATACTACGTAAGTGAGGAAAACATATAAATCATTATACTAAGTATAAGAGAGCAATATAATATAGACAAGTTCTTTACCTTCTCACTTCGACTTCTTTGAATGATTCAAGGGTTTTGAGTTTAAAATCTTTCTTCTCCTACTTCTTGCTTTCGTTCATTCTTCTTTCTTTCTTAATGAGAATTTCATCTACTAACGTGTGGATATACTTTAAGGTTTCGAAAAGTGGGAATGATATGACAAGGTGATCATCGTGAAGTTACCTTGAGCTTAAGTAAACTCATTACATTTCTCTTAATTTGGGCTTTTATCTAGCAGCATTAGCCATTTAAATAGGGCCCAATTTAATTTGTTTTTAATTGTACATATTTCATCTAATTGTTTGGTTAATTTCAAAATAAGTCTGAAACTATTAAAACTCGTATCTTCGTCCTACAGACTTAATTTTCTTTGTCAAACTTCCTAACTTGCAATATTACATAATTCCTTTATATCAAAATCCTGTATTAAAATTTACGGTTTTACATCCTTCCCCCCTTGAAAGAATTTCGTCCCCGAAATTACGCCGTCTGGAATAACTCGGGATTACGAACTCTCATATCATCTTCACGCTCCCAAGTGGCATCCTCAATTGATTGATTCTGCCACAAAACATTAACTAACAGAATATTCCTATTCCGAAGTTGTCTTATTTCATACATCAAAATTTCTACAGGCTTTTCTTCGTAACTCAAGTCAGGCTTGAGCTGTCGATAAAGAAGTTTGTTCTGGATCACATGGCTTGTGTCTGTGACTTATTTTCATAATGTCGATACGTGAAATACGTCGTGAACTTGCGATAGCGAAGCTGGCAATTCTAGTTGGTAAGCGACCTTGCCCATTCATTTGATAATTCTGAACGGGCCTATGTATCTGGGACTCAGTTTGCCTTTTCGTCCAAATCGCTTCACTCCTTTCATCGGGGAAACCTTTAAAAATACTTGCCAATTCTCTGCGAACTCCAATGGCCGTCGTCGATGATCTGCGTAACTCTTCTGTCGACTCTGAGCCGTTCGCATTCTTTCTCGAATTTTCGTCACGGCTTCTGTCGTCTCACGGATGATATCTGGTCCAAGCAATGCTCGTTCGCCTATTTCATCCCAGTGAATAGGAGATCGGCACTTTCGCCCATATAGTGCTTCGTACGGTGCCTTTCTGATGGTAGCGGGGAAACTGTTATTGTAGGAAAACTCGATCATCGGTAGATACTTGCTCCAGTTTCCCTTGAAATCTAGCACGCATGCCCGTAACATATCTTCGAGGGTTTGAATCGTTCGTTCAGACTGTCCGTCGGTCTGGGGATGATATGCAGTACTGAACGAGAGCTTTGTTCCCATCGCTTTCTGCAAGCTCTGCCAAAAGTTCGATAGAAATCTCGAATCTTGATCTGAGAAATAGAGATCGGAATTCCATAGAGTCGAATAATTTCCTGAATGTATAATTCAGCATAGCGTTCCATGGAAAATGTAGAACTGATAGGAAGGAAATGAGCCGATTTGGTTAGGCGATCGACAATCACCCAGATAGCATCATGGCCTTTCATCGTCTTGGGTAAACCAACGACGAAATCCATAGTGATGTGGTCCCACTTCCATTCGGGTATTGGTAAGGGCTGTAGAGTTCCAGCTGGTCGCTGGTGTTTGGCTTTGATCAGCTGGCACGTCATACATCGATTTACGAATGCTGCTATGTCCTTTTTCATTCCTGGCCACCAGTACGTTATTCGCAAATCTTGGTACATCTTTGTCGCGCCTGGATGTATAGAGTATGTCGTTGCATGTGCTTCTGTCATTATCGTTCGTCGTAGTTCTGTGTCGACCTCGCCCAGTTCAACTATCTCCACTCCAAGCCTGTGTAGTTCTGTGTTCACTGCTTTTTGACTTAATGCGTCTGCGACTACGTTTTCTTTACCCGGATGATAGTTAATAATGCAGTCGTAGTCTTTTATGAGCTCTAGCCACCGTCGCTGTCGCATATTTAACTCCTTCTGAGTGATGAAGTATCTCAAGCTCTTGTGGTCAGTGAAGATCTCGCACTTTTCTCCGTAAAGGTAATGTCTCCAGATCTTCAAAGCGAAGACCACAGCTGCCAGTTTCAGGTCATGGGTTGGGTAGTTCTTTTCGTATTCTTTCAGACGTCGGAAGGCGTAAGCAATAACTTTACTGTTCTGCATCAATATGCATCCCAATCCGTTCTTCGAGGCGTCGTTGTAAACCGAGAATCCTCCAATTCCCGAGGGTATAGTCAGAACAGGAGCTGTAGTCAGTCGTTTCTTTAGCTCCTGGAAACTTTGTTCGCACGCTTCAATCCACTTGATTGGGTAATTCTTCTTCGTAAGATTCGTCAACGTTGAAGCAATACTTGAGGAGTCAGCTATGAACTTACGATAATATCCCGCAAGTCCGAGAGAACTTCGAACCTCGAAAGGAGTAGTAGGACGCGGCCAGTTATTCACAGCTTTGATCTTACTCGGGTCCACAGAAATTCCATCTCCTGAAAATCACGTGCCCAAAGAAGGCTACTTGCTCGAGCCAGAATTCACATTTCTTGAACTTGGCGTAGAGTTGTTTCTCTCTCAATATTCCTAAACGGTTCGTAGGTGGCTTTCGTGCTCGTCTCTCGTCTTAGAATAGATCAAGTATCATCGATAAAGACGATAACAAAGCGGTCGAGATAGTCTTTAAAAACTCGGTTCATAAGATCCATAAACGCAGCTGCGTCATTTGTCAGTCCGAAGGGCATGAACCAAAATTCGTAATGGCCATACCTCGTACTGAATGCTGTTTAGGAACATCTGACTTCCTTATCTTTAATTGATGGTATCCCGAACGGAGATCTATTTTTGAGAATATCGTGGCACCCTGTAACTGGTCGAACAGATCGTCGATCCTGGGCAAGGGATATTTATTCTTGATGGTAATCTTATTCAGTTCTCTATAGTCGATACATAGTCCCATTGACCCATCCTTCTTCCGTACAAATAGGACTGGTGCTCCCCACGGTGGAAAGCTGGGTTGGATAAACCCTTTCTGTAGTAAATCCTCCAGTTGTTCCTTCATCTCCTTCAGTTCATTGGGCGCTAGGCGATATGGAGCTTTAGAGATTGGGGCAGACCCCGGCATCAGATCTATTGTGAAGTGTATTCCTCGATCAGGGGGTAACCCCGGGTGATCATCGGGAAATACATCAGCATATTCGTTGACTATCGGCACGTCTTTCAGTTCTGGCTGAGGTAATTCCTCTGCCGTCGCCGCGTATACAAGAAAAGACTCACAACCGGACCTCAAAAGTCGTTTGCAAAAATTCGTGGAATGTGATTCGGACTTGCCTTACCCGAAAAAGTGAACACCTTTTCTTCAGGCAATTGGAATTTTACGACCTTCTTATTACAATCTATGATGGCCCCATATCTTGAAAGTCAATCCATCCCAAAGATAACGTCATAGTCGTTCATTGGGATCAATATTAGGTCAATGCTCAGATCTCTACCCTCAATGTTCACGGAACATCCTTTTAGCACCTGGTTAGTGCGCGTCGGATCACCTTGCGGCAAAGTAACTACATAACTGCATTCAGATAAGATAGCAGAGATTCCCACCTTTTCTACATACTTAGCCGACACAAACGAATGTGTGGCTCCAGAGTCAATTAATACAGATGTCGGCACGTCGTAGATAGTCAACGTACCCGTTACTACTGAAGGGTTCGCTTCGGCCTCTTCGTTTGTCAAAGTAAAAACTCGCGCGGGCACAGCTGGAGGTCGAATCGGCGGTTGAGCTGGGTTCCATACTAGGGGTAAATTCTCCGTACAAGCTCTAGCAAAATGGCCGATCTTTCCGCACTGGAAGCACTGCGGAATCTGTCTTGCTCCGTAGCAGGCCCCGAAATGGTAACGCACGCATTGTCGACACTGGGGCACAACATTTTGAGGTCAATTGGGAATATTGATCGGTCCCTGGTTCGGTCTCGGGCGCCAGTTTTGTTGGCCCTGACGGCTCCATTGGGTATTAGGACCTTTGCCGAAGAATTGGCGTTTCTTATCTCCTCCACTTCCTTGTTGGGCCTCTCTCCTCTTTTTCGCTTCCTGGGCTTCCACTACCACCGACTCTGCTTGTTCCGCGATTAAGGCACGTTCCGTCACTTGCATAAACTCTAGTTGGCGTGCACCCGCAATACTTAAATCCCGATAGATTTCGGGTTTAAGTCCCTTGATGAACCTGGTCACTTTCAACGAATTAGTCGCCACTAACTGCGGAGCAAATCGAGATAATTCTTCAAATCGACGGATGTACTCCGCCACCGGCATGCTCCCTTGCTTCAAGCTCATGAACTCGTACATCCTTTGTTCTTGATCGTGCGCCGTAAAATATTTGTTGGAGAAGAGCTCCCTAAACCTTTCCCAAGCCATAGTGATTGGGCTCTCCAACACCTTTACGGTGTTCCATCAATATTGCGCATTCTCTCGGAGAAGGGAAACGGCACAAAGGACTATTTCGTTATCAGGCACTCGACTATAGATGAACATGTCCTCTATGGTGCCTATCCAGTCTTCAGCCACCGCAGAATTGGTGGCTTCGGTAAATATCGGTGTCTTCACAGTTGTCGTAGATAATTAACAGGCTGCGTAGAAAGCATCAACATAAAGCATGGATTCAAGGTTGGATGGCTACGCTTTCCTTCTGCTTCCCTCTGGTTCATCGTTAGCATGTAAATTAGAAATGGATATAGACTGTAGCATTATGTGACTCGTATGATAGGTACATATATGTACATTATTGTGAAAGGAACTAGACCGGATGTACGCACCCGTTTTTGTTAAAGGAAATGGTTATGGAAATCGCGAAAAATTTTATATGAATATTCTATAGCTGCGTAAAAATGTAATAGGAAACGGGGCGCTACATGTAGTGGTATCAGAGCCTAGGTTTTAGGTTCTGTAGACATTTGCATAGTATGTGCATGTTAATCGATGATAATTAACTTGAAGTTCGACCATGCTCTCTTCCATTTGATCTTTCACCCTCATCTTCATGAAATCTCAGCATAATTCATCTAGCATATGATTCCTTCTTCCTTTTACTTTCTTTGTATTAGTGGTATTTAATACTTTATATTATACGGGTTTAATGGGTTGATAAACGAGTTGGTTTCGGGTTGAAAATTCGAACCCTGACCTGACTCACTTAATATTTGGGTTGGGTTCGGGTTTATTGATTTACTTAAGCGGGTCATAAATGATAATCTAAACCTGCTATTTTCGGGTACGGTTCGTGTCGGGTTGGCGGGTTGGGTTGATTTTTAGCAACCCTACTATTACGTAACCCATTGTAATAAAGTTCATAATAGACATTTTAGTATGGGATACATGTTGTAAGCATGTTCAAACTACATTTCATTATATGTATAGGATATATAGAAAGTTTATCAATTAGAGATTATGGATAGAAAGAGATTTTTACTAGTAATAAGGGTAATAATTCTCACATATAGGCATCCTTGGCATGACGAATTTACAAAATTCTGCCACGCCAATCTGCCATGGTGGGTTTTTTACAACACTAATTGCGAGCCACCTTGATTCGTAAAATGTACTTGAGGACCCCAAGATCGTTAGTAGAAAAACATTGATTCAAGTACTCTGTTAAACTTTGTATGGCAGCACTATCAGTAGGAGAAATGACGAGATCATCCACATCAATAAGGACATCTGCAAGGCATTACGATCAAATTAAGAGCGTAGTCCATATACGACTGCTGAAATACTATATCTTCGCAATGTAGCGCCCCGTTTTCTATTACCTTATTTACGCAGTGGACTTAAACTTTCACATAAAAATTTTCGCTTAATCCATTCCATTCATACATAAATGGGACCGTACATTTGGTCTAGTCACTTTCACACATAGTGTACATAATGCAGCGGACTTATTTAAATATCATACAATGTTGCCCTTATTTTCTTAAAACTACATGCACACGATGAACATAGGGGAGTAGGGTGAAAGAGTAGCCGGCCAACCTTGAATCCACGCTGTCGTATGAAGATGCACTCTAAGTTGCCTGCTAAATATCTACAGCAATTGTGGACAATTCAAAGTATGATCGCAACATCTTATTCCATAAACATATGATAACTTTCACTATAGCAACATCTTATACCATCACGTAATCAATCATTAATTCCATCACGTAATCCATAGTCCATATAACCATTAATATAACCTGTAGATCAATGCAATTCTATATGATCGTTTATTTCCGATACTTCCGTTATGAACCAGATAGACTCGTACTTTAGCCCAGTGGGCGTCCATGCATGGGACTCTGTAACCATTCCGTATATATTTTTATGTGCCTGTACAGGACTCTGTAATCCCCTGATTTGTAGGGATGTAACCGTAGCTGTGTATCATATCGTCCGATGTGCAGTCATAATGGTTTCTCCTTCCATTATTATGTGTCTGCAATATTATACCTTGTATGACATATATTTCATATACTAACCATTCGCGTATATCACATTTGAGCACACATTCGTCAAATAAATAAAATCAATTTCATGTATCACGTAGGTCACGAAATCATCGATCAAATAATTCATATACACCACATAGAATAGAACACATGTTGCATATCATACTCACAGTATGGCTTAAAGCCTCACTCGACTTTGTCCTTGCCTTTTTCCGAATCCTGACCTATTGAGATATTGTATTCAATGAATATAGGATTACTAAAATGATGTACATGCGTGACATGCATGCTTTGTTATGCATGATCTGATTTCTTTTTGTAATCGTTACCTTTCTATCTATACTAAACTTTCTGGCTGAAAACTATATTTAATAAGTATCGAAGACTAGTTCAGTATATGTTTTCGAATTTCCTAAGTACTGAATAGTCCATATTTCAAAAATATGCTATCGAAAATTGCACAAGTTCGAAAATCAGTTAAATATCGAAATCCTATGAAGTATCGAAAATCTATTTCAAAAATCATTTTTATTCCCCAAAAATCCAAACCTTTCAACCTTTCAACCTTTCAAACCTTTAAAACCATTCAAACCTTCAACCATTCAAACCTTTTAAAGCTTCAAACGTTTCAACCTTTCAAACCTTTTAAACTTTTCAAACCTTTCAAACCTTTCAACCTTTCAAACCTTTTAAACCTTTCCAACCTTTCAAACCTTTGAAACTTTCGACCCTTTGAAACTTTCGAAACCTTTCAAACCTAAAAACCTTTGAAACCTTTTATTTCAAACCTTTTAAACCTTTGAACCATTCAAACCTTTTAACTTTCAAACCTTTTAAACCATTCAAACCTTTTAAACCTTTCAAACTTTCAACCTTTTAAACCTTTATAACCTTTCAAACCTTTTAACCTTTCAAACCTTTTAAAGCTTTCAAACCTTTCAAACCTTTCAACCATTCAGACCTTTGAAACTTTCGAAACCGTTCAACCTTTCAAACCTTTTGTTAGGAATATTTTAGAAGTGTCCAAAATATTTGTTCTAAGTCTTGTTGGTTCTTTACTATGTTTTATACGTTACGCTTCAGTTAGATGGGTTGTAGTCGTATTGGGTTTGTTAGGGGCCCAATGGGCTTAAATACCTTACAAGGTATTTAAGCTTAAACCCTAACCATCACTAATCAAGTTTCCATTTTTGTAAAACTACTTCACATATCGCAGACTCTCTAAACCCTTAAAACACTATTCAAGTTTCTAACAAAGAATCAATCTACTCAGTGTTATTGGATAAACTGGAATTACAAGTGGTATCAGAGCAAGCGTGTAGGTGAGGAAACTTCATTCCAAGTTCTTAAGCATCGTCAGTACAAGTTATTGGATTTTTCAGCTTTCATTTCAAAGCTCTGTTTCGTGGGTTTAAGTTTTTTTAAGATAGCTCTGCAACTAAGACGGCTGGCTGGTTTCTATATGTTCTGAGAACTGCTGAATCAGTTTCTGTCAATTTGTGTCAAACTTCTGGATTTCTGCTGGAGAAATTGAAGAACAGCTTCGTTGTTTGGTCTTCTTTTGAGATTGCGAACGGCACTTGAGTTGGATTTGAGTTCGCAAATTCTAAATTTTGCGATTCAGTTTCACGAATTCAAGTTGAGGACCGACCGTGAATTGAAGGAGTCAAGTCAACCCGCAAAATATTTCTTCAATTTTTTTGCGGAACCAAAGTTTGCGAATCAAGAAATATACACTGCCACATTTTGCGAATTGCATCTCGGAGAGAAACTTTGCGAACTTCAATCCCCTCAGAATTTTGCGAATCCAGTAAATGAATTTTGCGAACTTCATTCCCCGCAGATTTTTGCGAATCCAGTAGTAGAATTTTGCGAACTTCAATCTCTATCTTTTTACGAACTCACTCGAAGAATTTTGCGAACCTCAACTTCCGGTAGAAGTTCGCGAACTCATTCACACTTTTGCGAATTTATCTAATTCTGCGAATTGGGACATTTGTACACGTCACTGGACATTTCGCGAATTCTTCATTAGTTTGCGAATCAGAACAATCTTGCGAATCCTTTATCAATTCGCAGACCTTTGCCGATTTGCGAACTTGTCAAATCCTAGTTAAAGTACTCCTTTCAACACACATCGCAATCCTCACATAGTGAAATCCATGACTCTGAACAAAATTCCACGAACCAATTTTTCGAGTCAAAGTCAAATTCTAAAGTTTTAGACTTTGAAACAATTTTATTTCAAATCAACTTTTCCTCACATTACACGTTAACGATCATATCCAAAACACAAGAAATGAACGCTCTCAGTATGGGAAATGATGTTCGACCTCCAATCATCAGACACGGAGAATATGCAGTCTGGAAACGGAGGTTCATAAATTTTATTGAAAGTAAGGACAATTCTGACAACTTGCTGGAATCTCTTTACAATGGACCCATGCAGTACTGGACCATAATTCTAGCCACTACTGACACTACTCCCGCAAGAGAAGAACAGAGGATCTTGCGAACAGCCGACCAATGCAATGATGAAGAAAAATCACGACTTAAGGCCGATAAAGTGGCCAAATCATATATAATGCAAGCTATTCCCAACGATATTCTGATGCAACTCGAATGTGGTGAGAGTGCAAAAGAAATGTGGGATGCTCTTCGGATCATGATGCAAGGGACAGAGGTGAACACGATGGCAAGGATGGCGAATACTCTCATTACCTATGATCGCTTTCAGGCAAACAAAGGAGAAACTCTTCAAGAAACCTTTCATCGTTTTCTTGTCCTCCTGAACGAGCTCAAAATGAATGGAGTCACGAAAAATGTTATGGAAATCAACATCAAGTTTCTCGGATCACTTCATCCTGAATGGGAAGCAACTGCGATCATGATACGACAAATGAACGACCTAACTACTGTTTAGCATCCACACGTTGTTCGACTATCTTAATCAACACTCTAATCATGTGGAGAAACAAAAGGAGAAAACCAAGTCAGTAGGAAGCGAAACACTTGCACTGATGTCTGAACGACAATCAAGAAAACAATCAAAGGACAAGGAAATCATTCAGTCTTCTCAAATAAGGAGGATGGAGATTCAGATTCTGATGGAGAGCTTAAGGATCTCACAAAACATGGAGACAAGGAGATCACCAAGGAGCTAGCAAAACAACTCGCATTGGTATCAAACTTCGTACAGAGGAAATACTATAAGAAGACCGGATCCTCATCCAATCGTCAAAGAACTTCCTCTAACGCAAAAGGAAAAATACAAGAGGAAGAAAATAATTCTGAAACTGCTCCTCAAGTCGGGAAATGCTTTAATTGCGGAAAACAGGACATTTTGCAAGAGAATGCAGAGTGCCCAAGAAAAAGGACGTCAACTATTATCGCAGAAAAGTTCAGCTGGCCGAGCAGAAGGAGAAAGGAATGGTGCTGATGGCTGAAGAGGATCATTGGCTCGAGGATACTTCAGACAGCGAAGATGAGAACAAAGCTCTGATGGCGAGACTGGATGATGAAGATGATGGAACAGACCCAGAAGGGGATGAGTCAGAAAGGGAAACCCTCAACGACTCAAACATGGTTGAGGTAAGCGAAGCTGATTATGACTCATTACTTAAAATGAAAAACGAATTTCTGACTCTTTATAAATCTAGTAAACTGGGTAAAAAGAAAATTAGAGAATTAGAGGCAAATCTGCAAAATAATCTAGAAGTTTTAGATAAATTTAGATATGAAAATGCATGTGAGAAAAATCGTGTATTCGTTGCCAATGAGAAAGTCACTAAGCTAGAAGCTCAAGTGTTAAAATCTGAGGCTAAAGCCAAGGAATTAGCCGTAGAAATGAGGTCCCATAGAGATAAAGCAATGGACACATCAATAAAATACGATTTACTCTGTAATGAACGGGAAAGACTATACTCCAAAATAAAAAAATTGGAGGACCTCTTAACCCGACGAGAACAAGCCGAACAGACATTTTTTCTTAACAAACCAGCTAACGTTGACTTCTATAATCCCCACAAAGGAGTCGGTTTTGAAAATCCATGTCTGTTACAAAAAGGTATAGACAATGCACCCTACTTATATGATGTTCAATACATGCAATTAGGGTGTATGACAAAACTCATGACATTTGTTAGCGAATCCGATAAGGATGATACACAAAAGAAAATTGAAATACCTTTTAATTATAAAGAATTAAACGAAAGTTACAAAAAAAGAGAGTGCTCAGCAATAACCGAATTTGAGTGTGAAATTCGATCTATTGCAGAAGGTCTCTCAGACGATTCAACAAATAAGGTACAGATGGGTAAAGTTGAATCAGGATATATGCCTGAATGCATAAAGAAAATTAGTGATCTACACTCCACTCTCGAAAGAGAACGAAAGGCCTTTGATGAAGAAAGACAAAATTTTCTTGAAGAAATTTCTAAGCTTAAAGAAAAATTAAAAATACAATCACTCACGTACACGTTGAGTTCTAATAATAAACTTTCCTGTACTAATACTTTGAAATTTTCAGGACACACAAAAGAACCGTTGAAAAGACAAGTCTGGGTTAGAAAAGAAGATCTCTTGAAGGAGACTCAAGTTTTTAATGAACCTTTTGTTGTTGATTTCTTTCCTTCCGAAAGTTTTGTATCCTCTTCAATTAGTAGTGTACCGCATAATTCCAATCATATTTCAAACAATCCCTTTCACAAGTATAAACGTTTTCACAAACAACTTCGTGACACATCTTCAAATGACACGTTTTTTAAGAAAAGAATATATTCGAAAATCAAAACTACCAAGGAAACCACAAAACAAGCAAAGAACTTACAATGCACTCCCAAAGCTAAAACAAAACGACCTCCACAACTACAGAAATGGGTTTCAAAACTTAAGTCTGAGGAAACCCAAAATCAAATCCTAGAAACTTTAAATGATTCTGTGCATGATAGTAGATCTTCCGCTGATAAATCTAGGATAGGAAGAAAATCCGTGCAAACTAACAGTTACAACAGAGGTGGACCCATTTTTAAATGGGTACCTAAAACCCTCTAGTTTGTCTTTGCAGGCCTCTCATGTGTGGTACTTAGATTCCGGTTGCTCCACACACATGACTGGGAAGAAAGAACTGTTGAGCAACTACGTAGACAAGACAGGTGGACTGGTGCGCTTTGGTAATAGCAATGGTGCTAGAGTCCTTGGTTATGGCGATCTCATATGCAATCGACTCACAATTAAACAAGTTTCGTATGTTGAAGTACTGACACACAACCTCTTGTCAATAGGACAGTTCAGTGATATTGGACTCCAAGTTGTGTTTCTAAAGAAAACTTGCAAAATTCTCAATGCCAATGGTGAAGAACTTCTCACTGGAACTCGCAAGACAAATCTTTACACCATAGATATTAGAACTGTCAAACCAAAGACTGATATCTGCCTAATCTCCAAAGCAACTTCAACTCAAAATGACTTATGGCACCAGCGGTTATCTCATCTTAACTTCAAGACCCTCAACAAGCTGTCAACCAACAAATTGACTATTGGACTACCACCACTGAAGTACCAAAAAGAGCATATATGCTCTGCTTGTGAGAAAGGAAAAATGAAAAAAGCTTCACATCCTACAAAACACACAGCATCCACTCAACATCCTCTAGAGCTTTTACACATGGATCTGTGTGGCCCGATGCGAACTGAAAGCATAAGTAGAAAGCGGTATATGCTGGTTATCGTCGAAGACTATTCCCTATATACTTGGGTACGCTTCTTACGAAATAAATCAGAGACAGTCGAACATATTCCAAACCTAATCAGAACAACACAGAACCTACTCCAGAGCAGTGTTAAAATAGTTAGATCAGACAATGGAACAGAATTCAAGAATCAACAGCTCAGTGACTTCTACGAATCCATAGGGATTACTAAACAGTTTTCTGCTATCTACACACCTCAACAAAATGGGGTTGTCGAAAGGCGAAATCGAACACTCGTAGAGGCCGCCCGAACAATGATCATCCAATCATCACTACCTCATTTCCTTTGGGTTGAAGCAATGAATACCGCTTGCTATACTCAGAATCGCACAAACATTCATCTAAGATTTGGTAAGACGCCCTATGAACTTATAAACGGAAGACTGCCCAACATTGCCCATTTTCGAATTTTTGGATGCAAGTGCTTCGTCGCCAACGACCGCGAAGACAAGTCCAAGCTTGATCCAAAAGCAACTGAAGGAATTTTCGTAGGCTACTCTGCACAATCTAAGGCGTACAGGGTATTTCTCAGAGACAGAAGAACGATCATTGAAAGTATAAATGTTACCTTTGATGAGGGGCTCGAACTTTCTACTGGACATAGCAGTTTGGGACAAGTATCTAGAACGCCACACCTTATTCACTCTCATACAGAAGAAGGAGAGTGTTCGAGAGATGCCTCTGAACGGAACACTTCAGAACCAGGATCGGACAAAGGAAATTTGAAGCCAGATCAACAAGCAATTGACAATTCTAGGCAAAGCAACCCCACATGCTTCACTCAACGAGCTCAAGAGGAACTGGATCTGGATCTACTCTTTGAACATATATATATATCCCTCAAAATCAGACAAGACCATCCACCGATCCCTTTCCAAATACTGAATCCAGTCCTAGTTCGTCAACTCCTGATTAAGAACCTATTCCTAACCAGACAATTCCTCCCTCAGATGCAGAAGCCTCGATCCCAGCAACTCTGACAACAACACAGACAGAGGCCTCTTCTTCAACTTCAGCCGGCAACACTCCCGCGTCTGCGCTCAACTATCCACTAAGTGAGGAATCGCAAATAGACGAATCGACATTACCCCACGAAAAGAAATGGGTTCGACATCATCCTACAGATCAAATAATAGGAGATCCCAATACAGGAGTAATGACTAGAAGATCACATTCAAATGAATGTAATTTCACCTGCTTCTTGAGCCAAACAGAACCTAAACGAGTAGTTGACGCACTACGGGACCCTAACTGGATAGTGGCTATGCAAGAGGAGATTAATCAATTCGAATGTCTCAAAGTCTGGAACTTAGTTCCTCGTCCAAAAGGGAAGACTGTGATCGGAACAAAGTGGGTATTTAAAAACAAAAAGGATGAAGATGGTGTTGTAGTTCGAAACAAAGCCAGGCTCGTTGCTAAGGGATATAATCAACAGGAAGGAATTGATTACGATGAAACGTTTGCCCCTGTAGCCCGAATCGAAGCTATTAGGTTATTCCTTGCATATGCAGCACACAAAGACTTTACTGTCTATCAAATGGACGTAAAAACAGCCTTCTTGAACGGAATTCTGAAAGAAGAAGTGTATGTGTCACAGCCAGACGGATTTCTCAATACTGATCATCCCGACTTTGTTTACAAACTCGACAAATCACTGTATGGACTTAAACAAGGTCCAAGGGCCTGGTATGAGGTGCTATCTGACTCTCTTATCTCCTCAGGTTTCACTAAAGGGAAAATTGACACTACTTTGTTCGTAAAGAAAGATGGTTCTGATATCATGCTTGTGCAAATCTACGTGGATGATATCATTTTTGGCTCTACTAACCCTAAACTTTGTGAAGAATTTAGCATTCTGATGCAATCACAATTTGAAATGAGTATGATGGAGAAATGTCCTTCTTCCTCGGATTACAAATCAAACAACTTCAGGATGGGATTTTTATCAATCAATCTAAGTACATCCACGATATTCTCAGAAAATATGGGATCGACAAGGGCAAATCATCAAGCACACCAATGTCCACCTCATGCTCCCTCAATGCAGATCGCTTAGGTGAACCTGTAGATGTTACTCATTACAGAGGGATCATTGGATCACTGCTCTACCTCACTGCCAGTCGACCAGACATCCTATTCTCTACATGCCTCTATGCTCGATTTCAAGCTAACCCCAAGGAGTCGCATCTTCATGCTGTCAAAAGAATCTTGAAGTATCTGAAAGGAACACCAGACCTTGGACTGTGGTATCCTAAGAACTCAAATATGAAACTAATAGGGTATTCTGATGCAGACTTTGCAGGGTGCAGACTGGACAGAAAAAGCACTTCTGGACACATTCAATTCCTAGGCGACAAGCTTGTATGTTGGGCCTCGAAGAAACAAAATTGTGTGTCAACTTCCACGGCGGAAGCAGAATACGTCGCTGCAGCAAGTTGCTGCTCACAAATTTTGTGGATCAGAACTCAACTACGGGACTACGGGTTTGATCTAAATAGAATTCCTATTTACTGTGATTCCAAGAGTGCTATCGCAATTACATGTAACACTGTTCATCACTCACGCACTAAGCACATAGATCTTCGATATCACTTCATAAAGGACCACGTAGAAAGAGGCATAATAGAAATGTACTTTGTCAATACAGAGTTTCAACTAGCCGATTTGCTTACAAAAGCATTGGATGAAAAACGCTTCCAATTCTTAGTTGCAAAGTTGGGAATGTTGAACCTCAATTTTTAATTTCGATTATGCCTTCCTACAGCTCACTATTTATCTATTTGCTATGTTTTACTTCTCTCTTATTCTGTGCGTGTCTATTATGTTAATTAGTTAATTAGGACTTTATTTTTTCTTTCTTCTTCCTATTTTTCAATAAGTTTTCTTGTTTTCAATAAGTCGATGTAGCGCCAATGCTGATGGCAATACATCGAGGGGGAGAAATGCTATATCCATGCATCGAGGGGGAGTAAGTGAATTCTATCCATGCATCGAGGGGGAGTAAGTGAATTCATTCAATCATTCCATTTTTAAGATACTCGATAGGCATTGTGTCTAGCGGGAGTTTTTCAACAAATACTTATTCAAGAAATTCAAACATTTAGGGGGAGTTTTCGTACAACAACTCTCTCAAACACGTAAAACAAATAAGCATATGCAACTTGCACCAGACCATTCAGATACAGCCGGGTCACCCACTAGGATACAGCCGGGTCACCCACTAGGATAGGAGTCGCCGCAGTCGACCCAACGGTGCAAATGCAACTTGCACCAGACCATTCACCTGCCTCCCAACAGGCACGTGTCTCAAAATCCCCAGAACCTCCTCAAATATCTGTCACCTCGGCTCATGTGTCCACTCCACAACAAATAATCACCATCCCTACGACACAGCCCGAGTCTCCGCCTGTCCTTCAGGCATCAACGCCCATAGAAGAGCCTCAGATTGAGGCCCTTCGAGGATTGGACGGAAGCCTCACGGATGATGATGATCTCAGCAGCACAGCATCCGAGAGCCACCGACCAGAACCTAGTTCTGGACGAGTGCTAACGGGAAGTGGCCCCGGTGAAAGCTCCACTCCAGTCCATCTTATCGATGTGCCCATAACGACCCGAGCACCATCTTCTAAAGATGTGTCGCAAGGAGAGGTCGGAAGACCCGTGGAAACTGAAGTCCACCGGACTTCGGTTGACGAGGGCCACCGTCCAGAACCTAGTTCTGAACGTGTGATAACGGCTAACCCAACAAGCGCCGGAGCACCATCCTCAACTCCTCAAGCTGTGACGATGCATTACCTGGAGAATCGCCTTTTTGAGTTCCTTGAATCCGTGACCTTACCACGGGTTCGAGGACTCATTAAGGATGCCATGCAATCAGCCTCCACGGACAAAGGAAAGGCACCCGTAGGAGAACAGCCGTCACAGCCTCGTCTCATCTCACTACCACCACCACGAGTCACTCCTGAACCCAGCCCATACAACATGCCTCTACTTGAGCTCTTCGACGTAGGTATCTCCCGAATTATCGAACTCAACAATCAGCGGACTCCGGACGAAGAAGATTTCTACAAAAAGCTGATTAAAGGCGGAATCATACCTGACCCATCCACATGTAGTCAGGAAGGCTCTAGACAGAAACGTCGTCATGACGATCCTGATGACCAAGATCGCCCTTAGGGGGAGAAGAGACCAAGAGTCATGTATTCGGTCACTCGCGGCGGACGAGGGCGCGGGGTCCTAACTCGTGGTGGCGGTTCTTCCCGACAATCCAACCCACCACCAAGGTCCTCTAGGGGCAGACAAGCTACGCCAGGGCCGAACCAGACAATTTCCCTTGACGAAGTCGAATCTGGCTCCTTGAGGATTTCCACCCAATCAGTCCAAACAACCACAACCCCACATCTCACAAGCCAGATAAGTCCCCAAACTTCCATCCCATAAATTCAAATCGACAATCCAGACACCTTAGTCGAAGAACTTTACAATCCACATGATGTTGTGGAGAGGTACATCTTTGGCGAGGAATGGAGAACTCATCCTGTTAATCCGACTATGGCCAGAAACCTTATGGACAATGCTAGATACTTTCTCTCGAAAGCTAACATTAGTCTAATTCGTCTTGAAGATGAGGAGCTCGAGGAAGGAGAAGACTACGAAGCAGAGATACCCGAACTTCCAGAACTTCTACAACACACGGTCATAGACGAGGATTGCCCTCCAGATACACACAAAGGAATTGACGAGCTACAACTTCCATGGAAAAATGTGAAGGTTAATGCTCCTTATCAAGAAGAAATACGAAGGAAAATCTGGAGGAGGGAAGATAGGATCTTGAAGGTGGATGAACTTGACCTCAGAGGTTTAACGCATTTCCCACGATCATCTATCCGTCGAACACTGATGTTCAGAGGAAAAGGAACGAACGTCGATGATCTTCGAAGACTTGAGGCAAAATGACCCAGAATCAAACAAATTCTAACTGTTCGAAAGGAGCGATTTGGAGACATTGATTTCCCTATTTACATTGTACGACGTGAATATAATTCAGCTGAAGAACTGAATGAAGGGGATCTCTCCTATCTCAGAGGTGAAGACATTGATCAATTAGTAGGGGATTATAGGAGGCTTGGAGTACTCAGGTCTCCAGAATTAAGGATGGGCTATGCCTCATTAAAAAGGTTCATGTTGCGTCAAGTCAAGTTCAACTCTACACATGACCTCCAAATGGCACTTGAAAGCAACATAAAAAGAGTGAATCTCACGAAGCCCTCCTTTGAAGCACCTGAGTCAGAGAGCTACGGAGAAGGCCATATCTTTGATGGAGAAGACCCTTCAGTAATCTACATCAATTACAAGGGAGAGAAGAGACTGATGAGAAGATCAGAAATCCGCAAGTTCTGTGATGGAACTCTCCGTATTATTCTTGCTAAGCTCAAGAGGATCGTAGAGGAAATGAGAGAAGTAGAATCTGAAGTACAAGAGAAGTATCATCAGATGATAGAAATCATCTCCGACAAAATCTCTTTTCGTAAAAGATTGAGATCATATGAATTAAGACTTGGACTCAGAAGATCAGCCTACGAACTTCTGGAACCTCGGCCTCCTCCTCACTCGAAGAAAAAGAAGACTTGAACACTTAGATAGGTTTATTTGTAATTTGGACACTTAGGGGGAGAATGTTAGGAATATTTTAGAAGTGTCCAAAATATTTGTTCTAAGTCTTGTTGGTTCTTTACTATGTTTTATACGTTACGCTTCAGTTAGATGGGTTGTAGTTGTATTGGGTTTGTTAGGGGCCCAATGGGCTTAAATACCTTACAAGGTATTTAAGCTTAAACCCTAACCATCACTAATCAAGTTTCCATTTTTGTAAAACTACTTCACATATCGCAGACTCTCTAAACCCTTAAAACACTGTTCAAGTTTATAACAAAGAATCAATCTACTCAGTGTTATTGGATAAACTGGAATTACACCTTTCAACCTTTCAAACCTTTTGAAAAACACTATATCTTTCAAAAAGCGTTCGCTCAAACTTATAATTCTCAAGAACATGGAGAACTTCATAAATAAAACTTCAAACATCCTCAAACACGTTCAAACTTCAGAAATTTAGAACTTATATAAAACATGACCACATGAACTTTTCGTGCTTTATGAACATCATAACATGCTTAATTATCAATTAAAAACATGGAAATCATAGTAAAGTTCATACCCTTCCTAAGCTTAAGTATTGCTCACTGCTTCAACTTCTCTCCCTAGCTTAATCTCAAATTTTCTTATGATGTGAATTATTACTCTTTTGTTCTTATCTTATATTTTTGCATAGTAAAATAAACAAGTGATATTGATATTTTCTTAATATCTATCCTCTTGGTATCATTCGTATCATTATTGTTATTATTATTTTGATATTTGTTTTCTATTCTTGCTAAGTATCCGTTAATGATTATATCCTCTTGACAAAAACATAGCTTCTCTAAATACTCATTTGACCATGTGCATTGAAAACTTCTTGGAGCTTGGGCATTCTATAAAAAATTCCTACCAATTAAAATTTACTTCCACTAGTTATTTTGTACTGAAGCTTATCCTACCTTATTTATAGACTATCATCATCTATACATATATCATAAAGTTAATTATAGAACAATAAATTCGAGTACAATGCATGAAATTATGATGTGAGGTTTCGGTCCCTGACAATTCTCCCCCCTTTAAAAATTTCGACCTTGAAATTTCATACCGGTATTAGTAAACAACCATGGGTATTGTGTTTCATATTTTCCATCGTTTTCCAAGTGGCTTCACGCGTCGAGTTATTTTTCCATCGTACTTTCACCATCAGAATTACTTTATTCCGCAACTTTTTATCGGCATATTCAAGAATTTCCGCTGGTTCTTCTACGTAACTAAGATCTTCAGAAACATTTACTTGTTCATCTCGCGGAACATGAGATGGATCTGATCTATACCGCCTTAACATACTCACATGATAAACGTTGTGTATCTGTGATAATTCAGATGGTAATGCTAATTGATACGCTAGTGGTCCAATTCTTTCGAGTATTTCATATGGTGCAATATAGCGTGGATGCAACTTTCCCTTCTTTCCAAATCGTAAGACACCTTTCCACGGAGATACACGAAGGATTACTTTTTCTCCAACTTTGTATTCTATTTTCCGTCGGTGTTGATCAATATAATTCTTTTGTCGGTCTTGAGCTGTTTTAAGTCAACTCTTGACTATTTTAATTTTTTCCATCGTATTCTGAATCAAATCTAGCCCTTCTAATACCCGTCCACCTTCCACATCCCAACAGATTGTGTTTCGACATTTTCGACCATATAAAGCTTCATACGGTGCCATCCCGATACTAGAATGGTACTGATTATTGTAGGCAAATTCCATTAGCGCTATATAATCATCCCATGATCCTTTGAATTCTATTACACATGCTCCAACCATGTCTTCCAATGTCTGTATCGTTCTTTCTGATCGTCCATCCGCCTATGGATGAAATGCCATACTAAAATGTAATTTAGTTCCGAGAGCTTCCTGTAAACTTCCCCAACGATCAGAAACAATGGATGTGGGTACTCTGTGTCATCGAACTATTTCATTGGCGTATCTTTTCGCCAAATGTTCCATTGTAGAACCGTATTTGGATGGCAAAAAGTGAGCTGACTTCGTAAGTCTGTTAACTATTACCCTACGGCGTCATTTTCTTGGCCGTTAAAAGCAAACCATAGAGAAAATCCATCGTTATTTGTTCCCATTTCCAAGCTTGTATGGGTAAAGGATGTAATTTAACAGCTGGTGCTTGGTGTTTGGCTTTAATCCGTTGACATGTTAAACATTTCAACACATATACGACCACATCTTTCTTCATTCTTGGCCATCAATAATGAGATCTGAGCATTTGATATATTTTCGTACTCACTGGACACATAGCATAAGGAGCAGTATGCGCTTCTTCCATTATTTCCCGTCGAATACCACATAATCGGTTATTGATTGTAAAAACACCATTTTTGCCTATGACAAAAGACTTCGTCAATCCTTGTTTTACTTTTCTGCAATAGTGGCTAGCTTTTCGTCCTTGAACTGGGTTTGTTTAATTCGATCCATCATTATAGGTCGAATTACCATTGAAACACATATAACACCAACACTATTCACTTTCATTTCGACATTCATTTTCCTCCGATTGATGTTCGATAGTGAATATGATTTTCGACTTAAAGCGTCTGCAACGACATTTGCTTTTCCAGGATGATACTCTATAGTGCAATCATAATCCTTTAGCAGCTCAATCCATAGTCTTTGTCTCATATTTAGTTCTTTTTGACTTAACAAATACTTCAAACTTTTTGTGATCGGTGAATATCTGAAATGTCGTGCCATATAAGTAGTGTTGCCATATCGTTAATGCTAGCACCACGACCGTTAATTCCAGATCATGAGTTGGATAGGACGTCTCATACGGCTTTAGTTGTCGTGACGCATATGCCACTACCTTTCCATTGCATTAAAACACATCCTAATCCTTGATAGGATGCATCGCTATAAATCACAAAACCATCTGTGCCCGACGGAATAGTTAGCACCGGAGCTGTGGTTAATCATTTCTTTAATTCTTCGAAACTCTTCTGACATTCTTCAGACCACTTAAATACGGTCCCTTTACGCAATAACTTTGTCATTGGAGCAGCTATAAGAGAAAAATTCTCTACGAACCGTCGATAATCTCCAGCAAATCCCAGAAAACTACGAACTTCTGCCACATTCTTGGCACTTTCCAATTTAATCACCGCTTCAATTTTCTTAGGATCAACGCGTATGCCTTCGCCAGACACCACGTGGCCCAAAAACACAACTTGGTCCAACCAGAATTCGCACTTCGATAGTTTCGCATACAAGTCGTTTCTCGCAACATCTGAAGTACGATCCTCAAATGTTCTTCGTGTTCCTCTTTTGACTTAGAATATAATAATATGTCCTCAATAAAGACGATCACAAATTAGTCTAAGTAAGGTCAAAAGACGTCATTTACCAACGCCATAAAAACTGCAGGGGCATTCTTTTGTCAACAGGCATGACTAGATATTCATAATGCCCATACCTAGTTCTAAAAGCAGTCTTTGGAATATCACCTTCTGCAATATTTGTTTGATGCTATCCGATCTGATCTCAATCTTCTTAGAAACTTGTAATTGGTCGAACTTCGAGGTAACGGGGACTTATTTTTCACCGTCACTTTGTTCAACTGCCTGTAATCGATGCACAATCTGAGGGTGCCATCCTTCTTTTTAACGAAGAGCACGTGCTCTCCCCATGGTGATACACTTGGTTGTACGTAACCTTTCTCTAATAATTATTTCAACTGTACTTTTAACTCATTCAACTCAATTGGTGCCATTCGATACGGTGGAATGGAAATTGGTGCCGTGCCAGGTTGAAGTTCGATCGTAAACTCTGTATCTCGATCTGGAGGTAATCTAGACAAGTCCTCAGGAAAGACATCATGATATTCTCTAACCACTGGAATATCTTACACTTATACAATCGCATATCTATAATATAAGTCAAGTAACCCTCTCATATCTTTACTTATCATTTTGAATGCTTCTAAACTTGATATTTGATACACTGTCCGCATATTTGTTTCTCCTCTAAATATCACACGTGATTGATCCGAATGAGACAGTTCGATTTCCTTATTAAACAATCAAGTTTTGCTTGATATCGAGACAACCAATCCATGCCTAATATTACGTCGAAATCCATTAAAGTTATGACTAATAAGGATGCCTGCATTTCTACACCTTCACTAATGACTCTACACTTCGGATACACTGTTTTTACTATAACCACTTCACATGTTGGATGTCGTACACCTAACTCATTCTGTAGGGGTTCGGGCTTATCAGGTAGTAATGATGCAAATGTTCGTGACATGAACGAATGCGTTGCGCTTGGATCAAATAAAATATATGCATCAATATCACATATAGATAGATTACCAGTAATTATGCGTGACCCCTCTTTAGCCTCCTCACGAGTCATCGTGAAGATCCGAGCTTGTGATGGCGGTCAATAAGCTTGACCTTCCGCTTCTCCTCTTCCCGAACCTGAGCTATACTGTCCTCGACCCCTTCCTCTTCCACGATTAGTGGAAGGTGGTCCGCTAACTCTTGATTGGTCAATGGCAGGTTCCGCCTGTGACATTGGGCAATTTCTAGCCAAATGTCGGTTGTCCACATCTGAAACATTCGTCCGTGAGCCATCTAGAGACAGTCGTATGATTCTTCCACAATGTCCACATACCGGTATCGGTTGGGATGTTCATGTACCTCGTCCAACAGGTCTTGTCCCACTCATACTGCTCCTGGCGGGACCGCTTTTTATATTCATTGGTCTAGGAACATTATAAGTCTTCTTCATTTTCCCACTAGACGATTCTTCGCCCGACCTTCTTTTACTACTCTGAAAGTTTCTCGATTCTAATACCAATTTTCAGCACAAACAACTACTGCCCTTAATCTTCCATATCGGAGGGTATGATACGATTTCGAATCGTATAACGAAGTCCTGCTTCGAATCTTCGACATTTGTTCCTTTCAATAGCAACCATATGGGGAGCATAGCGAGACAGCTGATTAAACAATACTTCATATTCACCAATGGATTTATTCCCCGGCTTAAGTTCCAGGAACTCCTTTTCTTTCTGATCCTTATAAACCTCAGGCATGTAAGCATCGTTGAATTCTCTTAAGAAATCCTCCCAAGTCAACACTGGGGGCTGTACCATACTATAGGAACTGTTTCCCACCACTCATACTCATGCCCTTGTAATAGTGAAACTGCATAATCAAATTTCTCTTCTGGCGTAAATGACATCATATTGAAGACTCTTTTTGTCCTTGTAGGTGAAGCCTAGGACTGAGCTGATGTGCACGTGATTGTTGGGAAGCCCTTCGATCTCAGGTCCTTTGTTGAGTGGAGCGATCATGTTGACCATCTTCATGTTGCTCTCCAGAGCCATCTGAAGGTCGTGTGCGGCAAAGTACTTGACTTGGCGCATCATGAACCGATAGAGTCCCTCGAGTCCTTCCTTCTTTATGAAGCCTTGAGGACCCTTGTACTTCTCTACGTAGAACTTGTAGAGACGATACACCTCCTCGTAAGGAAGGTAGGGTAGGTCGCTCTTCCTGAGTTCGTCTCGAGTTCTGTCTACTCTCTCGAATAGAACGGTGTTGGAAGTTCTCTTTTGGCGCAGTAGACGCTTAGTAGCTGGCAGATGGGAGATAGACTCTTATAATGGTTCCTTGCTTGTGCTTTAGTCATCTTCATCCTCACATCCGGTCCGAGATGGGTTAGCATCCAGAGATATGTCATTCTCTTTTGCTGATCCCAGTGAGAAATCCCTCTCAGCTCAAACTCGTTCGGCTTCTTGACTTTGTTCGGTGACCTCCAAATATTTTCACGGACTTCTTCAAGGAAAGATATCTCTATTCGAATATTCTCCCACGGCGTGTCGACCCGAACGGTCCCTGGCATTTGTCTTGTGGGGGAACCGCTCGTTGCGTGATCAGTTCTGAAAGCCCTGTGGGATCTTGTTCATGGTCTACACCTTCTTGAAGTTCGTCGTCTTCTATCAACACGAGGTCCACCGAAGCTTGTTGCAAATTTTGTCAAACTTCCTTGAGCCGTTGCACTTGAAGCTCCTCGGGCATATAATGGGTCGCCCACTATCCTTCGAATATGAATTTGTCGAGGAACTCATGTGGATTGACACCACGTCCTGAAGGGCCCGGTTGATCTGGAGCAACAGAGGGAGTAGCTTGGGTTTGCGCCAGTGCTACGATCATGGCGGCACTTGCTTCTTCTTCCGGAAGCAAGGGGCTTGTGAGTGTCATAGGTGTGGGCGGAGGCATCCTTAGGCTGAAGGATGGTGGGTCTATATGTGTTAGAGTGGTGGTGCGGTGCGTGGTATGGGTTGTTTGGGTGGTTTGGTTGGTGGTTTGGGTTTGGCCTGCTCCAGCGCCTGTCTGAACTGTGCCTGAGCCTTGTCCTTGTCCTTCACCTTGGCCACTTGATGAGGTCCTAGGCTATTTTTCCCCCTCATGACGATCCTGATCGTCTGGATCGTCATGTCGACGCCGGGTGCGGGAGCTTTGTCCTTGGCATGTTTGAGTGGGTGGCTCGGGGTGGTCCACCAAACGACTGTAGAGAGATTCTTCCTGAGGTGTTTGGGTGGGAAGGCCATAAGGCGGGCGAGAAGGATGTCGTGGAGCTGGGTGATGGGAATGGTGTATGGGTTGATAAGGATTGAAGATTCGGCTAGTGGGTCAATGGGTGTGGGTTGTGGGGTTGAGTGGGTTCGTGCTGAAGGGCCTCTGAGACGGGTGGTTTCCCAGTGTCACGTTGGGACGTCTCGATGGCAGCTAGCACTCTCTCCATCATTTTGTCCTCTAGAGATTTGATGGCGAGCGCGGACTGGAATTGGGCTTCAGTGATGAACTGGACGGACGCCTCCATCGAAGATGGGCCAGGTCGACTATAGGTTGTGACTGTCCGAGACTTCCACCCAATCCTTGAGTCGAATCTTGAAAATTCTCCTCTATGAGTGTTTCGACAGGCTCAGATTGAACCTGTACATCAGACATTTCGATGTCGAGGCCGGTAGTAGTAGGAGTCTGAATCTCGGCCACGACACTTGGAGTGATGACTGGTGTCGTGTCTGATGTAGTGGTGACGGTGGTGAAGAGAGACTCAAGTTGTATGCTCAATCGTCTTGGAGTCCGTCTTATTAGTTGGATCTCCTCATCTGACTCGGTGTCTAATGAGGTGGCTATATGAGGGGATGGTTCACGTTCAACATCCTCACGGGCCTGTTCCGTCACCAGTGGAAGTGGTCTTTGCCTCATTTCCGCCTCAGGCTGTGCTACTTGTTGAAGAACCTCTTCAATGGGCTCTTCGAGCACGCCTACATGGACGGGCACTTCCACTTGGAGTGTTTCCGTAGGAGCCTCTTGTTCCAACTCTGCTGCCACAACATCAATCGTGGCATCGTCGTCAGGGATTTGCACGTCCTGAGTTGGAGGCTCCTGCTCTAGCTCCTGGGCCACATCGATCAAATTGTCCTCAGTGCTAGAGTGGTGTTGTTGTTGAGGGCTAACAGCGAAGTCTGTCGGGGGCCCTCTAATCATCTGTTCCGTCAGATGATTCTCCCGGCAGTATGCTCTATAAATGTCTCCCGTGGGGTCGGCGAGACGTAGCAACTCGAACGGTATGGGCAGTGACGGCTGGTCCAAGTCCGTTAGTTTGGGATTGTGGAAAAATTTCAGTCGCGATGGTTGGTAATTCCCGCCAGGAGGTAGACGAGGAGTGTTCTGCTCGTGCAACTCCATGTATTGTCGAATGATGACGGAGAACCACCGGGCGTATGGTACATTCTTTGAGCGTTTGTTGATGATCCCAAACAATGTCTTCCACGGATGAGGAATCCCGTTGCTCTGCATTTGTGCGAGTTTGGTGAGTGGCGGACGGTATCCCATCTGAAGGAAGTCACGCACGAGCTCCGCATCAGTGGAAGGGGGTCGTAGTTCGGGTTGTAGGGGAGGTCGAGGATAAGACCGAAGTCATTCTTGTTCATATTTATGTGCCTCGTCCCTATCACCGTTGTGAAGCTGTACGCCCCTTCAATGACGTGGCTCTTGATCATCCCCCAAAACTGCTGGAGGTAGACCATTGGCACAGAGGCAGTCACAGTTAGAGCATGCCACAGGGAATGGCCTTGTAGTATTGACACCACAATGTCGTCCGGACACCTGAAGGTGGTCAGGTCAAGTTGGTAATTGGTGTCGTGAACGTTGAGGTACATGGCCTTCTCATATATGTGGTTGTATGTTGGATAATGATCCATCTGAAATACCCATAAGAAATGTAAATCATTAGTTCAAGAATTTTAATTTGAGTCGAATTCAGAATTTATCAAACCACAATAATGGATAATGTCATAGCATGTTTGAATAAATTCGTAATTGAAATCATGAAATTTGCACATAGATCATACGAAGTGAATATTGAAGAATTAATACAATTTCAACATAAGCATGTAAGTTCGATGAAATTTTTGTTGAAAATTTTTCTAAGTGTTGAAGCATTGTTCACTCCGTGCTTTTTGTCGTGCAAAAATTGAAATTCTCAATTAAATTGTCTAAGTGCAATTTTGAATGCAATTCTCCGTGTTAATATGCGATCGAGAAAAATTTTATTCGCTAAGGTCTGCTACAGTGAAAAAAGACTTAGAAGATTTTCCTAAGTGCTGAACGTTATATGCGTGGTACTGTAGCCGAGAAATTTTACGATCGAGAAAAATTTTCGTGTAAATTTACGATCGAAAAAAATGGAATTTCTGAGTAAATTTACCATCGAGAAATTTTTCGCGCGTTAATAAAGTTTTCGTCGTGAAAGTTATCGAGCGAGAAAGTATTTTGATTCTAAAATAGATTTTCGCTGCGAAATTTTAAGATCCAAAATATTGACAACGAGAAACTAGGTGACTAGCCGAGAAATTTTTCGATCGATTAAAATCATCGCTACGCACTTTTGCGATCGAGAAACTTTATCGTCGAAAAATTAATTTTATCGCCGCTAAAATTTACGATCGAGTACAAAATTGAAATCGAATTTACTGTTTTCGTTTGTAAGTTTTCCGCTCGAACTAAATTGCATCTATTCTATCTATTCTGCTCAGTAATCTTTTCGCTCGCATAAAATCCAAATTCAATTTCTCGATTGTAATTATTTTTCGATCTACGTTATCTATTTTAACGACTAAGTTAAAAGTTTAGCAATCGGAAAACTTTTACACTACAAACAGTAGATCAATTGAAATTCAGATGACACTATTTGCGAGCGAGAAAGTTCTTCGTCGCCTTTAAACGTTAAAACTCAGTTTCAGTCGAACTGTAGAATACCATTTGTAATTGTGCTTGATTTCATTAGTTGTCCTTGTAATTTGGGGCGTTTTGTGTAGTAGTCCTTAGATTAGGACTAGTTTGATATTTATACCAAGTTTGTTTGGTATAAATACATGTAAATCAGTTGAGCTGAATAGAGAAAGTTTAGAGAATTGATCCGAAGGGCTTGCAATTCGATTTCTAGAGAGAGAAACAATAGTAACTTTCTCACTCTACTCGAATTCTCTCTCTTGCATTTGAGTTTTTCGATCGAATTCAATTGATTATCTAAATGATCAAATTACTATGAATTCTAGCCTAGGATCGTAGAGTTGTTAATCATAGGACCTAACAATTAGTATCAGAGCAGATTCGTTCTGTTTTGAATCGAAAATTGTTAGAATTAGATCGAAAATCATTTTCTAGATACTGTTCATCGAAGAACAGGTTTGGCGCGAAAACCTTTTTCGATCAAATAGCTTAATTCTGTGCTTAATTGACTTGAACTTGGTGTTTCTGTGCTTGTTTAAGTGTTAGATCATCATTGCGATCAGTTCTGTAGCAGTTTGAACTTCGATTTTTAGGATTGAATTGCTTCTGCGTGTTACTGTTTGCGAAGAACATGAAGAACACGTTCTGATTTTGATCAAATTCGATATATTTTGCTTCATAACGTGTTTAATTGCTTGTTCGTGCGTGATTAGTACTTGATTGCGAGCAATTACCTCAAACTTCACTATCTGATTCTTTGATTTTGCTCGAATTTGTGTTAATCGTATTCTGTGAATTTTTCTCGATTGCTCAAATTTTTCTCGCTAAGTTTTGCGATCGGATTAGTTTCTCGATCGATAAACTTAGCGCGAGAATTTTTCTCGGTCAGAATACGAAGTCAGCGTTAGAATCGTCATCAGCAGAAACGTTTTTAGTTAGAAATATTTCTCGAGCATTATCCAGCGAAAAACTTTTTCGAGTGAGACCAATTTTGACCTTGCATGCGTAATAACTTTCACTCGAAAAACTTTTTTCGGTCAAAACCTTTTAACGTTTGACCAGGCGAAAATCATTTATACGCGAGAAACTTTTCTAGTCAACGGATTTATTTTGACTTATCGAGAAACTTACCAACGTACTGTTTCTTTACTATCGAAATAAATTCACAATCAGGAAATTTTTCTCGACTGAACGATTTTGGGCAATTTATTTCGCTCGTAAAATTTTCCGCTGACAAAATTTCTCGGACGAAAACAGTAAATACATTCTATATCGACGAAATTAATTTCGATCATACTCTAAAGATTGAATCGAAAATAATTGTCGATCTAATTTTCGAATTAAACGCTACTAACGAATTTTGTCACTTGCGAAGCACATTACATCATCTTCAACCTTCAAAACAATTAACGGAGATCCTTCAACGACTCGACTACAATACAAACATGGATGCATACTCACTCGGAAATGACAACCATCCGCCGATCTTGCAAAGAGGCGAATACACAGTGTGGAGAAGCCGCTTTCTGAATTTCATCGCTCTAAAGGATCAAGCCGAAAATCTACTGAAGTCCCTTGAAGAGGGACCGGCACAGTTCTGGGTTCATGTACCCGGGGACGAAATAGCTACTCCAGCAATTCCAGCTTCTAGGCGACTAAAGGAGCCTAGAGAATACTCTCTGGAGGAAAGAGCTCGAGCTAAGGCTGATCTAGTAGCCATGAATACCCTTATGCAGGGCATCCCCAACGATATATACAGACAAATCGACAGCCTTACATCGGCCAAAGGGATGTGGGATGAGCTGCATAGGATGATGCAAAGGACGGAAGTTGGCATAAAGGCCAAGAAGGCGAACATTCTCACTGCTTACGACTCATTCAAAGCAAAGCCGGAGGAGAGTCTAAACGAGATCTACCAACGATACCTCACTCTTCTCAATGAAATGAGGAAGATAGAAATAACGAAGACAAACATGGAGACAAACATAAGATTTCTTTCCTCTCTGCCCACGGAATGGAAGAAAATATCCACTAAGATACGACAAAATAAAGATCTAGAAGAGTTGGATGTCCATGCCGTGTTCGATAATCTCGCTCAGCATGAGGAGGATATCCGCGAGATTACCAAAGAGCAGAAAGGCAAACAAACCGATGACACGGTTGCCTTAGTCTCGGAGAAGAGGAGCACAAGATCAAGAAAGGAAAAGATCGTTAGGCCACCTTCATCATCAGAGTCGGAAGATGAATTGGACTCCAACGTCGAGCCGAACATGAAAACCCTTGGAAAACAGTTAGCTCTCATTGGACAAATGATGAGCAAGAAGTACTTCAAGAATAAGTCTTCAACCTCAGCCAATAGACTTCGGACTACAAGCTCCAAGAACAAAGAACGTGCTCCGGAGAGTTCCGAGGTCAAGAATCCCAAAGAGACTAAAATGCTTTAACTGTGGTAAAGCAGGTCACTTCGCCAGAGAGTGCACTCTCCCGAAGAAAAGAGATGCAAACTACTACTCCAGGAAGCTTCAATTGACAAAACAGAAAGAAGCTGGAGTAGCTCTCATGGCCGAACAGGACCAATGGCTCGAGGACACGTCGAACTCCGAAGAAGAGAACTTAGCCCTCATGGCCCGTCTCGACAACGAATTGGACGCCGAAACATCCACTCGTACGGACGACGACAACGCATCCACGTCTTCAAATGAGGTAGTCACTCCTTTCACATTATTGACCATGTTAGAATCATATCAAAAGCATATGCTAACATGAAACGTGAGCAGAAAAGTATAAAGGAAGTAGAGAATGAACTTGAGAGAGCTCAGGAGAAGATAGATAGTCTCGAACAAGGACTTAGGAGCTCTAGTGCAAAAATAGATGAACTTACTAAGAGCCTACAGTATAGAGAGACTAGTCAACCTCAACCAGGACAACAGAGCGAAAAGATTAAGGAATTAGAAGATAGGCTAGCAAATAACTACAATTGCTTGGTTAGAAATCTCAACGAGAAAGCCATTTTAAATTGTAGGATAACCGAAGCTACCTCTAAGATCACTAACTTAGAAGCTCAATTAGAAACATCGAATGCTAAGATTAGTGAGCTTAGTAAGGATTTCGATGCCTGTCAAGCCGCTAAACTAACCGTGGAAAATAATTATGCTCTCCTAGGTGAGGAACGCAAGAAACTATATGCCAAAGTAAAGAAATTAGACGATATAGTTACGCGTAGGGGACAATCCGAACAGACGATATTTTTGAACAAGCCCAAGGATATAGAGTTCTATAATCCTATAGAAGGCATAGGTTTCACTAACCCGTGTGTTTTACGAAAGAAAGAAATATACGATGTTAAACACATGGGTTTAGGAATAACCTCTCTTAGAAATTTTACTGAATCGTCTTATGAAATACTTTCGATTCATCCATTAGACAAGGTCCACATGGTCCAGAAATCCCCTTTGACTACAAAGAACTAAATGAAAGGGACAAAAATAGGAAAGAAACTCTAACACCTGTCTGCAATTTAGTTCAAATTCTACCTCCTGACTCTCGAACACACCACGAGGAAGTTAAAACCATTAATTATAAAAATTCTCTCTACAAACCCCTATCATAAAACAGATAGAGGAGTCGCAGGCAAAGTTAGAAAAAGAACGAGAGAATTTCGAAGCTGAAAAGAAAAAATTCTTTAAGGAGATGGAAAATCTCAAGGCTTCCTCGTCCTTCCAAACTACCTCTCACGCTATTACAAAAAGCGTGAAAAATGAAAAATCGCCTTTGAAAGATAAATATTCTAAAAATAATTCTGTTAAAAGTGCTATGACTAATTTCACTTTACCTACGTCTACAGGGAGCGTAGCGTCAGCACTAAAAACAAAGGCGAGAGTGTCTAGCACTAAGATAAAGAAGGACCCATTAGATTTAAATGTTTCTGCGCATGCTACTCCTTCTGTTACAATAAAAGACACTCGTAGAAATAAAAGAGCTATTTCCACTTTTAAGATAGTTGCTTCTACTTATTCACTTCAGCCGATCACCTTTAGAAGCACCAACTTCGAAATAGGCTCTACGTCAAAAATTAATCATTCTGAAACAAATGCCACTAGAAAGACACGTAGGAAACAAGATCCAGCCATAAAGAAAGCTTATGGCGCCGTACATGAATGTACTCACCTAAGGTATCCCGTAGAAATTAAATCCCCCAAGCACCTTAGGAGACTATCACAAAAAAAGATCTTTTCCTCAGTCAAACCCTCCAAAGCATTTGTACGTGCTGAAATTAACCTTCCCTGTAAGGTTCAATCCAAATGGGTTCCTAAATCTCCGCCTAGGACGACAAAAGCCAAAAGGGCCAAGTCTCCTATAGAGGCAAAACCCAAACCCACTTTTTCAAAAGTGCAATAGGTTATTAAAACTCTTCCAAAAATAGATTTAGGAGTCATATCTGAACCCAAAACTAAATCTACTAATCCGAGAGGACCCATGTTTAAGTGGGTACCTAAAGCTCTCTAAATTGTTTTTGCAGATCCATCATGTGTGGTACCTCGACTCTGGTTGCTCCACACACATGACTGGTAATCAAGAGCTGCTGAGCAACTATAAAGACCGACCTAACGGCAAAGTCAGATTTGGGAACAACGATTCAGCCCCGATTCTAGGACTTGGGGATATCATTCTGAAGAATCTGACCATCAAAGATGTCTCATACATCGAAGGCCTCCGCCATAACTTGTTCAGCATAGGCCAATTCTGTGACAAAGGCTTCCAGGTGGTCTTCCATGCTGACCGGTGCAGAATTTTGGATAGTCAGGACATAGAACTCCTTCAAGGACTTCGGAGATCCAATCTTTACACGATCAACCTGACGTCTGTGCGGCCCGCGACAGCTGTATGCCTCATTTCTCAGACTGATTTATAGAGGAACAACTTATGGCATCAACGACTGTCTCATCTGAATATGAAAGCTCTCCAACTCCTTTCTACGAAAAAGTTGGTTCACGGTCTTCCAACTATACTACTACAAAAGGAGCAACACTGTTCGGCATGTCACCTAGGAAAAATGAAGCGAGCATTTCATCGCGTCAAGCAAATTGCGTCTACTTCTCGACCATTGGAACTAATTCACATGGATCTCTGTGGTCCGATACAGACTCAGAGTATTAATGGAAGAAAGTATGTCCTAGTGATTGTGGATGACTATTCTCGCTACACGTGGACTAAGTTCCTCCGAACGAAAGATGAGACTCGTGACTTGATTATCAATTTTGTGAACACAACTCAAAATCTGCTGCAACAGACTATTCAAGTTGTTCGAACAGACAACGGCACTGAGTTCAAGAACAATCACCTTAGTGAGTTTTATCAGAAACTTGGAATAAGTCAACAATTTTCAGCCGCCAAAACACCTCAACAAAATGGGGTCGTTGAAAGGAAAAATCGAACACCAGTGGAAGCCGCTCGTACAATGCTGATCCAATCGGGACTTCCACACTTTCTATGGGCTGAAGCAGTCAATACCGCTTGTTTTACTCAAAACAGGACGGTGGTTCACAAACGGTTCAACAAGACTCCGTACGAGATTGTGAATAATAGAGTGCCCAACATCTCTTTCCTTAAAGTCTTCGGGTGCAAGTGCTTTGTGGCGGACGACCGAGAACAACGTGCAAAGTTCGACCCTAAAGCATTCGAAGCTACATTTGTCGGGTATTCTTCAACATCAAAAGCGTACCGAGTATACATCAAGTCTAAGTGAACTATTAAGGAAAGCTATAATGTCACTTTCCACGAAGTGGCAGAGATGGCTTCTGGTCAATTCAGTCCAGGACCCGTGCCTCACCCGTTGGTTCCTGCTCAATTCAGTTCAGGACCCGTTCTCAACCCGTTGGCTTCTGACGACAACATTTCAGAACTCGTAATCACTGGTGTGTTGGCACAAAACCAACAGAAGATGGCAAAAACTTCAGGATCAATGTCAGACGAAGCAACGAGACTTGCAATAGACGACTTGGATTCTCTCTTCGAACCGGTATATCGGTCATACACGCCTACACCAACAATGGATTATCTACCGAACGAGACCGACGTACCAAGTTCATCTGACACCTCTACCCCACCCGATTCAGAATTGCCACAGAACACCGAAGAACCTACAGTGGTCATCGAGGAAGTATCATCAGGGATGATCAATCCAAGTGCAGTATTGGAACTTCCTCAGACAAATGATCAATCGGAGACTATAGGCAATCTAGATCCACAGATGGCTGACGCATCGACTTCAGCCTTGCCTCATGAGCGCAAATGGACGAGAGGCCACTCGGTTGATCAGATAATTGGCGATCCTTCGGTTGGTGTGAGGACACGTCGTCAACACAGTCTTTTCAGTTGCTTCCTGAGCCAAAACGAGCCTAGCAAAGTAGCAGACGCACTTCGAGACCCGGATTGGACAATTGCAATGCAAGAGGAAATCAATCAATTCGAACGTCTTCAAGTGTGGACCTTGGTACCCCGTCCACATGGGAAAACAGTGGTCGGAACTAAATGGCTCAAGAATAAGAAGAATGAAGATGGTGAAGTGATCCGGAACAAAGCAAGGCTAGTTGCTAAGGGATACAATCAACAGGAAGGCATCGACTATGACGAGACTTATGCTCCTGTTGCCCGTATTGAAGCTATTCACCTCCTGCTGGCTTATGCGGCTCACAAAGACTTCAAAGTATATCAGATGGATGTTAAAACCGCCTTTCTCAACGGCGTGTTAAAAGAAGAAGTCTACGTCGCTCAGCCGGAAGGTTTCGTTGATCAAGAACATCCCGATCATGTCTATCGCTTGGACAAAGCTCTCTATGGACTAAAACAAGCCCCACGTGCTTCGTACGATGTCCTGAGTGATTTCCTCGTGAAGTCTGATTCATACGAGGAACGATAGACACAACTCTCTTCATTAAATGGCATGACAAAGATCTGATGGTCGTCCAAGTATACGTCGACGACATCATCTTCGGATCAACAAATCCTCGGCTCTGCAAGAAGTTTGGAGATCTCATGAAGAGCAAATTCGAGATGAGTCACATGGGAGAGATGCAATTTTTCTTAGGCCTTCAAGTCAGGCAGCTCAATGATGGAATTTTCATCAGTCAGACAAAATACATCAAGGATATTCTGAAGAAATTCCATCAAGACCAGAGCAAGCCTCTCAGCACTCCTATGTCACCAAGCTGCAAGTTGGATGCCGATCCCTCTGGTAAATCGGTCGACATCACACTGTAGCGCAGCATCATTGGATCTCTTCTCTACCTCACTTCGAGTCGGTCGGATATCATGTTTGCCACGTGCTTGTGTGCCCGTTTTCAAGCCGATCCCAAAGAATCCCATATGCTCGCGGTCAAAAGAATTTTACGCTACCTAAAGGGCACTTCTACCCTTGGCCTATGGTATCCAAAGGGTACGAATTTTAAACTTCACTGACGCTGACTATGCAGGTTGCCGAATGGACAGGAAAAGCACGTCCGATGGCGCTCAATTTTTAGGCGAAAAGTTGGTTTGCTGGTCATCCAAAAGCAGAACTGTGTGTCCACTTCGACGGCAGAAGCAGAATACGTAGCTGCCGCCAGCTGTTGCTCACAGATGCTGTGGATGCGGACACAGCTTCGCGACTATGGGTACAATCTAAATAATATACCCATATATAGTGATAGTCAGAGTGCAATCGCCATTACTTGCAATCCTGTTCATCATTCACGCACAAAACACATAGACATTAGATATCATTTTATCAAAGATCATGTAGAAAAAGGCACGATAGAGATGTACTTTGTGAACACGGAGTTTCAACTAGCCGACATTTTCACCAAGGCCTTGGATGAGAAACGATTTCAATTCCTTGTCGGAAAATTAGGCATGTTGAATCTTCCGTAATATGTGCATTACCTGATCTTCTATGCTGTCACATGCTCTATTCTATGTGTTTTCTATGCTTATTTGTCCTTATCTTGCGTGATAAAAATAATATAAGAATAAAAATATATATAATATATAGGGGTATGACGAAATCCTTTAGGATGCTTTGATCTAAAGTCACTTAGAATTTTACCCCCGACATGCGATCGATTTAATTGCTTAAAATTTGTCAGTCTAAGTCGCATTCTTGTGTCTAAAAGGTCATTTGATTGTTCCACTAGACACAAAGTCACTCTACATACGTGAGGATTCAAGCCCTGTTCCTTTTTCCTTTCTTTGGATCTACTTCTCGAGTGAGTCACACATAAATTACTTGTCTTACCTAGTGATTCTTGGTGTCATACTCATCTTGCGTTAGATCGTCAGGAAAATGATAAGGGAGTTTAGGATATTCCTCATACGGCCTTATATAAATTCCCTCCACGTTAGCCTTTAGTCATCCACTTTGAGCCTTCTCCGATGTCCTTTTCTTCATTTGAAACCCATTCCCAGCCTTCAACCGAACTCTATACTCTTTGAATGGTTGTTCAAACGAGAAAAGGAGGGGGAGATAATAAAAGAAAAAGTGAGATGATGACAAAAGAAGGCATTGCTCAACGCGCAAAAATCAGACCAAAGGAACCGGCCTTCCGACTACCTTGTAGAAAGTGGCATGGTTCCTGCTGTGAACTTCTCCAATGATAATCTCGTACGCTCGTCAGAACGGCTGGAAGAGGAGCACCACGAAGTAAACTTCTCCAACGATAATCCGGTCTTATATCGAGAAACGAGAAGAGGAGTGCAGCCTCGGGTACGAATTCCATAACCGAGAACTTCTCCAAATTTATAATATCTGAAACCTCAATAGGGATTAAGAGAAGAGCAGCACGGTATCGGCCCGAGAACCAACAAGAAGAACTTCGCCTACGATAATCTCCTAGAGCCTCATGGAGAAGCGGAGCTTCAGCTTGAGCATAATATAAAAAGGGATAGTTCTTAGAAGAAAAGGAGAGAGAAAACATTGAAAAGAAGAAAAACGCCGAAAAAAAATGGAGACAGACGTAGAATTGGAAGACGATGAAGAGATAAGCTCACTTCCCTTTAAATTCCTTCCGTTCTAAGTCCTAGCCAAATTATAACCCTTACAACCCTTTGATTCCACATAGACGGTCTCTCGCTTAGGTGAAATGATTAAAAATGCCTCGATCACAGGTAAATTGACTAAAAATTGCTTGTGTTGACTTGAGTGATAAAAATATAAAAATCCCAAGATAGCTAATTGAGAGCAAGAGCGAACCTAGTGAGAGTTGTCGAAATGGACCAGTCTATGGACTTCGGACTTTAGTTTGACGACATGACTTGACGGCATTTTCTTCTTTCAAATGTCTCGTAAAATTTTAGGCGTGATGATTTATCGAAGCAAAATAATCTGACCCCATAAACGAAAAAATATATATATATATATATACATATATAATAATAAATAAATAATAAATAATAAAATTCGCACATTTTGACATGAAATGTTATGTTTCATATGCGTTGAATTGAATAAATGCGAATTTCTTTAGTGTATCGCACATTCTAAATGCAATGTTAGATTGCATTGGTACTGAATTGTTAAAATTCGATAAATTTTTCATTGCTTCTACCCTCACACAATATTTTAAAGTACATGTTTTCGGGGACCATGTATACATGCTTACTTGGTAAATTTGAGTGCTCGTGACTTGAATTGATTTCATATGCTTGCATAATTAGTCAATTCTTGTGCATCATTTGAGGGGGAGCAAGTATAAGACTTGTAGATTAGCTCCAAATATTTTTGACGTTTTTTTTCTGAGCATTTCAGATCTTTCAAAATTAAGGAGTGAGACGTCGACACTACAAAGAGAGGAGCTAGATACAAGACCAAATCTTTCAAAGATAAAATTGCCAAAAATAAGTGTTGATTAACTCCATTATCACTAACACTTATCTCTAAGTGGTACAGATTTTTAAATTTCTGCCAGGGAAGCTAGACGTTACTACACAGAAAATACAGGGAGTTAATTGCATTTATTTTAATTACTAAGGGGGAGCCTTACAAAGGGTTTCTGAAAATTTTAGAAGTACTTACTATCGAGAAACTAGATAGAAGACTTGATTCACGATCATAAGTTTCTCGATCGTAAACAGTGTTGGAAACAATTTTGATTGGCCGCGATAATTTGCGATCGAAAAATTTGAATTGAGAGGAAATTTTCAAATCAAAAATTTCTCGAGCGCAAATAGTAATGGGCCTGATCCATTTAATCGCAAAACGTCCAATCGCAAACCCAACATTGACTTAATGCCAGTTAATAAAAATTTAACTTTTGTGAGTCGAAAAACTTTTTCTCACGCAACCCTAATCGCAAAAAATCTCTCTAGCGAAAAACTTTCACAGACAGCTTAAAATTCTCAAAATCTTTCGATTTTCAACACCAAACTGTCTGTTTAAGGTAGAAATGGGATTCTTTTGACATTTGCGTGTGATTGAACTTTATTAGCATCTGCATTTTGTAGTTTATCGCATTATTAAGATTAGATTCTCGACTATTCTTCAAAACTGAGAAAAATCGTAACTATTTTATAGTGTTTGCGGCTTGATTTTGAACTTTATCTGAGTTTAATGCCTGCATTTCAGATAGTTTCGATATTCTCTATGAATCTGGTAGAATGAATCTTCGGAAAATCTGCATCTTCGACTGTAATTTGAGTTTTGATGAAACTGGGTATTTGAATGTTTAAAGCCATCGAAGAACTTTGTCGATCGCAAACAGTCTTATTTGAATTCCGATTTAATTGAGATACTGTTTGTGTCGAATTAGTTTTTTGATCGGTAAAATTCTGATTTAGTCGCTAAGATAGAAGATTTTGACCGAAAAAAATTTACTTACCATCGAGAAATCTAATAAGGATTTTTGTGATCGAAAAACTTACGCACTGATTAGACAATTTAGATGCAAATTTTATCGAGCGTAAAACTTACTATCGTAAAATAGAATTTTCGTGTTAATTGGATTTTGGTCGTAAAAAATTTAGCAGCGAAAAAAAATTAATTTTTCAACGCTTAATTTTTCAATCGAAAATCACATACCACTCAACAAATTTCAAATCGAGAATTTTATTCAATTGAAGAAATTTCTCGATAGTAAATTTACCTGAGACGTAATTTCTCGATCGTAAATTTACATGGAATTTTTCTCGATCGTAAAATTGATCGACTACAGTCACGCTTTCAACTTCAATAGCGGAATTTTTCTAAGTCTTTTACACTGTAGCTAACAATAGCGGATAAATTCTTCGATCGCAAAATTCAGACAGAATTCTTTCAATTGAAATCAAGATATAGGAAATCAAATTGCAATTCAATTTTCTCAACCAAAAATTTTCTCGGCATGAACAGTGACTTACTTATTTAATACTTAGCGAAATTTCGAACTATTTTTCACACGACATATTTTTCATTCGAAATTACATTCATGCCATCACGATTTTTGAAATTGAACTTACACTATGCATTTGATATGATTTCAATTCAAAATTCATCAAACATGCTATTATTTACAATATTACTATAGTTTGATGAAATTTATTCATATTTCGACTGAAAATAAAATTGATCTAATATACTTTTATATCTCTTATTTTTCAGATGGATCGCTACCCAAGATACAACCATATATATGATCACAATTTGTACTTGAAGGTTCAGGATACGAATTTCCAGCTCGATCTGAGCACCTCTCGATGCCCGGACGAGATCATTGTCTCTATCCTTAGAGGTCACCCCATCTGGCACGCATTGACGGTCACCGCCTCAGTGCCAATGGTCTATCTCCAGCAATTCTGGGGATGTATACAAGGAGTTGTAGCGAATGGGGCATTCTCCTTCACAACAAGAATCGGGACGCGGCATATTCATATGAGCAAGAGCCAGTTCGGGATGATACTGGACTTGCCACACAGCGACAACTACGACCCGCTCCCGTCGGAGCAGAAATAGTCCATGACTTCATGCACATGGGATACCAACCGCAGCTCACCAAATTAGCTCAGGTCCAGAGCAGCGGTATCCCTTACCCCTGGAAGACACTGTTCGGGATCGTGAACAAGTGTCTATCACCAAAGCATGCCGGTTTCGACAAGGGCAACGACAATATACTGCGAATCTTTCACGGCATCGCCTTCTCAAGAAATTATGACTACGCTCAGCTAATCTGGAACGACCTCCCGGACCAAATTCGGCAGAAGGAGAACCGACGCTCGAAGAACGTGCCCTATGCTCGATGGTTCAATGTGATCATCAGGGAGTTCATGGAGTTACACGCCGAGAACATCCCCAAGCTACCTCCTGGTGGAAACTATCAGCCGCCAAGGCTAAAGTTCTTCCACAATCCACGGCTCACGGACTTGGACCAACCGTCGATGCCGATTCCGCTCCAACTACTCAGGCTTGCCGACCCCGCGGGAGCTGAGTATCAAAGATTCTGCCGGGAACACCATTTAACGGAGCAAATGATCAGAGGGCCCCCGGCAGATTACCATGTGAGCCCTCTCCAACCGGAACACCAACCAAGCCCTGACGACGCGATGATAGATGTTGTCGCTCAGGAGCTTCAACAGGAGTCTCCCTTGATCGAAGAGCCGATGCCCGACGTAGATGAGACCTTGATAGACGTCGTGGCTACCGAGATGGCGCTCGAGGCTCCTGAACATGAATACCAAGTGGAAGTGCCCGTTCATGTTGGCGTGCTCGAAGAAACCATTGAGGAGGTTCTTCTACCAGTAGCACAGCCCGAAGTCGAAATGGGGCAAACTTCACTTCCACCGGTGACGGGTCAGGCACTGGAGGACGTCCATCGAGACCTCACTCCTCACACAGCCACCTCGTCTGACACGGAGTCTGACGAGGAAATAAGTCTGATAAGGAGGACTCCCAGGAGACTTAGCATTCAACTCGAGTCCCTCTTCCCTGCCGTCACCAACGCACCAGATACTACGCTGACCACAACGACAAGTGTTGCCGGCACTTCTTCGCTCAATCTTGAGCCGCAACCAACCAACGTGGTGTCTGGTTCGCAGGCGCAACCTGAGCCTGCCTTAACACCCATAGAGACGAATCCTCCAGATTCGACTGGAGGATTGGGTGGGAGTCTCATACAGTCACAACCTCAAGTGACCGTGAGCCAACCCACAGAGTCGGTGTCTACTCAAGGGTTGATAACAGGCGACAACAGTCGTCCTGGTCCATCTCAGGAGGCATTCGCACCCTTCGTGGCGAACGAGCAGTTCCAGGCCGCTCTCTCTGCCGCTGTACAGTCTATGGAAGACAAAATCACGGAGAGAGTACTCCAAGCACTCGAGGCATCCCGAAGAGATACCGGGAAAGCACCTGCCTCTGAAGGCCCTTCATCACAAATCAATCCCACACCTCCACAACCCACACCCACCGACCCTCTAGCCACTTCCTCCATCCTCATCAATCCATACACAATCCCCATCACCGAGCTCCATGACATTCTCCTCGCCCGTCTGATAGGCCTTTCCATCCAATCGCCGCAAGAAGAATCCCTCTATAGGCGATTGGTGGACCATCCTGAGCCACCGACGGACACCTGCCGAGGCCAAAGCTCCCACTCACAGCGCAGACATGACAATCCCGACGATCACGACCCTCATGAGGGGGAGAAGAGGCCAAGGACATCAACAAGTGGCCAAGGACAAGGCTCGGGCGCCACGCAGACAAGCGCTGGAGCTGGTGAAACCCAAACACAAACCCACCAAACCCAAACACAAACCACCCAAACTACCTACACCACGCACCGCACCGCCCACATCGAACAACCAACCTTTCACCTCAGGACGCCTCCGTCCACACCACCGATCTACTCAAGCCCCTTGCTTCCGGAAGAAGAAGCAAGTGCTACGATGCTTGTAGCTCTAGCAGCTACCCAAGCCACTCCCTCAGTCGCTCCAGACCAACCGTGACCCTCTGGACTTGGCGTCAATCCACACGAGGCCCTAGACAAGTACATCTTCGAAGGACAGTGGATGACCCATTCTATGCCCAAGGAGCATCAAAGGCGACGGATTCACGACGTTCGGCGCTTTCTACAACAAGCGTCTATAGACCTCGTAATCATAGAAGACGACGAGCTTCAGGGAGGTGAAGACTACGAGCGAGATATCCCAAGGCTACCAGAGTTAATCGCTCAACAGGCGGTTCCCTCTCCAAGGCTAACACCAGGGACCGTCCGGTTCGACACGCAATGGGAAAACATCCAAATAGAAATTCCCTTCCTAGAAGAAGTTCGTGAGAATATTTGGAGGTCTCCGGACAGAGTGAAGAAGCCGAACGAGTTCGAGCTTAGAGGGATCTCTCATTGGGATCAGCAGAAGAGGATGACCTACCTCTGGATGCTGACCAAACTAGGACCTGATGTTAGGCTGGGGATGACTAAGGCAACTACTCAGCGTCTACTGTGACAAAGGAGGACTTCCAACACCTCACTACATCATCGATCGAGTGGACAGGACCCAAGAGGAACTGAGCGAGAGCGACCTGCCGTACCTCCCCGCCGATGAAGTATACCATCTTTACCAGCTATACGTGGAGAAGTACAAAGGTCCTCAGGGCTTCATCAAGAAAGAAGGCCTCGAAGGGCTCTACCGGTTCATGATGCGACAAGTCAAGTACTTCGCCGCTCACGACCTTCAAATGGCACTTGAGAGCAATATGAAGAAGGTCAACATGACCGCTCCACTCAACAAAGGACCTGAGATCGAAGGGCTTCCCAACAATTACGTGCACATCAGCTCAGTCCTAGGCATCACCTACCGCAATCCAATAGCAAAGAAGAATAGGTTGATACTGAAGACTGAGATTCATAAGTTTTGCGATGGGACGCTCAAGGTCGTCAGGAAAAACATCGAGCAGAGGTTGGAAGAAATCAATCGAGATACGATGCTGAGGATCCATAGGTTCGTGAGAGAACAGCCGCTCCTAATGGAATTGCTTGAAGATATCGAGGAGCGACTGGAGCTAAGGATCACGCTGAGGAACTACGAGCATGCGCTGGGCTTGCGCAGATCATATTACGCCCGACAAGGACAAACGGCACAGAGACGCAATCAAGCACAAAGGGGGAGATTGTAGAATACCATTTGTAATTGTGCTTGATTTCATTAGTTGTCCTTGTAATTTGGGGCGTTTTGTATAGTAGTCCTTAGATTAGGACTAGTTTGATATTTATACCAAGTTTGCTTGGTATAAATACATGTAAATCAATTGAGCTGAATAGAGAAAGTTTAGAGAATTGATCCGAAGGGCTTGCAATTCGATTTCTAGAGAGAGAAACAATAGTAAGTTTCTCACTCTACTCGAATTCTCTCTCTTGTTCTTCATTTGAGTTTTTTGATCGAATTCAATTGATTATCTAAATGATCGAATTACTATGAATTCTAGCCTAGGATCGTAGAGTTGTTAATCGTAGGACCTAACAAGAACTTTTTAAAAACGCAGATAGTCGAAGTAATACACTCCTAGAATAATAGAAAACACCGAAACTATCTTTAGTGCAGAATTTAACCCAGATTATTCACAGAAATCGGTCATAAACATTGCAAACTAGCATTCGAGTTTTCCTATTTTGAATAAACGAGAATATAACACTAAATCATGCAAAAGATCACATAATACAGATGCACGAGGAGTTCAAACAAACAAAAATCCCTAAAGGATGTCGAATCTACCTCTCAAAGACGATGATTACTGAAAGTATGTAAGATTTTGACTTTCGTCTTTGCGGAAAAAGTTTTTCCCGAGAGAAAAATTATCGACTGTTGAGTTTTGCGATTAAGGGTTTTGCGTGTATTTGGGGATTTTCGATTGCAAGCATTAATTTCGATAAATGGGCTGATTAGACGTTTTTCGACACTTAAGAATTTCTAGGCCCATTACTATTTGCGATCGAGAAATTTCCTATGGTTACTGTTTAATTTTCCTCGCGACAAATTTCGATCGAGAAATTTCATTTGGTCCCTGTTTAATTTTCGCTCGTTAGTATGCAAACGAAAATTACAACTTGGTCCCAAATAAATTTTCGCTCGAGAATCTGTAAGAGAAAACTACGAGTTTTGCCTAAATTTCTCGATAGCAAGGTTCTCTGTATTTTCAGATTGATCCAAAGTTTTCAAGTAAATCACATAATTGCTCCCCCTATGTATGAAAAAAAATGCAATTAAGTCCCTGTAATTCTGGTTGATGACATCTGGCTCAGTCTTCACATTTTATAAACCTGCAAGGCTTAAAGCGACAGATGTCGAAAATATTAGAATTAATTTTGGAACCAATTATTTTTATTTATTTGATTTCCCTTGAAAAATTTTGAGATAAATTGGTTAAAATCAAATTCATGAAACACGTTGACGATCCAAATATTTAACCAACCAAAATTTAAACCAATGTCGTGTGCATCGAATCCTGTAAATTCGTGAAGTCCTTCTCATTGAGGTTCGTGGTACGGGAAAATTTAGATCGATTTCTGCAACACTTAGAGAAGAATCATAAAAAATATTTGGAGCTCAAGACATAAATTTTGTAAATGCTCCCCCTCGAATAATGCATCTCAATTGATTCATCAAATAAGCATATAAATCAATCAAAGAGACACTTATTATAAACAAGCGATTTATCCAGATTAGCCTAGATACATGTTCCCCTATTCATGTAACTGTGATTTCGTGCAAGGGTATGAGCAGGAACAAATATTCGCATTTTCATCAATTCAATTCGAATGCAAAAATCTATTGCATGTCAAAATGTGCGATTTAAAAGTATTTTTATATATGATTTTTATTATTATGATTATTCTTATATTATATATGTATATACTAACTTTATTAATAATATGGGGTCAGATTATTTTGCTTCGACCATTGTCACGTCTAAAAATTCACAGGACAGTTGAAAGATTTTTATGCCGTCTAGTCATGTCAGCATACTGAAGTCCTATGTTCAACAGTAGTATCCATTTCGATAACTCTCACTAGGTTTGCTCTAGCACTCATTTATTTTTAACTAGGGATTTTTATATTTTTATCACTCAAGTCAACACAAGAAGTCAATTTACCTGTGATCGAGGTGCTTTTAATCATTTCACCGAGCGAGAGACCGTCGTTTTGGAATTAAAGGGACTTTGAGGGCTTTAATTTGGTTATGACTAGGAAGGGAAGGGAACTTATTGGGAAAAGTGAGCTTTATTTCTTCTTCCATTCTTTCGTTGTTCTCCTTTTCTCCGGCATTTTTCTTTTTCGTCTTTTTGTCTTTTTCATCCTTTTCATCTCTTGTAAATTTTCTGCACTTGCTCAAGCTGAAGCTCAGCTTCTCTACGAGGCTGAGAGATTGTCTAAGGCAAAGTTCTTCTTGTTGGTTCTCGGGCCGATACCCGTGCTCCTTTTTTCTTACTCCCTAGAGAGGTTTCAGAGATTATCGATTTGAAGAAGTTCACAGTTATGGATTTCGAACCCAAGGCTGTGCTCCTCTTCTCGTTGTCTCGATATAAGACCGGATTATCGTTGGAGAAGTTCACTTCGTGGTGCTCCTCTTTCCAGCCGTTCTGACGAGTGCGAGATTATCAATGGAGAAGTTCACAGCAAGATCCATGCCCCTTAAATTGAGATAAGCGATAGGCAGGTTCTTTTGGTCTGCTTTTTTTTTGGTGCGTTGAGCATTCCTCCTGTGCGTTTTCCACCTTCTTTTGTCATCTTTTTCTTTTTCGTCTTCGATTTTATCCCCCTCCTTTTCTCGATTTAACATTCCGCCGAAAGTTTAGATAGTCGGTTGAAGGCTCAAAGGGTTTTTTAAACGAAGAAAAGGAATTTGGAGAAGGCCCAAAATGGATGACTAAAGGTAATGTTAAAGGAATGAAAAATATTAATTTTTGGCCGAGTGAGGAATTTCCTAAGTGCCCTAATCATGTTCCTAACGTTCTAACGCAAGGCGAGTATAAGACCAAGAATTACTAGTTAAGACAAGCAATGATTGTGTGACTCGCTCAAGGATAGATCCGATGGAAAAAATAAAAGACTAGAAATATCATTCATATAAAGTGGCTTTGTGTGTAGTGGAGTCTACGAAAGAACTGTTAGACACAAGAATGCGACTTAGACTGACAAAATTAAGCAAATAATCAGTCTCATATCAGTGAATTCTATTCGTGATGTAGATCGAGCATCCTAAAGATATCATCATGCCCCTTATACTTATATGTAAAATATGTTTGGATTTTTATTATATTAGTAAATTCTATTAGTATAAGATTTATCACGCAAGATATAGCATTTTTAAGTATAGAAAACACATAGCATAGAACATGTGAAAGCTCATAGGATCACATAATGCACAATCACGGAAGGTTCAACATGCCTAATTTTCCGACAAGGAATTGGAACCGTTTTTCATCCAATGCCTTGGTGAAAATGTCAGCTAGTTGATATTCCGTGTTCACAAAAAATGTTAGGTCCTACGATTAACAACTCTATGACCCTAAGCATGAATTCTAAGTAATTCGATGATAATGATTGACATTAAGATTCGATCGAAAAACTCAAATGAAGAACAAGAGAGAGAATTCGAGTAGAGTGAGAAAGTTACTATTGTTTCTCTCTCTAGAAATGGAATTACAAGCCTTTCGTATCAATTTTCAAAACTTTCTCTATGGATGCAATTGTTTACCAAGTATTTATACCAAACAAACTAGGTATAAATACAAGGACATCTAATAAAATCAAAGCACAATTAGAATTGATCTTCTACATTCTCCCCCGTTGTGCTTGATTGCTTGTCTGCCTTAGTTGTCCTCGTCGGGAGAAGAATGACCTGCGCAAGCCCAGCGCGTACTCAAAATTCCTGAGCGTGTTCCTCAGCTTCAGTCGCTCCTCGATATCTTCAAGTAGTTCCATTAGGAGCGGCTGTTCTCTCACGAACCTGTGGATCCTCAGCATCGTATCTCGATTGATTTCTTCCAACCTCTGCTCTATATTTCTCCTGATGATCTTGAGCGTCCCATCACAGAATTTGTGTATCGCAGTCTTCAGCATCATCCTAGTCTTCTTCACGATCGGATTGTTGTAGGTGACGCCTAGGACTGAGCTGATGTGCACGTGATTGTTGGGAAGCCCTTCGATCTCAAGTCCTTTGTTGAGCGGAGCGGTCATGTTAACCTTCTTCATGTTGCTCTCCAGAGCCATCTGAAGGTCGTGTGCGGCGAAGTACTTGACTTGGCGCATCATGAACCGGTAGAGTCCCTCGAGTCCTTCTTTCTTGATGAAGCCTTGAGGACCTTTGTACTTTTCCACGTACATCTAATAGAGACGGTATACCTCATCAGCAGGGATGTACGGTAGGTCGCTCTCGCTTAGATCTCGAGTTCTATCCACTCGCTCGATGGTGTAGTGAGATGTTGAAAGTCCTCATTTTGCACAGTATACGCCAAGTAGTTGGCATATTGGGAGATAGACTCTTATAATGGTTCCTTGCTTGTGCTTTAGTCATCTTCATCCTCACATCCGGTCCGAGATGGGTTAGCATCCAGAGATATGTCATTCTCTTTTGCTGATCCTAGTGAGAGATCCCTCTCAGCTCGAACTCGTTCGGCTTCTTAGCTCTCTCCGGTGACCTCCAAATGTTTTCACGAACTTCTTCAAGGAAGGGAATTTCTATTTGAATGTTCTCCCACGGCGTGTCGATCCGAACGGTCCCTGGCATTTGTCTTGTGGGGAAAGCCGCTCGTTGCGCGATCAACTCTGGTAGCCTTGGGATTTCTTGTTGGTAGTCTTCACCTTCCTGAAGCTCGTTGTCTTCTATGATCACAAGGTCTATGGAGGCTTGTTGTAGGAAATTCCGAACGTCCTGAAGCCGTTGTCTTTGATGCTCCTCGGGCATGGAATGGATCATCCACTGTCCTTCGAAGATGTATTTGTCCAGAGCCTCGTGTGGATTGACGCCATGTGCTGAGGGGCCCGGTTGGTCTGGAGCGACCGAGGGAGTAGCCTGAGTAGCTGCTATGGCTATGAGCATCGCGGCACTTGCTTCTTCTTCCGAAAGCAAGGGGTTTGTAAAGGTCGATGGGGTGGATGGGGTCGACGGAGGCGTTCTGATGGTGGGTTGGTAGAATGGGCTTAGAGGTTGTGTGCGGTGCGTGGTGGTGGTGGTTTGTGTAGTGGGTTGTGAGGTTTCTCCGGCTCCAGTTCTTGTCTGCGCAGAGCCCGAGCCTTGGCCTTGTTCTTGACCACTCGTAGATGTCCGTGGCATCTTCTCCCCCTCATGAGGGTCCTGATTGTCAGGATCGTCATGTCTGCGTCTTGAGTGGGAGCTTTGGCCTCGGCAAGTTTCAGTAGGTGGCTCAGGATGATCCACCAATCGCCTATAAAGAGATTCTTCTTGAGGCGACCGGATGGAGAGGCCGATCAGGCGGGCGAGTAGGATTTCGTGGAATAGAATGAAAGGAAAGGAGATAGCCACAGGCTACGACCTATTATTTGATTGTGCTCCTTCTTTTAAAAAGAAGGAGGCAATTAAATTTAGAGCATCATGTTCAAATTCGCAAAGCAGGCAACAGTCACAAGCTAAATCTAACATTGCCACATCTCCATCCATTATTTCATTTTCTGAACCTGTACGAACATCTATGCTCTCTAATTTTCACTTTTCTTATGATGATGCACTAGCCTTAAATTCTCGTTTTAGATTAGCAAATGCACGTACAACCAAGAACGATGAACGCTTCTTTGCTAAGTTAGACTCGCAAACCAAAAGGAGATGATTCAAACGAACAGAAAGAAAAAGCCTACACATCCGTCTCCCAAGTCCAGTTCTAAACTTGACAAACGAGAAGATCACAAAAGCATCCAATCAAAGCACCCTAAGACTGAAGCTAAAGCTAAAGTTTTGGGAATTAAGAAAATCTGGATTACAAAACAAGAACTTAGGGCAAGCACTAGCCTTTGTTATCCCTTAGGAATTAGAAAGATTTGGGCTCCTAAATCAACAATTAACGCCATAGATAAACCTAAAGTTGACGTAGGACATAAATCTATGAAAGACGCATGCATAAACTCTAGATCTAATACGAAAGGACCCATTCTTAGATGGGTACCAAAATCTGCTTGAGATGTTTTGCAGTTTCCAGCATGGGTAGGTACATAGAGATGGTTACTCCACACCTGTGACTGGTTGGCGACGCGAGTAACCACGATTATTCCTCACGTATGGTACCTGAAGCAGCCCCACATACGTGATTAAGGAATGGAATGTGGACAGCTAAACTACACTGACAAATTTGGTAAATTCTAAATATGCATAAAATTACGTGTTCGTAGTTCACTGTATTTTCAATATGCATATGTGCTCAAATGAATTGCATACCTACTATGTTAGTAAAATCTAGGAAGAACTGCATTTTATTCTGAAAAACATTTTCAATCCTAGTTTACATGATTAAGTAATTTACAAAATTAATTAATTTAGGGGGAGGTTTTGAAATATTTCGTCAATTTTACCTTTATAAAATTTTGAACTGAAATTTCAAATTAATATTTTTTTTCTCGGAGAACTAAGAATCGCTCGGAACTACTTTGGATTTTATTTTAATTAATTGACCGAGCCTATGAATCGCCCGAAACTGAGCATCGCTCGAAACTTCCTTTGCAACTTTTAAATCGCCCGAACTTAAGAATCGGGGAAATATTTTTATTTATTAAAATATTTCTTTGCTTTAAGTTTTTATTTTTGAGGTTCAAATTCCCAAAACTTCAAATATTGAGGGGAGTAGATGTGTTTCGCGAACTAGTCTTTAAACGATTCGTACATCCTTTCAAAAAAAAAAAAAAAAAAAAAGCTCTTACAACTCAAATACGCAAAACATCTTCAAAATACCAATTCACTCCAACGCTATTACAACTCAAATACGCAAAACATCTTCAAGATACTAAATCACTCCAACACGGAAAACTATGAAAATCACTTGAAATGCGTAACAAGGTCTCAAAAGCCAGTACGGCGAGTTAGAACCCAAAACAGAATCGCCATAAAAACGATGAACAAGCACATAAGAAGTGCAATCTCCAGTACTAGCTTATCCAGATTGCGATTGAAGCGACGCACTAACTCTTCGTGCTCCCTGTTCTTTTCTTGGTCTCGCTGCTGATTCCAGTTCATCTTTAGGAGCTCGATTCGTTCGATTGAATGATTTACGATCTCACCATGTTTCTTCAATCGAGTCTATTTATAGGCGTAAATCGACCAACGAAATCATAATAGTCCCGACAAACATGATAAATGATATCGACGGATCTTTGACTTGAGAGCTCAGCGCCGCGAGTGAAAGCGATGCTTTCGTCGTTGCTTATTGGATTTTGCGTCACATAAATCGACTTTGAAAAACTAAGTTGATTTGACATTTAATTTGAAAAAAAAAATTTGAACTCTGTGTTACATATTAATTGAAAATCTCGCATATGTCAGTGTTAGGGTGATTTTTCTCAGATTTTCTTTAATTGATTTTTTTTAGTCAAATTTAAAAAAAAAAAAAAAGGAAAGTTTGATCATTCTCAAAATCGCCCGATTTCAACTTAATCTCTCGGTGATTAACTACTTCTAAATATCCTCGGCGATTCTTCAAATCGCCCGATTCCTCAGTTCGCCCGATTTGTCAATCGATTCAATTCATCGGATCTATCAAAATTGCCTGACACAATCACTTTCCATCAAATACTAGAATCGGCCGAATTGTCAAATCGCCCGATTCATCAAAATTGCCCGATTTCGGAATCGACAAAATAACTTTGTTAAAATACCTCTCGGCGATTCTTCGCCCGATTTATCAAATCGCTGGATTTCTTCAATCACCCGATTCTTCAATATCGCCCGATTTATTAAATCGCCGATTTCTTCAAAATCGCCCGATTTATCAAATCGTCGAATTCTTCCAATTACCCGATTCCACAATCGAATGAACGTGCTACAGTGCATCTTATATATACCAAATTCGCTCGATTTTCATCACTTTTCCCAAAATCGTATTCACGAATCCGTCTCATGAGGTCATCAAGTTTCATGGGCAGCTTAAGGACTAGAGTTTCGCGAGTTCAGTTCCCGTGTCATTGCAACTCAAATTTCGCGAACCCTCTTCAATTTTGCGAACAACTTCGTATTCGCGAATCACTCTGTTCCCGAACACAGCTCAATTTGCAGTCCAAGCCAAATTCCAATTTGCGACTCAAAGACTTCAAATTCTCTCGAAGACATACGACTTAGAAAATCATTTTCGCATACGAGATTTTTGGCACAACACTTTGAAATCTTCGAAACTAACAGCACCACACATCTTCGAACTCCTCATACTATAAACTCGTTATCCTACTTTGAAAATTCATCAAAACCACCCAGTGAACAATTACATCCTCCCAGCATGCATGGTATCTCGGGTTGCTTCACATGCATGACTGGTAAGAGATGCGAGCAACCACACCTCCCAGCGTGTATGGTATCTCGGGCTGCTGCACAGACACAACTGGTTAGCGATCCAAGCAACCAAACGTAGGTATTTATGCATCATTTTGTAATTTTTGCATGCATATCAAGTTGTAACTTCAAATTGCCTACCTTGAAAACAATAGGGTACATTATAACTATACATGCTTCAAAAAGACTTTAAATTCCAACTTTTCGCATGCATACATGAGCTGAAATGTATTAAATACCATGTTATAGGCACATTATGTATACATCTTAAAGAACCTTCGAGCTTAAACTTTTACGTATGCTATAAGCTGAATTGATAAATGCCATTTTTCCTATTTGAGCTAAATTTGAGGGGGAGCAACTCTTTATTTTAAAGAGAAACAACTCCTATATTTGTGTTAAAGGGAGCAATAATTAAATTCTTGAGGGGGAGCGAACTTAATGTGTGAACTTAGGGAAAGAGACTCTCGAACGATAATTTTACCGAATATGCATCTTTTGAGGGGGAGTCATTCGGTTTTAAGAAGCTGATTTGCGGGGGAGGATTAAAATATATATCTATAATATATAAATAATATAATATAGAGTTACTATTACATTATTAATAAGATAATACATATAAAAAATATATATATCTCTATCTATATATACATATATAAATAATATAATATATAATTACTATTACATTATTAATAAGATAATACATATACATAAAAAAAGGAAAAAAAAAATGGAAAAGAAAGGCCTCATACTCTCGTAATTTTGCTTCTAAAGAATTGCCCTGTCTTCCAAAGATAAACTTCAAGGACGAATTTCAAGCCTACAACGGTCAACTCTCTTCAAAAGGCGATAGTGGCTTCTAGTGCTAACTCGGCAACCTCAACAGACATGCTCCGAACTGCTGACCAAAAACAAGCAGCACGCATCACTTCGTACCGGCCGTATGGTTTTCATATTCCCACGGTTCAGTCAGACCAAACTGAACCTAACCCCGGAACACAGCCGAGTATTACTGACGATCTCAAACTCATAAAGCTACCCATATTTGGAAATCTTGATAAGACCGAAGAGCGGAAAATACGAAATTCCCTTAGCTCACAAATTACTCGGACCAACCCCGTTAGGTACAGGTGCTAATTTTATTAGCTCCCGCGTAGAAGTCGCCTCATTTGGTCTAATGGCGCATGCACAACCGAGACTTACCTACTCATCGATCTCCCAATAGACCGATGTTTCATCAAATCACGGGGAGCCACGTAATCTATCACTGCTTCACTTGGAAGCAGGAGACATTGAACTAAGTGGTAGTCAGCCCCACACCACTGAACCTTCTTGAACACATCGAGTCTAGATGTCCTTACTACCTAAATGTTTTATATTATTTTTAGGACACATACACCTTTTCTTATCTGGACTTTGTGACCAGATCAGAACTTCCATAGACATGTCATTGTAAGACATGCTTCGATGATCGGAAGGAAGTCCTGCCGTGGCAACATCAAAACAACTACGGAATTAGGCCATCATCTACGAGCTATGCTCCTAGATAGATGTTAACAGGATGCCTAAGTGGCCCCGGTGATCAAGCCCTGTCCTCACAGGCCGCGTCTCAGAGTTTAACTCTGAACTCGTGTCGACGGATTGCCTTAGTGGCTCCGTCTGGTTATTACCCGCACCGACCTGTCGTTTGTGTCCTCCTTTGCCTCCTATACAAGCATGTCGATCTTGTTAACACGAATCGCCATGAGGGGGAGAAGGGGATACGTATAAACAGACAAGTCGGACCACCCACCAAACTTCCGCCAAGCATACCACTCTGAAACCGAGCTCTACGGCATTTGAATGGAACATTCCATAGGAGCATCGGCACAACTTAAAATACACCCCACGTACACCTTCTTCAGGAGCCAGACGAGCTTCACCGAAGCCGAACCAGACAACTTCCTTCGGCGATGACGAATCTGGAGCCGTGAAGAAGAAGATTCACCATGTTTCAACTCCAGTGAAGGAGAAGACTAACCTGAGTATCCACTATTTCTGCCACGCCAACCACTATGAAGCCGGGCTCTCATGCAATTGAATGGATAATCTCAAGGAGCCCAAACACATTGTCAGAAAACACTCTCCACGCCTACCTTCTTCTAGAGCCAGATAAGCTTCTTCGAGGCCGAATCAGACAACTTCCTTCGAAGATGACGAATCTGACATCGAGAAGTAGACTATTCGTGACCACCAATCAACTCCATTATCTTGTCTCGACAACACAATCCTCTTGCCAAAGATGATGCCCCATTTTGACCCATCGCATGACGATCTCCCCAGCTCGATCTTGAGGGGGATGGTAACCAAAGAAAAATGGGAACAACACCACGACAAAGTGCAATACCGATTAGAAAATGCCAAATATCAAGTGTCGTCAAAGAATCAAGCGAAGACCGTAGAGTCCAACGACTGAAGTAATTGCCTCAATCGAACGAAGAGATCAAGCTCAAATAACAAGATACGACCAACAACTTCAGCATGGACTACAAAAATTAAATGCCGACTCGTGTACCGCTCTTCGAGTTTAAAGAAAACTCTCGATCCCAATACAAGGTTGAACAAATGTAGGGGGAGTTGCGACAAGTGAAGGAAGAGCTGGAACACCTAAAGAGAATATTCGACTAGTGTACGTCTCTCCAAATTTATAGAAAATTCCCCAATCCCAACAAAAGGTTGAACAAACATAGGGGGAGTGGTGACTATCCACAAAGAGATCGAACACAAAAAGAAACGATCCATCGAGCAGCTTTGAACACGTAAGAGAAGAGAAGTTCAAGAGACGGTGAGCTTGAAGATCTTTTAAGGAAGAGGTCACAAGACAAGACAAAGGAGGATGTGATTGAAGAAGAACACGCATGCACAAACTTTCACGTATGCAACTCTGATACGTGTTCTTTGATGACTCAGGACTATTACGAGACCAAGATAACCAGCGCTTAACTGTAAATTGAACACAAAGGGGGAGATTGTTAGGAATATTTTATTGTGTTCAAATAATTATTTTATCTTAGTCTTGTATTGTATTTAAGTGAACTGGGTTTTAATGTTTTAGAGCCCAGTAAGCTTTTATTTGTAATAGGGCTTACAAGGGCCCAAGTACAATATACCAACATGTGGTATAAGTACTAAAACCCTAACACATAGTTAGGTGTCTTGTGTGTGTGAGAAATATAGAGAAATTATTTTCGTGAGAGAAGCTCCAAACCCCTCTCAAGAACACGCACGCACGCCCCCACGATAAGTTAAATTCTTCCCATTAATTTCGTGGTTAAATGCTAGAAATGTGTTTTAGTTGGATATGCTGGGAATAACAACTTCGCCTACTATAAGCTCCTATAGCCTCGTGGAGAAGCGGAGCTTCAGCTTGAGCATAGCATAAAAAGGGATAGTTCTTAAAAGAAAAAGATGGAGAAAAGATTGAAAAGAAGAAAGATGCAAAAGGAGACGGACGTAGAAATGGAAGATGACGAAGAGATAAGCTCACTTTCCTCTAAATACCTTCCCTTCTAAGTCATAGCTAAACTAAAATTCTTACAACCCTTTGATTCCAATCGACGGTCTCTCGCTTAGGTTAAATGATTAAAAATGCCTCGATCACAGGTAAATTGACTTAAAATTGCTTGTGTTGACTTGAGTGATATAAATATAAAAATCCCAAGTTAAAAATAATTGAGTGCTAGAGCGAACCTAGTGAGAGTTGTTGAAATGGACCAGTCTATGAACTTAGGACTTTAGTTTGACGACATGACTTGACGTCATTTTCTTCTTTCTAATGTCTCGTAAAATTTTAGGTGTGACGATTGATCGAAGCAAAATAATCTGACCCCATACTATAATATTAGTAATAAAATAAAAACGTGAAAGGAAAAATTTCGCACATTCTGACAGGACATATTATGTTTCATATGTGTTGAATTGAATAAATGCGGATTTATTTTGTTATCGCACATTCTAAATGCAATTTTAGATTACATTGGTACTAAATTGTTTAAAATGCGATAAATTTTTCATTGCTCTTACCCTCACGCAATATTTTCAATACATGTTTTTGGGGACCATGTATATGTGCTTACTAGGTATATTGCGTATTTTATGCTCGTTACTTGAATTGATTTCATATGTTTGCATGTTAAGTCAATTCTTGCGCATTATTTGAGGGGGAGTAAATATAAAAATCGTGCATTAGCTTCAAATATTTTCGACGTTTTTCTCTAAGTATTTCAGATTTCTTCAAACAAAATAAAGGAGTGAGACGTCGACACTACAAGACAAGGAGCTATTGTCACAGACCAAATATTTCAAAGGAAAACATGCCAAAAATAATTGTTGATTAACTCTATTATTTCTAACGTTTTTTTTCATTAAGTGGTACAAATTTTTTCTGCCAGGGGAGCTAGACGATTTTGATTAGCCGCGATAATTTGCGATCGAAAAATTGAATTGAAGAGCAATTTTCGAATCAAAAATTTCTCGAGCGCAAATAGTAATGGGCCTGATCCATTTAATCGCAAAATGTCAAATCGCAAACCCAACATTGACTTACAGCGAGTTAATAAAAGTTCACTTTTTTGTCAGTCGAAAAATTTTATCTCACGCAAACCTAAATCGCAAAAATTTCTCTCTCGAAAAACTTTCACAGACAGTTCAAATCTCTCAAAAATCTTTCAATTTTCAACATCAAATGTCTGTTTAAGGTAGAAATGAGATTCATTTGACATTTGCGTGCGCATTTTGTAGTTTTTCGCGTGATTAGGATTAGATTCTCGACTATTCTTCAAACTGAGAAAACCGTATACTATTTTATAGTGATTTAGGCATGTTTACGAGTTTTATCTGGGTTAATGCCTGCGCTTAAGATAGTTTCGATGTTTTTTATGAATCTGGTAGTTTAAACTTTCGAAAAATCTGCATCTTAGACCGCTAAGTTGAGTTTTGAAAGAAACTAGGTGTTTGAATGTTTGAAGCCATCGAAGAACTTTGTCGATCGCAAAGAGTCTTAATTGAATTCTGATTCAATTGAGATACTGTTTGTATCGAATTAGTTTTCGATCGCTAAATTCCGACTTAGTCGCTAAGAAAGAAGATTTTGACCGACAAATCACTTACCGTCGAGAAATCTAATTAGGATTTTCTGCGAGCGAAAAATTTAAGCGCTGAATAGACAATTTAGATGCAAATTAGATCGAGCGTAAAACTTACTATCGCAAAATAGAATTTTCGATTTCATTTTATTTCGGTCGCAAAAATTTAGCAGCGAAAAATTAATTTTTCAACGCTTAATTTTTCGATCGTAAAATTCGCCGCTTAGGATTTAATTGATCGGAAAAATTTCTCGACGATTGACTTAGTTTTTCTTTCGTTGACTAATTTCTCGATAGAAAAATATCGCAGCGAAAATTTTACTTAGGATCGAAAATCACTTACCGCTCGACAAATTTCAAATCGAAAGATTTTATTCAATCGAGGAAAATTTTTCGATAGTAAATTTACCTGAGAAATAATTTCTCGATCGTAAATTTACGCGGAATTTTTCTCGATCGTAAAATTGATCGGCTACAGTCTCACGATTCCAACTTCAACATTTAGAAGATTTGTTTTTTCTAAGTCTTTTACACTGCAGCGAACATTAAGCGAATAAAAATTTTTCGATCGCAAAATTAAACGGAGTTATTTCAATTGAAATCAATGCATAGGAAATCAATTTGAAAATCAAATTTTTCGAGCATAAAATATCTTGGCATGAACAGTGACATTTTCCACGATCAAACACGTAGAAAATTTCGAACTCTTTTCACGCGATTATATGTTTAATTCGAAATTACAATCATGCCATTACATTTTTTCAAAATCAAGTATCCTATATGCATGCTACACGATTTCAATTCAATATTCATCAAACATGTCATGACTTGATACAATATTATAGTTTGATGAAATTAAATCAATTTTCGACTAAAATTAAATTTATGAACTAATGAACTTTTATATCTCTTATTTTTCAGATGGATCGCTATCCTCGTTATAATCACATATACGACCACAACCTGTACCTGAAGGTCCAGGATACAAATTTTCAACTCGATCTGACCACCTTTCGGTGTCTAGATGATATCATCATATCAATTCTGCAAAAGGCCACCCCATCTGGCATGCATTGACGGTCACCGCCTCGGTGCCAATGGCCTATCTCCAGCAATTCTGGGGATGCATTCAAGGAGCAGTGGAAAATGGGGCCTTCTACTTCTCAACTGTGATGGGACGCGGCACATTAATATGAACAAGAACCAGTTCGGGATGATTCTAGACTTGCCATACAGCACAAACTACGACCCACTCCCATCAGACGCAGAAATGGTGCATGATTTCATGCAGATGGGATATCAATCGCAGCTCACCAAGCTAGCTCAGGTCCAGAGCAGCGGTATCCCACATTCGTGGAAGACACTGTTCGGGATCGTGAACAAGTGTCGATCGCCAAGCATACAGGCTTCGATAAGGGCAACGGCAACATTCTGCGGATTTTCCACGGAATCGCATTCTCCAGGAACTATGATTTCATGCAGCTGATCTGGAATGATCTTGCAGATCAGATCAGGCAAAAGGAGAATAAGAGATCCAAGAACGTGTCCTACGCTCGGTGGTTTAATGTGATCATCAGGGAACTCATGGAGTTGCACGAGTCCATCCATCGTCTACCTCCTGGAGGAAATTATCAACCACCAAGCCTCAAATTCTTCCATAATCCACGGCTCACGGACAGTCGATGCCGATTCCTTTTGAGCTTCTACGTCTCGCTGACCCCAGAGGAGACGTATACCGTACGTACTTCCGGGAGAATCACCTCACCGAGGAGATGATTCGAGGGCCCCCGACAGATTATGGAGTTAGCCCTCCCCAACCGCAACAACAGCCTAGTCCTGACGACATGATGATTGATGAAGTCGCTCAGGAACTAGAGCTGGAGCCTCCAACTCACGAGGAGCCAATGTCGGACTTAGATGCCACGCTGATCGATGCTGTGGCTGCCGAGTTGGAACAAGAGGCTCCAACAGAAATGCTCCAAGTGGAAGTGCCTGTTTATGTTGGCGTGCTTGAAGAGCCTATCGAGGAGGCTCCTCTACAAGAAGCACAGCCCGAGACTGAAATGGGGCACAGCTCACTTCCACTGGTGACGGACCAGGCTCGTGAGGACGTGGAGCACGAACCTTCTCCTCACACGGCCACCTCATCTGATACAGAGTTCGATGAGGAGCTCTGACTCATAAGACGGACTCCCAGACGATTGAGTATCCCGATGGAGTCCCTCTTCCCCGCCGTCACCACCGCACCAAATACTGTGCTGATCACTTCTTCAAGTGTTGCCGGCACTTCTTTGCTCTATCTTGAGCCGCAACCAAATCTACCGGCGTCTGGTACGCAGGCCCAACCCGAGCCTGTCGTAACACCCATAGAGGAGAATCTTCAAGATTCAACTCGAGGATTGGGTGGAAGTCTCATACAGTCACAACCTCAAGTGACTGTGAGCCAACCTGAGGAGCCGGTGCCTGCTCATGGGTTGTCAACAGGCGACATCAGTCAACCTGGTACATCCTAGACGGAGGCTTCCACACCTTTTGTGACGAACGAGCAATTCCAGGCCGCTCTCTCTGCCGCTGTACAATCCACGGAAGACAAGATCATGGAGAGAGTACTCCACGCCATCGAGACATCCCGCAGAGATACCGGGAAAGCACCTGTCTCTGAAGGCCCTTCGTTACAAACCAACCTCACACCTCCACAACCCACACCCACCGACCCTTTAGCCACTTCATCCATCCTCATCAACCCATACACCATACCTCTAACCGAGCTCCTTCTATCCCTTGCTCGATAGGCTCGCTTTCATTTACTAATGTTTTATGCGATTTAGGTGCAAGCATTAACCTGTTACCTTTTTCTCTTCTTAAGAAGCTAGGTGTCGGCGAACCGAAACCTACATCCACGATACTACAGCTAGCGGATAGGTCCATCACATACCCACGAGGAATCGTAGAGGATGTGCTAGTAAAGGTGGGAGAACACTACTTCCCAGCTGATTTTGTAGTATTAGACATGGAGGAAGATACAGATATGCCATTGATACTTGGGAGACCGTTTTTAAACACGGCGAGAGCTTTAATTGATGTCGGTAATGGTAAACTTATTCTACAAGTAGGGGACGAGAAGGTAGAGTTTGACGTTTACAAGGCAATGAAACACCCTACTGATGATCATTCATGTTCATTTATTGATAGTATTGACTCATGTGCTTTTGAGTATTTTAACGTTTTCAGGAACAAAGATGAGTTAGAAGCATGTCTAACTGGAGAATCTGTGGATAATCGAGAAGATATGGAGTATGTCATGGCAAGCCTAGATGCGAATCCTCCTCACCGAAAGTTGATTAAACCGAAAATTGAGCCACTCAATCGATCTTTAGGACAACAACCACGACCATCAATCGAAGAACCTCCTACTTTGGATTTAAAACCCTTACCAGATCATCTTAAATATGTTTTTCTTGGCACCGCTAATACTTTACCAGTGATTATTTCTTCCTCACTAACAGGTCTCATGGAAGAAAAACTATTGAGAGTGCTGAGAGAGGATAAGCGAGCATTCGCATGGAAGGTGGCCGATATAAAAGGAATAAGCCCGACAATCTGCATGCACAAGATATTAATGGAGGATTCATATAAACCAGTCGTACAACCGCAAAGGCGTCTGAATCCAACTATGCAAGAAGTGGTGAAAAAGGAGGTAATCAAGCTTTTGGACGCAGGTATTATTTATCCAATTTCTGATAGTGCATGGGTTAGTCCAACACAAGTCGTTCCTAAAAAAGGTGGTATGACCGTTATTAAGAATGCTTCAAATGAATTGATTCCAACTAGGACTGTTACGGGATGGCGTGTTTGCATAGACTATAGGAAGTTAAATGATGCCACTCGTAAAGATCATTTTCCTCTCCCTTTTATTGATCAAATGTTAGAAAGGCTAGCTGGACATGAATTTTATTGCTTCCTAGATGGCTATTCTGGTTATAATCAGATTTCTGTAGCGCCCGAGGATCAAGAAAAAACTACTTTTACTTGTCCTTACGGTACTTTTGCTTATAGACGCATGCCATTTGGATTATGTAATGCCCCAGCTACATTTCAGAGATGCATGATAGCTATTTTTCATGATGTTGTAGAAAAGTTTATGGAAATTTTCATGGATGATTTTTCTGTATTTGGTTCTTCTTTTGACGTATGCCTCGATAACTTAGCATTTGTGCTTAAACGATGTGAAGAGACTAACCTTGTATTGAATTGGGAAAAGTGTCATTTTATGGTACAAGAAGGAATAGGTCTCGGACATAAGGTATCGCACAAGGGAATCGAGGTAGATCGGGCCAAAATAGACGCAATCGAGCAGTTACCACCACCCACTTCGGTAAAGGCAGTTCGTAGTTTCTTGGGACATGCAGGATTCTATCGACGTTTCATTAAGGACTTCTCAAAAATAGCTAAGCCGTTATCTAATTTGCTTGTTAAAGATGTTGTTTTTAACTTTACTGATGAGTGCTTGCAGGCTTTTCAAACATTAAAGGAGAAACTCACCATCGCCCCCGTAATTGTCGCACCGGATTGGACTTTACCATTTATATTGATGTGTGATGCAAGCAATGGTGCAGTCGGCGCTGTTTTGGGACAACGCAAGGATAAGATATTTCAAACTATCTACTACGCCAGCAAAACCCTAGACGATGCACAAAGAAACTATGCTACTACCGAGAAGGAATTATTAGCTGTGGTATTTGCTGTTGATAAATTTCATTCTTACCTTGTGTTGAATAAGGTAATCGTGTACACTGATCATGCTGCACTTAGACACTTATTCGCTAAGAAAGATGCTAAACCTAGGTTGATTCGTTGGATTTTACTTCTTCAAGAATTTGATTTAGAGATACGTGATAAGAAAGGTGTCGAAAATGTGATAGCTGATCATCTATCTAGGTTAGACACTTCACATAAGCGGGATAATGAAATACCAATTGACGAGTGTTTTCCTGATGAACAATTGTATGCATTACTTGATACGTCTTTACCTTGGTATGCGGATTTTGCGAATTATGCTGCTACAGGTGACATTCCAACAGGTTTGTCTTTTCATCAGAAAAAGAAATTTCTTTCTGATGCAAAACATTATCTGTGGGACGATCCATTTTTGTACAAAATCTGCTCAGATCAGGTTATCCGACGATGCATTCCCGCCGAAGAGGTAAATTCTGTCCTAACTCATTGTCATTCTGGTTTGACTGGTGGACATCACGGGCCAACTAGAACCGCATTTAAAGTACTTCAATCAGGTTTATTCTGGCCTACCTTATTTAAAGATGCTCATGCCTATGTGATTTCTTGTGATCGTTGTCAACGCACTGGTGCAATTTCTAGAAAACATGAGATGCCTTTGAATATTATGTTAGAAGTTGAGCTATTTGATGTTTGGGGTATTGACTTTATGGGACCGTTTCCTACTTCATGCTCTAATAAATATATTCTCGTTGCAGTAGATTATGTGTCTAAATGGGTCGAGGCTGAAGCATGTAGAACTAATGATGCACGCGTTGTTATTCGTTTCCTTAAGAAAAATATCTTTACTCGCTTTGGTACACCACGTGCAATAGTTAGTGATGGGGGTACTCATTTTTGCAATAAGTTGTTTGCTAATTTATTGTCAAAGTATGGTGTCAAGCATAAAGTGTCTACCTCGTATCATCCTCAGACCAGTGGACAAGTAGAAGTTTCTAATAGGGAGCTCAAACAAATTTTAGAAAAGACGGTAAATGCTTCCAGGAAGGATTGGTCTTTAAAGTTAGATGATGCATTATGGGCATATCGCACTGCATTTAAAACACCGATAGGAACTTCACCTTTTAAAATAGTTTTTGGGAAAGCATGTCATTTACCTGTTGAGCTAGAACATCGTGCATATTGGGCTGTTAAAAAACTAAATTTTGACTCTATTGAGGCAGGTAAAAACAGGTTACTCCAGCTCAATGAGATGGAAGAATTTCGTCAAAATGCATATGAGAACGCAAAATTGTACAAAGAACGAATGAAGAAATGGCATGATAAACGAATTGTACAAAGGGAGTTCAAAGTAGGAGATCGAGTTCTGCTATTTAACTCACGTTTGCGATTATTTCCAGGAAAACTAAAGAGTAAGTGGTGTGGACCCTATATAGTAGAGAAAGTGTTTCCATCAGGAGCCGTAAAGATCCGAATTAACGAAAATGACTCGCAAACGATCAATGGACAACGCTTGAAGTTATACGACAATCGAGACTTTGGAGAAACAACCCTGGTATATCTTGTGGAACCCGTTGTTGATAGCACTATTGCTTTGAGTCGTTCTATGCCTTTCAGGGACACCTTGTCTGGAGACAATACCAGCAAACTGAAGGACCTCCAGTACGCCGAAGCAAGTCCAAATACCGATCTACCTTAATCGGTTCGACAGTCGAGCTAACGACTATAAAAACAGCGCTTCTTGGGAGGCAACCCAAGTACTATCCATGCATTAATGTTTCGTATTTTTTAATCGTGTTTTTGTTATGTCTTATTTATATCCATATTTTAGTGCTTGTTATCACGGTGTCGTCCAGTTATGTTTTCTCGCAGGCTCGTAATCAGTTTGGGGTAGTCTATTCGCAGAGGTAGCTCGTCTATGGTGGCCCAACCATGATTTCTTCGCGTTCCACGCTACATCGATCTAAGCATGATTCAGGGCAGTGTCACTTAAACACTCTCTTTGCTTTAAATTTCTACACATTGAGGACAATGTGATAATTAGTTTGGGGGTGGGGTGACACATGCTAGATTTGATATCGATCTCTTTGGTTTATTAGTTGGCTTAACTGATCAATGTTAGGATTTGAACGTAACTTATGAAAACTCTTGCCAATGATGAAAATTTTGAAATTTTGCTTGTGTCGAGATAAGATTCAGCTAATTGTGTGTGAAAGTTCTGCATGTTATGTGTTTTGATATTAGCACGATTATCTGATCACATTAATTGTTTCAGTGGAATAATACGTATCATGAGACACAAAACCAGAAAATATTGTGAGTTTTGAGCCGAAAAAAAAAATAGAGCAACACAATACTTGCTCGATGTGTTTTTCAAGAGTGTCACGCATGGTCTGAATATTTTCGAACTTGCTTTGTTATGCATGCCAAATCACTGTGGATTTTTGTGTACGAAAATGATAAAGGCGCTTAGGATGAGTCATTGGCCTAAATATCTCCGTACCCGACATATCTATCAATTAGTGAGCCCCTTTGAGCCTTCTTAGCCTTATTTATTGATTTGGAGCCACGATATTTAGCCACGTTACCCCATTATTTTATCCTTCATCCTCAAACCATTGTCAGCATGTTAACTTACTAATCGCTTTAGAGTATTGAGTCTATTATATTAGAGGAAAGACAATTATGGCACGTTATATATGGTTGCGGTAGTCTATTTTATTTATTTGAAAAAAAAAAGAAAGAAAAAAAAAAGAAGAGAGATCGAAAAAAAAAGAAGTATCGAAAAAAAAGGAGAAAAAAACGAGAAAAAATAGAAAAAAATATATTATTTAAAAAAAAAAAGTTCGCAATAGATTTTTAGAATTATTGTCTTGAGTTTATAATTATAGTTTTGAGTGTGTTTTAATAGTCATACGAGTTTCTGCTATCTGAGTCGTATTTTGTTGGTATAGAGCGTAGACGGGGAAAGCGATTTAGTAACTAATATGCTTGATCATATTACCTCACTCATCCCATATATCACACCCTTATTACCCTGAGCCCCATTACAACCATTTATAAAGACCTTTTGATTCGTGCATGAGATTCACTAGTGCATTATGACGTGATATATTTGCAAGCATAGAATAATATCGTTCTATGTTGTGAGTTGAGTGATTTTATACAGATCCTATTAAATATTTTGAGTGAATTGAGCGATCCATGTGAGAGTTGTCACTTGATATGTGTTACAATCTGAAAATATTTTTGTGCTATGATATGATTGCGAACTATCATTTCATGTCTCGTGTTTAGCTGGATCATTCATTAGTTGATGACGATTTCGACCAATTGTGCTTTTGCTTTTCTGAGACTAAACATGAGAATTCATTTAGTGACGTTATAAAATCCTAACTTGATTTAGTTTATTCCGCTTTTATGATCGAAGACGATCGAAGCTAGTTTGGGGGTTGTTGATAAGTTATGATTTTACTTCGATAATATACCCGTAAACTTGCATTTTCGGTTGCTATTTGTCTGAATTGCTTAGAATACACTACGTTTACGTTTGGATTATATATTTTATAAATATCATAGCAAACGGACTTAAAATGAAAAATATGATCACTTTAGAAACACTATGAACCTCAGGGATTACTTTGCAATATTCTATCATTATTAGGGACAACTCTACTTTTTCTTTTGTAGGGAAACGACACCCGTGGAGAAGTAACAAAAAGAAAGGAAAGTATTGTTCACATGTCTTCTCACCAAGGCTACATGCTCCATGGACCCCATATGTTGCTTGGCACTTTATGAAACATGCGTAGGATTTCACGCATCAAAACCAGGAAGAAATGATATCACACCTCACACTACCAATTAAGTCTTTGACTTACTAATTTCTTAATATTTAAAGTACTTCATGCACACACAGAGAGAGGGAACGAAGGATGGCTATATATAGCTGTCATTAGACAAAACAGAGGAGCTCTGATTATTTTCTCCTACGCACACACCTCACAAATCCTTTCCGCTAACTGACGAAGCAAATCAGGCGGCGTGCGACTCAAGACTCCAAGGAATACGACGCGACTACCTCATCGAGATAGAGAAGTTTTTATTTTCGTGTATCCTATAATGTTTATGTTGAATACTTTGTCATTTTCGTTTATTAATATGTGTGTTTAAGTCTCCTTGTGGTTAAGGCCGTATTAGGCCGGATTATGATTTCGTATTGATGTTACTCGTATTTTGTTTAATCGTATGAGTTAAGTTACGTGCTCTATATTTGAGGTTAATGCATGCGTATGCCTGATCAACATATGTTTGATTCTTGATTGGTTTATGAGACTGAAAAAGTGATTAGACCGGTTAGAACAATAAATATAGTGCACCACGACGTAAAATCGACCAGAGATGGAATTCGGTTTCGTCCGTGTGGTTTCCGAGATTTTAGGCGCCGAAAGCGTTTAAGCTCGGGGAAATTCATAAAGCTGAATGCGTGTGGGGTAACTACAGTCATATAGGAATATAGTTGATTGGTTCACTTTCGCATAGAAATGCTAGTTACGTGAATAACGGGTAGCACGTACGTTAGGAATTTCTACCTTAACTCAATTCATATTGGTTAAATATATACGATTGCATGTAGACGTAGGATTAATCTGTGCCGAATATGTGCTTTAACCACGCTTGTCGTTAATTGATAAAAACCGTTATCTTTATTTGCGCTTTTCTTAAAACCATCTTAAACAAATCTAAAAAATATATATATAAAAATATATAAATATATTTTATAAAAAAAAAAACCGCTTCAGTCTAAATTAAATTTTGGATTAATATCTTAGAACTAATCAAGCTGTCCTCGTGGATCGATACTCGGATTTACGTCCGTTTTATACTACTTGCACGACCTAGTACACTTGCTAGTATTCGAGCGTGTCAATACGCTTCTTGCGACACAAAAATTCCCGTGCTTCTTTGCTCGACTTCGAGACCGAGAAAATATTTCATCAGTCCCAAGTCCGTCATCTCGAATTCCTTCATCATCGCCTTCTTGAAATCGTTGACTATTTTCTCACTGCTTCCCATGAAAATAAGATCATCGACATAGAGTGCGACGATGATCATTTCATTTCCTTCTCGTTTGACGTAGAGAGCGTGCTCGAAAGGACATTGCTCGAACTTGTTCTTTTTGAAATATCCATCGATCCTGGTGTTCCATGCTCGTGGCGCTTGCTTTAGCCCATAAAGCGCCTTTTTTAATTTCAACACCTTACCTTCTTTTCCTGGTTTTGTATATCCCGGGGGCTGCTCCACGTAGACTTCTTCCTCGAGTTCACCATTCAGAAAAGCGGACATCACGTCCATTTGATAGATCGGCCAGCTGAGTTGTGCAGCTTGAGCGAGGAGCAAACGAATTGTCTCCATTCTTGCCACCGGAGCAAAGACTTCGTCGTAATCTATTCCCGCTTGCTGTCGATAGCCCTCGCCACCAGTCTCGCCTTGTAACGCTCAATTTTTCCTTGAGCATTTATCTTCTTCTTATAAACCCATTTGACTCCGATGGGTTTATGCCCGTTTGGCAACTCCACGAGTTTCCATGTGTCGTTCTTTTCGATCGCTTTTATTTCCTCGTCCATCGCCATTTTCCATCTCTTGTCTCTTATGGCTTCTTCGAAACTAATTTGTTCCGAGTCGGCCAATAAGCAGACTAGGTGAACCTGTTCGGTTGATCGGTACAGGTCCTGCATGCTTCGCATTTTCGGCTGTCTTGGTTCGTCCTCCTCGTCATTTTCTTGTGACGAAATCGGAACAGGTATTGGTGCAACGATCAGTGGTTCTTCAGGCGTTGTGTTTTCTTCAACATTCCAGCCCCACGAGCTTTCTTCGTCTATCCGAACGTCCCGACTTACCATCACCTTCTTATTTTCGGGATCAAACAGCCGGTACGCCTTCGTCTTTTCATCGTACCCAATGAACACGAGCTTTTTACTTTTGTCGTCAAGCTTGGTTCTTTTCTGGTCGGGCACATGCGCATACGCCACGCTTCCAAATATTTTGAAGTGCGCCACCGTCGGTTTTCGGCCGGTCCATGCTTCCTGTGGTGTTTGATTCCCGAGGTTGTGATGTGGACACCGGTTCTGAATATATACCGCACATTTTACCGCCTCAGCCCAGAACTCCTTTGGCATTCCCTTGCTTTTCAGCATTGACCGAACCATGTCAAGTATGGTTCGGTTTTTTCTTTCGGCCACACCATTTTGTTGTGGAGAATATGGCGCGGTGAGGAACCTTCTGACGCCTTGTTCCTCGCAAAACGTCACAAAAGCACCCGACGTATATTCTCCACCTCGGTCGGACCGAAGCGCCTTGATGTTTGAACTTGTCGCCTTCTCGATCATTGTCTTGAATTTTTTAAATATCTCGAGCGCTTCTGATTTTTCCTTCAAAAAATACACCCACGTCTTTCTTGAGTAGTCATCGATGAAAGTGATGAAATATCTCCTTCAACCGAATGATTCTGGTGTGATCGGCCCGCATATGTCTGTATGTATGAGCTCGAGCGGTTTGCACGCTCGATATTCTGCATGCTTCTGGAACGACGTCCTCGAATGTTTCCCGATTACGCAGCTTTCGCAAAGTTTCTTTTCACCCTCGATCAACGGCATTCCGTGCACCATGCCTCGTTTGGAGAGCTCCTTTAGGCCACCGTAGTGCAAATGACCAAAACGCATATGCCACAAGTGGTATTTGTCCTCTACGTCAACTTGCAAGCATCGCTCTTGAATCGCCTTCAGGTTGAGCTTGAACATTCTGTTCCTTTCCATCTCGACCCGAGCGATCATTCTTCCGTCTTTGTTTCTTAGTTGCAACGAGCGGTCCTTCATGAACACCGAACATCCTTTTTCAAGCAACTGCCCCATACTTAAGATGTTCGTCTTTAAGTCGGGTACGAAGTAGACGTCCTCGACCGATCCTTGTCTGCCGTCATTTTGAGAGAAACAGATTTTCCCTCGACCTCTGACTTCTATCTTCGATGCGTCTCCAAAAGACACGTGGCCGTCATCGATCTTCTTCAGATCAGTGAAAAGATGTTTATGCCCGCTCATATGATTGCTGGCACCAGTGTCAAGATACCACACCATATCGTTGCCTGGACTCGTATCCTCGAGCGCCATTAGGAGAACGCCTTCGTCTTTTGGATCCTCTTGTGCGACTAGATTCGCATTTTCTTCCACCTTTTTGTCGGCCCAACAGTCTTTTGCGAAGTGCCCGAACTTGCCGCAATTGTAGCACTCAACGCTCGGTCGATTTGAGCGACCACCTCGCCATTGAGCTCGACCTCGTCCTCTCCAATTTTGATTGCTCATTTGCCGTTGTTCCGGATTGTATCCTCGTCCTCGGCCTGAATTTTGACCGAAACCTCGTCCTCGTTGACCTCGTCCTCGACCTCGGCCGTGATGCGTATATAGCGCTTTGTCATCTTTCAACGATAAATTCGTCTGTAGAGCCTCGTCCAGTGATTCTTGCTTCTTCTTTTTCTTCCGTTGCTCGTGAGCTTCGAGCGAACCGGAGAGTTCATCGACCGTCATTTCTTCGAGATTTTTGGATTCCTCGATTGCACATACCACGTTCTCGTACTCGTCCGTCAGGGAGCGGAGAATTTTCTCGACGACCCGGGCTTCCGTTAGAGCCTCGCCGTTTCTCTTCAACTGATTCGAGATGGTTTGTACTCTCGTTATATAATCGGATACGCCTTCGCCGTTCTTCATTCTTGTCGTTTCGAATTCGCCACGAAGCGTTTGCAGCCGTACTTGTTTTACTCGGTCGGTGCCTTTGTACGCTGTCTCCAGTTTTTCCCATGCTTCTTTAGAATTTTTCGCGCCTGCTATCTTTCCGAGACCGGGATCGTCTAACGCTTGGTGGATGAGGTTGAGCGCTGTATCGTCGAGTCTGTGAGATTCTTCCAACGCCTTACTTTCAGCCTCGTCGTCTGTTTTTTTCGGTTTGGTGTACCCTTTTTCTACGATATTCCATACGCCTCGCGACCCGAGCAGTACCTTCATTCGGATAACCCAACTATCGTAGTTGAGTTTTGTGAGGCGTGGGACGGACATGACTTCGAATGACATGGCTCTGATACCAATCTGTTGTCTATATTATACTGTGAGGATCGACTGTTTTTGATTGGAATGACTTATTATTTTGATAATATTTGGACGTGGGTGAGAGGAGGAAACAAAATTTTTCTTCTGTAATACTTGTATAGAAACTCACGTACAACTCTCTCTGTTTTTTCTTCTTCTACACATAATTGCATGTACTACTATATATAGTACAAAGATCTCAAATCATATCCTATCATGCGTGATATCTTCTTTGTCTTGATATGGTTTTTATTTTCAAAAGCTTAGTGCTAAAAGTCTTAAAGCTCACATCTTATTTGATTTATGTGTCCATTTCATTTTCTTGTTTTGTTATTGCATTGTATTTTTTTGACTTATTATTGAGCTTAGTCAATAGTTTCACCCATATCTCTTCTCTTTCTCTGATAAGTGTGTGTTCTGTGTAAATTTCAGTACGTTTTTCAGGTCTGCGTCATCATCATCACACCCCTCGTGCATTAAGGGCTCTCTTTCTCTCTGTTGAAAAAAAAAAAGAAAAATTATATTATAAGCCCCAACATGTGCTTCCTATAAAGGGGGATTTATTTGCCTTGTGTGTTGATATAATTCACGCACAATTATTGCAAGAAAACGCTTAGTTTTGAGGGAAAATAATATGATCACTACAACGGTTTTGCAGCTGTTCTTGAGGTGTTTTTAAAAATAAATAAATTATTACTTTGAGAAGAACTAAGACTGCTCATTCATTTGAGTTGAACTGAATTTATACGGGAGTAGGTGATGCTATAGTGGGCTATATAAGAAGTGTTGGAATTCCAGCCTGCCAAAGGAGACGCCGCCACAAGAAAACAAAAATTAAAATAAAATAATATTATATTATAATATTATTTTATATATATAATATTTTAATGAACGGCTGATATTGAAGGACGATGCGGCGGATTCCTGGCCACCCATTTCGAGTGGTCCAGAAGAGTTGAAGACATCTATAAATAGGCTGAGGATTCTTCAGTTATTATCATCACAAGCTCATTCGAGTTTTACTATATAGAGAGAAGTAGTTCGAGTGAATTGTGAGATTATCAGTTCAGGTAGAAACTGATAGGGTTCCACATCCACAGAGAGGTGTGAGGTATACACGAGTGGTAAAAGTGAGATAGTAAAAATTCGAGGGTTGTAATTTTTACTATAGTGAAGATTTTGCCGACTCGGCCGTGGTTTTTCCCT